>JARWIR010000015.1:9785330-19785330 GCA_029959085.1 Nemophila menziesii | reverse complement strand
CAATCTTAGAAAAGTCTTTAATGAATCGCCTATAAAAGCCAGCATGGCCAAGAGAACTTCTTACCTATTTAACAGAAACAGGAGGGGGAAGAGTTTTAATTACCTTTATCTTCGCTCTGTCAACCTCTAACCCAGCACTTGAGACCTTGTGACCCAGAACTATACCTTCGCGAACCATGAAATGACACTTCTCCCAGTTTAAGACTGAATCTGTTTCCTTGCATCTGATTAACACTTTCTCCAAGTTATGTAAACATTTATCAAAATCATCACCAAACACGGAGAAATCGTCCAGAAAAACTTCAAGAAAATTACCAATCATATCCCAGAAGATAGCCATCATACATCTCTGAAAGGTAGCAGGTGCATTACACAACCCAAATGGCATTCTGCGATATGCAAAAGTACCAAAGGGACATGTAAATGTTGTTTTATGTTGATCTTCTGGAGCCACATAGATCTGATTATATCCAAAATAGCCATCTAAGAAACATTAGTACTCTCTACCAGCCAATTTATCTAACATCTGATCAATGAAGGGCAAGGGGAGGTGATATTTCCTGGTGGCCTTGTTCAATTTCCGGTAATCCATGCAAACTCTCCATCCAACAACCGTTCTTGAAGGAATGGCTTCATTCTGAGCATTTAGAACAGTTGTAATTCCTCCTTTCTTTGGCACACATTGAACAAGACTCACCCATTCACTACTCAAGATGGGATAGATAATCCCCGCGTCTAACAACTTAATAACTTCCTTCTTCACTACTTCCTTCATAGCGGGCATTAATCTCCTTTGACCTTCAACTGAGCGTGCGTTATCATCTTCAAGTATGATTTTGTGTTGACAATAGGAGGGACTAATGCCTTTGATGTCAGCAATTGTCCATCCTATCGCCTTTTTGCTGGCTCTTAACACACGCAACAGATTATCTTCTTGAGGACCTGTTAAATTTGGTGAAACAATAACAGGTAAAGTTTCATTAGTACCTAAATACGCATACCTCAAGTGTGCTGGTAATGGCTTTTCTTCCAACTGTGGAGGAGATTCGATTGAAGGTTTCTTTTTAGGAACAATCTCCCCCGGTTCTCTCACAGGTTCATAGGCAGGACGCCTATACTTAGGATTTTCATAATTAAGAGCTGCCACTGTTTCGGCAAGCTCTTCCATGAACTCAGGTGCATCAATAGTTAAAGCTGCCTGCAAGATATCATCATAAGTAAATTCATTATATACCTCTTGTGTGGCATGCTCAACTACATCTATTCAAAAGAAATCTTCTTGATAATCTGGAAACTTCATAGCTCGGAACACATTAAATTTGACCTCTTCGTCTTGGATTCTCATCGTCAATTCACCGTTTTCTACATCAATCAAGTTACGCCCCGTGGCTAGGAATGGTCTTCCCAAAATAATGGGGACATTTCTATCTGCGTCGTATTCAAGAATAACAAAATCAACGGGAAATACTAGCGTACCTGCCTTAACAAGGACATCTTCAATTCGGCCTTCCAGATGTGCAAGAGATCGATCCGCCATTTGCAAGACCATAGAAGTAGGTCTTGCTTCTCCAATTTTAAGTTTATCAAAGATCGATTTATGCATAAGATTGATGCTTGCACCCAAACCAAATAGTGCCTTACCTTTCCATTCTTCTCCAATTGATATCGGAATTGTGAAACTCCCAGGATCAAGTAACTTTGGAGGTAATTTACTTTGACAAATAGCACTACATTCTTCAGGAACACCAATCATCTCATTGTCACAGTACGGCCTTTTATTAGTGAGAGATCTTTTCAAAAACTTCGTATATTTGGGAATATCTCGGATGGCTTCTAACAACGGAATGTTAATACTAAGGCCTCTTACTCTATTGAAGAATTTTTGATAATCGATCATATCACCCTTTTTCTGAACTCGAGATGGAAATGGTGGAGGAGGGCGATCGATTACAGGATCATCTTTCTTCTTTGGAACCTCAATCGGCCTCTCTATTTCTTCAACTTCAACATCTTTCTCTTTCCCATCCACATCCTTTTCTTTTCTTAGAACTTCTTTCTCTTTCATAACAGGAAAAGGAGGTGGAGGGAGGTTCTTACCACTTCTGAGAGTAACAGCTTTGCAATCTTCATGTTGTCTCGGATTTTCTTTGTCAATAAGGAGTTGCCCTTGTGGACGTTGATTAAGTTGTTTTGAGATTTGAGCAAGCTGATTATCTAATAGTTTAATTTGTGCGTCTGACGCTTGTTGATTCTGAATAGCTTGAGTCTGGAGAGCAATTAAGTTTTCAACAGTTTTTAGAAGGTTATTCGCACCTTCTTGTGGTTGGGCGGGTAAGGCATAACAAATCAAAATCTTTTCGTGAACTCCCCTCAAGACCGTTATAGAAAATTTTCAATTGCTATTGTTCTGAAAGGTCATGATTGGGTACTCTTCGTAAACAATTCTGAAATCTCGTCCTACTTCTACCCAACGCTTCATCATATTCTTGTCGGAAATGTGTTAACTCAAGTTGAGCATCTAACCTCATGTTGGACGAATAATATCTATCGAAAAACACAGCCTGTAACTGTTCCCAATTCGTAATCTTCCCTAATTCTTGCGAATCATGCCAATCACTCGCTCCATCTATTATGAAAAATCTGAATGTAGCAAAATACATTTTCTCCCTCGTTACCCCTTGCGAAAAGTATGAATCGCAAATTTGCATAAATTTTTGTACTGTGTGAAGTGGATCCTCTCCTGGCTTGCCATGAAAGTTTCCGAAATTCTGAAATTGAGCTAGCATACCCGAATCTGGACAGAATCTCGGAACATTGATATTAGCTGGGCCAATCCCAAGAGGAGGGGCAAGGAATGGTTCTTGTGCTGGACCGGTAAGAAACCATGGATCGGCTACTTGAACTTGAACTGGAGAATTAGGAATGACAGGTGGAACCGAAAGGTTAGGAATTCCTGGAGGCACTAGTGGCTGACCATTTCCATTTAGCTGAACTCTTGGGTTCTCTTGGTTATGAAGATTAATATTTTCCATTTTGTTTGCTAATTCTTCTACTTCTCTAGCTTCTTGTTCTCTCCTTCTCTTGTTAGCAAGTCTGATTAATGATTCTGGATTATTAAGGATCTGAGGTGATGGCTCTAGATCCTTAAAGAGTCTCCTTTGCATACACCAAACCTAAAAACCTGAAAAAGATGAACAAACAAAAAGCCGTAAAACTGATAAAAATATAAATAAATGCAACTAGTCACTAAAGGATAAACACCGTGGTCACATGCTACCATCCCCGGCAGCGGCGCCAAAAACTTGGTGGTCCTTTGTGTGTTCTAAAGATAATGTAATAAGTAAGGAGAACCACAACCGCAAGTGTACGGTTGTCCCAAGTAATAATAGTGATAAACAGGATCGTTCGCAGGGACGGTATGGTTAACTACAATGCTTATCGATTAATGAATGATTGCACTTATGAAAACAAATAAATGATTTAATAATTGGTTGATTGATTTTACTAATTCTAAGTATGAAAGACTAAAGTAAAAATGCAAGTAAATAAGTAGACGTAAGTAAATAGAAGCTAGACGCAAATATGAGCAGGCAGTACATGAGAGACGTAAGGATTTCTCCTAACTCTATTTTATTCCATATGTTGTTTAAGGGACAAATTGGTCAATTAACATAGGTCGGGATTCGGGAATCTTCGTACCCCCGTCAGGGTGGACTACGAAGCTATTCTAGGGTGTCACAAACCCCGTCAGGGTGATTATGATCCACCTTCGAATGATTAAGCTAAAAATACCCAATAGGCCATAATATTAATTACGCTCGTCAGAGTCTAATAATTTCTATCCTATATTCTGTAATTAATTCTGTACCTAAACCCCCCGTCAAGATGATCCATACGCCACTATGTGGAATAGCTTAGATACTAAAACCTGTTATTAATTAGCTACTTTAAGAACAGTAAATAATCACAAATTACAGAAACATGTAAAAGACCCAATTTGAATTAAATTACTGATATCCCAAATCCAATCATATGAAACTAAACAAAGTAGGGATTAACCCTTTATGTGTTCCCAAATACTAAATGGATTTAGCTCATAATTAAAGGAAAAACAAAAAGTAAATTAAAAGAATAATTCATATTGATTTACAGAAAGAACTTAAAGAAAAACCTAATTGCGAAATTTAGTTAGCTGTGATTTGGAGATATAGACCGTCTCCAGCTCTCTAGCTTTCCTGCTTCCTTGCCTTGACTTCTCTCTGATGTTTTCTTTTGTAAAAAGTGAATGTATGAAAAATAGAAGTCAAACCCTTATTTATACTCCAAAATTCGGACTAGGCCTTTAGGTAAAGTTTTAAATGAAATATTAAAGGCCCAAGTCCATTATCTTAGCCCAAAATCCTGTAACTGCTACACCACCTCCACTAAAACAGCTTTAACCGACTCGTTTCAACTTGGATTGACCTGATTCCAGTTGCTAAAGTTCCGTAACTCAATGGGTCACGTTTTCTCTTCACAAATCAGCGGCTAGATCTCCTCATAGGTGGCTCGAAATCAGCTATCTTTGGCAACTTTTCATATGTGTAGCTTTAAAATATCACTTTTTTCGGGATTTGTCTTCACGCTTTGACTCCTTATCATGATCTTTGACTTTATTCTCGGATTCATCTTCTAGCTAACATTCAAAACCTACAAACGTTTTACTAAAATACACAATATTACGCGCAAAAGCTTAATAAATTAAAAATGCTAGAAATAAAAGAGTAAATTCGGATTATTGCATATTTAGTCCAAAAGTCTATCAAAATAAACGAATAAACACAAAAAATGATGTCTCCCAAGGGCATAAAATTAAAACATTTAGGGAGACATCAATAGACGATAAAATTCATATGTGATATGGAGAAGCCATAAGTTAAAACCTCAAACTGTAGAAGTTTGACGTTGTCTGAATTATGCTAAATGACATATGCCAATTAAGCTTGAGTTGAGATCTTTCAAATATAGATGTGTTGGATACCCAAAGAAAATGATATTGTAATATTTATGTACTGTTTTGAACAATTAGAGTTGTGGTAAGGCGTACGACCTTTACAGATTAGAAATCCATCGTAAAGGAATTCATAATGTAGAAAGAGATCATAATGACATAAATAATTCAGTGTTATACATACAATTTGGAGAGCATCAAATGCACGTCGATCTTTCATTCCTTGATGAGTTAATAGTTTCATTTAAGTTTCGAGTCTCAAACATTGAGATATGGAGAAGCCATAAGTGATATGGAGAAGCCATAAGTTGAAATCGCAAACTGTAGAAGTTTAACGTTGTCTGAATTATGCTAAATGACATATGCCAATTAAGCTTGAGTTGGGATCTTTCAAATATATATTTGTTGTATAACCAAGGAAAATGATATTGTAATATTTATGTACTGTTTTGAACAAAAAGAGTTTGTGGTAAGGCGTACGACCTTTCCAGATTAGAAATCCATCGTTAACGAATTCATAATGTAGAAATAGATACTAATGAAATAAATAATTTAGTATTATACATACAAGCAGGAGAGCATCAGATGCACGTCGATCTTTCATTCCTTAATGAGTTAATAGTTTTATTTAAGTTTCGAGTCTCAAACATTGAGATATTGGGTATGATTAATGAACATCCCCTAGAACAAGGAAGTTAAAATAATCAAGAGAAAGAAGGAGTTATTATACACACGCCTCCTAAAGGTTATATAGATATCATCATACACCAAAATAAATTGTAATAGTGATGAAAGTTTGATACAGTAAATCATATAGATGATAACCCCATCAAGTGATGATCCTAAAACCCAATGAGGAGGCTATGTGTAGTCTAGATAGTGATAAGTGGTTAAGAACCATAGAATCGGAATTAGTATCTATTAAAATCAACAAAGTATAGTACTTTGGTTGAATCATCAATGGATATAAGATTCATTTATAGTAAATGGTTGCTTAGGAAACAATTAGAGAAGATAGTAAGGTATAGACCTATAACGTCCTTCTAATTGCTAAGAGTTTAAATCAAAAGGAAACCATCATTTATGGTGAATTCCTTTTTTCATAGCAATGCATTCAGATTCTATTATTGGTTACTACATAATATTATTATGAGATATGGTAATATCATGTGAAAATAGTTTTCACTAATGGGAGTTAAAGGATGACGTCCTTAAGACAAATCCTAAAGGTCTCACATCATTTGCTCATAATATTTGAGTTCCAAAATTCCATTTAATGAATTGAGATAATGTCACTAAACTATATTATTCATTCTCATAACATTAAATGGTTCGATTTTATGATTTCAGAATAAGATTCATATGAATAAAACTAACTAGTGGGAGCACACTCATATTCTTAGTGTTATATGTAGATGACATATTATGACATACGTATATGAAATACCAACTAAGTAAAAAACTATGTATTTAATTGTCTAATAGTTCACCATAAAAGATTTGGCAAAAGTAGCTTATATTATTTAGATTGGGATCTATAGACATAGATCAAATAAAATACTTGACCTATATCAATCTTAGTACATTTATAACATCTTAGAAGTATCACATAGAAATTTCAAAAGAAGTTGTTTAACAACTTTTGAATTACTCTTAGTGGGAGGGTTTGTCCTAGAACCCTAAAAGTACGAAAATGAATGGGTATAGTCCTATTTGTTAAAACAATAAGGATCTCTTTAGAATACCATGGAAATGTATAAGACCTAAAGTACACTACACGTTAGGAGTAGCGGATAAGTATGAAGGTAACCTTGATGGGATTGTTGGAAAGTAGTATAGACTATCATTAATTACTTAAGAAATACTAAGGACCAATTCCTCGTCTATGGAAAATACACGTTGAAGCTAATTAGTTATATAGATTCTTGTTTTGCTTCAAACGTGGATGATAGAAAATCATCATATGGTTGTGAATATATTGAGGATAAGTGACTTGGAATAGTTCTAAAGATATTAAAGCAGATTTTGGTTAGTAAAAGTAAAATACATATCAGCATAAGATGCAACTATGACAGTTGTTTAGATAAAATAATTCTTAGATATACATAGTGTAGTTTCTACGATATAGATATTAGTTTCATTTTACAATAAAAATATTTGAGACATTGTATGATCGAAGAAACCTAGATATACTATAGATCCAAACATATTTTGCAGTAGTACCGCTTGATTCAAGAAATAATTGTACATGAAGATGTTCAAATTTAATAGGTAGAATAATGAGATAACAATGTAGATCTATTCATCTAAGTGTGTCTATCAAAAGAGTCTGATGAGAGCACACTATTAATGAAGTATGGTACTTGAACGATTGGGTCTAGGCAAAGTGGGAGATTTTTAGAATTATGCCCTAGCACCGATCATCTTGTAATGATTTGAATACAAGTTATTACTATATATGATAATAGTTATCCTTATAGTGTTGGTTAAAGGAACTTTTTCCCTTAATCTATTCAAGATTTTATGATTATGGTATTCATCTACATAATATAAAGGCAGATCCTTGATTAACTTACGAACTAGATATCATAAGATGTTATGATAATGATAACTAGCTCAAAGGTCTTATTCTAAACTTGTTCTTAATCATAGAATCATTGAGCTAGGACCTCGATGATCCGGTTAGATTAATATATAGCTAACGAGTATTTATTGTATAAATATTGGTAGTTCCCATTTACCGAGTTTGGTGCATAGATAATGCACATAGATATGTGATTATATAAACGACTAAAACTAGAGATTCTTAATTGTTAATTACCTTAAACTGTCAAGTGGGTTAATCTCTAGAAGAAATTTTATGCATGTAATCCTTTGACCTGAAATCATCATTATAGTTGTGTATGTGCCTGTTGTGTTTATATACCAGAATACTAGTGTGTCATAATACTAGTCGAAAGTATAACTCTAGGTAAAGATGTTGGAACATTTGATGTTAAAAAAGGTTTTAGCTTTTGCCACATCGGTGGGTTATAAAGTTTTTTACCTTCTTTTAAACTTTGTGCTATGAACTAACTCCAAAGATCCAATACCCATTCACATGGCAAGGCAATAGTGTAGCCCACACGCACGCACCACCACCACCACCAGCCACCCGCCCGGCACCGGCGACGGCGTGGGTCGTGGGTCGTTGGGTCGTTGGGTCGTTGGGGAGTTTGGGGAGTCAAAAAATGAAAAATGAAATGGATTTTGTACCAGCTCTTATAGTGGTCATTGACTACTCAACTTAAACGTAGAGACAAATCTCCACTAATCTCGCACGCGTTAAAGGGAAAGAATATTCCAACAGCAGCTGTTACTTAGTCAAGTCAAACACGTGGGAATATCAAAGGTCAACAAAGCTGTTACAGAAAATTAAAACGTGGGGGTTACAAGGCAATCAAAAACGTCAGCCCAATCAAGTCAATTCCGGGCGAGAATCGTGTGACTTAATGGGGACGTTTCCAAAGGCTTGGGTCTTCCTCTCCTCACCCCTATATATAGAGCTCCCACTCCACTCTCTACAGCTACGAAAATACAAGAAAGAAAACCAACTCTGCCTCACCCTCTCTCTAAAATAAACTTACTAACGCTAGTAGTAGTTTTTAACGACCGAGGCCTCCGTTTTCATTTCTTTTCTTTTCTGTGTAAGTGTATTTTCGTTTACGTTTCCGTGTAATTGTTCGTTTATATTTCCTTGTAATTGTTATTCGATTTCTGTAATCGTATTTCAGTTTTTATTGTAATAGTTAGTTTACATTAAAACTTTTTTTTTAACTCATTCGTTTTCGGAAACAATTTCTTTTGTACAACTGGTGGTTATTTCTAATAAAAATTTAAAAAGATATTCATTTTCTTTTCCACCGATTATTTTTGAAAATTGCTCTTCCTATTTCGGCTGTTGGTTCTACTTTGAACACAAAGCCACTTCTCGACGCGAACAAATTGGAACCCCTTAATGGTTCTAATTACAGGCGTTGGGCGCAAAAAAATAATTATTTGCCTTGAACAGTATGAACTCGACTTTGCTATAGTCGAGGCTCCTCCACTTTTGGAAATTGGAGCCCATACTGAACAAGAGCTAGCTAGGCATGCTGCCCTCGAATCTAGGTTCAAAAGAGCTAATACCATGGCTCGGGGCTGATGATTCGGGTAAAAAAAAGTACGTGACTGGGAATTGGTATAACTTTAGACTTACGGATCAGAAACCCATGACTGAACAACTTCATGTGTACAAGAACCTATGCGTAGAGGTAATCGCCGAAGGCATGAAGATGTGTGAAATTCTTCAAGCCAACATTTTTCTAGAGAAATTTCCCCCATCTTGGAGTGAATACCTTAACCACCTCAAACACAAAAAGAAATAAATGACCCTCCAAGAGCTCATCAGCCACATCCAAGTCGAAGAAGCAAATCGACTCAAGGATAAGTCATTCTCTTTCCCTTCTCATTCTTCCAAAGCTAATCTAGTCGAATGTTCTGGCCAAGGTAACAAAGACAGGTTCAAAGGGAAGGGAAAGCAACAAGGCTCCAACAAGTCGAAGTCTGGGGTAAACAAGAATCGCGGCAACTCCAACAAACAAGGTGGAGGATTCAAAACCTCTGGTAAGATTCAAAAACCTAAAGGGGCATGTTATTGTTGTGGCAAAGAAGGACATAGAGCTTTTGAATGTTCCCTTAGAGCTGGCCAGGGTCCCAAAGCTACCGCTAATCTGACTGAGACCGAAGAAATAATCACCGCGGTAATGGTTGAGGTAAACTTGGTAGAGAATAAGAGTGAGTGGATCCTTGACACTGGAGCTTCTCGCCATTTCTGCGCAAACAAAGCCCTGTTCAAGAAATTCGAAAACGCAACTGATAGTGAGTGTGTGTACTTGGGTGACTCTTCCACCGCTACTGTTCTCGGGAAAGGTCAGGTTCCCCTCAAACTCACCTCTGGTAAGATCCTTGAACTTAATGATGTTCTCTTCGTCCCGTCTCTCCGTAGGAACTTAGTTTCCGGGGCTCTTCTTAACAAAGTTAGTCTCAAACTTGTTTTCGAGGGGGGAAAAGTCATTATCACCAAAAATGACGAGTTTGTGGGGAAAGGGTACCTTAATAATGGCTTGTTTATTTTAAACACTGTAACCCTTAATGAGAATGCATCTAATTCTGCTTATATTGTTGAGTCTGTTCAAACGTGGCATGGTAGACTAGGCCATTTAAATGTTGCATCTATTAAAAGGCTTAAAAATCTTGGACTAATACCCGTTAACAACGTGGATGACTTTGAAAAATGTCAAATATGTGTAGAGTCCAAACTTGCGAAAAAACCTTTTAAACCCGTTACCACGAGACAAACTAAATTGCTTGAATTAGTTCATTCGGACTTAGCTGATTTTAAAAACTCCGCTAGTAGAGGAGGAAAACTAGATGACTACTCTATGTTTACTAAAGTGTATCTTCTTAAAACTAAAGATGAGGCGGAAAATACGTTTTAAAATTTAAAGCCGAAGTTGAAAACCAACTAGAGTGTAAAATCAAACGACTTAGGTCCGATAGAGGAGGCGAGTATAGTTCTAATTCCCTTAAAGATTTTTGTGAAACATATGGGATTATCCACGAACTTAGTGCCCCTTATACACCCCAACAAAACGGCATAGCAGAAAGAAAGAATAGGACCCTTAAAGAGACTATGAATGCCATGTTAATAAGTTCAGGTTTACCAAACAATAGACTTGTATAGCACGCTCCACCATGGAGTCTGAGTTAATAGCACTAGAGTTAGCTGGGCAAGAAGCTGAGTGGTTGAGAAGTCTCTTATCGGATGTTCCACTTTGGCAAGGAAGTGCCACACCTGTATGTATCCACTGTGATTCACAAGCAGCCATTGGAGTCGCTCATAATAGCGCCTATAATGGGAAAAGAGACATATTCGCATCAGACATGGGTCAGTAAGACAATTACTGAAGAATGGTGTGATAGCCTTGGAATTTGTACGATCAGAGGAGAATCTAGCTGATCCGTTCACCAAAGGCTTGATCAGGAGACTAGTCCTGGAGACGTCGAGGGGGATGGGACTAAAACCCATTAAGTGGGAACATGTGACTAATGAGTCAATGTGATTTCCCCATCCCTAAGGCTCAAACCTAAATCGTCTTGTTCATAGCCACTTGTGGTGGTCCTTCTGAGAAGGACTTGATGAAAAAGGCGTACCTAGTGTTGAACTCACATTGAATTCATAGCATTTATGGTGGTTCTTTTGAGAAGGACTTGATGAATTCAAGGGTAACGTTGAAACCCAAATATTAATGGTAGAGTGTTGAGGAGACGTCCTTACACAACTCTCAAATGAATAAATCCACCCAGTTCATAGCCCGTAAAGGGTGGTCCTTAGAGAAGGACTTGATGAACCGAAAGGTGAAGTTAGAGGGAACCGTAACTTTGAATCGGGTAGAGTATGTGCTATGAGGGTCTCGATCGATAACCGTTAAATTTCAAGAGTAAGTTCACTTAAACGGAAGTCGGTGGTTGCCTCGCTTCACTACGTGTCAATTCAAATCGCAAGATATTGACACTTAAGTACAATTCACCCATTCTTCTTTTTGGAACCTTCTCTCCAAACCTTTTGTTGACATTCAAAATGTGTGGGGGATTATTGGAACATTTGATGTTAAAAAAGGTTTTAGCTTTTCCCACATCGGTGGGTTATAAAGTTTTTTACCTTCTTTTAAACTTTATGCTATGAACTAACTCCAAAGATCCAATACCCATGAACATGGCAAGGAAATAGTGTAGCCTACACGCGCGCACCACCACCACCACCACCACCCACCCGCCTGGCCCGGCCCGGCACCGGCACCGGCGACGGCGTGGGTCGTGGGACGTTGGGGAGTTTGGGGAGTTTGGGGAGTCAAAAAATGAAAAATGAAATGGATTTTGTACCATCTCTTATAGTGGTCATTGACTACTCAACTTAAACGTAGAGACAAATCTCCACCAATCTCGCACGCGTTAAAGGGAAAGAATATTCCAGCAGCAGTTGTTACTTAGTCAAGTCAAACACGTGGGAATATCAAAGGTCAACAAAGCTGTTACAGAAAATTAAAACGTGGGGGTTACAAGGCAATCAAAAACGTCAACCCAATCAAGTCAATTCCGGGAGGGAATTGTGCGACTTAATGGGGACATTTCTGAAGGCTTGGGTCTTCCTCTTCTCACCCCTATATATAGAGCTCCCACTCCACTCTCTACAGCTACGAAAATACAAGAAAGAAAACCAACTCTGCCTCACCCTCTCTCTATAATAAACTTACTAACGCTAGTAGGAGTTTTCCGTTAGAGATACCGGTCCGCCGGAATATCTTTTTAACGACTGAGGCCTCCGTTTTCGTTTCTTTTCTTTTCTGTGTAAGTGTATTTTTGTTTACATTTCTGTGTAATTGTTCATTTATATTTCCGTGTAATTGTTATTCGATTTTTGTAATCGTATTTCAGTTTTTATTGTAATAGTTAGTTAAAACTTTTTTTTAATTCATTCGTTTTTGGAAACCAATTCTTTTGTACAACTGGTGGTTATTTCTAATAACAAAAGATTCTAAGCTCTACGGTGTCATTAGATTATAAATATTGTATCAAATCATTTGCCAAGGTGATAAAATGAATGAAGAATAGAGTTTCTTAGGTCAATCATTGATAATCGACGTGTAACTTAGTTGATTTCCTAATGGGATTTGACATTATATTATATTCTCTGATGATCTGGAGCTATAATGATAGAGGGGTTACGTGTATATCCTATATTGGGTTATTTATAGAGAGTTAATTCACGTTATCCAGTCATTGACGAGTGTTGTTAGATGCCAACCTCAATTAGTAGTTAGTTGAGTTAACTACTACCGGTTTAATGATGAATCCACGTAGCCCAACACTAACGAGTGTATTGATCTTGGTTCATCTTGTTAATTAATTTTTATTCTCAGATTATTTATATATATACTTGGAATATTAGTGAATTAATTTTCTAGCACAAATTAATATTCTAATATAAGACCAACTAAGATAAAAGAGGAAAAGGAAAAATTAACGAGTTTGTGGATCGAACCACGTAGCTCTAATAATAGGAAGTGTATCATTAACTGCTGGCCAGTTTAAGTCACTTGTATAATGAAAAAGGTTCAAGTCCATTTCATAAGTGGATAGTGATCAAGATTATTAGGATAATCAATTTTTGTTATATCTAATAACTTTTCATTTTTTGTCTTTTCATTTCCTCTAAACTTATTATAAGTGTAATCTTTTTCATTATACAGGAATAACTTTTTCCACTTTCTCTCTTGAAACCAAAAAAAAAAAAAAAAACCATAGACCATCAAAGGTTAAGATTAAAATCTCGGTGTGTAAGGCGTGGAGGCGTTAAGATTTTTCGAGTTTGATTAGTCTTTCGTTTCTCGTATAAATCCATTTAGAAAAATTAATTCATCCAATATTGGATAAACCTACACCAATTATATTAATATACATATCTCATGTTTTAAATTTACAAAGTAACTATTTAATTAATATAATGACATGAGTTTTGTTATAATAATCAATAGATGTGATCTGAATATTGGACCATCCAATATTGGATGAAAGTTTTAACGAAATCCAAATAGGTATGAAATCAAAATTCTAATTTTTATCGCACTAGATTTTCTTAGGATTTCCATTACTTGTTTCCACTGCTTATTTATTAGATATAATCGTGATTGCAAATCCTTTACCATAATATACTCTCATTAGAGTCCCAAGGTATAAGAATTTATGGTTTTATCTTTCATCAACTCATATAGAATAATCGATTTTATGGGTTTCCGGATTTGAACTACAGTTTTCCTACGAATTGTTTCACTGATGTTATAATGGATTAAAATTTAAAATTAAAACACATTTTTTTTTGTCGGACAAATTTTGAAAATCGATTTTATTTTTTAATGGATGAATATAAAAATAATTTTTTTATATAAAAATAAATAAAATATAATATCGATACAAAATTATTTTGTCGAAAACATATTTAAACAAGCTACTTAAACGATTAAAATAAATTAGTAGCTTCTAGAACAATTCTAGAATGGGTATAAGAGTTGTTGTCATCAATTAGTATAAGTAAGGCTAGTAAAGTAAGGGTAGAAATATCCTGTTATACACTAATGACTAAAATAAATTTAAATTTAAAGATAAAGTTCATATTATTTTTTATTCAGAAAATACGGCCACAAAATCCATAAATGAACCATTCCAAATAAAAAGTAAGCACGTTACAGGAAAATATAATTTACATTCTCAAAATTGAATTATGCATATCATGTATAAATAAAAAAAATTGGTAGGTTTAATCTTGTAACAAAAAATATGATGAAAATACCACATATTCACATATAGGTGGTCTACTTTCAACACAAGAATTTCATACTCTATATAGTTTGAACTGAGATAATTAATTCTTTGAAAAAATTTAAGGTTATGAAACACAGTTAATTTGCATCTTGCTATTCAACATGAGCTAATTTACATTCTCCCAAGATTGCAGTAAGTTTTTCATTTAAGGTTGTTCGACACCAACTGGTGCTAGTGGTCTGTGAGGTTATATTCCTAAGACAATATGTAAAAAATTAAATTATAATAATTGCTTCCTTTTATGAGATAAAAAGGGCATCAAAAAATATCTTTAGGATACTGGCTTTCTTGCATGTCTGGTTCGGTTCCTCACCATGCTTTCTCATGACATTCTTGGTTAGATAAAATTCCAGGTTTGATTATATTCCTTAAATGAAACATTCACATTATTTATATGACATTGTTACTATCACAACCTACCATGTACATAGTGTTGAAGTATTTTATAGGTTTTCGAAGGTCGGTTATCTCTCACACACACACAAATATATATATATATATATATATTAGAAATTCCCCGTACCTGAAGGTACTTGGACTAAAATAAATTTGAAAAATTATAATAGATTGTGTAAAATTCATAATTGAATTATATATAAGAGAGTGCAAATCATTCCGTTACTTGTAAAAATAAGCTAAATAGAAATGATAAAAATATATCAATACATATAATTACAATCTTCTATGTGTATTTATACATTTCACTCATAACTCTGCAAAATGTCGATGTATCGACATACACATATCGTCCAATGTGAGGAGCCTGAACAACAACCTGTTAATTTAAAAATTATAAAAAATTAGTATATAATTTAATATGTTGCACATTAGTTTTTAATTTATGCTAATTCTTACCATGTGCTTGAGATTCCATCTATCAAAGCGTTCACCTTTAATCTATATTAACGTGAATTCTTATGGACCCAATTACCTTCCATATCCCGCAATAAACCTCTCGCACCTCCTAGTCCTATAATTTTGTAAAAACTCCCAACCGTATTAAAATTTGGGGTAATTAGAGATAAATGCCTCCTTAATGATGCCTTTAATTTTTTTAAGCCTCTAATTTTCTTATTTAGAGATAAATGCCTAATAAAACAATTATTTATAAAAAACATCCCCTTTATATTTTTTATACCTATACTATCCTTATTATTAAATATATTATTTTATTTTTAATACAATATTTATTTTTAAATTTTAAACAAATAATAGGGTATTTCCACCACCACCACCACCACCACCACCTCCACCATCACAACCACCACCACCACCACTACAACCACCACAACCATCACCACCTCCACCACCACAACCACCACCACCACCACCTACTACTAATTTCATCACACGCGCACGTCCGTGAATTTTTTTTAAAATCGCCATAACTAATTTAAAAAAAATCAGAAACTCGAAAAAAATCATATTTTGATAAATCAAATTAATATTTACATCTATGATTTTTTTTGGAATTTTCTGAATTTTTTTGTTTTTTTAATTTTTTTTAATTTTTTAATTCGCAGAACATGGAATTCCATGTTTTAAACAGTGAATTTCGTGTCTGCAGAAAACAAATTCCTTATATCAAAACATGGAATTCCATGTTTAACGAATTGAAAAAAAAAAATCTGAAAAAAATCATAGACGTAAATATTAATTTGCTTTATCCAAATATATAAATTTTTTATTTTTTTGATTTTTTTAGAATTAGTTATGACGATTTAAAAAAAAATTCACGGACGCGCGCGTGTGTTTATTAGTTTTTGTTTTGTTTTTTTCTAATTTTTTTTTTTTAATTTTTAATTATAGGGGTAGTTTGGGATGGGGCATTTTTCTATAAAGAATCTTATTTTAGGCACCTTTTTTTAAATAAGTTTTTTAATAGGCATTAATCTCTAATTGGCTCAAAAAATTTTACCTACTATTAGGTTCTCACCAATCAATCCATTTTACAAAACTCATATTCTTTATCGAGACACCCGGTCGCGAATGTCATGCTCTAAGATACACCAAAGCTAAAATTTTGCTTTTTGATGATCACCTCCACTCGAGAAAACAATTTATTTTTGAAGATCATGTCTCTCCTCTCGTTCCAAATAACACCAATTAAAGCCCCAAAAAAACATTCCAAGTCCAACTTGCGTATAACCCTTTTGTAGATAAATTATTGTTCCACCATCGAAACATTTAGATGCTCCCTATCACTAAACGCAGGTTGTTGCTGCCGCGAAACCGCACCTCGGAGATAAAACAGTTGCGTTTGGCTACTCGAAGTTCCCTGCTTGAGGTGAAAATTGGACCCAAAATTTCTGATTTCAGAACAGATTTTTAATGTTTCGAAATTCCAATTTCAGATTTTAATTCCAAAAAAATCAGATCAGAATTGAATCTACATTAAAATTTCCAAAATTTCTGGTTTTCAATTTGTACTTCCGAATTTACCTTTCAAAACTTAAATAAATAATAAATTTTAGTATACAACCGAAAACGTTAAAAAATTTCAAAATAGAAAAAGAAAAGAAAAGGTAAACGTTGAAAAACAATGAAACTTTTTTGCATACATGATCAAAGAACCAAAAAGCTTGATACATATAAATATAAATTAGCTTTATCTATATTCATACTAAATATCTCAACTTGAACTGATAGGTAATAGTATCCACCAACACCTCCTCCGAGTTCATTGATTGCTTATGAGTAATTAATTAACATATCTCACTTACATCTATTGTACTATCTTAATGTAAATAAACATAGAACTTAGCCCTCAACACAAACAATTACAGTCAAACAAATAATAGCCTCACCCTACCGAAAATATCACTAATCAAATCATTACAGTCATATTCACTAAATCTTTATACCCAAATCTTTTTTGCTCTTTATCAACTCTGTTCCATAATTCAACATTTTTTCGTCTAAATCTTAGGTATTTTTGTTCGTCTTCAACATTTTTTACATTAAATTTCCCAGTGCACTCTTATAAACCCGTCTTTTCTTCGATTTTGACTTTTTCAGCCTGTAATACATTAATTTTCTCTTCGTGATTCCTATCCAACTCCAAAAAATTCATGTTTCAACTCCTTCAACATGTTTTCTTAATCGTTAGGGCTCTGAATGTATTGACTTTTTCTAAACTTGATTTAACCAAAGCACCCTCGTTATTATCTCTGGTTAAGGACAAAGTGGTAACTTCCATAGAACGTGTGTTTGTGTTATTATCATTTCTGTATTAAACAGTAACAATTAGGAATTAAAGAAACATGAGGGACTTAAAAACAAAGAAAGAAAACTTTTAGGGACTAAAAGAAAATACCTCGCTAGTTCTTGAGGCGGATAACCGATTGCTCTTTGAGATGGACTTGACACCTAAGCCATGAAAAATCATTGTATGTGAAAATTTACAGTCATACAGTAAAAATTAAATATATAATAACCAATTTTTAATAAAAAATAAATATTACAGTTTTTACAGACCTGAGGGAAAGCAGCAGATGATGCATTTTCTGTTAATTTAGCAAACAGTTTTTCATTTTCTTCATGCAATTTCTGCAAAAAAAAAAGAAATATTAAGAGATTTAGCTTGCAAAAATTAGATCTTGGAATAATTTATGGGATTAATTACACATACATTAAATATTCCATTGTAAGAATTAAGGTAATATATCTAGTCCCTGTAATTTTGCTTAATACCTCCAAGTTGGAGAGAAAATTTCAGCTAATACTCTTCATTCTTCATCCAACTTTTCTCTCCAAGTTGCAGCTTCATTATCAATAAAGTTGTGAATAAGTCCAAGTTGAATGAAAAATACTCTTCATTTTTCTCTCCAAATCTAGATTTTGCAATGTCTGTATATAATAGGGACCAACGGTGCAATTAAAGCCATTATTTGTATAAAAAAACATGACCAGGGTGTCGGATTAGTCTATATGTGAATTTTCACATCAAGAAAAACTTACTTGAAGTTAAAACAAATGAGCCTTCACCACTCCACTCCTATGATCGAACACCTTGTTATACAGTCATATAAACAAAGAGAACATCACATGAAAACAGAAACAAAGGAAATATTTCATATTTATGGGCACCTGAAATCGCCAGGGTATGAGCAAGGACTAATGGTGCAAAGATAACACACACTGCACACACATAATCAATGAATACCTTTGTGTTCGTAACTTTCAAATTTGGCAGCGGTGAAATAGATTGACACAGATCATCCTTTGCGGTGAAATAGGACCTACAATAAAATTAATTCAATTGCAGGTCTTTGAAAATTACTTCATTATTCTCAATTATGATCACGGATATCATATGCTTGATTCGGTCATTTGATCGAACACATTGAGAGAAGCTTACAATTGTGTGTGTTTTGGTTTCTTTGAAAAGAAAATAGCAGATTAGAGGCAATATGACTTGTGCTGCAATCACTTACAGGGAGGCCGATGCTTGTTGTGGTGGTTATAGATGGAGGAAGGTAGTGATGGCCGATGCTCAGAGCCATGGAAACAGAGAGCAACAGTGATGGTCAAAACGCGGCGGTGATGGTTTTGGGGTGCCGCCGTGAACGAAAGCGATAACGACTAAAACAGAGAGCCAATGAGAAAAGAGGATCGGAGAAGGTAGAGCGGCATCGTGGATTGAGACCGTCGTGGATCAAGACTGCCATGGATAACGACTCTTGAGTTCTGCTCTGTATGGTTGGGGATGGATAATGATTGGGGTGGATTGATGGTGATAGTGATGTTGACTGGGGATGTTGATGGTGGCGGTGATGCTGATGTCGACGGAGGAGCTCTTCACCGGAAAGAGAGCTTTTCACGGAATGAAATGTGATTGAGACCAAGTGAATTTTAGACCGTGAAATGTGAAATGAGAGTGAAAAGTATGAGGGGTTATTTTTTAGCTTTTTTATTTTTAGTAGCTTATTATATATAGCAAAGGGCAATTTTGGCATTTTTAATTTTTTAAGTACTGAAATGATCTCAACCGTTGGATGTAACACATTTTTTGTTTAAAACAGATCCTGACCCCTCTTTATACCCCTTTAGAAATATATATAAGGATATATATATATAGGTTTTCGAAGGTCGGTTATCTCTCACACACACACATATATATATATATATATATATATATATATATATATATATATATATATATATATGTGTGTCTGTGTGTGTGTGAATTAATTTATTAGTGCATTTTATTTCTTTAAAATATCAATCAAATGTATTTCGAAAGTTACTTATTTTTTATTTCTAAAACTTCCACCTCCATGCTGAAGCGGGAGGGAAGAAGGGGTGTCACACGAGTAATTCACTTTGGACAGTAAGTTTAAAACAAATCTACAATATTTTCTTCAAAGAGAAATATCTAACCAATATGGGAATGATATTTTACAAATCTTTTGGACACATTTGTTAAACTTTGTATTTCCAAGTTAGACATTTTTGCTACATGTATTTCCAATTTTATTAAAAAAAATACTATTTATGTAATTTGATACTTATCAAAATAAGAATTAACTTTTTAACAACTTTTGCAATGTAACAAAAAACTTCTCCTCTAGTTTTAGACTGCTTCACGTATGGTCTTCAATATAATATCATTCACACAACCATGATAAAAACAGATGCCCACCTCAATATTACCTTTAACACCACCTTAAAATTAATCAGCACATGTAATTTATATAAAAAAGCCCGTCGTGTATAATAAATTTCCTAATTCTAAATTAAAAATCCCTGTCATGTTATACATGATTAAAGAAATTCAAAATCCTTGCTTTCCTACTAATTTAAGTCATTGATTGGAGTATTTTTTTTCAACTTGTAATAATTTTATGTTGATAGTGGTTTTGAAATGTTTATGGATAAAATAAGAGTTTTAGGACGGTTTTGAAAATTTATAAGGGTAAATGGTTAGTTTGTCATATATAATTTAGATTTCTAAATTAATATATATTGTACTTGTATAGATAAAATAAATACATATTATATAAATTGATTAAATACTATATTATCTGGTTTTATTGGTAAATATAAGTAATATTATAAATATGATACTACTAACATTTATTTATTTTTTCAAATACAATCATTTGTTTAATATAATGTTACGAGGTAGTCATTTGATATAAAGGTGATGTTTATTCAGGATATATTACTTTTATTAGGTGTGCATTATTTTTCCTATGACTTCTTCCATTTATATATTTCAACCACTATCAATGAATCTTAGACCTTATCTACTTTAGTAATAAAGAACATATCTAGTATTATATATATATATATATATATATATATATATAAAGACTTCTAGTGGTTCAAGAATTTTTTAAGAATTTTGGGGAAGTGTTGAGATATTTTGGGTGATTATGAGAAGAATGGAGATTGAAAAAAAAATAGTGGCATGTAGTTGTTGGTTAAAAAGTCATATAGATGTAAAATTTAATATTTTATTTAAGTGTTAGTATGTAATTTTGTGTACATCTGTTTTACTTAACTTCATTTTAAATCATTGAAAAATTTCTCAAAAAAATAATATATATCATAGTGATAGAGAATGATATACCCAACCAATGGAAACAAATTTGTTGCCCAAGTTGCCCAAGTTGCCCAAGTTAGATATCTCTTCTATGGAGCTTAGTTACCACTTGGAGTTGTGCCTCTCAAAGGCACTCCAATGGTCAAGTCATTACTAGGGTAAAAAACCGAATAATATATTAATTGATCAACTCGGCTATATTGTGAATAGTCTATTCCAATAAGTAACACATTATTAAGTTAATGACATGGATATTTATAGATATGGAAGGTACCCTATAATTGGTTGGGATTTTTCATATTCACTAAGGGGACGCTCGGAAGTTGAAGTTACCCAAGGGAGATGACCTCAAGGAGCTTCCTAGCCACACGGATTTGTAGAGACCTCATTGTCATAATCGACCTCATGCATGGGTATCTTGATCAGCCAATGGAAATGCTTGCACTGGTTCCAATGTTAAGACTTTTTCAAATCCATGTATACCCCCTTGAATTTGTATATTTGAGGCTTACAATTGTTGTAGGAACGGCCTAAGAGTTCAACCATCCTTTCATGTGGATGTGGAGATAGATGTAAGTATCTTACGCTACACGGTAACATAGGATACGTGCCTTCACGTTATTGTTTATACCATCTTAATTGCTTGGGTAATTATGAGGGATCTTTTAGTCCATCACTCGTATTTTAAATCAGTTCTATCATTATGAAGTCGAGAAGGATAACTGACATTCCCTCCCTTTAAAAAGTGAGCATCGCCTTCATTTGGGTCTTCACCTTGGTCATAATTTTTCTTTAAAGTTTTTTGTGTCCTCCTGCTTGTAACTAAGTTTTATTCCTAATGGATTTTCTTCGGCACAATAGGTTCTCTCATCTTTATAGGTAATGCTAATGAACATTTAACTTATTATTTTCTATTAAAGTCTTGAAATAGTTAATTGGAAAATCCTAAAGATTGCAACTAGGGTTTGACCTTATATTGACCTGGAATACCCCTTTTTCCACTACTACAAGAGTGCTTTCTCGCGAGGAAACCTTACGCTAGAATACGCTTGTCCTCGCTAAAGAGTGAGTCTTTCGTGAGGAACGTCATTAGCGATGACAAAGTCGTCGCATATATCAAGCGTCCTTTTTAAGCTATGAAAAATAATTAAATAGTAAAATATATGTTGAAAGTCCTCGCAAAAAACTTCATATTTAGCGAGGACACTGTATTCGTTGCTCGAAAGTATCTTTTGCGACGACATTTTAGGTCTTTTACGAGGATTATGTGTCCTTACTAAAGCTCTTGCCGTATTAAAGACGGGTAGGTGGCCATTAATGCGAACCAAGAGCTCAAAAAACCCCAAAAATTCCCAAAAAACCCCCCTAAACTTTCCATATTTTTTCTTGAAACCACAAATTAATTTTGGGCATCTCAATTATATAGCTCCATTGGATCACATTTTCAAGCAAAGTTTTTCGCAATTTTAGATAATTTCTTAACTTATTTTCCTATTTTGTTTATTTTGTATAATGTGGTTATATTTTTTATGATTTAGGTTCAATTAATAGTGTTGAGTGTTTTGTATGTGATATATTGTTAATTTTTTGTTATTTAAATTTTTTTTTGAATTTTTTGTTATTATAGTAATTTGATTTTTAAGTTATTATAATGTTAGCTGGTAATGGTAAATTAATTTAGATATCTTTGTGAATTATTAGGAAAGTATAGTGGCATTTGTATAATTGATTGTGATTTTAGGTACTATATTGTTATTTGTATAAGTAATTAGGGGCCTTAGTGAAATATTGTGATAACTTAGGTGGATTTTAGTAATTTGTTATAATTATATTATTTCAAATAATAACTAGTGGTTTATTGAAATTAATAAGGTTTCGATCGAATACATTAATGGTATATTAGGGTTTATTTGATTTGCGAGGAAAGTAGTGGATCGAGTTGGTAATATATTCTTTCCATGTAATCGTTGTTATAATAATCGAAAATCTTCAATTGAATAAGTTCAAGTTTATCCTTTTCAATGGGGTATGGATTCATCATATGATGTTTGGTCGAAACACGGTGAAGTAATTGTAATTCCAGAGGACGAACCAATCGAAGAGAACGTAATGGGTAATATTATTCATGATTTGAGCCCCATGTTTGAAACAGCTGGGTATTCTAGTGAGATCGAGATGCGTGACGTGAATGTTAGTGGAAATGGTCGTGGGTCTTTTGACGCGTTGTTCAAGGAAATGGAGACAAATTTGTACTCTGGTTGTACGGAGATGAGTTCTTTGGATTTCATTGCAAAAAGTGAAGAACAAGTGGACAAACACCTCATTTACCGAACTTCTTCAATTTTTGGGTCGTGTTTTGCCTGAACCTCATAACTTACCCGAGTCATATGCGGATTGGAACAGGAAGTTGAAAAGTTTAGGCATAAGTTACACCTCGATCGACGTTTGTTTGAATGATTATGTTTTGTTGATGTCTCCCCATTTCTGATGATATAATATTAGTTGGAGACATCATTTTTAGTGTTTTAGGAAGTCTTCTAGTCGATTTTCTTATGATATATTGCACTTTCCTATTTCTAGTCTTGATTTAATGAATTATTTTATTTAGAGCATATTGGGTTTAATTATTTATTTAGTGTGAAGCTTTAAAGATAAATATGGATATTAATTAGATGCCAAGTCAATTCTAAGAGATAAAGGAAAGAAGATATACATGGAAATTGGAGATACGGAAACAAAAGCTAAAATATGGAAAGATAAAGTTGCCAAATAAATTTGAATTTCAGCACCTACGACCACAAATTGGCTTATATCTCAAAATCAGTGAGGAATTTGGAAGAATGGTCGAGATCAAAGTTAAAGATCTTTCCGAGACGGTGACATTCGACTACTCATACGCGTCAAACGGATAAGTATTGAAGCTGTTATGACCAAAACAAAAACATGACTGATTCTATATTTTAGGGTTACGAATTTGAGTTGGGCTAGGATTCCATTACTTACCTTCTCCTTCAAGAAAACGAATTAGGTCTTTTTAAACACCTATAAATACACCCTTAAACCATTGTAAACATGTCCTTGCTCAGTGCCAAGTATAGGCTTAGTCCTTACTTGTATTTTCTCAGTTTTGAATAATAGTTTAGTCCTTATATTTATTATTCATCCTTAGTATCAAGATATTCATCCAAGAAACAAGCTGACCTATAGAGGAAGACAAGAAGCACGAAGTTGGAGAGTGACAAACTCCTCTTCTACATCTCACCCTCTCTATATTTAGGGTAATTAGTTATAGATTTTTGGTTTCACCATATTTCTAAGCTTTTATTCTGTAAGTTTTACTTTTAATTGTTGGGTTATTATTTTGTCTACATTCATTAATACTATTTTTTATTTTAATGTATTTGAGCTTGGCGTATATTTTTATTATGTGTTTTGACTTATTGTTACAGCCCTAGATTCGGCCAATCTTAGGACTATTCAAAGTTATTGACAACACCACATAATCGTCTAGTAGTGACCCTATCTAGATAGGCATAAAGGTTTGATTTAACCACCAATAATTACTCGATGTTTCTTTACCCAAGATCCTAATAGTGGAGAGGTTGCTCATAAACCTGATAGAAGTTAGGTAGAATTTTAGAATCCCGATTAATATATAATGCTCAATGTGTGACAGATTGGAATAACTTAGTAATAGACTCATATTAGTAATCCTAATTTATTTGACTTACATTCATATTTATTTATTTGCATTATTTATTTACTCGGGTTAGATAATTATTCATCTTATCCTCTTTTTATATAAACATCTAAATTCATCTACGCCTAGTTAATACAAGTAGATCTAACGGATTAAATCCCTGCGAACGAACTTGACTTATCATGAAAACTTGCAAACGACCTGTGATACTTGTAGTGAGTTCTGTGGTTCTCAAGGGTGTGTGCTCTTTATTATTATCTTTATTTATCTATTATTTTATCACATATTTGCCCCCACCAAGTTTTTGGCGCCGCTGCCGGGGATTTATCTTTAAGTTAAATCTATTTTGTGTTTATTTAGTGTATAAGTTTTTAATTGTTTTCAGTTTTACGTGTTCTTTTTGTTTTTAGTCTTTTTCAGGTTTTAGATGGCTAATCAACGGTTAGAGCTAGTTTTCCTAGTCAATTTCGAGTGCAACCCATTGGGATTCGCATCCCAACTATTCAAGTCGTTCGATTCAAGCCCGATCCTGACTTGATTAATCAATTCACGAGTTTTGGGAAATATAGTGGTGATACACATCAAGATCCAGTTCGATCTGTTCAGATTATCATGCAATTATGTGATGCCTACATTAATGAAGGTTGTAAGTAAGAACAAATGTATTATTTAATGTTTCAATTTTTCTTGACCAGGAAAGCAAGCGATTGGTTAGATGATCAACCTCCCGAGCTAATAACATATTGGGACAAGCTTCAAGAAAGATTCCTTGATAAATTTTATGCTACAAGTATGCGAGTGAAGGAACTATTGGAGCTTATGAAGTTCTTACAAGAAATCGGAGAGAGTGTTGGCAAAGCATGGAGGAGATTTCAAAAGAAGTTGGCAAGATGTCCAATACATGGATACACGCCAGAATTACAATTATCCATGTTCTATAATGGACTCAATAGAGAGTCAAGGCTGAGAGTAGATGATATGGGTCGTGGTAGTTTTATCTCTATGGATCCGAAAGAAGCAAAGAATGGTATGGAAACAATCATTGAGACAGACATGAGTTGGCCACAAGAACAAACCCCTGCCACTAACAATGAAACAGAGGCAAGGTTTTCAAGCTTGCAAGATCAAATACAAAAACTCGCCATAGTAGTTAAAGAAAGCATCCAAATGCCACCTCAACAGTTATACCTGCAAGAACAAGCCTATGAAAACCAAGCTAATCATCCACCAGTCTACAATGTGCACAATGGAAGTCAAGCTCCATCACGTCCTCAAGAAGACATCACTGAGTTAAAAGAGACTATTAGTCAATTTATCAACTTCTCAAAGGATAATATGAGTAGACTTGAGTCAAAGATCGATGCATCAGCAGTGCAAAGCCTACAACAACATAATCAAGATTTAAAACAATATAATCAACTTTTAGAGAAGAATGTGATGCTGCTCACTACAATCATAGAACAAATGCAAAGTCAACTCCTACAATTGACCCAAGATACAACGTCTAACATGAAGAAGATCCAATACGTTGACGACAAGGTTAAGACTATTAGTCTTCAGGCTGAAAAGATAAAAGAAACGCCACCATCTCCCTCAAAAGGGGATGTTCTACCAAACACGTCAAACGTAAATAGGATGAACTTAGATGAGATAATTGTTGAAGATTGGGTTGAAGAGGTTGAACAAGGTGAGATTAAGAAGCCAAGAGTGGTTGATGAACCAAGAATTGAAGAGAGAAGTAGAGTAAGACAACCACCCATACATTGCCACTATCCCGTTTATCCAAAGGAGAAACAACAGAAGTGTATAGAGGCGTTAAAACAAGTGAAAACTAACGTCCCTTTACTCGAAGCTATGAAAGGAAGGAGAAACTATGATCGATTCTTTATGGAGGCCCTCTCCAATAAAGAAAGTTTCACAAGATCCAAATCTGTGACACTCAATGAAAAGATATCAGCACAAGTTCAGCAAAGATTACCACCGAAGCTTAAAGATCTTGGAGGTTTCAACCTCCCAATCAAAATAGGTGGCATATGGAAAAGCCATGTGCGATTTAGCGGCAAGTGTGAATATCATGCCCAAAAATATATTCAAGAAGATTGGTATTAGTGATGCGAAACCGACATCCGTAATCTTACAACTTGCGGATCAATCAACTGCAAAGCCGTGTGGAGTAATCGAGGACGTGCTCGTCCAAGTAGGTAACCTTGTTATTCCCACAGACTTTCTTATTCTTGACTATAAAGCATATAAGAACGCCCCATTCATTCTTGGGCGTCCATTCCTAGCCATTGGAGATACCATAGTGAATGTGAATGAGGGAACCGTGGCTCTCTGTATTGAAGATAACTCTGAAACGTTCTATGTTTTGGGGAAGAAGAAAAAGAAAGATGAGTCAAAAGAACTATATCCAATCAGAGTTGTGAGCAAGAACCCAGAACCTGTAAGCCCCCAAGAAACCATGGAGAAAAAAATTGAGTTTGGGGTCGGAGACGAGGTGGCATGGAAATCTCCCAACCCCAATCATAGCAGATCTTGGATAGGGCCATACATTATTACGCAAATTATCTCAGAAGGAGTGGTCAAAATAAAATCTGTCGAGGGTTGCAAGATCAAGTTGGTAAGTGTTAATCACCTCACTCACTGCTGGGGAGGCTATAAAAAGAAATAACCGAGGTAACTCGTCTAACTTTGAAAGACGTTAAAGAAAAGTGCCCTTCGGGAGACATCCCATAGTAATTTATGTCATTATATTTTAGTTTAGATTAGTTTTTTTAGTTGATATTGCATATTTGAGAAAGGTATTAGTGTTTTTTATGTTCAGGTGTTAAAGAAATCGAGTTTGGGAGAAAAACGGAATTTTTTGGGCAAGTTCTGACCTGCAACCGGTATACCGGGCCTTACCGGCGGTATACCACGGGTCAGAAACACGAGCCCACGAGTACTAGTCACGTGTTCGTTACAGAAAGTTGATTTCAAAGGATGACAGCACCGGTATACCGGGCCATTCCTCCAGTATACCGGACAGACCAAAACCTGAGCCCACGTGTTCGCAATTCGGGTTTTTTGTCGAAGCATGGATTTCAAGGAACAGCAGCTCCGGTATACCGCCCAGCACCGCTGGAGAGAGAAAATATTCGCGTTTTTCAGGTTATAAAGAGGAAGAGGTGAGTTGTAGTCCGAATTTCTCAATCCTTAAGCCTCACTTTCTTCTCCAAACCTCTCCCAACTCCATTGAAGCTTCAGAAAACCTTTACCTAACATCAAAACACTACCAAATCACCATGAATTCACATCCAAATCCTTCCCTACATCATTACAAAGAAGACTCAATCACCCAAATCATGTCAAAACACCTAGAATCCAAGAATCAAAACCATGAATTTCAAAATCTTAAACCCATATCACCAAAGCTTGATTCCATCAAACCCACATAGATAATTATCGTCCTAACACCTTTCCTAACCCAAATAAAGCTTGTTCCACCTATGATCAAGAGTTACAAATTTCAAGAGTGCTCAAAGCTTTGAGTCGGGGGTCAAAAGATATGATGAAGAGAATAGAGATATTATCAAGTGTTAAGGGAGATCAAGTATCAAATCAAGATAATTGGTAAGATCAAGAATAAAATCAATTAAAATGGGTACTAGTTTGGGAATAAATTACAAGGTAAATCGGGTCAAGTAAGTAGAGGAAATCATGCAGTGGTGAAATCAAAGAGAAAAAAGGTTTCAACTTTCATAGAGAAGACACCAGAACCTCTTCCTATCAAGATCCCTCTACCCAAGATGAACAAAGCTTCTGGGACACTAGTAGCTGTTGTTAAAACAAAGATTCTTGGATAAACACCTTCACATGAGAGAGTATTCGAAAACAAAGTTGGGAGAAGATGAAAAGCAAGAGATTTCTAGAGTGTGATTGATTGGGATGGAGCACAAGAGGATGTAAGGGAACGCGAAATTGGTGATACATGAAGTTTACATACATAAAAAGCACTGCACCCTATTCCGGGTATTGATCAAGCGAGGTAAATAGCCTCGAAGAGTATGTTTTCTTTCTTCTTTACCATTTCTTTATGTGCAATATCTATAAGATTTTAATTTTTAATTTTTTGGAGTCTTTTCGAGTCGTGGGGACACGACTCATTTTTGAGTTTGGGGGTGTGGGGATTCGTTGTCCCTCGTCTCCATTTTTTTTCTGTGTTTTAATTTTTTTTAGGTAAATTTAATTTTTTTTTGAAGGATTAGATGTATGTAAAGTGTGTTTAATAACTTGAACGCATAAGCTCAGTGAGTTAATGATAGTCAGTAGTATGTTTATGAGCTATTTTATTTTGTATGCTTTGAGTATTTGCAGGAAAACACACATTGGTAGTAAAGAAAAGATTAGTTAGCAATGCGATAGAAAGTATGTTCGATCTCATGGTGCCTTGAGTGGTTTGTAGGTCGTGAGATCCAAGCTAGTTGGCAAACCCATTTGATGAACGTGCTAAATGTAAGAGAATAACGAAATTACATGGTGTAGAAAATGATTAAGACAGTTCTTTCACATTGAAGCCAGTCGAAGCCTTTTAACTCTCTCACCATGTTATTTGATTTAATATTTTATATCCTTCTCAGCCCCTTCTAGCCTTTCTAAATCCTTTTTATTTACCCACATTATAAGCCATATCCCTTTAGATTATAGGACTTTTCCATATGACCCACACTCGAATCGCGATGCATAGACAATTGTTTTAGAGCTTCAGTTTGGGGTGGTGGGTCCACCATTATGGGAAAATCATTGAATTGGGATTTTTGAGCTTATTAATTGTGCTTTGTTACTATATTGATGATGATTCACAGGTTTATATTGTAACCCTTTGTCGGGGTAATAGTGAATGAAAAAAGCTGAAAAGCATGAAAAGAAAAGAAAAATCTATGAGAAAAAATAGCGTGGTATCCCAACATCAAAAAGAGAGTCATAGTTATTTGAAAAGAATATATATTTGGACTGGCAAAGTGGAATTTTATGTGAACATCCTTATTCTTTAATTGGGTTATTTGGGATGCTACCTTGTGCATCAAGAAAATCATTGGGTTGAGTGAGAAACGTTTTATGAGAGTAACTCAAGCTCTAGGGCAATTCGTTGATGGCTAGTGAGGAGAGAGCCAAAAGCTCACTCTAAATTATCCAAATATACTTATCATACCGTCCCTAAGCCTACATTACAACCTTAAAGACCTTTTGATTCTTTGCTATGTAATCTAGAAGTGATTGAGCCAATAGAGAGTAGTTAAGTGGATCTTTGGATACTAGTAAAGTTCGATGAACAATCTATAGTCTCCTTGGTAAACTGAGTGAAGTTCCTCTCCTTCTTACATTGTGAAGCTAATCTAATCTTGAATTCAAACCATGTTGACTGTGGATATGATAAGTGTACATGTATATAGTTTCTAAATATTATTACATGAAATTTTATGAGTAGTTTCTCTAAGTCTATTCTATATATTCTGCTATCGTCTTCCCTCTGTACTTAATTGACCTAGGTGTGTATTTAGAGACTTCACTTTATATTTATCTTTATTGTATCGGGACGATACAACTTTGAGTTGGGGATCTTGATATCTCCCCATTCATGATGATTTAATATTAGTTGGAGACATCATTTTTAGTGTTTTAGGAAGTCTTCTAGTCGATTTTCTCATGATATATTGCACTTTCCTATTTCTAGTCTTGATTCAATGAATTATTATTTTTAGAGCATATTGGGTTTAATTATTTATTTAGTGTGAAGCTTTAAAGATATATATGGAGATTAATTAGATGTCAAGTCAATTCTAAGAGATAAAGGAAAGAAGATATACATGGAAATTGGAGATAAGGAAACAAAAGCTAAAATATGGAAAGATAAAGTTGTCAAATAAATTTGAATTTCAGCACCTACGACCACAAATTGTCTTATATCTCAAAATCAGTGAGGAATTTGGAAGAATGGTCGAGATCAAAGTTAAAGATCTTTCCGAGACGGTGACATTCGACTACTCATACGCGTCAAACGGATAAGTATTGAAGCTTTTATGACCAAAACAAAAACAGGACTGATTCTATATTTTAGGGTTACGAATTTGAGTTGGGCTAGGAGTCCATTACTTATCTTCTCCTTCAAGAAAATGAATTAGGTCTTCCTAAACACCTATGAATACACCCTTACACCATTGTAAACATGTCCTTGCTCAGTGCCAAGTATAGGCTTAGTCCTTACTTGTATTTTCTCAGTTTTGAATAATAGTTTAGTCCTTATATTTATTATTCATCCTTAGTATCAAGATATTCATCCAAGAAACAAGCTGACCTATAGAGGAAGACAAGAAGCACGAAGTTGGAGAGTGACAAACTCCTCTTCTACATCTCACCCTCTCTAAATTTAGGGTAATTAGTTATAGATTTGTGGCTTCACCATATTTCTAAGCTTTTATTCTGTAAGTTTTACTTTTAATTGTTGGGTTATTATTTTGTCCACATTCATTAATACTATTTGTTATTTTAATTGATTTGAGCTTGGCGATATTATTATCTATTACTAAGTTATTCTAATCTGTCACACATTGAGCATTATATATTAACCAGGATTCTAAATTCTACCTAATCTCTATCAGGCTTAGGAGCAACCTCCCCACTACTAGGATCTTGGGTAAAGAAACCTCGAGTAAGGATTGGTGGTTAAATCAAACCTTTATGGCTATCTAGATAGGGTCATTACTAGATGATTATGTGGTGTTGTCAATAACTAAGAATAGCCCTAAGATTGGTCAAACCTAGGGCTGTAACAATAAGTCAAAACACATACTCTTATTAGTAATCCTAATTTATTTGACTTACATTCATATTTATTTATTTGCATTATTTATTTATTCGCGTTAGATAATTATTCATCTTATCCTCTTTTTATATAAACATCTAAATTCATCTACGCCTAGTTAATACAAGTAAATCTAACGGATTAAATCCCTGCGAACGAACTTTACTAAACATTAAAACTTGCAAACGATCTGTGATACTTGCAGTGAGTTTCGTGGTTCTAAAGGGTGTGTGCTCTTTATTATTATATTTATTTATCTATTACTTTATCACACCTTTTCCCCCACCATTTGTATTATAAAGAAAATGAGAATCTTGAGAAGTGTCCAGTTTGTGGAGAGTCAAGGTGGGGCCCTAAGAAGGGGAAGACATTATCGCATAAGAACCTTTGTTATTTTCTGATTGTGCCTAGGTTACAGAGAATGTATGCTTCGAGGAACACCGCGAAAGATATGATTTGGCACCATACCGTAAAGAGTACCAACGAAGATGTGTTGCGTCATCCAGTTGATGGTCTTAGCTGGAAAACATTTGATGAGAATAATCCCGAGTTTGCTAGCGAACCGCGTAATGTACGACTCGGTTTGGGAATCGATGGATTTTGTCCTTTCTCTATGCAAAACAACTCATATAGTATGCGGCCGGTTATATTGACGATCTACAACTTGCCACCTTGGTTATGCATGAAAGAATCTACGTTTATGCTCACTCTTTTGATACCTGGAACTCGTTCCCTTGGAAAGGATATGGATGTATTTCTCCGTCCTGCTATAGATGAGTTGCAAGCGTTCTGGGGTACCGGGATAGTTACATGGGATACACATATGAAGGAGGAATTTGTCATGAAGGTTAGTTTATTGTCTACGACGAATGATTACCCGGCTAGATCGTACACTTCAGGATGGTCAGGTCAAGGTTATTTAGCTTGTCCCGAATGCATGTAATATACTCCTTCTGTGCGGGTTAATGAAGTAGTTGTGTATTTTGATTACATGCGGTGGTTTCCTATGAACCATCTCTTTCGGAAAGATGATACTTCGTACGTCAAAGCTGATAATAGGCCCATTCCTTGGAAACATGGTCCCGCAGTTATTCAGACGCAGTTAGATGGGTTGCCAATTGTATTTCCTGGAAAACACAAGGACTTCGGAGGCAAGGTAGCGAAGAAGACGGGACCTCGTAAGTCAAATCGGAAGAAAAAGAGTGTATTCTATCGTTTACACTATTGGTCGGAAAACTTGTTGAAACAGAACATAGATGTGAAGCATTGTGAGAAAAATGTGTGTGATGCTATTCTCGGTAAGGTTGTTGGTTTGGATGGGAAAATTAACAAAGATAACGTGAAGTCGAGGAAAGATTTACAAGCGATGAATATTAGGTCAGATTTGTGGTTATCAGTGGATTCACGTGGTAAGACTATTCTAGCCCGTGCAAAGTATGCGTTGACAAATTATAAGCGACGTGAATTTTTAGATTGGTTGAAGATTCAAAAGTTTCCAGATGGTTTCGCTTCTAGCTTGTGAAACAACGTTCAAAGTGACACAAGGAAGATTATCGGTACGAAATCCCATGATTGTCATGTTTTTATGTAGTATTTACTTGTGGCTAGTATTCCAGGCTTGATCAACAACAAATCCATTAGTGGACCGATCATTGGGTTGTGTAACGCATTCAGAAATATTTGTAAGAAGAACTTGAGTAGAAGGAATTGGTTTCGGGAAAGTCTAAGGTAATCGAGCTTATGTGCAAGTTGGAGATGATCTTTCCTCCAGCTTTTTTTGACATTATGATCCACCTGGTTGTGCTCCATTTGACATTATGATCCAGATGTGTTGGATGTACCTGTTTGAGAGGTACTTGAAGAAGCTAAAAGAATTTATTCGGAATCCAGCTAGACCAGAGGGTTCGATCGCAGAAGGATATGCTACAGAGGAAACTTTGACTTTCATATCTCGTTACCTTTGGGAGGAAAGTACAAAGTTCAACAATTCGGGAAGATACGGTAATACGATTCCTGAAAGCAAGGAAATATCAGTGTTTAATAGTCAATGCAAGCTGATCGGGAAAAAGAAGTTTTGTCATTTAGACTTCAAAGTGAAGGAACACATCGATTGGTACATCCTTCATAACTGCGGGGAGATCCAGCACTACATCATGTAAGTATTTTAATAAAAATTATTTATTTAAATACGCCATTATTTTTTATTAACACTATTCTTTTACTTTAGGCAACATAAGTCTTCACTTCCGTCCGTTGGTAGAGAGCCAAAACACCGGGATAATTTTCGTCGATGGTTCATGAAAAAGGTATAAAAGTCTAACGTATAAATAGAATTCAATCATACTAACCATTGAATTTTTGTGTAGGTTAGCACAATGAAAAGAGAAGGAAATCCCTTTTCTACCGAAGAGTTGACTTTGTTGTCATGTATGTCGAACAGTGTCGTGTATACGTATGATTCTTGCATTGTGAACGGGGATAAATGGGTAACGCGTGAGAAGGGTGAGAAGAGAGTTACTAAAGATTACGGAGTTTGTACTATCACAGGTTGGTTAGTTGTGTTCTATTTCATTAAATATTTTGTATTTGTATTTAATTTAAATATTTTGTACCTTCACAGGCATAGATACTTTTTATGGTGAGTTGGTCAAGAATATTGAGGTTGAATTCACTGGTGGTTATTCTGTTGTGGTGTTTGAGTGTAAGTGGTATAACACGGATAAAAAAAGAAACTTAGTAAAAAAGAACACGGGGAAACAATGATCAACACAAATTATTTTTGGTGGACTGAGGAACCATTCATCTTAGCAAGTCAAACAAAAAAGGTCTTCTACAATGATCAAATTTACGCAAAGGGGTGGAAAGTTGTTTGGGAAGTGAACGACCGTCACGGATGGAGTCCAGAATTATTTGGTGCCGAGTCGATTTCCACTGGTCTAGATCTGATCGACATTCCGTTGGATGATACGACATTGGATTTGGAATACTCGTTGATTGAGTTAAGTACTGGATATGGGATAGAGATAGATCTTTCGATTTTTAGACTTGTACCGGAACCCTTTATTCTCGTCGATGATAATGATGATGAATTTGATGACACACTAGGCGAGTACGAGACTGACGATGATTCTAGCTATCTTGATAGTGACGATGACCCTGTAATAGTTGATGATGGGGATGAGTCAGATTAGTTGTTTTGTATAAAATATTATTATGAACTCAAATGACAAAAATGTAATACTCAGGTTCTGATCTTGTTTTGACTCTAATAGTTGACAAATACCCCCAAACAACCACATTTGACTCCAATAGTTGACCAAATACCCCAAACAACCAGATTTGATTCCAATAGTTGACCAAACACCCCAAACAACCACATTTGACTCCAATAGTTGAACAAATAACCCAAACAACCACATTTGACTCCAATAGTTGAACAAATAACCCAAACAATCACATTTGACTCCAATATTTGACCAAATACCCCAAACAACCACATTCGACTTCAATAGTTGACCAAATACCCCAAACAACCATATTTGACTCTAATATTTGACCAAATACCCCAAACAATTACTCAAATAGTTGACCAAATACCCCCAAACAACCACATTTGACTCCAATAGGTGACCAAATACCCCAAACAACCATATTTGACTCCAATAGTTGACCAAATACCTCAAACAACCACATTGGACTTCAATAGTTGACCAAATACAATAAGTTTTATTATAAAAAAAGAATTAAAAAAGGTATAATATATAAAAAAAATAGTTTTTGAATTATTTTATTATAGATAATAAATAAGGTATAATATATAAGAAAAATTAAGTGATGATTATCATGAAAAAAAGGAGTATATCAAAACTTGTAATTGGAACGTTCTTTACTATTGTATTATTAGAAACAATAGTAATAATAATAAAGCTAGTATACTATTAGAAACAACCCATCATATTTTCGCTCTGGCTCTCTATTTCTGTGGGAAAACTCGCCACAATTCATCAGGTAATATTCAGTTCGCGTTTAAGATTTTTAATTATTGGTATTGATCACTTACTAGCACTTCTATTTTGTATTTGTTTCAAGTAAAGTAGTTGTTGTTTATAAAATATATATCATAAAGTATAATTATGTTTGGGAAAAAATCCTCTATAAGACCTTTAGCGAGAACAAGTTCCTCGCAAATGATATTTAGTCTTTTGCGAGGCGCGTGTTGTCGCTAGAAACATGTACCAAAAGTTTTGGACACGTTTAAGGCGGTTGATGTTCCCGCCTAGATTATTGGTCAACCTTTCGCGACGACTTTAGCCTTTCGCGAGGACATTGTCCTCGCTAAAGATCGTCCAAATATATACAAAACCGTGACACCCCCCTTCTTCCCTCCTCAACCCCTTCACTCAATTAAAATACCCAAGCTTTTTCCGGCAAAAAAAGACCCCCCATTCACCGCCGATTGGTCTTAAGCTTCAACAACACCATCAACAACATCTAAAAGGTAAGAATCATCAAGTTTAACCAATTTTTTTATAAAATTCTGATTTTTTTTTTCATTTTCGAAACTAATATGATGCTTGTGTTATTGGGCATACTTTGTAGAGATTATACACCACCTCTTACACTCAACTTCTCTGAATTTAAGGTATGTTATCCACCTTTTAATTTTCTTTCAATTTCTTTTTTGAAAAATTAAAATCATTCCATATATGGTGTAGTTCATAAATTCCGAATATTTGTGTTGATTTTAGATGATTATTGAGTTCATTAAATAGGTGAAAACAACTACTTTAGGCAAAAAACAAATTGTATGAAATTAGTTTTTGGAAATTATTGGAATTCGATTGGAATTGTTTGGAATTTAGGGATGTGTAGTATGGATTTTTGAAATTTTTGGAACTTTTGGAATTTTTGTGAATTTAGGGGCATTTTAGTAAATTTAGGTAGTTTAGGGTTAAGTTTGTAAATATATACAAGTATAGGGGTCTTGACGTAATTTTAGATAATTTAGATTATTAGAAAATAAAAAAATAAAAATATAGGGGTAGAATTTTTAGGTAGCTTAGGAGTAAATTTGGAATTATATAAAAGTATAGGGGCCTTTAAGTAATTTTAGATAGTTTAGTTATTAAAAAATAAAAAAATTAAAGTATAGGGGCATTTTAGACTTTTTAAGTAGTTTAGGGGTAAATTTGTAATTATATAAGATATTAGGGGCCTTTAGTAATATTATATAGTTTAGTTATTAAAAAAATTAAAGTATAGGGGCATTTTATACTTTTTAAAGTTTAGGGGTAAATTTGGAATTATATAGAAGTTTAGGGGCCTTTAATTAATAATAAATAGTTTAGTTATTAAAAAAATATAAAAAAATAAAGTATATGGGCATTTTAGACTTGTTAAAGATGGCTGAGGTAGCACGGGGTCATGATGGAGATGGTAATTGTCAAGACCCCTCTAGGAATCTGGATATTCCTATCTCGGGTGAAATACATCAGGTATTATTTTTATTTAAGCTTTAATTACAAAAATTGCAAATTAATTAGTAAATTAAAAAAGGAAAAAATACCACCACTGGAAACAAAAGGGGCAAGACTACTCTCGCCTCAGTCACTAAGTCGAGGGTCAGACACGGAGGACGACTTCGGGTGGGTCCTGGGGTGTTATATAATTAAGTACTGAAATAAAAGGAACCACTATATCTCAAGTGCACGGTTGTCCAAGTAATATCCGATAAATCGGGTTTCGTTCTCAGGGACGGATTAGGTTCAACTCAAGTATTAATCAGATAATAGAGATAATTGCTTGACAGAAAAGTAAAATAATATGATTTTTGTTTGGTTTTCTTAAAAACTAAAGATGCAATAAAATAAAGACTAATTAAAATAAATAACTGAAAAGAAATAATGCAAATAAAAGAACTAACTTCAGAGATGAGAGATACTTGAGTCTCGCCAGGAATCCACCTGATTAATATACTCTATGCTACGTTTAAGGGTAGAATTGGTATTATTATATTAGTCGGGACTCTAATGTCTCCTAGCCCCCGTCAGGGTGGACCTAGGAGCTATCCTAAAGTACTATAAACCCCTATATGGGTGAATATGCCTCTTCGGATGATATGTATTTACCTCTTTGGCTATGTAATTAGTTAAGCCTGTCGGTCAATAACTGACATTACACGGGTATTATCTAAGTCTGTATTCAAAACCCCATGTCGGATGATCACTTTTGCCACTAAAGTGAATAGACCAAATACTAAAAGCTATTTCTAGTTGTTCCTAAAAGAAATATTAATGGAAAACAAAGTATTATCCAATATATAAGACTCAATTCAATTTAAATCATGAAAATCCCAAATTCAAAACATAGAATAAATTAATTAGGGTTCATCCCTTAATTGCGATTCTCAAGTATATGAAAGTTTAGCTTATAAGAAAATTAAATACTAAAATTAAATAAAGAAAATACATCATATTCAATTACAGAAAAGAAATACATAACCTAAAGGTTTGGTTGGCTGTTGTTGGAAGAACGGAATTCCTCTAGCTCTAGCTTCTCCTCTGCCTTATTGCTCTGACTTGAAAATGTGAAGCCTCTGATGTAATTCTCTGAAGTGTGTGTAAAAAGGAGGATAAAGGGTCTATTTATACTTGTAAATTTGGATTAGGGCTTAGGTTAAGAGGATTATGTCAAATTATAAAAAGCACAAGCCCATCTTCTTCTTTAATTCCCGTAACTAGTGTATAACCCTTAGTAAAACGGTTGTAACTTTTGCATATCAACTCCAAATGGGCTTATTCAACTTGGAGAATCTTCCTAACTCAATAAGGCATCAAACAATGTTTCACTGCCCAAGGCTGAATCCGCTCCTAAGTTGCCCAAAAACAGCAATTAGTAACATCCTTTCTGATCTGCAACACCTCTAGTCAATTCTTCGGAAATTCTTTTCTTGCCTTTAGCTCCTCCACTCAATCTAAGACTTTACTTCTCACTTCTCCTCCTTGTAGTGGTTCTCCATAGAATCATGAACCTACAAAATTTGCACTAAAAACAAACAAATTAACGCACAAAAGCTCTATAAATGCAAAATAGTCTAATTCCAAGGGGAGAAAGTACAATATGACGAAATAAGCATAAAAGTCTATCAAATAAGTCAAATATTCACCTAAAATGATTTTTCCTAAGGGTTAATTTTAGAACAAATAGGGAGACATCAACTTCCCGTGGAGTTCTCCACATTGGACGGGACCTGGAACCCTATTGGTCGCTATTCCCACCACGTGACTCAGGTGATAAACCTGACCGTTCAAGAGAAGATTCCCCTTTATTACAAACACTGGAGTAAAGTCCCCACCAATGAACATGATTTCATAATGTGGCGCCTAAGGTTAATTAACTTAAACGTTTATTTTTTTAAATCTTGAACTAAGTATACACTTATATTTTATTTTATTATAATTGTGTCTAGGAGTGGGAGGCTCGTCATGATTGGTCGAGTATCAGGCGTATGATCACCAACAAGTGCGGAATAGGATATAGAGACCACAAAAACCGTGTGAAGACCGAGTTTTATAAAAGTCGGTTGATTTCTAATGACCAGACACCCGAGAATCGGGAAAGACTTTAGAGATGTGGGACTCAGTGGAAGCTCAGGTACTTATTTTAATTTAAAATGTTATATAATATGTTCTTTGTGTTGACTAACTTTTTTCATTTGTTTATATTTTTTTTAAACCAGAACCAAGCTAAAAAGAATAAGGTGAATAGGGAGCTATTTAGGAACCAGAGCGGCGCAGGTCCGAGGACACACTCGATGTCGAGATTTTCATTGATAACTGAAGAGATACTATCTTTATTTCAATAATTCGTATCATCTTATTTGTTTGTTTGACTAATTGACTAATTGATTGAAACAGAGGGAGGGGAGTAGTAGTAAGGTCCGTTGTTTGTTAAAGGGAGAGGCATCCGAGCCACCGGAGAATGAGACTTTGCCTCTGCCACCTATTAAAAGATTCTTTTTCCAAATAGGATTTGACAAGAAAAGAAAAGGTGGTGGAGCAGAGACTTTGAGCGATCAGATGTAAGTTTTTTAATATTTTCTTTACTTTACATGAGACGTTGAGGTCCATTTTGGAAACCCAAGTGCGGGAATCCCGGTCTCAGAGTGAAGATTCTTCATCTACCCCCACCTTATCGGAGAAAGGGCAGGTTGAGGCTGTGTTTGAGGGGGCGAGTATAGGATTAGGAGGTGGGACCCGCAACTGGGTCCCGGGAGTTGGACACCAGCTACCGGAGAGGAGGGCGAATTCAAATTCTTCCGATCCAGTCAGCGCTAAGATGTTGAGGGACTACCAGTGGATAGTGCAGTCTCTAAATGAGTTCCTTGTCTCTATCGGCAAGGAACCTATGCAAGATAACGCCTCTCAATCATCTACCTCTACAGCGAGTACCCGCCCCACTAGGGATGCGATCCACGAGCAGATGACTGTCACCATCCAGACGCTTAATCGATGCAAGAGGTAATACGGATATGAGCAGCTTGATCCCCCATCTCCCCCTCAAGACACGTCTCCTCGAGCCTCTCCATCTGCTGAAGATCCTCCTCGACACACTACTTCAGCCGCTCCGACTTCTTCTGATGATCCTCATCAAGCCCGCCTTTCTGATTTAGATGAAGACTTATCTTTACCTTAGTTTACGTGTTTTTATCTCTCTTTTGACTTTTTTTGACTATATTCTACTATTGTATTTTACTATGACTTTTGGTTGGTGGTTTGTATGTTTTTTGGATGATTTTGGATGATAATGTTTGACTTAGATGGTTCGGGTTTTATTCCATTCTTGGTTTTCTATATATTATCGGTTTTCTTTGAATTTAGTCTTTTATTTATTTAGTTTATATTATTAAAAAACAAAAACAAAAACAAACAAAAAACAAAAAACAAAAAAAAATTAGTTAATTAAAAATTGGCTTTAACGAGGAACATTTCGTCGCAAAAGATTTCCTCGCTAAAACAAATCCCCTAACTCGCGACGGATTAGTCATCGCGATTGACGTATCTTGTACGACGACATTGTCTATCACAAAAGATAGACCTTTAACGACAACATGATTTCGTCGCAAAAGGGTCTAGCCACACGCGACGACTTCCAAATGTCTTCGCGACATGATGTAATTCTCGACGAATCTTTAGCGAGGACTGGTCCTCGCTAAAGACATTTTCAATATTTTGCGAGGACTTTTGGTATCTTTCCTCGCGAAAGAAGCCGTGTGTAGTAGTGTATAGACGAAAATGATCATTTCACTGCCGTGGATCACGGTGAAAATGCTATTCAATGGTAAATTGGTTATCTTCCTTATTGGGTAATAGTGAATCCTATACGGCTTCTTATTCTTGAAGTGATTTTGCTCCTTCTGCAATGTTGATGGTTGCGGTCCTTGCGGAACATATGGTTTTCATATACGACCCTTCCTTAGTTTCTCGAGTATGTTTTATGGGAGGCCCTTCATTAGCAGAATTCAGTGGAGAACATAGAATGTTCAAGCACAATTTTTGCTACTTCCTCAAGGTTGTGAATACGGGTATCGTTGTTGTTGGATTTGAGATCCACTATCCTTCTTCAAAGGATGGTGATTATGGGACTTTTATACGTGGAGTCAAAATTATACGCATAATCTTTATATTGAACTATGTATCTAATATCTCTATTTTTTAGATGGATTACAACACTCACGAGACATCGTTTTAGGTGTTTATTGGACCTAACTGAGGGATGTTTTCGTATTATTATATATATTATACTTTTCTCTCTTGATTTAGACATATTGATTTTTATAAAGCTTCCATGCGTTAATTGTGTGTTAAGTGTGTAGATATTAGGTACATGACTTATACTAGGTGTCAATATGATGAGGAGAAGTCAAAAAGTCAACCCAAACTCCAAAATAAGGCTTGGAATCATGTTAAAGTCACTTTGGAAAGTTAGAACATTTACTAGAGAAATCTTGAAATCATATTGTTCCAGTCATTATGATTGATTAGTCAAAGCTTTGAGCTTAATTCTTTTACATCATTCAGCCTCGACTCATTTTTTAAGAGATTAACGCCAAAAGGGAGCAAAATAGAAGGGAATATTGGTTTTTATCCACAAAAATCTACCATTCTTCCTCATTAGAGTTTCGTCTTCCATTGATCAAAAGAGTAAACCTATCCCATTTTGTATTATAATTATGATTCCAACATTTTTATAGTTTTTTCCTTTTAATTATGAACTAAAACCTCACTTCTTGAGGATTTCAATTGTATGAACATATGTTAGTCATTACAATGTATAATTGAATTTGGGGTTTTATATAATTGAAATGAGTACTATATTTCCGTTGACTACGTGTTTGTATTTAAATCATATTCATATCCTACCTAAATATCGAATAGTATTGGTAATTAGGTTATCACCTGGTAGAAGGGTCGAATTACAGAACTATTACAAAGACGTCTAGTATACGGTAGTGAACATGATGTATTGTCTATATAGATACTCAAATCGGTTAGAAATAATAAAACCAATAATTGATTAGGGTCCCCTTAGCAAAATCACATTGTAAGTATGAAGGTAACATTGATGGGAATGTTGGAAAGTAGTATAGACTATCATTAATTACTTAAGAAATATTAAGGACTAATTGATGTCTCCCTAAATGTTCTAATTTTATACCTTTGGGAGACATCATTTATGGTGTTTATTTGACAATTTAGATAGAATTTTGGTGCTAATATGCAATAATCCGGAATTTCCATTTTATTTCTAGTAATTTTGATTTATTAAGCTTTTGCGCGTAATATTTGTATTTTTAGTGAAAAGTTTGTAGGTTTTAATTATTAGCTATGAATGGAATCCGAGAAGAGAGTCAAAGATCGTGATATGGAGTCAAGACTTGAAGATAAATCCCGAAAGAATTTGTTTTTAGAGCAGCAAATCTGTTTTCCAGGCTAAAGATTGCTGATTTCAAGGCGCTAAAGAGATGATTTAGCCGCTGACCTTTTAAGAGAAAACATTCCTTATCGAGTCACGGAACTTTAGCAAGTGATTTCAGGTCAATCGGAGTTATAACGAAACGGGAAAAGCCGTTTTAGTGAAGGTGTATCAGCAGTTATGGGATTTTGGGCTTAGCAATTGGGCTTGGACATTTAATTATTGATTTATTCTTAAGTCCAAGCCCTAATCCGTTTTTAACATTATAAAAGGGCTTTAGACTCCTATTTTCACAGATCCTTTACATCCTTTTCACAATACAACATACGCTTAAGAGTCAGACACCAGAGAAGAAGCTAGAGGCAGGAAGAGAAGAAGCAAGAGCTGGAGACGGTCTATATCTCCAATTCTCAGCCAATTCAATTCCGTAATTAGATTCTTCTATTTTATTTTGTAAAACATGCTGAACTTATTTACTTCTTTAGTTTTTGTCTTTTTAATAATTATGAGCTAAACTTAATTAGTGCTTGAGAACGCATAATGGGTTAATCCCAATTTGATTTCGTTTTATACATTTGGATTTGGGATAATTATTATTTAAATCAAATTGGGTAATTCGTATTTTTCTTTAATTTGTGTTTAATTACTATTATTGACCTGATCAATTAATAATAGGGCTTAGTATCTAGGCTATTCCAATTAGTGGCGATTGGATCACCTTGACGGGGGGTTTAGGTACCGAACTAGTTAACGAATGTAGGTTAGAAATTATTTGACTCTGACGAGCTTAATTAAACCTATGGCCTATTGGGTAATTTAAACTTAAACACTTGAAAGTGGACTATAATAACCCTGACGGAGTTTGTAGCACTTGAGAGTTGCTCCTTAGTCCACCCTGACGGGGGTAAGGAGAATATAGAATCCCGACCAATACAAATTTACCAATTTGTCCCTTAAACAATGTATGAAATGAATGATAGTTAGGTGAAGTCCTTGCGTCTCTCAAGTACTACCTTCTCCTACTTGCGTTTTACTTTCATTTATTTGCGTCTTAGTTATTTATTTACATTCTCGCATTAGTCTTTCATACTTAGGATTAATACAAACCAACCAATCAATCAATATATCTTTTACTTGCTTTCATAAGTGTAATCATTCATTAGTGGATAAGCATTGTAGTCAACCATCCCGTCCTTGGAACGAATCTGTATTATCACTATTATTACTTGGGACAACCGTACACTTGCGGTTGTGGTTCGACTATTTATTGCATTATTTTTAGAACACACAAAGGACCACCACTAATTCCTCATATGTGGAAAATATATGTTGAAGCTAATTAGGTATATATATGCTTGTTTTGCTTCAAACATGGATGATAGAAAATCAACATATAGTTGTGAATATATAGAGGAGAAGTGACTTGGAATAGTTCTAATCAAGATACTAAAGCAGATTTTTGTTAGTAAAAGTAGAATACATAGCAGCATAAGATGCAACTATGACAGTTGTTTGGATAAAATAGTTCTTAGATATACATAGTGTAGGTTCTACAAATTTCTGCAGTAGTATCGCTTGATTCAAGATATAATTGTACATGAAGATGTTAACATTCAATAGGTGGTAGAAAAATGAGATAATGATGTAGATCTATTTATCTAAGTGTGTCTATCTAAGAGTCTGATAAGAACACACTATTCATGAAGTATGGTACTTGAACGATTGGGTCTAGTCCAAGTGGGAGATTGTTGGAATTATGTCCTAGCACCAATCATCTTTTAATGAATTGAATACAAGTGTTTAGTATATATGATAATAATTACCCCTATAATATCGGTTAAAGGAACTTTTTCCTTGAATCTATGGCAAGCTTGTATGATTATGGTATTCATTTACATAATATGAAGGCATGTCCTTGATTAAGTTACGAACAAGATATCATAAGGTGTTACGATAATGAGAACTAGCCTAAAGGTCTTATTCAAACTTGTTCTTAATCATAGGATCATCGAGCTAGGACCTCGATGATCCGCTTAGATTAATATGTAGCTAACTAGTATTTATTGTGTAAATATTGGTAGTTCTCGTTTAGCGAGTTAGGTGGATAGATAATGAATATAGATGTGTGGTTATAATACCAACTAAAACTAGAGATTCCTAATTGTAAGTTACCTTACACTATCAAGTGGGTTAATCTGTAAAAGGAATTTTATGGATGAAATCCTTTGACCTGTGATCATCACTATAGTTGTGTAATAGCCTGTTGTGTTTATATACTAGACTACTAGTGTGTCATAGTACTAGTATAATGGAAATTGGACATAGCTAAGTATATATGGTCTAAGGGATCAGCTAAGATGGAATCTATCAACTCTAGGTAAAGCGTCTGAACTCTACGATGTCATACGATTATAAATATTGTATCAAATCCTTAGCAAAGGTGAAAGAATGAACGAAGAAAGGAGTTTTTTAGGCCATTCGTCAATCGTTGATAATCGACGTGTAACTTAGTTAATTTCCTAATGGGATTCGAGTGTTATATTATATTCCCGGATGATCCGGAGCTGTAAAGATAGAAGGATTACGTGTATATTTTTGAACCGGGTTCTTTATAGAGAGTTAATTCACGTTATCCGGTCATTGGTGAGTGTTGCTTGACGCCAACCTCAATTAGTAGTTAATTGAGTTAACTACTACCGGTTTAATGATGAACCCACGTAGTCCAACACTAACGAGTGTATTGATCTTGATTCATCTTGTTAATTAATTTTATTATCGGATAATAAATGTTAATTAATTATATACTTGGAATATTAGTAAATTAATTTTCTAGCACAAATTAATATTCTAATATAAGACCAACCTGAGACAAAAGAGAAAAAGGAAAAATTGACGAGTTTGTGGATCGAACAACGTACCTCTAATAATGTGAAATGTATCACTAACTGCTGGGCATGTGTAAGTCACTTGTATAATGTAAAAGGTTCAAGTCCACTTCACAAGTGGATAGTGATCAAGATTATTAGGATAATCAATTTTTATTATATCTGATGACTTTTCATTTTTTGTCTTTTCATTTCCTCTAAAGTTATTATAAGTGTAATGTTTTTTATTATACGTTAATGAATTTTTCCACTTTCTCCTTTGAAACAAAAAAACCAAAATAACACATGATGAATAAAGGTCAAGATTGAAATCTCGGTGTGTAAGGCGTGGAGGTGTCAAGATTTTTGAAGTTTGATTAGTCTTTCGTTTCTCATATAAAACCATTTAGGAAAAGTCTTTCATCCAATATTGGATAAACCTACACAAATTATATTAATACACATATATATTTTTTAATTTACAAAGTAACTATTTAATTAATATAATGACAGTGTTTTGTTACAATGATTAATGGATGTGATCTGAATATTGGACCATCTAATGTTGGATGGAAGTCTAAACCAAATCCAAATAGGTACGACATCAAATTCTATCTTTTAGTGTACTAGATTTGCTTAGGATTTCAATTACTTGTTTCCACTGCTTATATACTTGATATAATTGTGATTGCAATTCCTTTACCATAATGTACTCTCATTAGAGGCCCATGGTATAAGATTTTCATCAACTCATATAGAATAGTCGGTTTTATAAGTTTCTGGATTTGAACTATAGTTTTCCTACAAATTGTTTCACTGATTTTATAATGGATTAAAATTTAAAATAAAAAAATATTTTTTTTGGTCGGACAAATTTTGAAAATCGATTTTATTTTTTAATGGACAAATATGAAAATAATTTTTTTTTAAATAAAATAGTCTAGCGATAAAAAATTATTTTTTGAAAAGAAATAGCATATTTAAACAAGCTATTTAAACGATTAAAATAAATTAGTAGCTTCTAGATCAATTCTAGAAAGGGTATAGGAGTTGTTGTCATCAATTAATATAATTAAGGCTAATAAAGTAGGGGTAGAAACATCCCATTATACACAAATAAATAAAATAAATTTTAATTTGAGGACAAATTTTAATTTGAGGACAAATTTTAATTTGAGGATAAATTTCATATTATTTTTATTATGAAAATACGGTCACAAAATCCATAAATAACAATTCCAAATAAAAAGTAAGCACGTTACAAGAACATATAATTTACATTCTCAAAATTGAATTATGCATATCATATATAGATAAGAAAAAGTTGCTAGGTTAAATCTTGTAACAAAAAATATGATGAAAAGACTACATATTCACATATAGGTGGTCTTCTTTCAACAACAAGAACTTCATACTCTATATAATTTGAGGTGAAATTATTAAATCTTTGAAAAAATTTAAGGTTATGAATCACAGTTAATTTGCATCTTGCTATGCGACATGAGCTAATTTACATTCTCCCAAGATTGCAATAGCTTCTTCATTTAGGGTTGTTTGACACCAACTGGTGTTAGTGGTCTGTGAGGTTATATTCCTAAGACAGTATGTAAAAAAATCAATTATAAGATTTCTCTTCTTTTATGAGATAAAGAAGGCATCACAAAATATCTTTCGGATACTAGCTTTCTGGCATGTCTGGTTGTGTTCACCACCATGCTTGCTCATGACTTTCTTGGTTAGATAAAATTCAGTGAAGAGTCGGTTTGATTATATTCCATAAATGGAACATTCACATTATTTATATCTATATTAGTAATTTTAGTGTTTCTTTTACATGACATATTAACATTGTACATATTGTTAAAGTATTTTATAAGTTTTTTAAGGTTGATTATCACACACACACATATATATATATATATATATATATATATATATATATATATATATATATATATGAATTAATTTATTAATGTATTTGAGTTCTTCAAAATATCAATCAAATGTATGGGATAGATTATTCCCGCATCTAGTAGCTTAATAACTTCTTTCTTAACCACTTCTTTCATAGCTGGTATCAATCTCCTTTGGCCTTCAACTGAGTGTGCACTATCATCATCCATGATAATTTTGTGTTGGCAATAGGAAGGACTAATACCTTTGATGTCATCAATGGTTCAACCAATCGCCTCTTTATTAACTCTCAGCACACACAACAGTTTATCTTCTTGAGGACCTGTTAAAGTAGTTGAAACAATAACAGGTAGAGTGTCATTAGTACCTAAATATGCATACCTCAAGTGTGCTGGTAATGGATTTTCTTCCAACTGCAGAGGAGATTCAATGGATGGTTTCTTTTTAGTTATTATCTCCCTCGACTCTCTTACAGGTTAATATACAAGACGCCTATACTTTGGATTTCCAGATTTAAGAGCTGTCACTGATTCGGTAAGCTCTTCCATCATCTCAGGTAAGTCAAGTGTTAAGGCAGCCTGCAAAACATCATCATACTTAAAACAATCAAATACCTCTTGCGTGACATCTTCTACTACATCCATTCGGAAACAATCTCCCTGGGAATCTGGAAACTTCATAGCCTTAAACACATTAAATTTAACCTCCTCGTCTTGGATTCGCATAGTAAATTTTTCGTTTTCTAAATCAATTAAAGTAAACCCCGTGGCTAGGAATGGTCATCCCAAAATGATGGGGACATTCCTATCCGCGTCGTATTCAAGAATAACAAAATCAACGGGAACAATTTTAAGTATCTGCCTTGACGAGGACATCTTCTATTCGTCCCTCAAGATGCGCAAGGGATTTGTCAACCATGTGCAAGACCATAGAGGTCAGTCTTGCATTACCTATCTTAAACTTCTCAAAATTTGATTTGGGCATAAGATTAATACTCGCACCCAAATCGCATAGAGCTTTTCCTTGCCACTCATTACCAATAGAAATCGGAATCGTAAAGCTCCCTGGATCAAGTAACTTAGGTGGCAACTTACTCTAACAGATTGCACTACACTCTTCTGGTAACCCTATCATCTCATTATCACAATATGGTCTTTTATTGGTGAGGGCCCTCTTTAAGAACTTCACATACTTTGGTACATCTTTAATAGCATCTAAATATGGTATGTTGATATTAAGACCTCTCACCATATTTAAGAACCTCTGATAGTCAGCCATATCTCCTTTCTTCTGAACACAAAATATAATCAAATAAGCTTAAAAGTCTATCAAATAAGTCAACTAATCACCTAAAATGATATCTCCTAAGGGCTAATATTTAGAACAAAAAGGGAGACATCACATACTAAAGGCATAATGGAGATAACCCGTCGAGCATAACGACGTTAAACAAAAGTCATTCTAATGTATACTAGTTCTTTGCTCCATGTCTTTCAATTCATAATGTATAACATAGTAGTTTGATGTGTAATAGTGTAAATTTGTAAGAGATGAGAAAGGTTGGAGTGTTTTTTAATCTTGCAGGTGTTAAGACTTGAGTTTGGGTGCTAGGTATAAGAAACGATCACTTTCGCACTTTCCAGATGCGTATAAGAGGTTGTTGAACAAAAGCTAAATGGGTTCCCGTTTGTTCATTACCAGGTTCCCGGTTTGTGAACTGATACAGTTCGTGCTCAAAAGGTGAAAACTTCGGAAGACCATAACTTGACGCTCGGAGGTCGGAATTAGCTTTTTCTTGAGCCTAAACCGCCGATCTCTATCCAATGGTAAAGTCAAAAAGTTCTAATGAACAGCTCAAACCTACTGTAATTGGAGGGGTTAGACGCAACTCGTTGTGCGAAATAGAAAAAAAATTGAGAAAAAAGGTACCTCCAATGGAAAATCTAAGAAGTCCGATGGATCGGGAGCGCAATTTCTAATAAAAATGAGTATAAATTTCGCAATAATCCTAGGTTTAGGTAAGGAGATATCGAAAAAATAAGATGAGAACTTTATGCGCGAATACGCAACCCCTTGCGTCCAGCGAGTTGGCTATTCGTGAGAATACCCAACCCTATCACAATCAGGAACCCGGTTTCGAAAGCCAACTCTCTGACCTTTGTGTGGGGAAATCAACAATTATTTGCGTCCGGCGAAAAAAAATAATAACCGGGTACCTGGTTACCGTCGGCGAAAATTGACCTAAACCTTAAGAAAACCTTGTTTTTCTCTTTCCTTTGGCCTCCCACACAAGAAACACCATTAATGATGAACCCAAGCTCCAAAAACACCTACATTCCATCATCAAATCACCAAAATATCATCAAACAATCTCTCTAAACATCATCCAAACACACAATCATATCATAAATCTTCCCAAAACACCAAAGATCCAAATTTTTTTCCTTCACCAATGCTTAAAGTTATCCATTAAACCTTTCCAAAACCCTTAGATATTTATGACCCAGCTCAGAATACACCAACATTCATATCCATACACCTTCAAGAACACCAAAAGTCACAAATTTTATCCAAAACTTTTGGGAGTTCTTGAAGCTTTGAGTTTGGGGTCATCAAAGATAACCATGAAGGTTGGAAAAGGTATGTAAAACATAAATAGAAAAGAAAGTTAGGTGTTGAGGGAATATTTCCATAGGAAGAGGTGATGATTAAGAGGGCTAGGAAGAGATAATTAACTAAAGGAGATATGAGTTTGAGTTGATGAAATGCACTTTACATAAGATGAATTCCACAGAGTATACATTGTGACATAGAAGACTTCACAACCTCGACGCAATACCACATGTATTCGGCCTAGTGCCAATCCAGATATGTTTCCTTCTATCCTTTTTTCATTCAGTAGTGTATATTATTTTTATTTGCTCTTTAGAGTCTTTTCGAGACGGCGATATAGAGAAGCATGGGGACACGACTCATTTTTGAGTTTGGGGTGGGGTATCGTTGCCTGATGTCTCCCCATTTGTGATGATTTAATCTTAGTTGGTGGTATCGACTAGGGTGTTATAATAATATGATATAAATAAGTGCAAAAGTAGACACCCTAGCCTAGAACGGTTCTGCAAGTATACAGGATGTATGCAAGTTTTAATGAATAAGTAAGATTCGTTCCTCAGAGACTACGAAGGTTAGGAAGAACTTATGCAAATATTCAAGTGCAGATATTGGAAGCTAGAACAAATAATACGCAAGGAAAAAAAAGAAAAGAGATTTTTTGTTTGATTTTAAGAACTAGAAAATTAACTAATAAACTAAAAGACAGAAAATTAAATAAAAGAGAGAAGCAAGTAGTATGAGAGTTTAGCTCGAGATATTAGCAAGTAATCCCCACTAGTTTTGGTTATTCTATCGTTTAAGGGTTAATCATATAATATGAAATAATCAGGATTCTAAATTCCCATACCTTAGACCTTGAGAGAGACTAAGGGGGCTACGGACACACCATGAGACAGCCTAAACTTAAGGTTATCAAACGCTACTAAGGCCCTAAGAAATTCAGTTCCAAACATGGCGATAGTGGTTAAAACATTTCCTAATGATTATCTAGTTAGGTTGATTTGTCAGGTCTAAACCTTATTCTAGACGTTATGTGGTGTTTCAATAATTAAACACCCAGTTAAGGTGATCATCTAACTACTACTCCCTCCGTCCATTTTTATTTGTCCATCTTTCTAAAAGGAGGTGTCCAATATTATTTGTCCAATTTGTAATATCAAGACACCTTTTCTCTATTTTTTCCAAGAATACCCCTAATTAAATAGTATAAAGAGTGTTGCAATAAATGACCATATGTATATTAATTATGGGCAATTGTGTAAAATAGAAGAGTATTAAATGCTTTTTTTAATATTTGTGCACCAAAAAGGTGGACAAATAAAAATGGACGGAGGGAGTATTACGGTAATCATATACTCGTGCACTAGCAAGGAAAACAATCATTAAATCAAAACACATAAACAGAACATAAAACATGAATTCAAATTAAATACCGTGGTATTCCAAATAAAAATAGAAAAACTAGGGTTCATACATATATGCTAAATCTCAAGCTAAAAGTAAATTAGTTCATACTAATGAAAGAAAAGAAAGAAATTACAAATTTAAAGGTAGAAGAAGACATGATCTGGTGTTCAGCTCCTTCCAGACTTCTTCTCTTGTGTTGCAGCTTCCTCTTGGCTTAAAGGTTTGGCCAAGGATGATTTTCTTGTGATAAGAGGTTGTATTTATAGGGTGTAGGAAGACCTAATTCGTTTTCTTGAAGGAGAAGGTAAGTAATAAACTCCAAGCCCAACTCAAATTTGTGACCCTAAAATATAGAATCAGCCCCGTTTTTGTTTTGGTCATAACAGCTTAAATACTTATCCGTTTGATATGTATGAGGAGTCGAATTCATCATCTCGGAAAGATCTTTAACTTTTCTCTTGACCGTTCTTCCAAATTCCTCACCGATTTTGAGATATATGCCAATTTGTGGTCGTGGGTGGTGAAATTCAGATTTATTTGACAGATTTATCTTTCCATACTTTAGCTTTTGTTTCCTTATCTCCAATTTTCATGTTTATCATCTTTCCTTTTGCTTTTAGAATTAACTTGGACTCTAATTAATTACCATATATCTTTAAAACTTCACACTAAATAAACAATTAAACCCAATATGCTCAAAAAATAATAAATAATTAATTTAAGACACAAAATAGGAAAGTGTACTAAATCATGATAAAATTGACCTATACTCTAATAAATACACCTGAAATGATGTCTCCAACTAGGATTAATTCATGAAAAATAGGGATACATCAAGACCCCCAACTCAAAGTTGTATCGTCCCGATACAATCAAAATAAAGAATAGTAGGGTAGTCAAATAATCAAGAAGAAGAAGTAGGAGGAGAATAAGAACAGAACACAATGAATGATCCTATAGCATAATATCTAAAAAGTCTCATGTAGTAATGCTCAAGAAATAATGCACACGTATGCTCAATATACACATCAACAATCCATAAATTCAAGTCAAGATTAATTTCGCAATGCCAGAAGGAGAGGTCTCAACTCAGTTTGTGCTAATGGCTATAGGTTGTTCATAGGTCCTAATATAGCATCCAATGGTCCACTTACCTACTACCTAATAGCTCAATTGTTTCTTAACCTAGCAGTTTGAAATCCTAAGGTCTTTGGTTATAACGGGGCTTAGGGACAGTGTGGTATATTTGGATAATGAAAAGTGAGCTTTTGGCTCTCCCTCACATTACATCAACGAACTGCCCTAGAGCTTGAGTATTAACTCGAAGATTTTCTCAATCAACCCAATTTTTTATGCTTTTGATGTTCATCCCCAAATCCAAAAGAAAACCTTTCATGATGATATACAAATTCCACTTTTCCGGTCGGAATATATATTCATTTCATATCATTTTTTTCTTTTGTATAGCTATGACTCTCTTTTTGATGTTCGAGAAATCATTCTATTTTTTTCATATATATTTTTTTTTCTTTTCAATTCATGCTTTTCAGCTTTTTTCATTCACTATTACCCTGGCAAAGTGTTACAGTATTAACTTTTTCATCATCACTAAAATCACAATTACAATTTCCTAAACCCAATGTTCCCAAATGATGAAACCCACCACCCCAAACTCAAACTCTAAAAACGACTTGTCTCAGGTTTTGCGATTCGAGTCGGGTCATATAGATAAGTCCTACAAACTAAGGGTATGGATCATAATGTGGTTAAATAAAAGGCCTTAAAAAGGCCCAGAGGGGCTAAGACGGATAAATAACAATAATCAAATAAAAGGGTGAGAAGGTCAAAAGGATTCAAATTGCTTCAATATGAATAAACTGCCTTATTCATTTTTCTAAATACCGGATTTTGTTACTTTTTCACTACTAGTTCATAGATAAGTGGGTTTTCAACTAATTTCAAACCTCACGTTATACACACCAAATAACTCTCTCTAAGTTTCAACGTAACGTCTTATCATTGCTCATTAACTTTTCTATCTTTTATTTCTTGTTTTCGTACATGCATGCTAAACATATTTATAACATCTTTCAAAAACATACTACTTACTATCATTGACCTAATTATATTATGCTTAATAGGTACATTCAACATATTCTATGCCTATTTCAACCCAAAAAAATTAAATTCTATGCAGAAACAAAAAGGAAGATGAGGACAACGAATCCCCACCTCCAACTCAAAAGTGAGTCGTGTCCACATGACTCGAAAAAAAACTCAATAAAGCAATAAAATTTAAAATTAAGACTAAACTACCTAATGCATACAAGCAATTAAGAAGAAGAATTAGAACAGGGTACCTGGCCATAAAGATCCATCATGTCCTCCTCCTCCGAAGAAGAATAATTATCAATATCCATGATCTCAGCTATTTCACCTAATTTTGAATAACTTTGCATAATTTCCCTCCATAGTGCTTTGTTCTCTTTTCTAAGATGATTGACTTCATGTTGCAATTTGATAGCCCATGGGGGTATGCAAGAATTATTCTGAGATGAAGAGGAAGAAGAAGAACCTTGATCTTGAATTTGTGTCTTTTCTTTAGGCCTTGATGGTACAGACATCCTAGCTGTTAATCTCTTGGGTAGTGGGTGTGCTGGTGCCTCTATCTTTTGTTTCTTTTCAATAGTCTCATCAAGATCGATAGGCCTTTCAACTGTGGCTCCAGGAAACTTTTTGTTCTTCCCTAGGATGGAACACTTCCTCTTGTAATCCATAGCATCTGTTTTGTTTGTCATGTTTGATTGACCCACAACTCAAGTTACACCAAGGATGGATTAAAGGTAAGAAAGATTTGTGTGGCTTGATTTTGTTTCTTGGATTTGATGAAAGAAGAAGGTTTGTTGATGAATCTTGGAAGAATTCTTGAAAGCTTGATCTTCTCGATGGTGTTTAATGGTGTAGTGTGATAAATTTGAAGAAGAATTTGTGTTTATGGAGGATGGAGGAGAGGATTATTGATGTTGTTGTGTTTATTTTGGAGGTTTATACAAGCTTCAAGGTCTATATATAAGGTTTGGGTCTGAAAAATTCGTGTTGAGGAGGCTAGGGTTAACTCTTGATAAGGTAAGAAGTGGATTAGGAAAGAAACTCTTCAAAACCGACCTCAGACCGGCATACCGGCCAAATCAGTGGCATACCGGTGCTGGAGTTCTGCCTTTTTGTCACTTTCTGCCATGAACCCGAATCGATACCCGTGTCCTTGCATTTTTGGGCGCCGGCATACCGGTGCGCTATTTTTCGAGAAGCTAACTACGTCAAAATACCCGAGTCTTGAAACCTGTGGGCACGTGATTTTCCTCTAGCCAACATACCGATGCCATGGGCGGCATTACCGGTGTGTCTGGCCTTTCTTGGACACACTCTCAGTAAAGAAGCCGAGTCACCAACCCGTGGGCTCGTGTCTCCCCACCGGCATGCATACCGGTGGTTTGACCGGCCTACCGGCCAGTGAAACGGATTTTTCCTAAGGTTTTCCTTTTGACCCTAAAGTCATTTCCTGCACAATAACACACTACCTTTCTCTCCTATTAGCTTTTAAACACAATTAAAAATATACACTAACTTAGAAATATACACTAAAAACATAAAACTAATCTAAAAAGAAATTAAAACAAGGGGTGTCTCTTAAGAGCACTTATGTTTAACGTCTTTGAGTTAGACGTGTACCTCAGGCTAAGCGTGTTCTTCGAGATGGATTGTCTCCTCTCGACCAAAGTCTCCACTGTCATGGTATACTTTCAAACGCTGGTCATTCACCATGAATCTCCTTTGCTCGGTTGGATGTTTAATATCAATTGCTCCATGAGGTGTGACTTTCGTAACAATGTAAGGTCCTCCCTAACGGGATTTAAGCTTTCCTGGGTAGTTCGAGAATCGAGAATTGTATAATAGTACCTTTTGTCCCCTCTTGAATCTCTTTGGACGGATCTGTTTATCATGCCATCTCTTTGTTTTCTCCTTGTAGAGACGCGAATTTTCATAGGCATGGTAGCGAAACTCCTCCAATTCATTCAATTGCATCAACCTTTGTTTCCCGGCCAATTCTGGGTTTAGATTTAGAGTTTCAATGGCCCAGAAGGCTCGATCTTCAATCTCAATAGGTAGATGTCATGCTTTGTCGTAGACCATGCGATAAGGAGATGCCCCAACCGGTGTTTTAAATGTTGTTCTGTAAGCCCAGAGAGCATCATCTAACTTTAATGACCAGTCTTTCCTTGTTTTTTTCATGGTCTTCTCTAGAATAGATTTAATTTCTCGGTTAGAAACTTCAGCTAGACCGTTAGTTTGTGGATGATAACCGGTTGAAGTGCAGTGTCTCACTCCAAACTTACGAAGGAGGGATCTCAACTGAACATTGATGAAATGGGTACCTTTAACACTGATTAGAACACGTGGCGTACCATGTCTCGTAAAGATATGTGATTTTAAGAATTTTATTACGGTTAGAGCATCGTTCATTGGTGTTGTCACTGCTTCTACCAATTTTGACACATAATCTAATGCTAGCAAGATATAAAGATTACCATGGGAAGTGATGAAAGGTCCCATGAAATCTATCCCCCATAAATCAAAGATTTCGACGTCTAAGATATTGTTGAGCGGCATCTCGTCCCTTTTTGATATATTACCAGTGAACTGCCATCTTTGACATGACTGTACGGAATGATGACAATATTTGTGTAGGGTGGGCCAATAGAAATCGAATTGAAGAATTTTAGCTGCAGTTCTATCGCCTTTAAAGTGAACACCATATGGTGAGCCATGACTGCTTGCTATGATCTTATTAACTTCGCTCTCATGGACGCATCTTCTAACTACGTGGTCACTGCATATTATCTAGAGGTATGGTTCGTCCCAAAAGAATTGTTTGGCTTTATGAGCTAACCTCTTTCGTTGTTGTGAATCGAACTCCATAGGGAATACACCACTCACGATGAGGTTGACTTAATCTGCATACCAAGGTGCAAACGCATCTTTAATAGTAAAAATTTGTTCATCAGGTTATACCTCTTTGACCAATAATGGTTCTTTGTTGGCATCAGATCCTTCGAGCCTAGATAAATGATTAGCAACTTGATTTTCGCATCCTTTTCGGTCACGAATATCTATGTCAAATTCTTGCAGCAACAGTACCCATCTGATTAGATGCGGGTTAGCGTCATTTTTCTCCATGAGGTATCTGATAGCTGAATGGTCCGTGTATACAATAATTTTCTTCCCAACCAAATAGGAACGAAATTTGTCAAAAGAATATACTATGGCCAACATCTCTTTCTCCGTTACTGTATAATTTATTTGGGCAGCGTTAAAGGTCTTACTTGCGTAATAAATCGTGTGGAAGATCTTGTCCTTCCTCTGTCCCAACAGAACACCCATGGCGTGATCACTTGCATCGTACATAAGTTCAAACGGAGCTTTCCAATCTGAAGGCATAACAATAGGCGTGGAGACTAGCTTCTCTTTAATCGTCACAAACGCTTGAAGACATTCATCAGTAAAATTAAAAGGAGTATCCTTTTCATGTAAAGAACAAAGCGGTTTGGCGATCTTGGAGAAATCTGTAGTAAATCTTCGGTAAAATCCTGCGTGACCCAAGAAACTTCTCACTCCTTTTACAGAAACTGGAGGTGGTAATGTTTTGATAACTTCAATCTTAGCACGATCTACCTCCATCCCTGCTTTTGAAACTTTATGTCCCAACACAATTCCCTCTTGAACCATAAAGTGGCATTTTTCTCAATTGAGCACAAGATCTTTTTCTCTACATCTCACAAGAACTTTCTCAAGATTATTTAAGCAATCATCAAAACTATCTCCAAACACCAAAAAATCATCCACAAAAACCTCCAAATATTTATCAATCATGTCCCAAAATATAGCCATCATGCACCTCTGGAACGTAGCAGGTGCATTGCATAAACCAAACGGCGTCCTTCTATAAGCAAAGTTGCCAAACGGACAAGTAAAAGTTGTTTTGTGTTGATCAAGGGGATCCACACAAATCTGATTATAACCTGAATATCCGTCAAGAAAACAAAAATACTCTCTCCCTGCGATTTTGTCTAGCATCTGATCAATGAACGGTAAAGGGAAATGATCTTTCTTTGTGGCCTTGTTGAGTCTTCGATAATCCATGCATACTCGCCACTCCACAACTGTTCTTGATGGTATGGCTTCACCTTGATCATTAAGGACAATATTAATACCTCCTTTCTTTGGAACACATTGCACTGGACTAACCCAATCACTACTCGCAATCGGATAGATAATTCGCGGGTTTAGTAACTTGATTACCTCCTTTCTTACCACTTCTTTCATATCTGGCATGAGTCTTATTTGTCCCTCTACAGATCTCCCTCCTTCATTCTCAAGAATGATTTTATGTTTGAAAATGGAAGGACTAATTCCCTTGATGTCGGCAATAGTCCATCCAATTGCTTCTTTGTTAGAGCGAAGCACATGAAGTAGCTTATCTTCTTGAGGACCTGAAAGGTTAGCCGAAATAATAACAGGTAAAGTTTTGTTCATGCCTATATATGCATAGCGTAGATGGTCTGGAAGTGGTTTTTCTTCGAGAACAGGTGGACATATTATGGATGGTTGTTTTATTGGTTCAGTGTCACCTGATTCTTGAAGTTGTTCTCATATACTTGATCCTAATGTAGCAACATCGTCAGTGGTATTGTCATGTTTCTTTTGTGATTCAAGTTCTAGGGATTCATCAAGATCATCATCTATGCTTGCTTCATTGAAGACTTCTTGTGTGATTTTTCCGATGTCATCTATTTTGAAACATTCATCTTTTGAATCTGGTAATTTCATAGCCTTAAACACATTGAATCGTACATGTTCGTCTTGGATCCTCATGATCAATTCACCATTCTCAACATCTATTAGTGTATGCCCCGTGGCTAATAATGGTCTACCCAAGATGATGCGGACATTCTTATCTGCGTCGTAGTCAAGAATAATAAAATCACAAGGAAAAATAAAAGTACCAGCTTTAACTAAAACATCTTCAATTTTACCCTATGGTCGGGAGAGGGAGCGATCCGCCATTTGTAATACCACAGAAGTGGCTACTACCTCTCCTATAGTAAGCTTCTCGAACAGGGACCTTGGCATGAGATTGATACTCGCGCCTAAATCACATAATGCTTTCCCGGTCCAGCTGTCTCCAATACCAATGGGTATCATAAAACTTCCGGGATCTTGTAGCTTCGATGGTAACTTTTTTTGAAAAATAGCACTACACTCCACTGGCAATCCAATTGTTTCCCCAGTTTCTAAACTTTGTTTGTTAGAAAGAATGTCCTTCATGAATTTCAGATATTTCGGTATTCTCTTGATAGCTTCTACAAACGGCATATTAATATTTAAGTTGCTCACCATGTCAAGTAACTTCTTGAATTCTTTTTCATTGTCCTTTTTCTTGACACGTAAAGGGTATGGTGGTGGAGGGCGTGTATTAAGTGCCACTGAGCTTCTCTTCTGTTCTGGTGTCTTTTCTTGGACACTCTTTGGTTCAACTACCTCTTCGACCGTATCTTTTATTGTTTCTTCAACCACTTTTTCTGGAATAGAGGTTGGTTCTGGATCTCTTCTAGGTGGGGTAGTTGTTTTCCACTTTGTAATTCAACTGCGTGACAATCATCATCTTGAGGAGCAATAGTATCACTTGGGAGTTGTCCTTTCGGCCTATTTTGCAATGTACTCTCCATGTGTGATAAAGTATGCTCGAGATTTCTAATCACCTTTTGCTGGGTTTGAAGTCTTTGTTGGCTCATCTTCATATTCTCCTCAACTAATTTCATCATCTTAACCATGCTTGAATTCAAACTCAAAGATTGTTCTTGTGTTGCTTGTTGCATCGAATGTTTCTGTGGTTCTTGATAGGCTTCTTCAGTAATTGGCGCTTTTTGATGTATAGGTTGTGGTTGATAATAGGATTGAGATTGGGTTTGATTATTGGTCTCTTGATTTTTGACCCAACTTCGCTTTTGTGGAGGCTGATATCTAGCGTAACTCTCTTGCGGATGATAATCACCATTAGAATAATGGTTTCCTTGATGATATATAAAGGGAGTTGCAACTAGATTATTCATACACTCTTCCCACACATGATTTCTTGATCCACAACCAGGACACGAAGGTATAGTATGTACTAGATTTACCTGAGCAATTGTTTGAGCTTGTTCTTGTAGTTCCTTAAGTTGTTGGTTCAATTCTTTGATCTTCAGAGACTCTGAGGTCTATTCTTGTTCTTCTGATTCACTTGGCCAACTTATTTCGGTCTCAATAACTTTCTCCATAATACTTTCAGCTTTTACAGGGTCTAATAATACGAAACCTTTGTCTCCTAACAGAAATGCTCTTGCCCTGGACTCGTCATTAAGTCCTCCATAGAACATGGTTAAAGAATATTCTGGCGATGATATATGGTATGGACATCTCGCCTTTTTCTCATTAAATCGTAACCATGCTTCACCCAAACTTTCTCCGTCTTCTTGCATAAACTGTTCGAGCTCAATCATATCTTTTAATCTTTTACTAACCGGATAGAATCGGTCTGGGAATTTTGATTGAAGCTTGTCCCAATCCGGAAAAACGTGAGGATGCTAGGTATCGTACCAATTGCTTGCACCTCCGGTCAAGAGGAACTAGAACATAAGGTAATACATCTGCTCCCTTGTAACTCCTCTTACGATATAAGCATCACAGATCTGCATGAATTTCTGAATATATCGGATCGGATCTTATTGTGCACCACCGCTAAATTTGTCCATGATTTGCAAACTGCGCTATCATCCCTGGATCTGGCCTAAATTTAGCGGCTTGGATTTCTGGAGTGCGTATTCCGTGTGGTTGCACTCTAAACGAGATGGGTAGCTCAAGTCTCCTTGGATTCTCCACCTGTAAAAATATGTAAAACAAAAAACTAAATGAAAAAAGTGTAAAATAGAACTAACTGAAATAAAAGCACTAGATATATGCACAAGGACTAACGATGTAGTCCCCGGCAACGATGCCAAAAACTTGGTATCGACTTGGGTGTTATAAAGATATGATATAAATAATTGCAAAAAGAAGACACCCTAGTCTAGCATGGTTCTTCAAGTATACAGGACGTAAGCAAGTTTTAATGAATAAGTAAGATTCGCTCCTCAGAGACTACGAAGGTTACGAAAACTTATGCAAATATTCAAGTGCAGATATTGGAAGCTAGAACAAATAATACGCAAGGAAATAAAAGAAAAAAAAAATTTGTTTGATTTTAAGAACCAGAAAATTAACTAATAAATTAAAAGACAGAAAATTAAATAAAAGAGAGAAGCAAGTAGTATGAGAGTTTAGCTCGAGATATTAGCAAGTAATCCCCACTAGTGTTGGTTATTATATCGTTTAAGGGTGAATCATATAATATGAAATAATCAGGATTCTAAATTCCCATACCTTAGACCTTGAGAATGACTAAGGGGGCTACAGACACACCACGAGGCAGCCTAAACTTAGGGTTATCAAACGCTACTAAGGCCCTAAGCAATTCAATTCCAAACATGGCGATAGTGGTAAAAACATACCCTAATGATTATCTAGTTAGGTTGATTTGTCAGGTCTAAACCTTATTCTAGATGTTATGTGGTGCTTCAATAATTAGACACCCAGTTAAGGTGATCATCTAACTACTATTAAGGTAATCCTATACTCGTGCACTAGCAAGGAAAACAATCATTAAATCAAAACACATAAACAGAACATAAAAAGTGAATTCAAATTAAATACCGTGGTATCCCAAATAAAAATAGAAAAACTAGGGTTCATACATATATGCTAAATCTCAAGCTAAAAGTAAATTAGTTCATACTAATGAAAGAAAAGAAAAAGGTAGAAGAAGACATGATATGGTGTTCATCTCCTTCCAGACTTCTTCTCTTGTGTTGCAGCTTCCTCTTGGCTTAAGGGTTTGGCCAAGGATGATTTTATTGTGATAAGAGGTTGTATTTATAGGGTATAGGAAGACCTAATTCGTTTTCTTGAAGGAGAAGGTAAGTAATGGACTCCAAGCCCAACTCAAATTCGTGACCCTAAAATATAGAATCAGCCCCGTTTTTGTTTTGGTCATAACAGCTTCAATACGTATCTGATTGATGCGTATGAGGAGACGAAATTCATCGTTTTGGAAAGATCTTTAACTTTTCTCTTGACCGTTCTTCAAAATTACTCACCGATATTTACATATAAGCCAATTTGTGGTCGTGGGTGGTGAAATTTATATTTATTTGACAGTTTTATCTTTCCATACTTTAGCTTTTGTTTCCTTATCTCCAATTTCCATGTTTATCCTCTTTCCTTTAGCTCTTAGAATTAGCTTGGACTCTAATTAATTACCATATATCTTTAAAGTTTCACAAAAAATAAACAATTAAACCCAATATGCTCTAAAAATAATAAATAATTAATTTAAGACACAAAATAGGAAAGTGTATTAAATCATGATAAAATCGACCTATACTCTAATAAATACACCTAAAATGATGTCTCCAACTAGGATTAATTCATGACAAATAGAGAGACATCAGTTGAAGACATCATTTTAGGTGTTTAAGGAAAACTTATACTCGGCTTTTATATGAATTGTTGTATTTTCTTATTTCTTGTCTTGATTTAATGATTTGAGCATATTTAGTTTAATTGTTTTTTAAAGTGTGAAGCTTTAAAGATATATGATAATTAATTAGATGTCTAATCAATTCCAAAAGCTAAAGGAAAGAAGATATGGATGGAAATTGGAGATAAACGAAGAAAAAGATAAGTATGGAATGATAAAGTTGCCAAATAATTCTGATATCCAGCAGCTACGTCCATTAAATTTATCATAACTCAAGATTGAAAATTTAAAAATTGGTGCAAGCATTAATCTTATGCCCAAATCAATCTTTGAAAAATTGAAAATTGGAGTAGCAAGACCCACTTCTATGGTCTTGCAAATGGCGGATCGATCCCTTGCACATCTTGAGGGTCGAATAGAAGATGTCCTTGTCAAGACAGGTACTTTAATATTTCCCGTTGATTTTGTTATTCTTGAATACGACGCGGATAGGAATGTGCCCATTATTTTGGGAAGACCATTCCTAGCCACGGGGCGTACTTTAATTGATGTAGAAAACGGGGAATTAATAAAGCATATTCAAGACGAGGAAGTGAAGTTCAACGTGTTCCGAGCTATGAAGTTTCCAGATTCTCAAGAGGATTGTTTCCGAATGGATGTAATTGAGCGTGCCACGCAAGAGGTATATAATGAATTTACTTATGATGATGTTTTGCAGGCAGCCTTGACACTTGATCTACTTGAGTTGATGGAAGAGGTTGCCGAAACAGTGGCAGCTCTTAACTCTGAGAATCCAAAATATAAGCGTCTCGCCTATGAACCTGTGAGAGAACCGGGGGAGATTGTAACTAAAAAGAAACCTTCAATCGAATCTCCTCCGCAATTGGAAGAAAAGCCTTTGCCACCACACTTGAGGTATGCATATTTAGGTACTAATGAAACTCTACATGTTATTGTTTCAGCAAATTAAACAGGTCCTCAAGAAGATAAACAGTTGCGTGTGTTAAGAGCTAACAAAGAGGCGATAGGGTGGACTATTGCCGACATCAAAGACATTAGCCCCTCCTATTGTCAACACAAAATTATTCTTGAAGATAATAACGCACACTCAGTTGAAGGTCAATGGAGATCAATGCCAGCCATGAAGGAAGTTGTAAAGAAGGAGGTTATTAAGATGTTCAACGCAGGGATTATCTATCCCATTTCGAGTAGTGAATGGGTGAGCCCGGTTCAGTGTGTGCCGAAAAAAAGGAGGAATTACTACAATTCTTAACGATCAGAATGAAGCTATTCCTTCAAGAACTGTTGTTGGTTGGAGAGTATAAATGGATTACCACAAATTGAACAAGGCCACCAGAAAAGATCACTTCCCTCTTCCCTTAATAGATCAAATGTTAGACAAGTTAGCTGGTAGAGAGTATTACTGCTTTTTGGATGAATATTCCGGATATAATCAAATTTACGTAGCTCCATGGTGGTGCCTAGGGTGTGATAAAATTAATACAAATAAAGGTCAAGAAAACTACGCACTCTCACCCTAGACAGGCACAGTACTGCAAGTATTATAGGACGTATGCAAGTTTTAATGATAAGTAGAGTTCGTTCTCAGGGACTTAAGTGTGTTAATCGTGTGAGTAGAAATTACGAGTAAGAGTAAATAATTAGAAGACAGAAATTTAAAGCAAGTAAATTCGAGGTTAAGAATTAAAACTAAGAAAATAAAAGACAATAAAGTAAAAGATAAGAAATATGAGATGAGAAGTATAGCTCAGGTTTTGCTAGTATGCACTAATCCTTCTAATTCTATCTATAAATCTAGTTAATAAGGGAGAATATTAGCTCTTGGTATACTTAGTCAGGATTCTAAATTCCCATACCTTAGACCTTGAGAGCGACTAAGGGGGCTACGGCACAACCAAGAAGTGTTTTATCTTAGGGTTATCAAACGCCACTAAGGCCCTAAGCAAATACGGTAATCCTGGTGATATGGTGGTTAAAACAAACCCTAATGACTATCTAGTTAGAAGCATGTTTTGTCAGAACTACTATCGACACTAGACATTATGTGGTGGTTCAATAGTTAAACACCCTGTCAAGGAGACCATCTAACTACTATTAAAACAATCCTAAAGTGATCAGTTCTAGGAAAGACATTAAATCAAAACACATAAACAAATATTAAGTAAGAAGCTAATATCAGATTAAAACATATAATTCCCAAAGAAACTTAGATAGAAGAATTAGAATTCATAGATTATACATATGCAAAACCCAAGCTATGGGGAGTTTAGTTCATACCTGAAAGAAATAAACTAAAAGAAATTACAAAAGACATCATCTTGCTCTCTACAATAAACTGGAAGAATAAAACCTTAAGAACTAATTACTATGAGGCCAGGATTAATAGGGTTCAATTACAAGTGATATAAGGGTGTATTTATAGGTGTTTAGAAGACCTAATTCGTTTTCTTGAGGAAGAGTTAAAGTATTGGACTTCTAGCCCAACTCAAATTCGTATGGAAATAAAGATAAACACTGCTGGACCGTTTTGAGCATATCTTCTTCGTTATTGGTCGGTTTGAGCTCCATAAGATACCAAAAGAATCGCAACAGAATTATCTTGACCTCAAAGAAGGAAATCACCAAATTCGGCCTATTTCTTAGGTAAAAACGCATATCTTTGGACGTGTATGCAGAATCCCAGATTTAGGCAGCTTTTCCTTTTCCATCTTTTTAGCTTTTGTTTCCTTATCTCCAATTACCATGCAAATCTCTTTCAATAAGTTGTTATCTTTGACTTGGACTCTAATTAAGCTCCATAATTATCTTTAAAGCTACACACTAAATAAACAATTAAACCCAATATGCTCTAAAAATAATAATTCTACAAATCAAGACTCAAAATAGGAAAGTGCACTAAAACTCAAGAAAATCGACATTATTGACTTCTAAATCACTTAAAATGATGTCTCATCCTAACATAAATCTATCACAAATGAGGAGACATCAAGACCCCCAACTCAAAGTTGTATCGTCCCGATACAATAAAAATAAAAACAAAGGGAAGTCTATAAATACACACTTATAAAATTCTCAACACAAGGGGAAAAAGCATAGCAGAATATATAGAATAAACCTAAAGCACATAACTCAGAAATTTCATGCAATAATATTCATAAACTACATACATGTACACTTCTCATATCCACAGTCAACACGGCTTGAATTCAAGATCAGATTAGTTTCACAATGTAAGAAGGATTGGGACTTTACTCAGTTCCTCAAGGGAGCTATAGATTGTTCATCGATTTTCACTAGTATTCAAAGCTCCACTTAACTACTCTCTAATGGCTCAATCACTTCTCAATTACACATCAAAGAATCAAAAGGTCTTTAAGGTTGTAATGTAGGCTTAGGGACGGTATGATAGTATATTTGGATAATTTGGAGTGAGCTTTTGGCTCTCTCCTCACTAGCCATCAACGAATCGCCCTAGAGCTTGAGTTACTCTCATAAAACGTTTCTCACTCAACCCAATGAATTCCTTGATGCATAATTTAGCATCCCCAATAACCCAATTAAAGCTTAAGATGTTCACATAAAAATCCACTTTGCCGGTCTGAATATATATATTTTCTTTTCTTTTCAAATCAATATTTTCTTTTATAGCTATGACTCTCTTTTAATGTTGAGATATCACGCTATTTTCTCATATATATATTTTTTCTTTTAATGCCCTTGTTGGCAAATTTAGCTCGTAGCTTCTTTTTCATTCACTATTACCCCGGCAAAGGGTTACAATCTAATTCCGTGAAACATCATCAATATAAAGCACAAAGCACAATTAATAAGCTCAAAAATCCCAACCCAATAACAATTCCCATAATGGTGGACCCACCACCCCAAACTCAAGCTCTAAAACAACTGTCTATGCATCGCGATTCGAGTGCGGGTCATATGGAAAAGTCCTATAATCTAAAGGGATATGGCTTATAACGTGTTTCAATAAAAAGCTTTAGAAAGGCTAGAAGGGGCTGAGAAGGATATAGCATATAAAATCAAAAATCACAAGGTGAGAAGGTATAAAAAGGCTTCAAGGGCTTCAAATTATGAAAGAACCGCCTTAATCACTTTCTACACTATGTAATTAATTATTTTCTTACCTTTAGCACTTTCATCAAATGGTTTTTCAACTAGCTTGGATCTCACGGCCTACAAACTTCTCAAGGTTCCCTGAGATCGAACATACTTTCTATCGCATTGCTCACTAATCTTCTCTTTACTATCAGCGTGTGTTTTCCTGCAAATACTCAAAGCATACAAATAACATAGCTCATAAACATATTACTTACTATAATTAATTCACTGAGCTTATGCTTCCAAGCTATTAAACACACTCTACATCTAATTCCCATGTATCAAAAATTTTAATTTCACCCTAAAAACAGAAAAATGGAGATGAGAGACAACGAATCCCCACACCCCCAACTCAAAAATGAGTCGTGTCCCCACGACTCGAAAAAGACTCGAAAAACAGAAATTAAAATTAGCAGATAAACATATTTACAGAAATGGTAAGGAAGAAAGAGAACATACTCTCGAGGCTATTGACTCGCATCATTGATATCCAAGGTAGGATTTGCCGGACCTTTCGTTAATTGCTCGAGGAGTTTCATGATGTGCACTTGATTAGCGTTGATTTGTGACACATCATTGACTAAGGAAGTTTGAGCTGCTTCGAATTTCGTTAAACGCTCCTCCATCTTCTCTTGCCAACTTTGCTCCTTTTCTTCTTTCGAGACTTGCGTAGAACCCGCTCTTCGAAAGATATCCTTGATCCAAGCATTATCAATGTAACTCCCTTTAAATTCGAGTTTCTCTTCTTCATCCAATGTAACATTCGCTTTTCGCACAAGACACGTGATCATGGTAGGAAATTTAACATTATGGAGAGACCGAAAATCGTATCACCTCCTCATAGATCAACTATGCCACATCAACTTCTTCTTCTCTCAAAATACAGTCCAAAAGTAGAGCGTACTTCACAGTCACATCCAAAGTTCGTGTGTTCCCAAAGATATTAGGGACAAGGAAATTGTGCCAAATTCTTGCATCTGCTTGAAGATATGTGTAAGGCCAAGGTGCCTTCAATTCTCCCTTATGTGATTTCACTTTCTCTTTGTCTAATACATGCTCAAAAAGTAATTCCTCATCAAAGATTTTTCATTTAGCAACTGCTTCTTCAAATTTGCAAGAACCTTTCATTTTCTTAAACTTGAAGTGGTTTCTAATCTCCTCAACTGTGAAAGGAACTAACTTTCCTCTAATCGGAACACAATTACTATCTCGGCTAAAGAGGCCTAAATAGAATTCCAAAACTAACTCATGACATAATTCAGAACGTCTTACCATGAAAGTAGACCACCCCAATTTTTCACCAAGCTCTAAGAATCTTGCATATTCTCCATCTCTAATTTCTTCCTTGAATACTTTCTCATAAGCAAAAGGTAGTTCTTTTAATTGTTTCTCTGCAGAAGTCTTCAGGGCCCTTGAAGTATCCCCCTTCTCTTTGGGTGCAGGATCTTGTTGAGGTTGTGTTTTCTCCTTTGCATAAAAGTAAAGCTTTTTACCATTACGATCAAACAAAGGTATTCCACTCTTCTCAACTTTCTCTTTACCCTTTGATTTAGAACTAGCACCTTTGTCATTTGATTTCTTCTTATTTAAATCCAATCCCTTGTTACTCTTCACCTCCCTCTTGTTAGCTAAAATTGTTGTTCTATTAGTCATCTTCAATTAACCCCCAACTCAAAGCTTTAGCAACCCTTGAAATTTGAACTTGTGAATTAATGGTTGAACAAGCTTGATTTGGCCTAGGATAGGTGAATTGATGATGAATCTCTATGTGGGTGAGGTGGATTTGTAATGGGTTGGCTTGGATTTAAGAAATTGTAGGATGAATTTTGAAAATTTGGCTCTTTGATTCTTCAATTTGAATGGATTTGGTGAAGATTGGGTGTTTGATTCTCTCTTGTAATGATGTGGAGAGAAGGTTTGATGTGTTTTTCTTGATGATTGGGTAGTGTTTTGGTGATTGGTGAAGGTTTTGATGAGCTTCAATGGAGTTAGGAGAGTTTTGGAGAAGAGAAAGAGGTTTAAGGTTTAATAAATTCGGAATAATAAGCATTAGATCTCTTTATAAGCTTGAAACCTTTTCTTTTCTCTCTCTGGAGGCTCGTGTGGACCATGGTGCGGACCATGGGGTGTACCGCGGGGTACAGCGCAACATCTGATGGTTGAAAATTTTTGCTTTCTGGATGACACCCGTGGTAGGACCCCGTGGCACGTGTTTCTGAGCTGCGGACCAGGGCGCGGTACACCAGAGGGTACCCCACGCCTTCTGTAGCTTTCCACGTCAAAATACCCGTGGACCTCACCCCGTGGCACGTGTTTGGACCTTGCGGACCATGGCACGGTGCATGGGGTAGTCCGCGGGTCGATTTTTCTCGGTTTCTGGATCAAACCCGTGGCTCCACCCGTGGCACGTGTTTTGACCTCGCGGACCAGGGCACGGACTAGGGGGTAGTCCGTGGGGGTAGTCCGTGGGGGTAGTCCGCGGGGGTCAAAACTTCGCTCCGAAAATTTTCCTCGCATTCCCTAACTCGATTTCTCCAATTCCTACACACCAAAAACACTAATACCTTTCTCAAATATGCATTATCAACTAAAAACAACTAAAATAAACTTAAACTAAAAACGTAAAAGACATGAAAACTAAAAAAAACTACGGGTTATCTCCCGTACAGCACTTTTGTTTTACGTCTTTCAAAGTTAGACGTGTTACCTCTGTCAAGATTTGCGAATATAGCCTCCCCAACAACGAGTAAGGCTATGAACGTCAACTAATCTGCGCTTGACCCCAGTTAGACGTGTTACCTCTTTTGCTTCTTCGATTTCAAGGCATATAGCCTTACAAGCTTCGAACCCAACATTGTTTTCACCTCCTTCGATTGCCTTTACTTCCTTTTGTTCTACTACGTGCGTTAACACTTTGTTTAACTGTTCTACTTGAGTACTTAACATCTGAAGTATGGCATCGTGTCCTCGGACCTTCTCTTCTTGAGCGTTTATAGTCGTGTTCAAACGGTCTAGAGCTTGTACTATTTGTTGATTGTCCACAGATCCTTCTTGCGGATACTGAGGTAAAGCTTTCTGATCTAGTGAATCGGTATAGGCATCTTGAGCAGGTTGTTGTGGAAGAGCAGGTCTATTCTGATATTGATTTTGGTACTGACCTCTCTGTTGGTAAGAGTTGTTCTGGGGGTGCTGTTGATAATGACTAGGATTAGCAGCCCCTTGTGGCTTTGAATACTGCATACCCGGATGGTTTCGGTTACCCCAGCGGTTGGATATAAAGTAAACAGATTGCGGATTTGAATCGCACTCTTCCCATGTATGATCGTTAACTCCACATTGTTGACAACCTTGTGCTTCTTGTACTACCTTTGTAGCGGCTAAATTCTTTTCCATTGCAATTCTTAGCTCCTTGATTTGATTTTCTAACGAGGATATTTGAGTTGATTTTGCAGTTTCTGCATCTAAACGAAGCGTTCCTCGGGTCTTTGCTACAGAAGCTCGCGTTGAAGGCCAACTTCTTTCTTGTTCCATAATATTTTCTAACACCTCGGAAGCTTCATTGTGATTCATGGACATAAAATTACCCTTTCCAATGTTATCCACCTTTTCTCTACCTTTATCATTAAGACCTTCATAGAACATAGCAAGTTGTAGAGCAGGTGTGTAACCATGGAGCGGACATCTAGTTAATTTTTGTTGAAACCTTGTCCATGCTTCTCCCACTTTTTCTCCATCTTCTTGGCAAAATCTCGCAAGCACAGCTTGATCTTTAAGTCTCATGCTCTTTGGATAAAATCGGTGAAAGAACGCGGCTTGAAGTTCTCTCCAAGAATGAATTGTTCCATGTGGTTGTCTTTCTAGCCAATCGCTAGCTCTTCCGGTCAAGAAAAACGAAAACATATGACAATACAGTTGCTCGCGTGTAATGCCAGGAGTAATGTAGGCATCACAAATCTGCATGAACTTCTGAATCGCTTTTACCGGATCTTGTATTGCTGTACCAGTATAGAGTCCGAAACTTTGGAATTGACTGAGCATACCCGGATCGGGTCTAAATTTGATATTCGGAATTTCAAGAGGGCGGTAACCGATGGGTTGAACATGGAATGGTACATTAAGGCCAGGAAGGTCTTGTTCAACTCGGTTTTGTTGATTATTAAGGTTATTCTGCCCATTACCTCCTCCTGCTGATAATTGTACACCAGGTGGTGGATCTTGTTGTCCACCTGGTTGATTATTCTGCACTCCAACAAGGGGTACACCGAGTGGTGGATCTTGGGATGCCATTACTCTTCTCAAGGCTCTTTCCTCACGAACTCGTTTGTTGTAAGGTCTGAAGCTCTTCTCAGGCTCCGATAAAGGAAGCCAAGAATTAAACACTGTGAAACCTAAAAAAGACTAAAGCACACCACAAGCGTAAATCTGGAAAAATAAAAACTAAACTAAAAACTGAAAAGTAAAAACTAATTAAAAACTACTACTCGAAATAGATAACTCACACGCTAACGAGACACAAGTCCCCGGCAGCGGCGCCAAAAACTTGATGGTGCCTAGGGTGTGATAAAATTAATACAAATAAAGGTCAAGAAAACTACGCACTTTCACCCTAGACAGGAACAGTACTGCAAGTATTGCAGGACGTATGCAAGTTTTAATGATAAGTAGAGTTCGTTCTCAGGGACTTAAGTGTGTTAATCGTGTGAGTAGAAATTACGAGTAAGAGTAAATAATTAGAAGACAGAAATTTAAAGCAAGTAAATTCGAGATTAAGAATTAAAACTAAGAAAATAAAAGACAATAAAGTAAAAGATAAGAAATATGAGATGAGAAGTATAGCTCAGGTTTTACATTGGGATGGGATTATATGTGTTTGTATTGAGGCACAAAAAGTGAGATGATATTATTATTTGTAACACTTTGTTGGGATTGAAAAAAAAGAGAGAGAAAGGAGAAAAAGAAAGAAAAATAAAAAGAAAGGAAGAATAAAATAACCGGCAAAGTGGAATATTTTTGAAAATCATCTTAGATTAATTGAGTTAACTTGGGGACGCAACATTAGCGCGTCAAATGGGTTGAGTGAGAATATTATATGAGTGTAAACTCAAGCTCGTTGACAGTTATTAATGGTAAGTGAGGAGAGAGCCAAAAGCTCACTTCAAATTTACCAAATATACATACCACACCGTCCTTAAGCCTACGCTAAAACCGTAAAGTCCTCGTGATTCCTAGGTACATGGTAAGTTAATAGGGAGTATACTAAGTGGAGCGTTCAAAGCAAGGAAGGATCGAGGAACAACCTATATCCATCATATTGAGATAAGTACAAGTGTAACCTTCTAGCATTGCAAAGTTAATTTTATGATTGAAGTTATTTGTGTTTGATGTTGCATGATTAGTGTATGTGTATGTTAATTCTTAAGGGTTGCTATATGAGGTTTATTTTAAGAATTGCTTTAGGGTGTATTTACTAGCTTCTATTTTCTCTTGCATCTACTTCATTCCCCTTGTTTTTAGTTTTGCTTTGTCGGGACGACAAAGGTTTGAGTTGGGGGTCTTGATGTCTCCCTAAATTTTATAATTTTATGCCCTTGGGAGACATCATTTTTTGTGTTTATTCGACTATTCAGATAGACTTTTGGTGTTAATATGCAATAAATCATTTTTCCTCTTTTAATTCTAGTATTTTTCATTTATTAAACTTTTGCGCGTAATATTGTTCTTTTTAGTGAAAAGTTTGTAGGTTTTGAATACTATCTAGGAGAGGAATCCAAGAATAAAGTCAAAGATCGTGTAATGAAGTCAAAGCAAGAAGAAATATCCCGAAAATTGATAATTTCAAGCTGCAAATCTGGAAAGTTGATAAAGATTGCTGATTTCGAGCCATCTAAGAGTGGATTTAGCCTCTGACTTGTGAAGAGACTTTGTTCCCCCATTGAGTTACGGAAATTTAGCAACTGGAATGGGGTCAATCCGAGTTGAAACGAAACGGTTAGAGCTGATTTAGTGAAGGTGGTGCAGCAGTTACGGGATTTGGGCTTAATTAATGGACTTGGGCTTTTATAATTTTCATTTAATCTTTAAGAAAAGCCCTAGTCCGAATTTTACATTATAAATAGGCTTTAGACTCTCATTTTTATATACAATTCATACGCTTAAGAGTCAAAGAAGAAGCTAGAGCAAGGAAGAGAAGAAGTAAGAGCTGGAGACTGTCTATATCTCCAATTCTAAGCCAATTCAACTATGTAATTATGTTCTTTTATTTTATTCTATAAAACATGATGAACTTATTTATTTCTTTAGTTTTAGTATTTCTAATTAGTATGAGCTAAATTTAATACGTGCTTGAGAACGCATAATGGGTTAATCCCAATTTGATTTCGTTTCATGTGTTTGGATTTGGGATTATTATAATTGAAATCAAATTGGGTAAACAGTATTTTTCATTAATTTGCTTTTATTTACTATTATTGATGTAATTAACCAATCATAGGACTTAGTATCTAGGCTATTCCATATAGTGGCGTATGGATCACCTTGACGGGGGGTCTAGGTACGGAACCAATTAATGAATGTAGGATAGAAATTATAGACTTTGACGAGCTTAATTAATCCTATGGCCAATTGGGTATAAATAGACTTAATCACTTGAAGGTGGACTATAATCACCCTGACGGGGTTTGTAGCACCTAAGAGTAGCTTCTTAGTCCACCCTGACGGGGGTAAGGAGAATTCCGAATCCCGACCATTACATATTTATCGTTTTGTCCCTTAAACATTACATGAAATGAATGATAATTAGGTGAAATCCTTGCGTCTCTCTAGTACTGCCTTTCATACCTTGCGTAAACTACTTATTTTCTCGCGTCTAGTTTAATATTTGCATTAATTTAGTATTTTAATTTATTGTCTTAGTTATAGAAAACCAAAACAAACATTCTCAAAATCATTTACTTGCTTTTACGTGCAATTAATCACTATCTAATAAGCATTAGAGTCAACCAATCCGTCCCTGAGAACGAATATGTATTGTCACATATATTACTTGGGACAACTGTACACTTGCACTTGTGGTTCTCTTATCCTTATTTGCATTTTATTTTAGAACACACAAAGGACCGCCACCAGCGCCGCTGGAAAGAGAAAAAAATTCGTTTTTTAGGTTATAAAGAAGAAGAGGTTAGTTCTATTCTGAATTTTTCAATCCTTAAACCTCTCTTTCCTCTCCAAAACTCTCCCAACTCCATTAAAGCTTCAAAAAAACTTCACCAAACATCAAAACACTACCCAATCACCATAAAAACACATCAAATCCTTTCTCCATATCATTACAAAGACGATTCAACCACCCAAATCATACCAAAACACATTGAATTTAAGAATCAAAAGCCTAAATTTCCAAAATTCATCCAACAATTTCTTAGATCCATACCAATCCATCAAGAATCCATCTTACCCATAAAAAAAATAATCATCAAAACACCTTTCCATACCAAATAAAGCTTGTTCAACCTATAATCAAAAGTTTCAAATTTCAAAGAGTTGTTAAAGCTTTGAGTTGGAGGTCAATTGAGATTACGAAGAGAACAGAAACATTATATACTGTTAGGGAGATGAAGAAGAATCAAAGTAAGGTATTGGGTTCTATTGAGAAGAAATCAAGTGAGAAAAGTTCAAGTTCCAACATAAAGGGTAAAACAGGTTAAGAGAAGAGAGGGCAGCTAACTGTGGTGAATGTAATGGGCAAAAAGGTTTCAGCTTTCGTAAAAAAATCGCAGCCTCTACAGATCGAATGTCCTACCCCGAAGAAAAAGAGAAAGCTTCAAGGGCCCTGATAGCTTCTGCAAAGACACAATTACAGGAACTTCCTTTTGCTTATGAGAAAGTATTTGAAGAAGAAGTTGGTAAAGGTTAGTACAAGAGATTCTTAGAGATTGGTTAAATATTGGGTTGGTCTATGTTTATGGTAAGACGTTCTAATTTATGCCATGAGTTAGTTTCCGAATTCTATTTAGGCCTCATTAGCCGAGATAGTAAAGGTTATGTTCCAGTTAGAGGCATGTTAGATCCTTTTACGGTTGAAGAGATTCGAAACCACTTCCAGTTTAAGAAATTGGTTGGACCATGTAAGTATAGAGAAGCAATGGACAATATCAAAACTTTCGATTGGAATTTACTTTTTTAGCATGTCTTAGATAAAGAGAGAGTGCAGTCACATAAGGGAGAGTTCAAGGCACCTTGGCCTTACAAATATCTCCAACCGGATACAAGAGTTTGGAACCACTTTCTTATAACTAATGCCTTTGGAAACACAAGAAATTCGGATGTAACTAAGAAGAACGCAATATTGTTAAATTGTATTTTGAGGGGAGAAGAAGTGGATGTGGCACAGTTGATCTTTGAGGAGGTGATGTAATTTTTGGTCTCTCCCATTTCGTTATTTAATGTTAAATATCCTACTATGATCACGTGTCTTGTTCGGAAAGCAAATGTGATTCTGGGTGAAGGAGAGAAACTAGAATTTAAGATGAGTAATAATATTGACAATTCTTGGATCAAGAAAATTTCGAGAAGAGCGGGAATTACGCAACTTTCAAAAGAAGAAAAGGATCGTATTTGGCAAGAAAATGTATGGTAGCGATTTTATAAAGTCGAAGCCACTCAAACTTCCTTAGCCGAAGATGTGGCACAAATCAAAGCTAATCCAGTGCACATCATAACACTCCTTGAGCAATTAAAGAAAGATCCAGCAAATCTTATCTTGGATGTCGATAATACGAGGCAATAGCCTCGAGAATATCTTCTTTATCTTCCTTACCATTTTTGTATATGTTTTATCTGCTTATTTTAATTTCTTTTTAGAATTTTTTCGAGTCGTGGGGACATTGTTTTTAGGTAGAAATTAAAATTTTTGATACATGGGATTTAGATGTAGAATGTGTTTAATAGCTTGAAAGCATAACCTCGGTAAGTTGATGACAGAAAGTAGTATGTTTATGAGCTGCTTTATTGTGTATGCTTTGAGTATTTGTAGGAAAACACACATTGATAGCAAAGAAAAGATTATTTGCAAAGCGATAGAAAGTATGTTCGATCTCAGGGAGTCATTAGTGGTGTGTAGGACGTGAGATCCAAGCTAGTTGATAAACCCATTTGATGAACGTAATAAAGGTAAGAGAATGACGAAATTGCATAGTTTAGAGAATGATTAAGGCGGTTCTTTCATAAGCCCCTTGTTGCCTTTTAGCTTGTTGTCCAAATTAATATTTTATATCCTTCTCAGCCCCTTCTAGCCTTTCTGAAGCCTTTTTATTTAGCCATATTATAAGCCATATACCTTTAGACTTTAGGACTTTCCATATGACCCGCACTCGAAACGCGATGCATAGACAATTGTTTTAGAGCTTGAGTTTGGGGTGGTGGGTCCACCATTATGGGAATTGTTATTAGGTTGGGATTTTTTGAGCTTATTAATTGTGCTCCATTCTATATATTGATGATGATTCACATGTTTATTATATTGTAACCCTTTGTCGGGGTAATAGTAAATGAAAAAAGTAGAAAAGCATGAAAAGAAAAGAAAAATTATGAAAAAAATAGCATGATATCTCAACATCAAAAAGAGAGTCATAGATATACAAAAGAAACAAAATTGATTGGAAAATATATATATATATATATTTGGACCAGCAAAGTGGAATTTTTATGTGAACATCTTATGCTTTTATTGGCTTATTGGGGATGTTACTTTGCGCGTCAAGAAAATCATTGGGTTGAGTGAGAAACGTTTTATGAGAGTAACTCAAGCTCTAGGGCGATTCATTGATGGCTAGTGAGGAGAGAACCAAAAGCTCACTCTAAATTATCCAAATATACTTATCATACCGTCCATACGACAAAATTACAACCTTAAAAACCTTATGATTCTTTGCTATGTAATCTAGAAATTATTGAGCCAATAGAGAGTAGTTAAGTGGATCTTTAGATACTAGTGAATTTTGATGAACAATCTATAGCCTCCTTGGTGAACTAAGTGAAGATCCTCTCCTTCTTACATTGCGAAGTTAATCTAATCTTGAATTCAAGCCGTGTTGATGGTAGATATGAAGAGTGTGTAGGTATGTAGTTTGTAAATATTATTACATGAATTTTTTTGAGTAGTTGCTTTGAGTCTTTTCTATATATTCTACTATCTTCTTTCCCAATGTGCTTAATTGGCCTAGGTGTGTATTTAGAGACTTCCCTTTGTTCTTATCTTTATTGTATCGGGACGATACAAATTTGAGTTGGGGGTCTTGATGTCTCCCCATTTGTGATGATTTAGTCATACTTGGGGACATCATTTTAGGTGTTTTAGGAAAGCTTATACACGATTTTTATATGAATTATTGTGTTTTCTTATTTATTGTTTTGATTTAATGATTCATTATTTTTAGAGCATATTTAGTTTAATTATTTGTTAAAGTGTGAAGCTTTAAAGATATATGGTAATCAATTAGATGCCAAATTAATTCCAAGAGATAATGGAAAGAAGATATGGATGAAAATTGGAGATAAAGGAAGAAAATGATAAGTATGGAAAGATAAAGTTTTCAAATAAATCCGAATTCCAGCAGCTATGTCCATTAAAGTGATCATAACTCAATATTAGCTGGGAATTTGGAAGAATGGTCTGAAACAAAGTTGTAGAGGTTTCCGAGAAGATCAGTTTCCATATAAAGAACGCGTCAATCGAAGATGTATTGAAGAAGTTACGGCCAAAACAAAACAAAACAAATTAGAGTTGGGCTAGAAGTCCAATTACTTGTCTTCCACTCCAAGAAAACGTGTTAGGGCTTCCTAGACCCCATTAATACACCCTTAAACCTTTATAAACATATTCATACCTCCCACAACTAGTTCTTAAGTTGTATTTATCATTAGAGTATTCAAGAAAGCAAGATGACAATCATGTATCTTTATTTTAGTTTATTTCCTTCAGGTATGAACTAATTTTTCCATAGCTTGGGTTTTGCATATGTATAATCTATAAATTCTATTTTCTTCTGTCTATGTTTCTTTGGGAGAATTAATTTAAATTGATTCTAGTTGTTTAACTATATATTTGTTTTATGTGCTTTGATTTATTGTATGTCTTAATCTTGATCAATTTAGGGTTGTTCTAATAGTAGTTAGATGGTCACCCGGAAGGGGTGTCTAATTATTGAAACACCACATAAACGTCTAGTGTGTGGTAGTGATCCTGACATACTTGCATAACTAGATAGTCATTAGGGTTTGATTTAATCACTGATAATCATTAGAAGGCCAGTCTCATTTAGGAACCTAGTGGCGTAGGAACACCCTATTTAAGTCCCCACGTGATTGTGAGGTCGCCACCCTAGTCCACCCTAACGGGGGTAGGGAGAAATTTAGAATCCTGACTACTTATCTAAGAGCTATTATCACCATTATAAACAGATAAAAAATTTAGAAGGATTGGTGCATACGAGCAAAACCTAGGCTATGCTTTCTCATCTTTATTTCTCTCATATTTATTTTATTGTAATTTATTTTATTTAGTTTAATCACTAATCTTTCCATCAATCATATTTATTTTCCTGTCTTTTGAATTGCTACTCTGATTTATTTACCCATCTGTTAACACATTTAAATCCCTGAGGAACGAATCTTCTTATCATTAAAACTTCCATACGTCCTGTAATACTTGCAGTAGCGTGCTAGTCTAGGGTGATTAGTGCATTGTTTTCCGTATTTATTTTTCATATTTTTATCACACCTAGGCGACACCATTGCCTCATCCCAATTTATGTGTTATGTGTTTTTACTACTTTACAAAAAAATTTAAATCAAATAAAAATTAGTTTAAGGAATGATTTGACTGTAGAGTTTTTTTGTTGAATGTCCCCATAAGCATACTTTTTGTAAATTAATGATAGAAAATAGTAGACTTTATAGTTAATGTAAAACACACCTCGAATGCATGCAAACACTAGATGATTGATAGGAAAAATTAATGATCAATGCAAAAGAAGTAAGCTTGTATTTGGTAAGAATGAGTGGTTTGTAGAACGTGAGATCTAAATGAGTAGAGCACCCACTTAATTATGCACTAGAGGTGAACTATGTAACTAGGAAAGTGATAGAGATAGTTCTTTGATAGCCACTTGAGACCTTTTTAGCTTTCTAACCCGTGATTAAAATGTTATATCCCTCTTAGCCCCATTTTTAAGCCTTTAACCTTTTCTTTTGAAGCCACATTATAAGATTATCCTTTAGATGTTAGGACTATACCATATGACCCGCACTTGAATCACGATTACTTAAGACTAATTGTCCTTGAGCTTGAGTTTGGGGTGACAGGATCTGTTATTACATCTGGTGGGTAGATTTGTGATGTGCTTGAATGATTATGCACTTTATTGTAAATTCCTTTTCCGATTTCTGAAAAGAAAAAAAATAATAAGTTAGCATGACACTTCACATTAAAAATAATGTCATGTCTAACTTACAAAAAAATTGAATAAATGTGAAACAAAAGAAGCGGCAAAGGAATTTTTTATCATATTGATAGGTTTGGGTTTATTTGGGGACGCTAATTTAGTGAGTCAAGTGAGTGATATCTTATATGAGTGTAAACTCAAGCTCTAGATAGTCTGTTGAAGGCTAGTGACGAGAGAGCCAAAAGCTCACTTTTCATTATACAAATGTACCAAACCGTCCCTAAGCCTATGCTAAAACCGTAAAGACCTCGTGATTCTTAGGTACATAGTGAATTAACAATTCTACTAATAGGGAGTAAGTTAAGTGGAGCGTTCAGCGAGTACAGATTGATGACCACCCTATAGCCACCATCTCGAGCTAAGTATCAAGTGTAATATTCTAGCATTGTGAAGTTAATTTTGGATTAAAAATATTTATGTGTTTGATTTTGTATGATATGTGTATGTATGCATTAGTTCTTAGGTTGTACTATATGAAAGTTATTTTGGAGTTTTGCTTTGGGTTTATTCTTTAGATTCTGCATGTTGTTTTTTACCTTAAACCTCTATTTTGTTTTACTTTGTCGGGACGACAAAGGTTTGAGTTTGGGGTCTTGATGTCTCCCTTTTTGTTCTAAATATAAGCCCTTAGGAGACATCATTTTAGGTAGAAATTGTAATTATTAGATAGACTTTTGTGCTTATTTTGTCATATTACACATTCTCCCCTTGGAATTAGACTATTTGCATTTTTAGAGCTTTTGTGTGTTAATTTTGGTTGTTTTTAGTATAAAGATTTAGGTACATGGATGCTATGGAGCACCAAGATAAGGAGGAGAAGGATAATTAATGTCTTAGATAGAGCGGAGGAGTCAAAGGCAAGAAAAGAATTCCGGAAGAGTTGACTAAAGAGCTGAAAATCTGGAAGGTTGTTACTAATTGCTAATTTCGAGCCACTTAGCCACTGATTTAGCCTTTGGGTCGTGAAGTAAGGAAGATGCATTTTTGAGTTAGGAAGATTTTGCAACTAGAATGAACTGATTTGGAGTTGATACACAAAAGTTACAGCCGTTTACCAACAATTGTACTACCAATTGGACTTAGATTAGTCCTAATCTGTTTTCACCGTATATGCCCTTTTAGACCTCGTTATTCAGTACCCTTCATTTATTCTTCAAATTAAATAATCCTTAGAGAGAGCATCAAGAGGCAGGAGCAAGAGCCAGAGTTGAAGAATCCATTTTTCTCCAACAATAGCTCTTTTCATTCCTCTAAATTGGGTTCTTCTTTATTTTATTTTTGTTTTAGGAATATTTTTATTGTTTTTATTTCAATGAGCTAAACTTCAATTAGACTCGTATTTTGGGGATGAACCCTAATTTATTTAATTAGTGTATTTCAATTTGGGATTAGTTTCCAGTTCAATTTGAATTGGGTACTTTATATTGCTTATTTTTTTTTATAATTTCACTATCAATGAATTAGATAATCATAGATATGTCATAGTAATTAGGCTATTCACTAGTGGCGGTGATCATCTTGACGGGGGGTTGAATTACTGAACTAGATAATAAACGCGTGGTGTTCGTCAATGATCCTGACGAGCTTGACTAACCGCGTAGCCTATTGGGTAAAGCTCTAACCATCTGAAAGTAGCTTATAATCGCCCTGATGGGGTTTGTAATACTGTAGGATAGTTTCTATGTCTACCCTGACGGGAGTTAGGAAATAGTAGAATCCCGACTAATATAGAAATACCAGTTCAACCCTTAACGAAAGCATTAATTATGTGTATTTAGGTGATTCTCTAGTGATACTCAAGTATATCTCTCATATCTGCGTTCAGTTAATTTACTTTATTGCATCTAGCCTTTAATATTTATAAACAAAACAAATATTCTATTTATTTCCTTTTGCAACTTATAATTTAAACACATTTATCTTACCTCGCAATCCCTGTGGGGACGATAATATTGATTTTACTTATCTATTACTTAAAACGACCCATACACTTGCAGTCTGTGAATCCTTTATCTATAGCTTAATTTTATAACACCTCAGAACCCATCAACATCAAAGGCATTAGTCCAACCATTTGTCAACACAAGATCATTGTTGAAAATGAGAAAGCACGATCAGTTCAAGGTCAAAGGAGAGTTACGCCAGTAATGATGGAAGTGGTTAGAAAGAAAGTTATCAAGTTGTTAGATGTGGGGGTCATTTTTTCCATATCTAAAAAAAATGGGTGAGTATGGTTCAATGTGTGCCGAAGAACGGTATAATCACTACTGTCCTTAATGATCAAAATGAACTCATACCATCAAGAACCATTGTGGGTTGGAGAGTGTGTATGGATACATTGGCCTGATAGAAAGATGTATGCCCAGTTATCGGAGATTGAACAAGGACATTAAAAAGGATCACTTTCCTTTATAGTTCATAGACCAGATTCTAGACAAACTTGGGGGAGAGAGTACTATTGTTTCCTCAACGGCTATTCAAGTTACAATCATATATAGTGAATTCAACTGATCAACACAAAAACACCTTCACATGTCCATTCGGCACGTTTGCAATTCAAAGGATGCCATTTGGACTATTCAATGCACCGACCACATTCCAGCGGTGTATAATGGCGATATTCTTGTACATGATTGATTATTTATTTGAAGTATTTATGGATAACTTCACAGTGTTTGGTGATAAATTTGATGATTTCCTTGACAACTTTGAGAAGGTTTTGATTTTTTGTAAACACTCTAATCTTGTTTTGATTTGGGAGAAGTGTCATTTCATGGCTCGTGAGGAGATCGTTTTGGGGTGCAAGGTTTCGAGCAAAGGTATGGAATTTGACTGTGCAAATATTAAGGTAATAAAAACCCTTCAACCTCCCATCTATATTACATATTATCAATTAACTACTTCCGCTATTTTCCCTCGCTCCACCTTTACCTCAAAAATCCCTCATTTAACTCCTTATAGTTCTCATAAATTCAATTCTCACACAAAAATAAAACTTAAAATTCATCTCTTCACACTCGCATCGTTGGAACAAAAACTAGAAAATAAATCTCTTCGCACTCACCTTCCGACCAAGCCGTACACTGCCTCCACTCGGGGACCATTCTCCATCATAATCAACCCGGTTAGGCGAAGAACCCAACTTAAGGTAAAAAATTAACTTTTACCGTTGAAACTATTATAAAACTCATCTCTTCACACTAGAATTTGAACAAAAAACAAAAATAAATCTCTTCACACTCACCTTCACAGCAAGCCGCTCTATTGCACAAAAAACCGCTGCCACTCGGGGACCAATCTCCACAATCATCAACCGGCTTGGAAAAGAACCCAAATTAAGATAAAAAAATTAATTTTACCTATCAAAGTAAACTATAAATTTATTTAATTTTAACATAATCTCATCACTTTAACAATTTTTCAGAATAGTCTGATTTAAGTATAATTTATTATAGTTTTATACAAATATAACAATGGCCTTTATACAACTTGGGATCTTCTCGAAGCAGTGTGTGCTACTTATTTCATATAAATTATTTGGTGTAGGAAGTGGTCTTAATGCAGATACTGAAATATAATTAAATCTTAGTCATGTTCTTTTGTATCCTTATATCATTAATTTCTTTTTTTATAAAAAAGTATTGAAATATGAGATCAGTACGTCAAATATTTCTTTTGTACATTTAGAAGAGATTATTAATCAATTCAAGTAAGGTCGTATTAGTTAAATTTGTGAAATTCAGATATATTTGTTTTAGAAGTTATGTTTGATGAACCTTAGCCTCCGAGATGGGTCGTGGCACTGATGAACAAGATTGAAAAGTTAGAAAAGATACAACATAGCAGTGTTATGAACTAGTTGATAATCATGGGGGACATCAAGCATATCTAGGTGGACATTATGGTATAAATCATTAAGACCACTTTCAATTGTGAATTCCAGGGGATGTGCTACGGACACGTACCATCTTTTGAACCCTCTACTTATTCGCTTTAATTATCTAATGTATATTAGTAATTTTGTTTTTTTTTGAGTCTTTTTCGAGTCATAGGGACACGACTCTGTTTTGAGTTGGGGTGGGATACTCGTACAACAGTATAAGGAATATGTGTAGAATATAATGAATGTGGCCTTTAAGCATATTTGTAACAAGTTAATGATTGAAAATAGTGTGTTTTTGAAATATTTAACAAAGTGCGTGATTTATTTGCGAGAAAACATTTAATAAAGAAAGGATTAATACACAATGCATAAAAGTTAAGTTTGAACTTAGGAAGCCTGGAGCGGTGTGTACAACATAAAGTCTGAATTAGTGAATAACCCGCTTAGATTATGAACTAAAAGTGAGAAATGACGAACCCTAATAGTCAATGAAATTATTAAGGAATTTATTTGATGAGCCACTTGATTGCTTTAGCTTGCTCACCCTTTATATTATACAATTATCCGCCTTAGCCCCTTTTTACCCTTTAGCCTACGTTTGTCGCTACATTATAAGCCATACCCTTTAGATTATAGGACTTTCACATATGACTAGCAGTCGAATCGCAACCCTAAGATTAATCGTCTTTCAAGCTCGAGCTTGGGACGGGGGGACCACATTATTGGAACATTGGGTGGGATTTCATGAGCTTGTATTTGTGCGATGCTGATGATATGTATTGTAACCCTTTGACGGGGTCCTTAAAAATAGAAAAACAAAAGAGAAATGAAAATAAGTGGTAAGAGATATCACCTCAAAAAGAGTGTCATTACCAACTTACAAAAAAATATGTATAAAGAAAAATAAATGAAAAGAACCAACAAAGTGGAATTTTTTTAAATCATCAAATAGTGTTGGGTATTTGGGGATGCTAAGATTATAGCATGGTCATTGGGTTGAGTGAGGTAATTCTTGAGTGTAACTCAAGCTCTAGGGCGATCTGTCAATGGTTACTGAGGAGAGAGCTAAAAACTTACTTCACATTACCTAAATATACGTATTACACCATCCCTAAGCCTATGCTATAAATGAAAATACCTTAATATTCCCTAGCTATTTGGTTAAGTAATGATTGAACAATTCGTAAATAACTAAGTGGACCAGTAGACACTATGGAGGACCTATAAACACCCTATAGCCGCCATATAGACTCAAGTGAGAACCACTCCTTCTTGCATTGTGAAGTTAATCCAACTTTGAATTTGTTATATGTTAATTTTTTGTATATTACGTGAATTTTTATATTATTCATTGGACACCACTATATGAGACATGTTAGGATAGTTGATTTAGGTTTATTCATTATTTTTATATTTCCTCCTTTGGTTATTTGGACTTAGGCCCTTTTGAATTTTCTTTTCTTTTATCTTTGTCGGAATGACAAAACTTTGACTTGGGGTTGTTGATTTCTCCTCTTTTGCGTGGTGTTGTCTATAATTGAGTCCCCTGCCAGGGTGACAATCCAACTACTAATGGGGTAACCCTATAAGCAGGGCATCGCGAGAAATACAAACATTAAATTAAACACAACATACAAAGCTATCACGAACAATTCATTTAAATATAAATCCTAAATCCAAATAAGCATAAACAAGTCTAAGGTTCATACCCATATTCTATTCTCAAGCTAAATATAATTAGTTCATACTAAGGAAAGAAAAACAAGCAATAACAAATATCATATTCATGTTAAAAAGACAAAACAGAATAAGAATACTATACCATTTACTGAAAACTGAATACTGGATGGGTTGGAATGACATGAACAACTTCCAACTTCTTCTTCTCTTCTTTTCACTTGCTCCCTATGATTCCTAGGTGTAATTATGATTAGGGACTGAGCAAGGATGATTTATTTAAGGTAAAAGTGGATATATATATATATATAGAGAATTTTGGATGATATTAGGGATAAGGACTAAGTATTTGAGTCAAAATCGAAAACTCATTTTCCTAAAATAGTGGACTAGTTGGCCCATTGAATTTGTAAAATTTATAATTTCTTCGTTAAAGCTTCACATGATCTTGGTATCAAAATGACCGCAATTCAAAGACCTTTCCAGATATAAAAGGACTCCTTCAAATTCCATGTTGATTTTCGGTAATACTGAAAATACTAGACATTTCAAAATCTAGACAACTCAATTGCTACTTTCCATATATATATATATATCTAAAGTTTCCTTTTTCATCATGACTAAGGGGTTTCTTAGTTCCTTCACTCTTTAACATAATCCCAAGGTGTATTAGTTTCAAAATATCTAAGTGTTACACAAATAACACACAAATTACGCGTAAAATCTCTACCTAAAAATAAACAAGAAAGTGTAAAACATGCATAAATGGGGAAAATCCCAAAACTAAGTACTAAATACCCCTAAAATTATGTCTTATGACAAGATCATTCTATCACGTAATGTAGACATCAGTGGCGACTCATCCTTATCTTTGGTATCGAGGTGAGGCACATGAACCCCTATTGTACCTTGACACCTTTAGTACAATGTAGTTGGGATGTCCTTCGACCACAGATCCTTAGGCTACACTTTACTCGTTTACTTATCTTGGTTAAGTGGGTGTCAATATTTTTCCTATCAGTTTTTTTTCAATAATTAGCTCTTTAATTGATAAGCCAAAAAGAAACGCTGATACTATATCAAATAAGTAAAGCCCAAGACCGAAGGTAAGGTAATGGGGTAGAGGATAGTAATCTTGACCGAGTGTAAAATTACTTCTACCGAAGGTATTTAATTTGTGTTTTGGGGAAATGAAGGGATGTCAGAAGAGTCGGCTACTTAACTGATTGAGCGTTTGAGAACAAAACCTTGTCGTGCAAGAAAGAAAGACAACAACATGGGTCCGACAACAACTAAACATGCACATTCATAACAGCCATACGATGATCACCCCCATCATCCTGATACGCACCCTAGAGACTATATAAATTCCCAACTCACATCTCAAAATGAATAAATTCTACGTACTATGTTCATTATCTCTCCCTCTCCCTCTCTCTCGCCTCTCTTTCTCTCTATCTATCTCTCTCTCTCTCTCACACACACTCTTTAACAACACATTGTGGTAATTATATTGTCTAAAAAATCCATAACTCCAGGGTCAAAAGAAAACCCTTAGTTATTATACTAATTTTGAGTGCCAGAAAGCCATCGAGAGCAACACTCCATGTGGCCCTGACATGTTGTCTGGTTTTAGGAAGTCTCAGTTACATTAGGGAAGCATAATAACGGTTAGTGACGACAAGGTACGCGGTTAAATTTGGGAACTGGTTCATTTATCCTCAACATCATTGACACTTCTCTTCTACACCTTCTGTTTGTGATCTGGGTCAATCCATCAGTTCAAAAAGTTGATAAGTGGATTATTTTTGCTCTATCATTTGGCAGCGGATGTGGGAATGAAGTTTGATTCCAATTGATATTCAACATGGTTTTGACGTGAGCGACAAGGAATTTATCACGACAAATTAACGAACACTTCTTCAGTGGCCTGGATAATTTCTCAAGTTGTTGTAAGAAATGATCAACCACAAGGATATAATACTAATCCATAATGGGTTATGTGAATAATAAGCTTCCATGCAAGGATAAAAAAATTCTCACTAAGCCAGTGCCATCCGAGAATAATGTGCCTTTGATGTCTCCCTAATTGTTCTTATTTTCGACCCTTGGGAGACATCATTTTTGGTGTTTATTTAATTAATATGATAGACTTTTGGACTTAATATGCAATAATTCGGAATTCCCCTTTTTATTTCTAGCATTTTTAATTTATTAAACTTTTGCGCGTAATATTGGTATTTTTAGTGTAAAGTTTACAGGTTTTAGATGTTAGCTAGGAGAGGAATCCGAAGATAAAGTCAAAGATCAAAAGATAGAGTCAAGACTTGAAGAGAAATCCCGAAGATTTTATTTTTAGAGCTGAAAATCCATTTTCCAGGCCATTGATTGCTGTTTTCGAGGTGCTTAAGAGTTGATTGAGCCGCTGACCTTTGAAGAGAAAACATTCCTTATCGAAGTACGGAACTTTAGCAACTGGAATGAGGTCAATCGGAGTTGTAACGCATCGGGAAAAGCTGTTTTAGTGAAGGCCTATCATCAGTTACGGGATTTTGGGCTTAGAAAGTGGGCTTGGACATTTAATTAGGCTTTTATTTTCTGGTCCAAGCCCTAGTCCGAATTTGCACTTATAAAAGGAGGTCTGGACTTCTATTTTTCAGACAATTCACATTCCACAAGATTAAACACCAGAGAGAAGCAACAGAAGGAAGAAAGAAGAAGCTACAAGAGCTGGAGTGGGTCTATAGCTCCGTTCGTAGTCATTCCAATTCCGGAAATTAGGTTCTTTCAATTTTAATTTTGTAATCAAATATGAATTCCTTTATTTTTAATTTCGTTTTTCGTTTTAATATGAGCTAAACAATTCATAGTGCTTGAGAACAAACAATGGGTGAATCCCAATTTTATTAATTAACGAATGTTGAATTTGGGTTTTTATTGAATTAAACTAAATTAGGGCTTTTACTCTTTTCAATAAATTGAGATTATTTTACTGTTTTTAGAGTAGCTAACTAAGAACAGGTGTTAGTATCTAGGCTATTCCAATTAGTGGCGATTGGATCATCCTGACGGAGGGTTTAGGTACGGAAATATTTATTTAATCTAAAATAGAAGCTATTGATTCTGACGAACTTAGCTAATTTTAGGGCCAATGAGGTAATAAAACTTAATCATCCAACGGTGGATCATATTTACCCTGACGGGACTAGTGACACTCTAGGATCGCCTTATAGTCCACCCTGACGGGGGTATAAGGAATTTAGAATCCCGACCATTGTAATTGACCAATTTAGCCCTTAAACAACATAAGTTAGGAAATAGGATTGGGAGGATCCTTGCGTTCTCAAGTACTACATCTCATATTGCGTTTTCACTTATTTTACTTGCGTCTTAGCTTTTACTTGCATTTATAACTTGTCTTTCATTCATTAGTTTTAATAAACAAAATCAAACAAATATTTTATTATCTTTTACATTCATAAGTGCATCAATCACTATTTGCTAGACATTGTGATCAACCATTCCGTCCTTGGAACGAATCTGATTTATCAGTTATACTACTTGGGACAACCGTACACTTGCGGTTGTGGTTCGATTAGCATTTGCATTTATTTTTAGAACACACAAAGGACCACCAAGTTTTTGGCGCCGCTGCCGGGGACGGTAGCGTGTGACCACGGTGTTTATCCTTTAGTGATAGTTGCATTTATTTTTATTTTTTGTTTTTATCAGTTTTACGCTTTTTGCTTGTTTAGTTTTCTCAGGTTTTTAGGTTTGGTGTATGCGAAGGAGACTCTTTAAGGATCTAGAGCCAACACCTCCGATCCTTAATAATCCAGAATCATTAATCAGACTTGCTAACAAGAGAAGGAAAGAACAAGAATCCTTAGAAGTAGAAGAATTAATTCACCAAATGGAGAACGTTAATATTCAGAACAATAACGGACAAGCTCAAATCGTGATGAGTCAAGATCCTTGGTTTACTAATGGCCCACCAGAAGTCCCATTCCGTGCCCCTGCTATAGGAGTAGGTGCTCCAGATATAAATGTTCCGAAGTTTCGTCCAGATCCGGGTATGATAGCTCAATTCCAAAACTTTGGAAATTTTCGTGGTAGAGTTGGAGAAGATCCTCTTAGAGCGATACAGAAATTCAAACAGATATGTGATTCTTACATCACACAAGGAGTTTCAAAAGAACAGATGTACTACGCTGTGTTTAAATTTTTTGTTATTGATGGAGCAAGTGAATGGCACGATACGCAAGATCCGACAAAGATTACTAATTGGGACCAATTAGAGATTGCTTTCTTTGACAGGTATTACCCAAGTAACATGAGGTTAGATGCTGAATTAGAGTTGACGCATTTCCGTCAAGAATATGATGAAACTTTGGGTAGGAGTTGGACAAGATTTCAGATGTGCTTACGTAAAGTCCCCAATCATGGCTTTTCAGAACAACAACAATTAAAAATATTTTATAGAGGCCTTGATGGGACTTCAAGAGAGAAATTGGATATGCTATGTGGTGCAGGTTTTCTTCAAGTTCAACCCGCTCATGCAAAGATCATCTTAGAGAGAACAGTCAAGAATGAAGTTGGGTGGAGTTCAGTAAGAACACCAGTTAAAAGAGTGAATAATGTTGATATGGAAGAAAAGTTTGCTACGCTAGAGACAAAGCTTCAGACCACACTAGAACAACAATTGAGACAACTTACTCTAGCCGTGAAAGAAGGTTTCTCGAATAAAAGAGGTGAGGTAAAGGTTGCACAAGAGGTATATGGATGTGAGTATTGCGGTGTCAATGATCATAGTTGGGAAAATTGTCAAAATAATCAAGAATCCGTGATGTTTGTGTCCAATAGAGGTAACTTTAATTCAAGTGGTAATGGATATCAGCCTAACAGAAACCATCCGGGGTTTCAATACTCAAACCCTGATGGGGCAGCAAATCCTACTTATGCGTATCAGCCGCGTCCCCAAGGTAACAACTACAATCCAAGACCACACAACAATTACCAAGGAGGACAGAATCAGGGAAATTATGTTCAGAGACAAGCTCCTCAAGACAATTACGATGACACAATGAATCAGAAAGCCTTACCTGCCCATCCACAAGAAGGAGTCACCCTTCAGAAAACAGTTGAGAGTTTAATTGCTCTTCAAACACAAGCTATGGAACGTCAAAACGCAGTTGAAGCAAGTATGAAGTTGTTCCAGAATCAGCTAAGTCAAATTAACAAACAACTGAATCAACGTCCACAAGGGCAACTCCCTAGCGATACTGAGAATCCAATCCAAATCGAAGACTGTAAAGCTATTACTCTCAGAAGTGGTAAGAACCTTCCTCCACCTCCTTTTCCGGTTATGAAAGAAAAAGAAGTTAGACAAGAAAAAGAGGTGGTGAATAAAGATAAAGAAGTTGAAGTGGAAGAAATAGAGAGGTCTAATGAGATTCCGAAAAAGAAAGATGAGACTATAATCAATCGTCCACCTCCACCATTTCCATCAAGAGTTCAAAAGAAGGGTGATATGGCTGAGTATCAAAAATTCTTTAACAAGGTAAGAGGTCTTAGCATAAATATTCCGTTGCTAGAAGCTATTCGAGATGTGCCCAAGTATGCTAGGTTTCTGAAAAGAGCCCTCACCAACAAGCGGCCATATTGTGATAATGAGATGATTGGTCTTCCTGAAGAATGTAGTGCTATTTGTCAAGGTAAATTACCTCCAAAGTTAGTTGATCCTGGGAGTTTCACAATTCCGATATCTATTGGTAATGAGTGGAGAGGAAAAGCACTATGTGACTTGGGTGCAAGCATAAATCTTATGCCCAAATCGATCTTTGATAAGCTTAATATCGAAGCAAGACCCACTTCTATGGTCTTGCAAATGGCGGATCGATCTCTTGCACATCCGGAAGGTCGAATCGAAGATGTCCTCGTTAAGGCAGGTACGTTAATTTTTCCCGCTGATTTCATTATACTTGATTACGACGCGGATAGGAATGTCCCCATTATTTTGGGAAGACCATTCCTAGCCACGGGGCGTACCTTGATTGATGTAGAAAACGGCGAAATGATTATGAGAATCCAAGACGAGGAGATGAAGTTTAATGTGTTTAAACCTATGAAGTTTCCGGATTCCAAGGAAGAATGTTTTCGTGTAGATGTAATGGAACCGGTAAGAACAGAGCCAATTAGTGTTGTGGACACTTTAGGGGTGGAGGAGAAAGAGCTACGAAAGAAACCACCAATTAAAGCTCCTCCATACCCTAAAAATCCACAACTCAATCATGCAAAGAAGAAAGAGAAAACACGTGTCACGAAGGTTCCAAAGGAACCTAAGAAGGAAAGAAAGAAAAAGGAGTTCAAAGTAGGCGAAGAAGTTGCTATGAAAAAGCCTAAACCTCCTCCAAAGACATGTGAATCAAAGAACTCTTGGCTAGGACCATTCGTGGTTGCTAAGGTAATCTCAGATAAGTTAGTTGGAATAAAAGCTAAGGGATGCAAATTCCGAGTTGCAAATATTGATAACCTCACTCACTGCTGGGGAGGTTATGTGAATGACTGATAAATGAGGTAACCCGTCGAGCTTAACGACGTTAAACAAAAGCCAATTTCTTGTATATTAGTCTAAGTTTTTATTTTTTGCAATTTAGATTAGTTTGATTTTCGTAATTTTAGTGTTTATTATTAAGAAATGAGGAAGGGTAGTTGTTTTTGATGATTTCAGGGATAAAAAGGTCATGAGTTTGGGGTCGAAAGGGAGAAAATAAGAGAAAACTTGTGGTGTTCCAGGGGCCAAACCGGGTCCCCGCATTTGCAAATGCGGGTACCCGGTTTCGAAAGCTAAAAATTCTACATTCTGACCCTGCGTTTTGGGTCCCGCGTTTTCCCGCGTTTTGCTGCGTTTTGCTGCGTTTTGAATTCGCGCCATCGACGCGAACCGGGGCCCCGCATTTGCAAATGCGGGTACCCGGTTTCGGAGCTGTAACTTTCCAATTTCTCTGACCCCGCGTTTTGGGAGGTCGCGTTTTGGTGCGTCTTGGCTCGCGCCATCGACGAGAATGCGGGTACCCGCATTTGCAAATGCGGGCACCCGGTTTCGAAGGGCAAATCTCTGACCCCGCGTTTTGGGTCCCGCGTTTTGAGGTATAAAAAAAAAAAAAAAAAAAAAATTTAAAAAAAAAAAAAAAATTATTGCGTCATATATTGTCAGACGCCAAAAAAAAAAAAAAAAAAAAAAAAAATATTTTTCGCGTCGACACAGCGACGCGAAACTGGGGCCCCGCATTTTCAAATGCGGGTACCCGGTTTCATCTGTGACAGGGCCGTTTGAAGCTTTTTAGCCCTAGATTTTTACCTCTTTCTTCAACCCAGCCTCCAAAAACACTCCCAAAACCTAGAATTTCCTGAACATCATCATCAACAACCACACAATCCTCAAATCTTGCTCTCTTTCACCACAACAACATGCAATCAACTCATCTCCCATCCGAAAAATATGATTAAAGTCCCACTTTTCTCCAATTGTTCTTCATCTAAGCTTCAAATTAAATCCAATTCCCTCTTCCCCCGCATCAATTAGCCTTTACCCATCTCATATTCCACCATAATCTTCAAGTCTTAAGCCTCAAAACATCAAAGTTCTAAGCCTTAGCTTCTCACTATTTGAAGTTTTGAGTTTGGGGTGGAAAGAGATGCTTATCAGAACCGTTTTCATGTGTACTTATCGAAGGAATTCTCCAAGAAACAGAAACACTTTTGGTGCTACTCAAGAACAAGCTATTGAGATTCCTATTTCACGTTTCCAACACAAGACTGAAGAGGTTCAAATTAAGGCTAATCCGAAGAAGAGGGAAGTGATTGAGGAACCTGAAAGTGAGGAGGCAAATGATCCGATGATGAGTTGGAATCGAAAATCAAGGTGTTGGAAGAGAATCAGGATACGAGGTGCACTATTTTGGGAAACGTTACAAACAAGTTGAACTTTACTTGTTCAAAGCACAACTTACGATGTCTAGACGCAAGATAAAGTTCATGGACGCAACACCGACAACCAGCCTCGCGCTGGTTTAGATACGTTTTCTATCCCTTCTCATTTAGTGTAGATTATTTTATTGCTTTGAGTCTTTTCGAGTCGTGGGGACACGACTCATTTTTGAGTTTGGGGTGGGGTTCGTTGCCTCATCCCAGTTTTTATGTGTTATATGTTTTATTTGCTTTCAATAAAATAATTTTCGGAGTTGCGTTTGACTATAGAAGATTTTAAATGTCCCTTTAAGCATACTTTTGATGAATCTATGATAGTAAATAGTGGACTTTAGGGATTAATATAAAACGCACTTACAATTGCATGCAAACATAGGTAATTAATAGGAAAAATTAATGAACAATGCAAATGAAGTAAGCTTGTACTCAAGGAATATGTTTGGTGTGTAGAACGTGAAATCCTAATTAGTATAGAACCCACCTAGATATGAACTAAAGACAAGCTATGTACTTAGGAAAATGATAGGGGCAGTTCTTTGTTAGCCATTTGTGCCTTTTTAGCCTTCTATCCCTTGTATTAATTATTATCCGTCTTAGCCCACTTTGAGCCTTTAGCCTTTTCTTTGTAGCCACGATATAAGCCATTATCCCTTAGATATTTAGGCATGACCATATGACCCGCACTTGAATCACAATCCTGAGACATGTCTCGAGCTTGAGTTTGGGGTGGTGGGACCACATATGGGGAATTTAATGGGTTGGGATTGATGTGCTTTGTATTGTAGCACAATTGCAGATGATATATACTTGTAACCCTTTGCCGGGAATGAGAAAAAGTGAAAAAGAAAGAAAAAAAAATGAAAAATCCATACAGTAGGAACCGGGAACCCGGATTCGTCAAAACCGGGAACCTGGATTCGTCAAAACCGGGAACCCGGTTTGCTTCTGTACAAAAAAAAAAGAAAAAAAAAGAGAAAAGAAAAGAAAAAGAAAAATATGAATAAATAAAACATCCGGCAAAGTGGAAATTTCTGAAAATCATCTTGTTTATAGTGGGTAGACATGGGACGCTAAATTGTTGCGTATATGGGTGAGTGAGAACATCTTTTGAGCGTTAACTCAAGCTCGAGGACATTGTTGATGGTAAGTGAGGAGAGAGCCAAAAGCTCACTTCAAATTTACCAAATATACATCCACACCCGTCCTTAAGCCAATATTATAACCGTAAAGACCTCGTGATTCCTAAGTGCATAGTGAATTTATTATTCTGTTGATAGGGAATATACTAGGTGGAGCGTTCAAAGCGATTTAGGATTAATGACCACCCTATAGCCATCATACAGAGATGAGTACAAGTGTAACCTTCAAGCATTGCAACTTTAATTTTATGATTGAGATTATTTATGTTTGATGTTGCATGATTAGTGTATGTGTATATTAGTTTTTAGAGTTTGCTATATGAGATTTATTTTGAGAATTGCTTTAGGGTTTATTTGCTAGCTTCTATTTGTTTATACGTTTCTACCCCTTTGTTTTGTTTTACTTTGTCGGGACGACAAAGGTTTGAGTTGGGGGTCTTGATGTCTCCCTAATTGTTCTTATTTTCGACCCTTGGGAGACATCATTTTTGGTGTTTATTTAATTAATATGATAGACTTTTGGACTTAATATGCAATAATTCGGAATTCCCCTTTTTATTTCTAGCATTTTTAATTTATTAAACTTTTGCGTGTAATATTGGTATTTTTAGTGTAAAGTTTACAGGTTTTAGATGTTAGCTAGGAGAGGAATCCGAAGATAAAGTCAAAGATCAAAAGATAGAGTCAAGACTTGAAGAGAAATCCCGAAGATTTTATTTTTAGAGCTGAAAATCCATTTTCCAGGCCATTGATTGCTGTTTTCGAGGTGCTTAAGAGTTGATTGAGCCGCTGACCTTTGAAGAGAAAACATTCCTTATCGAAGTACGGAACTTTAGCAACTGGAATGAGGTCAATCGGAGTTGTAACGCATCGGGAAAAGCTGTTTTAGTGAAGGCCTATCATCAGTTACGGGATTTTGGGCTTAGAAAGTGGGCTTGGACATTTAATTAGGTTTTTATTTTCTGGTCCAAGCCCTAGTCCGAATTTGCACTTATAAAAGGAGGTCTGGACTTCTATTTTTCAGACAATTCACATTCCACAAGATTAAACACCAGAGAGAAGCAACAGAAGGAAGAAAGAAGAAGCTACAAGAGCTGGAGTGGGTCTATAGCTCCGTTCGTAGTCATTCCAATTCCGGAAATTAGGTTCTTTCAATTTTAATTTTGTAATCAAATATGAATTCCTTTATTTTTAATTTCGTTTTTCGTTTTAATATGAGCTAAACAATTCATAGTGCTTGAGAACAAACAATGGGTGAATCCCAATTTTATTAATTAACGAATGTTGAATTTGGGTTTTTATTGAATTAAACTAAATTAGGGCTTTTACTCTTTTCAATAAATTGAGATTATTTTACTGTTTTTAGAGTAGCTAACTAAGAACAGGTGTTAGTATCTAGGCTATTCCAATTAGTGGCGATTGGATCATCCTGACGGAGGGTTTAGGTACGGAAATATTTATTTAATCTAAAATAGAAGCTATTGATTCTGACGAACTTAGCTAATTTTAGGGCCAATGAGGTAATAAAACTTAATCATCCAACGGTGGATCATATTTACCCTGACGGGACTAGTGACACTCTAGGATCGCCTTATAGTCCACCCTGACGGGGGTATAAGGAATTTAGAATCCCGACCATTGTAATTGACCAATTTAGCCCTTAAACAACATAAGTTAGGAAATAGGATTGGGAGGATCCTTGCGTTCTCAAGTACTACATCTCATATTGCGTTTTCACTTATTTTACTTGCGTCTTAGCTTTTACTTGCATTTATAACTTGTCTTTCATTCATTAGTTTTAATAAACAAAATCAAACAAATATTTTATTATCTTTTACATTCATAAGTGCATCAATCACTATTTGCTAGACATTGTGATCAACCATTCCGTCCTTGGAACGAATCTGATTTATCAGTTATACTACTTGGGACAACCGTACACTTGCGGTTGTGGTTCGATTAGCATTTGCATTTATTTTTAGAACACACAAAGGACCACCAGCCTTTACCGATGTTATCATGATATATGATCAATTGTTACAATGTCTTGGGAATTAATGGAGACCTATGCCGACAGAACCAGGTAGAGATCATTTAGTTATCCATATTCCACGTAATCCCGAAAGACACGATGAGAGCATATGTCTTTGGCATCCGAGGATGTGTAGAACTCTGTTTGAGGAGGCAATAGGAAGAGAACAACAATATCCGAGGGAACTTTGACAATGAATAAGGATTTTGGATGTTATAAGGGAAGCATATCAAGCTAATTGCACATACAAGTCAATCAAAATCATAATTTGTCATGGGAGATAGTAGATACTCCAATGCCGGGTATATTTAAGCGGCCTTTGTTGTCGAAGGTACTACTGATTTGATGCGAATTCATTGCAATGACTGATGTGGACTACTACCGAGCATTCCATGCAACTCTCGCTAGGATGCACAAAGGTAGTTTTCCAGGATAAAACCAAAATCTATTAATAATTGTGTGAAGTTAGTCGATCGCTTGCAATACGGGTTTTGATGTCTCCTTATTTGTGATGAATTAATATTAAGTTGAAACATCATTTTTAGTGTTTTAGGAAATCTAGCAGTCGATTTTCTCATGATATATTGCACTTTCCTATTTCTAGTCTTGATTTAATAATTTATTATTTTCGGAGCATATTGGGTTTAATTATTTATTTAGTGTGAAGCTTTAAAGATATATATGGAGATTAATTAGATGCCAAGTTAATTCTAAGAGATAAAGGAAAGAAGATATACATGGAAATTGGAGAAAAGAAAGGAAAAGCTAAGATATGGAAAGATAAACTTGCCAAATAAATCTGAATTTCAGCACCTACGACCACAAAAGGGCTCATAACTCAAGATTGGTTAGGAATTTGGAAGAATGGTATGAAGCAAAGTTAAAGATCTTCTCGAGATGATCAGTTTCGACTATTGGAACGCGTTAAACAGATAAGTATTGAAAGAGTTACGACCAAAACAAAACAGCGGCAGATTATTACCTTTTCAATATTTTAGGGTAACGAATTTGAGTTGGACTTGGAGTCCAAGTTACTTGTCTTCCACTCCAAGAAAACAAATTAGGTCTTCCTAAACACCTATAAATACACCCTTAAACCATTGTAAACATGTCCTTACTCAGTGCCAAGTATAAGCTTAGTCCTTGCTTGTATTTTCTCAGTTTTGAATAGTAGCTTAGTCCTTTAATTTAATATTCATCCTTTGTATCAAGCTATTCATCCAAGAAGCAAGCTAACCTACAGAGGAAGACAAGAAGTAAGAAGTTGGAGAGTGACACACTCCTCTTCTACATCTCTCCTTCTCTATATTTAGGGTAACTAGCTATTGATTCATGGCTTCACCATATTTCTAAACTTTTATTCTGTAAGGTTTACTATTAATTGTTAAGATATTATTTTGTCTTAAATTCTATAATACTATTTTTTATTTTAATTGGTTTGAGCTTGGCGTATATTGTTATTATGTGTTTTGACTTATTGTTACAACCCTAGATTTGGCCAATCTTAGGACTATTCTTAGTTATTGACAACACCACATAATCGTCTAGTAGTGACCCTACCTAGATAGCCACAAAGGTTTGATTTAATCACCAATCATTACTCAAGGTTTCTTTACACAATATCCAGGTAGTGGAGAGGTTGCTCCTAAGTCCACCCTGACGGGGGTTAGGTAGAATTTAGAATCCCGGTTAATATATAATGCTTAATTCACCATAAGATTAGAATAACTTAGTAATAGACTCAGATTAGTGACCATAATATATCTGTCTTACATTCATATTTATTATTTGCATTATTTACTTATTCGCGTTAGAAAAGTATTCATCTTATCCTATTTTTATCTAAACATCTAAATTCATCTACGCTTGTTGAATACAAGTAGATTTAACGGATTAAATCCCTGCGAACGAACTTGACTTATCATTAAAACTTGCAAACGATCTGTAATACTTGCAGTGAGTTTCTCGTGGTATACAAGGTTGTATGTCCTTTATTATTATCTTATTTATCTATTTATCACACCTTTGCCCCCACCAAGTTTCCGAGCAAAAACAACATTCAAATGAATTTATCACTACTAAACTTGCTTTCAAATAAGTACAAAAGTCTCCACTCCAATATGGATTGATTTACCCAGGTTGCATATAACATTGAAGATCTAGGTCAACACACATGTATCATGCATTCTACTAATGATTATTCAATCTAGCCTTCCAAATTCATCTGGCCTCTAGGCCTATGTCCATATTATGTGCCATAATTGTCGAGTTAAGATATTTTATCAGAAGCAAAGAAGTGTGAAAAATTGTAATGAAAATATCAAAATAAAGAGAAAAGAATATGAACGAATTGTAGAGCCTAGAAAAACACGACCAACACCAAAACTTAAAATTTAAAAAACACTACATCCCGATATTTACCCAAATTTGGCAAAACAACAAAAATATATTAAAAAAAGAAGGAGGAATCTAGTCCTCAAAGTCAACATCGTAAAATACTGTCCCAAAAAAAAAAAAAACATCGTAAAATCCCAAGAGAACTGGTTAGTGGCGGTGGCGTCATATATCACACGAAATGACAACATATATCGAATAGTTATCAAAACGTCTTCAAATTACCTTAAATCTAACCCCACAATGTTATCATACACACGCCATGTTCCATTGAATACCAATTTCCTTACACGCCGCCTCGTAACTATCTTACGTTTTTTTAACCCTCCTTTAAATACCAACCTTAACAAAAACCTTAAACAAGTCCGACTTTTCTCCAACAACTCCAAAAGATCTTCACATTCGTATTGCTCGTCATCAAATTCTCCTATCATGGGTTCACTTTCCGCCGTTGAAGAGTCACTAAAATACCCAGTTGTTCGTCGTGATGAATCGGTTGTTGATAATTATCATGGCGTTAATGTTCCCGATCCTTATAGATGGTAATCAATTCGTACTTTACATCTGGGTCATATGTTAATTTGACTATAAATTTATACCAATTAATATGTAGGCTTGAAGATCCAGATTCAGAAGAGACCAAGAAGTTCGTTGAAGAGCAAGTAAAATTAACAGATTCAGTGCTTAAAAACTGTGAAACTCGAGAAAAACTCGGCGAAAAGCTTACAAAATTATATGATTTTCCTAAATATGATCCACCATTTAGAGCTGGGGATAAGTATTTTTACTTTCATAACTCGGGTCTTCAACCACAAAAAGTTCTCTATGTTCAAGTCAGTTTGTAATTTGTGTTCTTTTGTTTTATACTTAATTTTGTTTTTTGTGAATTGATTTAAATCTAAGTTTTATGGTGTATGATTATTTAGGATAGTTTAAATGGAGAGCCAGAGATTTTACTTGATCCAAACACATTTAGTGACGATGGAACAGTTGCATTAAGCCTATGTGATGTTAGTGAAGATGCTAAATACTTAGCTTATGGGATTAGTTCAAGTGGAAGTGATTGGGTTACTATTAAAGTAATGCGTATCGAAGATAAGAAAATCGAGCCTGATACTATATCATGGGTTAGTTCTTAATTCTTAATTCTTAAAGGTTTATATATTTATTTGTTTTAAACTTTAACGTTCTTTTGATTTTCCTAGGTTAAATTTTCATCCATTAGTTGGACACATGATGGAAAAGGTTTCTTTTACAGCCGATACCCTTCACCCAAGTAAGTTATATAACTGTATAAGTGGGGGCCAAGGGGGTTCGGGGGCCCAATATTTGCACTATAAGTCTAAATATCATACAAAAATCGTAAAATAGGTCCCTATATAAGGAGAAATTGCTCTAAAGGTCCCTATATTGTATAAATATTACTCAGATATTGATTTTTCTAATTAATTTTGTTATAAATTTTTTTTTTTAATATAAAATAACATATATTTTGTTATAAAAAATAGAAAAAATCTTATAAATAAAATAATTTAAAGCTTAATAAAATAACCTTTTAAAAGTTAGGGCCAAATGAAGATTTCTTAATAATTTAGGGGTTATTTACTTATAATTTTTTTTTTTTTTGATATAGTTATAATTTTTTTTTTTCAAAAAATCAGGGGGGGCCATGGACCCCCCTAAGGTACACATGGCTCCGCCCCTGTGTATAAGAGCAAATAAATCTCATCTTTTGTATTTAGTGAATAACTTTGTATTAAATATCTTGTTTTTGTAGAGATGGAGATAATTTAGATGCAGGTACAGAGACAAATTTGAATCTAAATCATGAGGTATATTATCATTTCCTCGGAACAGATCAATCCGAGGATATATTATGTTGGAATGACCCAGAGAATCCAAAAGATACACGTGCCGTTACAATAACTGAAGATGGAAAGGTAATAATCTGTTACAAACCGAATAAATAAAATAAATAAAATAACTAAAAAATATCTTTTCCTTGCAGTACATTTTACTATATACATACGCAAATTGTGATCCGGTAAACAAAATATATTACTGTAACATAGAATCACTCAAAGGTGGACTTAAAGGTTATAAAGGAGGAAAAACATTACTTCCTTTTATCAAACTAGTAGATAATTTCGATGCTTGTTACGAGGTTGTAGCGAATGATGATACTTTATTCACGTTTCGAACAAATAAAGACGCACCAAGATATAAACTTATACGTGTTAATCTAAAAGAACCTAATAATTGGTTTGAAGTTATTGCACAATCTGAAAAAGATGTCCTGGAATCAGTTCTTGCGGTTAATAAAACCCAATTAGTAGTTAATTATTTAAGCGATGTTAAAAATGTTTTACAGTTACGTGATTTGAAAACGGGTAGTTTGTTACATAATTTACCTATGGATATTGGAACTGTATCTGGAATTTCAGCTAGAAGAAAAGATAGCGATGTTTTTATGGGGTTTACAAGTTTTCTTGTTCCGGGTATAATTTATCATTGTGATTTGAATACAGTAGATAAAGATAAAGATACTCCTGATATGAAGATATTTCGTGAAACTATTGTACCTGGGTTTGATCGAAGTGAATTCGAATTAAAACAAGTGTTTGTACCGAGTAAAGATGGTACGAAAGTACCAATGTTTATTGTAGCGAAAAAGAATATTGAATTAGATGGATCACATCCGTGTTTATTATACGCGTATGGAGGGTTTAATATTAGTATTACACCGTATTTTACAGCTAATCGGATAGTAATTGCGAAACATTTAGGTGTTGTGTTTTGTGTAGCGAATATTCGTGGAGGTGGAGAGTATGGAGAAGAATGGCATAAAGCTGGTGCTCTTGGAAATAAACAAAATTGTTTTGATGATTTTATTTCTTCAGCTGAGTATTTAGTGTCTTCTGGTTATACACAACCGAAGAAACTTTGTATTGAAGGTGGAAGTAATGGAGGGCTTTTAATTGGAGCTTGTATTAATCAGGTTTTTTTTAATTTTTTGTTATAGTTGTTTATATAATTTTTTTGTTGTTGTTGTGTGTTAATATGTAATTTTTTTCAAAATAGAGACCTGATTTGTTTGGATGTGCGCTTGCACATGTTGGTGTAATGGATATGCTACGTTTTCATAAATTTACTATAGGACATGCTTGGACTTCTGATTTTGGGTGTTCAGATAAAGAGGAAGAGTTTCATTGGCTAATCAAGTGAGTTTTCCATTGAACAATTTGTATCATATTTGTCATCTTAATCTTAGGTATCGTTTGATTTTTTTAAGTGTTAAGTACTGAATGCTGAATAAGAATAGGACTTACCTGAATAGGACTTATTCTGTTAAGTGGCTGAATGAATCAGACTTAAGGGGTGTTTATTTACACCGAATGAGATCTTAATCTGGTTCAACCATACTGTTTGTTTTTTCTGACAAATTCAATAGTTTTTAACTGGGTCTGTTTCATTAAGATTTCAAACTAGAATAAGCTCTATTCAGCTGTTATTCAGTATTAAAAACTTTTCACTTAAAAAATTAAATGACACCTTAGTTTTAAATCTTAATAAACAGACCAGTTAAAGAGCTATTCAGATCTGAATCGATCACTAAAAACAAACCGTCTTAGATCCAGTGTCTTAATAAACCAGATTAAAATTTAAGTGCAAAGTAAGACACTGGATCAATAAGATAATTTTTTTTTCTAACTACATATTCAATATTCAGTTAAAAAGAAAAACGAACGACACTTTTCTAATGATTTGGGTTGTTTAGATATTCTCCTCTACATAATGTGAAGAGACCATGGGAACAATCAGGTGATGAAGGTGTACAGTATCCGTCCACTATGTTATTAACTGCTGATCATGATGATCGAGTTGTGCCACTTCATTCATTGAAGCTTTTAGCCGTAAGTTTATTTAGTTAACTTGTGATGCTTGTTAAGTTACTTAATATATGTTTATTTTTTAGACGTTGCAATATATTCTTTGTACAAGCTTGGAGAAAAGTCCACAGACTAATCCGATTATTGGTCGGATTGAAAGCAAGGCTGGTCATGGTGCTGGACGTCCAACTCAGAAAATGGTAATAATCTTTATTATGATTTCTTATTGGGGTGTTGATTTGTTGTTATTTTAATGGATTGTGGGATGATATGAAATATTTTTCTCGTAGATTGATGAAGCTGCTGATAGATATGGATTTATGGCAAAGATGTTAGCTGCATCTTGGGTTGAATAAGTGGTGTTGGGTCGTTTTTATCAGATATTTTGGAAGCTTTTATAACAAATAATTGAGATTATATCTGTAAATCAATATTCTCTCCCATTCTATTGTCATTGTTGTTTCATTCTATTTGCGGTCGAGCTAAGATATATAGGATACCATGCATTAAAGAAAAACAACTAGATGCACAGATCTGATTAACAGTTGAAAAATGAAAAATTGTAACCACAATCAATAAAAGCTTACTGGGTTTAGAAAACGGAACCAAAATCATTAACTTAAAATCTTAAAACAACTCTTTTTCGTCTAAAGAACACATATATTACAGAATATCCTAGGGTGAATAAAGTTAAGGATATTGATCAATTTATGCAAAATCGTTTGTTTATTTCTAAGAAAGGAGGAAGGAGTCTGTTTTCATTTAAATGCTACTTTAAAAAAAAGTTAATCTATTTTAAACTATTTATTTAGATTTTTTAAATATTATTTTAAAAATTGGCAATTGCAAGGACAAATATAATATAATAATCATGTTTAGTATACAAGGTATAATAAACAATAATATTCTTAAATTCTATCTTATAAAATATTTTCCAAAATTTTTCTTACAAATTTCCTTTTAAAATATTTCAGCCAGAATTTTTCCGTCAAAAAGTTCTCGTCAAATTTTTCGCACGACAAAATTTTCACGAAAATTTCTACCAAATGTTTATTTTATTATTTGGTGGGATAGATCCTGTTGGATACATGTGCTTGTTTAATGGTGTAGTGGTGTAATGAGAGTATTAGTGGGAAGTGGAGAAGTAATGACTTTCTCACTTTCCCACATCGGTGGGTTTTTAATAGTAAATGGTGTTTATCTTTTTTTTATTACAAAGGAGGTCACACGGACCCTGAAGATAAAATCTTCAATGAAGGATAATTAACTATCTAAGGTCGTTCTAGGAGTCGCCCAACCATAGTGATCTTGAACAAGCAAACGCCAAAGACCACATCTGGAGGGTCGATACACTCTATAAACTCCTCTGAGCTCCGTAGCCCGCACTTAGCCATCTAATCCGCACAACTATTAGCTTCACGATAGCTCCAAACTAAATCAAAATCCGTATTACCTCTCAAAATATCCTAGCACTCTCTAACTGTATTATTCGAGACTCCCCTTGAGTTCACATCGCCCTTCACTAGCGCATCTAACTCACACGAGTCAGTCTCGATAATAAGCTGTTTCTCACCCCGGAATAATGCCATCTAAAGCCCAAGGAGAAGCGCTAAAGTCTCTGCCTCGAAAGGTGTACTAGCGACACAACGCCCCATAAAACCACCCAAGTACTCACCGACCGTGCTACGGAAAATACCGCCAACTCCACCCATCGTCTTGTTAGAGTCAAAAGCCCCATCTATATTAAGTTTAACGCCAACACATGGTTTCGCCCAATTAATTAGAACACTTCGTGAAGAGTAGATCACTTCACCATCCCTTTCAATGCCCCAAGCTCTCACATAGTCACTTGCTAAAACCCGACTAATTGCAATTAATTCGCTACTTGTCTTTGTTGTAGCTCCACTATCGAAGATATGTTTGTTCCTATTTGTCCATATAATCCAGACCATAGCAGCAAGCCACGTTCGCTGCTCTATACCACGTATCAACTTCTTGCTAGTTAACAGCCTCGACCACCAACCATCCCTATCGAAGCCCGGACCTGCGCCTCCATTTTCAGTAGAATTTCGCGAAGAATATACCTGCTGTTGCACTAGATCAGACCCTGAAGCTTCAGTCTGCTGTCTTCGATCGATGGGGAACACCAGGCGCGAACCATCTTCCAGCTCCACACGCGAGTCAGCCTCCTGGACCTGTCCGCAAATGTTCCTGACCTGTCTGCCAGCAGCACATTCCAAAGGAGCAGCTATATTATTCGGTAATTGCAAGTTAGTCCCTGTGCAAAAATCAATCAGGTTTCTAAAGGTATTGCACTACTGGAACAAATCTTGAGCTGTATCCCTATCCACGCCACAGCTCGGGTAAGAAGACTCCTCGATCACTCCTCTCCCAGCAAGGTTACCCCGAGTTGGAAGCCTATCCCTCACGCAACGCCACAACAAAACTTTAACTTTCTGGGGACACTTGAGTTTCCCCATTAAACCCCACCTCGTCATCTCCATGGGCTATCATACGATACGCCGATCGAACCGAAAACACCCCTGAAGATTCTAGGCTCCAAACAAACACTCTCTCCACTCCATTAACACCTTCTGCCACACCCCGCCTCAGCACTTCACATCCAAATAAAATAGCTTTACACACTCTAGAGTCAGTAGCTCTAACCTCCCTTCCCAAAGGGTCCCCAAGAAAATACTTCTGATTTAAGACCGACACCCATAAAGCTGAGTTCCCACAGAGCACTGTCCATCCTAACTTCGCAAGGAGGGCTCTTTTATAATCACGCGCGTTCCGAATCCCCAAACCACCACTCTTCTTGTTACGACAAATTTTATCCCACGAAAGCCAATGAATTTTCCGCCCCTCCTCCGAAGAACCCCAAATAAAGTTTCTAATAATTCCATCGATTTCGTCACATACATATTTAGGAAACCTCATGGTCTGCATAATATACATCGGTATCGTAGACAACACATATTGAGCAAGACTAACTCTCCACGCCAAAGAAAGATTCTGGCTTCTCCAGTTAGGAAGTCTACTCCTCATTTTAGAAGTCACTCGGCGGAAAAACCCTCTAGGTAGACGCTGAGACCTAATAGGGGTTCCCAAATACACCCCAAGCGAATCACAAAGCGTAAAGCCACTTCTATGCGTAAGGTCCTGGGCGATAACCTGGTCCATATTCCTTGAAAAATATATAAGTGATTTCTCCTCACTCATAGTCTGACCCGCCTCTTCGCAAAATACATTCAGCACTTCCTTAATTAAATTCACTTGTCGGCTATCCGCCTCCGCAAACAAAATCAAATCATCTGCAAAAAATACATGGGAGATAGCAGGACCTTGACGATGGATTCGAATGGGAAGCCATTCTCCTCCATCACAAAGCCTCTGAATAAGAATGGATAACCGTTCCATACATAAAATAAAAAGGTAATGGAACAGAGGGTCTCCCTGCCGAATGCCCCTATGTGGGATGAACCCCTCCAGCTGCTGACCATTCCACAACACTCGCATCCGGTTAGTAGGCATAACATCCATAATAACCCGCGTCCAAGCCTTCGGAAAACCAAAAAAGGCTATCGTGTCCTCAATAAATCTCCAACTTAGCTTATCATAAGCATTCGCTAGGTCTATCTTAAGAACCATATAACCTTTCTTCGAAGTGATCTTTTGCATCCTATGATCAATCTCTTGAACCAGCACCACATTATCGACCGTCGATCTCCCCGAAAGAAAACTACTTTGATTATACTCAATCTTATTGGCTAACAAGGGGCGAACCCGATTAACCATCACTTTCATAAGAAACTTGACCGGACCATTTATAAGACTAATAGACCTCAAACTCCCCACAATCTCCGGATCTTGTACCTTAGGTATTATATGATTAAGCGTCCCATTTAGCTTTTCCGAAAATCCGCCATCTCGAATCGCATCCTTAACCATTCGACATACATCCTTACCAATGATACCCCAACATTTCTGATAAGACGCCGTAGAAATACCATCCGGACCTGCTGCCTTAGTAGGCCCCGATTGAAACACCGCAGCCTTGATTTCTTCCTCAGATAACTCCTCCTCTAACATGCCTCTTTACACTAAATCAAGCGTTCTCCCATGAGTAGCGCAAATGTCCCTATAAACTTGTTCGAATCCAAATATAACTCAACAAAGTAACTTCTAACAAGCCTTCCCAACTCCACCTCGTCCTCTATCCATACTCCATTCGTAGCCCTAAGCCTAGCAATCGTGGTATGTCTTCGTTTCTTCATAGTAGCTCAGTGGTAGTACCTCATATTTCTATCCCCCGAACGAATCCTAGTCTCTTTCGAACGTTGAAACCAAAGTTGATACTCCTCTTCCAAGACACTCATATATTCTCTTCTAAGGCGCTTCCCTAATCTAAAAAGATACGGATTATACGTCCTTTGAAGTGAAAGCTGAATCCCTTTAAGTCTCGTAAGCAACACTCTCTTTTTCTTATTCACATCGCCGAACACCTCCGACTTCCAAGAAGTAAGATGATTTTTAATTCTATCAAGTTTATAACCTAAACTTCTATTTCCTCCCTCCCAATTCTCTTGGACTGAAATCTCAAACTCTTTATGTAAACACCATGCTGTTTTGAAACGAAACCTAGGAACCACACGCTGAAACTCCTGACTAAGTCTAATCAAAATCGGCGCATGATCCGAATGCCTCCGGTCCAAATGAATAACCTTAGCGGAAGGAAATAATTCGAGCAAACTAGTCTTTCCATACGCCCTATCCATTCTACGAAGAATTCTCTGGCCTGTATTCCACGAATCACACCACGTAAACCTCGACCCCTCGAAGCCTAGGTCTGTTAGATCACAACTCTCCCTCCAATTTTCAAATTTCACCATTCTGCTAGTAATCCCAGGCTCACAAATGGTGTTTATTAACTTTGTGCTATCATTAACTTCCAAACAACCAACCCCCATGCACATGAAGAGATAATGGGTTAGTCGACACGCGTGGTTTTTGAAAAAAAAAGTAAAAAAAATAATTTTTTATACTAGCTTTTATTTATATTTCCAGACTTTGTCAATGAGTAATTAATTTCCAAGATTCTCTCCCCACGTTTGTTAAATCTTTTACCCACGTTGGTCAATTACCCACGTTTTATAAACTGCCATTTGACTTTTGTAACTGGTGCAGATTTCTTGCATGAAGATTTCTTGCCCATGACTAGGGTTTAAATTTGTGTCATCCAATTAATAGATCAAGGTTGTAAGTTATCTATGTTATAAGGTCAGCCCATAAATAAATTTAAGCTTTGGGCTTAGAATAGTATGCACCTTGATCAAACCAAACATTAGAGTTTTCAACAATTCATAGTGTCTTCAAGCTTACTCTATCACAAATGCCAGGTACCTATAAAATTGGGAAAAACTCCCTCACTCAACATACAACAAGTTAAACAAAGTTTGCAGGTAGTCAAGAATAAAATGAAATTTTACATCAACCTAACTAGTTCTTTCATGGTACATAGACTTTCATAAATCGCTACATATCCAAATTCGATAGTAGATAAAGCCAATAATGACATAGTTAAGATTTCTATGTAATGCATAACCCAAAAGATACATTGATTTTTTTATAAAAGAGACCAATATTCATAGTACTACTAATATAAGCAACTACCTATTTAAGTGCATGCCATTTTAGGGATTTTAAAAGAAAAATCCAATATTTGTTAACTTTAAAAGACTGAATTTCTTCTTTCATAACCTTAAACCAGTTTTTTATCTTTTGAACTAAGTACCTTACTGATGTCTTCTCATTTGTGATGATTTAATATTAGTTGGATACATCATTTTTAGTGTTTTAAAAGTCTTTCTAGTCGTTTTTCTCATGAATTATTACACTTTCCTATTTCTAGTCTTGATTTAATGAATTGTTATTTTTAAAGCATATTGGGTTTAATTATTTATTTGGTGTGAAACTTTAAAGATATATACGGAGATTAATTAATTACCAAGTCAATTCTAAGAGATAAGGAAAGAAGATATGCATGGAAATTGGAGATAAGGAAACAAAAGCTAAAATATGGAAATATATAGTTGCCAAATAAATTTTAATTTCACCACCCACGACCACAAATGGGCTTATATCTCAAAATCGGTGAAGACTTTGGAAGAATGGCCAAGAGCAAAGTTAAATATCTTTCCGAGACGATGGATTTAGACTATTGGAACACATCAAAAGGATAAGAATTGAAGCTGTTATGACCAAAACAAAAACAGGGCTGATTCTATATTTTAGGGTTACGAATTTGAGTTGGGCTTGAAATCCATTACTTACCTTCTCCTTCAAGAAAACGGATTAGGGCTTCTAAACACCTATAAATACACCCTTATATCACTTATAAATCATCCTTGCATCCCATTAATTAGTACTTAGGTTTATAATTATCAGAATTATTGTAGAGAGCAAGATGAAGTCTTATATTATTTTTTTTAGTTTATTTCCTTCATGTATGAACTAATTTTCCCATAACTTGGGTTTTGCATTATGTATAATCTATGAATTCTATTTTCTTTCTATCTAAGTTTCTTTGGGAATTATATGTTTTAATCTAATATTAGCTGCTTACCCATATATTTGTTTATGTGTTTTGATTTATTGTTTATTTTCCTTGCGGTGCGCAACGTATATGATTACCTTAATAGTAGTTAGATGATCACCTTAGTTGGGTGTCTAATTATTGAAACACCACATAACGTATAGTGTCCGATATTGATCTTGAGAACACTAATTCTAACTAGCTAGTCATTAGTGTATGTATTAATCACTACCACCATGTTTGAAATTGTTTGCTTAGGAACCTAGTAGCGTAGGATAACCCTATTTGAAACAGCCTCGTGGTGTGTCCTTAGCCCCCTTAGTCGCTCTCAAGGTCTAAGAGAGTGAATTTAGAATCCTGACTAAGTATTTAAGAGCTAATTATCTCCTATATTAACTAGCATTTGATAGAAAGAATTAGAAGGATTAGTGTGTACTATCAAAACCTAAGCTATACTTCTCATCTCATATTTCTTATCTTTTATTTTATTGTCTTTAATTTTCATTAGTTTAATTAATCATCTTTCCACTTCCTATTTATTTCATGTCTTTTAATTAATTAATTTCTAGTCGTATTATTTGCTCATAACATATAACACACTAAGTCTCTGAGAACGAATCTTCTTATCATTAAAACCTGCATATGTCCTATAATACTTGCAGTACCGTGCTTGTCTAGGGTGCTTTAGTGCATTGTTTTCAGCGTTTATTTATCGTATTCTTATCACACCCTAGGCGACACCACTTACCATATTTTGTATTCTTTACCTTAGCAGCATCTATTAAAGCAATATAAATAAATTCAACATATGAATACCTCGTAGGAGGTCTAGGTTCTTTCCTTACCATATCTCTTGTTAACTGGTAGTTCTCCAAGCTATCGTGAATGGAATCCTGATGAGATACTAACCCAACACAATGCCCATTGTTTGCAACTAACTCCTTTGTGGGATACACATCACTAGGTTCCTCCTCTTCATTTTGATCATCATGATTAACATCATTTCCTAATGTTGGTACATGCTATACCTTAATCTCAGTACCCTTAGTTGAGATTATTACCTGAAAATACAGTTTCCTGGCTTGCAAGGAAAGTTAGATTAAATATAACATACCTAGTAAAGATAATATTTATGCCTCTAGATTCTTTATCCCACAATCTGTATTATTTGGTACCCTGTAGATGTTGATATCCAAGGAAGACATATTTTAATGGCCTAGGATAAAGTTTACCTTTTTATAATGAACATAGGCAGCACATCCAAACATTATCACATCTTAGGCTTTTTATTATCCCACAATTCCATAGGGCATTTAATGTACAAAGATTTATTGAGACTACTATTCACAAGTTAGGTAGAAGTGTAAAGCGCTTCTCCCAAAACAATATTTTGAAAAATCCATAAGAAAAAAGAAATATCTATTTTTATCAAGGAGGGTCATACACATACTTTAAACCGCACCATTATGTTTGGTGCTTTTTTAACAATTTAGTGTCTCATTATACCATACGATTTACATTATTTATTAAACTTATATATACAGAACTCAAGGCTAGTATTTGTTCTTATGATCTTAAGAGATTTTCCACTTCATTTTACATTTAAAGCAATCCAATCTATATTCACATTAAAAGTTAAAATTTTAAGTTTTTAAAACTTAAGTCCATATTATTTTACAGTAATCATCATCTAAAGACGAAAAATACCTTAGCCTCGCATGAGTTTCATACTTTTTAGGTCTTCACAAATAATAAATTAATGGATGTTGTATTTCCGGTTGACAAAAAAAAAGGTCTTCACAAATTAACATGTACTTGAAATATGTATTCAAGTATATACTTAGACATATGAAAACCAAAATGAATTGCATTTTGTGTAGTTTAGATATATAACACACAAGGTTCACATAAACTCAAGTTAAAGATAGAATCTTTACCATTTAAGCCGTACTGACTTGGAACATTGAGTCACAATTGACTCATATGTCTGGGTCTCAAGTGTCATTTTATAATAGTTCCATTCTCAATGTTAGTAATAATGTTATTCGAATCACATGTAATGCATAAGTCATAAAGGATACGTAAACCATAACAGTTCTTTCCACATGGGACAAGTTAATTAAATCTATATACATTAATCACTCCATTTTACACTTTAAAAATATAGCCCAGATCATCTTAGAACCCAAATATATAAGGTTTATTTTTTGACCAAGTATCTAACTCACATCAGTGAGGTTACCCATTACCCATAATTTATTTTCAAATTAATAGTCCCAATACTAGTCACTTTCTGAGTTGTATAATTGGAATGGGTTTATTAGTATATTATAAAAAAATGAAAAGATTAAAATGGTAGGCAATTATAAATAAAGTATAAAATAACAAATTAGAGAAAGATAAAAGAGTAAATGTTTTATTTAACTAAACATCTACTACTTATTTGTTTCTTAATTCTAAACATAATAGTTTATTGGATAAACCATTACCTTAAAAATAAATACAAACACCTTTTAATGTATTTATTGATTCATCAAGTAAAACCACTACAATGAAATATAGATATAGTACACAATGGTTAATTCATAATAATCTAATATTTTGACTATTGAATCTAATGTTACAAGACCAAACCATTATACATAAGGGGAATTTTTGGTATTTTCTTTACATGATGCATCTTAACAATGCCTTTTTGTGGTTTTTAATTGATGTAAGTTACATGCTCGGGAAGTATTATTGAAGCATAAAGAATGTAATTAAATTGTAATATGACTTTACCAATTAGTTCAAAGACAAGTTACAGGAATGCTTCATTGTGTTCAAGCTATAATAAAAATGCGAGCTTTTGGTCACGTCGTTGTAATCAGGTAACAAATTGTACTCTACGTACATGTATAATGAGAATCTTCTCAATAATAGATATGTGGTGGTCCTTTGTGTGTTCTAAAATTAATGCAAATGTAATCGAACCACAACCGCAAGTGTACGGTTCTCCCAAGTAGTAATAATGATTCTAGGATCGTTCGCAGAGACGGTTTGGTTAACTACAATGCTTATCGAATAATGAATGGTTGCACTCTTGAAAGCAAATAAAGATATAATGATTAGTTTGGTTTTTGTATTAATTCTAATTAATAAAAGACTAATTATAAAATGCAAACAAATAGTAAAACGCAAGTAAAGAAGTGTAAAACGCAGTATGAGAAGATAGCACTTGAGAATGCAAGGGGTCTTCCTAATCCTATTTCATAACATATTCTGTTTAAGGGCTAAATTGGTCAATTACAATGGTCGGGATTCTAAATTCCTTATACCCCCGTCAGGGTGGACTATAAGGCTATCCTAGAGTGTCACTAGTCCCGTTAGGGTAAATATGATCCACTTTTAGATGTTTAAGTTAATTACCTCATTGGCCCTAAAATTAGCTAAGTTCGTCAGAATCAATAGCTTGTATTTTAGATTGAATAAATATTTCCGTACCTAAACCCTCCGTCAGGATGATCCAATCGCCACTAATTGGAATAGCCTTGATACTAACACTTGTTCTTAGTTCATGACTCTAAAAACAGTAAATAATCTTAATTTATCGGAAAGAGTAAAAACCCCAATCTAATTTAATTTAACAGAAACCCAAATTCAGGACATGAAATTCAATAGAATTGGGAATTACCCATAAAGCATTCTCAAGCACTAAAATGTGTTTAGCTCATACTAATTAAAAAGAAAACTAAATTAATTGAAATGGAATTCATATTTGATTACAGAATTAAAATTAAAAGAAACCTAATTTCCGGAATTGGAATGACTGAGAATGGAGATATAGACCCTCTCCAACTCTTGCAGCTTCTTCTTTCTTCCTTCTGTTGCTTCTCTATGATGTTTAATCTTGTAAAAAGTGAATTGTGTCAAAAATAGAAGTCAAGAGCTCCTTTTATATGTAGAAAAACGGATAAGGGCTTGGACCTAATAATAAAACACTAATTAAATGTCCAAGCCCAATTTCTAAGCCCAAAATCCCGTAACTGCTGCATCACCTTCACTAAAATGGCTTTTCCCGCTTCGTTATAACTCCGATTGACTTGATTCCAGTTGCTAAAGTTCCGTAACTCGATAAAGAATGTTTTCTCTTCAAAGGTCAGCGGCTAAAGCATCTCTTAAGCGCCTTGAAATCAGCAATCTTTGGCCTGTTTTCCAGATTTGCAGCTCTAAAATCAAATTCTTTCAGGATTTATCTTCAAGTCTTGACTCCATATCACGATCTTTGACTCTCTTCTCGGATTCCATTCCTAGCTAATAATTAAAACCTACAAACTTTCCACTAAAACATACAAGATTACGCGCAAAAGTTTAATAAATCAAAATTACTAGAAATAAAATGGAAATTCCGGATTATTACATTTTTAACTCAAAAGTCTATTAAATAATCAAATAAACATAAAAAATGATGTCTCTCAAGGGTCGAAAATAAGAACAATTAGGGAGACACAATATGCTAGTTAGGTAAAAAGGATAGGAATCAATAAAACATAATAATATTGATTGGAGTACATTTTGATATAAAAAATCCCATTAAGACCATCAATATACTTGTAAAGGTAGGAAACCATTAGGATTATGTTCATTGTTAGCAGTAATTTCTTCTTCTTCATTACCAACATTTCCTTCACTACCCTCTTTCTACTCTTCTTAAACCCTTTTTATTATCATCTTCAAGCTCCTTAATACTACTAGTGAGTCCAGGTGTGTGATGAAATAAAAATGTAAAAGCGCACATGCCTTGGAAACCACGATTAACTCTCCTCAAGTGTATGGATCGTTAGAAGTAATAAGTAGGTAAAATTGTGTTATTTATCAAGGATTTAAGTATTTATCTCACTCGTAATCAACAACTAATAAGATGTAGAGGTTACCATTTGAAGGAACGAAAGGACCCATAAAGTCTATACCCCAAACATCGAATATTTCAACTTCTAACACATTATTACGTGGCATCTCATCCCTCTTGGATATGTTTCCGGTAAACTGGAATCTTGCACATTTCTTTACATAATCATGACAATCTTTTACGAGTGAAGGCCAGTAAAAACCTGATTGGAATACCTTAGCAGCAGTTCTATCTCCCTTGAAGTGTCCTCCGTAGAGTGAATCATGACATCCAGCTATAATTGCTTCTGTTTCCTCCTTGGCCACACATCTTCGTATCATTTGGTCAGCACAAACTTTGTAGAGGAAAGGATCCTCCCAAAAGAATTGTATAGCACGATGAGCTAACCTCTTTCTTTCTTGATAAGTAGACCCTTCAGGAAAAACACCACTCACCACTAAATTTGCAATATCTGCATACCAAGGAGCTTCATAATCACGAACAACGAATAAACTCTCATCAGGAAATTCTTCTCTAACTGCTTCAGTACCACTATTCATCTCAGAACCTTCTAAACGCGATAGATGATCTGCAACCTGATTCTCACAACCCTTTCTATCTTTGATCTCTAAATCTAACTCTTGAAGTAATAAAACCCATCTGATTAACCTCGGTTTCGCATCTTTCTTTTCCATAAGATATCTAATCGCGGAATGATCTGTATAAACAATAACTTTCGCTCCAAGAAGATAAGAGCGAAATTTATCAAATGAATATACAACTGCTAGCAACTCTTTTTCTGTAACTGTGTAATTAATTTGAGCACCATTAAAAGTTTTACTAGCATAGTAAATCGAATGAAAAACTTTCTCTTTTCTCTATCCCAATACAGCTCCCATACATAAATCACTCGCGTCACACATAACCTCAAACGGTAAATTCCAATCTAAAGGTAACACTATAGGAGCAGAAATAAGCTTTTTTTTTATTGCTTGGAAGGCCGCTAAACAAACTTCATCAAAAAGGAATTTGGTGTCCTTTTCGAGTAAGTTGCATAACGGTTTAGCAATCTTAGAAAAATCTTTAATAAAACGCCTATAAAAGCCAGCATGGCCAAGAAAACTCCTTACCCCTTTAACAGAAACAGGAGGGGGAAGAGTTTTAATTACCTCTATCTTCGCTCTATCAACCTCTAACCCAGCACTCGAAACTTTGTGACCCAGAACAATACCTTCGCGAACCATGAAATGACACTTCTCCCAGTTTAAAACCAAATCTGTTTCCTTACATCTTATTAGCACTTTATCCAAGTTGTCTAAACATCTATCAAAATCATCACCAAACACGGAGAAATCGTCCATAAACACTTCAAGGAAATTATCGATCATATCCCAGAAGATGGCCATCATACATCTTTGAAAGGTAGCAGGAGCATTACACAACCCAAATGGCATTCTGCGATATGCAAACGTACCAAATGGGCATGTAAATGTAGTTTTATGTTGATCTTCTGGAGCCACGTAAATCTGATTATACCCGGAGTAACCATCCAAGAAGCAATAGTACTCTCTTCCGGCTAATTTATCTAACATTTAATCAATGAAGGGAAGAGGGAAATGATCTTTTCTGGTGGCCTTGTTCAGTTTTCTGTAATCCATGCAAACTCTCCAACCAACTACCGTTCTTGAAGGAATCACCTCATTTTTATCATTAAGAATTGTTGTCATTCCTCCTTTCTTCTGTACACACTGAACCGGGCTCACCCATTCACTACTCGAGATGGGATAAATAATCCCTGCGTCTAAAAGCTTGATCACCTCTTTCTTCACTACATCTTTCATCACGGGCATTAACCTCCTTTGACCTTCAACTAAGCGTGCATTGTCATCTTCAAGTATGATTTTGTTTTGACAATAGGAGGGACTAATGCCTTTGATATCAGCAATTGTCCAACCTATTTGCCTCTTTGTTGGCTCTCAACACACGCAATAGTTTATCTTCTTGAGGACCTGTTAAATTTGCTGAAACAATAACAGGTAGAGTTTCATTAGTACCTAAATACGCATACCTCAAGTGTGATGGTAAGGGCTTTTCTTCCAATTCCGGAGGAGAATCAATTGAAGGCTTCTTTTTAGGAATAATCTCCCCCGGTTCTCTCGCAGGTTCATAGGCAAGACGCCTATACTTCGGATTTTCAGAATTGAGAGCTGCCACTGTTTCGGCAAGCTCTTCCATCAACTCAGGCATATCTAATGTTAAAGCGGCCTGCAAAATATCATCATAATTACAAAAATCAAATACCTCTTGCGAAGCCTGCTCAACTACATCCATGCGGAAACAATCTTCTTGAGAATCTGGAAATTTCATAGCTCGAAATACAATAAATTTGACCTCCTCGTCTTGTATCCTCATCGTTAATTAGCCATTTTCTACATCAATTAATGTACGCCCCGTGGCTAGGAATGGTCTTCCCAAAATAATGGGGACATTCCTATCCGCGTCGTATTCAAGTATAACGAAATCAACAGGAAATATAAGTGTACCTGCCTTAACGAGGACATCTTCTATTCGGCCTTCTGGATGTGCAAGAGACCTGTCCGCCATTTGCAAGACCATAGAAGTAGGTCTTGCTTTTCCAATTTTTAGCTTATCAAAGATCGACTTCGGCATCAAATTGATGCTTGCACCTAAATCGCATAGTGCTTTTCCTTTCCATTCTTCCCCAATCGATATCGGAATAGTGAAACTCCCCGGATCAACTAACTTTGGAGGTAATTTACTCTGACAAATCGCACTACACTCTTCAGGAAGACCAATCATCTCATTATCACAATAAGGCCTTTTATTAGTGAAGGCCCTCTTCAAAAACTTCGTATACTTAGGAATATCTCGAATAGCCTCTAGTAACGGAATACTAATACTTAGACCCTTCACTCTATTAAAGAACTTTGAAAATTCGGCCAAATCACCCTTTTTCTGAACTCGAGATGGAAACGGTTGTGGAGGGCGATTACTAACATCATCTTTCTTCTTTGGAGTCTCAATTGGCCTTTCTATTTCTTCAATCTCAACATCTTTCTCTTTCTCACCCACTTCCTTCTCTTTTCTTGGAACTTCTTTCTCTTTCATAATTGGAAAAGGAGGTGGAGGAAGGTTCTTACCACTTCTTAGTGTAACAACTTTGCAATCTTCATGTTGTCTTGAATTTTCTGTGTCACTAGGGAGTTGCCCTTGTGGAAGCTGATTAAGCTGTTTTGCGAATTGATCCATCTGATTCTGTAATAGCTTCATATTTGCATCAGATGCTTGTTGACGTTCCATAGCTTGTGTCTGAAGAGCAATTAAACTTTCAACCGTTTTCTGAAGGGTAACTACTCCTTCTTGTGGATGGGCAGGTAAGGCTTTTTGGTTCATGGTTTCATCGTAAGTGTTTTGAGGAGCTTGCCTTGGCACATAATTTCCCTGATTCTGTCCTCCTTGATAATTGTTGTGTGGTCTTGGATTGAAATTGTTACCTTGGGGACGCGGCTGATACGCATATGTAGGATTGGCTGCCCCACTAGGATTTGAGTATTGAAACCCAGGATGGTTTCTGTTAGGCTGATATCCATTACCACTCGAATTAAAGTTACCTCTGTTGGAGACAAACATCACAGATTCTTGGTTATTCTGACAATTCTCCAAACTATGATCATTAACACCGCAATACTCACATCCATACACCTCTTGTGCAACCTTTACCTCACCTCTTTTGTTCGAAAAACCTTCTTTCACGGCTAAAGTAAGTTGTCTCAATTGATCTTCTAGTGTGGATTGAATCTTGGTCTCTAGGGAGTTGAACTTATCTTCAATATTGACATTATTAACTCCTCCTCTAACTGGTGTTCTTGCGGTATTCCACCCAACTTCATTATCAACTGTTCTATCCAAAATAATTCTTGCATACGCAGGTTGAGCTCGCAAAAACGCACCTCCACACAACAAATCTAAATCTTTCCTAGAGCCACCTTCAAGACCATTATAAAAAACCTTCATCTGTTGTTGTTCAGTAAGGTCATGATTCGGGACTCTTCGCAAACATCGTTGAAATCTTGCCCAAATTTTACCCAAAGTCTCATCATACTCTTGCTTGAAATGTGTCAACTCTAGCTCAGCATCTAACCTCATATTAGACGGATAATACCTGTTGAAAAACGCAGTCTCTAATTGTTCCCAGTTTGTTATCTTCGTAGGATCTTGTGTATCGTGCCATTCACTCGCTCCATCAATAACGAAAAATCAAAACACAACAAAGTACATTTGTTCTTTTGAAACTCCTTGTGTGATGTAAGAATCACATATCTGCTTGAATTTCTGTACTGCTCTAAGAGGATCTTCTCCAGCTTCACCACGAAAATTTTCAAAATTTTGGAATTGAGCTAACATACCCGAATCTGGACGAAACCTCGGAACATTTATGTTTGGAGCACCTACTCCTATAGCAGGAGCACGAAATGGAACTTCTGGTGGACTATTAACAAACCATGGATCTTGATTAATCGCCATCTGAACTTGGGCTGGATTAGGATTTAGTGGTTGAACTTGAGGAATAATGCCTGGTGGTGCTAGAGGTTGACCATTTACGTCTAGCTGACCTTGTCCGTTATTTTGTTGGTTCTGAATATTGATGTTCTCCATTCTGTTAATTAATTCTTCTACTTCTCTAGCTTCTTGTTCTCTCCTTCTCTTGTTGGCAAGTCTGATTAACGATTCTGGGTTATTAAGGATCGGAGGTGTTGGCTCTAGATCCTTAAAGAGTCTTCTAAGCATACACCAAACCTAAAAACCTGAGAAAATGAACAAACAAAAAGCGTAAAACTGATAAAAACAAAAACAAAAATAAATGCAACTATCACTAAAGGATAAACACCGTGGTCACACGCTACCGTCCCCGGCAGCGGCGCCAAAAACTTGGTGGTCCTTTGTGTGTTCTAAAATAAATGCAAATGTAATCGAACCACAACCGCAAGTGTACGGTTGCCCCAAGTAGTAATAATGATTCTAGGATCGTTCGCAGGGACGGTTTGGTTAACTACAATGCTTATCGAATAATGAATGGTTGCACTCTTGAAAGCAAATAAAGATATAATGATTAGTTTGGTTTTTGTATTAATTCTAACTAATAAAAGACTAATTATAAAATGCAAACAAATAGTAAAACGCAAGTAAAGAAGTGTAAAACGCAGTATGAGAAGATAGCACTTGAGAATGCAAGGGGTCTTCCTAATCTTATTTCATAACATATTCTGTTTAAGGGCTAAATTGGTCAATTACAATGGTCGGGATTCTAAATTCCTTATACCCTCGTCAGGGTGGACTATAAGGCTATCCTAGAGTGTCACTCGTCCCGTTAGGGTAAATATGATCCACTTTTAGATGTTTAAGTTAATTACCTCATTGGCCCTAAAATTAGCTAAGTTCGTCAGAATCAATAACTTGTATTTTAGATTGAATAAATATTTCCGTACCTAAAACCTCCGTCAGGATGATCCAATCGCCACTAATTGGAATAGCATCGATACTAACACCTGTTCTTAGTTCATGACTCTAAAAACAGTAAATAATCTTAATTTATCGAAAAGAGTAAAAGCCCCAATTTAATTTAATTTAACAGAAACCCAAATTCAGGACATGAAATTCAATAGAATTGGGAATTACCCATAAAGCATTCTCAAGCACTAAAATGTGTTTAGCTCATACTAATTAAAAATAAAACTAAATTAATTGAAATGGAATTCATATTTGATTACAGGATTAAAATTAAAAGAAACCTAATTTCCGGAATTGGAATGACTGAGAATGGAGATATAGACCCTCTCCAGCTCTTGCAGCTTCTTCTTTCTTCCTTCCTTCTGTTGCTTCTCTATGATGTTTAATCTTGTAAAAAGTGAATTGTGTAAAAAATAGAAGTCAAGAGCTCCTTTTATATGTAGAAAAACGGATTAGGGCTTGGACCTAATAATAAAACACTAATCAAATGTCCAAGCCCAATTTCTAAGCCCAAAATCCCGTAACTGCTGCATCACCTTCACTAAAACGGCTTTTCCCGCTTCGTTATAACTCCGATTGATTTGATTCCAGTTGCTAAAGTTCCGTAACTCGATAAGGAATGTTTTCTCTTCAAAGGTCAGCGGCTAAATCATCTCTTAAGCGCCTTGAAATCAGCAATATTTGGCCTGTTTTCCAGATTTGCAGCTCTAAAATTAAATTCTTTCGGGATTTATCTTCAAGTCTTGACTCCATATCACGATCTTTGATTCTCTTCTCGGATTCCATTCCTAGCTAATAATTAAAACCTACAAACTTTCCACTAAAACATACAAGATTACGCGCAAAAGTTTAATAAATCAAAATTACTAGAAATAAAATGGAAATTCCGGATTATTACATTTTTAACTCAAAAGTCTATTAAATAATCAAATAAACATAAAAAATGATGTCTCCCAAGGGTCGAAAATAAGAACAATTAGGGAGACACAATATGCTAGTTAGGTAAAAAGGATAGGAATCAATAAAACATAATAATATTGATTGGAGTACATTTTGATATAAAAAATCCCATTAAGACCATCAATATACTTGTAAAGGTAGGAAACCATTAAGATTATGTTCATTGTTAGCAGTAATTTCTTCTTCTTCATTACCAACATTTCCTTCACTACCCTCTTTCTACTCATCTTAAACCCTTTTTATTATCATCTTCAAGCTCCTTAATACTACTAGTGAGTCCAGGTGTGTGATGAAATAATAATGTAAAAGCGCACATGCCTTGGAAACCACGATTAACTCTCCTCAAGTGTATGGATCGTTAGAAGTAATAAGTAGGTAAAATTGTGTTATTTATCAAGGATTTAAGTATTTATCTCACTCGTAATCAACAACTAATAAGATGTAGAGGTTACCATTTGAAGGAACGAAAGGACCCATAAAGTCTATACCCCAAACATCGAATATTTCAACTTCTAACACATTATTACGTGGCATCTCATCCCTCTTGGATATGTTTCCGGTAAACTGGAATCTTGCACATTTCTTTACATAATCATGACAATCTTTTACGAGTGAAGGCCAGTAAAAACCTGATTGGAATACCTTAGCAGCAGTTCTATCTCCCTTGAAGTGTCCTCCGTAGAGTGAATCATGAGATCCAGCTATAATTGCTTCTGTTTCCTCCTTGGCCACACATCTTCGTATCATTTGGTCAGCACAAACTTTGTAGAGGAAAGGATCCTCCCAAAAGAATTGTATAGCACGATGAGCTAACCTCTTTCTTTCTTGATAAGTAGACCCTTCAGGAAAAACACCACTCACCACTAAATTTGCAATATCTGCATACCAAGGAGCTTCATAATCACGAACAACGAATAAACTCTCATCAGGAAATTCTTCTCTAACTGCTTCAGTACCACTATTCATCTCAGAACCTTCTAAACGCGATAGATGATCTGCAACCTGATTCTCACAACCCTTTCTATCTTTGATCTCTAAATCTAACTCTTGAAGTAATAAAACCCATCTGATTAACCTCGGTTTTGCATCTTTCTTTTCCTTAAGATATCTAATCGCGGAATGATCTGTATAAACAATAACTTTCGCTTCAAGAAGATAAGAGCGAAATTTATCAAATGAATATACAACTGCTAGCAACTCTTTTTCTGTAACTGTGTAATTAATTTGAGCACCATTAAAAGTTTTACTAGCATAGTAAATCGAATGAAAAACTTTCTCTTTTCTCTATCCCAATACAGCTCCCATACATTAATCACTCGCGTCACACATAACCTCAAACGGTAAATTCCAATCTGGAGGTAACACTATAGGAGCAGAAATAAGCTTTTTTTTGATTGCTTGGAAGGCCGCAAAATAAACTTCATCAAAAAGGAATTTGGTGTCCTTTTCGAGTAAGTTGCATAACGGTTTAGCAATCTTAGAAAAATCTTTAATAAAACGCCTATAAAAGCCAGCATGGCCAAGAAAACTCCTTACCCCTTTAACAGAAACAGGAGGGGGAAGAGTTTTAATTACCTCTATCTTCACTCTATCAACCTCTAACCCAGCACTCGAAACTTTGTGACCCAGAACAATACCTTCGCGAACCATGAAATGACACTTCTCCCAGTTTAAAACCAAATCCGTTTCCTTACATCTTATTAGCACTTTCTCCAAGTTGTCTAAACATCTATCAAAATCATCACCAAACACGGAGAAATCGTCCATAAACACTTCAAGGAAATTATCGATCATATCCCAGAAGATGGCCATCATACATCTTTGAAAGGTAGCAGGAGCATTACACAACCCAAATGGCATTCTGCGATATGCAAACGTACCAAATGGGCATGTAAATGTAGTTTTATGTTGATCTTCTGGAGCCACATAAATCTGATTATAACCGGAGTAACCATCCAAGAAGCAATAGTACTCTCTTCCGGCTAATTTATCTAACATTTAATCAATGAAGGGAAGAGGGAAATGATCTTTTCTGGTGGCCTTGTTCAGTTTTCTGTAATCCATGCAAACTCTCCAACCAACTACCGTTCTTGAAGGAATCACCTCATTTTTATCATTAAGAATTGTTGTCATTCCTCCTTTCTTCTGTACACACTGAACCGGGCTCACCCATTCACTACTCGAGATGGGATAAATAATCCCTGCGTCTAAAAGCTTGATCACCTCTTTCTTCACTACATCTTTCATCACGGGCATTAACCTCCTTTGACCTTCAACTAAGCGTGCATTGTCATCTTCAAGTATGATTTTGTGTTGACAATAGGAGGGACTAATGCCTTTGATATCAACAATTGTCCAACCTATTGCCTCTTTGTTGGCTCTCAACACACGCAATAGTTTATCTTCTTGAGGACCTGTTAAATTTGCTGAAACAATAACAGGTAGAGTTTCATTAGTACCTAAATACGCATACCTCAAGTGTGATGGTAAGGGCTTTTCTTCCAATTCCGAAGGAGAATCAATTGAAGGCTTCTTTTTAGGAATAATCTCCCCCGGTTCTCTCGCAGGTTCATAGGCAAGACGCCTATACTTCGGATTTTCAGAATTGAGAGCTGCCACTGTTTCGGCAAGCTCTTCCATCAACTCAGGCATATCTAATGTTAAAGCGGCCTGCAAAATATCATCATAATTAAAAAAATCAAATACCTCTTGCGAAGCCTGCTCAACTACATCCATGCGGAAACAATCTTCTTGAGAATCTGGAAATTTCATAGCTCGAAATACAATGAATTTGACCTCCTCGTCTTGTATCCTCATCGTTAATTAGCCATTTTCTACATCAATTAATGTACGCCCCGTGGCTAGGAATGGTCTTCCCAAAATAATGGGGACATTCCTATCCGCGTCGTATTCAAGTATAACGAAATCAACAGGAAATATAAGTGTACCTGCCTTAACGAGGACATCTTCTATTCGGCCTTCTGGATGTGCAAGAGACCTGTCCGCCATTTGCAAGACCATAGAAGTAGGTCTTGCTTCTCCAATTTTTAGCTTATCAAAGATCGACTTCGGCATCAAATTGATGCTTGCACCTAAATCGCATAGTGCTTTTCCTTTCCATTCTTCCCCAATCGATATCGGAATAGTGAAACTCCCCGGATCAACTAACTTTGGAGGTAATTTACTCTGACAAATCGCACTACACTCTTCAGGAAGACCAATCATCTCATTATCACAATAAGGCCTTTTATTAGTGAAGGCCCTCTTCAAAAACTTCGTATACTTAGGAATATCTCGAATAGCCTCTAGTAACGGAATATTAATACTTAGGCCCTTCAGTCTATTAAAGAAATTTGAAAATTCGGCCAAATCACCCTTTTTCTGAACTCGAGATGGAAACGGTGGTGGAGGGCGATTACTAACATCATCTTTCTTCTTTGGAGTCTCAATTGGCCTTTCTATTTCTTCAATCTCAACATCTTTCTCTTTCTCACCCACTTCCTTCTCTTTTCTTGGAACTTCTTTCTCTTTCATAATTGGAAAAGGAGGTGGAGGAAGGTTCTTACCACTTCTTAGTGTAACAACTTTGCAATCTTCATGTTGTCTTGAATTTTCTGTGTCACTAGGGAGTTGCCCTTGTGGAAGCTGATTAAGCTGTTTTGCGAATTGATCCATCTGATTCTGTAATAGCTTCATATTTGCATCAGATGCTTGTTGACGTTCCATAGCTTGTGTCTGAAGAGCAATTAAACTTTCAACCGTTTTCTGAAGGGTAACTACTCCTTCTTGTGGATGGGCAGGTAAGGCTTTTTGGTTCATGGTTTCATCGTAAGTGTTTTGAGGAGCTTGCCTTGGCACATAATTTCCCTGATTCTGTCCTCCTTGATAATTGTTGTGTGGTCTTGGATTGAAATTGTTACCTTGGGGACGCGGCTGATACGCATATGTAGGATTGGCTGCCCCACTAGGATTTGAGTATTGAAACCCAGGATGGTTTCTGTTAGGCTGATATCCATTACCACTCGAATTAAAGTTACCTCTATTGGAGACAAACATCACAGATTCTTGGTTATTCTGACAATTCTCCCAACTATGATCATTAACACCGCAATACTCACATCCATACACCTCTTGTGCAACCTTTACCTCACCTTTTTGTTCGAAAAACCTTCTTTTACGGCTAAAGTAAGTTGTCTCAATTGTTGTTCTAGTGTGGATTGAATCTTGGTCTCTAGGGAGTTGAACTTATCTTCAATATTGACATTATTAACTCCTCCTCTAACTGGTGTTCTTGCGGTATTCCACCCAACTTCATTATCAACTGTTCTATCCAAAATAATATTTGCATACGCAGGTTGAGCTCGCAAAAACGCACCTCCACACAACAAATCTAAATCTTTCCTAGAGCCACCTTCAAGACCATTATAAAAAACCTTCATCTGTTTTTGTTCAGTAAGGTCATGATTCGGGACTCTTCGCAAACATCGTTGAAATCTTGCCCAAATTTTACCCAAAGTCTCATCATACTCTTGCTTGAAATGTGTCAACTCTAGCTCAGCATCTAACCTCATATTAGACGGATAATACCTGTTGAAAAACGCAGTCTCTAATTGTTCCCAGTTTGTTATCTTCGTAGGATCTTGTGTATCGTGCCATTCACTCGCTCCATCAATAACGAAAAATCGAAACACAACAAAGTACATTTGTTCTTTTGAAACTCCTTGTGTGATGTAAGAATCACATATCTGCTTGAATTTCTGTACTACTCTAAGAGGATCTTCTCCAGCTTCACCACGAAAAGTTTCAAAATTTTGGAATTGAGCTAACATACCCGAATCTGGACGAAACCTCGGAACATTTATGTTTGGAGCACCTACTCCTATAGCAGGAGCACGGAATGGAACTTCTGGTGGACCATTAACAAACCATGGATCTTGATTAATCGCCATCTGAACTTGGGCTGGATTAGGATTTAGTGGTTGAACTTGAGGAATAATGCCTGGTGGTGCTAGAGGTTGACCATTTACGTCTAGCTGACCTTGTTTGTTATTTTGTTGGTTCTGAATATTGATGTTCTCCATTTTGTTAATTAATTCTTCTACTTCTCTAGCTTCTTGTTCTCTCCTTCTCTTGTTGGCAAGTCTGATTAACGATTCTGGGTTATTAAGGATCGGAGGTGTTGGCTCTAGATCCTTAAAGAGTCTTCTAAGCATACACCAAACCTAAAAACCTGAGAAAATGAACAAACAAAAAGCGTAAAACTGATAAAAACAAAAACAAAAATAAATGCAACTATCACTAAAGGATAAACACCGTGGTCACACGCTACCGTCCCCGGCAGCGGCGCCAAAAACTTGGTGGTCCTTTGTGTGTTCTAAAATAAATGCAAATGTAATCGAACCACAACCGCAAGTGTACGGTTGTCCCAAGTAGTAATAATGATTCTAGGATCGTTCGCAGGGACGGTTTGGTTAACTACAATGCTTATCGAATAATGAATGGTTGCACTCTTGAAAGCAAATAAAGATATAATGATTAGTTTGGTTTTTGTATTAATTCTAACTAATAAAAGACTAATTATAAAATGCAAACAAATAGTAAAACGCAAGTAAAGAAGTGTAAAATGCAGTATGAGAAGATAGCACTTGAGAATGCAAAGGGTCTTCCTAATCCTATTTCATAACATATTCTGTTTAAGGGCTAAATTGGTCAATTACAATGGTCGGGATTCTAAATTCCTTATACCCTCGTCAGGGTGGACTATAAGGCTATCCTAGAGTGTCACTAGTCCCGTTAGGGTAAATATGATCCACTTTTAGATGTTTAAGTTAATTACCTCATTGACCCTAAAATTAGCTAAGTTCGTCAGAATCAATAGCTTGTATTTTAGATTGAATAAATATTTCCGTACCTAAACCCTCCGTCAGGATGATCCAATCGCCACTAATTGGAATAGCATAGATACTAACACCTGTTCTTAGTTCATGACTCTAAAAACAGTAAATAATCTTAATTTATCGAAAAGAGTAAAAGCCCCAATCTAATTTAATTTAACAGAAACCCAAATTCAGGACATGAAATTCAATAGAATTGGGAATTACCCATAAAGCATTCTCAAGCACTAAAATGTGTTTAGCTCATACTAATTAAAAATAAAACTAAATTAATTGAAATAGAATTCATATTTGATTACAGGATTAAAATTAAAAGAAATCTAATTTCCGGAATTGGAATGACTGAGAATGGAGATATAGACCCTCTCCAGCTCTTGCAGCTTCTTCTTTCTTCCTTCCTTCTGTTGCTTCTCTATGATGTTTAATCTTGTAAAAAGTGAATTGTGTCAAAAATAGAAGTCAAGAGCTCTTTTTATATGTAGAAAAACGGATTAGGGCTTGGACCTAATAATAAAACACTAATTAAATGTCCAAACCCAATTTCTAAGCCCAAAATCCCGTAACTGCTGCATCACCTTCACTAAAACGGCTTTTCCCGCTTCGTTATAACTCCGATTGACTTGATTCCAGTTGCTAAAGTTCCGTAACTCGATAAGGAATGTTTTCTCTTCAAAGGTCAGCGGCTAAATCATCTCTTAAGCGCCTTGAAATCAGCAATCTTTGGCCTGTTTTCCAGATTTGCAGCTCTAAAATCAAATTCTTTCGGGATTTATTTTCAAGTCTTGACTCCATATCACGATCTTTGACTCTCTTCTCGGATTCCATTCCTAGCTAATAATTAAAACCTACAAACTTTCCACTAAAACATACAAGATTACGCGCAAAAGTTTAATAAATCAAAATTACTAGAAATAAAATGGAAATTCCGGATTATTACATTTTTAACTCAAAAGTCTATTAAATAATCAAATAAACATAAAAAATGATGTCTCCCAAGGGTCGAAAATAAGAACAATTAGGGAGACACAATATGCTAGTTAGGTAAAAAGGATAGAAATCAATAAAACATAATAATATTGATTGGAGTACATTTTGATATCAAAAATCCCATTAAGACCATCAATATACTTGTAAAGGTAGGAAACCATTAGGATTATGTTCATTGTTAGCAGTAATTTCTTCTTCTTCATTACCAACATTTCCTTCACTATCCTCTTTCTACTCTTCTTAAACCCTTTTTATTATCATCTTCAAAGCTCCTTAATACTACTAGTGAGTCCAGGTGTGTGATGAAATAATAATGTAAAAGCGCACATGCCTTGGAAACCACGATTAACTCTCCTCAAGTGTATGGATCGTTAGAAGTAATAAGTAGGTAAAATTGTGTTATTTATCAAGGATTTAAGTATTTATCTCACTCGTGTTTGTATTAGAATATATGATTGTAAATGTTTTGAGTAACATGATAAGGAAGATAAGATGAATGTTTTGTTTTCAAGTGAATTACAATAAACAAAAAAGAAATTAAAATTTGGGATGTCTTCCAAGAGCACTTTTGTTTAACGTCGTTTAATTTTGACGTATTGACTCAATTATTCCTAGATTATGTAGCCTTCCTAACTAATTCTGAAAGTCTACAATTCAAAGCTTTTTACCTCTCATGGGTTGTATCTCTAGCAATTTTTGCCGTTACCATTCGAGTAACGACAAGTGGTCCCATCCACGCATTCTTGAACCCTCGTGGCATACTCTCTTGTTTGGAGGCATTCCTACTAACCTCATTTTCGATCCGATACTCATCTTTCGCTCTTTTGTTCACATTTTCTGTTGGTGGTCATTTTCTTCGATCTTCTTGGGAATTATTGTATATGGAGAACTCAAGTGGCTCCTCCTCAAGCGTCTTGTCCAAAACATGAATTGTTTTAGACTTTTCTTCAATCATGAGTGCCACGTTTTCGATATTAATCTCTGCACTCGCATTTACACTCGTTACTGAGATATATTTTGTAAAATCTTGTTACAGTGTGAGTTCTTCTTACTCAATTTAAAGCATTTGGGTGTCGATGTTATCTTCATTAAATGCATCTACAAATGTTTTGTAGATGTCACCCTTTGAATAATTAGTCTTAATAGTAATTAGTGGTGACATCAATGGAGTTCTAAGTGGCGAGTCCACCCATCATCTTCTTTTGTCTCTTTTCCAACCAAGATCTCTACATTTTATTCCTCTAAACTCTATTTGTCTAGGTCTTCTACGGTTTGAATATACACTTCACTAGGTTTAATTTCATCTACAACTTGATTATCAACAATTACTTCATCTATGCTTAGTGTGGTTGGTTCTTCTATTGTTGGAATATTTAGTTCACTAGGTGCAACTTGTTGCGATTCCACTTCCTTCTCATCTTGAAAGTCAAACTCTACAAACATCTCAAACTGAACATCGCTATTATTTTTAACCGACTCATCATTAATATTTGTACGTAAGCCAATCTGCATAGATTGTCCTTAATGTATTTACTCAATCATTTCAGTGAGTTGCGTCAATCGTTGCTTCATAAATTGATATTGTTGATGCATACTTTGAACTAATGATGTGGTCGCATTGATTTTTGCCTCAATCCTTACCAATTTTCCATCAAAGATTCTACAAAACATTGACTGAGTCCCCCGAATTGACGAACCTTTCTTCATTATCTCTTGCACACCCTTGTGTCACGTTCATGAAAGATTGCATTGTTTGTTGAAGTATATCAATAGAGTTATGGAAACGACCATGTTCATCATTTACATGTAACAACGTAAGATAATTTGCCATATCTAAAGAAAAATATGAAAAGAGACTACAACAAAAGCGTAATATTGAAAACAAATAAAACTACTACACTAACTTCAACACAAAATAAAACAACTATAAAGTACCTGGCAGCGGCGCCAAAAACTGAAAAACTTGATGGGCCCAGATGTGTGATTAAATAATAATGTAAAACTCGCGCAAGACTCAAAAAACCAAGACTAACTTTTTGCAAGTATACGAATTGTTACAACTTACAAGTAATAAGTAAGTAAAATCATGTTTGTTTCAAGGAATTAAGTAGTTATCTCACTCGTGTTCAGTATTGGAGTAGATGGTTTTAAATTTTTTGATTAACAAGATAATCAAGATAAGATGAATGTTTTGTTTTCTAGTGAATTATAATAAACAATTATGCAAATATGATAAAATTTAAGGAAAAGCAAGTACGACCCTATCCTATTTAATTCGAGTTTTTAAGAATGAGGGTGAATGGGTAATTTCCCATTAGCCAACATTCAACTATCCTTCTACTTCATGTTGGTAGCTTATAAGGAAACCTTTCATAATCAGAGACCCCTCTCAAGTCACCTTAGAAATAGTTTCCAATAAATTAGTTTATAAACCTATTGACTACCTAATTAGGCAAGACCTACCTGTTCAATACCTCACATTAAGCGACTATATGCTAATTCCGCAATAAAAACAACTATCGGAGCAAAATTTAATTAATTGATCTACCTACTTTTTAGCTACTATATAGGTAGTATTTATAACAAATAGATAGTCAATGGAAATACGTTATAAACCAAATCAATTAAATACTAAAATCCCCAATTCACTCTAAACAGAAAAAGAAATAATCAATGGTTCTTACAAATTCAATCCAAAAAAAAATTAATAGTGCATAATATAAACTAAGGACAAAAAGCTTAGAATAAATTATTGACGAAATAATATAATACAAATTACCCTAAGTGTAGAGATGGAGAAGTGAAAATTGACGTGGTGAAACTCCATTTCTTGATTCTTCCTCATTTAGATCTTTCTAATCGTTTCTATGGTTGATTTCTTTATGAAAGGCGAGTTCTGGCGGCCAAGGACTATTTCCTATTGTAACGAGATGATATAAATAGGTTAAAAACGTTCACGGGTCATGGTCTTTACTCTTGGTTTCAATGTTGTCGTCTTCTTTTAACTTCTTATACATACTTTGACATCTAATATAGTGCTTATACTTAAGACCTTCACATTTAACATAAACATTTAATATGTCAAATAATAGGCTAAAACCCCTCAACTGAGTATAAAAATAAATAAAAAGATGTCTCAAAATGGAATTTATGTATCAGAAGAAGGGAGACAACAACTATTAACCATTACTTGATCATTAGTTTCTTTATTAATCTTGAAATCAAAGATCATATCATCTCTAATATAAAAACATGAATATCTGACCACAGAGAACCAATATGATACCAAAACCCAATAGATCTCATACAATTGCCAAACACATAAGCGTAAAATAAGAATTAAGAAGGCAAAATATAACAAAATAAGACTAGGTATATGACTGAATGGATTAATTTAAAGTATTGCATAACTATACACTCATTTAATCAAATTTAGAACTTGCGTGCACAAAAGTTGTCCTTTTTTGATGGATTTTGCTAGAAAAAAATGATAAAGAGATGATGAAAACCCTTATTGTAAAATAGAACCATGTGAGCATTATTTCCTTTCCTGAAACCATAGTAGTGATTGGTGGTTGTGGTTGTTCACGACGACGGTGGTTGTGGTTGTTCTTAGAGTTAAATATATGCGATGGTTCTCAAACGTGGTTAGGTTGATTGCAACAGAGGATAAAGAGAGGAGGAAGAAAAACATAGTATAAGGTTGAGTTATGGGAATGATTTCATAGTTCCAATACAAGTTATTTTAGCCATGGGAAAAATGTTGGTTACTAATGCGAATACTTATCATCTCGTGTTACTTGTTCAATAATCAGTTGCTCATGGACGACGATCTAAAGATATTCAATTGAGAAGTCATTGAAGAATGTATATCAACTTATATATCTCACATGATGGTTATATTCCTGATACAAATAAGATAACATATAACCAAATATAGTGGAGCATCACGATATACCACTATGAATTAAAAAACTTCAACCGTTACATTTAGATAGACGTAGAGTCTGGGGTAATGTTTGGTTTTTAAGAAAACTAGAGTTCAAATCATATATTTGACAAACTTATGAAAAGTATGGTTCAAAAGGCAAACAAGTATGAAAAATCACCTAAAAATCAACCATATTTTGGATAATATTCACGTTTCCAATACAAAGAACAAAATCAACCTATCAGGGATCCATGATTTGCTACATATTAGTGGTTTTCACACTAAGGGGTATGTAAAAAGAGTTTTACATTAGCTAAATATGTAGTCTGGAAGCACTGTCTAATTTCATGGATTATGCATCACAAACTTACACAATTTAATGTTGATTCAATTTATTAAGATATTGATGTCTCCTCATTTGTGATAGATTTATGTTAAGATGAGACATCATTTTTAGTGTTTTAGAAGTCAATAATGTCGATTTTCTTGAGTTTTAGTGCACTTTCCTATTTTGTGTCTTGATTTGTAGAAATAATATTTTTAGAGCATATTGGGTTTAATTGTTTATTTAGTGTGTAGCTTTAAAGATAATTATGGAGATTAATTAGAGTCCAAGACAAAGACAACAACTTATGGAAAGAGATTAGCATGGTAATTGGAGAAAAGGAAATAAAAGCTAAAAAGATGGAAAAGGAAAAGCTGCCTAAATCTGGGATTCTGCACACTCGTCTAAAGATTGGTGTTTTTACCTAAGAAATAGGCCGAATTTGGAGATTTCCTTATACAAGGCCTAGATAATTCTGTTGCGATTCTTTTGGTATCTTGTGGAGCAAAATCGGACCAATAACGAAGAAGATACGCTCAAAACGGTGCAGCAGTGTTTATCTTTATTTCCATACGAATTTGAGTTGGGCTAGAAGTCCATTACCTTAACTATTCCTCAAGAAAACGAATTAGGTCTTCTAAACACCTATAAATACACCCTTATATCACTTGTAAATCATCCTTGCCTCATAGTAATTAGTTCTTAAGGTTTTATTCTTCCAGTTTATTGTAGAGAGCAAGATGATGTCTTTTGTAATTTCTTTTAGTTTATTTCCTTCAGGTATGAACTAAACCTCCCATAGCTTGGGTTTTGCATATGTATAATCTATGAATTCTTATTATTCTATCTAAGTTTCTTTGGGAATTATATGTTTTAATCTGATATTAGCTTCTTACTTTATATTTGCTTATGTGTTTTGATTTAATGTCTTTCCTAGAACTGATCACTTTAGGATTGTTTTAAGAGTAGTTAGATGGTCTCCTTGACAGGGTGTTTAACTATTGAACCACCACATAATGTCTAGTGTCGATAGCAGTTCTGACAAAACATACTTCTAACTAGATAGTCATTAGGGTTTGTTTTAACCACCATATCACCAATTGATTGTAGTGTGCTGGATAGGGCCTTAGTGGCGTTTGATAACCCTATTTGAGTCCTCGTCTTGGTTGTGCCATAGCCCCCTTAGTCGCTCTCAAGGTCTAAGATTGGGGAATTTAGAATCCTGACTAAGTATTACCAAGAGCTAATATTCTCCCTTATGAACTAGATTTATAGATAGAATTAGAAGGATTAGTGCATACTAGCAACACCTGAGCTATACTTCTCATCTCATATTCTTAATCTTTTACTTTATTGTCTTTAATTTCCTAGTTTAATTAGTTTTAATTCTTCTTCTCGAAAATCCAAATCTTTTATTTACTGTCTTCTAGTTATTTACTTTTACTCGTTATCTGTTCCTACGCGATTAACACACTTAAGTCCCTGAGAACGAACTCTACTTATCATTAAAACTTGCATACGTCCTGTAATACTTGCAGTACTGTGCATGTCTAGGGTGAGAGTGCGTAGTTTTCTTGACCTTTATTTGTATTAATTTTATCACACCCTAGGCGACACCAAGTTTTTGGCGCCGCTGCCGGGGACTTGTGTCTCGTTAGCGTGTGGGTTATCTATTTCGAGTTTTAGTGTTTAATTAGTTTTTACTTTTTAGTTTTTAGTTTAGTTTTAGTCTTTATTTTTCTAGATTTACGCTTGGGTTTCCTTTAGTCTTTTTCAGGTTTCACAGTGTTTAATTCTTGGCCTCCCTTATCAGAGCCTGAGAAGAGCTTCAGACCTTACAACAGACGAGTTCGTGAGGAAAGAGCCTTAAGAAGAGTAATGGCAACCCGAGATCCACCAGTTGGAGGAGGACAACAATTACCAGGAGGAGGATTGCAACAAGATCCAATACTTGGACCACCACTCGGTGGAGTGCAGAATAACCAACAAGGTGGACAACAACAAGAGCTACCACTTGGTGGACAAGAAGGAGTACAGCTACCAGCATGAGAAGGTAATGGGAATGACCTTAATAATCAGCAGAATCGAGTTGAACAAGATCTACCTGGCCTTAACGTACCATTCCATGTTCAACCCATCGGTTACCGCCCTCCTGAGATTCCGAATATCAAATTTAGACCCGATCTGGGTATGCTTAGTCAATTTCAAAGTTTCGGACTCTATACTGGTACAACAATACAAGATCCGGTAAAAGCGATTCAGAAGTTTATGCAGATTTGTGATGCCTACATTACTCCTGGCATTACACGCGAGCAACTGTATTGTCATATGTTTTCGTTTTTCTTAACCGGAAGAGCTAGCGATTGGCTAGAGATACAACCACATGGAACCATTCATTCTTGGAGAGAACTTCAAGCCGCATTCTTTAACCGATTTTATCCGAAGAGCATGAGACTTAAAGATCAAACCGAGCTTGCAAGATTTTGCCAAGAGGATGGAGAAACAGTGGGAGAAGCATGGACAAGGTTTCAACAAAAATTAACTAGATGTCCGCTCCATGGTTATACACCTGCTCTACAACTTGCTATGTTCTATGAAGGTCTTAATGATAAAGGTAGAGAAAAAGTGGATAACATTGGAAAGGGTAATTTTGTGTCCATGAATCACAATGAAGCTTCCGAGGTGCTAGAGAATATTATGGAACAAGAAAGAAGTTGGCCTTCAACGCGAGCTTCTGTAGCAAAGACCCGAGGAACGCTTCGTTTAGATGCAGAAACTGCGAACTCAGCTCAAATATCCTCTTTAGAAAATCAAATCAAGGAGCTGAAAATAGCGATGGAGAAGAATATAGCTGCTACAAAGGTTGTGCAAGAAGCACAAGGTTGTCAACAATGTGGAGTTAACGATCATTCATGGGAAGAGTGCGAATCAAATCCGCAATCTGTTTACTTTATATCTAACCGATGGGGCAACCGCAACCATCCGGGTATGCAGTATTCAAATCCAAAAGGATCTGCTAATCCTGGTCATTATCAACCGCGCCCCCAGAACAACTCTTACCAACAGAGAGGTCAATACCAAAATCAATATCAGAATCGACCTGCTCCTCCACAACAACCTGCTCAAGACGCCTATACCGATACTTTAGATCAGAAAGCTTTACCTCAGTATCCGCAAGAAGGAGCTATAGACAGTACACAGATAGCTCAAGCTCTAGACCGTTTGACCACGACTATAAACGCTCAGGACGAGAAGGTCAGAGGACACGATGCCATACTTCAGATGCTAAGTACTCAAGTAGAACAGTTAAACAAAGTATTAACAAGTGTAGTAGAACAAAAAGAAGTAAAGGAAATCGAAGGAGGTGAAAACAATGTTGGGTTCGAAGCTTGCAAGGCTATATGCCTTGAAATTGAAGAAGAAAAAGAAGAAATACCACATGCTGCCATTAGTGCCGTGGAAATTCCGAGTACTGAAGAAGAACCAACCAAGTCTAGCCCCGTGGAATCTGACTGTTCTGAAGTTTATGTGGAGGACGATCAAGAGAAAGCCGAATTTATAGAGCTACTGAGAAAGGTGCAAGAGGAGATTAGATCGGTAGTGGAATATGCAGCTGAATTGGCTAAAGAGAAAGAGGAAGAAGCCTCAAGAGAGGAATCGAAAGATAAAGTGGCACCTGCTGTGCTAGAAGAGAAAAAAGAAGAGAAGATGGAATCGCCACCTATTGTTCAACCAGTGCCATCAACTATTCCTGATACAAATCCTAACGATGACACTGTTCTCAAGACGTTTGTAGAGGCGTACCAACCTGAAAATATCAACGCCCAAATGCTTGAGATTGCGAAGAGAGGACTCACACCGCAACAAGTTTTTACGCAAGTTATTCCTGAGAAAGAAGCGAGTGTAGAGATCCCGAGAGAGAACCTGAGAGTTTCAAGAAGAAGTGAGAAGGAGCTACCTACAAAGCTTAAAGATCCGGGAAGTTTCAACCTTCCTATTCAATTACATGGTATGCTCAAATTGAAAGCTATGTACGATGTGGGATCTGGTGTGAATCTTATGCCTAAGTCCGTGTTCGAGAGACTTGGACTTCAGAAATCAGAGAAAACTCCAGTGAAGTTGCAGTTTGCTGACAACTCAGTGAAAAGGACATGGGGAACAGTGGAGGACGTCTTAGTCCATGCAGGTAATATCGCCATCCCTACTGACTTTGTTATTCTTGAGTTTGATGCAGATAAGAAAGTTCCGATCATACTTGGACGGCCCTTCATGGCCACAAGTTAGAGTGTGATCAACTTCCAAGATGGGACCATCACCCTTCATGCAAAGAATGTATCCGAGACCTTCTATGTCTTGGGTAAGAAACCAAGGAAGTTGGATCCCACCGTGCCCATCATCCACAGCCTTTCACATCACAATCCTTCCTGAGGAGATCCACTTAAAGCCTGTGGATACTGAGCCAGACATTGAGTTTGGGGTTGGCCATGAAGTCCTATGGAAAGCTCACAAACGCGAGAATAGGCCACGAAGTTTCAAAGACTCGTGGATGGGACCATTCATTGTCACTAAGGTTGTTTCAGCCAAGGTGATAGAAATTCGCCCCAAAACTGGGGTCAAGCGCAGATTAGTTGACGTTCATAGCCTTACTCGTTGTTGGGGAGACTATATTCGCAAATCTTGACAGAGGTAACACGTCTAACTTCGAAAGACGTTAAACAAAAGTGCTGTTCGGGAGACAACCCGTAGTTTTTTTTATGTTTTCATGTCTTTTACGTTTTTAGTTTTTAGTTTATTTTAATTGTTTTTAGTTGATAATGCATATTTGAGGAAGGTATTAGTGTTTTTGGTGTGTAGGAATTGGAGAAATCGAGTTAGGGAACGCGAGGAAAATTTTTGGAGCAAAGGAATGCACCCCGCGGACTACCCCACGGACTACCCCATGGTCCGCATGGATGGTCCGCGAGGTCAAAAACCCGTACCACGGGTTGCTACCGCGGGTCTGATCCAGAAACCAGAAAAATTGCCGCGGACTACCCTCCGGTACACCGCACCATGGTCCGCGCCTCAAAAACGCGTGCCACGGGGTAGGTACCACGGGTATTTTGACGGAGTTAGCTACAGATGCCGCGGGGTACCCTCCGGTACACCGGACCCTAGTCCGCAGCGCCGCCAGAGAGAGAAAAAGTTACGGGATTGGGTTATAAAGGAGGTATTAAGCTCATTATTCCGAATTTATTAAACCTTAACTCTCTCTTTCTTCTCCACAACTCTCCTAACTCCATTGAAGCTCATCAAAACCTTCACCAATCACCAAAACACTACCCAATCATCAAGAAAAACACATCAAACCTTCTCTCCACATTATTACAAGAGAGATTCAAGCTACCAATCATCACCAAATTCATTCGAATTGAAGAATCAAAGAGCCTAATTTCACAAATTCATCACACAATTTCTAAAATCCAAGCCTACCCATTACAAATCATCCTCACCCACATAGATATTCATCACCAATTCACCCATCCTAGGCCAAATCAAGCTTGTTCATCCATTAATTCAAGAGTTTAATTTGCAAAGGTTGCTAAAGCTTTGAGTTGGGGGTTAATTGAAGATGACTAATAGAACAACAATCTTAGCTAACAAGAGGGAGGTGAAGAGTAATAAGGGATTGGATTTAAACAAGAAGAAATCAATTAACAAAGGTGCTAGTTCTAAATCAAAGGGTAAAGAGAAAGTAGAGAAGAGTGGGAAACCTTCGTATGATAGTAATGGTAAAAAGCTTTATTATTATGCAAAGAAAAAAACTCAACCTCAACAAGATCTTATACCTATAGAGAAAGTGGATACTTCAAGAGCTCTGAAGATTTCTGCAGAGAAACAATTAAAAGAACTACCTTTTGCTTATGAGAAAGTATTCAAGGAAGAAATTAGAGATGGAGAATACAAGAGATTCTTTGAGCTTGGTGAGAGATTGGGTTGGTTGGTAAGCCTTGCTGAATTATGTCATGAGTTAGTTTTGGAGTTCTATTTAGGCCTCTTTAGCCAAGATAGTAATTGTGTTCCGATTAGAGGAAAGTTAGTTCCTTTCACAGTTGAGGAGATTAGGAACCACTTCAAGTTTAAGAAATTGAAAGGTTTTTGCAAATTTGAAGAAGCAGTTGCTAAACGAAAAATCTTTGATGAGGAATTACTTTTTGAGCATGTCTTAGACAAGGAGAAAGTGCAATCACATAAGGGAGAATTGAAGGCACCTTGGCCTTACAAATATCTTCAAGCAGATGCTAGAATTTGGCACAATTTCCTTATCCGTAATGTCTTTGGAAACACACGAACTTTGGATGTGACTATGAAGAACGCGTTACTTTTGGACTGTGTTTTGAGAGGAGAAGAAGTTGATGTGGCACAGTTGATCTATGAGGAGGTGATACGATTCTCGGTCTCTCCTAAATCAGTTTATAATGTTAAATTTCCTACTATGATCACGTGTCTTGTGCGTAAAGCGAATGTAGTATTGGGTGAAGAAGAGAAACTCGAGTTTAAAGCAAGTTATATTGATAATGCTTGGATCAAAGAAAGTCTTCGAAGAGCGGGTTCTACTCAAGTCTCGAAGGAAGAAAAGGAGCAAACTTGGCAAGAGAAGATGGAGGAGCGTTTAATGGAATTTGAAGCAGCTCAAACTTCCTTAGTCAATGGTGTGGCACAAATCAACGCTAATCAAGTGCACATCATGAAACTCCTTGAGCAATTAACGAAAGGTCCAGCAATTCCAACCTTGGATATCAATGATGCGAGGCAATAGCCTCGAGAGTATGTTCTCTTTCTTCCTTACCATTTCTGTAAATATGCCTATCTGCTAATTTTAATTTCTGTTTTTTGAGTCTTTTTCGAGTCGTGGGGACACGGCTCATTTTTGTGTTGGGGGTGTGGGGATTCGTTGTCTCTCATCTCCATTTTTCTGTTTTTTTTGGGTGAAATTAAAATTTTTGATACATGGGATTTAGATGTAGAGTGTGTTTAATAGCTTGAAAGCATAAGCTCAGTAGATTAATGATAGTAAGTGATATGTTTATGAGCTAGGTATTTGTATGCTTTGAGTATTTGTAGGAAAACACACGTTGATAGTAAAGAAAAGATTAGTGAGCAATGCGATAGAAAGTATGTTCGATCTCAGGGAACCTTGAGAAGTGTGTAGGCCGTGAGATCCAAGCTAGTTGAAAAACCATTTGATGAAAGTGCTAAAGGTAAGAAATTTTCGAGATTACATAGTGTAGAAAGTGATCAAGGCGGTTCTTTCATATTTTTAAGCCTTTGAAGCCTTTTTATACCTTCTCACCTTGTGATTTTGATTATATGCTATATCCTTCTTAGCCCCTTCTAGCCTTTCTAAAGCCTTTTGATTGAACCACGTTATAAGCCATATCCTATAGATTTTAGGACTTTTCCATATGACCCGCACTCGAATCGCGATGCTTAGACAGTTGTTTTAGAGCTTGAGTTTGGGATGGTGGGTCCACCATTATGGGAATTAATATTTTGTTGGGATTTTTGAGCTTATTATTGTGCTTTGTGCTTTATATTGATGATGATTCACATATTTGTATTGTAACCCTTTGCCGGGGTAATAGTGAATGAAAAAGAAGCTTCGAGCTAATATTGCCAACAAGGGCATTAAAAGAAAAAATATATATATGAGAAAGTAGCATGATATCTCAACATTAAAAGAGAGTCATAGCTATAAAAGAAAATTGATTTGAAAAGAAAAGAAAATATATATATTCGGACCGGCAAAGTGGATTTCTAAGTGAACATCTTAAGCTTTAAATTGGGTTATTAGGGATGCTAAATTATGCATCAAGGAATTCATTGGGTTGAGTGAGAAACGTTTTATGAGAGTAACTCAAGCTCTAGGGCGATTCGTTGATGGCTAGTGAGGAGAGAGCCAAAAGCTCACTCCAAATTATCCAAATATATGATCATACCGTCCCTAAGCCTACATTACAACCTTAAAGACCTTGTGATTCTTTGTTATGCAATTGAGAAGTGATTGAGCCATTAGAGATTAGTTAAGTGGATCCTTGGATACTAGTGAGGTTTGATGAACAATCTATATCTCTCTTGGGGAACTGAGTAAAGTCCCAATCCTTCTTACATTGCGAAACTAATCTGATCTTGAATTCAAGCCGTGTTGACTGTAGATATGAGAAGTGTACAGGTATGTAGTTTATGAATATTATTGCATGAAATTTTCTGAGTTATGTGCTTTAGGTTTATTCTATATATTCTGCTATGCTTTTCCCTTGTGTTGAGAATTTTATAAGTGTGTATTTCTAGACTTCCCTATGTTTTTATTTTTATTGTATCGGGACGATACAAATTTGAGTTGGGGGTCTTGATGTCTCCTCATTTGTGATAGATTTATGTTAAGATGAGACGTCATTTTTAGTGTTTTAGAAGTCAATAATGTCGATTTTCTTGAGTTTTAGTGCACTTTCCTATTTTGTGTCTTGATTTGTAGAAATAATATTTTTAGAGCATATTGGGTTTAATTGTTTATTTAGTGTGTAGCTTTAAAGATAATTATGGAGATTAATTAGAGTCCAAGTCAAAGACAACAACTTATGGAAAGAGATTAGCATGGTAATTGGAGAAAAGGAAATAAAAGCTAAAAAGATGGAAAAGGAAAAGCTGCCTAAATCTGGGATTCTGCACACTCGTCTAAAGATTGGTGTTTTTACCTAAGAAATAGGCCGAATTTGGAGATTTCCTTCTAAAGGGCCTAGATAATTCCGTTGAGATTCTTTTGGTATCTTGTGGAGCAAAATCGGACCAATAACGAAGAAGATACGCTCAAAACGGTGCAGCAGTGTTTATCTTTATTTCCATACGAATTTGAGTTGGGCTAGAAGTCCATTACCTTAACTATTCCTCAAGAAAACGAATTAGGTCTTCTAAAAACCTATAAATACACCCTTATATCACTTGTAAATCATCCTTGCATCATAGTAATTAGTTCTTAAGGTTTTATTCTTCCAGTTTATTGTAGAGAGCAAGATGATGTCTTTTGTAATTTCTTTTAGTTTATTTCCTTCAGGTATTAACTAAACCTCCCATAGCTTGGGTTTTGCATATGTATAATCTATGAATTCTTATTATTCTATCTAAGTTTCTTTGGGAATTATATGTTTTAATCTGATATTAGCTTCTTACTTTATATTTGCTTATGTGTTTTGATTTAATGTCTTTCCTAGAACTGATCACTTTAGGATTGTTTTAAGAGTAGTTAGATGGTCTCCTTGACAGGGTGTTTAACTATTGAACCACCACATAATGTCTAGTGTCGATAGCAGTTCTGACAAAACATACTTCTAACTAGATAGTCATTAGGGTTTGTTTTAACCACCATATCACCAATTGATTGTAGTGTGCTGGATAGGGCCTTAGTGGCGTTTGATAACCCTATTGGTTGTGCCATAGCCCCCTTAGTCGCTCTCAAGGTCTAAGATTGGGGAATTTAGAATCCTGACTAAGTATTACCAAGAGCTAATATTCTCCCTTATGAACTAGATTTATAGATAGAATTAGAAGGATTAGTGCATACTAGCAAAACCTGAGCTATACTTCTCATCTCATATTCTTAATCTTTTACTTTATTGTCTTTAATTTCCTAGTTTCTTCTCGAAAATCCAAATCTTTTATTTACTGTCTTCTAGTTATTTACTTTTACTCGTTATCTGTTCCTACGCGATTAACACACTTAAGTCCCTGAGAACGAACTCTACTTATCATTAAAACTTGCATACGTCCTGTAATACTTGCAGTACTGTGCATGTCTAGGGTGAGAGTGCATAGTTTTCCATACTTAATTTGATCTTATTTTTATCACACCCTAGGCGACACCAGATATCTATGAATAAGAAAATAGAAATGGAATAATATATACAAAATATGATATTTATTACTAGATTAAGTTTTATTTCCCTCAGATTGTAATAATTACATTATAGATGATAATTTGGTTATGTAATGGGTGAATAAACTTGTGATATTGTCTTTGTCAATATTTTTATTGAACTAAATAATATAATTATATGTGTATATAGAAATATACAAATTTATATAAAATAATTGTAGAAATAAAAATAAAAGGTTGAGTTATGAAAAAATCTGTATAACTTGAAAAGCAAGATGAATTGTAATATTGATATGAGTTACAGGAAAACTCACAACTCATAGGCAAACTGATGTATTGGAAATTTCCCAGATACATAATTTCGCATACTTTAACTTGTAGAACAAGATTCATAATACAACCCATAAGTAATAAACAAGTAATATTATAGAAAAGAAATTATAACTCAATTTTCGACAAACTTAAAAAAAAGTTGAATATTAAAGAAACATGATAATATATTTAATAAAGTAGAAACCAAAAAAACTAACATACTTCAATACCTTTATTACATTTACTAACGTGCAAAAAACAATAAACGAATCATCCATGTGAGAACCAAAAAATATTCTTAAATCAAACCATTCAAATGTAACATATAAATTACATCACAAGAGAGATGATTATGATATGTAAATAGCTTACAACAACCACAAGACCTCTTGAATATGAAAAACTCTTGAGCAACAAGGTACTGGTTCTTCTTGGCCTATCATGACATGTTTTGCATACGGGGGAAGGGTAATCCTCAAACGATAAACTAATTTGAATCGAAGAAAGCGCATGAATGTATATTGGGTGTGATGTGTTATACTTTGAAGGATAATTAGAATCTTATATATAATCAAAATTTATTATACTTTTGACATAAATGCAAAAATACAACTACATATGTACATGGAAAAACCTTTAATCTGCCATGTACAATACGAACATGGTTGTGTTGCAAGATAAATTGTAATCAAAGGATCAGACTTAACATGAAATACCATGTCACTTGACTTCCGAAACTTCCATGTATGAAAAATTCAAATTTGATATCCTACCTGATTTGAGACTGCGTAGATAGCATGCTAGTAGAAAATTGGACACGAACGGAACAATTATACATTTAATCCATTAGAATATTGCAATGCCATCAGTACGCTTAGTTATAGGAAGCTCACGTTTAACCTTAATTTTTTTAATAAATGACTCACTAGCGTTTGATGTCCTCTCACCAAAATATATTTCCAAATAAAAAGGCATCGGAGTATTTCTATTAAGTAGTATTATAGTGAAATTTAATTAAGACCTATGGCCTCTATAAATATGACGGCAACCCGATCAAAATCAATATGATATATCGTATGAGTTCAATTGTCAAGAAGCTATAATGTAGACTCAATAAAAAATTAATCACCATTACTATGAATTTCATGTTTTTCTTGAGATGTAACATACAAAATGAATGATGATCAAGAAGACCCGGCGCATAGTTGCTACAATATAAAGGTGACAGTTTGTAACAAAAATATGATATAGCTTGTCCATGTAGTATCTTTGGAATGGTGTACAAAAAATGAAATTGGGAACAATTTTGAGAAAAAAGTAACAAAAAATTAAGTGAAATAACATATTTTGGATTATAGACAAATTTCCATAATTTGAAAAATATAGTCCAGATTTAAAAAGCATTAATGAAAAAAAGTAAATTTTATATAACTTAACAATATAATAAACATAAAATAAAAGAGATAACAAAAAAATGATTTGATTCGGAATAAATAAAGAAAAAGGTGAAATACAAAAATAGGGTGAACTAGACTATTTTTCGTTGCAACATGAATCACATGGTGTTTTTTTGGACAAGATGGAAATTACAAATAAATGGATTTAGAAACAAGAGGAAGAGGAAGGTATGGAATGGAAAAATGTGTGGAATTTAAGATGTCCCAAAAGTTAAGCTTATACGAGAGATTACAACCTATACCCTGAACAATTTAAAATAGGTGTTGAATTGGAGACAGTTAAACATAATTTTTTATTATGTTTTATAACAAAAAATATTTGGGGGTATTTGTATAGAGAATGGGTGATGGGGTGCATATCTTAGAAAAATGTAAGTAATGTCTCACATGGCTCGGGTAGATTCAGTGATGTATCATTTATTGATGGGGGAGTTAAATAAGATGCTGCATCTGGTCGGTATGGCTTAAGCAATTCTCTTGCCTTTTTTGAATTCATATCTGGCCATGGCCTTTCAAAACCAGTGTTTGTGGAGAAATCTCAAAATAAGGCCAGTTATTTATTGAAAAACAAATGTATACTGATCGAAAGCGATGAACATTGAAATCATGTGCCGTAGATACTCATGACATGACTGATACAAGAATATTTAGCAACGGGACTTTTAGAGTTATGTTTTACAAGGAGAATCTCGCTTCTATAATGTGAGAGAGATGGTATTATAACATTTAATGTTTATTGATTAATTATAAATTCCTACTTGGTTTAACAGTTTTTTATTTAACAGAGTATCTATTTAGGAAGTTGTCCTATCAGTGATAGTTATCCGATTGTATATTAAAACATATTATTCATCCATCTATTTTGCAAATTCTAATCAATTTTGGCCTGACATGTTGTTAATTTATCTATCTTTTTAATGTCGATAGCTCATTTTTCAGTACAGTGTCTAGCAGCAATAGGCTAGTCTTTCCCTAGAGTTCTTTAAGTCTCACCTGATATGGATTTTTAGTTAGAACCTAATCTTTGAGGGCTATGTATTTTTTGATCTCAATCCTTGGAATTGTACCAAAATGGCATCTAGCACAAGGGCCTGCAACACAATAAAACATCAAGAGCCTTGAATGGTTGGATTAAGAACATTAAGACTTGATTGTTTATTCCGACCCAACAGGGTCTCACTTACTTCAAATTTTGAAATAAATTTATAAAGCAAATTTATAGTGCAATCACCCAAAATATTTAATATAGGGACTTGAGTGCTAATTTTTGGTACCACAGGTAATAATATCCTTGCTAATAGTATCCTAGAGAAAATAAAATCAACATTCCAAACATATGATTTGTTGGTGGAAAGTTAAGGATCAAGTAAGATCCATATTATTGCATTTGCACCCTATCATTACAAAAATCTCATATGTTGGTCTTCGAATATTCATCTGACATTTGTTTGCTCCAATAACCTGACAAAAAAACATTTCTAATATTCGAGTTATCTTTCCTAAATTAGATTATTTCTTGTTAAATAAATAAAAGGTTGTTGATTGGAAAATATGTAGAATCAGATAATTCTTTTCTTCTTCTCCTAAACCTTTGTCAGCATGTTTTTACCTTTCTTATCATAAGTTCATAGTCGGTTGAGAGCTAAAGTGAAATCCTTACATTAAATGTTTTATTTGGTTTAACACTAAGAATTAGGATGACCCATTGGTAAAGGCCTTAATAAGCTAAGGGGGATTTTTTATAAACCCTATTAACATAAACGATTTTAGGGTTAATAAATCTTCCCTTCATCTATAATAACAACACAACATAAAAATGGTATATTTACCTGAAGATGTATTGATAAAGGTTCTTTGTACGGCGCCTATAAAATCAGTGTTGCATTTAAGTGTGTTATTAGTACTCTTTTACCATTTTCTCAAAAGCTCTTACTTCATCAACACGCAAATAAAACATTAGACTGAATGCATCCTACGAGTCGAAAGTTGTTATCCTTTCATTCGTGTGAATTGTTCCATGAGATCTAACCTCATCTCGAGATACCTCGCTTCAATAAGAGCAACAAAAAGAGCAGCGAGTTTAACATTTCTTTTCCTTGCAATGGATTATTCTTTTGTGTCTCATATGATAATCGTAGCTTGGTTTTATGTAATCCTGCAACTAGGGAACTTAAAATTCTTCCTATAAGACGAAACTTCATTTTTGCTTGATAATTGGATTTGGTTCGATTCCAATAAAACGATTACAAGGTCATTATTATATTAATACAAATACAACCATAGTCTACAATCTCAGTAGTAATTCTTGGAGTCAAACTAAACATGATTTGCCAGATAATAATGGTGTTTGTCTTTTTCAAGGGGTACCATTCAATGAAGCATTACATTGGACTGCGCAAAAGAGAAGAAAAAGTATTGATATTATCATTTATTTCGATGTGTGCACTGAGGTATTTCAAGACATAAAGTATCTAGAAGCTATCCCTCATAGTAATCAACAAATTGACAAGAATCTCACAATCTAAATGATTATCTTGCATTGTTTGCATTCATATATGACGAGAGGGGATACGAGGTGGAATATTCGCTTGTTAGACCCAAAATTTATGGAGATATGGGTAATGAAGGAACAAGAGAATCGAGAATTTTTGACAAAACAAGTCAGCGTTTATGAAATTCTCAATGAAATTCTATTGTATTCACTTTTGGTGGGTAAGAACGAAGCCATACTAATCATAACTGAGGATGAAGAGCTTAAATTGTGTGCACTCGACATTCATGTTGTTTAGTTATCGTTTAAAGTCCAAGCTCAATCTGCCCTTCATCTACTAATAACACCACGTCACGAAAAATGGTTGATTTGCCTGAAGATGTATCAAAATGTACTCTTCACGTTGCCTGTAAAATCAGTGTTGCGTTTTAGGTGCATTAGTAAATTCTTTTACCAATTTCTTAGAAGATCTTACTTCAATAACACGCATATGAAACATCAGCCTGCATGCATCCTAATTCAGCGAGACAACGTTGAACACTATTATCCTTTCAGTCGTATGAATCTCTTAATGAAACCTACCCTCATCTAGAGATACCTATTAATAAGCGAAGCGAATTAAATGTGTCTTGGCGTTTTAGTGGATTATTTCTCTGTGTCTCATATGATAGTAGTAGATTTGTTATATGTGATCCAACAACTAAGGAATTTCAACTTTTTCCCCTAAGACCAAACTCCATCAACTTATGGTTGATAATTTGATTTGGTTTCGATTCCTATAAAAATGATTACAAAGTGGTTATTATAAATTCCAATAAAACCCAAGTCTACAATCGAAGTAGTAATTCAAGGGGAGAAATTGAGCATGATTTGCCTTATGGTGCTTGTCTTGTTCAAGGGGTACAATCCAATGGAGCATTTAATTGGCCTGCCTGAAGGATAAGAGAAAATATTGATATTATCCTTTATTTAGATGTGACCATGGAGGTGTTTCAGGACATTAAGTATACTGAAGCTACCCTCACAGTTATAAAAAAATTTGACAAGACTCTCACAGTATTAAATGATTCTCTTGCATTGTTTGCATTCATATCTGACGAAGTGGAATGCATCCAAAAATTTATGGGTAATGAAGGAATACGGCAAGGTGAAGTCTTTGACGAACCAAGTCAGCATTAGTGGTATTCTCAATCAAATGCTATTGTATCCTCATTTGGTGTGCATGAACGAAGCCATAATATTCGAAATTGATAAAGAAGAACTGAAATTGTGTGTCGTCGACACTCATATAATGACTAATACAAAAATAATTAGCTACAATTGGTCACTTTGAGTGATGGTTTATAATGAGAGTTTAGTTTCTATGAGAGAGATGGCTTTTAAATATTATATAATTAACAGAGTATCTCTATTTAGGAAGTTGTTAGTCCGTGTTAGTTCTTCCATTGTTTTAATGAAAAATAATAATATACTTTATCCATCTCCTTGCATATTTTAATCTGCTTGGCCTGACCTGTTTTTATACATTCATCTATTTTCCTAGTTTTTTTTGTCGCTCAAAATAACCTTTATTGTAGTGCAAGATGCTCACCTCGGACATTGTGGTAATTGCATAAAATTATCTTACAAGGGATTTATACACCTCAATTTCTTAGGTCATAAAATTTGTCCACCCGATCGAGGGAATTACCGTGCACATAAATTTTGTGCACAATCCATATCTTCTTTTTGACCACATAGAAAAGGAAATGAATCTCAACAACTTCATGAAGGCAACTCGCGTAACTTTTATGATGCCTAGTTTTGGAAAGTTTGCATCTGAAGTCCATGGTTAACCACTCGAGAACATTGAGAAACATCATGTAGCAAGAAAAGCATATTATGCCATATATGTCTCTCAATACTAACCCATTCTAAAAGTAAAAAATACATGCAGAGCAATACATATACTATTACCAAAATATAATCAAAAGACTAATATCGCGTGTTTGTTCCCTTTTCTGTATGTTTTGTGATGTTTTCTAATACTCATGCATACAATTGTATTGATATGTTTACTAGTTTCTATATTTCTTTATAAATAGATCTCAAATAAAGTGGTGTATTATCAGATTGATGAACAAATCGAGTAATGATATAGAGATAATTGGTTCTAAGTGAGTAATGATTCGATAGAGAATTTCTGTATTTGTTTCATGCCTCTGAAATTAATAAAGAAAATATAACTTTTTTGTGAGAGTAGAAATACAATACATCCATTCCTCTTCATTCGATGGAGTAGAAGAACGTTTTGTACGAATCCAAAACTTACAACTATTCAGGACTGTCTAATCTGTAGACTATGTCAAAAACCATTTACTTTTATGGTGGTTTCTTAAAAATTTGTTCTAAAACACCTTCAAAAACTTCTAACACCTTGCCCATTTCCAAAAGCCTCGACAATAGGTATGAGGCAAGCTGTTATTTGAGCTGCAAATCAATTAAAGTTCTATTAAATTCTATATAATACTAACGTTAAAATTGATATACTCAAACAACTAATGTTTATCAAGATTACACAAATGTACCTTTTCATTTATTTGATGGATCACATCTTTGTATTGCTATGCGAGGCCATACATTGCCGGGAGCACATATATTATAAATACTAGTAACTTTATAGTCTACAATATCATGTTTCATGAATACAAAACACATTATAAATACACATAATTCAATTAAAAAGAATTAAAATAAGTTTAACATGAATAAGGATGATTAACCTGAATTTAAGTACATTGCTGCACAAGCTCCTTATTGTTTCTTTGTGACCTTTTATATATTACCTACTGAAATTAAGTAAAATTTCAATAATTAGTGTGAAAATAAATTGGTGGATTAACTCGCAAAAAGAATCGGAATTCCTTATACCTTTTTTCCTTTCATAAGGAAAGAAATAAAAAAAATAGAATTTGGTGCTTTTCACATGTGGGGCTCGGAGGAAACCCCCCCCCTGAAAAAAGAGTTAATTGCACTATTGGTCCCTATATTATACCAAAACAGCATTATAGGTCCCATTAATATACAAAATTGTACTATAGGTTGCTATATTATACCAAAAATTGCACAATAGGTGATCACTATATACCTAGCTAGATTGAAACATAGACATCTTTTCAAGAGGGTCACAAACTATATTAGGTTCACAATTAACTTCCTGAAAATAGAGTAAGGAAACATGAAAGGATCTCATAGCAACTCGCATCTACCATATTAAACCCATCTTCAGTATCCATGTTTTAATAAAAAACATGGTAAAAACTCTAAACAACATTCACCTATCCTGTTAAGTGAACTCTCTAATTTTAGTCGGCCTGTCAGTCCTGCGAGAAATCTGCATATCCTCCAAGACACGAAATATCATGTGACTCATACACATATAAAATCAACAACTTAAAAGTGAACATATATTTCTTTTTTACCTTGTAAAATTTCATAGCGAAAAATGAAAATGCATAGTTTTCTTTAGTTTCAGGTCTAGTTTTTTTTTGAAATAGATGATGTCACCATCTTGAATCTGCACGAGACAATCAAGAATGGGAAAAGTAAAAAGATGAAATGGGTATCAATGGGACATTTTAAAGACTAACATGTATATTATACTTGGCTGGCACGGAACGTAGTTGTCTTGTCAAGAAGATCACAAATTACTTCAGGTTCTAACATAACTTCCTGAAAATGGATAAGATTAGACAACCAACTATTAATGACATGTTCAACTCAATATGCATCAATACATGATCAAAAATCACTTATTATTTTCTAACTTGACATCAGAATATAATAATACAAATTACTATACGAAGGATAAAAACACATATTCTACATTACCTATAAAAAGGTAAAAGGCAATTTTTTACAGTTCGAAAAGAAGAAATTATCATAATCCGTAAGATCAAAGAATATATAATTCCACATCAGTGTTCGGAAATCTTCACCCTGAGCCACCTAAGAACAACAATAATTTTAATCAGCTACTAGCGATGTATTAAAATAATAAAAAAAGAGATAACCTTTAAAATGAGTATTAGTTCATTGTACCTTTATTGGACTAGAAGTTGTAGGATCTCCGATAAGCTCGGTCGGAACATAATAATATCAAATATTTCCTACCTGAGTAGCACAAAAAAAAGCATACAATTAATAATCAAACAATTCAAACACTATCTTTACAAAACATAATCAAGAATATAATATCTAAAAATACATGCTTAGTAAGATATATTTCCTCCACAAGTAGTTTGTTTCTTTGTTGCTTTAGTAGCATATTTATTGTGACACATCCTAAAATAAATCATACTTTCTTTATAAACATTTTTATAGATAAAATAAATACTTGACTCGTAAAAAATAAAAAACTAAAACATAAAAGTCAATCTGCAAAAGAGCAGAAATATCATAATACCCTAAGGACCTATTGTATAATTAAAATATCGAGTCAATTTCACAATAAGTCCTTATATTATGCAAAAATTGCAATATAGGTCACTATATTATGTTGAGAAACTTGAGTTGATTGAACTGTATGTCCCTATTTTTTTCAAAAACTACAGTATAGGTCACTATATTATGCAAAATTGCACTATAGGTCCCTATATTATAATTTTTTCAATTAATCACACTATAGGTCTTTGTATTATTAAAACTTAGAATTAATTTCACTATAGGTGTCCTTGTATTATGTAAATATGCTCTATAGTACATGTATTACAAAAAAATATGCACTATTGGGTATTATGAAAAAATATACACTAGAAGTATCTCTATTATTGAAAAATAAAACCAAGGTTTAAAATTTATTTATTTAATTTATTGCACTATAATTCCCTATTTTATACAAAATAACCTATATAAATTATAGATTGATAAAATAACTTCTAAAAATTTGACGGGACTAAGTGCAAGATTCTGAAAACTTGGGGAGCTAAAAGGCACTAATATAAATTTTTTTTTTATCTACATGAAATAATGGATTTTTCAAAACGTTGGGGAGCTTCATCAACCACATAGTGATTGCTAATGGACCTTATTTATGTCGATCACTTGATTAACCGTTAAGAACCCCACCAATTACCTACCAATATATATGGTCTCTACCGTTCTCATTTATACGGACCAACGTTTTAGCGATTATTATTTGTGATTGCTAGACATAGAGCATTATCAACTATTGGTGATTGGTAAGTTTTATATATCCTTTAGCAATTACCTAATTTTCTACCCAGCTAGCTCTTTCATCGTTTTCAAGACTTCTTGCCATCTTTACCTCTCTTGTCTCCACCTCGCCTCCAGTTCTTTTATTGTTACAGTTGGCCGCCATCTATAATTATTTTTTAATTTTGAATTATAATAATATTATTTTATTATGGATTTATCGTATACTTATTGTGTTAACAAGGTTCTTATTACAAAGCCTTATCACACCATGTGAGATCGGCTAAAAGGAAATCTACCACAACAACTAGAATTTATCAAAACGATGTGGAATACACATTCCAAGCATTTTAAACTTGAGATGGGCATATTTTTCCCTTATTGGCTCTCACGTGAGTGGAAGTCAGTAACACCTTCGATTTTGAACTCGTCAAACTTGCTGGGTTTGATTTAGTCTTTACTTTGATTTAGTATTTAGTCAATAACTAGTCAAATGGATGTTGCTATTTTTATGGTCAGTTTCTTTTTCTTCTCTATTTCAAACGTGTAATTCAGGCTATTTAAATGCCTTTCTCAGTTGCTAATAAAATAATCAAAGCTTTCAGCTTTAGTTGAGTGTGTGCTCTAAATCAACAAATCTGGTATCAGAGTATAATTTCTGGGTTAAGGTAAACATGAGTGAAATAGAGTAAAAACACGGGTGAGTGACTAAGAAAGAAATGGGAGAATATAGCAATTTTGCACAACCGTGCATACCGAAGTTTGATGGGGACTCTGATCATTGGAGTCTTCTCAAGGAGAATCTCCTTAGATCGAAAGAGTATTTCGGAGTGGTAAATGATGGTGTAGAAGAACCACTCAATGATCATACTGAGGTAAAAAAGAAGAGTCTTGCCGAGGATAGGCTAAAGGACGTAAATGCAAAGAATACTTTGTTCAGTTCGATTGACAACTCAATTCTCAAGACCATTACTTTGAAAGATACTTCGAAGCAGCTATGGGACTCCATGGAGACGAAGTATCAAGGAAGTGCACGAGTAAAACATGCACAATTGCAGACTTTGAGAAAAAGCTTTGAACTGCTAGAGATGAAGAATGGAGAGTCCATATCTGACTACTTCACAAGAGTGATGGTGGTGGCAAATGACATGAGGAATTGTGGGGATGATATGCAAGACGTCAAGATAGTGGAGAAGATCTTGCGTACTTTGACAGAGAAATTCAACTACATAGTATGCTCGATTGAAGAATCTAAAGATATTGGTAGCTTATCATTCGATGCCTTGCAAAGCTCACTATTGGTACACGAGCAGAAGATGAGAAGATCGGGCATTGGAGTAGATGAACAAGTGCTCAAAGTCTCGTATGAAGATCAGAGTGGCAGAGGCAGAGGGAGAGGAACAGACCGAGGAAGAGGAAGGTTCAACAAGGTCATGATAGATTGCTTCAGATGCCACAAACTTGGACACTTTCAATGTGAGTGTCCAATGGAGAGTAAAGCAAATTATGTAGAAATTGATGAAGAATCTGATGTTCTCTTAATAGCGGTTACACAAATCAAAGAAGAGCGTGAAGAAGTTTGGTTTTTGGATTCCGGGTGCTCTAATCACATGAGTGGAGACAAAACTTGGTTCTCTAAGCTAGATGAAACTTTTAGATGTGCAATGAATCTCGGAGACAATTCTCAATTACCTGTGGTTGGAAAAGGAGATGTAAATCTAATGGTTAATGGAAGATCACACACGATTACAGATGTATACTTAGTCCCGGATTTAACAAGCAATTTGGTGAGTTTGGGGCAGCTAGTGGAAAAGGGATGCGAGATTTTAATGCAAAATAGAGTTTGCAGACTATACCATCCAGAAATGGGACTCGTAATGCAATAAAAAATGACAGCAAACAAGTTGTTCAAAATCTTGGCGACTAAATGCAACGTGTTCACAACGGAGAAATGTTTGAAAATTGCTGAAACAAACGATCTTCAACTCTGGCATCGAAGATAATGACATTTAAACTACCAAGGATTAAGAATGATGAAACACAAAAACATGGTGAAAGGATTACCATATCTTAATACAAAGGAAGTTGAGAAATGTGTGAGTTGTTTGGTAGGCAAGCAACATCGCCAAAGCATTCCAAAGAAGAGTTCCTGGCGCTCATCCCGGAGATTGCAATTAGTACACTCAGATATTTGTGGTCCAATCTCCCCAACATCAACTAGCGATAAAAGATACATCCTCACATTCATCGACGACTACAGTAGAAAGGTGTGGATATATTTTCTATCATTAAAATCTGAAGCATTTGTTTTCTTTACTAGATTTAAAAGCCAGATAGAGAGAGAAAGTGGAGAAACATTAATATGCTTAAGAACGGATAGGGGGGGGGAATTCACATCAAAAAATTTCAATGATTTTCCCAAGAATCCGGGATAAGAAGACAACTTACTACAACTTTTACTCCGCAACAGAACGGTGTTGCGGAGCGTGAAAACCGCACAATTATGAATATAGTCCGAAGCATGCTGAATGACAAGGGAGTGCCAAAAAGATTTTGGCCTGAAGTAGCAAAATGGGCTGTGCACGTGTTAAACCGAAGTCCAACCTCGGTGATACAAGGAAATACACCAGAAGAGTTGTGGAGTGGAATGAAGCCCTCATTTGATTACTTTAGAGTATTTGGGAGTTTAGCGCATGTCCATGTCCCAGATCAAAGGAGAAGGAAGCTTGAAGACAAGAGCATGACATGTGTATTGATCGGAGTAAGTAGCAAATCAAAGGGATATCGCTTATTTAATCCGATAACTGAGAAGGTCATAACAAGAAGAGATGTAATATTTGAAGAAGAAAAAGGATGGGATTGGGGACAGAAAATAGAAGAAAATCAATACTGAAATTTTATTTTGGGAAGATGAGGAATCAATAGATACCGAAAATGTTGAAGGAGCTGATCATGAACCTATAACAGAACAAAATAATAACGAAGAGATACGAGATGCGCCACTGGTTTCAGGTCATCGAAATCCTTTACCACCTAGAACTAGGAGAAGACCAGCTTACTTGGAAGATTACGAGACTGGAGAAGAAGAAGAAGAAGTTACTAGTCTTGTAATGTTTATCTCTAGTGATGATACGGTAACATTTAGTGAAGCAAGTAAAGAAAGAAAATGGATCGAAGCCATGGAGACAGATCTGGAATCCATTAAAAAAATAGGACTTGGTTTCTCACTGAATTACCAAGCGGTGCAAAGAAGATAGGAGTTAAATGGGTCTATAAAACAAAGCTCAATGAGAAAGGCGAGGTTGACAAATACAAGGCGAGCCTTGTTGTTAAAGGTTACGCACAGAAGGAGGGAGTGGATTATAGCGAAGTTTTTGCTCCTGTGGCGAGATGGGATACCATTCGTATGATATTAGTTATGGCGGCTCTGAAAAATTGGTGTATCTATCAGTTAAACGAAAATAGCGCTTTTCTCTATGGTGAGTTGATAGAAGATGTGTACGTGGATCAACCGCAAGGGTTTGAAAAGGAAGGAGAAGAACATAAGGTATACAAGTTGATGAAAGCTCTTTATGGCTTGAAACAAGCTCCTCGAGCTAGGTACAACAAGATAGAGGCTTATTTTATCAAAGAAGGATTTCAAAGATGCGTGTATGAACATACTCTTTTCGTAAAGACCAGAGAAGATAACGACATTCTCATTGTTAGCCTTTATGTAGATGATTTAATCTTCACATGAAATGATGTGTTGAAGCTCGAGGAGTTTAAATCATCCATGAAAGAATAATTTGAAATGACTGATTTGGGAAAAATAAAGTACTTTCTAGGAGCAGAAGTGGTACAAGATGAAGATGGGATATTTATTCATCAAAGGAAGTATGCAAGAGAAAATTTAAAAAGGTTTAACTTACAGAACAGTAATAAAGTCAAGAATCCAATTGTGCCGGGTATATAGTTATCAAAGGAAGGAGATGAAAATAGAGTTGATTGTACATTGTACAAACAGCTTATCGGGATCTTGATGTATATTACTACAACAAGACCAGATTTGATGTTTGTGGGTTGTCTTCTGAGTATGTATATGGCGGATCCTCGAGACCAGCATATGCAAGCTGCAAAAAGAGTAGTACGGTATATAAAAGGTACTCAGGGATTTGGAGTATTCTACAAAAGAGGAATGAGTGGAGAGTTAGTCATCTACACCGATAGTGACTATGCAGAAGATGTTGATGATAGACGAAGCACCAGCGGTTATAGATTCTTGTTGAGTGGTGGAGCTGTTGCGTGGGCCTCAAAGAAACAACCGGTTGTTACTTTATCTACCACTGAAGCGGAGTTCATATCTGCAGCTTACTGTGCGTGTTCAGTGTGTGTGGATGAGGAGAATTTTGGAAGAGTTTGGATTAATGCAGTTAGGATATACAACAATTTTATGCGATAACAGTTCAACGATCAAGTTATCAAGAAACCCTGTTCTACACGGTCGCACCAAACACATTGATGTTCGGATTCATTTCTTAAGAAATATTACTAAGAATGATATTATGAAGTTGGTTCACTGTGGAACTAATTATCAGGTTGCGGATATTTTAACCAAACCATTGAAATTGAAAGTTTTTGTTCGATTGAGGGAGAAGCTTGGAGTTTGTGAAAGATTAAACTGAAGCTGTCGTTTTCAGTTTAGAGGAGGCATTGTTGGGTTTGATTTAGTCTTTACTTTTATTCAGTATTCAGTCAATAACTAGTCAAATGGTTGTTGCTATCTTTATGGTCTGTTCCTTTTTCTTCTCTATTTCAAACATGTAATTCAGGCTATTTAAATGCCTTTCTCAGTTGCTAATAAAAGTATCAAAGCTTTCAGCTTTAGTTGAGTGTGTGCTCTAAATCAACAAAACTATCTTTGAGAAAACAAATTCTTGTTTTTTTTAGCTACTTTTATGAGTTCAACCTTCACGAAAATGATGATAAAAATGGTTTTTTATGAAATAACCTAGTTTATCCAGGCACAACTTGTACGACATGATAGGAGATGGTAAAATGTAGTTTACTCGAGTACCATACTGGTAACATCTGATTCAGAAGATACAAAGCTGATTCATCAAAAGACTTGAAACCTCCAACCAATAGTCTGATCATTTAATTAGCTAATAATTGCATTAACTTGTTTAATATTTCAAATTTCATTTAAATGTTCAAGTGAGGCTTGTACAAGTTAACTACCCATGCCCAAAGAGTTATCTAGCATAGAATTTTCCTCGTTTAAACTTATTAACATTAACAAAAAAAGATCTAAGAATGTGACCCAAAAGAGTATATAATACTTGCCAAAAAGTTATATGAAATAATTCATCTATAAATCCCATGTTATCAAATTAGACGTATTGCAAGGAAATAAAATTGGTCAATCCGAGCATATCAGTTGCATAGAACCAGTATAACAAAAAGTCAAACAAACATATTAGAATGAGTAGTTATGGTATTGATATCTCCCCCGTTTTGTCACATTAATATAAAGTGCAACGAAAAGGGGCGAGCAATGGAAAAAGAGATCTCACAGGAGTTGATTACAGATAAATCTCGAGGCCTCAGGACCATCATGGAAATTGTAATCACCAACAGAATGTTCAACCTTCTTTGGAACAGATAAGAGCATCACTGTGACCCCTTCCAAACTGATGGCATCTTTGTAATTTCGGTATGACATATTTACACAAGGAATTATACATTTTTTTCATTGAAAGTGAAAGATAAAGAATTGAATTAAGATAACGAATATTATATATAAGCATACCTACATAAATTTATGAATATGAAATTACACAACTTTATTTAAGATCTATGTATAAATATAGAAAGAAAAAAACTTGCAATTTTATAAATACAATTATCTGCATGAGTATTAGAAGACATAACAAAACAGTTAGAAAAGGAATCAAAATAGAGGAGGCACATAGGATTGTGTTCATATATTTTTAGCACTTGACGAATAAATAAGCAATACCAGTCCGTTTATATATAGATGGACTCTATCAAATAATAGAGTTAGACTTGGTTATGCTCGTATTTGTGTTGAAATAAATAAAAAGGATGAACTACCTGACAAGGTGTTTATTGATGTTCGTAATGAGAATTTGTAGGAGGTCAGTGTGACTTATGACGGGAAAGCATTATTTTGTAAGAAATGCAAGCTAGGTGTCAAGAAATGAAGAACTTGTGGATGCCTAAAGTTGTACAAACTTATAATTTAACAGTTGCATCCAAGGATAAGGGGATCAATGATGCAACTAAGGATGTGAATACTTGGAAGTTTGCTATTCAAAGATATAAATAGAGAGTGCAAGAAAAAAGTGAATGGTTTTCTATTAAGATGAATTATGGGGAAAGAGCTAGCAGATTATTGCACTAAAAAATCTCAATACAGAGTAAGTCCTTGCGTTGCTTCTGGACAATACATTAAAGGACATTATAAGACATTAAAAGACATTAAAAAGATATAATAAATGACAACCGGCCAAGCTGATTAACATATGAAAATTGAAGAATAATAAATATGTTTTGTAATCCAAACAATTAAATAACTAACATGGATAGGACAACATACTATATGGAGATACTCTTTTAATAATATAATGTTAAAAAACCCATCTCAATCACGTTATAAGAACTAAAATATCCTTGTAAATCATTACTGCAAATGAACACCCATAGCTATATATTCATGTACTAGTCATTTCATGAGTGTCGAGGGCACACAATTTCAGTTCTTCTTCATTAATTTCAATTATTATGGCTTCGATCTTCAACAAAAAACGAGGAGAGCAAATAATAAACGTGTTTAGAATTCCATGAATGATGACTTGTTTGGTCCAAGATTCCACCTTGCCGTATTCTTTCATTACCCATATCTCCACAAGTTTTGGTTCCGAATAGGCATATTGCACCTAGTTAGACGAACGCAAACAATGCAAGAGAATCATTTAAGATAGTGAGAGTCTTGTCAGATATTTGATTACCGTGAAGTATAGCCCTTGAACTAGACAATTACCATAAATACCTGGAAAATCATGCTCAATTTGTCTCCAATACATACTACTTAGATTGTAAATTTGGAATGTATTGGTTTTTCTAATAATATCGACCTTGTAATTATTTTGTTGGAATCCAAACAAAATTTAATTATCGAGCGAAAGTTGATTAAGTTTGGTCTTACAGGAAGAAGTTTAAATTCCCTAGTTGCTGGATACATAAAAAAGCTACGATTATCATCTGAAACATAAAGCAATAATCCATTGCAAGGCAAAGAAACATTAAACCTGCTGCTCTTATTGATTCTCTTATAGATGTGAGGTATCTCTAGATGGGGTGAGATTTCATTGAGTTATTTACACGAATGAAACGATAACAGTGTTCTACGACGTTGTCTCGCTAAATTAGGATGTAATCAGGCTGATATTTCATATGCGTGTTGATGAAGTAAGAACTTTTGAGGAAACGGTAAAATAATTTGCTAACGCGTATGAAACGCAACACTGATTTAACAGGCAACGTGAAGAGTATATATATGAATACATATTTAGGTAAACTTGCATATTTTTGTGACGTTCTTTTATTAGTAGATGAAGGGCATATTGATTAACCCTAAACTCGTTTATGTTAATAGGGTATATTACAAATCACCCCCTAACCCATCCTAATTCTTAGCGTTAAACCAAATAGAACCCTAAAAAATAAGAATTTGACATTACCTCCCAACTGACTAAACTACCCAACTTGATTTGAAAAATAAACTCACATTTAATATCGAGTTACATCAACAATGGTAATGAAGAACATATGATACGAAAGGGACAAAGATGTAGAGAAAAGTTTAAGAGAGGAAGAAGAGAATTAACAATCTTTTATTTACTGTACAAGAAATCTTCTACTTTAGGAAAGATAATTTGAATATTATTAATGTTATGTCAGCGAATTGAAGGAGAAAACGAAATATTCAAATACCAACTTATGAGAACTTTGTAATGATCGGGTGCAAATGCAATAATATTGTTCTTACAAGGTGCTTAATTTTCCACCAACACATAAGATGTTTGGAATGATCATGAGATGTCCATTCAAAAGAACGCTACTGAAATTGAAAATCAGGAAGCAATAAGTTATATCGGTCACATAATGATATGGCCTCTTATATGTATTTGGAGTCTTTGTTTTACCACACAAACTTCTCATACAAATAAGTTCGATAGAATGCATCTATATTGATTAATAACTTATCACATATGGTACTGAAATTGTGTAACACTAATAATCAACTTCTATACTGGGTTGAGTTGATTAAATGGAGCTCAATTATTGCTAATGGTAAAAGCCTCGACCCTGTGAGCTTTAATGTATCTGAACCAAGCTCATCCGAGTCAAAATGACTTCCAAGTCCAAAGTAGCTTTCTAATGTATTAAATAAAGGACATGTTGTTGGAATTATGCCCTAGCCCCGATCGTCTTGTAATGAATTGAACACAAGTGTTTACTGTACACGATAATAGTTATCCCTACAGTTTTGATTAAAGAAATTGTTTCCTTGAATCTGTGGCAAGCCTTTATGATTATGGTATTAATCTACATAATATAAAGGCAAATCCTTGATTAAGTTACGAACTAGATATCATAAGGTGTTATGATAATGAGAATCTAGCTTAGAGGACTTAATCTAAACTTGTTCTTAATCGTAGGATCATCGCGTTAGGACCTCGATAATCCGGTTAGATTAATATGTAGCTAACAAGTATTTATTGGATAAATATCGGTAGTTCTCGTTTACCGAGTTAGGTGCATAGATAATGCACATAGAGATGTGATTATCGAACCGACTAAAACTAGAGATTCCTAATGGTTAATTACCTTGAACTGTCAAGTAGGTTAATCTCTATAAGGATTTTTATACTTGTAATCCTTTGACCTGAGATCATCACTAGTTGTGTATGTGCTTGTTATGTTTTGATACTGGACTACGAATGTGTCATAATACTAGTCGAAAGGATATTGGACATAGCTAAGTATATATGCTCCTAGGGATGAGTCAAGATGGAATCTATCAACTCTAGGTAAAGAGTTTGAGCTCTACGATGTCATAAGATTATAACGATTGTATCGAATCCTTGGCCAAGGTGATAGAATGAATGAAGAAATGAGTTTCTTAGGTCATTCGTCAATCGTTGATAATCGACGTGTAACGTAGTTGATTTTCTAATGGGATTTGACAGTTGTACCATATCCCAGGATGATCCGGAGCTGTAAAGATAGAGGGAATACATGTATGATTCTTCACCGGGTTCCTTGTACAGAGTTACTTCACGTTATCCGGTCGTTGGGGAGTGTTGTTAGACGCCAACCTCGATTAGTGGTTAATTTAATTAACTACTACCGGTTTAACGATGAACCCACGTAGTCGCACACTAACGAGTGCATTGTACTTGCTTCATGACGTTAATTAATTTTATTATTAGATAATAAATATTAATTAATTATATACTTGGAATATTGGTATATTGATTTGCTAGCACAAATTTATATTCCAATATAAGACCGATCTAAGGCAAAAGAAAAAAAGGGAAAAAAGTCATAAGTTCGTGGATCGAACCATGGACCTCTAGCAATGTGAAATATGTCACTAACCGCTAGGCTAGTCAAGTCTTTTTTGTATAATGTAAAATGTCCAAGTCCACTTCAGAAGTGGGTAGTGGACCAAATTATTAAGATAATTAGTTTTCATTATACGTTCCTGACTTTTGGCTTTTCCACTTCTTGGCTTTTCTTTTTTCTTCAAGAGTTAATATATGTATAATGAGAAATCAATATATAGATGTAACTCCTCCATCAGTTTTTCTCCCAAGAAAAAAAAAACCCACAGAAAACAAAAGGTCTTTTGTCTCCAAGTCAGAATTGGATTCTGAAAGCAAGGATCAAGCTCGGTGTGCAAAGCGTGGAGGCTTCAAGTTTTTGAAGCTACGATCAGGCAATTCGATTTTCATACAACGGATTAAGGTATGTAATCGAAACTTTGTTTCTGTTTGAATTCTTAAATTGCACTAGATTGGTTTAGGATTGCAATTACTTGTTTCCGCTGCTTATATATTTGATATAACCATGATTGCGATTCCTTCAAGTGGTATCAGAGCCAATTGTTGCGATTTAAGAATTTAAACCTGATATTATATGATAATATATAATTTTTGTTCTAAACGTTTATATGCAAATATGATTTTTGTATTTTATGTATTGATATTTATTAGTGATTTTGATCATTCAATTTAATATTAATTAAATAAATTTTATGAGTTAAGCAGTATCCGCCATAGCTGGTTTTGATTAATAAGCAATATTGAAATTTGTTTCTATTAAATTACTTTTGCTCCGTGAAAAAAAAAAAAGAAGAAGAAAAAGTTGCTGCTTGGTTGGATGGTTTTTCTCTTGCGTAGTCACAGTACCAAAGACAAGAGAAAAGGGTTTCTCTATTTTTTGGATGTGTGTTTCTTTTTAACGGCAGAAAAAGGAAATTCTGAAAATAACAGAAGGTCTGTTATTTCTTTGTAAATTGTTTACCGTGGCTGCTATTTTGATTGCTTTATTGTGGTGTATCACATGTTTTTATGAATTTTTTGTGCTTTGTAAATTGTTTACTACAGCCGCCTCTATTTTGCATTCTGTAAGTACTTTCGAAATAAAGTTTAAAATTGAGACAAGTTTTTGTTTTTCTTTTCATTACCGAGAAAGTGCATGAAAAAGTATTTTGTCTTGCCATGATGACACAACATATGATAAATTGTATTCTATAGTATGTGCTTCACGTTTCCTTTGGTAATTGAAAAAAAAAAAAAAAAGGAAAAACATGTTGTGCACATTAGAATGTGCTTCACCTGGTTAAAGAAAAATTGTTTTTTTTTAGCACCGTTTATTTTAATCTGTATTAAAAAAAAAATTCAAAAGGTTTGATTTTTATAATGGAGCTAATTTTTTTTTTTAAGGAAAGAGTTTCGTATATACTAGTTTTGTATTTTAGTTAAATATATAAAAAAGTATGGTTTTAGAAACTTACTTTTTATTATTATTATTAATTAATTGGTTGATTAATATTCGTTGTAATAAAATACATACTATAGCTATATTTGGTGAAATATAGTGGTATTACATATTACTAAAAATTGTTTTAGTAAATTTTTGTTTCCTTAAGTAATAAAATAAATGCTTAGATTATGAATACTAAGCTATTCCCACTTGTTATTGAAATTATTGAGTTATTAAATGATATATAGGATATTTCGTGAGACTTGTCCATCGCAACTAGAGTTTCAAGTTTGTTAAGTTTACAAGTTTTGATCTGACTACCAGGTAGACTTGTAGTTCGAGTATAAATTGTAAAACTCTAGATTGTTTGATAATAGGATTTAGTTAATTGATTTCACGTTTTTAGTCTGGAATACCCAGAGGATGTGAGATTGATAATATTCGATTATAGGATGGATTAACTCAACAAAGCTAAATAGAAACGACCTGACTACCAGGGGGCTAAATAGTTTTGAGTCTCTTATTTTATATGATAAAATAGGTAAATGTACCACACTTTAATTATGAGTGAGAAACGACCTGACTACCAGGGGGCTCATTCATGTTTTAAAGTTTTCAATATTCTTTTTAATTATGCGTGAGAAACGACCTGACAACCAGGGGGCTCATTCATGTTTTAAAATTTTCAATTATATATCTCTTGGATAAAAGTCCTTATCCTTGTCAGTTATATAATAGTGTTCTTAAAGCGTTAATTCTCTTTTCTTCCTAATATTGGATTTCTTGATATTTCTGCTAAACCACTTCTCTAAGTATCCCAAGTTGGTTGGATAATCTCTAAAGTTGTGACCGCAACTTGAGAGTCTTTCTTATGCACATGAAACTCATTGATATGTTAAATGAGTTGTTGACTAAATTATCTCTTGAAGATGCATAGAATGTATATGATGCATGTCTAAAGTAATAAGAACTTAGTAATGGTACTAAGTTTATATTCTTGTATCCATGAGTTATGAACTCCAAAAGATATTTTAAGCATGATATTCCCATGAATCCTTAAATATCTTTAGAAGATGTATAAGTAACTTAGTATGACCTTTAGATACCAGTTATCTAATACCAAGAAACAAGGTAAGGACATTAATGGAAATTGTTTCCGTAATTTCTTGAACTTCTATTAATTACTCGAAAAGGGTATTGGATACTCGTAGTAGTCTAGGAATATGCAAAATGTTGCATACTCTAAAGATTAATAGACAAATAAGAATAAGAGAAGTTAAATTATAATTTTGGTAATGGAGCAATTGTTGCAACCACAATTGTAATAACTAATTCTTTAAAGATGCATATGGCAAAACATATTGTAAGAAAACTGTTTTTGTTCGTAAACTTGTTTTCGAACAAAATAGTCATTTGATCATAAGATGGTTATGATTTATTAATGTAATATAAAATGACCAATGGAGTTTTTCATCCAGATGAATTACACCCTATTGGATACTTACAATATGCTACGTGATTATGTTATAGTTGTTTCTGGTCATAAATCGAAATAGATAATCGTACTAATCAAACCTTATCTTTGGTGTTATAGACTATGTCATAAATTGTGAGAAAAAGTTTACTAGTTTCACAAGGAAGATTTCCTTGTAGAATATGATTTTGAATCATATGAAACTTGTGAGATTTATCTCAATGAAATATGACTAAATCTCATTTTGATGAAAATGGAGATAATGTTAATGAGTTCTTATGTCCACTATATATTGATGTATGTGGTCAGTCTAAACTTTAGCCAAAGATAGATATTCTTACTTCATCTCCTTCACAAACTATATAACAGATATAGATGTGTTTACAAATGTAACACCAATATAAATAATTTGAAATGTTCAAATTACTATTGAGTGAAGTTGAAAGCAAGTATATAAGAGTATGAAGGAAGTAAGATACCAACCTGTATAGGTGAATATCTTAGCAATGAATTAATAGATTATCTATGACAAAATTAGATTTTGTCTCAGTGATTCACTAGGTTTTAAATATTCCTATGGGATTATGTTTTAAAGTCAATTGCATATTTAATGGACTCTTAGGTCCCACTAAACAGTCGATAAAATCCATATGTGGTATGGAGATGATATAAATCAAACCCTAAAATGTAGATTTTGAAATGTTTGATTTATACTAAACGACTTATGATGGCTAAGCTTGAGTTGATATCTTTCAAATATAGATTTGTTGGATACCCAAATAAAATAACGAGGTAATATTTCCACACCATTCTGAACACAAAGGGTTTGTGGTAAGGAAGACAACCTTTATAGATTGGAATTCCATAGTGAAGGAATTCATAATGTGGAAATAGATCATAATGAAATAAAGATTTCAGAGTTATTTATACAAGCTAAAGAGCATCCGATGCATGCCAGTCTTTCTTTTCTTGATGAGTTAATAGTTTCATTTAAGGTTCAAGACTCACACTTTGAGGATTAGGGACAATTCATGAACCTTTCTTGGAAAAAGGAAGTTAACAAATCAATAGAAAGAAGTATTTATTGTACACAAGCTTCCTATAGGTTATATAGATATCATCGTACACCAAAATCAATTGTAATAATGGTGATAGTTGATGAGGGGATCATATAGATGATAGTCCCATCAAGTGATGATCCTAAATCCCTATGAAGAGGCTATGACTAGTCTAGATAGTGACAAGTGGTTAAGAACTAGAGAATCTGTATTTGTATCTATAAGAATCAACAAAGTATAGTACTTTGGTTGAATCTTTAATAGATATAAGATCCATTTATAGTAAATGGGTTCTAGGGAAATGATTGGAGTAGACTGTAAGGTAGAGACCTGTAACGTCCTTCTAATTGCTAAGCGTTTAAATTAAAAGGAAACCATTTATTATGGTGAATTCCTTTTTGATAGAAATGCTTAATTCATTTCAGATTCTTCGATTGGTAACTACATACTATTATTTTGAGATATGGTAATTTCATGTGAAAAATAGTTTTCACTAAATGGGAGTTTATGACGTCCTTAAGACCAATCCTAAAGGTCTAATATTTCCATTACTCATAATAAAATATGTAAGCTCCAAAATCCATTTAATGGGTTCAGCAAATGTCACTAATTTGAATTATTCTCTTTCATACAATCAAATAGTTTGATTTTATGATTTTAGAATAAGAGTCATAAGAGTACAAAGGACTAGTGGGAGTAAACTCATATTCCTAGTGTTATATGTAGATGACATATTATCACATAAGGATATGATATACCAACCAAGCAGATAAACCAAGTTGTTTGTCTAATAGTTCTCCATGAAAGATTTAGGAAAAGTAGCTTATATTCTTTGAATTGAGATCTATAGAGATAGATTAAAGAAGCTACTTGACCTATATCAATCTTACTACATTTATACTTTTTTAGAAGTATCGCATGGAAATTCCAAGAGTATCTATTCGAAAATAGGCTTTGGAGTTACTCTTAATATTAGGGTTTTTTCTAGTACCCTAAAAGTAAGAGAATGAATGTGTATAGTCCTATTTGTTAAAACAATAAGGATCTATCTAACACACCATGAAAAATGTATAAGACCTAAAGTACGTTACACGCTAGGAGTAGTGAGTAGGTATGAAGATAACCTTGATGAGGAATGTTGGGAAGTAGTAAAGACTATCCTTAAGTACTTAAGAAGTATTAAGGACCAATTCCTCATATGTGGAGAATATAAGTTGAAGCTAATTGGGTATATAGATGCTTGTTTTGCTTCAAACGTGGATGATAGCAAATCAAGATATGTTTGTGTCTATATAGAGGAGAAGTAAATTGGAATAGTTCCAATCAAGACACTGTAGCAGATTTCGGTTACTAGAAGTAGAATACGTAGCAGCATAAGATGCAACTATGCCAGTGGTTTGGATAAAATAGTTCTTTATATATACATAGTGTGGTTTCACGATGTAGATATTGTTTCTTTATACGATGACAATATTTTAGATATTGTATGATTAAAGAAACCTAGAATAAACTATAGATCCAAACAAATTCTACAATAGTACCGCTTGATTCGAGATATAATTGAACATGAAGATGTTCACATTCAATAGGTAGAAGAAGAAACACGATGTATATCTATTCATCTAAGTTGTCTATCAGAAGAGTCTGACGAAAACAAACTGTTTATGAATTATAATACTTGAATGATTGGGTCTAGGCCAAGTGGGAGATTGTTGGAATTATGCCCTAGCCCCGATCGTCTTGTAATGAATTGAACACAAGTGTTTACTGTACACGATAATAGTTATCCCTACAGTTTTGATTAAAGAAATTGTTTCCTTGAATCTGTGGCAAGCCTTTATGATTATGGTATTAATCTACATAATATAAAGGCAAATCCTTGATTAAGTTACGAACTAGATATCATAAGGTGTTATGATAATGAGAATCTAGCTTAGAGGACTTAATCTAAACTTGTTCTTAATCGTAGGATCATCGAGTTAGGACCTCAATAATCCGGTTAGATTAATATGTAGCTAACAAGTATTTATTGGATAAATATCGGTAGTTCTCGTTTACCGAGTTAGGTGCATAGATAATGCACATAGAGATGTGATTATCGAACCGACTAAAACTAGATATTCCTAATGGTTAATTACCTTGAACTGTCAAGTAGGTTAATCTCTATAAGGATTTTTATACTTGTAATCCTTTGACCTGAGATCATCACTAGTTGTGTATGTGCTTGTTATGTTTTGATACTGGACTACGAATGTGTCATAATACTAGTCGAAAGGATATTGGACATAGCTAAGTATATATGCTCCTAGGGATGAGTCAAGATGGAATCTATCAACTCTAGGTAAAGAGTTTGAGCTCTACGATGTCATAAGATTATAACGATTGTATCGAATCCTTGGCCAAGGTGATAGAATGAATGAAGAAATGAGTTTCTTAGGTCATTCGTCAATCGTTGATAATCGACGTGTAACGTAGTTGATTTTCTAATGGGATTTGACAGTTGTACCATATCCCAGGATGATCCGGAGCTGTAAAGATAGAGGGAATACATGTATGATTCTTCACCGGGTTCCTTGTACAGAGTTACTTCACGTTATCCGGTCGTTGGGGAGTGTTGTTAGACGCCAACCTCGATTAGTGGTTAATTTAATTAACTACTACCGGTTTAACGATGAACCCACGTAGTCGCACACTAACGAGTGCATTGTACTTGCTTCATGACGTTAATTAATTTTATTATTAGATAATAAATATTAATTAATTATATACTTGGAATATTGGTATATTGATTTGCTAGCACAAATTTATATTCCAATATAAGACCGATCTAAGGCAAAAGAAAAAAAGGGAAAAAAGTCATAAGTTCGTGGATCGAACCATGGACCTCTAGCAATGTGAAATATGTCACTAACCGCTAGGCTAGTCAAGTCTTTTTTGTAAAATGTAAAATGTCCAAGTCCACTTCAGAAGTGGGTAGTGGACCAAATTATTAAGATAATTAGTTTTCATTATACGTTCCTGACTTTTGGCTTTTCCACTTCTTGGCTTTTCTTTTTTCTTCAAGAGTTAATATATGTATAATGAGAAATCAATATATAGATGTAACTCCTCCATCAGTTTTTCTCCCAAGAAAAAAAAAACCCACAGAAAACAAAAGGTCTTTTGTCTCCAAGTCAGAATTGGATTCTGAAAGCAAGGATCAAGCTCGGTGTGCAAAGCGTGGAGGCTTCAAGTTTTTGAAGCTACGATCAGGCAATTCGATTTTCATACAACGGATTAAGGTATGTAATCGAAACTTTGTTTCTGTTTGAATTCTTAAATTGCACTAGATTGGTTTAGGATTGCAATTACTTGTTTCCGCTGCTTATATATTTGATATAACCATGATTGCGATTCCTTCACCTGTTACAAGTCTTATTCAGTATATTTGGTGTAAAAGAAATGAAAAAGTGTTTGCCAAAGTAAAAATAAATGAAGAGAAGATTATGAAGGATATAAAAGTGGACGTTTGCAGTTACAGTCTAAGAGCATTATCCTTTTTCAATTCTAAGAGGTATAGGGATCTTATGCAAATTGAAGACTTCAGTGGTTAGTAGTGAGTTGGAGTGGTTTGAAAGCATTGAGGCTCTCGTGCCTAAGCTGAGGGTTAGTATAATTAAACTTTACGTAACTGTTTTTAAGTTCAAATAAAAATGAAAACTGCTTGACTAGCATAAAAATCAAATAAAATTGTGTAGGTCATATTCTTTCTTATGTCTTATTTATGATATTTTCAAAAATGATATTACCGAGTTTCTGTTGTACTAAGAGGGGAACTTCAATCTAGGGAGATCAATCACGCACATCATCAAACAAATAATCAAGAACGCCATATTTTCTCGTTTGCAAAATATAGAATTTAATTGTAATACATGCATTAAAGCGAGATGCCAATGAGTTTCTTATAATAATACCAATCATTTTTAATAAAAATAATACTCCATTTTCCTTTATATACGCTGATGTATGAGGACCATCACTGGTTACTACTTTAGCGGGTTACCATTGGTTTTTAGTTGTTTGTCGATGATTGTACTCGAATGGTATTGCTGTACTTACTAAAAAAATTGGATAAACCTTTCCCTTCTTTCCAGCCTTTTCTGCCAAGATTAAGACTTAATTTTCTTCCAGGTTGAAAATTCTCCGTTTCCATCATTGCCTTCTTCATGATTTCCCATGTTCTCAGACACAACAAATTAATGGAGCTTTACTCCTTGTTCCATAATTTTCTCATGTGCACTCATGTTCTCAAGACAACATTAATGCTTCTTCCATAATTTTCTAGTGCCTTATATTTGTTCATCTCCACAAAAACCAGCTACCAAACTTGACCCTACTTGTGAATGATACTTGCCTTTTAATCTTCATACACGCGTCCCCGACACAACACAAAACAAAGCATCCCCTTGGGTTCATTTACTACAACAACCCCCTTTGTCTGTCCAAGTCCTACTAGACTATTTTCAACAAGAGCAGCCACAATATATTCAGTAATTACAAAATCATCCCTTCAACTTTTATTTCACCAATTCCGATAACTTTTGCATTTAAACGCTCCTCCCGAGATTTTTGCATCTGATGCTCAACCGTTGGTAGCTCTTGAACGACCCTTTTGCGCCATTTTATTGCACTTACTAGTCCCCTAAAAAATATTTCTCTAGACTTTGTGAATTTTCTAGCAGGTGCTTACCAATAGTTTAGAAATTTGCATGATATAGGATTGTATGATAAATAGAATAGATTGCACAACAGTTACACAATAAATGCAACCAAATAGATGAACAAGAATATATTTTCCCTTCAAACAATCAAATCTTGTGATCAGAATAATTTCCTAAATAAATATTCTGTTGTACTAGAAATATTTTTGAAACAAAAACATAAAGCGGTGCATCATAATAAATCATAAAGCATGGACATAACTCTATCGTTAACTTTCTCAGATCAAAAGGCAGGTACTAAATGCATCTGTCGGAATATTACAACACCTCCTACTAAGAAGAACACCTAGCCACTAGTGGAGTTTACTGCGTCATTGTCAGAGATCCAACTTTTATCACGAAATCCTTAAGAACCGTAAGAAATTGTTATAATGCAGGCCTAGATTAATGATACCCCTTAAGTAATTTAATAGACGACATAAGCAATATCGGGTCGAGTGTAGCTCATTAAGAACATCACACTACATATGATCTTGGCATATTCATTTTGGGATACAATATCCCCATAGTTTTTGGACAAATAAATACTAGAATTATAAGGAGTTTTTATAGGCGTACCTCAAAGGAGACGAATTTTTTGAGCATCCTTTATACGTAATGAGACTAACTCATGTAAATACCATTACTACTCCTAATGATCTTCACTCCAAGAATCACATCCGCTTCTCCCACGTCTTTCATATCAAATTATGGTGGTTTAGTCTTTCTCGTGGTTATGGATTTAAAAAGTTCTTTCAAAAGTTTGGACTCTACACATATTTAACATTTTAAGAAGTCATCCACATTGTGAAGTAATATTAGTCCAAGATATTTAATCCTTTTAATAGAAGCGACATTTAAATGATCTAATCAACCATGCCACGTATCAAAAGATTCAACGATATAAGCAGAATTAGAAGTATTCTCCTTAAGAGTTATAGTGTTTAAAACAAACAAGCCATTATTTAAATACCCTTTCCCCAAAAAATCGTCATTTTTTGTAATGATAATTTCCCCTCTTAGAAAACAAGTTTGGGTCTCACTTTATTAAGAAGAGCTCCGGGAAAAAGGTTTCTACAAAGAGATGGGACAGAGAGAACATCATTTGACTCTAAAATCATACCAGAAGTGAGTTTGAGGAGACCCTGTCTTTTTCTGAGAACCATAGCGGTAGAAGAATCACCCAAATACACGCATTCAACATCGGTTTCTCACTCAAATTTTTTGAAGAGGGCTTTGTTTGCAAAAAAATCAGGAAGCTCTGGTGTCAAGGATCCACTCAGTTTTGTTCTCAACTAAGTTTACCTCAACAATCACTGCAACGATTATTTCTTCGGTCTCAGTTAGATTTGTGGCAACTTTGAGACCTTAGTCAACTCTAAGTTTACACTAGTAAGCTTTGTGTCCTTCTTTCCCACAACAATAACAAGCGCTTTGAGGTTTTTGAATCATACGAGAAATTTTGACCCTTCCTCCTTGTTTGTTAGAGTTGTCGCAATTCTTATTTTCTCAAGATTTGGATTTGTTAAAGCCTTGTTGTTCTCCATTCCCTTTGAACATGTATTTGTTACCTTGGCCAGAACTTTCATCAAGGTTCGCTTTCAAGGAACAAGGAGGGAAAGAAATAGATTTATCGTTGAGTCGATTGGCTTCTTCCACTAGCATATGGCTGATGAGTTCTCTTCAAGAGTCATCTCCTTATTTTTGTGTTTGAGATGATTACGATATTCCCTTCAAGATGGAGAATATTTATCAAGAAAAATGTTGGATGGGAAAATTTAAATTTCAAACATCTTCATGCCTTCGGCGGCTATCTCATCGCATAGGTATTCATACACACGAAGTTGTTTAGTCATAGGCTTCTGATCGGTAAGTTCAAAGTTATACCAGTTTCCGGTGACATACTTCTTCGTACCGGATTCATTAGCCCAATATTTCTTTTTGAGAGTTTTCCATATGACCTTTGGCGATCTTTCTTTTGGCAAGGAGATAAAAAATGAGTTTCGAGATGTTGTTCAACATCCAACCCCGAGCCATTGTATTTTCTCTTTTGAACTTGTCTTCGAGGGAAAGATATCTAGACTGTTCTTCTTCCATAGGAACTCCGTTTCCACACTAAGTGGAGGATAGTAAAGTCAAGTTTATACTGTTTGAGAGAGATATAAATCTTTTTTGTCCAACACTTGTAGTTTGAACCAATAAGGGGCTCCAACTTATTCACACCAAAAAAGGTATTTGCATTCAAGGATGAAGCAGCTGCCGAGTTTGGAAATGCCTATTCTAAAAAATCGGTGATATAAAAGAATATATTTTTAAATTGTTGGGAAAAAAAATCACCAATTTTAAAAACAACAGAAATGAAAAAAATCTAAATAAAATATTTTAATTAAGGTAAAACTAGTCTATTATTATAATGAAATACTAAACGAAACACTTACATGGAAATCAAAAAGAACAATACACGGAAATAATATTGTTAAAAAGATATTCCGGCGTACAAGTTATCTATAACGAAGAGAGTTTTTACAACAAAATAATTTATAGAGAAGTATTTCTTTTGTTCTTTTCTGATTGGTTTCGTAGCTAAGTCAAGTGGGAAGGAATTGTATTTATAGGTTAGTAGGTGAAGAGAACCTCTAATTAGAATCATCAAAATAAATGATCTCGAATGACTCCATTATTCCTGATGTTTGGATTGTTACATATGTTAACATATGTTACACGTTTATAAATTCCAGCAATGAACCTGGACAATTTGTTGACTTGATTTATTCCAGTATTTACCAGGTCTTGTAACAACTGAGCTTCAATAGGGAATATTCTTGTTTTGATGTGTTTTTGATTGGTGGACGTTTTGTATTATGGCTAAAAAGATATGAATTGCCACTGACTACTATAAGAACCAACTTTTCCGCCGTAATCAATTCAGAAAATGTATTTCATGGTTGACTCTTCAAAGTCCCCAACTCCCCGCCATCCACGCCTGGCTGAGCGGGTGGTGCGCGTGTGTGGGGCTTTGCTTTTTCCTTTTTGGCTTCCATAACCTTTAGTTCTTTTGCCAGGAATACATGGGTAAGATATTATATTCTAATATTTTTCATATCTCTACTGCTATGTGGGAATTTTTGTTTAATAATAAAGTGTCTTCTCCACATCTCCAAAAGAACGTGAATGTATTGATTCAACAAACACTCTATATTAATATAATCTTTTACACTTCTCCAAAAAACATGATTGGATTTACATTAACACGATAAATTAATATAAAACGTAACGTATAATACCATATCTCTCACTTTATAGTAACTAGACTCTCCTTGTAAACTGTAACTCTAAATGTCACGTTTCTAATATTCTTGTATCAGTCATGTCATGAGTGTCTAGGGCACGTGATTTCAGTTCGTTTCATTGGTTTCTATTAGTATGGCTTCGTTTTTCCATAAAAAACGAGGATACAATGGCCTTATGTTGAGATTTTCAAGAATGTTGACTTTTTTCGTTAAATATTTCAAGAATATTTGTATTAATACAAAAAAGGCAAAAGAATTGCTTAAGATTGTGAGAGTCCTGTCAATGTGAATGCCGTGAGGTATAGTTTTAGGATATTTGGGAAGTTAGTATTAATAACATCACAAATATCCCCTCCCCAAATACTCCAATCACTCGTAAAGAGAACCTTCAGATAGGCTTTTAGAGTCATCCCTCCCATTTAAAGCACACTTGAGCCTTCACAACAGCTTACTTACCAATCTTCTAAGTGTTGAAACTAATACCTTTCATGAATCGAAGCTGAACCTAGATAATCTTTGTAGAAGCTCATAAACTCACTAACAATCCGTGATAAAAATCCCATCATCCTTGACTAGAGCCTCGACTCTATTCCTACTCATCCTTAATTTCAATAAACTTGTGAAGGAAAGAAGTGTTATTACGATCTCATTCCTTCACCATTACACCCTTCATTTCTGCCTCAGAATAAATTCCTCCATTGTTACAGCTTGATCCATTTATCACCGATTTTGAGATAAACATGAGTTCTCTTCTTCATCTTGCAGATTTTTTCGTCAAATATTCTCAATGGTATACAGAAAAAGAGGATGCTATTATTTATCTTGAATGGGCTATTACTTATCTTGAATGGTATATCAGTTATCTTGAATGGGTAACTGGAGGACTTCACAACACTAATGAAACACGTATAGAGGAGCCGAAAGTCTTCATAAAATTGCATATAGCTATATTGAAACTCAAGCAAGGCAATATAAAAGAAACCAAGAATCTTATCGAAGAGGGAAAGAGTATTCTTGATAGTATTACTGACATTAATTCTTCAGTATATGCCTGCTACTATTGGGCTTCATTGAAATACCATATATCTTGTCATGAATATAATGAGTCCTACAAGAATGCTCTTCTTTTTTTAGCTTACGATCCAATAGCTCGATCAGAATCATTCAAGCTCGTGAGTTTTCAAATTATCATTCATACATTCTATATATCTTTTAACTATACCTTTCCTTTTCTTTTCTTTTCTTTTTTTTGATATTTCTGCTGTGCTTTTGATTCGAGCTTTCCTTGGGGCACCTAACATGCAGTTTCTTAAATATTGAAGGATGGTCCCTAAATTAACCTTTTCGTTGATCTTATATATTTAATCTTCCTGTGTCTTTTCAGTACTTGGCGTATGAGTTATCAATTTCAGCGCTACTGGGTGACAAAATTTACAATTTTGGCGAACTTCTCTCACATCCAATTGTAAGAACGACAAAATTTTGTCCAAACAACTTTATTATATGGGTTAATTGCACAGTTAGCCCCTGCCTGTGATAGATTATAGAAAGAGTGATTTTTTTCACCAGAATACTGAATAAAATTTATCTTTTCATATTTGCAGATACAAAGTCTTATAAGATCTAACTTCTACTGGCTCTACAGTTTTCTTAAAGCATTCAGTAATGGTGATTTAGATTGCTATCAAGAACTGTGTCGAGTCCATAGCCATGTTTTTTGTCGTGTACCAGCACTAGTGAAGAAGAAAAAGATACTTGATGAGAAGATTAATATTCTCTGCGTTATGGAGATTATCTTCAATTGGCCACCAGAAGATAGAACTATCCCATTAACTGTTATTTCTGAGCGTACACGATTCTCCATAGAAGATGTAGAGAATTTTGTTATGAAGAGCCTATCTGTACGTTTAATTAGCGACAAGTTTAAACTTTGTTTTTTCGTTTTACATCTTTACCTGAACTTCAATGTTAATGCAGTTGCATCTGATCGAGGGATTGATCGATCAAGATGAGGGAATGGTTCATGTTTCTTGGGTACAACCAAGAGTTCTTGGAATACTTAAGATTAAATCTTTACGGGATCGACTGGACAACTGGGTGGAGAAAATACAAAACCCTCTCAGTACACTTGAGGAAGAAAATGAGTTAATTGCACAGTAGGTCCTTTACGAGTTAAAAACTTATTCAATGTACACAAATCTAACAAAGTTTATTTAATTGTAACATCCGTCTTTCTCCACTATATCTAAAAATGTATACTCACAATTATTTAATTCTTGCACAACAAATTACAAGTAGCTCATTTCCGTGGTATTATAAAACGGATTTTCAGGCCCAACGTGATAATTCTCTTCTTTCTCATCATCCCATTTCTCATTTTCTCGTACATATTTAAATTCCGCATCAGTTGTACCACGATCTCTTGCCCAAATTTGTAATACAAAAAGCTTTCGACCCTTGAGTGAAGCGAAAAGGTCTTTGACGAACTTCATTGTTGTGTAGTAATATGCTTGCTGAGAGAGAACCTGATTATAATGATAGAATAGAAGGGGTAAAAAGTTGATGAACCAACTCGCAAGTGTTAAGTGTGACCTGACTTATCTTCTCCTCGAGAGGATCGTACTTGTTAAGATTGAAATGAATGGAGTGTCTTTAAAACAAGGATGTCAAATCATTGTTTTGAAGACTTGTTTGATTTGCGTCATATTATTCTGAAGAATCATGGTGCTTTAAGTGTCGTTCTCTGAAGAAAGCTATATTTGACATTTCTAACCATTTGCAACCTTTGTTCATTCCCTTTGCATGTAATCTGATAAGCTCATATAGAGCACATGAAAAACTGTCTTTATATACATTTAATTGTTGTCATACGCTTCAAAATTGGATTTGAATTTTTTACAATTTTATACCCTAAGGTTTGGTAGAATGGCACCCTAACACCAGTTGTTTGAAACAAGTCCAACTTATTCAGTTTGAACTAAAGGGGGATGCAAATGTAATTGCTGAAAATATTTGAATTTTTAGTTTATGTATAGGGATACAAACCTTGTGTGGTGTAGACATATATTTTCAAGGTTTCGCAAAGTGTAAAATGGTAGATCATGTGCTAGTTGGTGAAGTGGCGCTAAGCATCCAACGCGCTACGAAAAGAGAAGTCGTGATGATATCAGAGTAGATCCTGCATCTAACCAAGTCTTTGACCAGGAAACGGAAGACTTTCCGCTACGCTGGCAGGCCACCCAAGCCGTGAGCGCGGTGGAACAGGCTTCCCAAAAAGCTCGTTCGGGTCGGGGTTAGCATAGAATGAAGGAAACGACCCTAATAGTAGAACTTGTGTGGTTATACACAAGTGGAAGTATTCATGAGTTTGTGAAGTGATATATCTTATTAAGTGTAGATTGTATAGTTGGTGATAACACCAGAGGTTTCCGTCGAAGGTGGTTTCGAAGGGTGTAAAATTTTGTGATCTCACCTTTTAGAGACACATGAGTTTCTAAAGGAGACTCTTAGCAACTAAGAGTCCGTAGAGTTTAGGTGGTTGACTAAGTCTACATGAAGCGAAATACCCTAAAACCGATTGTTCGTCTTCTCTTCCCTTTTCTTTTTAATTTGTGCATGCCGATTGTCTGTTCCATCGCCTCAATACTTTCTTTTTATGTTTAGACATAGACTCTTGCATGAGTAGTACTTGTCGAATGGTCTCTTAGATTATTGGATTGTATTATTTCTTAAAGTATACACATTAAGTGTTTGACTCAGTGTTTCACTCTCATATTACAAATCTTGTGTACCTCTAGCAAATCTATCTAAAATCCTTAAAGAATGGATTTTCAGATATAGTCGAAGTAGCGAATTTGAGTTAATAAAATTCTAAATGTGTATTGGTCCTATTCACCCCTCCCCCTCTAAGACTATTTGAACCTTAGTATTTACAATCCTTTCAGTTGGCTTGAAGTATCCTTTGGACTTATTGGAGTTTTTCTTTGGTTTGTTGTTTATGTCTCCTAATCTTTTATTTTACTTACTTTGTTGTTTGGTTTGCTTGCCTTACTATTGAAACTTGTCTGGCTTTCCAGTCCTAGAGAATTCGCCTAGCTTAATGATGCCAAATCAATGAGTGAAGCTGAATCTTTAGCAAAATATCATATCCAAGATTTTGAATATTTGTTCAACATGGTTATTTGGCACACAGTGTTGGCTACGGTTAATACTGTTAGTAAAGCATTTAAAGCAAAAAATATGCAAACTGATGTAGCTATACAACTATTGAAATGACTCATCTCTTTTTTTGAGGAGTATAGAGAAACGGGTTTTGAAAAATCCATGATGGAAGCTAAAAAAATTGCAAGTGTAATAGAATTTTAATCAGTGTTCCGTGAAAAACACATCATTCAGAGAAATAAAAAGTTTGATGAAACCCTAATAATAACGAGGTAGGACTATCTGCTCAAGAATCCTTTCGAGTGGATTACTTTTTGTATATTATGGATCAAGCTCTCAAGTCACTTAGAAGTAGTTTTGAATAGCTCGAGGTATACGAAGAAAATTTTGGCTTCTTATTTAATTTAGGATCCATTGCACCAAATTAGAGATTGCATTGAAAAATGACACGCTTTCGGATATTGATGGAGAAGACTTATATTCTGGACTGATTTTGTTAAGAGAAATGTTGCCAACCGATGAAAAAAAAACAATTGAAGTATGCGTGGATTGCATATAGAATATTGTTGACAATACCTGTCACAGTTGCATGTGCAGAAAGAAGTTTTTCAAAACTGAAGTTGATCAAGTCATACCTGCGGTCGACAATGTCACAAGAAATACTAACTACTTTATCAATTGAAAAGGATATGCTAAAAAAACAGAATATTCAAAATTAATTAGTGATTTTGCATCAAAAAATACAAAAAAAGTTGTATTTGAGTGATACATTTTTTTGTTATTTTGTTTTCAAAAATTTAGTTATTCTTTTTTATTATGTAAGAATTTTTTTATATTTTATTATTAAATTTTAAAAAAATAATTATATATAGAGCTCCTATTTTGAATTTGGCTTAAAACCCCTTTAACAGGTCCAACCCCGTTCCAGCCCATGAGCCGATTTTGAATTTGGCTTAGAGCCCATTCCAGCCCATAGGTTTATAGTCGAATCCATAAACATTAGGTTTTAGATTACCTATTACTTATACTCTCTAATAATAAACACATCTTCTTCTTCTCCTTCTTTTTCTGCCGTTCACAACAAATAGTTAACTTTCTTCTTTTATATAAATTTATATATTGTATATATATCTCCCGATTCCTCTCCAAACCCATAGTAGCCGGCCAAATAAAAGGTATTTGTTTGATCTTACTTTTTCTTTTTCATATTTTATTTATATATCTATAATTTTAATTATTAATATTAAAGTGAACAGTTAATCTGTTCTAAATAAATGTTTATATATATGCTCAATTTTTACTCCACTTTGATTGATTATTGAACTCTTGTAGTTCATTGTTTTTTGATTTGATTTTACTAAAAACATCTGATGTACTGAATCTAGAATTTTTGATATTATAGCAAAAGATCAATATATATTAAAAACATATGAGTATAGAAGATAAAGTTGATCTAATTATTCTGTATTAATTTGACATTTATGGATGAAAATAATATGAACAACGTAGAATTAATCACTTAATGCTTATGTAGTTGGATGAAAATGTTAGATAAAGAAAAAATATTAATGTTTTTCTCCTTCATATTTTGTAAACAGGTCTATCTACACTAATTAAGATTTAATGTTATGTTGTGGATACAAAAAACGAAAACAAGATAAAGATCGATGGACATCTCATTTCAATCAAATACCAACATCTCGATTGTACGGTAAGATTTATTACTTTAATTGTACTTCATATTGAGATAGTTTGATAAATTTTTAAAGTCATCAAGGCTATGTAGTCTCATTAATTATAGTTTTTTGTCTAAGCCGTCTCACTTATTATAGTTATCAACATTAATTGTTAGTACCCGCTCTTATGTATGAAAATCGCCAAAATTTAGTTGTATATATTTTGAACGAGTGACATTTTAGTTATTACTATAAAATTCATTTAAAGTGCGACTTAACATTTACCTGTGTGTTCATGATATTAATTATTATTAAAGCCTTCTCTACCAAAGAATTCGGCCTCCGGGGTCAACCCGGTGGCTTCTATGAGAATACTATCGAATCGGATCTTAGAGAAGTCTCGGTCTTCTTCCACATGGAAGAGTCAATTCAATTGATGAATCCGTTAATATTTTCTCATAGTTAAATACTTCACATCATGTATACTAATGTAACATATATATATATATATATATATATATATATATATATATATATATATATATATATATATATATATATATATATATACTAAATTACCATTTATGTCAGTGAAACACCTAAAGTCAAAGAAATCAAGACTAATTGGATCATCCACGAGTATAGACTTTCGGTGCCTCCTGAAAGAGTCGGCTCTAAGGTACTATTAGTCTTGAGGGGCCCATTTTATTTTAGGTGCAAAAATTATTTTTTAGTACATCCTAATAAGAATACAGGGACTGAATCGACTGATTATGCCATTTACACTTACATCTACCTTTTTTTTTTGTCAAATACATCTGTGATCTGTTTCTGATGATGTTTTTCCCCCTTTCTAAAGTGGGGAAATTTCTTATATGCAGATAATATATTCTATAAACTATATTGTGAGTAGCAACTGTAATGATTTGCAAGTGGCTTTACAAGCAAGTCCTTCAGGTTTATATAATGTTAGTTTTAAATATTTTTTTTCGAGTCCTAAAACATCTCTTCTTGCTTCTTAGCAGAGAATAATAAAAATCCAACAATGAATTTGGGGAAGATTGTGTTTTTAATTTCAGAGATCACTCCAAATTTGTTCAGTTAATAAATTTTGTAAGTAAACTTTACCCTCTCTTTTCATTAGCAAATGTCTCTTAAACCTTGTAGTGAAATATACATGATTTTACAATCTTTTGTTGTTTGAAAACTTATGGAGATTCTAACGATTATTGCAGACACAATATGCCAGTTGTGCAATGGAAGCATCAACAAAGTCTCGAAGTGCTTTTACATGTGCGAGTAAGATTTTAGAGGAGAAAGGGAGGCCTGAAGTTGCTGTTTGTATAAAAGGAGCTCTTGATTATTGCTTCCATAATATGGAAGAACTGTTGAAATTAGTAGAAAAAGCAAAAGAGGCTCTTTGTTATTAAGAATATAGATTTCATATGATTGTAAAGTTGTAACAAATAGACTAAAACTGTTATGTTTGTGTTTGAATATGGATCTTCAAGTTATTTGCTTTTTATAAACGAGTGTTGTGCTTTTTCTCTAAAAACTCGGAAGGCCCCAGGACCTTAAAATCATCTTATTAGATAAGTAATCAATTTAATAAGATGTAGTGATGTAAACTAAAGCTCCACTTGCAAATTTCTCTTGCCACCTCACTTACATATTTCCCCGTAAGATTCGGCCACTTTAAAAGTTTAAATTCCTTTTTGCATCATTTCTTGCTTTTTCCGCAAAATTTTCCACTTTCCTACTTTCTCTTTCATCGGTTGCATTTTTGTTTTTCGAAGCAAGTTTCACGTGTGACTGATTTTCCGCCATTCAATTCTGTTTTATCTCTTTCTACGCCAAATCTATTGTGTTTTGTTTTACTGTTTTTGGAGAATATCTACATTAGTTTCACAAATCTCTGTTCTGAGTTAGATATGAATCTTTATAGAAATATTTGTTGCTGAGAACCTCTTCTTGGGTTTCTCTCAATTATAACTATAAAATATCCTGTTTCTTGTATTGATCCTTTTAAATTAAGTTTGGGAATTGCTTGGAGGAAGCTGTTAAGGCAATTTTGGTGGATCAAGGTTGAGAATGCTCTACTAATTATCCTTCTTGATATGTTAATAGCTTAAAACATCTTGAAAGTTGTTCCCTTTAAGTTGTTTACCATATGTACGACTCATGATGGGTTCTTACCAGTTACGAAAAGAGTTTGGAACGTTAAAACTAAGGGTAAATGTTTTAATGGTCCATATTTGGAGGGGTAATACTTCCATCCAATATTGGATGATCCAATTTTCATATCACAGTCATTGATTATTATAACAAAACACATGTCATTAGATTAATGTGTTAGTTACTTTTGCAAGTTTAAAACATAGGGTATGTGTATTAATGTAATTGGTGTAGGATCATCCAATATTGGATGAAAGAATTTTCCTATTTGGAGAGCTAAAAATCCTTTGGTGCTGCAGATTTAAGTCAAATAGAGCTATCTGCAGAAATTTGAACTTGATTGGAATACTTAAAGGTTCAAGAATGCTGGTTTGTAAGTGTGGTTGGTTGACTAGTGGTATATTTGCAGATTTGGATGTGTCAATTGTGATCAGTTGGTTATATTTTGGGAGTGAGGGTCTGTTTTGCAATTACTACAACTGCATGGGTCTTGGAGAAATGCTACATTTCGAGCATAAATATTGTAGGACCATTGGGTCATATGTAAAATCTACAAGAAAGGTGCTCATGCTCCAAAGCCGATATATGATGAACTTCTCCAAAACAATGAACGAATCAATGTTTCATCGCCATCTTCCTCAACTCAAATTGACAACATGCTTGATTCATTCCTCGAGACGGACTTGGTGCCGCTTGCTGAGCTACTTGAATCCATCCTCAATCTGTTCCAACTCAGCACAACATCAATGTACCTGTTCCAAACTCAGCACCATTGGAACAAAGCTACTCCTCAGTAAATCAGATGCAGAGGTTGAGTTCCGAGAGCTTTAACTGGGGGACATTTGCTGGACTTGACTCGCCACCTGAACTCACTCCCCACCTTGATCCAGTTCAGCAATATTTGATCAACAACAATGTAAGTAATCAGAATGGAGTGTTTATGCCTGAACTCAATCCTCCTCTGGTCCCAACTCCACATTTTTTGAACCACAACAATGGCATGATTATGTCAATGATGCTGCAAGATTTGGCCTAGGAGGTGTAGAAGTGGATAGTTGGATAAACACTCAAACTCAGAGTCAGACTCAGCACGTTCACAACTCAGGAATATTTTTCAACTGGAACGCAGACACTCAGAACTTCTTTTTCAGAAGCGCTTGAGCAATTTGTTGAGGGGTACCAGAATGAGGCAGGGAGCTTTGGGTTTAACCAGTGAAGATTATAGAAATTTTAATATAAGGGGGTATTTGAAAAGGAAAAGATATTTTGGGTAATGTTTGTAAATATTTTTATTCTGTGAAGTTTCACTAGCCCCTTAGAGAAGTGGGATTTTGGAATAACTCAGTTGCTGGAATACTATCCCATTTTAATATTTGTATGTAAAAATTATTATGATATCTCTTGTGTGTTCGTAATAGTTAGTTGTTTTATATGTACCATGAATGAGTCATCGATGTGTTAATAAGGACAAGTTCTAGCTACTTTCCTTTTCTGAATTTGGTAGCTTATATTTCCTTGTTTTTCCCAGTTTTTCTAACAGTTTATTGATGTTTCAAAAAATAATATGAGTTTTACTCTTATTATCTTGTATTTTTTCCCTCTTGCACTGCAAATAGATCTAAAATTACGATCTCTCTAAAATTAATTCAAAAAATTCTTCTCAATGTGAGGCACATTTAGGGAAGAGTAATATGGTACTCAATAGGAGGCGATTCTGGAAAATGGATACTTTCCAATATCATGAAAGAACATAATCTTGAATTTGAAATTTGTTGTGAAATTTCTTCACCAATTACACAGAGGAAAAATACTTCCACGCCATGATCTTCTATGATTGTGTCCACAAGAACAGGACTTAGATCAGTTGATGATGAGGCTCCATCTAGTGTTATCAATATTAAGCGTCTTAAAATGGAAGAAGTTGATATAGAACCATACAAAGGTCATGAATTCAACTCTGCTGATGAAGCGTACAGATTTTATAACACATTTGTGTCTAACAGGGTTCAAAGTTCGAATCGGCCAATTATTTCGATCGAAACACGATGGATCAATCACATCTCATAGATTTATTTGCTCGAAAGAAGGTCATCGACACCCATCGAGAATAGGTTGTGGTGCATTACAAAGACAAGAATCAGGTATTTGGGTGGTTGATCGTTTACAATTAGAACATAACCATGAATTTGATTCTCCATTAGATGATAATAGAAGAGTTACTATAGCTTCCAAGGGATTTAAAGAAGAAGGGAATAATGTTTTGGAGAATCTTGATTTAGTCGAAACAAATGGTGGTCTTAGCATGGCGACGTGGTAAAGAAAGTAATATAGGTGGTAATTGGTAAGAAATGTTGCTTGAATATCTTCATTCTCGAATTGAAGAAGATATAGGTTTTCTATACGTTGTGGAAATGGATAATGGGATAGGAATGAATGTTTTTTTGGCTGATGCTAAATCTAGATTTTCGTGTACTCAATTTGGAGATGCGATAATGTTCGATACACCCCGTGTCTATAATAGCTGATTCTGAACCGGAAATTCATTGTGCGATTGCGCGTGTTTTTCGTCGTACACATCATAGATTTTCTGCATGGCAAATCCGAGAGCTATGGAAGATGAGAATCTAGGGGAGTTATTGTCAAACAATGCTGAATTTAAATATGAATACGAAGCATGCGTTTCCCAGAGTAAGACAGCTAATGAATTTGATTCAGCATGGAATGTTCTTATTAACAAATATAGTTTAAAAGATAACACTTGGTTAAAGGAAATGTATAGAATGAGCAAGAGTTGGGTTCCTTTGCATTTATGTGGAACTTCTTTTGCTGATAGAACTATCTCACTAAATTTTACTGTTGAGCGTACGCGATTCTCAGTAGAAGATGTAGAGAATCTCGTTATGAAGAACCTTTCCGCAAGTTTAGCGACAAGATTAAACTTTGTTTATTCGTTTTACATCTTTACCTAAACTTCAATGTTAATGCAGGTGCATCTGATAGAGGGTTTGATCGATCAAGATGAGGGAATGGTCCATGTTTCATGGGTACAACCGAGAATTCTGGGAATGCGTAATATTAAATATTTACGGGATCGACTAGATAACTAGGTGGAGAAAGTACAAAACACGCTAGTTTCCCTTGAGGAAGAAAATGAGTTAATTTCACCATGAGTCCTTTATGAGTTAAAAAATATAATCTAACATCAACTTTAACAAAGTTTGTTTAATTGAATCATGGAAAATTCTTCCATCTAATATTAGATGGTCCCGTACGAATCGTATTATGACACATACCTTATGTTTTTAACTTCCAAAAGTAATTACCGAATTAATCTAATGATGACATGTGTTTTGTTATCATAGTTAATGAATATTGGACCATCCAATGCAGGATGAAAGTCTTACCCTTGTATCATCCCTTTTTTTCCACTATATCTACAAAAGTACCCAAACTACAATCTACCTTTATTTCATTTTGAGCGCGACAAATTGCGAGGAGCTCATCTCCGTCGTACTATAAAATAAATCTTCCTCACCAGCATGATAATTCTTTTCTTTCTCATCATCATCCCATTTAACAAATTCCTTCACTACTACACGCGAGCTTTCTCGCGACTAAAGTTTTCGCGACTACTTCATGTAGTCGCTAAAGAGTATATCTCAAACGACTACATCGTGTTAACGACTAATTTGTATTTTTTCGACTATAAAGTAGTCGTACTTAAGTTTTGTTTTTTCGACTACATGAAGTAGTCGTTAGTAATATACAAGTAGTCGCTACTTGTTTATATTTTTTAATTATTTTTTTCCACCGACTTTGTGTAGTCGTTAATGAAGGTTATCTTTTCACGACTACCTCATTTAGTCGCTATTTGTTACTAATAACGACGACATTTGCATCATCATCGACTACTTCTTGTAGTCGCTAATGTATGTTGTGTATTTATGACAGTGAGTTTTGTTTTGGGATCCTCAAACACCCATTATTTTACAAATTCCCCACCTTCTCTCAAAACTCTTCCAATTTTTTCCCACAATTCATCATCAAATATTATTTCAACACGTGGAAAAACTTTTCCGGACCAATCAACAGCGTGTGACCTTCTTAGTTATCAATTTTCCCACCTAAAGTTTCTCAAAAGTAGGTATTTTTTGTTCTATAAAACTCTTTATAATTATTTTGCATACAATTTTGTAGTTAATGGTAAATCGTATTAAATATTAGGTATTTCAACACGTGGAAAACCTTTCCCGGGTCATTCAACAACGTGGGACCTCCTCAATTATCAATTTCTCCTTATAAATTTGCCCAAAAGTACTTATTTTTCTTTTATAAAACTTTTTTCATCTTTTTTTATTTGATTACAATTGTATAGTTAACGATAAATATATAGTATCACTATGTATTTCGAAACATCTTGATCAATTGTATAGTATCACGATAAATATATAGTATTATTTAAACATTACTAAGTTGAGTCTTGATCAATTCTATAGCTTCTGAGTTCCTCTTAAAATAAATGTTGTTGAATTTCTTCAAAGCAGCTTTAGTATTTTTTTTGCTTCATACATAGTGTATACATATAATTCCCGTCAACCTTAATGCTGCAAGCTTGTTTCACCATATCAATAAATTTGTCATGTTTAACCCAAGCATTAAAATATTTAAATTGACTAGCAACTACTCTTTTCCTGCTCCCTACACTTACTTTTATTAGGTGATGATCTGAGGTAGAAGGAGGGTGGATCATAACACTAGATGTCATAGTATCAAGCCATTTAGTATTTATAAATACCCTGTCTATTTTACTTGCTCTAATATTATCCACGTCACTATTGTTTGTCCATGTATAAAATTGCCATCCATAACCATGTTTAAGTAAATTAGCATCCTCTATACATTCATTAACCTCCATAGCTCCTTTATCCAGTACAGTACAATTTAATCTATCATGTACTTTAAGCATTTCATTATAGTCCCCCATTATGCACAATTTATCCTTATCATATTTTCTACTCCACTCTATCATATCATGCCATAACTCTTTCCTATCACCACTATCACTACTAGCATAAACCATAGCAATGTAAACCTCCTGACTTTCATTGACCTTTAACTGAATAAGAATAGCTTGAGAAGATTGAAGTACTAACTTTGCCTCTACATATTTATTATCGCATAGTAACCAAATCCGGCCATTAGCATCATTACTATAATTATGTAACATCTCCATATAAGAGAAATGTTATTTTATTATTGCAGGATAGTTGTGAGCTTTAACTTTAGTTTAAGCATTCCAACCACCCTGATATTATTATTAACTAAATATTCCTTGACATCAAGCTTCCTTATTACATTATTGAAGCCTCTCACATTCCAAGCTACAATATTCATATATTGGGTGGCCTAGTAATCTCTTCTCCTCCATTGTGATGATTAATAAATTCTATCACGTTAAGAGAAATGTTGCCAACTGATGAAAAAAAAACAATTGAAGTATGCGTGGACATATAGAATATTGTTGACAATACTTGTCACAGTTGCATATGTAGAAAGAAGTTTTTCAAAACTGAATTTGATCAAGTCATACCTGAGGTCGACAATGTCACAAGAAATACTAAGTGGATTGACTACTTTATCAATTGAAAAGGATATTCTAAAAAATGGAATATTCAAAATTAATTAGTGATTTTGTATCAAAAAATACAAAAAAACGTTGTATTTGAGTGATACATTTTTTTATTTTGTTTTCGAAAATTTAGTTATTCTTTTTTATCATGTAATGATTTTTTTATATTTTATTATTAAATATAAAAAAATAATTATATATAGAGCTCCTACTTTGAATTTGGCTTAGAACCCCTTTAACAGGTCCAACCCGTTCCAGCCCATGGGCCTATTTTTAATTTGGCTGTCCATTCCAGTCCGTGGGCCGATTTTGAATTTGGCTTAGAGCCTAGGTCCGTTCCGCCCATGGGTTTATAGTCAAACCCATAAACATTAGGGTTTAGATTAACTGTTACTTCTACTCTCTAATAATATACAGATCTTCTTCTTCTCCTTCTTTTTCTGCCGTTCACAACAAATAGTTAAATTTTTTCTTTTATATAAATTTATATATATATATATATATATATATATATATATATATATATATATATATATACATCGATTTGAACGTATAGCCCGTTCCTCTCCAAACCCATAGTAGCCGGCCAAATAGAAGGTATTTGTTTGATCTTACTTTTTTTTGCACATTTTATTTATATATCTGTAATTTTAATTATTAATATTAAAGTGAACAGTTAATCTGTTCTAAATAAATGTTTATATACATGCTCAATTTTTACTCCATTTTGATTGATTATTGAACTTTTGTAGTTTATTGTCTTTCGATATTTGATTTTACGAAAAACATCTGATGTACTGAATATAGGATTTTTGATATTATAGCAAAAGATCAATATATATTAAAAAGATATGAGTGTAGAAGATAAAGTTGATAATGCTTATGTAGTTGGGATGAAAATGTTAGATAAAGAAAAAGTATTAATGTTTTTCTCCTTCATATTTTGCAAACAGGTCTATCTACACTAATTAAGAATTAATGTTATGTTGGGGATAAAATCGTTACCAAAACGAAAAAAAGATAAAGATCGATGAACATCTCATTTCAATCAAATACCAACATATCGAGAAGTTCTCGCTTGTACGGTAAGATTTACTTGCTAGGAATTAAGATTAAAAAATTTAGAATATTTTGTGTGATGAATATAAATTTTATTACTTTAATTGTACTTCATATTGAGATAGTTTGATAAATTTTGAAAGTCATCAAGGTTATGTAGTAATTATAGTTTCTTGTCTAAGCCGTCTCACTAATTATAGTTATCAACGTTAATTGTTAGTACCCGCTCTTATGTATGAAAATCGCCAAAATTTAGTTGTATATATTTTGAACGAGTGACATTTTAGTTATTACTATAAAATTCATTTAAAGTTCATAGGAGACTTAACATTTAGCTGTTTGTTCATGATATTAATTATCCGTTAATATTTTCTCATAATTAAATACTTCACATCATGTATACTAAATTAACATACTAAGCTCTAAGGTACTATTAGCCTTGAGGGGCCCATTTTATTTTAGGTGCAAAAATTATTTTTTAGTACATCCTGATAAGAATAAAGGGACTGAATCGACTTATTATGCCATTTACACTTACATCTACCTTTTTTTTGGTCAAATACATCTATGATCTGTTTCTGATGATGTTTTTTTCCCCTTTCTAAAGTGGGGAAATTTCTTATATGCGGATAATATATTCTATAAACACCATTGTGAGTAGCAACTGTAATGATTTGCAAGTGGCTTTACAAGCAATCCTTCAGGTTTATATAATGTTAGCTTTAAATATTTTTTTTCGAGTCCTAAAACATCTCTTCTTGCTTTTTAGCAGATAATTCATCAAACAGGGTTAATCTCAAGGAAAAAAAATCCAACAATGAATTAGGGGAAGATTGTGTTTTTAATTCCAGAGACCACTCCAAATTTGTTCAATTAATAAATTTTGTAAGTAAACTTTACCCTCTCTTTTCATTAGCAAAAGTCTGTTAAACCTCGTAGTGAAATATACATGATTTTACAATCTTTTGTTGTTTGAAAACTTATGGAGATTCTAACGATTATTGCAGACACAATATGCCTGTTGTGCAATGGAAGCATCAACAAAGTCTTGAAGTGCTTTTACATGTGCGAGTAAGATTTTAGAGGAGAAAGGGAGGCCTGAAGTTGCTGTTTGTATAAAAGGAGCTCTTGATTATTGCTTCCATAATATGGAAGAACTGTTGAAATTAGTAGAAAAAGCAAAAGAGGCTCTTTGTTATTTAGAATATAGATTTCATATGATTGTAAAGTTGTAACAAATAGACTAAAACTGTTATGTTTGTGTTTGAATATGGATCTTCAAGTTATTTGCTTTTTATAAACGAGTGTTGTGCTTTTTCTCTAAAAACTCGGAAGGCCCAAGGACCTTAAAATCATCTTATTAGATAAGTAATCAATTTAATAAGATGTAGTGATGTAAACTAAAGCTCCACTTGCAAATTTCTCTTGCCACCTCACTTACATATTTCCCCGTAAGATTCGGCCACTTTAACACTTTAACTTCCTTTTTGCAACATTTCTTGCTTTTTCCGCTAAATTTTCCACTTTCCTACTTTCTTTTTCTTCGGTTGCATTTTCGCTTTTCGAAGCAAGTTTCACGTGTGACTGATTTTCCGCCATTCAATTCTGTTTTATCTCTTTCTACGCCAAATCTATTGTGTTTTGTTTTACTTTTTTTGGAGAATATCTACATTAGTTTCACAAATCTCCGGTTCTAAGTTAGATATTAATCTCTATAGAAACATTTGTTGCTGAGAACCTCTTCTTGGGTTTCTCTCAATTCTAACTATAAAATATCCTGTTTCTTGTATTGATCCTTTTAAATTAAGTTTGGGAATTGCTTGGAGGAAGCTGTTAAGGCCATTTTGGTGGATCAAGGTGGAGAATGCTCTACTAATTATCCTTCTTGTATATGTTAATAGCTTAAAACATCATGAAAGTCGTTCCCTTTAAGTTGTTTACCATATGTAGACTCATGATGGGTTCTTACCAGTTACGAAAAGAGTTTGGAACGTTAAAACTAAAGGTAAATGTTTTAATGGTCCATATTTGGAGAGCTAAAAATCCTTTGGTGCTGCAGATTTAAGTCAAATAGAGCTATCTGCAGAAATTTGAACTTGATTGGAACACTTAAAGGTTCAAGAATGCTGGTTTGTAAGTGTGGTTGGTTGATTAGTGGTATATTTGCAGATTTGGATGTGTCAATTGTGATCAGTTTGTTATATTTTGGAGTGAGGGTCTGTTTTGCAATTACTACAACTGCATGGGTCTTGGAGAAATGCTACATTTCGAGCATAAATATTGTAGGACCATTGGGTCATATGTAAAATCTACAAGCAAGATGCTCATGCTCCAAAGCCGATATATGATGAACTTCTCCAAAACAATGAACGAATCAATGTTACATCGCCATCATCCTCAACTCAAATTGACAACATGCTTGATTCATTCCTCGAGACGGACTTGGTGCCGCTTGCTGAGCTACTTGAATCCACTCCTCACTCGGTTCCAACTCAGCACAACATCAATGTACCTGTTCCAAACTCAGCACCATTGGAACAAAGCTACTCCTCAGTAAATCAGATGCAGAGGTTGAGTTGCGAGAGCTTTAACTGGGGGACATTTGCTGGACTTGACTCGCCACCTGAACTCACTCCCCACCCTGATCCAGTTCAGCAATATTTGATCAACAACAATGTAAATAATCAGAATGGAGTGTTTATGCCTGAACTCAATCCTCCTCTGGTCCCAACTCCATATTTTTTGAACCACAACAATGGCATGATTATGTCAATGATGCTGCAAGATTTGGCCTAGGAGGTGTAGAAGTGGATAGTTGGATAAACACTCAAACTCAGAGTCAGACTCAGCACGTTCACAACTCAGGAATATTTTTCAACTGGAACGCAGACACTCAGAACTTTTTCAGAAGCGCTTGAGCAATTTGTTGAGAGGTACCAGAATGAGCCAGAGAGCTTTGGGTTTAACCAGTGAAGATTATAGAAATTTTTAATATAAGGGGGTATTTGAAAAGGAAAAGATATTTGGATAATGTTTGTAAATATTTATATTCTGTGAAGTTTCACTAGGCCCCTTAGAGAAGTGGGATTTTGGAATAACTCAGTTGCTGGAATACTATCCCATTTTAATATTTGTATGTAAAAATTATTATGATATCTCTTGTGTGTTCGTAATAGTTAGTTGTTTTATATGTACCATGAATGAGTCATCGATGTGTTAATAAGGAAAAGTTCTAGCTACTTTCCTTTTCTGAATATGGTAGCTTATATTTCCTTGTTTTTCCCAGTTTTTCTAACAGTTTATTGATGTTTCAAAAAATAATATGAGTTTTACTCTTATTATCTTGTATTTTTTCCCTCTTGCACTGCATATAGATCTAAAATTACGATCTCTCTAAAATTAATTCAAAAAATTCTTCTCAATGTGAGACACATTTATGGAAGAGTAATATGGTACTCAATAGGAGGCGATTTTGGAAAATGGATACTTTCCAATATCATGAAAGAACATAATCTTGAATTTGAAATTTGTTGTGAAATTTCTTCACCAATTACACAGAGGAAAAATACTTCCACGCCATGATCTTCTATAATTGTGTCCACAAGAACAGGACAAAGATCAGTTGATGATGAGGCTCCATCTAGTGTTATCAATATTAAGCGTCTTAAAATGGAAGAAGTTGATATATAACCATACAAAGGTCATGAATTCAACTCTGCTGATGAAGCGTACAGATTTTATAACACATTTGCGTCTAACAGGGTTCAAAGTTCGAATCGGCCAATTATTTCGATCGAAACACGATGGATCAATCACATCTCGTAGATTTCTTTGCTCGAAAGAAGGTCATCGACACCCATCGAGAATAGTTTGTGGTGCATTACAAAGACAAGAATCAGGTATTTGGGTGGTTGATCGTTTACAATTAGAACATAACCATGAATTTGATTCTCCATTAGATGATAATAGAAGAGTTACTATAGCTTCCAAGGGATTTAAAGAAGAAGGAAATAATGTTTTGGAGAATCTTGATTTAGTCGAAACAAATGGTGGTCTTAGCTTGGCGACGTGGTAAAGAAAGTAATATAGGTGGTGATTGGTAAGAAATGTTGCTTGAATATCTTCAATCTCGAATTGAAGAAGATATAGGTTTTTTATACGTGGTGGAAATGGATAATGGGAAAGGAATGAATGTTTTTTGGCTGATGCTAAATCTAGAATTTCGTGTACTCAATTTGGAGATGCGATAATGTTCGATACACCCCGTGTCTATAATAGCTGATTCTGAACCGGAAATTCATTGTGCGATTGCGCGTGTTTTTCGTCGTACACATCATAGATTTTCTGCATGGAAAATCCGAGAGCTATGGAAGATGAGAATCTAGGGGAGTTATTGTCAAACAATGTTGAATTTAAATATGAATACGAAGCATGCGTTACCCAGAGTAAGACAACTAATGAATTTGATTCAGCATGGAATGTTCTTATTAACAAATATAGTTTAAAAGATAACGCTTGGTTAAAGGAAATGTATAGAATGAGCAAGAGTTGGGTTCCTTTGCATTTATGTGGAACTTCTTTCGCTGATAGAACTATCTCCCTAAATTTTACTGTTGAGCGTACGCGATTCTCAGTAGAAGATGTAGAGAATCTCGTTATGAAGAACCTTTCCGCAAGTTTAGCGACAAGATTAAACTTTGTTTATTCGTTTTACATCTTTACCTAAACTTCAATGTTAATGCAGGTGCATCTGATCGAGGGTTTGATCGATCAAGATGAGGGAATGGTCCATGTTTCATGGGTACAACCGACAATTCTGGAAATGCGTAAGATTAAATATTTACGGGATCGACTAGATAACTAGGTGGAGAAAGTACAAAACACGCTAGTTTCCCTTGAGGAAGAAAATGAGTTAATTTCACCATGAGTCCTTTATGAGTTAAAAAATATAATCTAACATCAACTTTAACAAAGTTTATTTAATTGAATCATGGAAAATTCTTCCATCTAATATTAGATGGTCCCGTACGAATCGTATTATGACACATACCTTATGTTGTTAACTTCCAAAAGTAATTACCGAATTAATCTAATGATGACATGTGTTTTGTTATCATAATTAATAGATGTGCTTTGAATATTGGACCATCCAATGCAGGATGAAAGTCTTACCCTTGTATCATCCCTTTTTTTCCACTATATCTACAAAAGTACCCAAACTACAATCTACCTTTATTTCATTTTGAGCGCGACAAATTACGAGGAGCTCATCTCCGTCGTACTATAAAATAAATCTTCCTCACCAGCATGATAATTCTTTTCTTTCTCATCATCATCCCATTTAACAAATTCCTTCACTACTACACGCGAGCTTTCTCGCGACTAAAGTTTTCGCGACTACTTCTTGTAGTCGCTAAAGAGTATATCTCAAACGACTACATCGTGTTAACGACTACTTTATATTTTTTCGACTACAAAGTAGTCGTACTTAAATTTTGTTTTTTCGACTATATGAAGTAGTCGTTAGTAATATACAAGTAGTCGCTACTTGTTTATATTTTTTAATTATTTTTCTCCACCGACTTTGTGTAGTCGTTAATGAAGGTTATCTTTTTACGACTACCTCATGTAGTCGCTATTTGTTACTAATAACGACGACATTCGCATAATCATCGACTACTTCTTGTAGTCGCTAATGTATGTTGTGTATTTATGACAGTGGGTTTTGTTTTGGGATCCTCAAACACCCATTATTTTACAAATTCCCCACTATTCTCTCAAAACTCTTCCAATTTTTTCCCACAATTCATCATCAAATATTATTTCAACACGTGGAAAAACTTTTCCGGACCAATCAACAGCGTCTGACCTTCTCAATTATCAATTTTCCCACCTAAAGTTTCTCAAAAGTAGGTACTTTTTGTTCTATAAAACTCTTTATAATTATTTTGCATACAATTTTGTAGTTAATGGTAAATCGTATTATTTATTAGGTATTTCAACACGTGGAAAACCTTTCCCGGGTCATTCAACAACGTGGGACCTCCTCAATTATCAATTTCTCCTTATAAATTTTCCCAAAAGTAGGTATTTTTTTTTATAAAACTTTTTTCATCTTTTTTTTATTTGATTACAATTGTATAGTTAACGATAAATAAATAGTATCACTATGTATTTCGAAACATCTTGATCAATTGTATAGTATCACGATAAATATATAGTACCATTTAAACATTACTAAGTTGAGTCTTGATCAATTCTATAGCTTCTGAGTTCCTCTTAAAATAAATGTTGTTGAATTTCTTCAAAGCAGCTTTAGTATTTTTTTTGCTTCATACACAGTGTATACATATAATTCCCATCAACCTTAATGCTCCAAGCTTGTTTCACCATATCAATAAATTTGTCATGTTAAACCCAAGCATTAAAAAATTTAAATTGACTACCAACTACTCTTTTCCTGCTCCCTACACTTACTTTTATTGGGTGATGATCTGAGGTAGAAGGAGGGTGGATCATAACACTAGATGTCATAGTATCAAGCCATTTAGTATTTATACATACCCTGTCTATTTCACTTGCTCTAATATTATCCACGTCACTCTCGTTTGTCCATGTATAAAATTGCTATCCATAACCATGTTCAAGTAAATTAGCATCCTCTATACATTCATTAAACTCCATAGCTCCTTTATCCAGTACAGTACAATTTAATCTATCATGTACTTTAAGCATTTCATTATAGTCCCCCATTATGCACACTTTATCCTTATCATATTTTCTACTCCACTCTATCATATCATGCCATAACTCTTTCCTATCACCACTATCACTACTAGCATAAACCATAGCAATGCATAAAACCTCCTAACTTTCATTGATCTTTAACTGAATAAGAATAGCTTGAGAAGATTGAAGTACTAACTTTGCCTCTACATATTTATTATCCCATAGTAACCGAATCCGGCCACTAGCATCATTACTATAATTATGTAACATCTCCATATAAGAGAAATGTTATTTTATTATTGCAGGATAGTTGTGAGATTTAACTTTAGTTTAAGCATTCCAACCACCCTGATATTATTATTAACTAAAAATTCCTTGACATCAAGCTTCCTTATTACATTATTGAAGCCTTTCACATTCCAAGCTACAATATTCATATATTGGGTGGCCTGGTAATCTCTTCTCCTCCATTGTGATGATTAACAAATTCTATCACGTTAAGAGAAATGTTGCCAACCGATGAAAAAAAAACAATTGAAGTATGCGTGGACATATAGAATATTGTTGACAATACCTGTCACAGTTGCATCTGTAGAAAGAAGTTTTTCAAAACTGAAGTTGATTAAGTCATACCTACGGTCGACAATGGCACAAGAAATACTTAGTGGATTGACTACTTTATCAATTGAAAAGGATATGCTAAAAAAATGGAATATTCAAAATTAATTAGTGATTTTGCATCAAAAAATACAAAAAAAGTTGTATTTGAGTGATACATTTTTTTATTTTGTTTTCAAAAATTTTGTTATTCTTTTTTATTATGTAATGATTTTTTTTATATTTTATTTTTAAAAAATAAAAAAATATAATTATATATAGAGCTCCTATTTTGAATTTGGTTTAGAACCCCTTTAACAAGGTCCAACCCCGTTCCAGCCCATGGGCCTATTTTTAATATGGCTGTCCGTCCATAGGCCGATTTTGAATTTGGCATAGAGCCCAGGTCCGTTCAAGCCCATGGGTTTATAGTCAACCCCTTAGGGTTTAGACTTATACTCTAATAATAAACAGATCTTCTCCTTCTCCTTTTTTCCTGCCGTTCACAACAAATAGTTAACTATTTTCTTTTATATAAATTTATATATATATATATATATATATATATATATATATATATATATATATATATATACATCGATTTGAACGTATCGCTCCGTTTCTCTCCAAACCCATAGTAGCCGGCCAAATAGAAGGTATTTGTTTGATCTTACTTTTTTTTTGCACCTTTTATTTATATATCTGTAATTTTAATTATTAATATTAAAGTGAACAGTTAATCTGTTCTAAATAAATGTTTATATATATGCTCAATTTTTACTCCACTTTGATTGATTATTGAACTCTTGTAGTTTATTGTTTTTTGATATTTGATTTTACGAAAAACATCTGATGTACTGAATCTAGGATTTTTGATATTATAGCAAAAGATCAATATATATTAAAAAGATATGAGTGTAGAAGATAAAGTTGATCTAATTATTTTGTATTAATTTGACATTTATGGATGAAAATAATATGAATAACATAGAATTAATCACTTAATGCTTATGGAGTTGGGATGAAAATATTAGATAAAGAAAAAGTATTAATGTTTTTCTCCTTCATATTTTGCAAATAGGTCTATCTACAAGATTTAATGTTATGTTGTGGATAAAATCGTTACCAAAACGAAAAAAAGATAAAGATCGATAAACATCTCATTTCAATCAAATACCAACATCTTGAGAAGTTCTCCTTGTCCGGTAAGATTTACTTGCTAGGAATTAAGATTAAAAAATTTAGAATATTTTTGTGTGATGAATATAAATTTTATTACTTTAATTGTACTTCATATTGAGATAGTTTGATAAATTTTGAAAGTCATCAAGGTTATGTAGTAATTAAGTTTTATGTCTAAGCCGTCTCACTAATTATAGTTATCAACGTTAATTGTTAGTACCCGGTCTTATGTATGAAAATCGCCAAAATTTAGTTGTATATATTTTGAACAAGTGATTATTACTATAAAATTCATTTTAAAGTTCACAGGCAACTTAACATTTAGCTGTGTGTTCATGATATTAATTATCCATTAATATTTTCTCATAATTAAATACTTCACATCATGTATACTAAATTAACATACTAAGCTCTAAGGTACTATTAGCCTTGAGGGGCCCATTTTATTTTAGGTGCAAAAATTATTTTTTAGTACATCCTGATAAGAATACAGGGACTGAATCAGACTAATTATGCCATTTACACTTACATCTACCTTTTTTTTTGTCAAATACATCTATGATCTGTTTCTGATGATTTTTCCCCCTTTCTAAAGTGGGGAAATTTCTTATATGCGGATAAAATATTCTATAAACTCCATTGTGAGTAGCAACTGTAATGATTTGCAAGTGGCTTTACAAGCAATCCTTCAGATTTATATAATGTTAGTTTTAAATATTTTTTTTCGAGTCCTAAAACATCTCTTCTTGCTTCTTAGCAGAGAATTCATCAAACGTGGTTAATCTCAAGGAAAAAAAATCCAACAATGAATTTGGGGAAGATTGTGTTTTTAATTCCAGAGACCACTCCAAATTTGTTCAGTTAATAAATTTTGTAAGTAAACTTTACCCTCTCTTTTCATTAGCAAAAGTCTCTTAAACCTTGTAGTGAAATATACATGATTTTACAATCTTTTGTTGTTTGAAAACTTATGGAGATTCTAACGATTATTGCAGACACAATATGCCAGTTGTGCAATGGAAGCATCAACAAAGTCTCGAAGTGCTTTTACATGTGCTGAGTAAGATTTTAGAGGAGAAAGGGAGGCCTGAAGTTGCTGTTTGTATAAAAGGAGCTCTTGATTATTGCTTCCATAATATGGAAGAACTGTTGAAATTAGTAGAAAAAGCAAAAGAGGCTCTTTGTTATTAATAATATAGATTTCATATGATTGTAAAGTTGTAACAAATAGACTAAAACTGTTGTGTTTGTGTTTGAATATGGATATTCAAGTTATTTGCTTTTTATAAACGAGTGTTGTGCTTTTTCTCTAAAAACTCGGAAGGCCCCAGGACCTTAAAATCATCTTATTAGATAAGTAATCAATTTAATAATATGTAGTGATGTAAACTAAAGCTCGACTTGCAAATTTCTCTTGCCACCTCACTTACATATTTCCCCGTAAGATTCGGCCACTTTAACACTTTAAATTCCTTTTTGCATCATTTCTTGCTTTTTCCGCAAAATTTTCCACTTTCCTACTTTCTCTTTCATCGGTTGCATTTTCGCTTTTCGAAGCAAGTTTCACGTGTGACTAATTTTCCGCCATTCAATTCTGTTTTATCTCTTTCTACGCCAAATCTATTGTGTTTTGTTTTACTGTTTTTGGAGAATATCTACATTAGTTTCACAAATCTCTGGTTCTGAGTTAGATATTAATCTTTATAGAAATATTTGTTGCTGAGAACCTCTTCTTGGGTTTCTCTCAATTCTAACTATAAAATATCCTGTTTCTTGTATTGATCCTTTTAAATTAAGTTTGGGAATTGCTTGGAGGAAGCTGTTAAGGCCATTTTGGTGGATCAAGGTTGAGAATGCTCTACTAACTATCCTTCTTGATATGTTAATAGCTTAAAACATCATGAAAGTTGTTCCCTTTAAGTTGTTTACCATATGTACGACTCATGATGGGTTCTTACCAGTTACGAAAAGAGTTTGGAACGTTAAAACTAAGGGTAAATGTTTTAATGGTCCATATTTGGAGAGCTAAAAATCCTTTGGTGCTGCAGATTTAAGTCAAATAGAGCTATCTGCAGAAATTTGAACTTGATTGGAATACTTAAAGGTTCAAGAATGCTGGTTTGTAAGTGTGGTTGGTTGATTAGTGGTATATTTGCAGATTTAGATGTGTCAATTGTGATCAGTTGGTTATATTTTGGAGTGAGTGTCTGTTTTGCAATTACTACAACTGCATGGGTCTTGGAGAAATGCTACATTTCGAGCATAAATATTGTAGGACCATTGGATCATATGTAAAATCTACAAGAAAGATGCTCATGCTCCAAATCCGATATATGATGAACTTCCCCAAAACAATGAACGAATCAATCTTTCATCGCAATCTTCCTCAATTCAAATTGACAACATGCTTGATTCATTCCTCGAGTGGGACTTGGTGCCGCTTGCTGAGCTACTTGAATCCACTCCTCACTCTGTTCCAACTCAGCACAACATCAATGTACCTGTTCCAAACTCAGCACCATTGGAACAAAGCTACTCCTCAGTAAATCAGATGCAGAGGTTGAGTTCCGAGAGCTTTAACTGGGGGACATTTGCTGGACTTGACTCGCCTTCTGAACTCACTCCCCACCCTGATCATGTTCAGCAATATTTGATCAACAACAATGTAAATAATCAGAATGGAGTGTTTATGCCTGAACTCAATCCTCCTCTGGTCCCAACTCCATATTTTTTGAACCACAACAATGGCATGATTATGTCAATGATGCTGCAAGATTTGGCCTAGGAGGTGTAGAAGTGGATAGTTGGATAAACACTCAAACTCAGAGTCAGACTCAGCACGTTCACAACTCAGGAATATTTTTCAACTGGAACGCAGACACTCAGAACTTTTTCAGAAGCGCTTGAGCAATTTGTTGAGGGGTACCAGAATGAGCCAGAGAGCTTTGGGTTTAACCAGTGAAGATTATAGAAATTTTTAATATAAGGGGGTATTTGAAAAGGAAAAGATATTTGGATAATGTTTGTAAATATTTATATTCTGTGAAGTTTCACTAGGCCCCTTAGAGAAGTGGGATTTTGGAATAACTCAGTTGCTGGAATACTATCCCATTTTAATATTTGTATGTAAAAATTATTATGATATCTCTTGTGTGTTCGTAATAGTTAGTTGTTTTATATGTACCATGAATGAGTCATCGATGTGTTAATAAGGAAAAGTTCTAGCTACTTTCCTTTTCTGAATATGGTAGCTTATATTTCCTTGTTTTTCCCAGTTTTTCTAACAGTTTATGGATGTTTCAAAAAATAATATGAGTTTTACTCTTATTATCTTGTATTTTTTCCCTCTTGCACTGCATATAGATCTAAAATTACGATCTCTCTAAAATTAATTCAAAAAATTCTTCTCAATGTGAGACACATTTATGGAAGAGTAATATGGTACTCAATAGGAGGCGATTTTGGAAAATGGATACTTTCCAATATCATGAAAGAACATAATCTTGAATTTGAAATTTGTTGTGAAATTTCTTCACCAATTACACAGAGGAAAAATACTTCCACGCCATGATCTTCTATGATTGTGTCCACAAGAACAGGACAAAGATCAGTTGATGATGAGGCTCCATCTAGTGTTATCAATATTAAGCGTCTTAAAATGGAAGAAGTTGATATATAACCATACAAAGGTCATGAATTCAACTCTGCTGATGAAGCGTACAGATTTTATAACACATTTGCGTCTAACAGGGTTCAAAGTTCGAATCGGCCAATTATTTCGATCGAAACACGATGGATCAATCACATCTCGTAGATTTCTTTGCTCGAAAGAAGGTCATCGACACCCATCGAGAATAGTTTGTGGTGCATTACAAAGACAAGAATCAGGTATTTGGGTGGTTGATCGTTTACAATTAGAACATAACCATGAATTTGATTCTCCATTAGATGATAATAGAAGAGTTACTATAGCTTCCAAGGGATTTAAAGAAGAAGGAAATAATGTTTTGGAGAATCTTGATTTAGTCGAAACAAATGGTGGTCTTAGCTTGGCGACGTGGTAAAGAAAATAATATAGGTGGTGATTGGTAAGAAATGTTGCTTGAATATCTTCCATCTCGAATTGAAGAAGATATAGGTTTTCTATATGTTGTGGAAATGGATAATGGGAAAGGAATGAATGTTTTTTTGGCTGATGCTTAATCTAGATTTTCGTGTACTCAATTTGGAGATGCGATAATGTTCGATACACCCCGTGTCTATAATAGCTGATTCTGAACCGGAAATTCATTGTGCGATTGCGCGTGTTTTTCGTCGTACACATCATAGATTTTCTGCATGGCAAATCCGAGAGCTATGGTAGATGAGAATCTAGGGGAGTTATTGTCAAACAATGCTGAATTTAAATATGAATACGAAGCATGCGTTTCCCAGAGTAAGACAGCTAATGAATTTGATTCAGCATGGAATGTTCTTATAACAAATATAGTTTAAAAGATAACGCTTGGTTAAAGGAAATGTATAGAATGAGCAAGAGTTGGGTTCCTTTGCATTTATGTGGAACTTCTTTTGCTGATAGAACTATCTCACTAAATTTTACTGTTGAGCGTACGTGATTCTCAGTAGAAGATGTAGAGAATCTCGTTATGAAGAACCTTTCCGCAAGTTTAGCGACAAGATTAAACTTTGTTTATTCGTTTTACATCTTTACCTAAACTTCAATGTTAATGCAGGTGCATCTGATCGAGGGTTTGATCGATCAAGATGAGGGAATGGTCCATGTTTCATGGGTACAACCGAGAATTCTGGGAATGCGTAAGATTAAATATTTACGGGATCGACTAGATAACTAGGTGGAGAAAGTACAAAACACGCTAGTTTCCTTGAGGAAGAAAATGAGTTAATTTCACCATGAGTCCTTTATGAGTTAAAAAATATAATCTAACATCAACTTTAACAAAGTTTGTTTAATTGAATCATGGAAAATTCTTCCATCTAATATTAGATGGTCCCGTACGAATCGTATTATGACACATACCTTATGTTTTTAACTTCCAAAAGTAATTACCGAATTAATCTAATGATGACATGTGTTTTGTTATCATAATTAATAGATGTGCTTTGAATATTAGACCATCCAATGCAGGATGAAAGTCTTACCCTGTATCATCCCTTTTTTTTCCACTATATCTACAAAAGTACCCAAACTACAATCTACCTTTATTTCATTTTGAGCGCGACAAATTGCGAGGAGCTCATCTCCGTCGTACTATAAAATAAATCTTCCTCACCAGCATGATAATTCTTTTCTTTCTCATCATCATCCCATTTAACAAATTCCTTCACTACTACACGCGAGCTTTCTCACGACTAAAGTTTTCGCGACTATTTCATGTAGTCGCTAAAGAGTATATCTCAAACGACTACATCGTGTTAACGACTAATTTATATTTTTTCGACTACAAAGTAGTCGTACTTAAGTTTTGTTTTTTCGACTACATGAAGTAGTCGTTAGTAATATACAAGTAGTCGCTACTTGTTTATATTTTTTAATTATTTTTTTCCACCGACTTTGTGTAGTCGTTAATGAAGGTTATCTTTTTACGACTACCTCATGTAGTCGCTATTTGTTACTAATAACGACGACATTCGCATCATCATCGACTACTTCTTGTAGTCGCTAATGTATGTTGTGTATTTATGACAATGAGTTTTGTTTTGGGATCCTCAAACACCCATTATTTTACAAATTCCCCACTATTCTCTCAAAACTCTTCCAATTTTTTCCCACAATTCATCATCAAATATTATTTTAACACGTGGAAAAGCTTTTCCGGACCAATCAACAGCGTGTGACCTTCTCAGTTATCAATTTTCCCACCTAAAGTTTCTAAAAAGTAGGTATTTTTTGTTCTATAAAACTCTTTATAATTATTTTGCATACAATTTGGTAGTTAATGGTAAATCGTATTAATTATTAGGTATTTCAACACGTGGAAAACCTTTTCCGGGTCATTCAACAACGTGGGACCTCCTCAATTATCAATTTCTCCTTATAAATTTGCCCAAAAGTAGGTATTTTTCTTTTATAAAACTTTTTTCATCTTTTTTTTATTTGATTACAATTGTATAGTTAACGATAAATAAATAGTATCACTATGTATTTCGAAACATCTTGATCAATTGTATAGTATCACGATAAATATATAGTACCATTTAAACATTACTAAGTTGAGTCTTGATCAATTCTATAGCTTCTGAGTTCCTCTTAAAATAAATGTTGTTGAATTTCTTCAAAGCAGCTTTAGTATTTTTTTTGCTTCATACACAGTGTATACATATAATTCCCATCAACCTTAATGCTGCAAGCTTGTTTCACCATATCAATAAATTTGTCATGTTTAACCCAAGCATTAAAATATTTAAATTGACTAGCAACTACTCTTTTCCTGCTCCATACACTTACTTTTATTAGGTGATGATCTTAGGTAGAAGGAGGGTGGATCATAACACTAGATGTCATAGTATCAAGCCATTTAGTATTTATAAATACCCTGTCTATTTTACTTGCTCTAATATTATCCACGTCACTCTTGTTTGTCCATGTATAAAATTGCCATCCATAACCATGTTCAAGTAAATTAGCATCCTCTATACATTCATTAACCTCCATAGCTCCTTTATACAGTACGGTACAATTTAATCTATCATGTACTTTAAGCATTTCATTATAGTCCCCCATTATGCATAATTTATCCTTATCATATTTTCTACTCCACTCTATCATATCATGCCATAACTCTTTCCTATCACCACTATCACTACTAGCATAAACCATAGCAATGTAAACCTCTTGACTTTCATTGATCTTTAACTGAATAAGAATAGCTTGAGAAGATTGAAGTACTAACTTTGCCTCTACATATTTTTATCCCATAGTAACCAAATCCGGCCATTAGCATCATTACTATAATTATGTAACATCTCCATATACGAGAAATGTTATTTTATTATTGCAGGATAGTTGTGAGCTTTAACTTTAGTTTAAGCATTCCAACCACCCTGATATTATTATTAACTAAAAAGTCCTTGACATCAAGCTTCCTTATTACATTATTGAAGCCTCTCACATTCCAAGCTACAATATTCATATATTGGGTGGCCTAGTAATCTCTTCTCCTCCATTGTGATGATTAATAAATTCTATCACGTTAAGAGAAATGTTGCCAACCGATGAAAAAAAAACAATTGAAGTATGCGTGGACATATAGAATATTGTTGACAATACTTGTCACAGTTGCATCTGCAGAAAGAAGTTTTTCAAAACTGAAGTTGATCAAGTCATAATTGCGGTCGACAATGTCACAAGAAATACTAAGTGGATTGACTACTTTATCAATTGAAAAGGATATGCTAAAAAATGGAATATTCAAAATTAATTAGTGATTTTGCATCAAAAAATACAAAAAAAGTTGTATTTGAGTGATACATTTTTTTATTTTGTTTTCGAAAATTTAGTTATTCTTTTTTATCATGTAATGATTTTTTTATATTTTATTATTAAATATAAAAAAATAATTATATATAGAGCTCCTACTTTGAATTTGGCTTAGAACCCCTTTAACAGGTCCAACCCGTTCCAGCCCATGGGCCTATTTTTAATTTGGCTGTCCGTTCTCCATGGGCCGATTTTGAATTTGGCTTAGAGCCTAGGTCCGTTCCAACCATGGGTTTATAGTCAAACCCATAAACATTAGGGTTTAGATTACCTATTACTTCTACTCTCTAATAATATACAGATCTTCTTTTTCTCTTTCTTTTTCTGCCCGTTCACAACAAATAGTTAACTTTTTTCTTTTATATAAATTTATATATATATATATATATATATATATACATCGATTTGAACGTATCGCCCGTTCTTCTCCAAACCCATAGTAGCCGGCCAAATAGAAGGTATTTGTTTGATCTTACTTTTTTTTGCACATTTTATTTATATATCTGTAATTTTAATTATTAATATTAAAGTGAACAGTTAATCTGTTCTAAATAAATGTTTATATATATGCTCAATTTTTACTCCACTTTGATTGATTATTGAACTTTTGTAGTTTATTGTCTTTCGATATTTGATTTTACGAAAAACATCTGATGTACTGAATATAGGATTTTGGATATTATAGCAAAAGATCAATATATATTAAAAAGATATGAGTGTAGAAGATAAAGTTGATCTAATTATTCTGTATTAATTTGACATTTATGGATGAAAATAATATGAACAACGTAGAATTAATCACTTAATGCTTATGTAGTTGGGATGAAAATGTTAGATAAAGAAAAAGTATTAATGTTTTTCTCCTTCATATTTTGCAAACAGGTCTATCTACACTAATTAAGATTTAATGTTGTGTTGGGGATAAAATTGTTACCAAAACGAAAAAAAGATAAAGATCGATGAACATCTCATTTCAATCAAATACCAACATATCGAGAAGTTCTCGCTTGTACGGTAAGATTTACTTGCTAGGAATTAAGATTAAAAAATTTAGAATATTTTTGTGTGATGAATATAAATTTTATTACTTTAATTGTACTTCATATTAAGATAGTTTGATAAATTTTGAAAGTCATCAAGGTTATGTAGTAATTATAGTTTTTTGTTAAGCCGTCTCACTAATTATAGTTATCAACGTTAATTGTTAGTACCCGCTCTTATGTATGAAAATCGCCAAAATTTAGTTGTATATATTTTGAACGAGTGACATTTTAGTTATTACTATAAAATTCATTTAAAGTTCATAGGCGACTTAACATTTAGCTGTTTGTTCATGATATTAATTATCCCGTTAATATTTTCTCATAATTAAATACTTCACATCATGTATACTAAATTAATATACTAAGCTCTAAGGTACTATTAGCCTTGAGGGGCCATTTTATTTTAGGTGCAAAAATTATTTTTTAGTACATCCTGATAAGAAGAATAAAGGGACTGAATCGACTGATTATGCCATTTACATTTACATCTACCTTTTTTTTGGTCAAATACATCTATGATCTGTTTCTGATGATGTTTTTTTCCCCTTTCTAAAGTAGGGAAATTTCTTATATGCGGATAAAATATTCTATAAACACCATTGTGAGTAGCAACTGTAATGATTTGCAAGTGGCTTTACAAGCAATCCTTCAGGTTTATATAATGTTAGTTTTAAATATTTTTTTTCGAGTCCTAAAACATCTCTTCTTGCTTCTTAGCAGAGAATTCATCAAACAAGGTTAATCTCAAGGAAAAAAAATCCAACAATAAATTTGGGGAAGATTGTGTTTTTAATTCCAGAGACCACTCCAAACTTGTTCAGTTAATAAATTTTGTAAGTAAACTTTACCCTCTCTTTTCATTAGCAAAAGTCTCTTAAACCTCGTAGTGAAATATACATGATTTTACAATCTTTTGTTGTTTGAAAACTTATGGAGATTCTAACGATTATTGCAGACACAATATGCCTGTTGTGCAATGGAAGCATCAACAAAGTCTCGAAGTGCTTTTACATGTGCGAGTAAGATTTTAGAGGAGAAAGGGAGGCCTGAAGTTGATGTTTGTATAAAAGGAGCTCTTGATTATTGCTTCCATAATACGTAAGAACTGTTGAAATTAGTAGAAAAAGCAAAAGAGGCTCTTTGTTATTAAGAATATAGATTTCATATGATTGTAAAGTTGTAACAAATAGACTAAAACTGTTATGTTTGTGTTTGAATATGGATCTTCAAGTTATTTGCTTTTTATAAACGAGTGTTGTGCTTTTTCTCTAAAAACTCGGAAGGCCAAGGACCTTAAAATCATCTTATTAGATAAGTAATCAATTTAATAAGATGTAGTGATGTAAACTAAAGCTCCACTTGCAAATTTCTCTTGCCACCTCACTTACATATTTCCCCGTAAGATTCGGCCACTTTAACACTTTAACTTCCTTTTTGCAACATTTCTTGCTTTTTCCGCAAAATTTTCCACTTTCCTACTTTCTCTTTCATCGGTTGCATTTTTGTTTTTCGAAGCAAGTTTCACGTGTGACTGATTTTCCGCCATTCAATTTTGTTTTATCTCTTTCTACGCCAAATCTATTGTGTTTTGTTTTACTTTTTTTGGAGAATATCTACATTAGTTTCACAAATCTCCGGTTCTAAGTTAGATATTAATCTCTATAGAAACATTTGTTGCTGAGAACCTCTTCTTGGGTTTCTCTCAATTCTAACTATAAAATATCCTGTTTCTTGTATTTATCCTTTTAAATTAAGTTTGGGAATTGCTTGGAGGAAGCTGTTAAGGCCATTTTGGTGGATCAAGGTGGAGAATGCTCTACTAATTATCCTTCTTGTATATGTTAATAGCTTAAAACATCATGAAAGTTGTTCCCTTTAAGTTGTTTACCATATGTACGACTCATGATGGGTTCTTACCAGTTACGAAAAGAGTTTGGAACGTTAAAACTAAGGGTAAATGTTTTAATGGTCCATATTTCGAGAGCTAAAAATGCTTTGGTGCTGCAGATTTAAGTCAAATTGAGCTATCTGCAGAAATTTGAACTTGATTGGAATACTTAAAGGTTCAAGAATGCTGGTTTGTAAGTGTCGTTGGTTGATTAGTGGTATATTTGCAGATTTGGATGTGTCAATTGTGATCAGTTGGTTATATTTTGGAGTGAGGGTCTGTTTTGCAATTACTACAACTGCATGGGTCTTGGAGAAATGCTACATTTCGAGCATAAATATTGTAGGACCATTGGGTCATATGTCAAATCTACAAGAAAGATTCTCATGCTCCAAAGCCGATATATGATGAACTTCCCCAAAACAATGAACAAATCAATGTTTCATCGCCATCTTCGTCATCTCAAATTGACAACATGCTTGATTTATTCCTCGAGACGGACTTGGTGCCGCTTGCTGAGCTACTTGAATCCACTCCTCACTCGGTTCCAACTCAGCACAACATCAATGTACCTGTTCCAAACTCAGCACCATTGGAACAAAGCTACTCCTCAGTAAATCAGATGCAGAGGTTGAGTTCCGATAGCTTTAACTGGGGGACATTTATTGGACTTGACTCGCCACCTGAACTCACTCCCCACCCTGATCCAGTTCAGCAATATTTGATCAACAACAATGTAAATAATCAGAATGGAGTGTTTATGCCTGAACTCAATCCTCCTCTGGTCCCAACTCCACATTTTTTGAAGCACAACAATGGCATGATTATGTCAATGATGCTGCAAGCTTTGTCCTAGGAGGTGTAGAAGTGGATAGTTGGATAAACACTCAAACTCAGAGTCAGACTCAGCACGTTCACAACTCATGAATATTTTTCAACTGGAACGCAGACACTCAGAACTTTTTCAGAAGCGCTTGAGCAATTTGTTGAGGGGTACCAGAATGAGCCAGGGAGCTTTGGGTTTAACCAGTGAAGATTATAGAAATTTTTAATATAAGGGGGTATTTGAAAAGGAAAAGATATTTGGGGTAATGTTTGTAAATATTTTTATTCTGTGATGTTTCACTAGGCCCCTTAGAGAAGTGGGATTTTGGAATAACTCAGTTGCTGGAATACTATCCCATTTTAATATTTGTATGTAAAAATTATTATGATATCTCTTGTGTGTTCGTAATAGTTAGTTGTTTTATATGTACCATGAATGAGTCATCGATGTGTTAATAAGGAAAAGTTCTAGCTACTTTCCTTTTCTGAATTTGGTAGCTTATATTTCCTTGTTTTTCCCAGTTTTTCTAACAGTTTATTGATGTTTCAAAAAAATAATATGAGTTTTACTCTTATGATCTTGTATTTTTTCCCTCTTGCACGGCATATAGATCTAAAATTACGATCTCTCTAAAATTAATTCAAAAAATTCTTCTCAATGTGAGGCACATTTAGGAAAGAGTAATATGGTACTCAATAGGAGGTGATTTTGGAAATTGGATACTTTCCAATATCATGAAAGAACATAATCATGAATTTGAAATTTGTTGTGAAATTTCTTCACCAATTACACAGAGGAAAAATACTTCCACGCCATGATCTTCTATGATAGTGTCCACAAGAACAGGACTTAGATCAGTTGATGATGAAGCTCCATCTAGTGTTATCAATATTAAGCGTCTTAAAATGGAAGAAGTTGATATAGAACCATACAAAGGTCATGAATTCAACTCTGCTGATGAAGCGTACAGATTTTATAAGACATTTGCGTCTAACAGGGTTTAAAGTTCGAATCGGCCAATTATTTCGATCGAAACACGATGGATCAATCACATCTCGTAGATTTATTTGCTCGAAAGAAGGTCGTCGACACCCATCGAGAATAGGTTGTGGTGCATTACAAAGACAAGAATCAGGTATTTGGGTGGTTGATCGTTTACAATTAGAACATAACCATGAATTTGATACTCCATTAGATGATAATAGAAGAGTTACTATAGCTTCCAAGGGATTTAAAGAAGAAGGAAATAATGTTTTGGAGAATCTTTATTTAGTCGAAACAAATGGTGGTCTTAGCTTGGCGACGTGGTAAAGAAAGTAATATAGGTGGTGATTGGTAAGAAATGTTGCTTGAATATCTTCAATCTCGAATAGAAGAAGATATAGGTTTTTTATACTCTTTGGAAATGGATAATGGGAAAGGAATGAATGTTTTTTTGGCTGATGCTAAATCTAGATTTTCGTGTACTCAATTTGGAGATGCGATAGTGTTCGTGTCGATAATAGCTGATTCTGAACCGGAAATTCATTGTGCGATTGCGCGTGTTTTTCGTCGAACACATCATAGATTTTCTGCATGGCAAATCCGAGAGCTATGGTAGATGAGAATCTAGGGGAGTTATTGTCAAACAATGCTGAATTTAAATATGAATACGAAGCCTGCGTTTCCCAGAGTAAGACAGCTAATGAATTTTATTCAGCATGGAATATTTTTATTAACAAATATAGTTTAAAAGATAACGCTTGGTTAAAGGAAATGTATAGAATAAGCAAGAGTTGGGTTCCTTTGCATTTATGTGGAACTTCTTTTGCTGATAGAACTATCTCACTAAATTTTACTGTTGAGCGCATGCGATTCTCAGTAGAAGATGTAGAGAATCTCGTTATGAAGAACCTTTCCGCAAGTTTAGCGACAAGATTAAATTTTGTTTATTCGTTTTACATCTTTACCTAAACTTCAATGTTAATGCAGGTGCATCTGATCGAGGGATTGCTCGATCAAGATGAGGGAATGGTCCATGTTTCATGGGTACAACCGAGAATTCTGGGAATGCGTAAGATTAAATATTTACGGGATCGACTAGATAACTAGGTGGAGAAAGTACAAAACACGCTCGTTTCCCTTGAGGAAGAAAATGAGTTAATTTCACCATGAGTCCTTTATGAGTTAAAAAATATAATCTAACATCAACTTTAACAAATTTTATTTATTGAATCATGGAAAATTCTTCCATCTAATATTAGATGGTTCCGTACGAATCGTATTATGACACATACCTTATGTTTTTAACTTCCAAAAGTAATTACCGAATTAATCTAATGATGACATGTGTTTTGTTATCATAATTAATAGACGTGCTTTGAATATTGGACCATCCAATGCAGGATGAAAGTCTTACCCTTGTATCATCCCTTTTTTTCCACTATATCTACAAAAGTACCCAAACTACAATCTACCTTTATTTCATTTTGAGCGCGACAAATTGCGAGGAGCTCATCTCCGTCGTACTATTAAATAAATCTTCCTCACCAGCATGATAATTCTTTTCTTTCTCATCATCATCCCATTTAACAAATTTCTTCACTACTACACGCGAGCTTTCTCGCGACTAAAGTTTTCGCGACTACTTCATGTAGTCGCTAAAGAGTATATCTCTAACGACTACATCGTGTTAACGACTACTTTATATTTTTTTCGACTACAAAGTAGTCGTACTTAAGTTTTGTTTTTTCGACTACATGAAGTAGTCGTTAGTAATATACAAGTAGCCGCTACTTGTTTATATTTTTTAATTATTTTTTTCCACCGACTTTGTGTAGTCGTTAATGAAGGTTATCTTTTTACGACTACCTCATGTAGTCGCTATTTGTTACTAATAACGACGACATTTGCATCATTAGCGACTACTTCTTGTAGTTGCTAATGTATGTTGTGTATTTATGACAGTGGGTTACGTTTTAGGATACTCAAACACCCATTATTTTACAACTTTCCCACCATTCTTTCAAAAGTCTTCCAATTTTTTCCCACAATTCATCATCAAATACTATTTTAACACATGGAAAAGGTTTCCCGGACCAATCAACAGCGTGTGACCTTCTCAATTATCAATTTTTCCACCTAAAGTTTCTCAAAAGTAGATATTTTTTGTTCTACAAAACTCTTTATTATTTTTTTTGCATACAAAAATAGTATTAATTATTAGGTATTTCAACACGTGGAAAACCTTTTCCGGGTCATTCAACAACGTGGGACCTCCTCAATTATCAATTTCTCCTTCTAAATTTGCCCAAAAGTAGGTATTTTTCTTTTATAAAACTTTTTTCATCTTTTTTTATTTGATTACAATTGTATAGTTAACGATAAATATATAGTATCACTATGTATTTCGAAACATCTTGATCAATTGTATAGTATCACGATAAATATATAGTATCATTTAAACATTACTAAGTTGAGTCTTGATCAATTCTATAGCTTCTGAGTTCCTCTTAAAATAAATGTTGTTGAATTTCTTCAAAGCAGCTTTAGTATTTTTTTTGCTTCATACACAGTGTATACATATAATTCCCATCAACCTTAATGCTCCAAGCTTGTTTCACCATATCAATAAATTTGTCATGTTTAACCCAAGCATTAAAAAATTTAAATTGACTAGCAACTACTCTTTTCCTACTCCCTACACTTACTTTTATTGGGTGATGATCTGAGGTAGAAGGAGGGTGGATCATAACACTAGATGTCATAGTATCAAGCCATTTAGTATTTATACATACCCTGTCTATTTCACTTGCTCTAATATTATCCACGTCACTCTCATTTGTCCATGTATAAAATTTCCATCCATAACCATGTTCAAGTAAATTAGCATCCTCTATACATTCATTAAACTCCATAGCTCCTTTATCCAGTACAGTACAATTTAATCTATCATGTACTTTAAGCATTTCATTATAGTCCCCCATTATGCACACTTTATCCTTATCATATTTTCTACTCCACTCTATCATATCATGCCATAACTCTTTCCTATCACCACTATCACTACTAGAATAAACCATAGCAACGTATAAAACCTCCTGACTTTCATTGATCTTTAACTGAATAAGAATAGCTTGAGAAGATTGAAGTACTAACTTTGCCTCTACATATTTATTATCCCATAGTAACCAAATCCGGCCACTAGCATCATTACTATAATTATGTAACATCTCCATATAAGAGAAATGTTATTTTATTATTGCAGGATAGTGTGAGCTTTAACTTTAGTTTAAGCATTCCAACCACCCTGATATTATTATTAACTAAAAATTCCTTGACATCAAGCTTCCTTATTACATTATTGAAGCCTCTCACATTCCAAGCTACAATATTCATATATTGGGTGGCCTGGTAATCTCTTCTCCTCCATTGTGATGATTAACAAATTCTATCACGTTAAGAGAAATGTTGCCAACCGATGAAAAAAACAATTGAAGTATGCGTGGATATATAGAATATTGTTGACAATACCTGTCACAGTTGCATCTGTAGAAAGAAGTTTTTCAAAACTGAAGTTGCGGTCGACAATGTCACAAGAAATACTAAATGGATTGACTACTTTATCAATTGAAAAGGATATGCTAAAAAAATAGAATATTCAAAATTAATTAGTGATTTTGCATCAAAAAATACAAAAAAAGTTGTATTTGAGTGATACATTTTTTTATTTTGTTTTCAAAAATTTAGTTATTCTTTTTTATTATGTAATGATTTTTTTATATTTTATTATTAAATATAAAAAAATAATTATATATAAAGCTCCTATTTTGAATTTGGCTTAGAACCCCTTTAACATGTCCAACCCCGTTTTAGCCCATGGGCCTATTTTTAATTTGGTTGTCCGTTCCAGTCCATGGGCCGATTTTGAATTTGGCTTAGAACCCAAGTCCGTTCTAGCCCATGGGTTTATAGTCAAACCCATAAACATTAGGGTTTAGATTACCTATTACTTATACTCTCTAATAATAATCAGATCTTCTTCTTCTCCTTCTTTTTCTGCCGTTCACAACAAATAGTTAACTTTTTTATTTTATATAAATTTATATATATATATATACATCGATTTGAACATATCGCCCATAGTAGCCGGCCAAATAGAAGGTATTTGTTTGATCTTACTTTTTTTTGCACATTTTATTTATATATCTGTAATTTTAATTATTAATATTAAAGTGAACAGTTAATCTGTTCTAAATAAATGTTTATATATATGCTCAATTTTTACTCTACTTTGATTGATTATTGAACTCTTGTAGTTTATTGTCTTTCGATATTTGATTTTACGAAAAACATCTGATGTACTGAATCTAGGATTTTTGATATTATAGCAAAAGATCAATATATATCAAAAAGATATGAGTGTAGAAGATATAGTTGATCTAATTATTCTGTATTAATTTGACATTTATGGATGAAAATAATATGAACAACGTAGAATTAATCACTTAATGCTTATGTAGTTGGGATGAAAATGTTAGATAAAGAAAAAGTATTAATGTTTTTCTCCTTCATATTTTGCAAACAGGTCTATCTACACTAATTAAGATTTAATTTTATGTTGTGGATAAAATCGTTACCAAAACTAAAAAAAGATAAAGATCGATGAACATCTCATTTCAATCAAATACCAACATCTCGAGAAGTTCACGCTTGTATGGTAAGATTTACTTGCTAGGAATTAAGATTAAAAAATTTAGAATATTTTTGTGTGATGAATATAAATTTTAGTACTTTAATTGTACTTCATATTGAGATAGTTTGATAAATTTTGAAAGTCATCAAGGTTATGTAGTAATTATAGTTTTTTGTCTAAGCCGTCTCACTAATTATAGTTATCAATGTTAATTGTTAGTACCCGCTCTTATGTATGAAAATCGCCAAAATTTAGTTGTATATATTTTGAACGAGTGACATTTTAGTTATTACTATAAAATTCATTTAAAGTTCATAGGTGACTTAACATTTCGCTGTATGTTCATGATATTAATTATCCCTTAATATTTTCTTATAATTAAATACTTCACATCATGTATACTAAATTAACATACTAAGCTCTAAGGTACTATTAGCCTTGAGGGGCCCATTTTATTTTAGGTGCAAAAATTATTTGTTAGTACATCCTGATAAGAATACAGGGACTGAATCTACTGATTATGCCATTTACACTTACATCTACCTTTTTTTTTGGTCAAATATATCTATGATCTGTTTCTGATGATGTTTTTCCCCCCTTTCTAAAGTGGGGAAATTTCTTATATGCGGATAAAATATTCTGTAAACTCCATTGTGAGTAGTAACTGTAACGATTTGCAAGTTTATATAATGTTAGTTTTAAATATTTTTTTTCAAGTCCTAAAACATCTCTTCTTGCTTCTTAGCAGAGAATTCATCAAACGTAGTTAATCTCAAGGAAAAAAAATCCAACAATGAATTTGGGGAAGATTGTGTTCTTAATTCCAGAGACCACTCCAAATTTGTTCAGTTAATAAATTTTGTAAGTAAACTTTACCCTCTCTTTTCATTAGCAAAAGTCTCTTAAACCTTGTAGTGAAATATACATGATTTTACAATCTTTTGTTGTTTGAAAACTTATGGAGATTCTAACGATTATTGCAGACACAATATGCCTGTTGTGCAATGGAAGCATCAACAAAGTCTCGAAGTGCTTTTACATGTGCGAGTAAGATTTTAGAGGAGAAAGGGAGGCCTGAAGTTGCTGTTTGTATAAAAGGAGCTCTTGATTATTGCTTCCATAATATGGAAGAACTGTTGAAATTAGTAGAAAAAGCAAAAGAGGCTCTTTGTTATTAATAATATAGATTTCATATGATTGTAAAGTTGTAACAAATAGACTAAAACTGTTATGTTTGTGTTTGAATATGGATCTTCAAGTTATTTTCTTTTTATAAACGAGTGTTGTGTTTTTTCTCTAAAAACTCGGAAGGCCCCAGGACCTTAAAATCATCTTATTAGATAAGTAATCAATTTAATAAGATGTAGTGATGTAAACTAAAGCTCCACTTGCAAATTTCTCTTGCCACCTCACTTACATATTTCCCCGTAAGATTCGGCCACTTTAACACTAACTTCCTTTTTGCATCATTTCTTGCTTTTTCCGCAAAATTTTCCACTTTTCTACTTTCTCTTTCATCGGTTGATTTTCTCTTTTCGAAGCAAGTTTCACGTGTGACTGATTTTCCGCCATTCAATTCTGTTTTATCTCTTTCTACGCCAAATCTATTGTGTTTTGTTTTACTGTTTTTGGAGAATATCAACATTAGTTTCACAAATCTCTGGTTCTGAGTTAGATATTATTCTTTATAGAAACATTTGTTGCTGAGAACCTCTTCTTGGGTTTCTCTCAATTCTAACTATAAAATATCCTGTTTCTTGTATTGATCCTTTTAAATTAAGTTTGGGAATTGCTTGGAGGAAGCTGTTAAGGCCATTTTGGTGGATCAAGGTGGAGAGTGCTCTACTAATTATCCTTCTTGTATATGTTAATAGCTTAAAACATCATGAAAGTTGCTCCCTTTAAGTTGTTTACCATATGTACGACTCATGATGGGTTTTACCAGTTACGAAAAGAGTTTGGAACGTTAAAACTAAGGGTAAATGTTTTAATGGTCCATATTTGGAGAGCTAAAAATGCTTTGGTGCTGCAGATTTATGTCAAATAGAGCTATCTGCAGAAATTTGAACTTGATTGGAATACTTAAAGGTTCAAGAATGCTGGTTTGTAAGTGTGGTTGGTTGATTAGTGGTATATTTGCAGATTTGGATGTGTCAATTGTGATCAGTTGGTTATATTTTGGAGTGAGGGTCTGTTTTGCAATTACTACAACTGCATGGGTCTTGGAGAAATGCTACATTTCGAGCATAAATATTGTAGGACCATTGGGTCATATGTCAAATCTACAAGAAAGATTCTCATGCTCCAAAGCCCATATATGATGAACTTCCCCAAAACAATGAACAAATCAATGTTTCATCGCCATCTTCGTCATCTAAAATTAACAACATGCTTGATTCATTCCTCGAGACGGACTTGGTGCCGCTTGCTGAGCTACTTGAATCGACTCCTCACTCGGTTCCAACTCAGCACAACATCAATGTACCTATTCCAAACTCAGCACCATTGGAACAAAGCTACTCCTCAGTAAATCAGATGCAGAGGTTGAGTTCCGAGAGCTTTAACACCTTAGGGTTCAGATCAAAAGAAAGAATAATATCTATAATTTCTCTTATAGCATCCCAATGCAATTCCCCATTGAGTAGTACCCCCTATATAAGACAAGAACCATATATACTTAGACTGGAGGAGTAGTAATTCATAAAAGTGAGCATGAATTACTACTCAGATATTCACTCGGTCTGAACCTGTCCCCTCATAACATGAGTGTTGGTATCATTTGAGGTTGTCGCCTTCTTATACAAGAAAATGACTTATTTGTGACCAATACCAACCAGCTGCAGCCACTAATCTAATTTCCTTGTCAATAAATGTTACATCCCTAAATCTACCAAAGTCATGTGACACATTACATACAATTTTCAAAGATATAAACTCCATCACCAATTCTCTATACAAAGACCCCAAAATATTCCTTGTTATAAAACACAATCAAAAAATATGTTTAAATGTATTCAATTTAACACAACAACACATAGCAATTTAACCCCTATTTTGATTAGGTAAATTATAGTTAGTAATCTCTCCTAATAGCTTAACATTTGGGACATCTTAACTCCCACACAATTTTCCATTCCATACCTTCCTCTTACTCTCCTTCCTAATTCCATTTATTTGTAATTTCCATCTTGGCCAAATAAACACCATATGATTCATGTATCCACGAAAAATAGTCTAGTTTCACCCTATTTTTGTATTTCACCTTTTTCTTTATTTTTTCAGAATCAAATCCTTTATATTGTTATCTTCCATATTTTATGTTTATTATATTTTTAAGTTAGATAATTTACTCTATATATCCAATTTTATTTTTTCATTAATGATTTTTAAACCTTGACAATATTTTTCAAATTACTGGAATTTTTCTGTAATTCGAATTTTGTTATTTCACTTAATTTTGTTACCTGAATTTGAACGACATGATCAAAAGCTTACATTTTTACAATAGCTTGAACACAATGAAGTATTCCCACAGCTTGTCTCTGATCTAATTGGCCACTTACAATAGGTTGCAATTTAATTACATTTTTATGCTTCAACTATACTTCTTGAGCATGTAACTTACATCAATTAAAAACCAAAAACCCATTGTTAAGATCATTAAGTATAGAATAATACTAGAAATCCTCTTATAGAGGCATGTATATTGATCTGGGCTTGTAACATTAGATTCAGTAGTCAAAATCTTAGAATATTACCATTGGCCATTATATACTATATCAATAATTGATTGTGTGTGTTTTACTTGTTGAAATAAAGAAATACACTAAAAGGTCTATGTATTATAGTGAAAAGGTCTATGTATTATATACACTAAAAGGTCTATGTATTATAGTGAAAAGGTCTTGATCCCACACCGTGCGAGATTTGACTTGGTGGTTCAAATGAAAAATGATACACTTTTGAGTTAGCGAAATTGGGAAGTGGTTACAGTTGATTTGGAATTACGATGCAAAAGTTACACTTATTCTACTACAATGTGTACTACAATAGAGGCATGAATGTAAAACGGATTTGGCCCCTTAAAGTATTTAATTAAATCACACATAGGCCTAATCCAGTTTTAAGCACTATAATAAATCTCCTTAGACCTCAAAATTTAGTACACATAATTTTATTTCCACTTTTTTGAGAGAGAACAAGGGAAATGCAAGAGTAGAAGCTGAAGAAACTCTTTTCTTCAACCAACAGCTTAAATCAGTCCTTCAATTAGGTTCTTCATTTTATTACTGTTTTAAGGAAACATATATAATCTTAATTTAATTTTAGTTTTCTTTCTAATATGAGCTCACATACTTGAGAAATGTATAATGGGATGACCCTAATTTATTTAGTTAATATCTTAAATTTGGACTAATTTCTGATTTAAATTGAGTTGGGTATTCTATATTGACTATTATTTCATGCATTTTTAGTTTTTTAAATTTGGAAAGTTAGAGATAGGTTTCAGTAGATAGGCTATTTACTTTTGGGATGATCATCCGGAAAGGGGGTTTAATTAAATGATTTAGATAATAGACGCGTGGTATTCGTCATTAATCCTGATGGAGTTGACTAACCGCATAGCCAATTGGGTAATGTCTTAATCACCTGAATGTAGCATATAATCACTATGGCGGGGTTTGTAATACTGTGAGATTGCCTTCAAGTCTAACATGGAGGGAGTTAGGAGGATATTAGAGACCCGACGAATGTAGAAATACCTACTTTACCCTTAACAAAAGCATTAAATACCTGAATTTAGGTGAACCCTAGGAAGACTCAAGTATATTTCTCATATTTATGTCCACCCTCTAGTCTTTACTTTATTATCATTTTGTTTAATCTTTACCTAAATTACATTCTTTCCTTTAGTCTTTTCATAATTAAAAACCAAACAAATATCTATGTTTTATTTATTTCGTATTGTAATTAATTCTACTTATCATGTAACAAATTTATCTTACCTAGATATTCCCGTGGAGACGATTATCCTGTTTTTACATACTTATTACTTGGACGACATGTACAATTGCGGTAGTCGTTTCTCTTCTTTAATGTTGATTTTTATCACACTATAGGATCGATCACTTTCTCTATTTCGTTATTTTATCCTTTAATCAAAATTGTCTAATTTTTTAATCTTTTTATTCTTCTATTATATACTAATAAACTCATTCTTATTATATAACTCGGAAGATGGCTTGTGTTGGACTATAAATTTGAAAATGAATAATCGGAATGGGTAACCTCACTGATGTGAGATAAATACTTGGTCTAAAAGAATCCATACATATTTAGGTTCGTAAGATGATCTTGGCTACACTTTTAAAGTTTCAAATTCTCTAATTAATGTATATAAGAATAATAAACTTGTCCCATGTTGAAAAAACGGTTATGGTTTATATATGTTTTATGGGTTATGCATTACATCTGATTTGACATTGAGAATACAACTACTATACAATGAAACTTGAGATTTGGACATATAAGTCAATTAGGACTCAACGTTCAAAGTAAGTATGACTTACTTGGTAAAGATTCTATGTCTAATTTATTTTTTCGAAACTTGTGTTTTATCTAAACAACATAGAATAAAATTCACTATGGTGCTCATATGTCTAAGTCTATACTTGAATATGTACATGTTAATTTTTGAATACCTAAAAAGCATGAAACTCATGTGAGTATATGGTATTTTATGTCTTTAGTTGATGATTACTCTACAATTAAAAGGACTTTTCTTCTAAAAACAAAAAATTTAACTTTGAATCTTAATAAAGAGTGGATTGCTTTACAAGTAAAACAAAGTGGAAAATATCTTAAGTTCCTAAGAACAGAGAATAGTCTTGAATTTTGTATTGATGAGTTTGATAAATTTTGTAAATCGTATGGTATAATGAGACATTGAATTGTTAGAATACACCAAAACATACTAGTGTGGTTGAAAGTATGAGTATGACCATTCTTGAAGAAATTAGATGTTTTTTTTCATACGAACCTTGCAAATATTTTTTTGGGAGAAGCACTTTACACTGCTACCTATCATGTGAATATAAGTCCCAATATATATCAACATGAAATGCCCTCTGCAATTGTGGGATAATAAAAAGCCTAACTTGTGATAATTTGGATGTGATACATATGCTCATTATAAGAAGGTAAACTTGATCCTAGGTCATTAAAATATGTTTTCCTTGGTTATCAACATATGCATGGTACCGAATGATTTTTTGGGATGGAGAATCTAGAGTAATAAAGATTCTCGTTAATGGGGATATTATATTTGATGAATCTAACTTTCATTACAAGTTAGGAACTATGTTTCTAGACAATGATCACACATAAGGGTACTGAGATTGAGGTGAGGCCTATAACAACTTTAGAAAATTATGTTAATCAAGATGATCCAAATGAAGGGGAGGAACCTGATACTGAGCATTCCAAAGAGGAGTTAGTTCTAAACAATGGGCACAATGTTGGGTCAGAAACTCTTCAGGAGGCCACTCAAGATAGCTTGGTGAACTACTAGTTAACAAGAGATTTAATGGGGAAAGAACCGAGACCTTCTCCAGGTATTCATATGTTGAATTTTTGTATATTACATTTATAGCTGCTGCTAAGGTTATGAATAATGAACAAGGTAGGTATCTTATGGTAGTTAGCTCAAAAGGTAAAAATATTTGGTTTAAGGCTATGAAAGAAGAAATGTAGTCTTTTAAAATTAACAAAAATTAGATTATTTTTATAAACATTGAAATGGAATGCATTTAAGTAGGTAGTTGCTTATATTAGTAGTACTCTGAATATTGGTCTCTGTTATGGAAAAATTAGTGTACCTTTTGATCTAGTGGGTTATGCATTACGTGGAAATCTCAATTACATCCTTTAGCAGCTTTATCTACTATTGCATCCGAATATGTAGAGGTTTGTGATTGTTTTAAAGAGACTATATGGTTACAAGGACTAATTAATTAGTTAAAAATGGCGAAGTCAACTAGTACTATATTTTCTAATAGTTATTCACTTGAGTAGAAATCCTATGTACCATAAAAAATCTAATTAGGTTGGTGTAAAATTTCATTCTATTCTTTACTACCCACAAACATTGTTTAACTTGTTGTATGTTGAGTGAAGTTGTTTTTCATTTTTATTTTATAGGTACCTGGCATTTGTGATGAGTTGGCTTTAAGGCACTGTGAATTGCTGAAAGCTCACTTTTTTTGTTTAATCAAGGTGCATTGGACTTTTAGGTGGTGATTGTTATATTATAAAGGAAAATACTATTCTAAGCCCAAAGCTTATATTTCCTTATGGGCCACTTATGTTATAATGGGTCCTTTTATTTGATGGGTAAGTCTTCCATCCAATATTGGATGGTCCAATATTTACATCATAGTCATTAATTATTATAACAAAACACATATCAAGATTAATAAGTTGGTTATTTTGTAAGCTTAAAACATGGGGTATGTGTATCAATATTATTTGTGTAGGATTATCAAATATTGGATGGAATTTAATCCAGAAATTACAACTTTGATCTCTTATTTGGATGGTCCAGATTGAAACCCTAATTTATTTTGTGGATATATAATTTGGTTAAATTTGATCAATATATTCTTCCGTCTTCTTTACATCTTCTCCCTAAACATATATTGTACAAAACTAAGGTACGTTTTGTGTATTTCAATCTTATGTATTGAATAATTGTTAGACAGTGTTGAAGAAATATAGAAATGAAGTGAGATTTCGTGATAGATTCAAGGAGTGTGTTCTTAATTCAATTGAAAGACTACTATCTTTTATTTATTTTCAACTTCGTATTTTAAATTTTTTGATTTTTCTAGAACCTTTGAAAAAAATTAAATTAGTTTAATCTTTTATAATTTCTTTACTCTTAGTGATTTTTAGTTGTCAAAACTACAATTCTTTGCCTAAAATTTTTTAGACCATCTTAATTGATTGATTTGTAGGATTATTAGGATTTGTTGTTTTTCCTAATCTTTTTTTATTCAATTGGGATAAAATATGAGTTTTTTGATTTACTGAATTAGAAACGTATAATTCCAGATTGATTATCTTCCTCAATCCAATTGGTGGCTTTATTATCCATCTTTTTAGTTTCATTCAATATAACCATATGATTATTGAGCGACATGGAAACCATGTGTTTGAAAAAATACTTGAGTAATTTTTTCTTAGATCAAAATATCAAGAGATACAGCAAAATATCAAATGAGGTTCTACATATGTGAATGACCAATAACAGTACAAATCAGAACTCATTGTCCAATCATCAATCATGATGTTATGTACAATTATAAAACAATCACTATTTGCATTACTAACACTAAGGTATGGATCCATATTATATGTATATTCTTTTTCATCTATATATTATTTATCAAAAAATTATGGTAGTTCAGTCTTATCATTCCTGAATATACATATACGTGACAATTCAAGCATGACTCTATAACTATAGTATAGTTAGAGTCTTAATATTCAAAGCCAGAATTTGTACATTGTTTCAAAATTATAAGTCATTTTATTATTTTATTAACATCTTGAACTTAATTTACATTTATTCGCATTTAAAGTTATAATTAAATTTTTTGTTTTTTAATCCTAACTCTACACATAATTGAGATTTGAACACTTGTCTTGAAGATCTCATGAGACCGATATTTTCCTTCCTAATCACTAGCATTTGATATATGGAGAAGGTTTAAAGACCTCATATGTTTTTATTTGAATTTAGAAAATCATGTTATATAATTTACACAAATATTTATGTTTTGTACATCCATTTTAATAAAAATTTATTTAATATACACGAAAGCGATCGATGATCATTGCATTTCAAGAAAAGAGAATTATTTGTTGATTTAACGTGGTAAGTGTTACCTCTATGATAATATTTGTGAAAAAAGTATTCTATTGTGCTATAAGCTACTAATGTGCTAAAATTGACTATACTAATAAATCCTGTTGGTAACACAAGCACTACAAGGACAAGATATTTTTACTAATGTCATTAATGTGAATATTAAAGAAGTATATCTATATATTTTATACACACACCTTATATCTTACTCATAATCATCTTAACTTCTACGATTTTTTTGACTTTCTTATACATTTTTTTGTTTGTGTTTTTTCCCAAGTTCATTGCACCATGGGTCTCTATGTTCTCCGGCGAAGCTCCCCCGCCTTTTGAAAAATCTATTTTTTCATGTAGATGAAAGAAAAATTTATATTAGGGCCTCTTAACCTCCCCTAGTTTTTTCCCAATCTTTCACTTGGTCCCGCCAAATTTTCAGAAGTTTTCAAGTTTATTTTATTTATTTTATATCATGAGTTTTTTTCTGAATTAAAATATAGGTTATTTTGTATAAAATAGAGAAGTATACTGCTATAAATTAGTATAATTTTAAACCTATAATATAGTGGTTTTCATAATTTGGTGTGTTATTTTTAATAATACATGGAATTTTGTGTATTTTTTTCATAATTCCCTATAAACATCGTGTTTTCATAATACAGGGACTATAGCATCGGGTTTTCATAATACAGGGACACCTATAGTGCAATTAATTCAAATTTGTAATAATATAGGGACCTATAGTGTGATTAATTTAAAAAAAATATAATATAGGGACCTACGGTGAAATTTTGCATAATATAGTGAGCTATAGTGTAGTTAAGTAAGGTTTTCAACATATTATAGTAATCTATATTAAAAAAATTCATAATACAAGGACTTATAGAGCAATTGAATCGATTTTTTTCATTACACTATAGGTCCCTATGGTATTATGTTATTTCTTCTAGTATGCAGATTGATTTTTCTCTTTTTTTTCGAGTGAAGTATTTATTTTATCTATAAAATTGTTTATAAAGAAAGTATAATTTATTTTAGGACGTGTCACAAAAAATCTTGTTAGTAAAGCAACAAATAAACTAGCTACTTGTGGAGAAAATATATCTTACAATGTATGAATTTTTACATATCAGATTCTCGTTTATGTTTTGTAAAGAAGGTGTTTTGATAGTTTGGTTATTAATTGTATGATTTTTTTGTGCTACTCAGGGAGGGAATATTCGATATTATTTCTCTTACTGGGTTTTATATTCGAACCTAGCTTATCGGGGATCCTACGGCTGCTAGTCCAATTCAGGTAACATGAACTGATACTTATTATAAAGTTTATCTCTTTTGATTATTTTAATCCATTACTAGTAGTTGATTGCAATTTTTGCTGTTCTTAGGTGGCTAAAGATGAGGATTTTCGGAAACAGATTGAGAAGGACAAATACTTTGATCTTGTATATCATAATAAAGTTTTTCGTTTCCGGACTATAAAAGAGTTGTCTTTAGCCCTTTTTAAAGGTAACGTATAATGTTTGTTTTTATCCTTAGTATAGTAATTTGTAATATTATATTCTAATGTAAATTTTTGAAAATAGTAAGCGATTGTATCTAAAAGACTAAAGAAGCACCACAGTAACACCAAAACTTAGAGGCCGTCAACCGCCCTGCTTTATCCCGTCACAAACAGCCAATGATGCGGTGGATCCAACTGTCAAAAGGAAAAGGTAAATACATGTGTTATACTATACTCCTGTCATAGGAAATAAATAATGGATTATATCTTCAAAAGAGCGTCACATAAGAGAAGATTAAATTTTGTACATGTGGAGTGATAGTTGACAGGAATGAAGAAGAGCAGCTGGTGTTGAGAGCGATTATGTTTTGCTGGTATGTGGGAAAGGATGAAGCTATAGCCGTGGCTAGAATGAATGGTGTCACGGGCCTTTAATTTTCAGGAACTGTGTCTGTAGTTGAAGTAAAAAATTTAGTATAATATAGGGACCTATAGTACAATTTCGTATAATATAAGGACCTATAGAAGTTTTGGTATAATATAGGGACCTATAGAAGTTTTGGTATAATATAGAGACCTATAGCAGTTTTGGTATAATATAGGGACCAATAGTGCAATTAACATGTTTTTATTTTCCTAGTGGGGTTTCCTCTTAACCCCACATGTGGAAAACTCCAACTTTCTGTTATTTACCTTATTTGTTTATGAAAGAAAAAAGGGTATAAGGGATTCCGATTATTTTAATTTTTTTTAATTAAACTTATATGTATTTATGATGTGATGTATAATCATGAAACATGATGTTGTATACTATAGAGTTTCTCTTATTTATAAAATATGTGCTCCCTGTAGTGTATGGCCTCGCATAGCTATACAAATATGCGATGGATCAAATAAGTGAAAAGGTACATTTGTGTAATCTTGATAAATAGTAGTTCTTTGAGTATTTCCATTTTAAGTTAGTATTATATAGAATTTAATAAAACTTCATATGATTTGAGGCCCGAATAACAACTTACCTCATACCTATTCTCGAGAATTCTGAAAATGGGCAAGGTGCTACAAGTCATAGAAGGTGTTTTAGAACAAATTTTTAAGAAACCACCATAACAGTGAAGGTTTGTTTAACATAGTTTACAAATTAGACAATCATGAGTGGTTGTAAGTTTTGTTTTGTAAAAAACGTTCTTCTACCCCATTGAAAGTTACATTTTAATTTTTTCTCACAAGAAAGTTATATTTTCTTAATTACTTTTAGATGCATGAAACAAATACATAAATTCTTTCTCGTATCATTACTCACATAAAACCAATGCTCTGTATATCATTCCTCGATTGGTTCATCAAGTTAATTAACCAAGTCAGACAGTACAAATAGTATTTTGACTTATGCTAATACGATTTAAATGTAAGATGGGAAGGCTTAATCTGAGATTAATTAGATAAGCAAGAATTAATTACAAACTCCCGTTGTCACGAGATTGAGTTGTTGAGTCATGTATATATAATGTAATAAGTTGTACTCTTCATATCTACAAATAATATAATCTTATTCCTAAACACGGCTTGAAGAAGCTAGATATTAATTCATAGAGACGAGTAAGGCTCTGTTTTGTACGAAATGGATGATTCCTTGGAAAATTTTGGAAGAAGTATTAATGTGGAAGGTATGAGTGTATGATTTGCAAGAATTTGTAAATGAGATTTAGAGTGCAACATCATCCCCGATGGATATTTTCACCATTAATTGCTCTAAGGAGTAAATCACCATTTTGTTGTGGTGTCTGAGAACATGAGGAATCATTAAGAAGACAATAGTGAGAACGAAGAATATTTAGTGTGGAAGATAATTAAGTCTGAATCGTGGCATAATAGCTGGAAAAAAGAGAAATTGTATTCTATTATTATTTGTAAGTAGTGCAATGTCATTCGAGTACAATCATCAACAAACAAATAAAAGTTAATGGTAATGGTCCTTTATTCCTTTCTAGTTGGATATTTTCATTCCTCCCACTGTATCTTCTAGCTGTGTGATATCTCTATATAGTTGTAGAAAATCGAGCAAGAAAGAATGACAGCTGAAGATATGGAGCATGATATTAAGGAAGAAAACAATGATAAAGTATATGCTTCTTGGCGAGATGATCAACTCAATATTATCACCGTTGTTGGTCCGTTTTGGAAAGGAAACATAGCATTTTCAGAGGAGTTGTACGATCCTCGTTCTGTCATAAGTCACTTTGAATTTCATTCCTTTTGTTGTCTTTATGGTAATGTAAAAGATCCATTCTTTCATATTTTAAATCAATTTGTTAACTTTGCAAATAGATAACAAGTGTACGATTGTCTCAAGGGATAGAGGTTCCTATTGGATTTCATGTTAAAGATGTATATTATTAGTTTAATATAATCTTAAAAACAAATATGTTCATGTTCCTTTGAAGAATTGGAAAAGGCTTAAATTAATATAGAGTATTATCTAAAACCTTTCCTATTCTTTTGGAAAAGTGGAAAAGACATTTTTTGTGAAGAAAATGTCTCACATAGGAGCAGAGATAGAAAAACTAATAGTTTAAAATAGCTTACCCATCTATTACTTTCAAAAGAACTAAAGGCTATGAAAACCAAAAGGGAAATGACAAAACCCCACATGCGCGCACCATCACCACCACCACCACCCGCCGACGACAAGAACGTGGGCTCTTGGGCTCATGGGGATTTTGGGAGTTGGGGGAGTCAAAAATAAAAATTGAAATAATTATTCTAGAAGTGAATTCGGTGGAAGAAGACTAGCTCTTATAGTAGTCAGTGGAAAGTCAACCCATTCAGCCAGAAGATAAAACGCCCACCAATTTCGTATTAGAACACAAGCGTCCACCAATTACGCACCAGTCAATAGTTACAGAACTTGGTCACGCAATTACGCACTAGTCATCAGTTACAAAATTTGGCACGTGTCCAGGTTCATTGCTGAAATTGAAAATATGGGTCAAATCAAAACCGCCAATCAATTAAAGAGGAAACCAACGGCACTAATTGTGGGCGTTTCCGAAAAAGACTCTCTCCACCTACTCCCTCCTCCATATATACTACATCTCCTCATTTTCCTTAAGCTATGAAACACATCCGAAAGAACAAACACCCTACCTCTTTTATCTATGAAAATTATAATAGTCGTAGACTCTCTGTTAGAGATAACTAGTACGCCGAAATATCTTTTTAACAGCATTTTAATTCTGTGTAATTTTTTTTATATTCCAAATTTCGTGTAAGTGTTCCGTTTGCATTTGTATTTAAATTTTTGTAATAGTTAGTTTACATTATTTGAAATGATTGTTTTTTGGATTTCCATTCTTACTTTAAAATGGTAATTTCAATTATTTACCAACAATTTAAAAAGATATTCGTTTATATCATCGTTTGTTTTTTTGAAATGGCTTTTCCTCTCTCGGTTGTTACTTCATCATTGAACACAAAAGCCTTTCCCAACGTGAATATATTGTAGCCCCTTAGTTGTTCCAACTACAAGCGTTGGGCACAAAATATTTTAATATGTCTTAAACAGTATGAACTTGACTTCGCTGTTTTCGAAGGTCCTCCAGCTATGGTGGATAATGGAGTTCCTACTGAAGAAGAACAGACCAGATATCTTGCCCTCGTAGCAAAGTTCAAAAGAGCTAATACCATGGCTTGGGAATGGATGTTGAGCAACATCTCGAATCCCATTTTTTATCTTCTTTTCAAAGAGAAATCGACAAAGGTCATATGTGAGACTCTCGAGAAGAAATATGGGGCTGATGATTCGGGTAAGAAAAAATATGTCAGTGGGAATTGGTATAACTTCAAACTTAACGATCAGAAGACTATGACTAAACAACTTACTGTGTACGAAAACCTATGCGCGGAGGTAATCGCCGAATGCATGAATATGTGCGAAGTTTTCCAAGCTAACATCTTGTTAAAAAAATTTCCCCCATCGTGGAGTGAATATCGTAACCATCTTAAACTCAAAAAGAAAGAAATGACTCTCCAATAACTTACCAGTCATATGCAAGTCGAAGAAGCCAAACGACTCAAGGATAAGTCTCTCTCTTTCCCTCATCCTTCCTCGAAAGCTAACCTTGTCGAAAATTATGATCAAGGTAACAAAGACACATTCAAATGGAGGGGAAAACAACAAGTCTCAAACAAATCCAAATTCGAGGGAAACAATAACTGTGACAACACCAACAAACAAGGCGGAGGGTTCAAAACTTCTGGTAAAATTAAGATACCTAAGGACGTCTGTTACTGTTGTGGTAAATAAGGACATAGAGTTTTTGAATGCACTCTTAGAGACGGCCAGGGTCACAAAGCTGCCGTAATTCTGATGGAGATCGAAGAAATAATCGTCGCGGTAATGGTTAAGGTAAACTTAGTTGAGAACAAAACCGAGTGGATCATTGACACCGGAGCTTCCCGATATTTCTACGTAAAGAAAGACCTATTCAAAAAGTTAGAGAAAGCAACTGATGGTGAATGTGTGTATTTGGGTGACTCTTCTACCACTACGGTTCTTAGAAAATGACAAGTTCCCCTTAAACTCACTTCTGGTGAACTTTAGAGTTAAATGATATTCTCTTTGTCGCCTCTCTTCGTAGGAACTTAGTTTTCAGAGATCTTCTTAATAAAGTTGGAATCAGACTTGGTTTTGAGGGGGGGGGGGAATCATTATTACCAAAAATGATGAGTTTGTGGAGAAAGGATATTTAAATTTTGCTTTGTTTGTTTAAAACATTGTAACCATTAATGAGAGTGCTTCTTATTCTTCTTATATCGTAGAGTTTGTGGATACATGGCATGGTAGATTTGGTCATTTAAATTTTGTTTCTATTGAAAGGCTTAAAAATCTTGGACTACTATCCCTTCACAATGTGGATGATTTTGTAAAATGTCAAATATGTTTGGAGTCCAAATTTCGTAAAAAACCTTTTAAATCCATTACCATTATAAAGACTAAACCACTAGAATTAGTACATTCTGATTTAGCTGATTTTAAATACTCCTCTAGTAGAGGAGAAAAACTTTACTATATAACCTTTATAGATGACTACTCTAGGTTCACTAAAGTATACCTTCTTAAAACTAAATATGAGACAGAAAGTGCATTTTTAAAATATAAAGTCGAGGTTGAAAACCAACTAGACTGTAAACTCAAATGACTTAGGTCTGATAGAGGGAGTGAGTATAGTTCAAATTCCCTTTAAGAGTTTTGTGAAGCTAATGGAATGATCCATGAAATTAGTGCCCCTTATACACCCCATAAAAATGGCATAGCCAAAACAAAGAATAGGTCCCTTAAAGAGACTATATATGCCATGTTAATAAGCTCAGGTTTATCAACTAATATGTGGGGGAAATCTTTTTTGTCAACTTGTTATGTGCTCAATAGGGTACCCCTAGATAAGACCCCATATAAGATGTGGAAAGGCATTCCATCAAACCTAAAATTTTCAAAAGTGTGGGGGTGCCTTGCCAAAGTCGAACTACCTGGTTTTAAAATAGTCACCATTGGACCCAAAATCATGGAATCAATATTAATAGGGTATGCTAAGAATAGTGCAACATATAGATTCTTGTCTATAGATGATAACTCGATTTGCGAATTTAAAGATGTTGAGTTCTTTGAACATAATTTCCCCTTGAAAACTTTGAATATTTTTAATGGTTCTTTACCTGTTCATAGCTTATCTAGTAATATTGATTTACCTTGTTGTGATGTTTTCCCTAGCCGCTCTACTTCTTTGGAACCTAGTAGTATTCCTGAGAAAGAACCTAGGATAAGTAAGAGGTGTAGGATCGAGTCCAGTTTTAGACCCAACTTTATCATAGCCTTCATGACCGAAGGCTTTCACATTGACCTTATAAGCGAACATGTAGTCACCTGCCTCCTCATTGGGAATGACCTAAAAACTTATGACGATACTTTTAAATCCGTAGATTCTAGTTTTTGGAAAAAGACCATTGATAGTGAACTTGAGTCTATTAAAAGCAACCATACATGGGAATTAACCGATTTACCTAACGGTAGCAAACCTATAAATAGCGAATGAAATTTAAAAAAAATTGAGACATGATGGTTCAATAGAAAAATTCAAAGCGGGACTTGTTATTAAGGGTTTTACCCAAAATAAAATTTAAATTACTTGACATTTACTCCCCTGTGACCAAAATCGCCATCATAAGAACTCTTATTTCTTTAGCCGTCATTCACAAACTAGTTATACATCAAATGGATGTTCAAACTGAATTTTTGAACGGAGATTTTGATGAAGAGATCTACACGGAGCAACCTGAAGGGTGTGTGGTTCCTAGTCAATGGGACAAAGTTGGTAAGCAAAAACAGTCTTTATATGGTTTAAGATAGAGACCTACAAAATTGTATGAAAAGCTAGACACTACTCTCATTACAAATGACTTTGTGGCTAACACTTCTGATTCATGTGTTTACTCCAACGTAATAGGCTCAGAGTATGTTATCATCTATCTTATGTAGATGACATGCTCATCTTTGGTACTTCTATTCATATCACAAATGAGACTAAAACCTTCTTATCTTCTAGGTTCGATATGAAAGACATGTGAGAATCTGATGTGATACTCGGGGTGAAAATCATTAGAAGAATTAATGGTATCTCCCTTAATCAGTCTCATTACGTGGAAAGAATGCTGAAGAAATTCGACTCCTTTGAGGTAACACTTGTAAAAACTCCTTATGATTCTAGTATTAATTTTTCCAAAAACATTGGGGATGTCGTATCCCAAAATGAATACGCTAAGATCATGAGTAGTGTGATGTTCTTAATGAACTATACTCGACCTGATATAGCTTATGCCGTAAGTAGACTTATTCTCTATACTCATAACTCGAGTAGTAACCATTGGGTTGCACTTCATCGTCTATTGAAGTACTTAAGGGGTACCATTGATCTAGGCTTGTATAATAGCAACTTTCATGTAGTCCTTTAGGGATTTTGTGATGCAAACTTGATCTCTGACAATGACGATGTAAACTCCACCAGTGGCTATGTGTTCTCTTTAGGGGGAGGTGTTGTATCGTGGAAGTCTACTAAACATACTTGTATAGCACGCTCCACCATGGAGTCTGAGTTCGTAGCACTAGAGTTAGCTGGGAAAGAAGTTGAGTGGTTGAGGAGTCTCCTATCAGATGTGCCACTTTGGGAAGGAAGTGCCACACCTGTGTGTATCCACTGTGATTTACAAGCTGCCATTGGAGTCGCTTATAATAGCGCCTATACTGGAAAGAATAGGCATATTCGCATCAGACATGGGTTAGTAAGACAATTACTGAAAAATGGTGTGATAGCCTTGGAATATGTAAGACTAGAGAACAACCTAGCTGATTTGTTCGCCAAAGGTCTAACCAGGAGAGTAGTCCTAGAGACGTCGAGGGGGATGGGAATGAAACCCATTAATGGGGAACATGTGACTGAGTTAATGTGATTCTTTCCATCCATATGGTTGATAACAAAATCGACTTAAAAAATTCATAGCCACTTGTGGTGGTCCTGTTGAGAAGGACTTGACGTACAGAGTATTTAAACTCATAGAGAATTCAAAGCCTTTAATCTGGTCCTTTTGAGAAAGACATGATAAATTCACTGATAATAGCGAGACCCAAACTTCATGATAGAATGTTAAAAGGAGATGTCCTTAAACAATTTTAAAATGAAGAAATCCACAAAGTTCATAGCCGGTAAAGGGTGGTCCTTAGAGAAGGACTTGATGAAATGAAAGGTGATGTTTAAGGGAACTATAAATTTCAGTTGGGTAAAGTATGTGTTGTGAGGGTCTCGATCGAACAACCTTTAAAGTTCAAGAGCAAGTTCACTTAAACGGAATTTGATGGTTGTCTCACTTCAGTACGTGTAAATTCAAATCGAAAGATATTGTCACTTAAGTACAATTCACCCAAATGCTAGTAGATATGGAAACCTGTTAACCTTTTCTCCAAAAGACCTTGAGTGGGGGATTGTTGGATTTCATGTTAAATATATATATATATATCATTAGTTTAATATAATCTTAAACACAATTCCATTCATGTTCCTTTGGAGAATTGGAAAAGGCTTTGATGAATATAGAGTATTAACTGAAACTTTTCCTATTCTTTTGAAAAAATGGAAAAAGACCTTTTTTGTGAAAAAAATGTCCCACATAGGAGTAGAGATTGAAAAGATAATAGTTAAAAATAGCATACATGTCTATTACTTTCAAAAGAAATAAAGGCTATAAAATCCAAAAAGGAAATGACAAAACCCCACACGTGCGCACCACCACCACCACCACCTTCCCGGCCTGGCCCGGCGGGGGAGGGGGCGGGGGCGTTGGCTTGTAGGGGGAGTTGGGGAGTCAAAAAAATCAAAAATGAAATAATTTTTCTGAAGTGAATCCGGTGAAAGATGACTAGCTCTTATATTAGTCGGTGGAAAGTCAACCCATTCAGCCAGAAGATAAAACGCCCACCAATTTCGCACCAGAAGACAAGCATCCACCAATACGCACTAGTCAACAGTTACAGAACTTGATCAACCACGTGTCTAGGTTCATTGCTGAAATTGAAAACTTGGGTCAAATAAAAACCGCCAATAAATTAAGGAGGAAATAAAGGGCACTAGTTGTGGGCAATTCTATCAAAGACTTTCTCCACCTACTCCCCTCCCCTATAAATACTGCAGCTCCTCATTTGCCTTAAGCTACGAAACACATCCGAAATGAACAAACACTCCACCTCTCTTATCTCTGAAAATTATAATAGTCGTAGACTCTCTGTTAGAGATAACCGGTACGCCGGAATATCTTTTTAACAATATTTTAATTCCGTGTAATTGTTTTTCTTTTCCGATTTCCGTCTAAGTGTTTCGTTTGCATTTGTATTTCAATTTATGTTTAGTTAGTTTCCATTAATTGAAATTATTGTTTTCTGGTTTTCCATTTTTATTTTAAAATGGTGATTTCAATTTTTTACCGACAGTTCCTTATTGTGATTGGTAACGTGCGGTGTTTTTAGGATGGAGTATAAATCGAAGTTTTTCCCCAGATTATTACAACTAAAGTAGAATTGTATTACCACTCATGTGAAAGAGTTTGCTTTCACTAGCTAAATTCTATAAGAACATAGTTCAACCACACTTTCAACAAAATGATAAAAAGCACGGAGTCATTGTTTGAAATGATGGAATTTTAAATGTAAATCGTTAAAAGATGAAACCGGAATTAGTGACCTGGGTAGTTTATCTTCTTCGGAAAACCATGAATCAATGTGAACGAATAGCACAAACTTTAGGGTCCCGTATATATGGTTAGGAACGTTCACAAGTAAGGAGCATACTATATTTAATTTGCATTTATTTACCAGGTCATTTGAGATCATGCTTCTACCTACAATTATTTTGGGATTAAGACAAAAGTGTAGCAAGAATCCTACTGGTACTTACTGAAGAGAAACCATTGGCTAAGCAAAAACTTGTGTACTAAATCCTGTGGTAAGTGAATTCCTTTCAAGGAAAGTAATTTTTCGGTCAACTAAGGAATGTTATGGAAGAAAACTTTTTGTACTATACTTAAATTCTCTACATTTGAAAATTATTCTTTGTCACCCACAATATATAAACAACGTCGTATATTTCTTTATTCAAATTGAGATGAATTTGTGATGTCATGTTGGCCATTTGCACACTCGTTGTTTTGTCATGATATGCGTGATGTATATATGAGTCCACAAGAAATTCCATTCATTTATAACAACAGTAAGTTATTTACGATATTGAATTTCAAATATATCGATATAGGAGACTCTTTATTAAAGGTTGGTGTTCTTATGCTCCTAGGATACTTAGCAGTTCGAAGCTCGGTTAATTTCGTTCCACCATCCATAGCCAATCTTGAGAACCTAAAAACTTTTCTATTCCACCAATCGAGAGGTATAGTTGTACAAGTACAATACTGTATATGGCATATGGAAAAGTTGAGACACTTTTATATATATCCTTTATTTACTCTTGATTTGGCATCAAACAGAGTTAAGGACCCCTCTTCTATTCTAGATATTCTAGAAAGCATTTCTGTACCCACTCTTGCTTATGGATACGATATGGAGAAGGTATTAAGGAGGCTATCGAGCATTTAAAAACTAACTTGTGCATTTCTATATTCATTTAATGATGCTACAAATCTAATCAATTCCCTTTGTTAGGGTTTCTTAATCAACTCATATCACTGAAGGTGTATTACATTGGCATAGGGAAGTATCCATGTGAATTCAATTTCCCTCTAAGTCTGAAGAAGCTTATTTTGGTAGGTTTTCAAATGCCATTTAATGAAATTTTCCAACTCGCTATGCTAAGCAATCTTGAGGTTCTCAAGTTGATTAAATATGACTTTGAAGGTGAAAGAAGGGAGATGAAAGACCGGGTGGTGCTCCCAGAACTCAAATACTTAGAGTTTAAGAGGATGCATACTGTGAAGTATTTAAGTGTCACTCATGATCACTTTCCCCATCTTGAAAATCTAGTCATGGAGGATTGCAAGAAGCTTGTAGAGATCTCTCTAGATTTTTCATTAATTAATTCTATACAGAGGATTGAGATGATTTATTGCAATTTTCTTCTACAAATTCAATCAAACTTATTAATGAACAACACGTGAATAATTGAACATCTAGTCACGATGAACTCAAAGTCTCTTCCCATGGAAATCAGAACAAATTAGAATAAGCGATTCAAATGTGTTTGTTGTCGCTTATTGGTAAGTAAATTCATATCTTGTTGAAAATAATCTAAAATGTTCTATATGCAAGTTTCATATACAATTTTCATTGACTATATATTCCTAAAATTTATTCAACCATAATGAAGTTTGGTTCAAAATTGACTATTATCTCGCTTCTCAAATTCCTTTTGTCGTACAGAAGTTGAGGTTCTACTCTTTCGTACTTTCTAATTATATTTTATATTCATATAAAGGAGTCTTAATTGTTGCGTTAAACATTTACATTATATATAACTAAATGTATTATTGTTTCTTTCACGTAAGTTCTTTTTGTAAGTACATATTTGATAAGAAGTGAACTAAACTAACATCACTGAAGCGAGACAACGTTAGCTTCTAATCATATATTTTTTAAATGTGCACATACACTCACCTTGTTAGCTCATGTAATACTTTTACTCTAAGTTCCTATTTCGAAATAAAGTATCGTTGAGCCATATTTTCCTCTTAGCTTATCATTACAACTTTTATGTGGCTTATTAGAATTTCAGTTCTTTTGACATGTATATTCGAAGATGATGATGGTTTGTAGGTTGTTGACAAATTTTCTTGATTAGATAAACTTTTTTTATTTTCTTTTGATATGTGTTTCTTGAATTTGGATCTAGGAGAGAACGACATGTCTGGATCTCAGTCATTTCTCTCTAAATTATAAATTATTTATTTACTTTGGTTTATTCACTATTATTGTTTGTGCTTCTATCGATGATCGCTTTACGTAGTTGCTAGATGATCCTTTCAACGATTGTTAAATGGTCGCTAGAGGTAAATTTGCAATATAAAAAATAAACTAAAGGAAAATTTCACAAACCCACAGTGCTCGCTAATGGAACAATACTTATGTCGATCACTTGAATGACCGGTAAGAACTCCAACCTATTATCTACCAATATTTATGGTCTTTACAGGTTCCATCTATACCGACCAAAGTTTTAGAGACCATTGTTTGTGATCGCTAGATAGAGAGCATTAGCAACCATTGGTGATCGGTAAGTTTTATGTAACCTTTAGCGACTACCCAATATACATGGTGGTTCAATTTTCCCGTCCACTTTCACCAATAACCTTTAGCGACAAATATTTATTCTCTATCGACCACCGGGTGGTGTTCGCTAAAAATTATTAAAGTTTATAAAATCCATTACTAGTTTCACACTTCTTGTTATCTAATTCCAAAACACCACTCCCACCCCGTCCACTTTCTTGTCGTCTCCACCTCTCTTGTCATCTCTAGTTTGCTGGCACCTCGTCCAGACATTTTGTTGTTATAGTTGGCTTCCATTGATCCACCTCCATCTAGTGCCTCGCAGCTTCGAGATTAACTGTATTTCGTAATTTCAAATTATATTTATGTTAGTTTACTATGGATTTATTGTATAGTTATTGTGTTAACGGAGTTCTCATCACAAAGCCTTATCACACCATGTAAGATCGGCTAAAATGATTTCTAAGAAACAATTGAAATTTATAATTACGATGTGGAGAACACAATCTAAGATTTTTAAACTCGATTATGAACTTATTTTCCCCATCTTGGAGACAATCTGAGTGAAAGTCATTTACACCTTCAATTTTGATCTTGTAATATTATCTTTGAGTAAATAAATTCTTATTTTGTTTTATGAGATACTATAATGATTTCAAAATTCACTAAATGATGATTAAAAGTTATTTTTGATGAAATAACCAATTATGACCCAGGCACAAACTTGTATGGCATGCTAGAAGATAGTATAATGTAGTTTAGTTGAGAACCATACTTGCAATATCTGATTCCAAAGAAAAAAAACCTGATTGATCATAAAAACATAAGACCTCTAGCCAGTAGTCTAATCATTTAAGTAAATAATCGCATGAACCTTTTCAATTCTCTAATTTTCAGCTAAATGGTCAAGTTTGGTATTGTACAAGTTAACTTCTCCTGCCCAAAGAGTAAGCATACGATTTTACCCGTTAAACTTATGAATATTAACAATAGAAGATCTAATTATGCGACCCAAAGAGTATATAATACTTACCAAAAAGTTCTATGAAATAATTCATCTATAAATACCATTTTCTCAAATTATACGTATTGCAAGGAAATGAAATTTGTCAAACCGAACATAACAATTACATAACCACCAGTATGTTAAAGAGTCAAACAAACATATTAGACTGAGTAGTAAAGGGTACTGAATTTTTCCTCTTTTTGTCACATTAATATAAATTGCAACAAAAAGAATCGAGCATTGAAAAGAGAGACCTCACAAGAGTTGATTATATATAATTCTTGAGTCATGAGGACCATCATGAAAATTGTAAAAACCAACAGAATCCATTCTGACCCGTTTCAACCGGGTTTGGACCAAATAAGACCCCTTCCAAATTGATGTCATCTTCGTAATTTCGCTATGACAAATTTAAATAAGGAATTATACATTTTTGTTCATTGCAAAGTGTAAGATAAATAATTGAATTAAGATGGACAAAAAAAGCATACAATTAATAGTCAAACAATCAAAACACTATATTTACAAAACATAATCAAGAATATGATATCTAAAAATACATGCTTAGTAAGATATATTTCCTCCACAAGTAGTTTGTTTCTTTGTTGCTTTAGTAGCATATTTATTGTGAAACATCCTAAAATAAATCATACTTTCTTTATAAACATTTTTATAGATAAAATAAATACTTGAATCAACTAAATATAAAAATAAAACAGAAAAGTCAATCTGCAAAAGAGCAGAAATATCATAATACCCTAAGGACCTATGGTGCAATTAAAATATCGAGTCAATTACACAATAGGTCCTTATATTATGCAAAAATTGCAATATAGGTCACTATATTATGTTGAGAAACTTGAGTTGATTGAACTGTATGTCCCTATTTTTTGCAAAAACTGCACTATAGGTCACTATATTATGCAAAATTGCACTATAGGTCCTTATATTATAAATTTTTCAATTAATCGGACTATAGGACTTTATATTATTAAAACTTAGAATTAACTACACTATAGGTGTCCTTGTATTATGTAAATATGCTCTATAGTCCATGTATTATAAAAAAATATGCACTATTGGGTATTATGAAAAGAATATACACTAGAAGTATCTCTATTATTGAAAAATAAAACCAAGGTTTAAAATTTATTTATTTAATTTATTACACTATAATTGCCTATTTTATAAATTATAACTTGATAAAATAACTTCTAAAAATTTGACGGGACTAAGTGCAAGATTCTGAAAACTTGGGGAGCTAAAAGGCACTAATATAAAATTTTCTTTTATCTACATGAAAAAATGGATTTTTCAAAACGTTGGGGAGCTTCATCAACCACATAGTGATTGCTAATGGACCTTTATATGCCGATCACTTGATTGACCGATAAGAACCTCACCAATTGCCTACAAATATATATGGTCTCTACAGTTCTTATTTATACGGACAAAAGTTTTAGCGACTATTATTTGTGATCGCTAGACATAGAGCATTATCAACTATTGGTAATCGGTAAATTTTATGTATCCTTTAGCAATTACCTAATTTTCTAGTGGTTTAAATTGCCTAGCCTCCTTCGCCAATAACCTTTAATGACCAACATTTATTCTCTACCGACCACGAGGTGGTCTTTAAAATTTATAAAATCCATAACCGGTTCCACACTTCTTATAATCTAATCCCAAACCCCCGACCCCTCCCATAAAAATTCTCTCCTCCCCAGTTAGCTCTCCCATCATTTTCAGACTTCTTGCCATCTCTACCTCTCTTGTCTCCACCTCGCCCGCCCATCTCCAGTTTGCTGGCACCTCTTCCATTTCTTTTATTGTTATTGTTGGCCGACATCTATAATTATTTTTTCAATTTCGAATTATAATGATATTAGTTTATTATGTATTTACCGTATAATTATTGTGTTAACAAGGTTCTTATCACAAAGCCTTATAACACTGTGTGAGATCGGCTAAAAGGAAATCTACCACAACAACTAGACTTTATCAAAACGATGTGGAATACACATTTCAAGCATTTTAAACTTGAGATGGGCTTTCCCTTATTGGCTCTCACATGAGTGGAAGTCAGTCACACATTCGATTTTGAAATCGTCAAACTATCTTTGAGAAAACAAATTCTTGTTTTTTTGAGCTACTTTTATGATTTCAACCTTCACGAAAATGATGATAAAAATGGTTTTTTATGAAATAACCTAGTACTATCCAGGCACAAACTTGTACGACATGATAGGAGATGGTAAAATGTAGTTTACTCGAGTACCATACTAGTAACATCTGATTCAGAAGATACAAAGTTGATTCATCAAAAGACTTGAAACCTCCAACCAATTGTCTGATCATTTAATTAGCTAATAATTTCATTAACTTGTTTAATTTTTCAATTTTCATCTAAATGGTCAAGTGAGGTTTGTACAAGTTAACTTATCATGCCCAAAGAGTTATTGTCATACAAATTTCCTCTTTTAAAGAACTAATTTTCCATTATTTTCTCATGTGCACTCATGTTCTCAGACAACATTAATGCTTCTTCCATAATTTTCTAGTGCCTTATATTTGTTCATCTCCACAAAAACCAGCTACCAAACTTGACCTTACTTGTGAATGATACTTTCCTTCTAATCTTCATACACGCGTCCCCGACACTACACAAAACAAAGAAGCCCCTTGGGTTCATTTACTACAACATCCCCCTTTGTCTTTCCAAGTCGTACTAGACTATTTTCAACAAGAGAAACCATAATATATTCAGTAATTAAGAAATCATCCCTTCAACTTTTCTTTCACCAATTACGATAACTTCTGCATTTAAACGCTGCTCCCAAGATTTTTGCATCTGATGTTCAACATTTGGTAGCTCTTGAATGACCCTTTTACGCCATTTTATTGCACTTACTAGTCCCCTAAAAAAATTTCTCTAGACTTTGTGAATTTTCTAGCAAGTGCTTACCAATAGTTTAGCAATTTGTATGATATAGGATGGTATAATAAATAGAATAGATTGCACAACAGTTACACAACAAATGCAACCAAATAGATGAATAAGAATATATTTTTCAATTCAAACAATCAAATCTAGTGATCAGAATAATTTCCTAAATAAATATTCAGTTTTACTAGAAATATTGTTGAAACAAAAACTTAAAGCGGAGCATCATAATAAATCATAAAGCATGGACTTAACTCTATCGTTAACTTTCTCGGACCAAAAGGAAGGTACTAAATGCATCTGCCGGAATATTACAACACCTCCTACTAAGAAGAACACCTAGCAACTAGTGGAGTTTATTACGTTATTGTCAGAGATCCAGCTTTTATCACGAAATTCTTAAGAACCGTAAGAAATTTGTTATAATGCAAGCCTAGATTAATGATACCCCTTAAGTAATTCAATAGATGGGGAAGAGCAACCCAGTGATCACTACTCGGGTTATGAGTGTAACGACTAAGTCTACTCACGGCATAGGCAATATCGGGTCTAGATGTAACTCATTAAGTACATCACACTACATATGATCTTAGCATATTAATTTTGGGATACAATATCCCCATAGTTTTTGGACCATAAAAATACTAGAATTATAACGAGTTTTTATAGGCGTTACCTCAAAGCAGACGAATTTTTTGAGCATCCTTTCTACGTAATGAGACTAACTCAGGGAAATACCATTATTCTCCTAATGATCTTCACCCCAAGAATCACATCCGCTTCTCCCACGTCTTTCATATCAAATTATGGTGGTTTAGTCTTTCTCGTGGTTATGGATTTAAAAAGTTCTTCAAAAGTTTGGACGCTACACATATTTGATATTTTACAAAGTCATCCACATTGTGAAGTGGTATTAGTCCAAGATATTTGATCCTTTTAATAGAAGCGCCATTTAAATGATCTAATCAACCATGCCACGTATCAAGAGATTCAACGATATAAGCAGAATTAGAAGTATTCTCATTAAGAGTTATAGTGTTTAAAGCAAACAAGCCAATATTTAAATACCCTTTCCCCACAAACTCGTCATTTTTTTAATGATAATTTCCCCACTTAGAAAACAAGTTTGGGTCTCACTTTATTAAGAAGAGCTCCGGGCAAAAGGTTTCTACAAAGAGATGGGACAAAGAAAACATCATTTGACTCTAAAATCATACTAGAAGTGAGTTTGAGGAGAATTTGTCCTTTTCTGAGAACCGTAGCTGTAGAAGAATCACCCAAATACACACATTCAAGCTTTGTTTGCATAAAAAATCAGAAAGCTCTGGTGTCAATGATCCACTCAGTTTTGTTCTTAACTAAGTTTACCCCAAAAATCACTGCAACGATTATTTCTTCGGTCTCTAGTTAAATTTGTGGCAACTTTGGGACCTTGGTCAGCTCTTAGTTTACATTAGTGAGCTTTGTGTCCTTCTTTCCCACAACAATAACAAGCGCTTTGAGGTTTTTGAATCATACCAGAAATTTTGAACCTTCCTCCTTGTTTGTTAGAGTTGTCGCAATTCTTGTTTTCTCCATATTTGGATTTGTTAAAGCCTTGTTGTTTTCCATTCCCTTTGAACATGTCTTTGTTACCTTGGCCAGAACTTTCATCAAGGTTCGCTTTTGAGGAACAAGGAGGGAAAGAAATAGATTTATCGTTGAGTCGATTGGCTTATTCTACTAGCAAATGGCTGATGAGTTCTCTTCAAGAGTCATCTCCTTCTGTTTGTGTTTGAGATGTTTACGATATTCCCTCCAAGATGGAGAATATTTATCAAGAAAAATGCCGGATGGGAAAATTTAAATTTCAAACATCTTCATGCCTTCGGCGGCTATCTCATCACATAGGTATTCATACACACGAAGTTGTTTAGTCATAGGCTTCTGATCCGTAAGTTAGAAGTTATACCAGTTTCCGGTGACATATTTCTTCTTACCGGATTCATTAGAACCATATTTTCTTTTGATAGTTTCTTATATGACCTTTGTCGATCTTTCTTTGGCAAGGAGATAAAAATGAGTTTTGAGACGTTGTTCAACATCCAACCCCGAGCCATTGTATTTTCTCTTTTGAACTTGTCTTTGAGGGAAAGATATCTAGACTGTTCTTCTTCCATATGAACTCCGTTTCCACACTAAGTGGAGGATAGTAAAGTCAAGCTTATACTGTTTGAGACAGATACAGATCTTTTGTGTCCAACACTTGTAGTTTGAACCAATAAGGGGCTCCAACTTATTCACGCCAGGAAAGACATTTGCATTCAAGGATGAAGCAGATGCCGAGTTTGGAAATGCCTATTCTAAAAAATTGGTGATATAAAATAATATATTTTTAAATTGTTGGGAAAAATAAAAAAATCACCGATTTTAAAAACAACAGAAATGAAAAATCCAAATAAAATATTTTAATTAAGGCAAATCTAGTCTATTATAATAATGAAATACTAAACGAAACACTTACATGGAAATCAAAAAGAATAATACACGGATATAATATTGTTAAAAGATATTCCGGCGTACAAGTTATCTCTAACGAAGAGAGTTTCTACAACAAAATAATTTATAGAGAAGTATTTCTTTTGTTCTTTTCTGATTGGTTTCGTAGCTCAGTCAAGTAGGGAGGTATTGTATTTATAGGTTAGTAGGTGAAGAGTATCTCTAATTAGAATCATCAAAATAAATTCTCTAGAATGACTCCATTATTGCTGATGTTTGGATTGTTACATATGTTAACATATGTTACACGTTTATAAATTCCAGCGATGAACCTGGACAATTTGTTGACTTGATTTATTCCTGTATTGACCAGGTCTTGTAACAACTGAGCTTCAATAGGGAATATTCTGCTTTTGATGTGTTTTCGATTGGTGGACGTTTTGTATTATGGATAAAAAGATATGAATTGTCACTAACTACTATAAGAACCAACTTTTCCACCAGAATCAATTCAGAAAATGTGTTTCATTGTTGACTCTTCAAACTCCCCAACTCCCCGCCACCCACGCCGGGCTGAGCGGGTGGTGCGCGTGTGTGGGGCTTTGCCTTTTCCTTTTTGGCTTCCATAACCTTTAGTTCTTTTGCCAGGAATAGATGGGTAAGATATTATATTCTAATATTTTTCATATCTCTCCTCCTAGATGAGAACTTTTGTTCAATAAAAAAGTGTCTTCTCCACATCTCCAAAAGAACGTGAATGTATTGATTCAATGAACACACTATATTAATATAATCTATTAAACTTCTCCAAAAAAACATGATTGGATTTCCATTAACACGATAAATTAATATAAAACGTAACGTATAATACCATATCTCTGACTTTATAGTAACTAGACTCTCCTTCTAAACCGTCACTCTAAATGTCATGTTGCTAATATTCTTGTATCAGTCATGTCATGAATGTCGAGGGCACGTGATTTCAGTTCATTTCATTGGTTTCAATTAGTGTGGCTTCATTTTTCCATAAAAAACGAGGATACAATGGCCTTATGTTCAGATTTTTAATAATGTTGACTTTTTCCATTAAATATTTCAAGAATGTTTGTATTAATACAAAAAAGGCAAAAGAATTGCTAAAGATTGTGAGAGTCCTGTCAATGTGAACGCCGTGAGGTATAGTTTTAGGATATTTTATTTCTTGAAATACCTTAGGGTTCACATCAAAAGAAAGAATAATATCTATACTTTTTCTTATAGCATCACAATGCAATTATCCATTGAGTAGTACTCCCTATATAAGACAAGAACCATATATACTTAGACTGGAGGAGTAGTAATTCATAAAAGTGAGCATGAATTACTACTAAGATATTCACTCGGTCTGAACCTGAACCTGTCCCCTCATAACACGACTGTTGGTATCATTTGAGGTTGTCTCCTTCTTATACCAGAAAATTACTTATCAGTGACCAATACCAACCAGCTGCAGCCACTTATCTAATTTCCTTGTCAATAAATGTTACATCCCTAAATTTACCAAAGTCATGTGAGACATTACTTACAGTTTTCAAAGATATAAACCCCCATCACCCATTCTCTATACAAAGACCCCCATATATTTCTTGGTATTAAACACAATTAAAAAATATGTTTAACTGTCTTCAATTTAAAACAACAACAAAGAGCAATTTAACCCCTATTTTTATTAGGTAGAGTATAGTTCGTAATCTCTCCTAATAGCTTAACATTTGGGACATCTTAACTTCCACACAATTTTCCATTCCATACCATCCTCTTACTCTTCTTCCTAAGTCAATTTATTCATAATTTCCATCTTGGCCAAATAAACACCATATGATTCATGTCTCCACGAAAAATAGTCTAGTTTCGCCCTATTTTTGTATTTCACCTTTTTCTTTGGTTTTTGAGAATCAAATTCTTTATATTATTATCTTCCATATTTTATGTTTAATATATTTTTAAGTTATATAATTTACTCTATATATCCTATTTTATTTTTTCATTAATGATTTTTAAATCTTGACAATATTTTTCAAACTGGAATTTTTCTGTAAATCAAATTTTGTTATTTCACTTAATTTTGTTACCTGAATTTGAACAACATGATCAAAAGCTTACATTTTTACAATAGCTTGAACACAATGAAGTATTCCCACAGCTTGTCTCTGATCTAATTGGCCACTTACAATAGATTGCAATTTAATTACTTTTGGTATGCTTCTACTATACTTCTTGAGCATGTAAGTTACATCAATTAAAAACCCAAAAAAAACCATTGTTAAGATCATTAAGTATAGAATAATACTAGAAATCCCCTTATAGAGGCATGTATATTGATCTGTGCTTGTAACATTAGATTCAGTAGTCAAAATCTTAGAATATTACCATTGGCCATTATATACTATATATATATACTTGATTGTGTGGGTTTTACTTGTTGAAATAAAGAAATACACTAAAATGTCTATGTATTATAATACAGATTTTTAAGGTAATTGTGTGTCCAGTAAATTATTATGCTTTGAAGTAAGAAAAAATAACAGTAAATAAAACATTTACTCTTTCATTTTAGGTAAAAATTGGACTTAGGGAGATGATTATGAGTATATTTTTCTATATTTCACTTTCTTCCTTTGTTTTATACTCATTGTTATTTTTAGAGCTTTTGTGCATTAATTTTCTTGTTTAGTGTGAATTTATTAGTTACATGGACGCTAGGAGGCATTAAAATGAAGGTACGAAGTGAAGTTTAACATTTGAGATAAAATGGAAGTGTTCAAGTAGCAAAAAATATCACTTTAGTGAAGGTGGAGGAGCATTAGAAACTGCAAAGTCGTCACTTCTAACCCTTCTTGATCCCACACGGTGCAGAATTTGACTTGGTGGTTCAAATGAAAAAAGATGCACTTTTGAGTTAGAGAAATTGGGAAGTGGTTACAGGTGATTTGGACTTACGATGCAAAAGTTCTAATTATTCTCCTGCAGTGTGTACTACAATAGATGTTGGAATGTAAAACGGATTTGGACCCTTAAAGTATTTAATTAAATCACACATAGGCCTAATCTAGTTTTAAGCACTATAATAAATTTCCTTAGACCTCGAAATTTAGTACACATAATTTTATTTCCACTTTTTTAAGAGAGAACAAGGCAAATGCAAGAGTAGAAGCTCGTGAAACTCTTTTCTTCAACCAACAGCTTAAATCAGTCCTTCAATTAGGTTCTTTATTTTATTACTGATTTTAGGAAACATATATAATCTTAATTTAATTTTAGTTTTTCTTTCTAATTTGAGCTCACATACTTGATAAACGTATAATGGGATGAACCCTAATTTATTTAGTTAATATCTTCAATTTTGGACTAATTTCTGATTTAAATTGAGTTGGGTATTCTATATTGACTATTATTTCATGCATGTTTAGTTTTTTAAATTTGGCAAGTTAGAGATAGGTTTCAGTAGATAGGCTATTTACTTTTGGAATGATCATCCAGAAAGGGGGGTTTAATTAAATGATCAAGATAATAGACGCGTGGTATTCGTCATTAGTCCTGACGAACTTGACTAACCGCGTAGCCAATTGGGTAATGTCTTAATCACCTGAATGTAGCATATAATCACCATGACGGGGTTTGTAATACCGTAAGACTGCCTTTAAGTATACCATGAAGGGAGTTAGGAGGATATTAGGGACCCGACGAATGTAGAAATACCTACTTTACCCTTAACGAAAGCATTAAATACATGAATTTAGGTGAATCCCTAGGAAGACTCAAATATATATCTCATATTTGTGTCCACCCTCTAGTATTTACTATATTTTCATTCTGTTTAATCTTTACCTAAATTACCCTCTTTCCTTCAGTCTTTTCATAATAAAAAACCAAACAAATATCTATGTTTTATTTATTTTGTATTGTAATTAATTCTACCTATCATGTAACACATTTATCTTACCTAGATATTCCATTGGAGACGATTATCCTGTTTTTACATACTTATTACTTGGACGACATGTACACTTGCGGTAGTCATTTCTCTTCTTTAATGTTGATTTTTATCACACTCTAGGATCGACCACTTTCTCTATTTCGTTATTTTATCCTTTAATCAAAATTGTCTAATATTTTAATCTTTTCATTTTTCTATTATATACTAATAAACTCATTCTTATTATATAACTCGGAAGATGGCTTGTGTTGGACTATTAATTTGAAAATGAATAATGGGAATGGTATACATAATTAGGTTCTTAAGATGATCTTGGCTACACTTTTAAAGTGTCAAATTCTATAATTAATGTATATAAGAATAATAAACTTGTCCCATGTGGAAAAATAGTTATGGTTTGTATATGCTTTATGGATTATGCATTACATCTGATTTGACATTGAGAATACAACTACTATACAATGACACATGAGACTTGGACATATGAGTCAATTAGGACTCAACGTTCAACGTAAGCATGACTTACTTGGTAAAGATTCTATGTCTAATTTATTTTTTCGAAACTTGTGTCTTATCTAAACAACATAGAATAAAATTCACTATGGTGCTCATATGTCTAAGTCTATACTCGAATATGTACATGTTAATTTTTGAATACCTAAAAAGCATGAAACTCATGTGAGTATATGGTATTTTATGTCTTTAGTTGATGATTACTCTACAATTAAAAGGACTTTTCTTCTAAAAACAAAAAATTTAACTTTCAATCTTAATAAAGAGTGGATTGCTTTACAAGTAAAACAAAGTGGAAAATATCTTAAGATCCTAAGAACTAGAGAATAGTCTTGAATTTTGTATTGATGAGTTTGATAAATTTTGTAAATCGTATGGTATAATGAGACATTGAATTGTTAGAAAAACACCAAAACATACTAGTGTGGTTGAAAGTATGACTATGACCATTCTTGAAAAAAATAGATGTTTTTTTTCATATGAACCTTGCAAATATTTTTTGGGAGAAACACTTTACACTGCTACCTATCATGTGAATGTAAGTCCCAATATATATTTCAACATGAAATGCCCTCTGGAATTGTGGGATAATAAAAAGCCTAACTTGTGATAATTTGGATGTGATACATATGCTCATTATAAGAAGGTAAACTTGATCCTAGGTCATTAAAATATATTTTCCTTGGTTGTCAACATATGCATGTTACCGAATGATTTTGTGGGATAGATAATCTAGAGTAATAAAGATTCTCATTAATGGGGATATTATATTTGATGAATCTAACTTTCCTTGCAAGTTAGGAACTACGTTTCTAGATAATGATCACAAGAAGGGTACTGAGATTGAGGTGAGGCCTATCACAACTTTAGAAAATTATGTTAATCATGATTATCCAAATGAATGGGAGGAACCTGATACTGAGCATTACAAAGAGGAGTTAGTTCTAAACAATGGGCACAATGTAGGGTCAGATACTGATGTCTCCCTAAATGTTCTAATTTTATGCCCTTGGGAGACATCATTTTTGGTGTTTATTTGATTAATTTGATAGACTTTTGGGCTAAATATGCAATAATCTGAATTTCCTCTTTTATTTCTAGTATTTTTGATTTATTAAACTTTTGCGCGTAATCTTGTGTATTTTAGTGATAAGTTTATAGGTTTTGAATATTAGCTAGGAGAGGAACACGAGAATAAAGTCAAAGATCGTGATATGGAGTCAAAGCTTGAAGATAAATCCCGAAAAGAATTATATTTTGAAGGTGCAAATCTGGAAAACAGACCAACGATTGCTGATTTCGAGGCACTTACAAGTTTATTTAGCCGCTGACCTTTGAATAGATTATGTTCCTTATCGAGTTACGGAAATTTAGCAAGTGATTTGAGGTCAATCGGAGTTATAACGAATCGGCTAGAGCAGTTTTAGTGGAGGTGGTGCAGCAGTTACGGGATTTGGGTTTAATTAGTGGACTTGGACTTTTCTAATTTTCACTTAAACCTTAAGTAAAAGCCCTAATCCGATTTTATCATTATAAATAGGCTTTTAGACCTCATTATTCAGCACCTCTCATTTTTATTCTTAAAATTAAAACATCCTTAGAAGAGAGCGTCCAGAGAAGAAGCAGAAATAAGGAAAAGAAGAAGCAAGAGCTGGAGACGGTCTATATCTTCGATTCTCAGTCAATCCAACTCCATAATTAGGTTCTCTGTATTTTTATTTCTGTAAAACAATATGAATCTTATTTCTTTTAATTTAGTTTTCTTTTTAATTATTATGAGCTAAACCTAATTAGTGCTTGAGAACGCATAATGGGTTAATCCCCATTTGATTTCATTCTATACATTTGAATTTTGGATATTTATTATTTAAATCAAATTGGGTAATTCATATTTTTCTTTAATTTGCATTTTAATTACTATTATTGACGTAATTAACCAATGATAGGATTTAGTATCTAGGCTATTCCAATTAGTGGCGATTGAATCACCTTGACGGGGGGTTTAGGTACCGAACTAGTTAACGAATGTAGGTTAGAAATTATTTGACTCTGACGAGCTTAATTAAACGTATGGCCTATTGGGTAATTTAAACTTCATCACTTGAGAGTGGACTATAATCACCCTGACGGGGTTTGTAGAACTTGAAAGTTGCTCCTTAGTCCACCCTGACGGGGGTAAGGAGAATATAGAATCCCGACCAATACAAATTTACCGATTTGTCCCTTAAACAATGTATGAAATGAATGATATTTAGGAAAACCCTTGCGTCTCTCAAGTACTGCCTGCTCATACTTGCGTTTTACTTTCATTTATTTGCGTCTTAGTTAGTTATTTATATTTTCGCATTAATCTTTCATACTTAGGATTAATATAAACCAACCAATCAATCAAAATATCTTTTACTTGCTTTCATAAGTGGAATAAATCATTAATAGATAAGCATTGTAGTCAACCATCCCGTCATTGGAACGAATCTGTTTTATCAACTATATTACTTGGGACAACCGTACACTTGCGGTTGTGGTTCGATTTACATTTGCATTTATTTTAGAACACACAAAGGACCACCAAGTTTTTGGCGCCGCTGCCGGGGACGGTAAGGTGTGACCACGGTGTTTATCCTTTAGTGATTAGTTGCATTTTTATTTTCAGTTTTACGCTTGTGTTTGCTTTGTTTTGTTTTTACAGGTGCTTTATTCAGGTAATGATCAAGAAATTTAACTAAAGATGTATAGAGAACATTACCCAAATCCTGGTCCATTTGACTATTGGGAAGACTCTTCGGGACAACAACAATGGGGTATTAATTCTTACCAACAACCTTATCAATACCCGCAAGAGCAAGGATGGAACAATCGATGGATCGAGAATAATCAACAACAAACACCATATCACTATCAACACGAACATGAATGGCACAACCAGTGGGTTGAAAACATTCAACAACCTCCACCTTCACCACAAATTTCCCAGTTATATAGATCAGTTACAGAACTCATGCGCTTATATGAACAATCGCAGAAGTTAACAGATGAAAGAGATTCCCGCTTGCAAAAAATGCAAAAGGAGCTAGACGAAATGGAATCCATAATTAATTCTCAGCATTTTGCCAAAGATGGAAGAGATCAACCGGAAGAAATAGTTGAGGAGGTGTTGAAGGAATGTATTAGTTCTAGTGATATGAACACTGTGCCGATTATAAATGAAGACCACCATGTGGTTGAGAATCTTGTTAGCATAGTGGAAGAAGAAGTAGCAACGCAAATCCTAGAAGTGAACACATAGATTGCTATTCCTAAGGTGTATAAACATGATCAAGATATAGAACGCAAACAAGAAGAGGTGGAGATCAAGGTTATAGAAAATCCAAAGAAAGAATATTATGAGGTAATAGTGGAAGATTGGGTTGAAAGTGAAGACGAATGTGAAATGGTTGGAGAATCAATTGAAGAATTAAAGGTTAAAGATAAAATAGAAATTGAATATCCGCTACAAAAAGTTCACCAATCACCATCTCTACCACCAATCATTATCAGAGATGAAAAATCAAATTCACCTCCACTACCACAAATGATCAATATGTGTTATACAAGCAAGGTGCCACACCGTGAGAGCAAAAAGGCAAGGAGGAGCACCTACCCACCACATTTTAAAGATGAATACGAGATTGAACCAAGTTGTAAAAATAATCTTATACCGTGGAGAACAGTTATATACACTAATGTGGTGGAAAATGAGTTTCGTCGTGAAAATAAAAAGGCGAAACGAAGTACTTACCCACCCCCTTTTAGAGATCAATTAAATAATATTCTAAGGGGGAAGGTTCTTAAGCTTTTACATCAAGAAGAGGCGAGTTTAAGCGGAGGAACACCGCAAGGGCCTCAATACCATCTTCATGGAAGGTGACACGTCGAACTTAAAGACGTAATAAACAAAAGTGCTTCTTGGGAGACAACCCATGTTTTAAATTGCTTTCATGTCTTTTAAATTCTTAGTGTGAATTAGAGTAATAGTTATTGATTTAGTTTTTATTTGTAAGAAATGAGAAAGGTTGGTGTTTTTGATGATTAAAGGAGTAAAGGTCAAGAGTTTGGGGAAGTTAGGTTATCAGCAACTTCGGAAGATCATAACTTGATGCTCCGAGGTCGGAATTAACTTTTTCTTGAGCCTAAACCGCATAACTTTTCGAGCTCTATCCAATGCTGAAGTCGAAAAGTTCAGATAAGCAGCTAAAAGTTTCTGACCACTGCGTCACAGCATGACTGCGTCGTGACTGCGTCTTCATTCAGCAACTTTGGAAGATCATAACTTGATGCTCGGAGGTCGGAATTAACTTTTTCTTGAGCCTAAACCGTATAACTTTTCGAGCTCTATCCAATGGTGAAGTCTAAATGTTCAGATAAGCAGCTAAAAGTTTCTGAACACTGCGTCACAGCATGACTGCGTCTTCATTCGCGCCAGCGACGTGCCGCCGGCATACCGGTCAGCGACCAGCTAGCCGGCTAAGGAAGAAGGAAGTTTCTGGTTATTGCGTCAGCAATGACGCAAGAGGCTTGCATCAGAGGTAAAAAAAAACCAGAGAAAAGTTCGGCAAGCGATATCTTTGCGCTCGGGTGTCCGAATCAGGTGATCTTTGAGCCTAAACTGCATAACTTTTCGAGACCTAGCTGTTGGGGAGGTCGTCGTTCGCGACCGGCTAGCCGGTCATCTGACCGGCATGCCTGTCGTGGTCTCGGCGAAAACAAACCTAAAGCTTAAAAAAACCTTATTTTTCCCTCTCCTTTGGCCTCCAACACATGAAACACCATTGATGACGAACCAAAGCTCCAAAAACACTCAAATTCCATCATCAAAACACCAATATATCACCAATCCTTACCTCTAAACATTATCCCAACACATAATCAATCACAAATCTTTCCAAAAACACCAAGAAATTCAAGTTTGAATCCAAAAATTTCTTCACCAAAGCTTCAATTATATCCTTTAAACCTTTCCAACACCATAGATATTAAATACCCATCCCAAATAAATCACCAATTCCACTACTGTGCCACTTTCAACAATATCAAGAGACACAAATTTCATCAAAAGCTTTGGTAATTTGAAGGTTGGAGATTGCAAGTGCAAGTTATCAAATCATCATAAATTCCATGGCCAATCCGGTAAAATAGCTAGAACTATTCTTTTATTTCTATTACCAGTTGGGAATTAAGATTTATTTTAGTTATTTAGCGGAGGAATTGTGAATTGTTTGAGCCTATTAATATTATATATTTTGCATGTAATCTTTAAGTAGGTGAAAAATTGAGTTTAGGGTCATCAAAGATGACCATGAAGGTTGGAAAAGGTACGAAAAACATGATGAAGATAAAAAGTTGGATGTTGAGGAAAGATTTTCGTAGAAGAGATGATGATTTAGAGGGTTAGGAAATGATGAAGACTTGGAAAATATGACAAAAGAGTTTGAGGTAATGAAGAACACTTTAATCAAGATGAACGCAACAAATACATGATCTTTTAAGCTTGATAAAGAAGTATTCAAAATTTCAACATGAGACTACACGTAATCGGCCTAGTGTCGATCCAGATATGTTTTCCAATCCTTTTCTCATTTAGTGTATATTATTTTAATTACTTTATTGAGTATTTTCGAGTCGTGGGGACACGACTCATTTTTGAGTTTGGGGTGGGGTTCGTTGCCTCATCCCAGTTTTTATGTGTTTATTTGTTTTTAATTGCTTTCAATAAATTAATTAGGAATGGCGTTTGACTGTAGAAGATTTTAAATGTCCCTTTTAAGCATACTTTTGATGAATCTATCATAGTAAATAGTGGACCTTAGGGAATAACATAAAACGCACTTACAATTGCATGCAAACATAGATAATGAATAGGAAAAATTAATGAACAATGCAAAAGAAGTAAACTTGTACTTAAGGAAATGTTTGGTTTGTAGAACGTGAGATCTAAATTAGTAGAGAACCCACTTAGATATGAACTAGAGACGAACCATGTAGCTAGGAAAATGATAGGGGCAGTTTTTTGTTAGCCATTTGTAGCCTTTTAGCTTGCTATCCCTTATAATAATTTTATCCGTCTAAGCCCAATTTTGAGCCTTAAGCCTTTCTTTTGTAGCCACGATATAAGCCAATTATACCTTAGATTATTAAGCATGACCAAATGACCCGCACTTGAATCACGATCCTGAGACATGTCTCGAGCTTGAGTTTGGGGTGGAGGGTCCACATTTGGGAAGATACATTGGGAAGGGATTATATGTGTTTGTATTAAGGCACAAAAATAAAAGATGATATTATTATTTGTAACCCTTTGCCGGGATTTGAAAAATAAAAAAAAAGAGAAAAGAAAAAAAAAATTATAAGAGACATGACCTTTCACATCAAAATGGTCATGGGTATCTTGTACAAAAAAAAAAGAAGAAATGAAATGAAAAAGAAAATAAAAAAGAAAGAAAGAATAAAATAAACCGGCAAAGTGGAATATTTTGAAAAATCATCTTAGTTTATATTGGGTTGACATGGGGACGCAACATTAGCGCGTCAAATGGGTTGAGTGAGAACATTATATGAGTGTAAACTCAAGCTCGTGCACAGTTGTTGATGGTAAGTGAGGAGAGAGCCAAAAGCTCACTTCAAATTTACCAAATATACATACCACACCGACCCTAAGCCTACGCTAAAACAGTAAAGTCCTCGTGATTCCTAGGTGCATGGTAAGTTAATAGGTTGTATACTAAGTGGAGTGTTCAAAGCGAGTAAGGATCGAGGAACAAACTATAGCCATCATAATGAGATAAGTACAAGTGTAACCTTCTAGCATTGCAAAGTTAATTTTATGATTGAAGTTATTTATGTTTGATGTTGCATGATTAGTGTATGTGTATGTTAGTTCTTAATGTTTGCTATATGAGATTTATCTTTAGAATTGCTTTAGGGTTTATTTGCTAGCTTCTATTTTCTCTTGCATCTACTTCATTCCCCTTGTTTTTAGTTTTGCTTTGTCGGGACGACAAAGGTTTGAGTTGGGGGTCTTGATGTCTCCCTAAATGTTCTAATTTATACCCTTGGGAGACATCATTTTTGGTGTTTATTTGATTAATTTGATAGACTTTTGGGCTAAATATGCAATAATCCGAATTTCCTCTTTTATTTCTAGTATTTTTGATTTATTAAACTTTTGCGCGTAATCTTGTGTATTTTAGTGAAAAGTTTGTAGGTTTTGAATATTAGCTAGGAGAGGAACACGAGAATAAAGTCAAAGATCGTGATATGGAGTCAAAGCTTGAAGATAAATCCCGAAAAGAATTATATTTTGAAGCTGCAAATCTGGAAAACGTGCCAAAGATTGCAGATTTCGAGGCAATTACGAGTTGATTTAGCCGCTCACCTTTGAAGAGATTATGTTCCTTATCGAGTTATGGAAATTTAGCAAGTGATTGAGGTCAATCGGAGTTATAACGAATCGGCTAGAGCTGTTTTAGTGGAGGTGATGCAGTAGTTACGGGATTTGGGTTTAATTAGTGGACTTGGGCTTTTCTAATTTTCACTTAAACCTTATGTAAAAGCCCTAATCCGATTTTATCATTATAAATAGGCTTTTAGACCTCATTATTCAGCACCTCTCATTTTTATTCTTAAAATTAAAACATCCTTAGAAGAGAGCGTCCAGAGAAGAAGCAGAAACAAGGAAAAGAAGAAGCAAGAGCTGGAGACGGTCTATATCTTCGATTCTCAGCCAATCCAACTCCATAATTAGGTTCTCTGTATTTTTATTTCTGTAAAACAATATGAGTCTTATTTCTTTAAATTTAGTTTTCTTTTTAATTATTATGAGCTAAACCTAATTAGTGCTTGAGAACGCATAATGGGTTAATCCCCATTTGATTTCATTCTATACATTTGAATTTGGGATATTTATTATTTAAATCAAATTGGGTAATTCGTATTTTTCTTTAATTTACATTTTAATTACTATTATTGACGTAATTAACCAATGATAGGATTTAGTATCTAGGCTATTCCAATTAGTGGCGATTGGATCACCTTGACGGGGGGTTTAGGTACCGAACTAGTTAACGAATGTAGGTTAGAAATTATTTGACTCTGACGAGCTTAATTAAACCTATGGCATATTGGGTAATTTAGACTTAATCACTTGAGAGTGGACTATAATCACCCTGACGGGGTTTGTAGCACTTGAAAGTTGCTCCTTAGTCCACCCTGACGGGGGTAAGGAGAATATAGAATCCCGACCAATACAAATTTACCGATTTGTCCCTTAAACAATGTATGAAATGAATGATAGTTAGGAAAACCCTTGCGTCTCTCAAGTAGTGCCTGCTCATACTTGCGTTTTACTTTCATTTATTTGCGTCTTAGTTAGTTATTTATATTTTCGCATTAATCTTACATACTTAGGATTAATATAAACCAACCAATCAATCAAAATATCTTTTACTTGCTTTGATAAGTGCAATAAATCATTAAAAGATAAGCATTGTAGTCAACCATCCCGTCCTTGGAACGAATCTGTTTTATCAACTATATTACTTGGGACAACCGTACACTTGTGGTTGTGGTTCGATTTACATTTGCATTTATTTTAGAACACACAAAGGACCACCAGATACTCTTCAGGAGTCCACTGAAGATAGCTTGGTGAACTACTAGTTAACAAGAGATTTAGTGAGGAAAGAACCGAGACCTTCTCCAGGTATTCATATGTTGAATTTGTGTATATTACATTTATAGCTACTGCTAAGGTTAAGAATAATGAACATGGTAGGTATCTTATGGTAGTTAGCTCAAAAGGTAAAAAAATTTGGTTTAAGGCTATGAAAGAAGAAATGTAGTCTTTTAAAATTAACAAAAATTAGATTCTTTTTATAAACAATGAAACGGAATGCATTTAAGTAGGTAGTTGCTTATATTAGTAGTACTCTGAATATTGATCTCTGTTATGGAAAAATTAGCGTACCTTTTAATCTAGATTACCTGGAAATCTCAATTACATCCTTTAGCAGCTTTATCTACTATTGAATCCGAATATGTAGAGGTTTTTGATTGTTTTAAAGAGACTATATGTTTACAAGGACTAATTAATTAGTTAATGATGGCGAAGTCAACTATTACTATATTTTCTAATAGTTATTCACTAGAGTAGAAAGCCTATGTACCATGAAAAATCTAATTAGGTTGGTGTAAAATTTCATTTTATTCTTTACTACCCGCAAACATTATTTAAGTTGTTGTATGCTGAGTGAAGTTGTTTTTCATTTTTATTTTATAGGTACCTGGCATTTGTGATGATTTGGCTTGAAGGCATTGTGAATTGCTGAAAACTCACTTTTTTTGTTTAATCAAGGTGCATTGGACGTTTAGGTGGAGATTGTTATATCATAAAGGAAAATGCTATTCTAAGCCCAAAGTTTATATTTCCTTATGGGCCACTTATGTTAAAACGTGTCCTTTTATTTGATCGATAGATTACAAACTTGATCTCTTATTTGGATGGTCCAGATTGAAACCCTAATTGATTTTGTGGATATATAATTTGGATAAATTTGATCAATATAGTCTTCCGTATTCTTTACATCTTCTCCAAAAACCTATATTCTGCAAAACTAAGGTACGTTGTGTATTTTAATCTTATGTATTGAATAATTGTTAGACATTTGAAGAAATATATAAATGAAGTGAGATTTCGTGATGGATTCAAGGAGTGTGTTCTTAATTCAATTGAAAGACTACTATCTTTTATTTATTTTCAACTTCTTATTTCAAAAATTTAGATTTTTCTAATACCTTTGTAAAAAATTAAATTAGTTTAATCTTTTATAATTTCTTTTCTCTTAGTGATTTATAGTTGTCAAAACTACAATTCATTGCCAAAAAAGTTTTAAACCATCTTAATTGATTTATAGGAGTATTATGATTTCTTGTTTTTCCTAAACTTTTTTTTATTCAATTGGGACAAAATATGAGTTTTTTGATTTACTAAATTAGAAACCTATAATTCCAGATTGATTATCTTCCTCAATCCAATTGGTGGCTTAATTATCCATCTTTTTAGTTTCATTCAATATAACAATATGATTATTGAGCGACATGGAAAATATGTGTTTGAATAAATACTTGAGTAATTTTTCCTTGATCAAAATATCAAGAGATACAGCAAAATATTAAGAGAGGTTCTACCTATGTAAATGGCCGATAACAGTAAAAATCAGAACTTCGTTGTCCAATCATCAATTATGGTGCTATGTACAATTATAAAACAATCAATATTTGCATTACTAACACTAAGGTATGGATCCATATTATATGTATATTCTTTTTCATCTATATATTATTTATAAAACAATTATGGTAGTTATGTCTTACCATTACTGAATATACATATATGTGACAATTCAAGCATGACTCTAGATCTATAGTATAGTTAGAGTCTTAATATTCAAAGCCAGAATTTGTACATTGTTTCAAAATTATAAGTCATTCTATTATTTTGTTAACATCTTGAACTTAATTTACATTTATTAGCATTTAAAGCTAGAACTAAATTTTTTATTTTTTAATCCTAACTCTACACATAATTGAGATTTAAACACTTGTCTTGAAGTTCTCATGAGACCGATATTTTCCTTCCTAATCACTAGCATTTGATATATGGAGAAGGTTTAAAGAACTCATATGTTTTTATTTGCATCTAGAAAATCATGTTATATAATTTACACAAATATTTATGTTTTGTACACCCATTTTAATAAAGATTTATTTAATATACAGGAAAGTGATTGATGATCCTTGCATTTCAAGAAAAGAGAATTTTTTTTTGATTTAACGTGATAAATGTTACCTCTGTGATAATATATGTGAAAAAAGTATTCTATTGTGCTATAAGCTACTAAAGTACTGAAATTGACTATACTAATAAATCCGGTTGGTAACACAAGCACTACAAGGAGAAGACATTTTTCCTAATGTCATTAATGTGAATATTAGAGAAGTATATCTATATATTTTATACACACACCTTATATCTTACTCATAATCATCTTAACTTCTACGATTTTTTTGACTTTCTTATACATTTTTTTGTTTGTGTTTTTTCCCAAGTTCATTGCATCTCTATGTTCACCAGCGAAGCTCCCCTGCCTTTTGAAAAATCTATTTTTTCATGTAGATGTAAGAAAAATTTATATTAGGTCCTTTTAACCTCCCCAAGTTTTTTCCGAATCTTTCACTTGGTCCCGCCAAATTTTTAGAAGTGATCAAGTTTATTTTATTTATTGTATATAGTGAGTTTTTTTTCTGAATTAAAATATCGGTTATTTTGTATAAGATAGAGAAGTATACTGCTATAAATTAGTATAATTTAAACCTATAATAGAATGGTTTTCATAATGTGGTGTGTTATTTTTAATAATACATGAAATCTAGTGTATTTTTTCATAATTCCTTATAAACATCTTGTTTTCATAATACAGGGACTATAGCATCGTGTTTTCATAATACAGGGACACCTATAGTGCAATTAATTCAAATTTGTAATAATATAGGAACTTATAGTGTGATTAATTTAAAAAAATTATAATATAGTGACCTATAGTGTAGTTAAGTAAGGTTTTCAACATAATATAGTGATCTATATTGAATTTTTTTCATAATACAAGGGCTTATATAGCAATTGACTCGATTTTTTTCAATACACTATAGGTTTCTATGGTATTATGCTATTTCTTCTAGTATGCAGATTGTTTTTTCTCTTTTTTTTCGAGTGAAGTATTCATTTTATTTATAAAAATGTTTATAAAGAAAGTATAATTTATTTTAGGATGTGTCACAAAAAAACATGTTACTAAAGAAACATATAAACCAGCTACTTGTGGAGAAAATATATCTTACAATGTATGAATTTTCACATATCAGATTCTCGTTTATGTTTTGTAAAGAAGGTGTTTTGATAGTTTGATTATTAATTGTATGATTTTTTTGTGCTACTCAAGGAGGGAAGATTCGATATTATTTCTCTTACTGGGTTTTGTATTCAAACCTAGCTTATCGGGGATCCTACAGGTGCTAGTCCAATTCAGGTAACATGAACTGACACTTATTATAAAGGTTATCTCTTTTGATTATTTTAATCCATTACTAGTAGTTGATTGGAATTATTGTTGTTCTTAGGTGGCTAAATTTTCGGAAACATATTGAGAAGGACAAATACTTTGATCTTGTGGATCATAATGAAGTTCTTCGTTTCCGGACTATAAAAGAGTTGTCTTTAGCCCCTTTTAAAGGTAATATATAATATGTGTTTTTATCCTTAGTATAGGAATTTGTAATATTATATTCTAAGGTCAATTTTGAAAACAGTAAGCGATCGTTTCTAAAAGACTAAAGAAGCACCACAGTAACACCAAAACTTATAGGCCGTCAACAGCCCTGCTTTAGCTAAACCTTCTATTGTTACAAACAGCCAATGATGTGGTGGATCCAACTGTCAAAAGGAAAAGGCAAATACATGTGTTATACTATACTCCTGTCAAAGGAAATAAATAATTGATTATATCTTCAAACATGCGTCACATAAGAGAAGAAGAGCATCTGGTGTTGAGAGTGAGTATGTTTTGCTGGTAAGTGGCAAAGGATGTAGCTATAGCCGTGGCTAGAATTAATGGTGTCACAAGCCTTTAATTTTCAGGAACTGTGTCTGTAGCTGAAGTAATGTGTGACCCTCTTAACAAGGTATATATAGTGATCACCTACAGTAAATTTTTTAGTATAATATAGGGACCTATAGTACAATTTCTTATAATATAGGGACCTATGAAGTTTTGGTATATTATAGGGACCTATTAGCAGTTTTGGTATAATATAGGGACCAATAGTGCAATTAACATGTTTTTATTTTCCTAGAGGAGTTTCCTCTTAACCCCACATGTGGAAAAACTCCAACTTTCTGTTATTTACCTTTATTTGTTTATGAAAGAAAAAAGGGTATAAGAGATTCCGATTATTTTAATTCTTTTTAATTGAAATTATATGTATTTATGATGTGATGTGTAATCATGAAACACGATGTTGTATACTATAGAGTTTCTTTAATTTATAAAATATGTGCTCCCTGTAGTGTATGGCCTCGCATAGTTATACAAATATGCGATGCATCAATTAATTGAAAAGGTACATTTGTGTAATCTTGATAAATAGTAGTTTTTTGAGTATTTCCATTTTAAGTTAGTATTATATAGAATTTAATACAACTTCATATGATTTGAAGCCCGAATAACAGATTACCTCGTACGTATTCTTGAGACTTCTGAAAATGGGCAAGTTGCTACAAGTTATAGAAGGTGTTCTAGAACAAATATTTAAGAAACCACCATAACACTGAAGGTTTGTTTGACATAGTTTACAAATTAGACAGTCATGAGTGGTTGTAAGTCTTGTTTCGTAAAAAACGTTCTTCTACCCCATTGAAAGTTATATTTTAATTTTTTCTCACAAGAAAGTTATACTTTCTTAATTACTTTTAGATGCATGTAGCAAATACAGAAATTCTTTATCGAATCATTACTCACTTAAAACCAAAGCTTTGTATATCATTCCTCGATTGGTTCATCAAGTTAATTAACCAAGTCAGACAGTACAAATACTATATTGACTTATGCTAATATGATTTAAATGTAAGAAGGGAAGGCTTAATCTGAGATTAGTTAGATAAGCAAGAATTAATTACAACCTCCTGTTGTCACGAGATTGAGTTGTTAAGTCATGTATATATAGTGTAACGAGTTGTACTCTTCATATCTACAAATAATATAATCTTATTCCTAAACACGGCTTGAAAAAGCTAGATATTAACTCTTAGAGACGAGTAAGGCTCTATTTTGTACGAAATGGATGATTCCTTGGAATATTTTGGAAGTAGTATTAATGTGGAAGGTAGGAGTGTATGATTTGCAAGAATTTGTAAATGAGCTTTAGAGTGCAACATCATCCCCGATGGATATTTGCACCATTAATTACTCTAAGGAGTAAAAGCACCATTAATTGCTCTAAGGAGTAAAGCACTATTTTGTTGTGGTGGAATCATTAAGAAGACAATAGTGAGAACGAAGAATATTTATCTTGGAAGATAATTAAGTCTGAATCGTGGCATAATAGCTGGAAAAAAAGGGAAATTGTATTCTATTATAATTTGTAAGTAGAGCAATGTCATTCGAGTACAATCATCAACAAACAAATAAAAGTTAATGGTAATGGTCCTTTATTACTTTCTAGTTGGATAATTTCATTCCTCCCGCGGTATCTTCTGGCTGTCTGATATCTCTATATAGTTATCTCTATATAGTTTTAGAAAATCGAGCAAGAAAGAATGACAGCTGAAGATGTGGAGGAGGATCTCATCGGAAGAAAACAATGATAAAGTATATGCTTCTTGGAGAGACGATTAAATCAATATTATAATTATTGTTGGTCCATATTGGAAAGGAAACATAGCATTTTTAGAGAAGTTGTACGATCCTCGTTCTGTCATAAGTCACTTTGCTTTTCAGTCCTTTTTGTCTTTATGGTAATGTAAAAGATCCATTCTTTCATATTTTAGATCAATTTGTTAAATTTGCAAATAGAGTTAGTCAGATGAGATGCAAAGAACAATTGTACGAATGTCTTAAGGGATAGAGGTTCCTATTGGATTTCATGTTAAAGATGTATATTATTAGATTAATATACTCTTAAAAACAAATACGTTCATGTTTCTTTGAAGAATTCGAAAAGTCTTAAATTAATATAGAGTATTAACTAAAAGCTTTCCTATTCTTTTAGAAAAGTGGAAAAGATATTTTTTTTGAAGAAAATGTCTCACATAGGAGCGGAGATAGAAAAACTAATAGTTTAAAATAGCTTACCTATCTATTACTTTCAAAAGAACTAAAGGCTATGAAAACCAACAGGGAAATGGAAAACCCCCACAAACGCGCACCACCACCACCACCCGCCTGGTGAGCCCGGCGACGACAAGAATGTGAGCTCGTGGGCTCATGGGGGATTTTGGGAGTTGGGGGAGTCAAAAATGAAAATTGAAATAATTATTCTAGAAGTGAATTAGGTGGAAGAGGACTAGCTCTTATAGTAGTCGGTGGAAAGTCAAATCATTCAGCCAAAAGATAAAAAGCCCACCAATTTCATACTAGAACACAAGCGTCCACCAATTACGCACCAGTCAACAGTTACAGAACTTGGTCACGCAATTACGCACCAGTTAACAGTTACAGAACTTGGTCAAACGCGCGTCCAGGTTCATTGCTGAAACTGAAAACGTGGGTCAAATAAAAACCGCCAATTAATTAAAGAGAAAATCAAGGGCACTAATTGTGGGCGTTTACGACAAAGACTCTCTCCACCTACTCCCTCCTCCATAAATACTACAGCTCCTCATTTGCCTTAAGCTACGAAACATCTCCGAAAGAACAAACACTCTACCTCTTTTATCTCTGAAAATTATAATAGTCGTACTCTCTGTTAGAGATATCCAGTACGCCGAAATATCTTTTTAACAACATTTTAATTCTGTATAAATTTTTTTTCTTTTCCAATTTTCGTGTAAGTGTTTCGTTTCCATTTGTATTTCAATTTTTGTAATAGTTAGTTTCCATTATTTGTATTTCAATTTTTTACCGACAGTTCCTTATTGTGATTGGTAACGTGCGGTCTTTTGAGGATGGAGTATATATTGAAGTTTTTCCCTAGATTATTACAACGAAAGTAGAATTGTATTACCACTCAAGTGAAAGAGTTTGCTTTCACTGGCTAAATTTTATAAGAACATAGTTCAAACACACACTCAACAAAATGATAAAAGCAGGGAGTCATTGTTTCAAAAAGTAAGTTTCCCTTCTGAAATGATGGAATTTGAAATGAAAATCGTTAAAAGACGAAACCAGAATTTGTGACCTGGGTAGTTTATCTTCTTCGGAAAACCATGATTCAATGGGAACAAATAGCACAAAATTTAGGGTCCCGTATATATGGTTAGGATGGTTCACAAGTAAGGCGCATACTAGATTTAATTTGCATTTATTTACCACGTCATTTGAGATCATGCTTCTACCTAGCATTATTTTGGGATCAAGAAAAAAGTTTAGCAAGAATCCTACCGGTACTTACTGAAGAGAAACCATTGGCCAAGCAAAAACTTGTGTACTAAATCCTGTGGTAAGTAAATTCCTTTCAAGGAAAGTAATTTTTTTAGTCAACTAATGAAAGTTATGGAAGAAAACTTTTTCCACTATAATTAAATTCTCTACATTTGACAATTATTCTTCTTCACCCACAATATATAAACAATGTCGTATATTTATTTATTCAAATTGAGATGAATTCGTGATGTCATGTGGGCCAATTGCACATTCGTTGTTTTGTCATGATATGCGTGATGTATATATGAGTCCACAAGAAATTCCATTCATTTATAACAACAGTAAGTTATTCACGATAGGAAACTCTTTATTAAAGGTTGGTGTTCTTATGCTCCTGAGATACTTAGCAGTTCGAAGCTCGGTTAATTTCTTTCCACCATCCATAGCCAATCTTGAGAACCTAAAAACTTTTCTATTCCACCAATCAAGAGGTATAGTTTTACAAGTACCATACTGTATATGGCATATGGAAAAGTTGAGACACTTTTATATATATCCTTTATTTACTCTTGATTTGGCACCAAACGGACTTAAGGACTCCTCTTCTATTCTAGATAATCTAGAAAGCATTTCTGCACCTACTCTTTCTTATGGATACGATATGTAGAAGGTATTAAGGAGGCTATCGAGCATTTAAAAACTAATTTGTGCATTTCTATATTCATTTAATGGTGCTACAAATCTAATAAATTCCCTTTGTTGGGTTTTCTTAATCAACTCATATCACTGGAGGTGTATTATGTTGGCATAGGGAAGTATCCATGTGAATTCAATTTCCCTCTAAGTCTAAAGAAGCTTATTTTGGTAGGTTTCCAAATGCCTATTAATTAAATTTTCCAACTCGCTATGCTAAGCAATCTTGAGGTTCTCAAGTTGATGAAATATGATTTTGAAGGTGAAAGAAGGGAGATGAAAGACCGGGTGGTGCTCCCAAAACTCAAATACTTAAAGTTTAAGAGGATGCATACTGTGAAGTATTTAAGTGCCACTCATGATCACTTTCCCCATCTCGAAAATCTGGTCATGGAGGATTGCAAGAAGCTTGTAGAGATCTCTCAAGATTTTGCATTAATTAATTCCATACAGAGGATTGAGCTCATTTATTGCACTTTTCTGCTACAAATTCAGTCAGACTTATTAATGAACAACACGTGAATAGTTGAACATCTGGTCACGATGAACTCAAAGTCTCTTTCCATTGAAATCAGAACGAATAAGAATAAGCGATTCAGGTGTGTTTGTTGTCGCTTCTTGGTAAGTAAATTCATATCTTGTTGAAAATAATCTAAAATGTTCTATTTGCAAGTTTCATATCCAATTTTCATTGATTATATATTCCCAAAATTTATTCAACTTTAATGAAGTTTGGTTCAAAATTGACTATTATCTCGCTTCTCAAATTCCTTGTGTCGTACAAAAGTTGAGGTTCAACTCTTTCGTACTTTCTAATTATATTTTATATTCAAATAAAGGAGTCTTAATGGTTGCCTTAAGCATTTACATTATATATAACTAAATGTAATACTGTTTCTTTCACGTAAGTTCTTTATGTAGGTACATATTTGATAAGCAATGAACTAAACTAACATCACTGAAGCGAGACAACTTTAGCTTCTAATCATATATTGTTTAAATGTGCACATACACTCACCTTGTTAGCTCATGTAATACTTTTACTCTAAGTTCCTATTTCGAAAAAAAGTATCGTTGAGCCATATTTACCTCTTAGCTTGTCATTACAACTTTTATGTGGCTTATTACAATCTCAGTTCTCTTGACATGTGTATTCAAAGATGATGATGGTGGGTAGCTTATTGACAAATTTTCTTGATTAGATCAACTTTATTTTATTTTATTTTGATATGGTGTTTCTTGAATTTGGATCTAGGAGAGAACATCATGTCTGGATCTCAGTCATGACTCTCTAAATTATAAATTATTTATTTACTTTGTTTTATTCACTATTATTGTTTGTGCTTCTATCGATGATCGCTTTACGTAGTCCCTAGAGTATCCTTTCAACGATTGTTAAATGGTCGCTAGAGGTAAATTTGCAATATAAAAAATAAACTAAAGGAAATTTTCACAAACCCACAGTGCTCGCTAATGGAAAAATACTTATGTCGATCCCTTGAATGACCAGTAAGAACCCCAGCCTATTATCTGCCAATATTAATGGTCTTTACAAATCCCATCTATACCGACCAAATTTTTAGAGACCATTTTCTGTGATTGATAGATAGAGAGAATTAGCAACCATTGGTGATCGGTAAGTTTAATGTAACCATTAGCGACAACCCAATATACATGGTGGTTCAATTTTCCCGTCCACTTTCACCAATAACCTTTAGCGACTAACATTTATTCTCTATCGACCACGGGGTGGTCTCTACAAATTATTAAAGTTTATAAATACATAACTAGTTTCACACTTCTTGTAATCTAATTCCAAAACACCACCCCCACCCGTCCACTTTCTTGTCGTCTCCACCTCTCTTGTCATCTCTAGTTTGCTGGCACCTCGTCCAGACCTTTTGTTGTTATAGTTGGCTTCCATTAATCCACCTCCATCTAGTGCCGCCGCAGCTTCGAGATTAACTGTATTTTGTAATTTCAAATTATAATTATGTTAGCTTATTATGGATTTATTGTATAGTTATTGTGTTAATGGAGTTCTCATCACAAAGCCTTATCACACCATGTAAGATCGGCTAAAATGATTTCTAAGAAACAATTGAAATTTATCATTACGATGTTGAGAACACAATCTATGATTTTTAAACTCGATTATGAAATTATTTTCACCTTCTTGGAGACAATCTGAGTGAAAGTCATTTACACCTTCTATTTTGATCTCGTAAATTATCTTTGTGTAAATAAATTCTTATTTTGTTTTATGAGATACTTTAATGATTTCAAACTTCACTAAATGTTGATTAAAAGTTATTTTTTATGAAATAACCAATTATGACCTAGGTACAAACTTGTATGGCATGCTAGAAGATAGTATAATGTAGTTTAGTTGAGAACCATACTTGCAATATCTAATTCCGAAGATAAAAAGCTGATTGATAAAAAAACACGAGACCTCTAGCCAATAGTCTGATCATTTAAGTGAATAATTGCATGAACCTTTTCAATTCTCTAATTTTCAGCTAAATGGTCAAGTTTGGTATTGTACAAGTTAACTTCTCCTGCCCAAAGAGTAAGCATACGATTTTCCCCATTAAACTTATTAATATAAACAATAGAAGATCTAATTATGTGACCCAAAGAGTATATAATACTTACCAAAAAGTTCTATAAAATAATTCATCTATAAATACAATTTTCTCAAATTATATATATTGCAAGGAAATGAAATTTGTCAAACCGAACATAACAATTACATAACCACCGGTATGTTTAAGAGTCAAACAAACATATTAGACTGAGTAGTAAAGGGTACTGAATTTTTCCCCTTTTTGTCACATTAATATAAAGTGCAACAAAAACAGCGAGCAATGGAAAGAGAGACCTCACAAGAGTTGACTATATAAATCTCGATTCCTGGGGACCATTATGAAAATTTTAAAAACCAACAGAATCCATTCTGACCCGTTTCAACAGGGTTTGGACCAAATAAGACCCCTTCCAAACTGATGGCATTTTCGTAATTTCTCTATGACAAATTTAAACAAGGAATTATACATTTTTGTTCATTGCAAAGTGGAAGATAAATAATTGAATTAAGATGGACAAAAAAAGCATACAATTAATAATCAAACAATCAAAACACTATCTTTACAAAACATAATCAAGAATATGATATCCAAAAATACATGCTTAGTAAGATATATTCCCTCCACAAGTCATTTGTTTCTTTGTTGCATTAGTAGCATATTTATTGTGACACATACTAAAATAAATCATACTTTCTTTATAAACATTTTTATAGATAAAATAAATACTTGACTTGCAAAAAATAAAAATAAAACAGAAAAGTCAATCTGCAAAAGAACAGAAATATCATAATAACCTAAGGACCTATAATGCAATTACAATATCGAGTCAATTTCACAATGGGTTTTATATTATGCAAAAATTGCAATATAGGTCACTTTATTATGTTGAGAAACTTAACTGTATGTCCCTATTTTTTGAAAAAACCACACCATAGGTCACTATATTATGCAAAATTGCACTATAGGTTCCTATATTATAATTTTTTCAATTAATCGCACTATAGGTCTTTATATTATTAAAACATTGAATTAATTGCACTATAGTTGTCCTTGTATTATGTAAATATGCTCTATAGTCCATGTATTATAAAAAATATGCACTATTGGGTATTGTGAAAAAAATATACACTAGAAGTATCTCTATTATTGAAAAATGAAACCAAGGTTTAAAATTTATTTATTTAATTTATTGCACTTTAATTCCCTATTTTATACAAAATAATCTTGATAAAATAACTTCTAAAAATTTGACGAGATTAAGTGCAAGATTCTGAAAACTTGGGGAGCTAAAAGGCACTAATATAAAATTTTCTTTTATCTACATGAAAAAATGGATTTTTCAAAACGTTGGGGAGCTTCATCAACCACATAGTGATTGCTAATGGACCTTATTTATGCCGATCACTTGATTAACCGGTAAGAACTCCACCAATTACCTACCAATATATATGGTCTCTACCGTTCTCATTTATACGGACCAAAGTTTTAGCGACTATTATTTGTGATCGCTAGACATAGAGCATTATCAACTATTGGTGATCGGTAAGTTTTATATATCCTTAGCAATTACCTAATTTTCTAGTGGACCAACATTTATTCTCTACCGACCACTAGGTGGTCACTGCTAATCTTTAAAATTTATAAAATCCATAAACGGTTTCACACTTCTTATAATCTAATCCCAAACCCCCACCCCTCCCATAAAAAATCTCTCCTCCCCATCTAGCTCTCTCATCGTTTTCAGACTTCTTGCCATCTCTATCTCTCTTGTCTCCACCTCGCCCGCCACCATTTCCAGTTTGCTGGCACCTTTTCCAGTTCTTTTATTGTTACAGTTGGCCGCCATCTATAATTATTTTTTAATTTCGAATTATAATAATATTAGTTTATTATGGATTTATCGTATAATTATTGTGTAAACAAGGTTCTTATCACAAAGCCTTATCACACCATGTGGGATAGGCTAAAAGGAAATCTACCACAACAACTAGAATTTATCAAAACGATATGGAATACAAATTTCAAGCATTTTAAGCTTATTTTTCCCTTATTGGTTCTCACATGAGTGGAAGTGAGTCACACCTTCGATTTTGAACTCGTCAAACTATCTTTGAGAAAACAAATTCTTGTTTTTTTAGCTACTTTTATGATTTCAACTTTCACGAAAACGATGATAAAAATGGGTTTTTATGAAATAACCTAGTACTATCCAGGCACAAACTTGTACGACATGATAGGAGATGGTAAAACGTAGTTTACTCGAGTACCATACTGGTAACATCTGATTCAGAAGATAAAAAGCTGATTCATCAAAAGACTTGAAACCTCCAACCAATAGTCTGATCATTTAATTAGTTAATAATTGCATTAACTTGTTTAATTTTTCAATTTTCATCTAAATGGTCAAGTGACGTTTGTACAAGTTAACTTCTCATGCCCAAAGAGTTAGCTAGCATACAAATTTCCTCTTTTAAACTTATTAACATTAACAAAAAATGATCTAAGCATGTGACCCAAAAGTGTATATAATACTTGCCAAAAAGTTCTATAAAATAATTCATCTATAAATACCATGTTATCAAATTAGACGTATTGCAAGGAAATAAAATTCGTCAATCCAAGCATATCAATTGCATAAAACCAGTATAACAAAAAGTCAAACAAACATACTAGAATGAGTAGTTATGGGTACTGATTTTTCCTCGTTTTGTCACATTAATATAAAGTGCAACGAAAAGGAGCGAACAATGGAAAATGAGATCTCACAAGAGTTGATTACAGATAAATGTCGAGGCCTCAGATCCATCATGGAAATTGTAAACACCAACAGAAAGTTCAACCTGCTTTGGACCAGATAAGAGCATCGACCCCTTCCAAACTGATGGCATCTTTGTAATTTCGGTATGACATATTTACACAAGGAATTATACATTTTTTTTCATTGCAAAGTGAAAGATAAAGAATTGAATTAAGATAACGAATACTATATATAAGCATACCTACATAAATTTATGAATCTAAAATTACACAACTTTATTTAAGATCTATGTATAAATATAGAAAGAAAGAAACTTGCAATTATATTAATACAATTATCTGCATGAGTATTAAAAGACATAACAAAACAGGTAGAAAAGGAATCACAATAAAGGATCTCATGAGGCACATAAGATTGTGTTCATATATTTTTAACACTTGACGAATAAACAAGCGATACCAGTCCATTTATATATAGACGGACTCTATCAAATAATAGAGTTAGACATGGTTATGCTCGTATTTGTGTTGAAATAAATAAAAAGTATGAACTACCTGACAAGGTGTTTACTGATGTTGGTAATGAGGATTTGTAGGAGGTTAGTGTGACTTATGACTGGAAACCATTATTATGTAAGAAATGCAAGCTAGGTGTCAAGCAATGAAGAACGTGTGGATGCCTAAAGTTGTACAGACTCATAATTTAACAGTTTCATCCAAGGATAAGGGGATCAATGATGCAACTAAGGAAGTGAATACATGGAAGTTTGTTATTAAAAGAAATAAATAGAGAGTGCAAGGAAAAAGTGAATGGTTTTCTATTAAGATGAATTATGGGGAAAGAGCTAGCAGATTATTGCACTCAAAAATCTCAATGCAGAATAAGTCCTTGCGTTGCTTCTGGACAATACATTAAAGGACATTAAAAGACATTGAAAGACATTAAAAAGTTATGATAAATAACAACCGGCCAAGCTGATTAACATATGAAAATTGAAGAATAATAATATGTTTTGTCATCCAAATAATTAAATAACTGACATGAATAGGACAACTTACTATATGGAGATACTCTTTTAATAATACAATGTTAAAAAAAACAATCTCAATCACGTTATAAGAACTAAACTCTCCTTGTAAATCATTACTGCAAGTGAAAACTCGTAGCTATATATTCCAGTACTAGTCATTTCATGAGTGTCGAGGGCACACAATTTCAGTTCTTCTTCATTAATTTCAATTATTATGGCTTCGTTCTTCAACAACAAAAGAGGAGAGCAAATTATAAATGTGTTTAGAATCCATGAATGTGGACTTGTTTGGTCCAAGATTCCACCTTGTCGTATTCTTTCATTACCCATATCTCCACAACTTTGGGTTCTGAATAGGCATATTGCACCTAGTTAGACGAAGGCAAACAATGCAAGAGAATCATTTACGATAGTGAGAGTCTTGTCAGATATTTGATTACCGTGAAGTATAGCCCTTAAACTAGACAATCACCATTAAAACCTTGAAAATCATGTTCACTTTGTCTCCAGTAATTACTACTTAGATTGTAGACTTGGAATGTATTGGTTTTTCTAATAATAACGAATTTGTAACTATTTTGTTGGAATTCAAACAAAATCTAATTATCGAGCGAAAGTTGATTAAGTATGGTCTTAGAGCAAGAAGTTTAAATTCCCTAGTTGCTGGATACATTAAACAAAGCTACGATTATCATCTGAGACACAAAGAAATAATCCTTTGCAAGGCAAAGAAACATTAAACCTGTTGCTCTTATTGATTCTCTTATAGAAGTGAGGTATCTCTAGATGAGGTGAGATTTCATTGAGTTATTTACACGAATGAAACGACAATAGTGTTCTACGACGTTGCCTCGCTAAATTAGGATGCAATCAGGATGATATTTCATGTGCGTATTGACGAAGTAAGAACTTTTGAGGAAACAGTAAAATAATTTTCTAACGCGTATGAAACGCAACACTGATTTTACAGGCAACGTGAAGAGTATATTTATGAATACATCTTTAGGTAAACTTACCTCTTTTTGTGACGTGCTTTTATTAGTAGATGAAGGGCATGATTAACCATAAACTCGTTTATGTTAATAGGGTATATTACAAATCACCCCCATAACCCATCTTAATTCTTAGCGTTAAACCAAATAGAACCCTAGAAAATAAGAATTTGACTTTACCTCCCAACCGACTAAACTACTGAACTTTATTTAAAAAATAAACTCACATTTAATATCGAGTTACATCAACAATGGTAATGAAGAACATATGATACGAAAGGGACAAGGATGTAGAGAAAATTTTAAGAGAGGAAGAAGAGAATTAACAATATTTTATTTACTGTACAAGAAATATTCTATTTTAGGAAAGATAATTTGAATATTAATAATGTTATGTCAACGAATTGAAGGAGAAAACGAAATAGTCAAATACCAACGTATGAGAACTTTATAATGATCGGGTGCAAATGCAATAATATTGTTCTTTTAAGGTGCTTTATTTTCCACCAACACATATGATGTTTGGAATGATCATGAGATGTCCATTCAAAAGAACGCTACTGAAATCGAAAATCAGGAAGCAATAAGTTATATCAGTCACATAATGATATGGCCTCTTAAATGTATTTGGAGTCTTTGTTTTACCACACAAACTTCTCATACAAATAAGTTCGATAGTTGTACTCGTAATGCATCTATATTGATTAATAACTTATCACATATGGTAGTGAAATTGTGTAACATTAATAATCAACTGCTATACTGGGTTGAGTTGATTAAATGGAGCTCAATTATTTCTAATCGTAAAAGCCTCGATCCTGTGAGCTTTAAAGTATCTGAACCAAGCTCATCGGAGTCAAAATGACTCCCAAGTCCAAAGTGGCTTTCTAATGTATTAAATAAAGGACATGTTACAAGGCTTATTTAGTATATTTGGTGTAAAAGAAATGAGCGAGTGTTTGCCAAAGTAAAAAGAAATGAAGAGAAGATTATGAAGGATATAAAAGTGGAAGTTTGCAGTTACAGTTTAAGAGCGTAATCCTTTTGCAATTCTAAGAAGTATAAGGATCTTATGCAAATTGAAGACTTCCAGTGGTTAGCAGTGAGTTGGAGTGGTTTGAAAGAATTGAAGCTCTCGTGCCTAAGCTAAGGGTTAGTATAATTAAACTTTACGTAACCGTTTTTAAGATCAAATAAAAATGAAAACTGCTTGACTAGCATAAAAATCAAATAAAATTGTGTAGGTCATATTCTTTCTTCTGTCTTCTTTAGGATATTTTAAGCAAGGATATTACTGAGTTTCTTTTGTACTAAGAGGGGAACTTCAATCTAGGGAGATCAATCACGCACATCATCAAACAAATAATCAAGAACGCCATATTTTCTCGTTTGCAAAATATAGAATTTAATTGTAATACATGCATTAAGGCGAGATGCCAATGAGTTTATTATAACAATACCAATCGGTTTTAATAAAAATAATACTCCATTTTCCTTGATATACGCTAATGTATGAGGAATATCCCTGGTTACTACTAATGGCATTGCTCTACTTACTAAAAAATTAGATGAACTTTTCCCTTCTTTCCAGCCTTTTCTGCCAAGATTAAGACTTAATTTTCTTCCAAGATGAAAATTCTCTGCTTCCATCATTGCCTTCTTCATTAGTTCTCATGTTCTCAGACAACATAAAATAATGGAGCTTTACTCCTTGTTCAATAATTTTCTCATGTGCACTCATGTTCTCAGACAACATTAATGCTTCTTCCATAATTTTCTAGTGCCTTATATTTTTCATCTACACAAAAACCATCTACCAAACTTGACCCTACTTGTGAATGATACTTGCCTTCTAATCTTCATACACGCGTCCCCGACACTACACAAAACAAAGCAGCCCCTTGGGTTCATTTACTACAAAAACCCCCTTTGTCTGTCCAAGTCCTACTAGGCCGTTTTCAACAAGAGAAGCCACAATATATTCAGTAATTACGAAATCATACCTTTAACTTTTCTTTCACCAATTCCGGTAACTTCTGCATTTAATCGCTGCTCCCGAGATTTTTGCATTTGATGTTCATCCTTTGGTAGCTCTTGAACGACCCTTTTGCGCCATTTTATTACACTTACTAGTCCCCTAGATTATATTTCTCTAGACTTTGTGAATTTTCTAGCAAGTGCTTACCAATAGTTTAGCAATTTGCATGATATAGGATGGTATGATAAATAGAATAGATTGAACAACAGTTACACAACAAATGCAACCATGTAGATGAATAAGAATATATTTTTCCATTCAAACAATAAAATCTAGTGATCAAAATAATTTCCTAAATAAATATTTTGTTTTACTAGAAATATTTTTGAAATAAAAACATAAAGCGGAGCATCATAATAAATCATAAAGCACGGACTTAACTCTATCGTTAACTTTCTGGGATCAAAAGGCAGGTACTAAATGCATCTGCCGGAATATTACAACACCTCCTACTAAGAAGAACACCTAGCCATTAGTGGAGTTTACTTCGTCATTGTCAGAGATTCAGCTTTTATCAGGAAATCCTTAAGAACCGTAATAAATTTGTTATAATGCAAGCCTAGATTAATGATACCCCTTAAGTAATTCAATAGACGACGAAGAGTAACGTAGTGGTCACTACTCGGGTTATGAGTGTAACGACTAAGTCTACTCACATCATAGGCAATATCGGGTCGAGTGTAGCTCATTAAGAACATCACACTACATATGATCTTAGCATATTCATTTTGGGATACAATATTCCCATAGTTTTTGGACAAAAAAATACTAGAATTATAAGGAATTTTTAAAGGCGTTACCTTAAAGGAGACGAATTTTTTGAGCATCCTTTCTACGTAATGAGACTAACTCAGGGAAATACCAATACTGCTCCTAGTGATCTTCACTCCAAGAATCACACACTTCTCCCACGTCTTTCATATCAAATTATGGTGGTTTAGTCTTTCTCGTGGTTATGGATTTAAAATGTTCTTTCAAAAGTTTGGAATCAACACATATTTGACATTTTACAAAGTCATCCACATTGTGAACTGGTATTAGTCCAAGATATTTAATCCTTTTAATAGAAGCGACATTTAAATGATCTAATCAACCATGCCACATATCAAGAGAGTCAACGATATAAGCAGAATTAGAAGTATTCTCATTAAGATCTATAGTGTATAAAACAAAAAAGCCATTATTTAAATACCCAGTCCCCACAAACTCGTCATTTTTTGTAATGATAATTTTCCCTCTTAGAAAACAAGTTTGGGTCTCACTTTATTAAGAGGAGCTCCGGGAAAAAGATTTCTACAAAGAGATTGGACAGAGAGAACATCATTTTACTCTAAAATCATACCAGAATTAAGTTTCAGGAGAACCTGTCCTTTTTTGAGAACCGGGTCGGTAGAAGAATCACCCAAATACACGCATACAACATCGGTTTCTCCCTCAAATTTTTTGAAGAGGGCTTTGTTTACTTAAAAAATCAGGAAGCTCTGGTGTCAAGGATCCACTCAGTTTTGTTCTCAACTAAGTTTACCTCCACAATCACCGCAACGATTATTTCTTCGGTCTCAGTTAGATTTGTGGCAACTTTGGGACCTTGGTCAGCTCTAAGTTTATACTCCCACTGGGGCTAGGAAGTAAGCCCCACAACTAGTAAGCTTTGTGTCCTTCTTTCCCACAACAATAACAAGCGCTTTGAGGTTTTTGAATCATATCAAAAAATTTGAACCTTCCTCCTTGTTTGTTAGAGTTGTCGCAATTCTTGTTTTCTCCAGATTTGGATTTGTTAAAGGCTTGTTGTTTCCATTCCCTTTGAACATGTCTTTGTTACCTTGGCCAGAACGTTCATCAAGGTTCACTTTCGAGGAACAAGGAGGGAAAGAAATAGATTTATCGTTGAGTCGATTGGCTTCTTCCACTGGCATATGGCTGATGAGTTCTCTTCAAGAGTCATCTCCTTCTTTTTTTGTTTGAGATGGTTACGATATTCCCTCCAAGATGGAGAATATTTATCAAGAAAAATGTCGGATGGAAAAATTTAAATTTCAAACATCTTCATGCCTTCGGCGGCTATCTCATCGCATAGGTATTCATACACACGAAGTTGTTTAGTCATAGGTTTCTGATCGGTAAGTTCGAAGTTATACCAGTTTCCGGTGACATATTTCATCTTACCGGATTCATTAGCCCCATATTTATTTTTGAGAGTTTCCCATATAACCTTTGTCGATCTTTCTTTGGCAAGGAGATAAAAAATGAGTTTCGAGACGTTGTTCATCATCCAACCCCGAGCCATTGTATTTTCTCTATTGAACTTGTCTTCGAGGGAAAGATATCTAGACTGTTCTTCTTCCATAGGAACTTTGTATCAACACTAAGTGGAGGATAGTAAAGTCAAGTTTATACTGTTTGAGACAGATACAGATCTTTTCTGTCCAACACTTGTAGTTTGAACCAATATGCGGTTCCAACTTATTCACGCCAGGAAAGGCATTTGCATTCAAGGATGAAGCAGCTGCCGAGTTTGGAAATGCCTATTCTAAAAAATCGGTGATATAAAAGAATATATTTTTAAATTGTTGGGAAAAATAAAAAAATCCCCGATTTTAAAAACAACAGAAATGAAAAATCCAAAAAAAACATTTTAATTAAGGTAAAACTAGTCTATTATAATAATGAAATACTAAACGAAATACTTACATGGAAATCAAAAAGAACAATACACGGAAATAATATTGTTAAAAGATATTCCGGCGTACAAGTTATCTCTAACGAAGAGAGTTTCTACAACAAAATAATTGATAGAGAAGCATTTCTTTTGTTCTTTTCTGATTTGTTTCATAGCTAAGTCAAGTGGGAAGGAATTTTATTTATAGGTTAGTAGGTGAAAAGAACCTCTGATTAGAATCATCAAAATAAATGCTCTCAAATGACTCCATTATTGCTGATGTTTGGATTGTTACATATGTTAACATATGTTACACGTTTATAAATTCCAGCAATGAACCTGGACAATTTAATGACTTGATTTATTCCCGTATTGACCAGGTCTTGTAACAACTGAGCTTTAATAGTGAATATTCTGTTTTGATGTGTTTTCGATTGGTGAACGTTTTGTATTATGGCTAAAAAGATATGAATTGCCACTGACTACTATAAGAACCAACTTTTCCACCGGATTCAATTCAGAAAACGTGTTTCATTATTGACTCTTCAAACTCCCTAGCTCCCCGCCACCCACACCGGACGGGTGGTGCGCGTGTGTGGGGCTTTGCCTTTTCCTTTTTGGCTTCCATAACCTTTAGTTTTTTTGCTAGGAATAGATGGGTAAGATATTTTATTCTAATATTTTTCATATCTCTCCTCCTAGGTGGGATTTTTTGTTCAATAAAAAAGTGTCTTCTCCACATCTCCAAAAGAACGTGAATGTATTGATTCAACGAACACTCTATATTAATATAATCTTTTACACTTCTCCAAAAAAACATGATTGGATTTACATTAACACGATAAATTAATATAAAACATAACGTATAATACCATATCTCTCACTTTATAGTAACTAGACTCTCCTTGTAAATGTAACTCTAAATGTCACGTTGCTAAAATTCTTGTATCAGTCATGTCGAGGGCACGTGATTTCAGTTTGTTTCATTGGTTTCAATTAGTATGGCTTCGTTTTTCCATAAAAAACGAGGATACAATGGCCTTAGTTTGAAATTTTCAAGAATGTTGACTTTTTCCGTTAAATATTTCAAGAATGTTTGTATTAATACAAAAAGGGCAAAAGAATTGCTTAAGATTGTGAGAGTCCTGTCAATGTGAACGCCGTGAGGTATAGTTTTAGGATATTTTATTTCTTGAAACACCTTAGGGTTCACATCAAAAGAAAGAATAATATATATACTTTCTCTTATAGCATCCCAATGCAATTCTCCATTGAGTAGTACTCCATATATAAGACAAGAACCATATATACTTAGACTGGAGGAGTAGTAATTCATAAAAGTGAGCATGAATTACTACTCAGATATTCACTCGGTCTGAACCTGAACCTGTCCCCTCATAACATGAGTGTTGGTATCATTTGAGGTTGTCGCCTTCTTATACCAGAAAATGACTTATCTGTGACCAATACCAACCAGCTGCAGCCACTTATCTAATTTCCTTGTCAATAAATGTTACATCCCTAAATTTACCAAAGTCATGTGAGACGTTACTTACAATTTTCAAAGATATAAACCCCCATCACCCATTCTCTATACAAAGACCCCAAATTTTCCTTGCTATAAAACATAATCAAAAAATATGTTTAACTGTCTTCAATTTAACACAACAACACAGAGCAATTTAACCCATATTTTGATTACGTAGAGTATAGTTAGTAATCTCAGGTAATAGCTTAACATTTGGGACATCTTAACTCCCACACAATTTTCCATTACATACCTTCATCTTACTCTTCTTCCTAAGTCCATTTATTTGTAATTTCCATCTTGGCCAAATAAACACCATATGATTCATGTCTCCACAAAAAATAGTCTATTTTTGCCCTATTTTTGTATATTGTTATCTTCCATATTTTATGTTTATTATATTTTTAAGTTATATAATTTACTCTATATATCCTATTTTATTTTTTCATTAATGATTTTTAAATCTTGACAATATTATTCAAATTACTGGAATTTTTCTGTAATTCAAATTTTGTTATTTCACTTAATTTTGTTACGTGAATTTGAACAACATGATCAAAACCTTACATTTTTATAATAGCTTGAACACAATGAAGTATTCCCACAACTTGTCTCTATCTAATTGGCCACTTACAACAGGTTGCAATTTTATTACATTTGTATGCTTCAATTATACTTCTTGAGCATGTAACTTACATCAATTAAAAACCACAAAAAATCCATTGTTAAGATCAGTAAGTATAGAATAATACTAGAAATTCCCTTATAGAGGCATCTATATTGATCTGGGCTTGTAACATTAGATTCAGTAGTCAAAATCTTAGAATATTACCATTGGCCATTATATACTATATCTATACTTGATTTTGTGGGTTTACTTGTTGAAATAAATAAATACACTAAAAGGTCTATGTATTATAATGAAGATTTTTAAGGTAATTGTGTGTCTAATAAATTATTATGCTTAGAACTAAGAAAAAATAACAGTAAATAAAACATTTACTCTTTCAAATTTTTGATGTCGAGACATCATTTTAGGTAAAAATTTAACTTAGGGAGATGATTATAAGTATATTTTGCTATATTTCGCTTTCTTCTTTTGTTTTACACTCATTGTTATTTTTAGAGATTTTGTGCATTAATTTTCTTGTTTAGTGTGAATTTATTACGTACATGGATGCTAGGAGGCATTAAAATGAAGGTACGAAGTGAAGTTTAACGTTTGAGATCAAATGGAAGTGTTCAAGTAGCAAAAAATATCACTTTAGTGAAGGTAGAGGAGCATTAGAAAATCCAAAGTCGTCACTTCTAACCCTTCTTGATCCCACACGGTGCAGAATTTGACTTGGTAGTTCAAATGAAAAAAGAGGCACTTTTGAATTAGCGAAATTGGGAAGTGGTTACAGGTGATTTGGACTTACGATGCAAAAGTTCCACTTATTCTACTACAGTGCGTACTACAATAGATGCAGGAATGTAAAACGGATTTGGGCCCTTAAAGTATTTAATTAAATCACACATAGGCCTAATCCAGTTTTAAGCACTATAATAAATCTCCTTAGACCTCAAAATTTAGTACACATAATTTTATTTCCACTTTTTTGAGAGAGAACAAGACAAATGCAAGAGTAGAAGTTGGAGAAACCCTTTCCTTCAACCAACAACTTAAATCAAACCTTCAATTAGGTTCTTTATTTTATTACTGTTTTTAAGAAACATATATAATCTTAATTTAAGTTTAGTTTTTCTTTCTAATATGAGCTCACATACTTGAGAAACGTATAATGGGATGAACCCTAATTTATTTAGTTAATATCTTCAATTTGGGACTAATTTCTGATTTAAATTGAGTTGGGTATTCTATATTGACTATTATTTCATGCATGTTTATTTTTTTAAATTTTGCAAGTTAGAGATAGGTTTCAGTAGATAGGCTATTTACTTTTGGGATGATCATCGGGAAGGGGGGTTTAATTATATGATCTAGATAATAGACGTGTGGTATTCGTCATTAATTCTGACGGACTTGACTAACCGCGTAGCCAATTGGGTAATGTCTTCATCACCTGAATGTAGCATATAATCACCCTGGCGGGGTTTGTAATACTGTAAGATTGCCTTTAAGTCTACCATGAAGGGAGTTAGCAGGATATTAGCGACCCGACGAATGTAGAAATACCTACTTTACCCTTAACGAAAGCATTAAAACATGAAATTAGGTGACTCCCTAGGAAGGCTCAAATATATTTCTTATATTTGTGTCCACCCTCTAGTCTTTACTTTATTGTCATTCTGTTTAATCTTTACCTAAATTACATTCTTTCCTTTAGTCTTTTCATAATAAAAAACCAAACAAATAACTATCTTTTATTTATTTCGTATTGTAATTAATTCTACTTATCATCTAACACATTTATCTTACCTAAATATTCCCGTGGAGACTATTATCCTGTTTTTACATACTTATTACTAGGACGAAATGTACATTTGCGGTAGTCGTTTCTCTTCTTTAATGTTGATTTTTATCACACTCTAGGATCGACCACTTTCACTATTTCGTTATTTTATCCTTTAATCAAAATTGTCTAATATTTTAATGTATTCATTTTTCTATTATATACTAATAAATTCATTATTATTATATAACTCGGAGGATGACTTGTGTTGGACTATTAATTTGAAAATGAATAATGGGAATGGGTAACCTCACTGATGTGAGATAAATACTTGGTTTAAAAGAATCCATACATATTTAGATTCTTAAGATGATCTTGGCTACACTTTTAAAGTGTCAAATTCTCTAATTAATGTATATAAGAATAATAAACTTGCCCCATGTAGAAAAAACGGTTATGGTTTATATATGCTTTATGGATTATGCATTACATCTGATTTGACATTGAGAATACAACTACTATACAATGACACTTGAGACTTGGACATATGAGTCAATTAGGACTCAAAGTTCAAAGTAAGCATGACTTACTTGGTAAAGATTCTATGTCTAATTTATATTTTCGAAACTTGTGTCTTATCTAAACAACATAGAATGAAATTCACTATGGTGCTCATATGTCTAAGTCTATAATTGAATATGTACATGTTAATTTGTGAAGACCTAAAAAGCATGAAACTCATGTGAGGATAAGGTATTGTATGTCTTTAGTTGATGATTACTCTACAATTAAAAGGACTTTTCTTCTAAAAACAAAAAATTTAACTTTCAATCTTAATAAAGAGTGGATTTGTTTACATGTAAACAAAGTGGAAAATATCTTAAGATCCTAAGAACAGAGAATAGTCTTGAATTTTGTATTGATGAGTTTGATAAATTTTGTAAATCATATGGTATAATGAGACATTGAATTGTTAGAAAAACACCAAAACATACTAGTGTGGTTGAAAGTATGAGTATGACCATTCTTGAAATAATTAGATGTTTTCTTCATATGAGCGTTGCAAATATTTTTTGGGAGAAACACTTTACACTGCTACCTATCATGTGATTATAAGTCCCAATATATATTTCAACATGAAATGCCCTCTAGAATTGTGGGATAATAAAAAGCCTAACTTGTGATAATTTGGACGTGATACATATGCTCATTATAAGAAGGTAAACTTGATCCTATGTCATTAAAATATGTTTTCCTTTGTTATCAACATATGCATGGTACCGGATGATTTTGTGGAATAGATAATCTAGAGTAATAAAGATTCTCGTTAATGGGGATATTATATTTGATGAATCTAACTTTTGTTGCAAGTTAGGAACTATGTTTCTAGATAATGATCACACATAAGGGTACTGAGATTGAGGTGAGGCCTATAACAACTTTAGAAAATTATGTTAATCATGATTATCCAAATGAAGGGGAGGAACTGAGGATTCCAAAGAGGAGTTAGTTCTAAACAATGGGCACAATGTTGGGTCAGAAACTCTTTAGGAGTCCACTCAAGATAGCTTGGTGAACTACTAGTTAACAAGTGATTTAGTGAGGAAAGAACCGTGACCTTCTCCAGGTATTCATATGTTGAATTTGTGTATATTACATTTATAGGTGCTACTAAGGTTATGAATAATGAACATGGCAGGTATCTTATGGTAGTTAGCTCAAAAGGTAAATTTTTTGGTTTAAGGCTATGAAAGAAGAAATGTAGTCTTTTAAAATTAACAAAAATTAGATTATTTTTATAAACAATGAAATGGAATGCATTTAAGTAGGTAGTTGCTTATATTAGTAGTACTCTGAATATTGGTCTCTGTTATGGAAAAATTAGTGTACCTTTTAATCTAGTGAGTTATCCATTACCTAGAAATCTCAATTACATCCTTTTGCAGCTTTATCTACTATTGAATTCGAATATGTAGAGGTTTTTTATTGTTTTAAAGAGACTATATGGTTACAAGGACTAATTAATTAGTTAATGATGGCGAAGTCAACTATTACTATACTTTCTAATAGTTATTCACTAGTGTAGAAAGCCTATGTACCATGAAAAATCTAATTAGGTTGGTGTAAAATTTCATTTTATTCTTTACTACCAGCAAACATTATTTAACTTGTTGTATGTTGAGTGAAGTTGTTTTTCATTTTTATTTTATAGGTACCTGGAATTTGTGATGAGTTGGCTTGAAGGCACTGTGAATTGCTGAAAACCAACTTTTTTTGTTTAATCAAGGTGCATTGGACTTTTATGTGGAAATTATAATATTATAAATGAAAATGCTGTTCTAAGACCAAATCCTTATGTACCACTTATGTTATAATGTGTCCTTTTATTTGATCCACAAATTACAACCTTGATCTCTTATTTGGATGGTCCAGATTGAAACCCTAATTGATTTTGTGGATATATAATTTGGTTAAATTTGATCAATATATTCTTCCATCTTCATATTCTTCCATCTTCTTTTCATTTTCTCCAAAAACCTATATTCGGGCAAAACTAAGGTACGTTTTGTGTATTTTAATCTTACTAGGTATAGCCCGTGCCTGAAGGCACTCCAAAAGATAATATTCCAGTTACTTGTTCATTTACTGTTGATACATATGAAATGTTTAAAAATTAGAATAATTTTTGGTATTGAATATGTAAAAACTGAAATTATAGATAGTGTGTTATACATAAATTATAAAAAAAAATTATTATAAAATTCAAATGAACATAAATATGTGTATAATTTATCAAACAACTAATAAAGAAGTTGAAATACAAATTTTTTTTAAAAAGAAACAGAATCGAAAATACATATATGACCATTCGTCTTGTGTGCTTACTTATAATAAACATTATATTAAAACTTCAGGATATACAATATTAGTTGTTGATTGTTCACCATCGGGAAGAAGTACACTTATGCGATCATAACTCGTACATCTTGATAATGCAACATACAATTATCCATGACTAAACACTGGTGTTCGCAAATCGATCCCAACGAATTTCACAGATTGACCTTGTGATTTAGTGATGGTCATGGCATGGGCTAAACGCACAGGAAATATTCTCCTTGTCATGACAAAGGGTATTTCCGAGTCAGAAGGCGTCAATGATATTCTTGGAATGAATATCAAATTACCGGATTTATCTCCATTCAAAATGCGGGCTTCAATAACACGTGTTGAACTTCTGACAACCATTAACCGCGTGCCATTACACAATCCATCCTTCGGGGCAATATTGTTTAACAACATGATAGGAGCACCCACTTTTAATTCCAATTTGAACAGAGGTACCCCACTTGGATTCAGTGAGTTTAAATACTCATTTAGATATCGAGATGTTATAGATTTATCTACTTGATCCTCTTCAACCATCTTATCAGCTGCTAGATACATCTTCTGTATTCCAGGAAAAATCTTAAGTGCAAGATTGTTGATCTCACTAACATCATCATTTCTCGCGGACAATATAGTGTGTTCATTGAGATATGTGTTAGTTACAGTTTCAAGGTCATGCAAGTTAGGATATGTGGTTGATATCAAATTGTTCAGATTTTTGTACTTGCACATTGTTGTTGGGATCTCCATTAATTCTTCTAAGTTAGAGCCAATCTAGAATGATTAACAAATACTTAAATTTATGAGTATAAAAAAAATTTATAACAAAATTTAGAGCCATTCAAATTACCTTTAGTAGGAAGTCGGCAAAATCAGAGTTCCCGTCAATTGAGTCGTTGAGACGCATATTAACATCTAATGTAAGCGCGTGAATTTTTCTCCAAAGTATAGAACGTCTTAATGAGGCTCCGACTATTTGTTCGCGTACACCTTTTGGTACGACGGGTAAAATTTGTCGGAAATCACCTCCAAGAACAACAGTGATGCCCTCGAAAGGCTTCTCATTGTTATGTATATCTTGTAACGTTCGATTAACAGCCTCAACACAATTTCGATGTTGCATCGGAACTTCATCCCAAATTATGAGACTTGTTTTTCGTATCAACTCAGCCTAGAGGGATTGTTAGAAATATGGCGAATAGAATCTTCCACAATATTCAGTGGTATCGAGAATGTGGAATGTGCAGTTCGACCTCCAATCAATAACAAAGATGCGATTCCTAACGAAGCTACATTAATCACAAAATAATCTAAACTCCAACATTTTGTTGATATCGTATTGTATAAAAAGGTTTTTCCAGTTCCAGCACCTCCATTCAAGAAGAAAGTTACACCTTTACTATTAAACACGGAATCAACAATCTTATCGTATGCGCGCCTTTGTGCATTGTTAAGTCGATCAACGTTTATATCTGCATCCCTATCTTGCGCTTCCCTTTGAAGTTGTAAATGTTCTCTTATAGATCGATTTTCCACAACCAAGCTCCAATTCATGAGTTGTGGATTTTGTTTCAAAATTGGAGCACGATTTATTGCGCGAGTTGTGTAGATAGTCATTTCGATTCTTTTATTTTTCTGCGAAACCTGTATAATAATATCAATTATGTATTAGTTACAATATAATGACATTCTTGTTGTGTGTTTACTTATAATATACATTATTTCGAAACTTCAGGGTATACAATATTCGGTGTTGTTTGTTCAACATCAAGAAGAAATACACGTATACGATCATAAAGTGAAATTATAGGCTTACTTGAGGTCTGCGAACTTTTACATTCGATTGGACTCGGGATGCACTCATTTTTGAGACCTTGTTTTTCTTATTCGATATGCTAGTCATTTGATAGTACAATGATCTGAAAATATGAGGATTTATTAGCATTTGGTAAATAAAACGATAAATCTATATTACATGTTATACAAATGAAACAACTAATCTAGTAATATATATACTGAAATACGACACACGTAAGTATAATTTTAATAAGTTCAACTAATTTATTTCAATACATAAAAAAGTAGTTCTCCAATACAATACAATTATTATCGAATCAAGAACAATTTATTACAAATGACTCCCTAAATACGATTATTCATGAAAAAGTAGCAAATCAATACAATAAATTTATTGTCGAATCTAGACTATTTTATTAAAATCCACTCCCAAAAACCTATTACATTGATAAATAACGACCATTCGAATATAAGGTACCCTGCTCCATGTTAGCAAGGGTTAAATCTGCTAGTATCGTAAACTCAATATCATCAAGTAAAACTTTTAAATCTTCTAGTTTATCCATATTTTTTTAGTAAAGGTAGAATATTTTCTATTGGCCAATCTTGAGGAAGCATGGAAACTATGACATATAGCAAGGGGGCAGATCTAAATGAACGTTTGTACTACTTCTAAAGGAATAATAACTTTCTTCCTTTCATTTAATGTGATCAAGCACAGATTTAGTTGAATTCATTGGTTCGTCAGTGAATTCAGTCCATAAAAGGGTTATATTATCGATTTCACCATATTCATCGTATGAATTTGTTATAGTCTTAGTTAGCATTTCGAGTGTGTCCATTGTATTTTTTGTTTTAGCCTGCAAAAAATAACTATGAATAGAAAAAATTATATGTAAATATTTATATGCTATATTTTTTAAAAGTGAGTATTCGAAATGGAAAATATTATCTACAAACTACTCACATAGTTACTAATTAAAATATTCAGATTCTTTTTTTTAGTTTATTAACAAAAAGTAAATACGATTTTACGATTTTATAATAAAAAGTAAATGTCACAAATAGTAATTATTAATTTTAGTAGTATTTTAATTATTTAATTATTAATTATTTTTATATTTTTATATCAAAATATAAATACATAAAATATTTTATTGTTTACTATATTATTTGTATTTTCTTCTTTTTACATCTTTTTTCTTAAACCCACATAAATTCCATTTGTTTTATATTTTTTAAAAAATTTTGTTTATTAAATCCAACAGAAATGTATAACGTATTCTTGTACGAATGTAAAATTTTTAAATATATTTTTTAAAATGTAAAATTTAAGATTATATTTTTGTTCTACGATGCTACGTTTTGATTGGAGATTTATGGGTAATTTTTTTTTCTCAAAGGATTATAGGATATGTAAAATGAAAATAAAGGAGAAGAATGAGGAAATTATGAGATGAATGGGGGAATTATGAGACAAATAAGAGAATTATGAGATGAATGGGGAAGTTTGAGAATAAATAGGAGAGTTAGGTTTCATTCTGCTTTATTATATAGATGTATTGAATAATTGTTAGACAGTGTTGAAGAAATTGAAAAATGAAGTGAGATTTCGTGATGGATTCAGGGAGTGTGTTCTCAATTCAATTGAAAGACTACTATCTTTTATTTATTTTCAACTTCTTATTTCAAAAATTTAGATTTTTCTAAAACCTTTGAAAAAAAATTAAATTAGTTTAATCTTTTATAAATTTTTTTCTCTTAGTGATTTTTAGTTGTCAAAACTACAATTCTTTGCCTAAAACGTTTTAGACCATCTTAATTGATTTGTAGGAGTATTAGGATTTCTTGTTTTTCCTAAACTTTTATTTTATTCAATTGGGACAAAATATGAGTTTTTTTATTTACTAAATTAGAAACTTATAATTCCAGATTGATTATCTTCCTCAATCCGAGGTGGCTTAATTATCCATCTTTTAGTTTCATTCAATATAACCATATGATTATTGAGCAACATGGAAACAATGTGTTTGAAAAAATACTTGAGTAATTTTTCCTTGATCAAAACATCAAGAGATACAGCAAAATATCAAGAGAGATTCTATATATGTGAATGGCTGATAACAGTACAAATCAGAACTCATTGTCCAATCATCAATCATGATGCTATGTACAATTATAAAACAATCACTATTTACATTACTAACACTAAGGTATGGATCCATATTATATGTATATTCTTTTTCATCTATAAATTATTTATCAAAAAAATTATGGTAGTTAAGTCTTACCATTACTGAATATACATATACGTGACAATTCAAGCATGACGCTAGAACTATAGTATAGTTAGACTCTTAATATTCAAAGCCAGAATTTGTACATTGTTTCAAAATTATAAGTCATTCTATTATTTTATTAACATCTTGAACTTAATTTACATTTATTCTAATTTAAAGCTAGAACTAAATTTTTTGTTTTTTTAATCCTAACTCTACACATAATTGAGATTTAAACACTTGTCTTGAAATTCTTATGAGACCCATATTTTCCTTCCTAATCACTAGCATTTGATATATGGAGAAGGTTTAAAGAACTCATATGTTTTTATTTGCATCTAGAAAACATGTTATATAATTTACACAAATATTTATGTTTTGTACATCCATTTTAATAAAGATTTATTTAATATACAGGAAAGCGATTGATGATCATTGCATTTCAAGAAAAGAGAATTAGTTTTTGATTTAACGTGGTAAATGTTACCTCTGTGATAATATTTGTGGAAAAAGTATTCTATTGTGCTATAAGCTACTAATGTACTAAAATTGACTATACTAATAAATTCTGTTGGTAACACACGCACTACAAGGACAAGACATTTTTCCTAATGCCATCAATGTGAATATTAGAGAAGTATATCTATATATTTTATACAAACACCTTATATCTTACTCATAATCATCTTAACTTCTACGATTTTTTTGACTTTCTTATACATTTTTATGTTTGTGTTTTTTTCCAAGTTCATTGCACCATGGGTCTCTATGTTCACCGGCGAAGCTCCCCCGCCTTTTGAAAAATCTATTTTTTCATGTAGATAAAAGTAAAATTTATATTAGGGCCTTTTAACCTCCCAAGTTTTTTCCGAATCTTTCACTTGGTCCCGCCAAATTTTTAGAAGTTATCAAGTTTATTTCATTTATTGTATATCATGAGTTTTTTTATGAACTAAAATATAGGTTATTTTGTATAAAATAGAGAAGTATACTGCTATAAATTAGTATAATTTTAAACCTATAATATAGTGGTTTTCATAATATGGTGTGTTATTTTTAATAATTCATGGACTCTAGTGTATTTTTTTCATAATTCCCTATAAACATCGTGTTTTCATAATACAGGGACTATAGCATCATGTTTTCATAACACAGGGACACCTATAGTGCAATTAATTCAAATTTGTAATAATATAGGGACCTATAGTGTGATTAATTAAAAAATATTATACTATAGGGACCTATAGTGCAATTTTGCATAATATAATGACCTATAGTGTAGTTAAGTAAGGTTTTCAACATAATATATGATCTATATTGAAAAAAGTTCATAATACAAGGACTTATAAACAATTGACTCGATTTTTTTCATTACACTCCCTATGGTATTATGCTATTTCTTCTAGTATGCAGATTGATTTTTTTCTTTTTTTTTCTAGTGAAGTATTTATTTTATCTATAAAAATGTTTATAAAGAAAGTATAATTTATTTTAGGACGTGTCACAAAAAATCATATTACTAAAGAAACAAATAAACCAGCTACTTGTGAAGAAAATATATCTTACAATGTATGAATTTTTACATATCAGATTCTCGTTTATGTTTTGTAAAGAAGGTGTTTTGATAGTTTGATATTATTTCTCTTACTGGGTTTTATATTCAAACCTAGCTTATCGGGGATCCTACAGATGCTAGTCCAATTCAGGTAACATGAACTGGTACTTATTATAAAGGTTATCTCTTTTAATTATTTTAATTCATTAATAGTAGTTGATTGAAATTATTGTTGTTCTTAGGTGGCTAAAGGTGAGGATTTTCGGAAACAGATTGAGAAGGACAAATACTTTGATCTTGTGGATCACAATAAAGTTCTTCGTTTCCGGACTATAAAAGAGTTGTCTTTAGCCGCTTTTAAAGTTAACGTATAATATGTGTTTTTATCCTTAGTATAGTAATTTGTTATATTATATTCTAATGTCAATTTTGAAAACAGTAAGCGATCGTTTCTAAAAGACTAAAGAAGCACCACAGTAACACCAAAACTTAGAGGCCGGCCTTGCTCTAGCTAAACCATATATTGTCACAAACAGCCAATGATGCGGTGGATCCAACTGTCAAAAGGAAAAGGCAAATACATGTGTTATACTATGATTCTGTAAAAGGAAATAAATTATTGATTATATCTTCAAAAGATCGTCACATAAGAGAAGATTAAATTGTGTACCTGTGGAGTGATAGTTGACAGGAATGAAGAAGAGCAGCTGGTGTTGAGAGTGAGTATGTTTTGCTCGTAAGTGGCAAAGGATGTAGCTATTGCCGTGGCTAGAATGAATGGTGTCACGGGCCTTTAATTTTCAGGAACTGTAGCTGAAGTAATGTTTGACCCTCTTAGTAGGTATATATAGCGATTACCTACAGTAAATTTTTTAGTATAATATAGGGACCTATAGTACAATTTCGTATAATATAGGGACCTATAGAAGTTTTGGTATAATATAGGGACCAATACTGCAATTAACATGTTTTTATTTTCCTAGGGGGGTTTCCTCTTAACCCCACATGTGGAAAAACTCCAACTATTATTATTTACCTTTATTTGTTTATGAAAGAAAAAAGGGTATAAGGGATTCCGATTATTTTAATCATTTTTAATTGAAATTATATGTATTTATGATGTCATGTGTAATCATGAAACATGATGCTGTATACTATAGAGTTTCACTTATTTATAAAATATATGCTCCTTTGTATGGCCTCGCATAGCTATACAAATATGTGATGCATCAAATAAGTAAAAATGTACATTTGGGTAATCTTGATAAATAGTAGTTCTTTGAGTATTTCTATTTTAAGTTAGTATTATATAGAATTTAATGAAACTTCATATGATTTGAAGCCTGAATAACAGCTTACCTCGTACCTATTCTCGAGACTTCTGAAATTGGGCAAGGTGCTAGAAGTCATAGAAGGTGTTTTAGATCAAATTTTTTAGAAACCACCATAACACTGAAGGTTTGTTTGACATAGTTTACAAATTAGACAGTCCTGAGTGGTTGTAAGTTTTGTTTCCTAAAAAACGTTCTTCTACCCCATTGAAAGTTATATTTTAATTCTTTCTCACAAGAAAGTTATATTTTCTTAATTACTTTTAGATGCATGAAACAAATACAGAAATTCTGTATCGAATCATTACTCACTTAAAACCAATGTTTTGTATATCGTTACTCGATTGGTTTATCAAGTTAATTAACCAAGTCAGTACAAATACTATATTGACTTATGCTAATACGATTTAAATGTACGAAGGGAAGGCTTAATCCGAGATTAGTTAGATAAGCAAGAATTAATTACAAACTCCCGTTGTCACGAGATTGAGTTGTTGAGTCATGTATATATAGTGTAATGAGTTGTAATCTTCATATCTACAAATAATATAATCTTATTCCTAAACACGGCTTGAAGAAGCTAGATATTAACTCTTAGAGACGAGTAAGGCTCTGTTTTGTATGAAATGGATGATTCCTTGGAAAAATTTGGAAGAAGTATTAATGTGGAAGGTAGGAGTGTATGATTTGAAAGAATTTGTAGATGAGCTTTAGAGTGCAACATCATCCCCGATGGATATTTGCACCATTAATTGCTCTAAGGAGTAAACCACCATTTTGTTGTGGTGTCTGAGAATATGAGGAATCATTAAGAAGACAATAGCGAGAACGAAGAATATTTATCTTGGAAGATAATTAAGTCTGAATCGTGGCATAATAGCTGGAAAAAAAAGGGAAATTGTCTTCTATTATTATTTGTAAGTATAGCAATGTCATTCGAGTACAATCATCAACAAATAAATAAATGTTAAGGGTAATGGTCCTTTATTCCTTTCTAGTTGGAGATTTTCATTCCTTCCGTTGTATCTTCTGGCTGTATGATATCTCTATATAGTTTTAGAAAAGCGAGCAAGAAAGAATGATAGCTGAAGATGTGGAGAAGGATCTCAGGGGAAGAAAACAATAAGAAAGTATATGCTTCTTGGCGAGACGATCAACTCAATATTATCACCATTGTTGGTCCGTATTGGAAAGGAAACATAGCATTTTCAGAGGAGTTGTACGATCCTCTTTCTGTCATAAGTCACTCTTAATTTCATTCCTTTTGTTGTCTTTATGGTAATGTAAAAGATCCATTCTTTCATATTTTAGATCAATTTGTTAAATTTGCACATAGATTTAGTCAGATAAGATGCAAAGAACAAGTGTACGAATGTCTCAAGGGATAGAGGTTCCTATTTGATTTCATGTAAAAGATGTATATTATTAGTATAATATAATCTTAAAAACAAATACGTTCATGTTCCTTTGAAGAATTGGAAAAGGCTTAAATTAATATAGAGTATTAACTAAAACCTTTCTTATTCTTTTAGAAAAGTGGAAAAGACATTTTTTGTGAAGAAAATGTCTCACATAGGAGCGAATATAGAAAAACTAATAGTTTAAAATAGGTTACCTATCTATTACTTTCAAAAGAACTAAAGACTATGAAAACCAAAAGGAAAATGGCAAAACCCCACAGGCGCGCACCACCACCCCCACCCGCCTAGTAAGCCCGGTGACGACAAGAACGTGGGCTCGTGGGCTCATGGGGGATTTTGGGAGTTGGGGGAGTCAAAAATAAAAATTGAAATAATTATTCTTGAAGTGAATTTGGTGGAAGAGGACTAGCTCTTATAGTAGTTGGTGGAAAGTCAACCCATTCAGCCAGAAGATAAAACGCCCACCAATTTCATACTAGAACACAAGCGTCCACCAATTACGCACCAGTCAACAGTTACAGAACTTGGTCACGCAATTACGCACCAGTCAATAGTTATAGAACTTGGTCAAACACGTGTCCAGGTTCATTGCTGAAATTGAAAACGTGGGTCAAATTAAAACCGCCAATCAATTAAAGAGGAAAACAAGGGCACTAATTGTGGGCGTTTCCGACAAAGACTCTCTCCACCTAATCCCTCCTCCATAAATACTGCAGCTCATTATTTGCCTTAAGCTATGAAACACATCTGAAAGAACAAACACTCTACCTCTTTTATCTTTGAAAAATATAATAGTCATAGACTACCTGTTAGATATAACCAGTACGCCGAAATATCTTTTTAACAACATTTTAATTCTGTGTAATTTTTTTTCTTTTCCAATTTCCGTGTAAGTGTTTAGTTTGCATTTGTATTTAAATTTTTTTAATAGATAGTTTACATTATTTGAAATTATTGTTTTCTAGATTTCCATTTCTTACTTTAAAATGGTGATTTCAATTCTTTACCAACAATTTAAAAAGACATTTGTTTATATCACCGTTTGTTTTTTTGAAATGTCTTTTCCTCACTCGGTTGTTGCTTCATCATTGAACACAAAAGCCTTTCCCAACGTGAATAAGTTGGAGCCCCTTAATTGATCTAACTACAAGCGTTGGGCACAAAATATTTTAATATGTCATGAACAGTATGAACTTGACTTCGCTATTTTTGAAGGTCCTCCACCTATGGTGGATAATGGAGTTCCTACTGAAGAAGAATGGACCAGAAATCATGCCCTCCTAGCAAAATTCAAATGAGCTAATACCATGGCTCGGGGCTGGATGTTGAACAACATCTCGAATCCCATTTTTGATCTCCTTTTCAAAGAGAAATCGACAAAGGTCTAATCGTCGCGGTAATGGTTGAGGTAAACTTAGTTGAGAACAAAACCGAGTGAATCATTGACACCGGAGCTTCCAGATATTTTTGCGTAAACAAAGCCCTATACAAAAAGTTAGATAAAGCAACTTATGGTGAATGTGTGTATTTGGGTGACTATCCACAACTACGATTCTTAGAAAATGACAGGTTCCCCTTAAACTCACTTCTGGTAAGATTTTAGAGTTAAATGATGTTCTCTTTGTCCACTCTCTTCGTAGGAACTTAGTTTTCAGAGCTCTTCTTAATAAAGTGGGACTCAGACTTGGTTTTGAGGGGGGGAGGGGAATCATTACTACCAAAAATGATGAGTTTGTGCAGAAAGGATATTTAAATTCTGGTTTGTTTATTTAAAACACTGTAACCGTTAATGAGAATGCTTCTTATTCTGCTTACATCGTTGAGTCTGTGGATACGTGGCATGGTAGATTAGGGAATTTAAATTTCGCTTCTATTGAAAGGCTTAAAAATCTTGGACTACTACCCCTTCACAATGAGGATGATTTTGTATAATGTCAAATATGTGTGGAGTCCAAACTTGCGTAAAACCCCTTTTAAATCCATTACCATGATAAAGACTAAACCGCTAGAATTAGTACATTCTGATTTAGCTGATTTTAAAAACTCCACTAGTAGAGGAGAAAAACTTTACTATATAACCTTTGTAGATGACTACTCTAGGTTCACTAAAGTATACCTTCTTAAAACTAAATATGAGACTGAAAGTGCATTTTAAAATATAAAGTCGAGGTTGAAAATCAACTAGACTGTAAAATCAAACGACTTAGGTCTGATAGAGGGAGCGAGTATATATCTAATTCCCTTTAAGAGTTTTGTGAAGCTAATGGAATTATCGATGAACTTAGTGCCCCTTATACACCCCAACAATATGGCATAGCCAAAAGAAAGAATAGGTCCCTTAAAGAGACTATATATGCCATGTTAATAAGCTCAGGTTTATCAACTAATATGTGGGGAAAATCTTTTTTGTCAACCTATTATGTGCTCAATAGGGCACCCCATAAATCCCTAGATAAGACCCCATATAAGATGTGGAAAGGCATTCCACCAAACCTAAAATTTTCAAAAGTGTGGGGGTGCCTTGCCAAAGTCAAACTACCTGGTTTTAAAATAGTCACCATTGGACCCAAAACCATAGAATCAATATTCATAGGGTATGCTAAGAATAGTGCAACATATATATTCTTGTCTATAGATGATAACTCGATTTGCGAATTTAAAGATGCTGAGTTCTTTGAACATAATTTCCCCTTGAAAACTTTGAATTTTTTTTAATGGTTCTTTACCTGTTGATAGCTTATCTAGTAATATTGATTTACCTCGTTTTGATGTTTCACCTGGCCCCTCTACTTCTTTGGAGCCTAGTAGTATTCATGAGGAAGAACCTAGGATAAGTAAGAGGTGTAGGATCGAGTCCAGTTTTGGACCCAACTTTATCACAACTTTCATGACCGAAGGCTTTCACATTGACCTTATAAGCGAACATGTAGTCACCTGCCTCCTCATGGGGGAAGACCCAAAAACTTATGACGATGCTTTTAAATTTGTAGATGCTAGTTTTTGGAAAAAGACCATTATTAGTGAATTTGAGTTTATTAAAAGCAACCATACATGGAAATTAACCAACTTACCTGACAGTAGCAAACCTATAAATAGAAAATGGATTTTTTAAAAAAATGTAGACTTGACGGTTCAATAGAAAAATTCAAAGCGAGACTTGTTATTAAGGGTTTTACCCAAAAAAAAGTTTTAAAATACTTTGACATTTACTACCCTGTGACAAAAATCGCCATTATAAGAACTCTTATTTCTTTAGCCGTCATTCACAAACTAGATATACATGAAATGGATGTTCAAACCGCATTTTTGAACGGAGATCTGGATGAAGAGATCTACATGGCGCAACCTGAAGGGTGTGTGGTTCCTAGTCAAGGGGACAAAGTCGGTAAGCAAAAACAGTCTTTATATGGTTTAAGATAGACAGCTACAAAATTGTATGGAAAGCTAGACATTACTCTCACTACAAATGGCTTTGTGGCTAACACTTCTGATTCATGTGTTTACTTCAACGTAATAGGCTCAGAGTGTGTTATCATCTGTCTTATGTAGATGACATGCTCATCTTTGGTACTTCTATTCATATCACAAATGAGACTAAAACCTTCTTATCTTCTAGGTTCGATATGAACGACATGTGAGAAGTTGATGTGATACTCGGGGTGAAAATCATTAGAAGCATTAATGGTATTTCCCTTAATCAGTCTCATTACGTTGAAAGGATGCTGAAGAAATTTGACTCCTTTGAGGTAACACCTGTAAATACTCCTTATGATTCTAGCATTCATTTGTCCAAGATGAATACGCTAAGATCATAGGTAGTGTGATGTTCTTAATGAACTACACTCGACCCGATATAGCTTATGCCTTAAGTAGACTTATTCTCTATACTCATAACTCGAGTAGTAACCATTGGGTTACACTTCATCGTCTATTGAAGTACTTAAGGGGTACCATTGATCTAGGCTTGTATAATAGCAACTTTCATGTAGTCCTTGAAAGATTTTGTAATGGAAACTTGATCTCTGACAATAACGCTGTAAACTCCACCAATGGTTATGTGTTCTCTTTAGGGGGAGGTGCTGTATCGTGGAAGTCTACTAAACAGACTTGTATAGCACGCTACACCATGGAGTCTAAGTTCATAGCACTAGAGTTAGCTGGGAAAGAAGCTGAGTGGTTGAGGAGTCTCCTATCAGATGTGCCACTTTGGGAAGGAAGTGACATACCCGTGTGTATCCACTGTGATTTACAAGCTGCCTTTAGATTCGCTCATAATAGCGCCTATACTGGGAAGAATAGACGTATTCGCATCAGACATGGGTTAGTAAGACAAATACTGAAAAATGGTGTGATAGCCTTGGAATATGTACGATTAGAGAGCAAACTAGCTGATCCGTTCACCAAAGGTCTAACCAGGAGAGTAGTCTATAGACGTCGAGGGGGATGGGAATGAAACCCATCAATGGGGAACATGTGACCGAGTCAATGTGATTTTCTCCATCCGTATGGTTGGTAACAAAATCGTCTTAAAAAATTCATAGCCACTTGTGGTGGTCCTGTTAAGAAGGACTTGATGAATAAGATGTACAGAGTATTTAAACTCATAGAGAATTCAAGGCCTTTAATGTGGTCCTTTTGAGAAAGACATGATAAATTCACTGGTAATAGTGAGACCCAAACTTCATGATAGAATGTTAAAAGAAGATGTCCTTAAACAATCTTAAAATGAAGAAATCCACAAAGTTCATAGCCGGTAAAGGGTGGTCTCTAGAGAAGGACTTGATGAACTGAAAGATGGTGTTTAAGGGAACTATAAATTTCAGTTGGGTAGAGTATGTGTTGTGAGGGTCTCGATCGAACAACCTTTAAAGTTCAAGAGTAAGTTCAATTAAACGGAATTTGATGGTTGTCTCACTTCACTACGTGTAAATTCAAATCGAAAGATATTGTCACTTAAGTACAATTCACCCAAATGCTGGTAGATATGTGATGTCTCCCTAATTGTCCTTATTTTTTACACTCGGGAGACATCATTTTTTATGATTAATTGAATATTTTGATAGACTTTTGAGTTAAAAATGCAATAATCCGGAATTCCTATTTTATTTCTAGTATTTTTTTATTTATTAAACTTTTGTGCGTAATCCAGTGTATTTTAGTTAAAAGTTTGTAGGTTTTGAATATTAGCTAGGAATGGAATCTGAGGAGAGAGTCAAAGATCGTGAAAAGGAGTCAAAGATTGAAGATAAATCCCGAAAGAATTATATTTTGGAGCTGCAAAACTGGAAAATAGGCCAAAGATTTCTGATTTGAGGCACTTAAGAGTTGATTTAGCCGCTGACCTTTGAAGATAATAGGTTCCTTATCGAGTTACGGAAATTTAGCAAGTTATTTTCAGGTCAATCGGAGTTATAACGAATCGGCTAGAGCTGTTTTAGTGAAGGTGGTGCAGCAGTTACGGGATTTTGGGCTAAGTTGATGGACTTGTGCCTTCAATATTTCATTTAATTAAAAGATTAGGTCCAAGTCCGAATTTGAGCTTATAAAAGGAGCTCTTGACTTTTATTTTTCACATAATTCACTTTTTACAAAATAAAACATCAAGAGAGAAGAAGCAGAAGGAAGAAAAAGAAAGCTGTAGAGCTGGAGAGAATCTATATCTCCATTCTCAGCCAAATCCAATTCCAGAAATTAGGTCTTTCTTGTTTTTAATTCTGTAAACCAATATGAATTCCATTTCTTTTAATTTAGTTTTAATTTCTTTTATCATGAGCTAATTTCTTCATAATACTTTAGAATGCTTAATGGGTGAATCCCGATTCTGTTAAATTTCATATGTCTGAATTTGGGTTTTTAATAATTTAAATTAAATTGGGTCTTTTACTCTTTTCTGTAATTTGAGACTGTTTACTGTTTTCGGAGTAATTAACCAAGAACAGGTGTTAGTATCTAGGCTATTCAACATATGTGGCGTGTGGATCATCCTGACGGAGGTTTTAGGTACGGACTTAATTACTCAATCTAAAATAGAAACTATTTGACTCTGACGAGCTTAGTTAATTTTAGGGTCAATGTGGTAAAATTACTTAATCATTCGAAAGTGGATCATATTTACCCTGACGGGACTAGTGACACTCTAGAATAGCCTTGTAGTCCGCCCTGACGGGGGTACAATGATTATAGAATCCCGACTATTGTTAATTGACCAATTTAACCCTTAAACAACATATGTTATGAAATAGAATTAGGAGGATCCCTTGCGTTTCTCAAGTACTGCTCTCTCATACTTGCGTCTTACCTTTAGTTATTTGCGTTTTACTATTTATTTGCATTTTAATTTAATCTTTCATTACTTAGAATTAATACAAACAACCAATCAATTATTAAATCTTTTACTTGCTTTCATAAGTGCAACCATTCATTATTTGATAAGCATTGTAGTTAACCAACCGTCCCTGCGAACGATCCTAGAATCATTATTACTACTTGGGACAACCGTACACTTGCGGTTGTGGTTCAATTACTTTTGCATTTATTTTAGAACACACAAAGGACCTCCAAATTTTTGGCGCCGCTTTAATTGAATATTTTGATAGACTTTTGAGTTAAAAATGCAATAATCCGGAATTTCTATTTTATTTCTAGTATTTTTGATTTATTAATCTTTTGCGCGTAATCCTGTGTATTTTAGTAAAAAGTTTGTAGGTTTTGAATAATAGCTAGGAATGGAATCTGAGGAGAGAGTCAAAGATCGTGAAAAGGAGTCAAAGCTTGAAGATAAATCCCGAAAGAATTATATTTTGGAGCTACAAAACTGGAAAAAAAGGCCAAAGATTTCTAATTTCGAGGCACTTAAGAGTTGATTTAGCCGCTGACCTTTTAAGATAATATGTTCCTTATCCAAGTCCGAATTTGATCTTAAAAAAGGAGCTCTTGACTTCTATTTTTCACATAATTCACTTTTTACAAAATAAAACATCAAGAGAGAAGAAGCAGAAGGAAAAAGAAGAAAGCTGTAGAGCTGGAGAGAGTCTATATCTCCATTCTCAGCCAAATCCAATTCTGGAAATTAGGTCTTTCTTGTTTTTAATTCTGTAAAACAATATAAATTCAATTTCTTTTAATTTAGTTTTAATTTCTTTTATCATGAGCTAATGTATTCATAGTACTTGAGAATGCTTAATGGGTGAATCCCGATTCTGTTAAATTTCATATGTTTGAATTTGGGTTTTTAATAAATTAAATTAAATTGGGTCTTTTACTCTTTTCTGTAATTTGAGATTATTTACTGTTTTCGGAGTAATTAACCAAGAACAGGTGTTAGTATCTAGGCTATTCCACATATGTGCCGTGTGGATCATCCTGGCGGAGGGTTTAGGTACGAACTTAATTACTCAATCTAAAATAGAAACTATTTGACTCTGACGAGCTTAGTTAATTTTAGGGTCAATGTGGAAAAATTACTTAATCATTCGAAAGTGGATCATATTTACCCTGACAGAACTAGTGACACTCTAGAATAGCCTTGTAGTCCGCCCTGACGGGGGTACAAGGATTATAGAATCCCGACCATTGTTAATTGACCAATTTAACCCTTAAACAACATATGTTATGAAATAGAATTAGGAGGATCCCTTGCGTTTCTCAAGTACTGCTCATACTTGCGTCTTACCTTTAGTTATTTACGTTTTACTATTTATTTGAATTTTACTTTAATCTTCCATTACTTAGAATTAATACAAACAAGCAATCAATTATTATATCTTTTACTTGCTTTCATAAGTGCAACCATTCATTATTTGATAAGCATTGTAGTTAACCAACCGTCCCTGCGAACGATCCTAGAATCATTATTACTACTTGGGACAACCGTACACTTGCGGTTGTGGTTCAATTACTTTTGCATTTAGTTTAGAATACACAAAAGACCTCCAAGTTTTTGGCGCCCGTTTAATTGAATATTTTGATAGACTTTTGAGTTAAAAATGCAATAATCCGGAATTCCTATTTTATTTCTAGTATTTTTGATTTATTAAACTTAGGCGCGTAATCCTGTGTATTTTAGTGAAAAGTTTGTAGGTTTTGAATATTAGCTTGGAATGGAATCTGAGGAGAGAGTCAAAGATCGTGAAAAGGAGTCAAAGCTTGAAGATAAATCCCGAAAGAATCAAATTTTGGAGCTGCAAAACTGGAAAACAAGCCAAAGATTTCTGATTTCGAGGCACTTAAGAGTTGATTTAGCCGCTGAACTTTGAAGATAATATGTTCCTTATCGAGTTACGGAACTTTAGAAAGTGATTTCAGGTCAATCAGAGTTATAACGAATCGGTTTAGAGCTGTTTTAGTGGAGGTGTTGCAGCAGTTACCGGATTTTGGGCTAAGTTAATGGACTTGTGCCTTCAATATTTCATTTAATTAAAAAATTAGGTCCAAGTCCGAATTTGAGATTATAAAAGGAGATCTTGACTTCTATTTTTCACATAATTCACTTTTTACAAAATAAATCATCAAGAGAGAAGAAGAAGAAGGAAGAAGAAGAAAGCTGTAGAGTTGGAGAGAGACTATATCTCCATTCTCAGCCAAATCCAATTCCGGAAATTAGGTCTTTCTTGTTTTTAATTCTGTAAAAAATATGAATTCCATTTCTTTTAATTTAGTTTTAATTTATTTTATCATGAGCTAATTTCTTAATAGTACTTGAGAATGCTTAATGGGTGAATCCCGATTCTGTTAAATTTCATATGTCTGAATTTGGGTTTTTAATAAATTAAATTAAATTGGGTCTTTTACTCTTTTCTGTAATTTGAGATTATTTACTGTTTTCGGAGTAATTAACCAAGAACAGGTGTTAGTATCTAGGCTATTCCACATATGTTTCGTATGGATCATCCTGATGGAGGGTTTAGGTACGAACTTAATTACTCAATCTAAAATAGAAACTATTTGAGTCTAACGAGCTTAGTTAATTTTAGGGTCAATGTGGTAAAATTACTTAATCATTCGAAAGTGGATCATATTTACCCTGACGGGACTAGTGACACTCTAGAATAGCCTTGTAGTCCGCCCTGACGGGGGTACAAGGATTATAGAATCCCGACCATTGTTAATTGACCAATTTAACCCTCAAACAACATATGTTATGAAATAGAATTAGGAGGATCCCTTGCGTTTCTCAAGTACTTCTCTCTCAAACTTGCGTCTTACCTTTAGTTATTTGCGTTTTACTTTTTATTTGCATTTTACTTTAATCTTCCATTACTTAGAATTAATAAAACAACCAATCAATTATTATATCTTTTACTTGCTTTCATAAGTGCAACCATTCATTATTTGATAAGCATTGTAGTTAACCAACCGTCCCTGCGAACGATCCTAGAATCATTATTACTACTTGGGACAAACGTATACTTGCGGTTGTGGTTCAATTACTTTTGCATTTATTTTAGAATACACAATGGACCTCCAGTTTTTGGCGCCCGTTTAATTGAAAATTTTGATAGACTTTTGAGTTAAAAATGCAATAATCCGGAATTCCTATTTTCTTTCTAGTATTTTTGATTTATTAAACTTTTGCGCGTAATCTTGTGTATTTTAGTGAAAAGTTTGTAGGTTTTGAATATTAGCTTGGAATGGAATCTGAGGAGAGAGTCAAAGATCGTGAAAAGGATTCAAAGCTTGAAGATAAATCCCGAAAGAATTATATTTTGGAGCTGCAAAACTGGAAAACAGGCCAAAGATTTCTGATTTCGAGGCACTTAAGAGTTGATTTAGCCGCTGACCTTTGAAGATAATATGTTCCTTATCGAGTTACGGAAATTAACAAGTGATTTCAGGTCAATCGGATTTATAACGAATCGGTTAGAGCTGTTTTAGTGGAGGTGGTGCGTTAGTTACGGGATTTTGGGCTAAGTTAATGAACTTGTGCCTTCAATATTTCATTTAAGTAAAAGATTAGGTCCAAGTCCAAATTTGAGCTTATTAAAGGACCTCTTGAATTCTATTTTTCACATAATTCACTTTTTACAAAATAAAACATCAAGAGAGAAGAAGCAGAAGGAAGAAGAAGAAGTTGTAGAGCTGGAGAGAGTCTATATCTCCATTCTCAGCCAAATCCAATTCAGGAGATTAGGTCTTTCTTGTTTTTAATTATGTAAAACAATATGAATTCCATTTCTTTTAATTTAGTTTTAATTTCTTATATCATGAGCTAATTTCTTCATAGTACTTTAGAATGCTTAATGGGTGAATCCCGAATCTGTTAAATTTCATATGTCTGAATTTGGGTTTTTAATAAATTAAATTAAATTGGGTCTTTTACTCTTTTCTGTAATTTGAGATTATTTACTGTTTTCGGAGTAATTAACCAAGAACAGGTGTTAGTATCTAGACTATTCCACATATGTGGCGTGTGGATCATCCTGACGGAGGGTTTAGGTACAGACTTAATTACTCAATCTAAAATAGAAACTATTTGACTCTGACGAGCTTAGTTAATTTTAGGGTCAATGTGGTAAAATTACTTAATCATTCGAAAGTGGATCATATTTACCCTGACGGGACTAGTGACACTCTAGAATAGCCTTGTAGTCCGCCCTGACGGGGGTACAATGATTATAGAATCCCGACTATTGTTAATTGACCAATTTAACCCTTAAACAACATATGTTATGAAATAGAATTAGGAGGATCCCTTGCGTTTTTCAAGTACTGCTCATACTTGCGTCTTACCTTTAGTTATTTGCGTTTTACTATTTATTTTCATTTTAATTTAATCTATCATTACTTAGAATTAATACAAACAACCAATCAATTATTAAATCTTTTACTTGCTTTCATAAGTGCAACCATTCATTATTTGATAAGCATTGTAGTTAACCAACCGTCCCTGCGAACGATCCTAGAATCATTATTACTACTTGGGACAACCGTACACTTGCGGTTGTGGTTCAATTACTTTTGCATTTATTTTAGAATACACAAAAGACCTCCAAGTTTTTGGCGCCCGTTTAATTGAATATCTTGATAGACTTTTGAGTTAAAAATGCAATAATCCGGAATTTCTATTTTATTTCTAGTATTTTTGATTTATTAAACTTTTGCGCGTAATCCTGTGTATTTTAGTAAAAAGTTTGTAGGTTTTGAATAATAGCTAGGAATGGAATCTGAGGAGAGAGACATAGATCGTGAAAAGGAGTCAAAGCTTGAAGATAAATCCCGAAAGAATTATATTTTGGAGCTACAAAACTGGAAAAAAAGGCCAAAGATTTCTGATTTCGAGGCACTTAAGAGTTGATTTAGCCGCAGACCTTTTAAGATAATATTTTCCTTATCCAAGTCCGAATTTGATCTTATAAAAGGAGCTCTTGACTTCTATTTTTCACATAATTCACTTTTTACAAAATAAAACATCAAGAGAGAAGAAGCAGAAGGAAAAAGAAGAAAGCTGTAGAGCTGGAGAGAGTCTATATCTCCATTCTCAGCCAAATCCAATTCTGGAAATTAGGTCTTTCTTGTTTTTAATTCTGTAAAACAATATGAATTCCATTTCTTTTAATTTAGTTTTAATTTCTTTTATCATGAGCTAATTTCTTCATAGTACTTGAGAATGCTTAATGGGTGAATCCCGATTCTGTTAAATTTCATATGTTTGAATTTGGGTTTTTAATAAATTAAATTAAATTGGGTCTTTTACTCTTTTCTGTAATTTGAGATTATTTACTGTTTTCGGAGTAATTAACCAAGAACAGGTGTTAGTATCTAGGCTATTCCACATATGTGCCGTGTGGATCATCCTGGCGGAGGGTTTAGGTACGAACTTAATTACTCAATCTAAAATAGAAACTATTTGACTCTGACGAGCTTAGTTAATTTTAGGGTCAATGTGGTAAAATTACTTAATCCTTCGAAAGTGGATCATATTTACCCTGACGGGACTAGTGACACTCTAGAATAGCCTTGTAGTCCGCCCTGACGGGGGTACAAGGATTATAGAATCCCGACCATTGTTAATTGACCAATTTAACCCTTAAACAACATATGTTATGAAATAGAATTAGGAGGATCCCTTGCGTTTCTCAAGTACTGCTCATACTTGCGTCTTACCTTTAGTTATTTTCGTTTTACTATTTATTTGAATTTTACTTTAATCTTCCATAACTTAGAATTAATACAAACAAGCAATCAATTATTATATCTTTTACTTGCTTTCATAAGTGCAACCATTCATTATTTGATAAGCATTGTAGTTAACCAACCGTCCCTGCGAACGATCCTAGAATCATTATTACTACTTGGGACAACCGTACACTTGCGGTTGTGGTTCAATTACTTTTGCATTTAGTTTAGAATACACAAAAGACCTCCAAGTTTTTGGCGCCCGTTTAATTGAATATTTTGATAGACTTTTGAGTTAAAAATGCAATAATCCGGAATTCCTATTTTATTTCTAGTATTTTTGATTTATTAAACTTAGGCGCGTAATCCTGTGTATTTTAGTGAAAAGTTTGTAGGTTTTGAATATTAGCTTGGAATGGAATCTGAGGAGAGAGTCAAAGATCGTGAAAAGGAGTCAAAGCTTGAAGATAAATCCCGAAAGAATCAAATTTTGGAGCTGTAAAACTGGAAAACAAGCCAAAGATTTCTGATTTCGAGGCACTTAAGAGTTGATTTAGCCGCTGACCTTTGAAGATAATATGTTCCTTATCGAGTTAGGGAACTTTAGAAAGTGATTCAGGTCAATCAGAGTTATAACGAATCGGTTTAGAGCTGTTTTAGTGGAGGTGTTGCAGCAGTTACCGGATTTTGGGCTAAGTTAATGGACTTGTGCCTTCAATATTTCATTTAATTAAAAAATTAGGTCCAAGTCCGAATTTGAGATTATAAAAGGAGATCTTGACTTCTATTTTTCACATAATTCACTTTTTACAAAATAAAACATCAAGAGAGAAGAAGCAGAAGGAAGAAGAAGAAAGTTGTAGAGTTGGAGAGAGACTATATCTCCATTCTCAGCCAAATCCAATTCCGGAAATTAGGTCTTTCTTGTTTTTAATTCTGTAAAACAATATGAATTCCATTTCTTTTAATTTAGTTTTAATTTATTTTATCATGAGCTAATTTCTTCATAGTACTTGAGAATGCTTAATGGGTGAATCCCGATTCTGTTAAATTTCATATGTCTGGATTTGGGTTTTCAATAAATTAAATTAAATTGGGTCTTTTACTCTTTTCTGTAATTTGAGATTATTTACTGTTTTCGGAGTAATTAACCAAGAACAGGTGTTAGTATCTAGGCTATTCCACATATGTTTCGTATGGATCATCCTGATGGAGGGTTTAGGTACGAACTTAATTACTCAATCTAAAATAGAAACTATTTGACTCTGACGAGCTTAGTTAATTTTAGGGTCAATCTGGTAAAATTACTTAATCATTCGAAAGTGGATCATATTTACCCTGACGGGACTAGTGACACTCTAGAATAGCCTTGTAGTCCGCCCTGACGGGGGTACAAGGATTATAGAATCCCAACCATTGTTAATTGACCAATTTAACCCTTAAACAACATATGTTATGAAATAGAATTAGGAGGACCCCTTGCGTTTCTCAAGTACTGCTCATACTTGCGTCTTACCTTTAGTTATTTGCGTTTTACTATTTATTTGCATTTTACTTTAATCTTCCATTACTTAGAATTAATACAAACAACCAATCAATTATTATATCTTTTACTTGCTTTCATAAGTGCAACCATTCATTATTTGATAAGCATTGTAGTTAACCAACCGTCCCTGCGAACGATCCTAGAATCATTATTACTACTTGGGACAAACGTATACTTGCGGTTGTGGTTCAATTACTTTTGCATTTATTTTAGAATACACAAAGGACCTCCAAGTTTTTGGCGCCCGTTTAATTGAAAATTTTGATAGACTTTTGAGTTAAAAATGCAATAATCCGGAATTCCTATTTTATTTCTAGTATTTTTGATTTATTTAACTTTTGCGCGTAATCTTGTGTATTTTAGTGAAAAGTTTGTAGGTTTTGAATATTAGCTTGGAATGGAATATGAGGAGAGAGTCAAACATCGTGAAAAGGATTCAAAGCTTGAAGATAAATCCCGAAAGAATTATATTTTGGAGCTGCAAAACTGGAAAACATGCCAAAGATTTCTGATTTCGAGGCACTTAAGAGTTGATTTAGCCGCTGACCTTTGAAGATAATATGTTCCTTATCGAGTTACGGAAATGAACAAGTGATTTCAGGTCAATCGGAGTTATAACGAATCGGTTAGAGCTGTTTTAGTGGAGGTGGTGCATTAGTTACGAAATTTTGGGCTAAGTTAATGGACTTGTGCCTTCAATATTTCATTTAAGTAAAAGATTAGGTCCAAGTCCGAATTTGAGCTTATAAAAGGAGCTCTTGAATTCTATTATTCACATAATTCACTTTTTACAAAATAAAACATCAAGAGAGAAGAAGCAGAAGGAAGAAGAAGAAAGTTGTAGAGCTGGAGAGTCTATATCTCCATTCTCAGCCAAATCCAATTCCGGAGATTAGGTCTTTCTTGTTTTTAATTTTGTAAAACAATATGAATTCCATTTCTTTTAATTTAGTTTTAATTTGTTTTATCATGAGCTAATTTCTTCATAGTACTTGAGAATGCTTAATGGGTGAATCCCGATTCTGTTAAATTTCATATGTCTGAATTTGGGTTTTTAATATATTAAATTAAATTGGGTCTTTTACTCTTTTCTGTAATTTGAGATTATTTACTGTTTTCGGAGTAATTAACCAAGAACAGGTGTTGATATCTAGGCTATTCCACATATGTGCCGTGTGGATCATCCTGGCGGAGGGATTAGGTACGAACTTAATTACTCAATCTAAAATAGAAACTATTTGACTCTGACGAGCTTAGTTAATTTTAGGGTCAATGTGGTAAAATTACTTAATCATTCGAAAGTGGATCATATTTACCCTGACGGGACTAGTGACACTCTAGAATAGCCTTGTAGTCCGCCCTGACGGGGGTGCAAGGATTATAGAATCCCGACAATTGTTAATTGACCAATTTAACCCTTAAACAACATATGTTATGAAATAGAATTAGGAGGATCCCTTGCGTTTCTCAAGTACTGCTCATACTTGCGTCTTACCTTTAGTTATTTGCGTTTTACTATTTATTTGCATTTTACTTTAATCTTCCATTACTTAGAATTAATACAAATAACCAATCAATTATTATATCTTTTACTTGCTTTCATAAGTGCCACCATTCATTATGTGATAAGCATTGTAGTTAACTAACCGTCCCTGCGAACGATCCTATAATCATTATTACTACTTGGGACAACCTTACACTTGCGGTTGTGGTTCAATTACTTTTGCATTTATTTTAGAATACACAAAGTACCTCCAAGTTTTTGGCGCCCGTTTAATTGAATATTTTGATAGACTTTTGAGTTAAAAATCAATAATCCGGAATTCCTATTTTATTTCTAGTATTTTTTATTTATTAAACTTTTGCGCGTAATACTGTGTATTTTAGTGAAAAGTTTGTAGGTTTTGAATATTAGCTTGGAATGGAATCTGAGGAGTGAGTCAAAGATCGTGAAAAGGAGTCAAAGCTTGAAGATAAATCCCGAAAGAATTATATTTTGGAGCTGCAAAACTGGTAAACAGGCCAAAGATTTCTGATTTCGAGGCACTTAAGAGTTGATTTAGCCGCTGAACTTTGAAGATCATATGTTCCTTATCGAGTTACGGAAATTTAGCAAGTGATTTTCAGGTCAATCGGAGTTATAACGAATCGGTTAGAGCTGTTTTAGTGAAGGTGGTGCAGCAGTTACAGGATTTTGGGCTGAGTTAATGAACTTGTGCCTTCAATATTTCATTTAATTAAAAGATTAGGTCCAATTCCGAATTTGAGCTTATAAAAGGAGCTCTTGAATTCTATTATTCACATAATTCACTTTTTACAAAATAAAACATCAAGAGAGAAGAAGCAGAAGGAAGAAGAAGAAAGTTGTAGAGCTGGAGAGAGTCTATATCTCCATTCTCAGCCAAATCCAATTCCGGAGATTAGGTCTTTCTTGTTTTTAATTTTGTAAAACAATATGAATTCCATTTCTTTTAATTTAGTTTTAATTTGTTTTATCATGAGCTAATTTCTTCATAGTACTTGAGAATGCTTAATGGGTGAATCCCGATTCTGTTAAATTTCATAAGTCTGAATTTGGGTTTTTAATAAATTAAATTAAATTGGGTCTTTTACTCTTTTCTGTAATTTGAGATTATTTACTGTTTTCGGAGTAATTAACCAAGAACAGGTGTTGATATCTAGGCTATTCCACATATGTGCCGTGTGGATCATCCTGGCGGAGGGTTTAGGTACGAACTTAATTACTCAATCTAAAATAGAAACTATTTGACTCTGACGAGCTTAGTTAATTTTAGGATCAATGTGGTAAAATTATTTAATCATTCGAAAGTGGATCATATTTACCCTGACGGGACTAGTGACACTCTAGAATAGCCTTGTAGTCCGCCCTGACGGGGGTGCAAGGATTATAGAATCCCGACCATTGTTAATTGACCAATTTAACCCTTAAACAACATATGTTATGAAATAGAATTAGGAGGATCCCTTGCGTTTCTCAAGTACTGCTCATACTTGCGTCTTACCTTTAGTTATTTGCGTTTTACTATTTATTTGCATTTTACTTTAATCTTCCATTACTTAGAATTAATACAAATAACCAATCAATTATTATATCTTTTACTTGCTTTCATAAGTGCAACCATTCATTATGTGATAAGCATTGTTGTTAACTAACCGTCCCTGCGAACGATCCTATAATCATTATTACTACTTGGGACAACCTTACACTTGCGGTTGTGGTTCAATTACTTTTGCATTTATTTTAGAATACACAAAGTACCTCCAAGTTTTTGGCGCCCGTTTAATTGAATATTTTGATAGACTTTTGAGTTAAAAATCAATAATCCGGAATTCCTATTTTATTTCTAGTATTTTTGATTAATTAAACTTTTGCGCGTAATACTGTGTATTTTAGTGAAAAGTTTGTAGGTTTTGAATATTAGCTTGGAATGGAATCTGAGGAGAGAGTCAAAGATCGTGAAAAGGAGTCAAAACTTGAAGATAAATCCCGAAAGAATTATATTTTGGAGCTGCAAAACTGGTAAACAGGCCAAAGATTTCTGATTTTGAGGCACTTAAGAGTTGATTTAGCCGCTGACCTTTGAAGATAATATGTTCCTTATCGAGTTACGAAAATTTAGAAAGTGATTTTCAGGTCAATCGGAGTTATAACGAATCGGCTAGAGCTGTTTTAGTGTAGGTGGTGCAGCAGTTACGGGATTTTGGGCTAAGTTAATGAACTTGTGCCTTCAATATTTCATTTAATTAAAAGATTAGGTCCAATTCCGAATTTGAGCTTATAAAAGGATCTCTTGACTTTTATTTTTCACATAATTCACTTTTTACAAAATAAAACATCAAGAGAGAAGAAGCAGAAGGAAGAAGAAGAAAGTTGTAGAGCTGGAGAGAATCTATATCTCCATTCTCAGCCAAATCCAATTCTGGAAATTAGGTCTTTCTTGTTTTTAATTCTGTAAAACAATATGAATTCCATTTCTTTTAGTTTAGTTTTAATTTCTTTTATCATGAGCTAATTTCTTCATAGTACTTGAGAATGCTTAATGGGTGAATCCCGAATCTATTAAATTTCATATGTCTGAATTTGGATTTTTAATAAATTAAATTAAATTGGGTCTTTTACTCTTTTCTGTTATTTGAGATTATTTACTGTTTTCGGAGTAATTAACCAAGAACAGGTGTTAGTATCTAGGCTATTCCACATATGTGGCGTGTGGATCATCTTGACGGAGGGTTTAGGTACAGACTTAATTACTCAATCTAAAATAGAAACTATTTGACTCTGACGAGCTTAGTTAATTTTAGGGTCAATGTGGTAAAATTACTTAATCATTCGAAAGTGGATCATATTTACCCTAACGGGACTAGTGACACTCTAGAATAGCCTTGTAGTCCGCCCTGACGGGGGTAAAAGGATTATAGAATCCCGACCATTGTTAATTGACCAATTTAACCCTTAAACAACATATGTTATGAAATAGAATTAGGAGGATCCCTTGCATTTCTCAAGTACTGCTCTCTCATACTTGCGTCTTACCTTTAGTTATTTGCGTTTTACTCTTTTTTTGCATTTTACTTTAATCTTCCATTACTTAGAATTAGTACAAACAACCAATCAATTATTATATCTTTTACTTGCTTTCATAAGTGCAACCATTCATTATTTGATAAGCATTGTAGTTAACCAACCGTCCCTGCGAACGATCCTAGAATCATTATTACTACTTGGGACAGCCGTACACTTGCGGTTGTGGTTCAATTACTTTTGCATTTATTTTAGAATACACAAAGGACCTCCAAGTTTTTTGCGCCCGTTTAATTGAATATTTTGATAGACTTTTGAGTTACAAATGCAATAATCCGGAATTTCTATTTTATTTCTAGTATTTTTGATTTATTAAACTTTTGCGCGTAATCCTGTATATTTTTGTGAAAAGTTTGTAGGTTTTGAATATTAGCTTGGAATGGAATCTGAGGAGAGAGTCAAAGATCGTGAAAGGAGTCAAAGCTTGAAGATAAATCCCGAAAGAATCAAATTACGGAGCTGCAAAACTGGAAAACAAGCCAAAGATTTCTAATTTCGAGGCACTTAAGAGTTGATTTAGCCGCTGACCTTTGAAGATAATATGTTCCTTATCGAGTTACGGAAATTTAGAAAGTGATTTCAGGTCAATCAGAGTTATAACGAATCGGTTAGAGCTGTTTTAGTGGAGGTGTTGCAGCAGTTACCGGATTTTGGGCTAAGTTAATGGACTTGTGCCTTCAATATTTCATTTAATTAAAAAATTAGGTCCAAGTCCGAATTTATGATTATAAAAGGAGCTCTTGACTTCTTTTTTTCACATAATTCACTTTTTACAAAATAAAACATCAAGAGAGAAGAAGCAGAAGGAAGAAGAAGAAAGCTGTAGAGCTGGAGAGAGACTATACCTCCATTCTCAGCCAAATCCAATTCCGGAAATTAGGTTTTTCTTGTTTTTAATTCTGTAAAACAATATGAATTCCATTTCTTTAATTTAGTTTTAATTTGTTTTATCATGAGCTAATTTCTTCATAGTACTTGAGAATGCTTAATGGGTGAATCCCGATCTGTTAAATTTCATATGTCTGAATTTGGGTTTTTAATAAATTAAATTAAATTGGGTCTTTTACTCTTTTCTGTAATTTGACACTATTTACTGTTTTCGGAGTAATTAACCAAGAACAGGTGTTAGTATCTAGGCTATTCCACATATGTGGCGTGTGGATCATCCTTACGGAGGGTTTAGGTACAGACTTAATTACTCAATCTAAAATAGAAACTATTTGACTCTGACGAGCTTAGTTAATTTTAGGGTCAATGTGGTAAAATTACTTAATCATTCGAAAGTGGATCATATTTACCCTGACGGGACTAGTGACACTCTAGAATAGCCTTGTAGTCCGCCCTGACGGGGTTACAAGGATTATAGAATCCCGACCATTGTTAATTGACCAATTTAACCCTTAAACAACATATGTTATGAAATAGAATTAGGAGGATCCCTTGCGTTTCTCAAGTACTGCTCTCTCATACTTGCGTCTTACCTTTAGTTATTTGCGTTTTACTATTTATTTGCATTTTACTTTAATCTTCCATTACTTAGAATTAATACAAACAACCAATCAATTATTATATCTTTTACTTGCTTTCATAAGTGCAACCATTCATTATTTGATAAGCATTGTAGTTAACCAACCGTCCCTGCGAACGATCCTAGAATCATTATTACTACTTGGGACAAACGTACACTTGCGGTTGTGGTTCAATTACTTTTGCATTTATTTTAGAATACACAAAGGACCTCCAAGTTTTTGGCGCCCGTTTAATTGAATATTTTGATAGACTTTTGAGTTAAAAATGCAATAATACGGAATTCCTATTTTATTTCTAGTATTTTTGATTTATTAAACTTTTACGCGTAATCCTGTGTATTTTAGTGAAAAGTTTGTAGGTTTTGAATATTAGCTTGGAATGGAATCTGAGGAGAGAGTCAAAGATCGTGAAAAGGAGTCAAAGTTTGAAGATAAATCCCGAAAGAATTATATTTTGGAGCTGCAAAACTAGAAAACAGGCCAACGATTTCTGATTTCGAGGCACTTAAGAGTTGATTTAGCCGCTGAACTTTGAAAATAATATATTCCTTATCGAGTTACGGAAATTTAGCAAGTGATTACAGGTCAATCGGAGTTATAACGAATCGGTTAGAGTTGTTTTAGTGGAGGTGGTGCAGCAGTTACGGGATTTTGGGCTAAGTTAATGGACTTGTGCCTTCAATATTTCATTTAATTAAAAGATTAGGTCCAAGTCCGAATTTGAGCTTATAAAAGGAGCTCTTGACTTCTATTTTTCACATAATTCACTTTTTACAAAATAAAACATCAAGAGAGATGAAGCAGAAGGAAGAAGAAGAAAGTTGTAGAGCTGGAGAGAATCTATATCTCCATTCTCAGCCAAATCCAATTCTGGAAATTAGGTCTTTCTTGTTTTTAATTCTCTAAAACAATATGAATTCCATTTCTTTTAATTTAGTTTTAATTTCTTTTATCATGAGCTAATTTCTTCATAGTACTTGAGAATGCTTAATGGGTGAATCCCGATTCTGTTAAATTTCATATGTCTGAATTTGGATTTTTAATAAATTAAATTAAATTGGGTCTTTCACTCTTTTTTGTAATTTGAGATTATTTACTGTCTTCGGAGTAATTAACCAAGAACAGGTGTTAGTATCTAGGTTATTCCACATATGTGGCGTGTGGATCATCCTTACGGAGGGTTTAGGTACAGACTTAATTACTCAATCTAAAATAGAAACTATTTGACTCTGACGAGCTTAGTTAATTTTAGGGTCAATGTGGTAAAATTACTTAATCATTCGAAAGTGGATCATATTTACCCCGACGGGACTAGTGACACTCTAGAATAGCCTTGTAGTCCGCCCTGACGGGGGTACAAGGATTATAGAATCCCGACCATGGTTAATTGACCAATTTAACCCTCAAACAACATATGTTATGAAATAGAATTAGGAGGATCCCTTGCGTTTCTCAAGTACTGCTCTCTCATACTTGCGTCTTACCTTTAGTTATTTGCGTTTTACTCTTTTTTTGCATTTTACTTTAATCTTCCATTACTTAGAATTAATACAAACAACCAATAAATTATTATATCTTTTACTTGCTTTCATAAGTGCAACCATTCATTATTTTATAAGCATTGTAGTTAACCAACCGTCCCTGCGAACGATCCTAGAATCATTATTTCTACTTGGGACAAACGTACACTTGCGGTTGTGGTTCAATTACTTTTTCATTTATTTTAGAATACACAAAGGACCTCCAAGTTTTTGGCGCCCGTTTAATTGAATATTTTGATAGACTTTTGAGTTAAAAATGCAATAATCCGGAATTCCTATTTTATTTCTAGTATTTTTGATTTATTAAACTTTTTGCGCGTAATCCTGTGTATTTTAGTGAAAAGTTTGTAGGTTTTGAATATTAGCTTGGAATGGAATCTGAGGAGAGAGTCAAAGATCGTGAAAAGGAGTCAAAGCTTGAAGATAAATCCCGAAAGAATTATATTTTGGAGCTGCAAAACTAGAAAACAGGCCAACGATTTCTGATTTCGAGGCACTTAAGAGTTGATTTAGTCGCTGAACTTGTAAAATAATATATTCCTTATCGAGTTACGGAAATTTAGCAAGTGATTACAGGTCAATCGGAGTTATAACGAATCGGTTAGAGCTGTTTTAGTGGAGGTGGTGCAGCAGTTACGGGATTTTTGGCTAACTTAATGGACTTGTGCCTTCAATATTTCATTTAATTAAAAGATTTGGTCCGAGTCCGAATTTGAGCTTATAAAAGGAGCTCTTGACTTCTATTTTTCACATAATTCACTTTTTACAAAATAAAACATCAAGAGAGATGAAGCAGAAGGAAGAAGAAGAAAGCTGTAGAGCTGGAGAGAGTCTATATCTCCATTCTCAGCCAAATCCAATTCTGGAAATTAGGTCTTTCTTGTTTTTAATTCTTTAAAACAATATGAATTCCATTTCTTTTAATTTAGTTTTAATTTCTTTTATCATGAGCTAATTTCTTCATAGTACTTGAGAATGCTTAATGGGTGAATCCCGATTCTGTTAAATTTCATATGTCTGAATTTGGATTTTTAATAAATTAAATTAAATTGGGTCTTTCACTCTTTTCTGTAATTTGAGATTATTTACTGTTTTCGGAGTAATTAACCAAGAACAGGTGTTAGTATCTAGGCTATTCCACATATGTGGCGTGTGGATCATCCTTACGGAGGGTTTAGGTACAGACTTAATTACTCAATCTAAAATAGAAACTATTTGACTCTGACGAGCTTAGTTAATTTTAGGGTCAATGTGGTAAAAGTACTTAATCATTCGAAAGTGGATCATATTAACCCTGACGGGACTAGTGACACTCTAGAATAGCCTTGTAGTCCGCCCTGACGGGGGTACAAGGATTATAGAATTCCGACCATTGTTAATTGACCAATTTAACCCTTAAACAACATATGTTATGAAATAGAATTAGGAGGATCCCTTACGTTTCTCAAGTACTGCTCTCTCATACTTGCGTCTTACCTTTAGTTATTTGCGTTTTACTCTTTTTTTGCTTTTTACTTTAATCTTCCATTACTTAGAATAAGTACAAACAACCAATCAATTATTATATCTTTTACTTGCTTTCATAAGTGCAACCATTCATTATTTGATAAGCATTGTAGTTAACCAACCGTCCCTGCGAACGATCCTAGAATCATTATTACTACTTGGGACAACCGTACACTTGCGGTTGTGGTTCAATTACTTTTGCATTTATTTTAGAATACACAAAGGACCTCCAAGTTTTTGGCGCCCGTTTAATTGAATATTTTGATAGACTTTTGAGTTAAAAATCAATAATCCGGAATTCCTATTTTATTTCTAGTATTTTTGATTTATTAAACTTTTGCGCGTAATCCTGTGTATTTTAGTGAAAAGTTTGTAGGTTTTGAATATTAACTTGGAATGGAATCTGAGGAGAGAGTCAAAGATCGTGAAAAGGAGTCAAAGCTTGAAGATAAATCCCGAAAGAATTATATTTTGGAGCTGCAAAACTAAAAAACAGGCCAAATATTTCTGATTTCGAGGCACTTAAGAGTTGATTTAGCCGCTGACCTTTGAAAATAATATGTTCCTTATCGAGTTACGGAAATTTAGCAAGTGATTTTCAGGTCAATCGGAGTTATAACGAATCGGTTAGAGCTGTTTTAGTGGAGGTGGTGCAGCAGTTACGGGATTTTGGGCTAAGTTAATGGACTTGTGCCTTCAATATTTCATTTAATTAAAAGATTTGGTCCGAGTCCGAATTTGAGCTTATAAAAGGAGCTCTTGACTTCTATTTTTCACATAATTCACTTTTTACAAAATAAAACATCAAGAGAGATGAAGCAGAAGGAAGAAGCAGAAAGCTGTAGAGCTGGAGAGAGTCTATATCTCCATTCTCAGCCAAATCCAATTCTGGAAATTAGGTCTTTCTTGTTTTTAATTCTCTAAAACAATATGAATTCCATTTCTTTTAATTTAGTTTTAATTTCTTTTATCATGAGCTAATTTCTTCATAGTACTTGAGAATGCTTAATGGGTGAATCCCGATTCTGTTAAATTTCATATGTCTGAATTTGGATTTTTAATAAATTAAATTAAATTGGGTCTTTCACTCTTTTCTGTAATTTGAGATTATTTACTGTTTCCGGAGTAATTAACCAAGAACAGGTGTTAGTATCTAGGATATTCCACATATGTGGCGTGTGGATCATCCTGACGGAGGGTTTAGGTACAGACTTAATTACTCAATCTAAAATAGAAACTATTTGACTCTGACGAGCTTAGTTAATTTTAGGGTCAATGTGGTAAAATTACTTAATCATTCGAAAGTGGATCATATTTACCCTGACGGGACTAGTGACACTCTAGAATAGCCTTGTAGTCCGCCCTGACGGGGGTACAAGGATTATAGAATCCCGACCATTATTAATTGACCAATTTTACCCTTAAACAACATATGTTATGAAATAGAATTAGGAGGATCACTTGAGTTTCTCAGGTACTGCTCTCTCATACTTGCGTCTTACCTTTAGTTATTTGCATTTTACTATTTATTTGCATTTTACTTTAATCTTCCATTACTTAGAATTAATACAAACAACCAATCAATTATTATATCTTTTACTTGCTTTCATAAGTGCAACCATTCATTATTTGATAAGCATTGTCGTTAACCAACCGTCCTTGCGAACGATCCTAGAATCATTATTACTACTTGGGACAACCGTACACTTGCGGTTGTGGTTCAATTACTTTTGCATTTATTTTAGAATACACAAAGGACCTCCAAGTTTTTGGCGCCCGTTTAATTGAATATTTTGATAGACTTTTGAGTTAAAAATGCAATAATCCGGAATTCCTATTTTATTTCTAGTATTTTTGATTTATTAAACTTTTGCGAGTAATCCTGTGTATTTTAGTGAAAAGTTTGTAGGTTTTGAATATTAGCTTGGAATGGAATCTGAGGAGAGAGTCAAAGATCGTGAAAAGGAGTCAAAGCTTGAAGATAAATCCCGAAAGAATTATATATTGGAGCTGCAAAACTGGAAAACAGGCCAAATATTTCTGATTTCGAAGCACTTAAGAGTTGATTTAGCCGCTGACCTTTGAAGATAATATGTTCCTTATCGAGTTACGGAAATTAACAAGTGATTTCAGGTCAATCGGAGTTATAACGAATCAGTTAGAGTTGTTTTAGTGGAGGTGTTGCAGCAGTTACGGGATTTTGGGCTAAGTTAATGGACTTGGGCCTTCAATATTTTATTTAATTAAAAGATTAGGTCCAAGTCCGATTTTGAGCTTATAAAAGGAGCTCTTGACTTCTATTTTTCACATAATTCACTTTTTACAAAATAAAACATCAAGAGAGAAGAAGCAGAAGGAAGAAGAAGAAAGCTGTAGAGCTGGAGAGAGTCTATATCTCCATTCTCAGCCAAATCCAATTCCGGAGATTAGGTCTTTCTTGTTTTTAATTCTGTAATCAATATGAATTCCATTTCTTTTAATTTAGTTTTAATTTCTTTTATCATGAGCTAATTTCTTCATAGTACTTGAGAATGCTTAATGGGTGAATCCCGATTCTGTTAAATTTCATATGTCTGAATTTGGGTTTTCAATAAATTAAATTAATTTGGGTCTTTTATTCTTTTCTGTAATTTGAGATTATTTACTGTTTTCGGAGTAATTAACCAAGAACAGGTGTTAGTATCTAGGCTATTCCACATATGTGGCGTGTGGATCATCCTGACGGAGGGTTTAGGTACGGACTTAATTACTCAATCTAAAATAGAAACTATTTGACTCTGACGAGCTTAGTTAATTTTAGTGTCAATGTGGTAAAATTACTTAATCATTCGAAAGTGGATCATATTTACCCTGACGGGACTAGTGACACTCTAGAATAGCCTTGTAGTCAGCCATGTCGGGGGTACAAGGATTATAGAATCCCGACCATGGTTAATTGACCAATTTAACCCTCAAACAACATATGTTATGAAATAGAATTAGGAGGATCCCTTGCGTTTCTCAAGTACTGCTCTCTCATACTTGCGTCTTACCTTTAGTTATTTGCGTTTTACTATTTATTTGCATTTTACTTTAATCTTCCATTACTTAGAATTAATACAAACAACCAATTAATTATTATATCTTTTACTTGCTTTCATAAGTGCAACCATTCATTATTTGATAAGCATTGTAGTTAACCAACCGTCCCTGCGAACGATCCTAGAATCATTATTACTACTTGGGACAACCGTACACTTGCGGTTGTGGTTCAATTACTTTTGCATTTATTTTAGAATACACAAAGAACCTCCAAGTTTTTGGCGCTCGTTTAATTGAATATTTTGATAGACTTTTGAGTTAAAAATGCAATAATCCGGAATTCCTATTTTATTTATAGTATTTTTGATTTATTAAACTTTTGCGCGTAATCCTGTGTATTTTAGTGAAAAGTTTGTAGGTTTTGAATATTAGCTTGGAATGGAATCTGAGGAGAGAGTCAAAGATCGTGAAAAGGAGTCAAAGCTTGAAGATAAATCCCGAAAGAATTATATTTTGGAGCTGCAAAACTAGAAATCAGGCCAAATATTTCTGATTGCGAGGCACTTAAGAGTTGATTTAGCCGCTGACCTTTGAAGATAATATGTTCCTGATCGAGTTACGGAAATTAACAAGTGATTTCAGGTCAATCAGAGTTATAACGAATCGGTTAGAGCTGTTTTAGTGGAGGTGGTGCAGCAGTTACGGGATTTTGGGGTAAGTTAATGGACTTGGGCCTTTAATATCTTATTTAATTAAAAGATTAGGTCCAAGTCCGAATTTGAGCTTATAAAAGGAGCTCTTGACTTCTATTTTTCACATAATTCACTTTTTACAAAATAAAACATCAAGAGAGAAGAAGCAGAAGGAAGAAGAAGAAAGATGTAGAGCTGGAGAGAGTCTATATCTCCATTCTCAGCCAAATCCAATTCCGGAGATTAGGTCTTTCTTGTTTTTAATTCTGTAAAACAATATGAATTCCATTTCTTTTAATTTAGTTTTAATTTCTTTTATCATGAGCTAATTTCTTCATAGTACTTGAGAATGCTTAATGGGTGAATCCCGATTCTGTTAAATTTCATATGTCTGAATTTGGGTTTTCAATATATTAATTAAATTGGGTCTTTTACTCTTTTCTGTAATTTGAGATTATTTACCGTTTTCGGAGTAATTAACCAAGAACAGGTGTTAGTATCTAGGCTATTCCACATATGTGGCGTGTGGATCATCCTGACGGAGGGTTTAGGTACAGACTTAATTAGTCAATCTAAAATAGAAACTATTTGACTCTGACGAGCTTAGTTAATTTTAGGGTCAATGTGGTAAAATTACTTTCGAAAGTGGATCATATTTACCTTGACGGGACTAGTGACACTCTAGAATAGCCTTGTAGTCCGCCCTGACGGGGGTACAAGGATTATAGAATCCCGACCATTATTAATTGACCAATTTAACCCTCAAACAACATATGTTATGAAATAGAATTAGGAGGATCCCTTGCGTTTCTCAAGTACTTCTCTCTCAAACTTGCGTCTTACCTTTAGTTATTTGCGTTTTACTTTTTATTTGCATTTTACTTTAATCTTCCATTACTTAGAATTAATAAAACAACCAATCAATTATTATATCTTTTACTTGCTTCCATAAGTGCAACCATTCATTATTTAATAAGCATTGTAGTTATCCAACCGTCCATGCGAACGATCCTAGAATCATTATTACTACTTGGGACAACCGTACACTTGCGGTTGTGGTTCAATTACTTTTGCATTTATTTAAGAACACACAAAGGAACTCCAAGTTTTTGGCGCCGCTTTAATTGAATATTTTGATAGACTTTTGAGTTAAAAATGCAATAATCCGGAATTCCTATTTTATTTCTAGTATTTTTGATTTATTAAACTTTTTCGCGTAATCCTGTGTATTTTAGTGAAAAGTTTGTAGGTTTTGAATATTAGCTAGGAATGGAATCTGAGGAGAGAGTCAAAGATCGTGAAAAGGAGTCAAAGCTTGAAGATAAATCCCGAAAGAATTATATTTTGGAGCTGCAAATCAGGAAAACAGGCCAAAGATTGCTGATTTCAAGGCAATTAGATGTTGATTTAGCCGCTTACCTTTGAAGAGAATATGTTCCTTATCGAGTTACGGAAATTTAGCAAGTGATTTCAGTTTAATCAGAGTTATAACGAATCGGCTAGAGCTGCTTTAGTGGAGGTGGTGCAGCAGTTACGGGATTTTTGGCTAAGTTAATGGACTTGGGCCTTCAATATTTTATTTAATTAAAAGATTAGGTCCAACTCCTAATTTGAGCTTATAAAAGGAGCTCTTGACTTCTATTTTTCACATAATTCACTTTTTACAAAATAAAACATCAAGAGTGAAGAAGCAGAAGGAAGAAGAAGAAAGCTGTAGAGCTGGAGAGAGTCTATATCTCCATTCTCAGCCAAATCCAATTCCGGAAATTAGGTCTTTCTTGTTTTTAATTCTGTAAAACAATTTGAATTCCATTTCTTTTAATTTAGTTTTAATTTGTTTTATCATGAGCTAATTTCTTCATAGTACTTGAAAAAGCTTAATGGGTGAATCCCGATTCTGTTAAATTTCATATGTCTGAATTTGGGTTTTTAATAAATTAAATTAAATTGGGTCTTTTACTCTTTTCTGTAATTTGAGATTATTTACTGTTTTCGGAGTAATTAACCAAGAACAGGTGTTAGTATCTAGGCTATTCCGCATATGTGGCGTGTGGATCATCCTGACGGAGGGTTTAGGTACGGACTTAATTACTCAATCTAAAATAGAAACTATTTGACTCTGACGAGCTTACTTAATTTTAGGGTCAATGTGGTAAAATTACTTAATCGTTCGAAAGTGGATCATATTTACCCTGACGGGACTAGTGACACTCTAGAATAGCCTTGTAGTCCGCCCTGACGGGGGTACAAGGATTATAGAATCCCGACCATTGTTAATTGACCAATTTAACCCTTAAACAACATATGTTATGAAATAGAATTAGGAGGATCCCTTGCGTTTCTCAAGTACTGCTCTCTCATACTTGCGTCTTACCTTTAATTTTTTGCGTTTTACTATTTATTTGCATTTTACTTTAATCTTCCATTACTTAGAATTAATACAAACAACCAATCAATTATTATATCTTTTACTTGCTTTCATAAGTGCAACCATTCATTATTTGATAAGCATTGTAGTTAACCAACCGTCCCTGCGAACGATCCTAGAATCATTATTACTACTTGGGACAACCGTACACTTGCGGTTGTGGTTCAATTACTTTGGCATTTATTTTAGAACACACAAAGGACCTCCAAGTTTTTGGCGCCGCTTTAATTGAATATTTTAATAGACTTTTGAGTTAAAAATGCAATAATCCGGAATTCCTATTTTATTTCTAATATTTTTGATTTATTAAACTTTTTCGCGTAATCCAGTGTATTTTAGTGAAAAGGTTATAGGTTTTGAATATTAGCTAGGAATGGAATCTGAGGAAAGAGTCAAAGATCGTGAAAAGGAGTCAAAGCTTGAAGATACATCCCGAAAGAATTATATTTTGGAGATGCAAATCAGGAAAATAAGCCAAAGATTGCTGATTTCGAGGCACTTAGATGTTGATTTAGCCGCTGACCTTTGAAGAGAATATGTCCCTTATCGAGTTACGGAAATTTAGCAAGTGATTTCAGTTTAATTGGAGTTATAACGAATCGGCTAGAGCTGTTTTAGTGGAGGTGGTGCAGCAGTTACGGGATTTTTGGCTAAGTTAATGGACTTGGGCCTTCAATATTTCATTTAATTAAAAGATTAGGTCCAAGTCCGAATTTGAGCTTATAAAAGGAGCTATTGACTTCTATTTTTCACATAATTCAATTTTTACAAAATAAAACATCAAGAGAGAATAAGCAGAAGGAAGAAGAAGAAAGCTGTAGAGCTGGAGAGAGTCTATATCTCCATTCTCAGCCAAATCCAATTCCGGAGATTAGGTCTTTCTTGTTTTTAATTCTGTAAAACAATAGGAATTCCATTTCTTTTAATTTAGTTTTAATTTCTTTTATCATGAGCTAATTTCTTCATAGTACTTGAGAATGCTTAATGGGTGAATCCCGATTCTGTTAAATTTCATATGTCTGAATTTGGGTTTTCAATAAATTAAATTAAATTGGGTCTTTTACTCTTTTCAGTAATTTGAGATTATTTATCGTTTTCGGAGTAATTAACCAAGAACAGGTGTTAGTATCTAGGCTATTCCACATATGTGGCGTGTGGATCATCCTGACGGAGGGTTTAGGTACGAACTTAATTACTCAATCTAAAATAGAAACTATTTGACTCTGACGAGATTAGTTAATTTTAGGGTCAATGTGGTAAAATTACTTAATCATTCGAAAGTGGATCATATTTACCCTGACGGGACTAGTGACACTCTAGAATAGCCTTGTAGTCCGCCCTGACGGGGGTACAAGGATTATAGAATCCGGACCATTGTTAATTGACCAATTTAACCCTCAAACAACATATGTTATGAAATAGAATTAGGAGGATCCCTTGCGTTTCTCAAGTACTGCTCTCTCATACTTGCGTCTTACCTTTAGTTATTTGCGTTTTACTATTTATTTGCATTTTAACTTAATCTTCCATTACTTAGAATTAATACAAACAACCAATTAATTATTATATCTTTTACTTGCTTTCATAAGTGCAACCATTCATTATTTGATAAGCATTGTAGTCAACCAACCGTCCCTGCGAACGATCCTAGAATCATTATTACTACTTGGGACAACCGTACACTTGCGGCTGTGGTTCAATTACTTTTGCATTTATTTTAGAATACACAAAGAACCTCCAAGTTTTTGGCGCCGCTTTAATTTAATATTTTGATAGACTTTTGAGTTAAAAATGCAATAATCCGGAATTCCTATTTTATTTATAGTATTTTTGATTTATTAAACTTTTGCGCGTAATCCTGTGTATTTTAGTGAAAGGTTTGTAGGTTTTGAATATTAGCTTGGAATGGAATCTGAGGAGAGAGTCAAAGATCGTGAAAAGGAGTCAAAGCTTGAAGATAAATCCCGAAAGAATTATATTTTGGAACTGCAAAACTAGAAAACAAGCCAAATATTTCTGATTTCGAGGCACTTAAGAGTTGATTTAGCCGCTGACCTTTGAAGATAATATGTTCCCGATCGAGTTACGGAAATTAGCAAGTGATTTCAGGTCAATCGGAGTTATAACGAATCGGTTAGAGCTGTTCTAGTGGAGGTGGTGCAGCAGTTACGGGATTTTGGGCTAAGTTAATGGACTTGGGCCTTCAATATTTTATTTAATTAAAAGATTAGGTCCAAGTCCGAATTTGAGCTTATAAAAGGAGCTCTTGACTTCTATTTTTCACATAATTCACTTTTTACAAAATAAAACATCAAGAGAGAAGAAGCAGAAGGAAGAAGAAGAAAGATGTAGAGCTGGAGAGAGTCTATATCTCCATTCTCAGCCAAATCCAATTCCGGAGATTAGGTCTTTCTTGTTTTTAATTCTGTAAAACAATATGAATTCCATTTCTTTTAATTTAGTTTTAATTTCTTTTATCATGAGCTAATTTCTTCATAGTACTTGAGAATGCTTAATGGGTGAATCCCGATTCTGTTAAATTTCATATGTCTGAATTTGGGTTTTCAATAAATTAAATTAAATTGGGTCTTTTACTCTTTTCTGTAATTTGAGATTATTTACCGTTTTCGGAGTAATTAACCAAGAACAGGTGTTAGTATCTAGGCTATTCCACATATGTGGCGTGTGGGTCATCCTGACGGAGGGTTTAGGTACAGACTTACTTACTCAATCTAAAATAGAAACTATTTGATTCTAACGAGCTTAGTTAATTTTAGGGTCAATGTGGTAATATTACTTAATCATTCGAAAGTGGATCATATTTACCCTGACGGGACTAGTGACACTCCAGAATAGCCTTGTAGTCCACCCTGACGGGGGTACAAGGATTATAGAATCCCGACCATTGTTAATTGACCAATTTAACCCTCAAACAACATATGTTATGAAATAGAATTAGGAGGATCCCTTGCGTTTCTCAAGTACTTCTCTCTCAAACTTGCGTCTTACCTTTAGTTATTTGCGTTTTACTATTTATTTTCATTTTACTTTAATCTTCCATTACTTAGAATTAATAAAACAAAAAATCAATTATTATATCTTTTACTTGCTTCCATAAGTGCAACCATTCATTATTTGATAAGCATTGTAGTTAACCAACCGTCCATGCGAAAGATCCTAGAATCATTATTACTACTTGGGACAACCGTACACTTGCGGTTGTGGTTCAATTACTTTTGCATTTATTTAAGAACACACAAAGGACCTCCAAGTTTTTGGCGCCGCTTTAATTGAATATTTTGATAGACTTTTGAGTTAAAAATGCAATAATCCAGAATTCCTAATTTATTTCTAGTATTGTTGATTTATTAAACTTTTTCGCGTAATCCTGTGTATTTTAGTGAAAAGTTAGTAGGTTTTGAATATTAGCTAGGAATGGATTCTGAGGAGAGAGTCAAAGATCGTGAAACGGAGTCAAAGCTTGAAGATAAATCCCGAAAGAATTATATTTTGAAGCTGCAAATCAGGAAAACAGGCCAAAGATTGCTGATTTCGAGGCAATTAGATGTTGATTTAGCCGCTAACCTTTGAAGAGAATATGTTCCTTATCGAGTTACGGAAATTTAGCAAGTGATTTCAGTTTAATCAGAGTTATAACGAATCGGATAGAGCTGTTTTAGTGGAGGTGGTGCAGCAGTTACGGGATTTTTGGCTAAGTTAATGGACTTGGGCCTTCAATATTTTATTTAATTAAAAGATTAGGTCCAAGTCCGAATTTGAGCTTATAAAAGGAGCTCTTGACTTCTATTTTTCACATAATTCACTTTTTATAAAATAAAACATCAAGAGAGAAGAAGCAGAAGGAAGAAGAAGAAAGCTGTAGAGCTGGAGAGAGTCTATATCTCCATTCTCAGCCAAATCCAATTCCGGAGATTAGGTCTTTCTTTTTTTTAATTCTGTAAAACAATTTGAATTCCATTTCTTTTAATTTAGTTTTAATTTGTTTTATCATGAGCTAATTTCTTCATAGTACTTGAAAAAGCTTAATGGGTGAATCCCGATTCTGTTAAATTTCATATGTCTGAATTTGGGTTTTTAATAAATTAAATTAAATTGGGTCTTTTACTCTTTACCGTAATTTGAGATTATTTACTGTTTTCGGAGTAATTAACCAAGAACAGGTGTTAGTATCTAGGCTATTCCACATATGTGGCGTCTGGATCATCCTGACGGAGGGATTAGGTACGGACTTAATTACTCAATCTAAAATAGAAACTATTTGACTCTGACGAGCTTTGTTAATTTTAGGGTCAATGTGGTAAAATTACTTAATCGTTCGAAAGTGGATCATATTTACCCTGACGGGACTAGTGACACTCTAGAATAGCCTTGTAGTCCGCCCTGACGGGGGTACAAGGATTATAGAATCCCGACCATTGTTAATTGACCAATTTAACCCTCAAACAACATATGTTATGAAATAGAATTAGGAGGATCCCTTGCGTTTCTCAAGTACTGCTCTCTGATACTTGCGTCTTACCTTTAGTTATTTGCGTTTTACTATTTATTTGCATTTTACTTTAATCTTCCATTACTTAGAATTAATACAAACAACCAATTAATTATTATATCTTTTACTTGCTTTCATAAGTGCAACCATTCATTATTTGATAAGCATTGTAGTTAACCAACCGTCCCTGCGAACGATCCTAGAATCATTATTACTACTTGGGACAACCGTACACTTGCGGTTGTGGTTCAATTACTTTTGAATTTATTTTAGAATACACAAAGAACCTCCAAGTTTTTGGCGCTCGTTTAATTGAATATTTTGATAGACTTTTGAGTTAAAAATGCAATAATCCGGAATTCCTATTTTATTTATAGTATTTTTGATTTATTAAAATTTTGCGCGTAATCCTGTGTATTTTAGTGAAAGGTTTGTAGGTTTTGAATATTAGCTTGGAATGGAATCTGAGGAGAGAGTCAAAGATCGTGAAAAGGAGTCAAAGCTTGAAGATAAATCCCGAAAGAATTATATTTTGGAGATGCAAATAAGGAAAACAGGCCAAAGATGTTGATTTAGCCGCTGACCTTTGAAGAGAGTATGATCCTTATCGAGTTACGGAAATTTAGCAAGTGATTTCAGTTTAGTCAAAGTTATAACGAATCGGCTAGAGCTGTTTTAGTGGAGGTGGTGCAGCAGTTACGGGATTTTTGGCTAAGTTAATGGACTTGGTCCTTCAATATTTTATTTAATTAAAAGATTAGGTCCAAGTCCGAATTTGAGCTTATAAAAGGAGCTCTTGACTTCTATTTTTCACATAATTCACTTTTTACAAAATAAAACATCAAGAGAGAAGTAGCAGAAGGAAGAAGAAGAAAGCTGTAGAGCTGGAGAGAGTCTATATCTCCATTCTCAGGCAAATCCAATTCCGGAGATTAGGTCTTTCTTGTTTTTAATTCTGTAAAACAATTTGAATTCCATTTCTTTTAATTTAGTTTTACTTTGTTTTATCATGAGCTAATTTCTTCATAGTACTTGAAAAAGCTTAATGGGTGAATCCCGATTCTGTTAAATTTCATATGTCTGAATTTGGGTTTTTAATAAATTAAATTAAATTGGGTCTTTTACTCTTTTCTGTAATTTGAGATTATTTACTGTTTTCGGAGTAATTAACCAAGAACAGGTGTTAGTATCTAGGCTAATCCATATATGTGGCGTGTGGATCATCCTGACGGAGGGTTTAGGTACGGACTTAATTACTCAATCTAAAATAGAAACTATTTGACTCTGACGAGCTTAGTTAATTTTAGGGTCAATGTGGTAAAATTACTTAATCGTTCGAAAGTGGATCATATTTACCCTGACGGGACTAGTGACACTCTAGAATAGCCTTGTAGTCCGCCCTGACGGGGGTACAAGGATTATAGAATCCCGACCATTGTTAATTGACCAATTTAACCCTCAAACAACATATGTTATGAAATAGAATTAGGAGGATCCCTTGCGTTTCTCAAGTACTGCTCTCTCATACTTGCGTCTTACCTTTAGTTATTTGCGTTTTACTATTTATTTGCATTTTACTTTAATCTTCCATTACTTAGAATTAATACAAACAACCAATTAATTATTATATCTTTTACTTGCTTTCATAAGTGCAACCATTCATTATTTGATAAGCATTGTAGTTAACCAACCGTCCCTGCGAACGATCCTAGAATCATTATTACTACTTGGGACAACCGTACACTTGCGGTTGTGGTTCAATTACTTTTGAATTTATTTTAGAATACACAAAGAACCTCCAAGTTTTTGGCGCTCGTTTAATTGAATATTTTGATAGACTTTTGAGTTAAAAATGCAATAATCCGGAATTCCTATTTTATTTATAGTATTTTTGATTTATTAAACTTTTGCGCGTAATCCTGTGTATTTTAGTGAAAGGTTTGTAGGTTTTGAATATTAGCTTGGAATGGAATCTGAGGAGAGAGTCAAAGATCGTGAAAAGGATTCAAAGCTTAAAGATAAATACCGAAAGAATTATATTTTGGAGATGCAAATCATGAAAACAGGCCAAAGATGTTGATTTAGCCGCTGACCTTTGAAGAGAATATGTTCCTTATCGAGTTACGGAAATTTAGCAAGTGATTTCAGTTTAGTCAAAGTTATAACGAATCGGCTAGAGCTGTTTTAGTGGAGGTGGTGCAGCAGTTACGGGATTTTTGGCTAAGTTAATGGACTTGGTCCTTCAATATTTTATTTAATTAAAAGATTAGGTCCAAGTCCGAATTTGAGCTTATAAAAGGAGCTCTTGACTTCTATTTTTCACATAATTCACTTTTTACAAAATAAAACATCAAGAGAGAAGTAGCAGAAGGAAGAAGAAGAAAGCTGTAGAGCTGGAGAGAGTCTATATCTCCATTCTCAGGCAAATCCAATTCCGGAGATTAGGTCTTTCTTGTTTTTAATTCTGTAAAACAATTTGAATTCCATTTCTTTTAATTTAGTTTTACTTTGTTTTATCATGAGCTAATTTCTTCATAGTACTTGAAAAAGCTTAATGGGTGAATCCCGATTCTGTTAAATTTCATATGTCTGAATTTGGGTTTTTAATAAATTAAATTAAATTGGGTCTTTTACTCTTTTCTGTAATTTGAGATTATTTACTGTTTTCGGAGTAATTAACCAAGAACAGGTGTTAGTATGTAGGCTATTCCACATATGTGGCGTGTGGATCATCCTGACGGAGGGTTTAGGTACGGACTTAATTACTCAATCTAAAATAGAAACTATTTGACTCTGACGAGCTTAGTTAATTTTAGGGTCAATGTGGTAAAATTACTTAATCGTTCGAAAGTGGATCATATTTACCCTGATGGGACTAGTGACACTCTAGAATAGCCTTGTAGTCCGCCCTGACGGGGGTACAAGGATTATAGAATCCCGACCATTGTTAATTGACCAATTTAACCCTTAAACAACATATGTTATGAAATAGAATTAGGAGGATCCCTTTCGTTTCTCAAGTACTGCTCTCTCATACTTGCGTCTTACCTTTAATTTTTTGCGTTTTACTATTTATTTGCATTTACTTTAATCTTCCATTACTTAGAATTAATACAAACAACCAATCAATTATTATATCTTTTACTTGCTTTCATAAGTGCAACCATTCATTATTTGATAAGCATTGTAGTTAACCAACCGTCCCTGCGAACGATCCTAGAATCATTATTACTACTTGGGACAACCGTACACTTGCGGTTGTGGTTCAATTACTTTTGCATTTATTTAAGAACACATAAAGGACCTCCAAGTTTTTGGCGCTGCTTTAATTGAATATTTTAATAGACTTTTGAGTTAAAAATGCAATAATCCGGAATTCCTATTTTATTTCTAGTATTTTTGATTTATTAAACTTTTTCGCGTAATCCTGTGTATTTTAGTGAAAAGTTTGTAGGTTTTGAATATTAGCTAGGAATGGAATCTGAGGAAAGAGTCAAAGATCGTGAAAAGGAGTCAAAGCTTGAAGATACATCCCGAAAGAATTATATTTTGGAGATGCAAATCAGGAAAATAGGCCAAAGATTGCTAAATTCGAGGCACTTAGATGTTGATTTACCCGCTGACCTTTGAAGAGAATATGTCCCTTATCGAGTTACAGAAAGTTAGCAAGTGATTTCAGTTTAATCGGAGTTATAACGAATCGGCTAGAGCTGTTTTAGTGGAGGTGGTGCAGCAGTTACGGGATTTTTGGCTAAGTTAATGGACTTGGGCCTTCAATATTTCATTTAATTAAAAGATTAGGTCCAAGTCCGAATTCGAGCTTATAAAAGGAGCTCTTGACTTCTATTTTTCACATAAGTCACTTTTTACAAAATAAAACATCAAGAGAGAATAAGAAGAAGGAAGAAGAAGAAAGCTGTAGAACTCTGGAGAGAGTCTATATCTCCGTTCTCAGCCAAATCCAATTCCGGAGATTAGGTCTTTCTTGTTTTTAATTCTGTAAAGCAATATGAATTCCATTTCTTTTAATTTAGTTTTAATTTCTTTTATCATGAGCTAATTTCTTCATAGTACTTGAGAATGCTTAATGGGTGAATCCCGATTCTGTTAAATTTCATATGTCTGAATTTGGGTTTTCAATAAATTAAATTAAATTGGGTCTTTTACTCTTTTCTGTAATTTGATATTATTTATCGTTTTCGGAGTAATTAACCAAGAACAGGTGTTAGTATCTAGGCTATTCCACATATGTGGCGTGTGGATCATCCTGACGGAGGGTTTAGGTACGAACTTAATTACTCAATCTAAAATAGAAACTATTTGACTCTGACGAGCTTAGTTAATTTTAGGGTCAATGTGGTAAAATTACTTAATCATTCGAAAGTGGATCATATTTACCCTGACGGGACTAGTGACACTCTAGAATAGCCTTGTAGTCCGCCCTGACGGGGGTACAAGGATTATAGAATCCCGACCATTGTTAATTGACCAATTTAACCCTCAAACAACATATGTTATGAAATAGAATTTGGAGGATCCCTTGCGTTTCTCAAATACTTCTCTCTCAAACTTGCGTCTTACCTTTAGTTATTTGCGTTTTACTATTTATTTGCATTTTACTTTAATCTTCCATTACTTAGAATTAATAAAACAACCAATCAATTATTATATCTTTTACTTGCTTCCATAAGTGCAACCATTCATTATTTGATAAGCATTGTAGTTAACCAACCAACCCTGCGAACGATCCTAGAATCATTATTACTACTTGGGACAGCCGTACACTTGCGGTTGTGGTTCAATTACTTTTGCATTTATTTTAGAACATACAAAGGACCTCCAAGTTTTTGGCGCCGCTTTAATTGAATATTTTAATAGACTTTTGAGTTAAAAATGCAATAATCCGGAATTCCTATTTTATTTCTAGTATTTTTGATTTATTAAACTTTTTCGAGTAATCCAGTGTATTTTAGTGAAAAGTTTGTAGGTTTTGAATATTAGCTAGGAATGGAATCTGAGGAAAGAGTCAAAGATCGTGAAAAGGAGTCAAAGCTTGAAGATACATCCCGAAAGAATTATATTTTGGATATGCAAATCAGGAAAATAGGCCAAATATTGCTGATTTCGAGGCACTTAGATGTTGATTTAGCCGCTGACCTTTGAAGAGAATATGTCCCTTATCGAGTTACAGAAATTTAGCAAGTGATTTCAGTTTAATCGGAGTTATAACGAATCGGCTAGGGCTGTTTTAGTGGAGGTGGTGCAGCAGTTACGGGATTTTGGGCTAAGTTAATGGACTTGGGCCTTCAATATCTCATTTAATTAAAAGATTAGGTCCAAGTCCGAATTTGAGCTTATAAAAGGAGCTCTTGACTTCTATTTTTCACATAATTCACTTTTTACAAAATAAAACATCAAGAGAGAAGAAGCAGAAGGAAGAAGAAGAAAGCTGTAGAGCTGGAGAGAGTCTATATTTCCATTCTTAGCCAAATCCAATTCCGGATATTAGGTCTTTCTTTTTTTTTTAATTCTGTAAAACAATATGAATTCCATTTCTTTTAATTTAGTTTTAATTTCTTTTATCATGAGTTAATTTCTTCATAGTACTTGAGAATGATTAATGGGTGAATCCCGATTCTGTTAAATTTCATATGTCTGAATTTGGGTTTTCAATAAATTAAATTAAATTGGGTCTTTTACTCTTTTCTGTAATTTGAGATTATTTATCGTTTTCGGAGTAATTAACCAAGAACATGTGTTAGTATCTAGGCTATTCCAAATATGTGGCGTGTGGATCATCCTGACGGAAGGTTTATGTATGGACTTAATTACTCAATCTAAAATAGAAACTATTTGACTCTGACGAGCTTAGTTAATTTTAGGGCCAATGTGGTAAAATTACTTAATCATTCGAAAGTAGATCATATTTACCCTGACGGGACTAGTGACACTCTAGAATAGCCTTGTAGCCCGCCCTGACGGGGGTACAAGGATTATAGAATCCCGACCATTGTTAATTGACCAATTTAACCCTTAAACAACATATGTTATGAAATAGAATTAGGAGGATCCCTTGCGTTTCTCAAGTACTGCTCTCTCATACTTGCGTCATACCTTTAGTTATTTGCGTTTTACTATTTATTTGCATTTTACTTTAATCTTCCACTACTTAGAATTAATACAAACAACCAATCAATTATTATATATATCTTTTACTTGCTTTCATAAGTGCAACCATTCATTATTTGATAAGCATTGTAGTTAACTAACCGTCCCTGCGAACGATCCTATAATCATTATTACTACTTGGGAAAACCGCACACTTGCGGTTCTGGTTCAATTACTTTTGCATTTATTTTAGAACACACAAAGGACCTCCAAGTTTTTGGCGCCCGTTTAATTGAATATTTTGATAGACTTTTGAGTTAAAAATGAAATAATCCGGAATTCCTATTTTATTTCTAGTATGTTTGATTTATTAAACTTTTGCGCGTAATCTTGTGTATTCTAGTGAAAAGTTTGTAGGTTTTGAATATTAGCTAGGAAAGGAATCCAAGGAGAGAGTCAAAGATCATGAAAAGGAGTCAAAGCTTGAAGATAAATCCCGAAAGAATTATATTTTGGAGCTGCAAATCAGGAAAACAGGCCAAAGATTGCTGATTTCGAGGCACATAGATGTTTATTTAGCCGCTGACCTTTGAAGAGAATATGTTCCTTATCGAGTTACGGAAATTTAGCATGTGATTTCAGTTTAATCGGAGTTATAACGAATCGGCTAGGGCTGTTTTAGTGAAGGTGGTGCAGCAGTTACGGGATTTTGGGCTAAGTTAATGGACTTGGGCCTTCAATATTTTATTTAATTAAAAGATTAGGTCCATTTCCGAATTTGAGCTTATAAAAGGAGCTCTTGACTTCTATTTTTCACATAATTCACTTTTTACAAAATAAAACATCAAGAGAGAAGAAGCAGAAGGAAGAAGAAGAAAGCTGTAGAGCTGGAGAGAGTCTATATTTCCATTCTTAGCCAAATCCAATTCCTGAAATTAGGTCTTTCTTGTTTTTAATTCTGTAAAAAAATATGAATTCCATTTCTTCTAATTTAGTTTAATTTCTTTTATCATGAGCTAATTTCTTCATAGTAATTGAGAATGCTTAATGGTGAATCCCGATTCTTTTAAATTTCATATGTCTGAATCTGGGTTTTTAATAACTTATATTAAATTGGGTCTTTTACTCTTTTCTGTAATTTGAGATTATTTACTGTTTTCGGAGTAATTAACTAAGAACAGGTGTTAGTATCTAGGCTATTCCAAATATGTGGCGTGTGGAGCATCCTGACGGAAGGTTTATGTACGGACTTAATTACTCAATCTAAAATAGAAACTATTTGACTCTGACGAGCTTAGTTAATTTTAGGGCCAATGTGGTAACATTACTTAATCATTCGAAAGTGGATCATATTTACCCTGATGGGACTAGTGACACTCTAGAATCGCCTTGTAGTCCACCCTGACGGGGGTACAAGGATTATAGAATCCCGACCATTGTTAATTGACCAATTTAACCCTTAAACAACATATTTTATGAAATAGAATTAGGAGGATCCCTTGCGTTTCTCAAGTACTGCTCTCTCATACTTGCGTCTTACCTTTAGTTATTTGCGTTTTACTATTTATTTGCATTTTACTTTAATCTTCCATTACTTAGAATTAATACAAACAACGAATCAATCATTATATCTTTTACTTGCTTTCATAAGTGCAACCATTCATTATTTGATAAGTATTGTAGTTAACCAACCGTTCCTGCGAACAATCCTAGAATCATTATTACTACTTGGGACAACCGTACACTTGCGGTTGTGGTTCAATTACTTTTGCATTTATTTTAGAACACACAAAGGACCACCAAGTTTTTGGCGCCGTTGCCGGGGACGGTAGCGTGTGACCACGGTGTTTATCCTTTAGTAATAGTTGCATTTATTTTTATTTTTATCAATTTTATGCTTTTTGTTTGTGCTTCTCTTTCAGATTTTTTAGATTTAGTGTACGCGAAGAAGGCTCAGATTTGAACCACCAGTTCAAATCCTTGATAATCCGGATTCGTTAATCAGACTTGCAAATAAGAAAAGAAGAGAACAAGAAAAAGTGGAAAGAGAAATGGCGAATAATCAAGATCCCTGGTTTGTTAACGTTCCAGAAGAAGTTCCATTCGGTGCTCCTTCTCTAGGGGTAGGTGCTCCAGATATAGATGTTCCGAGGTTTCGTCCAGATTCGGGTATGTTAGCTCAATTCCAATGTTTTGGAAACTTTCATGGTAAAGCTGGAGAAGATCCCCTTCGAGCAGTACAGAAATTCAAGCATATATGTGATTCTTACATCAAACAAGGAGTTTCAAAAGAACAAATGTATTTTTCTGCGTTTTGATTTTTCGTTATTGATGGAGCGAGTGAATGGCACGATACACAAGAGCCTACCAAGATAACAGATCAGGAACAACTAGAAACTGCTTTCTTTGACAGGTATTACCCAAGTAACATGCGGTTAGATGATCAACTTGAATTAACTCAGTTCCGTCAAGAATTTGATGAAACTTTGGGTCAAAGCTGGACAAGATTTCAGATGTTTTTACGTAGAGTTCCCGATCATGACCTTTCAGAACAACAACAGCTAAAAATTTTCTATAAAGGTCTTGATGGGACTTCAAGAAAAGACTTAGATTTGCTATGTGGTGCTGGGTTTTTACAAGTTCAACCTGCTCATGTGAAACTCATCTTAGAGAGAACAGTAAAGAATGAAGTTGGATGGAATTCAGTAAGAACCCCAGTTAGAGGAGTGAATAAAGTTAATATCGAAGAAAAGTTCGCTACCCTTGAGAACAAGATTCAAACCACCATAGAGCAACAATTAAAACAGCTTACTTTAGCTGTAAAAGAAGGATTTTCGGGTAAGAAGGTAGCTGTGCAAGTTGCACAGGAAGTTTATATGTGTTCGTATTGTGGTTTGTATGATCATGATGAGGAGAGTTGTCCGAATAATCAAGAGCCTGTGATGTTTGTCTCCAACAGAGGAAACTTTAATTCAAGTGGTAATGGATATCAACCTAACAGAAACCATCCTGGGTTTCAATGCTCAAATCCTAATGGGGCAGCCAATCCTACATATGCGTATTAGCCGCGTCCCCAAGGTAACAATTTCAACCCAAGACCACATAATAATTATCAAGGAGGACAATATCAAGGAAATTATGTGCAAAGACAGGCCCCTCAAGACACTTACAATGAAACCACGAACCAAAAAGCCTTACCTGCCCATCAATAAGAAGGTGTGGTTACCCTTCAGAAAACCGTTGAAAGCCTAATTGCTCTCCAGACGCAAGCTATGCAGAATCAACAAGCTTCTGACGCAAGTATCAAATTAATACAGAACCAAATGGATCAATTCGCAAAACAGCTTAATCAACGTCCAAAAGGGCAACTCCCGAGTGACACAGAAAACCCGAGACAACATGAAGATTGCAAAGCTGTTACTCTCAGAAGTGGTAAGAATCTCCCTCCACCTCCTTTTCCTGTTATGAAAGAGAAAGAAGTTCCAAGAAAAGAAAAGGATGTGGGTGAGAAAGATAAAGATGTTGAGGTTAAAGAACTTGTGAGGCCGGGTGAGATTCCAAAGAAGAAAGATGATGTTATGAGTAATCGCACTCCTCAACCGTTTCCATCTAGAGTTCAGAAAAAGGGTGATTTAGCTGATTTTCAGAAGTTCTTTAATATAGTAAGAGGCCTTAGTATTAACATTCCGTTGTTGGAAGCTATCCGAGATATTCCCAAGTACACAAAATTTTTGAAGAGCCCTCACTAACAAAAGGCCATACTGTGATAATGAGATGATTGGTCTTCCTGAAGAATGTATTGCTATTTGTCAAAGTAAACTGCATCCGAAGTTACTTGATTGATTGGAGAAGAATGGAAAGGTAAAGAACTATGCGATTTGGGTGCTAGCATAAATCTTATGCCCAAATCAATCTCTGATAAGCTAAAAATTGGAGAAGCAAGACCTACTTCTATGGTCTTGCAAATGGCGGACAGATCTCTTGCACATCCAGAAGGCCGAATTGAAGATGTCCTTGTTAAGGCAGGTACGTTAGTATTTCCCGTCTATTTCGTTATACTTGAATACGACGCGGATAGGAATGTCCCCATTATTTTGGGAAGACCATTCCTAGCCACGGGGCGTACATTGATTGATGTAGAAAACAGCGAATTGACGATGAGAATCCAAGACGAGGAAGTCAAATTTAATGTGTTCCGAGCTATGAAGTTCCCAGATTCTCAATAAGATTGCTTTCGAATGGATGTAGTTGAGCAGGCATCGTAAGAGGTATTTGATTGTTTTAATTATGATGATATCTTGCAGGCCGCTTTGACATTAGACTTACCTGAGATGATGGAAGAGCTTGGCGAAACAGTGGCAGCTCTTAATTCTGAGAATCCGAAGTATAGGCGTCTTGCCTATGAACCTGTGAGAGAACCGGGGGAGATCATTCCTAAAAAGAAGCCTTCAATTGAATCTCCTCCGGATTTGGAAGAAAAGCCATTACCAGCACACTTGAGGTATGCGTATTTAGGTACTAATGAAACTCTACCTGTTATTGTTTCAGCAAATTTAACTGGTCCTCAAGAAGATAAATTGTTGCGTGTGTTAAGAGCCAACAAAGAGGCAATAAGTTGGACAATTGCTGTCTCCCTCCTATTGTCAACACAAAATCATACTTGAAGACGATAACGCACGCTCAGTTGAAGGTCAAAGGAGATTAATGCCCGCTATGAAGGATGTAGTGAAGAAGGAAGTTATCAAGCTTTTAGACGCGGGGATTATTTATCCCATCTCGAGTAGTGAATGGGTGAGCCCAGTTCAGTGTGTACCGAAGAAAGGAGGAATTACAACAATTCTTAATGATAAAAATGAAGCGATTCCTTCAAGAACATTAGTTGGTTGGAGAGTTTGCATGGATTACAGAAAATTGAACAAGGCCACCAGAAAACATCACTTCCCTCTGCCCTTCACTGATCAAATGTTAGATAAATTAGCTGGAAGAGAATACTATTGTTTCTTAGATAGTTATTCTGGGTATAATCAGATTTATGTGGCTCCAGAAGATCAACATAAAACAACATTTACATGTCCCTTTGGTACTTTTGCATATCGCAGAATGCCATTTGGGTTGTGTAATGCACCCGCTACCTTTCAAAGATGTATGATGGCCATCTTCTGGGATATGATTGATAATTTTCTTGAAGTTTTTATGGAAGATTTCTCCGTGTTTGGTGATGATTTTGATAAATGTTTAGATAACTTGAAGAAAGTGTTAATCAGATGCAAGGAAACAGATTTGGTCTTAAACTGGGAGAAGTGTCATTTCATGGTACGCGAAGGTATAGTTCTGGGTCACAAGGTTTCGAGTGCTGGATTAGAGGTCGATAGAGCGAAGATAGAGGTAATCAAAACTCTTCCCCCTCCTGTTTCTGTTAAAGGGGTAAGAAGTTTTCTTGGCCATGCTGGCTTTTATAGGCGTTTTATTAAAGACTTTTCTAAGATTGCTAAACCATTATGCAACTTACTTGAAAAGGATTCCAAATTCCTTTTTGATGAAGCTTGTTTAGCGGCCTTTCAAGCAATCAAAGAAAAGCTTATTTTTGCTCTTATAGTATTACCTCCAGATTGGAGTTTACCGTTTGAGGTTATGTGTGATGCGAGTGATTTATGTATGGGAGCTGTATTGGGACAGAGAAAAAATAAGATATTTCATTCGATTGACTACGCTAGTAAAACTTTCATTGGTGCTCAAGTTAATTATACAGTCACAGAGAAAGAATTACTAGCTGTTGTGTATTTATTCGATAAGTTTCGTTCTTACCTTCTTGGAGCAAAAGTTATTGTTTATACAGATCATTCAGCAATTAGATATCTTATGGAAAAGAAGGATGCTAATCCAAGGTTAATCAGATGGGTTTTATTGCTTCAAGAGTTCGATTTAGAGATTAAGGATAGAAAGGGTTGTGAGAATCAGGTTGCAGATCATCTATCGCGTCTTGAAGGTTCAGATATGAATAGTGGTACTAAAGTAGTTAGAGAAGAGTTTCCTGATGAGAGTTTATTTGATGTTCGTGATTATAAAGCTCCTTGGTATGCAGATATTGCGAATTTAGTGGTGAGTGGTTCTTTTCCTGAAGGATCCACTTATCAAGAAAGAAAGAGGTTAGCTCATCATGCTAGACAATTCTTTTGGGAGGATCCTTTCCTCTACAAAGTTTGTGCTGACCAAATGATACGAAGATGTGTAGCCAAGGAAGAAACAGAAGCCATTATAGCTGGATGTCATGATTCTCTATATGAAGGACATTTCAAGGGAGATAGGACTGCTGCTAAGGTATTCCAATCAGGTTTTTACTAGCCTACTCTTGTGAAAGATTGTCATGAATATGTTAAGAAATGTGCGAGATGCCAGTTTACCGGAAACATATCCAAGAGGGATGAGATGCCACATAATAATGTGTTAGAAGTTGAAATATTCGATGGTTGGGGTTATAGATTTTATGGGTCCGTTCGTTCCTTCAAATGGTAACCTCTACATCTTATTAGCTGTCGATTACGTGTCCAAATGGGTAGAAGCTGTGGCTTTACCAACCAATGATTCACGAGTAGTGATTAAGTTCTTGAAATCACATATTTTCACTAGACATGGTACACCTAGATTGATTATTAGCGATGGAGGATCTCATTTCGTTAATAAGTATTTGAAGGCTGTTCTAGAGAAGTATGGAGTAAGACACCGTGTATCTACCGCATATCATCCACAATCCAATGGTCAATCTGAAGTATCGAATCGTGAGGTAAAATTAATCCTAGAGAAGACTGTTGGTCCTACAAAAAAAGATTGGTCAATGAAGTTAGATGATGCGTTGTGGGCCTATCGTACTGCGTTTAAGACTCTAGTGGGTCTATCTCTGTATCATATGGTATATGGTAAGGATTGTCACTTACCTCTTGAGCTTGAAATGGGTGCCTATTGGGCAATGCGCTGTTGAACTTAGATCCTAACTTAGCCGGAGAGAATCGTATGATGAAGCTTAACAAACTTGACGAATTCCGATTGAATGCCTATGAAAATGCTAAACTTTACAAAGAATACACGAATAAATGGAATGACAATCGGATTCGTGTGAAGAACTTTGAAGTGGGACAAAAATTATTGAAGTATAACTCAAAGTTCAGCAATTATCCGGGTAAGTTAAGGTCTAAGTGGTCAGGTAAGTTAAGGTCTAAGTGATTATTAGCGATGGAGGATCTCATTTCGTTAATAAGTTTTTGAAGGCTGTTCTAGAGAAGTATGGAGTAAGACACCGTGTATCTACCACATATCATCCACAATCCAATGGTCAATCTGAAGTATCGAATCGTGAGGCAAAATCAATCCAAGAGAAGACTGTTGGTCCTACAAGAAAATATTGGTCAATGAAGTTAGATGATGCGTTGTGGGCCTATCGTACTGCGTTTAAGACTCCAGTGGGTCTATCTCCGTATCGTATGGTATATGGTAAGGCTTGTCACTTACCTCTTGAGCTTGAAATGGGTGCCTATTGGGCAATGCGCTATTGAACTTAGATCCTAACTTAGCCGGAGAGAATCGTATGATGAAGCTTAACAAACTTGACGAATTCCGATTGAATGCCTATGAAAATGCTAAACTTTACAAAGAATACACGAAGAAATGGCATGACAATCGGATTCGTGTGAAGAACTTTGAAGTGGGACAAAAATTATTGAAGTATAACTCAAAGTTCAGCAATTATCCGGGTAAGTTAAAGTCTAAGTGGTCGGGTCCATACATTGTGACCAAAGTTACACCTCATGGGCCGATAGAAATAGAACATCCGCTCGAGAACCGCACCTTCATGGTGAACGGTCATCGATTAAAGATATACCATGGAGGTGAAGATACCAACCGCTTGGAAGATCCACATCCCGGGGAGGTCATGTATCTCCTCGAGACTCCTTAGAAGCGTGAGGTAACCCGTCGAGCTTAACGACGTTAAACAAAAGCCAATTCTTTGTATATTAGTTTGAATTTTTAATTTCCGTAGTGTAAATTAGTTTGATTTTCGATAATTTAGTGTTTATTATTAAGAAATGAGGAAGGGTAGTTGTTTTTGATGATTTCAGGGGTAAAAAGGTCGTGAGTTTGGGGTTGAAAGGGCGAAAAGAGAAAAAAATAGGTGGTGTTCCAGGGGCAAACCGGGAACCCGGTTTTCACAAAACTAGGAACCCGGTTTCGAAAGCTAAAATTTCCGAGGTTCTGGCCCAGCGTCATGGGTCCCGCCATCTGCTGCGTCACCACCTGCGTCACCAATCGCGCCATCGACGGAAACCGGGATCCCGGTTTCGCACAAACCGGGTACCCGGTTTTGGAGCTGTGATTTTTGGATTTTTCTTACCCAGCGTCTTGGGGTCAGCCTTTGGTTGCGTCTCGGTCAGCGTCTTCACTCGCGCCTTCGACCAAAACCGGGACCCTGGTTTCACCAAAACCGGGTACCCGGTTTCGAATGGTATAAGTTCTGACCCAGCGTCTTGGGGTCCAGCCTTTCCTTGCGTTCCGAGGTTAAAAAAAATCAATTAAGTAATTTTCCGCGCCGACACAGCGACGCGGAACCGGGTTCCCGGATTTCAAAAACCGGGAACCCGGTTTTCATGCTGTGATGGCGGTTTTGTGCTTTTTAACCTAGTTTCTTTAACCTCTTCTGCAAGTTTTTACCTAAAACGCACCCACACCTACCCCACCTCCAAAAATCATCATTAAAACCTTTATTTATCATCAAATCCTACCCTCTTTCACCACAAAAACACAAGATCAACTCACCTCCTCTCCAAAATATCATCAAATCCTTAGGATTTTTCCCAAGATTTTTCTTCACCCAATTCTTTCTTCTCCCACACAAATTAAAAAATACCCATCTCATATTCCACCTTGTTCTTCAATTCCTAAGCCTCAAAAAATCAAAGTTCTAAACTTTTCTCTAGTTTCTCACTATTTGAAGTTTTTAGTTTGGGGTGGAAAGAGATGACTAACAGGACCGGTGTTTTCCGAAGGAATGCTCCTAGAAAGAAGACCACCATTCGTGGTACTCAAGAACAAGCTATTGAGATTCCTGATTCGCGTCCCAAATGAAAGATTGAAGAAGTTAAGCTTGCTCCCAAGAGAGAAGAAATCACAGGTCAGAAGAGAAGATTAATTGATGAACCAGAAAGTGAAGAAGAACACGAAGATGAGATTGAGAAGGAAATTGAGGATGAAACAGAACAAGAAGTTCCGGAAGTACCAGTTCAACAGAACCCCCCCGCGAAAGAAGATGTGGGCCCATAAGCCTAAGAGGGTTTATACTTCTTGGAATGATCAGGTTCGTGAACGAATTGAATTTTTGAAGTTTGGTGAGGAGACGGATTTTCCTAAGGGTATTATGATTAGTGCTCACAAAGATTATGATGTGGCTTGTGACAAGTTTGGTTGGAAAGAATTAAGAGAAAGGAAGCTTGAGTTTATTCCTACTTTTGTGCGAGAATTTTATGAAGGATTAGCTATTTCCCGTGAGGCAATTGAAATTCGCAAAAAGGTAGTTCCTTTCTCTATTGAGCTTATTCGGAAATCTTTGAAATTACCCAACTTTACTGGGTTATGTCCGTTCCAAGAATCCCTTAATGATCCATCCTTTGATTATGAATCCCTTTGGGGAATTGTTCTTATTAATGGGGCTAGCCCAATTCCAGAAGGAGAAAGGTATCCTGGACAGTTTTACAACAGTAGTTTGACACCTGGTGCGAAGGTTTGGTCCAGTTTCATAATCCCTACTTTCTTTGGAATTAAACACACATCTAAGTTGAAGAAGGAACATATAATTTTTATCAAGTGTGTTATGGAGGAGAAACCAATGAATGTTGCTAAAATTATTTATGACACCATCATGGAATTCGCGAGAGCTCCAATGAAACAACAAAATCTCAAGTTTCCTTGTACTATCACTACTTTGTGCCTAGACGCAAAGATCCCGCGTAGGAACACAGATATTGCCAGTGTTTCAGTTGGAGTGAGCATGACATTGAGTACGATTCAGAATATCCATGATGAAGCAACACGAGCTACGAAGACTCCTAGAGCACCTCCATCAAATAAAGCGAAGACTGTTCCTGAGTTGGAATAAAAAATTAAGGTGTTGGAAGAGAATCAAGAGAAGATGATTGCTACCCTAGGAAACGTTACAAGAGAGTTGGACCTTATTTGCAATTTAATCCTTGGCGTGAACACACTTCAAAACGCGGTTTATAATGTTCTCACGCAAGATAAAGGTCCATAACGCAACACCGGTAACCAGCCACGCGCTGGTTAAGATACGTTTTCTAATACTTTCTTTTTAGTGTAGATTAGTTTAATTGCTTTGAGTCTTTTTTGAGTCGTGGGGACCGGCTCATTTTGGAGTTTGGGGTGGGGTTCGTTGCCTCATCCCAGTTTATGTGTTACTTGTTTTATTTGCTTTCAATAAAAGAATTTTCGGAGTTGTGTTTGACTGTAGAAAATTTTAAATATCCCTTTAAGCATACTTTTTATGAATCTATGATAATAAATAGTGGACTTTAGGGATTAATATAAAACGTATTTAGAATTGCATGCAAACATAGGTAATTGATAGGAAAAATTAATGAACGATGCAAATGAAGTAAGCTTGTACTTAAGGAATATGTTTGGTGTGTAGAACGTGAAATCCTAATTAGTAGAGAACCCACCTAGATATGAACTAAAGACGAGCTATGTACTTAGGAAAATGATAGGGGCAGTTCTTTGTTAGCCATTTGTGACCTTTTTAGCCTTCTATCCCTTATATTAATTTTATCCGTCTTAGCCCACTTTGAGCCTTTAGCCTTTTCTTTGTAGCCACGATATAAGCCATTACCCCTTAGATTATTAGGCATGACCATATGACCCGCACTTGAATCACAATCCTGAGACATGTCTCGAGCTTGAGTTTGGGGTGGTGGGTCCACTTATGGGGAATTTATTGGGTAGGGATTGATGTGCTTTATATTGTGGCACAATTGTAGATGATGTATACTTGTAACCCTTTGCCGGGAATGAAAAAAATTAAAAAGAAAGAAAAAATGAAAAAAAAAATTCAAAAATCTATACAGTAGAAACCGGGAACCCGGTTTGAGTCTGTACAAAAAAAAAGAAAAAAGAGAAAAAGAAAAGAAAAAGAAAAATATGAAAGAATAAAACATCCGGCAAAGTGGAACTTTCTGAAAAATCATCTTATTCGTAATGGGTAGACATTGGACGCTAAATTGTTGCATGAACGGGTGAGTGAGAACATTTTTTTTTTAGCGTATGGTAAGTGAGGAGAGAGCCAAAAGCTCACTTCAAATTTACCAAATATACATCCACACCGTCCTTAAGACAATATTAAAAGCATAAAGACCTCGTGATTCCTAAGTGCATAGTGAATTTATGATTCTGTTGACAGGGAATATACTAGGTGGAGCATTCAAAGCGAGTTAGGATTGATGATCACCCTATAGCTATCATACAGAGATGAGTACAAGTGTAATCTTCAAGCATTGCGACTTTAATTTTATGATTGAGATTATCTGTGTTTGATTTTGCTTTATAGATGTATGTGTATATTAGTCTCTAGGGTTTTCTATATGAGATTTATCTTAAGAATTGCTTTAGGTGTATTTGCTAGCTTCTATTTGTTCTTACGTTTAATTCTACCCCATCGTTTTATTTTGTTTTACTTTGTCGGGACGACAAAGGTTTGAGTTGGGGGTCATGATGTCTCCCTAGTTGTTCTTATTTTAGACCCTTTGGAGACATCATTTTTTATGTTTAATTGAATATTTTGATAGACTTTTAAGTTAAAAGTGCAATAATCCGGAATTCCTATTTTATTTCTAGTATTTTTGATTTATTAAAATTTTGCACGTAATCCTGTGTATTTTAGTGAAAAGTTTGTAGGTTTTGAATATTAGCTAGGAAAGTAATCCGAGGAGAGAGTCAAAGATCGTGAAAAGGAGTCAAAGCTTGAAGATAAATCTCGAAAGAATTATATTTTGGAGCTGCAAATCTGGAAAACAGGCCAAAGATTTCTGATTTCGAGGCACTTAAAAGTTGATTTAGCCACTGAAATTTGAAGAGAATATGTTCCTTATCGAGTTACGGAAATTTAGCAATTGATTTCAGGTCAATTGGAGTTATAACGAATCGGCTAGAGCTATTTTAGTGTAGGTGGTACAGCAGTTACGAGATTTTGGGCTAAGTTAATGGACTTGGGCCTTCAAAATTTCATTTAATTAATAGATTAGGTCCAAGTCCGAATTTGAACTTATAAAAGGAGCTCTTGACTTCTATTTTTCACATAATTCACATTTTACAAAATAAAACATCAAGAGAGAAGTAGCAGAAGGAAGAAGAAGAAAGCTGTAGAGCTGGAGAGAGTCTATATCTCCATTCTCAGCCAAATCCAATTCCGGAAATTAGGTCTTTCTTGTTTTTAATTCTGTAAAACAATATGAATTCCATTTCTTTGAGAATGCTTAATGGGTGAATCCCGATTCTGTTAAATTTCATATGTCTGAATTTGGGTTTTTAATAAATTAAATTAAATTTGGTCTTTTACTCTTTTCTGTAATATGAGATTATTTACTGTTTTCGGAGTAATTAACCAAGAACAGGTGTTAGTATCTAGGCTATTCCATATATGTGGCGTGTGGATCATCCTGACGGAGGGTTTAGGTACGGACTTAATTACTCAATCTAAAATAGAAACTATTTGACTCTGACAAGCTTAGTTAATTTTAGGGTCAATGTGGTAAAATTACTTAATCATTAGAAAGTGGATCATATTTACCCTGACGGGACTAGTGACACTCTAGAATAGCCTTGTAGCCCGTCTTGACGGGGGTACATGGATTATAGAATCCCGACCATTGTTAATTGATCAATTTAACCCTTAAACAACATATGTTATGAAATAAAATTAGGAGGATCCCTTGCGTTTTTCAAGTATTGCTCTCTCATACTTGCGTCTTACCTTTAGTTATTTGCGTTTTACTATTTATTTGCATTTTACTTTAATCTTCCATTACTTAGAATTAATACAAACAACCAATCAATCCTTATATCTTTTACTTGCTTTCATAAGTGCAACCATTCATTATTTGATAAGCATTGTAGTTAACCAACCGTCCCTGCGAACGATCCTAGAATCATTATTACTACTTAGGACAACCGTACACTTGCGGTTGTGGTTCAATTACTTTTGCATTTATTTTAGAACACACAACGGACCACCAATACGGAAACATGTCAACCTTCTCTCCAAAAGACCTTGAGTGGGGGATTATCGGATTTCATGTTAAATATATATATATATATATATATATATATATATTATTAGTTTAATATAATCTTAAACACAAATCCGTTCATGTTCTTTTGGAGAATTGGAAAAGGCTTTGATGAAAATAGAGTATTAACTAAACCCTTTCCTATTCTTTTGGAAAAATGAAAAAAGACATTTTTTGTGAAAAATAATGTCCCTCATAGTAGTAGAGATAGAAAAGATAATAGTTTAAAATAGCTTAACTATCTATTACTTTCAAAAGAAATAAAAGGCTATGAAATCCAAAAAGGAAATGACAAAGCCCCACACGTGCGCACCACCACCACCACCACCCGCCCGGCCTGGGACGGGGGCGTTGGCTTGTAGGGGGAGTTGGGGAGTCAAAAAAATAATAAATGAAATAATTTTTCTGAGGTGAATCCGGTGAGAGATTACTAGCTCTTATAGTAGTCGGTGGCAAGTCAACCCATTCAGCCAGAAGATAAAAAGCCCACCAATTTCACACTAGAAGACAAGCGTGCACCAATTACGCACCAGTCAACAGTTACAGAACTTGGTCAAACGCGTGTCCAGGTTCATTGCTGAAATTGAAAACGTGGGTCAAATAAAAACCGCCAATCAATTAAGGAGGAAATAAAAGGCACTAGTTGTGGGCGTTTCTACCAAAGACTTTCTCCACCTACTCCCCTCCCCTATAAATACTGCAGCTCCTCATTTGCCTTAAGCTACGAAACACATCCGAAAAGAACAACACTCCACCTCTCTTATCTCTGAAAATTATAATAGTCGTAAAGTCTCTGTTAGAGATAACCGGTACGCCGGAATATCTTTTTAACAACATTTTAATTTCGTGTAATTGTTTTTCTTTTTCGATTTTCGTGTAAGTTTTTCGTTTGCATTTGTATTTCAATTTCTGATTAGTTAGTCTCCATTAATCGAAATTATTGTTTTCTGAATTTCTATTACTTATTTTAAAATGGTGATTTCAATTTTTTACCGACAATTCCTTATTATGATTGGTAACGTGCGGTCTTTTGAGGATGGAGTATATATCGAAGTTTTTCCCTAGATTATTACAACGAAAGTAGAATTTTATTACCACTCAAGTGAAAGAGTTTGCTTTCACTAGCTAAATTCTATAAGAACATAGTTCAACCACACTTTCAACAAAATGATAAAAGAAGGGAGTCAATGTTTCAAAAAGTAAGTTTCCTTTTTGAAATAATGGAATTTGAAATGAAAATCGTTAAAAGATGAAACCGGAATATGTGACCTCGGTAGTTTATCTTCTTGGAAAACCATGAATCAATGGGAACAAATAGCACAAACTTTAGGGTCCCGTATATATGGTTAGGAAGGTTCACAAGTAAGGCGCATACTAGATTTAATTTGCATTTATTTACCAAGTCGTTTGAGATCATGCTTCTACCTAGCATTATTTTGGGATCAAGAAAAAGTTTAGCAAGAATCCTACTGGTACTTACTAAAGAGAAAACATTGGCCAAGAAAAAACGTGTGTACTAAATCCTGTGGTAAGTGAATTCCTTCCAAGGAAAGTAATTTTTTTAGTCAACTAAGGAAAGTTATGGAAGAAAATTTTTTGCACTATAATTAAATTCTCTACATTTGAAAATTATTCTTCTTCACCCACATTATATAAACAACATCGTATATTTATTTATTCAAATTGAGATGAATTCGTGATGTCATGTGGGCCATTTGCACACTCGTTGTTTTGTCATGATATGCGAGATGTATATATGAGTCCACAAGAAATTCCATTCATTTATAACAACAGTAAGTTAATTATGATATTGAATTTCAAATATATCGATATAGGAGACTCTTTATTAATGGTTGGTGTTCTTATTCTCCTAAGATACCTAGTAGTTCGAAGCTCGGTTAATTTTGTTCCACCATCCATAGCCAATCTTGAGAACCGAAAAACTTTTCTATTCCACTAATCGAGAGGTATAGTTGTACAAGTACCATACTGTATATGGCATATGGAAAAGTTGAGACACTTTTATATATATCCGTTATTTACTCTTGATTTGGCACCAAACAGACTTAAGGAACCCTCTTCTATTCTAGATAATCTAGAAAGCATTTCTGCACCCACTCTTGCTTATGGATACGCTATGGAGAAGGTATTAAGGAGGCTATCGGGCATTTAGAAACTAATTTGTGCATTTCTATATTCATTTAATGATGCTACAAATCTAATCAATTCCCTTTGTTGGGGTTCCTTAATCATCTCTTATCACTGAAGGTGTATTACGTTAGCATAGGGAAGTATCCATGTGAATTCAATTTCCCTCTAAGTTTGAAGAAGCTTATTTTGGTAGGTTTTCAAATGCCAATTAATGAAATTTTCCAACTCGCTATGCTAAGCAATCTTGAGGTTCTCAAGTTGATGAAATAGTATTTTGAAGGTGTAAGAAGGGAGATGAAAGACTGGGTGGTGCTCCCAAAGCTCAAATACTTAATGTTTAAGAGGATGCATACTGTGAAGTACATAAGTGCCACTCATGATCACTTTCCCGATCTCAAAAATCTGGTCATGGAGGATTGCAAGAAGCTTGTAGAGATCTCTCAAGATTTTGCATTAATTAATTCCATAAAGAGGATTGAGCTAATTTATTGCACTTTTCTGCTACAAATTCAGACAGACTTATTAATGAACAACACGTGAATAGTTGAACATCTGGTCACGATGAACTCAAAGTCTCTTTCCATGGAAATCAGAACGAATTAGAATAAGCGATTCAGGTGTGTTTGTTGTCGCTTCTTGGTAAGTAAATTCATATCTTGTTGAAAATAATCTAAAATGTTCTTTTTGCAAGTTTCATATCCAATTTTCATTGATTATATATTCCCAAAATTTATTCAACTTTAATGAAGTTTGGTTCAAAATTGACTATTATCTCGCTTCTCAAATTCCTTGTGTCTTACAAAAGTTGAGGTTCTACTCTTTCGTACTTTCTAATTATATTTTATATTTATATAAAGGAGTCTTAGTTGTTGCCTTAAGCATTTACATTATATATAACTAAATGTAATATTGTTTCTTTCACGTAAGTTCTTTTTGTAGGTACATATTTAATAAGCAGTGAACTAAACTAACATCACTGAAGCGAGACAACTTTAGCTTCTAATCATATACTGTTTAAATGTGAACATACACTCACCTTGTTAGCTCATGCAATACATTTACTCTAAGTTCCTATTTCGAAAAAAAAAGTATCGTTGAGCCATATTTACCTCTTAGCTTGTCATTACAACTTTTAAGTGGCTTATTACAATATCAGTTCTCTTGACATGAGTATTCAAAGATGATGATGGTGGGTAGCTTGTTGACAAATTTTCTTGACTAGATCAACTTTTTTTATTTTCTTTTGATATGGTGTTTCTTGAATTTGGATCTAGGAGAGAACGACATGTCTGGATCTCAGTCATGTCTCTCTAAATTATAAATTATTTATTTACTTTGGTTTATTCACTATTATTGTTTGCGCTTCTATCGATGATCGCTTTACGTAGTCCCTAGAGGATACTTTCAGTGATTGTTAAATGGTCGCTAGAGGTAAATTTGCAATATAAAAAATAAAACTAAAGGAAATTTTCACAAACCCACAGTGCTCACTAATGGAACAATACTTATGTCGATCCCTTGAATGGCCGGTAAGAACCCCAACCTATTATCTACCAATATTTATGGTCTTTACAGATCCCTACTATACCGACCAAAGTTTTAGAGACCATTTTTTGTGATTGCTAGATAGAGAGCATTAGCAACCATTGGTGATCGATAAGTTTTATGTAACCTTTAGCGACTACCCAATATACATGGTGGTTCAATTTTCCCGTCCACTTTCACCAATAACCTTTAGAAAAAACATTTATTCTCTATCGACCACCGGGTGGTCGCTACAAATTATTAAAGTTTATAAAATCCATAACTAGTTTCACACTTCTTGTAATCTAACTCCAAAACACCACCCCCATCCCGTCCACTTTCTTGTCGTCTCCACCTCTCTTGTCATCTCTAGTTTGCTGGCACCTTGTCCTGACCTTTTGTTGTTATAGTTGGCTTCCATTAATCCACCTCCATCTAGTGCCGCCGCAGCTTCAAGATTAACTGTATTTTGTAATTTCAAATTATATTTATGTTACTTTATTATGGATTTATTGTATAGTTTTTGTGTTAACGGAGTTCTCATCACAAAGCCTTATCACACCATGTAAGATCGACTAAAATGATTTCTAAGAAACAATTGAAATTTATCATTACGATGTTGAGAACAATTGAAATTCTTATTTTGTTTTATGAGATACTTTAATGATTTCAAACTTCACTAAATGATGATTAAAAGTTATTTTTTTTATGAAATAACCAATTATGACCTAGGCACAAACATGTATGGCATGCTAGAAGATATTATAATGTAGTTTAGTTGAGAACCATACTTGCAATATCTGATTCCGAAGATAAAAAGCTGATTGATAAAAAAAACATGAGACCTCCAGCCAATAGTCTGATCATTTAAGTGAATAATTGCATGAACCTTTTCAATTCTCTAATTTTCAGCTAAAAGGTCAAGTTTGGTATTGTATAAGTTAACTTCTCCTGTCCAAAGAGTAAGCATACGATTTTCCCCATTAAACTTATTAATATAAACAATAGAAGATCTAATTATGCGACCCAAAGAGTATATAATACTTACCAAAAAGTTCTATGAAATAATTCATCTATAAAACCATTTTCTCAAATTATACATATTGCAAGGAAATGAAATTTGTCAACCCGAACATAACAATTGTATAACCACCAGTATGTTAAAGAGTCAAACAAACATATTAGACTGAGTAGTAAAGGGTACTGAATTTTTCCCCTTTTTGTCACATTAATATAAAGTGCAACAAAAAAAGCGAGCAATGGAAAGAGAGACCTCACAAGAGTTGATTATATATAAATCTCGATTCCTGGGGACCATCATGAAAATTGTAAAAACCAACAAAATCCATTCTGACCCGTTTCAACCGGGTTTGGACCAAATAAGACCCCTTTCAAACTAATGGCATCTTTGTAATTTCGCCATGACAAATTTAAACAAGGAATTATACATTTTTGTTCATTGCAAAGTGGAAGATAAATAATTGAATTAAGATGGACAAAAAAAGCATACAATTAATAATCAAACAATCAAAACACTATCTCTACAAAACATAATCAATAATATGATATCTAAAAATACATGCTTAGTAAGATATATTTCCTCCACAAGTAGTTTGTTTCTTTGTTGCATTAGTAGCATATTTATTGTGACACATCCTAAAATAAATCATACTTTCTTTATAAACATTTTTATAGATAAAATAAATACTTGACTCGCAAAAAATAAAAATAAAACAGAAAAGTCAATCTGCAAAGAACAAAAATATAATAATAACCTAAGGACCTATAATGTAATTAAAATATCGAGTCAATTTCACGATAGGTACTATATTATGCAAAAATTGCAATATAGGTCACTATATTATGTTGCGAAACTTGAGTTGATTGAACTGTATGTCCCTATTTTTTGCAAAAACTACACTATAGGTCACTATATTATGCAAAATTGCACTATAGGTCCCTATATTATAATTTTTTTGATTAATCGAACTATAGGTCTTTATATTATTAAAAGATAGAATTAATTGCTCTATAGTTGTCCTTGTATTATGTAAATATGCTCTATAGCCCATGTATTATAAAAAATTATGCACTATTGGGTATCTCTATTATTGAAAAATAAAACCAAGGTTTAAAATTTATTTATTTAATTTATTGCACTATAATACAAAATAACCTATATGAATTATAGCTTGATAAAATAACTTCTAAAAATTTGACGGGATTAAGTGCAAGATTCTGAAAACTTAGAGAGCTAAAAGGCACTAATATAAAATTTTCTTTTATCTACATGAAAAAATGGACATTTCAAAACGTTGGGGAGCTTCATCAACCACATAGTGATTACTAATGGACCTTATTTATGCCGATCACTTGATTGACCGGTAAGAACCCCACCAATTACCTACTAATATATATGGTCTCTACTTTTCTCATTTATACGGACAGAAGTTTTAGCGACTATTATTTGTGATCGCTAGACATAGAGCATTATCAACTATTGGTGATATGTAAGTTTTATATATCCTTTAGCAATTACCTAATTTTCTAGGGGTTTAAATTTCCCATCCTCCTTCGCCAATAACCTTTAATGACCAACATTTATTATCTACCGACCACGAGGTGGTCATTGCAAATCTTTAAAATTTATAAAATCCATAACCGGTTTCACACTTCTTATAATCTAGTCCCAAACCCCCGACCCCTCCCATAAAAAATCTCTCCTCCCCATCTAGCTCTCCCATAATTTTCAGACTTCTTGCCATCTCTACCTCTATTGTCTCCACCTCGCCCGCCACCATTTCCAGTTTGCTGGCACCTCTTCTAGTTCTTTTATTGTTAAAGCCATCTATAATTATTTTTTTATTTTGAATTATAATAATATTAGTTTATTATGGATTTATCGTATAATTATTGTGTAAACAAGGTTCTTATCACAAAGCCTTATCACATCATGTGAGATCGGCTAAAAGGAAATCTACCACAACAATTAGAATTTATCAAAACGATGTGGAATACACATTTCAAGCATTTTAAACTTGAGATGGTCTTATTTTTCCCTTATTGGCTCTCACATGAGTGGAAGTGAGTCACACCTTCAATTTTGAACTCGTCAAACTATCTTTGAGAAAACAAATTCTTGTTTTTTTAGCTACTTTTATGATTTCAACGTTCACGAAAATGATGATAAAAATGGTTTTTTATGAAATAACCTAGTACTCTTCAGGCACAAACTTGTACGACTTGATAGTAGATGGTAAAATGTAGTTTACTCGAGTACCATACTGGTAACATCTGATTCAGAAGATACAAAGCTGATTCATCAAAAGACTTGAAACCTCCAACCAATAGTCTGATTATTAATTAGTAAATAATTGCATTAACTTGTTTAATTTTTCAATTTTCATCTAAATGGTCAAGTGACGTTTGTACAAGTTAACTTCTCATGCCCAAAGAGTTAGCTAGCATAAAAATTTCCTCTTTTAAACTTATTAACATTAACAAAAAAAGATCTAAGCATGTGACCCAAAAGTGTATATAATACTTGCCAAAAAGTTCTATGAAATAATTCATCTATAAATACCATGTTATCAAATTAGACGTATTACAAGGAAATACAATTCGTCAATCCGAGCATATCAATTGCATAAAACCAGTAAAACAAAAAGTCAAACAAACATATTAGAATGAGTAGTTATGGGTACTGATTTTTCCCCCGTTTTGTCACATTAATATAAAGTGCAACGAAAAGGAGCGAGCAATGGAAAAAGAGATCTCACAAGAGTTGATTACTAGTAAACCTCGAGGCCTCCGAACCATCATGGAAATTGTAAACACAAACAGAAAGTTCAACCTGCTTTGGACCAGATAAGAGCATCATTGCGACCCCTTCAAAACTAATGGCATCTTTGTAATTTCGGTATGACATATTTACACAAGGAATTATACATTTTTTTCATTGCAAAGTGAAAGATAAAGAATTAAATTAAGATAACGAATATTATATATAAGCATACCTACATAAATTTATGAAATCGAAATTACACAACTTTATTTAAGATCTATGTATAAATATAGAAAGAAAGAAATTTGCAATTATATCAATACAATTATATGCATGAGTATTAAATGACATAACAAAACACCTAGAAAAGGAATCACAATAAAGGATCTCATAAGGCACATAAGATTGCGTTCTTGTATTTTTAACACTTGACGAATAAACAAGCGATACCAGTCCGTTTATATATAGACGGACTCTATCAAATAATATAGTTAGAATTGGTTATGCTCGTATTTGTGTTGAAAAAAATAAAAAGGAGGAACTACCTGAAAAGGTGTTAATTGATGTTGGTAATGAGGATTTGTAGGAGGTCAGTCTGACTTATGACTGGAAACCATTATTATGTAAGAAATACAAGCTAGGTGTCAAGTAATGAAGAACGTGTCGATGCCTAAAGTTGTACAGACTCATAATTTAACAGTTGCATCCAAGGATAAGGCGATCAATGATGCAACTAAGGAAGTGAATACTTGGAAGTTTGTTATTAAAAGAAATAAATAGAGAGTGCAAGGAAAAAGTGAATGGTTTTCTATTAAGATGAATTATGGGGAAAGAGCTAGCAAATTATTGCACTCAAAAATGTCAATGCAGAGTAAGTCCTTGCGTTGCTTCTTGACAATACATTAAAGGACATTAAAAGACATTAAAATACATTAAAAAGTTATGATAAATAACAATCGGCCAAGCTGATTAACATATGAAAATTGAAGAATAATAATATGTTTTGTCATCCAAATAATTAAATAACTGACATGAATAGGACAACTTACTATATGGAGATACTCTTTTAATAATACAATGTTAAAAAAAACATCCCAATCACGTTATAAGAACTAAACTCTCCTTGTAAATCATTACTACAAGTGAAAACTCGTAGCTATATATTTCGGTACTAGTCGTTTCATGAGTGTCGAGGGCACACAATTTCAGTTCTTCTTCATTAATTTCAATTATTATGGCTTCATTCTTCAACAACAAACGAGGAGAGAAAATTATAAATGTGTTTAGAATTCCATGAATGATGACTTGTTTGGTCCAAGATTCCACCTTGCCGTATTCTTTCATTACCCATATCTCTACAACTTTGGGTTTTGAATAGGCATATTGCACCTAGTTAGACGAACGCAAACAATGCAAGAGAATCATTCAAGATAGTCAGAGTCTTGTCAGATATTTGATTACCGTGAAGTATAGCCCTCGAACTAGACAATCACCATAAAAACCTGGAAAATCATGTTCAATTTGTCTCCAGTATTTACTACTTAGATTGTAGACTTGGAATGTATTGATTTTTCTAATAATAACGAACTTGTAATTATTTTGTTGGAATCCAAACAAAATCTAATTATCGAGCGAAAGTTGATTAAGTTTGGTCTTAGAGGAAGAAGTTTAAATTCCCTAGTTGCTGGATACATAAAACAAAGCTACGATTATCATCTGAGACACAAAGCAATAATCCATTGCAAGGCAAAGAAACATTAAACCTGCTGCTCTTATTGATTCTCTTATAGAAGTGAAGTATCTCTAGATGAGTTCAGATTTCATTGAGTTATTTACACGAATGAAACGATAATAGTGTTCTACGACGTTGTCTCGCTAAATTAGGATGCAATCAGGCTGATATTTCATTTGCGTGTTGATGAAGTAAGAACTTTTGAGGAAACAGTAAAATAATTTTCTAACGCGTATGAAACGCAACACTGATTTTATAGGCAACGTGAAGAGTATATTAATGAATACATCTTTAGGTAAACTTACCTCTTTTTGTGACGTGCTTTTATTAGTAGATGAAGGGCATATGTATTAACCCTAAACTCGTTTATGTTAACAGGGTATATTACAAATCACCCCATAACCCATCCTAATTCTTAGCGTTAAACCAAATAGAACCCTAAAAAATAAGAATTTGAATTTACCCCCATCCGACTAAACTACTAAACTTTATTTAAAAAATAAAGTCATATTTAATATCGAGTTACATCAACAATGGTAATGAAGAACATATGATATGAAAGGGACAAAGATGTAGAGAAAAGTTTAAGAGAGGAAGAAGAGAATTAACCATCTTTTATTTACTGTACAATAAATCTTCTATTTTAGGAAAGATGATTTGAATATTAATAATGTTATGTCAGCGAATTGAAGGAGAAACAAAATATTCAAATACCAACGTATGAGAACTTTGTAATGATCGGGTGCAAATGCAATAATATTGTTCTTTTAAGGTGCTTTATTTTCCACCAACACATAAGATGTTTGGAATGAATATGAGATGTCCATTCAAAAGAACGCTACTGAAATTGAAAATCAGGAAGCAATGATATGGCCTCTTAAATGTATTTGGAGTCTTTGTTTTATCACAAAAACTTCTCATACAAATAAGTTCGATAGTTGTACTCGTAATGCATCTATATTACTGAGTTTCTTGTGTACTAAGAGGGGAACTTCAATCTAGGGAGATCAATCACGCACATCATCAAACAAATAATCAAGAACGCCATATTTTCTCGTTTGCAAAATATAGAATTTAATTGTAATACATGCATTAAGGCGAGATGCCAATGAGTTTCTTATAATAATACCAATCAGTTTTAATAAAAATAATACTCCATTTTCCTTGATATACGCTGATGTATGAGGACCATCCCTGGTTACTACTTTAGCGGGTTACCATTGGTTTTTAGTTGTTTGTCGATGATTGTACTCGAATGTCATTGCTCTACTTACTAAAAAAATTAGATGAACTTTTCCCTTCTTTCCAGCCTTTTCTGCCAAGATTAAGACTTAATTTTCTTCCAAGATGATAATTCTCCGTTTCCATCATTGCCTTCGTCATGAGTTCTCATGTTCTCAGACAACAGAAAATAATGGAGCTTTACTCCTTGTTCCATAATTTCCTCATGTGCACTCATGTTCTCAAACAACATTAATGCTTCTTCCATAATTTTCTAGTGCCTTATATTTGTTCATCTCCACAAAAACCAGCTTTCAAACTTGACCCTACTTGTGAATTATACTTGCCTTCTAATCTTTATACACGCGTCCCCGACACTACACAAAACAAAGCAGCCCCTTGGGTTCATTTACTACAACAACAACCCCCTTTGTCTGTCCAAGTACTACTAGACTATTTTCAACAAGAGAAGCCACAATATATTCAGTAATTACGAAATCATCCCTTCAACTTTTCTTTCACCAATACCGGTAACTTATGCATTTAATCGTTGCTCCCGAGATTTCTGCATCTGATGTTCATCCTTTGGTAGCTCTTGAACGACCCTTTTGCGCCATTTTATTGCTCTTACTAGTCCCCTAGATTATATTTCTCTAGACTTTGTGAATTTTTCTAGCAAGTGCTTACCAATAGTTTAGAAATTTGCATGATATAGGATAGTATGATAAATAGAACAGATTGCACAACAGTTACACAACAAATGCAACCAAGTAGATAAATAAGAATATATTTTTCCATTCAAACAATCAAATCTAGTGATCAGAATAATTTCCTAAATAAATATTTTGTTTTACAAGAAATATTTTTGAAACAAAAACATAAAAAGGAGCATCATAATAAATATAAAGCATGGACTTAACTCTATCGTTAACTTTCTCGGATCAAAAGGCAGGTACTAAATGCATCAGCCGGAAAATTACAGCACCTCTTACTAAGAAGAACACCTAGCCACTAGTGGAGTTTACTTCGTCATTGTCAGAGATCCAGCTTTTATCACGAAATCCTTAAGAACCATAAGAAATTTTTTATAATGCAAGCCTATATTAATGATACCCCTTAAGTAATTCAATAAATGGCGAAGAGCAACCTGTTGTCACTACTCGGGTAATGAGTGTAACGACTAAGTCTACTCACGGCATAGGCAATATCGGGTCGAGTGTAGCTCATTAAGAACATCACACTACATATGATCTTAGCATATTCATTTTGGGATACAATATCCCCATAGTTTTTGGACAAACAAATACTAGAATTATAAGGAGTTTTTATAAGCGTTACCTTAAAGGAGATGAATTTTTTGAGCATCCTTTCTACGTAATGAGACTAACTCAGGGAAATACAATTACTGCTCCTAATGATCTTCACCCCCAAGAATCACATCCGCTTCTCCCACGTCTTTCATATAAAATTATGGTGGTTTAGTCTTTCTCATGGTTATAGATTTAAAAAGTTCTTTCAAAAGTTTGGACTTTACACATATTTGACATTTTACAAAGTCATCCACATTGTGAAGTGGTATTAGTCCAAGATATTTAATCCTTTTAATAGAAGCGACATTTAAATGATCTAATCAACCATGCCATGTATCAAGAGATTCAACGATATAAGCAGAATTAGAAGTATTCTCATTAAGAGTTATAGTGTTTAAAACAAAAAAGCCATTATTTAAATACCCTTTCCCCACAAACTCGTCATTTTTTGTAATGATAATTTCCCCTCTTAGAGAAAAAGTTTGGGTCTCACTTTATTAAGAAGAGCTCCGGGAAAAAGATTTCTACAAAAAGATGGGACAGAGAGAATATCATTTGACTCTAAAATCATACCAGAATTGAGTTTGAGGAGAACCAGTCCTTTTCTGAGAACCGTATCGGTAGAAGAATCACCCTAATACACGCATTCAACATCGGTTTCTCCCTCAAATTTTTTGAAGAGGGCTTTGTTTACATGAAAAATCAGGAAACTCTGGTGTCAAGGATCCACTCAGTTTTTTTCTCAACTAAGTTTACCTCAACAATCACCGCAACGATTATTTCTTCGGTCTCAGTTATATTTGTGGCAACTTTGGGACCTTGGTCAGCTCTAAGTTTACACTAGTAAGCTTTGTGTCCTTCTTTACCACAACAATAACAAGCACTTTGAGGTTTTTGAATCATAGCAGAACCTTCCTCCTTGTTTATTAGAGTTGTCGTAATTCTTGTTTTCTCCAGATTTGGATTTGTTAAAGTCTTGTTCTTTTCCATTCCCTTTGAACATGTCTTTGTTACCTTGGCCAGAACTTTCATCAAGGTTTCCTTTCGAGGAACAAGGAGGGAAAGAAATAGATTTATCGTTGAGTCGATTGGCTTCTTCCACTGGCATATGGCTGATGAGTTCTCTTCAAGAGTCATCTCCTTCTTTTTTTGTTTGAGATGGTTACGATATTCCCTCCAAGATGAAGAATATTTATAAAGAAAAATGTTGGATGGGAAAGTTTAAATTTCAAACATCTTAATGCCTTCGGCGGCTATCTCATCGGATATGTATTCATACACACGAAGTTGTTTAGTCATAGGCTTCTGATCAGTAAGTTCAAAGTTATACCAGTTTCCGATGACATATTTCATCTTACCAGATTCATTAGCCCCATATTTCTTTTTGAGAGTTTCCCATACGACCTTTGTCGATCTTTCTTTGGCAAGGAGATAAAAAATGAGTTTCGAGACGTTGTTCATCATCCAACCCCGAGCCATTGTATTTTCTCTTTTGAACTTGTCTTCGAGGAAAAGATATCTAGACTGTTCTTCTTCCATAGGAACTCCGTTTCCACACTAAGTGGAGGATAGTAAAGTCAAAATTATACTGTTTGAGACAGATACAGATATTTTGTGTCAAACACTTGTAGTTTGAACCAATATGGGGCTCCTACTTATTCACGACAGGAAAGGCATTTGCATTCAAGAATGAAGCAGCTGCCGAATTGGAAATGCCTATTTTAAAAAATCGGTGACATAAAAAAAAATTTAAATTGTGGGAAAAATAAAAAATCCCCGATTTTAAAAACAGCAGAAATGAAAAATCCAAAAAAAACATTTTAATTATGGTAAAACTAGTCTATTATAATAATGAAATACTAAACGAAACACTCACATGGAAATCAAAAACAATAATACACGCAAATAATATTGTTAAAAGATATTCCGGCGTACAAGTTATCTCTAATGAAGAGAGTTTCTACAACAAAATAATTGATAGAGAAGTATTTCTTTTGTTCTTTTCTGATTGGTTTTGTAGCTAAGTCGAATGGGAAGGAATTGTATTTATAGGTTAGTAGGTGAAGAGAACCTCTAATGAGAATCATCAAAATAAATACTCTCAAATGACTCCATTATTGCTGATGTTTAGATTGTTACATATGTTAACATATGTTACACGTTAATAAATTCCAGCAATGAACCTGGACAATTTAATGACTTGATTTATTCACGTATTGACTAGGTCTTGTAACAACTGAGCTTTAATGGGGAATATTCTTGTTTTGATGTGTTATCGATTGGTGGACATTTTGTATTATGGCTAAAAAGATATGAATTGCCACGGACTACTATAAGAACAAACTTTTCCACCGGAGTCAATTTAGAAAACGTGTTTCATTGTTGACTCTTCAAACTCCCCAACTCCCTGCCACCACCCTGGGCTGAGCGGGTGGTGCGCGTGTGCGGGGCTTTTCCTTTTCCTTTTCGGCTTCCATAACCTTTAGTTCTTTTGCCGGGAATAGATGGGTAAGATATTATATTCTATTATTTTTCATATCTCTCCTCCAAGGTGGGAATTTTTGTTCAATAAAAAAGTGTCTTCTCCACATCTCCAAAACAACGTGAATGTATTGATTCAACGAACACTCTATATTAATATAATCTTTTACACTTCTCCAAAAAAAACATGATTGGATTTACATTAACACGATAAATTAATATAAAACGTAACGTATAATACCATATCTCTCACTTTATAGTAACTAGACTTTCCTTGTAAACCGTAACTCTAAATGTCACGTTTCTAATATTCTTGTATCGGTCATGTCATGAGTGTCGAGGGCACGTGATTTCAGTGGTTTCATTTGTTTCAATTAGTATGGCTTCGTTTTTCCATAAAAAACGAGGATACAATGGTCTTATGTTGAGATTTTTAAGAATTTAGACTTTTTCCGTTAAATATTTCAAGAATGTTTGTATTAATACAAAAAAGGCAAAAGAATTGCTTAAGATTGTGAGAGTCCTGTCAATGTGAACGCCGTGAGGTATAGCTTTAGGATATTTTATTTCTTGAAACACCTTAGGGTTCACTTCAAAAGAAAGAATAATATCTATACTTTCTCTTATAGCATCCCAATGCAATTCTCCATTGAGTAGTACTCCCTATATAAGACAAGAACCATATATACTTAGACTGGAGGAGTAGTAATTAATAAAAGTGAGCATGAATTACTACTCAGATATTCACTCGGTCTGAACCTGAACCTGTCCCTTCATAACATGAGTGTTGGTATTATTTGAGGTTGTCGCCTTCTTATACCAGAAAATGACTTATCTGTTACCAATACCAACCAGCTGCATCCACTTATCTAATTTCCTTGTCAATAAATGTTACATCCCTAAATTTACCAAAGTCATGTGAGACATTACTTACAATTTTCAAACATATAAACCCCCATCACCCGTTCTCTATACAAAGACCCCCAAATATTCCTTGCTATAAAACACAATCAAAAAATATGTTTAACTGTCTTCAATTTAACACAACAACATAGAGCAATTTAACCCCTATTTTGATTAGGTAGAGTATAGTTAGTAATCTCTCCTAATAGCTTAACATTTGGGACATCTTAACTCCCACATAATTTTCCATTACATACCTTCCTCTTACTCTTCTTCCTAAGTCAATTTATTTGTAATTTCCATCTTGTCCAAATAAACACCATATGATTCATGTCTCCACGAAAAATAGTTTAGTTTCGCCCTATTTTTGTATATCACCTTTTTCTTTATTTTTTCAGAATTAAATCCTTTATATTGTTATCTTCCATATTTTATGTTTATTATATTTTTAAGTTATATAATTTACTCTATATAGCCTATTTTATTTTTTTATTAATGATTTTTAAATCTTGACAATATTTTTCAAATTACTGGAATTTTTCTGTAATTCAAATTTTGTTATTTCACTTAATTTTATTACGTGAATATGAACAACATGATCAAAAGCTTACATTTGTAAAATAGCTTGAACACAATGAAGTATTCCCACAGCTTGTCTCTATCTAACTGGCCACTTACAACATATTGCAATTTTATTACATTTGTATGCTTCAACTATACTTCTTGAGCATGTAACTTACATCAATTAAAAACCAAAAAAAAACCATTGTTAAGATAATTAATTATAAAATAATAGTAAAAATTCCCTTATAGAGGCATGTATATTGATCTGGGCTTGTAACATTAGATTCAGTAGTCAAAATCTTAGAATATTACCATTGGCCATTATATACTATATCTATACTTGATTGTGTGGGTTTTACTTATTGAAATAAAGAAATACACTAAAAGGTCTATGTATTATAATGAATATTTTTAAGGTAATTGTGTGTCCAATAAATTATTATGCTTAGAACTAAGAAAATATAACAGTAAATAAAACATTTACTCTTTCATATTTTTTATGTCTCCCTATTTATGATAAATAAATTCCCTTAGGAGACATCATTTTAGGTAAAAATTTGACTTAGGGAGATGATTATAAGTATATTTTGCTATATTTTGCTTTTTTCCTTTGTTTTATACTCATTGTTATTTTTAGAGCTTTTGTGCATTAATTTTCTTGTTTAATGTAAATTTATTAGGTACATGGATACTAGGAGGCATTAAAATGAAGGTACGAAGTGAAGTTTAACGTTTGAGATCAAATGGAATTGTTCAAGTAGCAAAAAATATCACTTTAGTGAAGGTGTAGGAGCATTAGAAAATGTAAAGCCTTCACTTCTAACCCTTCTTGATCCCACACGGTGCAGAATTTGACTTGGTAGTTCAAATGAAAAAAGATGCACTTTTGAGTTAGCGAAATTGGGAAGTGGTTACAGGTGATTTAGACTTAGGATGCAAAAGTTACACTTATTCTACTACAGTGTGTACTACAATTGATGCAGGATGTAAAACGGAATTGGGCCCTTAAAGTATTTAATTAAATCACACATATGCCTAATCCAGTTTTAAGCACTATAATAAATCTCCTTAGACCTCAAAATTTAGTACACATAATTTTATTTCCACTTTTTTGAGAGAGAACAAGGAAAATGCAAGAGTAGAAGCTGGAGAAACTCTTTTCTTCAACCAACAACTTAAATCAGACCTTCAATTAGGTTCTTTATTTTATTACTGTTTTTAAGAAACATATATAATCTTAATTTAATTTTAGTTTTTCTTTCTAATATGAGCTCACATACTTGAGAAACGTATAATGGGATGAACCCTAATTTATTTAGTTAATATCTTCAATTTGGGACTAATTTATGATTTAAATTGTGTTGGGTATTCTATATTGACTATTATTTCATGGATGTTTAGTTTTTTAAATTTGGCAAGTTAGAGATAGGTTTCAGTAGATAGACTATTTACTTTTGGGATGATCATCCAGAAGGGGGGTTTAATTAAATGATCTAGATAATAGACGCGTAGTATTCGTCATTAATCCTGACGGACTTGACTAACCACGTAGCCAATTAGGTAATGTCTTAATCACCTGAATGTTGCATATAATCACCCTGACGGGGTTTGTAATACCGTAAGATTACCTTTAAGTCTACCATGAAGGGAGTTAGGAGGATATTAGGGACCCGACGAATGTAGAAATACATACTTTACGCTTAACAAAAGCATTAAAATATGAATTTAGGTGAATCCCTAGGAAGACTCAAATATATTTCTCATATCTGTGTCCACCCTCTAGTCTTTACTTTGTTGTCATTCTGTTTAATCTTTACCTAAATTACATTCTTTCCTTTAGTCTTTTCGTAATAAGAAACAAAACAAATAACTATCTTTTATTTATTTTGTAGTGTAATTAATACTACTTATCATGTAACATTTATCTTACCTAGATATTCCTGTGGAGACGATTATCCTGTTATTACATACTTATTACTTGGACGACATTTACATTTGTGGCAGTCGTTTCTCTTCTTTATTGTTGATTTTTATCACACTCTAGGATCGACCACTTTCTCTATTTCGTTACTTTATCCTTTAGTTAAAATTGTCTAATAGTTTAATCTTTTCATTTTTCTATTATATACTAATAAACTCATTCTTATTATATAAATTGGAAGATGGCTTGTGTTGGACTATTAATCTGAAAATGAATAATGGGAATGGGTAACCTCACTGATGTGAGATAAATACTTGGTCTAAAAGAATCCATACATATTTAGGTTCTTAAGATGATCTTGGCTACACTTTTAAAGTGTCAATTCTCTAATTAATATATATAAGAATAATAAACTTGCCCCATGTGGAAAAAACGGTTATGGTTTATATATGCTTTATGGATTATGCATTACATCTGATTTGACATTGAGAATACAACTACTATACAATGACACTTGAGACTTGGACATATGAGTCAAGTAGGACTCAACGTTCAAAGTAAGCATGACTTACTTGGTAAAGATTCTATGTCTAATTTATTTTTTCGAAACTCGTGTCTTATCTAAACAACATAGAATGAAATTCACTATGGTGCTCATATTTCTAAGTCTATACTTGAACATGTACATGTTAATTTGTGAGGACCTAAAAAGCATGAAACTCATGTGAGGATAAGGTATTTTATGTCTTTAGTTGATGATTACTCTACAATTAAAAGGACTTTTCTTCTAAAAAAAAAATTTAACTTTCAATCTTAATAAAGAGTGGATTGCTTTACAAGTAAAACAAAGTGGAAAATATCTTAAAATCCTGAGAACATAGAATAGTCTTGAATTTTGTATTGGTGAGTTTGATAAATTTTGTAAATCGTATGGTATAATGGGACATTGAATTGTTAGAAAAACACCAAAACATACTAGTGTGGTTGAAAGTATGAGTATGACCATTCTTGAAAAAATTAGATATTTTTTTTCATATGAACGTTGCAAATATTTTTTGGGAGAAACACTTTACACTGCTATCTATCATGTGAATATAAGTCCCAATATATATTTCAACATGAAATGCCCTCTGGAATTGTGGGATAATAAAAAGCCTAACTTGTGATAATTTGGATGTGATACATATGCTCATTATAAGAAGGTAAACTTGATCCTCGGTCATTAAAATATGTTTTCCTTGGTTATCAACATATGCATGGTACCGAATGATTTTATGGGATAGATAATCTAGAGTAATAAAGATTCTCGTTAATGGAGATATTATATTTGATGAATCTAACTTTCCTTGCAAGTTAGGAACTATGTTTCTAGATAATGATCACACATATGGGTACTGAGATTGAGGTGAGGCCTATAACAACATTAGAAAATAATGTTAATCATGATTATCCAAATGAAGGGGAGGAACCAGATACTGAGGATTCCAAAGAGGAGTTAGTTCTAAACAATGGGCACAATGTTGTGTCAGAAACTCTTCAGGATTCCACTCAAGATAGCTTGGTGAACTACTAGTTAACAAGAGATTTAGTGAGGAAAGAACCGAGACCTTCTCCAGGTATTCATATGTTGAATTTCTGTATATTACATTTATAGCTGCTGCTAAGATTAAGAATAATGAACATGGTAGGTATCTTATGGTAGTTAGCTCAAAAGGTAAAAATATTTGGTTTAAGGCTATGAAAGAAGAAATGTAGTCTTTTAAAATTAACAAAAAATAGATTATTTTTATAAACAATGAAATGGAATGCATTTAAGTAGGTAGTTGCTTATATTAGTAGTACTCTGAATATTGGTCTCTGTCTCTGTTATGGAAAAATTAGTGTACCTTTTAATCTAGTGGGTTATCCATTACCTAGAAATCTCAATTACATCCTTTAGCAGCTTTATCTACTATTGAATCCGAATATGTAGAGGTTTTTGATTGTTTTAAAGAGACTATATGGTTACAAGGACTAATTAATTAGTTAATGATGGCGAAGTCAACTATTACTATACTTTCTAATAGTTATTCACTAGAGTAGAAAGCCTATGTACCATGAAAAATCTAATTAGGTTGGTGTAAAATTTCATTTTATTCTTTACTACCCGCAAACATTATTTAACTTGTTGTATGTTGAGTGAAGTTGTTTTTCATTTTTATTTTATAGGTACCTGACATTTGTGATGAGTTGGCTTGAAGGCACTGTGAATTGCTGAAAACTAACATTTTTTGTTTAATCAATGTGCATTGGACTTTTAGGTGGAGATTGTTATATTATAAAGGAAAATGTTATTCTAAGCCCAAAGCTTATATTTCCTTATGGGTCACTTATGTTATAATGCGTCCTTTTATTTGATCCACAAATTACAACCTTGATCTCTTATTTGGATGGTTCAGATTGAAACCCTAATTGATTTTGTGGATATATAATTTGGTTAAATTTGATCAATATATTCTTTCGTCTTCTTTACATCTTCTCCAAAAACCTATATTCGGCAAAACTAAGGTACGTTTTGTTTATTTTAATCTTATGTATTGAATAATTGTTAGACAGTGTTGAAGAAATAGAGAAATGAAGTGAAATTTCGTGATGGAATCAAGGAGTATGTTCTCAATTCAATTGAAAGACTACTATCTTTTATTTATTTACAACTTCTTATTTCAAAATTTTAGATTTTTCTAAAACCTTTGAAAAAAAATTAAATTAGTTTAATATTTTATAATTTCTTTTCTCTTAGTGATTTTTAGTTGTCAAAACTACAATTCTTTGCCTAAAAATTTTTAGACCATCTTAATTGATTTGTAGGAGTATTAGGATTTCTTGTTTTTCCCAAACTTTTTTTTATTCAATTGGGACAAAATATGAGTTTTTTTATTTACTAAATTAGAAACTTATAGTTCCAGATTGATTATCTTCCTTAATCCGATTGATGTCTTAATTATCCATCTTTTTAGTTTCATTCAATATAACCATATAATTATTGAGCAACATGGAAACCATGTGTTTGAAAAAATACTTAAGTAATTTTTCCTTGATCAAAATATCAAGAGATACAGCAAAATATCAGGAGAGGTTCTATATAAGTGAATGGCCGATAATATATAAATCAGAACCCATCGTCCAATCATCAATCATGATGTTATGTGCATTTATAAAACAATCACTATTTGCATTACTAACACTAAGGTATGGATCCATATTATATATATATATATATATATATATATATATATATATATATATATATATATATATATATATATTGTTTTTCATCTATATATTATTTATCAAAAAATTAAGGTAGTTAAGTCTTACCATTACTGAATATACATATACGTGACAATTCAAGCATGACTCTAGAACTATAGTATAGTTAGAGTCTTAATATTCAAAGCCAGAATTTGTACATTGTTTCAAAATTATAACTAATTCTATCATTTTATTAACATCTTGAACTTAATATACATTTATTCGAATTTAAAGCTAGAACTAATTTTTTTTTTTTAATCCTAACTCTACACATAATTGAGATTTAAACACTTGTCTTAAAGTTTTCATGAGACCGATATTTTCCTTCCTAATCACTAGCATTTGATATATGGAGAAAGTTTAAAGAACTCATATGTTTTTATTTGCATCTAGAAAATCATGTTATATAATTTACACAAATATTTATATTTTGTACATCAATTTTAATAAAGATTTATTCAATATACAGGAAAGCGATCGATGATCATTGCATTTCAAGAAAAGAGAATTATTTGTTGATTTAACGTGGTAAATGTTACCTCTGAGATAATATTTGTGGAAAAAGTATTCTATTGTGCTATAAGCTACTAATGTACTAAAATTGACTATACTAATAAATCTTGTTGGTAACACAAGCACTACAAGGACAAGACATTTTTCCTAATGTCATTAATGTGAATATTAGAGAAGTATATCTATATATTTTATACACACACCTTATATCTTACTCTTAATCATCTTAACTTATAGGATTGTTTTGACTTTCTTATACATTTTTTTTGTTCGTGTTTTTTCCCAAGTTCATTTCACCATGGGTCTCTCTATGTTCACCGGCGAAAGCTCCCCTGCTTTTTGAAAAATCTCTTTTTTCATGTAAATTTATATTAGGGCCTTCTAACCTCCCCAAGTTTTTTCCGAATCTTTCACTTGGTCCCGCAAATTTTTTAGAAGTTATCAAGTTTATTTCATTTATTGTATATCGTGAGTTTTTTTCTGAATTAAAATATAGGTTATTTTGTATAAAATAGAGAAGTATACTGCTATAAATTAGTATAATTTTTAACCTATAATATAGTGGTTTTCATAATGTGGTGTGTTATTTTCAATAATACATGGACTCTAGTGTATTTTTTCATAATTCCCTATAAATATCGTGTTTTCATAATACAGGGACTATAGCATCATGTTTTCATAATACATGGACACCTATAGTGCAATTAATTCAAATTTGCAATAATATAGGGACCTATAGTGTGATTAATTTAAAAAAATTATACTATAAGGATCTATAGTGCAATTTTGCATAATATAATGACCTATAGTGTAGTTAAGTAAGGTTTTCAACAAAATATAGTGATCTATATTGATAATTTTTCATAATACAAGAACTTATAGAGCAATTGACTCGATTTTTTTTCATTACACTCCCTATGGTATTATGCTATTTCTTCTAGTATGCAGATTGAGTTTTCTCTTTTTTTTCTAGTGAAGTATTTATTTTATCTATAAAAATGTTTATAAAGAAAGTATAATTTATTTTAGGACGTGTCACAAAAAATCATGTTACTAAAGAAACAAATAAACCAGCTACTTGTGGAGAAAATATATCTTACAATGTATGAATTACATATCAGAAAGTGTTTTGATAGTTTGATTATTAATTTTATGATTATTTTGTTCTACTCAGGGAGGGAAGATTCTATATTATTTCTCTTACTGGGTTTTATATTCAAACCTAGCTTATCGGGTATCCTACAGATGCTAGTCTAATTCAGGTAACATGAACTGGTACTTATTATAAAGGTTATCTCTTTTGATTATTTTAATCCATTACTAGTAGTTGATTGAAATTATTGCTGTTCTTAGGTGGCTAAATGTGAGGATTTTCGGAAACAGATTGAGAAGGACAAATACTTTGATCTTGTGGATCATAATAAAGTTCTTCGTTTCCGGACTATAAAAGAGTTGTCTTTAGCCCCTTTTAAAGTTAACGTATAATATGTGTTTTTATCCTTAGTATAGTAATTTGTAATATTATATTCTAATGTCAATTTTGAAAACAGTAAGCGATCGTTTCTAAAAGGGTAAAGACGCACCACAGTAACACCAAAACTTAGAGGCCGTCAACAGCCCTGCTGTAGCTAAACTTTATATTGACACAAACGGGCAATGATACGGTGGATCCAACTGTCAAAAGGCAAAGGCAAATACATGTGGATCCAACTGTCAAAAGGAAAAGGCAAATACATGTGTTTTAATATGCTCCTGACAAAGGAAATAAATAATTGATTATATCTTCAAAAGAGCGTCACATAATATAGGGACAGGAATGGTGTACCTGTGGAGTGATAGTTGACAGGAATGAAGAAAAGCAGCGGATGTTGAGAGTGAGTATGTTTTGCTGGTAAGTGGCAAAGGATGTAGCTATAGCCGTGGCTAGAATGAATGGTGTCACGGGCCTTTAATTTTCAGGAACTGTGTCTGTAATGTGTGACCCTCTTAATAAGGTATATATAGTGATTACCTACAGTAAAATTTTTAGTATAATATAGGGACCTATAGTACAATTTCGTATAATATAGGGACCTATAGAAGTTTTGGTATAATATAGGGACCTATAGCATTTTTGGTATAATATAGGGACCAATAGTTCAATTAACATGTTTTTATTTTCCTAGGGGGGTTTCCTCTTAACCCCACATGTGGAAAAACTCTAACTTTCTTTATTTACCTTTATTTGTTTATGAAAGAAAAAAGGGTATAAGGGATTCCGATTATTTAAATTCTTTTTAATTGAAATTATATGTATTTATGATGTCATGTGTAATCATGAAACATGATGTTGTATACTATAGAGTTTCTCTTATTTATAAAATATGTGCTCCCTGTAGTGTGTGGCCTCGCATAGCTATACAAATATGTGATGCATCAAATAAGTGAAAAGGTACACTTGTGTAATTTTGATAAATAGTAGTTCTTTGAGTATTTCCATTTTAAGTTAGTATTATATAGAATTTAATAAAACTTCATATGATTTGAAACCCGAATAATAGCTTACCTCGTACCTATTCTCGAGACAATGTCATTATTATTTGTAAGTATAGCAATGTCATTCGAGTACAATCATCAACAAATAAATAAATGTTAAGGGTAATGGTCCTTTATTCCTTTCTAGTTGGAGATTTTCATTCCTTCCGCTGTATCTTCTGGCTGTATGATATCTCTATATAGTTTTAGAAAAGTGAGCAAGAAAGAATGATAGCTAAAGATGTGGAGAAGGATCTCAGGGGAAGAAAACAATAAGAAAGTATATGCTTCTTGGCAAGACGATCAACTCAATATTATCACCATTGTTGGTTCGTATTGGAAAGGAAACATAGCATTTTCAGAGGAGTTGTACGATCCTCTTTCTGTCATAAGTCACTCTTAATTTCATTCCTTTTGTTGTCTTTATGGTAATGTAAAAGATCCATTCTTTCATATTTTAGATCAATTTGATAAATTTGCAAATAGATTTAGTCAGATAAGATGCAAAGAACAAGTGTACGAATGTCTCAAGGGATAGAGGTTCCTATTGGATTTCATGTTAAAGATATATATTATTAGTCTAATATAATCTTAAAAACAAATATGTTCATGTTTCTTTGAAGAATTGGAAAAGGCTTAAATTAATATAGAGTATTAACTAAAACCTTTCTTATTCTTTTAGAAAAGTGGAAAAGACATTTTTTGTGAAGAAAATGTCTCACATAGGAGCGAATATAGAAAAACTAATAGTTTAAAATAGGTTACTATCTATTACTTTCAAAAGAACTAAAGACTATGAAAACCAAAAGGGAAATGGCAAAACCCCACATGCGCGCATCACCACCACCACCCGCCTGGTCAGCCTGGTGACGACAAGAACGCGGGCTCGTGGGCTCATGGGGGATTTTGGGAGTTGGGGGAGTAAAAAATGAAAATTGAAATAATTATTCTAGAAGTGAATTCGGTGGAAGTGAATTCAGCCAGAAGATAAAACGCCCACCAGTTTCGTACTAGAACACAAGCGTCCACCAATTACGCACCACTCAACAGTTACAGAACTTGATCACGCAATTACGCACCAGTCAACAGTTATAGAACTTGGTCAAACACGTGTCCAAGTTCATTGCTGAAACTGAAAATGTGGGTCAAATCAAAACCGCCAATCAATTAAAAAGGAAATCAAGGGCACTAATTGTGGGCGTTTCCGACAAAGACTCTCTCCACCTACTCCCTCCTCCATAAATACCGCAGCTCCTCATTTGCCTTAAGCTATGAAACACATCCGAAAGAACAAACACTCTACCTCTTTTATCTTTAAAAATTAAAATAGTCGTAGACTATCTGTTAGAGATAACCAGTACGCCGAAATATCTTTTTAACAACATTTTAATTCTGTGTAATTTTTTTTCTTTTCCAATTTTCCGTGTATGTGTTTCGTTTGCATTTGTATTTAAACTTTTTTAATAGTTAGTTTACATTATTTGAAATTATTGTTTTCTTGATTTCCATTTCTTACATTAAAATGGTGATTTTAATTCCTTACCAACAATTTAAAAAGATATTCATTTATATCACCGTTTTTTTTTTGAAATGGCTTTTCCTCTCTCAGTTATTGCTTCATCATTTAACACAAAAGCCTTTCCCAACGTGAATAAGTTGGAGCCCCTAAATTGATCCAACTACAAGCGTTGGACATAAAATATTTTAATATGTCTTGAACAGTATGAACTTGACTTCGCTATTTTCGAAAGTCCTCCACCTATGGTGGATAATAGAGTTCCTACTGAAGAAGAACAGACCAGGCATCTTGCACTCGTAGCAAAATTAAAATGAGCTTAATACCATGGCTCGGGGCTGGATGTTGAACAACATCTCGAATCCCATTTTTGATCTCCTTTTCAAAGAGAAATCGACAAAGGTCATATATGAGACTCTCGAGAAGAAATATGGGGCTGATGATTCGGGTAAGAAAAAATATGTCAGTGGGAATTGGTATAACTACAAACTTACCGATCAGAAGCCTATGACTGAACACCTTACTGTGTACGAAAACCTATGCGCAGAGGTAATCGCCGAAGGCATGAATATGTGCGAAGTTTTCCAAGCTAACATCTTGATCAAAAAATTTCTCCCATCCTGGAGTGAATATCGTAACCATCTTAAACACAAACAGAAAGAAATGACTCTCCAATAACTCATCAGTCATATGCAAGTCGAAGAAGCCAAACGACTCAAGGATAAGTCTCTCTCTTTCCCTCATCCTTCCTCGAAAGCTAACCTCGTTGAAAGTTCTGGTCAAGGTAACAAAGACACGTTCAAATGGAGGGGAAAACAACAAGTCTCAAACAAATCCAAATTCGAGGGAAACAATAACTGCGACAACACCAACAAACAAGGAGGGGGGTTCAAAACTTCTGGTAAGATTAACATACCTAAGGACGTATGTTAATGTTGTGGTAAAGAAGGACATAGAGCTTTTGAATACACTCTTAGAGACGGCCAGGGTCACAAAGCTGACGTAAATATGAGGGAGACCGAAGAAATAATCGTCACGGTAATGGTTAAGGTAAACTTAGTTGAGAACAAAACCGAGTGGATCATTGACACCGGAGCTTCCAGATAATTCTGCGCAAACAAAGCCCTGTTCAAAAAGTTAGAGAAAGCAACTTATGGTGAATGTGTGTATTTGGGTGACTCTTCTACCACTACGGTTCTTAGAAAATGACAGGTTCCCCTTAAACTCACTTCTGGTAAGATTTTAGAGTTAAATGATGTTCTCTTTGTCCACTCTCTTCGTAGGAACTTAGTTTTCAGAGTTCTTCTTAGTAAAGTGGGACTCAGACTTGGTTTTGAGGGGGGAGGGGAATCATTACTACCAAAAATGATGAGTTTATGGAGAAAGGATATTTAAATTATGGTTTGTTTGTTTAAAATACTGTAACCGTTAATGATAATGCTTCTTATTCTGCTTATATCATTGAGTCTGTGGATACGTGGCATGGTAGATTAGGGAATTTAAATTTAGCTTCTATTGAAAGGCTTAAAAATCTTGGACTACTACCCCTTCACAATGTGGATGATTTTGTAAAATGTCAAATATGTGTGGAGTCCAAACTTGCGTAAAAAACCTTTTTAATCCATTACCATGATAAAGACTAAACCACTAGAATTAATACATTCTGATTTAGCTGATTTTAAAAAATCCACTAGTAGAGGAGAAAAATTTACTATATAACCTTTGTAGATGACTACTCTAGGTTCACTAAAGTATACCTTCTTAAAACTAAATATGAGACTGAAAGTGCATTTTTAAAATATAAAGTCGAGGTTGAAAACCAACTAGACTGTAAAATCAAACGACTTAGGTCTGATAGAGGGAGTGAGTATATTTCTAATTCCCTTTAAGAGTTTCGTGAAGCTAATGGAATTATCCATGAACTTAGTGCCCCTTATACACCCCAACAAAATGGCATAGCCAAAAGAAAGAATAGGTCCCTTAAAGAGACTATATATGCCATGTTAATAAGCTCAGGTTTATCAACTAATATGTGGGGGAAATCTTTTTTGTCAACCTGTTATGTGCTCAATAGGGTACCCCATAAATCCCTAGATAAGATCCCATATTAAGATGTGGAAAGGCATTCCACCAAACCTAAAATTTTCAAAAGTGTGGGGGTGCCTTGCCAAAGTCAAACTACCTAGTTTTAAAATAGTCACCATTGGACCCAAAACCATAGAATCAATATTCATAGGGTATGCTAAAAATAGTGCAACATATAGATTCTTGTCTATAGATGATAACTCAATTTGCAAATTTAAAGATGTTGAGTTCTTTGAACATAATTTCCCTTTGAAAACTTTGAATTTTTTTTAATGGTTCTTTACCTGTTGATAACTTATCTAGTAATATTGATTTACCTAGTTGTGATGTTTTCCCTGGCCCCTCTACTTCTTTGGAGACTAGTAGTATTCCTGAGGAAGAACCTATGATAAGTAAGAGGTGTAGGATCGAGTCCAGTTTTGGACCCAACTTTATCACAGCCTTCATGACCGAAGGCTTTCACATTGACCTTATAAGCAAACATGTAGTCACCTGCCTCCTCATGGGGGAAGACCCAAAAACTTATGACGATGCTTTTAAATTTGTAGATGCTAGTTTTTGGAAAAAGACCATTAATAGTGAACTTGAGTCTATTAAAAGCAACCATACATGGGAATTAACCAACTTACCTGACGGTAGCAAACCTATAAATAGCAAATGGAATAAAAAAAATTAGACCTGATGGTTCAATAGAAAAATTCAAAGCGAGATTTGCTATTAAGGGTTTTACCCAAAATTAAGTTTTAAATTACATTGACATTTACTCCCCTGTGACAAAAATCGCCATTAAAAGAACTCTTATTTCTTTAGCTGTCATTCACAAACTAGATATACATCAAATGGATGTTCAAACCGCATTTTTGAACGGATATCTAGATGAAGAGATCTACATGGTGCAACATGAAGGGTATGTGGTTCCTAGTCAAGGGGACAAAGTCGGTAAGCAAAAACAGTCTTTATATGGTTTAAGATAGACAGCTACAAAATTGTATGGAAAGCTAGACATTACTCTTACTACAGATGGCTTTGTGGCTAACACTTCTGATTCATGTGTTTACTCCAACGTAATACGCGCAGAGTGTGTTATCATCTGTCTTATGTAGATGATATGCTCATCTTTGGTACTTCTATTCATATCACAAATGAGACTAAAACCTTCTTATCTTCTAGGTTCGATATGAAAGACATGTGAGAAGTAGATGTGATACTCGGGGTGAAAATCATTAGAAGCATTAATGGTATTTCCCTTAATCAGTCTCATTACGTGGAAAGGATGCTGAAGAAATTCGAATCCTTTGAGGTAGCGCCTGTAAAAACTCCTTATGATTCTAGTATTCATTTGTCCAAGATGAATACGCTAAGATCATAGGTAGTGTGATGTTCTTAATGAACTACCCTCGACCCGATATAGCTTATGCCATAAGTAGACTTATTCTCTATACTCATAACTCGAGTAGTAACCATTGGGTTGCACTTCATCATCTATTGAAGTACTTAAGGGATTCCATTGATCTAGGCTTTTATAATAGCAACTTTCATGTAGTCCTTGAGGGATTTTGTAATGGAAACTTGATCTCTGACAATGATGACGTAAACTCCACTTGTGGCTATGTGTTCTCTTTAGGGGGAGGTTTTGTATCGTGGAAGTCTACTAAACAGACTTGTATTGAACGCTCCACCATGGAGTCTAAGTTCATAGCACTAGAGTTAGCTGGGAAAGAAGCTGAGTGGTTGAGGAATCTCCTATCAGATGTACCACTTTGGGAAGGAAGTGTCACACCTATGTGTATCCACTGTGATTTACAAGCTGCCATTCGAGTCGCTCATAATAGCGCCTATACTGGGAAGAATAGACATATTCGCATCAGACATGGGTTAGTAAGACAATTACTGAAAAATGGTGTGATAGCCTTGGTATATGTACGATTAGAGAGCAACCTAGCTGATCCGTTCACCAAAGGTCTAACCAGGAGAGTAGTCTAGAGACGTCGAGGCAGATGGGAATGAAACCCATTAATGGGGAACATGTGACTAAGTCAATGTGATTCTCCATCCCTATGGTTGATACAAAAATCGTCTTAAAAAATTCATAGCCACTTGTGGTGGTCCTGTTAAGAAGGACTTGATGAATAAGAAATACAGAGTATTTAAACTTATAGAGAATTCAAAGCCTTTAATGTGGTCCTTTTGAGAAAGACATGATAAATTCACTGGTAATAGCGAGACCCAAACTTCATGATAGAATGTTAAAAGAAGATGTCCTTAAACAATCTTAAAATGAAGAAATCCACAAAGTTCATAGCCAGTAAAGGGTGGTTCTTAGAGAAGGACTTGATGAACTGTAAGGTGATGTTTAAGGGAACTATAAATATTTCAGTTGGGTAGAGTATGTGTTATGAGGATCTCGATCGAACAACCTTTAAAGTTCAAGAGTAAGTTCACTTAAACGGAATATGATGGTTGTCTCACTTCACTACGTGTAAATTCAAATCGAAAGATATTGTCACTTAAGTACAATTCACCCAAATTCTAGTAGATATGGAAACATGTTAATCTTCTCTCCAAAAGACCTTGAGTGGGGGATTGTCGGATTTCATGTTAAATATATATTATTAGTTTAATATAATCTTAAACATAAATCCGTTCATTTTCTTTTGGAGAATTGGAAAAGGCTTTGATGAATATAGAGTATTAACTAAACCCTTTCCTATTCTTTTGGAAAAATGGAAAAAGACATTTTTTTGTGAAAAAAAATGTCCCTAATAGGAGTAGAGATATAAAAGATAATAGTTTAAAATAGCTTACCTATCTATTACTTTCAAAAGAAATAAAAGGCTATGAAATCCAAAAAGTAAATGACAAAGCCTCACACGTGCGCACCAGCACCACCACCGCCTGCCCGGCCTGGCTCGGCAGGGGCGGGGACCTTGGCTTGTAGGGGGAGTTGGGGAGTCAAAAAAATCAAAAATGAAATAATTTTTCTGAAGTGAATCCGGTGAAAGATTACTAGCTCTTATAGTAGTCGGTGGCAAGTCAACCCATTCAGCCAGAAGATAAAACGCCCACCAATTTCGCACCAGAAGACAAGCGTGCACCAATTACGCACCAGTCAACAGTTACAGAACTTGGTCAAACGCGTGTCTAGGTTCATTGATGAAATTGAAAACGTGGGTCAAATAAAAACCGCCAATCAATTAAGGAAGAAATAAAGGGCACTAGTTATGGGCGTTTCTACCAAAGACTTTCTCCACCTACTCCCTTCCCTATAAATACTGCAGCTCCTCATTTGCCGTAAGCTACGAAAACACATCCGAAAAGAACAATCACTCCACCTCTCTTATCTCTGAAAATTATAATAGTCGTAGACTCTCTGTTAGAGATAGCCGGTACGCCGGAATATCTTTTTAACAACATTTTAATTCCATGTAATTGTTTTTCTTTTCCGATTTCCGTGTAAGTTTTTCGTTTGCATTTGTATTTCAATTTATGTTTAGTTAGTCTCCATTAATCGAAATTATTGTTTTCTGGATTTCCATTTCTTATTTTATAATGGTGATTTCTGTGTAACGCGCGGTCTTTTGAGGATGGAGTATATATCGAAGTTTTTCCCCAGATTATTACAACGAAAGTAGAATTGTATTACCACTCAAGTGAAAGAGTTTGCTTTCACTAGCTAAATTCTATAAGAACATAGTTCAACCACAGTTTCAACAAAATGATAAAAGAATGGAGTCATTGTTTCAAAAAGTAAATTTCCATTTTGAAATGATAGAATTTGAAATGAAAATCGTTAAAAGATGAAACTGGAATTTGTGACCTCGATAGTTTATCTTCTTCGGAAAACCATGAATCAATGAGAACAAATAGCACAAACTTTAGGGTCCCGTATATATGGTTAGGAAGGTTCACAAGTAAGGCACATACTAGATTTAATTTGCATTTATTTACCAGGTCATTTGAGATCATGCTTCTACCTAGCATTATTTTGGGATCAAGAAAAAAGTTTAGCTAGAATCCTACTGGTACTTACTGAAAAGAAACCATTGGCCAAGCAAAAACTTGTGTACTAAATCCTGTGGTAAGTGAATTCCTTTCAAGGAAAGTAATTTTTTTAGTCAACTAAGGAAAGTTATGGAAGAAAACTTTTTGCAGTATAATTAAATTCTCTACATTTGAAAATTATTCTTCTTCACCCACATTATATAAACAACATCGTATATTTATTTATTCAAATTGAGATGAATTCGTGATGTCATGTGGGCCATTTGCACACTCGTTGTTTTGTCATGATATACGTGATGTATATATGATTCCACAAGAAATTCCATTCATTTATAACAATATTAAGTTATTTAAGATATTGAATTTCAAATATATCGATATAGGAGACTCTTTATTAATGGTTGGTGTTCTTATTCTCCTAAGATACTTAGCAGTTTGAAGCTCGGTTAATTTTGTTCCACCATCCATAGCCAATCTTGAGAACCTAAAAAATTTCTATTCCACCAATCGAGAGGTATAGTTGTACAAGTACCATACTGTATATGGCATATGGAAAAGTTGAGACACTTTTATATATATCCTTTATTTATACTTGATTTGGCACCAAACAGACTTAAGGACCCCTCTTCTACTCAAGATAATCTAGAAAGCATTTTTGCACCCACTCTTGCTAATGGATACGGTATGGCGAAGGTATTAAGGAGGCTATCGAGCATAGTTGAACAACACGTGAATAGTTGAACATCTGGTCACGATGAACTCAAAGTCTCTTTTCATTGAAATTGGAACGAATTAGAATAAGCGATTCAGGTGTGTTTGTTGTCGCTTCTTGATAAGTAAATTCATATCTTGTTGAAAATAATCTAAAATGTTCTATTTGCAAGTTTCATATCCAATTTTCATTGATTATATATTCCCAAAATTTATTCAACTTTAATGAAGCTTGGTTCAAAATTGACTATTATCTCGCTTCTCAAATTCCTTGTGTCGTACAAAAGTTGAGGTTCAACTCTTTCATACTTTCTAATTATATTTTATATTCATATAAAGGAGTCTTAATCGTTTCCTTAATCATTTCCATTATATATAACTAAATGTAACATTTTTTCTTTCACGAAGTTCTTTTTGTAGGTACATATTAGATAAGCAGTGAACTAAACTAACATCACGAAGCGAGACAACTTTAGCTTCTAATCATATATTGTTTAAATGTGCACATACACTCACCTTGTTAGCTCATGTAATACTTTTACTCTAAGTTCCTATTTCGAAAAAAGAGTATCGTTGAGCCATATTTACCTCTTAGCTTGTCATTACAACTTTTATGTGGCTTATTACAATCTCAGTTCTCTTGCCATGTATATTCGAAGATGATGATGGTGGGTAGGTTGTTGACAAATTTTCTTGATTAGATAAAAAAAAATTATTTTCTTTTGATATGGTGTTTCTTGAATTTGGATCTTGGAGAGAACGACATGTCTGGATCTCAATCATGTCTCTCTAAATTATAAATTATTTATTTACTTTGGTTTATTCACTATTATTGTTTGCGCTTCTATCGATGATCGTTTTACGTAGTCGCTAGAGGATCCTTTCAACGATTGTTAAATGGTCGTTAGAGGTAAATTTGCAATATAAAAAATAAACTAAAGGAAATTTTCACAAACACACAATGCTCGCTAATGGAACAATACTTATGTCGATCACTTGAATAACCAGTAAGAACCCTAACCTATTACCTACCAATATTTATGGTCTTTACAAATCCCATCTATACCGACCAAAGTTTTAGAGACCATTATTTGTGATCGCTAGATAGAGAGCATTAGCAACCATTGGTGATCAGTATGTTTTATGTAACCTTTAGCGACTTCCCAATATACATGGTGGTTCAATTTTCCCGTCCACTTTCACCAACAACCTTTAGCGACAAACTTTTATTCTCTATCGATCACCGGGTGGTCGCTACAAATTATTAAAGTTTATAAAATCCATAACTAGTTTCACACTTCTTGTAATCTAATTCCAAAACACCACCTCACCCCGTTGGTGTCGCCTAGGGTGTGATAAAATTAATACAAATAAAGGTCAAGAAAACTACGCACTCTCACCCTAGACAGGCACAGTACTGCAAGTATTACAGGACGTATGCAAGTTTTAGTTGATAAGTTGAGTAAGTTCTCAGGGACTTAAGTGTGTTAATCACGTGGGTAGGAATAACGAGTAAAAGTAAATAATTAAAAGAAAATAAATTAAAGAGAGTAAATTCAAAAATAGCAAATTAAACTAAGAAAATAAAGACAATAAAATAAAAATACGAAGAATATGAGATGAGAGATATAGCTTAGGTTTTGCTAGTATGCACTAATCCTTCTAATTCTTTCTATTAGATCTAGTTTATAAGGGAGAATATTAGCTTTTGTATACTTAGTCAGGATTCTAAATTCCCATACCTTAGACCTTGAGAGCGACTAAGGGAGCTACGGCACAACCAAGAAGCTTTTTCAAATAGGGTTATCAAACGCTACTAAGGCCCTACGCGAACAATTCATTCAATCGGTGATATGGTGATTAAAACAAACCCTAATGACTATCTAGTTAGAATCAGTTTTGTCAGGACCAATATTGGACACTAGACGTTATGTGGTGTTTCAATAATTAGAAACCCAGCTAAGGTGATCATCTAACTACTATTAAGGTAATCCTAAACTTTGCGCACCGCAAGGAAAACAGTCATTAAATCAAAACACATAAACAAATATAAGAGTAAGCAGCTAATATCAATTTAAAACATATAATTCCCAAAGAAACTTAGATAGAAAGAAATTAGAATTCATAGATTATACATGATGCAAAACCCAAGCTATGGGGAGTTTAGTTCATACCTGATGGAAATCAACTAAAAGAAATTACAAAAGACATCATCTTGCTCTCTACAATAAACTGGAAGAATAAAACTTTAAGAACTAATTACTATGAGGCAAGGATAAGCAATCATTATTTACAAGTGATATAAGGGTGTATTTATAGGTGTTTAGAAGACCTAATTCGTTTTCTTGAGGGAGAGGTAAAGTAATGGACTCCAAGCCCAACTCAAATTCGTATGGAAATAAAGATAAATTCTGCTGAACTGTTTTGAGCATATCTTCTTCGTTATTGGTCGGTTTTTTATCCACAATGTAAAAAAAGAAACCTCAGCGAATTATCTACGTCCCTATGAAAGGAATTTACTAAAATCGGCTTCGTTTTGAAGTTATCACCACTTCTTTAGGCGTAGCTGCAGAAATTCAGATTTAGGCATCTTTTCCTTTTCCATATTTTTAGCTTTTGTTTTCTTATCTCCAATTACTATGCTAATCTCTTTCCATATCTTGTAGTCTTTGACTTGGACTCTAATTAATCTCCATAATTATCTTTAAATCTTCACACTAAATAAACAATTAAATCCAATATGCTCTAAAAATATTATTTTACTAAATCAAGACTCAAAATAGGAAAGTGCACTATTTCTCAAGAAAATCGACTATTATGACTTCTAAATCACTAAAAATGATGTCTCTTCTTAACATAAATCTATAACAAATGAGGAGACATCATTTATCAAGTTGATTTAATTGATAAATGATGTCAGACCTTTTGTCGTCTCCACCTCTCTTGTCATCTCTAGTTTGCTGGCACCTCGTCTAGACCTTTTGTTGTTATAGTTGGCTTCCATTAACCCACCTCCATCTAGTGCCGCCGCAGCTTTGAGATTAACTGTATTTTGTAATTTCAAATTATATTTATGTTAGTTTATTATGGATTTATTGTATAGTAATTGTGTTAACGGAGTTCTCATCACAAAGCCTTATCACACCATGTAAGATCGGCTAAAATGATTTCTAAGAAACAATTGAAATTTATCATTATGATGTTGAGAACACAATCTATGATTTTTAAACTCGACTATGAACTTAATTTCCCCTTCTTGGAGACAATCTGAGTGAAAGTCATTTACACCTTCTATTTTGATCTCGTAAAATTATTTTTGAGTAAATAAATTCTTATTTTGTTTTATGAGATACTTTAATGATTTCAAACTTCACTAAATGATGATTGAAAGTTATTTTTTATGAAATAACCAATTATGACCTAGGCACAAACTTGTATGGCATGCTAGAAGATAGTATATTGTAGTTTAGTTGAGAACCATACTTGCAATATCTGATTCCGAAGATAAAAAGCTGATTGATAAAAAAAATGAGACCTCCAATTAATAGTCTGATCATTTAAATGAATAATTGCATGAACCTTTTCAATTCTCTATTTTTCAGCTAAATGGTCAAGTTTGGTATTGTACAAGTTAAGTTCTCCTGCCCAAAGAGTAAGCATACAATTTTCCCCATTAAACTTATTAATAAAAACAATAGAAGATCTAATTATGCGACCCAAAGAGTATATAATACTTACCAAAAAGTTCTATGAAATAATTCATCTATAAATACTATTTTCTAAAATTATACATATTGCAAGGAAATAAAATTTGTCAAACCGAACATAACAATTACATAACCACCAGTATGTTAAAGAGTCAAGCAAACATATTATACTGAGTAGTAAAGGGTACTGAATTTTTCCCCTTTTTGTCACATTAATATAAAGTGCAACAAAAAAAGCGAGCAAAGAAAAAAGATACCTCACAAGAGTTGATTATATATAAATCTTGATTCCTGGGGACCATCATGAAAATTGTAAAAACAAACAGAATCCATTCTGACCCGTTTCAATCGGGTTTGGACCAAATAAAACCCCTTCCAAATTGATGTCATCTTCGTAATTTTTCTATGACAAATTTAAACAAGGAATTATACATTTTTGTTCATTGCAAAGTGTAAGATAAATAATTGAATTAAGATGGACAAAAAAAGCATACAATTAATAATCAAACAATCAAAACACTATTTTACAAAACATAATCAAGAATATGATATCTTAAAATACATGCTTAGTAAGATATATTTCCTCCACAAGTAGTTTGTTTCTTTGTTGCTTTAGTAGCATATTTATTGTGACACATCCTAAAATAATTCATACTTTCTTTATAAACATTTTTATAGATAAATTAAATATTTGACTCGCAAAAAATAAAAATAAAACAGAAAAGTCAATCTTCAAAAGAGCAGAAATATCATAATACCCTAAGGACCTATAATGCAATTAAAATATCGAGTCAATTTCACAATAGGTCCTATATTATGCTAAAATTGCAATATATGTCACTATATTATGTTGAGAAACTTGAGTTGATTGAACTGTATGTCCCTATTTTTTGCAAAAACTAAACTATATGTCACTATATTATGCAAAATTGCACTATATGTCCCTATATTATAATTTTTTGAATTAATCGCACTATAGGTCTTTATATTATTAAAACATATAATTAATTGCACTATAGTTGTACTTGTATTATGTAAATAAGCTCTATAGTCCATGTATTATAAAAAAAATATGCACTATTGGGTATTATGAAAAAATATACACTAGAATTATCTCTATTATTGAAAAATAAAACCAAGGTTTAAAATTTATTTATTTAATTTATTGCACTATAATGCCCTATTTTATACAAAATAACCTATATGAATTATAGCTTGATAAAATAACTTCTAAAAATTTGACAGGACTAAGTGCAAGATTTTGAAAATTTGGGGAGCTAAAAGGCACTAATATAAAATTTTCTTTTATCTACATGAGAAAATGGATTTTTCAAAACGTTGGGGAGCTTCATCAACCACATAGTGATTGCTAATGGACCTTATTTATGCCGATCACTTGATTGGCCAGTAAGTACCCACCAATTACCTACCAATATATATGGTCTCTACAGTTCTCATTTATACGGACCAAAGTTTTAGCGACTATTATTTGTGATCGCTAGACATAGAGCATTATCAACTATTGGTGATCAGTAAGTTTTATATATCCTTTAGCAATTACCTAATTTTCTAGTGGTTTAAATTGCCCATCCTCCTTCGCCAATAACCTTTAATGACCAACATTTATTCTCTACCGACCACGAGGTGGTCACTGCAAATCTTTTAAAATATAAAATCCATAATCGGTTTCACACTTCTTATAATCTAATCCCAAACCCCGACCCCTACCATAAAAATTCTCTCCTCCCCAGCTGGCTCTCCCATCATTTTCAGACTTCTTGCCATCTCTACCTCTCTTGTCTCCACGTCGCCCGTCACCATCTCCAGTTTGCTGGCACCTCTTCCAGTTCTTTTATTGTTACAGTTGGCCCCCATCTATAATTATTTTTTAATTTCGAATTATAATAATATTAGTTTATTATGGATTTATCGTATAATTATTGTGTTAACAAGGTTCTTATAACAAAGCCTTATCACACCATGTGAGATCGGCTAAAAGGAAATCTACCACAACAACTAGAATTTATCAAAACGATGTGGAATACACATTTTAAGCATTTTAAACTTGAGATGGGATTATTTTTCCCTTATTGGCTCTCAAATGAGTGGAAGACAGTCACACCTTCGATTTTGAACTCGTCAAACTATCTTTGACAAAACAAATTCTTGTTTTTTTGAGCTACTTTTATGATTTCAACCTTCACTAAAATGATGATAAAAAGGGTTTTTAATGAAATAACCTAATACTATCTAGGCACAAACTTGTACGACATGATAGGAGATGGTAAAATGTAGTTTACTCGAGTACCATACTGGTAACATCTGATTCAGAAGATACAAAGCTGATTCATCAAAAGACTTGAAACCTCCAACCAATAGTATGATCATTTAATTAGTTATTAATTGCATTAACTTGTTTAATTTTTCAATTTTCATCTAAATGGTCAAGTGAGGTTTGTACAAGTTAACTTCTAATGCTCAAAGAGTTAGCTAGCATACAAATTTCCTCTTTTAAACTTATTAACATTAACAAAAAAAAGATCTAAGCATGTGACCCAAAAGAGTATATTATACTTGCAAAAAGTTCTATGAAATAATTCATCTATAAATACCATGTTATAAAATTAGAGTATTGCAAGGAAATGAAATTCTCCAATCCGAGAATATCAATTGCATACAACCAGTATAACAAAAAGTCAAACAAACATATTAGAATGAGTAGTTATGGGTACTAATTTTCCCCCCGTTTTATCACATTAATATAAAGTGCAACGAAAAGGAGTGAGCAATGGAAAAAGAGATCTCACAAGAGTTGATTACAAATAAATCTCTAGGCCTCAGGACCATCATGGAAATTGTAAACACCAACTGAAAGTTCAACCTGCTTTGGACCAGATAAGAGCATCACTGCGACCCCTTCCAAACTGATGGCATCTTTGTAATTTCGGTATGACATATTTACACAAGGAATTATACATTTTTCTTCATTGCAAAGTGAAAGATAAAGAATTGAATTAAGATAAAGAATATTATATATAAGCATACCTACATAAATTTATGAATCAGAAATTATACCACTTTATTTAAAATCTATGTATAAATATAGAAAGAAAGAAACTTGCAATTATATCAATACAATTATCTGCATGAGTATTAGAAGACATAACAAAACAGGTAGAAAAGGAATCACAATAGAGGATCTCATGAGGCACATAAGATTGCGTTCATATATTTTTAACACTTGACGAATAAACAAGCGATACCAGTTCGTCAATATATAGATGGACTCTATTAAATAAGAGAGTTGGACTTGGTTATGCTCGTATTTGTATAGAAATAAATAAAAAGGACGAACTACCTGACAAGGTGTTTATTTATGTTGGTAATGAGGATTTGTAGGAGCTCACTATGACTTATGACTGGAAACCATTATTATGTAAGAAATGCAAGCTAGGTGTCAAGCAATGAAGACCGTGTGGATGCCTAAAGTTGTACAAACACATAACTTAACAGTTGCATTCAAGGATAAGGGGATCAATGATGCAACTAAGGAAGTGAATACTTGGAAGTTTTTATTCAAAGAAATAAATAGAGAGTGCAAGGAAAAAGTGAATGGTTTACTATTAAGATAAATTATGGGGAAAGAGCTAGCATATTATTACTGCAAGTGAACACCCGTAGCTATATATTCCTGTACTAGTCATTTCATGAGTGTCGAGGGCACACAATTTCAGTTCTTCTTCATTAATTTCAATTATTATGGCTTCGTTCTTCAACAACAAACGAGGAGAGCAAATTATAAATGTGTTTAGAATTCCATGAATGATGACTTGTTTGGTCCAAGATTCCACCTTGCCGTATTCCTTCATTACCCATATCTCCACAACCTTTTCTTCTGAATAGACATATTGCACCTAGTTAGACGAACACAAACAATGCAAGAGAATCATTTAAGATAGTGAGAGTCTTTTCAGATATTTGATTACCGTGAAGTATAGCCCTTGAACTAGACAATCACTATAAATACCTGGAAAATCATGCTCAATTTGTCTCCAATATATACTACTTAGATTGTAGACTTGGAATGTATTGGTTTTTCTAATAATAACGACCTTGTAATTATTTTGTTGGAATCCAAACAAAATCTAGTTTCGAGCGAAAGTTGATTAAGTTTGGTCTTAGAGGAAGAAAATAAATTCCCTAGTTGCTGGATACATAAAACAAAGCTAGGATTATCATCTGAGACACAAAGAAATTATCCATTGCAAGGCAAAGAAACATTAAACCTGCTTCTCTTATTGATTCTCATATAGATGTTAGGTATCTCTAGATGAGATGAGATTTCATTGAGTTATTTACACGAATAAAACGATAACAGTGTTCTACGATGTTGTCTCGCTAAATTAGGATGCAATCAGGCTGATATTTCATATGGGTGTTGATAAAGTAAGAACTTTTGAGGAAACAGTAAAATAATTTGCTAACGCGTATGAAACGCAACACTTATTTTATAGGCAATGTGAGGAGTATATTTATGAATACATCTTGAGGTAAACTTACCTTTTTTTGTGACGTGCTTTTATTAGTAGATGAAGGGCATATTGATTAACCCTAAACTCGTTTATGTTAATAGGGTATATTACAAATCACCCCCCAACCCATCCTAATTCTTAGCATCAAACCAAATAGACCCCTAAAAAATAAGAATTTGATTTTACCTCCCAACCAACTAAACTACTCATCTTTATTTAAAAAATAAACTCACATTTAATATCGAGTTACATCAACAATGGTAATTAAGAACATATGATACGAAAGGGACAAAGATGTAGAGAAAAGTTTAAGAGAGGAACAAGAGAATTAACAATCTTTTATTTACTGTACAAGAAATCTTCTATTTTAGGAAAGATAATTTGAATATTAATAATGTTATGTCATCAAATTGAAGGAGAAAACGAAATATTCAAATACCAACGTATGAGAACTTTGTAATGATCGGGTGCAAATGTAATAATATCGTTCTTTTAAGGTGCTTTATTTTCCACCAACACATAAGATGTTTGAATGATCAGTTTTAATAAAAGTAATAGTCCATTTTCCTTGATATACGCTGATGTATGAGGACCATCCCTGGTTACTACTTTAGCAGGTTACCATTGGTTTTTAGTTGTTCGTCGATGATTGTACTCGAATGGCATTGCTCTACTTACTAAAAAAATTAGATGAAATTTTCCCTTCTTTCCAGCCTTTTCTGCCAAGATTAAGACTTAATTTTCTTCCAATATGAAAATTCTCCATTTCCATCATTGCCTTCTTCATGAGTTCTCATGTTCTCAGACACCACAAAATAATGGAGCTTTACTCCTTGTTCTATAATTTTCTCATGTGCACTCATGTTCTGATGTCTCCTCATTTGTGATAATAAAATATACTTCTGAGACATACTTTTAGGCTTATTTATTAGTTTATAGGTTGATTTTAGCTTACTTTAGTGCACTTTCCTATTTTGGGTCTTGATTTAGTAACATAATATTTTTAGAGCATATTGGGTTTAATTGTTTATTTAGTGTGAAGCTTTAAAGATAATTATGGAGTTTAATTAGAGTCCAAGTCAAAGACTACAACTTATGGAAAGAGATTTGCATGGAAATTGGAGATAAGGAAACAAAGGCTAAAAATTAGGAAAAGGAAAAGCTGACTAATCTGAATTTCTGCAGCACACGCCTAAAAAAGTGGTAATTACTCATACAAGGAAGCCGATTTTGGAATATTCCTTTCATCGGGACATGGATAATTCTGTTACGATTCTTTTGGTATCTTATGGAGCTCAAACCGACCAATAACGAAGAAGATATGCTCACAATAGTCCAGCAGTGTTTATCTTTATTTCCTTACGAATTTGAGTTGGGCTAGGAGTCTATTACTTAACTTATCTCTAAATAAACGAATTAGGTCAACCTATACACTATAAATACATCCTCTTAACACTCTTAAATCATCCTTGGTGAAACCTTAAGCCAAGAGGAAGCTAACAACATAAGAAGAGAAGTCTGGAAGGAGCTGTTCATCATTATGTCTTCTTCTACCTATAATTTTGTAATTTCTTTCTTTTCTTTCATGAACTAAATTTCTTTAGCTTGAGTTTTAGCATATATGTATGAACCCTAGGTTTGATTGACATCTATCTAATTTGGGAATTTAATGTTTTAAATCGAATTATAGTTTTTATTCCTTGTTTATGGGTTTGGATTTATATTTTGTGTTCTTGTGGACTGCAGCCATTAGAATTACCATCTAGTAATTAGGTCACCATTGACAACGGTGTTTAATTGCATGTTTAGCACATAACGTCTAGTATTAGGTCTAATCTGACAACCCAACCTAGCTAGATAATCACTATGGTTTAGTTCTTGTGACTATTTACCAATTACAGGAAAAGTTTGCTTAGGAAGCCTTATTGACACAGATAAATCACCGATAGCGAATTGGAACCGATTAGGGAAATACTACATAATTCACCCTTACATGTTTAGAACGGCAAACTAGTGGGGGTTACATGCTAATAACTCGAGCTATATTCTCATATCACTTCTCTTTCGTATTTATTTTCTAGTCTTTTAAATTCATAGTTTTAATTTAGTTTAATTAGAAAACCAAACAAAAATCTATTTGTCTTTACTTTTAATTGCGTTTAGCTATCCTAACTTTAATTATTTGCACTTGATATTTGCATAAGATTTCTCTAACCTTCGTAGTCTCTGCGGAACGAATCTTAATCTAAAACTTGCATACGATCTGTATACTTGCAGAACCGTGTAGCTTTAGGGTGTTATTTTCACTTTATTTATATCTTATTTTATCACACCCTAGGCCCCACCAAGTTTTTGGCGCCGCTGCCGGGGACTACATCGTTAGTCCTTGTGCATATATCTTGTGCTTTTATTTTTAGTTAGTTCTATTTTACGCTTTTGTTTTTAGTTTTTGTTTTTCAGATTTAGTTACAGATGGATAACCCAAGGAGACTTGAGCTACCCATCGAGTTCAGAGTGGAGCCAAGAGGAATTCGTGCTCCAGAAATCCAAGCCGCAAAATTTAAACCTGATCCAGGGATGCTAACTCAGTTTGCATCTCATGGATTATTCAGCGGAGTTGCACATCAAGATCCACTCCGATATATTCAAAAATTCATGCAGATTTGTGATGCTTATATCGTAAGAGGAGTTACTAGGGAGCAAGTATATTACCTGATGTTCCAGTTCTTCTTGACCGGATGTGCAAGCTATTGGTATGATACCCAATACCCTCATGTTATTGAGAAGGTCCTTGTAAGATGTAGAGAAAAATATCTTGTGCTTAATTGGGAAAAATGCCACTTCATGGTTCAAGAGGGAATTGTGTTGGGACATAAAGTATCGAAGGCAGGGATGGAGGTTGATCGTGCTAAAATTGAAGTTATCAAAACACTACCACCTCCAGTTTCTGTTAAAGGAGTGAGAAGTTTCTTGGGTCACGCAGGATTTTATCGAAGATTTATTAAAGATTTCTCCAAAATCGCCAAACCGCTTTGCTCTTTACTTATAAAGGATACTCCTTTTAATTTCACTGAAGAATGTCTTCAAGCGTTTTTGACGATTAAAGAGAAACTGATCTCTACACCTATTGTTATACCTCCTGATTGGAAAGCTCCGTTTGAACTTATGTGCGATGCCAGTGATCACGCTATGGGTGTTGTGTTGGGGCAGAGGAAAGACAAGATTTTCCACACGATTTATTATGCAAGTAAGACTTTCAACGCTGCCCAGATGTATTATACAGTGACGGAGAAAGAGATGTTGGCCGTGGTTTATGCTTTTGATAAATTTCGTTCCTATCTGGTTGGGAAGAAAACTGTTGTATACACGGACGATTCAGCTATTAGGTACCTCATGGAGAAAAAGGACGCTAAGCCGCGTCTTATTAGATGGGTACTGTTGCTTCAAGAATTCGAAATAGACATTCGAGACCGGAAGGGATGCGAAAATCAAGTTGCTGATCATTTGTCAAGGCTCGAAGGATCTGATGCGAACAAAGAACAATTGTTGGTTAAAGAGGTATTCCCTGATGAACAACTTTTTGTTATTAAACATGCGTTTTTGCCTTGCTATGCAGATCTAGTCAACCTCATTGTGAGTGGTGTTTTTCCCAAAGATTACCACCCACAACAAATACAAAGATTAAATCACCAGGCCAAGCAGTATTATTGGGATGAACCGTACCTCTAGAAGATTTGTAGTGACCAAGTGGTTAGAAGATGTGTGCATGAAGGTGAAATGGAGAAAATCATTGAAGGTTGTCATAGTTCACCTTATGGAGGTCCCTTTAAAGGCGATAGAACCGCAGTTAAAATTCTTCAATCCGGGTTCTATTGGCCTACCATACATAAAGATTGTCATCTTTTTGTCAAGTCATGTCCAAGATGCCAGTTCACTGGCAATATATCAAAAAGAGACGCGATGCCGCTTAATAATATCCTTGATGTTGAAATCTTTGATGTATGGGGAATAGATTTCATGGGACCGTTCATCACCTCCCATGGAAATCTTTATATTTTTCTTGCGGTAGATTATGTATCAAAATGGGTAGAAGCAGTGGCAACACCTAAGAACGATGCTCAGACTGTGATTAAGTTCTTAAAATCAAACATCTTTTCAAGACATGGTACGCCACGTGTTCTCATCAGTGATAAAGGTACCCATTTTCTGAATGCTCCTCTGAGAAACTGCCTTCGTAAGTTTGGAGTGAAACACCGCACTTCAACCGGTTATCACCCTCAAACTAATGGTCAAGCTGAAGTTTCCAACCGGGAAATCAAATCTATTCTTGAGAAGACTGTGAACAAATCAAGGAAAGATTGGTCTTTAAAGCTAGATGATGCTCTATGGGCTTACAGAACAGCATTTAAAACACCTGTTGGGGCATCTCTATATCGCATGGTCTACGGAAAAGCGTGTCATCTACCGATTGAACTTGAAGCTCGAGCCTACTGGGCTATTAAAACTCTAAACCTAGACCCAGATTTGGCCGGGAAACAAAGGATGATGCAGATGAACGAGTTGGAGGAGTTTCGTTATCTTGCCTATGAAAATTCACGCCTCTATAAAGAGAAAACAAAGCGATGGCATGATAAACGACTCCGTCCAAAGCATTTCGAGATAGGCCAAAAAGTTTTATTATACAACTCTCGATTTTCGAATTACCCAGGAAAGCTTAAATCCCGTTGGGGAGGACATTACATTGTTACGAAAGTCACAACGCATGGAGCGATTGAAATTGAAAATCTAACCGAGCAACGGGCATTCATGGTGAATGGCCAGCGTTTGAAGAGATACCATGACAGTGAGGACTTTGGGCGAGAGGAGACAATCCATCTCGTTGAATGCGCTTAGCCTGAGGTACACGTCTAACTCAAAGACGTTAAAAAAAAGTGCTCTTGGGAGACACCCCTTGTTTTAATTGCTTTTTAGATTAGTTTTATTGCTTTGTAGTGTATAATTTTAAGTTAGTGTATATTTTTAATTGTGTTTACAAGCTAAAAGGAGAGAAAGGTAGTGTGCTATTGTGCAGGAAACGAGTTTGGGGTTAAAAGGAAAAAGCTGGAAAAACTCTAGGCCTGGTGCGGACAACCCCCGCGTACTACCCATGTACCGCGGGGATGCACCGTGCCCAGAAAACCCGTACCACGGGTCGGGTACCACGGGTTTTATCCAGAAGCGAGAAAAAGGAGACCTGATAGGCGCGGTGCACCGCACCCCTGGTCCGCACGCACAAAACGCGTGCCACAGGGTGATGCACCACGGGTTTTTTGACGGAGCACCCGCGGAATACCCATGCACCGCACCCCTATACCGCAGGCACAAAACACATGCCACGGGGTGCTAGCTCGGGTATTATCCAGTGTACAAAAATTTGAAGAGCTGATGAGTCCGGTACACCGCGGATCTGGTCTGGTGCACCGCACAGAGGCGGTTTGTGAAGGAATTCTTTCCTAATCAACTTCTTACCTTAACAAGATTAACCCTAGCCTCTCCCATACGAATTTTTCAGACCCAAACACTATATATACACCTTATAGCTTGTGCAAACCTTCACAATTAACACAACAACTCCACAAATTCTCTCCTCCATCCTCCATAAACACAATTTCTTCATCAAATTCATCACACTACACCATTAAAACACCATCAAATTCAACAAGCTTTAAATAATTCTTCCAAGATCCATCAAGAAACCTTTCTCCTTCATCAATTCCAAGCAACAACATCAAGCTAAACCAAATTTTCCTTAAACTTTTAATCCATCCTTGGTATAACTTGAGTTGTGGGTGAATCAAGCATGACTAACAGATCTGAAGCTATGGAATACAAGAGAAAGTGCTCTATACTTGGGAAGAATAAGAAATTGCCTGGAGCCACCATTGAAAAACCCATCAATCTTGATGAGGTTACTAAAGAATCAAAAGAAAAGGCACCAGCACAACCACTACCAAAGAAGAGATTAACTGCTAGAATGTCCATACCATCAAGAAGGCCATTGAAAAAGATCAAAATCCAAGACCAAGGTTCTTCTACCTCCTCCTTTGAAATTGTTCATGATCTTCCTCCTTGGGCTCTCAAGTTACAGAACGATATCGAAAGATTACAAGAAGATAACAGAGAACTTTGGAAAGAAGTCATACAGTTGGAATCACATATAGAAGATTTGACCCTGGAAAAGCATATTGATGATTACTCTGATCCTTCAGCTTCGGATGAGGATGAGGATATAATAGATCTCTATGGCCAGCCAGGTAAGTCATTCTAATTTTCTCGATAGCTTGTATCCGTTAGGTAGTTTAGTTAGTGTTAATTTTAAATTTTATTCCATTCCTGAGTCTTTTTCGAGTCGTGGGGACACGGCTCACTTTTGAGTTGGGGGTGGGGATTCGTTGTCCTCATTCTCTTTTCGTTTTTGCATAAAATTTAAATTTTTTAGGTTGAATTAAGGCATAGAATATATTGAATGTACCTATTTGAGCATGATTTTATTAGGTCAATGATAGTAAGTAGTATGTTTTTGAAAGATGTAACAAAATTGTTTAGATGCATGTATGAAAACAGGAAATAAAGGATAGAAAAGTTAATGAGAAATGCTAAGAAATCACGTTGAAACTTAGGGAGAGTTGTTTGGTGTGTAGAACATGGGGTTTGAAATTAGTTGAAAACCCACTTGTCTATGAACTAATAATGAAAACGTAACGAAATCCAGTAGTTAGAAAAATGACTAAGGCATTTCTTTCATGATAAAACACTTGAAGCCTTTATACTTTCTCACCCTTTTGTTTGATATTGTTATTATTTATCCGTCTTAGCCCCTCTGAGCCTTTATTGAACCACATTATAATCCTTACCCTAGTTTGTAGGATTTATCTATATGACTGATGTCTCCTTAATTGTTCTTATTTTAGACCCTTAGGAGACATCATTTTTGGTGTTTATTTAATTAATTCGATAGACTTTTGGACTAAATATGCAATATTTCGGATTTCCCTTTTTATTTCTAGCATTTTTGAATTATTAAACTTTTGCGCGTAATATTGGTATTTTTAGTGTAAAGTTTACAGGTTTTTAGACGTTAGCTAGGAAAGGAATCCGAAGATAAAGTCAAAGATTAAAAGATAGAGTCAAGACTTGAAGAGAAATCCCGAAGATATTATTTTTAGAGCTGAAAATCCATTTTTCCAGGCCCTTGATTGCTGTTTTCGAGGTACTTAAGAGCTGATTGAGCCGCTGACCTTTGAAGAGAAAACATTCCTTATCGAAGTACGGAACTTTAGCAACTGGAATGAGGTCAATCGGAGTTGTAACGCATCGGGAAAAGCAGTTTTAGTGAAGGCCTGTCATCAGTTACGGGATTTTGGGCTTAGAAAGTGGGCTTGGACATTTAATTAGGCTTTTATTTTCTGGTCCAAGCCCTAATCCGTTTTTCTTATTATAAAAGGAGGTCTGGACTTCTATTTTTCATACAATTCATTCTTTACAATTAAAAACACCAGAGAGAAGCAACAGAAGGAAGGAAGAAGAAGCTGCTAGAGCTGGAGTGGGTCTATAGCTCCGTTCTCAGTCATTCCAATTCCGGAAATTAGGTTTCTTTTATCTTTTATTTGTAATCAATTATGAATTCCATTTATTTTAATTTAGTTTTTCTTTTTAATATGAGCTAAACAATTCATAGTGCTTGAGAACGCATAATGGGTTAATCCCAATTTGATTTCATTCTATACATTTGAATTTGGGATATTTATTATTTAAATCAAATTGGGTAAACTGTATTTTTCTTTAATTTGCATTTTAATTACTATTATTGACGTAATTAACCAATGATAGGATTTAGTATCTAGGCTATTCCAATTAGTGGCGATTGGATCACCTTGACGGGGGGTTTAGGTACCGAACTAGTTAATGAATGTAGGTTAGAAATTATTGACTCTGACGAGCTTAATTAAACCTATGGCCTATTGGGTAATGAACATTTTAACACTTGAGAGTGGACTATAATCGCCCTGACGGGGTTTGTAGCATTTGATAGTTGCTCCTTAGTCCACCCTGACGGGGGTAAGGAGATTATAGAATCCCGACCAATACCAATTTACAAATTTGTCCCTTAAACAATGTATGAAATGAATGATAGTTAGGAAAACCCTTGCGTCTCTCAAGTACTACTTGCTCATACTTGCGTTTTCACTCATTTTACTTGCGTTTTAGCTTTTTACTTGCATTATTATTTTGTCTTTCATTTATTTAGAATTAATAAACAAAACCAAACAAACATTTTATCCTCTTTTATTTTCATAAGTGCATCAATCACTATTTGCTAGACATTGTGATCAACCATCCGTCCTTGGAACGAATCTGATTTATCAGTATTACTACTTGGGACAACCGTACACTTGCGGTTGTGGTTCGATTAGCATTTGCATTTATTTTTAGAACACACAAAGGACCACCAATGACCCGCACTCGAATCGCAAAACCTGAAGCAACTCGTTTTAGGGCTTGAGTTTGGGGTGGTGGGTTTCATCATTAGGGAACTTTGGGAATTCGGGAATTATCTTTGTGATTTTATTAATGATGAAGCTGTAATTATTGTAACCCTTTGCCGGGGCAATAGTGAATGAAAAAGAAGCTACGAGCTAATTTTGCCAACAAGGGCATAAAAAGAATATATATATAAAAAAAATAGTGTCATATCTCAACATCAAAAAGAGAATCATAGCTATACAAAAGAAAAATTTATTTGAAAAGAAAATATATATTCGGACCGGCAAAGTGGATTTTATATCATCAAAGGTTTTAAATTAGGATTATTGGGGATGCACATCAAAGGCATCAATAAATTGGGTTGAGTGAGAAACATCTTCGAGTGAAAACTAAGCTCTAGGGCGATTCGTTGATGGCTAGTGAGTAGAGAGCCAAAAGCTCACTTTTCATTATCCAAATATACCACACCCGTCCTTAAGCCAAGTTATAACCAAGACCTTAGGATTTCTAACTACTAGATGGAGAAACAATTGAGCTATTAGGTAGTAGGTGAGTGGACCATTGGATGCTGTATTTGGGACCTATGAACAACCTATAGTCATTAACCTGAACTAAGTTATCATCCTCTCCTTCTGGCATTGCGAAATTAATCTTAACTTGAATTTATGGATTGTTGATTTCATGTGTATTAAGCATACTTGTGCATTATTTCTTAAGCATTACTACATGAGACCTTTTATATATTTTGCTATAGGATCATTCATTATATTCTGTTCTTATTCTCCTCCAACATCTTCTTCTTGTTTATTTTGACTACCCTACTGTTCTTACTTTTATTGTATCGGGACGATACAACTTTGAGTTGGGGGTCTTGATGTCTCCTCATTTGTGATAATAAAATATACTTCTGAGACATCATTTTAGGCTTATTTATTAGTTTATAGGTTGATTTTAGCTTAGTTTAGTGCACTTTCCTATTTTGGGTCTTGATTTAGTAACATAATATTTTTAGAGCATATTGGGTTTAATTGTTTATTTAGTGTGAAACTTTAAAGATAATTATGGAGTTTAATTAGAGTCCAAGTCAAAGACTACAACTTATGGAAAGAGATTTGCATGGAAATTGGAGATAAGGAAACAAAGGCTAAAAATTAGGAAAAGGAAAAGCTGTCTAATCTGAATTTCTGCAGCACACGCCTAAAAAAGTGGTAATTACTCCTACAAGGAAGCCGATTTTGGAAGATTCCTTTCATAGGGACATGGATAATTCAGTTACGATTCTTTTGGTATCTTATGGAGCTCAAACCGACCAATAACGAAGAAGATATGCTCAAAATAGTCCAGCAGTGTTTATCTTTATTTCCTTACGAAATTGAGTTGGGCTAGGAGTCCATTACTTAACTTATCTCTAAAGAAACGAATTAGGTCAACATATACACTATAAATACAGCTTCTTAACACTCTTAAATCATCCTTGGTGAAACCTTAAGCCAAGAGGAAGCTAACAACATAGGAAGAGAAGTCTGGAAGGAGCTGTTCATCATTATGTCTTCTTCTACCTATAATTTTGTAATTTCTTTCTTTTCATTCATGAACTAAATTTCTTTAGCTTGAGTTTTAGCATATATGTATGAACCCTAGGTTTGATTGACATCTATTTAATTTGGGAATTAATCTTTTAAATCGAATTATAGTTTTTATTCCTTGTTTATGTGTTTGGATTTATATTCTGTGTTCTTGTGGAGTGCAGCCATTAGAATTACCATCTAGTAATTAGGTCACCATTGACAACGGTTTTTAATTGCATGTTTAGCACATAACGTCTAGTATTAGGTCTGATCTGACAACCCAACCTAGCTAGGTAATCACTATGGTTTAGTTCTTGTGACTATTTACCAATTACAGGAAAAGTTTGCTTAGGAAGCCTTATTGACACAGGTAAATCCTATTTTAAACTACTGATAGCGAATTGGAACCGATTAGGGAAATACTACATAATTCACCCTTACATGTTTAGAACGAAAAACTAGTGGGGATTACATGCTAATAACTCGAGCTATATTCTCATATCACTTCTCTTTCGTATTTATTTTCTAGTCTTTTAAATTCTTAGTTTTAATTTAGTTTAATTAGAAAACCAAACAAAAATCTATTTGTCTTTACTTTTAATTGCGTTTAGCTATCCTAACTTTAATTATTTGCGCTTGATATTTGCATAAGATTTCTCTAACCTTCGTAGTCTCTGCGGAACGAATCTTAATCTAAAACTTGCATACGATCTGTATACTTGCAGAACCGTGTAGCTTTAGGGTGTTATTTGCACTTTATTTATATCTTATTTTATCACACCCTAGGCCCCACCATTTTCTCAGACAACATTAATGCTTCTTCCATAATTTTCTAGTGCCTTATATTTGTTCATCTCCACAAAAACCAGCTACCAAACTTGACCCTAACTGTGAATGATACTTGCCTTCTAATCTTCATACACGCGTCCCCGACACTACACAAAACAAAGCAGCCCCTTGGGTTCATTTACTACAACAAGCCCCTTTGTTTGTCTAAGTCCTACTAGACTGTTTTCAACAAGAGCAGCCACAATATATTTAGTAATTACGAAGTCATCCCTTCAACTTTTCTTTCACCAATTCTGGTAACTTCTGCATTTAAACGCTGCTCCCAAGATTTTTGCATCTGATGTTCAACCTTTGGTAGCTCTTGAACGACCCTTTTGCGCCATTTTATTGCACTTACTAGTCCCCTAGAAAATATTTCTCTACACTTTGTGTATTTTCTAGCAAGTGCTTACAAATAGTTTAGCAATTTGCATGATATAGGATGATATGATAAATAGAACAGATTGCACAACAGTTACACAACAAATGCAACCAAATAGATGAACACGAATATATTTTTCCATTCAACAATCAAATCTAGTGATCTGAATAATTTCCTAAATAAATATTCTGTTTTACTAGAAATATTTTTAAACAAAAACGTAAAGCGGAGCATCATAATAAATCATAAAGCATGGACTTAACTCTATCATTAACTTTCTCGGATCAAAAGGCAAGTACTAAATGCATCTGCTAGAATATTACAACACCTCCTACTAAGAACCGTAAGAAATTTACTTCGTCATTGTCAGAGATCCAGCGTTTATCACGAAATCCTTAAGAACCGTAAGAAATTTGTTATAATGCAAGCCTAGATTAATGATACCCCTTAAGTAATTCAATAGACGGCGAAGAGCAACCCAGTGGTCACTACACGGGTTATGAGTGTAACGACTAAGTCTACTCACGGCATAGGCAATATCGGGTCGAGTGTAGCTCATTAAGAACATCACACTGCATATGATCTTAGCATATTAATTTTGGGATACAATATCTCCATAGTTTTTGGACAAATAAATACTAGAATTATAAGGAGTTTTTATAGGTGTTACCTCAAAGGAGACGAATTTTTTGAGCATCCTTTATAGGTAATGAGACTAACTCAGGGAAATACCATTACTGCTCCTAATGATCTTCACCCCAATAATCACATCCGCTTCTCCCACGTCTTTCAAATCAAATTATGGTGGTTTAGTCTTTCTCGTGGTTATGGATTTAAAAAGTTCTTTCAAAAGTTTGGACTCTACACATATTTGACATTTTACAAAGTCATCCACATTGTGAAGTGGTATTAGTCCAAGATATTTATTCCTTTTAATAGAAGCGACATTTAAATGATCTAATCAACCATGCCACGTATCGAGAGATCCAACGATATAAGCAGAATTAGAAGTATTCTCATTAAGAGTTATAGTGTTTAAAACAAACAAACCATTATTTAAATACTCTTTCCCCACAAACTCGTCATTTTTCGTAATGATAATTTCCCCTCTTAGAAAACAAGTCTAGGTTTCACTTTATTAAGAAGAGCTCTGGGAAAAAGGTTTCTACAAAGATATGGGACAGAGAGACCATCATTTGACTCTAAAATCATACCAGAAGTGAGTTTGAGGAGAACTTGTCCTTTTCTGAGAAACGTAGCGGTAGAAGAATCACCCAAATACACGCATTCAACATCGGTTTCTCCCTCAAATTATTTGAAGAGGGCTTTGTTTGCATAAAAAATCAGGAAGCTCTGGTGTCAAGGATCCACTCAGTTTTGTTCTCAACTAAATTTACCTCAACAATCACCGCAACGGTTATTTCTTCGGTCTCAGTTAGATTGTTGCAACTTTGGGACCTTGGTCAGCTCTAAGTTTACATTAGTAAGCTTTGTGTCCTTCTTTCCCACAACAATAACAAGAGCTTTGAGGTTTTTGAATCATACCAGAAATTTTGAACCTTCCTCCTTGTTTGTTAGAGTTGTCGCAATTCTTGTTTTCTCCAGATTTGGATTTGTTAAAGCCTTGTTGTTTTCCATTCCCTTTGAACATGTCTTTGTTACCTTGGTCAGAACTTTCATCAAGGTTCGCTTTCGAGGAACAAGGAGAGAAAGAAATAGATTTATCATTGAGTCTATTGGCTTCTTCCACTGGTATATGGCTGATGAGTTCTCTTCAAGAGTCATCTCCTTCTTTTTGTGTTTGAGATGGTTATGATATTCCCTCCAAGATGGAGAATATTTATCAAGAAAAATGTTGGATGGGAAAATTTAAATTTCAAACATCTTCATGCCTTCGGCGGCTATCTCATCGCATAGGTATTCATACACACGAAGTTGTTTAGTCATAGGCTTCTGATCGGTAAATTCGAAGTTATACCAGTTTCTGGTGACATATTTCTTCTTACCGGATTCATTAGCCCACTATTTCTTTTTGAGAGTTTCCCATATTATCTTTGTCGACCTTTCTTTGGTAAGGAGATAAAAAATGAGTTTCGAGACGTTGTTCAACATCGAACCCCGAGCCATTGTATTTTCTCTTTTGAACTTGTGTTCGATGGAAATATATCTAGACTGTTCTTCTTCCATAGGAACTCCGTTTCCACACTAAGTGGAGGATAGTAAAGTCAAGTTTATACTATTAGAGACAGATACAGATATTTTGTGTCCAACACTTGTAGTTTGAACCAATAAGGGGCTCCAACTTATTCACCCCAGGAAAGGCATTTGCATTTAAGGATGAAGCAGTTGCCGAGTTTTGAATTGCATATTCTAAAAAATCGGTGATATACAAGAATATATTTTTAAATTGTTGGGAAAAATAAAAAAATCACCAATTTTAAAAACAACCGAAATGAAAAATCCAAATAAAATATTTTAATTAAGGTAAAACTAGTCTATTATAATAATGAAATACTAAACGAAACAATTACATGGAAATTAAAAAGAACAATACACGGAAATAATATTGTTAAAAGATATTCTAAAAAAACAATTACAAGTTATCTCTAACGAAGAGAGTTTCTAAAAAAAAAAAATTTATAGAGAAGTATTTCTTTTGTTCTTTTCTGATTCGTTTCATAGCTAAGTCAAGTGGGAAGGAATTGTATTTATAGGTTAGTAGGTGAAGAGAACCTCTAATTAGAATCATCAAAATAAATGCTCTCGAATGACTCCATTATTGTTGATGTTTGGATTGTTACATATGTTAACATATGTTTCACGTTTACAAATTCCAGCAATGAACCTCGACAATTTTTTGACTTAATTTATTCCCGTATTGACTAGGTCTTGTAACAACTGAGCTTCAATAGGGAATATTCTGGTTTTGATGTGTTTTCGATTGGTGGACGTTTTGTATTATGGCTAAAATGATATGAATTGCCACTGACTACTATAAGAACAAACTTTCCCACCAGAATCAATTCAAAAAACGTGTTTCATTGTAGACTCTTCAAACTCCACAACTCACCGCCACCCACGCCGGGCTGAGCGGGTGGTACGCGTGTGTGGGGCTTTGCCGTTTCTTTTTATGCTTCCATAACCTTTAGTTCTATTGCTAGGAATAGATGAGTAAAATATTATATTCTAATATTTTTCATATCTCTCCTCCTATGTAGGAATTTTTGTTCTATAAAAAAGTGTTTTCTCCACATCTCCAAAAGAACGTGAATTTATTGATTCAACGAACACTCTATATTAATATAATCTTTTACACTTCTAAAAAAAAACATGATTGGATATACATTAACACGATAAATTAATATAAAACGTAACGTATAATACCATAACTCTCACTTTGTAGTAACTAGACTCTCCTTGTAAACGGTAACTCTAAATGTCACGTTGTTAATATTCTTGTATCAGTCATGTCATGAGTGTCTAGGGCACATGATTTCAGATTGTTTCATTGGTTTCAATAAGTATGGCTTCATTTTTCCATAAAAAACGAGGATACGATGGCCTTATGTTGAGATTTTCAAGAATGTTGACTTTTTTCGGTAAATATTTCAAGAATGTTTGTATTAATACAAAAAAGTAAAAAGAATTGCTTAAGATTGTGAGAGTCCTGTCAATGTGAACGTCGTGGGGTATAGTTTTAGGATATTTTATTTCTTGAAACACCTTAGTGTTCACATCAAAAGAAAGAATAATATCTATACTTTCTCTTATAGCATCCCAATTCAATTCTCCATTGAGCAGTACTCCCTATATAAGACAAGAACCATATATACTTAGACTAGAGGAGTAGTAATTCATAAAAGTGAGCATGAATTACTACTCAGATATTCACTCAGTCAGAACCTGTCCCCTCATAACATGAGTGTTGGTATAATTTGAGGTTGTCGCCTTCTTATACCAAAAAATGACTTATATGTGACAAATACCTACTAGCTGCAGCCACTTATCTAATTTCCTTGTCAATAAATGTTGCATTCCTAATTTTACTAAAGTCATGTGAGAAATTACTTACAATTTTCAAAGATATAAACCCCCATCACCCATTCTCTATACAGAGACCCCCAAATATTCCTTGCTATAAAACACAATCAAAAAATATGTTTATCTTTCTTCAATTTAACACAACAACACAGAGCAATTTAACCCCTATTTTGATTAGGTAGAGTATAGTTAGTAATCTCTCCTAATAGCTTAATATTTGGGAAATCTTAACTTCCACACAATTTTCCATTCCATACCTTCCTCTTACTCTTCTTCCTAAGTCCATCTATTTTTAATTTCCATCTTGGCCAAATAAAAACCATATGATTCACGTCTCCACGAAAAATAGTCTAGTTTCGCCCTATTTTTGTATTTTACCTTTTTCTTTATTTTTTCAGAATCAAATCCTTTATATTGTTATCTTCCATATTTTATGTTTATTATATTTTTAAGTTATATAATTTACTCTATATATCCTATTTTATTTTTTCATTAATGATTTTTAAATCTTGACAATATTTTTCAAATTACTGGAATTTTTCTGTAATTCAAATTTTGTTATTTCACTTAATTTTGTTACCTGAATTTGAACAACATGATCAAAAGTTTACAATTTTAAAGTTGCTTTAAAATAATGATGTATTCCCACAGCTTGTCTCTGATCTAATTGGCCAGTTATAACATGTTGCAATTTAATTACATTTGTATGTTTCAACTATACTTCTTGAGCATGTAACTTACACCAATTAAAAACCACAAAAAAACCATTGTTAATATCATTAAGTATCGAATAATACTAGAAATTCCCTTATAGAGGCATGTATATTTATCTGGGCTTGTAACATTAGATTCAGTAGTCAAAATCTTATAATATTACCAATGGCCATTATATACTATATCTATACTTGATTGGGTGGGTTGTACATGTTGAAATAAATGAATACACTAAAAGGTCTATGTATTATAATGAAGATCTTTAAGAAAATTGTGCGTCCAATAAATTATTATGCTTAGAATTAAGAAAAAATAACAGTAAATAAAACATTTACTCTTTCATCTTTTTGATGTCTCCCTATTTGTGATAATTGAATTCCCTTAGGAGACATTAGGTAAAAATTGGGCTTAGGGAGATGATTATAAGTATATTTTGCTATATTTCACTTTCTTCCTTTATTTTATACTCATTGTTTTTTTAGAGCTTTTGTACATTAATTTTCTTGTTTAGTGTGAATTTATTAGGTACATGGATGCTAGGAGGCATTAAAATGAAGGTACGAAGTGAAGTTTAACGTTTGAGATCAAAGGGAAGTGTTCAAGTAGCAAAAATTATCACTTTAGTGAAGGGGGAGGAGCATTAGAAAATGCAAAGTCGTCACTTCTAACCCTTCTTGATCCCACACGGTGCAGAATTTGACTTGGTGGTTCAAATGAAAAAAGATGCACTTTTGAGTTAGCGAAATTGGGAAGTGGTTACAGGTGATTTGGACTTACGATGCAAAAGTTACACTTATTCTACTACAGTGTGTACTACAATAGATGCAGGAATGTAAAACGAATTTGGGCCCTTAAAGTATTTAATTAAATCACACATAGGCCTAATCCAGTTTTAAGCACTATAATAAATCTCCTTAGACCTCAAAATTTAGTACACATAATTTTATTTCCACTTTTTTGAGAGAGAACAAGGCAAATGCAAGAGTAGAAGCTGGAGATACTCTTTTCTTCAACCAACAGCTTAAATCAGTCCTTCAATTAGGTTCTTTATTTTATTACTGTTTTTAGGAAACCTATATAATCTTAATTTAATTTTAGTTTTTCTTTCTAATATGAGCTCACATACTTGAGAAATGTATAATGGGATGAACCCTAATTTATTTAGTTAATATCTTCAATTTGGGACTACTTTTTGTTTTAAATTGAGTTGGGTATTCTATATTGACTATTATTTCATGCATGTTTAGTTTTTAAATTTGGCAAGTTAGAGATAGGTTTCAGTAGATAGGCTATTTACCTTTGGGATGATCATCCAGAAGGGGTGTTTAATTAAATGATCTAGATAATAGACGCGTGGTATTCGTCATTAATCCTGACGGACTTGACTAACCGCGTAGCCAATTGGGTAATGTCTTAATCACATGAATGTAGCATATAATCACCCTGTCGGGGTTTGTAATTCTGTGAGATTTCCTTTAAGTCTACCGTGAAGGGAGTTAGGAGGATATTAGGGACCCGACGAATGTAGAAATACCTACTTTACCCTTAATGAAAGCATTAAATACATGAATTTAGGTGAATCCCTAGAAAGACTCAAGTATTTTTCTCATATTTTTGTCCACCCTCTAGTCTTTACTTTATTGTCATTCTATTTAATCTTTACCTAAATTACGTTCTTTCCTTTAGTCTTTTCATAATAAAAAACCAAACAAATATCTATCTTTTATTTATTTCGTATTGTAATTAATTCTACTTATCATCTAACACATTTATCATACCTAGATATTCCCGTGGAGACGATTATCCTGTTTTAACATACTTATTACTTGGATGACATGTACACATGCGGTAGTCGTTTCTCTTCTTTAATGTTGATTTTTATCACACTCTAGGATCGACCACTTTCTCTATTTCGTTATTTTATCCTTTAATCAAAATTGTCTAATATTTTAATCTTTTCATTTTTCTATTGAGTAATGATATTTGTCACCCTTTTTATATCACCCTTTTATCACCTCCTACGTGTATGTCTACATGTACCAATGAATGGATTTCTCTATCTTATTTAATTTTTCTCTATCTTCTATTCAAGGAAATCAGAACATATATATAGAAAGGTGATAAAAGGGTGACATGAAAAGGGGTGACAAATATCATTACTCTTTTCTATTATACTAATAAACTCATTCTTATTATATAACTCGGAAGATTGCTTGTGTTGGACTATTAATTTGAAAATGAATAATGGGAATGGGTAACCTCACTGATGTGAGATAAATACTTGGTCTAAAAGAGTCCATACATATTTAGGTTCTTAAGATGATCTTGGCTACACTTTTAAAGTGTAAAATTTCTAATTAAGGCATATAAGAATAATAAACTTGTCCCATGTGGAAAAAACGGTTATAGTTTATATATGCTTTATGGATTATGCATTGCATCTGATTTGACATTGAGAATACAACTACTATACAATGACACTTAAGACTTGGACATATGAGTCTATTAGGACTCAACGTTCAAAGTAAGCATGACTTACTTGGTAAAGATTCTATGTCTAATTTATTTTTTCGAAACTTGTGTCTTATCTAAACAACATAGAATGAAATTCAATATGATGCACATATGTCTAAGTCTATACTTAAATATGTACATGTTAATTTGTGAAGACCTAAAAAGCATGAAACTCATGTGAGGATAAGGTATTTTATGTCTTTAGTTGATGATTACCCCACAATTAAAAGGACTTTTCTTCTAAAAACAAAAAATTCAACTGTCAATCTTAATAAAGAGTGGATTGCATTACAAGTAAAACAAAGTGGAAAATAACTTAAGATCCTAAGAATAGAGAATAGTCTTGAATTTTGTATTGATGAGTTTGATAAATTTTGTATATCGTATGGTATAATGAGACATTGAATTGTTCGAAAAACACCAAAACATACTAGTGTGGTTGAAATTATGAGTATGACCATTCTTGAAAAGATTTGATGTTTATTTTCATACGAACCTTGAAAATATTTTTTGGGAGAAGCACTTTACACTGCTACCTATCATGTGAATATAAGTCCCAATATATATTTCAACATGAAATGCCCTCTGGAATTGTGGGATAATAAAAAGCCTAACTTGTGATAATTTGGATGTGATACATATGCTCATTATAAAAAGGTAAACTTGATCCTAGGTCATTAAAATATGTTTTCCTTGGTAATCACATATCCATGGTACCAAATGATTTTGTGGGATTGAGAATCTAGAGTAATAAAGCTTCTCGTTAATGGGGATATTATATTTGATGAATCTAACTTTCCTTGCAAGTTAGGAACTATGTTTCTAGATAATGATAACACATAAGGGTACTGAGATTGAGGTGAGGCCTATAACAACTTTAGAAAATTATATTAATCATGATGATCCAAATGAAGGGGAAGAACCTGATACTGAGCATTCGAAAGAGGAGTTAGTTCTAAATAATGGGCACAATGTTGGGTCAGAAACTCTTCAAGAGTCCACTAAAGATAGCTTGGTGACCTACTAGTTAACAAGAGATTTAGTGAGGAAAGAACCGAGACCTTCTCCAGATATTCATATGTTGAATTTGTGTATATTACATTTATAGCTGCCACTAAGGTTAAGAATAATGAACATGGTAGATATCTTATGGTAGTTAGCTCAAAAGGTAAAAAAATTTGGTTTAAGGCTATGAAAGAAGAAATGTAGTCTTTTAAAATTAACAAAAATTAGATTATTTGTGTAAACATTGAAATGGAATGCATTTATGTAGGTAGTTGCTTATATTAGTAGTACTCTGAATATTGGTCTCTGTTATGGAAAAATTAGTGTACCTTTTGATCTAGTGGGTTATGCATTACGTGAAAATCTCAATTACATCCTTTAGCAGCTTTATCTACTATTGAATCCGAATATGTCGAGGTTTGTGACTGTTTTAGAGAGACTATATGGTTACAAGAACTAATTAATTAGTTAAAGATGGCGAAGTCAACTATTACTATATTTTCTGATAGTTATTCACTTGAGTAGATTGCCTATGTACCATGAAAAATCTAATTAGGTTGGTGTAATATTTCATTTTATTCTTTACTACCCGCAAATATTGTTTAACTTGTTGTATGTTGATTGAGTTGTTTTTCATTTTTATTTTATAGGTACCTGGCATTTGTGATGAGTTGGCTTGAAGGCATTGTGTATTGCTAAAAACTCACTTTTTTTGTTTAATCAAGGTGCATTGGACTATAGGTGGAGATTATTATATTATAAAGGAATATGCCATTCTAAGCCCAAAGCTCATATTTCCTTATAGGCCACTTATGTTATGATGTGTCCTTTTATTTGATCCACAAATTACAACCTTGATCTCTTATTTGGATGGTCCAGATTGAAACCCTAATTGATTTTGTGGATATATAAGTTGGTTAAATTTGATCAATATATTCTTCCGTCTTCTATACATCTTCTCCCTAAACCTATATTCGGCAAAACTAAGGTACATTTTGTGTCTTTCAATCTTATGTATTGAATAATTGTTAGTCAGTGTTGAAGAAATAGAGAAATGAAGTGAGATTTCGTGATGGATTCAAGGAGTGTGTTCTCCGTTCAATTGAAAGACTACTATCTTTTATTTATTTTCAATTCTTATTTCAAAAATTTAGATTTTTCTAAAACCTTTGGAAAAAAAAAATTAATTTAATCTTTTATTAATTTCTTTTCTCTTAGTGATTTTTAGTTTTCAAAGCTACAATTCTTTGCCTAAAAACTTTTAGACCATCTTACTTGATTTGTAGGAGTATTAGGATTTCTTGTTTTTTTTTAAACTTTTTTTTTATTCAATTCGGACAAAATATGAGTTTTTTGATTTACTGAATTAGAAACTTATAATTCCAGATTGATTATCTTCCTCAATCCAATTGGTGGCTTAATTATCCATCTTTTTAGTTTCATTCAATATAACCATATGATTATTGAGCGACATGAAAACCATGTGTTTGAAAATATACTTGAATAATTTTTCCTTGATTAAAATATCAAGAGATACAACAAAATATGAAGAGAGGTTACACATATGTGAATGGCCGATAACAGTAAAATTACAATCATCAATCATGATGCTATGTACAATTATAAAACAATCACTATATGCATTACTAACACTAAGGTATGGATCCATATTATATGTATATTATTTTTCATTTATATATTATTTATCAAAAAATTATGGTAGTTCAGTCTTACCATTATAGAATATACATATACGTGACAATTCAAGCATGACTCTAGATAAAACCCGTGGTAGGACCCCGTGGTACGGGTTTTTGAGCTGCAGACCATGGTCCGGTGTACCGCGGGGATGCTCCGCGCCTCCTACGTCAAAAAACCCGTGGTAGGACCCCGTAGCACGTGTTTGTGCGGTGCATGGCGCGGTATAGGGTCCGGTATACCGGACCCATCAGCTATATTTTTTTTCGTTTCTGGATAAAACCCGTAGCTCTACCCCGTGGCACGGGTTTTTACCGTGCGGTGCACCGCGGCTGAGGTCCGGTGTACCGCACCTGGCAAAAACCTCCCCATCAGCTAGATCTCGAAAAGTTATGCAGTTTAGGCTCAAAAATCACCTTATTCCGACATCCGAGCGCAAAGATATGACTTTCCGAAGTTTCTCTGTTCGAAAAAATTTTGCTCGCTTCCCTAACTCGATTTCTCCAATACCTAATCATCAAAAACACTAATACCTTCCTCAAATATGCAATATCAACTAAAATTAACTAAACTAAACTAAAAATAAAACATAAAAACATAAAAATTAATATGGGATGTCTCCCAAAGGGCACTTTTGTTTAACGTCTTTCAAAGTTAGACGAGTTACCTCGGTTATTTCTTTTTATAGCCTCCCCAGCAGTGAGTGAGATGATTAACACTTACCAAATCGAGCTTGCAACCTTTGATAGCCTTGATTTCGACCACTCCTTCTGAGATAATTTGCGTGATAACATAAGGTCCCTTCCAAGAACTGCTCTGTTTGGGGTTGGGAGGTTTCCATGCCACCTCGTCTCCTACCCCAAACTCAATCTTTTTCTTTATGGTTTCTTGGAGACTTTCAGGTTCTGGCTTCTTGGTTACTGCTCTGATTGGATATAGTTCTTTTGACTTCTTTTTCCTCTTCTTTCCCGAAACATAGAATGTTTCAGCGTTATCTCCAATACTAAGAGTCACGGTTCCTTCATTCACATTCACTATATTATCGCTGGTGGCTAGGAATGGACGCCCAAGAATGAATGGGACGTTCTTATCTGCTTTGTAGTCAAGAATAATAAAGTCCGTTGGAATAACAAGGTTACCTACTTGAACGAGTACATCCTCTATTACTCCCCACGGCTTAACTGTAGAGTGATCCGCAAGTTGTAAGACTACGGATGTCGGTTTCGCTTCACTAATACCAATCTTCTTGAATACACTTTTGGGCATGATATTCACACTTGCCCCTAAATCACACATGGCTTTTCCATGAAATATACCACCTATTTTGATTGGGAGATTGAAACTTCCCGGATCTTTACGCTTTGGTGGTAATCTTCTTTGAACTCGTGCTGATACCCCTTCGTTGATTGCTACAGACTTCGCTCTTGTGAATCTTTTCTTATTGGAGAGTGCCTCCATAAAGAATCGATCATAGTTTCTCCTTCCTTCCATAGCTTCGAGTAAAGGGACGTTAATTTTCACTTGTTTTAACGCCTCTATACACTTCTGATGTTGCTCCGTGGGATAGTGGCAATGTATGGGTGTTTGTCTTGCTCTACTTCTCTCTTCAATTCTTGGTCCATCAACCACTCTAGGCTTCTTAATCTCATCATGTTCAACTTCTTCAACCCAATCCTCAACAATTATCTCATCTAAGTTCATCCGTTTTACGTTTGACTTGTTTGGTAGAACATCCCCTTTTGAGGGAGATGGTAGCGCTTTGGTGATTATCTCACCGTGTTCTTTTATCTTCTGAGCGTGAAGACTAATAGTCTTAACCTTATCGTCTACGTATTGGATCTTCTTCATGTTAGATGTTGTATCTTGGGTCAATTGTAGGAGTTGACTTTGTATTTGTTCTATGATTGTAGTGAGCCGCATTACATTCTTCTCTAAAAGTTGATTATGTTGTTTAAGATCTTGATTCTGTTGTTGCAGGCTTTGCACTATTGATGCATCGATTTTTGATTCAAGTCTGCTCATATTTTCCTTTGAGAAGTTGATGAATTGACTAATAGTCTCTTTTAACTCAGTAATCTCTTCTTGAGGACGTGATTGAGCTTGACTTACATTATGCACAGTATAGCTCGGTGGTTGATCAACTTGATTTTCATAGGCTTGCTCTTGTAGGTATAACTGTTGAGGTGGCTTTGAGATGCTTTCCTTAACAGTTATAGCGAGTTGTTGCATTTGATCTTGCAAGCTTGAAATCCTCGCGTCTTCTTCTTCGTTAGTGGTAGGAGTTTTTCCTTGTGGCCAACTCATGTTGTTCTCAATGATTGTTTCCATACCACTTTTTGCTTCTTTTGGATCCATAGAGACAAAATTTCCACGACCCATATTATCTGCTCTCAGCCTTGACTCTCTATCGAGTCCATTATAGAACATGGATAATTGTAATTGTGGCGTGTATCCATGTAGTGGACATCTTGCCAACATCTTTTGAAATCTCGTCCATGCTTCGCCAACACTCTCTCCGGCTTCTTGTAAGAAATTTGTAGGCTCCAAGAGTTCCTTTACTCGCATACTTGTAGGATAAAATTTATCAAGGAATCTTTCTTGAAGCTTGTCCCAATCGGTTATTAGCTCGGGAGGTTGATCATCGAACCAATCGCTTGCTTTCCCGGTCAAGAAAAATTGAAACATTAAATAATACATCTGTTCTTGCGTAACACCTTCCTTAATGTAGGCATCACAAAATTGCATGAATTTTTGAACAGATCTGACCGGATCTTGATTTGTATCACCATTAAATTTCCCACAGCTCGCGAATTGATTAATTAAATCAGGATCAGGCTTGAATCTAACGGCTTGGATAGTTGGGACGCGAATCCCAATGCGTTGAACTCGAAATTTACTAGGTAAACCTAGCTCTAACCGTTGATTATCCATCTAAAATCCTGAGAAAGACTAAAACAAAAAGAAAGCGTAAAACTGAAAACAAATAAAAACTTCTACACTAAATAAACACAAAATAGATTTAACTTAAAGATAAATCCCCGGCAGCGGCGCCAAAAACTTGGTGGGGGCAAAGGTGTGATAAAATAATAGATAAATAAAGATAATAATAAAGAGTCACACACCCTTGAGAACCACGGAACTCACTGCAAGTATCACAGATCGTATGCAAGTTTTAATGATAAGTCAAGTTCGTTCACAGGGATTGTATCCGTTAGATCTACTTATATTTAACAAGCGTAGATGAATTTATATGTTTTAGAATAAAATATAAAACTAGAAATAAATATCTGATATGAAATAAACAAATATGAATGCAGATAAATAAATATGAATGTAAGTCTAATAGATTAGGATTACTAATATGAGTCTATTACTAAATCGTTATTCTAACCTGTCACAGATTAAGCATTATATATTAACCAGGATTCTAAATTCTACCTAGCCTTCTCTAGGCTTAGGAGCAACCTCTCCACTACTAGGGATTCCTAAGTAATGATTGGTGATTAAATCAAACCTTAATGGCTATCTAGTTAGGCAAGGGATCAAAACTAGACGATTATGTGGTGTTGTCAATAACTAAGAATAATCCTAAGATTGGCCAAATCTAAGGTGTAACAATAAGTCAAAACACATAATAACAATATACGCCAAGCTCAATCAATTAAAATAACAAATATTATTTATGAATGTAGACAAAATAATAATCCAACAATTAAAAGTAAAACTTACAGAATAATAGCTTAGAAAGATGGTGTAGCATAGATCTATAGCTAATTACTCTAAATATAGAGAAGGTGAGATGTAGAAGAGGGGTTGTCAGTCTCCAATCTTCTTCTTCTTGTCTTCCTCTACAGGTCAGCTTGCTTCTTGAATCAATAGCTTGATTCTAAGGATGAATATTAATGTAAAGGACTAAGCTATTGTTTATAATTTAAGCTAATGTTTAGAACTGAGCAAGGACATGTTTACAATGATAAGAGGGTGTATTTATAGGTATCTTGGAAGCCCTAATTCGTTTTCTTGAAGGAGAAGTAAGTAGTGGACTCCAAGCCCAACTCAAATTCGTAACCCTAAAAACATGAAATCAGGTCCGATCTTCTTTTGGCTCTAACAGCTTCAATACTCATCCGTTTGACGCGTATGAGTACACCAAATTGATCGTCTTGGAAAGCTCTTCAACTTTTCTCTTGACCGTTTCTCCAAATTCCACACCGTTCTTGAGATATAAGCTGATTTGTGGTCGTAGGTGCAGAAATTCAGGATTAAGGCAGCTTTTCCTTTTCCATATTTTTAGCTTTTGTTTCCTTATCTCCAATTACCATGCTTATCTCTTTCCATAAGTTGTAGTCTTTGATAAACAAGAGATTTTTAGCTGACGTTCCATTATTTTTAGAACACACAAAGGATTATCTTTATTTACTTGCGTTTAGTTATTTATTTGCATTTTCATATTAGTCTTTAATATCTTAGGAACTATAAAACCAAACAAACAACTCTTATAAACATTTATTTGCTTTCATAAGTGCAATTAATCATTAATTGATAAGCATTAAGGTTAGCCATTCCGTCCCTGCGAACGATCCTATTACCACTATTATTACTTGGGACAACCGTACACTTGCGGTTGTGGTTCTCTTTACTTATTACATTTATTTTTAGAACACACAAAGGACCACCAAGTTTTTGGCGCCGCTGCCGGGGACGGTAGCGTGTGACCACGGTGTTTATCCTTTAGTGATAGTTGCATTTATTTTATTTATTTTTTATTTTCAGTTTTACGCTTGTGTTTGTTTTGTTTTGTTTTTACAGGTGCTTTATTCAGGTAATGATCAAGAAATTTCATTAAAGATGTATAGAAAACATTACCCAAATCCTGGTCCATTTGACTATTGGGAAGACTCTTCGGGACAACAACGATGGGGTATAAATTCTTACCAAGCTTACCAACAACCATATCAATACCCACAAGAGCAAGGATGGAACAATCAATGGATCAGGAATAATCAACAACAAACGCCATATCACTATCAACAAGAACAAGTATGGAACCACCATTGGGTTGAGAATAATCAACATTATCCATCTCATAACTATCAACAAGAACAACACGAGCATGAATGGAACAACCAGTGGGTTGAAAACATTCAACAGTATCCACCTCATCAAGATCAAGAAGATACACTACTAGAGAAAGCCAATCGCCTACTCGAGGAATTTCAGGCAAGAGAACCAGAGCGTAAGGCAAGAGACGAGGAATTCAAAGCCACCCATGCACACATACAACAGATGCTAGATGAAAGGGATGCCCGAAACAACTCTCTTAACTTAGCTGAAAGTGGTAGTAAGTCTTATGAAGGTCCCACTCCCTCGAAGGATGGAACAGATCAATTGGAAGTTGTTGAGGAGGATGTGTTGAAAGAAGGTGAGAATCTTGTTAGCATAGTGGAAGAAGGAGTAGCAACGCAAACCCTAGAAATGAACACAGAGATTGCTATTCCTAAGGTGTATACACATGATCAAGATATAGAGCGCAAACAAGAAGAGGTGGTGATCGAGGTTATAGAAAATCCAAATAAAGAATATTATGAGGTAATAGTGGAAGATTGGGTTGAAAGCGAAGATGAATATGAAATGGTTGGAGAATCAATTGAAGAATTAAAGGTTAAAGATAAAATAGAAATTGAATATCCGCCACAAAAAGTTCACCAATCACCATCTCTACCACGAATCATTATTAAAGATGAAAAATCAGAATCACCTCGACTACCACAAATGATCAATATGTGTTATACAAGCAAGGTGCCACACCGCGAGAGCAAAAAGGCAAGGAGAAGCACCTACCCACCACATTTTAAAGATGAATCTGAGATTGAAACAAGGAATAAAAATAAGCTTATACCGTTGAAAATGGTTATCTACTCTAATGTGGTGAAAAATGAGTTTCGTCATGAAAATAAAAAGGCGAAACGAAGTACTTACCCACCTCCTTTTAGAGATCGATTGAATAATATTCAAAGGGGGGAGGTTCTTAAGCTTTTACATCAAGGAAGAGGCGAGTTTAAGCGGAGGAACACCGCAAGGGCCTCAATACCATCTTCATGGAAGGTAACGCGTCGAACTTAAAGACGTAATAAACAAAAGTGCTTCTTGGGAGACAACCCATGTTTTAAATTGCTTTCATGTCTTTTAAATTCTTAGTGTAAATTAGAGTAACGGTTCTTTATTTAGTGTTTATTTTTAAGAAATGAGGAAGGGTAGTTGTTTTTTATGATTGCAGGGGTAAAAGGGTCATGAGTTTGGGGTCAAAACGAGGAGAAAACGAAAAATTATGGAGTCAACAGCAGGTTTGACCGGCTAGCCGGCGAGCTGGCCGGCATACCGGCCAAAAAAGCTGAAGACCCCCAAACTCTCTGACCACTGCGTCAGCGATAACGCAACATTGCTGCGTCACGATTCGCGCCAGCGGGATTTCGCCGGCATGCCGGTCAACTGACCGGCTAGCCGGCCAACTGGAGGAAGAGTTACTGGTCCTTGCGTCAGCGACGACGCAAGGTTGCTGCGTCTCGAAATCCGCCAGCGACATGCCGCCGGCATACCGGCGAATCCGCCGGCTAGCCGGCCGATGAAGGTGAAGGTTCTGATCACTGCGTCAGCGATGACGCAAGAGGCTTGCGTCAGAGGTAAAAAAAAAAAGTACAAAATTTTTTGAAAATTATTTTTCGCCGACGCACTGGCCGGCATGCCGGTCAACCGCCGGCTAGCCGGTCAACTGCTGTGATCGGCGATTTTCAAGGTTTAAAACCCTATATTTTTACCCTCTTTCCCAAGCCTACCTCTTACTACGAATCCTAGCCTCCTACCACTCCGAAAATCATCATCAAAACAACATTATACCACCAGTCCTTCCCTCTAAACATCATCCAAGATCACAATCAAACCATTAAACTTCCAAAATACCAAAGCTTTACACTTTAAACCAATTTTTCTTTCACCAAAGCTGAAAAATTATCCATTAAACCTCTCCCAAACCTTGAAATATCCATGACCCAGCTCTAAACAATCCATAATTCAAACCCAAACCTTCAAGAACACTAAAATCACAATTTTATCCAAACCTTTTGAGGGTCTTGAAGCTTTGAGTTTGGGGTCATCGGAGATGACCATAAAGGTTAGGAAAGGTACGAAGAACATGGTGAAGAAAGCGATTTGGGTATTGAGGAAAGATTTTCATAGAGGAGATGATGCTTAGAGGGCAAGTAATAAATGAAAACGTGGGAAATTTGAAGAAGTTCGAGGTGATGAAGAACACTTTAAACGCAACCATTGATGAAGAAGAATTCAAAACCTCAACTTGGACGCAACACCGACACCAGTCTCGCGCTGGTTAAGATACGTTTTCTTTCCCTTCTCATTTAGTGTAAATTATTTTATTGCTTTGAGTCTTTTCGAGTCGTGGGGACACGACTCATTTTTGAGTTTGGGGTGGGGTTCGTTGCCTCATCCAAATTTTTATGTGTTTAGTTGCTTTATTTGCTTTCAATAAAATAATTTTCGGAGTTGCGTTTGACTATAGAAGATTTTAAATGTTCCTTTAAGCATACTTTTGATGAATCTATGATAGTAGATAGTGGACTTTAGGGAATAACATAAAACGCACTTACAATTGCATGCGAACATAGGTAATTGATAGGAAAAATTAATGAACAATGCAAATGAAGTAAGCTTGTACTTAAGGAATATGTTTGGTGTGTAGAACGTGAAATCTTAATCAGTAGAGAACCCACCTAGATATGAACTAAAGACAAGCTATGTACTTAGGAAAATGATAGGGGCAGTTCTTTGTTAGCCATTTGAAGCCTTTTAGCTTGCTATCCCTTATTATAATTTTATCCGTCTTAGCCTAATTTTGAGCCTTAAGCCTTTTCTTTTGTAGCCACGATATAAGCCCATTATCCTTTAGATTATTAGGCATGACCAAATGACCCGCACTTGAATCACAACCCTGAGACTTGTCTCGAGCTTGAGTTTGGGGTGGAGGGTCCACATTTGGGAATTTACATTGGGAAGGGATTATATGTGTTTGTATTGAGGCACAAAAATGAAAGATGATATTATTATTTGTAACCCTTTGCCGAGATTTGAAAAGAAAAAGAAAAAAAAAATATTATAAGAGACATGACCTTTCACATCAAAACGAGGGTCATGGGTATCTTGTACAAAAAAAAATGAAAAAAAAAAGAAATAAAAAAGAAAATAAAAAGAAAGAAAGAATAAAATAAATCGGCAAAGTGGAATATTTTTGGAAATCATCTTAGTTTGTATTGGGTTGACATGGGGACGCAATATTAATGCGTCAAATGGGTGAGTGAGAACATTGTTGAGCGTAAACTCAAGCTCGAGGACATTGTTGATGGTAAGTGAGGAGAGAGCCAAAAGCTTACTTCAAATTTACCAAATATACATCCATACCGTCCTTAAGCCATTATTAAAACCATAAAGACCTCGTGATTCCTAAGTGCATGGTGAATTTATAATTCTGTTGATAGGGAATATGCTAGGTGGAGCGTTCAAAGCGAGTTAGGATTAATGACCACCCTATAGCCATCATACAGATATGAGTACAAGTGTAACCTTCAAGCATTGCGACTTTAATTTTATGATTGAGATTATTTGTGTTTGATGTTGCATGATTAGTGTATGTATATGTTAGTTCTTAAAGTGTTGTTATATGAGATTTATCTTAAGAATTGCTTTAGGTTTATTTGCTAGCTTCTATTTGTTCTTGCGTTTACTTCTACCCCTTGTTTTATTTTGTTTTACTTTGTCGGGACGACAAAGGTTTGAGTTGGGGGTCTTGATGTCTCCTTAATTGTTCGTATTTTCAACCCTTAGGAGACATCATTTTTGGTGTTTATTTAATTAATTCGATAGACTTTTGGACTAAATATGCGATAATATGATTTTCCTCTTTTATTTCTAGCATTTTTGATTTATTAAGCTTTTGCGCGTAATATTGGTATTTTTAGTGAAGATTTTACAGGTTTTAGATGTTAGCTAGAAGAGGAATCCGAGGAGAAAGTCAAAGATCAAGAGATAGGGTCAAAACTCGAAGATAAATCCCGAAGATATTATTTGTAGAGCTGAAAATCCATTTTCCAGGCCATAGATTGCTGATTTCGAGGTGCTTAAGCGATGATTTAGCTGTTGACCTTTGAAGAGAAATCATTCCTTATCGAGTTACGGAACTTTAGCAACTGGAATGAGGTCAATCGAAGTTTTAACGCATCGGGAAAAGCCATTTTAGTGAAGGTGTATCAGCAGTTACGGGATTTTGGGCTTAGAATTTGGGCTTGGACATTTAATTAGTGTTTTATTATTAGGTCCAAGCCCTAATCCGTTTTTAACCTTATAAAAGGAGATTTTGACCTCATTATTTCTCACCTCTCACACTTTATTCAATATCCTTAGAGAGAGAGTCAAAGACCTCTCATAATTCATTCAATATATACATCCTTAGAGAGAGCGTCAAGAGGCGGAAGCAAGAGCAGAAGCTGGAGACTGTCTATATCTCCAACAACAGTTCAAGCCAATTCCTCTATCTAGGTTCTTAATTTATTTATGTTATTAGGAACATGTATATTATTAATTTCTTTATTGTTTTTACTTTTAATATGAGCTAAACCTTAATTACTTGAGAATCGTAATGGGATGAACCCTAATTTGTTTAATTCATGTATTTCAATTTGGGATTAGTTTCTAGTTTAATTTGAATTAGGTATTTCATATTGTTTCTTATTTTATATTAATTTCACTATCAATGAATTAGCTAATCGGAGATAGGTCATAGTAATTAAGCTATTCACTTTGGTGGGGGAAGTGATCGCCTTGACGGGGGGTTTAATTACTGAACTAGATAATAAACGTAAGGTAGAAATTATTGATCCTGACGGACTTAGTTAACCTTATAGCCAATTGGGTAAAATAGTATTCATTCGAAGGTGGATTATGATCGCCCTGACGGGGTTTGTAACATCTGAGAATAGCTCCTAGGTCCACCCTGACGGGGGCTAGGAGATTATAGAGTCCCGACTAATATAGAAATATCAGTTCTGCCCTTAAAGAAAGCATTAATTAGGTAAGTTTAGGTGATTCCCTAGCGAGACTCAAGTATAGCTCATATCTGCATCTTAGTCCTTTAGTATTTATTTTCAGTATCTTATTTTCTTGCATTCTTAGGATTAATATAAAACCAAATAAATATCTTTTATCTTTTATTTTCTGTATTTGCAATTATTACTATTTATCTGTTGAACACTTGGGTTATACCAGTCCAATCCCTGAGAACGAATCCGACTTGTCGGAGTATTACTTGGACAACCGTACACTTGCGGTATTGTGGTTCCATTATTTTCTGTACTTAATTTTATAACACACCAGGACCCACCAAGTTTTTGGCGCCGCTGCCGGGGATTTATCTTTAAGTTAAATCTATTTGGTGTTTATTTAGTGTAGAAGTTTTTATTTGTTTTCAGTTTTACGCGTTTTCTTTTTAGTTTCTTCTCAAGTTTATTAGGTATGGAGAATTATTACGCACAAAATATGCATGGGGCCCGAAGTCAAAATTTTTATCAAGAAGGTTCGAGCTATCAATTACAAGCTCCACCACAACCCATGCATAATCCACAAAATGAAGCTACAACAGAAATGATGGATAAATTATTGATTCTGGTTCAAAACTTTACGCAGCTCAACAATAAAACATCCAAGGAGCTAGTTGAAAAAGTGGAAACCCTGGAGACACAAGTCAGTCAAGTGACCAAAGCTTCTCTAAAATTCCAACAAGAGTTTCCACCGTTAATCGGAAGTATCATAGAAGAACAGGTTCGACAAGCTCTTCCGTCTCATCAAGTTTTTGAAAGTATAAGTTATTTGGAAAACATGGAAGAGCAACACGCGGCAAAGATAGATGCTAATACAACCTTAATACGTTCTATGCACCAAAAATATCAAGCAATGGAGCAAAGATTAACGGACCTCACTACGATCAATCAACAGTTACAACAAGAATTACATAAGAAACTGGGTTATAGCAATGTTGGGTTCGAAATTTCAACCATAGAAGAACCAACCAAGCTTAGCTTAGAAGAAGTAATTGTTAAAGATCCAATTGCGAAGAAGGTTGATCCAGAATTCAAACATGTGGAGGAAGAAAAAGAAACCGATAAAGAAGAGACAATCGCACAAGAGGTGCAAAAAGAAGAAAGTAAGGTGGAACCACCACCTACACAACCATTACTATCACCACCTCATCTACAAAGCATTACATATCCTAGTGGTGATAATAAATCAGAAACGTCAAGCCCAGAAGAAATCATTGTTCCTATACTCGACGTCCCATACATGCGAACTGGCCTAGTTAAAAAAATTGACGATGATGCCACTGAAATCGATAGAGATGTTTGGTTCGATGTTGTTGAAGAGTTCAGCCTTCAAGAAGAGGAGGAAGTGGAATCACCACAAGTTCCACTTAATGAGCTAGAAGAACAAAGCACGATATGCATAGAGGACGTAATCGCATATAAAGAGCCTACACCACCGATGGTCTGCAAGGAAGATCTGTCTAAAAAGAGTGAAAGTGTAGAAGTTGAGATTGAGAATAGGGACCGTACTAAAGAAAGCTTGACAACCATTCCAAAGAAACTACCACAAAAGATGCAAGATCTTGGAGCCTTATATCTCCAAATTAATATAGGTGGTAATTTCAAAGCTAAAGCGATGTGTGACTTGGGCTCAGGAAGGAATATCATGCCCAAGAGTTTGTTCGAGAAGTTAGGCATGGGAGATGCCAACAGAAAAGATATTGATTTGCTGCTCCTAGATAATTCAACGATAAAGCCATGGGGAGTCATTGAAGTGATTTGCTTCAAGTGAAGGGTATTTGCTCCACAAGAAGGAGCAAATACCCTTCAGAAAACAGTTGAAAGTTTAATCGCTCTACAAACACAAGCAATGGAACGTCAGAACGCAGCGATGGAGCGTCAGGATGCAGCGATAGAACGTCAGAACGCAACTATAGAAAGACAAAATGCACTTGAAGCAAATATGAAGATGTTCCAAAATCAGCTGAGTCAAATCAATAAACAGCTCAATCAACGTCAGCAAGGACAACTTCCTAGTGATACTGAGAATCCGTTACAAATCGAAGATTGTAAAGTTATTAATCTTAGAAGTGGTAAGAACCTTCCTCCACCTCCTTTTCCGGTTATGAAAGAAAAAAAAGTGAGAAAAGAAAAAGAGGTGGTGAATAAAGATAAAGAAGTTGAAGTAGAAGAAGTGGAGAAGCCTGTTGAGGTTCCGAAAAAGAAAGATGAGACTATAATCAATCGTCCACCTCCACCATTTCCATCAAGAGTTCAAAAGAAAGGTGATATGGGTGAGTATCAAAAATTCTTTAACAAAATAAGAGGTCTTAGCATAAATATTCCGTTGTTAGAAGCTATTCGAGATATACCCAAGTATGCTAAGTTTCTGAAGAAAGCCCTCACCAACAAACGGCCATATTGTGATAATGAGATGATTGGTCTTCCTGAGGAATGTAGTGCTATTTGTCAAGGTAAATTACCTCCAAAGTTAGTTGATCCTGGGAGCTTTACAATTCCGATATCTATTGGTAATGAGTGGAAAGGAAAAGCGCTATGCGATTTAGGTGCAAGCATCAATTTGATGCCCAAATCAGTCTTTGATAAGCTTAATATTGAAGCAAGACCCACTTCTATGGTCTTGCAAATGGCGGATCGATCTCTTGCACATCCGGAAGGCCGAATCGAAGATGTCCTCGTTAAGGCAGGTACGTTAATTTTTCCCGCTGATTTCGTTATTCTTGATTACGACGCGGATAGGAATGTCCCCATTATTTTGGGAAGACCATTCCTAGCCATGGGGCGTACCCTTATTGATGTAGAAAATGGAGAAATGATTATGAGGATCCAAGACGAGGAGGTGAAATTCAACGTGTTCAGACCTATGAAGTTTCCGGATTCCAAGGATGAATGTTTTCGTGTAGAAGTAATGGAACCGGTAAGAACAAAGCCAATTAGTGTTGTGGACACTTTAGGGGTGGAGGAGAAAGAGCTACGAAAGAAACCACCAATTAAAGCTCCTCCATACCCCAAAGATCCACAACTCAATCATGCGAAGAAGAAAGAGAAAACACGTGCCACGAAGGTTCCGAAGGAACCTAAGAAAGAGAGAAAGAAAAAGGGGTTCAAAGTAGGTGAAGAAGTAGCTATGAAGAAACCGAACCCCCACCCAAAGGTACGTGAATCAAAAAGTTCTTGGATAGGACCATTCATGGTCGCGCAGGTTATCTCAGACAAACTAGTGGGCATAAAAGCGAAGGGATGCAAATTTCGACTTGCAAATATTGACAACCTCACTCACTGCTGGGGAGGTTATGTCAATGACTAATGACTGAGGTAATCCGTCGAGCTTAACGACGTTAAACAAAAGCCAATTCTTGTATAATAGCTGAGTTTTTAAATTTTTGCATTTTAGATTAGTTTGATTTTCATAATTTTAGTGTTTATTATTAAGAAATGAGGAAGGGTAGTTGTTTTTGATGATTTCAGGGGTAAAAAGGACTTGAGTTTGGGGTCGAATTGGCGAAAACAGAAGAAAAAGAGGTTGGACGTCCAGGAGAATCCGGGTACCCGGTTTTACAAAACCGGGAACCCGGTTTCGGAGCTGGTACCACCCTCTTCAAACGCAGCACGTGGCGTGTGGGGTTCGACAACAGCGTCGAAACCGGGTACCCGGTTTGCGAAATCCGGGAACCCGGTTTTGGTGCTGTAACAGTTGAAGAGTCTGACCCTGCGTGTCGGTGACCTGCGTTTTGGAGCGTTTTGATTCGCGCATCGACACAAATCCGGGTACCCGCATTTGGCGAAACCGGGTACCCGGTTTCGGAGCTGTAAAATTCCAAGGACTCTGACCCTGCGTTTTGGGTTGGAGCGTCTTGGGGCGTCTCGAGGTAAAAATAAAAAAAAATAAAAAAAAGAGTATTTTTATTTTTTTTTCGCGTCGTCACAGCGACGCGGAACCGGGTACCCGGATTTTCGAAACCGGGAACCCGGTTTGCATCTGTGCCAGGTCCGTTTTCAGTTTTTTTTAGCCCTATATTTTTACCTCCTTCTTCAAACCAGCCTCCAAAAACACTCCCAAAACCCAGAATTTCCTGAACATCATCATCTACAACCACACAATTCTCAAATCTTACTCTCTTTCATCACAATACCATGAAATCGACTCATCTCCCATCCAAAATACGATAAAACTCCCACTTTCCTCCGATTGTTCTTCATTCAAGCTTCAAATTAAATCCAATTCCCTCTTCCCACGCATCAATTAGCCTTTACCCATCTCATATTCCACCATAATCTTCAAGTCTTAAACCTCAAAACATCAAAGTTCTAAGCCTTAGCTTCTCACTATTTGAAGTTTTGAGTTTGGGGTGGAAAGAGATGCCTATCAAAACCGTTGTCATGTGTGCTTATCGAAGGAATTATCCAAGAAATAACACTTTTGGTGCCGTTCAAGAACAAGCTCTTGGGATTCCTAATTCGCATTCAAACACAAGGTTACGATTGAAGCTAATCCGAAGGAGAGGAAAGTGATTGAGGAACCTGAAAGTGAGGAAGAAGATGATCCGATACTGAGTTGGAATCGAAAATCAAGGTGTTGAAAGAGAATCAGGATGCGATGATTGATATTTTGGGAAACGTTACAAACAAGTTGAACTTTATTTGTTCAAAGAACAACTTACGATGTCTAGACGCGAGATAAAGTTCATGGACGCAACACCGAAAACCAGCCTCGAGCTGGTTCAGATACGTTTTCTAATCCTTCTCATTTAGTGTATATTAGTTTATTTGCTTTATTGAGTCTTTTCGAGTCGTGGGGACACGACTCATTTTTGAGTTTGGGGTGGGGTTCGTTGCCTCATCCCAGTTTTTTTATGTGTTATTTGTTTTACTTGCTTTCAATAAAAGAATTTTCGGAGTTGCGTTTGACTATAGAGACTTTTAAATATCCCTTTAAGCATACTTTTGATGAATCAATGATAGTAAATAGTGAACTTTAGGGATTAACATAAAACGCACTTACAATTGCATGCGAACATAGGTAATTAATAGAAAAAATTAATGAACAATGCAAATGAAGTAAGCTTGTACTCAAGGAATATGTTTGGTGTGTAGAACGTGAAATCCTAATCAGTAGAGAACCCACCTAGATATGAACTAAAGACAAGCTATGTAATTAGGAAAATGATAGGGGCAGTTCTTTGTTAGCCAATTGTGCCTTTTTAGCCTTCTATCCCTTGTATGAATTATTATCCGTCTTAGCCCACGTTGAGCCTTTAGCCTTTTCTTTGTAGCCACGATATAAACCATTATCCCTTAGATTGTTAGGCATGACCATATGACCCGCACTTGAATCACAATCCTGAGACATGTCTCGAGCTTGAGTTTGGGGTGGTGGGACCACATATGGGGACTTTAATGGGTTGGGATTGATGTGCTTTGTATTGTAGCACAAATTGTAGATGATATATACTTGTAACCCTTTGCCGGGAATGAAGAAAAATGAAAAAGAAAGAAAAAAAAATTGAAATTTTTTGAAAATCAATACAGTAGGATCCGGGGACCCGGTTTCCAAAATCCGGGTACCCGGTTTGCCTCTGTACAAAAAAAGAAGAAGAAAAAGAGAAAAGAAAATAAAAAGAAAAATATGAATGAATAAAACACCCGGCAAAGTGGAATTTTTTCTAAAAATCATCTAATTTATAGTGGGTAGACATGGGACGCTAAATTGTTGCGTAATGGGTGAGTGAGACATCTTTTTGAGCGTTAACTCAAGCTCGAGGACAATGTTGATGGTAAGTGAGGAGAGAGCCAAAAGCTCACTTCAAATTTACCAAATATACATCCACACCCGTCCTTAAGCCAATATTATAACCGTAAAGACCTCGTGATTCCTAAGTGCATAGTGAATTTATGATTCTGTTGATAGGGAATAGACTAGGTGGAGCGTTCAAAGCGAGTTAGGATTAATGACCACCCTATAGCCATCATACAGAGATGAGTACAAGTGTAACCTTCAAGCATTGCGACTTTAATTTTATGATTGAGATTATTTATGTTTGATGTTGCATGATTAGTGTATGTAGATGTTAGTTTTTAAAGTTTTTCTATATGAGATTTATCTTAAGAATTGCTTTAGGGTTTATTTGCTAGCTTCTATGTGTTTATACGTTTGCTTCTACCCCTCGTTTTATTTTGTTTTGCTTTGTCGGGACGACAAAGGTTTGAGTTGGGGGTCTTGATGTCTCCTTAATTGTTCTTATTTTAGACCCTTAGGAGACATCATTTTTGGTGTTTATTTAATTAATTCGATAGACTTTTGGACTAAATATGCAATATTTCGGATTTCCCTTTTTATTTCTAGCATTTTTGAATTATTAAACTTTTGCGCGTAATATTGGTATTTTTAGTGTAAAGTTTACAGGTTTTTAGACGTTAGCTAGGAAAGGAATCCGAAGATAAAGTCAAAGATTAAAAGATAGAGTCAAGACTTGAAGAGAAATCCCGAAGATATTATTTTTAGAGCTGAAAATCCATTTTTCCAGGCCCTTGATTGCTGTTTTCGAGGTACTTAAGAGCTGATTGAGCCGCTGACCTTTGAAGAGAAAACATTCCTTATCGAAGTACGGAACTTTAGCAACTGGAATGAGGTCAATCGGAGTTGTAACGCATCGGGAAAAGCAGTTTTAGTGAAGGCCTGTCATCAGTTACGGGATTTTGGGCTTAGAAAGTGGGCTTGGACATTTAATTAGGCTTTTATTTTCTGGTCCAAGCCCTAATCCGTTTTTCTTATTATAAAAGGAGGTCTGGACTTCTATTTTTCATACAATTCATTCTTTACAATTAAAAACACCAGAGAGAAGCAACAGAAGGAAGGAAGAAGAAGCTGCTAGAGCTGGAGTGGGTCTATAGCTCCGTTCTCAGTCATTCCAATTCCGGAAATTAGGTTTCTTTTATCTTTTATTTGTAATCAATTATGAATTCCATTTATTTTAATTTAGTTTTTCTTTTTAATATGAGCTAAACAATTCATAGTGCTTGAGAACGCATAATGGGTTAATCCCAATTTGATTTCATTCTATACATTTGAATTTGGGATATTTATTATTTAAATCAAATTGGGTAAACTGTATTTTTCTTTAATTTGCATTTTAATTACTATTATTGACGTAATTAACCAATGATAGGATTTAGTATCTAGGCTATTCCAATTAGTGGCGATTGGATCACCTTGACGGGGGGTTTAGGTACCGAACTAGTTAATGAATGTAGGTTAGAAATTATTGACTCTGACGAGCTTAATTAAACCTATGGCCTATTGGGTAATGAACATTTTAACACTTGAGAGTGGACTATAATCGCCCTGACGGGGTTTGTAGCATTTGATAGTTGCTCCTTAGTCCACCCTGACGGGGGTAAGGAGATTATAGAATCCCGACCAATACCAATTTACAAATTTGTCCCTTAAACAATGTATGAAATGAATGATAGTTAGGAAAACCCTTGCGTCTCTCAAGTACTACTTGCTCATACTTGCGTTTTCACTCATTTTACTTGCGTTTTAGCTTTTTACTTGCATTATTATTTTGTCTTTCATTTATTTAGAATTAATAAACAAAACCAAACAAACATTTTATCCTCTTTTATTTTCATAAGTGCATCAATCACTATTTGCTAGACATTGTGATCAACCATCCGTCCTTGGAACGAATCTGATTTATCAGTATTACTACTTGGGACAACCGTACACTTGCGGTTGTGGTTCGATTAGCATTTGCATTTATTTTTAGAACACACAAAGGACCACCAATGACCCGCACTCGAATCGCAAAACCTGAAGCAACTCGTTTTAGGGCTTGAGTTTGGGGTGGTGGGTTTCATCATTAGGGAACTTTGGGAATTCGGGAATTATCTTTGTGATTTTATTAATGATGAAGCTGTAATTATTGTAACCCTTTGCCGGGGCAATAGTGAATGAAAAAGAAGCTACGAGCTAATTTTGCCAACAAGGGCATAAAAAGAATATATATATAAAAAAAATAGTGTCATATCTCAACATCAAAAAGAGAATCATAGCTATACAAAAGAAAAATTTATTTGAAAAGAAAATATATATTCGGACCGGCAAAGTGGATTTTATATCATCAAAGGTTTTAAATTAGGATTATTGGGGATGCACATCAAAGGCATCAATAAATTGGGTTGAGTGAGAAACATCTTCGAGTGAAAACTAAGCTCTAGGGCGATTCGTTGATGGCTAGTGAGTAGAGAGCCAAAAGCTCACTTTTCATTATCCAAATATACCACACCCGTCCTTAAGCCAAGTTATAACCAAGACCTTAGGATTTCTAACTACTAGATGGAGAAACAATTGAGCTATTAGGTAGTAGGTGAGTGGACCATTGGATGCTGTATTTGGGACCTATGAACAACCTATAGTCATTAACCTGAACTAAGTTATCATCCTCTCCTTCTGGCATTGCGAAATTAATCTTAACTTGAATTTATGGATTGTTGATTTCATGTGTATTAAGCATACTTGTGCATTATTTCTTAAGCATTACTACATGAGACCTTTTATATATTTTGCTATAGGATCATTCATTATATTCTGTTCTTATTCTCCTCCAACATCTTCTTCTTGTTTATTTTGACTACCCTACTGTTCTTACTTTTATTGTATCGGGACGATACAACTTTGAGTTGGGGGTCTTGATGTCTCCTCATTTGTGATAATAAAATATACTTCTGAGACATCATTTTAGGCTTATTTATTAGTTTATAGGTTGATTTTAGCTTAGTTTAGTGCACTTTCCTATTTTGGGTCTTGATTTAGTAACATAATATTTTTAGAGCATATTGGGTTTAATTGTTTATTTAGTGTGAAACTTTAAAGATAATTATGGAGTTTAATTAGAGTCCAAGTCAAAGACTACAACTTATGGAAAGAGATTTGCATGGAAATTGGAGATAAGGAAACAAAGGCTAAAAATTAGGAAAAGGAAAAGCTGTCTAATCTGAATTTCTGCAGCACACGCCTAAAAAAGTGGTAATTACTCCTACAAGGAAGCCGATTTTGGAAGATTCCTTTCATTGGGACATGGATAATTCAGTTACGATTCTTTTGGTATCTTATGGAGCTCAAACCGACCAATAACGAAGAAGATATGCTCAAAATAGTCCAGCAGTGTTTATCTTTATTTCCTTACGAAATTGAGTTGGGCTAGGAGTCCATTACTTAACTTATCTCTAAAGAAACGAATTAGGTCAACATATACACTATAAATACAGCTTCTTAACACTCTTAAATCATCCTTGGTGAAACCTTAAGCCAAGAGGAAGCTAACAACATAGGAAGAGAAGTCTGGAAGGAGCTGTTCATCATTATGTCTTCTTCTACCTATAATTTTGTAATTTCTTTCTTTTCATTCATGAACTAAATTTCTTTAGCTTGAGTTTTAGCATATATGTATGAACCCTAGGTTTGATTGACATCTATTTAATTTGGGAATTAATCTTTTAAATCGAATTATAGTTTTTATTCCTTGTTTATGTGTTTGGATTTATATTCTGTGTTCTTGTGGAGTGCAGCCATTAGAATTACCATCTAGTAATTAGGTCACCATTGACAACGGTTTTTAATTGCATGTTTAGCACATAACGTCTAGTATTAGGTCTGATCTGACAACCCAACCTAGCTAGGTAATCACTATGGTTTAGTTCTTGTGACTATTTACCAATTACAGGAAAAGTTTGCTTAGGAAGCCTTATTGACACAGGTAAATCCTATTTTAAACTACTGATAGCGAATTGGAACCGATTAGGGAAATACTACATAATTCACCCTTACATGTTTAGAACGAAAAACTAGTGGGGATTACATGCTAATAACTCGAGCTATATTCTCATATCACTTCTCTTTCGTATTTATTTTCTAGTCTTTTAAATTCTTAGTTTTAATTTAGTTTAATTAGAAAACCAAACAAAAATCTATTTGTCTTTACTTTTAATTGCGTTTAGCTATCCTAACTTTAATTATTTGCGCTTGATATTTGCATAAGATTTCTCTAACCTTCGTAGTCTCTGCGGAACGAATCTTAATCTAAAACTTGCATACGATCTGTATACTTGCAGAACCGTGTAGCTTTAGGGTGTTATTTGCACTTTATTTATATCTTATTTTATCACACCCTAGGCCCCACCATTTTCTCAGACAACATTAATGCTTCTTCCATAATTTTCTAGTGCCTTATATTTGTTCATCTCCACAAAAACCAGCTACCAAACTTGACCCTAACTGTGAATGATACTTGCCTTCTAATCTTCATACACGCGTCCCCGACACTACACAAAACAAAGCAGCCCCTTGGGTTCATTTACTACAACAAGCCCCTTTGTTTGTCTAAGTCCTACTAGACTGTTTTCAACAAGAGCAGCCACAATATATTTAGTAATTACGAAGTCATCCCTTCAACTTTTCTTTCACCAATTCTGGTAACTTCTGCATTTAAACGCTGCTCCCAAGATTTTTGCATCTGATGTTCAACCTTTGGTAGCTCTTGAACGACCCTTTTGCGCCATTTTATTGCACTTACTAGTCCCCTAGAAAATATTTCTCTACACTTTGTGTATTTTCTAGCAAGTGCTTACAAATAGTTTAGCAATTTGCATGATATAGGATGATATGATAAATAGAACAGATTGCACAACAGTTACACAACAAATGCAACCAAATAGATGAACACGAATATATTTTTCCATTCAACAATCAAATCTAGTGATCTGAATAATTTCCTAAATAAATATTCTGTTTTACTAGAAATATTTTTAAACAAAAACGTAAAGCGGAGCATCATAATAAATCATAAAGCATGGACTTAACTCTATCATTAACTTTCTCGGATCAAAAGGCAAGTACTAAATGCATCTGCTAGAATATTACAACACCTCCTACTAAGAACCGTAAGAAATTTACTTCGTCATTGTCAGAGATCCAGCGTTTATCACGAAATCCTTAAGAACCGTAAGAAATTTGTTATAATGCAAGCCTAGATTAATGATACCCCTTAAGTAATTCAATAGACGGCGAAGAGCAACCCAGTGGTCACTACACGGGTTATGAGTGTAACGACTAAGTCTACTCACGGCATAGGCAATATCGGGTCGAGTGTAGCTCATTAAGAACATCACACTGCATATGATCTTAGCATATTAATTTTGGGATACAATATCTCCATAGTTTTTGGACAAATAAATACTAGAATTATAAGGAGTTTTTATAGGTGTTACCTCAAAGGAGACGAATTTTTTGAGCATCCTTTATAGGTAATGAGACTAACTCAGGGAAATACCATTACTGCTCCTAATGATCTTCACCCCAATAATCACATCCGCTTCTCCCACGTCTTTCAAATCAAATTATGGTGGTTTAGTCTTTCTCGTGGTTATGGATTTAAAAAGTTCTTTCAAAAGTTTGGACTCTACACATATTTGACATTTTACAAAGTCATCCACATTGTGAAGTGGTATTAGTCCAAGATATTTATTCCTTTTAATAGAAGCGACATTTAAATGATCTAATCAACCATGCCACGTATCGAGAGATCCAACGATATAAGCAGAATTAGAAGTATTCTCATTAAGAGTTATAGTGTTTAAAACAAACAAACCATTATTTAAATACTCTTTCCCCACAAACTCGTCATTTTTCGTAATGATAATTTCCCCTCTTAGAAAACAAGTCTAGGTTTCACTTTATTAAGAAGAGCTCTGGGAAAAAGGTTTCTACAAAGATATGGGACAGAGAGACCATCATTTGACTCTAAAATCATACCAGAAGTGAGTTTGAGGAGAACTTGTCCTTTTCTGAGAAACGTAGCGGTAGAAGAATCACCCAAATACACGCATTCAACATCGGTTTCTCCCTCAAATTATTTGAAGAGGGCTTTGTTTGCATAAAAAATCAGGAAGCTCTGGTGTCAAGGATCCACTCAGTTTTGTTCTCAACTAAATTTACCTCAACAATCACCGCAACGGTTATTTCTTCGGTCTCAGTTAGATTGTTGCAACTTTGGGACCTTGGTCAGCTCTAAGTTTACATTAGTAAGCTTTGTGTCCTTCTTTCCCACAACAATAACAAGAGCTTTGAGGTTTTTGAATCATACCAGAAATTTTGAACCTTCCTCCTTGTTTGTTAGAGTTGTCGCAATTCTTGTTTTCTCCAGATTTGGATTTGTTAAAGCCTTGTTGTTTTCCATTCCCTTTGAACATGTCTTTGTTACCTTGGTCAGAACTTTCATCAAGGTTCGCTTTCGAGGAACAAGGAGAGAAAGAAATAGATTTATCATTGAGTCTATTGGCTTCTTCCACTGGTATATGGCTGATGAGTTCTCTTCAAGAGTCATCTCCTTCTTTTTGTGTTTGAGATGGTTATGATATTCCCTCCAAGATGGAGAATATTTATCAAGAAAAATGTTGGATGGGAAAATTTAAATTTCAAACATCTTCATGCCTTCGGCGGCTATCTCATCGCATAGGTATTCATACACACGAAGTTGTTTAGTCATAGGCTTCTGATCGGTAAATTCGAAGTTATACCAGTTTCTGGTGACATATTTCTTCTTACCGGATTCATTAGCCCACTATTTCTTTTTGAGAGTTTCCCATATTATCTTTGTCGACCTTTCTTTGGTAAGGAGATAAAAAATGAGTTTCGAGACGTTGTTCAACATCGAACCCCGAGCCATTGTATTTTCTCTTTTGAACTTGTGTTCGATGGAAATATATCTAGACTGTTCTTCTTCCATAGGAACTCCGTTTCCACACTAAGTGGAGGATAGTAAAGTCAAGTTTATACTATTAGAGACAGATACAGATATTTTGTGTCCAACACTTGTAGTTTGAACCAATAAGGGGCTCCAACTTATTCACCCCAGGAAAGGCATTTGCATTTAAGGATGAAGCAGTTGCCGAGTTTTGAATTGCATATTCTAAAAAATCGGTGATATACAAGAATATATTTTTAAATTGTTGGGAAAAATAAAAAAATCACCAATTTTAAAAACAACCGAAATGAAAAATCCAAATAAAATATTTTAATTAAGGTAAAACTAGTCTATTATAATAATGAAATACTAAACGAAACAATTACATGGAAATTAAAAAGAACAATACACGGAAATAATATTGTTAAAAGATATTCTAAAAAAACAATTACAAGTTATCTCTAACGAAGAGAGTTTCTAAAAAAAAAAAATTTATAGAGAAGTATTTCTTTTGTTCTTTTCTGATTCGTTTCATAGCTAAGTCAAGTGGGAAGGAATTGTATTTATAGGTTAGTAGGTGAAGAGAACCTCTAATTAGAATCATCAAAATAAATGCTCTCGAATGACTCCATTATTGTTGATGTTTGGATTGTTACATATGTTAACATATGTTTCACGTTTACAAATTCCAGCAATGAACCTCGACAATTTTTTGACTTAATTTATTCCCGTATTGACTAGGTCTTGTAACAACTGAGCTTCAATAGGGAATATTCTGGTTTTGATGTGTTTTCGATTGGTGGACGTTTTGTATTATGGCTAAAATGATATGAATTGCCACTGACTACTATAAGAACAAACTTTCCCACCAGAATCAATTCAAAAAACGTGTTTCATTGTAGACTCTTCAAACTCCACAACTCACCGCCACCCACGCCGGGCTGAGCGGGTGGTACGCGTGTGTGGGGCTTTGCCGTTTCTTTTTATGCTTCCATAACCTTTAGTTCTATTGCTAGGAATAGATGAGTAAAATATTATATTCTAATATTTTTCATATCTCTCCTCCTATGTAGGAATTTTTGTTCTATAAAAAAGTGTTTTCTCCACATCTCCAAAAGAACGTGAATTTATTGATTCAACGAACACTCTATATTAATATAATCTTTTACACTTCTAAAAAAAAACATGATTGGATATACATTAACACGATAAATTAATATAAAACGTAACGTATAATACCATAACTCTCACTTTGTAGTAACTAGACTCTCCTTGTAAACGGTAACTCTAAATGTCACGTTGTTAATATTCTTGTATCAGTCATGTCATGAGTGTCTAGGGCACGTGATTTCAGATTGTTTCATTGGTTTCAATAAGTATGGCTTCATTTTTCCATAAAAAACGAGGATACGATGGCCTTATGTTGAGATTTTCAAGAATGTTGACTTTTTTCGGTAAATATTTCAAGAATGTTTGTATTAATACAAAAAAGTAAAAAGAATTGCTTAAGATTGTGAGAGTCCTGTCAATGTGAACGTCGTGGGGTATAGTTTTAGGATATTTTATTTCTTGAAACACCTTAGTGTTCACATCAAAAGAAAGAATAATATCTATACTTTCTCTTATAGCATCCCAATTCAATTCTCCATTGAGCAGTACTCCCTATATAAGACAAGAACCATATATACTTAGACTAGAGGAGTAGTAATTCATAAAAGTGAGCATGAATTACTACTCAGATATTCACTCAGTCAGAACCTGTCCCCTCATAACATGAGTGTTGGTATAATTTGAGGTTGTCGCCTTCTTATACCAAAAAATGACTTATATGTGACAAATACCTACTAGCTGCAGCCACTTATCTAATTTCCTTGTCAATAAATGTTACATTCCTAATTTTACTAAAGTCATGTGAGAAATTACTTACAATTTTCAAAGATATAAACCCCCATCACCCATTCTCTATACAGAGACCCCCAAATATTCCTTGCTATAAAACACAATCAAAAAATATGTTTATCTTTCTTCAATTTAACACAACAACACAGAGCAATTTAACCCCTATTTTGATTAGGTAGAGTATAGTTAGTAATCTCTCCTAATAGCTTAATATTTGGGAAATCTTAACTTCCACACAATTTTCCATTCCATACCTTCCTCTTACTCTTCTTCCTAAGTCCATCTATTTTTAATTTCCATCTTGGCCAAATAAAAACCATATGATTCACGTCTCCACGAAAAATAGTCTAGTTTCGCCCTATTTTTGTATTTTACCTTTTTCTTTATTTTTTCAGAATCAAATCCTTTATATTGTTATCTTCCATATTTTATGTTTATTATATTTTTAAGTTATATAATTTACTCTATATATCCTATTTTATTTTTTCATTAATGATTTTTAAATCTTGACAATATTTTTCAAATTACTGGAATTTTTCTGTAATTCAAATTTTGTTATTTCACTTAATTTTGTTACCTGAATTTGAACAACATGATCAAAAGTTTACAATTTTAAAGTTGCTTTAAAATAATGATGTATTCCCACAGCTTGTCTCTGATCTAATTGGCCAGTTATAACATGTTGCAATTTAATTACATTTGTATGTTTCAACTATACTTCTTGAGCATGTAACTTACACCAATTAAAAACCACAAAAAAACCATTGTTAATATCATTAAGTATCGAATAATACTAGAAATTCCCTTATAGAGGCATGTATATTTATCTGGGCTTGTAACATTAGATTCAGTAGTCAAAATCTTATAATATTACCAATGGCCATTATATACTATATCTATACTTGATTGGGTGGGTTGTACATGTTGAAATAAATGAATACACTAAAAGGTCTATGTATTATAATGAAGATCTTTAAGAAAATTGTGCGTCCAATAAATTATTATGCTTAGAATTAAGAAAAAATAACAGTAAATAAAACATTTACTCTTTCATCTTTTTGATGTCTCCCTATTTGTGATAATTGAATTCCCTTAGGAGACATTAGGTAAAAATTGGGCTTAGGGAGATGATTATAAGTATATTTTGCTATATTTCACTTTCTTCCTTTATTTTATACTCATTGTTTTTTTAGAGCTTTTGTACATTAATTTTCTTGTTTAGTGTGAATTTATTAGGTACATGGATGCTAGGAGGCATTAAAATGAAGGTACGAAGTGAAGTTTAACGTTTGAGATCAAAGGGAAGTGTTCAAGTAGCAAAAATTATCACTTTAGTGAAGGGGGAGGAGCATTAGAAAATGCAAAGTCGTCACTTCTAACCCTTCTTGATCCCACACGGTGCAGAATTTGACTTGGTGGTTCAAATGAAAAAAGATGCACTTTTGAGTTAGCGAAATTGGGAAGTGGTTACAGGTGATTTGGACTTACGATGCAAAAGTTACACTTATTCTACTACAGTGTGTACTACAATAGATGCAGGAATGTAAAACGAATTTGGGCCCTTAAAGTATTTAATTAAATCACACATAGGCCTAATCCAGTTTTAAGCACTATAATAAATCTCCTTAGACCTCAAAATTTAGTACACATAATTTTATTTCCACTTTTTTGAGAGAGAACAAGGCAAATGCAAGAGTAGAAGCTGGAGATACTCTTTTCTTCAACCAACAGCTTAAATCAGTCCTTCAATTAGGTTCTTTATTTTATTACTGTTTTTAGGAAACCTATATAATCTTAATTTAATTTTAGTTTTTCTTTCTAATATGAGCTCACATACTTGAGAAATGTATAATGGGATGAACCCTAATTTATTTAGTTAATATCTTCAATTTGGGACTACTTTTTGTTTTAAATTGAGTTGGGTATTCTATATTGACTATTATTTCATGCATGTTTAGTTTTTAAATTTGGCAAGTTAGAGATAGGTTTCAGTAGATAGGCTATTTACCTTTGGGATGATCATCCAGAAGGGGTGTTTAATTAAATGATCTAGATAATAGACGCGTGGTATTCGTCATTAATCCTGACGGACTTGACTAACCGCGTAGCCAATTGGGTAATGTCTTAATCACATGAATGTAGCATATAATCACCCTGTCGGGGTTTGTAATTCTGTGAGATTTCCTTTAAGTCTACCGTGAAGGGAGTTAGGAGGATATTAGGGACCCGACGAATGTAGAAATACCTACTTTACCCTTAATGAAAGCATTAAATACATGAATTTAGGTGAATCCCTAGAAAGACTCAAGTATTTTTCTCATATTTTTGTCCACCCTCTAGTCTTTACTTTATTGTCATTCTATTTAATCTTTACCTAAATTACGTTCTTTCCTTTAGTCTTTTCATAATAAAAAACCAAACAAATATCTATCTTTTATTTATTTCGTATTGTAATTAATTCTACTTATCATCTAACACATTTATCATACCTAGATATTCCCGTGGAGACGATTATCCTGTTTTAACATACTTATTACTTGGATGACATGTACACATGCGGTAGTCGTTTCTCTTCTTTAATGTTGATTTTTATCACACTCTAGGATCGACCACTTTCTCTATTTCGTTATTTTATCCTTTAATCAAAATTGTCTAATATTTTAATCTTTTCATTTTTCTATTGAGTAATGATATTTGTCACCCTTTTTATATCACCCTTTTATCACCTCCTACGTGTATGTCTACATGTACCAATGAATGGATTTCTCTATCTTATTTAATTTTTCTCTATCTTCTATTCAAGGAAATCAGAACATATATATAGAAAGGTGATAAAAGGGTGACATGAAAAGGGGTGACAAATATCATTACTCTTTTCTATTATACTAATAAACTCATTCTTATTATATAACTCGGAAGATTGCTTGTGTTGGACTATTAATTTGAAAATGAATAATGGGAATGGGTAACCTCACTGATGTGAGATAAATACTTGGTCTAAAAGAGTCCATACATATTTAGGTTCTTAAGATGATCTTGGCTACACTTTTAAAGTGTAAAATTTCTAATTAAGGCATATAAGAATAATAAACTTGTCCCATGTGGAAAAAACGGTTATAGTTTATATATGCTTTATGGATTATGCATTGCATCTGATTTGACATTGAGAATACAACTACTATACAATGACACTTAAGACTTGGACATATGAGTCTATTAGGACTCAACGTTCAAAGTAAGCATGACTTACTTGGTAAAGATTCTATGTCTAATTTATTTTTTCGAAACTTGTGTCTTATCTAAACAACATAGAATGAAATTCAATATGATGCACATATGTCTAAGTCTATACTTAAATATGTACATGTTAATTTGTGAAGACCTAAAAAGCATGAAACTCATGTGAGGATAAGGTATTTTATGTCTTTAGTTGATGATTACCCCACAATTAAAAGGACTTTTCTTCTAAAAACAAAAAATTCAACTGTCAATCTTAATAAAGAGTGGATTGCATTACAAGTAAAACAAAGTGGAAAATAACTTAAGATCCTAAGAATAGAGAATAGTCTTGAATTTTGTATTGATGAGTTTGATAAATTTTGTATATCGTATGGTATAATGAGACATTGAATTGTTCGAAAAACACCAAAACATACTAGTGTGGTTGAAATTATGAGTATGACCATTCTTGAAAAGATTTGATGTTTATTTTCATACGAACCTTGAAAATATTTTTTGGGAGAAGCACTTTACACTGCTACCTATCATGTGAATATAAGTCCCAATATATATTTCAACATGAAATGCCCTCTGGAATTGTGGGATAATAAAAAGCCTAACTTGTGATAATTTGGATGTGATACATATGCTCATTATAAAAAGGTAAACTTGATCCTAGGTCATTAAAATATGTTTTCCTTGGTAATCACATATCCATGGTACCAAATGATTTTGTGGGATTGAGAATCTAGAGTAATAAAGCTTCTCGTTAATGGGGATATTATATTTGATGAATCTAACTTTCCTTGCAAGTTAGGAACTATGTTTCTAGATAATGATAACACATAAGGGTACTGAGATTGAGGTGAGGCCTATAACAACTTTAGAAAATTATATTAATCATGATGATCCAAATGAAGGGGAAGAACCTGATACTGAGCATTCGAAAGAGGAGTTAGTTCTAAATAATGGGCACAATGTTGGGTCAGAAACTCTTCAAGAGTCCACTAAAGATAGCTTGGTGACCTACTAGTTAACAAGAGATTTAGTGAGGAAAGAACCGAGACCTTCTCCAGATATTCATATGTTGAATTTGTGTATATTACATTTATAGCTGCCACTAAGGTTAAGAATAATGAACATGGTAGATATCTTATGGTAGTTAGCTCAAAAGGTAAAAAAATTTGGTTTAAGGCTATGAAAGAAGAAATGTAGTCTTTTAAAATTAACAAAAATTAGATTATTTGTGTAAACATTGAAATGGAATGCATTTATGTAGGTAGTTGCTTATATTAGTAGTACTCTGAATATTGGTCTCTGTTATGGAAAAATTAGTGTACCTTTTGATCTAGTGGGTTATGCATTACGTGAAAATCTCAATTACATCCTTTAGCAGCTTTATCTACTATTGAATCCGAATATGTCGAGGTTTGTGACTGTTTTAGAGAGACTATATGGTTACAAGAACTAATTAATTAGTTAAAGATGGCGAAGTCAACTATTACTATATTTTCTGATAGTTATTCACTTGAGTAGATTGCCTATGTACCATGAAAAATCTAATTAGGTTGGTGTAATATTTCATTTTATTCTTTACTACCCGCAAATATTGTTTAACTTGTTGTATGTTGATTGAGTTGTTTTTCATTTTTATTTTATAGGTACCTGGCATTTGTGATGAGTTGGCTTGAAGGCATTGTGTATTGCTAAAAACTCACTTTTTTTGTTTAATCAAGGTGCATTGGACTATAGGTGGAGATTATTATATTATAAAGGAATATGCCATTCTAAGCCCAAAGCTCATATTTCCTTATAGGCCACTTATGTTATGATGTGTCCTTTTATTTGATCCACAAATTACAACCTTGATCTCTTATTTGGATGGTCCAGATTGAAACCCTAATTGATTTTGTGGATATATAAGTTGGTTAAATTTGATCAATATATTCTTCCGTCTTCTATACATCTTCTCCCTAAACCTATATTCGGCAAAACTAAGGTACATTTTGTGTCTTTCAATCTTATGTATTGAATAATTGTTAGTCAGTGTTGAAGAAATAGAGAAATGAAGTGAGATTTCGTGATGGATTCAAGGAGTGTGTTCTCCGTTCAATTGAAAGACTACTATCTTTTATTTATTTTCAATTCTTATTTCAAAAATTTAGATTTTTCTAAAACCTTTGGAAAAAAAAAATTAATTTAATCTTTTATTAATTTCTTTTCTCTTAGTGATTTTTAGTTTTCAAAGCTACAATTCTTTGCCTAAAAACTTTTAGACCATCTTACTTGATTTGTAGGAGTATTAGGATTTCTTGTTTTTTTTTAAACTTTTTTTTTATTCAATTCGGACAAAATATGAGTTTTTTGATTTACTGAATTAGAAACTTATAATTCCAGATTGATTATCTTCCTCAATCCAATTGGTGGCTTAATTATCCATCTTTTTAGTTTCATTCAATATAACCATATGATTATTGAGCGACATGAAAACCATGTGTTTGAAAATATACTTGAATAATTTTTCCTTGATTAAAATATCAAGAGATACAACAAAATATGAAGAGAGGTTACACATATGTGAATGGCCGATAACAGTAAAATTACAATCATCAATCATGATGCTATGTACAATTATAAAACAATCACTATATGCATTACTAACACTAAGGTATGGATCCATATTATATGTATATTATTTTTCATTTATATATTATTTATCAAAAAATTATGGTAGTTCAGTCTTACCATTATAGAATATACATATACGTGACAATTCAAGCATGACTCTAGAACTATAGTATAGTTAGAATCTTAATATTCAAAGCCAGAATTTGTACATTGTTTCAAAATTATAAGTCATTTTATTATTTTATTAACATCTTGAACTTAATTTACATTTATTGGCATTTAAAGCCAGAATTAAATTTTTTGTTTTTTAATCCTAACTCTACACATAATTGAGATTTAAACATTTGTCTTGAAGTTCTCATGAGACCGATATTTTCCTTCCTAATCGCTAGCATTTGATATATGGAGAAGGTTTAAAGAACTCATATGTTTTTATTTGCATCTAGAAAATCATGTTATATAATTTACACAAATATTTATGTTTTGTATATCCATTTTAATAAAGATTTATTTAATATATAGGAAAGCGATCAATGATCATTGCATTTCAAGAAACGAGTAAAAGTAAATAATTAAAAGACAGTAAACTAAAGCAATTAGAATTCGAGATTAAGAATTAACCTAATGAAAGTAAAGACAATAAAATAAAAGATTAATAATATGAGATGAGAAGTATAGCTTAGGTTTTGCTAGTATGTACTAATCCTTCTAATTCTATCTATAAATCTAGTTCATAAGGGAGAATATTAGCTCTTGGTATACTTAGTTAGGATTCTAAATTCCGCAATCTTAGACATTAAGAGCGATTAAGGGGGCTACGGTACAACCAAGATGAGGACTCAAATAGGGTTATCAAACGCCACTAAGGCCCTATCCAGCACACTACAATCAATTGGTGATATGGTGATTAAAACAAACCCTAATGACTATCTAGTTAGAAGTATGTTTTGTCAGAACTGCTATCGACACTAGACATTATGTGGTGGTTCAATAGTTAAACACCCTGTCAAGGAGACCATCTAACTACTATTAAAACAATCCTAAAGTGATCAGTTCTAGGAAAGACATTAAATCAAAACACATAAGCAAATATAAAGTAAGTAGCTAATATCAGAATAAAACATATAGTTCCCAAAAAAACTTAGATAGAAGAATTAGAATTCATAGTTTATATATGATGCAAAACCCAAGCTATGGGAGGTTTAGTTCATACCTGATGGAAATAAACTAAAAGAAATTACAAAAGACATCATCTTGCTCTCTACAATAAACTGGAAGAATAAAACCTTAAGAACTAATTACTATGAGGCAAGGATGATTTACAAGTGATATAAGGGTATATTTATAGGTGTTTAGAAGACCTAATTCGTTTTCTTGAGGAATAGATAAGTTATTGGACTTCTAGCCCAACTCAAATTCGTATAGAAATAAAGATAAACACTGCTGCACTGTTTTGAGCATATCTTCTTCGTTATTAGTCGGATTTTGCTCCATAAGATACCAAAAGAATCGCAACAGAATTATCTTGACCTATTTAAGAAGGAAATTACCAAAATTGGCCTATTTCTTAGGTAAAAACCCACATCTTTGGACGTGTGTGCAGAATCCTAGATTTAGGCAGCTTTTCCTTTTCCATCTTTTTAGTTTTTATTTCCTTTTCTCCAATTTCCATGCTAATACTTTCCATAAGTTGTTGTCTTTGACTTGGACTCTAATTAATCTCCATAATTATCTTTAAAGCTTCACAGTAAAATAAACAATTAAACCCAATATGCTCTAAAAATAATAATTCTACAAATCAAGACTCAAAATAGGAAAGTGCACTAAAACTCAAGAAAATCGACATTAATCTATCACAAATAAGGAGACATCAGCTGGATGTTGAACAACGTCTCGAATCCCATTTTTGATCTCCTTTTCAAAGAGAAATCGACAATGGTCATATGTGAGACTCTCGAGAAGAAATATGGGGCTGATGATTCGGGTAAAAAAAATATGTCAGTGGGAATTGGTATAACTTCAAACTTACCAATCAGAAGCCTATGACTGAACAACTTACTGTGTACGAAAACCTATGCGCAGAGGTAATCGCCGTAGGCATGAATATGTGCGAAGTTTTCCAAGCTAACATCTTGCTCAAAAAAATTCCCCCATCGTGGAGTGAATATCGTACCATCTTAAACACAAAAAGAAAGATATGAATCTCCAATAACTCATCAGTCATATGCAAGTCGAAGAAGCCAAACGACTCAAGGATAAGTCTCTCTCCTTCCCTCATCCTTCCTCAAAAGCTAACCTTGTCAAAAGTTCTGGTCAAGTTAACAAAGACACGTTCAAATGGAGGGGAAAACAACAAGTCTCAATAAAATCCAAATTCGAGGGAAATAATAACTGCGACAACACCAACAAACAAGGCGGGGGGTTCAAAACTTCTGGTAATATTAAGATATCTAAGGAAGTCTGTTACCATTGTGGTAAAGAAGAACATAGAGCTTTTGAATGTACTCTTAGAGACGGCCAGGGTCACAAAGCTGCCGTAAATCTGATGGAGACCGAAGAAATAATCGTCGCGGTAATGGTTAAGGTAAACTTAGTTGAGAACAAAACCGAGTGGATCATTGACACCGGAGCTTCCCGATATTTCTGTGCAAGCAAAGTGCTGTTCAAAAAGTTAGAGAAAGCAACTAATGGTGAATGTGTATATTTGGGTGACTCTTCTACCACTACGGTTCTTAGAAAATGACAGGTACCCCTTAAACTCACTTCTGGTAAGATTTTAGAGTTAAATTATGTTCTCTTTGTCCCCTCTCTTCATAGGAACTTAGTTTTCAGAGCTCTTCTTTATAAAGTGGGACTCAGACTTGGTTTTTAGGGGGGGGGAATCATTATTACCAAAAATGATGAATTTGTGGAGAAATGATATTTAAATTCTGGTTTGTTTGAAACACTGTTACCGTTAATGAGAATGCTTCTTATTCTGCTTATATCGTTGAGGCTGTTGATACGTGGCATGGTATATTAGGTCATTTAAATTTCGCTTCTATTGAAAGGCTTAAAAACCTTGGACTACTACCATTTCACAATGTGGAAGATTTTGTAAAATTTCAAATATGTGTGGAGTCCAAACTTGCGTAAAAAACCTTTTAAATCCATTACCATGATAAAGACTAAACCGCTAGAATTAGTACATTCTGATTTAGCTGATTTTAAAAACTCCACTAGTAGAGGAGAAAAACTTTACTATATAACCTCTGTAGATGACTACTCTAGGTTCACTAAAGTATACCTTCTTAAAAGTAAATATGAGACTAAAAGAGCATTTTTAAAATATAAAGTCGACGTCGAAAACCAAATAGACTGTAAAATCAAACGACTTAGGTCTGATTGAGGGAGAAAGTATAGTTCTAATTTCCTTTAAGAGTTTTGTGAAGCTAATGGAATTATCCATGAACATAGTGCCCCTTATACACCCCAACAAAATGGCATAGCCAAAAGAAAGAATAGGTCCCTTAAAGAGACTATATATGCCATGTTAATAAGCTCAGGTTTATCAACTAATATGTGGGGGAAATATTTTTTGTCAACCTGTTATTTGCTCAATAAAGTACCCCATAAATCCCTAGATAAGATCCCATATAGGATGTGGAAAGGCATTCCACCAAACCTAAAAGTTTCAAAAGTGTGGGGGTGCCATGCAAAAGTCAAAGTAGCTGGTTTTAAAATAGTCACCATTGGACCCAAAACCATAGAATCAATATTCATAGGGTATCCTAAGAATAGTGCAACATATAAATTCTTGTCTATAGATGATAACTCGATTTGTGAATTTAAAGATACTGAGTTCTTTGAACATAATTTCCCCTTGAAAACTTTGAATTTTTTTTAATGGTTCTTTACATGTTGATAGCTTCTCTAGTAATATTGATTTACCTCGTTGTGATGTTTTCCCTGGCCCCTCTACTTCTTTAGAGCCTAGTAGTATTCCTGAGGAAGAACCTAGAATAAGTAGGAGTTGTATGATCGAGTCCAGTTTTGGACCCAACATTATCACAGCCTTCATGACCGAAGGCTTTCACATTGACCTTATAAGTGAACATGTAGTCACCTGCCTCCTCATGGGGGAAGACCCAAAAACTTATGACGATGCTTTTAAATCTGTAGATGCTAGTTTTTGGAAAAAGCCCATAAAAAGTGAACTTGAGTCTATTAAAAGCAACCATACATGGGAATTAACCAACTTACCTGACGGTAGCAAACCTTTAAAGAGAAAATAGAATTTAAAAAGAATTGAGACCTGATGGTTCAATAGAAAAATTCAAAGCGAGACTTGTTATTAAGGGTTTTACCAAAAAAAAAAGTTTTAAATTACTTTGACATTTACTTCCCTGTGACCAAAATCGCCATTATAAGAACTCTTATTTCTTTAGCCGTCATACACAAACTAGTTATACATCAAATGGATGTTCAAACCGCATTTTTGAACGAAGATCTGGATGAAGAGATCTACATGGCGCAACCTGAAGGGTAGTGGTTCCTAGTCAAGGGGACAAAGTTGGTAAATAAAAACAGTCTTTATATGGTTTAAGATAGACACCTACAAAATTGTATGAAAAGCTAGACATTACTCTCATTACAGATGGCTTTGTGGCTAACACTTCTGATTCATGTGTTTACTCCAACGTAATAGGCTTAGAGTGTGTTATCATCTGTCTTATGTAGATGACATTCTCATCTTTGTTACTTCTATTCATATAAAAAATGAGACTAAAACCTTCTTATCTTCTAGGTTCAATATGAAAGACATGTGAGAAACTGATGTGATACTCGGGGTGAAAATCATTAGAAGCATTAATGGTATTTCCCTTAATCAGTCTCATTACGTGGAAAGGATGCTGAAGAAATTCGACTCCTTTGAGGTAACACCTGTAAAAACTCCTTATGATTCTAGTATTCATTTGTCCAAAAAAATTGGGGATGTCGTATCCCAAAATGAATACGCTAAGATCATAGGTAGTGTGATGTTCTTAATGAACTACACTCGACCCGATATAGCTTATTTCGTAAGTAGACTTATTCTCTATACTCCTAACTCGAGTAGTAACCATTGGGTTGCACTTCATCATCTATTGAAGTACTTAAGGGGTACCATTGATCTAGGCTTGTATAATAGCAAATTTCATGTAGTCCTTGAGGGATTTTGTGATGCAAACTTGATCTCTGACAATGACGATGTAAACTCCACCACTGACTATGTGTTCTCTTTAAGGGGAGGTGATGTATCATGGAAGTCTACTAAACAAACTTGTATAACACGCTCCACCATGGAGTCTGAGTTCATAGCACTAGAGTTTGCTGGGAAAGAAGCTGAGTGGTTGAGGAGGCTCATATCAGATGTTCCACTTTGGGAAGGAAGTGCCATACCTGTGTGTATCACTATGATTTACAAGCTGCCATTGGAGTCACTCATAATAGCGCCTATATTGGGAAGAATAGACATATTCGCATCAGACATGGGTTAGTAAGACAATTACTGAAAAATGGTGTGATAGCCTTTGAATATGTACGCTTAGAGAACAACCTAGCTGATCCGTTTACCAAAGGTCTAACCAGGAGAGTAGTCCTAGAGACGTCGAGGGGGATGGTAATGAAACCCATTAATGGGGAACATGTGACTGAGTCAATGTGATTCTCTCCATCCCTATGGTTGATAACAAAATTGTCTTAAAAAGTTCATAGCCACTTGTGGTGGTCCTATTGAGAAGGACTTGATGAATAAGACGTACTGAGCATTTGAACTCATAGAGAATTCAAATCCTTTAATGTGGTCCTTTTGAGAAAGACATGATAAATTTAATGGTAAAAGCGAGACCCAAACTTCATGATAGAATGTTAAAAGGAGACGTCCTTAAACAATCTTAAAATGAAGAAATCCACAAAGTTCATAGCCGGTAAAGGGTGGTCCTTAGAGAAGGACTTGATGAACTGAGAGGTGATGTTTAAGAAAACTATAAATTTCAGTTGGGTAGAGTATGTGTTGTGAGGGTCTCGATCGAACAACCTTTAAAGTTCAAGAGTAAGTTCACTTAAACAGAATCCGATGGTTGTCTCACTTCACTACTTGTAAATTCAAATCGAAAGATATTGTCACTTAAGTACAATTCACCCAAATGCTGGTAGATATGGAAACTTGTAAACATTCTCTCCAAAAGACCTTGAGTGGGGGATTGTTGGATTTCATGTTAAATATATATATTATTAGTTTAATATAATCTTAAACACAAATCCGTTCATGTTCCTTTGGAGAATTGGAAAAAGATTTGATGAATATAGAGTATTAACTAAAACCTTTCCTATTCTTTTGGAAAAATGGAAAAATACATTGTTTGTGAAAAAAAATGTCCCACATAGGAGTAGAGATATAAAAGATAATAGTTTAAAATAGCTTACCTATATATTACTTTTAAAAGAAATAAAGGCTATGAAAGCCAAAAAGGAAATGACAAAGCCCCACACATGCGCACCACCACCTGCCCGGCCTGGCCCGGCGGGGACGGGGGTGTTGGCTTGTAGGGGGAGTTGGGGAGCCAAAAGAATAAAAAATGAAATAATTTTTCTGAAGTGAATCCGGTGAAAGATGAATAGCTCTTATAGTAGTCAGTGGCAAGTCAACCCATTCAGCCAGAAGATAAAACGCCCACCAATTTCGCACCAGAAGACTAGCGTCCACCAATTACGCACCAGTCAATAGTTACAGAATTGGTCAAACGCGTGTCTAGGTTCATTGCTGAAATTGAAAACGTGGGTCAAATAAAAACCGCCAATAAACTAAGGAGGAAATAAAGGGCACTAGTTGTGGGCGTTTCTACAAAAGTCTTTCTCCACCTATGCCCCTCCCCTATAAATACTGCAGCTCCTCATTTGCCTTAAGCTACGAAACACATCCGAAAAGAACAAACACTCCACCTCTCTTATCTCTGAAAATTATAATACTTATGTCGATCACTTGAATGACTGGTAAGAATCCCAACTTATTATCTACCAATATTTATGGTCTTTACAGATCCCATCGATACCGACCAAAGTTTTAGAGACCATTGTTTCTGATCGCTAGATAGAGAGCATTAGCAACCATTGGTGATCGGTAAGTTTTATGTAACCTTTAGCGACTACCCAATATACATGGTGGTTCAATTTTCCCGTCCACTTTCACCAACAACCTTTAGCGACAAACATTTATTCTTTATCGACCACCGGGTGGTCGCTACAAATTATTAAAGTTTATAAAATCCATAACTAGTTTCACACTTCTTGTAATCTAATTCCAAAACACCACCCCACACCGTCCACTTTCTTGTCGTCTCCACCTCTCTTGTCATCTCTAGTATGCTGACACCTCGTCCAGACCTTTTGTTGTTATAGTTGGTGGTGTCGCCTAGGGTGTGATAAAAATAAGATCAAATTAAGTATGGAAAACTATGCACTCTCACCCTAGACAGGCACAGTACTGCAAGTATTACAGGACGTATGCAAGTTTTAATGATAAGTAGAGTTCGTTCTCAGGGACTTAAGTGTGTTAATCGCGTAGGAAATAATGACGAGTAAAAGTAAATAACTAGAAGACAGAAATTATAGAGATATGGATTTTCGAAAATAAGAATTAAAACTAATTAAAACTAGGAAATTAAAGACAATAAAGTAAAAGATTAAGAATATGAGATGAGAAGTATAGCGTAGGTTTTGCTAGTATGCACTAATCCTTCTAATTCTATCTATAAATCTAGTTCATAAGGGAGAATATTAGCTCTTGGTAATACTTAGTCAGGATTCTAAATTCCCCAATCTTAGACCTTGAGAGCGACTAAGGGGGCTACGGCACAACCAAGATGAGGACTCAAATAGGGTTATCAAACGCCACTAAGGCCCTATCCAGCACACTACAATCAATTGGTGATATGGTGGTTAAAACAAACCCTAATGACTATCTAGTTAGAAGTATGTTTTGTCAGAACTGCTATCGACACTAGACATTATGTGGTGGTTCAATAGTTAAACACCCTGTCAAGGAGACCATCTAACTACTCTTAAAACAATCCTAAAGTGATCAGTTCTAGGAAAGACATTAAATCAAAACACATAAGCAAATATAAAGTAAGAAGCTAATATCAGATTAAAACATATAATTCCCAAAGAAACTTAGATAGAAGAATTAGAATTTATAGATTATACATATGCAAAACCCAAGCTATGGGAGGTTTAGTTCATACCTGATGGAAATAAACTAAAAGAAATTACAAAAGACATCATCTTGCTCTCTACAATAAACTGGAGGAATAAAACCTTAAGAACTAATTACTATGAGGCAAGGATTATTTACAAGTGATATAAGGGTGTATTTATAGGTGTTTAGATGACCTAATTCGTTTTCTTGAGGAATAGTTAAGGTAATGGACTTCTAGCCCAACTCAAATTCGTATGGAAATAAAGATAAACACTGCTGCGTTGTTTTGGTCATAACTTCTTCATTATTGGTCCGTTTTTGCTCCACAAGATACCAAAAGAATCGCAACAGAATTATCTTGACCCTGAAGAATGAAATCTCCAAATTCGGCCTATTTCTTAGGTAAAAACGCCAATCTTTAAACGAGTGTGCAGAATCCCTGATTTAGGCAGCTTTTCCTTTTCCATCTTTTTAGCTTTTATTTCCTTTTCTCCAATTACCATGTAAATCTCTTTCCATAAGTTGTTGTCTTTGACTTGGACTCTAATTAATCTCCATAATTATCTTTAAAGCTACACACTAAATAAACAATTAAACCCAATATGCTCTAAAAATATTATTTCTACAAATCAAGACACAAAATAGGAAAGTGCACTAAAACTCAAGAAAATCGACATTATTGACTTCTAAAACACTAAAAGTGATATCTCATCTTAACATAAATCTATCACAAATGAGGAGACATCAAGACCCCCAACTCAAAGTTGTATCGTCCCGATACAATAAAAGATAAAAACATAGGGAAGTCTAGAAATACACACTTATAAAATTCTCAATACAAGGGAAAAAGCATAGCAGAATATATAGAATAAACCTAAAGCACATAACTCAGAAAATTTCATGCAATAATATTCATAAACTACATACCTGTACACTTCTCATATCCACAGTCAACACGGCTTGAATTCAAGATCAGATTAGTTTCGCAATGTAAGAAGGATTGGGACTTTACTCAGTTCCCCAAGAGAGCTATAGATTGTTCATCAAACCTTACTAATATCCAAGGATCCACTTAACTAATCTCTAATGGCTCAATCACTTCTTAATTACATAACAAAGAATCACAAGGTCTTTAAGGTTGTACTGTAGGCTTAGGGACGGTTATGATCATATATTTGGATAATTTGGAGTGAGCTTTTGGCTCTCTCCTCACTAGCCATCAACGAATCGCCCTAGATCTTGAGTTACTCTCATAAAACGTTTCTCACTCAACCCAATGAATTCCTTGATGCATAATTTAGCATCCCCACTAACCCAATTTAAAGCTTTAGATGTTCACATAAAAATCCACTTTGCCGGTCCGAATATATATATTTTCTTTTCTTTTCAAATCAATTTATAGCTATGACTCTCCATTTAATATTGAGATATCACGCTAATTTCTCATATATATATTTTTTCTTTTTAATGCCCTTGTTGGCAATATTAGCTCGAAGCTTCTTTTTCATTCACTATGACCCCGGCAAAGGTTACAATACAAATCTGTGAATCATCATCAATATAAAGCACAAAGCACATTTTATAAGCTCAAAATTCCCAACATAATAATTCCCATAATGGTGGACCCACCACCCCAAACTCAAGCTCTAAAACAACTGTCTATGCATCGCGATTCGAGTGCGGGTCATATTGAAAAGTCCTAAAATCAAAAGGATATGGCTTATAATGTGGTTCAATCAAAAGGCTTTAGAAAGGCTAGAAGGGGCTAAGAAGGATATAACATTTAAACTCAAAAATCACAAGGTGAGAAGGTATAAAAAGGCTTCAAAGGCTTAAAAATATGAAAGAACCGCCTTGATCACTTTCTACACTATGTAATTTAGAAAATTTCTTACCTTTAGCACTTTCATCAAATGGTTTTTCAACTAGCTTGGATCTCACGGCCTACACACTTCTCAAGGTTCCCTGAGATCGAACATACTTTCTATCGCATTGCTCACTAATCTTTTCTTTACTATCAACGTGTGTTTTCCTGCAAATACTCAAAGCATACAAATACATAGCTCATAAACGTATCACTTACTATCATTAATCTACTGAGCTTATGCTTCCAAGCTATTAAACACACTCTACATCTAATTCCCATGTATCAAAAATTTTAATTTCACCCAAAAAAAACAGAAAAATGGAGATGAGAGACAACGAATCCCCACACCCCCAACTCAAAAATGAGCCGTGTCCCCACGACTCGAAAAAGACTCGAAAAACAGAAATTAAAATTAGCAGATAGGCATATTTACAGAAATGGTAAGGAAGAAAGAGAACATACTCTCGAGGCTATTGCCTCGCATCATTGATATCCAAGGTTGGAATTGCTGGACCTTTCGTTAATTGCTCAAGGAGTTTCACGATGTGCACTTGATTAGCGTTGATTTGTGCCACATCATTGACTAAGGAAGTTTGAGCTGCTTCAAATTTCGTTAAACGCTCCTCCATCTTCTCTTGCCAATTTTGCTCCTTTTCTTCCTTCGAGGCTTGAGTAGAACCCGCTCTTCGAAGCCTTTCTTTGATCCAAGCATTATCAATATAACTCGTCTTAAACTCGAGTTTCTTATCTTCACCCAATACTACATTTGCTTTTCGCACAAGACACGTGATCATAGTAGGAAATTTAACATTATAAACTGATTTAGGAGAGACCGAAAATCGTATCACCTCCTCATAGATCAACTGTGCCACATCAACTTCTTCTCCTCTCAAAATACAGTCCAACAGTAGCGCGTTCTTCATAGTCACATCCAAAGTTCGTGTGTTTCCAAAGACATTAGGGATAAGGAAATTGTGCCAAATTCTAGCATCTGCTTGAAGATATTTGTAAGACCAAGGTGCCTTCAATTCTCCCTTATGAGATTGCACTTTCTCCTTGTCTAAAACATGCTCAAAAAGTAATTCCTCATCAAAGATTTTTCGTTTAGCAACTGCTTCTTCAAATTTGCAAAAACCTTTCAATTTCTTCAACTTGAAGTGGTTTCTAATCTCCTCAACTATGAAAGGAACTAACTTACCTCTAATCGGAACACAATTACTATCTTGGCTAAAGAGGCCTAGATAGAACTCCAAAACTAATTCATGACATAATTCAGAACGGCTTACCATGAACGTAGACCAACCCAATTTCTCACCAAGCTCAAAGAATCTCTTGTATTCTCCATCTCTAATTTCTTCCTTGAATACTTTCTCATAAGCAAAAGGTAGTTCTTTTAATTGTTTCTCTGCAGAAGTCTTCAGAGATCTTGAAGTATCCACTTTCTCTATAGGTATAAGATCTTGTTGAGGTTGAGTTGTCTCCTTTGTATAATAATAAAGCTTTTTACCATTACGATCATACGAAGGTTTCCCACTCTTCTTCACTTTCTCTTTACCCTTTTATTTAGAACTAGCACCTTTGTCAATTGATTTCTTCTTGTTTAAATCCAATCCCTTGTTACTCTTCACCTCCCTCTTGTTAGATAAGATTGTTGTTCTATTAGTCATCTTTCAATTAACCCCCAACTCAAAGCTTTAGCAACCCTTGAAAATTAAACTCTTGAATTAATGGATGAACAAGCTTGATTTGGCCTAGGATGGGTGAATTGGTGATGAATCTCTATGTGGGTGAGGATGATTTGTAATGGGTAGGCTTGGATTTTAGAAATTGTGTGATGAATTTGTAAAATTTGGCTCTTTGATTCTTCAAATTGAATGAATTTGGTGATGATTGGTAGCTTAATTCTCTTTTGTAATGATGTGGAGAGAAGGTTTGATGTGTTTTTCTTGATGATTGGGTAGTGTTTTGGTGATTGGTGAAGGTTTTGTTGAGCTTCAATGGAGTTAGGAGAGTTGTGGAGAAGAAAGAGAGGGTTAAGGTTTAATAAATTCGGAATAATAAGCTTAATACCTCCTTTATAACTCAATCCCGTAACTTTCTCTCTCTTCTGGCGGCGCTGCGGACTACCCCTGCGGACCATGGGGTGCACCGCAGGGTAGTCCGCGACATCTGATGCTCGAAAATTTTTGCTCTCTGGTCTAGACCCGTGGTAGGACCCCGTGACACGGGTTTTTGGCCTGCGGACTAGGGTCCGGTGTACCGGAGGGTACCCCGCGGCTTCTGTTGTGGACTCCGTCAAAATACCCGTGGTACCCACCCCGTGGCATGCGTTTTTGAGGCGCGGACCATGGTGCGGTGCACCGGAGGGTAGTCCGTGGAAATTTTTCTGGTTTCTGGATCAAACCCGCGGAAGCAACCCGTGGTACGGGTTTTTGACCTCGCGGACCATCCCTGCGGACCATGGGGTAGTCCGTGGGGTACTCCGCGGGGTGCATTCCTTTGCTCCAAAAATTTTCCTCGCGTTCCCTAACTCGATTTCTCCAATTCCTACACACCAAAAACACTAATACCTTTCTCAAATATGCATTATCAACTAAAAACAACTAAAATAAACTTAAACTAAAAACGTAAAAGACATGAAAACATAAAAAAACTTCGGGTTGTCTGCCGAACAGCACTTTTGTTTAACGTCTTTCAAAGTTAGACGTGTTACCTCTGTCAAGATTTGCGAATATAGCCTCCCCAACAACGAGTAAGGCTATGAACGTCAACTAGTCTGCGCTTGACCCCAGTTTTGGGGCGAATTTCTATCACCTTGGCTGAAACAACCTTAGTGACAATGAATGGTCCCATCCACGAGTCCTTGAAACTTCGTGGCCTATTCTCGCGTTTGTGAGCTTTCCATAAGACTTCATGGCCAACCCCAAACTCAATGTTTGGCTCAGTATCCACAGGTTTTAAGTGGATCTCCTCAGGAGGGACTTTGTGATGTGAAAGGTTGTGGATGATAGGCACGGTGGGATCCAACTTCCTTGGTTTCTTACCCAAGACATAGAAGGTCTCGGATACATTCTTTGCATGAAGGGTGATGGTCCCATCTTGGAAGTTGATCACACTCTGACTTGTGGCCATGAAAGGCCGGCCAAGTATGATCGGAACCTGCTTATCTGCATCAAACTCAAGAATAACAAAGTCAGTAGGGATGGCGATATTACCTGCACGGACTAAGACGTCCTCCACTGTTCCCCGTGTCCTTTTCACTGAGTTGTCAGCAAAATGCAACTTTACTGGAGTTTTCTCTGATTTCTGAAGTCCAAGTCTCTCGAACACGGACTTAGGCATAAGATTCACACCAGAACCCACATCGTACATAGCTTTCACTTTGAGCCTACCATTTAATTGAATAGGAAGGTTGAAACTTACCGGATCTTTAATCTTTGTAGGTAGCTCCTTCTCACTTCTCCTCGAAACCCTCACGTTCTCTCTGGGATCTCTACACTCGCCTCTTTCTCAGGAATAACTTGCGTAAACACTTGTTGCGGTGTAAGTCCTCTCTTCGCAATCTCAAGCATTTGGGCGTTGATATTTTCAGGTTGGTATGCCTCTACAAATGTCTTGAGAACAGTGTCATTGCTTGGATTTGTATCAGGAATAGTTGGTAACACTGGTTGAACACTAGGTGGCGATTCCACCTTCTCTTCTTCTTTCTCTTCTAGCACAGCAGGTGCCAGTTCATCTTTCAATTCCTCCTTTGAGGCTTCTTCCTCTTTCTCTTTAGCCAATTCAGCTGCATACTCCACTACCGATCGAATCTCCTCTTGCACCTTCCTCAGTAATTCTAGGAACTCGTCTCTCTCTTGATCGTCCTCCAGACAAAGTTCTAGACAGTCAGATTCCTCGGGGTTAGACTCGGTTGGTTCTTCTTCAATACTGGGAACTTCCACGGCACTAATGGCAGCATGTGGTGCTTCCTCTTTCTCCTTAATCTCAAGACATATAGCCTTGCAAGCTTCGAACTCATCCTTATCTTCACCTCCTTCGATTGCCTTTACTTCCTTTTGTTCTACAACACTTGTTAACACTTTGTTTAACTGTGTCACTTGAGTAGTTAGCATCTGAAGTATGGCATCATGTCCTCTGACCTTTTCTTCTTGAGAGTTTATAGTTATGTTCAAACGGTCTAGAGCTTGTACTATCTGTGTATTGTCCATAGACCCTTCTTGCGGATACTGAGGTAAAGCTTTTTGTTCTAACGAATCGGTATAGGCGTCTTGAGCAGGTTGTTGTGGAGGAGCAGGTCTATTCTGATATTGGTTTTGGTACTGACCTCTCTGTTGGTAAGAGTTGTTCTGGGGTCGCGATTGATATTGACCAGGATTAGCGGCCCCTTGTGGATTTGAATACTGCATACCCGGATGGTTGCGGTTGCCCCATCGGTTGGATATAAAGTAAACAGATTGCGGATTTGATTCGCACTCTTCCCATGAATGATCGTTAACTCCACATTGTTGACAACCTTGTGCTTCTTGTACTACCTTTGTAGCGGCTAAATTCTTCTCCATCGCGATTCTCAACTCTTTGATTTGATTTTCTAAAGAGGATATTTGAGCTGAATTCGCAGTTTCTGCATCTAAACGAAGCGTTCCTCGGGTTTTTGCTGTAGAAGCTCGCGTTGAAGGCCAACTTCTTTCTTGTTCCATAATGTTTTCTAACACCTCGGAAGCTTCATTGTGATTCATGGACACAAAATTACCCTTTCCAATGTTATCCACCTTTTCTCTACCTTTATCATTAAGACCTTCATAGAACATAACAAGTTGTAGAGCAGGTGTATAACCATGGAGTGGACATCTAATTAATTTTTGTTGAAATCTTGTCCATGCTTCTCCCACTGTTTCTCCATCTTCTTGGCAAAATCTTGCAAGCTCGGATTGATCTTTAAGTCTCATGCTCTTTGGATAAAATCGGTTAAAGAATGCGGCTTGAAGTTCTCTCCAAGAGTGAATGGTTCCATGTGGTTGTCTTTCTAGCCAATCGCTAGCTCTTCCGGTCAAGAAAAACGAAAACATATGACAATACAGTTGCTCGCGTGTAATGCCAGGAGTAATGTAGGCATCACAAATCTGCATAAACTTCTGAATCGCTTTTACCGGATCTTGAATAGTTGTACCAGTATAGAGTCCGAAACTTTGGAATTGACTAAGCATACCCGGATCGGGTCTAAATTTGATATTCGGAATCTCAGGAGGGCGGTAGCCGATGGGTTGAACATGGAATGGTACGTTAAGGCCAGGTAGATCTTGTTCAACTCGGTTCTGATTATTAAGATTATTCTGCCCATTACCTCCTCCTGCTGGTAATTGTACACCTTCTTGTCCACCAAGTGGTAGCTCTTGTTGTTGTCCACCTTGGTTATTCTGCACTCCACCGAGTGGTGGTCCAAGTGGTGGATCTTGATGTAATCCTCCTCCTGGTAATTGTTGTCCTCCTCCAACTGGTGGATCTCGTTGGGATGCCATAATTCTTCTCAAGGCTCTTTCCTCACGAACTCGTTTGTTGTAAGGTCTGAAGCTCCTCTCAGGCTCCGATAAGGGAGGCCAAGAATTAAACACTGTGAAACCTGAAAAAGACTAAAGCAAACCCAAGCGTAAATCTGGAAAAATAAAAACTAAAACTAAACTAAAACTGAAAAGTAAAAACTAATTAAAAACTAAAACTCTAAATAGATAACCCACACGCTAACGAGACACAAGTCCCCGGCAGCGGCGCCAAAAACTTGGTGTCGCCTAGGGTGTGATAAAAATAAGATCAAATTAAGTATGGAAAACTATGCACTCTCACCCTAGACAGGCACAGTACTGCAAGTATTACAGGACGTATGCAAGTTTTAATGATAAGTAGAGTTCGTTCTCAGGGACTTAAGTGTGTTAATCGCGTAGGAAATAATGACGAGTAAAAGTAAATAACTAGAAGACAGAAATTAAAGAGATATGGATTTTCGAAAATAAGAATTAAAACTAATTAAAACTAATTAAAACTAGGAAATTAAAGACAATAAAGTAAAAGATTAAGAATATGAGATGAGAAGTATAGCTTAGGTTTTGCTAGTATGCACTAATCCTTCTAATTCTATCTATAAATCTAGTTCATAAGGGAGAATATTAGCTCTTGGTAATACTTAGTCAGGATTCTAAATTCCCCAATCTTAGACCTTGAGAGCGACTAAGGGGGCTACGGAACAACCAAGACGAGGACTCAAATAGGGTTATCAAACGCCACTAAGGCCCTATCCAGCACACTACAATCAATTGGTGATATGGTGGTTAAAACAAACCCTAATGACTATCTAGTTAGAAGTATGTTTTGTCAGAACTGCTATCGACACTAGACGTTATGTGGTGGTTCAATAGTTAAACACCCTGTCAAGGAGACCATCTAACTACTCTTAAAACAATCCTAAAGTGATCAGTTCTAGGAAAGACATTAAATCAAAACACATAAGCAAATATAAAGTAAGAAGCTAATATGAGATTAAAACATATAATTCCCAAAGAAACTTAGATAGAAGAATTAGAATTCATAGATTATACATATGCAAAACCCAAGCTATGGGAGGTTTAGTTCATACCTGATGGAAATAAACTAAAAGAAATTACAAAAGACATCATCTTGCTCTCTACAATAAACTGGAAGAATAAAACCTTAAGAACTAATTACTATGAGGCAAGGATGATTTACAAGTGATATAAGGGTGTATTTATAGGTGTTTAGAAGACCTAATTCGTTTTCTTGAGGAATAGTTAAGGTAATGGACTTCTAGCCCAACTCAAATTCGTATGGAAATAAAGATAAACACTGCTGCGTTGTTTTGGTCATAACTTCTTCGTTATTGGTCCGTTTTTGCTCCACAAGATACCAAAAGAATCGCAACAGAATTATCTTGACACTTAAGAAGGAAATCTCCAAATTCGGCCTATTTCTTAGGTAAAAACTCCAATCTTTAGACGAGTGTGCAGAATCCCAGATTTAGGCAGCTTTTCCTTTTCTATCTTTTTTGCTTTTATTTCCTTTTCTCCAATTACCATGTAAATCTCTTTCCATAAGTTGTTGTCTTTGACTTGGACTCTAGTTAATCTCCATAATTATCTTTAAAGCTACACACTAAATAAACAATTAAACCCAATATGCTCTAAAAATATTATTTCTACAAATCAAGACACAAAATAGGAAAGTGCACTAAAACTCAAGAAAATCGACATTATTGACTTCTAAAACACTAAAATGATGTCTCATCTTAACATAAATCTATCACAAATGAGGAGACATCAGTTGGCTTCCATTAACCCACCTCCATCTAGTGCCGCCGTAGCTTCGAGATTAACTGTATTTTGTAATTTCAAATAATATTTATGTTAGTTTATTATGGATTTATTGTATAGTTATTGTGTTACCGGAGTTCTCATCACAAAGCCTTATCACACCATGTAAGATCGACTAAAATGATTTCTAAGAAACAATTGAAATTTATCATTACGATGTTAAGAACACAATCTACGATTTTTAAACTCGATTATGAACTTATTTTCCCCTTCTTGGAGACAATATGAGTGAAAGTCATTTACACCTTCCATTTTGATCTCGTAAAATTATTGGTGTCGCCTAGGGTGTGATATAAATAAGATAAATAAAGTCTAGAAAACTACGCACTCTCACCCTAGACAGGCACAGTACTGCAAGTATTACAGGACGTATGCAAGTTTTAGTTGATAAGTTGAGTTCGTTCTCAGGGACTTAAGTGTGTTAATCACGTGGGTAGGAATAACGAGTAAGAAGTAAATAATTAAAGACAGAAATTAAAAGCAATAGATTTCGTAATTATTAATTGAACTAAGAAAATAAAAGCAATAAAATAAAATACTAAGAATGTGAGATGAGAGATATAGCTTAGATTTTGCTAGTATGCACTAATCCTTCTAATTCTTTCTATTAGATCTAGTTAATAGGGGAGAATATTAGCTCTTGTATATTTAGTTAGGATTCTAAATTCCCATACCTTAGACATTGAGAGCGACTAAGGGGGCTACGGCACAACCAAGAAGTTGTTTCAATTAGGGTTATCAAACGCTACTAAGGCGCTAAGCAAACAATTCATTCAATTGGTGATATGGTGATTAAATCATACCCTAATGACTATCTAGTTTGAATCAGTTTTGTCAGGACTAATATCGACACTAGACGTTATGTGGTGTTTCAATAATTAGACACCCAGCTAAGGTGATCATCTAACTACTATTGAGGTAATCCTATACTCGTGCACTAGCAAGGAAAACAATCATTAATTCAAAACACATAAACAAATATAAGAGTAAGCAGCTAATATCAATTTAAAACATATAATTCCCAAAGAAACTTAGATAGAAGAATTAGAATTCATAGATTATACATGATGCAAAACCCAAGCTATGGGAGGTTTAGTTCATACCTGAAGGAAACAAACTAAAAGAAATTACAAAAGACATCATCTTGCTCTCTACAATAAACTGGAAGAATAAAATCTTAAGAACTAATTACTACGAGGCAAGGATGATTTACAAGTGATATAAGGGTGTATTTATAGGTGTTTAGAAGACCTAATTCGTTTTCTTGAGGGAGAGGTTAAGTAATGGACTAGAAGCCCAACTCAAATTCGTATGGAAATAAAGATAATTACTGTTGAACTGTTTTGAGCATCTCTTCTTCGTCATTGGTCGGTTTTGTCTCCACAATATACCAAAAGAATCCTAAACGAATTATCTACGTCCCTATAAAAGGAATCTTCCAAAATCGGCTTCATTTTGGAGTTATCACCACTTCTTTAGGCGTAGCTGCAGAAATTCATATTTAGGCAGCTTTTCCTTTTCCATAATTTTAGCTTTTGTTTCCTTATCTCCAATTACCATGCTAATCTCTTTGCATATCTTGTAGTCTTTGACTTGGACTCTAATTAATCTCCATAATTATCTTTAAAACTTCACACTAAATAAACAATTAAACCCAATATGCTCTAAAAATATTATTTCACTAAATCAAGACTCAAAATAGGAAAGTGCACTATTTGTCAAGAAAATCGACTATTATGACTTCTAAATCACTAAAAATGATGTCCCATCCTGACATAAATTTATCACAAATGAGGAGACATCAATACCCCCAACTCAAAGTTGTATCGTCCCGATACAATAAAGATAAGAACAAAGGGAAGTCTATAAATACACACTTACAAAAATTTTAACACACTGGGAAGAACATAGCAGAATATATAGAATAATCCTAAAACAACAACTCAGAAAATTTAATGCAATAATATTCATAAACTACATACCTGTACACTCCTCATATCCACAGTCAACACGGCTTGAATTCAAGATCAGATTAATTTTGCAATGTAAGAAGGATTGGGACGTTACTCAGTTCCCCAAGAAAGCTGTAGATTGTTCATCAAACCTCACTAGTATTCAAAGATCCACTCAACTACTCTCTAATGGCTCAATCACTTCTCCATTACATAGCAAAGAATCACAAGGTCTTTAAGGTTGTAATTTAGGCTTAGGGACGGTACGATAGTATATTTAGTTAATTTGGACTGAGCTTTGGCTCTCTCCTCACTAGCCATCACCGAATCGCCCTAGAGCTTGAGGTACTCTCATAAAATGTTTCTCACTCAACCCAATGAATTCCTTGATGCATACTTTAGCATCCCCAATAACCCAATTAAAGCATAAGATGTTCACTTAAAAATTCCACTTTGCCGGTCCAAATATATAATTTATTTTCTTTTCAAATCAATTTCTCAAGCTATGAATCTCTGTTAATGTTGAGATATCACGCTAATTTCTCATATATATATTTTTTCTTTTAATATCCTTGTTGGCTAATTTAGCTCGTAGCTTCTTTTTCATCCACTATTACCCCGACAAAGGGTTACAATAAAAATTTGTGAATCATCATCAATACAAAGCACAATTAATAAGCTCAAAAACCCCATCCCAATAACAATTCCCATAATGGTGGACCCACCACCCAAAACTCAAGCTCTAAAACGACTGTCTATGTATCGCGATTCGAGTGCGGGTCATATGGAAAAGTCATATAATCTAAAGGGATATGGATTATAACGTGTTTCAATAAAAGTTTTTAGAAAGGCTAGAAGGGGCTGAGAAGGATATAGCATATAAAATAAAAAATCACAAGGTGAGAAGGTATAAAAAGGCTTCAAGGGCTTCAACTATGAAAGAACCGCCTTAATCACTTTCTACACTATGTAATTTCGTTATTTTCTTACCTTTAGCACTTTCATCAAATGGTTTTGTCAACTAGCTTGGATCTCACGGCCTACACACTCTCAAGGTTCCCTGAGATCGAACATACTTTCTATCGCATTGCTCACTAATCTTTTCTTTACTATCAACGTGTGTTTTCCTGCAAATACTCAAAGCATACAAATAACATAGCTCATAAACATACTACTTACTATCATCAATTCACTGAGCTTATGCTTTCAAACTATTAAACACACTCTACATCTAATTCCCATGTATCAAAAAATTTAATTTCTACCTAAAAACAGAAAAATGGAGATGAGAGACAACGAATCCCCACACCCCCAACTCAAAAATGAGCCGTGTCCCCAAGACTCAAAAAAGACTCGAAACAGAAATTAAAATTAGTAGATAAACATATTTATAGAAATGGTAAGGAAGAAAGAGAACATACTCTCGAGGCTATTGCCACGTATCATTGACATCGAAGGTAGGATTTCCTGGACCTTTCGTTAATTGCTCAAGGAGTTTCATGATGTGCACTTGATTAACATTGATTTGTGCCACATCAGTGACTAAGGAAGTTTGAGCTGCTTCGAATTTTGTTAAACGTCCTCCATTTTCTCTTGCCAATTCTGCTCCTTTTCTTCTTTCGAGACTTGTGTAGAACCCGCTCTTCGAAAGATATCCTTGATCCAAGCATTATCAATATAACTCGTCTTAAACTCGATTTTCTCTTCTTCACCCAATGTAACATTCGCTTTTCGCACAAGACACGTGATCATAGTCGGAAATTTAACATTATAAACTGATTTAGTAGAGACCGAAAATCGTATCACCTCCTCATAGATCAACTGTGCCACATCTACCTCTTCTCCCCTCAAAATACAATCCAAAAGTAGAGCATTCTTCATAGTCACATCCAAAGTTCGTGTGTTTCCAAAGACATTAGGAATAAGGAAATTGTGCCAAATTCTCGCATCCGATTGAAGATATTTGTAAGGCCAAGGTGCCTTCGATTCTCCCTTATGTGATTGCACTTTCTCCTTGTCTAAAACATGCTCAAAAAGTAATTCCTCTTCAAAGATTTTTTGTTTAGCAACCTCTTCATCAAACTTGCAATAACTTATCAATTTCTTAAACTTGAAGTGGTTTCTAATCTCATCAACTGTGAAAGGAACTAACTTTCCTCTAATCGGAACACAACCTTTACTATCTCGGTTAAAGAGGCCTAAATAGAATTCCAAAACTAACTCATGACATTATTCAGAACGTCTTACCATGAACGTAGACCAACCCAATTTCGCACCAAGCTCTAAGAATCTCTTGTATTCTCATGTACCAATTTCTTCCTTGAATACTTTCGTATAAGCAAAATGTAGTTCTTTTAATTGTTTCTCTGCAGAAGCTTTCAGGGCCCTTGAAGCTTCCTCTTTCTCCTTGGGTGTAGGACCTTGTGGAAGTGTTTTCTCCTTTGCATAAAAGTAAAGCTTTTTACCATTACGATTAAACAAAGGTATCGCACCTTCATCTTCAACATTGTCTTTACCCTTTGATTTAGAACTAGAACCTTTGTTATTTGATTTCTTCTTGATTGAATCCAATACCTTGCTTTTCTTCACCTCCCTCTTGTTAGATAATATTGTTGTCCTATTAGTCATCCTCAATTAACCCCCAACTCAAAGCTCTAACAACTCTTGAAATTTGAACTTGTGAATTTTTGGTTGAACAAGCTTGATTTGGCTTAGGAAGGATGAATTGATGATGAATCTCTATGTGGGTGAGGTGGATTCTTGATGGATTGTCTTGGATTTAAGAAATTGTAGGATGAATTTTGAAAATTTAAGCTCTTGATTCTTGAATTTGGTTGTGTTTGGTGAGAATTGGGTGATTGAATCTCCTTTGTAATGATATGGAGAGAAGTTTTGATGTGTTTTCCTTGATGATTGGGTAGTGTTTTGATGATTGGTGAAGGTTTTTATGAGCTTTAATGGAGTTGGGAGAGTTTTGGAGAAGAAAGATAGTCTTGAGGTTTTGTAAATTCGGAATAATGACATTAACCCTCTTTTATAAACCTTAAATCCGCATCTTTCTCTCTCTGGCGGCGACCTGCGGTGCACCGCGCTTGTCCTGCGGTATACCGCAGCTTCTATAGCTTCAAAATGTTTGTCTCGTAAAAATACCCGCGGTACATACCCGTGGCACAGGTTTTGGCTCTGCGGTATAGGGCGCGGTATAGGGTCCGGTATACCGGACCCATCAGCGTGGTTTTTTTTCTTGTTTCAGTATAAAACCTGTGGCTCCTACCCGTGGTGCGGGTTTTTGTCCTCTGCGGTATATCGCGGCTGAGGTCCGGTGTACCGCAGCACTGGTCAGAATGCTCCGAAAATTTTTTTCTACTTCCCTAACTCGATTTCTCCAATACCTAATCATCAAAAACACTAATACCTTTCTCAAATATGTAATATCAACTAAAAACAACTAAACTAATCATAAACTAAAAACGTAAAAGACATAAAAAATTTAAAAGTTGCGGGTTGTCTCCCGTACAGCACTTTTATTTAACGTCTTTCAAAGTTAGACGTGTTACCTCTGTCAAGATTTGCGAATATAGCCTCCCCAACAACGAGTTAGGCTATGAACGTCAACTAATTTGTGCTTGATCCCCTTCTTGGGTCGACTTTCTATCACCTTGGCTGAAACAACCTTAGTGACAATGAATGGTCCCATCCACGAGTCTTTGAAACTACGTGGCCTATTCTCGCGTTTGTGAGCTTTCCATAGCACTTCATGGCCAACCCCAAACTCAATGTTTGGCTCAGTATCCACAGGCTTTAAATGGATCTTCTCAGGAGGAACTTTGTGATGTGAAAGACTATGGATGATAGGGACGATGGGGTCTAACTTCCTTGGTTTCTTACCCAAGACATAGAAGGTCTCGGATACATTCTTTGCATGAAGGGTGATGGTCCCTTCTTGGAAGTTTATTACACTTTGACTTGTGACCATGAAAGGCCGTCCAAGTATGATTTGAACCTACTTATCTGCATCAAACTCAAGTATAACAAAGTCAGTAGGGATGGCAATACTACCTGCACGGACTAAAATGTCCTCCACTGTTCCCCATGTCCTGGTAACTGAGTTGACAGGAAACTGCAACTTCACTGGAGTTTTCTCTGATTTCTGAAGTCCAAGTCTCTCGAGCACGGACTTAGGCATAAGATTCACACCTGAATCCACATCATTCATAACTTTCACCTTGAGCATACCATTTATTTGAATAGGAAGGTTGAAACTTCCAGGATCGTTAAGCTTTGTTGGTAGCTCTCGTTCACTTCTTCTCGAGACTCTCAAATTCTCTTTTGGGATCTCTACACTCGCTTCTTTCTCAGGAATAACTTGCGTAAAAACTTGTTGCGGTGTAAGTCCTTTCTTGGCTATCTCAAGCATTTGGGCGTTGATATTTTCAAGTGTATACGCCTCTACAAATGTCTTGAGTACAGTGTCATCCTTAGGATTTGTATCAGGAATAGTTGATGACACTGGTTGAACAACAGGTGGTGGTTTCACCTTTTCTACTTCTTCTTGCACAGCAGGTGCAACTTCATCTTTGTTCCTTGATTCCTCCTTGGAGGCTTCTTTCTCTTTCTCTCTATCTAGCTCAGCTTGATAATCCATTACCGATCGAATTTCCTCTTGCATCTTCTTCAAAAGCTGTATAAACTCGGCTTTTTCTGGATCGTCCTCCACATAAACCTCAGAACACTCAGATTCCACGGGGTTAGACTTGGTTGGTTCTTCTTCGGTACTCGGAACTTCCACGGCACTAACGGCAGCATGCGGTACTTCCTCCTTTTCTTCTTCAATTTCAAGGCAAATAGCCTTACAAGCTTCGAACCCAACATTGTCATCACCTCCTTCGATTGCCTTCACTTCCTTTTGTTCCATCAAATTTGTTAGAACTTTGTTTAATTGTTCTACTTGAGTACATAAAATCTGAAGTGCGTCATCTTGTCCTCGGACTTTCTCTTCCTGAGCGTTCATATTTGTGGTCAAACGGTTCAAGATTTGTATTATTTGTTGATTGTCCATAGATCCTTCTTCAGGATACTGAGGTAAAGCTTTCTGATCTAACGCATCGGTATAGGAATCTTGAACAGGTTGTTGAGGGGTAGTAGGTCTACTTTGATATTGATTTTGATACTGACCTCTAGGTTGGAAAGAGTTGTTCTGGGGGCGCGGTTGATAATGACCAGGATTAGCGGCCCCTTGTGGATTTGAGTACTGCATACTCGGATGATTTCGGTTACCCCATTGATAGCCTCCTCGGTTGAATATGAAGTAAACAGATTGTGGATTTGTTTCGCACTCTTCCCATGTATGATTATTAACCCCACATTGTTGACAATCTTGTGCTTCTTGTATTATGTTCGCTGCGGCTAAATTCTTTTGCATCTCTAACTTCAGCTCTTTGATTTGATTTTCTAATGCGGATATTTGAGCTGAGTTTGATGTTTCTGCATCTAAACGAAGCGTACCTCGGGTCTTTGCTACAGGAGCTCGCATTGAGGGCCAACTCCTTTCTTGTTCAATAATATTTTCCAAGACATCGGATGCTTCATTATGGTTCATGGACACAAAATTACCCTTTCCAATGTTATCCACCTTCTCTCTACCTTTATCATTAAGACCTTCATAGAATATAGCAAGTTGTAGAGCAGGGGTATAACCATAGTTCTCTTACTGTTTCTCCATCTTCTTGACAAAATCTTGCAAGCTCGCTTTGATCTTTGAGTCGCATGCTCTTCGGATAAAATCTGTTAAAGAAAGCGGCTTGAAGTTCTACCCATGTATTAATTGTTCCAGGTGGTTGTCTATCTAGCCATTCGCTAGCTCTACCGGTTAAGAAGAACGAAAACATATGACAATACAGCTGCTCGCGTGTAATGCCAGGAGTAACATAGGCATCACAAATCTGCATGAACTTCTGAATCGATCTTACCGGGTCTTGAATTGCTGTACCACTGTAGAGTCCATGACTTTGAAATTGACTAAGCATACCCGGATTGGGTCTAAATTTAATATTCTAGATCTCTGGAGGACGGTAACCTGTTGGTTGAACATGAAACTGTACATGAAGACCAGGGAGGTCTTGCTGTACTCGATTCTGTTGATTATTCTGCCCATTACCTCCTCCTAGTTGTTGTTGTACACCAGGTGGAATAAATGCTGGAGGTCCTCCTGGTGCAAAGTAAGGTAATCCTCCAGGTGGATCTAACTATTCTTGCATGCCTGCCATAGCTCTTCTTTCAGCTCTTTCCTCACGAACACGTTTATTATAAGATCTGAAGCTCCTTTCAGGCTCCGGTAACGGAGGCCAAGAATTAAACAATGTGAAACCTGAAAAAGACTAAAGCAAACCACAAGCGTAAATCCGGAAAAATAAAAACTAAAAACTGAATAACAAAAATTAATTAAAAACTACTACTCGAAATAGATAACCCACACGCTAACGAGACACAAGTCCCCGGCAGAGGCGCCAAAAACTTGGTGTCGCCTAGGGTGTGATAAAGATAAGATAAATAAAGTCTAGAAAACTACGCATTCTCACCCTAGACAGGCACAGTATTGCAAGTATTACATGACGTATGCAAGTTTTAGTTGATAAGTTGAGTTCGTTCTCAGGGACTTAAGTGTGTTAATCACGTGGGTAGGAATAACGAGTAAGAATTAAATAATTAAAGACAGAAATTAAAAGAAATAGATTTTGAAATTATTAATTGAACTAAGAAAATAAAAGCAATAAAATAAAATACTAAGAATATGAGATGAGATATATAGCTTAGGTTTCGCTAGTATGCACTAATCCTTTTAATTCTTTCTATTAGATCTAGTTAATAAGGGAGAATATTAGCTCTTGTATACTTAGTCAGGATTCCAAATTCCCATACCTTAGACCTTGAGAGCGACTAAGGGGGCTACGGCACAACCAAGAAGCTGTTTCAAATAGGGTTATCAAACGCTACTAAGGCCCTAAGAAAACAATTCATTCAATTAGTGATATGGTGATTAAATCATACCCTAATGACTATCTAGTTAGAATCAGCTTTGTCTGGACTAATATCGACACTAGACATTATGTGGTGTTTCAATAATTAGACACCCAGCTAAGGTGATCATCTAACTACTATTGAGGTAATCCTATACTCGTGCACTAGCAAGGAAAACAATCATTAAATCAAAACACATAAACAAATATAAGAGTAAGCAGCTAATATCAATTTAAAACATGTAATTCCCAAAGAAACATAGATAGAAGAATTAGAATTCATAGATTATATATGATGCAAAACCCAAGCTATGGGAGGTTTAGTTCATACCTGAAGGAAACAAACTAAAAGAAATTACAAAAGACATCATCTTGCTCTCTACAATAAACTGGAAGAATAAAACCTTAAGAACTAATTACTATGAGGAAAGGATGATTTACAAGTGATATAAGAGTGTATTTATAGGTGTTTAGAAGACCTAATTCGTTTTCTTGAGGGAGAGGTTAAGTAATGGACTCCAAGCCCAACTCAAATTCGTATGGAAATAAAGATAATTACTGCTGAACTGTTTTGAGCATATCGTCTTCGTTATTAGTCGGTTTTTGCTCCACAATAAACGAAAAGAATCCTCAGCGAATTATCTACGTCCTTGTGAAAGTAATCTTCCAAAATCGGCTTCCTTTTGGAGTTATCACCACTTCTTTAGGCGTAGCTGCAGAAATTCAGATTTAGGAAGCTTTTCCTTTTCCATAATTTTAGCTTTTGTTTCCTTATCTCCAATTACCATGCTAATCTCTTTCAATATCTTGTAGTCTTTGACTTGGACTCTAATTAATCTCCATAATTATCTTTAAGGCTTCACATTAAATAAACAATTAAACCCAATATGCTCTAAAAATATTATTTCACTAAATCAAGACTCAAAATAGGAATGTGCACTATTTATCAAGCAGATCGACTATTATGACTTCTAAATCACTAAAAATGATTGTTCATCCTAACATAAATCTATCACAAATGAGGAGACATCGATTATCTTTGAGTAAATAAATTCTTATTTTGTTTTATGAGATACTTTAATGATTCTAAACTTCACTAAATGATGATTAAAAGTTATTTTTTATGAAATAACCAATTATGACCTAGGGCACAAACTTGTATGGCATACTAGAAGATAGTATAATGTGGTTTAGTTGAGAACCATACTTGCAATATCTGATTCCGAAGATAAGAAGCTGATTGATAAAAAAACACGAGACCTCCAGCCAATAGTCTGATCAACCACATAGTGATTGCTAATGGACCTTACTTATACTGATCACTTGATTGACCGGTAAGAACCCCACCAATTACCTACCAATATATATGGTCTCTACAGTTCTCATTTATACGGACAAAAGTTTTAGCGACTATTATTTGTGATCGCTAGACATAGAGCATTATCAACTATTGGTGATCGGTATGTTTATATATCCTTTAGCAATTACCTAATTTTCTAGTGGTTTAAATTGCCCATCCTCCTTCGCCAATAAACTTTAATGACCAACATTTATTCTCTACCGACCACGAGGTGGTCACTGCAAATCTTTAAAATTTATAAAATCCATAACCGGTTTCACACTTCTTATAATCTAATCCCAAACACCCGACCCCTCCCATAAAAATTCTCTCCTCCCCAGCTAGCTCTCCCATCGTTTGTTTTCAGACTTCTTGCAATCTCTACCTCTCTTGTCTCCACCTCGCCCGTCACCATCTCCAGTTTGCTGGCACCTCTTCCAGTTCTTTTATTGTTACAGTTGGCCGCCATCTATAATTATTTTTTAATTTCGAATTATAATATTATTAGTTTATTATGGATTTATCGTATAATTATTGTGTTAACAAGGTTCTTATCACAAAGCCTTATCACACCATGTGAGATCGGCTAAAAGGAAATCTACAACAAAAACTAGAATTTATCAAAACGATGTGGAATACACATTTCAAGCATTTTAAACTTGAGATGGGCTTATTTTTCCCTTATTGGCTCTCAAATGAGTGGAAGTGAGTCACACCTTCGATTTTGAACTCGTCAAACTATCTTTGAGAAAACAAATTCTTGTTTTTTATGAGCTACTTTTATGATTTCAACCTTCACTAAAATGATGATAAAAATGGTTTTTTATGAAATAACCTAGTACAATCCAGGCACAAACTTGTACGACATGATAGGAGATGGTAAATTGTAGTTTACTCGAGTACGATACTGGTAACATCTGATTCAGAAGATACAAAGTTGATTCATCAAAAGACTTGAAACCTCCAACCAATAGTCTGATCAATTAATTAGTTAATAATTGCATTAACTTGTTTAATTTTTCAATTTTCATCTAAATGGTCAAGTGAGGTTTGTACAAGTTAACTTCTCATGCCCAAAGAGTTAGCTAGCATACAAATTTCCTCTTTTAAACTTATTAATATTAACAAAAAAAGATCTAAGCATGTGACGCAAAAGAGTTTATAATACTTGCAAAAAGTTCTATGAAATAATTCATCTATAAATACCATGTTATAAAATTAGACGTATTGCAAGGAAATAAAATTTGTCAATCCGAGCATATCAATTGCATACACAGTATAACAAAAACTCAAACAAACATATTAGAAAGAGTAGTTATGGGTATTGATTTTCCCCTGTTTTATCACATTAATATAAAGTGCAACGAAAAGGAGCGAGCAATGGAAAAAGAGATCTCACAAGAGTTTATTACAGATAAACTTTTGAGGCCTCAGGACCATCATGGAAATTGTAAACACCAACTGAAAGTTCAACCTGCTTTGGACCAGATAAGAGCATCACTGCGACCCCTTCCAAACTGATGGCATCTTTGTAATTTCGGTGTGACATATTTACACAAGGAATTATACAATTTTCTTCATTGCAAAGTGAAAGATAAAGAATTGAATGAAGATAACAAATATTATATATAAGCATACCTACATAAATTTATGAATCTGAAATTACACAACTTTATTTAAGATCTATGTATAAATATAGAAAGAAAGAAACTTTCAATTATATCAATACAATTATCTGCATGAGTATTAGAAGACATAACAAAACAGGTAGAAACGGAATCACAATAGAGGCTCTCATGTGGCACATAAGATTGCGTTCATATATTTTTAACACTTGACGAATAAACAAGCGATACTAGTCCGTTTATATATAGATGGACTCTATAATATAATAGAGTTAGACTTGGTTATTCTCGTATTTGTGTTGAAATAAATAAAAAGGACGAAATACCTGACAAGGTGTTTAGGTAATGAGGATTTGTAGGAGCTCAGTGTGACTTATGACTGGAAACCATTATTATGTAAGAAATGCAAGCTAGGTGTCAAGCAATGAAGAACGTGAGGATGCCTAAAGTTGTACAAACACATAACTTAACAGTTGCATCCAAGGATAGGGGATCAATGATGCAACTAAGGAAGTGAATACTTGGAAGTTTTTTATTCAAAGAAATAAATAGAGAGTGCAAGGAAAAAGTGAATGGTTTACTATTAAGATGAATTATGGGGAAAGAGTAGCAGATTATTGCACTTAAAAATCTCAATGCAGAGTAAGTCCTTGCGTTGCTTCTGGACAATACATTAAAGGACATTAAAAGACATTAAAAGACATTAAAAGACATTAAAAGATATGATAAATAACAACCGGCCAAGCTGATTAACATATGAAAATTGAAGAATAATTATATGGTTTGTCATCCAAACAATTAAATAATTGACATGAATAGGACAACTTACTATATGGAGATACTCTTTTAATAATACAATTTTAAAAATAACCATCTCAATCACGTTATAAGAACTAAACTCTCCTTGTAAATCATTACTGCAAGTTAATACCCATAGCTATATATTCCTGTACTAGTCATTTCATGAGTGTCGAGGGCACACAATTTCAGTTCTTCTTCATTAATTTCAATTATTATGGCTTCGTTCTTCAACAATAAACGAGGAGAGCAAATTATAAATGTGTTTAGAATTCCATGAATGATGACTTGTTTGGTCCAAGATTCCACCTTGCCGTATTCTTTCATTACCCATATCTCCACAACTTTTGGTTTTGAATAGGCATATTGCACCTAGTTAGACGAACACAAACAAGGCAAGAGAATCATTTAAGATAGTGAGAGTCTTTTCAGATATTTTCTTACCGTGAAGTATAGCCCTTGAACTAGACAATCACCATAAATACCTGGAAAATCATGCTCAATTTGTCTCCAATATTTACTACTTAGATTGTAGACTTGGAATGTATTTGTTTTTTAAATAATAACGACCTTGTAATTATTTTGTTGGAATCCAAACAAAATCTAATTATTGAGCGAAAGTTGATTAAGTTTGGTCTTAGAGGAAGAAATTAAATTCCCTAGTTGCTGGATACATAAAACAAAGCTACTATTATCATCTAAGACACAAAGAAATAATCCATTGCAAGGCAAAGAAACATTAAACCTGCTGCTCTTATTGATTCTCTTATATAAGTGAGGTATCTCTAGATGAGGTGAGATTTCATTGAGTTATTTACACGAATGAAACGATAACAGTGTTCTACGACATTGTCTCACTAAATTAGGATGCAATCAGGATGATATTTCATATGCGTGTTGATGAAGTAAGAACTTTTGAGGAAACGGTAAAATAATTTGCTAACGCGTATGAAACGAACACTCATTTTATAGGCAACATGAAGAGTATATTTATGAATACATGTTTAGGTAAACTTACCTCTTTTTGTGACGTGCTTTTATTAGTAGATGAAGGGCATATTGATTAACCCTAAACTCGTTTATGTTAATAGGGTATATTACAAATCACCCCCCTAACCCATCCTAATTCTTAGCGTCAAACCAAATAGAACCCTAAAAAATAAGAATTTGACTTTACCTCCCAACCGACTAAACTACTCAACTTTATTTAAAAAAAAAACTCACATTTAATATCGAGGTACATCAACAATGGTAATGAAGAACATATGATACGAAAGGGACAAAGATGTAGAGAAAAGTTTAAGGGAGGAAGAAGCGAATTAACAATCTTTTATTTACTGTACAAGAAATCTTCTATTTTAGGAAAGATAATTTGTTTATTAATAATGTTATGTCATCGAATTGAAGGAGAAAACGAAATATTCAAATACCAACGTATGAGAATTTTGTAATGATCGGGTGAAAATGTAATAATATCGTTCTTTTAAGGTGCTTTATTTTCCATGAACACATAAGATGTTTGAATGATCATGAGATGTCCATTCATAAGAACACTACTGAAATTGAAAATCAGGAAGCAATAAGTTATATCAGTCACATACTGATATGGCCTCTTATATGTAGTTGGAGTCTTTGTTTTACCACACAAACTTCTCATACAAATAAGTTCGATAGTTGTACTCGTAATGCATCTATATTGATTAATAACTTATAACATATGGTAGTGAAATTGTGTAACATTAATAATCAACTTCTATACTGGGTCGAGTTGATTAAATGGAGCTCAATCATTGCTAATGGTATAAGCCTCGATCCTGTGAGCTTTGAAATATCTAGACCAAGCTCATCAGAGCTAAAATGACTCCCAATTCCAAAGTGGCTTTCTAATGTATTAAATAAAGGACATGTTACAAGTCTTATTTAGTATATTTGGTGTAAAATAAATGAGAGTGTATTTTCCAAAGTAAAAAGAAATGAAGAGAAGATTATGAAGGATATAAAAGTGGAAGTTTGCAGTTACAGTCTAAGAGCGTAATACTTTTGCAATTCTAAGAAGTATAGGGATCTTATGCAAATTGAAGACTTCCAGTGGTTAGCAGTGAGTTGGAGTGGTTTGAAAGAATTGAGGCTCTCGTGCCTAAGCTGAGGGTTAGTATAATTAAACTTTACGTAGCCATTTTTAAGTTCAAATAAAAATGAAAACTGCTTGAATAGCATAAATATCAAATAAAATTGTGTAGGTCATATTCTTTCTTCTGTCTTCTTTAGGATATTTTCAGCAAGGATATTACTGAGTTTCTTGTGTACTAAGAGGGGAACTTCAATCTAGGGAGATCAATCATGCACATCATCAAACAAATAATCAAGAACGCCATATTTTCTCGTTTGCAAAATATAGAATTTAATTGTAATACATGCATTAAGGCGAGATGCCAATGAGTTTCTTATAATAATACCAATCAGTTTTAATAAAAATAATACTCCATTTTCCTTGATATACGCTGATGTATGAGGACCATCCCTGGTTACTACTTTAGCGGGTTACCATTGGTTTTTAGTTGTTTGTCGATGATTGTACTCGAATGGCATTGCTCTACTTATTAAAAAAATTAGATGAACTTTTCCCTTCTTTCCAGCCTTTTCTGCCAAGATTAAGACTTAATTTTCTTCCAAGATGATAATTCTCCGTTTCCATCATTGCCTTCTTCATGAGTTCTCATGTTCTCAGACAACAGAATATAATGGAGCTTTACTCCTTGTTCCATAATTTTCTCATGTGCACTCATGTTCTCAAACAACATTAATGCTTCTTCCATAATTTTCTAGTGCCTTATATTTGTTCATCTCCACAAAAACCAGCTACCAAACTTGACCCTACTTGTGAATTATACTTGCCTTCTAATAGATTTATCGTTGAGTCGATTGGCTTCTTCCACTGGCATATGGCTGATGAGTTCTCTTCAAGAGTCATCTCCTTCTTTTTTTGTTTGAGATGGTTACGATATTCCCTCCAAGATGAAGAATATTTATCAAGAAAAATGTTGGATGGGAAAGTTTAAATTTCAAACATCTTCATGCCTTCGGTGATATAGGCTTCTGATTAGTAAGTTTGAAGTTATACCAGTTTCCGGTGATATATTTCATCTTACCAGATTCATTAGCCCCATATTTCTTTTTGAGAGTTTCCCATACGACATTTGTCGATCTTTCTTTGGCAAGGAGATAAAAAATGAGTTTCGAGACGTTGTTCATCATCCAACCCGAGCCATTGTATTTTCTCTTTTGAACTTGTCTTCGAGGAAAAGATATCTAGACTGTTCTTCTTCCGTAGGAACTCCGTTTCCACACTAAGTGGAGGATAGTAAAGTCAAGTTTATACTGTTTGAAACAGATACCGATATTTTGTGTCCAACACTTGTAGTTTGAACAAATATGGGGCTCCTACTTATTCACGCCAGGAAAGGCATTTGCATTCAACGAAAGGCATTTGCATTCAAGGATGAAGCTGCCGAGTTTGGAAATGCCTATTTTAAAAAATCAGTGACATAAAAAAAAAATTTAAATTGTGGGAAAAATTAAAAAAACCCGATTTTAAAAACAACAGAAATGAAAAATCCAAAAATAACATTTTAATTATGGTAAAACTAGTCTATTATAATAATGAAATACTAAACGAAACACTTTCATGGAAATCAAAAAGAACAATACACGGAAATAATATTGTTAAAAGATATTTCGGCGTACAAGTTATCTCTAATGAAGAGAGTTTCTACAACAAAATAATTGATAGAGAAGTATTTCTTTTGTTCTTTTCTGATTGGTTTTGTAGCTAAGTCGAGTGGGAAGGAATTGTATTTATAGGTTAGTAGGTGAAGAGAACCTCTAATGAGAATCATCAAAATAAATGCTCTCAAATGACTCCATTATTGATGATGTTTAGATTGTTACATATGTTACACGTTAATAAATTCCAGCAATGAACCTGGACAATTTAATGACTTGATTTATTCCCGTATTGACTAGTTCTTGTAACAACTGAGCTTTAATGGGGAATATTCTTGTTTTGATGTGTTATCGATTGGTGGACGTTTTGTATTATGGCTAAAAAGATATGAATTGCCACTGACTACTATAAGAACAAACTTTTCCACCGGAGTCAATTTAGAAAACGTGTTTCATTGTTGACTCTTCAAACTCCCCAACTCCCCGCCACCACCCTGGGCTGAGCGGGTGGTGCGCGTGTGTGGGGCTTTGCCTTTTCCTTTTCGGCTTCCATAACCTTTAGTTCTTTTGCCGGGAATAGATGGGTAAGATATTATATTCTAATATTTTTCATATCTCTCCTCCTAGGTGGGAATTTTTGTTCAATAAAAAAGTGTCTTCTCCACATCTCCAAAACAACGTGAATGTATTGATTCAACGAACACTCTATATTAATATAATCTTTTACACTTCTCCAAAAAAAACATGATTGGATTTACATTAACACGATAAATTAATATAAAACGTAACGTATAATACCATATCTCTCACTTTATAGTAACTAGACTCTCCTTGTAAACCGTAACTCTAAATGTCACGTTTCTAATATTCTTGTATCAGTCATGTCATGAGTGTCGAGGGCACGTGATTTCAGTTTGTTTCATTTATTTCAATTAGTATGGCTTTGTTTTTCCATAAAAAACGAGGATACAATGGCCTTATGTTGAGATTTTCAAGAATTTTTACTTTTTCCGTTAAATATTTCAAGAATGTTTGTATTAATACAAAAAAGGCAAAAGAATTGCTTAAGATTGTGAGAGTCCTGTCAATGTGAACGCCGTGAGGTATAGTTTTAGGATATTTTATTTCTTGAAACACCTTAGGGTTCACATCAAAAGAAAGAATAATATCTATACTTTCTCTTATAGCATCCCAATGCAATTCTCCATTGAGTAGTACTCCCTATATAAGACAAGAACCATATATGCTTAGACTGGAGGAGTAGTAATTCATAAAAGTGAGCATGAATTACTACTCAAATATTCACTCGGTCTGAACCTGTCCCTTCATAACATGAGTGTTGGTATCATTTGAGGTTGTCGCCTTCTTATAATAGAAAATGACTTATCTGTGACCAATACCAACCAGCTGCAGCCACTTATCTAATTTCCTTGTCAATAAATGTTACATCCCTAAATTTACCAAAGTCATGTGAGACATTACTTACAATTTTCAAACATATAAACCCCCATCACCCATTCTCTATACAAAGACCCCCAAATATTCTTTGCTATAAAACACAATCAAAAAATATGTTTAACTGTCTTCAATTTAACACAACAACACAGAGCAATTTAACCCCTATTTTGATTAGGTAGAGTATAGTTAGTAATCTCTCCTAATAGCTTAACATTTGGGACACTTAACTCCCACACAATTTTCCATTACATACCTTCCTCTTACTCTTCTTCCTAAGTCAATTTATTTGTAATTTCCATCTTGTCCAAATAAACAGCATATGATTCATGTCTCCACGAAAAATAGTTTAGTTTTGCCCTGTTTTTGTATATCACCTTTTTCTTTATATTTTCAAAATTAAATGCTTTATATTGTTATCTTCCATATTTTATGTTTATTATATTTTTAAGTTATATAATTTACTCTATATATCCTATTTTATTTTTTTATTAATGATTTTTAAATCTTGACAATATTTTTCAAATTACTGGAATTTTTCTGTAATTCAAATTTTGTTATTTCACTTAATTTTATTACGTGAATTTGAACAACATGATCAAAAGCTTACATTTTTATGATCAAAAGCTTACATTTTTACAATAGCTTGAACACAATGAAGTATTCCCACAACTTGTCTCTATCTAATTGGTCACTTACAACAGGTTGCAATTTTATTACATTTGTATGCTTCAACTATACTTCTTGAGCATGTAACTTACATCAATTAAAAACCACAAAAAAAACCATTGTTAAGATAATTAAGTATAGAATAATAGTAGAAATTCCCTTATAGAGGCATGTATACTGATCTGGGCTTGTAACATTAGATTCAGTAGTCAAAATCTTAGAATATTACCATTGGCCATTATATACTATATCTATACTTGATTGTGTGGGTTTTACTTGTTGAAATAAAGAAATACACTAAAAGGTCTATGTATTATAATGAAGATTTTTAAGGTAATTGTGTGTCCAATAAATTATTATGCTTAGAACTAAGAAAAAATAACAGTAAATAAAACATTTACTCTTTCATATTTTTTATGTCTCCCTATTTGTGATAAATAAATTCCCTTAGGAGACATCATTTTAGGTAAAAATTTGACTTAGGGAGATGATTATAAGTATATTTTGCTATATTTTTCTTTTTTCCTTTGTTTTATACTCATTGTTATTTTTAGAGCTTTTGTGCATTAATTTTCTTGTTTAAATTAAATTTATTAGGTACATGGATGCTAGGAGGCATTAAAATGAAGGTATGAAGTGAAGTTTAACGTTTGAGATCAAATGGAATTGTTCAAGTAGCAAAATATATCACTTTAGTGAAGTTTCCTTTAAGTCTACCATGAAGGGAGTTAGGAGGATATTAGGGACCCGACGAATGTAGAAATACCTACTTTACCCTTAACGAAAGCATTAAAACGTGAATTTAGGTGAATCCCTAGGAAGACTCAAATATATTTCTCATATTTGTGTCCACCCTCTAGTCTTTACTTTATTGTCATTCTGTTTAATCCTTACCTAAATTACATTCTTTCCTTTAGTCTTTTCGTAATAAGAAACAAAACAAATAACTATCTTTTATTTATTTCGTAGTGTAATTAATTATACTTATCATGTAACACATTTATCTTACCTAGATACTCCCGTGGAGACGATTATCCTATTATTACATACTTATTACTTGGACGACATTTACATTTGCGGCAGTCGTTTCTCTTCTTTATTGTTGATTTTTATCACACTCTAGGATCGACCACTTTCCATATTTCGTTACTTTATCCTTTAATTTAAATTGTCTAATAGTTTAATCTTTTCATTTTTCTATTATATACTAATAAACGCATTCTTATTATATAAATCGGAAGATGGCTTGTGTTGGACTATTAATTTGAAAATGAATAATGGGCTTGGGTAACCTCACTGATGTGAGATAAATACTTGGTCTAAAAGAATCCATACATATTTAGGTTCTTAAGATGATCTTGGCTACACTTTTAAAGTGTCAAACTCTCTAATTAATGTATATAAGAATAATAAACTTGCCCTATGTGGAATAAACGGTTATGGTTTATATATGCCTTATGGATTATGCATTACATCTGATTTGACATTGAGAATACAACTACTATACAATGACACTTGAGACTTGGACATATTAGTCAATTAGGACTCAACGTTCAAAGTAAGCATGACTTACTTGGTAAAGATTCTATGTCTAATTTATTTTTTCGAAACTTGTGTCTTATCTAAACAACATAGAATGAAATTCAATATGGTGCTCATATTTCTAAGTCTATACTTGAATATGTATATGTTAATTTGTGAAGACCTAAAAAGCATGAAACTCATGTGAGGATAAGGTATTTTATGTCTTTAGTTGATGATTACTCTACAATTAAAAGGACTTTTCTTCTAAAAACAAAAAATTTAACTTTCAATCTTAATAAAGAGTGGATTGCTGTACAAGTAAAACAAAATGGAAAATATCTTAAAATCCTAAGAACATAGAATAGTCTTGAATTTTGTATTGGTGAGTTTGATAAATTTTGTAAATCGTATGGTATAATGGGACATTGAATTGTTAGAAAAACACCAAAACATACTAGTGTGGTTGAAAGTATGAGTATGACCATTCTTGAAAAAATTAGATGTTTTTTTTCATATGAACGTTGCAAATATTTTTTGGGAGAAACACTTTACACTGCTACCTATCATGTGAATATAAGTCCCAATATATATTTCAACATGAAATGCCCTCTGGAATTGCGGGATAATAAAAAGCCTAACTTGTGATAATTTGGATGTGATACATATGCTCATTATAAGAAGGTAAACTTGATCCTAGGTCATTAAAATATGTTTTCCTTGGTTATCAACATATGCATGGTACCGAATGATTTTATGGGATAGATAATCTAGAGTAATAAAGATTTTTCGTTAATGGAGATATTATATTTGATGAATCTAACTTTCCTTGCAAGTTAGGAACTATGCTTCTAGATAATGATCACACATAAGGGTATTGAGATTGAGGTGAGGCCTATAACAACTTTAGAAAATTATGTTAATCATGATTATCCAAATGAAGGGGAGGAACCAGATACTGAGGATTCCAAAGAGGAGTTAGTTCTAAACAATGGGCACAATGTTGGGTCAGAAACTCTTCAGGATTCCACTCAAGATAGCTTGGTGAACTACTAGTTAACAAGAGATTTAGTGAGGAAAGAACCGAGACCTTCTCCAGGTATTCATATGTTGAATTTGTGTAAATTACATTTATAGCTGCTGCTAAGGTTAAGAATAATGAACATGGTAGGTATCTTATGGTAGTTAGCTCAAAAGGTAAGAAAATTTGGTTTAAGGCTATGAAAGAAGAAATGTAGTCTTTTAAAATTAACAAAAATTAGATTATTTTTATAAACAATGAAATGGAATGCATTTAAGTAGGTAGTTGCTTATATTAGTAGTACTCTGAATATTGGTCTCTGTTATGGAAAAAATTAGTGTACCTTTTAATCTAGTGGGTTATCCATTACCTAGAAATCTCAATTACATCCTTTAGCAGCTTTATCTACTATTGAATCCGAATATGTAGAGGTTTTTGATTGTTTTAAAGAGACTATATGGTTACAAGGACTAATTAATTAGTTAATGATGGCGAAGTCAACTATTACTATACTTTCTAATAGTTATTCACTAGAGTAGAAAGCCTATGTACCATGAAAAATCTAATTAGGTTGGTGTAAAATTTCATTTTATTCTTTACTACCGGCAAACATTATTTAACTTGTTGTATGTTGAGTGAAGTTGTTTTTCATTTTTATTTTATAGGTACCTGACATTTGTGATGAGTTGGCTTGAAGGCACTGTGAATTGCTGAAAACTAACTTTTTTTGTTTAATCAAGGTGTATTGGACTTTTAGGTGGAGATTGTTATATTATAAAGGAAAATGTTATTCTAAGCCCAAAGCTTATATTTTCTTATGGGCCACTTATGTTATAATGTGTCCTTTTATTTGATCCACAAATTACAACCTTGATCTCTTATTTGGATGGTCCAGATTGAAACCCTAATTGATTTTGTGGATATATAATTTGGTTAAATTTGATCAATATATTCTTCCATCTTCTTTACATCTTCTCCAAAAACCTATATTCGGCAAAACTAAGGTACGTTTTGTTTATTTTAATCTTATGTATTGAATAATTGTTAGACAGTGTTGAAGAAATAGAGAAATGAAGTGAAATTTCGTGATGAATTCAAGGAGTATGTTCTCAATTCAATTGAAAGACTACTATCTTTCATTTATTTTCAAATTCTTATTTCAAAAATTTAGATTTTTCTAAAACCTTTGAAAATAAATTAAATTAGTTTATTATAATTTCTTTTCTCTTAGTGATTTTTAGTTGTCGAAACTATAATTCTTTGCCTAAAAATTTTTAGACCATCTTAATTGATTTGTAGGAGTATTAGGATTTCTTGTTTTTCCTAAACTTTTTTTTTATTCAATTGGGACAAAATATGAGTTTTTTTATTTACTAAATTAGAAACTTATAGTTCCAGATTGATTATCTTCCTCAATCCGATTGGTGTCTTCATTATCCATCTTTTTAGTTTCATTCAATATAACCATATGATTATTGAGCAACATGGAAACCATGTGAACCATGTGTTTGAAAAAATACTTAAGTAATTTTTCCTTGATCAAAATATCAAAAGATACAGCAAAATATCAGGAGAGGTTCTATATAAGTGAATGGCCGATAACAGTATAAATCAGAACCCATTGTCCAATCATCAATCATTATGTTATGTGCAATTATAAAACAATCACTATTTTCATTACTAACACTAAGGTATGGATCCATATTGTATATATATATTGTTTTTCATCTATATATTATTTATCAAAAAAATTATGGTAGTTAAGTCTTACCATTACTGAATATACAAATACATGACAATTCAAGCATGACTCTAGAACTATAGTATAGTTAGAGTCTTAATATTCAAAGCCAGAATTTGTACATTGTTTCAAAATTATAACTCATTCTATTATTTTATTAACATCTTGAACTTAATTTACACTTATTCGAATTTAAAGCTAGAACTAAATTTTTTGTTTTTTAATCCTAACTCTACACATATTTGAGATTTAAACACTTGTCTTAAAGTTTTCATGAGACCGATATTTTCCTTCCTAATCACTAGCATTTGATATATGGAGAAAGTTTAATGAACTCATATGTTTTTATTTGCATCTAGAAAATCATGTTATATAATTTACACAAATATTTATATTTTGTACATCCATTTTAATAAAGATTTATTTAATATACAGGAAAGAGATCGATGATCATTGCATTTCAAGAAAAGAGAATTATTTGTGATAATATTTGTGGAAAAAGTATTCTATTGAACTATAAGCTACTAATGTACTAAAATTGACTATACTAATAAATCTTGTTGGTAACACAAGCACTATAAGGACAAGACATTTTTCCTAATGTCATTAATGTGAATATTAGAGAAGTATATCTATATATTTTATACACACACCTTATATCTTACTCATAATCATCTTAACTTATAGGATTTTTTGACTTTCTTATACATTTTTTTTTGTTCGTGTTTTTTCCCAAGTTCATTGCACCATGGGTCTCTCTATGTTCACCGGCGAAAGCTCCCCCGCTTTTTGAAAAATCTCTTTTTTCATGTTGATGAAAGTAAAATTTATATTAGGGCCTTTTAACCTCCCCAAGTTTTTTCTGAATCTTTCACTTGGTCCCGCAAAATTTTTAGAAGTTATCAAGTTTATTTCATTTATTGTATATCGTGAGTTTTTTTTCTGAATTAAAATATAGGTTATTTTGTATAAAATAGAGAAGTATACTGCTATAAATTAGTATATTTTTTAGCCTATAATATAGTGGTTTTCATAATGTGGTGTGTTATTTTTAATAATACATGGACTCTAGTGTATTTTTTCATAATTCCCTATAAATATCGTGTTTTCAAAATACAGGGACTATAGCATCGTGTTTTCATAATACATGGACACCTATAGTGTAATTGATTAAAATTTGTAATAATATAGAGACCTATAGTGTGATTAATTTTAAAAAAACATACTATAGGGACCTATAGTGCAATTTAGCATAATATAATGACCTATAGTGTAGTTAAGTAAGTTTTTCAACAAAATATAGTGATCTATATTGATAATTTTTCATAATACAAGGACTTATAGAGCAATTGACTCGGTTTTTTTCATTATACTCCCTATGGTATTATGCTATTTCTTCTAGTATGCAGATTGATTTTTCTCTTTTTTTCTAGTGAAGTATTTATCTTATCTATAAAAGTCTTTATAAAGAAAGTATAATTTATTTTAGGACGTGTCACAAAAAACAATGTTACTAAAGAAACAAATAAACCAGCTACTTGTGGAGAAAATATATCTGACAATGTATGAATTTTTACATATCAGAAAGTGTTTTGATAGTTTGATTATTAATTTTATGATTATTTTGTTCTACTCCGGGAGGGAAGATTCGATATTATTTCTCTTACTGGGTTTTATATTCAAACCTAGCTTATCGGGTATCCTACAGATGCTAGTCCAATTCAGGTAACATGAACTGGTCCTTATTATAAAGGTTACCTCTTTTGATTATTGTAATCCATTACTAGTAGTTGATTGAAATTATTGATGTTCTTAGGTGGCTAGAGGTGAGGATTTTCGGAAACAGATTGAGAAGGAAAAATACTTTGATCTTGTGGATCATAATAAAGTTCTTCGTTTCCGGACTATAAAAGAGTTGTCTTTAGCCCCTTTTAAAGTTAACGTATAATATATGTTTTTATCCTTAGTATAGTAATTTGTAATATTATATTTTAATGTCAATTTTGAAAACGTTTCTAAAAGACTAAAGAAGCACCACAGTAACACCAAAACTTAGAGGCCGTCAACAGCCCTGCTGTAGCTAAACCTTATATTGACACAAACGGGCAATGATGCGGTGGATCCAACTGTCAAAAGGAAAAGGCAAATACATGTGTTATAATATGCTCCTGTCAAAGGAAATAAATAATTGATTATATCTTCAAAATAGCGTCACATAAGAGAAGATTAAATTGTGTACAGGAATGAAGAAAAGCAGCGGATGTTGAGAGTGAGTATGTTTTGCTGGTAAGTGGCAAAGGATGTAGCTATAGCCGTGGCTAGAATGAATGGTGTCACCGGCCTTTAATTTTCAGGAACTGTGTCTGTAGCTGAAGTAATGTGTGACCCTATTAATAAGGTATATATAGTGATTACCTACAGTAAAAATTTTAGTATAATATAGGGATCTATAGTACAATTTCGTATAATATAGGGACCTATAGAAGTTTTGGTATAATATAGGGACCTATAGTATTTTTGGTATAATATAGGGACCAATAGTTCAATTAACATGTTTTTATTTTCCTAGTGGGGTTTCCTCTTAACTCCACATGTGGAAAAACTCCAACTTTCTTTATTTACCTTTATTTGTTTATGAAAGAAAAAAGGGTATAAGGGATTCCGATTATTTTAATTCTTTTTAATTAAAATTATATGTATTTACGATGTCATATGTAATCATGAAACATGATGTTGTATACTATAGAGTTTCTCTTATTTATAAAATATGTGCTCCCTGTAGTGTGTGGCCTCTCATAGCTAGACAAATATGTGATGAATCAAATAAGTGAAAAGGTACATTTGTGTAATCTTGATAAATAGTAGTTCTTTGAGTATTTCCATTTTAAGTTAGTATTATATAGAATTTAATAAAACTTCATATGATTTGAAACCCGAATAACAGCTTACCTTGTACCTATTCTCGAGACTTCTAAAAATGGGCAAGGTGCTAGAAGTCATAGAAGGTGTTTTAGAACAAATTTTTTAGAAACCACCATAACACTGAAGGTTTGTTTGACATAGTTTACAAATTAGACAGTCGTGAGTCGTTGTAAGTTTTGTTTCCTAAAAAACGTTCTTCTACCCCATTGAAAGTTATATTTTAATTCTTTCTCACAAGAAAGTTATATTTTCTTAATTACTTTTAGATGCATGAAACAAATACAAAAATTCTTTATTGAATCATTACTCACTTAAAACCAATGCTCTGTATATTATTCCTCGATTGGTTCATCAACTTAATTAACCAAGTCAGTACAAATACTATATTGACTTATGCTAATATGATTTAAATGTAAGAAGGGAAGGCTTAATCCGAGATTAGTTAGATAAGCAAGAATTAATTACAAACTCCCGCTGTCACGAGATTGAGTTGTTGAGTCATGTATATATAGTGTAATGAGTTGTACTCTTCATATCTACAAATAATATAATCTTATTCCTAAACACGGCTTGAAGAAGCTAGATATTAACTCTTAGAGACGAGTAAGGCTCTGCTTTGTACGAAATGGATGATTCCTTGGAATGCTTTTGAAGAAGTATTAATGTGGAAGGTAGGAGTGTATGATTTGCAAGAATTTGTAGATGAGCTTTAGAGTGCAACATCATCCCCGATGGATATTTGAACCATTAATTGCTCTAAGGAGTAAAGCACCATTTTGTTGTGGTGTCTGAGAACATGAGGAATCATTAAGAAGACAATAGTGAGAACAAAGAATATTTATCTTGGAAAATAATTAAGTCTGAATCATGGCATAATAGCTGGAAAAAAAAGGGAAAGTGTCTTCTATAATTATTTGTAAGTAGAACAACGTCATTCTAGTACAATCATCAACAAATAAATAAATGTTAATGGTAATGGTCCTTTATTCCTTTCTAGTTGGAGATTTTCATTCCTCCCGCTGTATCTTCTGGCTGTATGATATCTCTATATAGTTTTAGAAAAGCGAGCAAGAAAGAATGATAGCTGAAGATGTGTAGGAGGATCTCAAGGGAAGAAACCAATGAGAAAGTATATGCTTCTTGGCGAGACGATCAACTCAATATTATCACCATTGTTGGTCCGTCTTGGAAAGGAAACATAGCATTTTCAGAGGAGTTGTACAATCCTCCTTCTGTCATAAGTCACTTTGAATTTCATTCCTTTTGTTGTCTTTATGGTAATGTAAAATATCCATTCTTTCATATTTTAGATCAATTTGTTAAATTTGCAAATAGATTTAGTCAGATGAGATGCATAGAACAAGTGTACGAATGTCTCAAGGGATAGAGGTTCCTATTGTATTTCATGTTAAAGATGTATATTATTAGTTTAATATAATCTTAAAAACAAAAACGTTCATGTTCCTTTGAAGAATTGGAAAAGACTTGAATTAATATAGAGTATTAACTAAAACCTTTCTTATTCTTTTAGAAAAGTAGAAAAGACATTTTTTGTGAAGAAAATGTCTCACATAGGAGCGGATATAGAAAAACTAATAGTTTAAAATAGCTTACATATCTATTACTTTCAAAAGAACTAAAGGCTATGAAAACCAAAAGGGAAATGGCAAAACCCCACAGGCGCGCACCACCACCACCACCCGCCTGGTCAGCCCGGTGACGACAAGAACGCGGGCTCGTGGCCTCATGTGGGATTTTGGGAGTTGGGGAGTAAAAAATGAAAATTGAAATAATTATTTTAGAAGTGAATTCGGTGGAAGAGGACTAGCTCTTATAGTAGTCGGTGGAAAGTCAACCCATTCAGCCAGAAGATAAAACGCCCACCAATTTCGTACTAGAACACAAGCGTCCACCAATTACGCACCAGTCAACAGTTACAGAACTTGATCACGCAATTACACACCAGTCAACAGTTATAGAACTTGGTCAAACACGTGTCCAGGTTCATTGCTGAAACTGAAAACGTGGGTCAAATCAAAACCGCCAATAAATTAAAAAGGAAATCAAGGACACTAATTGTGGGCGTTTCCGACAAAGACTCTCTCCACCTACTCCCTCCTCCATAAATACCGCAGCTCCTCATTTGCCTTAAGCTATGAAACACATCCGAAAGAACAAACACTCTACCTCTTTTATCTTTGAAAATTAAAATAGTCGTAGACTATCTGTTAGAGATAACCAGTACGCCGAAATATCTTTTTAACAACATTTTAATTCTATGTAATTTTTTTTCTTTTCCAATTTTCCGTGTAAGTGTTTGGTTTGAATTTGTATTTAAATTTTTTTAATAGTTAGTTTACATTATTTGAAATTATTGTTTTCTAGATTTCCATTTCTTACTTTAAAATGGTGATTTCAATTCCTTACCAACAATGTAAAAAGATATTCATTTATATCACCGTTTGTTTTTTTGAAATGGCTTTTCCTCTCTCGGTTATTGCTTCATCATTGAACACAAAAGCCTTTCCCAACGTAAATAAATTGGAGCCCCTTAATTGATCCAACTACAAGCGTTGGGCATAAAATATTTTAATATGTCTTGAACAGTATGAACTTGACTTCGCTATTTTCGAAAGTCCTCCACCTATGGTGGATAATAGAGTTCCTACTAAAGAAGAACATACCAGACATCTTGCACTCGTAGCAAAATTAAAATGAGCTAATACCATGGCTCGGGGCTGGATGTTGAACAACATCTCGAATCCCATTTTTGATCTCCTTTTCAAAGAGAAATCGACAAAGGTCATATATGAGACTCTCGAGAAGAAATATGGGGCAGATGATTTGGGTAAGAAAAAATATGTCAGTGGGAATTGGTATAACTTCAAACATACCGATCAGAAGCCAATGACTGAACACCTTACTGTGTACGAAAACCTATGCGCGGAGGTAATCGCCGAAGGCATGAATATGTGTGAAGTTTTCCAAGCTAACAGCTTGCTCAAAAAATTTCTCCCATCCTGGAGTGAATATCGTAACCATCTTAAACACAAACAGAAAGAAATGACTCTCCAATAACTCATCAGTCATATGCAAGTCGAAGAAGCCAAACGACTCAAGGATAAGTTTCTCTCTTTCCCTCATCCTTCCTCGAAAGCTAACCTCGTTAAAAGTTCTGGTCAAGGTAACAAAGACACGTTCAAATGGAGGGGAAAACAACAAGTCTCAAACAAATCCAAATTCGAGGGAAACAATAACTGCGACAACACCAACAAACAAGGCGGGGGTTCAAAACTTCTGGTAAGATTAACATACCTAAGGACGTCTGTTACTGTTGTGGTAAAGAAGGACATAGAGCTTTTGAATACACTCTTAGAGACGGCCAGGGTCACAAAGCTAACGTAAATATGAGGGAGACCAAAGAAATAGTCGTCACGGTAATGGTTAAGGTAAACTTAGTTGAGAACAAAACCGAGTGGAACATTGACACCGGAGCTTCCAGATAATTCTGCGCAAACAAAGCCCTGTTCAAAAAGTTATAGAAAGTAACTTATGGTGAATGTGTGTATTTGGGTGACTCTTCTACCACTACGGTTCTTAGAAAATGACAGGTTCCCCTTAAACTCACTTCTGGTAAGATTTTAGAGTTAAATGATGTTCTCTTTGTCCACTCTCTTCGTAGGAACTTAGTTTTCAGAGTCTTCTTAGTAAAGTGGGACTCAGACTTGGTTTTGAGGGGGGGAGGGGAATCATTACTACCAAAAATGATGAGTTTGTGGAGAAAGGATATTTAAATTATGGTTTGTTTGTTTAAAACATTGTAACCGTTAATGATAATGCTTCTTATTCTGCTTATATCATTGAGTCTGTGGATACATGGCATGGTAGATTAGGGAATTTAAATTTAGCTTCTATTGAAAGGCTTAAAAATCTTGGACTACTACCCCTTCACAATGTGGATGATTTTGTAATATGTCAAATATGTGTGGAGTCCAAACTTGCGTAAAAAACCTTTTTAATCCATTACCATGATAAAGACTAAACCGTTAGAATTAGTACATTCTGATTTAGCTGATTTTAAAAAATCCACTAGTAGAGGAGAAAAATTCACTATATAACCTTTGTAGATGACTACTCTAGGTTCACTAAAGTATACTTTCTTAAAACTAAATATGAGACTGAAAGTGCATTTTTAAAATATAAAGTCGAGGTTGAAAACTAACTAGACTGTAAAATCAAACGACTTAGGTCTGATAGAGGGAGCGAGTATATTTCTAATTCCCTTTAAGAGTTTTGTGAAGCTAATGGAATTATCCATGAACTTAGTGCCCCTTATACACCCCAACAAAATGGCATAGCCAAAAGAAAGAATAGGTCCCTTAAAGAGACTATATATGACATGTTAATAAGCTCAGGTTTATCAACTAATATGTGGGGGAAATCTTTTTTGTCAACCTGTTATATGTTCAATAGGGTACCCCATAAATCCCTAGATAAGATCTCATATTAAGATGTGGAAAGGCATTCCACCAAACCTAAAATTTTCAAAAGTGTGGGGGTGCCTTGCCAAAGTCAAACTACCTGGTTTTAAAATAGTCACCATTGGACCCAAAACCATAGAATCAATATTCATAGGGTATGCTAAGAATAGTGCAACATATAGATTCTTGTCTATAGATGATAACTCAATTTGCAAATTTAAAGATGTTGAGTTCTTTGAACATAATTCCCCCTTGAAAACTTTGAATTTTTTTTAATGGTTCTTTACCTGTTGATAACTTATCTAGTAATATTGATTTACCTCGTTGTGATGTTTTCCCTGGCCCCTCTACTTCTTTGGAGCCTAGTAGTATTCCTGAGGAAGAACCTATGATAAGTAAGAGGTGTATGATCGAGTCCAGTTTTAGACCCAACTTTATCACAACCTTTATGACCGAAGGCTTTCACATTGACCTTATAAGCGAACATGTAGTCACCTGCCTCCTCATGGGGGAAGACCCAAAAACTTATGACGATGCTTTTAAATCTGTAGATGCCAGTTTTTGGAAAAAGACCATTAATAGTGAACTTGAGTCTATTAAAAGCAACCATACATGGGAATTAACCAACTTACCTGACGGTAGCAAACCTATAAATAGCAAATGGAATTTAAAAAAAAAATTAGACCTGATGGTTCAATAGAAAAATTCAAAGCGAGATTTGCTATTAAGGGTTTTACCCAAAATTAAGTTTTAATTTACATTGACATTTACTACCATGTGACAAAAATCGCCATTAAAAGAACTCTTATTTCTTTAGCTGTCATTCACAAACTAGATATACATCAAATGGATGTTCAAACCGCATTTTTGAACGGAGATCTGGATGAAGAGATCTACATGGTGCAACCTGAAGGGTATGTGGTTCCTAGTCAAGGGGATAAAGTCGGTAAGCAAAAACAGTCTTTATATGGTTTAAGATAGACAGCTACAAAATTGTATGGAAAGCTAGACATTACTCTTACTACAGATGGCTTTGTGGCTAACACTTCTGATTCATGTGTTTACACCAACGTAATAGGCTCAGAGTGTGTTATCATCTGTCTTATGTAGATGACATGCTCATCTTTGGTACTTCTATTCATATCACAAATGAGACTAAAACCTTCTTATCTTCTAGGTTCGATATGAAAGACATGTGAGAAGTAGATGTGATACTCGGGGTGAAATTCATTAGAAGCATTAATGGTATTTCCCTTAATCAGTCTCATTACGTGGAAAGGATGCTGAAGAAATTCTAATCCTTTGAGGTAACACCTGTAAAAACTCCTTATGATTCTAGTATTCATTTGTCCAAGATGAATACGCTAAGATCATAGGTAGTGTGATGTTCTTAATGAACTACCCTCGACCCGATATAGCTTATGCTGTAAGTAGACTTATTCTCCATACTCATAACTCGAGTAGTAACCATTGGGTTGCACTTCATCATCTATTGAAGTACTTAAGGGATACCATTGATCTAGGCTTGTATAAAAGCAACATTCATGTAGTCCTTGAGGGATTTTCTAATGGAAACTTGATCTGATGATGTAAACTCCACTTGTGGCTATGTGTTCTCTTATGGGGGAGGTGTTGTATCGTGGAAGTCTACTAAACAGACTTGTATAGCACGCTCCACCATGGAGTCTGTGTTCATAGCACTAGAGTTAGCTGGGAAAGAAGCTGAGTGGTTGAGGAGTCTCCTATCAGATGTACCACTTTGGGAAGGAAGTGTCACACCTATATGTATCCACTGTGATTTACAAGCTGCCATTGGAGTCGCTCATAATAGCGCCTATACAGGGAAGAATAGACATATTCGCATCAGACATGGGTTAGTAAGACAATTACTGAAAAATGGTGTGATAGCCTTGGTATATGTACGATTAGAGAGCAACCTAGCTGATCCGTTCACCAAAGGTCTACAAGGAGAGTAGTCTAGAGACGTCGAGGCGGATGGGAATGAAACCCATTAATGGGGAACATGTGACTGAGTCAATGTGATTCTCCATCCCTATGGTTGATAAAAAAAATCGTCTTAAAAAATTCATAGCCACTTGTGGTGGTCCTGTTAAGAAGGACTTGATGAATAAGAAATACAGAGTATTTAAACTCATAGAGAATTCAAAGCCTTTAATGTGGTCCTTTTGAGAAAGACATGATAAATTCACTGGTAATAGCGAGACCCAAACTTCATGATAGAATGTTAAAAGAAGATGTCCTTAAACAATCTTAAAATGAAGAAATCCAAAAATTTCATAGCCGGTAAAGGGTGGTTCTTAAAGAAGGACTTGATGAACTGAAAGGTGATGTTTAAGGGAACTATAAATTTTAGTTGGGTAGAGTATGTGTTGTGAGGATCTCAATCGAACAACCTTTAAAGTTCAAGAGTAAGTTCACTTAAACGGAATTTGATGGTTGTCTCACTTCACTACGTGTAAATTCAAATCGAAAGATATTGTCACTTAAGTACAATTCACCCAAAGTCTGGTAGATATGGAAACCTGTTAACCTTCTATCCAAAAGCCCTTGAGTGGGGGATTGTCGGATTTCATGTTAAATATATATATATATATATATATATTATTAGTTTAATATAATCTTAAACACAAATCCGTTCATTTTCTTTTGGAGAATTGGAAAAGGCTTTGATGAATATAGAGTATTAACTAAACCCTTTCCTATTCTTTTGGAAAAATGGAAAAAGACATTTTTTTGTGAAAAAAATGTCCCTAATAGGAGTAGAGATAGAAAAGATAATAGTTTAAAATAGCTTACCTATCTATTACTTTCAAAAGAAATAAAAGGCTATGAAATCCAAAAATGAAATGACAAAGCCTCACACGTGCGCACAACCACCACCACCGCCTGCCCGGCCTGGCCCGGCGGGGGCGGGGGCCTTGGCTTGTAGGGGGAGTTGGGGAGTCAAAAAAATCAAAAATGAAATAATTTTTCTGAAGTAAATCCGGTGAAAGATTACTAGCTCTTATAGTAGTCGGTGTCAAGTCAACCCATTCAGCCAGAAGATAAAACGCCCACCAATTTTGCACCAGAAGACAAGCGTGCACCAATTACGCACCAGTCAACAGTTACAGAACTTGGTCAAACGCGTTTCTAGGTTCATTGATGAAATTGAAAACGTGGGTCAAATAAAAACCGCCAATCAATTAAGGACGAAATAAAGGGCACTAGTTATGGGCGTTTCTACCAAAGACTTTCTCCACCTACTCCCCTCCCCTATAAATACTGCAGCTCCTCATTTGCCGTAAGCTACGAAACACATCCGAAAAGAACAAACACTCCACCTCTCTTATCTCTGAAAATTATAATAGTCGTAGACTCTGTGTTAGAGATAGCCGGTACGCCGGAATATCTTTTTAATGACATTTTAATTCCGTGTAATTGTTTTTCTTTTCCGATTTCTGTGTAAGTTTTTCGTTTGCATCTGTATTTCAATTTATGTTTAGTTAGTCTCCATTAATCGAAATTATTGTTTTCTGGATTTCCATTTCTTATTTTATAATGGTGATTTCTGTGTAATGTGCGGTCTTTTGAGGATGGAGTATATATCGAAGTTTTTCCCCAGATTATTACAACGAAAGAGAATTGTATTACCACTCAAGTGAAAGAGTTTGCTTTCACTAGCTAAATTCTATAAGAACATAGTTCAACCACACTTTCAACAAAATGATAAAAGAATGGAGTCATTGTTTCAAAAAGTAAATTTCCATTTTGAAATGATGGAATTTGAAATGAAAATCGTTAAAAGATGAAACCGGAATTTGTGACCTCGATAGTTTATCTTCTTCGGAAAACCATGAATCAATGAGAACAAATAGCACAAACTTTATGGTCCCGTATATATGGTTAGGAAGGTTCACAAGTAAGGCACATACTAGATTTAATTTGCATTTATTTACCAGGTCATTTGAGATCATGCTTCTACCTAGCATTATTTTGGGATCAAGAAAAAAGTTTAGCAAGAATCCTACTGGTACTTACTGAAAAGAAACCATTGGCCAAGCAAAAACTTGTGTACTAAATCCTGTGGTAAGTGAATTCCTTTCAAGGAAAGTAATTTTTTTAGTCAACTAAGGAAAGTTATGGAAGAAAACTTTTTGCAGTATAATTAAATTCTCTACTTTTGACAATTATTCTTCTTCACCCACATTATATAAACAATATCGTATATTTATTTATTCAAATTGAGAGGAATTCGTGATGTCGTGTGGGCCATTTGCACACTCGTTGTTTTGTCATGATATACGTGATGTATATATGAGTCCACAAGATATTCCATTCATTTATAATAATATTAAGTTATTTAAGATATTGAATTTCAAATATATCGATATAGGAGACTCTTTATTAATGGTTGGTGTTCTTATTCTCCTAAGATACTTAGCAATTTGAAGCTCGATTAATTTTGTTCCACCATCCATAGCCAATCTTGAGAATCTAAAAAATTTCTATTCCACCAATCGAGAGGTATAGTTGTACAAGTACCATACTGTATATGGAATATGGAAAAGTTGAGACACTTTTATATATATCCTTTATTTATACTTGATTTGGCACCAAACAGACTTAAGGACCCCTCTTCTACTCTAGATAATCTAAAAAGCATTTTTGCACCTACTCTTGCTTATGGATACGATATGGAGAAGGTATTAAGGAGCCTATCGAGCATTTAGAAACTAATTTGTGCATTTCTATATTCATTTAATGATGCTACAAATCTAATCAATTCCCTTTGTTGGGGTTTCTTAATCAACTCTTATCACTAAAGGTGTATTATGTTGGCATAGGGAAGTATCCATGTGAATTCAATTTCCCTGTAAGTCTGAAGAAGCTTATTTTGGTAGGTTTTCAAATGCCATTTAATGAAATTTTCCAACTCGCTATGCTAAGCAATCTAGAGGTTCTCAAGTTGATGAAATATGATTTTGAAGGTGAAAGAAGGGAGATGAAAGACCGGGTGGTGCTCCCAAAGCTCAAATACTAAAAGTTTAAGAGGATGCATACTTTGAATTATATAAGTGCCACTCATGATCACTTTCCCCAACTCGAAAATCTTGTCATGGAGGATTGCAAGAAACTTGTAGAGATCTCTCAAGATTTTGCATTAATTAATTCCATACAGAGGATTGAGCTGATTTATTGCACTTTTCTGCTACAAATTAAGTCAGACTTATTAATGAACAACACGTGAATAGTTGAACATCTGGTCACGATGAACTCAAAGTCTCTTTCCATTGAAATTAGAACGAATTAGAATAAGCGATTCAGGTGTGTTTGTTGTCGCTTCTTGGTAAGTAAATTCATATCTTGTTGAAAATAATCTTAAATGTTCTATTTGCAAGTTTCATATCCAATTTTCATTGATTATATATTCCCAAAATTTATTCAACTTTAATGAAGCTTGGTTCAAAATTGACTATTATCTCGCTTCTCAAATTCCTTGTGTCGTACAAAAGTTGAGGTTCAACTCTTTCATACTTTCTAATTATATTTTATATTCATATAAAGGAGTCTTAATCGTTGCCTTAAGCATTTCCATTATATATAACTAAATGTAATATTGTTTCTTTCACGTAAGTTCTTTTTGTAGGTACATATTTGATAAGCAGTGAACTAAACTAACATCACGAAGCGGGACAACTTTAGCTTCTAATCATATATTGTTTAAATGTGCACATACACTCACCTTGTTAGCTCATGTAATACTTTTACTCTAAGTTCCTATTTCGAAAAAAGAGTATCGTTGAGCCATATTTACCTCTTAGCTTGTCATTACAACTTTTATGTGGCTTATTACAATCTCAGTTCTCTTGCCATGTATATTCGAAGATGATGATGGTGGGTAGGTTGTTGACAAATTTTCTTGATTAGATAAATTTTTTTTATTTTCTTTTGATATGGTTTTTCTTGAATTTGGATCTTGGAGAGAACGACATGTCTGGATCTCAGTCATGTCTCTCTAAATTGTAAATTATTTATTTATTTTGGTTTATTCACTATTATTGTTTGCGCTTCTATCGATGATCGTTTTACGTAGTCGCTAGAGGATCCTTTCAACGATTGTTAAATGGTCGCTAGAGGTAAATTTGCAATATAAAAAATAAACTAAAGGAAATTTTCACAAACACACAATGCTCGCTAATGGAACAATACTTATGTCGATCACTTGAATGACCAGTAAGAACCCTAACCTATTACCTACCAATATTTATGGTCTTTACAAATCCCATCTATACCGACCAAAGTTTTAGACACCATTATTTGTGATTGCTAGATAGAGAGCATTAGCAACCATTGATGATCGGTATGTTTTATGTAACCTTTAGCGACTACCCAATATACATGGTGGTTCAATTTTCCCGTCCACTTTCACCAACAACCTTTAGCGACAAACTTTTATTCTCTATCGACCACCGGGTGGTCGCTACAAATTATTAAAGTTTATAAAATCCATAACTAGTTTCACACTTCTTGTAATCTAATTCCAAAACACCACCCCACCCCGTTGGTGTCGCCTAGGGTGTGATAAAATTAATCCAAATATAGGTCAAGGAAACTACGCACTCTCACCCTAGACAGGCACAGTACTGCAAGTATTACAGGACGTATGCAAGTTTTAGTTGATAAGTTGAGTTCGTTCTTAGGGACTTAAGTGTGTTAATCACGTGGGTAGGAATAACGAGTAAAAGTAAATAGTTAAAAGACAATAAATTAAAGAGAGTAAATTCGAAAATATCAAATTAAACTAAGAAAATAAAGACAATAAAATAAAATACGAAGAATATGAGATGAGAGATATAGCTTAGGTTTTGCTAGTATGCACTAATCCTTCTAATTCTTTCTATTAGATCTAGTTTATAAGGGAGAATATTAGCTCTTGTATACTTAGTCAGGATTCTAAATTCCCATACCTTAGACCTTGAGAGCGACTAAGGGGGCTACGGCACAACCAAGAAGCTGTTTCAAATAGGGTTATCAAACGCTACTAAGGCCCTAAGAAAACAATTCATTCAATTGGTGATATGGTGATTAAAACAAACCCTAATGACTATCTAGTTAGAATCAGTTTTGTCAGGACTAATATCGGACACTAGACGTTATGTGGTGTTTTAATAATTAGACACCCAGCTAAGGTGATCATCTAACTACTATTAAGGTAATCCTAAATTCTGCGCACCGCAAGGAAAACAGTCATTAAATCAAAACACATAAACAAATATAAGATTAAGCAGCTAATATCAATTTAAAACATATAATTCCCAAAGAAACTTAGATAGAAAGAAAATAGAATTCATAGATTATACATGATGCAAAACCCAAGCTATGGGGAGTTTAGTTCATACCTGATAGAAATAAACTAAAAGAAATTACAAAAGATATCATCTTGCTCTCTACAATAAACTGGAAGAATAAAACCTTAAGAACTAATTACTATGAGGCAAGGATAAGAAAGCATTATTTACAAGTGATATAAGGGTGTATTTATAGGTGTTTAGAAGACCTAATTCGTTTTCTTGAGGGAGAGGTTAAGTAATGGACTCCAAGCCCAACTCAAATTCGTATGGAAATAAAGATAAATTCTGCTGAACTGTTTTGAGCATATTTTTTTCGTTATTGGTCGTTTTTTGCTCCACAATATACCAAAAGAATCCTCAGCGAATTATCTACGTCCCTATGAAGGAATTTACCAAAATCGGCTTCGTTTTAAAGTTATCACCACTTCTTTAGGCGTAGCTGCAGAAATTCAGATTTAGGCAGCTTTTCCTTTTCCATATTTTTAGCTTTTGTTTCCTTATCTCCAATTACCATGCTAATCTCTTTCCATATCTTGTAGTATTTGACTTGGACTCTAATTAATCTCCATAATTATCTTTAAAGCTTCACACTAAATAAACATTTAAATCCAATATGCTCTAAAAATATAATTTTACTAAATCAAGACTCAAAATAGGAAAGTGCACTATTTCTCAAGAAAATCGACTATTATGACTTCTAAATCACTAAAAATGATGTCTCATCCTAACATAAATCTATCACAAATGAGGAGACCTCAAGACCCCCAACTCAAAGTTGTATCGTCCCGATACAATAAAGATAAAAACAAAGGGAAGTCTATAAATACGCACTTATAAAATTCTGAACACAATGGGAAATTATAGCAGAATATACAAAATAAACCTAAAGCAACTAACTCAGAAAATTTCATGCAATAATATTCATAAACTACATACCTGTACACTTCTCATATCCACAGTCAACACGGCTTGAATTCAAGATCAGATTAGTTTCGCAATGTAAGAAGGATTGGGACTTTACTCAGTTCCTCTAGGAAGCTATAGATTTTTCATTAATCCTCACTAGTATTCAAAGATCCACTCAACTACTCTCTAATGGCTCAATCACTTCTTAATTACATAGCAAACAATCAAAAGGTCTTTTAGGTTGTAATTTAGGCTTAGGGACGGTATGATAGTATATTTGGATGATTTGGAGTGAGCTTTTGGCTCTCTCCTCACTAGCCATCAACGAATCGCCCTAGAGCTTGAGTTACTCTCATAAAACATTTCTCACTCAACCCAATGAACTCCTTGATGCATAAAGTAGCATCCCCAATAACCCAATTAAAGCATAAGATGTTCACATAAAAATCCACTTTGCCGGTCCGAATACATATATATATATATATATATATATATATATATATATATATATATATATATATATATATATATATATATATATATTTTCTTTCTTTTCAAATCAATTTTTATATAGCTATGACTCTCTTTTAATGTTGAGATATCACGCTAATTTTCTCATATATATATTTTATTTTTCTTTTAATGCCCTTGTTGGCAAGTTTAGCTCGTAGCTTCTTTTTCATTCACTATTACCCCGGCAAAGGGTTACAATAAAAATCTGTGAATCATCATCAATATACAGCACAGAGCACAATTAATAAGCTCAAAAATCTCAACCCAATAACAATTCCCATAATGGTGGACCCACCACCCCAAACTCAAGCTCTAAAACAACTGTCTGTGCATCGCGATTCGAGTGCGGGTCATATGGAAAAGTCCTATAATCTAAAGGGATATGGCTTATAACGTGTTTCAATACAAAAAAATTTAGAAAGGCTAGAAGGGGTTGAGAAGGATATATCATATAAAATCAAAAATCACAAGGTGAGAAGGTATAAAAAGGCTTCAAGGGCTTCAAACATGAAAGAACCGCCTTAATCACTTTCTACACTATGTAATTTCGTTATTTTATTACCTTTAGCACTTTCATCAAATGGCTTATATACTAGCTTGGCTCTCAGGGCCTACACACTTCTCAAGGTTCCCTGAGATCGAACATACTTTCTATCGCATTGCTCACTAATCTTTTCTTTACTATCAATGTGTGTTTTCCTGCAAATACTCAAAGCATACAAATAACATAGCTCATAAACATACTACTTACTATCATCAATTCACTGAGCTTATGCTTTCAAGCTATTAAACACACTCTACATCTAATTCCCATGTATCACAAATATTAATTTCTACCTAAAAACAGAAAAATGGAGATGAGAGACAACGAATCCCCACACCCCCAACTCAAAAATGAGCCGTGTCCCCACGACTCGAAAAAGACTCGAAACAGAAATTAAAATTAGCAGATAAACATATTTACAAAAATGGTAAGGAAGAAAAAGAATATACTCTCGAGGCTTATTGCCTCGCATCATTGACATCCAAGGTTGGATCTGCTGGACCCTTCGTTAATTGCTCAAGGAGTTTCATGATGTGCACTTGATTAGCGTTGATTTGTGCCACATCATTGACTAGAGAAGTTTGAGCTGCTTCGAATTTTGTTAAACGCTCCTCCATCTTCTCTTGCCAATTTTGCTCCTTTTCTTCATCCGAGACTTGCGTAGAACCCGCTCTTCGAAAGATATCTTTGATCCAAGCATTATCAATATAACTCGTTTTAAATGCGAGTTTCTTTTCTTCACCCAATGTAACATTCGCTTTTCACACAAGACACGTGATCATAGCATGAAATTTAACATTATAAACTGATTTAGGAGAGACCGACAATCGTATCACCTCCTCATAGATCAAATGTGCCACATCTACTTCTTCTCCTCTCAAATTACAATCCAAAAGTAGAGCGTTCTTCATAGTCACATCCAAAGATCGTGTGTTTCCAAAGACATTAGGAATAAGGAAATTGTGCCAAATTCTCGCATCCGATTGAAGATATTTGTAAGGCCAAGGTGCCTTCAGTTCTCCCTTATGTGATTGCACTTTCTCGTTGTCTAAAACATGCTCAAAAAGTAATTCCTCATCAAAGATTTTTCGTTTAGCAACCGCTTCATCAATCTTGCAATAACCTTTCAATTTCTTAAACTTGAAGTGGTTTCTAATCTCCTCAACTGTGAAAGGAACTAACTTTCCTCTAATTTGAACACAACCTTTACTATCTCGGCTAAAGAGGCCTAAATAGAATTCCAAAACTAACTCATGACATAATTCAGAACGTCTTACCATGAACGTTGACCAACCCAATTTCTCACCAAGCTCTAAGAATCTCTTGTATTCTCCTATACCAACTTCTTCCTTGAATACTTTCTCAGGAGCAAAAGGTAGCTCTTTCAATTGTTTCTCTGCAGAAGCTTTCAGGTCCCCTGAAGCTTCCTCTTTCTCCTTGGGTGTAGGACATTGTGGAAGTTGTGTTTTCTCCTTTGAATAAAAGTAAAGCTTTTTACCATTACGATCACACAAAGTTATATCTCCATCTTCAACATCGTCTTTACCCTTTGATTTAGAAGTAGAACCTTTGTTATTTGATTTCTTCTTGATTGGATCCAATACCTTGCTTTTCTTCACCTCCCTCTTGTTAGCTAATATTGTTGTTCTATTAGTCATCCTCAATTAACCCCCAACTCAAAGCTTTAGCAACCCTTGAAATTTGAACTTATGAATTTTTTATTGAACAAGCTTGATTTAGCTTAGGATAGGTGAATTGATGATGAATCTCTATGTGGGTGAGGTGGATTGTTGATGGATTGGCTTGGATTTAAGAAATTGTAGGATGAATTTTGAAATTTTGAACTCTTGATTCTTCAATTTGATGGACTTGGTGAGGATTGGGTGCTTGAATCTCCTTTGTAATGAGGTGGAGAGAAGATTTGATGTGTTTTTCTTGATGATTGGGTAGTGTTTTGATGATTGGTGAAGGTTTTTATGAGCTTCAATGGAGTTGGGAGAGTTTTGGAGAAGACAAAGAGGCTTGAGGTTTTGTAAATTCTGAATAATAAGCTTTATACCTCTTTTATAACCTAAATCCCGTAACCTTTTCTATCTATCGGCGCCGCGCGGTGCATGGGTGCGGTACAGGGGTGCACCGCAGCTTCTGTAGCTCAAATAATTTTCGCTTCGGCAAAATACACGTGGTAGCACCCCGTGGCACGGGCAGAGTCTGGTACATCGCAGCCAACGCTGTGATATTTTCTCGTTTCGGCATAAAACCCGCGGCATCTACCCATGGTACGGGTTTTTGTCCTCTGCGGTACACCGCGGCTGAGGTGCGGTATACCGCACCGATGGTGTATCCTTTCCAAAAAAATTTGTTTCTTCCCTAACTCGATTTCTCCAATACCTAAGCATCAAAAAACTAATACCTTTCTCAAATATGCAATATCAACTAAAAATAACTAAACTAAACATAAACTAAAAACGTAAAAGACATCAAAACTAAAAACATTGCGGGTTGTCTCCCGTACATCACTTTTATTTAACGTCTTTCAAAGTTAGACGCGTTACCTCTATCAAGATTTGCGAATATAGCCTCCCCAACAACGAGTTAGGCTATGAACGTCAACTAATCTGCGCTTGACCCCCGTTTTGGGTCGGATTTCTATCACCTTGGCCGAAACAACCTTAGTGACAGTGAATGGTCCCATCCACGAGTCTTTGAAATTACGTGGCCTATTCTCGCGTTTGTGAGCTTTCCATAGAACTTCATGGCCTACCTCAAACTCAATGTTTGGCTCGGTATCCACAGGCTTTAAGTGGATCTTCTTAGGAGGGACTTTGTGAAGTGAAAGGCTGTGGATGACTGGAATGGTGGGATCTAACTTCCTCGGCTTTTTACCCAAGACATAGAAGGTCCCGGATACATTCTTTGCATGAAGGGTGATGGTCCCTTCTTGGAAGTTGATGACACTTTGACTTGTGGCCATGAAAGGCCGTCCAAGTATGATTGGAACCTTCTTGTCTGCATCAAACTCAAGTATAACAAAGTCAGTAGGGATGGCGATACTACCTGCACGGACTAAGACGTCATCCGCTGTTCCCCATGTCCTTTTGACTGAGTTGTCAGCGAATTGCAACTTCACTGGAGTTTTCTCTGATTTCTGAAGTCCAATCTCTCGAACACGGACTTAGGCATAAGATTCACACCAGAACCCACATCGTACATAGCTTTCACTTTGAGCATACCATTTATTTGAATAGGAAGGTTGAAACTTCCTTGATCTTTAAGCTTTGTTGGTAGCTCTCCTTCCCTTCTTCTTGAAACCCTCAGGTTCTCTCTTGGGATCTCTACACTCGCTTCTTTCTCATGAATAACTTGTGTAAAAACTTATTACAGTGTAAATCCTTTCTTTGCAATCTCAAGCATTTAGGCGTTGATATTTTCAGGTGTATACGCCTCTACAAATGTCTTGAGTACAGTGTCATCCTTAGGATTTGTATCAGGAATAGTTGATGACACTGGTTGAACAATAGGTGGCGATTCCACCTTCTCTTCTTCTTTCTCTTCTTGCACGGCAGGTGCAACTTTATCTTCAACTTTTGAATTTAGCACAACTTGATAATCCATAATCGATCGTATTTCCTCTTGCATTTTCTTCAGAAGTTGTATAAACTCGGCTTTTTCTTGATCGTCCTCCACATAAACCTCAGAACAGTCAGATTCCACGAGGCTAGACTTGGTTGGTTCTTCTTCGGGTACTCAGAACTTCCATGGCACTAATGGCAGCATGTGGTACTTCCTTCTCTTCTTCAATTTCAAGGCAAATAGCCTTACAAGCTTCGAACCCAACATTGTTATCACCTCCTTCGATTGCCTTCACTTCTTTCTGTTCCATTAAATTTGTTAGAACTTTGTTTAATTGTTCTACTTGAGTACCTAAAATCTGAAGTGCGGCATCTTGTCCTCGGACATTCTCTTCCTGAGCGTTCATATTAGTGGTCAAACGGTTCAAGACTTGTATTATCTGTTGATTGTCCATAGATCCTTCTTGAGGATACTGAGGTAAAGCTTTCTGATCTAACGCATCGGTATAGGCATCTTGAACAGGTTGTTGAGGGGGAGCAGGTCGATTTTGATATTGATTCTGAAACTGACCTCTCGGTTGGAAAGAGTTGTTCTGGGGTCGCGGTTGATAATGACCAGGATTAGCGGCCCCTTGTGGATTTGAATACTGCATACCCGGATGGTTTCGGTTACCCCATTGATAACCTCCTCGGTTGGATATGAAGTACACAGATTGTGGATTTGATTCGCACTCTTCCCATCTATGATTATTAACCCCACATTGTTGACAACCTTGTGCTTCTTGTACTACGTTTGCTGCGGCTAAATTCTTTTGCATCTCTAACTTCAGCTCTTTGATTTGATTTTCTAATGCAGAGATTTGAGCTGAGTTTGCAGTTTTTGCATCTAAACGAAGCGTTCCTCGGGTCTTTGATACAGGAGCTCGCGTTGAAGGCCAACTCCTTTCTTGTTCAATAATATTTTCCAAGACATCGGAAGCTTCATTATGATTCATGGACACAAAATTACCCTTTCCAATGTTATCCACCTTCTCTCTACCTTTATCGTTAAGTCTTTCATAAAATATAACAAGTTGTAGAGCGGGTGTATAACCATGGAGAGGACAACTAGCTAATTTATGTTGAAACCTTGTCCATGACTCTCCTACTGTTTCTCCATCTTCATGACAAAATCTTGCAAGTTCGGTTTGATCTTTGAGTCTCATGCTCTTCGGATAAAAACGGTTAAAGAACGCGGCTTGAAGTTCTGTCCAAGAATTAATTGTTCCAGGTGGCTGTCTTTCTAGCCAATCGCTAGCTCTACCGGTCAAGAAGAACGAAAACATATGACAATACAGTTGCTCGCGTGTAATGCCAGGAGTAATATAGGCATCACAAATCTGCATGAACTTCAATCGATCTTACCGGATCTTGAATTGCTGTACCACTGTAGAGTCCAAAACATTGAAATTGACTAAGCATACCCGGATCAGGTCTGAATTTGATATTCTGGATCTCTGGAGGGCGGTAACCTATTGGTTGAACATGGAACGGTACATGAAGACCAGGGAGGTCTTGCTGTACTCGATTCTGTTGATTAAACTTATTCTGCCCATTACCTCCTCCTAAAGGATGTTGTTGTTGTCCTTGTATACCAGGTGGATCCTGTTGTTGTATCCCAGGTGGATCCTGCTGTGGTCCACCAGGTGGAATTAATTGGGGTCCTCCCGATGGGACTCCAAGTGGTGGATTTAGTTGGGCTGCCATTGCTCTTCTTAAGGCTATTTCCTCACGAACTCGTTTGTTGTAAGGTCTGAAGCTCCTCTCAGGCTCCGATAAAGGAGGCCAAGAATTAAACACTGTGAAACCTGAAAAAGACTAAAGCAAACCACAAGCGTAAATCTAGAAAAACAAATACTAAATACTGAAAACTAAAAACTAATTCAAAACTACTACTCGAAATAGATAACCCACACGCTAACGAGACACAAGTCCCCGGCAGCGGCGCCAAAAACTTGGTGTCGCCTAGGGTGTGATAAAATTAATACAAATAAAGATCAAGAAAACTACGCACTCTCACCCTAGACAGGCACAGTACTGCAAGTATTACAGGACGTATGCAAGTTTTAGGTGATAAGTTGAGTTCGTTCTCAGGGACTTAAGTGTGTTAATTACGTGGGTAGGAATAACGAGTAAAAGTAAATAATTAAAAGACAATAAATTAAAGAGAGTAAATTCAAAAATAGCAAATTAAACTAATAAAATAAAGACAATAAAATAAAATACGAAGAATATGAGATGAGAGATATAGCTTAGGTTTTGCTAGTATGGACTAATCCTTCTAATTCTTTCTACTAGATCTAGTTTATAAGGGAGAGTATTAGCTCTTGTATACTTAGTCAGGATTCTAAATTCCCATACCTTAGACCTTGAGAGCGACTAAGGGGGCTACGGCACAACCAAGAAGCTGTTTCAAATAGGGTTATCAAACGCTACTAAGGCCCTAAGAAAACAATTCATTCAATTGGTGATATGGTGATTAAAACAAACCATAATGACTATCTAGTTAGAATCAGTTTTGTCAGGACTAATATCGGACACTAGACGTTATGTGGTGTTTCAATAATTAGACACCCAGCTAAGGTAATCATCTAACTACCTAAACTTTGCGCACCGCAAGGAAAACAGTCATTAAATCAAAACACATAAACAAATATAAGAGTAAGCAGCTAATATCAATTTAAAACATATAATTCCCAAAGAAACTTAGATAGAAAGAAATTAGAATTCATAGATTATACATGATGCAAAACCCAAGCTATGGGGAGTTTAGTTCATACCTGATGGAAATAAACTAAAAGAAATTACAAAAGACATCATCTTGCTCTCTATAATAAACTGGAAGAATAAAACCTTAAGAACTAATTACTATGAGGCAAGGATAAGAAAGCATTATTTACAAGTGATATAAGGGTGTATTTATAGGTGTTTAGAAGACCTAATTCGTTTTCTTGAGGGAGAGGTTAAGTAATGAACTCCAAGCCCAACTCAAATTCGTATGGAAATAAAGATAAATTCTGCTGAACTGTTTTGAGCATATCTTCTTTGTTATTGGTCGGTTTTTGCTCCACAAAATACAAAAAGAATCCTCAGCGAATTATCTACTTCCCTATGAAAGGGATTTACTAAAATCGGCTTCGTTTTGAAGTTATCACAACTTCTTTAGGCGTAGCTGCAGAAATTCAGATTTAGGTAGTTTTCCCTTTTCCATATTTTTAGCTTTTGTTTCCTTATCTCCAATTACTATGCTTATCTCTTTCCATATCTTGTAGTATTTGACTTGGACTCTAATTAATCTCCATAATTATCTTTAAAGCTTCACACTAAATAAACATTTAAATCCAATATGCTCTAAAAATATAATTTTACTAAATCAAGACTCAAAATAGGAAAGTGCACTATTTCTCAAGAAAATCGACTATTATGACTTCTAAATCACTAAAAATGATATCTCATCCTAACATAAATCTATCACAAATGAGGAGACATCATTTATCAAGTTGATTTAATTGATAAATGATGTCTGACCTTTTGTCGTCTCCACCTCTCTTGTCGTCTCCACCTCTCTTGTCATCTCTAGTTTGCTGGCACCTCGTCCAGACCTTTTGTTGTTATAGTTGGCTTCCATTAACCCACCTCCATCTAGTGCTGCCGCAGCTTCGAGATTAACTATATTTTGTAATTTCAAATTATATTTATGTTAGTTTATTATGGATTTATTGTATAGTAATTGTGTTAACGGAGTTCTCATCACAAAGCCTTATCACACCATGTAAGATCGACTAAAATGATTTCTAAGAAACAATTGAAATTTATCATTACGATGTTGAGAACACAATCTATGATTTTTAAACTCGATTATGAACTTAATTTCCCCTTCTTGGAGACAATCTGAGTGAAAGTCATTTACTTGATCTCATAAAATTATTTTTGAGTAAATAAATTCTTATTTTGTTTTATGAGATACTTTAATGATTTCAAACTTCACTAAATGATGATTGAAAGTTATTTTTTATGAAATAACCAATTATGACCTAGGCACAAACTTGTATGGCATGCTAGAAGATAGTATAATGTAGTTTAGTTGAGAACCATACTTGCAATATCAGATTCCGAAGATAAAAAGCTGATTGATAAAAAAAATGAGACCTCCAGTTAATAGTCTGATCATTTAAGTGAATAATTGCATGAACCTTCTCAATTCTCTATTTTTCAGCTAAATGGTCAAGTTTGGTATTGTACAAGTTAAGTTCTCCTGCCCAAAAGAGTAAGCATACGATTTTCCCCATTAAACTTATTAATAAAAACAATAAAAGATCTAATTATGCGACCCAAAGAGTATATAATACTTACCAAAAAGTTCTATGAAATAATTCATCTATAAATACTATTTTCTAAAATTATACATATTGCAAGAAAATAAAATTTGTCAAACCGAACATAACAATTACATAACCACCAATATGTTAAAGAGTCAAACAAACATATTAGACTGAGTAGTAAAGGGTACTGAATTTTTCCCCTTTTTGTCACATTAATATAAAGTGCAACAAAAAAAGCGAGCGAAGAAAAAAGAAACCTCACAAGAGTTGATTATATATAAATCTTGATTCCTGGGGACCATCATGAAAATTGTAAAAACCAACAGAATCCATTCTGACCCGTTTCAACCGGGTTTGGACCAAAGAAGACCCCTTCCAAATTGATGTCATCTTCGTAATTTCACTATGACAAATTTAAACAAGGAATTATACATTTTTGTTCATTGCAAAGTGTAAGATAAATAATTGAATTAAGATGGACAAAAAAAGCATACAATTAATAATCAAACAATCAAAACACTATATTTACAAAACATAATCCAGAATATGATATCTTAAAATACATGCTTAGTAAGATATATTTCCTCCACAAGTAGTTTGTTTCTTTGTTGCTTTAGTAGCATATATATTATGACACATCCTAAAATAAATCATACTTTCTTTATAAACATTTTTATAGATTAAATAAATACTTGACTCGTAAAAAATAAAAATAAAACAGAAAAGTCAATCTTCAAAAGAGCAGAAATATCATAATACTCTAAGGACCTATAATGCAATTAAAATATAGAGTCAATTTCATAATAGGTCCTATATTATGCTAAAATTGCAATATAGGTCACTATATTATGTTGAGAAACTTGAGTTGATTGAACTGTATGTCCCTATTTTTTACAAAAACTAAACTATATGTCACTATATTATGCAAAATTACACTATATGTCCCTATATTATAATTTTTTCAATTAATCGCATTATAGGTCTTTATATTATTAAAACATATAATTAATTGCACTATAGTTTTACTTGTATTATGTAAATAAGCTCTATAGTCCATGTATTATTAAAAAAAATGCACTATTGGGTATTATGAAAAATTATACATTAAAAGTATCTCTATTATTGAAAAATAAAACCAAGGTTTAAAATTTATTTATTTAATTTATTGCACTATAACTCCCTATTTTATACAAAATAACCTATATGAATTATAGCTTGATAAAATAACTTCTAAAAATTTGACAGGACTAAGTGCAAGATTTTGAAAACTTGGGGAGCTAAAAGGCACTAATATAAAATTTTCTTTTATCTACATGAAAAAATGGATTTTTCAAAACGTTGGGAAGTTTCATCAACCACATAGTGATTGCTAATGGACCTTATTTATGCCGATCACTTGATTGGCCGGTAAGTACCCACTAATTACCTACCAATATATATGGTCTCTACAGTTCTCATTTATACGGACCAAAGTTTTAGCGACTATTATTTGTGATCGCTGGACATACAGCATTATCAACTATTGGTGATCAGTAAGTTTTATATATCCTTTAGCAATTACCTAATTTTTTAGTGGTTTAAATTGCCTATCCTCCTTCGCCAATAACCTTTAATGACCAACATTTATTCTCTACCGACCACGAGGTGGTCACTGCAAATCTTTTAAATTTATAAAATCCATAATCGGTTTCACACTTCTTATAATCTAATCCCAAACCCCCGACCCCTACCATAAAAATTCTCTCTTCCCCATCTGGCTCTCCCATCATTTTCAGACTTCTTACCATCTCTACCTCTCTTGTCTCCACCTCGCCCGTCACCATCTCCAGTTTGCTGGCACCTCTTCCAGCTCTTTTATTGTTACAGTTGGCCGCCATCTATAATTATTTTTTAATTTCGAATTATAATAATATTAGTTTATTATGGATTTATCGTATAATTATTGTGTTAACAAGGTTCTTATCACAAAGCCTTATCACACCATGTGAGATCGGCTAAAAGGAAATCTACCACAATAACTAGAATTTATCAAAACGATGTGGAATACACATTTCAAGCATTTTAAACTTGAGATGGGCTTATTTTTCCCTTATTTGCTCTCAAATAAGTGGAAGCCAGTCACACCTTCGATTTTGAAGTCGTCAAACTATCTTTGACAAAAAAAATTCTTGTTTTTTTGAGCTACTTTTATGATTTCAACCTTCACTAAAATGATGATAAAAATGGTTTTTAATGAAATAACCTAATACTATCTAGGCACAAACTTGTACGACATGATAGGAGATGGTAAAATGTAGTTTACTCGAGTACCATACTGGTAACATCTGATTCAGAAGATACAAAGCTGATTCATCAAAAGACTTGAAACCCCCAACCAATAGTATGATCATTTAATTAGTTAATAATTGCATTAACTTATTAAATTTTTCAATTTTCATCTAAATGGTCAAGTGAGGTTTGTACAAGTTAACTTCTAATGATCAAAGAGTTAGCTAGCATACAAATTTCCTCTTTTAAACTTATTAACATTAACAAAAAAAAGATCTAAGCTTGTGACCCAAAAGAGTATATAATACTTGCAAAAAGTATTATGAAATAATTCATCTATAAATACCATGATATAAAATTAGACGTATTGCAAGGAAATAAAATTCTTCAATCCGAGAATATCAATTGCATACAACCAGTATTACAAAAAGTCAAACAAACATATTAGAATGAGTAGTTATGGGTACTAATTTTCCCCCCGTTTTATCACATTAATATAAAATGTAACGAAAAGGGGCGAGCAATGGAAAAAAAGATCTCACAAGAGTTGATTACAGATAAATCTCTAGGCCTCAGGACCATCATGAAAATTGTAAACACCAACTGAAAGTTCAACCTGCTTTGGACCAGATAAGAGCATCACTGCGACCCCTTCCAAACTGATGGCATCTTTGTAATTTCGGTATGACATATTTACACAAGGAATTATACATTTTTCTTCATTGCAAAGTGAAAGATAAAGAATTGAATTAAGATAAAGAATATTATATATAAGCAAACCTACATAAATTTATGAATCAGAAATTACACAACTTTATTTAAGATCTATGTATAAATATAGAAAGAAAGAAACTTGCAATTACATCAATACAATTATCTGCATGAGTATTAGAAGACATAACAAAACAGGAAGAAAAGGAATCACAATAGAGGATCTCATGAGGCACATAAGATTGCGTTCATATATTTTTAACACTTGACGAATAAACAAGCGATACCAGTTCGTCTATATATAGATGGACTCTATCAAATAAGAGAGTTGGACTTTGTTATGCTCGTATTTGTGTTGAAATAAATAAAAAGGACGAACTACCTGACAAGGTGTTTATTTATGTTGGTAATGAGGATTTGTAGGAGCTCACTGTGACTTATGACTGGAAACCATTATTATGTAAGAAATGCAAGCTAGGTGTCAAGCAATGAAGAACGTGTGGATGCCTAAAGTTGTACAAACACATAACTTAACAGTTGCATTCAAGGATAAGGGGATCAATGATGCAACTAAGTAAGTGAATACTTGGAAGTTTTTTATTCAAAGAAATAAATAGAGAGTGCAAGGAAAAAGTGAATGGTTTACTATCAAGATGAATTATGGGGAAAGAGCTAGCATATTATTACTGCAAGTGAACACCCGTAGCTATATATTCCTGTACTAGTCATTTCATGAGTGCCGAGGGCACACAATTTCAGTTCTTCTTCATTAATTTCAATTATTATGGCTTCGTTCTTCAACAACAAACGAGGAGAGCAAATTATAAATGTGTTTAGAATTCCATGAATGATGACTTGTTTGGTCCAAGATTCCACCTTGCCGTATTCTTTCATTACCCATATCTCCACAACATTTGGTTTTAAGTAGGCATATTGCACCTAGTTAGACGAACGCAAACAATGCATGAGAATCATTTAAGATAGTGGGAGTCTTTTCAGATATTTGATTACCGTGAAGTATAGCCCTTGAACTAGACAATCACTATAAATACCTGGAAAATCATGCTCAATTTGTCTCCAATATATACTACTTAGATTGTAGACTTGGAATGTATTGGTTTTTCTAATAATAATGACCTTGTAATTATTTTGTTGGAATCCAATCAAAATCTAATTATCGAGCGAAAGTTGATTAAGTTTGGTCTTAGAGGAAGAAATTAAATTCCCTAGTTGCTGGATACATAAAACAAAGCTAGGATTATAATCTGAGACACAAATAAATGATCCATTGCAAGGCAAAGAAACATTAAACTTGCTGCTCTTATTGATTCTCATATAGATGTTAGGTATCTCTAGATGAGGTGAGATTTCATTGAGTTATTTACACGAATGAAACGATAACAGTGTTCTACGACGTTGTCTCGCTAAATTAGGATGCAATCAGGCTGATATTTCATATGGGTGTTGATAAAGTAAGAAATTTTGAGGAAACGGTAAAATAATTTGCTAATGCGTATGAAACGCAACACTTATTTTATAGGCAATGTGAAGAGTATATTTATGAGTACATCTTTAGGTAAACTTACCTTTTTTGTGACGTGCTTTTATTAGTAGATGAAGGGCATATTGATTAACCCTAAAGTCGTTTATGTTAATAGGGTATATTACAAATCACCCCCAACCCATCCTAATTCTTAGCGTCAAACCAAATAGACCCCTAAAAAATAAGATTTTGACTTTACCTCCCAACCGACTAAACTACTCATCTTTATTTAAAAAATAAACTCACATTTAATATCGAGTTACATCAACAATGGTAATTAAGAACATATGATACGAAAGGGACAAAGATGTAGAGAAAAGTTTAAGAGAGGAACAAGAGAATTAACAATCTTTTATTTACTGTACAAGAAATCTTCTATTTTAGGAAAGATAATTTGAATATTAATAATGTTATGTCATCGGATTGAAGGAGAAAACGAAATATTCAAATACCAACGTATGAGAACTTTGTAATGATCGGGTGCAAATGTAATAATATCATTCTTTTAAGGTGCTTTATTTTCCACCAACACATAAGATGTTTGAATGATCATGAGATGTCCATTCAAAAGAACGCTACTAAAATTGAAAATCAGGAAGCAATAAGTTATATCAGTCACATACTGATATGGCCTCTTATATGTAGTTGGAGTCTTTGTTTTACCACACAAACTTCTCATACAAATAAGTTCGATAGTTGTACTCGTAATGCATCTATATTGATTAACAACTTATCACATATGGTACTAAAATTGTGTAACATTAATAATCAGCTGCTATACTGGGTTGAGTTGATTAAATGGAGCTCAATTATTGCTAATGGTAAAAGCTTCAATCATGTGAGATTTAAAGTATCTGAACCAAGCTCATCAGAGTCAAAATGACTCCCAAGTCCAAAGTGGCTTTCTAATGTATTAAATAAAGGACCTGTTACAAGACTTATTTAGTATATTTGGTGTAAAAGAAATGAGAAAGTCTTTGCCAAAGTCAAAAGAAATGAAGAGAAGATTATGAAGGATATAAAGGTGGACGTTTGCAGTTACAGTCTAAGAGCATAATCCTTTTGCAATTCTAAGAAGTATAGGGATCTTATGCAAATTGATGGCTTCCAGTGGTTAGCAGTTAGTTAGAGTGGTTTGAAAGCATTGAGGCTCTCGTGCCTAAGCTGAGGGTTAGTATAATTAAACTTTATGTAACCGTTTTTATGTTCAAATAAAAATGAAAAATGCTTGACTAGCATAAAAATCAAATAAAATTGTGTAGGTCATATTCTTTCTTCTGTCTTCTTTAGGATATTTTCAGCCAGGATATTACTGAGTTTCTTTTGTACTAAGAGGTGAACTTCAGTCTAGGGAGATCAATCACGCACATCATCAAACAAATAATCAAGAACGCCATATTTTCTTGTTTTTTAAATATAGAATTGAATTGTAATACATGTATTAAGGCGAGATGCCAATGAGTTTCTTATAATAATACCAATCAGTTTTAATAAAAATAATAGTCCATTTTCCTTGATATACGCTGATGTATGAGGACCATCTCTGGTTACTACTTTAGTAGGTTACCATTGGTTTTTAGTTGTTTGTCGATGATTGTACTCGAATGGCATTGCTCTACTTACTAAAAAAATTAGATGAAAATTTCCCTTCTTTCCAGCCTTTTCTGCCAAGATTAAGACTTAATTTTCTTCCAATATGAAAATTCTCCATTTCCATCATTGCCTTCTTCATGAGTTCTCGTGTTCTCAGACACCACAAAATAATGGAGCTTTACTCCTTGTTCTATAATTTTCTCATGTACACTCATGTTCTCAGACAACATTAACGCTTCTTCCATAATTTTCTAGTGCCTTATATTTGTTCTTCTCCACAAAAACCAGCTACCAAACTTGACCCTAACTGTGAATGATATATGCCTTCTAATCTTCATACACGCGTCCCCGACACTACACAAAACAAAGCAGCCCCTTGGGTTCATTTACTACAACAATCCCCTTTGTTTGTCTAAGTCCTACTAGACTGTTTTCAACAAGAGCAGCCACAATATATTTAGTAATTACGAAATTATCCCTTCAACTTTTCTTTCACTAATTCTGGTAACTTCTACATTTAAACGCTGCTCCCGAGATTTTTGCATCTGATGTTCAACCTTTGGTAGCTCTTGAACGACCCTTTTGCACCATTTTATTGCACTTACTAGTCCCCTAGAAAATATTTCTCTAGACTTTGTGTATTTTCTAGCAAGTGCTTACAAATAGTTTAGCAATTTGCATGATATAGGATGATATGATAAATAGAATAGATTGCACAACAGTTACACAACAAATGCAACCAAATAGATGAATACGAATATATTTTTCCATTCAAACAATCAAATCTAGTGATCTGAATAATTTCCTAAATAAATATTCTATTTTACTAGAAATATTTTTGAAACAAAAACGTAAAGCGGAGCATCATAATAAATCATAAAGCATGGACTTAACTCTATCGTTAACTTTCTCGGATCAAAAGGCAAGTACTAAATGCATCTGCTAGAATATTACAGAACCTCTTACTAAGAAGAACACCTAGCCACTAGTGGAGTTTACTTCGTCATTGTTAGAGATCCAGCTTTTATCACGAAATCCTTAAGAACCGTAAGAAATTTTTTATAATGCAAGCCTAGATTAATGATACCCCTTAAGTAATTCAATAGACGGCGAAGAGCAACCCAGTGGTCACTACTCGGGTTATGAGTGTAACGACTAAGTCTACTCACAGCATAGGCAATATCGGGTCGAGTGTAGCTCATTAAGAACATCACACTGCATATGATCTTAGCATATTCATTTTGGGATACAATATCTCCATAGTTTTTGGACAAATAAATACTAGAATTGTAAGGAGTTTTTATAGGTGTTACCTCAAAGGAGACAAATTTTTTGAGCATCCTTTATAGATAATGAGACTAACTCAGGGAAATACCATTACTGCTTCTAATGATCTTCACCCTAATAATCACATCCGCTTCTCCCACGTCTTTCAAATCAAATTATGGTGGTTTAGTCTTTCTCGTGGTTATGGATTTAAAAAGTTCTTTCAAAAGTTTGGACTCTACACATATTTGACATTTTACAAAGTCATCCACATTGTGAAGTGGTATTAGTCCAAGATATTTATTCCTTTTAATAGAAGGGGCATTTAAATGATCTAATCAACCATGCCACGTATCGAGAGATCCAACGATATAAGCACAATTAGAAGTATTCTCATTAAGAGTTATAGTGTTTAAAACAAACAAACCATTATTTAAATACCCTTTCCCCACAAACTTATCATTTTTTGTAATGATAATTTCCCCTCTTAGAAAACAAGTCTAGGTTTCACTTTATTAAGAAGAGCTCTGGGAAAAAGGTTTCTACAAAGATATGGGACAGAGAGACCATCATTTGACTCTAAAATCATACCAGAAGTGAGTTTGAGGAGAACTTTTCCTTTTCTGAGAAACATAGCGGTAGAAGAATCACCCAAATACACACATTCAACATCGGTTTCTCCCTCAAATTATTTGAAGAGGGCTTTGTTTGCATAAAAAATCAGGAAGCTCTGGTGTCAAGGATCCACTCAGTTTTGTTCTCAACTAAGTTTACCTCAACAATCACCGCAACGGTTATTTCTTCGGTCTCAGTTAGATTGGTGCAACTTTGGGACCTTGGTCAGCTCTAAGTTTACATTAGTAAGCTTTGTGTCCTTCTTTCCCACAAAAATAACAAGAGCTTTAAGGTTTTTGAATCATACCAGAAATTTTGAACCTTCCTCCTTGTTTGTTAGAGTTGTCGCAATTCTTGTTTTCTCCAGATTTGGATTTGTTAAAGCCTTGTTGTTTTCCATTCCCTTTGAACATGTCTTTGTTACCTTGGCCAGAACTTTCATCAAGGTTCGCTTTCGAGGAACAATGAGGGAAAGAAATAGATTATTTATTGAGTCTATTGGCTTCTTCTACTGGCATATGGCTGATGAGTTCTCTTCAAGAGTCATCTCCTTCTTTTTGTGTTTGAGATGATTATGATATTCTCTCCAAGATGGAGAATATTTATCAAGAAAAATGTTGGATGGGAAAATTTAAATTTCAAACATCTTCATGCCTTCGGTGGCTATCTCATCGCATAGGTATTTATACACACGAAGTTGTTTAGTCATAGGCTTCTGATCGGTAAATTCGAAGTTATACCAGTTTCCGGTGGCATATTTCTTCTTACCGGATTCATTAGCACACTATTTCTTTTTGAGAGTTTCCCATATTATCTTTGTCGACCTTTCTTTGGTAAGGAGATAAAAAATGATTTTCGAGACGTTGTTCAACATAGAACCCCGAGCCATTGTATTTTCTCTTTTGAACTTGTCTTCGATGGAAATATATCTAGACTGTTCTTCTTCCATAGGAACTCCGTTTCCACACTAAGTGGAGGATAGTAAAGTCAAGTTTATACTGTTTGTGAGAGATACAGATATTTTGTGTCCAACACTTGTAGTTTGAACCAATAAGGGGCTCCAACTTATTCACCCCAGGAAAGGCATTTGCATTTAAGGATGAAGACAGTTGCCGAGTTTGGAAATGCATATTCTAAAAAATCGGTGATATACAAGAATATATTTTTAAATTGTTGGGAAAAATAAAAAAATCACCAATTTTAAAAACAACCGAAATGAAAAATCCAAATAAAATATTTTAATTAAGGTAAAACTAGTCTATTATAACAATGAAATACTAAACGAAACACTTACATGAAAATCAAAAAGAACAATACACGGAAATAATATTGTTAAAAGATATTCCGGCGTACAAGTTATCTCTAACGAAGAGAGTTTCTACAACAAAATAATTTATAGAGAAGTATTTCTTTTGTTCTTTTCTGATTGGTTTCATAGCTAAGTCAAGTGAGAAGGAATTGTATTTATAGGTTAGTAGGTTAAGAGAACCTCTAATTAGAATCATCAAAATAAATGCTCTCGAATGACTCCATTATTGTTGATGTTTGGATTGTTACATATGTTAACATATGTTACACGTTTACAAATTCCAGCAATGAACCTCGACAATTTGTTGACTTAATTTATTCCCGTATTGACTAGGTCTTGTAACAACTGAGCTTCAATAGGGAATATTCTGGGTTTGATGTGTTTTCGATTGGTGGACGTTTTGTATTATGGCTAAAATGATATGAATTGCCACTGACTACTATAAGAACAAACTTTCCCACCAGAATCAATTCAAAATACGTGTTTCATTGTAGACTCTTCAAACTCCCCAACTCACCGCCACCCACGCCGGGCTGAGCGGGTGGTGCGCGTGTGTGGGGCTTTGCCTTTTCCTTTTATGCTTCCGTAACCTTTAGTTCTATTGCCAGGAATAGATGAGTAAAATATTATATTCTAATATTTTTCATATTTCTCCTCCTATGTAGGAATTTTTGTTCAATAAAAAAGTGTTTTCTCCACATCTCCAAAAGAACGTGAATGTATTGATTCAACAAACACTCTATATTAATATAATCTTTTACACTTCTCCAAAAAAACATGTTTGGATTTACATTAACACGATAAATTAATATAAAACGTAACGTATAATACCATAAGTCTCCCTTTGTAGTAACTAGACTCTCCTTGTAAACGGTAACTCTAAATGTCACGTTGTTAATATTCTTGTATCAGTCATGTCATGAGTGTCTAGGGCACGTGATTTCAGTTTGTTTCATTGGTTTCAATAAGTATGGCTTCATTTTTCCATAAAAAACGAGGATACGATGGCCTTATGTTGAGATTTTCAAGAATGTTGACTTTTTTCGTTAAATATATCAAGAATGTTTGTATTAATACAAAAAAGGTAAAAGAATTGCTTAAGATTGTGAGAGTCCTATCAATGTGAACGCCGTGAGGTATAGTTTTAGGATATTTTATTTCTTGAAACACCTTAGTGTTCACATCAAAAGAAAGAATAATATCTATACTTTCTCTTATAGCATCCCAATGCAATTCTCCATTGAGTAGTACTCCCTATATAAGACAAGAACCATATATACTTAGACTAGAGGAGTAGTAATTCATTAAAGTGAGCATGAATTACTACTCAGATATTCACTCAGTCAGAACCTGTCCCCTCATAACATGAGTGTTGGTATAATTTGAGGTTGTCGCCTTCTTATACTAGAAAATGATTTATCTGTGACAAATACCAACCAACTGCAGCCACTTATCTAATTTCCTTGTCAATAAATGTTACATCCCTAATTTTACTAAAGTCATGTGAGAAATTACTTACAATTTTCAAAGATATAAACCCCCATCACCCATTCTCTATACAGAGACCCCCAAATATTCCTTGCTATAAAACACAATCAAAAAATATGTTTATCTTTCTTCAATTTAACACAACAACACAAAGCAATTTAACCCCTATTTTGATTAGGTAGATTATAGTTAGTAATCTCTCCTATTAGCTTAACATTTGGGAAATCTTAACTTCCAACACAATTTTCCATTCCATACCTTCCTCTTACTCTTCTTCCTAAGTCCATCTATTTGCAATTTCCATCTTGGCCAAATAAACACCATATGATTCATGTCTCCACGAAAAATAATCTAGTTTCGCCCTATTTTTGTATTTCACCTTTTTCTTTATTTTTTCAGAATCAAATCCTTTATATTGTTATCTTCCATATTTTATGTTTATTATATTTTTAAGTTATATAATTTACTCTATATATCCTAATTTATTTTTTCATTAATGATTTTTAAATCTTGACAATATTTTTCAAATTACTGGAATTTTTTTGTAATTCAAATTTTGTTATTTCACTTAATTTTGTTACCTGAATTTGAACAACTAGATCAGAAGCTTACAATTTTAAAGTAGCTTTAAAATAATGAAGTATTCCCATAGCTTGTCTCTGATCTAATTGGCCAGTTATAACATGTTGCAATTTAATTACATTTGTATGCTTCAACTATACTTCTTGAGCATGTAACTTACACCAATTAAAAACCACAAAAAAACCATTGTTAATATCATTAAGTATCGAATAATACTTGAAATTCTCTTATAGAGGCATGTATATTTATCTGGGCTTGTAACATTAGATTCAGTAGTCAAAATCTTAGAATATTACCAATGGCCATTATATACTATATCTATACTTGATTGTGTGGGTTTTACTTGTTGAAATAAAGAAATACACTAAAAGGTCTATGTATTATAATGAAGATCTTTAAGAAAATTGTGCGTCCAATAATTATTATGCTTAGAATTAAGAAAAAATAACAGTAAATAAAACATTTACTCTTTCATCTTTTGATGTCTCCCTATTTGTGATAATTAAATTCCCTTAAGAGACATCATTTTAGGTAAAAATTGGGCTTAGGGAGATGATTATAAGTATATTTTGCTATATTTCACTTTCTTCCTTTGTTTTATACTCATTGTTATTTTTAGAGCTTTTGTACATTAATTTTCTTGTTTAGTGTGAATTTATTAGGTACATGGATGCTAGGAGGCATTAAAATGAAGGTACGAAGTGAAGTTTAACGTTTGAGATCAAAGGGAAGTGTTCAAGTAGCAAAAAATATCACTTTAGTGAAAGGGGGAGCATTAGAAAATGCAAAGTCGTCAATTCTAACCCTTCTTGATTCCACACGGTGCAGAATTTGACTTGGTGGTTCAAATGAAAAAAGATGCACTTTTGAGTTAGCGAAACTGGGAAGTGGTTACAGGTGATTTGGACTTACAATTTTTACACTTATTCTACTAGAGTGTGTACTACAATAGATGCAGGAATGTAAAACGAATTTGGGCCCTTAAAGTATTTAATTAAATCACACATAGGCCTAATCCAGTTTTAAGCACTATAATAAATCTCCTTAGACCTCAAAATTTAGTACACATAATTTTATTTCCACTTTTTTGAGAGAGAACAAGGCAAATGCAAGAGTAGAAGCTGGAGATACTCTTTTCTTCAACCAACAGCTTAAATCAGTCCTTCAATTAGATTCTTTATTTTATTACTGTTTTTAGGAAACCTATATAATCTTAATTTAATTTAGTTTTTCTTTCTAATATGAGCTCACATACTTGAGAAATGTATAATGGGATGAACCCTAATTTATTTAGTTAATATCATCAATTTGGGACTAATTTTTGTTTTAAATTGAGTTGGGTATTCTATATTGACTATTATTTCATGCATGTTTAGTTTTTTAAATTTGGCAAGTTACAGATAGGTTTCAGTAGATATGATGTTTAACTTTGGGATGATCATCCAGAAGTGGTGTTTAATTAAATGATTTAGATAATAGACGCGTGGTATTCGTCATTAATCCTGACGGACTTGACTAACCGCGTAGCCAATTGGGTAATGTCTTAATCACATGAATGTAGCATATAATCACCCTGTCGGGGTTTGTAATACTGTAAGATTGCCTTTAAGTCTACCGTGAAGGGAGATAGGAGGATATTAGGGACCCGACGAATGTAGAAATACCTACTTTACCCTTAATGAAAGCATTAAATACATGAATTTAGGTGAATCCCTAGAAAGACTCAAGTATTTTTCTCATATTTTTGTCCACCCTTTACTCTTTACTCTATTGTCATTCTATTTAATCTTTACCTAAATTACGTTCTTTCCTTTAGTCTTTTCATAATAAAAAACCAAACAAATATCTATCTTTTATTTATTTCGTATTGTAATTAATTCTACTTATCATCTAACACATTTATCATACCTAGATATTCCCGTGGAGACGATTATCCTGTTTTAACATACTTATTACTTGGATGACATGTACACTTGCGGTAGTCGTTTCTCTTCTTTAATGTTGATTTTTATCAAACTCTAGGATCGACCACTTTCTCTATTTCGTTATTTTATCCTTTAATCAAAATTGTCTAATATTTTAATCTTTTCATTTTTCTATTATATACTAATAAACTCATTCTTATTATATAACTCGGAAGATTGCTTGTGTTGGACTATTAATTTGAAAATGAATAATGGGGATGGGTAACCTCACTAATGTGCGATAAATACTTGGTCTAAAAGAGTCCATACATATTTAGATTCTTAAGATGATCTTGGCTACACTTTTAAAGTGTAAAATTTCTAATTAAGGTATATAAGAATAATAAACTTGTCCCATGTGGAAAAAACGGTTATAGTTTATATATGCTTTATGGATTATGCATTGCATCTGATTTGACATTGAGAATACAACTACTATACAATGACACTTAAGACTTGGACATATGAGTCAATTAGGACTCAACGTTCAAAGTAAGCATGATTTGTAAAGATTCTATGTCTAATTTATTTTTTCGAAACTTGTGTTTTATCTAAACAACATAGAATGAAATTCACTACGATACTCATATGTCTAAGTCTATACTTGAATATGTACATGTTAATTTGTGAAGACCTAAAAAGCATGAAACTCATGTGAGGATAAGATATTTTATGTCTTTAGTTGATGATTACTCCACAATTAAAAGGACTTTTCTTCTAAAAACAAAAAATTCAACTTTCAATCTTAATAAAGAGTGGATTGCTTTACAAGTAAAACAAAGTGGAAAATAACTTAAGATCCTAAGAATAGAGAATAGTCTTGAATTTTTTATTGATGAGTTTGATAAATTTTGTAAATCGTATGGTATAATGAGACATTGAATTGTTCGAAAAACACCAAAACATACTAGTGTGGTTGAAATTATGAGTATGACCATTCTTGAAAAAATTTGATGTTTTTTTTTCATACGAACCTTGAAAATATTTTTTGGGAGAAGCACTTTACACTGCTACCTATCATGTGAATATAAGTCCCAATATATATTTCAACATGATAATTTGGAATTGTGGGACAATAAAAAGCCTAACTTGTGATAATTTGGATGTGATACATATGCTCATTATAAGAAGGTAAACTTGATCCTAGGTCATTAAAATATGTTTTCCTTGGTTATCACATATGCATGGTACCAAATGATTTTGTGGGATTGAGAATCTAGAGTAATAAAGCTTCTCGTTAATGGGGATATTATATTTGATGAATCAAACTTTCCTTGCAAGTTAGGAACTATGTTTCTAGATAATGATAACACATAAAGGTACGGAGATTGAGGTGAGGCCTATAACAACTTTAGAAAATTATGTTAATAATGATGATCCAAATGAAGGGGAAGAACCTGATACTGAACATTCCAAAAAGGAATTAGTTCTAAACAATGGGCACAATGTTGGGTCAGAAACTCTTCAAGAGTCCACTCAAGATAGCTTGGTGACCTACTAGTTAACAAGAGATTTAGTGAGGAATGAACCGAGACCTTCTCCAGATATTCATATGTTGAATTTGTGTATATTACATTTATAGCTGCCACTAAGGTTAAGAATAATGAACATGGTCGATATCTTATGGTAGTTAGCTCAAAAGGTAAAAAATTTTTGTTTAAGGTTATGAAAGAAGAAATGTAGTCTTTTAAAATTAACAAAAATTAGATTATTTTTGTAAACATTGAAATAGAATGCATTTAAGTAGGTAGTTGCTTATATTAGTAGTACTCTGAATATTGGTCTCTGTTATGGAAAAATTAGTGTACCTTTTGATCTAGTGGGTTATGCATTACGTGAAAATCTCAATTACATCCTTTAGCAGCTTTATCTACTATTGAATCCGAATATGTCGAGGTTTGTAACTGTTTTAGAGAGACTATATGGTTACAAGAACTAATTAATTAGTTAAAGATGGCGAAGTCAACTATTACTATATTTTCTAATACTTATTCACTTGAGTAGAAAGCCTATGTACCATGAAAAATCTAATTAGGTTGGTGTAAAATTTCATTTTATTCTTTACTACCCGCAAATATTGTTTAACTTGTTGTATGTTGATTGAAGTTGTTTTTCATTTTTATTTTATAGGTACCTGGCATTTGTGATGAGTTGGCTTGAAGGCATTGTGTATTGCTAAAAACTCACTTTTTTTGTTTAATCAAGGTGCATTGGACTATTAGGTGGAGATTGTTATATTATAAAGGAAAATGCCATTCTAAGCCCAAAGCTTATATTTCCTTATGGGCCGCTTATGTTATAATGTGTCCTTTTATTTGATCCACAAATTACAACCTTGATCTCTTATTTGGATGGTCCAGATTGAAACCCTAATTGATTTTGTGGATATATAATTTGGTTAAATTTGATCAATATATTCTTCCGTCTTCTATACATCTTCTCCCTAAACCTATATTCGGCAAAACTAAGGTACATTTTGTGTCTTTCAATCTTATGTATTGAATAATTGTTAGTCAGTGTTGAAGAAATAGAGAAATGAAGTGAGCTTTCGTGATGGATTCAAGAAGTGTGTTCTCAATTCAATTGAAAGACTACTATCTTATATTTATTTTCAATTCTTATTTCAAAAATTTAGATTTTTCTAAAATCTTTTTAAAAAAAATTAAATTAATTTAATCTTTTATTAATTTCTTTTCTCTTAGTGCTTTTTAGTTTTCAAAGCTACAATTCTTTGCCTAAAAACTTTTAGACCATCTTAATTGATTTGTAGGAGTATTAGGATTTCTTGTTTTTTTTAAACTTTTTTTTATTCAATTCGGACAAAATATGAGTTTTTTGATTTACTGAATTAGAAACTTATAATTCCAGATTGATTATCTTCCTCAATCCAATTGGTGGTTTAATTATCGATCTTTTTAGTTTCATTCAATATAACCATATGTTTATTGAGCGACATGAAAACCATGTGTTTGAAAATATACTTGAGTAATTTTTCCTTGATCAAAATATCAAGAGATACAACAAAGTATGAAAAGAGGTTACACATATGTGAATGGCCGATAACAGTAAAAATACAATCATCAATCATGATGCTATGTACAATTATAAAACAATCACTATTTGCATTACTAACACTAAAGTATGGATCCATATTATATGTATATTATTTTTCATTTATATATTATTTATCAAAAGATTATGGTAGTTCAGTCTTACCATTATTGAATATACATATACGTGACAATTCAAGCATGACTCTAGAACTATAGTATAGTTAGAGTTTTAATATTCAAAGCCAGAATTTGTACATTGTTTCAAAATTATAAGTCATTTTATTATTTTATTAACATCTTGAACTTAATTTACATTTATTGGCATTTAAAGCTAGAATTAAATTATTTGTTTTTTAATCCTAACTCTACACATAATTGAGATTTAAACATTTGTCTTGAAGTTCTCATGAGACCGATATTTTCCTTCCTAATCGCTAGCATTTGATACATGGAGAAGGTTTAAAGAACTCATATGTTTTTATTTGCATCTAGAAAATCTTGTTATATAATTTACACAAATATTTATGTTTTGTATATCCATTTTAATAAAGATTTATTCAATATATAGGAAAGCGATCAATGATCATTGCATTTCAAGAAAAGAGAAGCATTTGTTGATCTAACGTGGTAAGTGTTACCTATGTGATAATATTTGTGGAAAAAGTATTTTATTGTGCTGTAAGCTACTAATGTGCTAAAATTGACTATACTAATAAATCATGTTGTTAACACAAGCACTACAAGGACAAGACATTTTTCCTAATGTCATTAATGAGAATATTAGAGAAGTATATTTATATATTTTATACACACACCTTATATCTTACTCATAATCATCTTAACTTCTATGATTTGTTTGACTTTCTTATACATTTTTTTGTTTGTGTTTTTTCCCAAGTTCATTGCACCATGGGTCTCTATGTTCACCGGCAAAGCTCCCTGCCTTTTGAAAAATCTATTTTTTCATGTAGATGAAAGAAAAATTTATATTAGGGCCTTTTAACCTCCCCAAGTTTTTTCCGAATCTTTCACTTGGTCCCGCTAAATTTTTTAGAAGTTATCAAGTTTATTTTATTTATTGTATATATTGAGTTTCTTTCTGAATTAAAATATAGGTTATTTTGTATAAAATAGAGAAGTATACTGCTATAAATTAGTATAATTTTAAACCTATAATATAGTGGTTTTCATAATGGGGTGTGTTATTTTTAATAATACATGAACTCTAGTGTATTTTTTTCATAATTTCCTATAAACATCGTGTTTTCATAATACAAGGACTATATCATCGTGTTTTCATAATATAGGGACGCCTATACTGCAATTAATTCAAATTTGTAATAATATAGGGACCTATAGTGTGATTAATTTACAAAAATTTATAATATAGGGACCTATAGTGCAATTTTGCATAATATAGTGACCTATAGTGTAGTTAAGTAAGGTTTTCAACATAATATAGTGATCTATATTGAAACTTTTTCATAATACTAGGATTTATAGAGCAATTGACTCGATTTTTTTCATTACACTATAGGTCCCTAAGGTATTATGTTATTTCTTCTAGTATGCAGATTGATTTTTCTCTTTTTTTCGAATGAAGTATGAATTTTTATATATTAGATTCTCCTTTATGTTTTGTAAAGAAGGTGTTTTGATAGTTTGATTATTAATTGTATGAATTTTTTGTGCTACTCAGGGAGGGAAGATTCGATATTATTTCTCTTACTGGGTTTTATATTCAAACCTAGCTTATCGGGGTTCCTACATCTGTTAGTTCAATTCAAGTAACATGAACTGAAACTTATTATGAATGTTATCTCTTTTAATTATTTTAATCCATTACTATTAGTTGATTGAAATTATTGATGTTCTTAGGTGGCTAAAGGTGAGGATTTTTCGGAAACAAATTGAAAAGGACAAATACTTTGATCTTGTGGATCATAATAAAGTTCTTCGTTTCCGGACTATAAAAAGAGTTGACTTTAGCCCCTTTTAAAGGTAACGTATAATATGTGTTTTTATCCTTAGTATTGTAATTTGTAATATTATATTCTAATGTCAATTTTGAAAACAGTAAGCGATTGTTTCTAAAAGACTGAAGAAGCACAACAGTAACACCAAAACTTAGAGGCCGTCAACAGCCCTGGTTTAGCTAAACCTTATATTGTCACAAATAGCCAATGATGCGGTGGATCCCACTATCAAAAGGAAAAGGCAAATACATGTGTTATACTATACTCCTTTCAAAGGAAATAAATAATTGATTATATCTTCAAAAGAGCATCACATAAGAGAAGATTAAATTGTGTACCTGTGGAGTGATAGTTGACAGGAATGAAGAAGAGCAGCTGGTGTTGAGAGTGAGTATTTTTTGCTGCTATGTGGCAAAGGATGTAGCTATATCCGTGGCTAGAATGAATGGTGTCACATGGCTTTAATTTTTAGGAATTGTGTCTGTAGCTGAAGTAATGTGTGACCCTCTTAACAAGGTATATATAGTGATCCCCTACAGTAAACTTTTTAGTATAATATAGGGACCTATAGAAGTTTTGGTATAATATAGGGACCTATAGTGCAATTAACATATTTTTATTTTCCTAGGGGGGTTTCCTCTTAACCCACATGTGGAAAAACACCAACTTTCTGTTATTTACCTTTATTTGTTTATGAAAGAAAAAAGGGTATAAGAGATTCCGATTATTTTAATACTTTTTAATTGAAATTATATGTATTTATGATGTGATGTGTAATCATGAAACATGTTGTATACTATAGAGTTTCTCTTCTTTATAAAATATGTGCTCCCTGTAGTGTATGGCCTCGCATAGCTATATAAAACTGTGATGCATCAAATAAGTGAAAAGGTACATTTGTGTAATCTTGATAAATAGTAGTTCTTTGAGTATTTCCATTTTAAGTTAATATTATATAGAATTTAATAAAACATCATATGATTTGAAGCCCGAATAACAGCTTACCTCGTGCCTATTCTCGAGACTTCTGAAATTGGGCAAGGTGCTACAAGTCATAGAAGGTGTTTTAGAATAAATTTTTAAGAAACCACCATAACACTGAAGTGTTGTTTGACATAGTTTACAAATTAGACGGTCGTGAGTGGTTGTAAGTTTTGTTTCATAAAAAACATTCTTCTACCCCCATCGAAAGTTATATTTTAATTTTTTCTCACAAGAAAGTTATATTTTCTTAATTACTTTTAGATGAATGAAACAAATACATAAATTCTTTATCGAATCATTACTCATTTAAAACCAATGCTCTGTATATCATTCCTCGATTGGTTCATCAAGTTAATTAACCAAGTCAGACAGTACAAATACTATATTGACTTATGCTAATACGATTTAAATGTAAGAAGGGAAGGCTTAATCCGAGATTAGTTAGATAAGCAAGAATTAATTACAAACTCCCGTTGTCACGAGATTGAGTTGTTGAGTCATGTATATATAGTGTAATGCGTTGTACTCTTCATATCTACAAATAATATAATCTTATTTCTAAACACGGCTTGAAGAAGCTAGATATTAACTCGTAGAGACGAGTAAGGCTCTGTTTTGTACGAAATGGATGATTCCTTGGAAATTTTTGGAAGAAGTATTAATGTGGAAGGTAGGAGTGTATGATTTGCAAGAATTTGTAAATGAGCTTTAGAGTGCAACATCATCCCCGACGGATATTTGCACCATTAATTGCTCTAAGGAGAAAAGCACCATTTTGTTGTGGTGTCTGAGAACATGAGGAATCATTAAAAAGACAATAGTGAGAACGAAGAATATTTATCTTGGAAGATAATTAAGTCTGAATCATGGCATAATAGCTGGAAAAAAAGGGAAATTGTCTTCTATTATTATTTGTAAGTAGAGTAATGTCATTCGAGTACAATCATCAACAAACAAATAAAATTTAATGGTAATGGTCCTTTATTCCTTTCTAGTTGGAGATTTCCATTCCTCCCGCTGTATCTTCTGGCTGTATGATATCTCTATATAGTTTTAGAAAATCGAGCAAGAAAGAATGATAGCTGAAGATGTGGAGGAGGATCTCAAGGGAAGAAAACAATGATAAAGTATTTGCTTCTTGGCGAGACGATCAACTCAATATTATCACCATTGTTGGTCCGTATTGGAAAGGAAACATAGCATTTTCAGAGGAGTTGCACGATCCTCCTTCTGTCATAAGTGGTGGTGCCTAGGGTGGGATAAAAATAAGATCAATTTAAGTATGGAAAACTACGCACTCTCACCCTAGACAGGCACAGTACTGCAAGTATTACAGGACGTATGCAAGTTTTAATGATAAGTAGAGTTCGTTCTCAGGGACTTAAGTGTGTTAATCGCGTAGGAAACAATAACGAGTAAAAGTAAATAATTAAAAGACAGAAAATAAAGAAAATAAATTTCGAGAATAGCAATTAAAACTAAGGAAAATAAAGACAATAAAATAAAAGATTAAGAATATGAGATGAGAAGTATAGCTTAGGTTTTGCTAGTATGCACTAATCCTTCTAATTCTATCTATAAATCTAGTTCATAAGGGAGAGTATTAGCTCTTGGTATACTTAGTCAGGATTCTAAATTCCCCAATCTTAGACCTTGAGAGCGACTAAAAGGGCTACGGCACAACCAAGACGAGGACTCAAATAGGGTTATCAAACGCCACTAAGGCCCTATCCAGCACACTACAATCAATTGGTGATATAGTGGTTAAAACAAACCCTAATGACTATCTAGTTAGAAGCATGTTTTGTCAGAATTACTATCGACACTAGACATTATGTGGTGGTTCAATAGTTAAACACCCTGTCAAGGAGACCATCTAACTACTATTAAAACAATCCTAAAGTGATCAGTTCTAGGAAAGACATTAAATCAAAACACATAAGCAAATATAAAGTAAGTAGCTAATATCAGATTAAAACATATAATTCCCAAAGAAACTTAGATAGAAGAATTAGAATTCATAGTTTATACATATGCAAAACCCAAGCTATGGGAGGTTTAGTTCATACCTGAAGGAAATAAACTAAAATAAATTACAAAAGACATCATCTTGCTCTCTACAATAATCTGGAAGAATGAAACCTTAAGAACTAATTACTATGAGGCAAGGATTATTTACAAGTGATATAAGGGTGTATTTATAGGTATTTAGAAGACCTAATTCGTTTTCTTGAGGAAGAGGTAAGTTATTGGACTTCTAGCCCAACTCAAATTCGTATGGAAATAAAGATAAACACTGCTGCACCGTTTTGAGCATATCTTCTTCGTTATTGGTCGGTTTGAAATCCATAATATACCAAAAGAATCGCAACAGAATTATCTTGACCCTAAAAAAGGAAATCTCCAAATTCAGCCTATTTCTTAGGTAAAAACCCACATCTTTGGACGTGTATACAGAATCCCAGATTTAGGCAGCTTTTCCTTTTCCATCTTTTTAGCTTTTATTAACTTAACTCCAATTTCCATGCAAATCTCTTTCCATAAGTTGTTGTCTTTGACTTGGACTCTAATTAAGCTCCATAATTATCTTTAAAGCTTCACACTAAAATAAACAATTAAACCCAATATGCTCTAAAAATATTAATTCTACAAATCAAGACTCAAAATAGGAAAGTACACTAAAACTCAAGAAAATCGACATTATTGACTTCTAAAACACTAAATATGATGTCTCATCCTAACATTAATCTATCACAAATGAGGAGACATCAAGACCCCCAACTCAAAGTTGTATCGTCCCGATACAATAAAGATAAAAACAAAGGGAAGTCTATAAATACACACTTATAAAATTCTTAATACAATGGGAAAAACATAGCAGAATATATAGAATAATCCTAAAGCACATAACTCAGAAAATTTCATGCAATAATATTCATAAACTACATACCTGTACACTTCTCATATCCACAGTCAACACGGCTTGAATTCAAGATCAGATTAGTTTCGCAATGTAAGAAGGATTGGAACTTTACTCAGTTCCCCAAGAGAGCTATAGATTGTTCATCAAACCTCACTAGTATCCAAGGATCCACTCAACTACTCTCTAATGGCTCAATCACTTCTCAATTACACAGCAAAGAATCACAAGGTCTTTAAGGTTGTAATTTAGGCTTAGGGACGGTATGATAGTATATTTGGATAATTTGGAGTGGGCTTTTGGCTCTATCCTCACTAGCCATCAACGAATCGTCCTAGAGCTTGAGTTACTCTCATAAACGTTTCTCACTCAACCCAATGAATTCCTTGATGCATAATTTAGCATCCCCAATAACCCAATTAAAGCTTTAGATGTTCACATAAAAATTCCACTTTGCTGGTCCGAATATATATATTTTCTTTTCTTTTCAAATCAATTCTTTTCTATAGCTATGACTCTCTTTTAATGTTAAGATATCACGCTATTTTCTCATATATATATATATATATTTTCGTTTAATGCCCTTGTTGTCAATTTTAGCTCGAAGCTTCTTTTTCATTCACTATTACCCCGACAAAGGGTTACAATAAAGATCTGTGAATCATCATAATATAAAGCACAAAGCACAATTAATAAGCTCAAAATCCCATCCCAATAACAATTCCCATAATGGTGGACCCACCACCCCAAACTCAAGCTCTAAAACAACTGTCTATGCATCGCGATTCGAGTGTGGGTCATATGGAAAAGTCCTATAATCTAAAGGATATGGCTTATAATGTGTTTCAATAAAAAGCTTTAGAAATGCTAGAAGGGGCTGAGAAGGATATAGCATATAAAATCAAAATCACAAGGTGAGAAGGTATAAAAAGGCTTCAAAGGTTTCAAAAATATGAAAGAACCGCCTTGATCACTTTCTACACTATGTAATTTAGTCATTTTCTTACCTTTAGCACTTTCATCAAATGGTTTGTCAACTAGCTTGGATCTCACGGCCTACACACTTCTCAAGGTTCCCTGAGATCGAACATACTTTCTATAGCATTGCTCACTAATCTTTTCTTTACTATCAACGTGTGTTTTCCTGCAAATACTCAAAGCATACAAATACATAGCTCATAAACATATTACTTACTATCATTAATTCACTGAGCTTATGCTTTCAAGCTATTAAACACACTCTACATCTAATTCCCATGTATCAAAAATTTTAATTTCTACCTAAAAACAGAAAAATGGAGATGAGAGACAACGAATCCCCACATCCCCAACTCAAAAATGAGCCGTGTCCCCACGACTCGAAAAAGACTCGAAAAACAGAAATTAAAATTAGCAGATAAACATATTTACAGAAATGGTAAGGAAGAAAGAGAACATACTCTCGAGGCTATTGCCTCACATCATTGATATCCAAGGTAGGAATTGCTGGACCTTTCGTTAATTGCTCAAGGAGTTTCATGATGTGCACTTGATTTACATTAATTTGTGCCACATCGTTGACTAAGGAAGTTTGAGCTGCTTCAAATTTCGTTAAACGCTCCTCCATCTTCTCTTGCCAATTTTGCTCCTTTTCTTCTTTCGAGACTTGCGTAGAACCCGCTCTTCGAAAGATATCCTTAATCCAAGCATTATCAATATAACTCCCTTTAAATTCGAGTTTCTCCTCTTCACCCAATACTATATTCGCTTTTCGCACAAGACACGTGATCATAGTAGGAAATTTAACATTATAAACTGATTTAGGAGAGACCGAGAATCGTATCACCTCCTCATAGATCAACTGTGCCACATCAACTTCTTCTCCTCTCAAAATACAGACCAAAAGTAGAGTGTACTTCATAGTCACATCCAAAGTACGTGTGTTCCCAAAGATGTTAGGGAAAAGGAAATTGTGCCAAATTCTTGCATCTGCTTGACGATATTTGTAAGGCCAAGGTGCCTTCAATTCTCCCTTATGTGATTTCACTTTCTCTTTGTCTAATACATGCTCAAAAAGTGATTCCTCATCAAAGATTTTCCGTTTAGCAACCGCTTCTTCAAATTTGCAAAAACCTTTCAATTTCTTAAACTTGAAGTGGTTTCTAATCTCCTCAACTGTGAAAGGAACTAACTTTCCTCTAATCGGAACACAATTACTATCTCGGCTAAAGAAGCCTAAATAGAACTCCAAAACTAACTCATGACATAGTTCAGAACGTCTTACCATGAACGTAGACCAACCCAATTTCTCACCAAGCTCTAAGAATCTCTTGTATTCTCCATCTCCAACTTCTTCCTTGAATACTTTCTCATAAACAAAAGGTAGCTCTTTTAATTGTTTCTCTGCAGAAGTCTTCAGGGCCCTTGAAGTATCCACTTTCTCTATAGGTATAAGATCTTGTTGAGGTTGTGTTTTCTCCTTTGCATAATAATAAAGCTTTTTACCATTACGATCAAACAAAGGTATCCCACTCTTCTCAATTTTCTCTTTACCCTTTGATTTAGAACTAGAACCTTTGTCAATTGATTTCTTCTTGTTTAAATCCAATCCCTTGTTACTCTTCACCTCCCTCTTGTTAGATAAAATTGTTGTTCTTTTAGTCATCTTCAATTAACCCCCAACTCAAAGCTTTAGCAATCCTTGAAATTTGAACTTGTGAATTAATGGTTGAACAAGCTTGATTTGGCCTAGGATAGGTGAATTGATGATGAATCTCTATGTGGGTGAAGTGGATTTGTAATGGGTTGGCTTGGATTTTAGAAATTGTCTGATGAATTTCTGAAATTTGGCTCTTTGATTCTTCAATTTGAATGGATTTGGTGATGATTATTTGCTTGATTTTCTCTTGTAATGATGTTGAGAGAAGGTTTGATGTGTTTTTCTTGATGATTGGGTAGTGTTTTGGTGATTGGTGAAGGTTTTGATGAGCTTCAATGGAGTTAGGAGAGTTGTGGAGAAGAAAAAGAGGGTTTGGGTTTATAAAATTCGGAACTAAAAGCTTAATACCTTCTTTATACATAAATCCCGTAACTTTCTCTCTCTCTCTGGCGGCGCTGCGGACTACCCCTGCGGACCATGGGGTGCACCGCAGGGTAGTCCACGACATCTGATGCTTCAAAAAATTTCCCCACTTGTTAATACCCGTGGTACAACCCGTGGCACGCGTTTTTGACTCGCTGACCATGGTGCGGTGTACCGCGGGGGTGCTCCGCGCCTCCTACGTCAAAATACCCGTGGACCTACCCGTGGCACGTGTTTGGACCACGCGGACGATGGGGTAGTCCGCGGTCAATATTTTCTCGGTTCTGGACAAGACCCGTGGTGCAAACCGTGGCTCGGGTTTTCGTAGGTGCGGTGCACCGCGGCTGAAGTGCGGTATACCGCACTAATATGCATCCTTTCCGGTGAATTTTGTTTCTTCCCTAACTCGATTTCTCCAATTCCTACACACCAAAAACACTAATACCTTTCTCAAATATGCATTATCGACTAAAACCAACTAAAATAAACTTAAACTAAAAACATAAAAGACATGAAAACTATAAAACTACTGGTTGTCTCCCGTACAACACTTTTGTTTTACGTCTTTCAAAGTTAGACGTGTTACCTCTGTCAAGATTTGCGAATATAGCCTCCCCAACAACGAGTAAGGCTATGAACGTCAACTAATCTGCGCTTGACCCCAGTTTTGGGGCGAATATCTATCACCTTAGCTGAAACAACCTTAGTGACAATGAATGGTCCCATCCACGAGTCTTTGAAACTTCATGGCCTATTCTCGCATTTGTGAGCTTTCCATAGAACTTCATGGCCAACACCAAACTCAATGTTTGGCTCAGTATCCACAGGCTTTAAGTGGATCTTCTCAGGAGGGACTTTGTGATGTGAAAGGCTGTGGATGATAGGAACGGTGGGATCCAACTTCCTCGGTTTCTTACCCAAGACATAGAAGGTCTCGGATACGTTTTTAGCATGAAGGGTGATGGTACCATCTTGGAAGTTGATCACACTCTGACTTGTGGACATGAAGGGCCGGCCAAGTATGATTGGAACCTGCTTATCTGCATCAAACTCAAGAATAACAAAGTCAGTAGGGATGGTGATATTACCTGCTCGGACTAAGACGTCCTCCACTGTTCCCAACGTCCTTTTAACTGAGTTGTTAGCAAACTGCAACTTCACTGGAGTTTTCTCTGATTTCTGAAGTCCAAATCTCTCGAACACGCACTTAGGCATAAGATTCACACCAGAACCCACATCGTACATCGTTTTCACCTTGAGCATACCATGTAATTGAATAGGAAGGTTGAAACTTCCCGGATCTTTAAGCTTTGTTGGTAGCTCTCTCTCACTTCTTCTTGAAACCCTCAGGTTCTCTCTCGGGATCTCTACACTCGCTTCTTTCTCAGGAATAACTTGCGTAAACACTTGTTGCGGTGTGAGTCCTCTCTTCGCAATCTCAAGCATTTGGGCGTTGATATTTTCAGGTTGGTACGCCTCTACAAATGTCTTGAGTACAGTGTCATCCTTAGGATTTGTATCAGGAATAGTTGATGACACTGATTGAACAATAGGTGGCGATTCCACCTTCTATTCTTCTTTCTCTTTATGCACAGCAGGTGCAACTTCATCTTTCGATTCCTCTTTTGAGGCTTCTTCCTCTTTCTCTTTTTCTTTAGCCAACTCAGCTGCATAATCTACTACCGATCGAATCTCCTCTTGCATCTTCCTCAGTAACTCTATAAATTCGGCTTTCTCTTGATCGTCCTCCACATAGACTTCAGAACAGTCAGATTCCACGGGGATAGACTTGGTTGGTTCTTCTTCCAGACTTGGAACTTCCACGGCACTAATGGCAGCATGTGGTACTTCCTCTTTTGCTTCTTCAATTTCAAGGCAGATAGCCTTGCAAGATTCGAACCCAACATTGTTTTCACCTCCTTCGATTGCCTTTACTTCCTGTTGTTGTTCTACAAAACTTGTTAAAACTTTGTTCATCTGTTCTACTTGAGTCCTTATTATTTGAAGTACGGCATCGTGTCCTCTGATCTTCTCTTCCTGAGCGTTCATATTCGCGGTCAAACGTTCTAGAGCTTGTTGATCCACAGATCCTTCTTGAGGGTACTGAGGTAAAGCTTTTTTATCTAGTGAATCGGTATAGGCGTCTTGCGCAGGTTGTTGTGGAGGAGCAGGTCTATTCTGATATTGATTTTGGTACTGACCTCTCGGTTGGTAAGAGTTGTTCTGGGGGCGCGGTTGATAATGACCAGGATTAGCGGCCCCTTGTGGATTTGAATACTGCATACCCGGATGGTTGCGGTTGCCCCATCGGTTGGATATAAAGTAAACAGATTGCGGATTTGCTTCGCACTCTTCCCAAGAATGATCATTAACTCCACATTGTTGACAACCTTGTGCTTCTTGTACTACTTTTGTAGCGGCTAAATTTTTCTCCATCGCGATTCTCGGCTCCTTGATTTGATTTTCTAACGAGGATATTTGAGCTGAGTTCGCAGTTTCTGCATCTAAACGAAGCGTTCCTCGGGTTTTTGCTACAGAAGCTCGCGTTGAAGGCCAACTTCTTTCTTGTTCCATAATATTTTCCAACACCTCGGAAGCTTCATTGTGATTCATGGACACAAAATTACCCTTTCCAATGTTATCCACCTTTTCTCTACCTTTATCATTAAGACCTTCATAGAACATAGCAAGTTGTAGAGCAGGTGTATAACCATGGAGCGGACATCTAATTAATTTTTTATGAAACCTTGTCCATGCTTCTCCCACTGTTTCTCCATCTTCTTGGCAAAATCTTGCAAGCTCGGCTTGATCTTTAAGTCTCATGCTCTTCGGATAAAATCGGTTAAAGAACGCGGCTTGAAGTTCTCTCCAAGAGTGAATGGTTCCATGTGGTTGTCTTTCTAGCCAATCGCTAGCTCTTCCAGTCAAGAAAAACGAAAACATATGACAATACAGTTGCTCGCGTGTAATGCCAGGAGTAATGTAGGTATCACAACTCTGCATGAACTTCTGAATCGCTTTTACCGGATCTTGTATTGCTGTACCAGTATAGAATCTGAAACTTTGAAATTGACTGAGCATACCCGGATCGGGTCGGAATTTGATATTCGGAATCTCAGGAGGGCAGCAACCGATGGGTTGAACATGGAATGGTACGTTAAGGCCAGGTAGATCTTGTTCAACTCGGTTCTGTTGATTATTAAGGTTATTCTGCCCATTACCTCCTCCTTCTGGTAATTGTACACCAGGTGGTGGATCTTGTTGTTGTCCACCTGGTTGATTATTCTGAACTCCACCAAGGGGTACACCGAGTGGTGGATCTTGTTGGGTTGCCATTACTCTTCTCAAGGCTCTTTCCTCACGAACTCGTTTGTTGTAAGGTCTGAAGCTCCTCTCAGGCTCCGACAAAGGAGGCCAAGAATTAAACACTGTGAAACCTGAAAAAGACTAAAGCAAACCACAAGCGTAAATATGGAAAAATAAAAACTAAACTAAAAACTAAAAAGTAAAAACTAATTAAAAACTAAAACTCGAAATAGATAACCCACACGCTAACGAGACACAAGTCCCCGGCAGCGGCGCCAAAAACTTGGTGGTGCCTAGGGTGTGATAAAAATAAGATCAATTTAAGTATGGAAAACTACGCACTCTCACCCTAGACAGGCACAGTACTGCAAGTATTACAGGACGTATGCAAGTTTTAATGATAAGTAGAGTTCGTTCTCAGGGACTTAAGTGTGTTAATCGCGTAGGAAACAATAACAAGTAAAAGTAAATAATTAAAAGACAGAAAATAAAGCAAATAAATTTCGAGAATAGCAATTAAAACTAAGGAAAATAAAGACAATAAAATAAAAGATTAAGAATATGAGATGAGAAGTATAGCTTAGGTTTTGCTAGTATGCACTAATCCTTCTAATTCTATCAATAAATCTAGTTCATAAGGGAGAGTGTTAGCTCTTGGTATACTTAGTCAGGATTCTAAATTCCCCAATCTTAGACCTTGAGAGCGACTAAAAGGGCTACGGCACAACCAAGACGAGGACTCAAATAGGGTTATCAAACGCCACTAAGGCCCTATCCAGCACACTACAATCAATTGGTGATATGGTGGTTAAAACAAACCCTAATGACTATCTAGTTAGAAGCATGTTTTGTCAGAATTACTATCGACACTAGACATTATGTGGTGGTTCAATAGTTAAACACCCTGTCAAGGAGACCATCTAACTACTATTAAAACAATCCTAAAGTGATCAGTTCTAGGAAAGACATTAAATCAAAACACATAAGCAAATATAAAGTAAGTAGCTAATATCAGATTAAAACATATAATTCCCAAAGAAACTTAGATAGAAGAATTAGAATTCATAGTTTATACATATGCAAAACCCAAGCTATGTGAGGTTTAGTTCATACCTGAAGGAAATAAACTAAAAGAAATTACAAAAGACATCATCTTGCTCTCTACAATAAACTGGAAGAATGAAACCTTAAGAACTAATTACTATGAGGGAAAAATTATTTACAAGTGATATAAGGGTGTATTTATAGGTGTTTAGAAGACCTAATTCGTTTTCTTGAGGAAGAAGTAAGTTATTGGACTTCTAGCCCAACTCAAATTCGTATGGAAATAAAGATAAACACTGCTGCACCGTTTTGAGCATATCTTCTTCGTTATTGGTCGGTTTGAGCTCCATAATATACCAAAAGAATCGCAACAGAATTATCTTGACCCTAAAGAAGGAAATCTCCAAATTCGGCCTATTTCTTAGGTAAAAACCCACATCTTTGGACGTGTATGCAGAATCCCAGATTTAGGCAGCTTTTCCTTTTCCATCTTTTTAGCTTTTATTTCCTTATCTCCAATTTCCATGCAAATCTCTTTCCATAAGTTGTTGTCTTTGAATTGGACTCTAATTAAGCTCTATAATTATCTTTAAAGCTTCACACTAATATAAACAATTAAACCCAATATGCTCTAAAAATATTAATTCTACAAATCAAGACTCAAAATAGGAAAGTACACTAAAACTCAAGAAAATCGACATTATTGACTTCTAAAACACTAAAAATGATGTCTCATCCTAACATTAATCTATCACAAATGAGGAGACATCAATAAGTCACTTTGAATTTCATACCTTTTGTTGTCTTTATGGTAATGTAAAAGATCCATTCTTTCATATTTTAGATCAATTTGTTAAATTTGCAAATAGATTTAGTCTGATGAGATGCAAAAAACAAGTGTACGAATGTCTCAAGGGATAGAGGTTCCTATTGGATTTCATGTTAAAGATGTATATTATTAATTTAATATAATCTTAAAAACAAATACGTTCATGTTCCTTTGAAGAATTGGAAAAGGCTTAAATTAATATAGAGTATTAACTAAAATCTTTCCTATTCTTTTAGAAAAGTAGAAAAGACATTTCTTATGAAGAAAATGTCTCACATAGGAGCGGAGATAGAAAAATTAATAGTTTAAAATAGCTTACCTATCTACTACTTTCAAAATAACTAATGGCTATGAAAACCAAAAGAGAAATACAAAACCCCACAGGCGCGCACCACCGCCACCACCTGCCTGGTCAGCCCGGCGACGACAAGAACGTGGGCTCGTGGGCTTATGGGGGATTTTGGGAGTTGGGGGAGTCAAAAATGAAAATTGAAATAATTATTCTAGAAGTGAATTCGGTGGAAGAGGACTAGCTCTTTTAGTAGTCGGTGGAAAGTCAACCCATTCAGTCAAAAGATAAAACGCCCACCATTTTCGTACTAGAACACAAGCGTCCACCAATTACGCACCAGTCAACATTTACAGAACTTGGTCACGCAATTACGCACCAGTCAACAGTTACAAAACTTGGTCAAACACGTGTCCAGGTTCATTGCTGAAATTGAAAACGTGGGTCAAATCAAAACCGCCAATCAATTAAAGAGGAAATCAAGGGCACTACTTGTGGGTGTTTCCGACAAAGACTCTCTCCACCTACTCCCTCCTCCATAAATATTGCATCTCCTCATTTTCCTTAAGCTATGAAACACATCCGAAAGAACAAACACTCTACCTCTTTTATCTCTGAAAATTATAATAGTCGTAGACTCTCTGTTAGAGATAATCAGTACGACGAAATATCTTTTTAACAACATTTTAATTCTGCGCAAACAAAGCCGAGTGGATCATTGACACCAGAGCTTCCCGATATCTCTGTGCAAACAAAGCGTTGTTCAAAAAGTTAGAGAAAGCAACTGATGGTGAATGTGTGTATTTGGGTGACTCTTCTACCACTACGGTTCTTAGAAAATGGCAGGTTCCCCTTAAACTCACTTCTGGTAAGATTTTAGAGTTAAATTATGTTCTCTTTGTCCCCTCTCTTCATATGAACTTAGTTTCCAGAGCTCTTCTTAATAAAGTGGGACTCAGACTTGGTTTTGAGGGGGGGGGGAATCATTATTACCAAAAATGATAAATTTGTGGAGAAGTGATATTTAAATTCTGGTTTGTTTGTTTGAAACACTATAACCGTTAATGAGAATGCTTCTTATTCTGCTTATATCATTGAGGCTGTGGATACGTGGCATGGTATATTAGGTCATTTAAATTTCGCTTCTATTGAAAGGCTTAAAAATCTTGGACTACTACCACTTCACAATGTGGAAGATTTTGTAAAATTTCAAATATGTGTGGAGTCCAAACTTGCGTAAAAAACCTTTTAAATCCATTACCATGATAAAGACTAAACCGCTAGAATTAGTACATTCTGATTTAGCTGATTTTAAAAACTCCACTAGTAGAGGAGAAAAACTTTACTATATAACCTCTGTAGATGACTACTCTAGGTTCACTAAAGTATACTTTCTTAAAACTAAATATGAGACTAAATGTGCATTTTTAAAATATAAAGTCGACGTCGAAAACCAAATAGACTATAAAATCAAACGACTTAGGTCTGATTGAGAGAGCAAGTATAGTTCTAATTCCCTTTAAGAGTTTAGTGAAGCTAATGGAATTATCCATGAACATAGTGCCCTTTATACACCCCAACAAAATGGCATAGCCAAAAGAAAGAATATGTCCGTTAAAGAGACTATATATGCCATGTTAATAAGCTCAGGTTTATCAACTAATATGTGGGGGAAATCTTTTTTGTCAACCTGTTATTTGCTCAATAGAGTGCCCCATAAATCCCTAGATAAGACCCCATATAGGATGTGGAAAGGCATTCCACCAAACCTAAAAGTTTCAAAAGTGTGGGGGTGCCTTGGAAAAGTCAGAGTAGCTGGTTTTAAAATAGTCACCATTGGACCCAAAACCATAGAATCAATATTCATAGGGTATGCTAAGAATAGTGCAACATATAAATTTTTTGTCTATAGATGATAACTCGATTTGTGAATTTAAAGATGCTGAGTTCTTTGAACATAATTTCCCCTTGAAAACTTTGAATTTTTTTTAATGGTTCTTTACATGTTGATAGCTTCTCTAGTAATATTGATTTACCTCGTTGTGATGTTTTCCCTGGCCCCCCTACTTCTTTGGAGCCTTGTAGTATTCCTGAGGAAGAACCTAGGATAAGTAAGAGTTGTAGGATCGAGTCCAGTTTTGGACCCAACATTATCACAGCCTTCATGACCGAAGGCTTTCACATTGACCTTATAAGCGAACATGTAGTCACCTGCCTCCTCATGGGGAAGACCCAAAAACTTATGACAATGCTTTTAAATCTGGAGATGCTAGTTTTTGGAAAAAGCCCATAAAAAGTGAACTTGAGTCTATTAAAAGCAACCATACATGGGAATTAACCAACTTACCTGACGGTAGCAAACCTATAAATAGAAAATAGAATTTAAATAGAATTGAGACCTGATGGTTCAATAGAAAAATTTAAAGCGAGACTTGTTATTAAGGGTTTTACCAAAAATAAAGTTTTAAATTACTTTGACATTTACTCCCCTGTGACCAAAATCGCCATTATAAGAACTCTTATTTCTTTAGCCGTCATTCACAAACTAGTTATGCATCAAATGGATGTTCAAACCGCATTTTTTAACGGAGATCTGGATGAAGAGATCTACATGGCGCAACCTGAAGGGTGTGTGGTTCCTAGTCAAGGGGACAAAGTTGGTAAATAAAAACAGTCTTTATATGGTTTAAGATAGACACCTGCAAAATTGTATGAAAAGCTAGACATTACTCTCATTACAGATGGCTTTGTGGCTAACAATTCTGATTCATGTGTTTACTCCAACGTAATAGATTCAGAGTGTGTTATCATCTGTTTTATGTAGATGACATTCTCATCTTTGGTACTTCTATTCATATAAAAAATGAGACTAAAACCTTCTTATCTTCTAGGTTCGATATGAAAGACATGTGAGAAGCTGATGTGATACTCGGGGTGAAAATCATTAGAAGTATTAATGGTATTTCCCTTAATCAGTCTCATTACGTGGAAAGGATGCTGAAGAAATTCGACTCCTTTGAGGTAACACCTGTAAAAACTCCTTATGATTGTAGTATTCATTTGTCCAAAAAAATTGGGGATGTCGTATCCCAAAATGAATACGCTAAGATCATAGGTAGTGTGATGTTCTTAATGAACTACACTCGACCCGATATAGCTTATGCCGTAAGTAGACTTATTCTCTATACTCCTAACTCGAGTAGTAACCATTGGGTTGCACTTCATCATCTATTGAAGTACTTAAGGGGTACCATTGATCTAGGCTTGTATAATAGCAAATTTAATGTAGTCCTTGAGGGATTTTGTGATGCAAACTTGATCTCTGACAATGACAATGTAAACTCCACCACTGACTATGTGTTCTATTTAAGGGGAGGTGATGTATCATGGAAGTCTACTAAACAAACTTGTATAGCATGCTCCACCATGGAGTCTGGGTTCATAGCACTAGAGTTGGCTGGGAAAGAAGCTGAGTGGTTGAGGAGTCTCCTATCAGATGTGCCACTTTGGGAAGGAAGTGCCATACCTGTGTGTATCACTGTGATTTACAAGCTGCCATTGGAGTCACTCATAATAGCACCTATACTAGGAAGAATAGACATATTCGCATCAGACATGGGTTAGTAAGACAATTACTAAAAAATGGTGTGATAGCCTTTGAATATGTACGCTTAGAGAACAACCTAGCTGATCCGTTAACCAAAGGTCTAACCAGGAGAGTAGTCCTAGAGACGTCGAGGGGGATGGGAATGAAACCCATTAATGGGGAACATGTGACTGAGTCAACGTGATTCTCTCCATCCCTATGGTTGATAACAAAATTGTCTTAAAAAGTTCATAGCCACTTGTGGTGGTCCTATTGAGAAAGACTTGATGAATAAGACGTACTGAGTATTTAAACTCATAGAGAATTCAAAGCCTTTAATGTGGTCCTTTTGAGAAAGACATGATAAATTTAATGGTAAAAGCGAGACCCAAACTTCATGATAGAATGTTAGAAGGAGACGTCCTTAAACAATCTTAAAATGAAGAAATCCACAAAGTTCATAGCCGGTAAAGGGTGGTCCTTAGAGAAGGACTTGATGAACTAAGAGGTGATGTTTAAGAAAACTATAAATTTCAGTTGGGTAGAGTATTTGTTGTGAAGGTCTCGATCGAACAACCTTTAAATTTCAAGAGTAAGTTCACTTAAACAGAATCTGATGGTTGTCTCACTTCACTACTTGTAAATTCAAATCGAAAGATATTGTCACTTAAGTACAATTCACCTAAATGCTGGTAGATATGGAAACTTGTAAACATTCTCTCCAAAAGACCTTGAGTGGGGGATTGTTGGATTTCATGTTAAATATATATATTATTAGTTTAATATAATCTTAAACACAAATCCGTTCATGTTCCTTTGGAGAATTGGAAAAGGATTTGATGAATGTAGAGTATTAACTAAAACCTTTCCTATTCTTTTGGAAAAATGGAAAAAGACATTGTTTGTGAAAAAAATGTCCCACATAGGAGTAGAGATAGAAAAGATAATAATTTAAAATAGCTTACCTATATATTAATTTCAAAAGAAATAAAGGCTATGAAAGCCAAAAAGGAAATGACAAAGCCCCACACATGCGCACCACCACCTGCCCGGCCTGGCCCGGCGGGGGCGGGGGCGTTGGCTTGTAGGGGGAGTTGGGGAGCCAAAAGAATCAAAAATAAAATAATTTTTCTGAAGTGAATCCAGTGAAAGATGAATAGCTCTTATAGTAGTCAGTGGCAAGTCAACCCATTCAGCCAGAAGATAAAACGCCCACCAATTTCGCACCAGAAGACTAGCGTCCACCAATTACGCACCAGTCAATAGTTACAGAATTGGTCAAACGCGTGTCTAGGTTCATTGCTGAAATTGAAAACGTGGGTCAAATAAAAACCGCCAATCAATTAAGGAGGAAATAAAGGGCACTAGTTGTGGGCGTTTCTACAAAAGTCTTTCTCTACCTACTCCCCGCCCCTATAAATACTGCAGCTCCTCATTTGCCTTAAGCTACGAAACACATCCGAAAAGAACAAACACTCCACCTCTCTTATCTCTAAAAATTATAATACTTATGTCGATCACTTGAATGACCGGTAAAAATCCTAATTTATGGTCTTTACAGATCCCATCGATACCGACCAAAGTTTTAGAGACCATTGTTTGTGATCGCTAGATAGAGAGCATTAGCAACCATTGGTGATCGGTAAGTTTTATGTAACCTTTAGCGACTACCCAATATACATGGTGGTTCAATTTTCTCGTCCACTTTCACCAACAACCTTTAGCGACAAACATTTAGTCTCTATCGACCACCGGGTGGTCGCTACAAATTATTACAGTTTATAAAATCCATAACTAGTTTCACACTTCTTGTAATCTAATTCCAAAAAACCACCCCACACCGTCCACTTTCTTGTCGTCTCCACCTCTCTTGTCATCTCTAGTATGCTGGCACCTCGTCCAGACCTTTTGTTGTTATAGTTGGCTTCCATTAACCCACCTCCATCTAGTGTCGCCGTAGCTTCGAGATTAACTGTATTTTGTAATTTCAAATTATATTTATGTTAGTTTATTATGGATTTATTGTATAGTTATTGTGTTAACGGAGTTCTCATCACAAAGCCTTATCACACCATGTAAGATCGGCTAAAATGATTTCTAAGAAACAATTGAAATTTATCATTACGATGTTAAGAACACAATCTACGATTTTTAAACTCGATTATGAACTTATTTTCCCCTTCGTGGAGACAATATGAGTGAAAGTCATTTACACCTTCCATTTTGATCTCGTAAAATTATTGGTGTCGCCTAGGGTGTGATAAAAATAAGATAAATAAAGTCTAGAAAACTACACACTCTCACCCTAGACAGGCAAAGTATTGCAAGTATTACAGGATGTATGCAAGTTTTAGTTGATAAGTTGAGTTCGTTCTTAGGGACTTAAGTGTGTTAATCACGTGGGTAAGAATAACGAGTAAGAAGTAAATAATTAAAGACAGAAATTAAAAGCAATAGATTTCGAAATTATTAATTGAACTAAGAAAATAAAAGCAATAAAATAAAATAATAAGAATGTGAGATGAGAGATATAGCTTAGGTTTTGCTAGTATGCACTAATCCTTCTAATTCTTTCTATTAGATCTAGATAATAAGGGAGAATATTAGCTCTTCTATACATAGTGAGGATTCTAAAATCTCATATCTTAGACCTTGAGAGCGACTAAGGGGGCTACGGAACAACCAAGAAGTTGTTTCAATTAGAGTTATCAAACGCTACTAAGGCCCTAAGCAAACAATTCATTCAATTGGTGATATGGTGATTAAATCATACCTTAATGACTATCTAGTTAGAATCAGTTTTGTGAGGACTAATATCGACACTAGACGTTATGTGGTGTTTCAATAATTAGACACCCAGCTAAGGTGATCATCTAACTACTATTGAGGTAATCCTATACTTGTGCAATAGCAAGGAAAACAATCATTAAATCAAAACACATAAACAAATATAAAGTAAGCAGCTAATATCAATTTAAAACATATAATTCCCAAAGGAACTTAGATAGAAGAATTAGAATTCATAGATTATACATGATGCAAAACCCAAGCTATGGGAGGTTTAGTTCATACCTGAAGGAAACAAACTAAAAGAAATTACAAAAGACATCATCTTGCTCTCTACAATAAACTGGAAGAATAAAATCTTAAGAACTAATTACTATGAGGCAAGGATGATTTACAAGTGATATAAGGGTGTATTTATAGGTGTTTAGAAGACCTAATTCGTTTTCTTGAGGGAGAGGTTAAGTAATGGACTCCAAGCCCAACTCAAATTCGTATGGAAATAAAGGTAATTACTGCTGAATTGTTTTGAGCATATCTTCTTCGTTATTGGTCGGTTTTTGCTCCACAATATACCAAAAGAATCCTCAGCGAATTATCTACGTCCCTATAAAAGGAATCTTCCAAAATCGGCTTCATTATGGAGTTATCACCACTTCTTTAGGCGTAGCTGCAGAAATTCAGATTTAGGCAGCATTTCCTTTTCCATAATTTTAGCTTTTGTTTCCTTATCTCCAATTACCATGCTAATCTCTTTGCATATCTTGTAGTCTTTGACTTGGACTCTAATTAATCTCCATAGTTATCTTTAAAACTTCACACTAAATAAACAATTAAACCCAATATGCTCTAAAGATATTATTTCACTAAACTAAGACTCAAAATAGGAAAGTGCGACTATTATGACTTCTAAATCACTAAAAATGATGTCTCATCCTAACATAAATTTATCACAAATGATGAGACATCAAGATCCCCAACTCAAAGTTGTATCGTCCCGATACATTAAAGATAAAAACAAAGGGAAGTCTATAAATACACACTTATAAAATTTTCAACACACTGGGAAGAACATAGCAGAATATATAGAATAATTCTAAAACACAACTCAGAAAATTTCATGCAATAATATTCATAAACTACATACCTGTACACTCCTCATATCCACAGTCAACACGGCTTGAATTCAAGATCAGATTAATTTTGCAATATAAGAAGGATTGGGACGTTACTCGGTTCCCCAAGAAAGCTATAGATTGTTCATCAAACCTCACTAGTATATAAAGATCCACTCAACTACTCTCTAATGGCTCAATCACTTCTCCATTACATAGCAAAGAATCACAAGGTCTTTAAGGTTGTAATTTAGGCTTAGGGACGGTATGATAGTATATTTAGATAATTTGGAGTGAGCTTTTGGCTCTCTCCTCACTAGCCATCAACGAATCGCCCTAGAGCTTGAGTTACTCTCATAAAATGTTTCTCACTAAACCCAATGAATTCCTTGATGCATACTTTAGCATCCCCAATAACCCAATTAAAGCATAAGATGTTCACTTAAAAATTCCACTTTGCCGGTCAGAATATATATAATTTCTTTTCTTTTCTTTTCAAATCAATTTCTCAAGCTATGAATCTCTGTTAATGTTGAGATATCACGCTAATTTCTCATATATATATTTTTTCTTTTAATGTCCTTGTTGGCTAATTTAGCTCGTAGCTTCTTTTTCATTCACTATTACCCCGGCAAAGGGTTACAATAAAAATTTGTGAATCATCATCAATACAAAGCACAATTAATAAGCTAAAAACCCCATCCCAATAACAATCCCCATAATGGTGGACCCACCACCCCAAACTCAAGCTCTAAAACAACTGTCTATGTATCGCGATTCGAGTGCGGGTCATATGGAAAAGTCCTATAATCTAAAGGGATATGGCTTATAACGTGTTTCAATAAAAGGCTTTAGAAAGGCTAGAAGGGGATGAGAAGGATATAGCATATAAAATAAAAATCACAAGGTGAGAAGGTATAAAAAGGCTTCAAGGGCTTCAAATATGAAAGAACCGCCTTAATCACTTTCTACACTATGTAATTTCGTTATTTTCTTACCTTTAGCACTTTCATCAAATGGTTTTGTCAACTAGCTTGGATCTCACGGCCTACACACTCTCAAGATTCCCTGAGATCGAACATACTTTCTATCGCATTGCTCACTAATCTTTTCTTTACTATCAACATGTGTTTTCCTGCAAATACTCAAAGCATACAAATAACATAGCTCATAAACATACTACTTACTATCATCAATTCACTGAGCTTATGCTTTCAAGCTATTAAACACACTCTACATCTAATTCCCATGTATCAAAAATTTTAATTTCTACCTAAAAACAGAAAAATGGAGATGAGAGACAACGAATCCCCACACCCCCAACTCAAAAATGAGTCGTGTCCCCACGACTCAAAAAAGACTCGAAACAGAAATTAAAATTAGTAGATAAACATATTTACAGAAATGGTAAGGAAGAAAGAGAACATACTCTCGAGGCTATTGCCTCGCATCATTGACATCCAAGGTAGGATTTGCTGGACCTTTCGTTAATTGCTCAAGGAGTTTCATGATGTGCACTTGATTAGCATTGATTTGTGCCACATCAGTGACTAAGGAAGTTTGAGCTGCTTCGAATTTTGTTATACGCTCCTCCATTTTCTCTTGCCAATTCTGCTCCTTTTCTTCTTTCGAGACTTGTGTAGAACCCGCTCTTCGAAAGATATCCTTGATCCAAGCATTATCAATATAACTCGTCTTAAACTCGATTTTCTCTTCTTCACCCAATGTAACATTCGCTTTTCGCACAAGACACGTGATCATAGTCGGAAATTTAACATTATAAACTGATTTAGGAGAGACCGAAAATCGTATCACCTCCTCATAGATCAACTGTGCCACATCTACCTCTTCTCCTCTCAAAATACAATCCAAAAGTAGAGCGTTCTTCATAGTCACATCCAAAGTTTATGTGTTTCCAAAGACATTAGGAATAAGGAAATTGTGCCAAATTCTCACATCCGGATGAAGATATTTATAAGGCCAAGGTGCCTTCGATTCTCCTTTATGTGATTGCACTTTCTCCTTGTCTAAAACATGCTCAAAAAGTAATTCCTCTTCAAAGATTTTTCGTTTAGCAACCGCTTCATCAAACTTGCAATAACTTTTCCATTTCCTAAACTTGAAGTGGTTTCTAATCTCATCAACTGTGAAAGAAACTAACTTTCCTCTAATCGGAACACAACCTTTACTATCTCGGCTAAAGAGGCCTAAATAGAATTCCAAAACTGACTCATGACATTATTCAGAACGTCTTACCATGAACGTAGACCAACCCAATTTCGCACCAAGCTCTAAGGATCTCTTGTATTCTCCTGTACCAACTTCTTCCTTGAATACTTTCTCATAAGCAAAAGGTAGTTCTTTTAATTGTTTATCTGCAGAAGCTTTCAGGGCCCTTGAAGCTTCCTCTTTCTCCTTGGGTGTAGGACCTTGTGGAAGTTGTGTTTTATCCTTTGCATAAAATTAAAGCTTTTTACCATTACGATTAAACAAAGGTATCGCACCTTCATCTTCAACATCGTCTTTACCCTTTGATTTAGAACTAGAACCTTTGTTATTTGATTTATTCTTGATTGAATCCAATACCTTTCTTTTCTTCACTTCCCTCTTGTTAGCTAATATTGTTGTCCTATTAGTCATCCTCAATTAACCCCCAACTCAAAGCTTTAACAACTCTTGAAATTTGAACTTGTGAATTTTTGGTTGAACAAGCTTGATTTGGCTTAGGAAGGATGAATTGATGATGAATCTCTATATGGGTGAGGTGGATTCTTGATGGATTGTCTTGGATTTAAGAAATTGTAGGATGAATTTTGAAAATTTAAGCTCTTGATTCTTCAATTTGGTTGTGTTTGGTGAGAATTGGGTGATTGAATCTCCTTTGTAATGATATGGAGAGAAGTTTTGATGTGTTTTCCTTGATGATTGGGTAGTGTTTTGATGATTGGTGAAGGTTTTTATGAGCTTTAATGGAGTCGGGAGAGTTTTGGAGAAGAAAGATAGTCTTGAGGTTGTGTAAATTCGGAATAATGACATTAACCCTCTTTTATAAACCTTAAATCCGCATCTTTCTCTCTCTGGCGGCGACCTGCGGTGCACCGCACTTGTCCTGCGGAATACCGCAGCTTCTATAGCTTCAAAATTTTTGTCTCGTCAAAATACCCGCGGTACATACCCGTGGCACAGGTTTTGGCTCTGCGGTATAGGGCGCGGTATAGGGTCCGGTATACCGGACCCATCAGCGTGGTTTTTTTTTCTTGTTTCGGTATAAAACCCGTGGCTCCTACCCGTGGTGCGGGTTTTTGTCCTCTGCGGTATACCGCGGCTGAGGTCCGGTGTACCGCAGAACTGGTCAGAATGCTCCGAAAATTTTTTTCTACTTCCCTAACTCGATTTCTCCAATACCTAATCATCAAAAACACTAATACCTTTCTCAAATATGCCATATCAACTAAAAACAACTAAACTAATCATAAACTAAAAACGTAAAAGACATAAAAATTTAAAAATTGCGGGTTGTCTCTCGTACAGCACTTTTATTTAACGTCTTTCAAAGTTAGACGTGTTACCTCTATCAAGATTTGCGAATATAGCCTCCCCAACAACGAGTTAGCCTATGAACGTCAACTAATCTGCGCTTGATCCCCTTCTTGGGTCGGATTTCTATCACCTTGGCTGAAACAACCTTAGTGACAATGAATGGTCCCATCCACGGGTCTTTGAAACTACGTGGCATATTCTCGCGTTTGTGAGCTTTCCATAGCACTTCATGGCCAACCCCAAACTCAATGTTTGGCTCAGTATCCACAGGCTTTAAATGGATCTTATCAGGAGGTACTTTGTGATGTGAAAGACTGTGGATGATAGGAACGATGGGGTCTAACTTCCTTGGTTTCTTACCCAAGACATAGAAGGTCTCGGATACATTCTTTGCATGAAGGGTGATGGTCCCTTCTTGGAAGTTTATTACACTTTGACTTGTGACCATGACAGGCCGTCCAAGTATGATTGGAACCTGCTTATCTGCATCAAACTAAAGTATAACAAAGTCAGTAGGGATGGCGATACTACCTGCACAGACTAAAATGTCCTCCACTGTTCCCCATGTCCTGGTAACTGAGTTGTCAGCGAACTGCAACTTCACTGGAGTTTTCTCTGATTTCTGAAGTCCAAGTCTCTCGAACACGGACTTAGGCATAAGATTCACACCAGAATCCATATCATACATAGCTTTCACCTTGAGCATACCATTTATTTGAATAGGAAGGTTGAAACTTCCCGGATCTTTAAGCTTTGTTGGTAGCTCTCGTTCACTTCTTCTCGAGACTCTCAAATTCTCTTTTGGGATCTCTACACTCGCTTCTTTCTCAGGAATAACTTGCGTAAAAACTTGTTGCGGTGTAAGTCCTTTCTTGGCTATCTCAAGCATTTGGGCATTGCTATTTTCAAGTGTATACGCCTCTACAAATGTCTTGCGTACAGTGTCATCCTTAGGATTTGTATCAGGAATAGTTGATGACACTGGTTGAACAACAGGTGGTGGTTCCACCTTTTCTACTTCTTCTTGCACAGCAGGTGCAATTTCATCTTTATTCCTTGATTCCTCCTTGGAGGCTTCTTTCTCTTTCTCTCTATCTAGCTCAGCTTGATAATCCATTACCGATCGAATTTCCTCTTGCATCTTCTTCGGAAGCTGTATAAACTCGGCTTTTTCTGGATCGTCCTCCACATAAACCTCAGAACAGTCAGATTCCACGGGGTTAGACTTGGTTGGTTCTTCTTCGGTACTCGGAACTTCCACGACACTAACGGCAGCATGCGGTACTTTCTCCTTTTCTTCTTCAATTTCAAGGCAAATAGCCTTACAAGCTTCGAACCCAACATTGTCATCACCTCCTTCGATTGCCTTCACTTCCTTTTGTTCCATCAAATTTGTTAGAACTTTGTTTAATTGTTCTACTTGAGTACCTAAAATCTGAAGTGCGGCATCTTGTCCTCGGACTTTCTCTTCCTGAGCGTTCATATTTGTGGTCAAACGGTTCAAGATTTGTATTATTTGTTGATTGTCCATACATCCTTCTTGAGGATACTGAGGTAAAGCTTTCTGATCTAACGCATCGGTATATGCATCTTGAACAGGTTGTTGAGGGGGAGTAGGTCTACTCCGATATTGATTTTGATACTGACCTCTAGGTTGGTAAGAGTTGTTCTGGGGGCGCGGTTGATAATGACCAGGATTAGCGGTCCCTTGTGGATTTGAGTACTGCATACCCAGATAATTTCGGTTACCCCATTGATAGCCTCCTCGGTTGGATATGAAGTAAAGAGATTGTGGATTTGTTTCGCACTCTTCCCATGTATGATTATTAACCCCACATTGTTGACAACCTTGTGCTTCTTGTACTACGTTCGCTGCGGCTAAATTCTTTTGCATCTCTAACTTCAGCTCTTTGATTTGATTTTCTAATGTGGATATTTGAGCTGAGTTTGTTGTTTCCGCATCTAAACGAAGCGTACCTCGGGTCTTTGCTACAGGAGCTCGCGTTGAGGGCCAACTCCTTTCTTGTTCAATAATATTTTCCAAGACATCGGATGCTTCATTATGGTTCATGGACACAAAATTACCCTTTCCAATGTTATCCACCTTCTCTCTACCTTTATCATTAAGACCTTCATAGAATATAGCAAGTTGTAGAGCAGGGGTATAACCATGGAGCGGACATCTAGCTAATTTATGTTGAAACCTTGTCCATGATTCTCCTACTGTTTCTCCATCTTCTTGACAAAATCTTGCAAGCTCGCTTTGATCTTTGAGTCGCATGCTCTTCGGATAAAATCGGTTAAAGAAAGCGGCTTGAAGTTCTACCCATGTACTAATTGTTCCAGGTGGTTGTCTATCTAGCCATTCACTAGCTCTACCGGTTAAGAAGAACGAAAACATATGACAATACAGTTGCTCGCGTGTAATGCCAGGAGTAACATAGGCATCACAAATCTGCATGAACTTCTGAATCGATCTTACCGGGTCTTGAATTGCTGTACCTCTGTAGAGTCCATGACTTTGAAATTGACTAAGCATACCTGGATCGGGTCTAAATTTAATATTCTGGATCTCTGGAGGACGGTATCCTATTGGTTGAACATGAAACTGTACATGAAGACCAGGGAGGTCTTGCTGTACTCGATTCTGTTGATTATTCTTCCCATTACCTCCTCCTAGTTGTTGTTGTACACCAGGTGGAATAAATGCTGGAGGTCCTCCTGGTGCAAAGTAAGGTAATCATCCAGGTGGATCTAACTATTTGCATGCCTGCCATAGCTCTTCTTTCAGCTCTTTCCTCACGAACACGTTTATTATAAGATCTGAAGCTCCTCTCAGGCTCCGGTAACGGAAGTCAAGAATTAAACACTGTGAAACCTGAAAAAGACTAAAGCAAACCACAAGCGTAAATCCGGAAAAATAAAAACTAAAAGCTGAATAACAAAAATTAATTAAAAACTACTACTCAAAATAGATAACCCACACGCTAACGAGACACAAGTCCCCGGCAGCGGCGCCAAAAACTTGGTGTCGCCTAGGGTGTGATAAAGATAAGATAAATAAAGTCTAGAAAACTACGCACTCTCACCCTAGACAGGCACAGTACTACAAGTATTACATGACGTATGCAAGTTTTAGTTGATAAGTTGAGTTCCTTCTCAGGGACTTAAGTGTGTTAATCACGTGGGTAGGAATAACGAGTAAGAATTAAATAATTAAAGACAGAAATAAAAAGCAATAGATTTCGAAATTATTAACTGAACTAAGAAACTAAAAGCAATAAAATAAAATACTAAGAATATGATATGAGAGATATAGCTTAGGTTTCGCTAATATGCACTAATCCTTTTAATTCTTTCTATTAGATCTAGTTAATAAGGGAAAATATTAGCTCTTGTATACTTAGTCAGGATTCTAAATTCCCATACCTTAGACCTTGAGAGCGACTAAGGGGGCTACGACACAACCAAGAAGCTGTTTCAAATAGGGTTATCAAACGCTACTAAGGCCCTAAGCAAACAATTCATTCAATTGGTGATATGGTGATTAAATCATACCCTAATGACTATCTAGTTAGAATCAGTTTTGTCTGGACTAATATTGACACTAGACGTTATGTGGTGTTTCAATAATTAGACACCCAGCTAAGGTGATCATCTAACTACTATTGAGGTAATCCTATACTCGTGCACTAGCAAGGAAAACAATCATTAAATTAAAACACATAAACAAATATAAGAGTAAGCAGCTAATATAAATTTAAAACATGTGATTCCCAAAGAAACTTAGATAGAAGTATTAGAATTCATAGATTATACATGATGCAAAACCCAAGCTATGGGAGGTTTATTTCATACCTGAAAGAACAAACTAAAAGAAATTACAAAAGACATCATCTTGCTCTCTACAATAAACTGGAAGAATAAAACCTTAAGAACTAATTACTATGAGGCAAGGATGATTTACAAGTGATATAAGGGTGTATTTATAGGTGTTTAGAAGACCTAATTCGTTTTCTTGAGGGAGAGGTTAAGTAATGGACTCCAAGCCCAACTCAAATTCTTATGGAAATAAAGATAATTACTGCTGAACTGTTTTGAGCATATCGTCTTCGTTATTAGTCGGTTTTTGCTCCACAATATACGAAAAGAATCCTCAGCGAATTATCTACGTCCCTATGAAAGGAATCTTCCAAAATCAGCTTCGTTTTGGAGTTATCACCACTTCTTTAGGCGTAGCTGCAGAAATTCAGATTTAGGCAGCTTTTCCTTTTCCATAATTTTAGCTTTTGTTTACTTATCTCCAATTACCATGCTAATCTGTTTCAATATCTTGTAGTCTTTGACTTGGACTCTAATTAATCTCCATAATTATTTTTAAAGCTTCACACTAAATAAACAAAAAAACCCAATATGCTCTAAAAATATTATTTCACTAAATCAAGACTCAAAATAGGAAAGTGCACTATTTTTCAAGAAAATCGACTATTATGACTTCTAAATCACTAAAAATGATGTCTCATCCTAACATAAATCTATCACAAATGAGGAGACATCAATTATATTTGAGTAAATAAACTCTTATTTTGTTTTATGAGATACTTTAATGATTTCAAACTTCACTAAATGATGATTAAAAGTTATTTTTTCTGAAATAACCAATTATGACCTAGGCACAAACTTGTATGGCATACTAGAAGATAGTATAATGTAGTTTAGTTGAGAACCATACTTGCAATATCTGATTCCGAAGATAAGAAGCTGATTGATAAAAAAATACGAGACCTCCAGCCAATAGACTGATCATTTAAGTGAATAATTGCATGAACCTTTTCAATTCTCTAATTTTCAGCTAAATGGTCAAGTTTGGTATTGTACAAGTTAATATCTCCTGCCCAAAGAGTAAGCATACAATTTTCCCCATTAAACTTATTAATATAAACAATAGAAGATCTAATTATGCGACCCAAAGAGTATATAATACTTACCAAAAAGTTCTATGAAATAATTCATCTATAAATACCATTTTCTCAAATTATATATTGCAAGGAAATGAAATTTGTCAAACCAAACACAACAATTACATAACCACCAGTATGTTAAAGAGTCAAACAAACATATTAGACTGAGTAGTAAAGGGTACTGAATTTTTCCCCTTTTTGTCACATTAATATAAAGTGCAACAGAAAAAGCGATCAATGAATCTCGATTCCTGGGGACCATCATGAAAATTGTAAAAACCAACAGAATGCATTCTGACCCGTTTCAACCAGGTTTGGACCAAATAAGACCCCTTCCAAATTGATGGCATCTTCGTAATTTCGCTATGACAAACTTAAACAAGGAATTATACATTTTTGTTCATTGCAAAGTGGAAGATAAATAATTGAATTAAGATGGACAAAAAAAACATACTATTAATAATCAAACAATCAAAACACTATATTTACAAAACATAATCAAGAATATGATATCTAAAAATACATGCTTAGTAAGATATATTTCCTCGACAAGTAGTTTGTTTCATTGTTGCTTTACTAGCATATTTATTGTGACACATCCTAAAATAAATCATACTTTCTTTATAAACATTTTTATAGATAAAATAAATACTTGACTCGCAAAAAATAAAAATAAAACAGAAAAGTCAATCTGCAAAAGAGCAGAAATATCATAATACCCTAAGGACCTATAATGAAATTGAAATATCGAGTCAATTTCACAATAGGTCCTATATTATGCAAAAATTGCAATATAGGTCACTATATTATGTTGAGAAACTTGAGTTGATTGAACTGTATGTCCCTATTTTTTGCAAAAACTACACTATAGGTCACTATATTATGCAAATTTGAGCTATAGGTCCCTATATTATATTTTTTCAATTAATCGCACTATAGGTCTTTATATTATTAAAACATAGAATTAATTGCACTATAGGTGTCCTTATATTATGTAAATATGCTCTATAGTCCATGTATTATAAAAAAATATGCACTATTGGGTTTTATGAAAAAATATACACTAGAAGTATCTCTATTATTGAAAAATAAAACCAAGGTTTAAAATTTATTTATGTAATTTATTGCACTATAATTCCCTATTTTATACAGAATAACCTATATGAATTATAGCTTGATAAAACAACTTCTAGAATTTTGACGGGACTAAGTGAAAGATTCTGAAAACCTGGGGAGCTAAAAGGCACTAATATAATTTTTTTTATCTACATAAAAAAAATGGATTTTTCAAAACGTTGGGGAGCTTCATCAACCACATAGTGATTGCTAATGGACCTTACTTATACTGATCACTTGATTGACCGGTAAGAACCCCACCAATTACCTACCAATATATATGGTCTCTACAGTTCTCATTTATACGGACAAAAGTTTTAGCGACTATTATTTGTGATCGCTAGACATAGAGCATTATCAACTATTGGTGATCGGTATGTTTATATATCCTTTAGCAATTACCTAATTTTCTAGTGGTTTAAATTGCCCATCCTCCTTCGCAAATAACCTTTAATGACCAACATTTATTCTCTACCGACCACGAGGTGGTCACTGCAAATCTTTAAAATTTATAAAATCCATAACCGGTTTCACACTTCTTATAATCTAATCCCAAACACCCGACCCCTCCCATAAAAATTCTCTCCTCCCCAGCTAGCTCTCCCATCGTTTGTTTTCAGACTTCTTGCAATCTCTACCTCTCTTGTCTCCACCTCGCCCGTCACCATCTCCAGTTTGCTGGCACCTCTTCCAGTTCTTTTATTGTTACAGTTGGCCACCGTCTATAATTATTTTTTAATTTCAAATTATAATATTATTAGGTTATTATGGATTTATCGTATAATTATTGTGTTAACAAGGTTCTTATCACAAAGCCTTATCACACCATATGAGATCGGCTAAAAGGAAATCTACCACAACAACTAGAATTTATCAAAACGATGTGGAATACACATTTCAAGCATTTTAAACTTGAGATGGGCTTATTTTTCCCTTATTGGCTCTCAAATGAGTGGAAGTGAGTCACACCTTCGATTTTGAACTCGTCAAACTATCTTTGAGAAAACAAATTCTTGTTTTTTATGAGCTACTTTTATGATTTCAACCTTCACTAAAATGATGATAAAAATGGTTTTTTATGAAATAACCTAGTACTATCCAGGCACAAACTTGTACGACATGATAGGAGATGGTAAAATGTAGTTTACTCGAGTACCATACTGGTAACATCTGATTCAGAAGATACAAAGTTGATTCATCAAAAGACTTGAAACCTCCAACCAATAGTCTGATCAATTAATTAGTTAATAATTGCATTAACTTGTTTAATTTTTCAATTTTTATCTAAATGGTCAGGTGAGGTTTGTACAAGTTAACTTCTCATGCCCAAAGAGTTAGCTAGCATACAAATTTCCTCTTCTAAACTTATTAACATTAACAAAAAAAGATCTAAGCATGTGACCCAAAAGAGTATATAATACTTTCAAAAAGTTCTATGAAATAATTCATCTATAAATACCATGCTATAAAATTAGACGTATTGCAAGGAAATAAAATTTGTCAATCCGAGCATATCAATTGCATACAACCAGTATAACAAAAACTCAAACAAACATATTAGAAAGAGTAGTTATGGGTATTGATTTTTCCCCTGTTTTATCACATTAATATAAAGTGCAACGAAAAGGAGCGAGCAATGGAAAAAGAGATCTCACAAGAGTTTATTACAGATAAATTTTTGAGGCCTCAGGACCATCATGGAAATTGTAAACACCAACTGAAAGTTCAACCTGCTTTGGACCAGATAAGAGCATCACTGCGACCCCTTCCAAACTGATGGCATCTTTGTAATTTCGGTGTGACATATTTACACAAGGAATTATACATTTTTCTTCATTGCAAAGTGAAAGATAAAGAATTTAATTAAGATAACGAATATTATATATAAGCATACCTACATAAATTTATGAATCTGAAATTACACAACTTTATTTAAGATCTATGTATAAATATAGAAAGAAAGAAACTTTCAATTATATCAATAAAATTATTTGCATGAGTATTAGAAGACATAACAAAACAGGTAGAAAAGGAATCACAATAGAGGCTCTCATGTGGCACATAAGATTGCGTTCATATATTTTTAACACTTGACAAAGAAACAAGAGATACTAGTCCGTTTATATATAGATGGACTCTATAAAATAATAGAGTTAGACTTGGTTATGCTCGTATTTGTGTTGAAATAAATAAAAAGGACGAAATACCTGACAAGGTGTTTATTGATGTTGGTAATGAGGATTTGTAGGAGCTCAGTGTGACTTATGACTGGAAACCATTATTATGTAAGAAATGCAAGCTAGGTGTCAAGCAATGAAGAACGTGTGGATGCCTAAAGTTGTACAAACACATAACTTAACAGTTGCATCCAAGGATAGGGGATCAATGATGAAATTAAGGAAGTGAATACTTGGAATTTTTTTATTCAAAGAAATAAATAGAGAGTGCAAGGAAAAAGTGAAAGGTTTACTATTAAGATGAACTATGGGGAAAGAGTAGCAGATTATTGCACTTAAAAATCTCAATGCAGAGTAAGTCCTTGCGTTGCTTCTGGACAATACATTAAAAGACATTAAAAGACATTAAAAGATATGATATATAACAACCGGCCAAGCTGATTAACATATGAAAATTGAAGAATAATAATATGGTTTGTCATCCAAACAATTAAATAATTGACATGAATAGGACAACTTACTATATGGAGATACTCTTTTAATAATACAATTTTAAAAAAAAAACCATCTCAATCACGTTATAAGAACTAAACTCTCCTTGTAAATCATTACTGCAAGTTAACACCCATAGCTATATATTCCTGTACTAGTCATTTCATGAATGTCGAGGGCACGCAATTTCAGTTCTTCTTCATTGATTTCAATTATTATGGCTTCGTTATTCAACAACAAACGAGGAGAGCAAATTATAAATGTGTTTAGAATTACATGAATGATGACTTGTTTGGTCCAAGATTCCACCTTGCCGTATTCATTACCCATATCTCCACAACTTTTGGTTTTGAATAGGCATATTGCACCTAGTTAGACGAACACAAACAAGGCAAGAGAATCATTTAAGATAGTGAGAGTCTTTTCAGATATTTTATTACCATGAAGTATAGCCCTTGAACTAGACAATCACCATAAATACCTGGAAAATCATGCTCAATTTGTCTCCAATATTTACTACTTAGATTGTAGACTTGGCATGTATTGGTTTTTTTAATAATAACGACCTTGTAATTATTTTGTTGGAATCCAAACAAAATCTAATTATTGAGCGAAAGTTGATTAAGTTTGGTCTTAGAGGAAGAAATTAAATTCCCTAGTTGTTGGATACATAAAACAAAGCTACTATTATCATCTAAGACACAAAGAAATAATCCATTGCAAGGCAAAGAAACATTAAACCTGCTGCTCTTATTGATTCTCTTATAGAAGTGAGGTATCTCTAGATGAGGTGAGATTTCATTGAGTTATTTACACGAATGAAACTGTTGAGATATAAAAATCTCATTAATAGAATGTCTTCTCCTAACGGTTCGAACTTTTGGTTGAGTTGGCAATTTAACATGGTATCAGAGCTCCACGGACCTTGAGGTCCTGGGTTCGAGTCTCTCGGCCACCACCCACTTTATTCTGCACGTACAAGCTTAGCTCTTCTCTTAAGCCTTCTATGGGCACTCTTCTCCTAAAAAGCCTTCTATGGGCGCTCTTCTCTACTAAGCTTGCACGTGAGGGGGCGTGTTGAGATATAAAAATCTCATTAATAGAATGTCTTCTCCTAACGGTTCGAACTTTTGGTTGAGTTGGACATTTAACAGAAACGATAACAGTGTTCTAAGACATTGTCTCACTAAATTAGGATGCAATCAGGATGATATTTCATATGCGTGTTGATGAAGTAAGAACTTTTGAGGAAACGGTAAAATAATTTGCTAACGCGTATGAAACGAACACTGATTTTATAGGCAACGTGAAGAGTATATTTATGAATACATGTTTAGGTAAACTTACCTCTTTTTGTGACGTGCTTTTATTAGTAGATGAAGGGCATATTGATTAACCCTAAACTCGTTTATGTTAATAGGGTATATTACAAATCACCCCCCTAACCCATCCTAATTCTTAGCGTCAAACCAAATAGAACCCTAAAAAATAAGAATTTGACTTTACCTCCCAACCGACTAAACTACTCAACTTTATTTAAAAAAGAAACTCACATTTAATATCGAGGTACATCAACAATGGTAATGAAGAACATATGATACGAAAGGGACAAAGATGTAGAGAAAAGTTTAAGAGAGGAAGAAGAGAATTAACAATCTTTTATTTACTGTACAAGAAATCTTCTATTTTAGGAAAGATAATTTGAATATTAATAATGTTATGTCATCGAATTGAAGGAGAAAACGAAATATTCAAATACCAACGTATGATAACTTTGTAATGATCGGGTGAAAATGTAATAATATCGTTCTTTTAAGGTGCTTTATTTTCCACGAACACATAAGATGTTTGAATGATCATGAGATGTCCATTCATAAGAACGCTACTGAAATTGAAAATCAGGAAGCAATAAGTTATATCAGTCACATACTGATATGGCCTCTTATATGTAGTTGGAGTCTTTGTTTTACCACACAAACTTCTCATACAAATAAGTTCGATAGTTGTACTCGTAATGCATCTATATTGATTAATAACTTATCACATATGGTACTGTAATTGTGTAACATTAATAATCCGCTGGTATACTGGGTTGAGTTGATTAAATGGAGCTCAATTATTGCTAATGGTAAAAGCCTCGATCATGTGAGCTTTAAAGTATCTGAACCAAGCTCATCGGAGTCAAAATTACTCCCAAGTCCAAAGTGGCTTTCTAATGTATTAAATAAAGGACCTGTTACAAGTCTTATTTTGTATATATGGTGTAAAAGAAATGAGAAAGTGTTTGCCAAAGTAAAAAGAAATGAAGAGAAGATTATGAAGGATATAAAAGTGGACGTTTGCAGTTACAGTCTAAGAGCATAATCCTTTTGCAATTCTAAGAATTATAGGGATCTTATGCAAATTGAAGACTTCCAGTGGTTAGCCGTTAGTTGGAGTGGTTTGAAAGCATTGACGCTCTCGTGCCTAAGCTGAGGGTTAGTATAATTAAACTTTATGTAACCATTTTTAAGTTCAAATAAAAATGAAAAATGCTTGACTAGCATAAAAATCAAATAAAATTATGTAGGTCATATTCTTTCTTCTGTCTTCTTTAGGATATTTTCAGTAAGGATATTACTGAGTTTTTTTTGTACTAAGAGGGGAACTTCAATCTAGGGATATAAATCACGCACATCATCAAACAAATAACCAAGAACGCCATATTTTCTTGTTTGCAAAATATAGAATTTAATTTTAATACATGCATTAAGGCGAGATGCCAATGAGTTTCTTATAATAATACCAATCAGTTTTAATAAAAATAATATTCCATTTTCCTTGATATACGCTGATGTATGAGGACCATCCCTGGTTACTACTTTAGCGGGTTACCATTGGTTTTTAGTTGTTCGTCGGTGATTGTACTCGAATGGCATTGCTTTACTTACTAAAAAAATTAGATGAAATTTTCCCTTCTTTCCAGACTTTTCTGCCAAGATTAAGACTTAATTTTCTTCCAAGATGAAAATTCCCCGTTTCCATCATTGCCTTCTTCATGAGTTCTCATGTTCTCAGACACCACAAAATAATGGAGCTTTACTCCTTGTTCCATAATTTTCTCATGTGCACTCATGTTCTCGGACAACATTAATTCTTCTTCCATAATTTTCTAGTGCCTTATATTTGTTCATCTCCACAAAAACCAGCTACCAAACTTGACCCTAATTGTGAATGATACTTGCCTTCTAATCTTCATACACGCGTCTCCGACACTACACAAAACAAAGCAGCCCCTTGGGTTCATTTACTATAACAACCCCTTTGTCTAAACAAGTCCTACTAAACTGTTTTCAACAAGAGCAGCCACAATATATTTAGTAATTACGAAATCATCCCTTCAACTTTTCTTTCACCAATTCCGGTAACTTCTGCATTTAAACGCTGCTCCCGAGATTTTTTCATCTGATGTTCAACCTTTGATAGCTCTTGAACAACCCTTTTGCGCCATTTTATTGCACTTACTAGTCCCCTAGAAAATATTTCTCTAGACTTTGTGAATTTTCTAGCAAGTACTTAACAATAGTTTAGCAATTTGCATGATATAGGATGATATGATAAATAGAATAGATTGCACAACAGTTACACAACAAATGCAACCAAATAGATGAATAAGAATATATTTTTCCATTCAAACAATCAAATCTAGTGATCTGAATAATTTCCTAAATAAATATTCTATTTTACTAGAAATATTTTTTAAACAAAAACGTAAAGCGGAGCATCATAATAAATCATAAAGCATGGAATTAACTCTATCGTTAACTTTCTCGGATCAAAAGGAAGGTACTAAATGCATCTGCCAGAATTTTACAGCACCTCCTAGTAAGAAGAACACCTAGCCACTAGTGGAATTTACTTCGTCATTGTCAGAGATCCAGCTTTTTTCATGAAATCCTTAAGAACCGTTAGAAATTTGTTATAATGCAAGCCTAGATTAATGATACCCCTTAAGTAATTCAATAGACGGCGAAGAGCAACCCAGTGGTCACTACTCGGGGTTATGAGTGTAACGACTAAGTCTACTCATGGCATAGGCAATATCGGGTCGAGTGTAGCTCATTAAGAACATCACACTACATATGATCTTCGCATATTCATTTTGGGATACAATATCCCCATTGTTTTTGGACAAATAAATACTAGAATTATAAAGAGTTTTTATAGGCGTTACCTCAAAAGAGACGAATTTTTTGAGCATCCTTTCTAGGTAATGAGACAAACTCAGGGAACTACCATTACTGCTCCTAATGATCTTCACCCCAAGAATCACATCCGCTTCTTCCACGTCTTTGATATCAAATTATGGTGGTTTAGTCTTTCTCGTGGTTATGAATTTAAAAATTTCTTTCAAAAGTTTGGACTCTACACATATTTGACATTTTACAAAGTCATCCATATTGTGAAGTGGTATTAGTCCAAGGTATTTATTCCTTTTAATAGAAGCGACATTTAAATGATCTAATCAACCATGCCACGTATCAAGATATTCAACGATATAAGCAGAATTAGAAGTATTCTCATTAAGAGTTATAGTTTTTAAAACAAACAAACCATTATTTAAATACCCTTTCCCCATAAACTCGTCATTTTTTGTAATGATAATTTCCCCTCTTAGAAATCAAGTTTGGGTCTCACTTTAAAAAGAAGAGCTCTGGGAAAAAGGTTTCTACAAAGAGATGGGACAGAGAGAACATCATTTGACTCTAAAATCATACCAGAAGTGAGTTTGAGGAGAACCTGTCCTTTTCTGAGAACCGGTAGAAAAATCACTCAAATACACGCATTCAACATCGGTTTCTACCTCAAATTTTTTGAAGAGGGCTTTGTTTGCATAAAAAATCAGGAAGCTCTGGTGTTAAGGATCCACTCAGTTTTGTTCTCAACTAAGTTTACCTCAACAATCACCGCAACGGTTATTTCTTCGGTCTCAGTTAGATTTGTGGCAACTTTGGGACCTTGGTCAGCTCTAAGTTTACACTAGTAAGCTTTGTGTCCTTCTTTCCCACAATAATAACAAGAGCTTTGAGGTTTTTGAATCATACCAGAAATTTTGAACCTTCCTCCTTGTTTGTTAGAGTTGTCCCAATTCTTGTTTTCTCCAGATTTGGATTTGTTAAATCCTTGTTGTTTTCCATTCCCTTTGAACATGTCTTTGTTACCTTGGCCAGAACTTTCATCAAGGTTCGCTTTCGAGGAACAAGGAGGGAAAGAAATAGATTTATCATTGAGTCGATTGGCTTCTTCCACTGGCATATGGCTGATGAGTTCTCTTCAAGAGTCATCTCCTTTTTGTGTTTGAGATGGTTATGATATTCCCTCCAAGATGGAGAATATTTATCAAGAAAAATGTTGGATGGGAAAATTTAAATTTCAAACATCTTCATGCCTTCGGCGGCTATCTCATCGCATAGGTATTCATACACACGAAGTTGTTTAGTCATAGGCTTCTGATCGGTAAATTCGAAGTTATACCAGTTTCCGGTGACATATTTCTTCTTACCGGATTCATTAGCCACATATTTCTTTTTGAGAGTAATCCATATTACCTTTGTCGATCTTTCTTTGGCAAGGAGATAAAAAATGAGTTTCGAGACGTTGTTCAACATCCAACCCGAGCCATTGTATTTTCTCTTTTGAAATTGTGTTCGATGGAAATATATCTAGACTGTTCTTCTTCCATAGGAACTCCGTTGTTATGAATGTATTATTAATATATAAAATTAATTAGTTTATATTAATTATGTATATATATTAAATATATAGATTATAGCTGTTGTATATAAATTATGTATATATTATAAGTATATAGATTATAGGCGTTATAGCAGTTATGTTGCAGGTAGATCTATAAATTACCCATGTACATGTACAAAGTAATCAAGCAATCAATAAAGTTTTAATTTATTTATGTCTTTTAAGTTTCTCCATTTCAATTCCTTGTTTTATTTCTCTGTAAACTAATTCATTCATTACAAATTGTACGGTTCAAGCGATCTCTCAGTGGCAATTTTGGAAAGATTTGGTATTTTTTTTAATTGAATTTAGTATTGCCTGGTAATTGAAGTTTTATGTTGGCTTTACTGGAGTATGTATTATGTAAATTCATAAGTATATTAAGTAGAGATCATTTTCGTGTGTTTTATTGTAGTCTGGGTTCAAAATTTTAATATAAATTGATTATTCTCGACTGATTATTATTTTGAAATAAACATGTGTTTAGCAGAGTTGCTTATTGACTTTTGTAAAGGTGTAGTCTCTTTAGAATATCTAATCCGAACAGAATCCTTTCATGCACGGCTAAATTAAATACTAAAGTAAAAGAAAAGGAGGAACAAAGATGCTAAAGTTAAATAGTCTTTTATACTCTTGGGTACTAGTTGACTTTCTAGTTGCTTAATATTGATTCCTATTTGCTTTCTGTAAAAATTGTTAGTCAGAATTTGTAGATTTGATTTTTTTTTTTCCTTTTTGTGTTCTGTGGGGTCAGTTAGACACTTAGAATACATTACCTTCGAGTCTTAAAAAGTTCAGATTTTTTGTATCACAGGTTCTCAGATTTTTTGTTTATATATTCAGGTTGCACACATAGATGACATATTAGCCGAAAAAGGAGAATGTGGAGTTGGATTTATCGCGAATTTAGCAAATATTGGATCACATCAAATTGTCCAAGATGCCCTTGTAGCTCTTGGCTGTACATATGGAACATCGTGGAGGATGTGGAGCTGATAATGATTCAGGTGATGGTTCAGGGGTAATGACGTCCATTCCTTGGGATATGCTTAACGATTAGGCTGAAAAAGAAGGACTTTCGCCCTTTGATAAGTTACACACAGGGGTAGGGATTGTATTTCTTCCCCAAGATGTTAACTTAGTTAACGCAGCAAAAACAATCATCACCAATATTTTTAACCAAGAAGGTTTAGAATTTCTTGGACAGTGGCGGAGCCAAGCATAGGGTAGGGGGGTCCATGGCCCCCCCTGGATTTTTGAAAAAAAAACTATAACTATCTTAAAAAAAAAAAAAATTTATTAGTAAATAACCCCTAAATTTCTAAGAAATCTTCATTTGGCCCCTCCTAATTTTTACAAGTTTTTTTTATTAAGCTTTAAATTATTTTATTTATAAGATTTTTTTATTTTTTATAACAAAATATATGTTATTTTATATTAAAAAAAGAAATTTATACCATAATTAATTAGAAAAATCAATATCGAGACTTATATTGTAATATTTACACAATATAGGGACCTTTAGAGCAATTTCTCCTAATATAGGGACCTATTTTATGATTTTTGTATGACATTTAGACTTATAGTGCAAATATTGGCGGAAAAAAATTTTTCGGGGGCGTTGCCCCCGAATCCCCTTGGCCCCCCCTTACGAAAATTCCTGGCTCCGCCCCTATTCTTGGATGGAGGAATGTTCCGGTAGATTCTTCTATAGTTGGATATTATGCACGAGAAACCTTGCCTAACATAGAGTAAGTTTTCGTTAAAGTTATTAAAGAAGAAAATGTTGATGATATTGAACGTGAATTATATATCTGTCGCAAATTAATCGAAAGAGCTGTTGATTCTGAAACTTGGGGTAGTGACCATTACTTTTGTTCCTTGTCAAACCAAACCATTGTTTACAAAGGAATGCTTCGTGCGGAAGTTCTTGGAAGATTCTATTATGATCTGCAAAACGAACTTTATACGTCCCCTTTTGCTATATATCATCGAAGATACAGTACTAATACTAGTCCTAGGTGGCGTTTAGCTCAACCTATGAGATTTCTTGGTCACAATGGAGAGATTAATACTATTCAGGGGAACTTAAATTGGATGCAATCTCGTGAAGCTTCGTTAAAATCATCTGTTTGGAATGGTCGTGAAAATGAAATTCGTCCTTTTGGGAATTCCAAGGCATCTGATTCTGCAAATCTTGATAGTACAGCTGAGGTATAATCTACTACTTAATACTTATACAATTATATAAACTATATACTATGACATTTACTCGTGAAGTTATTTGTTTTTGTGTCTTTATCAGTTATTAATAAGAAGCGGTCGTAATCCTGAGGAAGCTCTAATGATTCTTGTACCAGAAGGATACAAAAATCATCCCACCTTAAGTATTAAATATCCCGAGGTATCATAATTCATGTAGTTTCAGGGAATTTTGGCATTTAAATCTATCTGAGGTTCTTGTATGATACATTCTTCTTCTTAATTTACTGTACTTGTACTCAGATGTTGAGCCCTTATGATCTTATCTCATGCTTAAATGTTTCTTTTAGGCGATTGATTTTTATGATTATTACAAAGGTCAAATGGAGGCTTGGGATGGACCTGCTTTGCTCTTATTCAGGTGACACTTCCAAATTGATTTCCATATTGTTGATACATCTGTAAATTTGGTACAAATGATTCATAGATAGGTCCGGTATAAAATTGACCACATTTTAATTTTCCATTTATTAATTTTTTATTTTTTACTAAAATTATGGTTTACAGTGATGGGAAAACAGTTGGGGCATGTTTAGATCGTAATGGACTTCGACCTGCTAGATATTGGAAAACAACAGATAACATAGTCTATGTAGCATCCGAGGTATGTCTCACTTTTATGTCTCTTATTTTTCGCAAAATGTAAGGTTTTAGTATATGATTATGAGAACCAGACATTTATCATTTATTTGTGATTTGTTTAGGTTGGAGTTTTTCCAGTTGATGAGTCAAAAGTCACAATGAAAGGGCGTTTAGGTCCTGGAATGATGATAGCTGTTGATCTACAAAGTGGCCAGGTTTGTACATAACTTATGATCCATAAATGAGGAGATTTTCACTTATTATGATAATTATATCATTTATCGAATAACAGGTTTATGAGAACACAGAAGTTAAAAAGCGAGTTGCCTTAACACATCCTTATGGAAAATGGGTAAAGGAAAATCTTCGATCCTTAAAACCTGTCAACTTCAAATCTTAAATAGTTATGGATAACGAAGAAATATTGAGGCGTCAACAGTAAGTTTATAGATTTTTCTTGGAACATATACTTAAATGAAAAGTTGTTACAGAGAAGAGAAATTATGAATTTGTTCAAAGGTCCTTATACTATTGTGCAATGATGATAGGGCTTTTGGGTATTCAAGTGAGGATGTTCAGATGGTTATTGAATCAATGGCTGCACAAGGGAAGGAGCCTACTTTTTGTATGGGAGATGATATTCCATTAGCTGTCTTGTCTTGTCTCAGAGACCACATATGCTTTACGATTATTTCAAGCAACAATTTGCTCAGGTGACAAATCCAGCTATTGATCCACTTAGAGAAGGTTTAGTTATGTCTCTTGAAGTCAACCTTGGTAAACGTGGAAATATTTTAGAAGTGGGACCCGAGAATGCTTCACAGGTTTGTCCGAATATCTTTTTTTCCTTTTAATTATATAATTTTATGCTTTATAGTATTCCTTGAAGTCAACCTTGGTGATTTTGCCAAGTCCTGTACTTAATGAAGGAGAGCTTGACTCTTTGTTAAAAGACCCATTGTTGAAACCCCAAGTGTTACCAACATTTTTTAACATTGGGAAAGGAGTTGAAGGTTCCTTGAAACAGAGACTAAACAGACTTTGTGAAGCAGCTGATGAAGCTGTCAGAAATGGGTCCCAGTTGCTCATTCTATCTGACAGATCTGATGATTTGGTGAGCATTATATCTTCTTCTTTGAATGCTATTTCACTTGAATCACAATTAACTTATATTATTATTATTATATATTTTTGTTTGTATCAATTGTTGCGGATACAGCTCAATGCTTCAGTACTCACCAATTTGCTTGATTGATTGGATATGGTGCAAGGTATATTTCTCTTTACTCTAATAAGCTTCTTTACTACTATGGTCATATAAGCGGACCAATAATGGTAATTTATTTTGATAGTGCTGTATTTCCTTACTTGGCATTGGAAACATGTCGTCAATGGCGTTTAAGTAATAAGACCGTGAACTTGATGCGAAATGGAAAGATGCCTACTGTCACAATTGAACAGGCTCAGAAGAATTTTGTCAAGGTACTTAAATAAACTCTTTTAATATAATGATGGTAAAAGGAAAGGTATGCTAAACATAAGTAATTGCTGGTTCTAAATCAGGCTGTAAAAGCTGGACTTATGAAAATTCTCTCCAAAATGGGTATCTCAAACATAAGTAATTTGTTATTTGTGTTCTTCTAAGTTTCCGCATTTTGTGTTTCTGTAAAGTATGACTTATACATGTTACTTGGTTATAGTTATTGTGGTGCACAGATATTTGAGATTTATGGATTAGGAGAAGAGGTGGTTGATATAGCATTTTGTGGAAGTAGATCAAGTATTGGTGGACTTACTCTCGATGAGGTAATTTATTACACACTACATTCTTGACTTTATGTAAGAATACCTTTTACTTTTTAGAAGAGACTTGTGGTGAGTCACAGTACCAAAGAATTCTTTCATAAAACTCTTCAATGTGTGAAAATTAACTGATAACCTTGTTATTTTCAAGAAACAATTAAACATGACTTACTATCTCCTGAAATTCACAGATTGTGTGTAATTAGTTGTATTGTAAAAATCTTCTGTTTTGACAGCTCGCAAGGGAGGCTTTATCATTTTGGGTGAAGGCCTATTCGGAAGATACAGCAAAGAGACTTGAAAACTTTGGGTTCATTCAATTCCGCCCAGGAGGTATATCTTGATTTTTAGTCAACGCAGATCAAATTGAAATTAAAATCGCGCAAGGTGCTAATCCTGGTGAAGGTGGTCAATTACCGGGTAAAAAAGTTAGCGCTTATATAGCTAGGCTAAGAAGTTCAAAGCCTGGTGTGCCACTTATATCTCCACCTCCACATCATGACATTTATTCTATCGAGGATCTTGCTCAGTTAATATATGATCTCCATCAGGTAATGTTAACTCTACACATTCTGAATATATATTTAGTTTTAACTTTGTGCTCTCTGTTGAATAAACAGATCAACCCTAGGGCTTGTGAAAACTCAACATCTCGATCTTGGATTTTTAGTTTCGGTATGTATATTATATTATATACAATTTTTTTTGTTTCACCCTTGTGACTTTATTTTCTTTCTTAATGTGTGTATTGTAATTTGTTACAGAATGTTGGATTCCCGAAATGGAGTAGTACTACTATCAGGAACCAGGATGTTCATAGTAATGGTCCTGTTCTTGACGATATTTTACTCGCTGATCCTGAGGTAAAGTTTCATCACTACGACTTGCTTCATTTTTTTATTACAATGATCTGAAATTATCTTTTTTTTTCTTTTTTTTTAAATGTAGATATCAGATGCAATTAATAATGAGAAGGTGGTGAGTAAGACTTTTGAGATATTCAATGTAGACCGAGTTGTTTGTGGGCGAATTGCCGGTGTAGTTGCAAAGAAATACGGTGACACTGGTTTTGCTGGGCAGTTGAATATAACGTAATTTCATTTTCAATATAAATATAATTATTTATTTATTTTATATATATTGTTTATCATAACATTTACAACACAATGCAGATTCACTGGGAGTGCAGGGCAGTCCTTTGCTTGTTTCTTAACTCCTGGAATGAACATTCGCCTTATCGGAGAAGTTAATGATTATGTTGGAAAGGTTTGTACCTTAATCCACTTTATAAACTAATCTTAATTTACCTGTCTAACATATACAATTATCATAAAAAAGGGTATGGCTGGGGTGAATTGGTAATTACACCTGGTGAAAACCCTGGATTTGTCCCCGAGGATGCGACTATAATAGGGAATACATGCTTATACGGAGCCACAGGAGGTCAAATCTTTGCTCGAGGAAAAGCTGGAGAACGATTTGCTGTAAGAAATTCACTTGCTCAAGCAGTTGTGGAAGGTACAGGAGATCATTGTTGCGAATATATGACAGGTGGCTGTGTCGTCGTGCTTGGAAAGTGAGTCCTCTTGTTTTTTATAGTCGGCAAAACTAAACTAAACTATTTTACAAAAAACCGAAATTACATTTTTTTTTTACTTTTTACAGAGGATTAGCGTATTTACTCGATGAAGATGACACTTTAATGCCAAAAGTGAATAAGGAGATTGTGAAGATTCAGCGAGTAGTTGCTCCTGTGGGCCAGATGCAATTAAAGAGCCTAACCGAAGCACATGTTGAAAGTCTTGTGATGAACTGTTACATTACAAATATATCATATATGATTAAATGGTTATAAATATATATTTTTTATTTAGGAAAAAACCGGGGGTGGAAAAGGAGCTGCAATTTTAAAGGAATGGGACAAATATTTGGGATTGTTTTGGCAATTAGTTCCTCCTAGTGAAGAGGATACTCCCGAGGCTTGTGCGGATTATGAACAAACAGGTGCTGGGCAAGTAACTTTACAATCTGCATAGTATGAAAAGAGAGTCGTACATTCATACCAAAACCATATACACAAAATTGTCTGGAATGGAGAAAAAAGATCTATCATTATGCCACGTTTGTATGCAATAATTGATCGATCGATCATATTTCCTCAGCAGGTGTACAGTGATGCTGCTGATTCTATAGATAGTTTTGTGGAATTCTTACTGAAATATGGTAAGGGTTTTTGTATTGAACATCAAGATATGGAAATTTCAACTGTTGCCCAATAATTTGTGTATGTGTGGGACTTTTCAACAGTTGTTGTTGCTCAATGTGTTATGGTTTTTGGACTATTACTGTTAAAACTATTCTGAAAAGTTTATTTATCGTTTCTCTTTTCGATTAAGTATATTTAGTATCCCCTTGCTTTTCTTTAGAAGGTCTGAATATTGGGTAGAGCTTTGTAACATGTGTTTAAAAAACTGCAAAGAGAATGGACCCGAGATCTATATTTCAAGTCGAAAAAGAACATAGGAGCCTGTAATTTAAAATAGGTTCAGTTTAAATAATCATAAGCCACTCGAAAATTCAATCTGAACCTCATTACAACCAACAAAAACCACTTACTACAAGTTTTACAAGGAAAAAATGGACCACTAGTGGCTATACTAAAATCACAGACACATTTATAAAAACAAAATTCATGAGTCGCAAGTCAAAGATGTAATTGTCTGTGATAAAAATTTATGTAATAAAACACAACGACTGAGCCTAAATATAACCAACAAAAACCACTACAATTTTTACTACAGAGCCTAAATATAACCAACAAAAACCACTACAGCAAGTTTTACTACAAAATTTAAACGAAGCGTTTAAACTTAACACTAAAAGTATCCGCATACAAGACTCTAATTCTAGGTTTTGAGCTCTCTATTCACATATAAAGTCTAAAACATCAAAAAAACACTCACATCCATAACTTTTGAAAGAGCTTTTATAAAGATCCCCGAAAACCTCATTTAAAGTCTTTTGGTTACTTCTAAACATGTCATATCATCTTTTGGTGAAAATTATATATATTTTTTGATATAATTTATTTATTTTTATAAATAGAATTAAATGTGTCTCTAGAATATTAATCAAACCTGGTTTTAAGTTTTTTAAAAACCAATTTATTTGTATTCTTTAAATATAATCTGGATTTTAAAATGACGACACCACACAATCCATTAAAACAAAAATTACTAGTAGCAAGTCAAAAATATAATTGAAAAAATAAGAAGTTATACAATAAAACACAACAAGAAATAAGCCGCTAGGATTTATTAGGAGAAAATATAAAAATATACGTTTCTTATAAATTTAAGCCAAATGACTATTTATAAGATCATCCAAATGTCTCGATTTATTTGAATTCAAGCCCTTTTTGCATGGTTTAAACAAAATCAATTTTTACCTTTTTATCCAATTCAAAGTTCTTCGTTTTCTCCTTTATGTATTTTTATTATCTTTCTCATCTCATTTATTGCATGTCACACGTCTCCGTAAGTGGATTTTTCTTCGATCTTTTTTCTTTAAATTGTCATTGGTTAAATTTCAATTGTATAATTTTTAGGTCAATTATTGTATAAATAGAAGTTAAAATACTGTAATCAAAGGATCAATTTGTATGTTCACAAGTACGGTTTTAAGTGTTGTTGAAATCTTTTTTTTATGGGTGATCGTTCAAAAGGGCCATAACCCAACAAAGTTGCTTTATAAGGTCCAACACAGTTTACTAAACATCCTGGTCTAAACTACCCTTAAGTGTATATCACTTGAAGTACTGGGCTAGACGACATAATTTGGTGGCCTAGAAGATTATAAATTCAGAGAATTGGTGGGCTAGACAATATTATCTAGTGAGTTATATATTCATTTGTTGGGACGTGTTCATTAATTTGGTGAGCCCACTATCTAAACTCATTAAAAGCCCCATATCCATTTCCAGTCCATCTCTATTAAACCATTTTCAAGTTGCACTAAATGGATATTTACTGCAGAACAATTCAAAAAATGCAATATAAGACCAAATTGCTCACTTGCATCACTTTCATACGGTAAAAGGCTTCCTATGGTCATAAAATGGACATTGTAGGATTTTTATAAAAAAATAATAACATCACGACTGTAATTATACTTAAATTAGATAATTTTGAAAAAATTGTAAAAGCTATGAGATTAGGTTAAAAATAATTCATCTTTTTAGACTTTTAATGGTAAATATTATTTTTTACCTTAGTTTGAGTTCGTTGATTGTTGAAGGTGTATCCAAGCCGAGTTGATGATGGTGAAGAATGGTTCACAAGTGGCGGCGGTTTTCTTGTTCTAAAGAGCGGCTTGAATTATGTTCCATTGTTTTTCAACCTTTACCTTTTCTTTTTATTTTTTGTTCTAAAATTTTTCAACGTATCTAGTTGTGTACTTTTTTTAATCTTAAACTTTATTATATTATTTTGTAAGGTTATATTAGGTATATCATAAGGCTAAGATAATATTTGAACCTTATTCATCTAAATGTTCTGGCTATACTTTTTAAAACATGATTTGTTGGTTATGAACCTAATACTGTTGCTTATCAGTGCTTGAAAAAAAACTTTTGTTATTCCTTCTTGTTGTATTATGGGCCGGCCTATTTGTGTTTGCGTGTGGGCTTCCGTATTTACTTAATCCAAGCTCACACGCTAGCTTTTGCTTCACCGACTTATTACATGGAATTCTTATATCCTTTGATTTTATTTTACTTTGAACGGCCAAGATCTAAACCCTAAACCTCCCATATATATACCTTTATGTCAACCCTTTGATCAGATTTTTTTTTTGGGTCAGGTAAACGGTTGTATTAAAATATCAAAACTGTACACTATACATGGGTGTTACCTACCTAGGCTCGAAAGCTTAAGGTAGCAACAAGGAATATAAAAAACAACTATCTCATATTATACTAATACAAGCTAGCCTTCCACTCACATCCAAAAAAGAATGCCGAGGGAACAAGGATAATAAGATTGAATAAACACACCATTTAATTTCCTTGGTTACTATTTCTCTAGTCTTGGAAGCACCTCTCATGGCTAGGTGATTTCTCGCCGTCCAAATACAATACACGGTAGCTCCAAAACCCACTCTCCAAGCCTTTCTTCTCCAATTCTCTCTAGCTTTTAATTTTTAAGCCATTTCAAAGCGCTTAGCATATTGTTCATTTCCTTGTCTAGTCCAAGCCATATTTTTATATCATCCCATATAGCTTTAGCAAAAGAGCATTCAAAAAATAAATGCCTATTCAATTCAAAATCTTCCTTACACAAATCACAAAGTGGATCAAGTTCCATGTAAGTAATCTTATTCTTAGTTTTAAGTCTTTCTTTTAATGTCATCCATACTATGATTGCATGTTCCGGAAATACACTCGGATCCCACACAATATTTGCCCAAGGTTTAATAAAAGCTTTACGACGAAATAAATCATAAGGGAATTTATATACATCATAAAACTCTATTGTATTTACCTCATATGTTGATCGGGGCGCCTTTACGGAAGTAAACCATAAAGCTTTCCTTCTTCTCCTAGGGACCCACGTATAATTTCTTTTAACTCCCAAATATTTTTCAAAAGTGGGGAATTACTTTTTTTAGGAAACCATTCCCAAAAACCACTACTATTAAAATACTCACCATGAATCCACCTAATCCAAAGTGATTCTTTATTTTCCACTATTTTCCAAATCATCTTTAGAAGTAAAGCTTTATTCCATGCTTCAAAATCTTTTAATCCAAGTCCCCATTCATTTTTAGGCATACAAATATTTTTCCAACTAACTTGGGGTGGCTTATTATCCCAATAAAAATTACGGCAAATACTAATAATTCTCTCTTTAACACCAACCGGAACCGGGGAAATCGTAAACCAAAAGCATATCACCCCTTGAAGAACCGATCTAATCAATTCCAGTCTACCCGCAAAAGAGAGTGAAGAGGCTCTCCAACTCCTAACATAACCTTCCAATTTATGAAAAAGAGATTTATAGTCTCTCGATAATAATACGGAAGATCCTAGCGGGACCCCTAAATAACGAAAAGGCATAATCTTTTCCTCAAAATTCGTAGGTATAATCCCATTAATCATATCATCATTTGAGATACCTATGTAATAAATATTAGATTTTTCAACATTTAAACGAAGCCCCGAGACATCTCCAAACTCATTTAAACTATCCATAAGAATCTTAATCGAACCTTTATCACCTTTAGAAAGTAACATTAAATCGTCCGCAAAGCCAAATGTGTTATTTTTTCCTTCTCACATTTGGGATGATAATTAAATCCAAAACAATTTTTTTTTTAAAAGCCTAGAGAAATATTCAAGACAAAGAATAAATAGATAAGGAGACATAGGATCACCTTGTCTTAAGCCTTTTTCGCCTTTAAAAAACCCATGCACTTCTCCATTTATAGCCAAAGAGTAAAACGGAGATGAAACACACACCATAATCCAATTTACTATTTTTTCCGGAAACTTTAATCCATTTAAAACTTCATAAATAAATTCCCATGATACAGAGTCATACGCCTTTCTAAAATCAATTTTAATAGTACATCTTGACGAGCTACTTTGATTATTATAACCTCGAAATAGTTCTTGCATAAGGTGAATATTTTTCATAGATCTACCCTCAACAAACGCATTTTGGGCTCTATCCACTATATTATTTAAACAAAGTTTCAATCTATCCGCTAATATCATAGTAATCGCTTTATAAATCACGTTACAACACGAAATAGGCCGAAAATTATCAACACTTTTAGGATCATCTATCTTCGAAATTAAAGCAATAAGAGTAGTATTTAATTGCTTAAGTAAAAAACCGGAGGTAAAGAATTCATGTACCGCTAAGATAACATCTTCCCCAATAATATTCCACGAACTCTTAAAAAATAATGAAGAATAACCATCGGGTCTGGGCGCTTTATCATTCGCTATTTTAAAAATAGCTTCTTTAATCTCCAAATCGGTTATGTCACGACACATATATTCTCCTTGCTCTAAAGTAATTTTACTTCCATAGTCAAATACTTCGGAATTAATGTGTCGTATTATCTTTAACACCAAATAAACCTTTGAAATAATTTAGGAACGTTTCATTGACTTGATCTTTAGAAGTAATTAAATCACCACTTTCCTTTAAAATATTCGGAATAAATCTTCTTCTATTTTTACTTTTAAGGAGCTCATGGAACAATTTAGTACACCTATCACTCTTAAGGGAATAACCGAGCTTAGCCTTTTGTTTAAGAAAACTAATCTCGGCCATTTCAAGAGTTTTAGATCTCTTCTAAATCTCAACCAAGTTATCAAATGAAGAAATAGGTAAATTTTGTTGGACATGTACCTCGGCTATTTCAAGATCCTCCTCAGCTTTCTTTGCCCTTGCGGAAATATAAGAAAAATGGATCTTATTTAATTTCCTCAAGTCGAACTTCAAAGCATTAATTTTTTTACATAGGATATATTGTTTAGTACCCACGACCATGCAATTAATAGCACTGAGTTGATATATTTTAGGTGAAGTTTAAACAACTTTGAAATAGTTAAGGGAAGGTTTCGTCATTTGTCTGTGTCATCGTGTGTTGGAAAGTGAGTCCTCTCGTTTTTTATAGTCGGCAAAACTACACTAAACTATTTTAAAAAAAGCAAAATTACATTATTTTTACTTTTAACGGAGTGGGTAGAAATGTAGCAGCTGGTACGACTGGGGGATTAGCGTATATATCCATATGGGACAAGTATTTGGGACAGTTTTGGCAGTTGGTTCCTCCAAGTTAAGAAGATATGAACAAACAGGTGCTATGGACAAGTAACTTTACAATATGCATTGTATGAAAAGAGTGTCATACATTCACACCAAAACCATATACACATTATTGTCTGGTATGGATAAAGATCATCATTATGCGAAGTTTGTATGCGATGGTTGATCGATCGATCACATTTCCTCAGCAGGTGTCTAAAACATCTTCTCTCAACTATTTTTAGAATGTCTTGGAGTTTAAAACACTCGATTATTTAATTATTATCAATAAAAAGTTAAGATAAAAAGGAAACAAATGGAGGGGATTATAGAAAGTTAAATAAAATCAATAAAAATCAAAATAAAATTGTATTCACAAGAGCTAAGTTTTTTTTTTGGTTGGGTAAACTGTTGTATTAATAAAGAGAACTGTATAAAAAAGTTACCTATTTAGATTCGAAGTTTTAGGTAGCAACATCGAAGTTTAAGGTAGCAACAATAGAGGTAAAACAATTAACTTATACTAATAAAAGCTAATCTCCACTATCATCCAAATAGGAATGATGAGAGAAATAGAATAAAACATGGAAAAGATACACCACTTGACTTCCTTGATAACCGTTACCCTAGAGTTTTCGTCGCCTCTCATAACAAGATGATTTCTTGCCTTCCATATGCAATACGCGGTAGCTCCAAAACCAGTCCTTCATACCTTTCTTCTCCAATTCTTTTGAGTTTTAAGTTTTTTAAGCCGCTTCAGAGCAATCAAGAGAGTATCCATCTCCTTAATAATTCCTAATCACTTTTTTATTTCATCCCAATTATCTCTCGTATAAGCACAATCAAAATAAAGGTACTTATTTGACTCAAAGTCTTAACAACATAAAACACAAAGTGGATCTAACACCAAGTAAGTCATGGGGTCTTTTGTCTTAGACGTCTCCCTCAATGTCATACGAACAACAATGACATGTTTAAGAGTAACACAAGAATGTCAAATGATATTAGCCCAAGGCTTCACAAAAAATCGCTAGCGAAACAAGTCTTAAGGTTTTTTATATAAAGCCTAAAAATTTGCACTTGATACCTCATTATATGTAGGATGCTTATTTGCCGAGGAGAACCACCTAGCCAATATGAACTCTCCACCTTCAACACCAGTCGAACCACAAATAACCTCCTTAAGCTCACACATATTCTTCAAGAGAGAAGAATTACCCTTTCTTGGATTCCATTCCCAAATGCTAACATTTTGAAAATACTCTCCATGAATCCACTTAATTCAAAGATATTCTTTTGTATCAACAATCTTTCAAAACATTCTTAATAATAATTCTTTATTCATGCTCCTAATTCTTTAAACCCAAGTCCGCCTTCTTCTTTCGGAACACAGAATTTACTCCAATTAACTTGCGGTGGATTTCTATCCCAATAAAAATCCCTCAAATACTTATAACTCGATCACGGACACAATTAAGAACTGAGAAAAATAGTGAACGAAAAGCAAATAAAACCTTGAAGAACCTATCTAATTAGTTTTAATCTCCTCGCAAACGAAAGGGAAAAGGCATCCCAAGATCTCACAGACCCTTCCAATTTATCAAAAATAGGTTTATAATCTCTTGAAAGCAAAACAGAAGAACCAAGAGGAACACCTAAATATCGAAAAGGTATCACACCTTTATCTAAATGTGTTGTTGCCAAAATAATAACAATCACATCACTAGTGACCCCAACAAAATAAATATTTGATTTAGTCACATTTAAAAGAAGTCTCAGACAATCACCAAAAGTTTCCAAGCTATCCATAAATATCCTAACGGACAATTCCTTTTTAAAAAGAAGCATTAAATCACCCGTAAAGGCAAGATGGGTAATTTTTTATTTATCACATTTCAGATGTAATGTCTCCCTATTTGTGATATAATAGAAGAGAAAGTTTCAAATGAAAAATGTTTATTAGCAATTCTACACTCAATGGCTGTGATTTTGCTAAAACAGGAGCTCCAGAGCTTGTGGAGTAGGGGTACCAAGTGTTAGTTGATGCTCCAGAATCAAACTCATCTTTTCAATAATTTTTTGGGGTAGTGATGTGTGTGTGAAGAAGATGAGTGTTAGTTGACAAAAAAAAGATGAGTGTTTGAGGTTTTATGTTACGGAGAGCGAGGATAAGTTTAGGTATTTATTATAATAAAATATATTTTATTTTTCTAGGTAGTGTGATGCGTGTGAAAAAGATGAGTGTTTGGGGTTTTACGTAAATGGGGAAGAAGATGGTGGAGAATGATCCAGGGTGATTATGGATGTGTGTTAGAGATGACTTTGAAACTTTTATTTTTTTTTACAAGTGAGTTTGAGGTTTTATGTTTTAATATTTAAGTGTAACTGAATATGAATTGATGTGTTCTGGGATAGAAACTTATTGGAATCAAAATGATTTCGAGTTCAAAATGTATGTATTAAAAAAATGAATTGATAATGATGGTGGTGGAAAATAATCGGCAAATGAGTTTTTAATTTTTTTATTGGTCGAGCTCGGGAGAAGAAATAGAATAAGGAGGGGTCAGGGTGGATGAGGTCTATATTTTTTATTTTTTAATAATTAATTGGGATATTTAAGTAACTTTACATGTTAAAAAATACACCCTTAGAGATTGATAGTTGGTCTAGTGGTTAGACTACTCCGCAGAGACTAAGAGGTCCTGGGATCGAATCTTATTGGAGTAAAAATGATTTCGAGTCCAAAGTAACTCTCATATTTATTCAGAAAAAAACACCCTCATCGAAAATAGGTGCGCCAATCAATGTTAAAAAAGTTTAATTGGAGGGGGAACGTTTCATCATTAATCTATAATTTTTTTTTTGGATTCTTAAACACTTGTTAGTGAAAATGATTTTTTTCAACCTAACCAAGATTTATACTAATATATTTTTGAGTTCTAGACATGGAGATTTTAAAATTACTAAATGAGTGGAAAAATCACTTTAATGCTTCGGTAAAATGCATTTGTCTACCATAAGAATCGTAAATGTGTTATGTATTAGTTCACAAATTTGATGCAAAATCACTAAACATAATCCTTTGTATGGGTTTCCTTAATTCAGATTTTGTGACGAAAGATTTCCTTTTCTGAATCGACCAAAAAGTAAGTTTTTTTTATCGTGAAATAACTTATGTTGATTAAAGAGAATGATTCATTGATTAAACAGAATGGTTACAATAGTTAATAAGAAATTAAGGACCCATCCCCCTATTAGTTGATAAAAGCTTGACAATGATACAGTGGACACCAGTTGATCCGCAACTGAACCACAGCCTCAGGCAATCATAGGGATCAACCTAGAGGCTTGACGTTATTCGAAGATGGTTACTGTCAACTTGACCGAGGAAACAGTTGGCATCGTAACCAGACAAGGACATAACCTCTTAAAAATCCCCTAATTTGATATGATAAAAGGCGAACTAGGTATATTGGGCACTCATTACATATTCCATGCGCTTGAACATATATCACTTATATATGAAGCAAATGTGGGAAGAGAATGGGGGAAGAAAGTCAAACACTGCGATTTTTAATGGATTATTATGCAACTAATTAACGAGATTACAAGGACTAAAAGGTAATAACAAATATATAAAGGATATAAATGAGCTTTGGATGATCAATATCACCTAAGTTCTCTGATTGGGAAATTCTTTTTAAGTAAGGGAAAGATTGATATTTAACACTAAACGTAACCAGGATTAAAAAATAACTCTAAACCCCTTCCGGTTTATTAGAGTCTACTTTAAAGGAAAATGAACTCCTTTCAAATAAACATAGCTACCTTAAAAAAATTAAATCAACTACCCATATCATGGCTATGCATCTGTGTATGATCTCCCGATTTGATGATACAAATACACTCGCATTACGTAGCTCTAAACATAAAACCCCTTCAAGGTATAATTTATGGTTTATGTGGCCAATTTAATCAATCATAATTCAGTAAAGTATAAGGAGAAGGAGAAGTATGAGTATTCATTCTTATTTAAAAATAAACCCCTAATTTAAAATAATTTCCCAGTTAGTAAAACCTAGGGTTTCACAATCCGTCTCAATCTACTAGATATATAGCTCATAATAAAAGAAAAGAAAAACATAGTGCTTGAATTAAGTATACAATGATTAAGAAAAATTACAGGAAAAGAAAAGTTATTATATATTGTGTGAACCAATGAAAATTTGCAGACTTGAATATATGAATAATATTTTCCCAAGTCTTCTCTTCCTTATTCTTTGCTCCATTAATGAAATATGAGTAAATTATGAGAGAAAATGAGAAAAAAAGCATTATATATGCTCCTGAAATTGTGGATGTCACTTAAAGTAGGTTGTTCCATGAACTAAATTCTAAAAAGTCTCCACCCACTCGAATTTCCAATTTTGCACAAAGATGTATGTTTTAGGCCATAAAAACGATTATAACTTCTTCAACCAAACTCTAAATCACTTCTCAGTTTATTTTCATGCATTTATTTTTGGAAGCTTTCTAACGGTCTACCATTCACCTTCTAACTATTCTCGGATCATCTGCGACACCGATTTGAAGATTCTGGACTGATTGTAAAATATATCTTCATTGAGCTCCAAGTGAATTATTGACTTTCTGGATACTTTATTGGTCTTTTTTGGCTTATTGAAGGTTCCTCTTTGCTTTCACGACTCCTTAGATCCTTAATTAACACATTTTGGGGATCTTAAGGTCTTTCCAGATTGTAGCATTAAATTAGGGACGATAATATATATATATATATATATATATATATATATATATATATATATATATATATATATATATATATACTAGGTATTACCCGTGCCTTAAGGCACTTCGATGATTGAAAAAAGTTACGCAATAATAAGAAAGGTCGATGATTGAATTGAGCTAAAAAAAATTACATATAAAACAAAAAATATTGACGATTCTCAAATCCTTAAGTGATATATAAAGAACATGAAAATTTTCTTTACCCACCGTATTTTACCTTTGATCCTACATTTTTTCAGATTTTATTTAAGAATCTTTTTAAAAAATCCATGAATATATGTGACATTTTACAAAATGTATATAATTTTCTATTTTAAATAACATGAAATATGTTTAGAAGTACAATAAAATTAGAAATTAAGAAGAAAAACCAAACAAATCAAAAGAGGACCTTTTTAGTGTTTTCTCTAGTGAGTTTCCACCCAACTCCACATTACAAAAAAAACAAAGAATAACAACCACAAAATTTCCCATATGAATTAAAAAAAAAGTTAAACATAAGCCATCCCTAACTTAATGAAACATTATAATTTTTTTTTATTGTGGAATGACCAACTGAAAAATATATCACTTATTCACTATGACCAACTGAAAAACTAGCATTATTTTCAATTATGAATTCTCCATCTCATCTGGCACTTAACTGCTCCTCGATTCACCTCATTCTTAATACAATACGATGAAACCGCAACCCCATTTTGGCTCTACTTGAACATCCTTTATCATTCCAATGAAACCTGATTCCTCAAGTAGTGCTATATGAAACACATTATTCAATTTATGTTGTACCACTAATCCCTGTAGATTTTCCAATTTGAAAACGGAGACAGTTAAAACGGTTTATCACATTTCAACAATAAGAATATGAACGGGGACCGACGATGCAATATATTTGGTCATTTCCCATAATACATGTACCAATGAAGAATTTCACCCAAAATTAGAAAGAAATTATAAACACTAACATTTTGTCCTAGAAAATTGTAAATTCTCTAAACCAAGACTATTGTAACAATTCGCGAATTCCTCAAAATCACCCAAGACAACATTTTGCCTTTTAATCCTCTCATTATTAGCAAGAATATTATTAAAATCTCCTTAAAATTAGCCACGAATCATAAAAAATAGAAGCATGAGCAATAAGGTTATTTCATAAATCTCTTCTCAAATATTTATCATTAAAACCATAAATAAAAGAGGTGTAAAGGTTAATAAATGATACCTTGCATACCACTTTGTAATAGATAGGTTGAGAGAATTTATCAAGAACTTCCACCTCCACTTTATCCGAGTCGCAAACAACAAGAATTTTTCCATGTTCCATAAGATCAAAGTTATCTACATGTTTCCATCTTCTAAACATTATTCTCAAGTAAATCTCCACATGCTTGTGATTACTTTTAGTCTCGAAATTACCCAAAATGTCAATATTTTTCTTTCTAATAAGATTTACCATACTTCGTCTCTTATAGGTAAAGCCAAAATCTTTCGTGTTTCATGATGTAATTCACGGAGGGTTTTCTTTTATATGCACTCCTAAGACTCGCACCCATAGCTCCCTATTATTATTTATTTTGCCACAAATATTCCTTTCTAACTCGCTTGAGTTTCTTATTAATTAGCCTCAGTTTATTTGTCCTTTTGCGTATAAGCATTTCGAAAGGCGCCTCCTCAATACTGTCGACTACCAAAATAAATCCATCATTGTCTAAATTAGCACCTATACACATATCCAAATCGCAGGGTTATATAGTGACAAGCAAATAATTTTTAGTATTTTATTTAAATAAAATGAGCAATATGAATATCTCTAATTTTTTATACTATATGGTAATCGGGTAAATGCAGGGTTGCGGGTTTTAAATATTAAAAAGAAGAAAAATGTAAACCCAACCAGCCCAATAAAAAACTAACCCGTATAGTTTCAGGTTAGTATAGTGGTCGGGTTATGTGGGTTTTCAAACCCGGTGCACAACCCTAGTTTAGCGTACTGCTGGAGTAACTTTTTGGCTCCTATACGCATCTGTGGGAGATATTCTTATAAGCATTTCGAAAGGCGCCTCCTCAATACTCTCGATCCCCAAAATCATCCAATCATTGTCTAGATTACCACCAATACACATACCCAAATCACTCGTAACACCCAAGCTCTCTACAACTTCCCGGCTCTTGGACGTACAAGTTTCAGCTGCCGAATTTGAGAAGACAACAACAACAATTGTCCAGATACTTTTTCTTAATTTTATTACGATTACTCTATTGGTATATATTAGAATATATATTTTCTATACACACTACACAACAAAGCGCATTTTGAACAATCATCTTCCGTAGTGAAAAGGCGACGCTCCCGCCCCTTCCGAATTCAATCCAGTAAAATCTAATCTGAAGGTATTTCTTCAATTCAGTAAAATCCAAATTCAAACACTCTCTGTGACTTATCTATACATCTAGGGTTATAAATATTATTTATTAATGAATAAAAAACAGTAATTTGACATTTTTTTAGTCGATTTGACTAATTAATTATTAATATTTAAAATATTTGTAATTGTATATACATGTAGTTAATTTTTTCTTGTTGATATTTAATATTTATAAGTATAATATGATATACTATGAATCTAGTCGTTTAATCATATTCCAGTAGTCATATTCCAGTAACTAGAAGATATATTAGAACTAATAACAACATAAGCGTATTTGAGTCTAGAAGATATATTAGAACTAATTACTCTGTATTTCTTATTTACAACATATACTTAATGTTTATTCAGTTGGAATGGATTACAGGTCAAAAGTAAGAAAAAATCATTGATATTCATTTTTTATATTTTGTGCACAGGTCGATTACATAATTAAGATTTAATGTCATATCATGGATAATCGCTACAGAACAAAAAAAAAACAAGAAGATTGTTGGCCATGCCATTTCAGTCAAATATGGACATCTCAATCTCATTTACCCTGGTAAAATTTACTTGTTAGAATATTAAGATTAAATTTTGTAGATTGTTTATGTGTTTGATGAGTTCATGGTATTAATTGTCTGTTAAATAACTTCACATATGTATTAATTACCAAGTAAAGATATTTAGAGAAATAAATAAAAAATATCTAAGTGATAAATTTGTTTCTGAACTTGTATATTTACAATTGTGATACAAGCATTTATACAAATATATATACTTGATATTGGCATATATGTTCTAAATGATACGCGCTCACAGGGATCTATTTGTAATTATGATACCTTTTCGCTGTAATAGTACACGTTTGATATAATACCCATGTATACTTTATTAAATTTCGATCCATTAATAATGAACGATTAGTGATTGTTATATTGTGTCCCGTGATGAAATTTTACAATTTTTGGAATTTATTTACAATTAAATCCAATTAATAATTTTGGTTAGTGTTCGTGTGGTGATCCTTTTACTGTGTCGATACTATTGTGAAAAATGCCATATATGGATTCAAGTCCTTGTGCATTTGATTCTAGTATTCGCTCATTATATGCATAATTAGGGATTAGTTTGTGTCTTGTTAATTGGTTCAATAATTCAATTTGATTAAGTTGTATTGTATTTTTAGGAGTTTGTATGTAAATCTAAAGAAATATGAGAAATAGAAGGTGGATTTGTATGGAGAACACAGCTCAAGAGAAATGTACAACTTCACATGAGACACAGAGAAAATGATATATATAACGTGCAATTTACATATAATCGAGTAGGATTTAAAAGAATATACCAAGCTATTAAAACAGCTGAAAAGTTAGGAACTGAGTTACTTTTCCCATCTGAATCATCTGAACTTAGAACTATTCAACCAGTTCGATTAACCGAGCCTTTATCAGCTACATTAAACGATGAACAAATAAGTGCAATTGAAATGATACTAGGTTGTAAAGATGGGTCCCCTTATGTAATCCATGGACCACCTGGTAGTTGAGAAGAGCAGCTAGTTGAGACACCTGTCTCAGATGATCATCAAAATATTGTTGACACTTCTACTGTAGATGAAAGTCTTGTAAAACAGGTTAATTTTATTTTAATAATTATTTGAATTTTGATTAGATTTCAAGTATCATACCATTTTCTTATTCCCCTCGCAGTTGCTTGATGAAGTGGCGGAGCTAAATGCTTTTAACACAGAGTATACAGAGAAAGTGTCTACTTTGGATCAAAAGCTGGTAAGTTATTCCATTCTTTATATGTTCTAATTTATATTATATATTTAAGGACCTACCGTGCAATTAACTCATCTCAGGCAGAAGCAGAAGAAGAGATTGATCATCTGGAAAGCAAATTTATAAGGCTGACTTCAATATTGAAAACCAATGGATTTTGCGTCCTCCCATGAAAGAGAAAAAAGAATGCTTAGCTGGCGTCACAGTGGGAGACAAAGTATTTGCTTTAGGTGGCGGAAATGATCTCGATTGTTTTTCCACCGTTGAATTTTTTGATTCATCTGCTGGCCGTTAGATTCCTACTCGCTCTATGTGCGAGAAGGTAATTTTTTTTTTTTACCCTTCAGTTTCGCGATCTTATATGTATCAGTTTGTATCTAATTTTAACGCTAGATCTGAACTTTTATGAAACGTTGCGTACAACGAATGAGATTAAGATTTTACCACCATAACAAAAACGTGTTCCTATGGTTCAGAGGCTCCACCTTTGATATTTTTTAAGGCACAAGTAACAAGATTGCTAAAATTGACCGTTTTTTTTAACCATTACCAAAATTACCTAGCAAAATAAAATCGACAAAAACTCAAACATGGCCTAAGCACGACGCTCTAACCAACTGAGCTAATATGTCATTTTTGATAAAAATATCTTTCTTTTACAATACACATGTTTTTGCTTAGGTCTCATGCCAAGCTTTCAAGTGGGCAACAAAAAGGCTCGTAAAAATGTATCCACTTGGAGATTATGTACATAATAGCCTATTTAATAGGTGCTTGAGGATACCCACGGTCAAACACTTTGAGAATTTTATATGGGATTTTAGTAATCCAACAAGATGTACAAGGTGTTGGAATTCCAAGAGAAATGACTTTCGATGGTACTTCGGCGCCTAAATTTTCCGAGAGAAAACATTGTGCGTTATTGTCTTGTGATGTTTAGGATTAGCTTATATGGAAATATATTTATAGTTAGGTATGTTAAGCTTGCCAAATTGAGTGATCAAACCGAATGAGGTGCAATAAGAGAATCCAATCCTAAACTCAAATGAAGTCGACGTTAGAAAAACCACTTTCTATTATCTTAAATATGGTTGACAGTTAAAGTTGTCATTCTTAGCACTCACTTCAAGTTTGTAGGTTGAGTTCAACTGCCCATGTATACAAGTGTCAAAACTGGATAAGATGAGGATTTAGTTATATAATAACTACCAAACCAACTCTATAAATAGGAGTAACAATGTATAAAAATCCAACCAATGTAATTCAGACATTTACGACTCTATCACTTCGTAATATACTTCTCCAAATTTGAAGTCCTTAAAGGCCCCTATAAAAAATCTCCACAAGACTGAATCATAAGCTTTCCAAAGATTTATTTTAACATCACCTTGAATACCTATCCTTGCAATTACACCTTCTCAAGAGTTCGTCCATCCAAGGCATATTATCGTACACAGGACTTCCGGGAACAAATGTACTTTGTGATTTATCCACAATATCATCCAATACTGGTTTCATCAACTCTCTGCTATTATCATTGTAATTTCCCTGTACATCACACTGCAACAAGATATTGGCCTAAAGTCTTCTACCTCCAAGGCTTATCCTTTTTAGGGATAAGGAAAACCCAGAGCAGGCCCGAGCCCAAGGCAAGTAAGGCGGTCGCCTTGGGCCCCACATTTTTAATGGCCTCAAAAGACTTAGTATAGTTATATTCTATATATATCTTAGACTTATCGTACTATTATACAATGAAACCTTGGTTAGTGGAAATGCAAGTGTTTTGTAAACAACTTGGTGCAAGTTCTAATTCGAATCTCAGCATATGCATTTTGTGTTAACAAGCATTATTTTTATTTTTTTATCTTTGTTATTAATGAACCCAAAAATAATTTATGGATTAGGAAAAAGATTGGGAAAGTTTTGGGGGTTTTTGAGTTTTTGGTGGTATAATTTCGCATTAATGGCTAACTGCCAGCTGGAAGGCTTTAATTCGACAAATTTTTAGCGAGGACAAAATGTCCTCGCAAAAGACAATCTTTGTCCTCGCTAAAGATAGTAATCCACAACGACATTCTTTTCCTCGCGAAAATATTTTTTTATTTTTTTATTGGCTCGTTTGACCGACAATGTATAGGCGAGAACAATGTATAGGCAAGGACAATGTTCTCGTGAAAGATTAACATTCACGACGACAGGATTGTCCACGCGAAAGACTTCCACTTTCACGACGATTTTTCTTTTTTAATTATTTTTTTCGCCCGTTAATCCACAACTTTTACGCGAGGACAATGTCCTCGCCAAAAGTTGTCCTCGCAAAAGAAGTGATCTTTAGTGAAAATATCAATGTTTTCGCTAAATGACACGCGTCTAGTAGTGAAACTTCTGGCACCTAGATAAACTGCGAGAGTTATCAGGATTATAGTATCAAATAATTAAAATAAACTGTATTTGTCTATAATCACATTGATTTTTTTTTCTTTTTCATATTTACAATAACTTGTACTTTATTGTAACAGTGGTCCTCCTAATAGACTAATCTTATAAAAATTGACAGCTCTTCCTTAAATTTAAATAAATCCATTGGTGCTCTGGTTGAGACTCCAAAGTCAAGATGTTAACTTGCAACTCAACTAAAAGTTTGAACTGGTAGAAGAAGGCGAAGAACAGGTTATAGGAGACTTATACTCCAACACATATAATCTAATCAGTTTATTGCACAGTAATTAAAAAGTATGTGGCAGCAGCACTAACAACAAGTCAGACAATATGGCTTAGACGAATACTTGAAGACATGGGAGAACAACAAGAAAGACCAGCAAAAATTTACTGCGACAACAAGTCTGCAATAGCAATAGCAAAGAATCCCGTCCATCATAGTCGTACTAAACACATTGTTATTAAATATCATTTTTACGAGAGACGACAAATGATGGTCAAATTGAGTTTTAATACATAAAGAACGAAGAACAAGTCGCGGATATTTTTACTAAAGCTCTTCCAAGACCAAAGTTCGAGACACTACGAGAAATACTCGGAATTGAGAAAATAAGCATTAAAAGGAAGTGTTAAAATTAATGCTATTTTCCAAATTAATCTAGACACTTCTTACTAATGAAGAGTCTAGAAAAGTGTTGCTACTAAGTCACATTGAAGACTCTACAAAAGTCTTATTAGTAGTAGAAATGTTCTAAAAAGAAAAGTCTAGAAAATTATACATCGACTTAGTGAGGTGTATAAATATCCCATTGGTCATTTGCATAAGACCATCTCAAGCTAATCAACTAAAGTCACTCCAGCTTTGTAAAAATTCCTCCATCAATAAAAGTTCTCTTTACATTTAAAGAAAAAAAGTCATTTGTCCACTTATTTACCAATCCTCTCCAAATAAATTCATTTCTTTATTTTTCTTCTATACATTAACAAACCAACACAAACATGTAATTCGAACTTCCTTAAATTTACTGGAAACATGATTTGTACTCACTGGAGCTCAAGGTCTAATGGCGGAGAGAGAAGAGGTGTAAACCGCAACTGGAAAAGAGTACGAATGTATACCAAAGCTATTTCCTTGTTGGAGTGGAGCATTTTCTTCGCCGAAGGGAACTTCTTGTTCGCCGAAGGGAGCTTCTTCTTCGCCTACTGTCATCTCGTCGGAGCTACTGCCATTAATCGATGGAATGAGAGGAGAAAGCTGCTGAGCTTGAGGATCTAGAACGAGCACGAACGGAGCTAGAAAAGAGCAGTAACGGATCGCCAGAGCTTCTTATTTGCTGGAGGGAGATTCTTCATCACCCGCTGTCATCTCGCCGAAGCTATTGACATGGCTCGACAAATCGAGAGGGGAGAGCTGCTGAGGTTGTAGGGAGCTTCAAAAATTGTTTGAAAATGAGAATAGAGACTGGTGTAGTGTTGGGGGAGGAGAGGAAAACTCCATGGCTATTGTTCGTACGTTATGAAATAAGAGAAAGGTTGAGGTGTGGAATATGTTTTTAGGATTTCTTTTTTTAATTTTATGTGTATGATTTATTATATATATTAACTAAAAAACAAAAAATGTTATAATAGATAATTAATGAGATAATATGTTTATACTATAAAATATTATCAAAGACCTTTAATAAGAAAACTAGATTAGAGGAAGGTGCATGCGTCTTGAAGAGAATTTCAAAACCCATTAAATAATAATAATATCTTAATTTCTTCCTATATTATTACATGCCAAACATATAATATTAACCATTAAGACTAGCTCAATGCCCAGGACTTTGTCTTTCAGCTCAGAGGTGCAGGGTTACCTATTTCTAATTAAGTGGGAGTATGCATGAAGAGGCGTGTATATTTTCTAGGGGTGTGCATCGGGTTAGAAAACCCGCATAACCCGACCAATTCGATCACACTAACCCGAAAGTTTACGGGTTAGTTTTTAATTGGGTGGGTTGCGGTTTACATTTTTGAAATAATATACACATTTTTGCGGGTTGTGGATTTAAAACTTGAAACCCGCATACCCGCATATACTCGATTACCTTGTAGTATAAAAATTAGACTAATTCGTATTGCTCATTTTATTCAAATAAAATAGTGGGGGGTCATGTGCTTTTCACTCTACATTTTTTTATTCCTCCCCCTTTTTTAAATATATTTTGAAATCCCTCAATATATCAATAATATTTTATCTAATGAATATGATTCATTTCAATTATGATATTATATGTACTCTTTGTTCAATTCATATATTTAGTTTCCTAAAATCTCATTTTATATCTTTTATTCATAGATGATTTGAAATGAATATGCGTATCCTAAACAATATTTTTCGTTATAATTTTCATTTGTATTATAAATTTGACTTGCCAAATGAATATGGATACAAATTCGTCTTCTAATCGAACTAAATCACCCGCAATGCACCCGCAACCCGCCTAACCCGAAACTCAATGGTTTAAGTAATATATTGGGCGGGTGCGGGTCTTATTTTTCAAAATACGCACAAGAACGGGCGGTTTGTGGGTTGAGCATTTTTCATACAAAACCGACCCGCGCACACCCCTAATATTTTCTATGAGATAAGTCGTGGTGCGCGTAGGCCGGACACCCATACATCGGAAAAAAAAACAAAACTCTAATATTGTTATGACTTTGAAAGAAATTTTGATAGTTTGGCTAATTTTTTTAATCAAAGATAGTTTGACTAGTTAGTTTGTTTTATTACATGCAAATTTCAATATAACACATATAAACATGATAACTTAAAAAAAAATTAATACATGAACAAGTATATAGATTTTATCACTTCAATTTTTTGAAAGATCACCTCAACAAAACTTGTTTTCACAACAATGATATGAAAAATTTAGTGATAGTTTGAGAGTAGTAGTTTAACAACCATAAAATTAGACTCAACTATCGCTTAATGCAAAAGCAAAGTCCACATTCAGTGCAAGAGGTTTGAAAAACTAAACTTGAGAGTGAAGACAAAAAAATAATCATGGATCCGTAATTGATCGTGATTATTTTCAGGTCATGCCACACGAGGCGTAACAAGCATTTTCTAGAAGGAATTGAACGATAGTAAGTGCGATTTGATCAGCTTCTTCAAATCCGTTCAACTTCACTGTCTTTAGACGAGGAAGTGGAAATTTCTCTGTTATTCTATCCGACTCCCAATGCTTCTCCGCTAGCTTTCGGAAAAATGAATCTATCCTTATATGCTAAAAGTACAAAACAATGTCATACAGACTAGAAGTATATGCAATAAAAATATGAAAGGTAAAGTTTTTATTAGTTATGTTTACCTCTGAAAGATAGTCAGCAGGTTTCTTGTTCACGACTAATTTCTCAAGATTTGGTGAACATTTCAAAAGGCTTATAATAGCAACTACATCCATCATGTCAATGTAACCCGTCAGCTTAAGACAAGTAAGATGTGATAATGGCGAAGATAAGCTTTTTTCATCTAACAGTGAGAAGGCCTAAATATATATGTATTACACCAATAAACACATACGGTTAACCCATAATATGTATTAAAAGGTAAAAAATGACTCATGAAATAGAGCTAAAATAACTACCTGAATGAGACAATTCCCTAGTTCAAGTTGTACTGCAGGGCGAAGGCTTTCAATAATCGTCATAAAGTTGCTCCTACATTCCATTTCCAAATCTTCATGTTCATCAAAATATGGAAATGGAAAGTTGAGCTCGGCTCTAAACGGAGATGACGAGCTTACGTGAAGTTGACCATTGTGTTTGAAGAGTAAACCCAATAAGTGAATAGATTGTATATTAGGAGCTGAAATTTCGATAGGAGACACATTCATGCGGGATTCTACAACTAATTCGCGCAAACTCTCAGAATTAATATATAAACCATCGCTTGGACAATCGGAAATTTTCAAGACTTCCAGCTTTGGACTACCCGACAATATCTTTGTCATATCACTACGAGGTAGTGCCATGCATGCAATTGATAAACTTCTAAGGGAAGTCCAACAGATACCTATTTTTATCTTCAAGAAGCAATTATAAAGACTCAAATTCAATAAAGACGAGTTACGACACAAAGATCGAGTCAAATTATAATGGTTGCCTGAAAAGTGTAAACTCATATCTTGTAACTAATTTTGTGCAGCAAACTTAGCCCAAACATTGACATCGGGAGCAAAATATTTCATATAGAGGAACTTAACATGAAATTTTCTTATGGTAGTGTTATTGCATTGAAGAAGAGTTCTATTGACCCATGTAACAAACTTACCTATCTTCTCTTTGAACTCATCCATTTTATATTCAAATTCTCTTTTTTCTGGGGTATATTCAAAGTTGAGTGTTGGGACAGAAGTCCAAAGAGATTCCCATCTCTTTGATAACACACTAGTCTTCACTACTTCTTTCATGTCTAACAAAGAAAGGATGTGGAGCAATACTGAATCAGGCAAGTTGCTAATGTGATCTTTGGTTGTTCTTTTCAACATTTTCTTCATCAGGTTTAATACAAAACAAATCAAATGGATCCTCTACCTCTGCTCTTCCAACTTACTATACCAAAATCAGATCTGTTATTTGTCCACAGTCTACGAATTCCTTTATTCCCTGCTTACAATGCACAATCTACACCACAATTCACAATTTTTTTTATACAAAAAGTATACAAATACAAGCAACCCTTGAGTAATAATTTGAGCAAATTCCACTTTTAGACCAAACGTTTTAAAGTTCATATTTTTAAGCCAAAACGTATTCAAAATGCCAACTTTTTCGTGAATTATTTTATTGATTTTAAGAACAATTTAGATATTGTAAATAAAGTATATGTTTATTTAACCGAGTCACAAACTAAAAACTTTGTATAAAATGTCCAAATTGTCTTTAAGAACTATAAAATATTTCACAAAATTAATAAAATGGCCTAAAATAGGCGTTTTCAATACGTTTCGGCCTAAAATATAACTTTTGAAACGTTTGACCTAAAAATATTTTCAGGCTATAAATAATAGTCTAAAAAATACTTTATTTTAATCAACATCAGGGGCGGATGGGAGGTGAGGGTAGGGATGGGAGAGTGTAGTGAGAAATTGCTTGTATATTTTTTTTTTGGTTAAAAACCTTGTTATATATAAATTACCGTCCCAATATTAATTTTAACCCCTCCCAACAAAAATTTTAGGTTGTGGTGTCCTTTGGATCAGACAAAAAAATCCGGATCCGCCCCTCCTTATCAATATACTCAAAAAGTTTAACAATACCGAATATTAGAACCTAAGTCAAATATATTTTTTGGGTGTTCGAATAAGATTTGGGTTCAAATATACATACCCAGTTTTATTAAACAACCAAAGAGGCCTTACTTGACCTTAGTTAAATTATACACAAAATCCCTAAAAATAAACTTATAAACTCCAAATAAATCAAGTAAATTATACTTGAACAAAGTTATAATATAACCCATTAAAAAAATACACTAAAAATATCCAAAAGCAAATTAGTTAATCAATATACCTTAATAATCAAAGCTTTATACAAGTGCAGATCAGGCGCGCAGATTAAAAAAATAATAATCGTTGAAGCTTAAATGTGTGATGATGTGAATAGCCTTTAACATGTTTCTTTGCAACAACACTATTTTAGACTATTTAACACATTAAAAACTTAAGAGTGCTATTTTTATTTTTACAAAAAAATGGTGAAGTCAAATAAATTATTGATAGTTGTATTTATGGTAAATTATGCAATGTAACTGATGTCTTTTTGATTTCTTAAACTTTTCCTATTTTAATATTTTTGAAAATCACTATGAAATAAAAAAGAATAATGATATATACCTTCCAAAATTATATCATCTAAATATCATCCACGTGGCATGAATTGGTTGATAAGAAATCTTTTATCAAATCAAAAAAATAAATAAATTAACGATTTATAACCAACCAATTCACGCCACGTCACGTGGTAGTATTTGGGTGGTATGAATTTGAGTGGTCTATATCATTACTCAATAAAGAATTCTATATTTATATGACTTTTAGCTTATTATATTTTACATATTAGTTGATGAAAAGAATAAAAGTATTCTCTATAATTCTCTATTTATTTTATCTTTATATTATATTTAAGATTTCTTAACACATTATTTGCATAATCCTTTCTATATTTAAATGTCCAAAAAAAACATCCTTTCAATAGTTTTATAAAATAAAATCTATTCAAATATTTATATTGATAATATTATGTGTATTTTTACTTTTTATTTTGTATTGCTTTGATGCATAATATTTCCACTTCCCATATATCTTTTAAATATTACATTTTTTTAACATTTTTTTTTGTTAACTGCGTAGATATATTAAATAGCATAATAAAGCGAAGAGTAAAGATATATATCACCCCTTTTTGCTTCACCCATGTATCACCTCCTATGTGGAGGTTTTAAACACCAATGAAAACGTTTCTCTCTCTTATATGATTACTTTCTATTTCATTTGTTTAATGCCACATTAGATGACACATAAGAGGTGATAAATGGGTGAATCAAAAAGGGGTGATATATAGCAATGCTCTCAAGTGAAATATTACAAAAGTTATTCGATACTGCATAAATTTTTATTAACTGTAAAATAAGTTGAATTAATTTGGAAGTAGAAGAAATCCTCCAATCACCAAATAATTTATCAACAAACTTTCATTTAGTGACCCAATAAGCTACTCTATTACCTTTGTGGCTAACAAAGAAATATAGCAGATTACAAGTCTCTGCAGTACCGTAAATCGACTTAAAAATATTACAACATTCAAAAATATTACAAGGGATCTTAGTAGATAAGGGTTAACTATCACTTCACAATCACTTTCGATAATAGTTGAATTGGTAGAAAAACATTTCGCTATCTCGTAGCCCCACAAAATGCACTGGACTTCTGCTTCGACAAAACTTCTTGCCTTTATATCCTTAGCATCAGGCTCAATCAAGTTGCCAAAAGCTATATAAGATATAGCGCAATCAGATAAAGTAAAGATAACATCAGTAGCCCAAGGGCAAGCAAACAAAATATGCTCAATTGTTTCATCATTGTAATTACATATTTTACAAACTTTAGACTTAGTACATTTTCTATTGTAAGGATTCACCTCTTTGAGTATTTTGTTTTTAATACATTTTCTTATGAAATTTATAATCTTACAAGAGCAAGCAATTCATATTCCATATTATTTTTTAAATATCTGGATCATTGAGATGTGAAGAAGATGGGTGAAGGTTAGATATATCTTTATTCTTCTTTCTCTATTTCCTTTGAGTAAAAGATAAGCAAAATAAACAAAATAATTTTCATCTTTAGTAGAGTTCCAAAAACAGAAATCATTACATTCATAAAGTAGGGATAAGCATACAAGAAATAATCTTAGCTATCTCGTGTATGAATTCTGAATTCACATAGCTCATATTCCAATTCTTATTATTTGTTTGAAAAAATTCTTTTACTAACATTATAGTATTATCTTTCGGTTTAATAACATCATTTATATTATTAATCCACTTATCATTTTGAATATTTATTGGTAAATCATTTTCCAATTTTCATTTTATATCTTTTTCAAAAACCTTTCTACCATCTAGAATACCTTTTCAACCAAAAAAGGGAGAATGACCAACTTTAATTTCCATTACTAGGATAATATTTTCTTATAATAACTTGCTAAGTATTGGTTCAGGATTATTAAGCACATACAAAGCCATTTTACCCAATAAAGCCAAGCTCATCAAGTTTATACCTCTAAAATCTAAACCACCCAACAATTTGGATGATCATAGAGAATCCCAACTTTCAAAGTGAATCTTATTATTATTTTTGTTATTATTCCACCAAAACCGAGATATAACACTATTGATAGTATTACAGAATTTTTTTGGGATTAGAAAACAAGACATTATGTAATTAGGAAGACTTTGTAATACAAATTTTATGAGAATTTCTTTCCCACTTTCAAATAGAAAATTTGTTTTACAAATCACTATTTTATTCAAGATTCTTATAACTAACCATTCAAGATCTTTACATTTATTTCTACTCCAATCTGTTGCTAGTCCTAAATAGGATCCCAAAGATTCTACCTGTTTCATTTATAGTCTAGAAGTCATTATATATTTAATATGACTAGGTGTGTTGGGACTATATAATACCACAGTTTTCCTTGTTAAGACACAACTCAGTTTCTTAACTATATTGTTCCATTATATTAGTAAAAGCTTCAATATATTGATAAGTGGATTTGAGGAAGAAGATGTTATCATCTGCAAAGAGCAAATGAGTGATGGTTGGGAAATTCTTACCAATTTTAAAGTCTTCTATTAAATTGTTATTTACTTTATCCTGAATTAGAAGGTTCAGTGTTTGAGACATAAGACAAAACAAAAAAGGAGACAAAGGGTCCCCTTGCCTTATTTCTCTTGAAGGTTTCTAAATTTCATGTTCATTCTCATTTATAAGTAAAGAATATGTAATTGTAGTAACACAATTCATAATTTTGTCCACCTAATTATGGTGAAACCACATTTTACTGGATAATTTTTCTAAAGAGAAAACCATTCTAAATACCTTATAAGCCTTTTTCACATCTGCTTTAATGGAAAGTAAATATTTTTTTGTATCTTTTCTTCTTTTTATAAAAGTGATAAGATCGCGTGATATTAATATATTCTCTTGTATATTCGTACCAGGTATGAATCTCGTTGGATTATCTTCTACTAATAATAGCATCAAAGGTTTTGACCTGCTTACCAAAATTCTAGAGATAATTTTGTATAAGAAATCTGTACAGCTTATAAGTCTATAGTTGGACACCTCAGAAGGTTCATCAGTTTTAAAAATGAGAGCTATGAAAATTTGATTTAAAGGCTCCAAACTGCCATTATTAAACCAGAAATCATTTACAATGCGCATAATATCTAATTAATTAGTTTCCCTATATGTTTTGTAAAACATTTCAGTATAGTCATCAGGCCTTGGAGCCTTTGTTAAACCCATCTCCTAAACTGTTTATTAGCTTCATCACAAGTGATAGGGGATATAAGATTTTGATTAGTTTGATTAGTTACAATAGGTTGCACAAGAGATAATACATGAGTAAAATCCCTTGACCCTACTGAGTTGTAAACCTCATTGAATAAAACGACGATTTTTATCACTTTAATACGTGATCACACGAAGTAGAAACTTCGCCATTAGAGCGTATATTATTCTGAATAAAACGAAGCATTTGCTTGCTCTTCATAAGACTAAGAAATTTTTTGGAACATCTATCACTCTTGGGAGTATAACCAAGCTTAGCTTTTTGTTGAAGGAAACTAATTGGCTTTCTCAAGTGACCTCACCTTTTCCTGAAATCCAACTAAAACATTAAAATTACTATCAATAGCCAAGTTTTGTTGAAAGTTCACCTTGACTATTTCAAGTTCTTCTCTCGCCTTTTTACCGCTCTCAAAAATATGCGAAAAGTGCTCCTTATTTAGCTTTCTCAAATCGAACTTTAAGACCCGTAATTTTTGGCATAAAATGTATTGTTTCATAACCGAAATAACGCTTCTATTACAACCATTTTTCGCCGTAAGATTGTAATTCGCATGTTCCACCCATATATTAAAGAATCTAAAAAGGAGTAATTCTGTTAACATGGTGTAATAATAATGAAACAACACAAGGAGAGTGATAGGAAACGTTAGACTTCGGCAAGAATTCCGCATGAACATAATGATCCGAAGTTTCAAGTTTATGATTACCCAACGCTCAATCTATTTGACTAAGAACATGATTACTATCCCATGTAAAATATTGTCCCAAAATTATAAATCCTCTAAACCAAGACTATTGCAACAATTCGCAAATTCCTCAAAATCACCCAAGACCACATTTTGCCTTTTAATCCTCTTATTATTAGCAAGAATATTATTAAAATCTCCCAAAAATTAGCCACGAATAATCAAAAATAGAAGCATGAGCAATAAGGTTATTTCACAAATCTCTTCTCAAATATTTATCATTAAAATCATAAATAAAAGAGGTGTAAAGGCTAATGGATGATACCTTACATACCACTTTGTAATGGATAGGTTGAGAGAATTTATCAAGAACTTCCACCTTCATTTTATCCGAACCGCAAACAACAAGAATTCTTCCACGTTCCACAAGATCAAAGTTATCTACATGTTTCCACCCTCTAAGCATTATTTAAAAAAAAATATCTGCATACTTGTGATTACTTCTAGTCTCTAAATTATCCAAAATGTCAATATTTCTCCTCCTAATAAAATTTACCACCCTTTGCCTTCTTATGGGTAAAGCCAAAATCTCTCAAGTATCATAATGTAATCATTAAATGTTCACGTAGGTTTCTCCCTTTATATGCGCTCCTAAGACTCACACCCTTAGCTCTCTAATATGTCTATTTTGCCACAAATGTTTCTCTCTAACTAGCGTGAGTTTCTTATAATTAGCCTCCGTTTATCTGTTCTTTTTGCTTTTAAGCATTTCGAAAGGCGCCTCCTCAATACTCTAGACTCCCAAAATCAACCCATCATTGTCTAAATTACCACCAGTACACCTACCCAAATCACCCGGAACACCCAAGCTCTCTACAACTTCCCGGCTCTTTGACGTACAAGCTGCAACTGCCGAATTTGAGAAGACAACAACAACAATTGTCTAGATACTTTTTCTTAATTTTATTACTATTACCCTATTATTGATATATTAGAATTTATATTTGACGACAAGCCATTTTGAACAATCATCATCCGTCGTAAAAAGGTCTGACGCCTCCACCGCCTACGAATTCATCCAGTAAAATCTGAAGGTATTTCTTCAATCCAGTAAAATCCAAATTGACTTATCTATACATTTAGGGTTATATATATTATTCATTAATAAATGAAAAACACTAATTTGACAATTTCTTTTTAGTCGATTTGACTAATTAATTATTAATATTCAAAATATTTGTGATTGTTATATACGTGTAGTTAATTTTTTCTTGATGTTTAATATTTATAAAAAAATGATATACTATGAATCTAGTCGTTTAATTATATTCCAGTAGTTATATTCCAGTAGTTATATTCCAGTAGTTATATTCCAGTAACTAGAATATATATTAGAACTAATAACAACATAAGTGTATTTGAGTCTAGAAGATATATTAGAACTAATTACTCTGTATTTCTTATTTACAACATATACTTAATGTTTATTCAGTTGGAATGGATTACAGGTTAAAAGTAAGAAAAAATCATTAATATTCATTTTTCATATTTTGTGCAGGTCCATTACATAATTAAGATTTAATGTCATATCATGGATAATTGCTACAGAACAAAAGAAAAACAAAAAGATTGTTGGCCATGCCATTTCAGTCAAATATGGACATCTCAATCTCATTTACCCTGGTAAAATTTACTTGTTAGAATATTAAGATTAATTTTTTTAGATTGTTTATGTGTTTGGTGAATATGAGCAGTTCATGGTATTTATTGTTTGTTAAATAACTTCAATTGTGATAAAAGTAAAGAGATTTAGAGAAATAAATAAAAAATATCTAAGCGATAAATTTGTTTCTGAAATTGTATATTTACAATTGTGATACAAGCATTTATACAAATATATATATTTGATATTGGCATATATGTTCTAGATGGAACGCGCTCACATGGATCTATTTGTAACTATGATACCTTTCCATTGTAATAGTACACGATTTGATAAAAGAGCCATGTATACTTTATTAAATTTGGATCCGTTAATAATGAATGATTATAATGTAGGGTCTAATGCTATTTTGTCAAAATATGAAGATCGGGGTTTCATTTGTCAAACGCGGTAAACATAAGGGATGAAATGTGTAATTTACCCGACAATAAATAAAAATTATATTCGGGTTCACACACACATTTCCCTACTCCGTTTTCTTGCTTTCCCTGCCCGCAAAAGCTTTCCATCTCTAACAGTCCACAATTTAGCTGTCACGGTATTCTCTCTCTCTCTCTCTTATACATCGAAGAGTGATTGTTATTTTGTGTTCCGTGATGAACTTTTACTATTTTTGGAATTTCTTTACAATTAGATCCAATTTATAATTTTGGTTAATGTTTGTGTGGTGATCTTTTTACTGTGTCGATACTATTGTGAAAATGCCATGTATGGATTCAAGTCCTTGTGCATTTGATTCTAGTATTCGCTCGTTACATGCATAATTAGGGATCAGTTTGTGTCTTGTTAATTGGTTCAATAATTCAATTTGATTAAGTTGTATTGAATTTTTGGGAGTTTGTATGTAAATCGAATGAAAATCGAGGAATTGAAGGTGGAATTGTATGTGTCTAATTAAGGTAAGAAATTGTTGATGATTTGAAAACAGGATGGGAAAAGGGAAGAGATCAAACGAAAAGTCAGATTCTCTTCCAAATGGAGGACACAGCTCAAGAGAAATGTACTTTATGTACACTAAATTGAAAGAAATGGTCTCAAATCCTGAATCTGAAGCTTCTATTGCCAAAGAAGAGCAGCTAGTTGAGACAGCTAGTTGAGACACCTGTCTCAGATGATCATCAAATTATTGTTGACACTTCTACTGCAGATGAAAGTCTTGTAAAACAGGTTAATTTCATTTGAATAATTAGTAGAATTTTGATTAGATTTCTCGTATCATAACATTTTCTTTTTTCCCCTCGTAGTTGCTTGATGAAGTGGCGGAGCTAAAAGCTTTTAACGCAGAGTATACACAGAAAGTGTCTACTTTGGAACAAAAGCTGGTAAGTTATTCCATTCTTTATATGTTCTAATTTATATTATATATTTAGGGACCTACCGTGCGATTAACTCCATGTTTTATTCATCTCAGGCAGAAACAGAAGAAGAGATTGATCATCTGGAAAGCAAATTTATAAGGCTGGCTTCTATATTGAAGCCTCCTCAAATGAAACATGCTATCGAAATGGTGGATGGATCACAAAATAAAAAAGAGATGGATATTAATGATTCGATCATGTTAATAGGAGGATATGATGGTGTAAATTGGTTATCTGGACTAGATTTATACTCTCCATCTCTTGATCAAGTCAAATCTCTCAAGCCTATGAATTGTGTTCGAAGGTACGGATCAGTCGCTAAGTTGAACGGTGAAATCTACGCGTTTGGAGGTGGAAATGGTTGGTTATGGTATGACACAGGTATCGTCTCCCCTATAAGTTCTAAACTTTTTAGATAATATAAGGACCTATATTGCAATTAACTCCAAATAATATTGTTTTTTGTTTGAAGTTGAATCCTACAACCCAATTGAAAACAAATGGATTTCGCGTCCTCCCATGAAAGAGAAAAAAGAATGCTTAGCTGGAGTCACAGTGGGAGACAAAATATTTGCTTTAGGTGGCGGAAATGATCTCGATTGTTTTTCCACCGTTGAATTTTTTGATTCATCTGCTGGCTGTTGGATTCCTACTCGCTCTATGCGCGAGAAGGTAATTTTTTTTTTACCCTTCAGTTTCGCGATCTTATCATGTAATTTTGTAAATGAAGAAGTTTTTAGTCTTATCAATTTTATTCCTTTGATGCTTTTAGAGATCTTCTCTTGCTTCAACGGATCTTAATGGTGCGATCTATGCCGTTGGTTGATATGATGGAATTTATCACTTGAAGTAAGTTTTTTGTTTAATTCTTATTTTATTGTAACTATCTTATGAAATGTTCAACTTTACAATATTTTTTTTTTACTGTTTCAGGTCTGCTGAAAGATTTGACCCTCGCGAACATCACTGGACCAAAATCGAGAGCATGAGTACATCAAGAATGGGCCATTCCTTGATTGTTATAAATGACAAATTGTAAGTTCCATTATCTTGTTAGTTTATTTTGCATGTTTTAATTTTAAAGTTAAATACAGATTTTATTAATAATAGTCAGACTCATTTAAGTGTCGAGAATAAGAGAAATAGAGGTTGGAATGTTGACACCCTGTTTTATATCGAAGGGTAATACAGTAATTTCACAATATTCTGTTTTTTTGTTTTTTTTTGTCCAAAAAGAGTTTAAATGTTATTACAACAATGTGATGGTTCTATAATAAAGTTTACATTCTCCAAATTAATCTCTAAACTTAACCTATCTACATTCATAGACTTTCTACTTAGTTTAGCTAGTGCATCTGCTATTTTATTATGATCCCTTTTAATATGATAGACCTTCCAGTTTGGAAATCTTCTAATCCACATCCTAATTAAGTCAATTAGGGGTCGCGTTCTCCATTCGCTCTTTATCTTGCCATAAACTTCTTGAACTATTGATAGATTGTCCGTGTAGAAGTTAATTCTTCTGTAGTCTAGGTTCTCTGACGCCTTCATTGCTTGTAGAATAGCCCATGTCTCTCCTTCTTTCGCACTTTTGACAATTTTCCTCATGTGTTGGGTATTGTGAATCTTCCCTGTTTTATCCAAGCTAACTGATGCTATCCCAGCTTGTTTTGTAGCATTAATAAATGATGAATCATTTAGCCAGTTGAAATCAGCTGAAGAATTAATAATATGATTTTTTCCATTATTATTGTCGATTTCTTTATTTTCGGCTTCTAATTTGCTATTTCTATGACTTTTAGGTTTTTGTCCTTCGTTATATAATTTTCCAATGGTTACACTTGCATTATTCAATATTTCGTTAATTTTCCATTCTCTGTTCTCATGGTATCCCTTCATTCTAGCTTTCCATATATTCCATAAAATTGCAATTAAAGTGCTAATTAGTATTTTTTTTTTCTCCCAACCGTTTGCTGTGTAATCTTCAACTATTTTAATAAACCAATCTTTGAAACAATATTTGTCATCTTTGTTGATTTTTATTTGTAACGGTGATTCCGCCCAAACAGCTGTCGAAAAGGGCATTCAATAAATAAATGTTCAATTGTTTCTTATCCATTTTCACACCACTCACAAGATGTATTATTGATGCACTTTTTCTTTTTTAGGTTTTTCTTCGTTGGAATTGCATTCCTAATTATTCTCCATGTAAAGTTTCTCATTCTCGTTGGTACGTTAGATGTCCACACCATAGTCCATAGCTCCGATTTTCCATCTTCCAATACCTTTTTCAAAGCATTTCCTTCATTACTTATCTCTTCATTCACTAACAGATGGTAGCCCGATTTAGTTATATATTCCCCGTCTTTTGTATGGGGCCATATAATTCTATCTTCTTTTTGAATATTAAAAATTTGTGAGTTTTCAATTTCGAATATTTCTCTCTTATTACATATTAAATTAAGTAGATTTGTATTCCATCCTGTACACCCATTATTAAATAGCTCCGCTACTTTTTCAATTGGTATCCAGTCACACTTATCCATTTTCATTTTTGGCCCGATCCAACTGTCTACCCATATATTTGCCGTCAGACCATTACCAATTTGCCAGCAACATTCTCTCCTTAGGAATTCAAGACCTTTCATTATACTCGCCCAACTCCACGATCTTTTTGGTTTTATTTTTGCATTCCACATATCAGTATTAGGGTGATATATACCTTTAAATACTTGTGCTACTAGTGATTTCGGATTATTAATCAATCTCCAAGCTTGCTTAGCTAGCATTGCCAAGTTCATTTTGTGAAAATCCCTAAACCCCAGCCCTCCAATCTTCTTTGATCTAGTTACTTTGTTCCACGAGACCCAATGAATTTTCTTTTTCTCTCTCGAATCCCAATATAAATTTGATGTTAAACTCACAAGTTTTTTACAGAGTATTTTAGGAAACTCAAAAATAGACATCGCATAATTAGGTATAGTTTCAAAATGGAAATCACAGGGGATAGGGATAGGGTATGGTAGGGTTCACTTTAAGGGTGCCATTTTACTAAACTATAGGGAGGTCATTTGCCAAAAAACCCAAACATTATTACAACTTTATATACTTGGCACTGTGGAATGAAACCTGTTTACATATACTTTTACTATAATATTTGCAGATATGCCCTTGGTGGTTATGATGGAAATTCAATGCTGGAAAGTGTTGAAATATATGATCCTCGTATTGGTAAATGGAGTATCGGGGAGCCTATGGAACAACCACGTGGTTATTTATCTGCAGCTGTCCTGAAAGACACTCTTTACGTGATTAGTGGGATTAAATCTCACAATGAAATAGTAAACACGGTATGTGTGTATATTGTTTAATTTGTGCACAATATAGGGACTTATAATACAATTAACTAACTCTGATTTCTTTTTATCAATGGTAGGTTGAATGTTACAAAGAGGGTGATGGTTGGAAAAGTAGCAACTTGAAAGCAGTAGGAAAAAGATGTTTCAGCTCCACCATTGTTTTAACAGCTAGCCTTGGATGAACATGGACCAGATATATCTTGTTGATTTACTTTATGTGTTTAAATATTAGGCTCAAACTTTTTTAAACTACTTTTTTGGGGTAAAAAAGTAATTACCTACATGTAACCATCTTAACTTTGTTGTGATCTATACTGTTTGGAAATGTTTTTTGGGAAACTAAAACAGTTTACAATGCAAAAAAGCCCTTTTCCAAATATATGGAAAATTTAAGTTTTACTGAAAATGTTATTATTCAACTCAACTGAGAATTATACGTGTATATATCAGAGTTCTGAAGATTTTACATTCACTAGATAGGTGGAAATTTAATTTTAAAGTTCCGGTAAAATGCACGTCTCTACCGAAGATGGTAGGTGGTAACCCACCGAGTATACAGTTTCCCAAACACCCCTAGTGAGATATGATAAAGGGCAATCAGAGATATACTGAACATTAATTATCTATAAATACCCATGTCATGCATCTAAAATGTATCATTTATATGTTCAATGTTCATAAATACAATCAGACCTAGTTCCTCATATATTCCTTTAAGTTCTCGTTACCAATACTGTTTTGATCGCCATAATATTATCAGGAGGCATATCTCCCTATAGTCGTGACATTTATCTTACTTCAAGTCATTACACTCGGCCAAAGGCAAATACATATCAAAACCCACCGACAACACCCACGGGAGTTCGTTCGATTGTTCACATATCTTTATTGTTTGGTATTTCATGCTCAATCAATCGACGCCGTCCGTAAGAACGTAAGTTCCAAACCCATACCTAAAGACAAGCAAAAATGGAATTACCGCAATTAGTTGCATCATACACCGAAATGGAGTCGCTCTCACTAGCCAAGAATGGAGGTCCGATAGTTGTTAAGGCATGCTCTAGATCAACTACGATACCCTCGACAGAGTTGAATTTACAATCCACATATCATTAACATTCATGATGATTCCACCCAAGGGAGAGAGAAAGCGGGTAAACCCTAACCCCTAGAATAATCAAAGGTTCAATGTATGAAAACCCCGACAACAAAAGATACCGGCAACAAGGTGAATACCGACGCAGAAGAAGACTAAAATAAATACAAGAGATACTCGATGTTGTTATGATACATACACTTAAGCCACCTACCATTCCTACATTCGATGACTCGTCAAAACCGGACACACATATAGACAATGTCTAGAGGTATATGGAGTTCATGACAAGGATATACAACACTTACTGCTGGGATTTCCCATAGACTCGGTCCAACAATTCTCAAATATGGTATTCGAAATTAGAGCCACACTTCTTTGAAACTTTCACCCAACTCGCCGATAATTGCGAGCTCGATTCCCAAATAGAAAGACAACTCAAAAAAATTCTTTCTTACTCTATCTTGTTTAAAGAATAGGGGAAAACTACAATCCTTCATGTACCGTTTCTTCAATTTCTCTTATAATGTAAAGTTTTTAGATCGGTCTATAGTTTATCATGCTTTTACTCGATAATTAACTAATTATGTTTTTTAGGTCCACCTGCCCTCTCGGCCCCAACATAGTAATTCTGATATAATTGTAGATTTGCAAATCTTTCTAAGGGATAAAGAAATCCTATAAAGAGTTCGCGAGAGGACCAAAGAGAGAAGGATCATCCAAGGAGACTCGACGATAACCCGAAAAAGACGACTGACTTGAATAGTTTTGCCAATTATCCATCTGTAATAGAAATCCAATTGAATATGTCACTAATGGATAACATTAAGTTTATACACACACACACACACATATATATATATATATATATATATATATATATATGTTTGTATCAGTTTGTATCAAATTTTGACGCTAGATCTGACGTGAGGTACCAATAGAAGAATTTTTATGAAACGTTACGTATAACGAATGAGATTAAGATTTTACCACCATAACAAAAATGTTTTCCTATGGCTGGCTCAGAGGCTACACCTTTGATATTTTTTAAGGCACAAGTAACAAAATTGCTAAAATTGACCGTTTTTTCCACCATAACCAAAATTACCTAGAAAAATAAAATCAACAAAAACTCAAACATGGCCCATGCAAGTTTGGAACTTGCGACCTTTGCGTTATTAGCACGATACTCTAATTTTAACACTAGATCTGACGGGAGGTACCAATAGAAGAACTTTTATGAAACGTTGCGTACCGTGTTGCCCTTTCTCATAGTTAGGGTGCCCATATGTCTCATCGTGAATTCCTTGGGTACCGTAGATATTTTGTACCAAATATAGAAGTATAATATTAATGTTCAATGAGATTAAGATTTTACCACCATAACAAAAACGTTTTCCTATGGTTCAGAGGCTACACCTTTGATATTTTTAAAGGCACAAGTAACAAAATTGCTAACTGACCGTTTTTTCCACCATTACCAAAATAAAATCGACAAAAACTTAAACATGGCCTATGCAGGTTTCGAACCTGCGACCTTCGCGTTATTAGCACGACGCTCTAACCAACTGAGCTAATAGGCCATTTTGACAACATTATCTTTCTTTTACAATTTACATGTTTTTGCTTAGGTCTCATGCCAAGCATTCAAGTGGGCTACAAAAAGGTTCGTAAAAATATATCCACTTGGAGATAATATACATCATAGCCTATTTAATAGGTGCTTGAGGATACCCACACTCCAACATTTTGAGACTCTTATATGGGATTTTAGTAATCCAACAAGATGTACAAGGTGTTGGAATTCCAAGAGAAATGGCTTTTTATGGTACTCCGACGCCTAAGTTTTCCAAGAGAGAAAACATTGTGAGTTATTGTCTTGTGATGTTTAGGATTAGCTAATACGGAAATATATTTATAGTTATGTATGTTAAGCTCGCCAACTTGAGTGATCAAACTGAATGAGGTGCAATAAGAGAATCCGATCCTAAACTCAAATGAAGTCGACGTTAGATAAACCACTTGCTCTTATCTTAAAAACCGTTGACAATGAAAGTTGTCTTTCTTAGCACTCACTTCAAGTTTGTAGGTTGAGTTCAACTGCCATGTATACAAGTGTCAAAACTGGATACGATGAGGATTTAGTTATAAAATAACTACCAAACCAACTCTATAAATAAGAGTATCAATGTATAAAAATCCAACCAATGTAATTCAGACATTTACGACTCTATCAATTTGTAATATACTTCTCGAGATTTGAAGTCCTTAAAGGCTCCTCTAAAAAACCTCCACAAGACTGAATCATAAGCTTTCCAAAGATTTATTTTAACATCACCTTGAATACCTATCCTTGCAATTATACCTTCTCAAGAGTTCCTCCATCCAAGGCATATTATCATACACAGGACTTCTGGGAACAAATGTACTTTGTGATTTATTCACAATACCATCCAATACTGGTTTCATCAACTCTTTGCTATTATCATCGTAATTCCATTCTACATCACAGTGCAACAAGATATTGGCCTACAGTCTTCCACCTCCAAGGCTTATCCTTTTTAGGCATAAGGGAAACTGTAATATGGTTAAGTTAATTCAAGGGAACCTCTGAAGTAAAGACCTTCCTAACTACTCCAATCACACTTTACACAATCACTACCCCAAGAATTCTTGAAAAAAGTGAGGAAAAAACCGTTTGGCCCCGATGATTTTTCACTTCCAATGCAAAAATCGAATCTTTTATCTCCTTATTGGGCACCTCGGCACACAAAGCAACCCATTGTTCCACCAACAATACACCACCCTAATGGAAAATATCGTTGTCAATTTACACCATCTCTTTTTTCATACACAAAATATCCTTATAATATTCCATAATTTACTCATGAACCCTATCACTATTAATAGATTCAGATCCCTTTGGAAGATTTATTGAGGTAATGAACTTTCTTCACTCCTTGCTTTTCATAATCCCATGTTATATTTTGGTACATCTATCACTTTTGAAACCATATTCACATCTAGAATTTTGCTTATAAAAGCTACATTCTTCATTTGCAAGCTGAGTAATTTCTTTCGAAGCTCAACAATCTTTTTCCATTAATTTGACATTACCCACATCTTTTTAAAGTTTAATCTCGACCCCTCTTACCCATTTGATTATGTCAGCCAAATTCTTGTCTAACCCTAATTCTTGATTGATCCATGTGAATTAAGTAATCGGCTTATGCTTATCAGACATAACAATAGTATTCACCAATATTAAAAAGATCCTGTTTTATTTAAACGATAAGAATAAATCACAAGAATCCAAAATATGACCCAATACTAATTAACGTCATGAAGCAAGTTCAATGCACTCGTTAGTGTGCGACGACGTGGGTTCATCATTAAAGCGGTAGTAGTTAATTAAATTAACCACTAATCGAGGTCGACGTCTAACAACACTCCCCAACGACTGAATAACGTGAAGTATCTCTGTACAAAGAACCCGATGAAGGATCATATACGTATTCCCTCTGTCTTTACAGCTCCGGATTATCCTGGGATATGGTACAACTGTTAAATCCCATTTAGAAAATCAACTACGTTACACGTCGATTATCAACGATTGACGAATGACCTAAGAAACACATTTCTTCATTCATTCTATCACCTTGGCCAAGGATTTGATACAACTGTTATAATCTTATGCCATCGTAGAGCTCAAACTCTTTACCTAGAGTTGATAGATTCCATCTTGACTCATCTCTAGGAGCATATATACTTAGTTGTATCTAATATCCTTTCGACTAGTATTATGACACACTAGTAGTCCAGTATCAAAACACAACAAGCATATACACAACAGTTTTGATGATCTCAGGTCAAAGGATTACAAGCATACAATTCCTTCTAGAGATTAGCCTACTTGACAATTCAAGGTAATTAACCATTAGGAATCTCTAGATTTTAGTCGGTTCGATAACTTCATCTCTATCTGCATTACCTACGCACCTAACTCGGTAAACGAGAACTACCGATATTTATCCAATAAATACTTGTTAACTACATATTAATCTAACCGGATCATCAAGGTCCTAACTCGACGATCCTTTAATTAAGAACTGTTCAGGTTAAGTCATATGGGATAGATTCTCATTTACATAACTCCATATGATATCTAAACCTAGACTTAACCAAGGATACGCAATTATAATATATATTTAATATAATATGATAAATGCATGCCACACTATATAAAGAAATATTTTCTTTATAGTAACAAATATAAATCATCAATCACTAGTGTTCAATTTTATTACAAGTCGATGGGATCTGGGGCATAATTCCAACATAAGTAATGTCACAGTATTTACATTGGCTTCTCCTAACATTTGATTCATCAAATATTGGGTCACCAATTTTGTATGATTTTTTTTATCTTCTTAGCTAAAGGGGGTTTGTTACATGATGTGGGTGGATGTTTGGATGTAGGAGAATTACCTCAGGAGTTGGAGTTGGGATTGTAAGATCATAAATCGACTCATTCTCAGTCTCCATAGCAAAATATATTTTCTGCAAATAACACAATAAAGTCAAGTTAGTATTCAAAATAAAAACAAATCTTAACTAAACAACTACTATATGATTTGTACAAGTGTTAATTAATAAAATCTTGAATGAAATCAACAATGATTTCACTCAAGATGTCATTGATTAAGACTTAATCAAACTATATATTAGTTGTTTAGGTATGAACACTTAAACAAATGAGTGAGTTAACCTCAGTTTTGTATGATTTGTTAAGTAGAAAACACTTAAAGAATCACACAAAACTAAAGCGAATACACTTTTATATTTAAGTGTTCAAAACTTCAAATGTAGTAAACTCAATTTCATGTGATTTGTGAAGTGTTAGAATACACATAACTGAATTGAATACTCTACAAAGTACAAAAGTATTAACATTCAATGGATATTGAAATAAACAAGTTTTAAACTTTCAATATTTGTGTGAAATCACTATATTTGTTTATGTTTGAAAAGTAATTGTTAATGTATAAACCATTTAAATAAATCAGTGAATTCAAGTAAGAGAATTCAATGATTTGTTAAGTGTTTAACCCTTTAACAACTAATATAATATGCAAAATGTTATAAAAAATAAATGTGGCTAGAAAATTGTGTAGCCAGATGTGGCGAGAGAATCATCAAAATTGGGTTTCAAAAATTGGATTCCCAATTTAAGGTTGGCTGTTGGAGATGATATATGGAGTATTCAGTTCCAAATTGTAATAAAATGCTGTAATGATAGCCTGTTTGTTGGGTTTAGCCCAAGAAAGCCCATAAATTGTGTTTCCAAAGAATTCGAGTATTTTCAGCTCTCCTTTTCCTTGTTTGTGATTGTTACAATCGAATTCAGCAGAACAGAATGATGGGAACCCCACCACCGTCTTTGGATTCCTTCTACGGCGTCATACTTTCGGAGTTGTGCTACTCGAACAAACAAACATCACGGACACGTATGCACGATACTTGGCGAGATGACACAGCGGCTGAAAGACGAAAACACTCCTCTAATCCCGTCAGCTTACTTCGAACTCACCTCCGCCTACATCAACCGTGTTAAATTGCCAACTCAACTAAAAGTCCGAACCGTTAAGAGAAGGCATTCTATTGATGAGATTTTATATCTCAACAAACCGCCTTGCCACCACCCCTCCCGACCCTTATCCTGATGGTCACCTTATAGACACCCTCGCCACAATCATCTGGCTCGCCTTTGACAAAATCGACAAATTCGAATTCGAATTCGATTTTACATGTGATAAATTAATAAAATTTCTCCACTTAAAATCGATTGGCGAGAACGGCATCGTTTCAGCTTTGAAGTGCTCTTCGTGGATACTCATCACGAGGAAGGAGAATGTTCAATGGTGTGAGATGGAAGAGATCTATGGTGAGTAATATTTTCATTAATTAATTTGGATAAATAGATTAGATGAGTAAATAAATGTGTTATTGTTGCAGGTAAGAGAGCAATCAAATCATTGTGTTAGTGAGGTTATGCAATATTTTCATAAGTCACAGGCTCTTGATCTTCTAGGTCCTGCAAGTGATGCCATTACAAATGTCTTTGAGAGGTTTTTCAGACGGTACAATGAAGATATTAATGATGGTCTAAAACTTTTTCTACCTTACATGTCCATGGAGTCAATCACAAAAATTCTGAAGCTCTTCAAAACAGTATGGAAAAAAGAAGGCTTAATTACTAGAGGCATGACAGATGCTTTGATGGAGCTTTGTCTCTTACCTGGTGAAGATGTTGATCCAGAAGTATTTGTTGATCTGTTATGCTTTATAGCTAAATTTCTCTTATCAAATGACAACTATAGTTTAACGGTTGGTTTGCTAGATGTTGGGATGAAGAAAGTTTATAATCTTAACAGGGAAATATGTGTTGTTAAGCTCCCTTTAATTTTCACTGCATTAACTGGTTAGTTTTTATCATTTAATTTCAGAATTTTATATCTATAATAATATGAATTTATGTTTTGGCAGAATTGTTTACTTTTGAAAACGATATGATATCGTTAGAGTTAGTGCGGGCATTTAAGAGTCTAATAGATTCTTGTATTGATGAAAGCTTAATCAAAGAAGGAGTGGATTCAAGAAAATCAAGCCCAACAATATAATAACATCCATTCTTGTATTGATGAATTAGTAATGGATGTTATTATATCTGGGACATGGCGTTTCAAATTCTTTCATCTATGTTTGATAAATTAGGTGCATTATTTATTCTCTTCTTTTTATTTTTATTTTTAATTAAAATTTATGATGAATTGACAAATGATGGCTCTCTCTTTATTAGGTCATTACTCTTGTCACTTTTTTACGGGGACGCTTAAGAAATTAGCTTATATTCAATGGTGGCCCGATATGAAAATCACATATAAGAAAGAGGTAAAATATAAAATGTGCTTTAAAAGTTGAGATTAGTATATAATAAATATAATTAATGTTGATGTTAAACAGCTGGATAAATGTATGGGATCAGCTGTTGGTGCAATGGGACCTGAATATGTATTGAAGATTTTACCACTTAACTTGGAGTCTAAATACGAAGAAGAAAAAAACAATCTTTGGCTTATTCGAATATTAAAGCAATATATAGTTGGTGATAGGTTAAGTTTCTTTACTGAATCTATTTTGCCCATCATCAAAGCAATGGAACAAGGAAAGAGAAAAGGTGTTGATGGGTTTGTGTACTCTTTATGGTCATTATTGCCCTCATTTTGCAATTATCCTTTGGATACAAGCAAAAGCTTTAAGGAGTGCAATGAGGGTAGTACCGACCAAAAAATAAAAGAGATAGCTGGTCTCTAGTTTGCAGATCCTTATTAAGCAAAATAAGAATATTCTTCAAGGGATTCATAATCATGATGATGTAAATAAAAGTGCTGCTGAAAAACGAGCAATTGCCCAGTATAATTCAGAAATTGCATCTCAGAATTTGAGTGTCTTCAACTCCTTTGCTCCTCAATTATTATCTCATCTATGTAATGGTGTTTTGCTTAGTTGTTCCCAATTTACCCTTTGAAAGATAACATTGGTCATGTGCAGGTAATTAATATCTTTTAATAAATCTAAATCCAAACATTTACTTACTTACAATGATAAAATACAGATAAACATGAAATTGAAGAGTCCTTTAAAAGCGTGATACACAAACTGTTATTAGTGAATAAGAGACTAAAGAACACATCTAAATCTGAAGAAGAATATCCATATCCATTATGGTGAGTTATTGAAAAAACTTTGTGAAAATCAAATAAAAAAAATCTTTTTTCTATGCAATGCAGGGTATATTTAGCTGATTTAGCTGTGTCACTTTTTCCTGGAGTAGATGCTGAAAAAATTGAACTTCTTTACCAGGCTGTGATTAAACCTGTATTAAAGGTTTGTTGATATATAAATCTAAATTTCCTATAAAGTTAAAAAATGTTAATTCTGAGTTTTGTTATTTAAAAATACAAAAGAAAGCATACAAAGTCCTCTCCATTATTCTCCAAGTAATTAAGCTTTTTCTCTTTTTTGCAAACAAATGCTATATTTAATTATGTGTAATCTTTACACATAATATTTTGAACAGCGATATGAAGAGTTTAATGCAAGGAAGCTTGAGGAGTTACATGAACTGATGATTGAGTTGAAACCATCATGTCAAATTTCCGCTACTTATTGTTTGTATTTCTTAATTCTCCATGTCTCAAAGGTATGAATGAATGAATCACCAAATATTTTACAGAAATGAGACTAGTATTTTGAATAAAATTTGTTTGACTATTTACAGTATAATTCAGAAGAAAGGATGCACTACATGATTACATGTTTTGTAGATGAAATTATGGTTGCACTAAAAGAGGTATTTATGTATACTTTTCCATCTAAGCACCAAAAATAAAATAAAAATGTTTTTTAGCAGGTTAATATGAAAATTAGGGATCGAGCGTACAATCTTCTTGTAAAAATTGGGCATGCCTGTGCAGATGAACAAGAGAAAGGTGGCATGCTCAAGTTCCTTAGCATGGTAATAAACTTTTTCTTTGTTTTTTCTTTTTTCTTTTTTTTAAATAATATAAATAACATGATTTTCTATTTTCGGTTTAGGTTGTTAGAAATATCCCTGATATAAATAGTAGTGCAGAAGTGAAGGGGGTAGTAGGTGGTTTTCCATATGATTTTACGCAACTTGTTTCAAAGGATTATAATATTCGTCGTTCTACTTTTCTTCTCCTCGAGGAAAAGAAGAAAAAAATTATTAAGGTCCATCTTGCTTGCTCTATTATTTTAATTTAATTTAATTTAAATTTATTATTAGATTGATATTTTTAATGCAGGCAAATCTTGGGTTACTCAAAGTATTTGTGGAAGATTCAGAAGCTGAAACTCTGCAAACACACTTGAAGAGTATGGTTGAAAGCCTGGTGAATTGGGAAGATAGCACCAACAGCTATTTCAAAACCAAGGTTTTATTATTATAATATTTACATCTCAACTCCTTCTACTTTCTATTATAATCATCTTTAATATATAGATTAAGCTGGTCCTTGAGATGCTTGTGAAGAAATGTGGTATGGATGCTGTGAAATCAGTCATCTTACCCCCTGAGGAGGTTTGTGTATTTATTCAAAATTTTAATACTTGTGAAAGAAAGAATAAAAAAATAAAGAAAAATTGTTTAATTATGTTGTAGCTCAAAGAGAGAAATGAAAGAAAAGTTGGTGCTAGGAATTTCTTTGTTTAATTAGTGTTTAGGTTTTCATATCAATTATTGGTCACATCTGTAATTCTCCTATTCATAAAATGTTGCTCACATGTTTGTTCATTTGATGATTTTCATTTTCTTTGTGATCTTCTCACATATTGATTGACCTACACACAGCCAAAGGTATCACCTGGATGTTGTTTAAAAGTAGTAACATCTACTTGAACTCTAACTCGTTCGTTATTAAAGTTTTCCGGGCAGTGTAAGATCTAACCACTCACTAGCATCTTCGATCCAGAAGAAAGAAGGAAACATGAATCGATATATGTATTCCCTCTTGATTCATATAAGTATCACAAATTTGCATAAAATTTTGGACGGTTCTCACAACCTCTCTACTATTATTTCCATGACTCGTACATTGATTCAACCATTCCTACATCGGGTTTGTATCTCGCGGCTTGAATCTTAGATGGAAAAATCCCAAGTGGTGGCAAGTGAAATTGGAATCCTTGATAGGGAGGTTTCATGTAAATAGGCCCTTGATATTGGAATCCCCTTGATTCATTTGAGGGGTAAAATTATTTTTGTTGTTTATGCCCCCAAATAGAACTGGTTGTTTGTTAAATGGGGCCCAATTTGTTGTTAAACTTGGGGCCCTCGAGGATGATTCGTTCGTGGATCTACTTGAGATTGGACACCTGTATTGAAACCCTTGACTTGAGGTTGCAAATTCACAGTGTGCATAATCTCGATAATTTAATTAAACTCTCGTTCTTTCTTTTGATTTTCCCTCAATTATTTTTCAAAAAAAAAACCTACGATTCTAAATCATGTACCGAACACCTTGTACCTAGAGAGATTAAGAACTAATCAAGTTTAAAATATAACACAGACACGAAATCAAAAAAAACTAATAAACACAACTGACGATCTAATGACTGGCAAGGACGCCAATAACTTGTTAGTCTCTCCGCATGTGTACGAATTAACAAAGTAATAAATTAGGTAAAAAAAAAGAGTCTCTCAAAGGATTAGGAAAGTTAAGTTGTTGTAGGCTTTCTGTTTTATTAGTTTGAGAAAATTAGAGAAAAGGAATTGGGCTAATTGTTGAAGCTACTACAAATTGAAAAGGACTGAAAAACAAACAATCACCGATAATTAAAGGATTATGTTGAGATATAAAATCTCATTAATAGAATGCCTTCTCCTAACAGTTCGGACTTTTGGTTGAGTTGGCAAGTTAACATGGTATCAGAGCTTAAGCTTTTGGGAGAATCGGTTGTCTAACATGGTATCAGAGCCTAGATCCATAAGAGGTCGCGGGTTCGAGTCTTGCCGTCGTCACCCAATTTAAAAAAATTCACGTAGCAAAGACTAGACATGCAAAAAAATGACATGAATCTAGCTTGCACGTGAGGGGGCGTATTGAGCAAGTAATACTCATATATAATATATAAGATGATCCCTCCTGACAGCTTAAGCTTTTAGGAGAATTGGTCGTCTAACAGATTATAATGCAGATATGAAACGTGATAGGCGAGTTTGGGATGATATATTCCATATAAGGTCAATAATTGAGCAAATTCAGTTTTATAAGGACAAGATTGACGAATCAAATTAATTGGGATTCAAAATTTACTCTAAACCCTTTCCTGGTGAATAGGTGTTACTCACACCTTCTAAATGAGCCAAGGTACCTTAAAATCTCCTACCCAAATCGTGGCTATACACGTATCTAAGATCTTTTGGTTCTATAGATCAAATGCACTCTCGGTTACCTAATTTTACGTATAAATTCCCTTCTCAAGTGTAATTCATGGTTCACGGTTGTTTATTTAATTGGCTAGAAAAACCAACCACAGTTCAATATAAGATAAAAAGTAACATGATATATACAATCTTAGTTAAGGATAAATCCTTTTATTACATATACATGCCCAATTAAATCAACCTAGGGGTTTTCTCCTTAATTCCAAGCTTAAAGAGAATTAAAGAAAATAAATGGAAAAGAAAAATATAAATTGTATCTTGTGAAATGATGAAGATTAGAAGACGTGAAGATGTGAAAAGTCTTCTCTCAAACTTCCTTTTGCTCCTTTGATTGTATTGTGTGTAATTGTGAGAGGAAATGCAAATAAAAGACTTATATAGGCTCCAAAATTCGTAAGTCTCACTTAGGTGGGTACTCTATAGGCTAAAATCTCTAAAAAAACCTAATCCTACTTAAAATCCTCGTATTAACACAAGTAGCGACTTTCGACCCACAAAAACAAGCACAACTTCATCACCCAGACTCCAAATCGTGCTTAGTTTTTTCACATGTTCGACTTTCCATGATGTTACCAACGGTCCATAATTTAGCTTCCAACTCCTCTCAGACTGCCCTTGCCATCGATTTGAGAATTCAGGGCTAATTTCAAAACATATCTTCCGTAAAGTTCGAGTGAATTCTTGACTTCTTAGGTCACTTTTTGGTTTTTTTTCCGGTTTTCTTGGAGGCCCCTCCATGCTTTTTCAACTCCTTAACTCATCAATTAGTCCTCAGATCCTACGTGTTCCTACGAGTTTCAGCTATAAAACAAAAAACACCTCAAAATGCTCCAAAAACACATGAATCATTAACATTTACTTAAGAATCAAAATATATCATGTAATGGAAAAAATCCCAACTTTAGACTAAAAACCCCCTAAGAACATATGTTTCAAACTATTAAATATCATTTTAATGGCGAGACATCACTTTCCACTTAGAAAGTATAAATACAAAGGGTAATATTTTAATTATGATTAAGACCGTGATCACTTGAGGCAATAGTGATCATAAATAATGATATAGTATAAGGTTGGTTGATATTTAAGTGAAAGGACACAACGGGTTGTCAAAATGGTGACGTGCATGTCGTAGGTCGGTACCTCAATATACTAACATCATAAAACTTGTTGACCAAGTAATCAAAGTTTTGTCGGCCCGACACATTTAAAACAACTCTAGGTACCAAAATCGAACTAATCATGAAGGAAAAAACAAAGAGATGATCCCAAAACGATACCTAACAAGTATTATGAAGTAATGCCTAAAACTAATCATAAGATATGCATATCATACAAATAATTAACATAAAACAATATAAAGAATAAATTAGTTTCACAATGAAAGAAAAGGTCGTTTATACTTAGTTTGAGATGTTGGTTATATGTTATTTCTCGGTCCTCCCGCGGTGTCTTATAGTCCAGTAAATTACTCTTTTTTTGATTAATCGTAACTTGAACACATAATTAGGAATCTCGAGGTCATATGGCATATATCATAGGCTTAAGTTAGGGTGTGATATATTTTAGGTAGTTAAAAGTGAGTTTTTTTACCCTTTACTCAATATTTTTCAACTATATGAAAGTATTTTTTAAAGTTTGTTATATTATGAACGTAGTTAATTTTTTATTTTATTATTATAAAGGATATTTTAGGTAGAATATATGATAATTGGGCAAATTTTGGAAATAATATGTTAAATTAGGTGTATAATTAGAATAAAAGTCATTTTTTTATCTAGTTTTAAACGAAACTTTTTTTTGTTACAACTGAGGCCTTTAAAAAAGACCAGTAAGTAAAACTAACTTACTAAGCTTTCAAAAAGGCGCTCACTTGTTCTAGCTGTGGACTATCCACTTCTATCCTTGGTTAGATGCTTCCACAACCTTCCCGGAGGGTCCCTGAACAGAGTCGGGTCTTTATTTGAATTTGCTCCAAACATTTCTAACCAATCCGTGCAAAAGTTTGCTTCCCTATACACATGGAAAATCTCAAACTTGGCATTATTCGCAATAATATCACGACACTCCTTTAGTACTACGTCTGCCTAATCCCCCTTGTTTCCATCACCATTCACTAGAGCTTGTAACTCAAGCAGATCGGTTTCGACGAAGACCGTTTCATATATGCAGTTAACTGCCACAAACAAACCATGGTGTAGTGCGAGAAGTTCCGCCTAGAAAGCCGAGTTCAACTTACTTACCTCGGAGAAACCACCTAGGTAGTTTCCTTTGTGATCTCGAAAAAGTCCGCCAACTCCCGGTCGATTATAATTTGGAATCAAACTACCATCGACTTTTAAGTTCACCCCAAAACTCGGTTTGACCCACTTTACCAATGTATTTCTAGCCGAGATAATGAATCCTCCGTCCACTTCCTTCCCCCACACTCTACCATACCCAGCAACTGCATTCGCGGCCATATATCTCATATTTCTGACCGATACACCATTCGTGTTATCTTGAAAAATATACTCATTCCAGTCCAACCATATGAACCAGCGGATGGATATAACAATTGACCTTAAATCCAGCCATTAACAACCGAATTGCAGTCAAATAATGAATTCCACCAATCCAGATCAATTTGCTGATATGTCCTCTGATTCACTTCGCTGCAAATTATGCAGCTCACCAACCTCAAAGTTTCTATCATTCGGTACTAATAGTCAGGGGCGGACCCACCTTATGCCTAGGGGGGGCTCAAGCCCCCCATGAACTCGTAAATTTTAAAATACGCCAACGTAATTTTGACTCGAAAAATAATTACCTCTCACTGAAAAGTTATCTCACATGTGCATGCAATAAAAAGCATATATGTCATTGTAGCTTAGTGGTTTATTATCTCTACATATTAAAACTTATCTTAGAGGTCACGTGTTCGAATCCTAACTTTTGCTTTATTATTTTTCACAAATATACATATAATGATTCGAAAATAAGTGTCGGATTGATTATTTTAGAGTTAAAAGAGATTTTCAATTAAACTATTGAATTTTTATATTTGTATTTTGACATTATTAATTTTATGTTTATTTATCCCTTTTTTACCTTAATTTTTTTGAAAAGCGTTAACCCCTAAATTTTTGTATATTTCAAGTCCCCCCTCGATTTAACTTCTAGATCCGCCCCTGCTAATAGTGCAGCACTTGAACAAACTTCAATACTCCCTTGTTGTTACTGATTACTGCCATCTGTTGTGCTAGTAAAGACTCCAACCTCTAATATATCTTCTAGGCCAGGGACCCCGCTGCTGTTACTACTAAGATTACAGGACATAGGAGTTTGCACCAAGCGCCACTGAGCAGTCTTCGTTCGAGCTGCAAGCCGGATATTCTCTAGTTCCGGCCATCCCGCCTACACACTGTCATACTTTTGACAGTCCCTAAACAAATGCACCTCTCTCTCCTCCTCAGCGCCACACCCACTACACGGGTGAAATATTAACACCCCGCTTTGCAAGATTTCCAGCCGTTGGGAGACGATACCACACCGCCCTCCACATAAGGACCCACACTTTTTTAGGGTACTTCAACGCCCATATATTTTCCCACTTAAATAACGCCACGCCTGGGACGTCTTTAAGAGTTTTGTAGGCTGACTTCACCGAAAAATTACGGGAGGCTTCATATTTCCACTTAACTAACTGATGAACCATTATTCACGGTCTCACTTTCACATGCATTAGCTTTAAGAGTTCGGTAAAAGAAGTGTTTGTCCACTTATTCTTCACTTTCACATGCATCAGCTTGGCTATGAAATCCAATGAACCCATCTTAGTAGCCGGGCCGGTGACATTTTGAGAGCCCAAGCCAAATTTTAGAAAATGGGCCTCTTAAAAAATCTTATGTGATACACATATGATTATATTTTTTTTACTTAACTTAATTAAACAATTTTTTTTAAAACATAAAAGACATACTAGCATTTTTGTTTTGAGTTGGGCCAAAATTGGGATTTTTATAAATAAATAAAATATATTATGTATGGAAAAAAAATTAAGGGGTCCTAAAAGTTGTAAAAATTGGGGAGACCAAGGCCATGGCCTCCCCTTAGGACCGGCCCTGCTTAGTAGAACCGGGATACAAATCTGTCTCATTTCCTTGAACAACGTGTCGAAACACCCACGACCCTTTCCATTAAGATTCTCGCCACCCATCTTAGTGTCACCGGAGTGCCCGTCAGTGCCAATAGTGGGTCTCAAATCATCCAACACATCAAACATTTCATTATCTATGTTTGGTTCAATCACGGAAATTACTACTTCTTCCCCATTTTTCGTCCAAACCTCATAGATGACCAAATACCTCATTGAAAAAGATGTCCTTGAACTTCGTCATTTGGAAATTTTTTATTATTAAAACAATGATTACACTGCCAAAATATTTTACCGACTAATTCCATTTGTTTTCTCGCAAAATCAATAAATTCTATTGTACTAGACATATATTCCCTCGTAACAAAATCATTTGATTTAATCCAACTCTTGTTCATTACCGGGTTCATTATCTAAATAATATCAAACAATTTATCATAAGTATAACCAAATGAAAAAAATTAAACAAAATTAATAAATAACAACTATCCCAAAAAATAAAATAATAATCAGTTACTCTAAATTACAAAAATGCCCCTATGTTATCCCAATAGTTCACTAAGGCCTTAAAATATTTTTAAAATTACATTTAAATCCCTAAATTTATTCTAATTTACTAAAATGTCCTTAAGTTTCATAAATAGTTAGCTAAGACCTTATATTATTTTTTAAATTACATTAGCCCCTAAAAATATTATAAATTACTAAAATGTCCCTAGATTATCTAAATAGTTCACTAAGACCCCTAATTTATTTTTTAAATTACACTTTAGCCCCTAAAATTATTATAATTTAAACAAAAAAATAAATTAAAGTTCTAACAAAAAATCCAAAAATAACAATTATATCACAAAATTCAGTAAATAACAATTATATCATAATATATCAAAATTATAATACTAACACAAAATTCATAAATAACAATTATATCACCAAAATATAACAATTATATCACAAAATACACTTAATACTACATATTACATTTATCTAATAAAAAATACAAAACAATTATATAATTTAAACAAAAATAAAAAAAGATTAACCAGTTGGGATTAGCTTTTGGCTAGAGTGTTGGTCATCCAATCTAGTGGTGCTGGTTCGAACCGAGTCATTGACTCCGAGTCCAAAGTGGTTCTCCAATAAAAAAATAAAAAAAAAAATTAAAATTTAGAAAATGCCTAATTTTTGGAGAATTTGATGGATAAATTTGCTTGAAAGTAGGACCCACACGTGCTAGATGTAGCGGAGAAGTTTCGTTATTAATGGACCCAAAAAAATTTATGGATTAGGAAAAAATTGTGAGTTTTTGGTGGGTTTTCGAGTTTTTGGTCGTATAATTTCACATTAATGGCTAACTGCCATCTGGAAAGCTTTAATTTGGCAAATCTTTAGCAAGGACAAAATGTCCTCGCAAAAGACGATCTTTGTCCTTGCTAAAGATAATACTCCACGACGACATCCTTTTCCTCGCGAAACTATTTTCTTTTTTCATTATTTTTATTGGTTCGTTTGACCGACAATGTATAGGCGAGCACAATGTTCTCGCGAAAGATCAACCTTCACGACAACAAATTTGTCCACGCGAAAGATTCCACTCTCGCACAATTTTAAAATTATTATCTTTTACCCAGCTAATTCACAACTTTTACGCGAGAATAATGTTCTCGACAAAAGCTGTCCTTGCAAAAGAGACGATCTTTAGCGAGAATATCAATGTTCTCGCTAAATGACACTCGTGTAGTAGTGAAACTTCTGGGCACCTAGATAAACTGCGAGAGTTATCATGATTATAGTATCAAATAATTAAGATAAACTGTATCTGTCTACAATCACATTGATTTTTTTTTTCTTTTTCATATTTACAATAACTTGTACTTAATTGTAATGGTTGTCCTCCTAATAGACTAGTCTTATAAAAATTGACAGCTCTTCCTTAAATTTAAATCATTCCATTGGTGCTATGGTTGAGACTCCGAAGTCAAGATCACATAATCTAATCAGTTTCTTGCACAGTAATTAAGAAGTATCTGGGGTAATCTTTCAAGTTCATATGGGAGATTTCCATGAACTTGGAGATGCAAACTGTATATATACTTGTCTCCAGAAGACTCAAATGAAGATGCATTCAGTAGATGAAATCCATCCTCTTCTAACTTCCGTAAAACGCTAGAAACTAAACTCTTATGGTACAACTTAGTTGTAGACAACTGAACCAAAACTTCATTATTACCGAGTGTATTCGCCAAAACAGAAGTTAAGCAACTTCCATTATTAATTGATCCACCTCCTTTTTCGTGGTGTGTTCGTTCTTCATTCCTCGCTATAATTAATGATGATAATTCTTTCTTCTTTTGATTAAGCTTCTCCAGTTCCTTCTGTAGCTCTGGTATGTATTTTAATACATTTGCTATAGTTGCTGGAATACTTAACTTTTTCTGTTCAAGCAAAATTCAAACATTTGAAATTTAATATTATGTTGGAAAATGATTGTGTACATAGTATCATAACAATTTTAAGTGTATGTTAAACATTAGATTCAGGAATTTTCATTAGAGTGGGAGTGGTAACTAAAACTCTGATAATTAAGTTAGGTTAAGATTTTTAGTAAATTGTATTTTTGAGATACTTTGATATATGCAATTTGTTGGGAATTGATTAGGTGTGAATTAAAAGACAAAGTAAAATTGAAAAAAATAAAGAGATTAATAATTCGCATACAATCAATTACAATATATCATTGGATGGTATTTTAGTGGTATATATTATTGGTCTAGGTACCTTGTAAAATGGTTTACAAATTAAAATCAAAGAGAAGAAAAAGAAAGAAAAGGATTTATATGCAAGTGTTCTTACTGTATGATCTGAAGCTGGAAGAAGCGAGCGGAGAGATGTATACAAGCTCCTGATTTTCTTCCGGCGATCACGCTCATTAGCGTTATGGCTGAGTTTCTTTACCGTAGGAGTAGGATCATCACCTAATTGTATTGAATCACATCGGTTGAGTTGTTGTCGAGAGGTTGGAGAATAATCGGGTTGTGAATCGAAAGATTAAGTTCTTATTGTCGTAGAAGTATAATTGACGTGGTGTTCATTAACGATGATGTCCTCTAAAGACCATCCAAGAGATGGATATAGTGAAGGAGAATTAGATAGTGATAGCATTGTTTAGCTTCGTTACTATGTTTATCAATTATGTGTGTAAAACTTTGATAACAAGGTTGTTTATCATTACAAGTATATATACATGTGTACACCATATATGTAACCACTAGATAGCTTAGCTGTTAGAATATATTTAGAATGACGTCTATTTCACATAATTTATTATGGATATTTTTACTGAACTAAAAATTGTATTGAAACATATTTAAAGAACATTGTATGGTCGAGCTTCGCCAACTTCTTAATTCATTGTAATAAAAATAAATAACAATTGATCCCAGCATTTGATACATTAGATAACCATGAATCTCATTGAGTTTTGGCATTGAAAATATATTATATTTATATCTCATAGTTTAACTATTTGTTGGCAAGCTAACTTGGCCACTTTGTTTTCGTCATGTCCTGCTAGTGGTTGATTAAGGAAATGAAGCAAAAGAGTTTGATGTTTTGGATAAAACATCAAACTTATTACTTATAATTACCTAACTAGTACAATATAATAACGGCAAAGAATATCAGTTTATATATTGGTCTAACGTAGTTGTGTGAATTGTATCAAATGGGAGTGGCGTGTACATATATATTAATCAGATTGAAAATTCTGTTGATATCTGATATTAATGTAGAAACAATATACATAAAAAGAATACAATACTAAAATTGAAAATTCAATTTATTTTTTAATAAATAAAACATTGTCTTCAAATTCCAAAATAAACTATTCAAATAGTGTACAAGGTATTCCTTGGATTCTAAAAATATAATATCCATTTAGTTAAAATGTCCTAAAAATATTATTTGGTTAAAATTTCAAGAAACTTTTATCTTATTGTTTTTATTATTTTTATTAAAATATTTAAATTTATATTTTTAATGAATATTTAAAGTTTTAAGATATTTTATAAGAGGTATTTTAGTAATAGTATATGTAATATTTGAGTTTTTTAATATGTGTGAAAAATTAAGTGAACATTATTTTAAAAACAAAGGGAATAAAACTTTAGAATAGGTCAAAGATGCAAATTAGAAAATACTCAAGGGTGAAGCCCCCGTGAAACCCCTGATGTTTCGCCAAAGTGCAGAAACCGCCCCTTATCTTTTTTTTCTCCAAAAAACGGCCTTTAGGAAACTTTTTTTGTCACCGTTAGCCCTTTTTTCGATTTTCTGTTAGTTGACCGTTAGTCAATGCCATTTGGCGCCACGTGCCAACTCAGCTCCACCTAGGCACGATGTCAACACCATTTACACATCATTATTATTATTTTATTAAAATCACTTCTTCTCCTCCAACCGCCCTCCCAACACCAAGCCTCTCCAGTCGCCGTTTCAAGAACTTTCCTTGGACGAGTCGAAACTAAAGCCATTGGGATTTTATAATGCGATAAAGTATTCATAAATATTTGGGATAGGTAAACAATTTCATCTCAAAGTTTCAAACCACATCTTTAAAGACTCGATCCTGAATCTGCTCAATCTGGTCAGACAACATTTGAATTGAACCAATCACCATATGAATATGGTCCTTGCCTGATTATGTAGTTATCATAAGATGAGTAAATGATGGAAATGGTCTCGGAAATCTCTTGACCAACAAAGAACTTCGGATATGGCTTGCTCGTTTTTCATTCCTCCGACCGGTTTTAGGATCCAAGCGGGTGGGTTAGGTTTTGTTCTTCTTCAGAAAGGGCTAACCATGCTTGATTTTGAAGAAATGGATTATCTTCGATTAATACTCCTTCCCATTCGAAAATCGCACCTAAGTTTCCACATCCCATTCTTTTATGACGGAGTAACAGAATATGAAGGGAGGGATTGTCTGATTTATTATTAGGCGGCCATAACGGGTCTATACCCGAAGAAAGAAGTAGCAGCCATGGATTCCACCATCTTTACAAACTGAGTTTACTCCACAAAAAAGTTCGATGGTGTTGGGAGGGCGGTTGGAGAAGAAGAAGTGATAGTTTGTGAATATCCTGAAAATAAATTGAAGATGATAGTTTGTGATATTTGTAATCATGCGTTTCATTTAGCTTGCTGTAAACCAGTTATGGAGAAAATTCCAAAGGATAAGTGGCTTTGCAACTCTTGCACGAAGAAGAAACAGAGGAGTGAAATTGAGAAATCTTCCGAAATACCCATGGGCGTATTTCATTCATGTTGAAAGATAGTAAAAGTTATACACCTCGTGCTCGAGTTGGTAGTGAATTTCAAGCTGTAATTCCGGATCGGTCTGGTCCCATTGTTGATGAGTATGTATTCAAGCTTCGAATTTCAAGCTATTTCCTAGTTACTACTAATTTATAAGTGAGGGTCTTGTAATAACAAATTGATTGTAGGGTAGCTTTGATGGCCTTTGGTGGTGGCTATGAAGGTGGTTTCAGATGGTGTAAAGGTGTGGACTTGAGTGAGCAATTTGTTCTTACGTGTAAATGAGACTATGAAGAAGATGGGATTTGTACTTACGGGTAGCTTTGATGGCCTTTGGTGGTGTCTATGAAGAAGAAGATGGGATTTAAAAAAAAAAGAGGTGATTTAAAAAAAAAAAGAGGTGTAAATGTCTATGACGTGGTCATACATGTCGGTGACATGGCGGTGACGTGGCGCCAAATGGCATTGACTAACGGTCAACTAACTAGAAAATCGAAATAAGGGCTAACGATGACAAAAAAAAGTTTCCTAAAGTGCATTTTTGGAAAAAAAAAAAGGGCGGTTTCTACACTTTGGCGAAATATCAGGGGTTTCACGGAGGTTTCACCCATACTCAAAATAGAATATTTAAAATGACTTAAAAATAAAAGAACACTCGAGAGAGGTAAAACTAAGAATTTGTGTAGTAGTAGCAATATGTTGAGATCGACAAACATCACACCAAAAAAAATGTATATCATCATAAGTAAAAGTTAACAAAAAATATCCCAAAAAATTCTACAAACCTCACAAAACGAATTTCTAGACTTTTAGATTATACAATCAAAATCAAATCTAGCTTCAGGTATTCCATCCAACCATAGTATTAGTCCCCCTCGATTATTTGTTTCTTAAATTCCATACAAATCTTCAATGTTACTTAAATTCTGTCACCTTATTTTGTTTCACTTTCTATGCTTTTGACGCCAAATTGAGGAATGAGGAGCCTTCGTATCACATCCAGCTAAACATTTCTACTGCTTACTATAATATAGAAACTATCAAATAATTACATGAAAATTAAACATATACAGTTCTAATGAATTTTTAATTTATATTTTGATACAGTTTTTAAAATTATTGAGAATGGAAAAAATGAGTCAGTCTCTACGGTAGACCTCTATCATATTCGTACTAATCAGCCAATTATAAAAATAAATAAATTAAAAGGGACATCGATCTCAAATTAAGAAGGTTTTTACTTTCAAAAATTCCCAGTAGATACTTAGATTTAGAGGCTATAACCTTGTAATGGAAATGAAGACTCATTAAACAAAACATGTCTAGAGATATATATTTTATTTGAAGATAGAGACAAGCACTTATAATCTTTAGAAGTCTTACAATATCCTAAGAAGAGACAAGGTTCAGACTTAGGGGACAATTTGTGAGGAGAGTAAGGCTTAAGCCATGGAAAACAAAGACAACCAAAAACCTTTAGATGAGAAAGAGAAGGAGAACATTTGAACAACACCTGAAAAGGGCTGGAGTTATTGAGTACAGGTGTGGGTAAAAGGTTGATTAAATATACAGCTGTGCCAAGGCATCAAGCCAATATTTTGGTGGTAAAGAAGCATGTTTTAAAAGTGTACAAGTTGTCTCAATTAGATGCCAAAGACACCATTCTGTTCAGGAGTATGAGGACAACTAGTTTGATGAATAATACCACAAGATTGAGTAAAAGAAGCAAACTCATGACTAACATACTCACCACCATTATCACTACGCAGAATCTTAATTTTAGTTTCAAACTGAGTTAAAATCATATTATAGAAGGATTTGAATACTGAAAGAACATTAGACTTAAGCTTAATAGGATAAACCCAAGTGAAACGAGAAAAATCATCAACAAAGATTACAAATACTTGAATAAAGAAGATACAATTGGAGAAGGTCCCCAACCATCACTGTGTATCAAATCAAAAGGTTGAGAACTACAAGATACGGAAAGATTAAAGGGTTGTTTATGAGACTTAGACACAGCACAATCAGTACAATGAACTCCAAAGAAGTCTAACTTAGTGTTAAGTAGAGAAGACAACTTGGAAGAAGCATAATGTGAAGGGTGCCCAAGCCTAAAATGCCACAGCTGAGCTAAAGACTTATTTGAAGTAGAGGAGAGACATTTGAAATTGATTTGACCAGAAGGAGGACTTGACTTCAACTGACCACCTAAGGGAAGAGAGTACAAGCCACCACTACAAGGGCCCTGAAACAATAGAGTATGTGTATGAATATCATATATAGACACAGATTTAGAGGTAAAAGTGATAACACAATTATTGTCTTGAGTGAACTTTGAGATAGACAACAAGTTGGAGGTGATCTCAGGAACATGAAGAATAGAATTCAATTTAAAGACACAAGAAGGAGTAGAGAACTTACTGTTACCAATGTTAGCAATTTGCAAAGCACTACCATTACCCACTGAGACTGCATTAGCACCATTATAAGGTGTGGTAGTTTGAATCAATGAGGAGTCATGAGTAACATGACTATTTGCTCCAGAATCCAAGTACCAAAGTTCAGGATCATAAGATGAATTTGAAGAAGATTGTGATGATGAAGAACCTTGAGTTGAGGTAGAGGCTTGAGCTGCTAAAGCTACACGCTGAGCACGTGGAGAAGGAAAGGTTGTAAAATCACCTCTATACCAGCAATCAATGGCTGAATGACCAAATTTAGCACAGATTTGACACGTAGGAAATGAGCTAAAAGCCTGAGGTGATGATGAAGCAGATGGTTGCCCCAAAATAGAGGATCCTCTACCCGATCTACCTCTACCACGACCACGAAAAACTGAGTTAAATCCACGACCTCGAGAATTATTCATATTGTTTGAGTTATTAATAAACTGAGAAGGTGTTGAGGATTGAGAATTTGTGAAAAGTGCAGAGTGATTAGTGTTAATACCACACGATTCGGACATTTTCATATGCAACTCTTCTGAAACAAGCAAGCTACCAAGTGAATGAAAACTCAGTGTAGATTATTGAGCATTGGAAATTCGAATGCTCGACTTAAATTGATTGTATTCAGAAGGTAAACCACGTAAGGTGTACATTATAATATCTTCTAGTGGTAGAGAAGATGCCGATGTTTCCAAACCATCACAAATTTCCTGAATCTCACCTAGATATGTATTCATTGATTTTTCACCTTTTTGAATGTTGCAAAATTTCATTTTCAATTGATGTACATGTGTACGACATTGTGAGACAAAGATCTCCTCTAATTTGTGCCAAACATCAACGGCATGAGTAAGCTTAACAACCTGAGATAAGATTGAAGGAAATCATTGAGGCCAGCAGCGAGACTTTGAGCTGTTGATCTTCAATGAACCATGTCGTATATGAGGGATTTGATGATTCTGGTTTAGGATTTCCACCATTAACGTGCGACAAATACCCGTGAGCTTCAAGGATAGCTTCAAGTTGAGCATGCCAGAGAACATAGTTAGTCGAGTCAAGTTTAACTTGAACCAAGCTCGACCAATTTTGACGAAGAAGAAGCAAACCAGCAGGAATCGAGGTGCTGGAAGAAATATTCGGAGATAAATTTTGAGAGGAGGAAGAAGAATCTGCCATTATATGACAGTAAACAAGACGAAGAAGAAGATGATTTAAGCGGAAGTGAAAGAAGGAAAGCGAGGAAGAAAGCAATTCTGCGCCATTAATGGCGAAAAAAAAAACCAGAAATTGCTTCCTATTTTACCCCTCTAGCTCTGATACCATGATAAAGAAAAGAGAATTTTAGAGAAATGTTTATTTTGTATTATGTTTGAAGTGTGTTTTACAGCTCAATATATAATAGTACAAAGAGAATATAATACACACACAATACATACAACTAACTATCTAACTGCTTTTGTCATGTAGTGTAGCTGTATTTGCAACATTTATAGTGTGTTGCTTATCATTATTGAGTCTAAATTCCTCTGTTGTCTCCCTTTATTATTATTATTATAAACTGCAAAAAGTACCTTACCGTAAGGTGTAGTATGATATGAGTAATCGCTAATTAAGTAAATTTTACTTGTAAACATATATGCCACTCTGGTTGGCCCTCCTCCCTGGCTCAAAAGATTCTAGAGGTTCAAAAATCGTTATATCTATATACAACAAATATGTTCTATATGTATAAGTACCTAGAGTTTATTAGAAAGATTCATTTAAAGTTTTCATCCAAACCTTCAAATTTCTAAGGATCGCATTTATTATGAATCAGAAGTTAAAATTATATAGAAACTAGAAACAGGATATCATTCAATAAGTTTCAATCCATGTATATAATTTTGTTACAAAAACATTTAGGAATCATTATGACAGAATTAAAATATAGTTATATAATGAAATACAACAAGGATCAGAATCTGGTGAAGACTACCCACAAAGCTCCAAGTCAAATGAATAAAGGAAATAATTTTTTCATGTCATATGTCAACTCCCACTTAACTGAAAAAAAAATGTCATGTGTGTTAAGTGCGTGGTAATGAATGAAATGCTCAGTCACTTTGAATTTCATTCCTTTTGTTGTCTTTATGGTAATGTAAAAGATCCATTCTTTCATATTTTAGATCAATTTGTTAAATTTGCAAATAGATTTAGTCTGATGAGATGCAAAGAACAAGTGTACGAATGTCTCAAGGGATAGAGGCTCCTATTGGATTTCATGTTAAAGATGTATATTATTAATTTAATATAATCTTAAAAACAAATACGTTTATGTTCCTTTGAAGAATTGGAAAAGGCTTAAATTAATATAGAGTATTAACTAAAATCTTTCCTATTCTTTTAGAAAAGTGGAAAAGACATTTTTAATGAAGAAAATGTCTCATATAGGAGCGGAGATAAAAACACTAATAGTTTATAATAGCTTACCTATCTACTACTTTCAAAAGAACTACGGGCTATGAAAACCAAAAGGGAAATAGAAAACCCCACAGGCGCGCACCACCGCCATCACCTGCCTGGTCAGTCCGGCAACGACAAGAACGTGGGCTCGTGGGCTCATGGGGGATTTTGAGAGTTGGGGGAGTCAAAAATGAAAATTGAAATAATTATTCTAGAAGTGAATTCGGTAGAAAAGGACTAGCTCTTATAGTAGTCGGTGGAAAGTCAACCCATTCAGTCAGAAGATAAAACGCCCACCAATTTCGTACTAGAACACAAGCGTCCACCAATTATGCACCAGTCAACAGTTACAGAACTTGGTCACGCAATTACGCACCAGTCAACAGTTACAGAACTTGGTCAAACACGTGTCCATGTTCATTGCTGAAATTGAAAACGTGGGTCAAATCAAAACCACAAATCAATTAAAGAGGAAATCAAGGGCACTAATTGTGGGCGTTTCCGACAAAGACTCTCTCCACCTACTCCCTCCTCCATAAATACTGCATCTCCACATTTTCCTTAAGCTATGAAACAATCCGAAAGAACAAACACTCTACCTCTTTTATCTCAAAAAATTGTAATAGTCGTAGACTCTCTGTTAGAGATAACCAGTATGCCGAAATATCTTTTTAACAACATTTGAATTCTGTGTAATTTTTTTTCTTTTCCATACTCCGTGTAAGTGTTTCGTTTGCATTTGTAACTAAATTTTTGTAATAGTTAGTTTACATTATTTGAAATTATTGTTTTCTGGATTTCCATTACTTACTTTAAAATGGTGATTTCAATTCTTTATCAACAATGTAAAAAGATATTTGTTTATATCACCGTTTGTTTTTTTGAAATGGTTTTTCCTCTCTCGGTTGTTGCTTCATCATTGAACACAAAAGCCTTTCCCAACGTGAATAAGTTGGAGCCCCTTAATTGTTCCAACTACAAGCATTGGGCACAAAATATTTGAATATGTCTTGAACAGTATGAACTTGACTTCGCTATTTTCGAAGGTCCTCCACATATGGTGGATAATGGAGTTCCTACTGAAGAAGAACAGACCTGCCATCTTGCTCTCGTAGTAAAGTTCAAAAGAGCTAATACCATGGCTCGGGGCTGGATGTTGAACAACATCTCGAATCCCATTTTTGATCTCCTTTTTAAAGAGAAATCGACAAAGGTCATATGTGAGACTCTCGAGAAGAAATATGGGGCTGATGATTCGGGTAAGAAAAAATATTTCAGTGGGAATTGGTATAACTTCAAACTTACAAATCAGAAGCCTATGACTGAACAACTTACTGTGTACGAAAACCTATGCGCGGAGGTAATCGCCGAAGGCATGAATATGTGCGAAGTTTTTCAAGCTAACATCTTGCTAAAAAAATTTCCCCCATCGTGGAGTGAATATCGTAACCATCTTAAACAAAAAAAAAGAAAGAAATGACTCTCCAATAACTCATCAGTCATATGCAAGTCGAAGAAGCCAAACAACTCAAGGATAAGTCTCTCTCTTTCCCTCATACTTCCTCGAAAGCTAACCTTGTCAAAAGTTCTGGTCAAGGTAACAAAGACACATTCAAATGGAGGGGAAAACAACAAGTCTCAAACAAATCCAAATTTGAGGGAAAGAATAACTGCGACAACACCAACTGGTGGGGGCAAAGGTGTGATAAATAAATAGATAAATAAAGATAATAATAAAGAGTCACACACCCTTGAGAACCACGGAACTCACTGCAAGTATCACAGATCGTTTGCAAGTTTTAATGATAAGTCAAGTTCGTTCGCAGGGATTGTATCCGTTAGATCTACTTATATTTAACAAGCGTAGATGAATTTAGATGTTTTAGATAAAAATATAAAAAGATAAATAACTCTCTAATGCACATAAATAAATAAAACAAATAAACAAAACAAATAACTAAATATGAATGTAAGTCAATTAAATTAGGATTACTAAGTCTATTACTAAATTGTTATTCTAACCTGTCACATTAAGCATTATATATTAACCAGGATTCTAAATTCTACCTAGCCTTTTCTAGGCTTAGGATCAACCTCTCCACTACTAGGGATTCCTAAGTAATGATTGGTGATAAAATCAAACCTTAATGGCTATCTAGTTAAACTAGACGATTATGTGGTGTTGTCAATAACTAAGATTAATCCTAAGATTGATCAGATCTAGGAAAATAAGTCAAAACACATAATAACAATATACGCCAAGCTTAATCAATTAAAATAACAAATAGTATTTAAAGACAAAATAATAATCCAACAATTAAAAGTAAACTTACAGAATCAAAGCTTAGAAATATGGTTGAGAATAGATCTATAGCTAATTACTCTAAATATAGAGAAGGTGAGATGTAGAAGAGGAGTTGTCAGTCTCCAATCTTCTTCTTCTTGTCTTCCTCTACAGATCAACTTGCTTCTTGAATGAATAGCTTGATTCTAAGGATGAATATCTAACTAAAGGACTAAGCTATTGTTTAAAACTAAGAAAATATAAGTAAAGACTAAGCCTATACTTTGCAACTGAGCAAGGACTAGCAAGGACATGTTTACAATGGTATGAGGGTGTATTTATAGGTGTCTTGGAAGACCTAATTCGTTTTCTTGAAGCAGAAGTAAGTGGTGGACTCCAAGCCCAACTCTAATTTGTATGAAAATAAAGATAAACACTGCTGGACCGTTTTGAGCATATCTTCTTCGTTATTGGTCGGTTTGACTCCATAAGATACCAAAAGAATCGCAACAGAATTATCTTGCCCCAAAAGAAGGAAATTACCAAAATCGGCCTATTTCTTAGGTAAAAACGCATATCTTTAGACGTGTGCTGCAGAATCCCAGATTAAGGCAGCTTTTCCTTTTCCATCTTTTTAGCTTTTGTTTCCTTATCTCCAATTACCATGCAAATCTCTTTCCATAAGTTGTTGTCTTTGTCTTGGACTCTAATTAAGCTCCATAATTATCTTTAAAGCTACACACTAAATAAACAATTAAACCCAATATGCTCTAAAAATAATAATTCAACAAATCAAGACTCAAAATAGGAAAGTGAACTATTTCTCAAGAAAATCGATATTAATGACTTCTAAATCACTAAAAATGATGTCTCATACTAACATAAATCTATCACAAATGAGGAGACATCAAGACCCCCAACTCAAAGTTGTATCGTCCCGATACAATAAAGATAAAAACAAAGGGAATTCTCTAAATACACACCTCGGTCAATTAAGCACAGAAGACAGAAGATAGAAGAATATGGAGAATAGACTCGAAGCAACTACTCAGAAAATTTCATGTAATAATATTTATAAACTACATACCTGTACACTTCTCATATCCACAGTTAACACGACTTGAATTCAAGATCAGATTAGTTTTGCAATGTAAGAAGGATTGGGACTTTACTCAGTTCCCCAAGGAAGCTATAGATTGTTCATCGAACTTCACTAGTGTCCAAAGATCCATTTAACTACTCTCTGTTGGCGCAATCACTTCTTGATTACATAGCAAAGAATCAAAAGGTCTTTAAGGTTGTAATGTAGGCTTAGGGATGGTATGATAAGTATATTTGGATAATTTAGAGTGAGCTTTTGGCTCTCTCCTCACTAGCCATCAACGAATCGCCCTAGAGCTTGAGTTACTCTCATAAAACGTTTCTCACTCAACCCAATGATTTCTTGATGCATAGTTTAGCATCCCCAATAACCCAATTAAAGCATAAGATGTTCACATAAAAATTCCACTTTGCCGGTCCGAATATATATATATATATATATATATTCTTTTCTTTTCAATTTTTTTCTTTTCTATAGTTATGACTCTCTTTTTATGTTGAGGTATCACACTAATTTTCTCATATATATATATTTTTTCTTTTAATTCCCTTGTTGGCAAAATTAGCTCGTAGCTTCTTTTTCATTCACTATTACCCCGGCAAAGGGTTACAGTACAAATCTGTGAAACATCATCACTATAAAGTACAAAGCACAATTAATAAGCTCAAAAATCCCAACCCAATAACAATTCCCATAATGGTGGACCCACCACCCCAAACTCGAGCTCTAAAACAACTGTCTATGCATCGCGATTCGAGTGCGGGTCATATGGAAAAGTCCTATAATCTAAAGGGATATGGCTTATAACGTGGTTCAATAAAAAGCTTTAGAAAGGCTAGAAGGGGCTGAGAAGGATATAGCATAAAATAAAATAAAACATGGTGAGAAAGTATAAAAAGGCTTCAAAGGCTTCAAATATGAAAGAACCGCCATAATCACTTTCTTCACTATGTAATTTCGTTATTTTCTTACCTTTAGCACTTTCATCAAATGGTTTTGTCACTAGCTTGGATCTCACGGCCTACACACTTCTCAAGGTTCCCTGAGATCGAACATACTTTCTATCGCATTGCTAACTAATCTTCTCTTTACTATCAACGTGTGTTTTTCTGCAAAAACTCAAAGCATACAAATAAAATAGCTCATAAACATACTACTTTCTATCATTAATCCACTGAGCTTATGCTTTTAAGCTATTAAACACACTCTACATACATCTTAACCTTCAAAAATTTTAATTTTACCAAAAAAACAGAAAAATGGAGATGAGAGACAACGAATCCCCACCCCCAACTCAAAAATGAGCCGTGTCCCCACGACTCGGAAAGACACAGAAATAAAATAAAAGAAAATTTAAATTTTACAGATATTGCACATAAAGAAAAGGTAAGGACGAAAGAAAACATACTCTTCGAGGCTATTTACCTCGCCTGATCAATACCAGAAATAGGGTGCAGTGCTTTCATGTATGTAAATTTATATGATCACCATTTTCGCTTTCCCTTACATCTTCTTATGCTTCATCCCAATCAATCATACTCCAGAAATCTCTTGTTAATCTTCTTCCAACTTTGCTCTTGAATCCTCTCTCATGTGACAGTGTTCATCCAGGAATATGTTTTGAAAACAGCTACTAGCGTCCCAGAAGCTTTTATTCATCTTTGATATAGAAATCTTGGATTAGAAGAGGTATTGGCATCTTCTGTTCCCTAATTACAATTGCTTGCTTTTTAGGATTTGAATCCACCAAAAACCAGTTCCTTTCTAATTGCTTGACTCCAATTATCTTGTAATATATTCCCAAACTATTATCCATCTCAATTGATTTCATCTAGAACTTACCCAATACCTTGCTTTGATTCTTCATATCCCATAACACTTGATAATTTCTCTATTCTCTTCATCATCTCTTTTGACCCCCAACTCAAAGCTTTGAACACTCTTGAAATTTGTAACTTAATCATAGGTGGAAAAAGCTTTATTTGGGTTAGGAAAGGTGTTAAGATGACAATTCTCCATGTGGGTATAATTGAATCAAGCTTGATGATATGGGTTTAATGATTTTGGGAAAAGATTTTGAAATTCATGGTTTTGATTCTTGGTTTATAGGTGTTTTGATATGATTTGGGTGCTTGAATATTCTTTGTAATGCTGTATGGAAGGATTTGGATGAGAATTCATGGTGATTTGGTAGTGTTTTGATGTTAGGTGAAGGTTTTTATGAGCTTTAATGGAGTTGGGAGAGGTTTGGAGAAGAAAGAGAGGCTTGAGGTTTTGTAAATCGGAATAATGAGTATTAACCCTCTTTATAAGTTTGAAACCCGCATCTTTCTCTCTCTAGCGGCGACCTGCGGTTTACCGCGGCTGTTGGTGCGGTATACCGCAATATCTGATGCTCCAAAATTTTTACCCACTGGATAATACCCGTGGTACGACCCCGTGGCACGGGTTTTAGGCGTGCCATGTAGGGCACGGACTAGGGTCCGGTGTACCGCACCTACTGATTCTCCAAAACATAGCTTCGTCAATAAACACGTGGTAGCATACCGTGGCACGGGTTTTTGTCCTGCGGTGCATGGCACAGACTAGGGTCCGGTGTACCGCAGCCAACAGCTCAAAAAAATTTCGTTTCTGTATAGAAAACGTGGCATCGACCCATGGCACGGGTTTCTTCCTGCGGTATACCGCGGCTGAGGTCCGGTATACCGCACCCCTGCCTTAGTTTTTCCAATTTTTTTTTGTTTGCTTCCCTAACTCGATTTCTCCAATACCTAAGCATCAAAAACACTAATACCTTTCTCAAATATGCAATATCAACTAAAATTAACTAAACTAAACTAAAACTAAAACATAAAAATTAATATGGGATGTCTCCCAAAGGGCACTTTTGTTTAACGTCTTTCAAAGTTAGACGAGTTACCTCGATCAAGGCTTGCGTACATAACCTCCCCAACAACGGGTTAGGTTATGCTCATCTACTATCCGAAGTTTATGACCCTTCTTAGCTTGTATTTCAAATCCGTTTTGACGAAATAACTCTCGTGACTACAAACGGGCCCATCCACAAATCCTTGAATCCCCGTGGTCTATTCTCTTGTTTGGGGGCTTTCCATGCAACCATGTCACCAACCCCAAACTCACTTTTGATTCTCTTCTTCACGGGTTTATTGTGGACTTTCTTTTTAATTTCTTTTGTCACAACTCGGGGTGTTGGGGCTTTTTCTATACGTGATTCCTCATGCTTTTCATCCAAAAAGTGGAATGTTTTAGATTCTTTTCCTATTCGGAAAGTCACGGTTCGCCTATGAATATCAATTATGCTGTGACTTGTCGCCAAGAATGGGCGTCCAGGTATCAATGGAACATGTTGACCTGCAATGCTATCAAGGATAACAAAATCTGTAGGTATAGTTAAAGTACCTACTTGGACAAGCACGTCTTCAATGACTCCCCATGGCTTTATCGTTGAATTATCTAGGAGCAGCAAATCAATATCTTTTCTTTTGGCATCTTTCATGCCTAACTTCTCGAACAGACTCTTGGGCATGACATTCCTTCCTGAACCCAAGTCACACATCGCTTTAGCTTTGAAATTACCACCTATATTAATTTGGAGATATAAAGCTCCAAGATCTTGCATCTTTTGTGGTAGCTTCTTTGGAATGGTTGTCAAGCTTTCTTTAGTACGGTCCCTATTCTCGATCTCAACTTCTACACTTTCACTCTTCTTAGACAGATCTTCCTTGCTGACTATTGGTGATGTAGGCTCTTTATATGCGATTACGTCCTCTATGCATATCATGCTTTGTTCTTCCCTTTTCGGAATATCTAGCTCATTAAGTGGAACTTGTGGTGATTCCACTTCCTCCTCTTCTTGAAGGCCAAACTCTTCAACAACATCGAACCAAACATCACTATCGATTTCAGTGGCCTCATCATCAATTTTTTTAACTAGGCCAGTTTGCATGTATGGGACTTCGAGTATAGGAACAATGATTTTTTCTGGGCTTGACGTTTCAGATTTAGTATCACCACTAGGATATGTAATTCTTTGTAGATGAGGTGGTGATAGTAACGGATGTGTAGGCGGTGTCTCCGCCTTGTCTTCTTCTTTTTGCACCTTTTGTGCGGTTGTCTCTTCTTTATCGGTTTCTTTTTCTTCTTCCACATGTTTGAATTCTAGATCAACTTCCTTCGCAATTTGATCTTTAACAATTACTTCTTCTAAGCTAAGCTTGGTTGGTTATTCTACGGTTGAAATTTTGAACCCAACATTGCTATAACCCAGTTTCTTATATAATTCTTGTTGTAACTGTTGATTGATCGTAGTGAGGTCCGTTAATATTTGCTCCATTGCTTGATATTTTTAGTGCATAGAACGTATTAAGGTTGTATTAGCATCTATCTTTGCCGCGTTTTGATCTACCATGTTTTCCAAATAATTTATACTTTCAAAAGGGTGAGACGGAAGTGCTTGTTGAACCTGTTCGTCTATTACACTTTGGATTAACGGTGGAAGCTCTTGTTGGAATTTTAGAGAAGATATGGTCACTTGAGCGACTTGTGTCTTCAAGGCTTCCACTTTTGCAGCTTGCTCCCTGGATGTTTCATTGTTGAGCTGCATACAATTTTGAACCAGAATCAATAATTTATCCATCATTCCTTCGAGCTTGGTTATAGCTTCTTTTTGTGGATTATGCATGGGTTGTGGTGGAGCTTGTAATTGATAGCTCGAACCTTCTTAATAAAAAATTTGACTTCGGGCCCCATGCATATTTTGTGCGTAATAATTCTCCATACCTAATAATTCTACATCACCGAGTGTAGAAGTTGAGATCGAGAATAGGGACCGTACTAAAGAAAGCTTGACAACCATTCCAAAGAAGTTACCACAAAAGATGCAAGATCTTGGAGCTTTATATCTCCACATTAATATAGGTGGTAATTTCAAAGCTAAAGCGATGTGTGACTTGGGTTCAGGAAGGAATATCATGCCCAAGAGTCTGTTCGAGAAGTTAGGCATGAAAGATGCCAAAAGAAAAGATATTGATTTGCTGCTCCTCGATAATTCAACGATAAAGCCATGGGGAGTCATTGAAGACGTGCTTGTCCAAGTAGGTACTTTAACTATACCTACAGATTTTGTTATCCTTGATAGCATTGCAGGTCAACATGTTCCATTGATACTTGGACGCCCATTCTTGGCGACAAGTCACAGCATAATTGATATTCATAGGGGAACCGTGACTTTCCGAATGGGAAAAGAATCTAAAACATTCCACTTGGTGGATGAAAAGCATGAGGAATCACGTATAGAAAAAGCCCCAACACTCCGAGTTGTGACAAAAGAAATTAAAAAGAAAGTCCACAATAAACCCGTGAAGAAGAGAATCAAAAGTGAGTTTGGGGTTGGTGACATGGTTGCATGGAAAGCCCCCAAACAAGAGAATAGACCACGGGGATTCAAGGATTTGTGGATGGGCCCGTTTGTAGTTACAAGAGTTATTTCGTCAAAACGGATTGAAATACAAGCTAAGAAGGGTCGCAAACTTCGGATAGTAGATGAGCATAACCTAAACCGTTGTTGGGGAGGTTATGTACGCAAGCGTTGATCAAGGTAAATCGTCTACCTTTGAAAGACGTTAAACAAAAGTGCCCTTTGGGAGACATCCCATATTAATTTTTATGTTTTAGTTTTAGTTTAGTTTAGTTAATTTTAGTTGATATTGCAGATTTGAGAAAGGTATTAGTGTTTTTGATGCTTAGGTATTGGAGAAATCGAGTTAGGGAAGCAAACAAATTTTTTTTTGGAAAAACTAAAGCAGGGGTGCGGTATACCGGACCTCAGCCGCGGTATACCGCAGGAAGAAACCCGTGCCACGGGTCGATGCGACGTGTTCTATACAGAAACGAATTTTTTTGGAGCTGTTGGCTGCGGTACACCGGACCCTAGTCCGTGCCATACACCGCAGGACAAAAACCCGTGCCACGGTATGCTACCACGTGTTTATTGACGAAGCTAAGTTTTGGAGCATCAGTAGGCGCGGTACACCGGACCCTAGTCCGTGCCCTACACCGCACGCCTAATCCCGTGCCACGGGGTTGTACCACGTGTCTTATCCAGAAGCTAAAATTTTTCGAGCATCAGATGCTGCGGTGTACCCCGCGGTACACCCCTAGTCCGCAGGGATGGTCCGCGCCGCCCAGCTGGAGAGAGAAAGTTACGGGATTCAAGGTTATAAAGAGGTATATTGCTCATTAATCCGAAATTCATAAACCTTAAGCCTATTTCTCTTCTCCAAAACTCTCCCAAATCCATTAAAGCTTCATCAAACCTTCACCTAACATCAAAACATCACCAAATCACCATGAATTCTCATTCAAATCCTTCCCTACATCATTACAAAGAAGATTCAAGCACCCAAATCATATCAAAACACCTAGAAACCAAGAATCAAAGCCATGAATTTCAAAATCTTTTTCTAAAAATCATTAAACCCATATCATCAAGCTTGATTCAATCATACCCATATGGAGAATTGTCATCCTAACACCTTTCCTAACCAAAATAAAGCTTGTTCCACCTATGATCATGAGTTACAAATTTCAAGAGTGTTCAAAGCTTTGAGTTGGGGGTCAAAAGAGATGATGAAGAGAATAGAGAATTATCAAGTGTTATGGGATATGAACAATCAAAGCAAGGTATTGGGTAAGTTCTAGATGAAATCAATTGAGATGGATAATAGTTTGGGAATATATTACAAGATAATTGGAGTCAAGCAATTAGAGAGGAACCGGTTTTTGGTGGATTCAAATCTTAAAAAGCAAGCAATTGTAATTAGGGAACAGGAGATGCCAATACCTCTTCTAATCAAAGATTTCTATATCAAAGATGAATAAAAGCTTCTGGGACGCTAGTAGCTGTGTTCAAAACATATTCTTGGATGAACACTGTCACATGAGAGAGGATTCGAGAGCAAAGTTGGAAGAAGATTAACAAGAGAATTCTAGAGTGTGATTGATTGGGATGGAGCATACGAAGATGTCAGGGAAAGCGAAATTGGTGATACAAGAAATTTACATACATTGAAAGCACCGCACCCTATTCCGGGTATTGAGCAGGCGAGGTAAATAGCCTCGAAGAGTATGTTTTCTTTCTTCCTTACCATTTCTTTTATGTGCAATATGTGCTAAAATTTTAATTTCTTTTATTTTATTTTCGCGTCTTTTCGAGTCGTGGGGACACGACTCATTTTTGAGTTGGGGGTGTGGGGATTCGTTGTCTCTCATCTCCATTTTTCTGTGTTTTATTGTTTTTTAGGTAAAATTAAAATTTTTATGAGAAGGATTAGATGTATGTAGAGTGTGTTTAATAGCTTAAAAGAATAAGCTCAGTGGATTAATGATAGAAAGTAGTATGTTTATGAGCTATTTTATTTGTATGCTTTGATTTATTTGCAGGAAAACACACGTTGATAGTAAAGAGAAGATTAGTGAGCAATGTAATAGAAAGTATGTTCGATCTCAGGGAACCTTGAGAAGTGTGTAGGCCGTGAGATCCAAACTAGTGACAAAACCATTTGATGAAAGTGCTAAAGCTAAGAAAATAACGAAATTACATAGTGTAGAAAGTGATTAAGGCGGTTCTTTCATATTGAGCCCTTGAAGCCTTTTTATACCATCTCACCTTGTTATTTTGATTTAATTTTTTATATCCTTCTCAGCCCCTTCTAGCCTTTCTAAAGCCTTTTATTTAGCCACATTATAAGCCATATCCCTTTAGATAATAGGACATTTCCATATGACCCGCACTCGAATCGCGATGCATATACAGTTGTTTTAGAGCTTGAGTTTGGGGTGGTGGGTCCACCATTATGGGAATTTTTATTGGGATGATTTTTGAGCTTATTAATTGTGCTCTGTTCTTTATATTGAGGATAATTCACAGATTTTTATATTGTAACCCTTTGCCGGGGTAATAGTGAATGAAAAAGAAGCTACGAGCTAAATTTGCCAACAAGGGCATTAAAATAATAAAATATATATATATATATATATATATATATGAGGAAAATAGCGTGATATCTCAACATTAAAAGAGAGTCATGGCTATACAAAAGAAAAAATTGATTTGAAAAGAAAATATATATATTCGGACCGGCAAAGTGGAATTTTTATGTGAACATCTTATGCTTTAATTGGGTTAGTGGGGATGCTAAATTGTGCATCAAGAAATCATTGGGTTGAGTGAGAAACGTTTTATGAGAGTAACTCAAGCTCTAGGGCGATTCGTTGATGGCTAGTGAGGAGAGAGCCAAAAGCTCACTCTAAATTATCCAAATATACTTATTATACCATCCTTAAGCCTACATTACAACCTTAAAGACCTTTTGATTCTTTGCTATGTAATTGAGAAGTGATTGAGCCAATAGAGAGTAGTTAAATGGATCTTTGGACACTAGTGAAGTTCGATGAACAATCTATAGCCTCCTTGGTGAACTGAATAAAGTTCCTCTCCTTCTTACATTGCGAAACTAATCTGCTCTTAAATTCAAACCGTGTTGACTGTGGATATGAAAAGTGTACAAGTATGTAGTATTTACATATTATTACATGAAATTTTCTGAGTAGTTGCTTCGAGTCTATTTACCATATTCTTCTATCTTCTGTCTTCTGTGCTTAATTGACCTAGGTGTGTATTTAGAGACTTCCCTTTGTTTTTATCTTTATTGTATCGGGACGATACAACTTTGAGTTGGGGGTCTTGATGTCTCCTCATTTGTGATTGATTTATATTAGGATGAGACATCATTTTTAGTGATTTAGAAGTCATTATAGTCGATTTTCTTGAGAAATGCTACACTTTACTATTTTGAGTCTTGATTTCGTAAAATAATATTTTTAGAGCATATTGGGTTAAATTATTTATTTAGTGTGAAGCTTTAAAGATAATTATGCAGCTTAATTAGAGTCCAAGTCAAAGATTACAACTTATGGAAAGAGATTTGCATGGTAATTGGAGATAAGGAAATAAAAGCTAAAAAGATGGAAAAGGAAAAGCTGCCTTAATCTGGGATTCTGCAGCACACGTCTAAAGATATGCGTTTTTACCTAAGAAATAGGCCGATTTTGGTAATTTCCTTATTTTAGGGCAAGATAATTCTGTTGCGATTCTTTTGGTATCTTATGGAGCTCAAACCGACCAATAACGAAGAAGATATGCTCAAAACGGTCCAGCAGTGTTTATCTTTATTTCCATACGAATTAGACTTGGGCTTGAAGTCCACCACTTACTTATCCTTCAAGAAAACGAATTAGGGCTTCCAAGACACCTATAAATACACCCTTATACCATTGTAAACATGTCCTTGCTAGTCCTTGCTTAGTTGCAAAGTATAGGCTTAGTCTTTACTTATATTTTCTTAGATTTAAACAATAGCTTAGTCCCTTAGTTAGATATTCATCCTTAGAATCAAGCTATTCATTCAAGAAGCAAGCTGACCTATAGAGGAAGAAAAGAAGAAGAAGATTGGAGACTGACAAACTTCTCTTCTACATCTCACCTTCTCTATATTTAGAGTAATTATCTATAGATCTATTCTCAACCATATTTAAGCTCTTATTCTGTAAGTTTACTTTTAATTGTTGGATTATTAATTTGTCTTTAAATACTATTTGTTATTTCAATTGATTAAGCTTGACGTATATTGTTATTATGTGTTTTGACTTATTTCCCTAGATCTGATCAATCTTAGGATTAATCTTAGTTATTGACAACACCACATAATCGTCTAGTTTAACTAGATATCCATTAAGGTTTGATTTAATCACCAATCATTACTTAGGAATCCCTAGTAGTGGAGAGGTTGCTCCTAAGCCTAGAAAAGGCTAGGTAGAATTTAGAATCCTGGTTAATATATAATGCTTAATGTGACATGTTAGAATAACAATTTAGTAATAGACCTAGGAATCCTAATTTAATTGACTTACATTCATATTTAGTTATTTGTTTTGTTTATTTATTTTATTTATTTATTTTCATTAGATAGTTATTTATCTTTTTATATTTTTATCTAAAACATCTAAATTCATCTACGCTTGTTAAATATAAGTAGATCTAACGGATACAATCCCTGCGAACGAACTTGACTTATCATTAAAACTTGCAAACGATCTGTGATACTTGCAGTGAGTTCCGTGGTTCTCAAGGGTGTGTGTTCTTTATTATTATTCTTATTTATCTATTTATTTATCACACCTTTGCCCCCACCAAGAGACTAAAAAGAACACGCGTAAAACTAAAAACAAATAAAAACTTCTACACTAAATAAAGATAATAATAAAGAGTATGGAAGGAGCTGTCATCAAAATTAAAGGTAGAAGAAGACATTGTTGATGACAGCTCCTTCCAGACTTCTCTCTTGTGTTGTATGCTTCCCCGGCAGCGGCGCCAAAAACTTGTTGGGGGCAAAGGTGTGATAAATAAATAGATAAATAAAGATAATAATAAAGAGTCACACACCCTTGAGAACCACGGAACTCACTGCAAGTATCACAGATCGTTTGCAAGTTTTAATGATAAGTCAAGTTCGTTCGCGGGGATTGTATCCGTTAGATCTACTTATATTTAACAAGCGTAGATGAATTTAGATGTTTTAGATAAAAATATAAAAAGATAAATAACTATCTAATGCAAATAAATAAATAAAACAAATAAACAAAACAAATAACTAAATATGAATGTAAGTCAATTAAATTAGGATTACTAAGTCAATTACTAAATTGTTATTCTAACCTGTCACATTAAGCATTATATATTAACCAGTATTCTAAATTCTACCTAGCCTTTTCTAGGCTTAGGAGCAACCTCTCCACTACTAGGGATTCCTAAGTAATGATTGGTGATAAAATTAATCCTTAATGGCTATCTAGTTAAACTAGACGATTATGTGGTGTTGTCAATAACTAAGATTAATCCTAAGATTGATCATATCTAGGAAAATAAGTCAAAACACATAATAACAATATACGCCAAGCTTAATCAATTAAAATAACAAATAGTATTTAAAGACAAAATAATAATCCAACAATTAAAAGTAAACTTACAGAATAAAAGCTTAGAAATATGGTTGAGAATAGATCTATAGCTAATTACTCTAAATATAGAGAATGTGAGATGTAGAAGAGGAGTTGTCAGTCTCCAATCTTCTTCTTCTTGTCTTCCTCTACAGGTCAACTTGCTTCTTGAATGAATAGCTTGATTCTAAGGATGAATATCTAACTAAAGGACTAAGCTATTGTTTAAAACTAAGAAAATATAAGTAAAGACTAAGCCTATACTTTGCAACTGAGCATGGACTAGCAAGGACATGTTTACAATGGTATGAGGGTGTATTTATAGGTGTCTTGGAAGACATAATCCGTTTTCTTGAAGGAGAAGTAAGTGGTGGACTCCAAGCCCAACTCTAATTCGTATGGAAATAAAGATAAACACTGCTGGACCGTTTTGAGCATATCTTCTTCGTTATTGGTCGGTTTGAGCTCCATAAGATACCAAAAGAATCGCAACAGAATTATCTTGCCCCTAAAGAAGGAAATCACCAAAATCGTCCTATTTCTTAGGTAAAAACGCATATCTTTAGACTTGTGCTGCAGAATCCCAAATTAAGGCAGCTTTTCCTTTTCCATCTTTTTAGCTTTTGTTTCCTTATCTTCAATTACCATGCAAATCTCTTTCCATAAGTTGTTGTCTTTGACTTGGACTCTAATTAAGCTCCATAATTATCTTTAAAGCTACACACTAAATAAACAATTAAACCCAATATGCTCTAAAAATAATAATTCAACAAATCAAGACTCAAAATAGGAAAGTGCACTATTTCTCAAGAAAAGCGATATTAATGACTTCTAAATCACTAAAAATGATGTCTCGTCCTAACATAAATCTATCACAAATGAGGAGACATCACCAACAAACAAGGCAGAGGGTTCAAAACTTCTAGTAAGATTAAGATACCTAAAGATGTCTGTTACTGTTGTGGTAAAGAAGGACATAGAGATTTTGAATGCACTCTTAGAGACGGCCAGGGTCACAAATCTGCCGTAAATCTGATGGAGACCGAAGAAATAATCGCCGCGGTAATGGTTAAGGTAAACTTAGTTGAGAACAAAACCGAGTGGATCATTGACACCGGAGCTTCTCGATATTTCTGCGCAAACAAAGCCCTGTTCAAAAAGTTAGAGAAAGCAACTGATGGTGAACCTGTGTATTTGGGCGACTCTTCTACCACTACGGTTCTTAGAAAATGACAGGTTCCCCTTAAACTCACTTCTGGTAAGATTTTAGAGTTAAATGATGTTCTCTTTGTCCCCTCTCTTCATAGGAACTTAGTTTTCAGAGCTCTTCTTAATAAAGTGGGACTTAGACTTGGTTTTGAGGGGGGAGGGAATCATTATTACCAAAAATGATGAGTTTGTGGAGAAATGATATTTAAATTCTGGTTTGTTTGTTTGAAACATTGTAACCGTTAATGAGATTGCTTCTTATTCTGCTTATATCGTTGAGGTTATGGATACGTGGCATGGTATATTAGGTCATTTAAATTCAGCTTCTATTGAAAGGCTTAAAAATATTGTACTACTACCCCTTCACAATATGGATGATTTTGTAAAATTTCAAATATGTGTGGAGTCCAAACTTGCGTAAAAAACCTTTTAAATCCATTACCATGATAAAGACTAAACCGCTAGAATTAGGACATTCTGATTTAGCTGATTTTAAAAACTCCACTAGTAGAGGAGAAAAACTTTACTATATAGCCTTTGTTGATGACTACTCTTGGTTCACTAAAGTATACCTTCTTAAAACTAAATATGAGACTGAAAGTGCATTTTTAAAATATAAAGTCGAGGTTGAAAAATCAAATAGACTATAAAATCAAACGACTTAGGTCTGATAGAGGGAGCGAGAATAGTTCTAATTCCCTTTAAGAGTTTTGTGAAGCTAACGGAATTATCCTTGAACATAGTGCCCCTTATACACCCCAACAAAATGGCATAGCCAAAAGAAAGAATAGGTCCGTTAAAGAGACTATATATGCCATGTTAATAAGCTAAGGTTTATCAACTAATATGTGGGGGAAATCTTTTTTGTCAACCTGTTATGTGCTCAATAGGGTACCCCATAAATCCCTAGATAAGACCCCATATAAGATGTGGAAAGGCATTCCACCAAACCTAAAATTTTCAAAAGTGTGGGGGTGCCTTGCCAAAGTCAAACTATATGGTTTTAAAATAGTCAAAATTGGATCCAAAACCATAGAATCAATATTCATAGGGTATTCTAAGAATAGTGCAACATATAGATTCTTTTCTATAGATGATAACTCGATTTGCGAATTTAAAGATGCTGATTTCTTTGAACATAATTTCCCCTTGAAAACTTTGAATTATTTTTAATGGATCTTTATTTGTTGATAGCTTATCTAGTAATATTGATTTACCTCGTTGTGATGTTTTCCCTGGCCCCTCTACTTCTTTGGAGCCTAGTAGTATTCCTGAGGAAGAACCTGGGATAAGTAAGAGGTGTAGGATTGAGTCCAGTTTTGGACCCAACTTTAACACAGCCTTCATGACCGAAGGCTTTCACATTGACCTTATAAGCTAACATGTAGTCACCTGCCTCCTCATGGGGGAATGCCCAAAAACTTATGACGATGCTTTTAAATTTGTAGATGCTAGTTTTTGGAAAAAGACCATAGATAGTGAACTTGAGTCTATTAAAAGCAACCATACATGGGAATTAACCAACTTACCTGACGGTAGCAAACCTATAAATAGCAAATGGAATTTAAAAAAAATTGAGACTTGATGGTTCAATAGAAAAATTCAAAGCGAGACTTGTTATTAAGGGTTTTACCCAAAATAAAGTTTTAAATTACTTTGACATTTACTCCCCTGTGACCAAAATCGCCATTATAAGAACTCTTATTTCGTTAGCCGTCATTCACAAACTAGTTATACATCAAATGGATGTTCAAACCGCATTTTTGAACGGAGATCTGGAGGAAGATATCTACATGGCGCAACCTGAAGGGTGTGTGGTTCCTAGTCAAGGGGACAAAGTTGGTAAGCAAAAACAGTCTTTATATGGTTTAAGATAGACACCTACAAAATTGTATGAAAAGCTAGACATTACTCTCATTACAGATGGCTTTGTGGCTAACACTTCTGATTCATGTGTTTACTCCAACATAATAGGCTCAGAGTGTGTTATCATCTGTCTTATGTAGATGACATGCTCATCTTTGGTACTTCTATTCATATAAAAAATGAGACTAAAACCTTCTTATCTTCTAAGATCGATATGAAAGACATGTGAGAAGCTGATGTGATACTCGGGGTGAAAATCATTAGAAGCATTAATGGTATTTCCCTTAATCAGTCTCATTACGTGGAAAGGATACTGAAGAAATTCGACTCCTTTGAGGTAACACCTGTAAAAAATCCTTATGATTCTAGTATTCATTTGTCCAAAAACATTGGGGATGTCGTATCCCAAAATGAATACGCTAAGATCATAGGTAGTGTGATGTTCTTAATGAACTACACTCGACCCGATATAGCTTATGCCGTAAGTAGACTTATTCATTATACTCATAACTCGAGTAGTAACCATTGGTTTGCAGTTCATCGTCTATTGAAGTACTTAAGGGGTACCATTGATCTAGGCTTGTATAATAGCAAATTTCATGTAGTCCTTGAGGGATTTTGTGATGCAAACTTGATCTCTGACAATGACAATGTAAACTCCACCACTGGCTATGTGTTCTCTTTAGGGGGAGGTGCTGTATCGTGGAATTCTACTAAACAGACTTGTATAGCACGCTCTACCATGGAGTATGAGTTCATAGCACTAGAGTTGGCTGGGAAAGAAGCTGAGTGGTTGAGGAGTCTCCTATCAGATTTGCGACTTTGGGAAGGAAGTGCCACACCTGTGTGTATCCATTGTGATTTACAAGCTGCCATTGGAGTCGCTCATAATAGCGCCTATACTGGGAAGAATAGACATATTCGCATCAGACATAGGTTAGTAAGACAATTACTGGAAAATGGTGTGATAGCCTTTGAATATGTACGCTTAGAGAACAACCTAGCTGATCCGTTTAACAAAGGTCTAACCAGGAGAGTAGTCCTAGAGACGTCGAGGGGGGTGGGAATGAAAACCATTAATGGAGAACATGTGACTGAGTCAATGTGATTCTCTCCATCCCTATGGTTGATAACAAAATCGTCTTAAAAAGTTCATAGCCACTTGTGGTGGTCCTATTGAGAAGGACTTGATGAATAAGACGTACAAAGTATTTAAACTCATAGAGAATTCAAAGCCTTTAATGTGGTCCTTTTGAGAAAGACATGATAAATTTAATTGTAATAGCGAGACCCAAGCTTGATGATAGAATGTTAATAGGAGACGTCCTTAAACAATCTTAAAATGAAGAAATCCACAAAGTTCATAGCCGGTAAAGGGTGGTCCTTAGAGAAGGACTTGATGAACTGAAAGGTGATGTTTAAGAAAACTATAAATTTCAGTTGGGTAGAGTATGTGTTGTGAGGGTCTCGATCGAACAACCTTTAAAGTTCAAGAGTAAGTTCACTTAAACGGAATTCGATGGTTCTCTCACTTCACTACTTGTAAATTCAAATCGAAAGATATTGTCACTTAAGTACAATTCACCCAAATCCTGGTAGATATGGAAACCTGTAAACATTCTCTTCAAAAGACCTTGAGTGGGGGATTGTTGGATTTCATGTTAAATATATATATATATTATTAGTTTAATATAATCTTAAACACAAATCCGTTCATGTTCCTTTGGAGAATTGGAAAAGGCTTGATGAATATAGAGTATTAACTAAAACCTTTCCTATTCTTTTGGAAAAATGGAAAAAGACAATTTTGGTGAAAAATATGTCCCACATAGGAGTAGAGATAGAAAAGATAATAGTTTAAAATAGCTTACATATCTATTACTTTCAAAAGAAATAAAGGCTATGAAAGCAAGAAGGAAATGACAAAGCCCCACACGTGCGCACCACCACCACCACCACACGCCCGCCTGGCCCGGCGGGGGCGGGGGCGTTGGCTTGTAGGGGGAGTTGGGGAGTCAAAGAATCAAAAATGAAATAATTTTTCTGAAGTGAATCCGGTGAAAGATGACTAGCTCTTATAGTAGTCGGTGGCAAGTCAACCCATTCAGCCAGAAGATAAAACACCCACCAATTTCGCACCAGAAGACAAGCGCCCACCAATTACGCACCAGTCAACAGTTACAGAACTTGGTCAAACGCGTGTCTAGGTTCATTGCTGAAATTTAAAACGTGGGTCAAATAAAAACCGCCAATCAATTAAGGAGGAAATAAAGGGCACTAGTTGTGGGCGTTTCTACCAAAGACTTTCTCCACCTACTCTCTTCCCCTATAAATACTGCAGCTCCTCATTTGTTTTAAGCTGCGAAACACATCCGAAAAGAACAAACACTCCACCTCTCTTATCTCTGAAAATTATAATACTTATGTCGATCACTTGAATGACCGGTAAGAAACCCAACCTATTATCTACCAATATTTATGGTCTTTACAGATCCCATCGATACCGACCAAAGTTTTAGAGACCATTTTTTGTGATCGCTAGAAACAGAGCATTAGCAACCATTGGTGATCGGTAAGTTTTATGTAACCTTTAGAGACTACCCAATATACATGGTGGTTCAATTTTCCCGTCCACTTTCACCAACAACCTTTAGCGACAAACATTTATTCTCTATCGACCACCGGGTGGTCGCTACAAATTATTAAACTTTATAAAATCCATAACTAGTTTCACACTTCTTGTAATCTAATTCCAAAACGCCACCCCACCCCGTCCACTTTCTTGTCGTCTCCACCTCTCTTGTCATCTCTAGTTTGCTGGCACCTCGTCCAGACCTTTTGTTGTTATAGTTGGCTTCCATTAACCCACCTCCATCTAGTGCCGCCGCAGCTTCGAGATTAACTGTATTTTATAATTTCAAATTATATTTATGTTAGTTTATTATGGATTTATTGTATAGTTATTGTATTAACGGAGTTCTCATCACAAAGCCTTATCACACCATGTAAGATCGGCTAAAGTGATTTCTAGGAAACAATTTAAATGTATCATTACGATGTCGTGAACACAATCTATGATTTTTAAACTCGATTATGAACTTATTTTTCCCTTCTTGGAGACAATCTGAGTGAAAGTCATTTACACCTTCTATTTTGATCTCGTAAAATTATGTTTGAGTAAATAAATTCTTATTTTGTTTTATGAGATACTTTAATGATTTCAAACTTTACTAAATGGTGATTAAAAGTTATTTTTTATGAAATAACCAATTATGACCTAGGCACAAACTTGTATGGCATGCTAGAAGATAATATAATGTAGTTTATTTGAGAGTCATACTTGCAATATCTGATTCCGAAGATAAAAAGCTGATTGATAAAAAAACATGAGATTTCCCGCCAATATTCTGATCATTTAAGTGAATAATTGCATGAACCTTTTCAATTCTCTAATTTTCAGCTAAATGGTCAATTTTGGTATTGTGCAAGTTAACTTCTCCTGCCCAAAGAGTAAGCATACGATTTTCCCCATTAAACTTATTAATATAAACAATAGAAGATCTAATTATGCGACCCAAATAATATATAATACTTACCAAAAAGTTCTATGAAATAATTCAGCTATAAATACCATTTTCTCAAATTATACATATTGCAAGGAAATGAAATTTGTCAAACCAAACATAACAATTACATAACCACCAGTATGTTAAAGAGTCAAACAAACATATTAGACTGAGTAGTAAAGGGTACTGAATTTTTCCCCTTTTGTCACATTAATATAAAGTGCAACAAAAAAAGCGAGCAATGGAAAAAAAGACCTCACAAGAATTGATTATATATAAATCTCGATTCCTGGGGACCATCATGAAAATTGTAAAAACCAACCGAATCCATTCTGGCCCATTTCAACCGGGTTTGGACCAAATAAGACCCCTTCCAAATTGATGGCATCTTCGTAATTTCGCTATGACAAATTTAAAAAGGAATTATACATTTTTGTTCATTGCAAAGTGGAAGATAAATAATTGAATTAAGATGGACAAAAAAAGCATACAATTAATAATCAAACAATCAAAACACTATCTTTACAAAACATAATCAAGAATATGATATCTAAAAATACATGCTTAGTAAGATATATTTCCTCCACAAGTAGTTTGTTTCTTTGTTGCTTTAGTAGCATATTTATTATGACACATCCTAAAATAAATCATACTTTCTTTATAAACATTTTTATAGATAAAATAAATACTTGACTCGCAAAAAATAAAAATAAAACAGAAAAGTCAATCTGCAAAAGAGCAGAAATATCATAATACCCTAAGGACCTATAATGCAATTAAAATATCTGAGTCAATTTCACAATAGGTCATATATTATGCAAAACTTGCAATATAGGTCACTATATTTTGTTGAGAAACTTAAGTTGATTGAACTGTATGTCCCTATTTTCTACAAAAACTACACTATAGGTCACTATATTATGCAAATTTGAGCTATAGGTCCCTATATTATATTTTTTTCAATTAATCGCACTATAGGTCTTTATATTATTAAAACATAGAATTAATTGCACTATAGTTGTCCTTGTATTATGTAAATATGCTCTATAGTCCATGTATTATAAAAAAATATGCACTATTGGGTATTATGAAAAAATATACACTAGAAGTATCTCTATTATTGAAAAATAAAGCCAAGGTTTAAAATTTATTTATTTAATTTATTGCACTATAATTCCCTATTTTATACAAAATAACCTATATGAATTATAGCTTGATAAAATAACTTCTAAAATTTTGACAGGACTAAGTGCAAGATTCTGAAAACTTGGGGATCTAAAAGGCACTAATATAATATTTTCTTTTATGTACATGAAAAAATAGATTTTTCAAAACGTTGGGGAGCATCATCAACCACATAGTGATTGCTAATGGATCTTATTAAGAACCCCACCAATTACCTACCAATATATATGGTCTCTATAGTTCTCATTTATACGGACCAAAGTTTTAGCGACTATTATTTGTGATCGCTAGACATAGAGCATTATCAACTATTAGTGATCGGTAAGTTTATATATCCTTTAGCAATTACCTAATTTTCTAGTGGTTTAAATTGCCCATCCTCCTTCGCCAATAACCTTTAATGACCAACATTTATTCTCTACCGACCACGAGGTGGTCACTGCAAATCTTTAAAATTTATAGTTTCACATTTCTTATAATCTAATCCCAAACCCCCCCCCCCCTCCCATAAAAATTCTCTCCTCCCCAGCTAGCTCTCCCATCGTTTTCAGTCTTCTTGCCATCTCTACCTCTCTTGTCTCCACCTCGCCCGTCACCATCTCCAGTTTGCTGGCACCTCTTCCAGTTCTTTTATTGTTACAGTTGGCCGCCATCTATAATTATTTTTTAATTTCGAATTATAATAATATTAGTTTATTATGGATTTATCGTATAATTATTGTGTTAACAAGGTTCTTATCACAAAGCCTTGTCACACCATGTGAGATCGGCTAAAAAGAAATCTACCACAACAACTAGAATTTATCAAAACGATGTGGAATACACATTTCAAGCATTTTAAACTTGAGAGGGGCTTATTTTTCCCTTATTGGCTCTCAAATGGGTGGAAGTCAGTCACACCTTCGATTTTGAACTCGTCAAACTATCTTTGAGAAAACAAATTCTTGTTTTTTTAGCTACTTGTATAATTTCAACCTTCACTAAAATGATGATAAAAATGGTTTTGTACGAAATAACCTAGTATTATCCAGGCACAAACTTGTACGACATGATAGGAGATGGTAAAATGTAGTTTACTCGAGTACCATACTGGTAACATCTGATTCAGAAGATACAAAGCTGATTCATCAAAAGACTTGAAACCTCCAACCAATAGTCTGATCAATTAATTAGTTAATAATTGCATTAACTTGTTTAATTTTTCAATTTTCATCTAAATGGTCAAGTGAGGTCTGTACAAGTTAACTTCTCATGCCCAAAGAGTTAGCTAGCATACAAATTTCATCTTTTAAACTTATTAACATTAACAAAAAAAGATCTAAGCATGTGACCCAAAAGAGAATATAATACTTGCAAAAAGTTCTATGAAATAATTCATCTACAAATACCATGTTATAAAATTAGACTATTGAAAGGAAATAAAATTCGTCAATCCGAGCATATCAATTGCATACAACCAGTATAACAAAAAGTCAAACAAACATATTAGAAAGAGTAGTTATGGGTACTGATTTTTCCCGTGTTTTATCACATTAATATAAAGTGCAACAAAAAGGAGCGAGCAATGGAAAAAGAGATCTCACAAGAGTTGATTACAGATAAATTTTTGAGGCCTCAGGACCATCATGGAAATTATAAACACCAACTGAAAGTTCAACCTGCTTTAGACCAGATAAGAGCATCACTGCGACCCCTTCCAAGGAATTATACATTTTTCTTCATTGCAAAGTGAAAGATAAAGAATTGAATTAAGATGACGAATATTATATATAATCATACCTACATAAATTTATGAATCTGAAATTACACAACTTTATTTATGATCTATGTATAAATATAGAAAGAAAGAAACTTGCAATTATATCAATACAATTATCTGCATGAGTATTAGAAGACATAACAATACAGGTAGAAAAGGAATCACAATAGAGGATCTCATGAGGCACATAAGATTGCGATCATATATTTTTAACACTTGAAGAATAAACAAGCGATACCAGTCCGTTTATATATATGGACTCTATCAAATAATAGAGTTAGACTTGGTTATGCACGCATTTGTGTTGAAATAAATAAAAAGGACGAACTACCTGATAAGGTGTTTATTGATGTTGATAATGAGGATTCGTAGGATCTCAGTGTGACTTATGACTGGAAACCATTATTATGTAAGAAATGCAAGCTAGGTGTCAAGCAATGAAGAACGCGTAGATGCCTAAAGTTGTACAAACACATAACTTAATAGTTGGATCCAAGGATAAGGGGATCAATGATGCAACTAAGGAAGTGAATACTTGAAGGTTTTTTATTCAAAGAAATAAATAGAGAGTGGAAGGAAAACGTGAATCGTTTACTATTAAGATGAATTATGGGGAAAGAGCTAGCAGATTATTGCACTAAAAAATCTCAATACAGATGAAGTCCTTGCGTTGCTTCTGGACAATACATTAAAGGACATTAAAAGACATTAAAAGACATTAAAAAGATATGATAAATAACAACCGGCCAAGCTGATTAACATATGAAAATTGAAGAGTAATAATATGTTTTGTCATCCAAACAATTAAATAACTGACATGGATAGGACAACTTACTATATGGAGATACTCTTTTAATAATACAATTTTTAAAAAAACCATCTCAATCACGTTATAAGAACTAAACTCTCCTTGTAAATCATTACTGCAAGTTAACACCCGTAGCTATATATTCCTGTACTAGTCATTTCATGAGTGTCGAGGGCACACAATTTCAGTTCTTCTTCATTAATTTCAATTATTATGGCTTCGTTCTTCAACAACAAACGAGGAGAGAAAATTATAAATGTGTTTAGAATTCCATAAATGATGACTTGTTTGGTCCAAGATTCCACCTTTCTGTATTCTTTCATTACCCATATCTCCACAACTTTTGGTTCTGAATAGGCATATTGCACCTAGTTAGACGAACAGAAACAATGCAAGAGAATCATTTAAGATAGTGAGAGTCTTTTCAGATATTTTATTACCGTGAAGTATAGCCCTTGAACTAGACAATCACCATTACCTGGAAAATCATGCTCAATTTTCTCCAATTTTAACTACTAAGATTGTAGACTTGGAATGTATTGGTTTTTCTAATAATAACGACCTTGTAATTATTTTGTTGGAATCCAAACAAAATCTACTTATCGAGCGAAAGTTGATTAAGTTTGGTCTTAAAGGAAGAAATTAAATTCCCTAGTTGCTGGATACATAAAACAAAGCTACGATTATCATCTGAGACACAAAGAAATAATCCATTGCGAGGCAAAGAAACATTAAACTTGTTGCTCTTATTGATTCTCTTATAGAAGTGAGGTATCTCTAGATGAGGTGAGATTTCATTGAGTTATTTACACGAATGAAACGATAACAGTGTTCTACGACGTTGTCTCGCTAAATTAGGATGCAATCAGGCTGATATTTCATATGCGTGTTGATGAAGTAAGAACTTTTGAGGAAATGGTAAAATAATTTGCTAACGCGTATGAAACGCAACATTGATTTTATAGGCAACGTGAATAGTATATTTATGAATACATCTTTAGGTAAACTTACCTCTTTTTGTGATGTGCTTTTATTAGTAGATGAAGGGAATATTGGTTAACCCTAAACTCGTTTATGTTAATAGGGTATATTACAAATCACCCCCTAACCCATCCTAATTCTTAGCGTCAAACCCAATAGAACCCTAAAAAATAAGAATTGGACTTTACCTCCCAACCGACTAAACTACTCAACTTTATTTAAAAAAATAAACTCACATTTAATACGAGGTACATCAACAATGGTAATGAAGAACATATTATACGAAAGGGACAAAGATGTAGAGAAAAGTTTAAGAGAGGAAGAAGAGAATGAACAATCTTTTATTTACTGTACAAGAAATCTTCTATTTTAGGAAAGATAATTTGAATATTAATAATGTTATGTCATCAAATTGAAGGAGAAAACGAAATATTCAAATACCAACGTATGTGAACTTTGTAATGATCGGGTGCAAATGTAATAATATCGTTCTTTTAAGGTGCTTTATTTTCTACGAACACATAAGATGTTTGAATGATCATGAGATGTTCATTCATAAGAACGCTACTGAAATTGAAAATCAGGAAGCAATAAGTTATATCAGTCACATACTGATATGGCCTCTTATATGTAGTTGGAGTCTTTGTTTTACAACACAAACTTCTCATACAAATAAGTTCGATAGTTGTACTCGTAATGCATCTATATTGATTAATAACTTATCACATATGGTACTGAAATTGTGTAACATTAATAATCAACTGCTATACTGGGTTGAGTTGATTAAATGGAGCACAATTATTGCTAATGGTAAAAACCTCGATCATGTGAGCTTTAAAGTATCTGCACCAAGCTCATCAGAGTTAGAATGACTCCCAAGTCCAAAGTGGCTTTCTAATGTATTAAATAAAGGACTTGTTACAAGTCTTATTTAGTATATTTGGTGTAAAAGAAATGAGAAAGTGTTTGCCAAAGTAAAAGGAAATGAAGAGAAGATTATGAAGGATATAAAATGGACGTTTGCCATTACAGTCTAAGAGCATAATCCTTTTGCAATTCAAAGAAGTATAGGGATTTTATGAAAATTGAAGACTTCCAGTGGTTAGCCGTTAGTTGGAGTGGTTTGAAAGCATTGAGGCTCTTGTGCCTAACCTGAGGGTTAGTATAATTAAACTTTATGTAACAGTTTTTATGTTCAAATAAAAAAGAAAACTGCCTGACTAGCATAAAAATCAAATAGAATTATGTAGGTCATATTCTTTCTTCTGTCTTATTTAGGATATTTTAAGCAAGGATATTACTGAGTTTCTTTTATACTAAGAGGGGAACTTCAATCTAGGGAAATCAATCACACACATCATCAAACAAATAATCAAGAACGCCATATTTTCTCGTTTGCAAAATATAGAATTTATTTGTAATACATGCATTAAGGCGAGATGCCAATGAGTTTCTTATAATAATACCAATCAGTTTTAATAAAAATAATAGTCCATTTTCCTTAATATAAGCTGATGTATGAGGACAATCCCTGGTTACTACTTTAGCGGGTTACCATTGGTTTTTAGTTGTTCGTCGATGATTGTACTCGGATGGCATTGTTCTACTTACTAAAAAAACTAGATAAAATTTTACCTTCTTTCCAGCCTATTCTGGCAAGATTAAGACTTAATTTTCTTTCAAGATGAAAATTCTCCGTTTCCATCATTGCCTTTTTCATGAGTTCTCCTGTTCTCAGACACCACAAAATAATGGAGCTTTACTCCTTGTTCCATAATTATCTCATGTGCACTCATGTTCTCAGACAACATTAATGCTTCTTCCATAATTTTCTAGTGCCTTATATTTTTTCATCTCCACAAAAACCAGCTACCAAACTTGACCCTAATTGTGAATGATACTTGCCTTCTAATATTCATACACGCGTCCTCGACACTACACAAAACAAAGCAGCCCCTTGGGTTCATTTACCACAACCCCCTTTTTTTGAACAAGTCCTACTAGACTGTTTTCAACAAGAGCAGCCACAATATATTTAGTAATTACGAAATCATCCCTTCAACTTTTCTTTCACCAATTCCGGTAACTTCTGCATTTAAACGCTGCTCCCGAGATTTTTGCATCTGATGTTCAACCTTTGGTAGCTCTTGAACGACCCTTTTGCGCCATTTTATTGCACTTACTAGTCCCCTAGAAAATATTTCTCTAGACTTTGTGAATTTTCTAGCAAGTGCTTACCAATAGTTTAGCAATTTGCATGATATAGGATGATATGATAAATAGAATAGATTGCACAACAGTTACACAACAAATGCAACCAAATAGATGAATAAGAATATATTTTTCCATTCAAATAATCAAATCTAGTGATCTGAATAATTTCCTAAATAAATATTCTTTTTTACTAGAAATATTTTTGAAACAAAAACGTAAAGCGGAGCATCATAATAAATCATAAAGCATGGACTTAACTCTATCGTTAACTTTCTCGGAACAAAAGGCAGGTACTAAATGCATCTGCTAGAATATTACAACACCTCCTACTAAGAAGAACACCTAGCCACTAGTGGAGTTTACTTCGTCATTGTCAGAGATCCAACTTTTATCACAAAATCCTTAAGAACCGTAAGAAATTTGTTATAATGCAAGCCTAGATTAATGATACCCCTTAAGTAATTCAATAGACGGCGAAGAGCATCCCAGTGGTCACTACTCGGGTTATGAGTGTAACGACTAAGTCTACTCACGGCATAGGCAATATCGGGTCGAGTGTAGCTCAATAAGAACATCACACTACATATGATCTTAGCATATTCATTTTGGGATACAATATCCCCATAGTTTTTGGACAAATAAATACTAGAATTATAAGGAGTTTTTATAGGCGTTACCTCAAAGGAGACGAATTTTTTGAGCATCCTTTCTAGGTAATGAAACTATATCAGGGAAATACCATTACTGCTCCTAATGATCTTCACCCCAAGAATCACTTCCGCTTCTTCCATGTCTTTCATATCCAATTATGGTGGTTTAGTCTTTCTCGTGGTTATGAATTTAAAAATTTCTTTCAAAAGTTTGGACTCTACACATATTTGACATTTTACAAATTCATCCACATTGTGAAGTGGTATTAGTCCAAGATATTTATTCATTTTAATAGAAGCGACATTTAAATGATCAAATCAACCATGCCACGTATCAAGAGATTCAACTATATAAGCAGAATTAGAAGTATTCTCATTAAGAGTTATAGTGTTTAAAACAAACAAACCATTATTTAAATACCCTTTCCCTACAAACTCGTCGTTTTTTGTAATGATAATTTCCCCTCTTAGAAAAAAAGTTTGGGTCGCACTTTATTAAGAAGAGCTCTGGGAAAAAGGTTTCTACAAAGAGATGGGATAGAGAGAACATCATTTGACTCTAAAATCATACCGGAAGTGAGTTTGAGGAGAACATGTCCTTTTCTGAGAACCGTAGCGGTAGAAGAATCACCCAAATACACGCATTCAACATCGGTTTCTCCCTCAAATGTTTTGAAGAGGTCTTTGTTTGCATAAAAATCAGGAAGATCTGGTGTCAAGGATCCACTTAGTTTTGTTCTCAACTAAATTTACCTCAACAATCACCGCAACGGTTATTTCTTCGGTCTCAGTTAGATTTGTGGCAACTTTGGGACCTTGGTCAGCTCTAAGTTTACACTAGTAAGCTGTGTGTCCTTCTTTCCCACAACAATAACAAGAGCTTTGAGGTTTTTGAATCATATCAGAATTTTTGAACCTTCCTCCTTGTTTGTTAGAGTTGTCGCAATTCTTGTTTTCTCCAGATTTGGATTCGTTAAAGCTTTCTTGTTTTCCATTCCCTTTGAACATGTCTTTGTTACCTTGGCCAGAACTTTCATCAAGGTTCGCTTTCGAGGAACAAGGAGGGAAAGAAATAGATTTATCATTGAGTCGATTGGCTTCTTCCACTGGCATATGGCTGATGAGTTCTCTTCAAGAGTCATCTCCTTCTTTTTGTGTTTGAGATGGTTATGATATTCCCTCCAAGATGGAGAATATTTATCAAGAAAAATGTTGGATGGGAAAATTTAAATTTCAAACTTCTTCATGTCTTCAGCGGCTATCTCGTCGCATATGTATTCATACACACGAAGTTGTTTAGTCATAGGCTTCTGATCGGTAAATTCGAAGTTATACCAGTTTCGGGAGACATATTTCTTCTTACCGGATTCATTAGCCCCATATTTCTTTTTGAGAGTTTCCCATATTGCCTTTCTCGATCTTTCTTTGGCAAGGAGATAAAAAATGAGTTTCGAGACGTTGTTCAACATCCAACCCCGAGCCATTGTATTTTCTCTTTTGAACTTGTGTTCGATGAAAATATATCTAGACTATTCTTCTTCCATAGGAAATCCGTTTCCACAGTAAGTGGAGGATAGTAGAGTCAAGTTTATACTGTTTGAGACAGATATAGATCTTTTGTGTCCAACACTTATAGTTTGAACCAATAAGGGGCTCCAACTTATTCACCTAGGAAAGGCATTTGCATTCAAGGATGAAGCAGCTGCCGAGTTTGGAAATGCCTATTCTAAAAAATCGGTGATATAAAAGAATATATTTTAAATAGTTGGGAAAAATAATAAAAATCACCGATTTTAAAAACAACAGAAATGGAAAATCCAAATAAAATATTTTAATTAAGGTAAAACTAGTCAATTATGATAATGAAATACTAAACGAAACACTTACATGGAAATAAAAAAGAACAATACACGGAAATAATATTGTTATAAGATATTTCAGCATACAAGTTATCTCTAACGAAGAGAGATTCTACAACAAAATAATTTATAGAGAAATATTTCTTTTGTTCTTTTCTGATTGGTTTCGTAGCTAAGTCAAGTGGGAAGGAATTGTATTTATAGGTTAGTAGGTGAAGAGAACCTTTAATTAGAATCATCAAAATAAATGCTCTCGAATGACTCCATTATTGTTGATGTTTGGATTGTTACATATGTTAACATATGTTACACGTTTATAAATTCCAGCAATGAACCTGGACAATTTGTTGACTTAATTTATTCCCGTATTGACTAGGTCTTGTAACAACTAAGCTTCAATAGGGAATATTCTGGTTTTGATGTGTTTTCGATTGGTGGACGTTTTGTATTATGGATAAAAAGATATGAATTGCCACTTACTACTATAAGAACCAACTTTCCCACCGGAATCAATTCAGAAAACGTGTTTCATTGTTGACTCTTCTAACTCCCCGAGACCCACGTCGGGATGAGCGGGTGGTGCGCGTGTGTAGGGCTTTTCCTTTTCCTTTTTGGCTTCCATAACCTTTAGTTCTTTTGCCAGGAATAGATGAGTAAAATATTATATTTTAATATTTTTCATATCTCTCCTCCTATGTAGGAATTTTTGTTCAATAAAAAAGTGTCTTCTCCACATCTCAAAAAAACGTGAATGTATTGATTCAACGAACACTCTATATTAATATAATCTTTTACACTTCTCCAAAAAAACATGATTAGATTTACATTAACACGATAAATTAATATAAAACGTAACGTATAATACCATAACTCTCACTTTGTAGTAACTAGACTCTCCTTGTAAACGTTAACTCTAAATGTCACGTTGCTAATATTCTTGTATCAGTCATGTCATGAGTGTCGAGGGCACGTGATTTCAGTCCATTTCATTGGTTTCAATAAGTATGGCTTCGTTTTTCCATAAAAAACGAGGATACAATGGCCTTATGTTGAGATTTTCAAGAATGTTGACTTTTTTCGTTAGATATTTCAAGAATGTTTGTATTAATACAAATAAGGCAAAAGAATTGCTTAAGATTGTGAGAGGCTTGTCAATGTGAACGCAGTGAGGTATAGTTTTAGGATATTTTATTTCTTGAAACACGTTAGTGTTCACATCAAAAGAAAGAATAATATCTATACTTTCTCTTATAGCATCACAATGCAATTCTCCATTGAGTAGTACTCCCTATATAAGACAAGAACCATATATACTTAGACTGGACGAGTAGTAATTCATAAAAGTGAGCATGAATTACTACTCAGATATTCACTCGGTCTGAACCTGTCCCCTCATAACATGAGTGTTTGTATAATTTGAGGTTGTCGCCTTCTTATACCAGAAAATGACTTATATGTGACAAATACCAACCAGCTGCACCGACTTGTCTTATTTCCTTGTCAATAAATGTTACACCGCTAATTTTACTAAAGTCATGTGAGACATTACTTACAATTTTCAAATATATAAACCCCCATCACCCATTCTCTATATAGAGACCCCCAAATATTCCTTGCTATAAAACACAATCAAAAAATATGTTTATCTTTCTTCAATTTAACACAACAACACTGGTGGGGCCTAGGGTGTGATAAAATAAGATGTAAATAAAGTGCAAAAACACCCTAGAACTACACGGTTCTGCAAGTATACAGATCGTATGCAAGTTTTAGATAAAGATGCGTTCCGCAGAGACTTTAGAGGTTAGAGGAATCTTATGCAAATACCTAGTGCAAATAATTAAAGGTAGAACAACTAAATGCAAATAAAAGTAAAGATAAATAGATTTTTGTTTGGTTTTCTAATAAACTAAATTAAACTAAGAATTAAAAGACAGAAATATAAATATGAAAGAGAAGTGATATGAGAATATAGCTTAAGTTATTAGCATGTAATCCCCACTAGTTTTGCCATTCTAAACATGTAAGGGTGAATTATGTAGTATTTCCCTAATCGGTCCCAATATGCTATCGGTAGTTTCAAATAGGATTTACCTGTGTCAATAAGGCTTCCTAAGCAAACTTTTCCTGTAATTGGTAAATAGTCACACAGACTAAACCATAGTGATTATCTAGCTAGGTTGGGTTGTCAGATCAAACCTAAAACTAAACGTTATGTGCTAAAAATGCAATTAAACACCGTTGTCAATGGTATCCTAATTACTAGATGGTAATTCTAATGGCTGCAGTCCACAAGAACACAGAATATAAATCCAAACACATAAACAGAGAATAAAAACTATAATTCTATTTAAAACATTAAATTCCCAAATTAGATAGATGTCAACTCAAAACTAGGGTTCATACATATATGCTAAAACTCAAGCTAAAGAAATTTAGTTCATGAAAGAAAAGAAAGAAATTACAAAATTAAAGGGAGAAGAAGTCATTGTTGATGAACAGCTCCTTCCAGACTTCTCTCTTGTGTTCTAAGCTTCCTCTTGGTTTAAGGTTTCACCAAGGATGATTTAAGAGTGTTAAGAGGCTGTATTTATAGTGTAGAGGTTGACCTAAATCGTTTCTTGGAGATAACTTCAAGTAATGGACTCCTAGCCCAACTCAAATTCGTAAGGAAAACACTGTTGTGTTGTTTTGAGTGTATCTTCTTCGTTATTGGTCGGATTTTGCTCCATAAGATACCAAAAGAATCGCAACAGAATTATCTTGACCCTTCAGAAGGAAATTACCAAATTCGGCCTATTTCTTAGGTAAAAACACCAATCGTTAGACGTCTGTGCAGAATCCCAGATTTAGGCAGCTTTTCCTTTTCCATCTTTTTAGCAATTGTTTCCTTTTCTCCAATTTCCATGCAAATCTCTTTCCATAAGTTGTAGTCTTTGACTTGGACTCTAATTAATCTCCATAATTATCTTTAAAGCTTCACACTAAATAAACAATTAAACCCAATATGCTCTAAAAATAATAATTCTACAAATCAAGACCCAAAATAGGAAAGTGCACTAAACTAAGCTAAAATCAACCTATAAACTAATAAATAAGCCTAAAATGATGTCTCATGAGTAGATTTTACTATCACAAATGAGGAGACATCAAGACCCCCAACTCAAAGTTGTATCGTCCCGATACAATAAAAGTAAAGAACAGTAGGGTTGTCAAAATAAACAAGAAGAAGTCGGAGGAGAACAAGAACAGAATATAATGAATGATCCTAGAGCATAAAATCCAAAAAATCTCATGTAGTAATGCTCAAGAAATAATGCACAAAGATACTTAGTATACATGTAATCAACAATCCATAAATTCAAGTTAAGATTAATTTCGCAATGCCAGAAGGAGAGGATGATAACTTAGTTCAGGTTAATGGCTATAGGTTGTTCATAGGTCCCAAATACAGCATCCAATGGTCCACTTACCTACTACCTAATAGCTCAATTGTTTCTCCATCTAGTAGTTAGAAATCCTAAGGTCTTGGTTATAACTTGGCTTAAGGACGGGTGTGGTATATTTGGATAATGAAAAGTGAGCTTTTGGCTCTCTCCTCACTAGCCATCAACGAATCGCCCTAGAGCTTGAGTTTTCACTCGAAGATGTTCTCACTCAACCCAATGTATTGATGCTTTTGATTTGCATCCCCAATAATCCCAATTAAAACCTTTGATGATATAAAATCCACTTTGCCGGTCCGAATATATAATTTCTTTTCAAATCAATTTTTTCTTTGGTATAGCTATGATTCTCTTTTTGATGTTGAGATATCACACTATTTTTTCATATATATTCTTTCTTTTTATGCCCTTGTTGGCAATTTTAGCTCGTAGCTTCTTTTTCATTCACTATTACCCCGGCAAAGGGTTACAATAAATACTTTCATCATCAATAAAATCACAAATATAATTCCCAAATCCAAAGTTCCCTAATGATGAAACCCACCACCCCAAACTCAAGCTCTAAAACGAGTTTGTCTCAGGTTTTGCGATTCGAGTGCGGGTCATATTGATAAGTCCTAAAAACTAGGGTATGGATTATAATGTGGTTTCAAATAAAAGGCTTTAGAAAGGCTCAGAGGGGCTAAGACGGATAACAGTAATATCAATATCAAATAAAAGGGTGAGAAAGTCTAAAGGCTTCAAGTGTTTTATCATGAAAGAACTGCCTTAGTCATTTTTCTAACTACCGGATTTCGTTACTTTTTCATTATTAGTTCATAGACAAGCGGGTTTTCAACTAATTTTAAACCTCACGTTCTACACACCAAATAACTATTCCTAAGTTTCAACGTGATTTCTTAGCATTGCTCATTAACTTTTCTATCCTTTATTTCCCGTTTTCATGCATGCATGTTAAACAAATTTGTTGCATCTTTCAAAAACATACTACTAACTATCATTGACCTAATAAAATCATGCTCAAATAGGTACATTCAAGATATTCTATGCCTTAATTCAACCTTAAAATTTTTAAATTTTATGCAAAAAACGAAAAAAGAAGACGAGGACAACGAATCCCCACCCCCAACTCAAAAGTGAGCCGTGTCCCCACGACTCGAAAAAGACTCAAGAATGGAATAAAATTTAAAATAAAAACTAACTAATCTACCTAATGTATACAAGCTATTAAGAAAAATTAGAATGACCTACCTGGTTGGCCATAGAGATCCATCATATCATCCTCATCTTCTGAAGCTGAGGGATCGGTGTAATCATCTACATCCTTGTACAAGGTCAAATTCTCTACATGTGTTTCCAACTGCATGATTTCTACCCAAAGGTCTTTGTTATCTTCACGTAATCTTTCAACTTCGTTCTGTAACTTGATAGCCCAAGGAGGAAGATCATAAACAATTTCAGAGGAAGAGGTAGAAGAACCTTGGTCTTGGATTTTTATTTTCTCTAAAGGCCTCCTTGATGGTATGGACATTCTAGCAGTTAATCTCTTCTTTGGTAGTGGTTGTTCAGGTGCCTTTTCTTTTGATTCTTTGAGCACTTTCTCTTGTATTCCATAGCTTCAGATCTGTTAGTCATGCTTGATTCACCCACAACTCAAGTTATACCAAGGATGGATTAAAAGTTTAAGGAAAATTTGGTTTAGCATGATGTTGTTGCTTGGAATTGATGAAAGAGAAAGGTTATTTGATGGTTCTAGCTTTAATTATCTGCACTTGATATTTGCATAAGATTCCTCTAACCTCTGTAGTCTCTGCGGAACGAATCTTTATCTAAAACTTGCATACGATCTGTATACTTGCAGAACCGTGTAGTTTTAGGGTGTTTTTGCACTTATTTTATATCTTATTTTATCACACCCTAGGCCTCACCAAGTTTTTGGCGGACCAGGGGTGCGGTGTAGGGGGTAGTCTGCGCCATGTCCGTCAAAACACCCGTGGTACCCGACCCCGTGGCACGCGTTTGAGGTGTGCAGACCAGGGTCCGGTGTACCGCGCCTATCGTTCGAATTTTTTCTTGCTTTCTGGATAAAACCCGTGGTACCCGACCGTGGTACGGGTTTTCTGGGCACGGTGCATCCCTGCGGACCAGGGGGTAGTCCGCGGGGTAGTTCGCGCCAGGCCTTGAGTTCCTCCAATTTTTTCCTTTTGACCCCAAACTCGTTTCCTACACAATAACACACTACCTTTCTCTCCTATTAGCTTGTAAACACAGTTAAAAATATACACTAACTTAAAATTATACACTACAAAGCAAAAACAACTAATCTAAAAAGCAATTAAAACAAGGGGTGTCTCCCAAGAGCACTTTTGTTTAACGTCTTTGAGTTAGACGTGTACCTCAGGCTAAGCGCATTCAACAAGGTAGATTTTCTCCACTTGCCCAAAGTCCTCATTGTCATAGTATCTCTTCAAACGCTGGCCATTCACCATGAATGTCCGTTGCTCGGCTGGATTTTCAATCTCAATCGCTCCATGCGGTGTGACTTTGGTAACAATGTAAGGTCCTCCCCAACGGGATTTAAGCTTTCCTGGGTAATTCGAAAATCGAGAGTTGTATAATAAAACCTTCTGTCCTATCTCGAAATGCTTTGGACGGAGCCTCTTACCATGCCATCGCTTTGTTTTCTCCTTGTAGAGACGTGCATTTTCATAGGCAAGATAACGAAACTCCTCCAACTCGTTCAACTGCATCATCCTTTGCTTCCCGGCCAAGTCTGGGTCTAGATTCAGAGTTTTGATAGCCCAATAGGCTCGAGCTTCAAGTTCAATCGGTAGATGACACGCTTTTCCGTAGACCATGCGATATGGAGATGCCCCAACTGGTGTTTTAAATGCTGTTCTGTAAGCCCAGAGAGCATCATCTAGCTTTAACGACCAATCTTTCCTCGATTTACTTACGGTCTTCTCAAGAATAGATTTGATTTCCCGGTTGGAAACTTCAGCTTGACCGTTAGTTTGTGGGTGATAACCGGTTGAAGTACGATGTTTCACTCCAAACTTTCGAAGAAAATGTCTCAGGGGAGCATTAAGAAAGTGGGTACCTTTATCACTGATTAGTACAGGTGGTGTACCATGTCTTGTAAAGATGTTTGATTTTAAGAACTTAATCACAGTTTGAGCATCGTTCTTTGGTGTTGCCACTGCTTCTACCCACTTTGATACATAGTCTACCGCAAGCAAAATATAAAGATTTCCATGGGAAGTGATGAAAGATCCCATGAAATCTATTCCCCATACATCAAAGACTTCAACTTCAAGAATATTATTAAGCGGCATCGCGTCTCTTTTTGATATATTGCCAGTGTGCTGGCATCTGTCACATGACTGGACGAAACGATGACAATCTTTGTGTATGGTTGGCCAATAGAATCCGGATTGAAGAATTTTAGCTGCGGTTCTATCGCCTTTAAAGTGACCTCCATAAGGTGAACTATGACAACTTTCAATGATTTTTTCCATTTCACCTTCATGTACGCATCTTATAACCACTTGGTCACTACAAATCTTCCAGAGGTACGGTTCATCCCAATAATACTGTTTGGCCTGGTGACTCAATCTTTGTCTTTGTTGTGGGTGGAAATCTTTAGGAAAGACACCACTCACAATGAGGTTGACTAGATCTGCATACCATGGCACAAAGGCACGTTTAATAGCAAAAAGTTGTTCATTAGGGAATACCTCTTTAACTAGAAATGGTTCTTTGTTCGCATCAGATCCTTCGAGCCTTGATAAGTGATCAGCAACTTGATTATCGCATCCTTTTCGGTCTCGAATATCTATGTCGAATTCTTGAAGCAACAGTACCCATCTAATGAGACGCGGCTTAGCGTCCTTTTTGTCCATGAGGTACCTAATAGCTGAATGGTCCGTGTATACAATAGTTTTCTTCCCAACCAGATAGGGACGAAATTTATCGAAAGCATAAACCACGGCCAACATCTCTTTCTCCGTCACTGTATAATTAATCTGGGCAGCGTTGAAAGTCTTACTTTCATAATAAATCGTGTGGAAAATCTTGTCTTTCCTCTGTCCCAACACAACACCCATAGCGTGATCACTAGCATCGCACATAAGTTCAAACAGAGCTTTCCAATCAGGAGGTATAACAATAGGTGTAGAGATTAGTTTTTCCTTAATCGTCAAAAACGCTTGAAGACATTCTTCAGTAAAATTAAAAGGAGTATCCTTTTCAAGTAAAGAGCAAAGCGGTTTGGCGATTTTGGAGATATCTTTAATAAATCTTCGATAAAATCCTTCGTGACCCAAGAAACTTCTCACTCCTTTAACAGAAACCGGAGGTGGTAGTGTTTTGATAACTTCAATTTTAGCACGATCAACCTCCATCCCTGCCTTCGAAACATTATGTCCCAACACAATTCCCTCTTGAACCATGAAGTGGCATTTTTCCCAATTAAGCACAAGATCTTTTTCTCTACATCTCACAAGGACTTTCTCAAGATTACTCAAACAATCATCAAAACTATCTCTGAACACCGAAAAATCATCCATAAAAACCTCCAAGTATTTATCAATCATGTCCCAAAATATAGCCATCATGCACCTCTGGAACGTGGCAGGTGCATTGCATAAACCAAACGACATTCTTCTATAAGCAAAAGTACCAAACGGACATGTAAAAGTTGTTTTGTGTTGATCGAGGGGATCCACACAAATCTGATTATAACCTGAATATCCGTCTAGGAAACAATAATATTCTCTCCCTGCAAGTTTGTCCAGCATCTGATCAATGAATGGTAGCGGGAAGTGATCTTTCTTTGTTGCTTTGTTCAGTCTTCGGTAATCCATGCATACTCGCCACCCCACAACTGGTCTTTTGATGGTATGGCTTCGCCTTGATCATTAAGGATGGTAGTGATACCTCCTTTCTTTGGAACACATTGCACTGGACTAACCCAATCACTGCTAGCAATCGGATAGATAATTCATGCGTCTAATAACTTGATAACTTCCTTCCTCACTACTTCTTTCATAGCTGGCATGAGTCTTCTCTGTCCTTCTATAGATCGCCCACCTTCGTTCTCAAGAATGATTTTATGTTTGCAAACGGAAGGACTAATTCCCTTGATGTCGGAAATAGTCCATCCAATTGCTTCTTTGTTTGCGCGAAGTACTTGAAGTAGCTTCTCCTCTTGAGGACCTGAAAGGTTAGCAGAAATAATAACAGGCAAAGTTTTGTTTGTACCTAGATATGCATAGCGTAGGTGATCTGGAAGTGGTTTTTCTTCGAGAACAGGTGGACATATAATAGATGGTTGTTTCATTGGTTCAATGTCACCTGGTTCTCGAAGTAGTTCGCGCACGTTTAATGCAGCAACTTCTTCAGGGGGAATCTCGAGTTCTGGTGTTTCAGGTGTTAAGGCTTTATCAAGATCATCATCTAGGCTTGCTTTATTGAAGACTTCTTGCGCAATTTTTCCGATGACATCTACCTTGAAGCATTCATCTTTTGGTTTAGGAAACTTCATAGCCTGAAACACATTGAATCGTATCTGTTCGCCTTGTACTCTCATGATCAACTCACCATTCTCAACATCAATTAGTGTACGCCCCGTGGCTAAGAATGGTCTACCCAAAATGATGGGGACATTCTTATCCGCGTCGTAGTCAAGGATAATAAAATCACAAGGAAAAATAAAAGAGCCAGCTTTAACTAAAACATCTTCAATTTTACCTATTGGGCGTGAGAGGGAGCGATCCGCCATTTGTAATACCACAGATGTGGGTACTACTTCTCCGATATTGAGCTTCTCGAACAGGGATCTAGGCATGAGATTGATGCACGCGCCTAAATCACATAATGCTTTCCCGGTCCAACTTTCTCCAATGCCGATAGGAATTGTAAAACTTCCGGGATCTTCTAGTTTTGGTGGCAACTCACTTTGACATATAGCACTGCACTCCCTAGGTAATCCAATTGGTTCCCCAGTCTCTATACTTCGCTTGTTGGAGAGAATGTCTTTCATGAATTTCATGTAGGTCGGCATCCTCTTGAGAGCTTCAACAAGGGGTATATTAACTTCCAACTTCTTCAACATGTCAATGAACTTCTTGAATTCCAGGTCATTGTCCTTCTTTCTGACACGTGAAGGGTATGGTGGTGGAGGGCGTGTATTGAGCTCCACTGGTGTTCTTGTCTTTTCAGGTGTCTCGGCTTGGACACTCTTTGGTTTAACTACCTCCTCGACTGTATCTTTGATTATTTCTTCCCCCCTTTGTTCTGGAATAGGGATAGGTTCTGGTTCTGGTCTCGGTGGAGGCAGTTGCTTTCCACTTCGCAATTCAACTGCATGGAAAGAATCATCTCTAGTAGCAATAGTATCACTTGGGAGTTGCCCTTTCGGCCTAGTTTTTAATTTACTCGCCATATGTGATATAGTATGCTCTAGTTGCTTGATAATCTTCTCCTGGGTCCGAACTTTCTGTTGGCTATGACTCATTTTCTTCTCAACTGTTTGCATTAATCTAGCCATACTCGAACTTAAGCTCTGGAGTTGTTCTTGTTTTGCCAATTGCATTGATTGTTTAGGTGGATCTTTCTTTGGTTCTTGACAAGCTTTAACAATGGGTGCCTTTTTCTGAATAGGTTGTGGTGGATTATAGGATTGAAGTTGGGGTTGATGATAAGTTTCTTGTTGTTTTACCCAACTCTTCTGTTGTGGAGGTTGTTGATAATTCGTGTAACTTTCTTGAGGACAAGTATAACCATTAGAGTAATAGTTATCTTGAGGATATTGAACGGAAGCTACTGCTGGATTATTTATACATCCTTCCCACACATGATTTCTTGATCCACAACCAGGACACGGAGGAATCGTGCGTACCGTATTCACCTGAGCAATTTTTCAGGCTTGTTCCTTGAGTTCTTCGAGTTGTTTAGCCAATTCTTCAAGTTTCAGAGATGCTGAATTGTCTTCTTTTATTACTCTCTTTGGCCAACTTCTCTCGTTCTCAAGAATTCTCTCCATCCCCAACTCAGCTTCTACAGGATCTAGGAACACAAAACCTGCGTTTCCTAACGAATCTGCTTTTTCTCTTGATTTATCATTAAGGCCTCCATAAAACAAGGTTAAATAATATTCCGGCGAGGATCTATGATATGGACTCCTCGCTTTCTTCTCTGTAAATCGTAACCATGCTTCACCCAAACTCTCTTCCTCTTTCTGTATAAATTGTTCAAGCTCCAACATATCTTTTAAACGTCTACTAATCGGATAGAAACGGTCTAGGAATCTTGCTTGGAGTGTGTCCCAATCTGGAATAACATGAGGGTATTGGGTATCATACCAATTGCTTGCACATCCGGTCAAGAAGAACTGGAACATCAGGTAATATACTTGCTCCCTAGTAACTCCTTTTACGATATAAGCATCACAGATCTGCATGAATTTCTGAATATATCGGATCGGATCTTGATGTGCATCTCCGCTGAATCATCCATGAGACGCAAATTGAGTTAGCATCCCAGGATCAGGTTTAAATTTCGCGGCTTGGATTTCTGGAGCTCGAATTCCTTGTGGCTCCACTCTGAACTCGATGGGTAGCTCAAGTCTCCTTGGGTTCTCCATCTGTAACTAAATCTGAAAAACAAAAACTAAAAACAAAAGCGTAAAATAGAACTAACTAAAAGTAAAAGCACAAGATATATGCACAACGACTAACGATGTAGTCCCCGGCAGCGGCGCCAAAAACTTGGTGGGGCCTAGGGTGTGATAAAATAAGATGTAAATAAAGTGCAAAAACACCCTAGAACTACACAGTTCTGCAAGTATACAGATCGTATGCAAGTTTTAGATAAAGATTCGTTCCGCAGAGACTACAGAGGTTAGAGGAATCTTATGCAAATACCTAGTTCAAATAATTAAAGGTAGAACAACTAAACGCAAATAAAAGTAAAGATAAATAGATTTTTGTTTGGTTTTCTAATAAACTAAATTAAACTAAGAATTAAAAGACAGAAAAATAAATATGAAATAGAAGTGATATGAGAATATAGCTTAAGTTATTAGCATGTAATCCCTACTAGTTTTGCCGTTCTAAACATGTAAGGGTGAATTATGTAGTATTTCCCTAATTGGTCCCAATATGCTATCGGTAGTTTCAAATAGGATTTACCTGTGTCAATAAGGTTTCCTAAGCAAACTTTTCCTGTAATTGGTAAATAGTCACACAAACTAAACCATAGTGATTATCTAGCTAGGTTGGGTTGTCAAATCAAACCTAAAACTAAACGTTATGTGCTAAACATGTAATTAAACACCGTTGTCAATGGTATCCTAATTACTAGATGGTAATTCTAATGGTTGCAGTCCACAAGAACACAGAATATAAATCCAAACACATAAACAGAGAATAAAAACTATAATTCTATTAAAAAACATTAAATTCGCAAATTAGATAGATGTCAACTCAAAACTAGGGTTCATACATATATGTTAAAACTCAAGCTAAAGAAATTTAGTTCATGAAAGAAAAGAAAGAAGTTACATAATTAAAGGGAGAAGAAGACATTGTTGATGAACAACTCCTTCCAGACTTCTCTATTGTGTTCTAAGCTTCCTCTTGGTTTAAGGTTTCACCAAGGATGATTTAGGAGTGTTAAGAGGCTGTATTTATAGTGTAGAGGTTGACCTAAATCGTTTCTTGGAGATAACTTTAAGTAAGGGACTCCTAGCCCAACTCAAATTCGTAAGGAAAACACTGCTGCGTTGTTTTGAGTGTATCTTCTTCGTTATTGGTCGGATTTTGCTCCATAAGATACCAAAAGAATCGCAACAGAATTATCTTGACCCTTTAGAAGGAAATTACCAAATTCAGCCTATTTCTTAGGTAAAAACACCAATCTTTAGACGTGTGTGCAGAATCCCAGATTTAGGCAGCTTTTCCTTTTCCATCTTTTTAGCAATTGTTTCCTTTTCTCCAATTTCCATGCAAATCTCTGGTGGTCCTTTGTGTGTTCTAAAAATAAATGCAATGCTAATCGAACCACAACCGCAAGTGTACGGTTGTCCCAAGTAGTAATAACTGATAAATCAGATTCGTTCCAAGGACGGATGGTTGATCACAATGTTTAGCAAGTAGTGATTGATGCACTTATGGAAATGAAAGATAATAAATTGTTTGTTTTTGTTTTGTTTATTAATTCTAAATAAATGAAAGACAAATAATTAAATGCAAGTAGAAGCTAAGACGCAAGTAAAATAAGTGAAAACGCAATATGAGGTGTAGTACTTGAGAACGCAAGGATCCTCCTAATCTTACTTCCTAACTTATGTTGTTTAAGGGCTAAATTGGTCAATTACAATGGTCGGGATTCTAAATTCCTTATACCCCCGTCAGGGTGGACTATAAGGCGATCCTAAAGTGTCACTAGTCCCGTCAGGGTAAATATGATCCACCGTTGGATGATTAAGTGTTTTACCTCATTGGCCCTAGAATTAGCTAAGTTCGTCAGAATCAATAGCTTTTATCCTAGATTGAATAATTAATTCTATACCTAAACCCCCCGTCAGGATGATCCATACGCCACATATATGGAATAGCTTAGATACTAATACCTAATTTTAGTTCGCAACTCTAAAATCAGTAAATAATCACAAATTATCGAAAAGAGTAATGAACCCAATCTAATTTAATTTAATATAAACCCAAATTCAACATTCGTTATTTCATAACATTAAGATTCACCCATTGTTTGTTCTCAAGCACTATTAAAAGCTTAGCTCATATTAAAATTAAAAACTAAATTAAAAGAATTGGAATTCATATTGTTTACAAAATTAAAAGATAAAAAGAACCTAATTTTCGGAATCAGAATGACCACGAACGGAGCTATAAACCCACTCCAGCTCTTGTAGCTTCTCTGGTGTTTTTAATCTTGTGGAAAGTGAATTGTGTGAAAAATAGAAGTCCAGACCTCCTTTTATAAGTAAAAATTCGGACTAGGGCTTGGACCAGAAAATAAAAGCCTAATTAAATGTCCAAGCCCACTTTCTAAGCCCAAAATCCCGTAACTGATGATAGGCCTTCACTAAAACAGCTTTTCCCGATGCGTTACAACTCCGATTGACCTCATTCCAGTTGCTAAAGTTCCGTAACTCGATAAGGAATGATTTCTCTTCAAAGGTCAGCGGCTAAATCATCGCTTAAGCACCTCGAAATCAGCAATCTATGGCCTGGAAAGTGGATTTTCAGCTCTAAAAATAATATCTTCGGGATTTGTCTTCAAGTCTTGACTCTAATTCACGATCTTTGACCTTCTCCTCGGATTCATCTCCTAGCTAACATCTAAAACCTGTAAACTTTACACTAAAAATACCAATATTACGCGCAAAAGTTTAATAAATTAAAAATGCTAGAAATAAAAAGGTAATTCCGGATTATTGAATATTTAGTACAAAAGTCTATCAAATTAATTAAATAAACACCAAAAAATGATGTCTCCTAAGGGTCTAAAATAAGAACAATTAGGGAGACATCAAGACCCCCAACTCAAACCTTTGTCGTCCCGACAAAGTAAAACAAAACAAAGGGGTAGAAGTAAGCGTATAAACAAGTAGAAGCTGGCAAATAAACCCTAAAGCAATTCTCAAAATAAATCTCATATAACAAACTCTAGAAACTAATATACACATACACTAATCATGCAACATCAAACATAAATAATCTCAATCATAAAATTAAAGTCGCAATGCTTGAAGGTTACACTTGTACTCATCTCTGTATGATGGCTATAGGGTGGTCATTAATCCTAACTCGCTTTGAACGCTCCACCTAGTGTATTCCCTATCAACAGAATAATAAATTCACTATGCACTTAGGAATCACGAGGTCTTTACGGTTATAATATTGGCTTAAGGACAGGTGTGGATGTATATTTGGTAAATTTGAAGTGAGCTTTTGGCTCTCTCCTCACTTACCATCAACAATATCCTCGAGCTTGAGTTAACGCTCAAAAAGATGTTCTCACTCACCCATATACGCATTAATTTAGCGTCCCATGTCTACCCACTATAAATAAGATGATTTTCAGAAAATTCCACTTTGCCGGATGTTTTATTCATTCATATTTTTCTTTTTCTTTTCTTTTCTCTTTTTTTTTTTTTTTTTTTTTTTTTTTTTTTGTACAGGAGCAAACCGGGTTCCCGGTTCCTACTGTATGATTTTCAAATTTTTTCATTTTTTTTTCTTTTTCATTTTTCTTCATTCCCGGCAAAGGGTTACAAGTATATATCATCTGCAATTGTGCTACAATACAAAGCACATCGATCCCTACCCATTTAATTCCCCATATGTGGTCCCACCACCCCAAACTCAAGCTCGAGACATGTCTCATGATTGTGATTCAAGTGCGGGTCATATGGTCATGCCTAATAATCTAAGGGATAATGGCTTATATCGTGGCTACAAAGAAAAGGCTACAGGCTCAAAGTGGGCTAAGACGGATAATAATTAATACAAGGGATAGAAGGCTAAAAAGGCACAAATGGCTAACAAAGAACTGCCCCTATCAGTTTCCTAAGTACATAGTTTGTCTTTAGTTCATATCTAGGTGGGTTCTCTACTAATTAGGATTTCACGTTCTACACACCAAACATATTCCTTGAGTACAAGCTTACTTCATTTGCATTGTTAATTAATTTTTCCTATCAATTACCTATGTTCGCATGCAATTGTAAGTGCGTTTTATATCAATCCCTAAAGTCCACTATTTACTATCATAGATTTATCAAAAGTATGCTTAAAGGGATATTTAAAAATTTCTACAGTCAAACGCAACTCCGAAAATTCTTTTATTGAAAGCAAATAAAGCAAATAACACATAAAAACTGGGATGAGGCAACGAACCCCACCCCAAACTCAAAAATGAGTCGTGTCCCCACGACTCGAAAAGACTCAATAAAGCATTTAAACTAATATACACTAAGAGGAAAGTTTAGAAAACGTATCTTAACCAGCGCGAGGCTGGTTATCGGTGTTGCGTTCTGGACCTTTATCTCGCGTAACAGCATCATAAATCGCGTTTTGAAGTGTATGTACGCCTAGGATTAAATTTCGAAGCAGGTCCAGTTCTTTTGTAACGTTTCCCAAAGTAGCAATCATCTTCTCCTGATTCTCTTCCAACACCTGAATCTTCAACTCCAACTCAGGTACAGTTTTCACTTTCTTTGATTGAGGAGTTCTTGGACTTCTTGTAGCTCGTGTTGCCTCTTCATGGATGTTCTTGATTGTGCTCAAAGCTATACTCACACCAACTGAAACAGTATCAATATCTGCGTCCTTACGCGGAATCTTTGCGTCTAGACACAACTGAGTAATAGTACAAGGAAACTTCAGATTTTGTTGTTTCATTGGTGATTTCGCGAACTCCATGATTGTATCATAAATGATCTTAGCAACGTCACATGGTTTCTCCTCCAAAATACACTTAATAACAAATATTTGCTCTTTCTTCAACTCGGAAGTGTGTTTAATACCAAAGAAAGTGGGTATTATGAAACGAGACCAAACCTTAGCACGAGGTGTCAAACTGCTGCTGTAAAACTGTCCAGGATACCTTTCACCTTCAGGAAGTGGGCTAGTCCCATTAACAAGCACGGTCCCCCAAAGGGATTCAAAATCAAAAGAAGGGTCATTAAGAGTTTCTTGGAAGGGGCATGTTCCAGAAAAGTTGGGTAGTTTCAATGATTTCCGAATACGTTCAATAGAGAAAGGAACTACCTTTTTGCGGATATCAATGGCATCATGTGAGGTAGCTAAACCTTCGTAAAATTCTCGCACAAAAGTAGGAATGAACTCAAGCTTCCTTTCTTGTAACTCTTTCCAACCAAACTTAGCACATGTCACAGCATATTCCTTGTAATCACTACTCATAATACCCTTAGGAAAATTCGTCTCCTCACCAAATTTCAAAAATTCAATTCTTTCACGAACCTGAGTATTCCAACAAGTGTAAACCCTCTTAGGCTTGTGGGCCCACATCTTCATACGCGGAGGTTTCGTAACGGGTGCTTCCGGAATCTCTTGTTCAGTTTCTTCCTCAATGTTCTTCGTAATTTCCTCTTCTGGTTCCTTCTCACTTTCAATCTCATCAATCAATCTTCTCTTTAGACCTGTGATTTCTTTTCTGTTAGAATCAAGCTTAATTTCGTCAATTTTTCGTTTAGGACGCGAATCAGGAATCTCAATAGCTTGTTCTTGGGAACCACCAATGGTGGCCTTTCTTCTAGGAGCAGTTCGTCGGAAATCACCGGTTCTGTTAGTCATCTCTTTTCACCCCAAACTCAAAACTTCAAATAATGAGAAACTTAGAGAAAAAGTTTAGAATTTTGATGTTTTGAGGTTTAAGAATTTAAGAACTAGGTGAAATAAGAGATGGGTCTTGGTTAATTTGTATGGGAGAAGAAAGAATTGGGTTTAATTTAAGGAATTGGGTGAAGAAGAATCTTGGGAAAAACTAAGGATTTGATGTTATTTTGGAGAGGAGGTGAGTTGATCTTATGTTTTTGTGGTGAAAGAGGGTAGGATTTGATGATATATAGTGTTTTGGTAGATGAATTTCGGAGGTGGGGAGGCTATTGGTGCGTTTTAGGCAAAGACTTGGAAAAGAGGCTAAGAACTAGGTTAAAACACCTCAAAACCGCCTCTCACAGATTTCAAACCGGGTTCCCGGTTTTGGCAAACCGGGTTCCCGGTTCCGCGTCGCTGTGACGGCGCGGAAAAATAATTATGGACTCTTTTTTTTTTTTTTTTTTTTTTCAAAACGCACCAAAACGCTGGACCCCAAGACGTGGGGTCAGGGATTTTACTCGCCGAAACCGGGTACCCGGTTCTGTGGAATGCGGGTTCCCGGAATTTCTCGATGGCGCGAGTCAAAACGCGCCAAAACGCAACACCTCAAAACGCTGGACCAGAGAAATTTGAAGACAACAGCTCCGAAACCGGGTACCCGGTTCTGCCAAATGCGGGTACCCGGATTATGTCGATGGCGCGAATCAAAACGCACGAAAACGCAAGTCACCAAGACGCTGGGTCAGGGATTTTAAGAAGTCACAGCACCAAAACCGGGTACCCGGTTTTGCCTAATGCGGGTTCCCGGTTCCGACGCTGTGGCATTACCCCAAAACGCCAAGTGTTGCGTTAGAATGGTTGGTACCAGCTCAAAAACCGGGTTCCCGGTTTGTGCGAAACCGGGTTCCCGGTTTCTCCTGGACATCCAACCAACTCTTCTTCTGTTTTCGCCAAATCGACCCCAAACTCAAGTCCTTTTTACCCCTGAAATCATCAAAAACAACTACCCTTCCTTATTTCTTAATAAAAACAATAAAATTACGAAAATTAAACTAATCTAAATTGCAAAAATGTAAAAACTCAGCTAATATACAAGTAATTGGCTTTTGTTTAACGTCGTTAAGCTCGACGGGTTACCTCACGCTTCTAAGGAGTCTCGAGGAGATACATGACCTCCCCGGGATGTGGATCTTCCGAGCGATTGGTATCTTCACCTCCATGGTATATCTTCAATCTGTGACCGTTAACCATAAAGGTACGGTTCTCTAGCGGATGTTCTATTTCTATCGCCCCATGAGGTGTAACTTTGGTCACAATGTATGGACCTGACCACTTAGATCTTAACTTATCCGGAAAATTGCTGAACTTTGAATTATACTTTAATACTTTTTGCCCCACTTCAAAGTTCTTTGGACGAATCCGATTGTCATGCCATTTCTTTGTATTTTCTTTGTAAAGTTTAGCATTTTCATAAGCATGCAATCGGAATTCGTCAAGTTCATTTAGCTTCATCATACGATTCTTTCCGGCTAAGATAGGATCTAAGTTCAACTGCGCAATCGCCCAATAGGCACCCATTTCAAGCTCTAAAGGTAAGTGACAAGCCTTACCATACACCATACGATAGGGAGATGCACCAACTGGAGTTTTGAACGCAGTACGATAGGCCCACAACGCATCATCTAACTTCATTGACCAATCTTTTCTTGTAGGACCAACGGTCTTCTCTAGGATTGATTTGACTTCACGGTTCGAAACCTCAGCTTGACCATTGGATTGTGGATGGTATGCAGTAGATACACGGTGTCTGACTCCATATTTCTCTAGAATAGTCTTCAGATATTTATTAACGAAATGAGATCCTCCATCGCTAATAATCACTCTAGGTGTGCCATGTCTAGTGAAAATATGTGACTTCAAGAACTTAATCACCACTCATGAATCATTAGTAGGTAAAGCCACCGCTTCTACCCACTTAGACACATAATCAACGGCTAATAAGATATAGAGGTTACCATTTGAAGGAACGAAAGGACCCATAAAGTCTATGCCCCACACATCGAATATCTCAACCTCTAACACATTATTACGCGGCATCTCATCCCTCTTAGATATGTTTCCGGTAAACTGACATCTCGTACACTTCTTAACATATTCATGACAATCTTTTATAAGAGAAGGCCAGTAAAAACCTGATTGAAATACCTTTGCAGCAGTTCTGTCTCCTTTGAAATGTCCTCCATATAATGAATCATGGCATCTAGCTATAATGGCTTGAGTCTCTTCCCTTGCTACACATCTTCGTATCATTTGGTCAGCACAAACTTTATAGAGGAACGGATCCTCCCAAAAGAACTGTCTAGCACGATGAGCTAACCTCTTTCTTTCTTGATAAGTAGAACCTTCAGGAAAAACACCACTCACCACTAAATTTGCAATATCTGCATACCAAGGAGCTTCATAATCTCGAACAACGAATAAACTCTCATCAGGAAATTCTTCTCTAACTGCTTCAGTACCACTATTCATCTCTGAACCCTCTAAACGCGATAGATGATCTGCAACCTGATTCTCACAACCCTTTCTATCTTTGATCTCTAAATCGAACTCTTGAAGCAATAACACCCATCTGATTAACCTTGGTTTCGCATCTTTCTTCTCCATAAGAAATCTGATCGCGGAATGATCTGTATAAACAATAACTTTCGCTCCAAGAAGATAAGAGCGAAATTTATGAAACGAATATACAACTGCTAGCAACTCTTTTTCTGTAACTGTGTAATTAATCTGAGCACCACTAAAAGTTTTACTAGCATAGTAAATAGAATGAAAAACTTTCTCTTTCCTCTGTCCTAATACAACTCCCATACACAAATCACTCGCATCACACATAACCTCAAACGGTAAATTCCAATCTGGAGGTAACACTATAGGAGCAGAAATAAGCTTTTCTTTGATTGCTTTGAAGGCCGCTAAACAAGCTTCATCAAAAAGGAATTTGCAATCCTTTTCGAGTAAGTTGCATAGTGGTTTAGCAGTCTTAGAAAAATCTTTAATAAAACGCCTATAAAAGCCAGCATGGCCAAGAAAACTCCTTACCCCTTTAACAGAAACAGGAGGGGGAAGAGTTTTAATTACCTCGATCTTCGCTCTATCAACCTCTAATCCAACTCTCGAAACTTTGTGACCCAGAACAATACCTTCACGAACCATGAAATGACACTTCTCCCAGTTGAGCACCAAATCTGTTTCCTTGCATCTCACTAACACTTTCTCCAAGTTATCTAGACATATATCAAAATCATCACCAAACACGGAGAAATCATCCATGAACACTTCAAGGAAATTATCTATCATGTCCCAGAAGATGGCCATCATACACCTTTGAAAAGTGGCGGGAGCGTTACACAATCCAAATGGCATTCTGCGATATGCAAAAGTACCAAATGGGCATGTAAAGGTAGTCTTATGTTGATCTTCTGGAGCCACGTAAATCTGATTGTACCCAGAGTAACCATCCAAGAAGCAATAGTACTCTCTTCCGGCTAATTTATCTAACATTTGATCGATGAAGGGTAAAGGGAAATGATCTTTTCTGGTGGCCTTGTTCAGCTTTCTAAAATCCATGCAAACTCTCCATCCAACTACCATTCTTGAAGGAATCGCCTCATTTTTATCGTTAAGAATTGTTGTTATTCCTCCCTTCTTCGGTACACACTGAACTGGGCTCACCCATTCACTACTCGAAATGGGATAGATAATCCCCGCATCTAAAAGCTTAATCACCTCCTTCTTCACCACATCCTTCATGGCTGGCATTAATCTTCTCTGACCTTCAACTGAGCGTGCATTAACATCTTCTAGTATGATTTTGTGTTGACAATAGGATGGACTAATGCCTTTGATATCAGCAATTGTCCAACCTATTGCTTCTTTGTTGGCTCTTAACACACGCAACAGTTTATCTTCTTGAGGACCTGTTAAATTAGCTGAAACAATAACAGGTAGAGTTTCATTAGTACCCAAATAAGCATACCTCAAGTGTGTTGGCAATGGTTTTTCTTCCAACTCCGGAGGAGATTCAATTGAAGGTTTCTTTTTAGGAATAATCTCCCCCGGTTCTCTCACAGGTTCATAGGCAAGACGCCTATATTTCGGATTTTCAGAATTGAGAGCTGCCACTGTTTCTGTAAGCTCCTCCATCATCTCAGGTGAATCTAATGTCAAAGCAGCCTGCAAGATATCATCAAAATTTAAACAATTAAATACCTCTTGCGATGCTTGCTCTACTACATCCATTCTGAAGCAATCTTCCTGAGAATCTGGGAATTTCATGGCTCGAAATACATTGAATTTCACTTCCTCATCTTGTATCCTCATCGTTAATTCGCCATTCTCTACATCGATCAATGTCCTCCCTGTAGCTAGGAAGGGTCTACCCAAAATAATGGGGACATTTCTATCTGCATTGTATTCAAGAATTACGAAATCAACAGGAAATATAAGTGTACCTGCCTTAACAAGGACATCCTCAATACGGCCTTCAGGATGAGCAAGAGACCTGTCCGCCATTTGCAATACCATAGAGGTGGGTCTTGCATTTCCAATTTTAAGCTTATCAAAGACTGACTTGGGCATCAAGTTGATGCTTGCCCCTAAATCGCATAGCGCCTTTCCTTTCCATTCTTCTCCAATCGATATGGGAATCGTGAAACTCCCCGGATCAACTAACTTCGGAGGTAATTTACTCTGGCAAATCGCACTACACTCTTCAGGAAGGCCAATCATCTCATTATCACAGTAGGGCCTTTTATTAGTGAGGGCCCTCTTCAAAAACTTCGTATACTTAGGAATATCTCGAATTGCCTCAAGTAACGGAATATTAATACTCAAACCCCTCACTCTATTGAAGAATTTCTGAAAATCACCCATATCACCCTTTTTCTGAACTCGCGATGGAAACGGTGGTGGAGGGCGATTGCTTACCATTTCGTCTCTCTTTTTCGGAATTTCTCTTGGTCTTTCTATCTCTTCAACCTCACTATCTTTCTCATTCTCTTTCTCTTTCTCTCCCACTTCCTTTTCTTTTCTTGGGACTTCTTTCTCTTTCATAACGGGAAAAGGAGGTGGAGGAAGGTTCTTACCACTTCTTAATGTAACAGCCTTGCAATCTTCACGTTGTGTTGGATTTTCCGTATCGCTAGGAAGTTGCCCTTGTGGACGCTGATTCAGCTGTTTATTAATTTGACTTAGCTGATTCTGGAAAATCTTCATATTCGCTTCAGCTGCGTTCTGACGTTCCAAAGCTTGTGTTTGAAGAGCAATCAAATTTTCAACGGTTTTCTGAAGGGTAATTACTCCTTCTTGTGGATGGGCAGGTAGAGCTTTCTGGTTTAAATTCTCATCGTAGGTATTCTGAGGAGCTTGTCTTTGCACATAATTGTTTTGATTCTGTCCTCCTTGATAATTGTTGTGTGGTTTTGGATTATAGTTGTTGCCTTGAGGACGCGGCTGATACGCGTAAGTAGGATTTGCTGCCCCATTAGGATTTGAGTATTGAAACCCAGGATGGTTTCTGTTAGGCTGATATCCATTACCACTTGAATTGAAATTACCTCTATTGGACATAAAATTCACTGATTCTTGATTATTCGGACAACTTTCCTCATCATGATCATCTACCTTACAAATTGAACACATATAAACCTCTTGTGCAGCATGCACAGCTACCTTCTTACCCGAAAATCCTTCTTTCACAGCTAGAGTAAGCTGCTTCAATTGTTGCTCTATGGTATTCTGGATCTTATTCTCAAACGTAGCAAATTTCTCTTCTATGTCAACATTATTTACTCCCTTGACTGGTGTTCTTACTGAGCTCCACCCAACTTCATTCTTGACTGTTCTCTCTAAAATGATCTTGGCATGAGCGGGTTGAACTTGAAGAAAACCTGCTCCACATAGCGTATCCAATTTCTCTCTTGAAATTCCATCAAAGCCTCTATAAAAGATCTTTAACTGTTGTTGTTCTGAAAAGCCATGATTAGGAACTTTACGCAAACACATCTGAAATCTTGTCCAACTCCTACCCACAGTTTCCTCATACTCTTGACGGAATTGTGTCAATTCTAGTTCAGCATCTAACCTCATGTTACTTGGGTAATACTTGTCAAAGAAAGCAATTTCTAATTGGTCCCAATTGGTAATCCTCGTAGGATCTTGCGTATCGTGCCATTCACTTGCTCCATCAATGACAAAGAATTTGAAAGCAGCAAAATACATCTGTTCTCTTGAAACCCCTTGTGTGATATAAGAATCACATATCTGCTTAAATTTTTGTACCGCTCTAAGAGGATCTTCCGATGGTCTTCCGCGAAAATTTCCAAAGTTTTGGAACTGAGCTAGCATACCCGAATCTGGACGGAATCTCGGAACATTAATATCTGGAGCACCTACTCCTATAGCTGGAGCGCGGAATGGAACTTCTGGAGGGCCATTAGTGAACCACGGATCATGATTCATCACTATCTGGACTGGAGGATTAGGATTTAGTGGTTGAACTTGAGGAATAACGCCTGGAGCTAAAGGTTGGCCATTTGCATCTAACTGGCCTTGTCCATTCTGTTGACCTTGAATAATGATATTCTCCATTCTGTTACTTAATTCTTCTACTTCTAAAGCTTCTCGTTCTCTTCTTCTTCTGTTCGCAAGTCTGATCAACGATTCTGGATTACTAAGGATCGGAGGTGCTGGCTCTAGATCCTTGAATAGCCTTCTTCGCATACACCAAACCTAAAAACCTGAAAAAGCTAACAAACAAAAAGCGTAAAACTGATAAAATAAAATAAATGCACTTATCACTAAAGGATAAACACCGTGGTCACACGCTACCGTCCCCGGCAGCGGCGCCAAAAACTTGGTGGTCCTTTGTGTGTTCTAAAAATAAATGCAATGCTAATCGAACCACAACCGCAAGTGTACGGTTGTCCCAAGTAGTAATAACTGATAAATCAGATTCGTTCCAAGGACGGATGGTTGATCACAATGTTTAGCAAGTAGTGATTGATGCACTTATGGAAATGAAAGATAATAAATTGTTTGTTTTGGTTTTGTTTATTAATTCTAAATAAATGAAAGACAAATAATTAAATGTAAGTAGAAGCTAAGACGCAAGTAAAATAAGTGAAAACGCAATATGAGGTGTAGTACTTGAGAACGCAAGGATCCTCCTAATCTTACTTCCTAACTTATGTTGTTTAAGGGCTAAATTGGTCAATTACAATGGTCGGGATTCTAAATTCCTTATACCCCCGTCAGGGTGGGCTATAAGGCGATCCTAAAGTGTCACTAGTCCCGTCAGGGTAAATATGATCCACCGTTGGATGATTAAGTGTTTTACCTCATTGGCCCTAGAATTAGCTAAGTTCGTCAGAATCAATAGCTTTTATCCTAAATTGAATAATTAATTCTATACCTAAACCCCCCGTCAGGATGATCCATACGCCACATATATGGAATAGCTTAGATACTAATACCTAATTTTAGTTCGCGACTCTAAAATCAGTAAATAATCACAAATTATCGAAAAGAGTAATGAACCCAATCTAATTTAATTTAATATAAACCCAAATTCAACATTCGTTATTTCATAACATTAAGATTCACCCATTGTTTGTTCTCAAGCACTATTAAAAGCTTAGCTCATATTAAAATTAAAAACTAAATTAAAAGAATTGGAATTCATATTGTTTACAAAATTAAAAGATAAAAAGAACCTAATTTTCGGAATCAGAATGACCACGAACGGAGCTATAGACCCACTCCAGCTCTTGTAGCTTCTCTGGTGTTTTTAATCTTGTGGAAAGTGAATTGTGTGAAAAATAGAAGTCCAGACCTCCTTTTATAAGTAAAAATTCGGACTAGGGCTTGGACCAGAAAATAAAAGCCTAATTAAATGTCCAAGCCCACTTTCTAAGCCCAAAATCCCGTAACTGATGATAGACCTTCACTAAAACAGCTTTTCCCGATGCGTTACAACTCCGATTGACCTCATTCCAGTTGCTAAAGTTCCGTAACTCGATAAGGAATGATTTCTCTTCAAAGGTCAGCGGCTAAATCATCGCTTAAGCACCTCGAAATCAGCAATCTATGGCCTGGAAAGTGGATTTTCAACTCTAAAAATAATATCTTCGGGATTTGTCTTCAAGTCTTGACTCTAATTCACGATCTTTGACCTTCTCCTCGGATTCCTCTCCTAGCTAACATCTAAAACCTGTAAACTTTACACTAAAAATACCAATATTACGCGCAAAAGTTTAATAAATTAAAAATGCTAGAAATAAAAAGGTAATTCCGGATTATTGAATATTTAGTACAAAAGTCTATCAAATTAATTAAATAAACACCAAAAAATGATGTCTCCTAAGGGTCTAAAATAAGAACAATTAGGGAGACATCAATCTCTTTCCATAAGTTGTAGTCTTTGACTTGGACTCTAATTAATCTCCATAATTATCTTTAAAGCTTCACACTAAATAAACAATTAAACCCAATATGCTCTAAAAATAATAATTCTACAAATCAAGACCCAAAATAGGAAAGTGCACTAAACTAAGCTAAAATCAACCTATAAACTAATAAATAAGCCTAAAATGATGTCTAATGAGTAGATTTTACTATCACAAATGAGGAGACATCAAACACAAAGCAATTTAACCCCTATTTTGATTAGGTAGAGTATAGTTAGTAATCTCTCCTAATAGCTTAACATTTGGGAAATCTTAACTCCCACACAATTTTCCATTCCATACCTTCCTCTTACTCTTCTTCCTAAGTCCATCTATTTGTAATTTCCATCTTGGCCAAATAAACACCATATGATTCATGTCTCAACGGAAAATAGTCTAGTTTCGCCCTATTTTTGTATTTCACTTTTTTCTTTATTTTTTCAGAATAAAATCCTTTATATAATTATCTTCCATATTTTATGTTTATTATATTTTTAAGTTATATAATTTACTCTATATATCCTATTTTATTTTTTCATTAATGATTTTTAAATCTTGACAATATTTTTCAAATTACTAAAATTTTTCTGTAATTCAAATTTTGTTGTTTCACTTAATTTTGTTACCTGAATTTGAACAACATGATCAAAAGCTTACATTTTTAAAATAGCTTAAAAACAATGAAGTATTCCCACAACTTGTCGCTGATCTAATTGGCCACTTACAACATGTTGCAATTTAATTACATTTGTATGCTTCAACTATACTTCTTGAGCATGTAACTTACATCAATTAAATACCAAAAAAAAACAATTGTTAATATCATTAAGTATAGAATAATACTAGAAATTCCCTCATAGAGCCATGTATATTGATCTGGGCTTGTAACATTAGATTCAGTAGTCAAAATCTTAGAATATTACCAATGGCCATTATATACCATATCTATACTTGATTGTGTGGGTTTTACTTGTTCAAATAAAGATATACACTAAAAGGTCTATGTTTTATAATGAAGATTTTTAAGAAAATTGTGCGTCCAATAAATTATTATGCTTAGAATTAAGAAAAAAAATAAATAAAAGATTTACTCTTTCATCTTTTTGATGTCTCCATATTTGTCATAAATAAATTCCTTTAGGAGACATCATTTTAGGTAAAAATTGGACTTAGGGAGATGATTATAAGTATATTTTGCTATATTTCACTTTCTTCCTTTGTTTTATACTCATTGTTATTTTTAGAGCTTTTGTGCATTAATTTTCTTATTTAGTGTGAATTTATTAGGTACATGGATGCTAGGAGGCATTAAAATGAAGGTACGAAGTGAAGTTCAACGTTTGAGATCAAATGGAATGTAAAACGGATTTGGGCCCTTAAAGTATTTAATTAAATCACACATAGGCCTAATCCAGTTTTAAGAACTATAATAAATCTCCTTAGACCTCAAAATTTAGTACACATAATTTTATTTCCACTTTTTTAAGAGAGAACAAGGCAAATGCAAGAGTAGAAGCTGGAGACCCTCTTTTCTTCAACCAACAGCTTAAATCAGTCCTTCAGTTAGGTTCTTTATTTTATTACTGTTTTTAGGAAACATATATAATCTTAATTTAATTTTAGTTTTTCTTTCTAATATGAGCTCACATACTTGAGAAACGTATAATGGGATGAACCCTAATTTATTTAGTTAATATCTTCAATTTGGGACTAATTTTTGTTTTAAATTGAGTTGGGTATTCTATATTGACTGTTATTTCATGCATGTTTAGTTTTTTAAATTTGGCAAGTTAGATATAGGTTTCAGTAGATAGGCTATTTCCTCTTTGGATGATTATCCGGAAGGGGTATTTAATTAAATGATCTAGATAATAGATGTGTGGTATTCGTCATTAATCCTGACGGACTTGACAAATCGCGTAGCCAATTGGGTAATGTCTTAATCACATGAATGTAGCATATAATCACCCTGTCGGTGTTTGTAATACTGTAAAATTGCCTTTAAGTCTACCATGAAGGGAGTTAGGAGGATATTAGGGACCCGATGAATGTAGAAATACCAACTTTATCCTTAACGAAAGCATTAAATACATGAATTTAGGTGAATCCCTAGGAAGACTCATGTATATTTCTCATATTTGTGTCCACCCTCTAGTCTTTACTTTATTGTCATTCTGTTTAATCTTTACCTAAATTACATTCTTTCCTTTAGTCTTTTCATAATAAAAACCCAAACAAATATCTATCTTTTATTTATTTCGTATTGTAATTAAATCTACTTATCATCTAACACATTTATCTTACCTAGATATTCCTGTGGAGACGATTCTCCTGTTTTTACATACTTATTACTTGGACGACTGTACACTTGCGGTAGTCGTTTCTCTTTTTTAATGTTGATTTTTATCACACTCTAGGATCGACCGCTTTCTCTATTTCGTTATTTTATCCTTTAATCAAAATTGTCTAATATTTTAATCTTTTCATTTTTCTATTATATACTAATAAACTCATTCTTATTATATAACTCGGAAGATTGCTTGTGTTGGACTATTAATTTGAAAATGAATAATGGGAATGGTTAACCTCACTGATGTGAGATAAATACTTGGTCTAAAAGAATCCATACATATTTAGGTTCTTAAGATGATCTTGGCTACACTTTTAAAGTGTAAAATTTCTAATTAAGGTATATTAGAATAATAAACTTGTCCCATGTGGAAATAACGGTTATGGTTTATATATGCTTTATGGATTATGCATTACATCTGATTTGACATTGAGAATACAACTACTATACAATGACACTTGGCACTTGGACATATGAGTCAATTAGGACTCAACGTTCAAAGTAAGCATGACTTACTTGGTAAAGATTCTATGTCTAATTTATTTTTTCGAAACTTGTGTCTTATCTAAACAGCATAGAATGAAATTCACTATGGTGCTCATATGTCTAAGTCTATACTTGAATATGTACATGTTAATTTGTGAAGACCTAAAAAGCATGAAACTCATGTGAGTATAAGGTATTTTATGTCTTTAGTTGATGATTACTCTAAAATTAAAAGGACTTTTCTTCTAAAAACAAAAAATTTAACTTTCAATCTTAATAAAGAGTGGATTTCTTTACAAGTAAAACAAAGTGGAAAATATCTTAAGATCCTAAGAACAGAGAATACTTTTGAATTTTGTATTAATCAGTTTGATAAATTTTGTAAATCTTATGGTATAATGAGACATTGAATTGTTCAAAAAACACCAAAACATTCTAGTGTGGTTGAAAGTATGAGTATGACCATTCTTGAAAACATTAGATGTTTTTTTTTTCATATGAACCTTGCAAATATTTTTTGGGAGAAGCACATTACACTGCTACCTATCATGTGAATATAAGTCCCAATATATATTTCAACATGAAATGCCCTCTGGAATTGTGGGATAATAAAAAGCCTAAGTTGTGATAATTTGGATTTGATACATATGCTCATTATAAGAAGGTAAACTTGATCCTAGGTCATTAAAATATGTTTTCCTTGGTCATCACATATGCATGGTACCGAATGATTTTGTGGGATAGAGAATCTAGAGTAATAAAGCTTCACGTTAATGGGGATGTTATATTTGATGAATCTAACTTTCCTTGCAAGTTAGGAACTATGTTTCTAGATAATGATCACACATAAGGGTACTGAGATTGAGGTGAGGCCTATAACAACTTTAGAAAAATTTGTTAATCATGATGATCCAAATGAAGGGGAGGAACCTGATACTGAGTATTCCAAAGAGGATTTAGTTCTAAACAATGGGCACAATGTTGAGTCAGAAACTCTTCAAGAGTCCACTCAAGATAGCTTGGTGACGTACTAGTTAACAAGAGATTTAGTGAGGAAAGAACCAAGACCTTCTCCAGATATTCATATGTTGAATTTGTGTATATTACATTTATAGCTGTCGATAAGGTTAAGAATAATAAACATGGTAGGTATCTTATGGTAGTTAGCTCAAAAGGTAAAAAAAATTTGTTTAAGGCTATGAAAGAAGAAATGTAGTCTTTTAAAATTAACAAAAAATAGATTATTTTTATATACATTGAAATGGAATGCATTTAAGTAGGTAGTTACTTATATTAGTAGTACTCTGAATATTGGTCTCTGTTATGGAAAAATTAGTGTACCTTTTGATCTAGTGGGTTATGCATTACGTGGAAATCTCAATTACATCCTTTAGTAGCTTTATCTACTATTGAATATGAATATGTAGAGGTTTGTGACTGTTTTAGAGAGACTATATGGTTACAAGGACTAATTAATTAGTTAAAGATTGCGAAATCAACTATTACTATATTTTCTAATAGTTTTTCACTTGAGTAGAAAGCCTATGTACCATGAAAAATCTAATTAGGTTGGTGTAAAATTTCATTTTATTCTTTACTACCCGCAAACATTGTTTAACTTGTTGTATGTTAAGTGAAGTTGTTTTTCATTTTTATTTTATAGGTACCTGGCATTTGTGATGAGTTGGCTTGAAGGCATTGTGTATTGCTGAAAACTCACTTTTTTTGTTTAATCAAGGTGCATTGGACTTTTAGGTGGAGATTGTTATATTATAAAGGAAAATGCTATTCTAAGACCAAAGCTTATATTTCCTTATGGGCCACTTATGTTATAATGTGTCCTTTTATTTGATCAACAAATTACAACCTTGATCTCTTATTTGGATGGTCTAGATTGAAACCCTAATTGATTTTGTGGATATATAATTTTATCAATATATTCTTCCATCTTCTTTACATCTTCTCACTAAACCTATATTCGGCAAAACTAAGGTACTTTTGTGTATTTCAATCTTATGTATTCAATAATTGTTAGACAATGTTGAAGAAATAGGGAAATGAAGTGAGATTTGTGATGGATTTAAGGAGTGTGTTCTCAATTCAATTGAAAGACTACTATCTTTTATTTATTTTCAACTTCTAATTTAAAAATTTTGATTTTTCTAAAACCTTTGAAAAAAATTAAATTATTAATCTTTTATTAATTCCTTTTCTCTTAGTGATTTTTAGTTGTCAAAACTACAATTCTTTGCCTAAAAAATTTTAGACCATCTTAATGGATTTGTAGGAGTATTAGGATTTCTTTTTTTTTTAAATTTTTTTTTTATTAGATTTGGTCAAAATATTAATTTTTTGATTAGAATTCCAGAATGATTATCTTCCTCAATCCAATTAGTGGCATAATTATCCATCTTTTTAGTTTCATTCAATATAACCATATGATTAGTGAGCAACATGGAAACCATGTGTTTGAAAAAATACTTGAGTAATTTTTCCTTGATAAAAATATCAAGAGATACAGCAAAATATGAATAGAGGTTCTACATATGTGAATGCCGATAACATTACAAATCAGAACTCATTGTACAATCATCAACCATGATGCTATATACAGTTATAAAACAATCACTATTTGCATTACTAACACTAAGGTATGGATCCATATTATATGTATATTCTTTTTCATCTATATATTATATATCAAAAAATTATGGTAGTTCAGTCTTACCATTACTGAATATACTGACAATTCAAGCATGACTCTACAACTATAGTATAGTTAGAGTCTTAATTTCAAAGCCATAATTTGTACATTGTTTCAAAATAATAAGTCATTTTATTATTTTATTAACATCTTGAACTTAATTTACATTTATTCGCATTTAAAGCTAGAATTAAATTTTTTGTTTTTTAATCCTAACTCTACACATAATTGAGATTTAAACACTTGTCTTGAAGTTCTCATGAGACCGATATTTTCCTTCCTAATCACCAGCATTTGATATATGGAGAAGGTTTAAAGAACTCATATGTTTTTATTTGCATCTAGAAAATCATGTTATATAATTTACACAAATATTTATGTTTTGTACATCTATTTTAATAAAGATTTATTTAATATACAGGAAAGCCATCAATGATCATTGCATTTCAAGAAAAGAGATTTTTTTGTTGATTTAACGTGGTAAGTGTTACCACTGTGATAATATTTATGGAAAAAGTACTTTCTTGTGCTATAAGATACTAATGTGCTAAAATTGACTATACTAATAAATCATGTTGGTAACACAAGCACTACAAAGACAAGACATTTTTCCTAATGTCATTAATGTGAATATTAGAGAAGTATATCTATATATTTATACACACACCTTATATCTTACTCATAATCATCTTAACTTCTGCGATTTTTTTGTCTTTCTTATACAATATTTTTTTTTGTGTTTTTTCCCAAGTTCATTGCACCATGGGTCTCTATGTTCAACGGCATAGCTCCCCCGCCTTTTGAAAAATCTATTTTTTCATGTAGATGAAAGAAAAATTTATATTAGGGACTTTTAACCTCCCCAAGTTTTTTCCGAATCTTTCAATTGGTCCCGCCAAATTTTTAGAGGTTATCAAGTTTATTTTATTTATTGTATATCGTGAGTTTTCTTCTGAATTAAAGTATAGGTTATTTTGTATAAAATAGAGAAGTATACTGCTATAAATTAATATAATTTTAAACCTATAATATAAAGGTTTTCATAATGGGGCGTGTTATTTTTAATAATACATGGACTATAGTGTATTTTTTTTCATAATTCCCTATAAACATCGTGTTTTAATAATACAGGGACTATAGCATCGTGTTTTCATAATACAGGGACACCTATAGTGCAATTAATTCAAATTTGTAATAATATAGGGACCTATAGTGTGATTAATTTAAAAAAATTATAATATAGGGACCTATAGTGCAATTTTGCATAATATAGTGGCCTATAGTGTAGTTAAGTAAGGTTTTCAACATAATAGTGATCTATATTGAATTTTTTTCATAATACAAGGACTTATATAGCAATTGACTCGATTTTTTTAATTACACTATAGGTCTCTATGGTATTATGCTATTTCTTCTAGTATGCAGATTGATTTTTCTCTTTTTTTCGAATGAAGTATGAACTTTTACATATTAGATTCTCCTTTATGTTTTGTAAAGAACGTGTTTTGATAGTTTGATTATTAATTGTATGATTTTTTATGCTACTCAGGGAGGGGAGATTCCATAATATTTCTCTTACTGGGTTTTATATTCAAACCTAGCTTATCGGGGATCCTACATCTGCTAGTCCAATTCAAGTAACATGAACTGATACTTATTATAAAGGTTATATCTTTTAATTATTTTAATCCATTACTAGTAGTTGATTGAAATTATTGATCTTCTTAGGTGGCTAAAGGTGAGAATTTTCGGAACCAGATTGAGAAGGACAAATACTTTGATCTTGTGGATCATAATAAAGTTCTTCGTTTCCGGACTATAATAAGAGTTGTCTTTAGCCCCTTTTAAAGGTAACGTATAATATGTGTATTTATCCTTAGTATAGTCATTTGTAATATTATATTCTAATGTCAATTTTGAAAACAGTAAGCAGGGATTGTTTCTAAAAGACTAAAGAAGCACCACAGTAACACCAAAACATATAGGCCGTCAACAACCCTGGTTTAGCTAAACTTTATATTGTCACAAACAACCAATGATGCGGTGGATCCAACTGTCAAAAGAAAAAGGCAAATACATGTGTTATACTATACTCCTGTCAAAAGAAATAAATAATTGATTATATCTTCAAAAGAGCGTCACATAAGAGAAGATTAAATTGTGTACCTGTGGAGTGATAGTTGACAGGAATGAAGAAGAGCAACTGGTGTTGAGAGTGAGTATGTTTTGCTGGTATGTGGCAAAAGATGTAGCTATAGCCGTCGTTAGAATGAATGGTGTCACGGGCTGTTAATTTTCTGGAACTGTGTCTGTAGCTGAAGTAATGTGTGACCCTCTTAATAAGGTATATATAGTGATTACCTACATTAAAAATTTTAGTATAATATAGGGACCTATAGTACAATTTCGTATAATATAGGGACCTATAGAAGTTTTGGTATAATATAGGGACCTATAGCAGTTTTGGTATAATATAGGGACCAATAACATGTTTTTATTTTTCTAGGGGGGTTTCCACTTAACCCCACATGTGGAAAAACTCCAACTTTCTTTATTTACGTTTATTTGCTTATAAAAGAAAAAAGGTATAAGGGATTCCGATTATTTTAATTCTTTTTAATTGAAATTATATGTATTTATGATGTCATGTGTAATCATGAAACATGATGTTGTATACTATAGAGTTTCTCTTATTTATAAAATATGTGCTCCTTGTAGTGTATGGCCTCGCATAGCTATACAAATATGTGATGCATCAAATAAGTGAAAAGGTACATTTGTGTAATCTTGATAAATAGTAGTTGTTTGAGTATTTCCATTTTAAGTTAGTATTATATAGAATTTAATAAAACTTCATATGATTTGAAGCCTGAATCGTACCTATTCTCGAGACTTCTGAAAATGGGCAAGGTGCTATAAGTCATAGAAGGTGTTTTAGAACAAATTTTTTAGAAACCACCATAACACTGAAAGTTTGTTTGACATAGTTTACAAATTAGACAATCCTGAGTGGTTGTAAGTTTTGTTTCCTAAAAAACGTTCTTCTACCCCATTGAAAGTTATATATTAATTCTTTCACACAAGAAAGTTATATTTTCTTAATTACTTTTAGATGCATGAAACAAATACAGAAATTCTTTATCGAATCATTACTCACTTAAAACCAATGCTCTGTATATCATTCCTCGATTGGTTCATCAAGTTAATTAACCAAGTCAGTACAAATACTATACTGACTTATGCTAATACGATTTAAATGTGAAGAAGGGAAGGCTTAATCCAAGATTAGTTAGATAAGCAAGAATTAATTACAGACTCCCGTTGTCAGGAGATTGAGTTGGTGAGTCATGTATATATAGTGTAATGAGTTGTAATCTTCATATCTACAAATAATATAATCTTATTCCTAAACACGGCTTGAAGAAGCTAGATATTAACTCTTAGAGATGAGTAAGACTTTGTTTTGTACGGAATGGATGATTCCTTGGAAAATTTTGGAAGAAGTATTAATGTGGAAGGTGGAGTGTATGATTTGCAAGAATTTCTAGATGAGCTTTAGAGTGCAACATCATCCCCGATGGATATTTGCACCATTAATTGCTCTAAGGAGTAAAGCACCATTTTGTTGTGGTGTCTGAGAACATGAGGAATCATTAAGAAGACAATAGCGAAAACAAAGAATATTTATCTTGGAAGATAAATAAGTCTGAATCGTGGCATAATAGCTGGAAAAAAGGGCAAATGTCTTCTATTATTATTTGTAAGTATAGCAATGTCATTCGAGTACAATCATCAACAAGTAAATAAATGTTAATGGTAATAGTCCTTTATTCCTTTCTAGTTGGAGGTTTTCATTCCTCCCGATGTATCTTCTGCCAATATGATATCTCTATATAGTTTTAGAAAAGCGAGCAAGAAAGAATGATAGCTGAAGATGTGGAGCAGGATCTCAGGGGAAGAAAACAATGAGAAAGTATATGCTTCTTGGCGAGACGATCAACTCAATATTATCACCATTGTTGGTCCGTATTGGAAAGGAAACATAGCATTTTCAGAGGAGTTGTACAATCCTCCTTCTGTCATAAGTCACTTTTAATTTCATTCCTTTTGTTGTCTTTCTGGTAATGTAAAAGATCCATTCTTTCATATTTTAGATCAATTTGTTAAATTTGCAAATAGATTTAGTCAGATGAGATGCAAAGAACAAGTGTACAAATGTCTCAAGGGATAGAGGTTCCTATTGGATTTCATGTTAAAGATGTATATTATTAGTTTAATATAATATTAAAAACAAATACGTTCATGTTCCTTTGAAGAATTGGAAAAGGCTTAAACTAATATAGAGTATTAACTAAAAACTTTCTTATTCTTTTAGAAAAGTTGAAAAGACATTTTTTGTGAAGAAAATGTCTCACATAGGAGAGGATATAGAAAAACTAATAGTTTAAAATAGCTTACCTATCTATTACTTTCAAAAGAACTAAAGGCTATGAAAATCAAAATGAAAATGCCAAAACCCCACAGGCGCGCACCACCACCACCACCCGCCTGGTCAGCCCGGTGATGACAAGAACGTGGGCTCGTGGGCTCATGGGGGATTTTGGGAGTTGGGGGAGTAAAAAATGAAAATTGAAATAATTATTCAAGAAGTGAATTCGGTGGAAGAGGACTAGCTCTTATAGTAGTCGGTGGAAATTCAACCCATTCAGCCAGATCATAAAACGCCCACCAATTTCGTACTAGAACACAAGCGTCCACCAATTACGCACCAGCCAATAGTTACAGAATTTGGTCACGCAATTACGCACCAGTCAACAGTTGTAGAACTTGGTCAAACACGTGTCCAGGTTCATTGCTGAAATTGAAAACGTGGGTCAAATCAAAACCGCCAATCAATTAAAGAGGAAATCAAGGGCACTAATTGTGGACATTTCCGACAAAGACTCTCTCCACCTAATCCCTCCTTCATAAATACTGCAGCTCCTTATTTGCCTTAAGCTATGAAACACATCCGAAAGAACAAACACTCTACCTCTTTTATCTTTGAAAATTATAATAGTCGTAAACTATCTGTTAGAGATATTAGTATGCCGAAATATCTTTTTAACAACATTTTAATTCTGTGTAATTTTTTTCTTTTCCGATTTCCGTGTAAGTGTTTCGTTTGCATTTGTATTTAATTTTTTTTAATAGTTAGTTTACATTATTTGAAATTATTGTTTTCTAGATTTCCATTTCTTACTTTAAAATGGTGATTTCAATTCTTTACCAACAATTTAAAAATATATTCGTTTATATCACCGTTTGTTTTTTTGAAATGTCTTTTCCTCACTCGGTTTTTGCTTCATCATTGAACACAAAAGCCTTTCCCAACGTGAATAAGTTGGAGCCCCTTAATTGATCCAACTACAAGCGTTGGGCACAAAATATTTTAATATGTCTTGAACAATATGAACTTGACTTCGCTATTTTTGAAGGTCCTCCACCTATGGTGGATAATGGAGTTCCTACTGAAGAAAAATGGACCAGACATCTTGCCCTCGTAGCAAAATTCAAATGAACTAATACAATTGCTTGGGGCTGGAGGTTGAACAACATCTCGAATCCCATTTTGGATCTCATTTACAAAGACAAATCAACAAAGGTCATATATGAGACTCTCGAGAAGTAATATGGGGCTGATGATTCGGGTAAGAAAAAATATGTCAGTGGGAATTGGTATAACTTCAAACACACCGACCAGAAGCCTATGACTGAACAACTTACTATGTACGAAAACCTATGCACGGAGGTAATCGCCGAAGGTATGAATATGTGCGAAGTTTTCCAAGATAACATCTTGCTCAAAGACTTTCCCCCATCGTGGAGTGAATATCGTAACCATCTTAAACACAAAAAGAAAAAATTGACTCTCCAATAAATCATCAGTCATATGCAAGTCAAAGAAGCCAAACGACTCAAGGATAAGTCTCTCTCTTTCCCTCATCCTTCCTCGAAAGCTAACCTTGTCGAAATTTCTAGTCAAGTTAACAAAGACAAGTTCAAATGGACGGGAAAACAACAAGTCTCAAACAAATCCAAATTCAAGGGAAACAATAACTGCGACAACACCAACAAAGAAGGCGGGGGGGGGGGGGGAGTTTCAAAACTTCTGGTAAGATTAAGATACCTAAGGACGTCTGTTACTGTTGTGGTAAAGAAGGACATATAGCTTTTGAATACACTCTTAGAGACGGCCAGGGTCACAAAGCTGACGTAAATATAATGGAAACCGAAGAAATAATCATCGCGATAATGGTTAAGGTAAACTTAGTTGAGAACAAAACCGAGTGGATCATTGACACCGGAGCTTCCAGATATTTCTGCGTAAACAAAGCCCTGTTCAAAATGTTAGAGAAAGCAACTTATAGTGAATGTGTGTATTTGAGTGACTATTCTACCACTACGGTTCTTAGAAAATGACAGGTTCCCCTTAAACTCACTTTCGGTAAGATTTTAGAGTTAAATGATGTTCTCTTTTTCCACTCTCTTCGTAGTAACTTAGTTTTCAGAGCTCTTCTTAATAAAGTGGGACTCAGACTTTGTTTTGAGGGGGGGAGGGGAATCATTACTACCAAAAATGATGAGTTTGTGGAGAAAGGATATTTAAATTCTGGTTTGTTTGTTTAAAACACTATAACCGTCAATGAGAACGCTTCTTATTCAGCTTATATCGTTGAGTATGTGGATACGTGGCATGGTAGATTAGGGAATTTAAATTTCGCTTCTATTGAAAACCTTAAAAATCTTGGACTACTACCCCTTCACAATGTGGATGATTTTATAAAATGTCAAATATGTGTGGAGTCCAAACTTGCGTAAAAACCCTTTTAAATCCATTACCATGATAAAGACTAAACCACTAGAATTAGTACATTCTGATTTAGCGGATTTTAAAAACTCCACTAGTAGAGGAGAAAAACTTTACTATATAACCTTTGTAGATGACTACTCTAGGTTCACTAAAGTATACCTTCTTAAAACTAAATATGAGTCTGAAAGTGCATTTTAAAATATAAAGTCGAGGTTGAAAACCAACTAAACTGTAAAATCAAACGACTTAGGTCTGATAGAGGGAGCGAGTATATTTCTAATTCCCTTTAAGAGTTTTGTGAAGCTAATAGAATTATCCATGAACTTAGTGCCCCTTATACACCCCAACAAAATGGCATAGCCAAAAGAAAGAATAGGTCCCTTAAAGAGACTATATATGCCATGTTAATAAGCCCAGGTTTATCAACTAATATGTGGGGGAAATATTTTTTGTCAACCTGTTATGTGCTCAATAGGGAACCCATAAATCCCTAGATAAGACTCCATATAAGATGTGGAAAGGCATTCCACCAAACCTAAAATTTTCAAAAGTGTGGGGGTGCCTTGCCAAAGTCAAACTACCTGGTTTTAAAATAGTCACCATTGGACCCAAAACCATAGAATCAATATTCATAGGTTATGCTAAGAATAGTGCAACATATAGATTCTTGTCTATAGATGATAACTCGATTTGTGAATTTAAAGATGCTGAGTTCTTTGAACATAATTTCCCCTTGAAAACTTTGAATTTTTTTAATGGTTCTTTACCTATTGATAGCTTATCTAATAATATTGATTTACCTCGTTGTGATGTTTTCCCTGGCCCCTCTACTTCTTTGGAGCCTAGTAGTATTCAAGAGGAAGAACTTAGGATAAGTAAGAGGTGTAGGATTGAGTCCAGTTTTGGACCCAACTTTATCACAGCTTTCATGACCGAAGGCTTTCACATTGACCTTATAAGCAAACATGGAGTCACCTGCCTCATCATGGGGGAAGACCCAAAAACTTATGACGATGCTTTTAAATCTGTAGATGCTAGTTTTGGGAAAAAGACCATTAATAGTGAACTATAGTCTATTAAAAGCAACCATACATGGGAATTAACCAACTTACCTAACGGTAGCAAACCTATAAATAGCAAATGGAATTTAAGAAAAAAATTTAGACTTGATGCTTCAATAGAAAAATTCAAAGCGAAACTTGTTATTAAGGGTTTTACCCAAAATAAAGTTTTAAATTACTTTGACATTTACTACCCTGTGACAAAAATCGTCATTATAAGAACGCTTATTTCTTTAGCCGTCATTCACAAACTAGATATACATCAAATGGATGTTCAAACCGCATTTTTGAATGGAGATCTGGATGAAGAGATCTATATGGCGCAACCTGACGGGTGTGTGGTTCCTAGTCAAGGGGACAAAGTCGGTAAGCAAAAACAGTCTTTATATGGTTTAAGATAGACATCTATGGAAAGCTAGACATTACTCTCACTACAGATGGCTTTGTGGCTAACACTTCTGATTCATGTCTTTACTCCAACGTAATAGGCTCAGAGTGTGTTATCATCTGTCTTATGTAGATGACATGCTCATCTTTGGTACTCCTATTCATATCACAAATGAGACTAAAACCTTCTTAATGTCTAGGTTCGATATGAAAGACATGTGAGAAGTTGATGTGATACTCGGGGTGAAAATCATTAGAAGCATTAATGGTATTTCCCTTAATCAGTCGCATTACGTGGAAAGGATGCTGAAGAAATTCGACTCCTTTGAGGCAACACCTGTAAAAAACTCCTTATGATTCTAGTATTCATTTGTCCAAGATGAATACGCTAAGATCATATGTAGTGTGATGTTCTTAATGAACTACACTCGACCTGATATAGCTTATGCCGTAAGTAGACTTATTCTATATACTCATAACTCGAGTAGTAACCATTGGGTTACACATCATCGTCTATTGAAGTACTTAAGGGGTACCATTGATCTAGGCTTGTATAATAGCAACTTTCATGTAGTCCTTGAGGGATTTTGTAATGGAAACTTGATCTTTGGCAATGACGATGTAAACTCCACCAGTGGCTATGTGTTCTCTTTAGGGGGAGGTGTTGTATCGTGGAAGTCTACTAAACAGACTTGTATAGCACGCTACACCATGGAGTCTGAGTTCATAGCACTAGAGTTAGCTGGGAAAGAAGCTGAGTGGTTGAGGAGTCTCATATCAGATGTGCCACTTTGGGAAGGAAGTGCCACACCTGTGTGTATCCACTGTGATTTACAAGCTTCCATTGGAGTCGCTCATAATAGCGCCTATCCTGGGAAGAATAGACATATTCGCATCAGACATGGGTTAGTAAGACAATTACTGAAAAATGGTGTGATAGCCTTGGAATATGTACGATTAGAGAGCAATCTAGCTGATCCGTTCACCAAATGTCTAACAAGGAGAGTAGTCTAGAGACATCGAGGGGGATGGGAATGAAACCCATTAATGGGGAACATGTGACTGAGTCAATATGATTCTCTCCATCCCTATCGTTGATAACAAAATCGTCTTAAAAAATTCATAGCCACTTATGGTGGTCCTGTTAAGAAGGACTTGATGAATAAGACGTACAGAGTATTTAAACTCATAGTGAATTCAAAGCCTTTAATGTTGTCCTTTTGAGAAAGACGTAATAAATTCACTGGTAATAGTGAGACCCAAACTTCATGATAGAATGTTAAAAGGAGATGTCCTTAAACAATCTTAAAATGAAGAAATCCACAAAGTTCATAGCCGGTAAAGGGTGGTCCTTAGAGAAGGACTTGATGAATTGAAAGGTGATGTTTAAGGGAACTATAAATTTCAGTTGGGTAGAGTATGTGTTGTGAGGGTCTCGATCGAACAACCTTTAAAGTTCAAGAGTAAGTCACTTAAATGGAATTTGATGGTTGTCTCACTTCACTACGTGTAAATTCAAATCAAAAGATACTGTTACTTAAGTACAATTCACCCAAATGCTGGTAGATATGGAAACCTGTTAACCTTTTCTCCAAAAGACCTTGAGTGGGGGATTGTCGGATTTCATGTTAAATATATATATTATTAATTTAATATAATCTTAAACACAAATCCGTTCATGTTCTTTTGGCGAATTGGAAAAGGCTTAGATGAATATAGAGTATTAACTAAACGCTTTCCTATTCTTTTGGAAAAATGGAAAAAGACATTTTTTGTGAAAAAAATGTCCCTCATAGGAGTAGAGATAGAAAAGATAATAGTTTAAAATAGCTTACCTATCTATTACTTTCAAAAGAAATAAAAGGCTATGAAATCCAAAAAGGAAATGACAAAGCCTCACACGTGCGCACCACCACCACCACGGCCCGCCCGGCCTGGCCCGGCTGGGGCGGGGGCGTTGGCTTGTAGGGGGAGTTGGGGAGTCAAATAAATCAAAAATGAAATAATTTTTCTGAAGTGAATCCGGTGAAAGATTACTAGCTCTTATAGTAGTCGGTGGCAAGTCAACCCATTAAGCCAGAAGATAAAACGCCCACCAATTTCACACCAGAAGACAAGCGTGCACCAATTACGCACCAGTCAACAGTTACGAAACTTGGTCAAAGGCGTGTCTAGGTTCATTGCTGAAATTGAAAACATGGGTCAAATAAAAACCGCCAATCAATTAAGGAGGAAATAAAGGGCACTAGTTGCGGGCGTTTCTACTAAAGACTTTCTCCACCTAGTCCCCTCCCCTATAAATACTACAGCTCCTCATTTTCCTTAAGCTACGAAACACATCCGAAAAGAACAAACACTCCACCTCTCTTATCTCTGAAAATTATAATAGTCGTAGAGTCTCTGTTAGAGATAACCGGTACGCCGGAATATTTTTTTAACAACATTTTAATTTCACAATAAATACTTGACTCGCAAAAAATAAAAATTAAACAGAAAAGTCAATCTGCAAAAGAGCAGAAATATCATAATACCCTAAGGACCTATAATGCAATTAAAATATCGAGTCAATTTCACAATAGGTCCTATATTATGCAAAAATTGCAATATAGGTCACTATATTATGTTGAGAAACTTGAGTTGATTGAACTGTATGTCCCTATTTTTTGAAAAAAACTACACTATAGGTCACTATATTATGCAAAATTTCTCTATAGGTCCCTATATTATAATTTTTTAAATTAATCGCACTATAGGTCTTTATATTATTAAAACATAGAATTAATTGCACTATAGTTGTCCTTCTATTATGTAAATATGCTCTATAGTCCATGTATTATAAAAAAATATGCACTATTGGGTATTATGAAAAAATATACACTAGAAGTATCTCTATTATTGAAAAATAAAACCAAGGTTTAAAATTTATTTATTTAATTTATTGCAATATAATTCCCTATTTTATACAGAATAACCTATATGAAATATAGCTTGATTAAATAACTTCTAAAAATTTGACGGGACTAAGTGCAAGATTTTGAAAACTTGGGTTGCTAAAAGGCACTTATATAAAATTTTCTTTTATCTACATGAAAAAATAGATTTTTCAAAACGTTGGGGAGCTTCATCAACCACATAGTGATTGCTAATGGACCTTATTTATGCCGATCACTTGATTGACCGGTAAGAACCCCACCTATTACATACCAATATATATGGTCTCTACAGTTCTCATTTATACGGACCAAAGTTTTAGCGACTATTATTTGTGATCGCTAGACATAGAGCATTATCAACTATTGGTGATTGGTAAATTCTATATATCATTTAGAAATTACCTAATTTTCTAATGGTTTAAATTGCCCATCCTCCTTCGCCAATAACCTTTAATGACCAACATTTATTTTCTACGGACCACGAGGTGGTCACTGCAAATCTTTAAAATTTATAAAATCCATAACCGGTTTCAGACTTCTTATAATCTAATCCCAAACCCCCACCCCTCCAATAAAAATTCTCTCCTCCCCAGCTGGCTCTCCCATCGTTTTCAGACTTCTTGCCATCTCTACCTCTCTTGTCTCCACCTTACACGTCACCATCTCCAGTTTGCTGGCACCTCTTCCAGTTCTTTTATTGTTACAGTTTGCCGCCATCTACAATTATTTTTTAATTTCGAATTATAATAATATTAGTTTATTATGGATTTATCGTATAATTATTGTGTTAACAAGGTTCTTATCACAAAGCCTTATCACACCATGTGAGATCGGCTAAAAGGAAATCTACCACAACAACTAGAATTTATCAAAACGATGTGGAATACACATTTCAAGCATTTTAAACTTGAGATGGGCTTATTTTTCCCTTATTGGCTCTCAAATGAGTGGATGTCAGTCACACCTTCGATTTTGAACTTGTCAAACTATCTTTGAGAAACCAAATTCTTGTTTTTTTGAGCTACTTTTATGATTTCAACCTTCACCAAAATGATGATAAAAATGGTTTTTTATGAAATAACCTAGTACTATCCAAGCACAAACTTGTACGGCATGATAGGAGATGGTAAAATGTAGTTTACTCGAGTACCATACTGGTAACATCTGATTCAGAAGATACAAAGCTGATTCATCGAAAGACTTGAAACCTCCAACCAATAGTCTGATCATTTAATTAGTTAATAATTGCATTAACTTGTTTAAATTTTCAATTTTCATCTAAATGGTCAAGTGAGGTTTGTACAAGTTAACTTCTCATGCTCAATGAGTTAGCTATCATACAAATTTCCTCTTTTAAACTTATTAACATTTAAAAAAAAAAAGATCTAAGCATGTGACTCAAAAGAGTATATAATACTTGCAAAAAGTTCTATGAAATAATTCATCTATAAATACCATGTTATAAAATTAAACGTATTGCAAGGAAATAAAATTAGTCAATCCGAGAATATCAATTGCGTAAAACCAGTATAACAAAAAGTCAAACAAACATATTAGAATGAGTAGTTATGGGTACTGATTTTTCCCCCGTTTTATTACATTAATATAAAGTGCATCGAAAAGGAGCGAGCAATGGAAAAAGAGATCTCACAAGAGTTGATTACCGATTAATCTCGAGGCCTCAGGACCATCATGGAAATTGTATACACCAACTGAAAGTTCAACCTGCTTTGGACTAGATAAGAGCATCACTGCGACCCTTCCAATCTGATGGCATCTTTGTAATTTCGGTATGACATATTTACACAAGCAATTGTACATTTTTCTTCATTGCAAAATGAAAGATAAAGAATTGAATTAAGATAACGAATATTATATATAAGCATACCTACATAAATTTATGAATCTGAAATTACACAACTTTATTTAAGATCTATGTATAAATATAGAAAGAAAGAAACTTGCAATTATATCAATACAATTATCTGCATGAGTGTTAGAAGACATAAAAAAACAGGTAGAAAAGGAATCACAATAGAGGATCTCATGAGGCACATAAGATTGCGTTCATATATTTTTAACACTTGACAAATAAACAAGCGATACCAGTCCGTCTATATATAGATGGACTCTATAAAATAATAGAGTTAGACTTGGTTATGCTCGTATTTGTGTTGAAATAAATAAAAATGACGAACTACCTGACAAGGTGTTTATTGATGTTGGTAATGAGGATTTGTAGGAGCTCAGTGTGACTTATGACTGGAAACCATTATTATGTAAGAAATGCAATCTAGGTGTCAAGCAATGAAGAACGTGTGGATGCCTAAAGTTGTACAAACAAATAACTTAACAGTTGCATCCAAGGATAAGGGGATCAATGATGCAACTAAGGAAGTGAATACTTGGAAGTTGTTTATTCAAAGAAATAAATAGAGTGTGCAAGGAAAAAGTGATTGGTTTACTATTAAGATGAATTATGGGGAAAGAGTAGCAGATTATTGCACTCAAAAATCTCAATGCAGAGTAAGTCCTTGCGTTTCTTCTGGACAATACATTAAAGGACATTAAAAGACATTAAAAGACATTAAAAGATATGATAAATAACAACCGGCCAAGCTGATTAACATATGAGAATTGAAGAATAATAATATGTTTTGTCATCCAAACAATTAAATATCTGACATAGATAGGAAAACTTACTATATGGAGATACTCTTTTAATAATACAATTTTAAAAAAACCATCTCAATCACGTTATAAGAACTAAACTCTCCTTGTAAATCATTATTGCAAGTGAACACCCGTAGCTATGTATTCCTGTACTAGTCATTTCATGAGTGTCGAGGGCACACAATTTCAGTTCTTCTTCATTAATTTCAATTATTATGGCTTCGTTCTTCAACAACAAACGAGGAGAGCAAATTATAAATGTGTTTAGAATTCCATGAATGATGACTTGTTTGGTCCAAGATTCCACCTTACCGTATTCTTTCATTACCCATATCTCCACAACTTTTGGTTCTGAATAGGTATATTGCACCTAGTTAGACGAACACAAACAAGGCAAGAGAATCATTTAAGATAGTGAGAGTCTTTTCAGATATTTTATTACCGTGAAGTATAGCCCTTGAACTAGACAATCACCATAAATACCTGGAAAATAATGCTCAATTTGTCTCCAATATGTACTACTTAGATTGTAGACTTGGAATGTATTGGTTTTTCTAATAATAACGACCTTGTAATTATTTTGTTGGAATCCAAACAAAATCTAATTATCGAGCGAAAGTTGATTAAGTTTGGTCTTAGAGGAAGAAATTAAATTCCCTAGTTGCTGGATACATAAAACAAAGCTACGATTATCATCTTAGACACAAAGAAATAATCCATTGCAAGGCAAAGAAACATTAAACCTGCTGCTCTTATTGATTCTCATATAGAAGTGAGGTATCTCTAGATGAGGTGAGATTTCATTGAGTTATTTACACGAATGAAACGATAACAGTGTTCTACGACGTTGTCTCGCTAAATTAGGATGCAATCAGGCTGATATTTCATATGCGTGTTGATGAAGTAAGAACTTATGAGGAAACGGTAAAATAATTTGCTAACGCGTATGAAACGCAACACTGATTTTATAGGCAACGTGAAGAGTATATTTATGAATACATCTTTAGGTAAACTTACCTCTTTTTGTGACGTTCTTTTATTAGTAGATAAAGGGCATATTGATTAACCCTAAACTCGTTTATGTTAATAGGGTATATTACAAATCACCCCCCCAACCCATCCTAATTCTTAGCGTCAAACCAAATAGAACCCTAAAAAATAAGAATTTGACTTTACATCCCAACCTACTAAACTACTCAACTTTATTTAAAATATAAACTCACATTTGCTATCGAGTTACATCAACAATGGTAATGAAGAACATATGATACGAAAGGGACAAAGATGTAGAGAAAAGTTTAAGAGAGGAAGAAGAGAATTAGCAATCTTTTATTTACTGTACAAGAAATCTTCTATTTTAGGAAAGATAATTTGAATATTAATAATGTTATGTCATCAAATTGAAGGAGAAAACGAAATACTCAAATACCAACGTATGAGAACTTTGTAATGATCGGGTGCAAATGTAATAATATCGTTCTTTTGAGGTGCTTTATTTTCCACCAACACATAAGATTTTTGAATGATCATGAGATGTCCATTCGAAAGAACGCTACTAAAATTGAAAATCAGGAAGCAATAAGTTATATCAGTCACATACTGATATGGCCTCTTATATGTAGTTGGAGTCTTTGTTTTACCACACAAACTTCTCATACAAATAAGTTCGATAGTTGTACTCGTAATGCATCTATATTGATTAATAACTTATTACATATGGTACTAAAATTGTATAACATTAAAAATCAGCTACTATACTGGCTTGAGTTGATAAAATGGAGTTCAATTATTGCTAATGGTAAAAGCCTCGATCATGTTAGCTTTAAAGTATCTGAACCAAGCTCATCAGAGTCAAAATGACTCCCAAGTCCAAAGTGGCTTTCTAATGTATTAAATAAAGGACCTGTTACAAGTCTTATTTAGTATATTTGGTGTAAAAGAAATGAGAAAGTGTTTGCCAAAGTAAAAAGAAATGAAGAGAAGATTATGAAGGATATAAAAGTGGACGTTTGCAGTTATAGTCTAAGAGCATAATCCTTTTGCAATTCTAAGAAGTATAGGGATCTTATGCGAATTGAAGACTTCCAGTGGTTAGCAGTGAGTTGGAGTGGTTTGAAAGCATTGAGGCTCTCGTGCCTAAGCTGAGGGTTAGTATAATTAAACTTTATGTAACCGTTTTTAAGTTCAAACAAAAATGAAAACTGCTTGACTAGCATAAAAATAAAATAAAATAGTGTAGGTCATATTCTTTCTTCTGTCTTCTTTAGGATATTTTCAGCAAGGATATTACTGAGTTTCTTTTGTACTAAGATGGGAACTTCAATCTAGGGAGATCAATCAGCACATCATCAAACACATAATCAAGAACGCCATATTTTCTCGTTTGCAAAATATAGAATTTAATTGTGATACATGCATTAAGGCGAGATGCCAATGAGTTTCTTATAATAATACCAATCAGTTTTAATAAAATTAATAGACCATTTTCCTTGATATACGCTGATGTATGAGGACCAACCCTGGTTACTACTATAGCGGGTTACCATTGGTTTTTAGTTGTTCGTCGATGATTGTACTCGAATGGCATTGCTCTACTTACTAAAAAAATTAGATGAAAATTTCCCTTCTTTCCAGCCTTTTCTGCCAAGATTAAGAGTTAATTTTCTTCCAAGATGAAAATTCTCCGTTTCCATCATTGTCTTCTTCATGAGTTCTCATGTTCTCAGACACCACAAAAAAATGGAGCTTTACTCCTTGTTCCATAATTTTCTCATGTGCACTCATGTTCTCAGACAACATTAATGCTTCTTCCATAATTTTCTAGTGCCTTATATTTGTTCATCTCCACAAACACTAGCTACCAAACTTGACCCTAATTTGAATGATACTTGCCTTCTAATCTTCATACACGCGTCCCCGACACTATACAAAACAAAGCAGCCCCTTGGGTTCATTTACTACAACAAGCCCCTTTGTTTGTCCAAGTCCTACTAGACTGTTTTCAACAAGAGCAGCCACAATATATTTAGTATTTAAGAAATCATCCCTTAAACTTTTCTTTCACCCTGCATTTAAACGCTGCTCCCGAGATTTTTGCATCTGATGTTCAACCTTTGGTAGCTCTTGAACGACCCTTTTGCGTCATTTTATTACACTTACTAGTCCCCTAGAAAAAATTTCTCTAGACTTTGTGAATTTTCTAGCAAGTGCTTACCAATAGTTTAGCAATTTGCATGATATAGGATGATATGATAAATAGAATAGATTGCACGATAGTTACACAACAAATGCAACCAAATAGATGAATAAGAATATATTTTTCCATTCAAACAATCAAATCTAGTGATCTGAATAATTTCTTAAATAAATATTTTGTTTTACTAGAAATATTTTTGAAACAAAAACGTAAAGCGGAGCATCATAATAAATCATAAAGCATGGACTTAACTCTATCGTTAACTTTCTCGGATCAAAAGGCAGGTACTAAATGCATCTGCCAGAATATTACATCACCTCCTACTAAGAAGAACACCTAGCCACTAGTGGACTTTACTTCGTCATTGTTAGAGATCCAACTTTTATCACGAAATCCTTAAGAACCCTAAGAAATTTGTTATAATGCAAGCCTAGATTAATGATATCCCTTAAGTAATTCAATAGACGACGAACAGTAACCCAGTGGTGAATACTCGGGTTATGAGTGAAACGACTAAGTCTACTCACGGCATAGGCAATATCGGGTCGAGTGTAGCTCATTAAGAAAATCACACTACATATGTTCTTAGCATATTCATTTTGGGATACAATATCCCCATAGTTTTTGGACAAATAAATACTAGAATCATAAGGAGTTTTTATAGGCGTTACCTCAAAGGAGAGGGATTTTTTGAGCATCCTTTCTAAGTAATGAGACTAACTCAGGGAAATAACATTACTGCTCCTAATGATCTTCACCCCAAGAATCACATCCACTTTCCCCACGTCTTTCAAATCAAATTATGGTGGTTTAGTCTTTCTCGTGCTAATGGATTTAAAAAGTTCTTTCAAAAGTTTGGACTCTACACATATTTGACATTTTACAAAGTCATCCACATTGTGAAGTGGTATTAGTCCAAGATATTTATTCCTTTTAATATAAGTGACATTTAAATTATCTAATCAACCATGCCACGTATCAAGAGATTCAACGATATAAGCATATTTAGAAGTATTCTCATTAAGAGTTATAGTGTTTAAACAAACAACCATTATTTAAATACCCTTTTCCAACAAACTCGTGATTTTTCGTAATGATAATTTCCCATCTTAGAAAACAAGTTTGGGTCTCACTTTATTAAGAAGAGCTCTGGGAAAAAGGTTTCTACAAAGAGATGGGACAGAGAGAACATCATTTGACTCTAAAATCATACCAGAAGTGAATTTGAGGAGAACCTGTTCTTTTCTGAGAACCGTAGCTGTAGAAGAATCACCCAAATACACGCATTCAACATCGGTTTTGTCCCTCAAATTTTTTGAAGAGGGCTTTGTTTTCATAAAAAATCAGAAAGCTCTGGTGTCAAGGATCCACTCAGTTTTGTTCTCAACTAAGTTTACCTCAACAATCACCGCAACGGTTATTTCTTCGGTCTCAGTTAGATTTGTGGCAACTTTGGGACCTTGGTCAGCTCTAAGTTTACACTAGTAAGCTTTGTGTCCTTTCCCACAACAATAACAAGAGCTTTGAGGTTTTTGAATCATACCAGAAATTTTGAACCTTCCTCCTCGATTGTTAGAGTTGTCGCAATTCTTGTTTTCTCCAGATTTGGATTTGTTAAATCCTTGTTGTTTTCCATTCCCTTTGAACATGTCTTTGTTACCTTGGCCAGAACTTTCATCAAGGTTCACTTTCGAGGAACAAGGAGGAAAGAAATAGATTTATCATTTAGTCGATTGGCTTCTTCCACTTGCATATGGCTGATGAGTTCTCTTCAAGAGTCATCTCCTTATTTTTGTGTTTGAGATGGTTATGATATTCTCTCCAAGATGAAGAATATTTATCAAGAAAAATGTTGGATGGGAAAATTTAAATTTCAAACATCTTCATGCCTTCGGGGGCTATCTCATCGCATAGGTATTCAAACACACGAAGTTGTTTAGTCATAGGCTTCAGATCGGTAAATTCGAAGTTATACCAATTTCCGGTGACATATTTCTTCTTTCCGGATTCATTAGCCCCATATTTTGTTTTGAGAGTTTCCCATATTACCTTTGTCGATATTTCTTTGGCAAGGAGATAAAAAATGAGTTTTGAGACATTGTTCAACATCCAACCCCGAGCCATTGTATTTTCTCTTTTGAACTTGTGTTCGAGGGAAATATATCTAGACTGTTATTCTTCCATAGGAACTTCGTTTCCACACTAAGTGGAGGATAGTAAAGTCAAGTTTATACTGTTTAAGACAGATACAGATCTTTTGTGTCCAACACTTGTAGTTTGAACCAATAAGGGGCTCCAACTTATTCACCCCAGGAAAGGCATTTGCATTCTAGGATGAAGCAGCTGCCGAGTTTGGAAATGCCTATTCTAAAAAATCGGTGATATAAAAGAATATATCTTTAAATTGTTGGGAAAAATAAAAAAATCACCGATTTTAAAAACAACAGAAATGAAAAATCCAAATAAAATATTTTAATTAAGGTAAAACTAGTCTATTATAATAATGAAATACTAAACGAAACACTTACATGGAAATCAAAAAGAACAATACAAGGAAATAATATTGTTAAAAGATATTCCGGCGTACAAGTTATCTCTAACGAAGAGAGTTTCTACAACAAAATAATTTATAGAGAAGTATTTCTTTTGTTCTTTTCTGATTGGTTTCGTAGCTAAGTCAAGTGAGAAGGAATTGTATTTATAGGTTAGTAGGTGAAGAGAACCTCTAATTAGAATCATCAAAGTAAATGATATCGAATAACTCCATTATTGCTGATGTTTGGATTGTTACATATGTTAACAAATGTTACACGTTTATAAATTCCAGCAATGAACTGGACAATTTGTTGATTTAATTTATTCCCGTATTGACCATGTCTTGTAACAACTGAGCTTCAATAGGGAATATTCTGGTTTTGATGTGTTTTCGATTGGTTGACGTTTTGATTATGGCTAAAAAGATATGAATTTTCACTAACTACTATAAGAACCAACTTTCCCACCAGAATCAATTCAAAAAACGTGTTTCGTAGTTGACTCTTCAAACTCCCCAACTCCCCGCCACCCACGCCAGGCTGAGCGGGTGGTGCGCGTGTGTGGGGCTTTGTCTTTTCCTTTTTGGCTTCCATAATCTTTAGTTCTTTTTCCAGGAATAGATGAGTAAGATATTATATTTTAATATTTTATCATATCTCTACTGCTATGTGGGAATTTTTGTTTAATAAAAAAGTGTATTCTCCACATCTACAAAAGAACGTGAATGTATTGATTCAACGAACACTCTATATTAATATAATCTTTTACACTTCTCCAAAAAAACATGATTGGATGTGCATTAACACGATAAATTAATATAAAACGTAACGTATAATACCATATCTCTCACTTTATAGTAACTAAACTCTCCTTGTAAACTGTAACTCTAAATGTCACGTTGCTAATATTCTTGTATCAGTCATGTCATGAGTGTCGAGGGCACGTAATTCAGTTTGTTTAATTGGTTTCATTTAGTATGGCTTCATTTTTCCATAAAAAACGAGGATACAATGGACTTATGTTGATATTTTCGAGAATGTTGACTTTTTTCGTTAAATATTTCAAGAATGTTTGTATTAATACAAAAAAGGCAAAGGATTGCTTAAGATTGTGAGAGTCCTGTCATTGTGAACGCTGTGAGGTATAGTTTTAGGATATTTTATATCTTGAAACACCTTAGGGTTCACATCAAAAGAAAGAATAATATCTATACTCTCTCTTATAGCATCCCAATGCAATTCTCCATTGAGTAGTACTCCCTATATAAGACAATAACCATATATACTCCCCTCATAACATGAGTGTTGGTATAATTTGAGGTTGTCGCCTTCTTATACCAGAAAATGACTTATCTGTGACCAATACCAACCAGCTGCAGCCACTTATCTAATTTCCTTGTCAATAAATGATACATTCCTAAATTTACCAAAGTCATGTGAGACATTACTTACAATTTTCAATGATATAAACCCCCATCACCCATTCTCTATACAAAGACCCCCAAATATTCCTTGCTATAAAACACAATCAAAAAAATATGTTTAACTGTCTTCAATTTAACACAACAACACAGAGCAATTTAATCCCTATTTTGATTAGGTAGAGTATAGTTAGTAATCTCTCCTGATAGCTTAACATTTGGGAGATCTTAACTCCCACACAATTTTCCATTCCATACCTTCCTCTTACTCTCCTTCCTAAGTCCATTTATTTGTAATTTCCATCTTGGCTAAATAAACACCATATGATTCATGTCTCCACGAAAAATAGTCTAGTTTTGCCCTATTTTTGTATTTTACTTTTTTCTTTATTTTTTTCAGAATCAAATCCTTTATATTGTTATCTTCCATATTTTATGTTTATTATATTTTTAAGTTATATAATTTACTCTATATATCCAATTTTATTTTTTCATTAATGATTTTTAAATCTTGACAATATTTTTCAAATTACTGGAATTTTTCTGTAATTCAAATTTTGTTATTTCACTTAATGTTGTTACCTGAATTTGAACAACATGATCAAAAGCTTACATTTTTACAATAGCTTGAACACAATGAAGTATTCCCACAGCTTGTCTCTGATCTAAGTGGCCACTTACAACAGGTTGCAATTTAATTACATTTTTATGCTACATCTATACTTCTTGAGAATGTAACTTACATCAATTAAAAACCACAAAAAAACCATTGTTAAGATCATTAAGTATAGAATAATAGTAGAAATCTCCTTATAGGGCATGTATATTGATCTGGGCTTGTAAAATTAGATTCAGTAGTCAAAATCTTAGAATATTACCATTGGCCATTATATACTATATCTATACTTGATTGTGTGGGTTTTACTTGTTGAATTAAAGAAATACACTAAAAGGTCTATGTATTATAGTGAAGATTTTTAAGGTAATTGTGTGTCCAATAAATTATTATGCTTAGAATTAAGAAAAATAACAGTAAATAAAACATATACTCTTTCATCTTTTTGATGTCTCCCTATTTGTGAGAAATAAATTTCCCTAGGAGACATAATTTTAGGTAAAAATAAGACTTAGGGAGATGATTATAAGTATATTTTGCTATATTTCACTTTCTTCCTTTGTTTTATATTCATTGTTATTTTTAGAGCTTTTGTGCATTGATTTTCTTGTTTAGTGTGAATTTATTAGGTACATGGATGCTAGGAGGCATTAAAATGAAGGTACGAAGTGAAGTTTAACGTCTGAGATTAAATGGAAGTGTTCAAGTAGCAAAAAATATCACTTAAGTGATGGTGGATGAGCATTAGAAAATGCAAAGTCGTCACTTCTAACCCTTCTTGATCCCACACGGTGCGAGATTTGACTTGGTGGTTCAAATGAAAAAAGATGCACTTTTGAATTAGCGTAATTGGAAAGTGGTTACAGGTGATTTCGACTTATGATGCAAAATTTACACTTATTCTACTACAGTGTGTACTACAATAGATGCAGGAATGTAAAACGGATATGGGCCCTTAATTAAATCACACATAGGCCTAATCCAGTTTTAAGCACCATAATAATTCTCTTTAGACCTCAAAATTTAGTACACATAATTTTATTTCCACTTGTTTGAGAGAGAACAAGGCAAATGCAAGAGTAGAAGCTGGAGAAACTATTTTCTTCAACCAACAGCTTAAATCAGTCCTTCAATTAGGTTCTTTATTTTATTACTGTTTTTAGGAAACATATATAATTTTAGTTTTTCTTTCTAATATGAGCTCACATACTTGAGAAACGTATAATCGGATGAACCCTAATTTATTTAGTTAATATCTTCAATTTGGGACTAATTTTTGATTTAAATTGAGTTGGGCATTCTATATTGACTATTATTTCATGCATGTTTAGTTTTTTCAAATTTGGAAAGTTAGAGATAGGTATCAGTAGATAGGCTATTTACTTTTGGGATGATCATCTGGAAGGGGGGTTTAATTAAATGATTTGTATAATAGACGCGTGGTATTCGTCATTAATCCTGACGGACTTGACTAACCGCATAGCTAATTGGGTAATATCTTAATCACCTGAATGTAGAATATAATCACCATGAAGGTGTTTGTAATACTGTAAGATTGCCTTTATGTCTACCATGAAGGGAATTAGGAGGATATTAGGGACCCAACGAATGTAGAAATACCTACTTTAACCTTATCGAAAGCATTAAATACATGAATTTAGGTGAATCCCTAGGAAGACTCAAGTATATTTCTCATATTTGTGTCCACCCTCTAGTCTTTACTTTATTATCAATCTGCTTAATCTTTACCTAAATTACATTCTTTCCTTTAGTTTTTTCATAATAAAAAACCAAACAAATATCTATGTTTTATTTATTTCGTATTGTAATTAATTCTACTTATCATGTAACACATTTATCTTACCTAGATATTCATGTGGAGACGATTATCCTATTTTTACATACTTAATACTTGGATGACATGTACAATTGTGGTAGTCGTTTCTTTTCTTTAATGTTGATTTTTTCAAAATTGTCTAATTTTTTAATCTTTTCATTTTTCTATTATATACTAATAAACTCATTCTTATTATATAACTCGAAAGATGGCTTGTGTTGGACTATTAATTTGAAAATGAATAATAGGAATAGGTAACCTCACTGATGTGAGATAAATACTTGGTCTAAGAGAATCCATACATATTTAGGTTCTTAAGATGATCTTGGCTACACTTTTTAAGTTTCAAATTCTCTAATTAATTTATATAAGAATAATACACTTGTCCCATGTGGAAAAAACGGTTATGGTTTATATATGTTTGATGGGTTATGCTTTACATCTGATTTGACATCGATAATACAACTACTATACAATGACACATGATACTTGGACATATAAGTCAATTAGGACTCAACGTTCAAAGTAAGCATGACTTACTTGGTAAAGATTCTATGTCTAATTTATTTTTTCAAAACTTGTGTCTTATCTAAACAACATAGAATGAAATTCACTATGGTGCTCATATGTCTAAGTCTATACTTGAATATGTACATGTTAATTTTTGAATACCTAAAAAGCATGAAACTCATGTGAGAATAAAGTATTTTATGTGTTTAGTTGATGATTACTGTACAATTAAAAGGACTTTTCTTCTAAAAACAAAAAATTTAACTTTCAATATTAATAAAGAGTGGATTGCTTTACAAGTAAAACAAAGTGGAAAATATCGTAAGATCCTAATTCTTGAATTTTGTATTGATGAGTTTGATAAATTTTTTAAATCGTATGGTATAATGAGACATTGAATTGTTAGAAAAACACCAAAACATACTAGTGTGGTTGAAAGTATGAGTATGACCATTCTTGAAAAAATTAGATGTTTTTTTTCATACTAAACTTGCAATATGAGTCCCAATATATATTTCAACATGAAATGCCCTCTGCAATTGTGGGATAATAAAAAGCCTAACTTGTGCTAATTTGGATGTGATACATATGCTCATTATAACGAGGTAAACTTGATCCTAGTCATTAAAATATGTTTTCCTTCGTTATCAACACATGCATGGTACCAAATGATTTTGTGGGATAGAGAATCTAGAGTAATAAAGATTCTCGTTAATGGGATATTATATTTGATGAATCTAACTTTCCTTGCAAGTTAGGAACTATGTTTCTAGATAATGATCACACATAAGGGTACAGAGATTGAGGTGAGGCCTATAACAACTTTAGAAAATTATGTTAATCATGATGATCCAAATGAAGGGGAGGAAACTGATACTGAGCATTCCAAAGAGGAGTTAGTTCTAAACAATGGGCACAATGTTGGGTCCGAAACTCTTCAGGAGTCCACTTAAAATAGCTTGGTGAATTACTAGTTAACAAGAGATTTATTGAGGAAAGAACCGAGACCTTCTCTAAGTATTCATATGTTGAATTTGTGTATATTACATTTGTAGCTGCTGCTAAGGTTAAGAATAATAAACATGGTATGTATCTTATGGTAGTTAGCACAAAAGGTAAAAATATTTGGTTTAAGGCTATGAAAGAAGAAATGTAGTCTTTTAAAATTAACAAAAATTAGATTAATTTTATAAACATTGAAATGGAATGCATTTAAGTATGTAGTATCTTATATTAGTAGTACTCTGAATATGGTCTCTGTTATGAAAAAATTAGTGTAGCTTTTGATCTAGTGCGTTATGCATTACGTGGAAATCTCAATTACATCCTTTAGCAGCTTTATCTACTATTTCATCTGAATATGTAGAGGTTTGTGATTGTTTTAAAGAGACTTTATGGTTACAAGGACTAATTAATTAGTTAAAGATGGCGAAGTCAACTATTACTATATTTTCTAATAGTTATTCACTTGAGTAAAAAGCCTATGTACCATGAAAAATCTAATTAGGTTGGTGTAAAATTTCATTTTATTCGTTACTACCCGCAAACATTGTTTAACTTGTTGTATGTTGAGTGAAGTCGTTTTTCATTTTTATTTTATAGGTACCCGGCATTTGTGATAAGTTGGCTTGAAGACACTGTGAATTGCTAAAAACTCACTTTTTTTGTTTAATCAAGGTGCATTGGACTTTTAGGTGGAGATTGTTATATTATAAAGGAAAATGCTATTCTAAGCCCAGAGCTTATATTTCCTTATGGGCCACTTATGTTATAATGTGTCCTTTTATTTGATGGGTAAGACTTCAATCCAATATTGGATGGTCCAATATTTACATCATACCCATTAATTATTATAACAAAACACATATCAAGATTAATAAGTTAGGTTATTTTGTAAGCTTAAAACATGGGTATGTGTATCAATATTATTTGTGTAGGATCATCCAATATTGGATGAAATTTTTTTTCCTTATTTGATCCACAAATTACAACCTTGATCTCTTATTTGGATGGTCCAGATTGAAACCCTAATTGATTTTGTTGATATATAATTTGGTTAAATTTGATCAACATATTCTTCCATCTTCTTTACATTTCTCCCTAAACATATATTCGGCAAAACTAAGGTACGTTTTGTGTATCTCAATCTTATGTATTGAATAATTGTTAGACAGTGTTGAAGAAATATAGAAATTAAGTGAGATTTCTTGATGGATTCAAGGAGTGTGTTCTTTATTCAATTGAAAGACTACTATCTATTATTTATTTTCAACTTCTTATTTCAAAAATTTAGATTTTTCTAAAACCTTTGAAAAAAAAAATTAAATTAGTTTAATCTTTTATAATTTCTTTTCTCTAAGTGATTTTCAGTTGTCAAAACTATAATTCTTTGCCTAAAAAATTTGTAGGAGTATTAGGATTTCTTGTTTTTCCTAAAAAAAATTTATTCAATTGGGACAAAATATGAGTTTTTTGATTTACTGAATTAGAAACTTATAATTCCAGATTGATTATCTTCCTCAATCCAATTGGTGGCTTTATTATCAATCGTTTTAGTTTCATTCAATATAACCATATGATTATTAAGCGACATGGAAACCATGTGTTTGAAAAAATACTTGAGTAATTTTTCCTTGATCAAAATATCAACATATACAACAAAATATCAAGAGAGGTTCCACATATGTGAATGGCCGATAACAGTTCAAATCAGAACTCATTGTCCAATCATCAATCATGATGCAATGTACAATTATAAAACAATCACTATTTGCATTACTAACACTAAGGTATGGATCCATATTATATTTATATTCTTTTTCATCTATATATTATTTATCAAAAAATTATGGTAGTTCAGTCTTATCATTACTGAATATACATATACGTGACAATTTAAGCATGACTCTAGAACTATAGTATAGTTAGAGTCTTAATATTCAAAGCCAGAATTTGTACATTGTTTCAAAATTATAAGTCATTTTATTATTTTCTTAATATCTTGAACTTAATTTACATTTATTCGCATTTAAAGCTAGAATTAATTTTTTTTGTTTTTTAATCTTAACTCTACACATAATTGAGATTTTAACACTTGTCTTGAAGTTCTCATGAGACCGATATTTTCCTTCCTAATCACTAGCATTTGATATATGGAAAAGGTTTAAAGACCTCATATGTTTTTATTTGCATTTAGAAAATCTTGTTATATAATTTACACAAATATTTATGTTTTGTACATCCATTTTAAAAAAGATTTATTTAATATACAGGAAACCGATCGATGATCATTGCATTTCAAGAAAAGAGAATTAAATTTTGATTTAACGTGGTAAGTGTTACATCTGTGATAATATTTGTGAAAAAAGTATTATATTGTGCTATAAACTATTAATGTGCTAAAATTGACTATACTAATAAATCATGTTGGTAACACAAGCACTACAAGGACAAGACATTGTTCCTAATGTCATTAATGTAAATATTAGAGAAGTATATCTATATATTTTATACACACACCTAATATCTTACTCATAATCATCTTAACTTCTACGATTTTTTTGACTTTCTTATACATTTTTTTGTTTGTGTTTTTTCCCAAGTTCATTGCACCATGGGTCTCTATGTTAACCGGAGAAGCTCCCCCGCCTTTTGAAAAATCTATTTTTTCATGTAGATGAAAGAAAAATTTATATTACAGCCTTTTAACCTCCCCAAGTTTTTTCCGAATCTTTTCAGAAGTTATCAAGTTTATTTTGTTTATTGTATATCGTGAGTTTTTTTTCTGAATTAAAATATTGGTTATTTTGTATAAAATGGAGAAGTATACTTCTATAAATTAGTATAATAATAAACCTATAATATAGTGGTTTTCATAATTTGGTGTGTTATTTTTAATAATACATGGACTCTAGTGTATTTTTTTCATAATTCCCTATAAACATCGTTTTCATAATACAGGGACTATAGCATCGTGTTTTCATAATACAGGGACACCTATAGTGTAATGAATTCAAATTTGTAATAATATAGGAACCTATAGTGTGATTAATTTAAAAAAATTATAACATAGGGACCTATAGTGCAATTTTGCATAATATAGTGACCTGTAGTGTAGTTAAGTAAGGTTTTCAACATAATATAGTGATCTATATTGAAATTTTTTCATAATACAAGGACTTATAGAGCAATTGACTCGATTTTTTTCATTACACTATAAGTCCCTATGGTATTATGCTATTTCTTCTAGTAGGCAGATTGATTTTTCTCTTTTTTTTTGAGTGAAGTATTTATTTTATCTATAAAAATGTTTATATAGAAAATATAATTTATTTTAGGACGTGTCATGTTACTAAAGCAACAAATAAACTAGCTACTTGTGGAGAAAATATATCTTACAATGTATGAATTTTTACATGTCAGATTCTCGTTTATGTTTCGTAAAGAAGGTGTTTTGATGGTTTGATTATTAATTGTATGATTTGTTTGTGCTACTCAGGGAGGGAAGATTTGATATTATTTCTCTTACTAGGTTTTATATTCAAACCTAGCTTATCGGGGATCCTACAGCTGCTAGTCCAATTCAGGTAACATGAACTGATACTTATTATAAAATTTATCTCTTTTGATTATTTTAATCCATTACTAGTAGTTGATTGCAATTATTGTTGTTCTTAGGTGGCTAAAGATGAGGATTTTCGGAAACAGATTTAGAAGGACAAATACTTTGATCTTGTGGATCATAATAAAGTTCTTCGTTTCCGGACTATAAAAGAGTTGTCTTTAGCTCCTTCTAAAGGTAACATATAATATGTGTTTTTATCCTTAGTATAGTAATTTGTAACATTATATTCTAATGTAAATTTTGATAACAGTAAGCGCGATCGTTTCTGAAAGACTAAAGAAGCACCACAGTAACACCAAAACTTAGAGGCCGTCAACAGCCCTGCTTTAGCTAAACCTTATATTGTCACAAACAACCAATGATGCGGTGGATCCAACTGTCAAAAGGAAAAGGCAAATACCTGTGTTATACTATACTCATGTCAAAGGAAGAGCAGCTGGTGTTGAGAGTGAGTATGTTTTGCTGGTATGTGGCAAAGGATGAAGCTATAGCCGTGGCTAGAATGAATGGTGTCACGGGCCTTTAATTTTCAGGAACTGTGTCTGTAGCTGAAGTAATGTGTGACCCTCTTAACAAGGTATATATAGTGATCACCTACAGTAAAAAATTTAGTATAATATAGGGACCTATAGTATAATTTCGTATAATATAGGGACCTATAGAAGTTTTGGTATAATATAGGGACCAATAGTGCAATTAACATGTTTTTATTTTCCTAGGGGGGGTTTCTCTTAACCCCACATGTGGAAAAACTCAAACTTTCTGTAATTTACCTTTATTTGTTTATGAAAGAAAAAAGGGTATAAAGAATTCCGATTATTTTAATTATTTTTAATTGAATTATATATATTTATGATGTGATGTTTAATCATGAAACATGATGTTGTATACTATAGAGTTTCTCTTATTTATAAAATATGTGCCCCATGTAGTGTATGGCCTCGCATAGCTATACAAATATGCGATGGGTCAAATAAGTGAAAAAGTACATTTGTGTAATCTTGATAAATAGTAGTTCTTTGAGTATTTCCATTTTAAGTTAGTATTATATAGAATTTAATAAAACTTCATATGATTTGAAGCCCGAATAACAGCTTACCTCATACCTATTCTCGATAATTCTGAAAATGGGAAAGGTGCTACAAGTCATAGAAGGTGTTTTAGAACAAATTTTTTAAGAAACCACCATAAAACTGAAGGTTTGTTTGACATAGTTTACAAATTAGACAGTCGTGAGTGGTTGTAAGTTTTGTTTTGTAAAAAACGTTCTTCTACCCCATTAAAAGTTAACTTTTAATTTTTTTCTCACAAGAAAGTTATATTTTCTTACTTTTAGATGCATGAAACAAATACAAAAATTCTTTATCGAATCATTACTCACATAAAATCAATGCTCTGTATATAATTCCTCGATTGGTTCATCAAGTTAATTAACCAAGTCAGACAGTACAAATACTATATTGACGTATGCTAATACGATTTAAATGTAAGATGGGAAGGCTTAATCTGAGATTAGTTAGATAAGCAAGAATTAATTACAAACTCACGTTGTCACGAGATTGAGTTGTTGAGTCATGTATATATAGTGTAATAAGTTGTACTCTTCATATCTACAAATAATATAATCTTATTCCTAAAAACGGCTTGAAGAAGCTAGATATTAACTCTTAGAGACGAGTAAGGCTCTGTTTTATACGAAATGGATGATTCCTTGGAAAATTTTGGAAGAAGTATTAATGTGGAAGGTAGGGGTGTATGATTTGCAAGAATTTGTAAATGAGATTTAGACTGCAACATCATCTCCGATGGATATTTGCACCATTAATTGCTCTAAGGAGTAAAGCACCATTTTGTTGTGGTGTCTGAGAACATGAGGAATCATTAAGAAGACAATAGTGAGAACGAAGAATATTTATCTTGGATGATAATTAATTCTGAATTGTGGCATAATAGTTGGAAAAAAAGGGAAATTGTATTCTATTATTATTTGTAAGTAGAGCAATGTCATTCGAGTACAATCACCAACAAACAAATAAAAGTTAATGGTAATGTTCGTTTATTCCTTTCTAGTTGGATATTTTTATTCCTCCCACTGTATCTTCTAGCTGTATGATATCTCTATATTGTTTTAGAAAATCGATCAAGAAAGAATGACAACTGAAGATGTGGAGGAGGATCTCAGGGGAAGAAAACAATGATAAAGTATATGCTTCTTGGCGAGATGATCAACTCAATATTATCACCATTGTTGGTCCGTATTGGAAAGGAAACATAGCATTTTCAGAGGAGTTGTACGATCCTCCTTCTTTCATAAGTCACTTTGAATTTCATTCCTTTTGTTGTCTTTATGGTAATGTAAAAGATCCATTCTTTCATATTTTAAATCAATTTGTTAAATTTGCAAATAGATTTAGTCATATGAGATGCAAAGAACAAGTGTACGAATGTTTCAAGGGATAGAGGTTCCTATTGGATTGTATGTTAAAGATGTATATTATTAGTTTAATATAATCTGAAAAACAAATATGTTCATGTTCCTTTGAAGAATTGGAAAAGGCTTAAATTAATATAGAGTATTAACTAAAACCTTTCCTATTCTTATAGAGAAGTGGAAAAGACATTTTTTGTGAAGAAAATGTCTCATATAGGAGCAGAGACAGAAAAATTAATATTTTAAAATAGTTTACCTATCTATTACTTTCAAAAGAACTAAAGGCTATGAAAACCAAAAGGGAAATGGGAAAACCCCACAGGAGCGCACCACCACCACCACCTGCCTGGTAAGCCCGGCGATGACAAGAACGTGGGCTCTTGGGCTCACGGGGGATTTTGGAAGTTGGGGGAGTAAAATTGAAAATTGAAATAATTATTCTAGAAGTGAATTCGGTGGAAGAGGACTAGCTCCAATAGTAGTCGGTGGAAAGTCAACCCATTCAGCCAGAAGATAAAATGCCCACCAATTTCGTATTAGAACACAAGCGTCCACCAATTACGCACCAGTTACAGAACTTGGTCATGCAATTACGTTTTTAGTCAACTGTCACAAAATTTGGCACGTGTCCAGGTTCATTGCTGAAATTGAAAACGTGGGCCAAATCAAAACCGACAATCAATTAAAGAGGAAATCAAGGGCACTAATTGTGGGCGTTTTCGACAAAGACTGTCTCCACCTACTCCCTCCTCCATAAATAATACTGCAGCTCCTCATTTTCCTTAAGCTATGAAACACATCCGAAAGAACAAACACTCTACCTCTTTTATCTCTGAAAATTATAATAGTCGTAGACTCTCTCTGTTAGAGATAACTAGTACGCTGAAATATCTTTTTAACAACATTTTAATTTTGTGTAATTTTTTTTCTTGTCCAATTTCCGTGTAAGTGTTTCGTTTGCATTTGTATTTAAATTTTTGTAATAGTTAGTTTACATTATCTGAAATTATTTTTTTTTGGATTACCATTTCTTAATTTAAAATGGTGATTTTAATTCTTTAACAACAATTTAAAAATATATTCATTTATATCACCGTATATTTTTTTGAAATGGCTTTTCCTCTCTCGGTTGTTACTTCATCATTGAACACAAAAGCCTTTCCCAACGTGAATAAATTGTAACCCCTTAATTATTACAACTACAAGCGTTGGGCACGAAATATTTTAATATGTCTTAAACAGTGTGAACTTGACTTCGCTGTTTTCGAAGGTCCTCCACCTATGGTGGATAATGGAGTTCCTACTGAAGAAGAATAGACCAGATATCTTGCCCTCGTAGCAAAGTTCAAAAGAGATAATACCATGGCTCGGGGCTGGATGTTGAACAACATCTCGAATCCCATTTTTTATCTTCTTTTCAAAGAGAAATCGACAAAGGTCATATATGAGACTCTCGAGAAGAAATATGGGGCTAATGATTCGTGTAAGAAAAATATGTCAGTGGGAATCGGTATAACTTCAAACTTAACGATCAGAAGACTATGACTGAACAACTTACTGTGTACAAAAACCTATGCGCGGAGGTAATCGTCGATGGCATGAATATGTGCGAAGTTTTCCAAACTAACATCTTGCTCAAAAAATTTCCCCCATCGTGGAGTGAATATGCAAGTCGAAGAAGCCAAACGACTCAAGGATAAGTCTCTCTCTCTTTCCCTCATCCTTCCTCGAAAGCTAACCTTGTCGAAAGTTCTGGTCAAGGTAACAAAGACACGTTCAAATGGAGGGGAAAACAACAAGTCTCAAACAAATCCAAATTTGAGGGAAACAATAACTGCGACAACACCAACAAACAAGGCGGAGGGTTCAAAACTTCTGGTAAGATTAAGATACCTAAGGTCGTCTGTTACTGTTGTGGCAAATAAGGACATAGAGCTTTTGAATGCACTCTTAGAGACGACCAGGGTCACAAAGCTGCCGTAAATCTGATGGAGACCGAAGAAATAATCGTCGCGGTAATGGTTAAGGTAAACTTAGTTGAGAACAAAACCGAGTGGATCATTGACACCGGAGCTTCCCGATATTTCTGCGCAAAGAAAGCCCTATTCAAAAAGTTAGAGAAAGCAACTGATGGTGAATGTGTGTATTTGGGTGACTCTTCTACCACTACGGTTCTTAGAAAATGACAGGTTCCCCTTAAACTCACTTCTCTTTGTCCCCTCTCTTTGTAGGAACTTAGTTTTCAGAGATCTTCTTAATAAAGTGGGACTCGGACTTGGTTTTGAGGGGGGGGGGAATCATTATTACCAAAAATGATGAGTTTGAGGAGAAAGGATATTTAAATTCTGGTTTGTTTGTTTAAAACACTTTAACCGTTAATGAGAATGCTTCTTCTTCTGCTTATATCGTTGAGTTTGTTGATACGTGGCATGGTAGATTAGGTTATTTAAATTTTGTTTCTATTGAACTGCATGAAAATCTTGGACTACTACTCCTTCACAATGTGGATGATTTTGTAAAATGTCAAATATGTGTGGATTCCGAATTGCGTAAAAAACCTTTTAAATCCATTACAATTATAAAGACTAAACCGCTAGAATTAATACATTCTAATTTAGTTGATTTTAAAAACTCCACTAGTAGAGGAGAAAAACTTTACTATATAACCTTTGTAGATGACTACTCTAGGTTCACTAAAGTATACCTTCTTAAAACTAAATATGAGACAGAAAGTGCATTTTTAAAATATAAAGTCGAGTTTGAAAACCAACTAGACTGTAAAATCAAATGACTTAGGTCTGATAGAGGGAGCGAGTATAGTTCGAATTCCCTTTAAGAGTTTTGTGAAGCTAATGGAATTATCCATGATCTTTGTGTCCCTTATACACCCCAACAAAATGGCATAGCCAAAAGAAAGAATAGGTCCCTTAAAGAGACTATATATGCCATGTTAATAAGCTCAGGTTTATCAACTAATATGTGGGGGAAATATTTTTTGTGAACCTGTTATGTGCTCAATAGGGAACCCATAAATCCCTAGATAAGACTCCATATAAGATGTGGAAAGGCATTCCACCAAAACTAAAATTTTCAAAAGTGTGGGGGTGCCTTGCCAAAGTCAAACTACCTGGTTTTAAAATAGTCACCATTGGACCCAAAACCATAGAATCAATATTCATAGGTTATGCTAAGAATAGTGCAACATATAGATTCTTGTCTATAGATGATAACTCGATTTGTGAATTTAAAGATGCTGAGTTCTTTGAACATAATTTCCCCTTGAAAACTTTGAATTTTTTTTAATCGTTCTTTACCTATTGATAGCTTATCTAATAATACTGATTTACCTCGTTGTGATGTTTTCCCTGGCCCCTCTACTTCTTTGGAGCCTAGTAGTATTCAAGAGGAAGAACTTAGGATAAGTAAGAGGTGTAGGATCGAGTCCAGTTTTGGACCCAACTTTATCACAGCTTTCATGACCGAAGGCTTTCACATTGACCTTATAAGCGAACATGGAGTCACCTGCCTCCTCATGGGGGAAGACCCAAAAACTTATGACGATGCTTTTAAATCTGTAGATGCTAGTTTTTGGAAAAAGACCATTAATAGTGAACTATAGTCTATTAAAAGCAACCATACATGGGAATTAACCAACTTCCCTAACGGTAGCAAACCTATAAATAGCAAATGGAATTTAAGAAAAAAATTTAGACTTGATGCTTCAATAGAAAAATTCAAAGCGAGACTTGTTATTAAGGGTTTTACTCAAAATAAAGTTTTAAATTACTTTGACATTTACTACCCTGTGACAAAAATCGTCATTATAAGAATTCTTATTTCTTTAGCCGTCATTCACAAACTAGATATACATCAAATGGATGTTCAAACCGCATTTTTGAATGGAGATCTGGATGAAGAGATCTATATGGCGCAACCTGACGGGTGTGTGGTTCCTAGTCAAGGGGACAAAGTCGGTAAGCAAAAACAGTCTTTATATGGTTTAAGATAGACATCTATGGAAAGCTAGACATTACTCTCACTACAGATGGCTTTGTGGCTAACACTTCTGATTCATGTCTTTATTCCAACGTAATAGGCTCAGAGTGTGTTATCATCTGTCTTATGTAGATGACATGCTCATCTTTGGTACTCCTATTCATATCACAAATGAGACTAAAACCTTCTTAATGTCTAGGTTCGATATGAAAGACATGTGAGAAGTTGATGTGATACTCGGGGTGAAAATCATTTGAAGCATTAATGGTATTTCCCTTAATCAGTCGCATTACGTGGAAAGGATGCTGAAGAAATTCGACTCCTTTGAGGTAACACCTGTAAAAAACTCCTTATGATTCTAGTATTCATTTGTCCAAGATGAATACGCTAAGATCATATGTAGTGTGATGTTCTTAATGAACTACACTCGACCTGATATAGCTTATGCCGTAAGTAGACTTATTCTATATACTCATAACTCGAGTAGTAACCATTAGGTTACACATCATCGTCTATTGAAGTACTTAAGGGGTACCATTGATCTAGGCTTGTATAATAGCAACTTTCATGTAGTCCTTGAGGGATTTTGTAATGGAAACTTGATCTTTGGCAATGACGATGTAAACTCCACCAGTGGCTATGTGTTCTCTATAGGGGGAGGTGTTGTATCGTGGAAGGCTACTAAAAAGACTTGTATAGCACGCTACACCATGGAGTTTGAGTTCATAGCACTAGAGTTAGCTGGGAAAGAAGCTGAGTGGTTGAGGAGTCTCATGTCAGATGTGCCACTTTGGGAAGGAAGTGCCACACCTGTGTGTATTCACTGTGATTTACAAGCTTCCATTGGAGTCGCTCATAATAGCGCCTATACTGGGAAGAATAGACATATTCGCATCAGACATGGGTTAGCAAGACAATTACTGAAAAATGGTGTGATAGCCTTGGAATATGTACGATTAGAGAGCAATCTAGCTGATCCGTTCACCAAATGCCTAACCAGGAGAGTAGTCTAGAGACATCGAGGGGGATGGGAATGGAAACCCATTAATGGGGAACATGTGACTGAGTCAATATGATTCTCACCATCCCTATCGTTGATAACAAAATCGTCTTAAAAAATTCATAGCCACTTGTGGTGGTCCTGTTAAGAAGGACTTGATGAATAAGACGTATAGAGTATTTAAACTAATAGTGAATTCAAAGCCTTTAATGTTGTCCTTTTGAGAAAGACATAATAAATTCACTGGTAATAGTGAGACCCAAACTTCATGATAGAATGTTAAAAGGAGATGTCCTTAAACAATCTTAAAATGAAGAAATCCACAAAGTTCATAGCCGGTAAAGGGTGGTCCTTAGAGAAGGACTTGATGAATTGAAAGGTGATGTTTAAGGGAACTATAAATTTCAGTTGGGTAGAGTATGTGTTGTGAGGGTCTCGATCGAACAACCTTTAAAGTTCAAGAGTAAGTTCACTTAAATGGAATTTGATGGTTGTCTCACTTCACTACGTGTAAATTCAAATCAAAAGATATTGTTACTTAAGTACAATTCACCCAAATGCTGGTAGATATGGAAACCTGTTAACCTTTTCTCCAAAAGACCTTGAGTGGGGGATTATCGGATTTCATGTTAAATATATATATATTATTAATTTAATATAATCTTAAACACAAATCCGTTCATGTTCTTTTGGAGAATTGGAAAAGGCTTTGATGAATATAGAGTATTAACTTAACCCTTTCCTATTCTTTTGGAAAAATGGAAAAAGACATTTTTTGTGAAAAAAAATGTCCCTCATAGGAGTAGAGATAGAAAAGATAATAGTTTAAAATAGCTTACCTATCTATTACTTTCAAAAGAAATAAAAGGCTATGAAATTCAAAAAGGAAATGACAAAGCCTCACACGTGCGCACCACCACCACCACGGCCCGCCCGGCCTGGCCCGGCTGGGGCGGGGGCGTTGGCTTGTAGGGGGAGTTGGGGAGTCAAATAAATCAAAAATGAAATAATTTTTCTGAAATGAATCCGGTGAAAGATTACTAGCTCTTATAGTAGTCGGTGGCAAGTCAACCCATTAAGCCAGAAGATAAAACGCCCACCAATTTCACACCAGAAGACAAGCGTGCACCAATTACGCACCAGTCAACAGTTACGGAACTTGGTCAAAGGCGTGTCTAGGTTCATTGCTGAAATTGAAAACGTGGGTCAAATAAAAACCGCCAATCAATTAAGGAGGAAATAAAGGGCACTAGTTGCGGGCGTTTCTACTAAAGACTTTCTCCACCTAGTCCCCTCCCCTATAAATACTACAGCTCCTCATTTGCCTTAAGCTACGAAACACATCTGAAAAGAACAAACACTCCACCTCTCTTATCTCTGAAAATTATAATAGTCGTAGAGTCTCTGTTAGAGATAACCGGTACGCCGGAATATCTTTTTAACAACATTTTAATTTCGTGTAATTGTTTTTCTTTTTTGATTTCCCTGTAAGTTTTTCGTTTGCATTTGTATTTCTATTTATGTTTAGTTAGTCTCCATTAATCGAAATTATTGTTTTCTGGATTTCCATTTCTTATTTTAATATGGTGATTTCAATTTTTTACCGACAATTCCTTATTGTGATTGGTAACGTGCGGTCTTTTGAGGATGGAGTATATATCGAAGTTTTTACCCATATTATTACAACGAAAGTAGAATTGTATTACCACTCAAGCGAAAGAGTTTGCTTTCACTAGCTAAATTCTATAAGAACATAGTTCAACCACACTTTCAACAAAATGATAAAAGAAGGGAGTCATTGTTTCAAAAAGTAAGTTTCCCTTTTGAAATGATGGAATTTGAAATGAAAATCGTTAAAAGATGAAACCGGAATTTGTGACCTCGGTAGTTTATATTTTTCGGAAAACCATGAATCAATGGGAACAAATAGCACAAACTTTAGGGTCCCGTATATATGGTTAGGAAGGTTCACAAGTAAGGCGCATACTAGATTTAATTTGCATCTACTTACCAAGTCATTTGAGATCATTCTTCTACCTAGCATTATTTTGTGATCAAGAAAAAAGTTTAGCAAGAATCCTACTGGTACTTACTAAAGAGAAACCATTGGCCAAGCAAAAACTTGTGTACTAAATCCTGTGGTAAGTGAATTCCTTCTAAGGAAAGTAATTTTTTTAGTCAACTAAGGGAAGTTATGGAAGAAAACTTTTTGCACTATAATTATTTATTCAGATTGAGATGAATTCGTGATGTCATGTTGGCTATTTGCACACTCGTTGTTTTGTCATGATATGCGAGATGTATATATGAGTCCACAAGAAATTCCATTCATTTATAACAACAGTAAGTTATTTACGATATTGAATTTCAAATATATCGATATAGGAGACTCTTTATTAATGGTTGGTGTTCTTATTCTCCTAAGATACTTAGCAGTTCGAAGCTCGGTTAATTTTGTTCCACCATCTATAGCCAATCTTGAGAACGTAAAAACTTTTCTATTCCACTAATCGAGAGGTCTAGTTGTACAAGTACCATACTGTATATGGCATGTGGAAAAGTTGAGACACTTTTATATATATCCGTTATTTACTATTGATTTGGCACCAAACAGACTTAAGGGCCCTTCTTCTATTCTAGATAATCTAGAAAGCAATTATGCACCCACTCTTGCTTATGGATACGATATGGAGAAGGTATTAAGGAGGCTATCGAGCCTTTAGAAACTGATTTGTGCATTTCTTTATTCATTTAATGATGCTACAAATCTAATCAATTCCCTTTGTTGGGGTTTCTTAATCAAATCATATCACTGAAGGTGTATTACGTTGGCATAGGGAAGTATCCATGTGAATTCAATTTCCCTCTAAGTCTGAAGAAGCTTATTTTGGTAGGTTTTCAAATGCCATTTAATGAAATTTTCCAACTCGCTATGCTCATAAATCTTGAGGTTCTCAAGTTGATTAAATATGATTTTGAAGGTGAAAGAAGGGAGATGAAAGACAGGGTGGTGCTTCCAGTAATGAACCTGGACAATTGGTTGACTTAATTTACTCCCGTATTGACCAGGTCTTGTAACAGCTAAGCTTCAATAGGGAATATTCTGGTTTTGATGTGTTTTCGATTGGTGGACGTTTTGTATTATGGCTAAAATGATATGAATTGCCACTGACTATTATAGGATCCAACTTTCCCACCAGAATCAATTAAAAAAACGTGTTTCATTGTTGACTCTTCAAACTCTCCAACTCCACGCCACCCACGCCGGGCTAAGCGGGTGGTGCACGTGTGTGGGGCTTTGCCTTTTCCTTTTATGCTTCCATAACCTTTAGTTCTATTGCCAGGAATAGATGGGTAAGATATTATATTCTAATATTTTTCATATCTCTGCTCCTATGTAGGAACTTTTGTTCAATAAAAAAGTGTCTTCTCCACATCTCTAAAAGAACGTGAATGTATTGATTCAACGAACACTCTATATTAATATAATCTTTTACACTTTTCCAAAAAAACATGATTGGATTTACATTAACACGATAAATTAATATAAAACGTAACGTATAATACCATAACTCTCACTTTGTAGTAACTAGACTCTCCTTGTAAACCGTAACTCTAAATGTCACGTTGCTAATATTCTTGTATCAGTCATGTCATGAGTGTCGAGGGCACGTGATTTCAGTTTGTTTCATTGATTTCAATCAGTATGGCTTCGTTTTTCCATAAAAAACAAGGATACAATGGCCTTATGTTGAGATTTTCAATAATGTTGTCTTTTTTCGTTAAATATTTCAAGAATGTTTGTATTAATACAAAAAAGGTAAAAGAATTGCTTAAGATTGTGAGACTCCTGTCAATGTGAACGTCGTGAGGTATAGTTTTAGGATATTTTATTTCTTGAAACACCTTAGTGTTCACATCAAAAGAAAGAATAATATCTATAATTTCTCTTATAGCATCCCAATGCAATTCTCCATTGAGTAGTACTCCCTATATAAGACAAGAACCATATATAATTAGACTGGAGGAGTAGTAATTCATAAAAGTGAGCATGAATTACTACTCAGATATTCACTCAGTCTATATTCACTCTGAACCTGTCCCCTCATAACATGAGTGTTGGTATAATTTGAGGTTGTCGCCTTCTTATACCAGAAAATGTCTTATCTGTAACAAATACCAACCAGTTGCAGCCACTTATCTAATTTCCTTGTCAATATATGTTACATCCCTAATTTTACTAAAGTCATGTGAGACATTACTTACAATTTTCTAAGATATAAACCCCCATCACCCATTCTCTATACAGAGACCCCCAAATATTCCTTGCTATAAAACACAATAAAAAAATATGTTTATCTTTTTTCAATTTAACACAACAACACAAAGAAATTTAACCCCTATTTTGATTAGGTAGAGTATAGTTAGTAATCTCTCCTAATAGCTTAACATTTGGGAAATCTTAACTCCCACACAATTTTCCATTCCATACCTTCCTCTTACTCTTCTTCCTAAGTCCATCTATTTGTAATTTCCATCTTGGCCAAATAAACGCCATATGATTCATGTCTCCACGAAAAATAGTCTAGTTTCGCCCTATTTTCGTATTTCACCTTTTTCTTTATTTTTTCAGAATCAAATCCTTTATATTGTTATCTTCCATATTTTATGTTTATTATATTATTAAGTTATATAATTTACTTTATATATCCTATTTTATTTTTTTATTAAAGATTTTTAATTTTTGACAATATTTTTCAAATTACTAGAATTTTTCTGTAATTCAAATTTTGTTATTTCACTAAATTTTGTTACCTGAATTTTAACAACATGATCAAAAGCTTAAGTTTTTAAAATAGCTTGAAAACAATGAAGTATTCCCACAGCTTGTCTCTGATCTAATTGGCCACTTAAAACATGTTGCAATTTAATTACATTTGTATGCTTCAACTATACTTCTTGAGCATGTAACTTACACCAATTAAAAACCACAAAAAAACCATTGTTAATATCATTAAGTATAGAATAATACTAGAAATTCCCTTATAGAGGCATGTATATTTATCTGGGCTTGTAATATTAGATTCAGTAGCAAAATCTTAGAATATTACCACTGGCCATTATATACTATATCTATACTTGATTGGGTGGGTTTTACTTGTTGAAATAAAGAAATTCACTAAAAGGTCTATGTATTATAATGAAGATATTTAAGAAAATTGTGCATCCAATAAATTATTATGCTTAGAATTAAGAAAAAATAACAGTAAAGAAAACATTTACTCTTTCATCTTTTTGATGTCTCGCTATTTGTGATAAATAAATTCCTGTAGGAGACATCATTTTAGGTGAAAATTGGACTTAGGGATATGATTATAAGTATATTTTGCTATATTTCACTTTCTTCCTTTGTTTTATACTCATTGGTATTTTTAGAGCTTTTGTGCATTAATTTTCTTGTTTAGTGTGAATTTATTAGGTACATGGATGCTAGGAGGCATTAAAATGAAGGTACGAAGTGAAGTTTAACGTTTGAGATCAAATGGAAGTGTTCAAGTAGCAAAAAATATCACTTTAGTGAAGGTGGAGGAGCATTAGAAAATGAAAGGTCGTCACTTCTATACCTTCTTGATCACACACGGTGCAGAATTTGACTTGGTGGTTGATACACTTTAGAGTTAGCGAAATTGGGAAGTGGTTACAAGTGATTTGGACTTACGATGCAAAAGTTACACTTATTCTACTACAGTGTGTACTACAATAGATGCATGAATGTAAAACAGATTAGGGCCTTTAAAGTATTTAATTAAATCACACATAGGCCTAATCCAGTTTTAAGCACTATAATAAATCTCCTTAGACCTCAAAATTTAGTACACATAATTTTATTTCCACTTTTTTGAGAGAGAACAAGGCAAATGCAAGAGTAGAAGCTGGAGACACTCTTTTCTTCAACCAACAGCTTAAATCAATCCTTCAATTATGTTCTTTATTTTATTACTATTTTTAGGAAACCTATATAATCTTAATTTAATTTTAGTTTTTCTTTTTAATATGAGCTCACATACTTGAGAAACGTATAATGGGATGAACCCTAATTTATTTAGTTAATATCTTTAATTTGGGAATAATTTTTGTTTTAAATTGAGTTGGGTATTCTATATTGACTATTATTTCATGCATGTTTAGTTTTTTAAATTTGGCAAGTTAGATATAGGTTTCAGTAGATAGGCTATTTACTTTTGGGATGATCATCTGGAAGGGGGGTTTAATTAAATGATCTAGATAATAGACGCGTGGTATTCGTCATTAATCCTGACGGACTTGACTAACCGCGTAGCCAATTGGGTAATGTCTTAATCACATGAATGTAGCATATAATCACCCTGTCGGGGTTTGTAATACTGTAAGATTGCCTTTAAGTCTACCATGAAGGGAGATAGGAGGATATTAGGGGCCCGACGAATGTAGAATAACCTACTTTACCCTTAATGAAAGCATTAAATACATGAATTTAGGCGAATCCCTAGGAAGACTCAAGTATATTTCTCATATTTGTGTCCACCCTCTAGTCTTTACTTTATTGTCATTCTGTTTAATCTTTACCTAAATTACTTTCTTTCCTTTAGTCTTTTCATAATAAAAAACCAAACAAATATCTATCTTTTATTTATTTCGTATTGTAGTTAGTTCTACTTATCATCTTACACATTTATCATACCTAGATATTCCCGTGGAGACGATTATCCTGTTTTTACATACTTATTACTTGGACGACATGTACACTTGCGGTAGTCGTTTCTCTTCTTTAATGTTGATTTTTATCACACTATAGGATCGACTACTTTCTCTATTTCGTTATTTTATCCTTTAATCAAAATTGTCTAATATTTTAATCTTTGCATTATTCTATTATATACTAACAAACTCATTCTTATTATATAACTCGGAAGATTGCTTGTGTTGGACTATTAATTTGAAAATGAATAATGGGAATGGGTAACCTCACTGATGTGAGATAAATACTTGGTCTAAAAGATCCATACATATTTAGGTTCTTAAGATGATCTTGGCTACACTTTTAAAGTGTAAAATTTCTAATTAAGGTATATAAGAATAATAAACTTGTCCCATGTGGAAAAAACTGTTATGGTTTATATATGCTCTATGGATTATGCATTGCATCTGATTTGACATTGAGAATACAACTACTATACAATGACACTTAAGACATGGACATATGAGTCAATTAGGACTCAACGTTCAAAGTAAGCATGACTTACTTGGTAAAGATTCTATGTCTTATTTATTTTTTCAAAACTTCTGTCTTATCTAAACAACATAGAATAAAATTCACTACGGTGCTCATATGTCTAAGTCTATACTTGAATATGTACATGTTAATTTGTGAAGACCTAAAAAGCATGAAACTCATGTGAGGATAAGGTATTTTATGTCTTTAGTTGACGATTACTCTACAATTAAAAGGACTTTTCTTCTAAAAACAAAAAATTCAACTTTCAATCTTAATTAAGAGTGGATTGCTTTACAAGTAAAACAAAGTGGAAAATAACTTAAGATCCTAAGAACAGAGAATAGTCTTGAATTTTGTATTGATGAGTTTGATAAATTTTGTAAATCGTATGGTATAATGAGACATTGAATTGTTCGAAAAACACCAAAACATACTAGTGTGGTTAAAAGTATGAGTATGACCATTCTTGAAAAAATTAGATATTCTTTTTCATAGGAACCTTGCAAATATTTTTTGGGAGAAGCACTTTACACTACTACCTATCATGTGAATATAAGTCCCAATATATATTATAACATTAAATGCCCTCTGGAATTGTGGGATAATAAAAAGCCTAACTTGTGATAATTTGGATGTGATACATATGCTCATTATAAGAAGGTAAACTTGATCCTAGGTCATTAAATTATGTTTTCCTTGTTATCACATATGCATGGTACCGAATGATTTTGTGGGATAGAGAATCTAGAGTAATAAAGCTTCTCGTTAATGGGGATATTATATTTGATGAATCTAACTTTCCTTGCAAGTTAGGAACTATGTTTCTAGATAATGATCACACATAAGGGTACTGAGATTGAGGTGAGGCCTATAACAACTTTAGAAAATTATGTTAATCATGATGATCCAAATGAAGGGGAAGAACCTGATACTGAGCATTCCAAAGAGGAGTTAGTTCTAAACAATGGGCACAATGTTGGGTCAGAAACTCTGCAAGAGTCCACTCAAGATAGCTTGGTGACCTACTAGTTAACAAGAGATTTAATGAGGAAAGAACCGAGACCTTCTCCAGATATTCATATATTGAATTTGTGTATATTACATTTATAGCTGCGAAAGGTTAAGAATAATGAACATGGTAGATATCTTATGGTAGATAGCTCAAAAGGTAAAGAAAAAATTGGTTTAAGGCTATGAAAGAAGAAATGTAGTCTTTTAAAATTAACAAAAATTAGATTATTTTTGTAAACATTGAAATGGAATGCATTTAAGTAGGTAGTTGCTTATATTAGTAGTACTCTGAATATTGGTCTCTGTTATGGAAAACTTAGTGTACCTTTTGATCTAGTGGGTTATGCATTACGTGAAAATCTCAATTATATCCTTTAGCAGCTTTATCTACTATTGAATCCGAATATGTAGAGGTTTGTGATTGTTTTAGAGATACTATATGGTTACAAGGACTAATTAATTAGTTAAAGATGGAGAAGTAAACTATTACTATATTTTCTAATAGTTATTCACTTGAGTAGAAAGCCTATGTACCATGAAAAATCTAATTAGGTTGGTGTAAAATTTCATTTTATTCTTTACTACCCGTAAACATTGTTTAACTTGTTGTATGTTGAGTGAAGTTGTTTTTCATTTTTATTTTATAGGTACCTGACATTTGTGATGAGTTGGCTTGAAGGCATTGTGTATTGCTGAAAACTCACTTTTTTTGTTTAATCAAGGCGCATTCGACTTTTAGGTGGAGATTGTTATATTATAAAGGAAAATGCCATTCTAAGCCCAAAGATTATATTTCCTTATGGGCCACTTATGTTATGATGTGTCCTTTTATTTGATTCACAAATTACAACCTTGATCTCTTATTTGGATGGTCCATATTGAAACCCTAATTGATTTTGTGGATATATAATTTGGTTAAACTTGATCAATATATTCTTCCCGTCTTCTTCACATCTTCTCCCTAAACCTATATTTGGCAAAACTAGGTACGTTTTGTGTATTTCAATCTTATGTATTGAATAATTGTTAGACAGTGTTGAAGAAATAGAAAAATGAAGTGAGATTTAGTGATGGATTTAAGGAGTGCGTTCTCAATTCAATTGAAAGACTACTATCTTTTATTTATTTTCAACTTCTTATTTCAAAAATTTAGATTTTTCTAAAACCTTTGAAAAAAAAATTAAATTAATTTAATCTTTTATTAATTTTTTTTCTCTTAGTGATTTTTAGTTGTCAAAGCTACAATTCTTTACCTAAAAACTTTTAGACCATCTTAGTTGATTTGTAGGAGTATTAGGATTTCTTGTTTTTTTAAACTTTTTTTTTATTCAATTAGGACATATATGAGGTTTTTGATTTACTGAATTAGAAACTTATAATTCCAGATTGATTATCTTCCTCAATCCAATTGGTGGCTTAATTATCCATCTTTTTAGTTTCATTCAATATAACCATATGATTATTGAACGACATGGAAACCATGTGTTTGAAAATATACTTGAGTAATTTTTCCTTGATCAAAATATCAAGAGATACAACAAAATATGAATGCCAATAACAGTACAAATCAGAACTCATTGTACAATCATCAATCATGATGCTATGTACAATTATAAAACAATCACTATTTTCATTACTAACACTAAGGTATGGATCCATATTATATGTATATTCTTTTTCATCTATATATTATTTATCAAAAAATTATGGTAGTTCAGTCTTACCATTACTGAATATAAGTCATTGTACATTGTTTCAAAATTATAAGTCAATTTATTATTTTATTAACATCTTGAACTTAATTTACATTTATTGGCATTTAAAGCTAGAATTAAATGTTTTGTTTTTTTAATCCTAACTCTACACATAATTGAGATTTAAACATTTGTCTTGAAGTTTTCATGAGACCGATATGTTCCTTTCTAATCGCTAGCATTTGATATATGGAGAAGGTTTACAGAACTCATATGTTTTTATTTGCATCTAGAAAATCATGTTATATAATTTACACAAATATTTATGTTTTGTATATCCATTTTAATAAAGATTTATTTAATATACAGGAAAGCGATCAATGATCATTGCATTTCAAGAAAAGAGAATTATTTGTTGATTTAACGTGGTCAGTGTTACCTATGTGATTATATTTGTGGAAAAAATATTTGATTGTGCTATAAGATACTAATGTGCTAAAATTGACTATACTAATAAATCATGTCGTTAACACGAGCACTACAAGGACAAGACATTTTTCCTAATGTCATTAATGAGAATATTAGAGAAGTATATTTATATATTTGGAGTTTGGGGAGTCAAAAATGAAAATTGAAATAATTATTCTAGAAGTGAATTCGGTGAAAGAGGACTAGCTCTTTTAGCAGTCGGTGGAAAGTCAACCAATTCAGTCTACCCACCAATTTCGTACTAGAACACAAGCGTCCACCAATTACGCACCAGTCAACATTTATAGAACTTGGTCACGCAGTTACGCACCAGTCAATCAGAACTTGGTCAAGTTCATTGCTTAAATTGAAAACGTGGGTCAAATCAAAACCGCCAATCAGTTAAAGAGGAAATCAAGGGCACTAATTGTGGGCGTTTCCGACAAGGACTCTCTCCACCTACTCCCTCCTCCATAAATACTGCAGCTCCTCATTTTCCTTAAGCTATGAAACACATCTGAAAGAACAAACACTCTACCTCTTTAATCTCTGAAAATTATAATAGTCGTGAACTCTCTGTTAGAGATAACCAGTACGCCGTAATATCTTTTTAACAACATTTTAATTCTGTGTAATTTTTTTTCTTTTCCATATTCCGTGTAAGTGTTTCGTTTGCATTTGTATTTAAATTTTTGTAATAGTTAGTTTACATTATTTGAAATTATTGTTTTCTTGATTTCCATTTCTTACTTTAAAATGGTTATTTCAATTCTTTACCAACAATGTAAAAAGGTATTCGTTTATATCACCGTTTGTTTTTTGAAATGATTTTTCCTCTCTCGGTTGTTGCTTTATCATTGAACACAAAAGCCTTTCCCAACGTTAATAAGTTGGAGCCCCTTAATTGTTCCAACTACAAGCAGTGGGCACAAAATATTTTAATATGTCTTGAACAGTATGAACTTGACTTCTCTATTTTCGAAGGTCCTCCACCTATGGTGGATAATGGAGTTCCTACTGAAGAAGAACAGACCAGACATCTTGCCCTCGCAACAAAGTTCAAAAGAGCTAATACCATGGCTCGGGGCTGGATGTTGAACTACATCTCGAATCCCATTTTTGATCTCCTTTTCAAAGAGAAATCGACAAAGGTCATATGTGAGACTCTCGAGAGAAATATGGGGCTGATTATTCGGGTAAGAAAAATTATGTCAGTGGGACTTGGTATAACTTCAAACATACCAATCAGAAGCCTATGACTGAACAACTTACTGTGTACGAAAACCTATGCGTGGAGGTAATCGCCGAAGACATGAATATGTGCAAAGTTTTCCAAGCTAACATCTTGCTCAAAAAAATTCCCCCATCGTGGAGTGAATATCGTAACCATCTTAAACACTAAAATAAGGATATGACTCTCCAATAACTCATCAGTCATATGCAAGTCGAAGAAGCCAAACGACTCAAGGATAAGTCTCTCTGTTTCCCTCATCCTTCCTAGAAAGCTAACCTTGTCAAAAGTTCTGGTCAAGTTAACAAATACACGTTCAAATTGAGGGGAAAACAACAAGTCTCAAACAAATCCAAATTCGGGGGAAAGAATAACTGCGACAACACCAACAAACAAGGCGGAGGGTTCAAAACTCCTGGTAAGATTAAGATTCCTAAGGACGTCTGTTACTGTTGTGGTAAAGAAGGACATAGAGCTTTTTAATGTACTCTTAGAGACGGCCAGGGTCACAAAGATGCCGTAAATCTGATGGAGACTGAAGAAATAATCGTCGCGGTAATGGTTAAGGTAAACTTAGTTGAGAACAAAACCGAGTGGATCATTGACACCGGAGCTTCCCGATATTTCTACGCAAACAAAGCCCTGTTCAATAAGTTAGAGAAAGAAACTGATGGTGAATGCGTGTATTTGGGTGACTCTTCTACCACTACGGTTCTTAAAAAATGACAGGTTCCCCATAAACTCACTTCTAGTAAGATTTTAGATTTAAATGATGTTCTCTTTGTCCCCTCTCTTCATAGGAACTTAGTTTTCAGAGCTCTTCTTAATGAAGTGGAACTCAAACATGGTTTTGAGGGGGGGGGGAATCATTATTACCAAAAATGATGAATTTGTGGAGAAATGATATTTAAATTCTGGTTTGTTTGTTTGAAACACTGTAACCGTTAATGAGAATGCTTCTTATTCTGCTTATATCGTTGAGGCTGTGGATACGTGGCATGGTATATAAGGTCATTTAAATTTCGCTTCTATTGAAAGGCTTAAAAATCTTGGACTACTGCCCCTTCACAATGTGAAAGATTTTGTAAAATTTCAAATATGTGTGGAGTCCAAACTTGTGTAAAAAACCTTTTAAATCAATTACCATGAGAAAGACTAAACCGCTAGAATTAGTACATTCTGATTTAGCTAATTTTAAAAACTCCACTAGTAGAGGAGAAAAACTTTACTATATAACCTCTGTAGATGACAACTCTAGGTTCACTAAAGTATACCTTCTTAAAACCAAATTTGAGACTAAAAGAGCATTTTCAAAATATAAAGTTGACGTCGAAAACCAAATAGACTGTAAAATCAAACGACTTAGGTCTAATAGAGGGAGCGAGTATAGTTCTAATTCCCTTTAAGAGTTTTGTGAAGCTAATGGAATTATCCATGAACATAGTGCCTCTTATACACCTCAACAAAATGGCATAGCCAAAAGGAAGAATAGGTCCGTTAAAGAGACTATATATGCCATGTTAATAAGCTCAGGTTTATCAACTAATATGTGGGGTAAATCTTTTTTGTCAACCTGTTATTTGCTCAATAGGGTACCCCATAAATCCCCAAATAAGACCCATTTAAGATGTGTAAAGGCATTCCACCAAACCTAAAAGTTTCAAAAGTGTGGGGGTGCCTTGCCAAAGTCAAAGTAGCTGGTTTTAAAATAGTAACCATTGGACCCAAAACCATAGAATCAAAGTTCATAGGGTATGCTAAGAATAGTGCAAAATATAAATTCTTGTCTATAGATGATAACTCGATTTGTGAATTTAAAGATGCTGAGTTCTTTGAACATAATTTCTCCTTGAAAACTTTGATTTTTTTTAATGGTTCTTTACTTGTTGATAGCTTCTCTAGTAATATTAATTTACCTCGTTGTGATGTTTTCCCTGGCCCCTCTACTTCTCTGGAGCCTAGTAGTATTAATGAGGAAGAACCTAGGATAAGTAAGAGGTGTTGGATCGAGTCCAGTTTTGGACCCAACATTATCACAGCCTTCATGACCGAAGGCTTTCACATTGACATTATAAGCGAACATGTAGTCACCTGCCTCCTCATGGGGAAGACCCAAAAACTTATGACGATACTTTTAAATCTGTAGATGCTAGTTTTTGGAAAAAGACCATAAATAGTGAACTTGAGTCTATTAAAAGCAACCATACATGGGAATTAATCAACTCACCTGAAGGTAGCAAGCCTATAAATAGAACATAGAACTTATAAAGAATTGAGACCTGATGGTTCAATAGAAAAATCCAAAGCGAGACTTGTTATTAAGGGTTTTACCAAAAATAAAGTTTTAAATTACTTTGACATTTACTCCCCTGTGACCAAAATCGCCATGATAAGAACTCTTATTTCTTTATCCATCATTCACAAACTAGTTATACATCAAATGGAGGTTCAAACCGCATTTTTGAACGGAGATCTGGATGAAGAGATCTACATGGCGCAACCTGAAGGGTGTGTGGTTCCTAGTCAAGGGGACAAAGTTGGTAAATAAAAATAGTCTTTATATGGTTTAAGATAGACACCTACAAAATTGTATGAAAAGCTAGACATTACTCTCATTACAGATGGCTTTGTAGCTAACACTACCTATATTGTAAAAAGCGAGCATGGAAAAAGAGAACTCACAAATGTTGATTATATATAAATCTCGATTCCTGGGGAACATCATGAAAATTGTAAAAACCAACAGAATCCATTCAGACCCGTTTAAACCCAGTTTGGACCAAATAAGACCCTTTCCAAATTGATGGCATCTTCGTAATTTTGCTATGACAAATTTAAACAAGGAATAATAAATTTTTGTTCATTGCAAAGTGGAAGATAAATAATTGAATTAAAATGGACAAAAAAAGCATAGTATTAATAATCAAACAATCAAAACACTATATTTACAAAACATATTCGAGAATATGATATCTAAAAATACATGCTTAGTAAGATATATTTCCTCCACAAGTAGTTTGTTTCTTTGTTGCTTTAGTAGCATATTTATTGTGACACATCCTAAAATAAATCATACTTTATTTATAAACATTTTTATAGATATAATAAATACTTGACTCGCAAAAAATAAAAATAAAACAGAAAAGTAAATCTGCAAAAGAGCAGAAATATCATAATACCCTAAGGACCTATAATGCAATTAAAATATCGAGTCAATTTCACAATAGGTCCTATATTTTGCAAAAATTGCAATATAGGTCACTATATTATGTTGAGAAACTTGAGTTGATTGAACTGTATGTCCCTATTTCTTGCAAAAACTACACTATAAGTCACTATTTTATGCAAAATTGCACTATAGGTCCCTATATTATATTTTTTTAAATTAATCGCACTATAGGTATTTATATTATTAAAATATAGAATTAATTGCACTATAGTTATCCTTGAATTATGTAAATATGCTCTATAGTCCATGTATTATAAAAAAATAAGCACTATAGGGTATTATGAAAAAATATACACTAGAAGTATCTCTATTGTTGAAAAATAAAACCAAGGTTTAAAATTTATTTTTTTAATTTATTGCACTATAATTCCCTATTTTATACAGAATAACCTATATGAATTATAGCTTGATAAAATAACTTCTAAAATTTTGACAGGACTAAGTGCAAGATTCTGAAAACTTGGGGAGCTAAAAGGCACTAAAATAAAATTTTCTTTTATCTACATGAAAAAATGGATTTTTCAAAACGTTGGGGAGCTTCATCAACCACATAGTGATTGCTAATGGACATTATTTATACTGATCATTTGATTGACCGGTAAGAACCCCACCAATTACCTACCAATATATATGGTCTCTACAGTTCTCATTTATACGGACCAAAGTTTTAGCAGACTATTATTTGTGATCGCTAGACATAGAGCATTATCAACTATTGGTGATCGGTAAGTTTATACATCCTTTAGCAATTACCTAATTTTCTAGTGGTTTAAATTGCCCATCCTCCTTCTCCAATAACTTTTAATGACCAACATTTATTCTCTACCGACCACGAGGTGGTCACTGCAAATCTTTAAAATTTATAAAATCCATCGCCGTCACCATCTCCAGTTCGCTGGCACCTCTTCCAGTTCTTTTATTGTTACAGTTGGCCGCCATCTATAATTATTTCTTAATTTCGAATTATAATAATATTAGTTTATTATGGATTTATCGTATAATTATTGTGTTAACAAGGTTCTTATCACAAAGCCTTATCACACCATGTGAGATCGGCTAAAAGGAAATCTACCACAACTAGAATTTATCAAAACGATGTGGACTACACATTTCAAGCATTTTAAACTTGAGATGGGCTTATTTTTCCCTAATTGGCTATCAAATGAGTGGAAGTGAGTCACACCTTCGATTTTGAACTCGTCAAACTATCTTTGAGAAAACAAAATCTTGTTTTTTTTGAGCTACTTTTATGATTTCAACCTTCACTAAAATGATGATAAAAATGATTTTTTATGAAATAACCTAGTACTATCTAGGCACACACTTGTACGACATGATAGGAGATGGTAAAATGTAGTTTACTCGAGTACCATACTAGTAACATCAGATTCAGAAGATACAAAGCTGATTCATCAAAAGACTTGAATCCTCCAACCAATAGTCGGACCAATTAATTAGTTAATAATTGCATTAACTTGTTTAATTTTTCAATTTTCATCTAAATGGTTAAGTGAGGTTTGTACAAGTTAACTTCTCATGCCCAAAGAGTTAGCTAGCATACAAATTTCCTCTTTTAAACTTATTAACATTAAAAAAAAAAGATCTAAGCATGTGACCCAAAAGAGTATGTAATACTTCCAAAAAGTTCTATGAAATAATTCATCTATAAATACCATATTATAAAATTAGACGTATTGCAAGGAAATAAAATCCGTCAATCCGAGCATATAAATTGCATATAACCAGTATAACAAAAACTCAAACAAACATATTAGAAAGAGTAGTTATGGGTATTGATTTTTCCCCCGTTTTATCACATTAATAAAGTGCAACGAAAAGGAGCGAGCAATGGAAAAAGAGATCTTACAAGAGTTGATTACAGATAAATTTTTGAGGCCTCAGAACCATCATGGAAATCGTAACATCAACTGTAAGTTCAACCTGCTTTGGACCAGATAAGAGCATCACTGCGACCCCTTCCAAACTGATGGCATCTTTGTAATTTCGGTATGACATATTTACACAAGGAATTATACATTTTTCTTCATTGCAAAGTGAAAGATAAAGAATTGAATTGGATAACGAATATTATATATAAGCATACCTACATAAATTTATGAATCTGAAATTACACAACTTTATTTATGATCTATGTATAAATATAGAAAGTAAGGAACTTGCAATTATATCAATACAATTATCTGCATGAGTATTAGAAGACATAACAAAACAGGTAGAAAAGGAATCACAATAGATGATCTCATGTGGCACATAAGATCGTGTTCATATATTTTGAACACTTGACGAATAAACAAGCGATACCAGTCCGTTTATATATAGATGTACTCTATCAAATAATAGAGTTAGACTTGGTTATGCTCGTATTTGTGTTGAAATAAATAAAGAGGACGAACTACCTGACAAAGTGTTTATTGATGTTGGTAATGAGGATTTGTAGGAGCTCAGTGTGACTTATGACTGGAAACCATTATTATGTATGAAATGCAAGCTAGGTGTCAAGCAATGAAGAATGTGTGGATGCCTAAAGTTGTACAAACACATAACTTAACAGTTGCATCCAAGGATAAGGGGATCAATGATGCATCTAAGGAAGTGAATACTTGGAAGATTTTTATTCAAAGAAATAAATAGAGAGTGCAAGGAAAAAGTGAATGATTTACTATTAAGATGAATTATGGGGAAAGAGCTAGCAGATTATTGCACTAAAAAATCTCAATGCAGAGTAAGTCCTTGCGTTGCTTCTGGACAATACATTAAAGGACATTAAAAGACATTAAAAGACATTAAAAAGATATGATAAATAACAACCGGCCAAGCTGATTAACATATGAAAATTGAAGAATAATAATATGTTTTGTCATCCAAACCAATTAAATAACTGACATGGATAGGACAACTTACTATATGGAGATACTCTTTTAATAATACAATTTTAAAAAAACCCATCTCAATCACGTTATAAGAACTAAACTCTCCTTGTAAATCATTACTACAAGTTAACACCCGTAGCTATATATTCCTGTACTAGTCATTTCATGAGTGTTGAGGGCACACAATTTCAGTTCTTCTTCATTAATTTCAATTATTATGCCTTCGTTCTTCAACAACAAACGAGGAGAGCAAATTATAAATGTGTTTAGAATTCCATGAATGATGACTTGTTTGGTCGAAGATTCCACCTTGCCGTATTCTTTCATTACCCATATCTCCACAACTTTTGGTTCTGAATAGGCATATTGCACCTAGTTAGACGAACACAAACAATGCAAGAGAATCATTTAAGATAGTGAGAGTCTTTTCACATATTTTATTACCGTGAAGTATAACCCTTGAACTAGACAATCACCATAAATACCTGGAAAATCAAGCTCAATTTGTATCCAATATTTACTACTTAGATTGTAGACTTGGAATGTATTGGTTTTTCTAATAATAACGACCTTGTAATTATTTTGTTGGAATCCAAACAAAATCTAATTATCGAGCGAAAGTTGATTAAGTTTGGTCTTAGAGGAAGAAATTAAATTCCCTAGTTGATGGATACATAAAACAAAGCTACGATTATCATCTGAGACACAAAGAAATAATCCATTGCAAGGCAAAGAAACATTAAACCTGCTGCTCTTATTGATTCTCTTATAAAAGTGAGGTGTCTCTAGATGAGGTGAGATTTCATTGAGTTATTTACACGAATGAAACGATAACAGTGTTCTACGACGTTGTCTCGCTAAATAAGGATGCAATCAGGATGATATTTCATATGCGTGTTGATGAAGTAAGAACTTTTGAGGAAACGGTAAAATAATTTGCTAACGCGTATGAAACGGACACTGATTTTATAGGCAACGTGAAGAGTATATTTATGAATACATCTTTAGGTAAGCTTACCTCTTTTTGTGACTTGCTTTTATTCGTAGATGAAGGGCATATTGATTAAACCTAAACTTGTTTATGGTAATAGGGTATATTACAAATCACCCCCCTAACCCATCCTAATTCTTAGCGTCAAACCAAATAGAACCCTAAAAAATAAGAATTTGACTTTACCTCCAAACCAACTAAACTACTCAACTTTATTTAAAAAATAAACTCACATTTAATATCGAGGTACATCAACAATGGTAATGAAGAACATATGATACGAAAGGGACAAAGATGTAGAGAAAAGTTTAAGAGAGGAAGAAGAGAATTAACAATCTTTTATTTACTGTACAAGAAATCTTCTATTTTAGGAAAGATAATTTGAATATTAATAATGTTATGTCATCGAATTGAAGGAGAAAACAAAATATTAAAATACCAACGTATGAGAACTTAGTAATGATCGGGTGCAAATGTAATAATATCGTTATTTTAAGGTGCTTTATTTTCCACGAACACATAAGATGTTTGAATGATCATGAGATGTCCATTCATAAGAACGCTGCTGAAATTGAAAATCAGGAAGCAATATGTTATATCAGTCACATACTGATATGGCCTCTTATATGTAGTTGGAGTCTTTGTTTTACCACACAAACTTCTCATACAAATAAGTTCGATAGTTGTACTCGTAATGCATCTATATTGATTAATAACTTATCACATATGGTACTGAAATTGTGTAACATTAATAATCAGCTGCTATACTGGGTTGAGTTGATTAAATGGAGCTCAATTATTGCTAATGGTAAAAGCCTCGATCATGTGAGCTTTAAAGTATCTGAACCAAGCTCATCGGATTCAATATGACTCCCAAGTTCAAAGTGGCTTTCTAATGTATTAAATAAAGGACCTGTTACAAGTCTTATTTAGTATATTTGGTGTAAAAGAAATGAGAAAGTCTTTGCCAAAGTAAAAAGAAATGAAGAGAAGATTATGAAGGATATAAAAGTGGACATTTGCAGTTACAGTCTAAGAGCATAATCCTTTTGCAATAATAAGAAGTATAGGGATCTTATGCAAATTGAAGACTTCCAGTGGTTAGTCGTTAGTTGGAGTGGTTTGAAAGCATTGAGGCTCTCGTGCCTAAGCTGAGGGTTAGTATAATTAAACTTTATGTAACTGTTTTTAAGTTCTAATAAAAATGAAAACTGCTTGACTAGCATAAAAATCAAATAAAATTATGTAGGTCATATTCTTTCTTCTTTCTTCTTTAGGATATTTTTAGCAAGGATATTACTGAGTTTCTTTTGTACTAAGAGGGGAACTTCAATCTAGGGAGATCAATCACGCACATCATCAAACAAATAATCAAGAACGCCATATTTTCTCGTTTGCAAAATATAGAATTTAATTGTAATACATGCATTAAGGCGAGATGAAAATGAGTTTCTTATAATAATATTACCAATCAGTTTTGATAAAAATAATATTCCATTTTCCTTGATATACGCAGATGTAAGAGGACCATCCCTGGTTACTACTTTAGCGGGTTACCATTGGTTTTTAGTTGTACTCGGATGGAATTGATCTACTTACTAAAAAGATTAGATGAAATTTTCCTTTCTTTCCAGCCTTTTCTGCCAAGATTAAGACTTAAATTTCTTCCAAGATGAAAATTCTCTGTTTCCATCATTGCCTTCTTCACGAGTTCTCATGTTCTCAGACACCACAAAATAATGGAGCTTTACTCCTTGTTCCATAATTTTCTCATGTGCACTCATGTTCTCAGACAACATTAATGCTTCTTCCATAATTTTCTAGTGCCTTATATTTGTTCATCTCCACAAAAACCAGCAACCAAACTTGACCCTAATTGTGAATGATACTTGACTTCTAATCTCCATACACGCGTCCCCGACACTACACAAAACAAAGCAGCCCCTTGGGTTCATTTACTATAACAACCCCCACAGTATATTTAGTAATTACGAAATCATCCCTTCAACTTTTCTTTCACTAATTCTGGTAACTTCTGCATTTAAACGCTACTCCCGAGATTTTTTCATCTGATGTTCAACCTTTGGTAGCTCTTGAACGACCCTTTTGCGCCATTTTATTGCACTTACTAGTCCCCTAGAAAATATTTCTCTAGACTTTGTGAATTTTCTAGCAAGTGCTTACCAATAGTTTAGCAATTTGCATGATATAGGATGATATGATAAATCGAATAGATTGCACAACAGTTACACAACAAATGCAACCAAATAGATGAATAAGAATATATTTTTCCATTCAAACAATCAAATCTAGTGATCTGAATAATTTCCTAAATAAATATTCTATTTTACTAGAAATATTTTTGAAACAAAAACGTATAGCGGAGCATCATAATAAATCATAAAGCATGGACTTAACTCTATCGTTAACTTTCTCGGATAAAAAGGCAGGTACTAAATGCATCTGCCAGAAAATTACAGCACCTCCTACTAAGAAGAACACCTAGCCACTAGTGGAGTTTACTTCGTCATTGTCAGAGATCCAGCTTTTATCACGAAATCCTTAAAAACCGTAAGAAATTTGTTATAATGCAAGCCTAGATTAATGATACCCCTAAAGTAATTCAATAGATGACGAAGAGCAACCCAGTGGTCACTACTCAGGTTATGAGTGTAACGACTAAGTCCACTCACGGCATAGGCAATATCGGGTCGAGTGTAGCTCATTAAGAACATCACACTACATATTATCTTCGCATATTCATTTTGGGATACAATATCCCCATAGTTTTTGGACAAATAAATACTAGAATTATAAAGAGTTTTTATAGGGGTTACCTCAAAGGAGACAAATTTTTTGAGCATCCTTTCTAGGGAATGAGACTAACTCAGGGAAATACCATTACTGCTCCTAATGATCTTCACCACAAGAATCACATCCGCTTCTTCCACGTCTTTCATATCAAATTATGGTGGTTTAGTCTTTCTCGTGGTTATGGATTTAAAAATTTCTTTTAAAAGTTTGGAATTTACACATATTTGATATTTTACAAAGTCATCCATATTGTGAAGTGGTATTATTCCATGATATTTATTCATTTTAATAGAAGCGACATTTAAATGATCTAATCAACAATGCCACGTATCAAGAGATTCAACGATATAAGCATAAATAGAAGTATTCTCATTAAGAGTTATAGTGTTTAAAACAAACAAACCATTATTTAAATACACTTTCCCCATAAACTCGACAGTTTTTGTAATGATAATTTCCCCTCTTATAAAACAAGTTTGGGTCTCACTTTATGAAGAAGAGCTCTGGGAAAAAGGTTTCTACAAAGAGATGGGACAGAGAGAACATCATTTGACTCTAAAATCATACCAGAAGTGAGTTTGAGGAGAACCTGTCCTTTTCTAAGAACCGTAGCGGTAGAAGAATCACGCAAATACACGCATTCAACATCGGTTTCTCCCTCAAATTTTTTGAAGAGGGCTTTGTTTGCATAAAAAATCAGGAAGCTCAGGTGTCAAGGATCCACTCAGTTTTGTTCTCAACTAAGTTTACCTCAACAATCACCACAACGGTTATTTCTTCGGTCTCAGTTAGATTTGTGGTAACTTTGGGACCTTGGTCAGCTCTAAGTTTACACTAGTAAGCTTCGTGTCCTTCTTTCTCACAACAATAACAAGAGCTTTGAGGTTTTTGAATCATACCAGAAATTTTGAACCTTCCTCCTTGTTTGTTAGAGTTGTCGCAATTCTTGTTTTCTCTAGATTTGGATTTGTTAAAGCCTTGTTGTTTTCCATTCCCTTTGAAAATGTCTTTGTTACCTTGGCCAGAACATTCATCAAGGTTTGCTTTCAAAGAACAAGGATGGAAAGAAATAGATTTATCATTGAGTCGATTGGCTTCTTCTACTAGCATATGGATGATGAGTTCTCTTCAAGAGTCATCTCCCTCTTTTTGTGTTTGAGATGGTTATGATATTCCCTCCAAGATGGAGAATATTTATCAAGAAAAATGGTGGATGGGAAAATTTAAATTTCAAACATCTTCATGCCTTCGGCGGCTATCTGATCGCATAGGTATTCATACACACGAAGTTATTTAGTCATAGGCTTCTGATCGGTAAATTCGAAGTTATACCAGTTTCTGGTGACATATTTCTTCTTTCCGGATTCATTAGCCCCATATTTATTTTTGAGAGTTTCCCATATTACCTTTGTCGATCTTTCTTTAGCAAGGAGATAAAAAATGAGTTTCGAGACATTGTTCAACATCTAACCCCGAGCCTTTTTATTTTCTCTTTTGAAATTTTGTTCGATGGAAATATATCTATACTATTCTTCTTCCATAGGAACTCCGTTTCCACACTAAGTGGAGGATAGTAAAGTCAAGTTTATACTGTTTGAGACATATACATATCTTTTGTGTCCAACACTTATAGTTTGAACCAATAAGGGGCTCCAACTTATTCACCCTAGGAAAGGCATCTGCATTCAAGGATGAAGCAGCTGCCGAGTTTGGAAATGCCTATTCTGAAAAATCGGTAATATAAAAGAATATATTTTTAAATTGTTGGGAAAAATAAAAAAATCACCGATTTTAAAAACAACAGAAATGAAAAATCCAAATAAATATTTTAATTAATGTAAAACTAGTCTATTATAATAATGAAATACTAAACGAAACACTTACATGGAAATCAAAAAGAACAATACACGGAAATAATATTGTTAAAAGATATTTCGGCGTACAAGTTATCTCTAACGAAGAGAGTTTCTACAACAAAATAATTTATAGAGAAGTATTTCTTTTGTTTTTTTCTGATTGGTTTCGTAGCTAAGTCAAGTGGGAAGGAATTGTATTTATAGGTTAGTAGGTAAAGAGAACCTCTAATTAGAATCATCAAAATAAATGCTCTCGAATGACTCCATTATTGTTGATGTTTGGATTGTTACATATGTTAAACGTTTATAAATTTCAGCAATGAACCTGGACAATTTGTTGACTTAATTTATTCCCATATTGACCAGGACTTGTAACAACTGAGCTTCAATAGGGAATATTCTGGTTTTGATGTGTTTTCGATTGGTGGGCGTTTTGTATTATTACTAAAAAGATATGAATTGCCACTGACTACTATAAGAACCAACTTTCCCACCGGAATCAATTCAGAAAACGTGTTTCATTGTTGACTCTTCAAACTCCCTAACTCCCCGCCACCCACGCCGGGATGAGCGGGTGGTGCGCGTGTGTGGGGCTTTGCCTTTTCCTTTTTGGCTTTCATAACTTTTAGTTCTTTTGCCAGGAATAGATGAGTAAGATATTACATTCTAATATTTTTCATATCTCTCCTCCTATGTAGGAATTTTTGTTCAATAAAAAAGTGTCTTCTCCACATCTCCAAAAGAACGTGAATGTATAGATTCAACGAACACTCTACATTAATATAATCTTTTACACTTCTCCAAAAAAACATGATTGGATTTACATTAACACGATAAACTAATATAAAACGTAACGTATAATACCATAACTGTCACTTTGTAGTAACTAGTCTCTCCTTGTAAACGGTAACTCTAAATGTCACGTTGCTAATATTCTTGTATCAGTCATGCCATGAGTGTCGAGGGCACGTGATTTCAGTTCGTTTCATTGGTTTCAGTAAGTATGGCTTCGTTTTTCCATAAAAAACGAGAATACAATGGCCTTATGTTGAGACTTTCAAGAATGTTGACTTTATTCGTTAAATATTTCAAGAATGTTTGTATTAATACAAAAAACGCAAAATAATTGCTTAAGATTGTGAGAGTCCTGTCAATGTGAACGTCGTGAGGTATAGTTTTAGGATATTTTATTTCTTGAAACACGTTAGTGTTCACATCAAAAGAAAGAATAATATCTATACTTTCTCTTATAGCATCCCAATGAAATTCTCCATTGAGTAGTACTCCCTGTATAAGACAAGAACCATATATACTTAGACTGGAGGAGTAGTAATTCATAAAAGTGAGCTTGAATTACTACTCAGATATTCACTCCCCTCATAACATAAGTGTTGGTATAATTTGAGGTTGTCGACTTTTTATACCAAAAAATGACTTATCTGTGACAAATACCAACCAGATGCAGCCACTTATCTAATTTCCTTGTCAATAAATGTTACATCCCTAATTTTACTAAAGTCATGTGAGACATTACTTACAATTTTCAAAGATATAAACCCCCATCACCCATTCTCTATACAGAGACCCCCAAATATTCCGTGCTATAAAACACAATCAAAAAATATGTTTATCTTTCTTCAATTTAACACAACACCACAAAGCAATTTATCCACTATTTTGATTAGGTAGAGTATAGTTAGTAATCTCTCCTAATAGCTTAACATTTGGGAAATCTTAACTCCCACACAATTTTTCATTCCATACCTTCCTCTTACTTTTCTTCCTAAGTCTATCTATTTGTAATTTCCATCTTGGCCAAATAAACACCATATGATTCATGTCTCCACGAAAAATAGTCTAGTTTTGCCCTATTTTTGTATTTCACCTTTTTCTTTATTTTTTCAGAATCAAATCCTTTATATTGTTATCTTTCATATTTTATGTTTATTATATTTTAAAGTTATATAATTTACTCTATATATCCTATTTTATTTTTTCATTAATGATTTTTAAATTTTGACAATATTTTTCAAATTACTGGAATTTTTCTGTAATTCAAATTTTGTTATTTCACTTAATTTTGTTACCTGAATTTGAACAACATGATCAAAAGCTTACATTTTCAAAATAGCTTGAAAACAATGAAGTATTCCCACGGCTTGTCTCTGGTCTAATTGGCCACTTACAACATATTGCAATTTAATTACATTTGTATGCTTCAACTATACTTCTTGAGCATGTAACTTACATCAATTAAAAAAAAAAAAAAATTGTTAATATCATTAAGTATAGAATAATACTAGAAATTCCCTTATAGAGGCATGTATATTGATCTGGGCTTGTAACATTAGATTCACTAGTCAAAATCATAGAATATTACCAATGGCCATTATATACTATATCTATACTTGATTGTGTGGGTTTTACTTGTTCAAATAAAGATATACACTAAAAGGTCTATGTATTATAATGAAGATTTTTAAGAAAATTGTGCGTCCAATAAATTATTATGCTTAGAATTAAGAAAAAATAACAGTAAATAAAACATTTACTCTTCTTTTTGATATCTCCCTATTTGTGATAAATAAATTCCCTTAGGAGACATCATCTTAGGTAAAAATTGGACTTAGCGAGATGATTATAAGTATATTTTGCTATATTTCCCTTTCTTCCTTTGTTTTATACTCATTGTTATTTTTAGAGCTTTTGTGTATTAATTTTCTTGTTTAGTGTGAATTTATTAGGTACATGGATGCTAGGAGGCATTAAAATGAAGGTACGAAGTGAAGTTTAACGTTTAAGATCAAATGGAAGTGTTCAAGTAGCAAAAAATATCACTTTAGTGAAGGTGGAGGAGCATTAGAAAATGCAAAGTCGTCACTTCTAACCCTTCTTGATCACACACGGTACAAAATTTGACTTGGTGGTTCAAATGAAAAAAGATGCACTTTTGAGTTAGCGAAATTGGGAAGTGGTTACAGGTGATTTGGACTTACGATGCAAAAGTTACACTTATTCTACTACAGTGTGTACTACAATAGATGCAGGAATGTAAAACGGATTTGGGCCCTTAAAGTATTTAATTAAATCAAACATAGGCCTAATCAAATTTTAAGCACTATAATAAATCTCCTTAGACCTCAAAATTTAGTACATATAATTTTATTTCCACTTTTTTGAGAGAGAACAACGCAAATGCCAGAGTAGAAGCTAGAGACACTCATTTCTTCAACCAACAGTTTAAATCAGTCCTTCAGTTAGGTTCTTTTTTTATTACTGTTTTTAGGAAACATATATAATCTTAATTAATTTTAGTTTTTCTTTCTAATATGAGCTCACATACTTGAGAAACGTATAATGGGATGAACCCTAATTTATTTAGTTAATATCTTCAATTTGGGACTAATATTTGTTTTAAATCGAGTTGGGTATTCTATATTGACTATTATTTCATGCATGTTTAGTTTTTTAAATTTGGTAAGTTAGAGATAGGTTTCAGTAGATAGGCTATTTACATTTGGGATGATCATCCGGAAGGGGGGTTTAATTAAATTATCTAGATAATAGACGCGTGGTATTCGTCATTAATCCTGACGGACTTGACTAACCGCGTAGCCAATTGGGTAATGTCTTAATCACATGAATGTAGCATATAATCACCCTGTCGGGGTTTGTAATACTGTAAGATTTCATTTAAGTCTACCATGAAGGGAGTTAGGAGGATATTAAGGACCCGATGAATGTAGAAATACCTACTTTACCCTTAACGAAAGCATTAAATACATGAATTTAGGTGAATCCCTAGGAAGACTCAAGTATATTTCTCATATTTGTGTCCACCCTCTACTCTTTACTTTAGTGTCATTCTGGTTAATATTTACCTAAAATACATTCTTTCCTTTAGCCTTTTCATAATAAAAAATCAAACAAATATCTATCTTTATTTATTTCGTATTGTAATTAATTCTACTTATCATCTAACACATTTATCTTACCTAGATATTCCCTTGGAGACGATTATCTTGTTCTTACATACTTATTACTTGGACGACATGTATACTTGCGGTAGTCGTTTCTTTTCTTTAATGTTGATTTTTATCACACTCTAGGATCGACCCTTTCTCTATTTTGTTATTTTATCCTTTAATCAAAATTGTCTAATATTTTAATCTTTTCATTTTTCTATTATATACTAATAAACTCATTCTTATTATATAACTCGGAAGATTTCTTGTGTTGGACTATTAATTTGAAAATGAATAATGGGAATGGGTAACCTCACTGATGTGAGATAAATACCTGGTCTAAAAGAATCCATACATATTTAGGTTCTTAAGATGATCTTGGCTACACTTTTAAAGTGTTAAATTTCTAATTAAGGTATATAAGAATAATAAACTTGTCCCATGTGGAAAAAACGGTTATAGTTTATAAATGCTTTATGGATTATGCATTACATCTGATTTGACATTGAGAATACAACTACTATACAATGGCATTTGGGACTTGGACATGTGTGTAAATTAGGACTCAACGTTCAAAGTAAGCATGACTTACTTGGTAAAGATTCTATGTCTAATTTATTTTTTCGAAACTTGTGTCTTATCTAAAGAACATAGAAGGAAATTCACTATGCTGCTCATATGTCTAAGTCTATACTTGAATATGTACATGTTAATTTGTGAAGACCTAAAAAGCATGAAACTTATGTGAGGATAAGGTATTTTATGTCTTTAGTTGATGATTACTCTACAATTAAAAGGACTTTTCTTCTAAAACAAAAAAAATTTAACTTTCAATCTTAATAAAGAGTGGATTGCTTTACAAGTAAAACAAAGTGGAAATATCTTAAGATCCTAAGAACAGAGATTAGTCTTGAATTTTGTATTGATGAGATTGATAAATTTTGTAAATCGTATGGTATAATGAGACATTGAATTGTTCGAAAAACACCGAAACATACGAGTGTGGATGAAAGTATGAGTATTACCATTCTTGAAAAAATTAGATGTTTTTTTTCATACGAACCTTGCAAATATTTTTTGGGAGAAGCACTTTACACTGCTACCTATCATGTGAATATAAGTCCCAATATATATTTCAACATGAAATGCCCTCTGGAATTGTGGGATAATAAAAAGCCTAACTTGTGATAATTTGGATGCGATACATATGCTCATTATAAGAAGGTAAACTTGATCCTAGGTCATTAAAATATGTTTTCCTTGGTCATCACATGTGCATGGTACCGAATCATTTTGTGGGATGGAGAATCTAGAGTAATAAAGATTCTCGTTAATGGGGATATTATATTTGATGAATCTAACTTTCCTTGCAAGTTAGGAACTATGTTTCTAGATAATGATCACACATAAGGGTACTGGGATGTAGGTGAGGCCTATAACAACTTTAGAAAATTATGTTAATCATGATGATCCAAATGAAGGGGAGGAACCTGATTTTGAGAATTCATATGTTGAATTTGTTTATATTACATTTATAGCTGCCGCTAAGGTTAAGAATAATGAACATGGTAGGTATCTTATGGTAGTTAGCTCGAAAGGTAAAAAAAAATTGGTTTAAGGCTACGAAAGAAGAAATGTAGTCTTTTAAAATTAACAAAAATTAGATTATTTTTATAAACATTGAAATGGAATGCATTTAAGTAGGTAGTTGCTTATATTAGTAGTACTCTGAATATTGGTCTCCGTTATGGAAAAATTAGTGTACATTTTGATCTAGTGGGTTATGCATTACGTGGAAATCTCAATTACATCCTTTCGCAGCTTTATCTACTATTGAATCCGAATATGTAGAGGTTTGTGACTATTTTAGAGAGACTATATGGTTACAAGGACTAATTAATTAGTTAAAGATGGCGAAGTCAACTATTACTATATTTTCTAATAGTTATTCACTTGAGTAGAAAGCCTATGTACCATGAAAAATCTAATTAGGTTGGTGTAAAATTTCATTTTATTCTTTACTACCCGCAAACATTGTTTAACTTGTTGTATGTTGAGTGGAGTTGTTTTTCATTTATATTTTATAGGTACCCGACATTTGTGATGAGTTGGCTTGAAGGCATTGTGTATTGCTGAAAACTCACTTTTTTGGTTTAATCAAGGTGCATTGGACTTTTAGGTGGAGATTGTTATATTATAAATGAAAATGCTATTCTAAGCCCAAAGCTTATATTTCCTTATGGGCCACTTATGTTATAATGTGTCCTTTTATTTGATCCACAAATTACAACCTTGATCTCTTATTTGGATGGTCCAGATTGAAACCCTAATTGATTTTGTGGATATATAATTTGGTTAAATTTGATCAATATATTATTATGTCTTCTTTACATCTTCTCCCTAAACCTATATTCGGCAAAACTAAGGTACGTTTTATGTATCTCAATCTTATGTATTGAATAGTTGTTAGACAGTGTTGAAGAAATAGAGAAATGAAGTGAGATTTGTGATGAATTTAAGGAGTGTGTTCTCAATTCAATTGAAAGACTACTATCTTTTATTTATTTTCAACTTTTTATTTCAAAAATTTAGATTTTTCTAAAACCCTTGAAAAACAATTAAATTAATTTAATCTTTTCTTAATTTCTTTTCTCTTAGTGATTTTTAGTTGTCAAATCTACAATTCTTTGCCTAAAAAATTTTAGACCATCTAAATTGATTTGTAGGAGTATTAGGATTTCTTGTTTTTTTTAAACTTTTTTTTTTCATTCAATTCAGACAAAATATGAGTTTTTTGATTTAATGAATTAGAAACTTATAATTCCAGATTGATTATCTCCCTCAATCCAATTGGTGGCTTAATTATCCATCTTTTTAGTTTCATTCAATATAACCATATGATTATTGAGCGACATGGAAACCATGTGTATATTCTTTGCATTACTAACACTAACGTATGGATCCATATTATATGTATATTCTTTTTCATCTATATATTATTTATCAAAAAATTATGGTAGTTCAGTCTTACCATTACTGAATATACATATATGTGACAATTCAAGCATGACTTTAGAACTATAGTATAGTTAGAGTCTTTAGAATTGAATATTCAAAGCCATAATTTGTACATTGTTTCAAAATTATAGGTTATTTTATTATTTTATTACCTCTTGAACTTAATTTACATTTATTCGCATTTAAAGCTAGAATGAAATTTTTTGTTTTATAATCCTAACTCTACACATAATTGAGATTTAAACACTTGTCTTGAAGTTCTCATGAGACCGATATTTTCCTTCCTAATCACTAGAGTTTGATATATGGAGAAGGTTTAAAGAATTCATATGTTTTTATTTACATCTAGAAAATCATGTTATATAATTTACACAAATATTTATGTTTTGTACATCCATTTTAATAAAGATTTATTTAATATACAGTAACTTGATCAAGGATCATTGCATTTCAAGAAAAGAGAATTATTTGTTGATTTAACGTGGTAAGTGTTACCTCTGTGATAATATTTGTGGAAAAAGTATTTTATTGTGCTATAAGCTACTAATGTGCTAAAATTGACTATACTAATAAATCATGTTTGTAACACAAGCACTACAAGGACAAGACATATTTCCTAATGTCATTAATGTAAGTATTAGATAAGTATATCTATATATTTATACACACACCTTATATCTTATTCATAATCATCTTAACTTCTACGATTTTTTTGACTTTCTTATACATTTTTTTGTTTGTGTTTTTTCCCAAGTTCATTGCACCATGGGTCTTTATGTTCACCGGCAAAGCTCCCCCGCCTTTTGAAAAATCTATTTTTTATTGTAGATGAAAGAAAAATTTATATTAGGGCCTTTTAACCTCCAAGTTTTTTCCAAATCTTTCACTTGGTCCCGCCAAATTTTTAGAAGTTATCAAGTTTATTTTATTTATTGTATCTGAATTAAATTATAGGATATTTTGTATAAAATAGAGAAGTATACTGCAATAAATTAGTATAATTTTAAACCTATAATATAGTGGTTTTCATAATGGGGTGTGTTATTTTTAATAATAAATAGACTCTAGTGTATTTTTTTCATAACTCCCTATAAACATCGTGTTTTCATAATACAGGGACTATAGCATCGTGTTTTCATAATACAGGGACACCTATAGTGCAATTAATTCAAATTTGTAATAATATAGGGACCTATAGTGTGATTAATATAAAAAAATTATAATATAGGGACGTATAGTGTAATTTTGCATAATATAGTGACGTATAGTGTAGTTAAGTGGATTTCAACATGATATAGTGATCTATATTGAAATTTTTTCATAATACAAGGACTTAAGCAATTGACTCGATTTTTTTCATTACACTATAGGTCCCTATGGTCTTATGCTATTTCTTCTAGTATGCAGATAGATTTTCCTCTTTTTTTTCGAGTGAAGTATTTATTTTATCTATAAAAATGTTTATAAAGAAAGTATAATTTATTTTAGGACGTGTAACAAAAAATCATGTTACTAAAGCAACAAATAAACCAGCTACTTGTGGAGAAAATATATCTTACAATGTATGGATTTTTACATATTAGATTCTCTTTTGTGTTTTGTAAAGAAGGTGTTTTGATAGTTTGATTATTAATTGTATGAATTTTTTGTGCTACTCAGGGAGGAGAGATTCGATATTATTTCTCTTACTGGGTTTTATATTCAAACCTAGCTTATCAGGGATCCTACATCTGCTAGTCCAATTCAAGTAACATGAACTGATACCTATTATTCTGTCCAAAAAAAAAAAAAAACTGATACCTATTATATAGGTTATCTCTTTTAATTATTTTAATCCATTACTAGTAGTTGATTGAAATTATTGATGTTCTTAGGTGGCTAAAGGTGAGGATTTTTGGAACCAGATTGAGAAGGACAAATACTTGTCTTTAGCTCCTTTTAAAGGTAACGTATAATATGTGTTAATATCCTTCCTATAGTAATTTGTAATATTATATTCTAATGTCAATTTTGAAAACAGTAAACGATTTGTTTCTAAAAGACTAAAGAAGCACCACATTAACACCAAAACTTAGAGGCCGTCAACAGCCCTGGTTTAGCTAAACCTTATATTGTCACAAACAGCCAATGATGCGGTGGATCCAACTGTCAAAAGGAAAAGGCAAATACATGTGTTATATTATACTCCTGTCAAAGGAAATAAATAATTGATTATATCTTCAAAAGAGCGTTGATAGTTGACAGGAATAAAGAAGAGCAGGTGTTGAGAGTGAGTATGTTTTGCTGGTATGTGGCAAATGATGTAGCTATAGCCGTGGCTAGAATGAATGGTGTCACATGCCTTTAATTTTCAGGAATTGTGTCTATAGCTGAAGTAATGTGTGACCCTCTTAACAAGGTATATATAATGATCACCTACAGTAAAAAAATTAGTATAATATAGGGACCTATAGTACAATTTCGTATAATATAGGGACCTATAGAAGTTTTGGTATAATATAGGGACCTATAGAAGTTTTAGAATAATATAGGGACCAATAGTGCTATTAACATGTTTTTATTTTCCTAGGGGGGTTTCCTCTTAACCCACATGTGGAAAAACTCCAACTTTCTGTTATTTACCTTTATTTGTTTATGAAAGAAAAAAGGGTATAAGAGATTCCGATTATTTTAATTCTTTTTAATTCAAATTATATGTATTTATGATGTGATGTGTAATCATGAATCACCTTGTATACTATAGAGTTTCTTTTCTTTATAAAATATGTGCTCCATGTAGTGTATAGCCTCGCATAGCTGTACAAATATGCGATGCATCAAATAAGTGAAAAGGTACATTTGTGTAATCTTGATAAATAGCAGTTCTTTGAGTATTTCCATTTTAAGTTAGTATTATATAGAATTTAATAAAACTTCATATGATTTGAAGCCCGAATAACAGCTTACCTCGTGCCTATTCTCGAGACTTCTGAAATTGGGCAAGGTGCTACAAGTCATAGAAGGTGTTTTAGAATAAAGTTTTAAGAAACCACCATAACACTGAAGGTTTGTTTGACATAGTTTACAAATTAGACGGTTGTGAGTGGTTGTAAGTTTTGTTTCATAAAAAACGTTCTTCTACCCCATCGAAAGTTATATTTTAATTTTTTCTCACAAGAAAGTTATATTTTCTTTATTACTTTTAGATGAATGAAACATATACAGAAATTCTTTATCGAATCATTACTCATTTAAAACCAATGCTTTGTATATCATTCCTCGATTGGTTCATCAAGTTAATTAACCAAGTCAGACAGTACAAGTATTATATTGACTTATGCTAATACGATTTAAATGTAATAAGGGAAGGCTTAATCCGAGATTAGTTAGATAAGCAAGAATTATTTACAAACTCCCGTTGTCACGAGATTGAGTTGTTGAGTCATGTATATATAGTGTAATGACTTGTACTCTTCATATCTACAAATAATATAATCTTATTCCTAAACACGGCTTGAAGAAGCTAGATATTAACTCTCAGAGACGAGTAAGGCTATATTTTGTACGATGTGGATGATTCCTTGGAAAATTTTGGAAGAAGTATTAATGTGGAAGGTAGGAGTGTATGATTTGCAAGAATTTGTAAATGAGCTTCAGAGTGCAACATCATCCCTGATGGATATTTGCACCATTAATTTCTCTAAGGAGAAAAACACCATTTTGTTGTGGTGTCTGAGAACATGAGGAATCATTAAAAACACAATAGTGAGAACGAAGAATATTTATATTGGAAGATAATTAAGTCTGAATCGTGACATAATAACTAGAAAAAAGGGAAATTGTCTTCTATTATTATTTGTAAGTAGAGTAATGTCATTCGAGTAAAATCATCAACAAACAAATAAAAGTTAATGGTAATGGTTCTTTATTCCTTTCTAGTTGGAGATTTTCATTCCTCCTGCTGTATCTTATGGTTGTATGATATCTCTATATAGTTTTAGAAAATCGAGCAAGAAAGAATGACAGCTGAAGATGTGGAGGAGGATCTCAAGGGAAGAAAACAATGATAAAGTATATGCTTCTTGGCGAGACGATCAACTCAATATTATCACCATTGTTGGTCCGTATTGGAAAGGAAACATAGCATTTTCAGAGGAGTTCCACGATCCTCCTTCTGTCATAAGTCACTTTGAATTTCATTCCTTTTGTTGTCTTTATGGTAATGTAAAAGATCCATTCTTTCATATTTTAGATCAATTTGTTAAATTTTCAAATAGATTTAGTCTGATGAGATGCAAAGAACAATTGTACGAATGTCTCAAGGAATAGAGGTTCCTATTGGATTTCATGTTAAAGATGTATATTATTAATTTAATATAATCTTAAAAACAAATACGTTCATGTTCCTTTGAAGAATTGGAAAAGTCTTAAATTAATATAGAGTATTAACTAAAATCTTTCATATTCTTTTAGAAAAGTAGAAATGACATTTTTTATGAAGAAAATGTCTCACATAGGAGCGGAGATAGAAAAACTAATAGTTTAAAATAGCTTACCTATCTACTACTTTCAAAAGAACTAAAGGCTATGAAAACCAAAAGGGAAATACAAAACCCCACAGGCGCGCACCACCGCCACCACCTGCCTGGTCAACCCGGCGACGACAAGAACGTGGGCTCGTGGGCTCATGGGGGATTTTGGGAGCTGGGGAGTCAAAAATGAAAATTGAAATAATTATTCTAGAAGTGAATTCGGTGGAAGAGGACTAGCTCTTTTAGAAGTCGGTGGAAAGTCAACCCATTCAGTCAGAAGATAAAAGTCATATGCAAGTCGAAGAAGTCAAACGACGCAAGGATAAGTCTCTCTCTTTCCCTCATCCTTCCTCGAATGCTAACCTTGTCAAAAGTTCTGGTCAAGGTAACAAAGACACGTTCAAATGGAGGGGAAAACAACAAGTCTCAAACAAATCCAAATTCGAGGGAAAGAATAACTGCGACAACACCAACAAACAAGGCGGAGGGTTCAAAACTGCTGGTAAGATTATGATACCTAAGGACGTCTTTTACTGTTGTGGTAAAGAAGGACATAGAGCTTTTGAATGCACTCTTAGAGAAGGCCAGGGTCACAAAGCTGTCGTAAATCTGATGGAGACCGAAGAAATAATCGTCGCGGTAATGGTTAAGGTAAACTTAGTTGAGAACAAAACCGAGTAGATCATTGACACCGGAGCTTCCCGATATTTCTGCGCAAACAAAGCCTTGTTCAAAAAGTTAGAGAAAGCAACTGATGGTGAATGTGTGTACTTGGGTGACACTTCTACCGCTACGGTTCTTAGAAAATGACAGGTTCCCCTTAAACTCACTTCTGGTAAGATTTTCGAGTTAAATGATGTTCTCTTTGTCCCCTCTCTTCATAGGAACTTAGCTTTCAGAGCTCTTCTTAATAAAGTGGGACTCAGACTTGGTTTTGAGGGGGGGGGGGATTTATTATTACCAAAATGATGAGTTTGTGGAGAAAGGATATTTAAATTCTGGTTTGTTTGTTTGAAACACGGTAACCGTTAATGAGAATCCTTATATCGTTGAGGATGTGGATACGTGGCATGGTATATTAGGTCATTTAAATTTCGCTTCTATTGAAAGGCTTAAATATTTTGGACTACTACCCCTTCACAATGTGGATGATTTTGTAAAATTTCAAATATGTGTGGAGTCCAAACTTGCGTAAAAAACCTTTTAAATCCATTACCATGATAAAGACTAAACTGCTGGAATTAGTACATTCTGATTTAGGTGATTTTAAAAACTCCACTAGTAGAGGAGAAAAACTTTACTATATAACCTTTGTAGATAACTACTCTAGGTTCACTAAAGTATACCTTCTTAAAACTAAATAAGAGACTGAAAGTACATTTTTAAAATATAAAGTCGAGGTTAAAAACCAAATAGACTTTAAAATCAAACAACTTAGGTCTGATAGAGAGAGCGAGTATAGTTCTAATTCCCTTTAAGAGTTTTGTGAAGCTAATGGAATTATCATTGAACATAGTGCCCCTTATACACCCCAACAAAATGGCATAGCTAAAAGAAAGAATAGGTCCGTTAAAGATACTATATATGCCATGTTAATAAGCTCAGGTTTATCAACTAATATGTTGGGGAAATATTTTTTGTCAACCTGTTATGTGCTCAATAGGGTACCCCATAAATCTCTAGATAAGACCCCATATACGATGTGGAAAGGCATTCCACCAAACCTACAATTTTCAAAAGTGTGGGGGTGCCTTGCCAAAGTCAAACTACATGGTTTTAAAATAGTCACCATTGGACCCAAAACCATAGTATCAATATTCATAGGGTATGCTAAGAATAGTGCAACATATAGATTCTTGTCTATAGATGATAACTCAATTTGCGAATTTAAAGATGCTGAGTTCTTTGAACATAATTTCCCCTTGAAAACTTTGAATTATTTTTAATCGTTCTTTACCTGTAGATAGCTAATCTAGTAATATTGATTTACCTCGTTGTGATGTTTTCCTTGGCCCCTCTACTTCTTTGGAGCCTAGTAGTATTCCTGAGGAAGAACCTAGGATAAGTAAGAGGTGTAGGATCGAGTCCAGGTTTGGGCCCAACTTTGACACCACCTTCATGACCGAAGGATTTCACATTGACCTTATAAGCTAACATGTAGTCACCTGCCTCCTCATGGGGGAAGACCCAAAAACTTATGACGATGCTTTTAAATCTGTAGATGCTAGTTTTTGGAAAAAGACCATAAATAGTGAACTTGAGTCTATTAAAAGCAACCATACATGGGAATTAACCAACTTACCTGACGGTAGCAAACCTATAAATAGCAAATGGAATTTAAAAAGAATTGAGACTTGATGGTTCAATAGAAAAATTCAAAGCGAGACTTGTTATTAAGGGTTTTACCCAAAATAAAGTTTTAAATTACTTTGACATTTACTCCCCTGTGACCAAAATCTCCATTATAAGAACTCTTATTTCTTTATATTTCATTCACAAACTAGTTATACATCAAATGGATGTTCAAATCGCATTTTTGAACGGAGATCTGGAGGAAGAGATCTACATGGCGCAACCTGAAGGGTGTGTGGTTCCTAGTCAAGGGGACAAAGTTGGTAAGAAAAAACAGTCTTTATATGGTTTAAGTTAGACACCTACAAAATTGTATGAAAAGCTAGACATTACTCTCATTACAGATGACTTTGTGGCTGACACTTCTGATTCATGTGTTTACTCCAACGTAATAGGCTCAGATTGTGTTATCATTTGTCTTATGTAGATGACATGCTCATCTTTGTTACTTCTATTCATATAAAAAATGAGACTAAAACCTTCTTATCTTCTAAGTTCGATATGAAAGACATGTGAGAAGCTGATGTGATACTCGGGGTGAAAATAATTAGAAGCATAAATGGTATTTCCCTTAATCAGTATCATTACGTGGAAAGGATGCTGAAGAAATTCGACTCTTTTGAGGTAACACCTGTAAAAACTCCTTATGATTCTAGTATTCATTTGTCCAAAAACATTGGGGATGTCGTATCCCAGAATGAATACGCTAAGATAATAGGTAGTGTGATGTTCTTAATGAACTACACTCGACCCAATATAGCTTATGCCGTAAGTAGACTTATTCTCTATACTCATAACTCGAGTAGTAACCATTGGGTTGCACTTCATCGTCTATTGAAGTACTTAAGGGGTACCATTGATCTAGGCTTGTATAATAGAACATTTCATGTAGTCCTTGAGGGATTTTGTGATGCAAACTTGATATCTGACAATGACGATGTAAACTCCACCACTGGCTATGTGTTCTCTTTAGGGGGAGGTACTGTATCGTGGAATTCTACTAAACAGACTTGTATAGAACGCTCTACCGTGGAGTCTGAGTTCATAGCACTAGAGTTGGCTGGGAAAGAAGCTGAGTGGTTGAGGAGTCTCCTATCAGATGTGCCACTTTGGGAAGGAAGTGCCACACCTGTGTGTATCCATTGTGATTTACAAGCTGCCACTGGAGTCGCTCATAATAGCGCGTATACTGAGAAGAATAGACATATTCGCATCAGACATGGGTTAGTAAGACAATTACTGAAAAATGGTGTGATAGCATTTGAATATGTGCGCATAGAGAACAACCTAGCTGATCTGTTTACCAAAGGTCTAATAAGGAGAGTAGTCCTAGAGACGTCGAGGGGGACGGGAATGAAACCCATTAATGGGGAACATGTGACTAAGTTAATGTGATTCTCTCCATCCCTATGGTTGATAACAAAATCGTCTTAAAAAGTTCATAGCCACTTGTGGTGGTCCTATTGAAAAGGACTTGATGAATAAGACGTACAGAGTATTTAAACTCATAGAGAATTCAAAGCCTTTAATGTGGTCCCTTTGAGAAAGACAGGATAAATTTAATGGTAATAGCGAGACCCAAGCTTCATGATAGAATGTTAAAAGGAGACGTCCTTAAAATATCTTAAAATAAAGAAATCCACAAAGTTCATAGCCGGTAAAGGGTGGTCCTTAGAGAATGACTTGATGAACTGAAAGGTGATGTTTAAGAAAACTATAAATTTCAGTTGGGTAGAGTATGTGTTGTGAGGGTCTCGATCGAACAACCTTTAAAGTTCAAAAGTAAGTTCACTTAAACGGAATTTGATGGTTGTCTCACTTCACTACTTGTAAATTCAAATCGAAAGATATTGTCACTTAAGTACAATTCACCCAAATCCTGGTAGATATGGAAACATGTAAACATTCTCTCAAAAAGACCTTGAGTGGGGGATTGTTGGATTTCATGTTAAATATATATATATATTATTAGTTTAATATAATCTTAAGCACAAATCCGTTCATGTTCCTTTGAAGAATTGGAAAAGGCTTTGATGAATATAGAGTATTAACTAAAACCTTTCCTATTCTTTTGGAAGAATGGAAAAAGACATTTTTTGTGAAAAAAATGTCCCACATAGGAGTAGAGATAGAAAAGATAATAGTTTAAAATAACTTACATATCTATTACTTTCAAAAGAAATAAAGGTTATGAAAGCCAAAAAGGAAATGACAAAGCCCCACACGTGCGCACCACCACCTCCACCACCCACCCGGCCTGGCCCGGCGGGGGCGGGGGCGGGGGCGGGGGGCGGGGGCGGGGGCGGGGGCGGGGGCGTTGGCTTGTAGCGGGAGTTGGGGAGTCAAAAGAATCAAAATGAAATAATTTTTCTGAAGTGAATCCGGTGAAAGATGACTAGCTCTTATAGTAGTCAGTGCCAAGTCAACCCATTCAGCCAGAAAATAAAACGCCCACCAATTTCGCACAAGAAGACAAGCGTCCACCAACTACGCACCAGTCAACAGTTACATAACTTCGTCAAACGCGTGTCTAGGTTCATTGCTGAAATTGAAAACGTGGGTCAAATAAAAACCGCTAATCAATTAAGGAGGAAATAAAGGGCACTAGTTGTGGGCGTTTCTACCAAAGACTTTCTCCACCTACTCCCATGCCCTATAAATACTGCAGCTCCTCATTTGCCTTAAGTTATGAAACACATCCGAAAAGAACAAACACTCCACCTCTCTTATCTCTGAAAATTATAATAGTCGTAGACTCTCTGTTAGAGATAACCGGTACGCCAGATATCTTTTTAACAACATTTTAATTCCGTGTAATTGTTTTTCTTTTCTGATTGTGTAAGTGTTTCGTTTGCATTTGTATTTCAATTTATGGTTAGTTAGTTTCCATAAATCAAAATTATTGTTTTTAGGATTTCCATTTCTTATTTTAAAATGGTGATTTCAATTTTTCACCGACAGTTCCTTATTGTGATTGGTAACGTGCGGTCTTTTGAGTATTGAGTATATATCGAAGTTTTTCCCTAGATTATTACAACGAAAGTAGAATTGTATTACCACTCAAGTGAAAGAGTTTTCTTTTACTAGCTAAATTCTATAAGAACATAGTTCAACAACACTTTCAAAAAAATGATAAAAGCAGGGAGTCATTGTTTCAAAAAGTAAGTTTCCCTTCTGAAATGATGGAATTTGAAATGAAAATCGTTTAAAAAATGAAACCAGAATTTGTGACCTGGGTAGTTTATCTTCTTCGGAAAACCATGGATTAATGGGAACAAATAGCACAAAAATAAGGGTCCTGTATATATGGTTAGGAAGGTTCACAAGTAAGGCGCATACTAGACTTAATTTTCATTTATTTACCAGGTCATCTGAGATCATGCTTCTACCTAAAATTAGTTTGGGATTAAGAATTTTTTTTAGCAAGAATCCTACTGGTACATACTGAAGAGAAACCATTGGCCAAGTAAAAACTTGTGTACTAAATCCTGTGGTAACTGAATTCCTTTCAAGGAAAGTAATTTTTGGAAAGTTATGGAAGAAAACTTTTTGTACTATAATTAAATTCTCTACATTTGACAATTATTCTTCTTCACCCACAATATATAAACAACGTCGTATATTTATTCATTCAAATTGAGATGAATTCATGATGTCATGTGGGCCATTTTCACACTCGTTGTTTTGTCATGAGATGCGTGATGTATATATGAGTCCAAAAGAAATTCCATTCATTTATAACAACAGTAAGTTATTTACGATATTGAATTTCAAATATACAGATATAGGAGACTCTTTATTAAAGGTTGGTGTTCTTATGCTCCTAAGATACTTATCAGTTTGAAGCTCGGTTAATTTTGTTCCACCATCCGTAGCCAATCTTGAGAACCTAAAAACTTTTCTATTCCACCAATCGAGAGGTATAGTTGTACAAGTACCATACTGTATATGACATATGGAAAAATTGAGACACTTTTATATATATCCTTTATTTAATCTTGATTTGGCACCAAACGGACTTAAGGACCCCTCTTCTATTCTACATAATCTAGAAAGCATTTCTGCAACAACTAATTTGTGCATTTATATATTCATTTAATGATGCTACAAATCTAATCAATTCCCTTTGTTTGGGTTTCTTAATCAACTCATATCACTAAAGGTGTATTACGTTGGCATAGGGAAGTATCCATGTGAATTCAATTTCCCTCTAAGTCTGAAGAAGCTTATTTTGGTAGGTTTTCATTTGCCATTTAATGAAATTTTCCAACTCGCTATGCTAAGCAATCTTAAGGTTCTCAAGTTGATGAAATATGATTTTGAAGGTGAAAGAAGGGAGATGAAAGACCGGGTGGTGCTCCCAAAACTCAAATACTTAAAGTTTAAGAGGATGTATACTGTGAAGTATTTAAGTGACACTCATGATCACATTCCCCATCTCGAAAATCTGGTCATGGAGGATTGCAAGAAGCTTGTAGAGATCTATCAAGATTTTGCATTAATTAATTCCATACAGAGGATTGAGCTGATTTATTGCACTTTTATGCTACAAATTAAGTCATACTTATTAATAAACAACATGCGAATAGTTGAACATCTGGTCACGGTGAACTCAAAGTCTCTTTCCATGGAAATGAGAACGAATTAGAATAAGCGATTCAGGTGTGTTTGTTGTCGCTTCTTGGTAAGCAAATTCATATCTTGTTGAAAATAATCTAAAATGTTCTATTTGAAAGTTTCATATCCAATTTTCATTGATTATATATTCCCAAAATTTATTCAACTTTAATGAAGTTTGGTTCAAAATTGACTATTATCTCGCTTCTCAAATACCTTGTGTCGTACAAAAGTTGAGGTTCTACTCTTTCGTACTTTCTAATTATATTTTATATTCATATAAAGGAGTCTTAGTCGTTACCTTAAGCATTTACATTATATATAACTAAATGTAATATTGTTTCTTTCACGTAAGTTCTTTTTGTAGGTACATATTCAATAAGTTGTGAACTAAACTAACATCACTGAAGCGAGACAACTTTAGCTTCTAATCATATTTTGTTTAAATGTGCACATACACTCACCTTGTTAGCTCATGTAATACTTTTAATCTAAGTTCCTTTTTCGTAAAAAAAAGTATCGTTGAGCCATATTTACCTCTTAGCTCATCATTACAACTTTTATGTGGCTTATTACAATCTCAGTTCTCTTGACATGTATATTAGAAGATGATGATGGTGGCTAGGTTTTTGACAAATTTTCTTGATTAGATCAACTTTTTTAGTTTCTTTTGATATGGTGTTTCTTGAATTTGGGTCTAGGAGAGAACGACATGTCTGGATCTCAGTCATGTCTCTCTAAATTATAAATTATTTATTCTCTTTGGTTTATTCACTATTATTGTTTGTGCTTTTATCGATGATCACTTTACGTAGTCTCTAGAGGATCCTTTCAACGATTGTTAAATGGTCGCGAGAGGTAAATTTTCCATATAAAAAATAAACTAAAGGAAATTTTCACAAACCCACAGTGCTCGCTAATGGAACAATACTTATGTCAATCACTTGAATGACCGGTAAGAACCCCAACCTATTATCTACCAATATTTATGGTCTTTACAGATCCCATCTATACCGACCAAAGTTTTAGAGACCATTGTTTGTAATTGCTAGATAGAGAGCATTAGCAACCATTGGTGATCAGTAAGTTTTATGTAACCTTTAGCGACTACCCATTATACATGGTGGTTCAATTTTCCCGTCCACTTTCACCAATAACCTTTAGCGATAAACATTTATTCTCTATCGACCACCTGGTGGTCGCTACAAATTATTAAAGTTTATAAAATCCATAACTAGTTTCACACTTCTTGTAATTTAATTCCAAAACACCACCCCCACCCCGTCCACTTTCTTGTCGTCTCCACCTCTCTTTTCATCTCCAGTTTGCTGGCACCTTGTCTAGACCTTTTGTTGTTATAGTTGGCTTCCATTAATATATTTATGTTAGTTTATTATGGATTTATTGTATATTTGTTGTGTTAACAGAGTCTCATCACAAAGCCTTATCACACCATGTAAGATCGGCTAAAATGATTTCTAAGAAACAATTGAAATTTATCATTACAATGTGGAGAACACAATCTAAGATTTTTAAACTCGATTATGAACTTATTTTCCCCTTTTTGGAGACAATCTTAGTGAAAGTCATTTACACCTTCTATTTTGATCTCGTAAAACTATCTTTGAGTAAATAAATTATTATTTTGTTTTATGAGATACTTTAATGATTTCAAACTTCACTAAATGATGATTAAAAGTTATTTTTGATGAAATAACCAATTATGACCCAGGCACAAACTTGTATGGCTTGCTAGAAGATAGTATAATGTAGTTTAGTTGAGAACTATACTTGCAATATCTAATTCCGAAGATAAAAAACTGATTGATCAAAAAAACATGAGACCTCCAGCCAATAGTCTGATCATTTAAGTGAATAATTGCATGAACCTTTTCAATTATCTAATTTTCAGCACAATTGTCAAGTTTGGTATTGTACAAGTTAAATTCTCCTACCCAAAGAGTAAGTGTACGATTTTCTCCATTAAACTTATTGATATGAACAATAGAAGATCTAATTATGCGACCCAAAGAGTAGATAATACTTACCAAAAAGTTCTATGAAATAATTCATCTATAAATACCATTTTCTCAAATTATACGTATTGCAAGGAAATGAAATCTGTCAACCGAACATAACAATTACATAACCACCAGTATGTTAAAGAGTCAAACAAACATATTAGACTGAGTAGTAAAGGGTACTGAATTTTTCCCCTATTTGTCACATTAATATAAAGTGCAACATAAAGAAGCGAGCAATGGAAAGAGAGACCTCACAAGAGTTTTTTATATATAAATCTCGAGTCCTGAGGACCATCATGAAAATTGTAAAAACCAACAGAATCCATTCTGACCCGTTTCAACCGGGTTTGGACCAAATAAGACCCCTTCCAAACTGATGGCATCTTCGTAATTTCGGTATGACAAATTTAAACAAGGAATTATACATTTTTGTTCATTGCAAAGTGGAAGATATATAATTGAATTAAGATGGACAAAAAAATTATACAATTAATAATTAAACAATCAAAACACTATCTTTACAAAACATAATCACGAATATGATATCTAAAAATACATGCTTAGGAAGATATATTTCCTCCACAAGTAGTTTGTTTCTTTGTTGCTTTAGTAGCATATTTATTGTGACACATCCTAAAATAAATCATACTTTCATTATAAACATTTTTATAGATAAAATAAATACTTTACTCGTAGAAAATAAAAATAAAACAGAAAAGTTAATCTGCAAAAAAGCAGAAATATCATAATACCCTAAGGACCTATGGGGCAATAAAAATATCGAGTCAATTTCACAATAGGTCCTTATATTATGCAAAAATTGCAATATAGGTCACTATATTATGTTTAGAAACTTGAGTTAATTGAACTGTATGTCCCTATATTTTGCAAAAACTACACTATAGGTCACTATATTATGCAAAATTGCATTATAGGTCCCTATATTATAATTTTTCAATTAATCGCACTATATGTCTTTATATTATTAAAACTTAGAATTAATGGAACTATATGTTTCCTTGTATTATGGTAATATGCTCTATAGTCCATGTACTATAAAAAAATATGCACTATTGGGTATTATGAAAAATATACACTAGAAGTATCTCTATTATTGAAAAATAAAACCAAGGTTTAAAATTTATTTATTTAATTTATTTCACTATACCTATATAAATTATAGCTTGATAAAATAACTTCTAAAACTTTGACGGGACTAAGTGCAAGACTCTGAAAACTTGGGGAGCTAAAAGGCACTAATATAAAATTTTCTTTTATCTACATGAAAAACTGGATTTTTCAAAACATTGGGGAGCTTCATCAACCACATATTGATTGCTAATGGACCTTATTTATGCTGATCACTTGATTGACCGGCAAGAACCCCACCAATTACCTACCAATATATATGGTCTCTACAGTTCTCATTTATACAGACCAAAGTTTTAGAAACTATTATTTGTGATTGCTAGACATAGAGCATAATCAATTATTGGTGATCGGTAAGTTTTATATATCCTTTAGCAATTACCTAATTTTCTAGTTGTTTAAATTGCACATCCTCCTTCGCCAATAACCTTTAATGACTAACATTTATTCTCTACCGACCACAAGGTGGTCACTGCAAATCTTCAAAATTTATAAAATCCATAACCGGTTTCACACTTCTTATAATCTAATCCCAAACCCCGGACCTCTCCTATAAATATTCTCTCCTCCACAGCTAGCTCTCCCATCATTTTCAGACTTCTTGCCATCTCTATCTCTCTTGTCTCCACCTCGCCCGTCACCATCTTTAGTTTGCTGGCACCTCTTCTAGTTCTTTTATTGTTACAGTTGGCCGCGATCTATAATTATTTTTTAATTTAGAATTATAATAATATTAGTTTATTATGGATTTATAGTATAATTATTGTGTTAACAAGGTTCTTATCACAAAGCCTTATCACACCATGTGAGATCAGCTAAAAGGTAATCTACCACAACAATGAGAATTTATAAAAATGATGTGGAATACACATTTCAAGTATTTTAAACTTGAGATGGGCTTATTTTTCCCTTATTGGCTCTCACATGAGTGGAAGTCAGTCACATCTTCGATTTTGAACTCGTCAAACTATCTTTGAGAAAACACTTGTTTTTTTTTAACTACTTTTATGATTTCAACCTTCACAAAAATGATGATAAAAATGGGTTTTTATGAAATAACCTAGTACTATCTAGGCACAAACTTGTACGACATGATAGGAGATGGTAAAATGTAGTTTACTCGAGTACCATACTGGTAACATCTGATTCAGAAGATACAAAGCCGATTCATCAAAAGACTTGAAACCTCCAACCACTAGTCTGATCATTTAATTAATTAATAATTGCATTAACTTGTTTAATTTATCAATGTTCATCTAAATGGTCAAGTGAGGTTTGTACAAGTTAACTTCTCATGCCCAAAGAGTTAGCTAGCATAAAAATTTCCTCTTTTAAACTTATTAACATTAACAAAGAAAGATCTAAGTATGTGACCCAAAAGAGTATATAATACTTGCCAAAAAGTTCTATGAAATAATTCATCTATAAATACCATGTTATCAAATCAGACGTATTGCAAGAAAATAAAATTCGTCAATGCGAGCATATCAATTGCATACAACCAGTATAACAAAAAGTCAAACAAACATATTAGAATGAGTAGTTATGGGTACTGATTTTTCCCCCGTTTTGTCACATTAATATAAAGTGCAACGAAATGGAGCGAGCAATGGAAAAAGAGATCTCACAAGAGTTGATTACAGATAAATCTCGAGGCCTCGTGACCATCATGGAAATTGTAAACACCAACACAAAGTTCAACCTGCTTTAGACCAGATAAAAGCATCACTACGACCCCTTCCAAACTGATGGCATCTTTGTAATTTCGGTATGACATATTTACACAAGGAATTAGACATTTTTTTTCAATGCAAAGTGAAAGATAAAGAATTGAATTAAGATAACGAATATTATATATAAGCATACCTACATAAATTTATGAATCTGAAATTACACAACTTTATTTAAGATCTATGTATAAATATAGAAAGAAAGAAACTTGCAATTATATCAATAAAATTATCTTGCATGAGTATTAGAAGACATAACAAAACAGGTAGAAAAGGTATCACAATAGAGGATCTCATGAGGCGCATAAGATTGCGTTCATATATTTTTAACACTTGACGAATAAACAAGCGAAATCAGTCTGTTTATATATAGATGGACTCTATCAAATAATATAGTTAGACTTGGTTATGCTCGTATCTGTGTTGAAATAAATAAAAAGGATGAACTACCTTACAAGGTGTTTATTGATGTTGGTAATGAGGATTTGAAGGAGCTCAGTGTGACTTATGACTGGAAACCATTATTATGTAAGAAATGGAAGCTAGGTGTCAAGCAATGAAGAACGTGTGGATGCCTAAAGTTGTATAAACTCATAATTTAACAGTTGTATCCAAGGATAAGGGGATCAATGATGCAACTAAGGAAGTGAAATACTTGGAAGTTTTTATTCAAAGAAATAAATAGAGAGTGCAAGGAAAAAGTGAATGGTTTTCTATTAAGATGAATTATGGGGAAAGAGCTAGTAGATTATTGCACTAAAAAATCTCAATGCATAGTAAGTCCTTGCGCTGGTTCTGGACAATACATTAAAGGACATTAAAAGACATTAAAAAGATATGATAAAAAACAACCGGCCAAGCTGATTAAGATATAAAAATTGAAGAATAATAATATGTTTTGTCATCCAAACAATTAAATAACGGACATGAATAAGACAACTTACTAAATGGAGATACTCTTTTAATAATACAATGTTAAAAAAACCATCTTAATCACGTTATAAGAACTAAACTCTCCTTGAAAATCATTACTGCAAGTGAACACCCGTAGCTATATCTTCCTGTACTAGTCATTTCATGAGTGTCGAGGGCACACAATTTCAATTCTTCTTCATTAATTTCAATTATTATGGCTTCGTTCTTCAACAACAAACAAGGAAAGAAAATTATAAATGTGTTTAGAATTCCATGAATGATGACTTGTTTGGTCCAAGATTCCACCTTGCCGTATTCTTTCATTACCCATATCTCCACAACTTTTGGTTCTGAATAGTCATATTGCACCTAGTTAGACGAACGCAAGCAATGCAAGAGAATAATTTAAGATAGTGAGAGTCTTGTCAGATATTTGATTACCGTGAAGTATAGCCCTTGAACTAGACAATCACCATAAATACCTGGAAAATCATACTCAATTTGTCTCCAATATTTACTACTTAGATTGTATACTTGGAATGTATTGGTTTTTCTAATAATAACGACCTTGTGATTATTTTGTTGGAATCCAAACAAAATCTAATTATCGAGCGAAAGTTGATTAAGTTTGGTCTTAGAGGAAGAAGTTTAAATTCCCTAGTTGTGGGATACATAAAACAAAGCTACGATTATCATCTGAGATACAAAGCATAATCCATTGCAAGGCAAAGAAACATTAAACCTGCTGCTCTTATTGATTCTCTTATAGAAGTGAGGTATCTCTAGATTAGGTGAGATTTCATTGAGTTATTTACACGAATGAAACGATAACAGTGTTCTACGACATTGTCTCGCTAAATTAGGATGCAATCAGGCTGATATTTCATATGCGTTTTGATGAAGTAAGAACTTTTGAGGAAACGGTAAAATAATTTGCTAACGCGTATGAAACGCAACACTGATTTTACAGGCACCGTGAAGAGTATATTTATGAATGCATCTTTAGGTAAACTTACCTCTTTTTATTAGTAGATGAAGGGCATATTGATTAACCCTAAACTTGTTTATGTTAATAGGGTATATTACAAATCACCCCCCTAACCCATCCTAATTATTAGCGTTAAACCAAATAGAACCCTAAAAAATAAGAATTTGACTTTACCTCCCAACCGACTAAACTACTCAACTTTATTTAAAAAATAAACTCACATTTAATATCGAGTTACGTCAACAATGGTAATGAAGAACATATGATACGAAAGGGAACAAGATGTAGAGAAAAGTTTAAGAGAGGAAAAAGAGAATTAACAATCTTTTATTTACTGTTCAAGAAATCTTCTATTTTAGGAAAGATAATTTGAATATTAATAATGTTATGTCAGCGAATTGAAGGAGAAAATGAAATATTCAAATACAAACGTATGAGAACTTTGTAATGATCGGGTGCAAATGCAATAATATCGTTCTTTTAAGGTGCTTTATTTTCCACCAACACATAAGATGTTTGGAATGATCATGAGATGTCCATTCAAAAGAGCGCTACTGAAATTCAAAATCAGGAAGCAATAAGTTATATCAGTAACATACTGATATGGCCTCTTATATGTATTTGGAGTCTTAGTTTTACCACACAAACTTCTCATACAAATAAGTTTGATAGTTGTACTCGTAATGAATCTATATTGATTAATAACTTAACACATATGGTACCGAAATTGTGTAACATTAATAATCAGCTGCTATACTGGGGTTGAGTTGATTAAATGGATCTCAATTATTGCTAATGGTAAAATCCTCGATCCTATGAGTTTTAAAGTATCCGAACCAAGCTCATCAGAGTCAAAATGACTCCGAAGTCCAAAGTGGCTTTCTAATGTATTAAATAAAGGACATGTTACAAGTCTTATTTAGTATATTTGGTGTAAAAGAAATGAGAAAGTGTTTGCCAAAGTAAAAAGAAATGAAGAGAATATCATGAAGGATATAAAAGTGGACGTTTGCAGTTACAGTCTTAGAGCATAATCCTTTTGCAATTCTAAGAAGTATAGGGATTTTATGCAAATTGAAGACATCCAGTGGTTAGCAGTGAGTTGGAGTGGTTTGAAAGCATTGAGGCTCACGTGTCTAAGCTGAGGGTTAGTATAATTAAACTTTACGTAACCGTTTTTAAGTTCAAATAAAAACGAAACTGCTTAACTAGCATAAAAATCAAATAAAATTGTGTATGTCATATTCTTTCTTCTGTCTTCTTTAGGATAGTTTTAGCAAGGATATTTCTGAGTTTCTTTTGTACTAAGAGGGGAACTTCAATCTAGGGAGATCAATCACGCACATCATCAAACAAATAATCAAGAACGCCATATTTTCTCGTTTGCAAAATATAGAATTAGATTGTAATACATGCATTAAGGCGAGATGCCAATGATTTTCTTATAATAATACCAAACAGTTTTATAAAAATAATACTCCATTTTCCTTGATATATGCTAATGTATGAGGACCATCCCTGGTTACTACATTAGCGGGTTACCATTGGTTTTTAGTTGTTTGTCGAACATTGTACTCGAATGGCATTACTCTACTTACTAAAAAAATTAGATGAACTTTTCCATTCTTTCCAGCCTTTTCTGCCAAGATTAAGACTTAATTTTCTTCCAAGATGAAAATTCTCCGTTTCCATCATTTCCTTCTTCATGCGTTCTCGTGCTCTCAGACACCACAAAATAATGGAGCTTTACTCCTTGTTCCACAATTTTCTCATCTGCACTCTTGTTCTCTGACAACATTAATGCATCTTCCATAATTTTCTAGTGCCTATATTTGTTTATCTCCACAAACACCAGCTACCAAACTTGACCCTACTTGTGAATGATACTTGCCTTCAATCTTCATACACGCGTCTCCGACACTACACAAAACAAAGAAACCCCTTGGGTTCATTTACTACGACAACCCCCTTTGTCTATCCAAGTCCTACTAGACTGTTTTCAACAAGAGCCGCCACAATATATTCAGTAATTACGAAGTCATCCCTTCAACTTTTCTTTCACCTATTCCGGTAACTTCTGCATTAAAATGCTGCTCCCGATATTTTTGCATCTAATGTTCAACCTTTGGTAGCTCTTGAACGACCTTTTTGCGCCATTTTATTGCACTTACTAGTCCCCTAGAAAATATTTCTCTAGACTTTGTGAATTTTCTAGCAAGTGCTTACCAATAGTTTAGAAATTTGCATGATATAGGATGGTATGATAAATGGAATAGATAGAACAACAGTTACAAAAAACATGCAATTAAATAGATGAATAAGAATACATTTTTCCATTCAAACAATCAAATCTAGTGATCAGAATAATTTCCTAACTAAATGTTCTGTTTTACTAGAAATATTTTAAAAACAAAAACGTAAAGCGGAGCATCATAATAAATCATAAAGCATGGACTTAACTCTATCATTAACTTTATCGGATCAAAAGGCAGGTACTAAATGCATCTGCCGGAATATTACAGCACCTCCTACTAAGAAGAACACCTAGCCACTAGTGGAGTTTACTTCGTCACTGTCAGAGATCCAGCTTTTATCATGAAATCCTTAAGAACCGTAAGAAATTTGTTATAATGCAAGCCTAGATTAATGATACCCCTTAAGTAATTCAATAGAGGCGAAAAGCAACCTAGTGGTCACTACTCGGGTTATGAGTGTAACGACTAAGTCTACTCATGACATAGTCAATATCGGGTCGAGTGTAGCTCATTACGAACATCACACTACATATTATCTTAGCATATTCACTTTGGGATACAATATCCCCATAGTTTTTGGACAAATAAATACTAGAATTATAAGGAGTTTTTATAGGCGTTACCTCAAAAGAGATGAATTTTTTGAGCATCCTTTCTACGTAATGAGATAAACTAAGGGAAATACCATTACTGTTCCTAATGATCTTCACCCCAAGAATCACATCCACTTCTCCAACGTCTTTCATATCAAACTATGGTGGTTTAGTCTTTCTCGTTGTTATGGATTTAAGAAGTTCTTTCAAACGTTTGGACTCTACACATATTTGACATTTTACAAAGTCATCCACATTGTGAAGTGGTATTAGTCAAAGATATTTAATCCTTTTAATAGAAGCGATATTTAAATGATCTAATCAACCATGCCACATATCAAGAGATTCAACGATATAAGCAGACTTAGAAGTATTAGAAGTATTCTCATTAAGAGTTATAGTGTTTAAAACAAACAAGCCATTATTTAAATACCCTTTTCCCACAAACTCGTCATTTTTTGTAATGATAATTTCCCCTCTTAGAAAACAAGTTTGGGTCTCACTTTATTAAGAAGAGCTCTGGGAAAAAGGTTTCTACAAAGAGATGGGACAGAGAGAACATCATTTGACTCTAAAATCATAGAAGAGGTGAGTTTGAGGAAAACCTGTCCTTTTCTGAGAACCGCAGCGGTAGAAGAATCACCCAAATACACTCATTCAACATCGGTTTCTCCCTCAATTTTTTTGAAGAGGGCTTTGTTTGCATAAAAAATCAGGAAGATCTGGTGTCAAGGATCCACTCAGTTTTATTCTCAACTAAGTTTACCTCAACAATCACCGCATCGATTATTTCTTCGGTCTTAGTTAGATTTGTTGCAACTTTGGGACCTTGGTCAGCTCGAAGTTTACACTAGTAAACTTTGTGTCCTTCTTTTCCGCAACAATAACAAGCGCTTTGAGGTTTTTGAATCATACCAGAAACTTTGAACCTTCCTCCTTGTTTGTTAGAGTTGTCGCAATTCTTGTTTTCTCCAGATTTGGATTTGTTAAAGCCTTGTTGTATTCCATTCCCTTTGAACATGTCTTTGTTACCTTGGCTAGAACTTTCATCAAGGTTCTCTTTCGAGGAACAGGGAGGGAAAGAAATAGATTTATCGTTGAGTCGATTGGCTTCTTCCACTGGCATATGGCTGATGAGTTCTCTTCAAGAGTCATCTCCTTCTTTTCCTTCTTTTTGTGTTTGAGATGGTTACGATATTCCCTCCAAGATGGAGAATATTTATCAAGAAAAATGTTGGATGGGAAAATTTAAATTTCAAACATCTTCATGCCTTCGGCGGCTATCTCATCGCATAGGTATTCATAAACACGAAGTTGTTTAGTCATAGTCTTCTAATCGGTAAGTTCGATGTTATACCAGTTTCCGGTGACATATTTCTTCTTACCGGATTCATTAGCCCCATATTTCTTTTTGAGAGTTTCCCATATGACCTTTGTCGATCTTTCTTTAGCAAGGAGATAAAAAATGAGTTTCGAGACGTTGTAAACATACAACCCCGAGCCATTGTATTTTCTCTTTTGAACTTGTCTTCGAGTGAAAGATATCTAGACTGTTCTTCTTCCATAGGAACTCCATTTCCACACTAAGTGAGGATAGTAAAGTCAATTTTATACTGTTTGAGACTGATGCAGATCTTTTGTGTCCAACACTTGTAGTTTGAACCAATAAAGGGCTCCAACTTATTCACGCCAGAGAAGGCATTTGCATTCAAGGATGAAGCAGCTGCCGAGTTTGGAAATACCTATTCTAAAAAATCGGTGATATAAAAGAATATATATTTTAATAGTTGGGAAAAATAAAAAAATCACCGATTTTAGAAACAATAGAAATGAAAAATCCAAATAAAATATTTTAATTAAGGTAAAACTAGTCTATTATAATAATGAAATACTAAACGAAACACTTACATGGAAATCAAAAAGAACAATACACGGAAAATAATATTGTTAAAATATATTCCGGCGTACAAGTTATCTCTAACGAAAAGAATTTCTACAACAAAATAATTTATAGAGAAGTACTTCTTTTGTTCTTTTCTGATTGGTTTCGTAGCTAAGTCAAGTGGGAAGGAATTGTATTTATAGGTTAGTAGGTGAAGAGAACCTCTAATTAGAATCATCGATATAAATGCTCTCGAATGACTCCATTATTGCTGATGCTTGGATTGTTACATATGTTAACATATATTACACGTTTATAAATTCTAGCAATGAAGTTGGATAATTTGTTGACTTGATTTATTCCCGTATTGACCAGGTCTTGTAACAACTGAGCTTCAATAGGGAATATTCTGGTTTTGATTTGTTTTCGATTGGTTGACGTCTTGTATTATGGCTAAAAAGATATGAATTGCCACTGACTACTATTAGAACCAAATTTTCCACCGGAATCAATTCAGAAAACATATTTCAGTGTTGACTCTTCAAACTCCCCAACTCCCCGCCACCCACGCCAGGTTGAGCGGGTGGTGCGCGTGTGTAGGGCTTTGCCTTTTCCTTTTTGGCTTCCATAACCTTTAGTTCTTTTTCCAGGAATAGATGGGTAAGATATTATATTCTAATATTTTTCATATATCTCCTCCTATGTGGGAATTTTTGTTCAATAAAAAAGTGTCTTCTCGACATCTCCCAAAGAACGTGAATGTATTGATTTCATTTCGTTTCATTGGGTTCAATTAGTATGGCTTAGTTTTTCCATAAAAAACGAGGATACAATGGCCTTATGTTGAGATTCTAAGAATGTTGACTTTATTCGTTAAATATTTGAAGAATGTTTGTTTTAATACAAAAAAGGCAAAAGAATTGCTTAAGATTGTGACAGTCCTGTCAGTGTTAACGCCGTGAGGTTTAGTTTTAGGATATTTCATTTCTTGAAACACCTTAGGGTTCACATCAAAAGAGAGAATAATATCTATACTTTCTCTTATTAGCATCCCAATGCAATTCTCCATTGAGTAGTACTCCCTATATAAGACAAGAACCATATATACTTAGACTGGAGGAGTAGTAATTCATAAAAGTGAGCATGAATTACTACTCAGATATTCACTGGGTCTGAACTTGTCCCCTCATAACATGAGTGTTGGAATCATTTGAGGTTGTTGCCTTCTTATACCAGAAAATGACTTATATGTGACCAATACCAACGCAACCACTCATCTAATTTCCTTGTCAATAAATGTTACATCCCTAAATTTACCAAAGTCATGCAAGATCTTTCTTACAATTTTCAAAGATATAAACCACCATCACCCATTATCTATACAAAGACCCCCAAATATTCCTTTCAATAAAAAAAATAAAAAAATATATTTAACTGTCTTCAATTTAACACAACAACACAGAGCAATTTAACCCCAATTTTGATTAGGTAGAGTATAGTTAATAATCTCTCCTAATAGCTTAACATTTGGGACATCTTAACTCCCACACAATTTTCCATGCCACACCTTCCTCTTACTCTTCTTCCTAAGTCCATTTATTTGTAATTTTCATCTTGGCCAAATAAACACCATATGAATCATGTCTTCACGAAAATAATCTAGTTTCGCCCTATTTTTGTATTTCACCTTTTTCTTTTTTATAAAAAAATCAAATCCTTTATATTGTTATCTTCCATATTTTATGTTTGTTATATTTTTAAGTTATATAATTTACTCTATATATCCTATTTTATTTTTTCATTAATGATTTTTAAATCTTGACAATATTTTTCAAATTACTGGAATTTTTCTATAATTCAAATTTTGTTATTTCACTTAATTTTGTTACCTGAATTTGAACAACATGATCAAAAGCTTACATTTTTTACAATAGCTTGAACACAATGAAGTATTCCCACAGCTTGTCTCTGATCTAATTGGCCACTTACAACAGGTTGCAATTTCATTACATTTGTATGCTTCACCTATACTTCATGAGCATGTAACTTACATCAATTAAAAATCACAAAAAACCCATTGTTAAGATTATTAGAATAATACTAAAAATTCCCTTATAGAGGCATGTATATTGATCTGGGCTTATAACATTAGATTCAGTAGCCAAAATCTTAGAATATTACCATTGGCCATTATATACTATATCTATACTTGATTGTGTAGGATTTACTTGTTTAAATAAAGAAATACAGTAAAAGGTCTATGTATTATAATGAAGATTTTTAAGGTAATTTTGTGTCCAATAAATTATTATGCTTAGAATTAAGAAAAAACAACAGTAAATTAAACATTTACTCTTTCATCTTTTTGTTGTCTCCATATTTGTGATAAATAAATTCCCTTAGGAGATATCATTCTAGGTAAAAATTGGACTTAGGGAGATGATTATAAGTATATTTTGCTATAACTTTCTTCCATTGTTTTCTATTCATTGGTATTTTTAGAGCTTTTGTGCATTAATTTACTTGTTTAGTGTGAATTTATTAGGTACAAGGATGCTAGGAGCCATTAAAATGAAGGTACGAAGTGAAGTTTAACGTTTGTGATCAAATGGAAGTGTTCAAGTAGCAAAAAAATATCACTTTAGTGAAGGTGGAGGAGTATTAGAAAAATGCAAAGTCGTCACTTCTAACCCTTCTTGATCCCACACAGTGCAATCTGACTTGGTGGTTCAAATAAAAAAAGATGCAGTTTTGAGTTACCAAAATTGGGAATTGGTTACAGGTTATTTGAACTTACGATGCAAAAGTTACACCTATTCTACTACAGTATGTACTACAATAGATGCAGGAATGTAAAACGGATTTGGGCCCTTAAAGTATTTAATTAAATCACACATAGGCCTAATCCAGTTTTAAGCACTACAATAAATCTCCTTAGACCTCAAAATTTAGTACACATAATTTTATTTCCATTTTTTTGAGAAAGAACAAGGCAAATGCAAGAGAAGAAGCTTCAAAAACTCTTTTCTTCAACCAACAACTTAAATCAGTCCTTCAATTAGTTTCTTTATTTTATTACTGTTTTTAGGAAACATATATAATCTTAATTTAATTTTAGTTTTTCTTTCTAATATGAGCTCACATACTTGAGAAACGTATAATGGGATGAACCCTAATTTATTTAGTTAATATCTTCAATTTGGGACTAATTTCTGATTTAAATTGAGTTGGGTATTCTATATTGACTATTATTTCATGCATGTTTAGTTTTTTAAATTTGGCAAGTTAGAGATAGGTTTCAGTAGATAAACTATTTACTTTTGGGATGATCATCCGGAAGGGGTTTTAATTAAATGATCTAGATAATAGATGCGTGATATTCGTCATTAATTTTGATAGACTTGACTAACCGCGTAGCCAATTGGGTAATGTCTTAATCACCTGAATGTAGCATATAATCACCCTGAAGGGGTTTGTAATACTGTAATATTTCCTTTAAGTCTACCATGAAGGGAGTTAGGAGGATATTAGGGACCCGAAGAATGTAGAAATACCTACTTTACCCCTAACGAAAGCATTAAATACATGAATTTAGGTGAATCCCTAGGAAGACTCAAGTATATTTCTCATATTTGTGTCCACCCTCTACTCTTTACTTTATTATCATTCTGTTTAATCCTACCTAAATTACATTCTTTCCTTTAGTCTTTTCAAAATAAAAAACCAAACAAATATCTATCTTTTATTTATTTTCTATTGTAATTAATTCTACTTATCATCTTACACATTTATCTTACCTAGATATTCCCATGGAGACGATTATCCTTTAATAAAAATTGTCTAATATTTTAATCTTTTCATTTTTCTATTATATACTGATAAACGCATTCTTTTATATAACGCGGAAGATGGCTTGTGGTGGACTATTAATTTGAAAATGATTAATGGGAATGGGTAACCTCACTCATGTGAGATAAATACTTGGTCTAAAAGAATCCATAAATATTTAGGTTCTTAAGATGATCTTGGCTACACTTTTAAAGTGTCAGATTCTCTAATTAATGTATATAAGAATAATAAACTTGTCCCATGTGGAAAAAACGGTTATGGTTTATATATGCTTTATGGATTATGCATTACATCTGATTTAACATTGAGAATACAACTACTATACAATGACACTTAAGACTTGGACATATGAGTCAATTAGGACTCAGAGTTCAAAGTAAGCATGACTTACTTGGTAAAGATTCTATGTCTAATTTTTTTTTTCGAAACTTGTGTCTTATCTAAACAACATAGAATGAAATTCACTATGGTGCTCATATGTCTAAGTCTATACTTGAATATGTACATGTTAATTTGTGAAGACCTAAAAAGCATGAATGAAGATTTAATAAAGATTTCATCTAAAAAGCATGTTACTTTATGTTTTGTACATCCATTTTAATAAAGATTTATTTAATATACAGGAAAGCGATCAATGATCATTGTATTTCAAGAAAAGAGAATTATTTGTTGATTTAACGTGGTAAGTGTTACCTCTGTGATAATATTTGTGGAAAAAGTATTTTATTATGCTATAAGCTACTAATGTACTAAAATTGACTATACTAATAAATCATGTTGTTAACACAAGCACTACAAGGACAAGACATTTTTCCTAATGACATTAATGAGACTATTAGAGAAGTATATCTATATATTTTATACACACACCTTATATCTTACTCATAATCATCTTAACTTCTACGATTTGTTTGACTTTCTTATACATTTTTTTGTTTGTGTTTTTTCCCAAGTTCATTGCACTATGGGTCTCTATGTTCACCGGCAAAGCTCCCCCGCCATTTGAAAATCTATTTTTTCATGTAGATGAAAGATAAATTTATATTAGGTTCTTTTATCCTCTCCAAGTTTTTTCCGAATCTTTCACTTGGTCCCTCCAAATTTTTAGAAGTTATCAAGTTTATTTTATTTATTGTATATAGTGAGTTTTTTTCTTAATTAAAATATAGGTTATTTTGTATAAAATAGAGAAGTATACTACTATAAATTAGTATAATTTTAAATCTATAGTATAGTGGTTTTTATAATGGGGTGTGTTATTTTTAATAACACATGGACTCTAGTGTATGTTTTTCATAATTCCTTATAAACATCGTGTTTTCATAATACATGAACTATATCATCGTGTTTTCATAATACAGGGACACCTATAGTGCAATTAATTCAAATTTCTAATAATATAGGGACCTATAGTGTGATTAATTTAAAAAAATTATAATATAGGGACCTATAGTGCAATTTTTCATAATATAGTGACCTATAGTGTAGTTAAGTAAGGTTTTCAACATAATATAGTGATCTATACTGAAATTTTTTCATAATACAAGGACTTAATAGAGCAATTGAATCGATTTTTTTCATTACACTATAGGTCCCTATGGTATTATGCTATTTCTTCTAGTATGCAGATTGATTTTTCTCTTTTTTTCGAATGAAGTATGAATTTTTACGTATTAGATTCTCGTTTATGTTTTGTAAAGAAGGTATTTTGATAGTTTCATTATTAATTGTATGATTTTTTTTGTGCTACTCAGGGAGGGAAGATTAGATATTATTTCTCTTATTGGGTTTTATATTAAAACCTAGCTTATCAGGGATCCTACATCTGTAAGTCCAATTCAAGTAACATGAACTGATACTTATTATAAAGGTTATCTCTTTTAATTATTTTAATCCATTACTAGTAGTTGATTGAAATTATTGATGTTTTTAGGTGGATAAAGGTGAGGATTTTCGGAAACAGATTCAGAAGGACAAATACTTTGATCTTGTGGATCATAATAAAGTTCTGCGTTTCCGCACTATAAAAAGAGTTGTCTTTAGCCCCTTTTAAAGGTAACGTATAATATGTGTTTTTATCCTTATAATAGTAATTTGTAATATAATATTCTAATGTCAATTTTGAAAATAGTAAGCGATTGTTTCTAAAAAACTAAAGAAGCACCACAGTAACACCAAAACTTAGAGGCCGTCAATAGCCCGGTTTAGCTAAACCTTAAATTGTCACAAACAGCCAATGATGCGGTGGATCCAACTGTCAAAAGGAAAAGGAAAATACATGTGTTATACTATACTCATGTCAAAATAAATAAATAATTGATTATATCTTCAAAAGAGCGTCACATAAGAGAAGATTAAATTGTGTATCTGTGGAGTGATAGTTGACAGGAATGAAGAAAAGCAGATGGTGTTGAGAGTGAGTATGTTTTGCTGGTATGTGGCAAAGGATATACCTATAGTCGTGGCTAGAATGAATGGTGTCACATGCCTTTAATTTTCAGGAACTGTGTCTGTAGCTGAAGTATGTGTGACACTCTTAACAAGGTATATATAGTGATCACCTACAGTAATTGTTTTGGTATAATATAGGGACCTATAGTACAATTTCGTATAATATAGGGACCTATAGAAGTTTTGGTATAATATAGGGACCTATATCAGTTTTAGTATAATATAGGGACCAATAGTGCAATTAACATGTTTTTATTTTCCTAGGGCGGTTTCCTCTTTACCCACATGTGGAAAAACTCCAACTTTATGTTATTTACCTTTATTTGTTTATGAAAGAAAAAAGGGTATAAGAGATTTCGATTATTTTAATTCTTTTTAATTGAAATTATATGTATTTATGATGTGATGTGTAATCATGAAACATGCTTTATACTATAGAGTTTCTCTTCTTTATAAAATATGTGCTCCCTGTAGTGTATGGCCTCGCATAGCTATACAAATATGCGATTCATCAAATAAGTGAAAAAGTACATTTGTGTAATCTTGATAAATAGTAGTTCTTTGAGTATTTCCATTTCAAGTCAGTATTATATAGAATTTAATAAAACTTCATATGATTTGAAGCCCGAGTAACAGTTTACCTCGTGCCTATTCTCGAGACTTCTGAAAATGGGTAAGGTGCTACAAGTCATAGAAGGTGTTTTAGAATAAATTTTTAAGAAACCACCATAACACTAAAGGTTTGTTTGACATAGTTTACAAATTAGATGGTCGTGAGTGGTTGTAAGTTTTGTTTCATAAAAAACGTTCTTCTACCTCCATCGAAAGTTATATTTTATTTTTTTCTCACAAGAAAGTTATATTTTCTAAATTACTTTTAGATGAATGAAACAAATACAAAAATTCTTTATCGAATCATTTCTCTTTTAAACCCAATGCTCTGTATATCATTCCTCGATTAGTTCATCAAGTTAATTAACCAAGTCAGACAGTACAAATACTATATTGACTTATGCTAATACGATTTAAATGTAAGAAGGGAAGGCTTAATCCGAGATTAGTTAGATAATCAAGAATTAATTACAAACTCCCGTTGTCACGTGATTGAGTTGTTGAGTCATGTATATATAGTGTAATGATTTGTACTCTTCATATCTACAAATAATATATTCTTATTCCTAAACACAGCTTGAAGAAGCTAGATATTAACTCTTAGAGACGAGTAATGCTCTGTTTTGTACGAGATGGATGATTCCTTGGAAAATTTTGGAAGAAGTATTAATGTGGAAGGTAGGAGTGTATGATTTGCAAGAATTTGTAAATGAGCTTTAGAGTGCAACATCATCCCCGATGGATATTTGCACCATTAATTGCTCTAAGGAGAAAAACACCATTTTATTGTGTTGTCTGAGAACATGAGGAATCATTAAAAAGACAATAGTGAGAACGAAGAATATTTAATTTGGAAGATAATTAAGTCTGAATCGTGGCATAATAGCTAGAAAAAAAGGGAAATTGTCTTCTTTTATTATTTGTAAGTAGAGTAATGTCATTCGAGTACAATCATCAACAAACAAATAAAAGTTAATGGTAATGGTCCTTTATTCCTTTCTAGTTGGAGATTTTCATTCCTCCCGCTGTATCTTCTGGCTGTATGATATCTCAATATAGTTTTAGAAAATCGAGCAAGAAAGAATGACAATTGAATATTGGAGGAGGAACTCAAGGGAAGAAAACAATGATAAAGTATATGCTTCTTGGCGAGATGATCAACTCAATATTAACACCATTGTTTGTCCATATTGGAAAGGAAACATAGCATTTTAAGAGGAGTTGCACGATCCTCCTTCTGTCATAAGTCACTTTGAATTTCATTCCTTTTGTTATCTTTATGGTAATGTAAAAGATCCATTCTTTCATATTTTAGATCAATTTGTTAAATTTGCAAACAGATTAAGTCTGATGAGATGCAAAGAACAAGTGTACGAATGTCTCAAGGGATAGAGGTTCCTATTGGATTTAATGTTAAAGATGTATATTATTAATTTAATATAATCTTAAAAACAAATACGTTCATGTTCCTTTGAAAAATTGGAAGAGGCTTAAATTAATATAGAGTATTAACTAAAATATTTCCTATTCTTTTAGAAAATTGGAAAAGACATTTTTTATGAAGAAAATGTCTCACATAGGAGCGGAGATAGAAAAACTAATAGTTTAAAATAACTTACCTATCTACTACTTTCAAAAGAACTAAAGGCTATGAAAACCAAAAGGGAAATACAAAACCCCACAAAGCGCGCACCACCGCCACCACTTGCCTGGTCAGCCCGTCGACGACAAGAACGTGGGCTCGTGGGCTCATGGGGGATTTTGGGAGTTGGGGGAGTCAAAAATGAAAATTGAAATAATTATTCTAGAAGTGAATTTGGTGGAAGAGGACTAGCTCTTATAGTAGTCGGTGGAAAGTCAACCCATTCAGTCAGAAGATAAAACGCCCACCAATTTCGTACTAGAACACAAGCGTCCACCAATTACGCACTAGTCAACAGTTACAGAACTTGGTCACGCAATTACGCACCAGTCAACAGTTACAGAACTTGGTCACACACGTGTCCAAGTTCATTGCTGAAATTGAAAACGTGGGTCAAATCAAAACCGACAATCAATTTTTGTGGAAATCAAGGGCACTAATTGTGAGCGTTTCCGACAAAGACTCTCTCGACCTACTCACTCCTCCATAAATATTGCAGCTCCTCATTTTCCTTAAGCTATGAAACACATCCGAAAGAACAAACACTCTACCTCTTTTATCTCTGAAAATTATAATAGTCATAGACTCTCTGTTAGAGATAAACAGTACGCCGAAATATCTTTTTAACAATATTTTAATTCTATGTAATTTTTTTCTTTTCCATATTCCGTGTAAGTGTTTCGTTTGCATTTGTATTCAAATTTTTGTAATAGTTAGTTTACATTATTTGAAATTATTGTTTTCTGGATTTTCATTTCTTACTTTAAAATGGTGATTTCAATTCTTAACCAACAATGTAAAAAGATATTCGTTTATATCACCGTTTGTTTTTTTGAAATGGCTTTTCCTCTCTCGGTTGTTGCTTTATCACTGAACACAAAAGCCTTTCCCTACGTGAATAAGTTGGAGCCCCTTAATTGTTCCAACTACAAGCATTGGGCACAAAATAATTTAATATGTCTTGAACATTATGAACTTGACTTCGCTATTTTCGAAGGTCCTCCACCTATTGTGGATAATGGAGTTCCAGCTGAAGAAGACTAGACTAGACATCTTTCCCTCGTAAAGTTCAAAAGAGCTAATACCATGGCTCGGGGTTGGATGTTGAACAACATCTCGAATCCCATTTTCGATCTCCTTTTCAAAGAGAAATCGACAAAGGTCATATGTGAGACTCTCGAGAAGAAATATAGGGCTGATGATTCGGGTAAGAAAAAATATGTCAGTGCGAATTGGTATAACTTCAAACTTACCGATCAGAAGCCTATGACTGAACAACTTACTGTTTACGAAAACCTATGCGCGGGCGTAATCGCCGAAGGCATGAATATGTGCGAAGTTTTCCAAGCTAACATCTTGCTCAAAAAATTTCCCTTATCATGAAGTGAATATTGTAACCATCTTAAACACAAAAAGAATGAAATGGTTCTCCAATAACTCATCAGTCATATGCAAGTCGAAGAAGCCAAATGACTCAAGGATAAGTGTCTCTCTTTCCCTCATCCTTCCTTGAAAGATAACCTTGTTAAAAGTTCTGGTCAAGTTAACAAAGACACGTTCAAATGGAGGGGAAAACAACAAGTCTCAAACAAATCCAAATTCGAGGGAAAGAATAACTGCGACAACACCAACAAACAAGGCGGAGGGTTCAAAACTTCTACTAAGATTAAGATACCTAAGGACGTCTGTTACTATTGTGGTAAAGAAGGACATAGAGCTTTTGAATGCACTCTTAGAGACGGGCAGGGTCACAAAGCTGTCGTAAATCTGATGGAGACCGAAGAAATAATCGTCGCGGTAATGGTTAAGGTTAACTTAGTTGAGAACAAAACCGAGTAGATCATTGACACCGGAGCTTCCCGATATTTCTGCGCAAACAAAGTCATTTTCAAAAAGTTAGAGAAAGCAACTGATGGTGAATGTGTGTATTTGGGTGACTCTTCTACCACTACGGTTCTTAGAAAATGACAGGTTCCCCTTAAACTCACTTTTGGTAAGATTTTAGAATTAAATGATGTTCTCTTTGTCCCCTCTCTTCATAGGAACTTAGTTTTCAGAGCTCTTCTTAATAAAGTGGGACTCAGACTTGGTTTTGAGGGGGGGGGGGGAATCATTATTACCAAAAATGATGAGTTTGTGGAGAAAGGTTATTTAAATTCTGGGTTGTTTGTTTGAAACACTGTAACAGTTAATGAGAATGCTTCTTATTCTGCTCATATCCTTGAGGCTGTGGATACGTGGCATAGTATATTAGGTCATTTAAATTTCGCTTCTATTGAAAGGCTTAAAAATCTTGGACTACTACCCCTTAACAATGTGGATGATTTTGTAGAATTTCAAATACGTGTGGAGTCCAAACTTGCGTAAAAAACCTTTTAAATCCATTACCATGATAAAGACTAAACCGCTAGAATTAGTACATTCTGATTTAGCTGATTTTAAAAACTCAACTAGTAGAGGAGAAAAACATTACTATATAACCTTTGTAGATCACTACTCTAGGTTCACTAAAGTGTACCTTCTTAAAACTAAATATGAGACTGAAAGTGCATTTTTAAAATATAAAGTCGAGGTTGAAAACCAAATAGACTGTAAAATCAAACGACTTAGGTCTGATAGAGAGAAAAGGTATAGTTATAATTCTCTTTAAGAGTTTTGTGAAGCTAATGGAATTATCCATGAACATAGTGTCCCTTATACACCCCAACAAAATGGCATAGCCAGAAGAAAGAATAGGTCCGTTAAAGAGACTATATATGCCATGTTAATAAGCTCAGGTTTATCAACTAATATGATGGGGAAATCTTTTTTGTCAAACCTGTTATGTGCTCAATAAGGTACCCCATAAATCCCTAGATAAGACGCCATATAAGATGTGGAAAGGAATCCCACCAAACCTAAAATTTTCAAAAGTGTAGGGGTGTCTTGCCAAAGTCAAACTACCTGGTTTTGAAATAGTCACCATTGGACCCAAAACCATAGAATCAATATTCGTAGGATATGCTAAGAATAGTGCAACATATAGATTCTTGTCTATAGATGATAACTCGATTTGCGAATTTAAAGATGCTGAGTTCTTTGAACATAATTTCCCCTTGAAAACTTTGAATTAAGTTTAATGGTTCATTACCTGTTGATAGCTTATCTAGTAATATTGATTTACCTTGTTGTGATGTTTTCCATGGCCCCTCTAGTTCTTTGGAGCATAGTAGTATTCCTGAGGAAGAACCTAGGATAAGTAAAAGGTGTAGGATCGAGTCCAGTTTTGGACCCAACTTTATCACAGCCTTCATGACCGAAGGCTTTCACATTAACCTTATAAGCGAACATGTAGTCACATGCCTCCTCATGGGGAAAGACCCAAAAACTTATGACGACGCTTTTAAATCTGTAGATGCTAGTTTTTGGAAAAACACCATCAATAGTGAACTTGAGTCTATTAAAAGCAACCATACATGGGAATTAACCAACTTACCTTAAGGTAGAAAACCTATAAATAGCAAATGGAATTTAAAAAAAATTGAGACCTGATGGTTCAATAGAAAAATTCAAAGCGAGACTTGTTATTAAGGGTTTTACCCAAAATAAAGTTTTAAATTACCTTAACATTTACTCCCCTGTGACCACAATCGCCATTATAAGAACTCTTATTTCTTTAGCCGTCATTCACAAACTAGTTATACATCAAATGGATGTTCAAACCGCATTTTTGAACGGAGATCTGGATGAAGAGATCTACATGGCACAACCTGAAGGGTGTCTGGTTCCTAGTCAAGGGGACAAAGTTGGTAAGCAAAAACAATCATTATATGGTTTAAGATAGACACCTTCAAAATTGTATGAAAAGCTAGACATTACTCTCATTACAGATGGCTTTGTGGCTAACACTTCTAATTCATGTGTTTACTCCAACGTAATAGGCTCAGAGTGTGTTATCATCTGTCTTATGTATATGACATGCTCATCTTTGGTACTTCTATTCATATGAAAATGAGACTAAAACCTTCTTATCTTCTAAGTTCGATATGAAAGACATGTGAGAAGCTGATGTGGTACTCGGGGTGAAAATCATCAGAAGCATTAATGGTATTTCCCTTAATCAGTCTCATTACGTGGAAAGGATGCTGAAGAAATTCGATTCCCTTGAGGTAACACTTGTAAAAACTCCTTATTATTCTAGTATTCATTTGTCCAAAAACATTGGGGATGTCGTATCCCAAAATGAATGAGCTAAGATCATAGGTAGTGTGATGTTCTTAATGAACTAAACTCGACCCGATATAACTTATGCCGTAAGTAGACTTATTCTCTACACTCATAACTCGAGTAGTAACCATTGGGTTGCACTTCATTGTCTATTGAAGTACTTAAGGGGTACCATTGATCTAGGCTTGTATAATAGCAAATTTCATGTAGTCCTTGAGGGGTTTTGTGATGCAAACTTGATCTCTGACAATGACGATGTAAACTCCACCACTGGCTATGTGTTCTTTTTAGGGGGAGGTGCTGTATCGTGGAAGTTTACTAAACAGACTTGTATAGCACGCTCCACCATTGAGTCTGAGTTCATAGCACTAGAGTTGGCTGGGAAATTTTTCTTTCTATCTAATTTTCTTTGAGAATTATATGTTTTAAATTGAGTCTAGCTACTTAACCATATATTTGATTTATGTGCTTTGATTTATTGTCTGTCTTAGACCTGATTAATTTAGGGTTTTTCTAATAGTAGTTTGATGTTCACTCGGAAGTGGTGTCTAATTATTGTAACACCACATAAACTTCTAGTGTACGGAATTAATCCTGAAAAGATTTTCCTAACTCGATAGTCATTAGTCTTTAATTTAATCACCAATCATTATTAGTAGGCCAGACTCACCTACGACCCTAGTTGCACAGGATAACCCTATTTGGAGTCCCCTCGTGATTGTGAAATTACCACCCTAGTTCGCTCTCCGTGGATAGGGGGAATTTAGAATCCTGACTAGTTATCTAAGAGGTATTATAACCCTTATAAACTCAACTGATATAAAAATTAGAAGGATTAGTGCACACTAGCAAAACCTAAATTAAATTCTCTTATCTTATTTCTCGCATATTTATTTTATTGTCTTTTATTTTATTTAGTTTAATCATTAATTTCTCGATCAATCATATTTATTTTCTTGTCTTTTAACTATAGATTGCTACTCTGGTTTATTTACCCATTCATTTAACATATTTAAGTCAATGAGGAACGAATCTTCTTATCATGAAAATTTGCATACGTCCTAAAATACTTGCAGTACCGTGCTAGTCTACGATGCTTGTTTGCTTTCTTTTATCTATTATTTTTACCACTCCCTAGGCGACACCAAGTTTTTGGCGCCGCTGCCGGGGTTTTGTGTCTCGTTAGCGTGTGGTTATTTATTTATAATAGTAATTCTAGTTTTTAGTTATTTTTATTTTATTTTTCCAGTTTTACGATTTTGGGTTGCTTTAGTCTCTTTCATGTTTATAGTGCATGCTTCCGGAACCAGAGAGGTGTTTTAATGCTTATAATAGACACTTAAGAGAAGAGAAAGAGCGACGAAGAGCGATGGCAGAACATCCAGAAGCAACAGATTCACCACTTGGTCCTTTTGGACATGTACCACCACCACCACGAGATACCAGAAACAACAACAGAATCGAACAAGATCTCCCAAACTTGGGAGCCCATTTTCAAATTCAACCATTAGGTTATCGTCCTCCAGAGATCCAGAATATCAAGTTTAGGCCCAATCCGGGCATACTCAGCAATTTCAGAGTTTCGGTCTCTATAGTGGTGCAACAATACAAAATCAGGTAAGAGCGATTCAGAAGTTAATGCAGATTTGTGATGCCTATGCTACTCCAGGCATTACACGCGAGCAACTGTATTGTCACATGTTTTCGTTCTTTCTGACTGGCAAAGCTGATGATTGACTAGATAGACAACCACTAAGTACAATTACTACTTAGGCAGAACTACAAGCTGCATTCTTTAACCGTTTTTATCCGGAGAGTATGAGACTAAAAGATCAGAGCGAGCTTGCTATGTTTTCTCAAGAGAATGGAGAAGAAGTAGGAGACGCATGGACAAGGTTCCAACATAATTTATCTAGATGTCCACTCTAAGATTACACCCCGTATTTACAGTTAGCTATACTTTATCAGGGTATCAATGTCGAAATTAGACTGAGGGTAGATAATCTTGGAAAGGGAAATTTTGTGTCCATGGATCCTGCTGAAGCCGTCGAAGGTATGGAAAATATAATAGAAACTGAAATGAGTTGACCACTTGTGCGAGCTCCTATTACAAACACCAGAGGTACGCTTTGATTACATGCAGAAACTGCAAGCTCAGCTCAATTTGCAGAATTAGAAAATCAAATCAAAGATATTAAGCTTGAGATGCATAAAAATTTAGCCGCAACAAATCTAGTACAAGAAGCATAAGGTCGTACACAGGGTGGGGTCATGAATCATACCTGGGAAGAGTGGGGTTATGAATCATAGAAATTTAGCCGCATTTTTTTCTTATATATAACAAGCAATTTGTCTCAACAAGTAAAATAATAAGTATAATTTTATCTAAAATAATATTTTTAAAAGAATATGCATAAATGTTGAGAGGTTAATGAAAAATATATTACGGAATATTCAAATACATTATGGTTGCTATTTTTTACTACATATATTAATAAATTATATGAAAACATATGTACAAGTGAATTATAAGTTTAATTGTATTTTAGTTTTTCAAATTACTCTAATATGTATATTAAAATCTTCATAACATAATATGTCACACAGCAAGATTAATTAAATTATACTTTAATACTAGTATAAATTATTTAGACCCATTTAAACACTTCTATTAATATCTTGAGGACTTTTAAAATAAATTTATTAAAAGACTATTTTAGATATTGAAACTTCGCATATAAAAAAATAAATAAGAATAAAAATAATATTATACAATTTTAATACCTGTATGCGTATATAGCAAAATACTTATGTATCTAGGGTTGTAAACGAGTTGAGGGGAACCAAATAATTTATTTATATGCTTGTTTGTTTAATTTCTCCTCAAATTTAAACGATTCGGGTCGAGCTGATCTCTATTTTAATCGAGTTTAGCCCGAGCTTCTAATGATCCAAATCAGAAAAGTTAGAACTTGTTTGTGTAAAACAATCTTTTTTTAGAGTCGAGTAGGAGTTGCTCATAAACAATTTATTTTTTATGGTTGAAATGAGACTTTCATGAACGGTTGGTATCTGGTGGAGGGTGTGGTATGAAAATATGAAACATAACATTAATGAAAAATAAATGTCTAAAGAAATTAATAATATCCGATTTGATTTTAAAGGTTTAATAATAATATATTTTAATTTATAATTCATAATTCTAAATGAGCTCACGAGTGGATCTCGAGCAGGCTCGTTTACTTGTTGAGTTTAAAATGGAATTTGAGCTTGAACTTTTTTATATTTAAGCCGATCTTGAACGATTTTCTCCGAGTCGAGCTCGAGCCGCTCGTGAGCGGCTCGTTCATTTACAACCCTATATATATCCATGAATTACACATAACGTGAAAATTTAAGTTTCCCATAAATATTTCTTTTTTAAAACAACCTTACTTTAGAATGCGAAGTTGGAGGTCTAATCGAAACAATGAATCTAGAGAGTTACATTGTAATTTATTATATTTGTCATTTGATAAAATAAATTTACTCCTATTCCAAGAAGGCTTGAATGTTAACTTAGGAAGAAGTGGGATGCTTCTTTGTGATATCCTATGTGTTTCTTTATGCACCAATTCAACCATAGTTGTTGTACAGGGTAACAAGAACTTATAAATAATACAGGAAAAAGACATTGATTCCCTAAACCCAAAAAATAACCCTATTCTAGAATCATATAATTTAACAATCATAAAAAATTAGCATATCAAATCCCCAATTTCCCTTTATATCCCTAATTTTTCAATTTTCTTTCTTTTTCAATAAGGAAAAATAGGTTTTTAATACACATATTCGTATAGATCTACAATTTTTGTGTGGGAGATCCGGAAGAAATTTATTAGACCAAGTAATAATTTTACTCGGGTAAGAAATTTTTTAATAAAATAATTGCTTTGGTGATGATACATGTATATAATAATTAAAATATGTTAATTATTATATACATGTATAATAACCAAAACTATTTTTTTATTAAAAATTTTCTTTCCCGAGTAATGTTATTACTTGGTGGAATAAATTTCTTTTGGATCCCCTAGACAAATTGTAGATGTATAAGAAAATATATATTAAAATCTATTTTTATTAACGAAAAAAGAAAGCAAATGAAAAAATTAGGGATATATAGGAAAATTGGGGATTTGATATGCCAATTTATGATGATTGTGAATTTTCAAGATATCTAGAGTAAGGTTATTTTTGGGTTTAGGGAATCAATGTCTTTTTTCTTGGGTATCTATAAGAGCATGTCTCCCCCTAGGCCTGAACCTATCCTTCTCAGCACTAAGGTTGAATCAGCTACATAAATAAACACTTAAGTTATGTGCAAAGAAGCTTCCATCTTTCTCCTAATTTAACATTCAAGCCTTCTAAACATAGAAGTGAATTTAGTTTATTAAATTAAAAATATAACAAGTTAAAAGGTAACTATCCAAGATTCATGATTTTACAAAAAAAGACTTTTTATAAATAAAATTGTCACAATGATATATAGATATTCTAAAAGCTTGCCAATAAGTAAGAAGGCTTGCCTCCTATTGATTTTTCCTCTCATCTTTCCCAAAGAGCATTAAATCAAATAGGCATAAAAATTGGTATCCCAAGAACAAAGGACTATATATTATAATTAGATTTTGCAACACAAAAAAAAAATTAGGATTTAATAAGAGTATTATATTCCATTTGGAGTCAATCCCACATAAACATTAGAAGCAATGAATGTTTTACAATGCATTAATTCAATTTAGCATTTATATGAATAGACAAATCTCAAATGTAGTAGATTCCCCAATAAATTCTATAATAAAATAATAATTAAGAATATTTTGTTACTAAGTGGGAGTATTACTATGAGAACAAAGCGAAACCTTAAGGGCAAAATGATAACACTTGACGCGCTTGAATAATTTAAACCTAATAATTTATATTTCATTAGCCTAAAAAATAACATGCAACACACAAGTTTACACAATTTTGTTAATAATTTGAACTACAATCATAGTCATACAGATTAAAAACAAAACAAACTTAGAAGATCAAATTTACACAAGTTAAATACTTATGTAGAATTTAGGAAGAGCCTAACATAGATACTATATACACAATAGATAACATGTATTTTATATATATATATATATATATATATATATATATATATATATATACAATTTGAAAATAATTTCTTCCAACTAATAACCATAAAACAAAACAACACATTATTTATTTCAAATTCATACAATGTAAACTATATATATTTATCATTTAAATTAAATTGATAGAAGGATATTTTAAACCTATATAATTATATTGTATTATATATATATATGTATTAATTTTAAATTATCACTTTAAATTTATTTCCTTATATCTTTATAATTTTTTTTGAAAATTAAATAAATGTTGTATAAATTAATAAATATTTACATTAAACCCCTTAATTATAAATAAAATAAATTTGTTAAAAATTACGTTTTTTAAAAAAAAATCTCACAAAATATAGAAAAAGTATGCAAAAATATAAATAATTAAAAAAATAAATAAAGCATATGACTCTTATATGGGTCTTGCCTAGACTTAATTATTTTTATTTAATACTTTGAGCTACAAAACTCATAACACTTTCTTGATCTATCTACAAAATTTTATTCCATATTAATTCATAAAAAAACTAGAAGCAAATACTAGAAAGTATGAGAAAAATTGAAAAAAGAAAATACAAATATTTTATCTATTTCACAAATAAAATGGTTAATCTCTTTAAACTCTGGCTACAAGGAATTTCGCAGATAGTATGAAGAAACTTAAATATATAGCATCTGTATCTGTATTGTTAGAGACATAGTATTACATAATAAGTGAGAGAAATAAGTGAAGAAGAAAATGTAGAAGAGGGATATTTATATGTTATTTTCTAGGTTTTTAATCTAGACAGTTCATTTGATTATACAACAACAACGAAGATTAAAGGCAGTCAAAGGTTTTGTCAGTCAAAAGTTTTGATGGGAGATTTCATTCAAACGACAACATTGTGATAAGTAAAAAGGTTCTACATATTTCTTTCTTTCCTCTTTATTTTATTATCTTTTCTATAATTTTTTTTATTCAGTCTTACATCCATTGTTATAATATATCAACTATGTCTACCTTGGAGTCATTAACTTACATCCATTACCCATATAGAACCTAAACCTCTATAATTATCTTATCAACTCAAGTATTTCATTAATATACATATTACACAATAAATTAAAAATCTAAAAAATGAATTAATTTTATGTTAGTAAACACTTTAGTACATATATTTGAATAATTGTCATTAATAGATGTTTTAATGATTTTAATTTTACCATAAAAATTCCATCTATTAATATTATTTTTTACATCAATATGATTATATATTTTATGATATATGTGATTTTTAACTTAATTGAATGATAGATTAACTATCAAAAAATATAGATGTTATAGAAGATACACGTCCAAGTTCTTTACGAAACCTATCTAGTCAAAATCATCTAACTAAAAGAATCACCATACTTTATTTTCTAAAATCTTTGTGTCAAACAAAATCAACACCTTCATAACTAACCAGTTAAAACTGAATTTTTCTGTTAACATAATATAATACAATATCTAAATAACAACTAATGTAAGTAACTACTAACTTCAAATCACTGAAATGTTGGTTCCAAGATTAAACAAATATATTTTACTAAGTTGAGAATTTGCAAATGATAAAGCCTGATATAGTGTTGATTATGGGATGATTTAATGGTTTAAATCACATTAGGATGTGGAATATTTTGCCTCCTAATAAGTCTATCTATATAGTAGGAAATGTGCTTCGTTTAAGATAAAATGTCCATCAAAGGCATCTTAATTGTCCTACAATTCAAATATCCATACTTAGGTTCAATTTTCAGTAGTTAAGGAGTTTGATTAATTTTGAAGATGTCGTTTTTTCCTATCTTTTACAATAATCATTCCCAGTATTATTTCGACATGACAAAGTTATTTAATATCAAATTTAGAGTGCAAGGAAGATTTCAATTTATAGATTTCAGAAAAAGAACTATTGATTGACAATATGTTACCCACATGCAAGATAATATAAATAGAAACTTTATATATAAAAGTAAAGCAAAACATTTATCATTCTCACTTCCTATGAAAAAATAACCACAGAGGAATCAAACCTTTAATACCACTGAATATGTGATTGTTTAAGTAAAGAGACTTTTCTTGTAACCAAATACCATCTATTTTATCATTGACAAACCTCTTTAACTACTATAGCAGAGTGCATTATAGATGACATTAATTAGTTTCTAAAGAGCATATCATTACCAATGAAATTTAAATATTCATGTATAATGACAATTTTTTTTAAAAAAAATAGGACACTAGCAATGACCTATGATGTCACTTAATTTAATAAAAAAAACAAATAAAAGGCTGGTAAATCAGAAACATACATTGCTAAGACTAATGACCATATATAAAATTAAAAAGAAGATATTAATGACACCTAAGTGACACTAGTGATGACCATTAATGTCGTTAGTTATCTTAGTCAGATAGAATCCCAATTGAGGTTTTTTCTTATATCTTATATTGTATAAGATTTACAAACCCCCACATGAAACAATGCGCCTATCTATCTGCAATCTAGCTCTTATACTGTCGTTGGTAACAAGTCTTGCGACAACGACCAAGCGTTCTCCACTACTATCAAACACTCACATGTGGGGGTGTATGTGTATATATATTGTTTGAGAAAATATATATGGACCAATATTGCAAATTACCAAAGTATATGAGTGGAGTATTATAAGTTACTTTAGTTTAGGAACCTTGGAGGTAATTTCAATAATACTGAGGTATTTGTAGTGTATTTACATACAATATATTTGTACGTTTTGTGTAATTTACTAAATAATATTTTGATAATCATGCATCTCTAAATAATTAATAGGGACTATTAGCATAATTTTGTAACATATAGTTGATTATATTAAAGTTTAATAAAACATCAATTAATAAAGGAATTATTAGTAGCTGATATATTTATAATGTATATATTACATTTTCTTTATTTGGTCATGGGTTTTTCTTAAAACATCACTAGTCATTCCGTCTATTGTGTATATTTGATCGTGCAACTAATTTTTTGAGACTACACAATGGTGCTTGAGTTTAAGAAACTATAACATATTTGAATATTTATTTTTTGTTGTCTCATACTAACATGAAGTTTCAAATTTAATATACTTATTGAAGTAGGAGTATGACATTTATGATAAGGTTTCTATGCATTGTTTATTATTACAAGGGGTTAATATGAGTTTTCTTTGGCATTTCCTTTTAATGCGCTATATATGACTTATGAGAGTCGAATAAATTTATTGTTGATGTCTCTCTATTTGTGATGGTTTAATCTTAGTTGGAGACATCGTATTAGTATTTTAGAAAGTCTAATACTCGATCTATTTATAATATAGTGTACTTTCCTATTTCTTGTCTTGATTTAATGATTTATTATTTTTAGAGTATATTTGGTTTAATTTATTATTTAGTGTGAAGCTTTAAGGATATATGGAAATTAAATAGATGCCAAATTAATTCTAAGAGATAAAGGAAAGAAGATGATGACCAAAATTGGATATAAAGAAAAGAAAAGATAGATATGGAAACATAATGTTGCCATGTAAATCTGAATTCCAGCATCCACGTCCATTAAAGTGATCATAACTCAAGATTGGCTAGGAAATTGGAAGAATTGTTTGAAGCAAAGTTATAGAGCATTCTGAGGTGATGAGTTTCGATATAAAGAGCGCGTCAATCGAAGTAGAAACGAGTAATTTATGTCCAATATAAATAGAGACAGATTATTACCTATTCTATATTTTTGGGTTACGAATTTGAGTTGGACTAGAAGTCCAATTTCTTGTCGTCTACTCCAAGAAAAAATTTTAGGGCTTACTATAACCTTATGAATACACCCTTAAACCTTTGTAAACTCATCCTTGCCTCCCATAATCCAGTTCTTAAGTTTTATATCATTAGAGTTATTGAAGAGACCAAGATGTTAATTATGTATCTTTGTTTTAGTTTTATTCCTCAGGTATAAACTAATTTTCCCATAACTAGGGTTTTACATTATGTATAATCTATAAATTCTATTTTCTATCTATCTAAGTTTCTTTGAGAATTATATGTTTTAAATTGATTCTAGCTGCTTAACCATATATTTGATTTATGTGTTTTGATTTATTGTCTGTCATAGACCTGATCAATTTAGGGTTTTTCTAAAAGTAGTTAGATGGTCACCCAGAAGGGGTGTCTAATTATTGTAACACCACATAAACATCTAGTGTACGGAATTAATCATGACAAGATTTTCCTAACTCGAAAGTCATTGGTGTTAAATTTAATCACCAATCGTCAATATTAGGCAAGACTCACCTAGGACCCTAGTAGCACAGGATAATTGAAGTCCCCTCGTGATTGTGAGGTCACCACCCTAGTTCGCTCTTCGTGGACAGGAGGAATTTAGAATCCTGACTAGTTATCTAAGAGCTATTATAACCCTTATAAACTGAGCTGATATAAAAAATTAGAAGGATTAGTGCAAACTAGCAAAACATAAATTATATTCTTCTTATCTTATTTCTCGCATATTTATTTTATTGTCTTTTATTTAATTTAGTTTAAATTATTAATTTCTCGATCAATCATATTTATTTTCTTGTCTTTTAATTATAATTTGCTACTCTGATTTATTTACCCATTCATTTACCACATTAAAGTCCCTGAGTAACGAATCTTCTTATCATTAAAACTTGCATACGTCCTATTATACTTGCAATACCGTGCTAGTCAAGGGTACTTGTTTGCTTTCTTTTATCTATTATTTTTACCACACCCTAGGCGACACCAAGTTTTTGGCGCCGCTGCCGGGGAATTTGTTTCTCGTTAGCGTGTGGTTATTTATTTATAGTAGTATTTTTAGTTTTTAGTTATTTTTATTTTCCAGTTTTACACTTTTGGGTTACTTTAGTCTCTTTCATGTTTACAGTGCATGCTTGCGGAACCAGAGAGGTGTTTCACAACTTGTAACATACGCTTAAGAGAAGAGAAAGAGTGACGAAGAGCGATGGTAGAACATCAAGAAGCAACAGATTCACTACTAGTTGTTCCACCACTTGGTCCTTTTGGACATGTACCACCACCACTGGGAGATAACAGAAACAAAAACAGAATCGAACAAGATCTCCCAACCTTGGGAGCCTATTTTCAAATTCAACCATTAGGTTATCGTCTTCCAGAGATCCAAAATATCAGGTTTAGGCCTGATCCGGGCATGCTCAGTCAATTTCAGAATTTCGAGCTCTATAGTGGTATAACAATACAAGATCCGGTAAAAGCGATTCAGAAGTTCATGCAAATTTGTGATGCCTATGCTACTCCAGGCATTACACTCGATCAACTATATTGTCACATGTTTTCGTTCTTTCTGACCGGTAACGCTGGTGATTGACTAGATAGAAAACCACCAAGTACAATTACTATTTATATAGAACTTCAAGCTGCATTCTTTGACCGTTTTTATCCGGAGAGTATGAGACTAAAAGATCAGAGCGAGCTTGCTAAGTCTTGTCAAGAGAATGGAGAAGAAGTAGGAGACGCATGGACAAGGTTCCAACAGAAGTTAGCTAGATGTACACTTGCACGAACTCCATGGAACCTGCTAAAGCCGTCGAAGGTATGTAAAACATAATAGAAACAGAAATGAGTTGACCACTTGCACGAACTCCTATTACAAACACTAGAGGTACGCTTCGATTAGATGCAGAAACTGCAAGCTCAGTTCAGTTTACAGCATTAGAAAATCAAATCAAAGAGATTAAGCTTGAGATGCATAAAAATTTAGCCGCGGCAAATCTAGTGCAAAAAGCACAAGGTTGTACACAGTGTGAGGTCATGAATTACATGGGAAGAGTGGGTCATGAATCATAAAATTATAACCGCATATTTTTCTTATATATAACATGCAATTTGTCTCAACAAGTAAAATAATAAGTATAATTTTATCTAAAATAATATTTTTAAAAGAATATGCATAAATATTGAGAGGCTAATGAAAAATATGTTACATAATATTCAAATACATTATGGTTGCTATTTTTTACTACATATATTAATAAATTATATTTAAACGTATGTACAAGTGCATTATAAGTTTAATTGTATTTTAGTTTTTCAAATTACTATAATATGTATATTAATATCTTCACAACATAATATGTCACACATCATGATTAATTAAATTATACTCTCATAGTAATATAAATTATTTAGAACCATCTAAATACTTCTATTAATATCTTGAGGACTTTTAAAATAAATTTATTAAAAGAATATTTTAGATATTAACAATTTGCATATTTAAAAATAAATAAAAATAAAAATAATATTATACAATTTTAATACCTCTATGCGCATATGGCAAAATACTTATGTATCTAGGGTTGTAAACGAGTCGAGGTTAACCGAATACTTTATTTATATGCTTGTTTGTTTAATTTCTCCTCAAATTTAAACGAGTCGGGTCGAGCTGAGCTCAATTTTAAACGAGCTTAGCCCGAGTTTCGAATGATCCAAATCAGAAAAGTTAGAACTTGTTTGTTTAAAACAATCTTTTTTTAGAGTCGATTAGGAGTTTCTCATAAACAATCTATTTTTGGTTGAAATGAGACTTTCATAAACGCTTTGTATTTGGTGGAGGGAGTGGTATGAAAATATGAAACATAACATTAATTAAAAAATTAACGTCTAAAGAAATTAATAATATCCAATTTAATATTAAAGTTTTAATAATATATATTAATTTATAATTCATAATTCTAAACGAGCTCACCGTCGATCTCGAGTAGGCTCGTTTACTTATCGAGTTTAAAATAGAGCTTGAGCTTGAACTTTTTTCTATTTAAGCCGATCTTGAACGAGCTTTTCTCCGAGCCGAGCTCGAGCCGCTCGGGAGCGTCTTGTTCATTTACAACCCTATATATATCCATGAATTACACATAACGTGAAAATTTAACTTCCCATAAAGTTTTTTTTGTTACAACAACCTTACTTTAGAATGTGAAGTTGGAGGTTTAGTCGAAACAATGAATCTACAGAGTTACATTGTAATATATTATATTTTTCATTTGATAAAATAAATTTACTCCTATTCTAAGAAGGCTTGAATGTTAAATTAGGAAGAAGAGGGATGCTTCTTTGTGCATATCCTATGTGTTTCTTTATGCACCAATTCAACCACAGTTGATGTATAGGGTAACAAGAAGTTATAAATAATAAAGGAAAAAGACATTGATTCCCTAAACCCAAAAAATAACCCTATTCTAGAATCATAAAAATTAACAATCATACAAAATTGGCATATCAAATCCCCAATTTCCCTTTATGTCCCTAATTTTTCAATTTTAGTTCTTTTTCGATAAGGAAACCTAGATTTTTAATACACATATTCGTATAGATCTACAACTTTTGTGTGGGAGATCCAGAAGAAATTTATTTCACCAAGTAATAATTTTACTCGGGTAAGAAAATTCTCAATAAAATAATTGCTTTGGTTATTATATATTTATATAATAATTAAAATATGTTAATTATTATATACATGTATAATAACCAAAACAATTTTTTTATTAAAAAATTTCTTACCCGAGTAATGTTATTACTTGGTGGAATAAATTTCTTTTGGATCTCCTAGACAAATTGTAGATCTATAAGAAAATATATATTAAAATCTATGTTTATTTATTGAAAAAGAATGCAAATGAAAAAATTAGGGATATAAAGGAAAATTGGGGATTTGATATGCCAATTTATTATGATTGTGAATTTTCATGATATCTAGAGTAAGGTTATTTTTGGTTTTGAGGAATCAATGTCTTTCCCTTGGGTATCTTTAAGAGCATGTCTCCCCTAGGTTTGAACCTATCCTTTTCAGCACTAAGGTTGAATCGGCTACATAAATAATCACTTAAGTTATGTGCAAAGAAGCATCCATCTTTCTCCTAATTTAACATTCAAGCCTTCTATACATAGTAGTGAATTTATAGCAGTGAATTTAGTTTATTAAATTAAAAATATAACAACTTAAAAGGTTATTATCCAAGATTCATGATTTTACAAAAAAAGATTATTTATAAATCAAATTATCACAATGATATATAGATATTCTAAAAGCTTTCCAATAAGTAAGAACGTTTGCCTCCTATAGATTTTTCGTCCCATCTTTCCCCAAAGAGCATTAAATCAAATAGGCAAAAAAATTGGTATCCTTATAACAAAGGACTATATATTATAATTAGTTTTTGCAACACATAAAAAAATTAGGATTTAATAAGAGTATTATATACCATTTGGAGTCAATCCCACTTAAACATTAGAAACAGTGAATGTTATGCAATGCATTAATTCAGTTTAACATTTATATGAATGGACAAATCTCAAATGTAGTAGATTCCCCAATCAATTCTATAATAAAATAATAATTAAGAATATTTTGTTACTAAGTGGGAGTATTACTATGAGAACAAAGCGAAACCTTAAGGGCAAGATGATAACACTTGACGGGCATGAATAATCTAAACTTAATTATTTATATTTTATTAGCCTCCAAAATAACATGCAACACACAAGTTTACACAATTTTGTTAATAATTTGAACTACAATCATAGTCATATAGATTAAAAACAAAAAAAACTTAGAAGATCATATTTACACAATCTAAATATTTATGTAGAATTTAGGAAGAGCCTAACATAGATACTGATATACACAATAGATAACATGTATTTTAATATATATATATATATATATATATATATATATATATATATATGTATACAATTTGAAAATAATTTCATCCAACTAATAACCATAAAACAAAATAACATATTATTTATTTAAAATTCATACAATGTAAATTATATATATTTATCATTTAAATTAAATTGATAAAAGAAAATATTAAACCTATATAATTATATTATATATATATGTATTAATTTTAAAATGTCACTTAAAATTTATTTCGTTATATCTTTATAATTTTTTTTGAAAATTAAATAATTGTTGTATAAATTAATAAATATTTACATAAAACCCCTTAATTAAAAATAAAATATATTTGTTAAAAATTATGTTTTTTAAAAACGAATCTCACAAAATATAGAAAAAATATGCTAAATTATCAATAATTAAAAAAATTAAGAAAGAATACGACTCTTATATGGGTCTTGCCTAGAATTAAATTATTTTTATTTAATAATTTGATCTAGAAAACTCAAAACTCTTTCTTAATCTATCTACAAAATTTTATTTCATCTTAATTTAAAAAAAAAACTAGAAGCAAATACTAGAAATTATAGAAAAAATTGAAAAACAAAAATACAAATATTTTATCTATTTCACAAATAAAATGGCTAATCTCTTTAAACTCAAATATATTGCATTTGTATCTGTATTTGTTAGAGATATAGTATTACATAATAAGTGAGAGAAATAAGCGAAGAAGAAAATGTAGAAGAGGGATATTTATATGTCATTTTCTAGGTTTTTAATCTAGACCGTTCATTTGATTATACAACAACAACGAATATTAAAACTACGTCAATAAGGCAGTCAAAGGTTTTTTGAGTCAAAAGTTTTGATGGGAGATGTCAATAAAACGACAACATTTTGATAAGTAAAAAGGTTCCACATATTTCTTTCTTCCCTCTTTACTTTATTATTTCTTTTATTATTTTTTTATGCAGTCTTACATCCACTGATATAATATATCAACTATCTCTACCTTGGAGTTATCAACATACATCCATTACCCATATAGAACCCAAACCTCTATAATTATCTTATCAACTCAAGTATTTCAATAATATACATATTACACAATAAATAAAAAATCTAAGAAATGAATTAATTTTATGTTAGTAAACACTTTAGTACATATATTTGAATAATTGTCATCAATAGATAATTTAAAGAGTTTAATTTTACAACAAAAAAATCCATCTATTAATATATTTTTTTACATCAATATGATTATATCTTTTATGATATATGTTATTATTTACTTAATTGAATGATAGATTAACTATAAGAAAATATAGCTGTTACAGAAGATACACATCCAACTTTTTTACTAAACCTATCTAGTCAAAATAATCTAACTAAAAGAATCACTTGCCAATATATATACTTGATTTTCTAAAATCTTTGTGTCCAACAAAATCAATACCTTCATAACTAACCAGTTAAAATATAATTTTTTTGTGAGCATAATATAATACAATATCTAAATTACTATCAATATAAGTAACTACTAAGTTCAAATGAATGAAATGTTAATTCCAAGATTAAACAAATATATTTTACTAAGTAATGAATTGGCAAAATATAAAGCCTGATATAGTGTTGATCATGGGATAATATACTGGTTTAAATCACATTAGGATGTCGAATATTTTGCATCCTAATAAGTCTACCTATATAGTGGGAAATTGTGCTTCGTTTAAGATAAATTGTCCATTAAAGGCATCTTAATTGTCTTACAATTCAAATTTTCATACTTAGGTTCAATTTTCAGTAGTTAACGAGTTTGATTAATTTTGAAGATGTCGTTTTTTCCTATCTTTTACAATAATGAAGCCCAGTAATATTTCGACATGACAAAGTTATTTAATATCAAATTTAGAGTGCAAGGAAGATTTCAATTTATATATTTCAGAAAGAGAACTATTGATTGACAATATGTTACCCACATGCAAGATAAGATAAATTGAAACTTTATATATAAAAGTAAAGCAAAACATTTATCATTCTCACTTCCTATGAAAAAAATAACCACAGAGGAATCAAACCTTTAATACCACTGAATATGTGATTGTTTAAGAAAAGAGATTTTTCTAGTAACCAAATACAATCTATTCAATCATTGACAAACCTCTTTAACTACTATAACAGAGTGCATTATATATGACATTAATAAGTTTCTAAAGAGCATATTCTTTAGCAACAAAATTTAAATATTCATGAATAATGATTATTTTTTAAAAAAAAAATTAGGAAACTAGCAATGACCTATGATGTCACTTAATTTAATAAAAAATAAAAAAACAAATAAAAGGCTAGTAAATCAGAAACAGCCATTGTTAATGACTAATGACCATATATAAAATTAAAAAGAAGATATTAATGACACCTAAGTGACACTAGTGATGACCATTAATGTCGTTAGTTATCTTAGTTAGATAGAATCCCAATTGAGGTTTTTTCTTATATCTTACATTGTAGAATATTTACAAACCCCCACATGAAACAATGCACCTATCTACCTGCAATCTAGCCCTTATACTGCCGTTGGTAACAAGTCTCGCCACAACGACCAAGCGTTCTCCACTACTATCAAACACTCACACTTTATGTAAGATTTATTATTTAGTATACATGTGGGTATGTATCTTTATATATATAGTTTGAGAATATATATATGGACCAATATTGTAAGTTACTTTAGTTTAGGAACCTTGGAGGTAATTTAAATAATACTGAGGTGTTTGTAGTGTATTTACATACAATATATTGGTACCTTTTGTGTAATTTACTAAAGAATATTTTGATAATCAAGAATTTCTAAATAATTAATAGGGACTAGTAGCATAATTTTGTAACATATAGTTGATTATAGTAAAGTTTAATTAACCAACAATTAATAAAGGAATTATTACTAAAATTTTGCATTGTATAGGGCCACAAAGTGCATATAAATAAAGAAGTGTCAATAATAAATGAAATACTGAGATATAAAACCTTGCTCTTGTTACGTGAGATAAAAAATATACAAAATGTCACAGAAGAAGTAAATGATAGTTTTAATGCATATATTACATTTTCTTTATTTGGTCATGGGTTTTTCTTAAAACATCACTAGTCATTCAGACTATTGAGTACATTTGATCGTGCAACTAATTTTTTGAGACTACACAATGGTGCTTGAGTTTAAGAAACTATAACATATTTGAATATTTAATTTTTGTTGTCTCATACTAACATGAAGTTTCAAATTTAATATACTTATTGAAGTAGGAGTATGAAATTTATGATAAGGTTTCTATGAAATGTTTAATATTACAAGGGGTTAATATGAGTTTTCTTTGACAATTCCTTTTAATGCCCTATATATGACATATGAGAGTCGAATTAAATTTATGGTTGATGTCTATCTATTTGTGATGTTTTAATCTTAGTTGGAGACATCATATTAGTATTTTAGGAAGTCTGATACTCAATCTTCTTATAATATTGTGTACTTTCGTATTTCTTGTCTTGATTTAATGATTTATTATTTTTAGAGCATATTTGGTTTAATTTATTTATTTAGTGTGAAACTTTAAAGATATATGAAAATTAAATAGATGCCAAATTAATTCTAAGAGATAAAGGAATGAAGATAAGGATCAGAATTGGAGATAAAGAAAAGAAAAGATAGATATGGAAACATAATGTTGCCAAGTAAATCTGAATTCCAGCATCCACGTCCATTAAAGTTATCAACTATTTTATAAGATGATGATGGTGGGTAGGTTGTTGACAAATTTTCTTGATTATATCAACTATTTTAGTTTCTTTTGATATGGTGTTTCTTGAATTTGGATCTAGAAGAGAACGCCATGTCTGGATCTCAGTCATGTCTCTCTAAATTATAAATTATTTATTCTCTTTAGTTTATTCACTATTATTGTTTGCGCTTCTATCGATGATCGCTTTACGTAGTCTCTAGAGGATCCTTTCAATGATTGTTAAATGGTCGCTAGAGGTAAATTTGCAATATAAAAAATAAACTGAAGGAAATTTTCACAAACCCACAGTGCTCGCTAATAGAACAATACTTATGTCGATCACTTGAATGACCGGTATGAACCCCAGCCTATTATCTACCAATATTTATGGTCTTTACAGATCCCATCTATACCGACCAAAGTTTTAGAGACCATTGTTTGTGATCGCTAGACAGAGAGTATTAGCAACCATTGGTGATCGGTAAGTTTTATGTAACCTTTAGCGACTACCCAATATACATGGTGGTTCAATTTTCCCGTCTACTTTCACCAATAACCTTTAGCGACAAACATTTATTCTCTATCGACCAACGGGTGGTCGCTACAAATTATTAAAGTTTATAAAATCCATAACTAGTTTCACACTTCTTGTAATCTAATTCCGAAATACCACCCCCACCCCGTCCACTTTCTTGTCGTCTCCACCTCTCTTTTCATCTCTAGTTTGCTGGCACCTCGTCCAGACCTTTTGTTGTTATAGTTGGCTTCCATTAATCCACCTCCATCTAGTGCCGCCGCAGTTTCGAGATTAACTGTATTTTGTAATTTTAAATTATATTTATGTTAGTTTATTATGTATTTATTGTATAGTTGTTGTGTTAACGGAGTTCTCATCACAAAGCCTTATCACACCATGTAAGATCGGCTAAAATGATTTCTAAGAAACAATTGAAATTTATCATTACGATGTGGAGAACACAATCTATGATTTTTAAACTCGATTATGAACTTATTTTCCCCTTTTTGGAGACAATCTGAGTGAAAGTCACTTAGACCTTCTATTTTGATCTCGTAAAATTATCTTTGAGTAAATAAATTCTTATTTTGTTTTTTTAGATACTTTAATGATTTCAAACTTCACTAAATGATGATTAAAAGTTATTTTTTGATGAAATAACCAATTATGACCCAGGCACAAACTTGTATGGCATGCTAGAAGATAGTATAATGTAGTTTAGTTAAGAACCATACTTGCAATATCTAATTCCGAATATAAAAAGCTGATTGATCAAAAAAACATGAGACCTCCGGCCAATAGTCTGATCATTTAAGTGAATAATTGCATGAACCTTTTCAATTATCTAATTTTCAGCAAAATTGTCAAGTTTGGTATTGTACAAGTTAACTTCTCCAGCCCAAAGAGTAAGCATACGATTTTCTCCATTAATCTTATTAATATGAATAATAAAAGATCTAATTATGCGACCCAAAGAGTATATAATACTTACCAAAAAGTTCTATGAAATAATTCACTATAAATACCATTTTCTCAAATTGTACGTATTGCAAGGAAATGAAATTTGTCAACCGAACATAACAATTACATAACCACACGTATGTTAAAGAGTCAAACAAACATATTAGACTGAGAAGTAAAGGGTACTGAAGTTTTCCCCTATTTGTCACATTAATATAAAGTGCAACAAAAAGAAGCCAGCAATGGAAAGAGAGACCTCACAAGAGTTGATTATATATAAATCTCGAGTCTTGAGGACCATCATGAAAAATGTAAAAACCAACAGAATCCATTCTGACCCGTTTCAACCGGGTTTGGACCAAATAAGACCCTTCCAAACTGATGGCATCTTCATAATTTCGGTATGACAAATTTAAACAAGGAATTATACATTTTTGTTCATTGCAAAGTGGAAGATATATAATTGAATTAATACGGACAAAAAACCATACAATTAATAATTAAACCATCAAAACACTATCTTTACAAAACATAATCACGAATATGATATCTAAAAATACATGCTTAATAAGATATATTTCCTCCACAAGTAGTTTGTTTCTTTGTTGTTTTAGTAATATATTTATTCTGACCCATCCTAAAATAAATCATACTTTCTTTATAAACATTTTTATAGATAAAATAAATACTTGACTCGCAAAAAATAAAAATAAAACTGAAAAGTTAATCTGCAAAAAAGCAGAAATATCATAATACCCTAAGGACCTATGGGGCAATAAAAATATCGAGTCAATTTCACAATAGGTCCTTATATTATGCAAAAATTGCAATGTAGGTCACTATATTATGTTGAAAAACTTGAGTTAATTGAATTGTATGTCCCTGTTTTTTACAAGAACTACACCATAGGTCACTATATTATGCAAATTTGCATTATAGGTCCCTATATTATAATTTTTTCAATTAATCGCACTATAGCTCGTTATATTATTAATACTTAGAATTAAGGGCACTATAGGTATCCTTGTATTAGTGTAATATGCTCTATAGTCCATGTATTATAAAAAAATATGCACTATTGGGTATTATGAAAAATTATACACTAGAAGTATCTCTATTATTGAAAAATAAAACCAAGGTTTAAAATTTATTTATTTAATTTATTTCACTATAATTCCCTATTTTATACAAAATAACCTATATAAATTATAGCTTGATAAAATAACTTCTAAAAATTTGACGAGACTGAGTGCAAGATTTGAAAACATGGGGAGCTAAAAGGCACTAATATAAAATTTTCTTTTATCTACATGAAAAAATGGATTTTTCAAAACGTTGGGGAGCTTCATCAACCACATAGTGATTGCTAATGGACCTTATTTATGCGGATCACTTGATTGACCGGTAAGAACCCCACCACTTACCTACCAATATATATGGTCTCTACAGTTCTCATTTATACGGACCAAAGTTTTAGCAACTATTATTTGTGATTGCTAGACATAGAGCAAAGATAGATATGGAAACATAATGTTGCCAAGTAAATCTGAATTCCAGCATCCACGTCCATTAAGGTGTTCATAACTCAAGATTTGCTATGAAATTGGAAGAATGGTCTGAAGCAAAGTTATAGAGCATTCTGAGGTGATGAGTTTAGATATAAAGAACGCATCAATCCGAGTTGAAACGAAGAATTTATGTCCAAAAACAATAGCGGCATATTATTACCTTTTCATCCGAGTTAAAACGAAGAATTGATGTCCAAAACAAAACAGAGGCATATTATTACCTTTTCTATATTTTAAGGTTACGAATTTGAGTTGGACTTGAAGTCCAATTACTTGTCTTCTACTCCAAGAAAATGTTTTAGGGCTTCCTAGAACCCTATGAATACACCCATAAACCTTTGTAAACTCATCCTTGCCTCCCATAAGCCAGTTCTTAAGTTTTATATCATTAGAGTTATTGAATAGAGCAAGATGACAATTATGTATCTTTGTTTTAGTTTTATTCCTTCATGTATGAACTAATTTTCCCATAACTTGGGTTTTGCATTATGTATAATCTATAAATTCTATTTTCTTTCTATCTAAGTTTCTTTGAGAAATATATATTTTAAATTGATTCTTATTGCTTAACAATAAATTTGATTTATGTGCTTTGATTTATTGTATGTCTTAGACCTGATCAATTTAGGGCTTTTCTAATAGTAGTTAGATGGTCATCCGGAAGGGGTGTCTAATTATTGTAACACCATATAAACGTCTAGTGTACGGAATTAATCCTGACAAGATTTTCCTAACTCGATAGTCATTGGTGTTTAATTTAATCACCAATCATCATTAGTAGGCCAGACTCACCTAGGATCCTAGTAGCACAGGATAACCCTATTTGGAGTCCCACGTGATTGTGAGGTCGCCACCTTAGTTCGCTCTCTGTGGATAGGAGAAATTTAGAATCCTGACTAGTTATCTAAGATCTATTATCACCCTTATAAACTGAGCTGATATAAAAAATAAGAAAGATTAGTGCACACTAGCAAAACCTAAATTATATTCTCTCATCTTATTTCTCGTATATTTATTTTATTGTCTTTTATTTTATTTAGTTTAATCATTAATTTATCGAACAATCATATTTATTTTCTTGTCTTTTAATTATAAATTGCTACTCTAATTTATTTACTCATTCATTTAACATATTTAAGTTCGTGAGGAACGAATTTCTTATCGTTAAAACTTGCATACGTCCTATAATACTTGCAATACGGTGCTAGTCTAGGGTGCTTGTTTGCTTTCTTTTATCTATTATTTTTACCACACCCTAGGCGACACCAAGTTTTTGGCGCCGCTGCTGGAGATTTGTGTCTCATTAGCGTGTAGTTATTTATTTATAGTAGTAGTTTTAGTTTTTAGTTATTTTTATTTTTATTTTTCCAGTTTTACGCTTTTAGGTTGCTTTAGTCTCTTTCATGTGTACAGTGCATGCTTGCGGAACCAGAGAGGTGTTTCACAGCTTATAACAGACGCTTAAGAGAAGAGAAAGAGCGAAGAAGAGCGATGGCTGAACATCAAGAAGCAGCAGATTCATCACTAGTGGTTCCACCACTTGGTCCTTTTGGACATGTACCACCACCACCAAGAGATAACAGAAACAACAACATAATCGAACAAGATCTCCCAAGCTTGGGAGCCCATTTTCAAATTCAACCATTAGGTTATCATCCTCTAGAGATCCAAAATATCACGTTTAGGTCCGATCCGGGCATGCTCAGTCAATTTCAGACTTTCGGGCTCTATAGTGGTGCAACAATACAGGATCCGGTAAGAGCGATTCAGAAGTTCATGCAGATTTATGATGCCTATGCTACTCCAGGCATTACACGCGAGCAACTGTATTGTCACATGTTTTCGTTGTTTCTGACCGAAAAAGCTGGTGATTGGTTAGATAGACAACCACCAAGTACAATTACTACTTAGGATGAACTTCAAACTGCATTCTTTAACCGTTTTTATCCGGAGAGTATGAGACTCAAAGATCAGAGCGAGCTTGCTAAGTTTTATCAAGAGAATGGAGAAGAAGTAGGAGACGCATGGACAAGGTTCCCACATAAGTTAGCTAAATGTCCATCTAAACACTTTTATTAATATCTTGAGGACTTTTAAAATAAATTTATTAATAGACTATTTTAGATATTAAAAATTTGCATATTTAAAAATAAATAAGAATAAAAATAATATTATACAATTTTAATACATGTATGCGTAAATGGCAAAATACTTATGTATCTAGGGTTGTAAACGAGTCGAGGTTAACCGAATACTTTATTTATATGCTTGTTTGTTTAATTTCTCCTCAAATTTAAACGAGTCGGGTCGAGCTGAGCTCAATTTTAAACGAGCTTAGCCCGAGTTTCGAATGATCCAAATCAGAAAAGTTAGAACTTGTTTGTTTAAAACAATCTTTTTTTAGAGTCGATTAGGAGTTTCTCATAAACAATCTATTTTTGGTTGAAATGAGACTTTCATAAACGCTTTGTATTTGGTGGAGGGAGTGGTATGAAAATATGAAACATAACATTAATTAAAAAATTAACGTCTAAAGAAATTAATAATATCCAATTTAATATTAAAGTTTTAACAATATATATTAATTTATAATTCATAATTCTAAACGAGCTCACCGTCGATCTCGAGTAGGCTCGTTTACTTATCGAGTTTAAAATAGAACTTGAGCTTGAACTTTTTTCTATTTATGCCGATCTTGAACGAGCTTTTCTCCGAGCCGAGCTCGAGCCGCTCGGGAGCGTCTTGTTCATTTACAACCCTATATATATCCATGAATTACACATAACGTGAAAATTTAACTTCCCATAAAGTTTTTTTTGTTACAACAACCTTACTTTAGAATGTGAAGTTGGAGGTTTAGTCGAAACAATGAATCTACAGAGTTACATTGTAATATATTATATTTTTCATTTGATAAAATAAATTTACTCCTATTCTAAGAAGGCTTGAATGTTAAATTAGGAAGAAGAGGGATGCTTCTTTGTGCATATCCTATGTGTTTCTTTATGCACCAATTCAACCACAGTTGATGTATAGGGTAACAAGACGTTATAAATAATAAAGGAAAAAGACATTGATTCCCTAAACCCAAAAAATAACCCTATTCTAGAATCATAAAAATTAACAATCATACAAAATTGGCATATCAAATCCCCAATTTCCCTTTATGTCCCTAATTTTTCAATTTTAGTTCTTTTTGGATAAGGAAACCTAGATTTTTAATACACATATTCGTATAGATCTACAACTTTTGTGTGGGAGATCCAGAAGAAATTTATTTCACCAAGTAATAATTTTACTCGGGTAAGAAAATTCTCAATAAAATAATTGCTTTGGTTATTATATATTTATATAATAATTAAAATATGTTAATTATTATATACATGTATAATAACCAAAACAATTTTTTTATTAAAAAATTTCTTACCCGAGTAATGTTATTACTTGGTGGAATAAATTTCTTTTGGATCTCCTAGACAAATTGTAGATCTATAAGAAAATATATATTAAAATCTATGTTTATTTATTGAAAAAGAATGCAAATGAAAAAATTAGGGATATAAAGGAAAATTGGGGATTTGATATGCCAATTTATTATGATTGTGAATTTTCATGATATCTAGAGTAAGGTTATTTTTGGTTTTGAGGAATCAATGTCTTTCCCTTGGGTATCTTTAAGAGCATGTCTCCCCTAGGTCTGAACCTATCCTTTTCAGCACTAAGGTTGAATCGGCTACATAAATAATCACTTAAGTTATGTGCAAAGAAACATCCATCTTTCTCCTAATTTAACATTCAAGCCTTCTATACATAGTAGTGAATTTATAGCAGTGAATTTAGTTTATTAAATTAAAAATATAACAACTTAAAAGGTTATTATCCAAGATTCATGATTTTACAAAAAAATATTATTTATAAATCAAATTATCACAATGATATATAGATATTCTAAAAGCTTTCCAATAAGTAAGAACGTTTGCCTCCTATAGATTTTTCGTCCCATCTTTCCCCAAAGAGCATTAAATCAAATAGGCAAAAAAATTGGTATCCTTATAACAAAGGACTATATATTATAATTAGTTTTTGCAACACATAAAAAAATTAGGATTTAATAAGAGTATTATATACCATTTGGAGTCAATCCCACTTAAACATTAGAAACAGTGAATGTTATGCAATGCATTAATTCAGTTTAACATTTATATGAATGGACAAATCTCAAATGTAGTAGATTCCCCAATCAATTCTATAATAAAATAATAATTAAGAATATTTTGTTACTAAGTGGGAGTATTACTATGAGAACAAAGCGAAACCTTAAGGGCAAGATGATAACACTTGACGGGCATGAATAATCTAAACTTAATTATTTATATTTTATTAGCCTCCAAAATAACATGCAACACACAAGTTTACACAATTTTGTTAATAATTTGAACTACAATCATAGTCATATAGATTAAAAACAAAAAAAAACTTAGAAGATCATATTTACACAATCTAAATATTTATGTAGAATTTAGGAAGAGCCTAACATAGATACTGATATACACAATAGATAACATGTATTTTAATATATATATATATATATATATATATATATATATATGTATACAATTTGAAAATAATTTCATCCAACTAATAACCATAAAACAAAATAACATATTATTTATTTAAAATTCATACAATGTAAATTATATATATTTATCATTTAAATTAAATTGATAAAAGAAAATATTAAACCTATATAATTATAGTATATATATATGTATTAATTTTAAAATGTCACTTAAAATTTATTTCGTTATATCTTTATAATTTTTTTTGAAAATTAAATAATTGTTGTATAAATTAATAAATATTTACATAAAACCCCTTAATTAAAAATAAAATATATTTGTTAAAAATTATGTTTTTTAAAAACGAATCTCACAAAATATAGAAAAAATATGCTAAATTATCAATAATTAAAAAAATTAAGAAAGAATACGACTCTTATATGGGTCTTGCCTAGAATTAAATTATTTTTATTTAATAATTTGATCTAGAAAACTCAAAACTCTTTCTTAATCTATCTACAAAATTTTATTTCATCTTAATTTAAAAAAAAACTAGAAGCAAATACTAGAAATTATAGAAAAAATTGAAAAACAAAAATACAAATATTTTATCTATTTCACAAATAAAATGGCTAATCTCTTTAAACTCAAATATATTGCATTTGTATCTGTATTTGTTAGAGATATAGTATTACATAATAAGTGAGAGAAATAAGCGAAGAAGAAAATGTAGAAGAGGGATATTTATATGTCATTTTCTAGGTTTTTAATCTAGACCGTTCATTTGATTATACAACAACAACGAATATTAAAGCTACGTCAATAAGGCAGTCAAAGGTTTTTTGAGTCAAAAGTTTTGATGGGAGATGTCAATAAAACGACAACATTTTGATAAGTAAAAAGGTTCCACATATTTCTTTCTTCCCTCTTTACTTTATTATTTCTTTTATTATTTTTTTATGCAGTCTTACATCCACTGATATAATATATCAACTATCTCTACCTTGGAGTTATCAACATACATCCATTACCCATATAGAACCCAAACCTCTATAATTATCTTATCAACTCAAGTATTTCAATAATATACATATTACACAATAAATAAAAAATCTAAGAAATGAATTAATTTTATGTTAGTAAACACTTTAGTACATATATTTGAATAATTGTCATCAATAGATAATTTAAAGAGTTTAATTTTACAACAAAAAAATCCATCTATTAATATATATTTTTACATCAATATGATTATATCTTTTATGATATATGTTATTATTTACTTAATTGAATGATAGATTAACTATAAGAAAATATAGCTGTTACAGAAGATACACATCCAACTTTTTTACTAAACCTATCTAGTCAAAATAATCTAACTAAAAGAATCACTTGCCAATATATATACTTGATTTTCTAAAATCTTTGTGTCCAACAAAATCAATACCTTCATAACTAACCAGTTAAAATATAATTTTTTTGTGAGCATAATATAATACAATATCTAAATTACTATCAATATAAGTAACTACTAAGTTCAAATGAATGAAATGTTAATTCCAAGATTAAACAAATGAGTAATGATATATGTCACCCTTTTTCATGTCACTCTTTTATCACCTTTCTATATATATGTTCTGATTTCCTTAAATAGAAGATAGAGAAAAATTAAATAGGATAGAGAAATTAATTCATTGGTACATGTAGGCATACACGTAGGAGGTGATAAAAGGGTGATACAAAAAGGGTGACAAATATCATTACTCTAAACAAATATATTTTACTAAGTAAAGAATTGGCAAAATATAAAGCCTGATATAGTGTTGATCATGGGATAATATACTGGTTTAAATCACATTAGGATGTCGAATATTTTGCATCCTAATAAGTCTACCTATATAGTGGGAAATTGTGCTTCGTTTAAGATAAATTGTCCATTAAAGGCATCTTAATTGTCTTACAATTCAAATTTTCATACTTAGGTTCAATTTTCAGTAGTTAACGAGTTTGATTAATTTTGAAGATGTCGTTTTTTCCTATCTTTTACAATAATGAAGCCCAGTAATATTTCGACATGACAAAGTTATTTAATATCAAATTTAGAGTGCAAGGAAGATTTCAATTTATATATTTCAGAAAGAGAACTATTGATTGACAATATGTTACCCACATGCAAGATAAGATAAATTAAAACTTTATATATAAAAGTAAAGCAAAACATTTATCATTCTCACTTCCTATGAAAAAAATAACCACAGAGGAATCAAACCTTTAATACCACTGAATATGTGATTGTTTAAGAAAAGAGATTTTTCTAGTAACCAAATACAATCTATTCAATCATTGACAAACCTCTTTAACTACTATAGCAGAGTGCATTATATATGACATTAATAAGTTTCTAAAGAGCATATTCTTTAGCAACAAAATTTAAATATTCATGAATAATGATTATTTTTAAAAAAAAAAATTAGGAAACTAGCAATGACCTATGATGTCACTTAATTTAATAAAAAATAAAAAAACAAATAAAAGGCTAGTAAATCAGAAACGGCCATTGTTAATGACTAATGACCATATATAAAATTAAAAAGAAGATATTAATGACACCTAAGTGACACTAGTGATGACCATTAATGTCGTTAGTTATCTTAGTTAGATAGAATCCCAATTGAGGTTTTTTCTTATATCTTACATTGTAGAATATTTACAAACCCCCACATGAAACAATGCACCTATCTAGCTGCAATCTAGCCCTTATACTGCCGTTGGTAACAAGTCTCGCCACAACGACCAAGCGTTCTCCACTACTATCAAACACTCACACTTTAAGTAAGATTTATTATTTAGTATACATGTGGGTATGTATCTTTATATATATAGTTTGAGAATATATATATGGACCAATATTGTAAGTTACTTTAGTTTAGGAACCTTGGAGGTAATTTAAATAATACTGAGGTGTTTGTAGTGTATTTACATACAATATATTGGTACCTTTTGTGTAATTTACTAAAGAATATTTTGATAATCAAGAATTTCTAAATAATTAATAGGGACTAGTAGCATAATTTTGTAACATATAGTTGATTATAGTAAAGTTTAATTAACCAACAATTAATAAAGGAATTATTACTAAAATTTTGCATTGTATAGGGCCACAAAGTGCATATAAATAAAGAAGTGTCAATAATAAATGAAATACTGAGATATAAAACCTTGCTCTTGTTACGTGAGATAAAAAATATACAAAATGTCACAGAGGAAGTAAATGATAGTTTTAATGCATATATTACATTTTCTTTATTTGGTCATGGGTTTTTCTTAAAACATCACTAGTCATTCAGACTATTGAGTACATTTGATCGTGCAACTAATTTTTTGAGACTACACAATGGTGCTTGAGTTTAAGAAACTATAACATATTTGAATATTTAATTTTTGTTGTCTCATACTAACATGAAGTTTCAAATTTAATATACTTATTGAAGTAGGAGTATGAAATTTATGATAAGGTTTCTATGAAATGTTTAATATTACAAGGGGTTAATATGAGTTTTCTTTGACAATTCCTTTTAATGCCCTATATATGACATATGAGAGTCGAATTAAATTTATGGTTGATGTCTCTCTATTTGTGATGTTTTAATCTTAGTTGGAGACATCATATTAGTATTTTAGGAAGTCTGATACTCAATCTTCTTATAATATTGTGTACTTTCGTATTTCTTGTCTTGATTTAATGATTTATTATTTTTAGAGCATATTTGGTTTAATTTATTTATTTAGTGTGAAGCTTTAAAGATATATGAAAATTAAATAGATGCCAAATTAATTCTAAGAGATAAAGGAATGAAGATAAGGATCAGAATTGGAGATAAAGAAAAGAAAAGATAGATATGGAAACATAATGTTGCCAAGTAAATCTGAATTCCAGCATCCACGTCCATTAAAGTTATCAACTATTTTATAAGATGATGATGGTGGGTAGGTTGTTGACAAATTTTCTTGATTATATCAACTATTTTAGTTTCTTTTGATATGGTGTTTCTTGAATTTGGATCTAGAAGAGAACGCCATGTCTGGATCTCAGTCATGTCTCTCTAAATTATAAATTATTTATTCTCTTTAGTTTATTCACTATTATTGTTTGCGCTTCTATCGATGATCGCTTTACGTAGTCTCTAGAGGATCCTTTCAATGATTGTTAAATGGTCGCTAGAGGTAAATTTGCAATATAAAAAATAAACTGAAGGAAATTTTCACAAACCCACAGTGCTCGCTAATAGAACAATACTTATGTCGATCACTTGAATGACCGGTATGAACCCCAGCCTATTATCTACCAATATTTATGGTCTTTACAGATCCCATCTATACCGACCAAAGTTTTAGAGACCATTGTTTGTGATCGCTAGACAGAGAGTATTAGCAACCATTGGTGATCGGTAAGTTTTATGTAACCTTTAGCGACTACCCAATATACATGGTGGTTCAATTTTCCCGTCTACTTTCACCAATAACCTTTAGCGACAAACATTTATTCTCTATCGACCAACGGGTGGTCGCTACAAATTATTAAAGTTTATAAAATCCATAACTAGTTTCACACTTCTTGTAATCTAATTCCGAAATACCACCCCCACCCCGTCCACTTTCTTGTCGTCTCCACCTCTCTTTTCATCTCTAGTTTGCTGGCACCTCGTCCAGACCTTTTGTTGTTATAGTTGGCTTCCATTAATCCACCTCCATCTAGTGCCGCCGCAGTTTCGAGATTAACTGTATTTTGTAATTTTAAATTATATTTATGTTAGTTTATTATGTATTTATTGTATAGTTGTTGTGTTAACGGAGTTCTCATCACAAAGCCTTATCACACCATGTAAGATCGGCTAAAATGATTTCTAAGAAACAATTGAAATTTATCATTACGATGTGGAGAACACAATCTATGATTTTTAAACTCGATTATGAACTTATTTTCCCCTTTTTGGAGACAATCTGAGTGAAAGTCACTTAGACCTTCTATTTTGATCTCGTAAAATTATCTTTGAGTAAATAAATTCTTATTTTGTTTTATTAGATACTTTAATGATTTCAAACTTCACTAAATGATGATTAAAAGTTATTTTTTGATGAAATATCCAATTATGACCCAGGCACAAACTTGTATGGCATGCTAGAAGATAGTATAATGTAGTTTAGTTAAGAACCATACTTGCAATATCTAATTCCGAATATAAAAAGCTGATTGATCAAAAAAACATGAGACCTCCTGCCAATAGTCTGATCATTTAAGTGAATAATTGCATGAACCTTTTCAATTATCTAATTTTCAGCAAAATTGTCAAGTTTGGTATTGTACAAGTTAACTTCTCCAGCCCAAAGAGTAAGCATACGATTTTCTCCATTAATCTTATTAATATGAATAATAAAAGATCTAATTATGCGACCCAAAGAGTATATAATACTTACCAAAAAGTTCTATGAAATAATTCATCTATAAATACCATTTTCTCAAATTGTACGTATTGCAAGGAAATGAAATTTGTCAACCGAACATAACAATTACATAACCACACGTATGTTAAAGAGTCAAACAAACATATTAGACTGAGAAGTAAAGGGTACTGAAGTTTTCCCCTATTTGTCACATTAATATAAAGTGCAACAAAAAGAAGCCAGCAATGGAAAGAGAGACCTCACAAGAGTTGATTATATATAAATCTCGAGTCTTGAGGACCATCATGAAAAATGTAAAAACCAACAGAATCCATTCTGACCCGTTTCAACCGGGTTTGGACCAAATAAGACCCTTCCAAACTGATGGCATCTTCATAATTTCGGTATGACAAATTTAAACAAGGAATTATACATTTTTGTTCATTGCAAAGTGGAAGATATATAATTGAATTAATACGGACAAAAAACCATACAATTAATAATTAAACCATCAAAACACTATCTTTACAAAACATAATCACGAATATGATATCTAAAAATACATGCTTAATAAGATATATTTCCTCCACAAGTAGTTTGTTTCTTTGTTGTTTTAGTAATATATTTATTCTGACCCATCCTAAAATAAATCATACTTTCTTTATAAACATTTTTATAGATAAAATAAATACTTGACTCGCAAAAAATAAAAATAAAACTGAAAAGTTAATCTGCAAAAAAGCAGAAATATCATAATACCCTAAGGACCTATGGGGCAATAAAAATATCGAGTCAATTTCACAATAGGTCCTTATATTATGCAAAAATTGCAATGTAGGTCACTATATTATGTTGAAAAACTTGAGTTAATTGAATTGTATGTCCCTATTTTTTACAAGAACTACACCATAGGTCACTATATTATGCAAATTTGCATTATAGGTCCCTATATTATAATTTTTTCAATTAATCGCACTATAGCTCGTTATATTATTAATACTTAGAATTAAGGGCACTATAGGTATCCTTGTATTATGGTAATATGCTCTATAGTCCATGTATTATAAAAAAATATGCACTATTGGGTATTATGAAAAATTATACACTAGAAGTATCTCTATTATTGAAATTTAAAACCAAGGTTTAAAATTTATTTATTTAATTTATTTCACTATAATTCCCTATTTTATACAAAATAACCTATATAAATTATAGCTTGATAAAATAACTTCTAAAAATTTGACGAGACTGAGTGCAAGATTTGAAAACATGGGGAGCTAAAAGGCACTAATATAAAATTTTCTTTTATCTACATGAAAAAATGGATTTTTCAAAACGTTGGGGAGCTTCATCAACCACATAGTGATTGCTAATGGACCTTATTTATGCGGATCACTTGATTGACCGGTAAGAACCCCACCACTTACCTACCAATATATATGGTCTCTACAGTTCTCATTTATACGGACCAAAGTTTTAGCAACTATTATTTGTGATTGCTAGACATAGAGCAAAGATAGATATGGAAACATAATGTTGCCAAGTAAATCTGAATTCCAGCATCCACGTCCATTAAGGTGTTCATAACTCAAGATTTGCTATGAAATTGGAAGAATGGTCTGAAGCAAAGTTATAGAGCATTCTGAGGTGATGAGTTTAGATATAAAGAACGCATCAATCCGAGTTGAAACGAAGAATTTATGTCCAAAAAAAATAGCGGCATATTATTACCTTTTCATCCGAGTTAAAACGAAGAATTGATGTCCAAAACAAAACAGAGGCATATTATTACCTTTTCTATATTTTAAGGTTACGAATTTGAGTTGGACTAGAAGTCCAATTACTTGTCTTCTACTCCAAGAAAATGTTTTAGGGCTTCCTAGAACCCTATGAATACACCCATAAACCTTTGTAAACTCATCCTTGCCTCCCATAAGCCAGATCTTAAGTTTTATATCATTAGAGTTATTGAATAGAGCAAGATGACAATTATGTATCTTTGTTTTAGTTTTATTCCTTCATGTATGAACTAATTTTCCCATAACTTGGGTTTTGCATTATGTATAATCTATAAATTCTAGTTTCTTTCTATCTAAGTTTCTTTGAGAAATATATATTTTAAATTGATTCTTATTGCTTAACAATAAATTTGATTTATGTGCTTTGATTTATTGTATGTCTTAGACCTGATCAATTTAGGGCTTTTCTAATAGTAGTTAGATGGTCATCCGGAAGGGGTGTCTAATTATTGTAACACCATATAAACGTCTAGTGTACGGAATTAATCCTGACAAGATTTTCCTAACTCGATAGTCATTGGTGTTTAATTTAATCACCAATCATCATTAGTAGGCCAGACTCACCTAGGATCCTAGTAGCACAGGATAACCCTATTTGGAGTCCCCTCGTGATTGTGAGGTCGCCACCTTAGTTCGCTCTCTGTGGATAGGAGAAATTTAGAATCCTGACTAGTTATCTAAGATCTATTATCACCCTTATAAACTGAGCTGATATAAAAAATAAGAAAGATTAGTGCACACTAGCAAAACCTAAATTATATTCTCTCATCTTATTTCTCGTATATTTATTTTATTGTCTTTTATTTTATTTAGTTTAATCATTAATTTATCGAACAATCATATTTATTTTCTTGTCTTTTAATTATAAATTGCTACTCTAATTTATTTACTCATTCATTTAACATATTTAAGTTCGTGAGGAACGAATTTCTTATCGTTAAAACTTGCATACGTCCTATAATACTTGCAATACGGTGCTAGTCTAGGGTGCTTGTTTGCTTTCTTTTATCTATTATTTTTACCACACCCTAGGCGACACCAAGTTTTTGGCGCCGCTGCTGGAGATTTGTGTCTCATTAGCGTGTAGTTATTTATTTATAGTAGTAGTTTTAGTTTTTAGTTATTTTTATTTTTATTTTTCCAGTTTTACGCTTTTAGGTTGCTTTAGTCTCTTTCATGTGTACAGTGCATGCTTGCGGAACCAGAGAGGTGTTTCACAGCTTATAACAGACGCTTAAGAGAAGAGAAAGAGCGAAGAAGAGCGATGGCTGAACATCAAGAAGCAGCAGATTCATCACTAGTGGTTCCACCACTTGGTCCTTTTGGACATGTACCACCACCACCAAGAGATAACAGAAACAACAACATAATCGAACAAGATCTCCCAAGCTTGGGAGCCCATTTTCAAATTCAACCATTAGGTTATCATCCTCTAGAGATCCAAAATATCACGTTTAGGTCCGATCCGGGCATGCTCAGTCAATTTCAGACTTTCGGGCTCTATAGTGGTGCAACAATACAGGATCCGGTAAGAGCGATTCAGAAGTTCATGCAGATTTATGATGCCTATGCTACTCCAGGCATTACACGCGAGCAACTGTATTGTCACATGTTTTCGTTGTTTCTAACCGAAAAAGCTGGTGATTGGTTAGATAGACAACCACCAAGTACAATTACTACTTAGGATGAACTTCAAACTGCATTCTTTAACCGTTTTTATCCGGAGAGTATGAGACTCAAAGATCAGAGCGAGCTTGCTAAGTTTTATCAAGAGAATGGAGAAGAAGTAGGAGACGCATGGACAAGGTTCCCACATAAGTTAGCTAAATGTCCATCTAAACACTTTTATTAATATCTTGAGGACTTTTAAAATAAATTTATTAATAGACTATTTTAGATATTAAAAATTTGCATATTTAAAAATAAATAAGAATAAAAATAATATTATACAATTTTAATACATGTATGCGTAAATGGCAAAATACTTATGTATCTAGGGTTGTAAACGAGTCGAGGGGAACCAAATACTTTATTTATATGCTTGTTTGTTTAATTTCTCCTCAAATTTAAAAGAGTCGGGTCGAGCTGAGCTCAATTTTAATCGAGCTGAGCCCGAGCTTCTAATGATACAAATCAGAAAAGTTAGAACTTGTTTGTTTAAAACAATCTTTTTTTAGAGTCGAGTAGGAGTTGCTCATAAACAATTTATTTTTTATGGTTGAAATGAGACTTTTATGAACGGTTGGTATTTGTTGGAGGTGTGGTATGAAAATATGAAACATAACATTAATGAAAAAATAAATGTCTAAAGAAATTAATAATATGTGATTTGATATTAAAGGTTTAATAATATATATTAATTTATAATTCATAATTCTAAACGAGCTCACGAGTCGATCTCGAGCAGGCTCGTTTACTTATTGAGTTCTAAATGGAACTTGAGCTTGAATTTTTTTATATTTAAGCTGATCTTGAACGAGGTTTTCTCCGAGCCGAGCTCGAGCCGCTCGCGAATGGCTTGTTCATTTACAACCCTATATATATCCATGAATTACACATAACGTGAAAATTTAACTTTCCGATAAAGTTTTTTTTTGTTACAACAACCTTACTTTAGAATGCGAAGTTGGAGGTCTTATCGAAACAATGAATCTAGAGAGTTACATTGTAATTTATTGTATTTTTCATTTGATAAAATAAATTTACTCCTATTCTAAGAAGGCTTCAATGTTAACTTAGGAAGAAGAGGGATGCTTCATTGTGCATATCCTATGTGTTTCTTTATGCACCAATTCAACCATAGTTGTTGTACAGGGTAACAATAACTTATAGATAATAAAGGAAAAAGACATTGATTCCCTAAACCCAAAAAATAACCCTATTCTAGAATCATAAAAAATTGGCATATCGAATCCCCAATTTCCCTTTATATCCCTAATTTTTCAGTTTTCTTTCTTTTTCGATAAGGAAACATAGATTTTTAATAGACATATTCGTATAGATCTACAATTTTTGTGTGGGAGATCCGGAAGAAATTAATTTCACCAAGTAATAATTTTACTCGGGTAAGAAATTTTTTAATAAAAGAATTGATTTGCTTATTATACATGTATATAATAATTAAAATATGTTAATTATTATATACATGTATAATAACCAAAACAATTTTTTTATTAAAAATTTTCTTACCCGAGTAATGTTATTATTTGGTGGAATAAATTTATTTTGAATATCCTAGACAAATTGTAGATCTATAAGAAAATATATATTAAAATCTATTTTTATTTATCGAAAATGAAAGCAAATAAAAAAATTAGGGATATAAACGAAAATTGGGGATTTGATATGCCAATTTATTATGATTGTGAATTTTCATGATATCTAGAGTAAGGTTATTTTTGGGTTTAGGGAATCAATGTCTTTTTCCTTGGGTATCTATAAGAGCATGTCTCCCCCTAGGTCTGAACCTATCCTTTTCAGCACTAAGGTTGAATCGGAAACATAAATAAACACTTAAGTTATGTGAAAAGAAGCATCCATGTTTCCCTTAATTTAACATTCAAGCCTTCTAAACATAACAGTGAATTTAGTTTATTAAATTAAAAATTTAACAAGTTAAAGGTTATTATCGAAGATTCATGATTTTACAAAAAAAGACTTTCTATAAATCAAATTGTCACAATGATATATAGATATTCTAAAAGCTTTCCAATAAGTAAAAAGACTTGCCTCTTATAGATTTTTCCTCCCATCTTTCCCCAAAGAGCATTAAATCAAATAGGCAAAAAAATTGGTATGCCTAGAACAAAGGACTATATATTATAATTAGTTTTTACAGCATAGAAAAAATTAGGATTTAATAAGAGTATTATATAACTTTTGGAGTCAATCCCACATAACCATTAGAAACAATGAACGTTATACAATGCATTAATTCAATTTAACATTTATATGAATGGACAGATCTGAAATGTAGTAGATTCCCCAATCAATTCTATAATAAAATAATAATTAAGAATATTTGGTTACTAAGTGGGAGCATTACTATGGGAACAAAGCCAAACCTTAAGGGCAAGATGATAACACTTGACGGGCTTGAATAATCTAAACATAATTATTTATATTTCATTAGCCTAAAAAATAACATGCAACACACAAGTTTACACAATTTTGTTAATAATTCGAACTACAATCATAGTCATATAGATTAAAAACAAACCAAACTTAGAAGATCAAATTTAGACAATCTAAATACTTATGTAGAAGTTAGGAAGAATCTAACATAGATACTGATATACACAATTGATAACATGTATTTTAAAAAATATATATATATATATGTATACAATAAAACAAAACAACACATTATTTATTTTAAATTCATACAATGTAAATTATATATATTTATCATTTAAATTAAATTGATTGAAGAAAATATTAAACCTATATAATTATATTATATATATGTATTAATTTTAAATTGTCACTTTAAATATATTTCCTTATATCTTTTTAAATTTTTTTTTGAAAATTAAATAAATGTTGTATAAATTAATAAATATTTACATAAAACCCCTTAATTATAAATAAAATAAATTTGTTGAAAATTATGTTTTTAAAAAACATATCACAAAATATAGAAAAAGTATGCAAAAATATCAATAATTAATAAATAAAGAAAGAATACGACTCTTATATGGGTCTTGCCTAGAATTAAATTATTTTTATATAATAATTTGATCTACAAAACTCAAAACTCTTTCTTGATCCATCTACAAAATTTTATTCCATCTTAATTTATAAAAAACTAGAAGCAAATACTAGAAAGTATGAAAAAAATGAAAAACAAAAATACAAATATTTACCTATTTCACAAATAAAATGGCTAATCTCTTTAAACTCTGGCTACAAGGAATTTTGCAGATCGTATGAAGAAAGATGTATGAAGAAACTTAAATATATTGCATTTGTATCTGTATATTGCATTTGTATCTGTATTTGTTAGAGATATCGTATTACATAATAATTGAGAGAAATAAGTGAAGAAGAAAATGTAGAAGAGGGATATTTATATGTCATTTTCTATGTTTTTAATCTAGACCGTTCATTTGATTATACAACAACAACGAAGATTAAAGCCACGCCAATAAGGTAGTCAAAGGTTTTGCAGTCAAAAGTTTTGACGGGAGATGTCAATAAAACGCAACATTTTGATAAGTAAAAAGGTTCCACATATTTCTTTTTTCCCTCTTTATTTATTGTTTCTTCTATTATTTTTTTTATTTAGTCTTACATCCATTGATATAATATATCAACTATCTCTACCTTGGAGTCATCAACTTACATCCATTATCATATAGAACCCAAACCTCTATAATTGTCTTATCAACTCAAGAATTTCAATAATATACATATTACACAATAAATAAAAAATCTAAGAAATGAATTAATTTTATGTTAGTAAACACTATCGTACATATATTTGAATAATTGTCATCAATAGATGTTTTAATGAGTTTAATTTTACCATAAAAAGTCCATCTATTAATATATTTTTGTACATCAATATGATTATATCTTTTATGATATATGTGATTTTTAACTTAATTGAATGATAGATTAACTATCATAAAATATAGCTGTTATAGAAGATACACGTTCAACTTCTTTACGAAACCTATCTAGTAAATATAATTTAATTAAAAGAATCACATGCCAATATATATACTTGATTTTCTAAAATCTTTGTGTCCAACAAAATCAACAACTTCATAACTAACCAGTTAGAATTGAATTTTTCTTTTAGCATAATATAAGACAATATCTAAATTACTATTAATGTAAGTAACTACTAACTTCAAATCACTGAAATGTTGATTCTAAGATTAAACAAATATATTTTACTAAGTAAAGAATTTTCAAAAGATAAAGCATGATATAGTGTTGATCATGTGATGATATAATGGTTTAAATCACATTAGGATGTGGAATATTTTGCATCCTAATAAGTCTATCTATATAGTGGGAAATTGTGCTTCGTTTAAGATAAATTGTCCATTAAATGCATCTTAATTGTCCTACAATTCAAATTTTCATACTTAGGTTCAATTTTCAGTAGTTAAGGAGTTCCATTAATTTTGAAGATGTTGTTTTTTCCTATCTTTTACAATAATCATGCCCAGTATTATTTCGACATGATAAAGTTATTTAATATCAAATTTAGAGTTCAAGGAAGATTTCAAATTATAGATTTCAGAAAGAGAACCATTGATTGACAATATGTTACACACATGCAAGATAAGATAAATAGAAACTTTATATATAAAAGTAAAAAAAACATTTATCATTTTCACTTCCTATGAAATAAATAACCACAGAGGAATAAAACCTTTAATACCACTGAATATGTGATTGTTTAAGAAAAGAGATTTTTCTAGTAACCAAATACCATCTATTCTATCATTGACAAACCTCTTTAACTACTATAGCAGAGTGTATTATATATTACATTAATTAGTTTCTAAAGACCATATCATCAGCAATGAAATTTAAATATTCATGAATAATGACAATTTTAAAAAAATAGGACACTAGCAATGACCTATGATGTCACTTAATTTAATAAAAAATAAAAAAAAACAAATAAAAGGCTAGTAAATTAGTAACAGACATTGTTAATGACTAATGACCATATATAAAACTAAAAAGAAGATATTAATTACACCTAAGTGACACTAGTGATGACCATTAATGTCGTTAGTTATCTTAGTCAGATAGAATCCCAATTGATGTTTTTTCTTATATCTTACATTGTAGAATATTTACAAACCCCCACATAAAACAATGCGCCTATCTAGCTGCAATATAGCCCTTATACTGCCATTGGTAACAAGTCTTGCCACAACGACCAAGCGTTCTCCACTACTATCAAACACTCACACTTTAAGTAAGTTTTATTATTTAGTATACATGTGTGTATGTATGTGTATATATATAGTTTGAGAATATATATATGGACCAATATAGAAATTTACCAAAGTATATGAGTGGAGTATTGTAAGTTACTTTTGTTTTGGAACCTTTGAGGTAATTTCAATAATACTGGGGTGTTTGTAGTGTATTTACATACAATATATTGGTACCTTTTGTGTAATTTACTAAACAATATTTTGATAATCAAGCATCTCTAAATAAGTAATAGGGACTAGTAGCATAATTTTGTAACATAAAGTTGATTTTAGTAAAGTTTAATTATACATCAATTAATAAAGGAATTATTACTAAAATTTTGTATTGTATAGGGCCACAAAGTGCATATATATAAAGAAGAGTCAATAATTAATGAAATACTGAGATATAAAACCTTGCTCTTATTTCGTGAGATAAAAAATATAAAAAAAGTCACAAAGGAAGTAAATGATATTTTTAATGTATATATTACATTTTCTTTATTTGGTCATGGGTTTTTCTTAAAACATCACTAGTCATTCAGTCTATTGTGTACATTTGATCGTGCAACTAATTTTTTGAGACTACACAATGGTGTTTGAGTTTAAGAAACTATAACATATTTGAATATTTATTTTTTGTTGTCTCATACTAACATGAAGTTTCAAATTTAATATACTTACTGAAGTAGGAGTATGACATTTATGATAAGGTTTCTATGCAATGTTAATTATTACAAGGGGTTAATATGAGTATTCTTTAGCATTTCCTTTTAATGCCCTATATACGACCTATGAGAGTCGAATGAAATTTATTGTTGATGTCTCCCTATTTGTGATGGTTTAATCTTAGTTGGAGACATCATATTAATATTTTAGGAAGTCTAATACTCGAACTTCTTATAATATAGTGTATTTTCCTATTTTTTGTCTTGATTTAATGATTTATTATTTTAAAGCATATTTGGTATAATTTATTTGTTTAGTGTGAAGTTTTAAAGATATATTAAAATTAAATAGATGCCAAAATTAATTCTAAGAGATAAGGGAAAGAAGATGATGATCAGAATTGGAGATAAAAAAAGAAAAGATAGATATGGAAACATAATGTTGCCAAGTAAATCTAAATTCTAGCATCCACGTATATTAAAGTGATCATAACTCAAGATTGGCTAAGAAATTGGAAGAATGGTTTGAAGCAAAGTTATAGAGCATTATGAGGTAATGAGTTTCGATATAAAGAGCGCGTCAATCCCATATGAAACGAATAATTTATGTCCAATACAAACCAGCGGCAGATTATTACCTTTTCTATATTTTAGGGTTACGAATTTGAGTTGGACTAGAAGTCCAATTACTTGTCTTCTACTCCAAGAAAATGTTTTAGGGCTTCCTAGAACCCTATGAATACACCCATAAACCTTTGTAAATTCATCCTTGCCTCCCATAACAGTTCTTAAGTTTTATATCATTAGAGTTATTGAATAGAGCAAGCTGATAATTATGTATATTTGTTTTAGTTTTATTCCTTCATGTATGAACTAATTTTCCCATAACTTGGGTTTTGCATTATGTATAATCTATAAATTCTATTTTCTTTCTATCTAATTTTCTTTGAGAATTATATGTTTTAAATTGATTCTATCTACTTAACCATATATTTGATTTATGTGCTTTGATTTATTGTCTGTCTTAGACCTGATCAATTTAGGGCTTTTCTAATAGTAGTTAGATGTTCACCCTGAAGTGGTGTCTAATTATTGTAGCACCACATAAACTTCTAGTATACGGAATTAATCCTGAAAAGATTTTCCTAACTCGATAGTCATTGGTTTTAATTTAATCACCAATCATTATTAGTAGGCCAGACTCACCTACGACCCTAGTAGCACAGGATAACCCTATTTGGAGTCCCCTCGTGATTGTGAGGTGACCACCCTAGTTCTCTCTCCGTGGATAGGGGGAATTTAGAATCCTGACTAGTTATCTAAGAGCTATTATAACCCTTAAAAACTGAACTGATATAAAAAATTAGAAGGATTAGTGCACACTAGCAAAACCTAAATTAAATTCTCTTATCTTATTTCACGCATATTTATTTTATTGTCTTTTATTTTATTTAGTTTAATCATTAATTTCTAGATCAATCATATTTATTTTCTTGTCTTTTAATTATAGATTGCTACTCTGATTTATTTACCCATTCATTTAACACATTTAAGTCCCTGAGGAACGAATCTTCTTATCATGAAAACTTGCATACGTCCTATAATACTTGCAGTACTGTGCTAGTCTACGATGCTTGTTTGTTTTCTTTTATCTATTATTTTTATCACTCCCTAGGCGACACCAAGTTTTTGGCGCCGCTGCCGGGGATTTGTGTCTCGTTAGCGTGTGGTTATTTATTTATAATAGTAGTTCTAGTTTTTAGTTATTTTTATTTTATTTTTTCCAGTTTTACGCTTTTGGGTTGCTTTAGTCTCTTTCATGTTTATAGTGCATGCTTCCGGAACCAGAGAGGTGTTTTAATGCTTATAATAGACACTTAAGAGAAGAGAAAGAGCGACGAAGAGCGATTGCAGAACATCCAGAAGCAACAGATTCACCACTTGGTCCTTTTGGACATGTACCACCACCACCAGGATATAACAGAAACAACAATAGAATCGAAAAAGATCTCCCAAGCTTGGGAGCCCATGTTCAAATTCAACCATTAGGTTATCCTCCTTAAGAGATCCAGAATATCAAGTTTAGGCCCGATCTGGGCATGCTCAGTCAATTTCAGAGTTTCGGGCCCTATAGTGGTGCAACAATACAAGATCAGGTAAGAGCGATTCAGAAGTTCATGCAGATTTGTGATGCCTATGCTACTCCAGGCATTACATCCGAGCAACTGTATTGTCACATGTTTTCTTTCTTTTTTGACCGGCAAAGCTGGTGATTAACTAGATAGACAACCACTAAGTACAATTACTACTTAGGCAGAACTACAAGCAGCATTCTTTAACCGTTTTTATCCGGAGAGTATGAGACTCAAAGATCAGAGCGAGCTTGCTATGTTTTGTTAAGAGAATGGAGAAGAAGTAGGAGACGCATGGACAAGGTTCCAACAGAAGTTAGCTAGATGTCCACTCAGGGTATCAATGTCGAAAGTAGACTGAGGGTAGATAATCTTGGAAAGGGAAATTTTGTTCCATGGATCCTGCTGAAGGCATCGTAGGTATGGAAAACATAATAGAAACATAAATGAGTTGACCACTTGTGTGAGCTCCTATTACAAACACCAGAGGTACGCTTTGATTACATGCAGAAACTGCAAGTTCAGCTCAATTTGCAGCATTAGAAAATCAAATCAAAGAGATTAAGCTTGAGATGCATAAAAATTTAGCCGCAGCAAATCTAGTGCAAGAAGCACAAGGTTGTACACTGTGTGGGGTCATGAATCATTAAAATTTAGCCGCATTTGTTTCTTATATATAACATGCAATTTGTCTCAACAAGTAAAATAATAAGTATAATTTTATCTAAAATAATATTTTTAAAAGAATATGCATAAATATTTAGAGGCTAATGAAAAATATATTACATAATATTCAAATACATTATGGTTACTATTTTTTACTCCATATATTAACAAATTATACGAAAATGTATGTACAAGTGCATTATAAGTTTAATTGTATTTTAGATTTTTAAATTACTCTAATATGTATATTAATATCTTCATAACATAATATGTCACACATCATGATTAATTAAAGTATACTTTATTAGTAGTGTAAATTATTTAGACCCATTTAAACCCTTTTATTAATATCTCGAGGAATTTTAAAATAAATTTATTAATAGACTATTTTAGATATTAAAAATTTGCATATTTAAAAATAAATAAGAATAAAAATAATATTATACAATTTTAATACCTGTATGCGTATATGGCAAAATACTTATTTATCTAGGGTTGTAAACGAGTTGAGGGGAACCGAATACTTTATTTATATGCTTGTTTGTTTAATTTCTCCTCAAATTTAAGCGATTCGGGTCGAGCTCATCTCAATTTTAATCGAGCTTAGCCCGAGCTTCTAATGATCCAAATCAGAAAAGTTAGAACTTGTTTGTTTAAAACAATCTTTTTTTAGAGTCGAGTAGGAGTTGCTCGTAAACAATTTATTTTTTATGATTGAAATGAGACTTTCATGAACGGTTGGTATTTGGTGGAGGGTGTGTTATGAAAATATGAAACATAACATTAATGAAAAAATAAATGTCTAAAAAAATTAATAATATCTGATTTGATATTAAAGGTTTAATAATATATATTAATTTATAATTCATAATTCTAAACGAGCTCACGAGTCGATCTCGAGCCGTCTCGTTTGCTTATCGAGTTTAAAATGGAGCTTGAGCTTGAACTGTTTTATATTTAAGCTGATCTTGAACGAGGTTTTCTCCGAGCCGAGCTCGAGCCGCTCGCGAATGGGTTGTTCATTTACAACCCTATATATATCCATGAATTACACATAACGTGAAAATTTAACTTTCCGATCAAGTTTTTTTTGTTACAACAACCTTACTTTAGAATGCGAAGTTGGAGGTCTAATCGAAATAATGAATCTTGATAGTTACATTGTAATTTATTATATTTTTCATTTGATAAAATAAATTTACTCTTATTCTAAGAAGGCTTGAATATTAACTTAGGAAGAAGAGGGATGCTTCTTTGTGCATATCCTATGTGTTTCTTTATGCACCAATTCAACCATAGTTTTTGTACAGGGTAACAAGAACTTATTAATAATAAAGGAAAAAGACATTGATTCCCTAAACCCAAAAAATAACCCTATTCTAGAATCATAAAAATTAACAATCATAAAAAATTGGCATATCAAATCCCCAATTTCACTTTATATCCCTAATTTTTTCAATTTTCTTTCTTTTTCGTTAAGGAAACATAGATTTTTAATACACATATTCGTATAGATCTACAATTTTTGTGTGGGAGATCCGGAAGAAATTTATTTCACCAAGTAATAATTTTACTTGGGTAAGAAATTTTTTAATAAAAGAATTGCTTTGGTTATTATACATGTATATAATAATTAAAATATGTTAATTATTATATACATGTATAATAACCAAGACAATTTTTTTATTAAAAAATTTCTTACCCGAGTAATGTTATTATTTGGTGGGATAAATTTCTTTTGGATATCCTAGACAAATTGTAGATCTATAAGAAAATATATATTAAAAATCTATGTTTATTTAACAAAAAATAAAGCAAATAAAAAAATTAGGGATACAAACAAATATTGGGGATTTGATATGCCAATTTTTTATGATTGTAATTTTTCATGATATCTAGAGTAAGGTTATTTTTGGGTTTAGGGAATCAATGTCTTTTTCCTTGTGTATCTATAAGAGCATGTTTCCCCCTAGGTCTGAACCTATCTTTTTCAGCACTAAGGTTGAATCCACTATATAAATAAACACTTATGTTATGTGCAAAGAAGCATCCATCTTTCCCCTAATTTAACATTCAAGCTTTCTAAACATAACAGTGAATTTAGTTTATTAAATAAAAAATATAACAAGTTAAAGGTTATTGTCCAAGATTCATGATTTTACAAAAAAAGACATTTTATAAATCAAATTGTCACAATGATATATAGATATTCTAAAAGCTTTCCAATAAGTAAGAAGGCTTGCCTCCTATAGATTTTTCTTCCCATCTTTCCCCAAAGAGAATTAAATCAAATAAGCACAAAAATTGGTATGCCTAGATCAAAGGACTATATATTATAATTAGTTTTTGCAGCACAGAAAAAATTAGGATTTAATAAGAGTATTATATAACATTTGGAATCAATCCCACATAACCATTAGAAACAATGAATGTTATACAATGCATTAATTCAATTTGTCATTTATATGAATGGACAGATCTGAAATGTAGTACATTCCCCAATCAATTCTATAATAAAATAATAATTAACAATATTTTGTTACTAAGTGGGAGTATTACTATAAGAACAAAGCGAAACCTTAAGTGCAAGATGATAACACTTGACGAGCTTGAATAATCTAAACCTAATTATTTATATTTCATTAGCCTCAAAAACAACATGCAACACACAAGTTTACACGATTTTGTTAATAATTTGAACTACAATCATAGTCATATAGATTAAAAACAAAACAAACATAGAAGATAAAATTTAGACAATCTAAATACTTATGTAGAAGTTAGGAAGAGCCTAACATAGATACTGATATACACAATAGATAACATGTATTTTAAAATATATATATATATATATATATATATATATGTATACAATTTGAAAATAATTTCATCCTACTAATAACCATAAAGCAAAACAACACATTATTTATTTTAAATTCATACAATGTAAATTATATATATTTATCATTTAAATTAAATTGATTGAAGAAAATATTAAACCTATATAATTCATACTAACATGATGTTTCAAATTTAATATACTTACTGAAGTAGGAGTATGATATTTATGATAAGGTTTCTATGCAATGTTAATTATTACAAGGGGTTAATATGAGTATTCTTTGTCATTTCCTTTTAATGCCCTATATATGACCTATGAGGGTCGAATGAAATTTACTGTTGATGTCTCCCTATTTGTGATGGTTTAATCTTAGTTGGAGACATCATATTAGTATTTTAGGAAGTCTAATACTCGATCTTCTTATAATATAGAGTATTTTCTATTTCTTGTCTTGATTTAATGATTTATTATTTTTAGAGCATATTTGGTATAATTTATTTATTTAGTGTGAACCGTTAAAGATATATGCAAATTAAATAGATGCCAAATTAATTCTAAGAGATAAAGGAAAGAAGATGATGATCAGAATTGGAGATAGAAAAAAGAAAAGATAGTTATAGAAATATAATATTGCCAAGTAAATCTGAATTCCAGCATTCACGTCCATTAAAGTGATCATAACTCAAGATTGGCTGGGAAATTGGAAGAATAGTTTGAAGCAAAGTTATAGAGCATTCTGATGTAATGAGTTTCGATATAAATAGCGCGTCAATCCGAGTTTAAATGAATAATTTATGTCCAATACAAAACATCGGCAGATTATTACTTTTTCTATATTTTAGGGTTAACAATTTGAGTTAGACTAGAAGTCCAATTACTTGTCTTCTACTCCAAGAAAACATTTTAGGGCTTCCTATAACCCTATGAATACACCCTTAAACCTTTGTAAACTCATCCTTACCTCCCATAAGCCAGTTCTTAAGTTTTATATCATTCAAGTTATTGAAGAGAGGAAGATGACATTTATGTATCTTTGTTTTAGTTTTATTCCTTTAGGTATGAACTAATTTTCCCATAACTTGGGTTTTGCATTATGTATAATCTATAAATTCTATTTTTCTTTCTATCTAATTTTCTTTGAGAATTATATGTTTTAAATTGATTCTAGCTACTTAACCATATATTTGATTTATGTGCCTTGATTTATTGTCTGTCTTAGACCTGATTAATTTAGGGCTTTTCTAATAGTAGTTTGATGTTCACCCGGAAGTGGTGTCTAATTATTGTAACACCACATAAACTTCTAGTGTACGGAATTAATCCTGAAAAGATTTTCCTAACTCGATAGTCATTGGTCTTTAATTTAATCACCAATCATTATTAGTAGGCCAGACTCACCTACGACCCTAGTAGCACAGGATAACCCTATTTGGAGTCCCCTCGTGATTGTGAGGTTACCACCCTAGTTCGCTCTCCGTGGATAGGGGGAATTTAGAATCCTAACTAGTTATCTAAGACGTATTATAACCCTTATAAACTGAACTGATTTAAAAAATTAGAAGGATTAGTGCACACTAGCAAAACCTAAATTAAATTCTCTTATCTTATTTCTCGCATATTTATTTTATTGTCTTTTATTTTATTTAGTTTAATCATTAATTTCTCGATCAATCATATTTATTTTCTTGTCTTTTAATTATAGATTGCTACTCTGGTTTATTTACCCATTCATTTAACACATTTAAGTCCATGAGGAACGAATCTTCTTATCATGAAAACTTGCATACGTCCTATAATACTTGCAGTACCGTGCTAGTCTACGATGCTTGTTTGCTTTCTTTTATCTATTATTTTTACCACTCCCTAGGCGACACCAAGTTTTTGGCGCCGCTACCGGGGATTTGTGTCTCGTTAGCGTGTGGTTATTTATTTATAATAGTAATTCTAGTTTTTAGTTATTTTTATTTTATTTTTTCCAGTTTTACGATTTTGGGTTGCTTTAGTCTCTTTCAGGTTTATAGTGCATGCTTCCTGAACCAGAGAGGTGTTTTAATGCTTATAATAGACACTTAAGAGAAGAGAACGAGCGACGAAGAGCGATGGCAGAACATCCAGAAGCAACAGATTCACCACTTGGTCCTTTTGGACATGTACCACCACCACCAGGAGATAACAGAAACAACAACAGAATCGAACAAGATCTCCCAAGCTTGGGAGCCTATTTTCAAATTCAACCATTAGGTTATCGTCCTCCAGAGATCCAAAATATCAAGTTTAGGCCCAATCCGGGCATGCTCAGCAATTTCAGAGTTTCGGTCTCTATAGTGGTGCAACAATACAAAATCAGGTAAGAGCGATTCAGAAGTTCATGAAGATTTGTGATGCCTATGCTACTCCAGGCATTACACGAGAGCAACTGTATTGTCACATGTTTTCGTTCTTTCTGACCGGCAAAGCTGGTGATTGGCTAGATAGACAACCACTAAGTACAATTACTACTTAGGCAGAACTACAAGCTGCATTCTTTAACCATTTTTATCCGGAGAGTATGAGACTAAAAGATCAGAGCGAGCTTGCTATGTTTTCTCAAGAGAATGGAGAAGAAGTAGGAGACGGATGGACAAGGTTCCAACAGAAGTTAGCTAGATGTCCACTCTAAGGTTACACCCCGTATATACAGTTAGCTATACTTTATCAGGGTATCAATGTCGAAAGTAGACTGAGGGTAGATAATCTTGGAAAGGGAAATTTTGTGTCCATGGATCCTGCTGAAGCCGTCGAAGGTATGGAAAACATAATAGAAAATGAAATGAGTTGACCACTTGTGCGAGCTCCTATTACAAACACCAGAGGTACGCTTTGATTACATGCAGAAACTGCAAGCTCAGCTCAATTTGCAGAATTAGAAAATCAAATCAAAGATATTAAGCTTGAGATGCATAAAAATTTAGCCGCAGCAAATCTAGTACAAGAAGCATAAGGTCGTACACAGTGTGGGGTCATGAATCATACCTGGGAAGAGTGGGGTCATGAATCATAGAAATTTAGCCGCATTTTTTTCTTATATATAACAAGCAATTTGTCTCAACAAGTAAAATAATAAGTATAATTTTATCTAAAATAATATTTTTAAAAGAATATGCATAAATGTTGAGAGGCTAATGAAAAATATATTACGTAATATTCAAATACATTATGGTTGCTATTTTTTACTACATATATTAATAAATTATATTAAAACGTATGTACAAGTGCATTATAAGTTTAATTGTATTTTAGTTTTTCAAATTACTCTAATATTTATATTAAAATCTTCATAACATAATATGTCACATAGCAAGATTAATTAAATTATACTTTAATAGTAGTATAAATTATTTAGACCCATTTAAACACTTCTATTAATATCTTGAGGAATTTTAAAATAAATTTATTAAAAGACTATTTTAGATATTGAAACTTTGCATATAAAAAAATAAAAATTAATAAAAATAATATTATACAATTTTAATACCTGTATGCGTATATGGCAAAATACTTATGTATCTAGGGTTGTAAACGAGTTGAGGGGAACCGAATAATTTATTTATATGCTTGTTTGTTTAATTTCTCCTCAAATTTAAACAATTCGGGTCGAGCTAATCTCAATTTTAATCGAGCTTAGCCCGATGTTTTAATGATCCAAATCAGAAAAATTAAAACTTGTTTGTTTAAAACAATCTTTTTTTAGAGTCGAGTAGGAGTTGCTCATAAACAATTTATTTTTTATGGTTGAAATGAGACTTTCATGAACGGTTGGTATTTGGTGGAGGATGTGGTATGAAAATATGAAACATAACATTTATGAAAAATAAATGTCTAAAGAAATTAATAATATCCGATTTGATTTTAAAGGTTAAATAATATATATTAATTTATAATTCATAATTCTAAACGAGCTCACGAGTGGATCTCGAGCAGGCTCGTTTACTTGTTGAGTTTAAAATGGAATTTGAGCTTGAACTTTTTTCTATTTAAGCCGATCTTGAACGATTTTCTCCGAGTCAAGCTCGAGCCGCTCGTGAGCGGCTCGTTCATTTACAACCCTATATATATCCATGAATTACACATAACGTGAAAATTTAACTTCCCATAAAGTTTTTTTTGTTACAACAACCTTACTTTAGAATGTGAAGTTGGAGGTTTAGTCGAAACAATGAATCTACAGAGTTACATTGTAATATATTATTTTTCATTTGATAAAATAAATTTACTCCTATTCTAAGAAGGCTTGAATGTTAAATTAGGAAGAAGAGGGATGCTTCTTTGTGGATATCCTATGTGTTTCTTTATGCACCAATTCAACCACCGTTGATGTATTGGGTAACAAGAACTTATAAATAATAAAGGAAAAAGACATTGATCCCTAAACCCAAAAAATAACCCTATTCTAGAATCATAAAAATTAACAATCATACAAAATTGGTATATCAAATCCCCAATTTCCCTTTATGTCCCTAATTTTTCAATTTTATTTCTTTTTGGATAAGGAAACCTAGATTTTTAATACACATATTCGTATAGATCTACAACTTTTGTGTGGGAGATCCAGAAGAAATTTATTTCACCCAGTAATAATTTTACTCGGGTAAGAAAATTCTCAATAAAATAATTGCTTTGGTTATTATATATTTATATAATAATTAAAATATGTTAATTATTATATACATGTATAATAACCAAAACAATTTTTTTAATAAAAAATTTCTTACCCGAGTAATGTTATTACTTGGTGGAATAAATTTCTTTTGGATCTCCTAGACAAATTGTAGATCTATAAGAAAATATATATTAAAATCTATGTTTATTTATTGAAAAAGAATGCAAATGAAAAAAATTAGGGATATAAAGGAAAATTGGGGATTTGATATGCCAATTTATTATGATTGTGAATTTTCATGATATCTAGAGTAAGGTTATTTTTGGTTTTGAGGAATCAATGTCTTTTTCCTTGGGTATCTTTAAGAGCATGTCTCCCCTAGGTCTGAACCTATCCTTTTCAGCACTAAGGTTGAATCGGCTACATAAATAATCACTTAAGTTATGTGCAAAGAAGCATCCATCTTTCTCCTAATTTAACATTCAAGCCTTCTATACATAGCAGTGAATTTAGTTTGTTAAATTAAAAATATAACAACTTAAAAGGTTATTATCCAAGATTCATGATTTTACAAAAAAAGATTTTTTATAAATCAAATTGTCACAATGATATATAGATATTCTAAAAGCTTTCTAATAAGTAAGAAGGTTTGCCTCCTATAGATTTTTCGTCCCATCTTTCCCCAAAGAGCATTAAATCAAATAGGCAAAAAAATTGGTATTCTTATAACAAATGACTATATATTATAAAAAGTTTTTGCAACACATAAAAAAATTAGGATTTAATAAGAGTATTATATACCATTTGGAATCAATCCCACTTAAACATTAGAAACAGTGAATGTTATGCAATGCATTAATTCAGCTTAACATTTATATGAATGGACAAATCTCAAATGTAGTAGATTCCCCAATCAATTCTATAATAAAATAATAATTAAGAATATTTTGTTACTAAGTGGGAGTATTACTATGAGAACAAAGCGAAACCTTAACGGCAAGATGATAACACTTGACGGGCTTGAATAATCTAAACTTAATTATTTATATTTTATTAGCCTCCAAAATAACATGCAACACACAAGTTTACACAATTTTGTTAATAATTTGAACTACAATCATAGTCATATAGATTAAAAACAAAAAAAACTTAGAAGATCAAATTTACACAATCTAAATATTTATGTAGAATTTAGGAAGAGCCTAAAATAGATACTGATATACACAATAGATAACATGTATTTTAATATATATATATATATATATATATATATATATATATATATATATGTATACAATTTGAAAATAATTTCATCCAACAAATAACCATAAAACAAAATAACACATTATTTATTTAAAATTCATACAATGTAAATTATATACATTTATCATTTTAATTAAATTGATAAAAGAAAATATTAAACCTATATAATTATATTATATATATATGTATTAATTTTAAAATGTCACTTAAAACTTATTTCGTTATATCTTTATAATTTTTTTTGAAAATTAAATAATTGTTGTATAAATTAATAAATATTTACATAAAACCCCTTAATTAAAAATAAAATATAGTTGTTGAAAATTATGTTTTTTAAAAATGAATCTCACAAAATATACAAAAAAGTATGCTAAAATATCAATAATTAAAAAAATAATGAAAGAATACGACTCTTATATGGGTCTTGCCTAGAATTAAATTATTTTTATTTAATAATTTGATCTACAAAACTCAAAACTCTTTCTTAATCTATCTACAAATTTTTTTTCATCTTAATTTATAAAAAAACTAGAAGCAAATACTAGAAATTATAGAAAAAATTGAAAAACAAAAATACAAATATTTTATCTATTTCACAAATAAAATGGCTAATCTCTTTAAACTCAAATATATTGCATTTGTATCTGTATTTGTTAGAGATATAGTATTACATAATAAGTGAGAGAAATAAGTGAAGAAGAAAATGTAGAAGAGGGATATTTATATGTCATTTTCTAGGTTTTATCTTTAGACCGTTCATTTGATTATACAACAACAACGAATATTAAAGCTACGTCAATAAGGCAGTCAAAGGTTTTTTGAGTCAAAAGTTTTGATGGGAGATGTCAATAAAACGACAACATTTTGATAAGTAAAAAGGTTCCACATATTTCTTTCTTCCCTCTTTACTTTATTATTTCTTCTATTATTTTTTTATTCAGTCTTACATCCACTGATATAATTATCAACTATCTCTACCTTGGAGTCATCAACATACATCCATTACCCATATAGAACCCAAACCCTATAATTATCTTATCAACTCAAGTATTTCAATAATATACATATTACACAATAAATAAAAAATCTAAGAAATGAATTAATTTTATGTTAGTAAACACTTAAGTACATATATTTTGAATAATTGTCATCAATAGATATTTTAAAGAGTTTAATTTCACAACAAAAAAATCCATCTATTAATATATTTTTTTACATCAATATGATTATATCTTTTATGATATATGTGATTATTTACTTAATTGAATGATAGATTAACAATCAGAAAATATAGCTGTTACAGAAGATACACGTCCAACTTTTTTACGAAACCTATCTAGTCAAAATAATCTAACTAAAAGAATCACTTGCCAATATATATACTTGATTTTCTAAAATCTTTGTGTCCAACAAAATCAATACCTTCATAACTAACCAGTTAAAATAGAATTTTTTTGTGAGCATAATATAATACAATATCTATATTACTATCAATATAAGTAACTACTAAGTTCAAATGACTGAAATGTTAATTCCAAGATTAAACAAATATATTTTACTAAGTAAATAATTTGCAAAAGATAAAGCCTGATATAGTGTTGATCATGGAATAATATACTGGTTTAAATCACATTAGGATGTCGAATATATTGCATCCTAATAAGTCTATCTATATAGTGGGAAATTATGCTTAGTTTAAGATAAATTGCCCATTAAAGGCATCTTAATTGTCTTACAATTCAAATTTTCATACTTAGGTTCAATTTCAGTAGTTAACGAGTTTGATTAATTTTGAAGATGTCGTTTTTTCCTATCTTTTACAATAATCATGCCCAGTATTATTTCGACATGACAAAGTTATTTAATATCAAATTTAGGGTGCAAGGAAGATTTCAATTTATATATTTCAGAAAGAGAACTATTGATTGACAATATGTTACCCACATGCAAGATAAGATAAATTGAAACTTTATATATAAAAGTAAAGCAAAACATTTATCATTCTCACTTCCTATGAAAAAAATAACCACAGAGGAATCAAACCTTTAGTACCACTGAATATGTGATTGTTTAAGAAAAGAGATTTTTCTAGTAACCAAATACAATCTATTCAATCATTGACAAACCTCTTTAACTACTATAGCAGAGTGCATTATATATGACATTAATAAGTTTCTAAAAAGAATATTCTTTAGCAACAAAATACAAATATTCATGAATAATGATTATTTAAAAAAAAAATATTAGGAAACCAGCAATGACCTATGATGGCACTTAATTTAATAAACAATAAAAAAACAAATAAAAGGCTAGTAAATCAGAAACATCCATTGTTAATGACTAATGACCATATATAAAATTAAAAAGAAGATATTAATGACACCTAAGTGACACTAGTGATGACCATTAATGTCGTTAGTTATCTTAGTTAGATAGAATCCCAATTGAGGTTTTTTCTTATATCTTACATTGTAGAATATTTACAAACCCCCACATGAAACAATGCACCTATCTAGCTGCAATCTAGCCCTTATACTGCCGTTGGTAACAAGTCTTGCCACAACGACCAAGCGTTCTCCACTACTATCAAACACTCACACTTTAAGTAAGATTTATTATTTAGTATACATGTGGGTATGTATGTGTATATATATAGTTTGAGAATATATATATATGGACCAATATTGTAAGTTACTTTAGTTTAGGAACCTTGGAGGTAATTTAAATAATACTGAGGTGTTTGTAGTGTATTTACATACAATATATTGGTACCTTTTTGTGTAATTTACTAAAGAATATTTTGATAATCAAGAATTTCTAAATAATTAATAGGGACTAGTAGCATAATTTTGTAACATATAGTTGATTATAGTAAAGTTTAATTAACCAACAATTAATAAAGGAATTATTACAAAAATTTTGCATTGTATAGGGCCACAAAGTGCATATAAATAAAGAAGTGTCAAAAATAAATGAAATAGTGAGATATAAAACCTTGCTCTTGTTACGTGAGATAAAGCATATACAAAATGTCACAGAGGAAGTAAATGATATTTTTAATGCATATATTACATTTTCTTTATTTGGACATGGGTTTTTCTTAAAACATCACTAGTCATTCAGACTATTGAGTACATTTGATCGTGCAACTAATTTTTTGAGACTACACAATGGTGCTTGAGTTTAAGAAAATATTAAATTAAATTAATTGAAGAAAATATTAAACCTATATAATTATATTATATATATGTATTAATTTTAAAATGTCACTTAAAATTTATTTCCTTATATTTTTATATTTTTTTTTGAAAATTACATAATTGTTGTATAAATTAATAAATTTTTACATAAAACCCCTTAATTATAAATAAAATAAATTTGTTGAAAGTTAAGTTTTAAAAAAATCTCACAAAATATTGAAAAAGTATGCTAAAATATCAATAATTAAAAAAATAAATAAAGAATACGACTCTTATACGGGTCTTGCCTAGAATTAAATTATTTTTAGTTAATAATTTGATCTACAAAACTCAAAACTCTTTCTTGATCTATCTACAAAATTTTATTCCATCTTAATTTATAAAAAAACTAGAAGCAAATACTAGAAAGTATGAAAAAAATTGATAAACAAAAATACAAATATTTTACCTATTTCACAAATAAAATGGCTAATCTCTTTAAACTCTGGCTACAAGGAATTTTGCAGATCGTATGAAGAAACTTAAATATATTACATTTGTATATATATTTGTTAGATATATAGTATTACATAATAAGTGAGAGAAATAAGTGAAGATGAAAATGTAGAAGGGGGATATTTATATGTCATTTTCTAGGTTTTTAATCTAGACCGTTCATTTGATTATACAACAACAACGAAGATTAAAGCCACGTCAATAAGGCAGTCAAAGGTTTTGTCAGTCAAAAGTTTTGAAGGGAGATGTCAATACATTTTGATAAGTAAAAACGTTCCACATATTTCTTTATTCCCTCTTTATTTTATTATTTCTTCTATTATTTTTTTATTCAGTCTTACATCCATTGATATAATATATCAACTATCTCTACCTTGGAGTCATCAACTTACATCCATTATCCATATAGAACCCAAACCTCTATAATTATCTTATCAACTCAAGTATTTCAATAATATACATATTACAAAATAAATAAAAAATCTAAGAAATGAATTAATTTTATGTTAGTAAACACTTTAGTACATATATTTGAATAACCATCATCAATAGAAGTTTTAATGAGTTTAATTTTACTATAAAAGTCCATCTTTTAATATCTTTTTTTACATCCATGTGATTATATCTTTTATGATATATATAGCTGTTATAGAAGATACACGTCCAACTTTTTTTACGAAACCTATCTAGTCATAATAATTTAATTAAAAGAATCACTTGCCAATATATATACTTGATTTTCTAAAATCTTTGTGTCCAACAAAATCAACATTCCATAACTAACCGGTTAAAACAGAATTTTTCTGTTAGCATAATATAATACAATATCTAAATTACTATTAATGTAAGTAACTACTAACATCAAATCACTGAAATGTGGATTCTAAGATTAAACAAATATATTTTACAAAGTAAAGAATTTGCAAAAGATAAAGTTTGATATAGTGTTGATCATGGGATGATATAATGGTTTAAATCACATTAGGATGTGGAATATTTTGCATCCTAATAAGTCTATCTATATAGTGGGAAATCGTGCATCGTTTAAGATAAATTGTCCATTAAAGGCATCTTAATTATCCTACAATTCAAATTTTCATACTTCGGTTAAATTTTCAGTAGTTAAGGAGTTCGATTTATTTTGAAGATGTCGTTTTTTTCCTATCTTTTACAATAATCATGCTCAGTATTATTTCGACATGACAAAGTTATTTAATATCAAATTTAGAGTGCAAGGAAGATCTCAATTGATAGATTTCAGAAAGAGAACTATTGATTGACAATATGTTACCCACATGCACGATAAGATGAATAGAAACTTTATATATAAAAGTAAAGCCAAACATTTATCATTCTCACTTCCTATGAAAAAATAACCACAGAGGAATAAAACCTTTAATACCACTGAATATATGATAGTTTAAGAAACTAAATTTTTCTAGTAACCAAATACCATCTATTCTATCATTGACAAACCTCTTTAACTACTATAGTAGAGTATAGATGATATTAATTAGTTTCTAAAGAGCATATCACTAGCAACAAAATTTAAATATTCATGAATAATTACAATTTTTAAAAACAAAATTAAGACACTAGCAATGACCTATGATGTCACTTAATTTAATAAAAAATTAAAAAACAAATAAAAGGCTTGTAAATCAGAAACAGGCATTGTTAATGACTAATGACCATATATAAAATTAAAAAGAAGATATTAATGACACCTAAGTGACACTAGTGATGACCATTAATGTTGTTAGTTATCTTAGTCAGATAGAATCCCAATTGATGTTTTTTCTTATATCTTACACTGTAGAATATTTACAAACCCCCACATGAAACAATGCACCTATCTAGCTACAATCTAGCCCTTATAATGCCGTTGGTAACTAGTCTTGCCACAACTACTAAGCGTTCGCCACTACTATCAAACACTCACACTTTAAGTAAGATTTATTATTTAGTGTACATGTGGGTGTGTATGTGTATATTTATAGTTTGAGAATATATATATATATAGACCAATATTGCAATTTACCAAAGTATATGAGTGGAGTATTGCAAGTTACTTTAGTTTAGGAACCTTGGAGGTAATTTCAATAATACTGAGGTGTTTGTAGTGTTATACATACAATATATTGGTACCTTTTGTGTAATTTACTAAAGAATATTTTGATAATAAAGCATCTCTAAATAATTAATAGGGACTACTAGCATAATATTTTAACATATAGTTGATTATAGTAAAGTTTATTTAAACATCAACTAATAAAGGAATTATTACTAAAAAAATTCATTGTATAGGGCCACAAAGTGCATATAAATAAAGAAGAGTCAATAATAAATGAAATACTGAGATATAAAACCTTGCTCTTGTTACGTGAGATAAAAAATATACAAAAAGTCACAAAGGAATTAAATGATATTTTAATGTATATATTACATTTTCTTTATTTGGTCATGGGTTTTTCTTAAACCATCACTAGTCATTCAGTCTATTGTTTACATTTGATCGTGCAACTAATTTTTTAAGACTACTTAATGGTGCTTGAGTTTAAGAAACTATAACATATTTAACATGAAGTTTCAAATTTAATATACTTATTGAAGTAGGAGTATGACATTTATGATAAGGTTTCTATGCAATGTTAATTAAAACAAGGGGTTAATATGAGTATTCTTTGGCATTTCCTTTTAATGCCCTATATATGACATATGAGAGTCGAATGAAATTTATTGTTGATGTCTCCCTATTTGTGATGGTTTAGTCTTAGTTAGAGACATCATATTAGTATTTTAGGAAGTTTAATACTCGATCTTCTTATAATATAGTGTACTTTCCTATTTCTTGTCTTGATTTAATGATTTATTATTTTTAGATTATATTTGGTTTGATTTATTTATTTAGTGTGAAGCTTTAAAGATATATAGAAATTAAATAGATGCCGAATTAATTCTAAGAGATAAAGGAAAGAAGATAATTATCAGAATTGGAGATAAAGAAAAGAAAAGATAGATATGGAAACATAATGTTGCCAAGTAAATATGAATTCCAACATCCACGTCCATTAAAGTGATCATAACTCAAAATTGGCTAGGAAATTGGAAGAATAGATTGAAGCAAAGTTATAGAGCATTTTGAGGTGATGAGTTTCGATATAAAGAGCGCGTCAATCCAAGTTGAAACGAAGAATTTATGTCCAATACAAAACATCGGTAGATTATTATCTTTTCTATATTTTAGGGTTACGAATTTGAGTTGGTCTAGAAGTCCAATTTCTTGTCTTCTACTCCAAGAAAACATTTTAGGGCTTCCTATAACCCTATGAATACACCCTTAAACCTTTGTAAACTCATCATTGCCTCCCACAAGCCAGTTCTCAAGTTTTATGTCATTAGAGTTATTGAAGAGAGCAAGATGTTAATTACGTATCTTTGTTTGTTTTATTCCTTCAGCTATGAACTAATTTTCCCATAACTTGGGTTTGCATTATGTATAATCTATAAATTCTATTTTCTTTCTATTTAAGTTTTTTTGAGAATTATATGTTTTAAATTGATTCTAGCTGCTTAACCATATATTTGATTTATGTGTTTTGATTTATTGTATGTCTTAGACCTGATCAATTTTGGGCTTTTCTAATAGTAGTTAGATTGTCACCCGGAAGGGTGTCTAATTATTGTAACACCAAAGAAACGTCTAGTGTACGGAATTAATCCTACCAAGATTTGCCTAACTCGATAGTCATTGGTGCTTAATTTAATCACCAATCGTCATTAGTAGGCCAGACTCACCTAGGACTAGTAGCACAAGATAATTGGTGTCCCCTCGTGATTATAAGGTCACCACCCTAGTTCGCTCTCCGTGGAAAGGGGGAATTTAGATTCCTGACTAGTTATCTAAGAGCTTATAAACTGAGCTATATAAAAAATTAGAAGGATTAGTGCACACTAGCAAAACCTAAATTATATTCTTTTATCTTATTTCTCGTATATTTATTTTATTGTCTTTTATTTTATTTAGTTTAATCATTAATTTCTCAATCAATCATATTTAATTTCTTGTCTTTTTATTATAAATTGCTACTCTGATTTATTTATCCATTCATTTACCACATAAAAGTCCCTGAGGAACGAATTTTTTTATCATTAAAACTTGCATACGTCCTATAATACTTGCAATACCGTGCTAGTCTAGGGTACTTGTTTTCTTTCTTTTATCTATTATTTTTACCACACCATAGGCGACAACAAGTTTTTGGCGCCGCTGCCGGGGATTTGTGTCTCGTTAGCGTGTGGTTATTTATTTATAGTAGTAGTTTTAGTTTTTAGTTATTTTTTTTTCCAGTTTTACGCTTTTGGGTTGCTTTAGTCTCTTTCATGTTTACAGTGCATGCTTGCGGAACCAGAGAGGTGTTTCACAACTTATAACAAACGCTTAAGAGAAGGGAAAGAGCAACAAAGAGCGATGGCAGGACATCAAGAAGCAAAAGATTCATCACTAGTGGTTCCACCACTTGGTCCTTTTGGACATGTACCACCACCACCACCAGGAGATAACAGAAACAACAACAGAATCGAACAAGATCTCCCAAGCTTGGGAGCCAATTTTCAAATTCAACCATTAGGTTATCGTCCTCCAGAGATCCAGAATATCAAGTTTAGCCCCGATCTGGGCTTGCTCAGTCAATTTCAGAGTTTCGGGCTTTATAGTGGTGGAACAATACAAGATCCGGTAAGAATGATTCAGAAGTTCATGCAGATTTGTGATGACTATGCTACTCCAGGCATTACACGCGAGCAATTGTATTGTCACATTTTTTTTTTTTCTGACCGACAAAGCTGGTGATTGGCTAGATAGACAACCACCAAGTACAATTACTACTTAGGCAGAACTTCAAGCTGCATTTTTAACCGTTTTCATCCTGAGTGTATGAGACACGAAGATCAGAGCGAGGTTGCTATGCTTTGTCAAGAGAATGGAGAAGAAGTAGGAGACGCATGGACAAGGTTCCACCAGAAGTTAGCTAGATGTCCACTCTATGGTTACACCCCGTATTTACAGTTAGCTATATTTTATCAAGGTATCAATGTCGAAAGTAGACTGAGGGTAGATAATCTTGGAAAGGGAAATTTTGTGTCCATGGATCCTGCTGAAGCCGTCGAAGGTATGTAAAACATATTAGAAACATAAATGAGTTGACCACTTGCGCGAGCTTCTATAACAAACACCAGAGATACGCTTCGATTAAATGCAGAAACTGCAAGCTCAACTCAATTTTCAGAATTAGAAAATCAAATCAAAGAGATTAAGCTGAGATGCATAATAATTTAGCCGCAGCAAATCTAGTGCAAGAAGCACAAGTTTGTACATAGTGTGGGGTCATGAATCATACATGGGAAGAGTGGGATCATGAATCATAAAAATATAACAGCATTTTTTTCTTATGTATAACATGAAATTTGTCTCAACAAGTAAATAATAAGTATAATTTTATCTAAAATAATATTTTTAAAAGAATATGCATAAATATTGAGAGGCTGATGAACAATATATTACGTAATATTCAAATACATTATGGTTGCTATTTTTACGACATATATTAATAAATTATATGAAAACGTATGTACAAGTGCATTATAAGTTTAATTGTATTTTAGTTTTTCAAATTACTCTAATATGTATATTAATATCTTCACAACATAATATGTCACACATTATGATTAATTAAATTATACTTTCATAGTAGTATAAATTATTTAGACCCATCTAAACACTTTTATTAATATCTTGAGGACTTTTATAATAAATTTATTAAAAGACTATTTTAGATATTAAAAATTTGCATATTTAAAAATAAATAAAAATAAAAATAATATTATACAATTTTAATACCTCTATGCGTATATGGAAAAATACTTACGTATCTAGGGTTGTAAACGAGTCGAGGGGAACCGAATACTTTATTTATATGCTTGTTTCTTTAATTTCTCCTTAAATTTAAACGAGTCGGGTCGAGCTGAGCTCAATTTTAAACGAGCTTAGACCGAGTTTCTAATGATCCAAATCAGAAAAAGTTAGAACTTGTTTGTTTAAAACAATCTTTTTTTAGAGTCGAGTAGGAGTTGCTCATAAACAATTTATTTTTTATGGTTGAAATGAGACTTTCATGAACGGTTGGTATTTGGAGGAGGGTATGGTATGAAAATATGAAGCATAACATTAATTAAAAAATTAATGTCTAAAGAAATTAATAATATCCAATTTGATACTAAAGGTTTAATAATATATACTAATTTATAATTCATAATTCTAAACGAGCTCACGAGTCGATCTCAAACAGGCTCGTTCAAGTTTAAAATGGAACTTAAACTTGAACCTATTTATATTTAAGCCGATCTTGAACGAGCTTTTCTCCGAGCCGAGCTCGAGTCGCTCGCGAGCGGGTTTTTCATTTACAATCCTATATATATCAATGAATTACACATAACGTGAAAATTTAACTTTCCCATAAAGTTTTTTTTGTTACAACAACCTTACTTTAGAATGTGATGTTGGAGGTCTAATCGAAACAATGAATCTAGAGAGTTACATTGTAATTTATTATATTTTTCATTTGATAAAATTAACTTACTCCTATTCTAAGAAGGCTTGAATGATAACTTAGGAACAAGAGGGATGCTTCTTTGGGCATATCCTATGTGTTTCTTTATGCACCAATTCAACCACAGTTGTTGTACAGGGTAACAAGAACTTATAAATAATAAAGGATTTCCTAAATCCAAAAAATAACCATATTCTAGAATCATAAAAATTAACAATCATAAAAACTGGCATATCAAATCCCCAATTTTTCTCTATATCCCTAATTTTTTAATTTTCTTTCTTTTACGATAAGTAAACATAGATTTTTAATACACGTGTTCATATAGATCTACAATTTTTGTGTGGGAGATCCGTAAGAAATTTATTCTACCAAGTAATAATTTTACTCGGGTAAGAAATTTTTTAATAGAAGAATTTATTTGGTTATTATACATGTATATAATTATTAAAATATTTTAATTATTATATACATGTATAACAACCAAAACAATTTTTTTATTAAAAATTTTCTTACCCGAGTAATGTTATTACTTGGTGGAATAAATTTCTTTTGGATCTCCTAGACAAATTGTAGATCTATAAGAAAATGTATATTAAAATCTATGTTTATTTATCGAAAAAAGAAAGAAAATGAAAAAATTAGGGATATAAAGGAAAATTGGCGATTTGATATGCCAATTTATTATGAATGTGAATTTTCATGATATCTAGAGTAAGGTTATTTTTGGGTTTAGGGAATCAATGTCTTTTTCCTTCGGTATCTATTAGAGCATGACTCGCCCTAGGTCTGAACCTATCCTTCTCAGCACTAAGGTTGAATCGGCTACATAAATAAACACTTAAGTTATGTGCAAAAAAGCATCCATCTTTTCCCTAATTTAACATTCAAGCCTTCTAAACATAGCAATTTATTTAGTTTATTATATTAAAAATATAACAAGTTAAAAGGTTATTATCCAAGATTCATGATTTTACAAACAAAACACTTTTTATAAATCAAATTGTCACAATGATATATAGATATTCTAAAAGCTTGCCAATAAGTAAGAAGGCTTGCCTCCTATAGATTTTTCCTCCCATTTTTCCCCAAAGAGCATTAAATCAAATAGGCAAGAAATTGATATCCTTAGAACAAAGGACTATATATTTTAATTAGTTTTTGCAACACAGAAAAAAATTAGGATTTAATAAGAGTATTATATACCATATGGAGTGAATACCACATAAACATTAGAAGCAATGAATGTTATACAATGCATTAATTCAATTTAACATTTATATGATTGGATAAATCTCAAATGTAGTAGATTCCCAAATCAATCCTATAATAAAATAATAATTAAGAATATTTTGTTACTAAGTGGGAGTATTACTATGAGAACAAAGCGAAACCTTAAGGGCAAGATAATAACACTTGACGGGCTTGAATAATCTAAACCTAATTATTTATATTTCATTAGCATTCAAATAACATGCAACACACAAGTTTACACAATTTTGTTAATAATTTGAACTACAACATAGTCATATAGATTAAAAACAAAACAAACTTAGAAGATCAAATTTACACAATCTAAATACTTATGTAGAATTTAGGAAGAGCCTTACATAGATACTGATATACACAATAGATAACATATATTTTAATATATATATATATGTTAGAAAATTTTAATAATTATAGGCTCATATATGTTAATATTAAATGTGTATTGTTATCGTAAAAGTTTTATCCAATTGATTATGTTCTAATAAAGCTAATAATTGGATTAGGTGTATAAAAGTGTCATGGAATGAAATAAAAGTGTAGATACTATTATATTATATTATTTCTAGTCTATTGAGGGGTCAAACTGGATATAATATAAGTTATTAATTATTAACTTCTAATAACTTCTTATTACGTTCAAAGAATATACACATTCTGTTCTTTCTCTCATCCCCATCTAAAGAGAAAAACCAAAAATACAGAAGGTATAGATCTGGAAGATTCATTACCCACTCCAACAAATTAAAGATCACAATCATGGCTACGGGTACGCTTCCACTAATTTCCTCTTTTATTCTTAATATTTTCAGTATAGATTATTTAGTATATTTATGGGTTTTGATTAAACATCAAATCGGTATCAGAGCCTCCTATATTGAATTTATTATAGAATAAATTAGGATATTTTTTTTTGTTTATTATTTATACTGATTGAAAACATTTGTTAAAGATATTTTTTTTTGTGTGCGCCCCTGGTATATTAATGATCAAATCTGTATGTTAGTTTTATATATGTCCACGCCGCCGCTTTTGATAATTCTTAATTTTAGTTTTCATTATGTTATGATCATGGCTTCGGCATATTGTGCTATATTTAATGGACAATAAGACACTGGTAGTGTAATTAGGATATTTGTTCATCGCTGATAATTAGTTTAATTTTCATAATCTTTAATAATAAAAAAATGATTATTGATTACACGAAAAATACAATTGATTGTGAAGCCATATATTAGTAAAATAAAATTTTCATATATGGACTTTTACAAATTGATGAAGGACTTTGTGATATTTTAAATTTTTGATTAATTGTATTATTTAATTCATAAGCGTATCATGGCAGTGGCACCATTAGACTTGGTTTGCTATCTCCTTAAAAATCAAGAATATAGTGCTACGAGCCTATATCATGTTCTATTAAACATTTTGATAGCATTTGTATAATACTTTGATATATGCTGAATATGTGCTGCAACTTAATACTTGATTTGGTGAAGTTGTTGTACAACTTTAGATTCAAAATTTTGTTTTATTTATTGTTCTGATATTAAATAAAATCAAATTGTAACTTGTACAATACCATACTGCCTAGATTATAATGTTCATTTATCCTTATAAAATGACTAAATTATCTTTTTATTAAGCCTGGAATACATTTTTGGGATTAGGCTATAATAACTTTTTTTTCATATATTATGAATTAGGTTAAATTTTATTTCTAATCTTAATTTATTTGTATGATAAATAAGTTAGTGAATTTTATTATACCTTTGGTTGTTATAAGGTTTAATTCAAATATAAATGATTCAGATCTATCATTTTGAATGAAATAGTTTAAATAAGATGTCACCAAAGTGACCACTCTTATGTAAATTATTCAGGAAAAATGTTTTATATTTGTGAATGCGTTATTGATGTGAGTATTAGTCGGCCTAAAGGAAGATGACCACTTATATTGATTACACATATACCTGTAATAATAACTACGTGATGATTATTTAGTTTATATGTAAATAATAACTTGATCTAAAGATAAACTTATTATTTGACATGTGTTATTGTCAGTATTTGATTATTACAATAAAAATACTAATTGCAGTTAATATTATTGTCGAAAGACTTGATATAAATGTTGTGTTCAGTATCTTGAGATGGAATTAATCATTATTCGAATTTACAGATTATAGAATAAGGATATTAATGCGAGCATTGTTTGTTTATTTTTTAATTCAGCTAGTTCTTCTACTACTACAATATCTGCTAATGTTAACTCGATTCCCATACTTAATGGGAATAATTTCAAGGATTGGAAAGACAACATTCTCATTGTTCTCAGCTGTATGGATCTGGAATTTGCACTAAGGGTTCAACAACCCCAACCCCTCACTCAGGAAAGTTCTCTTGAAGAGAAAAAGGAACATGAGAGATGGGATCGTTCAAATCGCATGAGTCTAATGATTATCAAGCGTGGCATTCCAGAAGCCTTTAGAAGTGTAGATTCCGAAGGAATTACTAATGCTAAGAAGTTTATTGCTGAAATTGAGAAACGTTTTGCCAAAAACAACAAGGCTGAAACAAGCACGCTTCTGGCACGCTTGATTTCAATGAAATATAAGGGAAAAGGCAATATAAGGGAGTACATCATGGAGATGTCACACATTGCTTCAAAACTTAAGGTTCTAAAACTCGACATGTCCGATGACTTGCTCGTGCATTTAGTACTTATATCACTTCCTCCACAATTTAACCAATTCAAGGTCAGTTATAACTGTCAAAAGGAGAAATGGACTCTTAATGAGCTCATCTCATACTGTGTGCAAGAGGAAGAAAGGTTGAAGCAAGAAAGAACTGAAAGTGCTCACTTAGCAAGCACCTCTAAAGATAAAAGCAACAAAAAAAATCAGAGAATAAGGCTGCTAAGGGTCCAACACAAAAGAAACAAAATCAGGAACCAGGTGTTTGTTACTTTTGTCATAAGCCTGGACATATGAAGAAAGAATGTACAAAATATCACGCTTGGCGTGCTAAGAATGGTACAATTATTACTTTGGTCTGTTCTGAGGTAAATTTAGCTTCAGTACCTAGAAATACTTGGTGGATAGATTCTGGTGCTACTACTTACATAAGTATTTCTATGCAGGGTTGCCTGATCTGCCGAAAGCCAAGTGATGGTGAAAGACACATCTTTGTGGGCGACGGAAAGTCGGTAGAGGTGGAGGTGATTGGTCATTTAGATTGTTAATAGGAACTAGTTGTTATTTGGATTTAAAAGATACTTTTGTTGTATCCTGGTTTAGGCGTAATTTGATTTCAGATTCTTTATTGGACAAATTAGGATATTGTTGTTCATTTGGAAACAATCATTTTAATTTATCTTTAAATTCTAATATTGTGGGAACCGGTTCACTAAGTGAATACGACAATTTATATTTACTTGATACAATCACATCTTATAATGAAACCTTGAACGTGGAATCACATGGTACTAAACGCAAGATTAATCAGGAAAATTCAGCATCATTATTGCATAAATGCTTAGGTCATATTTCAAAGAATAGAATTGAGCGACTTGTGTCTGATGGAATTTTAAATTCCCTTGACTTTTTGGATTTCAATATTTGTATTGAATGCATTAAGGGAAAGTAGACCAAAAAAAAGAGATTAGGTGCCAATAGAGCTTCAGATGTCTTAGAATTGATTCACACAGATATCTGTGGACCATTTCCTACGTCTTCTTGGAATGGCAACAATTTATATCATTCATAGACGATTACTCTCGTTATGGTACCTATATCTAATTCATGAGAAATCTCAGTATCTGGACGTGTTCAAGGCTTTTAAGTCTGAAGTTGAGAATCAACTTAACAAAACAATAAAAGCCATAAGGTCTGACCGTGGTGGTGAATATTACGGCATAAATGACGGATCAGGTGAACAACGTTCGGGACCTTTTGCTAAGTTCCTAGAGGAATGCGATATCGTTCCACAATACACTATGCCAGGATCACCTAGCATGAATGGGGTTGCTGAGAGAGGAAATAGGACTCTTAAGGATATGGTAAGGAGTATGATTAGTCATTCAACCTTACCAGAGTCACTATGGGGAGAAGCATTAAAGACAGCAGTTTATATTCTTAATAGATTACCAACTAAAGCAGTTACTAAAATACCTTATGAGCTTTGGACAGGTAGAAAACCTAGTCTAAAACATTTCCATATTTGGGGATGTCCAGCCGAGGAAAGGCCTTATAGGCCAAACGAAAGAAAACTGGACCCCAAAACAGTAAGTAGCTACTTTATTGGTTATTCTGAGCGATCAAAAGGGTACAAATTTTATGATCCTACAATGAAGAACATATTTGAGACGGGAAATGCAATATTTTTTGAGGATGTTGAGTTTGGGGGGAGAAATAAGGTTAGAGACGTTGCTTTTGAGGAGGAATCAGTTTCGAATCCTATTCCTATTATCACTTTTGACAATGTACAAGTTCCTACACTAGTCATTGATCAAGAAGTGGATCCGGGACCTCAACAAGTCAACGTTGAACAACTTCCTATTCAAGATGAAATAATTATTCAAGAAGAACAAACTCAACAACCTCAACAACCTGTGCCAATAAGGCGATCCACTAGAGAAAGGAGAAACACAGTTCCAGATGATTATATTGTGTATATCCAAGAACATGAGGAAGAAAATTGCACGATGGAAGATGATCTAATCAACTTTCATCATGCCATGAAAAGTTCTAACTCTCAAAAGTGGATTGAAGCAATGCATGATGAGTATAAATCTATGCAAGACAATAAGGTTTGGGAACTTGTTCCGTTACCAGAAGGTGCAAAACCAATTGGTTGTAAGTGGATATTTAAAACCAAAAGGGATGCGAATGGTAATATGGAAAGGTATAAGGCTCGACTTGTAGCTAAAGGCTTTACTCAAAAGGAAGGTATTGACTTCAAAGAGACTTTTTCTCCAGTATCATCAAAAGACTCTTTTCGAACAATTATGGCACTTGTTGCTAATTTTGATCTCGAGTTACATCAGATGGATGTTAAAACAACGTTCTTAAATGGAGACATTGATGAGACAATTTATATGGTACAACCAGAAAACTTTGTTTCGGGAGATCCAAAGAATATGGTTTGCAAGTTAACTAAATCCATCTATGGACTCAAGCAAGCTTCTCGTCAATGGTACCACAAGTTTCATCAAGTCATTATCTCATTTGGTTTTGAGATAAATGCAGTAGATGATTGTGGGTTTCACAAGTTCAGTGGGAGTAAATTCATATTCCTGGTTTTGTATGTAGATGACATATTCTTGCAACTAATGATATAAGCATTTTGCACGAAACTAAGAAATTTCTTTCAAAGAATTTTGAGATGAAAGATCTTGGAGACGCCTCTTTTTTATTGGGAAACCAAATATACAGTGATCGTTCTCGAGGTATTCTTGGATTATCACAAAAGAGTTATATCGATAAAGTACTTAAAACATTTGGCATGCAAGACAGTAGACTAGGTGACACCCCTGTCGCTAAAGGAGACAAATTCAGTTTAACTCAATGCCCTAAAGGAAACCTTGAAATTCAAGAAATACAGAAGATTCCCTATGCATCAGCAGTTGGGAGTTTAATGTATGCTCAAGTGTGTACACGTCCAGATATTGCGTACATTGTTGGCATGTTAGGCAGATATCTCAGCAACCCTGGTATGGAACATTGAAAAGCAGCCAAGCGATGAGATACTTGAAGAGAACCAAAGATTTTATGCTCACATATAAGAAATCGGATCAATTGGAGATTATTGGGTATTCAGACTCCGATTTTGCGGGATGCCAAGATTGTAGAAAATCTACATCAGGCTATATATATCTCTTAGCTGGAGGTGCTATATCGTGGAAGAGTGTCAAACAAACACTTGTAGCTTCTTCCACTATGGCAGCAGAATTTGTAGCATGTTATGAGGCATGTTATCAAGGAATATGACTTCAAAATTTTGTCACTAGGCTGCGCATTTTAGAAAATGAAGAAAGACCATTAAAGTTATATTGTGACAATAAATCAGCAGTACTATATTCAAACAACAATAGGAGCTCATCTAAGTCAAAACATATTGACATAAAGTTCCTTGTTGTGAAAGAACGGGTACAGAGTGGAGAAATATATAAGAGAGCACATTGGAACAAACTCTATGATTGCGGATCCGCTTACCAAAGGATTACCACCCAAAGTCTTTCATGAGCATACCGCTCATATGGGTGTTATATTACATGAAGATGTGATGTTTTAATGGGAGTTTAATTTTTTTTATTTCTCTATGTTCTTAATTTAGAGACATTATGTATTTGGATATTTTATGTAGAAGTACAGCATTTAGTTCTTTTACACTCTGCCAGTTCCGTTTTGTTTAATCTCACTAAGGTTTAAAGTTGGACCAGTTGGAAATAGGCCTGTTTAGACCATATTACATGTAATTTCCATGCTACGCTTCCATGATTGATCTATGTCATTTGATTATATTGGTATATGTGATTATTGATGGATTTAGTTGCGCTAAATGTGACGAAAGTCCCGTTAGTCTTGTATCGTTATGGTTGATGGATAAGATTGTTTGAAATACCTCTATATATGATAACATTTTGGAGCGCTCATAAGGTTATACACATTCATAAAGTAACATATGTGGCCCAAGTGGGAGATTGTTAGAAATTTTTTATAATTATGGGCTCACATATGTTAATATTAAATGTGTATTGTTATCTTAAAAGTTTTATCCAATTAATTATGGTCTAATAAATCTAATAAATCTAATAATTGGATTAGGGGAATAAAAGTGTCATGAAATTAAAGTGTAGATACTATTATATTATTTCTAGTTTATTGAGGGGTCAAACTGGATATAATAGAAGTTATTAATTATTAACTTCTAATAACTTCTTATTCTTAACTGAACGCACGTTAAGAGAATTATAAGAAGGAGGTTATGGTCCCCAGATCATACACGTTATGTTCTTTCTCTCATACCAATCTAAAGAGAAAAACCAAAAATACAGAAGGTATAGATCTGGACGATTCATTGCCCACTCCAATAAATTAAAGATCACAATCATGGCTACGGGTAAGCTTCCACTAATCTCCTCTGTTACTCTTAATATTTTCAGTATAGATTATTTAGTATATTTATGGGTTTTGATTAAACACCAAATCCCTACAATATATGTATACAATTTGAAAATAATTTCATCCAACTAATAACCATAAAACAGAACTACACATTATTTATCTTAAATTCATACAATATAAATTATATATATTTATCATTTCAATTAAATTGATGGAAGAAAATATTAAACCTATATAATTATATTATATTATATATATATATATATATATTAATTTTAAAATGTCACTTTAAATTTATTTCCTTATATCTTCATATTTTTTTAAAAAAAATAAATAAATGTTGTATAAATTAATAAATATTTACATAAAACCACTTAATTATAAATAATATAATTTGTTGAAAATTACGTTTTAAAAAAAAATCTCACAAAATATAGAAAAAGTATGCAAAAATATCAATAATTAAACAAATAAAGAAAATAATATGACTTTTATATGGGTCTTGCCTAGAATTAAATTATTTTTAATTAATAATTTGTTCCACAAAACTCAAAACTCTTTCTTGATCTATCTACAAAATTTTATTCCATCTTAATTCATAAAAAAACTAGAAGCAAATACTAGAAAGTATGAAAAAAATTGAAAAACAAAAATACAAATATTTACATATATCACAAATAAAATGGTTAATCTCTTTAAACTCGGGCTACAAGAAATTTTGCAGATCGTATGAAGAAACTTAAATATCTTGCATTTGTATCTGTATTTGTTAGAGATATAATATTACATAATAAGTGAAGAAGAAAATGTAGAAAAGGGATATTTATATGTCATTTTCTAGGTTTTTAATTTAGACTGTTCATTTGGTTATACAATAACAACAAAGGTTAAAGCCACGTCATTAAGGCAGTCAAAGGTTTTGTCAGTCAAAAGTTTTGATGGGAGATCTCAATAAAACGACAACATTTTGATAAGTAAAAAGGTTCCACATATTTATTTCTTCCCTCTTTATTTCATTATTTCTTCTATTATTTTTTTATTCAGTCTTACATCCATTGATATAATATATCAACTATTTCTACCTTGGAGTCATCAACTTACATCCATTACCCATATAGAACCCAAACCTCTATAATTATCTTATTAACTCAAGTACTTCAATAATATACATATGACACAATAAATAAAAAATCTAAGAAATGAATTAATTTTATGTTAGTAAACACTTTAGTACATATATTTGAATAATTGTCATCAATAGAAATTTTAACGAGTTTAATTTGACCATAAAAAGTCCATCTAATAATATATTTTTTTACATAAATATGATTATATATTTTATTATATATGTGATTTTTAACATAATTTAATGATAGATTAACTATCAGAAAATATAGTCGTTATCGAAGATACACGTCCAACTTCTTTACAAAACCTATCTACTCAAAATACTTTAACTAAAACAATCACTTGCCAATATATATACTTGATTTTCTAAAATCTTTGTGTCCAACAAAATCAACACCTTCATAACTAACCAGTTAAAATTGAATTTTTCTGTTAGCATTATATAATACAATATCTAAATTACTATTGATGTAAGTAACTACTAACTTCAAATCACTGAATTGTAGATTCCAAGATTAAACAAATGTATGTTACTAAGTAAAGAATTTGCAAAAGATAAAGCCTGATATATTGTTGATCATGGGATGATATAATGGTTTAAGTCACATTAGGAAATGGAATATTTTGCATCCTTATAAGTCTATCTATATAGTGGGAAATTGTGATTCGTTTAAGATAAATTGTCCATTAAAGGCATCTTAATTGTTCTACAATTCAAATTTTCATACTTAGGTTCAATTTTCAGTAATTAAAGAGTTCGATTAATTTTGAAGATGTCGTCTTTTCCTATATTTTACAATAATCATGCCCAGTATTATTTCGACATGACAAAGTTATTTAATATCAAATTTAGGGTGCAAGGAAGATTTTAATTTATATATTTCAGATAGAGAACTATTGATTGACAATATGTTACCCGCATTCAAGATAAGATAAATTGAAACTTTATATATAAAAGTAAAGCAAAACATTTATAATTCTCACTTCCTATGAAAAAAATAACCACATAGGAATGAAACCTTTAATACCACTGAATATGTAATTGTTTAAGAAAAGAGATTTTTCTAGTAACCAAATACCATCTATTCTATCATTGACAAACCTCTTTAACTACTATAGCAGAGTGCATTATATATGACATTAATAAGTTTCTAAAGAGCATATCATTAGCAACGAAATTTAAATATTCATGAATAATGATAATTTTTTAAAATAAAAAATAGGAAACTAGCAGTGACCTATGATGTCACTTAATTTAATAAAAAATAAAAAAACAAATAAAAGGCTAGTAAATCAGAATCAGACATTGTTAATGACTAATGACCATATATAAAATTAAAAAGAAGATATTAATGACACCTAAGTGACACTAGTGATGACCATTAATGTCGTTAGTTATCTTAGTCAGATAGAATCCCAATTGAGGTTTTTTCTTATACCTTACATTGTAGAATATTTACAAACCCCCACCTGAAACAATGCACCTATCTAGCTGCAATCTAGCCCTTATACTGCCGTTGGTAACAAGTCTTGCCACAACGACCAAGCGTTCTCCACTACTATCAAACACTCACACTTTAAGTAAGATTTATTATTTAGTATACATTTGGGTATGTATGTGTATATATATAGTTTGAAAATATATATATGGACCAATATTGTAAGTTACTTTAGTTTAGGAACCTTGGAGGTAATTTAACTAATACTGAGGTGTTTGATGTGTATTTACATACAATATATTGGTACCTTTTGTGTAATTTACTGAAGAATATTTTGATAATCAAGCATCTCTAAATAATTAATAGGGACTAGTAGCATAATTTTGTAACATATAGTTCATTATAGTAAAGTTTAATTAAAAAAATTAATAAAGGAATTATTACTAAAATTTTGCATTGTATAGGGCCACAAAGTGCATATAAATAAAGAAGTGTCAATAATAAATGAAATACTGAGATATAAAAAATTTGCGTAAATGTCACAAAGGAAGTAAATGATATTTTTAATGTATATATTACATTTTCTTTATTTGGTCATGGGTTTTTCTTAAAACATCACTAGTCATTCAGACTATTGAGTACATTTGATCGTGCAACTAATTTTTTGAGACTACACAATGGTGCTTCAGTTTAAGAAACTATAACATATCTGAATATTTAATTTTTGTTGTCTCATACTAACATGAAGTTTCAAATTTAATATACTTATTGAAGTAGGAGTATGAAATTTAGGATAAGGTTTCTATGCAATGTTTAATATTACAAGGGGTTAATATGAGTTTTCTTTGACATTTCCTTTTAATGCCCTATATATGACATATGAGAGTCGAATGAAATTTATGGTTGATGTCTCACTATTTGTGATGTTTTAATCTTAGTTGAACACATCATATTAGTATTTTAGGAAGTCTAATACTCGATCTTCTTATAATATTGTGTACTTTCCTATTTCTTGTCTTGATTTAATGATTTATTATTTTTAGAGCATATTTGGTTTAATTTATTTATTTAGTGTGAAGCTTTAAAGATATATGGAAATTTAAATAGATGCCAAATTAATTCTGAGAGATAAAGGAAAGAAGATAATGATCAGAATTGGAGATAAAGAAAAGAAAAGATAGATATGGAAACATAATGTTGCCAAGTAAATCTGAATTCCAGCATCCACATCCATTAAAGTGATCATAACTCATGATTGGCTAGGAAATTGGAAGAATTGTCTGAAGCGAAGTTACAGAGCATTCTGAGGTGATGAGTTTCGATATAAAGAGCGCGTCAATCCGAGTTGAAACGAAGAATTTATGTCCATAACAAAACAGCGGCAGATTATTTCCTTTTCTATATTTGAGGGTTTCGAATTTGACTTGGACAAGAAGTCCAATTACTTGTCTTCTACTCCAAGAAAACGTTTTAGGGCTTCCTAGAACCCTATGAATACACCCTTAAACCTTTGTAAACTCATCATTGCCTCCCATAAGCCAGTTCTTAAGTTTTATATCATTAGAGTTATTGAGAAGAGCAAGATGACAATTATGTATCTTTGTTTTAGTTTTATTCCTTCAGGTATGAACTAATTTTCCCATAACTTGGGTTTTGCATTATATATAATCTATAAATTATATTTTCCTTCTATCTAAGTTTCTTTGAGAATTATATGTTTTAAATTGATTCTAGCTGCTTAACCATATATTGTGATTTATGTGCTTTGATTTATTGTCTTTCTTAGACTTGATCAATTTAGGGTGTTTCTAATAGTAGTTAGATGTTCACGCGGAAGTGGTGTCTAAGTATTGTAACACCACATAAACGTCTAGTGTACGGAATTAATCCTGACAAGATTTTCCTAACTCGATAGTCATTGGTTTTTAATTTAATCACCAATCATTATTAGTAGGCCAGACTCACCTAGGACCCTAGTAGTACAGGATAACCCTATTTGGAGTCCCCTCGTGATTGTGAGGTCACCACCCTAGTTCGTTCTCTGTGGATAGGGGGAATTTAGAATCCTGACTAGTTATCTAAGAGCTATTATAACCCTTATAACCTGAACTGATATAAAAAATTAGTAGCAGAACCTAAATTAAATTCTCTCATCTTATTTCTCGCATATTTATTTTATTGTCTTTTATTTTATTTTATTTAGTTTAATCATTAATTTCTCGATCAATCATATTCATTTTCTTGTCTTTTAATTATAAATTGCTACTCTGATTTATTTATCCATTCATTTAACATATTTCAGTCCCTGAGGAACGAATCTTCTTATAATACTTGCAGTACCGTGCTAGTCTATGGTGCATGTTTGCTTTCTTTTATCTATTATTTTTACCACTCCCTAGGCGACACCAAGTTTTTGGCGCCGCTGCCAGAGATTTGTGTCTCGTTAGCGTGTGGTTATTTATTTATAATAGTAGTTTTAGTTTTTAGTTATTTTTATTTTTCCAGTTTTACGCTTTTGGGTTGCTTTAGTCTCTTTCATGTTTACAGTGCATGCTTGCGGAACCATAGAGGTGTTTCAATGCTTATAACAGACACTTAAGAGAAGAGAAATAGCGACGAAGAGCGATGACAGAACATCAAGAAGCAACAGATTCACCACTAGTTGTTCCACCACTTGGTCCTTTTGGATATGTACCAACACCACCAGGAGATAAGAAAATCGAACAAGATCTCCCAAGCTTGGGAGCCCATTTTCAAATTCAACCATTAGGTTATCGTCCTCCAGAGATCCAAAATATCAAGTTTAGACCCGATCCGGGCATGCTCAGTCAATTTAAGAGTTCTGGGCACTATAGTGGTGCAACAATACAAGATCAGGTAAGAGCGATTTAGAAGTTCATGCAGATTTGTGACGCCTATGCTACTCCACTGTATTGTCACATGTTTTCGTTCTTTCTGACCGGCAAAGCTGGTGATTGGCATGATAGACAACCACTAATACAATTACTACTTAGGCAGAACTTCAAGCTGCATTCTTTAACCGTTTTTATCCGGAGAGTATGAGACTCAAAGATCAGAGCGAGCTTGCTATGTTTTGTCAAGAGATTGTAGAAGAAGTAGGAGACGCATGGACAAGGTTCCAACAGAAGTTAGCTAGATGTCCACTCTATGGTTACACCCCGTATTTACAGTTAGCTATATTTTATCAGGGTATCAATGTCGAAAGTAGACTGAGGGTAGATAATCTTGGAAAGGGAAATTTTTTGTCCATGGATCCTGTTGAAACCGTCGAAGGTATGGAAAACATAATAGAAACTGAATGAGTTGACCACTTGCGCGAGCTCCTATTACAAACACCAGAGGTAAACTTCGATTAGATGCAGAAACTGCAAGCTCAGCTCAATTTGCAGCATTAGAAAATCAAATCAAAGAGATTAAGCTTAAGATGCATAAAAAATTTAGCCGCAGCAAATCTAGTGCAAGAAGCATAAGGTTGTACACAGTGTGGGGTCATGAATCATACATGGGAAGAGTGGGGTCATGAACCATAAAAATTATCCGTATTTTTTTCTTATATATAACATGCAATTTGTCTCAACAAATAAAATAATAAGTATAATTTTATCTAAAATAATATTTTTAAAAGAATCTGCATGAATATTGAGAGGCTAATGAAAAATATATTACAAAATATTCAAATACATTATGGTTGCTATTTTTTACTACATATATTAATAAATGAAATGAAAACGTATGTACAAGTGCATTATAAGTTTAATTGTATTTTAGTTTTTCAAATTACTCTAATATGTATATTAATATCTTCACAACATCATATGTCACACATCATGATTAATTAAATTATACTTTAATAGTAGTATAAATTATTTAGACCCATCTAAACACTTTTATTAATATCTTGAGGACTTTTAAAATAAATTTATTAAAAGACTATTTTAGATATAAAAAATTTGCATATTTAAAAGTAAATAAAGTAAAAATAATATTATACAATTTTAATACCTCTTTGCGTATATGGAAAAATACTTACGTATCTAGGGTTGTAAGCGAGTTGAGAGGAACCGAATACTTTATTTATATGCTTGTTTGTTTAATTTCTCCTCAAATTTAAACGAGTCGGGTCGAGCTGAGCTTTATTTTAAACGAGCTTAGCCCGAGCTTCTAATGATACAAATCATAAAAGTTAGAACTTGTTTGTTTAAAACAATCTTTTTTTAGAGTCGAGTAGGAGTTGCTCATAACCAATTTATTTTTTATGGTTGAAATGAGACTTTCATGAACGGTTGGTATTTGGTGGAGGTTGTGGTATGAAAATATGAAACATAACATTAATGAAAAAATAAATGTCTAAAGAAATTAATAATATCCAACTTGACATTAAAGGTTTAATAATTTATATTCATTTATAATTCATAATTCTAAACGAGCTCACGAGTCGATCTCGAGCAGACTCGTTTACTTATCGAGTTTAAAAAGGAACTTGAGCTTGAACGTTTTTATAGTTAAGCCGATCTTGAACGAGCTTTTCTCTGAGCCGAGCTCGAGCCGCTCGCGAGCAGCTTATTCATTTACAACCCTATATATATCCATGAATTACACATGACGTGAAAATTTAACTTTCCCATAAAGTTTTTTTTGTTACAACAACCTTACTTTAGAATGCAAAGTTGGAGGTCTAATTGAAACAATGAATCCCGAGAGTTAAATTGTAATTTATTATATTTTTCATTTGATAAAATAAATTTACTCCTATTTTAAGAAGGCTTGAATGTTAACTTAGGAAGAAGAGGGATGCTTCTTTGTGCATATCCTATGTGTTTCTTTATGCACCAATTCAACCACACAATTGCTATACAGGGTAACAAGAACTTATAATTAATAAAGGAAACATATATTTATTCCCTAAATCCAAAATATAACCCTATTCTAGAATCATACAATTTAACAATCATAAAAAATTGGCATATCAAATCCCCAATTTCCCTTTATATCCCTAATTTTTCAATTTTCTTTCTTTTCCGATAAGGAAACATAGATTTTTAATACACATATTCTTATAGATCTAAAAAATTAGTGTGGGAGATCCGGAAGAAATTTATTTCACCATGTAATAATTTTACTCGGTTAAGAAATTATTTAATAAAAGAATTGCTTTGGTTATTATACATGTATATAATAATTAAAATATGTTAATTATTATATACATGTATAATAACCAAAAAAATTTTTTTGTTAAATAATTTCTTACCCGAGTAATGTTATTACTTGGTGGAATAAATTTCTTTTGGATCTCTTAGACAAATTGTAGATCTATAAGAAAATATATATTAAAATCTATGTTTATTTATCGAAAAAGAAAGCAAATGAAAAAATTAGGGATATAAAGGAAAATTGGGAATTTGATATGCCAATTTATTATGATTGTTAATTTTCATGATATCTAGAGTAAGGTTATATTTTTTTTTTGGTCGAAGGAAGCATAGATTAAAAACTTCAAGAAAACAAGTTACCCTATCCCAGTAGGGTTATAATCATGAGCTAAAAGAGAGGCAAGTTTGGGAGGTGGAAAACAGTTCCAAAGGTTAAACAAGGAGTCTTTAATCTCCTGTTTAGCCACCCAATCTGCACAACAGTTTCTAGACCTCCTTACAAAGGAGATTTTCAAATTACAAACCTTTTTAATCCTACTAATACAGTTTACAAACCCTCTAATTTTACAAAAAGACTTAACATTTTTAGATAATTGAAGAACAAGGGCTTGGCAGTAACTCTCCACTTCAACTTTGCCTCTAGGAAGTCTTGAAGCTATCTCACAAGCTTGTAGAAGTCCTCTAGCCTCTGCTTCAAGTGGGGAGTTAGCAAAAAAAATTTGAGCAACCATCAACTAAGCTTCCTCGAGAATCCCTGAGAATACAAGCATATGAGGCAACATTAGTTTTAAATTCAAAAGATGCATCACAATTAACTTTGAAACATCCTGATAAAGGTGGAATCCAATTTCCATTTATGCCCTCTCTCAAGGTTTGCACCTGAGTTGCATAAACTTGTGAAGAATTTTGATGTAAACCTGCCTCATTCCTCACAATAAATCTGTTATCCTTTTTAGCCTTAGAGTTCACTCTTTTAGATAAAAATAATTAAAACTTCTGATAAAATTTTCATAGGATCAGGGACAATGCCACGAAAAATAGCCTCATTCCAGCCTTTCCAAATAATCCAAACAATATAAAAAGCTAATTCTCCAAGTCCTCTTTTATTAAACTCAGTCTCAGAGAGGCTAAGCCTAGTAAAATTAATCCATTTTTTGAAGTTAAAAGATGGAGCAGTTAAAGAGCAAAAGGTCAAGGGACTAGCTAACCAAACTGCCCTAGCCCAAGAGCAATGGAATATCAAATTTTCAACATTCTCTATTTCCATCTCACAAATAGAACACAAATCTGAATCACAAGATGTTCTAGCTTTTCTATTCTCATTTGTTGGTAATGCATTCTCATAGCATTTCCAAACAAAATTTTTGACTTTGGGAGCCACCTTCATTTCCCACACTGTTCTCCAGTCCTTAGACTGTAACATAAATGATTGGGGTTCTTTATTCTTCCCTTGATCCAATTCCGTCTTTTGCTGAGCCATCCATAGCCTTTGGTACATTTCTTTCACAGATACCCTACCATTTAAAGAGAAAGGCCAAAAAGGCACATCTTCAAGGTTGTATTGTGCAAGAAAAGTTGAGGCTATGGTTGCTACAGCTTTTGAAGGAAAGTATAAGTTAAGCAAATCCAGTTTCCAAGAGATAGACCCTGGATCAATAAGCTCAGCCACACAATTCAGAGAACAATTAGCTGGTTTAACTAATTCTTCTTTATATGGGATCCATTTATCTTCCCATATATTCAAACTCTTTCCATTACCAACATTCCATTTCAAATCTTTCAATAAACAGTTTCTACCTTCAATGAGGCTTTTCCAACTCCAAGAGCAATTACTACCAGTTTGAGCTTTAAAAAAATCAGTTGAAGGGAAATACTTCCCTTCAAAAAGTTTGAAAAGTAAAGAATTTTTATTTAAGTTAAATTTCCAAGCATTTGAGGCCAACAAAGAAAGGTTTTGACAGTGAAAATCTTTAAAACCGAGTCCTCCATCATCCTTACTATTCATAAGGGTTTGCCATTTGATCCAATGACACCTCCCTTCACCTTGGTTATCTCAATAAAAGTTTGAGATTAGTGAAGTTAAATGTGAAGTAATTTCTTTTGGAATAAGAAAAATGATATAATATAATTAGGGATAGCCCCTACCACTGCCTTAATAAGAACTTCTTTCCCACTCTTAGTGAGAATTTTAGTATCCCATCTTTCGATGTTTTTCATGACCATTTCAACAAGCCACTCAAGAGATTTTACCTTAGATTTACCCCAAGAAGAAGCTATTCCAAGTTATTTTCCCAAGTGATCAATTTTATTCATTCTCAGAAGAGATGAGAATTTAGTCCTCACATCATGTGGAGTATTTTTGCTAAAAAAGACCCCACTTTTATTTAGGTTTAATTTCTGTCCTGAGGCATAAGTATACCAATTCATGATATTATTGAAGATGTCAATGTTATTTTCACTTGCTTCTAAAAAGAATAAACTGTCATCTTCAAAGAGGACATGAGTTACCATTGGTGCTCCCCTAGATATTGAAATACCTTTAAACAATCTCATATCAACATAAAAGTCAATAAGGTGAGTAAGAGCTTGGGTAACAATGCAAAATAGGTAAGGGGATAGTGGGTCCCCCTGCCTTAATCCATTATGAGGTTTATCAACATCATGTAGTACTCCATTAATTTGTACTTTATATGTAAAAGATGTAACACAGTTCATAATCCATCCCACCCAAGAGGGGTGGAATCCCATATGTAACAAAAGATCCTTCAAAAAATCCCACTCTATATTTTCATAGGCTTTACTCATATCAGCCTTAATAGCTAAAGAGTACTTTTTAGTGTCTCTTTTATTATTCAAGAAGTGAGAGACTTCCTGAGCTATAAGAAAATTATCAAAAATAGACCTATTCGGAATGAAGGCAGTTTGAGTTTCAGATATCAAACTACCAATCCATTCCTGAAGCCTAAGGGTAAAAATCTTTGAGATAACCTTATAAATAAAGTTTGCACAACTTATTGGTCTGAAAGAGGCAAACGTTTCTGGATTTTCACACTTTGGAATAAGTGCTATAATTTTACTATTGATTTCTTCCAAGGAAGAGTTATTCAATATAAAATCTGAGACTAGTGCAACAATGTCATATTTGAGTACTTCCTAAAATTTCTTGAAGAAAAAGCCCCCAAAACCATCTGGTCCAAGGGATTTATCACTCCCCAAGGACCATATGGCTTGTTTGACCTCTTCTAGTTCCACAGCTTTAGTTAAAGAACAATTCATCTCATCAGTAACAACTTTCTTAACTTTTTTGATTATAGAAATATAATTCCTATGACCCACAGTTTTAAAGATATTGTTGTAATATCCCACAATTTCTTTTGAAATTTCTTTTGAAACTAAGGTCCAAATCCCATTCCCATCTTTGATTTTTGAGATCCTATTTCTAGATCTCTTAACTTTTGTTGAAGCATGAAAATACTTAAAATTTTTATCCCCTAACCTCAACCAATTATTTTTTGATCTCAAAGACAAATATAACTCTTCTTTTTTCCAATATTCTTCTAGTTCCATACTCAGAGAATGAAAATAGGCATCATTTTCATCATTGTATGGTTCATTGAAGATAACTTCCAACTTAGCAATATTCTTTTTAATTAGAATCCTATTATTAAGGATTCTTTTCCGAGCCCACTTTGAGATATGTTTTTGGATTTGAGATAATTTGTATTTCATAGAAGAAATACCTCTCAAATCCATAATATGCCCTCTTTCCATTTCTCAGTGTTAATATTACAAAGATTAGTATCAAAGATCCAACCTTTTTCCAAAATAAATCTTTTTCTATGTTTTTCAGTATAAGTACCAAAATTAAGAATGATAGGAGAGTGATCAGACCCTAGAGGGGGTAACACTTTATTCCATTAATTTGGGTAAAGTGTCAACCATTCCTGATTAACTAAGATTCTATCAAGTCTTTGCTTAATCAGCTGGTTGCCATTTCTCTTGTTGGACCAAGAGAAATTACATCCTAAAGCTGGTAAGTCAAGCAAGACATTAGAATCAATGAAAGCATTAAACTGGGACATATTTCTCTTATGAACTGAATTTATGTTACCACCAAGCTTCTCAGATGGAATCTTATCAGATTAAAATCCCCAAGATAACACCAGTGTTTCTCAACATGAACCATATCATTTAATTTTCTCAAAAATGAATTTTTATCCTCATCTGGAGTAGGGCCATAGACAAAGTTAATCTCACATAATTCAATTTTAGAACTGTAATAGGTGCATTGCATTAAGCTCTTATCAGAGCTTACAAGATTAAAGTTTCCTGATTCTTTCACAAAAACTGTTAATCCCCCAGATAAACCAATAGGGTCCACTTGTGAGACAAGTGTAATATTAAGTTTAAAACCTAGAGAAATTAAAAAATCAAGTTTTTGTTTAGTTTCAGAGAGAAAAAGTACCTCTATATGATGAGCCTTGATCATATCCACCAAGCTCATTTCTGTCAAGGCTGAACCCATGCCTTGACAGTTCCAAGCTTGTATCGTTGAGGGTTTTGGGGTTGATATGGGTCAACCCCGCAAACCTCTTCAGCTTCCATCTCTTCTTGTATCCCTTCCTCATACCATTTTTCAATGTTTTCCTCTGTATCAATATTTTCAAGCTCTAGAGTATCAGCCATCTCATCATCACCAACAGAGATTGGGGCAACAAGAGTTGCTGATACTTGAGAGCAAAGATCATCATCATTTGAAAGACCAAGGTCCTCTCTAACTTTTTTAGTTCTAGTTCTATTTCTTTCAAGAGAACCAAAACAAATAGACTAATCAGAGTTATCTGTTATAGAAGGGTCTATCTTAACTTTATCATCCAACTCAATCAAGGGACTGAGCTTGACATTAGTCTCATTTGTACCACACAAACTCAACAATTCATTATCTTTCAGAGGCCTCAATTCAGATTTAAAGGTAACACCTTGAATAAGAGTTTGATCTAATTTAACTGTAGGAATAAGAAGAGAGTTTTGAATAGAATTCATTACCCCTTTGTTCATTGCTACATAACCTTCATTAGTGCCTATCTCTCCCTCTTCAAGCACTTCAGTTTTCTTTTTGAACTTGTTTTTCAAAGGTTTTTTAGTCCTTTGAATAATGTTGTTGTTTTTAACTGTCTTAAACACAAATTCTTTCTCCCTTTTCCCATTTTCAGCATATTTGATCCAATTGCCCAATCTGATAGTGAGAGTGTTAGGATTATCACAGTTTTTCTCTTCATGAGAGATAATGCCACATTTGAAGCAAAAGTCAAATAACTTCTCAAACTTAAAAGAGATCCAGACAATCTGTCCTTTAGAAATTTTAAAGTTAAAACCTTCCAAGAGAGGAGTAAGAATAGACCGTTCCACTCTAGCTCTAATACTTGGGTCCTCTTTATATTTTAAAGGTTCAGGTAAGCAAATTTCAGTGACTCTACCAACCTTTGATGCTATCTTACTGACATTCAACTCCTTTATGAAAAGGGGAGGAACACCATAAATTCGAATCCAGAAAGCAGTCTCATCTAAAAGAGATGGATTAATAATAGTTTCCTCATGCTTTTGAACCAACACATGAAATCCAAAGATGTGATAGGGTTTGTTATTCCACACAATCTCATAGTCTTTCTCTTTACCAAATTGAACCGTACAGAGGTTAATACCTTTCTTAACAAGCGTAATCCTACCTGAAATACCCCAATGTTGTATAATGATATTCTTCAAGTAGCTAAGGTTAACAGAACATGTATCTATAATACGTAGTGTAAGTTTGGGTTCATCAAACTTAGAATATACTGCATCTTTGTCTGGAGATAGACAAAGTTCGTCTTCTTCCTCTTCTTGCTTCCCCTCGTTGATGTTCAAAAGAGAAGCCATCGATGAGAGGGGCTAGAAGATAAATGTGAAAGAAAACTCTATAAAGCACTTGAAAGTTACTTTTAGATAATGAATCCTTGCAACCGTTATAAAGAGAATACTTAGTTTCATAGATCGGAGCCGATCTTAAATCGAAACTAAAATCAGAGAGAGAGGGAGTCTCCGATGAAGAGAAGAGGTTAAAGATGGGTAAAGAGAGTGGGAGAAGAAAGAGAGGAGGAGCGGATAAGGTATGGGTGAGAGAGATGAGTGAGATAGGGTTTTTTCGCGGTGGTTTACGGTGGGTGGGAGGTGGAGGATCGGTTTTCAGATAAGGGTTTGGGTTTCTCGTAAAACGTGCCTGGGAGAATTTTACCTACTATTTTTCCAAAGGGACGTAGATAATTCTGTGAGGATTCTTTTGGTATATTGTTAGAGTAAGGTTATTTTTGGGTTTAGGGAATCAATGTCTTTTTCCTTGATTATCTATTAGAGCATGTCTCCCCCTAGGTCTGAACCTATCCTTCTCAGCACTAAGGTTGAATCAGCTACATAAATAATCACTTAAGTTATGTGCAAAGAAGCATCCATCTTTCCCCTAATTTAACATTCAAGCCTTCTAAACATAGCGGTAAATTTATAGCAGTGAATTTAGTTTATTAAATTAAAAATATAACAAGTTAAAAGGTTATTATCCAAGATTCATGATTTTACAAAAAAAGACTTTTTATAAATCAAATTGTCACAATGATATATAGATATTTTAAAAGCTTTTCAATAAGTAAGAAGGCTTGCCTCCTATAGATTTTTCCTCCCATCTTTCCCAGAGAGCATTAAATCAAATAGGCAAAAAAATCGGTATCCCCAGAACAAAGGACTATATATTATAATTAGTTTTTGCAACACAGAAAAAATTAGGATTTAATAAGAGTATTATATACCATTTGGAGTCAATCCTACATAAACATTAGAAACAATGAATGTTATACAATGCATTAATTCAATTTAACATTTATATGAATGGACAAATCTCAAATGTAGTAGATTCCCCAATCAATTCTATAATAAAATAATAATTTAAAATATTTTGTTACTAAGTGGGATTATTACTATGAGAACAAAGCGAAACCTTAAGGGCAAGATGATAACACTTGACGGGCTTGAATAATCTAAACCTAATTATTTATATTTCGTTAGCCTCCAAAATAACATGCAACACACAAGTTTACACAATTTTATTAATAATTTGAACTACAATCATAGTCATATAGATTTAAAACAAAACAAACTTAGAACATCAAATTTACACAATCTAAATATTTATGTAGAATTTCGGAAGAGCCTAACATAGATACTTATATACACAATAGATAACATGTATTTTAATATATATATATATATATATATATATATATATATATATATATATATATATATATGTATACAATTTGAAAATAATTTCATCCATCTCATAACCATAATACAAAACAACACATTATTCATTTTAAATTCATACAATGTAAATTATATATATTTATCATTTAAATTAAATTGATAGAAGAAAATATTAAACCTATATAATTATATTATATATATGTGTATTAATTTTAAAATTTCACTTAAAATTTATTTCCTTATATTTTTATAATTTTTTTTGAAAATTAAATAATTGTTGTATAAATTAATAAATATTTACATAAAAACCCTTAATTATAAATAAAATATATTTGTTGAAAATTACGTTTTAAAAAAAAATCTCACAAAATATAGAAAAAGTTTGCTAAAATATCAATAATTAAAAAAATAAAGAAAGAATACGACTCTTATATGGGTCTTGCCAAGAATTAAATTATTTTTATTTAATAATTTGATCTACAAAACTCAAAACTCTTTCTTGATCTATCTACAAAATTTTATTCCATCTTAATTTATAAGAAAACTAGAAAAAAATACTAGAAAGTATGAAAAAAAATTAATAAACAAAAATACAAATATTTTACCTATTTCACAAATAAAATGGCTAATCTCTTTAAACTCTGGCTACAAGGAATTTTGCAGATCGTATGAAGAAACTTAAATATATTGCATTTGTATCTGTATTTGTTAGAGATATAGTATTACATAATAAGTGAGAGAAATAAGTGAAAAAGAAAATGTAGAAGGGGGATATTTATATGTCATTTTCTAGGTTTTCAATCTAGACCGTTCATTTGATTATACAACAACAACGAAGATTAAAGCCACATCAATAAGGCAGTCAAAGGTTTTGTCAGTTAAAAGTTTTGATGAGAGATGTCAATAAAATGGAAACATTTTGATAAGTAAAAAGGTTCCACATATTTCTTTCTTTCCTCTTTATTTTATTATTTCTTCTATTATTTTTTTATTCAGTCTTACATCCATTGATATAATATATCAACTATCTCTACCTTGGAGTCATCAACTTACATCCATTACCCATATAGAACCCAAACCTCTATAATTATCTTATCAACTCAAGTATTTCAATAATATACATATTACACAATAAATAAAAAATTTAAGAAATGAATTAATTTTATGTTAGTAAACACTTTAGTACATATATTTGAATAATTGTCATCAATAGAAGTTTTAATGAGTTTAATTTTACAATAAAATGTCCATCTTTTAATATATTTTTTTTACATCCATATGATTATATCTTTTATGATATATGTGATTTTTAACTTAATTGAATGATAGATTAACTATCAGAAAATATAGCTGTTATAGAAGATACACGTCCAACTTCTATACGAAACCTATCTAGTCAAAATTATTTAATTAAAAGAATCACTTGCCAATATATATACTTGATTTCCTAAAATCTTTGTGTCCAACAAAATCAACATTCCATAACTAACCGGTTAAAACAGAATTTTTTTGTTAGCATAATATAATACAATATTTAATTTACTATTAATGTAAGTAACTACTAACTTCAAATCACTGAAATGTTGATTCTAAGATTAAACAAATATATTTTACTAAGTAAACAATTTGCAAAATATTAATCCTGATATAGTGTTGATCATGGGATGATATAAGGGTTTAAATCACATTAGGATGTGGAATATTTTGCATCCTAATAAGTCTATCTATATAGTGGGAAATTGTGCTTCGTTTAAGATAAATTGTCCGTTAAAGGCATCTTAATTGTCCTACAATTCAAATTTTCATACTTCGGTTCAATTTTCAGTAGTTAAGGAATTCGATTAATTTTGAAGATGTCGTTTTTTCATATCTTTTACAATAATCATGCCCAGTATTATTTCGACATGACAAAGTTATTTAATATCAAATTTAGAGTGCAAGGAAGATTTCAATTTATAGATTTCAGAAAAAGAACTATTGATTGACAATATGTTACCCACATGCAAGATAAGATAAATAGAAACTTTATACAAAAGAGTAAAGAAAGACATTTATCATTCTCACTTCCTATGAAAAAATAACCACAGAGGAATAAAACCTTTAATACCACTGAATATGTGATTGTTTAAGAGAAGAGATTTTTCTAGTAATTAAAATACCATCTATTCTATCATTGACAAACCTCTTTAACTACTATAGCAAAGTGCTTTATAGATGACATTAATTAGTTTCTAAAGAGCATATCATTAGCAACAAAATTTAAATATTCATGAATAAGTATAATTTTATATAAAATAATATTTTTAAAAGAATATGCATAAATATTGAGAGGCTAATGAAAAATATATTACATAATATTCAAATACATTATGGTTGCTAATTTTTTACTACATATATTAATAAATTTTATGAAAACGTATGTACAAGTGCATTATAAGTTTAATTGTATTTTAGTTTTTCAAATTACTCTAATATGTATATTAATATCTTCACAACATAATATGTCACACATCATGATTAATTAAATTATACTTTAATAGTAGTATAGATTATTTAGACCCATCTAAACATTTTTATTAATATCTTGAGGACTTTTAAATTTTTTTTTATTAAAAGACTATTTAAAATATTAAAAATTTGCATATTTAAAAATATATAAAAATAAAAATAATATTATACAATTTTAATACCTCGAGTATATACTTATGTTTAATTTCTCCTCAAATTTAAACGAGTCGGGTCGAGCTGAGCTCAATTTTAAACGAGCTTAGCCCGAGCTTCTAATGATTTAAATTAGAAAAACCTAGAACTTGTTTGTTTAAAACAATATTTTTTTAGAGTCGAGTAGGAGTTCCTCATAAACAATTTTTTTTTATGGTTAAAATGAGACTTTCATGAACGTTTGGTATTTGGTGGAGGGTGTGGTATGAAAATATGAAACATAACATTAATGAAAAAAATAAATGTATAAAGAAATTAATAATATCCAGTTTGATATTAAAGTTTTAATAATATATATTAATTTATAATTCATAATTCTAAACGAGCTCACGAGTCGATCTCGAGCAGGCTCGTTTACTTATCGAGTTTAAAATGGAACTTGAGCTTGAACTTTTTTATATTTAAGCCGATCTTGAACGAGCTTTTCTCCGAGTCGAGCACAAACCGCTCGCGAGCGGCTTGTTCATCAACAACCCTATATATATCCATGAATTACACATAACGTGAAAATTTAACTTTCCCATAAAGTTTTTTTTGTTTAAACAACCTTACTTTAGAATGCGAAGTTGGAGGTCTAATCGAAACAATGAATCTATAGAGTTACATTTTAATTTATTATATTTTTCATTTGATAAAATAAATTTAGTCCTATTCTAAGAATGCTTGAATGTTAACTTAGGAAGAAGAGGGATGCTTCTTTGTGCATATCCTATGTGTTTCTTTATGCACCAATTCAACCACAGTTGTTGTACAATGTAACTAGAATTTATAAATAATAAAGGAAAAAGACATTGATTCCCTAAACAAAAAAATAACCCTATTCTAGAAGCATAAAATTCCCAATTTCCCTTTATATCCCTAATTTTTCAATTTTCTTTCTTTTTCGATAAGGAAACATAGATTTTTAATACACATATCCGTATAGATCTACAATTTTTGTGTGGGAGATCCGAAAGAAATTTATTTCACCAAGTAATAATTTTACTCGGGTAAGAAATTTTTTAATAAAAGAATTGCTTTTGTTAAAATTGAATTTTTCTATTAGCATAATATTATACAATATCTAAATTACTATTAATGTAAGTAACTACTAACTACAAATCACTGAAATGTATATTCCAAGATTAAACAAATGTATTTTACTAAGTAAAGAATTTGCAAAAGATAAATCCTGATATAGTGTTGATCATGGATGATATAATGGTTTAAGTCACATTAGGATGTGGAATATTTTGCATCCTAATAAGTCTATCTATATAGTGGGAAATTTTGCTTCGTTTAAGATAAATTGTCCATTAAAGGCATCTTAATTGTTCTACATTTCAAATTTTCATACTTAGGTTCAATTTTCAGTAATTAAAGAGTTCGATTAATTTTGAAGATGTTGTTTTTTCCTATATTTTACAATAATCATGCCCAGTATTATTTCGACATGACAAAGTTATTTAGTATAAAATTTAGAGTGCAAGGAAGATTTCAATTTATAGATTTCAGAAAGAGAACTATTGATTGACAATATGTTACACGCATGCAAGATAAGATAAATAGAAACTTTATATATTAAAGTAAAGCAAAACATTTATCATTCTCACTTCCTATAAAAAAAATAACCACAGAGGAATCAAACCTTTAATACCACTGAATATGTGATTGTTTAAGAAAAGATATTTTTCTAGTAACCAAATACCATCTATTCTATCATTGACAATCCTCTTTAACTACCATAGCAGAGTGCATTATAGATGACATTAATTATTTTCTAAAGAGCATATCATTAGCAACTAAATTTAAATATTCATGAATAATGACAATTTTTTTTAAGAAAAATAGGACATTAGCAATGACCTATGATGTCACTTAATTTAATAAAAAAATAAATAAAAGGCTGGTAAATCAAAAACAGACATTGTTAATGACTAATGACCATATATGAAATTAAAAAGAAGATATTAATGACACCTAAGTGACACTAATGATGACCATTAATGTCGTTAGTTATCTTAGTCAGATAGAATCCCAGCTGAGGTTTTTTCTTATATCTTACATTGTAGAATATTTACAAACCCCCACATGAAACAACGCGCCTATGTAGCTGCAATCTAGCCCTTATACTGCCGTGGTAACAAGTCTTGCCACAACGACCAAGCGTTCTCCACTAATATCAAACACTCACACTTTAAGTAATATTTATTATTTAGTATACATGTGGGTATATATGTGTATATATATATAGTTTGAGAATATATATATGGACCAATATTGCAATTTACCAAAGTATATGAGTGGAGTATTGTAAGTTACTTTAGTTTAGTAACCTTGGAGGTAATTTCAATAATACTGAGGTGTTTGTAGTGTATTTACATACAATATATTGGTACCTTTTGTGTAATTTACTAAAGAATATTTTGATAATCAAGCATCACTAAATAATTAACAGGGACTAGTAGCATAATTTTGTAACATATAGTTGATTATATTAAAGTTTAATTAAACATCAATTAATAAAGGAATTATTACAAAAAATTTGCATTGCATAGGGCCACAAAGTGCATATAAATAAAGAAGAGTCAATAATAAATGAAATACTGAGATATAAAACCTTGCTCTTGTTACGTGAGATAAAAAATATACAAAAAGTCACTAAGGAAGTAAATGATATTTTTAATGTATATATTACATTTTCTTTATTTGGTCATGGGTTTTTCTTAAAACATCACTAGTCATTCCGTCTATTGTGTATATTTAATCGTGCAACTAATTTTTTGAGACTACATAATGGTGCTTGAGTTTAAAAAACTATAACATATTTGAATATTTATTTTTTGTTGTCTCATACTAAAATGAAGTTTCAAATTTATTATACTTATTGAAGTAGGAGTATGACATTTATGATAAGGTTTCTATGCAATGTTAAATATTACAAGGGGTTAATATGAGTTTTCTTTGACATTTCCTTTTAATGCCCTATATATGACATATTAGAGTCGAATGAAATTTATGGTTGATATCTCCCTATTTGTGATGGTTTAATCTTAGATAGAAACATCGTATTAGTATTTTAGGAAGTCTAATACTCGATCTTATTATAATATTTTATACTTTCCTATTTATTGTCTTGATTTAATGATTTATTAATTTTAGAGCATATTTAGTTTAATTTATTTATTTAGTGTGAAGCTTTAATAATATATGGACATTAAATAGATGCCAAATTAATTTTAAAAGATAAAGGAAAGAAGATAATGATCAGAAATGGAGATAAAGAAAAGAAAAGATAGATATGGAAACATAATGTTGCGAAGTAAATCTGAATTCCAGCATCCACGTCCATTAAAGTGATCATAAATCAAGATTGGCTAGGAAATTGGAAGAATGATCTAAAAAAAAAGTTATAGAGCATTCTGAGGTGATGAGTTTTGATATAAAGAACGCGTCAATCCTAGTTGAAACGAAGAATTTATGTCCAAAACAAAACAACGACATATTATTACCTTTTCTATATTTTAGGGTTACGAATTTGAGTTGGACTAGAAGTCCAATTACTTGTCTTCTACTCCACGAAAACGTTTTAGAGATTCCTAGAACCCTATGAATACACCCTTAAACCTTTGTAAACTCATCCTTGCCTCCCATAAGACAGTTCTTAAGTTTTATATCATTAGAGTTATTGAAGAGAGTAAGAGGACAATTATGTATCTTTGTTTTAGTTTTATTCCTTCAGGTATGAACTAATTTTGCCATAACTTGGGTTTTAAATTATATATAATCTATAAATTCTATTTTCTTTCTATCTAAGTTTCTTTGAGAATTATATGTTTTAAATTGATTCTAGCTGCTTAACCATACATTTGATTTATGTGCTTTGATTTATTGTCTGTCTTAGACCTGATCAATTTAGGGATTTTCTAATAGTAGTTAGAGGGTCACCCGGAAGGGGTGTCTAATTATTGTAACACCACATAAACTTCTAGTGTACGGAATTAATCTTGACAAGATTTGCCTAACTCGATAGTCATTGGTGTTTAATTTAATCACCAATCATCATTAGTAGGCCAGACTCACCTAGGACCCTAGTAGCACAGGATAACCCTATTTGGAGTCCCCTCGTGATTGTGAGGTCACCATCCTAGTTCGCTCTCTGTGGATAGGGGAAATTTAGAATCCTGACTAGTTATCTAAGAGCTATTATCACCTTTATAAACTGAGCTGATATAAATAATTAGAAGGATTAGTGCACACTAGCAAAACCTAAATTGTATTCTCTCATCTTATTTCTCGCATATTTATTTTATTGTCTTTTATTTTATTTAGTTTAATCATTAATTTCTCGATCAATCATATTTATTTTCTTTTCTTTTAATTATAAATTGCTACTTTGATATATTTACCCATTGATTTAACACATTTAAGTCCCTGAGGAACGAATCTTCTTATCATTAAAACTTGCATACGTCCTATATTACTTGCAATACCGTGCTGGTCTAGGGTACTTGTTTGCTTTCTTCATCTATTGTTTTTACCACACCCTAGGTGACACCAAGTTTTTGGCGCCGCTGCAGGGGATTTGTGTCTCGTTAGCGTGTGGTTATTTATTTATAGTAGTAGTTTTAGTTTTTAGTTATTTTTATTATTATTTTTCCATTTTAACGCTTTTGGGTTGCTTTAGTGTCTTTTATGTTTTTAGTGCATGCTTGCGGAACCAGAGAGATGTTTCACATCTTATAACACACGCTTAAGGGAAGAGAAAGAGTGACGAAGAGCGATGGCAACAGATTCACCACTAGTGGTTCCACCACTTGGTCCGTTTGGACATTGTTACCACCACCAGGAGATAACAGAAAAAACAACAGAATCGAACAAGATCTCCCAAGCTTGGGAGCCAATTTTCAAATTCAACCATCAGGTTATCGTCCTCAAAAGATCCAAAATATCAAGTTTAGGCCCGATCCGGGCATGCTCAATCAGTTTTAGAGTTTCGGGCCCAATAGTGGTGCAACAATACAAGATCCGGTAAGAGCGATTCAGAAGTTCATGTAGATTTGTGATGCCTATGCTACTCCAGGAATTACACGCGAGCAACTGTATTGTCACTTGTTTTCGTTCTTTTTGACCGGCAAAGCTGGTGATTGGCAAGATAGAAAACCACCAAGTACAATTACTACTTATACAGAACTTCAAGCTGCATTCTTTAACCGTTTTTATCCGGAGAGTATGAGACTCAAAGATCAGAGCGAGCCTGCTAAGTTTTGCCAAGAGAATGGAGAAGATGTAGGAGACGCATGGACAAAGCTCTAACAGAAGTTAGCAAAATGTCCACTCTATGGTTACACCCCGTATTTACAGTTAGCTATATTTCATCAAGGTATCAATGTCGAAAGTAGAGAGAGGGTAGATAATTTTGGAAGGGGAAATTTTGTGTCCATGGGTCCTGCTGAAGCCGTCGAAGGTATGGAAAACATAATAAAAACAGTAATGAGTTGACCACTTGCGCGAACTCCTATTACAAACACCAAAGGTACGCTTCGATTAGATGCAGAAACTTCAAGCTCAGCTTAATTTGTAGCATTAGAAAATCAAATCAAAGATATTAAGATTGAGATGCATTAAAATTTAGTCGCAGCAAATCTAGTGCAAGAAGCACAAGGTTGTACACGGTGTGGGGTCAAGGGGTCATGAATCATAAAAATTTAGCCGCATTTTTTTCTTATATATAACATGCAATTTGTCTCAACAAGTAAAATAATAAGTATAATTTTATCTAAACTAATATTTTTAAAAGAATATGCATAAATATTGAGAGGCTTATGAAAAATATATTAAATAATATTCAAATACATTATGGTTGCTATTTTTTACTACATATATTAATAAATTATATGAAAACGTATGTACAAGTGCATTATAAGTTTAACTGTATTTTAGTTTTTCAAAGTACTCTAATATGTATATTAATATCTTCACAACATAATATGTCACACATTATGATTAATTAAATTATACTTTCATAGTAGTATAAATTATTTAGACCCATCTAAACACTTTTATTAATATCTTGACGACTTTTAAAATAAATTTATTAAAAGACTATTTTAGATATTAAAAATTTGCATATTTAAAAATAAATAAAGATAAAAATAACATTATACAATTTTAATACCTCTATGCATATATGGAAAATTACTTATGTATATAGGGTTGTAAACTAGTCGACGGGAACCGAATACTTTATTTATATGCTTGTTTGTTTAATGCTCCTCATATTTAAACGAGTCGGGTCGAGCTGAGCTCAATTTTAAATGAGCTTAGCCCGAGCTTCTAATGATCCAAATCAGAAAAATTAGAACTTTTTTGTTTAAAACAATCTTTTTTTAGAGTCGAGTAGGAGTTGCTCATAAACAATTTATTTTTTATGGTTGAAATGAGACTTTCTTGAACGGTTGGTCTTTGGTGGAGGGTGTGGTATGAAAATATGAAACATAACATTAATGAAAAAATAAATGTCTAAATAAATTAATAATATCCAATTTGATATTAAAGGTTTAATAATATATATTAATTTATAATTCATAATTCTAAACGAGCTCACGAGTCGATCTCGAGCAGGCTCATTTACTTATCGAGTTTAAAATGAAACTTGAGCTTGAACTTTTTTATATTTAAGCCGATCTTGAACGAGCTTTTCTCCGAGGCGATCTTGAGCCTCTCGCGAGCGGCTTGTTCATCTACATCCCTATATATATCCATGAATTACACATAACATGAAAATTTAACTTTCCCATAAAGTTTTTTTTGTTACAACAACCTTACTTTAGAATGTTAAGTTGGAGGTCTAATCGAAACAATGAATCTAGAGAGTTACATTGTAATTTATTATATTTTTCATTTTATAAAATAAATTTACTCATATTCTAAGAAGGCTTGAATGTTAACTTAGGAAGAAGAGGGATGCTTCTTTGTGCATATCTTATGTGTTTCTTTATGCAACAATTCAACCACCGTTGCTGTACAGGGTAACAAGAACTTATAAATAATAAAGGGAACTTATAAATAATAAAGGAAAAAGACATTGATTCCCAGAACCCAAAAAATAACCCTATTCTAGAATCATAAAAATTAACAATCATACAAAATTGGCATATCAAATCCCCAATTTCCCTTTATATTCCTAATTTTTCAATGTTCTTTCTTTATCGATAAGGAAACATAGATTTTTAATACACATATTCGTATAGATCTACATTTTTTGTGTGGGAGATCCGAAAGAAATTTATTTCACCAAGTAATAATTTTACTCGGGTAAGAAATTTTTTAATAAAAGAATTGCTTTTGTTAATATACATGTATATGATAATTAAAATATGTTAATTATTATATACAGGTATAATAACCAAAACAAATTTTTTATTAAAAAATTTCTTACCCGAGTAATGTTATTAGTTGGTGGAATAAATTTCTTTTGGATCTCCTATACAAATTGTAGATTCTATAAGAAAATATATATTAAAATCAATGTTTATTGATCGAAAAAAGAAAGCAAATGAAAAAATAGGGATATAAAGGAAAATTGGGGATTTGATATGCCAATTTATTATGAATGTTAATTTTCATGATATTTAGAGTAAGGTTATTTTTGGGTTTAGGGAATCAAAGTCTTTTTCCTTGGGTATCTATAAGAGCATGTCTCCCCATAGGTCTGAACCTATCCTTCTCAGCATTAAGGTTGAATCGGCTACATAAATAAACACTAAAGTTATGTACAAAGAAGCATCCATCTTTCCCATAATTTAACATTCAAGCCTTCTAAACATAGCAGTGAATTTAGTTTATTAAATTAAAAATATAACAAGTTAAAAGGTTACTATCCAATATTCATGATTTTACAAAAAAAGACTTTTTATAAATCAAATTGTCACATTGATATATAGATATTCTAAAATCATACTAATAAGTAAGAAGGTTTGCCTCCTATAGATTTTTCCCTCATCTTTCCTCAAAGAGCATTAAATCAAATAGGCAAAAAAATTGGTATCCCTAGAACAAAGGACTATATATTATAATTAGTTTTTGCAACACAAAAAAAAATTAGGATTTAATAAGAGTATTATATACCATATGGAGTCAATCCCACATAAACATTAGAAGCAATGAATGTTATACAATGCATTAATTCAACATAACATTTATATGAATGGACAAATCTCAAATGTATTAGATTCCCCAGTCAATTCTATAATAAAATAATAATTAAGATTATTTTGTTACTAATTGAAAATATTATGAAAACAAAGAGAAACCTTAAGGGAAAGATGATAACACTTGATGGGCTTAAATAATCTAAACCTAATTATTTATATTTCATTAGCATCCAAAATAACATGAAACACACAAGTTTACACAATTTTGTTAATAATTTGAACTACAATCCTAGTCATATAGATTAAAAACAAAACAAACTTAGAAGATCAAATTTACACAATCTAAATACTTATGTAAAATTTAGGAAGAGCCTAACATATATACTGATATACACAATAGATAACATGTATTTTGAAATATATATATATATATATATATATATATATATATATATATGTATGTATATGTATGTATGTATACAATTTGAAAATAATTTCATCCAACTAATAACCATAAAACAAAACAACACATTATTTATTTTAAATTTATACAATGTAAATTATATAAATTTATCATTTAAATTAAATTTGTGGAAGAAAATATTAAACCTATATAATTATATTATATATATGTATTAATTTTAAAATGTCACTTTAAATTTATTTCCTTATATCTTTATAATTTATTTTGAAAATTAAATAAATGTTGTATAAATTAGTAAATATTTACATAAAACCCCTTAATTATAAATTAAATAAATTTGTTAAAAGTTACGTTTTTTAAAAAAACTCACAAAATATAGAAAAAGTATGCAAAAAATATCAATAATTAGAATAATAAATAAGGAATATGACTCTTATATGGGTCTTGCCTAGAATTTAATTATTTTTATTTAATAATTTGGTCCACGAAACTCAAAATACTTTCTTGATCTATCTACAAAATTTTATTCCATCTTAATTCTTAAAAAACTAGAAGCAAATACGAGAAAGTATGAAAAAAAATTGAAAAACATAAATACAAATAGTTTACCTATTTCACAAATAAAATGGCTAATCTCCTTAAACTCTGGCTACAAGGAATTTCGCACAGATCGTATGAAGAAACTTAAATATATTGTATTTGTATCTGTATTTGTTAGAGACATAATATTACATAATAAGTGAGAGAATTAAGTGAAGAAGAAAATGTAGAAGAGGGATATTTATATGTCATTTTCTAGGTTTTTAATCTAAACCGTTCATTTGATTATACAACAACGAAGATTAATGCCACGTCAATAAAGCAGTCAATGGTTTTTTCAGTCAAAAGTTTTGATGGGAGTTGTCAATAAAATGACTACATTTTGATAAGTAAAAAGGTTCCACATATATCTTTCTTTCCTCTTTATTTTATTATTTCTTCTATTATTTTTTTATTCAGTCTTATATCCATTGATATAATATATCAACTATCTCTACCTTGGAGTCATCAACTTACATCCATTACCCATATAGAACCCAAACCTCTATAATTATCTTATCAACTCAAGTGTTTCAATATTATACATATTACACAATAAATAAAAAATTTAAAAAATGAATTAATTTTATGTTAGTAAACACTTTAGTACTTATATTTGAATAATTGTTATCAATAGAAATTTTAACGAGTTTAATTTTACCATAAAAAGTCCATCTATTAATATTTTTTTTTACATCCATATGATTATATCTTTAATGATATATGTGATTTTTAACATAATTGAATGATAGATTAACTATCAGAAAATATAGATGTTATAGAAGATACACATCCAACTTCTTTACGAAATCTATCTAGTCAAAATAATTTAACTAAAAGAATCACTTGCCAATATATATACTTGACTTTCTAAAATCTTTGTGTCCAACAAAATCAACACCTTCATAACTAACCAGTTAAAATTGAATTTTTCTATTAGCATAATATAATACAATATCTAAATTACTATTAATGTAAGTAACTACTAACTTCAAATCACCGAAATGTATATTCCAAGATTAAACAAATGTATTTTACTAAGTAAATAATTTGCAAAAGATAAAGCCTGATATAGTGTTGATCATGGGATGATATAATGGTTTAAGTCACATTAGGATGTGGAATATTTTGCATCCTAATAAGTCTATCTATATAGTGGGAAATTGTGCTTCGTTTAAGATAAATTGTCCATTAAAGGCATCTTAATTGTTCTACATTTCAAATTTTCATACTTAGGTTCAATTTTCAGTAATTAAAGAGTTCGATTAATTTTGAAGATGTTGTTTTTTCCTATATTTTACAATAATCATGCCCAGTATTATTTCGACATGACAAATTTATTTAATATAAAATTTAGAGTGCAAGGAAGATTTCAATTTATAGATTTCAGAAAGAGAACTATTGATTGACAATATGTTACCCGCATGCAAGATAAGATTAATAGAAACTTTATATATTAAAGTAAAGCAAAACATTTATCATTCTCACTTCCTATAAAAAAAATAACCACAGAGGAATCAAACCTTTAATACCACTGAATATGTGATTGTTTAAGAAAAGAGATTTTTCTAGTAACCAAATACCATCTATTCTATCATTGACAATCCTCTTTAACTACCATAGCAGAGTGCATTATAGATGACATTAATTAGTTTCTAAAGAGCATATCATTAGCAACGAAATTTAAATATTCATGAATAATGACAATTTTTTTTAAGAAAAATAGGAAATTAGCAATGACCTATGATGTCACTTAATTTAATTAAAAAATAAATAAAATGCTGGTAAATCAGAAACAGACATTGTTAATGACTAATGACCATATATAAAATTAAAAAGAAGATATTAATGACACCTAAGTGACACTAATGATGACCATTAATGTCGTTAGTTATCTTAGTCAGATAGAATCCCAGCTGAGGTTTTTTCTTATATCTTACATTGTAGATTATTTACAAACCCCCACCTGAAACAATGCGCCTATGTAGCTGCAATCTAGCCCTTATACTGCCGTGGTAACAAGTCTTGCCACAACGCCCAAGCGTTTTCCACTAATATCAAACACTCACACTTTAAGTAAGATTTATTATTTAGTATACATGTGGGTATATATGTGTATATATATATATATATAGTTTGAGAATATATATATGGACCAATATTGCAATTTACCAAAGTATATGAGTGGAGTATTGTAAGTTACTTTAGTTTAGGAACCTTGGAGGTAATTTCAATAATACTGAGGTGTTTGTAGTGTATTTACATACAATATATTGGTACCTTTTGTGTAATTTACTAAAGAATATTTTGATAATCAAGCATCACTAAATAATTAACAGGGACTAGTAGCATAATTTTGTAACATATAGTTGATGATATTAAAGTTTAATAAAACATTAATTAATAAAGGAATTATTACAAAAATTTTGCATTGCATAGGGCCAGAAAGTGCATATAAATAAAGAAGAGTCAATAATAAATGAAATACTGAGATATAAAACCTTGCTCTTGTTACGTGAGATAAAAAATATACAAAAAGTCACTAAGGAAGTAAATGATATTTTTAATGTATATATTACATTTTCTTTATTTGGTCATGGGTTTTTCTTAAAACATCACTAGTCATTCAGTCTATTGTGTACATTTGATCGTGCAACTAATTTTTTGAGACTACACAATGGTGCTTGAGTTTAAAAAACTATAACATATTTGAATATTTATTTTTTGTTGTCTCATACTAAAATGAAGTTTCAAATTTATTATACTTATTGAAGTAGGAGTATGACATTTATGATAAGGTTTCTATGCAATGTTAAATATTACAAGGGGTTAATATGAGTTTTCTTTGGCATTTCCTTTTAATGCCCTATATATGACATATGAGAGTCGAATGAAATTTATGGTTGATATCTCCCTATTTGTGATGGTTTAATCTAAGATAGAAACATCGTATTAGTATTTTAGGAAGTCTAATACTCGATCTTATTATAATATTTTGTACTTTCCTATTTATTGTCTTGATTTAATGATTTATTATTTTTAGAGCATATTTAGTTTAATTTATTTATTTAGTGTGAAGCTTTAATAATATATGGAAATTAAATAGATGCCAAATTAATTTTAAAAGATAAAGGAAAGAAGATAATGATCAGAAATGGAGATAAAGAAAAGAAAAGATAGATATGGAAACATAATGTTGCGAAGTAAATCTGAATTCCAGCATCCACGTCCATTAAAGTGATCATAAATCAAGATTGGCTAGGAAATTGGAAGAATGATCTAAAAAGAAAGTTATAGAGCCTTCTGAGGTGATGAGTTTTGATATAAAGAACGCGTCAATCCTAGTTGAAACGAAGAATTTATGTCCAAAACAAAACAACGACATATTATTACCTTTTCTATATTTTAGGGTTACGAATTTGAGTTGGACTAGAAGTCCAATTACTTGTCTTCTACTCCATGAAAACGTTTTAGAGATTCCTAGAACCCTATGAATACACCCTTAAACCTTTGTAAACTCATCCTTGCCTCCCATAAGACAGTTCTTAAGTTTTATATCATTAGAGTTATTGAAGAGAGTAAGATGACAATTATGTATCTTTGTTTTAGTTTTATTCCTTCAGGTACGAACTAATTTTGCCATAACTTGGGTTTTAAATTATATATAATCTATAAATTCTATTTTATTTCTATCTAAGTTTCTTTGAGAATTATATGTTTTAAATTGATTCTAGCTGCTTAACCATACATTTGATTTATGTGCTTTGATTTATTGTCTGTCTTAGACCTGATCAATTTAGGGATTTTCTAATAGTAGTTAGATGGTCACCCGGAAAGGGTGTCTAATTATTGTAACACCACATAAACTTCTAGTGTACGGAATTAATCTTGACAAGATTTGCCTAACTCGATAGTCATTGGTGTTTAATTTAATCACCAATCATCATTAGTCGGCCAGACTCACCTACGACCCTAGTAGCACAGGAAAATCCTATTTGGAGTCCCCTCGTGATTGTGAGGTCACCATCCTAGTTCGCTCTCTGTGGATATGTGGATAGGGGAAATTTAGAATCCTGACTAGTTATCTAAGAGCTATTATCACCCTTATAAACTGAGCTGATATAAATAATTAGAAGGATTAGTGCACACTAGCAAAACCGAAATTATATTCTCTCATCTTATTTCTCGCATATTTATTTTATTGTCTTTTATTTTATTTAGTTTAATCATTAATTTCTCGATCAATCATATTTATTTTCTTTTCTTTTAATTATAAATTGCTACTCTTATATATTTACCCATTGATTTAACACATTTAAGTCCCTGAGGAACGAATCTTCTTATCATTAAAACTTGCATACGTCCTAAATTACTTGCAGTACCGTGCTGGTCTAGGGTACTTGTTTGCTTTCTTCATCTATTGTTTTTACCACACCCTAGGTGATACCAAGTTTTTGGCGCCGCTGCCGGGGATTTGTGTCTCGTTAGCGTGTGGTTATTTATTTATAGTAGTAGTTTTAGTTTTTAGTTATTTTTATTTTTATTTTTCCATTTTAACGCTTTTGGGTTGCTTTAGTGTCTTTTATGTTTTTAGTGCATGCTTGCGGAACCAGAGAGATGTTTCACATCTTATAACACACGCTTAAGAGAAGAGAAAGAGCGACGAAGAGCGATGGCAAAACATCAAGAAGCAACAGATTCACCACTAGTGGTTCCACCACTTGGTCCGTTTGGACATTGTTACCACCACCAGGAGATAACAGAAAAAACAACAGAATCGAACAAGATCTCCCAAGCTTGGGAGCCCATTTTCAAATTCAACCATCAGGTTATCGTCCTCCAAAGATCCAGAATATCAAATTTAGGCCCGATCCGGCATGCTCAATCAATTTTAGAGTTTCGGGCCCAATAGTGGTGCAACAATACAAGATCCGGTAAGAGCGATTCAGAAGTTCATGCAGATTTGTGATGCCTTTGCTACTCCAGGCATAACACGCGAGCAACTGTATTGTCACTTGTTTTCGTTCTTTCTGACCGGCAAAGCTGGTGATTGTCAAGATAGAAAACCACCAAGTACAATTACTACTTATACAGAACTTCAAGCTGCATTCTTTAACCGTTTTTATCCGGAGAGTATGAGACTCAAAGATCAGAGCAAGCTTGCTAAGTTTTGCCAAGAGAATGGAGAAGATGTAGGAGACGCATGGACAAAGTTCTAACAGAAGTTAGCAAAATGTCCACTCTATGGTTACACCCCGTATTTACAGTTAGCTATATTTCATCAAGGTATCAATGTCGAAAGTAGAGAGAGGGTAGATAATTTTGGAAGGGGAAATTTTGTGTCCATGGGTCCTGCTGAAGCCGTCGAAGGTATGGAAAACATAATAAAAACAGTAATGAGTTGACCACTTGCGCGAACTCCTATTACAAACACCAGAGGTACGCTTCGATTAGATGCAGAAACTGCAAGCTCAGCTCAATTTGTAGCATTAGAAAATCAAATCAAAGATATTAAGATTGAGATGCATTAAAATTTAGTCGCAGCAAATCTAGTGAAAGAAGCACAAGGTTGTACACGGTGTGGGGTCATGAATCACACATGGGAAGAGTGGGGTCATGAATCATAAAAATTTAGCCGCATTTTTTTCTTATATATAACATGCAATTTGTCTCAACAAGTAAAATAATAAGTTTAATTTTATCTAAACTAATATTTTTAAAAGAATATGCATAAATATTGGGAGGCTTATGAAAAATATATTACATAATATTCAAATACATTATGGTTGCTATTTTTTACTACATATATTAATAAATTATATGAAAACGTATGTACAAGTGCATTATAAGTTTAACTGTATCTTAGTTTTTCAAAGTACTCTAATATGTATATTAATATCTTCACAACATAATATGTCACACATTATGATTAATTAAATTATACTTTCATAGTAGTATAAATTATTTAGACCCATCTAAACACTTTTATTAATATCTTGAGGACTTTTAAAATAAATTTATTAAAAGTCTATTTTAGATATTAAAAATTTGCATATTTAAAAATAAATAAAGATAAAAATAACATTATACAATTTTAATACCTCTATGCATATATGGAAAATTACTTATGTATCTAGGGTTGTAAACTAGTCGAGGGGAACCGAATACTTTATTTATATGCTTGTTTGTTTAATTTCTCCTCAAATTTAAACGAGTCGGGTCGAGCTGAGCTCAATTTTAAATGAGCTTAGCCCGAGCTTCTAATGATCCAAACCAGAAAAGTTAGAAGTTTTTTGTTTAAAACAATCTTTTTTAGAGTCGAGTAGGAGTTGCTCATAAACAATTTATTTTTTATGGTTGAAATGAGACTTTCTTGAATGGTTGGTCTTTGGTGGAGGGTGTGGTATGAAAATATGAAACATAACATTAATGAAAAAATAAATGTCTAAATAAATTAATAATATCCAATTTGATATTAAAGGTTTAATAATATATATTAATTTAAAATTCATAATTCTAAACGAGCTCACGAGTCGATCTCGAGCAGGCTCGTTTACTTACCGAGTTTAAAATGAAACTTGAGCTTGAACTTTTTTATATTTAAGCCGATCTTGAACGAGCTTTTCTCCGAGTCGAGCTCGAGCCTCTCGCGAGCGGCTTGTTCATCTACATCCCTATATATATCCATGAATTACACATAACATGAAAATTTAACTTTCCCATAAAGTTTTTTTTGTTACAACAACCTTACTTTAGAATGTTAAATTGTAGGTCTAATCGCAAAAATGAATCTAGAGAGTTACATTGTAATTTATTATATTTTTCATTTTATAAAATAAATTTACTCATATTCTAAGAAGGCTTGAATGTTAACTTAGGAAGAAGAGGGATGCTTCTTTGTGCATATCTTATGTGTTTCTTTATGCAACAATTCAACCACCGTTGCTGTACAGGGTAACAAGAACTTATAAATAATAAAGGGAACTTATAAATAATAAAGGAAAAAGACATTGATTCCCAGAATCCAACAGATAACCCTATTCTAGAATCATAAAAATTAACAATCATAAAAAATTGGCATATCAAATCCCCAATTTTCCTTTATATCCCTAATTTTTCAATGTTCTTTCTTTATCGATAAGGAAACATAGATTTTTAATACACATATTCGTATAGATCTATATTTTTTGTGTGGGAGATCCGAAAGAAATTTATTTCACCAAGTAATAATTTTACTCGGGTAAGAAATTTTTTAATAAAAGAATTGCTTTTGTTATTATACATTTATATGATAATTAAAATATGTTAATTATTATATACATGTATAATAACCAAAACAAATTTTTTATTAAAAAATTTCTTACCCGAGTAATGTTATTAGTTGGTGGAATAAATTTCTTTTGGATCTCCTATACAAATTGTAGATTCTATAAGAAAATATATATTAAAATCTATGTTTATTGGTCGAAAAAAGAAAGCAAATGAAAAAAATAGCGATGTAAAGGAAAATTGGGGATTTGATATGCCAATTTATTATGAATGTGAATTTTAATGATATCTAGAGTAAGGTTATTTTTGGGTTTAGGGAATCAAAGTATTTTTCCTTGGGTATCCATAAGAGCATGTCTCCCCATAGGTCTAAACCTATCCTTCTCAGCACTACGGTTGAATCAGATACATAAATAAACACTAAAGTTATGTGCAAAGAAGCATTCATTTTTTCCATAATTTAACATTCAAGCCTTCTAAACATAGTAGTGAGTTTAGTTTATTGAATTAAAATATAACAAGTTAAAAGGTTATTATCCAAGATTCATGATTTTACAAAAAAAAGACTTTTTATAAATCAAATTGTCACATTGATATATAGATATTCTAAAATCATGCAAATAAGTAAGAAGGTTTGCCTCCTATAGATTTTTCCCCATCTTTCCCAAAAGAGCATTAAATCGGGTAGGCAAAAAAATTGGTATCCCTAGAACAAAGGACTAAATATTATAATTAGTTTTTGCAATACAGAAAAAAATTAGGATTTAATAAGAGTATTATATACCATTTGGAGTTAATCCCACATAAAAATTAGAAGCAATGAATGTTATACAATGCATTAATTCAATTTAACATTTATATGAATGGACAAATCTCAAATGTATTAGATTCCCCAGTCAATTCTATAATAAAATAATAATTAAGAATATTTTGTTACTAAGTGAGAATATTATGAAAACAAAGCGAAACCTTAAGGACAAGATGATAACACTTGACGGGCTTGAATAATCTAAACCTAATTATTTATATTTCATTAGCCTCCAAAATAACATGAAACACACAAGTTTACACAATTTTGTTAATAATTTGAACTGCAATCCTAGTCATACAGATTAAAAACAAAACAAACTTAGAAGATCAAATTTACACAATCTATATACTTATGTAAAATTTAGGAAGAGCCTAACATAGATACTGATATACACAATAGATAACATGTATTTTAAATTTATATATGTATACAATTTGAAAATAATTTCATCCAACTAATAACCATAAAACAAAACAACACATTATTTATTTTAAATTCATACAATGTAAATTATATATATTTATCATTTAAATTAAATTGATGGAAGAAAATATTGAACCTATATAATTATATTATATATATGTATTAATTTTAAAATGTCTCTTTAAATTTATTTACTTATATTATTTTGAAAATTAAATAAATTTTGTATAAATTAGTAAATATTTACATAAAACCCCTTAATTATAAATTAAATAAATTTGTTAAAAATTACGTTTTAAAAAAATCTCACAAAATATAGAAAAAGTATGCAAAAATATCAATAATTAAAATAATAAATAAAGAATATGACTCTTATATGGGTCTTGCCTAGAATTTAATTATTTTTTATTTAATAATTTGGTCCAGGAAACTCAAAACACTTTCTTGATCTATCTACAAAATTTTATTCCATCTTAATTTATAAAAAACTAAAAGCAAATACGAGAAAGTATGAAAAAAATTGAAAAACAGAAATAAAAATATTTTACCTATTTCACAAATAAAATGGCTAATCTCTTTAAACTCTGGCTACAAGGAATTTCGCAGATCATATGAAGAAACTTAAATATATTGCATTTGTATCTGTTTTGTTAGAGACATAGTATTAAATAATAAATGAGATAAATAAGTGAAGAAGAAGATGTAGAAGAGAGATATTTATAGGTCATTTTCTAGGTTTTTTATCTAAACCGTTCATTTGATTATACAACAATGAAGATTAATGCCACGTCAATAAGGCAGTCAATGGTTTTGTCAGTCAAAAGTTTTGATAGGAGATGTCAATAAAACGACAACATTTTGATAAGTAAAAAGGTTCCACATATATCTTTCTTCCCTCTTTATTTTGTTATTTCTTCTATTATTTTTTTATTCAGTCTTACATCCATTTATATAATATATCAACTATCTCTACCATGGAGTCATCAACACACATCCATTACCCATATAGAACCCAAATCTCTATAATTATCTTATCAACTCAAGTATTTCAATAATATAAATATTACACAATAAATAAAAAATCTAAGAAATGAATTAATTTTATGTTAGTAAACACTTTATTACATATATTTGAATAATTGTTATCAATAGAAATTTTAACGTGTTTAATTTTACCATAAAAAGTCCATCTATTAACATATTTCTTTACATCCATATGATTATATCTTTTATGATATATGTGATTTTTAACATATTTGAATGATAGATTAACTATCAGAAAATATAGCCGTTATAGAAGATACACGTCCAACTTCTTTACGAAACCTATCTAGTCAAAATAATTTAACTAAAAGAATCACTTGCCAATATATATAATTGATTTTCTAAAATCTTTGTGTCCAACAAAATCAACACCTTCATAACTAACCAGTTAAAATTGAATTTTTCTGTTAGCATGATATAATACAATATCTAAATTACTATTAATGTAAGTAACTACTAACTTCAAATCACTGAAATGTAGATTCCAAGATTAAACAAATGTATTTTACTAAGTAAAGAATTTGCAAAAGATAAAGCTTGATATAGTGTTGATCATGGGATGATATAATGGTTTAAGTTACATTAGGATGTGGAATATTTTGTATCCTAATAAGTCTATCTATATAGTGGTAAATTGTGCTTCGTTTAAGATAAATTGTCCATTAAAGGCATCTTAATTGTTCTACAATTCAAATTTTTATACTTAGGTATAATTTTCAGTAATTAAAGAGTTCGATTAATTTTGAAGATTTTGTTTTTTCCTATATTTTACAATAATCATGCCTAGTATTATTTCGACATGACAAAGTTATTTAATATCAAATTTAGAGTGCAAGGAAGATTTCAATTTATAGATTTCAGAAAGAGAACTATTGATTGACAATATGTTACCCGCATGCAAGATAAGATAAATAGAAACTTTATATATAAAAGTAAAGCAAAACATTTATCATTCTCACTTCCTATGAAAAAATAACCACAGAGGAATCAAACCTTTAATACCACTGAATATGTGATTGTTTAAGAAAAGAGATTTTTCTAGTAACCAAATACCATCTATTCTATCATTGACAAACCTCTTTAACTACTATAGCGGATTGCATTATAGATGACATTAATTAGTTTCTAAAGAGCATATCATTAGCAACGAAATTTAAATATTCATGAATAATGACAATTTTTTTAAAGAAAAATAGGACATTAGCAATGACATATGATGTCACTTAATTTATAAAAAAACAAATAAAAGGCTGGTAAATTAGAAACAGACATTGTTAATGACTAATGACCATATATAAAATTAAAAAGAAAATATTAATGAAACCTAAGTGACACTAATGATGACCATTAATGTCGTTAGTTATCTTAGTCAGATAGAATCCCAATTGAGGTTTTTTCTTATATCTTACATTGTAGAATACTTATAAAGCCCCACATGAAACAATGCGCCTATATAGCTGCAATCTAGCCCTTATACTTCCGTGGTAACAAGTCTTGCCACAACGACCAAGCGTTCTCCACTACTATCAAACACTCACACTTTAAGTTACTTTAGTTTAGAAACCTTGGAGGTAATTTCAATAATACTGAGGTGTTTGTAGTGTATTTACATACAATATATTGGTACCTTTTGTGTAATTTACTAAAGAATATTTTGATAATCAAGCATCACTAAATAATTAACAGGTACTAGTAGCATAATTTTGTAACATATAGTTGATTATATTAAAGTTTAATTAAACATCAATTAATAAAGGAATTATTACAAAAAATTTGCATTGTATAGGGCCAGAAAGTGCATATAAATAAAGAAGAGTCAATAATAAATGAAATACTGAGATATAAAACCTTGCTCTTGTTACGTGAGATAAAAAATATACAAAAAGTCACTAACGAAGTAAATGATATTTTTAATGTATATATTACATTTTCTATATTTGGTCATGGGTTTTTCTTAAAACATCACTAGTCATTCAGTCTATTGTCTACATTTGATCCTGCAACTAATTTTTTGAGACTACACAATGGTGCTTGAGTTTAAAAAACTATAACATATTTGAATATTTATTTTTTGTTGTCGCATACTAAAATAAAGTTTCAAATTTATTATACTTATTGGAGTAGGAGTATGACATTTATGATAAGGTTTCTATGCAATGTTAAATATTACAAGGGGTTAATATGAGTTTTCTTTGGAATTTCCTTTTAATGCCCTATATATGACATATGAGAGTCGAATGAAATTTATGCTTGATATCTCCCTATTTGTGATGGTTTAATCTTAGATAGAGTCATCATATTAGTATTTTAGGAAGTCTAATACTCGATCTTCTTATAAATTTTATACTTTCCTATTTCTTGTCTTGATTTAATGATTTATTATTTTTAGAGCATATTTAGTTTAATTTATTTTTTTAGTGTGAAGCTTTAATGATTTATGGAAATTAAATAGATGCCAAATTAATTTTAAAAGATAAAGGAAAAAAGATAATGATCAGAATTGGAGATAAAGAAAAGAAAAGATAGATATGGAAACATAATGTTGCCAAGTAAATCTGAATTCCAGCATCCACGTCCATTAAAGTTAACGTAAATCAAGATTGGCTAGGAAATTGGAAGAATGATCTGAAAAAAAGTTATAGAGCATTCTGAGGTGATGAGTTTTGATATAAAGAACGCGTCAATCCTAGTTGAAACGAAGAATTTATGTCCAAAACAAAATAGCGGCATATTATTACGTTTTCTATACTTTAGGGTTACGAATTTGAGTTGGACTAGAAGTCCAATTACTTGTCTTCTACTCCAAGAAAACGTTTTAGGGCATCCTAGAACCCTATGAATACACCCTTAAACCTTTGTAAACTCATCCTTGCCTCCCATAAGATAGTTATTAAGTTTTATATCATTAGAGTTATTGAAGAGAGTAAGATGACAATTATGTATCTTTGTTTTAGTTTTATTCCTTCAGGTATGAACTAATTTTCCCATAACTTGGGTTTTGAATAATATATAATCTATAAATTCTATTTTCTTTCTATCTAAGTTTCTTTGAGAATTATATGTTTTAGATTGATTCTAGCTGCTGAACCATACATTTGATTTATGTGCTTTGATTTATTGTCTGTCTTAGACCTGATCAATTTAGGGATTTTCTAATAGTAGTTAGATGGTCACCCGGAAGGGGTGTCTAATTATTGTAACACCACATAAACGTCTACTGTAAGGAATTAATCTTGACAAGATTTGCCTAACTCGATAGTCATTGGTGTTTAATTTAATCACCAATCATCATTAGTAGGCCAGACTCACCTAGGACCCTAGTAGCACAGGATAACCCTATTTGGAGTCCCCTCGTGATTCTGAGGTCACCATCCTAGTTTGCTCTCTGTGGATAGGGGAAATTTAGAATCCTGACTAGTTATCTAAGAGATATTATCACCCTTATAAACTGAGCTGATATAAATAATTAGAAGGATTAGTGCACACTAGCAAAACCTAAATTATATTCTCTCATCTTATTTCTCGCATATTTATTTTATTGTCTTTTATTTTATTTAGTTTAATCATTAATTTCTCTATCAATCATATTTATTTTCTTTTCTTTTAATTATAAATTTCTACTCTTATTTATTTACCCATTCATTTAACACATTTAAGTCCCTGAGGAACGAATCTTCGTATCATTAAAACGTGCATACGTCCTATAATACTTGCAGTATCGTTCTAGTCTTGGGTGCTTATTTGATTTCTTTTATCTATTGTTTTTACCACACCGTAGGTGACACCAAGTTTTTGGCGCCGCTGCCGGGGATTTGTGTCTCGTTAGCGTGTGGTTATTTATTTATAGTAGTAGTTTTAGTTTTTAGTTATTTTTATTTTTATTTTTCCATTTTAACGCTTTTTGGGTTGCTTTAGTGTCTTTTATGTTTTTAGTGCATGCTTGCGGAACCAGAGAGATGTTTCACAGCTTATAACACACGCTTAAGAGAAGAGAAAGAGCGACGAAGAGCGATGGCAAGACATCAAGAAGCAACAGATTCACCACTAGTGGTTCCACCACTTGGTCCGTTTGGACATTGTTACCACCACCAGGAGATAACAGAAAAAACAACAGAATCGAACAAGATCTCCCAAGCTTGGGAGCCCATTTTCAAATTCAACCATCAGGTTATCGTCCTCCAAAGATCCAGAATATCAAGTTTAGGCCCGATCCGGGCATGCTCAATCAATTTTAGAGTTTCGGGCCCAATAGTGGTGCAACAATACAAGATCCGGTAAGAGCGATTCAGAAGTTCATGCAGATTTGTGATGCTTATGCTACTACAGACATTACACGCGAGCAACTAAATTGTCACATGTTTTTGTCCTTTCTGACCGGCAAAGCTGGTGATCGGCTAGATTGAAAACCACCATGTACAATTACTACTTATATAGAACATCAAGCTGCATTCTTTAACCGGTTTTATCCGGAGAGTATGAGACTCAAAGATTAGAGCGAGCTTGCTAAGTTTTGTCAAGAGAATGGAGAAGAAGTAGGAGACGCATGGACAAGGTTCCAACAGAAGTTAGCTAGATGTCCACTCTATGGTTACACCCCGTATTTACAGTTAGCTATGTTTTATCAATGTATCATTGTCGAAAGTAGACTGAGGGTAGATAATATTGGAAAGGGGTATATTGTGTCCATGGATCCTGCTGAAGCCGTCGAAGGTATGGAAAACTTAATAGAAAAACAAATGAGTTGACCACTTGCGCGAACTCCTATTACAAACACCAGAGGTACGCTTCGATTAGATGTAGAAACTGCAAGCTCAACTCAATTTGCAGCATTAGAAAATCAAATCAAAGAGACTAAGCTTTGAGATGCATAAAAATTTAGCTGCAGAAAATCTAGTGCAAGAAGCACAAGGTTGTACACAGTGTGGGGTCTTGAATCATACATGGGAAGAGTGGGGTCATGAATCATAAAAATTTAGCCGTATTTTTTTCTTATATATAACATCCAATTTGTCTTAACAAGTAAAATAATAAGTATAATTTTATCTAAACTAATATTTTTAAAAGAATATGCATATCTATTGAGAGGCTAATGAAAAATATATTACATAATATTCAAATACATTATTGTTGCTATATTTTACTACATATATTAATAAATTATATGAAAACGTATTTACAAGTGCATTATATGTTTAATTGTATTTTAGTTTTTCAAATTACTCTAATATGTATATTAATATCTTCACAAGATAATATGTCACACATCATGAGTAATTAAATTATACATTAATAGTAATATAAATTATTTAGACCCATCTAAACACTTTTATTAATATCTTGAGGACTTTTAAAATAAATTTATTAAAAGACTATTTTAGATATTAAAAATTTGCATATTTAAAAATAAATATAAATAAAAATAATATTACACAATTTTAATACCTCTATGTGTATATGGCAAAATACTTATGTATCTAGGGTTGTAAACGAGTCAAGGGGAACCAAATACTTTATTTATATGCTTGTTTGTTTAATTTCTCCTCAAGTTTAAACGAGTCGGGTCTAGCTAAGCTCAATTTTAAACGAGCTTAGCCCGAGCTTCTAATGATCCAAATCAAGAAAGTTAGAACTTGTTTTTTTAAAACAATCTTTTTTTTAGAGTCGAGTAGGAGTTGCTCATAAACAATTAATTTTTTATGGTTGAAATGAGACTTCCATGAACGGTTGGTACTTTTTGGAGGGTGTGGTATGAAAATATGAAACATAACATTAATGAAAAAATAAATGTCTAAAGAAATTAATAATATCCAATTTCATATTAATGTTTAATAATATACATTAATTTATAATTCATAATTCTAAACGAGCTCACGAGTCGATCTCGAGCAGGCTCGTTTACTTATCGAGTTTAAAATGGAACTTCAGCTTGAACTTTTTTATATGTAAGCCGATATTAAACGAGCTTTTCTCCGAGCCGAGCTCGAGGCGCTCGCGAGCGGCTTCTTCATCTACAACCCTATATATATCCATGAATTACACATAACGTGAAAATTTAACTTTCCAATAAAGTTTTTTTTTTTGTTACAAAAACCTTACTTTAGAATGTGAAGTTGGAGGTCTAATCGAAACAATGAATCTAGAGAGTTACATTGTAAATTATTATATTTTTCATTTGATAAAATAAATTTACTCATATTCTAAGAAGGCTTGAATGTTAAATTAGGAAGAAGAGGGATGCTTCTTTGTGCATATCCTATGTATTTCTTTATGCACCAATTCAACCAACCCAAAAAATAACCCTATTCTATAATCATAAAAATTAACAATTATAAAAAATTGGCATATCAAATCCCCAATTTCCATTTATATCCCTAATTTTTCGATTTTCTTTCTTTTTCTATATGGAAACATAGAATTTCAATACACATATTCGTATACATCTTCAATTTTTGTGTAGGAGATCCGGAGGAAATTTATTCCACCAAGTAGTAATTCTACTCGGGTAAGAAATTTTTTAATAAAAGAATTTCTTTGGTTATTATACATGTATATAATAATTAAAATATGTTAATTATTATATACATGTATAATAACCAAAACAATTTTTTTATTAAAAAATTTCTTACCTGAGTAATGTTATTACTTGGTAGAATAATTTCTTTTGGATTTCCTAGACGAATTGTAGATCTATAAGAAAATATATATTAAAATATATGTTTATTTATAGAAAAAGAAAGCAAATGAAATAATCAGGGATTCAAATGAAAATTGGGGATTTGATATGCCAATTTATTATACTTGTGAATTTTCATGATATCTAGAGTAAGGTTATTTTCGGGTTTAGGTTGTATTTTTCCTTGGGTATCTATAAGAGCATGTCTCCCCCTTAGGTCTGAACCTATCCATCTCAGCACTAAGGTTGAATCGTCTACATAAATAAACACTTATGTTATGTGCAAAGAAGCATCCATCTTTCCCCTAATTTAACAGTCAAGCCTTCTAAACATACCAGTGAATTTAGTTTATTAAATTAAAAATATTACAAGTTAAAAGGTTACTATCCAAGATTCATGATTTTACAAAAAAAGAATTTTTATAAATCAAACTGTCACAATGATATATAGATATTGTAAAATCTTGCCAATAAGTAAGAAGGCGTGCCTCATATAGATTTTTCCTCCCATCTTTTCCCGAAGAGCATTAAATCAATTTGGCGAAAAAATTGGTATCCCTAGAACAAAGGACTATATATTATAATTAGTTTTTGCAACACATAAAAAATTAGGATTTAATAAGTGTATTATATACCATTTGGAGTCTATCCCACATAAACATTGGAAGCAATGAATGTTATACAATGCATTAATTCAATTTAACATTTATATGAATGGACAAATCTCAAATGTAGTAGATTCCCCTATCAATTCTATAAGAAAATAATAATTAAGAATATTTTGTTACTAAGTGGGAGTATTACTATGAGAACAAAGCGAAACCTTAAGGGCGAGATGATAACACTTGACGGGCTTGAATAATCTAAACCTAATTATTTATATTTCATTAGCCTCCAAAATGACACGCAACACACAAGTTTACACAATTTTGTTAATAATTTGAACTACAATCATAGTCATATAGATTAAAAACAAAACAAACTTAGAAGATCAAATTTACATAATCTAAATAGTTATGCAGAATTAGGAAGAGCCTAACATAGATATTGATATACACAATAGATAACTTGTATTTAAAAAATATATATATATATATATACAATTTGAAAATAATTTCATCCAACTAATAACCATAAAACAAAACAACACATTATTTATTTTAAATTCATACAATGTAAATTATATAAACTTAAATATATTGCACTTGTATATGTATTTGTTAGAGATATAGTATTAAATAATAAGTGAGAGAAATAAGTGAAGAAGAAAATATAGAAGAGGGATATTTATATGTCATTTTCTAGGTTTTTAATCTAGACCGTTCATTTGATTATACAACAACAACAAAGATTAAAGCAACGTCAATAAGCCACGTAAATAAGGCAGTCAAAGGTTTTGTCAATCAAAAGTTTTGATGGGAGATGTCAATAAAACGACAACATTTTGATAACTAAAAAGGTTCCACATAATATTTTCTTCCCTCTTAATTTCATTATTTCTTCTATTATTTTTTTATTCAGTCTTACATCCATTGATATAATATATAACCTATCTCTACCTTGGAGTCATCAACTTACATCCATTACCCGTATAGAACCCAAACCTCTATAATTATCTTATCAACTTAAGTATTTAGTAATATACATATTACACGATAAATAAAAAATCTAAGAAATAAATTAATTTTATGTTAGTAAACACTTTAGTACATATATTTGAATAATTGTCATCAATAGAAATTTTAAAGAATATTTTACCATAAAAAGTCCATCTATTAATATATTCTTTTACATCCATATGATTATATCTTTATGATATACGTGATTTTTAACTTAATTGAATGATAGATTAACTATAAGAAAATATAGCTATTATAGAAGATACACGTCCAACTTCTTTACGAAACCTATCTAGTCAAAATAATTTAATTAAAGGAATCACTTGCTAATATATATACTTGATTTTCTAAAATCTTTGTGTCCAACAAAATCAACACCTTCATAACTAACCAGTTAAAATTTAATTTTTTTGTTAGCATAATATAATCCAATATCTAAATTACTATTAATGTAAGTAACTACTAACTTCAAATCACTGAAATGTTGATTCCAAGATTAAACAAATATATTTTACTAAGTAAAGAATTTGCAAAAGATAAAGCCTGATATAGATCATGGGATGAAATAATTGTTTAAATCACATTAGGATATGAAATATTTTGCATCCTAATAAGTCTATCTATATAGTGGGAAATTGTGCTTCGTATAAGATAAATTATCCATTAAAGGCATCTTAATTGTCCTACAATTCAAATTTTCATACTTAGGTTCAATTTTTAGTAGTTAACGAGTTCGATTAATTTTAAAGATGTCGTTTTTTCTAGTCTTTTACAATAATCATGCCCAGTATTATTTCGACATGATAAAGTTATTTAATATCAAATTTATAGTGCAAGGAAGATTTCACTTATAGATTTCAGAAAGAGAACTATTGATTGACAATATGTTACCCACATGCAAGATAAGATAAATAATAACTTTATATATAAAAGTAAAGCACAACATTTATCATTCTCACTTCCTATGAAAATAATAACCACAGAGGAATCAAATCTTTAATACCACTGAATATGTGATTGTTTGAGAAAAAAGATTTTCCTAGTAACCAAATACCATCTATTCTATCATTGATAAACCTCTTTAACTACTGTAGCAGAGTGCATTATAGATGAAATTAATTAGTTTCTAAAAAGCATATCATTAGCAACGAAATTTAAATATTCTTGAATAATGACCATTTGTTTTATAAAATAGGACACTAGCAATGACCTATGATGTCACTTAATATAATAAAAAATAAAAAAATAAATAAAAGGCTGGTAAATCAAAAACAGACATTGAAAATTACTAATGACCATATATAAAATTAAAAAAAGATATTAATGAACCTAAGTGACACTAGTGATGACCATTAATGTCGTTAGTTATCTTAGTCAGATAGAATCCCAATTGAGGTTTTTTCTTATATCTTACAATTTAGAATATTTACAAACCCCTACATGAAACAATGCGCCTATCTAGCTGCAATCTAGCCCTTATACTGGCGTTGGTAACAAGTCTTGCCACAACGACCAAGCATTCTCCACTACTATCAGACACTCACACGTTAAGTAAGATTTATTATTTTGTATACATGTGGGTATGTATGTGTATATATATAGTTTGAGAATATATATGTATGGACTAATATTGCAATTTACCAAAGTATATGAGTGGAGTATTGTAAGTTACTTTAGTTTAGGAACCTTGGAGGTAATTTCAATAATACTGAGGTGTTTGTAGTGTATTTACATACAATATATTGGTAACTTTTGTAAAATTTACTAAAGAATATTTTGATAATCAAGCATCTCTAAATAATTAATAGGGACTAGTAGCATAATTTTGTAACATATAGTTGATTATAGTAAAGTTTTATTAAAAATCAATTAATAAAGGAATTATTACTAAATTTTTGCATTGTATAGGGCCATATAGTGCATATAAATAAAGAAGAGTCAATAATAAATGAAATACTGAGATATAAAACCTTGATCTTGTTACGTGAGATAAAAAATATACAAAAAGTCACAAAGGAAGTATATGATATTTTTAATGTATATATAACATTTTCTTTATTTGTTCATGTGTTTTTCTTTAAACATCACTAGTCATTCAGTCTATTGTGTAAATTTGATCGTGCAACTAATTTTTTGAGACTACACAATGGTGCTTGAGTTTAAGAAACTATAACATGTTTGAATATATATTTTTTGTTGTCTAATATTAATATGAAGTTTCAAATTTAATATACTTATTGAAGTAGGAGTATGACATTTATGATAAGGTTTCTATGCAATGTTAAATATTACAAGGGGTTAATATGATTTTTCTTTGGCATTTCCTTTTAATGCCTTATATATGACATATGAGAGTCGAATCAAATTTATGGTTGATGTCTCCCTATTTGTGATGGTTTAATCTTAGTTGGAGACATCATTTTAGTATTTTAGGAAGTCTAATACTCGATCTTCTTATAATATAGTGTACTTTCCTATTTCTTGTCTTGATTTAATGATTTATTATTTTTAGAGCATATTTGGTTTAATTTATTTATTTAGTGTGAAACTTTAAAGATATATGGAAATTAAATAGATGCCGAATTAATTCTAAGAGATAAAGGAAAGAAGATAATTATCAGAATTGGAGATATAGAAAAGAAAAGATAGATATGGAAACATAAACTTTCCATGTAAATCTGAATTCCAGCATCCATGTCCATTAAAGTGATCATAACTCAAGATTGGATAAGAAATTGGAAGAATTGTCTGAAGCAAAGTTATAGATAATTCTGAGGTGATGAGTTTCGATATAAAGAATGCGTCGGTCCGAGTTGAAACGAAGAATTTATGTCCAAAACAAAACAACGGCATATTATTACCCTTTCTATGTTTTAGGGTTAAGAATTTGAGTTGGACTAGAAGTCTAATTACTTGTCTTTTACTCCAAGAAAACATTTTAGGGCTTCCTAGAACCCTATGAATACACCCTTACACATTTGTAAACACATCCTTGCCTCCCATAAGCCAAACCTTAAGTTTTATATCATTAGAGTTATTGAAGAGAGCAAGATGACAATTATGTATCTTTGTTTTAGTTTTATTGCTTCAGGTATGAACTAATTTTCCCATAACTTGGGTTTTGCATTATGTATAATCTATAAATTCTATTTTCTTTCTATCTAAGTTTCTTTGAGAATTATATGTTTTAAATTGATTCTAGCTGTTTAACCATATATTTGATATATGTGCTTTGATTGATTGTCTGTCTTAGACCGGATCAATTTAGGGATTTTATAATAGTAGTTAGATGGTAACCCGGAAGGAGTGTCTAATTATTGTAACACCACATAAACGTCTAGTGTACAGAATTAATCCTTACAAGATTTTCCTAACTCGATAGTCTTTGGTGTTTAATTTAATCACCAATCGTCATTAGTAGGCCAGACTCACCTAGGACCCTAATAGCATAGGATAACCCTATTTGGAGTCCCCTCGTGATTGTGAGGTCACCACCCTAGTTCGCTCTCCGTGGATAGGGGGAATTTAGAATCCTGACTAGTTATCTAAGAGATATTATCACCCTTATAAACTGAACTGATATAAAAAATTAGAAGGATTAGTGCACACTAGTAAAAACTAAATTATATTTGTTGGCATATTGCCCCCATCGATAAGTTCTTTTAATGTGACAAATCCTCTAATGTTTAGTGTGGTAATTATACTTTATTTATAATCTTTATCTTGCACTCTAATTCATCAAAAAGCACAATCTTTATCATTTAGATCAAAGCTTTATTGTCATATCCTAAGAAGCAAATTTTCATACCAATACTTTTAACCTTATCTTTGTATACATTGAGAATTAGCTTTCATGATCAGCTACAGAGTTTCTTAAAATGATGTTTCCTACAACTCTCGTGAAGAAAAGTTGTCCATCCGAGCAACGAATCAAAATGGCAAAATTCCTAAGTTAGTCGGAACCGGGTACCCGCATTGGGTGAAACCGGGCACCCGGTTTTGTGAAGCTCAAGTCAACATCAAGTTTCTTATAGCCGTTATGTATCCGTTGTAATTGAAACCGGGTACCCGTATTTGGGAAACCGGGAACCCGGTTTGGCACAAAGTATCCCACAAACTTTATAACCGTTGGGGACATTCTTGTGTTATAAATATGGCCTCTTTGAAGGAGAAACACACCGCTTACACTTCAACTATTATACATATCATTCTCCTACAAAATTAGAGGTGTCAAGCTATCAAAATTAATCATCCAAGCTTTATCAAGAGTTTAAACCAAGAAGTTTCAAAGTTATTATCTACTCAAGAGGAGTTTCATGCTTAAAGTTATATCTACTCTTTAGGAGATTGTTTAGCAAAGTTATTTCACCACTTAAACACTTTGTATCTATCCTCTTAAGTCTAGTTCTTGTAATAGATAGATTAAGAGAGAATTTAAGTATAGGGAGTATACTCAGTGTCCTTGTGTTGTGATAGCACAAGAGTTTGTCCTTCGTGGTATCGAAGAGGTTGTAAGGGTTATTGTGTTCTCGACACGATTAAGAGAGACACGGGATCTTAGTGAAAAACTTGAAATCCTAAGGAGGCTTCCTTAGGTAGTGGATGTAGGGATAACCGACCACTATACATCGTTGTGTACAGTCTATCCCTACTCTATTTATTTTCTGCACAATATATGTTTGATTATATGCTAGTATGAATATCGTAATAATTATTATCTAGTTAATCAAACTGATGGTCATTTAGTGTAGTAAGAGAATAGGAATTCGATTTACTTGTATTACTTATATATCGAACCTCTAGCTTATCCATTGCATGATCCCGTAAGAGTTTGATAAATTAAGTGACTTAGAAGTTTCTCTTTAAAACTTATAATTGTCCAAAATATTTTTAATTAGGCATTAATCTTATTAGTAATCCTATTCACCCCCTTCTAGGACTTTCAATATTCTCTCATCTTATTTCTCGCATATTTATTTTATTGAATTTTATTTTATTTAGTTTAATCATTAATTTCTCGATCAATCATATTTATTTTCTTGTCTTTTAATTATAAATTGCTACTCTGATTTGTTTACCCATTCATTTAACACATTTAAGTCCCTGAGGAACGAATCTTCTTATCATTAAACTTGCATACGTCTTATAATACTTGCAAGACCGTGCTAGTCTAGGGTGCTTATTTGCTTTCTTTTATCTATTATTTTTACCACACCCTAGGCGACACCAAGTTTTTTTCGGCGATGCTGGGGATTTGTGTCTCGTTAGCGTGTGGTTATTTATTTATAGTAGTAGTTTTAGTTTTTTATTATTTTTATTTTTATTTTTCCAGTTTTACGCTTTTGGGTTGCTTTAGTCTCTTTCATGTTTACAGTGCATGCTTGCGGAGAGCGACGAAGAGCGATGGCAGAACATCAAGAAGCAACAGATTCACCACTAGTGGTTCCACCACTTGGTCCTTTTGGACATGTACCACCACCACCAGGAGATAATAGAAACAACAACATAATCGAACAAGATCTCCCAAGCTTGGTTGCCCATTTTCAAATTCAACCATTAGGTTATCGTCCTCCAAAGATCCAGAATATCAAGGTTAGACCCGATCCGGGCATGCTCAATCAATTTTAGAGTTTCGGGCTCTATATGGTGCAACAATACAAGATCCGGTAAGAGCGATTCAGAAGTTCATGCAGATTTGTGATGCCTATGCTACTCCAGGCATTACACGCGAGCAACTGTATTATCACATGTTTTCGTTCTTTCTGACCGGCAAAGCTGGTGATTGGCAAGATAGACAACCACCAAGTACAATTACTACTTATACAGAACTTCAAGCTACATTCTTTAACCGTTTTTATCCGGAGAGTATGAGACTCAAAGATCAGAGCGAGCTTGCTAAGTTTTGCCAAGAGAACGAAGAAGAAGTAGGAGACGCATGGACAAGGTACCAACAGAAGTTAGCAAAATGTCCACTCTATGGTTACACCCCGTATTTACAGTTAGCTATATTTTATCAAGGTATCAATGTTGAAAGTAGACTGAGGGTAGATAATCTTGGAAAGAGAAATTTTGTGTCCATGGATCCTGCTGAAACCGTCGAAGGTATGGAAAACATAATAAAAACAGTAATGAGTTGACCACTTGCGCGAACTCCTATTAAAAACACCAGAGGTACGCTTCGATTAGATGAAGAAACTGCAAGCTCAGCTCAATTTGCAGCATTAGAAAATCAAATCAAAGATATCAAGATCGAGATGCATTAAAATTTAGTCGCAGCAAATCTAGTGCAAGAAGCACAAGGTTGTACAGAGTGTGTGGTCTTGAATCATACATGGAAAGAGTGGGGTCATGAATCATAAAATTTAGCCGCATTTTTTTCTTATATATAACATGCAATTTGTCTCAACAAGTAAAATAATAAGTATAATTTTATCTAAACTAATTTTTTAAACGAATATGCATAAATATTGAGAGGCTAATAAAAATATATTACATAATATTCAAATACATTATGGTTGCTAATTTTTTACTAAATATATTAATAAATTATATGAAAACGTATGTACAAGTGCATTATAAGTTTAATTGTTTTTTATTTTTTCAAAGTACTATAATATGTATATTAATATCTTCACAACATAATATGTCACACATCATGATTAATTAAATTATACATTAATAGTAGTATAAATTATTTAGACCCATCTAAACACTTTTATTAATATCTTGAGGACTTTTAAATAAATTTATTAAAAGACTATTTTAGATATTAAAAATTTACATATTTAAAAATAAATAAAAATAAAAATAATATTATACAATTTTAATACCTCTACGTGTATATGGCAAAATACTTATGTATCTAGGATTGTAAACGAGTCGAGCGGAACCGAATACTTTATTTATATGCTAATTTGTTTAATTTCTCCTCAAATTTAAACGAGTCGGATCGAGCTGAGCTCAATTTTAAACGAGCATAGCCCGAGCTTCTAATGATTCAAATCAGAAAAGTTAGAACTTGCTTGTTTAAAACAATCTTTTTTCAGAGTCGAGTAGGAGTTGCTCATAAACTATTTATTTTTTATGGTTGAAATGAGACTTTCATGAACGTTTGGTATTTAGTGGAGGGTGTGGTATGAAAATTTGAAACATAACATTAATGAAAAAATAAATGTCTAAATAAATTAATAATATCCAATATGATATTAAAGAATTAATAATATATATTAATTTATAATTCATATTTCTAAACGAGCACACGAGTCGATCTCGAGCAGGCTCGTTTGCTTATCGAGTTTAAAATGGAACTTGGCCTTGAACTTTTTTATATTTAAGCCGATCTTGTACGTGCTTTTCTCCGAGCCGAGCTCAAACCGCTCGCGAGCGGCTTGTTCATCTACAACCCTATATATATCCATTAATTACACATAACGTGAAAATTTAACTTTCCCTATAAAGTTTTTTTTTGTAACAACAACCTTACTTTAGAATGCGAAGTTGGAGGTCTAATCGAAACAATGAATATATAGAGTTACATTTTAATTTATTATATTTTTCATTTGATAAAATAAATTTACTCCTATTCTAAGAATGCTTGAATGTTTAATTAGTAAGAAGAGGGATGCTTCTTTGTGCATATCCTATGTGTTTCTTTATGCACCAATTCAACCACCGTTGTTGTACAATGTAACAAGAACTTATAAATAATAAAGGAAAAAGACATTGATTCCCTAAACCCAAAAATAACCCTATTCTAGAATCATAAAAATTACCAATCATAAAAAAATGGCATATCAAATCCCAAATTTCCCTTTATATCCCTGATTTTTCAATTTTCTTTCTTTTTCCATAAGGAAACATACATTTTTAATACACATATTCGTATATATCCACAATTTTTGTGTGGGAGATCCAGAAGAAATTTATTTCACCAAGTAATAATATTACTCGGGTAAGAAATTTTTAATAAAATAATTGCTTTGGTTATTATACATGTATATGATAATTAAAATATGTTAATTATTATATACAGGTATAATAACCAAAACTATTTTTTTATTAAAAAATTTCTTACCCGAGTAATGTTATTACTTGGTGGAATAAATTTCTTTTGGATCTCCGATACAAATTGTAGATCTATAAGAAAATATATATTAAAATCTATGTTTATTGATCGAAAAAAGAAATCAAATGAAAAAATTAGGGATATAAAGGAAAACTGGGGATTTGATATGCCAATTTATTATGATTGTGAATTTTCATGATATCTAGAGTAAGATTATTTTTGGGTTTAGGGAATCAATGTCTTTTTCCTTGGGTATCTATAAGAGCATGTCTCCCCATAGGACTGAACCTATCCTTCTCAGCAATAAGGTTGAATCGGCTACTTAAATAAACACTAAATTTATGTGCAAAGAAGCATCCATCTTTCCCATAATTTAACATTCAAGCCTTCTAAACATAGCAGTGAATTTAGTTTATTAAATTAAAAATATAACAAGTTAAAAGGTTACTATCCAAGATTTATGATTTTACAAAAAAATACTTTTTATAAATCAAATTGTCACAACGATATATAGATATTCTAAAATCTTGCCAATAGGTAAGAAGGTTTGCCTCCTATAGATTTTTCCTCCCATCTTTCCCCGAAGAGCATTAAATCAAATAGGCAAAAAAATTGGTATCCCTAGAACAAAGGACTATATATTATAAGTAGTTTTTGCAACACAGAAAAAAATTAGGATTTAATAAGAGTATTATATACCATTTGGAGTCAATCCCACATAAACATTAGAAGCAATGAATGTTATACAATGCATTAATTCAATTTAACATTTATATGAATGGACAAATCTCAAATGTAGTAGAATCCCCAGTCAATTCTATAATAAAATAATAATTAAGAATATTTTGTTACTAAGTGGGAATATTATGAAAACAAAGCGAAACCTTAAGGGCAAGATGATAACACTTGAAGGGCTTGAATAATCTAAACCTAATTATTTATATTTCATTAGCCTCCAAAATAACATGCAACACATAAGTTTACACAATTTTGTTAATAATTTGAGCTACAATCATAGTCATATAGATTAAAAACAAAACAAACTTAGAAGATCAAATTTACACAATCTAAATACTTATGTATAATTTAGGAAGAGCCTAGCATAGATACTGATATACACAATAGATAACATGCATTTTAATATATATATATATATATATATATATATATATGTATACAATTTGAAAATAATGTCATCCAACTAATAACCATAAAACAAAAAAACACATTATTTATTTTAAATTCGTACAATGTAAATTATACATATTTATCATTTAAATTAAATTGATGAAAAAAATATTTAACCTATATTATTATATTATATATATATGTATTAATTTTAAAATGTCACTTTAAATTTATTTCTTTATATCTTTATAATTTTTTTAAAAAATTAAATAAATGTTGTATAAGTTAATAAATATTTACATAAAACCCCTTCATTATAAATAAAATAATTTGTTGAAGTTTTAATAAAAAAATCTCACAAAATATAGAAAAATATGCAAAAATATCAATAATTAAAAAAATAAAGAAAGAATATGACTCTTATACGGGTCTTGCCTAGAATTAAATTATTTTTATTTAATAATTTGATCCACAAAACTCAAAACTCTTTTTTGATCTATCTACAAAATTTTATTCCATCTTAATTCATAAAAAAACTAGAAGCAAATACTTGAAAGTATGAAAAAAAATTGGAAAACAAAAATACAAATATTTTACCTATTTCACAAATAAAATGGCTAATCTCTTTAAACTCCGGCAATAAGGAATTTTGCAGATCGTATCAAGAAACTTAAATATATTGCATTTGTATATGTATTTGTTAGAGATATAGTATTACATAATAAGTGAAGAAGAAAATGTAGAAGAGGGATATTTATATGTCATTTTCTAGGTTTTTAATCTAGACCATTCATTTGATTATACAACAACAACGAAGATTAAAGCCACATCAATAAGGTAGTCAAAGGTTTTGTTAGTCAAAAGTTTTGATGGGAGATGTCAATAAAACGACAACATTTTGATAAGTAAAAAGGTTCCACATATTTATTTCTTCCCTATTTATTTCATTATTTCTTCTATTGTTTTTTTATTCAGTCTTACATCAATTGATATAATATATCAACTATCTCTACCTTGGAGTCATCAACTTACATCCATTACCCTTATAGAACCCAGACCTCTATAATTATCTTATCAACTTAAGTATTTCAGTAATATACATATTACACAATAAATAAAAAATCTAAGAAATGAATTAATTTAATGTTAGTAAACACTTTAGTATATATATTTGAATAATTGTCATCAATAGAAATTTTAATGAATATTTTACCATAAAAGGTCCATCTATTAATATATTTTTTTACATCCATATGATTATATCTTTATGATATATGTGATTTTTAACTTAATTGAATGATAGATTAACTATCATAAAATATAGCTATTATAGAAGATACACGTCCAACTTCTTTACGAAACCTATCTAGTGAAAATAATTTAATTCAAAGAATCACTTGCCAATATATATACTTGATTTTCTAAAATCTTTGTGTCGAACAAAATAAACACCTTCATAACTAACAAGTTAAAATTCAATTTTTTTGTTAGCATAATATAATCCAATATCTAAATTACTATTAATGTAAGTAACTACTAACTTCAAATCACTGAAATTTTGATTCCAAGATTATACAAATATATTTTACTAAGTAAAGAATTTGCAAAAGATAAAGCCTAATATAGTGTTGATCATGGGATGATATAATGGTTTAAATCACATTAGGATATGGAATATTTTGCATCCTAATAAGTCTCTCTATATAGTGGGAAATTGTGGTTTGTATCCATTAAAGGCATCTTAATTGTCCTACAATTCAAATTTTCATACTTAGGTTCAATTTCCAGTAGCTAAAGAGTTCGATTAGTTTTGAAGATGTCATTTTTCCTGTCTTTTACAATAATCATGCCCTGTATTATTTTGACATGACAAAGTTGTTTAATATCAAATTTAGAGTGCAAGGAAGATTTCAATTTATAGATTTCAGAAATAGAACTATTGATTGACAATATGTTACCCACATGGAAGATAAGATAAATAGAAACTTTATATATAAAAGTAAAGCAAAACATTTATCATTCTCACTTCCTATGAAAAAAAAAATCACAGAGGAATCAAACCTTTAATACCACTGAATATGTGATTGTTTAAGAAAAGAGATTTTTCTAGTAACCAAATACCATATATTCTATCATTGACAAACCTCTTTAACTACTATAGCAAAGTGCATTATAGATGACATTAATTAGTTTCTAAAGAGCATATCATTAGCAACGAAATTTAAATATTCATGAATAATGACCATTTTAAAAAAAAAAGTACACTAGAAATGACCTATGATGTCCCTTAATTTAATAAAAAATAAAAAAACAAATAAAAGGCTGGTAAAACGGAAACAGACATTGTTAATGACTAATGACCATATATAAAATTAAGAAGAAGATATTAATGACACCTAAGTGACACTAGTGATGACCATTAATGTCGTTAGTTATTTTAGTCAGATAGAATACCATTGAGGTTTTTTCTTATATCTTACATTGTAGAATATTTACAAACACCCACATGAAACAATTCACCTATCTAGCTTCAATCTAGGCCTTATACTGCCGTTGGAAACAAGTCTTGCCACAACGACCAAGCGTTCTCCACTACTATTAAACACTCACACTTTAAGTAAGATTTATTATTTAGTATACATGTGGGTATGTATGTGTATATATATAGTTTTAGAATATATATATGGAGCAATATTTCAATTTACCAAAGTATATAAGTGGAGTATTGTAAGTTACTTTAGTTTAGGAACCTTGGAGGTAATTTCAATAATACTGAGGTGTTTGTAGTGTATTTACATACAATATATTGGTACCTTTTGTGTAATTTACTAAAGAATATTTTGATAATCAAGCATCTCTAAATAATTATTAGGGACTAGTAGCATAATTTTATAACATATAGTTGATTATAGTAAAGTTTAATTAAACACCAATTAATAAAGGAATTAGTTGTAAAATTTTGCATTGTATAGGGCCACAAAGTGCATATAAATAAAGAAGAGTCAATAATAAATGAAATACTGAGATATAAAATCTTGATCTTGTTACATGAGATAAAAAATATACAAAAAGTCACAAAGGAAGTAAATGATATTTTTAATGTATATATTACATTTTCTTTATTTGTTCATGGGTTTTTCTTAAAACATCACTAGTCATTCAGTCTATTGTGTAAATTTGATCGTGCAACTAATTTTTTGAGACTACACAATGGTGCTGGAGCTTAAGAAACTATAACGTATTTGAATATTTATTTTTTCTTGTGTCATATTAACATGAAGTTTTAAATTTAATATACTTATTGAAGTAGGAGTATGACATTTATGATAAGGTTTCTATGCTATGTTAAATATTACAAGGGGTTAATATGAGTTTTCTTTGGCATTTCCTTTTAATGCCTTATATATGACATATGAGAGTCGAATGAAATTTCAGTTAATGTCTCCCTATTTTTGATGGTTTAATCTTAGTTGGAGACATCATTTTAGTATTTTAGGAAGTCTAATACTCGATCTTCTTATAATATAGTGTACGTTCCTATTTCTTGTCTTGATTTAATGATTTATTATTTTTAGAGAATAATTGGTCTAATTTATTTATTTAGTGTGAAACTTTAAAGATATATGAAAATTAAATAGATGTCGAATTAATTCTAAGAGATAAAGGAAAGAAGATAATGATCAGAATTGGAGATATAGAAAAGAAAAGATAGATACAGAAACATAAACTTTCTAAGTAAATCTGAATTCCAGCATCCACGTCCATTAAAGTAATCATAACTCATGGGTGGATAAGAAATTGGAAGAATTGTCTGAAGCAAAGTTATAGAGAATTCTGAGGTGATGAGTTTCGATATAAAGAATGCGTCAATCCGAGTTGAAACGAAGAATTTATGTCCAAAATAAAACAACGACATATTATTACCTTTTCTATATTTTAGGGTTACGAATTTGAGTTGGACTAGAAATCCAATTACTTGTCTTTTACTTCAAGAAAACGTTTTAGGGATTCCTAGAACCCTATGAATACACCCTTAAACCTTTGTAAACTCATCCTTTCCTCCCATAAGCCAATCCTTAGGTTTTATATCATTAGAGTTATTGAAGAGAGCAAGATGACAATTATGTATCTTTGTTTTAGTTTTATTCCTTCAGGTATGAACTAATTTTCCCATAACTTGGGTTTTGTATTATGTATAATCTATAAATTCTATTTTCTTTCTATCTAAGTTTCTTTGAGAATTATATGTTTTAAATTGATTCTAGCTGCTTAACCATATATTTGATATATGTCCTTTGATTTATTGTATGTCTTAGACAAGATCAATTTAGGGATTTTATAATAGTAGTTAGATGGTCACCCGGAAGAAGTGTCTAATTATTGTAACACCACATAAACGTCTAGTGTACAGAATTAATCCTGACAAGATTTTCCTAACTCGATAGTCATTGGTGTTTAATTTAATCACCAATTGTCATTAGTAGGCCAGACTCACCTAGGACCCTAATAGCACAAGATAAACCTATTTGGAGTCCCCTCGTGATTGTGAGGTCACCACCCTAGTTTGCTCTTCGTGGATAGGGGGAATTTAGAATCCTGACTAGTTATCTAAGAGATATTATCACCCTTATAAACTGAACTGATAAAAAAAATTAGAAGGATTAGTGCACACTAGGAAAACCTAAATTATATTCTCTTATCTTATTTCTCGCATATTTATTTTATTGTCTTTAATTTTATTTAGTTTAATCATTAATTTATCGATCAATCATATTTATTTTCTTTTCTTTTAATTATAAATTGCTACTCTGATATATTTACTCATTCATTTAACACAGTTAAGTCCCTGAGGAACGAATCTTCTTATCATTAAAACTCGCATACGTCCTATAATACTTGCAGTACCATGCTAGTCTAGGGTTCTTGTTTTCTTTCTTTTATCTATTATTTTTACCACACCCTAGGCGACACCAGGTTTTTGGCGCCGCTGCCGGGGATTTGTGTCTCGTTAGCGTTTGGTTATTTATTTATAGTAGTAGTTTTAGTTTTTCGTTATTTTTATTTTTATTTTTCAAGTTTTACGCTTTTGGGTTGCTTTAGTCTCTTTCATGTTTAAAGTGCATGCTTGCGGAACCAAGGAGATGTTTCACATCTTATAACACACGCTTAAGAGAAGAGAAAGAGCAACAAAGAGCGATGTCAGAACATCAAGAAGCAACAGATTAACCACTAGTGGTTCCACCACTTTGTCCGTCTGGACATGTACCACCACCACCAGGAGATAATAGAAACAACAACCTAATCGAACAAGATCTCCCAAGCTTGGGAGCCCATTTTCAAATTCAACCATTAGGTTATCGTCCTCCAGAGATCCAGAATATCAAGTTTAGACCCGATCCGGGCATGCTCGATCAATTTTAGAGTTTCGGGCTCTATAGTGGTGCAACAATACAAATCCTGTAAGAGCGATTCAGAAGTTCATGCAGATTTGTGATGCTTATGCTATTCTAGGAATTACACGCGAGCAACCGTATTGTCACATGTTTTCGTTCTTTGTAACCGACAAAGCTGGTGATAAACTAGGTAGACAACCACCATGCACAATTACTACTTATACAGAACATCAAGCTGCATTCTTTAACCGTTTTTATCCGGAGAGTATGCGACTCAAAGATCAAATCGAGCTTGCTATGTTTTGTCAAGAGAATTGAGAAGAAGTAGGAGACGCATGGACAAGGTTCCAACAGAAGTTAACTAGATGTCCACTCTATGGTTACACCCCTTATTTACAATTAGCTATATTTTATCAAGGTATCGATGTCGAAAGTTGACTGAGGGTAGATAATCTTGGAAAGGGGTATATTGTGTCCATAAATCCTGCTGAAGCCGTCAAAGGTATGGAAAACATAATAGAAACACAAATGAGTTGACCACTTGCGCGAGCTCCTTTTACAAACACTAGAGGTACGTTTCGATTAGATGTAGAAACTGCAAACTCAGCTCAATTTGCAGCATTAGAAAATTAAATCAAAGAGCTTAAGCTTTGAGATGCATAAAAATTTATCCGCAACAAATCTAGTGCAAGAAGCACAAGGTTGTACACAGTGTGGGGTCATGAGTCACACATGGGAAGAGTGGGGTCATGAATCATAAAAATTTAGCCGCATATTTTTCTTATATATAACATCCAATTTGTCTCAACAAGTAAAATAATAAGTATAATTTTATCTAAAATAATATTTTTAAAAGAATATGCATAAATATTGAGAGGCTAATGAAAAATATATTACATAATATTCAAATACATTATGGTTGCTATTTTTTACTACATATATTAATAAATTATATGAAAACGTATGTACAAGTGCATTATATGTTCAATTGTATTATAGTTTTTCAAATTACTCTAATATGTATATTAATATCTTCACAACATAATATATCACAAATCACGAGTAATTAAATTATACTTTTACAGTAGTATAAATTATTTAGACCCATCTATACACTTTTATTAATATCTTGAGGATATTTAAAATAAATTTATTAAAAGACTATTTTAGATATTGAAAATTTGCATATTTAAAAATAAATAAAAATAAAAATAATTTTATACAATTTTAATACCTCTATGCATATATGGCAAAATACTTATGTATCTAGGATTGTAAACGAGTCGAGGGGAACCAAATACTTTATTTATATGCTTGTTTGTTTAATTTCTCCACAAATTTAAACGAGTCGGGTCGAGATGAGCTCAATTTTAAACGAGCTTAGCCCGAACTTCTAATGATCTAAATAAAAAATGTTAGAAATTTTAGTTTAAAACAATCTTTTTTTAGAGTCGAGTAGGAGTTGCTCATAAACTATATATTTTTTATGGTTGAAATGAGACTTTCATGAACGGTTGGTATTTAGTGGAGGGTGTGGTATGAAAATTTGAAACATAACATTAATGAAAAAATAAATGTCTAAATAAATTAATAATATCCAATTTGATATTAAAGAATTAATAATATATATTAATTTATAATTCATATTTCTAAACGAGCTCACGAGTCGATCTCGAGCAGGCTCGTTTGCTTATCGAGTTTAAAATGGAACTTGGCCTTGAACTTTTTTATATTTAAGCCGATCTTGTACGTGCTTTTCTCCGAGCCGAGCTCAAACCGCTCGCGAGCGGCTTGTTCATCTACAACCCTATATATATCCATTAATTACACATAACGTGAAAATTTAACTTTCCCATAAAGTTTTTTTTTTGCAACAACAACCTTACTTTAGAATGCGAAGTTGGAGGTCTAATCGAAACAATGAATATATAGAGTTACATTTTAATTTATTATATTTTTCATTTGATAAAATAAATTTACTCCTATTCTAAGGATGCTTGAATGTTTACTTAGGAAGAAGAGGGATGCTTCTTTGTGCATATCCTATGTGTTTCTTTATGCACCAATTCAACCACCGTTGTTGTACAATGTAACAAGAACTTATAAATAATAAAGGAAAAAGACATTGATTCCCTAAACCCAAAAATACCTATTCTAGAATCATAAAAATTACCAATCATAAAAAAATGGCATATCAAATCCCAAATTTCCCTTTATATCCCTGATTTTTCAATTTTCTTTCTTTTTCCATAAGGAAACATACATTTTTAATACACATATTCGTTTATATCCACAATTTTTGTGTGGGAGATCCAGAAGAAATTTATTTCACCAAGTAATAATATTACTCGGGTAAGAAATTTTTAATAAAATAATTGCTTTGGTTATTATACATGTATATGATAATTAAAATATGTTAATTATTATATACAGGTATAATAACCAAAACTATTTTTTTATTAAAAAATTTCTTACCCGAGTAATGTTATTACTTGGTGGAATAAATTTCTGTTGGATCTCCGATACAAATTGTAGATCTATAAGAAAATATATATTAAAATCTATGTTTATTGATCGAAAAAAGAAATCAAATGAAAAAATTAGGGATATAAAGGAAAACTGGGGATTTGATATGCCAATTTATTATGATTGTGAATTTTCATGATATCTAGAGTAAGATTATTTTTGGGTTTAGGGAATCAATGTCTTTTTCCTTGGGTATCTATAAGAGCATGTCTCCCCATAGGACTGAACCTATCCTTCTCAGCAATAAGGTTGAATCGGCTACTTAAATAAACACTAAATTTATGTGCAAAGAAGCATCCATCTTTCCCATAATTTAACATTCAAGCCTTCTAAACATAGCAGTGAATTTAGTTTATTAAATTAAAAATATAACAAATTAAAAGGTTACTATCCAAGATTTATGATTTTACAAAAAAATACTTTTTATAAATCAAATTGTCACAACGATATATAGATATTCTAAAATCTTGCCAATAGGTAAGAAGGTTTGCCTCCTATAGATTTTTCCTCCCATCTTTCCCCGAAGAGCATTAAATCAAATTGGCAAAAAAATTGGTATCCCTAGAACAAAGGAATATATATTATAAGTAGTTTTTGCAACACAGAAAAAAATTAGGATTTAATAAGAGTATTATATACCATTTGGAGTCAATCCCACATAAACATTAGAAGCAATGAATGTTATACAATGCATTAATTCAATTTAACATTTATATGAATGGACAAATCTCAAATGTAGTAGAATCCCCAGTCAATTCTATAATAAAATAATAATTAAGAATATTTTGTTACTATGTGGGAATATTATGAAAACAAAGCGAAACCTTAAGGGCAAGATGATAACACTTGACGGGCTTGAATAATCTAAACCTAATTATTTATATTTCATTAGTCTCCAAAATAACATGCAACACACAAGTTTACACAATTTTGTTAATAATTTGAACTACAATCATAGTCATATAGATTAAAAACAAAGCAAACTTAGAAGATCAAATTTACACAATCTAAATACTTATGTAGAATTTAGGAAGAGCCTCGCATATATAGTGATATACACAATAGATAACATGCATTTTAATATATATATATATATATAATTATATATATATATATATATATGTATACAATTTGAAAATAATTTCATCCAACTGATAACCATAAAACAAAACAACATATTATTTATTTTAAATTCATACAATGTAAATTATAAATATTTATCATTTAAATTAAATTGATGGAATAAAATATTTAACCTATATTATTATATTATATATATATATATATTAATTTTCAAATGTCACTTTAAATTTATTTCCTTATATCTTTATAATTTTTTAGAAAAATTAAATAATTTTGTATAAATTAATAAATATTTACATAAAACCCCTTCATTATAAATAAAATAATTTGATGAAGTTTTAATAAAAAAAATCTCACAAAATATAGAAAAAGTATGCAAAAATATCAATAATAAAAAAAATAAAGAAAGAATATGACTCTTATATGGGTCTTGCCTAGAATTAAATTATTTTTATTTAATAATTTGATCCACAAAACTCAAAACTCTTTTTTGATCTATCTACAAAATTTTATTCCATCTTAATTCATAAAAAAACTAGAAGCAAATACTGGAAAGTATGAAAAAAATTGAAAAACAAAAATACAAATATTTTACCTATTTCACAAATAAAATGGATAATCTCTTTAAACTCCGGCTATAAGAAATTTTGCAGATCGTATCAAGAAACTTAAATATACATTTGTATATGTATTTGTTAGAGATATAGTATTACATAATAAGTGAGAGAAATAAGTGAAGAAGAAATTGTAGAAGAGGGATAATTATATGTCATTTTCTAGGTTTTTAATCTACACCGTTCGTTTGATTATACAACAACAACGAAGATTAAAGCAACATCAATAAGGTAGTCAAAGGTTTTGGTAGTCAAAAGTTTTGATGGGAGATGTCAATAAAATGACAACATTTTGATAAGTAAAAAAGTTCCACATATTTCTTTCTTCCCTCTTTTTTTTCATTATTTCTTCTATTATTTTTTTATTCAGTCTTACATCAATTGATATAATATATCAACTATCTCTACCTTGGAGTCATCAACTTACATCCATTACCCATATAGAACCACAAACCTCTATAATTATCTTATCAACTCAAGTATTTCAATAATATACATATTACACAATAAATAAAAAATCTAAGAATTGAATTAATTTTATGTTAGTAAACACTTTAGTACATATATTTGAATAATTGTTATCAATAGAAATTTTAATAAATATTTTACCATAAAAGGTCCATCTATTAATATTTTTTTTTACATCCATATGATTATATCTTTATGATATATGTGATTTTTAACTTAATTGAATGATAGATTAACAATCAGAAAATATAGCTATTATAGAAGATACACGTCCAACTTCTTTACGCAACCTATCTAGTCAAAATAATTTAATTCAAAGAATCACTTGCCAATATATATACTTGATTTTCTAAAATCTTTGCGTCGAACAAAATCAACACATTCATAACTAACAAGTTAAAATTGAATTTTTTTGTTAGCATAATATAATCCAATATCTAAATTACTATTAATGTAAGTAACTACTAACTTCAAATCACTGAAATTTTGATTCCAAGATTAAACAAATATAATTTACTAAGTAAAGAATTTGCAAAAGATAAAGCCTGATATAGTGTTGATCATGGGATGATATAATGGTTTAAATCACATTAGGATATGGAATATTTTGCATCCTAATAAGTCTATCTATATAGTGGGAAATTGTGGTTCGTTTAAGATAAATTATCCATTAAAGGCATCTTAATTGTCCTACAATTCAAATTTTCATACTTAGGTTCAATTTTCAGTAGCTAAGGAGTTCGATTAATTTTGAAGATGTCATTTTTTCCTGACTTTTACAATAATCATGCCCTGTATTATTTTGACATGACAAAGTTATTTAATATCAAATTTGAAGTGTAAGGAAGATTTCAGTTTATGGATTTTAGAAAGAGAACTATTGATTGACAATATGTTACCCACTTGCAAGATAAGATAAATAGAAACTTTATATATAAAAGTAAAGAAAAACATTTATCATTCTCACTTCCTATGAAAAAAATAACTACAGAGGAATCAAACCTTTAATACCACTGAATATGTGATTGTTTAAGAAAAGAGATTTTTCTAGTAACCAAATACCATCTATTCTATCATTGACAATCCTCTTTAACTACCATAGCAGAGTGCATTATAGATGACATTAATTAGTTTCTAAAGAGCATATCATTAGCAACAAAATTTAAATATTCAAGAATAATGACCATTTTAAAAAAAAAGAAAATAGGACACTAGAAATGACCTATGATGTCCCTTAATTTAATAAAAAATAAAAAAAAACAAATAAAAGGCTGGTAAATCAGAAACAGACATTGTTAATGACTAATGACCATATATAAAATTAAGAAGAAGATATTAGTGACACCTAAGTGACACTAGTGATGACCATTAATGTCGTTAGCTATTTTAGTCGGATAGAATACAATTGAGGATTTTTCTTATATCTTACATTGTAGAATATTTACAAACACCCACATGAAACAATGCGCCTATCTATCTTCAATCTAGCCCTTATACTGCCGTTGGAAACAATTCTTGCCACAACGACCAAGCGTTCTTCACTACTATCAAACACTCACACTTTAAGTAAGATTTATTATTTAGTATACATGTGGGTATGTATGTGTATATATATAGTTTGAGAATATATATATGGACCAATATTGCAATTTACCAAAGTATATAAGTGGAGTATTGTAAGTTACTTTAGTTTAGGAACCTTGGAGCTAATTTCAATAATACTGAGGTGTTTGTAGTGTATTTACATACAATATATTGGTACCTTTTGTGTAATTTACTAAAGAATATTTTGATAATCAAGCATCTCTAAATAATTAATAGGGACTAGTAGCATAATTTTGTAACATATAGTTGATTATAGTAAAGTTTAATTAATCATCAATTAATAAAGGAATTATTTGTAAAATTTTGCATTGTATAAGGCCACAAAGTGCATATAAATAAAGAAGAGTCAATAATAAATGAAATACTGAGATATTAAACCTTGATCTTGTTACGTGAGATAAATAATATACAAAAAGTCACAAAGGAAGTAAATGATATTTTTAATGTATATAATACATTTTCTTTATTTGTTCATGGGTTTTTCTTAAAACACCACCAGTCATTCAGTCTATTGTGTAATTTGATCGTGCAACTAATTTTTTGAGACTACACAATGGTGCTTGAGCTTAAGAAACTATAACGTATTTGAATATTTATTTATTGTTGTCTCATATTAACATGAAGTTTCAAATTTAATATACTTATTGAAGTAGGAGTATGACATTTATGATAAGGTTTCTATGCAATGTTAAATATTACAAGGGGTTAATATGAGTTTTCTTTGGCATTTCCTTTTAATGCCCTATATATGACATATGAGAGTCGAATGAAATTTATGGTTAATGTCTCCCTATTTGTGATGGTTTAATCTTAGTTGGATACATCATTTTAGTATTTTAGGAAGTCTAATACTCGATCTTCTTATAATATAGTGTACTTTCCTATTTCTTTTCTTGATTTAATGATTTATTATTTTTAGAGAATATTTGGTTTAATTTATTTATTTAGTGTGAAGCTTTAAAGATATATGGAAATTAAATAGATGCCGAATTAATTCTAAGAGATAAAGGAAAGAAGATAATGATCAGAATTGGAGATATAGAAAAGAAAAGATAGATACAGAAACATAAACTTTCCAAGTAAATCTGAATTTCAGCATCCACGTCCATTAAAGTATTCATAACTCAAGGTTGGATATGAATTTGGAAGAATTTTCTGAAGCAAAGTTATAGAGAATTCTGAGGTAATGAGTTTCGATATAAAGAATGCGTCAATCCGAGCTGAAACGAAGAATTTATGTCCAAAATAAAACAACGGCATATTATTACCTTTTCTATATTTTAGGGTTACGAATTTGAGTTGAACTAGAAGTCCAATTACTTGTCTTTTACTCCAAGAAAACATTTTAGGGCTTCCTAGAACCCTATGAATACACCCTCAAAACTTTGTAAACTCATCCTTTCCTCCCATAAGCCAGTTCTTAAGTTTTATATCATTAGAGTTATTGAAGAGAGCAAGATGACAATTATGTATCTTTGTTTTAGTTTTATTCCTTCAGGTATGAACTAATTTTCCCATAACTTGGGTTTTGTATTATGTATAATCTATAAATTCTATTTTCTTTCTATCTAATTTTCTTTGAGAATTATATGTTTTAAATTGATTCTAGCTGCTTAACCATATATTTGATATTTGTGCTTTGATTTATAGTCTGTCTTAGACCGGATCAATTTAGGGATTTTATAATAGTAGTTAGATGGTCACCCGGAAGGAGCGTCTAATTATTGTAACACCACATAAACGTCTAGTGTACAGAATTAATCCTGACAAGATTTTCCTAACTCGATAGTCATTGGTGTTTAATTTAATCACCAATCGTCATTAGTAGGCCAGACTCACCTAGGACCCTAATAGCACAAGATAACCCTATTTGGAGTCCCCTCGTGATTGTGAGGTCACCACCGTAGTTCGCTCTTCGTGGATAAGGGGAATTTAGAATCCTGACTAGTTATCTAAGAGATATTATCACCCTTATAAACTGAACTGATAAAAAAATTAGAAAGATTAGTGCACACTAGGAAAACCTAAATTATATTCTCTCATCTTATTTCTCGCATATTTATTTTATTGTCTTTTATTTTATTTAGTTTAATCATTAATTTATCGATCAATTATATTTATTTTCTTTTCTTTTAATTATAAATTGCTACTCTGATATATTTACCATTCATTTAACACAGTTAAGTCTCTGAGGAACGAATCTTCTTATCATTAAAACTCGCATACGTCCTATAATACTTGCAGTAGCGTGCTGGTCTAGGGTACTTGTTTTTTTCTTTTATCTATTATTTTTACCACACCCTAGGCGACACCAGGTTTTTGGCGCCGCTGCCGGGGATTTGAGTCTCGTTAGCGTATGGTTATTTATTTATAGTAGTAGTTTTAGTTTTTAGTTATTTTTATTTTATTTTTCCAGTTTTACGCTTTTGGGTTGCTTTAGTCTCTTTCATGTTTAAAGTGCATGCTTGCGGAACCAAGGAGATGTTTCACAGCTTATAACACACGCTTAAGAGAAGAGAAAGAGCGACAAAGAGCGATGTTAGAACATCAAGAAGCAACAGATTCACCACTAGTGGTTCCACCACTTGGTCCGTCTGGACATGTACCACCACCACCAGGAGATAACAGAAACAACAACCTAATCGAACAAGATCTCCCAAGCTTGGGAGCCCATTTTCAAATTCAACCATTAGGTTATCGTCCTCCAGAGATCCAGAATATCAAGTTTAGACCCGATCCGGGCATGCTCGATCAATTTTAGAGTTTCGGGCTCTATAGTGGTGCAACAATACAAGATCCCGTAAGAGCGATTCAGAATTTCATGCAGATTTGTGATGCTTATGCTACTCCAGGAATTACACGCGAGCAACTGTATTGTCACATGTTTTCGTTCTTTGTAACCGGCAAAGCTGGTGATTGGCTAGATAGACAACCACCATGTACAATTACTACTTATACAGGACATCAAGCTGCATTCTTTAACCGTTTTTTTCCGAAGAGTATGCGACTCAAAGATCAGATCGAGCTTGCTATGTTTTGTCAAGATAATTGAGAAGAAGTAGTAGACGCATGGACAATGTTCCAACAAAAGTTAACTAGATGTCCACTCTATGGTTACACCCCTTATTTACAGTTAGCTATATTTTATCAAGGTATCGATGTCGAAAGTAGACTGAGGGTAGATAATCTTGGAAAGGGGTATATTGAGTCCATAAATCCTGCTGAAGCCGTCAAAGGTATGGAAAACATAATAGAAACACAAATGAGTTGACCACTTGCGCGAGCTCCTATTACAAACACCAGAGGTACGCTTCGATTAGATGTAAAAACTGCAAGCTCAGCTCAATTTGCAGCATTAGAAAATTAAATCAAAGAGATTAAGCTTTGAGATGCATAAAAATTTTGCCGCAGCAAATCTAGTGCAAGAAGCACAAGGTTGTACACAGTGTGGGGTCATGAATCACACATGGGAAGAGTGGGGTCATGAATCATAAAAATTTACCCGTATTTTTTTCTTATATATAACATCCAATTTGTCTCAACAAGTAAAATAATAAGTATAATTTTATCTAAAATAATATTTTTAAAAGAATATGCATAAATATTGAGAGGCTAATGAAAAATATATTACATAATATATAAATACATTATGGTTGCTATTTTTTACTACATATATTATAAATTATATGAAAACGTATGTACAAGTGCATTATATGTTCAATTGTATTTTAGTTTTTCAAATTACTCTAATATGTATATTAATATTTTCACAACATAATATGTCACACATCACGAGTAATTAAATTATACTTTTACAATAGTATAAATTATTTAGACCCATCTAAACACTTTTATTAATATCTTGAGGACTTTTAAAATAAATTTATTAAAAGACTATTTTAGATATTAAAAATTTGCATATTTAAAAATAAATAAGAATAAAAATAATTTTATACAATTTTAATACCTCTATGCGTATATGGCAAAATACTTATGTATCTAGGGTTGTAAACGAGTCGAGGGGAACCGAATACTTTATTTATATGCTTGTTTGTTTAATTTCTCCACAAATTTAAACGAGTCGGGTCGAGATGAGCTCAATTTTAAACGAGCTTAGCCCGAGCTTCAAATGATCCAAATAAAAAATGTTAGAAATTTTTGTTTAAAATAATCTTTTTTCAGAGTCAATTAGGAGTTGCTCATAAACAATTTATTTTTTATGCTTTAAATGAGACTTTCATGAAAAGTTGGTACTTTGTGGAGGGTGTGGTATGAAAATATGAAACATAACAGTAATGAAAAAATAAATGTTTAAAGAAATTAATAATATCCAATTTGATATTAAAGGTTTAATAATATATATTAATTTATAATTCATAATTCTAAACGAGCTAATGAGTCGATCTCGAGCAGGCTCGTTTACTTATCGAGTTTAAAATGGAACTTGAGTTTGAACTTTTTTATAAGTAGGCCGATATTGAACGAGCTTTTCTCCAAGCCGAGTTCGAGCTGCTCACGAGCGGCTTTTTCATCTACAACCCTATATATATCCATGAATTACACATAACGTGAAAATTTAACTTTCCCATAAAGTTTTTTTTTGTTACAACAACCTTACTTTAGAATGTGAAGTTGGAGGTCTAATCGAAACAATGAATCTAGAGAGTTACATTGTAATTTATTATATTTTTATAAAATAAATTTACTCATATTCTAAGAAGGCTTGAATGTTAACTTAGGAAGAATAGGGATGCTTATTTGTGCATATCCTATGTGTTTCTTTATGCACCAATTCAACCAACCCAAAAAATAACCCTATTCTAGAATCATAAAAATTAACAATCATATAAAAATTGGCATATCAAATCTCCAATTTCCATTTATATCCCTAATTTTTCATTTTTCTTTCTTTTTCTATAAGGAAACATAGATTTTTAATACACATATTCGTATACATCTACAATTTTTGTGTGGGAGATCCGGAGGAAATTTATTCCACCATGTAGTAATTCTACTCGGGTAAGAAATTTTTTAATAAAATAATTTATTTGGTTATTATACATGTATATAATAATTAAAATATGTTCATTATTATATACATGTATAATAACCAAAATAATTTTTTTATTAAAAAATTTCTTACCCGAGTAATGTTATTACTTGGTGGAATAAATTACTTTTAGATCTCATAGACAAATAGTAGATCTATAAGAAAATATATATTAAAATCTATGTTTATTTATAGAAAAAGAAAGCAAATGAAATAATTAGGGATTGGTGTCGCCTAGGGTGTGATAAAATTAATACAAATAAAGGTCAAGAAAACTACGCACTCTCACCCTAGACAGGCACAGTACTGCAATGTATTACAGGACGTATGCAAGTTTTAGTTAGTAAGTTGAGTTCGTTCTCAGGGACTTAAATGTGTTAATCACGTGGGTAGAAATAACGAGTAAAAGTAAATTATTAAAAACAGAAAATAAAAGAGATATAAATTCGAAATTAGCAAATTAAACTAAGAAAATAAAAGACAATAAAGTATATACGAAGAATATGAGATGAGAGATATAGCTTAGGTTTTGCTAGTATGCACTAATTCTTCTAATTCTTTCTAAAGATCTAGTTTACAAGGCAGAATATTAGCTCTTGTATACTTAGTCAGGATTCTAAATTCCCATACCTTAGACCTTGAGAGCGACTAAGGGGGCTACGGCACAACCAAGACGTGGTTTCAAATAGGGTTATCAAACGCTACTAAGGCCCTAAGCAAACACTTCAATCAATTGGTGATATGGTGATTAAAACAAACCCTAATGACTATCTAGTTAGAATCATGTTTCGTCAGAACTAATATCGACACTAGACGTTATGTGGTGTTTCAGTAATTAGACACCCAGCTAAGGTGACCATCTAACTACTAATAAGGTAATCCTAAACGTTGCGCACCACAAGGAAAACATACATTAAATCAAAACACATAATCAAATATAAAGGTAAGTAGCTAATATCAAATCAAAACATATAATTCCCAAAGAAACTTAGATAGAAGAATTAGAATTCATAGATTATACATGATGCAAAACTCAAGTTATGGGGAGTTTAGTTCATACCTGATGGAAATAAACTAAAAGAAATTACAAAAGACACCATCTTGCTCTCTACAATGACTAGGAAATAATTATAAGGTTTTTGACTAAGCAAGGATGATTTACAAGTGATATCAGGGTGTATTTATAGGTGTTTAGAAGACCTAATTCGTTTTCTTGAGGAAGAGATAAAGTATTGGACTCCTAGCCCAACTCAAATTCGTATGGAAATAAAAATAAACACTGCTGGACCGTATTAAGCATATCTTCTTCGTTATTGGTCGGTTTTTGCTCCATAATATACCAAAAGAATCTTCACAGAATTATCTACGTCCCTATGAGAGGAAATTACCAAAATCGGCTTCCTTGTAGGAGTAATTACCACTTCTTTAGGCGTGTGCTGCAGAATCCCAGATTTAGTCCGCTTTTCCTTTTCCATCTTTTTAGCTTTTGTTTCCTTATCTCCAATTACCATGCTAATCTTAAAGGAAGTACCATCTGGGGTGGGGGTTTAACCAATCGATCTTCACATTCCAAAATTCCACTAGTTGTCCAATCAGCTTCTACTGATCATTGTTTGGAAAGGATGACGAAATATTATGAAAACAATGAAATGTTTATTGCATCTTAGCCTAGTCTAGTGAATGTTCTAAACTGTAATGGCTACAAACTTTCTTTTAATTTTTTACTCTTACTTGTCTTTAACTCTTCAATTTTTTAAGACATGTTTGGTCTACATTATTGTTGTTTTCATCTACAAAGACACAAGCAATTCAACAACTAGTGTATCAAGTTTTACATAATGATCCTCAACCTAGACCAAGCGACAACCTGAAACTGAACTCCATTAGGTCCATTTTGTAAATTGTATATATGTTTGTCGAAATTGAGTTGTTGAAATAGGGGATAACTAATTACTCTTGAATTTGATAAATAAGTATTTCCTATTAATATTTTATTATGGATTTAAATGCTTAATAGTATGATAATGTTATTTTATATGTCTTATTTGGCGAAAATTATATTGTCTCTAGCTATCAAAAAAATTAGCGGTATGCGTATAATCTTTTGGGTCATTTACAAAATATATTTTTTAAATCATATATCTTTAATCTATCACTTGAGTAAATGTATGTTTACCTTTTATAAATTAATCTTAGTTGATGAAATATATTTTACTTTTGGACCATCTAGTTTTGATGAATGAAAGTTAAAGTAGGTTAATTAAATTTCTTTTACTTTTGGACAATCTAGTTTTGATGAATGATGTTCCTAGTTAGCTCTCTAACTGTTTGAAGTTTCATTAATTATTCTTTCACTTGTAACTAATACTAATCATACTAATATATATAGAATTTTTTTTAATATTTTATTTACTGAAAAAAGGTCGCTGGCCATGGCATTTCAACGACAGACACATTTTATGTAATTAACTTGGCAAGTCTTATCGACCTTTTAGCAATAGTATTTAATGTATTAATTCTAAAATTGGTGGTAGATTCGGGGTAAGGATTCATTGACTCACGATATCGCTAAATTTTACAATATCTTGTTCCAAGATAAATATACAAGGTCATATTTCTAAACTATTTTAAGGTTGATTTGATATGTAGGTCGAATAAAAATATAAAAAGTATGAATTCATCAATATTTCATATATATATAGTTTTATATACTGAACTTGTTGAACTTAGGAAAAATATTTTATACACATAAAATATTAATTTGTATATGCCACAAATCAGTAAGAAAATAATCTAGTAAACGCCAACATGATTTTGTTTATATAGTATTTTACATGTAACTTATATATATTAAATTGTATTATATGTATATAAAATACTTTTTCATATGTTGAACAAGTCCAATAGGCATCTATATATTTATAAAAGAATATATTTATATGAAATTGTAGCATTCCAAATTCATGCATTCATCTATAATACATTTATCATGATATAAGTTTAAGTGACACATGTTATATTTATCACTATTAAGTATAACTGAAATATAAAAAGTAGGTATGTATGCGAAAATATTAAATTTAATAAATATGCACTAGAGGGCCTATACTCATTTGTATATGTGTAGGTGTCCATACATTTTTCTATCTTTTATTTGCACCATACTTTATAATTAGTATTTGTAGAAATGGTTTATATAAAGTATAAATATATATATTTATAAATCTTGACATAATTTAGGATAAACACATATTTTCTATATATATATATATTAATTAAGTTCTTATTGTTAAATTCTTTTATCAATTTTAAGTATGTGTGTAAGATATACAAGAAAGGTTATAAATTGTTTAAAAAAGCCAGAGGACCATGTTCCTTACTTGCATGGATTTTATCGTTAGACGAGTTATGTTAAATAACATATTAGATAGTTTTATTAACTAGAAGTATACATATATTTTTTTGGATTATTTTCTATTGTAATGTTATTATAGATATATCAATATGCATGTGGGGGCCTGATACCTATCTCTTGTTTGCTTGTGGGGGTCTCGTACCTATATCGTGCAAGCTTGTAGGGGACTCGTACCTATCTCGTGTATTGTTGTGGGGGTCTCATACATATCTCATGTGTTCTTGTTGATGCCTCGTACATATCTCGTGTGTGCCTTTGGGGGCCCTGTACCTATCTTGTTTTTCATGTTGGGGGCCTCATACCTATCTCGTGTGTGCCTATGGGTGTCTTGTACCTACCTTGTGTATGCTTGTCTGGTTCTTGTCCCTATCTCAAGTTTTAATGTGTACCATCGAGAATTTCATTTAATATGTAAGAAATAATATTTATAGTGATGAATTTCATTATCAGGTTTACTCGTGATATATCTATCAGTGACCCACATTTTTTTTATCTTAAAATTTATGTTTGATATTTTTCGTGACTTACTAAGCATTCGTTTTCTCACTCGAACTTAATGTCTGTGTTTTAGATGAGCATGAATCAGAGGAATGGGTATGTGAAGAGGGTAAAAAAGTTAATTAGTTACGAGCATCTCGTTAAAGGGAGTCATGATGACTATCTCTATTTAAGAACTAATATTTACTTTCATTGAATTGTCACTATCTTAGGCATGCATGCTACATCAGATTAATCATCACCAATAGTCAATTTGTTCTTTAGTTTTAAATTTTTTTTCTTAAAATGTCCAAACTTTACCACAATGTAAATATTTTTGAGTTTCTTTAGACTTTTTCTTACAATTATTAAAAGTTATCGTCTTTTTTTTTTGCATCATGGACATGTATAATATCTGTTCTAGGTTTAATAAACAGCTATAAGATAATTCTTCTACTTAGTTTAATTTCAATTTTTTTGGTTAGCAAAGAAGCAATCACTTGATCAAAAGTAGGGACAATACTCAGTTCTTCAACTTAGTTTAATTTCAATTTCTTTGGTTGTTAAAGAAGCAATCACTTTGATCAACAGTAGAACAATTGTTGCATATTGAAGTAGATCTTTAACAATTTAATAAAAATCAGGAATAGAGTTAAAAAAATGCACTTGTTATTATCATGCAAGGACTAAGGGGTACCATTTAACATCAAAGTCAATTTCGAAAATTCATCTCTGTTATCATCCAAAGATTTACTCGCATCCAATATATAGTTAAACAAAGATCTTTTTAAAAAATACAAGTTGGGTAAAGACTTTGTAAAATAGAGAGATTCTAGTTTACCCTAGAGTTCAAGTGCAGTATCACATCGATGTACATTTCAAATAACTGAATCGAACATGTTAACAAACAATAAATCGAATGCTTATTCATCTATTTCTCCGACTATGTCCAAGAGATCTTTAGGCCATAGTTCTATGTTCTCAACCAATGCATGTCCTACAGTATGATGAGATAATAGCACGTTCATCTTTACCTGCCGTACACCATAGTAAATTTTTCCATCATAGGTTAACATCTCAAACGAGTTGTAGCCTTCATGTTAGTACACGAAAAATATAGATATGTACAAAAAGTTAAAAAAAACTTTACAGCATAAAAATACCTTTTAAACCATGAGTTTATATCCACCAGATCTCGAAAACTGAAAAATCTCTCAAGAGTTCTAAATATTAGAAATTTTATTGAAATACCTTTAAAGATTTTCAAGATCCTAGAAACACAAAATCAGAAAACCCAAAATATTAAAAGAACTTTAATCGACTTTTAGATCTATTCATCAAACCCCAAAATAGTAGAAAATATAAGATATTTGTAAGGGATTTGAACAAACTCTTATTCCACTGTTGTAAAAACGTTAGGATCTTAAGATTTGAGTTTCAAAATACATTTTAGAAAAGAATATAGAGCAAATTATAAAGAAAACAATGATTTATCGATGTTTAACAAAATATCTACGTCCACGTTGGGCTCCGCTGATAGAAGTTACTTAACAATATTGAGACAATCAAACGAAAACCTTAAAGCTATCAACTAATATAAACTACCCAAACAAACTACGCTAGCCAACTAGTGATTATTTTTTATCTTTAGACTATACAAGATATTTCATGAGATTTAAATACTCTAATTGATCTAGAAGATAAGCCCTAAGTTTATTTCTAAAAGGAGAAAGAAGACTGAAAAACTCAAAAACAAGAGAATGAGCTGATATATGAATAAGGGAACTTTATATATGGGGTGGGTAGGGTATTAATTTGAGCCGTCCAACCTAATCAAGATCAATAAATTTAATAAATCTGGTGTTTACATAATAAAACACAAACATTTTAGACTCAAGTCCAATAACCTATAAAAAAGTTCAGCCCAGATAATAAGACCAAAGCTGACTTATGACAGAACAGTGACCTGGACTAATCCAACCTAATAAACAATCATATTTCATAAATATAAAAACCCAAATCCAATAGATTATTTAGTTAGTTCTTTTTGTTCGATTTATTTTTTTGTTGCAAACTTTACTTACTCCTTTTCCATTTAGCCCATATAAAACATTTGACCTAAAATTATATGATTCATCTAAATCTAAACCTTTATATTTTTGAAACATTTCTTCTTCTTCATGAATAAAGTAGAGATAAAATTAAAGAAAATCCATAAAATGAAGAAAAAGGAAAAGAGAAGGCTAAAATCAAAAGTTATTGTATAAAATGGTAAATTGTTTTGCTATATTTTATATTTTTATATAATTAAATTTATTTTTTATAAGAAAATCTCTGATTTTGATGTACAATATGTGTCAATGAGAAAGATATATAAACAATTACAACTGAAAATTTAATAAAAATTATTATATTCTTAGAATCATTTATTTATATCTTGCAAATATATAGAATGTCTATTTTCATTTATGGTTGAATCTTGTATCTTTATTGATCGTTATTAATATAAATGTTTTGAATTTATTTACAGAAAGATCCTTGATTATGATAGTTCAAAATATATTTAGGTAAGTCTTGTCTCTCCTAAAAGTAGATTGTATGTATAATATTTTAAATAGATGATAAATTATAGTTAAGTTATAAATTATTTGAGTAATCATATGGTTGAGTAAGCTAGAGATGTTAACAATTAAGGTCAATTTGAATGGATTTTTATGCAACAGTTGATATTACCTGCACTTTACACATCTCACTTATTCCCTAATTATCTTTTATATCAAAATATGGGAAACTAGGAAAACTGATAGTGAACAAACCCAAGCTATAACTATGTGTAGTTCATTACCTCTACTACCCGGGAAATGAGTTGGATCAACTAGATCTGTTATTAAGCGATCATATTACTCTATCCAATGAATTTCTTTTAATAAACTGAGTTTTCTTGTTCCGGCTCCTTGGACTCCTTCAATCCAGGTTGGATGGAGAAACAAACGAGGGATCCTTGCGAATGACCTTTAAAACATATAGCTGATCTAAAGGATATGGTTGATCCAAGATTTTTTTCAGGGTTAAAATTAATTATAATTAGAGGGGTTTTGGGGTGACTGAAAATCGAATATTTAGGCTAATATCAATGGGGCCAAAATTTAGGTCGAGATAGGGGGTTTAATTCCATTTATACTTAGTTTTTATCAATTTGTGCAATTGTGACATTCTACTTGTCACTTGTATCCATGTTGCCTTATATTAACGAGACTTCCTTTAGTTTTAATATAATTCTGTTTTATTCAAGTTTCTATATCTTCTTTTCTAGGACTCTCTTGTCATGTTAACATAGTCAAAATAGTAGAAGATCCGCAAAACCATAAAAAAACTCAAATAAACGGCCCATCATTGCGCACACTTTAAGTGTTTTATCACATGCCTCTCCACTTGTTTTTTTGCATCTATTAAAAGAATGCTACATATATGGGTAAACTGGTTTTCTTCCTCCTGGTTTTTTACAGTGTAAGTTTCTTTTGTTTTCAATATATTTTGTTGATTGTTTATAAAATACATATGTACATTTTTATATGAGATATTAAGTAAATTCCCATGTTGGTCCTCAAATTTAGTTTCTTTTTTAACATTTGTATCTTTGTTGAGTTTTTCAGGAGAGGCATATCAAACTTCTATAATGGTAAATCCAAATTTTACACTAGCCTAGTTAAAGTTAAATCAAGTGTATCGGTAAAAGAGATAGCAAAACCAGATAATGCGTACGACAAGAAACCCAAAATGATGGTGACACATAATAATTTCTGTAACAAGAGCTATGATAATCTTAAAGGAAGTACCATCCGTGGTGGGGGTTTAACCAATTGATCTTCACATTCCAAAATTCCACTGGTTGTCCCATCAGCTGCTACTAGTCATTGTTTGGAAAGGATGAATAAATATTATGAAAATGATGAAATGTTTCATGCATCTTAGCCCAATGTAGTCAATGTTTTAGACTGTAATGGCTACAAACTTTCTTTTAATCTTTAATTCTTACTTGTCTTTAACTCTTCAATTTTTTAAGCCAGGTTTCGCCTACATTATTGATGTTTTCAACTACAAAGACACAAGTAATTCAACAACTAGTGTATCAAGTTTTACATAATGATCCTCAACCTGGACCAAGGTCCCAATCTTGACCTCCTTGATCTCCTCAACCTGGACCAAGCGATAGATAACCTGAAACTGAACTCCATTAGGTCCATTTTGTAAACTGTATATATATTTATCGAAATTGAGTTTCTGTAACAGGGGATAACTAATTACTCTTGAATTTGATAAATAAGTATTTCCTTTGAATATTTTATTATGGATTTAAATGCTTAATAGTATGATAAAGTTATTTTACATGTCTTATTTGGCGAAAATTATATCGTGTCTGCCTATCAAGCGTATAATCTTTTGGGATATTTACAAAATATATTTTTCAAATCATATATCTTTAATCGTTCACTGGAGTAAATGTATGTTTACTTTTTATAAATTAAACTTGGTTGATGAAATATATTTTCCTTATGGACCATCTAGTTTTGATGAATGAAAGTTAAAGTACGTTAATTAAATTTCTTTTACTTTGGGACCATCTAGTTTTGATGAATGATCTTTCTAGTTAGCTCTCTAACTGTTTGAAGTTTCATTAATTGGCATTTCAAAGACAGAGACATTTTATGTAATTATCTTGGCAAGTCTTATCGACCTTTTAGCAATAGTATTTATTGTACTAATTCTAAAACTTGTGGTAGATTCGGGGTAAAGAATCATTGACTCACGGTATGTCTAAAAAAATTCAATAGCTTGTTCCAAGATAAATATACAAGGTCATATTTCTAAGCTATTTCAAGGTTGATTGTATCTATAGGTCGAAAAAAAATATGAAGAGTATGAATTCATCAATATTTCATATATATATATATATATATATATAGTTTTTTATACTGAACATGTTCACCTTCGGAAAAATATTTTATATACATAAAATATTAATTTGTATATGACACAAATCGGTAAGTAAATAATCTAGTAAATGCCAACATGATTTTTTTTATATAGTATTTTACACGTAACTTAAATATATTAATTTGTATTATATGTATGTAAAATATTTTTTCATAATTTCAACAAGTTCAATAGGCATCTATATATTTATGAAAGAATATATTTATATGAAATTGTAGAATTCCAAATTCATGCATTCATCTATAATACATTTATCATGATATAAGTTTAAGTGACACATGTTACTTATATCACTATTAAGTATAACTAAAATATAAAAAGTAGGTATGTATGCATAAATATTAAATTTATTAAATATGCACTAGATGGCCTATACTCATTTGTATATGTGTAGGTGTCCATACATTTTTCTATCTTTTAGTTGCACTATACTTTATAATTATCATTAGTAGAAATGGTATACATAAAGTATAAATATATATATTTTTGAGTCTTGACATAATTTCGGATAAACACATATTTTCTATATATATATATATATATATTATTCAGTGCTTATTGTTAAATTCATTTATCAATTTTAATTATGAGTGTAAGATATACAAGAAAGGTTATAAATTGTTTAAAAAGGTAAAAGGACCATGTTTCTCACTTGCATTGATTTTATCGTTATACGAGTTATGTTAAATAACATATTAGATAGTTTTATTAACTAGAAGTATACGTATATATCTTTGGATTATTTTTCTATTGTAATGTGATTAAATATATAGGTGTGAATATGGGGGCCTCGTACCTATCTCATGTTTTCTTGTGAGGGCATCGTACCTATCTCGTGTAATCTTGTAGGGGACTCATACCTATCTCGTGTATGCTTGTGGGGGTCTCATACATATCTCATGTGTTCTTTTTGATTCCTCATACATATCTCGTGTGTGCCTTTGGGGGCCCTGTACCTATCTTTTTTTACATGTTGGGGGCCTCATACCTATCTCGTGTGTGCCTATGGGTGTCTTGTACCTACCTCGTGTATACTTGTCTGGTTCTTGTCCCTATCTCAAGTTTTAATGTGTACCATCGAGAATTTTATTTAATATGTAAGAAATAATATTTATAGTGATGAATTTCATTATCAGGTTTACTCGTGATATATCTATCAGTGACCCACATAGTTTTTTATCTTAAAATTTGTGTTTGACATTTTTCGTGACTTACTAAGCATTCGTTTTCACACTCGAACTTAATGTCTGTGTTTCAGATGAGCATGAATCAGAGGAATGGGTATGTTAAGAGGGTAAAAAAGTTAATTAGTTACGAGCATCTCGTTAAAGGGAGTTATGATGACTATCTCTATTTAAGAACTGATATTTACTTTCATTGAATTGTCACTATCTTAGGCAGGCATGCTACATCAGATTTATCATCACCAATAGTCAATTTGTTCTATAGTTTTAAATTTTTTTTCTTAAAATGTCCAAACTTTACCACAATGTAAATATTTTTGAGTTTCTTTAGACTTTTTCTTACAATTTTTAAAAGTTATCGTCTTTTTTTGCATCTTGGACATATATAATATCTGTTCTAGGTTTAATAAATAGCTATAAGATAATTCTTCTACTTAGTTTAATTTCAATTTTTTTGGTTAGCAAAGAAGCAATCACTTGATTAAAAGTAGGGACAATACTCAGTTCTTCAACTTAGTTTAATTTCAATTTCTTTGGTTGTTAAAGAAGCAATCACTTTGATCAACAGTAGGGACAATTGTTGCATATTGAAGTAGATCTTTAACAATTTGATAAGAATCAAGAATAGAGTTAAAAAATGCACTTGTTATTATCATGCAAGGACTAAGGGATACCATTTAACATCAAAGTCAATTTCGAAAATTCATCTCTGTTATCATCCAAAGCTTTACTCGCATCCATTTTATAGTTAAACAAATATCTTTTTAAAAAATACAAGTTGGGTAAAGACTTTGTAAAACAGAGAGATCCTAGTTTACCCTAGAGTTCAAGTGCAGTATCACATCGATGTACATTTCAAATAACTGAATCGAACATGTTAAAAAACAATGAATTGAATGCTTATTCATCTATTTATCCGACTATGTCCAAGAGATCTTTAGGCCATAGTTCTATGTTCTCAACCAATGCATGTCCTACAATATGATGAGATAGTAGCACGTTCATCTTTACCTGCCGTACTCCATAGTCAATTTTTCCATCATAGGTTAACATCTCAAACGTGTTGTAGCCTTCATGTTAGTACACGAAAAATATAGATATGTACAAAAAGTTAAAAAAAACTTTACAGCATAAAAATACCTTTTAAACCATGAGTTCATATCCACCAGATCTCGAAAACTGAAAAATCTCTCAAGAGTTCTAAATATTAGAAATTTTATTGAAATACCTTTAAAGATTTTCAAGATCCTAGAAACACAAAATCAGAAAACCCAAAATATTAAAAGAACTTTAATCGACTTTTAGATCAAGATCATCAAACCCTAAAATAGTAGAAAATATAAGATATTTGTAAGGGATTTGAAAAAACTCTTACTCCACTGTTGTAAAAACGTTAGGATCTTAAGATTTGAGTTTCAAAATACATTTTAGAAAAGAATATAGAGCAAATTATAAAGAACACAATGATTTATCGATGTTTAACAAAATATCTACGTCCACGTTGGGCTCCGCTGATAGAAGTTACTTAACAATATTCAGACAATCAAACCAAAACCTTAAAGCTATCAACTAATATAGACTACCCAAACAAACTACGCTAGCTGACTAGTGATTATTTTTTATCTTTAGACTATACAAGCTATTTCATGAGATTTAAACACTCTAATCGATCTAGAAGATAAACCCTAAGTTTATTTCTAAAAGGAGAAAGAAGACTGAAAAACTCAAGAACAAGAGAATGAGTCGAAATATGAATAAGTGAACTTTATATATAGGGTGGGTAGGGTATTAATTTGAGCCGTCCAACCTAATCAAGATCAACAAATTTAATAAATCTGGTGTTTACATAATAAAACACAAACATTTTAGACTCAAGTCCAATAACCTATAAAAAAGTTCAGCCCAAATAATAAGACAAAGCTGACTTATGACAGAACAGTGACTTGGACTAATCCAACCAAAAAAACAATCATATTTCATAAATATAAAAACCTAAATCCAATAGATTATTTAGTTAGTTCTTTTTGTTCGATTTATTTTTTTGTTGGAAACTTTACTTACTCCTTTTCCATTTAGCCCATATAAAACATTTGACCTAAAATTATATGATTCATCTAAATCTAAACCATTATATTTTTGAAACATCGCCCGTCTTCTTCTTCATGAATAAAGTAGAGATAAAATTAAAGAAAATCCATAAAATGAAGAAAAAGGAAAAGAGAAGGCTAAAATCAAAAATTATTGTATGAAATGGTAAATTGTTCTGCTATATTTTATATTTTTATATAATTAAATTTATTTTTCATAAGAAAAACTCTGATTTTGATGTACAATATGTGTCAATGAGAAAGATATATAAACAATTACAACTGAAAAATTAATAAAAATTATTATATTCTTAGAATCATTTATTTATATCTTGCAAATATATAGAATGTCTATTTTCATTTATGGTTGAATCTTGTATCTTTATTGATCCTTATTAATATAAATGTTTTGAATTTATTTACAGAAAGATCGTTGATTTTGATATTTCAAATTATATTTAGGTAAGTCTTGTCTCTCCTAAAAGTAGATTGTATGTATAATATTTTAAATAGATGATAAATTATAGTTAAGTTATAAATTATTGGAGTAATCATATGGTTCAGTAAGCTAGAGATTTTAACAATTAAGGTAAATTTGAATGGATTTTTATGCAACAGTTGATATTACCAGCACTTTACACATCTCACTTATTCCCTAATTTTCTTTTATATCAAAATATGGGAAACTAGGAAAACTGATAGTGATAACTTAGTGTAGTTCATTACCTCTACTACCCGGGAAATGAGTTGGATCAACTAGATTTGTTATTAAGCGATCATATTACTCTATCCAATGAATTTCTTTCAATAAACTGAGTTTTCTTGTTCCGGCTCCTTGGACTCCTTCAATCCAGGTTGGATGGAGAAACAAACGAGGGCTCCTTGCGAATGACTTTTAAAACATATAGCTGATCTAAAGGATATGGTTGATCCAAGATTTTTTTCAGGGTTAAAATTAATTATAATTAGAGGGGTTTTGGGGTGACTAAAAATCGAATATTTAGGCTAATATCAATGGGGCCTAAATTTAGGTCGAGATAGGGGGTTTAATTCCATTTATACTTAGTTTTTATCAATTTGTGCAATTGTGACATTCTACTTGTCACTTGTTTCCATGTTGCCTTATATTAACGAGACTTCCTTTAGTTTTAATATAATTCTGTTTTATTCAAGTTTCTATATCTTCTTTTCTAGGACTCTCTTGTCATGTTAACATAGTCAAAATAGTTTTATTAACTAGAAGTATACGTATATTTCTCACCCAATGCATGTCCTACAGTATGATGACATAGTAGCACGTTCATCTTTATCTGCCGTACACCAAAGTCAATTTTTCCATCATAGGTTAACATCTCAAACGAGTTGTAGCCATCATGTTAGTACACGAAAAATATAGATATGTACAAAAAGTTAAAAAAGAACTTTACAACATGAAAATTCCTTTTAAACCATAAGTTTATATCCAACAGATCTCGAAAAACTGAAAAGTCTCTCAGGAGTTCAGAATATTAGAAATTTTATTGAAATACCTTTAAATATTTTCAATATCTTAGAAACAAAAAATCTGAAAACAAAAATATTAAAAGAACTTCAATCGACTTTTAGATCTAGATCATCAAACCCTAAAAGATTAAAAAATATAAGATATTTGTAAGGTATTTAAACAAACTCTTATTCCACTGTTGTAAAAATGTTAAGATCATAAGATTTGAGTTTCAAGATACATTTTAGAAAAGAGATTAGAGCAAACTATAAAGAACACAATGATTTGTCGTGGTTTAATTAAATATCTACATCCACGTTGGGCTCCGGTGATAGACGTTACATAACAATATTCAGACAATCAAACCAAAACCTTAAAGCTATCAACTAATATAGACTACCCAAACCAACTACGCTAGCTAACTAGTGATTATTTTTTATCTTTAGACTATACAAGCTATTCCATGAGATTTAAACACTCTAATCGATCTAGAAGATAAACCCTAAGTTTATTTCTATTAGGAGACAGAAGACTGAAAAACTCAAGAATAAGAGAATGAGCCGAAATATGAATAAGGGAACCCTATATATGGGGTGGGTAGGGTTTTAATTTGAGCCCGTCCAAACTGATCAAGATTAATAAATTTAATACATCTTGCGTTTACATAATAAAACACAAACATTTTAGACTCAAATCCAATAACCTATAAAAAAGTTTAGCCCAAATAATAAGACCAAAGCTGACTTATGACAAAACAATGATTTGGACTAATACAACCAAAAAAACAATCATATTTCATAAATATAAAAACCCAAATCCAATAGATAATTTAAATAGTTCTTTTTGTTCGATTTAGCCCATATATAAAATTTGACCTAAAATTATTTGATTCATCGAAATCTAAACCTTTATATTTCTGAAACCTCGCCCTTCTTCTTCTTCATGAATAAAGTAGAGATAAAATAAAGAAAGTCCATAAAATGAAGAAAAAGGAAAAGAGAAGGCTAAAATCAAAAGTTATTGTATAAAATGGTAAATTGTTTTGCTATTTTTTATATTTATATATAATTATATTTATTTTTTATAAGAAAAACTCTGATTTAGATGTACAATATGTGTCAATGAGAAAGATATATATAAATCTCAACTGAAAAATTAATAAAAATTATTATATTCTTGAATCATTTATTTATATCTTGCAAATATACAAATGTCTATTTAAATTTATGGTTGAATCTTGTATTTTTATTGATCCTTATTAATATAAATGTTTTGAATTTATTTACAGAAAGATCGTTGATTATGATATTTCAGAATATATTTAGGTAAGTCTTGTCTCTCCTAAAAGTGGATAGTATATATAAGATTTTAAATTGATGATAAATTATAGTTAAGTTATAAATTATTTGAGTAATCATATGGTTCAGTAAGTTAGAGATCTTAACAATTGAGGTCAATTAGAATAGATTTTCATGCAACCACTGATATTACCTTCACTTTACACATATCACTTATTCCCTAGTTTTTTAATCACAAATAAACTAACTTTTTTTTTTACTTTCGAAGGTGCCTAGGCACCAAAAGAAAAGAGAAGACAATATACAAGAAAAGAGATAAAATGATTTGATATTCAATAACAAGTAAAATTATTTTTTTAATCTTATAAAAAAATGAAATCATTCATGCTAAAAACAAAAGGATCACTTTCTCATTTTAATATATAGAATTTTTGTCTATTTATTATTAAAATATAGACATTTCTTATTATTAATCAAACGAGAATGTCATACATTTTTAATATTTATCTATATCTTTTTAGAAAAAATCAAGTCCCTAAAAAACTTGAAAGTAACATACATAAATATATGTACTCTTCAAATATTATAATATATTGAACTTTTTGTTTTTATAATTACGTCATTTTGGAAAATGTAGGTTTTTAATAATTTGAGGGAGGGACAATTACTAAACCAGGAGGAGTATGATGTTAACTTTGACGGAGAACTCCCAATAAATGAGGAGGATTATGACTTCGATGATGACGATGACCAACAACGTCGTATGAAAAAGAGTATGTCTTCTTTCATAAATTTAGTCTTGTCATATAACTATAATAAAAAGGAATTTTAATTTTATAATCTATATATCTTAGACTTTACTAAATATTTATAATTTATAGATTATTTAAAGAATGTTCCCATCCCAATAACAAGGAGTACCAAAAGATGGGTCGTGAGATAGGGTTGGAGCCGTCACAAATCAAATTCTGGTTCCAAAACAAGCTCGCTCAAATGAAGGTAAAATATGTGTTTTCTTATTATTTTTTTGAAGTGACAATTATAAAATGCCATAATTACCCAACCAAGAAAACCCTTTCTTAAATTGTTAATTATTTGAAATATATGAAATTGTTATTTTAAATACTTTGAACCCATCCAAGCAACACTACTACATCTTATAGATGAAATATAAATGTATTCTTATCTTGCATAGGAAAAACATGAAAACTCCAAGAACGTCCAACTGCGAGCAGAAAATGAACGATTTCGGGCTGAAACACGAGGATTCGTGAAACTCTTAGCAATGCTGCTAGGTGTTCAAAGTGGGGAGGAAACACGGCAACATTAGGAGCTATGTCGTTTAATGAACACCAACTTAGATGTGAAAATAACATATTGAGAAAGGAGTTACTAGTACTACTAATTAAATTATTTAATGTTTAGAAGTTTAAATTTAACTTTTGTTTTATTAAATACGTTTTCTAGTTTGATCGTCTATCTACTATGACGAACAATTACCTTGGAAAATCTGCTGCGACCTACTCTTATCAGACTTCGATTCCTATGCCTGCACAACAAATGCTTAAATATGGATCAAGCTCACACAAAACCACCATGTAGAGCATTGGTGTGCTGGGCCATCAACTCCAACAATAACAATCCCACCTTTCTTTCTATGTTCCGCAATTATATACTCCAACAATTTAACCCCTTCACTATCAAGCGCAACCAAAGGTTCATCAAGTAACCAAATCGGACGATCAATAGCTAACAATCTCGTCATCTGTACTCTCTTCCTTTGACCCATTGACAACATTCTTGCCTTATCCTTAACAAGCCTCCCTAATCCCATAAGCTCTAAAGCAGGTAAAGATCTTCCTTGTTTACCTTCAAGAACTTCAAACCATTGAACATTGTCAAGAACTGTGAATTTGTCTTTAATTGTGTCTTTTAAAGATAGCCAATTGAGTTGAAGTTTGTATTGATGGAATATTCTCGAATCTGTTATGTTATGATTGTTCCATAGGATTTCTCCAGCTGATGGTTTTGAAAAACCAGCCATCGTTCGTAAGAATGTGCTTTTGCCTGATCCATTTGTTCCTGTGAGAATTAGTGCTGACCCTTCATAAAGGGAAACATTCACATGCCGTAAGATTTGTTGAGCGTTTCTCATGCATGAGACATTGTTGAGTAGAATCCTAGGAATTGGGGGTTTACGTAGAAGACATGAAGAATCTTTACACTTAACACTTTAATTGTTTTATCACATGCCTCTCCACTTGTGTTTTTGCATCTATTAAAAGAATGCTACATATATGGGTAAACTGGTTTTCTTCCTCTTTGTTTTTTACAGTTTAAGTTTCTTTTTATTTCAATATATTTTGTTGATTGTGTATAAAATACATAGGTACTTGTGTATATGAGATATTAAGTAAATCTCGTGTTTGTCATCAAATTTAGGTTCTTTTTTTTAACATTTGGATCTTGGTTTTGTTTTTCGGGAGAGGCATATCAAATTTCTATAATGGTAAATTTAAATCTTACACTAGCCTAGTTAAAGTTGAATCAAGTTTATCCGTAAAAGAGATAGCAAAACTGGATAATGCGTACGACAAAAACGTAAAATGATGGTGGCACATAATAATTTCTTTAACAAGATCTATGATAATCTTCAAGGAAGTACCATTCGCGGTGGGGGTTTAACAAATCGATCTTCACATTCCAAAATTCCACTGGTTGTCTCATTAGCTGCTACTAGTCATTGTTTGGAAAAGAGGAAGAAAGATTATGAAAATGATGAAATGTTACTTGCATCTTAGCCCAGTCTAGTCAATATTTTAGACTTTAATGGCTACAAACTTTCTTTTAATTTTCTATTCCTACTTGTCTTTAACTCTTCAATTTTGTAAGCCATGTTTCATCAAAATTATTGTTGTTTTCATCTACAAAGACACAAGGAATTCAACAACTAGTGTATCAAGTTTTACATAATGATCCTTAACCTGGACCAAGCGACCACCTGAAACTGAACTCCATTAGTTCCATTTTATGTTTGTCGAAATTGAGTTGTTGAAACAGGGGATAACTAAGTAGTCTTGAATTTGATAAATAAGTATTTCCTATGAATATTTTATTATGGATTTAAATATTAATAGTATGATAAAGTTATTTTATATATCTTATTTGGCAAAAATTATATTGTCTCTTGTTATCAAAAAAATCAACGGTATGTGTATAATCCTTTGGGTCATTTACAAAATATATTTTTCAAATCATATATCTTTAATCGTTCACTGGATTAAATGTATGTTTACTTTTTATAAATTAAACTTGGTTAATGAAATATATTTTACTTTTGGACCATCGAGTTTTGATGAATGAAAGTTAAAGTAGGTTAATTAATTTCTTTTAATTTGGGACCATCTAGTTTTAATGAATGATGTTCCTAGTTAGCTCTCTAACTGTTTGAAGTTTCATTTATTATTCTTTCACTTGTAACTAATACTAATAATATATATATATATATTATTTTACTCGCAGAAGTGGTGCCGAAAATTAAATCTGGCCAAACATAAGTGGTTCCCAAGATTTAATATGGCTAAACATAAGTGGTGGTGAGGATTGATTCCTGCCTTACTTATTAATTTTTTTTGAATCTGGGTTCGATTCCTGTCAACGGAATTTATTTTTACTTTAGTGTCTTCAGACACGCTTTTTTATTTAACCTGGGTACGATTCCTGTAAACAGAGTTCCTTTTTGCTTTAGTGTCTTTAGACATAGGTTTTACCTAGTTAATATATATAGCATTTTTTTAATATTTTATTTACCGGAAAAAGGTCGCTGACCATGGCATTTCAACGACAGAGACATTTTGTGTAATTAACTTTGCAAGTCTTATCTACCATTACTAATAGTATTTAATGTATTAATTCTAAACTTCGTGGTAGATTCAGGGTAAGGAATCATTGACTCACGGTATCTCTAAAATTTTACAATATCTTGTTCCATTATAAATATACAAGGTTATATATCTAAACTATTTTAAGGTTGATTTGATCATTAGGTCGAATAAAAATATACAGAGTATGAATTCTTCAATATTATATATATATATATATAGTTTTTTACACTGAACATGTTGAACTTATGAAAAATATTTTATATGAATAAAATATTAATTTGTATATGCCACAAATCGGTAAGTAAATAATCTAGTAAATGCCAACATGATTTTGTTTATACAGTATTTTACACGTAACTTAAATATATTAATTGATATTATATGTATATAAAATACTTTTTCATAAGTTCAACAAGTCCAATAGGCATCTATATATTTATGAAAGTATATATTTATATGAATTTGTAGCATTCCAAATTCATGCATTCATCTATAATACATTTATCATGATATAAGTTTAAGTGACACATGTTACTTTTATCACTGTTAAGTATAACTGAAATATAAAACGTAGGTATGTATGCAAAAATATTAAATTTATTAAATATGCACTAGAGGACCTATACTCATTTGTATATGTATAGGTGTCCATACATTTTTCTATCTTTTATTTTCACCATACTCTATAATTAGTATTAGTAGAAATGGTATATATAATGTATAAATATATATATTTATGAATCTTGATATAATTTAGGATAAATACATATTTTCTATATATTTTTTTAATTCAGTTCTTATTGTTAAATTCTTTTATCAATTTTAAATATGTGTGTAAGATATACAATAAAGGTTATAAATTGTTTAAAAAAGTCAAAGGACCATGTTCCTAACTTGCATGGATTTTATTGTTAGACGAGTTATGTTAAATAACATATCAGATAGTTTTATTAACTAGAAGTATACATATATTTCTTTGGATTATTTTTCTATTGTAATGTGGCTATATATATTAGTGTGCCTGTGGGGGCCTCGTACCTATCTTGTGTAAGCTTGTAAGGTACTCGCACCTATCTCTTGTATGCTTTTGGGGGTCTCATACATATCTCATGTGTTCTTGTGGATGCCTCGTACATATCTCGTGTTTGCCTGTGTGGGCGCTGTACCTATCTTGTTTTAATTGTTGGGGGCCTCATACCTATCTCGTGTGTGCCTATAGGTGTCGTGTACCTATCTCGTGTATGCTTGTCTGGTTCTTGACCCTGTTTCAAGTTTTAATGTGTACCATCGACAACTTATTTCATATGTAAGCAATATTATTAATAGTGATGAGTTGCATTATCAGGTTTACTCATCATATATCTATCAGTGACCCACATAGTTTTTTATCTTAAAATTTGTGCTTGATATTTTTCATGACTTACTAAGCATTTGGTTTCTCACTTGTACTTAATGTCTGTGTTTTAGATAAGCATGAAACAGAGGAATGGGTATGTGAAGAGGGTAGAAAAGTTAACTAGTTACGAGCATCTCATTAAAGGGAGTCATGATGACTATTTCTATTTATGAACTCATATTTACTTTTGTTTTTTTTTCGGTTATAGAAAATCCTTGGGCACAACATGAGAACTCCTTTTGTTGTATGTTGTGTTGCGTTCTAACCATATCCACGTTGACAGCAGTCGAAGCGTGACATAGTTGTTATTAAAGCTTAGGTTATGATCTCCAAGGTAAGTAATTGAGTTCGATAATATGAATATATGAATACGAGTTTGTTTGTTTAGATATTTAGTTTTAGAGTAGATCTACAAGTTGAGGTTCCATACGGGCATTGTACCTCTTAGGTTTTATTAGAGTGCTTAGCAGAAGCTTGGTAAGATTGTGATGATTAACTAACTTGACCAAGATATCGTGTTAGTGTAAATTATATTTATCTTAAGTTGTATGGGATTGAAACTTTGTAGTGAAGATTCCTACCTTGGTTGACTTATAGGCGAGTACTCGTTAAATCATCAACTTTATTCATCTTTAGTGTGTTTACCAATCTTTTGTAATTATCACACTGTAGCCATTTATATTCTTTTATATGGGCAACAAGGAAACGTACCCCTAATTTTAAAATATTTCAAGTTATGTTTTTATACCTTTGATAGATATTTTTCAAAACCTTTATTGAATATATTAGTTCATGCCTTTTTAAAAATTTCTTTAGTTTATATGCATATGCAATGAAAAGTTATGAAGATTACATTGACCTTAATTTCTTTTCATAGTATATGCTTAAGGTTTATTATGCATGTGGTACATATTTAGACTATAATTGTAGTGAAATATTATGCATGTGATTTTGATATCCTAGTACACCCTTCTCATACTTTCTCAATGCGTGATATATTCTACTTGCTAGGTCGATAAAAGTGTTTCAAAATTTTCATAAAAAGGGCTTTTCATTAAGGTTATTTTATTCGTAAGAATTACTTCTTCATAAATGTTTTGAAATAAATTATACTACCTTGGAATTTTATGTGCGAATGGACTAAATTTATTATAATCTAGTTCATGTTTGGTTTATTTTACTTGATAATATTGTACTTGAAGTGCGAGTTTAGATGGCGAATTTCCTTATAATAGGGGGAAGTGTAATGACCTAATAATTCTGTTTTTTTAATTGATGCATATAATATTCTAAATATATATTATATAAGACTACGATTTATATTGTAAACATTCTAATTAATCTTTCACCTTTCACTTTCTTATAAGTTACTTATGCTATATTTTATTTTATTTATTCATTTTATCCGCCTAAATGTCTTTCTCCCTATCTTCTTCGAAATATATTTCCTTATTCATATTCTAAATGCATGAAACAAGGTTTCCTAATTGCTTAAGAAAGAGTCAATATGTAATGTTTTTTTACTTTTAATTATGTAAATTTTTTATCCATTTATTTATTTTTGATCAATACATATTTTGACTATATAGTCTTAATATATATGTGTTAGAGGCTACAACTCTTGTTAAGTTTGTTAATAATATTATAAATTTGAAGAATCACAAGGAACATGTAATTTACTTTTTAGCATAAAAATATAAATCATATTTATAGTTTTCCAGTTTGGTCCATATGAAATTTTACATGCTTATATATATATATATATATATATATATATATATATATATATATATATATATATATATATATATATATATATATATAAAGCAGAATGAAACCTAACTCTCCCTATATATCCTCAAACTTCCCCATTCGTCTCATAATTTCCCCATTTGGCTCATAATTCCCCCATTCATCTCATTCTTTCATTTATTATATTATATACACATACGCATGAAAAATTTAAATAATATATAATCTATTTAATCTTCATATATATAAAATTATAAGAATTCAAATTTACTTTCATATGAATAAAATTTATTCTTTTTCATTAAAATTTACAAAGTATTAAAAATTTTAAGAATTTTTTTAAAATTTATTATAAAGAAAGTTCAACTAGATATAATATAAAAAATTTAAGAAATTACTTTACATTACAATATTTAAATAACTTTTTTTTATTTTTTTATTTTCTTTGTCAAAACATGTATAATTTTGAAAGAAATCATTTCAACTTTATAAAAATAAACTTTTCAAGATAAGAAATATATCGATTTATCCAATAAAAAATATTGAATATTAGAAAGTCAAGGTGGAATTCATAGGATAATAAATATATATATATATATGTCTATCATATAAAAATTTAAAATTAATAAACAGTTAAAGGATAATTATTAATTAAAATAATCTGATAATTGACCATTAACATTCATTATTCATTATATCTCTATATCTATATAATAAAATATTTTTTAAACGGGTTGGACCCTCTACAAGAAAGACGAGCATGATCCACATTAATTGCATTAATTTTTTTCTAATAAAAACTTAATTGTCCCTTATCCCACTCCACATCAAAAAGTTCCGTATTTGATCCACTCTGACCGCAAACCTCTATCCTTAACCCAAATTCTTAATCGTAACCTAAACCTTAACTTTAACCTCAACCTCAACCTCGACCTCAACCTCAACCTTTGAATTAAACTTAAGATCAACCTTTAACTTAAATTTAACCTTAACTTTAACGTTAACTTCAAACTCAACCTCAACCTTTGAATTAAACTTAACATCAACCTCTAACTTAAATTTAACCTTAACATTAACCTTAAACTTGACCTTAACCTTCTTCTTAACCCTAGCCCTCGCCCTAGCCTTCGACCTAGACTTAGCCTTAGCCTTAGTCTTAGTCTTAGCCTTAGCCTTGGCCTTACCCTTAGCCTTAGCCTTAGCCGTAGCCTTAGCCTTAGCCTTAGCCTTATCCTTAGCCTTATCCTTAGCCTTAACCTTAGCCTTAGCATTAAACTTATCCCTAGCCTTAGTCTTAGCCTTAGCCTTAACCATAACCATAAACTTAACATTAACCTTAAACTTAACCCTTAACCTCTTAACGCCTTAACCCCTTAACCTTAACCTTAACATTAACCTCAACCTCAACTTTTCAACTAATAACCTTAACCATATCCTTAACCCTAACCTAACATTAACCTTAACCTTAACCTTAACCTTAAACTTAAACTTAAACTTAAACTCAAACTTAAACTTAAACTTAAACATAAACTTCAACTTACACTTAAACTTAAACTAAAACATAAACTTAAACTTAACCTTATTGTCAATGTTAACCTTACTCTCACCCTTACCCTCACCCTTACCTTTAACCTTAACAATAATATTAACCTCAATTTTAATCTTAAACTTAACCAAAACCTTAGATATTACACCTTAAACCTATACCTTAAACTTTAACCATAAACCTTAATCTTCACCTTCACCTTAACCTCAACCTTAACTTTAAACTTAAAGCTTAAAAATTTACCTTAAAATTAACCTTAACCATAAAATTTAAACCTTGAACCTCAAACCTTAACCTTAACCTTAAACCTTAAATTTAACTTTCACCTTCACCTCCATCTTTACTTTTTTAACCTTTATCTTAACCGTAAAGTTAAAACTTAACCTTAACTTTTATCTTAACCTTAGCCAAATGAATATTTATAGCGTTATTATTCGACCTTAAACCTTATATCTTATTAAACCTTAACCTTGAACCTTAAAATTTATATTTTAAATCTTAACTCTAACCATAACCTTAACCTTAAAATTAACCTTAACCTTGACCTAAACCTTAACCTTAACCCTTAACCGTAATCTTAACCATAACTATAACCTTAACCTTATTCTTAACTTAACCTTAACCTTAACCTTAATCTTAACCTTAACCTTAATCTTAACCTTGACTTTCACCCACCAAACCTGGGTTAGATTCCCGGCAATGGAACAAAAAATTTCTTAAGTGTCTTCAGACACGGGTTTTACCTAGTATATATATATGTGACATGTTTCTCTATTTTTATCATTAATATTAGAATTTTGTTAAGTGATATTCATAATGATCAAAAGAAGTAAAATAAAAACGATTAAGTTTTTTATTTAGTTTTTTATTTAGTTTTTCATGAGCATTCTTGATAAATGACATATTTAATGGTTGATTTATGTCAAATTAAGCTGAATCATTAATATTAGGTTTATCGACTTATTTGTATATATATATTGGTCAAAATTAGGATTTAAGTCTCATAAATATGTTTGTTATGCCTTACAAATTTATGTTACGATTATATGTACTATTAATCTACTTTATTATCTAAATTATTTACCTTGACTTGAGTTTATTAGTAGAAGATTATGAAAGAGATTATGGATTAAGTTTGGACTAGATTATCGATTTTAATATGTTATGGGTTTTGAGAGTTGAACTTTATCCCGTGCTTGATTTAGGGATTTGGTATAAAAAAATTTAAATGATTACACTGGACTATTGAACACTAGGAAACTAGAATCTACTGTGTTTAAATATATATTTGTGCTCATTATTGGTTATTTTTCATTAATTCCACATAAAGATATTAGGCGATATAGTGGTGTTATTAAAAAGTTTTACATATCTGTTGGAAAAAGAATATTCTAAGTATGAATTATCTATATATATATATATATTCTTCTCATCGTATATGCTACCCTATATGTTTTGTATTAGTAAACTATATAATTTAAATCATGTTGAATTTACTAGATTATTTAATAACTGATTAGTGAAATATATAAATTTATATTATATGTATATAAAATATTATTCGTAAGTTCAACATGTCCAACAGAAATCTGAATACGTTTAAAATATTTCATTTATATGAAAATGTAGCATTCCAATATCATGTATTCATCTATAATGTGTTTATCGTGATCTAAGTATAAATGAAACATGTTACATTTATCACTTTTATGTATTAATGACATATAAAAAGTAGGTGTGTATGCATAGATATCAGATATTGTAAATGTTCACTGGAGGACCTATAGTGATTAGTATATGTATATGTATCTATAAATTTTTGTATCTCTTATTTCGACCATACTTTATAATTTGTATTAGTAGAAATGACATAAAAAGAGTATAAATATATTTATGTCAATCTTGACATAATTTAGGAGGAACACATGCCTTTTATATTTATTTTTCTTTAATTATGTGCTCTTTTCTAAATTCTTTGATCAATTTTATTATGTATGTAAGATATACATGTATGGTTAGAAACTCTAAGGACCATGTTCCTCACTTGCATGTCATTTATCGTTAGATGAGTTATGGGATGGTTTTATTAACAAGACGTATACCCATCTTTTATTGTATTATTTTTCTATAGCAATGTGATTATATATATTGTGCCCGTGGGGGCCTCGTAACTATCTCATGTGTGCCTGTGGGGGCCTCGTACCTATCTAGTGTCGTACCTATCTCATGTGTTCTTATGGGGGCCACTCACCTAGATCGTGAGTTCCTATGGAGGTAGTGTGGTTAGTTCACTCATGTTATATACGATTATTACTCCACATGTATAGTACTTTGACTATTAGAAAATATTGCAAATATACCATTAAATAACTTAACCTCTGTAATAATTTTTTTTATCCATATAGCCTCTTTCAAGCAACGGATAATGGCAACATATTTTGACTCTGTGGTTGAAAGATCCTACATTGGTTGTAATTGAGATTTCCAAGATATGAATTTATGCCCCAAATTGAAACTTTGGGCGGTGGTGGACTTTCATGAGTCCCTATCTCTATCAAAATTTGAGGGTACATTGGCAACAACCTCAAAAGGTTAATTATGTTTCCATATATCAACCCACATTTAAAGTAGAATTTACATATATCAAAACATGGTTAAGCGCTAACCAACCATCATAGCCATGATTAGACATATACCTACTATATATAGATATAGAAATATAAAATCAAGTCTAGTTCTAATCATGAGATACACAAAATATCCAATAACATTAGACAAAGGATTACTTTTTATTTTTAAAATATCAGATTGTGTTTTGCGTAACAACTACTTGGACAAAACAAAATGACAAAGAAAACGAATCTTTACATTTTTGCAATTCAAATTACCAAACGTAGAAATAATCCTTTTTAAGTATGGTCCTTATTGTATTTTTAATATTAAATTTGATAGGTAGCTATCAATCATTATGCCAAGTATTTTTCTAGCATTTCCTAAAACCTTCGTATCAAACTCGTATTTCAAGGAATCCTTCAATTTATTTATAAGAGATAGAGACTTGCATATAATCAACATATAATGAACACAAAAAATAATGTATATCGCATATTTATCTTTCCAAGTAAAGTAAAAACAAGCATTATACATTGATATATTGAATCCAAAAGACAAAACTAAAGAACCAAACATCTTATACCATTGCATTGGGGAATATCCATATAAGGAGTTTTTTAAGAGACATACATGACTAGGAAACTTGGAATCATGGTATCCTTTAGGTTGCCTCATGTAAATAAATTCATCAAGCTCGACATACAAAGAAAGCTGTCTTAACATCTGACTTCTCAATTTCAAGATTAAAACTGACTACATATGCTAACATAATTCTAATAATTTTAACCTTCGTCAGATGAGATAAAATTACAGTTATGTCAATGTCTTCCCTTTGAGTATATCCCTTAGCAACTAGTCTAGCTTTATATCTTGGTGGGTCAGAGTTTAAGCTACCTTATTTCAGTTTATAAAGTCCTCTACGTTCAACTAGTTTAATATCTTTAGGTTTAATAACTAAACTCCAAGTGTTATTAAGTAAAAGGGAATTGAATTATTGATTCACATCAATTACCCAAAGTTTATTATCCTTATAACTTATAGCATCAACATAAGATTAAGGCTCAAAATCCTAAACCGCAACCGCAGTTTAAAGGCAGTATAAACTAAGTCAACATAGGAAAACTTGCAAGGAGCCTTATGCACTCTTCTTTGACTATCTCTAGCTAAATTGTAGTCTTGAAGTCCTTCTGTTGATGACTCATCCAAGTATTTAGCCTCCTCAGCTTCAGGTCCTTTAGGCTTCTCAACACCTTCAACGTTTACCTAGTCTTGGGGATGATCCACTTGATGGTCTCCATCAGAAAACTCAACTGTCTGTCTAGAATCAAGGTGTTCCACTTCAAACTCATACCCCACAATATCAACACTTTGTTCGAATAAAACATCATTACATTTATCTGGAAGACTCTTGCAAGTAAATGTTAACTCATCAAATATAACATCTCTACTTAAATCTTTTTAATTCACTGGCAATTTTATCCAACAACATATAACATTTAATCCCATGCTATTGTTGATAAACTAACATAATACATTTAATGGACCTGGGTTAAGTTTACCATTTCTTGGTATAAGAATAATCAGCACACCCAAAAATTCGTATGTGAGACAGGCCACACATTTTGTCAGTGTAGACTTCCATATGGGATTGAAGTCAATGGACCAGTTAGGCTTCGTGTTTATCAAATAAGTTGCAGTATACATGTTTCCCCCAACCTAAAAGAAGAAGACTTTTGTAAACCAGAAATATATAAAAGAATTCTAACTTTTTCTAAAAGATTTATATTCATTCTCTTAGCAACCTCATTTTGCTGAGGAGCTTTTAAAAGTTATATGTCTCAAAAAATCTATTTATTTACAAAAAAGTTCAAACTGTTCATTACAAAACTCAAGCCTACTATTAGTTCTACAAACTTTAACAACTTAAACATATTGTTTTTCCTCTAAAATTTTCTACTCTTCGACTTTAGAAAAAGTTTAGTCTTTTTTTTCAATAAAATAGTCCACACCATTCTACTAAAATCATTCGGAATAGACTGAAAATGTTTAAACTTATCAAGTAGATCAAATAAAACCTTTCAGGACCCATAAGTCTGCATGATCGTATGAAGAAACTTAAATATATTGTATTTGTATATGTATTTGTTAGAGACATAGTATTACATAATAAGTGAGAGAATTAAGTGAAGAAGAAAATGTAGAAGAGGGATATTTATATGTCATTTTCTAGGTTTTTAATCTAAACCGTTCATTTGATTATACAACAACGAAGATTAATGCCACGTCAATAAAGCAGTCAATGGTTTTTTCAGTCAAAAGTTTTGATGGGAGTTGTCAATAGAATGACTACATTTTGATAAGTAAAAAGGTTCCACATATATCTTTCTTCCCTATTTATTTTATTATTTCTTCTATTATTTTTTTATTCAGTCTTACATCCATTGATATAATATATCAACTATCTCTACCTTGGAGTCATCAACTTACATCCATTACCCATATAGAACCCAAACCTCTATAATTATCTTATCAACTCAAGTATTTCAATAATATACATATTACACATTAAATAAAAAATTTAAAAAATGAATTAATTTTATGTTAGTAAACACTTTAGTACATATATTTGAATAATTGTTATCAATAGAAATTTTTAGAAAAAGTTAGAGAGATGTTTCACAGCTTATAACACACGCTTAAGAGAAGAGAAAGAGCGACGCAGAGCGATGGCAAAACATCAAGAAGCAACAGATTCACCACTAGTGGTTCCACCACTTGGTCCGTTTGGACATTGTTACCACCACCAGGAGATAACAGAAAAAACAACAGAATCGAACAAGATCTCCCAAGCTTGGGAGCCCATTTTCAAATTCAACCATCAGGTTATCGTCCTCCAAAGATCCAGAATATCAAATTTAGGCCCGATCCGGGCATGCTCAATCAATTTTAGAGTTTCGGGCCCAATAGTGGTGCAACAATACAAGATCCGGTAAGAGCGATTCAGAAGTTCATGCAGATTTGTGATGCCTTTGCTACTCCAGGCATAACACGCGAGCAACTGTATTGTCACTTGTTTTCGTTCTTTCTGACCGGCAAAGCTGGTGATTGTCAAGATAGAAAACCACCAAGTACAATTACTACTTATACAGAACTTCAAGCTGCATTCTTTAACCGTTTTTATCCAGAGAGTATGAGACTCAAAGATCAGAGCGAGCTTGCTAAGTTTTGCCAAGAGAATGGAGAAGATGTAGGAGACGCATGGACAAAGTTCTAACAGAAGTTAGCAAAATGTCCACTCTATGGTTACACCCCGTATTTACAGTTAGCTATATTTCATCAAGGTATCAATGTCGAAAGTAGACAGAGGGTAGATAATTTTGGAAAGGGAAATTTTGTGTCCATGGGTCCTGCTGAAGCCGTCGAAGGTATGGAAAACATAATAAAAACAGTAATGAGTTGACCACTTGCGCGAACTCCTATTACAAACACCAGAGGTACGCTTCGATTAGATGCAGAAACTGCAAGCTCAGCTCAATTTGTAGCATTAGAAAATCAAATCAAAGAGACTAAGCTTTGAGATGCATAAAAATTTAGCTGCAGAAAATCTAGTGCAAGAAGCACAAGGTTGTACACGGTGTGGGGTCATGAATCACACATGGGAAGAGTGGGGTCATGAATCATAAAAATTTAGCCGCATTTTTTTCTTATATATAACATGCAATTTGTCTCAACAAGTAAAATAATAAGTTTAATTTTATCTAAACTAATATTTTTAAAAGAATATGCATAAATATTGAGAGGCTTATGAAAAATATATTACATAATATTCAAATACATTATGGTTGCTATTTTTTACTACATATATTAATAAATTATATGAAAACGTATGTACAAGTGCATTATAAGTTTAACTGTATTTTAGTTTTTCAAAGTACTCTAATATGTATATTAATATCTTCACAACATAATATGTCACACATTATGATTAATTAAATTATACTTTCATAGTAGTATAAATTATTTAGACCCATCTAAACACTTTTATTAATATTTTGAGGACTTTTAAAATAAATTTATTAAAAGACTATTTTAGATATTAAAAATTTGCATATTTAAAAATAAATAAAGATAAAAATAACATTATACAATTTTAATACCTCTATGCATATATGGAAAATTACTTATGTATCTAGGGTTGTAAACTAGTCGAGGAGAACCGAATACTTTATTTATATGCTTGTTTGTTTAATTTCTCCTCAAATTTAAACGAGTCGGGTCGAGCTGAGCTCAATTTTAAATGAGCTTAGCCCGAGCTTCTAATGATCCAAACCAGAAAAGTTAGAAGTTTTTTGTTTAAAACAATCTTTTTTAGAGTCGAGTAGGAGTTGCTCATAAACAATTTATTTTTTATGGTTGAAATGAGACTTTCTTGAACGGTTGGTCTTTGGTGGAGGGTGTGGTATGAAAATATGAAACATAACATTAATGAAAAAATAAATGTCTAAATAAATTAATAATATCCAATTTGATATTAAAGGTTTAATAATATATATTAATTTATAATTCATAATTCTAAACGACCTCACGAGTCGATCTCGAGCAGGCTCGTTTACTTATCGAGTTTAAAATGAAACTTGAGCTTGAACTTTTTTATATTTAAGCCGATCTTGAACGAGTTTTTCTCCGAGTCGAGCTCGAGCCTCTCGCGAGCGGCTTGTTCATCTACATCCCTATATATATCCATGAATTACACATAACATGAAAATTTAACTTTCCCATAAAGTTTTTTTTGTTACAACAACCTTACTTTAGAATGTTAAGTTGTAGGTCTAATCGCAAAAATGAATCTAGAGAGTTACATTGTAATTTATTATATTTTTCATTTTATAAAATAAATTTACTCATATTCTAAGAAGGCTTGAATGTTAACTTAGGAAGAAGAGGGATGCTTCTTTGTGCATATCTTATGTGTTTCTTTATGCAACAATTCAACCACCGTTGCTGTACAGGGTAACAAGAACTTATAAATAATAAAGGGAACTTATAAATAATAAAGGAAAAAGACATTGATTCCCAGAACCCAACAAATAACCCTATTCTAGAATCATAAAAATTAACAATCATAAAAAATTGGCATATCAAATCCCCAATTTTCCTTTATATCCCTAATTTTTCAATGTTCTTTCTGTATCGATAAGGAAACATAGATTTTTAATACACATATTCGTATAGATCTATATTTTTTGTCTGGGAGATCCGAAAGAAATTTATTTCACCAAGTAATAATTTTACTCGGGTAAGAAATTTTTTAATAAAAGAATTGCTTTTGTTATTATACATGTATATGATAATTAAAATATGTTAATTATTATATACATGTATAATAACCAAAACAAATTTTTTATTAAAAAATTTCTTACCCGAGTAATGTTATTAGTTGGTGAAATAAATTTCTTTTGGATCTCCTATACAAATTGTAGATTCTATAAGAAAATATATATTAAAATCTATGTTTATTGGTCGAAAAAAGAAAGCAAATGAAAAAAATAGCGATATAAAGGAAAATTGGGGATTTGATATGCCAATTTATTATGAATATGAATTTTAATGATATCTAGAGTAAGGTTATTTTTGGGTTTAGGGAATCAAAGTCTTTTTCCTTGGGTATCCATAAGAGCATGTCTCCCCATAGGTCTAAACCTATCCTTCTCAGCACTACGGTTGAATCAGATACATAAATAAACACTAAAGTTATGTGCAAAGAAGCATCCATTTTTTCCATAATTTAACATTCAAGCCTTCTAAACATAGTAGTGAATTTAGTTTATTAAATTAAAATATAACAAGTTAAAAGGTTACTATCCAAGATTCATGATTTTACAAAAAAAGACTTTTTATAAATCAAATTGTCACATTGATATATAGATATTCTAAAATCATGCAAATAAGTAAGAAGGTTTGCCTCCTATAGATTTTTCCCCCATCTTTCCCCAAAGAGCATTAAATCAGGTAGGCAAAAAAATTGGTATCCCTAGAACAAAGGACTAAATATTATAATTAGTTTTTGCAACACAGAAAAAAATTAGGATTTAATAAGAGTATTATATACCATTTGGAGTTAATCCCACATAAAAATTAGAAGCAATGAATGTTATACAATGCATTAATTCAATTTAACATTTATATGAATGGACAAATCTCAAATGTATTAGATTCCCCAGTCAATTCTATAATAAAATAATAATTAAGAATATTTTGTTACTAAGTGAGAATATTATGAAAACAAAGCGAAACCTTAAGGACAAGATGATAACACTTGACGGGCTTGAATAATCTAAACCTAATTATTAATATTTCATTAGCCTCCAAAATAACATGAAACACACAAGTTTACACAATTTTGTTAATAATTTGAACTGCAATCCTAGTCATATAGATTAAAAACAAAACAAACTTAGAAGATCAAATTTACACAATCTATATACTTATGTAAAATTTAGGAAGAGCCTAACATAGATACTGATATACACAATAGATAACATGTATTTTAAATTTATATATATGTATACAATTTGAAAATAATTTCATCCAACTAATAACCATAAAACAAAACAACACATTATTTATTTTAAATTCATACAATGTAAATTATATATATTTATCATTTAAATTAAATTGATGGAAGAAAATATTAAACCTATATAATTATATTATATATATGTATTAATTTTAAAATGTCACTTTAAATTTATTTACTTATATCGTTATAATTTATTTTGAAAATTAAATAAATTTTGTATAAATTAGTAAATATTTACATAAAACCCCTTAATTATAAATTAAATAAATTTGTTAAAAATTACGTTTTTAAAAAAATCTCACAAAATATAGAAAAAGTATGCAAAAATATCAATAATTAAAAAAATAAATAAAGAATATGACTCTTATATGGGTCTTGCCTAGAATTTAATTATTTTTTATTTAATAATTTGGTCCAGGAAACTCAAAACACTTTCTTGATCTATCTACAAAATTTTATTCCATCTTAATTTATAAAAAACTAAAAGCAAATACGAGAAAGTATGAAAAAAAATTGAAAAACAGAAATAAAAATATTTTACCTATTTCACAAATAAAATGGCTAATCTCTTTAAACTCTGGCTACAAGGAATTTCGCAGATCATGTGAAGAAACTTAAATATATTGCATTTGTATCTGTTTTGTTAGAGACATAGTATTAAATAATAAATGAGAGAAATAAGTGAAGAAGAAGATGTAGAAGAGAGATATTTATATGTCATTTTCTAGGTTTTTGATCTAAACCGTTCATTTGATTGTACAACAATGAAGATTAATGCCACGTCAATAAGGCAGTCAATGGTTTTGTCAGTCAAAAGTTTTGATAGGAGATGTCAATAAAACGACAACATTTTGATAAGTAAAAAGGTTCCACATATATCTTTCTTCCCTCTTTATTTTATTATTTCTTCTATTATTTTTTTATTCAGTCTTACATCCATTTATATAATATATCAACTATCTCTACCATGGAGTCATCAACATACATCCATTACCCATATAGAACCCAAATCTCTATAATTATCTTATCAACTCAAGTATTTCAATAATATAAATATTACACAATAAATAAAAAATCTAAGAAATGAATTAATTTTATGTTAGTAAACACTTTAGTACATATATTTGAATAATTGTTATCAATAGAAATTTTAACGTGTTTAATTTTACCATAAAAAGTCCATCTATTAATATATTTCTTTACATCCATATGATTATATCTTTTATGATATATGTGATTTTTAACATATTTGAATGATAGATTAACTATCAGAAAATATAGTCGTTATAGATGATACACGTCCAACTTCTTTACGAAACCTATCTAGTCAAAATAATTTAACTAAAAGAATCACTTGCCAATATATATAATTGATTTTCTAAAATCTTTGTGTCCAACAAAATCAACACCTTCATAACTAACCAGTTAAAATTGAATTTTTCTGTTAGCATGATATAATACAATATCTAAATTACTATTAATGTAAGTAACTACTAACTTCAAATCACTGAAATGTAGATTCCAAGATTAAACAAATGTATTTTACTAAGTAAAGAATGTGCAAAAGATAAAGCTTGATATAGTGTTGATCATGGGATGATATAATGGTTTAAGTTTCATTAGGATGTGGAATATTTTTTATCCTAATAAGTCTATCTATATAGTGGTAAATTGTGCTTCGTTTAAGATAAATTGTCCATTAAAGGCATCTTAATTGTTCTACAATTCAAATTTTTATACTTAGGTATAATTTTCAGTAATTAAAGAGTTCGATTAATTTTGAAGATTTTGTTTTTTCCTATATTTTACAATAATCATGCCTAGTATTATTTCGACATGACAAAGTTATTTAATATCAAATTCAGAGTGCAAGGAAGATTTCAATTTATAGATTTCAGAAAGAGAACTATTGATTGACAATATGTTACCCGCATGCAAGATAAGATAAATAGAAACTTTATATATAAAAGTAAAGCAAAACATTTATCATTCTCACTTCCTATGAAAAAAATAACCACAGAGGAATCAAACCTTTAATACCACTGAATATGTGATTGTTTAAGATAAGAGATTTTTCTAGTAACCAAATACCATCTATTCTATCATTGACAAACCTCTTTAACTACTATAGCAGAGTGCATTATAGATGAAATTAATTAGTTTCTAAAGAGCATATCATTAGCAACAAAATTTAAATATTCATGAATAATGACAATTTTTTTAAAGAAAAATAGGACATTAGCAATGACATATGATGTCACTTAATTTATAAAAAAACAAATAAAAGGCTGGTAAATCAGAAACAGACATTGTTAATGACTAATGACCATATATAAAATTAAAAAGAAAATATTAATGAAACCTAAGTGACACTAATGATGACCATTAATGTCGTTAGTTATCTTAGTCAGATAGAATCCCAATTGAGGTTTTTTCTTATATCTTACATTGTAGAATACTTATAAAGCCCCACATGAAACAATGCACCTATATAGCTGCAATCTAGCCCTTATACTTCCGTGGTAACAAGTCTTGCCACAACGACCAAGCGTTCTCCACTACTATCAAACACTCACACTTTAAGTTACTTTAGTTTAGGAACCTTGGAGGTAATTTCAATAATACTGAGGTGTTTGTAGTGTATTTACATACAATATATTGGTACCTTTTGTGTAATTTACTAAAGAATATTTTGATAATCAAGCATCACTAAATAATTAACAGGTACTAGTAGCATAATTTTGTAACATATAGTTGATTATATTAAAGTTTAATTAAACATAAATTAATAAAGGAATTATTACAAAAATTTTGCATTGCATAGGGCCACAAAGTGCATATAAATAAAGAAGAGTCAATAATAAATGAAATACTGAGATATAAAACCTTGCTCTTGTTACGTGAGATAAAAAATATACAAAAAGTCACTAAGGAAGTAAATGATATTTTTAATGTATATATTACATTTTCTTTAATTGGTCATGGGTTTTCTTAAAACATCACTAGTCATTCAGTCTATTGTCTACATTTGATCCTGCAACTAATTTTTTGAGACTACACAATGGTGCTTGAGTTTAAAAAACTATAACATATTTGAATATTTATTTTTTGTTGTCGCATACTAAAATAAAGTTTCAAATTTATTATACTTATTGAAGTAGGAGTATGACATTTATGATAAGGTTTCTATGCAATGTTAAATATTACAAGGGGTTAATATGAGTTTTCTTTGGCATTTCCTTTTAATGCCCTATATATGACATATGAGAGTCGAATGAAATTTATGGTTGATATCTCCCTATTTGTGATGGTTTAATCTTAGATAGAGTCATCATATTAGTATTTTAGGAAGTCTAATACTCGATCTTCTTATAAATTTTATACTTTCCTATTTCTTGTCTTGATTTAATGATTTATTATTTTTAGAGCATATTTAGTTTAATTTATTTTTTTAGTGTGAAGCTTTAATGGTTTATGGAAATTAAATAGATGCCAAATTAATTTTAAAAGATAAAGGAAAAAAGATAATGATCAGAATTGGAGATAAAGAAAAGAAAAGATAGATATGGAAACATAATGTTGCCAAGTAAATCTGAATTCCAGCATCCACGTCCATTAAAGTTAACAGAAATCAAGATTGGCTAGGAAATTGGAAGAATGATCTGAAAAAAAGTTATAGAGCATTCTGAGGTGATGAGTTTTGATATAAAGAACGCGTCAATCCTAGTTGAAACGAATAATTTATGTCCAAAACAAAATAGCGGCATATTATTACCTTTTCTATACTTTAGGGTTACGAATTTGAGTTGGACTAGAAGTCCAATTACTTGTCTTCTACTCCAAGAAAACGTTTTAGGGCATCCTAGAACCCTATGAATACACCCTTAAACCTTTGTAAACTCATCATTGCCTCCCATAAGATAGTTATTAAGTTTTATATCATTAGAGTTATTGAAGAGAGTAAGATGACAATTATGTATCTTTGTTTTAGTTTCATTCCTTCAGGTATGAACTAATTTTCCCATAACTTGGGTTTTAAATAATATATAATCTATAAATTCTATTTTCTTTCTATCTAAGTTTCTTTGAGAATTATATGTTTTAAATTGATTCTAGCTGCTTAACCATACATTTGATTTATGTGCTTTGATTTATTGTTTGTCTTAGACCTGATCAATTTAGGGATTTTCTAATAGTAGTTAGATGGTCACCCGGAAGGGGTGTCTAATTATTGTAACACCACATAAACGTCTACTGTAAGGAATTAATCTTGACAAGATTTGCCTAACTCGATAGTCATTGGTGTTTAATTTAATCACCAATCATCATTAGTAGGCCAGACTCACCTAGGACCCTAGTAGCACAGGATAACCCTATTTGGAGTCCCCTCGTGATTCTGAGGTCACCATCCTAGTTTGCTCTCTGTGGATAGGGGAAATTTAGAATCCTGACTAGTTATCTAAGAGATATTATCACCCTTATAAACTGAGCTGATATAAATAATTAGAAGGATTAGTTCACACTAGCAAAACCTAAATTATATTCTCTCATCTTATTTCTCGCAAATTATTTTATTGTCTTTTATTTTATTTAGTTTAATCATTAATTTCTCTATCAATCATATTTATTTTCTTTTCTTTTAATTATAAATTTCTACTCTTATTTATTTACCCATTCATTTAACACATTTAAGTCCCTGAGGAACGAATCTTCGTATCATTAAAACGTGCATACGTCCTATAATACTTGCAGTATCGTTCTAGTCTTGGGTGCTTATTTGATTTCTTTTATCTATTGTTTTTACCACACCCTAGGTGACACCAAGTTTTTGGCGCCGCTGCCGGGGATTTGTGTCTCGTTAGCGTGTGGTTATTTATTTATAGTAGTAGTTTTAGTTTTTAGTTATTTTTATTTTTATTTTTCCATTTTAACGCTTTTGGGTTGCTTTAGTGTCTTTTATGTTTTTAGTGCATGCTTGCGGAACCAGAGAGATGTTTCACAGCTTATAACACACGCTTAAGAGAAGAGAAAGAGCGACGAAGAGCGATGGCAAGACATCAAGAAGCAACAGATTCACCACTAGTGGTTCCACCACTTGGTCCGTTTGGACATTGTTACCACCACCAGGAGATAACAGAAAAAACAACAGAATCGAACAAGATCTCCCAAGCTTGGGAGCCCATTTTCAAATTCAACCATCAGGTTATCGTCCTCCAAAGATCCAGAATATCAAGTTTAGGCCCGATCCAGGCATGCTCAATCAATTTTAGAGTTTCGGGCCCAATAGTGGTGCAACAATACAAGATCCGGTAAGAGCGATTCAGAAGTTCATGCAGATTTGTGATACTTATGCCACTACAGACATTACACGCGAGCAACTGAATTGTCACATGTTTTGGTTCTTTCTGACCGGCAAAGCTGGTGATTGGCTAGATTGAAAACCACCATGTACAATTACTACTTATATAGAACATCAAGCTGCATTCTTTAACCGGTTTTATCCGGAGAGTATGAGACTCAAAGATTAGAGCGAGCTTGCTAAGTTTTGTTAAGAGAATGGAGAAGAAGTAGAAGACGCATGGACAAGGTTCCAACAGAAGTTAGCTAGATGTCCACTCTATGGTTACACCCCGTATTTACAGTTAGCTATATTTTATCAATGTATCATTGTCGAAAGTAGACTGAGGGTAGATAATATTGGAAAGGGGTATATTGTGTCCATGGATCCTGCTGAAGCCGTCGAAGGTATGGAAAACTTAATAGAAAAACAAATGAGTTGACCACTTGCGCGAACTCCTATTACAAACACCAGAGGTACGCTTCGATTAGATGTAGAAACTGCAAGCTTAACTCAATTTGCAGCATTAGAAAATCAAATCAAAGAGACTAAGCTTTGAGATGCATAAAAATTTAGCTGCAGAAAATCTAGTGCAAGAAGCACAAGGTTGTACACAGTGTGGGGTCTTGAATCATACATGGGAAGAGTGGGGTCATGAATCATAAAAATTTAGCCGTATTTTTTTCTTATATATAACATCCAATTTGTCTTAACAAGTAAAATAATAAGTATAATTTTATCTAAACTAATATTTTTAAAAGAATATGCATATCTATTGAGAGGCTAATGAAAAATATATTACATAATATTCAAATACATTATCGTTGCTATATTTTACTACATATATTAATAAATTATATGAAAACGTATTTACAAGTGCATTATATGTTTAATTGTATTTTAGTTTTTCAAATTACTCTAATATGTATATTAATATCTTCACAAGATAATATGTCACACATCATGAGTAATTAAATTATACATTAATAGTAATATAAATTATTTAGACCCATCTAAACACTTTTATTAATATCTTGAGGACTTTTAAAATAAATTTATTAAAAGACTATTTTAGATATTAAAAATTTGCATATTTAAAAATAAATATAAATAAAAATAATATTACAAAATTTTAATACCTCTATGTGTATATGGAAAAATACTTATGTATCTAGGGTTGTAAACGAGTCAAGGGGAACCAAATACTTTATTTATATGCTTGTTTGTTTAATTTCTCCTCAAGTTTAAACGAGTCGGGTCTAGCTAAGCTCAATTTTAAACGAGCTTAGCCCGAGCTTCTAATGTTCCAAATCAAGAAAGTTAGAACTTGTTTTTTTAAAACAATCTTTTTTTTAGAGTCGAGTAGGAGTTGCTCATAAACAATTAATTTTTTATGGTTGAAATGAGACTTCCATGAACGGTTGGTACTTTTTGGAGGGTGTGGTATGAAAATATGAAACATAACATTAATGAAAAAATAAATGTCTAAAGAAATTAATAATATCCAATTTTATATTAATGTTTAATAATATACATTAATTTATAATTCATAATTCTAAACGAGCTCACGAGTCGATCTCGAGCAGGCTCGTTTACTTATCGAGTTTAAAATGGAACTTCAGCTTGAACTTTTTTATATGTAAGCCGATATTGAACGAGCTTTTCTCCGAGCCGAGCTCGAGCCGCTCGCGAGCGGCTTCTTCATCTACAACCCTATATATATCCATGAATTACACATAACGTGAAAATTTAACTTTCCAATAAAGTTTTTTTTTTTGTTACAAAAACCTTACTTTAGAATGTGAAGTTGGAGGTCTAATCGAAACAATGAATCTAGAGAGTTACATTGTAAATTATTATATTTTTCATTTGATAAAATAAATTTACTCATATTCTAAGAAGGCTTGAATGTTAAATTAGGAAGAAGATGGATGCTTCTTTGTGCATATCCTATGTATTTCTTTATGCACCAATTCAACCAACCCAAAAATAACCCTATTCTAGAATCATAAAAATTAACAATCATAAAAAATTGGCATATCAGATCCCCAATTTCCATTTATATCCCTAATTTTTCGATTTTCTTTCTTTTTCTATAAGGAAACATAGAATTTTAATACACATATTCGTATACATCTACAATTTTTGTGTAGGAGATCCGGAGGAAATTTATTCCACCAAGTAGTAATTCTACTCGGGTAAGAAATTTTTTAATAAAAGAATTTCTTTGGTTATTATACATGTATATAATAATTAAAATATGTTAATTATTATATACATGTATAATAACCAAAACAATTTTTTTATTAAAAAATTTCTTACCTGAGTAATGTTATTACTTGGTGGAATAATTTCTTTTGGATTTCCTAGACGAATTGTAGATCTATAAGAAAATATATATTAAAATATATGTTTATTTATAGAAAAAGAAAGCAAATGAAATAATCAGGTATTCAAAGGAAAATTGGGGATTTGATATGCCAATTTATTATACTTGTGAATTTTCATGATATCTAGAGTAAGGTTATTTTCGGGTTTAGGGAATCGTTGTATTTTTCCTTGGGTATCTATAAGAGCATGTCTCCCCCTTAGGTCTGAACCTATCCATCTCAGCACTAAGGTTGAATCGGCTACATAAATAAACACTTATGTTATGTGCAAAGAAGCTTCCATCTTTCCCCTAATTTAACAGTCAAGTCTTCTAAACATACCAGTGAATTTAGTTTATTAAATTAAAAATATTACAAGTTAAAAGGTTACTATCCAAGATTCATGATTTTACAAAAAAAGAATTTTTATAAATCAAACTGTCACAATGATATATAGATATTGTAAAATCTTGCCAATAAGTAAGAAGGCGTGCCTCATATAGATTTTTCCTCCCATCTTTTCCCGAAGAGCATTAAATCAATTTGGCGAAAAAATTGGTATCCCTAGAACAAAGGACTATATATTATAATTAGTTTTTGCAACACAGAAAAAATTAGGATTTAATAAGTGTATTATATACCATTTGGAGTCTATCCCACATAAACATTGGGAAGCAATGAATGTTATACAATGCATTAATTCAATTTAACATTTATATGAATGGACAAATCTCAAATGTAGTAGATTCCCCTATCAATTCTATAAGAAAATAATAATTAATAATATTTTGTTACTAAGTGGGAGTATTACTATGAGAACAAAGCGAAACCTTAAGGGCGAGATAATAATTTGAACTACAATCATAGTCATATAGATTAAAAACAAAACAAACATAGAAGATCAAATTTACATAATCTAAATACTTATGTAGAATTAGGAAGAGCCTAACATAGATATTGATATACACAATAGATAACTTGTATTTAAATATATATATATATATATATATATATATATATATATATACAATTTGAAAATAATTTCATCCAACTAATAACCATAAAACAAAACAACACATTATTTATTTTAAATTCATACAATGTAAATTATTTAAACTTAAATATATTGCACTTGTATATGTATTTGTTAGAGATATAGTATTAAATAATAAGTCAGAGAAATAAGTGAAGAAGAAAATATAGAAGAGGGATATTTATATGTCATTTTCTAGGTTTTTAATCTAGACCGTTCATTTGATTATACAACAACAACCAAGATTAAAGCAACGTCAATAAGCCACGTAAATAAGGCAGTCAAAGGTTTTGTCAATCAAAAGTTTTGATGGGAGATGTCAATAAAACGACAACATTTTGATAACTAAAAAGGTTCCACATAATATTTTCTTCCCTCTTTATTTCATTATTTCTTCTATTATTTTTTTATTCAGTCTTACATCCATTGATATAATATATAACCTATCTCTACATTGGAGTCATCAACTTACATCCATTACCCGTATAGAAACCAAACCTCTATAATTATCTTATCAACTTAAGTATTTCAGTAATATACATATTACACGATAAATAAAAAATCTAAGAAATAAATTAATTTTATGTTAGTAAACACTTTAGTACATATATTTGAATAATTGTCATCAATAGAAATTTTAAAGAATATTTTACCATAAAAAGTCCATCTATTAATATATTTTTTTACATCCATATGATTATATCTTTATGATATACGTGATTTTTAACTTAATTGAATGATAGATTAACTATAAGAAAATATAGCTATTATAGAAGATACACGTCCAACTTCTTTACGAAACCTATCTAGTCAAAATAATTTAATTAAAAGAATCACTTGCCAATATATATACTTGATTTTCTAAAATCTTTGTGTCCAACAAAATCAACACCTTCATAACTAACCAGTTAAAATTTAATTTTTTTGTTAGCATAATATAATCCAATATCTAAATTACTATTAATGTAAGTAACTACTAACTTCAAATCACTGAAATGTTGATTCCAAGATTAAACAAATATATTTTACTAAGTAAAGAATTTGCAAAAGATAAAGCCTGATATAGATCATGGGATGAAATAATTGTTTAAATCACATTAGGATATGAAATATTTTGCATCCTTATAAGTCTATCTATATAGTGGGAAATTGTGCTTCGTATAAGATAAATTATCCATTAAAGGCATCTTAATTGTCCTACAATTCAAATTTTCATACTTAGGTTCAATTTTTAGTAGTTAAGGAGTTCGATTAATTTTAAAGATGTCGTTTTTTCTAGTCTTTTACAATAATCATGCCCAGTATTATTTCGACATGATAAAGTTATTTAATATCAAATTTATAGTGCAAGGAAGATTTCACTTATAGATTTCAGAAAGAGAACTATTGATTGACAATATGTTACCCACATGCAAGATAAGATAAATAATAACTTTATATATAAAAGTAAAGCACAACATTTATCATTCTCACTTCCTATGAAAATAATAACCACAGAGGAATCAAATCTTTAATACCACCGAATATGTGATTGTTTGAGAAAAAAGATTTTCCTAGTAACCAAATACCATCTATTCTATCATTGATAAACCTCTTTAACTACTGTAGCAGAGTGCATTATAGATTAAATTAATTAGTTTCTAAAAAGCATATCATTAGCAACGAAATTTAAATATTCATGAATAATGACCATTTGTTTTAAAAAATAGGACACTAGCAATGACCTATGATGTCACTTAATATAATAAAAAATAAAAAAACAAATAAAAGGCTGGTAAATCAGAAACAGACATTGAAAATTACTAATGACCATATATAAAATTAAAAAAAGATATTAATGAACCTAAGTGACACTAGTGATGACAATTAATGTCGTTAGTTATCTTAGTCAGATAGAATCCCAATTGAGGTTTTTTCTTATATCTTACAATTTAGAATATTTACAAACCCCTACATGAAACAATGCGCCTATCTAGCTGCAATCTAGCCCTTATACTGGCGTTGGTAACAAGTCTTGCCACAACGACCAAGCATTCTCCACTACTATCAGACACTCACACGTTAAGTAAGATTTATTATTTTGTATACATGTGGGTATGTATGTGTATATATATAGTTTGAGAATATATATGTATGGACCAATATTGCAATTTACCAAAGTATATGAGTGGAGTATTGTAAGTTACTTTAGTTTAGGAACCTTGGAGGTAATTTCAATAATACTGAGGTGTTTGTAGTGTATTTACATACAATATATTGGTAACTTTTGTAAAATTTACTAAAGAATATTTTGATAACCAAGCATCTCTAAATAATTAATAGGGACTAGTAGCATAATTTTGTAACATATAGTTGATTATAGTAAAGTTTTATTAAAAATCAATTAATAGAGGAATTATTACTAAATTTTTGCATTGTATAGGGCCACATAGTGCATATAAATAAAGAAGAGTCAATAATAAATGAAATACTGAGATATAAAACCTTGATCTTGTTACGTGAGATAAAAAATATACAAAAAGTCACAAAGGAAGTATATGATATTTTTAATGTATATATTACATTTTCTTTATTTGGTCATGGGTTTTTCTTTAAACATCACTAGTCATTCAGTCTATTGTGTAAATTTGATCGTGCAACTAATTTTTTGAGACTACACAATGGTGCTTGAGTTTAAGAAACTATAACATGTTTGAATATATATTTTTTGTTGTCTCATATTAATATGAAGTTTCAAATTTAATATACTTGTTGAAGTAGGAGTATGACATTTATGATAAGGTTTCTATGCAATGTTAAATATTACAAGGGGTTAATATGATTTTTCTTTGGCATTTCCTTTTAATGCCTTATATATGACATATGAGAGTCGAATGAAATTTATGGTTGATGTCTCCCTATTTGTGATGGTTTAATCTTAGTTGGAGACATCATTTTAGTATTTTAGGAAGTCTAATACTCGATCTTCTTATAATATAGTGTACTTTCCTATTTCTTGTCTTGATTTAATGATTTATTATTTTTAGAGCATATTTGGTTTAATTTATTTATTTAGTGTGAAACTTTAAAGATATATGGAAATTAAATAGATGCCGAATTAATTCAAAGAGATAAAGGAAAGAAGATAATTATCAGAATTGGAGATATAGAAAAGAAAAGATAGATATGGAAACATAAACTTTCCATGTAAATCTGAATTCCAGCATCCATGTCCATTAAAGTGATCATAACTCAAGATTGGATAAGAAATTGGAAGAATTGTCTGAAGCAAAGTTATAGAGAATTCTGAGGTGATGAGTTTCGATATAAAGAATGCGTCAGTCCGAGTTGAAACGAAGAATTTATGTCCAAAACAAAACAACGGCATATTATTACCCTTTCTATATTTTAGGGTTAAGAATTTGAGTTGGACTAGAAGTCTAATTACTTGTCTTTTACTCCAAGAAAACATTTTAGGGCTTCATAGAATCCTATGAATACACCCTTACACCTTTGTAAACACATCCTTGCCTCCCATAAGCCAGACCTTAAGTTTTATATCATTAGAGTTATTGAAGAGAGCAAGATGACAATTATGTATCTTTGTTTTAGTTTTATTGCTTCAGGTATGAAATAATTTTCCCATAACTTGGGTTTTGCATTATGTATAATCTATAAATTCTATTTTCTTTCTATCTAAGTTTCTTTGAGAATTATATGTTTTAAATTGATTCTAGCTGTTTAACCATATATTTGATATATGTGCTTTGATTGATTGTCTGTCTTAGACCGGATCAATTTAGGGATTTTATAATAGTAGTTAGATGGTCACCCGGAAGGAGTGTCTAATTATTGTAACACCACATAAACGTCTAGTGTACAGAATTAATCCTTACAAGATTTTCCTAACTCGATAGTCTTTGGTGTTTAATTTAATCACCAATCGTCATTAGTAGGCCAGACTCACCTAGGACCCTAATAGCATAGGATAACCCTATTTGGAGTCCCCTCGTGATTGTGAGGTCACCACCCTAGTTCGTTCTCCGTGGATAGGGGGAATTTAGAATCCTGACTAGTTATCTAAGAGATATTATCACCCTTATAAACTGAACTGATATAAAAAATTAGAAGGATTAGTGCACACTAGTAAAAACTAAATTATATTTGTTGGCATATTGCCCCCATCGATAAGTTATTTTAATGTGACAAATCCTCTAATGTTTAGTGTGGTAATTATACTTTATTTATAATCTTTATCTTGCACTCTAATTCATCAAAAAGCACAATCTTTATCATTTAGATCAAAGCTTTATTGTCATATCCTAAGAAGCTAATTTTCATACCAATACTTTTAACCTTATCTTTGTATACATTGAGAATTAGCTTTCATGATCAGCTACAGAGTTTCTTAAAATGATGTTTCCTACAACTCTCGTGAAGAAAAGTTTTCCATCCGAGAAACGAATCAAAATGGCAAAATTCCTAAGTTAGTCGGAACCGGGTACCCGCATTGGGTGAAACCGGGCACCCGGTTTTGTGAAGCTCAAGTCAACATCAAGTTTCTTATAGCCGTTATGTATCCGTTGTAATTGAAACCGGGTACCCGTATTTGGGAATCCGGGAACCCGGTTTGGCACAAAGTATCCCACAAACTTTATAACCGTTGGGGACTTTCTTGTGTTATAAATATGGCCTCTTTGAAGGAGAAACACACCGCTTACACTTCAACTATTATACATATCATTCTCCTACAAAATTAGAGGTGTCAAGCTATCAAAATTAATCATCCAAGCTTTATCAAGAGCTTAAACCAAGAAGTTTCAAAGTTATTATCTACTCAAGAGGAGTTTCATGCTTAAAGTTATATCTACTCTTTAGGAGATTGTTTAGCAAAGTTATTTCACCACTTAAACACTTTGTATCTATCCTCTTAAGTCTAGTTCTTGTAATAGATAGATTAAGAGAGAATTTAAGTATAGGGAGTATACTCAGTGTCCTTGTGTTGTGATAGCACAAGAGTTTGTCCTTCGTGGTATCGAAGAGGTTGTAAGGGTTATTGTGTTCTCGACCCGGTTAAGAGAGACACGGGATCTTAGTGAAAAACTTGAAATCCTAAGGAGGCTTCCTTAGGTAGTGGATGTAGGGATAACCGACCACTATACATCGTTGTGTACAGTCTATCCCTACTCTATTTATATTCTGCACAATATATGTTTGATTATATGCTAGTATGAATATCGTAATAATTATTATCTAGTTAATCAAACTGATGGTCATTTAGTGTAGTAAGAGAATAGGAATTCGATTTACTTGTATTACTTATATATCGAACCTATAGCTTATCTATTGCATGATCCCGTAAGAGTTTGATAAATTAAGTGACTTAGAAGTTTCTCTTTAAAACTTATAATTGTCCAAAATATTTTTAATTAGGCATTAATCTTATTAGTAATCCTATTCACCCCCTTCTAGGACTTTCAATATTCTCTCATCTTATTTCTCGCATATTTATTTTATTGAATTTTATTTTATTTAGTTTAATCATTAATTTCTCGATCAATCATATTTATTTTCTTGTCTTTTAATTATAAATTGCTACTCTGATTTGTTACCCATTCATTTAACACATTTAAGTCCCTGAGGAACGAATCTTCTTATCATTAAACTTTCATACGTCTTATAATACTTGCAAGACCGTGCTAGTCTAGGGTGCTTATTTGCTTTCTTTTATCTTTTATTTTTACCACACCCTAGGCGACACCAAGTTTTTTTCGGCGATGCTGGGGATTTGTGTCTCGTTAGCGTGTGGTTATTTATTTATAGTAGTAGTTTTAGTTTTTCATTAGTTTTATTTTTATTTTTCCAGTTTTACGCTTTTGGGTTGCTTTAGTCTCTTTCATGTTTACAGTGCATGCTTGCGGAGAGCGACGAAGAGCGATGGCAGAACATCAAGAAGCAACAGATCCACCACTAGTGGTTCCACCACTTGGTCCTTTTGGACATGTACCACCACCACCAGGAGATAATAGAAACAACAACATAATCGAACAAGATCTCCCAAGCTTGGTTGCCCATTTTCAAATTCAACCATTAGGTTATCGTCCTCCAAAGATCCAGAATATCGAGGTTAGACCCGATCCGGGCATGCTCAATCAATTTTAGAGTTTCGGGCTCTTTATGGTGCAACAATACAAGATCCGGTAAGAGCGATTCAGAAGTTCATGCAGATTTGTGATGCCTATGCTACTCCAGGCATTACACGCGAGCAACTGTATTGTCACATGTTTTCGTTCTTTCTGACCGGCAAAGCTGGTGATTGGCAAGATAGACAACCACCAAGTACAATTACTACTTATACAGAACTTCAAGCTACATTCTTTCACCGTTTTTATCCGGAGAGTATGAGACTCAAAGATCAGAGCGAGCTTGCTAAGTTTTGCCAAGAGAACGAAGAAGAAGTAGGAGACGCATGGACAAGGTACCAACAGAAGTTAGCAAAATGTCCACTCTATGGTTACACCCCGTATTTACAGTTAGCTATATTTTATCAAGGTATCAATGTTGAAAGTAGACCGAGGGTAGATAATCTTGGAAAGGGAAATTTTGTGTCCATGGATCCTGCTGAAGCCGTCGAAGGTATGGAAAACATAATAAAAACAGTAATGAGTTGATCACTTGCGCGAACTCCTATTAAAAACACCAGAGGTACACTTCGATCAGATGAAGAAACTGCAAGCTCAGCTCAATTTGCAGCATTAGAAAATCAAATCAAAGATATCAAGATCGAGATGCATTAAAATTTAGTCGCAGCAAATCTAGTGCAAGAAGCACAAGGTTGTACAGAGTGTGGGGTCTTGAATCATACATGGAAAGAGTGGGGTCATGAATCATAAAATTTAGCCGCATTTTTTTCTTATATATAACATGCAATTTGTCTCAACAAGTAAAATTATAAGTATAATTTTATCTAAACTAATTTTTTAAAAGAATATGCATAAATATTGAGAGGCTAATAAAAATATATTACATAATATTCAAATACATTATGGTTGCTAATTTTTTACTAAATATATTAATAAATTATATGAAAACGTATGTACAAGTGCATTATAAGTTTAATTGTTTTTTATTTTTTCAAAGAACTATAATATGTATATTAATATCTTCACAACATAATATGTCACACATCATGATTAATTAAATTATACATTAATAGTAGTATAAATTATTTAGACCCATCTAAACACTTTTATTAATATCTTGAGGACTTTTAAAATAAATTTATTAAAAGACTATTTTAGATATTAAAAATTTACATATTTAAAAATAAATAAAAATAAAAATAATATTATACAATTTTAATACCTCTACGTGTATATGGCAAAATACTTATGTATCTAGGATTGTAAACGAGTCGAGCAGAACCGAATACTTTATTTATATGCTTGTTTGTTTAATTTCTCCTCAAATTTAAACGAGTCGGATCGAGCTGAGCTCAATTTTAAACGAGCTTAGCCCGAGCTTCTAATGATTCAAATCAGAAAAGTTAGAACTTGCTTGTTTAAAACAATCTTTTTTTAGAGTCGAGTAGGAGTTGCTCATAAACTATTTATTTTTTATGGTTGAAATGAGACATTCATGAACGTTTGGTATTTAGTGGAAGGTGTGGTATGAAAATTTGAAACATAACATTAATGAAAAAATAAATGTCTAAATAAATTAATAATATCCAATTTGATATTAAAGAATTAATAATATATATTAATTTATAATTCATATTTCTAAACGAGCACACGAGTCGATCTCGAGCAGGCTCGTTTGCTTATCGAGTTTAAAATGGAACTTGGCCTTGAACTTTTTTATATTTAAGCCGATCTTGTACGTGCTTTTCTCCGAGCCGAGCTCAAACCGCTCGCGAGCGGCTTGTTCATCTACAACCCTATATATATCCATTAATTACACATAACGTGAAAATTTAACTTTCCCATAAAGTTTTTTTTTGTAACAACAACCTTACTTTAGAATGCGAAGTTGGAGGTCTAATCGAAACAATGAATATATAGAGTTACATTTTAATTTATTATATTTTTCATTTGATAAAATAAATTTACTCCTATTCTAAGAATGCTTGAATGTTTACTTATGAAGAAGAGGGATGCTTCTTTGTGCATATCCTATGTGTTTCTTTATGCACCAATTCAACCACCGTTGTTGTACAATGTAACAAGAACTTATAAATAATAAAGGAAAAAGACATTGATTCCCTAAACCCAAAAGTAACACTATTCTAGAATCATAAAAATTACCAATCATAAAAAAATGGCATATCAAATCCCAAATTTCCCTTTATATCCCTGATTTTTCAATTTTCTTTCTTTTTCCATAAGGAGACATACATTTTTAATACACATATTCGTATATATCCACAATTTTTGTGTGGGAGATCCAGAAGAAATTTATTTCACCAAGTAATAATATTACTCGGGTAAGAAATTTTTAATAAAATAATTGCTTTGGTTATTATACATGTATATGATAATTAAAATATGTTAATTATTATATACAGGTATAATAACCAAAACAATTTTTTTATTAAAAAATTTCTTACCCGAGTAATGTTATTACTTGGTGGAATAAATTTCTTTTGGATCTCCGATACAAATTGTAGATCTATAAGAAAATATATATTAAAATCTATGTTTATTGATCGAAAAAAGAAATCAAATGAAAAATTAGGGATATAAAGGAAAACTGGGGATTTGATATGCCAATTTATTATGATTGTGAATTTTCATGATATCTAGAGTAAGATTATTTTTGGGTTTAGGGAATCAATGTCTTTTTCCTTGGGTATCTATAAGAGCATGTCTCCCCATAGGACTGAACCTATCCTTCTCAGCACTAAGGTTGAATCGGCTACTTAAATAAACACTAAATTTATGTGCAAAGAAGCATCCATCTTTCCCATAATTTAACATTCAAGCCTTCTAAACATAGCAGTGAATTTAGTTTATTAAATTAAAAATATAACAAGTTAAAAGGTTACTATCCAAGATTTATGATTTTACAAAAAAATACTTTTTATAAATCAAATTGTCACAACGATATATAGATATTCTAAAATCTTGCCAATAGGTAAGAAGGTTTGCCTCCTATAGATTTTTCCTCCCATCTTTCCCAGAAGAGCATTAAATCAAATAGGCAAAAAAATTGGTATCCCTAGAACAAAGGACTATATAATATAAGTAGTTTTTGCAACACAAAAAAAAATTAGGATTTAATAAGAGTATTATATACCATTTGGAGTCAATCCCACATAAACATTAGAAGCAATGAATGTTATACAATGCATTAATTCAATTTAACATTTATATGAATGGACAAATCTCAAATGTAGTAGAATCCCCAGTCAATTCTATAATAAAATAATAATTAAGAATATTTTGTTACTAAGTGGGAATATTATGAAAACAAAGCGAAACTTTAAGGGCAAGATGATAACACTTGAAGGGCTTGAATAATCTAAACCTAATTATTTATATTTCATTAGCCTCCAAAATAACATGCAACACATAAGTTTACACAATTTTGTTAATAATTTGAACTACAATCATAGTCATATAGATTAAAAACAAAACAAACTTAGAAGATCAAATTTACACAATCTAAATACTTATGTAGAATTTAGGAAGAGCCTAGCATAGATACTGATATACATAATAGATAACATGCATTTTAATATATATATATATATATATATATATATATATATATATATATATATATGTATACAATTTGAAAATAATGTCATCCAACTAATAACCATAAAACAAAAAAACACATTATTTATTTTAAATTCGTACAATGTAAATTATACATATTTATCATTTAAATTAAATTGATGAAAAAAATATTTAACCTATATTATTATATTATATATATATGTATTAATTTTAAAATGTCACTTTAAATTTATTTCCTTATATCTTTATAATTTTTTTAAAAAATTAAATAAATGTTGTATAAATTAATAAATATTTACATAAAACCCCTTCGTTATAAATAAAATAATTTGTTGAAGTTTTAATAAAAAAATCTCACAAATATAGAAAAAGTATGCAAAAATATCAATAATTAAAAAAATAAAGAAAGAATATGACTCTTATACGGGTCTTGCCTAGAATTAAATTATTTTTATTTAATAATTTGATCCACAAAATTCAAAACTCTTTTTTGATCTATCTACAAAATTTTATTCCATCTTAATTCATAAAAAAACTAGAAGCAAATACCTGAAAGTATGAAAAAAATTGAAAAACAAAAATACAAATATTTTACCTATTTCACAAATAAAATGGCTAATCTCTTTAAACTCCGGTAATAAGGAATTTTGCAGATCGTATCAAGAAACTTAAATATATTGCATTTGTATATGTATTTGTTAGAGATATAGTATTACATAATAAGTGAAGAAGAAAATGTAGAAGAGGGATATTTATATGTCATTTTCTAGGTTTTTAATCTAGACCGTTCATTTGATTATACAACAACAACGAAGATTAAAGCCACATCAATAAGGTAGTCAAAGGTTTTGTTAGTCAAAAGTTTTGATGGGAGATGTCAATAAAGCGACAACATTTTGATAAGTAAAAAGGTTCCACATATTTATTTCTTCCCTATTTATTTCATTATTTCTTCTATTATTTTTTTATTCAGTCTTACATCAATTGATATAATATATCAACTATCTCTACCTTGGAGTCATCAACTTACATCCATTACCCTTATAGAACCCAGACCTCTATAATTATCTTATCAACTCAAGTATTTCAATAATATACATATTACACAATAAATAAAAAATCTAAGAAATGAATTAATTTAATGTTAGTAAACACTTTAGTATATATATTTGAATAATTGTCATCAATAGAAATTTTAATGAATATTTTACCATAAAAGGTCCATCTATTAATATATTTTTTTACATCCATATGATTATATCTTTATGATATATGTGATTTTTAACTTAATTGAATGATAGATTAACTATCATAAAATATAGCTATTATAGAAGATACACGTCCAACTTCTTTACGAAACCTATCTAGTGAAAATAATTTAATTCAAAGAATCACTTGCCAATATATATATACTTGATTTTCTAAAATCTTTGTGTCGAACAAAATAAACACCTTCATAACTAACAAGTTAAAATTGAATTTTTTTGTTAGCATAATATAATCCAATATCTAAATTACTATTAATGTAAGTAACTACTCACTTCAAATCACTGAAATTTTGATTCCAAGATTATACAAATATATTTTACTAAGTGAAGAATTTGCAAAAGATAAAGCCTAATATAGTGTTGATCATGGGATGATATAATGGTTTAAATCACATTAGGATATGGAATATTTTGCATCCTAATAAGTCTCTCTATATAGTGGGAAATTGTGGTTTGTTTAAGATAAATTATCCATTAAAGGCATCTTAATTGTCCTACAATTCAAATTTTCATACTTAGGTTCAATTTCCAGTAGCTAAAGAGTTCGATTAGTTTTGAAGATGTCATTTTTTCCTGTCTTTTACAATAATCATGCCCTGTATTATTTTGACATGACAAAGTTATTTAATATCAAATTTAGAGTGCAAGGAAGATTTCAATTTATAGATTTCAGAAATAGAACTATTGATTGACAATATGTTACCCACATGGAAGATAAGATAAATAGAAACTTTATATATAAAAGTAAAGCAAAACATTTATCCTTCTCACTTCCTATGAAAAAAAAAACCACAGAGGAATCAAACCTTTAATACCACTGAATATGTGATTGTTTAAGAAAAGAGATTTTTCTAGTAACCAAATACCATATATTCTATCATTGACAAACCTCTTTAACTACTATAGCAAAGTGCATTATAGATGACATTAATTAGTTTCTAAAGAGCATATCATTAGCAACGAAATTTAAATATTCATGAATAATGACCATTTTAAAAAAAAAAGTACACTAGAAATGACCTATGATGTCCCTTAATTTAATAAAAAATAAAAAAACAAATAAAAGGCTGGTAAAACGGAAACAGACATTGTTAATGACTAATGACCATATACAAAATTAAGAAGAAGATATTAATGACACCTAAGTGACACTAGTGATGACCATTAATGTAGTTAGTTATTTTAGTCAGATAGAATACCATTGAGGTTTTTTCTTATATCTTACATTGTAGAATATTTACAAACACCCACATGAAACAATGCACCTATCTAGCTTCAATCTAGGCCTTATACTGCCGTTGGAAACAAGTCTTGCCACAACGACCAAGCGTTCTCCACTACTATTAAACACTCATACTTTAAGTAAGATTTATTATTTAGTATACATGTGGGTATGTATGTGTATATATATAGTTTTAGAATATATATATGGACCAATATTGGAATTTACCAAAGTATATAAGTGGAGTATTGTAAGTTACTTTAGTTTAGGAACCTTGGAGGTAATTTCAATAATACTGAGGTGTTTGTAGTGTATTTACATACAATATATTGGTACCTTTTGTGTAATTTACTAAAGAATATTTTGATAATCAAGCATCTCTAAATAATTATTAGGGACTAGTAGCATAATTTTGTAACATATAGTCGATTATAGTAAAGTTTAATTAAACATCAATTAATAAAGGAATTAGTTGTAAAATTTTGCATTGTATAGGGCCACAAAGTGCATATAAATAAAGAAGAGTCAATAATAAATGAAATACTGAGATATAAAAACTTGATCTTGTTACATGAGATAAAAAATATACAAAAAGTCACAAAGGAAGTAAATGATATTTTTAATGTATATAATACATTTTCTTTATTTGTTCATGGGTTTTTCTTAAAACATCACTAGTCATTCAGTCTATTGTGTAAATTTGATCGTGCAACTAATTTTTTGAGACTACACAATGGTGCTTGAGCTTAAGAAACTATAACGTATTTGAATATTTATTTTTTCTTGTGTCATATTAACATGAAGTTTCAAATTTAATATACTTATTGAAGTAGGAGTATGACATTTATGATAAGGTTTCTATGCTATGTTAAATATTACAAGGGGTTAATATGAGTTTTCTTTGGCATTTCCTTTTAATGCCTTATATATGACATATGAGAGTCGAATGAAATTTACAGTTAATGTCTCCCTATTTTTGATGGTTTAATCTTAGTTGGAGACATCATTTTAGTATTTTAGGAAGTCTAATACTCGATCTTCTTATAATATAGTGTACGTTCCTATTTCTTGTCTTGATTTAATGATTTATTATTTTTAGAGAATAATTGGTCTAATTTATTTATTTAGTGTGAAGCTTTAAAGATATATGAAAATTAAATAGATGTCAAATTAATTCTAAGAGATAAAGGAAAGAAGATAATGATCAGAATTGGAGATATAGAAAAGAAAAGATAGATACAGAAACATAAACTTTCCAAGTAAATCTGAATTCCATCATCCACGTCCATTAAAGTAATCATAACTCATGGGTGGATAAGAAATTGGAAGAATTGTCTGAAGCAAAGTTATAGAGAATTCTGAGGTGATGAGTTTCGATATAAAGAATGATTCAATCCGAGTTGAAACGAAGAATTTATGTCCAAAATAAAACAACGACATATTATTACCTTTTCTATATTTTAGGGTTACGAATTTGAGTTGGACTAGAAATCCAATTACTTGTCTTTTACTTCAAGAAAACGTTTTAGGGATTCCTAGAACCCTATGAATACACCCTTAAACCTTTGTAAACTCATCCTTTCCTCCCATAAGCCAATCCTTAAGTTTTATATCATTAGAGTTATTGAAGAGAGCAAGATGACAATTATGTATCTTTGTTTTAGTTTTATTCCTTCAGGTATGAACTAATTTTCCCATAACTTGGGTTTTGTATTATGTATAATCTATAAATTCTATTTTCTTTCTATCTAAGTTTCTTTGAGAATTATATGTTTTAAATTGATTCTAGCTGCTTAACCATATATTTGATATATGTCCTTTGATTTATTGTATGTCTTAGACAAGATCAATTTAGGGATTTTATAATAGTAGTTAGATGGTCACCCGGAAGAAGTGTCTAATTATTGTAACACCACATAAACGTCTAGTGTACAGAATTAATCCTGACAAGATTTTCCTAACTCGATAGTCATTGGTGTTTAATTTAATCACCAATTGTCATTAGTAGGCCAGACTCAACTAGGACCCTAATAGCACAAGATAAACCTATTTGGAGTCCCCTCGTGATTGTGAGGTCACCACCCTAGTTCGCTCTTCGTGGATAGGGGGAATTTAGAATCCTGACTAGTTATCTAAGAGATATTATCACCCTTATAAACTGAACTGATAAAAAAAATTAGAAGGATTAGTGCACACTAGGAAAACCTAAATTATATTCTCTCATCTTATTTCTCGCATATTTATTTTATTGTCTTTTATTTTATTTAGTTTAATCATTAATTTATAGATCAATCATATTTATTTTCTTTTCTTTTAATTATAAATTGCTACTCTGATATATTTACTCATTTATTTAACACAGTTAAGTCCCTGAGGAACGAATCTTCTTATCATTAAAACTCGCATACGTCCTATAATACTTGCACGGTATACCCTAGGCGACACCAGGTTTTTGGCGCCGCTGCCGGGGATTTGTGTCTCGTTAGCGTTTGGTTATTTATTTATAGTAGTAGTTTTAGTTTTTAGTTATTTTTATTTTTATTTTTCCAGTTTTACGCTTTTGGGTTGCTTTAGTCTCTTTCATGTTTAAAGTGCATGCTTGCGGAACCAAGGAGATGTTTCACATCTTATAACACACGCTTAAGAGAAGAGAAAGAGCAACAAAGAGCGATGTCAGAACATCAAGAAGCAACAGATTCACCACTAGTGGTTCCACCACTTTGTCCGTCTGGACATGTACCACCACCACCAGGAGATAACAGAAACAACAACCTAATCGAACAAGATCTCCCAAGCTCGGGAGCCCATTTTCAAATTCAACCATTAGGTTATCGTCCTCCAGAGATCCAGAATATCAAGTTTAGACCCGATCCGGGCATGCTCGATCAATTTTAGAGTTTCGGGCTCTATAGTGGTGCAACAATACAAATCCTGTAAGAGCGATTTAGAAGTTCATGCAGATTTGTGATGCTTATGCTATTCTAGGAATTACACGCGAGCAACCGTATTGTCACATGTTTTCGTTCTTTGTAACCGGCAAAGCTGGTGATTAACTAGGTAGACAACCACCATGTACAATTACTACCTATACAGAACATCAAGCTGCATTCTTTAACCGTTTTTATCCGGAGAGTATGCGACTCAAAGATCAAATCGAGCTTGCTATGTTTTGTCAAGAGAATTGAGAAGAAGTAGGAGACGCATGGACAAGGTTCCAACAGAAGTTAACTAGATGTCCACTCTATGGTTACACCCCTTATTTACAATTAGCTATATTTTATCAAGGTATCGATGTCGAAAGTTGACTGAGGGTATATAATATTGGAAAGGGGTATATTGTGTCCATAAATCCTGCTGAAGCCGTCAAAGGTATGGAAAACATAATAGAAACACAAATGAGTTGACCACTTGCGCAAGCTCCTTTTACAAACACTAGAGGTACATTTCGATTAGATGTAGAAACTGCAAACTCAGCTCAATTTGCAGCATTAGAAAATTAAATCAAAGAGCTTAAGCTTTGAGATGCATAAAAATTTATCCGCAACAAATCTAGTGCAAGAAGCACAAGGTTGTACACAGTGCGGGGTCATGAATCACACATGGGAAGAGTGGGGTCATGAATCATAAAAATTTAGCCGCATATTTTTCTTATATATAACATCCAATTTGTCTCAACAAGTAAAATAATAAGTATAATTTTATCTAAAATAATATTTTTAAAAGAATATGCATAAATATTGAGAGGCTAATGAAAAATATATTACATAATATTCAAATACATTATGGTTGCTATTTTTTACTACATATATTAATAAATTATATGAAAACGTATGTACAAGTGCATTATATGTTCAATTGTATTTTAGTTTTTCAAATTACTCTAATATGTATATTAATATCTTCACAACATAATATGTCACAAATCACGAGTAATTAAATTATACTTTTACAATAGTATAAATTATTTAGACCCATCTATACACTTTTATTAATATCTTGAGGACATTTAAAATAAATTTATTAAAAGACTATTTTAGATATTGAAAATTTGCATATTTAAAAATAAATAAAAATAAAAATAATTTTATACAATTTTAATACCTCTATGCGTATATGGCAAAATACTTATGTATCTAGGGTTGTAAACGAGTCGAGGGGAACCAAATACTTTATTTATATGCTTGTTTGTTTAATTTCTCCACAAATTTAAACGAGTCGGGTCGAGATGAGCTCAATTTTAAACGAGCTTAGCCCGAACTTCTAATGATCCAAATAAAAAATGTTAGAAATTTTAGTTTAAAACAATCATTTTTTAGAGTCGAGTAGGAGTTGCTCATAAACTATTTATTTTTTATGGTTGAAATGAGACTTTCATGAACGTTTGGTATTTAGTGGAGGGTGTGGTATGAAAATTTGAAACAAAACATTAATGAAAAAATAAATGTCTAAATAAATTAATAATATCCAATTTGATATTAAAGAATTAATAATATATATTAATTTATAATTCATATTTCTAAACGAGCTCACGAGTCGATCTCGAGCAGGCTCGTTTGCTTATCGAGTTTAAAATGGAACTTGGCCTTGAACTTTTTTATATTTAAGTCGATCATGTACGTGCTTTTCTCCGAGCCGAGCTCAAACCGCTCGCGAGCGACTTGTTCATCTACAACCCTATATATATCCATTAATTACACATAACGTGAAAATTTAACTTTCCCATAAAGTTTTTTTTTTGTAACAACAACCTTACTTTAGAATGCGAAGTTGGAGGTCTAATCAAAACAATGAATATATAGAGTTACATTTTAATTTATTATATTTTTCATTTGATAAAATAAATTTACTCCTATTCTAAGAATGCTTGAATGTTTACTTAGGAAGAAGAGGGATGCTTCTTTGTGCATATCCTATGTGTTTCTTTATGCACCAATTCAACCACCGTTGTTGTACAATGTAACAAGAACTTATAAATAATAAAGGAAAAAGACATTGATTCCCTAAACCCAAAAATAACCCTATTCTAGAATCATAAAAATTACCAATCATAAAAAAATGGCATATCAAATCCCAAATTTCCCTTTATATCCCTGATTTTTCAATTTTCTTTCTTTTTCCATAAGGAAACATACATTTTTAATACACATATTCGTATATATCCACAATTTTTGTGTGGGAGATCCAGATGAAATTTATTTCACCAAGTAATAATATTACTCGGGTAAGAAATTTTTAATAAAATAATTGCTTTGGTTATTATACATGTATATGATAATTAAAATATGTTAATTATTATATACAAGTATAATAACCAAAACTATTTTTTTATTAAAAAATTTCTTACCCGAGTAATGTTATTACTTGGTGGAATAAATTTCTTTTGGATCTCCGATACAAATTGTAGATCTATAAGAAAATATATATTAAAATCTATGTTTATTGATCGAAAAAAGAAATCAAATGAAAAAAATTAGGGATATAAAGGAAAACTGGGGATTTGATATGCCAATTTATTATGATTGTGTATTTTCATGATATCTAGAGTAAGATTATTTTTGGGTTTAGGGAATCAATGTATTTTTCCTTGGGTATCTATAAGAGCATGCTCCCCATAGGACTGAACCTATCCTTCTCAGCACTAAGGTTGAATCGGCTACTTAAATAAACACTAAATTTATGTGCAAAGAAGCATCCATCTTTCCCATAATTTAACATTCAAGCCTTCTAAACATAGCAGTGAATTTAGTTTATTAAATTAAAAATATAACAAGTTAAAAGGTTACTATCCAAGATTTATGATTTTACAAAAAAATACTTTTTATAAATCAAATTGTCACAACGATATATAGATATTCTAAAATCTTGCCAATAGGTAAGAAGGTTTGCCTCCTATAGATTTTTCCTCCCATCTTTCCCCGAAGAGCATTAAATTAAATAGGCAAAAAAATTGGTATCCCTAGAACAAAGGACTATATATTATAAGTAGGTTTTGCAACACAGAAAAAAATTAGGATTTAATAAGAGTATTATATACCATTTGGAGTCAATCCCACATAAACATTAGAAGCAATGAATGTTATACAATGCATTCAATTTAACATTTATATGAATGGACAAATCTCAAATGTAGTAGAATCCCCAGTCAATTCTATAATAAAATAATAATTAAGAATATTTTGTTACTAAGTGGGAATATTATGAAAACAAAGCGAAACCTTAAGGGCAAGATGATAACACTTGACGGGCTTGAATAATCTAAACCTAATTATTTATATTTCATTAGTCTCCAAAATAACATGCAACACACAAGTTTACACAATTTTGTTAATAATTTGAACTACAATCATAGTCATATAGATTAAAAACAAAGCAAACTTAGAAGATCAAATTTACACAATCTAAATACTTATGTAGAATTTAGGAAGAGCCTCGCATATATACTGATATACACAATAGATAACATGCATTTTAATATATATATATATATATATAATTATATATATATATATGTATACAATTTGAAAATAATTTCATCCAACTGATAACCATAAAACAAAACAACATATTATTTATTTTAAATTCATACAATGTAAATTATAAATATTTATCATTTAAATTAAATTGATGGAAGAAAATATTTAGCCTATATTATTATATTATATATATATTAATTTTCAAATGTCACTTTAAATTTATTTCCTTATATCTTTATAATTTTTTAGAAAAATTAAATAATTTTGTATAAATTAATAAATATTTACATAAAACCCCTTCATTATAAATAAAATAATTTGATGAAGTTTTAATAAAAAAAATCTCACAAAATATAGAAAAAGTATGCAAAAATATCAATAATAAAAAAAATAAAGAAAGAATATGCCTCTTATATGTGTCTTGCCTAGAATTAAACTATTTTTATTTAATAATTTGATCCACAAAACTCAAAACTCTTTTTTGATCTATCTACAAAATTTTATTCCATCTTAATTCATAAAAAAACTAGAAGCAAATACCGGAAAGTATGAAAAAAATTGAAAAACAAAAATACAAATATTTTACCTATTTCACAAATAAAATGGATAATCTCTTTAAACTCCGGCTATAAGAAATTTTGCAGATCGTATCAAGAAACTTAAATATGCATTTGTATATGTATTTGTTAGAGATATAGTATTACATAATAAGTGAGAGAAATAAGTGAAGAAGAAATTGTAGAAGAGGGATAATTATATGTCATTTTCTAGGTTTTTAATCTAGACTGTTCATTTGATTATACAACAACAACGAAGATTAAAGCCACACCAATAAGGTAGTCAAAGGTTTTGGTAGTCAAAAGTTTTGATGGGAGATGTCAATAAAATGATAACATTTTGATAAGTAAAAAGGTTCCACATATTTCTTTCTTCCCTCTTTTTTTTCATTATTTCTTCTATTATTTTTTTATTCAGTCTTACATCAATTGATATAATATATCAACTATCTCTACCTTGGAGTCATCAACTTACATCCATTACCCATATAGAACCCAAACCTCTAAAATTATCTTATCAACTCAAGTATTTCAATAATATACATATTACACAATAAATAAAAAATCTAAGAATTGAATTAATTTTATGTTAGTAAACACTTTAGTACATATATTTGAATAATTGTTATCAATAGAAATTTTAATAAATATTTTACCATTAAAGGTCCATCTATTAATATATTTTTTTACATCCATATGATTATATCTTTATGATATATGTGATTTTTAACTTAATTGAATGATAGATTAACTATCTAAAAATATAGCTATTATAGAAGATACACGTCCAACTTCTTTACGCAACCTATCTAGTCAAAATAATTTAATTCAAAGAATCACTTGCCAATATATATACTTGATTTTCTAAAATCTTTGCGTCGAACAAAATCAACACATTCATACCTAACAAGTTAAAATTGAATTTTTTTTGTTAGCATAATATAATCCAATATCTAAATTACTATTAATGTAAGTAACTACTAACTTCAAATCACTGAAATTTTGATTCCAAGATTAAACAAATATAATTTACTAAGTAAAGAATTTGCAAAAGATAAAGCGTGATATAGTGTTGATCATGGGATGATATAATGGTTTAAATCACATTAGGATATGGAATATTTTGCATCCTAATAAGTCTATCTATATAGTGGGAAATTGTGGTTCGTTTAAGATAAATTATCCATTAAAGGCATCTTAATTGTCCTACAATTCAAATTTTCATACTTAGGTTCAATTTTCAGTAGCTAAGGAGTTCGATTAATTTTGAAGATGTCATTTTTTCCTGAATTTTACAATAATCATGCCCTGTATTATTTTGACATGACAAAGTTATTTAATATCAAATTTAGAGTGTAAGGAAGATTTCAGTTTATGGATTTTAGAAAGAGAACTATTGATTGACAATATGTTACTCACTTGCAAGATAAGATAAATAGAAAATTTATATATAAAAGTAAAGAAAAACATTTATCATTCTCACTTCCTATGAAAAAAATAACTATAGAGGAATCAAACCTTTAATACCACTGAATATGTGATTGTTTAAGAAAAGAGATTTTTCTAGTAACCAAATACCATATATTCTATCATTGACAATCCTCTTTAACTACCATAGCAGAGTGCATTATAGATGACATTAATTAGTTTCTAAAGAGCATATCATTAGCAACGAAATTTAAATATTCAAGAATAATGACCATTTAAAAAAAAAAAAATAGGACACTAGAAATGACCTATGATGTCCCTTAATTTAATAAAAAATAAAAAAAAACAAATAAAAGGCTGGTAAATCAGAAACAGACATTGTTAATGACTAATGACCATATATAAAATTAAGAAGAAGATATTAGTGACACCTAAGTGACACTATTGATGACCATTAATGTCGTTAGCTATTTTAGTCGGATAGAATACCATTGAGGTTTTTTCTTATATCTTACATTGTAGAATATTTACAAACACCCACATGAAACAATGCGCCTATCTATCTTCAATCTAGCCCTTATACTGCCGTTGGAAACAATTCTTGCCACAACGACCAAGCGTTCTTCACTACTATCAAACACTCACACTTTAAGTAAGATTTATTATTTAGTATACATGTGGGTATGTATGTGTATATATATAGTTTGAGAATATATATATGGACCAATATTGCAATTTACCAAAGTATATAAGTGGAGTATTGTAAGTTACTTTAGTTTAGGAACCTTGGAGCTAATTTGAATAATACTGAGGTGTTTGTAGTGTATTTACATACAATATATTGGTACCTTTTGTGTAATTTACTAAAGAATATTTTGATAATCAAGCATCTCTAAATAATTAATAGGGACTAGTAGCATAATTTTGTAACATATAGTTGATTATAGTAAAGTTTAATTAATCATCAATTAATAAAGGAATTATTTGTAAAATTTTGCATTGTATAGGGCCACAAAGTGCATATAAATAAAGAAGAGTCAATAATAAATGAAATACTGAGATATTAAACCTTGATCTTGTTACGTGAGATAAAAAATATACAAAAAGTCACAAAGGAAGTAAATGATATTTTTAATGTATATAATACATTTTCTTTATTTGTTCATGGGTTTTTCTTAAAACACCACCAGTCATTCAGTCTATTGTGTAATTTGATCGTGCAACTAATTTTTTGAGACTACACAATGGTGCTTGAGCTTAAGAAACTATAACGTATTTGAATATTTGTTTATTGTTGTCTCATATTAACATGAAGTTTCAAATTTAATATACTTATTGAAGTAGGAGTATGACATTTATGATAAGGTTTCTATGCAATGTTAAATATTACAAGGGGTTAATATGAGTTTTCTTTGGCATTTCCTTTTAATGCCCTATATATGACATATGAGAGTCGAATGAAATTTATGGTTAATGTCTCCCTATTTGTGATGGTTTAATCTTAGTTGGATACATCATTTTAGTATTTTAGGAAGTCTAATACTCGATCTTCTTATAATATAGTGTACTTTCCTATTTCTTTTTTTGATTTAATGATTTATTATTTTTAGAGAATATTTGGTTTAATTTATTTATTTAGTGTGAAGCTTTAAAGATATATGGAAATTAAATAGATGCCGAATTAATTCTAAGAGATAAAGGAAAGAAGATAATGATCAGAATTGGAGATATAGAAAAGAAAAGATAGATACAGAAACATAAACTTTCCAAGTAAATCTGAATTTCAGCATCCACGTCCATTAAAGTATTCATAACTCAAGGTTGGATAAGAATTTGGAAGAATTTTCTGAAGCAAAGTTATAGAGAATTCTGAGGTAATGAGTTTCGATATAAAGAATGCGTCAATCCGAGCTGAAACGAAGAATTTATGTCCAAAATAAAACAACGGCATATTATTACCTTTTCTATATTTTAGGGTTACGAATTTGAGTTGGACTAGAAGTCCAATTACTTGTCTTTTACTCCAAGAAAACATTTTAGGGCTTCCTAGAACCCTATGAATACACCCTCAAACCTTTGTAAACTCATCCTTTCCTCCCATAAGCCAGTTCTTAAGTTTTATATCATTAGAGTTATTGAAGAGAGCAAGATGACAATTATGTATCTTTGTTTTAGTTTTATTCCTTCATGTATGAACTAATTTTCCCATAACTTGGGTTTTGTATTATGTATAATCTATAAATTCTATTTTCTTTCTATCTAATTTTCTTTGAGAATTATATGTTTTAAATTGATTCTAGCTGCTTAACTATATATTTGATATTTGTGCTTTGATTTATAGTCTGTCTTAGACCGGATCAATTTAGGGATTTTATAATAGTAGTTAGATGGTCACCCGGAAGGAGAGTCTAATTATTGTAACACCACATAAACGTCTAGTGTACAGAATTAATCCTGACAAGATTTTCCTAACTCGATAGTCATTGGTGTTTAATTTAATCACCAATCGTCATTAGTAGGCCAGACTCACCTAGGACCCTAATAGCACAAGATAACCCTATTTGGAGTCCCCTCGTGATTGTGAGGTCACCACCGTAGTTCGCTCTTCGTGGATAAGGGGAATTTAGAATCCTGACTAGTTATCTAAGAGATATTATCACCCTTATAAACTGAACTGATAAAAAAAATTAGAAAGATTAGTGCACACTAGGAAAACCTAAATTATATTCTCTCATCTTATTTCTCGCATATTTATTTTATTGTCTTTTATTTTATTTAGTTTAATCATTAATTTATCGATCAATCATATTTATTTTCTTTTCTTTTAATTATAAATTGCTACTCTGATATATTTACTATTCATTTAACACAGTTAAGTCCCTGAGGAACGAATCTTCTTATCATTAAAACTCGCATACGTCCTATAATACTTGCAGTAACGTGCTGGTCTAGGGTACTTGTTTTTTTCTTTTATCTATTATTTTTACCACACCCTAGGCGACACCAGGTTTTTGGCGCCACTGCCGGGGATTTGAGTCTCGTTAGCGTATGGTTATTTATTTATAGTAGTAGTTTTAGTTTTTAGTTATTTTTATTTTATTTTTCCAGTTTTACGCTTTTGGGTTGATTTAGTCTCTTTCATGTTTAAAGTGCATGCTTGCGGAACCAAGGAGATGTTTCACAGCTTATAACACAGGACGTATGTAAGTTTTAGTTAGTAAGTTGAGTTCGTTCTCAGGGTCTTAAATGTGTTAATCACGTGGGTAGAAATAACGAGTAAAAGTAAATTATTAAAAACAGAAAATAAAAGAGATATAAATTCGAAATTAGCAGATTAAACTAAGAAAATAAAAGACAATAAAGTATATACGAAGAATATGAGATGAGAGATATAGCTTAGGTTTTGCTAGTATGCACTAATTCTTCTAATTCTTTCTAAAGATCTAGTTTACAAGGCAGAATATTAGCTCTTGTATACTTAGTCAGGATTCTAAATTCCCATACCTTAGACCTTGAGAGCGACTAAGGGGGCTACGGCACAACCAAGACGTGGTTTCAAATAGGGTTATCAAACGCTACTAAGGCCCTAAGCAAACACTTCAATCAATTGGTGATATGGTGATTAAAACAAACCCTAATGACTATCTAGTTAGAATCATGTTTCGTCAGAACTAATATCGACACTAGACGTTATGTGGTGTTTCAATAATTAGACACCCAGCTAAGGTGACCATCTAACTACTAATAAGATAATCCTAAACGTTGCGCACCACAAGGAAAACATACATTAAATCAAAACACATAATCAAATATAAAGGTAAGTAGCTAATATCAAATCAAAACATATAATTCCCAAAGAAACTTAGATAGAAGAATTAGAATTCATAGATTATACATGATGCAAAACTCAAGTTATGGGGAGTTTAGTTCATACCTGATGGAAATAAACTAAAAGAAATTACAAAAGACATCATCTTGCTCTCTACAATGACTAGGAAATAATTATAAGGTTTTTGACTAAGCAAGGATGATTTACAAGTGATATCAGGGTGTATTTATAGGTGTTTAGAAGACCTAATTCGTTTTCTTGAGGAAGAGATAAAGTATTGGACTCCTAGCCCAACTCAAATTCGTATGGAAATAAAAATAAACACTGCTGGACCATATTAAGCATATCTTCTTCGTTATTGGTCGGTTTTTGATCCATAATATACCAAAAGAATCTTCACAGAATTATCTACGTCCCTATGAGAGGAAATTACCAAAATCGGCTTCCTTGTAGGAGTAATTACAACTTCTTTAGGCGTGTGCTGCAGAATCCCAGATTTAGGCAGCTTTTCCTTTTCCATCTTTTTAGCTTTTGTTTCCTTATCTCCAATTACCATGCTAATCTTAAAGGAAGTACCATCCGGGGTGGGGGTTTAACCAATCGATCTTCACATTCCAAAATTCCACTAGTTGTCCAATCAGCTTCTACTGATCATTGTTTGGAAAGGATGATGAAATATTATGAAAACAATGAAATGTTTATTGCATCTTAGCCTAGTCTAGTGAATGTTTTAAACTGTAATGGCTACAAACTTTCTTTTAATTTTTTACTCTTACTTGTCTTTAACTCTTCAATTTTTGAAGACATGTTTGGTCTACATTATTGTTGTTTTCATCTACAAAGACACAAGCAATTCAACAACTAGTGTATCAAGTTTTACATAATGATCCTCAACCTAGACCAAGCGACAACCTGAAACTGAACTCCATTAGGTCCATTTTGTAAATTGTATATATGTTTGTCGAAATTGAGTTGTTGAAATAGGGGATAACTAATTACTCTTGAATTTGATAAATAAGTATTTCCTATGAATATTTTATTATGGATTTAAATGCTTAATAGTATGATAATGTTATTTTATATGTCTTATTTGGCGAAAATTATATTGTCTCTAGCTATCAAAAAAATTAGCGGTATGCGTATAATCTTTTGGGTCATTTACAAAATATATTTTTTAAATCATATATCTTTAATCTATCACTTGAGTAAATGTATGTTTACCTTTTATAAATTAATCTTAGTTGATGAAATATATTTTACTTTTGGACCATCTAGTTTTGATGAATGAAAGTTAAAGTAGGTTAATTAAATTTCTTTTACTTTGGGACAATCTGGTTTTGATGAATGATGTTCCTAGTTAGCTCTCTAACTGTTTGAAGTTTCATTAATTATTCTTTCACTTGTAACTAATACTAATCATACTAATATATATAGAATTTTTTTTAATATTTTATTTACTGAAAAAAGGTCGCTGGCCATGGCATTTCAACGACAGACACATTTTATGTAATTAACTTGGCAAGTCTTATCGACCTTTTAGAAATAGTATTTAATGTATTAATTCTAAAATTGGTGGTAGATTCGGGGTGAGGATTCATTGACTCACGATATCGCTAAATTTTACAATATCTTGTTCCAAGATAAATATACAAGGTCATATTTCTAAACTATTTTAAGGTTGATTTGATATGTAGGTCGAATAAAAATATAAAAAGTATGAATTCATCAATATTTCATATATATATAGTTTTATATACTGAACTTGTTGAACTTAGGAAAAATATTTTATACACATAAAATATTAATTTGTATATGCCACAAATCAGTAAGAAAATAATTTAGTAAACGCCAACATGATTTTGTTTATATAGTATTTTACATGTAACTTATATATATTAAATTGTATTATATGTATATAAAATACTTTTTCATATGTTGAACAAGTCCAATAGGCATCTATATATTTATGAAAGAATATATTTATATGAAATTGTAGCATTCCAAATTCATGCATTCATCTATAATACATTTATCATGATATAAGTTTAAGTGACACATGTTATATTTATCACTATTAAGTATAACTGAAATATAAAAAGTAGGTATGTATGCGAAAATATTAAATTTAATAAATATGCACTAGAGGGCCTATACTCATTTGTATATGTGTAGGTGTCCATACATTTTTCTATCTTTTATTTGCACCATACTTAATAATTAGTATTTGTAGAAATGGTTTATATAAAGTATAAATATATATATTTATAAATCTTGACATAATTTAGGATAAACACATATTTTCTATATATATATATATTAATTAAGTTCTTATTGTTAAATTCTTTTATCAATTTTAAGTATGTGTGTAAGATATACAAGAAAGGTTATAAATTGTTTAAAAAAGCCAGAGGACCATATTCCTTACTTGCATGGATTTTATCGTTAGACGAGTTATGTTAAATAACATATTAGATAGTTTTATTAACTAGAAGTATACATATATTTTTTTGGATTATTTTTCTATTGTAATGTTATTATAGATATATCAATATGCATGTGGGGGCCTGATACCTATCTCTTGTTTGCTTGTGGGGGTCTCGTACCTATATCGTGCAAGCTTTTAGGGGACTCGTACCTATCTCGTGTATGGTTGTGGGGGTCTCATACATATCTCATGTGTTCTTGTTGATGCCTCGTACATATCTCGTGTATGCCTTTGGGGGCCCTGTACCTATCTTGTTTTTCATGTTGGGGGCCTCATACCTATCTCGTGTGTGCCTATGGGTGTCTTGTACCTACCTTGTGTATGCTTGTCTGGTTCTTGTCCCTATCTCAAGTTTTAATGTGTACCATCGAGAATTTCATTTAATATGTAAGAAATAATATTTATAGTGATGAATTTCATTATCAGGTTTACTCGTGATATATCTATCAGTGACCCACATTTTTTTTATCTTAAAATTTGTGTTTGATATTTTTCGTGACTTACTAAGCATTCGTTTTCTCACTCGAACTTAATGTCTGTGTTTTAGATGAGCATGAATCAGAGGAATGGGTATGTGAAGAGGGTAAAAAAGTTAATTAGTTACGAGCATCTCGTTAAAGGGAGTCATGATGACTATCTCTATTTAAGAACTAATATTTACTTTCATTGAATTGTCACTATCTTAGGCATGCATGCTACATCAGATTAATCATCACCAATAGTCAATTTGTTCTTTAGTTTTAAATTTTTTTCTTAAAATGTCCAAACTTTACCACAATGTAAATATTTTTGAGTTTCTTTAGACTTTTTCTTACAATTATTAAAAGTTATCGTCTTTTTTTTTTGCATCATGGACATGTATAATATCTGTTCTAGGTTTAATAAACAGCTATAAGATAATTCTTCTACTTAGTTTAATTTCAATTTTTTTGGTTAGCAAAGAAGCAATCACTTGATCAAAAGTAGGGACAATACTCAGTTCTTCAACTTAGTTTAATTTCAATTTCTTTGGTTGTTAAAGAAGCAATCACTTTGATCAACAGTAGGGACAATTGTTGCATATTGAAGTAGATCTTTAACAATTTAATAAAAATCAAGAATAGAGTTAAAAAAATGCACTTGTTATTATCATGCAAGGACTAAGGGGTACCATTTAACATCAAAGTCAATTTCGAAAATTCATCTCTGTTATCATCCAAAGATTTACTCGCATCCAATATATAGTTAAACAAAGATCTTTTTAAATATTACAAGTTGGGTAAAGACTTTGTAAAATAGAGAGATTCTAGTTTACCATAGAGTTCAAGTGCAGTATCACATCGATGTGCATTTCAAATAACTGAATCGAACATGTTAACAAACAATAAATCGAATGCTTATTCATCTATTTCTCCGACTATGTCCAAGAGATCTTTAGGCCATAGTTCTATGTTCTCAACCAATGCATGTCCTACAATATGATGAGATAGTAGCACGTTCATCTTTACCTGCCGTACACCATAGTAATTTTTTCCATCATAGGTTAACATCTCAAACCATGTTAGTACACGAAAAATATAGATATGTACAAAAAGTTAAAAAAAACTTTACAGCATAAAAATACCTTTTAAACCATGAGTTTATATCCACCAGATCTCGAAAACTGAAAAATCTCTCAAGAGTTCTAAATATTAGAAATTTTATTGAAATACCTTTAAATATTTTCAAGATCCTAGAAACACAAAATCAGAAAACCCAAAATATTAAAAGAACTTTAATCGACTTTTAGATCTATTCATCAAACCCTAAAATAGTAGAAAATATAAGATATTTGTAAGGGATTTGAACAAACTCTTATTCCACTGTTGTAAAAACGTTAGGATCTTAAGATTTGAGTTTCAAAATACATTTTAGAAAAGAATATAGAGCAAATTATAAAGAAAACAATGATTTATCGATGTTTAACAAAATATCTACGTCCACGTTGGGCTCCGCTGATAGAAGTTACTTAACAATATTCAGACAATCAAACGCAAACCTTAAAGCTATCAACTAATATAAACTACCCAAACAAACTACGCTAGCTAACTAGTGATTATTTTTTATCTTTAGACTATACAAGCTATTTCATGAGATTTAAACACTCTAATTGATCTAGAAGATAAGCCCTAAGTTTATTTCTAAAAGGAGAAAGAAGACTGAAAAACTCAAGAACAAGAGAATGAGCTGATATATGAATAAGGGAACTTTATATATGGGGTGGGTAGGGTATTAATTTGAGCCGTCCAACCTAATCAAGATCAATAAATTTAATAAATCTGGTGTTTACATAATAAAACACAAACATTTTAGACTCAAGTCCAATAACCTATAAAAAAGTTCAGCCCAGATAATAAGACCAAAGCTGACTTATGACAGAACAGTGACTTGGACTAATCCAACCTAATAAACAATCATATTTCATAAATATAAAAACCCAAATCCAATAGATTATTTAGTTAGTTCTTTTTGTTCGATTTATTTTTTTGTTGCAAACTTTACTTACTCCTTTTCCATTTAGCCCATATAAAACATTTGACCTAAAATTATATGATTCATCTAAATCTAAACCTTTATATTTTTGAAACATCGCCGTCTTCTTCTTCATGAATAAAGTAGAGGTAAAATTAAAGAAAATCCATAAAATGAAGAAAAAGGAAAAGAGAAGGCTAAAATCAAAAGTTATTGTATAAAATGGTAAATTGTTTTGCTATATTTTATATTTTTATATAATTAAATTTATTTTTTATAAGAAAATCTCTGATTTTGATGTACAATATGTGTCAATGAGAAAGATATATAAACAATTACAACTGAAAATTTAATAAAAATTATTATATTCTTAGAATCATTTATTTATATCTTGCAAATATATAGAATGTCTATTTTCATTTATGGTTGAATCTTGTATCTTTATTGATCGTTATTAATATAAATGTTTTGAATTTATTTACAGAAAGATCCTTGATTATGATATTTCAAAATATATTTAGGTAAGTCTTGTCTCTCCTAAAAGTAGATTGTATGTATAATATTTTAAATAGATGATAAATTATAGTTAAGTTATAAATTATTTGAGTAATCATATGGTTGAGTAAGCTAGAGATGTTAACAATTAAGGTAAATTTGAATGGATTTTTATGCAACAGTTGATATTACCTGCACTTTACACATCTCACTTATTCCCTAATTATCTTTTATATCAAAATATGGGAAACTAGGAAAACTGATAGTGAACAAACCCAAGCTATAACTATGTGTAGTTCATTACCTCTACTACCCGGGAAATGAGTTGGATCAACTAGATCTGTTATTAAGCGATCATATTACTCTATCCAATGAATTTCTTTTAATAAACTGAGTTTTCTTGTTCCGGCTCCTTGGACTCCTTCAATCCAGGTTGGATGGAGAAACAAACGAGGGCTCCTTGCGAATGACCTTTAAAACATATAGCTGATCTAAAGGATATGGTTGATCCAAGATTTTTTTCAGGGTTAAAATTAATTATAATTAGAGGGGTTTTGGGGTGACTGAAAATCGAATATTTAGGCTAATATCAATGGGGCCAAAATTTAGGTCGAGATAGGGGGTTTAATTCCATTTATACTTAGTTTTTATCAATTTGTGCAATTGTGACATTCTACTTGTCACTTGTATCCATGTTGCCTTATATTAACGAGACTTCCTTTAGTTTTAATATAATTCTGTTTTATTCAAGTTTCTATATCTTCTTTTCTAGGACTCTCTTGTCATGTTAACATAGTCAAAATAGTAGAAGATCCGCAAAACCATAAAAAAACTCAAATAAATGGCCCATCATTGCGCACACTTTAAGTGTTTTATCACATGCCTCTCCACTTGTGTTTTTGCATCTATTAAAAGAATGCTACATATATGGGTAAACTGGTTTTCTTCCTCCTGGTTTTTTACAGTGTAAGTTTCTTTTTATTTCAATATATTTTGTTGATTGTTTATAAAATACATATGTACATTTTTATATGAGATATTAAGTAAATTCCCATGTTGGTCCTCAAATTTAGTTTCTTTTTTAACATTTGTATCTTTGTTGAGTTTTTCAGGAGAGGCATATCAAACTTCTATAATGGTAAATCCAAATTTTACACTAGCCTAGTTAAAGTTAAATCAAGTGTATCGGTAAAAGAGATAGCAAAACCAGATAATGCGTACGACAAGAAACCCAAAATGATGGTGGCACATAATAATTTCTGTAACAAGAGCTATGATAATCTTAAAGGAAGTACCATCCGTGGTGGGGATTTAACCAATTGATCTTCACATTCCAAAATTCCACTGGTTGTCCCATCAGCTGCTACTAGTCATTGTTTGGAAAGGGTGAATAAATATTATGAAATTGATGAAATGTTTCATGCATCTTAGCCCAATGTAGTCAATGTTTTAGACTGTAATGGCTACAAACTTTCTTTTAATCTTTAATTCTTACTTGTCTTTAACTCTTCAATTTTTTAAGCCAGGTTTCGCCTACATTATTGATGTTTTCAACTACAAAGACACAAGTAATTCAACAACTAGTGTATCAAGTTTTACATAATGATCCTCAACCTGGACCAAGGTCCCAATCTTGACCTCCTTGATCTCCTCAACCTGGACCAAGCGATAGATAACCTGAAACTGAACTCCATTAGGTCCATTTTGTAAACTGTATATATATTTATCGAAATTGAGTTTCTGAAACAGGGGATAACTAATTACTCTTGAATTTGATAAATAAGTATTTCCTTTGAATATTTTATTATGGATTTAAATGCTTAATAGTATGATAAAGTTATTTTACATGTCTTATTTGGCGAAAATTATATTGTGTCTACCTATCAAGCGTATAATCTTTTGGGATATTTACAAAATATATTTTTCAAATCATATATCTTTAATCGTTCACTGGAGTAAATGTATGTTTACTTTTTATAAATTAAACTTGGTTGATGAAATATATTTTTCTTATGGACCATCTAGTTTTGATGAATGAAAGTTAAAGTACAATAATTAAATTTCTTTTACTTTGGGACCATTTAGTTTTGATGAATGATCTTTCTAGTTAGCTCTCTAACTGTTTGAAGTTTCATTAATTGGCATTTCAAAGACAGAGACATTTTATGTAATTATCTTGGCAAGTCTTATCGACCTTTTAGCAATAGTATTTATTGTACTAATTCTAAAACTTGTGGTAGATTCGGGGTAAAGAATCATTGACTCACGGTATGTCTAAAAAAATTCAATAGCTTGTTCCAAGATAAATATACAAGGTCATATTTCTAAGCTATTTCAAGGTTGATTGTATCTATAGGTCGAAAAAAAATATGAAGAGTATGAATTCATCAATATTTCATATATATATATATATATATATAGTTTTTTATACTGAACATGTTGACCTTCTGAAAAATATTTTATATACATAAAATATTAATTTGTATATGACACAAATCGGTAAGTAAATAATCTAGTAAATGCCAACATGATTTTTTTTTATATAGTATTTTACACGTAACTTATATATATTAATTTGTATTATATGTATGTAAAATATTTTTTCATAATTTCAACAAGTTCAATAGGCATCTATATATTTATGAAAGAATATATTTATATGAAATTGTAGAATTCCAAATTCATGCATTCATCTATAATACATTTATCATGATTTAAGTTTAAGTGACACATGTTACTTATATCACTATTAAGTATAACTAAAATATAAAAAGTAGGTATGTATGCAAAAATATTAAATTTATTAAATATGCACTAGATGGCCTATACTCATTTGTATATGTGTAGGTGTCCATACATTTTTCTATCTTTTATTTGCACTATACTTTATAATTATCATTAGTATAAATGGTATATATAAAGTATAAATATATATTTTTGAGTCTTGACATAATTTAGGATAAACACATATTTTCTATATATATATATATATATTATTCAGTGCTTATTGTTAAACTCATTTATCAATTTTAAGTATGAGTGTAAGATATACAAGAAAGGTTATAAATTGTTTAAAAAGGTAAAAGGACCATGTTTCTCACTTGCATTTATTTTATCGTTATACGAGTTATGTTAAATAACATATTAGATAGTTTTATTAACTAGAAGTATACGTATATATCTTTGGATTATTTTTCTATTGTAATGTGATTATATATATAGGTGTGAATATGGGGGCCTCGTACATATCTCATGTTTTCTTGTGAGGGCCTCGTACCTATCTCGTGTAATCTTGTAGGGGACTCATACCTATCTCGTGTATGCTTGTGGGGGTCTCATACATATCTCATGTGTTCTTTTTGATTCCTCATACATATCTCGTGTGTGCCTTTGGGGGCCCTGTACCTATCTTTTTTTTCATGTTGGGGGCCTCATACCTATCTCGTGTGTGCCTATGGGTGTCTTGTACCTACCTCGTGTATACTTGTCTGGTTCTTGTCCCTATCTCAAGTTTTAATGTGTACCATCGAGAATTTTATTTAATATGTAAGAAATAATATTTATAGTGATGAATTTCATTATCAGGTTTACTCGTGATATATCTATCAGTGACCCACATAGTTTTTTATCTTAAAATTTGTGTTTGACATTTTTCGTGACTTACTAAGCATTCGTTTTCTCACTCGAACTTAATGTCTGTGTTTTAGATGAGCATGAATCAGAGGAATGGGTATGTTAAGAGGGTAAAAAAGTTAATTAGTTACGAGCATCTCGTTAAAGGGAGTTATGATGACTATCTCTATTTAAGAACTGATATTTACTTTCATTGAATTGTCACTATCTTAGGCATGCATGCTACATCAGATTTATCATCACCAATAGTCAATTTGTTCTATAGTTTTAAATTTTTTTTCTTAAAATGTCCAAACTTTACCACAATGTAAATAGTTTTGAGTTTCTTTAGACTTTTTCTTACAATTTTTAAAAGTTATCGTCTTTTTTTTGCATCTTGGACATATATAATATCTGTTCTAGGTTTAATAAATAGCTATAAGATAATTCTTCTACTTAGTTTAATTTCAATTTTTTTGGTTAGCAAAGAAGCAATCACTTGATCAAAAGTAGGGACAATACTCAGTTCTTCAACTTAGTTTAATTTCAATTTCTTTGGTTGTTAAAGAAGCAATCACTTTGATCAACAGTAGGGACAATTGTTGCATATTGAAGTAGATCTTTAACAATTTGATAAGAATCAAGAATAGAGTTAAAAAATGCACTTGTTATTATCATGCAAGGACTAAGGGGTACCATTTAACATCAAAGTCAATTTCGAAAATTCATCTCTGTTATCATCCAAAGATTTACTCGCATCCATTTTATAGTTAAACAAATATCTTTTTAAAAAATACAAGTTGGGTAAAGACTTTGTAAAACAGAGAGATCCTAGTTTACCCTAGAGTTCAAGTGCAGTATCACATCGATGTACATTTCAAATAACTGAATCGAACATGTTAAAAAACAATAAATTGAATGCTTATTCATCTATTTCTCCGACTGTGTCCAAGAGATCTTTAGGCCATAGTTTTATGTTCTCAACCAATGCATGTCCTACAATATGATGAGATAGTAGCACGTTCATCTTTACCTGCCGTACACCATAGTCAATTTTTCCATCATAGGTTAACATCTCAAACGTGTTGTAGCCTTCATGTTAGTACACGAAAAATATAGATATGTACAAAAAGTTAAAAAAAACTTTACAGCATAAAAATACCTTTCAAACCATGAGTTTATATCCACCAGATCTCGAAAACTGAAAAATCTCTCAAGAGTTCTAAATATTAGAAATTTTATTGAAATACCTTTAAAGATTTTCAAGATCCTAGAAACACAAAATCAGAAAACCCAAAATATTAAAAGATCTTTAATCGACTTTTAGATCAAGATCATCAAACCCTAAAATAGTAGAAAATATAAGATATTTGTAATGGATATAAAAAAACTCTTACTCCACTGTTGTAAAAACGTTAGGATCTTAAGATTTGAGTTTCAAAATACATTTTAGAAAAGAATATAGAGCAAATTATAAAGAACACAATGATTTATCGATGTTTAACAAAATATCTACGTCCACGTTGGGCTCCGCTGATAGAAGTTACTTAACAATATTCAGACAATCAAACCAAAACCTTAAAGCTATCAACTAATATAGACTACCCAAACAAACTACGCTAGCTGACTAGTGATTATTTTTTATCTTTAGACTATACAAGCTATTTCATGAGATTTAAACACTCTAATCGATCTAGAAGATAAACCCTAAGTTTATTTCTAAAAGGAGAAAGAAGACTGAAAAACTCGAGAACAAGAGAATGAGTCGAAATATGAATAAGTGAACTTTATATATAGGGTGGGTAGGGTATTAATTTGAGCCGTCCAACCTAATCAAGATCAACAAATTTAATAAATCTGGTGTTTACATAATAAAATACAAACATTTTAGACTCAAGTCCAATAACCTATAAAAAAGTTCAGCCCAAATAATAAGACAAAGCTGACTTATGACAGAACAGTGACTTGGACTAATCCAACCAAAAAAACAATCATATTTCATAAATATAAAAACCTAAATCCAATAGATTATTTAGTTAGTTCTTTTTGTTCGATTTATTTTTTTGTTGGAAACTTTACTTACTCCTTTTCCATTTAGCCCATATAAAACATTTGACCTAAAATTATATGATTCATCTAAATCTAAACCATTATATTTTTGAAACATCGCCCGTCTTCTTCTTCATGAATAAAGTAGAGATAAAATTAAAGAAAATCCATAAAATGAAGAAAAAGGAAAAGAGAAGGCTAAAATAAAAAATTATTGTATGAAATGGTAAATTGTTCTGCTATATTTTATATTTTTATATAATTAAATTTATTTTTCATAAGAAAAACTCTGATTTTGATGTACAATATGTGTCAATGAGAAAGATATATAAACAATTACAACTGAAAAATTAATAAAAATTATTATATTCCTAGAATCATTTATTTATATCTTGCAAATATATAGAATGTCTATTTTCATTTATGGTTGAATCTTGTATCTTTATTGATCCTTATTAATATAAATGTTTTGAATTTATTTACAGAAAGATCGTTGATTTTGATATTTCAAAATATATTTAGGTAAGTCTTGTCTCTCCTAAAAGTAGATTGTATGTATAATATTTTAAATAGATGATAAATTATAGTTAAGTTATAAATTATTTGAGTAATCATATGGTTCAGTAAGCTAGAGATTTTAACAATTAAGGTCAATTTGAATGGATTTTTATGCAACAGTTGATATTATCAGCACTTTACACATCTCACTTATTCCCTAATTTTCTTTTATATCAAAATATGGGAAACTAGGAAAACAGATAGTGAACAAACCCAAGCTATAACTTAGTGTAGTTCATTACCTCTACTACCCGGGAAATGAGTTGGATCAACTAGATTTGTTATTAAGCGATCATATTACTCTATCCAATGAATTTCTTTTAATAAACTGAGTTTTCTTGTTCCGGCTCCTTGGACTCCTTCAATCCAGGTTGGATGGAGAAACAAACGAGGGCTCCTTGCGAATGACTTTTAAAACATATAGCTGATCTAAAGGATATGGTTGATCCAAGATTTTTTTCAGGGTTAAAATTAATTATAATTAGAGGGGTTTTGGGGTGACTAAAAATCGAATATTTAGGCTAATATCAATGGGGCCTAAATTTAGGTCGAGATAGGGGGTTTAATTCCATTTATACTTAGTTTTTATCAATTTGTGCAATTGTGACATTCTACTTGTCACTTGTTTCCATGTTGCCTTATATTAACGAGACTTCCTTTAGTTTTAATATAATTCTGTTTTATTCAAGTTTCTATATCTTCTTTTCTAGGACTCTCTTGTCATGTTAACATAGTCAAAATAGTTTTATTAACTAGAAGTATACGTATATTTCTCAACCAATGCATGTCCTACAGTATGATGACATAGTAGCACGTTCATCTTTATCTGCCGTACACCAAAGTCAATTTTTCCATCATAGGTTAACATCTCAAACGAGTTGTAGCCATCATGTTAGTACACGAAAAATATAGATATGTACAAAAAGTTAAAAAAGAACTTTACAACATGAAAATTCCTTTTAAACCATAAGTTTATATCCACCAGATCTCGAAAAACTGAAAAGTCTCTCAGGAGTTCAGAATATTAGAAATTTTATTGAAATACCTTTAAATATTTTCAATATCTTAGAAACAAAAAATCTGAAAACCAAAATATTAAAAGAACTTTAATCGACTTTTAGATCTAGATCATCAAACCCTAAAAGATTAAAAAATATAAGATATTTGTAAGGTATTTAAACAAACTCTTATTCCACTGTTGTAAAAATGTTAAGATCATAAGATTTGAGTTTCAAAATACATTTTAGAAAAGAGATTAGAGCAAACTATAAAAAACACAATGATTTGTCGTGGTTTAATTAAATATCTACGTCCACGTTGGGCTCCGGTGATAGACGTTACATAACAATATTCAGACAATCAAACCAAAACCTTAAAGCTATCAACTAATATAGACTACCCAAACCAACTACGCTAGCTAACTAGTGATTATTTTTTATCTTTAGACTATACAAGCTATTCCATGAGATTTAAACACTCTAATCGATCTAGAAGATAAACCCTAAGTTTATATCTATTAGGAGAAAGAAGACTGAAAAACTCAAGAATAAGAGAATGAGTCGAAATATGAATAAGGGAACCCTATATATGGGGTGGGTAGGGTTTTAATTTGAGCCCGTCCAAACTGATCAAGATCAATAAATTTAATACATCTTGCGTTTACATAATAAAACACTAATATTTTAGACTCAAATCCAATAACCTATGAAAAAGTTTAGCCCAAATAATAAGACCAAAGCTGACTTATGACAAAACAATGATTTGGACTAATACAACCAAAAAAACAATCATATTTCATAAATATAAAAACCCAAATCCAATAGATAATTTAAATAGTTCTTTTTGTTCGATTTAGCCAATATATAAAATTTGACCTAAAATTATTTGATTCATCGAAATCTAAACCTTTATATTTCTGAAACCTCGCCCTTCTTCTTCTTCATGAATAAAGTAGAGATAAAATAAAGAAAGTCCATAAAATGAAGAAAAAGGAAAAGAGAAGGCTAAAATCAAAAGTTATTGTATAAAATGGTAAATTGTTTTGCTATTTTTTATATTTATATATAATTATATTTATTTTTTATATGAAAAACTCTGATTTAGATGTACAATATGTGTCAATGAGAAAGATATATATAAATCTCAACTGAAAAATTAATAAAAATTATTATATTCTTGAATCATTTATTTATATCTTGCAAATATACGAATGTCTATTTAAATTTATGGTTGAATCTTGTATTTTTATTGATCCTTATTAATATAAATGTTTTGAATTTATTTACAGAAAGATCGTTGATTATGATATTTCAGAATATATTTAGGTAAGTCTTGTCTCTCCTAAAAGTGGATAGTATATATAAGATTTTAAATTGATGATAAATTATAGTTAAGTTATAAATTATTTGAGTAATCATATGGTTCAGTAAGTTAGAGATCTTAACAATTGAGGTCAATTAGAATAGATTTTCATGCAACCACTGATATTACCTTCACTTTACACATATCACTTATTCCCTAGTTTTTTAATCACAAATAAACTAACTTTTTTTTTTACTTTCGAAGGTGCCTAGGCACCAAAAGAAAAGAGAAGACAATATACAAGAAAAGAGATAAAATGATTTGATATTCAATAACAAGTAAAATTATTTTTTTAATCTTATAAAAAAATGAAATCATTCATGCTAAAAACAAAAGGATCACTTTCTCATTTTAATATATAGAATTTTTGTCTATTTGTTATTAAAATATAGACATTTCTTATCATTAATCAAACGAGAATGTCATACATTTTTAATATTTATCTATATCTTTTTAGAAAAAATCAAGTCCCTAAAAGACTTGAAAGTAACATACATAAATATATGTACTCTTCTATTATTATAATATATTAAACTTTTTGTTTTTATAATTACGTCATTTTGGAAAATGTAGGTTTTTAATAATTTGAGGGAGGGACAATTACTAAACCAGGAGGAGTATGATGTTAACTTTGACGGAGAACTCCCAATAAATGAGAAGGATTATGACTTCGATGATGATGATGACCAACAACGTCGTATGAAAAAGAGTACGTCTTCTTTCATAAATTTAGTCTGGTCATATAACTATAATAAAAAGGAATTTTAATTTTATAATCTATATATCTTAGACTTTACTAAATATTTATAATTTATAGATTATTTAAAGAATGTTCCCATCCCAATAACAAGGAGTACCAAAAGATGGGTCGTGAGATAGGGTTGGAGCCGTCACAAATCAAATTCTGGTTCCAAAACAAGCTCGTTCAAATGAAAGTAAAATATGTGTTTTCTTATTATTTTTTTGAAGTGACAATTATAAAATGCCATAATTACCCAACCAAGAAAACCCTTTCTTAAATTGTTAATTATTTGAAATATATGAAATTGTTATTTTAAATACTTTGAACCTATCCAAGCAACACTACTACCTCTTATAGATGAAATATAAATGTTTGCTTATCTTGCATAGGAAAAACATGAAAACTCCAAGAACGTCCAACTGCGAGCAGAAAATGAACGATTTCGGGCTGAAAGACGAGGATTCGTGAAACTCTTAGCAATGCTGCTAGGTGTTCAAAGTGGGGAGGAAACACGGCAACATTAGGAGCTATGTCGTTTAATGAACACCAACTTAGATGTGAAAATAACATATTGAGAAAGGAGTTACTAGTACTACTAATTAAATTATTTAATGTTTAGAAGTTTAAATTTAACTTTTGTTTTATTAAATACTTTTTCTAGTTTGATCGTCTATCTACTATGACGAACAATTACCTTGGAAAATCTGCTGCGACCTACTCTTATCAGACTTCGATTCCCATGCCTGCACAACAAATGCTTAAATATGGATCAAGCTCACACAAAACCACCATGTAGAGCATTGGTGTGCTGGGCCATCAACTCCAACAATAACAATCCCACCTTTCTTTCTATGTTCCGTAATTATATACTCCAACAATTTAACCCCTTCACTATCAAGCGCAACCGAAGGTTCATCAAGTAACCAAATCGGACGATCAATAGCTAACAATCTCGTCATCTGTACTCTCTTCATTTGACCCATTGACAACATTCTTGCCTTATCCTTAACAAGCCTCCCTAATCCCATAAGCTCTAAAGCAAGTAAAGATCTTCCTTGTTTACCTTCAAGAACTTCAAACCATTGGACATTGTCAAGAACTGTGAATTTGTCTTTAATTGTGTCTTTTAAAGATAGCCAATTGAGTTGAAGTTTGTATTGATGGAATATTCTCGAGTCTGTTATGTTATGATTGTTCCATAGGATTTCTCCAGCTGATGGTTTTGAAAAACCAGCCATCGTTCGTAAGAATGTGCTTTTGCCTGATCCATTTGTTCCTGTGAGAATTAGTGCTGACCCTTCATAAAGGGAAACATTCACATGTCGTAAGATTTGTTGAGCGTTTCTCATGCATGAGACATTGTTGAGTAGAATCCTAGGAATTGGGGGTTTACGTAGAAGACATGAAGAATCTTTACACTTAAAACTTTAATTGTTTTATTACATGCCTCTCCACTTGTGTTTGTGCATCTATTAAAAGAATGCTACATATATGGGTAAACTGGTTTTCTTCCTCTTTGTTTTTTTACAGTTTAAGTTTCTTTTTATTTCAATATATTTTGTTGATTGTGTATAAAATACATAGGTACTTGTGTATATGAGATATTAAATAAATCTCGTGTTTGTCATCAAATTTAGGTTCTTTTTTTTAACATTTGGATCTTGGTTTTGTTTTTCGGGAGAGGCATATCAAATTTCTATAATGGTAAATTTAAATCTTACACTAGCCTAGTTAAAGTTGAATCAAGTTTATCCGTAAAAGAGATAGCAAAACTGGATAATGCGTACGACAAAAACGCAAAATGATGGTGGCACATAATAATTTCTTTAACAAGATCTATGATAATCTTCAAGGAAGTACCATTCGCGGTGGGGGTTTAACAAATCGATCTTCACATTCCAAAATTCCACTGGTTGTCTCATTAGCTGCTACTAGTCATTGTTTGGAAAAGAGGAAGAAAGATTATGAAAATGATGAAATGTTACTTGCATCTTAGCCCAGTCTAGTCAATGTTTTAGACTTTAATGGCTACAAACTTTCTTTTAATTTTCTATTCCTACTTGTCTTTAACTCTTCAATTTTGTAAGCCATGTTTCGTCAAAATTATTGTTGTTTTCATCTACAAAGACACAAGCAATTCAACAACTAGTGTATCAAGTTTTACATAATGATCCTTAACCTGGACCAAGCGACCACCTGAAACTGAACTCCATTAGTTCCATTTTATGTTTGTCGAAATTGAGTTGTTGAAATAGGGGATAACTAAGTAGTCTTGAATTTGATATATAAGTATTTCCTATGAATATTTTATTATGGATTTAAATATTAATAGTATGATAAAGTTATTTTATATGTCTTATTTGGCAAAAATTATATTTTCTCTTGTTATCAAAAAAATCAACGGTATGTGTATAATCCTTTGGGTCATTTACAAAATATATTTTTCAAATCATATATCTTTAATCGTTCACTGGATTAAATGTATGTTTACTTTTTATAAATTAAACTTGGTTAATGAAATATATTTTACTTTTGGACCATCGAGTTTTGATGAATGAAAGTTAAAGTAGGTTAATTAATTTCTTTTAATTTGGGACCATCTAGTTTTAATGAATGATGTTCCTAGTTAGCTCTCTAACTGTTTGAAGTTTCATTTATTATTCTTTCACTTGTAACTAATACTAATAATATATATATATATATATATATATATTATTTTACTCGCAGAAGTGGTGCCGAAAATTAAATCTGGCCAAACATAAGTGGTTGCCAAGATTTAATATGGCTAAACATAAGTGGTGGTGAGGATTGATTCCTGCCCTACTTATTAATTTTTTTTTGAATCTGGGTTCGATTCCTGTCAACGGAATTTATTTTTACTTTAGTGTCTACAGACACGCTTTTTTATTTAACCTGGGTACGATTCCTGTAAACAGAGTTCCTTTTTGCTTTAGTGTCTTTAGACATAGGTTTTACCTAGTTAATATATATAGCATTTTTTTAATATTTTATTTACCGGAAAAAGGTCGCTGACCATAGCATTTCAATGACAGAGACATTTTGTGTAATTAACTTTGCAAGTCTTATCTACCATTACTAATAGTATTTAATGTATTAATTCTAAACTTCGTGGTAGATTCAGGGTAAGGAATCATTGACTCACGGTATCTCTAAAATTTTACAATATCTTGTTCCATTATAAATATACAAGGTTATATATCTAAACTATTTTAAGGTTGATTTGATCATTAGGTCGAATAAAAATATACAGAGTATGAATTCTTCAATATTATATATATATATATAGTTTTTTATACTGAACATGTTGAACTTATGAAAAATATTTTATATGAATAAAATATTAATTTGTATATGCCACAAATCGGTAAGTAAATAATCTAGTAAATGCCAACATGATTTTGTTTATACAGTATTTTACACGTAACTTAAATATATTAATTGATATTATATGTATATAAAATACTTTTTCATAAGTTCAACAAGTCCAATAGGCATCTATATATTTATGAAAGTATATATTTATATGAAATTGTAGCATTCCAAATTCATGCATTCATCTATAATACATTTATCATGATATAAGTTTAAGTGACACATGTTACTTTTATCACTGTTAAGTATAACTGAAATATAAAACGTAGGTATATATGCAAAAATATTAAATTTATTAAATATGCACTAGAGGACCTATACTCATTTGTATATGTATAGGTGTCCATACATTTTTCTATCTTTTATTTTCACCATACTCTATAATTAGTATTAGTAGAAATGGTATATATAATGTATAAATATATATATTTATGAATCTTGATATAATTTAGGATAAATACATATTTTCTATATATATTTTTAATTCAGTTCTTATTGTTAAATTCTTTTATCAATTTTAAATATGTGTGTAAGATATACAACAAAGGTTATAAATTGTTTAAAACAATTAAAGGACCATGTTCCTAACTTGCATGGATTTTATTGTTAGACGAGTTATGTTAAATAACATATCAGATAGTTTTATTAACTAGAAGTATACATATATTTCTTTGGATTATTTTTCTATTGTAATGTGGCTATATATATTAGTGTGCCTGTGGGGGCCTCGTACCTATCTCGTGTAAGCTTGTAAGGTACTCGCACCTATCTCTTGTATGCTTTTGGGGGTCTCATACATATCTCATGTGTTCTTGTGGATGCCTCGTACATATCTCGTGTTTGCCTGTGTGGGCGCTGTACCTATCTTGTTTTAATTGTTGGGGGCCTCATACCTATCTCGTGTGTGCCTATAGGTGTCGTGTACCTATCTCGTGTATGCTTGTCTGGTTCTTGACCCTGTTTCAAGTTTTAATGTGTACCATCGACAACTTATTTCATATGTAAGCAATATTATTAATAGTGATGAGTTGCATTATCAGGTTTACTCATCATATATCTATCAGTGACCCACATAGTTTTTTATCTTAAAATTTGTGTTTGATATTTTTCATGACTTACTAAGCATTTGGTTTCTCACTTGTACTTAATGTCTGTGTTTTAGATAAGAATGAAACAGAGGAACGGTTATGTGAAGAGGGTAGAAAAGTTAACTAGTTACGAGCATCTCATTAAAGGGAGTCATGATGACTATTTCTATTTATGAACTCATATTTACTTTTGTTATTTTTTCGGTTATAGAAAATCCTTGGGCACAACATGAGAACTCCTTTTGTTGTATGTTGTGTTGCGTTCTAACCATATCCACGTTGACAGCAGTCGAAGCGTGACATAGATGTTATTAAAGCTTAGGTTATGATCTCCAAGGTAAGTAATTGAGTTCGATAATATGAATATATGAATACGAGTTTGTTTGTTTAGATATTTAGTTTTAGAGTAGATCTACAAGTTGAGGTTCCATACGGGCGTTGTACCTCTTAGGTTTTATTAGAGTGCTTAGCAGAAGCTTGGTAAGATTGTGATGATTAACTAACTTGACCAAGATATCGTGTTAGTGTAAATTATATTTATCTTAAGTTGTATGGGATTGAAACTTTGTAGTGAAGATTCCTACCTTGGTTGACTTATAGGCGAGTACTCATTAAATCATCAACTTTATTCATCTTTAGTGTGTTTACCAATCTTTTGTAATTATCACACTGTAGCCATTTATATTCTTTTATATGGGCAACAAGGAAACGTACCCCTAATTTTAAAAATATTTCAAGTTATGTTTTTATACCTTTGATAGATATTTTTCAAAACCTTTATTGAATATATTAGTTCATGCCTTTTTAAAAATTTCTTTAGTTTATATGCATATGCAATGAAAAGTTATGAAGATTACATTGACCTTAATTTCTTTTCATAGTATATGCTTAAGGTTTATTATGCATGTGGTACATATTTAGACTATAATTGTAGTGAAATATTATGCATGTGATTTTGATATCGTAGTAGACCCTTCTCATACTTTCTCAATGCGTGATATATTCTACTTGCTAGGTCGATAAAAGTGTTTCAAAATTTGCATAAAAAGGGCTTTTCATTAAGGTTATTTTATTCGTAAGAATTACTTCTTCATAAATGTTTTGAAATAAATTATACTACCTTGGAATTTTATGTGCGAATGGACTAAATTTATTATAATCTAGTTCATGTTTGGTTTATTTTACTTGATAATATTGTACTTGAAGTGCGAGTTTAGATGGCGAATTTCCTTATAATAGGGGGAAGTGTAATGACCTAATAATTTTGTTTTTTTAATTGGTGTATATAATATTCTAAATATATATTATATAAGACTACGATTTATATTGTAAACATTCTAATTAATCTTTCACCTAAAACTTTCTTATAAGTTACTTATGTTATATTTTATTTTATTTATTCATTTTATCCGCCTAAATGTCTTTCTCCCTATCTTCTTCGAAATATATTTCCTTATTCATATTTTAAATGCATGAAACAAGGTTTCCTAATTGCTTAAGAAAGAGTCAATATGTAATGTTTTTTTACTTTTAATTATGTAAATTTTTTATCCATTTATTTATTTTTGATCAATACATATTTTGACTATATAGTCTTAATATATATGTGTTAGAGGCTACAACTCTTGTTAAGTTTGTTAATAATATTATAAATTTGAAGAATCACAAGGAACATGTAATTTACTTTTTAGCATAAAAATATAAATCATATGTTATAGTTTTCCAGTTTGGTCCATATGAAATTTTACATGCTTATATATATATATATATATATATATATATATCTATATAATAAAGCAGAATGAAACCTAACTCTCCCTATTTATCCTCAAACTTCCCCATTCATCTCATAATTCCCTCATTTGTCTCATAATTCCCATATTCTTCTCATTCTTTCATTTATTATATACACATACGCATGAAAATATTAAATAATATGAAATCCATTTAACCTTCATATAAATAAAATTATAAGTATTCAAATTAACTTTCATATAAATAAAATTTATTCATTTTTATTAAAATTTACAAAGTACTAAAAAATGTAAAAAAAATTCAAAATTTATTATATGAAAAGTTCAACTATATATAATATAAAATTAAAAAAAAAATCACTTTACATTACAATATTTAAATAATTTTTCATTTCTTTTATTTTCTTTGTCAAAACATGTATAATTTTGAAAGAAATCATTTCAACTTTATAAAAAAAACTTTTCAAGACAAGAAATATATTGATTCATCCAATACAGAATTATAGAATATTAGAAAGTCAAGATGGAATTCATAGGATAATAAATATATACATATGTGTCTATCATATAAAAATTTAAAATTAATAAACAAATGTAAAATTTTTATGTAGCGTCATAGAACAAAAATATATTCTTAAATTTTACATTTTAAAAAATATATTTAAAAATTTTACATTTGTACAAGAATACGTTATACATTTCTATTGCATTGAATAAAAAAATTTAAAAAAAATACAAAACAAATGGAATTTACGTGGATTTAAGAAAAAAGTTGTAAAAAAAAAAGAAAATACAAATAATTTAGTAAACAATAAAATATTTTCTATATTTATATTTTGATATAAAAATATAAAAATAATTGATAATTAAATAATTAAAGTACTACTAAAATTAATAATTACTATTTGTGGCATTTAGTATATCTATATTTTTATTATAAAATCGTAAAATCTTATTTATTTTTTGTTAATAAACTAAAAAAAGAATCTGAATATTTTAATTAGTAATCGTATTACTATTTGAGTAGTTTGTAGATAATATTTTCCATTTCGAATACTCACTTTTAAAAAATATAGCATACAAATATTTACATATAAATTTTTCTATTCAGGGTTATTTTTTGAAGGCTAAAACTAAAAATACAATGGACACACTCGAAATGCTAACTAAGACTATAACAAATTCATACGATGAATATGGTGAAATCGATAATATAACCCTTTTATGAGCTGAATTCACTGACGAACCAATGAATTCAACTAAATCTGTGCTTGATCACATTAAACGAAAGGAAGAAAGTTATTATTCCTTTAGGAGTAGTACAAACATTCCTTTAGATCTGCCCCCTTGCTATATGTCATAGTTGCCACGCTACCTCAAGATTGGCCAATAGCAAATATTCTACCTTTACTAAAAAAATGTGGATAAACTAGAAGATTTGAAAGTTTTACTTGATGATATTGAGTTTACGATGCTAGCAGATTTAACCCTTGCTAACATGGAGCATGGTACCTTATATCCGAATGGTCATTATTTATCAATGTAATAGATTTTTGGGAGTGGATTTTAATAAATTAGTCTAGATTCGACAATAAATTTATGGTATTGATTTGCTATTTTTTCATGAATAATCGTTTTTAGGGAGTCATTTGTAATAAATTGTTCTTAATTCGATAATAATTGTATTGTATTGGAGAACTACTTTTTTATGTATTGAAATAAATTAGTTGAACTTATTAAAATTATACTTACTTGTGTCGTATTTCAGTATATGTATTACTAGATTAATTGTTTCATTTGTATAACATGTAATATAGATTTATCGTTTTATTTACCAAATGTTAATAAATCCTCATATTTTCAGATCATTGTACTATCAAATGACGAGCGTATCGAATAACAAAAACAAGGTCTAAAAAATGAGTGCATCTCGAGTCCAATCGAATGCAAAAGTTCGCAGACCTCAAGTAAGCCTATAATTTCACTTTATAATCGATTACGTGTATTTCTTCTTGATGTTGAACAAACAACACCTAATATTGTATACCCTGGAGTTTCGAAATAATGTATATTATAAGTAAACACACAACACGAATGTCATTATATTGTAACTAATACATAATTGATATTATTATACAGGTGTCGCAGAAAAATAAAAGAATCGAAATGACTATCTACACAACTCGCGCAATAAACCGTGCTCCAATTTTGAAACAAAATCCACAACTCATGAATTGGAACTTGGTTGTGGAAAATCGATTGATAAGAGAACATTTACAACTTTAAAGGGAAGCGAAAGATAGGGATGCAGATATAAACGTTGATCGACTTAACAGTGCACAAAGGCGCGCATACGATAAGATTGTTGATTCCGTGTTTAATAGTAAAGGTGTAACTTTCTTCTAGAATGGAGGTGCTAGAACTGGAAAAACCTTTTTATACAATACGATATCAACAATATGTCGGAGTTTAGATTATTTTGTGATTAATGTAGCTTCGTCAGGAATCGCATCTTTATTATTGATTGGAGGTCGAACTGCACATTCCACATTCTCGATACCACTAAAAATTATGGAAGATTCTATTTGTCATATTTCTAAACAATCCCTCCAGGCTGAGTTGATACGAAAAACAAGTCTCATAATTTGGGATGAAGTTCCGATGCAACATCGAAATTGTGTTGAGGCTGTTAATCGAACGTTACAAGATATACATAAAAATGAGAAGCCATTCGGGGGCATCATTGTTGTTCTCGGAGGTGATTTCCGACAAATTTTACCAATTGTACCAAAAGGTGTAAGCAAACAAATAGTCGGAGCCTCACTAAGACGTTCTATACTTTGGAGAAAAATTCACGTGCTTACATTAGATGTTCATATGCGTCTCAACGACTCAATTAGCGGGAACTCTGATTTTGCCGACTTCCTACTAAAGGTAATTTGAATGGCTCTAAATTTTGTTATAATTTTTTTATACTCATAGATTTAAGTGTTTGTTAATCAATCTAGATTGGCTCTAACTCAGAAGAATTAATGGAGATCCCAACAACAATGTGCAAGTGCACAAATTTGAACAATTTGATATCAACCACATATCCTAACTTGCATGAACTTAACACATATCTCAATGAACGCACTATACTGTCCGCGAGAAATGATGATGTTAGTGAGATCAACAATCTTGCACTTAAGATTTTTCCTGGAATACAGAAGACGTATCTAGCAGCTGATAAGATGGTTGAAGAGGATCAAGTAGATAAATCTATAACATCTCGATATCCAAATGAGTATTTAAACTCACTGAATCCAAGTGGGTTACCTCTGTTCAAATTGGAATTAAAAGTGGGTGCTCCTATCATGTTATTAAGAAATATTGCCCCGAAGGATGGATTGTGTAATGGCACGCGGTTAATGGTTGTCAGATGTTCAACACGTGTTATTGAAGCCCGCATTTTGAATGGAGATAAATACGGTAATTTGGTATTCATTCCAAGAATATCATTGACGCCTTCTGACTCGGAAATACCCTTTGTGATGACAAGGAGACAATTTCATGTGCCTTTAGCCTATGCCATGACCATCAATAAATAACAAGGTCAATCTGTGAAATTCGTTTGGATCGATTTGCGAACACCAGTATTTAGTCATGGACAATTATATGTTGCATTATCAAGATGTACGAGATATGATCACATAAGTGTACTTCTTCCCGATGGTGAACAAACAACAACTAATATTGTATATCCTGAAGTTTTAATATAATGTTTATTATAAGTAAGCACACAAGATGAATGATCATACATGTATTTTCGATTCTGTTTCTTTTTAATTTTTTTCGTATTTCAACTTCTTTATTAGTTGTTTGATAAATTATACACAAATTTATGTTCATTTGAATTTTATAATAATTTTTTTTATAAAATCTGTATAACACACTATCTATAATTTCAGTTTTTACATATTCAATACCAAAAATCATTCTAATTTTTAAACATTTCATATGTATCAACAGTAAATGAACAAGTAACTGGAATATTATTTTTTGGAGTGCCTTCAGGCACGGGCTATACCTAGTATATAATAAAGCAGAATGAAACCTAACTCTCCCTATATATCCTCAAACTTCCCCATTCGTCTCATAATTTCCCCATTTGGCTCATAATTCCCCCATTCATCTCATTCTTTCATTTATTATATTATATACACATACGCATGAAAAATTTAAATAATATATAATCTATTTAATCTTCATATATATAAAATTATAAGAATTCAAATTTACTTTCATATGAATAAAATTTATTCTTTTTCATTAAAATTTACAAAGTATTAAAAATTTTAAGAATTTTTTTAAAATTTATTATAAAGAAAGTTCAACTAGATATAATATAAAAAATTTAAAAAATTACTTTACATTACAATATTTAAATAACTTTTTTTTATTTTTTTATTTTCTTTGTCAAAACATGTATAATTTTGAAAGAAATCATTTCAACTTTATAAAAATAAACTTTTCAAGATAAGAAATATATCGATTTATCCAATAAAAAATATTGAATATTAGAAAGTCAAGGTGGAATTCATAGGATAATAAATATATATATATGTCTATCATATAAAAATTTAAAATTAATAAACAGTTAAAGGATAATTATTAATTAAAATAATCTGATAATTGACCATTAACATTCATTATTCATTATATCTCTATATCTATATAATAAAATACTTTTTTAAACGGGTTGGACCCTCTACAAGACAGACGAGCATGATCCACATTAATTGCATTAATTTTTTTCTAATAAAAACTAAATTGTCCCTTATCCCACTCCACATCAAAAAGTTCTGTATTTGATCTACTCTGACCGCAAACCTCTAACCTTAACCCAAATTCTTAATCGTAACCTAAACCTTAACTTTAACCTCAACCTCAACCTCGACCTCAACCTCAACCTTTGAATTAAACTTAAGATCAACCTTTAACTTAAATTTAACCTTAACTTTAACGTTAACTTCAAACTCAACCTCAACCTTTGAATTAAACTTAACATCAACCTCTAACTTAAATTTAACCTTAACATTAACCTTAAACTTGACCTTAACCTTCTTCTTAACCCTAGCCCTCGCCCTAGCCTTCGACCTAGACTTAGCCTTAGCCTTAGTCTTAGTCTTAGCCTTAGCCTTGGCCTTACCCTTAGCCTTAGCCTTAGCCGTAGCCTTAGCCTTAGCCTTAGCCTTATCCTTAGCCTTACCCTTAGCCTTAACCTTAGCCTTAGCATTAAACTTATCCCTAGCCTTAGTCTTAGCCTTAGCCTTAACCATAACCATAAACTTAACATTAACCTTAAACATAACCCTTAATCTCTTAACGCCTTAACCCATTAACCTTAACCTTAACCTTAACCTCAACCTCAACTTTTCAACTAATAACCTTAACCATATCCTTAACCCTAACCTAACATTAACCTTAACCTTAACCTTAAACTTAAACTTAAACTTAAACTCAAAATTAAACTTAAACTTAAACATAAACTTCAACTTACACTTAAACTTAAACTAAAACATAAACTGAAACTTAACCTTATTGTCAATGTTAACCTTACTCTCACCCTTACCCTCACCCTTACCTTTAACCTTAACAATAATATTAACCTCAATTTTAATCTTAAACTTAACCAAAACCTTAGATATTACACCTTAAACCTATACCTTAAACTTTAACCATAAACCTTAATCTTCACCTTCACCTTAACCTCAACCTTAACTTTAAACTTAAAGCTTAAAAATTTACCTTAAAATTAACCTTAACCTTAAAATTTAAACCTTGAACCTCAAACCTTAACCTTAACCTTAAACCTTAAATTTAACTTTCACCTTCACCTTCATCTTTACTTTTTTAACCTTTATCTTAACCGTAAAGTTAAAACTTAACCTTAACTTTTATCTTAACCTTAGCCAAATGAATATTTATAGCGTTATTATTCGACCTTAAACCTTATATCTTATTAAACCTTAACCTTGAACCTTAAAATTTACATTTTAAATCTTAACTCTAACCATAACCTTAACCTTAAAATTAACCTTAACCTTGACCTAAACCTTAACCTTAACCCTTAACCGTAATCTTAACCATAACTATAACCTTAACCTTATTCTTAACTTAACCTTAACCTTAACCTTAATCTTAACCTTAACCTTAATCTTAACCTTGACTTTCACCCACCAAACCTGGGTTCGATTCCCGGCAATGGAACAAAAAATTTCTTAAGTGTCTTCAGACACGGGTTTTACCTAGTATATATATATGTGACATGTTTCTATATTTTTATCATTAATATTAGAATTTTGTTAAGTGATATTCATAATGATCAAAAGAAGTAAAATAAAAACGATTAAGTTTTTTATTTAGTTTTTCATGAGCATTCTTGATAAATGACATATTTAATGGTTGATTTATGTCAAATTAAGCTGAATCATTAATATTAGGTTTATCGACTTATTTGTATATATATATATATATATATTGGTCAAAATTAGGATTTAAGTCTCATAAATATGTTTGTTATGCCTTAAAAATTTATGTTACAATTATATGTACTATTAATCTACTTTATTATCTAAATTATTTACCTTGACTTGAGTTTATTAGTAGAAGATTATGCAAGAGATTATGGATTAAGTTTGGACTAGATAATCGATTTTAATATGTTATGGGTTTTGAGAGTTGAACTTTATCCCGTGCTTGATTTAGGGATTTGGTATAAAAAAATTTAAATGATTACACTGGACTATTGAACACTAGGAAACTAGAATCTACTGTGTTTAAATATATATTTGTGCTCATTATTGGTTATTTTTCATTAATTCCACATAAAGATATTAGGCGATATAGTGGTGTTATTAAAAAGTTTTACATATCTGTTGGAAAAAGAATATTCTAAGTATGAATTATCTATATATATATATATATATTCTTCTCATCGTATATGCTACCCTATATGTTTTGTATTAGTAAACTATATAATTTAAATCATGTTGAATTTACTAGATTATTTAATAACTGATTAGTGAAATATATAAATTTATATTATATGTATATAAAATATTATTCGTAAGTTCAACATGTCCAACAGAAATCTGAATACGTTTAAAATATTTCATTTATATGAAAATGTAGCATTCCAATATCATGTATTCATCTATAATGTGTTTATCGTGATCTAAGTATAAATGAAACATGTTACATTTATCACTTTTATGTATTAATGACATATAAAAAGTAGGTGTGTATGCATAGATATCAGATATTGTAAATGTTCACTGGAGGACCTATAGTGATTAGTATATGTATATGTATCTATAAATTTTTGTATCTCTTATTTCGACCATACTTTATAATTTGTATTAGTAGAAATGACATATAAAGAGTATAAATATATTTATGTCAATCTTGACATAATTTAGGAGGAACACATGTCTTTTATATTTATTTTTCTTTAATTATGTGCTCTTTTCAAAATTCTTTGATCAATTTTATTATGTATGTAAGATATACATGTATGGTTAGAAACTCTAAGGACCATGTTCCTCACTTGCATGTCATTTATCGTTAGATGAGTTATGGGATGGTTTTATTAACAAGACGTATACCCATCTTTTATTGTATTATTTTTCTATAGCAATGTGATTATATATATTGTGCCCGTGGGGGCCTCGTAACTATCTCATGTGTGCCTGTGGGGGCTACGTACCTATCTTGTGTGTTCCTGTAGGGGTATAAAACCTATATCGTGTATGCCTATTTTGGCCTCGTACACATCTCATGTGTGCCTGTGGGGGCCTCGTACCTATCTAGTGTCGTACCTATCTCATGTGTTCTTATGGGGGCCACTCACCTATATCGTGAGTGCCTATGGAGGTAGTGTGGTTAGTTCACTCATGTTATATACGATTATTACTCCACATGTATAGTACTTTGACTATTAGAAAATATTGCAAATATACCATTAAACAACTTAACCTCTGTAATAATTTTTTTATCCATATAGCCTCTTTCAAGCAACGGATAATGGCAACATATTTTGACTCTGTGGTTGAAAGATCCTACATTGGTTGTAATTGAGATTTCCAAGATATGAATTTATGCCCGAAATTGAAACTTTGGGCGGTGGTGGACTTTCATGAGTCCCTATCTCTATCAAAATTTGAGGGTACATTGGCAACAACCTCAAAAGGTTAATTATGTTACCATATATCAACCCACATTTAAAGTAGAATTTACATATATCAAAACATGGTTAAGCGCTAACCAACCATCATAGCCATGATTAGACATATACCTACTATATATAGATATAGAAATATAAAATCAAGTCTAGTTCTAATCATGAGATACACAAAATATCCAATAACATTAGACAAAGGATTACTTTTTATTTTTAAAATATCAGATTGTGTTTTGCGTAACAACTACTTGGACAAAACAAAATGACAAAGAAAACGAATCTTTAAATTTTTGCAATTCAAATTACCAAACGTAGAAATAATCCTTTTTAAGTATGGTCCTTATTGTATTTTTAATATTAAATTTGATGGGTACCTATCAATCATTATGCCAAGTATTTTTCTAGCATTTCCTAAAACCTTCGTATCAAACTCGTATTTCAAGGAATCCTTCAATTTATTTATAAGAGATAGAGACTTGCATATAATCAACATATAATGAACACAAAAAATAATGTATATCGCATATTTATCTTTCCAAGTAAAGTAAAAACAAGCATTATACATTGATATATTGAATCCAAAAGACAAAACTAAAGAACCAGACATCTTATACCATTGCATTGGGGAATATCCATATAAGGAGTTTTTTAAGAGACATACATGACTAGGAAACTTGGAATCATGGTATCCTTTAGGTTGCCTCATGTAAATAAATTCATCAAGCCCGACATACAAAGAAAGCTGTCTTAACATCTAACTTCTCAATTTCAAGATTAAAACTGACTACATATGCTAACATAATTCTAATAATTTTAACCTTCGTCAGATGAGATAAAATTACAGTTATGTCAATGTCTTCCCTTTGAGTATATCCCTTAGCAACTAGTCTAGCTTTATATCTTGGTGGGTCAGAGTTTAAGCTAACTTATTTCAGTTTATAAAGTCCTCTACGGTCAACTAGTTTAATATCTTTAGGTTTAATAACTAAACTCCAAGTGTTATTAAGTAAAAGGGAATTGAATTATCGATTCACATCAATTACCGAAAGTTTATTATCCTTATAACTTATAGCATCAACATAAGATTAAGGCTCAAAATCCTAAACCTCAACCGCAGTTTAAAGGCAGTATAAACTAAGTCAACATAGGAAAACTTGCAAGGAGCCTTATGCACTCTTCTTTGACTATCTCTAGCTAAATTGTAGTCTTGAAGTCCTTCTGTTGATGACTCGTCCAAGTATTTAGCCTCCTCAGCTTCAGGTCCTTTAGGCTTCTCAACACCTTCAACGTTTACCTAGTCTTGGGGTTGATCCACTTGATGGTCTCCATCAGAAAACTCAACTGTCTGTCTAGGATTAAGGTGTTCCACTTCAAACTCATACCCCACAATATCAACACTTTGTTCGAATAAAACATCATTACATTTATCTGGAAGACTCTTGCAAGTAAATGTTAACTCATCAAATATAACATCTCTACTTAAATCTTTTTAATTCACTGGCAATTTTATCCAACAACATATAACATTTAATCCCATGCTATTGTTGATAAACCAACATAATACATTTAATGGACCTGGGTTAAGTTTACCATTTCTTGGTATAAGAATAATCAGCACACCCAAAAATTCGTATGTGAGACAGGCCACACATTTTGCCAGTGTAGACTTCCATATGGGATTGAAGTCAATAGACCAGTTAGGCTTCGTGTTTATCAAATAAGTTGCAGTATACATGTTTCCCCCACCCTAAAAGAAGAAGACTTTTGTAAACCAGAAATATATAAAAGAATTCTAACTTTTCTAAAAGATTTATATTCATTCTCTTAGCAACCTCATTTTGCTGAAGAGCTTTTAAAAGTTATATGTCTCAAAAAATCTATTTATTTACAAAAAAGTTGAAACTGTTCATTACAAAACTCAAGCCTACTATTAGTTCTACAAACTTTAACAACTTAAACATATTGTTTTTCCTCTAAAATTTTCTACTCTTCGACTTTAGAAAAAGTTTAGTCTTTTTTTTCAATAAAATAGTCCACACCATTCTACTAAAATCATTCGGAATAGACTGAAAATGTTTAAACTTATCAAGTAGATCAAATAAAACCTTTCAGGACCCATAAGTCTGCATGACCATACTCGAGGTAGTCTAAGGCTTGGTTTAACCCCTCCTTTAACTTAATCTTGTGTCGCTTTGCGAAACACAGTTTTCATAGAAGGGTAGATCACAAATCAAATCCTTACCGAAGTATCCCTGATTGTTTAACATAGTGAGCCCCTTCTAGCTCATATGCCCAAGTCTCAATTTCCATTTCAGAGTACCTACATTCTTAGACTCTAAAACAACATTAGATAAACAAGAAATATGATTTATATTGATAACATACAATCCAGAAAACTTGGTACCAGAAAACAAAAGCTTAGAATCCTATATACATGAATGTTACCCTTAGACACTTCAAACACACATCGAAGATCATCAAATGCACCCAAAGAAATAAAATTCCTTTTTAATGCAAATATATATCTAACATTTTTCAAAATAATCATTTTTCCGGCATACGTTTTCAGTTATATCTTACCAACACTCTTAACATCACATGTTTAATCATTTCTAATACAAAATATTTCATTATTAGTTTCAACAAGATCATAAAATAATTTAGATAAGGGATACATATGAAACATTCAACAAGAATCAAATATCCAACTTACGTAATAAGACTTATCTATGAAATTATATGCTTCACAATCATCACCATCTATCTTAGGCATGCATGATACATCAGATTCATCATCCACAATAGTCAATTTGTTCTTTAGTTTTAAATTTGTTTTCTTAAAATGTCCAAACTTTACCACAAATAAAAGGTTTTTTGTTTCTTTAGACATTTTCTTACAATTATTAAAAGTTATCTTATTTTTTTTTTGCATCCCGGACATGTATAATATCTGTTATAGGTTTAATAAACCGTTATGAGCCAATTCTTCTACTTGGTTTAGTTTCAATTTTTCTGGTTAGCAAAGAAGCAATCACTTGATCAAAAGTAGGGACAATACTCAGTTCTTCAACTTAGTTTAATTTCAATTTCTTTGGTTGTTAAAGAAGAAATCACTTTGATCAAGAGTGGGGACAATTGTTTCATATTGAAGTATATCTTTAACAACTTGATAAGAATCAAGAATAAAGTTAAAAATAGTCATGCACTTATTAGTATCATCCAAAGACTAAGGGGTACCATTTAACATCAACGACAATTTTAAAAATTCATCACTGTTATCATCCAAAGATTTACTCGCATCCATTTTATAGTTAAACAATGATCCTTTTAAGAAATACAAGTTGGGTGAAGACTTAGTAGAACAGAGAGATTCTAGTGTACCCCAGAGTTCAAGTGTAGAATCACATTGATGTACCTTTCAAATAACTGAATCAGACATGTTAAGAATAATAAATTGAATGCTTCTTCATATATTTATCTGACTATGTCTAAGAGATGTTTAGGCCATAGTTTAATGTTCTCAATCAATGTATGTACTACAATATGATGAGATAATAGATTGTTCATCTTTATCTTCTATACACCAGAGTCAATTTTTCCATCATACGCTAACAGCTCAAACGAGTTGTAGACATCATGTTAGTACACGAAACATATAGATATGTACAAACGAATAAAAAAGAAATTTAAAACATGAAATACTTTTTAAACCACGAGTTTATATCCATCAGATCTCGAAAAGTGAAAAGTCTCTCAGGAGTTCAGAATATATGAAAACTTTTTGAAATGCCTTCAAAGAATTTCAGGAAGCCATAAACACCAAATCTGAAAATTTACCACAATGTAAATATTTTTGAGTTTCTTTAGTCTTTGGCTTACAATTATTAAAAGTTATCCTCTTTTTTTTTGCATCCTGGACATGTATAATATCTGTTATAGGTTTAATAAACAGCTATAAGATAATTCTTCTACTTAGTTTAATTTCAATTTTTCTGGTTTACAAAGAAGGATTCACCTGATCAGAAGTAGGGACAACACTCAGTTCTTCAATTTAGATTAATTTCAATTTCATTGGTTGTTAAAGAAGCAATCACTTTGATCAGCAGTAGGGACAATTATTGCATATTGAAGTAGATCTTTAACAACTTGATAAGAATCAAGAATAGAGTTAAAAACAGTCATGTACTTGTTATTATCATCCAAGGACTAAGGGGTACCATTTAAGATCAAATTCAATTTTAAAAATTCATCACTAATATTATCCAAAGATTTACTCGCATCCATTTTATAGTTAAACAAAGATCCTTTTAGAAAATAGATAAAGACTTAGTATAATAGAGAGATTCTAGTTTACCCTAGAATTCAAGTGCAGTATCACATCGATGTACATTTCAAATAACTGAATCGAACATGTTAAAAAACAATAAATTGAATGCTTCTTCATCTATTTCTCCGACTATGTCCAAGAGATCTTTAGGCCATAGTTCTATGTTCTCAATTAATGCATGTCCTATAATATGATGAGATAGTAGCACGTTCATCTTTATCTTCCGTACACCATAGTTTATTTTTCCATCATAGGTTAACATCTCAAACGAGTTGTAGCCATCATGTTAGTACACGAAAAATATAGATTTGTACAAAAAGTTAAAAAAACTTTACAGCATAAAAATACCTTTTAAACCATGAGTTTATATCCACCAGAACTCGAAAACTGAAAAGTCTCTCAAGAGCTCAGAATATTAGAAATTTTACTAAAATACCTTTAAAGATTTTCAAGACCCTAGAAACACAAAATCAGAAAACCCAAAATATTAAAAGAACTTTTCTCGACTTTTAGATCTGGATCATCAAACCCTAAAAAAGTATAAAATATAAGATATTTGTAAGGGATTTGAACAAACTCTTATTTCACTTTTGTAAAAATGTTAGGATCTTAAGATTTGAGTTTCAAAATACATTTTAGAAAAGAGGTTAGAGCAAATTATAAAGAACAGAATTTATCGTGGTTTAACAAAATATCTACGTCCACCTTGGGCTCCGGTGATAAAAATTACTTAACAATATTCAGACAATCAAACTAAAACCTTAAAGCTATCAACTAATATAGACTACCCAAACAAACTACGCTAGCTAACTAGTGATTATTTTTTATCTTTAGACTATACAAGCTATTGCATGTGATTTAAACACTCTAATCGATCTAGAAGATAAACCCTAAGTTTATTTCTAATAGGAGAAAGAAGACTGAAAAACTCAAGAATAAGAGTATGAGCCGAAAAATGAATAAAGGAACCTTATATATGAGGTGGGTAGGGTTTTAATTTGAGCCGTCCAAACTAATCAAGATCAATAAATTTAATAAATCCGTCGTTTACATAATAAAACACAAACATTTTAGACTCAAGTCCAACAACCTATAAAAAAGTTCAGCCCAAATAATAAGACCAAAGCTGACTGTTGACAAAACATTGACTTGGACTAATCCAACCAAAAAAACAATCATATTTCATAAATATAAAAACTCAAATCCAATAGATTATTTAGTTAGTTCTTTTTGTTAGATTTATTTTTTTGTTGGAAACTTTACTCACTCCTTTTTCATTTAGCACATATAAAACATTTGACCTAAAATTATTTGATTCATCTAAACCTAAACCTTAAAGTTTATTAATCCTCTCCGTCTTCTTCTTCATGAATAAAGTAGAGATAAAATTAAAGAAAATCCATAAAATGAAGAAAAAGGAAAAGAGAAGGCTAAAATCAAAAGTTATTGTATAAAATGGTAAATTGTTTTACTATATTTTATATTTTTATATAATTAAATTTATTTTTTATAAGAAAAACTCTGATTTTGATGTACAATATGTGTCAATGAGAAAGATATATAAACAATTACAACTGAAAAATTAATAAAAATTATTATATTCTTAGAACCATTTATTAATATCTTGCAAATATACGAATGATTATTTGCATTTATGGTTGAATCTTGTATCTTTATTGATCCTTATTAATATAAATGTTTTGAATTTAATCACAGAAAGATTGATTATGATATTTCAAAATATATTTAGGTAACTCTCGTCTCTCCTAAAACTAGATTGTATGTATAATATTTTAAATAGATTATAAATTATAGTTAAGTTATAAATTATTTGATTAATCATATGGTTCAGTAAGTTAGAGATGTTAACAATTAAGGTCAATTGGAATGGATTTTTATGCAACAATTAATATTACCTGCACTTTACACATATCACTTATTCCCTAATTTTCTTTTATATCAGAATAATGCAAACTAGGAAAACTGATAGTGAAAAAATCCAAGCTATAGCTTAGTGTAGTTCATTACATCTAATACCCGGGAAATGAGTTTGATCAACTAGATCTTTTATTAAGCGATCATATTACTCAATCCAATGAATTTCTTTTAATAAACTGAGTTTTCTTGTTCCAGCTCCTTGGACTCCTTAAGATATAGCTGATCTAAAGGATATGGTTAATCCAAGATTTTTTTCAGGGTTAAAATTAATTATAATCAGAGGGGTTTGGGGTGACTGAAAATCAAATATCTAGGCTAATATCAATAGGGCCAAAATTTAGGTCGAGATAGGGGGTTTAATTCCATTTATACTTAGTTTTTATCAATTTGTGCAATTGTGACATTCTACTCGTCACTTGTTTCCCTATTGGCTTATATTAACGAGATTCCTTTAGTTTTAATATAATTCTGTTTTATTCAAGTTTCTATTTCTTCTTTTCTAGGACTCTCCTTTCATGTTAACATAGTCAAAATAGTAGAAAATCCGCAAAACAATAAAAAATGTCAAATAAATGGCCCATCATTGCGCACACTTTAAGTGTTTTATCACATGCCTCTCCACTTGTGTTTTTGAATCTATTAAAAGAATGATACATATATGGGTAAACTGGTTTTCTTCCACCTGGTTTTTTACAAAGTTTCTTTTTATTTCAATATATTTTGTTGATTGTGTATAAAATACATATGTACATATTTAGATGAGATATTAAGAAAATTCCCATGTTGGTCCTCAAATTTAGTTACTTTTTTTAACATTTGTATCTTGGTTGAGTTTTTCAGGAGAGGCATATCAAACTTCTATAATGGTAAATACAAATTTTACACTAGCCTAGATAAAGTTGAATCAAGTGTATCCGTAAAAGAGATAGCAAAACCGGATAATGCGTACGACAAGAAACCCAAAATGATGGTGGCACATAATAATTTCTTTAACAAGAGCTATTATAATCTTAAAGGAAGTACCATCCGGGGTGGGGTTTAACCAATTGATCTTCACATTCCAAAATTCCACTAGTTGTCCCATTAGCTGCTACTGGTCATTGTTTGGAAAGATTAAGAAATATTATGAAAATGATGAAATGTTTCTTGCATCTTAGCCCAGTGTAGTCAATATTTTAGACTGTAATGGCTACAAACTTTCTTTTAATCTTTAATTCTTACTTATCTTTAACTCTTAAATTTTTTAAGCCATGTTTCGTCTACATTATTGATTTTTTCATCTACAAAGACACAAGCAATTCAACAACTAGTGTATCAAGTTTTACATATTGATCCTCAACCTAGACCAAGCGACAACCTGAAACTGAACTCCACTAGGTCCATTTTGTAAACTGTATATATGTTTGTCGAAATTGAGTTGTTGATACAGGGGATAACTAATTACTCTTGAACTTGATAAATAAGTATTTCCTATGATTATTTTATTATGTATTTAAATGCTTAATAGTATGATAAAGTTATTTTATATGTCTTATTTGGCGAAAATTATATTTTGTCTGGCTATCAAACGTATAATCTTTTGGGTTATTTACAAAATATATTTTTCAAATCATATATCTTTAATCGTTCAGTGGAGTAAATGTATGTTTACTTTATATAAATTAAACTTGGTTGATAAAATATATTTTTCTTATGGACCATCTAGTTTTGATGAATGAAAGTTAAAGTAGGTTAATTAAATTTCTTTTACTTTGGGACCATCTAGTTTTGATGAATGGTCTTTCTAGTTAGCTCTCTAACTGTTTGAAGTTTCATTAATTGGCATTTCAACTACAAAGATATTTTATGTAATTAACTTGGCAAGTCTTATTCACCTTTTAACAATAGAATTTAATGTACTAATTCCAAAATTTGTAGTAGATTCGGGGTAAGGAATCATTAACTCGCGGTATCTCTAAAAAATTTCAATATCTTGTTCCAAGATAAATATACAAGGTCATATTTCTAAGCTATTTTAAGTTTGATTTGATCTATATGTCGAATAAAAATATAAAGAGTATGAATTCATCAATATTTCATATATATATATAGTTTTTTATACTGAACATGTTGAACTTAGGAAAAATATTTTATATACATAAAATATGAATTTGTATATGCCACAAATCGGTAAGTAAATAATCTAGTAAATGCCAACATGATTTTTTTTATATAGTATTTTACACGTAACTTAAATATATTAATTTGTATTATATGTATATAAAATACTTTTTAAAAATTTCAACAAGTCCAATAGGCATCTATATATTTATGAAAGAATATATTTACATAAAATTGTAGAATTACAAGTTCATGCATTCATCTATAATACATTTATCATGATATAAGTTTAAGTGACACGTGATACTTATATCACTATTAAGTATAACTAAAATATAAAAAGTAGGTATGTATGCTAAAATATTAAATTTATTAAATATGCCCTTGAGGGCCTATACTCATTTGTATATGTGTAGGTGTCCATACATTTTTCTATCATTTATTTGCACCATAATTTATAATTATTATTAGTAGAAATGGTATATATAAAGTAAAAATATATATTTTTGAATCTTGACATAATTTAGGATAAACACATATTTTCTATATATATATATATATATATATTTAAATTCAGTGCTTATTGTTAAATTCTTTTATCAATTTTAAGTATTAGTGTAAGATATACAATAAAGGTTATAAATTGTTTAAAAAAGTGAAAGGACCATGTTCCTCACTTGCATTGATTTTATCGTTAGACGAGTTATGTTAAATAACATATCAGATAGTTTTATTAACTAGAAGTATACATATATTTCTTTGGATTATTTTTCTATTGTAATGTGATTATATATATAGGTGTGCATGTGGGGGCCTCGTACCTATCTCGTGTTTGCTTGTGGGGGCATCGTACCTATCTCGTGTAATCTTGTAGGGGACTCGTACCTATCTCGTGTATGCTTCTAGGGGTCTCATACGTATCTCATGTGTTCTTGTTGATTCCTCGTACATATCTCGTGTGTGCCTATGGGGGCCCTGTACCTATCTTGTTTTTCATGTTGGGGGGCTCATACCTATCTCGTGTGTTCCTATGGGTGTCTTGTACCTACTTCATGTATACTTGTTTGATTCTTGTCCCTATCTCTAGTTTTCATGTGTACCATCTAGAATTTTATTTAATATGTAAGCAATATTATTTATAGTGATGAATCGCATTATTAGGTTTACTCGTGATATATCGAAAAGTGACCCACATATTTTTTTATCTTAAAATTTGTGTTTGATATTTTTCGTGACTTACTAAGCATTCGGTTTCTCACTCGTACTTAATGTCTGTGTTTTAGAGAAGCATGAATCAGACGAATGGGTATCTGAAGAGGGTAGAAAAGTTAACTAGTTACGAGCATATTAATAAAGGGAGTCATGATGATTATCTCTATTTAAGAACTCATATTTACTTTCATTGAATTGTCACTATCTTAGGCATGCATGCTACATAATATTCATCATCACCAATAGTCAATTTGTTCTTTAGGTTTAAATTTTTTTTCTTAAAATGTCCAAACTTTACCACAATATAAATATTTTTGAGTTTCTTTAGACATTGTCTTACGATTATTAAAAGTTATCGTATTTTTTTTTGCATCCAGGACATGTATAATATCTTTTCTAGGTTTAATAAACAACTATAAGCCAATTCTTCTACCTAGTTTAATTTCAATTTTTCTGGTTATAAAAGAAGCAATTACTTGAACAAAAGCAGGGACAATACTCAGTTCTTCAATTTAGTTTAATTTCAATTTCTTTGGTTGTTAGAGAAGCAATCAATTTGATCAGAATTAGGGATAATTGCTGCATATTGAAGTAGATCTTTAACAACTAGATAAAAATCAAGAATAAAGTTAAAAACAGTCATGCACTTGTTATTATCATCCAAGGACTAAGGGGTACTATTTAACATCAAAGTCAATTTTAAAAATCCATCAATGTTATCATCTAAATATTTACTCGCATTCATTTTATAGTTAAACAAAGATCTTTTTAAAAAATACAAGTTGGGTAAAGACTTAGTAGAATAGAGAGATTCTAGTTTACCCTAGAGTTCAAGTGCAGTATCACATCGATGTACATTTCAGATAACTGAATTGCACATGTTAAGAAATAATATATTGAATGCTTCTTCCTCTATTTCTCCGTCTTGGACATAGTTCTATGTTCTCAACCAATGCATGTCCTACAATATGATGAGATAGTAGCACGTTCATCTTTATTTGCCGTACAACAAAGTCAATTTTTCCATCATAGGTTAACATCTCAAACGAGTTGTAGCCATCATGTTAGTACACAAAATATAGATATGTACAAAAAGTTAAAAAAGAACTTTACAACATGAAAATACCTTTTAAACCATAAGTTTATATCCACTAGATCTCGAAAAACTGAAAAGTCTCTCAGGAGTTAAGAATATTAGAAATTTTATTGAAATACCTTTAAAGATTTTCAATATCATAGAAACAAAATATCTGAAAACCAAAATATTAAAAGAACTTTAATCGACTTATAGATCTAGATCATCAAACCCTAAAAGAGTAAAAAATATAAGATATTTGTAAAGGATTTAAACAAACTCTTATTCCACCGTTGTAAAATTATTAAGATCATAAGATTTGAGTTTCAAAATACATTTTAGAAAAGAGATTAGAGAAAACTATAAAGAACACAATGATTTGTCGTGGTTTAATTAAATATCTACGTCCACGTTGGGCTCTGGTGATTGACGTTACTTAACAATATTCAGACAATCGAACCAAAACCTTAAAGCTATCAACAAATATAGACTACCCAAACCAATTATGCTAGCTAACTAGTGATTATTTTTTATCATAGGACTATACAAGCTATTCCATGAGATTTAAACACTCTAATCGATCTAAACCCTGAGTTTATTTCTATTGGGAGAAAGAAGACTGAAAAACTCAAGAACAAGAGAATGAGCCGAAATATGAATAAGGGAACCTTATATATGGGGTGGGTAGGGTTTTAATACATCTTGCGTTTACATAATAAAACACAAACATTTTAGACTTAAGTCCAATAACCTATAAAAAAGTTTAGCCCAAATAATAAGACCAAAGCTGACTTATGACAAAACAATGATTGGACTAATCCAACACAAAAAAATAATCATATTTCATAAATATAAAAACTCAAATCCAATAGATAATTTAAATAGTTCTTTTTGTTCGATTTAGCCCATATATAACATTTGACCTAAAATTATTTGATTCATCGAAATCTAAACCTTTATATTTCTGAAACCTCGCCCTTCTTCTTCTTCATGAATAAAGTAGAGATAAAATAAAGAAAATTCATAAAATGAAGAAAAAGGAAAAGAGAAGGCTAAAATCAAAAGTTATTGTATAAAATGGTAAATTGGTTTGCTATTTTTTATATTTATATATAATTATATTTATTTTTTATAAGAAAAACTCTGATTTAGATGTACAATATGTGTCATTGAGAAAGATATATAAAAATCTCAACTGAAAAATTAATAAAAATTATTATATTCTTGAATCATTTATTTATATCTTGCAAATATACGAATGTCTATTTCAATTTATGGTTGAATCTTGTATTTTTATTGATCCTTATTAATATAAATGTTTTGAATTTATTTACAGAAAGATCGTTGATTATGATATTTCAGAATATATTTAGGTAAGTCTTGTCTCTCCTAAAAGTGGATAGTATATATAAGATTTTAAATTGTTAATAAATTATAGTTAAGTTATAAATTATTTGAGTAATCATATGGTTCAGTAAGTTAGAGATCTTAACAATTGAGGTCAATTAGAATTGATTTTCATGCAACAACTGATATTACCTTCACTTTACACATATCACTTATTCCCTAATTTTTTAATCACAAATAAAAGAACTTTTTTTTTACTTTCGAAGGTGCCTACGGCACCAAAAGAAAAGAGAAGACAATATACTAGAAAAGAGATAAAATGATTTGATATTCAATAACAAGTAAAATTATTTTTTTAATCTTATTAAAAAATGAAATCATTCATACTAAAAACAAAAGGATCACTTTCTCATTTTAATATATAGAATTTTTCAGTCTATTTGTTATTAAAATATAGACATTTCTTCTCATTAATCAAACGAGAATGTCATACATTATTAATATTTATCTATATCTTTATAAAAAAATCAAGTCCCTAAAAGACTTGAAAGTAACATAAATAAATATATGTACTCTTCTATTATTATAATCTATTGAACTTTTTGTTTTTATAATTACGTCATTTTGGAAAATGTAAGTTTTTAATAATTTGAGGGAGGGACAATTACCAAACCAGGAGGAGTATGATGTTAACTTTGACGGAGAACTCCCAAAAAATGAGGAGGATTATGACTTCGATGATGATGATGACCAACACAACGCCGTATGAAAAAATGGAAGCGTACGTCTTCTTTCATAAATTTAATCTGGTCATATAACTATAATAAAAAGGAATTTTAATTTTATAATCTATATATCTTAGACTTTACTAAATATTTATAATTTATAGATTATTTAAAGAATGTTCCCATCCCAATAACAAGGAGTACCAAAAGATGGGTCGTGAGATAGGGTTAGAGCCGTCCCAAATCAAATTCTAGTTCCAAATCAAGCGCGCTCAAATGAAGGTAAAATATGTGTTTTCTTATTATTTTTTTGAAGTGACAATTATAAAAAGCCATAATTACCCAACCAAGAAAACCCTTTCTTAAATTGTTTATTATTCGAAATATATGAAATTGTTACTTTAAATACTTTGAACCCATCCAAGCAACACTACTACCTCTTATAGATGAAATATAAATGTTTGCTTATCTTGCATAGGAAAAACATGAAAACTCCAAGAACGTCCAGAAAATGAACTCGGGCTGAAACACGAGGATTCGTGAAGCTCTTAGCAATGTTGCTAGGTGTTCAAAGTGTGGAGGAAACACGGCAACATTAGGAGACATGTCGTTTAATAAACACCAACTTAGATGTGAAAATAACATATTGAGAAAGGAGTTACTAGTACTACTAATTAAATTATATAATGTTTAGAAGTTTAAATTTAACTTTTGTTTTATTACATACTTTTTCTAGTTTGATCGTCTATCTACTATGATGAACAATTACCTTGGAAAATATGCTGCGACCTACTCTTATCAAACTTCGATTCCCATGCCTGCACAACACATGCTTAAATATGGATCAAGCTCACACAAAAACACCATGGAGAGCATTGGTGTTGGGCCGTCAACTCCAAAAATAACAATCCCACCTTTCTTTCTATGTTCCGCAATTATATACTCCAACAATTTAACCCCTTCACTATCATGCGCAACCGAAGGTTCATCAAGTAACCAAATCGCACGATCAATAGCTAACAATCTCGCCAGCTGTACTCTCTTCCTTTGACCCATTGACAACATTCTTGCCTTATCCTTAACAAGCCTCCCTAATCCCATAAGCTCTAAAGCAGGTAAAGATCTTCCTTGTTTACCTTCAAGAACTTCAAACCATTGAACATTGTCAAGAACTGTGAATTTGTCTTTAATTGCGTCTTTTAAAGATAGCTAATTGAGTTGAAGTTTGTATTGATGGAATATTCCTGAGTCTGTTACGTTATGATTGTTCCATAGGATTTCTCCAGCTGATGGTTTTGAAAAACCAGCCATCATTCGTAAGAATGTGCTTTTGCCTGATCCATTTGTTCATGTGAGAATTAGTGCTGTCGTAAGATTTGTTGAGCGTTTCTCATGCATGAGACATTGTTGAGTAGAATCCTAGGAATTGGGGGTTTACGTAGAGACATGAAGAATCTTTACACTTTACACTTTAATTGTTTTATCACATGCCTCTCCACTTGTGTTTTTGCATCTATTAAAAGAATGCTACATATATGGGTAAACTGGTTTTCTTCCTCCTGGTTTTTCACAGTTTAAGTTTCTTTTTATTTCAATATATTTTGTTGAATGTGTATAAAATACATAGGTACTTGTGTATATGAGATATTAAGTAAATTCTCGTGTTTGTCCTCAAATTTAGGTTTTTTTTTTTAACATTTGGATCTTGGTTTTGTTTTTCAGGAGAGGCATATCAAATTTCTATAATGGTAAATTTAAATCTTACACTAGCCTAGTTAAAGTTGAATCAAGTTTATCCGTAAAAGAGATATCAAAACTGGATAATGTGTACGACAAAAACGCAAAATGATGGTGGCACATAATAATTTCTTTAACAAGAGCTATGATAATCTTCAAGGAAGTACCATTCGGGATTGGGGTTTAACAAATCGATCTTCACATTCCAAAATTCCACTGGTTGTCTCATTAGCTGCGACTAGTCATTGTTTGGAAAGGAGGAAGAAAGATTATGAAAATGATGAAATGTTACTTGCATCTTAGCCTAGTCTAGTCAACGTTTTAGACTGTAATGGCTACAAACTTTCTTTTAATTTTCTATTCCTACTTGTCATTAACTCTTCAATTTTTTAAGCCATGTTTCATCAACATTATTGTTTTTTTCATCTACAAAGACACATGCAATTCAACAACTAGTGTATCAAGTTTTACATAATGATCCTCAACCTGGACCAAGCGACCACCTGAAACTGAACTCCATTAGTTCCATTTTATGTTTGTCGAAATTGAGTTGTTGAAACAGGGGATAACTAAGTAGTCTTGAATTTGATAAATAAGTATTTCCTATGAATATTTTATTATGGATTTAAATATTAATAGTATGATAAAGTTATTTTATATGTCTTATTTGGCAAAAATTATATTGTCTCTTGTTATCAAAAAAATCAACGGTATGTGTATAATCCTTTGGGTCATTTACAAAATATATTTTTCAAATCATATATCTTTAATCGTTCACTGGATTAAATGTATGTTTACTTTTTATAAATTAAACTTGGTTGATGAAATATATTTTACTTTTGGACCATCAAGTTTTGATGAATGAAAGTTAAAGTAGGTTAATTAATTTCTTTAAATTTGGGATCATCTAGTTTTAATGAATGATGTTCCTAGTTAGCTCTCTAACTGTTTGAAGTTTCATTTATTATTCTTTCACTTGTAACTAATACTAATAATATATATATATATATTATATTTCAGAGTTTTTTCTATGGTCCAGATTTACTCGCAGAGGTGGTACCGAAAATTAAATCTGGCCAAACATAAGTGGTTGCCAAGATTTAATCTGGCTAAACATAAGTGGTGGTGAGGATTGATTCCTGTCAACGGAATTCATTTTTACTTTAGTCTCTTCAGACACGCTTTTTTTTTAACCCGGTACCATTCCTGTAAACAGAATTCCTTTTTTCTTTAGTGTCTTTAGACACAGGTTTTACCTAGTTAATATATATAGCATTTTTTTAATATTTTTTTTACCGAAAAAAGGTCGCTGACCATGGCATTTCAACGATAGAGACATTTTGTGTAATTAACTTTGCAAGTCTTATCTACCTTTTACTAATAGTATTTAATGTATTAATTCTAAACTTGGTGGTAGATTCAGGGTAAGGAATCATTGACTCACGGTATCTCTATAATTTTACAATATCTTGTTCCATTATAAATATACAAGGTTATATATCTAAACTATTTTAAGGTTGATTTGATCTGTAGGTCGAATAAAAATATACAGAGTATGAATTCATTAATATTACATATATATATATATAGTTTTTTATACTGAACATGTTGAACTTATGAAAAATATTTTATATGCATAAAATATTAATTTGTATATGCCACAAATCGGTAAGTAAATAATCTAGTAAATGCCAACATGATTTTGTTTATATAGTAATTTACACGTAACTTAAATATATTAATTGGTATTATATGTGTATAAAATACTTTTTCATAAGTTCGACAAGTCCAATAGGCATCTATATATTTATGAAAGTATATATTTATATGAAATTGTAGCATTCCAAATTCATGCATTCATCTATAATACATTTATCATGATATAAGTTTAAGTGACACATGTTACTTTTATCACTATTAAGTATAACTGAAATATAAAACGTAGGTATGTATGCAAAAATATTAAATTTATTAAATATGCACTAGAGGACCTATACTCATTTGTATATGTATAGGTGTCCATATATTTTTCTATCTTTTATTGTCACCATACTCTATAATTAGTATTAGTAGAAATGGTATATATAATGTATAAATATATATATTTATGAATCTTGATATAATTTAGGATAAATACATATTTTCTATATATTTTTTTTAATTCAGTTCTTATTGTTAAATTCTTTTATCAATTTTAAATATGTGTGTAAGATATACAACAAAGGTTATAAATTGTTTAAAAAAGTCAAAGGACCATGTTCCTAACTTGCATGGATTTTATTGTTAGACGAGTTATGTTAAAGAACATATCAGATAGTTTTATTAACTAGAAGTATACATATATTTCTTTGGATTATTTTTCTATTGTAATGTGATTATATATATTAGTGTGTCTGTGGGGGCCTCGTACCTTTCTCTTGTTTGCTTGTGGGGGCCTCGTACCTATCTCTTGTTTGCTTGTGGGGGACTCGTACCTATCTCGTGTAAGCTTGTAAGTTACTCGTACCTATCTCTTGTATGCTTGTGGGGGTCTCATACATATCTCATGTGTTCTTGTGGATGCCTCGTACATATCTCGTGTTTGCCTGTGTGGGCGCTGTACCTATCTTGTTTTTCTTGTTGGGGGCCTCATACCTATCTCGTGTGGGCCTATGGGTGTCTTGTACCTACCTCGTGTATGCTTGTCTGGTTCTTGTCCCTGTTTCAAGTTTTAATGTGTACCATCGAGAACTTATTTCATATGTAAGCAATATTATTTATAGAGATGAGTTGCATTATCAGGTTTACTCATCATATATCTATCAGTGATCCACATAGTTTTTTATCTTAAAATTTGGGTTTGATATTTTTTATGACTTACTAAGCATTCGGTTTCTCACTTGTACTTAATGTCTGTGTTTTAGATAAGCATGAAACAGGGGAATGGGTATGTGAAGAGGGTAGAAAAGTTAACTAGTCACGAGCATCTCATTAAAGGGAGTCATGATGACTATTTCTATTTACGAACTCATATTTACTTTTGTTATTTTTTCGTTTATAGAAAATCCTTGTGCACAACATGAGAACTCCTTTTGTTGTATGTTGTGTTGCATTCTAACCATATCCACGTTGACAGCAGTCGAAGCGTGACCTAGTTGGTATTAAAGCTTAGGTTATGATCTCCAAGGTAAGTAATTGAGTTCGATAATATGAATATATGAATACGAGTTTGTTTGTTTAGATATTTAGTTTTAGAGTAGATCTACAAGTTGAGGTTCCATACGGGCGTTGTACCTCTTAGGTTTTATTAGAGTGCTTAGCAGAAGCTTGGTAAGATTGCGATGATTAACTAACTTGACCAAGATATCGTGTTAGTGTAATTTATATTTATCTTAAGTTGTATGGGATTGAAACTTTGTAGTGAAGATTCCTACCTTGGTTGACTTATATGCGAGTACTCAATAAATCATCAACTTTATTCATCTTTAGTGTGTTTACCAATCTTTTGTAATTATCACACTGTAGCCATTTATATTCTTTTATATGTGCAACAAGAAAACTTACCCCTAATTTAAAATATTTCAAGTTATGTTTTTATACCTTTGTTAGATATTTTTCAAAACCTTTATTGAATATATTAGTTCATGCCTTTTTAAAAATTTATTTAGTTTATATGCATATGCAATGAAAAGTTATGAAGATTACATTGACCTTAATTTCTTTTCATAGTATATGCTTAAGGTTTATTATGCATGTGGTACATATTTAGACTATAATTGTAGTGAAATATTATGCATGTGATTTTGATATCGTAGTAGACCCTTCTCATACTTTCTCAATGCGTGATATATTCTACTTGCTAGGTCGATAAAAGTGTTTCAAAATTTGCATAAAAACGGCTTTTCATTTAGGTTATTTTATTCGTAAGAATTACTTTCTTCATAAATGTTTTGAAATAAATTATACTACCTTGGAATTTTATGTGCGAATCGACTAAATTTATTATAATCTAGTTCATGTTTGGTTTATTTTACTTGATAATATTGTACTTGAAGTGCGAGTTTAGATGGCGAATTTCCTTATAATAGGGGGAAAGTGTAATGACCTAATAATTCTGTTTTTTTTTTTTTTAGTTTTTTTATTATTGTATATAATATTCTAAATATATATTATATAAGACTATGTTTTATATTGTAAACATTCTAATTAATCTTTCACCTTTCACTTTCATATACTTATGTTATATTTTATTTTATTTATTCATTTTATCCGCCTAAATGTCTTTCTCCCTATCTTCTTCAAAATATATTTCCTTATTCATATTCTAAATGCAAGAAACAAGGTTTCCTAATTACTTAAGAAAGAGTCAATATGTAATGTTTTTTTACTTTTAATTATGTAAATTTTTTATCCATTTATTTATTTTTGATCAATACATATTTTGACTATATAGTCTTAATATATATGTGTTAGAGGCTACAACTCTTGTTAAGTTTGTTAATAATATTATAAATTTGAAGAATCACAAGGAACATGTAATTTACTTTTAGCATAAAAATATAAATCATATGTTATAGTTTTCCAGTTTGGTCCATATGAAATTTTACATGCTTATATATATATATATATATATATATATATATATATATATATATGTGACATGTTTCTATATTTTTATCATTAATATTATAATTTCGGTAACTGATATTCATAATGATCAAAAGAAGTAAAATAAAAATGATTAATTTTTTTATTTAGTTTTTCATGAGCATTCTTGATAAATGACATTTTTAATGGTTGATTTATATCAAATTAAGCTGAATCATTGATATTAGGTTTATCGACTTATTTGTATATATATATATATATATATATATCTATTGGTCAAAATTAGGATTTATGTCTCATAAATATGTTTGTTATGCCTAAAAAATTTTGTTACGATTATATGTACTATTAATCTACTTTTTTGTCTAAATTATTTACCTTGACTTCAGTTTATTAGTAGAAGATTATGAAAAAGATTATGGATTAAATTTGGACTAGATTATCGATTTTAATATGTTATGGGGTTTGAGAGTTAAACTTTATCCCGTGCTTGATTTAGGGATTTGGTATAAAAAAATTGGATGATTACACTGGACTATTGAACACTAGGAAACTAGAATCTACTGTGTTTAAATATATATTTGTGCTCATTATTGGTTATTTTTCATTAATTCCACATAAAGATATTAGGTGATATAGTGATGTTATTAAAAAAATTTACATATCTGTTGGAAAAAGAATATTCTAAGTATGAATTATCTGGTGGTCAGGATTGATTCTGGCCAAACATAAGTGGTGGCCAACGATTCTGGCCCAACTTATTAATTTTTTTTTTATACAAAACACGTTTAACCAAAAAAAACCCAAAACCCCCATTCTTACATTACTCGTCCACCTTCCATCAACGCCGCTCGAAGACCATTCTCCACCACAGTTCAAAGACCATTCTCCACCACCACTCGAAGACCATTATCAACCACCGCTCGAAAAACTTTTGGTTCTTTTTCTCATAATTTATAAAATCTATGTCTCAGGTAATAATATGTCTGCAATGAATCTAAATTCGGACCTTATCTTCCACATTATACAATTTTGCAATGAGGAGAATTTTAAGAACACAGCTCATATGTGAGTAATCTTATTCAATTCTTTGCGTTTATTCATAATCATAAATACAGTACTATTTAATTTTTACCATTTGTCCATTCATTATGCAAATAGTCTATTAATATACTTATAAAGTTGCAAATACACCTTTAGGGTGTGTTTGCTATTGTTTAGGATAATATAACATAGGGGTATATTGGGCTATTTTGTATAAGACAGGACCAGTGTTGCAATTAAACTAAATAAGATTCCACTGTGTTGATGGGTTTTGTTCTCCATGTCACATAGGCTAGAGCAAGAGACAGGTGTTTACTTCGATATGGGATAACGCTGAAATATATCTTTCTAGTTTCACTTCGGTTGAAGAAAACAATTCTCAATTCAATCAAGATATATCTAGAGGCGCTAGACAGTAAGTGAGATAGTAATTAAAACTCTATAGGATTATTTTGTAATTGCAATTTTTTATTTTCTAGAAATGAACATGGAAAGGCTTAAGAAATCCTTTTAAAAGATCGGAAGGTTTTGAGATGTCTTGATTCAAGTACTTTCTGAGCCTTTTTTGTTTATTATAGGGATGTATTTTGCAATTAATTTAAGTTTTTTGTTTCTTCTTAATGTAGACATATGAGGAGTATTTGGAAGCTCATAGTGGACGCCGAAAAAGATCATATCAATGTGTAAGTATTCTTTATTATATAGGGACCTATAGTGCAATTTATCATTTTATTATGCATAATATAGGGACCTATAGTGCATCTTTTGTAATATATAGGGGACTTGTAATGCAATTAATTTTTAAATAAATAGCGCCCTGCGTTATGTTAACTACTTAAATTTATCCATGTATTTCAAAATTTTGCAGAAATACCATGTGTTATGCACAAGAAATCAAAAATTGAATGTGAAGAATAAGATGGGTATATGATAATCATGAGGAAGAACATGAGAATATAGTTGAACCTGCACCTGGATCACCATTGAAGAAGGAGCATGTTGTTACCATTGGTAGCCTACTATTTTAATGGAGTTGTGAGATACAATCTGGATCACCTATCTCACAAATTATATTCTTAAAATCAATCTATTTCAGGTTTCTGTTTTAGATTCAGTTTTTTTCTTTTGATTAAGATCATGATGTATAAATTTACTAACACTAATTTTATGATTAATTATAGTATTAGAAATTCAATTTCATCATCAACGCTTTGATTTTTTGATTGATTGCATTATTGGTTCTTTAAAGTGTCAATCATCACAGGTACATTTATAATATTCTTCTTATTCATTCTTTCAAAACCGCTCTCTCATTCTATAAATGAATTTACCCCTTCTCCTCCACTACCTTGATAGTTTACATTTTCATATTCTACCGCGGTAAAGTTTGAGAGCTGGACAAATTCAAACGGGGAGGCAACATTTTCTAATTTTACAAGTGTGTCGTTGTTGAGGTATATTATGCCAATATGATTTTTTTTAAAGAAACTCTAAAATGATTGTTAGTTTATATATTTATTAGAATCTTATGTTATACCTGACTGTGACCATTCTGAGGCTAACATGGGGTCACAATCCGAAAGGATTGGTCATAATCTTGGACCCACAAGCATGAAGCTTTTCATTAGTTTGATTAGTCATAATCCCTACTCCAGTATTACTATTCTGAAACCGTGTCTATTATTGCGGAGGATCTCTAAGATATGGCATTCCTGATCTCTATTTTTTCCTCCTGGAGCGCGATGTCTTTGAAAGTTGGTATCTCTAAAGCGATTCAAGTTTCCTCCTAGAATGGTAATTAATTATTTGTATTCATCTAGAGGATAAAAACTTACTTATTGCTGCTTTTACAAATATATACCATTAACATAGAGGTACATGGTGGTTGGAAGTACAACCGGATGACTAAAACCCCTTCTCAAATGGAATAATTCTCTTCTTAGATTGTTCAGTTTATGTTACAAAAACGTGAATAGTGTCTTTCTCCAAATCACAATTTTCAAGCAAGGTATTCCTCTAAACTATTGGTCCCTGTGTACTTTGTATTTCTTTATATGCTATCTGGCCTAAAACTGTGTTTTTTTAATATTTTGCAGTGATATGGTAATTCTTGCCGAGTCCGAATTGTTTTGAATTGTCAGAATGTCGAGTCAAAATTGTTTAAATTCTTTTGTAGTAATACAGTCATTTTTGAAGACACTGATGAGCTTGAAATTCTGAGTTAATTACATCATTTGCACCTCTCTATTTCTTCTATTGAAAAGTGTAAACATGAATTTTAACAACAATAAGTAATATTGTTATGAATTTTAACAATTGTAAGTCCAAACATACAAGGACCTATAGTGCAATTAACCAATATTTTCTTGCTCCATTTCATTATTTTCTTAAGGATTGTTCTTATGCAGGTTCCGGTAACATCCATTTTTCAGTTTTATTATTGCATTTTTGTTTTACTTATTGTATCTAAATGTGTTTCGATTTGATTAACAAGAGCTTTGAGATTTAGATTGTTTTATCTGTTGAATTAAGATAATTAAGTACGAGTAAATATTTTTGGTGCAAATTTTAAGTACGAGTAAATATTTTTTGAATGATAATTGTAGCGAAATTGGAACCCTAAGTGTTTGATTGGGGCTGCTTAGAAACACTCTAAATGTTTCTCTGCTCCTTGCTTCTAGATCACTTCAAAGCAGGATCGCCATTATGTGTGATATTAAATCATTTTTGTATATATTCATTTAAAAATCCATTTATCTCAGTCTAGAATAGTAGCTCTGCTCCTATATCTAAGTCACGGATTCCTCAAGTAGTTTCTAATACCCTTGGATTTGGTCCTCAAATTTAGTTACTTTTTTTAACATTTGTATCTTGGTTGAGTTTTTCAGGAGAGGCATATCAAACTTCTATAATGGTAAATACAAATTTTACACTAGCCTAGATAAAGTTGAATCAAGTGTATCCGTAAAAGTGATAGCAAAACCGGATAATGCGTACGACAAGAAACCCAAAATGATGGTGGCACATAATAATTTCTTTAACAAGAGCTATTATAATCTTAAAGGAAGTACCATCCGGGGTGGGGTTTAATCAATTGATCTTCACATTCCAAAATTCCACTAGATGTCCCATTAGCTGCTACTGGTCATTGTTTGGAAAGATTAAGAAATATTATGAAAATGATAAAATGTTTCTTGCATCTTAGCCCAGTGTAGTCAATATTTTAGACTGTAATGGCTACAAACTTTCTTTTAATCTTTAATTCTTACTTATCTTTAACTCTTAAATTTTTTAAGCCATGTTTCGTCTACATTATTGATTTTTTCATCTACAAAGACACAAGCAATTCAACAAGTAGTGTATCAAGTTTTACATATTGATCCTCAACCTGGACCAAGCGACAACCTGAAACTGAACTCCACTAGGTCCATTTTGTAAACTGTATATATGTTTGTCGAAATTGAGTTGTTGATACAGGGGATAACTAATTACTCTTGAATTTGATAAATAAGTATTTCCTATGATTATTTTATTATGTATTTAAATGCTTAATAGTATGATAAAGTTATTTTATATGTCTTATTTGGCGAAAATTATATTTTGTCTGGCTATCAAACGTATAATCTTTTGGGTTATTTACAAAATATATTTTTCAAATCATATATATTTAATCGTTCAGTGGAGTAAATGTATGTTTACTTTATATAAATTAAACTTGGTTGATAAAATATATTTTTCTTATGGACCATCTAGTTTTGATGAATGAAAGTTAAAGTAGGTTAATTAAATTTCTTTTACTTTGGGACAATCTAGTTTTGATGAATGGTCTTTCTAGTTAGCTCTCTAACTGTTTGAAGTTTCATTAATTGGCATTTCAACGACAAAGACATTTTATGTAATTAACTTGGCAAGTCTTATTGACCTTTTAACAATAGTATTTAATGTACTAATTCTAAAATTTGTAGTAGATTCGGGGTAAGGAATCGTTAACTCACGGTATCTCTAAAAAATTTCAATATCTTGTTCCAAGATAAATATACAAGGTCATATTTCTAAGTTATTTTAAGTTTGATTTGATCTATAGGTCGAATAAAAATATAAAGAGTATGAATTCATCAATATTTCATATATATATATATATAGTTTTTTATACTGAACATGTTGAACTTAGGAAAAATATTTTATATACATAAAATATTAATTTGTATATGCCACAAATCGGTAAGTAAATAATCTAGTAAATGCCAACATGATTTTTTTTATATAGTATTTTACACGTAACTTAAATATATTAATTTGTATTATATGTATATAAAATACTTTTTAAAAATTTCAACAAGTCCAATAGGCATCTATATATTTATGAAAGAATATATTTACATAAAATTGTAGAATTACAAATTCATGCATTCATCTATAATACATTTATCATGATATAAGTTTAAGTGACACATGATACTTATATCACTATTAAGTATAACTAAAATATAAAAAATAGGTATGTATGCAAAAATATTAAATTTATTAAATATGCACTTGAGGGCCTATACTCATTTGTATATGTGTAGGTGTCCATACATTTTTCTATCATTTATTTGCACCATAATTTATAATTATTATTAGTAGAAATGGTATATATAAAGTATAAATATATATTTTTGAATCTTGACATAATTTAGGATAAACACATATTTTCTATATATATATATATATATATATATATATATATATATATATATATATATATATATATATATATATATATTTAAATTCAGTGCTTATTGTTAAATTCTTTTATCAATTTTAAGTATGACTGTAAGATATACAATAAAGGTTATAAATTGTTTAAAAAATTCAAAGGACCATGTTCCTCACTTGCATTGATTTTATCGTTAAACGAGTTATGTTAAATAACATATCAGATAGTTTTATTAACTAGAAGTATACATATATTTCTTTGGATTATTTTTCTATTGTAATGTGATTATATATATAGGTGTGCATGTGGGGGCCTCGTACCTATCTCGTGTTTACTTGTGGGGGCATCGTACCTATCTCGTGTAATCTTGTAGGGAACTCGTACCTATCTCGTGTATGCTTGTGGGGGTCTCATACGTATCTCATGTGTTCTTGTTGATTCCTCGTACATATCTCGTGTGTGCCTATGGGGGCCCTGTACCTATCTTGTTTTTCATGTTGGGGGGCTCATACCTTTCTCGTGTGTTCCTATGGGTGTCTTGTACCTACTTCGTGTATACTTGTTTGATTCTTGTCCCTATCTCTAGTTTTCATGTGTACCATCTAGAATTTTTTTTTAATATGTAAGCAATATTATTTATAGTGATGAATTGCATTATTAGGTTTACTCGTGATATATCTAACAGTGACCCACATAGTTTTTTATCTTAAAATTTGTGTTTGATATTTTTCGTGACTTACTAAGCATTCGGTTTCTCACTCGTACTTAATGTCTGTGTTTTAGAGAAGCATGAATCAGACGAATGGGTATCTGAAGAGGGTAGAAAAGTTAACTAGTTACGAGCATATTGTTAAAGGGAGTCATGATGACTATCTCTATTTAAGAACTCATATTTACTTTCATTGAATTGTCACTATCTTAGGCATGCATGCTACATCAGATTCATCATCACCAATAGTCAATTTGTTCTTTAGGTTTAAATTTTTTATCTTAAAATGTCCAAACTTTACCACAATATAAATATTTTTGAGTTTCTTTAGACATTGTCTTACGATTATTAAAAGTTATCGTATTTTTTTTTGCATCCCGGACATGTATAATATCTTTTCTAGGTTTAATAAACAACTATAAGCCAATTCTTCTACCTAGTTTAATTTCAATTTTTCTGGTTATAAAAGAAGCAATCACTTGAACAAAAGTAGGAACAATACTCAGTTCTTCAATTTAGTTTAATTTCAATTTCTTTGGTTGTTAGAGAAGCAATCAATTTGATTAGAAGTAGGGATAATTGCTGCATATTGAAGTAGATCTTTAACAACTTGATAAGAATCAAGAATAAAGTTAAAAACAGTCATGCACTTGTTATTATCACCCAAGGAATAAGGGGTACTATTTAACATCAAAGTCAATTTTAAAAATCCATCACTGTTATCATCCAAGTGCAGTATCACATCGATGTACATTTCAGATAACTTAATTGCACATGTTAAGAAATAATATATTGAATGCTTCTTCCTCTATTTCTCCGACTATGTCCAAGAGATCTTTTGGTCATAGTTCTATGTTCTCAACCAATGCATGTCCTACAATATGATGAGATAGTAGCACGTTCATCTTTATTTGCCGTACACCAAAGTCAATTTTTCCATCATAGGTTAACATCTCAAACGAGTTGTAGCCATCATGTTAGTACACAAAAATATAGATATGTACAGAAAGTTAAAAAAGAACTTTACAACATGAAAATACCTTTTAAACCATAAGTTTATATCCACCAGATCTCGAAAATCTGAAAAGTCTCTCAGGAGTTCAGAATATTAGAAATTTTATTGAAATACCTTTAAAGATTTTCAATATCATAGAAACAAAAAATCTGAAAACCAAAATATTAAAAGAACTTTAATCGACTTTTAGATCTAGATCATCAAACCCTAAAAGAGTAAAAAAATATAAGATATTTGTAAGGATTTAAACAAACTCTTATTCCACCGTTGTAAAAATGTTAAGATCATAAGATTTGAGTTTCAAAATGCATTTTAGAAAAGAGATTAGAGCAAACTATAAAGAACACAATGATTTGTCGTGGTTTAATTAAATATCTACGTCCACGTTGGGCTCTGGTGATAGACGTTACTTAACAATATTCAGACAATCAAACCAAAACCTTAAAGCTATCAACTAATATAGACTACCCAAACCAATTACGCTAGCTAACTAGTGATTATTTTTTATCTTTAGACTATACAAGCTATTCCATGAGATTTAAACACTCTAATCGATTTAGAAGATAAACCCTGAGTTTATTTCTATTAGGAGAAAGAAGACTGAAAAACTCAAACCAATAGTATTTAATGTACTAATTCTAAAATTTGTAGTAGATTCGGGGTAAGGAATCATTAACTCACGGTATCTCTAAAAAATTTCAATATCTTGTTCCAAGATAAATATACAAGGTCATATTTCTAAGGTATTTTAAGTTTGATTTGATCTATAGGTCGAATAAAAATATAAAGAGTATGAATTCATCAATATTTCATATATATATATAGTTTTTTATACTGAACATGTTGAACTTAGGAAAAATATTTTATATACATAAAATATTAATTTGTATATGCCACAAATCGGTAAGTAAATAATCTAGTAAATGCCAACATGATTTTTTTTATATAGTATTTTACACGTAACTTAAATATATTAATTTGTATTATATGTATATAAAATACTTTTTAAAAATTTCAACAAGTCCAATAAGCATCTATATATTTATGAAAGAATATATTTACATAAAATTGTAGAATTACAAATTCATGCATTCATCTATAATACATTTATCATGATATAAGTTTAAGTGACACATGATACTTATATCACTATTAAGTATAACTAAAATATAAAAAGTAGGTATGTATGCAAAAATATTAAATTTATTAAATATGCACTTGAGGGCCTATACTCATTTGTATATGTGTAGGTGTCCATACATTTTTCTATCATTTATTTGCACCATAATTTATAATTATTATTAGTAGAAATGGTATATATAAATTATAAATATATATTTTTGAATCTTGACATAATTTAGGATAAACACATATTTTGTATATATATATATATATATATATTTAAATTCAGTGCTTATTGTTAAATTCTTTTATCAATTTTAAGTATGAGTGTAAGATATACAATAAAAGTTATAAATTGTTTAAAAAATTCAAAGGACCATGTTCCTCACTTGCATTGATTTTATCGTTAGACGAGTTATGTTAAATAACATATCAGATAGTTTTATTAACTAGAAGTATACATATATTTCTTTGGATTATTTTTTTATTGTAATGTGATTATATATATAGGTGTGCATGTGGGGGCCTCATACCTATCTCGTGTTTGCTTGTGGGGGCATCGTACCTATCTCGTGTAATCTTGTAGGGAACTCGTACCTATCTCGTGTATGCTTGTGGGGGTCTCATACGTATCTCATGTGTTCTTGTTGATTCCTCGTACATATCTCGTGTGTGCCTATGGGGGCCCTGTACCTATCTTGTTTTTCATGTTGGGGGGCTCATACCTTCCTCGTGTGTTCCTATGGGTGTCTTGTACCTACTTCGTGTATACTTGTTTGATTATTGTCCCTATCTCTAGTTTTCATGTGTACCATCTAGAACTTTTTTTTAATATGTAAGCAATATTATTTATAGTGATGAATTGCATTATTAGGTTTACTCGTGATATATCTAACAGTGACCCACATAGTTTTTTATCTTAAAATTTGTGTTTGATATTTTCCGTGACTTACTAAGCATTCGGTTTCTCACTCGTACTTAATGTCTGTGTTTTACAGAAGCATGAATCAGACGAATGGGTATCTGAAGAGGGTAGAAAAGTTAACTAGTTACGAGCATATTGTTAAAGGGAGTCATGATGACTATCTCTATTTAAGAACTCATATTTACTTTCATTGAATTGTCACTATCTTAGGCATGCATGCTACATCAGATTCATCATCACCAATAGTCAATTTGTTCTTTAGGTTTAAATTTTTTTTCTTAAAATGTCCAAACTTTACCACAATATAAATATTTTTGAGTTTCTTTAGACATTGTCTTACGATTATTAAAAGTTATCGTATTTTTTTTTGCATCCCGGACATGTATAATATCTTTTCTAGGTTTAATAAACAACTATAAGCCAATTCTTCTACCTAGTTTAATTTCAATTTTTCTCGTTATAAAAGAAGCAATCACTTGAACAAAAGTAGGAACAATACTCAGTTCTTCAATTTAGTTTAATTTCAATTTCTTTGGTTGTTAGAGAAGCAATCAATTTGATCAGAAGTAGGGATAATTGCTGCATATTGAAGTAGATCTTTAACAACTTGATAAGAATCAAGAATAAAGTTAAAAACAGTCATGCACTTGTTATTATCATCCAAGGAATAAGGGGTACTATTTAACATCAAAGTCAATTTTAAAAATCCATCACTGTTATCATCCAAGTGCAGTATCACATCGATGTACATTTCAGATAACTGAATTGCACATGTTAAGAAATAATATATTGAATGCTTCTTCCTCTATTTCTACGACTATGTCCATGAGATCTTTTGGCCATAGTTCTATGTTCTCAACCAATGCATGTCCTACAATATGATGAGATAGTAGCACGTTCATCTTTATTTGCCGTACACCAAAGTCAATTTTTCCATCATAGGTTAACATCTCAAACGAGTTGTAGCCATCATGTTAGTACACAAAAATATAGATATGTACAAAAAGTTAAAAAAGAACTTTACAACATGAAAATACCTTTTAAACCATAAGTTTATATCCACCAGATCTCGAAAAACTGAAAAGTCTCTCAGGAGTTCAGAATATTAGAAATTTTATTGAAATACCTTTAAAGATTTTCAATATCATAGAAACAAAAAATCTGAAAACCAAAATATTAAAAGAACTTTAATCGACTTTTAGATCTAGATCATCAAACCCTAAAAGAGTAAAAAAATATAAGATATTTGTAAGGATTTAAACAAACTCTTATTCCACCGTTGTAAAAATGTTAAGATCATAAGATTTGAGTTTCAAAATGCATTTTAGAAAAGAGTTTAGAGCAAACTATAAAGAACAAAATGATTTGTCGTGGTTTAATTAAATATCTACGTCCACGTTGGGCTCTGGTGATAGACGTTACTTAACAATATTCAGACAATCAAACCAAAACCTTAAAGCTATCAACTAATATAGACTACCCAAACCAATTACGCTAGCTAACTAGTGATTATTTTTTATCTTTAGACTATACAAGCTATTCCATGAGATTTAAACACTCTAATCGATTTAGAAGATAAACCCTGAGTTTATTTCTATTAGGAGAAAGAAGACTGAAAAACTCAAACCAATAGTATTTAATGTACTAATTCTAAAATTTGTAGTAGATTCGGGGTAAGGAATCATTAACTCACGGTATCTCTAAAAAATTTCAATATCTTGTTCCAAGATAAATATACAAGGTCATATTTCTAAGCTATTTTAAGTTTGATTTGATCTATAGGTCGAATAAAAATATAAAGAGTATGAATTCATCAATATTTCATATATATATATATAGTTTTTTATACTGAACATGTTGAACTTAGGAAAAATATTTTATATACATAAAATATTAATTTGTATATGCCACAAATCGGTAAGTAAATAATCTAGTAAATGCCAACATGATTTTTTTTATATAGTATTTTACACGTAACTTAAATATATTAATTTGTATTATATGTATATAAAATACTTTTTAAAAATTTCAACAAGTCCAATAAGCATCTATATATTTATGAAAGAATATATTTACATAAAATTGTAGAATTACAAATTCATGCATTCATCTATAATACATTTATCATGATATAAGTTTAAGTGACACATGATACTTATATCACTATTAAGTATAACTAAAATATAAAAAGTAGGTATGTATGCAAAAATATTAAATTTATTAAATATGCACTTGAGGGCCTATACTCATTTGTATATGTGTAGGTGTCCATACATTTTTCTATCATTTATTTGCACCATAATTTATAATTATTATTAGTAGAAATGGTATATATAAAGTATAAATATATATTTTTGAATCTGGACATAATTTAGGATAAACACATATTTTCTATATATATATATATATATATATATATATATATATATATATATATATATTTAAATTCAGTGCTTATTGTTAAATTCTTTTATCAATTTTAAGTATGAGTGTAAGATATACAATAAAAGTTATAAATTGTTTAAAAAATTCAAAGGACCATGTTCCTCACTTGCATTGATTTTATCGTTAGACGAGTTATGTTAAATAACATATCAGATAGTTTTATTAACTAGAAGTATACATATATTTCTTTGGATTATTTTTTTATTTTAATGTGATTATATATATAGGTGTGCATGTGGGGGCCTCGTACCTATCTCTTGTTTGCTTGTGGGGGCATCGTACCTATCTCGTGTAATCTTGTAGGGAACTCGTACCTATCTCGTGTATACTTGTGGGGGTCTCATACGTATCTCATGTGTTCTTGTTGATTCCTCGTACATATCTCGTGTGTGCCTATGGGGGCCCTGTCCCTATCTTGTTTTTCATGTTGGGGGGCTCATACCTTCCTCGTGTGTTCCTATGGGTGTCTTGTACCTACTTCGTGTATACTTGTTTGATTATTGTCCCTATCTCTAGTTTTCATGTGTACCATCTAGAATTTTTTTTTAATATGTAAGCAATATTATTTATAGTGATGAATTGCATTATTAGGTTTACTCGTCATATATCTAAAAGTGACCCACATAGTTTTTTATCTTAAAATTTGTGTTTGATATTTTCCTTGACTTACTAAGCATTCGGTTTCTCACTCGTACTTAATGTCTGTGTTTTAGAGAAGCATGAATCAGACGAATGGGTATCTGAAGAGGGTAGAAAAGTTAACTAGTTACGAGCATATTGTTAAAGGGAGTCATGATGACTATCTCTATTTAAGAACTCATATTTACTTTCATTGAATTGTCACTATCTTAGGCATGCATGCTACATCAGATTCATCATCACCAATAGTCAATTTGTTCTTTAGGTTTAAATTTTTATTCTTAAAATGTCCAAACTTTACCACAATATAAATATTTTTGAGTTTCTTTAGACATTGTCTTACGATTATTAAAAGTTATCGTATTTTTTTTTGCATCCCGGACATGTATAATATCTTTTCTAGTTTTAATAAACAACTATAAGCCAATTCTTCTACCTAGTTTAATTTCAATTTTTCTGGTTATAAAAGAAGCAATCACTTGAACAAAAGTAGGAACAATACTCAGTTCTTCAATTTAGTTTAATTTCAATTTCTTTTGTTGTTAGAGAAGCAATCAATTTGATAAGAAGTAGGGATAATTGCTGCATATTGAAGTAGATCTTTAACAACTTGATAAGAATCAAGAATAAAGTTAAAAACAGTCATGCACTTGTTATTATCATCCAAGGAATAAGGGGTACTATTTAACATCAAAGTCAATTTTAAAAATCCATCACTGTTATCATCCAAGTGCAGTATCACATCGATGTACATTTCAGATAACTGAATTGCACATGTTAAGAAATAATATATTGAATGCTTCTTCCTCTATTTCTCCGACTATGTCCTAGAGATCTTTTGGCCATAGGTCTATGTTCTCAACCAATGCATGTCCTACAATATGATGAGATAGTAGCACGTTCATCTTTATTTGCCGTACACCAAAGTCAATTTTTCCATCATAGGTTAACATCTCAAACGAGTTGTAGCCATCATGTTAGTACACAAAAATATAGATATGTACAAAAAGTTAAAAAAGAACTTTACATCATGAAAATACCTTTTAAACCATAAGTTTATATCCACCAGATCTCGAAAAACTGAAAAGTCTCTCAGGAGTTCAGAATATTAGAAATTTTATTGAAATACCTTTAAAGATTTTCAATATCATAGAAACAAAAAATCTGAAAACCAAATTATTAAAAGAACTTTAATCGACTTTTAGATCTAGATCATCAAACCCTAAAAGAGTAAAAAATATAAGATATTTGTAAGGATTTAAACAAACTCTTATTCCACCGTTGTAAAAATGTTAAGATCATAAGATTTGAGTTTCAAAATAAATTTTAGAAAAGAGATTAGAGCAAACTATAAAGAACACAATGATTTGTCGTGGTTTAATTAAATATCTACGTCCACGTTGGGCTCTGGTGATAGACGTTACTTAACAATATTCAGACAATCAAACCAAAACCTTAAAGCTATCAACTAATATAGACTACCCAAACCAATTACGCTAGCTAACTAGTGATTATTTTTTATCTTTAGATTATACAAGCTATTCCATGAGATTTAAACACTCTAATCGATTTAGAAGATAAACCCTGAGTTTATTTCTATTAGGAGAAAGAAGACTGAAAAACTCAAGAACAAGAGAATAAGCCGAAATATGAATAAGGGAACCTTATATATGGGGTGGGTAGGGTTTTAATACATCTTGCGTTTACATATTAAAACACAAACATTTTAGACTTAAGTCCAATAACCTATAAAAAAGTTTAGCCCAAATAATAAGACCAAAGCTGACTTATAACAATGATTGGACTAATCCAACCAAAAAAATAATCATATTTCATAAATATAAAAACTCAAATCCAATAGATAATTTAAATAGTTCTTTTTGTTCGATTTAGCCCATATATAATATTTGACCTAAAATTATTTGATTCATCGAAATCTAAACCTTTATATTTCTGAAACCTCGCCCTTCTTCTTCTTCATGAATAAAGTATTGATAAAATAAAGAAAATCCATAAAATGAAGAAAAAGGAAAAGAGAAGGCTACAATCAAAAGTTATTGTATAAAATGGTAAATTGTTTTGCTATTTTTAATATTTATATATAATTATATTTATTTTTTATAATAAAAACTCTGATTTAGATGTACAATATGTGTCATTGAGAAAGATATATAAAAATCTCAACTGAAAAATTAATAAAAATTATTATATTCTTGAATCATTTATTTATATCTTGCAAATATACGAATGTCTATTTCAATTTATGGTTGAATCTTATATTTTTATTGATCCTTATTAATATAAATGTTTTGAATTTATTTACAGAAAGTTCGTTGATTATGATATTTCAGAATATATTTAGGTAAGTCTTGTCTCTCCTAAAAGTGGATAGTATATATAAGATTTTATATTGATGATAAATTATAGTTAAGTTATAAATTATTTGAGTAATCATATGGTTCAGTAAGTTAGAGATCTTAACAATTAAGGCCAATTAGAATTAAATTTCATGCAACAACTGATATTACCTTCACTTTACACATATCACTTATTCCCTAATTTTTTAATCACAAATAAAAGAACTTTTTTTTTTACTTTCGAAGGTGCGTACAGCACCAAAAGAAAAGAGAAGACAATATACAAGAAAAGAGATAAAATGATTTGATATTCAATAACAAGTAAAATTATTTTTTTAATCTTATTAAAAAATGAAATCATTCATACTAAAAACAAAAGGATCACTTTCTCATTTTAATATATAGAATTTTTCAGTCTATTTGTTATTAAAATATAGACATTTCATCTCATTAATCAAACGAGAATGTCATACATTTTTAATATTTATCTATATCTTTATAAAAAAAATCAAGTCCCTAAAAGACTTGAAAGTAACATAAATAAATATATGTACTCTTCTATTATTATAATCTATTGAACTTTTTGTTTTTATAATTACGTCATTTTGGAAAATGTAAGTTTTTAATAATTTGAGGGAGGGACAATTACCAAACCAGGAGGAGTATGATGTTAACTTTGACGGAGAACTCCCAATAAATGAGGAGGATTATGACTTCGATGATGATGATGACCAACAACACCGTATGAAAAAGAGTAATCATCGGTACACAAAATTGCAGATACAAAAAATGGAAGCGTACGTCTTCTTTCATAAATTTAATCTGGTCATATAACTATAATAAAAAGGAATTTGAATATTATAATCTATATATCTTAGACTTTACTAAATATTTATAATTTATAGATTATTTAAAGAATGTTCCCATCCCAATTACAAGGAGTACCACAAGATGGGTCGTGAGATACGGTTAGAGCCGTCACAAATCAAATTCTAGTTCCAAAACAAGCGCGCTCAAATGAAGGTAAAATATGTGTTTTCTTATTATTTTTTTGAAGTGACAATTATAAAAAGCCATAATTACCCAACCAAGAAAACCCTTTCTTAAATTGTTTATTATTCGAAATATATGAAATTGTTACTTTAAATACTTTGAACCCATCCAAGCAACACTACTACCTCTTATAGATGAAATATAAATGTTTGCTCATCTTGCACAGGAAAAACATGAAAAATCCAAGAACGTCCAACTGCGAGCAGAAAATGAACGATTTCGGGCTGAAACACGAGGATTCGTGAAGCTCTTAGCAATGTTGCTAGGTGTTCAAAGTGTGGAGGAAACACGGCAACATTAGGAGATATGTCGTTTAATAAACACCAACTTAGATGTGAAAATAACATATTGAGAAAGGAGTTACTAGTACTACTAATTAAATTATATAATGTTTAGAAGTTTAAATTTAACTTTTGTTTTATTACATACTTTTTCTAGTTTGATCGTCTATCTACTATGATGAACAATTACCTTGGAAAATATGCTGCGACCTACTCTTATCAAACTTCGATTCCCATGCTTGCACAACACATGCTTAAATATGGATCAAGCTCACACAAAAACACCATGGAGAGCATTGGTGCTGGGCCATCAACTCCAACAATAACAATCCCACCTTTCTTTCTATGTTCCGCAATTATATACTCCAACAATTTAACCCCTTCACTATCATGCGCAACCGAAGGTTCATCAAGTAACCAAATCGGACGATCAATAGCTAACAATCTCGCCAGCTGTACTCTCTTCCTTTGACCCATTGACAACATTCTTGCCTTATCCTTAACAAGCCTCCCTAATCCCATAAGCTCTAAAGCAGGTAAAGATCTTCCTTGTTACCTTCAAGAACTTCAAACCATTGAACATTGTCAAGAACTGTGAATTTGTCTTTAATTGCATCTTTTAAAGATAGCTAATTGAGTTGAAGTTTGTATTGATGGAATATTCCTGAGTCTGTTATGTTATGATTGTTCCATAGGATTTCTCCAGCTGATGGTTTTGAAAAACCGGCCATCATTTGTAAGAATGTGCTTTTGCCTGATCCATTTGTTCATGTGAGAATTAGTGCTGTCGTAAGATTTGTTCAGCGTTTCCCATGCATGAGACATTGTTGAGTAGAATCCTAGGAATTGGGGGTTTACGTAGAGACATGAAGAATCTTTACACTTTACACTTTAATTGTTTTATCACATGCCTCTCCACTTGTGCTTTTGCATCTATTAAAACAATGCTACATATATGGGTAAACTGGTTTTCTTCCTCCTGGTTTTTTACAGTTTAAGTTTCTTTTTATTTCAATATATTTTGTTGATTGTGTATAAAATACATAGATACTTGTGTATATGAGATATTAAGTAAATTCCCGTGTTTGTCCTCAAATTTAGGTTCTTTTTTTTAACATTTGGATCTTGGTTTTGTTTTTCAGGAGAGGCATATCAAATTTCTATAATGGTAAATTTAAATCTTACACTAGCCTAGTTAAAGTTGAATCAAGTTTATCCGTAAAAGAGATATCAAAACTGGATAATGCGTACGACAAAAACGCAAAATGATGGTGGCACATAATAATTTCTTTAACAAGAGCTATGATAATCTTCAATGAAGTACCATTCGGGGTTGGGGTTTAACAAATCGATCTTCACATTCCAAAATTCCACTAGTTGTCTCATTAGCTGCTACTAGTCATTGTTTGGAAAGGAGGAAGAAAGATTATGAAAATGATGAAATGTTACTTGAATCTTAGCCTAGTCTAGTCAATGTTTTAGACTGTAATGGCTACAAACTTTCTTTTAATTTTCTATTCCTACTTGTCTTTAACTCTTCAATTTTTTAAGCCATGTTTCATCAACATTATTGTTGTTTTCATCTACAAAGACACAAGCAATTCAACAACTAGTGTATCAAGTTTTACATAATGATCCTCAACCTGGACCAAGCGACCACCTGAAACTGAACTCCATTAGTTCCATTTTATGTTTGTCGAAATTGAGTTGTTGAAACAGGGAATAACTAAGTAGTCTTGAATTTGACAAATAAGTATTTCCTATAAATATTTTATTATGGATTTAAATATTAAGAGTATGATAAAGTTATTTTATATGTCTTATTTGGCAAAAATTATATTGTCTCTTGTTATCAAAAAAATCAACGGTATGTGTATAATCCTTTGGGTCATTTACAAAATATATTTTTCAAATCATATATCTTTAATCGTTCACTGGATTAAATGTATGTTTACTTTTTATAAATTAAACTTGGTTGATGAAATATATTTTACTTTTGGACCATCAAGTTTTGATGAATGAAAGTTAAAGTAGGTTAATTAATTTCTTTAAATTTGGGACCATCTAGTTTTAATGAATGATGTTCCTAGTTAGCTCTCTAACTGTTTGAAGTTTCATTTATTATTCTTTCACTTGTAACTAATACAAATAATATATATATATATTATATTTCAGATTTTTTTCTATGGTCCAGATTTACTCGCAGAAGTGGTACCGAAAATTAAATCTGGCCAAACATAAGTGGTTGCCAAGATTTAATCTGGCTAAACATAAGTGGTGGTGAGGATTGATTCCTGTCAACGGAATTCATTTTTACTTTAGTGTCTTCAGACACGCTTTTTTTTTAACCCGGTACGATTCCTGTAAACAGAATTCCTTTTTTCTTTAGTGTCTTTAGACACAAGTTTTACCTAGTTAATATATATAGCATTTTTTTAATATTTTATTTACCGAATAAAGGTCGCTGACCATGGCATTTCAACGATAGAGACATTTTGTGTAATTAACTTTGCAAGTCTTATCTACCTTTTACTAATAGTATTTAATGTATTAATTCTAAACTTGGTGGTAGATTCAGGGTAAGGAATCATTGACTCACGGTATCTCTAAAATTTTACAATATCTTGTTCCATTATAAATATACAAGGTTATATATCTAAACTATTTTAAGGTTGATTTGATCTGTAGGTCGAATAAAAATATACAGAGTATGAATTCATCAATATTACATATATATATATAGTTTTTTATACTGAACATGTTGAACTTATGAAAAATATTTTATATGCATAAAATATTAATTTGTATATGCCACAAATCGTTAAGTAAATAATCTAGTAAATGCCAACATGATTTTGTTTATATAGTATTTTACACGTAACTTAAATATATTAATTGGTATTATATGTATATAAAATACTTTTTCATAAGTTTGACAAGTCCAATAGGCATCTATATATTTATGAAAGTATATATTTATATGAAATTGTAGCATTCCAAATTCATGCATTCATCTATAATACATTTATCATGATATAAGTTTAAGTGACACATGTTACTTTTATCACTATTAAGTATAACTGAAATATAAAACGTAGGTATGTATGCAAAAATATTAAATTTATTAAATATGCACTAGAGGACCTATACTCATTTGTATATGTATAGGTGTCCATACATTTTTCTATCTTTTATTGTCACCATACTCTATAATTAGTATTAGTAGAAATGGTATATATAATGTATAAATATATATATATTTATGAATCTTGATCTAATTTAGGATAAATACATATTTTCTATAAAAAAAATTTAATTCAGTTCTTATTGTTAAATTCTTTTATCAATTTTAAATATGTGTGTAAGATATACAACAAAGGTTATAAATTGTTTAAGAAAGTCAAAGGACCATGTTCCTAACTTGCATGGATTTTATTGTTAGACGAGTTATGTTAAAGAACATATCAGATAGTTTTATTAACTTGGTGTTCAGAGTATGCATATACAATGAGAGTGACAATAGTTAGAAATGTTAACAACTATAGAGTGGTTTTACTAGACCTACGAACGGAAAACGTGCGATTAGTAAGGGAGCTGAATTGAGTAAACGGGTATCGAGCCAGATAATTTTCTTGAATTTAATGCAAGTAAAGCATCGATTTCTATTCAAATTCAAATGATAGTAGTTCTGAAGGTTGTTATAGCTTGTGATAAAACCTCACTAGAAACAAGGCCGAAGATGAAAACCGTGCTGCATATGTTGTTGAACTCGAAATAAATTACAGATAAGTGAGATAAATGTGTCATTTGGTGTCACTTTTTTAAGTGCAGAGTATAAGTAATGTAATAGGATAGGAATGTAATATAAAAAGTATACCCTTTACATTGTACTTTCCTTTTTAAGTGTTGAAAAAATAGTAAGGCGATTCTAGTTGAGCTAACACAACTGTTCTGTCTATTCTTTATTCCTACTTTAGCACGGGTACTAGTGGCACAATTTTGGATACATTTTCAATTTTGACTTATATAGTGTTTGGGATATGTAAACAATACTTATGTTTATGTATAGACTGGATTTTTAATGATAGAAAAAGGAGTTTATTTTTTTTGATTTTAGCACAATTTTACAAAATAATTAGCAAATAATCACACATAGGAAAATAATATGGGTTTAGCATTCTGGCCGCATGCAATTATTCTATAACAGTCTTTACTTAATCAACTTTTCTAAAAGGGGCCACTTAGAAATATCCTACAAAAATGTGATTGGATTAGTATGTTTACAAAATTAAAAGTGTTAACTAAACTTACACTTGGTTGTCCAAACTTCTAAACACAAGGTGGTAGAAAACCGTCCAATAGGGTACTAAATATAGTAACTTCCACACATGACCGTGTGTTTGGTATAAACTACATTGAACAATAAAACTTTAAACAACTAACACTTACTATACTACTATGTCAAAACCACTGGTATCCTATTGACGGTCATCCAATGACAAATTTTCCCTTACTCTCATGTTAAGATTAGACGACCGTCTCTTTTTTAAAATTATTCAACTACCCCCATTCGTAGAATCAAGGTCTACACCAAGTATTTTTTATTTACTGATATCTCTTAAACCCTCCAACACAACAGTTTCCTCATACTTGAATCACGTACAACATCATCAACTCCCCCTATTTATCCCAAAATCAAGGTCAGGGTTTTTGATACCCATTTTTGTATTTTTGTATTTAGTATATTAGATTTGTTTAGGTAATTTATATATGCAATGTGATGTTAGATTTAATGGTACTTCTATATTGTTAATTTTTTTGAATTATCATATTTGTTTTAGTTAATTGCACAATTAGTCCTTGTATTTAATTTTTGTCCATTGTATATTATTTCACAATTGGTCTTTTTAGTTAATTCAAAAAGAAGTTTTTTTTTATATATATAATTATATTAATAGTACTTGTATCATTTTGTTAAAATAAATAGAATATGTAATATTTATTTTTATTGTACATTTGGTCTTTCTTTATTGATAGACTATAATGACAAAGACAAGGTTTGGTGTTACTGTGTCCCTAACCGATGTTAATGAAGATGGTTACGCCACTATGCAACGGGGTATATTCTCTACGTGATCGGTACCTTCCTTTTCCCCTCGGGCAAAAAAAAAACTACATGGCTACGACGTGTATCCCATTTTTTAGGTATTTGAGGTAGACATGTGGCAATAGTTTGGGTTCAACCACCTAATCTTTCTTCTATAGTGGTCTATGAACGGCTTGTGGAGGATATTTTGGAACAATAAAGGGTTATGGTCTTCTTTTGCATGTATATTTTTTCAATTTATTTCTCAAAATTTTATAAACTCACATTTTTTTGTTATAGTATATATAGATATGGTGTTTGGATTATTTTATTATCTTATGCTTCTTAGAGATGGTATACCTCTAGACTGACCTAAAATTACTCCTTACGTTCCCGCTATTAAGTATACGTGTTATTGTAATACTTTTCATATTGACATTTATATTAATGTATTATTATTCTATTAGTTGTAATGGATAAAAAAAGTGGACCAAATGTGGCTGAGCCTAAATTTTGTAGCGACTATTTAGATCTTCAAGCACACGAGCAGGTGTGGTGTGTTGTATTGTATTATTTGGGAATCTATTTTTCTCAACTATGTTATTTCCTCCGATCAGGTTAATTGGAGACCTTACGAGGATAGTCAAATCAAATTTATTGGCCAAACATCTTTTGAATAACATGAAGTATATTTATGTATTGTACCGTTAATACATTTCAACGTTGTTGAGTGGTACCATCTTAACCGTGTTACGAGACAATTCGGCTACATTCATAATATTCCGGCTCGAATTGATCAAACCGAAGATCGATATTATACATCCTTGAACTGAAAAGGGAAGTTATGCAAAAATTGGCGATTAAATTATTTTGATGAATTACATTATTGGGATACTGCAAAATATTTCATGTTACAAGATATTGATCAAAACCTTGGGTGTACTTCTGAGTGTGGTAGGTGGTATCGAGTAAATTAAGGATATACATTACACCACAAGCACGAAATGGGGGTGTTGATGAACAAGAGTTCCAACCTTGTAGAAGACAACTTCAAAAACTTGTATGTTTTATACCTTCTTGGCTTGATTTCTTTAAGTTGTAAAATCGATATATATCTTACATATATGATGACAGATTAATGCCACTATCCAAGGAGTCTACCGTGTTGTTGAGCCTGATGCTACTATTGATGACCAAATCGCGAGTCTTAGCGTTACGCGAGACTCCGTTGAAGTGTCAAGTTCAAGTAGATCGAGAAGACGACGGATCGAGAGTAGAAATTATAGTATATCTTTGTAGGATTTTTAGGTTAGTGTATGTTTTAATTGTAAAAGATTGAATTAAAAATGTTAATTTATTAGTATATCTTCATTTGTCGATTTGTTGTTGTGTCGTTTGATTTGGTTTTGTTATTAATTATGTTTACCTGTGATTTAACAAATGATTTAGTTGTTAGGTACCCAAATCACAGTAGGTAGTGGATAAGGAAAAAAAAACTTCCACAAAATGTTCTATTAACGAAGGAATCACGACAACCGCATTTCATTGAAAGGTGGTATCTAGATTTCCACTTTTAGTTAATCTTTTAAGTAAGAGAGCTTCCTTATTAAAGGCAGCATCACGACAACCCCCATCAGGGTGACGATTTAGGTACTTAGGTCAATCTAGAGGTATACAGTCTCTAAAAGGTATAAGTTAATATATTTAATAAACATATATAATTTGAATACTCAACCAAATTCAAACGTTTTTCTAAATAAAATATAGTAACAAAATTGCAGTATATGATTACATAAAAAGCAAACCCAAGCTATGGGAAATTCAGTGCATGGTTAATGAAATAAAACTAAAGAATAAAAAGCATAGAAACATGGTTAAAAAATAAAGAAAAACTAATTACCCTAATGATAGAGATGGAAAGATGCCGAATTGTTGATGTGATGCCCCCTCTCTGTTACATCCTCCTCTAGGTCCACTTGCTCTCTAATTCTTCTCAATGCTAGACAATTGAACGACAATGTTATAGTTCTTATTTAAAATTATGATATTTATAGGTTCAAGGAAATTTTATGGATCATGGGCTTTGTTTGAATGAGCTAGTCCAACCAAAAAATGTTTTGCTCCAAGAGTGGACTGGTTCGAGTCAAGCCATTGCAACATTAATTCTTTGTCCTTTGACTATTCCTTATGTATTTAATTTGCTTTCCTTGACTTATTATCTATTATTTGGAATCTAATATCATCCATTTACCTAAGAGAATCAGATATAACACACAATTCCCAACAAATAAATCTAAAAGTATAAAATCTCCAAAACTAGACAAGAAACACGAATATATCAAATAACAAATAATTATCCCTTAACTATGCATATAATGAAACTTAAATGATGTCTCTTGACTAGAGGAATCTATTACAATTACGGAGACATCAATTGTGTTTTTAAATCTTTTCAAATGTATTATATAACAACTTTCATATAGGAAGAATATCTATTGGAAGCTTAAATTATATCCTAGAGGCTATTTCTTCCTCATTTGAAAATCAGTGTATGTCGTTTTAAGTAAATAACACCCAAATAGACTTAGAACAATTCAGGCATCATTGCAACGTCCCCAACGGATCTAAGGCAATATAAAATTACGTTTTAACCAAGAAAACGACATAATGTTTGTATATGATGCGACACCATCTTCTTACTTTCTGAATTTATATCCGTTGAACAAAGAATGACACATGGACTAAAGCTGTTGGGGATAACATTGGTATAATAATTTTATATGTCATTTTTACAAGAAAATAGATCAACACAAATAGAGTCATTTCTACCAAGTGCACTATATATATATATATATATATAAGACTATGTATCATCATTAGACACACTCTTAAAGCCACAAATGATAACCATACATTCATATACTTCAAGAAATAATGTCTAAGCTAGTTTTCCAATTTCAGTTCACATAAACAACCTTTGATCTCACAAATTGCATACCCAAGAGATCAAAGGATATTATCCAAGCAAAGCTTCAAATTTAGTCCACCTAATCATGGAGTTTCAACAATCAAGTTTCAACTTCCACATTCAACTCATAAAGGAGTTCATGTTCTTACTTGTAATATATGCTTAATCTAGAAGCACAAGCATATGTTTCACATTTGTATCCATCCGTAACAACCTAATAATTTAGCTTTTATTTTATTATTATTTTTTAGTTTTATTTTTCTTCTATTGATTTATTTAATCTTCAAAATATCTATAATATAAGTCTACTTTTAATATTTTAAACATTCTTATTAGTCTTTTTACCTTTCACTTTCTTACAAGCTACTTATTATACATTTCTATCATTTATTCATTATATTCAACTAAAAGCCTTTTATATTATATTCTTGGAAACACATTTATTTATTCATATTCTAAACACAAAAAATAAAGATTCTTAATTTCATAAGTAAGTATGAATGTGTAAAGTTGTTTTACTTATAATTATATCATATTTTTATCCATTTATTCATTTTTGAAAAATACATATATTATGTGTTAGAGTTTACAATTCTTGTTAAATTTGTTTAATGATATTAGAGATTCGACGAATCTCTAGAATTATGTAATCTACTTTTTAGCATAAAAATATAAACCATATGTTATCGTTTTTCAATATGTTTCTTATGAAATTTTACATGCTTATATATATATGACATGTTTCTAGAGATGTATAATTAATATTAGAATTTTAATTAGTGAAATTCATAATTGTTCAAAAGAATAAAAATAAAAATGACTTTTTTAGTTAGTTTTGCATGAGCATGCTTGATAGATTGAAATATTTAATGGATGATTCATATTGGATATTGTGGTTATATCTGTCGGGCAAGATTAGGATTGGAGTCATAAAAATATTTTTGTTATGCCTGAAAAGTTTTTGTTACGATTATAAATATTATTCTTCTAGTATTTTGTCTAAATTATTTACCTTGACTTGAGTTTATTGTTAGAAGATTATGGAAGAGGTGATGGATTATATTTGGACTAGACTGTCAATTTGAAATGTTAGGTTATAATTAGACTGTAAATTTTATGTGTTATTCACTTGTAGAATTTATGTTATGGATATTGAGGGTTGAATTTTCTCTTATTGTGATAAGATATTGTTACACTAAACTATTGAAAACAAGGTCAGTAGAATCCACTGTGTTTAAATATATATATATTTTGCTTATTATTGGTTATTTTTCATTAAATATACATAAGGATATCAGGCGATATAGTGATGGTGTTGAAAATGTTACATATTTGTAGAAATTGAATATATAGAGTATGAATTCATCTATATTTCATATATATATATATATACTGAACATGTTGTGAACTTATGGAAAATACTTTATATACATAAAACATTAATTTGTATATGCCACTAATCGTTAAGTAAATAATCTAGTAAATGCCAACATGATTTTGTTTATATAATATTTTACACGTAACTTAAATATATTAATTGGTTTTATATGTATATGAAATAATTTTTCATAAGTTTAACAAGTCCAATATGCATCTATATATTTATGAAATAATACATTTATATGAAATTGTAGCATTCCAAATTCATGCTTTCATCTATGCTACGTTTATCATGATATAAGTTTAAGTGACACGTGTTACTTTTATCACTGTTAAGTATAACTGAAATATAAAACGTAGGTATGTATGCAAAAATATTAAATTTATTAAATATGAACTAGAGGACCTATACTCATTTGTATATGTATAGGTGTCCATACATTTTTCTATCTTTTATTTTCACCATACTCTATAATTAGTATTAGTAGAAATGGTATATATAATGTATAAATATATATATTTATGAATCTTGATATAATTTAGGATAAATACATATTTTCTATATATATTTTTAATTCAGTTCTTATTGTTAAATTCTTTTATCAATTTTAAATATGTGTGTAAGATATACAACAAAGGTTATAAATTGTTTAAAAAAATTAAAGGACCATGTTCCTAACTTGCATGGATTTTATTGTTAGACGAGTTATGTTAAATAACATATCAGATAGTTTTATTAACTAGAAGTATACATATATTTCTTTGGATTATTTTTCTATTGTAATGTGGCTATATATATTAGTGTGCCTGTGGGGGCCTCGTACCTATCTCGTGTAAGCTTGTAAGGTACTCGCACCTATCTCTTGTATGCTTTTGGGGGTCTCATACATATCTCATGTGTTCTTGTGGATGCCTCGTACATATCTCGTGTTTGCCTGTGTGGGCGCTGTACCTATCTTGTTTTAATTGTTGGGGGCCTCATACCTATCTCGTGTGTGCCTATAGGTGTCGTGTACCTATCTCGTGTATGCTTGTCTGGTTCTTTACCCTGTTTCAAGTTTTAATGTGTACCATCGACAACTTATTTCATATGTAAGCAATATTATTAATAGTGATGAGTTGCATTATCAGGTTTACTCATCATATATCTATCAGTGACCCACATAGTTTTTTATCTTAAAATTTGTGTTTGATATTTTTCATGACTTACTAAGCATTTGGTTTCTCACTTGTACTTAATGTCTGTGTTTTAGATAAGCATGAAACAGAGGAACGGGTATGTGAAGAGGGTAGAAAAGTTAACTAGTTACGAGCATCTCATTAAAGGGAGTCATGATGACTATTTCTATTTATGAACTCATATTTACTTTTGTTATTTTTTCGGTTATAGAAAATCCTTGGGCACAACATGAGAACTCCTTTTGTTGTATGTTGTGTTGCGTTCTAACCATATCCACGTTGACAGCAGTCGAAGCGTGACATAGATGTTATTAAAGCTTAGGTTATGATCTCCAAGGTAAGTAATTGAGTTCGATAATATGAATATATGAATACGAGTTTGTTTGTTTAGATATTTAGTTTTAGAGTAGATCTACAAGTTGAGGTTCCATACGGGCGTTGTACCTCTTAGGTTTTATTAGAGTGCTTAGCAGAAGCTTGGTAAGATTGTGATGATTAACTAACTTGACCAAGATATCGTGTTAGTGTAAATTATATCAATCTTAAGTTGTATGGGATTGAAACTTTGTAGTGAAGATTCCTACCTTGGTTGACTTATAGGCGAGTACTCATTAAATCATCAACTTTATTCATCTTTAGTGTGTTTACCAATCTTTTGTAATTATCACACTGTAGCCATTTATATTCTTTTATATGGGTAACAAGGAAACGTACCCCTAATTTTAAAAATATTTCAAGTTATGTTTTTATACCTTTGATAGATATTTTTCAAAACCTTTATTGAATATATTAGTTCATGCCTTTTTAAAAATTTCTTTAGTTTATATGCATATGCAATGAAAAGTTATGAAGATTACATTGACCTTAATTTCTTTTCATAGTATATGCTTAAGGTTTATTATGCATGTGGTACATATTTAGACTATAATTGTAGTGAAATATTATGCATGTGATTTTGATATCGTAGTAGACCCTTCTCATACTTTCTCAATGCGTGATATATTCTACTTGCTAGGTCGATAAAAGTGTTTCAAAATTTGCATAAAAAGGGCTTTTCATTAAGGTTATTTTATTCGTAAGAATTACTTCTTCATAAATGTTTTGAAATAAATTATACTACCTTGGAATTTTATGTGCGAATGGACTAAATTTATTATAATCTAGTTCATGTTTGGTTTATTTTACTTGATAATATTGTACTTGAAGTGCGAGTTTAGATGGCGAATTTCCTTATAATAGGGGGAAGTGTAATGACCTAATAATTTTGTTTTTTTAATTGATGTATATAATATTCTAAATATATATTATATAAGACTACGATTTATATTGTAAACATTCTAATTAATCTTTCACCTAAAACTTTCTTATAAGTTACTTATGTTATATTTTATTTTATTTATTCATTTTATCCGCCTAAATGTCTTTCTCCCTATCTTCTTCGAAATATATTTCCTTATTCATATTCTAAATGCATGAAACAAGGTTTCCTAATTGCTTAAGAAAGAGTCAATATGTAATGTTTTTTTACTTTTAATTATGTAAATTTTTTATCCATTTATTTATTTTTGATCAATACATATTTTGACTATATAGTCTTAATATATATGTGTTAGAGGCTACAACTCTTGTTAAGTTTGTTAATAATATTATAAATTTGAAGAATCACAAGGAACATGTAATTTACTTTTTAGCATAAAAATATAAATCATATGTTATAGTTTACCAGTTTGGTCCATATGAAATTTTACATGCTTATATATATATATATATATATATATATATATATATATATATATATATATAATAAAGCAGAATGAAACCTAACTCTCCCTATATATCCTCAAACTTCCCCATTCGTCTCATAATTTCCCCATTTGGCTCATAATTCCCCCATTCATCTCATTCTTTCATTTATTATATTATATACACATACGCATGAAAAATTTAAATAATATATAATCTATTTAATCTTCATATATATAAAATTATAAGAATTCAAATTTACTTTCATATGAATAAAATTTATTCTTTTTCATTAAAATTTACAAAGTATTAAAAAATTTAAGAATTTTTTTAAAATTTATTATAAAGAAAGTTCAACTAGATATAATATAAACAATTAAAAAATTACTTTACATTACAATATTTAAATAACATTTTTTTATTTTTTTATTTTCTTTGTCAAAACATGTATAATTTTGAAAGAAATCATTTCAACTTTATAAAAATAAACTTTTCAAGATAAGAAATATATCGATTTATCCAATAAAAAATATTGAATATTAGAAAGTCAAGGTGGAATTCATAGGATAATAAATATATATATTTGTCTATCATATAAAAATTTAAAATTAATAAACAGTTAAAGGATAATTATTAATTAAAATAATCTGATAATTGACCATTAACATTCATTATTCATTATATCTCTATATCTATATAATAAAATACTTTTTTAAACGGGTTGGACCCTCTACAAGAAAGACGAGCATGATCCACATTAATTGCATTAATTTTTTTCTAATAAAAACTAAATTGTCCCTTATCCCACTCCACATCAAAAAGTTCCGTATTTGATCTACTCTGACCGCAAACCTCTAACCTTAACCCAAATTCTTAATCGTAACCTAAACCTTAACTTTAACCTCAACCTCAACCTCGACCTCAACCTCAACCTTTGAATTAAACTTAAGATCAACCTTTAACTTAAATTTAACCTTAACTTTAACGTTAACTTCAAACTCAACCTCAACCTTTGAATTAAACTTAACATCAACCTCTAACTTAAATTTAACCTTAACATTAACCTTAAACTTGACCTTAACCTTCTTCTTAACCCTAGCCCTCGCCCTAGCCTTCGACCTAGACTTAGCCTTAGCCTTAGTCTTAGTCTTAGCCTTAGCCTTGGCCTTACCCTTAGCCTTAGCCTTAGCCGTAGCCTTAGCCTTAGCCTTAGCCTTATCCTTAGCCTTACCCTTAGCCTTAACCTTAGCCTTAGCATTAAACTTATCCCTAGCCTTAGTCTTAGCCTTAGCCTTAACCATAACCATAAACTTAACATTAACCTTAAACATAACCCTTAATCTCTTAACGCCTTAACCCCTTAACCTTAACCTTAACCTTAACCTCAACCTCAACTTTTCAACTAATAACCTTAACAATATCCTTAACCCTAACCTAACATTAACCTTAACCTTAACCTTAACCTTAAACTTAAACTTAAACTTAAACTCAAAATTAAACTTAAACTTAAACATAAACTTCAACTTACACTTAAACTTAAACTAAAACATAAACTGAAACTTAACCTTATTGTCAATGTTAACCTTACTCTCACCCTTACCCTCACCCTTACCTTTAACCTTAACAATAATATTAACCTCAATTTTAATCTTAAACTTAACCAAAACCTTAGATATTACACCTTAAACCTATACCTTAAACTTTAACCATAAACCTTAATCTTCACCTTCACCTTAACCTCAACCTTAACTTTAAACTTAAAGCTTAAAAATTTACCTTAAAATTAACCTTAACCTTAAAATTTAAACCTTGAACCTCAAACCTTAACCTTAACCTTAAACCTTAAATTTAACTTTCACCTTCACCTTCATCTTTACTTTTTTAACCTTTATCTTAACCGTAAAGTTAAAACTTAACCTTAACTTTTATCTTAACCTTAGCCAAATGAATATTTATAGCGTTATTATTCGACCTTAAACCTATACCTTAAACTTTAACCATAAACCTTAATCTTCACCTTCACCTTAACCTCAACCTTAACTTTAAACTTAAAGCTTAAAAATTTACCTTAAAATTAACCTTAACCTTAAAATTTAAACCTTGAACCTCAAACCTTAACCTTAACCTTAAACCTTAAATTTAACTTTCACCTTCACCTTCATCTTTACTTTTTTAACCTTTATCTTAACCGTAAAGTTAAAACTTAACCTTAACTTTTATCTTAACCTTAGCCAAATGAATATTTATAGCGTTATTATTCGACCTTAAACCTTATATCTTATTAAACCTTAACCTTGAACCTTAAAATTTATATTTTAAATCTTAACTCTAACCATAACCTTAACCTTAAAATTAACCTTAACCTTGACCTAAACCTTAACCTTAACCCTTAACCGTAATCTTAACCATAACTATAACCTTAACCTTATTCTTAACTTAACCTTAACCTTAACCTTAATCTTAACCTTAACCTTAATCTTAACCTTGACTTTCACCCACCAAACCTGGGTTCGATTCCCGGCAATGGAACAAAAAATTTCTTAAGTGTCTTCAGACACGGGTTTTACCTAGTATATATATATGTGACATGTTTCTATATTTTTATCATTAATATTAGAATTTTGTTAAGTGATATTTATAATGATCAAAAGAAGTAAAATAAAAACGATTAAGTTTTTTATTTAGTTTTTCATGAGCATTCTTGATAAATGACATATTTAATGGTTGATTTATGTCAAATTAAGCTGAATCACTAATATTAGGTTTATCGACTTATTTGTATATATATATATATATTGGTCAAAATTAGGATTTAAGTCTCATAAATATGTTTGTTATGCCTTAAAAATTTATGTTACAATTATATGTACTATTAATCTACTTTATTATCTAAATTATTTACCTTGACTTGAGTTTATTAGTAGAAGATTATGCAAGAGATTATGGATTAAGTTTGGACTAGATTATCGATTTTAATATGTTATGGGTTTTGAGAGTTGAACTTTATCCCGTGCTTGATTTAGGGATTTGGTATAAAAAAATTTAAATGATTACACTGGACTATTGAACACTAGGAAACTAGAATCTACTGTGTTTAAATATATATTTGTGCTCATTATTGGTTATTTTTCATTAATTCCACATAAAGATATTAGGCGATATAGTGGTGTTATTAAAAAGTTTTACATATCTGTTGGAAAAAGAATATTCTAAGTATGAATTATCTATATATATATATATATATATATATATATATTCTTCTCATCGTATATGCTACCCTATATGTTTTGTATTAGTAAACTATATAATTTAAATCATGTTGAATTTACTAGATTATTTAATAACTGATTAGTGAAATATATAAATTTATATTATATGTATATAAAATATTATTCGTAAGTTCAACATGTCCAACAGAAATCTGAATACGTTTAAAATATTTCATTTATATGAAAATGTAGCATTCCAATATCATGTATTCATCTATAATGTGTTTATCGTGATCTAAGTATAAATGAAACATGTTACATTTATCACTTTTATGTATTAATGACATATAAAAAGTAGGTGTGTATGCATAGATATCAGATATTGTAAATGTTCACTGGAGGACCTATAGTGATTAGTATATGTATATGTATCTATAAATTTTTGTATCTCTTATTTCGACCATACTTTATAATTTGTATTAGTAGAAATGACATATAAAGAGTATAAATATATTTATGTCAATCTTGACATAATTTAGGAGGAACACATGCCTTTTATATTTATTTTTCTTTAATTATGTGCTCTTTTCTAAATTCTTTGATCAATTTTATTATGTATGTAAGATATACATGTATGGTTAGAAACTCTAAGGACCATGTTCCTCACTTGCATGTCATTTATCGTTAGATGAGTTATGGGATGGTTTTATTACCAAGACGTATACCCATCTTTTATTGTATTATTTTTCTATAGCAATGTGATTATATATATTGTGCCCGTGGGGACCTCGTAACTATCTCATGTGTGCCTGTGGGGGCTACGTACCTATCTTGTGTGTTCCTGTAGGGGTATAAAACCTATCTCGTGTATGCCTATTTTGGCCTCGTACACATCTCATGTGTGCCTGTGGGGGCCTCGTACCTATCTAGTGTCGTACCTATCTCATGTGTTCTTATGGGGGCCACTCACCTATATCGTGAGTGCCTATGGAGGTAGTGTGGTTAGTTCACTCATGTTATATACGATTATTACTCCACATGTATAGTACTTTGACTATTAGAAAATATTGCAAATATACCATTAAACAACTTAACCTCTGTAATAATTTTTTTATCCATATAGCCTCTTTCAAGCAACGGATAATGGCAACATATTTTGACTCTGTGGTTGAAAGATCCTACATTGGTTGTAATTGAGATTTCCAAGATATGAATTTATGCCCCAAATTGAAACTTTGGGCGGTGGTGGACTTTCATGAGTCCCTATCTCTATCAAAATTTGGGGGTACATTGGCAACAACCTCAAAAGGTTAATTATGTTACCATATATCAACCCACATTTAAAGTAGAATTTACATATATCAAAACATGGTTAAGCGCTAACCAACCATCATAGCCATGATTAGACATATACCTACTATATATAGATATAGAAATATAAAATCAAGTCTAGTTCTAATCATGAGATACACAAAATATCCAATAACATTAGACAAAGGATTACTTTTTTTTTTAAAATATCAGATTGTGTTTTGCGTAACAACTACTTGGACAAAACAAAATGACAAAGAAAACGAATCTTTACATTTTTGCAATTCAAATTACCAAACGTAGAAATAATCCTTTTTAAGTATGGTCCTTATTGTATTTTTAATATTAAATTTGATGGGTACCTATCAATCATTATGCCAAGTATTTTCTAGCATTTCCTAAAACCTTCGTATCAAACTCGTATTTCAAGGAATCCTTCAATTTATTTATAAGAGATAGAGACTTGCATATAATCAACATATAATGAACACAAAAAATAATGTATATCGTATATTTATCTTTCCAAGTAAAGTAAAAACAAGCATTATACATTGATATATTGAATCCAAAAGACAAAACTAAAGAACCAGACATCTTATACCATTGCATTGGGGAATATCCATATAAGGAGTTTTTTAAGAGACATACATGACTAGGAAACTTGGAATCATGGTATCCTTTAGGTTGCCTCATGTAAATAAATTCATCAAGCTCGACATACAAAGAAAGCTGTCTTAACATCTAACTTCTCAATTTCAAGATTAAAACTGACTACATATGCTAACATAATTCTAATAATTTTAACCTTCGTCAGATGAGATAAAATTACAGTTATGTCAATGTCTTCCCTTTGAGTATATCCCTTAGCAACTAGTCTAGCTTTATATCTTGGTGGGTCAGAGTTTAAGCTACCTTATTTCAGTTTATAAATCCCTCTACGTTCAACTAGTTTAATATCTTTAGGTTTAATAACTAAACTCCAAGTGTTATTAAGTAAAAGGGAATTGAATTATCGATTCACATCAATTACCGAAAGTTTATTATCCTTATAACTTATAGCATCAACATAAGATTAAGGCTCAAAATCCTAAACCTCAACCGCAGTTTAAAGGCAGTATAAACTAAGTCAACATAGGAAAACTTGCAAGGAGCCTTATGCACTCTTCTTTGACTATCTCTAGCTAAATTGTAGTCTTGAAGTCCTTCTGTTGATGACTCATCCAAGTATTTAGCCTCCTCAGCTTCAGGTCCTTTAGGCTTCTCAACACCTTCAACGTTTACCTAGTCTTGGGGTTGATCCACTTGATGGTCTCCATCAGAAAACTCAACTGTCTGTCTAGGATTAAGGTGTTCCACTTCAAACTCATACCCCACAATATCAACACTTTGTTCGAATAAAACATCATTACATTTATCTGGAAGACTCTTGCAAGTAAATGTTAACTCATCAAATATAACATCTCTACTTAAATCTTTTTAATTCACTGGCAATTTTATCCAACAACATATAACATTTAATCCCATGCTATTGTTGATAAACCAACATAATACATTTAATGGACCTGGGTTAAGTTTACCATTTCTTGGTATAAGAATAATCAGCACACCCAAAAATTCGTATGTGAGACAGGCCACACATTTTGCCAGTGTAGACTTCCATATGGGATTGAAGTCAATAGACCAGTTAGGCTTCGTGTTTATCAAATAAGTTGCAGTATACATGTTTCCCCCACCCTAAAAGAAGAAGACTTTTGTAAACCAGAAATATATAAAAGAATTCTAACTTTTTCTAAAAGATTTATATTCATTCTCTTAGCAACCTCATTTTGCTGAGGAGCTTTTAAAAGTTATATGTCTCAAAAAATCTATTTATTTACAAAAAAGTTGAAACTGTTCATTACAAAACTCAAGCCTACTATTAGTTCTACAAACTTTAACAACTTAAACATATTGTTTTTCCTCTAAAATTTTATACTCTTCGACTTTAGAAAAAGTTTAGTCTTTTTTTTCAATAAAATAGTCCACACCATTCTACTAAAATCATTCGGAATAGACTGAAAATGTTTAAACTTATCAAGTAGATCAAATAAAACCTTTCAGGACCCATAAGTCTGCATGACCATACTCGAGGTAGTCTAAGGCTTGGTTTAACCCCTCCTTTAACTTAATCTTGTGTCGCTTTGCGAAACACAGTTTTCATAGAAGGGTAGATCACAAATCAAATCCTTACCGAAGTATCCCTGATTGTTTAACATAGTGAGCCCCTTCTAGCTCAAAGTCTCAATTTCCATTTCAGAGTACCTACATTCTTAGACTCTAAACCAACATTAGATAAACAAGAAATATGATTTATATTGATAACATACAATCCAGAAAACTTGGTACCAGAAAACAAAAGCTTAGAATCCTATATACATGAATGTTACCCTTAGACACTTCAAACACACATCGAAGATCATCAAATGCACCCAAAGAAATAAAATTCCTTTTTAATGCAAATATATATCTAACATTTTTCAAAATAATCATTTTTCCGGCATACGTTTTCAGTTATATCTTACCAACACTCTTAACATCACATGTTTAATCATTTCTAATACAAAACATTTCATTATTAGTTTCAACAAGATCATAAAATAATTTAGATAAGGGATACATATGAAACATTCAACAAGAATCAAATATCCAACTTACGTAATAAGACTTATCTATGAAATTATATGCTTCACAATCATCACCATCTATCTTAGGCATGCATGCTACATCAGATTCATCATCACCAATAGTCAATTTGTTCTTTAGTTTTAAATTTGTTTTCTTAAAATGTCCAAACTTTACCACAAATAAAAGGTTTTTTGTTTCTTTAGACATTGTCTTACAATTATTAAAAGTTATCTTATTTTTTTTTTGCATCCCGGACATGTATAATATATGTTATAGGTTTAATAAACAGTTATGAGCCAATTCTTCTACTTGGTTTAGTTTCAATTTTTCTGGTTAGCAAAGAAGCAATCACTTGATCAAAAGTAGGGACAATACTCAGTTCTTCAACTTAGTTTAATTTCAATTTCTTTGGTTGTTAAAGAGGAAATCACTTTGATCAAGAGTGGGGACAATTGTTTCATATTGAAGTATATCTTTAACAACTTGATAAGAATCAAGAATAAAGTTAAAAATAGTCATGCACTTATTAGTATCATCCAAAGACTAAGGGGTACCATTTAACATCAACGACAATTTTAAAAATTCATCACTGTTATCATCCAAAGATTTACTCGCATCCATTTTATAGTTAAACAATGATCCTTTTAAGAAATACAAGTTGGGTGAAGACTTAGTAGAACAGAGAGATTCTAGTGTACCCCAGAGTTCAAGTGTAGAATCACATTGATGTACCTTTCAAATAACTGAATCAGACATGTTAAGAATAATAAATTGAATGCTTCTTCATATATTTATCTGACTATGTCTAAGAGATGTTTAGGCCATAGTTTAATGTTCTCAATCAATGTATGTACTACAATATGATGAGATAATAGATTGTTCATCTTTATCTTCTATACACCAGAGTCAATTTTTCCATCATACGCTAACATCTCAAACGAGTTGTAGACATCATGTTAGTACACGAAACATATAGATATGTACAAACGAATAAAAAAGAAATTTAAAACATGAAATACTTTTTAAACCACGAGTTTATATCCATCAGATCTCGAAAAGTGAAAAGTCTCTCAGGAGTTCAGAATATATGAAAACTTTTTGAAATGCCTTCAAAGAATTTCAGGAAGCCATAAACACCAAATCTGAAAATTTACCACAATGTAAATATTTTTGAGTTTCTTTAGTCTTTGTCTTACAATTATTAAAAGTTATCCTCTTTTTTTTTGCATCCTGGACATGTATAATATCTGTTATAGGTTTAATAAACAGCTATAAGATAATTCTTCTACTTAGTTTAATTTCAATTTTTTCTGGTTTACAAAGAAGGATTCACCTGATCAGAAGTAGGGACAACACTCAGTTCTTCAATTTAGATTAATTTCAATTTCATTGGTTGTTAAAGAAGCAATCACTTTGATCAGCAGTAGGGACAATTATTGCATATTGAAGTAGATCTTTAACAACTTGATAAGAATCAAGAATAGAGTTAAAAACAGTCATGTACTTGTTATTATCATCCAAGGACTAAGGGGTACCATTTAAGATCAAATTCAATTTTAAAAATTCATCACTAATATCATCCAAAGATTTACTCGCATCCATTTTATAGTTAAACAAAGATCCTTTTAGAAAATAGGTAAAGACTTAGTATAATAGAGAGATTCTAGTTTACCCTAGAATTCAAGTGCAGTATCACATCGATGTACATTTCAAATAACTGAATCGAACATGTTAAAAAACAATAAATTTAATGCTTCTTCATCTATTTCTCCGACTATGTCCAAGAGATCTTTAGGCCATAGTTCTATGTTCTCAATTAATGCATGTCCTATAATATGATGAGATAGTAGCACGTTCATCTTTATCTTCCGTACACCATAGTTTATTTTTCCATCATAGGTTAACATCTCAAACGAGTTGTAGCCATCATGTTAGTACACGAAAAATATAGATTTGTACAAAAAGTTAAAAAAACTTTACAGCATAAAAATACCTTTTAAACCATGAGTTTATATCCACCAGAACTCGAAAACTGAAAAGTCTCTCAAGAGCTCAGAATATTAGAAATTTTACTAAAATACCTTTAAAGATTTTCAAGACCCTAGAAACACAAAATCAGAAAACCCAAAATATTAAAAGAGCTTTTCTCGACTTTTAGATCTGGATCATCAAACCCTAAAAAAGTATAAAATATAAGATATTTGTAAGGGATTTGAACAAACTCTTATTTCACTTTTGTAAAAATGTTAGGATCTTAAGATTTGAGTTTCAAAATACATTTTAGAAAAGAGGTTAGAGCAAATTATAAAGAACAGAATTTATCGTGGTTTAACAAAATATCTACGTCCACCTTGGGCTCCGGTGATAAAAATTACTTAACAATATTCAGACAATCAAACTAAAACCTTAAAGCTATCAACTAATATAGACTACCCAAACAAACTACGCTAGCTAACTAGTGATTATTTTTTATCTTTAGACTATACAAGCTATTGCATGTGATATAAACACTCTAATCGATCTAGAAGATAAACCCTAAGTTTATTTCTAATAGGAGAAAGAAGACTGAAAAACTCAAGAATAAGAGTATGAGCCGAAAAATGAATAAAGGAACCTTATATATGAGGTGGGTAGGGTTTTAATTTGAGCCGTCCAAACTAATCAAGATCAATAAATTTAATAAATCCGTCGTTTACATAATAAAACACAAACATTTTAGACTCAAGTCCAACAACCTATAAAAAAGTTCAGCCCAAATAATAAGACCAAAGCTGACTGTTGACAAAACAGTGACTTGGACTAATCCAACCAAAAAAACAATCATATTTCATAAATATAAAAACCCAAATCCAATAGATTATTTAGTTAGTTCTTTTTGTTAGATTTATTTTTTTGTTCGAAACTTTACTCACTCCTTTTTCATTTAGCACATATAAAACATTTGAGCTAAAATTATTTGATTCATCTAAACCTAAACCTTAAAGTTTATTAATCCTCTCCGTCTTCTTCTTCATGAATAAAGTAGAGATAAAATTAAAGAAAATTCATAAAATGAAGAAAAAGGAAAAGAGAAGGCTAAAATCAAAAGTTATTGTATAAAATGGTAAATTGTTTTACTATATTTTATATTTTTATATAATTAAATTTATTTTTTATAAGAAAAACTCTGATTTTAATGTACAATATGTGTCAATGAGAAAGATATATAAACAATTACAACTGAAAAATTAATAAAAATTATTATATTCTTAGAACCATTTATTTATATCTTGCAAATATACGAATGATTATTTGCATTTATGGTTGAATCTTGTATCTTTATTGATCCTTATTAATATAAATGTTTTGAATTTAATCACAGAAAGATTGATTATGATATTTCAAAATATATTTAGGTAACTCTCGTCTCTCCTAAAACTAGATTGTATGTATAATATTTTAAATAGATTATAAATTATAGTTAAGTTATAAATTATTTGATTAATCATATGGTTCAGTAAGTTAGAGATGTTAACAATTAAGGTCAATTGGAATGGATTTTTATGCAACAATTAATATTACCTGCACTTTACACATATCACTTATTCCCTAATTTTCTTTTATATCAGAATAATGCAAACTAGGAAAACTGATAGTGAAAAAATCCAAGCTATAGCTTAGTGTAGTTCATTACATCTAATACCCGGGAAATGAGTTTGATCAACTAGATCTTTTATTAAGCGATCATATTACTCAATCCAATGAATTTCTTTTAATAAACTGAGTTTTCTTGTTCCAGCTCCTTGGACTCCTTAAGATATAGCTGATCTAAAGGATATGGTTGATCCAAGATTTTTTTCAGGGTTAAAATTAATTATAATCAGAGGGGTTTGGGGTGACTGAAAATCAAATATCTAGGCTAATATCAATAGGGCCAAAATTTAGGTCAAGATAGGGGGTTTAATTCCATTTATACTTAGTTTTTATCAATTTGTGCAATTGTGACATTCTACTCGTCACTTGTTTCCCTATTGCCTTATATTAACGAGATTCCTTTAGTTTTAATATAATTCTGTTTTATTCAAGTTTCTATTTCTTCTTTTCTAGGACTCTCTTTTCATGTTAACATAGTCAAAATAGTAGAAAATCCGCAAAACAATAAAAAATGTCAAATAAATGGCCCATCATTGCGCACACTTTAAGTGTTTTATCACATGCCTCTCCACTTGTGTTTTTGAATCTATTAAAAGAATGATACATATATGGGTAAACTGGTTTTCTTCCACCTGGTTTTTTACGAAGTTTCTTTTTATTTCAATATATTTTGTTGATTGTGTATAAAATACATATGTACATATTTAGATGAGATATTAAGAAAATTCCCATGTTGGTCCTCAAATTTAGTTACTTTTTTTAACATTTGTATCTTGGTTGAGTTTTTCAGGAGAGGCATATCAAACTTCTATAATGGTAAATACAAATTTTACACTAGCCTAGATAAAGTTGAATCAAGTGTATCCGTAAAAGAGATAGCAAAACCGGATAATGCGTACGACAAGAAACCCAAAATGATGGTGGCACATAATAATTTCTTTAACAAGAGCTATTATAATCTTAAAGGAAGTACCATCCGGGGTGGGGTTTAACCAATTGATCTTCACATTCCAAAATTCCACTAGTTGTCCCATTAGCTGCTACTGGTCATTGTTTGGAAAGATTAAGAAATATTATGAAAATGATGAAATGTTTCTTGCATCTTAGCCCAGTGTAGTCAATATTTTAGACTGTAATGGCTACAAACTTTCTTTTAATCTTTAATTCTTACTTATCTTTAACTCTTAAATTTTTTAAGCCATGTTTCGTCTACATTATTGATTTTTTCATCTACAAAGACACAAGCAATTCAACAACTAGTGTATCAAGTTTTACATATTGATCCTCAACCTGGACCAAGCGACAACCTGAAACTGAACTCCACTAGGTCCATTTTGTAAACTGTATATATGTTTGTCGAAATTGAGTTGTTGATACAGGGGATAACTAATTACTCTTGAACTTGATAAATAAGTATTTCCTATGATTATTTTATTATGTATTTAAATGCTTAATAGTATGATAAAGTTATTTTATATGTCTTATTTGGCGAAAATTATATTTTGTCTGGCTATCAAACGTATAATCTTTTGGGTTATTTACAAAATATATTTTTCAAATCATATATCTTTAATCGTTCAGTGGAGTAAATGTATGTTTACTTTATATAAATTAAACTTGGTTGATAAAATATATTTTTCTTATGGACCATCTAGTTTTGATGAATGAAAGTTAAAGTAGGTTAATTAAATTTCTTTTACTTTGGGACCATCTAGTTTTGATGAATGGTCTTTCTAGTTAGCTCTCTAACTGTTTGAAGTTTCATTAATTGGCATTTCAACTACAAAGATATTTTATGTAATTAACTTGGCAAGTCTTATTCACCTTTTAACAATAGAATTTAATGTACTAATTCCAAAATTTGTAGTAGATTCGGGGTAAGGAATCATTAACTCACGGTATCTCTAAAAAATTTCAATATCTTGTTCCAAGATAAATATACAAGGTCATATTTCTAAGCTATTTTAAGTTTGATTTGATCTATATGTCGAATAAAAATATAAAGAGTATGAATTCATCAATATTTCATATATATATATAGTTTTTTATACTGAACATGTTGAACTTAGGAAAAATATTTTATATACATAAAATATGAATTTGTATATGCCACAAATCGGTAAGTAAATAATCTAGTAATTGCCAACATGATTTTTTTTATATAGTATTTTACACGTAACTTAAATATATTAATTTGTATTATATGTATATAAAATACTTTTTAAAAATTTCAACAAGTCCAATAGGCATCTATATATTTATGAAAGAATATATTTACATAAAATTGTAGAATTACAAGTTCATGCATTCATCTATAATACATTTATCATGATATAAGTTTAAGTGACACATGATACTTATATCACTATTAAGTATAACTAAAATATAAAAAGTAGGTATGTATGCAAAAATATTAAATTTATTAAATATGCCCTTGAGGGCCTATACTCATTTGTATATGTGTAGGTGTCCATACATTTTTCTATCATTTATTTGCACCATAATTTATAATTATTATTAGTAGAAATGGTATATATAAAGTAAAAATATATATTTTTGAATCTTGACATAATTTAGGATAAACACATATTTTCTATATATATATATATATATATTTTTAAATTCAGTGCTTATTGTTAAATTCTTTTATCAATTTTAAGTATGAGTGTAAGATATACAATAAAGGTTATAAATTGTTTAAAAAAGTGAAAGGACCATGTTCCTCACTTGCATTGATTTTATCGTTAGACGAGTTATGTTAAATAACATATCAGATAGTTTTATTAACTAGAAGTATACATATATTTCTTTGGATTATTTTCCTATTGTAATGTGATTATATATATAGGTGTGCATGTGGGGGCCTCGTACCTATCTCGTGTTTGCTTGTGGGGGCATCGTACCTATCTCGTGTAATCTTGTAGGGGACTCGTACCTATCTCGTGTATGCTTCTAGGGGTCTCATACGTATCTCATGTGTTCTTGTTGATTCCTCGTACATATCTCGTGTGTGCCTATGGGGGCCCTGTACCTATCTTGTTTTTCATGTTGGGGGGCTCATACCTATCTCGTGTGTTCCTATGGGTGTCTTGTACCTAATTCATGTATACTTGTTTGATTCTTGTCCCTATCTCTAGTTTTCATGTGTACCATCTAGAATTTTATTTAATATGTAAGCAATATTATTTATAGTGATGAATCGCATTATTAGGTTTACTCGTGATATATCGAAAAGTGACCCACATATTTTTTTATCTTAAAATTTGTGTTTGATATTTTTCGTGACTTACTAAGCATTCGGTTTCTCACTCGTACTTAATGTCTGTGTTTTAGAGAAGCATGAATCAGACGAATGGGTATCTGAAGAGGGTAGAAAAGTTAACTAGTTACGAGCATATTAATAAAGGGAGTCATGATGATTATCTCTATTTAAGAACTCATATTTACTTTCATTGAATTGTCACTATCTTAGGCATGCATGCTACATAATATTCATCATCACCAATAGTCAATTTGTTCTTTAGGTTTAAATTTTTTTTCTTAAAATGTCCAAACTTTACCACAATATAAATATTTTTGAGTTTCTTTAGACATTGTCTTACGATTATTAAAAGTTATCGTATTTTTTTTTGCATCCCGGACATGTATAATATCTTTTCTAGGTTTAATAAATAACTATAAGCCAATTCTTCTACCTAGTTTAATTTCAATTTTTCTGGTTATAAAAGAAGCAATCACTTGAACAAAAGCAGGGACAATACTCAGTTCTTCAATTTAGTTTAATTTCAATTTCTTTGGTTGTTAGAGAAGCAATCAATTTGATCAGAAGTAGGGATAATTGCTGCATATTGAAGTAGATCTTTAACAACTAGATAAAAATCAAGAATAAAGTTAAAAACAGTCATGCACTTGTTATTATCATCCAAGGACTAAGGGGTACTATTTAACATCAAAGTCAATTTTAAAAATCCATCACTGTTATCATCTAAATATTTACTCGCATTCATTTTATAGTTAAACAAAGATATTTTTAAAAAATACAAGTTGGGTAAAGACTTAGTAGAATAGAGAGATTCTAGTTTACCCTAGAGTTCAAGTGCAGTATCACATCGATGTACATTTCAGATAACTGAATTGCACATGTTAAGAAATAATATATTGAATGCTTCTTCCTCTATTTCTCCGACTATGTCCAAGAGTTTTTTTGGCCATAGTTCTATGTTCTCAACCAATGCATGTCCTACAATATGATGAGATAGTAGCACGTTCATCTTTATTTGCCGTACAACAAAGTCAATTTTTCCATCATAGGTTAACATCTCAAACGAGTTGTAGCCATCATGTTAGTACACAAAAATATAGATATGTACAAAAAGTTAAAAAAGAACTTTACAACATGAAAATACCTTTTAAACCATAAGTTTATATCCACTAGATCTCGAAAAACTGAAAAGTCTCTCAGGAGTTCAGAATATTAGAAATGTTATTGAAATACCTTTAAAGATTTTCAATATCATAGAAACAAAATATCTGAAAACCAAAATATTAAAAGAACATTAATCGACTTATAGATCTAGATCATCAAACCCTAAAAGAGTAAAAAATATAAGATATTTGTAAAGGATTTAAACAAACTCTTATTCCACCGTTGTAAAATTATTAAGATCATAAGATTTGAGTTTCAAAATACATTTTAGAAAAGAGGTTAGAGAAAACTATAAAGAACACAATGATTTGTCGTGGTTTAATTAAATATCTACGTCCACGTTGGGCTCTGGTGATTGACGTTACTTAACAATATTCAGAAAATCGAACCAAAACCTTAAAGCTATCAACAAATATAGACTACCCAAACCAATTATGCTAGCTAACTAGTGATTATTTTTTATCATAGGACTATACAAGCTATTCCATGAGATTTAAACACTCTAATCGATCTAAACCCTGAGTTTATTTCTATTGGGAGAAAGAAGACTGAAAAACTCAAGAACAAGAGAATGAGCCGAAATATGAATAAGGGAACCTTATATATGGGGTGGGTAGGGTTTTAATACATCTTGTGTTTACATAATAAAACACAAACATTTTAGACTTAAGTCCAATAACCTATAAAAAAGTTTAGCCCAAATAATAAGACCAAAGCTGACTTATGACAAAACAATGATTGGACTAATCCAACACAAAAAAATAATCATATTTCATAAATATAAAAACCCAAATCCAATAGATAATTTAAATAGTTCTTTTTGTTCGATTTAGCCCATATATAACATTTGACCTAAAATTATTTGATTCATCGAAATCTAAACCTTTATATTTCTGAAACCTCGCCCTTCTTCTTCTTCATGAATAAAGTAGAGATAAAATAAAGAAAATTCATAAAATGAAGAAAAAGGAAAAGAGAAGGCTAAAATCAAAAGTTATTGTATAAAATGGTAAATTGGTTTGCTATTTTTTATATTTATATATAATTATATTTATTTTTTATAAGAAAAACTCTGATTTAGATGTACAATATGTGTCATTGAGAAAGATATATAAAAATCTCAACTGAAAAATTAATAAAAATTATTATATTCTTGAATCATTTATTTATATCTTGCAAATATACGAATGTCTATTTCAATTTATGGTTGAATCTTGTATTTTTATTGATCCTTATTAATATAAATGTTTTGAATTTATTTACAGAAAGATCGTTGATTATGATATTTCAGAATATATTTAGGTAAGTCTTGTCTCTCCTAAAAGTGGATAGTATATATAAGATTTTAAATTGTTAATAAATTATAGTTAAGTTATAAATTATTTGAATAATCATATGGTTCAGTAAGTTAGAGATCTTAACAATTGAGGTCAATTAGAATTGATTTTCATGCAACAACTGATATTACCTTCACTTTACACATATCACTTATTCCCTAATTTTTTAATCACAAATAAAAGAACTTTTTTTTTACTTTCGAAGGTGCCTACGGCACCAAAAGAAAAGAGAAGACAATATACTAGAAAAGAGATAAAATGATTTGATATATAGAATTTTTCAGTCTATTTGTTATTAAAATATAGACATTTCTTCTCATTAATCAAACGAGAATGTCATACATTATTAATATTTATCTATATCTTTATAAAAAAAATCAAGTCCCTAAAAGACTTGAAAGTAACATAAATAAATATATGTACTCTTCTATTATTATAATCTATTGAACTTTTTGTTTTTATAATTACGTCATTTTGGAAAATGTAAGTTTTTAATAATTTGAGGGAGGGACAATTACCAAACCAGGAGGAGTATGATGTTAACTTTGACGGAGAACTCCCAATAAATGAGGAGGATTATGACTTCGATGATGATGATGACCAACACAACGCCGTATGAAAAAGAGTAATCATCGGTACACAAAATTGCAGATACAAAAAATGGAAGCGTACGTCTTCTTTCATAAATTTAATCTGGTCATATAACTATAATAAAAAGGAATTTTAATTTTATAATCTATATATCTTAGACTTTACTAAATATTTATAATTTATAGATTATTTAAAGAATGTTCCCATCCCAATAACAAGGAGTACCAAAAGATGGGTCGTGAGATAGGGTTAGAGCCGTCCCAAATCAAATTCTAGTTCCAAATCAAGCGCGCTCAAATGAAGGTAAAATATGTGTTTTCTTATTATTTTTTTGAAGTGACAATTATAAAAAGCCATAATTACCCAACCAAGAAAACCCTTTCTTAAAATGTTTATTATTCGAAATATATGAAATTGTTACTTTAAATACTTTGAACCCATCCAAGCAACACTACTACCTCTTATAGATGAAATATAAATGTTTGCTTATCTTGCATAGGAAAAACATGAAAACTCCAAGAACGTCCAACAGCGAGCAGAAAATGAACTCGGGCTGAAACACGAGGATTCGTGAAGCTCTTAGCAATGTTGCTAGGTGTTCAAAGTGTGGAGGAAACACGGCAACATTAGGAGACATGTCGTTTAATAAACACCAACTTAGATGTGAAAATAACATATTGAGAAAGGAGTTACTAGTACTACTAATTAAATTATATAATGTTTAGAAGTTTAAATTTAACTTTTGTTTTATTACATACTTTTTCTAGTTTGATCGTCTATCTACTATGATGAACAATTACCTTGGAAAATATGCTGCGACCTACTCTTATCAAACTTCGATTCCCATGCCTGCACAACACATGCTTAAATATGGATCAAGCTCACACAAAAACACCATGGAGAGCATTGGTGTTGGGCCGTCAACTCCAAAAATAACAATCCCACCTTTCTTTCTATGTTCCGCAAATATATACTCCAACAATTTAACCCCTTCACTATCATGCGCAACCGAAGGTTCATCAAGTAACCAAATCGGACGATCAATAGCTAACAATCTCGCCAGCTGTACTCTCTTCCTTTGACCCATTGACAACATTCTTGCCTTATCCTTAACAAGCCTCCCTAATCCCATAAGCTCTAAAGCAGGTAAAGATCTTCCTTGTTTACCTTCAAGAACTTCAAACCATTGAACATTGTCAAGAACTGTGAATTTGTCTTTAATTGCGTCTTTTAAAGATAGCTAATTGAGTTGAAGTTTGTATTGATGGAATATTCCTGAGTCTGTTACGTTATGATTGTTCCATAGGATTTCTCCAGCTGATGGTTTTGAAAAACCAGCCATCATTCGTAAGAATGTGCTTTTGCCTGATCCATTTGTTCATGTGAGAATTAGTGCTGTCGTAAGATTTGTTGAGCGTTTCTCATGCATGAGACATTGTTGAGTAGAATCCTAGGAATTGGGGGTTTACGTAGAGACATGAAGAATCTTTACACTTTACACTTTAATTGTTTTATCACATGCCTCTCCACTTGTGTTTTTGCATCTATTAAAAGAATGCTACATATATGGGTAAACTGGTTTTCTTCCTCCTGGTTTTTCACAGTTTAAGTTTCTTTTTATTTCAATATATTTTGTTGAATGTGTATAAAATACATAGGTACTTGTGTATATGAGATATTAAGTAAATTCCCGTGTTTGTCCTCAAATTTAGGTTCTTTTTTTTAACATTTGGATCTTGGTTTTGTTTTTCAGGAGAGGCATATCAAATTTCTATAATGGTAAATTTAAATCTTACACTAGCCTAGTTAAAGTTGAATCAAGTTTATCCGTAAAAGAGATATCAAAACTGGATAATGCGTACGACAAAAACGCAAAATGATGGTGGCACATAATAATTTCTTTAACAAGAGCTATGATAATCTTCAAGGAAGTACCATTCGGGGTTGGGGTTTAACAAATCGATCTTCACATTCCAAAATTCCACTGGTTGTCTCATTAGCTGCTACTAGTCATTGTTTGGAAAGGAGGAAGAAAGATTATGAAAATGATGAAATGTTACTTGCATCTTAGCCTAGTCTAGTCAATGTTTTAGACTGTAATGGCTACAAACTTTCTTTTAATTTTCTATTCCTACTTTTCATTAACTCTTCAATTTTTTAAGCCATGTTTCATCAACATTATTGTTTTTTTCATCTACAAAGACACATGCAATTCAACAACTAGTGTATCAAGTTTTACATAATGATCCTCAACCTGGACCAAGCGACCACCTGAAACTGAACTCCATTAGTTCCATTTTATGTTTGTCGAAATTGAGTTGTTGAAACAGGGGATAACTAAGTAGTCTTGAATTTGATAAATAAGTATTTCCTATGAATATTTTATTATGGATTTAAATATTAATAGTATGATAAAGTTATTTTATATGTCTTATTTGGCAAAAATTATATTGTCTCTTGTTATCAAAAAAATCAACGGTATGTGTATAATCCTTTGGGTCATTTACAAAATATATTTTTCAAATCATATATCTTTAATCGTTCACTGGATTAAATGTATGTTTACTTTTTATAAATTAAACTTGGTTGATGAAATATATTTTACTTTTGGACCATCAAGTTTTGATGAATGAAAGTTAAAGTAGGTTAATTAATTTCTTTAAATTTGGGATCATCTAGTTTTAATGAATGATGTTCCTAGTTAGCTCTCTAACTGTTTGAAGTTTCATTTATTATTCTTTCACTTGTAACTAATACTAATAATATATATATATATATTATATTTCAGAGTTTTTTCTATGGTCCAGATTTACTCGCAGAGGTGGTACCGAAAATTAAATCTGGCCAAACATAAGTGGTTGCCAAGATTTAATCTGGCTAAACATAAGTGGTGGTGAGGATTGATTCCTGTCAACGGAATTCATTTTTACTTTAGTCTCTTCAGACACGCTTTTTTTTTAACCCGGTACAATTCCTGTAAACAGAATTCCTTTTTTCTTTAGTGTCTTTAGACACAGGTTTTACCTAGTTAATATATATAGCATTTTTTTAATATTTTTTTTACCGAAAAAAGGTCGTTGACCATGGCATTTCAACGATAGAGACATTTTGTGTAATTAACTTTGCAAGTCTTATCTACCTTTTACTAATAGTATTTAATGTATTAATTCTAAACTTGGTGGTAGATTCAGGGTAAGGAATCATTGACTCACGGTATCTCTATAATTTTACAATATCTTGTTCCATTATAAATATACAAGGTTATATATCTAAACTATTTTAAGGTTGATTTGATCTGTAGGTCGAATAAAAATATACAGAGTATGAATTCATTAATATTACATATATATATATATATAGTTTTTTATACTGAACATGTTGAACTTATGAAAAATATTTTATATGCATAAAATATTAATTTGTATATGCCACAAATCGGTAAGTAAATAATCTAGTAAATGCCAACATGATTTTGTTTATATAGTAATTTACACGTAACTTAAATATATTAATTGGTATTATATGTGTATAAAATACTTTTTCATAAGTTCGACAAGTCCAATAGGCATCTATATATTTATGAAAGTATATATTTATATGAAATTGTAGCATTCCAAATTCATGCATTCATCTATAATACATTTATCATGATATAAGTTTAAGTGACACATGTTACTTTTATCACTATTAAGTATAACTGAAATATAAAACGTAGGTATGTATGCAAAAATATTAAATTTATTAAATATGCACTAGAGGACCTATACTCATTTGTATATGTATAGGTGTCCATATATTTTTCTATCTTTTATTGTCACCATACTCTATAATTAGTATTAGTAGAAATGGTATATATAATGTATAAATATATATATTTATGAATCTTGATATAATTTAGGATAAATACATATTTTCTATATATTTTTTTTAATTCAGTTCTTATTGTTAAATTCTTTTATCAATTTTAAATATGTGTGTAAGATATACAACAAAGGTTATAAATTGTTTAAAAAAGTCAAAGGACCATGTTCCTAACTTGCATGGATTTTATTGTTAGACGAGTTATGTTAAAGAACATATCAGATAGTTTTATTAACTAGAAGTATACATATATTTCTTTGGATTATTTTTCTATTGTAATGTGATTATATATATTAGTGTGTCTGTGGGGGCCTCGTACCTTTCTCTTGTTTGCTTGTGGGGGCCTCGTACCTATCTCTTGTTTGCTTGTGGGGGACTCGTACCTATCTCGTGTAAGCTTGTAAGTTACTCGTACCTATCTCTTGTATGCTTGTGGGGGTCTCATACATATCTCATGTGTTCTTGTGGATGCCTCGTACATATCTCGTGTTTGCCTGTGTGGGCGCTGTACCTATCTTGTTTTTCTTGTTGGGGGCCTCATACCTATCTCGTGTGGGCCTATGGGTGTCTTGTACCTACCTCGTGTATGCTTGTCTGGTTCTTGTCCCTGTTTCAAGTTTTAATGTGTACCATCGAGAACTTATTTCATATGTAAGCAATATTATTTATAGAGATGAGTTGCATTATCAGGTTTACTCATCATATATCTATCAGTGATCCACATAGTTTTTTATCTTAAAATTTGGGTTTGATATTTTTTATGACTTACTAAGCATTCGGTTTCTCACTTGTACTTAATGTCTGTGTTTTAGATAAGCATGAAACAGGGGAATGGGTATGTGAAGAGGGTAGAAAAGTTAACTAGTCACGAGCATCTCATTAAAGGGAGTCATGATGACTATTTCTATCTACGAACTCATATTTACTTTTGTTATTTTTTCGTTTATAGAAAATCCTTGTGCACAACATGAGAACTCCTTTTGTTGTATGTTGTGTTGCATTCTAACCATATCCACGTTGACAGCAGTCGAAGCGTGACCTAGTTGGTATTAAAGCTTAGGTTATGATCTCCAAGGTAAGTAATTGAGTTCGATAATATGAATATATGAATACGAGTTTGTTTGTTTAGATATTTAGTTTTAGAGTAGATCTACAAGTTGAGGTTCCATACGGGCGTTGTACCTCTTAGGTTTTATTAGAGTGCTTAGCAGAAGCTTGGTAAGATTGCGATGATTAACTAACTTGACCAAGATATCGTGTTAGTGTAATTTATATTTATCTTAAGTTGTATGGGATTGAAACTTTGTAGTGAAGATTCCTACCTTGGTTGACTTATATGCGAGTACTCAATAAATCATCAACTTTATTCATCTTTAGTGTGTTTACCAATCTTTTGTAATTATCACACTGTAGCCATTTATATTCTTTTATATGTGCAACAAGGAAACTTACCCCTAATTTAAAATATTTCAAGTTATGTTTTTATACCTTTGTTAGATATTTTTCAAAACCTTTATTGAATATATTAGTTCATGCCTTTTTAAAAATTTATTTAGTTTATATGCATATGCAATGAAAAGTTATGAAGATTACATTGACCTTAATTTCTTTTCATAGTATATGCTTAAGGTTTATTATGCATGTGGTACATATTTAGACTATAATTGTAGTGAAATATTATGCATGTGATTTTGATATCGTAGTAGACCCTTCTCATACTTTCTCAATGCGTGATATATTCTACTTGCTAGGTCGATAAAAGTGTTTCAAAATTTGCATAAAAAGGGCTTTTCATTTAGGTTATTTTATTCGTAAGAATTACTTTCTTCATAAATGTTTTGAAATAAATTATACTACCTTGGAATTTTATGTGCGAATCGACTAAATTTATTATAATCTAGTTCATGTTTGGTTTATTTTACTTGATAATATTGTACTTGAAGTGCGAGTTTAGATGGCGAATTTCCTTATAATAGGGGGAAAGTGTAATGACCTAATAATTCTGTTTTTTTTTTTTTTAGTTTTTTTATTATTGTATATAATATTCTAAATATATATTATATAAGACTATGTTTTATATTGTAAACATTCTAATTAATCTTTCACCTTTCACTTTCATATACTTATGTTATATTTTATTTTATTTATTCATTTTATCCGCCTAAATGTCTTTCTCCCTATCTTCTTCAAAATATATTTCCTTATTCATATTCTAAATGCAAGAAACAAGGTTTCCTAATTACTTAAGAAAGAGTCAATATGTAATGTTTTTTTACTTTTAATTATGTAAATTTTTTATCCATTTATTTATTTTTGATCAATACATATTTTGACTATATAGTCTTAATATATATGTGTTAGAGGCTACAACTCTTGTTAAGTTTGTTAATAATATCATAAATTTGAAGAATCACAAGGAACATGTAATTTACTTTTTAGCATAAAAATATAAATCATATGTTATAGTTTTTCAGTTTGGTCCATATGAAATTTTACATGCTTATATATATATATATATATATATATATATATATATGTGACATGTTTCTATATTTTTATCATTAATATTATAATTTCGGTAAGTGATATTCATAATGATCAAAAGAAGTAAAATAAAAATGATTAATTTTTTTATTTAGTTTTTCATGAGCATTCTTGATAAATGACATTTTTAATGGTTGATTTATATCAAATTAAGCTGAATCATTGATATTAGGTTTATCGACTTATTTGCATATATATATATATATATATATATATCTATTGGTCAAAATTAGGATTTAGGTCTCATAAATATGTTTGTTATGCCTAAAAAATTTTGTTACGATTATATGTACTATTAATCTACTTTTTTGTCTAAATTATTTACCTTGACTTCAGTTTATTAGTAGAAGATTATGAAAAAGATTATGGATTAAATTTGGACTAGATTATCGATTTTAATATGTTATGGGTTTTGAGAGTTGAACTTTATCCCGTGCTTGATTTAGGGATTTGGTATAAAAAAATTGGATGATTACACTGGACTATTGAACACTAGGAAACTAGAATCTACTGTGTTTAAATATATATTTGTGCTCATTATTGGTTATTTTTCATTAATTCCACATAAAGATATTAGGTGATATAGTGATGTTATTAAAAAAATTTACATATCTGTTGGAAAAAGAATATTCTAAGTATGAATTATCTGGTGGTCAGGATTGATTCTTGCCAAACATAAGTGGTGGCCAATGAATTCTGGCCCAACTTATTAATTTTTTTTTATACAAAACACGTTTAACCAAAAAAAACCCAAAACCCCCATTCTTACATTACTCGTCCACCTTCCATCAACGCCGCTCGAAGACCATTCTCCACCACAGTTCAAAGACCATTCTCCACCACCACTCGAAGACCATTATCAACCACCGCTCGAAAAACTTTTGGTTCTTTTTCTCATAATTTATAAAATCTATGTCTCAGGTAATAATATGTCTGCAATGAATCTAAATTCGGACCTTATCTTCCACATTATACAATTTTGCAATGAGGAGAATTTTAAGAACACAGCTCATATGTGAGTAATCTTATTCAATTCTTTGCGTTTATTCATAATCATAAATACAGTACTATTTAATTTTTACCATTTGTCCATTCATTATGCAAATAGTCTATTAATATACTTATAAAGTTGCAAATACACCTTTAGGGTGTGTTTGCTATTGTTTAGGATAATATAACATAGGGGTATATTGGGCTATTTTGTATAAGACAGGACCAGTGTTGCAATTAAACTAAATAAGATTTCACTGTGTTGATGGGTTTTGTTCTCCATGTCACATAGGCTAGAGCAAGAGACAGGTGTTTACTTCGATATGGGATAAGGCTGAAATATATCTTTCTAGTTTCACTTCGGTTGAAGAAAACAATTCTCAATTCAATCAAGATATATCTAGAGGCGCTAGACAGTAAGTGAGATAGTAATTACAACTCTATATGATTATTTTGTAATTGCAATTTTTTATTTTCTAGAAATGAACATGGAAAGGCTTAAGAAATCCTTTTAAAAGATCGGAAGGTTTTGAGATGTCTTGATTCAAGTACTTTCTGAGCCTTTTTTGTTTATTATAGGGATGTATTTTGCAATTAATTTAAGTTTTTTGTTTCTTCTTAATGTAGACATATGAGGAGTATTTGGAAGCTCATAGTGGACGCCGGAAAAGATCATATCAATGTGTAAGTATTCTTTATTATATAGGGACCTATAGTGCAATTTATCATTTTATTATGCATAATATAGGGACCTATAGTGCATCTTTTGTAATATATAGGGGACCTGTAATGCAATTAATTTTTAAATAAATAGCGCCCTGCGTTATGTTAACTACTTAAATTTATCCATGTATTTCAAAATTTTGCAGAAATACCATGTGTTATGCACAAGAAATCAAAAAGTGAATGTGAAGAATAAGATGGGTATATGATTATCATGAGGAAGAACATGAGAATATAGTTGAACCTGCACCTGGATCACCATTGAAGAAGGAGCATGTTGTTACCATTGGTAGCCTACTATTTTAATGGAGTTGTGAGATACAATCTGGATCACCTATCTCACAAATTATATTCTTAAAATCAATCTATTTCAGGTTTCTGTTTTAGATTCAGTTTTTTTCTTTTGATTAAGATCTTGATGTATAAATTTACTAACACTAATTTTATGATTAATTATAGTATTAGAAATTCAATTTCATCATCAACGCTTTGATTTTTTGATTGATTGCATTATTGGTTCTTTAAAGTGTCAATCATCACAGGTACATTTATAATATTCTTCTTATTCATTCTTTCAAAACCGCTCTCTCATTCTATAAATGAATTTACCCCTTCTCCTCCACTACCTTGATAGTTTACATTTTCATATTCTACCGCGGTAAAGTTTGAGAGCTGGACAAATTCAAACGGGGAGGCAACATTTTCTAATTTTACAAGTGTGTCGTTGTTGAGGTATATTATGCCAATATGATTTTTTTTAAAGAAACTCTAAAATGATTGTTAGTTTATATATTTATTAGAATCTTATGTTATACCTGACTGTGACCATTCTGAGGCTAACATGGGGTCACAATCCGAAAGGATTGGTCATAATCTTGGACCCACAAGCATGAAGCTTTTCATTAGTTTGATTAGTCATAATCCCTACTCCAGTATTACTATTCTGAAACCGTGTCTATTATTGCGGAGGATCTCTAAGATATGGCATTCCTGATCTCTATTTTTTCCTCCTGGAGCGCGATGTCTTTGAAAGTTGGTATCTCTAAAGCGATTCAAGTTTCCTCCTAGAATGGTAATTAATTATTTGTATTCATCTAGATGATAAAAACTTACTTATTGCTGCTTTTACAAATATATACCATTAACATAGAGGTACATGGTGGTTGGAAGTACAACCGGATGACTAAAACCCCTTCTCAAATGGAATAATTCTCTTCTTAGATTGTTCAGTTTATGTTACAAAAACGTGAATAGTGTCTTTCTCCAAATCACAATTTTCAAGCAAGGTATTCCTCTAAACTATTGGTCCCTGTGTACTTTGTATTTCTTTATATGCTATCTGGCCTAAAACTGTGTTTTTTTAATATTTTGCAGTGATATGGTAATTCTTGCCGAGTCCGAATTGTTTTGAATTGTCAGAATGTCGAGTCAAAATTGTTTAAATTCTTTTGTAGTAATACAGTCATTTTTGAAGACACTGATGAGCTTGAAATTCTGAGTTAATTACATCATTTGCACCTCTCTATTTCTTCTATTGAAAAGTGTAAACATGAATTTTAACAACAATAAGTAATATTGTTATGAATTTTAACAAATGTAAGTCCAAACATACAAGGACCTATAGTGCAATTAACCAATATTTTCTTGCTCCATTTCATTATTTTCTTAAGGATTGTTCTTATGCAGGTTCCGGTAACATCCATTTTTCAGTTTTATTATTGCATTTTTGTTTTACTTATTGTATCTAAATGTGTTTCGATTTGATTAACAAGAGCTTTGAGATTTAGATTGTTTTATCTGTTGAATTAAGATAATTAAGTACGAGTAAATATTTTTGGTGCAAATTTTAAGTACGAGTAAATATTTTTTGAATGATAATTGTAGCGAAATTGGAACCCTAAGTGTTTGATTGGGGCTTCTTAGAAACACTCTAAATGTTTCTCTGCTCCTTGCTTCTAGATCACTTCAAAGCAGGATCGCCATTATGTGTGATATTAAATCATTTTTGTATATATTCATTTAAAAATCCATTTATCTCAGTCTAGAATAGTAGCTCTGCTCCTATATCTAAGTCACGGATTCCTCAAGTAGTTTCTAATACCCTTGGATTTGGTCCTCAAATTTAGTTACTTTTTTTAACATTTGTATCTTGGTTGAGTTTTTCAGGAGAGGCATATCAAACTTCTATAATGGTAAATACAAATTTTACACTAGCCTAGATAAAGTTGAATCAAGTGTATCCGTAAAAGAGATAGCAAAACCGGATAATGCGTACGACAAGAAACCCAAAATGATGGTGGCACATAATAATTTCTTTAACAAGAGCTATTATAATCTTAAAGGAAGTACCATCCGGGGTGGGGTTTAATCAATTGATCTTCACATTCCAAAATTCCACTAGATGTCCCATTAGCTGCTACTGGTCATTGTTTGGAAAGATTAAGAAATATTATGAAAATGATAAAATGTTTCTTGCATCTTAGCCCAGTGTAGTCAATATTTTAGACTGTAATGGCTACAAACTTTCTTTTAATCTTTAATTCTTACTTATCTTTAACTCTTAAATTTTTTAAGCCATGTTTCGTCTACATTATTGATTTTTTCATCTACAAAGACACAAGCAATTCAACAACTAGTGTATCAAGTTTTACATATTGATCCTCAACCTGGACCAAGCGACAACCTGAAACTGAACTCCACTAGGTCCATTTTGTAAACTGTATATATGTTTGTCGAAATTGAGTTGTTGATACAGGGGATAACTAATTACTCTTGAATTTGATAAATAAGTATTTCCTATGATTATTTTATTATGTATTTAAATGCTTAATAGTATGATAAAGTTATTTTATATGTCTTATTTGGCGAAAATTATATTTTGTCTGGCTATCAAACGTATAATCTTTTGGGTTATTTACAAAATATATTTTTCAAATCATATATCTTTAATCGTTCAGTGGAGTAAATGTATGTTTACTTTATATAAATTAAACATGGTTGATAAAATATATTTTTCTTATGGACCATCTAGTTTTGATGAATGAAAGTTAAAGTAGGTTAATTAAATTTCTTTTACTTTGGGACAATCTAGTTTTGATGAATGGTCTTTCTAGTTAGCTCTCTAACTGTTTGAAGTTTCATTAATTGGCATTTCAACGACAAAGACATTTTATGTAATTAACTTGGCAAGTCTTATTGACCTTTTAACAATAGTATTTAATGTACTAATTCTAAAATTTGTAGTAGATTCGGGGTAAGGAATCATTAACTCACGGTATCTCTAAAAAATTTCAATATCTTGTTCCAAGATAAATATACAAGGTCATATTTCTAAGTTATTTTAAGTTTGATTTGATCTATAGGTCGAATAAAAATATAAAGAGTATGAATTCATCAATATTTCATATATATATATATATATATATAGTTTTTTATACTGAACATGTTGAACTTAGGAAAAATATTTTATATACATAAAATATTAATTTTTATATGCCACAAATCGGTAAGTAAATAATCTAGTAAATGCCAACATGATTTTTTTTATATAGTATTTTACACGTGACTTAAATATATTAATTTGTATTATATCTATATAAAATACTTTTTAAAAATTTCAACAAGTCCAATAGGCATCTATATATTTATGAAAGAATATATTTACATAAAATTGTAGAATTACAAATTCATGCATTCATCTATAATACATTTATCATGATATAAGTTTAAGTGACACATGATACTTATATCACTAGTAAGTATAACTAAAATATAAAAAGTAGGTATGTATGCAAAAATATTAAATTTATTAAATATGCACTTGAGGGCCTATACTCATTTGTATATGTGTAGGTGTCCATACATTTTTCTATCATTTATTTGCACCATAATTTATAATTATTATTAGTAGAAATGGTATATATAAAGTATAAATATATATTTTTGAATCTTGACATAATTTAGGATAAACACATATTTTCTATATATATATATATATATATTTAAATTCAGTGCTTATTGTTAAATTCTTTTATCAATTTTAAGTATGACTGTAAGATATACAATAAAGGTTATAAATTGTTTAAAAAATTCAAAGGACCATGTTTCTCACTTGCATTGATTTTATCGTTAAACGAGTTATGTTAAATAACATATCAGATAGTTTTATTAACTAGAAGTATACATATATTTCTTTGGATTATTTTTCTATTGTAATGTGATTATATATATAGGTGTGCATGTGGGGGCCTCGTACCTATCTCGTGTTTACTTGTGGGGGCATCGTACCTATCTCGTGTAATCTTGTAGGGAACTCGTACCTATCTCGTGTATGCTTGTGGGGGTCTCATACGTATCTCATGTGTTCTTGTTGATTACTCGTACATATCTTGTGTGTGCCTATGGGGGCCCTGTACCTATCTTGTTTTTCATGTTGGGGGGCTCATACCTTTCTCGTGTGTTCCTATGGGTGTCTTGTACCTACTTCGTGTATACTTGTTTGATTCTTGTCCCTATCTCAAGTTTTCATGTGTACCATCTAGAATTTTTTTTTAATATGTAAGCAATATTATTTATAGTGATGAATTGCATTATTAGGTTTACTCGTGATATATCTAACAGTTACCCACATAGTTTTTTATCTTAAAATTTGTGTTTGATATTTTTCGTGACTTACTAAGCATTCGGTTTCTCACTCGTACTTAATGTCTGTGTTTTAGAGAAGCATGAATCAGACGAATGGGTATCTGAAGAGGGTAGAAAAGTTAACTAGTTACGAGCATATTGTTAAAGGGAGTCATGATGACTATCTCTATTTAAGAACTCATATTTACTTTCATTGAATTGTCACTATCTTAGGCATGCATGCTACATCAGATTCATCATCACCAATAGTCAATTTGTTCTTTAGGTTTAAATTTTTTATCTTAAAATATCCAAACTTTACCACAATATAAATATTTTTGAGTTTCTTTAGACATTGTCTTACGATTATTAAAAGTTATCGTATTTTTTTTTGCATCCCGGACATGTATAATATCTTTTCTAGGTTTAATAAACAACTATAAGCCAATTCTTCTACCTAGTTTAATTTCAATTTTTCTGGTTATAAAAGAAGCAATCACTTGAACAAAAGTAGGAACAATACTCAGTTCTTCAATTTAGTTTAATTTCAATTTCTTTGGTTGTTAGAGAAGCAATCAATTTGATCAGAAGTAGGGATAATTGCTGCATATTGAAGTAGATCTTTAACAACTTGATAAGAATCAAGAATAAAGTTCAAAACAGTCATGCACTTGTTATTATCATCCAAGGAATAAGGGGTACTATTTAACATCAAAGTCAATTTTAAAAATCCATCACTGTTATCATCCAAGTGCAGTATCACATCGATGTACATTTCAGATAACTGAATTGCACATGTTAAGAAATAATATATTGAATGCTTCTTCCTCTATTTCTCCGACTATGTCCAAGAGATCTTTTGGCCATAGTTCTATGTTCTCAACCAATGCATGTCCTACAATATGATGAGATAGTAGCACGTTCATCTTTATTTGCCGTACACCAAAGTCAATTTTTCCATCATAGGTTAACATCTCAAACGAGTTGTAGCCATCATGTTAGTACACAAAAATATAGATATGTACAGAAAGTTAAAAAAGAACTTTACAACATGAAAATACCTTTTAAACCATAAGTTTATATCCACCAGATCTCGAAAATCTGAAAAGTCTCTCAGGAGTTCAGAATATTAGAAATTTTATTGAAATACCTTTAAAGATTTTCAATATCATAGAAACAAAAAATCTGAAAACCAAAATATTAAAAGAACTTTAATCGACTTTTAGATCTAGATCATCAAACCCTAAAAGAGTAAAAAAATATAAGATATTTGTAAGGATTTAAACAAACTCTTATTCCACCGTTGTAAAAATGTTAAGATCATAAGATTTGAGTTTCAAAATGCATTTTAGAAAAGAGATTAGAGCAAACTAAAAAGAACACAATGATTTGTCGTGGTTTAATTAAATATCTACGTCCACGTTGGGCTCTGGTGATAGACGTTACTTAACAATATTCAGACAATCAAACCAAAACCTTAAAGCTATCAACTAATATAGACTACCCAAACCAATTACGCTAGCTAACTAGTGATTATTTTTTATCTTTAGACTATACAAGCTATTCCATGAGATTTAAACACTCTAATCGATTTAGAAGATAAACCCTGAGTTTATTTCTATTAGGAGAAAGAAGACTGAAAAACTCAAACCAATAGTATTTAATGTACTAATTCTAAAATTTGTAGTAGATTCGGGGTAAGGAATCATTAACTCACAGTATCTCTAAAAAATTTCAATATCTTGTTCCAAGATAAATATACAAGGTCATATTTCTAAGCTATTTTAAGTTTGATTTGATCTATAGGTCGAATAAAAATATAAAGAGTATGAATTCATCAATATTTCATATATATATATATAGTTTTTTATACTGAACATGTTGAACTTAGGAAAAATATTTTATATACATAAAATATTAATTTGTATATGCCACAAATCGGTAAGTAAATAATCTAGTAAATGCCAACATGATTTTTTTTATATAGTATTTTACACGTAACTTAAATATATTAATTTGTATTATATGTATATAAAATACTTTTTAAAAATTTCAACAAGTCCAATAAGCATCTATATATTTATGAAAGAATATATTTACATAAAATTGTTGAATTACAAATTCATGCATTCATCTATAATACATTTATCATGATATAAGTTTAAGTGACACATGATACTTATATCACTATTAAGTATAACTAAAATATAAAAAGTAGGTATGTATGCAAAAATATTAAATTTATTAAATATGCACTTGAGGGCCTATACTCATTTGTATATGTGTAGGTGTCCATATATTTTTCTATCATTTATTTGCACCATAATTTATAATTATTATTAGTAGAAATGGTATATATAAAGTATAAATATATATTTTTGAATCTTGACATAATTTAGGATAAACACATATTTTCTATATATATATATATATATATATATATTTAAATTCAGTGCTTATTGTTAAATTCTTTTATCAATTTTAAGTATGAGTGTAAGATATACAATAAAAGTTATAAATTGTTTAAAAAATTCAAAGGACTATGTTCCTCACTTGCATTGATTTTATCGTTAGACGAGTTATGTTAAATAACATATCAGATAGTTTTATTAACTAGAAGTATACATATATTTCTTTGGATTATTTTTTTATTGTAATGTGATTATATATATAGGTGTGCATGTGGGGGCCTCGTACCTATCTCGTGTTTGCTTGTGGGGGCATCGTACCTATCTCGTGTAATCTTGTAGGGAACTCGTACCTATCTCGTGTATGTTTGTGGGGGTCTCATACGTATCTCATGTGTTCTTGTTGATTCCTCGTACATATCTCGTGTGTGCCTATGGGGGCCCTGTACCTATCTTGTTTTTCATGTTGGGGGGCTCATACCTTCCTCGTGTGTTCCTATGGGTGTCTTGTACCTACTTCGTGTATACTTGTTTGATTATTGTCCCTATCTCTAGTTTTCATGTGTACCATCTAGAACTTTTTTTTAATATGTAAGCAATATTATTTATAGTGATGAATTGCATTATTAGGTTTACTCGTCATATATCTAACAGTGACCCACATAGTTTTTTATCTTAAAATTTGTGTTTGATATTTTCTGTGACTTACTAAGCATTCGGTTTCTCACTCGTACTTAATGTCTGTGTTTTAGAGAAGCATGAATCAGACGAATGGGTATCTGAAGAGGGTAGAAAAGTTAACTAGTTACGAGCATATTGTTAAAGGGAGTCATGATGACTATCTCTATTTAAGAACTCATATTTACTTTCATTGAATTGTCACTATCTTAGGCATGCATGCTACATCAGATTCATCATCACCAATAGTCAATTTGTTCTTTAGGTTTAAATTTTTTTTCTTAAAATGTCCAAACTTTACCACAATATAAATATTTTTGAGTTTCTTTAGACATTGTCTTACGATTATTAAAAGTTATCGTATTTTTTTTTGCATCCCGGACATGTATAATATCTTTTCTAGGTTTAATAAGCAACTATAAGCCAATTCTTCTACCTAGTTTAATTTAAATTTTTCTCGTTATAAAAGAAGCAATCACTTGAACAAAAGTAGGAACAATACTCATTTCTTCAATTTAGTTTAATTTCAATTTCTTTGGTTGTTAGAGAAGCAATCAATTTGATCAGAAGTAGGGATAATTGCTGCATATTGAAGTAGATCTTTAACAACTTGATAAGAATCAAGAATAAAGTTAAAAACAGTCATGCACTTGTTATTATCATCCAAGGAATAAGGGGTACTATTTAACATCAAAGTCAATTTTAAAAATCCATCACTGTTATCATCCAAGTGCAGTATCACATCGATGTACATTTCAGATAACTGAATTGCACATGTTAAGAAATAATATATTGAATGCTTCTTCCTCTATTTCTACGACTATGTCCAAGAGATCTTTTGGCCATAGTTCTATGTTCTCAACCAATGCATGTCCTACAATATGATGAGATAGTAGCACGTTCATCTTTATTTGCCGTACACCAAAGTCAATTTTTCCATCATAGGTTAACATCTCAAACGAGTTGTAGCCATCATGTTAGTACACAAAAATATAGATATGTACAAAAAGTTAAAAAAGAACTTTACAACATGAAAATACCTTTTAAACCATAAGTTTATATCCACCAGATCTCGAAAAACTGAAAAGTCTCTCAGGAGTTCAGAATATTAGAAATTTTATTGAAATACCTTTAAAGATTTTCAATATCATAGAAACAAAAAATCTGAAAACCAAAATATTAAAAGAACTTTAATCGACTTTTAGATCTAGATCATCAAACCATAAAAGAGTAAAAAAATATAAGATATTTGTAAGGATTTAAACAAACTCTTATTCCACCGTTGTAAAAATGTTAAGATCATAAGATTTGAGTTTCAAAATGCATTTTAGAAAAGAGTTTAGAGCAAACTATAAAGAACACAATGATTTGTCGTGGTTTAATTAAATATCTACGTCCACGTTGGGCTCTGGTGATAGACGTTACTTAACAATATTCAGACAATCAAACCAAAACCTTAAAGCTATCAACTAATATAGACTACCCAAACCAATTACGCTAGCTAACTAGTGATTATTTTTTATCTTTAGACTATACAAGCTATTCCATGAGATTTAAACACTCTAATCGATTTAGAAGATAAACCCTGAGTTTATTTCTATTAGGAGAAAGAAGACTGAAAAACTCAAACCAATAGTATTTAATGTACTAATTCTAAAATTTGTAGTAGATTCGGGGTAAGGAATCATTAACTCACGGTATCTCTAAAAAATTTCAATATCTTGTTCCAAGATAAATATACAAGGTCATATTTCTAAGCTATTTTAAGTTTGATTTGATCTATAGGTCGAATAAAAATATAAAGAGTATGAATTCATCAATATTTCATATATATATATAGTTTTTTATACTGAACATGTTGAACTTAGGAAAAATATTTTATATACATAAAATATTAATTTGTATATGCCACAAATCGGTAAGTAAATAATCTAGTAAATGCCAACATGATTTTTTTTATATAGTATTTTACACGTAACTTAAATATATTAATTTGTATTATATGTATATAAAATACTTTTTAAAAATTTCAACAAGTCCAATAAGCATCTATATATTTATGAAAGAATATATTTACATAAAATTGTAGAATTACAAATTCATGCATTCATCTATAATACATTTATCATGATATAAGTTTAAGTGACACATGATACTTATATCACTATTAAGTATAACTAAAATATAAAAAGTAGGTATGTATGCAAAAATATTAAATTTATTAAATATGCACTTGAGGGCCTATACTCATTTGTATATGTGTAGGTGTCCATACATTTTTCTATCATTTATTTGCACCATAATTTATAATTGTTATTAGTAGAAATGGTATATATAAAGTATAAATATATATTTTTGAATCTTGACATAATTTAGGATAAACACATATTTTCTATATATATATATATATTTAAATTCAGTGCTTATTGTTAAATTCTTTTATCAATTTTAAGTATGAGTGTAAGATATACAATAAAAGTTATAAATTGTTTAAAAAATTCAAAGGACCATGTTCCTCACTTGCATTGATTTTATCGTTAGACGAGTTATGTTAAATAACATATCAGATAGTTTTATTAACTAGAAGTATACATATATTTCTTTGGATTATTTTTTTATTGTAATGTGATTATATATATAGGTGTGCATGTGGGGGCCTCGTACCTATCTCGTGTTTGCTTGTGGGGGCATCGTACCTATCTCGTGTAATCTTGTAGGGAACTCGTACCTATCTCGTGTATGCTTGTGGGGGTCTCATACGTATCTCATGTGTTCTTGTTGATTCCTCGTACATATCTCGTGTGTGCCTATGGGGGCCCTGTACCTATCTTGTTTTTCATGTTGGGGGGCTCATACCTTCCTCGTGTGTTCCTATGGGTGTCTTGTACCTACTTCGTGTATACTTGTTTGATTATTGTCCCTATCTCTAGTTTTCATGTGTACCATCTAGAATTTTTTTTTAATATGTAAGCAATATTATTTATAGTGATGAATTGCATTATTAGGTTTACTCGTCATATATCTAACAGTGACCCACATAGTTTTTTATCTTAAAATTTGTGTTTGATATTTTCCGTGACTTACTAAGCATTCGGTTTCTCACTCGTACTTAATGTCTGTGTTTTAGAGAAGCATGAATCAGACGAATGGGTATCTGAAGAGGGTAGAAAAGTTAACTAGTTACGAGCATATTGTTAAAGGGAGTCATGATGACTATCTCTATTTAAGAACTCATATTTACTTTCATTGAATTGTCACTATCTTAGGCATGCATGCTACATCAGATTCATCATCACCAATAGTCAATTTGTTCTTTAGGTTTAAATTTTTATTCTTAAAATGTCCAAACTTTACCACAATATAAATATTTTTGAGTTTCTTTAGACATTGTCTTACGATTATTAAAAGTTATCGTATTTTTTTTTGCATCCCGGACATGTATAATATCTTTTCTAGTTTTAATAAACAACTATAAGCCAATTCTTCTACCTAGTTTAATTTCAATTTTTCTGGTTATAAAAGAAGCAATCACTTGAACAAAAGTAGGAACAATACTCAGTTCTTCAATTTAGTTTAATTTCAATTTCTTTGGTTGTTAGAGAAGCAATCAATTTGATAAGAAGTAGGGATAATTGCTGCATATTGAAGTAGATCTTTAACAACTTGATAAGAATCAAGAATAAAGTTAAAAACAGTCATGCACTTGTTATTATCATCCAAGGAATAAGGGGTACTATTTAACATCAAAGTCAATTTTAAAAATCCATCACTGTTATCATCCAAGTGCAGTATCACATCGATGTACATTTCAGATAACTGAATTGCACATGTTAAGAAATAATATATTGAATGCTTCTTCCTCTATTTCTCCGACTATGTCCAAGAGATCTTTTGGCCATAGTTCTATGTTCTCAACCAATGCATGTCCTACAATATGATGAGATAGTAGCACGTTCATCTTTATTTGCCGTACACCAAAGTCAATTTTTCCATCATAGGTTAACATCTCAAACGAGTTGTAGCCATCATGTTAGTACACAAAAATATAGATATGTACAAAAAGTTAAAAAAGAACTTTACAACATGAAAATACCTTTTAAACCATAAGTTTATATCCACCAGATCTCGAAAAACTGAAAAGTCTCTCAGGAGTTCAGAATATTAGAAATTTTATTGAAATACCTTTAAAGATTTTCAATATCATAGAAACAAAAAATCTGAAAACCAAAATATTAAAAGAACTTTAATCGACTTTTAGATCTAGATCATCAAACCCTAAAAGAGTAAAAAATATAAGATATTTGTAAGGATTTAAACAAACTCTTATTCCACCGTTGTAAAAATGTTAAGATCATAAGATTTGAGTTTCAAAATGAATTTTAGAAAAGAGATTAGAGCAAACTATAAAGAACACAATGATTTGTCGTGGTTAAATTAAATATCTACGTCCACGTTGGGCTCTGGTGATAGACGTTACTTAACAATATTCAGACAATCAAACCAAAACCTTAAAGCTATCAACTAATATAGACTACCCAAACCAATTACGCTAGCTAACTAGTGATTATTTTTTATCTTTAGACTATACAAGCTATTCCATGAGATTTAAACACTCTAATCGATTTAGAAGATAAACCCTGAGTTTATTTATATTAGGAGAAAGAAGACTGAAAAACTCAAGAACAAGAGAATAAGCCGAAATATGAATAAGGGAACCTTATATATGGGGTGGGTAGGGTTTTAATACATCTTGCGTTTACATATTAAAACACAAACATTTTAGACTTAAGTCCAATAACCTATAAAAAAGTTTAGCCCAAATAATAAGACCAAAGCTGACTTATAACAATGATTGGACTAATCCAACCAAAAAAATAATCATATTTCATAAATATAAAAACTCAAATCCAATAGATAATTTAAATAGTTCTTTTTGTTCGATTTAGCCCATATATAATATTTGACCTAAAATTATTTGATTCATCGAAATCTAAACCTTTATATTTCTGAAACCTCGCCCTTCTTCTTCTTCATGAATAAAGTATTGATAAAATAAAGAAAATCCATAAAATGAAGAAAAAGGAAAAGAGAAGGCTACAATCAAAAGTTATTGTATAAAATGGTAAATTGTTTTGCTATTTTTTATATTTATATATAATTATATTTATTTTTTATAATAAAAACTCTGATTTAGATGTACAATATGTGTCATTGAGAAAGATATATAAAAATCTCAACTGAAAAATTAATAAAAATTATTATATTCTTGAATCATTTATTTATATCTTGCAAATATACGAATGTCTATTTCAATTTATGGTTGAATCTTATATTTTTATTGATCCTTATTAATATAAATGTTTTGAATTTATTTACAGAAAGTTCGTTGATTATGATATTTCAGAATATATTTAGGTAAGTCTTGTCTCTCCTAAAAGTGGATAGTATATATAAGATTTTATATTGATGATAAATTATAGTTAAGTTATAAATTATTTGAGTAATCATATGGTTCAGTAAGTTAGAGATCTTAAAAATTAAGGCCAATTAGAATTAAATTTCATGCAACAACTGATATTACCTTCACTTTACACATATCACTTATTCCCTAATTTTTTAATCACAAATAAAAGAACTTTTTTTTTACTTTCGAAGGTGCGTACAGCACCAAAAGAAAAGAGAAGACAATATACAAGAAAAGAGATAAAATGATTTGATATTCAATAACAAGTAAAATTATTTTTTTAATCTTATTAAAAAATGAAATCATTCATACTAAAAACAAAAGGATCACTTTCTCATTTTAATATATAGAATTTTTCAGTCTATTTGTTATTAAAATATAGACATTTCATCTCATTAATCAAACGAGAATGTCATACATTTTTAATATTTATCTATATCTTTATAAAAAAAATCAAGTCCCTAAAAGACTTGAAAGTAACATAAATAAATATATGTACTCTTCTATTATTATAATCTATTGAACTTTTTGTTTTTATAATTACGTCATTTTGGAAAATGTAAGTTTTTAATAATTTGAGGGAGGGACAATTACCAAACCAGGAGGAGTATGATGTTAACTTTGACGGAGAACTCCCAATAAATGAGGAGGATTATGACTTCGATGATGATGATGACCAACAACACCGTATGAAAAAGAGTAATCATCGGTACACAAAATTGCAGATACAAAAAATGGAAGCGTACGTCTTCTTTCATAAATTTAATCTGGTCATATAACTATAATAAAAAGGAATTTTAATATTATAATCTATATATCTTAGACTTTACTAAATATTTATAATTTATAGATTATTTAAAGAATGTTCCCATCCCAATTACAAGGAGTACCACAAGATGGGTCGTGAGATACGGTTAGAGCCGTCACAAATCAAATTCTAGTTCCAAAACAAGCGCGCTCAAATGAAGGTAAAATATGTGTTTTCTTATTATTTTTTTGAAGTGACAATTATAAAAAGCCATAATTACCCAACCAAGAAAACCCTTTCTTAAATTGTTTATTATTCGAAATATATGAAATTGTTACTTTAAATACTTTGAACCCATCCAAGCAACACTACTACCTCTTATAGATGAAATATAAATGTTTGCTCATCTTGCACAGGAAAAACATGAAAAATCCAAGAACGTCCAACTGCGAGCAGAAAATGAACGATTTCGGGCTGAAACACGAGGATTCGTGAAGCTCTTAGCAATGTTGCTAGGTGTTCAAAGTGTGGAGGAAACACGGCAACATTAGGAGATATGTCGTTTAATAAACACCAACTTAGATGTGAAAATAACATATTGAGAAAGGAGTTACTAGTACTACTAATTAAATTATATAATGTTTAGAAGTTTAAATTTAACTTTTGTTTTATTACATACTTTTTCTAGTTTGATCGTCTATCTACTATGATGAACAATTACCTTGGAAAATATGCTGCGACCTACTCTTATCAAACTTCGATTCCCATGCTTGCACAACACATGCTTAAATATGGATCAAGCTCACACAAAAACACCATGGAGAGCATTGGTGCTGGGCCATCAACTCCAACAATAACAATCCCACCTTTCTTTCTGTGTTCCGCAATTATATACTCCAACAATTTAACCCCTTCACTATCATGCGCAACCGAAGGTTCATCAAGTAACCAAATCGGACGATCAATAGCTAACAATCTCGCCAGCTGTACTCTCTTCCTTTGACCCATTGACAACATTCTTGCCTTATCCTTAACAAGCCTCCCTAATCCCATAAGCTCTAAAGCAGGTAAAGATCTTCCTTGTTACCTTCAAGAACTTCAAACCATTGAACATTGTCAAGAACTGTGAATTTGTCTTTAATTGCATCTTTTAAAGATAGCTAATTGAGTTGAAGTTTGTATTGATGGAATTTTCCTGAGTCTGTTATGTTATGATTGTTCCATAGGATTTCTCCAGCTGATGGTTTTGAAAAACCGGCCATCATTTGTAAGAATGTGCTTTTGCCTGATCCATTTGTTCATGTGAGAATTAGTGCTGTCGTAAGATTTGTTCAGCGTTTCCCATGCATGAGACATTGTTGAGTAGAATCCTAGGAATTGGGGGTTTACGTAGAGACATGAAGAATCTTTACACTTTACACTTTAATTGTTTTATCACATGCCTCTCCACTTGTGCTTTTGCATCTATTAAAACAATGCTACATATATGGGTAAACTGGTTTTCTTCCTCCTGGTTTTTTACAGTTTAAGTTTCTTTTTATTTCAATATATTTTGTTGATTGTGTATAAAATACATAGGTACTTGTGTATATGAGATATTAAGTAAATTCCCGTGTTTGTCCTCAAATTTAGGTTCTTTTTTTTAACATTTGGATCTTGGTTTTGTTTTTCAGGAGAGGCATATCAAATTTCTATAATGGTAAATTTAAATCTTACACTAGCCTAGTTAAAGTTGAATCAAGTTTATCCGTAAAAGAGATATCAAAACTGGATAATGCGTACGACAAAAACGCAAAATGATGGTGGCACATAATAATTTCTTTAACAAGAGCTATGATAATCTTCAATGAAGTACCATTCGGGGTTGGGGTTTAACAAATCGATCTTCACATTCCAAAATTCCACTAGTTGTCTCATTAGCTGCTACTAGTCATTGTTTGGAAAGGAGGAAGAAAGATTATGAAAATGATGAAATGTTACTTGAATCTTAGCCTAGTCTAGTCAATGTTTTAGACTGTAATTGCTACAAACTTTCTTTTAATTTTCTATTCCTACTTGTCTTTAACTCTTCAATTTTTTAAGCCATGTTTCATCAACATTATTGTTGTTTTCATCTACAAAGACACAAGCAATTCAACAACTAGTGTATCAAGTTTTACATAATGATCCTCAACCTGGACCAAGCGACCACCTGAAACTGAACTCCATTAGTTCCATTTTATGTTTGTCGAAATTGAGTTGTTGAAACAGGGAATAACTAAGTAGTCTTGAATTTGACAAATAAGTATTTCCTATAAATATTTTATTATGGATTTAAATATTAAGAGTATGATAAAGTTATTTTATATGTCTTATTTGGCAAAAATTATATTGTCTCTTGTTATCAAAAAAATCAACGGTATGTGTATAATCCTTTGGGTCATTTACAAAATATATTTTTCAAATCATATATCTTTAATCGTTCACTGGATTAAATGTATGTTTACTTTTTATAAATTAAACTTGGTTGATGAAATATATTTTACTTTTGGACCATCAAGTTTTGATGAATGAAAGTTAAAGTAGGTTAATTAATTTCTTTAAATTTGGGACCATCTAGTTTTAATGAATGATGTTCCTAGTTAGCTCTCTAACTGTTTGAAGTTTCATTTATTATTCTTTCACTTGTAACTAATACAAATAATATATATATATATATATTATATTTCAGATTTTTTTCTATGGTCCAGATTTACTCGCAGAAGTGGTGCCGAAAATTAAATCTGGCCAAACATAAGTGGTTGCCAAGATTTAATCTGGCTAAACATAAGTGGTGGTGAGGATTGATTCCTGTCAACGGAATTCATTTTTACTTTAGTGTCTTCAGACACGCTTTTTTTTTAACCCGGTACGATTCCTGTAAACAGAATTCCTTTTTTCTTTAGTGTCTTTAGACACAAGTTTTACCTAGTTAATATATATAGCATTTTTTTAATATTTTATTTACCGAATAAAGGTCGCTGACCATGGCATTTCAACGATAGAGACATTTTGTGTAATTAACTTTGCAAGTCTTATCTACCTTTTACTAATAGTATTTAATGTATTAATTCTAAACTTTGTGGTAGATTCAGGGTAAGGAATCATTGACTCACGGTATCTCTAAAATTTTACAATATCTTGTTCCATTATAAATATACAAGGTTATATATCTAAACTATTTTAAGGATGATTTGATCTGTAGGTCGAATAAAAATATACAGAGTATGAATTCATCAATATTACATATATATATATAGTTTTTTATACTGAACATGTTGAACTTATGAAAAATATTTTATATGCATAAAATATTAATTTGTATATGCCACAAATCGTTAAGTAAATAATCTAGTAAATGCCAACATGATTTTGTTTATATAGTATTTTACACGTAACTTAAATATATTAATTGGTATTATATGTATATAAAATACTTTTTCATAAGTTTGACAAGTCCAATAGGCATCTATTTATTTATGAAAGTATATATTTATATGAAATTGTAGCATTCCAAATTCATGCATTCATCTATAATACATTTATCATGATATAAGTTTAAGTGACACATGTTACTTTTATCACTATTAAGTATAACTGAAATATAAAACGTAGGTATGTATGCAAAAATATTAAATTTATTAAATATGCACTAGAGGACCTATACTCATTTGTATATGTATAGGTGTCCATACATTTTTCTATCTTTTATTGTCACCATACTCTATAATTAGTATTAGTAGAAATGGTATATATAATGTATAAATATATATATATTTATGAATCTTGATATAATTTAGGATAAATACATATTTTCTATAAAAAAAATTTAATTCAGTTCTTATTGTTAAATTCTTTTATCAATTTTAAATATGTGTGTAAGATATACAACAAAGGTTATAAATTGTTTAAGAAAGTCAAAGGACCATGTTCCTAACTTGCATGGATTTTATTGTTAGACGAGTTATGTTAAAGAACATATCAGATAGTTTTATTAACTTGGTGTTCAGAGTATGCATATACAATGAGAGTGACAATAGTTAGAAATGTTAACAACTATAGAGTGGTTTTACTAGACCTACGAACGGAAAACGTGCGATTAGTAAGGGAGCTGAATTGAGTAAACGGGTATCGAGCCAGATAATTTTCTTGAATTTAATGCAAGTAAAGCATCGATTTCTATTCGAATTCAAATGATAGTAGTTCTGAAGGTTGTTATAGCTTGTGATAAAACCTCACTAGAAACAAGGCCGAAGATGAAAACCGTGCTGCATATGTTGTTGAACTCGAAATAAATTACAGATAAGTGAGATAAATGTGTCATTTGGTGTCACTTTTTTAAGTGCAGAGTATAAGTAATGTAATAGGATAGGAATGTAATATAAAAAGTATACCCTTTACATTGTACTTTCCTTTTTAAGTGTTGAAAAAATAGTAAGGCGATTCTAGTTGAGCTAACACAACTGTTCTGTCTATTCTTTATTCCTACTTTAGCACGGGTACTAGTGGCACAATTTTGGATACATTTTCAATTTTGACTTATATAGTGTTTGGGATATGTAAACAATACTTATGTTTATGTATAGACTGGATTTTTAATGATAGAAAAAGGAGTTTATTTTTTTGATTTTAGCACAATTTTACAAAATAATTGGCAAATAATCACACATAGGAAAATAATATGGGTTTAGCATTCTGGCCGCATGCAATTATTCTATAACAGTCTTTACTTAATCAACTTTTCTAAAAGGGGCCACTTAGAAATATCCTACAAAAATGTGATTGGATTAGTATGTTTACAAAATTAAAAGTGTTAACTAAACTTACACTTGGTTGTCCAAACTTCTAAACACAAGGTGGTAGAAAACCGTCCAATAGGGTACTAAATATAGTAACTTCCACACATGACCGTGTGTTTGGTATAAACTACATTGAACAATAAAACTTTAAACAACTAACACTTACTATACTACTATGTCAAAACCACTGGTATCCTATTGACGGTCATCCAATGACAAATTTTCCCTTACTCTCATGTTAAGATTAGACGACCGTCTCTTTTTTAAAATTATTCAACTACCCCCATTCGTAGAATCAAGGTCTACACCAAGTATTTTTTATTTACTGATATCTCTTAAACCCTCCAACACAACAGTTTCCTCATACTTGAATCACGTACTACATCATCAACTCCCCCTATTTATCCCAAAATCAAGGTCAGGGTTTTTGATACCCATTTTTGTATTTTTGTATTTAGTATATTAGATTTGTTTAGGTAATTTATATATGCAATGTGATGTTAGATTTAATGGTACTTCTATATTGTTAATTTTTTTGAATTATCATATTTGTTTTAGTTAATTGCACAATTAGTCCTTGTATTTAATTTTTGTCCATTGTATATTATTTCACAATTGGTCTTTTTAGTTAATTCAAAAAGAAGTTTTTTTTTATATATATAATTATATTAATAGTACTTGTATCATTTTGTTAAAATAAATAGAATATGTAATATTTATTTTTATTGTACATTTGGTCTTTCTTTATTGATAGACTATAATGACAAAGACAAGGTTTGGTGTTACTGTGTCCCTAACCGATGTTAATGAAGATGGTTACGCCACTATGCAACGGGGTATATTCTCTACGTGATCGGTACCTTCCTTTTCCCCTCGGGCAAAAAAAAAAACTACATGGCTACGACGTGTATCCCATTTTTTAGGTATTTGAGGTAGACATGTGGCAATAGTTTGGGTTCAACCACCTAATCTTTCTTCTATAGTGGTCTATGAACGGCTTGTGGAGGATATTTTGGAACAATAAAGGGTTATGGTCTTCTTTTGCATGTATATTTTTTCAATTTATTTCTCAAAATTTTATAAACTCACATTTTTTTGTTATAGTATATATAGATATGGTGTTTGGATTATTTTATTATCTTATGCTTCTTAGAGATGGTATACCTCTAGACTGACCTAAAATTACTCCTTACGTTCCCGCTATTAAGTATACGTGTTATTGTAATACTTTTCATATTGACATTTATATTAATGTATTATTATTCTATTAGTTGTAATGGATAAAAAAAGTGGACCAAATGTGGCTGAGCCTAAATTTTGTAGCGACTATTTAGATCTTCAAGCACACGAGCAGGTGTGGTGTGTTGTATTGTATTATTTGGGAATCTATTTTTCTCAACTATGTTATTTCCTCCGATCAGGTTAATTGGAGACCTTACGAGGATAGTCAAATCAAATTTATTGCCCAAACATCTTTTGAATAACATGAAGTATATTTATGTATTGTACCGTTAATACATTTCAACGTTGTTGAGTGGTACCATCTTAACCGTGTTACGAGACAATTCGGCTACATTCATAATATTCCGGCTCGAATTGATCAAACCGAAGATCGATATTATACATCCTTGAACTGAAAAGGGAAGTTATGCAAAAATTGGCGATTAAATTATTTTGATGAATTACATTATTGGGATACTGCAAAATATTTCATGTTACAAGATATTGATCAAAACCTTGGGTGTACTTCTGAGTGTGGTAGGTGGTATCGAGTAAATTAAGGATATACATTACACCACAAGCACGAAATGGGGGTGTTGATGAACAAGAGTTCCAACCTTGTAGAAGACAACTTCAAAAACTTGTATGTTTTATACCTTCTTGGCTTGATTTCTTTAAGTTGTAAAATCGATATATATCTTACATATATGATGACAGATTAATGCCACTATCCAAGGAGTCTACCGTGTTGTTGAGCCTGATGCTACTATTGATGACCAAATCGCGAGTCTTAGCGTTACGCGAGACTCCGTTGAAGTGTCAAGTTCAAGTAGATCGAGAAGACGACGGATCGAGAGTAGAAATTATAGTATATCTTTGTAGGATTTTTAGGTTAGTGTATGTTTTAATTGTAAAAGATTGAATTAAAAATGTTAATTTATTAGTATATCTTCATTTGTCGATTTGTTGTTGTGTCGTTCGATTTGGTTTTGTTATTAATTATGTTTACCTGTGATTTAACAAATGATTTAGTTGTTAGGTACCCAAATCACAGTAGGTAGTGGATAAGGAAAAAAAACTTCCACAAAATGTTCTATTAACGAAGGAATCACGACAACCGCATTTCATTGAAAGGTGGTATCTAGATTTCCACTTTTAGTTAATCTTTTAAGTAAGAGAGCTTCCTTATTAAAGGCAGCATCACGACAACCCCCATCAGGCTGACGATTTAGGTACTTAGGTCAATCTAGAGGTATACAGTCTCTAAAAGGTATAAGTTAATATATTTAATAAACATATATAATTTGAATACTCAACCAAATTCAAACGTTTTTCTAAATAAAATATAGTAACAAAATTGCAGTATATGATTACATAAAAAGCAAACCCAAGCTATGGGAAATTCAGTGCATGGTTAATGAAATAAAACTAAAGAATAAAAAGCATAGAAACATGGTTAAAAAATAAAGAAAAACTAATTACCCTAATGATAGAGATGGAAAGATGCCGAATTGTTGATGTGATGCCCCCTCTCTGTTACATCCTCCTCTAGGTCCACTTGCTCTCTAATTCTTCTCAATGCTAGACAATTGAACGACAATGTTATAGTTCTTATTTAAAATTATGATATTTATAGGTTCAAGGAAATTTTATGGATCATGGGCTTTGTTTGAATGAGCTAGTCCAACCAAAAAATGTTTTGCTCCAAGAGTGGACTGGTTCGAGTCAAGCCATTGCAACATTAATTCTTTGTCCTTTGACTATTGCTTATGTATTTAATTTGCTTTCCTTGACTTATTATCTATTATTTGGAATCTAATATCATCCATTTACCTAAGAGAATCAGATATAACACACAATTCCCAACAAATAAATCTAAAAGTATAAAATCTCCAAAACTAGACAAGAAACACGAATATATCAAATAACAAATAATTATCCCTCAACTATGCACATAATGAAACTTAAATGATGTCTCTTGACTAGAGGAATCTATTACAATTACGGAGACATCAATTGTGTTTTTAAATCTTTTCGAATGTATTATATAACAACTTTCATATAGGAAGAATATCTATTGGAAGCTTAAATTATATCCTAGAGGCTATTTCTTCCTCATTTGAAAATCAGTGTATGTCGTTTTAAGTAAATAACACCCAAATAGACTTAGAACAATTCAGGCATCATTGCAACGTCCCCAACGGATCTAAGGCAATATAAAATTACGTTTTAACCAAGAAAACGACATAATGTTTGTATATGATGCGACACCATCTTCTTACTTTCTGAATTTATATCCGTTGAACAAAGAATGACACATGGACTAAAGCTGTTGGGGATAAAATTGGTATAATAATTTTATATGTCATTTTTACAAGAAAATAGATCAACACAAATAGAGTCATTTCTACCAAGTGCACTATATATATATATATAAGACTATGTATCATCATTAGACACACTCTTAAAGCCACAAATGATAACCATACATTCATATACTTCAAGAAATAATGTCTAAGCTAGTTTTCCAATTTCAGTTCACATAAACAACCTTTGATCTCACAAATTGCATACCCAAGAGATCAAAGGATATTATCCAAGCAAAGCTTCAAATTTAGTCCACCTAATCATGGAGTTTCAACAATCAAGTTTCAACTTCCACATTCAACTCATAAAGGAGTTCATGTTCTTACTTGTAATATATGCTTAATCTAGAAGCACAAGCATATGTTTCACATTTGTATCCATCCGTAACAACCTAATAATTTAGCTTTTATTTTATTATTATTTTTTAGTTTTATTTTTCTTCTATTGATTTATTTAATCTTCAAAATATCTATAATATAAGTCTACTTTTAATATTTTAAACATTCTTATTAGTCTTTTTACCTTTCACTTTCTTACAAGCTACTTATTATACATTTCTATCATTTATTCATTATATTCAACTAAAAGCCTTTTATATTATATTCTTGGAAACACATTTATTTATTCATATTCTAAACACAAAAAATAAAGATTCTTAATTTCATAAGTAAGTATGAATGTGTAAAGTTGTTTTACTTATAATTATATCATATTTTTATCCATTTATTCATTTTTGAAAAATACATATATTATGTGTTAGAGTTTACAATTCTTGTTAAATTTGTTTAATGATATTAGAGATTCGACGAATCTCTAGAATTATGTAATCTACTTTTTAGCATAAAAATATAAACCATATGTTATCGTTTTTCAATATGTTTCTTATGAAATTTTACATGCTTATATATATGACATGTTTCTAGAGATGTATAATTAATATTAGAATTTTAATTAGTGAAATTCATAATTGTTCAAAAGAATAAAAATAAAAATGACTTTTTTAGTTAGTTTTGCATGAGCATGCTTGATAGATTGAAATATTTAATGGATGATTCATATTGGATATTGTGGTTATATCTGTCGGGCAAGATTAGGATTGGAGTCATAAAAATATTTTTGTTATGCCTGAAAAGTTTTTGTTACGATTATAAATATTATTCTTCTAGTATTTTGTCTAAATTATTTACCTTGACTTGAGTTTATTGTTAGAAGATTATGGAAGAGGTGATGGATTATATTTGGACTAGACTGTCAATTTGAAATGTTAGGTTATAATTAGACTGTAAATTTTATGTGTTATTCACTTGTAGAATTTATGTTATGGATATTGAGGGTTGAATTTTCTCTTATTGTGATAAGATATTGTTACACTAAACTATTGAAAACAAGGTCAGTAGAATCCACTGTGTTTAAATATATATATATTTTGCTTATTATTGGTTATTTTTCATTAAATATACATAAGGATATCAGGCGATATAGTGATGGTGTTGAAAATGTTACATATTTGTAGAAATTGAATATATAGAGTATGAATTCATCTATATTTCATATATATATATATATATATATATATATATATATATATATATATATATATATATACTGAACATGTTGTGAACTTATGGAAAATACTTTATATACATAAAACATTAATTTGTATATGCCACTAATCGTTAAGTAAATAATCTAGTAAATGACAATATGATTTTGTTTATATAATATTTTACACGTAACTTAAATATATTAATTGGTTTTATATGTATATGAAATAATTTTTCATAAGTTTAACAAGTCCAATATGCATCTATATATTTATGAAATAATACATTTATATGAAATTGTAGCATTCCAAATTCATGCTTTCATCTATGCTACGTTTATCATGATATAAGTTTAAGTGACACGTGTTAAATATTAAGTATAACTGAAATATAAAAAGTAGGTGTGTATGTAAAAATATCAAATTTATTAAATATGCACTAGAGGGCATATACTCTTTTGTATATGTGTAGGTGTCCATACATTTTTCTATCTTTTATTTTAACCATACTTTATAATTAGTATTAGTAGAAATGGTATATATAAAGTATAAATATATCTTTATGAATCTCGACATAATTAGGATGAACACATATTTTCTATACATTGCTTTAATTCAGTGCTTACTGTTAAATTCTTTTATCAATTTTATGTATGTGTAAGATATACATAAAATGTTTAAAGAAGTCAAAGCACCATCTTCCTCATTTGCATGGATTTTATCGTTAGACGAGTTATGATAAATAACATATTGGATGGTTTTATTAACTAGAAGTATACATATCTTTCTTTGGATTATTTTTCTATTGTAATGTGATTATGTATCTTTGTGTGCCTATGGGGGCCTCGTACCTATCTCGTGTTTTCTGATGGGGGCCTCGTACCTATCTCGTTTCTGCTTATGGGGGCCTCGTACCTATCTCGTGTAAGCTTGTAGGGGACTCATACCTATCTCGTGTATGATTGTGCGCGTCTCATAAATATCTCATGTGTTCTTGTGGGTGCCTCGTATATATCTCGTGTGTTCCTGTGGGGGCCCTGTACCTATTTTGTTTGTTCATGTTGGGGCCCATACCTATCTCGTGTGTGCCTATGGGTCTTGTACCAACCTCGTGTATGCTTGTACGGTTATTGTACCTATCTTGAGTTTTATTGTGTACCATCGAGAATTTATTTCATATGTAAGCAATATTATTTATAGTGATGAATTGCATTATCAGGTTTACTCATGATATATCTATTAGTGACCCACATAGTTTTTTATCTTAAAATTTTTGTTTGATATTTTTCTTGACCAAGTGAGCATTCGGTTTCTCACTCGTACTTATTGTTTGTGTTTTAGATAAGCATGAATTAGAGGAATGGGTATGTGAAAAGGGTAGAAAAGTTAAGTAGTTACGAGTATCTTGGTAAAGGGAGTCATGATGACTATCTCTATTTAAGAACTCATAAATACTTTCGTTGAATTTTCACTAGACACAAAAACTATTTTACTTTAAAGTTGGAAATGAAAGATTTATATATGAAATTAGTACTTTAAAGTTATATATGTGTTTATCGTTATCCAAGTAAAAATGGAACATGTTACATTTATCACTTTTAAGTATAAATGAAATTTAAAAAGTAGGTATGTATGCAAAGATATCATATTTGAAAAACGTTCATTGGAGGACCTATAGTCATTAGTATATGTGTAGGTATATATAAATTTTTGTATCTTTTATTTCGACCATACATTATAATTTTTTATTCGTAGAAATGACATATATAGAGTACAAATATATTTCTATTAATCTTGACATAATTTAGGAGGAACACATATTTTTATATTTATTTTTCTTTAATTTCGTGCTCATTCTAAATTCTTCGATCAAATTTATTATGTATGTAAGATATACGTGTATGGTTATAAATTGTGTAAAGAACTCAAAGAACCACGTTCTTCACTTGCATGCCTTTTATCATTAGATGAGTTATTGAATTGTTTTATTATCAAGACGTATACACATACTTTATTGGATTATTTTTCTATTGCAATGTGATTATATATCTCGTGCCTGGATGGGGCCTCATACCTATCTCGTGTGTGCCTGTGAGGGATGCGTACCTATCTTGTGTGTTCCTGTAGGGGCATCATACCTATCTCGTGTTGTACCTATCTCATGTCCCTATGGGGGCCTCATACCTATCTCGTGAGTGCCTATGGAGGTAATGTGTTTAGTACTCTCATGATATATACGATTAGCACTCAAATGTATAGTACTTTGAATATTAGAAAATATTGCACAAATACCATTAACCAACGTAACATCTTTAATAATTTTTTATCCATATAGCCTCTTTCAGATAACGGATAATGGCAACATATTTTATCTCTGTGGCTGAAAGATCCTGCAATGTATGTAACTGAGATTTCCAAGATATGAATTTATGCCCCAAATTGAAACTTTAGGCAGTGGTGGACTTTCATGAGTCCCTATCTCTATCAAAATCTGAGTCTACATTGGCAACAAGCTCAAAAGTCTGATTATGATTACCATATATCAAAACCACATTTAAAGTAGAATTTTCATAAGTCATGACATGATTAAGTGCTAACCAATAATCATAGCCATTACTAGACATGTATCTACTAAATAGAGATATAGAGAAATACAAAACCAGGTCTAGTTCTAATCATGACATACATAAGAGATCCAATCACATTATACCAAGGAATATTTTTTGTTTTCAAAATATCACATTGTGTTTTGGGTCACAACTGCTTAGACAAAACAAAATGACAAGGAAAATGAATCTGTACATTTTTGCAATTCAAATTACCAAACTTATAAATAATCCTTTTAAAGTATGGTCCTTATTGTACTTTAATATGAAATTTGATGAATACCTATCAATCATTATTACAAGTATTTTTCTAGCATTTCCTAAAACCTTCATATCAAACTCGTATTTCAAGGCGTCTTTTAATTTATTTATAAGAGATAGAGAATTGCATATAATCAACATATCATGAACATATAAAAGATTTTATATCGCATATTTATCTTTCCAAGTCGACTAAAAATAAGCATCATATTGTGATATATTGAATCCAAGGGAAAAAACAAAAGAAACTAACATCTTATACTATTGCATTGGGGAATATGCATATAAGGAGTTTTTCAAGAGACATACATTACTAGTCCACTTGGAATCATGGTATCCTTTAGGTTTCCTCATCAAGCTCAACATACAAGAAAGGCGTCTTAACATCTAACTTCCCGAGTTTAGGATTAAAACTGACTATATTTGCTAACATATTTCTAAGAATTTTAAACTTAGTCACATGAGAGAAAATTATAGTAAAGTCACTGTCTTCCCTTTGAGTATATCCCTTAGCAACTAGTCTAGATTTATATCTAGGTGGGTCAAAATCTGAGTTACCTTCTTTCAGATTATAAAGTCCTCTACGTTTACTAGTTTAGAATATTTAGGTTTAATAACTAATAAGTGTTATTAAGTAAAAGGGAATTGAATTATTGATTCATATCAATTACCCAAAGTTTCATATCGTTAGCACTTGTAACATCAAGATAAAAGTAAGGCTCAAAATTCTAAACCTCAGCCGCGTTTCAAAGGCAGTAAAAACTAAGTTAACATAGAAAAACCTACATGGAGCCTCATGCACTCTTATTCGCCTATCTCTAGCTAACTTGTAGTCTTGATGTCCTTATGTTGTTGACTCATCCAAGTATTTAGCTTCCTCAAGTTTAGGTCCATCAGGCTGCTCAACACCTTCATCGCTTACCTAGTCTTGGGGTTTATCCATTTGATGACCTCCATCAGTGAACTCGACTGACAATATAGGGTTATGGTGTTCCACCTCAAACTCATACCCCACGGTATCAACACTTGGTTCAAATAAATCATCATTACATGTATCTGTAAGATTCTTGCAAGTAAATGTTAACTTATAAAATATAAAATCTCTAATTAAATCTTTTTAGAATCCACTAGCACTTTTATCCCACAACATATAACCTTTAACCCCATGATATTGTTGATAAACCAACATAATACATTTAATGGACCTGGGTTAAAGTTTACCAATTCTTGGTATAAGAAAAATCAACACATCCAAAAATTCGTATGTGAGACAGGCCACATATTTTTCAGGTGCAGACTTCCATATGGGATTGAAGTCAATGGACCAGTTGGGCTTCGTGTTTATCAAATAAGTTGCATTAGACATGCTCCCACCTAAAAATATAAGACTTTGGTATACCAGAATTATATAATAGACTTCTAACTTTTTCTAAAAGAGTTATGTTCATTCTCTTAGCAACCTCATTTTGTTGAGGAGATTTTAAAGGTTCTATGTCTCAAAATCCCATTTCCTTTACGAAAAAGTTCAAACGGTTCATTACAAAACTCAAGCATGCTATTAATTCTACAAACTTTAACAACTTAACCATATTTTTTTTCTCTAATATTTTCTACTCTTCGATTTTAGAAAAGTTTTATCTTTTGTTTTCAATAAAATAGTCCACACCCTTCTACTAAAATCATCCGTAATAGACTAAAAATGTTTAAACTTATCAATTAAATCATAACTTTCAGGGCCCATAAGTCTGCATCAACATACTCCAGGAAGTCTAAGCCTAGGTGCACCGTTTCTTAAATTTAAGCTTCTGTCGCTTTGCTAAACACAATTTTCATAGAAAGATAGATCACAAATCAAATCCTTACCAAAGCCCCTTCTGACTCATATGCCCAAGCCTCAAGTTCCATTTAAGAGTACCTACATTCTTAGATTCTAAAACAACATTAGATAAACAAGAAATATGAGTTATATTGATAACATACAATCCAGATAACTTAGTACCAGAAAACAAAAGCTTATAATTCCTATATACATGAATGTTAGCCTTAGACACTTCAAATACACATCGAAGATCATCAAGAGCACCCAAATAAATCAAATACTTTTTTAATGCAAATATATATATATATATATATATATATATATATATAACATTTGTCAAAGTAATCATTTTTACTTTTTTAGTTTTATCTTATCAACACTCTTAACATCACATGTTTAATCGATTCCCATATAAAAATTTCATTATAAGGTTCAACAAGATCATAAAATAATTCAGATAAGGGATACGTATGAAACGTGAAACCGGAATCAAATATCCAACTTACATGACTAGACTTATCTATGAAATTATATGCTTCACATACATCATCATCTAATTTAGGCATGCATGCTACATCAGATTCATCATCACCAATAGTTAATTTGTTCTTTAGTTTTAAATTTTTTTTCTTAAAACGTCAAAATTTTACCACAATTAAAATATTTTTGAGTTTCTTTAGACTTTGTCTTACGATTATAAGAAGTTATCTTAGTTATTTTTGCATCCCGTACATGTATAATATTTGTTCTAGGTTTAATAAACAGCTAAGAGCCAATTTTTCTACTTAGTTTAATTTCAATTATCTGGTTAGCAAAGAAGCAATCACTTAATCAAAAGTAGGGACAGTAATCAGTTCCTCAACTTAGTTTAATTTCAATTTATCTGGTTGTTAATTAAGCATTCATTTTGGTCAAAGGTAGGGACAATTGTCGCATATTAGAGTAGATCTTTAACAACATTATAAAAATCAAGAATAAAGATAAAATTAGTCTTGCAATTATTATTATCATCCAAGGACTAAGGGGTATCATTTAACATCAACGTCAATTGTAAAAATTGATCACTGTTATCAACCAAATATTTACTCGCATTTAATTTATAGTTAAGAAAATATATGTTTAAGAAATACAAGTTGGGTAAAGACTTAGAAGAATTGAGAGATTTTAGTTTACCCTAGAGTTCAGGTGCAACATCACATCGATGTATCTTTTCAAATAACTGAATCAGACATGTTAAGGAACAATTAATTGAATGCTTCTTCATTTATTTCTTAATCTATGTCCAAGAGATCCTTATGCCATAGTTTTGTGTTCTCAATCAATGAATGTCCTACATTATTATGAGATAGTAGCGCGTTCATCTTCATCTGCCATACACTAATGTTAATTTTTCCATCATAAGCTAACATCTTAACCGAATTGTAGCCATCATTTTAGTACACGAAAAATATAGATCTATACAAACAGTTAAAAAAGAAACTTTAAAGCATCACAAAATGCTTTTTTAACCACGAGTTTATATCCACCAGATCTCGAAAACTGAAAAGTCTCTCAGGAGTTCAGAATATATAAAAACATTTTGAAATACCTTTGAAGATTTTCACGAACCCAGAAACACTAAATATGAAAACCCAAAAAACTGAAAGAACTTTAATAGACTATTAGATCTGGATCATCAAATCCTAAAAGAGTAAAAAATTTAAGATATTTGTAAGGGATTAAAACAAACTCTTATTCCATTGTTGTAAAAAAAATTAAGATCATAAGATTTGAGTTTCAAAATACATTTCAGGAAAGAGTTTAGAGAAAACAATAAATAACACAATGATTTATCTTAGTTTAACAAAATATCTATGTCCACGTTGGGCTCAGGTAAGAGAAGTAAAATATCAATATTCAGATCTATCAACTAATCTAAACTACACACACCAACTAAGCTAGCTAACTAATGATTATTTTTTATCTTTAGATTATACAAGCTATTACATGAGATTTCAACACTATAATTGATCTAGAAGATAACCCGTAAGTTAATTTCTAAAAGGATAGAGAAGACTTAAAAACTCAAGAACAAGAGAATGAGCCAAAATATGAATAAAGGAACCTTACATATGGGGTGGGTAGGGTTTTAATTTGAGTAGTCCAAACCGATCAAGATCAATAAATTTAATACATCCAGCATTTACATAATAAAACACAAACATTTTAGACTCATGTCCAATAACCTATAAATATTTTCAGCCCAAATAATAAGACCAAACCTGACATATGATAAAACCAAAAAAAAAAACAATCATATTTCATAAATAAAAAATCCCAAATCCAATTGATAATTTCTTTAGTTCTTTTTGTTCGATTTATTTTTTTGTTGGAAATTTTACTTACTCCACTCCCATTTAGCCCACTTAAAACATTTGACCTAAAATTAATTGATTCATTGAAATCTAAACCTTTATATTTTGAAAGCTCCCCGTTTTCTTCTTCATGTATAAAGTAGAGATAAAATTCAAGAAAATCCATAAAATGAATAAAAAGAAACAGAGAAAGCTCAAATTAAAAGTTATTATATAAAATGGTAAATTGTTTTGCTATTCTTTGATATTTATATATTAAACTTATTTTTTATAAGAAAAACTATGATTTTGATGTATAATATGTGTCAATGAGAAAGATATATATAAACAATTACGATAGAAAATTATTATATTTTTGATCATTTATTTATATCTTGCAAATATATGAATGTCGATTTGAATTTATAGTTGAATCATGTTTCTTTATTGAGCCTTATTAATATAATTTTTTTGAATTTATTTATAGAAAGATCGTTGATCATGATATTTCAAAAATATCTAGGTAAGTCTTGTCTCTCTTAAAAGTAGATTGTATGTATAAGAATTTAAATTGATGATTACTTATAGTTAGGTTATAAATTATTTGAGTAGTCATATGGTTCAGTAAATTTGAGATGTTAACAATTGAGGTCAATTGGAAGGGGTTTTTTATGCAACAATTGATATTACCTACACTATTACACATATCACTCATTCCCTAGTTTTCTTGTATATCAAAATATGGGAAGTTAAGAAATCTGATTGTGACCAAACCCAAGCTGTAGCTTATTGTAGTCCATTACTTCTACTATGCGCACGGGAAATGATCGGGATAACCTAGATCTGTTATTGGGCGATCATATTACTCAATCCAAGGAATTTCCTTTAATAATCCAAGTTTTCTTGTTCTGCCTCCTTGGACTACTTCAATTCGCCTTGGAAGGAGAAACAAAGGAGTGCTCCTTGCGAATTACCTTTAGAACATATAGCTTATCTAAAGGATATGGTTGATCCAAGATGTTTTTCAGGGTTAAAATTTATCATACTAAGAGGGGTTCGGGGTGACTGAATCGAATATTTAGGCTAATAACAATGGGGATAAAATTTAGGTTGAGATAGGGGGTTTAAGGTCATTTATACGTAGTTTTTATCAATTTGTGCAATTTTAACAGTCTACTTGTCACTTATTTCCCGGTTGCATTATATTAACTTAACGAGACATCCTTAACAATATTCAGACAATCAAACCAAAACCTTCAAGCTATAAACTAATATAGACTACCCAAACCAACTACTCTAGCTAACTAGTGATTATATTTTATCTTTAGACTATACAAGCTATTGCATGATATTTTAAACACTCTAATCAATCTAGAAGATAAACCCCAATTTATTTCTAAAAGAAGATAGAAGACTGGAAAACTCAAGAACATGAGAATGAGCCAAAATATGAATAAGGGAACCTTATAATGTGGGTGGGTAGGGTTTCAATTTAAGCTGTCCAAACTGATCAAGATCAATCAATTTAATACATCGGGCGTTTACATAATAAAACACAAACATTTTAGACTCAAGTCCAATAACATATAAAAATGTTTAGCCCAAATAAGAAGAACAAAACTGACATATGACAAAACAATGACTTGGACTAATCCAACCAAAAAAACAATTATATTTCAAAAATATAAAAACCTAAATCCAATAGATTATTTAGTTAGTTATTTTTGTTCAATTTATTTTTTTGTTGGAAACTTTACTTACTCCTTTTCCATTTAGCCCATATATAACATTTGACCTAAAATTATTTGATTCATCGAAATCTAAACCTTTATATTTTTGAAACCTCACCGTCTTCTTCTTCATGAATATAGTAGAGATAAAATTAAAGAAAATCCATAAAATGAAGAAAAAGGAAAAGAGAAGGCTAAAATCAAAGGTTATTGTATAAAATGGTAAATTGTTTTACTATTTTTTAGATTTATATATAATTAAATTTATTTTTTATAAGAAAAACTCTGATTTTGATGTACAATATGTGTCAATGAGAAAGATATATAAATAATTACAACTGAAAAATTAATAAAAATTATTATATTCTTTAATTATTTATTTATGATGTATGTTTAAATTAATTGTTGAATCTTGTAACTTTATTGATTCTTATTAATATATATATTTTGAATTTATTTTCATAAAGATTGTTGATTATGATATTTCAAAATATATTTAGGTAAGTCTTGTCTCTCCTAAAAGTAGATTGTATGTATAAGATTTTAAATTGATGATAAATTATAGTTAAGTTATAAATTATTTGAGTAATCATATGGTTAAGTAAGTTAGAGATGTTAACAATTGAGGTCAATTGGAATGGATTTTTATGCAACAATTGATATTACCTGCACTTTACACATATCACTTATTCTTTAATTTTCTTTTATATCAAAATATGGGAAACTAGGAAAACTTATAGTGAACAAACCCAAGCTATAACTTAGTGCAGTTCATTACTTATACTATCCGGGAAATGAGTGGGATCAACTAGATCTGTTATTAAGCGATCATATTACTCAATCCAATGAATTTCTTTTAATCCAGCTCCTTGGACTCCTTCAATCCAGCTTGGAAGGAGAAATAAAAAAGGGCTCATTGTGAATTACCTTAAAAACATATAGTTCATCTAAACGATATGGTTGATCCAAGATTTTTTCAGGGTTAAAATTTATTATAATCAGAGGGGTTTCGGGGTGACTGAAAATCGAATATCTAGGCTAATATCAATGGGGCCAAAATTTAGGTCGAGATAGGGGGTTTAATTCCATTTATACTTAGTTTTTATCGATTTGTGAAATTGTGACATTCTACATGTAACGTGTTTCCTGTTGCCTTATATTAACGAGACTTCCTTTAGTTTTAATATAATTCTGTTTTATTCAAGTTTCTATATCTTCTTTTCTAGGACTCTCTTTTCATGTTAACATAGTCAAAAAAGTAGAAGAAACGCAAAACAATAAAAAAACTCCAATGCATGGCCCGTCATTGCGCACACTTTAAGTGTTTTATCATATGCCTCTCCACTTGTGTTTTTGCATCTATTAAAAGAATACTACAAATATGGGTAAACTGGTTTTCTTCCTCCTGGTTTTTTATAGTTTAAGTTTCTTTTTATTTCAATATAATTTGTTAATTGTGTATAAAATACACATGTACATGTGTATATGAGATATTAAGTAAATTCCCATGTTGGTCCTCAAATTTAGTTTCTTTCTTTTAACATTTGTATCTTTGTTGAGTTTTTCAGGAGAGGCATATCAAACTTCAATAATGGTAAATCAAAATCTTACACTAGCTTAATTAAAGTTGAATCAAGTTTATCTTTAAAAGAGATCGCAAAACCGGATAATGCGTACGACAAGAAACGCAAAATGATGGTGGCAAATAATAATTTCTTTAACAAGAGCTATAATAATCTTAAAGGAAGTACCATCCGGGGTGGGGGTTTAACCAATCGATCTTCACATTCCAAAATTCCACTGGTTGTCCCATCAGCTTCTACTGGTCATTGTTTGGAAAGGATGAAGAAATATTATAAAAATGATGAAATGTTTCTTGCATCTTAGCCTAGTCTAGTCAATGTTTTAGACTGTAATGGCTACCAACTTTCTTTTAATTTTTTATTCTTACTTGTCTTTAACTCTTCAATTTTTTAAGACATATTTGGTCTACATTATTGTTGTTTTCATCTACAAAGACACAAGCAATTCAACAACTAGTGAATCAAGTTTTACATAATGATCCTCAACCTAGACCAAGCGACAACTTGAAACTGAACTCCATTAGGTCCATTTTGTAAAATGTATATATGTTTGTCGAAATTGAGTTGTTGAAACAGGGGATAACTAATTACTATTGAATTTGTTAAATAAGTATTTCCTATTAATATTTTATTATGGATTTAAATGCTTAATAGTATGAACTTATTTGGCGAAAATTATATTGTCTATGGCACAATATATTTTTCAAATCATATATCTTCAATAGTTCACTGGAGTAAATGTATGTTTATTTCTAATAGGATAAACATGACTGAAAAACTCAAGAACAAGAGTATGAGCCGAAATATGAATAAAGGAATCTTATATATGAGGTGGGTAGGGTTTTAATTTGAGCCGTCCAAACTAATCAAGATCAATAAATTTAATAAATCCGTCGTTTACATAATAAAACACAAACATTTTAGACTCAAGTCCAACAACCTATAAAAAATTCAGCCCAAATAATAAGACCAAAGCTTACTGATGACAAAACAGTGACTTGGACTAATCCAACCAAAAAAACAATCATATTTCATAAATATGAAAACCCAAATCCAATAGATTATTTAGTTAGTTCTTTTTGTTAGATTTCTTTATTGTTGGAAACTTTACTTACTCCTTTTTCATTTAGCCCATATAAAACATTTGACCTAAAATTATTGATTCATCTAAACCTAAACCTTAAAATTTATTAAACCTCTCCGTCTTCTTCTTCATGAATAAAGTAGAGATAAAATTAAAGAAAATCCATAAAATGAAGAAAAAGGAAAAGAGAAGGCTAAAATCAAATGTTATTGTATAAAATGGTAAATTGTTTTTCTATATTTTATATTTTTATATAATTAAATTTATTTTTTATAAGAAAAACTATGATTTTAATGTACAATATGTGTCAATGAGAAAGATATATAAACAATTACAACTGAAAAATTAATAAAAATTATTATATTCTTAAAATCATTTATTTGTATCATGCAAATATACGAATGTTTATTTGCGTTTATGGTTAAATCTTGTATCCTTATTGATCCTTATTAATATAAATGTTTTGAATTTATTCACAGAAAGATAGTTGATTATGATATTTCAAAATATATTTAGGTAAGTATTGTCTCTCCTAAAAGTAGATTGTATGTATAATATTTTAAATAGATGATAAATTATAGTTAAGTTATAAATTATTTGAGTTATCATATGGTTCAGTAAGTTAGAGATGTTAACAATTAAGGTGAATTGGAATGGATTTTTATGCAACAATTGATATTACCTGCACTTTACACATATCACGTATTCCCTAATTTTCTTTTATATCAAAATAATGCAAACTAGGAAAACTGATAGTGAACAAACCCAAGCTATAGCTTAGTGTAGTTCATTACATCTACTACCCGGAAAATGAGTTTGATCAACGAGATCTGTTATTAAGCGATCATATTACTCGATCCAATGGATTTATTTTAAGAAACTGAGTTTTCTTGTTCCGGCTCCTTGGACTCCTTCAATCCAGGTTGGATGGAGAAACAAACAAGGGCTCCTTGCAAATTACCTTTAAAACATATAGATGATCTAAAGGATATGGTTGATCTTAGATTTTTTTTCAGGGTTAAAACTAATTATAATCAGAGGGGTTTCGGGGTGACTGAAAATCGAATATCTAGGCTAATATCAATGGGGCCAAAATTTAGGTTGAGATAGGGGGATTAATTCCATTTATACTTAGCTTTTATCAATTTGTGCAATTGTGACATTCTACTTGTCACTTGTTTCCCTGTTGCCTTATATTAACTAGACTTCCTTTAGGTTTAACATAATTCTGTTTTATTCAAGTTTCTATATCTTCTTTTCTAGGACTCTCTTTTCATGTTAACATAGTCAAAATAGTAGAAGATCCGCAAAACAATAAAAAAACTCAAATAAATGGCCCATCATTGCGCACACTTTAAGTGTTTTATCACATGCCTCTCCACTTGTGTTTTTGAATCTATTAAAAGAATGATACATATATGGGTAAACTGATTTTCTTCCACCTGGTTTTTTACAGTGTAAGTTTCTTTTTATTTCAATATATTTTGTTGATTGTGTATAAAATACATATGTACATATTTAGATGAGATATTAAGTAAATTCCCATGTTGGTCCTCAAATTTAGTTTCTTTTTTTAACATTTGTATCTTGGTTGAGTTTTTCAGGAGAGGCATATTAAACTTCTATAATGGTAAATACAAATTTTACACCAGCCTAGATAAAGTTGAATCAAGTGTATCCGTAAAAGAGATAGCAAAACCGGATAATGCGTAAGACAAGAAACCCAAAATGATGGTGGCACATAATAATTTCTTTAACAAGAGCTATTATAATCTTAAAGGAAGTACCATCCGGGGTGGGGTTTAACCAATTGATCTTCACATTCCAAAATTCCACTGGTTGTCCCATTAGCTGCTACTGGTCATTATTTGGAAAGGATGAAGAAATATTATGAAAATGATGAAATGTTTCTTGCATCTTAGCCCAGTGTAGTCAATGTTTTAGACTGTAATGGCTACAAACTTTCTTTTAATCTTTAATTCTTACTTATCTTTGACTCTTCAATTTTTTAAGCCATGTTTCGTCTACATTATTGATATTTTCATCTACAAAGACACAAGCAATTCAACAACTAGAGTATCAAGTTTTACATAATGATCCTCAACCTGGACCAAGCGACAACCTGAAACTGAACTCCACTAGGTCTATTTTGTAAACTGTATATATGTTTTTCGAAATTGAGTTGTTGATACAGGGGATAACTAATTACTCTTGAATTTGATAAATAAGTATTTTCTATGAATATTTTATTATGTATTTAAATGCGTAATAGTATGATAAAGTTATTTTATATGTCTTATTTGGAGAAAATTATATTTTGTCTAGCTATCAAACGTATAATCTTTCTGGTTATTTACAAAATATATTTTTCAAATCATATATCTTTAATCGTTCACTGGAGTAAATGTATGTTTACTTTATATAAATTAAACTTGGTTGATGAAATATATTTTTCTTATGGACCATCTAGTTTTGATGAATGAAAGTTAAAGTAGGTTAATTAAATTTCTTTTACTTTGGGACCATCTAGTTTTGATGAATGGTCTTTCTAGTTAGCTCTCTAACTGTTTCAAGTTTCATTAATTGGCATTTCAACGACAAAGACATTTTATGTAATTAACTTGGAAAGTCTTATCGACCTTTTAACAATAGTATTTAATGTACTAATTCCAAAATATTGAGTAGATTCAGGGTAAGGAATCATTTACTCACGGTATCTCAAAAAAATTTCAATATCTTGTTCCAAGATAAATATACAAGGTCATATTTCTAAGCTATTTTAAGTTTGATTTGATCTATAGGTCGAATAAAAATATAAAGAGTATGAATTCATCAATATTTCAAATATATATGTATATATATATATATATATATATATATATATGTATATAGTTTTTTATACTGAACATGTTGAACTTAGGAAAAATATTTTATATACATAAAATATTAATTTGTATATTCCACAAATCGGTAAGTAAATAATATAGTAAATGCCAACATGATTTTGTTTATACAGTATTTTACACGTAACTTATATATATTAATTGTTATTATATGTATATAAAATACTTTTTCATAAGTTCGACAAGTCCAATAGGCATCTATATATTTATGAAAGTATATACTTATATGAAATTGTAGCATTCCAAATTCATGCATTCATCTATAATACATTTATCATGATATAAGTTTAAGTGACACATGTTACTTTTATCACTATTAAGTATAACTGAAATATAAAACGTAGGTATGTATGCAAAAATATTAAATTTATTAAATATGCACTAGAGGACCTATACTCATTTGTATTTTTATAGGTGTCCATACATTTTTCTATCTTTTATTTTCACCATACTCTATAATTAGTATTAGTAGAAATGGTATTTATAATGTATAAATATATATATATATGAATCTTGATATAATTTAGGATAAATACATATTTTCTATATATTTTTTTAATTCAGTTCTTATTGTTAAATTCTTTTATCAATTTCCAATATGTGCGTAAGATATACAACGAAGGTTATAAATTGTTTAAAAAAGTCAAAGGAGCATGTTCCTAACTTGCATGGATTTTATTGTTAGACGAGTTATGTTAAATAACATATCAGATAGTTTTATTAGCTAGAAGTATACATATATTTTTTTGGATTATTTTTCTATTGTAATGTGATTATATATATTAGTGTGCCTGTGGGGGCCTCGTACCTATCTCGTGTTTGCTTGTTGGGGCCTCGTACCTATCTCGTGTAAGCTTATAAGGTACTCGTACCTATCTCTTGTATGTTTGTGGGGGTCTCATACATATCTCATGTGTTCTTGTGGATGCCTCGTACATATCTCATGTTTTCCTGTGTGGGCTCTGTACCTATCTTGTTTTCCTTGTTGGGAGCCTCATACTGATCTCGTGTGTGCTTATGGGTGTCTTGTACCTACCTCGTGTATGCTTGTCTGGTTCTTGTCCCTGTTTCAAGTTTTAATGTGTACCATCAGAACTTATTTCATATGTAAGCAATATTATTTATAGTGATGAGTTGCATTATCAGGTTTACTCATCATATATCTATCAGTGACCCACATAGTTTTTTATCTAAAAATTTGTGTTTGATATTTTTCATGACTTACTAAGCATTCGATTTCTCACTTGTACTTAATGTCTGTGTTTTAGATAAGCATGAAATAGAGGAATGGGTATGTGAAGAGGGTAGAAAAGTTAACTAGTTACGAGCATCTCATTAAAGGGAGTCATGATGACTATTTCTATTTATGAACTCATATTTACTTTTGTTATTTTTTCGGTTATAGAAAATCCTTGTGCACAACATGAGAACTCCTTTTGTTGTATGTTGTGTTGCGTTCTAACCATATCCACGTTGACAGCAGTCGAAGCGTGACATAGTTGGTATTAAATCTTTGGTTATGATCTCCAAGCTAAGTATTTGAGTTCGATAATATGAATATATGAATACGAGTTTGTTTGTTTAGATATTTAGTTTTAGAGTAGATCTACAAGTTGAGGTTCCATACGGGCGTTGTACCTCTTAGGTTTTATTAGAGTACTTAGCAGAAGCTTGGTAAGATTGCGATGATTAACTAACTTGACCAAGATATCGTGTTAGTGTAATTTATATTTATCTTAAGTTGTATGGGATTGAAACTTTGTAGTGAAGATTCCAACCTTGGTTGACTTATAGGCGAGTACTCATTAAATCATCAACTTTATTCATCTTTAGTGTGTTTACCAACCTTTCATAATTATCACACTGTAGCCATTTATATTCTTTTATATGGGCAACAAGGAAACGTACCCCTAATTTTAAAATATTTCAAGTTATGTTTTCATACCTTTGTTAGATATTTTTCAAAACCTTTATTGAATATATTAGCTCATGCCTTTTTAAAAATTTATTTAGTTTATATGCATATGCAATGAAAAGTTATGAAGATTACATTGACCTTAATTTCTTTTCATAAAATAAGCTTAATGTTTATTATGCATGTGGTACATATTTAGACTATAATTGTAGTGAAATATTATGCATGTGATTTTGATATCGTAGTAGACCCTTCTCATACTTTCTCCATCTGTGATATATTCTACTTGCTAGGTCGATAAAAGTGTTTCAAAATTTGCATAAAAAGGGCTTTTCATTTAGGTTATTTTATTCGTAAGAATTACTTCTTCATAAATATTTTGAAATAAATTATACTACCTTGGAATTTTATGTGCGAATGAACTAAATTTATTATAATCTAGTTCATGTTTGGTTTATTTTACTTGATAATATTGTACTTGAAGTGCGAGTTTACATGGCGAATTTCCTTATAATAGGGGGAAAGTGTAATGACCTAATAATTATGTTTTTTTGTTTTTGTTTTAGTTTTTTTATTGTTGTATATAATATTCTAAATATATATTATATAAGACTACGTTATATATTGTAAACATTCTAATTAATCTTTCACCTTTCACTTTCTTATAAGTTACTTATGTTATATTTTATTTTATTTATTCATTTTATCCGCCTAAATGTATTTCTCCCTATCTTCTTCGAAACATATTTCCTTATTCATATTCTAAATGCATGAAACAAGTTTTCCTAATTGATTAAGAAAGAGTCAATATGTAATGTTTTTTTACTTTTAATTATGTAAATTTTTTATCCATTTATTTATTTTTCATCAATACATATTTTGACTATATAGTCTTAATATATATGTGTTAGAGGCTACAACTCTTGTTAAGTTTGTTAATAATATTATAAATTTGAAGAATCACAAGGAACGTGTAATTTACTTTTTAGCATAAAAATATAAATCATATGTTATAGTTTTTCAGTTTGGTCCATATGAAATTTTACATGCTTATATATATATATATATATATATATATATATGTGACATGTTTATATATTTTTATCATTAATATTAGAATTTCGTTAAGTGATATTCATAATGATCAAAAGAAGTAAAATAAAAATGATTAATTTTTTTATTTAGTTTTTCATGAGCATTCTTGATAAATGACATATTTAATGGTTTATTTATATCAAATTAAGCTGAATCATTAATATTAGGTTTATCGACTTATTTGTATATATATATATCTATTGGTCAAAATTAGGATTTAAGTCTCATAAATATGTTTGTTATGCCTTAAAAATTTATGTTACGATTATATGTACTATTAATCTACTTTATTGTCTAAATTATTTACCTTGACTTGAGTTTATTAGTAGAAGATTATGAAAGAGATTATGGATTAAGTTTGGACTAGATTATCGATTTTAATATGTTATGGGTTTTGAGAGTTGAACTTTATCCCGTGCTTGATTTAGGGTTTGGTATAAAAAAATTGGATGATTACACTGGACTATTGAACACTAGGAAACTAGAATCTACTGTGTTTAAATATATATTTGTTCTCATTATTGGTTATTTTTCATTAATTCCACATAAAGATATTAGGTGATATAGTGATGTTATTAAAAAGTTTTACATATATGTTGGAAAAAGAATATTCTAAGTATGAATTATATATATATATATTCTTTTCATCGTATATGCTACCCTATATGTTTTGTATTAGTAAACTATATAATTTAAATCATGTTGAATTTACTAGATTATTTAATAACTGATTAGTGAAATATATAAATTTATATTATATGTATATAAAATATTATTCGTAAGTTCAACATGTCCAACAGAAATCTGAATACGTCTAACATATTACATTTATATGAAAATGTAGCATTCCAATATCATGTATTCATCTATAATGTGTTTATCGTGATCGAAGTATAAATGAAACATGTTACATTTATAACTTTTATGTATTAATGACATATAAAAAGTAGGTGTGTATGCATAGATATTAGATATTGTAAATGTTCACTGGAGGACCTATAGTGTTAGTATATGTATATGTATCTATAAATATTTGTATCTCTTATTTCGACCATACTTTATAATTTGTATTAGTAGAAATGACATATAAAGAGTATACATATATTTATGTCAATCTTGACATAATTTAGGAGGACCACATACCTTTTATATTTATTTTTCTTTAATTATGTGCTCTTTTCTAAATTCTTTGATCAATTTTATTATGTATGTAAGATATACATGTATGGTTATAAATTGTGTAAAAACTCTAAGGACCATGTTCCTCACTTGCATGTCATTTATCGTTAGATGAGTTATGGGATGGTTTATTAACAAGACGTATACCCAACTTTTATTGTATTATTTTTCTATAGCAATGTGATTATATATCTCGTGCCCGTGGGGGCCTCGTACCTATCTCATGTGTGCTTGTGGGGGCTACGTACGTATCTTGTGTGTTCCTGTAGGGGTATCAAACCTATCTCGTGTGTGCCTATTTTGGCTTCGTACACATCTCATGTGTGCCTGTGGGGGCCTCGTACCTATCTAGTGTCGTACCTATCTCATGTGTTCTTATGGGGGCCACTCACCTATATCGTGAGTGCTTATGGAGGTAGTGTGGTTAGTTCACTCATGATTATACGATTATTACTCCACATGTATAGTACTTTGACTATTAGAAAATATTGCAAATATACCATTAAACAACTTAACCTCTGTAATAATTTTTTTTATCCATATAGCCTCTTTCAAGCAACGAATAATGGAAACATATTTAGACTTGGTGGTTGAAAGATCCTACATTGGTTGTAATTGAGATTTCAAAGATATGAATTTATGCCCCAAATTGAAACTTTGGGAAGTGGTGGACTTTCATGAGTCCCTATCTCTATCAAAATTTGAGGGTACATTGGCAACAACCTCAAAAGGCTAATTATGTTACCATATATCAACCCACATTTAAAGTAGAATTTACATATATCAAAACATGGTAAAGCGCTAACCGACCATCATAGCCATGATTAGACATGTATCTACTATATATAGATATAGAAACAACTACTTAGACAAAACAAAATGACAAATAAAACGAATCTTTACATTTTTGCAATTCAAATTACCAAACGTAGAAATAATCCTTTTTAAGTATGGTCCTTATTGTATTTTTAATATGAAATTTGATGGGTACCTATAAATCATTATGCCAAGTATTTTTCTAGCATTTCCTAAAACCTTCGTATCAAACTCGTATTTCAAGGAATCCTTCAATTTATTTATAAGAGATAGAGACTTGCATATAATCAACATATCATGAACACAAAAAAGAACGTATATCGCATATTTATCTTTCCAAGTAAAGTAAAAACAAGCATTATACTTTGATATATTGAATCCAAAAGACAAAACTAAAGAACCAGACATCTTATACCATTGCATTGGGTAATATCCATATAAGGAGTTTTTTAAGAGACATACATGACTGGGCAACTTGGAATCATGGTATCCTTTAGGTTGCCTCATGTAAATAAATTCATCAAGCTCGACATACAAAGAAAGCTGTCTTAACATCTAACTTCTCAATTTCAAGATTAAAACTGACTACATATGCTAACATAATTCTAATAATTTTAACCTTCGTCCGATGAGATAAAATTACAGTTATGTCAATGTCTTCCCTTTGAGTATATCCCTTAGCAACTAGTCTAGCTTTATATCTTGGTGGGTCAGAATTTAAACTACCTTCTTTCAGTTTATAAAGTCCTCTACGTTCAACTAGTTTAATATCTTTAGGTTTAATAACTAAACTCCAAGTGTTATTAAGTAAAAGGGAATTGAATTATTGGTTCACATCAATTACCCAAAGTTTATTATCCTTATAACTTATAGCATCAACATAAGAATAAGGCTCAAAATCCTAAACCTCAACCGCAGTTTAAAGGCAGTATAAACTAAGTCAACATAGGAAAACTTGCAAGGAGCCTCATGCACTCTTCTTTGACTATCTCTAGCTAAATTGTAGTCTTGAAGTCCTTCTGTTCATGACTCATCCAAGTATTTAGCCTCGTCAGCTTCAGGTCATTTAGGCTTCTCAACACCTTCAACGTTTACCTAGTCTTGGGGATGATCCACTTGATGGTCTCCATCAGAAAACTCAACTGTCTGTCTAGGATTAAGGTGTTCCACTTCAACCTCATACCCCACAATATCAACACTTTGTTCGAATAAAACATCATTACATTTATCTGGAAGACTCTTGCAAGTAAATGTTAACTCATCAAATATAACATCTCTACTTAAATCTTTTTAATTCACTAGAACTTTTATCCCACAACATATATAATTTAATCCCATGCTATTGTTGATAAACCAACATAATACATTTAATGGACCTGGGTTAAGTTTACCATTTCTTGGTATAAGAATAATCAGCACACCCAAAAATTCGTATGTGAGACAGGCCACACATTTTGCCAGTGTAGACTTCCATATGGGATTGAAGTCAATGGACCAGTTAGGCTTCGTGTTTATCAAATAAGTTGCAGTATACATGTTTCCCCCCACCTAAAAGAAGAAGACTTTTTCTAAAAGATTTATATTCATTCTCTTAGCAACCTCATTTTGCTGAGGAGCTTTTAAAAGTTATATGTCTCAAAAAATCTATTTATTTACAAAAAAGTTCAAACTGTTCATTACAAAACTCAAGCCTACTACTAGTTCTACAAACTTTAACAACTTAAACATATTGTTTTTCCTCTAAAATTTTCTACTCTTCGATTTTAGAAACAGATTAGTTTTTTTTTCAATAAAATAGTCCACACCCTTCTACTAAAATCATTCGGAATAGACTAAAAATGTTTAAACTTATCAAGTAGATCAAACCTTTCAGGGCCCATAAGTCTGCATGACCATACTCGAGGTAGTCTAAGGCTTGGTTTACCCCCTCCTTTAACTTATTCTTGTGTCGCTTTGCGAAACCCAGTTTTCACATAAGGATAGATCACAAATCAAATCCTTACCGAAGTATCCCTAATTGTTTAACATGGTGAGCCCCTTCTAGCTCATATGCCCAAGCCTCAATTTCCATTTCAGAGTACCTACATTCTTAGACTCTAAAACAACATTAGATATACAAGAAATATGATTTATATTGATAACATACAATCCAGATAACTTGGTACCTGAAAACAAAAGCTTAGAATCCTATATACATGAATGATACCCTTAGACACTTCAAACACACATCGAAGATCATCAAATGCACCCAAAGAAATAAAATTCCTTTTTAATGCAAATATATATCTAACATTTTTCAAAGTAATGATTTTTCTGACATACATTTTCAGTTATATCTTACCAACACTCTTAACATCACATGTTTATTCATTTCTAATACAAAAAATTTCATTATTAGTTTCAACAAGATCATAAAATAATTTAGATAAGGGATATATATGAAACATTCAACAAGAATCAAATATCCAACTTACATAATAAGACTTATCTATGAAATTATATGCTTCACATACATCACCATCTATCTTAGGCATGCATGCTACATCAGATTCATCATCACCAATAGTCAATTTGTTCTTTAGTTTTAAATTTGTTTTCTTAAAATGTCCAAACTTTACCACAAATAAAAGGTTTTTTGTTTCTTTAGACATTTTCTTACGATTATTAAAAGTTATCTTATATTTTTTTTTTGCATCCCGGACATGTATAATATCTGTTATAGGTTTAATAAACAGCTATGACCTAATTCTTCTACTTAGTTTAATTTCAATTTTTCTGGTTAGCAAAGAAGCAATCACTTGATCAAAAGTAGGGACAATACTCAGTTCTTCAACTTAGTTTAATTTCAATTTCTTTGGTTGTTAAACAAGAAATCACTTTGATCAAAAGTAGGGACAATTATTTCATATTGAAGTATATCTTTAACAACTTGATAAGAATCAAGAATAAAGTTTAAAATAGTCATGCACTTATTAGTATCATCCAAAGACTAAGGGGTACCATTTAACATCAAAGACAATTTTAAAAATTCATCACTGTTATTATCAAACGAGTTGTAGACATCATGTTAGTACACGAAAAATATAGATATGTACAAACAAATAAAAAAGAAATTTAAAACATGAAATACTTTTTAAACCACGAGTTTATATCCATCAGATCTCGAAAACTGAAAAGTCTCTCAGGAGTTCAGAATATATGAAAACTTTTTGAAATGCCTTCAAAGAATTTCAGGAAGCCATAAACACCAAATCTGAAACTTTACCACAACGTAAATATTTTTGAGTTTCTTTAGTCTTTATCTTACAATTATTAAAAGTTATCGTCTTTTTTTTTGCATCCTGGATATGTATAATATCTGTTATAGGTTTAATAAACAGCTATAAGACAATTCTTCTACTTAGTTTAATTTCAATTTTTCTGGTTAGCAAAGAAGGATTCACTTGATCAAAAGTAGGGACAAGACTCACTTCTTCAACTTAGATTAATTTCAATTTCTTTGGTTGTTAAAGAAGCAATCACTTTGATCAGCAGTAGGGATAATTGTTGCATATTGAAGTAGATCTTTAACAACTTAATAAGAATCAAGAATAGAGTTAAAAACAGTCATGCACTTGTTATTATCATCCAAGGACTAAGGGGTACCATTTAAGATCACATTCAGTTTTAAAAATTCATCACTAATATCATCCAAAGATTTACTCTGCATCCTTTTTATAGTTAAACAAAGATCCTTTTAGAAAATACAAGTTGGGTAAAGACTTAGTAGAATAGAGAGATTCTAGTTTACCCTAGAGTTCAAGTGCAGTATCACATCGATGTACATTTCAAATAACTGAAACGAACATGTTAAAAAAGAATAAATTGAATGCTTCTTCATCTATTTCTCCAACTATGTCCAAGAGATCTTTAGGCCATAGTTCTATGTTCTCAACCAAAGCATGTCCTACAATATGATGAGATAGTAGCACGTTCATCTTTATCTGCCGTAAACAATAGTTAATTTTTTCCATCATAGGTTAACATGTCAAACGAGTTGTAGCAATCATGTTAGTACACGAAAAATATAGATATGTACAAAAAGTTAAAAAAAACTTTAAAGCATAAAAATACCTTTTAAACCATGAGTTTATATCCACCAGAACTCGAAAACTGGAAAGTCTCTCAAGAGCTCAAAATAATAGAATTTTTATTCAAATTCCTTTAAAGATTTTCAAGATCCTAGAAACACAAAATCAGAAAACCCAAAATATTAAAAGAACTTTTATCGACTTTTAGATCTGGATCATCAAACCCTAAAAGAGTATAAAATATAAGATATTTGTAAGGGATTTGAACAAACTCTTATTTCAATGTTGTAAAAACGTTAGGATCTTAAGATTTGAGTTTCAAAATACATTTTAGAAAAGAGGTTAGAGCAAATTATAAAGAACACAATGATTAATCTATGTTTAACAAAATATCTACGTCCACGTTGGGCTCCGCTGATAGAAGTTAATTAACAATATTCAGACAATCAAACCAAAACCTTAAAGCTATTAACTAATATAGACTACCTAAACAAACTACGCTAGCTAACTAGTGATTATTTTTTATCTTTAGACTATACAAGCTATATCATGAGATTTAAACACTCTAATCGATCTAGAAGATAAACCCTAAGTTTATTTCTAAAAGGAGAAAGAAGAATGAAAAACTCAAGAACAAGAGAATGAGCCGAAATATGAATATGGGAACTTTATATATGGGGTGGGTAGGGTATTAATTTGAGCCGTCCAACCTAATCAAGATCAATAAATTTAATAAATCTGGTGTTTACATAATAAAACAGAAACATTTTAGACTCAAGTCCAATAACCTATACAAACGTTCAGCCCAAATAATAAGACCAAAGCTGACTTATGACAGAACAGTGACTTGGACTAATCCAACCAAAAAAACAATCATATTTCATAAATATAAAAACCCAAATCCAATAGATTATTTAGTTAGTTCTTTTTGTTCGATTTATTTTTTTGTTGGAAACTTTACTTACTCCTTTTCCATTTAGCCCATATAAAACATTTGACCTAAAATTATATGATTCATCTAAATCTAAACCATTATATTTTTGAAACATCATCGTCTTCTTCTTCATGAATAAAGTAGAGATAAAATTAAAGAAAATCCATAAAATGAAGAAAAAGGAATAGAGAAGGCTAAAATCAAAAGTTATTGTATAAAATGGTAAATTGTTTTGCTATATTTTATATTTTTATATAATTAAATTTATTTTTTATAAGAAAAACTCTGATTTTGATGTACAATATGTGTCAATGAGAAAGATATATAAACAATTACAGCTGAAAAATTAATAAAAATTATTATATTCTTAGAATCGTTTATTTATATCTTGCAAATATATAGAATGTGTATTTTCATTAATGGTTGAATCTTGTATCTTTATTGATCCTTATTAATATAAATGTTTTGAATTTATTTACAGAAAGATCGTTGATTATGATATTTCAAAATATATTTAGGTAAGTCTTGTTTCTCCTAAAAGTAGATTGTATGTATAATATTTTAAATAGATGATAAATTATAGTTAAGTTATAAATTATTTGAGTAATCATATGGTTCAGTAAGCTAGAAATTTAAACAATTAAGGTCAATTTGAATGGATTTTTATGCAACAGTTGATATTACCAGCACTTTACACATCTCACTTATTCCCTAATTTTCTTTTATATCAAAATATGGGAAACTAGGAAAACTGATAGTGAACAAACCTAAGCTATAACTTAGCGTAGTTCATTACCTCTACTACCCAAGAAATGAGTTGGATCAACTAGATCTGTTATTAAGCGATCATATTACTCTATCCAATGAATTTATTTTAATAAACTGAGTTTTCTTGTTTCGGCTCCTTGAACTCCTTCAATCCAGGTTGGATGGAGAAACAAACGAGGGCTCCTAGCGAATTACCTTTAAAACATATAGCTGATCTAAAGGATATGGTTGATCCAAGATTTTTTTCAGGGTTAAAATTAATTATAATTAGAGGGGTTTTGGGATGACTAAAAATCGAATATTTAGGCTAATATCAATGGGGCCAAAATTTAGGTCGAGATAGGGGGATTAATTCCATTTATACTTAGTTTTTATCAATTTGTGCAATTGTGACATTCTACTTGTCACTTGTTTCCATGTTGCCTTATATTAATGAGACTTCCTTTAGTTTTAATATAATTCTGTTTTATTCAAATTTCTATATCTTCTTTTCTAGGACACTCTTGTCATGTTAACATAGTCAAAATAGTAGAAGATCCGCAAACAATAAAAAAACTTAAATAAATGGCCCATCATTGCGCACACTCTAAGTGTTTTATCACATGCCTCTCCACTTGTGTTTTTGCATCTATTAAAATAATGCTACATATATGGGTAAACTGGTTTTCTTCCACTACAAGAAAAACAGTTTTTGTCAACTCTTTTTATGGCTTTAGACGACTCTTCCAAACAGTTGGCATATCTTTGTCGGCATAACCTACCATAGTGGCCTATACTCGTGTTGCCAAAGCTACGCACACACTTTAACAAGGGGGTAGGCTATTCATGTTACATTTCCCTGCAACTTTCTAAAAGAGTCGGAGATTGACACCAAATTTCCCAGCATCCTTCTAAAAGAGTCGGAAATTGACACCAAATTTCCCAGCATCCTTCTAAAAGAGTCGGCTATTCACACCAAATTTTACATCACCTTCTAAAAGAGTCGGTTATTCACACCAATTTTCACAGCACCTTCTAAAAGAGTCGGCTATTCACAAAAAATTTACCAGCTATATTTAAGAGTAGTGTATAGACACCCAAAATGATTTAGCCATGCGCCCTTCTAGGTTCTCACTGTTTACTAAAATTTAGTACCTACTCACAAATATCACCAAAGGACCATTTAGATCCCTCTCCACGGGTACTGCAAAAAAAGACAAAGACAAAGAGAGAAAGAATCAGAAGTATACTTGACCTTTTTGGCTCTTTAGTCCCTCATTTTGTAAATATAACATTTTAATCCTTATTATTTACATTTGTGACAACATTAGTTCTTTTTTCACGAAAGAGAAAGATAAAGTGATTAAAATATTACATTTGCAAGATAAAGGACTAACATATTGTCACAAAATCAAAAGTGAAGGATAAATATATTACTTTTGCAAGGTAAGGGACTAAACTGAGAAAATAAGCAAAGATAAGGACCGCATAAGTTATTTACACTAATAAAATCCAATTAGGCGAAGCGGATTACCTTGTCATTCAAATATATGGGTATTTCAAAAGCTGTCGTAAGGTCCATTGTCCATTCGAGTATCTTTTCTGCCCAATACACCAATCAGAAGAAAAATATTGCAAATAAAGTCCTTCATATTATGCAAAAACTAATTTTAGCATATAAAATATAAGTATAATAATATATTAACTTGCCTCATTTAACTATTCTTTTTTCCATAGTAAACGATCTGTAACGAAGAAGCATTCCATATCTGAATGTAAGATAGAATCAAATAAACGTAAGTGTAAATCACACAAAAAACCTGGGATGGTTTTTTAATATGGTTTTTATAGTATAGTCCTCTATCTTGCAAAAACAACATTTTAGTCCCTTATGTTTTTATTACAACACTAGTCCTTCAACTTTTATTTTGCAAAATGTATTATTATTAATCACTTATGTTTCGATTTTGTGACAGCATTAAGTCTTTGGTCCTTAAATTTCTTAAATGGTTCCTGAAATATACCCATTTTACCAGTTTGGTCCTTAAATATAAATAATCGTAGATTTGGTCACTGAACTTCATTTTCGTTTTATTGTTAGTCTCCACGTCAAATAACATCTATTTTTCCACATAAAGTCCCTATTTTTTTTGTATTTTTCGACAGTTTAGTCCTTTATCTTACAATATGACACTGTTAAGGGTATTTTGGTCTTTTATCATATTGAGAAATTCTCCAAATGGTCCCTAAACTATACCCCTTTTACTTGTTTGATCCTTAAACTTCAAAAGGATTACCATTGTAACAAAATAAAATGGACCAAATTGTAAAAAAATAAAACATAAAGGACTAGAAAACTTACAGGATCAGCGTCTGTGCTTTATCCAATTGGTCCCTCCGGTAAAACCATGATTTACTAATTTAAATTACTATTCTTCATAGAACTAAATTTACAAAAGAAGTCCTTAAACTAACATATAAATATCTTCACGTCCACTCTTATCTAAAACATTGTCCAATGTCCATCAATCTTTTACTTACTGTAATTGAAGTAAAGTTTGATATTGATTAATTAATCAACTCCAGAACTAAGCTAAACATGAATATTTATTAAAAACATAACACAGTCCAGGTAAAACAATTAACAAAAGAATTATACCTCCGTTGTGCTTTGCAATTCATGAGGATTATGTAGGACAATTGCATTAAAATCTTGATGAATAGAGAGAAAAAAGTAAAAAATATCAAGAGGGCTTGAATAATTCTAACTTTAAGGGCAATATATGTAGGTAAGAGAAGAGCAAATAATAATATACCTCATTTTCAGGAAAAGTTCCAGTAAATCTTGCTATGTGTCGTTTCTTGACCTGCCCTGATTCAGTCTAAGCAACAAAAACCGTGTCCTAAGAAAATAAATATGAAATTATTTGAATAAAGGTTTTGCTCGTGAAATCTTATTTCAATTTAAATTTTAAAAACTGAGTAAATATTGAAACAGGAGAATAAAAACTTACTTGTTGCCTAAAAATTCAGCTCTAGCATAAGATCACACTATGATTAGAAGGATAGAGACTAGGAGATCAAGTCGATGACAACTAATGATTAAGGGTCAAGAGATATGATTCGCTATAAAGCTGTTTGGGCTACTCTTGTAGATAAGAAAGATCCAATAAATATAATTCCAGATCAAGAATCATTAAGTCAAATGTTGCACATTAGTCGTTACTTGAGGGGCAAATTTGCAACGGTTATGTAGACCTACTGGGAGATTTCTCCATATGACATGACACAAAACACCTTAAATCTATATATATACCTTGAAGTCATTGGAAATCTCACAAATTAGCCTCTGAAATAGAAGCTTCCTGAAATTCACTACACAAATTCACCAAAAAAGTGATTATACGATATTAAACATGAAATAAGAATAACGATACAATAAAGATACCAAAGTAGCGAGTTGCTTCCTCAGAGCCTTTCCCAGTAAGAACCATCTGTTCTGTTCAATTTCCCTAAAAGTAATCAGTAATACAATGTTGTACAAATTCAATCGCATGAATCAAATGCCAGTAATTAAACATAATTTAAAGACCTCAATTTTAACTTTTTACCAACAAATTGGAGAAGAAAATAACAGTAATCGGTTAATCCAACTATATAAAGAGCAAAACGGACAAAAAGTCACTATCTTTAGCACCTTGTTTAGGTATCAAGGTAATATAGAAAGAAAAAACAAGTTATTTGCGAAAAAAGTATAACCATTAGCTTTTTCTTTGATCTACTCTAAAGGATCTGTCCTTATCCAATAAAAGTTTTATTAACTTTGGAATCTCTTACTCCAAACGCTGGATCATTTTGTTGACTAATTTCTATCATGTATAGCAAAGAGGCCAAAGATGAAGGACCTATATAGTAAATTACGCAAATGAACTTACGATCATGATTACATCTGATTTGATGATTATAGCCTATTAGGAGCGTATCTAGTAAAAAAACGAAGCATAAAACTGATTGATTAACATATTCTCCTAAAGGTGCCATACACAAGTATATAAATCACTTTAACAGATGAATGTATCATAGATAAAACAAACAGGTATCAAAACTAATTAAGGGAAGTCTTAGTACCTGAAGCAGTATATTTAAAAATTCCAATGGAGGAACCGCAGTGCGGGACCTACTCAATTAACATACAACAGAAAGTGATACTTGAGCATAAAGTATAAATGAAACACAAGAATCTAATGAAAAAAGTCAATAAGCAGAAGCTTACCTTAGAGATCCATTCCCACAAGTTCAAGCAGCTCTGAATCATTGACATTACTGCAAAATCTTGTACAAGAGAAATCGTATTAGAGATTGAAGATAAATAATCTACATCGATATGCAGCATCACCGGGAATCTCGAGGTCCTCCTCTCCCGTTCTTCAGCCATTGTCGATATCTCGAGGTATGGAAAAATTAACATCGACGCTATGAATCAATAAATACAATGATAACATGAACGGTGCTGATAGCAAAAGGTGGAAGTTAAAATCAAATACTCCATAATTCAATTAGCATTATCGATCAGTGACTTGAAACCCTAGATCGCTAATTGAAGGGCTTGGTAAAAAAAAAACGGTCAAAAATGTGTAAAGGAAAAAGGTAATGATACATCTTGATCATAACTCGCATATAATATTTCTATGGTGATTGTAGTTTAGGATTGATAGCATAAAAATGGCGGAAAATTGAAGAACTGAGAGAGAGAGAGAGAGAGAGGAGAAAAGTGAGTGAATTGTTTTTTATTCTAATGAGTAAATTGGCAGAAATGTTAAGTATGCTTGGGTTAAATTTATCAGCTTTTTTTTGTTCCAAAAATTTATCAGCTTTTAACCTTAACAGTTTTTTCGATACAGATATGTAATTTTTTTATTTAGGAAAAAAAACTTATTATATTTAATTTTACATATAAAAAAAACTTTTATTTCAATAAATTTATTTTTTTCACTAAAAAAATTATATTTTTACCTATATTCAAATTTGTAATTACTTTTTGAAATTGAAAAAATAAAATACAAATTTTTTTAATAATTTTTAAATATTTTTTTATTTTTAAAATATATTTTGAATCAATTATGATTTTTAAATATTTTTGAGATTTTTATTTTTTTAATAATTTCTGTTTATTTATTTATTTTTAAACGAAATAGTTAGAACTAATAGAGTACTATTATTAGGGAGGGGTGGGAAATTGTTATAAGTAATAGACTACTCTTAACAAGGTTAAGTAGATAAATGTAAAATTGAGATTTTTTTAACAACTTGTTGTTGAAGGGTAGGGATAAAAGAGTTGGCATATCACAAGTTTCTTGTTGTGTTCCTCCTGGTTTTTTACAGTGTAAGTTTCTTTTTATTTCAATATATTTTGTTGATTGTTTATAAAATACATATGTACATTCTTATATGAGATATTAAGTAAATTCCCATGTTGGTCCTCAAATTTAGTTTCTTTTTTAACATTTGTATCTTGGTTGAGTTTTTCAGGAGAGGCATATCAAACTTCTATAATGGTAAATCCAAATTTTACACTAGCCTAGTTAAAGTTAAATCAAGTGTATCCGTAAAAGAGATAGCAAAACCGGATAATGCGTACGACAAGAAACCCAAAATGATGGTGGCACATAATAATTTCTGTAACAAGAGCTATGATTATCTTAAAGGAAGTACCATCCGTGGTGGGGGTTTAACCAATTGATCTTCACATTCCAAAATTGCACTGGTTGTCCCATCAGCTGCTACTGGTCATTGTTTGGAAAAGGATGAATAAATATTATGAAAATGATGAAATGTTTCTTGCATCTTAGCCCAATGTAGTCAATGTTTTAGACTGTAATGGCTACAAACTTTCTTTTAATCTTCAATTCTTACTTGTCTTTAACTCTTCAATTTTTTAAGCCAGGTTTCGCCTATATTATTGATGTTTTCAACTACAAAGACACAAGTAATTTAACAACTAGTGTATCAAGTTTTACATAATGATCCTCAACATGGACCAAGCGATAGATAACCTGAAACTGAACTACATTAGGTCCATTTTGTAAACTGTATATATATTTGTCGAAACTGAGTTTCTGAAACAGGGGATAACTAATTACTCTTGCATTTGATAAATAAGTATTTCCTTTGAATATTTTATTATGGATTTAAATGCTTAATACTATGATAAATTTCTTTTATATGTCTTATTTGGCGAAAATTATATTGTGTCTGCCTATCAAGCGTATAATCTTTTGCGTTATTTAAAAAATATATTTTTCAAATCATATATCTTTAATCGTTCACTGGAGTAAATGTATGTTTACTTTTTATAAATTAAACTTGGTTGATGAAATATATTTTTTTTATGGACCATCTAGTTTTGATGAATGAAAGTTAAAGTACGTTAATTAAATTTCTTTTACTTTGGACCATCTTGTTTTGATGAATGATCTTTCTAGTTAGCTCTCTAACTGTTTGAAGTGTCATTAATTGGCATTTCAAAGACAGAGACATTTTATGTAATTATCTTGGCAAGTCTTATCGACCTTTTAGCAATAGTATTTATTGTACTAATTCTAAAATTTGTGGTAGATTCAGGGTAAGGAATCATTGACTCACGGTATCTCTAAAAAAATTTAATATCTTGTTCCAAGATAAATATACAAGGTCATATTTCTAAGCTATTTCAAGGTTGATTGTATCTATAGGTCGAAAAAAAATATAAAGAGTATGAATTTATCGATATTTCATATATATATATATATAGTTTTTTATACTGAACATGTTGACCTTCGGAAAAATATTTTATATACATAAAATATTAATTTGTATATGCCACAAATCGGTAAGTAAATAATCTAGTAAATGCCAACATGATTTTTTTATATAGTATTTTACACGTAACTTAAATATATTAATTTGTATTATATGTATATAAAATACTTTTTCATAATTTCAACAAGTCCAATAGGCATCTATATATTTATGAAAGAATATATTTATATGAAATTGTAGAATTCCAAATTCATGCATTCGTCTAAAGTACATTTATTATGATATATGTTTAAGTGACACGTGTTACTTATATCACTATTAAGTATAACTAAAATATAAAAAGTAGGTACGTATGCAAAAATATTAAATTTATTAAATATGCACTAGAGGGCCTATACTCATTTGTATATGTGTAGGTGTCCATACATTTTTCTATCTTTTATTTGCACTATACTTTATAATTATCATTAGTAGAAATGGTATATATCAAGTATAAATATATATTTTTGAGTCTTGACATAATTTAGGATAAACACATATTTTCTATATATATATATATATTGTTTAGTGCTTATTGTTAAATTCATTTATCAATTTTAAGTATGAGTGTAAGATATACAAGAAAGGTTATAAATTGTTTAAAAAGGTCAAAGGACCATGTTTCTCACTTGCATTGATTTTATCGTTATACGAGTTATGTTAAATAACATATTAGATAGTTTTATTACCTAGAAGTATACATATATTTCTTTGGATTATTTTTCTATTGTAATGTGATTATATATATAGGTGTGAATGTGGGGGCCTCGTACCTATCTCATGTTTTCTTGTGGGGGCCTCATACCTATCTCTTGTAATCTTGTAGGGGACTCGTACCTATCTCGTGTATGCTTGTGGGGTTCTCATACATATCTCATGTGTTCTTTTTGATTCCTCATACATATCTCGTGTGTGCCTTTGGGGGCCTTGTACCTATCTTGTTTTTCATGTTGGGGGCCTCATACCTATCTCGTGTGTGCCTATGGGTGTCTTGTACCTACCTCGTGTATACTTGTCTGGTTCTTGTCCCTATCTCAAGTTTTAATGTGTACCATCGAAAATTTTATTTAATATTTAAGAAATAATATTTATAGTAATGAATTTCATTATCAGGATTACTCGTGATATATCTATCAGTGACTCACATAGTTTTTTATCTTAAAATTCTTGTTTGATATTTTTTGTGACTTACTAAGCATTCGTTTTCTCACTCGAACTTAATGTCTGTGTTTTAGATGAGCATGAATCAGAGGAATGGGTATGTGAAGAGGGTAAAAAAGTTAATTAGTTACGAGCATCTCGTTAAAGGGAGTCATGATGACTATCTCTATTTAAGAACTGATATTTACTTTCATTGAATTGTCACTATCTTAGGCATGCATGCTACATCAGATTTATCATCACCAATAGTCAATTTGTTCTTTAGTTTTAAATTTTTTTTCTTAAAATGTCCAAACTTTACCACAATGTAAATATTTTTGAGTTTCTTTAAACTTTTTCTTACAATTATTAAAAGTTATCATCTTTTTTTGCATCATGGACATGTATAATATCTGTTCTAGGTTTAATAAATAGCTATAAGATAATTCTTCTACTTAGTTTAATTTCAATTTTTTTGGTTAGCAAAGAAGCAATCACTTGATCAAAAGTAGGGACAATACTCAGTTCTTCAACTTAGTTTAATTTCAATTTCTTTGGTTGTTAAAGAAGCAATCACTTTGATCAACAGTAGGGACAATTGTTGCATATTGAAGTAGATCTTTAACAATTTGAAAAGAATCAAGAATAGAGTTACAAAATGCACTTGTTATTATCATGCAAGGACTAAGGGGTACCATTTAACATCAAAGTCAATTTCAAAAATTCATCTCTGTTATCATCCAAAGATTTACTCGCATCCATTTTATAGTTAAACAAAGATCTTTTTAAAAAATACAAGTTGGGTAAAGACTTTGTAAAATAGAGAGACTCTAGTTTACCCTAGAATTCAAATGCAGTATCACATCGATGTACATTTCAAATAACTGAATCGAACATGTAAAAAAACAATAAATTGAATGCTTATTCATCTATTTCTCCGACTTCGTCCAAGAGATCTTTAGGCCATAGTTCTATGTTCTCAACCAATGCATGTCCTACAATATGATGAGATAGTAGCACGTTCATCTTTACCTGCCGTACACCATAGTCAATTTTTCCATCATAGGTTAACATCTCAAACGAGTTGTAGCCTTCATGTTAGTACACGAAAAATATAGATTTGTACAAAAAGTAAAAAAAAACTTTACAACATAAAAATACCTTTTAAACCATGAGTTTATATCCACCAGATCTCGAAAACTGAAAAATCTCTCAAGAGTTCTAAATATTAGAAATTTTATTGAAATACCTTTAAAGATTTTCAAGATCCTAGAAACACAAAATCAGAAAACCCAAAATAATAAAAGAACTTTAATCGACTTTTAGACCTAGATCATCAAACCCTGAAATAGTAGAAAATATAAGATATTTGTAAGGGATTTGAAAAAACTCTTATTCCACTGTTGTAAAAACGTTACGATCTTAAGATTTAAGTTTCAAAATACATTTTAGAAAAGAATATAGAGCAAATTATAAAGAACACAATGATTTATCGATGTTTAACAAAATATCTACGTCCACGTTGGGCTCCGCTGATAGAAGTTACTTAACAATATTCAGACAATCAATCCAAAACCTTAAAGCTATCAACTAATATAGACTACCCAAACAAACTACGCTAGCTAACTAGTGATTATTTTTTATCTTTAGACTATACAAGCTATTTCATGAGATTTAAACACTTTAATCGATCTAGAAGATAAACCGTAAGTTTATTTCTAATAGGAGAAAGAAGACCGAAAAACTCAAAAACAAGAGAATGAGTCGAAATATGAATAAGGGAACTTTATATATGGGGTGAATAGAGTATTAATTTGAGCCGTCCAACCTAATCAAGATCAATCAATTTAATAAATCTGGTGTTTACATAATAAAACACAAACATTTTAGACTCAAGTCCAATAACCTATAAAAAAGTTCAGCCCAAATAAAAAGACCAAAGCTGACTTATGACATAACATTGAGTTGGAATAATCCAACCAAAAAAACAATCATATTTCATAAATATAAAAACCCAAATCCAATAGATTATTTAGTTAGTTTTTTTTGTTCCATTTATTTTTTTGTTGGAAACTTTACTTACTCCTTTTCCATTTAGCCCATATAAAACATTTGACCTAAAATTATATGATTCATCTAAATCTAAACCATTATATTGTTGAAACATCGCCGTCTTCTTCTTCATGAATAAAGTAGAGATAAAATTAAAGAAAATCCATAAAATGAAGAAAAAGGAAAAGAGAAGGCTAAAATCAAAAGTTATTGTATAAAATGGTAAATTGTTTTGCTATATTTTATATTTTTATATAATTAAATTTATTTTTTATAAGAAAAACTCTGATTTTGATGTACAATATGTGTCAATGAGAAAGATATATAAACAATTACAATTGAAAAATTAATAAAAATTATTATATTCTTAGAATCATTTATTTATATCTTGCAAGTATATAGAATGTCTATTTTCATTTATGGTTGAATCTTGTATCTTTATTGATCCTTATTAATATAAATGTTTTGAATTTATTTACAGAAAGATCGTTGATTATGATATTTCAAAATATATTTAGGTAAGTCTTGTCTCTCCTAAAAGTAGATTGTATGTATAATATTTTAAATAGATGATAAATTATAGTTAAGTTATAAATTATTTGAATTATCATATGGTTCAGTAAGCTAGAGATTTTAACAATTAAGGTAAATTTGAATGGATTTTTATGCAACAGTTGATATTACCTGCACTTTACACATCTCACTTATTCCCTAATTTTCTTTTATATAAAAATATGGGAAACTAGGAAAATTGATAGTGAACAAACCCAAGCTATAACTTAGTGTAGTTCATTACCTCTACTACCCGGGAAATGAGTTGGATCAACTAGATCTGTTATTAAGCGATCATATTACTCTATCCAATGAATTTCTTTTAATAAACTGAGTTTTCTTGTTCTGGCTCCTTGGACTCCTTCAATCCATGTTGGATGGAGAAACAAACGAGGGCTCCTTGCGAATTACCTTTAAAAACATATAGCTGATCTAAAGGATATGGTTGATCCAAGATTTTTTTCAGGGTTAAAATTAATTATAATCAGAGGGGTTTTGGGGTGACTGAAAATCGAATATCTAGGCTAATGTCAATGGGGCCAAAATTTAGGTCGAGATAGGAGGTTTAATTCCATTTATACTTAGTTTTTATCAATTTGTGCAATTGTGACATTCTACTTGTCACTTGTTTCCATGTTGCCTTATATTAACGAGACTTCCTTTAGTTTTAATATAATTATGTTTTATTCAAGAGTCTATATCTTCTTTTCTAGGACTCTCTTTTCATGTTAACATAGTCAAAATAGTAGAAGATCCGCAAAACAATAAAAAACTCAAATAAATGGCCCATCATTGCGAACACTTTAAGTGTTTTATCACATGCCTCTCCACTTGTGTTTTTGCATCTATTAAAAGAAAGCTACATATATGGGTAAACTGGTTTTCTTCCTCCTGGTTTTTTACAGTGTAAGTTTCTTTTTATTTCAATATATTTTGTTGATTGTTTATAAAATACATATGTACATTTTTATATGAGATATTAAGTAAATTCCCATGTTGGTCCTCAAATTTAGTTTCTTTTTTAACATGTGTATCTTGGTTGAGTTTTTCAGGAGAGGCATATCAAACTTCTATAATGGTAAATCCAAATTTTACACTAGCCTAGTTAAGGTTAAATCGAGTGTATCCGTAAAAGAGATAGCAAAACCGGATAATGCGTACGACAAGAAACCCAAAATGATGGTGGCACATAATAATTTCTGTAATAAGAGCTATGATAATCTTAAAGGAAGTACCATCCGTGGTGGGGTTTGACCAATTGATCTTCACATTCCAAAATTCCACTGGTTGTCCCATCAGCTGCTACTGGTCATTGTTTGGAAAGGATGAAGAAATATTATGAAAATGATGAAATGTTTCTTGCATCTTAGCCCAGTGTAGTCAATGTTTTAGACTGTAATGGCTACAAACTTTCCTTTAATCTTTAATTCTTACTTGTCTTTAACTCTTCAATTTTTTAAGCCAGGTTTCGCCTACATTATTGATGTTTTCAACTACAAAGACACAAGTAATTCAACAACTAGTGTATCAAGTTTTACATAATGATCCTCAACATGGACCAAGCGATAGATAACCAGAAACTGAACTCAATTAGGTCCATTTTGTAAATTGTATATATATTTGTCGAAACTGAGTTTCTGAAACAGGGGATAACTAATTACTCTTGAATTTGATAAATAAGTATTTCCTTTGAATATTTTATTATGGATTTAAATGCTTAATACTATGATAAAGTTCTTTTATATGTCTTATTTGGCGAAAATTATATTGTGTCTGCCTATCAAGCGTATAATCTTTTGCGTTATTTAAAAAATATATTTTTCAAATCATATATCTTTAATCGTTCACTGGAGTAAATGTATGTTTACTTTTTATAAATTAAACTTGGTTGATGAAATATATTTTTCTTATGGACCATCTAGTTTTGATGAATGAAAGTTAAAGTACGTTAATTAAATTTCTTTTACTTTGGGACCATCTAGTTTTGATGAATGGTCTTTCTAGGTAGCTCTCCAACTGTTTGAAGTTTTATTAATTGACATTTCAAATAAAGAGACATTTTATGTAATTATCTTGGCAAGTCTTATTGACCTTTTAGCAATAGTATTTATTGTACTAATTCTAAAATTTGTGGTAGATTCGGGGTAAGGAATCATTGACTCACGGTATCTCTAAAAAAATTCAATATCTTGTTCCAAGATAAATATACAAGGTCATATTTCTAAGCTATTTTAAGGTTGATTGTATCTATAGGTCGAAAAAAAATATAAAGAGTATGAATTCATCAATATTTCATATATATATATATATATAGTTTTTTATACTGAACATGTTGACCTTCGGAAAAATATTTTATATACATAAAATATTAATTTGTATATGCCACAAATCGGTAGGTAAATTATCTAGTAAATGCCAACATGATTTTTTTTATATAGTATTTTACACGTAACTTTAATATATTAATTTGTATTATATGTATATAAAATACTTTTTCATAAGTTAAACAAGTCCAATAGGCATATATATATTTATGAAAGAATATATTTATATGAAATTGTAGAATTCCAAATTCATGCATTCATCTATAATACATTTATCATGATATAAGTTTAAGTCACACATGTTACTTATATCACTATTAAGTATAACTAAAATATAAAAAGTAGGTACGTATGCAAAAATATTAAATTTATTAAATATGCACTAGAGGACCTATACTCATTTGTATTTGTGTAGGTGTCCATACATTTTTCTATCTTTTATTTGCACTCTACTTTATAATTATCAATAGTAGAAATGGTATATATAAAGTATAAATATATATTTTTGAGTCTTGACATAATTTAGGATAAACACATATTCTCTCTCTCTATATATATATATATATATATTATTTAGTGCTTATAGTTAAATTCATTTATCAATTTTAAGTATGAGTGTAAGATATACAATAAAGGTTATAAATTGTTTAAAAAGGTCAAAGGACCATGTTTCTCACTTGCATTGATTTTATCGTTATACGAGTTATGTTAAATAACAAATTAGATAGTTTTATTAACTAGAAGTATACGTATATTTCTTTGGATTATTTTTCTATTGTAATGTGATTATATATACAGGTGTGAATGTGGGGGCCTCGTACCTATCTCATGTTTTCTTGTGGGGGCCTCGTACCTATCTCATGTAATCTTGTAGGGGACTCGTACCTATCTCGTGTATGCTTATGGGGGTCTCATACATATCTAATGTGTTCTTTTTGATTTCTCATACATATCTCCTGTGTGTCTTTGGGGGCCCTGTACCTATCTTGTTTTTCATGTTGGGGGCCTCATACCTATCTCGTGTGTGCCTATGGGTGTCTTGTACCTACCTCGTGTATACTTGTCTGGTTCTTGTCCCTATCTCAAGTTTTAATGTGTACCATCGAGAATTTTATTTAATATGTAAGAAATGATATTTATAGTAATGAATTTCATTATCAGGATTACTCGTGATATATCTATCAGTGACTCACAAAGTTTTTTATCTTAAAATTTGTGTTTGATATTTTTCGTGACTTACTAAGCATTCGTTTTCTCACTCGAACAGAGGAATGGGTATATGAAGAGGGTAAAAAAGTTAATTAGTTACGAGCATCTCGTTAAAGGGATTCATGATGACTATCTCTATTTAAGAACTGATATTTACTTTCATTGAATTGTCACTATCTTAGGCATGCATGCTACATCAGATTTATCATCACCAATAGTCAATTTGTTCTTTAGTTTTAATTTTTTTTTTCTTAAAATGTCCAAACTTTACCACAATGTAAATATTTTTGAGTTTCTTTAGACTTTTTCTTACAATTATTAAAAGTTATCATCTTTTTTTTGCATTCTGGACATGTATACTATCTGTTCTAGGTTTAATAAATAGCTATAAGATAATTCTTCTACTTAGTTTAATTTCAATTTTTTTGGTTAGCAAAGAAGCAATCACTTGATCAAAAGTAGGGACAATACTCAGTTCTTCAACTTAGTTTAATTTCAATTTCTTTGGTTGTTAAAGAAGCAATCACTTTGATCAACAGTAGGGACAATTGTTGCATATTGAAGTAGATCTTTAACAATTTGATAAGAATCAATAATAGAGTTAAAAATGCACTTGTTATTATCATGCAAGCACTAAGGGGTACCATTTAACATCAAAGTCAATTTCGAAAATTCATCTCTGTTATCATCCAAAGATTTACTCGCATCCATTTTATAGTTAAACAAAGATCTTTTTAAAAAATACAAGTTGGGTAAAGACTTTGTAAAAGATAGAGATTCTAGTTTACCCTAGAGTTCAAGTGCAGTATCACATCGATGTACATTTCAAATAACTGAATCGAACATGTTAAAAAACAATAAATCTAATGCTTATTCATATATTTCTCCGACTATGTCCAAGAGATCTTTAGGCCATAGTTCTATGTTCTCAACCAATGCATGTCCTACAATATGATGAGATAGTAGCATGTCCTCTTTACCTGCCGTACACCATAGTCAATTTTTCCATCATAGGTTAACATCTCAAACGAGTTGTAGCCTTCATGTTAGTACACGAAAAATATAGATATGTACAAAAAGTTAAAAAAAACTTTACAACATAAAAATACCTTTTAAACCATGAGTTTATATCCACCAGATCTCGAATACTGAAAAATCTCTCATGAGTTCTAAATATTAGAAATTTTATTGAAATACCTTTAAAGATTTTCAAGATCCTAGAAACACAAAATCAGAAAACCCAAAATATTAAAAGAACTTTAATCCACTTTTAGATCTAGATCATCAAACCCTGAAATAGTAGAAAATATAAGATATTTGTAAGGGATTTGAAAAACTCTTATTCCACTGTTGTAAAAACGTTAGGATCTTAAGATTTAAGTTTCAAAATACATTTTAGAAAAGAATATAGAGCAAATTATAAAGAACACAATGATTTGTCGATGTTTAACAAAATTTCTACGTCCACGTTGGGCTCCGCTGATAGAAGTTACTTAACAATATTCAGACGATCAAACCAAAACCTTAAAGCTATCAACTAATATAGACTACCCAAACAAACTACGCTAGCTAACTAGTGATTATTTTTTATCTTTAGACTATACAAGCTATTTTATGAGATTTATACACTCTAATCGATCTAGAAGATAAACTGTAAGTTTATTTCTAAAAGGAGAAAGAAGACTGAAAAACTCAAGAACAAGAGAATGAGTCGAAATGTGAATAAGGGAACTTTATATATGGGGTGGGTAGGGTATTAATTTGAGCCGTCCAACCTAATCAAGATCAATAAATTTAATAAATCTGGTGTTTACATAATAAACCACAAACATTTTAGACTCAAGTCCAATAACCTATAAAAAAGTTCAGCCCAAATAATAAAACCAAAGCTGACTTATGACATAACAGTGACTTGGAATAATCCAACCAAAAAAACAATCATATTTCATAAATATAAAAACCCAAATCCAATAGATTATTTAGTTAGTTCTTTTTGTTCCATTTATTTGTTTGTTGGAAACTTTACTTACTCCTTTTCCATTTAGCCCATATAAAACATTTGACCTAAAATTATATGATTCATCTAAATCTAAACCGTTATATTTTTGAAACATCACCGTCTTCTTCTTCATTAATAAAGTAGAGATAAAATTAAAGAAAATCCGTAAAATGAAGAAAAAGGAAAAGAGAAGGCTAAAATCAAAAGTTATTGTATAAAATGGTAAATTGTTTTGCTATATTTTATATTTTTATATAATTAAATTTATTTTTTATAATAAAAACTCTGATTTTGATGTACAGTATGTGTCAATGAGAAAGATATATAAACAATTACAACTGAAAAATTAATAAAAATTATTATATTCTTAGAATCATTTATTTATATCTTGCAAATATATAGAATGTCTATTTTCATTTATGGTTGAATCTTGTATCTTTATTGATCCTTATTAATATAAATGTTTTGAATTTATTTACAGAAAGATCGTTGATTATGATATTTCAAAATATATTTAGGAAAGTCTTGTCTCTCCTAAAAGTAGATTGTATGTATAATATCTTTAATAGATGATAAATTATAGTTAAGTTATAAATTATTTGAGTAATCATATGGTTCAGTAAGCTAGAGATTTTAACAATTAAGGTCAATTTGAATGGATTTTTATGCAACAGTTGATATTAGCCCAATGTAGTCAATGTTTTAGACTGTAATGGCTACAAACTTTCTTTTAATCTTTAATTCTTACTTGTCTTTAACTCTTCAATTTTTTAAGTCAGGTTTCGCCTACATTATTAATGTTTTCAACTACAAAGACACAAGCAATTCAACAACTAGTGTATCAAGTTTTACATAATGATCCTCAACCTGGACCAAGCGATAACCTGAAACTGTACTCCATTAGGTCCATTTTGTAAACTGTATATATATTTGTCGAAACTGAGTTTCTGAAATAGGGGATAACTAATTACTCTTGAATTTGATAAATAATTATTTCCTTTGAATATTTTATTATGGATTTAAATGCTTAATAGTATGATAAAGTTATTTTATATGCCTTATTTGGCGAAAATTATATTGTGTCTGCCTATCAAGCGTATAATCTTTTGGGTCATTTACAAAATATATTTTTCAAATCATATATCTTTGATCGTTCACTGGAGTAAATGTATGGTTACTTTTTATAAATTAAACTTGGTTGATGAAATATATTTTACTTTTGGACCATCTAGTTTCGATGAATGAAAGTTAAAGTAGGTTAATTAAATTTTATTTACTTCGGTACCATCTAGTTTTGATGAATGATGTTCTAGTTAGCTCTATAACTATTTGAAGTTTCATTAATTATTATTTCACTTGTAACTAATACTAATCATATTAATATATATAGCATTTTTTTTAAAAATTTTATTTACCGAAAAAAGGTCGCTAACCATGGCATTTCAACGATGGAGATATTATGTAATTAACATGGCAAGTCTTATCGACCTTTTAGAAATAGTATTAAATGTATTAATTTTAAAATTGGTGGAAGATTCGGGGTAAGGAATCATTGACTCACGGTATCTCTAAAATTTAACAATATCTTGTTCCAAGATAAATATACAAGGTTATATTTCTAAACTATTTTTAGGTTAATTTGATTTTTAGGTCGAATAAGAATATACAGAGTATGAATTCATCAATATTTCATATATATATATATATATATATAGTTTTAGGTTAATTTGATTTGTAGGGTCGAATAAGAATATACATAGTATGAATTCATCAATATTTCATATATATATATATATAGTTTTTCATACTGAACATGTTGAACTTATGAAAAATATTTTATATACATAATATATTAATTTTTATATGCCACAAATCGGTAAGTAAATAATCTAGTAAATGCCAACATGACTTTGTTTATATAGTATTTTACTCGTAACTTAAATATATTAATTGGTATTATATGTATATAAAATACTGTTTCATAAGTTCAACAAGTCCAATAGGCATCTATATATTTATGAAAGTATATATTTATATGAAATTGTAGCATTTCAAATTCATGCATTCATCTATAACACATTTATCATGATATAATTTTAAGTGACACATGTTACTTTTATCACTATCAAGTATAACTGAAATATAAAATGTAAGTATGTATGCAAAAATATTAATTTTATTAAATATGCACTAGAGGGCCTATACTCATTTGTATATGTATAGGTGTCCATATACTTTTCTATCTTTTATTTGTACCATACTTTATAATTAGTATTACTAGAAATGGTATATATAAAGTATAAATATATATACTTTTTTATTTTGTAATGACCTAATAATTAGAGTGTAATGACCTAATAATTATGTTTTTGTTTTTATTTTATTTTTGTTTTAGTTTTTTTATTGTTGTATATAATATTATAAATATATATTATATAAGACTACTTTTTATATTGTAAACATTCTAATTAATCTTTCACCTTTCACTTTCTTATAAGTTACTTATGTTATATTTATTTTATTTATTCATTTTATCCGCCTAAATGTCTTATCTTATTCGAAACATATTTCCTTATTCATATTCTAAACGCAAGAAACAAGGTTTCCTAATTGCTTAAGAAAGAGTCAATAAGTAATGGTTTTTTACTTTTATTTATGTAAATTTTTTATCCATTTATTTATTTTTGATCAATATATATTTTGACTATATAGTCTTAATATATATGTGTTAGAGGCTACAACTCTTTTTATGTTTGTTAATAATATTATAAATTTGAAGAATCACAAGGAACATGTAATTTACTTTTTAGCATAAAAATATAAATCATATGTTATAGTTTTTCAGTTTGGTCCATATGAAATTTTACATGCTTATATATATGTGACATGTTTCTATATTTTTATCATTAATATTAGAATTTCGTTAAGTGATATTCATAATGTTCAAAAGAAGTAAAATAAAAATGACTATTTTTTTTAGTTAGTTTTTCATGAGCATTCTTGATAAATGACCTATTTAATGGTTGATTTATATCAAATTAAGCTGAATCATTAATATTAGATTTATTGACTTATTTGTATATATATATATATATATTGGTCAAATGTAGGATTTAAGTCTCATAAATATGTTTGTTATGCCTTAAAAATTTATGTTACGATTATGTGTACTATTAATCTACTTTATTGTCTAAATTAATTACATTGACTTGAGTTTATTAGTAGAAGATTATGAAAGAGATTATGGATTAAGTTTCGACTAGATTATCGATATTAATATGTTATGGGTTTTGAGAGTTGAACTTTATCCCGTGCTTGATTTAGGGATTTGGTATAAAAAAATTTGGATGATTACACTAGACTATTGAACTCTAGGAAACTAGAATCTACTGTGTTTAAATATATATTTTTGCTTATTATTGGTTATTTTTCATCAATTTTACATAAAGATATTAGGTGATATAGTGATGTTATTAAAAAGTTTTACATATCTGTTGGAAAAAGAATTTTCTAAGTATGAATTTTATATATATATATATATATATATATATATATATATTCTTTTCATCGTATATGCTACCCTATATGTTTTGTATTAGTAAACTATATAATTTAAATCATGTTGAATTTACTAGATTATTTAATAACTGATTAGTGAAATATATAAATTGATATTATATGTATATAAAATATTATTCGTAAGTTCAACATGTCCAACAGAAACCTGAATATGTATAAAATATTACATTTATATGAAAATGTAGAATTCCAGTGTCATGTATTCATCTATAATGTGTTTATCGTGATCTAAGTATAAATGAAACATGTTACATTTATCATTTAAGTATTAATGACATATAAAAAGTAGGTGTGTATGCATAGATATCAGATTTTGTAAATGATCACTGGAGGACCTATAGTGATTAGTATATGTATATGTATCTATAAATTTTTGTATCTTTTATTTCGAGCATACTTTATAATTTGTACTAGTAGAAATGACTTATAAAGAGTATAAATATATTTATTTCATTCTTGACATAATTTAAGAGGAACACATAGTTTTTATATTTATTTTTCTTTAGTTATGTGCTCTTTTCTAAATTCTTTGATCAATTTTATTATGTATGTAAGATATACATGTATGGTTATAAATTGTGTAAAAACTCTAAGGACCATGTTCCTCACTTTCATGTCATTTATCGTTAGATGAGTTATGGGATGGTTTTATTAACAAGACGTATACCCATCTTTTATTGTATTATTTTTCTATAGCAATGTGATTATATATCTCATGCCTGTGGGAGCCTCGTACCTATCTTGTGTGTGCCTGTGGGGGCTACGTACCTATCTTGTGTGTTCCTGTAGGGGTATCGAACCTATCTCGTGTGTGCCTATTTTGGCCTCGTACACATCTCATGTGTGCCTGTGGGGGCCTCGTACCTATCTCATGTGTGCTTATAGGGGCCACTCACCTATATCGTGAGTGCCTATGGTGGTAGTGTGGTTAGTTCACTCATGATATATACGATTATTACTCCACATGTATAGTACTTTGACTATTAGAAAATATTGCAAATATACCATTAACCGACTTAACCTCTTTAATAATTTTTTTAATCCATATAGCCTCTTTCATGCAACGGATAATAGCAACATATTTTGACTCTGTGGTTGAAAGATCCTACATTGGTTGTAATTGAGATTTCTAATATATGAATTTATGCCTCAAATTGAAACTTTGGGCAGTGGTGGACTTTCACGAGTCCCTATCTCTATCAAAATTTGAGGGTACATTGGCAACAACCTCAAAAGGCTAATTATTTTACCATATATCAACCCACATTTAAAGTAGAATTTACATATATCAAAACATGGTTAAGCGCTAACTAACCATCATAGCCATGATTAGACATGTATCTACTATATATAGATATAGAATTAAAAAAAATCAAGTCTATTTCTAATCATGAGATACACAAAATATCCAATAACATTAGACCACAGATTCTTTTTATTTTTAAAATATCAGATTGTGTTTTGGGTAACAACTACTTAGACAAAATAAAATGACAAAGAAAAGGAATCTTTACATTTTTGTAATTCAAATTACCAAATGTAAAAATAATCCTTTTCAAGTATGGTCCTTATTGTATTTTTAATATGAAATTTGATGGGTACCTATCAATCATTATGCCAAGTATTTTTCTAGCATTTCCTAAAACCTTCGTATCAAACTCGTATTTCAAGGAATCTTTCAATTTATTTATAAGAGATAGAGACTTGCATATAATCAACATATCATGAACATAAAAAAGAATGTATATCGCATATTTATCTTTCCAAATAAAGTAAAAACAAGCATTATACTTTGATATATTGAATCCAAAAGACAAAACAAAAGAACCAGACATCTTATACCATTGCATTGCGGACTATCCATATAAGGAGTTTTTTAAGAGACATACATGACTAGGCAACTTGGAATCATGGTATCCTTTAGGTTGCCTCATGTAAATAAATTCATCAAGCTCGACATACAAAGAAAGTTGTCTTAACATCTAACTTCTCAATTTCAAGATTAAAACTGACTACATATGCTAACATAATTCTAATAATTTTAACCTTCGTCAGATGAGATAAAATTACAGATATGTCAATGTTTTCCCTTTGAGTATATCCCTTAACAACTAGTCTAGCTTTATATCTTGGTGAATTAGAATTTAAGCTACCTTCTTTCAGTTTAAAAAGTCCTCTACGTTCAACTAGTTTAATATCTTTAGGTTTAATAACTAAACTCCAAGTGTTATTAAGTAAAAGGGAATTGAATTATTGATTCACATCAATTACCCAAAGTTTAATATCCTTAGAACTTATAGCATCAACATAAGAATAAGGCTCAAAATCCTAAACCTCAACCGCAGTTTAAAGGTATAAACTAAGTCAACATAGGAAAACTTGCAAGGAGCCTTTGACTATCTCTTGCTACCTTGTAGTCTTGAAGTCCTTCTGTTGATGACTCATCCAAGTTTTTAGCCTCCTCAGCTTCAGGTCCTTTAGGCTTCTCAACACCTTCATCGTTTACCTAGTTTTGGGGATGATCCATTTGGTGGCCTCCAACAAAAAACTCAACTGTCTGTCCAGGGTAAAGGTGTTCCACTTCAAATTCATACCCCACAATATCAACACTTTGTTCGAATAAAACATCATTACAATTATTTGGAAGACTCTTGCAAGTAAATGTTAACTCATCAAATATAATATCTCTACTTAAATCTTTTTTGAATTCACTAGCAGTTTTATCCCAAAACATATAACATTTAATACCATGCTATTGTTGATAAACCAACATAATATATTTAATTGACCTTGTTTAAGTTTACCATTTCTTGGTGTAAGAATAATCAGCACACCCAAAAATTTGTATGTGAGATAGGCCACACATTTTTCCAGTGTAGACTTCCATATGGGATTGAAGTCAATGGACCAGTTAGGCTTCGTGTTTATCAAATAAGTTGCAGTATACATGTTTCCCTACCCTAAAAGAAGAAGACTTTGGTAAACCAGAAATATATAAAAGACTTGTAACTTTTTCTAAAAGATTTATATTCATTCTCTTAGCAACCTCATTTTGCTGAGGAGCTTTTAAAAGTTCTATGTCTCAAAAAATCTATTTATTTACAAAAAAAGTTCAAAATGTTCATTACAAAACTCAAGCCTACTATTAGTTCTACAAACTTTAACAACTTAAACATATTGTTTTTCCTCTAAAATTTTCTACTCTTCGATTTTAGAAAAACATTAGTCTTTTTTTTCAATAAAATAGTCCACACCCTTCAACTAAAATCATTCGGAATAGACTGAAAATGTTTAAACTTATCAAGTAAATCAAACCTTTCAGGGCCCATAAGTCTGCATGACTCTAGGTAGTCTAAGGCTTGGTTTACCCTGATTGCTTAACATGGTGAGCCCCTTCAAGCTCATATGCCCAAGCCTCAATTTCCATTTCAGAGTACCTACATTCTTAGATTCTAAAACAACATTAGATAAAAAAGAAATATTATTTATATTGATAACATACAATCCAGATAACTTGGTACCAGAAAACAAAAGCTTAGAATTCCTATATAGATGAATGTTACCCTTAGACACTTCAAACACACATCGAAGATCATCAAATGCACCCAAAGAAATCAAATTCCTTTTTAATGCAAATATATATCTATCATTTATCAAAGTAATAATTTTTCCGACATACATTTTAAGTTATATCTTACCAACACTCTTAACATCACATGTTTAATCATTTCTGATACAAAAAATTTCATTATTAGTTTCAACAAGATCACAAAATAATTTAGATAAGGGATACATATGAAACATTCAACAAGAATCAAATATCCAACTTACATACTAAGACTTATCTATGAAATTATATACATCACATACATCACCATTAATCTTAGACATGCATGCTACATCCGATACATCATCACCAATAGTCAATTTGTTCTTTAGTTTTAAATTTGTTTTCTTAAAATGTCCAAACTTTACCACAATGAAAAGGTTTTTTGTTTCTTTAGATTTTTTCTTACGATTATTAAAAGTTATCTTATTTTTTTTCATCCCGGACATGTATTATATCTGTTATAGGTTTAATAAACAGCTATGAGCCAATTCTTCTACTTAGTTCAATTTCAATTTTTCTGGTTAGCAAAGAAGCAATCACTTGATCAAAAGTAGGGACAATACTCAGTTCTTCAACATAGTTTACTTCGATCAAAAGTAGGGACAATTTTTGCATATGGAAGTATATCTTTAACAACTTGATAAGAATCAAGAATAAAGTTAAAAATAGTCATGCACTTATTAGTATCATCCAAAGACTAAGGGGTACCATTTAACATCAAAGTCAATTTTAAAAATTTATCACTATTATCATCCAAAGATTTACTCGCATCCATTTTATAGTTAAACAATGATCCTTTTAAGAAATACAAGTTGGGTGAAGACTTAGTAGAATAGAGAGATTCTAGTGTACCCCAGAGTTCAAGTGCAGAATCACATTGATGTACCTTTCAAATAACTGAATCAGACATGTTAAGGAATAATAAATTGAATGCTTCTTCATTTACTTATCTGACTATGTCTAAGAGATCTTTAGGCCATAGTTTTATGTTCTCAATCAATGTATGTACTACATTATGATGAGATAATAGCGCGTTCATCTTTATCTTCTATACACAAAAGTCAATTTTTCTATCATATGCTAATTTCTTAAACGAGTTGTAGCCATCATGTTAGTACACGAAAAATATAGGTATGTACAAACAGTTAAAAAAGAAATTGAAAACATGAAATACTTTTTAAACCACGAGTTTATATCCGCGAAATCTTGAAAACTGAAAAGTCTCTTAGGAGTTCAGGATATATGAAAACTTTTTGAAATGCCTTCAAAGAATTTAAGGAAGCCATAAACACCAAATCTGAAAACCCAAAAAATTAAAAGAACTTTAATCGACTTTTAGATTTGGATCATCAAACCCTATAAGAGTAAAAAAATATAAGATATTTGTAAGGTATTTAAACAAACTCTTATTCCACTATTGTAAAAACGTCAAGATCATAAGTTTGAGTTTCAAAATACGTTTCAGAAAAGAGTTTAGAGTAAAAATTAATGATTTATCGTGGTTTAACAAAATATCCACATCCACGTTGTGCTCCAGTGAGAGATGTAACTTAACAATATTCATACAATCAATCCAAAACCTTTAAGCTATCAACTAATCTAAACTACCCAAACCAACTACGCAAGCTAACTAATGATTATATTTAATCTTTAGACTATACAAGCTATTACATGAGATTTTTTAAACACTCTAATCAATCTAGAAGATAACCCCTAAGTTTATTTTTAAAAGGAGAGAGAAGACGGAAAAACTCGAGAACAAGAGAATGAGCCAAAATATGAATAAGGGAATCTTATATATGGGGTCTGTAGGGTTTTAATTTGAGTAGGCCAAAGTTATCAAGATCAACAAATTTAATACATTATGCGTTTATATAATAAAACACAAACATTTTAGACTCAAGTCCAATAACATATAAAAAAGTTCAGCCAAAATAATAAGACTAAAGCTGACTTATGACAAAAGAGTGACTTGGACTTATTTAACCCAAAAACAATCATATTTCATATATATAAAAACCCAAATCCAATAGATTATCTAGTTAGTTTTTTTGTGTTCTATTTATTTTTTTGTTGTAAATTTTACTTACCCCTCTCCCATTTAGTCAATATAAAACATTTGACCTAAAATTAGTTGATTCATCGAAATCTAAACCTTTATATTTTTGAAACCTTTGCCGTATTCTTCTTCATGAATAAAGTAGAGATAAAATTCAAGAAAATTCATAAAATAAAGAAAAAGAAAAAGAGAAGGCTAAAATCAAAAGTTATTGTATTAAATGGTAAATTGTTTTGCTATTTTTTTATTATTTATATATAATTCCATTTATTTTTTATAAGAAAAACTCTTATTTTAATGTATAATTTATGTCAATGAGAGCGATATATAAACAATTACAACTTAAAAATTAGTAAAAATTATTATATTTTTCAATCATTAATTTATACCTTGCAAATATAAGATTGTATATTTAAATTTATGGTTGAATCATTTTCTTTATTGATCCTTATCAATATAAATGTTTTGAATTTATTTACAGAAAGATCGTTGATTGTGATATTTCAAAATATATTTAGATAAGTGTTATCTCTCCTAAAAGTAGATTGTATGTATAAGATTTTAAATTGAGTATAAATTATAGTTAAGTTATAAATTATTTGATTAATCATATGGTTCAGTAAGTTGGAGATGTTAAAAATTTAGGTCATTTGAATGGATTTTCATGCAACAATTGATATTACCTGCACTTTACACATATCACTCATTTACCAGTTTTCTTGTATATCGAAATGTGGGAAGCTAGGAAAACTAATTGTGAACCGACCCAACTTGTAGCTTAGGGTAGTTCATTACTTCTACTACCCGATAAATGTGTGGGATCAACTAGATATGTTATTATGCAATCATATTACTCAATCCAATGGATTTCTTCTAAAAATCCGAGTTTTTTTGTTCTAGCTCCTTAATCTCCTTCAATCTGGCTTGGAAGGAAAAACAATCTAGGGATCATTGCGAATTACCTTTAGAACATATAGTTGATCCAAAGGATAGGGTTGATTCAAGATTTTTTTCAGGGTTAAAATTTATTATAATTAGAGGGGTTTGGGGTGACTGAAAATCGAATATTTAGGCTAATAGCAATGGGGCTAAAATTTAGACCGAGATAGGGGGTTTAAGGCCATTTATACTTAGCTTTTATCAATTTGAACAATTGTCACATTCTACCTGTCACTTGTTCCACTGTTGCCTTATATTAACGAGACAACGTTTAGTTGTAATATATTTCTGTTTTATTCATGTTTATGTATCTTCTTTTCTAAGACTCTCTTTAGGTGTTAGCATTAGAAGATCCGTAAAACAGTAACAAAACTCACATGCATGGCCCATCACTACGCACACTTTAAGTGATTTATCACATGCCGCTACACTTGTGTTTTTGCATCTATTACAAGAATGCTACATATATGGGTAAACTGTGTTTCGTCCTCTTTATTTTTTAAAGTTTAAGTTTTTTTTTTATTTCAATATATTTAGTTTATGTGTATAAAATATATAGGTACATGTGTATATGAGATATTAAGTAAATCCCCTTGCTTGTCCTCCAATTTAGTTTTTTTTAAACATTTGTATCTTGGTTGAGTTTTTCAGGAGAGGCATATAAAATTTCTATAATGGTAAATCAAAAGCCTACACCAGCGTAGCTAAAGTTGAATCAAGTTTATCCATAAAAGAGATAGCAAAACCGGATAATGTGTACCACGAGAAACGAAAAATGATGGTGGCACATAATAATTTCTTTAACATGAGCTATGGTAATCTTCATGGAAGTACGATGCGGGGTGGGGTTTTAACCAATCGATCATCAAATTCAAAAATTCCATTGGGTATCTAGCAGCTGCTACTGGTCATTGTTTGGAAAGGATAAAGAATGATTATGAAAATGATGAAAAGTTTGACGTAATTGGAAACTGAGAACAATTCTTTGGAGTGGAAATACCATTTTAAATGGGTTATTGCCGAAAATTGGCACTTATGAACTTAGCCCACAATAGATTCACGAGTGGTTTGCCTGCTGAGTAATGTGGGCTAACAAATCTTCAGGAGTTGAAGCTTCAGCGAAATAATATTGATTGAGTAATTCCAAATGAGTTGACACGGTTATTTACACTCGAGAGGTTAAATTTTAGTGGGTATTCATTAAACGGTGTAATCTAATACCATATTTCGAGTTTGCGAAACCTTAGAAATAATCATAATTTTTCGATTCCTATTTCGATTAGTATAGAGTCCTTTTGGAATTTCAACAGGGAGAAAATCCACTTGTTGGTGATTATCTAACTATGCCATGCTCATTGCAAATCGCTTTAACGGATTGATTCCGATCACCTTATTTTTAAAGGATCTCGAGGTGTTGAATATTTTGAACAATAAGTTCACTAATTTGCAAGGAGAAATTCTATCATTCCAATCTTGTGTCAGGTTAATACAAGTGGAAATAAGTATCTCGCTAACGCTACACCGAATTCTAGCACTATAGAAAATAGGAACAAGAAAATCGTTCTTGTTGGGTTTGTATAGCTATAGCTACAATATCATTCAATGCAGGTTTTAATCACAGTGTTTATATGTAGAAGATTTTACAAAGACAAACAATTGCACGTTGAGGAAGAGCTTTCCCTTCATCCACTCATCCGAGGAAATATGTTGACATCAAAAGGAATTCACAAGTTACTTTATGAAAACCTTGGAAGAAGTAGCCGATACCTGTAATATAATCCGAAGACAAAATTATCTACCTATTATAATGATGTTATGCCATCTGAAACGCTTTTTCATTAATAACGTTAATTGGAGTCTCAACATACGTCAATTAGGTAATCATGAACAATTAAGAGAAGAGCTCGAGATTCTTGGAAAATTAAGCAATTCAAACGTGATGATTCCTTTGGATTGCGTTTTAATAGTTGATAAGGCATATTTGTTTTATGAGTTTACCCCTAATGCTATGTTATTCGATATTCTTCATGGTAGCTTGGGAAGTTATTTGTATTGGGAAAATCGTTATAATGTAGCCATTAGAGTGGCTCAAGGATTAGCTTTCTCCATGGATGTAATTCTAGTTCGATTCTTTTACAAAATGAGCCACTTATTAGAAATATTGAGCTTTGAAAGGTTAATGATATTTGTACAGGGATCCTTTCAACTATTGCTGGATCTTTGGTTATACAGCTGGAGATAATTATTTCATATAGTTACGTTGTTCAAGTCTTTTTGTAAGTTTTTATTGATATATTAGCCTACACTATTACAACTTTCACATTGTTCAAGTTTTCTATCCTAACATTTATTTGTTGGTGTTTAGAGTATGCATATACAATGAGAGTGACAATGGTTAGAAATGTTTACAACTATAGATTGGTTTTACTAGACCTACAAACGGAAAACGTGTGGTTAGTAAGGGAGCTGAATTGAGTAAACGGGTATCGAGCCAGATAATTTTCTTGATTTTAATACAAGTAAAGCATCGATTGCTATTCGTATTCAAATGATAGTAGTTCTGAAGGTTGTTATAGCATGTGATAAAACCTCACTAGAAAGAAGGCCGAAGAAGAAAACCGTGTTGCATATGTTGTTGAACTCGAAATAAATTACAGATTAGAGAGATAAATGTTTCATTTTGTGTCACTTTTTCAAGTGAAAAGTATAAGTAATGTAATAGGATAGGTATGTAATATAAAAAGTATACCCTTTGCACTGTACTTTCCTTTTTAAGTGTTGAAAAAATAGTAAGGCGATTCTAGTTGAGCTAACACAACTGTTCTCTCTATTCTTTATTCCTACTTCAGCACGGTTACTTGTGGCACAATTTTGGATACATTTGCTATTTTGACTTATATAGTGTTTGGGATATGTAAACACTACTTATGTTTATGTATAGACTGGATTTTTAATGATAGAAAAAGGAGTTTATTTTTTGATTTTAGCACAATTTTACAAAATAATTAGCAAATAAGCACACATAGGAAATAATACGGGTTTAGCATTCTGGCCGCATGCAATTATTCTATGACAGTCTTTGCTTAATCAGCTTTTCTAAAAGGGGCCACTTAGAAATATCCTACAAAAATGTGATTTGATTAATATGTTTACAAAATTAAAAGTGTTAACTAAACTTACACTTGATTGTCCAAGCTTCTTAACACAAGGTGGTAGAAAACCGTCCAATAGGGTACTAAATATAGTAACTTCCACACATGACCGTTTGTTTGGTATAAACTACATTCAACAATAAAACTTTAAATAACTAACACTTAATATACTACAACCACATACATATATGAATATACCCACCTTCACATCATTTGTTGAAGTTTCAAACCTTACTCTACTTCTTTTTTGAATCCTTATCCATCAAACCAACCTAGGTAATGGTGCTAGTTTGAGTCATTACTCCTACTATGTCATCAAAACCACTGGTATCCTATTGACGGTCATCCAATGAAAAATTTCCCCTTACTCTCATGTTAAGATTAGACGACCGTCTCTTTTTTATAATTATTCAACTACCCCTTCTTTAGAATCAAGGTCTACACCAAGTATTTTTTATTTACTGATATCTCTTAAACCCTCCAACACCACAGTTTCCTCATAGTGCCGCCGCAATTCACCTATAATCCACTGACCGGAACATACTTGAATCACGTACTACATCATCAACTCCCCCTATTTATCCCAAAATCAAGGTCAAGGTTTTTGATACCCATTTTTTGTACTTTTGTATTTAGTATATTAGATTTGTTTAGGTAATTTATATATGCAATGTGATGTTAGATTTAATGGTAATGTTATATTGTTAACTTTCTAGAATTATCATATTTGTTTTAGTTAATTGCACAATTAGTCCTTGTATTTAATTACACTATTGGCCATTGTATATTTTTGCACAATTGGTCTTTTTAGTTAATTCAAAAAGAAGTTTTTTTTATAAATATAATTATATAAATAGTACTTGTATAATTTTGTTAAAATAAATAGAATATGTAATATTTATTTTTATTGTACATTTGGTCCTTCTTTATTGATAGACTATAATGACAAAGACAAGGTTTGGTGATACCGTGTCTCTAACTGATGCTAATGAAGATGGTTTACGCCACTATGCAACGGGGTATATTCTCTACGTGATCGGTACATTCCTTTTCCCCTCAAGCAAAAAAACTACGTGGCTACGACGTGTCTCCCATTTTTTAGGTATTTGAGGTAGACATGTGGCAATAGTTTGGATTCAACCACCTTATCTTTCTTCTATAGTGGACTATGAACGGCTTGTGAAGGATATTTTGGAATAATAAAGGGTTATGGTCTTCTTTTGCATGTATATTTTTTCAATTTATTTCTCGAAATTTTATAAACTCATATTTTTTTGTTATACTTTATATAGATATGGTGTTTGGATTATTTTATTAGCTTATGCTTCTTAGAGATGGTATACCACTAGATTGACCTAAAATTACTCCTTATGTTCCCGCTATTAAGTATACGTGTTATTGTAATACTTTTTATATTGACATTTATATTAATGTATTATTATTCTATTAGTTATAATGGATAAAAAAAGTGGACCAAATGTGGGAGAGCCTAAAATTTTGTAGCGATTATTTAGATCTTCAAGCACACGAGCAGGTGTGGTGTGTTGTATTTTATTATTTGGGAATCTATTTTTTCTCAACTATGTTATTTTCTCCGACCAGGTTAATTGGAGATCTTCCGAGGACAGTTGAATCAGATTTATTGCCCAAACATCTTTTGGAATAACATGAAGTATATTTATGTATTGTACCGTTAATACATTCAACGTTGTTGAGTGGTACCGTCTTGACCGTGTAACGAGACAATTCGGCTACATTCATAATATTCCGGCTCGAATTGATCAAACCGAAGATCAATATTATACATCCTTGAACTGAAAAGAGAAGTTATGCAATAATTTGCGATATTATTGGGATACTGCAAAATATTTCATGGTACAAGATATAGATCAAATCCTTGGGTGTACTTCTGAGTGTGGTAGGTGGTATCGAGTAAATTAAGGATATACATTACACCACAAGCATGAAATGAGGGTGTTGATGAACAAGAGTTCCAACCTTGTAGAAGACAATTTCAAAACCTTGTATGTTTTATACCTTCTTGGCTTGATTTCTTTAAGTAGTAAAATCGATATATATCTTACATATATGATGACAGAGTAATGCAACTATCCAAGGAGTCTACCGTGTTGTCGAGCCTGATGCTACTATGGATGACCAAATCGCGAGTCTGAGCGTTACGCGAGACTCCGTTGAAGTGTCAACTTCAAGTAGATCGAGAAGACGACGGATCGAGAGTAGAAATAATAGTATATCTTTGTAGGATGTTTAGGTTAGTGTATGTTTTAATTGTAAAAGATTAAATTAAAAATGTTAATTTATTAGTATATCTTCACATGTCGATTTGTTGTTGTGTCTTTCAATTTGGTTTTGTTATTAAGTATGTTTACGTACCCAAATCAAAGTAGGTAGTAGATAAGGAAAAAAAAACTTCCACAAAATGTTCTATTAACGGAGGAATCACGTCAACCGCATTTCATTGAAAGGTGGTATCCTGATTTCCACTTTTAGTTAATCTTGTAAGTAAGAGAGCTACCTTATTAAAGGCAGCATCACGACAACCCCCATCAGGGTGACAATTTAGGTACTTAGGTCAATCTAGAGGTATACAGTCACTAAAAAGTATAAGTTAATATAAATAATAAACATATATAATTTGAATACTCAACCCAATTAAAAGGATTTTCTAAATAAAATATGGTAACAAAATAGTAGTATATGATTACATAAAAAGCAAACCCGAGCTATGGGAAATTCAGTGTATGGTTAATGAAATAAAACTAAAGAATAAAAAGCATAGAAACATGGTTTAAAAAAAATGAAAAACTAATTACCCTAATGATAGAGATGGAATGATGCCGAATTGGTGATGTGATGCCCCCTCTCTGTTGCATCCTCCTCTAGGTCGACTTGCTCTCTAATTCTTCTGAATGCTAGACAATTGAACGACAATGTTATAGTTCTAATTTAAAATTAAGATATTTATAGGTTCAAGGAAATTTTATGGGTCATGGGCTTAGTTTGAATGAGGTAGTCCAACCAAAAAACGTTTTGCTCCAAGAGTGGAATGGTTCGAGTCAAGCCATTGCAACATTAATTCTTTGTCCTTTAAATATTGCTTATGTATTTAATTTACTTTGCTTGACTTATTATCCATTACTTCGAATCTAATATCATCCATTAACCTAAGAGAATCAAATATAACACACAATTGCCAACAAATAAATCTAAAAGTATAAAATCTTCAAAACTAGACAAGAAACACGAATATATCAAATAACAAATAATTATCCCTCAAATATGCACATAATGAAACTAAAATGATGTCTCTTGACTAGAGGAATCTATCACAAATATGGAGACATCAATTGTGTTTTTAAATCTTTTTGAATGTATTATATAACAACTTTCATATAGGAAGAATATCTATTGGAAGCTTAAATTATATCCTAGAGGCTATTTCTTCATCATTTGAAAAACAGTGTATGTCGTTTTAAGTAAATAACACCCATATAGACTTAGAACAATTCAGGCATCATTGCAACGTCCCCACCAGATCTAAGGTAATATGACATTACGTTTTAACCAAGAAAACGACATGATGTTTTCATATGATGTGACACCATCTTCTTACTTTCTGAATTTATATCTTTTAAACAAAGAATGACACATGGACTAAAGCTGTTGGGGATAAAAATGGTATAATTATTTTATATGTCATTTACAAGAAAATAGATCAACACAAATAAAGTCATTTCTACCAAGTGCATTATATATATATATATATATATATATATATATATATATATATATATATATATATATAAGACTCTGTATCATCATTAGACACACTCTTAAAGCCACAAATGATCACTATATATTCATATACTTCAAGAAATAATGTATAAGCTTGTTTTCCAATTTTAGTTCTCATAAACAACCTTTGATCTCACAAATTTCATACCCAAGAGATCAAAGGATATTATCCAAGCAAAGCTTCAACTTTAGTCCACCTAATCATGGAGTTTCCACAATCAAGTTTCAACTTTCACATCCAACTCATAATGGATTTCATGTTCTTAGTTGTAATATATGCTTAATCTAGAAGCACGAGCATTTGTTTCACATTTGTATCCATCCGTAACAACCTAATAATTTAGCTGTTATTTATATTATTATTTTCTAGTTTTATTTTTCTTCTATTGATTTATTTAATCTTCAAAATATCTATAATATAAGTCTACTTTTAATATTTTAAACATTCTTATTAGTCTTTTTACCTTTCACTTTCTTAAAAGCTACTTATTATACATTTCTATCATTTATTCATTATATTTAACTAAAAGCCTTTTTTATTATATTCTTGGAAACACATTTATTTATTTATATTCTAAACACAAAAAATAAGGATCCTTAATTTCATAAGTATCAATGTGTAAAGTTGTTTTACTTATAATTATTTCATATTTTTATCTATTTATTCATTTTTGAAAAATACATATCTTATTTGTGTATTCTTAATATATATGTGTTAGAGGTTACAATTCTTGTTAAATTTGTTTAATAATATTAGAGATTCGATGAATCTCTAGGATTATGTAATCTACTTTTTAGCATAAAAATATAAACCATATGTTATCGTTTTTCAATATGTTTCTTATGAAATTTTACATGCTTATATATATATATATATATATATGACACGTTTCTAGAGATGTATAATTTATATTAGAATTTTGATTAGTGATATTCATAATTGTTCAAAAGAATTAAAATAAAAATGAATTTTTTAGTTAGTTTTTCATGAGCATGCTTGATAGATTGAAATATTTAATGGATGATTCATATTGGATATTGTGGTTATATCTGTCGGGCAAGATTAGGATTGGAGTCTTAAAAATATGTTTGTTATGCCTGAAAAGTTTTTGTTGCGATTATAAATATTATTCTTCTAGTATTTTGTCTAAATTATTTACCTTGACTTGAGTTTATTGTTAGAAGATTATGGAAGAGGTGATGGATTAAATTTGGAATAGACTGTCAATTTGAAATATTAGGTTATAATTAGACATGTAAATTTTAAGTGTTATTCACTTGTAGAATTTAAGTTATGGATATTGAGGATTGAATTTTCTCTTATTGTGATAAGATATTGTTACGCTAAACTATTGGGGACGAGGTCAGTAGAATCCACCGTGTTTATATATATATATATATATATATATATATATATATATATATATATATTTGTGCTTATTATTGGTTATTTTTCATTAAATATACATAAGGATATCAGGCGATATAGTGATGGTGTTGAAAATGTTACATATTTGTAGAAATTTATTATATAGAGTATGAATTCTTCGATATTTCATATATATATATATATATATATATATATATATATATATATATATATATATATTCATACTGAACATGTTCTGAACTTATGAAAAATATTTTATATACATAAAACATTAATTTGTATATGCCACTAATCGGTAAGTGAATAATCTAGTAAATGCCAACATGATTTTGTTTATATAGTATTTTACACGTAACTTAAATATATTAATTGTTGTTATATGATATAAAATAATTTTTCATAAGTTCAAAAAGTCCAATAGGCATCTATATATTTATGAAATAATACATTTATATGAAATTGTAGCATTCCAAATTCATGCTTTCATCTATGCTACGTTTATCATGATATAAGTTTAAGTGACACATGTTAATTTTATCAATATTGAGTATAACTGAAATATAAAAAGTAGGTGTGTATGTAAAAATATCAAATTTATTAAATATGCACTAGAGGGCATATACTCTTTTGTATATGTGTAGGTGTCCATACATTTTTCTATCTTTTATTTGCACCATACTTTATAATTAGTATTAGTAGAAATGGTATATATAAAGTATAAATGTATTTTTATGAACACATATTTTCTATACATTGTTTTAATTCAGTGCTTATTGTTAAATCTTTTATATGTGTGTAAGATATACATAAAATGGTTATAAATTGTTTAAAGAAGTCAAAGGACCATGTTCCTCATTTGCATGGATTTTATCGTTAGATGAGTTATTGAATTGTTTTATTATCAAGACGTATACACATCTTTTATTGGATTTTTTTCTATTGCAATGTGATTATATATCTCGTGCGCGGGGCCTCATACCTATCTCGTGTGTGCCTGTGAGGGCTGCGTACCTATCTTGTGTGTTCCTTTAGGGGCATCATACCTATCTCGTGTTGTACCGAACTCATGTGCCTATGGGGGCCTCATACCTATCTTGTGAGTGCCTATGGAGGTAATGTGTTTAGTTCTCTCATGATATATACGATTATCACTCAAATGTATAGTACTTTGAATATTAGAAAATATTGCAGAAATACCATTAACCAACTTAACATCTTTAATAATTTTTTATCCATATAGCCTCTTTTCAGGTAACGGATAATGGCAACATATTTTATCTCTGTGGTTAAAGATCCTACAATGTCTGTAACTGAGATTTCCAAGATATGAATTTATGACCCAAATTGAAACTTTAGGCAGTGGTGGACTTTCATGAGTCCCTATCTCTAGCAAAATCTGAGTCCACATTGGCAACAAGCTCAAAAGGCTGATTATGATTACAATATATCAAAACCACATTTAAAGTAGAATTTTCATAAGTCATAACATGATTAAGTGCTAACCAATAATCATAGCCATGATTAGACATGTATCTACTAAATAGAGATATAGAGAAATACAAAATCAGGTCTAGTTCTAATCATGACATACATAAGAGATCCAATCACATTAGACCAAGGAATATTTTCCGTTTTCAAAATATCAGATTGTGTTTTGGGTCACAACTGCTTAGACAAAACAAAATGAAAAGGAAAATGAATCTGTACATTTTTGCAATTCAAATTACCAAACTTATAAATAATCCTTTTAAAGTATGGTCCTTATTGTACTTTAATATGAAATTTGATGGATACCTATCAATCATTATTACAAGTATTTTTCTAGCATTTCCTAAAACCTTCATATCATACTCGTATTTCAAGGCGTCTTTTAATTTATTTATAAGAGATAGAGAATTGCATATAATCAACATATCATGAACATATAAAAGATTTATATCGCATATTTATCTTTCCAAGTCGAGTAAAAATAAGCATCATATTGTGATATATTGAATCCAAGGGACAAAACAAAAGAAACTAACATCATATACTATTGCATTGGGGACTATCCATATAAGGAGTTTTTCAAGAAACATACATTACTAGTCCACTTGGAATCATGGTATCCTTTAGGTTTCCTCATCAAGCTCAACATACAAGAAAGTTGTCTTAACATCTAACTTCCCGAGTTTAGGATTAAAACTGACTACATTTGCTAACATATTTCTAAGAATTTTAAACTTAGTCACGTGAGAGAAAATTACATTAAAGTCACTGTCTTCCCTTTGAATATATCCCTTAGCAACTAGTCTAGATTTATATCTAGGTGGGTCAAAATTTGAGTTACCTTCTTTCAGTTTATAAAGCCCTCTACGTTTAACTAGTTTAGAATCTTTAGGTTTAATAACTAATAAGTGTTATTAAGTAAAAGGGAATTGAATTATTGATTCATATCAATTACCCAAAGTTTCATATCGTTAGCACTTATAGCTTCAAGATAAAAGTAAGGTTCAAGATTCTAAACCTCAACCGCGGTTTAAAGGCAGTAAAAACTAAATTAACATAGAAAAACCTACATGGAGCCTCATGCACTCTTATTCGCCTATCTCTAGCTAACTTGTAGTCTTGAAGTTCTTATGTTGTTGACTCATCCAAGTATTTAGCTTCCTCAGCTTTAGGTCCATTAGGCTGCTCAACACCTTCATCGCTTACCTAGTCTTGCGGTTTATCCATTTGATGGCCTCCATTAGTGGACTCGACTGACAATATAGGGTTATGGTGTTCCACCTCAAACTCATACCCCAGGGTATCAACACTTGGTTCAAATAAAACATCATTACATGTATCTGTAAGATTCTTGCAAGTAAATGTTAACACATAAAATATAAAATCTTTAATTAAATCTTTTTAGAATCCACTAGCACTTTTATCCCACAACATATAACCTTTAACCCCATGCTATTGTTGATAAACCAGCATAATACATTTAATGGACCTGGGTTAAGTTTACCATTTCTTTGTATAAGAAAAATCAACACACCCAAAAATTCGTACGTGAGACCGGCCACATATTTTTCAAGTGCAGACTTCCATATGGGATTGAAGTCAATGGACCAGTTGGGCTTCGTGTTTATCAATTAAGTTGCATTATACATGCTCCCACCTAAAAATATAAGACTTTGTTATACCAGAATTATATAATAGTCTTCTAACTTTTTCTAAAAGATTTATGTTCATTCTCTTAGCAACCTCATTTTGTTGAGGAGATTTTAAAGGTTCTATGTCTCAAAATCCCATTTCCTTTACGAAAAAGTTCAAATTGTTCATTACAAAACTCAAGCATACTATTAGTTCTACAAACTTTAACAACTTAACCATATTTTTTTTCCTCTAATATTTTCTACTCTTCGATTTTAGAAAACTTTTATCTTTTGTTTTCAATAAAATAGTCCACACCCTTCTACTAAAATCATCCGTAATAGACTAAAAATGTTTAAACTTATCAAGTAAATCACAACGGTCAGGGCCAATAAGTCTGCATGAACATACTCCAGGAAGTCTAAGCCTAGGTGCACCGTTTCTTAAACTTAAGCTTCTGTCGCTTTGCTAAACACAATTTTCACAGAAAGATAGATCACAAATCAAATCCTTACCAAAGCATCCTTGATTGCTTGCATAGTGAGCCCCGTCTGGCTCATATGCCCAAGCCTCAAGTTCCATTTAAAAGTACCTACATTCTTAGATTCTAAAACAACATTAGATAAACAAGAAATATGAGTTATATAGATAACATACAATCCAGATAACTTAGTACCAGAAAACAAAAGCTTATAATTCCTATATACATGAATGTTAGCCTTAGACACTTCAAACACACATCGAAGATCATCAAGAGCACCCAAATAAATCAAATACTTTTTTAATGTAAAAATATATATATATATATATATATATAACATTTTTCAAAGTAATCATTTTTACTTTTTTAGTTTTATCTTATCAACACTCTTAACATCACATGTTTAATCATTTCCCATATAAAAATTTCATTATTAGTTTCAACAAGATCATAAAATAATTCAGATAAGGGATACATATGAAACGTGAAACCGGAATGAAATATCCAACTTACATGACTAGACTTATCTATGAAATTATATGCTTCACATACATCATCATCTAATTTAGGCATGCATGCTACATCAGATTCATCATCACCAATAGTTAATTTGTTCTTTAGTTTTAATGTTTTTTTCTTAAAACTTCCAAATTTTACCACAATGAAATTTTTTTTGAGTTTCTTTAGACTTTGTCTTACGATTATAAGAAGTTATCTTATTTTTTTTGCATCCCGTACATGTATAATATTTGTTCTAGGTTTAATAAACTGCTAAGAGCCAATTTTTCTACTTAGTTTAATTTCAATTATCTGGGTAGCAAAGAAGCAATCACTTAATCAAAAGTAGGGACAATAATCAGTTCCTCATCTTAGTTTAATTTCAATTTATCTGGTTGTTAAAGATGCATTCATTTTGGTCAAAGGTAGGGACAATTGTCGCATATTAGAGTAGATCTTTAACAACATTATAAGAATCAAGAATAAAGATAAAATTAGTCTTGCAATTATTATTATCATCCAAGGACTAAGGGGTATCATTCAACATCAATGTCAATTTTAAAAATTGATCACTATTATCAACTAAATATTTACTCGCATTTAATGTATAGTTAAGAAAATATCCGTTTACGAAATACAAGTTGGGTAAAGACTTAGAAGAATTTAGAGATTTTAGTTTACCCTAGAGTTCAGGTGCAACATCACATCGATGTACTTTTCAAATAACTGAATCAGACATGTTAAGGAACAATTAATTGAATGCTTCTTCATTTATTTCTTAAACTATGTTCAAGAGATCCTTATGCCATAGTTTTGTGTTCTCAATCAATGAATGTCCTACATTATGATGAGATAGTAGCGCGTTCATCTTTATCTGCCATACACCAACGTTAATTTTTCAATCATAAGCTAACATCTCAAACGAATTGTTGGCATCATTTTAGTACACGAAAAATATAGATCTATACAAACAGTTAAAAAAAGAAACTTTAAAGCATGACAAAATGCTTTTTTAACCACGAGTTTATATCCACCAGATCTCAAAAACTGAAAAGTCTCTCAGGAGTTCAGAATATATAAAAACATTTTGAAATACCTTTAAAGATTATGAAGAACCCAGAAACACTAAATATGAAAACCCAAAAAACTGAAAGAACTTTAATAGACTTTTAGATCTGGATCATCAAATCCTAAAAGAGTAAAAAATTTAATATATTTGTAAGGGATTAAAACAAACTCTTATTCCATTGTTGTAAAAAAATTAAGCTCATAAGATTTGAGTTTCAAAATACATTTCAGGAAAGAGTTTAGAGCAAACAATAAAGAACACAATGATTTATCGTAGTTTAACAAAATATCTATGTCCACGTTGGGCTCAGGTAAGAGAAGTAACATATTAATATTCAGATCTATCAACTCATCTAAACTACACACACCAACTACGCTAGCTAACTATGATTATTTTTTATATTTAGATTATACAAGTTATTACATGAGATTTCAACACTCTAATTGATCTAGAAGATAACCCGTAAGTTAATTTCTAAAAGGATAGAGAAGACTTAAAAACTGAAGAACAAGAGAATGAGCCAAAATATGAATAAAGGAACCTTATATATATGGGGTGGGTAGGGTTTTAATTTGAGTCGTCCAAACCGATCAAGATCAATAAATTTAATACATCCAGCATTTACATAATAAAACACAAACATTTTAGACTCAAGTCCAATAACCTATAAAAATTTTCAGCCCAAATAATAAGACCAAACCTGACATATGACAAAACCAAAAACAAAAAAACAATCATATTTCATAAATAAAAAATCCCAAATTCAATTGATAATTTTGTTAGTTCTTTTTGTTCGATTTATTTTTTTGTTGGAAATTTTACTTACTCCACTCCCATTTAGCCCACTTAAAACATTTGACCTAAAATTAATTGATTCATTGAAATCTAAACCTTTATATTTTGAAAGCTCCCCGTTTTCTTCTTCATGTATAAAGTAGAGATAAAATTCAAGAAAATCCATAAAATGAATAAAAAGGAACAGAGAAGGCTCAAATTAAAAGTTATTATATAAAATGGTGAATTGTTTTGCTATTCTTTGATATATATATTATTCAACTTATTTTTTATAAGAAAAACTATGAGTTTGATGTATAATATGTGTCAATGAGAAAGATATATATAAACAATTACGATAGAGAATTATTATATTTTTTATCATTTATTTATATCTTGCAAATATATAAAGGTCGATTTGAATTTATAGTTTAATCATGTTTCTTTATTGAGCCTTATTAATATAATTTTTTTGAATTTATTTATAGAAAGATAGTTGATCATGATATTTCAAAAATATCTAGGTAAGTCTTGTCTCTCTTAAAAGTAGATTGTATGTATAAGAATTTAAATTGATGATTACTTATAGTTAGGTTATAAATTATTTGAGTAATCATATGGTTCAGTAAATTTGAGATGTTAACTATTAAGGTCAATTGGAAGGGGTTTTTTATGCAACAATTGGTATTACCTACACTATTACACATATCACTCATTCCCTAGTTTTCTTGTATATCAAAATATGGGAAGTTAAGAAATCTGATTGTGACCAAACCCAAGTTGTAGCTTATTGTAGTCCATTACTTCTACTATGCACGCGGGAAATGATCGGGATAACCTAGATCTGTTATTGTGCGATCATATTACTCAATCCAATGAATTTCGTTTAATAATCCAAGTTTTCTTGTTCTGCCTCCTTGGACTCCTTCAATATGGCTTGAAAGGAGAAACAAAGGAGTGCTCCTTGCGAATTACCTTTAGAACATATAGCTAATCTAAAGGATATGGTTGATCCAAGATGTTTTTCCGGGTTAAAATTTATCATACTAAGAGGGGTTCGGGGTGACTGAATCGAATATTTAGGCTAATAACAATGGGTATAAAATTTAGGTCGAGATAGGGGGTTTAAGGTCATTTATACGTAGTTTTTATCAATTTGTGCAATTGTAACATTCTACTTGTCACTTGTTTCCCGGTTGCATTATATTAACTTAACGAGACATCCTTTAGTTTTAATATAATTCTGTTTTATTCAAGTTTCTATATCTTCTTTTATAGGACTCTCTTTTCATGTTAGTATAGTCAAAAAAGTAGAAGATCCGCAAAACAATAAAAAACTCAAATGCATGGCCCATAATTGCGCACACTTTAAGTGTTTTATCACATGCCCCCACTTGTGTTTTTGCATCTATTAAAAGAATGCTACATATATGGGTAAACTGGTTTTCTTCCTCCTGGTTTTTTACAGTTTAAGTTTCTTTTTATTTCAATATATTTTGTTCATTGTGTATAAAATACATAGGTCCATGTGTATATGATATATTAAGTAAATTCCCATGTTTGTCCTCAGATTTAGTTTCTTTTTTTTAACAGTTCTATCTTGGTTGAATTTTTCGGGAGAGGCATATCAAACTTCTACAATGGTAAATCCAAATCTTAAACTAGCCTAGTTAAAGTTGAATCAAGTTTATCCGTAAAAGAGATAGCAAAACTGGATAATGAGTACGACAAGAAACGCAAAATGATGTTGGCACATAATAATTTCTTTAACAAGAGCTATTATAATATTCAAGGAAGTACCATATGGGGTGGGGGTTTAACCAATCGATCTTCACATTCCAAAATTTCACTAGTTGTCCCATTAGCTGCTACTGGTCATTGTTTGGAAAGGATGAAGAAAGATTATGAAAATGATGAAATGTTTCTTGCATCTTAGCCCAGTCTAGTCAATATTTTAGACTGTAATGGCTACAAAGATTCTTTTAATTTTTTATTCTTACTTGTCTTTATCTCTTCAATTTTTTACTCCATGTTTCGTCTATATTAATGATGTTTTCATCTACAATGACATAAGCAATTCTACAACTAGTGTATCAAGTTTTACATAATGATCCTCAACGTGGACCAAGTGACCACCTCCATTAGGTCCATTTTGTAAACTGTATATATGTTTGTCGAAATTGAGTTGTTGAAACAGCAGATAACTAATTGCTCTTGAATTTGATAAATAAATATTTCCTATGAATATTTTATAATGGATTTAAATGCTTAATAGTATGATAAAGTTATTTTATATGTCTTATTTGGCAAAAATTATATTGTCTCTGGCTATCAAAGAAATCAACGGTATGCATATAATCCTTTGGGTCATTTACAAAATATATTTTTCAAATAATATATCTTTAATCGTTCACTGGAGTAAATGTATGTTTACTTTTTATAAATTAAACTCGGTTGATGAAATATATTTTACTTTTGGACCATCTAGTTTTGATGAATGAAAATTAAAGTAGGTTAATTAACTTTCTTTTACTTTGGGACCATCTATTTTGATGAATGATGTTCCTAGTTAGCTCTCTAACTGTTTGAAGTTTCTTTAATTATTCTTTCACTTGTAACTAATACTAATCATATTTATATATTTATAGCATTTTTTTAATATTGTATTTATCGAAAAAAGGTCGTTGACCATGGCATTTCAACGACAAAGACATTTTATGTAATTAACTTGGCAAATCTTATCGACCATTAAGCAATAGTATTTAATGTATTAATTATAAAATTGGTGGTAGATCCGGGGTAAGGAATCATTGACTCAGGGTATCTCTAAAATTTTATAATATCTTGTTCCAAGATAAATATACAAGGTTATATTTCTAAAATATTTTAAGGTTGATTTGATCTGCAGGTCGAATAAGAATATACAGATTATGAATTCATCAATATTTCATATATATATATATATATATATATATATATATATATATATAGTTTTTTATACTGAACGTGTTGAACTTATGAAAAATAATTTATATACATAAAATATTGATTTGTAAATTCCACAAATCGGTAAGTAAATAATATAGTAAATGCCAACATGATTTTGTTTATATATTATTTTACACGTAACTTTAATATATTAATTCGTATTATATGTATATAAAATACTTTTTCATAAGTTCAACAAGTCAAATAGGTATCTATATATTTATGAAAGAATATATTTATATAAAATTGTAGCATTCCAAATTCATGTATTCATCTATAATACATTTATCATGATATAAGTTTAAGTGACACATGTTACTTTTATCACTATTAAGTATAACTGAAATATAAAAAGTAGGTACGTATGCAAAAATATTAAATTTATTAAATATGCACTACATGTCCTATACTAATTTGTATATGTGTAGGTGTCCATACATTTTTCTATCGTTTATTTGCACCATACTTTATAATTAGTATTAGTAGAAATGGTATATATAAACGATAAATATATCTTTATGAATCTTGACATAATTTAGGATAAACACATATTTTCTATATATATATATATATATATATATATATATATGTATATATGTATATATATATATTTAATTCAATGCTTATTGTTAAATTATTTTTTCAATTTTAAGTATGTGTGTAAGATACACAAGAAAGGTTATAAATTGTTTAAAAAAGTCAAAGGACCATGTTCCACACTTGCATGGATTTTATCGTTAGATGAGTTATGTTAAATAACATATCGGATAGTTTTATTAACAAGAAGTATGCATATATTTCTTTGGATTATTTTTCTATTGTAATATAATTATATATATCAGTGTGCCTGTGGGGGCCTCGTACCTATCTCGTGTTTGCTTGTGGAGGCCTCGTAACTATGTCGTGTAAGCTTGTAAGGGACTCGTACCTATCTCGTGTATGCTTGTGGGGGTCTCATACACATCTCATGTGTTCTTGTGGATGCCTCGTACATATCTCGTGTGTGCCTATTGGGGGCCTGTACCTATCTTCTTTTTCATGTTGGGGGCCTCATACCTATCTCGTGTGTGCCTATGGGTGTCTTGTACCTAACTTGAGTATGCTTGTCTGGTTCTTGTCCCTTTCTCAAGTTTTAATGTGTACCATCGAGAATTTATTTCATATGTAAGAAATATTATTTATAGTGATGAATTGCATTATCAGGTTTACTCGTTATATATCTATCAGTGACCCACATAATATTTTAACATAAAATTTGTGCTTGATATTTTTGATGACTTACTAAGCATTCGGTTTCTCACTCGTACTTTATGTCTGTGTTTTAGATAAGCATGAATCAGGGGAATGGGTATGAGAAGAGGGTAAAAAAGTTAACTAGTTACGAGCATCTCGTTAAAGGGAGTCATGATTGCTATCTCTATTTAAGAACTCATATTTACATTCATTGAATTGTCACTATCTTAGGCATGCATGCTACATCAGATTCAGCATCACTAATAGTCAATTTGTTCTTTAGTTTTATATTTTTTTCATAAAATGTCCAAACTTTACCATAAAGTAAATATTTTTTAGTTTCATTAGACTTCTTCTTACGATTATTAAAGTTTATCATTTTTTTTTTGCATCCCGGACATGTATAATATTTGTTCTAGGTTTAATAAACAGCTACAAGACAATTCTTCTACTTAGTTTAATTTCAATTTTCTGGTTAGCAAAGAAGCAATCACTTGATCAAAAGTAGGGACAATACTCAGTTCTTCAACTTAGTTTAATTTCAATTTCTTTGGTTGTTAAAGAAGCAGTCACTTTGATCAGCAGTAGGGACAATTGTTGCATATTGAAGTAGATCTTTAACAACTTGATAAGAATCAAGAATAAAGTTAAAAACAGTCATGCACTTATTATTATCATCCAAGGACTAAGGGGTACATTTAACATCAAAGTCAATTTTAAAAATTCATCACTATTATACTCCAAAATTTTAAAGGCATCCATTTTATAGTTAAACAAAGATCCTTTTAAAAAATACAAGTTGGGTAAAGTCTTAGTAGAATAGAGAGATTCTAGTTTACTCTAGAGTTCAAGTGCAGTATCACGTCGATGTACATTTCAAATAACTGAATCGCACATGTTAAGAAACAATAAATTGAATGCCTTTTCATCTATTTCTCCGACTATATCCAAGAGATCTTTAGGCCATATTTCTATGTTCTAAACCAATGCACCAATGCATGTCCTTCAGTATGATGAGATAGTAGCGTGTTCATCTTTATCTGCCTTACACCAAATGAAATTTTTTCATCATAGGTTAACATCTCAAACCGGTTGTAGCTATCATGTTAGTACACGAAAAATATAGGTATGTACAAAAAGTTAAAAAAGAACTTTACAGCATGAAAATACCTTTTAATCCATGAGTATCTGAAAAACTGAAAAGTCTCTCAGGAGTTCAGAATATTATAAATTTTATTGAAATACCTTTACAGATCCAGAAACACCAAATCTGAAAACCCAAAAAATTAAAAGAACTGTAATCGACTTTTAGATCTGGATCATCAAACCCTAAAAGAGTAAAAAATATAAGATATTTGTAAGGGATTTAAACAAACTCTTATTCCACTGTTGTAAAAACGTTAAGATCATAAATTTGAGTTTCAAAATACATTTTAGAAAAGAGTTCAGAGAAAACTATAAAGAACACAATAATTTATCGTGGTTTAACAAAATATCTACGTCCACGTTGGGCTTCGGTGATAGATGTTACTTAACGATATTCAGACAATCAAACCAAAAACCTTCAAGCTATCAACTAATATAGACTACCCAAACCAACTACTATAGCTAACTAGTGATTATTTTTTATTGAATGAGATTTAAACACTCTAATCGATTAAGAAGATAAACCATAAGTTTATTTCTAAAAGGAGATAGAAGACTGAAAAAATAATTTGAATCGTCCAAACCGATCAAGATCAATAAACTGATCAAGATCAATAAATTTAATACATATGGGGTTTAATTAATAAAACACAAACATTTTAGACTCAAGACCAATAACCTATAAAAGAGTTCAGCCCAAAAATAAGACCAATACTGACTTATGACAAAACAGTGACTTGGACTAATCTAACCAAAAAACAATCATATTTCATAAATTTAAAAACCCAAATCTATTAGATTATTTAGTTAGTTCTTTTTGTTCTATTTATTTTTTTGTTGGAAACTTTACTTACTCCTATCCCATTTAACCTATATTAAACATTTGACCTAAAATTATTTGATTTATGGAAATCTAAACCTTTATATTTTTGAAACCTCACAGTCTTCTTCTTCATGCATAACGTAGAGATTAAATTTAAAAAAATCCATAAAATGAAGAAAAAGGAAAAGAGAAGGCTAGAATCAAAAGTTATTGTATAAATCGTAAATTGTTTTGCTATTTTTTATATTTATATATAATTAAATTAATTTTTTATAAGAAAAACTTTGATTTTGATGTACAATATGTGTCAATGAGAAAGATATATAAACAACTACAACTGAAAAATTAATAAAAATTATTATATTCTTGAATCATTTATTTATATCTTGCAAATATACGATTGTCTATTTAAATTTATGGTTGAATCTTGTATCTTTATTGATCCTTACTAATAAAAATATTTTGAATTTATTTACAGAAAGATTCGTTGATTATGATATTTCAAAATATATATAGGTAAGTCTTGTCTCTCCTAATAGTAGATTGTATGTATAAGATTTTAAATTGATGATAAATTATACTTAAGTTATAAATTATTTGAGTAATCATATGGTTCAGTCTGTTAGAGATGTTAACAATTGAGGTAAATTAAATTAGATTTTCATGCAACAATTGATATTACCTGTACTTTAAACATATCACTTATTCCCTAATTTTCTTTTGTATCAAAATATAGAAAACTAGGAAAACTGATAGTGAACAAACCCAAGCTATAGCTTAGTGTAGTTCATTACTTATACTACCCGGGAAATGAGTGGGGTCAACGAGATCTGTCATTAAGCGATCATATTACTCAATCCAATGAATTTCTTTTAATAAACTGAGTTATCTTGTTCCGGCTCCTTGGACTCCTTCAATCCAGCTTGGAAGATGAAACAAACGAGGGCTCCCTACGAATTACCTTTAAAACATATAGCTGATCTAAAGGATAGGGTTGATCCAATATTTTTTTGGGGTGAATAAAAATCGAATATTTAGGCTAATATCAATGGGGCTAAAATTTAGGTAGAGATAGGGGGTTTAATTCCATTTATACTTAGTTTTTATCAATTTGTGCAATTGTGACATTCTACTTTTCACTTGTTTCCTTGTTGCCTTATATTAACGAGACATCCTTTAATTTTAATATAGTTTTGTTTTAGTCAAGTTTCTATATCTTCTTTTCTAGGACACTCTTTTCATGTTAGCATAGTCAAAAAAGTAGAAGATCCTCAAAACAATAAAAAAACTCAAATCCATGGCCGATCATTGCGCACACTTTAAGTGTTTTATTACATGCCTCTCCACTCGTGTTTTTGCATCTATTAAAATAATGCTACATATATGGGTATACTCGTTTTCTTCCTCCTGGTTTCTTATCGTTTAATTTTCTTTTTATTTCAATATATCTTGTTGATTGTGTATGAAATACATAGGTACATGTGTATATAAGATATTAATTAAATTCCCATGTTTGTTCTCAAATTTAGTTACTTTTTTTTAAATTTTATCTTGGTTGAGTTTTTCAGGAGAGGCATAACAAACTTATATAATGGTAAATCCAAATATTACAGTAGCCTAGTTAAAGTTGATTCAAGTTTATCCGTAAAAGAGATAGCAAAATTGGATAATGAATACGAAAAGAAACGCAAAATGATGGTGGCACATAATAATTTCTTTAACAAGAGCAATGATAATCTTTAAGTAAGTACCATCCAGGGTGGGAGTTTAACCGATCGATCTTCATATTCCAAAATTACGCTGCTTGTCCCATCAGATAATGGCCATTGTTTGGAAAGGATGAAGAAAGATTATAAAAATGATGAAATGTTTCGTGCATCTTAGCCTAGTCTAGTCAATGTTATAGACTGTATTGGCTTCAAAATTTCTTTTAATTTTCTATTCTTACTTGTCTTTAACTCTTCAATTTTTTAAGTCATGTTTTGTCTACATTATTGTTGTTTTCATCTACAAAGACACAAGAAATTTAACAACTAGTGTATCAAGTTTTACATAATGATCCTCAACGTGGGCCAAGCGACCACCTGAAACTAAACTCCATTAGGTCCATTTTGTAAACTGTATATATGTTTGTCGAAATTGAGTTGTTGAAATAGGGGATAACTAATTACTCTTTATTTTGATAAATAAGTAATTCCTATGAATATTTTATTATGGATCTAAATGCTTAATAGTATGATAGAATTATATTATATGTTTTATTTGGTAAAAATTATATTGTCTCTGGCTATCAAAAAAATCAGCGGTATACGTATAATCTTTTGGGTCATTTACAAAATATATTTTTCAAATCATATATCTTTAATCGTTCACTAGAGTAAATGTATGTTTACTTTTTATAAATTAAACTTGGTTGATAAAACATATTTTACTTTTGGACCATCTAGTTTTGATGAATGAAAGTTAAAGTAGGTTGATTAAATTTCTTTTACTTTGGGACCATCTAATTTGATGAATGATGTTCCTAGATAGCTCTCTAACTGTTTGAAGTTTCATTAATTATTCTTTCACTTGTAACTAATACTAATCATATTAATATATATAGCATTTTTTTAATATTTTATTTACCGAAAAAAGGTGGCTGACCATGGTATTTCAACGACATAGATATTTTATGTAATTAACTTGGCAAGTCTTATCCACCTTTTAGCAATAGTATTTAATGTATTAATTCTAAAATTGGTGGTACATTCGGGGTAAGGAATCATTGACTCACGGTATCTCTAAATTTTTATAGTATCTTGTTTCAAGATATATATACAAGGTCATAATTCTAAACAATTTTAAGGTAGATTTGATCTGTAGGTCGAATAAGAATATACAGAGGTGGAATTCATCAATATTTCATATATATATTTCATATATATATATATATATTTATATATAGTTTCTTATACTGAACATGTTGAACTTATGAAAAATATTTTATATACATAAAATATTAATTTGTATATGCCACAAATCGGTAAATAAATAATCTAGTAAATGCCAACATGATTTTGTTTATATAGTATTTTACACGTAACTTGAATATATTAATTTGAATTATATGTATATAAAATACTTTTTCATAAGTTTAACAAGTCCAATAGTCCTCTATATAATTATGAAAGAATATATTTATATGAAATTGTAGCATTCCAATTTTATGCATTCATCTATAATACATTTATCATGATGTACGTTTAAGTGACACATGTTACTTTTATCACTATTAAGTATAACTGAAATATAAAAAGTAGGTATGTATGCAAAAATATTAAATTTAATAAATATGTACTAGAGGGGCTATACTCATTTGTATATGTGTAGGTGTCCATACATTTTTCTATCTTTTATTTACACCATACTTTAAAATTAGTATTAGTAGAAATGGTATATATAAAGTATAAATATATATTTATGAATCTTGAAATAATTTAGGATAAACACATATTTTCTCTCTCTCTCTCTATATCTATATAATATTGGAGAAGGGCCAACGACCCGAAATGTTTCCAGTTTTTCTCCACATTTTCTAGCCTTCAGATTAAATTTTTATCATTTTCGACCTTATCGATTTCAATTAATGGTCTAGATTGTCTAAATACAATCTACGGTTTAAAATATCTTGATGTCTCCTTCTATATTTTTCAGCCCTTGGATTGCTTTTTTTTTTTAAACTAAAAACAAAAAACAAAAAATCTTCTTCACCGCTTCTCTCTCTAACTTCACCTTTCCATCACCAAGCTCCTCTCCTGTACAATCGAAGAACCGAAATTAAATCTTCCCACCAAGCCGCTCTCATGCACAATCGAAAAAATCCATCTCTGCAAACCGTCGATTCAGCCGCTCTCCTTCACAAGAAAACCGCCGCTACTCGCGAACCACAGGTAAAAAAATTATTTTACTTTTCAAACCCTCCATTTTCTCCAGCCGATTCAACCTTCCCACTAAGAGAGCCGCTATGGAACATTCAATAAAACCTATAACCCATTGCTTTAAACTCGCATTGGAACAAAAATTGTATATGTATGTCATAATAAAACTCACACAGATCCCCTCAGCATAATAACACCTTAGACCTATATTGATATCTGGATTTTTACTTTGTTGCATAATAAAGAAATCTCTTCACTTTCAGGTCTCACCTTCTGCCTCTCCTCTCCGGGACCACCATCATCAACCGGACCTTCCGACCAATCCTCTCTCCTGCAAAAGAAAATCGCCGGAAACACTCACCTTCCCATCAAGCCGCTGCCGCCACTGGGGAGCATTCTCCACCACCAACCCGATTTGGCGAAGAGCCAGATTAAGGTAAAAAAAAAATTATTTCTAACTTATTCTCATTACAAACTCTATAAAAATTGAATTATTTTTAACCTAATCTCATTACTTTTACAATTTTTCAGAATTGTATGATTTAATTATAATTACAAGTCGTGTTGTAATGGCCAATTTATGATGTTGGAAGCCTTATACTATATAAAAAGTAATGCGCTGAGAATAGCGACCTAATCTCATCACTTTTACAGCATTTCAGATTATCTGATTGAAGTATAATTATTTATTATATTTTTATACAATTGGAGTCACAGGAAAGAATTACTTAAAGCCATCAAAGAAGTAAGTAGCAGTATAATACATGATTTATGATATAATTACACATCTGTTAATTTTTTTTAAAACTTCTTTGACTGAAGGTCTCTATTTCGGAGTAATTAACCTTGCGAATTCACTAACATCAAACCACATTACCAGGTTTTGTTTGCTTTTTAATGGTTTGATCCATTAATTTTATTTAAAAAAAATTCTACTTATTTACTCTGTTGTAAATTATGATCCAACCCATGTTTTATACATGTGTTAATTGTTCCTGCTCCTTCTTATCTCTATACTTAATCATGGATTATGATTGTGTGAAATTCCTTCCTTCTTTGATAGCTTCAGTTGTTATTTTTGTAGTGAGATTTACGCTTCAACCAAAATCACATCCTTGGGTATGTTATCTCACATTTAATTATATCGAGTTTTCATGATTTATTTTAGTTGATACAGATTAATTTATTATTATTAAATATAAAATTTAGCTATGCAAATTCATTCCGGGTATAAAGCAGAAGAGTGAAGGAATGTGTTTTAATCATTCATGAATTGCAAGTGAGTGGAAGAGGAGACTCTTATGTTGCAACACAAGGTATTGAAAAACATACATTTTGTATTATTATTTTATTTTATTTGAGTGTAAATTGTTTTATTTGTAATTTTAATTGACTAATTTAATGTTTTTGCAACAGTTCAAATGTGTATCAACATTGTTATCTCTTCCGAATATACCAGATTTGTTCTTTGAAGAATGCAATGCTTTTGCTTTATATGGTGTGACTGAGGCAAATTAACAAACACAAGGAAGATCACTCCAATTTTCAGCCTGGTGTGACGTAGGCAAATTAACAAATATAAGAAGATCACTCCAATTTACAACTTACACAAGTCCCTTCAAAGATAAACTTAAATGTAGATTTGTGGAATATTATTTTTGCAGAACCAGTTATCACAGCTAAATGATCTGCATGGTCAGCAAAAATATCAGCAACATGTAATATAAAACTAAAAATGGAGAGAACTAATTCTATTGGTTTAAATAAAGAACAAACTCATACTGCTTCTTTAGCTTTGAAACAAGCTGAGTAGCTTAGAGATGAAGCTGATCGTCTCAAGATTATTTTCGTCCTTTTAATATCTTTTTTTTTAAATATCATTAGTTAATGTTTTGTTTATAATACAGGGGTCTGAATTTAGTTTTGAGTGTAACGAAACTTACTTTAAAGCTGCGTTAATGTTTCTTCAAGGTGCTTCTCTTTTAGAAAATAGTGAAAGTAGATGTGGAAATGAGTCAAATGCAGATATATAGTAATGCTGTTAATATTTGTGAGTAAGAATTATTATTATTTAATTAATGTTGAAGCTACAAAGGTTGATTAATGATGTTTTTTGTAACAGAAATTGTGCGATCGAATATGAAAATTGTCAAGAAATGGCTTTAGCTGCCTTAGCTTATAAATGTACTGATGTGGCGTATATGAGAGTTGTATATTGTAAAAATACAAGTACAACTAGAGTTTGGAATGATTTACAAGCAACTTTACATATGATTCCACAAGGTGATTTAATTTTATTTATTTTATTAATATTTTAAATAATGTTTTTTTAATGTTTGTATGTTTGTTTGTCTATTAGATGAATCTCCTTCATCTTCTGCATCAGATATTGATAATTTGAATAATCAAGTAGCGAATTTGGATAAGTCTGGTGTATTAGGGGGTAAAGGAGTAAATTCTTCTTCTTCTTCTCTTCTACCTGGAAATCATATTAATGGTCCTCAAAACCGTCCAAATTTTGTTCGACTACTTGATTTCGTAAGTAGAATTATATTAATTAATTAATATAGAACTAATGTAGAGCAATAATTGAATTTAATTTAATTTGTTTAGGCAAAGGATGTAAATTTAGCATTTTAATTTTTTTAAAATAATTGGCGATTTGCGATGGGAAGGAAAGTAATTGGTGATTTGGCACAAAGGCGGTGTTCGGTTTACTGTCCCCTCTTGAATGGCATTGGTCAACCCACCGTCCTTACATTAAGACGTAATTAGTACAAAGGGCGGTATGCCCTACTTACCGCCCTCTTGATGGGCGTTGTTCAACCCACCGCTAAATTAGGGTAATTTTTGTAGGTTAATTTATTTATTTTGTTTAAGTATTTGATTGATTATTATTTTTCTAATACAAATCCTACAATGGCCATTTTATGACCACAATATAGGGACTTATAGTGTGGTTTTTGCAAAATACAAGGACACAATTTTTACACAATTCAGGGACCTATAGTGAGATTTATGCACAATACAGGGACCTATAGTGCAATTTTTGCACAATACAGGGACCTATAGTGCGATTTTTGCACAATTCAGGGACCTATAGTGCGATTTTTGCACAAAACAGGGGACCTATAATGTGATTTTTTCACAATACAGGGGACCTATAATGTGATTTTTTCACAATACAGGGACCTATAGTGCAATTGTTGCACAATACAGGGACATGCAATTTTGCAAAATACAGGGACCTATAGTGTGATTTTTTCACAATACAAGGACCTATAGTGCAATTTATGCACAATATAAGGACCAATAGTTTAATTTTGTGAGAAATACCGGGACCTATAGTGGGATTTTTGCACAATACAGGGACCTTTAGTAGCAGCTGAGCTTTGGAAACTCAAATCAGTCTTGAGCAATCTTACGGATTTTGAAACTCCACAAAATTATGTTAGTTCACCTGTTTTAGGGTGAAATCTGTGTGGCTTTGCCATGCTGGTGATTGAAGATAGTCACTTAATTGTTATCAATTGTCTAACTTTCAATCTATTCATAAATAATTCTGGTTATGTATATACAAATTAAAAGCTTCAAGACAGGAAAGACCAATATTGCAAATAAGCACATATTATTTTCCTATTCATTCGATCTTCTCCACTTTACGAACTACCAAACTGTAGCCTTCATTAATTACTGGACTCTATGATAGACCTTTTTACATCCAATAAATCAATTTTTCTAACTTATAAGGTATATTTATAATATGTTTAGCCTAGCAAAAAAAGAAATACCGGTAAACATTTGTGTATGTAGTGTAATTGTACATTCTATATGAAGGAATGGATGGATATTGAAAATGTTAAATAAAATATAAAAAAGTTTTTTCAATCAAAGATTTTAGTTTATTTTTCTAAACACTAACGGATGAACGGTTTTTTGTAATTATTAACAAAATATGACCCTTAATCAAATCATTAATTGCTATTATTGTGAAAACTCACCATTTTTACCCTCTTACAATAAACAACCGCTATAATCTTGCGATCCTCTTGGTAATCACCTCCTAATCTCAACTAAGATATAGGTTGTCAAGAAAGTTATAATGAACAGCAAAGAAGGAATAAACTAAACACTAACTTCTCATAATAATATCCAAAAATATACCAAGGAAGAATGTATGAAAGGTTTAATGAACGTAAAATGAAAGTCACTTGAAGCAAATTGCATCCTATTTTTTGTGACTGGTTGATTGATTTGTAGTTTATGTAGCTGTTTGTGCAAATCGCATTCTATTTTTTGTCCTTGGTCGAATATTTTTCAGTTTCTTTTTATCTCAAGTATTGTCTTTTATCCTGTGTTATGTATATTTTTCTAAATTAATATTGTTAGAGTGCCTTCAGGCACGGGTTCATACCTAGTATATATATATATATATTAAGTTCTTATTGTTAAATTCTTTTATCAATTTTAAGTATGTGTGTAGGATATACAACAAAGATTATTAATTGTTTAAAAAAGTCAAAGGACCATGTTCCTCACTTGCATGGATTTTATCGTTAGTCGAGTTATGTTAAATAACATATCAAATGGTTTTATTAACTAGAAGTATACATATATTTCTTTGGATTATTTTCAATTGTAATGTGATTATATATATCAGTGTGCCTGTGTGGGCCTCGTACCTATCTCTTATTTGCTTGCGAGGGCCTCGTACCTATCTTGTGTAAGCTTGTAGGGGACTCGTATCTATCTCGTGTATGCTTGTGGGGGTCTAATACATATCTCATGTGTACTTGTGGATGCCTCGTACATATCTCGTGTGTGCCTGTGGGGCCGTGTACCTATCTTGTTTTTCATGTAGGGGGCCTCATACATATCTTGTGTGTGGCTATGGGTGTCTTGTACCTACATCGTGTATGCTTGTTTGGTTCTTGTGCCTATCTCAAGTTTTAATGTGTTCCATCGAGAATTTATTTCATATGTAAGTAATATTATTTATAGTGATGAATTGCATTATCACGTTTACACGTGGTATATCTATTAGTCACCCACATAGTTTTTTATCTTAAAATTTGTGTTTGATATTTTTCATGACTTACTAAGCATTCAGTTTCTCACTCGTACTTAATGTTTGTTTTTTTAAATAAGCATGAAACAAAGAAATGGGTATGTGAAGAGGGTAGAAAAGTTAACTAGTTACAAGCATCTCGTTAAAGGGAGTCATGATGACTATCTCTATTTAAGAAGTCATATTTACTTTCATTGAATTGTCACTATCTTAGGCATGCACGCTACATCAGATTCATCATCACCAATAATCAATTTGTTCTTTAGCTTCAAATTTTTTTTTCTTAAAATGTCCAAACTTTACCACAATGTAAATATTTTTGAGTTTCTTTAGACTTTGTCTTACGATTATTAAAAGTTATCGTCTTTTTTTTGCATCCCGGACATGTATAATATATGTTCTATGTTTAATAAAAAGCTATAAGCCAATTCTCCTACTTAGTTTAATTTCAATTTTTCTTGTTAGCAAAGAAGCAATCACTTGATGAAAAGTAGGGACAATACTCAGTTCTTCAACTTAGTTTAATATCAATTTCTTTTGTTGTTAAAGAAGCAATCACTTTGATCAGCTAGTAAAAAAATTTGTTGCATATTGAAGTAGATCTTTAACAACTTGATAAGAATCAAGAATAAAGTTAAAAACACTCATGCACTTATTATTATAATCGAAGGACTAAGGGGTACCATTTAACATCAAAGTCAATTTTAAAAATTCATCAGTGTTATCATTCAGTGATTTAATCACATCCATTTTGTAGTTAAACAAATGTCCTTTTAAGAAATAAAAGTTGGGTAAAGACTCAGTAGAATATAGAGATTCTTGTTTACCCTAGAGTTCAAGTGCAGTATCACATCGATGTACATTTTAAATAACTGAATTGCACATGTTAAGAAATAATAAATTGAATGCTTCTTCATCTATTTCTCCGACTATGTCCAAGAGATATTTAGGCCATAGTTTTATGTTCTCAACCAATGCATGTCCTACAATATGATGAGATAGTAGCGCGATCATCTTTATCTACGGTACACAAAAGTCAATTTTTCCATCATAGGTTAACATCTCAAACGAGTTGTAGCAAACATGTTAGTACACGAATAAAATAGATCTGTACAAAAGGTTAAAAAATAACTTTACAGCATGAAAATACCTTTTAAAACATGAGTTTATATCCACCAGATCTCGAAAAATGAAAAGTCCCTCAAGAGTTCAGAATATTCGAAATTTTATTGAAATACCTTTAACGATTTTCAAGATCCCAGAAACACCAAATCTGAAAACCCAAAAAATTAAAAGAACCTTAATCGACTTTTAGATCTAGATCATCAAAACCTAAAAGAGTAGAAAATATAAGATATTTGTAAGTGATTTAAACAAACTCTTATTCCACTATTGTAAGAACGTTAAGATCAGAAGATTTGAGTTTCAAAATACATTTTAAAAAAGAGTTTAGAGCAAACTTTAAAGAACACAATGATTTATCGGGATTTTATAAAATATCAATGTCCACGTTGGGCTCCGATGATAGACGTTACTTAACAATATTCAGAAAATCAAAACAAAACCTTCAAGCTATAAACTAATATAGACTACCCAAACCAACTACGCTAGCTAACTAGTGATTATATTTTATCTTTAGACTATACAAGCTATTGCATGATATTTTAAACACTCTAATCAATCTAGAAGATAAACCCTAATTTATTTCTAAAAGAAGATAGAAGAATTAAAAACTCAAGAACAAGAGAATGAGCCAAAATATGAATAAGGGAACCTTATAAAGTGGGTGGGTAGGGTTTTAATTTGAGCCGTCCAAACTGATCAAGATCAATCAATTTAATACATCTGGCGTTTACATAATAAAAGACAAACATTTTACACTCAAGTCCAACAACATATAAAAATGTTCAGCCCAAATAAGAAGAACAAAGCCGACATATGAAAAAAACAATGACTTGGACTAGTCCAACCCAAAAAACAGATATATTTAAAAAATATAAAAACCCAAATCCAATAGATTATTTAGTTATTGGAAACTTTACTTACTCCTTTTCCATATAGCCCATATATAACATTTGACCTAAAATTATTTGATTCATCGAAATCTAAACCTTTATATTTTTGAAACCTCACCGTCTTCTTCTTCATGAATATAGTAGAGATAAAATTAAAGAAAATCCATATAATGAAGAAAAAGGAAAAGACAAGGCTAAAATCAAAGGTTACTATATAAAATGGTAAATTGTTTTGCTATTTTTTAGATTTATATATAATTAAATTTTTTTTTATAAAAAAAACTCGGATTTTGATTTACAATATGTGTCAATGAGAAAGATATATAAATAATTACAACTGAAAAATTAATAAAAATTATTATATTCATGAATCATTTATTTATGATGTATGTTTAAATTTATTGTTGAATCTTGTATCTTTATTGATTCTTATTAATATAAATATTTTGAATTTATTTTCATAAAGATTGTTGATTATGATATTTCAAAATATATGTAGGTAAGTCTTGTCTCTCCTAAAAGTAGATTGTATGTATAACATTTTAAATTGATGATAAATTATAGTTAAGTTATAAATTATTTGAGTAATCATATGGGTCAGTAAGTTAGAGATGTTAACAATTGAGGTCAATTGGAATGAATTTTTATGCAACAATTGATATTACATGCACTTTACACATATCACTTATTCTCTAATTTTCTTTTATATCAAAATATGGGAAACTAGGAAAACTGATAGTGAACAAACCCAAGCTATAGCTTAGTGCAGTTCATTACTTCTACTATCCGGGAAATGAGTGAGATCAACTAGGTCTGTTATTAAGATATCATATTACTCAATCCAATAAATTTATTTTAATCTAGCTCCTTGGACTCCTTCAATCCAGCTTGGAAGGAGAAATAAAAAAGGGCTCATTGTGAATTACCTTTAAAACATATAGTTGATCTAAAAGATAGGGTTGATCCAAGATTTTTTCAAGGTTAAAATTTATTATAATCATAGGGGTTTCGGGGTGACTGAAATCGAATATTTAGGCTAATATCAATGGGGCCAAAATTTAGGTCGAGATAGAGGGTTTACTTCCATTTATACTTAGTTTTTATCGATTTGTGCAATTGTGACATTCTACATGTAACGTGTTTCCTGTTGCCTTATATTAACGAGACTTCCTTTTGTTTTAATATAATTCTATTTTATTTAAGTTTCTATATCTTCTTTTCTAGGACTCTCTTTTCATGTTAACATAGTCAAAAAAGTAGAAGATACGCAAAACAATTAAAAAAAACTCCAATGCATGGCCCGTATTGTGCACACTTTAAGTGTTTTATCATATGCCTCTCCACTTGTGTTTTTGGATCTATTAAAATAATACTACATATATGGGTAAACTGGCTTTCTTCCTCCTGGTTTTTTATAGTTTAAGTTTCTTTTTATTTCAATATAATTTGTTAATTGTGTATAAAATACATATGTACATGTGTATATGAGATATTAAGTAAATTCCCATGTTGGTCCTCAAATTTAGTTTCTTTTTTGTAACATTTGTATCTTGGTTGAGTTTTTCAGGAGAGGCATATCAAACTTCTATAATGGTAAATCCAAATCTTACACTAGGCTAGTTAAAGTGGAATCAAGTTTATCTTTAAAAGAGATCGCAAAACTGGATAATGCGTACGACAAGAAACGCAAAATGATGGTGGCAAATAATAATTTCTTTAACAAGAGCTATGATAATCTTTAAGGAAGTACCATCCGGGGTGGGGGTTTAACCAATCGATATTCACATTCCAAAATTCCACTAGTTGTCCCATCAGCTTCTACTGGTCATTGTTTGGAAAGGATGAAGAAATATTATGAAAATGATGAAATCTTTCTTGCATCTTAGCCTACTCTAGTCAATGTTTTAGACTGCAATGGCTACAAACTTTCTTTTAATTTTTTATTCTTACTTGTCTTTAACTCTTCAATTTTTAAAGACATGTTTGGTCTACATTATTGTTGTTTTCATCTACAAAGACACAAGCAATTCAACAACTAGTGAATCAAGTTTTACATAATGATCCTCAACCTAGACCAAGCGACAACTTGAAACTGAACTCCATTAGGTCCATTTTGTAAACTATTAATATTTTATTATGGATTTAAATGCTTAATAGTATGATAAAGTTATTTTATATGTCTTATTTGGCGAAAATTATATTGTCTCTGGCAAAATATATTTTTCAAATCATATATCTTCAATAGTTCACTGGAGTAAATGTATATTATTTTTTAAAAATTAAACTTGATTGATGAAATATATTTTACTTTTGGACCATCTAGTTTTGATGAATGAAAGTTAAAGTAGGTTAATTAAATTTCTTTTACTTTGGGACCATCTAGTTTTGATGAATGATGTTCCTAGTTAGCTTTTTAACTGTTTGAAGTTTAATTAATTATTCTTTCACTTGTAACTAATACTAATCATATTAATATATATATAGAATTTTTTTAATATTTTATTTACCGAAAAAAGGTCGATGACCATGGCATTTCAACGACAGACACATTTTATGTAATTAACTTGGCAAGTCTTATCGACCTTTTTAGCAATTGTATTTAATGTATTAATTCTGAAATTGGTGGTAGATTCGGGGTAAGGATTCATTAACTCACGGTATCTCTAAATTTTACAATATCTTGTTCCAAGATAAATATACAAGGTCATATTTCTAAACTATTTTAAGGTTAATTTGATCTGTATGTCGAATAAAAATATAAAGAGTATGAATTCATCAATATTTCATATATATATATATATATATATATATAGTTTTTTATACTGAACATGTGGAACTTAGGAAAAATATTTTATACACATAAAATATTAATTTGTATATGCCACAAATCGGTAAGAAAATAATCTAGTAAACGCCAACATGATTTTGTTTATATAGTATTTTACATGTAACTTATATATATTAAATTGTATTATATGTATCTAAAATACTTTTTCATATGTTCAACAAGTCCAATAGGCATCTATATATTTATGAAAGAATATATTTATATGAAATTGTAGCATTCCAAATTCATGCATTCATCTATAATACATTTATCATGATATAAGTTTAAGTGACACATGTTATATTTATCACTATTAAGTATAACTTAAATATAAAAAAAAGGTATGTATGCAAAAATATTAAATTTAATAAATATGCACTAGAGGGCCTATACTCATTTGTATATGTGTAGGTGTCCATAAATTTTCCTATATTTTATTTGCACCATACTTTATAATTAGTATTAGTAGAAATGGTATATATAAAGTATAAATATATATTTATGAATCTTGACATAATTTAGGATAAACACATATTTTCTATATATATATATATATATATATATATATTTAAATTCAGTGCGTATTGTTAAATTCTTTTATCAATTTTAAGTATGTGTGTAAGATATACAAGAAAGGTTATAAATTGTTTAAAAAAGTCAAAGGACCATGTTCCTTACTTGCAAGGATTTATCGTTAGACGTGTTATGTAAAATAACATATTAGATAGTTTTATTAACTAGAATCATACATATATTTATTTGGATTATTTTTCTATTGTAATGTGATTATATATATAAATGTGCATGTGGGGCCTCGTACCTATCTCTTGTTTGCTTGTGGGGGCCTCGTACCTATATCGTGTAAGCTTGTAGGGGACTCGTACCTATCTCGTGTATGCTTGTGGGGGTCTCATACATATCTCATGTGTTTTTGTTGATGCCTCGTACATATCTCGTGTGTGCCTGTGGGGGCCCTGTACCTATCTTGTTTTTCATGTTGGGGGCCTCATACCTATCTCGTGTGTGCCTATGGGTATCTTGTACCTACTTCGTGTATGCTTGTCTGGTTCTTGTCCCTATCTCAAGTTCTAATGTGTACCATCGAGAATTTATTTCATATGTAAGCAATATTATTTATAGTGATGAATTACATTATCAGGTTTACTCGTGATATATCTATCAGTGACCCACATAGTTTTGTATCTTAAAATTTGTATTTGATATGTTTCATGACTTACTAAGCATTTGGTTTCTCACTCGTACTTAATGTCTGTCTTTTAGATAAGCATGAATCAGAGGAATGGGTATGTGAAGAGGGTAGAAAAGTTAATTAGTTACGAGCATCTTGTTAAAGGGAGTCATGATGACTATCTCTATTTTAGAACTGATATTTACTTTCATTGAATTGTCACTATCTTAGGCATGCATGCTGCATCAGATCATCACCAATAGTCAATTTATTCTTTAGTTTTAAATTTTTTTTCTTAAAATGTCCAAACTTTAGCACAATGTAAATATTTTTGAGTTTCTTTAGTCTTTGTCTTACAATTATTAAAAGTTATCGTCTTTTTTTTGCATCCTGGACATGTATAATATATGTTATAGGTTTAATAAACAGCTATAAGATAATTCTTCTACTTAGTTTAATTTCAATTTTTCTGGTTAGCAAACAAGGATTCACTTGATCAAAAGTAGTGACAAGACTCAGTTCTTCAACTTAGATTAATTTTACTTTCTTTGGTTGTTAAAGAAGTAATCACTTTGATCAGCAGTACGGACAATTGTTGCATACTGAAGTAGATATTTAACAACATGATAAGAATCAAGAATAGAGTTAAAAACAGTCATGCACTTGTTATTATCATCCAAGGACTAAGGGGTACCATTTAAGATCAAATTCAATTTTAAAAATTCATCACTAATATCATCCAAAGATTTACTCGCATCCATTTTATAGTTAAACAAAGATCCTTTTAGAAAATACAAGTTGGGTAAAGACTTAGTAGAATAGAGAGATTCTAGTTTACCCTAGAGTTCAAGTCCAGTATCACATTGATGTACATTTCAAATAACTGAATCAAACATGTTAAAAAACAATAAATTGAATGCTTCTTCATCTATTTCTCCGACTATGTCTAAGAGATCTTTAGGCCATAGTTCTATGTTCTTAACCAATGCATGTCCTACAATATGATGAGATAGTAGCACGTTCATCTTTATCTACCGTACACCATAGTTAATTTTTCCATCATAGGTTAACATCTCGAACGAGTTGTAGCCATCATGTTAGTACACGAAAAATATAGATATGTAAAAAAAGTTAAAAAAAACTTTACATCATAAAAATACCTTTTAAACCATGAGTTTATATCCACCAGAACTCGAAAACTGAAAAGTCTCTCAAGAGTTCAGAATATTAGAAATTTTATTAAAATACCTTTAAAGATTTTCAAGATCCTAGAAACACAAAATCAGAAAACCCAAAATATTAAAAGAACTTTTATCGACTTTTAGATCTGGATCATCAAACCCTAAAAGAGTATAAAATATAAGATATTTGTAAGGGATTTGAACAAACTCTTATTTCACTGTTGTAAAAACGTTAGGATCTTAAGATTTGAGTTTCAAAATACATTTTAGAAAAGGGTAATACTTCCATCCAATATTGGATGGTCCAATATTCATATCATGGCCATTGATAAATATAACAAGACACATGTCATTAGATTAACAAGTTAGTAATTTTTGTATGTTTAAAACATGGGTTATGTGTATTAATATTATTGGTGTAGGATCATCCAATATTGGATGGAAGAATTTTCCTTTAGAAAAGAGGTTAGAGCAAATTATAAAGAACAAAATAATTTATCGTGGTTTAACGAAATATCTACGTCCATGTTGGGCTCCGGTGATAAAAGTTACTTAACGATATTCAGACAATCAAACTAAAACCTTAAAGCTATCAACTAATATAGACTACCCAAACAAACTACGCTAGTTAACTAGTGATTATTTTTTATCTTTAGACAATACTCCTTTTTCATTTAGCACATATAAAACACTTGACCTAAAATTATTTGATTCATCTAAACCTAACCTTAAAATTTATTAAACCTCTCTGTCTTCTTCTTCATGAATAAAGTAGAGATAAAATTACAGAAAATCCATAAATGAAGAAAAAGGAAAAAGAGAAGGCTAAAATTAAAAGTTATTGTATAAAATGGTAAATTGTTTTGCTATATTTTATATTTTTATATAATTAAATTTATTTTTTATAAGAAAAACTCTGATTTTGATGTACAATAAGTGTCAATGAGAAAGATATATAAACAATTAGAACTGAAAAATTAATAAAAATTATTATATTCTTAGAATCATTTATTTATATCTTGCAAATATACAAATGTTTATTTGCATTTATGGTTGAATCGTGTATCTTTATTGATCCTTATTAATATAAATTTTTTCAATTTATTCACGAAAAGATCGTTGATTATGATATTTCAAAATATATTTAGGTAAGTCTTGTCTCTCCTAAAAGTAGATTGTATGTATAATATTTTAAATAGATGATAAATTATAGTTAAGTTATAAATTATTTGAGTAATCATATGGTTCAGTAAGTTAGAGATGTTAACAATTAAGGTCAATTGGAATGGATTTTTATGCAACAATTGATATTACCTACACTTTACACATATCACTTATTCCCTAATTTTCTTTTATATCAAAATAATGCAAACTATTTGCTTACCTATTAGATCGATGGTCATTATATTTCAATTATAGATTTATATCTATATAAATTAGAGAGGTGCGTTCATTTTTTCTATTTTCTAAAGTATTCTTATTTCTTCTTTATTTTTAAATAGAAATCGTAAAATATTAATGGACGGACACGTGTAAATTTATTAATTTGGAATTTTTTGGTATTTGTCATTTTAGGTTTTTAAATGCATTTGAATTTTTAAATAAATTTTATGTTTTTTTCGTTTGGATTGATGAATTACTTATATGTATATATATATATATATACATAAAAGTTGTGTTTTGCTACCACTTAAGTACCTATTTAATTAAGTATATGTAAATGAAGAAGAAATATTTGTTTTGTTATCAAGTTTTTTGTAAACATAGTATATTCTTAATAAATAATAGTACATTAGCACCCTTTGAAAAAAAAATTAGTATAAATTTGTCCATGAAAGGCATACTATTCTCAACCGATTGTTGGTAGATGAGATTGTAACACTAATTAAAATTAAAAAATATAAAACGTTTAGGAAAAATTAAGCTTAGCTTCAAGAAACATAATCTCCTCTTCACACTGAACTCTTTCAATATTAGCATCCCAATACTTTTTAGTTTCAGAAACAAATGCAAAACTAATCAACCTACCTCACTCTTAAAAACCCAACAGTCATACCCAACAATTCAAAACATCATAAAGATTTATCCCATATCTTGAACTCTCACCTAGATGTAGTGAATTTACAACCTCAAATACTTTCAGTTGTGTTAACAAATTTGAATATCATTCCCGCAGGTAATTTGCACATCTAATTTGCTGTAAACGATCATGGAGATACGAGATTTTACTGCAACAAAGCTCGTAATATTTTCTTCGGGTATGTTCTGGAAGCTCAGAATCTATGCGAACTCCATCAACTGGAAGCTCAGAATCTATGCGAACTCCATCAACAAAAACATGAAAATCATCAAAGGTTTTGAGTCTTGGGAGGAACTTGAAACCCTCCAAATACTTCGGAAGCTAATTCATCACTAGAGTTTTTGGATTGTTCTTCAAGTTCTCGTTCTGCCCGAGAGGAGGTGCGGCTGACCGTGAGAAACGTCACAAAATATTATTTATCAGCAAAATTCAGTTGGTTAATCTGAGTACTTTCGCCTTCTTGTATATTGTATTTAATATTGACAAGCTGGTACAAAACTTTTACAAACAAATTTAGATTAAGATCATAGGTCTATTGAAACGCAATACAATCGTTCATTTTAATATGTTCATATAATTCTTTCATACGCATAGTCCCGAAAACCTTTTAAAAATCTTGATAAACTAATCTCCAATATATATTCTTGGTCTTGTAACTTATTCTAATTTGAAAGAAAAAATTAGCCTAATAAATTATGATAGAAGAACATTCATATTAAACCCATCTTCAATATTATCCCCACAATTTTGTTAGGATCACACTCCAACCGCATTTATAACCAAATTTACGGATTTTGTTGGAATATTCAAGTTGTAGACATACTTTAAAAATATATAATATGTTCCATTAAAATTAAATATTAATATTTTTATTTAATTATTTAATCGCATAAATCATATGATTTAAAATGTAATTGAAAACAATGATAGAAAAAAGAATCAAAAAAAGAATTTATAAATACTGACGATGTAGTTTCTACTCACTCACTCTTAATTTATAAAATACCACACATCATCATTTAAATCATGATCTCCGCCACACTCCAATTATACATAAACATTACACACACCTCAAAAGCCATATCACTTTTCACATCTCTAGCTTTTATCTCGTTCTATTTAAATCAACTTTTTCATATTCTATTCCACCACGAATCTCAATATATCCTCTTTCTTATGTATAATGTTTTGTTAGTCCTAGGCAGACCGATCTCCAATCAAGTGTTGTTTTTTATCTCCTCACCTTTCGGATTCGATGGTCATTACATTTTAATTATAAATTAATATCATCAATGGTTAGTGAGGTGCGTTTAATTTTTTCATTTTCTAAATTGTTCTCATTTCAAAAAATAGAAACAATTTTCAAAATATTAATGGGTTGACACATGTAAATTTATTGATTTGTTTTTTTGGTATTTGTCACTTTAGGTTCGTTTGTTGCATTCGATTATTTGGATTATCTTTATGTTTTTTCTTTTTCATTGATGGATTACCTTTAGGAAATATCTAAATTTTCTAGACAAACAAATATAAGATATGTGTTGTTACCGTTGACCTACCTATTTAATCATATATAAATGAAGAACATATTATGTTTTGTTATCAATGGTCAATATTATTGATCAGATGTCAAATAAAGTTTTCAAAAATTCCATGCAAAAATTAGTTATATCTATATAGGAATTTAAATTGTTAAAAATTTGGTAGAAATTTAGGAAAAATATTTAGATTATAGAAAATATTTGTCTGGGATAATTAGTAAAGGAGACAAAAATCTTTGTAAAATTGAGGTAAATAGGTATGATTTAGTGAATAAAATGTATAGTTTTTTCCTTTGTAAAAAGAATACTAAGTTGAAGTAATGTATCTATCTGGCTTGTAATAGTTGATGTGAATAAATTCTAACTTTTGAATGAAACGCGCATGCACTTATGTATCTTAAAGGTGCAAGAATTTCAGCTTGATGTTCATCAAGCTCAAGCACAAGGACAAACTCCTAAGATCTTTTACACCAACTTTAAAGATCCTTAGTCTTGTAAAAATGCAAATTTGTGCAATGTAAACATTCATGTAAATGCACATGAACATGTATATATACTTTTAATGGTCTTATTATAGAGTTTTAGTTTTTGGATAATTTACCTCTGTCTTGTTGTTTTGGACTTAGACTATGAAAGAGGGAGATCATATATAAATTTTGATCATTCTGATAAAAATACGGAATAAATTCAAAAATATTGTCAAGAATATGTTGTGGAAGTAAAGTCATAGTTATTATGGTTATTAGGAACTGGGCATGAACTTTATGACTCTTCAATGTAATAAAAAGTACATTTTACATTTTAATCTTAATAAGATTGTTCTTTTAATTATTTTTTGTTGCTCTTATCAACTAAATGATGTATATATTTTGTCGCTATTTATATATATTAGTTAATACACAATAACTCTAAATTTTAAATGTATATATAATTTCGATCATTCAAAATAAATGTACAAGTACCCTAATTTCTGTAATTAACATTCCCATATATGTATAATTAATGCAACTCAAAACTTGTCTTCTTATTAAATAAAAGCATCTAGCATTATTAGAAACATACCCACATCTATATAGCGCAATCCATTTCTTATTTAGTTAATTTATAGTTTTCAAATACACGAAAAATGAAATTAAACCTAAGAGACGCGATATCCATCCTTATTTTTGTGTAATTATCTTTTTCGGATGAGACTTAGCATAACAAGTTATAATTTAATCCCTAAAATTCTCAAATATAAATAAAACACAAACGAGATTTAGCCTCAATTCGCCTAAATCTGACAACCGAGCAAAAATATATGTACGTTTGCAATTTTAAAACCAACAACATAAATTTCAACATATGGATTTTTTTGAATTTTTTATTACAACACATAGATCTCATTGGGATACTTCAATTTTACATACTGATGATTCAAAGTTAATCATCATATTGTCAAAAACTGCATCTATGGAGTTTTACAAAAACCAATAAAATCGAAATATTAACCTTTTATTTCCACCTTGATACCCTTATCGTAAAGACATGCCAGCATCCAAAATGTAGAGTCTTCATTTTGGGAGGATTTTGTACCTATTATTCACCTTTCTAGTGAGATTAGGAGCTCGACCGAAGAGTCAACACAACTAGTGCACCACTCGGACAATAACGACCTCTGCTCACATTTAGGGTAGGCTCATGAACAATTCTGACCAAAATCCCTTACGAGGACCCTAAGGTAATCAACTTTCTTGACACCCCTTATATGAAGACGATAGTCCATCTGGCGGCTATGTGCCTTATTGGGCTCATATACATTATTCATGTTCCCAAAGAGTAGAGGTATGTGCACTATATATTTGCAACTCTGCTTGAATAGATTTTAGCCTCAAACTACCTTGATCGCCAAAGTTTCATTCAGATCCCACCCTTTGGTGAGTAACCATGGTTTGCATGAAACAAGATCTAGAGCCCCGATCCAGGTAGAAACGCCAATGCGAAGAGACCTTTACATAACATATATTTTCAAAGTCTAAGAGATGCTTTTAATATCTAGTGTAACGTTCAATTAATGGCACCATATGTGGGAAACTTATAAGTTTATATCACACGCACCGAGTAAGACACATGGATAACCGTAGTGCAAGATGAGGAAGATTAAAGGAGGTCTAAATCATTGTTCGGATAGAGCCACAAGGCTTATACAAAGAACCCTTTGTTTCTATATATTTTGATCGCAGTGCTGCAAGAATAGTTGTTTACTCAATGTATGTCGTCAAGAATATCATCTCGCTTCTTCACCCTTCATCGCTAGTTATATATTTTCAACAAATAAATTGTTAATCTAATCTAACATGTTTAAATAAAGATGGTCTAGATGATCTATAACACCTACATAACCTCAGCCTCATAAATCTTTTTTTTGTCTAAACAATACGTGTTTAATAAATAAAATTGTAAGTGGTCCCCATAACCAATGAATATTCTCAAGATAAAATATGATGCATCTTTTTCATCTAATAAGTCATCTATCAAGTGTATTATTAGGGACTTCAAATGTGGTGTTATCACATGCAATGCTTAGGATATTGTTGTTGAGAGTGAAATGGAGGCTAAAGTTTTAGGGATCTTGAAAGCTTGTATTTGGGCAAGAGATCACAAATAATTAAATGCATTGTTGAGAATATTGGTAAAGCCTTGATAGACGCTCTCGCAAACAATCTTAGTATTAGTGGTAACCCGAGTATTCGTAATATAATTCATAGTATTTAATTTGTTGATGAATCTTGTAACTCTTTATACGCATTTGTTATAAGTGAAAAAAACAAGTTATAGATTAAATGACCAAGAACGTGTCTTCGGAATTGGTTAACTCCCTTTCTAACCCAATCATTTTTTTGCTCTAGATGCGTCCCTTTCGTTGATTGGTTAAATAAGTTGTAACTTTTAAAATATTAATGAAAAATCTTTTAGAACAAAAAAAATACATCATGTTAAGATATTGCCAAGTTTGTGACTTTAATTTTCATTTGTACTTAATATATTCCCCAACCGTAGGAATTTTACAGAAAAATTACAATGGGGCATGTTATAAATCTCTGCAAATGTTCTAACTGGAAAAAGCAAACATATGGTGCTGAAAAGATTGATCAAGGCAACACGACAACATTGTCTATTCAGACTAAAAAACATGAAATTCCTAGGTGAAATATCTTTAGTTAGTATAGACTATAGAGAGAGTAGCTTTCATTAAATTTAAGTGGAAGATTCTATAAATGACTTATCATTTTCAGGAGACCGTTTAGGAGAATACAAGAAAGGTTTCGGTGGAATTTGCAAGGAGTGAAGGCTACCTTTAAGCATCTCCACCACCTTACAAATCGCTGGCCGAACAATCAGATTTGTCTGAATACACCATAAGCCAACTAAAATAATCTTCCTAGTAATCTCTTCTTCCTCTTCACATGTAATAGCTAGTATATTTATCTCAGTTCCTAGCTCAAGATACTCATATATCCACTGAGGAAAGTAAATTTCACTACTTCTAACTACTTCTGCTATATTCTTCCTCACTCCGACCATTTCAAGAATCATCATCCCATAACTATAGATATCAGATTTATGAGAAACCTCTCCAAGGTGTCTAAAAATCACTTCTAGAGCTATATAACCAGGTGTTCCTCTAGCAGTCTACGCCGATAAAATACTTTGTTTTTTCTCGGATAATTTAGCCAGTCGTGAGGTTTAATATCAAAGTGAACAATTCTTGTACTCAAACCTCAGTGTAAGTAATCCAAACCTCGTGCGATTCCAATAGTAATCTCGTACAATGTTTTCCACTCCAAGTGACACTCATCATTTAGCAGTACATTTTTGTATATGAACTTGTCTAAAGATCCATTAACCATGAATTCATAGATTAATGCTCTTCTCTTGATGTAGCAAAAAACCAACAAAGTGACTACATTTACATGAGAAGTTTTACTAATGAAACTTCATTGATAAAATCTTCTCCATTACCTTTTGTATCATTCAAGACCTTCACAGCTACTAAACGGCCATCGGGTAGCTTTCCTTTATATACACAACCATATCCACCTTTCCCAAGTTTCTCCTTCAATGAGTTTGTTATTTTCTTAATTTCTGTATAGCTATAGTATTTTGGAGCAAAAGATCCACAGTTTCTCATAAATTCTTCAACATTTGGGTCATTTCTTCTATATACCCTCTGTTTACCTAACAACTTGAAACAATTTTTTCTATATCGGTAGAGTGTACACGAGATTACAATCGCACTGAGAAGTAAGTACTTATGTTGTATATAGAAAGTTAAATTAATTATATCTAATGGAACAAGATAAGTTACATGGAGGCCATATAAGTGATTTCTGGAGTAAAATACATAAGTATGTTCAGCGTTCGCTGCAATATTAAAAAAGAAAGCCACTATAAAAGTGAATTGCCTAGAAGACCATTTTAGTTTTACCTATTATGATAATAATGAATAGTGGAATCGTCGCATGTCCAGATGCATCTGCTGCTGCAAGATAGACATTTAGCAGAAAAATGGTGAGTGAAAATTGATTTATTGAGAATATGATTTATCTAGTCATTATTATAAAAGCAAATAACAAAAATAGATATTGTTTAAAGCCTAAATGCATTTTTAAACCAAATATTTTAAAATATCATCTTAATTCAAATATATTTATATATGTCATTTTTAGACTATTTCACTAGTTTCGTTAAATATTTTCTAAATTTTAAAAATAATTTAAACATTTTAAATAAAATAGTTTATTTCTTTTATGTTCATTTGAAATGTCTACATTATCTTTAAAAAATTTATAAAATATTCTATAAATAACGCTTTAAATATTATGAGTTAAACTGTTTGGAAAAAAAACTAACGGGGAGACCGAGACAAAGGATGATGAAGAATATAAACTCTAACATGGAATGAAACACTTTAATGTAAAGGCGAAGGTCAATAGTTGGTCTACTGGTCAGAATATTCCATAGAGACTTAGAGATCCTGAAATCGAATTTTATTAGAATGAAATTGAATTTTATTGGAATCAAAATGATTTTACCGATAGTAAGTGATCCATAAAGCATACATCTAGAAACACGGGTACATGAAGGGAAACCGGAAGAATTCAAGAATTTTTTCTAGAGAATCTAAAACTTGAAATATTTAGTGAGGTTCGAGTTTGACTTTTTCTTTTTGGTTTCATTTCCAGTTCAGAAAAAACATTAAATCTTATATTTATGTTGGAAGATGGGGCTAATATTTATTAAGGTTTTTCCAAAAAAAACGTAAGGCAAATCCTAACAGCATTTCGGGACCAAGCTGCGATAAGTCAATTTTTCACGACACAGTTTTGCCCGTTAACAAAAATCATTATATTTTAAATATATATATATATATATATATATATACAAGTTTTCAAGTTACATATATAGATACAATTTTAAAAGTAAAATCGTTCAATAAATAACATATAAAAGTATATATCTTTTAAATTATTATCAAGATTAAATATATGGATTTTACTCTTCAGAGAATATTGTATTCCCAAATACCTTTTAAAATATAGGGGATAGTCTTGTAGAAAATTGAGAGATCAATTACTACTTTATGATAAAAAAAAAGATTAAACATCTATTCACTAGAGTAAGGATAGTGCCCACATACGAAAGAGTTCGGAATTGGGCATATGACCTCTAGCAGCACATGTAAGAGGATATTGACCATTCATGCAATAGCAAATAAATGAACTTGAACTCGAGTTGTATCCACATTGCCCATCTGTTAGAATATATTGGTTACATCGTGTGTTGTTTGAAAACCATCTTACCTCAAAGCCACTTGCAAGAGCTAATTGTAATTTCCTTTCCGTAAACTTAAGACTTTCTAACCTTGAAAAGGTTTCCGAATTAACAGGAACGTTAATAGAATTGTTGCATCTCACCATACTAGAATAATCAGGAAAAAGTGCTTCTTTTGTCTAAGTAAAAGCTGCGGCTTGTACTTTTATTGACAATACGATCAAAATGATTTGGAAGCGCGCAACAAAGGTTGTCCTGGAATTAGAGAGCACCCATTGTAAAGAGTTGTGTTATGGTAATTGGCACCATAATAAAAGATTTTGAAATCCATGGTCGTATTATATAAAGACGAGGGACAAAGATTACTACATAAATCTTCTAGCAACTTTAAGAGCTTGTGTTGTTTTATTGACGGAAAGGACACGATATGTTACAGATTGGATTGTAATAAACGGAACATCTTCTACACACTTCAACAAAAAACCTGGAAACCTGCAATTTTCAGGTCGTGCATCTCCGTAGAAAGGATAACCAAGTTTTGATCCTCCACAATGAATCACCTTTGTGAATTTTACGAATTCTTTGACTTGGTAGAAAGATAAAGGGGTATAGATTAGGCTAATTGTGATAAAGAATAAAAAGACTTAAAAGAGATTAATACTATGCATTTTCAGAGTAGACAAGAGAGTTTTTCTCCAATGCTATACTTTGGAAAATATCTTATAGAAAACCTTTATTATGGAGAATAAGTCAGTCAACCCTACCAAGCAATCACTTTGGAAGCAGAATCCAAAAACAAAAACCAAATCAAATGATTTCTTTTCCAACAAATCAATTGATAACTCGTTAATCTTTATTCCAGATTTCTAGAAAAAGGTGTTTTGTCTTTTTCTTTTTTAAGTATTAAGACACTTTTTTTTCAATATTACATTTGTTTAAATAATAAAATAGTATTGTAATAAATAATTCCCGTATATTAATTAAAAATATATATATAATTTATATAAAATCATGTTAAACCTGCAATGTATTTTTTGATATTGCAACTCATTTTTAATTTGAAGATATAATTTTCACAATAAAGTATGATGTAAGGAAATTTAAAACATATATGTTCCACATCTTCAATAAGATATATGAAATTTTGGTCAACATCAAGTTCTAAACATATTTTTAAATATATAATATATTTTGTTAAAATTAAATATACTAATATTTTTTTATTTTTTTATTCTAATTAATTACGAACATAAATCATATAACTTAATATTTATTTCAAAAAAAATTAAATATTTGACGTGTAGTTTCTAATCACTCTTACCTATAAAATGTAACATATCATCCTTCAAGAACCTAACAGCCGCCACACCTCAATTATGTATTTTACACACACCTCAAAAGGTATATCATTATTCTCACATCTCCGGCAGTTATCTCATTCTTTCTAAATCAACTTCTTCTAATTCTAGTTCACCACAGATATCCATTTCTTCTCTTTCTTATGTTAATTTTTTGTCCTATTCAGTCCATTCTCCAATCAAGTGTTCATTATTTGCTTACCTATTAGATCGATGGTCATTATATTTCAATTATAGATTTATATCTATATAAATTAGAGAGGTGCGTTCATTTTTTTTATTTTCTAAAGTATTCTTATTTCTTCTTTATTTTTAAATAGAAATCGTAAAATATTAATGGGCGGACACATGTAAATTTATTAATTTGGAATTTTTTGGTATTTGCCATTTTAGGTTTTTAAATGCATTTAAATTTTTGAATATTTTTTATGTTTTTTTGTTTGGATTGATGAATTACTTACATGTATATATATATATATATATATATATATATATATATATATATATATATATATATATATATATATATATACATAAAAGTTGTGTTTTGCTACCACTTAAGTACCTACTTAATTATGTATATGTAAATGAAGAAGAAATATATGTTTTGTTATCAAGTTTTTTGTAAACATAGTATATTCTTAATAAATAATAGTACATTAGCACCCTTTGAAAAAAAAAATTAGTATAAATTTGTCCAAGAAAGGCATACTATTCTCAACCGATTGTTGGTAGATGAGATTGTAACACTAATTAAAATTAAAAAATATAAAACGTTTAGGAAAAATTAAGCTTAGCTTCAAGAAACATAATCTCCTCTTCACACTGAACTCTTTCAATATTAGCATCCAAATACTTTTTAGTTTCAGAAACAAATGCAAAACTAATCAACCTACCTCACTCTTAAAAACCCAACAGTCATACCCAACAATTCAAAATATCATAAAGATTTATCCCATATCTTGAACTCTCACCTAGATGTAGTGAATTTACAACCTCAAATACTTTCAGTTGTGTTAACAAATTTGAATATCATTCCCGCAGGTAATTTGCAGAATCTATGCGAACTTCATCAACTGGAAGCTCAGAATCTATGCGAACTCCATCAACAACAACATGAAAATCATCAAAGGTTTTGAGTCTTGGGAGGAACTTGAAACCCTCCAAATACTTCGGAAGCTAATTCATCACTAGAGTTTTTGGATTGTTCTTCAAGTTCCCGTTCTGCCCGAGAGGAGGTGCGGCTGACCGTGAGAAACGTCACAAAATATTATTTATCAGCAAAATTCAGTTGGTTAATCTGAGTACTTTCGCCTTCTTGTATATTGTATTTAATATTGACAAGCTGGTACAAAACTTTTCCAAACAAATTTAGATTAAGATCATAGGTCTATTGAAACGCAATACAATCGTTCATTTTAATATGTTCATATAATTCTTTCATACGCATAGTCCCGAAAACCTTTTAAAAATCTTGATAAACTAATCTCCAATATATATTCTTGGTCTTGTAACTTATTCTAATTTGAAAGAAAAAATTAGCCTAATAAATTATGATATAAGAACATTCATATTAAACCCATCTTCAATATTATCCCCACAATTTTGTTAGGATCACACTCCAACCGCATTTATAACCAAATTTACGGATTTTGTTGGAATATTCAAGTTGTAGACATACTTTAAAAATATATAATATGTTCCATTAAAATTAAATATTAATATTTTTATTTAATTATTTAATCGCATAAATCATATGATTTAAAATGTAATTGAAAACAATGATAGAAAAAAGAATCAAAAAAAGAATTTATAAATACTGACGATGTAGTTTCTACTCACTCACTCTTAATTTATAAAATACCACACATCATCATTTAAATCATGATCTCCGCCACACTCCAATTATACATAAACATTACACACACCTCAAAAGCCATATCACTTTTCACATCTCTAGCTTTTATCTCGTTCTATTTAAATCAACTTTTTCATATTCTATTCCACCACGAATCTCAATATCTCCTCTTTCTTATGTATAATGTTTTGTTAGTCCTAGGCAGACCGATCTCCAATCAAGTGTTGTTTTTTATCTGCTCACCTTTCGGATTCGATGGTCATTACATTTTAATTATATATTCATATCATCAATGTTTAGTAAGGTGCGTTTAATTTTTTCATTTTCTAAATTGTTCTCATTTCAAAAAATAGAAACGATTTGCAAAATATTAATGGGTTGACACATGTAAATTTATTGATTTGTTTTTTTGGTATTTGTCACTTTAGGTTCGTTTGTTGCATTTGATTATTTGGATTATCTTTATGTTTTTTCTTTTTCATTGATGGATTACTTTTAGGAAATATCTAAATTTTCTAGACAAACAAATATAAGATATGTGTTGTTACCGTTGACCTACCTAGTTAATCATATATAAATGAAGAACATATTATGTTTTGTTATCAATGGCCAATATTATTGATCAGATGTCAAATAAAAGTTTTCAAAAATTCCATGAAAAAATTAGTTATATCTATATAGGAATTTAAATTGTTAAAAATTTGGTAGAAATTTAGGAAAAATATTTAGATTATAGAAAATATTTGTCTGGGATAATTAGTAAAGGAGACAAAAATCTTTGTAAAATTGAGTTAAATAGGTATGATTTAGTGAATAAGATGTATAGTTTTTTCCTTTGTAAAAAGAATACTAAGTTGAAGTAATGTATCTATCTGGCTTGTAATAGTTGATGTGAATAAATTCTAACTTTTGAATGAAACGCGCATGCACTTATGTATCTTAAAGGTGCAAGAATTTCAGCTTGATGTTCATCAAGCTCAAGCACAAGGACAAACTCCTAAGATCTTTTACACCAACTTTAAAGATCCTTAGTCTTGTAAAAATGCAAATTTGTACAATGTAAACATTCATGTAAATGCACATGAACATGTATATATACTTTTAATGGTCTTATTATAGAGTTGTAGTTTTTGGATAATTTACCTCTGTCTTGTTGTTTTGGACTTAGACTATGAAAGAGGGAGATCATATATAAATTTTGATCATTCTGATAAAAATACGGAATAAATTCAAAAATATTGTCAAGAATATGTTGTGGAAGTAAAGTCATAGTTATTATGGTTATTAGGAACTGGGCATGAACTTTATGACTCTTCAATGTAATAAAAAGTACATTTTACATTTTAATCTTAATAAGATTGTTCTTTTAATTATTTTTTGTTGCTCTTATCAACTAAATGATGTATATATTTTGTCGCTATTTATATATATTAGTTAATACACAATAACTCTAAATTTTGAATGTATTTATAATTTCGATCATTCAAAATAAATGTACAAGTACCCTAATTTCTGTAATTAACATTCCCATATATGTATAATTAATGCAACTCAAAACTTGTCTTCTTATTAAATAAAAGCATCTAGCATTATTAGAAACATACCCACATCTATATAGCGCAATCCATTTCTTATTTAGTTAATTTATAGTTTTCAAATACACGAAAAATGAAATTAAACCTAAGAGACGCGATATCCATCCTTATTTTTGTGTAATTATCTTTTTCGGATGAGACTTAGCATAACAAGTTATAATTTAATCCCTAAAATTCTCAAATATAAATAAAACACACACGAGATTTAGCCTCAATTCGCCTAAATCTGACAACCGAGCAAAAATATATGTATGTTTGCAATTTTAAAACTAACAACATAAATTTCAACATATGGATTTTTTTGAATTTTTTATTACAACACATAGATCTCATTGGGATACTTCAATTTACATACTGATGATTCAAAGTTAATCATCATATTGTCAAAAACTGCATCTATGGAGTTTTACAAAAACCAATAAAATCGAATTATTAACCTTTTATTTCCACCTTGATACCCTTATCTTAAAGACATGCCAGCATCCAAAATGTAGAGTCTTCATTTTGGGAGGATTTTGTACCTATTATTCCCCTTTCTAGTGAGATTAGGAGCTCGACCGAAGAGTCAACACAACTAGTGCACCACTCGGACAATAACGACCTCTGCTCACATTTAGGGTAGGCCCATGAACAATTCTGACCAAAATCCCTTACGAGGACCCTAAGGTAATCAACTTTCTTGACACCCCTTATATGAAGACGATAGTCCATCTGGCGGCTATGTGCCTTATTGGGCTCATATACATTATTCATGTTCCCAAAGAGTAGAGGTATGTGCACTATATATTTGCAACTCTGCTTGAATAGATTTTAGCCTCAAACTACCTTGATCGCCAAAGTGTCATTCAGATCCCACCCATTGGTGAGTAACCATGGTTTGCATGAAACAAGATCTAGAGCCCCGATCCAGGTAGAAACGCCAATGCGAAGAGACCTTTCCATAACATATATTTTCAAAGTCTAAGAGATGCTTTTAATATCTAGTAGTGTAACGTTCAATTAATGGCACCATATGTGGGAAACTTATAAGTTTATATCACACGCACCGAGTAAGACACATGGATAACCGTAGTGCAAGATGAGGAAGATTAAAGGAGGTCTAAATCATTGTTCGGATAGAGCCACAAGGCTTATACAAAGAACCCTTTGTTTCTATATATTTTGATCGCAGTGCTGCAAGAATAGTTGTTTACTCAATGTATGTCGTTAAGAATATCATCTCGCTTCTTCACCCTTCATCGCTAGTTATATATTTTCAACAAATAAATTGTTAATCTAATCTAACATGTTTAAATAAAGATGGTCTAGATGATCTATAACACCTACATAACCTCAGCCTCATAAATCTTTTTTTTGTCTAAACAATACGTGTTTAATAAATAAAATTGTAAGTGGTCCCCATAACCAATGAATAGTCTCAAGATAAAATATGATGCATCTTTTTCATCTAATAAGTCATCTATCAAGTGTATTATTAGGGACTTCAAATGTGGTGTTATCAAATGCAATGCTTAGGATATTGTTGTTGAGAGTGAAATGGAGGCTAAAGTTTTAGGGATCTTGAAAGCTTGTATTTGGGCAAGAGATCACAAATAATTAAATGCATTGTTGAGAATATTGGTAAAGCCTTGATAGACGCTCTCGCAAACAATCTTAGTATTAGTGGTAACCCGAGTATTCGTAATATAATTCATAGTATTTAATTTGTTGATGAATCTTGTAACTCTTTATACGCATTTGTTTTAAGAGAAAAAAACAAGTTACAGATTAAATGACCAAGAACGTGTCTTCGGAATTGGTTAACTCCCTTTCTAACCCAATCATTTTTTTGCTCTAGATGCGTCACTTTCGTTGATTGGTTAAATAAGTTGTAACTTTTAAAATATTAATGAAAAATCTTTTAGAACAAAAAAAATACATCATGTTAAGATATTGCCAAGTTTGTGACTTTAATTTTCATTTGTAGTTAATATATTCCCCAACCGTAGGAATTTTACAGAAAAATTACAATGGGGCATGTTATAATCTCTGCAAATGTTCTAACTGGAAAAAGCAAACATATGGTGCTGAAAAGATTGATCAAGGCAACACGACAACATTGTCTATTCAGACTAAAAAACATGAAATTCCTAGGTGAAATATCTTTAGTTAGTATAGACTATAGAGAGAGTTGCTTTCATTAAATTTAAGTGGAAGATTCTATAAATGACTTCTCATTTTCAGGAGACCGTTTAGGAGAATACAAGAAAGGTTTCGGTGGAATTTGCAAGGAGTGAAGGCTACCTTTAAGCATCTCCACCACCTTACAAATCGCTGGCCGAACAATCAGATTTGTCTGAATACACCATAAGCCAACTAAAATAATCTTCCTAGTAATCTCTTCTTCCTCTTCACATGTAATAGCTTGTATATTTATCTCAGTTCCTAGCTCAAGATACTCATATATCCACTGAGGAAAGTAAATTTCACTACTTCTAACTACTTCCGCTATATTCTTCCTCACTCCGACCATTTCAAGAATCATCATCCCATAACTATAGATATCGGATTTATGAGAAACCTCTCCAAGGTGTCTAAAAATCACTTCTAGAGCTATATAACCAGGTGTTCCTCTAGCAGTAAACACGATAAAATACTTTGTTTTTTCTCGGAGAATTTAGCCAGTCGTGAGGTTTAATATCAAAGTGAACAATTCTTGTACTCAAACCTCAGTGTAAGTAATCCAAACCTCGTGCGATTCCAATAGTAATCTCGTACAATGTTTTCCACTCCAAGTGACACTCATCATTTAGCATTACATTTTTGTATATGAACTTGTCTAAAGATCCATTAACCATGAATTCATAGATTAATGCTCTTCTCTTGATGTAGCAAAAAACCAACAAAGTGACTACATTTACATGAGAAGTTTTACTAATGAAACTTCATTGATAAAATCATCTCCATTACCTTTTGTATCATTCAAGACCTTCACAGCTACTAAACGGCCATCGGGTAGCTTTCCTTTATATACACAACCATATCCACCTTTCCCAAGTTTCTCCTTCAATGAGTTTGTTATTTTCTTAATTTCAATATAGCTATAGTATTTTGGAGCAAAAGATCCACAGTTTCTCATAAATTCTTCAACATTTGGGTCATTTCTTCTATATACCCTCTGTTTACCTAACAACTTGAAACAATTTTTTCTATATCGGTAGAGTGTACACGAGATTACAATCGCACTGAGAAGTAAGTACTTATGCTGTATATAGAAAGTTAAATTAATTATATCTAATGGAACAAGATAAGTTACATGGAGGCCATATAAGTGATTTCTGGAGTAAAATACATAAGTATGTTCAGCGTTCGCTGCAATATTAAAAAAGAAAGCCACTATAAAAGTGAAATGCCTAGAAGACCATTTTAGTTTTACCTATTATGATAATAATGAATAGTGGAATCGTCGCATGTCCAGATGCATCTGCTGCTGTAAGATAGACATTTAGGAGAAAAATGGTGAGTGAAAATTGATTTATTGAGAATATGATTTATCTAGTCATTATTATAAAAGCAAATAACAAAAATAGATATTGTTTAAAGCGTAAAAGCATTTTTAAACCAAATATTTTAAAATATCATCTTAAGTCAAATATATTTATATATGTCATTTTTAGACTATTTCACTAGTTTCGTGAAATATTTTCTAAATTTTAAAAATAATTTAAACATTTTAAATAAAATAGTTTATTTCTTATATGTTTATTTGAAATGTCTACATTATCTTTAAAAAATTTATAAAATATTCTATAAATAACGCTTTAAATATTATTAGTTAAACTGTTTGGAAAAAAAACTAACGGGGAGACCGAGACAAAGGATGATGAAGAATATAAACTCTAACATGGAATGAAACACTTTAATGTAAAGGCGAAGGTTAATAGTTGGTCTACTGGTAAGAATATTCCATAGAGACTTAGAGATCCTGAAATCGAATTTTATTAGAATGAAATTGAATTTTATTGGAATCAAAACGATTTTACCGATAGTAAGTGATCCATAAAGCATACATCTAGAAACACGGGTACATGAAGGGAAACCGGAAGAATTCAAGAATTTTGTCTAGAGAATCTAAAACTTGAAATATTTAGTGAGGTTCGAGTTTGACTTTTTCTTTTTGGTTTCATTTCCAGTTCAGAAAAAACATTAAATCTTATATTTATGCTGGAAGATGGGGCTAATATTTATTAAGGTTTTTCCAAAAAAAAACGTAAGGCAAATCCTAACAGCATTTCGGGACCAAGCTGCGATACGTCAATTTTTCAAACCCGAGCTGTACGACACAGTTTTGCACGTTAACAAAAATCATTATATTTTATATATATATATACAAGTTTTCAAGTTACATATATAGATACAATTTTAAAAGTAAAATCGTTCAATAAATAACATATAAAAGTATATATCCTTCAAATTATTATCAAGATTAAATATATGGATTTTACTCTTTAGAGAATATTGTATTCCCAAATACCTTTTAAAATATGGGGGATAGTCTTGTAGAAAATTGAGAGATCAATTACTACTTTATGATAAAAAAAAAAGATTAAACATCTATTCACTAGAGTAAGGATAGTGCCCACATACGAAATAGTTCAGAATTGGGCATAAGACCTCTAGCACCACATGTAAAAGGATATTGACCATTCATGCAATAGCAAATAAATGAACTTGAACTCGAGTTATATCCACATTGCCCATCTGTTAGAATACATTGGTTACATCATGTGTTGTTTGAAAACCATCTTACCTCAAAGCCACTTGCAAGAGCTAATTGTAATTTCCTTTCCGTAAACTTAAGACTTTCTAACCTTGAAAAGGTTTCCGAATTAACAGGAACGTTAATAGAATTGTTGCATCTCACCATACTAGAATAATCAGGAAAAAGTGCTTCTTTTGTCTAAGTAAAAGCTGAGGCTTGTACTTTTATTGACAATACGATCAAAATGATTTGGAAGCGCGCAACAAAGGTTGTCCTGGAATTAGAGAGCACCCATTGTAAAGAGTTTTGTTATGGTAATTGGCACCATAATCAAAGATTTTGAAATCCATGGTCGTATTATATAAAGACGGGACAAAGATTACTCCATAAATCTTCTAGCAACTTTAAGAGCTTGTGTTGTTTTATTGACGGAAAGGACACGATATGTTACGGATTGGATTGTAATAAACGGAACATCTTCTACACACTTCAACAAAAAACCTGGAAACCTGCAATTTTCAGGCCGTGCATCTCCGTAGAAAGGATAACCAAGTTTTGATCCTCCACAATGAATCGCCTTTGTGAATTTTACGAATTCTTTGACTATGTAGAAAGATAAAGGGGTATAGATTAGGCTAATTGTGATAAAGAATAAAAAGACTTAAAAGAGATTAATACTATGCATTTTCAGAGTAGACAAGAGAGTTTTTCTCCAACGCTATACTTTGGAAAATATCTTATAGAAAACCTTTATTACGGAGAATAAGTCAGTCAACCCTACCAAGCAATCACTTTGGAAGCAGAATCCAAAAACAAAAACCAAATCAAATGGTTTTTTTTTTCCCAACAAATCAATTGATAACTCGTTAATCTTTATTCCAGATTTCTAGAAAAAGGTGTTTTGTCTTTTTCTTTTTTAAGTATTAAGACAAATTTTTTTTCCATATCAATTGCACTATAAGTCCCTATAATATGAAAAATTATACTATACTACTAGGTCCCTATATTCTGCAAAATTGCACTATAGGTCCCTATATTATACAAAATTGCACTCTAGGTCCCTATATTCTGCAAAATTAGAAAATCCACATAAGATTAGAAAAAATTTAAAGTTTTGTAAATTTACCCAAAATTTACAAATTTAGGCCTAAAAAGAATGTGTTGGTCAAGAAGTTGGAAGAGGGAGACGACAAGTAGGACACTCCATCTTAATATCCATCCATCGTAATAAACAACCCGCACGAAAGAAATGATCACATGGTGTCACCTATATTTAACAATCATTAATTGCACTTTAGGAACTTAATATTATATATATACACAATTCTTTAAACATTTTATTAGATTCGGACGCTCTTTTTCAAGAACGCACTCCTTTGAAATTAGCGTCAATATTGACTTAAGTGCCCTATATTTTGCAAATATTGTACTATAGGTCCCTATATTATGACAAAATTGCACTATACGTTACTATATCATGCAAAAATTGTACTATAGGCCCCTATATCATGCAAAAACGGTTGATGAATTACTTATATATATATATATTAGGGCTGCACACGGGTCGGTTATCCGACCCGAAGTGCTAAACCCTTCACCCAATCCGAGGTGTGCGGGTTTGGAAAATTAAGACCCTAACCCTATTTTAATTCTCTAAATCTGAACGGGTTGGGTACCCGCGGGTTGGGTGCGGTTTGGCTCGGGTGCGGGTCTGGTCAACACAAAGTCAAAGTACTTAAAAAAATTGAAAATTTCCAAAACATTCCATATATAGAAACTTAACAAAATAAGAAAGTTACTATATATAGTAACTTTCCTATTAGGAGTTACAACTTACATTACAAATTAACATTACAGCTTAGATATTACACCATATGACCAAACCATTACAAGTTACACAAAACCATTAGAGAAGTTAGACAAGTTACAAATTACACAAAACCAAATCAAAATTATAGTACTTATACAAATTTTACAGTCAAATAAGTTTAAATGCAACCTCTATTGTGCAAAATAGAGAAGATGTACAAAATTGGTTGCATTTTCTTCTTTGCTTCCAAGAACCTTGCTACTTCTTCCAATTTTCAATCCAGCTGCAATTTTCCTGATTTTTTCAACAAAATGGAAATGGAATTTGTTATATTTTAGCCTCAGATTATAAGTTCATCATTGGCCTTAGGGATCACCTCAGGACAAAGGGACAAGGACTACTTTTAAATATCACAAGTTACTCTCAATTCCAACTAAAACAGTTGCCAACTCAACCTTGTTTTCCTTAATTAGCATAGCCTCATAAATATATATAATTTAAAACATAATGATAGGCCTCTAATGAAAGGAAGTAGGGAGATGCAAAACAATAGAAGTTGAAAACTGAAATTCCTTGAGATAATATAAAAGAGTCGGTGATTTATACCTTAATGTTATTGGTTACAGATGGGTTATAGTGGACTCGGTGGTGGTCTCACTCAACTCATCCAAGCCTAAATAACCTGTTAAACAAAAAAAAAGTATAAACAAACACAAAGTCCGATTGTGTAGCAAATAAGAAATCCCAAAAAAAACTTAACATTACAGTAATATACCTAATTCAGCTTCCAAATCCTCAATTAGTTTTTTTGAAGTGTTTAAATTAATTGGTAGTGTAGATTTCAACCAATTTTGAGTACAAATAAGTGCCTCCACTGTTTTTGGAGATAAAGAACTTCTGAATTGGTCAAGAACTCTACCACTAGTGCTAAAAGCAGATGCAGAAGCAACTGTTGAAACAGGGACAGCTAGGACATGCCTTGCCATCTCAGATAATGCTTTGAATCTGAAAGAATTGAATTTCCACCAACTAAGAACATCAAATTTATCTGTCATTTCCTCAACCTCTTCATTGAGGTATCTTTGAAGTTCATTGCCCTTGGAAATGTTTTTTTCAGCCATGAAAGATTAAAACCTATTCCCAAGAACACTATTGGACTCAATATTAGTCACTTCAGGACCAGAATTGGATTTTCCAGTTCCAGGAGCAACTGTTTTTGAGTAGCAACCAAATAGCCAAGTTAAAACATCTTCAACTCTTGCAATCAAAGCACTTGATTGAGCTGGAGTATACATGAAGTTAAAGTAGCAAGTTAATTATAGTAATTTTTTCCTTGGATCCAACACAACTGCAACATATAACAATATATTAATACTTTGGATTCCCTAGTATTTAAGGAATTTTCCCTTCATTTTAATAGCCATTTCCTTCAAAACCTCATCATCTGATCCACACAGTTCTTCAATTTTTTCCCAAATTATAACTATTTCATCATAGAACAGGTTTGAAATAACAAACAAAGTTCCTGAAAATTTCTTTGTTGAGTTGTAAAATAATCTCAGAAACTCAACAAAAGATGCAGCATTTTGCCAATCAACAAAATTAGGAGATGGTCTTTCACAATCAGTAACAAAGAATTCCTTATAGTTGTCATTATGTTCATTCATTGTAGAAAAAACTGTCTCAAACTTAATGGCAGATTCTAGCATTTTATAAGTTGAATTTCATCTAGTTGGGACATCAAGACTTAGTGAAGCCTTTGATTCAATAGAACAATTAGCCATAGACTCTTTAAATGAAGTAGAAAGAGAAGGACAGTATTTGAAGAGGCATTGTCAACTGTTAAACACAGATATGAGTCAATCTCCCACTCCTTAAGTATTGATTCAACAACTATGCCTATTGTTTCCCCCTTATGGTCCTCAACCATACAAAACCCGATGATTCTTTTTTGAAGTACCCATTCACAATCAATATAATGGGCTGTGAGACACATATAAGATAGATTTTGATTAGAAGTCCAACAATCTGTTGTCATACTAATGCGCATTCCCTTCAAAAAAAATTTAAGCTCATTCTTTTCCTCACCATATATTGACATACATTTCCTCATTATAGTCATCCTTGATGGAATCTTAACATACTTGGGTTGCATCACATTACAGAATTTCTTAAAACCAACACCCTCCACAAATCTGAAAGACAACTCATCCAAGATAACCATTTCAGCCAAAGCTTTAGTACAAGCCTCAGCTGAGAACACATAAGTAGCTACTCCACCACCAAACTCTTCTTTGTTTAACACTAACTGAGTTTGTCTACCTTCTAGAGGGGGGTAGAATGGATACTTTTTGCATCTCCTATGATTTATATAGTTGAGCATATTAGAAGTACCATGTCTCCTTGAATCAGCTGCATAAGAAGTTTCACAATACTTACACACACCTCTCCTTACAGGTTCAAAAACTGTCCAACAATCATCAATTATCTTAAGCTTCTTAGCATCAGGTTGTTTTGCACCTACTGGAGGTGAATGTTTAGTTAAAGTAGTAGCATCATCAGGAGTTGATTTAACTCCCTCAGTTTGTGTTGAAGAGCTAAGATCAGTTGTTGCCTCATTTACAATAACCATCACACAATTTATATCTGCAATTAACACATAAATACTTAGTCAAAAACTTGTGATATACATTCTACAATATCTAAACAATATGTTAGAATAAAATCTTGAAGTCTAATTACCTTATCTGACATTGACAAAACACACAGAGGATTAATAATCCAAAAGCCAATCCAAACTTGCATATTAGAGTAGATCTTTAACAACATTATAAGAATCAAGAATAAAGATAAAATTAGTCTTGCAATTATTATTATCATCCAAGGACTAAGGGGTATCATTTAACATCAATGTCAATTTTAAAAATTGATCACTATTATCAAATAAATATTTACTCGCATTTAATTTATAGTTAAGAAAATATCCGTTTACGAAATACAAGTTGGGTAAAGACTTAGAAGAATTTAGAGATTTTAGTTTACCCTAGAGTTCAGGTGCAACATCACATCGATGTACTTTTCAAATAACTGAATCAGACATGTTAAGGAACAATTAATTGAATGCTTCTTCATTTATTTCTTAAACTATGTCCAAGAGATCCTTATGCCATAGTTTTGTGTTCTCAATCAATGAATGTCCTACATTATGATGAGATAGTAGCGCGTTCATCTTTATCTGCCATACACCAACGTTAATTTTTCAATCATAAGCTAACATCTCAAACGAATTGTTGGCATCATTTTAGTACACGAAAAATATAGATCTATACAAACAGTTAAAAAAAGAAACTTTAAAGCATGACAAAATGCTTTTTTAACCACGAGTTTATATCCACAAGATCTCAAAAACTGAAAAGTCTCTCAGGAGTTCAGAATATATAAAAACATTTTGAAATACCTTTAAAGATTATGAAGAACCCAGAAACACTAAATATGAAAACCCAAAAAACTGAAAGAACTTTAATAGACTTTTAGATCTGGATCATCAAATCCTAAAAGAGTAAAAAATTTAATATATTTGTAAGGGATTAAAACAAACTCTTATTCCATTGTTGTAAAAAAATTAAGCTCATAAGATTTGAGTTTCAAAATACATTTCAGGAAAGAGTTTAGAGCAAACAATAAAGAACACAATGATTTATCGTAGTTTAACAAAATATCTATGTCCACGTTGGGCTCAGGTAAGAGAAGTAACATATTAATATTCAGATCTATCAACTCATCTAAACTACACACACCAACTACGCTAGCTAACTATGATTATTTTTTATATTTAGATTATACAAGTTATTACATGAGATTTCAACACTCTAATTGATCTAGAAGATAACCCGTAAGTTAATTTCTAAAAGGATAGAGAAGACTTAAAAACTCAAGAACAAGAGAATGAGCCAAAATATGAATAAAGGAACCTTATATATATGGGGTGGGTAGGGTTTTAATTTGAGTCGTCCAAACCGATCAAGATCAATAAATTTAATACATCCAGCATTTACATAATAAAACACAAACATTTTAGACTCAAGTCCAATAACCTATAAAAATTTTCAGCCCAAATAATAAGACCAAACCTGACATATGACAAAACCAAAAACAAAAAAACAATCATATTTCATAAATAAAAAATCCCAAATTCAATTGATAATTTTGTTAGTTCTTTTTGTTCGATTTATTTTTTTGTTGGAAATTTTACTTACTCCACTCCCATTTAGCCCACTTAAAACATTTGACCTAAAATTAATTGATTCATTGAAATCTAAACCTTTATATTTTGAAAGCTCCCCGTTTTCTTCTTCATGTATAAAGTAGAGATAAAATTCAAGAAAATCCATAAAATGAATAAAAAGGAACAGAGAAGGCTCAAATTAAAAGTTATTATATAAAATGGTGAATTGTTTTGCTATTCTTTGATATATATATTATTCAACTTATTTTTTATAAGAAAAACTATGATTTTGATGTATAATATGTGTCAATGAGAAATATATATATAAACAATTACGATAGAGAATTATTATATTTTTTATCATTTATTTATATCTTGCAAATATATAAAGGTCGATTTGAATTTATAGTTTAATCATGTTTCTTTATTGAGCCTTATTAATATAATTTTTTTGAATTTATTTATAGAAAGATAGTTGATCATGATATTTCAAAAATATCTAGGTAAGTCTTGTCTCTCTTAAAAGTAGATTGTATGTATAAGAATTTAAATTGATGATTACTTATAGTTAGGTTATAAATTATTTGAGTAATCATATGGTTCAGTAAATTTGAGATGTTAACTATTGAGGTCAATTGGAAGGGGTTTTTTATGCAACAATTGGTATTACCTACACTATTACACATATCACTCATTCCCTAGTTTTCTTGTATATCAAAATGTGGGAAGTTAAGAAATCTGATTGTGACCAAACCCAAGTTGTAGCTTATTGTAGTCCATTACTTCTACTATGCACGCGGGAAATGATCGGGATAACCTAGATCTGTTATTGTGCGATCATATTACTCAATCCAATGAATTTCCTTTAATAATCCAAGTTTTCTTGTTCTGCCTCCTTGGACTCCTTCAATATGGCTTGAAAGGAGAAACAAAGGAGTGCTCCTTGCGAATTACCTTTAGAACATATAGCTAATCTAAAGGATATGGTTGATCCAAGATGTTTTTCCGGGTTAAAATTTATCATACTAAGAGGGGTTCGGGGTGACTGAATCGAATATTTAGGCTAATAACAATGGGGATAAAATTTAGGTCGAGATAGGGGGTTTAAGGTCATTTATACGTAGTTTTTATCAATTTGTGCAATTGTAACATTCTACTTGTCACTTGTTTCCCGGTTGCATTATATTAACTTAACGAGACATCCTTTAGTTTTAATATAATTCTGTTTTATTCAAGTTTCTATATCTTCTTTTATAGGACTCTCTTTTCATGTTAGTATAGTCAAAAAAGTAGAAGATCCGCAAAACAATAAAAAAACTCAAATGCATGGCCCATAATTGCGCACACTTTAAGTGTTTTATCACATGCCCCCACTTGTGTTTTTGCATCTATTAAAAGAATGCTACATATATGGGTAAACTGGTTTTCTTCCTCCTGGTTTTTTACAGTTTAAGTTTCTTTTTATTTCAATATATTTTGTTCATTGTGTATAAAATACATAGGTCCATGTGTATATGATATATTAAGTAAATTCCCATGTTTGTCCTCAGATTTAGTTTCTTTTTTTTAACAGGTCTATCTTGGTTGAATTTTTCGGGAGAGGCATATCAAACTTCTATAATGGTAAATCCAAATCTTAAACTAGCCTAGTTAAAGTTGAATCAAGTTTATCCGTAAAAGAGATAGCAAAACTGGATAATGAGTACGACAAGAAACGCAAAATGATGTTGGCACATAATAATTTCTTTAACAAGAGCTATTATAATATTCAAGGAAGTACCATATGGGGTGGGGGTTTAACCAATCGATCTTCACATTCCAAAATTTCACTAGTTGTCCCATTAGCTGCTGGTCATTGTTTGGAAAGGATGAAGAAAGATTATGAAAATGATGAAATGTTTCTTGCATCTTAGCCCAGTCTAGTCAATATTTTAGACTATAATGGCTACAAAGATTCTTTTAATTTTTTATTCTTACTTGTCTTTATCTCTTCAATTTTTTACTCCATGTTTCGTCTATATTAATGATGTTTTCATCTACAATGACATAAGCAATTCTACAACTAGTGTATCAAGTTTTACATAATGATCCTCAACGTGGACCAAGTGACCACCTCCATTAGGTCCATTTTGTAAACTGTATATATGTTTGTCGAAATTGAGTTGTTGAAACAGCAGATAACTAATTGCTCTTGAATTTGATAAATAAATATTTCCTATGAATATTTTATAATGGATTTAAATGCTTAATAGTATGATAAAGTTATTTTATATGTCTTATTTGGCAAAAATTATATTGTCTCTGGCTATCAAAGAAATCAACGGTATGCATATAATCCTTTGGGTCATTTAAAAAATATATTTTTCAAATAATATATCTTTAATCATTCACTGGAGTAAATGTATGTTTACTTTTTATAAATTAAACTCGGTTGATGAAATATATTTTACTTTTGGACCATCTAGTTTTGATGAATGAAAATTAAAGTAGGTTAATTAACTTTCTTTTACTTTGGGACCATCTATTTTGATGAATGATGTTCCTAGTTAGCTCTCTAACTGTTTGAAGTTTCTTTAATTATTCTTTCACTTGTAACTAATACTAATCATATTTATATATTTATAGCATTTTTTTAATATTGTATTTATCGAAAAAAGGTCGTTGACCATGGCATTTCAACGACAGAGACATTTTATGTAATTAACTTGGCAAATCTTATCGACCATTAAGCAATAGTATTTAATGTATTAATTATAAAATTGGTGGTAGATCCGGGGTAAGGAATCATTGACTCAGGGTATCTCTAAAATTTTACAATATCTTGTTCCAAGATAAATATACAAGGTTATATTTCTAAAATATTTTAAGGTTGATTTGATCTGCAGGTCGAATAAGAATATACAGATTATGAATTCATCAATATTTCATATATATATATATATATATAGTTTTTTATACTGAACGTGTTGAACTTATGAAAAATAATTTATATACATAAAATATTGATTTGTAAATACCACAAATCGGTAAGTAAGTAATATAGTAAATGCCAACATGATTTTGTTTATATATTATTTTACACGTAACTTTAATATATTAATTGGTATTATATGTATATAAAATACTTTTTCATAAGTTCAACAAGTCAAATAGGTATCTATATATTTATGAAAGAATATATTTATATAAAATTGTAGCATTCCAAATTCATGTATTCATCTATAATACATTTATCATGATATAAGTTTAAGTGACACATGTTACTTTTATCACTATTAAGTATAACTGAAATATAAAAAGTAGGTACGTATGCAAAAATATTAAATTTATTAAATATGCACTACATGTCCTATACTAATTTGTATATGTGTAGGTGTCCATACATTTTTCTATCGTTTATTTGCACCATACTTTATAATTAGTATTAGTAGAAATGGTATATATAAACGATAAATATATCTTTATGAATCTTGACATAATTTAGGATAAACACATATTTTCTCTATATATATATATATTTAATTCAATGCTTATTGTTAAATTATTTTTTCAATTTTAAGTATGTGTGTAAGATACACAAGAAAGGTTATAAATTGTTTAAAAAAGTCAAAGGACCATGTTCCACACTTGCATGGATTTTATCGTTAGATGAGTTATGTTAAATAACATATCGGATAGTTTTATTAACAAGAAGTATACATATATTTCTTTGGATTATTTTTCTATTGTAATATAATTATATATATCAGTGTGTCTGTGGGGGCCTCGTACCTATCTCGTGTTTGCTTGTGGAGGCCTCGTAACTATGTCGTGTAAGCTTGTAAGGGACTCGTACCTATCTCGTGTATGCTTGTGGGGGTCTCATACACATCTCATGTGCTCTTGTGGATGCCTCGTACATATCTCGCGTGTGCCTATTGGGGGCCTGTACCTATCTTGTTTTTCATGTTGGGGGCCTCATACCTATCTCGTGTGTGCCTATGGGTGTCTTGTACCTACCTTGAGTATGCTTGTCTGGTTCTTGTCCCTTTCTCAAGTTTTAATGTGTACCATCGAGAATTTATTTCATATGTAAGAAATATTATTTATAGTGATGAATTGCATTATCAGCTTTACTCGTTATATATCTATTAGTCACCCACATAATATTTTATCTTAAAATTTGTGTTTGATATTTTTCATGACTTACTAAGCATTCAGTTTCTCACTCGTACTTTATGTTTGTTTTTTTAAATAAGCATGAATCAGGGGAATGGGTATGTGAAGAGGGTAGAAAAGTTAACTAATTACGAGCATCTCGTTAAAGGGAGTCATGATGACTATCTCTATTTAAGAACTCATATTTACATTCATTGAATTGTCACTATCTTAGGCATGCATGCTACATCAGATTCATCATCACCAATAATCCATTTGTTCTTTAGCTTCAAATTTTTTTTTCTTAAAATGTCCAAACTTTACCACAATGTAAATATTTTTGAGTTTCTTTAGACTTTGTCTTACGATTATTAAAAGTTATCGTCTTTTTTTTTGCATCCCGGACATGTATAATATATGTTCTATGTTTAATAAAAAGCTATAAGCCAATTCTCCTACTTAGTTTAATTTCAATTTTTCTTGTTAGCAAAGAAGCAATCACTTGATGAAAAGTAGGGACAATACTCAGTTCTTCAACTTAGTTTAATATCAATTTATTTTGTTGTTAAAGAAGCAATCACTTTGATCAGCTAGTAAAAAAATTTGTTGCATATTGAAGTAGATCTTTAACAACTTGATAAGAATCAAGAATAAAGTTAAAAACACTCATGCACTTATTATTATAATCCAAGGACTAAGGGGTACCATTTAACATCAAAGTCAATTTTAAAAATTCATCAGTGTTATCATTCAGTGATTTAATCACATCCATTTTGTAGTTAAACAAATGTCCTTTTAAGAAATAAAAGTTGGGTAAAGACTCAGTAGAATATAGAGATTCTTGTTTACCCTAGAGTTCAAGTGCAGTATCACATCGATGTACATTTTAAATAACTGAATTGCACATGTTAAGAAACAATAAATTGAATGCTTCTTCATCTATTTCTCCGACTATGTCCAAGAGATATTTAGGCCATAGTTTTATGTTCTCAACCAATGCATGTCCTACAATATGATGAGATAGTAGCGCGATCATCTTTATCTACGGTACACCAAAGTCAATTTTTCCATCATAGGTTAACATCTCAAACGAGTTGTAGCAAACATGTTAGTACACGAATAAAATAGATCTGTACAAAAGGTTAAAAAATAACTTTACAACATGAAAATACCTTTTAAACCATGAGTTTATATCCACCAGATCTCGAAAAATGAAAAGTCCCTCAAGAGTTCAGAATATTCGAAATTTTATTGAAATACCTTTAACGATTTTCAAGATCCCAGAAACACCAAATCTGAAAACCCAAAAAATTAAAAGAACCTTAATCGACTTTTAGATCTGGATCATCAAAACCTAAAAGAGTAGAAAATATAAGATATTTGTAAATGATTTAAACAAACTCTTATTCCACTATTGTAAGAACGTTAAGATCAGAAGATTTGAGTTTCAAAATACATTTTAAAAAAGAGTTTAGAGCAAACTATAAAGAACACAATGATTTATCGGGATTTTATAAAATATCAACGTCCACGTTGGGCTCCGATGATAGACGTTACTTAACAATATTCAGAAAATCAAAACAAAACCTTCAAGCTATAAACTAATATAGACTACCCAAACCAACTACGCTAGCTAACTAGTGATTATATTTTATCTTTAGACTATACAAGCTATTGCATGATATTTTAAACACTCTAATCAATCTAGAAGATAAACCCTAATTTATTTCTAAAAGAAGATAGAAGAATTAAAAACTCAAGAACAAGAGAATGAGCCAAAATATGAATAAGGGAACCTTATAAAGTGGGTGTGTAGGGTTTTAATTTGAGCCGTCCAAACTGATCAAGATCAATCAATTTAATACATCTGGCGTTTACATAATAAAAGACAAACATTTTACACTCAAGTCCAACAACATATAAAAATGTTCAGCCCAAATAAGAAGAACAAAGCCGACATATGAAAAAAACAATGACTTGGACTAGTCCAACCCAAAAAACAGATATATTTAAAAAATATAAAAACCCAAATCCAATAGATTATTTAGTTATTGGAAACTTTACTTACTCCTTTTCCATTTAGCCCATATATAACATTTGACCTAAAATTATTTGATTCATCGAAATCTAAACCTTTATATTTTTGAAACCTCACCGTCTTCTTCTTCATGAATATAGTAGAGATAAAATTAAAGAAAATCCATATAATGAAGAAAAAGGAAAAGACAAGGCTAAAATCAAAGGTTACTATATAAAATGGTAAATTGTTTTGCTATTTTTTAGATTTATATATAATTAAATTTTTTTTTATAAAAAAAACTCGGATTTTGATTTACAATATGTGTCAATGAGAAAGATATATAAATAATTACAACTGAAAAATTAATAAAAATTATTATATTCATGAATCATTTATTTATGATGTATGTTTAAATTTATTGTTGAATCTTGTATCTTTATTGATTCTTATTAATATAAATATTTTGAATTTATTTTCATAAAGATTGTTGATTATGATATTTAAAAATATATGTAGGTAAGTCTTGTCTCTCCTAAAAGTAGATTGTATGTATAACATTTTAAATTGATGATAAATTATAGTTAAGTTATAAATTATTTGAGTAATCATATGGGTCAGTAAGTTAGAGATGTTAACAATTGAGGTCAATTGGAATGAATTTTTATGCAACAATTGATATTACATGCACTTTACACATATCACTTATTCTCTAATTTTCTTTTATATCAAAATATGGGAAACTAGGAAAACTGATAGTGCACAAACCCAAGCTATAGCTTAGTGCAGTTCATTACTTCTACTATCCGGGAAATGAGTGAGATCAACTAGATCTGTTATTAAGATATCATATTACTCAATCCAATAAATTTATTTTAATCTAGCTCCTTGGACTCCTTCAATCCAGCTTGGAAGGAGAAATAAAAAAGGGCTCATTGTGAATTACCTTTAAAACATATAGTTGATCTAAAAGATAGGGTTGATCCAAGATTTTTTCAAGGTTAAAATTTATTATAATCATAGGGGTTTCGGGGTGACTGAAATTGAATATTTAGGCTAATATCAATGGGGCCAAAATTTAGGTCGAGATAGAGGGTTTACTTCCATTTATACTTAGTTTTTATCGATTTGTGCAATTGTGACATTCTACATGTAACGTGTTTCCTGTTGCCTTATATTAACGAGACTTCCTTTTGTTTTAATATAATTCTATTTTATTTAAGTTTCAATATCTTCTTTTCTAGGACTCTCTTTTCATGTTAACATAGTCAAAAAAGTAGAAGATACGCAAAACAATAAAAAAAACTCCAATGCATGGCCCGCATTGTGCACACTTTAAGTGTTTTATCATATGCCTCTCCACTTGTGTTTTTGGATCTATTAAAAGAATACTACATATATGGGTAAACTGGCTTTCTTCCTCCTGGTTTTTTATAGTTTAAGTTTCTTTTTATTTCAATATAATTTGTTAATTGTGTATAAAATACATATGTACATGTGTATATGAGATATTAAGTAAATTCCCATGTTGGTCCTCAAATTTAGTTTCTTTTTTGTAACATTTGTATCTTGGTTGAGTTTTTCAGGATAGGCATATCAAACTTCTATAATGGTAAATCCAAATCTTACACTAGGCTAGTTAAAGTGGAATCAAGTTTATCTTTAAAAGAGATCGCAAAACTGGATAATGCGTACGACAAGAAACGCAAAATGATGGTGGAAAATAATAATTTCTTTAACAAGAGCTATGATAATCTTTAAGGAAGTACCATCCGGGGTGGGGGTTTAACCAATCGATATTCACATTCCAAAATTCCACTAGTTGTCCCATCAGCTTCTACTGGTCATTGTTTGGAAAGGATGAAGAAATATTATGAAAATGATGAAATCTTTCTTGCATCTTAGCCTACTCTAGTCAATGTTTTAGACTGCAATGGCTACAAACTTTCTTTTAATTTTTTATTCTTACTTGTCTTTAACTCTTCAATTTTTAAAGACATGTTTGGTCTACATTATTGTTGTTTTCATCTACAAAGACACAAGCAATTCAACAACTAGTGAATCAAGTTTTACATAATGATCCTCAACCTAAACCAAGCGACAACTTGAAACTGAACTCCATTAGGTCCATTTTGTAAACTATTAATATTTTATTATGGATTTAAATGCTTAATAGTATGATAAAGTTATTTTATATGTCTTATTTGGCGAAAATTATATTGTCTCTGGCAAAATATATTTTTCAAATCATATATCTTCAATAGTTCACTGGAGTAAATGTATGTTATTTTTTAAAAATTAAACTTGATTGATGAAATATATTTTACTTTTGGACCATCTAGTTTTGATGAATGAAAGTTAAAGTAGGTTAATTAAATTTCTTTTACTTTGGGACCATCTAGTTTTGATGAATGATGTTCCTAGTTAGCTTTTTAACTGTTTGAAGTTTAATTAATTATTCTTTCACTTGTAACTAATACTAATCATATTAATATATATATAGAATTTTTTTAATATCTTATTTACCGAAAAAAGGTCGATGACCATGGCATTTCAACGACAAGCACATTTTATGTAATTAACTTGGCAAGTCTTATCGACCTTTTAGCAATTGTATTTAATGTATTAATTCTGAAATTGGTGGTAGATTCGGGGTAAGGATTCATTAACTCACGGTATCTCTAAATTTTACAATATCTTGTTCCAAGATAAATATACAAGGTCATATTTCTAAACTATTTTAAGGTTAATTTGATCTGTATGTCGAATAAAAATATAAAGAGTATGAATTCATCAATATTTCATATATATATATATATAGTTTTTTATACTGAACATGTGGAACTTAGGAAAAATATTTTATACACATAAAATATTAATTTGTATATGCCACAAATCGGTAAGAAAATAATCTAGTAAACGCCAACATGATTTTGTTTATATAGTATTTTACATGTAACTTATATATATTAAATTGTATTATATGTATATAAAATACTTTTTCATATGTTCAACAAGTCCAATAGGCATCTATATATTTATGAAAGAATATATTTATATGAAATTGTAGCATTCCAAATTCATGCATTCATCTATAATACATTTATCATGATATAAGTTTAAGTGACACATGTTATATTTATCACTATTAAGTATAACTTAAATATAAAAAAAAGGTATGTATGCAAAAATATTAAATTTAATAAATATGCACTAGAGGGCCTATACTCATTTGTATATGTGTAGGTGTCCATAAATTTTTATATATTTTATTTGCACCATACTTTATAATTAGTATTAGTAGAAATGGTATATATAAAGTATAAATATATATTTATGAATCTTGACATAATTTAGGATAAACACATATTTTCTATATATATATATATATATATATTTAAATTCAGTGCGTATTGTTAAATTCTTTTATCAATTTTAAGTATGTGTGTAAGATATACAAGAAAGGTTATAAATTGTTTAAAAAAGTCAAAGGACCATGTTCCTTACTTGCAAGGATTTATCGTTAGACGTGTTATGTAAAATAACATATTAGATAGTTTTATTAACTAGAATCATACATATATTTATTTGGATTATTTTTCTATTGTAATGTGATTATATATATAAATGTGCATGTGGGGGCCTCGTACCTATCTCTTGTTTGCTTGTGGGGGCCTCGTACCTATATCGTGTAAGCTTGTAGGGGACTCGTACCTATCTCGTGTATGCTTGTGGGGGTCTCATACATATCTCATGTGTTTTTGTTGATGCCTCGTACATATCTCGTGTGTGCCTGTGGGGGCCCTGTACCTATCTTGTTTTTCATGTTGGGGGCCTCATACCTATCTCGTGTGTGCCTATGGGTATCTTGTACCTACTTCGTGTATGCTTGTCTGGTTCTTGTCCCTATCTCAAGTTCTAATGTGTACCATCGAGAATTTATTTCATATGTAAGCAATATTATTTATAGTGATGAATTACATTATCAGGTTTACTCGTGATATATCTATCAGTGACCCACATAGTTTTGTATCTTAAAATTTGTATTTGATATTTTTCATGACTTACTAAGCATTTGGTTTCTCACTCGTACTTAATGTCTGTCTTTTAGATAAGCATGAATCAGAGGAATGGGTATGTGAAGAGGGTAGAAAAGTTAATTAGTTACGAGCATCTTGTTAAAGGGAGTCATGATGACTATCTCTATTTTAGAACTGATATTTACTTTCATTGAATTGTCACTATCTTAGGCATGCATGCTGCATCAGATCATCACCAATAGTCAATTTATTCTTTAGTTTTAAATTTTTTTTCTTAAAATGTCCAAACTTTAGCACAATGTAAATATTTTTGAGTTTCTTTAGTCTTTGTCTTACAATTATTAAAAGTTATCGTCTTTTTTTTGCATCCTGGACATGTATAATATATGTTATAGGTTTAATAAACAGCTATAAGATAATTCTTCTACTTAGTTTAATTTCAATTTTCCTGGTTAGCAAACAAGGATTCACTTGATCAAAAGTAGTGACAAGACTCAGTTCTTCAACTTAGATTAATTTTACTTTCTTTGGTTGTTAAAGAAGTAATCACTTTGATCAGCAGTACGGACAATTGTTGCATACTGAAGTAGATATTTAACAACTTGATAAGAATCAAGAATAAAGTTAAAAACAGTCATGCACTTGTTATTATCATCCAAGGACTAAGGGGTACCATTTAAGATCAAATTCAATTTTAAAAATTCATCACTAATATCATCCAAAGATTTACTCGCATCCATTTTATATTTAAACAAAGATCCTTTTAGAAAATACAAGTTGGGTAAAGACTTAGTAGAATAGAGAGATTCTAGTTTACCCTAGAGTTCAAGTCCAGTATCACATTGATGTACATTTCAAATAACTGAATCAAACATGTTAAAAAACAATAAATTGAATGCTTCTTCATCTATTTCTCCGACTATGTCTAAGAGATCTTTAGGCCATAGTTCTATGTTCTTAACCAATGCATGTCCTACAATATGATGAGATAGTAGCACGTTCATCTTTATCTACCGTACACCATAGTTAATTTTTCCATCATAGGTTAACATCTCGAACGAGTTGTAGCCATCATGTTAGTACACGAAAAATATAGATATGTAAAAAAAGTTAAAAAAAACTTTACAGCATAAAAATACCTTTTAAACCATGAGTTTATATCCACCAGAACTCGAAAACTGAAAAGTCTCTCAAGAGTTCAGAATATTAGGAATTTTATTAAAATACCTTTAAAGATTTTCAAGATCCTAGAAACACAAAATCAGAAAACCCAAAATATTAAAAGAACTTTTATCGACTTTTAGATCTGGATCATCAAACCCTAAAAGAGTATAAAATATAAGATATTTGTAAGGGATTTGAACAAACTCTTATTTCACTGTTGTAAAAATGTTAGGATCTTAAGATTTGAGTTTCAAAATACATTTTAGAAAAGAGGTTAGAGCAAATTATAAAGAACAAAATAATTTATCGTGGTTTAACAAAATATCTACGTCCATGTTGGGCTCTGGTGATAAAAGTTACTTAACGATATTCAGACAATCAAACTAAAACCTTAAAGCTATCAACTAATATAGACTACCCAAACAAACTACGCTAGTTAACTAGTGATTATTTTTTATCTTTAGACAATACTCCTTTTTCATTTAGCACATATAAAACATTTGACCTAAAATTATTTGATTCATCTAAACCTAACCTTAAAATTTATTAAACCTCTCTGTCTTCTTCTTCATGAATAAAGTAGAGATAAAATTACAGAAAATCCATAAATGAAGAAAAAGGAAAAAGAGAAGGCTAAAATTAAAAGTTATTGTATAAAATGGTAAATTGTTTTGCTATATTTTATATTTTTATATAATTAAATTTATTTTTTATAAGAAAAACTCTGACTTTGATGTACAATAAGTGTCAATGAGAAAGATATATAAACAATTACAACTGAAAAATTAATAAAAATTATTATATTCTTAGAATCATTTATTTATATCTTGCAAATATACAAATGTTTATTTGCTTTTATGGTTGAATCGTGTATCTTTATTGATCCTTATTAATATAAATTTTTTCAATTTATTCACGAAAAGATCGTTGATTATGATATTTCAAAATATATTTAGGTAAGTCTTGTCTCTCCTAAAAGTAGATTGTATGTATAATATTTTAAATAGATGATAAATTATAGTTAAGTTATAAATTATTTGAGTAATCATATGGTTCAGTAAGTTAGAGATGTTAACAATTAAGGTCAATTGGAATGGATTTTTATGCAACAATTGATATTACCTACACTTTACACATATCACTTATTCCCTAATTTTCTTTTATATCAAAATAATGCAAACTATTTGCTTACCTATTAGATCGATATCGATGGTCATTATATTTCAATTATAGATTTATATCTATATAAATTAGAGAGGTGCGTTCATTTTTTCTATTTTCTAAAGTATTCTTATTTCTTCTTTATTTTTAAATAGAAATCGTAAAATATTAATGGACGGACACGTGTAAATTTATTAATTTGGAATTTTTTGGTATTTGTCATTTTAGGTTGTTAAATGCATTTGAATTTTTAAATAAATTTTATGTTTTTTTCCTTTGGATTGATGAATTACTTATATGTATATATATATATATATATATATATATATATACATAAAAGTTGTGTTTTGCTACCACTTAAGTACCTATTTAATTAAGTATATGTAAATGAAGAAGAAATATTTGTTTTGTTATCAAGTTTTTTGTAAACATAGTATATTCTTAATAAATAATAGTACATTAGCACCCTTTGAAAAAAAAAATTAGTATAAATTTGTCCATGAAAGGCATACTATTCTCAACCGATTGTTGGTAGATGAGATTGTAACACTAATTAAAATTAAAAAATATAAAACGTTTAGGAAAAATTAAGCTTAGCTTCAAGAAACATAATCTCGTCTTCACACTGAACTCTTTCAATATTAGCATCCCAATACTTTTTAGTTTCAGAAACAAATGCAAAACTAATCAACCTACCTCACTCTTAAAAACCCAACAGTCATACCCAACAATTCAAAACATCATAAAGATTTATCCCATATCTTGAACTCTCACCTAGATGTAGTGAATTTACAACCTCAAATACTTTCAGTTGTGTTAACAAATTTGAATATCATTCCCGCAGGTAATTTGCACATCTAATTTGCTGTAAACGATCATGGAGATACGAGATTTTACTGCAACAAAGCTCGTAATATTTTCTTCGGGTATGTTCTGGAAGCTCAGAATCTATGCGAACTCCATCAACTGGAAGCTCAGAATCTATGCGAACTCCATCAACAAAAACATGAAAATCATCAAAGGTTTTGAGTCTTGGGAGGAACTTGAAACCCTCCAAATACTTCGGAAGCTAATTCATCACTAGAGTTTTTGGATTGTTCTTCAAGTTCTCGTTCTGCCCGAGAGGAGGTGCGGCTGACCGTGAGAAACGTCACAAAATATTATTTATCAACAAAATTCAGTTGGTTAATCTGAGTACTTTCGCCTTCTTGTATATTGTATTTAATATTGACAAGCTGGTACAAAACTTTTACAAACAAATTTAGATTAAGATCATAGGTCTATTGAAACGCAATACAATCGTTCATTTTAATATGTTCATATAATTCTTTCATACGCATAGTCCCGAAAACCTTTTAAAAATCTTGATAAACTAATCTCCAATATATATTCTTGGTCTTGTAACTTATTCTAATTTGAAAGAAAAAATTAGCCTAATAAATTATGATAGAAGAACATTCATATTAAACCCATCTTCAATATTATCCCCACAATTTTGTTAGGATCACACTCCAACCGCATTTATAACCAAATTTACGGATTTTGTTGGAATATTCAAGTTGTAGACATACTTTAAAAATATATAATATGTTCCATTAAAATTAAATATTAATATTTTTATTTAATTATTTAATCGCATAAATCATATGATTTAAAATGTAATTGAAAACAATGATAGAACAAAGAATCAAAAAAAGAATTTATAAATACTGACGATGTAGTTTCTACTCACTCACTCTTAATTTATAAAATACCACACATCATCATTTAAATCATGATCTCCGCCACACTCCAATTATACATAAACATTACACACACCTCAAAAGCCATATCACTTTTCACATCTCTAGCTTTTATCTCGTTCTATTTAAATCAACTTTTTCATATTCTATTCCACCACGAATCTCAATATATCCTCTTTCTTATGTATAATGTTTTGTTAGTCCTAGGCAGACCGATCTCCAATCAAGTGTTGTTTTTTATCTCCTCACCTTTCGGATTCGATGGTCATTACATTTTAATTATAAATTAATATCATCAATGGTTAGTGAGGTGCGTTTAATTTTTTCATTTTCTAAATTGTTCTCATTTCAAAAAATAGAAACGATTTGCAAAATATTAATGGGTTGACACATGTAAATTTATTGATTTGTTTTTTTGGTATTTGTCACTTTAGGTTCGTTTGTTGCATTCGATTATTTGGATTATCTTTATGTTTTTTCTTTTTCATTGATGGATTACCTTTAGGAAATATCTAAATTTTCTAGACAAACAAATATAAGATATGTGTTGTTACCGTTGACCTACCTATTTAATCATATATAAATGAAGAACATATTATGTTTTGTTATCAATGGTCAATATTATTGATCAGATGTCAAATAAAGTTTTCAAATATTCCATACAAAAATTAGTTTATCTATATAGGAATTTAAATTGTTAAAAATTTGGTAGAAATTTAGGAAAAATATTTAGATTATAGAAAATATTTGTCTGGGATAATTAGTAAAGGAGACAAAAATCTTTGTAAAATTGAGTTAAATAGGTATGATTTAGTGAATAAGATGTATAGTTTTTTCCTTTGTAAAAAGAATACTAAGTTGAAGTAATGTATCTATCTGGCTTGTAATAGTTGATGTGAATAAATTCTAACTTTTGAATGAAACGCGCATGCACTTATGTATCTTAAAGGTGCAAGAATTTCAGCTTGATGTTCATCAAGCTCAAGCACAAGGACAAACTCCTAAGATCTTTTACACCACCTTTAAAGATCCTTAGTCTTGTAAAAATGCAAATTTGTGCAATGTAAACATTCATGTAAATGCACATGAACATGTATATATACTTTTAATGGTCTTATTATAGAGTTGTAGTTTTTGGATAATTTACCTCTGTCTTGTTGTTTTGGACTTAGACTATGAAAGAGGGAGATCATATATAAATTTTGATCATTCTGATAAAAATACGGAATAAATTCAAAAATATTGTCAAGAATATGTTGTGGAAGTAAAGTCATAGTTATTATGGTTATTAGGAACTGGGCATGAACTTTATGACTCTTCAATGTAATAAAAAGTACATTTTACATTTTAATCTTAATAAGATTGTTCTTTTAATTATTTTTTGTTGCTCTTATCAACTAAATGATGTATATATTTTGTCGCTATTTATATATATTAGTTAATACACAATAACTCTAAATTTTAAATGTATATATAATTTCGATCATTCAAAATAAATGTACAAGTACCCTAATTTCTGTAATTAACATTCCCATATATGTATAATTAATGCAACTCAAAACTTGTCTTCTTATTAAATAAAAGCATCTAGCATTATTAGAAACATACCCACATCTATATAGCGCAATCCATTTCTTATTTAGTTAATTTATAGTTTTCAAATACACGAAAAATGAAATTAAACCTAAGAGACGCGATATCCATCCTTATTTTTGTGTAATTATCTTTTTCGGATGAGACTTAGCATAACAAGTTATAATTTAATCCCTAAAATTCTCAAATATAAATAAAACACAAACGAGATTTAGCCTCAATTCGCCTAAATCTGACAACCGAGCAAAAATATATGTACGTTTGCAATTTTAAAACCAACAACATAAATTTCAACATATGGATTTTTTTGAATTTTTTATTACAACACATAGATCTCATTGGGATACTTCAATTTTACATACTGATGATTCAAAGTTAATCATCATATTGTCAAAAACTGCATCTATGGAGTTTTACAAAAACCAATAAAATCGAAATATTAACCTTTTATTTCCACCTTGATACCCTTATCGTAAAGACATGCCAGCATCCAAAATGTAGAGTCTTCATTTTGGGAGGATTTTGTACCTATTATTCACCTTTCTAGTGAGATTAGGAGCTCGACCGAAGAGTCAACACAACTAGTGCACCACTCGGACAATAACGACCTCTGCTCACATTTAGGGTAGGCTCATGAACAATTCTGACCAAAATCCCTTACGAGGACCCTAAGGTAATCAACTTTCTTGACACCCCTTATATGAAGACGATAGTCCATCTGGCGGCTATGTGCCTTATTGGGCTCATATACATTATTCATGTTCCCAAAGAGTAGAGGTATGTGCACTATATATTTGCAACTCTGCTTGAATAGATTTTAGCCTCAAACTACCTTGATCGCCAAAGTGTCATTCAGATCCCACCCTTTGGTGAGTAACCATGGTTTGCATGAAACAAGATCTAGAGCCCCGATCCAGGTAGAAACGCCAATGCGAAGAGACCTTTCCATAACATATATTTTCAAAGTCTAAGAGATGCTTTTAATATCTAGTAGTGTAACGTTCAATTAATGGCACCATATGTGGGAAACTTATAAGTTTATATCACACGCACCGAGTAAGACACATGGATAACCGTAGTGCAAGATGAGGAAGATTAAAGGAGGTCTAAATCATTGTTCGGATAGAGCCACAAGGCTTATACAAAGAACCCTTTGTTTCTATATATTTTGATCGCAGTGCTGCAAGAATAGTTGTTTACTCAATGTATGTCGTCAAGAATATCATCTCGCTTCTTCACCCTTCATCGCTAGTTATATATTTTCAACAAATAAATTGTTAATCTAATCTAACATGTTTAAATAAAGATGGTCTAGATGATCAATAACACCTACATAACCTCAGCCTCATAAATCTTTTTTTTGTCTAAACAATACGTGTTTAATAAATAAAATTGTAAGTGGTCCCCATAACCAATGAATATTCTCAAGATAAAATATGATGCATCTTTTTCATCTAATAAGTCATCTATCAAGTGTATTATTAGGGACTTCAAATGTGGTGTTATCAAATGCAATGCTTAGGATATTGTTGTTGAGAGTGAAATGGAGGCTAAAGTTTTAGGGATCTTGAAAGCTTGTATTTGGGCAAGAGATCACAAATAATTAAATGCATTGTTGAGAATATTGGTAAAGCCTTGATAGACGCTCTCGCAAACAATCTTAGTATTAGTGGTAACCCGAGTATTCGTAATATAATTCATAGTATTTAATTTGTTGATGAATCTTGTAACTCTTTATACGCATTTGTTATAAGAGAAAAAAACAAGTTATAGATTAAATGACCAAGAACGTGTCTTCGGAATTGGTTAACTCCCTTTCTAACCCAATCATTTTTTTGCTCTAGATGCGTCCCTTTCGTTGATTGGTTAAATAAGTTGTAACTTTTAAAATATTAATGAAAAATCTTTTAGAACAAAAAAAATACATCATGTTAAGATATTGCCAAGTTTGTGACTTTAATTTTCATTTGTACTTAATATATTCCCCAACCGTAGGAATTTTACAGAAAAATTACAATGGGGCATGTTATAAATCTCTGCAAATGTTCTAACTGGAAAAAGCAAACATATGGTGCTGAAAAGATTGATCAAGGCAACACGACAACATTGTCTATTCAGACTAAAAAACATGAAATTCCTAGGTGAAATATCTTTAGTTAGTATAGACTATAGAGAGAGTAGCTTTCATTAAATTTAAGTGGAAGATTCTATAAATGACTTCTCATTTTCAGGAGACCGTTTAGGAGAATACAAGAAAGGTTTCGGTGGAATTTGCAAGGAGTGAAGGCTACCTTTAAGCATCTCCACCACCTTACAAATCGCTGGCCGAACAATCAGATTTGTCTGAATACACCATAAGCCAACTAAAATAATCTTCCTAGTAATCTCTTCTTCCTCTTCACATGTAATAGCTTGTATATTTATCTCAGTTCCTAGCTCAAGATACTCATATATCCACTGAGGAAAGTAAATTTCACTACTTCTAACTACTTCCGCTATATTCTTCCTCACTCCGACCATTTCAAGAATCATCATCCCATAACTATAGATATCGGATTTATGAGAAACCTCTCCAAGGTGTCTAAAAATCACTTCTAGAGCTATATAACCAGGTGTTCCTCTAGCAGTCTACGCCGATAAAATACTTTGTTTTTTCTCGGATAATTTAGCCACTCGTGAGGTTTAATATCAAAGTCAACAATTCTTGTACTCAAACCTCAGTGTAAGTAATCCAAACCTCGTGCGATTCCAATAGTAATCTCGTACAATGTTTTCCACTCCAAGTGACACTCATCATTTAGCAGTACATTTTTGTATATGAACTTGTCTAAAGATCCATTAACCATGAATTCATAGATTAATGCTCTTCTCTTGATGTAGCAAAAAACCAACAAAGTGACTACATTTACATGAGAAGTTTTACTAATGAAACTTCATTGACAAAATCTTCTCCATTACCTTTTGTATCATTCAAGACCTTCACAGCTACTAAACGACCATCGGGTAGCTTTCCTTTATATACACAACCATATCCACCTTTCCCAAGTTTCTCCTTCAATGAGTTTGTTATTTTCTTAATTTCTGTATAGCTATAGTATTTTGGAGCAAAAGATCCACAGTTTCTCATAAATTCTTCAACATTTGGATTATTTTTTCTATATACCCTCTGTTTACCTAACAACTTGAAACAATTTTTTCTATATCGGTAGAGTGTACACGAGATTACAATCGCACTGAGAAGTAAGTACTTATGTTGTATATAGAAAGTTAAATTAATTATATCTAATGGAACAAGATAAGTTACATGGAGGCCATATAAGTGATTTATGGAGTAAAATACATAAGTATGTTCAGCGTTCGCTGCAATATTAAAAAAGAAAGCCACTATAAAAGTGAAATGCCTAGAAGACCATTTTAGTTTTACCTATTATGATAATAATGAATAGTGGAATCGTCGCATGTCCAGATGCATCTGCTGCTGCAAGATAGACATTTAGCAGAAAAATGGTGAGTGAAAATTGATTTATTGAGAATATGATTTATCTAGTCATTATTATAAAAGTAAATAACAAAAATAGATATTGTTTAAAGCCTAAAAGCATTTTTAAACCAAATATTTTAAAATATCATCTTAATTCAAATATATTTATATATGTCATTTTTAGACTATTTCACTAGTTTCGTTAAATATTTTCTAAATTTTAAAAATAATTTAAACATTTTAAATAAAATAGTTTATTTCTTTTATGTTTATTTGAAATGTCTACATTATCTTTAAAAAATTTATAAAATATTCTATAAATAACGCTTTAAATATTATGAGTTAAACTGTTTGGAAAAAAAACTAACGGGGAGACCGAGACAAAGGATGATGAAGAATATAAACTCTAACATGGAATGAAACACTTTAATGTAAAGGCGAAGGTCAATAGTTGGTCTACTGGTCAGAATATTCCATAGAGACTTAGAGATCCTGAAATCGAATTTTATTAGAATGAAATTGAATTTTATTGGAATCAAAATGATTTTACCGATAGTAAGTGATCCATAAAGCATACATCTAGAAACACGGGTACATGAAGGGAAACCGGAAGAATTCAAGAATTTTTTCTAGAGAATCTAAAACTTGAAATATTTAGTGAGGTTCGAGTTTGACTTTTTCTTTTTGGTTTCATTTCCAGTTCAGAAAAAACATTAAATCTTATATTTATGTTGGAAGATGGGGCTAATATTTATTAAGGTTTTTCCAAAAAAAACGTAAGGCAAATCCTAACAGCATTTCGGGACCAAGCTGCGATAAGTCAATTTTTCACGACACAGTTTTGCACGTTAACAAAAATCATTATATTTTATATATATATATATATATATATATATATAAAAGTTTTCAAGTTACATATATAGATACAATTTTAAAAGTAAAATCGTTCAATAAATAACATATAAAAGTATATATCTTTCAAATTATTATCAAGATTAAATATATGGATTTTACTCTTCAGAGAATATTGTATTCCCAAATACCTTTTAAAATATAGGGGATAGTCTTGTAGAAAATTGAGAGATCAATTACTACTTTATGATAAAAAAAAAGATTAAACATCTATTCACTAGAGTAAGGATAGTGCCCACATACGAAAGAGTTCGGAATTGGGCATATGACCTCTAGCACCACATGTAAGAGGATATTGACCATTCATGCAATAGCAAATAAATGAACTTGAACTCGAGTTGTATCCACATTGCCCATCTGTTAGAATATATTGGTTACATCGTGTGTTGTTTGAAAACCATCTTACCTCAAAGCCACTTGCAAGAGCTAATTGTAATTTCCTTTCCGTAAACTTAAGACTTTCTAACCTTGAAAAGGTTTCCGAATTAACGGGAACGTTAATAGAATTGTTGCATCTCACCATACTAGAATAATCAGGAAAAAGTGCTTCTTTTGTCTAAGTAAAAGCTGCGGCTTGTACTTTTATTGACAATACGATCAAATGATTTGGAAGCGCGCAACAAAGGTTGTCCTGGAATTAGAGAGCACCCATTGTAAAGAGTTGTGTTATGGTAATTGGCACCATAATAAAAGATTTTGAAATCCATGGTCGTATTATATAAAGACGAGGGACAAAGATTACTACATAAATCTTCTAGCAACTTTAAGAGCTTGTGTTGTTTTATTGACGGAAAGGACACGATATGTTACAGATTGGATTGTAATAAACGGAACATCTTCTACACACTTCAACAAAAAACCTGGAAACCTGCAATTTTCAGGTCATGCATCTCCGTAGAAAGGATAACCAAGTTTTGATCCTCCACAATGAATCACCTTTGTGAATTTTACGAATTCTTTGACTTGGTAGAAAGATAAAGGGGTATAGATTAGGCTAATTGTGATAAAGAATAAAAAGACTTAAAAGAGATTAATACTATGCATTTTCAGAGTAGACAAGAGAGTTTTTCTCCAATGCTATACTTTGGAAAATATCTTATAGAAAACCTTTATTATGGAGAATAAGTCAGTCAACCCTACCAAGCAATCACTTTGGAAGCAGAATCTAAAAACAAAAACCAAATCAAATGATTTTTTTTCCAACAAATCAATTGATAACTCGTTAATCTTTATTCCAGATTTCTAGAAAAAGGTGTTTTGTCTTTTTCTTTTTTAAGTATTAAGACACTTTTTTTTCAATATTACATTTGTTTAAATAATAAAATAGTATTGTAATAAATAATTCCCATATATTAATTAAAAATATATATATAATTTATATAAAATCAAAATGTTAAGTGTTTTTTTAATCAAATTTATAATTTTCAAATGTTGACAATTCTGCCAAACTTATTTCTTGAACGACGTATCCTTGATTTAATACAGAAGGTTTGTACTTATTTTATTTTATTTTTTGAGTAAATAAATATATGTATATATAATTGTTTTGAAATAAATAAATTTACATACTCATAATTCAAAGTTGATAATCTGTGAATCAATAGAAAATCTATCTTTACTTAAGTAACAAATTATAATCATGCTTTATCAAAATATTACATGAATATTATTATACATAATACATACACCTATAGTGAATCTTCCTTTATCTTTGCTAGCAATGTATTGACATCGATCTTCTATTAATTTCTCTTCTATTCTGAAATATCATTGTCAAGTTAATTGCACTATAGGTCCCCATATTATACAAAAATTACAATATTTATAGGTTCCTAAATATAACAAAATCTGTAATATATATTCTTATAGGCCTTATATTAATTTATTTTAATGAATTTCAGTTTAAGCCCATATATCATATAATATAACCTATATTTTAATTTTATTATGTATAAAAACAAAATTTTCATAGAAATACAATTAATAAGATTTATTTTAGAAGTTGGGGAGACCAAGTGAAGATTCTAAAGATTATTTTCGATTTTTTCCATATCAATTGCACTATAGGTCCCTATAATATGTAAAATTGCATCGTATGTCCCTATATTTTGCAAAATTGCACTATAAGTCCTTATATTCTGCAAAATTACACTATAGGTTCCTATATTGAATTTAATATGTTCATAAAATTCTTTCATTCTCACATTCCAAAAGATAATAAGGAAATCAATAAACATTCCTTTATCCCAGTCCACCAGAAAACCTTTTAACAATCATGTTAAACCTGCAATGTATTTTTTGATATTGCAACTCATTTTTAATTTGAAGATATAATTTTCACAATAAAGTATGATGTAAGGAAATTTAAAACATATATGTTCCACATCTTCAATAAGATATATGAAATTTTGGTCAACATCAAGTTCTAAACATATTTTTAAATATATAATATATTTTGTTAAAATTAAATATACTAATATTTTTTTATTTTTTTATTCTAATTAATTACGAACATAAATCATATAACTTAATATTTATTTCAAAAAAAATTAAATATTTGACGTGTAGTTTCTAATCACTCTTACCTATAAAATGTAACATATCATCCTTCAAAAACCTAACAGCCGCCACACCTCAATTATGTATTTTACACACACCTCAAAAGGTATATCATTATTCTCACATCTCCGGCAGTTATCTCATTCTTTCTAAATCAACTTCTTCTAATTCTAGTTCACCACAGATCTCCATTTCTTCTCTTTCTTATGTTAATTTTTTGTCCTATTCAGTCCATTCTCCAATCAAGTGTTCATTATTTGCTTACCTATTAGATCGATGGTCATTATATTTCAATTATAGATTTATATCTATATAAATTAGAGAGGTACGTTCATTTTTTCTATTTTCTAAAGTATTCTTATTTCTTCTTTATTTTTAAATAGAAATCGTAAAATATTAATGGGCGGACACATGTAAATTTATTAATTTGGAATTTTTTGGTATTTGCCATTTTAGGTTTTTAAATGCATTTGAATTTTTGAATATTTTTTATGTTTTTTTGTTTGGATTGATGAATTACTTATATGTATATATATATATATATATATATATATATATATATATATATATATATATATATATATATACATAAAAGTTGTGTTTTGCTACCACTTAAGTACCTACTTAATTATGTATATGTAAATGAAGAAGAAATATATGTTTTGTTATCAAGTTTTTAGTAAACATAGTATATTCTTAATAAATAATAGTACATTAGCACCCTTTGAAAAAAAAAAATTAGTATAAATTTGTCCATGAAAGGCATACTATTCTCAACCGATTGTTGGTAGATGAGATTGTAACACTAATTAAAATTAAAAAATATAAAACGTTTAGGAAAAATTAAGCTTAGCTTCAAGAAACATAATCTCCTCTTCACACTGAACTCTTTCAATATTAGCATCCAAATACTTTTTAGTTTCAGAAACAAATGCAAAACTAATCAACCTACCTCACTCTTAAAAACCCAACAGTCATACCCAACAATTCAAAACATCATAAAGATTTATCCCATATCTTGAACTCTCACCTAGATGTAGTGAATTTACAACCTTAAATACTTTCAGTTGTGTTAACAAATTTGAATATCATTCCCGCAGGTAATTTGCAGAATCTATGCGAACTCCATCAACTGGAAGCTCAGAATCTATGCGAATTCCATCAACAACAACATGAAAATCATCAAAGGTTTTGAGTCTTGGGAGGAACTTGAAACACTCCAAATACTTCGGAAGCTAATTCATCACTAGAGTTTTTGGATTGTTCTTCAAGTTCCCGTTCTGCCCGAGAGGAGGTGCGGCTGACCGTGAGAAACATCACAAAATATTATTTATCAGCAAAATTTAGTTGGTTAATCTGAGTACTTTCGCCTTCTTGTATATTGTATTTAATATTGACAAGCTGGTACAAAACTTTTCCAAACAAATTTAGATTAAGATCATAGGTCTATTGAAACGCAATACAATCGTTCATTTTAATATGTTCATATAATTCTTTCATACGCATAGTCACGAAAACCTTTTAAAAATCTTGATAAACTAATCTTCAATATATATTCTTGGTCTTGTAACTTATTCTAATTTGAAAGAAAAAATTAGCCTAATAAATTATGATATAAGAACATTCATATTAAACCCATCTTCAATATTATCCCCACAATTTTGTTAGGATCACACTCCAACCGCATTTATAACCAAATTTACGGATTTTGTTGGAATATTCAAGTTGTAGACATACTTTAAAAATATATAATATGTTCCATTAAAATTAAATATTAATATTTTTATTTAATTATTTAATCGCATAAATCATATGATTTAAAATGTAATTGAAAACAATGATAGAAAAAAGAATCAAAAAAAGAATTTATAAATACTGACGATGTAGTTTCTACTCACTCACTCTTAATTTATAAAATACCACACATCATCATTTAAATCATGATCTCCGCCACACTCCAATTATACATAAACATTACACACACCTCAAAAGCCATATCACTTTTCACATCTCTAGCTTTTATCTCGTTCTATTTAAATCAACTTTTTCATATTCTATTCCACCACGAATCTCAATATCTCCTCTTTCTTATGTATAATGTTTTGTTAGTCCTAGGCAGACCGATCTCCAATCAAGTGTTGTTTTTTATCTGCTCACCTTTCGGATTCGATGGTCATTACATTTTAATTATAAATTCATATCATCAATGTTTAGTGAGGTGCGTTTAATTTTTTCATTTTCTAAATTGTTCTCATTTCAAAAAATAGAAACGATTTGCAAAATATTAATGGGTTGACACATGTAAATTTATTGATTTGTTTTTTTGGTATTTGTCACTTTAGGTTCGTTTGTTGCATTTGATTATTTGGATTATCTTTATGTTTTTTCTTTTTCATTGATGGATTACTTTTAGGAAATATCTAACTTTTCTAGACAAACAAATATAAGATATGTGTTGTTACCGTTGACCTACCTAGTTAATCATATATAAATGAAGAACATATTATGTTTTGTTATCAATGGCCAATATTATTGATCAAATGTCAAATAAAAGTTTTCAAAAATTCCATGAAAAAATTAGTTATATCTATATAGGAATTTAAATTGTTAAAAATTTGGTAGAAATTTAGGAAAAATATTTAGATTATAGAAAATATTTGTCTAGGATAATTAGTAAAGGAGACAAAAATCTTTGTAAAATTGAGTTAAATAGGTATGATTTAGTGAATAAGATGTATAGTTTTTTCCTTTGTAAAAAGAATACTAAGTTGAAGTAATGTATCTATCTGGCTTGTAATAGTTGATGTGAATAAATTCTAACTTTTGAATGAAACGCGCATGCACTTATGTATCTTAAAGGTGCAAGAATTTCAGCTTGATGTTCATCAAGCTCAAGCACAAGGACAAACTCCTAAGATCTTTTACACCAACTTTAAAGATCCTTAGTCTTGTAAAAATGCAAATTTGTACAATGTAAACATTCATGTAAATGCACATGAACATGTATATATACTTTTAATGGTCTTATTATAGAGTTGTAGTTTTTGGATAATTTACCTATGTCTTGTTGTTTTGGACTTAGACTATGAAAGAGGGAGATCATATATAAATTTTGATCATTCTGATAAAAATACGGAATAAATTCAAAAATATTGTCAAGAATATGTTGTGGAAGTAAAGTCATAGTTATTATGGTTATTAGGAACTGGGCATGAACTTTATGACTCTTCAATGTAATAAAAAGTACATTTTACATTTTAATCTTAATAAGATTGTTCTTTTAATTATTTTTTGTTGCTATTATCAACTAAATGATGTATATATTTTGTCGCGATTTATATATATTAGTTAATACACAATAACTCTAAATTTTGAATGTATATATAATTTCTATCATTCAAAATAAATGTACAAGTACCCTAATTTCTGTAATTAACATTCCCATATATGTATAATTAATGCAACTCAAAACTTGTCTTCTTATTAAATAAAAGCATCTAGCATTATTAGAAACATACCCACATCTATATAGCGCAATCCATTTCTTATTTAGTTAATTTATAGTTTTCAAATACACGAAAAATGAAATTAAACTTAAGAGACGCGATATCCATCCTTATTTTTGTGTAATTATCTTTTTCGGATGAGACTTAGCATAACAAGTTATAATTTAATCCCTAAAATTCTCAAATATAAATAAAACACAAACGAGATTTAGCCTCAATTCGCCTAAATCTGACAACCGAGCAAAAATATATGTATGTTTGCAATTTTAAAACCAACAACATAAATTTCAACATATGGATTTTTTTGAATTTTTTATTACAACACATAGATCTCATTGGGATACTTCAATTTACATACTGATGATTCAAAGTTAATCATCATATTGTCAAAAAATGCATCTATGGAGTTTTACAAAAACCAATAAAATCGAAATATTAACCTTTTATTTCCACCTTGATACCCTTATCGTAAAGACATGCCAGCATCCAAAATGTAGAGTCTTCATTTTGGGAGGATTTTGTACCTATTATTCACCTTTCTAGTGAGATTAGGAGCTCGACCGAAGAGTCAACACAACTAGTGCACCACTCGGACAATAACGACCTCTGCTCACATTTAGGGTAGGCCCATGAACAATTCTGACCAAAATCCCTTACGAGGACCCTAAGGTAATCAACTTTCTTGACACCCCTTATATGAAGACGATAGTCCATCTGGCGGCTATGTGCCTTATTAGGCTCATATACATTATTCATGTTCCCAAAGAGTAGAGGTATGTGCACTATATATTTGCAACTCTGCTTGAATAGATTTTAGCCTCAAACTACCTTGATCGCCAAAGTGTCATTCAGATCCCACCCTTTGGTGAGTAACCATGGTTTGCATGAAACAAGATCTAGAGCCCCGATCCAGGTAGAAACGCCAATGCGAAGAGACCTTTCCATAACATATATTTTCAAAGTCTAAGAGATGCTTTTAATATCTAGTAGTGTAACGTTCAATTAATGGCACCATATGTGGGAAACTTATAAGTTTATATCACACGCACCGAGTAAGACACATGGATAACCGTAGTGCAAGATGAGGAAGATTAAAGGAGGTCTAAATCATTGTTCGGATAGAGCCACAAGGCTTATACAAAGAACCCTTTGTTTCTATATATTTTGATCGCAGTGCTGCAAGAATAGTTGTTTACTCAATGTATGTCGTTAAGAATATCATCTCGCTTCTTCACCCTTCATCGCTAGTTATATATTTTCAACAAATAAATTGTTAATCTAATCTAACATGTTTAAATAAAGATGGTCTAGATGATCTATAACACCTACATAACCTCAGCCTCATAAATCTTTTTTTTGTCTAAACAATACGTGTTTAATAAATAAAATTGTAAGTGGTCCCCATAACCAATGAATATTCTCAAGATAAAATATGATGCATCTTTTTCATCTAATAAGTCATCTATCAAGTGTATTATTAGGGACTTCAAATGTGGTGTTATCAAATGCAATGCTTAGGATATTGTTGTTGAGAGTGAAATGGAGGCTAAAGTTTTAGGGATCTTGAAAGCTTGTATTTGGGCAAGAGATCACAAATAATTAAATGCATTGTTGAGAATATTGGTAAAGCCTTGATAGACGCTCTCGCAAACAATCTTAGTATTAGTGGTAACCCGAGTATTCGTAATATAATTCATAGTATTTAATTTGTTGATGAATCTTGTAACTCTTTATACGCATTTGTTTTAAGAGAAAAAAACAAGTTACAGATTAAATGACCAAGAACGTGTCTTCGGAATTGGTTAACTCCCTTTCTAACCCAATCATTTTTTTGCTCTAGATGCGTCACTTTCGTTGATTGGTTAAATAAGTTGTAACTTTTAAAATATTAATGAAAAATCTTTTAGAACAAAAAAAATACATCATGTTAAGATATTGCCAAGTTTGTGACTTTAATTTTCATTTGTAGTTAATATATTCCCCAACCGTAGGAATTTTACAGAAAAATTACAATGGGGCATGTTATAAATCTCTGCAAATGTTCTAACTGGAAAAAGCAAACATATGGTGCTGAAAAGATTGATCAAGGCAACACGACAACATTGTCTATTCAGACTAAAAAACATGAAATTCCTAGGTGAAATATCTTTAGTTAGTATAGACTATAGAGAGAGTTGCTTTCATTAAATTTAAGTGGAAGATTCTATAAATGACTTCTCATTTTCAGGAGACCGTTTAGGAGAATACAAGAAAGGTTTCGGTGGAATTTGCAAGGAGTGAAGGCTACCTTTAAGCATCTCCACCACCTTACAAATCGCTGGCCGAACAATCAGATTTGTCTGAATACACAATAAGCCAACTAAAATAATCTTCCTAGTAATCTCTTCTTCCTCTTCACATGTAATAGCTTGTATATTTATCTCAGTTCCTAGCTCAAGATACTCATATATCCACTGAGGAAAGTAAATTTCACTACTTCTAACTACTTCCGCTATATTCTTCCTCACTCCGACCATTTCAAGAATCATCATCCCATAACTATAGATATCGGATTTATGAGAAACCTCTCCAAGGTGTCTAAAAATCACTTCTAGAGCTATATAACCAGGTGTTCCTCTAGCAGTAAACACGATAAAATACTTTGTTTTTTCTCGGAGAATTTAGCCAGTCGTGAGGTTTAATATCAAAGTGAACAATTCTTGTACTCAAACCTCAGTGTAAGTAATCCAAACCTCGTGCGATTCCAATAGTAATCTCGTACAATGTTTTCCACTCCAAGTGACACTCATCATTTAGCATTACATTTTTGTATATGAACTTGTCTAAAGATCCATTAACCATGAATTCATAGATTAATGCTCTTCTCTTGATGTAGCAAAAAACCAACAAAGTGACTACATTTACATGAGAAGTTTTACTAATGAAACTTCATTGATAAAATCTTCTCCATTACCTTTTGTATCATTCAAGACCTTCACAGCTAATAAACGGCCATCGGGTAGCTTTCCTTTATATACACAACCATATCCACCTTTCCCAAGTTTCTTCTTCAATGAGTTTGTTATTTTCTTAATTTCGGTATAGCTATAGTATTTTGGAGCAAAAGATCCACAGTTTCTCATAAATTCTTCAACATTTGGGTCATTTCTTCTATATACCCTCTGTTTACCTAACAACTTGAAACAATTTTTTCTATATCGGTAGAGTGTACACGAGATTACAATCGCACTGAGAAGTAAGTACTTATGCTGTATATAGAAAGTTAAATTAATTATATCTAATGGAACAAGATAAGTTACATGGAGGCCATATAAGTGATTTCTGGAGTAAAATACATAAGTATGTTCAGCGTTCGCTGCAATATTAAAAAAGAAAGCCACTATAAAAGTGAAATGCCTAGAAGACCATTTTAGTTTTACCTATTATGATAATAATGAATAGTGGAATCGTCGCATGTCCAGATGCATCTGCTGCTGTAAGATAGACATTTAGCAGAAAAATGGTGAGTGAAAATTGATTTATTGAGAATATGATTTATCTAGTCATTATTATAAAAGCAAATAACAAAAATAGATATTGTTTAAAGCGTAAAAGCATTTTTAAACCAAATATTTTAAAATATCATCTTAAGTCAAATATATTTATATATGTCATTTTTAGACTATTTCACTAGTTTCGTGAAATATTTTCTAAATTTTAAAAATAATTTAAACATTTTAAATAAAATAGTTTATTTCTTATATGTTTATTTGAAATGTCTACATTATCTTTAAAAAATTTATAAAATATTCTATAAATAACGCTTTAAATATTAATAGTTAAACTGTTTGGAAAAAAAACTAACGGGGAGACCGAGACAAAGGATGATGAAGAATATAAACTCTAACATGGAATGAAACACTTTGATGTAAAGGCGAAGGTTAATAGTTGGTCTACTGGTCAGAATATTCCATAGAGACTTAGAGATCCTGAAATCGAATTTTATTAGAATGAAATTGAATTTTATTGGAATCAAAACGATTTTACCGATAGTAAGTGATCCATAAAGCATACATCTAGAAACACGGGTACATGAAGGGAAACCGGAAGAATTCAAGAATTTTGTCTAGAGAATCTAAAACTTGAAATATTTAGTGAGGTTCGAGTTTGACTTTTTCTTTTTGGTTTCATTTCCAGTTCAGAAAAAACATTAAATCTTATATTTATGCTGGAAGATGGGGCTAATATTTATTAAGGTTTTTCCAAAAAAAAACGTAAGGCAAATCCTAACAGCATTTCGGGACCAAGCTGCGATACGTCAATTTTTCAAACCCGAGCTGTACGACACAGTTTTGCACGTTAACAAAAATCATTATATTTTATATATATATACAAGTTTTCAAGTTACATATGTAGATACAATTTTAAAAGTAAAATCGTTCAATAAATAACATATAAAAGTATATATCCTTCAAATTATTATCAAGATTAAATATATGGATTTTACTCTTCAGAGAATATTGTATTCCCAAATACCTTTTAAAATATGGGGGATAGTCTTGTAGAAAATTGAGAGATCAATTACTACTTTATGATAAAAAAAAAGATTAAACATCTATTCACTAGAGTAAGGATAGTGCCCACATACGAAATAGTTCGGAATTGGGCATAAGACCTCTAGCACCACATGTAAGAGGATATTGACCATTCATGCAATAGCAAATAAATGAACTTGAACTCGAGTTATATCCACATTGCCCATCTGTAAGAATACATTGGTTACATCATGTGTTGTTTGAAAACCATCTTACCTCAAAGCCACTTGCAAGAGCTAATTGTAATTTCCTTTCCGTAAACTTAAGACTTTCTAACCTTGAAAAGGTTTCCGAATTAACTGGAACGTTAATAGAATTGTTGCATCTCACCATACTAGAATAATCAGGAAAAAGTGCTTCTTTTGTCTAAGTAAAAGCTGAGGCTTGTACTTTTATTGACAATACGATCAAAATGATTTGGAAGCGCGCAACAAAGGTTGTCCTGGAATTAGAGAGCACCCATTGTAAAGAGTTGTGTTATGGTAATTGGCACCATAATCAAAGATTTTGAAATCCATGGTCGTATTATATAAAGACGGGACAAAGATTACTCCATAAATCTTCTAGCAACTTTAAGAGCTTGTGTTGTTTTATTGACGGAAAGGATACGATATGTTACGGATTGGATTGTAATAAACGGAACATCTTCTACACACTTCAACAAAAAACCTGGAAACCTGCAATTTTCAGGCCGTGCATCTCCGTAGAAAGGATAACCAAGTTTTGATCCTGCACAATGAATCGCCTTTGTGAATTTTACGAATTCTTTGACTATGTAGAAAGATAAAGGGGTATAGATTAGGCTAATTGTGATAAAGAATAAAAAGACTTAAAAGAGATTAATACTATGCATTTTCAGAGTAGACAAGAGAGTTTTTCTCCAACGCTATACTTTGGAAAATATCTTATAGAAAACCTTTATTATGGAGAATAAGTCAGTCAACCCTACCAAGCAATCACTTTGGAAGCAGAATCCAAAAACAAAAAGCAAATCAAATTATTTTTTTTTTCCAACAAATCAATTGATAACTCGTTAATCTTTATTCCAGATTTCTAGAAAAAGGTGTTTTGTCTTTTTCTTTTTTAAGTATTAAGACAATTTTTTTTTCCATATCAATTGCACTATAAGTCCCTATAATATGAAAAATTATACTATACTACTAGGTCCCTATATTCTGCAAAATTGCACTATAGGTCCCTATATTATACAAAATTGCACTCTAGGTCCCTATATTCTGCAAAATTAGAAAATCCACATAAGATTAGAAAAAATTTAAAGTTTTGTAAATTTACCCAAAATTTACAAATTTAGGCCTAAAAATAATGTGTTGGTCAAGAAGTTGGAAGAGGGAGACGACAAGTAGGACACTCCATCTTAATATCCATCCATCGTAATAAACAACCCGCATGAAAGAAATGATCACATGGTGTCACCTATATTTAACAATCATTAATTGCACTTTAGGAACTTAATATTATATATATACACAATTCTTTAAACATTTTATTAGATTCGGACGCTCTTTTTCAAGAACGCACTCCTTTGAAATTAGCGTCAATATTGACTTAAGTGCCCTATATTTTGCAAATATTGTACTATAGGTCCCTATATTTCTTTGGATTATTTTTCTATTGTAATATAATTATATATATCAGTGTGTCTGTGGGGGCCTCGTACCTATCTCGTGTTTGCTTGTGGAGGCCTCGTAACTATCTCGTGTGTGCCTATGGGTGTCTTGTACCTACCTTGAGTATGCTTGTCTGGTTCTTGTCCCTTTCTCAAGTTTTAATGTGTACCATCGAGAATTTATTTCATATGTAAGAAATATTATTTATAGTGATGAATTGCATTATCAGGTTTACTCGTTATATATCTATCAGTGACCCACATAATATTTTAACATAAAATTTGTGTTTGATATTTTTGATGACTTACTAAGCATTCGGTTTCTCACTCGTACTTTATGTCTGTGTTTTAGATAAGCATGAATCAGGGGAATGGGTATGAGAAGAGGGTAAAAAAGTTAACTAGTTACGAGCATCTCGTTAAAGGGAGTCATGATTGCTATCTCTATTTAAGAACTCATATTTACATTCATTGAATTGTCACTATCTTAGGCATGCATGCTACATCAGATTCAGCATCATTAATAGTCAATTTGTTCTTTAGTTTTATATTTTTTTCATAAAATGTCCAAACTTTACCATAAAGTAAATATTTTTTAGTTTCATTAGACTTCTTCTTACGATTATTAAAGTTTATCATTTTTTTTTGCATCCCGGACATGTATAATATTTGTTCTAGGTTTAATAAACAGCTACAAGACAATTCTTCTACTTAGTTTAATTTCAATTTTCTGGTTAGCAAAGAAGCAATCACTTGATCAAAAGTAGGGACAATACTCAGTTCTTCAACTTAGTTTAATTTCAATTTCTTTGGTTGTTAAAGAAGCAGTCACTTTGATCAGCAGTAGGGACAATTGTTGCATATTGAAGTAGATCTTTAACAACTTGATAAGAATCAAGAATAAAGTTAAAAACAGTCATGCACTTATTATTATCATCCAAGGACTAAGGGGTACATTTAACATCAAAGTCAATTTTAAAAATTCATCACTATTATACTCCAAAATTTTAAAGGCATCCATTTTATAGTTAAACAAAGATCCTTTTAAAAAATACAAGTTGGGTAAAGTCTTAGTAGAATAGAGAGATTCTAGTTTACTCTAGAGTTCAAGTGCAGTATCACGTCGATGTACATTTCAAATAACTGAATCGCACATGTTAAGAAACAATAAATTGAATGCGTTTTCATCTATTTCTCCGACTATATCCAAGAGATCTTTAGGCTATTTCTATGTTCTAAACCAATGCACCAATGCATGTCCTTCAGTATGATGAGATAGTAGCGTGTTCATCTTTATCTGCCTTACACCAAATGAAATTTTTTCATCATAGGTTAACATCTCAAACCGGTTGTAGCTATCATGTTAGTACACGAAAAATATAGGTATGTACAAAAAGTTAAAAAAGAACTTTACAGCATGAAAATACCTTTTAATCCATGAGTATCTGAAAAACTGAAAAGTCTCTCAGGAGTTCAGAATATTATAAATTTTATTGAAATACCTTTACAGATCCAGAAACACCAAATCTGAAAACCCAAAAAATTAAAAGAACTGTAATCGACTTTTAGATCTGGATCATCAAACCCTAAAAGAGTAAAAAATATAAGATATTTGTAAGGGATTTAAACAAACTCTTATTCCACTGTTGTAAAAACGTTAAGATCATAAATTTGAGTTTCAAAATACATTTTAGAAAAGAGTTCAGAGAAAACTATAAAGAACACAATAATTTATCGTGGTTTAACAAAATATCTACGTCCACGTTGGGCTTCGGTGATAGATGTTACTTAACGATATTCAAAAATCAAACCAAAAACCTTCAAGCTATCAACTAATATAGACTACCCAAACCAACTACTATAGCTAACTAGTGATTATTTTTTATTGAATGAGATTTAAACACTCTAATCGATTAAGAAGATAAACCATAAGTTTATTTCTAAAAGGAGATAGAAGACTGAAAAACTCAAGAACAAGAGAATGAGCCGAAATATGAATAAGGGAACCTTATATATAGGGTGGGTAGGGTTTAATTTGAATCGTCCAAACCGATCAAGATCAATAAATTTAATACATATGGGGTTTAATTAATAAAACACAATTATTTTAGACTCAAGACCAATAACCTATAAAAGAGTTCAGCCCAAAAATAAGACCAATACTGACTTATGACAAAACAGTGACTTAGACTAATCTAACCAAAAAACAATCATATTTCATAAATTTAAAAACCCCAATCTATTAGATTATTTAGTTAGTTCTTTTTGTTCTATTTATTTTTTTGTTGGAAACTTCACTTACTCCTATCCCATTTACCCTATATTAAACATTTGACCTAAAATTATTTGATTTATGGAAATCTAAACCTTTATATTTTTGAAACCTCACAGTCTTCTTCTTCATGCATAACGTAGAGATTAAATTTAAGAAAATCCATAAAATGAAGAAAAAGGAAAAGAGAAGGCTAAAATCAAAAGTTATTGTATAAATGGTAAATTGTTTTGCTATTTTTTATATTTATATATAATTAAATTAATTTTTTATAAGAAAAACTTTGATTTTGATGTACAATATGTGTCAATGAGAAAGATATATAAACAACTACAACTGAAAAATTAATAAAAATTATTATATTCTTGAATCATTTATTTATATCTTGCAAATATACGATTGTCTATTTAAATTTATGGTTGAATCTTGTATCTTTATTGATCCTTACTGATAAAAATATTTTGAATTTATTTACAGAAAGATTCGTTGATTATGATATTTCAAAATATATATAGGTAAGTCTTGTCTCTCCTAATAGTAGATTGTATGTATAAGATTTTAAATTGATGATAAATTATACTTAAGTTATAAATTATTTGAGTAATCATATGCTTCAGTCTGTTAGAGATGTTAACAATTGAGGTAAATTAAATTAGATTTTCATGCAACAATTGATATTACCTGTACTTTAAACATATCACTTATTCGCTAATTTTCTTTTGTATCAAAATATGGAAAACTAGGAAAACTGATATTGAACAAACCCAAGCTATAGCTTAGTGTAGTTCATTACTTCTACTACCCGGGAAATGAGTGGGATCAACGAGATCTGTCATTAAGCGATCATATTACTCAATCCAATGAATTTCTTTTAATAAACTGAGTTATCTTGTTCCGGCTCCTTGGACTCCTTCAATCCAGCTTGGAAGATGAAACAAACGAGGGCTCCCTACGAATTAACTTTAAAACATATAGCTGATCTAAACGATAGGGTTGATCCAATATTTTTTTGGGGTCAAAATTTATTATTATCAGAGGGGTTTCGGGGTGAATAAAAATCGAATATTTAGGCTAATATCAATGGGGCTAAAATTTAGGTAGAGATAGAGGGTTTAATTCCATTTATACTTAGTTTTTATCAATTTGTGCAATTGTGACATTCTACTTTTCACTTGTTTCCTTGTTGCCTTATATTAACGAGACATCCTTTAATTTTAATATAGTTTTGTTTTAGTCAAGTTTCTATATCTTCTTTTCTAGGACACTCTTTTCATGTTAGCATAGTCAAAAAAGTAGAAGATCCTCAAAACAATAAAAAAACTCAAATCCATGTCCGATCATTGCGCACACTTTAAGTGTTTTATCACATGCCTCTCCACTCGTGTTTTTGCATCTATTAAAATAATGCTACATATATGGGTATACTCGTTTTCTTCCTCCTGGTTTCTTACCGTTTAAGTTTCTTTTTATTTCAATATATCTTGTTGATTGTGTATGAAATACATAGGTACATGTGTATATAAGATATTAATTAAATTCCCATGTTTGTTCTCAAATTTAGTTACTTTTTTTTAAATTTTATCTTGGTTGAGTTTTTCAGGAGAGGCATAACAAACTTATATAATGGTAAATCCAAATATTACAGTAGCCTAGTTAAAGTTGATTCAAGTTTATCCGTAAAAGAGATAGCAAAACTGGATAATGCATACGAAAAGAAACGCAAAATGATGGTGGCACATAATAATTTCTTTAACAAGAGCAATGATAATCTTTAAGTAAGTACCATCCAGGGTGGGAGTTTAACCGATCGATCTTCATATTCCAAAATTACGCTGCTTGTCCCATCAGCTGATAATGGCCATTGTTTGGAAAGGATGAAGAAAGATTATAAAAATGATGTAATGTTTCGTGCATCTTAGCCTAGTCTAGTCAATGTTATAGACTGTATTGGCTTCAAAATTTCTTTTAATTTTATATTCTTACTTCTCTTTAACTCTTCAATTTTTTAAGCCATGTTTTGTCTACATTATTGTTGTTTTCATCTACAGAGACACAAGAAATTTAACAACTAGTGTATCAAGTTTTACATAATGATCCTCAACGTGGGCCAAGCGACCACCTGAAACTAAACTCCATTAGGTCCATTTTGTAAACTGTATATATGTTTGTCGAAATTGAGTTGTTGAAATAGGGGATAACTAATTACTCTTTATTTTGATAAATAAGTATTTCCTATGAATATTTTATTATGGATCTAAATGCTTAATAGTATGATAGAATTATATTATATGTTTTATTTGGTAAAAATTATATTGTCTCTAGCTATCAAAAAAATCAGCGGTATGCGTATAATCTTTTGGGTCATTTACAAAATATATTTTTCAAATCATATATCTTTAATCGTTCACTAGAGTAAATGTATGTTTACTTTTTATAAATTAAACTTGGTTGATAAAACATATTTTACTTTTGGACCATCTAGTTTTGATGAATGAAAGTTAAAGTAGGTTGATTAAATTTCTTTTACTTTGGGACCATCTAATTTGATGAATGATGTTCCTAGATAGCTCTCTAACTGTTTGAAGTTTCATTAATTATTCTTTCACTTGTAACTAATACTAATCATATTAATATATATAGCATTTTTTAATATTTTATTTACCGAAAAAAGGTGGCTGACCATGGTATTTCAACGACATAGATATTTTATGTAATTAACTTGGCAAGTCTTATCCACCTTTTAGCAATAGTATTTAATGTATTAATTCTAAAATTGGTGGTACATTCGGGGTAAGGAATCATTGACTCACGGTATCTCTAAATTTTTATAGTATCTTGTTTCAAGATATATATACAAGGTCATATTTCTAAACAATTTTAAGGTAGATTTGATCTGTAGGTCGAATAAGAATATACAGAGGTGGAATTCATCAATATTTCATATATATATTTCATATATATATATATATATATTTATATATAGTTTCTTATACTGAATATGTTGAACTTATGAAAAATATTTTATATACATAAAATATTAATTTGTATATGCCACAAATCGGTAAGTAAATAATCTAGTAAATGCCAACATGATTTTGTTTATATAGTATTTTACACGTAACTTGAATATATTAATTTGAATTATATGTATATAAAATACTTTTTCATAAGTTTAACAAGTCTAATAGTCCTCTATATAATTATGAAAGAATATATTTATATGAAATTGTAGCATTCCAATTTTATGCATTCATCTATAATACATTTATCATGATGTACGTTTAAGTGACACATGTTACTTTTATCACTATTAAGTATAACTGAAATATAAAAAGTCGGTATGTATGCAAAAATATTAAATTTAATAAATATGCACTAGAGGGGCTATACTCATTTGTATATGTGTAGGTGTCCATACATTTTTCTATCTTTTATTTACACCATACTTTAAAATTAGTATCAGTAGAAATGGTATATATAAAGTATAAATATATATTTATGAATCTTGAAATAATTTAGGATAAACACATATTTTCTCTCTCTCTCTCTATATCTATATAATATCGGAGAAGAGCCAACGGCCCGAAATGTCTCCAGTTTTTCTCCACATTTTCTAGCCTTCAGATTAAATTTTTATCATTTTCGACCTTTAGATCGATTTCAATTAATGGTCTAGATTGTCTAAATACAATCTACGGTTTAAAATATCTTGATGTCTCCTTCTATATTTTTCAACCCTTGGATTGCTTTTTTTTTTAAACTAAAAACAAAAAACAAAAAATCTTCTTCACCGCTTCTCTCTCTAACTTCACCTTTCCATCACCAAGCTCCTCTCCTGTACAATCGAAGAACCAAAATTAAATCTTCCCACCAAGCCGCTCTCATGCACAATCGAAAAAACCCATCTATGCAAACCCTCGATTCAGCCGCTCTCCTTCACAAGAAAACCGCCGCTACTCGCGAACCACAGGTAAAAAAATTATTTTACTTTTCAAACCCTCCATTTTCTCCAGCCGATTCAACCTTCCCACTAAGAGAGCCGCTATGGAACATTCAATAAAACCTATAACCCATTGCTTTAAACTCGCATTGGAACAAAAATTGTATATGTATGTCATAATAAAACTCACACAGATCCCCTCAGCATAATAACACCTTAGACCTATATTGATATCTGGATTTTTACTTTGTTGCATAATAAAGAAATCTCTTCACTTTCAGGTCTCACCTTCTGCCTCTCCGGGACCACCATCATCAACCGGACCTTCCGACCAATCCTCTCTCCTGCAAAAGAAAATCGCCGGAAACACTCACCTTCCCATCAAGCCGCTGCCGCCACTGGGGAGCATTCTCCACCACCAACCCGATTTGGCGAAGAGCCAGATTAAGGTAAAAAAAAATTATTTCTAACCTAATCTCATTACAAACTCTATAAAAATTGAATTATTTTTAACCTAATCTCATTACTTTTACAATTTTTCAGAATTGTATGATTTAATTATAATTACAAGTCGTGTTGTAATGGCCAATTTATGATGTTGGAAGCCTTATACTATATAAAAAGTAATGCGCTGAGAATAGCGACCTAATCTCATCACTTTTACAGCATTTCAGATTATCTGATTGAAGTATAATTATTTATTATATTTTTATACAATTGGAGTCACAGGAAAGAATTACTTAAAGCCATCAAAGAAGTAACTAGCAGTATAATACATGATTTATGATATAATTACACATCTGTTAATTTTTTTTAAAACTTCTTTGACTGAAGGTCTCTATTTCAGAGTAATTAACCTTGCGAATTCACTAACATCAAACCACATTACCAGGTTTTGTTTGCTTTTTAATGGTTTGATCCATAAATTTTATTTAAAAAAATTTCTACTTATTTACTCTGTTGTAAATTATGATCCAACCCATGTTTTATACATGTGTTAATTGTTCCTGCTCCTACTTATCTCTATACTTAATCATGGATTATGATTGTGTGAAATTCCTTCCTTCTTTGATAGCTTCAGTTGTTATTTTTGTAGTGAGATTTACGCTTCAACCAAAATCACATCCTTGGGTATGTTATCTCACATTTAATTATATCGAGTTTTCATGATTTATTTTAGTTGATACAGATTAATTTATTATTATTAAATATAGAATTTAGCTATGCAAATTCATTCCGGGTATAAAGCAGAAGAGTGAAGGAATGTGTTTTAATCATTCATGAATTGCAAGTGAGTGGAAGAGGAGACTCTTATGTTGCAACACAAGGTATTGAAAAACATACATTTTGTATTATTATTTTATTTTATTTGAGTGTAAATTGTTTTATTTGTAATTTTAATTGACTAATTTAATGTTTTTGCAACAGTTCAAATGTGTATCAACATTGTTATCTCTTCCGAATATACCAGATTTGTTCTTTGAAGAATGCAATGCTTTTGCTTTATATGGTGTGACTGAGGCAAATTAACAAACACAAGGAAGATCACTCCAATTTTCAGCCTGGTGTGACGTAGGCAAATTAACAAATATAAGAAGATCACTCCAATTTAAAACTTACACAAGTCCCTTCAAAGATAAACTTGAATGTAGATTTGTGGAATGTTATTTTTGCAGAACCAGTTATCACAGCTAAATGATCTGCATGGTCAGCAAAAATATCAGCAACAGGTAATATAAAACTAAAAATGGAGAGAACTAATTCTATTGGTTTAAATAGAGAACAAACTCATACTGCTTCTTTAGCTTTGAAACAAGCTGAGGAGCTTAGAGATGAAGCTGATCGTCTCAAGATTATTTTCGTCCTTTTAATATCTTTTTTTTAAATATCATTAGTTAATGTTTTGTTTATAATACAGGGGTCTGAATTTAGTTTTGAGTGTAACGAAACTTACTTTAAAGCTGCGTTAATGTTTCTTCAAGGTGCTTCTCTTTTAGAAAATAGTGAAAGTAATAATGATGTGGAAATGAGTCAAATGCAGATATATAGTAATGCTGTTAATATTTGTGAGTAAGAATTATTATTATTTAATTAATGTTGAAGCTACAAAGGTTGATTAATGATGTTTTTTGTAACAGAAATTGTGCGATCGAATATGAAAATTGTCAAGAAATGGCTTTAGCTGCCTTAGCTTATAAATGTACTGATGTGGCGTATATGAGAGTTGTATATTGTAAAAATACAAGTACAACTAGAGTTTGGAATGATTTACAAGCAACTTTACATATGATTCCACAAGGTGATTTAATTTTATTTATTTTATTAATCTTTTAAATAATGTTTTTTTAATGTTTGTATGTTTGTTTGTCTATTAGATGAATCTCCTTCATCTTCTGCATCAGATATTGATAATTTGAATAATCAAGTAGCGAATTTGGATAAGTCTGGTGTATTAGGGGGTAAAGGAGTAAATTCTTCTTCTTCTTCTCTTCTACCTGGAAATCATATTAATGGTCCTCAAAACCGTCCAAATTTTGTTCGACTACTTGATTTCGTAAGTAGAATTATATTAATTAATTAATATAGAACTAATGTAGAGCAATAATTTAATTTAATTTAATTTGTTTAGGCAAAGGATGTAAATTTGGCATTTTAATTTTTTTTAAAATAATTGGCTATTTGCGATGGGAAGGAAAGTAATTGGTGATTTGGCACAAAGGCGGTGTTCGGTTTACTGTCCCCTCTTGAATGGCATTGGTCAACCCACCGTCCTTACATTAAGACGTAATTAGTACAAAGGGCGGTATGCCCTACTTACCGCCCTCTTGATGGGCGTTGTTCAACCCACCGCTAAATTAGGGTAATTTTTGTTGGTTAATTTATTTATTTTGTTTAAGTATTTGATTGATTATTATTTTTCTAATACAAATCCTACAATGGCCATTTTATGAACACAATATAGGGACTTATAGTGTGGTTTTTGCAAAATACAAGGACACAATTTTTACACAATTCAGGGACCTATAGTGAGATTTATGCACAATACAAGGACCTATAGTGCAATTTTTGCACAATACAGGGACCTATAGTGCGATTTTTGCACAATTCAGGGACCTATAGTGCGATTTTTGCACAAAACAGGGGACCTATAATGTGATTTTTTCACAATACAGGGGACCTATAATGTGATGTTTTCACAATACAGGGACCTATAGTGCAATTGTTGCACAATACAGGGACATGCGATTTTGCAAAATACAGGGACCTATAGTGTGATTTTTTCACAATACAAGGACCTATAGTGCAATTTATGCACAATATAAGGACCAATAGTTTAATTTTGTGAGAAATACCGGGACCTATAGTGGGATTTTTGCACAATACAGGGACCTTTAGTAGCAGCTGAGCTTTGGAAACTCAAATCAGTCTTGAGCAATCTTACGGATTTTGAAACTCCACAAAATTATGTTAGTTCACCTGTTTTAGGGTGAAATCTGTGTGGCTTTTGCCATGCTGGTGATTGAAGATAGTCACTTAATTGTTATCAATTGTCTAACTTTCAATCTATTCATAAATAATTCTGGTTATGTATATACAAATTAAAAGCTTCAAGACAGGAAAGACCAATATTGCAAATAAGCACATATTATTTTCCTATTCATTCGATCTTCTCCACTTTACGAACTACCAAACTGTAGCCTTCATTAATTACTGGACTCTATGATAGACCTTTTTACATCCAATAAATCAATTTTTCTAACTTATAAGGTATATTTATAATATGTTTAGCCTGGCAAAAAAAGAAATACCTGTAAACATTTGTGTATGTAGTGTAATTGTACATTCTATATGAAGGAATGGATGGATATTGAAAATGTTAAATAAAATATAAAAAAAAATTTCAATCAAAGATTTAAGTTTATTTTTCTAAACACTAACGGATGAACGGTTTTTTGTAATTATTAACAAAATATGACCCTTAATCAAATCATTAATTGCTATTATTGTGAAAACTCACCATTTTTACCCTCTTACAATAAACAACCGCTATAATCTTGCGATCCTCTTGGTAATCACCTCCTAATCTCAACTAAGATATAGGTTGTCAAAAAAGTTATAATGAACAGCAAAGAAGGAATAAACTAAACACTAACTTCTCATAATAATATCCAAAAATATACCAAGGAAGAATGTATGAAAGGTTTAATGAACGTAAAATGAAAGTCACTTGAAGCAAATTGCATCCTATTTTTTGTGACTGGTTGATTGATTTATAGTTTATGTAGCTGTTTGTGCAAATCGCATTCTATTTTTTGTCCTTGGTCGAATATTTTTCAGTTTCTTTTTATCTCAAGTATTGTCTTTTATCCTGTGTTATGTATATTTTTCTAAATTAATATTGTTAGAGTGCCTTCAGGCACGGGTTCATACCTAGTATATATATATATATATATATATATATATATATATTAAGTTCTTATTGTTAAATTTTTTTATCAATTTTAAGTATGTGTGTAGGATATACAACAAAGATTATTAATTGTTTAAAAAAGTCAAAGGACCATGTTCCTCATTTGCATGGATTTTATCGTTAGTCGAGTTATGTTAAATAACATATCAGATGGTTTTATTAACTAGAAGTATACATATATTTCTTTGGATTATTTTCAATTGTAATGTGATTATATATATCAGTGTGCCTGTGTGGGCCTCGTACCTATCTCTTATTTGCTTGCGAGGGCCTCGTACCTATCTTGTGTAAGCTTGTAGGGGACTCGTATCTATCTCGTGTATGCTTGTGGGGGTCTAATACATATCTCATGTGTACTTGTGGATGCCTCGTACATATCTCGTGTGTGCCTGTGGGGCCGTGTACCTATCTTGTTTTTCATGTAGGGGGCCTCATACATATCTTGTGTGTGCCTATGGGTGTCTTGTACCTACATCGTGTATGCTTGTTTGGTTCTTGTGCCTATCTCAAGTTTTAATGTGTTCCATCGAGAATTTATTTCATATGTAAGTAATATTATTTATAGTGATGAATTGCATTATCACGTTTACACGTGGTATATCTATTAGTCACCCACATAGTTTTTTATCTTAAAATTTGTGTTTGATATTTTTCATGACTTACTAAGCATTCAGTTTCTCACTCGTACTTAATGTTTGTGTTTTTAAATAAGCATGAAACAAATAAATGGGTATGTGAAGAGGGTAGAAAAGTTAACTAGTTACAAGCATCTCGTTAAAGGGAGTCATGATGACTATCTCTATTTAAGAAGTCATATTTACTTTCATTGAATTGTCACTATCTTAGGCATGCATGCTACATCAGATTCATCATCACCAATAATCAATTTGTTCTTTAGCTTCAAATTTTTTTTTCTTAAAATGTCCAAACTTTACCACAATGTAAATATTTTTGAGTTTCTTTAGACTTTGTCTTACGATTATTAAAAGTTATCGTCTTTTTTTTGCATCCCGGACATGTATAATATATGTTCTATGTTTAATAAAAAGCTATAAGCCAATTCTCCTACTTAGTTTAATTTCAATTTTTCTTGTTAGCAAAGAAGCAATCACTTGATGAAAAGTAGGGACAATACACAGTTCTTCAACTTAGTTTAATATCAATTTCTTTTGTTGTTAAAGAAGCAATCACTTTGATCAGCTAGTAAAAAAATTTGTTGCATATTGAAGTAGATCTTTAACAACTTGATAAGAATCAAGAATAAAGTTAAAAACACTCATGCACTTATTATTATAATCCAAGGACTAAGGGGTACCATTTAACATCAAAGTCAATTTTAAAAATTCATCAGTGTTATCATTCAGTGATTTAATCACATCCATTTTGTAGTTAAACAAATGTCCTTTTAAGAAATAAAAGTTGGGTAAAGACTCAGTAGAATATAGAGATTCTTGTTTACCCTAGAGTTCAAGTGCAGTATCACATCGATGTACATTTTAAATAACTGAATTGCACATGTTAAGAAATAATAAATTGAATGCTTCTTCATCTATTTCTCCGACTATGTCCAAGAGATATTTAGGCCATAGTTTTATGTTCTCAACCAATGCATGTCCTACAATATGATGAGATAGTAGCGCGATCATCTTTATCTACGGTACACAAAAGTCAATTTTTCCATCATAGGTTAACATCTCAAACGAGTTGTAGCAAACATGTTAGTACACGAATAAAATAGATCTGTACAAAAGGTTAAAAAATAACTTTACAGCATGAAAATACCTTTTAAAACATGAGTTTATATCCACCAGATCTCGAAAAATGAAAAGTCCCTCAAGAGTTCAGAATATTCGAAATTTTATTGAAATACCTTTAACGATTTTCAAGATCCCAGAAACACCAAATCTGAAAACCCAAAAAATTAAAAGAACCTTAATCGACTTTTAGATCTGGATCATCAAAACCTAAAAGAGTAGAAAATATAAGATATTTGTAAGTGATTTAAACAAACTCTTATTCCACTATTGTAAGAACGTTAAGATCAGAAGATTTGAGTTTCAAAATACATTTTAAAAAAGAGTTTAGAGCAAACTATAAAGAACACAATGATTTATCGGGATTTTATAAAATATCAACGTCCACGTTGGGCTCCGATGATAGACGTTACTTAACAATATTCAGAAAATCAAAACAAAACCTTCAAGCTATAAACTAATATAGACTACCCAAACCAACTACGCTAGCTAACTAGTGATTATATTTTATCTTTAGACTATACAAGCTATTGCATGATAATTTAAACACTCTAATCAATCTAGAAGATAAACCCTAATTTATTTCTAAAAGAAGATAGAAGAATTAAAAACTCAAGAACAAGAGAATGAGCCAAAATATGAATAAGGGAACCTTATAAAGTGGGTGGGTAGGGTTTTAATTTGAGCCGTCCAAACTGATCAAGATCAATCAATTTAATACATCTGGCGTTTACATAATAAAAGACAAACATTTTACACTCAAGTCCAACAACATATAAAAATGTTCAGCCCAAATAAGAAGAACAAAGCCGACATATGAAAAAAACAATGACTTGGACTAGTCCAACCCAAAAAACAGATATATTTAAAAAATATAAAAACCCAAATCCAATAGATTATTTAGTTAGTTATTTTTGTTCGATTTATTTTTTTATTGGAAACTTTACTTACTCCTTTTCCATTTAGCCCATATATAACATTTGACCTAAAATTATTTGATTCATCGAAATCTAAGCCTTTATATTTTTGAAACCTCACCGTCTTCTTCTTCATGAATATAGTAGAGATAAAATTAAAGAAAATCCATATAATGAAGAAAAAGGAAAAGACAAGGCTAAAATCAAAGGTTACTATATAAAATGGTAAATTGTTTTGCTATTTTTTAGATTTATATATAATTAAATTTTTTTTATAAAAAAAACTCGGATTTTGATTTACAATATGTGTCAATGAGAAAGATATATAAATAATTACAACTGAAAAATTAATAAAAATTATTATATTCATGAATCATTTATTTATGATGTATGTTTAAATTTATTGTTGAATCTTGTATCTTTATTGATTCTTATTAATATGAATATTTTGAATTTATTTTCATAAAGATTGTTGATTATGATATTTCAAAATATATGTAGGTAAGTCTTGTCTCTCCTAAAAGTAGATTGTATGTATAACATTTTAAATTGATGATAAATTATAGTTAAGTTATAAATTATTTGAGTAATCATATGGGTCAGTAAGTTAGAGATGTTAACAATTGAGGTCAATTGGAATGAATTTTTATGCAACAATTGATATTACATGCACTTTACACATATCACTTATTCTCTAATTTTCTTTTATAACAAAATATGGGAAACTAGGAAAACTGATAGTGAACAAACCCAAGCTATAGCTTAGTGCAGTTCATTACTTCTACTATCCGGGAAATGAGTGAGATCAACTAGATCTGTTATTAAGATATCATATTACTCAATCCAATGAATTTATTTTAATCTAGCTCCTTGGACTCCTTCAATCCAGCTTGGAAGGAGAAATAAAAAAGGGCTCATTGTGAATTACCTTTAAAACATATAGTTGATCTAAAGGATAGGGTTGATCCAAGATTTTTTCAAGGTTAAAATTTATTATAATCATAGGGGTTTCGGGGTGACTGAAATCGAATATTTAGGCTAATATCAATGGGGCCAAAATTTAGGTCGAGATAGAGGGTTTACTTCCATTTATACTTAGTTTTTATCGATTTGTGCAATTATGACATTCTACATGTAACGTGTTTCCTGTTGCCTTATATTAACGAGACTTCCTTTTGTTTTAATATAATTCTATTTTATTCAAGTTTCTATATCTTCTTTTCTAGGACTCTCTTTTCATGTTAACATAGTAAAAAAAGTAGAAGATACGCAAAACAATAAAAAAAACTCCAATGCATGGCCCGTCATTGTGCACACTTTAAGTGTTTTATCATATGCCTCTCCACTTGTGTTTTTGGATCTATTAAAAGAATACTACATATATGGGTAAACTGGCTTTCTTCCTCCTGGTTTTTTATAGTTTAAGTTTCTTTTTATTTCAATATAATTTGTTAATTGTGTATAAAATACATATGTACATGTGTATATGAGATATTAAGTAAATTCCCATGTTGGTCCTCAAATTTAGTTTCTTTTTTGTAACATTTGTATCTTGGTTGAGTTTTTCAGGAGAGGCATATCAAACTTCTATAATGGTAAATCCAAATCTTACACTAGACTAGTTAAAGTGGAATCAAGTTTATCTTTAAAAGAGATCGCAAAACTGGATAATGCGTACGACAAGAAACGCAAAATGATGGTGGCAAATAATAATTTCTTTAACAAGAGCTATGATAATCTTTAAGGAAGTACCATCCGGGGTGGGGGTTTAACCAATCGATATTCACATTCCAAAATTCAACTAGTTGTCCCATCAGCTTCTACTGGTCATTGTTTGGAAAGGATGAAGAAATATTATGAAAATGATGAAATCTTTCTTGCATCTTAGCCTACTCTAGTCAATGTTTTAGACTGCAATGGCTACAAACTTTCTTTTAATTTTTTATTCTTACTTGTCTTTAACTCTTCAATTTTTAAAGACATGTTTGGTCTACATTATTGTTGTTTTCATCTACAAAGACACAAGCAATTCAACAACTAGTGAATCAAGTTTTACATAATGATCCTCAACCTTGACCAAGCGACAACTTGAAACTGAACTCCATTAGGTCAATTTTGTAAACTATTAATATTTTATTATGGATTTAAATGCTTAATAGTATGATAAAGTTATTTTATATGTCTTATTTGGCGAAAATTATATTGTCTCTGGCAAAATATATTTTTCAAATCATATATCTTCAATAGTTCACTGGAGTAAATGTATGTTATTTTTTAAAAATTAAACTTGATTGATGAAATATATTTTACTTTTGGACCATCTAGTTTTGATGAATGAAAGTTAAAGTAGGTTAATTAAATTTCTTTTACTTTGGGACCATCTAGTTTTGATGAATGATGTTCCTAGTTAGCTTTTTAACTGTTTGAAGTTTAATTAATTATTCTTTCACTTGTAACTAATACTAATCATATTAATATATATATATAGAATTTTTTTAATATTTTATTTACCGAAAAAAGGTCGATGACCATGGCATTTCAACGACAGACACATTTTATGTAATTAACTTGGCAAGTCTTATCGACCTTTTAGCAATTGTATTTAATGTATTAATTCTGAAATTGGTGGTAGATTCGGGGTAAGGATTCATTAACTCACGGTATCTCTAAATTTTACAATATCTTGTTCCAAGATAAATATACAAGGTCATATTTCTAAACTATTTTAAGGTTAATTTGATCTGTATGTCGAATAAAAATATAAAGAGTATGAATTCATCAATATTTCATATATATATATATATATATATAGTTTTTTATACTGAACATGTGGAACTTAGGAAAAATATTTTATACACATAAAATACTACTTTGTATATGCCACAAATCGGTAAGAAAATAATCTAGTAAACGCCAACATGATTTTGTTTATATAGTATTTTACATGTAACTTATATATATTAAATTGTATTATATGTATATAAAATACTTTTTCATATGTTCAACAAGTCCAATAGGCATCTATATATTTATGAAAGAATATATTTATATGAAATTGTAGCATTCCAAATTCATGCATTCATCTATAATACATTTATCATGATATAAGTTTAAGTGACACGTGTTATATTTATCACTATTAAGTATAACTTAAATATAAAAAAAGGTATGTATGCAAAAATATTAAATTTAATAAATATGCACTAGAGGGCCTATACTCATTTGTATATGTGTAGGTGTCCATAAATTTTCCTATATTTTATTTGCACCATACTTTATAATTAGTATTAGTAGAAATGGTATATATAAAGTATAAATATATATTTATGAATCTTGACATAATTTAGGATAAACACATATTATATATATATATATATATATATATATTTAAATTCAGTGCGTATTGTTAAATTCTTTTATCAATTTTAAGTATGTGTGTAAGATATACAAGAAAGGTTATAAATTGTTTAAAAAAGTCAAAGGACCATGTTCCTTACTTGCAAGGATTTATCGTTAGACGTGTTATGTTAAATAACATATTAGATAGTTTTATTAACTAGAATCATACATATATTTATTTGGATTATTTTTCTATTGTAATGTGATTATATATATAAATGTGCATGTGGGGGCCTCGTACCTATCTCTTGTTTGCTTGTGGGGGCCTCGTACCTATATCGTGTAAACTTGTAGGGACTCGTACCTATCTCGTGTATGCTTGTGGGGGTCTCATACATATCTCATGTGTTTTTGTTGATGCCTCGTACATATCTCGTGTGTGCCTGTGGGGGCCCTGTACCTATCTTGTTTTTTATGTTGGGGGCCTCATACCTATCTCGTGTGTGCCTATGGGTATCTTGTACCTACTTCGTGTATGCTTGTCTGGTTCTTGTCCCTATCTCAAGTTCTAATGTGTACCATCGAGAATTTATTTCATATGTAAGCAATATTATTTATAGTGATGAATTACATTATCAGGTTTACTCGTGATATATCTATCAGTGACCCACATAGTTTTGTATCTTAAAATTTGTGTTTGATATTTTTCATGACTTACTAAGCATTTGGTTTCTCACTCGTACTTAATGTCTGTCTTTTAGATAAGCATGAATCAGAGGAATGGGTATGTGAAGAGGGTAGAAAAGTTAATTAGTTACGAGCATCTTGTTAAAGGGAGTCATGATGACTATCTCTATTTTAGAACTGATATTTACTTTCATTGAATTGTCACTATCTTAGGCATGCATGCTGCATCAGATCATCACCAATAGTCAATTTATTGTTTAGTTTTAAATTTTTTTTCTTAAAATGTCCAAACTTTAGCACAATGTAAATATTTTTGAGTTTCTTTAGTCTTTGTCTTACAATTATTAAAAGTTATCGTCTTTTTTTTGCATCCTGGACATGTATAATATATGTTATAGATTTAATAAACAGCTATAACATAATTCTTCTACTTAGTTTAATTTTAATTTTTCTGGTTAGCAAACAAGGATTCACTTGATCAAAAGTAGTGACAAGACTCAGTTCTTCAACTTAGATTAATTTTACTTTCTTTGGTTGTTAAAGAAGTAATCACTTTGATCAGCAGTACGGACAATTGTTGCATACTGAAGTAGATCTTTAACAACTTGATAAGAATCAAGAATAGAGTTAAAAACAGTCATGCACTTGTTATTATCATCCAAGGACTAAGGGGTACCATTTAAGATCAAATTCAATTTTAAAAATTCATCACTAATATCATCCAAAGATTTACTCGCATCCATTTTATAGTTAAACAAAGATCCTTTTAGAAAATACAAGTTGGGTAGAGAGATTCTAGTTTACCCTAGAGTTGAAGTCCAGTATCACATTGATGTACATTTCCAATAACTGAATTAAACATGTTAAAAAACAATAAATTGAATGCTTCTTCATCTATTTCTCCGACTATGTCTAAGAGATCTTTAGGCCATAGTTCTATGTTCTTAACCAATGCATGTCCTACAATATGAAGAGATAGTAGCACGTTCATCTTTATCTACCGTACACCATAGTTAATTTTTCCATCATAGGTTAACATCTCGAACGAGTTGTAGCCATCATGTTAGTACACGAAAAATATAGATATGTAAAAAAAGTTAAAAAAACTTTACAGCATAAAAATACCTTTTAAACCATGAGTTTATATCCACCAGAACTCGAAAACTGAAAAGTCTCTCAAGAGTTCAGAATAATAGAAATTTTATTAAAATACCTTTAAATATTTTCAAGATCCTAGAAACACAAAATCAGAAAACCCAAAATATTAAAAGAACTTTTATCGACTTTTAGATCTGGATCATCAAACCCTAAAAGAGTATAAAATATAAGATATTTGTAAGGGATTTGAACAAACTCTTATTTCACTGTTGTAAAAACGTTAGGATCTTAAGATTTGAGTTTCAAAATACATTTTAGAAAAGAGGTTAGAGCAAATTATAAAGAACAAAATAATTTATCGTGGTTTAACAAAATATCTACGTCCATGTTGGGCTCCGGTGATAAAAGTTACTTAACGATATTCAGACAATCAAACTAAAACCTTAAAGCTATCAACTAATATAGACTACCCAAACAAACTACGCTAGTTAACTAGTGATTATTTTTTATCTTTAGACAATACTCCTTTTTCATTTAGCACATATAAAACATTTGACCTAAAATTATTTGATTCATCTAAACCTAACCTTAAAATTTATTAAACCTCTCTGTCTTCTTCTTCATGAATAAAGTAGAGATAAAATTACAGAAAATCCATAAATGAAGAAAAAGGAAAAAAGAGAAGGCTAAAATCAAAAGTTATTGTATAAAATGGTAAATTGTTTTGCTATATTTTATATTTTTATATAATTAAATTTATTTTTTATAAGAAAAACTCTGATTTTGATGTACAATAAGTGTCAATGAGAAAGATATATAAACAATTACAACTGAAAAATTAATAAAAATTATTATATTCTTAGAATCATTTATTTATATCTTGCAAATATACAAATGTTTATTTGCATTTATGGTTGAATCGTGTATCTTTATTAATCCTTATTAATATAAATTTTTTGAATTTATTCACGAAAAGATCGTTGATTATGATATTTCAAAATATATTTAGGTAAGTCTTGTCTCTCCTAAAAGTGATTGTATGTATAATATTTTAAATAGATGATAAATTATAGTTAAGTTATAAATTATTTGAGTAATCATATGGTTCAGTAAGTTAGAGATGTTAACAATTAAGGTCAATTGGAATGGATTTTTATGCAACAATTGATATTACCTACACTTTACACATATCACTTATTCCCTAATTTTCTTTTATATCAAAATAATGCAAACTATTTGCTTACCTATTAGATCGATGGTCATTATATTTCAATTATAGATTTATATCTATATAAATTAGAGAGGTGCGTTCATTTTTTCTATTTTCTAAAGTATTCTTATTTCTTCTTTATTTTTAAATAGAAATCGTAAAATATTAATGGACGGACACGTGTAAATTTATTAATTTGGAATTTTTTGGTATTTGTCATTTTAGGTTTTTAAATGCATTTGAATTTTTAAATAATTTTTATGTTTTTTTCGTTTGGATTGATGAATTACTTATATGTATATATATATATATATACATAAAAGTTGTGTTTTGCTACCACTTAAGTACCTATTTAATTAAGTATATGTAAATGAAGAAGAAATATTTGTTTTGTTATCAAGTTTTTTGTAAACATAGTATATTCTTAATAAATAATAGTACATTAGCACCCTTTGAAAAAAAATTAGTATAAATTTGTCCATGAAAGGCATACTATTCTCAACCGATTGTTGGTAGATGAGATTGTAACACTAATTAAAATTAAAAAATATAAAACGTTTAGGAAAAATTAAGCTTAGCTTCAAGAAACATAATCTCCTCTTCACACTGAACTCTTTCAATATTAGCATCCCAATACTTTTTAGTTTCAGAAACAAATGCAAAACTAATCAACCTACCTCACTCTTACAAACCCAACAGTCATACCCAACAATTCAAAACATCATAAAGATTTATCCCATATCTTGAACACTCACCTAGATGTAGTGAATTTACAACCTCAAATACTTTCAGTTGTGTTAAGAAATTTGAATATCATTCCCGCAGGTAATTTGCACATCTAATTTACTGTAAACGATCATGGAGATACGAGATTTTACTGCAACAAAGCTCGTAATATTTTCTTCGGGTATGTTCTGGAAGCTCAGAATCTATGCGAACTCCATGAACTGGAAGCTCAGAATCTATGCGAACTCCATCAACAACAACATGAAAATCATCAAAGGTTTTGAGTCTTGGGAGGAACTTGAAACCCTCCAAATACTTCGGAAGCTAATTCATCACTAGAGTTTTTGGATTGTTCTTCAAGTTCCCGTTCTGCCCGAGAGGAGGTGCGGCTGACCGTGAGAAACGTCACAAAATATTATTTATCAGCAAAATTCAGTTGGTTAATCTGAGTACTTTCGCCTTCTTGTATATTGTATTTAATATTGACAAGCTGGTACAAAAGTTTTCCAAACAAATTTAGATTAAGATCATAGGTCTATTGAAACGCAATACAATCGTTCATTTTAATATGTTCATATAATTCTTTCATACGCATAGTCCCGAAAACCTTTTAAAAATCTTGATAAACTAATCTCCAATATATATTCTTGGTCTTGTAACTTATTCTAATTTGAAAGAAAAAATTAGCCTAATAAATTATGATAGAAGAACATTCATATTAAACCCATCTTCAATATTATCCCCACAATTTTGTTAGGATCACACTCCAACCGCATTTATAACCAAATTTACGGATTTTGTTGGAATATTCAAGTTGTAGACATACTTTAAAAATATATAATATGTTCCATTAAAATTAAATATTAATATTTTTATTTAATTATTTAATCGCATAAATCATATGATTTAAAATGTAATTGAAAACAATGATAGAAAAAAGAATCAAAAAAAGAATTTATAAATACTGACGATGTAGTTTCTACTCACTCACTCTTAATTTATAAAATACCACACATCATCATTTAAATCATGATCTCCGCCACACTCCAATTATACATAAACATTACACACACCTCAAAAGCCATATCACTTTTCACATCTCTAGCTTTTATCTCGTTCTATTTAAATCAACTTTTTCATATTCTATTCCACCACGAATCTCAATATATCCTCTTTCTTATGTATAATGTTTTGTTAGTCCTAGGCAGACCGATCTCCAATCAAGTGTTGTTTTTTATCTCCTCACCTTTCGGATTCGATGGTCATTACATTTTAATTATAAATTAATATCATCAATGGTTAGTGAGGTGCGTTTAATTTTTTCATTTTCTAAATTGTTCTCATTTCAAAAAATAGAAACGATTTGCAAAATATTAATGGGTTGACACATGTAAATTTATTGATTTGTTTTTTTGGTATTTGTCACTTTAGGTTCGTTTGTTGCATTTGATTATTTGGATTATCTTTATGTTTTTTCTTTTTCATTGATGGATTACTTTTAGGAAATATCTAAATTTTCTAGACAAACAAATATAAGATATGTGTTGTTACCGTTGACCTACCTATTTAATCATATATAAATGAAGAACATATTATGTTTTGTTATCAATGGCCAATATTATTGATCAGATGTCAAATAAAGTTTTCAAAAATTCCATGCAAAAATTAGTTATATCTATATAGGAATTTAAATTGTTAAAAATTTGGTAGAAATTTAGGAAAAATATTTAGATTATAGAAAATATTTGTCTGGGATAATTAGTAAAGGAGACAAAAATCTTTGTAAGATGTATAGTTTTTTCCTTTGTAAAAAGAATACTAGGTTGAAGTAATGTATCTATCTGGCTTGTAATAGTTGATGTGAATAAATTCTAACTTTTGAATGAAACGCGCATGCACATATGTATCTTAAAGGTGCAAGAATTTCAGCTTGATGCTCATCAAGCTCAAGCACAAGGACAAACTCCTAAGATCTTTTACACCAACTTTAAAGATCCTGAGTCTTGTAAAAATGCAAATTTGTGCAATGTAAACATTCATATAAATGCACATGAACATGTATATATACTTTTAATGGTCTTATTATAGAGTTGTAGTTTTTGGATAATTTACCTATGTCTTGTTGTTTTGGACTTAGACTATGAAAGAGGGAGATCATATATAAATTTTGATCATTCTGATAAAAATACGGAATAAATTCAAAAATATTGTCAAGAATATGTTGTGGAAGTAAAGTCATAGTTATTATGGTTATTAGGAACTGGGCATGAACTTTATGACTCTTCAATGTAATAAAAAGTACATTTTACATTTTAATCTTAATAAGATTGTTCTTTTAATTATTTTTTGTTGCTCTTATCAACTAAATGATGTATATATTTTGTCGCTATTTATATATATTAGTTAATACACAATAACTCTAAATTTTAAATGTATATATAATTTCGATCATTCAAAATAAATGTACAAGTACCCTAATTTCTGTAATTAACATTCCCATATATGTATAATTAATGCAACTCAAAACTTGTCTTCTTATTAAATAAAAGCATCTAGCATTATTAGAAACATACCCACATCTATATAGCGCAATCTATTTCTTATTTAGTTAATTTATAGTTTTCAACTACACGAAAAATGAAATTAAACCTAAGAGACGCGATATCCATCCTTATTTTTGTGTAATTATCTTTTTCGGATTAGACTTAGCATAACAAGTTATAATTTAATCCCTAAAATTCTCAAATATAAATAAAACACAAACGAGATTTAGCCTCAATTCGCCTAAATCTGACAACCGAGCAAAAATATATGTACGTTTGCAATTTTAAAACCAACAACATAAATTTCAACATATGGATTTTTTTGAATTTTTTATTACGACACATAGATCTCATTGGGATACTTCAATTTTACATACTGATGATTCAAAGTTAATCATCATATTGTCAAAAACTGCATCTATGGAGTTTTACGAAAACCAATAAAATCGAAATATTAACCTTTTATTTCCACCTTGATACCCTTATCGTAAAGACATGCCAGCATCCAAAATGTAGAGTCTTCATTTTGGGAGGATTTTGTACCTATTATTCACCTTTCTAGTGAGATTAGGAGCTCGACCGAAGAGTCAACACATTTAGGGTAGGCTCATGAACAATTCTGACCAAAATCCCTTACGAGGACCCTAAGGTAATCAACTTTCTTGACACCCCTTATATGAAGACGATAGTCCATCTGGCGGCTATGTGCCTTATTGGGCTCATATACATTATTCATGTTCCCAAAGAGTAGAGGTATGTGCACTATATATTTGCAACTCTGCTTGAAAAGATTTTAGCCTCAAACTACCTTGATCGCCAAAGTGTCATTCAGATCCCACCCTTTGGTGAGTAACCATGGTTTGCATGAAACAAGATCTAGAGCCCCGATCCAGGTAGAAACGCCAATGCGAAGAGACCTTTCCATAACATATATTTTCAAAGTCTAAGAGATGCTTTTAATATCTAGTGTAACGTTCAATTAATGGCACCATATGTGGGAAACTTATAAGTTTATATCACACGCACCGAGTAAGACACATGGATAACCGTAGTGCAAGATGAGGAAGATTAAAGGAGGTCTAAATCATTGTTCGGATAGAGCCACAAGGCTTATACAAAGAACCCTTTGTTTCTATATATTTTGATCGCAGTGGTGCAAGAATAGTTGTTTACTCAATGTATGTCGTCAAGAATATCATCTCGCTTCTTCACCCTTCATCGCTAGTTATATATTTTCAACAAATAAATTGTTAATCTAATCTAACATGTTTAAATAAAGATGGTCTAGATGATCTATAACACCTACATAACCTCAGCCTCATAAATCTTTTTTTTGTCTAAACAATACGTGTTTAATAAATAAAATTGTAAGTGGTCCCCATAACCAATGAATATTCTCAAGATAAAATATGATGCATCTTTTTCATCTAATAAGTCATCTATCAAGTGTATTATTAGGGACTTCAAATGTGGTGTTATCAAATGCAATGCTTAGGATATTGTTGTTGAGAGTGAAATGGAGGCTAAAGTTTTAGGGATCTTGAAAGCTTGTATTTGGGCAAGAGATCACAAATAATTAAATGCATTGTTGAGAATATTGGTAAAGCCTTGATAGACGCTCTCGCAAACAATCTTAGTATTAGTGGTAACCCGAGTATTCGTAATATAATTCATAGTATTTAATTTGTTGATGAATCTTGTAACTCTTTATACGAATTTGTTATAAGAGAAAAAAACAAGTTATAGATTAAATGACCAAGAACGTGTCTTCGGAATTGGTTAACTCCCTTTCTAACCCAATCATTTTTTTGCTCTAGATGCGTCCCTTTCGTTGATTGGTTAAATAAGTTGTAACTTTTAAAATATTAATGAAAAATCTTTTAGAACAAAAAAAATACATCATGTTAAGATATTGCCAAGTTTGTGACTTTAATTTTCATTTGTACTTAATATATTCCCCAACCGTAGGAATTTTACAGAAAAATTACAATGGGGCATGTTATAAATCTCTGCAAATGTTCTAACTGGAAAAAGCAAACATATGGTGCTGAAAAGATTGATCAAGGCAACACGACAACATTGTCTATTCAGACTAAAAAACATGAAATTCCTAGGTGAAAATCTTTAGTTAGTATAGACTATAGAGAGAGTAGCTTTCATTAAATTTAAGTGGAAGATTCTATAAATGACTTCTCATTTTCAGGAGACCGTTTAGGAGAATACAAGAAAGGTTTCGGTGGAATTTACAAGGAGTGAAGGCTACCTTTAAGCATCTCCACCACCTTACAAATCGCTGGCCGAACAATCAGATTTGTCTGAATACACCATAAGCCAACTAAAATAATCTTCCTAGTAATCTCTTCTTCCTCTTCACATGTAATAGCTTGTATATTTATCTCAGTTCCTAGCTCAAGATACTCATATATCCACTGAGGAAAGTAAATTTCACTACTTCTAACTACTTCCGCTATATTCTACCTCACTCCGACCATTTCAAGAATCATCATCCCATAACTATAGATATCGGATTTATGAGAAACCTCTCCAAGGTGTCTAAAAATCACTTCTAGAGCTATATAACCAGGTGTTCCTCTAGCAGTCTACGCCGATAAAATACTTTGTTTTTTCTCGGATAATTTAGCCAGTCGTGAGGTTTAATATCAAAGTGAACAATTCTTGTACTCAAACCTCAGTGTAAGTAATCCAAACCTCGTGCGATTCCAATAGTAATCTCGTACAATGTTTTCCACTCCAAGTGACACTCATCATTTAGCAGTACATTTTTGTATATGAACTTGTCTAAAGATCCATTAACCATGAATTCATAGATTAATGCTCTTCTCTTGATGTAGCAAAAAACCAACAAAGTGACTACATTTACATGAGAAGTTTTACTAATGAAACTTCATTGATAAAATCTTCTCCATTACCTTTTGTATCATTCAAGACCTTCACAGCTACTAAACGGCCATCGGGTAGCTTTCCTTTATATACACAACCATATCCACCTTTCCCAAGTTTCTCCTTCAATGAGTTTGTTATTTTCTTAATTTCTGTATAGCTATAGTATTTTGGAGCAAAAGATCCACAGTTTCTCATAAATTCTTCAACATTTGGGTCATTTCTTCTATATACCCTCTGTTTACCTAACAACTTGAAACAATTTTTTCTATATCGGTAGAGTGTACACGAGATTACAATCGCACTGAGAAGTAAGTACTTATGTTGTATATAGAAAGTTAAATTAATTATATCTAATGGAACAAGATAAGTTACATGGAGGCCATATAAGTGATTTCTGGAGTAAAATACATAAGTATGTTCAGCGTTCGCTGCAATATTAAAAAAGAAAGCCACTATAAAAGTGAAATGCCTAGAAGACCATTTTAGTTTTACCTATTATGATAATAATGAATAGTGGAATCGTCGCATGTCCAGATGCATCTGCTGCTGCAAGATAGACATTTAGCAGAAAAATGGTGAGTGAAAATTGATTTATTGAGAATATGATTTATCTAGTCATTATTATAAAAGCAAATAACAAAAATAGATATTGTTTAAAGCCTAAAAGCATTTTTAAACCAAATATTTTAAAATATCATCTTAATTCAAATATATTTATATATGTCATTTTTAGACTATTTCACTAGTTTCGTTAAATATTTTCTAAATTTTAAAAATAATTTAAACATTTTAAATAAAATAGTTTATTTCTTTTATGTTTATTTGAAATGTCTACATTATCTTTAAAAAATTTATAAAATATTCTATAAATAACGCTTTAAATATTATGAGTTAAACTGTTTGGAAAAAAAACTAACGGGGAGACCGAGACAAAGGATGATGAAGAATATAAACTCTAACATGGAATGAAACACTTTAATGTAAAGGCGAAGGTCAATAGTTGGTCTACTGGTGAGAATATTCCATAGAGACTTAGATATCCTGAAATCGAATTTTATTAGAATGAAATTGAATTTTATTGGAATCAAAATGATTTTACCGATAGTAAGTGATCCATAAAGCATACATCTAGAAACACGGGTACATGAAGGGAAACCGGAAGAATTCAAGAATTTTTTCTAGAGAATCTAAAACTTGAAATATTTAGTGAGGTTCGAGTTTGACTTTTTCTTTTTGGTTTCATTTCCAGTTCAGAAAAACATTAAATCTTATATTTATGTTGGAAGATGGGGCTAATATTTATTAAGGTTTTTCCAAAAAAAACGTAAGGCAAATCCTAACAGCATTTCGGGACCAAGCTGCGATAAGTCAATTTTTCACGACACAGTTTTGCACGTTAACAAAAATCATTATATTTTATATATATATATATATATATATATATATATATATACAAGTTTTCAAGTTACATATATAGATACAATTTTAAAAGTAAAATCGTTCAATAAATAACATATAAAAGTATATATCTTTCAAATTATTATCAAGATTAAATATATGGATTTTACTCTTCAGAGAATATTGTATTCCCAAATACCTTTTAAAATATAGGGGATAGTCTTGTAGAAAATTGAGAGATCAATTACTACTTTATGATAAAAAAAAAGATTAAACATCTATTCACTAGAGTAAGGATAGTGCCCACATACGAAAGAGTTCGGAATTGGGCATATGACCTCTAGCACCACATGTAAGAGGATATTGACCATTCATGAAATAGCAAATAAATGAACTTGAACTCGAGTTGTATCCACATTGCCCATCTGTTAGAACACATTGGTTACATCATGTGTTGTTTGAAAACCATCTTACCTCAAAGCCACTTGCAAGAGCTAATTGTAATTTCCTTTCCGTAAACTTAAGACTTTCTAACCTTGAAAAGGTTTCCGAATTAACAGGAACGTTAATAGAATTGTTGCATCTCACCATACTAGAATAATCAGGAAAAAGTGCTTCTTTTGTCTAAGTAAAAGCTGAGGCTTGTACTTTTATTGACAATACTATCAAAATGATTTGGAAGCGCGCAACAAAGGTTGTGCTGGAATTAGAGAGCACCCATTGTAAAGAGTTGTGTTATGGTAATTGGCACCATAATAAAAGATTTTGAAATCCATGGTCGTATTATATAAAGACGAGGGACAAAGATTACTACATAAATCTTCTAGCAACTTTAAGAGCTTGTGTTGTTTTATTGACGGAAAGGACACGATATGTTACGGATTGGATTGTAATAAACGGAACATCTTCTACACACTTCAACAAAAAACCTGGAAACCTGCAATTTTCAGGCCGTGCATCTCCGTAGAAAGGATAACCAAGTTTTGATCCTCCACAATGAATCACCTTTGTGAATTTTACGAATTCTTTGACTTGGTAGAAAGATAAAGGGGTATAGATTAGGCTAATTGTGATAAAGAATAAAAAGACTTAAAAGAGATTAATACTATGCATTTTCAGAGTAGACAAGAGAGTTTTTCTCCAATGCTATACTTTGGAAAATATCTTATAGAAAACCTTTATTATGGAGAATAAGTTAGTCAACCCTACCAAGCAATCACTTTGGAAGCAGAATCCAAAAACAAAAACCAAATCAAATGATTTTTTTTCCAACAAATCAATTGATAACTCGTTAATCTTTATTCCAGATTTCTAGAAAAAGGTGTTTTGTCTTTTTCTTTTTTAAGTATTAAGACACTTTTTTTTCAATATTACATTTGTTTAAATAATAAAATAGTATTGTAATAAATAATTCCCGTATATTAATTAAAAATATATATATAATTTATATAAAATCAAAATGTTAAGTGTTTTTTTAATCAAATTTATAATTTTCAAATGTTGACAATTCTGCCAAACTTATTTCTTGAACGACGTATCCTTGATTTAATACAGAAGGTTTGTACTTATTTTATTTTATTTTTTGAGTAAATAAATATATGTATATATAATTGTTTTGAAATAAATAAATTTACATACTCATAATTCAAAGTTGATAATCTGTGAATCAATAGAAAATCTATCTTTACTTAAGTAACAAATTATAATCATGCTTTATCAAAATATTACATGAATATTATTATACATAATACATACACCTATAGTGAATCTTCCTTTATCTTTGCTAGCAATGTATTGACATCGATCTTCTATTAATTTCTCTTCTATTCTGAAATATCATTGTCAAGTTAATTGCACTATAGGTCCCCATATTATACAAAAATTACAATATTTATAGGTTCCTAAATATAACAAAATCTGTAATATATATTCTTATAGGCCTTATATTAATTTATTTTAATGAATTTCAGTTTAAGCCCATATATCATATAATATAACCTATATTTTAATTTTATTATGCATAAAAACAAAATTTTCATAGAAATACAATTAATAAGATTGATTTTAGAAGTTGGGTAGACCAAGTGAAGATTCTAAAGATTATTTTCGATTTTTTCCATATCAATTGCACTATAGGTCCCTATAATATGTAAAATTGCATCGTATGTCCCTATATTTTGCAAAATTGCACTATAAGTCCTTATATTCTGCAAAATTACACTATAGGTTCCTATATTGAATTTAATATGTTCATAAAATTCTTTCATTCTCACATTCCAAAAGATAATAAGGAAATCAATAAACATTCCTTTATCCCAGTCCACCAGAAAACCTTTTAACAATCATGTTAAACCTGCAATGTATTTTTTGATATTGCAACTCATTTTTTATTTGAAGATATAATTTTCACAATAAAGTATGATGTAAGGAAATTTAAAACATATATGTTCCACATCTTCAATAAGATATATGAAATTTTGGTCAACATCAAGTTCTAAACATATTTTTAAATATATAATATATTTTGTTAAAATTAAATATACTAATATTTTTTTATTTTTTTATTCTAATTAATTACGAACATAAATCATATAACTTAATATTTATTTCAAAAAAAATTAAATATTTGACGTGTAGTTTCTAATCACTCTTACCTATAAAATGTAACATATCATCCTTCAAGAACCTAACAGCCGCCACACCTCAATTATGTATTTTACACACACCTCAAAAGGTATATCATTATTCTCACATCTCCGGCAGTTATCTCATTCTTTCTAAATCAACTTCTTCTAATTCTAGTTCACCACAGATATCCATTTCTTCTCTTTCTTATGTTAATTTTTTGTCCTATTCAGTCCATTCTCCAATCAAGTGTTCATTATTTGCTTACCTATTAGATCGATGGTCATTATATTTCAATTATAGATTTATATCTATATAAATTAGAGAGGTGCGTTCATTTTTTTTATTTTCTAAAGTATTCTTATTTCTTCTTTATTTTTAAATAGAAATCGTAAAATATTAATGGGCGGACACATGTAAATTTATTAATTTGGAATTTTTTGGTATTTGCCATTTTAGGTTTTTAAATGCATTTAAATTTTTGAATATTTTTTATGTTTTTTTGTTTGGATTGATGAATTACTTACATGTATATATATATATATATATATATATACATAAAAGTTGTGTTTTGCTACCACTTAAGTACCTACTTAATTATGTATATGTAAATGAAGAAGAAATATATGTTTTGTTATCAAGTTTTTTGTAAACATAGTATATTCTTAATAAATAATAGTACATTAGCACCCTTTGAAAAAAAAAATTAGTATAAATTTGTCCAAGAAAGGCATACTATTCTCAACCGATTGTTGGTAGATGAGATTGTAACACTAATTAAAATTAAAAAATATAAAACGTTTAGGAAAAATTAAGCTTAGCTTCAAGAAACATAATCTCCTCTTCACACTGAACTCTTTCAATATTAGCATCCAAATACTTTTTAGTTTCAGAAACAAATGCAAAACTAATCAACCTACCTCACTCTTAAAAACCCAACAGTCATACCCAACAATTCAAAATATCATAAAGATTTATCCCATATCTTGAACTCTCACCTAGATGTAGTGAATTTACAACCTCAAATACTTTCAGTTGTGTTAACAAATTTGAATATCATTCCCGCAGGTAATTTGCAGAATCTATGCGAACTTCATCAACTGGAAGCTCAGAATCTATGCGAACTCCATCAACAACAACATGAAAATCATCAAAGGTTTTGAGTCTTGGGAGGAACTTGAAACCCTCCAAATACTTCGGAAGCTAATTCATCACTAGAGTTTTTGGATTGTTCTTCAAGTTCCCGTTCTGCCCGAGAGGAGGTGCGGCTGACCGTGAGAAACGTCACAAAATATTATTTATCAGCAAAATTCAGTTGGTTAATCTGAGTACTTTCGCCTTCTTGTATATTGTATTTAATATTGACAAGCTGGTACAAAACTTTTCCAAACAAATTTAGATTAAGATCATAGGTCTATTGAAACGCAATACAATCGTTCATTTTAATATGTTCATATAATTCTTTCATACGCATAGTCCCGAAAACCTTTTAAAAATCTTGATAAACTAATCTCCAATATATATTCTTGGTCTTGTAACTTATTCTAATTTGAAAGAAAAAATTAGCCTAATAAATTATGATATAAGAACATTCATATTAAACCCATCTTCAATATTATCCCCACAATTTTGTTAGGATCACACTCCAACCGCATTTATAACCAAATTTTTTTGCTCTAGATGCGTCCCTTTCGTTGATTGGTTAAATAAGTTGTAACCTTTAAAATATTAATGAAAAATCTTTTAGAACAAAAAAAATACATCATGTTAAGATATTGCCAAGTTTCTGACTTTAATTTTCATTTGTACTTAATATATTCCCCAACCGTAGGAATTTTACAGAAAAATTACAATGGGGCATGTTATAAATCTCTGCAAATGTTCTAACTGGAAAAAGCAAACATATGGTGCTGAAAAGATTGATCAAGGCAACACGACAACATTGTCTATTCAGAATAAAAAACATGAAATTCCTAGGTGAAATATCTTTAGTTAGTATAGACTATAGAGAGAGTAGCTTTCATTAAATTTAAGTGGAAGATTCTATAAATGACTTCTCATTTTCAGGAGACCGTTTAGGAGAATACAAGAAAGGTTTCGGTGGAATTTGCAAGGAGTGAAGGCTACCTTTAAGCATCTCCACCACCTTACAAATCGCTGGCCGAACAATCAGATTTGTTTGAATACACCATAAGCCAACTAAAATAATCTTCCTAGTAATCTCTTCTTCCTCTTCACATGTAATAGCTTGTATATTTATCTCAGTTCCTAGCTCAAGATACTCATATATCCACTGAGGAAAGTAAATTTCACTACTTCTAACTACTTCTGCTATATTCTTCCTCACTCCGACCATTTCAAGAATCATCATCCCATAACTATAGATATCAGATTTATGAGAAACCTCTCCAAGGTGTCTAAAAATCACTTCTAGAGCTATATAACCAGGTGTTCCTCTAGCAGTCTACGCCGATAAAATACTTTGTTTTTTCTCGGATAATTTAGCCAGTCGTGAGGTTTAATATCAAAGTGAACAATTCTTGTACTCAAACCTCAGTGTAAGTAATCCAAACCTCGTGCGATTCCAATAGTAATCTCGTACAATGTTTTCCACTCCAAGTGACACTCATCATTTAGCAGTACATTTTTGTATATGAACTTGTCTAAAGATCCATTAACCATGAATTCATAGATTAATGCTCTTCTCTTGATGTAGCAAAAAACCAACAAAGTGACTACATTTACATGAGAAGTTTTACTAATGAAACTTCATTGATAAAATCTTCTCCATTACCTTTTGTATCATTCAAGACCTTCACAGCTACTAAACGGCCATCGGGTAGCTTTCCTTTATATACACAACCATATCCACCTTTCCCAAGTTTCTCCTTCAATGAGTTTGTTATTTTCTTAATTTCTGTATAGCTATAGTATTTTGGAGCAAAAGATCCACAGTTTCTAATAAATTCTTCAACATTTGGGTCATTTCTTCTATATACCCTCTGTTTACCTAACAACTTGAACCAATTTTTTCTATATCGGTAGAGTGTACACGAGATTACAATCGCACTGAGAAGTAAGTACTTATGTTGTATATAGAAAGTTAAATTAATTATATCTAATAGAACAAGATAAGTTACATGGAGGCCATATAAGTGATTTCTGGAGTAAAATACATAAGTATGTTCAGCGTTCGCTGCAATATTAAAAAAGAAAGCCACTATAAAAGTGAAATGCCTAGAAGACCATTTTAGTTTTACCTATTATGATAATAATGAATAGTGGAATCGTCGCATGTCCAGATGCATCTGCTGCTGCAAGATAGACATTTAGCAGAAAAATGGTGAGTGAAAATTGATTTATTGAGAATATGATTTATCTAGTCATTATTATAAAAGCAAATAACAAAAATAGATATTGTTTAAAGCCTAAAAGCATTTTTAAACCAAATATTTTAAAATATCATCTTAATTCAAATATATTTATATATGTCATTTTTAGACTATTTCACTAGTTTCGTTAAATATTTTCTAAATTTTAAAAATAATTTAAACATTTTAAATAAAATAGTTTATTTCTTTTATGTTTATTTGAAATGTCTACATTATCTTTAAAAAATTTATAAAATATTCTATAAATAACGCTTTAAATATTATGAGTTAAACTGTTTGGAAAAAAAACTAACGGGGAGACCGAGACAAAGGATGATGAAGAATATAAACTCTAACATGGAATGAAACACTTTAATGTAAAGGCGAAGGTCAATAGTTGGTCTACTGGTCAGAATATTCCATAGAGACTTAGAGATCCTGAAATCGAATTTTATTAGAATGAAATTGAATTTTATTGGAATCAAAATGATTTTACCGATAGTAAGTGATCCATAAAGCATACATCTAGAAACACGGGTACATGAAGGGAAACCGGAAGAATTCAAGAATTTTTTCTAGAGAATCTAAAACTTGAAATATTTAGTGAGGTTCGAGTTTGACTTTTTCTTTTTGGTTTCATTTCCAGTTCAGAAAAAAAATTAAATCTTATATTTATGTTGGAAGATGGGGCTAATATTTATTAAGGTTTTTCCAAAAAAAACCTAAGGCAAATCCTAACAGCATTTCGGGACCAAGCTGCGATAAGTCAATTTTTCACGACACAGTTTTGCACGTTAACAAAAATCATTATATTTTATATATATATATATATATATATATATATATATATATATATATATATATATATATATATACAAGTTTTCAAGTTACATATATAGATACAATTTTAAAAGTAAAATCGTTCAATAAATAACATATAAAAGTATATATCTTTCAAATTATTATCAAGATTAAATATATGGATTTTACTCTTCAGAGAATATTGTATTCCCAAATACCTTTTAAAATATAGGGGATAGTCTTGTAGAAAATTGAGAGATCAATTACTACTTTATGATAAAAAAAAAGATTAAACATCTATTCACTAGAGTAAGGATAGTGCCCACATACGAAAGAGTTCGGAATTGGGCATATGACCTCTAGCACCACATGTAAGAGGATATTGACCATTCATGCAATAGCAAATAAATGAACTTGAACTCGAGTTGTATCCACATTGCCCATCTGTTAGAATACATTGGTTACATCGTGTGTTGTTTGAAAACCATCTTACCTCAAAGCCACTTGCAAGAGCTAATTGTAATTTCCTTTCCGTAAACTTAAGACTTTCTAACCTTGAAAAGGTTTCCGAATTAACAGGAACGTTAATAGAATTGTTGCATCTCACCATACTAGAATAATCAGGAAAAAGTGCTTCTTTTGTCTAAGTAAAAGCTGAGGCTTGTACTTTTATTGACAATACGATCAAAATGATTTGGAAGCGCGCAACAAAGGTTGTCCTGGAATTAGAGAGCACCCATTGTAAAGAGTTGTGTTATGGTAATTGGCACCATAATAAAAGATTTTGAAATCCATGGTCGTATTATATAAAGACGAGGGACAAAGATTACTACATAAATCTTCTAGCAACTTTAAGAGCTTGTGTTGTTTTATTGACGGAAAGGACACGATATGTTACGGATTGGATTGTAATAAACGGAACATCTTCTACACACTTCAACAAAAAACCTGGAAACCTGCAATTTTCAGGCCGTGCATCTCCGTAGAAAGGATAACCAAGTTTTGATCCTCCACAATGAATCACCTTTGTGAATTTTACGAATTCTTTGACTTGGTAGAAAGATAAAGGGGTATAGATTAGGCTAATTGTGATAAAGAATAAAAAGACTTAAAAGAGATTAATACTATGCATTTTCAGAGTAGACAAGAGAGTTTTTCTCCAATGCTATACTTTGGAAAATATCTTATAGAAAACCTTTATTATGGAGAATAAGTTAGTCAACCCTACCAAGCAATCACTTTGGAAGCAGAATCCAAAAACAAAAACCAAATCAAATGATTTTTTTTCCAACAAATCAATTGATAACTCGTTAATCTTTATTCCAGATTTCTAGAAAAAGGTGTTTTGTCTTTTTCTTTTTTAAGTATTAAGACACTTTTTTTTCAATATTACATTTGTTTAAATAATAAAATAGTATTGTAAAATAATTCCCGTATATTAATTAAAAATATATATATAATTTATATAAAATCAAAATGTTAAGTGTTTTTTTAATCAAATTTATAATTTTCAAATGTTGACAATTCTGCCAAACTTATTTCTTGAACGACGTATCCTTGATTTAATACAGAAGGTTTGTACTTATTTTATTTTATTTTTTGAGTAAATAAATATATGTATATATAATTGTTTTGAAATAAATAAATTTACATACTCATAATTCAAAGTTGATAATCTGTGAATCAATAGAAAATCTATCTTTACTTAAGTAACAAATTATAATCATGCTTTATCAAAATATTACATGAATATTATTATACATAATACATACACCTATAGTGAATCTTCCTTTATCTTTGCTAGCAATGTATTGACATCGATCTTCTATTAATTTCTCTTCTATTCTGAAATATCATTGTCAAGTTAATTGCACTATAGGTCCCCATATTATACAAAAATTACAATATTTATAGGTTCCTAAATATAACAAAATCTGTAATATATATTCTTATAGGCCTTATATTAATTTATTTTAATGAATTTCAGTTTAAGCCCATATATCATATAATATAACCTATATTTTAATTTTATTATGCATAAAAACAAAATTTTCATAGAAATACAATTAATAAGATTGATTTTAGAAGTTGGGGAGACCAAGTGAAGATTCTAAAGATTATTTTCGATTTTTCCATATCAATTGCACTATAGGTCCCTATAATATGTAAAATTGCATCGTATGTCCCTATATTTTGCAAAATTGCACTATAAGTCCTTATATTCTGCAAAATTACACTATAGGTTCCTATATTGAATTTAATATGTTCATAAAATTCTTTCATTCTCACATTCCAAAAGATAATAAGGAAATCAATAAACATTCCTTTATCCCAGTCCACCAGAAAACCTTTTAACAATCATGTTAAACCTACAATGTATTTTTTGATATTGCAACTCATTTTTTATTTGAAGATATAATTTTCACAATAAAGTATGATGTAAGGAAATTTAAAACATATATGTTCCACATCTTCAATAAGATATATGAAATTTTGGTTAACATCAAGTTCTAAACATATTTTTAAATATATAATATATTTTGTGAAAATTAAATATACTAATATTTTTTTATTTTTTTATTCTAATTAATTACGAACATAAATCATATAACTTAATATTTATTTCAAAAAAAATTAAATATTTGACGTGTAGTTTCTAATCACTCTTACCTATAAAATGTAACATATCATCCTTCAAAAACCTAACAGCCGCCACACCTCAATTATGTATTTTACACACACCTCAAAAGGTTCTCACATCTCCGGCAGTTATCTCATTCTTTCTAAATCAACTTCTTCTTATTCTAGTTCACCACAGATCTCCATTTCTTCTCTTTCTTATGTTAATTTTTTGTCCTATTCAGTCCATTCTCCAATCAAGTGTTCATTATTTGCTTACCTATTAGATCGATGGTCATTATATTTCAATTATGGATTTATATCTATATAAATTAGAGAGGTGCGTTCATTTTTTCTATTTTCTAAAGTATTCTTATTTCTTCTTTATTTTTAAATAGAAATCGTAAAATATTAATGGGCGGACACATGTAAATTTATTAATTTGGAATTTTTTGGTATTTGCCATTTTAGGTTTTTAAATGCATTTGAATTTTTGAATATTTTTTATGTTTTTTTGTTTGGATTGATGAATTACTTATATGTATATATATATATATATATATATATATATACATAAAAGTTGTGTTTTGCTACCACTTAAGTACCTACTTAATTAAGTATATGTAAATGAAGAAGAAATATATGTTTTGTTATCAAGTTTTTTGTAAACATAGTATATTCTTAATAAATAATAGTACATTAGCACCCTTTGAAAAAAAAATTAGTATAAATTTGTCCATGAAAGGCATACTATTCTCAACCGATTGTTGGTAGATGAGATTGTAACACTAATTAAAATTAAAAAATATAAAACGTTTAGGAAAAATTAAGCTTAGCTTCAAGAAACATAATCTCCTCTTCACACTGAACTCTTTCAATATTAGCATCCAAATACTTTTTAGTTTCAGAAACAAATGCAAAACTAATCAACCTACCTCACTCTTAAAAACCCAACAGTCATACCCAACAATTCAAAACATCATAAAGATTTATCCCATATCTTGAACTCTCACCTAGATGTAGTGAATTTACAACCTCAAATACTTTCAGTTGTGTTAACAAATTTGAATATCATTCCCGCAGGTAATTTGCAGAATCTATGCGAACTCCATCAACTGGAAGCTCAGAATCTATGCGAACTCCATCAACAACAACATGAAAATCATCAAAGGTTTTGAGTCTTGGGAGGAACTTGAAACCCTCCAAATACTTCGGAAGCTAATTCATCACTAGAGTTTTTGGATTGTTCTTCAAGTTCCCGTTCTGCCCGAGAGGAGGTGCGGCTGACCGTGAGAAACGTCACAAAATATTATTTATCAGCAAAATTCAGTTGGTTAATCTGAGTACTTTCGCCTTCTTGTATATTGTATTTAATATTGACAAGCTGATACAAAACTTTTCCAAACAAATTTAGATTAAGATCATAGGTCTATTGAAACGCAATACAATCGTTCATTTTAATAAGTTCATATAATTCTTTCATACGCATAGTCCCGAAAACCTTTTAAAAATCTTGATAAACTAATCTCCAATATATATTCTTGGTCTTGTAACTTATTCTAATTTGAAAGAAAAAATTAGCCTAATAAATTATGATATAAGAACATTCATATTAAACCCATCTTCAATATTATCCCCACAATTTTGTTAGGATCACACTCCAACCGCATTTATAACCAAATTTACGGATTTTGTTGGAATATTCAAGTTGTAGACATACTTTAAAAATAATTTATAATTATTATTAGTAGAAATGGTATATATAAAGTATAAATATATATTTTTGAATCTTGACATAATTTAGGATAAACACATATTTTCTATATATATATATATATATATATATATATATATATTTAAATTCAGTGCCTATTGTTAAATTCTTTTGTCAATTTTAATATGAGTGTAAGATATACAAGAAAGGTTATAAATTTTTTAAAAAAGTCAAAGGACCATGTTCCTCACTTGCATTGATTTTATCTTTAGACGAGTTATGTTAAATAACATATCAAATAGTTTTATTAACTAGAAGTATACATATATTTCCTTGGATTATTTTTCTATTGTAATGTGATTATATATATATAGGTGTGCATGTGGGGGCCTCGTACCTATCTCGTGTTTGCTTGTGGGGGCATCGTACCTATCTCTTGTAATCTTGTAGGGGACTCGTACCTATCTCGTGTATGCTTGTGGGGTTCTCATACATATCTCATGTGTTCTTTTTGATTCCTCATACATATCTCGTGTGTGCCTTTGGGGGCCTTGTACCTATCTTGTTTTTCATGTTGGGGGCCTCATACCTATCTCGTGTGTGCCTATGGGTGTCTTGTACCTACCTCGTGTATACTTGTCTGGTTCTTGTCCCTATCTCAAGTTTTAATGTGTACCATCGAAAATTTTATTTAATATTTAAGAAATAATATTTATAGTAATGAATTTCATTATCAGGATTACTCGTGATATATCTATCAGTGACTCACATAGTTTTTTATCTTAAAATTCTTGTTTGATATTTTTTGTGACTTACTAAGCATTCGTTTTCTCACTCAAACTTAATTTCTGTGTTTTAGATGAGCATGAATCAGAGGAATGGGTATGTGAAGAGGGTAAAAAAGTTAATTAGTTATGAGCATCTCGTTAAAAGGAGTCATGATGACTATCTCTATTTAAGAACTGATATTTACTTTCATTGAATTGTCACTATCTTAGGCATGCATGCTACATCAGATTTATCATCACCAATAGTCAATTTGTTCTTTAGTTTTAAAGTTTTTTTTCTTAAAATGTCCAAACTTTACCACAATGTAAATATTTTTGAGTTTCTTTATACTTTTTCTTACAATTATTAAAAGTTATCGTCTTTTTTTTGCATCCTGGACATGTATAATATCTGTTCTAGGTTTAATAAACAGCTATAATATAATTCTTCTACTTAGTTTAATTTCAATTTTTTTGGTTAGCAAAGAAGCAATCACTTGATCAAAAGTAGGGAAAATACTCAGTTCTTCAACTTAGTTTAATTTCAGTTTCTTTGGTTGTTAAAGAAGCAATCACTTTGATCAACTGTAGGGACAATTGTTGCATATTGAAGTAGATCTTTAACAATTTGATAAGAATCAAGAATAGAGTTAAAAATACACTTGTTATTATCATGCTAGGACTAAGGGGTACCATTTAACATAAAAGTCAATTTCGAAAATTCATCTATGTTATCATCCAAAGATTTACTCGCATCCAATATATAGTTAAACAAAGATCTTTTCAAAAAATACAAGTTGGGTAAAGACTTTGTAAAATAGTGAGATTCTAGTTTACCCTAGAGTTCAAGTGCAGTATCACATCGATGTACATTTCAAATAACTGAATCGAACATGTTAAAAAACAATAAATTGAATGCTTATTCATCTATTTCTCCGACTATGTCCAAGAGATCTTTAGGCCATAGTTCTATGTTCTCAACCAATGCATATCCTACAATATGATGAGATAGTAGCACGTTCATCTTTACCTGCCGTACACCATAGTCAATTTTTCCATCATAGGTTAACATCTCAAACGAGTTGTAGCCTTCATGTTAGTACACGAAAAATATAGATATGTACAAAAAGTTAAAAAAAACTTTACAGCATAAAAATACCTTTTAAACCATGAGTTTATATCCACCAGATCTCGAAAACTGAAAAATCTCTCCAGAGTTCTAAATATTAGAAATTTTATTGAAATACCTTTAAAGATTTTCAAGATCCTAGAAACACAAAATCCGAAAACCCAATATATTAAAAGAACTTTAATCGACTTTTAGATCTATTCATAAAACCCAAAAATAGTACAAAATATAAGATATTTGTAAGGGATTTGAACAAACTCTTATTCCACTGTTGTAAAAACGTTAGCATCTTAAGATTTGAGTTTCAAAATACATTTTAGATACGAATATAGAGCAAATTATAAAGAACACAATGATTAATCTATGTTTAACAAAATATCTACGTCCACGTTGGGCTCCGCTGATAGAAGTTAATTAACAATATTCAGACAATCAAACCAAAACCTTAAAGCTATCAACTAATATAGACTACCCAAACAAACTACGCTAGCTAACTAGTGATTATTTTTTATCTTTAGACTATACAAGCTATATCATGAGATTTAAACACTCTAATCGATCTAGAAGATAAACCCTAAGTTTATTTCTAAAAGGAGAAAGAAGACTGAAAAACTCAAGAACAAGAGAATGAGCCGAAATATGAATATGGGAACTTTATATATGGGGTGGGTAGGGTATTAATTTGAGCGGTCCAACCTAATCAAGATCAATAAATTTAATAAATCTGGTGTTTACATAATAAAACACAAACATTTTAGACTCAAGTCCAATAACCTATAAAAAAGTTCAGCCCAAATAAAAAGACCAAAGCTGACTTATGACATAACATTGAGTTGGACTAATCCAACCAAAAAAACAATCATATTTCATAAATATAAAAACCCAAATCCAATAGATTATTTAGTTAGTTCTTTTTGTTCGATTTATTTTTTTGTTGGAAACTTTACTTACTCCTTTTCCATTTAGCCCATATAAAACATTTGACCTAAAATTATATGATTCATCTAAATCTAAACCATTATATTGTTGAAACATCACCGTCTTCTTCTTCATGAATAAAGTAGAGATAAAATTAAAGAAAATCCATAAAATGAAGAAAAAGGAAAAGAGAAGGCTAAAATGAAAAGTTATTGTATAAAATGGTAAATTGTTTTGCTATATTTTATATTTTTATATAATTAAATTTATTTTTTATAAGAAAAACTCTGATTTTGATGTACAATATGTGTCAATGAGAAAGATATATAAACAATTACAATTGAAAAATTAATAAAAATTATTATATTCTTAGAATCATTTATTTATATCTTGCAAGTATATAGAATGTCTATTTTCATTTATGGTTGAATCTTGTATCTTTATTGATCCTTATTAATATAAATGTTTTGAATTTATTTACAGAAAGATCGTTGATTATGATATTTCAAAATATATTTAGGTAAGGCTTGTCTCTCCTAAAAGTAGATTGTATGTATAATATTTTAAATAGATGATAAATTATAGTTAAGTTATAAATTATTTGAGTTATCATATGGTTCAGTAAGCTAGAGATTTTAACAATTAAGGTAAATTTGAATGGATTTTTATGCAACAGTTGATATTACCTGCACTTTACACATCTCACTTATTCCCTAATTTTCTTTTATATCAAAATATGGGAAACTAGGAAAATTGATAGTGAACAAACCCAAGCTATAACTTAGTGTAGTTCATTACCTCTACTACCCGGGAAATGAGTTGGATCAACTAGATCTGTTATTAAGCGATCATATTACTCTATCCAATGAATTTCTTTTAATAAACTGAGTTTTCTTGTTCCGGCTCCTTGGACTCCTTCAATCCATGTTGGATGGAGAAACAAACGAGGGCTCCTTGCGAATTACCTTTAAAAACATATAGCTGATCTAAAGGATATGGTTGATCCAAGATTTTTTTCAGGGTTAAAATTAATTATAATCAGAGGGGTTTTGGGGTGACTGAAAATCGAATATCTAGGCTAATGTCAATGGGGCCAAAATTTAGGTCGAGATAGGAGGTTTAATTCCATTTATACTTAGTTTTTATCAATTTGTGCAATTGTGACATTCTACTTGTCACTTGTTTCCATGTTGCCTTATATTAACGAGACTTCCTTTAGTTTTAATATAATTCTGTTTTATTCAAGAGTCTATATCTTCTTTTCTAGGACTCTCTTTTCATGTTAACATAGTCAAAATAGTAGGAGATCCGCAAAACAATAAAAAACTTAAATAAATGGCCCATCATTGCGCACACTTTAAGTGTTTTATCACATGCCTCTCCACTTGTGTTTTTGCATCTATTAAAAGAAAGCTACATATATGGGTAAACTGGTTTTCTTCCTCCTGGTTTTTTACAGTGTAAGTTTCTTTTTATTTCAATATATTTTGTTGATTGTTTATAAAATACATATGTACATTTTTATATGAGATATTAAGTAAATTCCCATGTTGGTCCTCAAATTTAGTTTCTTTTTTAACATGTGTATCTTGGTTGAGTTTTTCAGGAGAGGCATATCAAACTTCTATAATGGTAAATCCAAATTTTACACTAGCCTAGTTAAGGTTAAATCAAGTGTATCCGTAAAAGAGATAGCAAAACCGAATAATGCGTACGACAAGAAACCCAAAATGATGGTGGCACATAATAATTTCTGTAACAAGAGCTATGATAATCTTAAAGGAAGTACCATCCGTGGTGGGGTTTGACCAATTGATCTTCACATTCCAAAATTCCACTGGTTGTCCCATCAGCTGCTACTGGTCATTGTTTGGAAAGGATGAAGAAATATTATGAAAATGATGAAATGTTTCTTGCATCTTAGCCCAGTGTAGTCAATGTTTTAGACTGTAATGGCTACAAACTTTCTTTTAATCTTTAATTCTTACTTGTCTTTAACTCTTCAATTTTTTAAGCCAGGTTTCGCCTACATTATTGATTTTTTCAACTACAAAGACACAAGTAATTCAACAACTAGTGTATCAAGTTTTACATAATGATCCTCAACATGGACCAAGCGATAGATAACCAGAAACTGAACTCAATTAGGTCCATTTTGTAAACTGTATATATATTTGTCGAAACTGAGTTTCTGAAACAGGGGATAACTAATTACTCTTGAATTTGATAAATAAGTATTTCCTTTGAATATTTTATTATGTATTTAAATGCTTAATACTATGATAAAGTTCTTTTATATGTCTTATTTGGCGAAAATTATATTGTGTCTGCCTATCAAGCGTATAATCTTTTGCGTTATTTAAAAAATATATTTTTCAAATCATATATCTTTAATCGTTCACTGGAGTATGTATGTTTACTTTTTATAAATTAAACTTGGTTGATGAAATATATTTTTCTTATGGACCATCTAGTTTTGATGAATGAAAGTTAAAGTACGTTAATTAAATTTCTTTTACTTTGGGACCATCTAGTTTTGATGAATGGTCTTTCTAGGTAGCTCTCCAACTGTTTGAAGTTTCATTAATTGACATTTCAAATACAGAGACATTTTATGTAATTATCTTGGCAAGTCTTATTGACCTTTTAGCAATAGTATTTATTGTACTAATTCTAAAATTTGTGGTAGATTCGGGGTAAGGAATCATTGACTCACGGTATCTCTAAAAAAATTCAATATCTTGTTCCAAGATAAATATACAAGGTCATATTTCTAAGCTATTTTAAGGTTGATTGTATCTATAGGTCGAAAAAAAATATAAAGAGTATGAATTCATCAATATTTCATATATATATATATATATATATATATATATATATATATATATATAGTTTTTTATACTGAACATGTTGACCTTCGGAAAAATATTTTATATACATAAAATATTAATTTGTATATGCCACAAATCGGTAAGTAAATTATCTAGTAAATGCCAACATGATTTTTTTATATAGTATTTTACACGTAACTTTAATATATTAATTTGTATTATATGTATATAAAATACTTTTTCATAAGTTAAACAAGTCCAATAGGCATCTATATATTTATGAAAGAATATATTTATATGAAATTGTAGAATTCCAAATTCATGCATTCATCTATAATACATTTATCATGATATAAGTTTAAGTCACACATGTTACTTATATCACTATTAAGTATAACTAAAATATAAAAAGTAGGTACGTATGCAAAAATATTAAATTTATTAAATATGCACTAGAGGACCTATACTCATTTATATTTGTGTAGGTGTCCATACATTTTTCTATCTTTTATTTGCACTCTACTTTATAATTATCAATAGTAGAAATGGTATATATAAAGTATAAATATATATTTTTGAGTCTTGACATAATTTAGGATAAACACATATTCTCTCTATATATATATATATATATATATATATTATTTAGTGCTTATTGTTAAATTCATTTATCAATTTTAAGTATGAGTGTAAGATATACAATAAAGGTTATAAATTGTTTAAAAAGGTCAAAGGACCATGTTTCTCACTTGCATTGATTTTATCGTTATACGAGTTATGTTAAATAACAAATTAGATAGTTTTATTAACTAGAAGTATACGTATATTTCTTTGGATTATTTTTCTATTGTAATGTGATTATATATATAGGTGTGAATGTGGGGGCCTCGTACCTATCTCATGTTTTCTTGTGGGGGCCTCGTACCTATCTCGTGTAATCTTGTAGGGGACTCGTACCTATCTCGTGTAAGCTTATGGGGGTCTCATACATATCTAATGTGTTCTTTTTGATTTCTCATACATATCTCCTGTGTGTCTTTGGGGGCCCTGTACCTATCTTGTTTTTCATGTTGGGGGCCTCATACCTATCTCGTGTGTGCCTATGGGTGTCTTGTACCTACCTCGTGTATACTTGTCTGGTTCTTGTCCCTATCTCAAGTTTTAATGTGTACCATCGACAATTTTATTTAATATGTAAGAAATGATATTTATAGTAATGAATTTCATTATCAGGATTACTCGTGATATATCTATCAATGACTCACAAAGTTTTTTATCTTAAAATTTGTGTTTGATATTTTTCGTGACTTACTAAGCATTCGTTTTCTCACTCGAACAGAGGAATGGGTATATGAAGAGGGTAAAAAAGTTAATTAGTTACGAGCATCTCGTTAAAGGGATTCATGATGACTATCTCTATTTAAGAACTGATATTTACTTTCATTGAATTGTCACTATCTTAGGCATGCATGCTACATCAGATTTATCATCACCAATAGTCAATTTGTTCTTTAGTTTTAATTTTTTTTTTCTTAAAATGTCCAAACTTTACCACAATGTAAATATTTTTGAGTTTCTTTAGACTTTTTCTTACAATTATTAAAAGTTATCGTCTTTTTTTTGCATTCTGGACATGTATACTATCTGTTCTAGGTTTAATAAATAGCTATAAGATAATTCTTCTACTTAGTTTAATTTCAATTTTTTTGGTTAGCAAAGAAGCAATCACTTGATCAAAAGTAGGGACAATACTCAGTTCTTCAACTTAGTTTAATTTCAATTTCTTTGGTTGTTAAAGAAGCAATCACTTTGATCAACAGTAGGGACAATTGTTGCATATTGAAGTAGATCTTTAACAATTTGATAAGAATCAATAATAGAGTTAAAAATGCACTTGTTATTATCATGCAAGCACTAAGGGGTACCATTTAACATCAAAGTCAATTTCGAAAATTCATCTCTGTTATCATCCAAAGATTTACTCGCATCCATTTTATAGTTAAACAAAGATCTTTTTAAAAAATACAAGTTGGGTAAAGACTTTGTAAAAGATAGAGATTCTAGTTTACCCTAGAGTTCAAGTGCAGTATCACATCGATGTACATTTCAAATAACTGAATCGAACATGTTAAAAAACAATAAATCTAATGCTTATTCATATATTTCTCCGACTATGTCCAAGAGATCTTTAGGCCATAGTTCTATGTTCTCAACCAATGCATGTCCTACAATATGATGAGATAGTAGCATGTCCTCTTTACCTGCCGTACACCATAGTCAATTTTTCCATCATAGGTTAACATCTCAAACGAGTTGTAGCCTTCATGTTAGTACACGAAAAATATAGATATGTACAAAAAGTTAAAAAAAACTTTACAACATAAAAATACCTTTTAAACCATGAGTTTATATCCACCAGATCTCGAATACTGAAAAATCTCTCATGAGTTCTAAATATTAGAAATTTTATTGAAATACCTTTAAAGATTTTCAAGATCCTAGAAACACAAAATCAGAAAACCCAAAATATTAAAAGAACTTTAATCCACTTTTAGATCTAGATTATCAAACCCTGAAATAGTAGAAAATATAAGATATTTGTAAGGGATTTGAAAAACTCTTATTCCACTGTTGTAAAAACGTTAGGATCTTAAGATTTAAGTTTCAAAATACATTTTAGAAAAGAATATAGAGCAAATTATAAAGAACACAATGATTTGTCGATGTTTAACAAAATTTCTACGTCCACGTTGGGCTCCGCTGATAGAAGTTACTTAACAATATTCAGACAATCAAACCAAAACCTTAAAGCTATCAACTAATATAGACTACCCAAACAAACTACGCTAGCTAACTAGTGATTATTTTTTATCTTTAGACTATACAAGCTATTTCATGAGATTTATACACTCTAATCGATCTAGAAGATAAACTGTAAGTTTATTTCTAAAAGGAGAAAGAAGACTGAAAAACTCAAGAACAAGAGAATGAGTCGAAATGTGAATAAGGGAACTTTATATATGGGGTGGGTAGGGTATTAATTTGAGCCGTCCAACCTAATCAAGATCAATAAATTTAATAAATCTGGTGTTTACATAATAAACCACAAACATTTTAGACTCAAGTCCAATAACCTATAAAAAAGTTCAGCCCAAATAATAAAACCAAAGCTGACTTATGACATAACAGTGACTTGGACTAATCCAACCAAAAAAACAATCATATTTCATAAATATAAAAACCCAAATCCAATAGATTATTTAGTTAGTTCTTTTTGTTCCATTTATTTTTTTGTTGGAAACTTTACTTACTCCTTTTCCATTTAGCCCATATAAAACATTTGACCTAAACTTATATGATTCATCTAAATCTAAACCGTTATATTTTTGAAACATCGCCGTCTTCTTCTTCATTAATAAAGTAGAGATAAAATTAAAGAAAATCCGTAAAATGAAGAAAAAGGAAAAGAGAAGGCTAAAATGAAAAGTTATTGTATAAAATGGTAAATTGTTTTGCTATATTTTATATTTTTATATAATTAAATTTATTTTTTATAAGAAAAACTCTGATTTTGATGTACAATATGTGTCAATGAGAAAGATATATAAACAATTACAATTGAAAAATTAATAAAAATTATTATATTCTTAGAATCATTTATTTATATCTTGCAAGTATATAGAATGTCTATTTTCATTTATGGTTGAATCTTGTATCTTTATTGATCCTTATTAATATAAATGTTTTGAATTTATTTACAGAAAGATCGTTGATTATGATATTTCAAAATATATTTAGGTAAGGCTTGTCTCTCCTAAAAGTAGATTGTATGTATAATATTTTAAATAGATGATAAATTATAGTTAAGTTATAAATTATTTGAGTTATCATATGGTTCAGTAAGCTAGAGATTTTAACAATTAAGGTAAATTTGAATGGATTTTTATGCAACAGTTGATATTACCTGCACTTTACACATCTCACTTATTCCCTAATTTTCTTTTATATCAAAATATGGGAAACTAGGAAAATTGATAGTGAACAAACCCAAGCTATAACTTAGTGTAGTTCATTACCTCTACTACCCGGGAAATGAGTTGGATCAACTAGATCTGTTATTAAGCGATCATATTACTCTATCCAATGAATTTCTTTTAATAAACTGAGTTTTCTTGTTCCGGCTCCTTGGACTCCTTCAATCCATGTTGGATGGAGAAACAAACGAGGGCTCCTTGCGAATTACCTTTAAAAACATATAGCTGATCTAAAGGATATGGTTGATCCAAGATTTTTTTCAGGGTTAAAATTAATTATAATCAGAGGGGTTTTGGGGTGACTGAAAATCGAATATCTAGGCTAATGTCAATGGGGCCAAAATTTAGGTCGAGATAGGAGGTTTAATTCCATTTATACTTAGTTTTTATCAATTTGTGCAATTGTGACATTCTACTTGTCACTTGTTTCCATGTTGCCTTATATTAACGAGACTTCCTTTAGTTTTAATATAATTCTGTTTTATTCAAGAGTCTATATCTTCTTTTCTAGGACTCTCTTTTCATGTTAACATAGTCAAAATAGTAGGAGATCCGCAAAACAATAAAAAACTTAAATAAATGGCCCATCATTGCGCACACTTTAAGTGTTTTATCACATGCCTCTCCACTTGTGTTTTTGCATCTATTAAAAGAAAGCTACATATATGGGTAAACTGGTTTTCTTCCTCCTGGTTTTTTACAGTGTAAGTTTCTTTTTATTTCAATATATTTTGTTGATTGTTTATAAAATACATATGTACATTTTTATATGAGATATTAAGTAAATTCCCATGTTGGTCCTCAAATTTAGTTTCTTTTTTAACATGTGTATCTTGGTTGAGTTTTTCAGGAGAGGCATATCAAACTTCTATAATGGTAAATCCAAATTTTACACTAGCCTAGTTAAGGTTAAATCAAGTGTATCCGTAAAAGAGATAGCAAAACCGAATAATGCGTACGACAAGAAACCCAAAATGATGGTGGCACATAATAATTTCTGTAACAAGAGCTATGATAATCTTAAAGGAAGTACCATCCGTGGTGGGGTTTGACCAATTGATCTTCACATTCCAAAATTCCACTGGTTGTCCCATCAGCTGCTACTGGTCATTGTTTGGAAAGGATGAAGAAATATTATGAAAATGATGAAATGTTTCTTGCATCTTAGCCCAGTGTAGTCAATGTTTTAGACTGTAATGGCTACAAACTTTCTTTTAATCTTTAATTCTTACTTGTCTTTAACTCTTCAATTTTTTAAGCCAGGTTTCGCCTACATTATTGATTTTTTCAACTACAAAGACACAAGTAATTCAACAACTAGTGTATCAAGTTTTACATAATGATCCTCAACATGGACCAAGCGATAGATAACCAGAAACTAAACTCAATTAGGTCCATTTTGTAAACTGTATATATATTTGTCGAAACTGAGTTTCTGAAACAGGGGATAACTAATTACTCTTGAATTTGATAAATAAGTATTTCCTTTGAATATTTTATTATGTATTTAAATGCTTAATACTATGATAAAGTTCTTTTATATGTCTTATTTGGCGAAAATTATATTGTGTCTGCCTATCAAGCGTATAATCTTTTGCGTTATTTAAAAAATATATTTTTCAAATCATATATCTTTAATCGTTCACTGGAGTATGTATGTTTACTTTTTATAAATTAAACTTGGTTGATGAAATATATTTTTCTTATGGACCATCTAGTTTTGATGAATGAAAGTTAAAGTACGTTAATTAAATTTCTTTTACTTTGGGACCATCTAGTTTTGATGAATGGTCTTTCTAGGTAGCTCTCCAACTGTTTGAAGTTTCATTAATTGACATTTCAAATACAGAGACATTTTATGTAATTATCTTGGCAAGTCTTATTGACCTTTTAGCAATAGTATTTATTGTACTAATTCTAAAATTTGTGGTAGATTCGGGGTAAGGAATCATTGACTCACGGTATCTCTAAAAAAATTCAATATCTTGTTCCAAGATAAATATACAAGGTCATATTTCTAAGCTATTTTAAGGTTGATTGTATCTATAGGTCGAAAAAAAATATAAAGAGTATGAATTCATCAATATTTCATATATATATATATATATATATATATATATATATATATATATATAGTTTTTTATACTGAACATGTTGACCTTCGGAAAAATATTTTATATACATAAAATATTAATTTGTATATGCCACAAATCGGTAAGTAAATTATCTAGTAAATGCCAACATGATTTTTTTATATAGTATTTTACACGTAACTTTAATATATTAATTTGTATTATATGTATATAAAATACTTTTTCATAAGTTAAACAAGTCCAATAGGCATCTATATATTTATGAAAGAATATATTTATATGAAATTGTAGAATTCCAAATTCATGCATTCATCTATAATACATTTATCATGATATAAGTTTAAGTCACACATGTTACTTATATCACTATTAAGTATAACTAAAATATAAAAAGTAGGTACGTATGCAAAAATATTAAATTTATTAAATATGCACTAGAGGACCTATACTCATTTATATTTGTGTAGGTGTCCATACATTTTTCTATCTTTTATTTGCACTCTACTTTATAATTATCAATAGTAGAAATGGTATATATAAAGTATAAATATATATTTTTGAGTCTTGACATAATTTAGGATAAACACATATTCTCTCTATATATATATATATATATATATATATATATATATATATATATTATTTAGTGCTTATTGTTAAATTCATTTATCAATTTTAAGTATGAGTGTAAGATATACAATAAAGGTTATAAATTGTTTAAAAAGGTCAAAGGACCATGTTTCTCACTTGCATTGATTTTATCGTTATACGAGTTATGTTAAATAACAAATTAGATAGTTTTATTAACTAGAAGTATACGTATATTTCTTTGGATTATTTTTCTATTGTAATGTGATTATATATATAGGTGTGAATGTGGGGGCCTCGTACCTATCTCATGTTTTCTTGTGGGGGCCTCGTACCTATCTCGTGTAATCTTGTAGGGGACTCGTACCTATCTCGTGTAAGCTTATGGGGGTCTCATACATATCTAATGTGTTCTTTTTGATTTCTCATACATATCTCCTGTGTGTCTTTGGGGGCCCTGTACCTATCTTGTTTTTCATGTTGGGGGCCTCATACCTATCTCGTGTGTGCCTATGGGTGTCTTGTACCTACCTCGTGTATACTTGTCTGGTTCTTGTCCCTATCTCAAGTTTTAATGTGTACCATCGACAATTTTATTTAATATGTAAGAAATGATATTTATAGTAATGAATTTCATTATCAGGATTACTCGTGATATATCTATCAATGACTCACAAAGTTTTTTATCTTAAAATTTGTGTTTGATATTTTTCGTGACTTACTAAGCATTCGTTTTCTCACTCGAACAGAGGAATGGGTATATGAAGAGGGTAAAAAAGTTAATTAGTTACGAGCATCTCGTTAAAGGGATTCATGATGACTATCTCTATTTAAGAACTGATATTTACTTTCATTGAATTGTCACTATCTTAGGCATGCATGCTACATCAGATTTATCATCACCAATAGTCAATTTGTTCTTTAGTTTTAATTTTTTTTTTCTTAAAATGTCCAAACTTTACCACAATGTAAATATTTTTGAGTTTCTTTAGACTTTTTCTTACAATTATTAAAAGTTATCGTCTTTTTTTTGCATTCTGGACATGTATACTATCTGTTCTAGGTTTAATAAATAGCTATAAGATAATTCTTCTACTTAGTTTAATTTCAATTTTTTTGGTTAGCAAAGAAGCAATCACTTGATCAAAAGTAGGGACAATACTCAGTTCTTCAACTTAGTTTAATTTCAATTTCTTTGGTTGTTAAAGAAGCAATCACTTTGATCAACAGTAGGGACAATTGTTGCATATTGAAGTAGATCTTTAACAATTTGATAAGAATCAATAATAGAGTTAAAAATGCACTTGTTATTATCATGCAAGCACTAAGGGGTACCATTTAACATCAAAGTCAATTTCGAAAATTCATCTCTGTTATCATCCAAAGATTTACTCGCATCCATTTTATAGTTAAACAAAGATCTTTTTAAAAAATACAAGTTGGGTAAAGACTTTGTAAAAGATAGAGATTCTAGTTTACCCTAGAGTTCAAGTGCAGTATCACATCGATGTACATTTCAAATAACTGAATCGAACATGTTAAAAAACAATAAATCTAATGCTTATTCATATATTTCTCCGACTATGTCCAAGAGATCTTTAGGCCATAGTTCTATGTTCTCAACCAGTGCATGTCCTACAATATGATGAGATAGTAGCATGTCCTCTTTACCTGCCGTACACCATAGTCAATTTTTCCATCATAGGTTAACATCTCAAACGAGTTGTAGCCTTCATGTTAGTACACGAAAAATATAGATATGTACAAAAAGTTAAAAAAAACTTTACAACATAAAAATACCTTTTAAACCATGAGTTTATATCCACCAGATCTCGAATACTGAAAAATCTCTCATGAGTTCTAAATATTAGAAATTTTATTGAAATACCTTTAAAGATTTTCAAGATCCTAGAAACACAAAATCAGAAAACCCAAAATATTAAAAGAACTTTAATCCACTTTTAGATCTAGAGTATCAAACCCTGAAATAGTAGAAAATATAAGATATTTGTAAGGGATTTGAAAAACTCTTATTCCACTGTTGTAAAAACGTTAGGATCTTAAGATTTAAGTTTCAAAATACATTTTAGAAAAGAATATAGAGCAAATTATAAAGAACACAATGATTTGTCGATGTTTAACAAAATTTCTACGTCCACGTTGGGCTCCGCTGATAGAAGTTACTTAACAATATTCAGACAATCAAACCAAAACCTTAAAGCTATCAACTAATATAGACTACCCAAACAAACTACGCTAGCTAACTAGTGATTATTTTTTATCTTTAGACTATACAAGCTATTTCATGAGATTTATACACTCTAATCGATCTAGAAGATAAACTGTAAGTTTATTTCTAAAAGGAGAAAGAAGACTGAAAAACTCAAGAACAAGAGAATGAGTCGAAATGTGAATAAGGGAACTTTATATATGGGGTGGGTAGGGTATTAATTTGAGCCGTCCAACCTAATCAAGATCAATAAATTTAATAAATCTGGTGTTTACATAATAAACCACAAACATTTTAGACTCAAGTCCAATAACCTATAAAAAAGTTCAGCCCAAATAATAAAACCAAAGCTGACTTATGACATAACAGTGACTTGGACTAATCCAACCAAAAAAACAATCATATTTCATAAATATAAAAACCCAAATCCAATAGATTATTTAGTTAGTTCTTTTTGTTCCATTTATTTTTTTGTTGGAAACTTTACTTACTCCTTTTCCATTTAGCCCATATAAAACATTTGACCTAAACTTATATGATTCATCTAAATCTAAACCGTTATATTTTTGAAACATCGCCGTCTTCTTCTTCATTAATAAAGTAGAGATAAAATTAAAGAAAATCCGTAAAATGAAGAAAAAGGAAAAGAGAAGGCTAAAATCAAAAGTTATTGTATAAAATGGTAAATTGTTTTGCTATATTTTATATTTTTATATAATTAAATTTATTTTTTATAATAAAAACTCTGATTTTGATGTACAGTATGTGTCAATGAGAAAGATATATAAACAATTACAACTGAAAAATTAATAAAAATTATTATATTCTTAGAATCATTTATTTATATCTTGCAAGTATATAGAATGTTTATTTTCATTTATGGTTGAATCTTGTATCTTTATTGATCCTTATTAATATAAATGTTTTGAATTTATTTACAGAAAGATCGTTGATTATGATATTTCAAAATATATTTAGGAAAGTCTTGTCTCTCCTAAAAGTAGATTGTATGTATAAAATTTTTAATAGATGATAAATTATAGTTAAGTTATAAATTATTTGAGTAATCATATGGTTCAGTAAGCTAGAGATTTTAACAATTAAGGTCAATTTGAATGGATTTTTATGCAACAGTTGATATTAGCCCAATGTAGTCAATGTTTTAGACTGTAATGGCAACAAACTTTCTTTTAATCTTTAATTCTTAATTGTCTTTAACTCTTCAATTTTTTAAGTCAGGTTTCGCCTACATTATTAATGTTTTCAACTACAAAGACACAAGCAATTCAACAACTAGTGTATCAAGTTTTACATAATGATCCTCAACCTGGACCAAGCGATAACCTGAAACTGTACTCCATTAGGTCCATTTTGTAAACTGTATATATATTTGTCGAAACTGAGTTTCTGAAATAGGGGATAACTAATTACTCTTGAATTTGATAAATAATTATTTCCTTTGAATATTTTATTATGGATTTAAATGCTTAATAGTATGATAAAGTTATTTTATATGCCTTATTTGGCGAAAATTATATTGTGTCTGCCTATCAAGCGTATAATCTTTTGGGTCATTTACAAAATATATTTTTCAAATCATATATCTTTGATCGTTCACTGGAGTAAATGTATGGTTACTTTTTATAAATTAAACTTGGTTGATGAAATATATTTTACTTTTGGACCATCTAGTTTCGATGAATGAAAGTTAAAGTAGGTTAATTAAATTTTATTTACTTCGGTACCATCTAGTTTTGATGAATGATGTTCTAGTTAGCTCTATAACTATTTGAAGTTTCATTAATTATTATTTCACTTGTAACTAATACTAATCATATTAATATATATAGCATTTTTTTTTAAAATTTTATTTACCGAAAAAAGGTCGCTAACCATGGCATTTCAACGATGGAGATATTATGTAATTAACATGGCAAGTCTTATCGACCTTTTAGAAATAGTATTAAATGTATTAATTCTAAATTTGGTGGAAGATTCGGGGTAAGGAATCATTGACTCACGGTATCTCTAAAATTTAACAATATCTTGTTCCAAGATAAATATACAAGGTTATATTTCTAAACTATTTTTAGGTTAATTTGATTTTTAGGTCGAATAAGAATATACAGAGTATGAATTCATCAATATTTCATATATATATATATATATATATATAGTTTTAGGTTAATTTGATTTGTAGGGTCGAATAAGAATATACATAGTATGAATTCATCAATATTTCATATATATATATATAGTTTTTCATACTGAACATGTTGAACTTATGAAAAATATTTTATATACATAATATATTAATTTTTATATGCCACAAATCGGTAAGTAAATAATCTAGTAAATGCCAACATGACTTTGTTTATATAGTATTTTACTCGTAACTTAAATATATTAATTGGTATTATATGTATATAAAATACTGTTTCATAAGTTCAACAAGTCCAATAGGCATCTATATATTTATGAAAGTATATATTTATATGAAATTGTAGCATTTCAAATTCATGCATTCATCTATAACACATTTATCATGATATAATTTTAAGTGACACATGTTACTTTTATCACTATCAAGTATAACTGAAATATAAAACGTAAGTATGTATGCAAAAATATTAATTTTATTAAATATGCACTAGAGGGCCTATACTCATTTGTATATGTATAGGTGTCCATATACTTTTCTATCTTTTATTTGTACCATACTTTATAATTAGTATTACTAGAAATGGTATATATAAAGTATAAATATATATACTTTTTTATTTTGTAATGACCTAATAATTAGAGTGTAATGACCTAATAATTATGTTTTTGTTTTTATTTTATTTTTGTTTTAGTTTTTTTATTGTTGTATATAATATTATAAATATATATTATATAAGACTACTTTTTATATTGTAAACATTCTAATTAATCTTTCACCTTTCTCTTTCTTATAAGTTACTTATGTTATATTTTATTTTATTTATTCATTTTATCCGCCTAAATGTCTTATCTTATTCGAAACATATTTCCTTATTCATATTCTAAACGCAAGAAACAAGGTTTCCTAATTGCTTAAGAAAGAGTCAATAAGTAATGGTTTTTTACTTTTATTTATGTAAATTTTTTATCCATTTATTTATTTTTGATCAATATATATTTTGACTATATAGTCTTAATATATATGTATTAGAGGCTACAACTCTTTTTATGTTTGTTAATAATATTATAAATTTGAAGAATCACAAGGAACATGTAATTTACTTTTTAGCATAAAAATATAAATCATATGTTATAGTTTTTCAGTTTGGTCCATATGAAATTTTACATGCTTATATATATGTGACATGTTTCTATATTTTTATCATTAATATTAGAATTTCGTTAAGTGATATTCATAATGTTCAAAAGAAGTAAAATAAAAATGACTATTTTTTTTAGTTAGTTTTTCATGAGCATTCTTGATAAATGGCATATTTAATGGTTGATTTATATCAAATTAAGCTGAATCATTAATATTAGATTTATTGACTTATTTGTATATATATATATATTGGTCAAATGTAGGATTTAAGTCTCATAAATATGTTTGTTATGCCTTAAAAATTTATGTTACGATTATGTGTACTATTAATCTACTTTATTGTCTAAATTATTTACATTGACTTGAGTTTATTAGTAGAAGATTATGAAAGAGATTATGGATTAAGTTTCGACTAGATTATTGATATTAATATGTTATGGGTTTTGAGAGTTGAACTTTATCCCGTGCTTGATTTAGGGATTTGGTATAAAAAAATTTGGATGATTACACTAGACTATTGAACTCTAGGAAACTAGAATCTACTGTGTTTAAATATATATTTTTGCTTATTATTGGTTATTTTTCATCAATTTTACATAAAGATATTAGGTGATATAGTGATGTTATTAAAAAGTTTTACATATCTGTTGGAAAAAGAATTTTCTAAGTATGAATTTTATATATATATATATATATATATATATATATATATATATATATATATATATATATATATATATATATATATATATATATATATTCTTTTCATCGTATATGCTACCCTATATGTTTTGTATTAGTAAACTATATAATTTAAATCATGTTGAATTTACTAGATTATTTAATAACTGATTAGTGAAATATATAAATTGATATTATATGTATATAAAATATTATTCGTAAGTTCAACATGTCCAACAGAAACCTGAATATGTATAAAATATTACATTTATATGAAAATGTAGAATTCCAGTGTCATGTATTCATCTATAATGTGTTTATCGTGATCTAAGTATAAATGAAACATGTTACATTTATCATTTAAGTATTAATGACATATAAAAAGTAGGTGTGTATGCATAGATATCAGATTTTGTAAATGATCACTGGAGGACCTATAGTGATTAGTATATGTATATGTATCTATAAATTTTTGTATCTTTTATTTCGAGCATACTTTATAATTTGTACTAGTAGAAATGACTTATAAAGAGTATAAATATATTTATTTCATTCTTGACATAATTTAAGAGGAACACATAGTTTTTATATTTATTTTTCTTTAGTTATGTGCTCTTTTCTAAATTCTTTGATCAATTTTATTATGTATGTAAGATATACATGTATGGTTATAAATTGTGTAAAAACTCTAAGGACCATGTTCCTCACTTTCATGTCATTTATCGTTAGATGAGTTATGGGATGGTTTTATTAACAAGACGTATACCCATCTTTTATTGTATTATTTTTCTATAGCAATGTGATTATATATCTCATGCCTGTGGGAGCCTCGTACCTATCTTGTGTGTGCCTGTGGGGGCTACGTACCTATCTTGTGTGTTCCTGTAGGGGTATCGAACCTATCTCGTGTGTGCCTATTTTGGCCTCGTACACATCTCATGTGTGCCTGTGGGGGCCTCGTACCTATCTCATGTGTGCTTATAGGGGCCACTCACCTATATCGTGAGTGCCTATGGTGGTAGTGTGGTTAGTTCACTCATGATATATACGATTATTACTCCACATGTATAGTACTTTGACTATTAGAAAATATTGCAAATATACCATTAACCGACTTAACCTCTTTAATAATTTTTTTAATCCATATAGCCTCTTTCATGCAACGGATAATAGCAACATATTTTGACTCTGTGGTTGAAAGATCCTACATTGGTTGTAATTGAGATTTCTAATATATGAATTTATGCCTCAAATTGAAACTTTGGGCAGTGGTGGACTTTCACGAGTCCCTATCTCTATCAAAATTTGAGGGTACATTGGCAACAACCTCAAAAGGCTAATTATTTTACCATATATCAACCCACATTTAAAGTAGAATTTACATATATCAAAACATGGTTAAGCGCTAACTAACCATCATAGCCATGATTAGACATGTATCTACTATATATAGATATAGAATTAAAAAAAATGAAGTCTATTTCTAATCATGAGATACACAAAATATCCAATAACATTAGACCACAGATTCTTTTTATTTTTAAAATATCAGATTGTGTTTTGGGTAACAACTACTTAGACAAAATAAAATGACAAAGAAAAGGAATCTTTACATTTTTGTAATTCAAGTTACCAAACGTAGAAATAATCCTTTTCAAGTATGGTCCTTATTGTATTTTTAATATGAAATTTGATGGGTACCTATCAATCATTATGCCAAGTATTTTTCTAGCATTTCCTAAAACCTTCGTATCAAACTCGTATTTCAAGGAATCTTTCAATTTATTTATAAGAGATAGAGACTTGCATATAATCAACATATCATGAACATAAAAAAGAATGTATATCGCATATTTATCTTTCCAAATAAAGTAAAAACAAGCATTATACTTTGATATATTGAATCCAAAAGACAAAACAAAAGAACCAGACATCTTATACCATTGCATTGCGGACTATCCATATAAGGAGTTTTTTAAGAGACATACATGACTAGGCAACTTGGAATCATGGTATCCTTTAGGTTGCCTCATGTAAATAAATTCATCAAGCTCGACATACAAAGAAAGTTGTCTTAACATCTAACTTCTCAATTTCAAGATTAAAACTGACTACATATGCTAACATAATTCTAATAATTTTAACCTTCGTCAGATGAGATAAAATTACAGATATGTCAATGTTTTCCCTTTGAGTATATCCCTTAACAACTAGTCTAGCTTTATATCTTGGTGAATTAGAATTTAAGCTACCTTCTTTCAGTTTATAAAGTCCTCTACGTTCAACTAGTTTAATATCTTTAGGTTTAATAACTAAACTCCAAGTGTTATTAAGTAAAAGGTAATTGAATTATTGATTCACATCAATTACCCAAAGTTTAATATCCTTAGAACTTATAGCATCAACATAAGAATAAGGCTCAAAATCCTAAACCTCAACCGCAGTTTAAAGGTATAAACTAAGTCATCATAGGAAAACTTGCAAGGAGCCTTTGACTATCTCTTGCTACCTTGTAGTCTTGAAGTCCTTCTGTTGATGACTCATCCAAGTTTTTAGCCTCCTCAGCTTCAGGTCCTTTAGGCTTCTCAACACCTTCATCGTTTACCTAGTTTTGGGGATGATCCATTTGGTGGCCTCCAACAAAAAACTCAACTGTCTGTCCAGGGTTAAGGTGTTCCACTTCAAATTCATACCCCACAATATCAACACTTTGTTCGAATAAAACATCATTACAATTATTTGGAAGACTCTTGCAAGTAAATGTTAACTCATCAAATATAATATCTCTACTTAAATCTTTTTTGAATTCACTAGCAGTTTTATCCCAAAACATATAACATTTAATACCATGCTATTGTTGATAAACCAACATAATATATTTAATGGACCTTGTTTAAGTTTACCATTTCTTGGTGTAAGAATAATCAGCACACCCAAAAATTTGTATGTGAGATAGGCCACACATTTTTCCAGTGTAGACTTCCATATGGGATTGAAGTCAATGGACCAGTTAGGCTTCGTGTTTATCAAATAAGTTGGAGTATACATGTTTCCCCACCCTAAAAGAAGAAGACTTTGGTAAACCAGAAATATATAAAAGACTTGTAACTTTTTCTAAAAGATTTATATTCATTCTCTTAGCAACCTCATTTTGCTGAGGAGCTTTTAAAAGTTCTATGTCTCAAAAAATCTATTTATTTACAAAAAAAGTTCAAAATGTTCATTACAAAACTCAAGCCTACTATTAGTTCTACAAACTTTAACAACTTAAACATATTGTTTTTCCTCTAAAATTTTCTACTCTTCGATTTTAGAAAAACTTTAGTCTTTTTTTTCAATAAAATAGTCCACACCCTTCAACTAAAATCATTCGGAATAGACTGAAAATGTTTCAACTTATCAAGTAAATCAAAACTTTCAGGGCCCATAAGTCTACATGACTCTAGGTAGTCTAAGGCTTGGTTTACCCTGATTGCTTAACATGGTGAGCCCCTTCAAGCTCATATGCCCAAGCCTCAATTTCCATTTCAGAGTACCTACATTCTTAGATTCTAAAACAACATTAGATAAAAAAGAAATATTATTTATATTGATAACATACAATCCAGATAACTTGGTACCAGAAAACAAAAGCTTAGAATTCCTATATAGATGAATGTTACCCTTAGACACTTCAAACACACATCGAAGATAATCAAATGCACCCAAAGAAATCAAATTCCTTTTTAATGCAAATATATATCTAACATTTATCAAAGTAATAATTTTTCCGACATACATTTTAAGTTATATCTTACCAACACTCTTAACATCACATGTTTAATCATTTCTGATACAAAAAATTTCATTATTAGTTTCAACAAGATCACAAAATAATTTAGATAAGGGATACATATGAAACATTCAACAAGAATCAAATATCCAACTTACATAATAAGACTTATCTATGAAATTATATACATCACATACATCACCATTTATCTTAGACATGCATGCTACATCCGATACATCATCACCAATAGTCAATTTGTTCTTTAGTTTTAAATTTGTTTTCTTAAAATGTCCAAACTTTACCACAATGAAAAGGTTTTTTGTTTCTTTAGATTTTTTCTTACGATTATTAAAAGTTATCTTATTTTTTTTCATCCCGGACATGTATTATATCTGTTATAGGTTTAATAAACAGCTATGAGCCAATTCTTCTACTTAGTTCAATTTCAATTTTTCTGGTTAGCAAAGAAGCAATCACTTGATCAAAAGTAGGGACAATACTCAGTTCTTCAACATAGTTTACTTCGATCAAAAGTAGGGACAATTTTTGCATATGGAAGTATATCTTTAACAACTTGATTAGAATCAAGAATAAAGTTAAAAATAGTCATGCACTTATTAGTATCATCCAAAGACTAAGGGGTACCATTTAACATCAAAGTCAATTTTAAAAATTTATCACTGTTATCATCCAAAGATTTACTCGCATCCATTTTATAGTTAAACAATGATCCTTTTAAGAAATACAAGTTGGGTGAAGACTTAGTAGAATAGAGAGATTCTAGTGTACCCCAGAGTTCAAGTGCAGAATCACATTAATGTACCTTTCAAATAACTGAATCAGACATGTTAAGGAATAATAAATTGAATGCTTCTTCATTTACTTATCTGACTATGTCTAAGAGATCTTTAGGCCATAGTTTTATGTTCTCAATCAATGTATGTACTACATTATGATGAGATAATAGCGCGTTCATCTTTATCTTCTATACACAAAAGTCAATTTTTCTATCATATGCTAATTTCTTAAACGAGTTGTAGCCATCATGTTAGTACACGAAAAATATAGGTATGTACAAACAGTTAAAAAAGACATTGAAAACATGAAATACTTTTTAAACCACGAGTTTATATCCGCGACATCTTGAAAACTGAAAAGTCTCTTAGGAGTTCAGAATATATGAAAACTTTTTGAAATGCCTTCAAAGAATTTAAGGAAGCCATAAACACCAAATCTGAAAACCCAAAAAATTAAAAAAACTTTAATCGACTTTTAGATTTGGATCATCAAACCCTATAAGAGTAAAAAAATATAAGATATTTGTAAGGTATTTAAACAAACTCTTATTCCACTATTGTAAAAACGTCAAGATCATAAGTTTGAGTTTCAAAATATGTTTCAGAAAAGAGTTTAGAGTAAAAATTAATGATTTATCGTGGTTTAACAAAATATCCACATCCACGTTGTGCTCCAGTGAGAGATGTAACTTAACAATATTCATACAATCAATCCAAAACCTTTAAGCTATCAACTAATCTAAACTACCCAAACCAACTACGCAAGCTAACTAATGATTATATTTAATCTTTAGACTATACAAGCTATTACATGAGATTTTTTAAACACTCTAATCAATCTAGAAGATAACACCTAAGTTTATTTTTAAAAGGAGAGAGAAGACGGAAAAACTCGAGAACAAGAGAATGAGCCAAAATATGAATAAGGGAATCTTATATATGGGGTCTGTAGGGTTTTAATTTGAGTCGGCCAAAGTTATCAAGATCAACAAATTTAATACATTATGCGTATATATAATAAAACACAAACATTTTAGACTCAAGTCCAATAACATATAAAAAAGTTCAGCCAAAATAATAAGACTAAAGCTGACTTATGACAAAAGAGTGACTTGGACTTATTTAACCCAAAAACATATGTTAGCTACTTTTGCAAGTTTGAAACATGGGGTATGTGTATTAATATGATTAGTGTAGGATCATCCAATATTGGATGGAAGAATTTTCCTATATAAAAACCCAAATCCAATAGATTATCTAGTTAGTTTTTTTGTGTTCTATTTATTTTTTTGTTGTAAATTTTACTTACCCCTCTCCCATTTAGTCAATATAAAACATTTGACCTAAAATTAGTTGATTCATCGAAAATCTAAACCTTTATATTTTTGAAACCTTTGCCGTATTCTTCTTCATGAATAAAGTAGAGATAAAATTCAAGAAAATTCATAAAATAAAGAAAAAGAAAAAGAGAAGGCTAAAATCAAAAGTTATTGTATTAAATGGTAAATTGTTTTGCTATTTTTTTATTATTTATATATAATTCCATTTTTTTTTTATAAGAAAAACTCTTATTTTAATGTATAATTTATGTCAATGAGAGCGATATATAAACAATTACAACTTAAAAATTAGTAAAAATTATTATATTTTTCAATCATTAATTTATACCTTGCAAATATAAGATTGTATATTTAAATTTATGGTTGAATCATTTTCTTTATTGATCCTTATCAATATAAATGTTTTGAATTTATTTACAGAAAGATCGTTGATTGTGATATTTCAAAATATATTTAGATAAGTGTTATCTCTCCTAAAAGTAGATTGTATGTATAAGATTTTAAATTGAGTATAAATTATAGTTAAGTTATAAATTATTTGATTAATCATATGGTTCAGTAAGTTGGAGATGTTAAAAATTTAGGTCATTTGAATGGATTTTCATGCAACAATTGATATTACCTGCACTTTACACATATCACTCATTTACCAGTTTTCTTGTATATCGAAATGTGGGAAGCTAGGAAAACTAATTTTGAACCGACCCAACTTGTAGCTTAGGGTAGTTCATTACTTCTACTACCCGATAAATGTGTGGGATCAACTAGATATGTTATTATGCAATCATATTACTCAATCCAATGGATTTCTTCTAAAAATCCGAGTTTTTTTGTTCTAGCTCCTTAATCTCCTTCAATCTGGCTTGGAAGGAAAAACAATCTAGGGATCATTGCGAATTACCTTTAGAACATATAGTTGATCCAAAGGATAGGGTTGATTCAAGATTTTTTTCAGGGTTAAAATTTATTATAATTAGAGGGGTTTGGGGTGACTGAAAATCGAATATTTAGGCTAATAGCAATGGGGCTAAAATTTAGACCGAGATAGGGGGTTTAAGGCCATTTATACTTAGCTTTTATCAATTTGAACAATTGTCACATTCTACCTGTCACTTGTTCCACTGTTGCCTTATATTAACGAGACAACGTTTAGTTGTAATATATTTCTGTTTTATTCATGTTTATGTATCTTCTTTTCTAAGACTCTCTTTAGGTGTTAGCATTAGAAGATCCGTAAAACAGTAACAAAACTCACATGCATGGCCCATCACTACGCACACTTTAAGTGATTTATCACATGCCGCTACACTTGTGTTTTTGCATCTATTACAAGAATGCTACATATATGGGTAAACTGTGTTTCGTCCTCTTTATTTTTTAAAGTTTAAGTTTTTTTTTTATTTCAATATATTTAGTTTATGTGTATAAAATATATAGGTACATGTGTATATGAGATATTAAGTAAATCCCCATGCTTGTCCTCCAATTTAGTTTTTTTTAAACATTTGTATCTTGGTTGAGTTTTTCAGGAGAGGCATATAAAATTTCTATAATGGTAAATCAAAAGCCTACACCAGCTTAGCTAAAGTTGAATCAAGTTTATCCATAAAAGAGATAGCAAAACCGGATAATGTGTACCACGAGAAACGAAAAATGATGGTGGCACATAATAATTTCTTTAACATGAGCTATGGTAATCTTCATGGAAGTACCATGCGGGGTGGGGTTTTAACCAATCGATCATCAAATTCAAAAATTCCATTGGGTATCTAGCAGCTGCTACTGGTCATTGTTTGGAAAGGATAAAGAATGATTATGAAAATGATGAAAAGTTTGACGTAATTGGAAACTGAGAACAATTCTTTGGAGTGGATATACCATTTTAAATGGGTTATTGCCGAAAATTGGCACTTATGAACTTAGCCCACAATAGATTCACGAGTGGTTTGCCTGCTGAGTAATGTGGGCTAACAAATCTTCAGGAGTTGAAGCTTCAGCGAAATAATATTGATTGAGTAATTCCAAATGAGTTGACACGGTTATTTACACTCGAGAGGTTAAATTTTAGTGGGTATTCATTAAACGGTGTAATCTAATACCATATTTCGAGTTTGCGAAACCTTAGAAATAATCATAATTTTTTGATTCCTATTTCGATTAGTATAGAGTCCTTTTGGAATTTCAACAGGGAGAAAATCCACTTGTTGGTGATTATCTAACTATGCCATGCTCATTGCAAATCGCTTTAACGGATTGATTCCGATCACCTTATTTTTAAAGGATCTCGAGGTGTTGAATATTTTGAACAATAAGTTCACTAATTTGCAAGGAGAAATTCTATCATTCCAATCTTGTGTCAGGTTAATACAAGTGGAAATAAGTATCTCGCTAACGCTACACCGAATTCTAGCACTATAGAAAATAGGAACAAGAAAATCGTTCTTGTTGGGTTTGTATAGCTATAGCTACAATATCATTCACTGTAGGTTTTAATCGCATTAATCACAGTGTTTATATGTAGAAGATTTTACAAAGACAAACAATTGCACGTTGAGGAAGAGCTTTCCCTTCATCCACTCATCCGAGGAAATATGTTGACATCAAAAGGAATTCACAAGTTACTTTATGAAAACCTTGGAAGAAGTAGCCGATACCTGTAATATAATCCGAAGACAAAATTATCTACCTATTATAATGATGTTATGCCATCTGAAACGCTTTTTCATTAATAACGTTAATTGGAGTCTCAACATACGTCAATTAGGTAATCATGAACAATTAAGAGAAGAGCTCGAGATTCTTGGAAAATTAAGCAATTCAAACGTGATGATTCCTTTGGATTGCGTTTTAATAGTTGATAAGGCATATTTGTTTTATGAGTTTACCCCTAATGCTATGTTATTCGATATTCTTCATGGTAGCTTGGGAAGTTATTTGTATTGGGAAAATCGTTATAATGTAGCCATTAGAGTGGCTCACGATTAGCTTTCTCCATGGATGTAATTCTAGTTCGATTCTTTTACAAAATGAGCCACTTATTAGAAATATTGAGCTTTGAAAGGTTAATGATATGTGTACAGGGATCCTTTCAACTATTGCTGGATCTTTGGTTATACAGCTGGAGATAATTATTTCATATAGTTACGTTGTTCAAGTCTTTTTGTAAGTTTTTATTGATATATTAGCCTACACTATTACAACTTTCACATTGTTCAAGTTTTCTATCCTAACATTTATTTGTTGGTGTTTAGAGTATGCATATACAATGAGAGTGACAATGGTTAGAAATGTTTACAACTATACGTTGGTTTTACTAGACCTACAAACGGAAAACGTGTGGTTAGTAAGGGAGCTGAATTGAGTAAACGGGTATCGAGCCAGATAATTTTCTTGATTTTAATACAAGTAAAGCATCGATTGCTATTCGTATTCAAATGATAGTAGTTCTGAAGGTTGTTATAGCATGTGATAAAACCTCACTAGAATGAAGGCCGAAGAAGAAAACCGTGTTGCATATGTTGTTGAACTCGAAATAAATTACAGATTAGTGAGATAAATGTTTCATTTTGTGTCACTTTTTCAAGTGAAAAGTATAAGTAATGTAATAGGATAGGTATGTAATATAAAAAGTATACCCTTTGCACTGTACTTTCCTTTTTAAGTGTTGAAAAAATAGTAAGGCGATTCTAGTTGAGCTAACACAACTGTTCTCTCTATTCTTTATTCCTACTTCAGCACGGTTACTTGTGGCACAATTTTGGATACATTTGCTATTTTGACTTATAGAGTGTTTGGGATATGTAAACACTACTTATGTTTATGTATAGACTGGATTTTTAATGATAGAAAAAGGAGTTTATTTTTTTATTTTAGCACAATTTTACAAAATAATTAGCAAATAAGCACACATAGGAAATAATACGGGTTTAGCATTCTGGCCGCATGCAATTATTCTATGACAGTCTTTGCTTAATCAGCTTTTCTAAAAGGGGCCACTTAGAAATATCCTACAAAAATGTGATTTGATTAATATGTTTACAAAATTAAAAGTGTTAACTAAACTTACACTTGGTTGTCCAAGCTTCTTAACACAAGGTGGTAGAAAACCGTCCAATAGGGTACTAAATATAGTAACTTCCACACATGACCGTTTGTTTGGTATAAACTACATTCAACAATAAAACTTTAAATAACTAACACTTAATATACTACAACCACATACATATATGAATATACCCACCTTCACATCATTTGTTGAAGTTTCAAACCTTACTCTACTTCTTTTTTGAATCCTTATCCATCAAACCAACCTAGGTAATGGTGCTAGTTTGAGTCATTACTCCTACTATGTCATCAAAACCACTGGTATCCTATTGACGGTCATCCAATGAAAAATTTCCCCTTACTCTCATGTTAAGATTAGACGACCGTCTCTTTTTTATAATTATTCAACTACCCCTTCTTTAGAATCAAGGTCTACACCAAGTATTTTTTATTTACTGATATCTCTTAAACCCTCCAACACCACAGTTTCCTCATAGTGCCGCCGCAATTCACCTATAATCCACTGACCGGAACATACTTGAATCACGTACTACATCATCAACTCCCCCTATTTATCCCAAAATCAAGGTCAAGGTTTTTGATACCCATTTTTTGTACTTTTGTATTTAGTATATTAGATTTGTTTAGGTAATTTATATATGCAATGTGATGTTAGATTTAATGGTAATGTTATATTGTTAACTTTTTAGAATTATCATATTTGTTTTAGTTAATTGCACAATTAGTCCTTGTATTTAATTACACTATTAGCCATTGTATATTTTTGCACAATTGGTCTTTTTAGTTAATTCAAAAAGAAGTTTTTTTATAAATATAATTATATAAATAGTACTTGTATAATTTTGTTAAAATAAATAGAATATGTAATATTTATTTTTATTGTACATTTGGTCCTTCTTTATTGATAGACTATAATGACAAAGACAAGGTTTGGTGATACCGTGTCTCTAACCGATGCTAATGAAGATGGTTTACGCCACTATGCAACGGGGTATATTCTCTACGTGATCGGTACATTCCTTTTCCCCTCGGGCAAAAAAACTGCGTGGCTACGACGTGTCTCCCATTTTTTAGGTATTTGAGGTAGACATGTGGCAATAGTTTGGATTCAACCACCTTATCTTTCTTCTATAGTGGACTATGAACGGCTTGTGAAGGATATTTTGGAATAATAAAGGGTTATGGTCTTCTTTTGCATGTATAATTTTTCAATTTATTTCTCGAAATTTTATAAACTCATATTTTTTTGTTATACTTTATATAGATATGGTGTTTGGATTATTTTATTAGCTTATGCTTCTTAGAGATGGTATACCACTAGATTGACCTAAAATTACTCCTTATGTTCCCGCTATTAAGTATACGTGTTATTGTAATACTTTTTATATTGACATTTATATTAATGTATTATTATTCTATTAGTTATAATGGATAAAAAAATTGGACCAAATGTGGGAGAGCCTAAAATTTTGTAGCGATTATTTAGATCTTCAAGCACACGAGCAGGTGTGGTGTGTTGTATTTTATTATTTGGGAATCTATTTTTTCTCAACTATGTTATTTTCTCCGACCAGGTTAATTGGAGATCTTCCGAGGACAGTTGAATCAAATTTATTGCCCAAACATCTTTTGGAATAACATGAAGTATATTTATGTATTGTACCGTTAATACATTCAACGTTGTTGAGTGGTACCGTCTTGACCGTGTAACGAGACAATTCGGCTACATTCATAATATTCCGGCTCGAATTGATCAAACCGAAGATCAATATTATACATCCTTGAACTGAAAAGGGAAGTTATGCAATAATTTGCGATATTATTGGGATACTGCAAAATATTTCATGGTACAAGATATAGATCAAATCCTTGGGTGTACTTCTGAGTGTGGTAGGTGGTATCGAGTAAATTAAGGATATACATTACACCACAAGCATGAAATGAGGGTGTTGATGAACAAGAGTTCCAACCTTGTAGAAGACAATTTCAAAACCTTGTATGTTTTATACCTTCTTGGCTTGATTTCTTTAAGTAGTAAAATCGATATATATCTTACATATATGATGACAGAGTAATGCAACTATCCAAGGAGTCTACCGTGTTGTCGAGCCTGATGCTACTATGGATGACCAAATCGCGAGTCTGAGCGTTACGCGAGACTCCGTTGAAGTGTCAACTTCAAGTAGATCGAGAAGACGACGGATCGAGAGTAGAAATAATAGTATATCTTTGTAGGATGTTTAGGTTAGTGTATGTTTTAATTGTAAAAGATTAAATTAAAAATGTTAATTTATTAGTATATTTTCACATGTCGATTTGTTGTTGTGTCTTTCAATTTGGTTTTGTTATTAAGTATGTTTACGTACCCAAATCAAAGTAGGTAGTAGATAAGGAAAAAAAAACTTCCACAAAATGTTCTATTAACGGAGGAATCACGTCAACCGCATTTCATTGAAAGGTGGTATCCTGATTTCCACTTTTAGTTAATCTTGTAAGTAAGAGAGCTACCTTATTAAAGGTAGCATCACGACAACCCCCATCAGGGTGACAATTTAGGTACTTAGGTCAATCTAGAGGTATACAGTCACTAAAAAGTATAAGTTAATATAAATAATAAACATATATAATTTGAATACTCAACCCAATTAAAAGGATTTTCTAAATAAAATATGGTAACAAAATAGTAGTATATGATTACATAAAAAGCAAACCCGAGCTATGGGAAATTCAGTGTATGGTTAATGAAATAAAACTAAAGAATAAAAAGCATAGAAACATGGTTTAAAAAAAAATGAAAAACTAATTACCCTAATGATAAAGATGGAATGATGCCGAATTGGTGATGTGATGCCCCCTCTCTGTTGCATCCTCCTCTAGGTCGACTTGCTCTCTAATTCTTCTGAATGCTAGACAATTGAACGACAATGTTATAGTTCTAATTTAAAATTAAGATATTTATAGGTTCAAGGAAATTTTATGGGTCATGGGCTTAGTTTGAATGAGGTAGTCCAACCAAAAAACGTTTTGCTCCAAGAGTGGAATGGTTCGAGTCAAGCCATTGCAACATTAATTCTTTGTCCTTTAAATATTGCTTATGTATTTAATTTGCTTTGCTTGACTTATTATCCATTACTTCGAATCTAATATCATCCATTAACCTAAGAGAATCAAATATAACACACAATTGCCAACAAATAAATCTAAAAGTATAAAATCTTCAAAACTAGACAAGAAACACGAATATATCAAATAACAAATAATTATCCCTCAAATATGCACATAATGAAACTAAAATGATGTCTCTTGACTAGAGGAATCTATCACAAATATGGAGACATCAATTGTGTTTTTAAATCTTTTTGAATGTATTATATAACAACTTTCATATAGGAAGAATATCTATTGGAAGCTTAAATTATATCCTAGAGGCTATTTCTTCATCATTTGAAAAACAGTGTATGTCGTTTTAAGTAAATAACACCCATATAGACTTAGAACAATTCAGGCATCATTGCAACGTCCCCACCAGATCTAAGGTAATATGACATTACGTTTTAACCAAGAAAACGACATGATGTTTTCATATGATGTGACACCATCTTCTTACTTTCTGAATTCATATCTTTTAAACAAAGAATGACACATGGACTAAAGCTGTTGGGGATAAAAATGGTATAATTATTTTATATGTCATTTACAAGAAAATAGATCAACACAAATAAAGTCATTTCTACCAAGTGCATTATATATATATATATATATATATATATATATATATATATATATATATATAAGACTCTGTATCATCATTAGACACACTCTTAAAGTCACAAATGATCACTATATATTCATATACTTCAAGAAATAATGTATAAGCTTGTTTTCCAATTTTAGTTCTCATAAACAACCTTTGATCTCACAAATTTCATACCCAAGAGATCAAAGGATATTATCCAAGCAAAGCTTCAACTTTAGTCCACCTAATCATGGAGTTTCCACAATCAAGTTTCAACTTTCACATCCAACTCATAATGGAGTTCATGTTCTTACTTGTAATATATGCTTAATCTAGAAGCACGAGCATTTGTTTCACATTTGTATCCATCCGTAACAACCTAATAATTTAGCTGTTATTTATATTATTATTTTCTAGTTTTATTTTTCTTCTATTGATTTATTTAATCTTCAAAATATCTATAATATAAGTCTACTTTTAATATTTTAAACATTCTTATTAGTCTTTTTACCTTTCACTTTCTTAAAAGCTACTTATTATACATTTCTATCATTTATTCATTATATTTAACTAAAAGCCTTTTTTATTATATTCTTGGAAACACATTTATTTATTTATATTCTAAACACAAAAAATAAGGATCCTTAATTTCATAAGTAAGTATCAATGTGTAAAGTTGTTTTACTTATAATTATGTCATATTTTTATCCATTTATTCATTTTTGAAAAATACATATCTTATTTGTGTATTCTTAATATATATGTGTTAGAGGTTACAATTCTTGTTAAATTTGTTTAATAATATTAGAGATTCGATGAATCTCTAGGATTATGTAATCTACTTTTTAGCATAAAAATATAAACCATATGTTATCGTTTTTCAATATGTTTCTTATGAAATTTTGCATGCTTATATATATATATATATGACACGTTTCTAGAGATGTATAATTTATATTAGAATTTTGATTAGTGATATTCATAATTGTTCAAAAGAATTAAAATAAAAATGAATTTTTTAGTTAGTTTTTCATGAGCATGCTTGATAGATTGAAATATTTAATGGATGATTCATATTGGATATTGTGGTTATATCTGTCGGGCAAGATTAGGATTGGAGTCTTAAAAATATGTTTGTTATGCCTGAAAAGTTTTTGTTGCGATTATAAATATTATTCTTCTAGTATTTTGTCTAAATTATTTACCTTGACTTGAGTTTATTGTTAGAAGATTATGGAAGAGGTGATGGATTAAATTTGGAATAGACTGTCAATTTGAAATATTAGGTTATAATTAGACATGTAAATTTTAAGTGTTATTCACTTGTAGAATTTAAGTTATGGATATTGAGGATTGAATTTTCTCTTATTGTGATAAGATATTGTTACGCTAAACTATTGGGGACGAGGTCAGTAGAATCCACCGTGTTTATATATATATATATATATATATATATATATTTGTGCTTATTATTGGTTATTTTTCATTAAATATACATAAGGATATCAGGCGATATAGTGATGGTGTTGAAAATGTTACATATTTGTAGAAATTTATTATATAGAGTATGAATTCTTCGATATTTCATATATATATATATATATATATATTCATACTGAACATGTTCTGAACTTATGAAAAATATTTTATATACATAAAACATTAATTTGTATATGCCACTAATCGGTAAGTGAATAATCTAGTAAATGCCAACATGATTTTGTTTATATAGTATTTTACACGTAACTTAAATATAATAATTGTTGTTATATGTATATAAAATAATTTTTCATAAGTTCAACAAGTCCAATAGGCATCTATATATTTATGAAATAATACATTTATATGAAATTGTAGCATTCCAAATTCATGCTTTCATCTATGCTACGTTTATCATGATATAAGTTTAAGTGACACATGTTAATTTTATCAATATTGAGTATAACTGAAATATAAAAAGTAGGTGTGTATGTAAAAATATCAAATTTATTAAATATGCACTAGAGGGCATATACTCTTTTGTATATGTGTAGGTGTCCATACATTTTTCTATCTTTTCTTTGCACCATACTTTATAATTAGTATTAGTAGAAATGGTATATATAAAGTATAAATGTATTTTTATGAACACATATTTTCTATACATTGTTTTAATTCAGTGCTTATTGTTAAATCTTTTATATGTGTGTAAGATATACATAAAATGGTTATAAATTGTTTAAAGAAGTCAAAGGACCATGTTCCTCATTTGCATGGATTTTATCGTTAGATGAGTTATTGAATTTTTTTATTATCAAGACGTATACACATCTTTTATTGGATTTTTTTTCTATTGCAATGTGATTATATATCTCGTGCGCGGGGCCTCATACCTATCTCGTGTGTGCCTGTGAGGGCTGCGTACCTATCTTGTGTGTTCCTTTAGGGGCATCATACCTATCTCGTGTTGTACCGAACTCATGTGCCTATGGGGGCCTCATACCTATCTCGTGAGTGCCTATGGAGGTAATGTGTTTAGTTCTCTCATGATATATACGATTATCACTCAAATGTATAGTACTTTGAATATTAGAAAATATTGCAGAAATACCATTAACCAACTTAACATCTTTAATAATTTTTTATCCATATAGCCTCTTTTCAGGTAACGGATAATGGCAACATATTTTATCTCTGTGGTTAAAGATCCTACAATGTCTGTAATTGAGATTTCCAAGATATGAATTTATGACCCAAATTGAAACTTTAGGCAGTGGTGGACTTTCATGAGTCCCTATCTCTAGCAAAATCCAAGTCCACATTGGCAACAAGCTCAAAAGGCTGATTATGATTACAATATATCAAAACCACATTTAAAGTAGAATTTTCATAAGTCATAACATGATTAAGTGCTAACCAATAATCATAGCCATGATTAGACATGTATCTACTAAATAGAGATATAGAGAAATACAAAATCAGGTCTAGTTCTAATCATGACATACATAAGAGATCCAATCACATTAGACCAAGGAATATTTTCCGTTTTCAAAATATCAGATTGTGTTTTGGGTCACAACTGCTTAGACAAAACAAAATGAAAAGGAAAATGAATCTGTACATTTTTGCAATTCAAATTACCAAACTTATAAATAATCCTTTTAAAGTATGGTCCTTATTGTACTTTAATATGAAATTTGATGGATACCTATCAATCATTATTACAAGTATTTTTCTAGCATTTCCTAAAACCTTCATATCATACTCGTATTTCAAGGCGTCTTTTAATTTATTTATAAGAGATATAGAATTGCATATAATCAACATATCATGAACATATAAAAGATTTATATCGCATATTTATCTTTCCAAGTCGAGTAAAAATAAGCATCATATTGTGATATATTGAATCCAAGGGACAAAACAAAAGAAACTAACATCATATACTATTGCATTGTGGACTATCCATATAAGGAGTTTTTCAAGAAACATACATTACTAGTCCACTTGGAATCATGGTATCCTTTAGGTTTCCTCATCAAGCTCAACATACAAGAAAGTTGTCTTAACATCTAACTTCCCGAGTTTAGGATTAAAACTGACTACATTTGCTAACATATTTCTAAGAATTTTAAACTTAGTCACGTGAGAGAAAATTACATTAAAGTCACTGTCTTCCCTTTGAATATATCCCTTAGCAACTAGTCTAGATTTATATCTAGGTGGGTCAAAATTTGAGTTACCTTCTTTCAGTTTATAAAACCCTCTACGTTTAACTAGTTTAGAATCTTTAGGTTTAATAACTAATAAGTGTTATTAAGTAAAAGGGAATTGAATTATTGATTCATATCAATTACCCAAAGTTTCATATCGTTAGCACTTATAGCTTCAAGATAAAAGTAAGGTTCAAGATTCTAAACCTCAACCGCGGTTTAAAGGCAGTAAAAACTAAATTAACATAGAAAAACCTACATGGAGCCTCATGCACTCTTATTCGCCTATCTCTAGCTAACTTGTAGTCTTGAAGTTCTTATGTTGTTGACTCATCCAAGTATTTAGCTTCCTCAGCTTTAGGTCCATTAGGCTGCTCAACACCTTCATCGCTTACCTAGTCTTGCGGTTTATCCATTTGATGGCCTCCATTAGTGGACTCGACTGACAATATAGGGTTATGGTGTTCCACCTCAAACTCATACCCCAGGGTATCAACACTTGGTTCAAATAAAACATCATTACATGTATCTGTAAGATTCTTGCAAGTAAATGTTAACACATAAAATATAAAATCTTTAATTAAATCTTTTTAGAATCCACTAGCACTTTTATCCCACAACATATAACCTTTAACCCCATGCTATTGTTGATAAACCAGCATAATACATTTAATGGACCTGGGTTAAGTTTACCATTTCTTTGTATAAGAAAAATCAACACACCCAAAAATTCGTACGTGAGACCGGCCACATATTTTTCAAGTGCAGACTTCCATATGGGATTGAAGTCAATGGACCAGTTGGGCTTCGTGTTTATCAATTAAGTTGCATTATACATGCTCCCACCTAAAAATATAAGACTTTGTTATACCAGAATTATATAATAGTCTTCTAACTTTTTCTAAAAGATTTATGTTCATTCTCTTAGCAACCTCATTTTGTTGAGGAGATTTTAAAGGTTCTATGTCTCAAAATCCCATTTCCTTTACGAAAAAGTTCAAATTGTTCATTACAAAACTCAAGCATACTATTAGTTCTACAAACTTTAACAACTTAACCATATTTTTTTCCTCTAATATTTTCTACTCTTCGATTTTAGAAAACTTTTATCTTTTGTTTTCAATAAAATAGTCCACACCCTTCTACTAAAATCATCCGTAATAGACTAAAAATGTTTAAACTTATCAAGTAAATCACAACGGTCAGGGCCAATAAGTCTGCATGAACATACTCCAGGAAGTCTAAGCCTAGGTGCACCGTTTCTTAAACTTAAGCTTCTGCCGCTTTGCTAAACACAATTTTCACAGAAAGATAGATCACAAATCAAATCCTTACCAAAGCATCCTTGATTGCTTGCATAGTGAGCCCCGTCTGGCTCATATGCCCAAGCCTCAAGTTCCATTTAAAAGTACCTACATTCTTAGATTCTAAAACAACATTAGATAAACAAGAAATATGAGTTATATAGATAACATACAATCCAGATAACTTAGTACCAGAAAACAAAAGCTTATAATTCCTATATACATGAATGTTAGCCTTAGACACTTCAAACACATATCGAAGATCATCAAGAGCACCCAAATAAATCAAATACTTTTTGTAATGTAAAAAAAATATATATATATATATATGTATATATATATAACATTTTTCAAAGTAATCATTTTTACTTTTTTAGTTTTATCTTATCAACACTCTTAACATCACATGTTTAATCATTTCCCATATAAAAATTTCATTATTAGTTTCAACAAGATCATAAAATAATTCAGATAAGGGATACATATGAAACGTGAAACCGGAATCAAATATCCAACTTACATGACTAGACTTATCTATGAAATTATATGCTTCACATACATCATCATCTAATTTAGGCATGCATGCTACATCAGATTCATCATCACCAATAGTTAATTTGTTCTTTAGTTTTAATTTTTTTTTCTTAAAACTTCCAAATTTTACCACAATGAAATTTTTTTTGAGTTTCTTTAGACTTTGTCTTACGATTATAAGAAGTTATCTTATTTTTTTTGCATCCCGTACATGTATAATATTTGTTCTAGGTTTAATAAACTGCTAAGAGCCAATTTTTCTACTTAGTTTAATTTCAATTATCTGGGTAGCAAAGAAGCAATCACTTAATCAAAAGTAGGGACAATAATCAGTTCCTCATCTTAGTTTAATTTCAATTTATCTGGTTGTTAAAGATGCATTCATTTTGGTCAAAGGCAGGGACAATTGTCGCATATTAGAGTAGATCTTTAACAACATTATAAGAATCAAGAATAAAGATAAAATTAGTCTTGCAATTATTATTATCATCCAAGGACTAAGGGGTATCATTCAACATCAATGTCAATTTTAAAAATTGATCACTATTATCAACTAAATATTTACTCGCATTTAATTTATAGTTAAGAAAATATCCGTTTACGAAATACAAGTTGGGTAAAGACTTAGAAGAATTTAGAGATTTTAGTTTACCCTAGAGTTCAGGTGCAACATCACATCGATGTACTTTTCAAATAACTGAATCAGACATGTTAAGGAACAATTAATTGAATGCTTCTTCATTTATTTCTTAAACTATGTCCAAGAGATCCTTATGCCATAGTTTTGTGTTCTCAATCAATGAATGTCCTACATTATGATGAGATAGTAGCGCGTTCATCTTTATCTGCCATACACCAACGTTAATTTTTCAATCATAAGCTAACATCTCAAACGAATTGTTGGCATCAATTTAGTACACGAAAAATATAGATCTATAAAAACAGTTAAAAAAAGAAACTTTAAAGCATGACAAAATGCTTTTTTAACCACGAGTTTATATCCACCAGATCTCAAAAACTGAAAAGTCTCTCAGGAGTTCAGAATATATAAAAACATTTTGAAATACCTTTAAAGATTATGAAGAACCCAGAAACACTAAATATGAAAACCCAAAAAACTGAAAGAACTTTAATAGACTTTTAGATCTGGATCATCAAATCCTAAAAGAGTAAAAAATTTAATATATTTGTAAGGGATTAAAACAAACTCTTATTCCATTGTTGTAAAAAAATTAAGCTCATAAGATTTGAGTTTCAAAATACATTTCAGGAAAGAGTTTAGAGCAAACAATAAAGAACACAATGATTTATCGTAGTTTAACAAAATATCTATGTCCACGTTGGGCTCAGGTAAGAGAAGTAACATATTAATATTCAGATCTATCAACTCATCTAAACTACACACACCAACTACGCTAGCTAACTATGATTATTTTTTATATTTAGATTATACAAGTTATTACATGAGATTTCAACACTCTAATTGATCTAGAAGATAACCCGTAAGTTAATTTCTAAAAGGATAGAGAAGACTTAAAATCTCAAGAACAAGAGAATGAGCCAAAATATGAATAAAGGAACCTTATATATATGGGGTGGGTAGGGTTTTAATTTGAGTCGTCCAAACCGATCAAGATCAATAAATTTAATACATCCAGCATTTACATAATAAAACACAAACATTTTAGACTCAAGTCCAATAACCTATAAAAATTTTCAGCCCAAATAATAAGACCAAACCTGACATATGACAAAACCAAAAACAAAAAAACAATCATATTTCATAAATAAAAAATCCCAAATTCAATTGATAATTTTGTTAGTTCTTTTTGTTGGATTTATTTTTTTGTTGGAAATTTTACTTACTCCACTCCCATTTAGCCCACTTAAAACATTTGACCTAAAATTAATTGATTCATTGAAATCTAAACCTTTATATTTTGAAAGCTCCCCGTTTTCTTCTTCATGTATAAAGTAGAGATAAAATTCAAGAAAATCCATAAAATGAATAAAAAGGAACAGAGAAGGCTCAAATTAAAAGTTATTATATAAAATGGTGAATTGTTTTGCTATTCTTTGATATATATATTATTCAACTTATTTTTTATAAGAAAAACTATGATTTTGATGTATAATATGTGTCAATGAGAAAGATATATATAAACAATTACGATAGAGAATTATTATATTTTTTATCATTTATTTATATCTTGCAAATATATAAAGGTCGATTTGAATTTATAGTTTAATCATGTTTCTTTATTGAGCCTTATTAATATAATTTTTTTGAATTTATTTATAGAAAGATAGTTGATCATGATATTTCAAAAATATCTAGGTAAGTCTTGTCTCTCTTAAAAGTAGATTGTATGTATAAGAATTTAAATTGATGATTACTTATAGTTAGGTTATAAATTATTTGAGTAATCATATGGTTCAGTAAATTTGAGATGTTAACTATTAAGGTCAATTGGAAGGGGTTTTTTATGCAACAATTGGTATTACCTACACTATTACACATATCACTCATTCCCTAGTTTTCTTGTATATCAAAATATGGGAAGTTAAGAAATCTGATTGTGACCAAACCCAAGTTGTAGCTTATTGTAGTCCATTACTTCTACTATGCACGCGGGAAATGATCGGGATAACCTAGATCTGTTATTGTGCGATCATATTACTCAATCCAATGAATTTCCTTTAATAATCCAAGTTTTTTTGTTCTGCCTCCTTGGACTCCTTCAATATGGCTTGAAAGGAGAAACAAAGGAGTGCTCCTTGCGAATTACCTTTAGAACATATAGCTAATCTAAAGGATATGGTTGATCCAAGATGTTTTTCCGGGTTAAAATTTATCATACTAAGAGGGGTTCGGGGTGACTGAATCGAATATTTAGGCTAATAACAATGGGGATAAAATTTAGGTCGAGATAGGGGGTTTAAGGTCATTTATACGTAGTTTTTATCAATTTGTGCAATTGTAACATTCTACTTGTCACTTGTTTCCCGGTTGCATTATATTAACTTAACGAGACATCCTTTAGTTTTAATATAATTCTGTTTTATTCAAGTTTCTATATCTTCTTTTATAGGACTCTCTTTTCATGTTAGTATAGTCAAAAAAGTAGAAGATCCGCAAAACAATAAAAAAACTCAAATGCATGGCCCATAATTGCGCACACTTTAAGTGTTTTATCACATGCCCCCACTTGTGTTTTTGCATCTATTAAAAGAATGCTACATATATGGGTAAACTGGTTTTCTTCCTCCTGGTTTTTTACAGTTTAAGTTTCTTTTTATTTCAATATATTTTGTTCATTGTGTATAAAATACATAGGTCCATGTGTATATGATATATTAAGTAAATTCCCATGTTTGTCCTCAGATTTAGTTTCTTTTTTTAACAGTTCTATCTTGGTTGAATTTTTCGGGAGAGGCATATCAAACTTCTATAATGGTAAATCCAAATCTTAAACTAGCCTAGTTAAAGTTGAATCAAGTTTATCCGTAAAAGAGATAGCAAAACTGGATAATGAGTACGACAAGAAACGCAAAATGATGTTGGCACATAATAATTTCTTTAACAAGAGCTATTATAATATTCAAGGAAGTACCATATGGGGTGGGGGTTTAACCAATCGATCTTCACATTCCAAAATTTCACTAGTTGTCCCATTAGCTGCTACTGGTCATTGTTTGGAAAGGATGAAGAAAGATTATGAAAATGATGAAATGTTTCTTGCATCTTAGCCCAGTCTAGTCAATATTTTAGACTGTAATGGCTACAAAGATTCTTTTAATTTTTTATTCTTACTTGTCTTTATCTCTTCAATTTTTTACTCCATGTTTCGTCTATATTAATGATGTTTTCATCTACAATGACATAAGCAATTCTACAACTAGTGTTTCAAGTTTTACATAATGATCCTCAACGTGGACCAAGTGACCACCTCCATTAGGTCCATTTTGTAAACTGTATATATGTTTGTCGAAATTGAGTTGTTGAAACAGCAGATAACTAATTGCTCTTGAATTTGATAAATAAATATTTCCTATGAATATTTTATAATGGATTTAAATGCTTAATAGTATGATAAAGTTATTTTATATGTCTTATTTGGCAAAAATTATATTGTCTCTGGCTATCAAAGAAATCAACGGTATGCATATAATCCTTTGGGTCATTTACAAAATATATTTTTCAAATAATATATCTTTAATCGTTCACTGGAGTAAATGTATGTTTACTTTTTATAAATTAAACTCGGTTGATGAAATATATTTTACTTTTGGACCATCTAGTTTTGATGAATGAAAATTAAAGTAGGTTAATTAACTTTCTTTTACTTTGGGACCATCTATTTTGATGAATGATGTTCCTAGTTAGCTCTCTAACTGTTTGAAGTTTCTTTAATTATTCTTTCACTTGTAACTAATACTAATCATATTTATATATTTATAGCATTTTTTTAATATTGTATTTATCGAAAAAAGGTCGTTGACCATGGCATTTCAACGACAGAGACATTTTATGTAATTAACTTGGCAAATCTTATCGACCATTAAGCAATAGTATTTAATGTATTAATTATAAAATTGGTGGTAGATCCGGGGTAAGGAATCATTGACTCAGGGTATCTTTAAAATTTTACAATATCTTGTTCCAAGATAAATATACAAGGTTATATTTCTAAAATATTTTAAGGTTGATTTGATCTGCAGGTCGAATAAGAATATACAGATTATGAATTCATCAATATTTCATATATATATATATATATATATATATATATATATATATATATATATATATAGTTTTTTATACTGAACGTGTTGAACTTATGAAAAATAATTTATATACATAAAATATTGATTTGTAAATTCCACAAATCGGTAAGTAAATAATATAGTAAATGCCAACATGATTTTGTTTATATATTATTTTACACGTAACTTTAATATATTAATTGGTATTATATGTATATAAAATACTTTTTCATAAGTTCAACAAGTCAAATAGGTATCTATATATTTATGAAAGAATATATTTATATAAAATTGTAGCATTCCAAATTCATGTATTCATCTATAATACATTTATCATGATATAAGTTTAAGTGACACATGTTACTTTTATCACTATTAAGTATAACTGAAATATAAAAAGTAGGTACGTATGCAAAAAATATTAAATTTATTAAATATGCACTACATGTCCTATACTAATTTGTATATGTGTAGGTGTCCATACATTTTTCTATCGTTTATTTGCACCATACTTTATAATTAGTATTAGTAGAAATGGTATATATAAACGATAAATATATCTTTATGAATCTTGACATAATTTAGGATAAACACATATTTTCTATATATATATATATATATATATGTATATATATATATATATATTTAATTCAATGCTTATTGTTAAATTATTTTTTCAATTTTAAGTATGTGTGTAAGATACACAAGAAAGGTTATAAATTGTTTAAAAAAGTCAAAGGACCATGTTCCACACTTGCATGGATTTTATCGTTAGATGAGTTATGTTAAATAACATATCGGATAGTTTTATTAACAAGAAGTATACATATATTTCTTTGGATTATTTTTCTATTGTAATATAATTATATATATCAGTGTGCCTGTGGGGGCCTCGTACCTATCTCGTGTTTGCTTGTGGAGGCCTCGTAACTATGTCGTGTAAGCTTGTAAGGGAGTCGTACCTATCTCGTGTATGCTTGTGGGGGTCTCATACACATCTCATGTGTTCTTGTGGATGCCTCGTACATATCTCGTGTGTGCCTATTGGGGGCCTGTACCTATCTTGTTTTTCATGTTGGGGGCCTCATACCTATCTCGTGTGTGCCTATGGGTGTCTTGTACCTACCTTGAGTATGCTTGTCTGGTTCTTGTCCCTTTCTCAAGTTTTAATGTGTACCATCGAGAATTTATTTCATATGTAAGAAATATTATTTATAGTGATGAATTGCATTATCAGGTTTACTCGTTATATATCTATCAGTGACCCACATAATATTTTAACATAAAATTTGTGCTTGATATTTTTGATGACTTACTAAGCATTCGGTTTCTCACTCGTATTTTATGTCTGTGTTTTAGATAAGCATGAATCAGGGGAATGGGTATGAGAAGAGGGTAAAAAAGTTAACTAGTTACGAGCATCTCGTTAAAGGGAGTCATGATTTCTATCTCTATTTAAGAACTCATATTTACATTCATTGAATTGTCACTATCTTAGGCATGCATGCTACATCAGATTCAGCATCACTAATAGTCAATTTGTTCTTTAGTTTTATATTTTTTTCATAAAATGTCCAAACTTTACCATAAAGTAAATATTTTTTAGTTTCATTAGACTTCTTCTTACGATTATTAAAGTTTATCATTTTTTTTTGCATCCCGGACATGTATAATATTTGTTCTAGGTTTAATAAACAGCTACAAGACAATTCTTCTACTTAGTTTAATTTCAATTTTCTGGTTAGCAAAGAAGCAATCACTTGATCAAAAGTAGGGACAATACTCAGTTCTTGGTGGGGCCTAGGGTGTGATAAAATAAGATGTAATTAAAGTGCAAAAACACCCTAAAGCTACACGGTTCTGCAAGTATACAGATCGTATGCAAGTTTTAGATAAAGATTCGTTCCGCAGAGACTACAGAGGTTAGGAGAATCTTATGCAAATACCAAGTGTAAATAATTAAAGCTAGAACAACTAAACGCAATTAAAAGTAAAGATAAATAGATTTTTGTTTGATTTTCTAATAAAATAAATTAAACTGAGAAATTAAAGACAGAAAATTAAATATGAAAGAGAAGTAATATGAGAATATAGCTTAAGTTATTAGCATGTAATCCCCACTAGTTTTGCTGTTCTAAACATGTAAGGGTGAATCATGTAGTATTTCCCTAATCGGTCCCAATATGCTATCGGTAGTTTAAAATAGGATTTACCTGTGTCAATAAGGCTTCCTAAGCAAACTTTTCCTGTAATTGGTAAAGAGTCACAAGACTCAACCATAGTGATTATCTAGCTAGGTTGGGTTGTCAGATCAAACCTAAAACTAAACGTTATGTGCTAAACATGTAATTAAACACCGTTGTCAATGGTATCCTAATTACTAGATGGTAATTCTAATGGCGGCCGTCCACAAGAACACAGAATATAAATTCAAACACATAAACAGAGAATAAAAACTATAATTCTATTTAAAACATTAAATTCCCAAATTAGATAGATGTCAATCAAAACTAGGGTTCATATATATATGCTAAAACTTAAGCTAAAGAAATTTAGTTCATGAAAGAAAAGAAAGAAATTACAAATCTAAAGGTAGAAGAAGACATTGTTGATGACAGCTCCTTCCAGACTTCTCTCTTGTGTTCTAAGCTTCCTCTTGGCTTAAGGTTTCACCAAGGATGATTTAAGAGTGTTAAGAGGCTGTATTTATAGGTTAGAGGTTGACTTAATTCGTTTCTTTAGAGATAAGTTAAGTAATGGACTCCTAGCCCAACTCAAATTCGTATGGAAATAAAGATAAACACTGCTGCGTTGTTTTGGTTATAACTTCTTTATTATTGGTCCGATTTTGCTCCACAAGATACCAAAAGAATCGCAACAGAATTATCTAGACCCTTTAGGAGTAATTTACCAAATTCGGCCTCTTTTAGGTAAAAACGCCTATCTTTGCAGAATCCTAGATTTAGGCAGCTTTTCCTTTTCCATCTTTTTAGCAATTATTTCCTTATCTCCAATTTCCATGCATATCTCCTTCCATAAGTTGTTGTATTTGACTTGGACTCTAATTAATCTCTATAATTATCTTTGTAGCTTCACACTAAATAAACAATTAAACCCAATATGCTCTAAAAATAATAATTCTACAAATCAAGACCCAAAATAGGAAAGTGCACTAAAATAAGCTAAAATCAACCTATAAACTAATAAATAAGCCTAAAATGATGTCTCAAGAGTGTATTTTACTATCACAAATGAGGAGACATCAAGACCCCCAACTCAACGTTGTATCGTCCCGATACAATAAAAGTAAAGAACAGTAGGGTAGTCAAAATAAACAAGAAGAAGTCGGAGGAGAACAAGAACAAAATATAATGAATGATCCTAGAGCATAAAATCCAAAAAGTCTCATGTAGTAATGCTCAAGAAATAATACTCAAATATGCCTAATACACATGCAATCAACAATCCATAAGTTCAAGTTAAGATTAATTTCGCAATGCCAGAATGAGAGGATGATAACTTAGTTCAGGTTAATGGCTATAGGTTGTTCATAGGTCCCAAATAAAGCCTCCAATGATCCACTTACCTACTACCTAATAGCTCAATTGTTTCTCCACCTAGTAGTCAAAAATCCTAAGGTCTTGGTTATAACTTGGCTTAAGGACGGGTGTGGTATATTTGGATAATGAAAAGTGAGCTTTTGGCTCTCTCCTCACTAGCCATCAACGAATCGCCCTAGAGCTTGAGTTTTCACTCGAAGATGTTCTCACTCAACCCAATTTATTTATGCTTTTTAATGTGCATCCCCAATAATCCCAATTAAAACCTTTGATGATATAAAATCCACTTTGCCGGTCCGAATATATATTCTCTTTTCAAATCAATTTTTTCTTTTGTATAGCTATGACTCTCTTTTTGATGTTCGAGATATCACGCTATTTTTCATATATATATTCTTTTTCTTTTTATGCCCTTGTTGGCAAAATTAGCTCGTAGCTTCTTTTTCATTCACTATTACCCCGGCAAAGGGTTACAATAATAACAATTCACCATTAATAAGATCACAAAGATAATTCCCAAATTCCCAAAGTTCCCTAATGATGAAACCCACCACCCCAAACTCAAGCTCTAAAACGAGTGTCTCAGGTTTTGCGATTTGAGTGCGGGTCATATAGATAAGTCCTAAAAACTAGGGTAAGGATTATAATGTGTTTGAATAAAGGCTTTAGAAAGGGTCAGAGGGGCTAAGACGGATAAATACAAATAATCAAATAAAAGGGTGAGAAAGTATAAAGGCTTCAAGTGTTTTAATCATGAAAGAACTGCCTTATTCATTTTTCTAACTACCGGATTTTGTTACTTTTTCATTACTAGTTCATAGACAAGTGGGTTTTCAACTAATTTTAAACCTCACGTTCTACACACCAAATAACTATTCCTAAGTTTCAACATGACTTCTTAGCATTGCTCATTAACTTTTCTATCCTTTATTTCCTGTTTTCATGCATGCATGCTAAACAATTTTGTTTGCATCTTTCAAAAGCATACTACTTACTATCATTGACCTAATAAAATCATACTCAAATAGGTACATTCAAGATATTCTATGCCTAATTCAACCTAAAAAATTTAAATTTTATGCAAAAAACGAAAAGGAAGATGAGGACAACGAATCCCCCCACCCCCAACTCAAAAATAAGCCGTGTCCCCACGACTCGAAAAAATAGACTCAAGCATGAAATAAAATTTAAAATAAAACTAACTAAACTACCTAATGCATCCAAGCTATTGAGAAAAATTAGAATGACTTACCTGGCTGGCCATAGAGATCCATCATGTCATCCTCATCTTCTGAAGCTGAGGGGTCGGTGTAATCATCTATATCCTTGTACAAGGTCGAATTCTCTATCTTTGTTTCCAATTGCATAATTTCTACCCAAAGGTCTTTGTTATCTTCACGTAATCTTTCAACTTCGTTCTGTAACTGAATAGCCCAAGGAGGAAGATCATAAGCAATTTTAGAGGTAGAAGAACCTTGGTCTTGGATTTTTATCTTGTCGAAAGGCCTCCTTGATGGTGTGGACATTCTAGCAGTTAATCTCTTCTTTGGTAATGGTTGTTCAGGTGCCTGTTCTTTTGATTCTTCAGAAACCTCATCAAGATTGATGGGTTTTTCAATGGTAGCTCCAGGCAATTTCTTATTCTTCCCAAGGATTGAACACTTTCTCTTGTATTCCATAGCTTCAGATCTATTAGTCATACTTGATTCACCCACAACTCAAGTTATACCACGGACGGATTAAAATTTTAAGGAAAATTGGTGTAGCTTGATGTTGTTGCTTGGAATTGGTTAAAGAGAAAGGTTATTGGATTGATCTTGGAAGAACTCTTTAAAGCTTGTTTGAATTTGATGGTGTTATGATGGTGTAGTGTGATGAATTTGGTGAAGGATTGTGTTTATGGAAGATGATGGAGAGGATTTGATGAGTTGTTGTGTTAATTGTGAAGGTTTGCACAAGCTTTAAGATGTTTATATAGGGTTTGGGTCTGAAAAATTCGTGGGTGGAAGGCTAGGGTTAATCTCATAAGGTAAGAGTTTGATTAGGAAAAGAATTCCTTCTTAAACCGCCTCTTGCGGTGCACCGGACATATCCCGCGGTGTACCGCAGCTTCTGTTGCTCCAAAAATTTTACCTACTGGATAATACCCGAGCTAGCACCCCGTGGTACGGGTTTTTGGGTCGCGGACCAGGGGTGCGGTGCAGGGGGTAGTCCGCGGCATGTCCGTCAAAAAACCCGTGGTACACAACCCGTGGTACGGGTTTTTACCGTGCGGACTAGGGTCCGGTGTACCGCGCCATTCCCCGCGATTTTTTTCGACCTTCTGGATAAAACCCGAGCTAGCCAACCCGTGGTACGGGTTTTTGGGGCGCGGTGCATCCCTGCGGACCATGGGGTAGTCCGCGGGGTAGTCCGCGCCAGACTTGAAGTTCCTCCAGATATTTCCTTTTGACCCCAAACTCATTTCCTACACAATAACACACTACCTTTCTCTCCCATTAGCTTGAAAACACAATTAAAAATATACACTAACTTAAAATTAAACACTACAAAGCAAAAATAATTAATCAAAAAAAAAAAAAAAAATTAAAACAAGGGGTGTCTCCCAAGAGCACTTTTGTTTAACGTCTTTGAGTTAGACGTGTACCTCAGGCTAATCGCATTCGACAAGGTAGATTTTCTCCCCTTGCTCAAAGTCCTCACTGTCATAGTATCTCTTCAAACGCTGGCCATTCACCATGAATGTCCGTTGCTCGGCTGGATTTTCAATCTCAATCGCTCCATGCGGTGTGACTTTGGTAACAATGTAAGGTCCTTCCCAACGGGATTTAAGCTTTCCTGGGTAGTTTGAAAATCGAGAGTTGTATAATAAAACCTTCTGTCCAATCTCGAAATTCTTTGGACGGAGCCGTTTATCATGCCATCGCTTTGTTTTCTCCTTATAGAGACGTGAATTTTCATAGGCATGATAACGAAGCTCCTCCAATTCGTTCAACTGCATTTAATTTGATGAAGAATGACGAAATTTCCACCCCTTTCCTTTGATTCCCACGAACTTTTCAGCTCGATTCTTCATAAGTATGGATGGTTCCATCCAAGATTTCGTGGGAAGGGGCTCTGCTGGTGGTAACTGGATAATTGGAATTTTAAAACCTCTGGGCTCTTCCAGCTTTGGTGGTAACTTGTTTTGCCATATAACTCTACACTCCACAGGGAATCCAATTGGTTCCCCAGTCTCTATACTTCGCTTGTTGGAGAGAATGTCTTTCATAAATTTCATGTAGCTTGGCATCCTCTTGAGAGCTTCAACAAGGGGTATATTGATTTCCAATTTCTTCAACATGTCAATGAATTTCTTGAATTCCAGGTCATTGTCCTTCTTCCTGACACGTGAAGGATATGGTGGTGGAGGGCGTGTATTAAGTTCCACTGGTTTTCTTGTCTTTTCAGGTGTCTCGGCTTGGACATTCTTTGGTTTAACTACCTCCTTAACTGTATCTTCGATTATTTCTTCCCCCCTTTGTTTTGGAATAGGGATAGGCTCTTGTTCTGGTCTCGGTGGAGGTAGTTGTTTTCCACTTCGCAACTCAACTGCATGGCAAGAATCGTCTCTAGGAGCAATAGTATCACTTGGGAGTTGCCCCTTCGGCCTAGTTTGTAATGTACTCGCCATCTGTGATATAGTATGCTCTAGTTGCTTTATAACCTTCTCCTGAGTTCGAACTTTCTGTTGGTTATAATTTATTTTCTTCTCAACGTTTTGCATTAATTTAGTCATACTTGAAGTCAAACTCTGGAGTTGTTCTTGTTTTGCCAATTGCATTGATTGTTTAGGTGGATCTTTCTTTGGTTCTTGACAAGTTTTCTTAACAATGGGTGCCTTTTTCTGAATAGGTTGTGGAGGTTGTTGATAATTGGTGTAGCTTTCTTGATTATAACTATTCGAGTAATAGTTATCTTGAGGATATTGAACGGGAGCTACTGCTGGATTATTCATACATCCTGCCCACACATGATTTCTTGATCCACAACCAAGACACGAAGGAATTGTGCGCACCATATTCACCTGAGCAATTGTTCGGGCTTGTTCTGTCAGCTCTTCGAGTTGTCTAGCCAATTCCTTAAGCTTTAGAGATTCTGAATTGTTCTCCTTTACTGATTTCTTTGGCCAACTTCTCTCGTTCTCAAGAATTCTTTCCATCCCCAACTCAGCTTCTACAGGATCTAGCAACACAAAACCTGCGTTTCCTACCGAATCTGCTTTCTCTCTTGATTTGTCATTAAGGCCTCCATAAAACAAGGTTAAATAATATTCTGGCGAGGATCTATGATATGGACACCTCGCTTTCTTCTCTGTAAATCGTAACCATGCTTCACCCAAACTCTCTTCCTCTTCTTGTATAAATTGTTCAAGCTCCAACATGTCTTTTAAACGTCTACTAACCGGATAAAAACGGTCTAGGAATCTTGTTTGAAGCTTGTCCCAATCTGGAATAATATGAGGGTATTGGGCATCATACCAATCGCTTGCACATCCGGTCAAGAAGAACTGGAACATCAAGTAATATACTTGCTCCCTAGTAACTCCTCTTACGATATAGGCATCACAGATCTGCATGAATTTCTGAGTATATTGGATCGGATCTTGATGTGCATCTCCGCTGAATAATCCATGAGACGCAAACTGAGTTAACATCCCAGGATCAGGTTTAAATTTAGCGGCTTGGATTTCTGGAGCGCGAATTCCTCGTGGCTCTACTCTAAATTCGATGGGTAGCTCAAGTCTCCTTGGGTTCTCCATCTGTAACTAAATCTGAAAAACAAAAACTAAAAACAAAAAGCGTAAAATAGAACTAACTAAAAATAAAAGCACAAGATATATGCACAAGGACTAACGATGTAGTCCCCGGCAGCGGCGCCAAAAACTTGGTGGGGCCTAGGGTGTGATAAAATAAGATGTAATTAAAGTGCAAAAACACCCTAAAGCTACACGGTTCTGCAAGTATACAGATCGTATGCAAGTTTTAGATAAAGATTCGTTCCGCAGAGACTACAGAGGTTAGGAGAATCTTATGCAAATACCAAGTGTAAATAATTAAAGCTAGAACAACTAAACGCAATTAAAAGTAAAGATAAATAGATTTTTGTTTGATTTTCTAATAAAATAAATTAAACTGAGAAATTAAAGACAGAAAATTAAATATGAAAGAGAGGTAATATGAGAATATAGCTTAAGTTATTAGCATGTAATCCCCACTAGTTTTGCTGTTCTAAACATGTAAGGGTGAATCATGTAGTATTTCCCTAATCGGTCCCAATATGCTATCGGTAGTTTAAAATAGGATTTACCTGTGTCAATAAGGCTTCCTAAGCAAACTTTTCCTGTAATTGGTAAAGAGTCACAAGACTCAACCATAGTGATTATCTAGCTAGGTTGGGTTGTCAGATCAAACCTAAAACTAAACGTTATGTGCTAAACATGTAATTAAACACCGTTGTCAATGGTATCCTAATTACTAGATGGTAATTCTAATGGCGGCCGTCCACAAGAACACAGAATATAAATTCAAACACATAAACAGAGAATAAAAACTATAATTCTATTTAAAACATTAAATTCCCAAATTAGATAGATGTCAATCAAAACTAGGGTTCATATATATATGCTAAAACTTAAGCTAAAGAAATTTAGTTCATGAAAGAAAAGAAAGAAATTACAAATCTAAAGGTAGAAGAAGACATTGTTGATGACAGCTCCTTCCAGACTTCTCTCTTGTGTTCTAAGCTTCCTCTTGGCTTAAGGTTTCACCAAGGATGATTTAAGAGTGTTAAGAGGCTGTATTTAAAGGTTAGAGGTTGACTTAATTCGTTTCTTTAGAGATAAGTTAAGTAATGGACTCCTAGCCCAACTCAAATTCGTATGGAAATAAAGATAAACACTGCAGCGTTGTTTTGGTTATAACTTCTTTATTATTGGTCCGATTTTGCTCCACAAGATACCAAAAGAATCGCAACAGAATTATCTAGACCCTTTAGGAGTAATTTACCAAATTCGGCCTCTTTATTAGGTAAAAACGCCTATCTTTGCAGAATCCAAGATTTAGGCAGCTTTTCCTTTTCCATCTTTTTAGCAATTATTTCCTTATCTCCAATTTCCATGCATATCTCCTTCCATAAGTTGTTGTATTTGACTTGGACTCTAATTAATCTCTATAATTATCTTTGTAGCTTCACACTAAATAAACAATTAAACCCAATATGCTCTAAAAATAATAATTCTACAAATCAAGACCCAAAATAGGAAAGTGCACTAAAATAAGCTAAAATCAACCTATAAACTAATAAATAAGCCTAAAATGATGTCTCAAGAGTGTATTTTACTATCACAAATGAGGAGACATCAGTTCTTCAACTTAGTTTAATTTCAATTTCTTTGGTTGTTAAAGAAGCAGTCACTTTGATCAGCAGTAGGGACAATTGTTGCATATTGAAGTAGATCTTTAACAACTTGATAAGAATCAAGAATAAAGTTAAAAACAGTCATGCACTTATTATTATCATCCAAGGACTAAGGGGTACATTTAACATCAAAGTCAATTTTAAAAATTCATCACTATTATACTCCAAAATTTTAAAGGCATCCATTTTATAGTTAAACAAAGATCCTTTTAAAAAATACAAGTTGGGTAAAGTCTTAGTAGAATAGAGAGATTCTAGTTTACTCTAGAGTTCAAGTGCAGTATCACGTCGATGTACATTTCAAATAATTGAATCGCACATGTTAAGAAACAATAAATTGAATGCCTTTTCATCTATTTCTTCGACTATATCCAAGAGATCTTTAGGCCATATTTCTATGTTCTAAACCAATGCACCAATGCATGTCCTTCAGTATGATGAGATAGTAGCGTGTTCATCTTTATCTGCCTTACACCAAATGAAATTTTTTCATCATAGGTTAACATCTCAAACCGGTTGTAGCTATCATGTTAGTACACGAAAAATATAGGTATGTACAAAAAGTTAAAAAAGAACTTTACAGCATGAAAATACCTTTTAATCCATGAGTATCTGAAAAACTGAAAAGTCTCTCAGGAGTTCAGAATATTATAAATTTTATTGAAATACCTTTACAGATCCAGAAACACCAAATCTGAAAACCCAAAAAATTAAAAGAACTGTAATCGACTTTTAGATCTGGATCATCAAACCCTAAAAGAGTAAAAAATATAAGATATTTGTAAGGGATTTAAACAAACTCTTATTCCACTGTTGTAAAAACGTTAAGATCATAAATTTGAGTTTCAAAATACATTTTAGAAAAGAGTTCAGAGAAAACTATAAAGAACACAATAATTTATCGTGGTTTAACAAAATATCTACGTCCACGTTGGGCTTCGGTGATAGATGTTACTTAACGATATTCAGACAATCAAACCAAAAACCTTCAAGCTATCAACTAATATAGACTACCCAAACCAACTACTATAGCTAACTAGTGATTATTTTTTATTGAATGAGATTTAAACACTCTAATCGATTAAGAAGATAAACCATAAGTTTATTTCTAAAAGGAGATAGAAGACTGAAAAAATAATTTGAATCGTCCAAACTGATCAAGATCAATAAATTTAATACATATGGGGTTTAATTAATAAAACACAAACATTTTAGACTCAAGACCAATAACCTATAAAAGAGTTCAGCCCAAAAATAAGACCAATACTGACTTATGACAAAACAGTGACTTGGACTAATCTAACCAAAAAACAATCATATTTCATAAATTTAAAAACCCAAATCTATTAGATTATTTAGTTAGTTCTTTTTGTTCTATTTATTTTTTTGTTGGAAACTTTACTTACTCCTATCCCATTTAACCTATATTAAACATTTGACCTAAAATTATTTGATTTATGGAAATCTAAACCTTTATATTTTTGAAACCTCACAGTCTTCTTCTTCATGCATAACGTAGAGATTAAATTTAAGAAAATCCATAAAATGAAGAAAAAGGAAAAGAGAAGGCTAAAATCAAAAGTTATTGTATAAATGGTAAATTGTTTTGCTATTTTTTATATTTATATATAATTAAATTAATTTTTTATAAGAAAAACTTTGATTTTGATGTACAATATGTGTCAATGAGAAAGATATATAAACAACTACAACTGAAAAATTAATAAAAATTATTATATTCTTGAATCATTTATTTATATCTTGCAAATATACGATTGTCTATTTAAATTTATGGTTGAATCTTGTATCTTTATTGATCCTTACTAATAAAAATATTTTGAATTTATTTACAGAAAGATTCGTTGATTATGATATTTCAAAATATATATAGGTAAGTCTTGTCTCTCCTAATAGTAGATTGTATGTATAAGATTTTAAATTGATGATAAATTATACTTAAGTTATAAATTATTTGAGTAATCATATGGTTCAGTCTGTTAGAGATGTTAACAATTGAGGTAAATTAAATTAGATTTTCATGCAACAATTGATATTACCTGTACTTTAAACATATCACTTATTCCCTAATTTTCTTTTGTATCAAAATATAGAAAACTAGGAAAACTGATAGTGAACAAACCCAAGCTATAGCTTAGTGTAGTTCATTACTTATACTACCCGGGAAATGAGTGGGATCAACGAGATCTGTCATTAAGCGATCATATTACTCAATCCAATGAATTTCTTTTAATAAACTGAGTTATCTTGTTCCGGCTCCTTGGACTCCTTCAATCCAGCTTGGAAGATGAAACAAACGAGGGCTCCCTACGAATTACCTTTAAAACATATAGCTGATCTAAAGGATAGGGTTGATCCAATATTTTTTTGGGGTCAAAATTTATTATTATCAGAGGGGTTTCGGGGTGAATAAAAATCGAATATTTAGGCTAATATCAATGGGGCTAAAATTTAGGTAGAGATAGGGGGTTTAATTCCATTTATACTTAGTTTTTATTAATTTGTGCAATTGTGACATTCTACTTTTCACTTGTTTCCTTGTTGCCTTATATTAACGAGACATCCTTTAATTTTAATATAGTTTTGTTTTAGTCAAGTTTCTATATCTTCTTTTCTAGGACACTCTTTTCATGTTAGCATAGTCAAAAAAGTAGAAGATCCTCAAAACAATAAAAAAACTCAAATCCATGGCCGATCATTGCGCACACTTTAAGTGTTTTATCACATGCCTCTCCACTCGTGTTTTTGCATCTATTAAAATAATGCTACATATATGGGTATACTCGTTTTCTTCCTCCTGGTTTCTTACCGTTTAATTTTCTTTTTATTTCAATATATCTTGTTGATTGTGTATGAAATACATAGGTACATGTGTATATAAGATATTAATTAAATTCCCATGTTTGTTCTCAAATTTAGTTACTTTTTTTTAAATTTTATCTTGGTTGAGTTTTTCAGGAGAGGCATAACAAACTTATATAATGGTAAATCCAAATATTACAGTAGCCTAGTTAAAGTTGATTCAAGTTTATCCGTAAAAGAGATAGCAAAACTGGATAATGCATACGAAAAGAAACGCAAAATGATGGTGGCACATAATAATTTCTTTAACAAGAGCAATGATAATCTTTAAGTAAGTACCATCCAGGGTGGGAGTTTAACCGATCGATCTTCATATTCCAAAATTACGCTGCTTGTCCCATCAGCTGATAATGGCCATTGTTTGGAAAGGATGAAGAAAGATTATAAAAATGATGAAATGTTTCGTGCATCTTAGCCTAGTCTAGTCAATGTTATAGACTGTATTGGCTTCAAAATTTCTTTTAATTTTCTATTCTTACTTGTCTTTAACTCTTCAATTTTTTAAGCCATGTTTTGTCTACATTATTGTTGTTTTCATCTACAAAGACACAAGAAATTTAACAACTAGTGTATCAAGTTTTACATAATGATCCTCAACGTGGGCCAAGCGACCACCTGAAACTAAACTCCATTAGGTCCATTTTGTAAACTGTATATATGTTTGTCGAAATTGAGTTGTTGAAATAGGGGATAACTAATTACTCTTTATTTTGATAAATAAGTATTTCCTATGAATATTTTATTATGGATCTAAATGCTTAATAGTATGATAGAATTATATTATATGTTTTATTTGGTAAAAATTATATTGTCTCTGGCTATCAAAAAAATCAGCGGTATGCGTATAATCTTTTGGGTCATTTACAAAATATATTTTTCAAATCATATATCTTTAATCGTTCACTAGAGTAAATGTATGTTTACTTTTTATAAATTAAACTTGGTTGATAAAACATATTTTACTTTTGGACCATCTAGTTTTGATGAATGAAAGTTAAAGTAGGTTGATTAAATTTCTTTTACTTTGGGACCATCTAATTTGATGAATGATGTTCCTAGATAGCTCTCTAACTGTTTGAAGTTTCATTAATTATTCTTTCACTTGTAACTAATACTAATCATCTTAATATATATAGCATTTTTTTAATATTTTATTTACCGAAAAAAGGTGGCTGACCATGGTATTTCAACGACATAGATATTTTATGTAATTAACTTGGCAAGTCTTATCCACCTTTTAGCAATAGTATTTAATGTATTAATTCTAAAATTGGTGGTACATTCGGGGTAAGGAATCATTAACTCACGGTATCTCTAAATTTTTATAGTATCTTGTTTCAAGATATATATACAAGGTCATATTTCTAAACAATTTTAAGGTAGATTTGATCTGTAGGTCGAATAAGAATATACAGAGGTGGAATTCATCAATATTTCATATATATATTTCATATATATATATATATATATATTTATATATAGTTTCTTATACTGAACATGTTGAACTTATGAAAAATATTTTATATACATAAAATATTAATTTGTATATGCCACAAATCGGTAAGTAAATAATCTAGTAAATGCCAACATGATTTTGTTTATATAGTATTTTACACGTAACTTGAATATATTAATTTAAATTATATGTATATAAAATACTTTTTCATAAGTTTAACAAGTCCAATAGTCCTCTATATAATTATGAAAGAATATATTTATATGAAATTGTAGCATTCCAATTTTATGCATTCATCTATAATACATTTATCATGATGTACGTTTAAGTGACACATGTTACTTTTATCACTATTAAGTATAACTGAAATATAAAAAGTAGGTATGTATGCAAAAATATTAAATTTAATAAATATGCACTAGAGGGGCTATACTCATTTGTATATGTGTAGGTGTCCATACATTTTTCTATCTTTTATTTACACCATACTTTAAAATTAGTATTAGTAGAAATGGTATATATAAAGTATAAATATATATTTATGAATCTTGAAATAATTTAGGATAAACACATATTTTCTCTCTCTCTCTCTCTCTATATCTATATAATATTGGAGAAGGGCCAACGGCCCGAAATGTCTCCAGTTTTTCTCCACATTTTCTAGCCTTCAGATTAAATTTTTATCATTTTCGACCTTTAGATCGATTTCAATTAATGGTCTAGATTGTCTAAATACAATCTACGGTTTAAAATATCTTGATGTCTCCTTCTATATTTTTCAGCCCTTGGATTGCTTTTTTTTTTAAACTAAAAACAAAAAACAAAAAATCTTCTTCACCGCTTCTCTCTCTAAGTTCACCTTTCCATCACCAAGCTCCTCTCCTGTACAATCGAAGAACCGAAATTAAATCTTCCCACCAAGCCGCTCTCATGCACAATCGAAAAAACCCATCTCTGCAAACCCTCGATTCAGCCGCTCTCCTTCACAAGAAAACCGCCGCTACTCGCGAACCACAGGTAAAAAAATTATTTTACTTTTCAAACCCTCCATTTTCTCCAGCCGATTCAACCTTCCCACTAAGAGAGCCGCTATGGAACATTCAATAAAACCTATAACCCATTGCTTTAAACTCGCATTAGAACAAAAATTGTATATGTATGTAATAATAAAACTCACACAGATCCCCTCAGCATAATAACACCTTAGACCTATATTGATATCTGGATTTTTACTTTGTTGCATAATAAAGAAATCTCTTCACTTTCAGGTCTCACCTTCTGCCTCTCCGGGACCACCATCATCAACCGGACCTTCCGACCAATCCTCTCTCCTGCAAAAGAAAATCGCCGGAAACACTCACCTTCCCATCAAGCCGCTGCCGCCACTGGGGAGCATTCTCCACCACCAACCCGATTTGGCGAAGAGCCAGATTAAGGTAAAAAAAAATTATTTCTAACCTAATCTCATTACAAACTCTATATAAATTGAATTATTTTTAACCTAATCTCATTACTTTTACAATTTTTCAGAATTGTATGATTTAATTATAATTACAAGTCGTGTTGTAATGGCCAATTTATGATGTTGGAAGCCTTATACTATATAAAAAGTAATGCGCTGAGAATAGCGACCTAATCTCATCACTTTTACAGCATTTCAGATTATCTGATTGAAGTATAATTATTTATTATATTTTTATACAATTGGAGTCACAGGAAAGAATTACTTAAAGTCATCAAAGAAGTAAGTACAGTATAATACATGATTTATGATATAATTACACATCTGTTAATTTTTTTTAAAACTTCTTTGACTGAAGGTCTCTATTTCGGAGTAATTAACCTTGCGAATTCACTAACATCAAACCACATTACCAGGTTTTGTTTGCTTTTTAATGGTTTGATCCATTAATTTTATTTAAAAAAAATTCAACTTATTTACTCTGTTGTAAATTATGATCCAACCCATGTTTTATACATGTGTTAATTGTTCCTGCTCCTTCTTATCTCTATACTTAATCATGGATTATGATTGTGTGAAATTCCTTCCTTCTTTGATAGCTTCAGTTGTTATTTTTGTAGTGAGATTTACGCTTCAACCAAAATCACATCCTTGAGTATGTTATCTCACATTTAATTATATCGAGTTTTCATGATTTATTTTAGTTGATACAGATTAATTTATTATTATTAAATATAAAATTTAGCTATGCAAATTCATTCCGGGTATAAAGCAGAAGAGTGAAGGAATGTGTTTTAATCATTCATGAATTGCAAGTGAGTGGAAGAGGAGACTCTTATGTTGCAACACAAGGTATTGAAAAACATACATTTTGTATTATTATTTTATTTTATTTGAGTGTAAATTGTTTTATTTGTAATTTTAATTGACTAATTTAATGTTTTTGCAACAGTTCAAATGTGTATCAACATTGTTATCTCTTCCGAATATACCAGATTTGTTCTTTGAAGAATGCAATGCTTTTGCTTTATATGGTGTGACTGAGGCAAATTAACAAACACAAGGAAGATCACTCCAATTTTCAGCCTGGTGTGACGTAGGCAAATTAACAAATATAAGAAGATCACTCCAATTTACAACTTACACAAGTCCCTTCAAAGATAAACTTAAATGTAGATTTGTGGAATGTTATTTTTGCAGAACCAGTTATCACAGCTAAATGATCTGCATGGTCAGCAAAAATATCAGCAACATGTAATATAAAACTAAAAATGGAGAGAACTAATTCTATTGGTTTAAATAAAGAACAAACTCATACTGCTTCTTTAGCTTTGAAACAAGCTGAGGAGCTTAGAGATGAAGCTGATCGTCTCAAGATTATTTTCGTCCTTTTAATATCTTTTTTTTTAAATATCATTAGTTAATGTTTTGTTTATAATACAGGGGTCTGAATTTAGTTTTGAGTGTAACGAAACTTACTTTAAAGCTGCGTTAATGTTTCTTCAAGGTGCTTCTCTTTTAGAAAATAGTGAAAGTAATAATGATGTGGAAATGAGTCAAATGCAGATATATAGTAATGCTGTTAATATTTGTGAGTAAGAATTATTATTATTTAATTAATGTTGAAGCTACAAAGGTTGATTAATGATGTTTTTTGTAACAGAAATTGTGCGATCGAATATGAAAATTGTCAAGAAATGGCTTTAGCTGCCTTAGCTTATAAATGTACTGATGTGGCGTATATGAGAGTTGTATATTGTAAAAATACAAGTACAACTAGAGTTTGGAATGATTTACAAGCAACTTTACATATGATTCCACAAGGTGATTTAATTTTATTTATTTTATTAATCTTTTAAATAATGTTTTTTTAATGTTTGTATGTTTGTTTGTCTATTAGATGAATCTCCTTCATCTTCTGCATCAGATATTGATAATTTGAATAATCAAGTAGCGAATTTGGATAAGTCTGGTGTATTAGGGGGTAAAGGAGTAAATTCTTCTTCTTCTTCTCTTCTCTTCTACCTGGAAATCATATTAATGGTCCTCAAAACCGTCCAAATTTTGTTCGACTACTTGATTTCGTAAGTAGAATTATATTAATTAATTAATATAGAACTAATGTAGAGCAATAATTTAATTTAATTTAATTTGTTTAGGCAAAGGATGTAAATTTAGCATTTTAATTTTTTTAAAATAATTGGCGATTTGCGATGGGAAGGAAAGTAATTGGTGATTTGGCACAAAGGCGGTGTTCGGTTTACTGTCCCCTCTTGAATGGCATTGGTCAACCCACCGTCCTTACATTAAGACGTAATTAGTACAAAGGGCGGTATGCCCTACTTACCGCCCTCTTGATGGGCGTTGTTCAACCCACCGCTAAATTAGGGTAATTTTTGTAGGTTAATTTATTTATTTTGTTTAAGTATTTGATTGATTATTATTTTTCTAATACAAATCCTACAATGGCCATTTTATGACCACAATATAGGGACTTATAGTGTGGTTTTTGCAAAATACAAGGACACAATTTTTACACAATTCAGGGACCTATAGTGAGATTTATGCACAATACAGGGACCTATAGTGCAATTTTTGCACAATACAGGGACCTATAGTGCGATTTTTGCACAATTCAGGGACCTATAGTGCGATTTTTGCACAAAACAGGGGACCTATAATGTGATTTTTTCACAATACAGGGGACCTATAATGTGATTTTTTCACAATACAGGGACCTATAGTGCAATTGTTGCACAATACAGGGACATGCGATTTTGCAAAATACAGGGTCCTATAGTGTGATTTTTTCACAATACAAGGACCTATAGTGCAATTTATGCACAATATAAGGACCAATAGTTTAATTTTGTGAGAAATACCGGGACCTATAGTGGGATTTTTGCACAATACAGGGACCTTTAGTAGCAGCTGAGCTTTGGAAACTCAAATCAGTCTTGAGAAATCTTACGGATTTTGAAACTCCACAAAATTATGTTAGTTCACCTGTTTTAGGGTGAAATCTGTGTGGCTTTGCCATGCTGGTGATTGAAGATAGTCACTTAATTGTTATCAATTGTCTAACTTTCAATCTATTCATAAATAATTCTGGTTATGTATATACAAATTAAAAGCTTCAAGACAGGAAAGACCAATATTGCAAATAAGCACATATTATTTTCCTATTCATTCGATCTTCTCCACTTTACGAACTACCAAACTTTAGCCTTCATTAATTACTGGACTCTATGATAGACCTTTTTACATCCAATAAATCAATTTTTCTAACTTATAAGGTATATTTATAATATGTTTAGCCTAGCAAAAAAAGAAATACCGGTAAACATTTGTGTATGTAGTGTAATTGTACATTCTATATGAAGGAATGGATGGATATTGAAAATGTTAAATAAAATATAAAAAAGTTTTTTCAATCAAAGATTTTAGTTTATTTTTCTAAACATTAACGGATGAACGGTTTTTTGTAATTATTAACAAAATATGACCCTTAATCAAATCATTAATTGCTATTATTGTGAAAACTCACCATTTTTACCCTCTTACAATAAACAACCGCTATAATCTTGCGATCCTCTTGGTAATCACCTCCTAATCTCAACTAAGATATAGGTTGTCAAAAAAGTTATAATGAACAGCAAAGAAGGAATAAACTAAACACTAACTTCTCATAATAATATCCAAAAATATACCAAGGAAGAATGTATGAAAGGTTTAATGAACGTAAAATGAAAGTCACTTGAAGCAAATTGCATCCTATTTTTTGTGACTGGTTGATTGATTTGTAGTTTATGTAGCTGTTTGTGCAAATCGCATTCTATTTTTTTGTCCTTGGTCGAATATTTTTCAGTTTCTTTTTATCTCAAGTATTGTCTTTTATCCTGTGTTATGTATATTTTTCTAAATTAATATTGTTAGAGTGCCTTCAGGCACGGGTTCATACCTAGTATATATATATATATATATATTAAGTTCTTATTGTTAAATTCTTTTATCAATTTTAAGTATGTGTGTAGGATATACAACAAAGATTATTAATTGTTTAAAAAAGTCAAAGGACCATGTTCCTCACTTGCATGGATTTTATCGTTAGTCGAGTTATGTTAAATAACATATCAGATGGTTTTATTAACTAGAAGTATACATATATTTCTTTGGATTATTTTCAATTGTAATGTGATTATATATATCAGTGTGCCTGTGTGGGCCTCGTACCTATCTCTTATTTGCTTGCGAGGGCCTCGTACCTATCTTGTGTAAGCTTGTAGGGGACTTGTATCTATCTCGTGTATGCTTGTGGGGGTCTAATACATATCTCATGTGTACTTGTGGATGCCTCGTACATATCTCGTGTGTGCCTGTGGGGCCGTGTACCTATCTTGTTTTTCATGTAGGGGGCCTCATACATATCTTGTGTGTGCCTATGGGTGTCTTGTACCTACATCGTGTATGCTTGTTTGGTTCTTGTGCCTATCTCAAGTTTTAATGTGTTCCATCGAGAATTTATTTCATATGTAAGTAATATTATTTATAGTGATGAATTGCATTATCACGTTTACACGTGGTATATCTATTAGTCACCCACATAGTTTTTTATCTTAAAATTTGTGTTTGATATTTTTCATGACTTACTAAGCATTCAGTTTCTCACTCGTACTTAATGTTTGTTTTTTTAAATAAGCATGAAACAAAGAAATGGGTATGTGAAGAGGGTATAAAAGTTAACTAGTTACAAGCATCTCGTTAAAGGGAGTCATGCTGACTATCTCTATTTAAGAAGTCATATTTACTTTCATTGAATTGTCACTATCTTAGGCATGCATGCTACATCAGATTCATCATCACCAATAATCAATTTGTTCTTTAGCTTCAAATTTTTTTTTTCTTAAAATGTCCAAACTTTACCACAATGTAAATATTTTTGAGTTTCTTTAGACTTTGTCTTACGATTATTAAAAGTTATCGTCTTTTTTTTGCATCCCGGACATGTATAATATATGTTCTATGTTTAATAAAAAGCTATAAGCCAATTCTCCTACTTAGTTTAATTTCAATTTTTCTTGTTAGCAAAGAAGCAATCACTTGATGAAAAGTAGGGACAATACTCAGTTCTTCAACTTAGTTTAATATCAATTTCTTTTGTTGTTAAAGAAGCAATCACTTTGATCAGCTAGTAAAAAAATTTGTTGCATATTGAAGTAGATCTTTAACAACTTGATAAGAATCAAGAATAAAGTTAAAAACACTCATGCACTTATTATTATAATCCAAGGACTAAGGGGTACCATTTAACATCAAAGTCAATTTTAAAAATTCATCAGTGTTATCATTCAGTGATTTAATCACATCCATTTTGTAGTTAAACAAATGTCCTTTTAAGAAATAAAAGTTGGGTAAAGACTCAGTAGAATATAGAGATTCTTGTTTACCCTAGAGTTCAAGTGCAGTATCACATCGATGTACATTTTAAATAACTGAATTGCACATGTTAAGAAAAAATAAATTGAATGCTTCTTCATCTATTTCTCCGACTATGTCCAAGAGATATTTAGGCCATAGTTTTATGTTCTCAACCAATGCATGTCCTACAATATGATGAGATAGTAGCGCGATCATCTTTATCTACGGTACACCAAAGTCAATTTTTCCATCATAGGTTAACATCTCAAACGAGTTGTAGCAAACATGTTAGTACACGAATAAAATAGATTTGTACAAAAGGTTAAAAAATAACTTTACAGCATGAAAATACCTTTTAAACCATGAGTTTATATCCACCAGATCTCGAAAAATGAAAAGTCCCTCAAGAGTTCAGAATATTCGAAATTTTATTGAAATACCTTTAACGATTTTCAAGATCCCAGAAACACCAAATCTGAAAACCCAAAAAATTAAAAGAACCTTAATCGACTTTTAGATCTGGATCATCAAAACCTAAAAGAGTAGAAAATATAAGATATTTGTAAGTGATTTAAACAAACTCTTATTCCACTATTGTAAGAACGTTAAGATCAGAAAATTTGAGTTTCAAAATACATTTTAAAAAAGAGTTTAGAGCAAACTATAAAGAACCCAATGATTTATCGGGATTTTATAAAATATCAACGTCCACGTTGGGCTCCGATGATAGACGTTACTTAACAATATTCAGAAAATCAAAACAAAACCTTCAAGCTATAAACTAATATAGACTACCCAAACCAACTACGCTAGCTAACTAGTGATTATATTTTATCTTTAGACTATACAAGCTATTGCACGATATTTTAAACACTCTAATCAATCTAGAAGATAAACCCTAATTTATTTCTAAAAGAAGATAGAAGAATTAAAAACTCAAGAACAAGAGAATGAGCCAAAATATGAATAAGGGAACCTTATAAAGTGGGTGGGTAGGGTTTTAATTTGAGCCGTCCAAACTGATCAAGATCAATCAATTTAATACATCTGGTGTTTACATAATAAAAGACAAACATTTTACACTCAAGTCCAACAACATATAAAAATGTTCAGCCCAAATAAGAAGAACAAAGCCGACATATGAAAAAAACAATGACTTGGACTAGTCCAACCCAAAAAACAGATATATTTAAAAATAATAAAAACCCAAATCCAATAGATTATTTAGTTATTGGAAACTTTACTTACTCCTTTTCCATTAGCCCATATATAACATTTGACCTAAAATTATTTGATTCATCGAAATCTAAACCTTTATATTTTTGAAACCTCACCGTCTTCTTCTTCATGAATATAGTAGAGATAAAATTAAAGAAAATCCATATAATGAAGAAAAAGGAAAAGACAAGGCTAAAATCAAAGGTTACTATATAAAATGGTAAATTGTTTTTTTTTTTAGATTTATATATAATTAAATTTTTTTTATAAAAAAAACTCGGATTTTGATTTACAATATGTGTCAATGAGAAAGATATATAAATAATTACAACTGAAAAATTAATAAAAATTATTATATTCATGAATCATTTATTTATGATGTATGTTTAAATTTATTGTTGAATCTTGTATCTTTATTGATTCTTATTAATATAAATATTTTGAATTTATTTTCATAAAGATTGTTGATTATGATATTTCAAAATATATGTAGGTAAGTCTTGTCTCTCCTAAAAGTAGATTGTATGTATAACATTTTAAATTGATGATAAATTATAGTTAAGTTATAAATTATTTGAGTAATCATATGGGTCAGTAAGTTAGAGATGTTAACAATTGAGGTCAATTGGAATGAATTTTTATGCAACAATTGATATTACATGCACTTTACACATATCACTTATTCTCTAATTTTCTTTTATATCAAAATATGGGAAACTAGGAAAACTGATAGTGAACAAACCCAAGCTATAGCTTAGTGCAGTTCATTACTTCTACTATCCGGGAAATGAGTGAGATCAACTAGATCTGTTATTAAGATATCATATTACTCAATCCAATAAATTTATTTTAATCAAGCTCCTTGGACTCCTTCAATCCAGCTTGGAAGGAGAAATAAAAAAGGGCTCACTGTGAATTACCTTTAAAACATATAGTTGATCTAAAAGATAGGGTTGATCCAAGATTTTTTCAAGGTTAAAATTTATTATAATCATAGGGGTTTCGGGGTGACTGAAATCGAATATTTAGGCTAATATCAATGGGGCCAAAATTTAGGTCGAGATAGAGGGTTTACTTCCATTTATACTTAGTTTTTATCGATTTGTGCAATTGTGACATTCTACATGTAACGTGTTTCTTAACGAGACTTCCTTTTGTTTTAATATAATTCTATTTTATTTAAGTTTCTATATCTTCTTTTCTAGGACTCTCTTTTCATGTTAACATAGTCAAAAAAGTAGAAGATACGCAAAACAATAAAAAAAACTCCAATGCATGGCCCGCATTGTGCACACTTTAAGTGTTTTATCATATGCCTCTCCACTTGTGTTTTTGGATATATTAAAAGAATACTATATATATGGGTAATTTTGGATATATTAAAAGAATACTAGTTTAAGTTTCTTTTTATTTCAATATAATTTGTTAATTGTGTATAAAATACATATGTACATGTGTATATGAGATATTAAGTAAATTCCCATGTTGGTCCTCAAATTTAGTTTCTTTTTTGTAACATTTGTATCTTGGTTGAGTTTTTCAGGAGAGGCATATCAAACTTCTATAATGGTAAATCCAAATCTTACACTAGGCTAGTTAAAGTGGAATCAAGTTTATCTTTAAAAGAGATCGCAAAACTGGATAATGCGTACGACAAGAAACGCAAAATGATGGTGGCAAATAATAATTTCTTTAACAAGAGCTATGATAATCTTTAAGGAAGTACCATCCGGGGTGGGGGTTTAACCAATCGATATTCACATTCCAAAATTCCACTAGTTGTCCCATCAGCTTCTACTGGTCATTGTTTGGAAAGGATGAAGAAATATTATGAAAATGATGAAATCTTTCTTGCATCTTAGCCTACTCTAGTCAATGTTTTAGACTGCAATGGCTACAAACTTTCTTTTAATTTTTTATTCTTACTTGTCTTTAACTCTTCAATTTTTAAAGACATGTTTGGTCTACATTATTGTTGTTTTCATCTACAAAGACACAAGCAATTCAACAACTAGTGAATCAAGTTTTACATAATGATCCTCAACCTAGACCAAGCGACAACTTGAAACTGAACTCCATTAGGTCCATTTTGTAAACTATTAATATTTTATTATGGATTTAAATGCTTAATAGTATGATAAAGTTATTTTATATGTCTTATTTGGCGAAAATTATATTGTCTCTGGCAAAATATATTTTTCAAATCATATATCTTCAATAGTTCACTGGAGTAAATGTATGTTATTTTTTAAAAATTAAACTTGATTGATGAAATATATTTTACTTTTGGACCATCTAGTTTTGATGAATGAAAGTTAAAGTAGGTTAATTAAATTTCTTTTACTTTGGGACCATCTAGTTTTGATGAATGATGTTCCTAGTTAGCTTTTTAACTGTTTGAAGTTTAATTAATTATTCTTTCACTTGTAACTAATACTAATCATATTAATATATATATAGAATTTTTTTAATATTTTATTTACCGAAAAAAGGTCGATGACCATGGCATTTCAACGACAGACACATTTTATGTAATTAACTTGGCAAGTCTTATCGACCTTTTAGCAATTGTATTTAATGTATTAATTCTGAAATTGGTGGTAGATTCGGGGTAAGGATTCATTAACTCACGGTATCTCTAAATTTTACAATATCTTGTTCCAAGATAAATATACAAGGTCATATTTCAAAACTATTTTAAGGTTAATTTGATCTGTATGTCGAATAAAAATATAAAGAGTATGAATTCATCAATATTTCATATATATATATATATATTGTTTTTTGTACTGAACATGTGGAACTTAGGAAAAATATTTTATACACATAAAATATTAATTTGTATATGCCACAAATCGGTAAGAAAATAATCTAGTAAACGCCAACATGATTTTGTTTATATAGTATTTTACATGTAACTTATACATATTAAATTGTATTATATGTATATAAAATACTTTTTCATATGTTCAACAAGTCCAATAGGCAACTATATATTTATGAAAGAATATATTTATATGAAATTGTAGCATTCCAAATTCATGCATTCATCTATAATACATTTATCATGATATAAGTTTAAGTGACACATGTTATATTTATCACTATTAAGTATAACTTAAATATAAAAAAAAGGTATGTATGCAAAAATATTAAATTTAATAAATATGCACTAGAGGGCCTATACTCATTTGTATATGTGTAGGTGTCCATAAATTTTCCTATATTTTATTTGCACCATACTTTATAATTAGTATTAGTAGAAATGGTATATATAAAGTATAAATATATATTTATGAATCTTGACATAATTTAGGATAAACACATATTTTCTATATTTATATTTATATATATATATATATATATATATATTTAAATTCAGTGCGTATTGTTAAATTCTTTTATCAATTTTAAGTATGTGTGTAAGATATACAAGAAAGGTTATAAATTGTTTAAAAAAGTCAAAGGACCATGTTCCTTACTTGCAAGGATTTATCGTTAGACGTGTTATGTAAAATAACATATTAGATAGTTTTATTAACTAGAATCATACATATATTTATTTGGATTATTTTTCTATTGTAATGTGATTATATATATAAATGTGCATGTGGGGGCCTCGTACCTATCTCTTGTTTGCTTGTGGGGGCCTCGTACCTATATCGTGTAAGCTTGTAGGGGACTCGTACCTATCTCGTGTATGCTTGTGGGGGTCTCATACATATCTCATGTGTTTTTGTTGATGCCTCGTACATATCTCGTGTGTGCCTGTGGGGGCCCTGTACCTATCTTGTTTTTCATGTTGGGGGCCTCATACCTATCTCGTGTGTGCCTATGGGTATCTTGTACCTACTTCGTGTATGCTTGTCTGGTTCTTGTCCCTATCTCAAGTTCTAATGTGTACCATCGAGAATTTATTTCATATGTAAGCAATATTATTTATAGTGATGAATTACATTATCAGGTTTACTCGTGATATATCTATCAGTGACCCACATAGTTTTGTATCTTAAAATTTGTATTTGATATTTTTCATGACTTACTAAGCATTTGGTTTCTCACTCGTACTTAATGTTTGTCTTTTAGATAAGCATGAATCAGAGGAATGGGTATGTGAAGAGGGTAGAAAAGTTAATTAGTTACGAGCATCTTGTTAAAGGGAGTCATGATGACTATCTCTATTTTAGAACTGATATTTACTTTCATTGAATTGTCACTATCTTAGGCATGCATGCTGCATCAGATCATCACCAATAGTCAATTTATTCTTTAGTTTTAAATTTTTTTTCTTAAAATGTCCAAACTTTAGCACAATGTAAATATTTTTGAGTTTCTTTAGTCTTTGTCTTACAATTATTAAAAGTTATCGTCTTTTTTTTGCATCCTGGACATGTATAATATATGTTATAGGTTTAATAAACAGCTATAAGATAATTCTTCTACTTAGTTTAATTTCAATTTTTCTGGTTAGCAAACAAGGATTCACTTGATCAAAAGTAGTGACAAGACTCAGTTCTTCAACTTAGATTAATTTTACTTTCTTTGGTTGTTAAAGAAGTAATCACTTTGATCAGCAGTACGGACAATTGTTGCATACTGAAGTAGATATTTAACAACATGATAAGAATCAAGAATAGAGTTAAAAACAGTCATGCACTTGTTATTATCATCCAAGGACTAAGGGGTACCATTTAAGATCAAATTCAATTTTAAAAATTCATCACTAATATCATCCAAAGATTTACTCGCATCCATTTTATAGTTAAACAAAGATCCTTTTAGAAAATACAAGTTGGGTAAAGACTTAGTAGAATAGAGAGATTCTAGTTTACCCTAGAGTTCAAGTCCAGTATCACATTGATGTACATTTCAAATAACTGAATCAAACATGTTAAAAAACAATAAATTGAATGCTTCTTCATCTATTTCTCCGACTATGTCTAAGAGATCTTTAGGCCATAGTTCTATGTTCTTAACCAATGCATGTCCTACAATATGATGAGATAGTAGCACGTTCATCTTTATCTACCGTACACCATAGTTAATTTTTCCATCATAGGTTAACATCTCGAACGAGTTGTAGCCATCATGTTAGTACACGAAAAATATAGATATGTAAAAAAAGGTTAAAAAAAACTTTACAGCATAAAAATACCTTTTAAACCATGAGTTTATATCCACCAGAACTCGAAAACTGAAAAGTCTCTCAAGAGTTCAGAATATTAGAAATTTTATTAAAATACCTTTAAAGATTTTCAAGATCCTAGAAACACAAAATCAGAAAACCCAAAATATTAAAAGAACTTTTATCGACTTTTAGATCTGGATCATAAAACCCTAAAAGAGTATAAAATATAAGATATTTGTAAGGGATTTGAACAAACTCTTATTTCACTGTTGTAAAAACGTTAGGATCTTAAGATTTGAGTTTCAAAATACATTTTAGAAAAGAGGTTAGAGCAAATTATAAAGAACAAAATAATTTATCGTGGTTTAACAAAATATCTACGTCCATGTTGGGCTCCGGTGATAAAAGTTACTTAACGATATTCAGACAATCAAACTAAAACCTTAAAGCTATCAACTAATATAGACTACCCAAACAAACTACGCTAGTTAACTAGTGATTATTTTTTATCTTTAGACAATACTCCTTTTTCATTTAGCACATATAAAACATTTGACCTAAAATTATTTGATTCATCTAAACCTAACCTTAAAATTTATTAAACCTCTCTGTCTTCTTCTTCATGAATAAAGTAGAGATAAAATTACAGAAAATCCATAAATGAAGAAAAAGGAAAAAGAGAAGGCTAAAATTAAAAGTTATTGTATAAAATGGTAAATTGTTTTGCTATATTTTATATTTTTATATAATTAAATTTATTTTTTATAAGAAAAACTCTGATTTTGATGTACAATAAGTGTCAATGAGAAAGATATATAAACAATTACTACTGAAAAATTAATAAAAATTATTATATTCTTAGAATCATTTATTTATATCTTGCAAATATACAAATGTTTATTTGCATTTATGGTTGAATCGTGTATCTTTATTGATCCTTATTAATATAATTTTTTTCAATTTATTCACGAAAAGATCGTTGATTATGATATTTCAAAATATATTTAGGTAAGTCTTGTCTCTCCTAAAAGTAGATTGTATGTATAATATTTTAAATAGATGATAAATTATAGTTAAGTTATAAATTATTTGAGTAATCATATGGTTCAGTAAGTTAGAGATGTTAACAATTAAGGTCAATTGGAATGGATTTTTATGCAACAATTGATATTACCTACACTTTACACATATCACTTATTCCCTAATTTTCTTTTATATCAAAATAATGCAAACTATTTGCTTACCTATTAGATCGATGGTCATTATATTTCAATTATAGATTTATATCTATATAAATTAGAGAGGTGCGTTCATTTTTTCTATTTTCTAAAGTATTCTTATTTCTTCTTTATTTTTAAATAGAAATCGTAAAATATTAATGGACGGACACGTGTAAATTTATTAATTTGGAATTTTTTGGTATTTGTCATTTTAGGTTTTTAAATGCATTTGAATTTTTAAATAAATTTTATGTTTTTTTCGTTTGGATTGATGAATTACTTATATGTATATATATATATATATATATATATATATATATATATATATACATAAAAGTTGTGTTTTGCTACCACTTAAGTACCTATTTAATTAAGTATATGTAAATGAAGAAGAAATATTTGTTTTGTTATCAAGTTTTTTGTAAACATAGTATATTCTTAATAAATAATAGTACATTAGCACCCTTTGAAAAAAAAATTAGTATAAATTTGTCCATGAAAGGCATACTATTCTCAACCGATTGTTGGTAGATGAGATTGTAACACTAATTAAAATTAAAAAATATAAAACGTTTAGGAAAAATTAAGCTTAGCTTCAAGAAACATAATCTCCTCTTCACACTGAACTCTTTCAATATTAGCATCCCAATACTTTTTAGTTTCAGAAACAAATGCAAAACTAATCAACCTACCTCACTCTTAAAAACCCAACAGTCATACCCAACAATTCAAAACATCATAAAGATTTATCCCATATCTTGAACTCTCACCTAGATGTAGTGAATTTACAACCTCAAATACTTTCAGTTGTGTTAACAAATTTGAATATCATTCCCGCAGGTAATTTGCACATCTAATTTGCTGTAAACGATCATGGAGATACGAGATTTTACTGCAACAAAGCTCGTAATATTTTCTTCGGGTATGTTCTGGAAGCTCAGAATCTATGCGAACTCCATCAACTTGAAGCTCAGAATCTATGCGAACTCCATCAACAAAAACATGAAAATCATCAAAGGTTTTGAGTCTTGGGAGGAACTTGAAACCCTTCAAATACTTCGGAAGCTAATTCATCACTAGAGTTTTTGGATTGTTCTTCAAGTTCTCGTTCTGCCCGAGAGGAGGTGCGGCTGACCGTGAGAAACGTCACAAAATATTATTTATCAGCAAAATTCAGTTGGTTAATCTGAGTACTTTCGCCTTCTTGTATATTGTATTTAATATTGACAAGCTGGTACAAAACTTTTACAAACAAATTTAGATTAAGATCATAGGTCTATTGAAACGCAATACAATCGTTCATTTTAATATGTTCATATAATTCTTTCATACGCATAGTCCCGAAAACCTTTTAAAAATCTTGATAAACTAATCTCCAATATATATTCTTGGTCTTGTAACTTATTCTAATTTGAAAGAAAAAATTAGCCTAATAAATTATGATAGAAGAACATTCATATTAAACCCATCTTCAATATTATCCCCACAATTTTGTTAGGATCACACTCCAACCGCATTTATAACCAAATTTACGGATTTTGTTGGAATATTCAAGTTGTAGACATACTTTAAAAATATATAATATGTTCCATTAAAATTAAATAAAAATATTTTTATTTAATTATTTAATCGCATAAATCATATGATTTAAAATGTAATTGAAAACAATGATAGAAAAAAGAATCAAAAAAAGAATTTATAAATACTGACGATGTAGTTTCTACTCACTCACTCTTAATTTATAAAATACCACATATCATCATTTAAATCATGATCTCCGCCTCACTCCAATTATACATAAACATTACACACACCTCAAAAGCCATATCACTTTTCACATCTCTAGCTTTTATCTCGTTCTATTTAAATCAACTTTTTCATATTCTATTCCACCACGAATCTCAATATATCCTCTTTCTTATGTATAATGTTTTGTTAGTCCTAGGCAGACCGATCTCCAATCAAGTGTTGTTTTTTATCTCCTCACCTTTCGGATTCGATGGTCATTACATTTTAATTATAAATTAATATCATCAATGGTTAGTGAGGTGCGTTTAATTTTTTCATTTTCTAAATTGTTCTCATTTCAAAAAATAGAAACGATTTGCAAAATATTAATGGGTTGACACATGTAAATTTATTGATTTGTTTTTTTGGTATTTGTCACTTTAGGTTGGTTTGTTGCATTCGATTATTTGGATTATCTTTATGTTTTTTCTTTTTCATTGATGGATTACCTTTAGGAAATATCTAAATTTTCTAGACAAACAAATATAAGATATGTGTTGTTACCGTTGACCTACCTATTTAATCATATATAAATGAAGAACATATTATGTTTTGTTATCAATGGCCAATATTATTGATCAGATGTCAAATAAAGTTTTCAAAAATTCCATGCAAAAATTAGTTATATCTATATAGGAATTTAAATTGTTAAAAATTTGGTAGAAATTTAGGAAAAATATTTAGATTATAGAAAATATTTGTCTGGGATAATTAGTAAAGGAGACAAAAATCTTTGTAAAATTGAGTTAAATAGGTATGATTTAGTGAATAAGATGTATAGTTTTTTCCTTTGTAAAAAGAATACTAAGTTGAAGTAATGTATCTATCTGGCTTGTAATAGTTGATGTGAATAAATTCTAACTTTTGAATGAAACGCGCATGCACTTATGTATCTTAAAGGTGCAAGAATTTCAGCTTGATGTTCATCAAGCTCAAGCACAAGGACAAACTCTTAAGATCTTTTACACCAACTTTAAAGATCCTTAGTCTTGTAAAAATGCAAATTTGTGCAATGTAAACATTCATGTAAATGCACATGAACATGTATATATACTTTTAATGGTCTTATTATAGAGTTGTAGTTTTTGGATAATTTACCTCTGTCTTGTTGTTTTGGGCTTAGACTATGAAAGAGGGAGATCATATATAAATTTTGATCATTCTGATAAAAATACGGAATAAATTCAAAAATATTGTCAAGAATATGTTGTGGAAGTAAAGTCATAGTTATTATGGTTATTAGGAACTGGGCATGAACTTTATGACTCTTCAATGTAATAAAAAGTACATTTTACATTTTAATCTTAATAAGATTGTTCTTTTAATTATTTTTTGTTGCTGTTATCAACTAAATGATGTATATATTTTGTCGCTATTTATATATATTAGTTAATACACAATAACTCTAAATTTTAAATGTATATATAATTTCGATCATTCAAAATAAATGTACAAGTACCCTAATTTCTGTAATTAACATTCCCATATATGTATAATTAATGCAACTCGAAAGTTGTCTTCTTATTAAATAAAAGCATCTAGCATTATTAGAAACATACCCACATCTATATAGCGCAATCCATTTCTTATTTAGTTAATTTATAGTTTTCAAATACACGAAAAATGAAATTAAACCTAAGAGACGCGATATCCATCCTTATTTTTGTGTAATTATCTTTTTCGGATGAGACTTAGCATAACAAGTTATAATTTAATCCCTAAAATTCTCAAATATAAATAAAACACAAACGAGATTTAGCCTCAATTCGCCTAAATCTGACAACCGAGCAAAAATATATGTACGTTTGCAATTTTAAAACCAACAACATAAATTTCAACATATGGATTTTTTTGAATTTTTTATTACAACACATAGATCTCATTGGGATACTTCAATTTTACATACTGATGATTCAAAGTTAATCATCATATTGTCAAAAACTGCATCTATAAAGTTTTACAAAAACCAATAAAATCGAAATATTAACCTTTTATTTCCACCTTGATACCCTTATCGTAAAGACATGCCAGCATCCAAAATGTAGAGTCTTCATTTTGGGAGGATTTTGTACCTATTATTCACCTTTCTAGTGAGATTAATAGCTCGACCGAAGAGTCAACACAACTAGTGCACCACTCGGACAATAACGACCTCTGCTCACATTTAGGGTAGGCTCATGAACAATTCTGACCAAAATCCCTTACGAGGACCCTAAGGTAATCAACTTTCTTGACACCCCTTATATGAAGACGATAGTCCATCTGGCGGCTATGTGCCTTATTGGGCTCATATACATTATTCATGTTCCCAAAGAGTAGAGGTATGTGCACTATATATTTGCAACTCTGCTTGAATAGATTTTAGCCTCAAACTACCTTGATCGCCAAAGTGTCATTCAGATCCCACCCTTTGGTGAGTAACCATGGTTTGCATGAAACAAGATCTAGAGCCCCGATCCAGGCAGAAACGCCAATGCGAAGAGACCTTTCCATAACATATATTTTCAAAGTCTAAGAGATGCTTTTAATATCTAGTGTAACGTTCAATTAATGGCACCATATGTGGGAAACTTATAAGTTTATATCACACGCACCGAGTAAGACACATGGATAACCGTAGTGCAAGATGAGGAAGATTAAAGGAGGTCTAAATCATTGTTCGGATAGAGCCACAAGGCTTATACAAAGAACCCTTTGTTTCTATATATTTTGATCGCAGTGCTGCAAGAATAGTTGTTTACTCAATGTATGTCGTCAAGAATATCATCTCGCTTCTTCACCCTTCATCGCTAGTTATATATTTTCAACAAATAAATTGTTAATCTAATCTAACATGGTTAAATAAAGATGGTCTAGATGATCTATAACACCTACATAACCTCAGCCTCATAAATCTTTTTTTTGTCTAAACAATACGTGTTTAATAAATAAAATTGTAAGTGGTCCCCATAACCAATGAATATTCTCAAGATAAAATATGATGCATCTTTTTCATCTAATAAGTCATCTATCAAGTGTATTATTAGGGACTTCAAATGTGGTGTTATCAAATGCAATGCTTAGGATATTGTTGTTGAGAGTGAAATGGAGGCTAAAGTTTTAGGGATCTTGAAAGCTTGTATTTGGGCAAGAGATCACAAATAATTAAATGCATTGTTGAGAATATTGGTAAAGCCTTGATAGACGCTCTCGCAAACAATCTTAGTATTAGTGGTAACCCGAGTATTCGTAATATAATTCATAGTATTTAATTTGTTGATGAATCTTGTAACTCTTTATACGCATTTGTTATAAGAGAAAAAAACAAGTTATAGATTAAATGACCAAGAACGTGTCTTCGGAATTGGTTAACTCCCTTTCTAACCCAATCATTTTTTTGCTCTAGATGCGTCCCTTTCGTTGATTGGTTAAATAAGTTGTAACTTTTAAAATATTAATGAAAAATCTTTTAGAACAAAAAAAATACATCATGTTAAGATATTGCCAAGTTTGTGACTTTAATTTTCATTTGTACTTAATATATTCCCCAACCGTAGGAATTTTACAGAAAAATTACAATGGGGCATGTTATAAATCTCTGCAAATGTTCTAACTGGAAAAAGCAAACATATGGTGCTGAAAAGATTGATCAAGGCAACACGACAACATTGTCTATTCAGACTAAAAAACATGAAATTCCTAGGTGAAATATCTTTAGTTAGTATAGACTATAGAGAGAGTAGCTTTCATTAAATTTAAGTGAAAGATTCTATAAATGACTTCTCATTTTCAGGAGACCGTTTAGGAGAATACAAGAAAGGTTTCGGTGGAATTTGCAAGGACTGAAGGCTACCTTTAAGCATCTCCACCACCTTACAAATCGCTGGCCGAACAATCAGATTTGTCTGAATACACCATAAGCCAACTAAAATAATCTTCCTAGTAATCTCTTCTTCCTCTTCACATGTAATAGCTTGTATATTTATCTCAGTTCCTAGCTCAAGATACTCATATATCCACTGAGGAAAGTAAATTTCACTACTTCTAACTACTTCCGCTATATTCTTCCTCACTCCGACCATTTCAAGAATCATCATCCCATAACTATAGATATCGGATTTATGAGAAACCTCTCCAAGGTGTCTAAAAATCACTTCTAGAGCTATATAACCAGGTGTTCCTCTAGCAGTCTACGCCGATAAAATACTTTGTTTTTTCTCGGATAATTTAGCCAGTCGTGAGGTTTAATATCAAAGTGAACAATTCTTGTACTCAAACCTCAGTGTAAGTAATCCAAACCTCGTGCGATTCCAATAGTAATCTCGTACAATGTTTTCCACTCCAAGTGACACTCATCATTTAGCAGTACATTTTTGTATATGAACTTGTCTAAAGATCCATTAACCATGAATTCATAGATTAATGCTCTTCTCTTGATGTAGCAAAAAACCAACAAAGTGACTACATTTACATGAGAAGTTTTACTAATGAAACTTCATTGATAAAATCTTCTCCATTACCTTTTGTATCATTCAAGACCTTCACATCTACTAAACGGCCATCGGGTAGCTTTCCTTTATATACACAACCATATCCACCTTTCCCAAGTTTGTCCTTCAATGAGTTTGTTATTTTCTTAATTTCTGTATAGCTATAGTATTTTGGAGCAAAAGATCCACAGTTTCTCATAAATTCTTCAACATTTGGGTCATTTTTTCTATATACCCTCTGTTTACCTAACAACTTGAAACAATTTTTTCTATATCGGTAGAGTGTACACGAGATTACAATCGCACTGAGAAGTAAGTACTTATGTTGTATATAGAAAGTTAAATTAATTATATCTAATGGAACAAGATAAGTTACATGGAGGCCATATAAGTGATTTCTGGAGTAAAATACATAAGTATGTTCAGCGTTCGCTGCAATATTAAAAAAGAAAGCCACTATAAAAGTGAAATGCCTAGAAGACCATTTTAGTTTTACCTATTATTATAATAATGAATAGTGGAATCGTCGCATGTCCAGATGCATCTGCTGCTGCAAGATAGACATTTAGCAGAAAAATGGTGAGTGAAAATTGATTTATTGAGAATATGATTTATCTAGTCATTATTATAAAAGCAAATAACAAAAATAGATATTGTTTAAAGCCTAAAAGCATTTTTAAACCAAATATTTTAAAATATCATCTTAATTCAAATATATTTATATATGTCATTTTTAGACTATTTCACTAGTTTCGTTAAATATTTTCTAAATTTTAAAAATAATTTAAACATTTTAAATAAAATAGTTTATTTCTTTTATGTTTATTTGAAATGTCTACATTATCTTTAAAAAATTTATAAAATATTCTATAAATAACGCTTTAAATATTATGAGTTAAACTGTTTGGAAAAAAAACTAACGGGGAGACCGAGACAAAGGATGATGAAGAATATAAACTCTAACATGGAATGAAACACTTTAATGTAAAGGCGAAGGTCAATAGTTGGTCTACTGGTCAGAATATTCCATAGAGACTTAGAGATCCTGAAATCGAATTTTATTAGAATGAAATTGAATTTTATTGGAATCAAAATGATTTTACCGATAGTAAGTGATCCATAAAGCATACATCTAGAAACACGGGTACATGAAGGGAAACCGGAAGAATTCAAGAATTTTTTCTAGAGAATCTAAAACTTGAAATATTTAGTGAGGTTCGAGTTTGACTTTTTCTTTTTGGTTTCATTTCCAGTTCAGAAAAAACATTAAATCTTATATTTATGTTGGAAGATGGGGCTAATATTGATTAAGGTTTTTCCAAAAAAAACGTAAGGCAAATCCTAACAGCATTTCGGGACCAAGCTGCGATAAGTCAATTTTTCACGACACAGTTTTGCACGTTAACAAAAATCATTATATTTTATATATATATATATATATATATATATATATACAAGTTTTCAAGTTACATATATAGATACAATTTTAAAAGTAAAATCGTTCAATAAATAACATATAAAAGTATATATCTTTCAAATTATTATCAAGATTAAATATATGGATTTTACTCTTCAGAGAATATTGTATTCCCAAATACCTTTTAAAATATAGGGGATAGTCTTGTAGAAAATTGAGAGATCAATTACTACTTTATGATAAAAAAAAAAGATTAAACATCTATTCACTAGAGTAAGGATAGTGCCCACATACGAAAGAGTTCGGAATTGGGCATATGACCTCTAGCACCACATGTAAGAGGATATTGACCATTCATGCAATAGCAAATAAATGAACTTGAACTCGAGTTGTATCCACATTGCCCATCTGTTAGAATACATTGGTTACATCGTGTGTTGTTTGAAAACCATCTTACCTCAAAGCCACTTGCAAGAGCTAATTGTAATTTCCTTTCCGTAAACTTAAGACTTTCTAACCTTGAAAAGGTTTCCGAATTAACAGGAACGTTAATAGAATTGTTGCATCTCACCATACTAGAATAATCAGGAAAAAGTGCTTCTTTTGTCTAAGTAAAAGCTGAGGCTTGTACTTTTATTGACAATACGATCAAAATGATTTGGAAGCGCGCAACAAAGGTTGTCCTGGAATTAGAGAGCACCCATTGTAAAGAGTTGTGTTATGGTAATTGGCACCATAATAAAAGATTTTGAAATCCATGGTCGTATTATATAAAGACGAGGGACAAAGATTACTACATAAATCTTCTAGCAACTTTAAGAGCTTGTGTTGTTTTATTGACGGAAAGGACACGATATGTTACGGATTGGATTGTAATAAACGGAACATCTTCTACACACTTCAACAAAAAACCTGGAAACCTGCAATTTTCAGGTCGTGCATCTCCGTAGAAAGGATAACCAAGTTTTGATCCTCCACAATGAATCACCTTTGTGAATTTTACGAATTCTTTGACTTGGTAGAAAGATAAAGGGGTATAGATTAGGCTAATTGTGATAAAGAATAAAAAGACTTAAAAGAGATTAATACTATGCATTTTCAGAGTAGACAAGAGAGTTTTTCTCCAATGCTATACTTTGGAAAATATCTTATAGAAAACCTTTATTATGGAGAATAAGTCAGTCAACCCTACCAAGCAATCACTTTGAAAGCAGAATCCAAAAACAAAAACCAAATCAAATGATTTTTTTTCCAACAAATCAATTGATAACTCGTTAATCTTTATTCCAGATTTCTAGAAAAAGGTGTTTTGTCTTTTTCTTTTTTAAGTATTAAGACACTTTTTTTTCAATATTACATTTGTTTAAATAATAAAATAGTATTGTAATAAATAATTCCCGTATATTAATTAAAAATATATATATAATTTATATAAAATCAAAATGTTAAGTGTTTTTTTAATCAAATTTATAATTTTCAAATGTTGACAATTCTGCCAAACTTATTTCTTGAACGACGTATCCTTGATTTAATACAGAAGGTTTGTACTTATTTTATTTTATTTTTTGAGTAAATAAATATATGTATATATAATTGTTTTGAAATAAATAAATTTACATACTCATAATTCAAAGTTGATAATCTGTGAATCAATAGAAAATCTATCTTTACTTAAGTAACAAATTATAATCATGCTTTATCAAAATATTACATGAATATTATTATACATAATACATACACCTATAGTGAATCTTCCTTTATCTTTGCTAGCAATGTATTGACATCGATCTTCTATTAATTTCTCTTCTATTCTGAAATATCATTGTCAAGTTAATTGCACTATAGGTCCCCATATTATACAAAAATTACAATATTTATAGGTTCCTAAATATAGCAAAATCTGTAATATATATTCTTATAGGCCTTATATTAATTTATTTTAATGAATTTCAGTTTAAGCCCATATATCATATAATATAACCTATATTTTAATTTTATTATGCATAAAAACAAAATTTTCATAGAAATACAATTAATAAGATTGATTTTAGAAGTTGGGGAGACCAAGTGAAGATTCTAAAGATTATTTTCGATTTTTTCCATATCAATTGCACTATAGGTCCCTATAATATGTAAAATTGCATCGTATGTCCCTATATTTTGCAAAATTGCACTATAAGTCCTTATATTCTGCAAAATTACACTATAGGTTCCTATATTGAATTTAATATGTTCATAAAATTCTTTCATTCTCACATTCCAAAAGATAATAAGGAAATCAATAAACATTCCTTTATCCCAGTCCACCAGAAAACCTTTTAACAATCATGTTAAACCTGCAATGTATTTTTTGATATTGCAACTCATTTTTAATTTGAAGATATAATTTTCACAATAAAGTATGATGTAAGGAAATTTAAAACATATATGTTCCACATCTTCAATAAGATATATGAAATTTTGGTCAACATCAAGTTCTAAACATATTTTTAAATATATAATATATTTTGTTAAAATTAAATATACTAATATTTTCTTATTTTTTTATTCTAATTAATTACGAACATAAATCATATAACTTAATATTTATTTCAAAAAAAATTAAATATTTGACGTGTAGTTTCTAATCACTCTTACCTATAAAATGTAACATATCATCCTTCAAAAACCTAACAGCCGCCACACCTCAATTATGTATTTTACACACACCTCAAAAGGTATATCATTATTCTCACATCTCCGGCAGTTATCTCATTCTTTCTAAATCAACTTCTTCTTATTCTAGTTCACCACAGATCTCCATTTCTTCTCTTTCTTATGTTAATTTTTTGTCCTATTCAGTCCATTCTCCAATCAAGTGTTCATTATTTGCTTACCTATTAGATCGATGGTCATTATATTTCAATTATAGATTTATATCTATATAAATTAGAGAGGTGCGTTCATTTTTTCTATTTTCTAAAGTATTCTTATTTCTTCTTTATTTTTAAATAGAAATCATAAAATATTAATGGGCGGACACATGTAAATTTATTAATTTGGAATTTTTTGGTATTTGCCATTTTAGGTTTTTAAATACATTTGAATTTTTGAATATTTTTTATGTTTTTTTGTTTGGATTGATGAATTACTTATATGTATATATATATATATATACATAAAAGTTGTGTTTTGCTACCACTTAAGTACCTACTTAATTATGTATATGTAAATGAAGAAGAAATATATGTTTTGTTATCAAGTTTTTTGTAAACATAGTATATTCTTAATAAATAATAGTACATTAGCACCCTTTGAAAAAAAAAATTAGTATAAATTTGTCCATGAAAGGCATACTATTCTCAACCGATTGTTGGTAGATGAGATTGTAACACTAATTAAAATTAAAAAATATAAAACGTTTAGGAAAAATTAAGCTTAGCTTCAAGAAACATAATCTCCTCTTCACACTGAACTCTTTCAATATTAGCATCCAAATACTTCTTAGTTTCAGAAACAAATGCAAAACTAATCAACCTACCTCACTCTTAAAAACCCAACAGTCATACCCAACAATTCAAAACATCATAAAGATTTACCCCATATCTTGAACTCTCACCTAGATGTAGTGAATTTACAACCTAAAATACTTTCAGTTGTGTTAACAAATTTGAATATCATTCCCGCAGGTAATTTGCAGAATCTATGCGAACTCCATCAACTGGAAGCTCAGAATCTATGCGAACTCCATCAACAACAACATGAAAATCATCAAAGGTTTTGAGTCTTGGGAGGAACTTGAAACCCTCCAAATACTTCGGAAGCTAATTCATCACTAGAGTTTTTGGATTGTTCTTCAAGTTCCCGTTCTGCCCGAGAGGAGGTGCGGCTGACCGTGAGAAACGTCACAAAATATTATTTATCAGCAAAATTCAGTAGGTTAATCTGAGTACTTTCGCCTTCTTGTATATTGTATTTAATATTGACAAGCTGGTACAAAACTTTTCCAAACAAATTTAGATTAAGATCATAGGTCTATTGAAACGCAATACAATCGTTCATTTTAATATGTTCATATAATTCTTTCATACGCATAGTCCCGAAAACCTTTTAAAAATCTTGATAAACTAATCTCCAATATATATTCTTGGTCTTGTAACTTATTCTAATTTGAAAGAAAAAATTAGCCTAATAAATTATGATATAAGAACATTCATATTAAACCCATCTTCAATATTATCCCCACAATTTTGTTAGGATCACACTCCAACCGCATTTATAACCAAATTTACGGATTTTGTTGGAATATTCAAGTTGTAGACATACTTTAAAAATATATAATATGTTCCATTAAAATTAAATATTAATATTTTTATTTAATTATTTAATCGCATAAATCATACGATTTAAAATGTAATTGAAAACAATGATAGAAAAAAGAATCAAAAAAAGAATTTATAAATACTGACGATGTAGTTTCTACTCACTCACTCTTAATTTATAAAATACCACACATCATCATTTAAATCATGATCTCCGCCACACTCCAATTATACATAAACATTACACACACCTCAAAAGCCATATCACTTTTCACATCTCTAGCTTTTATCTCGTTCTATTTAAATCAACTTTTTCATATTCTATTCCACCACGAATCTCAATATCTCCTCTTTCTTATGTATAATGTTTTGTTAGTCCTAGGCAGACCGATCTCCAATCAAGTGTTGTTTTTTATCTGCTCACCTTTCGGATTCGATGGTCATTACATTTTAATTATAAATTCATATCATCAATGTTTAGTGAGGTGCGTTTAATTTTTTCATTTTCTAAATTGTTCTCATTTCAAAAAATAGAAACGATTTGCAAAATATTAATGGGTTGACACATGTAAATTTATTGATTTGTTTTTTTGGTATTTGTCACTTTAGGTTCGTTTGTTGCATTTGATTATTTGGATTATCTTTATGTTTTTTCTTTTTCATTGATGGATTACTTTTAGGAAATATCTAAATTTTCTAGACAAACAAATATAAGATATGTGTTGTTACCGTTGACCTACCTAGTTAATCATATATAAATGAAGAACATATTATGTTTTGTTATCAATGGCCAATATTATTGATCAGATGTCAAATAAAAGTTTTCAAAAATTCCATGAAAAAATTAGTTATATCTATATAGGAATTTAAATTGTTAAAAATTTGGTAGAAATTTAGGAAAAATATTTAGATTATAGAAAATATTTGTCTGGGATAATTAGTAAAGGAGACAAAAATCTTTGTAAAATTGAGTTAAATAGGTATGATTTAGTGAATAAGATGTATAGTTTTTTCCTTTGTAAAAAGAATACTAAGTTGAAGTAATGTATCTATCTGGCTTGTAATAGTTGATGTGAATAAATTCTAACTTTTGAATGAAACGCGCATGCACTTATGTATCTTAAAGGTGCAAGAATTTCAGCTTGATGTTCATCAAGCTCAAGCACAAGGACAAACTCCTAAGATCTTTTACACCAAATTTAAAGATCCTTAGTCTTGTAAAAATGCAAATTTGTACAATGTAAACATTCATGTAAATGCACATGAACATGTATATATACTTTTAATGGTCTTATTATAGAGTTGTAGTTTTTGGATAATTTACCTCTGTCTTGTTGTTTTGGACTTAGACTATGAAAGAGGGAGATCATATATAAATTTTGATCATTCTGATAAAAATACGGAATAAATTCAAAAATATTGTCAAGAATATGTTGTGGAAGTAAAGTCATAGTTATTATGGTTATTAGGAACTGGGCATGAACTTTATGACTCTTCAATGTAATAAAAAGTACATTTTACATTTTAATCTTAATAAGATTGTTCTTTTAATTATTTTTTGTTGCTCTTATCAACTAAATGATGTATATATTTTGTCGCTATTTATATATATTAGTTAATACACAATAACTCTAAATTTTGAATGTATATATAATTTCGATCATTCAAAATAAATGTACAAGTACCCTAATTTCTGTAATTAACATTCCCATATATGTATAATTAATGCAACTCAAAACTTGTCTTCTTATTAAATAAAAGCATCTAGCATTATTAGAAACATACCCACATCTATATAGCGCAATCCATTTCTTATTTAGTTAATTTATAGTTTTCAAATACACGAAAAATGAAATTAAACCTAAGAGACGCGATATCCATCCTTATTTTTGTGTAATTATCTTTTTCGGATGAGACTTAGCATAACAAGTTATAATTTAATCCCTAAAATTCTCAAATATAAATAAAACACAAACGAGATTTAGCCTCAATTCGCCTAAATCTGACAACCGAGCAAAAATATATGTATGTTTGCAATTTTAAAACCAACAACATAAATTTCAACATATGGATTTTTTTGAATTTTTTATTACAACACATAGATCTCATTGGGATACTTCAATTTACATACTGATGATTCAAAGTTAATCATCATATTGTCAAAAACTGCATCTATGGAGTTTTACAAAAACCAATAAAATCGAAATATTAACCTTTTATTTCCACCTTGATACCCTTATAGTAAAGACATGCCAGCATCCAAAATGTAGAGTCTTCATTTTGGGAGGATTTTGTACCTATTATTCACCTTTCTAGTGAGATTAGGAGCTCGACCGAAGAGTCAACACAACTAGTGCACCACTCGGACAATAACGACCTCTGCTCACATTTAGGGTAGGCCCATGAACAATTCTGACCAAAATCCCTTACGAGGACCCTAAGGTAATCAACTTTCTTGACACCCCTTATATGAAGACGATAGTCCATCTGGCGGCTATGTGCCTTATTGGGCTCATATACATTATTCATGTTCCCAAAGAGTAGAGGTATGTGCACTATATATTTGCAACTCTGCTTGAATAGATTTTAGCCTCAAACTACCTTGATCGCCAAAGTGTCATTCAGATCCCACCCTTTGGTGAGTAACCATGGTTTGCATGAAACAAGATCTAGAGCCCCGATCCAGGTAGAAACGCCAATGCGAAGAGACCTTTCCATAACATATATTTTCAAAGTCAAAGAGATGCTTTTAATATCTAGTAGTGTAACGTTCAATTAATGGCACCATATGTGGGAAACTTATAAGTTTATATCACACGCACCGAGTAAGACACATGGATAACCGTAGTGCAAGATGAGGAAGATTAAAGGAGGTCTAAATCATTGTTCGGATAGAGCCACAAGACTTATACAAAGAACCCTTTGTTTCTATATATTTTGATCGCAGTGCTGCTAGAATAGTTGTTTACTCAATGTATGTCGTTAAGAATATCATCTCGCTTCTTCACCCTTCATCGCTAGTTATATATTTTCAACAAATAAATTGTTAATCTAATCTAACATGTTTAAATAAAGATGGTCTAGATGATCTATAACACCTACATAACCTCAGCCTCATAAATCTTTTTTTTGTCTAAACAATACGTGTTTAATAAATAAAATTGTAAGTGGTCCCCATAACCAATGAATATTCTCAAGATAAAATATGATGCATCTTTTTCATCTAATAAGTCATCTATCAAGTGTATTATTAGGGACTTCAAATGTGGTGTTATCAAATGCAATGCTTAGGATATTGTTGTTGTGAGTGAAATGGAGGCTAAAGTTTTAGGGATCTTGAAAGCTTGTATTTGGGCAAGAGATCACAAATAATTAAATGCATTATTGAGAATATTGGTAAAGCCTTGATAGACGCTCTCGCAAACAATCTTAGTATTAGTGGTAACCCGAGTATTCGTAATATAATTCATAGTATTTAATTTGTTGATGAATCTTGTAACTCTTTATACGCATTTGTTTTAAGAGAAAAAAACAAGTTACATATTAAATGACCAAGAACGTGTCTTCGGAATTGGTTAACTCCCTTTCTAACCCAATCATTTTTTTGCTCTAGATGCGTCACTTTCGTTGATTGGTTAAATAAGTTGTAACTTTTAAAATATTAATGAAAAATCTTTTAGAACAAAAAAAATACATCATGTTAAGATATTGCCAAGTTTGTGACTTTAATTTTCATTTGTAGTTAATATATTCTCCAACCGTAGGAATTTTACAGAAAAATTACAATGGGGCATGTTATAAATCTCTGCAAATGTTCTAACTGGAAAAAGCAAACATATGGTGCTGAAAAGATTGATCAAGGCAACACGACAACATTGTCTATTCAGACTAAAAAACATGAAATTCCTAGGTGAAATATCTTTAGTTAGTATAGACTATAGAGAGAGTTGCTTTCATTAAATTTAAGTGGAAGATTCTATAAATGACTTCTCATTTTCAGGAGACCGTTTATGAGAATACAAGAAAGGTTTCGGTGGAATTTGCAAGGAGTGAAGGCTACCTTTAAGCATCTCCACCACCTTACAATTCGCTGGCCGAACAATCAGATTTGTCTGAATACACCATAAGCCAACTAAAATAATCTTCCTAGTAATCTCTTCTTCCTCTTCACATGTAATAGCTTGTATATTTATCTCAGTTCCTAGCTCAAGATACTCATATATCCACTGAGGAAAGTAAATTTCACTACTTCTAACTACTTCCGCTATATTCTTCCTCACTCCGACCATTTCAAGAATCATCATCCCATAACTATAGATATCGGATTTATGAGAAACCTCTCCAAGGTGTCTAAAAATCACTTCTAGAGCTATATAACCAGGTGTTCCTCTAGCAGTAAACACGATAAAATACTTTGTTTTTTCTCGGAGAATTTAGCCAGTCGTGAGGTTTAATATCAAAGTGAACAATTCTTGTACTCAAACCTCAGTGTAAGTAATCCAAACCTCGTGCGATTCCAATAGTAATCTCGTACAATGTTTTCCACTCCAAGTGACACTCATCATTTAGCATTACATTTTTGTATATGAACTTGTCTAAAGATCCATTAACCATGAATTCATAGATTAATGCTCTTCTCTTGATGTAGCAAAAAACCAACAAAGTGACTACATTTACATGAGAAGTTTTACTAATGAAACTTCATTGATAAAATCTTCTCCATTACCTTTTGTATCATTCAAGACCTTCACAGCTACTAAACGGCCATCGGGTAGCTTTCCTTTAAATACACAACCATATCCACCTTTCCCAAGTTTCTCCTTCAATGAGTTTGTTATTTTCTTAATTTCGGTATAGCTATAGTATTTTGGAGCAAAAGATCCACAGTTTCTCATAAATTCTTCAACATTTGAGTCATTTCTTCTATATACCCTCTGTTTACCTAACAACTTGAAACAATTTTTTCTATATCGGTAGAGTGTACACGAGATTACAATCGCACTGAGAAGTAAGTACTTATGCTGTATATAGAAAGTTAAATTAATTATATTTAATGGAACAAGATAAGTTACATGGAGGCCATATAAGTGATTTCTGGAGTAAAATACATAAGTATGTTCAGCGTTCGCTGCAATATTAAAAAAGAAAGCCACTATAAAAGTGAAATGCCTAGAAGACCATTTATTTTTACCTATTATGATAATAATGAATAGTGGAATCGTCGCATGTCCAGATGCATCTGCTGCTGTAAGATAGACATTTAGCAGAAAAATGGTGAGTGAAAATTGATTTATTGAGAATATGATTTATCTAGTCATTATTATAAAAGCAAATAACAAAAATAGATATTGTTTAAAGCGTAAAAGCATTTTTAAACCAAATATTTTAAAATATCATCTTAAGTCAAATATATTTATATATGTCATTTTTAGACTATTTCACTAGTTTCGTGAAATATTTTCTAAATTTTAAAAATAATTTAAACATTTTAAATAAAATAGTTTATTTCTTATATGTTTATTTGAAATGTCTACATTATCTTTAAAAAATTTATAAAATATTCTATAAATAACGCTTTAAATATTATTAGTTAAACTGTTTGGAAAAAAAACTAACGGGGAGACCGAGACAAAGGATGATGAAGAATATAAACTCTAACATGGAATGAAACACTTTAATGTAAAGGCGAAGGTTAATAGTTGGTCTACTGGTCAGAATATTCCATAGAGACTTAGAGATCCTGAAATCGAATTTTATTAGAATGAAATTGAATTTTATTGGAATCAAAACGATTTTACCGATAGTAAGTGATCCATAAAGCATACATCTAGAAACACGGGTACATGTAGGGAAACCGGAAGAATTCAAGAATTTTGTCTAGAGAATCTAAAACTTGAAATATTTAGTGAGGTTCGAGTTTGACTTTTTCTTTTTGGTTTCATTTCCAGTTCAGAAAAAACATTAAATCTTATATTTATGCTGGAAGATGGGGCTAATATTTATTAAGGTTTTTCCAAAAAAAAACGTAAGGCAAATCCTAACAGCATTTCGGGACCAAGCTGCGATACGTCAATTTTTCAAACCCGAGCTATACGACACAGTTTTGCACGTTAACAAAAATCATTATATTTTATATATATATATACAAGTTTTCAAGTTACATATATAGATACAATTTTAAAAGTAAAATCGTTCAATAAATAACATATAAAAGTATATATCCTTCAAATTATTATCAAGATTAAATATATGGATTTTACTCTTCAGAGAATATTGTATTCCCAAATACCTTTTAAAATATGGGGGATAGTCTTGTAGAAAATTGAGAGATCAATTACTACTTTATGATAAAAAAAAAAGATTAAACATCTATTCACTAGAGTAAGGATAGTGCCCACATACGAAATAGTTCGGAATTGGGCATAAGACCTCTAGCACCACATGTAAGAGGATATTGACCATTCATGCAATAGCAAATAAATGAACTTGAACTCGAGTTATATCCACATTGCCCATCTGTTAGAATACATTGGTTACATCATGTGTTGTTTGAAAACCATCTTACCTCAAAGCCACTTGCAATAGCTAATTGTAATTTCCTTTCCGTAAACTTAAGACTTTCTAACCTTGAAAAGGTTTCCGAATTAACAAGAACGTTAATAGAATTGTTGCATCTCACCATACTAGAATAATCAGGAAAAAGTGCTTCTTTTGTCTAAGTAAAAGCTGAGGCTTGTACTTTTATTGACAATACGATCAAAATGATTTGGAAGCGCGCAACAAAGGTTGTCCTGGAATTAGAGAGCACCCATTGTAAAGAGTTGTGTTATGGTAATTGGCACCATAATCAAAGATTTTGAAATCCATGGTCGTATTATATAAAGACGGGACAAAGATTACTCCATAAATCTTCTAGCAACTTTAAGAGCTTGTGTTGTTTTATTGACGGAAAGGACACGATATGTTACGGATTGGATTGTAATAAACGGAACATCTTCTACACACTTCAACAAAAAACCTGGAAACCTGCAATTTTCAGGCCGTGCATCTCCGTAGAAAGGATAACCAAGTTTTGATCCTCCACAATGAATCGCCTTTGTGAATTTTACGAATTCTTTGACTATGTAGAAAGATAAAGGGGTATAGATTAGGCTAATTGTGATAAAGAATAAAAAGACTTAAAAGAGATCAATACTATGCATTTTCAGAGTAGACAAGAGATCTTTTCTCCAACGCTATACTTTGGAAAATATCTTATAGAAAACCTTTATTATGGAGAATAAGTCAGTCAACCCTACCAAGCAATCACTTTGGAAGCAGAATCCAAAAACAAAAACCAAATCAAATGATTTTTTTTTTCCAACAAATCAATTGATAACTCGTTAATGTTTATTCTAGATTTCTAGAAAAAGGTGTTTTGTCTTTTTCTTTTTTAAGTATTAAGACAAATTTTTTTTCCATATCAATTGCACTATAAGTCCCTATAATATGAAAAATTATACTATACTACTAGGTCCCTATATTCTGCAAAATTGCACTATAGGTCCCTATATTATACAAAATTGCACTCTAGGTCCCTATATTCTTCAAAATTAGAAAATCCACATAAGATTAGAAAAAATTTAAAGTTTTGTAAATTTACCCAAAATTTACAAATTTAGGCCTAAAAAGAATGTGTTGGTCAAGAAGTTGGAAGAGGGAGACGACAAGTAGGACACTCCATCTTAATATCCATCCATCGTAATAAACAACCCGCATGAAAGAAATGATCACATGGTGTCACCTATATTTAACAATCATTAATTGCACTTTAGGAACTTAATATTATATATATACACAATTCTTTAAACATTTTATTAGATTCGGACGCTCTTTTTCAAGAACGCACTCCTTTGAAATTAGCGTCAATATTGACTTAAGTGCCCTATATTTTGCAAATATTGTACTATAGGTCCCTATATTATGACAAAATTGCACTATACGTTACTATATCATGCAAAAATTGTACTATAGGCCCCTATATCATGCAAAAACGGTTGATGAATTACTTATATATATATATATATATATATATATTAGGGTTGCACACGGGTCGGTTATCCGACCCGAAGTGCTAAACCCTTCACCCAATCCGAGGTGTGCGGGTTTGGAAAATTAAGACCCTAACCCTATTTTAATTCTCTAAATCTGAACGGGTTGGGTACCCGCGGGTTGGGTGCGGTTTGGCTCGGGTGCGGGTCTGGTCAACACAAAGTCAAAGTACTTAAAAAAATTGAAAATTTCCAAAACATTCCATATATAGAAACTTAACAAAATAAGAAAGTTACTATATATAGTAACTTTCCTAATAGGAGTTACAACTTACATTACAAATTAACATTACAGCTTAGATATTACACCATATGACCAAACCATTATAAGTTACACAAAACCATTAGAGAAGTTAGACGAGTTACAAATTACACAAAACCAAATCAAAATTATAGTACTTATACAAATTTTACAGTCAAATAAGTTTAAATGCAACCTCTATTGTGCAAAATAGAGAAGATGTACAAAATTAGTTGCATTTTCTTCTTTGCTTCCAAGAACCTTGCTACTTCTTCCAATTTTCAATCCAGCTGCAATTTTCCTGATTTTTTCAACAAAATGGAAATGGAATTTGTTATATTTTAGCCTCAGATTATAAGTTCATCATTGGCCTTAGGGATCACCTCAGGACAAAGGGACAAGGACTACTTTTAAATATCACAAGTTACTCTCAATTCCAACTAAAACTGTTGCCAACTCAACCTTGTTTTCCTTAATTACCATAGCCTCATAAATATATATAATTTAAAACATAATCATAGGCCTCTAATGAATGGAAGTAGGGAGATGCAAAACAATAGAAGTTGAAAACTGAAATTCCTTGAGATAATATAAAAGAGTCGGTGATTTATACCTTAAGGTTATTGGTTACAGATGGGTTATAGTGGACTCGGTGGTGGTCTCACTCAACTCATCCAAGCCTAAATAACCTGTTAAACAAAAAAAAAGTATAAACAAACACAAAGTCAGATTGTGTAGCAAATAAGAAATCCCAAAAAAAACTTAACATTACAGTAATATACCTAATTCAGCTTCCAAATCCTCAATTAGTTTTTTTGAAGTGTTTAAATTAATTGGTAGTGTAGATTTCAACCAATTTTGAGTACAAATAAGTGCCTCCACTGTTTTTGGAGATAAAGAACTTCTGAATTGGTCAAGAACTCTACCACTAGTGCTAAAAGCAGATGCAGAAGCAACTGTTGAAACAGGGACAGCTAGGACATGCCTTGCCATCTCAGATAATGCTTTGAATCTGAAAGAATTGAATTTCCACCAACTAAGAACATCAAATTTATCTGTCATTTCCTCAACCTCTTCATTGAGGTATCTTTGAAGTTCATTGCCCTTGGAAATGTTTTTTTCAGCCATGAAAGATTAAAACCTATTCCCAAGAACACTATAGGACTCAATATTAGTCACTTCAGGACCAGAATTGGATTTTCCAGTTCCAGGAGCAACTGTTTTTGAGTAGCAACCAAATAGCCAAGTTAAAACATCTTCAACTCTTGCAATCAAAGCACTTGATTGAGCTGGAGTATACATGAAGTTAAAGTAGCAAGTTAATTATAGTAATTTTTTCCTTGGATCCAACACAACTGCAACATATAACAATATATTAATACTTTGGATTCCCTAGTATTTAAGGAATTTTCCCTTCATTTTAATAGCCATTTCCTTCAAAACCTCATCATCTGATCCACACAGTTCTTCAATTTTTTCCCAAATTATAACTATTTCATCATAGAACAGGTTTGAAATAACAAACAAAGTTCCTGAAAATTTCTTTGTTGAGTTGTAAAATAATCTCAGAAACTCAACAAAAGATGCAGCATTTTGCCAATCAACAAAATTAGGAGATGGTCTTTCACAATCAGTAACAAAGAATTCCTTATAGTTGTCATTATGTTCATTCATTGTAGAAAAAACTGTCTCAAACTTAATGGCAGATTCTAGCATTTTATAAGTTGAATTTCATCTAGTTGGGACATCAAGACTTAGTGAAGCCTTTGATTCAATAGAACAATTAGCCATAGACTCTTTAAATGAAGTAGAAAGAGAAGGAGAGGACCTTACATATCTTACGGCCTCGCGTATATTTTTAATAGAAGCTTCAATTTCAGAAAGTCCTTCCCTTACAATAAGATTCAAGATATGTGCGCAACATTTTACATGAAGCAACTCGTGATTTAATAGGGTTTTTGGTTTGTGTCCAGCATTTTTAACCAAGTATTTAATAGTGACAGTATTTGAAGAGGCATTGTCAACTGTTAAACACAGATATGAGTCAATCTCCCACTCCTTAAGTATTGATTCAACAACTATGCCTATTGTTTCCCCCTTATGGTCCTCAACCATACAAAACCCGATGATTCTTTTTTGAAGTACCCATTCACAATCAATATAATGGGTTGTGAGACACATATAAGATAGATTTTGATTAGAAGTCCAACAATCTGTTGTCATACTAATGCGCATTCCCTTCAAAAAAAATTTAAGCTCATTCTTTTCCTCACCATATATTGACATACATTTCCTCATTATAGTCATCCTTGATGGAATCTTAACATACTTGGGTTGCATCACATTACAGAATTTCTTAAAACCAACACCCTCCACAAATCTGAAAGACAACTCATCCAAGATAACCATTTCAGCCAAAGCTTTAGTACAAGCCTCAGCTGAGAACACATAAGTAGCTACTCCACCACCAAACTCTTCTTTGTTTAACACTAACTGAGTTTGTCTACCTTCTAGAGGGGGGTAGAATGGATACTTTTTGCATCTCCTATGATTTATATAGTTGAGCATATTAGAAGTACCATGTCTCCTTGAATCAGCTGCATAAGAAGTTTCACAATACTTACACACACCTCTCCTTACATTTGCCTCATCTATTATAGGATCAAAAACTGTCCAACAATCATCAATTATCTTAAGCTTCTTAGCATCAGGTTGTTTTGCACCTACTGGAGGTGTATGTTTAGTTAAAGTAGTAGCATCATCAGGAGTTGATTTAACTCCCTCAGTTTGTGTTGAAGAGCTAAGATCAGTTGTTGCCTCATTTACAATAACCATCACACAATTTATATCTGCAATTAACACATAAACACTTAGTCAAAAACTTGTGATATACATTCTACAATATCTAAACAATATGTTAGAATAAAATCTTGAAGTCTAATTACCTTATCTGACATTGACAAAACACACAGAGGATTAATAATCCAAAAGCCAATCCAAACTTCCATATTAGAGTAGATCTTTAACAACATTATAAGAATCAAGAATAAAGATAAAATTAGTCTTGCAATTATTATTATCATCCAAGGACTAAGGGGTATCATTTAACATCAATGTCAATTTTAAAAATTGATCACTATTATCAACTAAATATTTACTCCCATTTAATTTATAGTTAAGAAAATATCCGTTTACGAAATACAAGTTGGGTAAAGACTTAGAAGAATTTAGAGATTTTAGTTTACCCTAGAGTTCAGGTGCAACATCACATCGATGTACTTTTCAAATAACTGAATCAGACATGTTAAGGAACAATTAATTGAATGCTTCTTCATTTATTTCTTAAACTATGTCCAAGAGATCCTTATGCCATAGTTTTGTGTTCTCAATCAATGAATGTCCTACATTATGATGAGATAGTAGCGCGTTCATCTTTATCTGCCATACACCAACGTTAATTTTTCAATCATAAGCTAACATCTCAAACGAATTGTTGGCATCATTTTAGTACACGAAAAATATAGATCTATACAAACAGTTAAAAAAAGAAACTTTAATGCATGACAAAATGCTTTTTTAACCACGAGTTTATATCCACCAGATCTCAAAAACTGAAAAGTCTCTCAGGAGTTCAGAATATATAAAAACATTTTGAAATACCTTTAAAGATTATGAAGAACCCAGAAACACTAAATATGAAAACCCAAAAAACTTAAAGAACTTTAATAGACTTTTAGATCTGGATCATCAAATCCTAAAAGAGTAAAAAATTTAATATATTTGTAAGGGATTAAAACAAACTCTTATTCCATTGTTGTAAAAAAATTAAGCTCATAAGATTTGAGTTTCAAAATACATTTCAGGAAAGAGTTTAGAGCAAACAATAAAGAACACAATGATTTATCGTAGTTTAACAAAATATCTATGTCCACGTTGGGCTCAGGTAAGAGAAGTAACATATTAATATTCAGATCTATCAACTCATCTAAACTACACACACCAACTACGCTAGCTAACTATGATTATTTTTTATATTTAGATTATACAAGTTATTACATGAGATTTCAACACTCTAATTGATCTAGAAGATAACCCGTAAGTTAATTTCTAAAAGGATAGAGAAGACTTAAAAACTCTAGAACAAGAGAATGAGCCAAAATATGAATAAAGGAACCTTATATATATGGGGTGGGTAGGGTTTTAATTTGAGTCGTCCAAACCGATCAAGATCAATAAATTTAATACATCCAGCATTTACATAATAAAACACAAACATTTTAGACTCAAGTCCAATAACCTATAAAAATTTTCAGCCCAAATAATAAGACCAAACCTGACATATGACAAAACCAAAAATAAAAAAACAATCATATTTCATAAATAAAAAATCCCAAATTCAATTGATAATTTTGTTAGTTCTTTTTGTTGGATTTATTTTTTTGTTGGAAATTTTACTTACTCCACTCCCATTTAGCCCACTTAAAACATTTGACCTAAAATTAATTGATTCATTGAAATCTAAACCTTTATATTTTGAAAGCTCCCCGTTTTCTTCTTCATGTATAAAGTAGAGATAAAATTCAAGAAAATCCATAAAATGAATAAAAAGGAACAGAGAAGGCTCAAATTAAAAGTTATTATATAAAATGGTGAATTGTTTTGCTATTCTTTGATATATATATTATTCAACTTATTTTTTATAAGAAAAACTATGATTTTGATGTATAATATGTGTCAATGAGAAATATATATATAAACAATTACGATAGAGAATTATTATATTTTTTATCATTTATTTATATCTTGCAAATATATAAAGGTCGATTTGAATTTATAGTTTAATCATGTTTCTTTATTGAGCCTTATTAATATAATTTTTTTGAATTTATTTATAGAAAGATAGTTGATCATGATATTTCAAAAATATCTAGGTAAGTCTTGTCTCTCTTAAAAGTAGATTGTATGTATAAGAATTTAAATTGATGATTACTTATAGTTAGGTTATAAATTATTTGAGTAATCATATGGTTCAGTAAATTTGAGATGTTAACTATTGAGGTCAATTGGAAGGGGTTTTTTATGCAACAATTGGTATTACCTACACTATTACACATATCACTCATTCCCTAGTTTTCTTGTATATCAAAATGTGGGAAGTTAAGAAATCTGATTGTGACCAAACCCAAGTTGTAGCTTATTGTAGTCCATTACTTCTACTATGCACGCGGGAAATGATCGGGATAACCTAGATCTGTTATTGTGCGATCATATTACTCAATCCAATGAATTTCCTTTAATAATCCAAGTTTTCTTGTTCTGCCTCCTTGGACTCCTTCAATATGGCTTGAAAGGAGAAACAAAGGAGTGCTCCTTGCGAATTACCTTTAGAACATATAGCTAATCTAAAGGATATGGTTGATCCAAGATGTTTTTCCAGGTTAAAATTTATCATACTAAGAGGGGTTCGGGGTGACTGAATCGAATATTTAGGCTAATAACAATGGGGATAAAATTTAGGTCGAGATAGGGGGTTTAAGGTCATTTATACGTAGTTTTTATCAATTTGTGCAATTGTAACATTCTACTTGTCACTTGTTTCCCGGTTGCATTATATTAACTTAACGAGACATCCTTTAGTTTTAATATAATTCTGTTTTATTCAAGTTTCTATATCTTCTTTTATAGGACTCTCTTTTCATGTTAGTATAGTCAAAAAAGTAGAAGATCCGCAAAACAATAAAAAAACTCAAATGCATGGCCCATAATTGCGCACACTTTAAGTGTTTTATCACATGCCCCCACTTGTGTTTTTGCATCTATTAAAAGAATGCTACCTATATGGGTAAACTGGTTTTCTTCCTCCTGGTTTTTTACAGTTTAAGTTTCTTTTTATTTCAATATATTTTGTTCATTGTGTATAAAATACATAGGTCCATGTGTATATGATATATTAAGTAAATTCCCATGTTTGTCCTCAGATTTAGTTTCTTTTTTTTAACAGTTCTATCTTGGTTGAATTTTTCGGGAGAGGCATATCAAACTTCTATAATGGTAAATCCAAATCTTAAACTAGCCTAGTTAAAGTTGAATCAAGTTTATCCGTAAAAGAGATAGCAAAACTAGATAATGAGTACGACAAGAAACGCAAAATGATGTTGGCACATAATAATTTCTTTAACAAGAGCTATTATAATATTCAAGGAAGTACCATATGGGGTGGGGGTTTAACCAATCGATCTTCACATTCCAAAATTTCACTAGTTGTCCCATTAGCTGCTACTGGTCATTGTTTGGAAAGGATGAAGAAAGATTATGAAAATGATGAAATGTTTCTTGCATCTTAGCCCAGTCTAGTCAATATTTTAGACTGTAATGGCTACAAAGATTCTTTTAATTTTTTATTCTTACTTGTCTTTATCTCTTCAATTTTTACTCCATGTTTCGTCTATATTAATGATGTTTTCATCTACAATGACATAAGCAATTCTACAACTAGTGTATCAAGTTTTACATAATGATCCTCAACGTGGACCAAGTGACCACCTCCATTAGGTCCATTTTGTAAACTGTATATATGTTTGTCGAAATTGAGTTGTTGAAACAGCAGATAACTAATTGCTCTTGAATTTGATAAATAAATATTTCCTATGAATATTTTATAATGGATTTAAATGCTTAATAGTATGATAAAGTTATTTTATATGTCTTATTTGGCAAAAATTATATTGTCTCTGGCTATCAAAGAAATCAACGGTATGCATATAATCCTTTGGGTCATTTACAAAATATATTTTTCAAATAATATATCTTTAATCGTTCACTGGAGTAAATGTATGTTTACTTTTTATAAATTAAACTCGGTTGATGAAATATATTTTACTTTTGGACCATCTAGTTTTGATGAATGAAAATTAAAGTAGGTTAATTAACTTTCTTTTACTTTGGGACCATCTATTTTGATGAATGATGTTCCTAGTTAGCTCTCTAACTGTTTGAAGTTTCTTTAATTATTCTTTCACTTGTAACTAATACTAATCATATTTATATATTTATAGCATTTTTTTAATATTGTATTTATCGAAAAAAGGTCGTTGACCATGGCATTTCAACGACAGAGACATTTTATGTAATTAACTTGGCAAATCTTATCGACCATTAAGCAATAGTATTTAATGTATTAATTATAAAATTGGTGGTAGATCCGGGGTAAGGAATCATTGACTCAGGGTATCTCTAAAATTTTACAATATCTTGTTCCAAGATAAATATACAAGGTTATATTTCTAAAATATTTTAAGGTTGATTTGATCTGCAGGTCGAATAAGAATATACAGATTATGAATTCATCAATATTTCATATATATATATATATATATATATATAGTTTTTTATACTGAACGTGTTGAACTTATGAAAAATAATTTATATACATAAAATATTGATTTGTAAATACCACAAATCGGTAAGTAAATAATATAGTAAATGCCAACATGATTTTGTTTATATATTATTTTACACGTAACTTTAATATATTAATTGGTATTATATGTATATAAAATACTTTTTCATAAGTTCAACAAGTCAAATAGGTATCTATATATTTATGAAAGAATATATTTATATAAAATTGTAGCATTCCAAATTCATGTATTCATCTATAATACATTTATCATGATATAAGTTTAAGTGACACATGTTACTTTTATCACTATTAAGTATAACTGAAATATAAAAAGTAGGTACGTATGCAAAAATATTAAATTTATTAAATATGCACTACATGTCCTATACTAATTTGTATATGTGTAGGTGTCCATACATTTTTCTATCGTTTATTTGCACCATACTTTATAATTAGTATTAGTAGAAATGGTATATATAAACGATAAATATATCTTTATGAATCTTGACATAATTTAGGATAAACACATATTTTCTATATATATATATATATATATATATATATATATATATATATATATATGTATATATATATATATATATTTAATTCAATGCTTATTGTTAAATTATTTTTTCAATTTTAAGTATGTGTGTAAGATACACAAGAAAGGTTATAAATTGTTTAAAAAAGTCAAAGAACCATGTTCCACACTTGCATGGATTTTATCGTTAGATGAGTTATGTTAAATAACATATCGGATAGTTTTATTAACAAGAAGTATACATATATTTCTTTGGATTATTTTTCTATTGTAATATAATTATATATATCAGTGTGCCTGTGGGGGCCTCGTACCTATCTCGTGTTTGCTTGTGGAGGCCTCGTAACTATGTCGTGTAAGCTTGTAAGGGACTCGTACCTATCTCGTGTATGCTTGTGGGGGTCTCATACACATCTCATGTGTTCTTGTGGATGCCTCGTACATATCTCGTGTGTGCCTATTGGGGGCCTGTACCTATCTTGTTTTTCATGTTGGGGGCCTCATACCTATCTCGTGTGTGCCTATGGGTGTCTTGTACCTACCTTGAGTATGCTTGTCTGGTTCTTGTCCCTTTCTCAAGTTTTAATGTGTACCATCGAGAATTTATTTCATATGTAAGAAATATTATTTATAGTGATGAATTGCATTATCAGGTTTACTCGTTATATATCTATCAGTGACCCACATAATATTTTAACATAAAATTTGTGTTTGATATTTTTGATGACTTACTAAGCATTCGGTTTCTCACTCGTACTTTATGTCTGTGTTTTAGATAAGCATGAATCAGGGGAATGGGTATGAGAAGAGGGTAAAAAAGTTAACTAGTTACGAGCATCTCGTTAAAGGGAGTCATGATTGCTATCTCTATTTAAGAACTCATATTTACATTCATTGAATTGTCACTATCTTAGGCATGCATGCTACATCAGATTCAGCATCACTAATAGTCAATTTGTTCTTTAGTTTTATATTTTTTTCATAAAATGTCCAAACTTTACCATAAAGTAAATATTTTTTAGTTTCATTAGACTTCTTCTTACGATTATTAAAGTTTATCATTTTTTTTGCATCCCGGACATGTATAATATTTGTTCTAGGTTTAATAAACAGCTACAAGACAATTCTTCTACTTAGTTTAATTTCAATTTTCTGGTTAGCAAAGAAGCAATCACTTGATCAAAAGTAGGGACAATACTCAGTTCTTCAACTTAGTTTAATTTCAATTTCTTTGGTTGTTAAAGAAGCAGTCACTTTGATCAGCAGTAGGGACAATTGTTGCATATTGAAGTAGATCTTTAACAACTTGATAAGAATCAAGAATAAAGTTAAAAACAGTCATGCACTTATTATTATCATCCAAGGACTAAGGGGTACATTTAACATCAAAGTCAATTTTAAAAATTCATCACTATTATACTCCAAAATTTTAAAGGCATCCATTTTATAGTTAAACAAAGATCCTTTTAAAAAATACAAGTTGGGTAAAGTCTTAGTAGAATAGAGAGATTCTAGTTTACTCTAGAGTTCAAGTGCAGTATCACGTCGATGTACATTTCAAATAACTGAATCGCACATGTTAAGAAACAATAAATTGAATGCCTTTTCATCTATTTCTCCGACTATATCCAAGAGATCTTTAAGCCATATTTCTATGTTCTAAACCAATGCACCAATGCATGTCCTTCAGTATGATGAGATAGTAGCGTGTTCATCTTTATCTGCCTTACACCAAATGAAATTTTTTCATCATAGGTTAACATCTCAAACCGGTTGTAGCTATCATGTTAGTACACGAAAAATATAGGTATGTACAAAAAGTTAAAAAAGAACTTTACAGCATGAAAATACCTTTTAATCCATGAGTATCTGAAAAACTGAAAAGTCTCTCAGGAGTTCAGAATATTATAAATTTTATTGAAATACCTTTACAGATCCAGAAACACCAAATCTGAAAACCCAAAAAATTAAAAGAACTGTAATCGACTTTTAGATCTGGATCATCAAACCCTAAAAGAGTAAAAAATATAAGATATTTGTAAGGGATTTAAACAAACTCTTATTCCACTGTTGTAAAAATGTTAAGATCATAAATTTGAGTTTCAAAATACATTTTAGAAAAGAGTTCAGAGAAAACTATAAAGAACACAATAATTTATCGTGGTTTAACAAAATATCTACGTCCACGTTGGGCTTCGGTGATAGATGTTACTTAACGATATTCAGACAATCAAACCAAAAACCTTCAAGCTATCAACTAATATAGACTACCCAAACCAACTACTATAGCTAACTAGTGATTATTTTTTATTGAATGAGATTTAAACACTCTAATCGATTAAGAAGATAAACCATAAGTTTATTTCTAAAAGGAGATAGAAGACTGAAAAACTCAAGAACAAGAGAATGAGCCGAAATATGAATAAGGGAACCTTATATATAGGGTGGGTAGGGTTTAATTTGAATCGTCCAAACCGATCAAGATCAATAAATTTAATACATATGGGGTTTAATTAATAAAACACAAACATTTTAGACTCAAGACCAATAACCTATAAAAGAGTTCAGCCCAAAAATAAGACCAATACTGACTTATGACAAAACAGTGACTTAGACTAATCTAACCAAAAAACAATCATATTTCATAAATTTAAAAACCCAAATCTATTAGATTATTTAGTTAGTTCTTTTTGTTCTATTTATTTTTTTGTTGGAAACTTTACTTACTCCTATCGCATTTACCCTATATTAAACATTTGACCTAAAATTATTTGATTTATGGAAATCTAAACCTTTATATTTTTGAAACCTCACAGTCTTCTTCTTCATGCATAACGTAGAGATTAAATTTAAGAAAATCCATAAAATGAAGAAAAAGGAAAAGAGAAGGCTAAAATCAAAAGTTATTGTATAAATGGTAAATTGGTTTGCTATTTTTTATATTTATATATAATTAAATTAATTTTTTATAACAAAAACTTTGATTTTGATGTACAATATGTGTCAATGAGAAAGATATATAAACAACTACAACTGAAAAATTAATAAAAATTATTATATTCTTGAATCATTTATTTATATCTTGCAAATATACGATTGTCTATTTAAATTTATGGTTGAATCTTGTATCTTTATTGATCCTTACTAATAAAAATATTTTGAATTTATTTACAGAAAGATTCGTTGATTATGATATTTCAAAATATATATAGGTAAGTCTTGTCTCTCCTAATAGTAGATTGTATGTATAAGATTTTAAATTGATGATAAATTATACTTAAGTTATAAATTATTTGAGTAATCATATGGTTCAGTCTGTTAGAGGTGTTAACAATTGAGGTAAATTAAATTAGATTTTCATGCAACAATTGATATTACCTGTACTTTAAACATATCACTTATTCCCTAATTTTCTTTTGTATCAAAATATAGAAAACTAGGAAAACTGATAGTGAACAAACCCAAGCTATAGCTTAGTGTAGTTCATTACTTCTACTACCCGGGAAATGAGTGGGATCAACGAGATCTGTCATTAAGCGATCATATTACTCAATCCAATGAATTTCTTTTAATAAACTGAGTTATCTTGTTCCGGCTCCTTGGACTCCTTCAATCCAGCTTGGAAGATGAAACAAACGAGGGCTCCCTACGAATTACCTTTAAAACATATAGCTGATCTAAAGGATAGGGTTGATCCAATATTTTTTTGGGGTCAAAATTTATTATTATCAGAGGGGTTTCGGGGTGAATAAAAATCGAATATTTAGGCTAATATCAATGGGGCTAAAATTTAGGTAGAGATAGAGGGTTTAATTCCATTTATACTTAGTTTTTATCAATTTGTGCAATTGTGACATTCTACTTTTCACTTGTTTCCTTGTTGCCTTATATTAACGAGACATCCTTTAATTTTAATATAGTTTTGTTTTAGTCAAGTTTCTATATCTTCTTTTCTAGGACACTCTTTTCATGTTAGCATAGTCAAAAAAGTAGAAGATCCTCAAAACAATAAAAAAACTCAAATCCATGGCCGATCATTGCGCACACTTTAAGTGTTTTATCACATGCCTCTCCACTCGTGTTTTTGCATCTATTAAAATAATGCTACATATATGGGTATACTCGTTTTCTTCCTCCTGGTTTCTTACCGTTTAAGTTTCTTTTTATTTCAATATATCTTGTTGATTGTGTATGAAATACATAGGTACATGTGTATATAAGATATTAATTAAATTCCCATGTTTGTTCTCAAATTTAGTTACTTTTTTTTTAAATTTTATCTTGGTTGAGTTTTTCAGGAGAGGCATAACAAACTTATATAATGGTAAATCCAAATATTACAGTAGCCTAGTTAAAGTTGATTCAAGTTTATCCGTAAAAGAGATAGCAAAACTGGATAATGCATACGAAAAGAAACGCAAAATGATGGTGGCACATAATAATTTCTTTAACAAGAGCAATGATAATCTTTAAGTAAGTACCATCCAGGGTGGGAGTTTAACCGATCGATCTTCATATTCCAAAATTACGCTGCTTGTCCCATCAGCTGATAATGGCCATTGTTTGGAAAGGATGAAGAAAGATTATAAAAATGATGAAATGTTTCGTGCATCTTAGCCTAGTCTAGTCAATGTTATAGACTTTATTGGCTTCAAAATTTCTTTAAATTTTCTATTCTTACTTGTCTTTAACTCTTCAATTTTTTAAGCCATGTTTTGTCTACATTATTGTTGTTTTCATCTACAAAGACACAAGAAATTTAACAACTAGTGTATCAAGTTTTACATAATGATCCTCAACGTGCGCCAAGCGACCACCTGAAACTAAACTCCATTAGGTCCATTTTGTAAACTGTATATATGTTTGTCGAAATTGAGTTGTTGAAATAGGGGATAACTAATTACTCTTTATTTTGATAAATAAGTATTTCCTATGAATATTTTATTATGGATCTAAATGCTTAATAGTATGATAGAATTATATTATATGTTTTATTTGGTAAAAATTATATTGTCTCTGGCTATCAAAAAAATCAGCGGTATGCGTATAATCTTTTGGGTCATTTACAAAATATATTTTTCAAATCATATATCTTTAATCGTTCACTAGAGTAAATGTATGTTTACTTTTTATAAATTAAACTTGGTTGATAAAACATATTTTACTTTTGGACCATCTAGTTTTGATGAATGAAAGTTAAAGTAGGTTGATTAAATTTCTTTTACTTTGGGACCATCTAATTTGATGAATGATGTTCCTAGATAGCTCTCTAACTGTTTGAAGTTTCATTAATTATTCTTTCACTTGTAACTAATACTAATCATATTAATATATATAGCATTTTTTTAATATTTTATTTACCGAAAAAAGGTGGCTGACCATGGTATTTCAACGACATAGATATTTTATGTAATTAACTTGGCAAGTCTTATCCACCTTTTAGCAATAGTATTTAATGTATTAATTCTAAAATTGGTGGTACATTCGGGGTAAGGAATCATTGACTCACGGTATCTCTAAATTTTTATAGTATCTTGTTTCAAGATATATATACAAGGTCATATTTCTAAACAATTTTAAGGTAGATTTGATCTGTAGGTCGAATAAGAATATACAGAGGTGGAATTCATCAATATTTCATATATATATTTCATATATATATATATATATATATTTATATATAGTTTCTTATACTGAATATGTTGAACTTATGAAAAATATTTTATATACATAAAATATTAATTTGTATATGCCACAAATCGGTAAGTAAATAATCTAGTAAATGCCAACATGATTTTGTTTATATAGTATTTTACACGTAACTTGAATATATTAATTTGAATTATATGTATATAAAATACTTTTTCATAAGTTTAACAAGTCCAATAGTCCTCTATATAATTATGAAAGAATATATTTATATGAAATTGTAGCATTCCAATTTTATGCATTCATCTATAATACATTTATCATGATGTACGTTTAAGTGACACATGTTACTTTTATCACTATTAAGTATAACTGAAATATAAAAAGTAGGTATGTATGCAAAAATATTAAATTTAATAAATATGCACTAGAGGGGCTATACTCATTTGTATATGTGTAGGTGTCCATACATTTTTCTATCTTTTATTTACACCATACTTTAAAATTAGTATTAGTCGAAATGGTATATATAAAGTATAAATATATATTTATGAATCTTGAAATAATTTAGGATAAACACATATTTTCTCTCTCTCTCTCTCTATATCTATATAATATCGGAGAAGGGCCAACGCCCGAAATGTCTCCAGTTTTTCTCCACATTTTCTAGCCTTCAGATTAAATTTTTATCATTTTCGACCTTTAGATCGATTTCAATTAATGGTCTAGATTGTCTAAATACAATCTACGGTTTTTAATATCTTGATGTCTCCTTCTATATTTTTCAGCCCTTGGATTGCTTTTTTTTTTTTAAACAAAAAACAAAAAACAAAAAATCTTCTTCACCGCTTCTCTCTCTAACTTCACCTTTCCATCACCAAGCTCCTCTCCTGTACAATCGAAGAACCGAAATTAAATCTTCCCACCAAGCCGCTCTCATGCACAATCGAAAAAACCCATCTCTGCAAACCCTCGATTCAGCCGCTCTCCTTCACAAGAAAACCGCCGCTACTCGCGAACCACAGGTAAAAAAATTATTTTACTTTTCAAACCCTCCATTTTCTCCAGCTGATTCAACCTTCCCACTAAGAGAGCCGCTATGGAACATTCAATAAAACCTATAACCCATTGCTTTAAACTCGCATTGGAACAAAAATTGTATATGTATGTCATAATAAAACTCACACAGATCCCCTCAGCATAATAACACCTTAGACCTATATTGATATCTGGATTTTTACTTTGTTGCATAATAAAGAAATCTCTTCACTTTCAGGTCTCACCTTCTTCCTCTCCGGGACCACCATCATCAACCGGACCTTCCGACCAATCCTCTCTCCTGCAAAAGAAAATCGCCGGAAACACTCACCTTCCCATCAAGCCGCTGCCGCCACTGGGGAGCATTCTCCACCACCAACCCGATTTGGAGAAGAGCCAGATTAAGGTAAAAAAAATTTATTTCTAACCTAATCTCATTACAAACTCTATAAAAATTGAATTATTTTTAACCTAATCTCATTACTTTTACAATTTTTCAGAATTGTATGATTTAATTATAATTACAAGTCGTGTTGTAATGGCCAATTTATGATGTTGGAAGCCTTATACTATATAAAAAGTAATGCGCTGAGAATAGCGACCTAATCTCATCACTTTTACAGCATTTCAGATTATCTGATTGAAGTATAATTATTTATTATATTTTTATACAATTGGAGTCACAGGAAAGAATTACTTAAAGCCATCAAAGAAGTAACTAGCAGTATAATACATGATTTATGATATAATTACACATCTGTTAATTTTTTTTTGAAACTTCTTTGACTGAAGGTCTCTATTTCAGAGTAATTAACCTTGCGAATTCACTAACATCAAACCACATTACCAGGTTTTGTTTGCTTTTTAATGGTTTGATCCATTAATTTTATTTAAAAAAATTTCTACTTATTTACTCTGTTGTAAATTATGATCCAACCCATGTTTTATACATGTGTTAATTGTTCCTGCTCCTACTTATCTCTATACTTAATCATGGATTATGATTGTATGAAATTCCTTCCTTCTTTGATAGCTTCAGTTGTTATTTTTGTAGTGAGATTTACGCTTCAACCAAAATCACATCCTTGGGTATGTTATCTCACATTTAATTATATCGAGTTTTCATGATTTATTTTAGTTGATACAGATTAATTTATTATTATTAAATATAGAATTTAGCTATGCAAATTCATTCCGGGTATAAAGCAGAAGAGTGAAGGAATGTGTTTTAATCATTCATGAATTGCAAGTGAGTGGAAGAGGAGACTCTTATGTTGCAACACAAGGTATTGAAAAACATACATTTTGTATTATTATTTTATTTTATTTGAGTGTAAATTGTTTTATTTGTAATTTTAATTGACTAATTTAATGTTTTTGCAACAGTTCAAATGTGTATCAACATTGTTATCTCTTCCGAATATACCAGATTTGTTCTTTGAAGAATGCAATGCTTTTGCTTTATATGGTGTGACTGAGGCAAATTAACAAACACAAGGAAGATCACTCCAATTTTCAGCCTGGTGTGACGTAGGCAAATTAACAAATATAAGAAGATCACTCCAATTTACAACTTACACAAGTCCCTTCAAAGATAAACTTAAATGTAGATTTGTGGAATGTTATTTTTGCAGAACCAGTTATCACAGCTAAATGATCTGCATGGTCAGCAAAAATATCAGCAACAGGTAATATAAAACTAAAAATAGAGAGAACTAATTCTATTGGTTTAAATAAAGAACAAACTCATACTGGTTCTTTAGCTTTGAAACAAGCTGAGGAGCTTAGAGATGAAGCTGATCGTCTCAAGATTATTTTTGTCCTTTTAATATCTTTTTTTTAAATATCATTAGTTAATGTTTTGTTTATAATACAGGGGTCTGAATTTAGTTTTGAGTGTAACGAAACTTACTTTAAAGCTGCGTTAATGTTTCTTCAAGGTGCTTCTCTTTTAGAAAATAGTGAAAGTAATAATGATGTGGAAATGAGTCAAATGCAGATATATAGTAATGCTGTTAATATTTGTGAGTAAGAATTATTATTATTTAATTAATGTTGAAGCTACAAAGGTTGATTAATGATGTTTTTTGTAACAGAAATTGTGCGATCGAATATGAAAATTGTCAAGAAATGGCTTTAGCTGCCTTAGCTTATAAATGTACTGATGTGGCGTATATGAGAGTTGTATATTGTAAAAATACAAGTACAACTAGAGTTTGGAATTATTTACAAGCAACTTTACATATGATTCCACAAGGTGATTTAATTTTATTTATTTTATTAATCTTTTAAATAATGTTTTTTTAATGTTTGTATGTTTGTTTGTCTATTAGATGAATCTCCTTCATCTTCTGCATCAGATATTGATAATTTGAATAATCAAGTAGCGAATTTGGATAAGTCTGGTGTATTAGGGGGTAAAGGAGTAAATTCTTCTTCTTCTTCTCTTCTACCTGGAAATCATATTAATGGTCCTCAAAACCGTCCAAATTTTGTTCGACTACTTGATTTCGTAAGTAGAATTATATTAATTAATTAATATAGAACTAATGTAGAGCAATAATTTAATTTAATTTAATTTGTTTAGGCAAAGGATGTAAATTTGGCATTTTAATTTTTTTAAAAATAATTGGCTATTTGCGATGGGAAGGAAAGTAATTGGTGATTTGGCACAAAGGTGGTGTTCGGTTTACTGTCCCCTCTTGAATGGCATTGGTCAACCCACCGTCCTTACATTAAGACGTAATTAGTACAAAGGGCGGTATGCCCTACTTACCGCCCTCTTGATGGGCGTTGTTCAACCCACCGCTAAATTAGGGTAATTTTTGTAGGTTAATTTATTTATTTTGTTTAAGTATTTGATTGATTATTATTTTTCTAATACAAATCCTACAATGGCCATTTTATGAACACAATATAGGGACTTATAGTGTGGTTTTTGCAAAATACAAGGACACAATTTTTACACAATTCAGGGACCTATAGTGAGATTTATGCACAATACAGGGACCTATAGTGCAATTTTTGCACAATACAGGGACCTATAGTGCGATTTTTGCACAATTCAGGGACCTATAGTGCGATTTTTGCACAAAACAGGGGACCTATAATGTGATTTTTTCACAATACAGGGGACCTATAATGTGATTTTTTCACAATACAGGGACCTATAGTGCAATTGTTGCACAATACAGGGACATGCGATTTTGCAAAATACAGGGACCTATAGTGTGATTTTTTCACAATACAAGGACCTATAGTGCAATTTATGCACAATATAAGGACCAATAGTTTAATTTTGTGAGAAATACCGGGACCTATAGTGGGATTTTTGCACAATACAGGGACCTTTAGTAGCAGCTGAGCTTTGGAAACTCAAATCAGTCTTGAGCAATCTTACGGATTTTGAAACTCCACAAAATTATGTTAGTTCACCTGTTTTAGGGTGAAATCTGTGTGGCTTTGCCATGCTGGTGATTGAATATAGTCACTTAATTGTTATCAATTGTCTAACTTTCAATCTATTCATAAATAATTCTGGTTATGTATATACAAATTAAAAGCTTCAAGACAGGAAAGACCAATATTGCAAATAAGCACATATTATTTTCCTATTCATTCGATCTTCTCCACTTTACGAACTACCAAACTGTAGCCTTCATTAATTACTGGACTCTATGATAGACCTTTTTACATCCAATAAATCAATTTTTCTAACTTATAAGGTATATTTATAATATGTTTAGCCTGGCAAAAAAAGAAATACCTGTAAACATTTGTGTATGTAGTGTAATTGTACATTCTATATGAAGGAATGGATGGATATTGAAAATGTTAAATAAAATATAAAAAAGTTTTTTCAATCAAAGATTTTAGTTTATTTTTCTAAACACTAACGGATGAACGGTTTTTTGTAATTATTAACAAAATATGACCCTTAATCAAATCATTAATTGCTATTATTGTGAAAACTCACCATTTTTACCCTCTTACAATAAACAACCGCTATAATCTTGCGATCCTCTTGGTAATCACCTCCTTATCTCAACTAAGATATAGGTTGTCAAAAAAGTTATAATGAACAGCAAAGAAGGAATAAACTAAACACTAACTTCTCATAATAATATCCAAAAATATACCAAGGAAGAATGTATGAAAAGTTTAATGAACGTAAAATGAAAGTCACTTGAAGCAAATTGCATCCTATTTTTTGTGACTGGTTGATTGATTTATAGTTTATGTAGCTGTTTGTGCAAATCGCATTCTATTTTTTGTCCTTGGTCGAATATTTTTCAGTTTCTTTTTATCTCAAGTATTGTCTTTTATCCTGTGTTATGTATATTTTTCTAAATTAATATTGTTAGAGTGCCTTCAGGCACGGGTTCATACCTAGTATATATATATATATATTAAGTTCTTATTGTTAAATTCTTTTATCAATTTTAAGTATGTGTGTAGGATATACAACAAAGATTATTAATTGTTTAAAAAAGTCAAAGGACCATGTTCCTCACTTGCATGGATTTTATCGTTAGTCGAGTTATGTTAAATAACATATCAGATGGTTTTATTAACTAGAAGTATACATATATTTCTTTGGATTATTTTCAATTGTAATGTGATTATATATATCAGTGTGCCTGTGTGGGCCTCGTACCTATCTCTTATTTGCTTGCGAGGGCCTCGTACCTATCTTGTGTAAGCTTGTAGGGGACTCGTATCTATCTCGTGTATGCTTGTGGGGGTCTAATACATATCTCATGTGTACTTGTGGATGCCTCGTACATATCTCGTGTGTGCCTGTGGGGCCGTGTACCTATCTTGTTTTTCATGTAGGGGGCCTCATACATATCTTGTGTGTGCCTATGGGTGTCTTGTACCTACATCGTGTATGCTTGTTTGGTTCTTGTGCCTATCTCAAGTTTTAATGTGTTCCATCGAGAATTTATTTCATATGTAAGTAATATTATTTATAGTGATGAATTGCATTATCACGTTTACACGTGGTATATCTATTAGTCACCCACATAGTTTTTTATCTTAAAATTTGTGTTTGATATTTTTCATGACTTACTAAGCATTCAGTTTCTCATTCGTACTTAATGTTTGTGTTTTTAAATAAGCATGAAACAAAGAAATGGGTATGTGAAGAGGGTAGAAAAGTTAACTAGTTACAAGCATCTCGTTAAAGGGAGTCATGATGACTATCTCTATTTAAGAAGTCATATTTACTTTCATTGAATTGTCACTATCTTAGGCATGCATGCTACATCAGATTCATCATCACCAATAATCAATTTGTTCTTTAGCTTCAATTTTTTTTTTCTTAAAATGTCCAAACTTTACCACAATGTAAATATTTTTGAGTTTCTTTAGACTTTGTCTTACGATTATTAAAAGTTATCGTCTTTTTTTTGCATCCCGGACATGTATAATATATGTTCTATGTTTAATAAAAAGCTATAAGCCAATTCTCCTACTTAGTTTAATTTCAATTTTTCTTGTTAGCAAAGAAGCAATCACTTGATGAAAAGTAGGGACAATACGCAGTTCTTCAACTTAGTTTAATATCAATTTCTTTTGTTGTTAAAGAAGCAATCACTTTGATCAGCTAGTAAAAAAATTTGTTGCATATTGAAGTAGATCTTTAACAACTTGATAAGAATCAAGAATAAAGTTAAAAACACTCATGCACTTATTATTATAATCCAAGGACTAAGGGGTACCATTTAACATCAAAGTCAATTTTAAAAATTCATTAGTGTTATCATTCAGTGATTTAATCACATCCATTTTGTAGTTAAACAAATTTCCTTTTAAGAAATAAAAGTTGGGTAAAGACTCAGTAGAATATAGAGATTCTTGTTTACCCTAGAGTTCAAGTGCAGTATCACATCGATGTACATTTTAAATAACTGAATTGCACATGTTAAGAAACAATAAATTGAATGCTTCTTCATCTATTTCTCCGACTATGTCCAAGAGATATTTAGGCCATAGTTTTATGTTCTCAACCAATGCATGTCCTACAATATGATGAGATAGTAGCGCGATCATCTTTATCTACGGTACACCAAAGTCAATTTTTCCATCATAGGTTAACATCTCAAACGAGTTGTAGCAAACATGTTAGTACACGAATAAAATAGATCTGTACAAAAGGTTAAAAAATAACTTTACAGCATGAAAATACCTTTTAAACCATGAGTTTATATCCACCAGATCTCGAAAAATGAAAAGTCCCTCAAGAGTTCAGAATATTCGAAATTTTATTGAAATACCTTTAACGATTTTCAAGATCCCAGAAACACCAAATCTGAAAACCCAAAAAATTAAAAGAACCTTAATCGACTTTTAGATCTGGATCATCAAAACCTAAAAGAGTAGAAAATATAAGATATTTGTAAGTGATTTAAACAAACTCTTATTCCACTATTGTAAGAACGTTAAGATTAGAAAATTTGAGTTTCAAAATACATTTTAAAAAAGAGTTTAGAGCAAACTATAAAGAACACAATGATTTATCGGGATTTTATAAAATATCAACGTCCACGTTGGGCTCCGATGATAGACGTTACTTAACAATATTCAGAAAATCAAAACAAAACCTTCAAGCTATAAACTAATATAGACTACCCAAACCAACTACGCTAGCTAACTAGTGATTATATTTTATCTTTAGACTATACAAGCTATTGCATGATATTTTAAACACTCTAATCAATCTAGAAGATAAACCCTAATTTATTTCTAAAAGAAGATAGAAGAATTAAAAACTCAAGAACAAGAGAATGAGCCAAAATATGAATAAGGGAACCTTATAAAGTGGGTGGGTAGGGTTTTAATTTGAGCCGTCCAAACTGATCAAGATCAATCAATTTAATACATCTGGCGTTTACATAATAAAAGACAAACATTTTACACTCAAGTCCAACAACATATAAAAATGTTCAGCCCAAATAAGAAGAACAAAGCCGACATATGAAAAAAACAATGACTTGGACTAGTCCAACCCCAAAAACAGATATATTTAAAAAATATAAAAACCCAAATCCAATAGATTATTTAGTTAGTTATTTTTGTTCGATTTATTTTTTTATTGGAAACTTTACTTACTCCTTTTCCATTTAGCCCATATATAACATTTGACCTAAAATTATTTGATTCATCGAAATCTAAACCTTTATATTTTTGAAATCTCACCGTCTTCTTCTTCATGAATATAGTAGAGATAAAATTAAAGAAAATCCATATAATGAAGAAAAAGGAAAAGACAAGGCTAAAATCAAAGGTTACTATATAAAATGGTAAATTGTTTTGCTATTTTTTAGATTTATATATAATTAAATTTTTTTTTATAAAAAAAACTCGGATTTTGATTTACAATATGTGTCAATGAGAAAGATATATAAATAATTACAACTGAAAAATTAATAAAAATTATTATATTCATGAATCATTTATTTATGATGTATGTTTAAATTTATTGTTGAATCTTGTATCTTTATTGATTCTTATTAATATAAATATTTTGAATTTATTTTCATAAAGATTGTTGATTATGATATTTCAAAATATATGTAGGTAAGTCTTGTCTCTCCTAAAAGTAGATTGTATGTATAACATTTTAAATTGATGATAAATTATAGTTAAGTTATAAATTATTTGAGTAATCATATGGGTCAAGTAAGTTAGAGATGTTAACAATTGAGGTCAATTGGAATGAATTTTTATGCAACAATTGATATTACATGCACTTTACACATATCACTTATTCTCTAATTTTCTTTTATATCAAAATATGGGAAACTAGGAAAATTGATAGTGAACAAACCCAAGCTATAGCTTAGTGCAGTTCATTACTTCTACTATCCGGGAAATGAGTGAGATCAACTAGATCTGTTATTAAGATATCATATTACTCAATCCAATGAATTTATTTTAATCTAGCTCCTTGGACTCCTTCAATCCAGCTTGGAAGGAGAAATAAAAAAGGGCTCATTGTGAATTACCTTTAAAACATATAGTTGATCTAAAGGATAGGGTTGATCCAAGATTTTTTCAAGGTTAAAATTTATTATAATCATAGGGGTTTCGGGGTGACTGAAATCGAATATTTAGGCTAATATCAATGGGGCCAAAATTTAGGTCGAGATAGAGGGTTTACTTCCATTTATACTTAGTTTTTATCGATTTGTGCAATTGTGACATTCTACATGTAACGTGTTTCCTGTTGCCTTATATTAACGAGACTTCCTTTTGTTTTAATATAATTCTATTTTATTCAAGTTTCTATATCTTCTTTTCTAGGACTCTCTTTTCATGTTAACATAGTCAAAAAAGTAGAAGATACGCAAAACAATAAAAAAAACTCCAATGCATGGCCCGTCATTGTGCACACTTTAAGTGTTTTATCATATGCCTCTCCACTTGTGTTTTTGGATCTATTAAAAGAATACTACATATATGGGTAAACTGGCTTTCTTCCTCCTGGTTTTTTATAGTTTAAGTTTCTTTTTATTTCAATATAATTTGTTAATTGTGTATAAAATACATATGTACATGTGTATATGAGATATTAAGTAAATTCCCATGTTGGTCCTCAAATTTAGTTTCTTTTTTGTAACATTTGTATCTTGGTTGAGTTTTTGGAGAGGCATATCAAACTTCTATAATGGTAAATCCAAATCTTACACTAGGCTAGTTAAAGTGGAATCAAGTTTATCTTTAAAAGAGATCGCAAAACTGGATAATGCGTACGACAAGAAACGCAAAATGATGGTGGCAAATAATAATTTCTTTAACAAGAGCTATGATAATCTTTAAGGAAGTACCATCCGGGGTGGGGGTTTAACCAATCGATATTCACATTCCAAAATTCCACTAGTTGTCCCATCAGCTTCTACTGGTCATTGTTTGGAAAGGATGAAGAAATATTATGAAAATGATGAAATCTTTCTTGCATCTTAGCCTACTCTAGTCAATGTTTTAGACTGCAATGGCTACAAACTTTCTTTTAATTTTTTATTCTTACTTGTCTTTAACTCTTCAATTTTTAAAGACATGTTTGGTCTACATTATTGTTGTTTTCATCTACAAAGACACAAGCAATTCAACAACTAGTGAATCAAGTTTTACATAATGATCCTCAACCTAGACCAAGCGACAACTTGAAACTGAACTCCATTAGGTCCATTTTGTAAACTATTAATATTTTATTATGGATTTAAATGCTTAATAGTATGATAAAGTTATTTTATATGTCTTATTTGGCGAAAATTATATTGTCTCTGGCAAAATATATTTTTCAAATCATATATCTTCAATAGTTCACTGGAGTAAATGTATGTTATTTTTTAAAAATTAAACTTGATTGATGAAATATATTTTACTTTTGGACCATCTAGTTTTGATGAATGAAAGTTAAAGTAGGTTAATTAAATTTCTTTTACTTTGGGACCATCTAGTTTTGATGAATGATGTTCCTAGTTAGCTTTTTAACTGTTTGAAGTTTAATTAATTATTCTTTCACTTGTAACTAATACTAATCATATTAATATATATATAGAATTTTTTTAATATTTTATTTACCGAAAAAAGGTCGATGACCATGGCATTTCAACGACAGACACATTTTATGTAATTAACTTGGCAAGTCTTATCGACCTTTTAGCAATTGTATTTAATGTATTAATTCTGAAATTGGTGGTAGATTCGGGTTAAGGATTCATTAACTCACGGTATCTCTAAATTTTACAATATCTTGTTCCAAGATAAATATACAAGGTCATATTTCTAAACTATTTTAAGGTTAATTTGATCTGTATGTCGAATAAAAATATAAAGAGTATGAATTCATCAATATTTCATATATATATATATATATATATATATATATATATATATATATATATATATATATAGTTTTTTATACTGAACATGTGGAACTTAGGAAAAATATTTTATACACATAAAATATTAATTTGTATATGCCACAAATCGGTAAGAAAATAATCTAGTAAACGCCAACATGATTTTGTTTATATAGTATTTTACATGTAACTTATATATATTAAATTGTATTATATGTATATAAAATACTTTTTCATATGTTCAACAAGTCCAATAGGCATCTATATATTTATGAAAGAATATATTTATATGAAATTGTAGCATTCCAAATTCATGCATTCATCTATAATACATTTATCATGATATAAGTTTAAGTGACACATGTTATATTTATCACTATTAAGTATAACTTAAATATAAAAAAAAGGTATGTATGCAAAAATATTAAATTTAATAAATATGCACTAGAGGGCCTATACTCATTTGTATATGTGTAGATGTCCATAAATTTTCCTATATTTTATTTGCACCATACTTTATAATTAGTATTAGTAGAAATGGTATATATAAAGTATAAATATATATTTATGAATCTTGACATAATTTAGGATAAACACATATTTTCTATATATATATATATATATATATTTAAATTCAGTGCGTATTGTTAAATTCTTTTATCAATTTTAAGTATGTGTGTAAGATATACAAGAAAGGTTATAAATTGTTTAAAAAAGTCAAAGGACCATGTTCCTTACTTGCAAGGATTTATCGTTAGACGTGTTATGTTAAATAACATATTAGATAGTTTTATTAACTAGAATCATACATATATTTATTTGGATTATTTTTCTATTGTAATGTGATTATATATATAAATGTGCATGTGGGGGCCTCGTACCTATCTCTTGTTTGCTTGTGGGGGCCTCGTACCTATATCGTGTAAGCTTGTAGGGGACTCGTACCTATCTCGTGTATGCTTGTGGGGGTCTCATACATATCTCATGTGTTTTTGTTGATGCCTCGTACATATCTCGTGTGTGCCTGTGGGGGCCCTGTACCTATCTTGTTTTTCATGTTGGGGGCCTCATACCTATCTCGTGTGTGCCTATGGGTATCTTGTACCTACTTCGTGTATGCTTGTCTGGTTCTTGTCCCTATCTCAAGTTCTAATGTGTACCATCGAGAATTTATTTCATATGTAAGCAATATTATTTATAGTGATGAATTACATTATCAGGTTTACTCGTGATATATCTATCAGTGACCCACATAGTTTTGTATCTTAAAATTTGTGTTTGATATTTTTCATGACTTACTAAGCATTTGGTTTCTCACTCGTACTTAATGTCTGTCTTTTAGATAAGCATGAATCAGAGGAATGGGTATGTGAAGAGGGTAGAAAAGTTAATTAGTTACGAGCATCTTGTTAAAGGGAGTCATGATGACTATCTCTATTTTAGAACTGATATTTACTTTCATTGAATTGTCACTATCTTAGGCATGCATGCTGCATCAGATCATCACCAATAGTCAATTTATTCTTTAGTTTTAAATTTTTTTTCTTAAAATGTCCAAACTTTAGCACAATGTAAATATTTTTGAGTTTCTTTAGTCTTTGTCTTACAATTATTAAAAGTTATCGTCTTTTTTTTGCATCCTGGACATGTATAATATATGTTATAGGTTTAATAAACAGCTATAACATAATTCTTCTACTTAGTTTAATTTTAATTTTTCTGGTTAGCAAACAAGGATTCACTTGATCAAAAGTAGTGACAAGACTCAGTTCTTCAACTTAGATTAATTTTACTTTCTTTGGTTGTTAAAGAAGTAATCACTTTGATCAGCAGTACGGACAACTGTTGCATACTGAAGTAGATCTTTAACAACTTGATAAGAATCAAGAATAGAGTTAAAAACAGTCATGCACTTGTTATTATCATCCAAGGACTAAGGGGTACCATTTAAGATCAAATTCAATTTTAAAAATTCATCACTAATATCATCCAAAGATTTACTCGCATCCATTTTATAGTTAAACAAAGATCCTTTTAGAAAATACAAGTTGGGTAAAGACTTAGTAGAATAGAGAGATTCTAGTTTACCCTAGAGTTCAAGTCCAGTATCACATTGATGTACATTTCCAATAACTGAATCAAACATGTTAAAAAACAATAAATTGAATGCTTCTTCATCTATTTCTCCGACTATGTCTAAGAGATCTTTAGGCCATAGTTCTATGTTCTTAACCAATGCATGTCCTACAATATGATGAGATAGTAGCACGTTCATCTTTATCTACCGTACACCATAGTTAATTTTTCCATCATAGGTTAACATCTCGAACGAGTTGTAGCCATCATGTTAGTACACGAAAAATATAGATATGTAAAAAAAGTTAAAAAAAACTTTACAGCATAAAAATACCTTTTAAACCATGAGTTTATATCCACCAGAACTCGAAAACTGAAAAGTCTCTCAAGAGTTCAGAATAATAGAAATTTTATTAAAATACCTTTAAAGATTTTCAAGATCCTAGAAACACAAAATCAGAAAACCCAAAATATTAAAAGAACTTTTATCGACTTTTAGATCTGGATCATCAAACCCTAAAAGAGTATAAAATATAAGATATTTGTAAGGGATTTGAACAAACTCTTATTTCACTGTTGTAAAAACGTTAGGATCTTAAGATTTGAGTTTCAAAATACATTTTAGAAAAGAGGTTAGAGCAAATTATAAAGAACAAAATAATTTATTGTGGTTTTACAAAATATCTACGTCCATGTTGGGCTCCGGTGATAAAAGTTACTTAACGATATTCAGACAATCAAACTAAAACCTTAAAGCTATCAACTAATATAGACTACCCAAACAAACTACGCTAGTTAACTAGTGATTATTTTTTATCTTTAGACAATACTCCTTTTTCATTTAGCACATATAAAACATTTGACCTAAAATTATTTGATTCATCTAAACCTAACCTTAAAATTTATTAAACCTCTCTGTCTTCTTCTTCATGAATAAAGTAGAGATAAAATTACAGAAAATCCATAAATGAAGAAAAAGGAAAAAGAGAAGGCTAAAATCAAAAGTTATTGTATAAAATGGTAAATTGTTTTGCTATATTTTATATTTTTATATAATTAAATTTATTTTTTATAAGAAAAACTCTGATTTTGATGTACAATAAGTGTCAATGAGAAAGATATATAAACAATTACAACTGAAAAATTAATAAAAATTATTATATTCTTAGAATCATTTATTTATATCTTGCAAATATACAAATGTTTATTTGCATTTATGTTTGAATCGTGTATCTTTATTGATCCTTATTAATATAAATTTTTTGAATTTATTCACGAAAAGATCGTTGATTATGATATTTCAAAATATATTTAGGTAAGTCTTGTCTCTCCTAAAAGTAGATTGTATGTATAATATTTTAAATAGATGATAAATTATAGTTAAGTTATAAATTATTTGAGTAATCATATGGTTCAGTAAGTTAGAGATGTTAACAATTAAGGTCAATTGGAATGGATTTTTATGCAACAATTGATATTACCTACACTTTACACATATCACTTATTCCCTAATTTTCTTTTATATCAAAATAATGCAAACTATTTGCTTACCTATTAGATCGATGGTCATTATATTTCAATTATAGATTTATATCTATATAAATTAGAGAGGTGCGTTCATTTTTTCTATTTTCTAAAGTATTCTTATTTCTTCTTTATTTTTAAATAGAAATCGTAAAATATTAATGGACGGACACGTGTAAATTTATTAATTTGGAATTTTTTGGTATTTGTCATTTTAGGTTTTTAAATGCATTTGAATTTTTAAATAATTTTTATGTTTTTTTCGTTTGGATTGATGAATTACTTATATGTATATATATATATATATACATAAAAGTTGTGTTTTGCTACCACTTAAGTACCTATTTAATTAAGTATATGTAAATGAAGAAGAAATATTTGTTTTGTTATCAAGTTTTTTGTAAACATAGTATATTCTTAATAAATAATAGTACATTAGCACCCTTTGAAAAAAAAATTAGTATAAATTTGTCCATGAAAGGCATACTATTCTCAACCGATTGTTGGTAGATGAGATTGTAACACTAATTAAAATTAAAAAATATAAAACGTTTAGGAAAAATTAAGCTTAGCTTCAAGATACATAATCTCCTCTTCACACTGAACTCTTTCAATATTAGCATCCCAATACTTTTTAGTTTCAGAAACAAATGCAAAACTAATCAACCTACCTCACTCTTAAAAACCCAACAGTCATACCCAACAATTCAAAACATCATAAAGATTTATCCCATATCTTGAACTCTCACCTAGATGTAGTGAATTTACAACCTCAAATACTTTCAGTTGTGTTAACAAATTTGAATATCATTCCCGCAGGTAATTTGCACATCTAATTTGCTGTAAACGATCATGGAGATACGAGATTTTACTGCAACAAAGCTCGTAATATTTTCTTCGGGTATGTTCTGGAAGCTCAGAATCTATGCGAACTCCATCAACTGGAAGCTCAGAATCTATGCGAACTCCATCAACAACAACATGAAAATCATCAAAGGTTTTGAGTCTTGGGAGGAACTTGAAACCCTCCAAATACTTCGGAAGCTAATTCATCACTAGAGTTTTTGGATTGTTCTTCAAGTTCTCGTTCTGCCCGAGAGGAGGTGCGGCTGACCGTGAGAAACGTCACAAAATATTATTTATCAGCAAAATTCAGTTGGTTAATCTTAGTACTTTCGCCTTCTTGTATATTGTATTTAATATTGACAAGCTGGTACAAAACTTTTACAAACAAATTTAGATTAAGATCATAGGTCTATTGAAACGCAATACAATCGTTCATTTTAATATGTTCATATAATTCTTTCATACGCATAGTCCCGAAAACCTTTTAAAAATCTTGATAAACTAATCTCCAATATATATTCTTGGTCTTGTAACTTATTCTAATTTGAAAGAAAAAATTAGCCTAATAAATTATGATAGAAGAACATTCATATTAAACCCATCTTCAATATTATCCCCACAATTTTGTTAGGATCACACTCCAACCGCATTTATAACCAAATTTACGGATTTTGTTGGAATATTCAAGTTGTAGACATACTTTAAAAATATATAATATGTTCCATTAAAATTAAATATTAATATTTTTATTTAATTATTTAATCGCATAAATCATATGATTTAAAATGTAATTGAAAACAATGATAGAAAAAAGAATCAAAAAAAGAATTTATAAATACTGACGATGTAGTTTCTACTCACTCACTCTTAATTTATAAAATACCACACATCATCATTTAAATCATGATCTCCGCCACACTCCAATTATACATAAACATTACACACACCTCAAAAGCCATATCACTTTTCACATCTCTAGCTTTTATCTCGTTCTATTTAAATCAACTTTTTCATATTCTATTCCACCACGAATCTCAATATATCCTCTTTCTTATGTATAATGTTTTGTTAGTCCTAGGCAGACCGATCTCCAATCAAGTGTTGTTTTTTATCTCCTCACCTTTCGGATTCGATGGTCATTACATTTTAATTATAAATTAATATCATCAATGGTTAGTGAGGTGCGTTTAATTTTTTCATTTTCTAAATTGTTCTCATTTCAAAAAATAGAAACGATTTGCAAAATATTAATGGGTTGACACATGTAAATTTATTGATTTGTTTTTTTGGTATTTGTCACTTTAGGTTCGTTTGTTGCATTTGATTATTTGGATTATCTTTATGTTTTTTCTTTTTCATTGATGGATTACTTTTAGGAAATATCTAAATTTTCTAGACAAACAAATATAAGATATGTGTTGTTACCGTTGACCTACCTATTTAATCATATATAAATGAAGAACATATTATGTTTTGTTATCAATGGCCAATATTATTGATCAGATGTCAAATAAAGTTTTCAAAAATTCCATGCAAAAATTAGTTATATCTATATAGGAATTTAAATTGTTAAAAATTTGGTAGAAATTTAGGAAAAATATTTAGATTATAGAAAATATTTGTCTGGGATAATTAGTAAAGGAGACAAAAATCTTTGTAAAATTGAGTTAAATAGGTATGATTTAGTGAATAAGATGTATAGTTTTTTCCTTTGTAAAAAGAATACTAGGTTGAAGTAATGTATCTATCTGGCTTGTAATAGTTGATGTGAATAAATTCTAACTTTTGAATGAAACGCGCATGCACTTATGTATCTTAAAGGTGCAAGAATTTCAGCTTGATGCTCATCAAGCTCAAGCACAAGGACAAACTCCTAAGATCTTTTACACCAACTTTAAAGATCCTTAGTCTTGTAAAAATGCAAATTTGTGCAATGTAAACATTCATATAAATGCACATGAACATGTATATATACTTTTAATGGTCTTATTATAGAGTTGTAGTTTTTGGATAATTTACCTATGTCTTGTTGTTTTGGACTTAGACTATGAAAGAGGGAGATCATATATAAATTTTGATCATTCTGATAAAAATACGGAATAAATTCAAAAATATTGTCAAGAATATGTTGTGGAAGTAAAGTCATAGTTATTATGGTTATTAGGAACTGGGCATGAACTTTATGACTCTTCAATGTAATAAAAAGTACATTTTACATTTTAATCTTAATAAGATTGTTCTTTTAATTATTTTTTGTTGCTCTTATCAACTAAATGATGTATATAGTTTGTCGCTATTTATATATATTAGTTAATACACAATAACTCTAAATTTTAAATGTATATATAATTTCGATCATTCAAAATAAATGTACAAGTACCCTAATTTCTGTAATTAACATTCCCATATATGTATAATTAATGCAACTCAAAACTTGTCTTCTTATTAAATAAAAGCATCTAGCATTATTAGAAACATACCCACATCTATATAGCGCAATCTATTTCTTATTTAGTTAATTTATAGTTTTCAACTACACGAAAAATGAAATTAAACCTAAGAGACGCGATATCCATCCTTATTTTTGTGTAATTATCTTTTTCGGATTAGACTTAGCATAACAAGTTATAATTTAATCCCTAAAATTCTCAAATATAAATAAAACACAAACGAGATTTAGCCTCAATTCGCCTAAATCTGACAACCGAGCAAAAATATATGTACGTTTGCAATTTTAAAACCAACAACATAAATTTCAACATATGGATTTTTTTGAATTTTTTATTACGACACATAGATCTCATTGGGATACTTCAATTTTACATACTGATGATTCAAAGTTAATCATCATATTGTCAAAAACTGCATCTATGGAGTTTTACGAAAACCAATAAAATCGAAATATTAACCTTTTATTTCCACCTTGATACCCTTATCGTAAAGACATGCCAGCATCCAAAATGTAGAGTCTTCATTTTGGGAGGATTTTGTACCTATTATTCACCTTTCTAGTGAGATTAGGAGCTCGACCGAAGAGTCAACACATTTAGGGTAGGCTCATGAACAATTCTGACCAAAATCCCTTACGAGGACCCTAAGGTAATCAACTTTCTTGACACCCCTTATATGAAGACGATAGTCCATCTGGCGGCTATGTGCCTTATTGGGCTCATATACATTATTCATGTTCCCAAAGAGTAGAGGTATGTGCACTATATATTTGCAACTCTGCTTGAAAAGATTTTAGCCTCAAACTACCTTGATCGCCAAAGTGTCATTCAGATCCCACCCTTTGGTGAGTAACCATGGTTTGCATGAAACAAGATCTAGAGCCCCGATCCAGGTAGAAACGCCAATGCGAAGAGACCTTTCCATAACATATATTTTCAAAGTCTAAGAGATGCTTTTAATATCTAGTGTAACGTTCAATTAATGGCACCATATGTGGGAAACTTATAAGTTTATATCACACGCACCGAGTAAGACACATGGATAACCGTAGTGCAAGATGAGGAAGATTAAAGGAGGTCTAAATCATTGTTCGGATAGAGCCACAAGGCTTATACAAAGAACCCTTTGTTTCTATATATTTTGATCGCAGTGGTGCAAGAATAGTTGTTTACTCAATGTATGTCGTCAAGAATATCATCTCGCTTCTTCACCCTTCATCGCTAGTTATATATTTTCAACAAATAAATTGTTAATCTAATCTAACATGTTTAAATAAAGATGGTCTAGATGATCTATAACACCTACATAACCTCAGCCTCATAAATCTTTTTTTTGTCTAAACAATACGTGTTTAATAAATAAAATTGTAAGTGGTCCCCATAACCAATGAATATTCTCAAGATAAAATATGATGCATCTTTTTCATCTAATAAGTCATCTATCAAGTGTATTATTAGGGACTTCAAATGTGGTGTTATCAAATGCAATGCTTAGGATATTGTTGTTGAGAGTGAAATGGAGGCTAAAGTTTTAGGGATCTTGAAAGCTTGTATTTGGGCAAGAGATCACAAATAATTAAATGCATTGTTGAGAATATTGGTAAAGCCTTGATAGACGCTCTCGCAAACAATCTTAGTATTAGTGGTAACCCGAGTATTCGTAATATAATTCATAGTATTTAATTTGTTGATGAATCTTGTAACTCTTTATACGCATTTGTTATAAGAGAAAAAAACAAGTTATAGATTAAATGACCAAGAACGTGTCTTCGGAATTGGTTAACTCCCTTTCTAACCCAATCATTTTTTTGCTCTAGATGCGTCCCTTTCGTTGATTGGTTAAATAAGTTGTAACTTTTAAAATATTAATGAAAAATCTTTTAGAACAAAAAAAATACATCATGTTAAGATATTGCCAAGTTTGTGACTTTAATTTTCATTTGTACTTAATATATTCCCCAACCGTAGGAATTTTACAGAAAAATTACAATGGGGCATGTTATAAATCTCTGCAAATGTTCTAACTGGAAAAAGCAAACATATGGTGCTGAAAAGATTGATCAAGGCAACACGACAACATTGTCTATTCAGACTAAAAAACATGAAATTCCTAGGTGAAATATCTTTAGTTAGTATAGACTATAGAGAGAGTAGCTTTCATTAAATTTAAGTGAAAGATTCTATAAATGACTTCTCATTTTCAGGAGACCGTTTAGGAGAATACAAGAAAGGTTTCGGTGGAATTTGCAAGGACTGAAGGCTACCTTTAAGCATCTCCACCACCTTACAAATCGCTGGCCGAACAATCAGATTTGTCTGAATACACCATAAGCCAACTAAAATAATCTTCCTAGTAATCTCTTCTTCCTCTTCACATGTAATAGCTTGTATATTTATCTCAGTTCCTAGCTCAAGATACTCATATATCCACTGAGGAAAGTAAATTTCACTACTTCTAACTACTTCCGCTATATTCTTCCTCACTCCGACCATTTCAAGAATCATCATCCCATAACTATAGATATCGGATTTATGAGAAACCTCTCCAAGGTGTCTAAAAATCACTTCTAGAGCTATATAACCAGGTGTTCCTCTAGCAGTCTACGCCGATAAAATACTTTGTTTTTTCTCGGATAATTTAGCCAGTCGTGAGGTTTAATATCAAAGTGAACAATTCTTGTACTCAAACCTCAGTGTAAGTAATCCAAACCTCGTGCGATTCCAATAGTAATCTCGTACAATGTTTTCCACTCCAAGTGACACTCATCATTTAGCAGTACATTTTTGTATATGAACTTGTCTAAAGATCCATTAACCATGAATTCATAGATTAATGCTCTTCTCTTGATGTAGCAAAAAACCAACAAAGTGACTACATTTACATGAGAAGTTTTACTAATGAAACTTCATTGATAAAATCTTCTCCATTACCTTTTGTATCATTCAAGACCTTCACATCTACTAAACGGCCATCGGGTAGCTTTCCTTTATATACACAACCATATCCACCTTTCCCAAGTTTCTCCTTCAATGAGTTTGTTATTTTCTTAATTTCTGTATAGCTATAGTATTTTGGAGCAAAAGATCCACAGTTTCTCATAAATTCTTCAACATTTGGGTCATTTTTTCTATATACCCTCTGTTTACCTAACAACTTGAAACAATTTTTTCTATATCGGTAGAGTGTACACGAGATTACAATCGCACTGAGAAGTAAGTACTTATGTTGTATATAGAAAGTTAAATTAATTATATCTAATGGAACAAGATAAGTTACATGGAGGCCATATAAGTGATTTCTGGAGTAAAATACATAAGTATGTTCAGCGTTCGCTGCAATATTAAAAAAGAAAGCCACTATAAAAGTGAAATGCCTAGAAGACCATTTTAGTTTTACCTATTATTATAATAATGAATAGTGGAATCGTCGCATGTCCAGATGCATCTGCTGCTGCAAGATAGACATTTAGCAGAAAAATGGTGAGTGAAAATTGATTTATTGAGAATATGATTTATCTAGTCATTATTATAAAAGCAAATAACAAAAATAGATATTGTTTAAAGCCTAAAAGCATTTTTAAACCAAATATTTTAAAATATCATCTTAATTCAAATATATTTATATATGTCATTTTTAGACTATTTCACTAGTTTCGTTAAATATTTTCTAAATTTTAAAAATAATTTAAACATTTTAAATAAAATAGTTTATTTCTTTTATGTTTATTTGAAATGTCTACATTATCTTTAAAAAATTTATAAAATATTCTATAAATAACGCTTTAAATATTATGAGTTAAACTGTTTGGAAAAAAAACTAACGGGGAGACCGAGACAAAGGATGATGAAGAATATAAACTCTAACATGGAATGAAACACTTTAATGTAAAGGCGAAGGTCAATAGTTGGTCTACTGGTCAGAATATTCCATAGAGACTTAGAGATCCTGAAATCGAATTTTATTAGAATGAAATTGAATTTTATTGGAATCAAAATGATTTTACCGATAGTAAGTGATCCATAAAGCATACATCTAGAAACACGGGTACATGAAGGGAAACCGGAAGAATTCAAGAATTTTTTCTAGAGAATCTAAAACTTGAAATATTTAGTGAGGTTCGAGTTTGACTTTTTCTTTTTGGTTTCATTTCCAGTTCAGAAAAAACATTAAATCTTATATTTATGTTGGAAGATGGGGCTAATATTTATTAAGGTTTTTCCAAAAAAAACGTAAGGCAAATCCTAACAGCATTTCGGGACCAAGCTGCGATAAGTCAATTTTTCACGACACAGTTTTGCACGTTAACAAAAATCATTATATTTTATATATATATATATATATATACAAGTTTTCAAGTTACATATATAGATACAATTTTAAAAGTAAAATCGTTCAATAAATAACATATAAAAGTATATATCTTTCAAATTATTATCAAGATTAAATATATGGATTTTACTCTTCAGAGAATATTGTATTCCCAAATACCTTTTAAAATATAGGGGATAGTCTTGTAGAAAATTGAGAGATCAATTACTACTTTATGATAAAAAAAAAAGATTAAACATCTATTCACTAGAGTAAGGATAGTGCCCACATACGAAAGAGTTCGGAATTGGGCATATGACCTCTAGCACCACATGTAAGAGGATATTGACCATTCATGCAATAGCAAATAAATGAACTTGAACTCGAGTTGTATCCACATTGCCCATCTGTTAGAATACATTGGTTACATCGTGTGTTGTTTGAAAACCATCTTACCTCAAAGCCACTTGCAAGAGCTAATTGTAATTTCCTTTCCGTAAACTTAAGACTTTCTAACCTTGAAAAGGTTTCCGAATTAACAGGAACGTTAATAGAATTGTTGCATCTCACCATACTAGAATAATCAGGAAAAAGTGCTTCTTTTGTCTAAGTAAAAGCTGAGGCTTGTACTTTTATTGACAATACGATCAAAATGATTTGGAAGCGCGCAACAAAGGTTGTCCTGGAATTAGAGAGCACCCATTGTAAAGAGTTGTGTTATGGTAATTGGCACCATAATAAAAGATTTTGAAATCCATGGTCGTATTATATAAAGACGAGGGACAAAGATTACTACATAAATCTTCTAGCAACTTTAAGAGCTTGTGTTGTTTTATTGACGGAAAGGACACGATATGTTACGGATTGGATTGTAATAAACGGAACATCTTCTACACACTTCAACAAAAAACCTGGAAACCTGCAATTTTCAGGTCGTGCATCTCCGTAGAAAGGATAACCAAGTTTTGATCCTCCACAATGAATCACCTTTGTGAATTTTACGAATTCTTTGACTTGGTAGAAAGATAAAGGGGTATAGATTAGGCTAATTGTGATAAAGAATAAAAAGACTTAAAAGAGATTAATACTATGCATTTTCAGAGTAGACAAGAGAGTTTTTCTCCAATGCTATACTTTGGAAAATATCTTATAGAAAACCTTTATTATGGAGAATAAGTCAGTCAACCCTACCAAGCAATCACTTTGAAAGCAGAATCCAAAAACAAAAACCAAATCAAATGATTTTTTTTCCAACAAATCAATTGATAACTCGTTAATCTTTATTCCAGATTTCTAGAAAAAGGTGTTTTGTCTTTTTCTTTTTTAAGTATTAAGACACTTTTTTTTCAATATTACATTTGTTTAAATAATAAAATAGTATTGTAATAAATAATTCCCGTATATTAATTAAAAATATATATATAATTTATATAAAATCAAAATGTTAAGTGTTTTTTTAATCAAATTTATAATTTTCAAATGTTGACAATTCTGCCAAACTTATTTCTTGAACGACGTATCCTTGATTTAATACAGAAGGTTTGTACTTATTTTATTTTATTTTTTGAGTAAATAAATATATGTATATATAATTGTTTTGAAATAAATAAATTTACATACTCATAATTCAAAGTTGATAATCTGTGAATCAATAGAAAATCTATCTTTACTTAAGTAACAAATTATAATCATGCTTTATCAAAATATTACATGAATATTATTATACATAATACATACACCTATAGTGAATCTTCCTTTATCTTTGCTAGCAATGTATTGACATCGATCTTCTATTAATTTCTCTTCTATTCTGAAATATCATTGTCAAGTTAATTGCACTATAGGTCCCCATATTATACAAAAATTACAATATTTATAGGTTCCTAAATATAGCAAAATCTGTAATATATATTCTTATAGGCCTTATATTAATTTATTTTAATGAATTTCAGTTTAAGCCCATATATCATATAATATAACCTATATTTTAATTTTATTATGCATAAAAACAAAATTTTCATAGAAATACAATTAATAAGATTGATTTTAGAAGTTGGGGAGACCAAGTGAAGATTCTAAAGATTATTTTCGATTTTTTCCATATCAATTGCACTATAGGTCCCTATAATATGTAAAATTGCATCGTATGTCCCTATATTTTGCAAAATTGCACTATAAGTCCTTATATTCTGCAAAATTACACTATAGGTTCCTATATTGAATTTAATATGTTCATAAAATTCTTTCATTCTCACATTCCAAAAGATAATAAGGAAATCAATAAACATTCCTTTATCCCAGTCCACCAGAAAACCTTTTAACAATCATGTTAAACCTGCAATGTATTTTTTGATATTGCAACTCATTTTTAATTTGAAGATATAATTTTCACAATAAAGTATGATGTAAGGAAATTTAAAACATATATGTTCCACATCTTCAATAAGATATATGAAATTTTGGTCAACATCAAGTTCTAAACATATTTTTAAATATATAATATATTTTGTTAAAATTAAATATACTAATATTTTCTTATTTTTTTATTCTAATTAATTACGAACATAAATCATATAACTTAATATTTATTTCAAAAAAAATTAAATATTTGACGTGTAGTTTCTAATCACTCTTACCTATAAAATGTAACATATCATCCTTCAAAAACCTAACAGCCGCCACACCTCAATTATGTATTTTACACACACCTCAAAAGGTATATCATTATTCTCACATCTCCGGCAGTTATCTCATTCTTTCTAAATCAACTTCTTCTTATTCTAGTTCACCACAGATCTCCATTTCTTCTCTTTCTTATGTTAATTTTTTGTCCTATTCAGTCCATTCTCCAATCAAGTGTTCATTATTTGCTTACCTATTAGATCGATGGTCATTATATTTCAATTATAGATTTATATCTATATAAATTAGAGAGGTGCGTTCATTTTTTCTATTTTCTAAAGTATTCTTATTTCTTCTTTATTTTTAAATAGAAATCATAAAAATATTAATGGGCGGACACATGTAAATTTATTAATTTGGAATTTTTTGGTATTTGCCATTTTAGGTTTTTAAATACATTTGAATTTTTGAATATTTTTTATGTTTTTTTGTTTGGATTGATGAATTACTTATATGTATATATATATATATACATAAAAGTTGTGTTTTGCTACCACTTAAGTACCTACTTAATTATGTATATGTAAATGAAGAAGAAATATATGTTTTGTTATCAAGTTTTTTGTAAACATAGTATATTCTTAATAAATAATAGTACATTAGCACCCTTTGAAAAAAAAAATTAGTATAAATTTGTCCATGAAAGGCATACTATTCTCAACCGATTGTTGGTAGATGAGATTGTAACACTAATTAAAATTAAAAAATATAAAACGTTTAGGAAAAATTAAGCTTAGCTTCAAGAAACATAATCTCCTCTTCACACTGAACTCTTTCAATATTAGCATCCAAATACTTCTTAGTTTCAGAAACAAATGCAAAACTAATCAACCTACCTCACTCTTAAAAACCCAACAGTCATACCCAACAATTCAAAACATCATAAAGATTTACCCCATATCTTGAACTCTCACCTAGATGTAGTGAATTTACAACCTAAAATACTTTCAGTTGTGTTAACAAATTTGAATATCATTCCCGCAGGTAATTTGCAGAATCTATGCGAACTCCATCAACTGGAAGCTCAGAATCTATGCGAACTCCATCAACAACAACATGAAAATCATCAAAGGTTTTGAGTCTTGGGAGGAACTTGAAACCCTCCAAATACTTCGGAAGCTAATTCATCACTAGAGTTTTTGGATTGTTCTTCAAGTTCCCGTTCTGCCCGAGAGGAGGTGCGGCTGACCGTGAGAAACGTCACAAAATATTATTTATCAGCAAAATTCAGTAGGTTAATCTGAGTACTTTCGCCTTCTTGTATATTGTATTTAATATTGACAAGCTGGTACAAAACTTTTCCAAACAAATTTAGATTAAGATCATAGGTCTATTGAAACGCAATACAATCGTTCATTTTAATATGTTCATATAATTCTTTCATACGCATAGTCCCGAAAACCTTTTAAAAATCTTGATAAACTAATCTCCAATATATATTCTTGGTCTTGTAACTTATTCTAATTTGAAAGAAAAAATTAGCCTAATAAATTATGATATAAGAACATTCATATTAAACCCATCTTCAATATTATCCCCACAATTTTGTTAGGATCACACTCCAACCGCATTTATAACCAAATTTACGGATTTTGTTGGAATATTCAAGTTGTAGACATACTTTAAAAATATATAATATGTTCCATTAAAATTAAATATTAATATTTTTATTTAATTATTTAATCGCATAAATCATACGATTTAAAATGTAATTGAAAACAATGATAGAAAAAAGAATCAAAAAAAGAATTTATAAATACTGACGATGTAGTTTCTACTCACTCACTCTTAATTTATAAAATACCACACATCATCATTTAAATCATGATCTCCGCCACACTCCAATTATACATAAACATTACACACACCTCAAAAGCCATATCACTTTTCACATCTCTAGCTTTTATCTCGTTCTATTTAAATCAACTTTTTCATATTCTATTCCACCACGAATCTCAATATCTCCTCTTTCTTATGTATAATGTTTTGTTAGTCCTAGGCAGACCGATCTCCAATCAAGTGTTGTTTTTTATCTGCTCACCTTTCGGATTCGATGGTCATTACATTTTAATTATAAATTCATATCATCAATGTTTAGTGAGGTGCGTTTAATTTTTTCATTTTCTAAATTGTTCTCATTTCAAAAAATAGAAACGATTTGCAAAATATTAATGGGTTGACACATGTAAATTTATTGATTTGTTTTTTTGGTATTTGTCACTTTAGGTTCGTTTGTTGCATTTGATTATTTGGATTATCTTTATGTTTTTTCTTTTTCATTGATGGATTACTTTTAGGAAATATCTAAATTTTCTAGACAAACAAATATAAGATATGTGTTGTTACCGTTGACCTACCTAGTTAATCATATATAAATGAAGAACATATTATGTTTTGTTATCAATGGCCAATATTATTGATCAGATGTCAAATAAAAGTTTTCAAAAATTCCATGAAAAAATTAGTTATATCTATATAGGAATTTAAATTGTTAAAAATTTGGTAGAAATTTAGGAAAAATATTTAGATTATAGAAAATATTTGTCTGGGATAATTAGTAAAGGAGACAAAAATCTTTGTAAAATTGAGTTAAATAGGTATGATTTAGTGAATAAGATGTATAGTTTTTTCCTTTGTAAAAAGAATACTAAGTTGAAGTAATGTATCTATCTGGCTTGTAATAGTTGATGTGAATAAATTCTAACTTTTGAATGAAACGCGCATGCACTTATGTATCTTAAAGGTGCAAGAATTTCAGCTTGATGTTCATCAAGCTCAAGCACAAGGACAAACTCCTAAGATCTTTTACACCAAATTTAAAGATCCTTAGTCTTGTAAAAATGCAAATTTGTACAATGTAAACATTCATGTAAATGCACATGAACATGTATATATACTTTTAATGGTCTTATTATAGAGTTGTAGTTTTTGGATAATTTACCTCTGTCTTGTTGTTTTGGACTTAGACTATGAAAGAGGGAGATCATATATAAATTTTGATCATTCTGATAAAAATACGGAATAAATTCAAAAATATTGTCAAGAATATGTTGTGGAAGTAAAGTCATAGTTATTATGGTTATTAGGAACTGGGCATGAACTTTATGACTCTTCAATGTAATAAAAAGTACATTTTACATTTTAATCTTAATAAGATTGTTCTTTTAATTATTTTTTGTTGCTCTTATCAACTAAATGATGTATATATTTTGTCGCTATTTATATATATTAGTTAATACACAATAACTCTAAATTTTGAATGTATATATAATTTCGATCATTCAAAATAAATGTACAAGTACCCTAATTTCTGTAATTAACATTCCCATATATGTATAATTAATGCAACTCAAAACTTGTCTTCTTATTAAATAAAAGCATCTAGCATTATTAGAAACATACCCACATCTATATAGCGCAATCCATTTCTTATTTAGTTAATTTATAGTTTTCAAATACACGAAAAATGAAATTAAACCTAAGAGACGCGATATCCATCCTTATTTTTGTGTAATTATCTTTTTCGGATGAGACTTAGCATAACAAGTTATAATTTAATCCCTAAAATTCTCAAATATAAATAAAACACAAACGAGATTTAGCCTCAATTCGCCTAAATCTGACAACCGAGCAAAAATATATGTATGTTTGCAATTTTAAAACCAACAACATAAATTTCAACATATGGATTTTTTTGAATTTTTTATTACAACACATAGATCTCATTGGGATACTTCAATTTACATACTGATGATTCAAAGTTAATCATCATATTGTCAAAAACTGCATCTATGGAGTTTTACAAAAACCAATAAAATCGAAATATTAACCTTTTATTTCCACCTTGATACCCTTATAGTAAAGACATGCCAGCATCCAAAATGTAGAGTCTTCATTTTGGGAGGATTTTGTACCTATTATTCACCTTTCTAGTGAGATTAGGAGCTCGACCGAAGAGTCAACACAACTAGTGCACCACTCGGACAATAACGACCTCTGCTCACATTTAGGGTAGGCCCATGAACAATTCTGACCAAAATCCCTTACGAGGACCCTAAGGTAATCAACTTTCTTGACACCCCTTATATGAAGACGATAGTCCATCTGGCGGCTATGTGCCTTATTGGGCTCATATACATTATTCATGTTCCCAAAGAGTAGAGGTATGTGCACTATATATTTGCAACTCTGCTTGAATAGATTTTAGCCTCAAACTACCTTGATCGCCAAAGTGTCATTCAGATCCCACCCTTTGGTGAGTAACCATGGTTTGCATGAAACAAGATCTAGAGCCCCGATCCAGGTAGAAACGCCAATGCGAAGAGACCTTTCCATAACATATATTTTCAAAGTCAAAGAGATGCTTTTAATATCTAGTAGTGTAACGTTCAATTAATGGCACCATATGTGGGAAACTTATAAGTTTATATCACACGCACCGAGTAAGACACATGGATAACCGTAGTGCAAGATGAGGAAGATTAAAGGAGGTCTAAATCATTGTTCGGATAGAGCCACAAGACTTATACAAAGAACCCTTTGTTTCTATATATTTTGATCGCAGTGCTGCTAGAATAGTTGTTTACTCAATGTATGTCGTTAAGAATATCATCTCGCTTCTTCACCCTTCATCGCTAGTTATATATTTTCAACAAATAAATTGTTAATCTAATCTAACATGTTTAAATAAAGATGGTCTAGATGATCTATAACACCTACATAACCTCAGCCTCATAAATCTTTTTTTTGTCTAAACAATACGTGTTTAATAAATAAAATTGTAAGTGGTCCCCATAACCAATGAATATTCTCAAGATAAAATATGATGCATCTTTTTCATCTAATAAGTCATCTATCAAGTGTATTATTAGGGACTTCAAATGTGGTGTTATCAAATGCAATGATTAGGATATTGTTGTTGTGAGTGAAATGGAGGCTAAAGTTTTAGGGATCTTGAAAGCTTGTATTTGGGCAAGAGATCACAAATAATTAAATGCATTATTGAGAATATTGGTAAAGCCTTGATAGACGCTCTCGCAAACAATCTTAGTATTAGTGGTAACCCTAGTATTCGTAATATAATTCATAGTATTTAATTTGTTGATGAATCTTGTAACTCTTTATACGCATTTGTTTTAAGAGAAAAAAACAAGTTACATATTAAATGACCAAGAACGTGTCTTCGGAATTGGTTAACTCCCTTTCTAACCCAATCATTTTTTTGCTCTAGATGCGTCACTTTCGTTGATTGGTTAAATAAGTTGTAACTTTTAAAATATTAATGAAAAATCTTTTAGAACAAAAAAAATACATCATGTTAAGATATTGCCAAGTTTGTGACTTTAATTTTCATTTGTAGTTAATATATTCTCCAACCGTAGGAATTTTACAGAAAAATTACAATGGGGCATGTTATAAATCTCTGCAAATGTTCTAACTGGAAAAAGCAAACATATGGTGCTGAAAAGATTGATCAAGGCAACACGACAACATTGTCTATTCAGACTAAAAAACATGAAATTCCTAGGTGAAATATCTTTAGTTAGTATAGACTATAGAGAGAGTTGCTTTCATTAAATTTAAGTGGAAGATTCTATAAATGACTTCTCATTTTCAGGAGACCGTTTATGAGAATACAAGAAAGGTTTCGGTGGAATTTGCAAGGAGTGAAGGCTACCTTTAAGCATCTCCACCACCTTACAATTCGCTGGCCGAACAATCAGATTTGTCTGAATACACCATAAGCCAACTAAAATAATCTTCCTAGTAATCTCTTCTTCCTCTTCACATGTAATAGCTTGTATATTTATCTCAGTTCCTAGCTCAAGATACTCATATATCCACTGAGGAAAGTAAATTTCACTACTTCTAACTACTTCCGCTATATTCTTCCTCACTCCGACCATTTCAAGAATCATCATCCCATAACTATAGATATCGGATTTATGAGAAACCTCTCCAAGGTGTCTAAAAATCACTTCTAGAGCTATATAACCAGGTGTTCCTCTAGCAGTAAACACGATAAAATACTTTGTTTTTTCTCGGAGAATTTAGCCAGTCGTGAGGTTTAATATCAAAGTGAACAATTCTTGTACTCAAACCTCAGTGTAAGTAATCCAAACCTCGTGCGATTCCAATAGTAATCTCGTACAATGTTTTCCACTCCAAGTGACACTCATCATTTAGCATTACATTTTTGTATATGAACTTGTCTAAATATCCATTAACCATGAATTCATAGATTAATGCTCTTCTCTTGATGTAGCAAAAAACCAACAAAGTGACTACATTTACATGAGAAGTTTTACTAATGAAACTTCATTGATAAAATCTTCTCCATTACCTTTTGTATCATTCAAGACCTTCACAGCTACTAAACGGCCATCGGGTAGCTTTCCTTTAAATACACAACCATATCCACCTTTCTCAAGTTTCTCCTTCAATGAGTTTGTTATTTTCTTAATTTCGGTATAGCTATAGTATTTTGGAGCAAAAGATCCACAGTTTCTCATAAATTCTTCAACATTTGAGTCATTTCTTCTATATACCCTCTGTTTACCTAACAACTTGAAACAATTTTTTCTATATCGGTAGAGTGTACACGAGATTACAATCGCACTGAGAAGTAAGTACTTATGCTGTATATAGAAAGTTAAATTAATTATATTTAATGGAACAAGATAAGTTACATGGAGGCCATATAAGTGATTTCTGGAGTAAAATACATAAGTATGTTCAGCGTTCGCTGCAATATTAAAAAAGAAAGCCACTATAAAAGTGAAATGCCTAGAAGACCATTTATTTTTACCTATTATGATAATAATGAATAGTGGAATCGTCGCATGTCCAGATGCATCTGCTGCTGTAAGATAGACATTTAGCAGAAAAATGGTGAGTGAAAATTGATTTATTGAGAATATGATTTATCTAGTCATTATTATAAAAGCAAATAACAAAAATAGATATTGTTTAAAGCGTAAAAGCATTTTTAAACCAAATATTTTAAAATATCATCTTAAGTCAAATATATTTATATATGTCATTTTTAGACTATTTCACTAGTTTCGTGAAATATTTTCTAAATTTTAAAAATAATTTAAACATTTTAAATAAAATAGTTTATTTCTTATATGTTTATTTGAAATGTCTACATTATCTTTAAAAAATTTATAAAATATTCTATAAATAACGCTTTAAATATTATTAGTTAAACTGTTTGGAAAAAAAACTAACGGGGAGACCGAGACAAAGGATGATGAAGAATATAAACTCTAACATGGAATGAAACACTTTAATGTAAAGGCGAAGGTTAATAGTTGGTCTACTGGTCAGAATATTCCATAGAGACTTAGAGATCCTGAAATCGAATTTTATTAGAATGAAATTGAATTTTATTGGAATCAAAACGATTTACCGATAGTAAGTGATCCATAAAGCATACATCTAGAAACACGGGTACATGTAGGGAAACCGGAAGAATTCAAGAATTTTGTCTAGAGAATCTAAAACTTGAAATATTTAGTGAGGTTCGAGTTTGACTTTTTCTTTTTGGTTTCATTTCCAGTTCAGAAAAAACATTAAATCTTATATTTATGCTGGAAGATGGGGCTAATATTTATTAAGGTTTTTCCAAAAAAAAACGTAAGGCAAATCCTAACAGCATTTCGGGACCAAGCTGCGATACGTCAATTTTTCAAACCCGAGCTATACGACACAGTTTTGCACGTTAACAAAAATCATTATATTTTATATATATATACAAGTTTTCAAGTTACATATATAGATACAATTTTAAAAGTAAAATCGTTCAATAAATAACATATAAAAGTATATATCCTTCAAATTATTATCAAGATTAAATATATGGATTTTACTCTTCAGAGAATATTGTATTCCCAAATACCTTTTAAAATATGGGGGATAGTCTTGTAGAAAATTGAGAGATCAATTACTACTTTATGATAAAAAAAAAAGATTAAACATCTATTCACTAGAGTAAGGATAGTGCCCACATACGAAATAGTTCGGAATTGGGCATAAGACCTCTAGCACCACATGTAAGAGGATATTGACCATTCATGCAATAGCAAATAAATGAACTTGAACTCGAGTTATATCCACATTGCCCATCTGTTAGAATACATTGGTTACATCATGTGTTGTTTGAAAACCATCTTACCTCAAAGCCACTTGCAATAGCTAATTGTAATTTCCTTTCCGTAAACTTAAGACTTTCTAACCTTGAAAAGGTTTCCGAATTAACAAGAACGTTAATAGAATTGTTGCATCTCACCATACTAGAATAATCAGGAAAAAGTGCATCTTTTGTCTAAGTAAAAGCTGAGGCTTGTACTTTTATTGACAATACGATCAAAATGATTTGGAAGCGCGCAACAAAGGTTGTCCTGGAATTAGAGAGCACCCATTGTAAAGAGTTGTGTTATGGTAATTGGCACCATAATCAAAGATTTTGAAATCCATGGTCGTATTATATAAAGACGGGACAAAGATTACTCCATAAATCTTCTAGCAACTTTAAGAGCTTGTGTTGTTTTATTGACGGAAAGGACACGATATGTTACGGATTGGATTGTAATAAACGGAACATCTTCTACACACTTCAACAAAAAACCTGGAAACCTGCAATTTTCAGGCCGTGCATCTCCGTAGAAAGGATAACCAAGTTTTGATCCTCCACAATGAATCGCCTTTGTGAATTTTACGAATTCTTTGACTATGTAGAAAGATAAAGGGGTATAGATTAGGCTAATTGTGATAAAGAATAAAAAGACTTAAAAGAGATCAATACTATGCATTTTCAGAGTAGACAAGAGAGCTTTTCTCCAACGCTATACTTTGGAAAATATCTTATAGAAAACCTTTATTATGGAGAATAAGTCAGTCAACCCTACCAAGCAATCACTTTGGAAGCAGAATCCAAAAACAAAAACCAAATCAAATGATTTTTTTTTTCCAACAAATCAATTGATAACTCGTTAATGTTTATTCTAGATTTCTAGAAAAAGGTGTTTTGTCTTTTTCTTTTTTAAGTATTAAGACAAATTTTTTTTCCATATCAATTGCACTATAAATCCCTATAATATGAAAAATTATACTATACTACTAGGTCCCTATATTCTGCAAAATTGCACTATAGGTCCCTATATTATACAAAATTGCACTCTAGGTCCCTATATTCTTCAAAATTAGAAAATCCACATAAGATTAGAAAAAATTTAAAGTTTTGTAAATTTACCCAAAATTTACAAATTTAGGCCTAAAAAGAATGTGTTGGTCAAGAAGTTGGAAGAGGGAGACGACAAGTAGGACACTCCATCTTAATATCCATCCATCGTAATAAACAACCCGCATGAAAGAAATGATCACATGGTGTCACCTATATTTAACAATCATTAATTGCACTTTAGGAACTTAATATTATATATATACACAATTCTTTAAACATTTTATTAGATTCGGACGCTCTTTTTCAAGAACGCACTCCTTTGAAATTAGCGTCAATATTGACTTAAGTGCCCTATATTTTGCAAATATTGTACTATAGGTCCCTATATTATGACAAAATTGCACTATACGTTACTATATCATGCAAAAATTGTACTATAGGCCCCTATATCATGCAAAAACGGTTGATGAATTACTTATATATATATATATATATATATATATATTAGGGTTGCACACGGGTCGGTTATCCGACCCGAAGTGCTAAACCCTTCACCCAATCCGAGGTGTGCGGGTTTGGAAAATTAAGACCCTAACCCTATTTTAATTCTCTAAATCTGAACGGGTTGGGTACCCGCGGGTTGGGTGCGGTTTGGCTCGGGTGCGGGTCTGGTCAACACAAAGTCAAAGTACTTAAAAAAATTGAAAATTTCCAAAACATTCCATATATAGAAACTTAACAAAATAAGAAAGTTACTATATATAGTAACTTTCCTAATAGGAGTTACAACTTACATTACAAATTAACATTACAGCTTAGATATTACACCATATGACCAAACCATTATAAGTTACACAAAACCATTAGAGAAGTTAGACAAGTTACAAATTACACAAAACCAAATCAAAATTATAGTACTTATACAAATTTTACAGTCAAATAAGTTTAAATGCAACCTCTATTGTGTAAAATAGAGAAGATGTACAAAATTAGTTGCATTTTCTTCTTTGCTTCCAAGAACCTTGCTACTTCTTCCAATTTTCAATCCAGCTGCAATTTTCCTGATTTTTTCAACAAAATGGAAATGGAATTTGTTATATTTTAGCCTCAGATTATAAGTTCATCATTGGCCTTAGGGATCACCTCAGGACAAAGGGACAAGGACTACTTTTAAATATCACAAGTTACTCTCAATTCCAACTAAAACTGTTGCCAACTCAACCTTGTTTTCCTTAATTACCATAGCCTCATAAATATATATAATTTAAAACATAATCATAGGCCTCTAATGAATGGAAGTAGGGAGATGCAAAACAATAGAAGTTGAAAACTGAAATTCCTTGAGATAATATAAAAGAGTCGGTGATTTATACCTTAAGGTTATTGGTTACAGATGGGTTATAGTGGACTCGGTGGTGGTCTCACTCAACTCATCCAAGCCTAAATAACCTGTTAAACAAAAAAAAAGTATAAACAAACACAAAGTCAGATTGTGTAGCAAATAAGAAATCCCAAAAAAAACTTAACATTACAGTAATATACCTAATTCAGCTTCCAAATCCTCAATTAGTTTTTTTGAAGTGTTTAAATTAATTGGTAGTGTAGATTTCAACCAATTTTGAGTACAAATAAGTGCCTCCACTGTTTTTGGAGATAAAGAACTTCTGAATTGGTCAAGAACTCTACCACTAGTGCTAAAAGCAGATGCAGAAGCAACTGTTGAAACAGGGACAGTTAGGACATGCCTTGCCATCTCAGATAATGCTTTGAATCTGAAAGAATTGAATTTCCACCAACTAAGAACATCAAATTTATCTGTCATTTCCTCAACCTCTTCATTGAGGTATCTTTGAAGTTCATTGCCCTTGGAAATGTTTTTTTCAGCCATGAAAGATTAAAACCTATTCCCAAGAACACTATAGGACTCAATATTAGTCACTTCAGGACCAGAATTGGATTTTCCAGTTCCAGGAGCAACTGTTTTTGAGTAGCAACCAAATAGCCAAGTTAAAACATCTTCAACTCTTGCAATCAAAGCACTTGATTGAGCTGGAGTATACATGAAGTTAAAGTAGCAAGTTAATTATAGTAATTTTTTCCTTGGATCCAACACAACTGCAACATATAACAATATATTAATACTTTGGATTCCCTAGTATTTAAGGAATTTTCCCTTCATTTTAATAGCCATTTCCTTCAAAACCTCATCATCTGATCCACACAGTTCTTCAATTTTTTCCCAAATTATAACTATTTCATCATAGAACAGGTTTGAAATAACAAACAAAGTTCCTGAAAATTTCTTTGTTGAGTTGTAAAATAATCTTAGAAACTCAACAAAAGATGCAGCATTTTGCCAATCAACAAAATTAGGAGATGGTCTTTCACAATCAGTAACAAAGAATTCCTTATAGTTGTCATTATGTTCATTCATTGTAGAAAAAACTGTCTCAAACTTAATGGCAGATTCTAGCATTTTATAAGTTGAATTTCATCTAGTTGGGACATCAAGACTTAGTGAAGCCTTTGATTCAATAGAACAATTAGCCATAGACTCTTTAAATGAAGTAGAAAGAGAAGGAGAGGACCTTACATATCTTACGGCCTCGCGTATATTTTTAATAGAAGCTTCAATTTCAGAAAGTCCTTCCCTTACAATAAGATTCAAGATATGTGCGCAACATTTTACATGAAGCAACTCGTGATTTAATAGGGTTTTTGGTTTGTGTCCAGCATTTTTAACCAAGTATTTAATAGTGACAGTATTTGAAGAGGCATTGTCAACTGTTAAACACAGATATGAGTCAATCTCCCACTCCTTAAGTATTGATTCAACAACTATGCCTATTGTTTCCCCCTTATGGTCCTCAACCATACAAAACCCGATGATTCTTTTTTGAAGTACCCATTCACAATCAATATAATGGGTTGTGAGACACATATAAGATAGATTTTGATTAGAAGTCCAACAATCTGTTGTCATACTAATGCGCATTCCCTTCAAAAAAAATTTAAGCTCATTCTTTTCCTCACCATATATTGACATACATTTCCTCATTATAGTCATCCTTGATGGAATCTTAACATACTTGGGTTGCATCACATTACAGAATTTCTTAAAACCAACACCCTCCACAAATCTGAAAGACAACTCATCCAAGATAACCATTTCAGCCAAAGCTTTAGTACAAGCCTCAGCTGAGAACACATAAGTAGCTACTCCACCACCAAACTCTTCTTTGTTTAACACTAACTGAGTTTGTCTACCTTCTAGAGGGGGGTAGAATGGATACTTTTTGCATCTCCTATGATTTATATAGTTGAGCATATTAGAAGTACCATGTCTCCTTGAATCAGCTGCATAAGAAGTTTCACAATACTTACACACACCTCTCCTTACATTTGCCTCATCTATTATAGGATCAAAAACTGTCCAACAATCATCAATTATCTTAAGCTTCTTAGCATCAGGTTGTTTTGCACCTACTGGAGGTGTATGTTTAGTTAAAGTAGTAGCATCATCAGGAGTTGATTTAACTCCCTCAGTTTGTGTTGAAGAGCTAAGATCAGTTGTTGCCTCATTTACAATAACCATCACACAATTTATATCTGCAATTAACACATAAACACTTAGTCAAAAACTTGTGATATACATTCTACAATATCTAAACAATATGTTAGAATAAAATCTTGAAGTCTAATTACCTTATCTGACATTGACAAAACACACAGAGGATTAATAATCCAAAAGCCAATCCAAACTTCCATATTAGAGTAGATCTTTAACAACATTATAAGAATCAAGAATAAAGATAAAATTAGTCTTGCAATTATTATTATCATCCAAGGACTAAGGGGTATCATTTAACATCAATGTCAATTTTAAAAATTGATCACTATTATCAACTAAATATTTACTCCCATTTAATTTATAGTTAAGAAAATATCCGTTTACGAAATACAAGTTGGGTAAAGACTTAGAAGAATTTAGAGATTTTAGTTTACCCTAGAGTTCAGGTGCAACATCACATCGATGTACTTTTCAAATAACTGAATCAGACATGTTAAGGAACAATTAATTGAATGCTTCTTCATTTATTTCTTAAACTATGTCCAAGAGATCCTTATGCCATAGTTTTGTGTTCTCAATCAATGAATGTCCTACATTATGATGAGATAGTAGCGCGTTCATCTTTATCTGCCATACACCAACGTTAATTTTTCAATCATAAGCTAACATCTCAAACGAATTGTTGGCATCATTTTAGTACACGAAAAATATAGATCTATACAAACAGTTAAAAAAAGAAACTTTAATGCATGACAAAATGCTTTTTTAACCACGAGTTTATATCCACCAGATCTCAAAAACTGAAAAGTCTCTCAGGAGTTCAGAATATATAAAAACATTTTGAAATACCTTTAAAGATTATGAAGAACCCAGAAACACTAAATATGAAAACCCAAAAAACTTAAAGAACTTTAATAGACTTTTAGATCTGGATCATCAAATCCTAAAAGAGTAAAAAATTTAATATATTTGTAAGGGATTAAAACAAACTCTTATTCCATTGTTGTAAAAAAATTAAGCTCATAAGATTTGAGTTTCAAAATACATTTCAGGAAAGAGTTTAGAGCAAACAATAAAGAACACAATGATTTATCGTAGTTTAACAAAATATCTATGTCCACGTTGGGCTCAGGTAAGAGAAGTAACATATTAATATTCAGATCTATCAACTCATCTAAACTACACACACCAACTACGCTAGCTAACTATGATTATTTTTTATATTTAGATTATACAAGTTATTACATGAGATTTCAACACTCTAATTGATCTAGAAGATAACCCGTAAGTTAATTTCTAAAAGGATAGAGAAGACTTAAAAACTCTAGAACAAGAGAATGAGCCAAAATATGAATAAAGGAACCTTATATATATGGGGTGGGTAGGGTTTTAATTTGAGTCGTCCAAACCGATCAAGATCAATAAATTTAATACATCCAGCATTTACATAATAAAACACAAACATTTTAGACTCAAGTCCAATAACCTATAAAAATTTTCAGCCCAAATAATAAGACCAAACCTGACATATGACAAAACCAAAAATAAAAAAACAATCATATTTCATAAATAAAAAATCCCAAATTCAATTGATAATTTTGTTAGTTCTTTTTGTTGGATTTATTTTTTTGTTGGAAATTTTACTTACTCCACTCCCATTTAGCCCACTTAAAACATTTGACCTAAAATTAATTGATTCATTGAAATCTAAACCTTTATATTTTGAAAGCTCCCCGTTTTCTTCTTCATGTATAAAGTAGAGATAAAATTCAAGAAAATCCATAAAATGAATAAAAAGGAACAGAGAAGGCTCAAATTAAAAGTTATTATATAAAATGGTGAATTGTTTTGCTATTCTTTGATATATATATTATTCAACTTATTTTTTATAAGAAAAACTATGATTTTGATGTATAATATGTGTCAATGAGAAATATATATATAAACAATTACGATAGAGAATTATTATATTTTTTATCATTTATTTATATCTTGCAAATATATAAAGGTCGATTTGAATTTATAGTTTAATCATGTTTCTTTATTGAGCCTTATTAATATAATTTTTTTGAATTTATTTATAGAAAGATAGTTGATCATGATATTTCAAAAATATCTAGGTAAGTCTTGTCTCTCTTAAAAGTAGATTGTATGTATAAGAATTTAAATTGATGATTACTTATAGTTAGGTTATAAATTATTTGAGTAATCATATGGTTCAGTAAATTTGAGATGTTAACTATTGAGGTCAATTGGAAGGGGTTTTTTATGCAACAATTGGTATTACCTACACTATTACACATATCACTCATTCCCTAGTTTTCTTGTATATCAAAATGTGGGAAGTTAAGAAATCTGATTGTGACCAAACCCAAGTTGTAGCTTATTGTAGTCCATTACTTCTACTATGCACGCGGGAAATGATCGGGATAACCTAGATCTGTTATTGTGCGATCATATTACTCAATCCAATGAATTTCCTTTAATAATCCAAGTTTTCTTGTTCTGCCTCCTTGGACTCCTTCAATATGGCTTGAAAGGAGAAACAAAGGAGTGCTCCTTGCGAATTACCTTTAGAACATATAGCTAATCTAAAGGATATGGTTGATCCAAGATGTTTTTCCAGGTTAAAATTTATCATACTAAGAGGGGTTCGGGGTGACTGAATCGAATATTTAGGCTAATAACAATGGGGATAAAATTTAGGTCGAGATAGGGGTTTTAAGGTCATTTATACGTAGTTTTTATCAATTTGTGCAATTGTAACATTCTACTTGTCACTTGTTTCCTGGTTGCATTATATTAACTTAACGAGACATCCTTTAGTTTTAATATAATTCTGTTTTATTCAAGTTTCTATATCTTCTTTTATAGGACTCTCTTTTCATGTTAGTATAGTCAAAAAAGTAGAAGATCCGCAAAACAATAAAAAAACTCAAATGCATGGCCCATAATTGCGCACACTTTAAGTGTTTTATCACATGCCCCCACTTGTGTTTTTGCATCTATTAAAAGAATGCTACATATATGGGTAAACTGGTTTTCTTCCTCCTGGTTTTTTACAGTTTAAGTTTCTTTTTATTTCAATATATTTTGTTCATTGTGTATAAAATACATAGGTCCATGTGTATATGATATATTAAGTAAATTCCCATGTTTGTCCTCAGATTTAGTTTCTTTTTTTTAACAGTTCTATCTTGGTTGAATTTTTCGGGAGAGGCATATCAAACTTCTATAATGGTAAATCCAAATCTTAAACTAGCCTAGTTAAAGTTGAATCAAGTTTATCCGTAAAAGAGATAGCAAAACTAGATAATGAGTACGACAAGAAACGCAAAATGATGTTGGCACATAATAATTTCTTTAACAAGAGCTATTATAATATTCAAGGAAGTACCATATGGGGTGGGGGTTTAACCAATCGATCTTCACATTCCAAAATTTCACTAGTTGTCCCATTAGCTGCTACTGGTCATTGTTTGGAAAGGATGAAGAAAGATTATGAAAATGATGAAATGTTTCTTGCATCTTAGCCCAGTCTAGTCAATATTTTAGACTGTAATGGCTACAAAGATTCTTTTAATTTTTTATTCTTACTTGTCTTTATCTCTTCAATTTTTACTCCATGTTTCGTCTATATTAATGATGTTTTCATCTACAATGACATAAGCAATTCTACAACTAGTGTATCAAGTTTTACATAATGATCCTCAACGTGGACCAAGTGACCACCTCCATTAGGTCCATTTTGTAAACTGTATATATGTTTGTCGAAATTGAGTTGTTGAAACAGCAGATAACTAATTGCTCTTGAATTTGATAAATAAATATTTCCTATGAATATTTTATAATGGATTTAAATGCTTAATAGTATGATAAAGTTATTTTATATGTCTTATTTGGCAAAAATTATATTGTCTCTGGCTATCAAAGAAATCAACGGTATGCATATAATCCTTTGGGTCATTTACAAAATATATTTTTCAAATAATATATCTTTAATCGTTCACTGGAGTAAATGTATGTTTACTTTTTATAAATTAAACTCGGTTGATGAAATATATTTTACTTTTGGACCATCTAGTTTTGATGAATGAAAATTAAAGTAGGTTAATTAACTTTCTTTTACTTTGGGACCATCTATTTTGATGAATGATGTTCCTAGTTAGCTCTCTAACTGTTTGAAGTTTCTATAATTATTCTTTCACTTGTAACTAATACTAATCATATTTATATATTTATAGCATTTTTTTAATATTGTATTTATCGAAAAAAGGTCGTTGACCATGGCATTTCAACGACAGAGACATTTTATGTAATTAACTTGGCAAATCTTATCGACCATTAAGCAATAGTATTTAATGTATTAATTATAAAATTGGTGGTAGATCCGGGGTAAGGAATCATTGACTCAGGGTATCTCTAAAATTTTACAATATCTTGTTCCAAGATAAATATACAAGGTTATATTTCTAAAATATTTTAAGGTTGATTTGATCTGCAGGTCGAATAAGAATATACAGATTATGAATTCATCAATATTTCATATATATATATATATATATATAGTTTTTTATACTGAACGTGTTGAACTTATGAAAAATAATTTATATACATAAAATATTGATTTGTAAATACCACAAATCGGTAAGTAAATAATATAGTAAATGCCAACATGATTTTGTTTATATATTATTTTACACGTAACTTTAATATATTAATTGGTATTATATGTATATAAAATACTTTTTCATAAGTTCAACAAGTCAAATAGGTATCTATATATTTATGAAAGAATATATTTATATAAAATTGTAGCATTCCAAATTCATGTATTCATCTATAATACATTTATCATGATATAAGTTTAAGTGACACATGTTACTTTTATCACTATTAAGTATAACTGAAATATAAAAAGTAGGTACGTATGCAAAAATATTAAATTTATTAAATATGCACTACATGTCCTATACTAATTTGTATATGTGTAGGTGTCCATACATTTTTCTATCGTTTATTTGCACCATACTTTATAATTAGTATTAGTAGAAATGGTATATATAAACGATAAATATATCTTTATGAATCTTGACATAATTTAGGATAAACACATATTTTCTATATATATATATATATATATATATGTATATATATATATATATTTAATTCAATGCTTATTGTTAAATTATTTTTTCAATTTTAAGTATGTGTGTAAGATACACAAGAAAGGTTATAAATTGTTTAAAAAAGTCAAAGAACCATGTTCCACACTTGCATGGATTTTATCGTTAGATGAGTTATGTTAAATAACATATCGGATAGTTTTATTAACAAGAAGTATACATATATTTCTTTGGATTATTTTTCTATTGTAATATAATTATATATATCAGTGTGCCTGTGGGGGCCTCGTACCTATCTCGTGTTTGCTTGTGGAGGCCTCGTAACTATGTCGTGTAAGCTTGTAAGGGACTCGTACCTATCTCGTGTATGCTTGTGGGGGTCTCATACACATCTCATGTGTTCTTGTGGATGCCTCGTACATATCTCGTGTGTGCCTATTGGGGGGCTGTACCTATCTTGTTTTTCATGTTGGGGGCCTCATACCTATCTCGTGTGTGCCTATGGGTGTCTTGTACCTACCTTGAGTATGCTTGTCTGGTTCTTGTCCCTTTCTCAAGTTTTAATGTGTACCATCGAGAATTTATTTCATATGTAAGAAATATTATTTATAGTGATGAATTGCATTATCAGGTTTACTCGTTATATATCTATCAGTGACCCACATAATATTTTAACATAAAATTTGTGTTTGATATTTTTGATGACTTACTAAGCATTCGGTTTCTCACTCGTACTTTATGTCTGTGTTTTAGATAAGCATGAATCAGGGGAATGGGTATGAGAAGAGGGTAAAAAAGTTAACTAGTTACGAGCATCTCGTTAAAGGGAGTCATGATTGCTATCTCTATTTAAGAACTCATATTTACATTCATTGAATTGTCACTATCTTAGGCATGCATGCTACATCAGATTCAGCATCACTAATAGTCAATTTGTTCTTTAGTTTTATATTTTTTTCATAAAATGTCCAAACTTTACCATAAAGTAAATATTTTTTAGTTTCATTAGACTTCTTCTTACGATTATTAAAGTTTATCATTTTTTTTGCATCCCGGACATGTATAATATTTGTTCTAGGTTTAATAAACAGCTACAAGACAATTCTTCTACTTAGTTTAATTTCAATTTTCTGGTTAGCAAAGAAGCAATCACTTGATCAAAAGTAGGGACAATACTCAGTTCTTCAACTTAGTTTAATTTCAATTTCTTTGGTTGTTAAAGAAGCAGTCACTTTGATCAGCAGTAGGGACAATTGTTGCATATTGAAGTAGATCTTTAACAACTTGATAAGAATCAAGAATAAAGTTAAAAACAGTCATGCACTTATTATTATCATCCAAGGACTAAGGGGTACATTTAACATCAAAGTCAATTTTAAAAATTCATCACTATTATACTCCAAAATTTTAAAGGCATCCATTTTATAGTTAAACAAAGATCCTTTTAAAAAATACAAGTTGGGTAAAGTATTAGTAGAATAGAGAGATTCTAGTTTACTCTAGAGTTCAAGTGCAGTATCACGTCGATGTACATTTCAAATAACTGAATCGCACATGTTAAGAAACAATAAATTGAATGCCTTTTCATCTATTTCTCCGACTATATCCAAGAGATCTTTAAGCCATATTTCTATGTTCTAAACCAATGCACCAATGCATGTCCTTCAGTATGATGAGATAGTAGCGTGTTCATCTTTATCTGCCTTACACCAAATGAAATTTTTTCATCATAGGTTAACATCTCAAACCGGTTGTAGCTATCATGTTAGTACACAAAAAATATAGGTATGTACAAAAAGTTAAAAAAGAACTTTACAGCATGAAAATACCTTTTAATCCATGAGTATTTGAAAAACTGAAAAGTCTCTCAGGAGTTCAGAATATTATAAATTTTATTGAAATACCTTTACAGATCCAGAAACACCAAATCTGAAAACCCAAAAAATTAAAAGAACTGTAATCGACTTTTAGATCTGGATCATCAAACCCTAAAAGAGTAAAAAATATAAGATATTTGTAAGGGATTTAAACAAACTCTTATTCCACTGTTGTAAAAATGTTAAGATCATAAATTTGAGTTTCAAAATACATTTTAGAAAAGAGTTCAGAGAAAACTATAAAGAACACAATAATTTATCGTGGTTTAACAAAATATCTACGTCCACGTTGGGCTTCGGTGATAGATGTTACTTAACGATATTCAGACAATCAAACCAAAAACCTTCAAGCTATCAACTAATATAGACTACCCAAACCAACTACTATAGCTAACTAGTGATTATTTTTTATTGAATGAGATTTAAACACTCTAATCGATTAAGAAGATAAACCATAAGTTTATTTCTAAAAGGAGATAGAAGACTGAAAAACTCAAGAACAAGAGAATGAGCCGAAATATGAATAAGGGAACCTTATATATAGGGTGGGTAGGGTTTAATTTGAATCGTCCAAACCGATCAAGATCAATAAATTTAATACATATGGGGTTTAATTAATAAAACACAAACATTTTAGACTCAAGACCAATAACCTATAAAAGAGTTCAGCCCGAAAATAAGACCAATACTGACTTATGACAAAACAGTGACTTAGACTAATCTAACCAAAAAACAATCATATTTCATAAATTTAAAAACCCAAATCTATTAGATTATTTAGTTAGTTCTTTTTGTTCTATTTATTTTTTTGTTGGAAACTTTACTTACTCCTATCGCATTTACCCTATATTAAACATTTGACCTAAAATTATTTGATTTATGGAAATCTAAACCTTTATATTTTTGAAACCTCACAGTCTTCTTCTTCATGCATAACGTAGAGATTAAATTTAAGAAAATCCATAAAATGAAGAAAAAGGAAAAGAGAAGGCTAAAATCAAAAGTTATTGTATAAATGGTAAATTGGTTTGCTATTTTTTATATTTATATATAATTAAATTAATTTTTTATAACAAAAACTTTGATTTTGATGTACAATATGTGTCAATGAGAAAGATATATAAACAACTACAACTGAAAAATTAATAAAAATTATTATATTCTTGAATCATTTATTTATATCTTGCAAATATACGATTGTCTATTTAAATTTATGGTTGAATCTTGTATCTTTATTGATCCTTACTAATAAAAATATTTTGAATTTATTTACAGAAAGATTCGTTGATTATGATATTTCAAAATATATATAGGTAAGTCTTGTCTCTCCTAATAGTAGATTGTATGTATAAGATTTTAAATTGATGATAAATTATACTTAAGTTATAAATTATTTGAGTAATCATATGGTTCAGTCTGTTAGAGATGTTAACAATTGAGGTAAATTAAATTAGATTTTCATGCAACAATTGATATTACCTGTACTTTAAACATATCACTTATTCCCTAATTTTCTTTTGTATCAAAATATAGAAAACTAGGAAAACTGATAGTGAACAAACCCAAGCTATAGCTTAGTGTAGTTCATTACTTCTACTACCCGGGAAATGAGTGGGATCAACGAGATCTGTCATTAAGCGATCATATTACTCAATCCAATGAATTTCTTTTAATAAACTGAGTTATCTTGTTCCGGCTCCTTGGACTCCTTCAATCCAGCTTGGAAGATGAAACAAACGAGGGCTCCCTACGAATTACCTTTAAAACATATAGCTGATCTAAAGGATAGGGTTGATCCAATATTTTTTTGGGGTCAAAATTTATTATTATCAGAGGGGTTTCGGGGTGAATAAAAATCGAATATTTAGGCTAATATCAATGGGGCTAAAATTTAGGTAGAGATAGAGGGTTTAATTCCATTTATACTTAGTTTTTATCAATTTGTGCAATTGTGACATTCTACTTTTCACTTGTTTCCTTGTTGCCTTATATTAACGAGACATCCTTTAATTTTAATATAGTTTTGTTTTAGTCAAGTTTCTATATCTTCTTTTCTAGGACACTCTTTTCATGTTAGCATAGTCAAAAAAGTAGAAGATCCTCAAAACAATAAAAAAACTCAAATCCATGGCCGATCATTGCGCACACTTTAAGTGTTTTATCACATGCCTCTCCACTCGTGTTTTTGCATCTATTAAAATAATGCTACATATATGGGTATACTCGTTTTCTTCCTCCTGGTTTCTTACCGTTTAAGTTTCTTTTTATTTCAATATATCTTGTTGATTGTGTATGAAATACATAGGTACATGTGTATATAAGATATTAATTAAATTCCCATGTTTGTTCTCAAATTTAGTTACTTTTTTTTTAAATTTTATCTTGGTTGAGTTTTTCAGGAGAGGCATAACAAACTTATATAATGGTAAATCCAAATATTACAGTAGCCTAGTTAAAGTTGATTCAAGTTTATCCGTAAAAGAGATAGCAAAACTGGATAATGCATACGAAAAGAAACGCAAAATGATGGTGGCACATAATAATTTCTTTAACAAGAGCAATGATAATCTTTAAGTAAGTACCATCCAGGGTGGGAGTTTAACCGATCGATCTTCATATTCCAAAATTACGCTGCTTGTCCCATCAGCTGATAATGGCCATTGTTTGGAAAGGATGAAGAAAGATTATAAAAATGATGAAATGTTTCGTGCATCTTAGCCTAGTCTAGTCAATGTTATAGACTTTATTGGCTTCAAAATTTCTTTAAATTTTCTATTCTTACTTGTCTTTAACTCTTCAATTTTTTAAGCCATGTTTTGTCTACATTATTGTTGTTTTCATCTACAAAGACACAAGAAATTTAACAACTAGTGTATCAAGTTTTACATAATGATCCTCAACGTGCGCCAAGCGACCACCTGAAACTAAACTCCATTATGTCCATTTTGTAAACTGTATATATGTTTGTCGAAATTGAGTTGTTGAAATAGGGGATAACTAATTACTCTTTATTTTGATAAATAAGTATTTCCTATGAATATTTTATTATGGATCTAAATGCTTAATAGTATGATAGAATTATATTATATGTTTTATTTGGTAAAAATTATATTGTCTCTGGCTATCAAAAAAATCAGCGGTATGCGTATAATCTTTTGGGTCATTTACAAAATATATTTTTCAAATCATATATCTTTAATCGTTCACTAGAGTAAATGTATGTTTACTTTTTATAAATTAAACTTGGTTGATAAAACATATTTTACTTTTGGACCATCTAGTTTTGATGAATGAAAGTTAAAGTAGGTTGATTAAATTTCTTTTACTTTGGGACCATCTAATTTGATGAATGATGTTCCTAGATAGCTCTCTAACTGTTTGAAGTTTCATTAATTATTCTTTCACTTGTAACTAATACTAATCATATTAATATATATAGCATTTTTTTAATATTTTATTTACCGAAAAAAGGTGGCTGACCATGGTATTTCAACGACATAGATATTTTATGTAATTAACTTGGCAAGTCTTATCCACCTTTTAGCAATAGTATTTAATGTATTAATTCTAAAATTGGTGGTACATTCGGGGTAAGGAATCATTGACTCACGGTATCTCTAAATTTTTATAGTATCTTGTTTCAAGATATATATACAAGGTCATATTTCTAAACAATTTTAAGGTAGATTTGATCTGTAGGTCGAATAAGAATATACAGAGGTGGAATTCATCAATATTTCATATATATATTTCATATATATATATATATATATATATATATATATATATATATATTTATATATAGTTTCTTATACTGAATATGTTGAACTTATGAAAAATATTTTATATACATAAAATATTAATTTGTATATGCCACAAATCGGTAAGTAAATAATCTAGTAAATGCCAACATGATTTTGTTTATATAGTATTTTACACGTAACTTGAATATATTAATTTGAATTATATGTATATAAAATACTTTTTCATAAGTTTAACAAGTCCAATAGTCCTCTATATAATTATGAAAGAATATATTTATATGAAATTGTAGCATTCCAATTTTATGCATTCATCTATAATACATTTATCATGATGTACGTTTAAGTGACACATGTTACTTTTATCACTATTAAGTATAACTGAAATATAAAAAGTAGGTATGTATGCAAAAATATTAAATTTAATAAATATGCACTAGAGGGGCTATACTCATTTGTATATGTGTAGGTGTCCATACATTTTTCTATCTTTTATTTACACCATACTTTAAAATTAGTATTAGTAGAAATGGTATATATAAAGTATAAATATATATTTATGAATCTTGAAATAATTTAGGATAAACACATATTTTCTCTCTCTCTCTCTCTATATCTATATAATATCGGAGAAGGGCCAACGCCCGAAATGTCTCCAGTTTTTCTCCACATTTTCTAGCCTTCAGATTAAATTTTTATCATTTTCGACCTTTAGATCGATTTCAATTAATGGTCTAGATTGTCTAAATACAATCTACGGTTTTTAATATCTTGATGTCTCCTTCTATATTTTTCAGCCCTTGGATTGCTTTTTTTTTTTTAAACAAAAAACAAAAAACAAAAAATCTTCTTCACCGCTTCTCTCTCTAACTTCACCTTTCCATCACCAAGCTCCTCTCCTGTACAATCGAAGAACCGAAATTAAATCTTCCCACCAAGCCGCTCTCATGCACAATCGAAAAAACCCATCTCTGCAAACCCTCGATTCAGCCGCTCTCCTTCACAAGAAAACCGCCGCTACTCGCGAACCACAGGTAAAAAAATTATTTTACTTTTCAAACCCTCCATTTTCTCCAGCCGATTCAACCTTCCCACTAAGAGAGCCGCTATGGAACATTCAATAAAACCTATAACCCATTGCTTTAAACTCGCATTGGAACAAAAATTGTATATGTATGTCATAATAAAACTCACACAGATCCCCTCAGCATAATAACACCTTAGACCTATATTGATATCTGGATTTTTACTTTGTTGCATAATAAAGAAATCTCTTCACTTTCAGGTCTCACCTTCTTCCTCTCCGGGACCACCATCATCAACCGGACCTTCCGACCAATCCTCTCTCCTGCAAAAGAAAATCGCCGGAAACACTCACCTTCCCATCAAGCCGCTGCCGCCACTGGGGAGCATTCTCCACCACCAACCCGATTTGGCGAAGAGCCAGATTAAGGTAAAAAAAATTTATTTCTAACCTAATCTCATTACAAACTCTATAAAAATTGAATTATTTTTAACCTAATCTCATTACTTTTACAATTTTTCAGAATTGTATGATTTAATTATAATTACAAGTCGTGTTGTAATGGCCAATTTATGATGTTGGAAGCCTTATACTATATAAAAAGTAATGCGCTGAGAATAGCGACCTAATCTCATCACTTTTACAGCATTTCAGATTATCTGATTGAAGTATAATTATTTATTATATTTTTATACAATTGGAGTCACAGGAAAGAATTACTTAAAGCCATCAAAGAAGTAACTAGCAGTATAATACATGATTTATGATATAATTACACATCTGTTAATTTTTTTTTAAACTTCTTTGACTGAAGGTCTCTATTTCAGAGTAATTAACCTTGCGAATTCACTAACATCAAACCACATTACCAGGTTTTGTTTGCTTTTTAATGGTTTGATCCATTAATTTTATTTAAAAAAATTTCTACTTATTTACTCTGTTGTAAATTATGATCCAACCCATGTTTTATACATGTGTTAATTGTTCCTGCTCCTACTTATCTCTATACTTAATCATGGATTATGATTGTATGAAATTCCTTCCTTCTTTGATAGCTTCAGTTGTTATTTTTGTAGTGAGATTTACGCTTCAACCAAAATCACATCCTTGGGTATGTTATCTCACATTTAATTATATCGAGTTTTCATGATTTATTTTAGTTGATACAGATTAATTTATTATTATTAAATATAGAATTTAGCAATGCAAATTCATTCCGGGTATAAAGCAGAAGAGTGAAGGAATGTGTTTTAATCATTCATGAATTGCAAGTGAGTGGAAGAGGAGACTCTTATGTTGCAACACAAGGTATTGAAAAACATACATTTTGTATTATTATTTTATTTTATTTGAGTGTAAATTGTTTTATTTGTAATTTTAATTGACTAATTTAATGTTTTTGCAACAGTTCAAATGTGTATCAACATTGTTATCTCTTCCGAATATACCAGATTTGTTCTTTGAAGAATGCAATGCTTTTGCTTTATATGGTGTGACTGAGGCAAATTAACAAACACAAGGAAGATCACTCCAATTTTCAGCCTGGTGTGACGTAGGCAAATTAACAAATATAAGAAGATCACTCCAATTTACAACTTACACAAGTCCCTTCAAAGATAAACTTAAATGTAGATTTGTGGAATGTTATTTTTGCAGAACCAGTTATCACAGCTAAATGATCTGCATGGTCAGCAAAAATATCAGCAACAGGTAATATAAAACTAAAAATAGAGAGAACTAATTCTATTGGTTTAAATAAAGAACAAACTCATACTGCTTCTTTAGCTTTGAAACAAGCTGAGGAGCTTAGAGATGAAGCTGATCGTCTCAAGATTATTTTTGTCCTTTTAATATCTTTTTTTTAAATATCATTAGTTAATGTTTTGTTTATAATACAGGGGTCTGAATTTAGTTTTGAGTGTAACGAAACTTACTTTAAAGCTGCGTTAATGTTTCTTCAAGGTGCTTCTCTTTTAGAAAATAGTGAAAGTAATAATGATGTGGAAATGAGTCAAATGCAGATATATAGTAATGCTGTTAATATTTGTGAGTAAGAATTATTATTATTTAATTAATGTTGAAGCTACAAAGGTTGATTAATGATGTTTTTTGTAACAGAAATTGTGCGATCGAATATGAAAATTGTCAAGAAATGGCTTTAGCTGCCTTAGCTTATAAATGTACTGATGTGGCGTATATGAGAGTTGTATATTGTAAAAATACAAGTACAACTAGAGTTTGGAATGATTTACAAGCAACTTTACATATGATTCCACAAGGTGATTTAATTTTATTTATTTTATTAATCTTTTAAATAATGTTTTTTTAATGTTTGTATGTTTGTTTGTCTATTAGATGAATCTCCTTCATCTTCTGCATCAGATATTGATAATTTGAATAATCAAGTAGCGAATTTGGATAAGTCTGGTGTATTAGGGGGTAGAGGAGTAAATTCTTCTTCTTCTTCTCTTCTACCTGGAAATCATATTAATGGTCCTCAAAACCGTCCAAATTTTGTTCGACTACTTGATTTCGTAAGTAGAATTATATTAATTAATTAATATAGAACTAATGTAGAGCAATAATTTAATTTAATTTAATTTGTTTAGGCAAAGGATGTAAATTTGGCATTTTAATTTTTTTAAAAATAATTGGCTATTTGCGATGGGAAGGAAAGTAATTGGTGATTTGGCACAAAGGTGGTGTTCGGTTTACTGTCCCCTCTTGAATGGCATTGGTCAACCCACCGTCCTTACATTAAGACGTAATTAGTACAAAGGGCGGTATGCCCTACTTACCGCCCTCTTGATGGGCGTTGTTCAACCCACCGCTAAATTAGGGTAATTTTTGTAGGTTAATTTATTTATTTTGTTTAAGTATTTGATTGATTATTATTTTTCTAATACAAATCCTACAATGGCCATTTTATGAACACAATATAGGGACTTATAGTGTGGTTTTTGCAAAATACAAGGACACAATTTTTACACAATTCAGGGACCTATAGTGAGATTTATGCACAATACAGGGACCTATAGTGCAATTTTTGCACAATACAGGGACCTATAGTGCGATTTTTGCACAATTCAGGGACCTATAGTGCGATTTTTGCACAAAACAGGGGACCTATAATGTGATTTTTTCACAATACAGGGGACCTATAATGTGATTTTTTCACAATACAGGGACCTATAGTGCAATTGTTGCACAATACAGGGACATGCGATTTTGCAAAATACAGGGACCTATAGTGTGATTTTTTCACAATACAAGGACCTATAGTGCAATTTATGCACAATATAAGGACCAATAGTTTAATTTTGTGAGAAATACCGGGACCTATAGTGGGATTTTTGCACAATACAGGGACCTTTAGTAGCAGCTGAGCTTTGGAAACTCAAATCAGTCTTGAGCAATCTTACGGATTTTGAAACTCCACAAAATTATGTTAGTTCACCTGTTTTAGGGTGAAATCTGTGTGGCTTTGCCATGCTGGTGATTGAAGATAGTCACTTAATTGTTATCAATTGTCTAACTTTCAATCTATTCATAAATAATTCTGGTTATGTATATACAAATTAAAAGCTTCAAGACAGGAAAGACCAATATTGCAAATAAGCACATATTATTTTCCTATTCATTCGATCTTCTCCACTTTACGAACTACCAAACTGTAGCCTTCATTAATTACTGGACTCTATGATAGACCTTTTTACATCCAATAAATCAATTTTTCTAACTTATAAGGTATATTTATAATATGTTTAGCCTGGCAAAAAAAGAAATACCTGTAAACATTTGTGTATGTAGTGTAATTGTACATTCTATATGAAGGAATGGATGGATATTGAAAATGTTAAATAAAATATAAAAAAGTTTTTTCAATCAAAGATTTTAGTTTATTTTTCTAAACACTAACGGATGAACGGTTTTTTGTAATTATTAACAAAATATGACCCTTAATCAAATCATTAATTGCTATTATTGTGAAAACTCACCATTTTTACCCTCTTACAATAAACAACCGCTATAATCTTGCGATCCTCTTGGTAATCACCTCCTAATCTCAACTAAGATATAGGTTGTCAAAAAAGTTATAATGAACAGCAAAGAAGGAATAAACTAAACACTAACTTCTCATAATAATATCCAAAAATATACCAAGGAAGGATGTATGAAAAGTTTAATGAACGTAAAATGAAAGTCACTTGAAGCAAATTGCATCCTATTTTTTGTGACTGGTTGATTGATTTATAGTTTATGTAGCTGTTTGTGCAAATCGCATTCTATTTTTTGTCCTTGGTCGAATATTTTTCAGTTTCTTTTTATCTCAAGTATTGTCTTTTATCCTGTGTTATGTATATTTTTCTAAATTAATATTGTTAGAGTGCCTTCAGGCACGGGTTCATACCTAGTATATATATATATATATTAAGTTCTTATTGTTAAATTCTTTTATCAATTTTAAGTATGTGTGTAGGATATACAACAAAGATTATTAATTGTTTAAAAAAGTCAAAGGACCATGTTCCTCACTTGCATGGATTTTATCGTTAGTCGAGTTATGTTAAATAACATATCAGATGGTTTTATTAACTAGAAGTATACATATATTTCTTTGGATTATTTTCAATTGTAATGTGATTATATATATCAGTGTGCCTGTGTGGGCCTCGTACCTATCTCTTATTTGCTTGCGAGGGCCTCGTACCTATCTTGTGTAAGCTTGTAGGGGACTCGTATCTATCTCGTGTATGCTTGTGGGGGTCTAATACATATCTCATGTGTACTTGTGGATGCCTCATACATATCTCGTGTGTGCCTGTGGGGCCGTGTACCTATCTTGTTTTTCATGTAGGGGGCCTCATACATATCTTGTGTGTGCCTATGGGTGTCTTGTACCTACATCGTGTATGCTTGTTTGGTTCTTGTGCCTATCTCAAGTTTTAATGTGTTCCATCGAGAATTTATTTCATATGTAAGTAATATTATTTATAGTGATGAATTGCATTATCACGTTTACACGTGGTATATCTATTAGTCACCCACATAGTTTTTTATCTTAAAATTTGTGTTTGATATTTTTCATGACTTACTAAGCATTCAGTTTCTCATTCGTACTTAATGTTTGTGTTTTTAAATAAGCATGAAACAAAGAAATGGGTATGTGAAGAGGGTAGAAAAGTTAACTAGTTACAAGCATCTCGTTAAAGGGAGTCATGATGACTATCTCTATTTAAGAAGTCATATTTACTTTCATTGAATTGTCACTATCTTAGGCATGCATGCTACATCAGATTCATCATCACCAATAATCAATTTGTTCTTTAGCTTCAATTTTTTTTTTTCTTAAAATGTCCAAACTTTACCACAATGTAAATATTTTTGAGTTTCTTTAGACTTTGTCTTACGATTATTAAAAGTTATCGTCTTTTTTTTGCATCCCGGACATGTATAATATATGTTCTATGTTTAATAAAAAGCTATAAGCCAATTCTCCTACTTAGTTTAATTTCAATTTTTCTTGTTAGCAAAGAAGCAATCACTTCATGAAAAGTAGGGACAATACGCAGTTCTTCAACTTAGTTTAATATCAATTTCTTTTGTTGTTAAAGAAGCAATCACTTTGATCAGCTAGTAAAAAAATTTGTTGCATATTGAAGTAGATCTTTAACAACTTGATAAGAATCAAGAATAAAGTTAAAAACACTCATGCACTTATTATTATAATCCAAGGACTAAGGGGTACCATTTAACATCAAAGTCAATTTTAAAAATTCATTAGTGTTATCATTCAGTGATTTAATCACATCCATTTTGTAGTTAAACAAATTTCCTTTTAAGAAATAAAAGTTGGGTAAAGACTCAGTAGAATATAGAGATTCTTGTTTACCCTAGAGTTCAAGTGCAGTATCACATCGATGTACATTTTAAATAACTGAATTGCACATGTTAAGAAACAATAAATTGAATGCTTCTTCATCTATTTCTCCGACTATGTCCAAGAGATATTTAGGCCATAGTTTTATGTTCTCAACCAATGCATGTCCTACAATATGATGAGATAGTAGCGCGATCATCTTTATCTACGGTACACCAAAGTCAATTTTTCCATCATAGGTTAACATCTCAAACGAGTTGTAGCAAACATGTTAGTACACGAATAAAATAGATCTGTACAAAAGGTTAAAAAATAACTTTACAGCATGAAAATACCTTTTAAACCATGAGTTTATATCCACCAGATCTCGAAAAATGAAAAGTCCCTCAAGAGTTCAGAATATTCGAAATTTTATTGAAATACCTTTAACGATTTTCAAGATCCCAGAAACACCAAATCTGAAAACCCAAAAAATTAAAAGAACCTTAATCGACTTTTAGATCTGGATCATCAAAACCTAAAAGAGTAGAAAATATAAGATATTTGTAAGTGATTTAAACAAACTCTTATTCCACTATTGTAAGAACGTTAAGATTAGAAAATTTGAGTTTCAAAATACATTTTAAAAAAGAGTTTAGAGCAAACTATAAAGAACACAATGATTTATCGGGATTTTATAAAATATCAACGTCCACGTTGGGCTCCGATGATAGACGTTACTTAACAATATTCAGAAAATCAAAACAAAACCTTCAAGCTATAAACTAATATAGACTACCCAAACCAACTACGCTAGCTAACTAGTGATTATATTTTATCTTTAGACTATACAAGCTATTGCATGATATTTTAAACACTCTAATCAATCTAGAAGATAAACCCTAATTTATTTCTAAAAGAAGATAGAAGAATTAAAAACTCAAGAACAAGAGAATGAGCCAAAATATGAATAAGGGAACCTTATAAAGTGGGTGGGTAGGGTTTTAATTTGAGCCGTCCAAACTGATCAAGATCAATCAATTTAATACATCTGGCGTTTACATAATAAAAGACAAACATTTTACACTCAAGTCCAACAACATATAAAAATGTTCAGCCCAAATAAGAAGAACAAAGCCGACATATGAAAAAAACAATGACTTGGACTAGTCCAACCCCAAAAACAGATATATTTAAAAAATATAAAAACCCAAATCCAATAGATTATTTAGTTAGTTATTTTTGTTAGATTTATTTTTTTATTGGAAACTTTACTTACTCCTTTTCCATTTAGCCCATGTATAACATTTGACCTAAAATTATTTGATTCATCGAAATCTAAACCTTTATATTTTTGAAATCTCACCGTCTTCTTCTTCATGAATATAGTAGAGATAAAATTAAAGAAAATCCATATAATGAAGAAAAAGGAAAAGACAAGGCTAAAATCAAAGGTTACTATATAAAATGGTAAATTGTTTTGCTATTTTTTAGATTTATATATAATTAAATTTTTTTTTATAAAAAAAACTCGGATTTTGATTTACAATATGTGTCAATGAGAAAGATATATAAATAATTACAACTGAAAAATTAATAAAAATTATTATATTCATGAATCATTTATTTATGATGTATGTTTAAATTTATTGTTGAATCTTGTATCTTTATTGATTCTTATTAATATAAATATTTTGAATTTATTTTCATAAAGATTGTTGATTATGATATTTCAAAATATATGTAGGTAAGTCTTGTCTCTCCTAAAAGTAGATTGTATGTATAACATTTTAAATTGATGATAAATTATAGTTAAGTTATAAATTATTTGAGTAATCATATGGGTCAAGTAAGTTAGAGATGTTAACAATTGAGGTCAATTGGAATGAATTTTTATGCAACAATTGATATTACATGCACTTTACACATATCACTTATTCTCTAATTTTCTTTTATATCAAAATATGGGAAACTAGGAAAATTGATAGTGAACAAACCCAAGCTATAGCTTAGTGCAGTTCATTACTTCTACTATCCGGGAAATGAGTGAGATCAACTAGATCTGTTATTAAGATATCATATTACTCAATCCAATGAATTTATTTTAATCTAGCTCCTTGGACTCCTTCAATCCAGCTTGGAAGGAGAAATAAAAAAGGGCTCATTGTGAATTACCTTTAAAACATATAGTTGATCTAAAGGATAGGGTTGATCCAAGATTTTTTCAAGGTTAAAATTTATTATAATCATAGGGGTTTCGGGGTGACTGAAATCGAATATTTAGGCTAATATCAATGGGGCCAAAATTTAGGTCGAGATAGAGGGTTTACTTCCATTTATACTTAGTTTTTATCGATTTGTGCAATTGTGACATTCTACATGTAACGTGTTTCCTGTTGCCTTATATTAACGAGACTTCCTTTTGTTTTAAAATTATTCTATTTTATTCAAGTTTCTATATCTTCTTTTCTAGGACTCTCTTTTCATGTTAACATAGTCAAAAAAGTAGAAGATACGCAAAACAATAAAAAAAACTCCAATGCATGGCCCGTCATTGTGCACACTTTAAGTGTTTTATCATATGCCTCTCCACTTGTGTTTTTGGATCTATTAAAAGAATACTACATATATGGGTAAACTGGCTTTCTTCCTCCTGGTTTTTTATAGTTTAAGTTTCTTTTTATTTCAATATAATTTGTTAATTGTGTATAAAATACATATGTACATGTGTATATGAGATATTAAGTAAATTCCCATGTTGGTCCTCAAATTTAGTTTCTTTTTTGTAACATTTGTATCTTGGTTGAGTTTTTCAGGAGAGGCATATCAAACTTCTATAATGGTAAATCCAAATCTTACACTAGGCTAGTTAAAGTGGAATCAAGTTTATCTTTAAAAGAGATCGCAAAACTGGATAATGCGTACGACAAGAAACGCAAAATGATGGTGGCAAATAATAATTTCTTTAACAAGAGCTATGATAATCTTTAAGGAAGTACCATCCGGGGTGGGGGTTTAACCAATCGATATTCACATTCCAAAATTCCACTAGTTGTCCCATCAGCTTCTACTGGTCATTGTTTGGAAAGGATGAAGAAATATTATGAAAATGATGAAATCTTTCTTGCATCTTAGCCTACTCTAGTCAATGTTTTAGACTGCAATGGCTACAAACTTTCTTTTAATTTTTTATTCTTACTTGTCTTTAACTCTTCAATTTTTAAAGACATGTTTGGTCTACATTATTGTTGTTTTCATCTACAAAGACACAAGCAATTCAACAACTAGTGAATCAAGTTTTACATAATGATCCTCAACCTAGACCAAGCGACAACTTGAAACTGAACTCCATTAGGTCCATTTTGTAAACTATTAATATTTTATTATGGATTTAAATGCTTAATAGTATGATAAAGTTATTTTATATGTCTTATTTGGCGAAAATTATATTGTCTCTGGCAAAATATATTTTTCAAATCATATATCTTCAATAGTTCACTGGAGTAAATGTATGTTATTTTTTAAAAATTAAACTTGATTGATGAAATATATTTTACTTTTGGACCATCTAGTTTTGATGAATGAAAGTTAAAGTAGGTTAATTAAATTTCTTTTACTTTGGGACCATCTAGTTTTGATGAATGATGTTCCTAGTTAGCTTTTTAACTGTTTGAAGTTTAATTAATTATTCTTTCACTTGTAACTAATACTAATCATATTAATATATATATAGAATTTTTTTAATATTTTATTTACCGAAAAAAGGTCGATGACCATGGCATTTCAACGACAGACACATTTTATGTAATTAACTTGGCAAGTCTTATCGACCTTTTAGCAATTGTATTTAATGTATTAATTCTGAAATTGGTGGTAGATTCGGGTTAAGGATTCATTAACTCACGGTATCTCTAAATTTTACAATATCTTGTTCCAAGATAAATATACAAGGTCATATTTCTAAACTATTTTAAGGTTAATTTGATCTGTATGTCGAATAAAAATATAAAGAGTATGAATTCATCAATATTTCATATATATATATATATATATATATATATATATATATATATATATATATATATATATATATATATATATATAGTTTTTTATACTGAACATGTGGAACATAGGAAAAATATTTTATACACATAAAATATTAATTTGTATATGCCACAAATCGGTAAGAAAATAATCTAGTAAACGCCAACATGATTTTGTTTATATAGTATTTTACATGTAACTTATATATATTAAATTGTATTATATGTATATAAAATACTTTTTCATATGTTCAACAAGTCCAATAGGCATCTATATATTTATGAAAGAATATATTTATATGAAATTGTAGCATTCCAAATTCATGCATTCATCTATAATACATTTATCATGATATAAGTTTAAGTGACACATGTTATATTTATCACTATTAAGTATAACTTAAATATAAAAAAAAGGTATGTATGCAAAAATATTAAATTTAATAAATATGCACTAGAGGGCCTATACTCATTTGTATATGTGTAGATGTCCATAAATTTTCCTATATTTTATTTGCACCATACTTTATAATTAGTATTAGTAGAAATGGTATATATAAAGTATAAATATATATTTATGAATCTTGACATAATTTAGGATAAACACATATTTTCTATATATATATATATATATATATATATATTTAAATTCAGTGCGTATTGTTAAATTCTTTTATCAATTTTAAGTATGTGTGTAAGATATACAAGAAAGGTTATAAATTGTTTAAAAAAGTCAAAGGACCATGTTCCTTACTTGCAAGGATTTATCGTTAGACGTGTTATGTTAAATAACATATTAGATAGTTTTATTAACTAGAATCATACATATATTTATTTGGATTATTTTTCTATTGTAATGTGATTATATATATAAATGTGCATGTGGGGGCCTCGTACCTATCTCTTGTTTGCTTGTGGGGGCCTCGTACCTATATCGTGTAAGCTTGTAGGGGACTCGTACCTATCTCGTGTATGCTTGTGGGGGTCTCATACATATCTCATGTGTTTTTGTTGATGCCTCGTACATATCTCGTGTGTGCCTGTGGGGGCCCTGTACCTATCTTGTTTTTCATGTTGGGGGCCTCATACCTATCTCGTGTGTGCCTATGGGTATCTTGTACCTACTTCGTGTATGCTTGTCTGGTTCTTGTCCCTATCTCAAGTTCTAATGTGTACCATCGAGAATTTATTTCATATGTAAGCAATATTATTTATAGTGATGAATTACATTATCAGGTTTACTCGTGATATATCTATCAGTGACCCACATAGTTTTGTATCTTAAAATTTGTGTTTGATATTTTTCATGACTTACTAAGCATTTGGTTTCTCACTCGTACTTAATGTCTGTCTTTTAGATAAGCATGAATCAGAGGAATGGGTATGTGAAGAGGGTAGAAAAGTTAATTAGTTACGAGCATCTTGTTAAAGGGAGTCATGATGACTATCTCTATTTTAGAACTGATATTTACTTTCATTGAATTGTCACTATCTTAGGCATGCATGCTGCATCAGATCATCACCAATAGTCAATTTATTCTTTAGTTTTAAATTTTTTTTCTTAAAATGTCCAAACTTTAGCACAATGTAAATATTTTTGAGTTTCTTTAGTCTTTGTCTTACAATTATTAAAAGTTATCGTCTTTTTTTTGCATCCTGGACATGTATAATATATGTTATAGGTTTAATAAACAGCTATAACATAATTCTTCTACTTAGTTTAATTTTAATTTTTCTGGTTAGCAAACAAGGATTCACTTGATCAAAAGTAGTGACAAGACTCAGTTCTTCAACTTAGATTAATTTTACTTTCTTTGGTTGTTAAAGAAGTAATCACTTTGATCAGCAGTACGGACAACTGTTGCATACTGAAGTAGATCTTTAACAACTTGATAAGAATCAAGAATAGAGTTAAAAACAGTCATGCACTTGTTATTATCATCCAAGGACTAAGGGGTACCATTTAAGATCAAATTCAATTTTAAAAATTCATCACTAATATCATCCAAAGATTTACTCGCATCCATTTTATAGTTAAACAAAGATCCTTTTAGAAAATACAAGTTGGGTAAAGACTTAGTAGAATAGAGAGATTCTAGTTTACCCTAGAGTTCAAGTCCAGTATCACATTGATGTACATTTCCAATAACTGAATCAAACATGTTAAAAAACAATAAATTGAATGCTTCTTCATCTATTTCTCCGACTATGTCTAAGAGATCTTTAGGCCATAGTTCTATGTTCTTAACCAATGCATGTCCTACAATATGATGAGATAGTAGCACGTTCATCTTTATCTACCGTACACCATAGTTAATTTTTCCATCATAGGTTAACATCTCGAACGAGTTGTAGCCATCATGTTAGTACACGAAAAATATAGATATGTAAAAAAAGTTAAAAAAAACTTTACAGCATAAAAATACCTTTTAAACCATGAGTTTATATCCACCAGAACTCGAAAACTGAAAAGTCTCTCAAGAGTTCAGAATAATAGAAATTTTATTAAAATACCTTTAAAGATTTTCAAGATCCTAGAAACACAAAATCAGAAAACCCAAAATATTAAAAGAACTTTTATCGACTTTTAGATCTGGATCATCAAACCCTAAAAGAGTATAAAATATAAGATATTTGTAAGGGATTTGAACAAACTCTTATTTCACTGTTGTAAAAACGTTAGGATCTTAAGATTTGAGTTTCAAAATACATTTTAGAAAAGAGGTTAGAGCAAATTATAAAGAACAAAATAATTTATTGTGGTTTTACAAAATATCTACGTCCATGTTGGGCTCCGGTGATAAAAGTTACTTAACGATATTCAGACAATCAAACTAAAACCTTAAAGCTATCAACTAATATAGACTACCCAAACAAACTACGCTAGTTAACTAGTGATTATTTTTTATCTTTAGACAATACTCCTTTTTCATTTAGCACATATAAAACATTTGACCTAAAATTATTTGATTCATCTAAACCTAACCTTAAAATTTATTAAACCTCTCTGTCTTCTTCTTCATGAATAAAGTAGAGATAAAATTACAGAAAATCCATAAATGAAGAAAAAGGAAAAAGAGAAGGCTAAAATCAAAAGTTATTGTATAAAATGGTAAATTGTTTTGCTATATTTTATATTTTTATATAATTAAATTTATTTTTTATAAGAAAAACTCTGATTTTGATGTACAATAAGTGTCAATGAGAAAGATATATAAACAATTACAACTGAAAAATTAATAAAAATTATTATATTCTTAGAATCATTTATTTATATCTTGCAAATATACAAATGTTTATTTGCATTTATGTTTGAATCGTGTATCTTTATTGATCCATATTAATATAAATTTTTTGAATTTATTCACGAAAAGATCGTTGATTATGATATTTCAAAATATATTTAGGTAAGTCTTGTCTCTCCTAAAAGTAGATTGTATGTATAATATTTTAAATAGATGATAAATTATAGTTAAGTTATAAATTATTTGAGTAATCATATGGTTCAGTAAGTTAGAGATGTTAACAATTAAGGTCAATTGGAATGGATTTTTATGCAACAATTGATATTACCTACACTTTACACATATCACTTATTCCCTAATTTTCTTTTATATCAAAATAATGCAAACTATTTGCTTACCTATTAGATCGATGGTCATTATATTTCAATTATAGATTTATATCTATATAAATTAGAGAGGTGCGTTCATTTTTTCTATTTTCTAAAGTATTCTTATTTCTTCTTTATTTTTAAATAGAAATCGTAAAATATTAATGGACGGACACGTGTAAATTTATTAATTTGGAATTTTTTGGTATTTGTCATTTTAGGTTTTTAAATGCATTTGAATTTTTAAATAATTTTTATGTTTTTTTTGTTTGGATTGATGAATTACTTATATGTATATATATATATATATACATAAAAGTTGTGTTTTGCTACCACTTAAGTACCTATTTAATTAAGTATATGTAAATGAAGAAGAAATATTTGTTTTGTTATCAAGTTTTTTGTAAACATAGTATATTCTTAATAAATAATAGTACATTAGCACCCTTTGAAAAAAAAATTAGTATAAATTTGTCCATGAAAGGCATACTATTCTCAACCGATTGTTGGTAGATGAGATTGTAACACTAATTAAAATTAAAAAATATAAAACGTTTAGGAAAAATTAAGCTTAGCTTCAAGATACATAATCTCCTCTTCACACTGAACTCTTTCAATATTAGCATCCCAATACTTTTTAGTTTCAGAAACAAATGCAAAACTAATCAACCTACCTCACTCTTAAAAACCCAACAGTCATACCCAACAATTCAAAACATCATAAAGATTTATCCCATATCTTGAACTCTCACCTAGATGTAGTGAATTTACAACCTCAAATACTTTCAGTTGTGTTAACAAATTTGAATATCATTCCCGCAGGTAATTTGCACATCTAATTTGCTGTAAACGATCATGGAGATACGAGATTTTACTGCAACAAAGCTCGTAATATTTTCTTCGGGTATGTTCTGGAAGCTCAGAATCTATGCGAACTCCATCAACTGGAAGCTCAGAATCTATGCGAACTCCATCAACAACAACATGAAAATCATCAAAGGTTTTGAGTCTTGGGAGGAACTTGAAACCCTCCAAATACTTCGGAAGCTAATTCATCACTAGAGTTTTTGGATTGTTCTTCAAGTTCCCGTTCTGCCCGAGAGGAGGTGCGGCTGACCGTGAGAAACGTCACAAAATATTATTTATCAGCAAAATTCAGTTGGTTAATCTTAGTACTTTCGCCTTCTTGTATATTGTATTTAATATTGACAAGCTGGTACAAAAGTTTTCCAAACAAATTTAGATTAAGATCATAGGTCTATTGAAACGCAATACAATCGTTCATTTTAATATGTTCATATAATTCTTTCATACGCATAGTCCCGAAAACCTTTTAAAAATCTTGATAAACTAATCTCCAATATATATTCTTGGTCTTGTAACTTATTCTAATTTGAAAGAAAAAATTAGCCTAATAAATTATGATAGAAGAACATTCATATTAAACCCATCTTCAATATTATCCCCACAATTTTGTTAGGATCACACTCCAACCGCATTTATAACCAAATTTACGGATTTTGTTGGAATATTCAAGTTGTAGACATACTTTAAAAATATATAATATGTTCCATTAAAATTAAATATTAATATTTTTATTTAATTATTTAATCGCATAAATCATATGATTTAAAATGTAATTGAAAACAATGATAGAAAAAAGAATCAAAAAAAGAATTTATAAATACTGACGATGTAGTTTCTACTCACTCACTCTTAATTTATAAAATACCACACATCATCATTTAAATCATGATCTCCGCCACACTCCAATTATACATAAACATTACACACACCTCAAAAGCCATATCACTTTTCACATCTCTAGCTTTTATCTCGTTCTATTTAAATCAACTTTTTCATATTCTATTCCACCACGAATCTCAATATATCCTCTTTCTTATGTATAATGTTTTGTTAGTCCTAGGCAGACCGATCTCCAATCAAGTGTTGTTTTTTATCTCCTCACCTTTCGGATTCGATGGTCATTACATTTTAATTATAAATTAATATCATCAATGGTTAGTGAGGTGCGTTTAATTTTTTCATTTTCTAAATTGTTCTCATTTCAAAAAATAGAAACGATTTGCAAAATATTAATGGGTTGACACATGTAAATTTATTGATTTGTTTTTTTGGTATTTGTCACTTTAGGTTCGTTTGTTGCATTTGATTATTTGGATTATCTTTATGTTTTTTCTTTTTCATTGATGGATTACTTTTAGGAAATATCTAAATTTTCTAGACAAACAAATATAAGATATGTGTTGTTACCGTTGACCTACCTATTTAATCATATATAAATGAAGAACATATTATGTTTTATTATCAATGGCCAATATTATTGATCAGATGTCAAATAAAGTTTTCAAAAATTCCATGCAAAAATTAGTTATATCTATATAGGAATTTAAATTGTTAAAAATTTGGTAGAAATTTAGGAAAAATATTTAGATTATAGAAAATATTTGTCTGGGATAATTAGTAAAGGAGACAAAAATCTTTGTAAAATTGAGTTAAATAGGTATGATTTAGTGAATAAGATGTATAGTTTTTTCCTTTGTAAAAAGAATACTAGGTTGAAGTAATGTATCTATCTGGCTTGTAATAGTTGATGTGAATAAATTCTAACTTTTGAATGAAACGCGCATGCACTTATGTATCTTAAAGGTGCAAGAATTTCAGCTTGATGTTCATCAAGCTCAAGCACAAGGACAAACTCCTAAGATCTTTTACACCAACTTTAAAGATCCTTAGTCTTGTAAAAATGCAAATTTGTGCAATGTAAACATTCATATAAATGCACATGAACATGTATATATACTTTTAATGGTCTTATTATAGAGTTGTAGTTTTTGGATAATTTACCTCTGTCTTGTTGTTTTGGACTTAGACTATGAAAGAGGGAGATCATATATAAATTTTGATCATTCTGATAAAAATACGGAATAAATTCAAAAATATTGTCAAGAATATGTTGTGGAAGTAAAGTCATAGTTATTATGGTTATTAGGAACTGGGCATGAACTTTATGACTCTTCAATGTAATAAAAAGTACATTTTACATTTTAATCTTAATAAGATTGTTCTTTTAATTATTTTTTGTTGCTCTTATCAACTAAATGATGTATATATTTTGTCGCTATTTGTATATATTAGTTAATACACAATAACTCTAAATTTTAAATGTATATATAATTTCGATCATTCAAAATAAATGTACAAGTACCCTAATTTCTGTAATTAACATTCCCATATATGTATAATTAATGCAACTCAAAACTTGTCTTCTTATTAAATAAAAGCATCTAGCATTATTAGAAACATACCCACATCTATATAGCGCAATCCATTTCTTATTTAGTTAATTTATAGTTTTCAAATACACGAAAAATGAAATTAAACCTAAGAGACGCGATATCCATCCTTATTTTTGTGTAATTATCTTTTTCGGATGAGACTTAGCATAACAAGTTATAATTTAATCCCTAAAATTCTCAAATATAAATAAAACACAAACGAGATTTAGCCTCAATTCGCCTAAACTGACAACCGAGCAAAAATATATGTACGTTTGCAATTTTAAAACCAACAACATAAATTTCAACATATGGATTTTTTTGAATTTTTTATTACAACACATAGATCTCATTGGGATACTTCAATTTTACATACTGATGATTCAAAGTTAATCATCATATTGTCAAAAACTGCATCTATGGAGTTTTACAAAAACCAATAAAATCGAAATATTAACCTTTTATTTCCACCTTGATACCCTTATCGTAAAGACATGCCAGCATCCAAAATGTAGAGTCTTCATTTTGGGAGGATTTTGTACCTATTATTCACCTTTCTAGTGAGATTAGGAGCTCGACCGAAGAGTCAACACATTTAGGGTAGGCTCATGAACAATTCTGACCAAAATCCCTTACGAGGACCCTAAGGTAATCAATTTTCTTGACACCCCTTATATGAAGACGATAGTCCATCTGGCGGCTATGTGCCTTATTGGGCTCATATACATTATTCATGTTCCCAAAGAGTAGAGGTATGTGCACTATATATTTGCAACTCTGCTTGAATAGATTTTAGCCTCAAACTACCTTGATCGCCAAAGTGTCATTCAGATCCCACCCTTTGGTGAGTAACCATGGTTTGCATGAAACAAGATCTAGAGCCCCGATCCAGGTAGAAACGCCAATGCGAAGAGACCTTTCCATAACATATATTTTCAAAGTCTAAGAGATGCTTTTAATATCTAGTGTAACGTTCAATTAATGGCACCATATGTGGGAAACTTATAAGTTTATATCACACGCACTGAGTAAGACACATGGATAACCGTAGTGCAAGATGAGGAAGATTAAAGGAGGTCTAAATCATTGTTCGGATAGAGCCACAAGGCTTATACAAAGAACCCTTTGTTTCTATATATTTTGATCGCAGTGCTGCAAGAATAGTTGTTTACTCAATGTATGTCGTCAAGAATATCATCTCGCTTCTTCACCCTTCATCGCTAGTTATATATTTTCAACAAATAAATTGTTAATCTAATCTAACATGTTTAAATAAAGATGGTCTAGATGATCTATAACACCTACATAACCTCAGCCTCATAAATCTTTTTTTTGTCTAAACAATACGTGTTTAATAAATAAAATTGTAAGTGGTCCCCATAACCAATGAATATTCTCAAGATAAAATATGATGCATCTTTTTCATCTAATAAGTCATCTATCAAGTGTATTATTAGGGACTTCAAATGTGGTGTTATCAAATGCAATGCTTAGGATATTGTTGTTGAGAGTGAAATGGAGGCTAAAGTTTTAGGGATCTTGAAAGCTTGTATTTGGGCAAGAGATCACAAATAATTAAATGCATTGTTGAGAATATTGGTAAAGCCTTGATAGACGCTCTCGCAAACAATCTTAGTATTAGTGGTAACCCGAGTATTCGTAATATAATTCATAGTATTTAATTTGTTGATGAATCTTGTAACTCTTTATACGAATTTGTTATAAGAGAAAAAAACAAGTTATAGATTAAATGACCAAGAACGTGTCTTCGGAATTGGTTAACTCCCTTTCTAACCCAATCATTTTTTTGCTCTAGATGCGTCCCTTTCGTTGATTGGTTAAATAAGTTGTAACTTTAAAAATATTAATGAAAAATCTTTAAGAACAAAAAAAATACATCATGTTAAGATATTGCCAAGTTTGTGACTTTAATTTTCATTTGTACTTAATATATTCCCCAACCGTAGGAATTTTACAGAAAAATTACAATGGGGCATGTTATAAATCTCTGCAAATGTTCTAACTGGAAAAAGCAAACATATGGTGCTGAAAAGATTGATCAAGGCAACACGACAACATTGTCTATTCAGACTAAAAAACATGAAATTCCTAGGTGAAATATCTTTAGTTAGTATAGACTATAGAGAGAGTAGCTTTCATTAAATTTAAGTGGAAGATTCTATAAATGACTTCTCATTTTCAGGAGACCGTTTAGGAGAATACAAGAAAGGTTTCGGTGGAATTTGCAAGGAGTGAAGGCTACCTTTAAGCATCTCCACCACCTTACAAATCGCTGGCCGAACAATCAGATTTGTCTGAATACACCATAAGCCAACTAAAATAATCTTCCTAGTAATCTCTTCTTCCTCTTCACATGTAATAGCTTGTATATTTATCTCAGTTCCTAGCTCAAGATACTCATATATCCACTGAGGAAAGTAAATTTCACTACTTCTAACTACTTCCGCTATATTCTTCCTCACTCCGACCATTTCAAGAATCATCATCCCATAACTATAGATATCGGATTTATGAGAAACCTCTCCAAGGTGTCTAGAAATCACTTCTAGAGCTATATAACCAGGTGTTCCTCTAGCAGTCTACGCCGATAAAATACTTTGTTTTTTCTCGGATAATTTAGCCAGTCGTGAGGTTTAATATCAAAGTGAACAATTCTTGTACTCAAACCTCAGTGTAAGTAATCCAAACCTCGTGCGATTCCAATAGTAATCTCGTACAATGTTTTCCACTCCAAGTGACACTCATCATTTAGCAGTACATTTTTGTATATGAACTTGTCTAAAGATCCATTAACCATGAATTCATAGATTAATGCTCTTCTCTTGATGTAGCAAAAAACCAACAAAGTGACTACATTTACATGAGAAGTTTTACTAATGAAACTTCATTGATAAAATCTTCTCCATTACCTTTTGTATCATTCAAGACCTTCACAGCTACTAAACGGCCATCGGGTAGCTTTCCTTTATATACACAACCATATCCACCTTTCCCAAGTTTCTCCTTCAATGATTTTGTTATTTTCTTAATTTCGGTATAGCTATAGTATTTTGGAGCAAAAGATCCACAGTTTCTCATAAATTCTTCAACATTTGGGTCATTTCTTCTATATACCCTCTGTTTACCTAACAACTTGAAACAATTTTTTCTATATCGGTAGAGTGTACACGAGATTACAATCGCACTGAGAAGTAAGTACTTATGTTGTATATAGAAAGTTAAATTAATTATATCTAATGGAACAAGATAAGTTACATGGAGGCCATATAAGTGATTTCTGGAGTAAAATACATAAGTATGTTCAGCGTTCGCTGCAATATTAAAAAAGAAAGCCACTATAAAAGTGAAATGCCTAGAAGACCATTTTAGTTTTACCTATTATGATAATAATGAATAGTGGAATCGTCGCATGTCCAGATGCATCTACTGCTGCAAGATAGACATTTAGCAGAAAAATGGTGAGTGAAAATTGATTTATTGAGAATATGATTTATCTAGTCATTATTATAAAAGCAAATAACAAAAATAGATATTGTTTAAAGCCTAAAAGCATTTTTAAACCAAATATTTTAAAATATCATCTTAATTCAAATATATTTATATATGTCATTTTTAGACTATTTCACTAGTTTCGTTAAATATTTTCTAAATTTTAAAAATAATTTAAACATTTTAAATAAAATAGTTTATTTCTTTTATGTTTATTTTAAATGTCTACATTATCTTTAAAAAATTTATAAAATATTCTATAAATAACGCTTTAAATATTATGAGTTAAACTGTTTGGAAAAAAAACTAACGGGGAGACCGAGACAAAGGATGATGAAGAATATAAACTCTAACATGGAATGAAACACTTTAATGTAAAGGCGAAGGTCAATAGTTGGTCTACTGGTCAGAATATTCCATAGAGACTTAGAGATCCTGAAATCGAATTTTATTAGAATGAAATTGAATTTTATTGGAATCAAAATGATTTTAACGATAGTAAGTGATCCATAAAGCATACATCTAGAAACACGGGTACATGAAGGGAAACCGGAAGAATTCAAGAATTTTTTCTAGAGAATCTAAAACTTGAAATATTTAGTGAGGTTCGAGTTTGACTTTTTCTTTTTGGTTTCATTTCCAGTTCAGAAAAAACATTAAATCTTATATTTATGTTGGAAGATGGGGCTAATATTTATTAAGGTTTTTCAAAAAAAAACGTAAGGCAAATCCTAACAGCATTTCGGGACCAAGCTGCGATAAGTCAATTTTTCACGACACAGTTTTGCACGTTAACAAAAATCATTATATTTTATATATATATATATATATATATACAAGTTTTCAAGTTACATATATAGATACAATTTTAAAAGTAAAATCGTTCAATAAATAACATATAAAAGTATATATCTTTCAAATTATTATCAAGATTAAATATATGGATTTTACTCTTCAGAGAATATTGTATTCCCAAATACCTTTTAAAATATAGGGGATAGTCTTGTAGAAAATTGAGAGATCAATTACTACTTTATGATAAAAAAAAAGATTAAACATCTATTCACTAGAGTAAGGATAGTGCCCACATACGAAAGAGTTCGGAATTGGGCATATGACCTCTAGCACCACATGTAAGAGGATATTGACCATTCATGCAATAGCAAATAAATGAACTTGAACTCGAGTTGTATCCACATTGCCCATCTGTTAGAATACATTGGTTACATCGTGTGTTGTTTGAAAACCATTTTACCTCAAAGACACTTGCAAGAGCTAATTGTAATTTCCTTTCCGTAAACTTAAGACTTTCTAACCTTGAAAAGGTTTCCGAATTAACAGGAACGTTAATAGAATTGTTGCATCTCACCATACTAGACTAATCAGGAAAAAGTGCTTCTTTTGTCTAAGTAAAAGCTGAGGCTTGTACTTTTATTGATAATACGATCAAAATCATTTGGAAGCGCGCAACAAAGGTTGTCCTGGAATTAGAGAGCACCCATTGTAAAGAGTTGTGTTATGGTAATTGGCACCATAATAAAAGATTTTGAAATCCATGGTCGTATTATATAAAGACGAGGGACAAAGATTACTACATAAATCTTCTAGCAACTTTAAGAGCTTGTGTTGTTTTATTGATGGAAAGGACACGATATGTTACGGATTGGATTGTAATAAACGGAACATCTTTTACACACTTCAACAAAAAACCTGGAAACCTGCAATTTTCAGGCCGTGCATCTCCGTAGAAAGGATAACCAAGTTTTGATCCTCCACAATGAATCACCTTTGTGAATTTTACGAATTCTTTGACTTGGTAGAAAGATAAAGGGGTATAGATTAGGCTAATTGTGATAAAGAATAAAAAGGCTTAAAAGAGATTAATACTATGCATTTTCAGAGTAGACAAGAGAGTTTTTCTCCAATGCTATACTTTGGAAAATATCTTATAGAAAACCTTTATTATGGAGAATAAGTTAGTCAACCCTACCAAGCAATCACTTTGGAAGCAGAATCCAAAAACAAAAACCAAATCAAATGATTTTTTTTCCAACAAATCAATTGATAACTCGTTAATCTTTCTTCCAGATTTCTAGAAAAGGGTGTTTTGTCTTTTTCTTTTTTAAGTATTAAGACACTTTTTTTTCAATATTACATTTGTTTAAATAATAAAATAGTATTGTAATAAATAATTCCCGTATATTAATTAAAAATATATATATAATTTATATAAAATCAAAATGTTGACAATTCTGCCAAACTTATTTCTTGAACGACGTATCCTTGATTTAATACAGAAGGTTTGTACTTATTTTATTTTATTTTTTGAGTAAATAAATATATGTATATATAATTGTTTTGAAATAAATAAATTTACATACTCATAATTCAAAGTTGATAATCTGTGAATCAATAGAAAATCTATCTTTACTTAAGTAACAAATTATAATCATGCTTTATCAAAATATTACATGAATATTATTATACATAATACATACACCTATAGTGAATCTTCCTTTATCTTTGCTAGCAATGTATTGACATCGATCTTCTATTAATTTCTCTTCTATTCTGAAATATCATTGTCAAGTTAATTGCACTATAGGTCCCCATATTATACAAAAATTACAATATTTATAGGTTCCTAAATATAACAAAATCTGTAATATATATTCTTATAGGCCTTATATTAATTTATTTTAATGAATTTCAGTTTAAGCCCATATATCATATAATATAACCTATATTTTAATTTTATTATGCATAAAAACAAAATTTTCATTGAAATACAATTAATAAGATTGATTTTAGAACTTGGGGAGACCAAGTGAAGATTCTAAAGATTATTTTCGATTTTTTCCATATCAATTGCACTATAGGTCCCTATAATATGTAAAATTGCATCGTATGTCCCTATATTTTGCAAAATTGCACTATAAGTCCTTATATTCTGCAAAATTACACTATAGGTTCCTATATTGAATTTAATATGTTCATAAAATTCTTTCATTCTCACATTCCAAAAGATAATACGGAAATCAATAAACATTCCTTTATCCCAGTCCACCAGAAAACCTTTTAACAATCATGTTAAACCTGCAATGTATTTTTTGATATTGCAACTCATTTTTAATTTGAAGATATAATTTTCACAATAAAGTATGATGTAAGGAAATTTAAAACATATATGTTCCACATCTTCAATAAGATATATGAAATTTTGGTCAACATCAAGTTCTAAACATATTTTTAAATATATAATATATTTTGTTAAAATTAAATATACTAATATTTTTTTATTTTTTTATTCTAATTAATTACGAACATAAATCATATAACTTAATATTTATTTCAAAAAAAATTAAATATTTGACGTGTAGTTTCTAATCACTCTTACCTATAAAATGTAACATATCATCCTTCAAAAACCTAACAGCCGCCACACCTCAATTATGTATTTTACACACACCTCAAAAGGTATATCATTATTCTCACATCTCCGGCAGTTATCTCATTCTTTCTAAATCAACTTCTTCTTATTCTAGTTCACCACAGATCTCCATTTCTTCTCTTTCTTATGTTAATTTTTTGTCCTATTCAGTCCATTCTCCAATCAAGTGTTCATTATTTGCTTACCTATTAGATCGATGGTCATTATATTTCAATTATAGATTTATATCTATATAAATTAGAGAGGTGCGTTCATTTTTTCTATTTTCTAAAGTATTCTTATTTCTTCTTTTTTTTTAAATAGAAATCGTAAAATATTAATGGGCGGACACATGTAAATTTATTAATTTGGAATTTTTTGGTATTTGCCATTTTAGGTTTTTAAATGCATTTGAATTTTTGAATATTTTTTATGTTTTTTTGTTTGGATTGATGAATTACTTATATGTATATATATATATATATATATATATACATAAAAGTTGTGTTTTGCTACCACTTAAGTACCTACTTAATTAAGTATATGTAAATGAAGAAGAAATATATGTTTTGTTATCAAGTTTTTTGTAAACATAGTATATTCTTAATAAATAATAGTACATTAGCACCCTTTGAAAAAAAAATTAGTATAAATTTGTCCATGAAAGGCATACTATTCTCAACGGATTGTTGGTAGATGAGATTGTAACACTAATTTAAATTAAAAAATATAAAACGTTTAGGAAAAATTAAGCTTAGCTTCAAGAAACATAATCTCCTCTTCACACTGAACTCTTTCAATATTAGCATCCAAATACTTTTTAGTTTCAGAAACAAATGCAAAACTAATCAACCTACCTCACTCTTAAAAACCCAACAGTCATACCCAACAATTCAAAACATCATAAAGATTTATCCCATATCTTGAACTCTCACCTAGATGTAGTGAATTTACAACCTCAAATACTTTCAGTTGTGTTAACAAATTTGAATATCATTCCCGCAGGTAATTTGCAGAATCTATGCGAACTCCATCAACTGGAAGCTCAGAATCTATGCGAACTCCATCAACAACAACATGAAAATCATCAAAGGTTTTGAGTCTTGGGAGGAACTTGAAACCCTCAAAATACTTCGGAAGATAATTCATCACTAGAGTTTTTGGATTGTTCTTCAAGTTCCCGTTCTGCCCGAGAGGAGGTGCGGCTGACCGTGAGAAACGTCACAAAATATTATTTATCAGCAAAATTCAGTTGGTTAATCTGAGTACTTTCGCCTTCTTGTATATTGTATTTAATATTGACAAGCTGGTACAAAACTTTTCCAAACAAATTTAGATTAAGATCACAGGTCTATTGAAACGCAATACAATCGTTCATTTTAATATGTTCATATAATTCTTTCATACGCATAGTCCCGAAAACCTTTTAAAAATCTTGATAAACTAATCTCCAATATATATTCTTGGTCTTGTAACTTATTCTAATTTGAAAGAAAAAATTAGCCTAATAAATTATGATATAAGAACATTCATATTAAACCCATCTTCAATATTATCCCCACAATTTTGTTAGGATCACACTCCAACCGCATTTATAACCAAATTTTTTTGCTCTAGATGCGTCACTTTCGTTGATTGGTTAAAGAAGTTGTAACTTTTAAAATATTAATGAAAAATCTTTTAGAACAAAAAAAATACATCATGTTAAGATATTGCCAAGTTTGTGACTTTAATTTTCATTTGTACTTAATATATTCCCCAACCGTAGGAATTTTACAGAAAAATTACAATGGGGCATGTTATAAATCTCTGCAAATGTTCTAACTGGAAAAAGCAAACATATGGTGCTGAAAAGATTGATCAAGGCAACACGACAACATTGTCTATTCAGAATAAAAAACATGAAATTCCTAGGTGAAATATCTTTAGTTAGTATAGACTATAGAGAGAGTAGCTTTCATTAAATTTAAGTGGAAGATTCTATAAATGACTTCTCATTTTCAGGAGACCGTTTAGGAGAATACAAGAAAGGTTTCGGTGGAATTTGCAAGGAGTGAAGGCTACCTTTAAGCATCTCCACCACCTTACAAATCGCTGGCCGAACAATCAGATTTGTCTGAATACACCATAAGCCAACTAAAATAATCTTCCTAGTAATCTCTTCTTCCTCTTCACATGTAATAGCTTGTATATTTATCTCAGTTCCTAGCTCAAGATATTCATATATCCACTGAGGAAAGTAAATTTCACTACTTCTAACTACTTCCGCTATATTTTTCCTCACTCCGACCATTTCAAGAATCATCATCCCATAACTATAGATATCGGATTTATGAGAAACCTCTCCAAGGTGTCTAAAAATCACTTCTAGAGCTATATAACCAGGTGTTCCTCTAGCAGTCTACGCCGATAAAATACTTTGTTTTTTCTCGGATAATTTAGCCAGTCGTGAGGTTTAATATCAAAGTGAACAATTCTTGTACTCAAACCTCAGTGTAAGTAATCCAAACCTCGTGCGATTCCAATAGTAATCTCGTACAATGTTTTCCACTCCAAGTGACACTCATCATTTAGCAGTACATTTTTGTATATGAACTTGTCTAAAGATCCATTAACCATGAATTCATAGATTAATGCTCTTCTCTTGATGTAGCAAAAAACCAACAAAGTGACTACATTTACATGAGAAGTTTTACTAATGAAACTTCATTGATAAAATCTTCTCCATTACCTTTTGTATCATTCAAGACCTTCACAGCTACTAAACGGCCATCGGGTAGCTTTCCTTTATATACACAACCATATCCACCTTTCCCAAGTTTCTCCTTCAATGAGTTTGTTATTTTCTTAATTTCTGTATAGCTATAGTATTTTGGAGCAAAAGATCCACAGTTTCTCATAAATTCTTCTACATTTGAGTCATTTCTTCTATATACCCTCTGTTTACCTAACAACTTGAAACAATTTTTTCTATATCGGTAGAGTGTACACGAGATTACAATCGCACTGAGAAGTAAGTACTTATGTTGTATATAGAAAGTTAAATTAATTATATCTAATGGAACAAGATAAGTTACATGGAGGCCATATAAGTGATTTCTGGAGTAAAATACATAAGTATGTTCAGCGTTCGCTGCAATATTAAAAAAGAAAGCCACTATAAAAGTGAAATGCCTAGAAGACCATTTTAGTTTTACCTATTATGATAATAATGAATAGTGGAATCGTCGCATGTCCAGATGCATCTGCTGCTGCAAGATAGACATTTAGCAGAAAAATGGTGAGTGAAAATTGATTTATTGAGAATATGATTTATCTAGTCATTATTATAAAAGCAAATAACAAAAATAGATATTGTTTAAAGCCTAAAAGCATTTTTAAACCAAATATTTTAAAATATCATCTTAATTCAAATATATTTATATATGTCATTTTTAGACTATTTCACTAGTTTCGTTAAATATTTTCTAAATTTTAAAAATAATTTAAACATTTTAAATAAAATAGTTTATTTCTTTTATGTTTATTTTAAATGTCTACATTATCTTTAAAAAATTTATAAAATATTCTATAAATAACGCTTTAAATATTATGAGTTAAACTGTTTGGAAAAAAAACTAACGGGGAGACCGAGACAAAGGATGATGAAGAATATAAACTCTAACATGGAATGAAACACTTTAATGTAAAGGCGAAGGTCAATAGTTGGTCTACTGGTCAGAATATTCCATAGAGACTTAGAGATCCTGAAATCGAATTTTATTAGAATGAAATTGAATTTTATTGGAATCAAAATGATTTTAACGATAGTAAGTGATCCATAAAGCATACATCTAGAAACACGGGTACATGAAGGGAAACCGGAAGAATTCAAGAATTTTTTCTAGAGAATCTAAAACTTGAAATATTTAGTGAGGTTCGAGTTTGACTTTTTCTTTTTGGTTTCATTTCCAGTTCAGAAAAAACATTAAATCTTATATTTATGTTGGAAGATGGGGCTAATATTTATTAAGGTTTTTCCAAAAAAACGTAAGGCAAATCCTAACAGCATTTCGGGACCAAGCTGCGATAAGTCAATTTTTCACGACACAGTTTTACACGTTAACAAAAATCATTATATTTTATATATATATATATATATATATATACAAGTTTTCAAGTTACATATATAGATACAATTTTAAAAGTAAAATCGTTCAATAAATAACATATAAAAGTATATATCTTTCAAATTATTATCAAGATTAAATATATGGATTTTACTCTTCAGAGAATATTGTATTCCCAAATACCTTTTAAAATATAGGGGATAGTCTTGTAGAAAATTGAGAGATCAATTACTACTTTATGATAAAAAAAAAAAGATTAAACATCTATTCACTAGAGTAAGGATAGTGCCCACATACGAAAGAGTTCGGAATTGGGCATAAGACCTCTAGCACCACATGTAAGAGGATATTGACCATTCATGCAATAGCAAATAAATGAACTTGAACTCGAGTTGTATCCACATTGCCCATATGTTAGAATACATTGGTTACATAGTGTGTTGTTTGAAAACCATCTTACCTCAAAGCCACTTGCAAGAGCTAATTGTAATTTCCTTTCCGTAAACTTAAGACTTTCTAACCTTGAAAAGGTTTCCGAATTAACAGGAACGTTAATAGAATTGTTGCATCTCACCATACTAGAATAATCACGAAAAAGTGCTTCTTTTGTCTAAGTAAAAGCTGAGGCTTGTACCTTTATTGACAATACGATCAAAATGATTTGGAAGCGCGCAACAAAGGTTGTCCTGGAATTAGAGAGCACCCATTGTAAAGAGTTGTGTTATGGTAATTGGCACCATAATAAAAGATTTTGAAATCCATGTTCGTATTATATAAAGACGAGGGACAAAGATTACTACATAAATCTTCTAGCAACTTTAAGAGCTTGTGTTGTTTTATTGACGGAAAGGACACGATATGTTACGGATTGGATTGTAATAAACGGAACATCTTCTACACACTTCAACAAAAAACCTGGAAACCTGCAATTTTCAGGCCGTGCATCTCCGTAGAAAGGATAACCAAGTTTTGATCCTCCACAATGAATCACCTTTGTGAATTTTACGAATTCTTTGACTTGGTAGAAAGATAAAGGGGTATAGATTAGGCTAATTGTGATAAAGAATAAAAAGACTTAAAAGAGATTAATACTATGCATTTTCAGAGTAGACAAGAGAGTTTTTCTCCAATGCTATACTTTGGAAAATATCTTATAGAAAACCTTTATTATGGAGAATAAGTTAGTCAACCCTACCAAGCAATCACTTTGGAAGCAGAATCCAAAAACAAAAACCAAATCAAATGATTTTTTTCCCAACAAATCAATTGATAACTCGTTAATCTTTATTCCAGATTTCTAGAAAAAGGTGTTTTGTCTTTTTCTTTTTTAAGTATTAAGACACTTTTTTTTCAATATTACATTTGTTTAAATAATAAAATAGTATTGTAATAAATAATTCCCGTATATTAATTAAAAATATATATATAATTTATATAAAATCAAAATGTTAAGTGTTTTTTTAATCAAATTTATAATTTTCAAATGTTGACAATTCTGCCAAACTTATATCTTGAACGACGTATCCTTGATTTAATACAGAAGGTTTGTACTTATTTTATTTTATTTTTTGAGTAAATAAATATATGTATATATAATTGTTTTGAAATAAATAAATTTACATACTCATAATTGAAAGTTGATAATCTGTGAATCAATAGAAAATCTATCTTTACTTAAGTAACAAATTATAATCATGCTTTATCAAAATATTACATGAATATTATTATACATAATACATACACCTATAGTGAATCTTCCTTTATCTTTGCTAGCAATGTATTGACATCGATCTTCTATTAATTTCTCTTCTATTCTGAAATATCATTGTCAAGTTAATTGCACTATAGGTCCCCATATTATACAAAAATTACAATATTTATAGGTTCCTAAATATAACAAAATCTGTAATATATATTCTTATAGGCCTTATATTAATTTATTTTAATGAATTTCAGTTTAAGCCCATATATCATATAATATAACCTATATTTTAATTTTATTATGCATAAAAACAAAATTTTCATAGAAATACAATTAATAAGATTGATTTTAGAAGTTGGGGAGACCAAGTGAAGATTCTAAAGATTATTTTCGATTTTTTCCATATCAATTGCACTATAGGTCCCTATAATATGTAAAATTGCATCGTATGTCCCTATATTTTGCAAAATTGCACTATAAGTCCTTATATTCTGCAAAATTACACTATAGGTTCCTATATTGAATTTAATATGTTCATAAAATTCTTTCATTCTCACATTCCAAAAGATAATAAGGAAATCAATAAACATTCCTTTATCCCAGTCCACCAGAAAACCTTTTAACAATCATGTTAAACCTGCAATGTATTTTTTGATATTGCAACTCATTTTTAATTTGAAGATATAATTTTCACAATAAAGTATGATGTAAGGAAATTTAAAACATATATGTTCCACATCTTCAATAAGATATATGAAATTTTGGTCAACATCAAGTTCTAAACATATTTTTAAATATATAATATATTTTGTTAAAATTAAATATACTAATATTTTTTTTATTTTTTTATTCTAATTAATTACGAACATAAATCATATAACTTAATATTTATTTTAAAAAAAATTAAATATTTGACGTGTAGTTTCTAATCACTCTTACCTATAAAATGTAACATATCATCCTTCAAAAACCTAACAGCCGCCACACCTCAATTATGTATTTTACACACACCTCAAAAGGTATATCATTATTCTCACATCTCCGGCAGTTATCTCATTCTTTCTAAATCAACTTCTTCTTATTCTAGTTCACCACAGATCTCCATTTCTTCTCTTTCTTATGTTAATTTTTTGTCCTATTCAGTCCATTCTCCAATCAAGTGTTCATTATTTGCTTACCTATTAGATCGATGGTCATTATATTTCAATTATAGATTTATATCTATATAAATTAGAGAGGTGCGTTCATTTTTTCTATTTTCTAAAGTATTCTTATTTCTTCTTTATTTTTAAATAGAAATCGTAAAATATTAATGGGCGGACACATGTAAATTTATTAATTTGGAATTTTTTGGTATTTGCCACTTTAGGTTTTTAAATGCATTTGAATTTTTGAATATTTTTTATGTTTTTTTGTTTGGATTGATGAATTACTTATATGTATATATATATATATATATATATATATATATATATATATATATATACATAAAAGTTGTGTTTTGCTACCACTTAAGTACCTACTTAATTATGTATATGTAAATGAAGAAGAAATATATGTTTTGTTATCAAGTTTTTTGTAAACATAGTATATTCTTAATAAATAATAGTACATTAGCACCCTTTGAAAAAAAAAATTAGTATAAATTTGTCCATGAAAGGCATACTATTCTCAACCGATTGTTGGTAGATGAGATTGTAACACTAATTAAAATTAAAAAATATAAAACGTTTAGGAAAAATTAAGCTTAGCTTCAAGAAACATAATCTCCTCTTCACACTGAACTCTTTCAATATTAGCATCCAAATACTTTTTAGTTTCAGAAACAAATGCAAAACTAATCAACCTACCTCACTCTTAAAAACCCAACAGTCATACCCAACAATTCAAAACATCATAAAGATTTATCCCATATCTTGAACTCTCACCTAGATGTAGTGAATTTACAACCTCAAATACTTTCAGTTGTGTTAACAAATTTGAATATCATTCCCGCAGGTAATTTGCAGAATCTATGCGAACTCCATCAACTGGAAGCTCAGAATCTATGCGAACTCCATCAACAACAACATGAAAATCATCAAAGGTTTTGAGTCTTGGGAGGAACTTGAAACCCTCCAAATACTTCGGAAGCTAATTCATCACTAGAGTTTTTGGATTGTTCTTCAAGTTCCCGTTCTGCCCGAGAGGAGGTGCGGCTGACCGTGAGAAACGTCACAAAATATTATTTATCTGCAAAATTCAGTTGGTTAATCTGAGTACTTTCGCCTTCTTGTATATTGTATTTAATATTGACAAGCTGATACAAAAATTTTCCAAACAAATTTAGATTAAGATCATAGGTCTATTGAAACGCAATACAATCGTTCATTTTAATATGTTCATATAATTCTTTCATACGCATAGTCCCGAAAACCTTTTAAAAATCTTGATAAACTAATCTCCAATATATATTCTTGGTCTTGTAACTTATTCTAATTTGAAAGAAAAACTTAGCCTAATAAATTATGATATAAGAACATTCATATTAAACCCATCTTCAATATTATCTCCACAATTTTATTAGGATCACACTCCAACCGCATTTATAACCAAATTTACGGATTTTGTTGGAATATTCAAGTTGTAGACATACTTTAAAAATAATTTATAATTATTATTAGTAGAAATGGTATATATAAAGTATAAATATATATTTTTGAATCTTGACATAATTTAGGATAAACACATATTTTCTATATATATATATATATATATATATATTTAAATTCAGTGCCTATTGTTAAATTCTTTTATCAATTTTAATATGAGTGTAAGATATACAAGAAAGGTTATAAATTGTTTAAAAAAGTCAAAGGACCATGTTCCTCACTTGCATTGATTTTATCTTTAGACGAGTTATGTTAAATAACATATCAAATAGTTTTATTAACTAGAAGTATACATATATTTCTTTGGATTATTTTTCTATTGTAATGTGATTATATATATAGGTGTGCATGTGGGGGCCTCGTACCTATCTCGTGTTTGCTTGTGGGGGCATCGTACCTATCTCGTGTAATCTTGTAGGGGACTCGTACCTATCTCGTGTATGCTTGTGGGGGTCTCATACGTTTCTCATGTGTTCTTGTTGATTCCTCTTACATATCTCATGTGTGCCTATGGGGGCCCTGTACCGATCTTGTTTTTCATGTTGGGGGCTCATACCTATCTCGTGTGTGCCTATGGGTGTCTTGTACCTACCTCGTGTATACTTGTCTAGTTCTTGTCCCTATCTCAAGTTTTAATGTGTACCATCGAGAATTTTATTTAATATGTAAGAAATAATATTTATAGTGATGAATTTTATTATCAGGTTTACTCGTGATATATCTATAAGTGACCCACATAGTTTTTTATCTTAAAATTTGTGTTTGATATTTTTCGTGACTTACTAAGCATTCGTTTTCTCACTCAAACTTAATTTCTGTGTTTTAGACGAGCATGAATCAGAGGAATGGGTATGTGAAGAGGGTAAAAAAGTTAATTAGTTATGAGCATCTCGTTAAAGGGAGTCATGATGACTATCTTTATTTAAGAACTGATATTTACTTTCATTGAATTGTCAGTATCTTAGGCATGCATGCTACATCAGATTTATCATCACCAATAGTCAATTTGTTCTTTAGTTTTAAAGTTTTTTTTCTTAAAATGTCCAAACTTTACCACAATGTAAATATTTTTGAGTTTCTTTATACTTTTTCTTACAATTATTAAAAGTTATCGTCTTTTTTTTGCATCCTGGACATGTATATTATCTGTTCTAGGTTTAATAAACAGCTATAATATAATTCTTCTACTTAGTTTAATTTCAATTTTTTTGGTTAGCAAAGAAGCAATCACTTGATCAAAAGTAGGGAAAATACTCAGTTCTTCAACTTAGTTTAATTTCAGTTTCTTTGGTTGTTAAAGAAGCAATCACTTTGATCAACTGTAGGGACAATTGTTGCATATTGAAGTAGATCTTGAACAATTTGATAAGAATCAAGAATAGAGTTAAAAATGTACTTGTTATTATCATGCTAGGACTAAGGGGTACCATTTAACATAAAAGTCAATTTCGAAAATTCATCTATGTTATCATCCAAAGATTTACTCGCATCCAATATATAGTTAAACAAAGATCTTTTCAAAAAATACAAGTTGGGTAAAGACTTTGTAAAATAGTGAGATTCTAGTTTACCCTAGAGTTCAAGTGCAGTATCACATCGATGTACATTTCAAATAACTGAATCGAACATGTTAAAAAACAATAAATTGAATGCTTATTCATCTATTTCTCCGACTATGTCCAAGAGATCTTTAGGCCATAGTTCTATGTTCTCAACCAATGCATGTCCTACAATATGATGAGATAGTAGCACGTTCATCTTTACCTGCCGTACACCATAGTCAATTTTTCCATCATAGGTTAACATCTCAAACGAGTTGTAGCCTTCATGTTAGTACACGAAAAATATAGATATGTACAAAAAGTTAAAAAAAACTTTACAGCATAAAAATACCTTTTAAACCATGAGTTTATATCCACCAGATCTCGAAAACTGAAAAATCTCTCCAGAGTTCTAAATATTAGAAATTTTATTGAAATACCTTTAAAGATTTTCAAGATCCTAGAAACACAAAATCCGAAAAACCAATATATTAAAAGAACTTTAATCGACTTTTAGATCTATTCATCAAACCCAAAAATAGTACAAAATATAAGATATTTGTAAGGGATTTGAACAAACTCTTATTCCACTGTTGTAAAAACGTTAGCATCTTAAGATTTGAGTTTCAAAATACATTTTAGATACGAATATAGAGCAAATTATAAAGAACACAATGATTAATCTATGTTTAACAAAATATCTACGTCCACGTTGGGCTCCGCTGATAGAAGTTAATTAACAATATTCAGACAATCAAACCAAAACCTTAAAGCTATTAACTAATATAGACTACCCAAACAAACTACGCTAGCTAACTAGTGATTATTTTTTATCTTTAGACTATACAAGCTATATCATGAGATTTAAACACTCTAATCGATCTAGAAGATAAACCCTAAGTTTATTTCTAAAAGGAGAAAGAAGACTGAAAAACTCAAGAACAAGAGAATGAGCCGAAATATGAATATGGGAACTTTATATATGGGGTGGGTAGGGTATTAATTTGAGCCGTCCAACCTAATCAAGATCAATAAATTTAATAAATCTGGTGTTTACATAATAAAACACAAACATTTTAGACTCAAGTCCAATAACCTATAAAAACGTTCAGCCCAAATAATAAGACCAAAGCTGACTTATGACAGAACAGTGACTTGGACTAATCCAACCAAAAAAACAATCATATTTCATAAATATAAAAACCCAAATCCAATAGATTATTTAGTTAGTTCTTTTTGTTCGATTTATTTTTTTGTTGGAAACTTTACTTACTCCTTTTCCATTTAGCCCATATAAAACATTTGACCTAAAATTATATGATTCATCTAAATCTAAACCATTATATTTTTGAAACATCGCCCTTCTTCTTCATGAATAAAGTAGAGATAAAATTAAAGAAAATCCATAAAATGAAGAAAAATGAATAGAGAAGGCTAAAATCAAAAGTTATTGTATAAAATGGTAAATTGTTTTGCTATATTTTATATTTTTATATAATTAAATTTATTTTTTATAAGAAAAACTCTGATTTTGATGTACAATATGTGTCAATGAGAAAGATATATAAACAATTACAGCTGAAAAATTAATAAAAATTATTATATTCTTAGAATCGTTTATTTATATCTTGCAAATATATAGAATGTGTATTTTCATTTATGGTTGAATCTTGTATCTTTATTGATCCTTATTAATATAAATATTTTGAATTTATTTACAGAAAGATCGTTGATTATGATATTTCAAAATATATTTAGGTAAGACTTGTTTCTCGTAAAAGTAGATTGTATGTATAATATTTTAAATAGATGATAAATTATGGTTAAGTTATAAATTTTTTGAGTAATCATATGGTTCAGTAAGCTAGAAATTTTAACAATTAAGGTCAATTTGAATGGATTTTTATGCAACAGTTGATATTACCAGCACTTTACACATCTCACTTATTCCCTAATTTTCTTTTATATCAAAATATGGGAAACTAGGAAAACTGATAGTGAACAAACCTAAGCTATAACTTAGCGTAGTTCATTACCTCTACTACCCAAGAAATGAGTTGGATCAACTAGATCTGTTATTAAGCGATCATATTACTCTATCCAATGAATTTATTTTAATAAACTGAGTTTTCTTGTTTCGGCTCCTTGAACTCCTTCAATCCAGGTTGGATGGAGAAACAAACGAGGGCTCCTAGCGAATTACCTTTAAAACATATAGCTGATCTAAAGGATATGGTTGATCCAAGATTTTTTTCAGGGTTAAAATTAATTATAATTAGAGGGGTTTTTTGATGACTAAAAATCGAATATTTAGGCTAATATCAATGGGGCCAAAATTTAGGTCGAGATAGGGGGATTAATTCCATTTATACTTAGTTTTTATCAATTTGTGCAATTGTGACATTCTACTTGTCACTTGTTTCCATGTTGCCTTATATTAATGAGACTTCCTTTAGTTTTAATATAATTCTGTTTTATTCAAGTTTCTATATCTTCTTTTCTAGGACACTCTTGTCATGTTAACATAGTCAAAATAGTAGAAGATCCGTAAAACAATAAAAAAACTTAAATAAATGGCCCATCATTGCGCACACTCTAAGTGTTTTATCACATGCCTCTCCACTTGTGTTTTTGCATCTATTAAAATAATGCTACATATATGGGTAAACTGGTTTTCTTCCACTACAAGAAAAACAGTTTTTGTCAACTCTTTTTATGGCTTTAGACGACTCTTCCAAACAGTTGGCATATCTTTGTCGGCATAACTTCCCATAGTGGCCTATACTCGTGTTGCCAAAGCTACGCACACACTTTAACAAGGGAGTAGGCTATTCATGTTACATTTCCCTGCAACTTTCTAAAAGAGTCGGCAATTGACACCAAATTTCCCAGCATCCTTCTAAAAGAGTCGGCAATTGACAACAAATTTCCCAGCATCCTTCTAAAAGAGTCGGCTATTCACACCAAATTTTACATCACCTTCTAAAAGAGTCGGTTATTCACACCAAATTTCACAGCACCTTCTAAAAGAGTCGGCTATTCACAAAAAATTTACCAGCTATATTTAAGAGTAGTGTATAGACACCCAAAATGATTTAGCCATGCGCCCTGCTAGGTTCTCACTGTTTACTAAAATTTAGTACCTACTCACAAATATCACCAAAGAACCATTTAGATCCCTCTCCACGGGTACTGCAAAAAAAGACAAAGACAAAGAGAGAAAGAATCAGAAGTATACTTGACCTTTTTGGCTCTTTAGTCCCTCATTTTGTAAATATAACATTTTAATCCTTATTATTTACATTTGTGACAACATTAGTTCTTTTTTCACGAAAGAGAAAGATAAAGTGATTAAAATATTACATTTGCAAGATAAAGGACTAACATATTGTCACAAAATCAAAAGTGAAGGATAAATATATTATTTTTGCAAGGTAAGGGACTAAACTGAGAAAATAAGCAAAGATAAGGACCGAATAAGTTATTTACACTAATAAAATCCAATTAGGCGAAGCGGATTACCTTGTCATTCAAATATATGGGTATTTCAAAAGCTGTCGTAAGGTCCATTGTCCATTCGAGTATCTTTTCCGCCCAATACACCAATCAGAAGAAAAATATTGCAAATAAAGTCCTTCATATTATCCAAAAACTAATTTTAGCATATAAAATATAAGTATAATAATATATTAACTTGCCTCATTTAACCATTCTTTTTTCCATAGTAAACGATCTGTAACGAAGAAGCATTCCATATCTGAATGTAAGATAGAATCAAATAAACGTAAGTGTAAATCACACAAAAAACCTGGGATGGTTTTTTAATATGGTTTTTATAGTATAGTCCTCTATCTTGCAAAAACAACATTTTAGTCCCTTATGTTTTTTATTACAACACTAGTCCTTCAACTTTTATTTTGCAAAATGTATTATTATTAATCCCTTATGTTTCGATTTTGTGACAGCATTAAGTCTTTGGTCCTTAAATTTCTTAAATGGTTCCTGAAATATACCCATTTTACCAGTTTGGTCCTTAAATATAAATAATCGTAGATTTGGTCACTAAACTTCATTTTCGTTTTATTGTTAGTCTCCACGTCAAATAACATCTATTTTTCCACATAAAGTCCCTATTTTTTTGTATTTTTCGACAGTTTAGTCCTTTATCTTACAATATGACACTGTTAAGGGTATTTTGGTCTTTTATCATATTGAGAAATTCTCCAAATGGTCCCTAAACTATACCCCTTTTACTTGTTTGATCCTTAAACTTCAAAAGGATTACCATTGTAACAAAATAAAATGGACCAAATTGTAAAAAAATAAAACATAAAGGACTAGAAAACTTACAGGATCAGCGTCTGTGCTTTATCCAATTGGTCCCTCCGGTAAAACCATGATTTACTAATTTAAATTACTATTCTTCATAGAACTAAATTTACAAAAGAAGTCCTTAAACTAACATATAAATATCTTCACGTCCACTCTTATCTAAAACATTGTCCAATGTCCATCAATCTTTTACTTACTGTAATTGAAGTAAAGTTTGATATTGATTAATTAATCAACTCCAGAACTAAGCTAAACATGAATATTTATTAAAAACATAACACAGGCCAGGTAAAACAATTAACAAAAGAATTATACCTCCGTTGTGCTTTGCAATTCATGAGGATTATGTAGGACAATTGCATTAAAATCTTGATGAATAGAGAGAAAAAAGTAAAAAATATCAAGTGGGCTTGAATAATTCTAACTTTAAGGGCAATATATGTAGGTAAGAGAAGAGCAAATAATAATATACCTCATTTTCAGGAAAAGTTCCAGTAAATCTTGCTATGTGTCGTTTCTTGACCTGCCCTGATTCAGTCTAAGCAACAAAAACCATGTCCTAAGAAAATAAATATGAAATTATTTGAATAAAGGTTTTGCTCGTGAAATCTTATTTCAGTTTAAATTTTAAAAACTGAGTAAATATTGAAACAGGAGAATAAAAACTTACTTGTTGCCTAAAAATTCAGCACTAGCATAAGATCACACTATGATTAGAAGGATAGAGACTAGGAGATCAAGTCGATGACAACTAATGATTAAGGGTCAAGAGATATGATTCGCTATAAAGCTGTTTGGGCTACTCTTGTAGATAAGAAAGATCCAATAAATATAATTCCAGATCAAGAATCATTAAGTCAAATGTTGCACATTAGTCCTTACTTGAGGGGCAAATTTGCAACGGTTATGTAGACCTACTGGGAGATTTCTCCATATGACATGACACAAAACACCTTAAATCTATATATATACCTTGAAGTCATTGGAAATCTCACAAATTAGCCTCTGAAATAGAAGCTTCCTGAAATTCACTACACAAATTCACCAAAAAAGTGATGATACGATATTAAACATGAAATAAGAATAACGATACAATAAAGATACCAAAGTAGCGAGTTGCTTCCTCAGAGCCTTTCCCAGTAAGAACCATCTGTTCTGTTCAATTTCCCTAAAAGTAATCAGTAATACAATGTTGTACAAATTCAATCGCATGAATCAAATGCCAGTAATTAAACATAATTTAAAGACCTCAATTTTAACTTTTTACCAACAAATTGGAGAAGAAAATAACAGTAATCGGTTAATCCAACTATATAAAGAGCAAAACGGACAAAAAGTCACTATCTTTAGCACCTTGTTTAGGTATCAAGGTAATATAGAAAGAAAAAAACAAGTTATTTGCGAAAAAAGTATAACCATTAGCTTTTTCTTTGATCTACTCTAAAGGATCTGTCCTCATCCAATAAAAGTTTTATTAACTTTGGAATCTCTTACTCCAAACGCTGGATCATTTTGTTGACTAATTTCTATCATGTATAGCAAAGAGGCCAAAGATGAAGGACCTATATAGTAAATTACGCAAATGAACTTACGATCATGATTACATCTGATTTGATGATTATAGCCTATTAGGATCGTATGTAGTAAAAAAACGAAGCATAAAACTGATTGATTAACATATTCTCCTAAAGGTGCCATACACAAGTATATAAATCACTTTAACAGATGAATGTATCATAGATAAAACAAACAGGTATCAAAACTAATTAAGGGAAGTCTTAGTACCTGAAGCAGTATATTTAAAAATTCCAATGGAGGAACCGCAGTGCGGGACCTACTCAATTAACATACAACAGAAAGTGATACTTGAGCATAAAGTATAAATGAAACACAAGAATCTAATGAAAAAAGTCAATTAGCAGAAGCTTACCTCAGAGTTCCATTCCCACAAGTTCAAGCAGCTCTGAATCATTGACATCATCAACTTTATTCAACAATTATACACGTAATTTTACATGGAGTCACACGATATACTGCAAAATCTTGTACAAGAGAAATCGTATTAGAGATTGAAGATAAATAATCTACATCGATATGCAGCATCACCGGGAATCTCGAGGTCCTCCTCTCCCGTTCTTCAGCCATTGTCGATATCTCGAGGTATGGAAAAATTAACATCGACGCTATGAATCAATAAATACAATGATAACATGAACGGTGCTGATAGCAAAAGGTGGAAGTTAAAATCAAATACTCCATAATTCAATTAGCATTATCGATCAGTGACTTGAAACCCTAGATCGCTAATTGAAGGGCTTGGTAAAAAAAAACGGTGAAAAATGTGTAAAGGAAAAAGGTAATGATACATCTTGATAATAACTCGCATATAATATTTCTATGGTGATTGTAGTTTACGATTGATAGCATAAAAATGGCGGAAAATTGAAGAACTGAGAGAGAGAGAGAGAGAGGAGAAAAGTGAGTGAATTGTTTTTTATTCTAATGAGTAAATTGGCAGAAATGTTAAGTATGCTTGGGTTAAATTTATCAGCTTTTTTTTGTTCCAAAAATTTATCAGCTTTTAACCTTAACAGTTTTTTCGATACAGATATGTAATTTTTTTATTTAGGAAAAAAAACTTATTATATTTAATTTTACATATAAAAAAAACTTTTATTTCAATAAATTTATTTTTTTCACTAAAAAAATTATATTTTTACCTATATTCAAATTTGTAATTACTTTTTGAAATTGAAAAAATAAAATACAAATTTTTTTAATAATTTTTAAATATTTTTTTATTTTTAAAATATATTTTGAATCAATTATGATTTGTAAATATTTTTGAGATTTTTATTTTTTTAATAATTTCTGTTTATTTATTTATTTTCAAACGAAATAGTTAGAACTAATAGAGTACTATTATTAGGGAGGGGTGGGAAATTGTTATAAGTAATAGACTACTCTTAACAAGGTTAAGTAGATAAATGTAAAATTGAGATTTTTTTAACAACTTGTTGTTGAAGGGTAGGGATAAAAGAGTTGGCATATCACAAGTTTCTTGTTGTGTTCCTCCTGGTTTTTTACAGTGTAAGTTTCTTTTTATTTCAATATATTTTGTTGATTGTTTATAAAATACATATGTACATTCTTATATGAGATATTAAGTAAATTCCCATGTTGGTCCTCAAATTTAGTTTCTTTTTTAACATTTGTATCTTGGTTGAGTTTTTCAGGAGAGGCATATCAAACTTCTATAATGGTAAATCCAAATTTTACACTAGCCTAGTTAAAGTTAAATCAAGTGTATCCGTAAAAGAGATAGCAAAACCGGATAATGCGTACGACAAGAAACCCAAAATGATGGTGGCACATAATAATTTCTGTAACAAGAGCTATGATTATCTTAAAGGAAGTACCATCCATGGTGGGGGTTTAACCAATTGATCTTCACATTCCAAAATTGCACTGGTTGTCCCATCAGCTGCTACTGGTCATTGTTTGGAAAGGATGAATAAATATTATGAAAATGATGAAATGTTTCTTGCATCTTAGCCCAATGTAGTCAATGTTTTAGACTGTAATGGCTACAAACTTTCTTTTAATCTTTAATTCTTACTTGTCTTTAACTCTTCAATTTTTTAAGCCAGGTTTCGCCTATATTATTGATGTTTTCAACTACAAAGACACAAGTAATTTAACAACTAGTGTATCAAGTTTTACATAATGATCCTCAACATGGACCAAGCGATAGATAACCTGAAACTGAACTCCATTAGGTCCATTTTGTAAACTGTATATATATTTGTCGAAACTGAGTTTCTGAAACAGGGGATAACTAATTACTCTTGCATTTGATAAATAAGTATTTCCTTTGAATATTTTATTATGGATTTAAATGCTTAATACTATGATAAAGTTCTTTTATATGTCTTATTTGGCGAAAATTATATTGTGTCTGCCTATCAAGCGTATAATCTTTTGCGTTATTTAAAAAATATATTTTTCAAATCATATATCTTTAATCGTTCACTGGAGTAAATGTATGTTTACTTTTTATAAATTAAACTTGGTTGATGAAATATATTTTTCTTATGGACCATCTAGTTTTGATGAATGAAAGTTAAAGTACGTTAATTAAATTTCTTTTACTTTGGACCATCTAGTTTTGATGAATGATCTTTCTAGTTAGCTCTCTAACTGTTTGAAGTGTCATTAATTGGCATTTCAAAGACAGAGACATTTTATGTAATTATCTTGGCAAGTCTTATCGACCTTTTAGCAATAGTATTTATTGTACTAATTCTAAAATTTGTGGTAGATTCAGGGTAAGGAATCATTGACTCACGGTATCTCTAAAAAAATTTAATATCTTGTTCCAAGATAAATATACAAGGTCATATTTCTAAGCTATTTCAAGGTTGATTGTATCTATAGGTCGAAAAAAAATATAAAGAGTATGAATTTATCGATATTTCATATATATATATATATAGTTTTTTATACTGAACATGTTGACCTTCGGAAAAATATTTTATATACATAAAATATTAATTTGTATATGCCATAATTCGGTAAGTAAATAATCTAGTAAATGCCAACATGATTTTTTTTATATAGTATTTTACACGTAACTTAAATATATTAATTTGTATTATATGTATATAAAATACTTTTTCATAATTTCAACAAGTCCAATAGGCATCTATATATTTATGAAAGAATATATTTATATGAAATTGTAGAATTCCAAATTCATGCATTCGTCTATAGTACATTTATTATGATATATGTTTAAGTGACACGTGTTACTTATATCACTATTAAGTATAACTAAAATATAAAAAGTAGGTACGTATGCAAAAATATTAAATTTATTAAATATGCACTAGAGGGCCTATACTCATTTGTATATGTGTAGGTGTCCATACATTTTTCTATCTTTTATTTGCACTATACTTTATAATTATCATTAGTAGAAATGGTATATATCAAGTATAAATATATATTTTTGAGTCTTGACATAATTTAGGATAAACACATATTTTCTATATATATATATATATTGTTTAGTGCTTATTGTTAAATTCATTTATCAATTTTAAGTATGAGTGTAAGATATACAAGAAAGGTTATAAATTGTTTAAAAAGGTCAAAGGACCATGTTTCTCACTTGCATTGATTTTATCGTTATACGAGTTATGTTAAATAACATATTAGATAGTTTTATTAACTAGAAGTATACATATATTTCTTTGGATTATTTTTCTATTGTAATGTGATTGTATATATAGGTGTGAATGTGGGGGCCTCGTACCTATCTCATGTTTTCTTGTGGGGGCCTCGTACCTATCTCTTGTAATCTTGTAGGGGACTCGTACCTATCTCGTGTATGCTTGTGGGGTTCTCATACATATCTCATGTGTTCTTTTTGATTCCTCATACATATCTCGTGTGTGCCTTTGGGGGCCTTGTACCTATCTTGTTTTTCATGTTGGGGGCCTCATACCTATCTCGTGTGTGCCTATGGGTGTCTTGTACCTACCTCGTGTATACTTGTCTGGTTCTTGTCCCTATCTCAAGTTTTAATGTGTACCATCGAAAATTTTATTTAATATTTAAGAAATAATATTTATAGTAATGAATTTCATTATCAGGATTACTCGTGATATATCTATCAGTGACTCACATAGTTTTTTATCTTAAAATTCTTGTTTGATATTTTTTGTGACTTACTAAGCATTCGTTTTCTCACTCGAACTTAATGTCTGTGTTTTAGATGAGCATGAATCAGAGGAATGGGTATGTGAAGAGGGTAAAAAAGTTAATTAGTTACGAGCATCTCGTTAAAGGGAGTCATGATGACTATCTCTATTTAAGAACTGATATTTACTTTCATTGAATTGTCACTATCTTAGGCATGCATGCTACATCAGATTTATCATCGCCAATAGTCAATTTGTTCTTTAGTTTTAAATTTTTTTTCTTAAAATGTCCAAACTTTACCACAATGTAAATATTTTTGAGTTTCTTTAAACTTTTTCTTACAATTATTAAAAGTTATCATCTTTTTTTTGCATCCTGGACATGTATAATATCTGTTCTAGGTTTAATAAATAGCTATAAGATAATTCTTCTACTTAGTTTAATTTCAATTTTTTTGGTTAGCAAAGAAGCAATCACTTGATCAAAAGTAGGGACAATACTCAGTTCTTCAACTTAGTTTAATTTCAATTTCTTTGGTTGTTAAAGAAGCAATCACTTTGATCAACAGTAGGGACAATTGTTGCATATTGAAGTAGATCTTTAACAATTTGATAAGAATCAAGAATAGAGTTACAAAATGCACTTGTTATTATCATGCAAGGACTAAGGGGTACCATTTAACATCAAAGTCAATTTCAAAAATTCATCTCTGTAATCATCCAAAGATTTACTCGCATCCATTTTATAGTTAAACAAAGATCTTTTTAAAAAATACAAGTTGGGTAAAGATATTGTAAAATAGAGAGACTCTAGTTTACCCTAGAATTCAAATGCAGTATCACATCGATGTACATTTCAAATAACTGAATCGAACATGTTAAAAAACAATAAATTGAATGCTTATTCATCTATTTCTCCGACTACGTCCAAGAGATCTTTAGGCCATAGTTCTATGTTCTCAACCAATGCATGTCCAACAATATGATGAGATAGTAGCACGTTCATCTTTACCTGCCGTACACCATAGTCAATTTTTTCATCATAGGTTAACATCTCAAACGAGTTGTAGCATTCATGTTAGTACACGAAAAATATAGATTTGTACAAAAAGTAAAAAAAAACTTTACAACATAAAAATACCTTTTAAACCATGAGTTTATATCCACCAGATCTCGAAAACTGAAAAATCTCTCAAGAGTTCTAAATATTAGAAATTTTATTGAAATACCTTTAAAGATTTTCAAGATCCTAGAAACACAAAATCAGAAAACCCAAAATAATAAAAGAACTTTAATCGACTTTTAGATCTAGATCATCAAACCCTGAAATAGTAGAAAATATAAGATATTTGTAAGGGATTTGAAAAAACTCTTATTCCACTGTTGTAAAAACGTTAGGATCTTAAGAATTAAGTTTCAAAATACATTTTAGAAAAGAATATAGAGCAAATTATAAAGAACACAATGATTTATCGATGTTTAACAAAATATCTACGTCCACGTTGGGCTCCGCTGATAGAAGTTACTTAACAATATTCAGACAATCAATCCAAAACCTTAAAGCTATCAACTAATATAGACTACCCAAACAAACTACGCTAGCTAACTAGTGATTATTTTTTATCTTTAGACTATACAAGCTATTTCATGAGATTTAAACACTCTAATCGATCTAGAAGATAAACCGTAAGTTTATTTCTAATAGGAGAAAGAAGACTGAAAAACTCAAAAACAAGAGAATGAGTCGAAATATGAATAAGGGAATTTTATATATGGGGTGGGTAGGGTATTAATTTGAGCCGTCCAACCTAATCAAGATCAATAAATTTAATAAATCTGGTGTTTACATAATAAACCACAAACATTTTAGACTCAATTCAATAACCTATAAAAAAGTTCAGCCCAAATAATAAAACCAAAGCTGACTTATGACATAACAGTGACTTGGACTAATCCAACCAAAAAAACAATCATATTTCATAAATATAAAAACCCAAATCCAATAGATTATTTAGTTAGTTCTTTTTGTTCCATTTATTTTTTTGTTGGAAACTTTACTTACTCCTTTTCCATTTAGCCCATATAAAACATTTGACCTAAAATTATATGATTCATCTAAATCTAAACCGTTATATTTTTGAAACATCGCCGTCTTCTTCTTCATTAATAAAGTAGAGATAAAATTAAAGAAAATCCGTAAAATGAAGAAAAAGGAAAAGAGAAGGCTAAAATCAAAAGTTATTGTATAAAATGGTAAATTGTTTTGCTATATTTTATATTTTTATATAATTAAATTTATTTTTTATAATAAAAACTCTGATTTTGATGTACAGTATGTGTCAATGAGAAAGATATATAAACAATTACAACTGAAAAAATAATAAAAATTATTATATTCTTAGAATCATTTATTTATATCTTGCAAATATATAGAATGTCTATTTTCATTTATGGTTCAATCTTGTATCTTTATTGATCCTTATTAATATAAATGTTTTGAATTTATTTACAGAAAGATCGTTGATTATGATATTTCAAAATATATTTAGGAAAGTCTTGTCTCTCCTAAAAGTAGATTGTATGTATAAAATTTTTAATAGATGATAAATTATAGTTAAGTTATAAATTATTTGAGTAATCATATGGTTCAGTAAGCTAGAGATTTTAACAATTAAGGTCAATTTGAATGGATTTTTATGCAACAGTTGATATTAGCCCAATGTAGTCAATGTTTTAGACTGTAATGGCTACAAACTTTCTTTTAATCTTTAATTCTTACTTGTCTTTAACTCTTCAATTTTTAAAGTCAGGTTTCGCCTACATTATTAATGTTTTCAACTACAAAGACACAAGCAATTCAACAACTAGTGTATCAAGTTTTACATAATGATCCTCAACCTGGACCAAGCGATAACCTGAAACTGTACTCCATTAGGTCCATTTTGTAAACTGTATAAATATTTGTCGAAACTGAGTTTCTGAAATAGGGGATAACTAATTACTCTTGAATTTGATAAATAATTATTTCCTTTGAATATTTTATTATGGATTTAAATGCTTAATAGTATGATAAAGTTATTTTATATGCCTTATTTGGCGAAAATTATATTGTGTCTGCCTATCAAGCGTATAATCTTTTGGGTCATTTACAAAATATATTTTTCAAATCATATATCTTTGATCGTTCACTGGAGTAAATGTATGGTTACTTTTTATAAATTAAACTTGGTTGATGAAATATATTTTACTTTTGGACCATCTAGTTTCGATGAATGAAAGTTAAAGTAGGTTAATTAAATTTTATTTACTTCGGTACCATCTAGTTTTGATGAATGATGTTCTAGTTAGCTCTATAACTATTTGAAGTTTCATTAATTATTATTTCACTTGTAACCAATACTAATCATATTAATATATATAGCATTTTTTTTTAAAATTTTATTTACCGAAAAAAGGTCGCTAACCATGGCATTTCAACGATGGAGATATTATGTAATTAACATGGCAAGTCTTATCGACCTTTTAGAAATAGTATTAAATGTATTAATTCTAAAATTGGTGGAAGATTCGGGGTAAGGAATCATTAACTCACGGTATCTCTAAAATTTAACAATATCTTGTTCCAAGATAAATATACAAGGTTATATTTCTAAACTATTTTTAGGTTAATTTGATTTTTAGGTCGAATAAGAATATAAAGAGTATGAATTCATCAATATTTCATATATACATATATATATAGTTTTAGGTTAATTTGATTTGTAGGGTCGAATAAGAATATACATAGTATGAATTCATCAATATTTCATATATATATATATAGTTTTTCATACTAAACATGTTGAACTTATGAAAAATATTTTATATACATAATATATTAATTTTTATATGCCACAAATCGGTAAGTAAATAATCTAGTAAATGCCAACATGACTTTGTTTATATAGTATTTTACTCGTAACTTAAATATATTAATTGGTATTATATGTATATAAAATACTGTTTCATAAGTTCAACAAGTCCAATAGGCATCTATATATTTATAAAAGTATATATTTATATGAAATTGTAGCATTTCAAATTCATGCATTCATCTATAACACATTTATCATGATATAATTTTAAGTGACACATGTTACTTTTATCACTATCAAGTATAACTGAAATATAAAACGTAAGTATGTATGCAAAAATATTAATTTTATTAAATATGCACTAGAGGGCCTATACTCATTTGTATATGTATAGGTGTCCATATACTTTTCTATCTTTTATTTGTACCATACTTTATAATTAGTATTACTAGAAATGGTATATATAAAGTATAAATATATATACTTTTTTATTTTGTAATGACCTAATAATTAGAGTGTAATGACCTAATAATTATGTTTTTGTTTTTATTTTATTTTTGTTTTAGTTTTTTTATTGTTGTATATAATATTATAAATATATATTATATAAGACTACTTTTTATATTGTAAACATTCTAATTAATCTTTCACCTTTCACTTTCTTATAAGTTACTTATGTTATATTTTATTTTATTTATTCATTTTATCCGCCTAAATGTCTTATCTTATTCGAAACATATTTCCTTATTCATATTCTAAACGCAAGAAACAAGGTTTCCTAATTGCTTAAGAAAGAGTCAATAAGTAATGGTTTTTTACTTTTATTTATGTAAATTTTTTATCCATTTATTTATTTTTGATCAATATATATTTTGACTATATAGTCTTAATATATATGTGTTAGAGGCTACAACTCTTTTTATGTTTGTTAATAATATTATAAATTTGAAGAATCACAAGGAACATGTAATTTACTTTTTAGCATAAAAATATAAATCATATGTTATAGTTTTTCAGTTTGGTCCATATGAAATTTTACATGCTTATATATATGTGACATGTTTCTATATTTTTATCATTAATATTAGAATTTCGTTAAGTGATATTCATAATGTTCAAAAGAAGTAAAATAAAAATGACTATTTTTTTTAGTTAGTTTTTCATGAGCATTCTTGATAAATGACATATTTAATGGTTGATTTATATCAAATTAAGCTGAATCATTAATATTAGATTTATTGACTTATTTGTATATATATATATTGGTCAAATGTAGGATTTAAGTCTCATAAATATGTTTGTTATGCCTTAAAAATTTATGTTACGATTATGTGTACTATTAATCTACTTTATTGTCTAAATTATTTACATTGACTTGAGTTTATTAGTAGAAGATTATGAAAGAGATTATGGATTAAGTTTCGACTAGATTATCGATATTAATATGTTATGGGTTTTGAGAGTTGAACTTTATCGCGTGCTTGATTTAGGGATTTGGTATAAAAAAATTTGGATGATTACACTAGACTATTGAACTCTAGGAAACTAGAATCTACTGTGTTTAAATATATATTTTTGCTTATTATTGGTTATTTTTCATCAATTTTACATAAAGATATTAGGTGATATAGTGATGTTATTAAAAAGTTTTACATATCTGTTGGAAAAAGAATTTTCTAATTATGAATTTTATATATATATATATATATATATATATATATATATATATATATATATATATATTCTTTTCATCGTATATGCTACCCTATATGTTTTGTATTAGTAAACTATATAATTTAAATCATGTTGAATTTACTAGATTATTTAATAACTGATTAGTGAAATATATAAATTGATATTATATGTATATAAAATATTATTCGTAAGTTCAACATGTCCAACAGAAACCTGAATATGTATAAAATATTACATTTATATGAAAATATAGAATTCCAGTGTCATGTATTCATCTATAATGTGTTTATCGTGATCTAAGTATAAATGAAACATGTTACATTTATCATTTAAGTATTAATGACATATAAAAAGTAGGTGTGTATGCATAGATATCAGATTTTGTAAATGATCACTGGAGGACCTATAGTGATTAGTATATGTATATGTATCTATAAATTTTTGTATCTTTTATTTTGAGCATACTTTATAATTTGTACTAGTAGAAATGACTTATAAAGAGTATAAATATATTTATTTCATTCTTGACATAATTTAAGAGGAACACATAGTTTTTATATTTATTTTTCTTTAGTTATGTGCTCTTTTCTAAATTCTTTGATCAATTTTATTATGTATGTAAGATATACATGTATGGTTATAAATTGTGTAAAAACTCTAAGGACCATGTTCCTCACTTTCATGTCATTTATCGTTAGATGAGTTATGGGATGGTTTTATTAACAAGACGTATACCCATCTTTTATTGTATTATTTTTCTATAGCAATGTGATTATATATCTCATGCCTGTGGGAGCCTCGTACCTATCTTGTGTGTGCCTGTGGGGGCTACGTACCTATCCTGTGTGTTCCTGTAGGGGTATCGAACCTATCTCGTGTGTGCCTATTTTGGCCTCGTACACATCTCATGTGTGTCTGTGGGGGTCTCGTACCTATCTCATGTGTGCTTATAGGGGCCACTCACCTATATCGTGAGTGCCTATGGTGGTAGTGTGGTTAGTTCACTCATGATATATACGATTATTACTCCACATGTATAGTACTTTGACTATTAGAAAATATTGCAAATATACCATTAACCGACTTAACCTCTTTAATAATTTTTTTAATCCATATAGCCTCTTTCATGCAACGGATAATAGCAACATATTTTGACTCAGTGGTTGAAAGATCCTACATTGGTTGTAATTGAGATTTCTAATATATGAATTTATGCCTCAAATTGAAACTTTGGGCAGTGGTGGACTTTCACGAGTCCCTATCTCTATCAAAATTTGAGGGTACATTGGCAACAACCTCAAAAGGCTAATTATTTTACCATATATCAACCCACATTTAAAGTAGAATTTACATATATCAAAACATGGTTAAGCGCTAACTAACCATCATAGCCATGATTAGACATGTATCTACTATATATAGATATAGAATTAAAAAAAATCAAGTCTATTTCTAATCATGAGATACACAAAATATCCAATAACATTAGACCACAGATTCTTTTTATTTTTAAAATATCAGATTGTGTTTTGGGTAACAACTACTTAGACAAAATAAAATGACAAAGAAAAGGAATCTTTACATTTTTGTAATTCAAATTACCAAACGTAGAAATAATCCTTTTCAAGTATGGTCCTTATTGTATTTTTAATATGAAATTTGATGGGTACCTATCAATCATTATGCCAAGTATTTTTCTAGCATTTCCTAAAACCTTCGTATCAAACTCGTATTTCAAGGAGTCTTTCAATTTATTTATAAGAGATAGAGACTTGCATATAATCAACATATCATGAACATAAAAAAGAATGTATATCGCATATTTATCTTTCCAAATAAAGTAAAAACAAGCATTATACTTTGATATATTGAATCCAAAAGACAAAACAAAAGAACCAGACATCTTATACCATTGCATTGCGGACTATCCATATAAGGAGTTTTTTAAGAGACATACATGACTAGGCAACTTGGAATCATGGTATCCTTTAGGTTGCCTCATGTAAATAAATTCATCAAGCTCGACATACAAAGAAAGTTGTCTTAACATCTAACTTCTCAATTTCAAGATTAAAACTGACTACATATGCTAACATTATTCTAATAATTTTAACCTTCGTCAGATGAGATAAAATTACAGATATGTCAATGTTTTCCCTTTGAGTATATCCCTTAACAACTAGTCTAGCTTTATATCTTGGTGAATTAGAATTTAAGCTACCTTCTTTCAGTTTATAAAGTCCTCTACGTTCAACTAGTTTAATATCTTTAGGTTTAATAACTAAACTCCAAGTGTTATTAAGTAAAAGGGAATTGAATTATTGATTCACATCAATTACCCAAAGTTTAATATCCTTAGAACTTATAGCATCAACATAAGAATAAGGTTCAAAATCCTAAACCTCAACCGCAGTTTAAAGGTATAAACTAAGTCAACATAGGAAAACTTGCAAGGAGCCTTTGACTATCTCTTGCTACCTTGTAGTCTTGAAGTCCTTCTGTTGATGACTCATCCAAGTTTTTAGCCTCCTCAGCTTCAGGTCCTTTAGGCTTCTCAACACCTTCATCGTTTACCTAGTTTTGGGGATGATCCATTTGGTGGCCTCCAACAAAAAACTCAACTGTCTGTCCAGGGTTAAGGTGTTCCACTTCAAATTCATACCCCACAATATCAACACTTTGTTCGAATAAAACATCATTACAATTATTTGGAAGACTCTTGCAAGTAAATGTTAACTCATCAAATATAATATCTCTACTTAAATCTTTTTTGAATTCACTAGCAGTTTTATCCCAAAACATATAACATTTAATACCATGCTATTGTTGATAAACCAACATAATATATTTAATGGACCTTGTTTAAGTTTACCATTTCTTGGTGTAAGAATAATCAGCACACCCAAAAATTTGTATGTGAGATAGGCCACACATTTTTCCAGTGTAGACTTCCATATGGGATTGAAGTCAATGGACCAGTTAGGCTTCGTGTTTATCAAATAAGTTGCAGTATACATGTTTCCCCACCCTAAAAGAAGAAGACTTTGGTAAACCAGAAATATATAAAAGACTTGTAACTTTTTCTAAAAGATTTATATTCATTCTCTTAGCAACCTCATTTTGCTGAGGAGCTTTTAAAAGTTCTATGTCTCAAAAAATCTATTTATTTACAAAAAAAGTTCAAAATGTTCATTACAAAACTCAAGCCTACTATTAGTTCTACAAACTTTAACAACTTAAACATATTGTTTTTCCTCTAAAATTTTCTACTCTTCGATTTTAGAAAAACTTTAGTCTTTTTTTTCAATAAAATAGTCCACACCCTTCAACTAAAATCATTCGGAATAGACTGAAAATGTTTAAACTTATCAAGTAAATCAAACCTTTCAGGGCCCATAAGTCTGCATGACTCTAGGTAGTCTAAGGCTTGGTTTACCCTGATTGCTTAACATGGTGAGCCCCTTCAAGCTCATATGCCCAAGCCTCAATTTCCATTTCAGAGTACCTACATTCTTAGATTCTAAAAAAACATTAGATAAAAAAGAAATATTATTTATATTGAAAACATACAATCCAGATAACTTGGTACCAGAAAACAAAAGCTTAGAATTCCTATATAGATGAATGTTACCCTTAGACACTTCAAACACACATCGAAGATCATCAAATGCACCCAAAGAAATCAAATTCCTTTTTAATGCAAATATATATCTAACATTTATCAAAGTAATAATTTTTCCGACATACATTTTAAGTTATATCTTACCAACACTCTTAACATCACATGTTTAATCATTTCTGATACAAAAAATTTCATTATTAGTTTCAACAAGATCACAAAATAATTTAGATAAGGGATACATATGAAACATTCAACAAGAATCAAATATCCAACTTACATAATAAGACTTATCAATGAAATTATATACATCACATACATCACCATTTATCTTAGACATGCATGCTACATCCGATACATCATCACCAATAGTCAATTTGTTCTTTAGTTTTAAATTTGTTTTCTTAAAATGTCCAAACTTTACCACAATGAAAAGGTTTTTTGTTTCTTTAGATTTTTTCTTACGATTATTAAAAGTTATCTTATTTTTTTTCATCCCGGACATGTATTATATCTGTTATAGGTTTAATAAACAGCTATGAGCCAATTCTTCTACTTAGTTCAATTTCAATTTTTCTGGTTAGCAAAGAAGCAATCACTTGATCAAAAGTAGGGACAATACTCAGTTCTTCAACATAGTTTACTTCGAGCAAAAGTAGGGACAATTTTTGCATATGGAAGTATATCTTTAACAACTTGATAAGAATCAAGAATAAAGTTAAAAATAGTCATGCACTTATTAGTATCATCCAAAGACTAAGGGGTACCATTTAACATCAAAGTCAATTTTAAAAATTTATCACTGTTATCATCCAAAGATTTACTCGCATCCATTTTATAGTTAAACAATGATCCTTTTAAGAAATACAAGTTGGGTGAAGACTTAGTAGAATAGAGAGATTCTAGTGTACCCCAGAGTTCAAGTGCAGAATCACATTGATGTACCTTTCAAATAACTGAATCAGACATGTTAAGGAATAATAAATTGAATGCTTCTTCATTTACTTATCTGACTATGTCTAAGAGATCTTTAGGCCATAGTTTTATGTTCTCAATCAATGTATGTACTACATTATGATGAGATAATAGCGCGTTCATCTTTATCTTCTATACACAAAAGTCAATTTTTCTATCATATGCTAATTTCTTAAACGAGTTGTAGCCATCATGTTAGTACACGAAAAATATAGGTATGTACAAACAGTTAAAAAAGAAATTGAAAACATGAAATACTTTTTAAACCACGAGTTTATATCCGCGACATCTTGAAAACTGAAAAGTCTCTTAGGAGTTCAGAATATATGAAAACTTTTTGAAATGCCTTCAAAGAATTTAAGGAAGCCATAAACACCAAATCTGAAAACCCAAAAAATTAAAAGAACTTTAATCGACTTTTAGATTTGGATCATCAAACCCTATAAGAGTAAAAAAATATAAGATATTTGTAAGGTATTTAAACAAACTCTTATTCCACTATTGTAAAAACGTCAAGATCATAAGTTTGAGTTTCAAAATACGTTTCAGAAAAGAGTTTAGAGTAAAAATTAATGATTTATCGTGGTTTAACAAAATATCCACATCCAAGTTGTGCTCCAGTGAGAGATGTAACTTAACAATATTCATACAATCAATCCAAAACCTTTAAGCTATCAACTAATCTAAACTACCCAAACCAACTACGCAAGCTAACTAATGATTATATTTAATCTTTAGACTATACAAGCTATTACATGAGATTTTTTAAACACTCTAATCAATCTAGAAGATAACCCCTAAGTTTATTTTTAAAAGGAGAGAGAAGACGGAAAAACTCGAGAACAAGAGAATGAGCCAAAATATGAATAAGGGAATCTTATATATGGGGTCTGTAGGGTTTTAATTTGAGTCGGCCAAAGTTATCAAGATCAACAAATTTAATACATTATGCGTTTATATAATAAAACACAAACATTTTAGACTCAAGTCCAATAACATATAAAAAAGTTCAGCCAAAATAATAAGACTAAAGCTGACTTATGACAAAAGAGTGACTTGGACTCATTTAACCCAAAAACATATGTTAACTACTTTTGCAAGTTTGAAACATGGGGTATGTGTATTAATATGATTGGTGTAGGATCATCCAATATTGGATGGAAGAATTTTCCTATATAAAAACCCAAATCCAATAGATTATCTAGTTAGTTTTTTTGTGTTCTATTTATTTTTTTGTTGTAAATTTTACTTACCCCTCTCCCATTTAGTCAATATAAAACATTTGACCTAAAATTAGTTGATTCATCGAAATCTAAACCTTTATATTTTTGAAACCTTTGCCGTATTCTTCTTCATGAATAAAGTAGAGATAAAATTCAAGAAAATTCATAAAATAAAGAAAAAGAAAAAGAAAAGGCTAAAATCAAAAGTTATTGTATTAAATGGTAAATTGTTTTGCTATTTTTTTTATTATTTATATATAATTCCATTTATTTTTTATAAGAAAAACTCTTATTTTAATGTATAATTTATGTCAATGAGAGCGATATATAAACAATTACAACTTAAAAATTAGTAAAAATTATTATATTTTTCAATCATTAATTTATACCTTGCAAATATAAGATTGTATATTTAAATTTATGGTTGAATCATTTTCTTTATTGATCCTTATCAATATAAATGTTTTGAATTTATTTACAGAAAGATCGTTGATTGTGATATTTCAAAATATATTTAGATAAGTGTTATCTCTCCTAAAAGTAGATTGTATGTATAAGATTTTAAATTGAGTATAAATTATAGTTAAGTTATAAATTATTTGATTAATCATATGGTTCAGTAAGTTGGAGATGTTAAAAATTTAGATCATTTGAATGGATTTTCATGCAACAATTGATATTACCTGCACTTTACACATATCACTCATTTACCAGTTTTCTTGTATATCGAAATGTGGGAAGCTAGGAAAACTAATTGTGAACCGACCCAACTTGTAGCTTAGGGTAGTTCATTACTTCTACTACCCGATAAATGTGTGGGATCAACTAGATATGTTATTATGCAATCATATTACTCAATCCAATGGATTTCTTCTAAAAATCCGAGTTTTTTTGTTCTAGCTCCTTAATCTCCTTCAATCTGGATTGGAAGGAAAAACAATCTAGGGATCATTGCGAATTACCTTTAGAACATATAGTTGATCCAAAGGATAGGGTTGATTCAAGATTTTTTTCAGGGTTAAAATTTATTATAATTAGAGGGGTTTGGGGTGACTGAAAATTGAATATTTAGGCTAATAGCAATGGGGCTAAAATTTAGACCGAGATAGGGGGTTTAAGGCCATTTATACTTAGCTTTTATCAATTTGAACAATTGTCACATTCTACCTGTCACTTGTTCCACTGTTGCCTTATATTAACGAGACAACGTTTAGTTGTAATATATTTCTGTTTTATTCATGTTTATGTATCTTCTTTTCTAAGACTCTCTTTAGGTGTTAGCATTAGAAGATCCGTAAAACAGTAACAAAACTCACATGCATGGCCCATCACTACGCACACTTTAAGTGATTTATCACATGCCGCTACACTTGTGTTTTTGCATCTATTACAAGAATGCTACATATATGGGTAAACTGTGTTTCGTCCTCTTTATTTTTTAAAGTTTAAGTTTTTTTTTTTTATTTCAATATATTTAGTTTATGTGTATAAAATATATAGGTACATGTGTATATGAGATATTAAGTAAATCCCCATGCTTGTCCTCCAATTTAGTTTTTTTTAAACATTTGTATCTTGGTTGAGTTTTTTAGGAGAGGCATATAAAATTTCTATAATGGTAAATCAAAAGCCTACACCAGCGTAGCTAAAGTTGAATCAAGTTTATCCATAAAAGAGATAGCAAAACCGGATAATGTGTACCACGAGAAACGAAAAATGATGGTGGCACATAATAATTTCTTTAACATGAGCTATGGTAATCTTCATGGAAGTACCATGCGGGGTGGGGTTTTAACCAATCGATCATCAAATTCAAAAATTCCATTGGGTATCTAGCAGCTGCTACTGGTCATTGTTTGGAAAGGATAAAGAATGATTATGAAAATGATGAAAAGTTTGACGTAATTGGAAACTGAGAACAATTCTTTGGAGTGGAAATACCATTTTAAATGGGTTATTGCCGAAAATTGGCACTTATGAACTTAGCCCACAATAGATTCACGAGTGGTTTGCCTGCTGAGTAATGTGGGCTAACAAATCTTCAGGAGTTGAAGCTTCAGCGAAATAATATTGATTGAGTAATTCCAAATGAGTTGACACGGTTATTTACACTCGAGAGGTTAAATTTTAGTGGGTATTCATTAAACGGTGTAATCTAATACCATATTTCGAGTTTGCGAAACCTTAGAAATAATCATAATTTTTCGATTCCTATTTCGATTAGTATAGAGTCCTTTTGGAATTTCAACAGGGAGAAAATCCACTTGTTGGTGATTATCTAACTATGCCATGCTCATTGCAAATCGCTTTAACGGATTGATTCCGATCACCTTATTTTTAAAGGATCTCGAGGTGTTGAATAGTTTGAACAATAAGTTCACTAATTTGCAAGGAGAAATTCTATCATTCCAATCTTGTGTCAGGTTAATACAAGTGGAAATAAGTATCTCGCTAACGCTACACCGAATTCTAGCACTATAGAAAATAGGAACAAGAAAATCGTTCTTGTTGGGTTTGTATAGCTATAGCTACAATATCATTCACTGCAGGTTTTAATCGCATTAATCACAGTGTTTATATGTAGAAGATTTTACAAAGACAAACAATTGCACGTTGAGGAAGAGCTTTCCCTTCATCCACTCATCCGAGGAAATATGTTGACATCAAAAGGAATTCACAAGTTACTTTATGAAAACCTTGGAAGAAGTAGCCGATACCTGTAATATAATCCGAAGAAAAAATTATCTACCTATTATAATGATGTTATGCCATCTGAAACGCTTTTTCATTAATAACGTTAATTGGAGTCTCAACATACGTCAATTAGGTAATCATGAACAATTAAGAGAAGAGCTCGAGATTCTTGGAAAATTAAGCAATTCAAACGTGATGATTCCTTTGGATTGCGTTTTAATAGTTGATAAGGCATATTTATTTTATGAGTTTACCCTTAATGCTATGTTATTCGATATTCTTCATGGTAGCTTGGGAAGTTATTTGTATTGGGAAAATCGTTATAGTGTAGCCATTAGAGTGGCTCAAGGATTAGCTTTCTCCATGGATGTAATTCTAGTTCGATTCTTTTACAAAATGAGCCACTTATTAGAAATATTGAGCTTTGAAAGGTTAATGATATGTGTACTGGGATCCTTTCAACTATTGCTGGATCTTTGGTTATACAGCTGGAGATAATTATTTCATATAGTTACGTTGTTCAAGTCTTTTTGTAAGTTTTTATTGATATATTAGCCTACACTATTACAACTATCACATTGTTCAAGTTTTCTATCCTAACATTTATTTGTTGGTGTTTAGAGTATGCATATACAATGAGAGTGACAATGGTTAGAAATGTTTACAACTATAGATTGGTTTTACTAGACCTACAAACGGAAAACGTGTGGTTAGTAAGGGAGCTGAATTGAGTAAACGGGTATCGAGCCAGATAATTTTCTTGATTTTAATACAAGTAAAGCATCGATTGCTATTCGTATTCAAATGATAGTAGTTCTGAAGGTTGTTATAGCATGTGATAAAACCTCACTAGAAAGAAGGCCGAAGAAGAAAACCGTGTTGCATATGTTGTTGAACTCGAAATAAATTACAGATTAGTGAGATAAATGTTTCATTTTGTGTCACTTTTTCAAGTGAAAAGTATCAGTAATGTAATAGGATAGGTATGTAATATAAAAAGTATACCCTTTGCACTGTACTTTCCTTTTTAAGTGTTGAAAAAATAGTAAGGCGATTCTAGTTGAGCTAACACAACTGTTCTCTCTATTCTTTATTCCTACTTCAGCACGGTTACTTATGGCACAATTTTGGATACATTTGCTATTTTCACTTATATAGTGTTTGGGATATGTAAACACTACTTATGTTTATGTATAGACTGGATTTTTAATGATAGAAAAAGGAGTTTATTTTTTGATTTTAGCACAATTTTACAAAATAATTGGCAAATAAGCACACATAGGAAATAATACGGGTTTAGCATTCTGGCCGCATGCAATTATTCTATGACAGTCTTTGCTTAATCAGCTTTTCTAAAAGGGGCCACTTAGAAATATCCTACAAAAATGTGATTTGATTAATATGTTTACAAAATTAAAAGTGTTAACTAAACTTACACTTGGTTGTCCAAGCTTCTTAACACAAGGTGGTAGAAAACCGTCCAATAGGGTACTAAATATAGTAACTTCCACACATGACCGTTTGTTTGGTATAAACTACATTCAACAATAAAACTTTAAATAACTAACACTTAATATACTACAACCACATACATATATGAATATACCCACCTTCACATCATTTGTTGAAGTTTCAAACCTTACTCTACTTCTTTTTTGAATCCTTATCCATCAAACCAACCTAGGTAATGGTGCTAGTTTGAGTCATTACTCCTACTATGTCATCAAAACCACTGGTATCCTATTGACGGTCATCCAATGAAAAATTTCCCCTTACTCTCATGTTAAGATTAGACGACCGTCTCTTTTTTATAATTATTCAAGTACCCCTTCTTTAGAATCAAGGTCTACACCAAGTATTTTTTATTTACTGATATCTCTTAAACCCTCCAACACCACAGTTTCCTCATAGTGCCGCCGCAATTCACCTATAATCCACTGACCGGAACATACTTGAATCACGTACTACATCATCAACTCCCCCTATTTATCCCAAAATCAAGGTCAAGGTTCTTGATACCCATTTTTTGTACTTTTGTATTTAGTATATTAGATTTGTTTAGGTAATTTATATATGCAATGTGATGTTAGATTTAATGGTAATGTTATATTGTTAACTTTTTAGAATTATCATATTTGTTTTAGTTAATTGCACAATTAGTCCTTGTATTTAATTACACTATTGGCCATTGTATATTTTTGCACAATTGGTCTTTTTAGTTAATTCAAAAAGAAGTTTTTTTATAAATATAATTATATAAATAGTACTTGTATAATTTTGTTAAAATAAATAGAATATGTAATATTTATTTTTATTGTACATTTGGTCCTTCTTTATTGATAGACTATAATGACAAAGACAAGGTTTGGTGATACCGTGTCTCTAACCGATGCTAATGAAGATGGTTTACGCCACTATGCAACGGGGTATATTCTCTACGTGATCGGTACATTCCTTTTCCCCTCGGGCAAAAAAAACTACGTGGCTACGACGTGTCTCCCATTTTTTAGGTATTTGAGGTAGACATGTGGCAATAGTTTGGATTCAACCACCTTATCTTTCTTCTATAGTGGACTATGAACGGCTTGTGAAGGATATTTTGGAATAATAAAGGGTTATGGTCTTCTTTTGCATGTATATTTTTTCAATTTATTTCTCGAAATTTTATAAACTCATATTTTTTTGTTATACTTTATATAGATATGGTGTTTGGATTATTTTATTAGCTTATGCTTCTTAGAGATGGTATACCACTAGATTGACCTAAAATTACTCCTTATGTTCCCGCTATTAAGTATACTTGTTATTGTAATACTTTTTATATTGACATTTATATTAATGTATTATTATTCTATTAGTTATAATGGATAAAAAAAGTGGACCAAATGTGGGAGAGCCTAAAATTTTGTAGCGATTATTTAGATCTTCAAGCACACGAGCAGGTGTGGTGTGTTGTATTTTATTATTTGGGAATCTATTTTTTCTCAACTATGTTATTTTCTCCGACCAGGTTAATTGGAGATCTTCCGAGGACAGTTGAATCAAATTTATTGCCCAAACATCTTTTGGAATAACATGAAGTATATTTATGTATTGTACCGTTAATACATTCAACGTTGTTGAGTGGTACCGTCTTGACCGTGTAACGAGACAATTCGGCTACATTCATAATATTCCGGCTCGAATTGATCAAACCGAAGATCAATATTATACATCCTTGAACTGAAAAGGGAAGTTATGCAATAATTTGCGATATTATTGGGATACTGCAAAATATTTCATGGTACAAGATATAGATCAAATCCTTGGGTGTACTTCTGAGTGTGGTAGGTGGTATCGAGTAAATTAAGGATATACATTACACCACAAGCATGAAATGAGGGTGTTGATGAACAAGAGTTCCAACCTTGTAGAAGACAATTTCAAAACCTTGTATGTTTTATACCTTCTTGGCTTGATTTCTTTAAGTAGTAAAATCGATATATATCTTACATATATGATGACAGAGTAATGCAACTATCCAAGGAGTCTACCGTGTTGTCGAGCCTGATGCTACTATGGATGACCAAATCGCGAGTCTGAGCGTTACGCGAGACTCCGTTGAAGTGTCAACTTCAAGTAGATCGAGAAGACGACGGATCGAGAGTAGAAATAATAGTATATCTTTGTAGGATGTTTAGGTTAGTGTATGTTTTAATTGTAAAAGATTAAATTAAAAATGTTAATTTATTAGTATATCTTCACATGTCGATTTGTTGTTGTGTCTTTCAATTTGGTTTTGTTATTAAGTATGTTTACGTACCCAAATCAAAGTAGGTAGTAGATAAGGAAAAAAAAACTTCCACAAAATGTTCTATTAACGGAGGAATCACGTCAACCGCATTTCATTGAAAGGTGGTATCCTGATTTCCACTTTTAGTTAATCTTGTAAGTAAGAGAGCTACCTTATTAAAGGCAGCATCACGACAACCCCCATCAGGGTGACAATTTAGGTACTTAGGTCAATCTAGAGGTATACAGTCACTAAAAAGTATAAGTTAATATAAATAATAAACATATATAATTTGAATACTCAGCCCAATTAAAAGGATTTTCTAAATAAAATATGGTAACAAAATAGTAGTATATGATTACATAAAAAGCAAACCCGAGCTATGGGAAATTCAGTGTATGGTTAATGAAATAAAACTAAAGAATAAAAAGCATAGAAACATGGTTTAAAAAAAATGAAAAACTAATTACCCTAATGATAGAGATGGAATGATGCCGAATTGGTGATGTGATGCCCCCTCTCTGTTGCATCCTCCTCTAGGTCGACTTGCTCTCTAATTCTTCTGAATGCTAGACAATTGAACGACAATGTTATAGTTCTAATTTAAAATTAAGATATTTATAGGTTCAAGGAAATTTTATGGGTCATGGGCTTAGTTTGAATGAGGTAGTCCAACCAAAAAACGTTTTGCTCCAAGAGTGGAATGGTTCGAGTCAAGCCATTGCAACATTAATTCTTTGTCCTTTAAATATTGCTTATGTATTTAATTTGCTTTGCTTGACTTATTATCCATTACTTCGAATCTAATATCATCCATTAACCTAAGAGAATCAAATATAACACACAATTGCCAACAAATAAATCTAAAAGTATAAAATCTTCAAAACTAGACAAGAAACACGAATATATCAAATAACAAATAATTATCCCTCAAATATGCACATAATGAAACTAAAATGATGTCTCTTGACTAGAGGAATCTATCACAAATATGGAGACATCAATTGTGTTTTTAAATCTTTTTGATGTATTATATAACAACTTTCATATAGGAAGAATATCTATTGGAAGCTTAAATTATATCCTAGAGGCTATTTCTTCATCATTTGAAAAACAGTGTATGTCGTTTTAAGTAAATAACACCCATATAGACTTAGAACAATTCAGGCATCATTGCAACGTCCCCACCAGATCTAAGGTAATATGACATTACGTTTTAACCAAGAAAACGACATGATGTTTTCATATGATGTGACACCATCTTCTTACTTTCTGAATTTATATCTTTTAAACAAAGAATGACACATGGACTAAAGCTGTTGGGGATAAAAATGGTATAATTATTTTATATGTCATTTACAAGAAAATAGATCAACACAAATAAAGTCATTTCTACCAAGTGTATTATATATATATATATATATATATATATAAGACTCTGTATCATCATTAGACACACTCTTAAAGCCACAAATGATCACTATATATTCATATACTTCAAGAAATAATGTATAAGCTTGTTTTCCAATTTTAGTTCTCATAAACAACCTTTGATCTCACAAATTTCATACCCAAGAGATCAAAGGATATTATCCAAGCAAAGCTTCAACTTTAGTCCACCTAATCATGGAGTTTCCACAATCAAGTTTCAACTTTCACATCCAACTCATAATGGAGTTCATGTTCTTACTTGTAATATATGCTTAATCTAGAAGCACGAGCATTTGTTTCACATTTGTATCCATCCGTAACAACCTAATAATTTAGCTGTTATTTATATTATTATTTTCTAGTTTTATTTTTCTTCTATTGATTTATTTAATCTTCAAAATATCTATAATATAAGTCTACTTTTAATATTTTAAACATTCTTATTAGTCTTTTTACCTTTCACTTTCTTAAAAGCTACTTATTATACATTTCTATCATTTATTCATTATATTTAACTAAAAGCCTTTTTTATTATATTCTTGGAAACACATTTATTTATTTATATTCTAAACACAAAAAATAAGGATCCTTAATTTCATAAGTAAGTATCAATGTGTAAAGTTGTTTTACTTATAATTATGTCATATTTTTATCCATTTATTCATTTTTGAAAAATACATATCTTATTTGTGTATTCTTAATATATATGTGTTAGAGGTTACAATTCTTGTTAAATTTGTTTAATAATATTAGAGATTCGATGAATCTCTAGGATTATGTAATCTACTTTTTAGCATAAAAATATAAACCATATGTTATCATTTTTCAATATGTTTCTTATGAAATTTTACATGCTTATATATATATATATATGACACGTTTCTAGAGATGTATAATTTATATTTGAATTTTGATTAGTGATATTCATAATTGTTCAAAAGAATTAAAATAAAAATGAATTTTTTAGTTAGTTTTTCATGAGCATGCTTGATAGATTGAAATATTTAATGGATGATTCATATTGCATATTGTGGTTATATCTGTCGGGCAAGATTAGGATTGGAGTCTTAAAAATATGTTTGTTATGCCTGAAAAGTTTTTGTTGCGATTATAAATATTATTCTTCTAGTATTTTGTCTAAATTATTTACCTTGACTTGAGTTTATTGTTAGAAGATTATGGAAGAGGTGATGGATTAAATTTGGAATAGACTGTCAATTTGAAATATTAGGTTATAATTAGACATGTAAATTTTAAGTTTATTCACTTGTAGAATTTAAGTTATGGATATTGAGGATTGAATTTTCTCTTATTGTGATAAGATATTGTTACGCTAAACTATTGGGGACGAGGTCAGTAGAATCCACCGTGTTTATATATATATATATATATATTTGTGCTTATTATTGGTTATTTTTCATTAAATATACATAAGGATATCAGGCGATATAGTGATGGTGTTGAAAATGTTACATATTTGTAGAAATTTATTATATAGAGTATGAATTCTTCGATATTTCATATATATATATATATATATATATATATATATATATATATATATATATATATATATATATATATATATATATATATTCATACTGAACATGTTCTGAACTTATGAAAAATATTTTATATACATAAAACATTAATTTGTATATGCCACTAATCGGTAAGTGAATAATCTAGTAAATGCCAACATGATTTTGTTTATATAGTATTTTACACGTAACTTAAATATATTAATTGTTGTTATATGTATATAAAATAATTTTTCATAAGTTCAACAAGTCCAATAGGCATCTATATATTTATGAAATAATACATTTATATGAAATTGTAGCATTCCAAATTCATGCTTTCATCTATGCTACGTTTATCATGATATAAGTTTAAGTGACACATGTTAATTTTATCAATATTGAGTATAACTGAAATATAAAAAGTAGGTGTGTATGTAAAAATATCAAATTTATTAAATATGCACTAGAGGGCATATACTCTTTTGTATATGTGTAGGTGTCCATACATTTTTCTATCTTTTATTTGCACCATACTTTATAATTAGTATTAGTATAAATGGTATATATAAAGTATAAATGTATTTTTATGAACACATATTTTCTATACATTGTTTTAATTCAGTTCTTATTTTTAAATCTTTTATATGTGTGTAAGATATACATAAAATGGTTATAAATTGTTTAAAGAAGTCAAAGGACCATGTTCCTCATTTGCATGGATTTTATCGTTAGATGAGTTATTGAATTGTTTTATTATCAAGACGTATACACATCTTTTATTGGATTTTTTTTCTATTGCAATGTGATTATATATCTCGTGAGCGGGGCCTCATACCTATCTCGTGTGTGCCTGTGAGGGCTGCGTACCTATCTTGTGTGTTCCTTTAGGGGCATCATACCTATCTCGTGTTGTACCGAACTCATGTGCCTATGGGGGCCTCATACCTGTCTCGTGAGTGCCTATGGAGGTAATGTGTTTAGTTCTCTCATGATATATACGATTATCACTCAAATGTATAGTACTTTGAATATTAGAAAATATTGCAGAAATACCATTAACCAACTTAACATCTTTAATAATTTTTTATCCATATAGCCTCTTTTCAGGTAACGGATAATGGCAACATATTTTATCTATGTGGTTAAAGATCCTACAATGTCTGTAACTGAGATTTCCAAGATATGAATTTATGACCCAAATTGAAACTTTAGGCAGTGGTGGACTTTCATGAGTCCCTATCTCTAGCAAAATCTGAGTCCACATTGGCAACAAGCTCAAAAGGCTGATTATGATTACAATATATCAAAACCACATTTAAAGTAGAATTTTCATAAGTCATAACATGATTAAGTGCTAACCAATAATCATAGCCATGATTAGACATGTATCTACTAAATAGAGATATAGAGAAATACAAAATCAGGTCTAGTTCTAATCATGACATACATAAGAGATCCAATCACATTAGACCAAGGAATATTTTCCGTTTTCAAAATATCAGATTGTGTTTTGGGTCACAACTGCTTAGACAAAACAAAATGAAAAGGAAAATGAATCTGTACATTTTTGCAATTCAAATTACCAAACTTATAAATAATCCTTTTAAAGTATGGTCCTTATTGTACTTTAATATGAAATTTGATGGATACCTATCAATCATTATTACAAGTATTTTTCTAGCATTTCCTAAAACCTTCATATCATACTCGTATTTCAAGGCGTCTTTTAATTTATTTATAAGAGATAGAGAATTGCATATAATCAACATATCATGAACATATAAAAGATTTATATCGCATATTTATCTTTCCAAGTCGAGTAAAAATAAGCATCATATTGTGATATATTGAATCCAAGGGACAAAAAAAAAGAAACTAACATCATATACTATTGCATTGGGGACTATCCATATAAGGAGTTTTTCAAAAAACATACATTACTAGTCCACTTGGAATCATGGTATCCTTTAGGTTTCCTCATCAAGCTCAACATACAAGAAAGTTGTCTTAACATCTAACTTCCCGAGTTTAGGATTAAAACTGACTACATTTGCTAACATATTTCTAAGAATTTTAAACTTAGTCACGTGAGAGAAAATTACATTAAAGTCACTGTCTTCCCTTTGAATATATCCCTTAGCAACTAGTCTAGATTTATATCTAGGTGGGTCAAAATTTGAGTTACCTTCTTTCAGTTTATAAAGCCCTCTACGTTTAACTAGTTTAGAATCTTTAGGTTTAATAACTAATAAGTGTTATTAAGTAAAAGGGAATTGAATTATTAATTCATATCAATTACCCAAAGTTTCATATCGTTAGCACTTATAGCTTCAAGATAAAAGTAAGGTTCAAGATTCTAAACCTCAACCGCGGTTTAAAGGCAGTAAAAACTAAGTTAACATAGAAAAACCTACATGGAGCCTCATGCACTCTTATTCGCCTATCTCTAGCTAACTTGTAGTCTTGAAGTTCTTATGTTGTTGACTCATCCAAGTATTTAGCTTCCTCAGCTTTAGGTCCATTAGGCTGCTCAACACCTTCATCGCTTACCTAGTCTTGCGGTTTATCCATTTGATGGCCTCCATTAGTGGACTCGACTGACAATATAGGGTTATGATGTTCCACCTCAAACTCATACCCCAGGGTATCAACACTTGGTTCAAATAAAACATCATTACATGTATCTGTAAGATTCTTGCAAGTAAATGTTAACACATAAAATATAAAATCTTTAATTAAATCTTTTTAGAATCCACTAGCACTTTTATCCCACAACATATAACCTTTAACCCCATGCTATTGTTGATAAACCAGCATAATACATTTAATGGACCTGGGTTAAGTTTACCATTTCTTTGTATAAGAAAAATCAACACACCCGAAAATTCGTACGTGAGACCGGCCACATATTTTTCAAGTGCAGACTTCCATATGGGATTGAAGTCAATGGACCAGTTGGGCTTCGTGTTTATCAATTAAGTTGCATTATACATGCTCCCACCTAAAAATATAAGACTTTGTTATACCAGAATTATATAATAGTCTTCTAACTTTTTCTAAAAGATTTATGTTCATTCTCTTAGCAACCTCATTTTGTTGAGGAGATTTTAAAGGTTCTATGTCTCAAAATCCCATTTCCTTTACGAAAAAGTTCAAATTGTTCATTACAAAACTCAAGCATACTATTAGTTCTACAAACTTTAACAACTTAACCATATTTTTTTTCCTCTAATATTTTCTACTCTTCGATTTTAGAAAACTTTTATCTTTTGTTTTCAATAAAATAGTCCACACCCTTCTACTAAAATCATCCGTAATAGACTAAAAATGTTTAAACTTATCAAGTAAATCACAACGGTCAGGGCCAATAAGTCTGCATGAACATACTCCAGGAAGTCTAAGCCTAGGTGCACCGTTTCTTAAACTTAAGCTTCTGTCGCTTTGCTAAACACAATTTTCACAGAAAGATAGATCACAAATCAAATCCTTACCAAAGCATCCTTGATTGCTTGCATAGTGAGCCCCGTCTGGCTCATATGCCCAAGCCTCAAGTTCTATTTAAAAGTACCTACATTCTTAGATTCTAAAACAACATTAGATAAACAAGAAATATGAGTTATATAGATAACATACAATCCAGATAACTTAGTACCAGAAAACAAAAGCTTATAATTCCTATATACATGAATGTTAGCCTTAGACACTTCAAACACACATCGAAGATCATCAAGAGCATCCAAATAAATCAAATACTTTTTTAATGTAAAAATATATATATATATATATATATATATATAACATTTTTCAAAGTAATCATTTTTACTTTTTTAGTTTTATCTTATCAACACTCTTAACATCACATGTTTAATCATTTCCCATATAAAAATTTCATTATTAGTTTCAACAAGATCATAAAATAATTCAGATAAGGGATACATATGAAACGTGAAACCGGAATCAAATATCCAACTTACATGACTAGACTTATCTATGAAATTATATGCTTCACATACATCATCATCTAATTTAGGCATGCATGCTACATCAGATTCATCATCACCAATAGTTAATTTGTTCTTTAGTTTTAATTTTTTTTTCTTAAAACGTCCAAATTTTACCACAATGAAATTTTTTTTGAGTTTCTTTAGACTTTGTCTTAAGATTATAAGAAGTTATCTTATTTTTTTTGCATCCCGTACATGTATAATATTTGTTCTAGGTTTAATAAACTGCTAAGAGCCAATTTTTCTACTTAGTTTAATTTCAATTATCTGGGTAGCAAAGAAGCAATCACTTAATCAAAAGTAGGGACAATAATCAGTTCCTCATCTTAGTTTAATTTCAATTTATCTGGTTGTTAAAGATGCATTCATTTTGGTCAAAGGTAGGGACAATTGTCGCATATTAGAGTAGATCTTTAACAACATTATAAGAATCAAGAATAAAGATAAAATTAGTCTTGCAATTATTATTATCATCCAAGGACTAAGGGGTATCATTTAACATCAATGTCAATTTTAAAAATTGATCACTATTATCAACTAAATATTTACTCGCATTTAATTTATAGTTAAGAAAATATCCGTTTACGAAATACAAGTTGGGTAAAGACTTAGAAGAATTTAGAGATTATAGTTTACCCTAGAGTTCAGGTGCAACATCACATCGATGTACTTTTCAAATAACTGAATCAGACATGTTAAGGAACAATTAATTGAATGCTTCTTTATTTATTTCTTAAACTATGTCCAAGAGATCCTTATGCCATAGTTTTGTGTTCTCAATCAATGAATGTCCTACATTATGATGAGATAGTAGCGCGTTCATCTTTATCTGCCATACACCAACGTTAATTTTTCAATCATAAGCTAACATCTCAAACAAATTGTTGGCATCATTTTAGTACACGAAAAATATAGATCTATACAAACAGTTAAAAAAAGAAACTTTAAAGCATGACAAAATGCTTTTTTAACCACGAGTTTATATCCACCAGATCTCAAAAACTGAAAAGTCTCTCAAGAGTTCAGAATATATAAAAACATTTTGAAATACCTTTAAAGATTATGAAGAACCCAGAAACACTAAATATGAAAACCCAAAAAACTGAAAGAACTTTAATAGACTTTTAGATCTGGATCATCAAATCCTAAAAGAGTAAAAAAATTAATATATTTGTAAGGGATTAAAACAAACTCTTATTCCATTGTTGTAAAAAAATTAAGCTCATAAGATTTGAGTTTCAAAATACATTTCAGGAAAGAGTTTAGAGCAAACAATAAAGAACACAATGATTTATCGTAGTTTAACAAAATATCTATGTCCAAGTTGGGCTCAGGTAAGAGAAGTAACATATTAATATTCAGATCTATCAACTCATCTAAACTACACACAACAACTACGCTAGCTAACTATGATTATTTTTTATATTTAGATTATACAAGTTATTACATGAGATTTCAACACTCTAATTGATCTAGAAGATAACCCGTAAGTTAATTTCTAAAAGGATAGAGAAGACTTAAAAACTCAAGAACAAGAGAATGAGCCAAAATATGAATAAAGGAACCTTATATATATGGGGTGGGTAGGGTTTTAATTTGAGTCTGTCCAAACCGATCAAGATCAATAAATTTAATACATCCAGCATTTACATAATAAAACACAAACATTTTAGACTCAAGTCCAATAACCTATAAAAATTTTCAGCCCAAATAATAAGACCAAACCTGACATATGACAAAACCAAAAACATAAAAACAATCATATTTCATAAATAAAAAATCCCAAATTCAATTGATAATTTTGTTAGTTCTTTTTGTTCGATTTAATTTTTTGTTGGAAATTTTACTTACTCCACTCCCATTTAGCCCACTTAAAACATTTGACCTAAAATTAATTGATTCATTGAAATCTAAACCTTTATATTTTGAAAGCTCCCCGTTTTCTTCTTCATGTATAAAGTAGAGATAAAATTCAAGAAAATTCATAAAATGAATAAAAAGAAACAGAAAAGGCTCAAATTAAAAGTTATTATATAAAATGGTGAATTGTTTTGCTATTCTTTGATATATATATTATTCAACTTATTTTTTATAAGAAAAACTATGATTTTGATGTATAATATGTGTCAATGAGAAAGATATATATAAACAATTACGATAGAGAATTATTATATTTTTTATCATTTATTTATATCTTGCAAATATATAAAGGTCGATTTGAATTTATAGTTTAATCATGTTTCTTTATTGAGCCTTATTAATATAATTTTTTTGAATTTATTTATAGAAAGATAGTTGATCATGATATTTCAAAAATATCTAGGTAAGTCTTGTCTCTCTTAAAAGTAGATTGTATGTATAAGAATTTAAATTGATGATTACTTATAGTTAGGTTATAAATTATTTGAGTAATCATATGGTTCAGTAAATTTGAGATGTTAACTATTAAGGTCAATTGGAAGGGGTTTTTTATGCAACAATTGGTATTACCTACACTATTACACATATCACTCATTCCCTAATTTTCTTGTATATCAAAATGTGGGAAGTTAAGAAATCTGATTGTGACCAAACCCAAGTTGTAGCTTATTGTAGTCCATTACTTCTACTATGCACGCGGGAAATGATCGGGATAACCTAGATCTGTTATTGTGCGATCATATTACTCAATCCAATGAATTTCCTTTAATAATCCAAGTTTTCTTGTTCTGCCTCCTTGGACTCCTTCAATATGGCTTGAAAGGAGAAACAAAGGAGTGCTCCTTGCGAATTACCTTTAGAACATATAGCTAATCTAAAGGATATGGTTGATCCAAGATGTTTTTCCGGGTTAAAATTTATCATACTAAGAGGGGTTCGGGGTGACTGAATCGAATATTTAGGCTAATAACAATGGGGATAAAATTTAGGTCGAGATAGGGGGTTTAAGGTCATTTATACGTAGTTTTTATCAATTTGTGCAATTGTAACATTCTACTTGTCACTTGTTTCCCGGTTGCATTATATTAACTTAACGAGACATCCTTTAGTTTTAATATAATTCTGTTTTATTCAAGTTTCTATATCTTCTTTTATAGGACTCTCTTTTCATGTTAGTATAGTCAAAAAAGTAGAAGATCCGCAAAACAATAAAAAACTCAAATGCATGGCCCATAATTGCGCACACTTTAAGTGTTTTATCACATGCCCCCACTTGTGTTTTTGCATCTATTAAAAGAATGCTACATATATGGGTAAACTGGTTTTCTTCCTCCTGGTTTTTTACAGTTTAAGTTTCTTTTTATTTCAATATATTTTGTTCATTGTGTATAAAATACATAGGTCCATGTGTATATGATATATTAAGTAAATTCCCATGTTTGTCCTCAGATTTAGTTTCTTTTTTTTAACAGTTCTATCTTGGTTGAATTTTTCGGGAGAGGCATATCAAACTTCTACAATGGTAAATCCAAATCTTAAACTAGCCTAGTTAAAGTTGAATCAAGTTTATCCGTAAAAGAGATAGCAAAACTGGATAATGAGTACGACAAGAAACGCAAAATGATGTTGGCACATAATAATTTCTTTAACAAGAGCTATTATAATATTCAAGGAAGTACCATATGGGGTGGGGGTTTAACCAATCGATCTTTACATTCCAAAATTTCACTAGTTGTCCCATTAGCTGCTACTGGTCATTGTTTGGAAAGGATGAAGAAAGATTATGAAAATGATGAAATGTTTCTTGCATCTTAGCCCAGTCTAGTCAATATTTTAGACTGTAATGGCTACAAAGATTCTTTTAATTTTTTATTCTTACTTGTCTTTATCTCTTCAATTTTTTACTCCATGTTTCGTCTATATTAATGATGTTTTCATCTACAATGACATAAGCAATTCTACAACTAGTGTATCAAGTTTTACATAATGATCCTCAACGTGGACCAAGTGACCACCTCCATTAGGTCCATTTTGTAAACTGTATATATGTTTGTCGAAATTGAGTTGTTGAAACAGCAGATACCTAATTGCTCTTGAATTTGATAAATAAATATTTCCTATGAATATTTTATAATGGATTTAAATGCTTAATAGTATGATAAAGTTATTTTATATGTCTTATTTGGCAAAAATTATATTGTCTCTGGCTATCAAAGAAATCAACGGTATGCATATAATCCTTTGGGTCATTTACAAAATATATTTTTCAAATAATATATCTTTAATCGTTCACTGGAGTAAATGTATGTTTACTTTTTATAAATTAAACTCGGTTGATGAAATATATTTTACTTTTGGACCATCTAGTTTTGATGAATGAAAATTAAAGTAGGTTAATTAACTTTCTTTTACTTTGGGACCATCTATTTTGATGAATGATGTTCCTAGTTAGCTCTCTAACTGTTTGAAGTTTCTTTAATTATTCTTTCACTTGTAACTAATACTAATCATATTTATATATTTATAGCATTTTTTTAATATTGTATTTATCGAAAAAAGGTCGTTGACCATGGCATTTCAACGACAGAGACATTTTATGTAATTAACTTGGCAAATCTTATCGTCCATTAAGCAATAGTATTTAATGTATTAATTATAAAATTGGTGGTAGATCCGGGGTAAGGAATCATTGACTCAGGGTATCTCTAAAATTTTACAATATCTTGTTCCAAGATAAATATACAAGGTTATATTTCTAAAATATTTTAAGGTTGATTTGATCTGCAGGTCGAATAAGAATATACAAATTATGAATTCATCAATATTTCATATATATATATATATATATATATAGTTTTTTATACTGAACGTGTTGAACTTATGAAAAATAATTTATATACATAAAATATTGATTTGTAAATACCACAAATCGGTAAGTAAATAATATAGTAAATGCCAACATGATTTTGTTTATATATTATTTTACACGTAACTTTAATATATTAATTGGTATTATATGTATATAAAATACTTTTTCATAAGTTCAACAAGTCAAATAGGTATCTATATATTTATGAAAGAATATATTTATATAAAATTGTAGCATTCCAAATTCATGTATTCATCTATAATACATTTATCATGATATAAGTTTAAGTGACACATGTTACTTTTATCACTATTAAGTATAACTGAAATATAAAAAGTAGGTACGTATGCAAAAATATTAAATTTATTAAATATGCACTACATGTCCTATACTAATTTGTATATGTGTAGGTGTCCATACATTTTTCTATCGTTTATTTGCACCATACTTTATAATTAGTATTAGTAGAAATGGTATATATAAACGATAAATATATCTTTATGAATCTTGACATAATTTAGGATAAACACATATTTTCTATATATATATATATATATATATGTATATATATATATATATTTAATTCAATGCTTATTGTTAAATTATTTTTTCAATTTTAAGTATGTGTGTAAGATACACAAGAAAGGTTATAAATTGTTTAAAAAAGTCAAAGGACCATGTTCCACACTTGCATGGATTTTATCGTTAGATGAGTTATGTTAAATAACATATCGAATAGTTTTATTAACAAGAAGTATACATATATTTCTTTGGATTATTTTTCTATTGTAATATAATTATATATATCAGTGTGCCTGTGGGGGCCTCGTACCTATCTCAAGTTTGCTTGTGGAGGCCTCGTAACTATGTCGTGTAAGCTTGTAAGGGACTCGTACCTATCTCGTGTATGCTTGTGGGGGTCTCATACACATCTCATGTGTTCTTGTGGATGCCTCGTACATATCTCGTGTGTGCCTATTGGGGGCCTGTACCTATCTTGTTTTTCATGTTGGGGGCCTCATACCTATCTCGTGTGTGCCTATGGGTGTCTTGTACCTACCTTGAGTATGCTTGTCTGGTTCTTGTCCCTTTCTCAAGTTTTAATGTGTACCATCGAGAATTTATTTCATATGTAAGAAATATTATTTATAGTGATGAATTGCATTATCAGGTTTACTCGTTATATATCTATCAGTGACCCACATAATATTTTAACATAAAATTTGTGTTTGATATTTTTGATGACTTACTAAGCATTCGGTTTCTCACTCGTACTTTATGTCTGTGTTTTAGATAAGCATGAATCAGGGGAATGGGTATGAGAAGAGGTTAAAAAAGTTAACTAGTTACGAGCATCTCGTTAAAGGGAGTCATGATTGCTATCTCTATTTAAGAACTCATATTTACATTCATTGAATTGTCACTATCTTAGGCATGCATGCTACATCAGATTCAGCATCACTAATAGTCAATTTGTTCTTTAGTTTTATATTTTTTTCATAAAATGTCCAAACTTTACCATAAAGTAAATATTTTTTAGTTTCATTAGACTTCTTCTTACGATTATTAAAGTTTATCATTTTTTTTTTGCATCCCGGACATGTATAATATTTGTTCTAGGTTTAATAAACAGCTACAAGACAATTCTTCTACTTAGTTTAATTTCAATTTTCTGGTTAGCAAAGAAGCAATCACTTGATCAAAAGTAGGGACAATACTCAGTTCTTCAACTTAGTTTAATTTCATTTTCTTTGGTTGTTAAAGAAGCAGTCACTTTGATCAGCAGTAGGGACAATTGTTGCATATTGAAGTAGATCTTTAACAACTTGATAAGAATCAAGAATAAAGTTAAAAACAGTCATGCACTTATTATTATCATCCAAGGACTAAGGGGTACATTTAACATCAAAGTCAATTTTAAAAATTCATCACTATTATACTCCAAAATTTTAAAGGCATCCATTTTATAGTTAAACAAAGATCCTTTTAAAAAATACAAGTTGGGTAAAGTCTTAGTAGAATAGAGAGATTCTAGTTTACTCTAGAGTTCAAGTGCAGTATCACGTCGATGTACATTTCAAATAACTGAATCGCACATGTTAAGAAACAATAAATTGAATGCCTTTTCATCTATTTCTCCGACTATATCCAAGAGATCTTTAGGCCATATTTCTATGTTCTAAACCAATGCACCAATGCATGTCCTTCAGTATGATGAGATAGTAGCGTGTTCATCTTTATCTGCCTTACACCAAATGAAATTTTTTCATCATAGGTTAACATCTCAAACCGGTTGTAGCTATCATGTTAGTACACGAAAAATATAGGTATGTACAAAAAGTTAAAAAAGAACTTTACAGCATGAAAATACCTTTTAATCCATGAGTATCTGAAAAACTGAAAAGTCTCTCAGGAGTTCAGAATATTATAAATTTTATTGAAATACCTTTACAGATCCAGAAACACCAAATCTGAAAACCCAAAAAATTAAAAGAACTGTAATCGACTTTTAGATCTGGATCATCAAACCCTAAAAGAGTAAAAAATATAAGATATTTGTAAGGGATTTAAACAAACTCTTATTCCACTGTTGTAAAAACGTTAAGATCATAAATTTGAGTTTCAAAATACATTTTAGAAAAGAGTTCAGAGAAAACTATAAGGAACACAATAATTTATCGTGGTTTAACAAAATATCTACGTCCACGTTGGGCTTCGGTGATAGATGTTACTTAACGATATTCAGACAATCAAACCAAAAACCTTCAAGCTATCAACTAATATAGACTACCCAAACCAACTACTATAGCTAACTAGTGATTATTTTTTATTGAATGAGATTTAAACACTCTAATCGATTAAGAAGATAAACCATAAGTTTATTTCTAAAAGGAGATAGAAGACTGAAAAAATAATTTGAATCATCCAAACCGATCAAGATCAATAAATTTAATACATATGGGGTTTAATTAATAAAACACAAACATTTTAGACTCAAGACCAATAACCTATAAAAGAGTTCAGCCCAAAAATAAGACCAATACTGACTTATGACAAAACAGTGACTTGGACTAATCTAACCAAAAAACAATCATATTTCATAAATTTAAAAACCCAAATCTATTAGATTATTTAGTTAGTTCTTTTTGTTCTATTTATTTTTTTGTTGGAAACTTTACTTACTCCTATCCCATTTAACCTATATTAAACATTTGACCTAAAATTATTTGATTTATGGAAATCTAAACCTTTATATTTTTGAAACCTCACAGTCTTCTTCTTCATGCATAACGTAGAGATTAAATTTAAGAAAATCCATAAAATGAAGAAAAAGGAAAAGAGAAGGCTAAAATCAAAAGTTATTGTATAAATGGTAAATTGGTTTGCTATTTTTTATATTTATATATAATTAAATTAATTTTTTATAAGAAAAACTTTGATTTTGATGTACAATATGTGTCAATGAGAAAGATATATAAACAACTACAACTGAAAAATTAATAAAAATTATTATATTCTTGAATCATTTATTTATATCTTGCAAATATACGATTGTCTATTTAAATTTATGGTTGAATCTTGTATCTTTATTGATCCTTACTAATAAAAATATTTTGAATTTATTTACAGAAAGATTCGTTGATTATGATATTTCAAAATATATATAGGTAAGTCTTGTCTCTCCTAATAGTAGATTGTATGTATAAGATTTTAAATTGATGATAAATTATACTTAAGTTATAAATTATTTGAGTAATCATATGGTTCAGTCTGTTAGAGATGTTAACAATTGAGGTAAATTAAATTAGATTTTCATGCAATAATTGATATTACCTGTACTTTAAACATATCACTTATTCCCTAATTTTCTTTTGTATCAAAATATAGAAAACTAGGAAAACTGATAGTGAACAAACCCAAGCTATAGCTTAGTGTAGTTCATTACTTCTACTACCCGGGAAATGAGTGGGATCAACGAGATCTGTCATTAAGCGATCATATTACTCAATCCAATGAATTTCTTTTAATAAACTGAGTTATCTTGTTCCGGCTCCTTGGACTCCTTCAATCCAGCTTGGAAGATGAAACAAACGAGGGCTCCCTACGAATTACCTTTAAAACATATAGCTGATCTAAAGGATAGGGTTGATCCAATATTTTTTTGGGGTCAAAATTTATTATTATCAGAGGGGTTTCGGGGTGAATAAAAATCGAATATTTAGGCTAATATCAATGGGGCTAAAATTTAGGTAGAGATAGGGGGTTTAATTCCATTTATACTTTGTTTTTATCAATTTGTGCAATTGTGACATTCTACTTTTCACTTGTTTCCTTGTTGCCTTATATTAACGAGACATCCTTTAATTTTAATATAGTTTTGTTTTAGTCAAGTTTCTGTATCTACTTTTCTAGGACACTCTTTTCATGTTAGCATAGTCAAAAAAGTAGAAGATCCTCAAAACAATAAAAAAACTCAAATCCATGGCCGATCATTGCGCACACTTTAAGTGTTTTATCACATGCCTCTCCACTCGTGTTTTTGCATCTATTAAAATAATGCTACATATATGAGTATACTCGTTTTCTTCCTCCTGGTTTCTTACCGTTTAAGTTTCTTTTTATTTCAATATATCTTGTTGATTGTGTATGAAATACATAGGTACATGTGTATATAAGATATTAATTAAATTCCCATGTTTGTTCTCAAATTTAGTTACTTTTTTTTAAATTTTATCTTGGTTGAGTTTTTCAGGAGAGGCATAACAAACTTATATAATGGTAAATCCAAATATTACAGTAGCCTAGTTAAAGTTGATTCAAGTTTATCCGTAAAAGAGATAGCAAAACTAGATAATGCATACGAAAAGAAACGCAAAATGATGGTGGCACATAATAATTTCTTTAACAAGAGCAATGATAATCTTTAAGTAAGTACCATCCAGGGTGGGAGTTTAACCGATCGATCTTCATATTCCAAAATTACGCTGCTTGTCCCATCAGCTGATAATGGCCATTGTTTGAAAAGGATGAAGAAAGATTATAAAAATGATGAAATGTTTCGTGCATCTTAGCCTAGTCTAGTCAATGTTATAGACTGTATTGGCTTCAAAATTTCTTTTAATTTTCTATTCTTACTTGTCTTTAACTCTTCAATTTTTTAAGCCATGTTTTGTCTACATTATTGTTGTTTTCATCTACAAAGACACAAGAAATTTAAAAACTAGTGTATCAAGTTTTACATAATGATCCTCAACGTGGGCCAAGCGACCACCTGAAACTAAACTCCATTAGGTCCATTTTGTAAACTGTATATATGTTTGTCGAAATTGAGTTGTTGAAATAGGGGATAACTAATTACTCTTTATTTTGATAAATAAGTATTTCCTATGAATATTTTATTATGGATCTAAATGCTTAATAGTATGATAGAATTATATTATATGTTTTATTTGGTAAAAATTATATTGTCTCTGGCTATCAAAAAAATCAGCGGTATGCGTATAATCTTTTGGGTCATTTACAAAATATATTTTTCAAATCATATATCTTTAATCGTTCACTAGAGTAAATGTATGTTTACTTTTTATAAATTAAACTTGGTTGATAAAACATATTTTACTTTTGGACCATCTAGTTTTGATGAATGAAAGTTAAAGTAGGTTGATTAAATTTCTTTTACTTTGGGACCATCTAATTTGATGAATGATGTTCCTAGATAGCTCTCTAACTGTTTGAAGTTTCATTAATTATTCTTTCACTTGTAACTAATACTAATCATATTAATATATATAGCATTTTTTTAATATTTTATTTACCGAAAAAAGGTGGCTGACCATGGTATATCAACGACATAGATATTTTATGTAATTAACTTGGCAAGTCTTATCCACCTTTTAGCAATAGTATTTAATGTATTAATTCTAAAATTGGTGGTACATTCGGGGTAAGGAATCATTGACTCACGGTATCTCTAAATTTTTATAGTATCTTGTTTTAAGATATATATACAAGGTCATATTTCTAAACAATTTTAAGGTAGATTTGATCTGTAGGTCGAATAAGAATATACAGAGGTGGAATTCATCAATATTTCATATATATATTTCATATATATATTTCATATATATATATATATATATATTTATATATAGTTTCTTATACTGAACATGTTGAACTTATGAAAAATATTTTATATACATAAAATATTAATTTGTATATGCCACAAATCGGTAAGTAAATAATCTAGTAAATGCCAACATGATTTTGTTTATATAGTATTTTACACGTAACTTGAATATATTAATTTGAATTATATGTATATAAAATACTTTTTCATAAGTTTAACAAGTCCAATAGTCCTCTATATAATTATGAAAGAATATATTTATATGATATTGTAGCATTCCAATTTTATGCATTCATCTATAATACATTTATCATGATGTACGTTTAAGTTACACATGTTACTTTTATCACTATTAAGTATAACTGAAATTTAAAAAGTAGGTATGTATGCAAAAATATTAAATTTAATAAATATGCACTAGAGGGGCTATACTCATTTGTATATGTGTAGGTGTCCATACATTTTTCTATCTTTTATTTACACCATACATTAAAATTAGTATTAGTAGAAATGGTATATATAAAGTATAAATATATATTTATGAATCTTGAAATAATTTAGGATAAACACATATTTTCTCTCTCTCTCTATATCTATATAATATTGGAGAAGGGCCAACGGCCCGAAATGTCTCCAGTTTTTCTCCACATTTTCTAGCCTTCAGATTAAATTTTTATCATTTTCGACCTTTAGATCGATTTCAACTAATGGTCTAGATTGTCTAAATACAATCTACGGTTTAAAATATCTTGATGTCTCCTTCTATATTTTTCAGCCCTTGGATTGCTTTTTTTTTTTAAACTAAAAACAAAAAACAAAAAATCTTCTTCACCGCTTCTCTCTCTAACTTCACCTTTCCATCACCAAGCTCCTCTCCTGTACAATCGAAGAACCGAAATTAAATCTTCCCACCAAGCCGCTCTCATGCACAATCGAAAAAACCCATCTCTGCAAACCCTCGATTCAGCCGCTCTCCTTCACAAGAAAACCGCCGCTACTCGCGAACCACAGGTAAAAAAATTATTTTACTTTTCAAACCCCACATTTTCTCCCGCCGATTCAACCTTCCCACTAAGAGAGCCGCTATGGAACATTCAATAAAACCTATAACCCATTGCTTTAAACTCGCATTGGAACAAAAATTGTATATGTATGTCATAATAAAACTCACACAGATCCCCTCAGCATAATAACACCTTAGACCTATATTGATATCTGGATTTTTACTTTGTTGCATAATAAAGAAATCTCTTCACTTTCAGGTCTCACCTTCTGCCTCTCCGGGACCACCATCATCAACCGGACCTTCCGACCAATCCTCTCTCCTGCAAAAGAAAATCGCCGGAAACACTCACCTTCCCATCAAGCCGCTGCTGCCGCCACTGGGGAGCATTCTCCACCACCAACCCGATTTGGCGAAGAGCCAGATTAAGGTAAAAAAAAAAAATTATTTCTAACCTAATCTCATTACAAACTCTATAAAAATTGAATTATTTTTAACCTAATCTCATTACTTTTACAATTTTTCAGAATTGTATGATTTAATTATAATTACAAGTCGTGTTGTAATGGCCAATTTATGATGTTGGAAGCCTTATACTATATAAAAAGTAATGCGCTGAGAATAGCGACCTAATCTCATCACTTTTACAGCATTTTAGATTATCTGATTGAAGTATAATTATTTATTATATTTTTATACAATTGGAGTCACAGGAAAGAATTACTTAAAGCCATCAAAGAAGTAAGTAGCAGTATAATACATGATTTATGATATAATTACACATCTGTTAATTTTTTTTAAAACTTCTTTGACTGAAGGTCTCTATTTCGGAGTAATTAACCTTGCGAATTCACTAACATCAAACCACATTACCAGGTTTTGTTTGCTTTTTAATGGTTTGATCCATTAATTTTATTTAAAAAAAATTCTACTTATTTACTCTGTTGTAAATTATGATCCAACCCATGTTTTATACATGTGTTAATTGTTCCTGCTCCTGCTTATCTCTATACTTAATCATGGATTATGATTGTGTGAAATTCCTTCCTTCTTTGATAGCTTCAGTTGTTATTTTTGTAGTGAGATTTACGCTTCAACCAAAATCACATCCTTGGGTATGTTATCTCACATTTAATTATATCGAGTTTTCATGATTTATTTTAGTTGATACAGATTAATTTATTATTATTAAATATAAAATTTAGCTATGCAAATTCATTCCGGGTATAAAGCAGAAGAGTGAAGGAATGTGTTTTAATCATTCATGAATTGCAAGTGAGTGGAAGAGGAGACTCTTATGTTGCAACACAAGGTATTGAAAAACATACATTTTGTATTATTATTTTATTTTATTTGAGTGTAAATTGTTTTATTTGTAATTTTAATTGACTAATTTAATGTTTTTGCAACAGTTCAAATGTGTATCAACATTGTTATCTCTTCCGAATATACCAGATTTGTTCTTTGAAGAATGCAATGCTTTTGCTTTATATGGTGTGACTGAGGCAAATTAACAAACACAAGGAAGATCACTCCAATTTTCAGCCTGGTGTGACGTAGGCAAATTAACAAATATAAGAAGATCACTCCAATTTACAACTTACACAAGTCCCTTCAAAGATAAACTTAAATGTAGATTTGTGGAATGTTATTTTTGCAGAACCAGTTATCACAGCTAAATGATCTGCATGGTCAGCAAAAATATCAGCAACAGGTAATATAAAACTAAAAATGGAGAGAACTAATTCTATTGGTTTAAATAAAGAACAAACTCATACTGCTTCTTTAGCTTTGAAACAAGCTGAGGAGCTTAGAGATGAAGCTGATCGTCTCAAGATTATTTTCGTCCTTTTAATATCTTTTTTTTTTAAATATCATTAGTTAATGTTTTGTTTATAATACAGGGGTCTGAATTTAGTTTTGAGTGTAACGAAACTTACTTTAAAGCTGCGTTAATGTTTCTTCAAGGTGCTTCTCTTTTAGAAAATAGTGAAAGTAATAATGATGTGGAAATGAGTCAAATGCAGATATATAGTAATGCTGTTAATATTTGTGAGTAAGAATTATTATTATTTAATTAATGTTGAAGCTACAAAGGTTGATTAATGATGTTTTTTGTAACAGAAATTGTGCGATCGAATATGAAAATTATCAAGAAATGGCTTTAGCTGCCTTAGCTTATAAATGTACTGATGTGGCGTATATGAGAGTTGTATATTGTAAAAATACAAGTATAACTAGAGTTTGGAATGATTTACAAGCAACTTTACATATGATTCCACAAGGTGATTTAATTTTATTTATTTTATTAATCTTTTAAATAATGTTTTTTTAATGTTTGTATGTTTGTTTGTCTATTAGATGAATCTCCTTCATCTTCTGCATCAGATATTGATAATTTGAATAATCAAGTAGCGAATTTGGATAAGTCTGGTGTATTAGGGGGTAAAGGAGTAAATTCTTCTTCTTCTTCTCTTCTACCTGGAAATCATATTAATGGTCCTCAAAACCGTCCAAATTTTGTTCGACTACTTGATTTCGTAAGTAGAATTATATTAATTAATTAATATAGAACTAATGTAGAGCAATAATTTAATTTAATTTAATTTGTTTAGGCAAAGGATGTAAATTTAGCATTTTAATTTTTTTAAAATAATTGGCGATTTGCGATGGGAAGGAAAGTAATTGGTGATTTGGCACAAAGGCGGTGTTCGGTTTACTGTCCCCTCTTGAATGGCATTGGTCAACCCACCGTCCTTACATTAAGACGTAATTAGTACAAAGGGCGGTATGCCCTACTTACCGCACTCTTGATGGGCGTTGTTCAACCCACCGCTAAATTAGGGTAATTTTTGTAGGTTAATTTATTTATTTTGTTTAAGTATTTGATTGATTATTATTTTTCTAATACAAATCCTACAATGGCCATTTTATGACCACAATATAGGGACTTATAGTGTGGTTTTTGCAAAATACAAGGACACAATTTTTACACAATTCAGGGACCTATAGTGAGATTTATGCACAATACAGGGACCTATAGTGCAATTTTTGCACAATACAGGGACCTATAGTGCGATTTTTGCACAATTCAGGGACCTATAGTGCGATTTTTGCACAAAACAGGGGACCTATAATGTGATTTTTTCACAATACAGGGGACCTATAATGTGATTTTTTCACAATACAGGGACCTATAGTGCAATTGTTGCACAATACAGGGACATGCGATTTTGCAAAATACAGGGACCTATAGTGTGATTTTTTCACAATACAAGGACCTATAGTACAATTTATGCACAATATAAGGACCAATAGTTTAATTTTGTGAGAAATACCGGGACCTATAGTGGGATTTTTGCACAATACAGGGACCTTTAGTAGCAGCTGAGCTTTGGAAACTCAAATCAGTCTTGAGCAATCTTACGGATTTTGAAACTCCACAAAATTATGTTAGTTCACCTGTTTTAGGGTGAAATCTGTGTGGCTTTGCCATGCTGGTGATTGAAGATAGTCACTTAATTGTTATCAATTGTCTAACTTTCAATCTATTCATAAATAATTCTGGTTATGTATATACAAATTAAAAGCTTCAAGACAGGAAAGACCAATATTGCAAGTAAGCACATATAATTTTCCTATTCATTCGATCTTCTCCACTTTACGAACTACCAAACTGTAGCCTTCATTAATTACTAGACTCTATGATAGACCTTTTTACATCCAATAAATCAATTTTTCTAACTTATAAGGTATATTTATAATATGTTTAGCCTAGCAAAAAAAGAAATACCGATAAACATTTGTGTATGTAGTGTAATTGTACATTCTATATGAAGGAATGGATGGATATTGAAAATGTTAAATAAAATATAAAAAAGTTTTTTCAATCAAAGATTTTAGTTTATTTTTCTAAACACTAACGGATGAACGGTTTTTTGTAATTATTAACAATATATGACCCTTAATCAAATCATTAATTGCTATTATTGTGAAAACTCACCATTTTTACCCTCTTACAATAAACAACCGCTATAATCTTGCGATCCTCTTGGTAATCACCTCCTAATCTCAACTAAGATATAGGTTGTCAAAAAAGTTATAATGAACAGCAAAGAAGGAATAAACTAAACACTAACTTCTCATAATAATATCCAAAAATATACCAAGGAAGAATGTATGAAAGGTTTAATGAACGTAAAATGAAAGTCACTTGAAGCAAATTGCATCCTATTTTTTGTGACTGGTTGATTGATTTATAGTTTATGTAGCTGTTTGTGCAAATCGCATTCTATTTTTTGTCCTTGGTCGAATATTTTTCAGTTTCTTTTTATCTCAAGTATTGTCTTTTATCCTGTGTTATGTATATTTTTCTAAATTAATATTGTTAGAGTGCCTTCAGGCACGGGTTCATACCTAGTATATATATATATATATTAAGTTCTTATTGTTAAATTCTTTTATCAATTTTAAGTATGTGTGTAGGATATACAACAAAGATTATTAATTGTTTAAAAAAGTCAAAGGACCATGTTCCTCACTTGCATGGATTTTATCGTTAGTCGAGTTATGTTAAATAACATATCAGATGGTTTTATTAACTAGAAGTATACATATATTTCTTTGGATTATTTTCAATTGTAATGTGATTATATATATCAGTGTGCCTGTGTGGGCCTCGTACCTATCTCTTATTTGCTTGCGAGGGCCTCGTACCTATCTTGTGTAAGCTTGTAGGGGACTCGTATCTATCTCGTGTATGCTTGTGGGGGTCTAATACATATCTCATGTGTACTTGTGGATGCCTCGTACATATCTCGTGTGTGCCTGTGGGGCCGTGTACCTATCTTGTTTTTCATGTAGGGGGCCTCATACATATCTTGTGTGTGCCTATGGGTGTCTTGTACCTACATCGTGTATGCTTGTTTGGTTCTTGTGCCTATCTCAAGTTTTAATGTGTTCCATCGAGAATTTATTTCATATGTAAGTAATATTATTTATAGTGATGAATTGCATTATCACGTTATTGTGGTATATCTATTAGTCACCCACATAGTTTTTTATCTTAAAATTTGTGTTTGATATTTTTCATGACTTACTAAGCATTCAGTTTCTCACTCGTACTTAATGTTTGTGTTTTTAAATAAGCATGAAACAAAGAAATGGGTATGTGAAGAGGGTAGAAAAGTTAACTAGTTACAAGCATCTCGTTAAAGGGAGTCATGATGACTATCTCTATTTAAGAAGTCATATTTACTTTCATTGAATTGTCACTATCTTAGGCATGCATGCTACATCAGATTCATCATCACCAATAATCAATTTGTTCTTTAGCTTCAAATTTGTTTTTCTTAAAATGTCCAAACTTTACCCCAATGTAAATATTTTTGAGTTTCTTTAGACTTTGTCTTACGATTATTAAAAGTTATCGTCTTTTTTTTGCATCCCGGACATGTATAATATATGTTCTATGTTTAATAAAAAGCTATAAGCCAATTCTCCTACTTAGTTTAATTTCAATTTTTCTTGTTAGCAAAGAAGCAATCACTTGATGAAAAGTAGGGACAATACTCAGTTCTTCAACTTAGTTTAATATCAATTTCTTTTGTTGTTAAAGAAGCAATCACTTTGATCAGCTAGTAAAAAAATTTGTTGCATATTGAAATAGATCTTTAACAACTTGATAAGAATCAAGAATAAAGTTAAAAACACTCATGCACTTATTATTATAATCCAAGGACTAAGGGGTACCATTTAACATCAAAGTCAATTTTAAAAATTCATCAGTGTTATCATTCAGTGATTTAATCACATCCATTTTGTAGTTAAACAAATGTCCTTTTAAGAAATAAAAGTTGGGTAAAGACTCAGTAGAATATAGAGATTCTTGTTTACCCTAGAGTTCAAGTGCAGTATCAGATCGATGTACATTTTAAATAACTGAATTGCACATGTTAAGAAACAATAAATTGAATGCTTCTTCATCTATTTCTCCGACTATGTCCAAGAGATATTTAGGCCATAGTTTTATGTTCTCAACCAATGCATGTCCTACAATATGATGAGATAGTAGCGCGATCATCTTTATCTACGGTACACCAAAGTCAATTTTTCCATCATAGGTTAACATCTCAAACGAGTTGTAGCAAACATGTTAGTACACGAATAAAATAGATCTGTACAAAAGGTTAAAAAATAACTTTACAGCATGAAAATACCTTTTAAACCATGAGTTTATATCCACCAGATCTCGAAAAATGAAAAGTCCCTCAAGAGTTCAGAATATTCGAAATTTTATTGAAATACCTTTAACGATTTTCAAGATCCCAGAAACACCAAATCTGAAAACCCAAAAAATTAAAAGAACCTTAATCGACTTTTAGATCTGGATCATCAAAACCTAAAAGAGTAGAAAATATAAGATATTTGTAAGTGATTTAAACAAACTCTTATTCCACTATTGTAAGAACGTTAAGATTAGAAGATTTGAGTTTCAAAATACATTTTAAAAAAGAGTTTAGAGCAAACTATAAAGAACACAATGATTTATCGGGATTTTATAAAATATCAACGTCCACGTTGGGCTCCGATGATAGACGTTACTTAACAATATTCAGAAAATCAAAACAAAACCTTCAAGCTATAAACTAATATAGACTACCCAAACCAACTACGCTAGCTAACTAGTGATTATATTTTATCTTTAGACTATACAAGCTATTGCATGATATTTTAAACACTCTAATCAATCTAGAAGATAAACCCTAATTTATTTCTAAAAGAAGATAGAAGAATTCAAAACTCAAGAACAAGAGAATGAGCCAAAATATGAATAAGGGAACCTTGAAAAGTGGGTGGGTAGGGTTTTAATTTGAGCCGTCCAAACTGATCAAGATCAATCAATTTAATACATCTGGCGTTTACATAATAAAAGACAAACATTTTACACTCAAGTCCAACAACATATAAAAATGTTCAGCCCAAATAAGAAGAACAAAGCCGACATATGAAAAAAACAATGACTTGGACTAGTCCAACCCAAAAAACAGATATATTTAAAAAATATAAAAACCCAAATCCAATAGATTATTTAGTTATTGGAAACTTTACTTACTCCTTTTCCATTTAGCCCATATATAACATTTGACCTAAAATTATTTGATTCATCGAAATCTAAACCTTTATATTTTTGAAACCTCACCGTCTTCTTCTTCATGAATATAGTAGAGATAAAATTAAAGAAAATCCATATAATGAAGAAAAAGGAAAAGACAAGGCTAAAATCAAAGGTTACTATATAAAATGGTAAATTGTTTTGCTATTTTTTAGATTTATATATAATTATATTTTTTTTTATAAAAAAAACTCGGATTTTGATTTACAATATGTGTCAATGAGAAAGATATATAAATAATTACAACTGAAAAATTAATAAAAATTATTATATTCATGAATCATTTATTTATGATGTATGTTTAAATTTATTGTTGAATCTTGTATCTTTATTGATTCTTATTAATATAAATATTTTGAATTTATTTTCATAAAGATTGTTGATTATGATATTTCAAAATATATGTAGGTAAGTCTTGTCTCTCCTAAAAGTAGATTGTATGTATAACATTTTAAATTGATGATAAATTATAGTTAAGTTATAAATTATTTGAGTAATCATATGGGTCAGTAAGTTAGAGATGTTAACAATTGAGGTCAATTGGAATGAATTTTTATGCAACAATTGATATTACATGCACTTTACACATATCACTTATTCTCTAATTTTCTTTTATATCAAAATATGGGAAACTAGGAAAACTGATAGTGAACAAACCCAAGCTATAGCTTAGTGCAGTTCATTACTTCTACTATCGGGGAAATGAGTGAGATCAACTAGATCTGTTATTAAGATATCATATTACTCAATCCAATGAATTTATTTTAATCTAGCTCCTTGGACTCCTTCAATCCAGCTTGGAAGGAGAAATAAAAAAGGGCTCATTGTGAATTACCTTTAAAACATATAGTTGATCTAAAAGATAGGGTTGATCCAAGAATTTTTCAAGGTTAAAATTTATTATAATCATAGGGGTTTCGGGGTGACTGAAATCGAATATTTAGCCTAATATCAATGGGGCCAAAATTTAGGTCGAGATAGAGGGTTTACTTCCATTTATACTTAGTTTTTATCGATTTGTGCAATAGTGACATTCTACATGTAACGTGTTTCCTGTTGCCTTATATTAACGAGACTTCCTTTTGTTTTAATATAATTCTATTTTATTCAAGTTTCTATATCTTCTTTTCTAGGGCTCTCTTTTCATGTTAACATAGTCAAAAAAGTAGAAGATACGCAAAACAATAAAAAAAACTCCAATGCATGGCCCGCATTGTGCACACTTTAAGTGTTTTATCATATGCCTCTCCACTTGTGTTTTTGGATCTATTAAAAGAATACTACATATATGGGTAAACTGGCTTTCTTCCTCCTGGTTTTTTATAGTTTAAGTTTCTTTTTATTTCAATATAATTTGTTAATTGTGTATAAAATACATATGTACATGTGTATATGAGATATTAAGTAAATTCCCATGTTGGTCCTCAAATTTAGTTTCTTTTTTGTAACATTTGTATCTTGGTTGATTTCTTCAGGAGAGGCATATCAAACTTCTATAATGGTAAATCCAAATCTTACACTAGGCTAGTTAAAGTGGAATCAAGTTTATCTTTAAAAGAGATCGCAAAACTGGATAATGCGTACGACAAGAAACGCAAAATGATGGTGGCAAATAATAATTTCTTTAACAAGAGCTATGATAATCTTTAAGGAAGTACCATCCGGGGTGGGGGTTTAACCAATCGATATTCACATTCCAAAATTCCACTAGTTGTCCCATCAGCTTCTACTGGTCATTGTTTGGAATGGATGAAGAAATATTATGAAAATGATGAAATCTTTCTTGCATCTTAGCCTACTGTAGTCAATGTTTTAGACTGCAATGGCTACAAACTTTCTTTTAATTTTTTATTCTTACTTGTCTTTAACTCTTCAATTTTTAAAGACATGTTTGGTCTACATTATTGTTGTTTTCATCTACAAAGACACAAGCAATTCAACAACTAGTGAATCAAGTTTTACATAATGATCCTCAACCTAGACCAAGAGACAACTTGAAACTGAACTCCATTAGGTCCATTTTGTAAACTATTAATATTTTATTATGGATTTAAATGCTTAATAGTATGATAAAGTTATTTTATATGTCTTATTTGGCGAAAATTATATTGTCTCTGGCAAAATATATTTTTCAAATCATATATCTTCAATAGTTCACTGGAGTAAATGTATGTTATTTTTTAAAAATTAAACTTGATTGATGAAATATATTTTACTTTTGGACCATCTAGTTTTGATGAATGAAAGTTAAAGTAGGTTAATTAAATTTCTTTTACTTTGGGACCATCTAGTTTTGATGAATGATGTTCCTAGTTAGCTTTTTAACTGTTTGAAGTTTAATTAATTATTCTTTCACTTGTAACTAATACTAATCATATTAATATATATATAGAATTTTTTTAATATTTTATTTACCGAAAAAAGGTCGATGACCATGGCATTTCAACGACAGACACATTTTATGTAATTAACTTGGCAAGTCTTATCGACCTTTTAGCAATTGTATTTAATGTATTAATTCTGAAATTGGTGGTAGATTCGGGGTAAGGATTCATTAACTCACGGTATCTCTAAATTTTACAATATCTTGTTCCAAGATAAATATACAAGGTCATATTTCTAAACTATTTTAAGGTTAATTTGATCTGTATGTCGAATAAAAATATAAAGAGTATGAATTCATCAATATTTCATATATATATATATATATAGTTTTTTATACTGAACATGTGGAACTTAGGAAAAATATTTTTACACATAAAATATTAATTTGTATATGCCACAAATCGGTAAGAAAATAATCTAGTAAACGCCAACATGATTTCGTTTATATAGTATTTTACATGTAACTTATATATATTAAATTGTATTATATGTATATAAAATACTTTTTCATATGTTCAACAAGTCCAATAGGCATCTATATATTTATGAAAGAATATATTTATATGAAATTATAGCATTCCAAATTCATGCATTCATCTATAATACATTTATCATGATATAAGTTTAAGTGACACATGTTATATTTATCACTATTAAGTATAACTTAAATATAAAAAAAAGGTATGTATGCAAAAATATTAAATTTAATAAATATGCACTAGAGGGCCTATACTCATTTGTATATGTGTAGGTGTCCATAAATTTTCCTATATTTTATTTGCACCATACTTTATAATTAGTATTAGTAGAAATGGTATATATAAAGTATAAATATATATTTATGAATCTTGACATAATTTAGGATAAACACATATTTTCTATATATATATATATATATATATATATATATATATATATATATATATATATATATATATATATATATATATATATATTTAAATTCAGTGCGTATTGTTAAATTCTTTTATCAATTTTAAGTATGTGTGTAAGATATACAAGAAAGGTTATAAATTGTTTAAAAAAGTCAAAGGACCATGTTCCTTACTTGCAAGGATTTATCGTTAGACGTGTTATGTAAAATAACATATTAGATAGTTTTATTAACTAGAATCATACATATATTTATTTGGATTATTTTTCTATTGTAATGTGATTATATATATAAATGTGCATGTGGGGGCCTCGTACCTATCTCTTGTTTGCTTGTGGGGGCCTCGTACCTATATCGTGTAAGCTTGTAGGGGACTCGTACCTATCTCGTGTATGCTTGTGGGGGTCTCATACATATCTCATGTGTTTTTGTTGATGCCTCGTACATATCTCGTGTGTGCCTGTGGGGGCCCTGTACCTATCTTGTTTTTCATGTTGGGGGCCTCATACCTATATCGTGTGTGCCTATGGGTATCTTGTACCTACTTCGTGTATGCTTGTCTGGTTCTTGTCCCTATCTCAAGTTCTAATGTGTACCATCGAGAATTTATTTCATATGTAAGCAATATTATTTATAGTGATGAATTACATTATCAGGTTTACTTGTGATATATCTATCAGTGACCCACATAGTTTTGTATCTTAAAATTTGTGTTTGATATTTTTCATGACTTACTAAGCATTTGGTTTCTCACTCGTACTTAATGTCTGTCTTTTAGATAAGCATGAATCAGAGGAATGGGTATGTGAAGAGGGTAGAAAAGTTAATTAGTTACGAGCATCTTGTTAAAGGGAGTCATGATGACTATCTCTATTTTAGAACTGATATTTACTTTCATTGAATTGTCACTATCTTAGGCATGCATGCTGCATCAGATCATCACCAATAGTCAATTTATTCTTTAGTTTTAAATTTTTTTTCTTAAAATGTCCAAACTTTAGCACAATGTAAATATTTTTGAGTTTCTTTAGTCTTTGTCTTACAATTATTAAAAGTTATCGTCTTTTTTTTGCATCCTGGACATGTATAATATATGTTATAGGTTTAATAAACAGCTATAAGATAATTCTTCTACTTAGTTTAATTTCAATTTTTCTGGTTAGCAAACAAGGATTCACTTGATCAAAAGTAGTGACAAGACTCAGTTCTTCAACTTAGATTAATTTTACTTTCTTTGGTTGTTAAAGAAGTAATCACTTTGATCAGCAGTACGGACAATTGTTGCATACTGAAGTAGATCTTTAACAACTTGATAAGAATCAAGAATAGAGTTAAAAACAGTCATGCACTTGTTATTATCATCCAAGGACTAAGGGGTACCATTTAAGATCAAATTCAATTATAAAAATTCATCACTAATATCATCCAAAGATTTACTCGCATCCATTTTATAGTTAAACAAAGATCCTTTTAGAAAATACAAGTTGGGTAAAGACTTAGTAGAATAGAGAGATTCTAGTTTACCCTAGAGTTCAAGTCCAGTATCACATTGATGTACATTTCAAATAACTGAATCAAACATGTTAAAAAACAATAAATTGAATGCTTCTTCATCTATTTCTCCGACTATGTCTAAGAGATCTTTAGGCCATAGTTCTATGTTCTTAACCAATGCATGTCCTACAATATGATGAGATAGTAGCACGTTCATCTTTATGTACCGTACACCATAGTTAATTTTTCCATCATAGGTTAACATCTCGAACGAGTTGTAGCCATCATGTTAGTACACGAAAAATACAGATATGTAAAAAAAGTTAAAAAAAACTTTACAGCATAAAAATACCTTTTAAACCATGAGTTTATATCCACCAGAACTCGAAAACTAAAAAGTCTCTCAAGAGTTCAGAATAATAGAAATTTTATTAAAATACCTTTAAAGATTTTCAAGATCCTAGAAACACAAAATCAGAAAACCCAAAATATTAAAAGAACTTTTATCGACTTTTAGATCTGGATCATCAAACCCTAAAAGAGTATAAAATATAAGATATTTGTAAGGGATTTGAACAAACTCTTATTTCACTGTTGTAAAAACGTTAGGATCTTAAGATTTGAGTTTCAAAATACATTTTAGAAAAGAGGTTAGAGCAAATTATAAAGAACAAAATAATTTATCGTGGTTTAACAAAATATCTACGTCCATGTTGGGATCCGGTGATAAATGTTACTTAACGATATTCAGACAATCAAACTAAAACCTTAAAGCTATCAACTAATATAGACTACCCAAACAAACTACGCTAGTTAACTAGTGATTATTTTTTATCTTTAGACAATACTCCTTTTTCATTTAGCACATATAAAACATTTGACCTAAAATTATTTGATTCATCTAAACCTAACCTTAAAATTTATTAAACCTCTCTGTCTTCTTCTTCATGAATAAAGTAGAGATAAAATTACAGAAAATCCATAAATGAAGAAAAAGGAAAAAGAGAAGGATAAAATCAAAAGTTATTGTATAAAATGGTAAATTGTTTTGCTATATTTTATATTTTTATATAATTAAATTTATTTTTTATAAGAAAAACTCTGATTTTGATGTACAATAAGTGTCAATGAGAAAGATATATAAACAATTACAACTGAAAAATTAATAAAAATTATTATATTCTTAGAATCATTTATTTATATCTTGCAAATATACAAATGTTTATTTGCATTTATGGTTGAATCGTGTATCTTTATTGATCCTTATTAATATAAATTTTTTGAATTTATTCACGAAAAGATCGTTGATTATGATATTTCAAAATATATTTAGGTAAGTCTTGTCTCTCCTAAAAGTAGATTGTATGTATAATATTTTAAATAGATGATAAATTATAGTTAAGTTATAAATTATTTGAGTAATCATATGGTTCAGTAAGTTAGAGATGTTAACAATTAAGGTCAATTGGAATGGATTTTTATGCAACAATTGATATTACCTACACTTTACACATATCACTTATTCCCTAATTTTCTTTTATATCAAAATAATGCAAACTATTTGCTTACCTATTAGATCGATGGTCATTATATTTCAATTATAGATTTATATCTATATAAATTAGAGAGGTGCGTTCATTTTTTCTATTTTCTAAAGTATTCTTATTTCTTCTTTATTTTTAAATAGAAATCGTAAAATATTAATGGACGGACACGTTCAAATTTATTAATTTGGAATTTTTTGGTATTTGTCATTTTAGGTTTTTAAATGCATTTGAATTTTTAAATAATTTTTATGTTTTTTTCGTTTGGATTGATGAATTACTTATATGTATATATATATATATATACATAAAAGTTGTGTTTTGCTACCACTTAAGTACCTATTTAATTAAGTATATGTAAATGAAGAAGAAATATTTGTTTTGTTATCAAGTTTTTTGTAAACATAGTATATTCTTAATAAATAATAGTACATTAGCACCCTTTGAAAAAAAAATTAGTATAAATTTGTCCATGAAAGGCATACTATTCTCAACCGATTGTTGGTAGATGAGATTGTAACACTAATTAAAATTAAAAAATATAAAACGTTTAGGAAAAATTAAGCTTAGCTTCAAGAAACATAATCTCCTCTTCACACTGAAATCTTTCAATATTAGCATCCCAATACTTTTTAGTTTCAGAAACAAATGCAAAACTAATCAACCTACCTCACTCTTAAAAACCCAACAGTCATACCCAACAATTCAAAACATCATAAAGATTTATCCCATATCTTGAACTCTCACCTAGATGTAGTGAATTTACAACCTCAAATACTTTCAGTTGTGTTAACAAATTTGAATATCATTCCCGCAGGTAATTTGCACATCTAATTTGCTGTAAACGATCATGGAGATACGAGATTTTACTGCAACAAAGCTCGTAATATTTTCTTCGGGTATGTTCTGGAAGCTCAGAATCTATGCGAACTCCATCAACTGGAAGCTCAGAATCTATGCAAACTCCATCAACAACAACATGAAAATCATCAAAGGTTTTGAGTCTTGGGAGGAACTTGAAACCCTCCAAATACTTCGGAAGCTAATTCATCACTAGAGTTTTTGGATTGTTCTTCAAGTTCCCGTTCTGCCCGAGAGGAGGTGCGGCTGACCGTGAGAAACGTCACAAAATATTATTTATCAGCAAAATTCAGTTGGTTAATCTGAGTACTTTCGCCTTCTTGTATATTGTATTTAATATTGACAAGCTGGTACAAAACTTTTACAAACAAATTTAGATTAAGATCATAGGTCTATTGAAACGCAATACAATCGTTCATTTTAATATGTTCATATAATTCTTGCATACGCATAGTCCCGAAAACCTTTTAAAAATCTTGATAAACTAATCTCCAATATATATTCTTGGTCTTGTACTTATTCTAATTTGAAAGAAAAAATTAGCCTAATAAATTATGATAGAAGAACATTCATATTAAACCCATCTTCAATATTATCCCCACAATTTTGTTAGGATCACACTCCAACCGCATTTATAACCAAATTTACGGACTTTGTTGGAATATTCAAGTTGTAGACATACTTTAAAAATATATAATATGTTCCATTAAAATTAAATATTAATATTTTTATTTAATTATTTAATCGCATAAATCATATGATTTAAAATGTAATTGAAAACAATGATAGAAAAAAGAATCAAAAAAAGAATTTATAAATACTGACGATGTAGTTTCTACTCACTCACTCTTAATTTATAAAATACCACACATCATCATTTAAATCATGATCTCCGCCACACTCCAATTAAACATAAACATTACACACACCTCAAAAGCCATATCACTTTTCACATCTCTAGCTTTTATCTCGTTCTATTTAAATCAACTTTTTCATATTCTATTCCACCACGAATCTCAATATATCCTCTTTCTTATGTATAATGTTTTGTTAGTCCTAGGCAGACCGATCTCCAATCAAGTGTTGTTTTTTATCTCCTCACCTTTCGGATTCGATGGTCATTACATTTTAATTATAAATTAATATCATCAATGGTTAGTGAGGTGAGTTTTTCTCCAATGCTATACTTTGGAAAATATCTTATAGAAAACCTTTATTATGGAGAATAAGTTAGTCAACCCTACCAAGCAATCACTTTGGAAGCAGAATCCAAAAACAAAAACCAAATCAAATGATTTTTTTCCCAACAAATCAATTGATAACTCGTTGATCTTTATTCCAGATTTCTAGAAAAATGTGTTTTGTCTTTTTCTTTTTTAAGTATTAAGACACTTTTTTTTCAATATTACATTTGTTTAAATAATAAAATAGTATTGTAATAAATAATTCCCGTATATTAATTAAAAATATATATATAATTTATATAAAATCAAAATGTTAAGTGTTTTTTTAATCAAATTTATAATTTTCAAATGTTGACAATTCTGCCAAACTTATTTCTTGAACGACGTATCCTTGATTTAATACAGAAGGTTTGTACTTATTTTATTTTATTTTTTGAGTAAATAAATATATGTATATATAATTGTTTTGAAATAAATAAATTTACATACTCATAATTCAAAGTTGATAATCTGTGAATCAATAGAAAATCTATCTTTACTTAAGTAACAAATTATAATCATGCTTTATCAAAATATTACATGAATATTATTATACATAATACATACACCTATAGTGAATCTTCCTTTATCTTTGCTAGCAATGTATTGACATCGATCTTCTATTAATTTCTCTTCTATTCTGAAATATCATTGTCAAGTTAATTGCACTATAGGTCCCCATATTATACAAAAATTACAATATTTATAGGTTCCTAAATATAACAAAATCTGTAATATATATTCTTATAGGCCTTATATTAATTTATTTTAATGAATTTCAGTTTAAGCCCATATATCATATAATATAACCTATATTTTAATTTTATTATGCATAAAAAAAAAATTTCATAGAAATACAATTAATAAGATTGATTTTAGAAGTTGGGGAGACCAAGTGAAGATTCTAAAGATTATTTTCGATTTTTTCCATATCAATTGCACTATAGGTCCCTATAATATGTAAAATTGCATCGTATGTCCCTATATTTTGCAAAATTGCACTATAAGTCCTTATATTCTGCAAAATTACACTATAGGTTCCTATATTGAATTTAATATGTTCATAAAATTCTTTCATTCTCACATTCCAAAAGATAATAAGGAAATCAATAAACATTCCTTTATCCCAGTCCACCAGAAAACCTTTTAACAATCATGTTAAACCTGCAATGTATTTTTTGATATTGCAACTCATTTTTAATTTGAAGATATAATTTTCACAATAAAGTATGATGTAAGGAAATTTAAAACATATATGTTCCACATCTTCAATAAGATATATGAAATTTTGGTCAACATCAAGTTCTAAACATATTTTTAAATATATAATATATTTTGTTAAAATTAAATATACTAATATTTTTTTATTTTTTTATTCTAATTAATTACGAACATAAATCATATAACTTAATATTTATTTTAAAAAAAATTAAATATTTGACGTGTAGTTTCTAATCACTCTTACCTATAAAATGTAACATATCATCCTTCAAAAACCTAACAGCCGCCACACCTCAATTATGTATTTTACACACACCTCAAAAGGTATATCATTATTCTCACATCTCCGGCAGTTATCTCATTCTTTCTAAATCAACTTCTTCTTATTCTAGTTCACCACAGATCTCCATTTCTTCTCTTTCTTATGTTAATTTTTTGTCCTATTCAGTCCATTCTCCAATCAAGTGTTCATTATTTGCTTACCTATTAGATCGATGGTCATTATATTTCAATTATAGATTTATATCTATATAAATTAGAGAGGTGCGTTCATTTTTTCTATTTTCTAAAGTATTCTTATTTCTTCTTTATTTTTAAATAGAAATCGTAAAATATTAATGGGCGGACACATGTAAATTTATTAATTTGGAATTTTTTGGTATTTTCCATTTTAGGTTTTTAAATGCATTTGAATTTTTGAATATTTTTTATGTTTTTTTGTTTGGATTGATGAATTACTTATATGTATATATATATATACATAAAAGTTGTGTTTTGCTACCACTTAAGTACCTACTTAATTATGTATATGTAAATGAAGAAGAAATATATGTTTTGTTATCAAGTTTTTTGTAAACATAGTATATTCTTAATAAATAATAGTACATTAGCACCCTTTGAAAAAAAAAATTAGTATAAATTTGTCCATGAAAGGCATACTATTCTCAACCGATTGTTGGTAGATGAGATTGTAACACTAATTAAAATTAAAAAATATAAAACGTTTAGGAAAAATTAAGCTTAGCTTCAAGAAACATAATCTCCTCTTCACACTGAACTCTTTCAATATTAGCATCCAAATACTTCTTAGTTTCAGAAACAAATGCAAAACTAATCAACCTACCTCACTCTTAAAAACCCAACAGTCATACCCAACAATTCAAAACATCATAAAGATTTATCCCATATCTTGAACTCTCACCTAGATGTAGTGAATTTACAACCTAAAATACTTTCAGTTGTGTTAACAAATTTGAATATCATTCCCGCAGGTAATTTGCAGAATCTATGCGAACTCCATCAACTGGAAGCTCAGAATCTATGCGAACTCCATCAACAACAACATGAAAATCATCAAAGGTTTTGAGTCTTGGGAGGAACTTGAAACCCTCCAAATACTTCGGAAGCTAATTCATCACTAGAGTTTTTGGATTGTTCTTCAAGTTCCCGTTCTGCCCGAGAGGAGGTGCGGCTGACCGTGAGAAACGTCACAAAATATTATTTATCAGCAAAATTCAGTTGGTTAATCTGAGTACTTTCGCCTTCTTGTATATTGTATTTAATATTGACAAGCTGGTACAAAACTTTTCCAAACAAATTTAGATTAAGATCATAGGTCTATTGAAACGCAATACAATCGTTCATTTTAATATGTTCATATAATTCTTTCATACGCATAGTCCCGAAAACCTTTTAAAAATCTTGATAAACTAATCTCCAATATATATTCTTGGTCTTGTAACTTATTCTAATTTAAAAGAAAAAATTAGCCTAATAAATTATGATATAAGAACATTCATATTAAACCCATCTTCAATATTATCCCCACAATTTTGTTAGGATCACACTCCAACCGCATTTATAACCAAATTTACGGATTTTGTTGGAATATTCAAGTTGTAGACATACTTTAAAAATATATAATATGTTCCATTAAAATTAAATATTAATATTTTTATTTAATTATTTAATCGCATAAATCATACGATTTAAAATGTAATTGAAAACAATGATAGAAAAAAGAATCAAAAAAAGAATTTATAAATACTGACGATGTAGTTTCTACTCACTCACTCTTAATTTATAAAATACCACACATCATCATTTAAATCATGATCTCCGCCACACTCCAATTAAACATAAACATTACACACACCTCAAAAGCCATATCACTTTTCACATCTCTAGCTTTTATCTCGTTCTATTTAAATCAACTTTTTCATATTCTATTCCACCACGAATCTCAACATATCCTCTTTCTTATGTATAATGTTTTGTTAGTCCTAGGCAGACCGATCTCCAATCAAGTGTTGTTTTTTATCTCCTCACCTTTCGGATTCGATGGTCATTACATTTTAATTATAAATTAATATCATCAATGGTTAGTGAGGTGCGTTTAATTTTTTCATTTTCTAAATTGTTCTCATTTCAAAAAATAGAAACGATTTGCAAAATATTAATGGGTTGACACGTGTAAATTTATTGATTTGTTTTTTTGGTATTTGTCACTTTAGGTTCGTTTGTTGCATTTGGTTATTTGGATTATCTTTATGTTTTTTCTTTTTCATTGATGGATTACCTTTAGGAAATATCTAAATTTTCTAGACAAACAAATATAAGATATGTGTTGTTACCGTTGACCTACCTATTTAATCATATATAAATGAAGAACATATCTATATAGGAATTTAAATTGTTAAAAATTTGGTAGAAATTTAGGAAAAATATTTAGATTATAGAAAATATTTGTCTAGGATAATTAGTAAAGGAGACAAAAATCTTTGTAAAATTGAGTTAAATAGGTATGATTTAGTGAATAAGATGTATAGTTTTTTCCTTTGTAAAAAGAATACTAAGTTGAAGTAATGTATCTATCTGGCTTGTAATAGTTGATGTGAATAAATTCTAACTTTTGAATGAAACGCGCATGCACTTATGTATCTTAAAGGTGCAAGAATTTCAGCTTGATATTCATCAAGCTCAAGCACAAGGACAAACTCTTAAGATCTTTTACACCAACTTTAAAGATCCTTAGTCTTGTAAAAATGCAAATTTGTGCAATGTAAACATTCATGTAAATGCACATGAACATGTATATATACTTTTAATGGTCTTATTATAGAGTTGTAGTTTTTGGATAATTTACCTCTTGTCTTGTTGTTTTGGACTTAGACTATGAAAGAGGGAGATCATATATAAATTTTGATCATTCTGATAAAAATACGGAATAAATTCAAAAATATTGTCAAGAATATGTTGTGGAAGTAAAGTCATAGTTATTATGGTTATTAGGAACTGGGCATGAACTTTATGACTCTTCAATGTAATAAAAAGTACATTTTACATTTTAATCTTAATAAGATTGTTCTTTTAATTATTTTTTGTTGCTCTTATCAACTAAATGATGTATATATTTTGTCGCTATTTATATATATTAGTTAATACACAATAACTCTAAATTTTGAATGTATATATAATTTCGATCATTCAAAATAAATGTACAAGTACCCTAATTTCTGTAATTAACATTCCCATATATGTATAATTAATGCAACTCAAAACTTGTCTTCTTATTAAATAAAAGCATCTAGCATTATTAGAAACATACCCACATCTATATAGCGCAATCCATTTCTTATTTAGTTAATTTATAGTTTTCAAATACACGAAAAATGAAATTAAACCTAAGAGACGCGATATCCATCCTTATTTTTGTGTAATTATCTTTTTCGGATGAGACTTAGCATAACAAGTTATAATTTAATCCCTAAAATTCTCAAATATAAATAAAACACAAACGAGATTTAGCCTCAATTCGCCTAAATCTGACAACCGAGCAAAAATATATGTACGTTTGCAATTTTAAAACCAACAACATAAATTTCAACATATGGATTTTTTTGAATTTTTTATTACAACACATAGATCTCATTGGGATACTTCAATTTTACATACTGATGATTCAAAGTTAATCATCATATTGTCAAAAACTGCATCTATGAAGTTTTACAAAAATCAATAAAATCGAAATATTAACCTTTTATTTCCACCTTGATACCCTTATCGTAAAGACATGCCAGCATCCAAAATGTAGAGTCTTCATTTTGGGAGGATTTTGTACCTATTATTCACCTTTCTAGTGAGATTAGGAGCTCGACCGAAGAGTCAACACAACTAGTGCACCACTCGGACAATAACGACCTCTGCTCACATTTAGGGTAGGCTCATGAACAATTCTGACCAAAATCCCTTACGAGGACCCTAAGGTAATCAACTTTCTTGACACCCCTTATATGAAGACGATAGTCCATCTGGCGGCTATGTGCCTTATTGGGCTCATATACATTATTCATGTTCCCAAAGAGTAGAGGTATGTGCACTATATATTTGCAACTCTGCTTGAATAGATTTTAGCCTCAAACTACCTTGATCGCCAAAGTGTCATTCAGATCCCACCCTTTGGTGAGTAACCATGGTTTGCATGAAACAAGATCTAGAGCCCCGATCCAGGTAGAAACGCCAATGCGAAGAGACCTTTCCATAACATATATTTTCAAAGTCTAAGAGATGCTTTTAATATCTAGTAGTGTAACGTTCAATTAATGGCACCATATGTGGGAAACTTATAAGTTTATATCACACGCACCGAGTAAGACACATGGACAACCGTAGTGCAAGATGAGGAAGATTAAAGGAGGTCTAAATCATTGTTCGGATAGAGCCACAAGACTTATACAAAGAACCCTTTGTTTCTATATATTTTGATCGCAGTGCTGCTAGAATAGTTGTTTACTCAATGTATGTCGTTAAGAATATCATCTCGCTTCTTCACCCTTCATCGCTAGTTATATATTTTCAACAAATAAATTGTTAATCTAATCTAACATGTTTAAATAAAGATGGTCTAGATGATCTATAACACCTACATAACCTCAGCCTCATAAATCTTTTTTTTGTCTAAACAATACGTGTTTAATAAATAAAATTGTAAGTGGTCCCCATAACCAATGAATATTCTCAAGATAAAATATGATGCATCTTTTTCATCTAATAAGTCATCTATCAAGTGTATTATTAGGGACTTCAAATGTGGTGTTATCAAATGCAATGCTTAGGATATTGTTGTTGTGAGTGAAATGGAGGCTAAAGTTTTAGGGATCTTGAAAGCTTGTATTTGGGCAAGAGATCACAAATAATTAAATGCATTGTTGAGAATATTGGTAAAGCCTTGATAGACGCTCTCGCAAACAATCTTAGTATTAGTGGTAACCCGAGTATTCGTAATATAATTCATAGTATTTAATTTGTTGATGAATCTTGTAACTCTTTATACGCATTTGTTTTAAGAGAAAAAAACAAGTTACATATTAAATGACCAAGAACGTGTCTTCGGAATTGGTTAACTCCCTTTCTAACCCAATCATTTTTTTGCTCTAGATGCGTCACTTTCGTTGATTGGTTAAATAAGTTGTAACTTTTAAAATATTAATGAAAAATCTTTTTTAACAAAAAAAATACATCATGTTAAGATATTGCCAAGTTTGTGACTTTAATTTTCATTTGTAGTTAATATATTCCCCAACCGTAGGAATTTTACAGAAAAATTACAATGGGGCATGTTATAAATCTCTGCAAATGTTCTAACTGGAAAAAGCAAACATATGGTGCTGAAAAGATTGATCAAGGCAACACGACAACATTGTCTATTCAGACTAAAAAACATGAAATTCCTAGGTGAAATATCTTTAGTTAGTATAGACTATAGAGAGAGTTGCTTTCATTAAATTTAAGTGGAAGATTCTATAAATGACTTCTCATTTTCAGGAGACCGTTTAGGAGAATACAAGAAAGGTTTCGGTGGAATTTGCAAGGAGTGAAGGCTACCTTTAAGCATCTCCACCACCTTACAAATCGCTGGCCGAACAATCAGATTTGTCTGAATACACCATAAGCCAACTAAAATAATCTTCCTAGTAATCTCTTCTTCCTCTTCACATGTAATAGCTTGTATATTTATCTCAGTTCCTAGCTCAAGATACTCATATATCCACTGAGGAAAGTAAATTTCACTACTTCTAACTACTTCCGCTATATTCTTCCTCACTCCGACCATTTCAAGAATCATCATCCCATAACTATAGATATCGGATTTATGAGAAACCTCTCCAAGGTGTCTAAAAATCACTTCTAGAGCTATATAACCAGGTGTTCCTCTAGCAGTCTACGCCGATAAAATACTTTGTTTTTTCTCGGATAATTTAGCCAGTCGTGAGGTTTAATATCAAAGTGAACAATTCTTGTACTCAAACCTCAGTGTAAGTAATCCAAACCTCGTGCGATTCCAATAGTAATCTCGTACAATGTTTTCCACTCCAAGTGACACTCATCATTTAGCAGTACATTTTTGTATATGAACTTGTCTAAGATCCATTAACCATGAATTCATAGATTAATGCTCTTCTCTTGATGTAGCAAAAAACCAACAAAGTGACTACATTTACATGAGAAGTTTTACTAATGAAACTTCATTGATAAAATCTTCTCCATTACCTTTTGTATCATTCAAGACCTTCACAGCTACTAAACGGCCATCGGGTAGCTTTCCTTTATATACACAACCATATCCACCTTTCCCAAGTTTCTCCTTCAATGAGTTTGTTATTTTCTTAATTTCTGTATAGCTATAGTATTTTGGAGCAAAAGATCCACAGTTTCTCATAAATTCTTCAACATTTGGGTCATTTTTTCTATATACCCTCTGTTTACCTAACAACTTGAAACAATTTTTTCTATATCGGTAGAGTGTACACGAGATTACAATCGCACTGAGAAGTAAGTACTTATGTTGTATATAGAAAGTTAAATTAATTATATCTAATGGAACAAGATAAGTTACATGGAGGCCATATAAGTGATTTCTGGAGTAAAATACATAAGTATGTTCAGCGTTCGCTGCAATATTAAAAAAGAAAGCCACTATAAAAGTGAAATGCCTAGAAGACCATTTTAGTTTTACCTATTATTATAATAATGAATAGTGGAATCGTCGCATGTCCAGATGCATCTGCTGCTGCAAGATAGACATTTAGCAGAAAAATGGTGAGTGAAAATTGATTTATTGAGAATATGATTTATCTAGTCATTATTATAAAAGCAAATAACAAAAATAGATATTGTTTAAAGCCTAAAAGCATTTTTAAACCAAATATTTTAAAATATCATCTTAATTCAAATATATTTATATATGTCATTTTTAGACTATTTCACTAGTTTCGTGAAATATTTTCTAAATTTTAAAAATAATTTAAACATTTTAAATAAAATAGTTTATTTCTTATATGTTTATTTGAAATGTCTACATTATCTTTAAAAAATTTATAAAATATTCTATAAATAACGCTTTAAATATTATTAGTTAAACTGTTTGGAAAAAAAACTAACGGGGAGACCGAGACAAAGGATGATGAAGAATATAAACTCTAACATGGAATGAAACACTTTAATGTAAAGGCGAAGGTTAATAGTTGGTCTACTGGTCAGAATATTCCATAGAGACTTAGAGATCGTGAAATCGAATTTTATTAGAATGAAATTGAATTTTATTTGAATCAAAATGATTTTACCGATAGTAAGTGATCCATAAAGCATACATCTAGAAACACGGGTACATGTAGGGAAACCGGAAGAATTCAAGAATTTTGTCTAGAGAATCTAAAACTTGAAATATTTAGTGAGGTTCGAGTTTGACTTTTTCTTTTTGGTTTCATTTCCAGTTCAGAAAAAACATTAAATCTTATATTTATGTTGGAAGATGGGGCTAATATTTATTAAGGTTTTTCCAAAAAAAAACGTAAGGCAAATCCTAACAGCATTTCGGGACCAAGCTGCGATACGTCAATTTTTCAAACCCGAGCTGTACGACACAGTTTTGCACGTTAACAAAAATCATTATATTTTATATATATATATACAAGTTTTCAAGTTACATATATAGATACAATTTTAAAAGTAAAATCGTTCAATAAATAACATATAAAAGTATATATCCTTCAAATTATTATCAAGATTAAATATATGGATTTTACTCTTCAGAGAATATTGTATTCCCAAATACCTTTTAAAATATGGGGGATAGTCTTGTAGAAAATTGAGAGATCAATTACTACTTTATGATAAAAAAAAAAGATTAAACATCTATTCACTAGAGTAAGGATAGTGCCCACATACGAAATAGTTCGGAATTGGGCATAAGACCTCTAGCACCACATGTAAGAGGATATTGACCATTCATGCAATAGCAAATAAATGAACTTGAACTCGAGTTATATCCACATTGCCCATCTGTTAGAATACATTGGTTACATCATGTGTTGTTTGAAAACCATCTTACCTCAAAGCCACTTGCAAGAGCTAATTGTAATTTCCTTTCCGTAAACTTAAGACTTTCTAACCTTGAAAAGGTTTCCGAATTAACAAGAACGTTAATAGAATTGTTGCATCTCACCATACTAGAATAATCAGGAACAAGTGCTTCTTTTGTCTAAGTAAAAGCTGAGGCTTGTACTTTTATTGACAATACGATCAAAATGATTTGGAAGCGCGCAACAAAGGTTGTCCTGGAATTAGAGAGCACCCATTGTAAAGAGTTGTGTTATGGTAATTGGCACCATAATCAAAGATTTTGAAATCCATGGTCGTATTATATAAAGACGGGACAAAGATTACTCCATAAATCTTCTAGCAACTTTAAGAGCTTGTGTTGTTTTATTGACGGAAAGGACACGATATGTTACGGATTGGATTGTAATAAACGGAACATCTTCTACACACTTCAACAAAAAACCTGGAAACCTGCAATTTTCAGGCCGTGTATCTCCGTAGAAAGGATAACCAAGTTTTGATCCTCCACATGAATCGCCTTTGTGAATTTTACGAATTCTTTGACTATGTAGAAAGATAAAGGGGTATAGATTAGGCTAATTGTGATAAAGAATAAAAAGAGTTAAAAGAGATTAATACTATGCATTTTCAGAGTAGACAAGAGAGTTTTTCTCCAACGCTATACTTTGGAAAATATCTTATAGAAAACCTTTATTATAGAGAATAAGTCAGTCAACCCTACCAAGCAATCACTTTGGAAGCAGAATCCAAAAACAAAAACCAAATCAAATGATTTTTTTTTTCCAACAAATCAATTGATAACTCGTTAATGTTTATTCTAGATTTCTAGAAAAAGGTGTTTTGTCTTTTTCTTTTTTAAGTATTAAGACAAATTTTTTTTCCATATCAATTGCACTATAAGTCCCTATAATATGAAAAATTATACTATACTACTAGGTCCCTATATTCTGCAAAATTGCACTATAGGTCCCTATATTATACAAAATTGCACTCTAGGTCCCTATATTCTTCAAAATTAGAAAATCCACATAAGATTAGAAAAAATTTAAAGTTTTGTAAATTTACCCAAAATTTACAAATTTAGGCCTAAAAAGAATGTGTTGGTCAAGAAGTTGGAAGAGGGAGACGACAAGTAGGACACTCCATCTTAATATCCATCCATCGTAATAAACAACCCGCATGAAAGAAATGATCACATGGTGTCACCTATATTTAACAATCATTAATTGCACTTTAGGAACTTAATATTATATATATACACAATTCTTTAAACATTTTATTAGATTCAGACGCTCTTTTTCAAGAACGCACTCCTTTGAAATTAGCGTCAATATTGACTTAAGTGCCCTATATTTTGCAAATATTGTACTATAGGTCCCTATATTATGACAAAATTGCACTATACGTTACTATATCATGCAAAAATTGTACTATAGGCCCCTATATCATGCAAAAACGGTTGATGAATTACTTATATATATATATATATATATATATATATATATTAGGGCTGCACACGGGTCGGTTATCCGACCCGAAGTGCTAAACCCTTCACCCAATCCGAGGTGTGCGGGTTTGGAAAATTAAGACCCTAACCCTATTTTAATTCTCTAAATCTGAACGGGTTGGGTACCCGCGGGTTGGGTGCGGTTTGGCTCGGGTGCGGGTCTGGTCAACACAAAGTCAAAGTACTTAAAAAAATTGAAAATTTCCAAAACATTCCATATATAGAAACTTAACAAAATAAGAAAGTTACTATATATAGTAACTTTCCTAATAGGAGTTACAACTTACATTACAAATTAACATTACAGCTTAGATATTACACCATATGACCAAACCATTACAAGTTACACAAAACCATTAGAGAAGTTAGACAAGTTACAAATTACACAAAACCAAATCAAAATTATAGTACTTATACAAATTTTACAGTCAAATAAGTTTAAATGCAACCTCTATTGTGCAAAATAGAGAAGATGTACAAAATTAGTTGCATTTTCTTCTTTGCTTCCAAGAACCTTGCTACTTCTTCCAATTTTCAATCCAGCTGCAATTTTCCTGATTTTTTCAACAAAATGGAAATGGAATTTGTTATATTTTAGCCTCAGATTATAAGTTCATCATTGGCCTTAGGGATCACCTCAGGACAAAGGGACAAGGACTACTTTTAAATATCACAAGTTACTCTCAATTCCAACTAAAACTGTTGCCAACTCAACCTTGTTTTCCTTAATTACCATAGCCTCATAAATATATATAATTTAAAACATAATCATAGGCCTCTAATGAAAGGAAGTAGGGAGATGCAAAACAATAGAAGTTGAAAACTGAAATTCCTTGAGATAATATAAAAGAGTCGGTGATTTATACCTTAAGGTTATTGGTTACAGATGGGTTATAGTGGACTCGGTGGTGGTCTCACTCAACTCATCCAAGCCTAAATAACCTGTTAAACAAAAAAAAAGTATAAACAAACACAAAGTCAGATTGTGTAGCAAATAAGAAATCCCAAAAAAAACTTAACATTACAGTAATATACCTAATTCAGCTTCCAAATCCTCAATTAGTTTTTTTGAAGTGTTTAAATTAATAGGTAGTGTAGATTTCAACCAATTTTGAGTACAAATAAGTGCCTCCACTGTTTTTGGAGATAAAGAACTTCTGAATTGGTCAAGAACTCTACCACTAGTGCTAAAAGCAGATGCAGAAGCAACTGTTGAAACAGGGACAGCTAGGACATGCCTTGCCATCTCAGATAATGCTTTGAATCTGAAAGAATTGAATTTCCACCAACTAAGAACATCAAATTTATCTGTCATTTCCTCAACCTCTTCATTGAGGTATCTTTGAAGTTCATTGCCCTTGGAAATGTTTTTTTCAGCCATGAAAGATTAAAACCTATTCCCAAGAACACTATTGGACTCAATATTAGGTACTTCAGGACCAGAATTGGATTTTCCAGTTCCAGGAGCAACTGTTTTTGAGTAGCAACCAAATAGCCAAGTTAAAACATCTTCAACTCTTGCAATCAAAGCACTTGATTGAGCTGGAGTATACATGAAGTTAAAGTAGCAAGTTAATTATAGTAATTTTTTCCTTGGATCCAACACAACTGCAACATATAACAATATATTAATACTTTGGATTCCCTAGTATTTAAGGAATTTTCCCTTCATTTTAATAGCCATTTCCTTCAAAACCTCATCATCTGATCCACACAGTTCTTCAATTTTTTCCCAAATTATAACTATTTCATCATAGAACAGGTTTGAAATAACAAACAAAGTTCCTGAAAATTTCTTTGTTGAGTTGTAAAATAATCTCAGAAACTCAACAAAAGATGCAGCATTTTGCCAATCAACAAAATTAGGAGATGGTCTTTCACAATCAGTAACAAAGAATTCCTTATAGTTGTCATTATGTTCATTCATTGTAGAAAAAACTGTCTCAAACTTAATGGCAGATTCTAGCATTTTATAAGTTGAATTTCATCTAGTTGGGACATCAAGACTTAGTGAAGCCTTTGATTCAATAGAACAATTAGCCATAGACTCTTTAAATGAAGTAGAAAGAGAAGGAGAGGACCTTACATATCTTACGGCCTCGCGTATATTTTTAATAGAAGCTTCAATTTCAGAAAGTCCTTCCCTTACAATAAGATTCAAGATATGTGCGCAACATTTTACATGAAGCAACTCGTGATTTAATAGGGTTTTTGGTTTGTGTCCAGCATTTTTAACCAAGTATTTAATAGTGACAGTATTTGAAGAGGCATTGTCAACTGTTAAACACAGATATGAGTCAATCTCCCACTCCTTAAGTATTGATTCAACAACTATGCCTATTGTTTCCCCCTTATGGTCCTCAACCATACAAAACCCGATGATTCTTTTTTGAAGTACCCATTCACAATCAATATAATGGGCTGTGAGACACATATAAGATATATTTTGATTAGAAGTCCAACAATCTGTTGTCATACTAATGCGCATTCCCTTCAAAAAAAATTTAAGCTCATTCTTTTCCTCACCATATATTGACATACATTTCCTCATTATAGTCATCCTTGATGGAATCTTAACATACTTGGGTTGCATCACATTACAGAATTTCTTAAAACCAACACCCTCCACAAATCTGAAAGACAACTCATCCAAGATAACCATTTCAGCCAAAGCTTTAGTACAAGCCTCAGCTGAGAACACATAAGTAGCTACTCCACCACCAAACTCTTCTTTGTTTAACACTAACTGAGTTTGTCTACCTTCTAGAGGGGGGTAGAATGGATACTTTTTGCATCTCCTATGATTTATATAGTTGAGCATATTAGAAGTACCATGTCTCCTTGAATCAGCTGCATAAGAAGTTTCACAATACTTACACACACCTCTCCTTACATTTGCCTCATCTATTATAGGATCAAAAACTGTCCAACAATCATCAATTATCTTAAGCTTCTTAGCATCAGGTTGTTTTGCACCTACTGGAGGTGTATGTTTAGTTAAAGTAGTAGCATCATCAGGAGTTGATTTAACTCCCTCAGTTTGTGTTGAAGAGCTAAGATCAGTTGTTGCCTCATTTACAATAACCATCACACAATTTATATCTGCAATTAACACATAAACACTTAGTCAAAAACTTGTGATATACATTCTACAATATCTAAACAATATGTTAGAATAAAATCTTGAAGTCTAATTACCTTATCTGACATTGACAAAACACACAGAGGATTAATAATCCAAAAGCCAATCCAAACTTCCATATTAGAGTAGATCTTTAACAACATTATAAGAATCAAGAATAAAGATAAAATTAGTCTTGCAATTATTATTATCATCCAAGGACTAAGGGGTATCATTTAACATCAATGTCAATTTTAAAAATTGATCACTATTATCAACTAAATATTTACTCCCATTTAATTTATAGTTAAGAAAATATCCGTTTACGAAATACTAGTTGGGTAAAGACTTAGAAGAATTTAGAGATTTTAGTTTACCCTAGAGTTCAGGTGCAACATCACATCGATGTACTTTTCAAATAACTGAATCAGACATGTTAAGGAACAATTAATTGAATGCTTCTTCATTTATTTCTTAAACTATGTCCAAGAGATCCTTATGCCATAGTTTTGTGTTCTCAATCAATGAATGTCCTACATTATGATGAGATAGTAGCGCGTTCATCTTTATCTGCCATACACCAACGTTAATTTTTCAATCATAAGCTAACATCTCAAACGAATTGTTGGCATCATTTTAGTACACGAAAAATATAGATCTATACAAACAGTTAAAAAAAGAAACTTTAATGCATGACAAAATGCTTTTTTAACCACGAGTTTATATCCACCAGATCTCAAAAACTGAAAAGTCTCTCAGGAGTTCAGAATATATAAAAACATTTTGAAATACCTTTAAAGATTATGAAGAACCCAGAAACACTAAATATGAAAACCCAAAAAACTTAAAGAACTTTAATAGACTTTTAGATCTGGATCATCAAATCCTAAAAGAGTAAAAAATTTAATATATTTGTAAGGGATTAAAACAAACTCTTATTCCATTGTTGTAAAAAAATTAAGCTCATAAGATTTGAGTTTCAAAATACATTTCAGGAAAGAGTTTAGAGCAAACAATAAAGAACACAATGATTTATCGTAGTTTAACAAAATATCTATGTCCACGTTGGGCTCAGGTAAGAGAAGTAACATATTAATATTCAGATCTATCAACTCATCTAAACTACACACACCAACTACGCTAGCTAACTATGATTATTTTTTATATTTAGATTATACAAGTTATTACATGAGATTTCAACACTCTAATTGATCTAGAAGATAACCCGTAAGTTAATTTCTAAAAGGATAGAGAAGACTTAAAAACTCTAGAACAAGAGAATGAGCCAAAATATGAATAAAGGAACCTTATATATATGGGGTGGGTAGGGTTTTAATTTGAGTCGTCCAAACCGATCAAGATCAATAAATTTAATACATCCAGCATTTACATAATAAAACACAAACATTTTAGACTCAAGTCCAATAACCTATAAAAATTTTCAGCCCAAATAATAAGACCAAACCTGACATATGACAAAACCAAAAATAAAAAAACAATCATATTTCATAAATAAAAAATCCCAAATTCAATTGATAATTTTGTTAGTTCTTTTTGTTGGATTTATTTTTTTGTTGGAAATTTTACTTACTCCACTCCCATTTAGCCCACTTAAAACATTTGACCTAAAATTAATTGATTCATTGAAATCTAAACCTTTATATTTTGAAAGCTCCCCGTTTTCTTCTTCATGTATAAAGTAGAGATAAAATTCAAGAAAATCCATAAAATGAATAAAAAGGAACAGAGAAGGCTCAAATTAAAAGTTATTATATAAAATGGTGAATTGTTTTGCTATTCTTTGATATATATATTATTCCACTTATTTTTTATAAGAAAAACTATGATTTTGATGTATAATATGTGTCAATGAGAAATATATATATAAACAATTACGATAGAGAATTATTATATTTTTTTATCATTTATTTATATCTTGCAAATATATAAAGGTCGATTTGAATTTATAGTTTAATCATGTTTCTTTATTGAGCCTTATTAATATAATTTTTTTGAATTTATTTATAGAAAGATAGTTGATCATGATATTTCAAAAATATCTAGGTAAGTCTTGTCTCTCTTAAAAGTAGATTGTATGTATAAGAATTTAAATTGATGATTACTTATAGTTAGGTTATAAATTATTTGAGTAATCATATGGTTCAGTAAATTTGAGATGTTAACTATTGAGGTCAATTGGAAGGGGTTTTTTATGCAACAATTGGTATTACCTACACTATTACACATATCACTCATTCCCTAGTTTTCTTGTATATCAAAATGTGGGAAGTTAAGAAATCTGATTGTGACCAAACCCAAGTTGTAGCTTATTGTAGTCCATTACTTCTACTATGCACGCGGGAAATGATCGGGATAACCTAGATCTGTTATTGTGCGATCATATTACTCAATCCAATGAATTTCCTTTAATAATCCAAGTTTTCTTGTTCTGCCTCCTTGGACTCCTTCAATATGGCTTGAAAGGAGAAACAAAGGAGTGCTCCTTGCGAATTACCTTTAGAACATATAGCTAATCTAAAGGATATGGTTGATCCAAGATGTTTTTCCGGGTTAAAATTTATCATACTAAGAGGGGTTCGGGGTGACTGAATCGAATATTTAGGCTAATAACAATGGGGATAAAATTTAGGTCGAGATAGGGGGTTTAAGGTCATTTATACGTAGTTTTTATCAATTTGTGCAATTGTAACATTCTACTTGTCACTTGTTTCCCGGTTGCATTATATTAACTTAACGAGACATCCTTTAGTTTTAATATAATTCTGTTTTATTCAAGTTTCTATATCTTCTTTTATAGGACTCACTTTTCATGTTAGTATAGTCAAAAAAGTAGAAGATCCGCAAAACAATAAAAAAACTCAAATGCATGGCCCATAATTGCACACACTTTAAGTGTTTTATCACATGCCACCACTTGTGTTTTTGCATCTATTAAAAGAATGCTACATATATGGGTAAACTGGTTTTCTTCCTCCTGGTTTTTTACAGTTTAAGTTTCTTTTTATTTCAATATATTTTGTTCATTGTGTATAAAATACATAGGTCCATGTGTATATGATATATTAAGTAAATTCCCATGTTTGTCCTCAGATTTAGTTTCTTTTTTTTGAACAGTTCTATCTTGGTTGAATTTTTCGGGAGAGGCATATCAAACTTCTATAATGGTAAATCCAAATCTTAAACTAGCCTAGTTAAAGTTGAATCAAGTTTATCCGTAAAAGAGATAGCAAAACTAGATAATGAGTACGACAAGAAACGCAAAATGATGTTGGCACATAATAATTTCTTTAACAAGAGCTATTATAATATTCAAGGAAGTACCATATGGGGTGGGGGTTTAACCAATCGATCTTCACATTCCAAAATTTCACTAGTTGTCCCATTAGCTGCTACTGGTCATTGTTTGGAAAGGATGAAGAAAGATTATGAAAATAATGAAATGTTTCTTGCATCTTAGCCCAGTCTAGTCAATATTTTAGACTGTAATGGCTACAAAGATTCTTTTAATTTTTTATTCTTACTTGTCTTTATCTCTTCAATTTTTTACTCCATGTTTCGTCTATATTAATGATGTTTTCATCTACAATGACATAAGCAATTCTACAACTAGTGTATCAAGTTTTACATAATGATCCTCAACGTGGACCAAGTGACCACCTCCATTAGGTCCATTTTGTAAACTGTATATATGTTTGTCGAAATTGAGTTGTTGAAACAGCAGATAACTAATTGCTCTTGAATTTGATAAATAAATATTTCCTATGAATATTTTATAATGGATTTAAATGCTTAATAGTATGATAAAGTTATTTTATATGTCTTATTTGGCAAAAATTATATTGTCTCTGGCTATCAAAGAAATCAACGGTATGCATATAATCCTTTGGATCATTTACAAAATATATTTTTCAAATAATATATCTTTAATCGTTCACTGGAGTAAATGTATGTTTACTTTTTATAAATTAAACTCGGTTGATGAAATATATTTTACTTTTGGACCATCTAGTTTTGATGAATGAAAATTAAAGTAGGTTAATTAACTTTCTTTTACTTTGGGACCATCTATTTTGATGAATGATGTTCCTAGTTAGCTCTCTAACTGTTTGAAGTTTCTTTAATTATTCTTTCACTTGTAACTAATACTAATCATATTTATATATTTATAGCATTTTTTTAATATTGTATTTATCGAAAAAAGGTCGTTGACCATGGCATTTCAACGACAGAGACATTTTATGTAATTAACTTGGCAAATCTTATCGACCATTAAGCAATAGTATTTAATGTATTAATTATGAAATTGGTGGTAGATCCGGGGTAAGGAATCATTGACTCAGGGTATCTCTAAAATTTTACAATATCTTGTTCCAAGATAAATATACAAGGTTATATTTCTAAAATATTTTAAGGTTGATTTGATCTGCAGGTCGAATAAGAATATACAGATTATGAATTCATCAATATTTCATATATATATATATATATATATATAGTTTTTTATACTGAACGTGTTGAACTTATGAAAAATAATTTATATACATAAAATATTGATTTGTAAATACCACAAATCGGTAAGTAAATAATATAGTAAATGCCAACATGATTTTGTTTATATATTATTTTACACGTAACTTTAATATATTAATTGGTATTATATGTATATAAAATACTTTTTCATAAGTTCAACAAGTCAAATAGGTATCTATATATTTATGAAAGAATATATTTATATAAAATTGTAGCATTCCAAATTCATGTATTCATCTATAATACATTTATCATGATATAAGTTTAAGTGACACATGTTGCTTTTATCACTATTAAGTATAACTGAAATATAAAAAGTAGGTACGTATGCAAAAATATTAAATTTATTAAATATGCACTACATGTCCTATACTAATTTGTATATGTGTAGGTGTCCATACATTTTTCTATCGTTTATTTGCACCATACTTTATAATTAGTATTAGTAGAAATGGTATATATAAACGATAAATATATCTTTATGAATCTTGACATAATTTAGGATAAACACATATTTTCTATATATATATATATATATATATATATATATATGTATATATATATATATATATTTAATTCAATGCTTATTGTTAAATTATTTTTTCAATTTTAAGTATGTGTGTAAGATACACAAGAAAGGTTATAAATTGTTTAAAAAAGTCAAAGAACCATGTTCCACACTTGCATGGATTTTATCGTTAGATGAGTTATGTTAAATAACATATCGGATAGTTTTATTAACAAGAAGTATACATATATTTCTTTGGATTATTTTTCTATTGTAATATAATTATATATATCAGTGTGCCTGTGGGGGCCTCGTACCTATCTCGTGTTTGCTTGTGGAGGCCTCGTAACTATGTCGTGTAAGCTTGTAAGGGACTCGTACCTATCTCGTGTATGCTTGTGGGGGTCTCATACACATCTCATGTGTTCTTGTGGATGCCTCGTACATATCTCGTGTGTGCCTATTGGGGGCCTGTACCTACCTTGTTTTTCATGTTGGGGGCCTCATACCTATCTCGTGTGTGCCTATGGGTGTCTTGTACCTACCTTGAGTATGCTTGTCTGGTTCTTGTCCCTTTCTCAAGTTTTAATGTGTACCATCGAGAATTTATTTCATATGTAAGAAATATTATTTATAGTGATGAATTGCATTATCAGGTTTACTCGTTATATATCTATCAGTGACCCACATAATATTTTAACATAAAATTTGTGTTTGATATTTTTGATGACTTACTAAGCATTCGGTTTCTCACTCGTACTTTATGTCTGTGTTTTAGATAAGCATGAATCAGGGGAATGGGTATGAGAAGAGGGTAAAAAAGTTAACTAGTTACGAGCATCTCGTTAAAGGGAGTCATGATTGCTATCTCTATTTAAGAACTCATATTTACATTCATTGAATTGTCACTATCTTAGGCATGCATGCTACATCAGATTCAGCATCACTAATAGTCAATTTGTTCTTTAGTTTTATATTTTTTTCATAAAATGTCCAAACTTTACCATAAAGTAAATATTTTTTAGTTTCATTAGACTTCTTCTTACGATTATTAAAGTTTATCATTTTTTTTGCATCCCGGACATGTATAATATTTGTTCTAGGTTTAATAAACAGCTACAAGACAATTCTTCTACTTAGTTTAATTTCAATTTTCTGGTTAGCAAAGAAGCAATCACTTGATCAAAAGTAGGGACAATACTCAGTTCTTCAACTTAGTTTAATTTCAATTTCTTTGGTTGTTAAAGAAGCAGTCACTTTGATCAGCAGTAGGGACAATTGTTGCATATTGAAGTAGATCTTTAACAACTTGATAAGAATCAAGAATAAAGTTAAAAACAGTCATGCACTTATTATTATCATCCAAGGACTAAGGGGTACATTTAACATCAAAGTCAATTTTAAAAATTCATCACTATTATACTCCAAAATTTTAAAGGCATCCATTTTATAGTTAAACAAAGATCCTTTTAAAAAATACAAGTTGGGTAAAGTCTTAGTAGAATAGAGAGATTCTAGTTTACTCTAGAGTTCAAGTGCAGTATCACGTCGATGTACATTTCAAATAACTGAATCGCACATGTTAAGAAACAATAAATTGAATGCCTTTTCATCTATTTCTCCGACTATATCCAAGAGATCTTTAGGCCATATTTCTATGTTCTAAACCAATGCACCAATGCATGTCCTTCAGTATGATGAGATAGTAGCGTGTTCATCTTTATCTGCCTTACACCAAATGAAATTTTTTCATCATAGGTTAACATCTCAAACCGGTTGTAGCTATCATGTTAGTACACGAAAAATATAGGTATGTACAAAAAGTTAAAAAAGAACTTTACAGCATGAAAATACCTTTTAATCCATGAGTATCTGAAAAACTGAAAAGTCTCTCAGGAGTTCAGAATATTATAAATTTTATTGAAATACCTTTACAGATCCAGAAACACCAAATCTGAAAACCCAAAAAATTAAAAGAACTGTAATCGACTTTTAGATCTGGATCATCAAACCCTAAAAGAGTAAAAAATATAAGATATTTGTAAGGGATTTAAACAAACTCTTATTCCACTGTTGTAAAAATGTTAAGATCATAAATTTGAGTTTCAAAATACATTTTAGAAAAGAGTTCAGAGAAAACTATAAAGAACACAATAATTTATCGTGGTTTAACAAAATATCTACGTCCACGTTGGGCTTCGGTGATAGATGTTACTTAACGATATTCAGACAATCAAACCAAAAACCTTCAAGCTATCAACTAATATAGACTACCCAAACCAACTACTATAGCTAACTAGTGATTATATTTTATTGAATGAGATTTAAACACTCTAATCGATTAAGAAGATAAACCATAAGTTTATTTCTAAAAGGAGACAGAAGACTGAAAAACTCAAGAACAAGAGAATGAGCCGAAATATGAATAAGGGAACCTTATATATAGGGTGGGTAGGGTTTAATTTGAATCGTCCAAACCGATCAAGATCAATAAATTTAATACATATGGGGTTTAATTAATAAAACACAAACATTTTAGACTCAAGACCAATAACCTATAAAAGAGTTCAGCCCAAAAATAAGACCAATACTGACTTATGACAAAACAGTGACTTAGACTAATCTAACCAAAAAACAATCATATTTCATAAATTTAAAAACCCAAATCTATTAGATTATTTAGTTAGTTCTTTTTGTTCTATTTATTTTTTTGTTGGAAACTTTACTTACTCCTATCCCATTTACCCTATATTAAACATTTGACCTAAAATTATTTGATTTATGGAAATCTAAACCTTTATATTTTTGAAACCTCACAGTCTTCTTCTTCATGCATAACGTAGAGATTAAATTTAAGAAAATCCATAAAATGAAGAAAAAGGAAAAGAGAAGGCTAAAATCAAAAGTTATTGTATAAATGGTAAATTGTTTTGCTATTTTTTATATTTATATATAATTAAATTAATTTTTTATAACAAAAACTTTGATTTTGATGTACAATATGTGTCAATGAGAAAGATATATAAACAACTACAACTGAAAAATTAATAAAAATTATTATATTCTTGAATCATTTATTTATATCTTGCAAATATACGATTGTCTATTTAAATTTATGGTTGAATCTTGTATCTTTATTGATCCTTACTAATAAAAATAATTTGAATTTATTTACAGAAAGATTAGTTGATTATGATATTTCAAAATATATATAGGTAAGTCTTGTCTCTCCTAATAGTAGATTGTATGTATAAGATTTTAAATTAATGATAAATTATACTTAAGTTATAAATTATTTGAGTAATCATATGGTTCAGTCTGTTAGAGATGTTAACAATTGAGGTAAATTAAATTAGATTTTCATGCAACAATTGATATTACCTGTACTTTAAACATATCACTTATTCCCTAATTTTCTTTTGTATCAAAATATAGAAAACTAGGAAAACGGATAGTGAACAAACCCAAGCTATAGCTTAGTGTAGTTCATTACTTCTACTACCCGGGAAATGAGTGGGATCAACGAGATCTGTCATTAAGCGATCATATTACTCAATCCAATGAATTTCTTTTAATAAACTGAGTTATCTTGTTCCGGCTCCTTGGACTCCTTCAATCCAGCTTGGAAGATGAAACAAACGAGGGCTCCCTACGAATTACCTTCAAAACATATAGTTGATCTAAAGGATAGGGTTGATCCAATATTTTTTTGGGGTCAAAATTTATTATTATCAGAGGGGTTTCGGGGTGAATAAAAATCGAATATTTAGGCTAATATCAATGGGGCTAAAATTTAGGTAGAGATAGAGGGTTTAATTCCATTTATACTTAGTTTTTATCAATTTGTGCAATTGTGACATTCTACTTTTCACTTGTTTCCTTGTTGCCTTATATTAACGAGACATCCTTTAATTTTAATATAGTTTTGTTTTAGTCAAGTTTCTATATCTTCTTTTCTAGGACACTCTTTTCATGTTAGCATAGTCAAAAAAGTAGAAGATCCTCAAAACAATAAAAAAACTCAAATCCATGGCCGATCATTACGCACACTTTAAGTGTTTTATCACATGCCTCTCCACTCGTGTTTTTGCATCTATTAAAATAATGCTACATATATGGGTATACTCGTTTTCTTCCTCCTGGTTTCTTACCGTTTAAGTTTCTTTTTATTTCAATATATCTTGTTGATTGTGTATGAAATACATAGGTACATGTGTATATAAGATATTAATTAAATTCCCATGTTTGTTCTCAAATTTAGTTACTTTTTTTTAAATTTTATCTTGGTTGAGTTTTTCAGGAGAGGCATAACAAACTTATATAATGGTAAATCCAAATATTACAGTAGCCTAGTTAAAGTTGATTCAAGTTTATCCGTAAAAGAGATAGCAAAACTGGATAATGCACACGAAAAGAAACGCAAAATGATGGTGGCACATAATAATTTCTTTAACAAGAGCAATGATAATCTTTAAGTAAGTACCATCCAGGGTGGGAGTTTAACCGATCGATCTTCATATTCCAAAATTACGCTGCTTGTCCCATCAGCTGATAATGGCCATTGTTTGGAAAGGATGAAGAAAGATTATAAAAATGATGAAATGTTTCGTGCATCTTAGCCTAGTCTAGTCAATGTTATAGACTTTATTGGCTTCAAAATTTCTTTTAATTTTCTATTCTTACTTGTCTTTAACTCTTCAATTTTTTAAGCCATGTTTTGTCTACATTATTGTTGTTTTCATCTACAAAGACACAAGAAATTTAACAACTAGTGTATCAAGTTTTACATAATGATCCTCAACGTGGGCCAAGCGACCACCTGAAACTAAAATCCATTAGGTCCATTTTGTAAACTGTATATATGTTTGTCGAAATTGAGTTGTTGAAATAGGGGATAACTAATTACTCTTTATTTTGATAAATAAGTATTTCCTATGAATATTTTATTATGGATCTAAATGCTTAATAGTATGATAGAATTATATTATATGTTTTATTTGGTAAAAATTATATTGTCTCTGGCTATCAAAAAAATCAGCGGTATGCGTATAATCTTTTGGGTCATTTACAAAATATATTTTTCAAATCATATATCTTTAATCGTTCACTAGAGTAAATGTATGTTTACTTTTTATAAATTAAACTTGGTTGATAAAACATATTTTACTTTTGGACCATCTAGTTTTGATGAATGAAAGTTAAAGTAGGTTGATTAAATTTCTTTTACTTTGGGACCATCTAATTTGATGAATGATGTTCCTAGATAGCTCTCTAACTGTTTGAAGTTTCATTAATTATTCTTTCACTTGTAACTAATACTAATCATATTAATATATATAGCATTTTTTTAATATTTTATTTACCGAAAAAAGGTGGCTGACCATGGTATTTCAACGACATAGATATTTTATGTAATTAACTTGGCAAGTCTTATCCACCTTTTAGCAATAGTATTTAATGTATTAATTCTAAAATTGGTGGTACATTCGGGGTAAGGAATCATTGACTCACGGTATCTCTAAATTTTTATAGTATCTTGTTTCAAGATATATATACAAGGTCATATTTCTAAACAATTTTAAGGTAGATTTGATCTGTAGGTCGAATAAGAATATACAGAGGTGGAATTCATCAATATTTCATATATATATTTCATATATATATATATATATATATATATATATATATATATATATATTTATATATAGTTTCTTATACTGAATATGTTGAACTTATGAAAAATATTTTATATACATAAAATATTAATTTGTATATGCCACAAATCGGTAAGTAAATAATCTAGTAAATGCCAACATGATTTTGTTTATATAGTATTTTACACGTAACTTGAATATATTAATTTGAATTATATGTATATAAAATACTTTTTCATAAGTTTAACAAGTCCAATAGTCCTCTATATAATTATGAAAGAATATATTTATATGAAATTGTAGCATTCCAATTTTATGCATTCATCTATAATACATTTATCATGATGTACGTTTAAGTGACACATGTTACTTTTATCACTATTAAGTATAACTGAAATATAAAAAGTAGGTATGTATGCAAAAATATTAAATTTAATAAATATGCACTAGAGGGGCTATACTCATTTGTATATGTGTAGGTGTCCATACATTTTTCTATCTTTTATTTACACCATACTTTAAAATTAGTATTAGTAGAAATGGTATATATAAAGTATAAATATATATTTATGAATCTTGAAATAATTTAGGATAAACACATATTTTCTCTCTCTCTCTCTATATCTATATAATATCGGAGAAGGGCCAACGGCCCGAAATGTCTCCAGTTTTTCTCCACATTTTCTAGCCTTCAGATTAAATTTTTATCATTTTCGACCTTTAGATCGATTTCAATTAATGGTCTAGATTGTCTAAATACAATCTACGGTTTTTAATATCTTGATGTCTCCTTCTATATTTTTCAGCCCTTGGATTGCTTTTTTTTTTTTTAAACAAAAAACAAAAAACAAAAAATCTTCTTCACCGCTTCTCTCTCTAACTTCACCTTTCCATCACCAAGCTCCTCTCCTGTACAATCGAAGAACCGAAATTAAATCTTCCCACCAAGCCGCTCTCATGCACAATCGAAAAAACCCATCTCTGCAAACCCTCGATTCAGCCGCTCTCCTTCACAAGAAAACCGCCGCTACTCGCGAACCACAGGTAAAAAAATTATTTTACTTTTCAAACCCTCCATTTTCTCCAGCCGATTCAACCTTCCCACTAAGAGAGCCGCTATGGAACATTCAATAAAACCTACAACCCATTGCTTTAAACTCGCATTGGAACAAAAATTGTATATGTATGTCATAATAAAACTCACACAGATCCCCTCAGCATAATAACACCTTAGACCTATATTGATATCTGGATTTTTACTTTGTTGCATAATAAAGAAATCTCTTCACTTTCAGGTCTCACCTTCTGCCTCTCCGGGACCACCATCATCAACCGGACCTTCCGACCAATCCTCTCTCCTGCAAAAGAAAATCGCCGGAAACACTCACCTTCCCATCAAGCCGCTGCCGCCACTGGGGAGCATTCTCCACCACCAACCCGATTTGGCGAAGAGCCAGATTAAGGTAAAAAAAAATTATTTCTAACCTAATCTCATTACAAACTCTATAAAAATTGAATTATTTTTAACCTAATCTCATTACTTTTACAATTTTTCAGAATTGTATGATTTAATTATAATTACAAGTCGTGTTGTAATGGCCAATTTATGATGTTGGAAGCCTTATACTATATAAAAAGTAATGCGCTGAGAATAGCGACCTAATCTCATCACTTTTACAGCATTTCAGATTATCTGATTGAAGTATAATTATTTATTATATTTTTATACAATTGGAGTCACAGGAAAGAATTACTTAAAGCCATCAAAGAAGTAACTAGCAGTATAATACATGATTTATGATATAATTACACATCTGTTAATTTTTTTTAAAACTTCTTTGACTGAAGGTCTCTATTTCAGAGTAATTAACCTTGCGAATTCACTAACATCAAACCATATTACCAGGTTTTGTTTGCTTTTTAATGGTTTGATCCATTAATTTTATTTAAAAAAATTTCTACTTATTTACTCTGTTGTAAATTATGATCCAACCCATGTTTTATACATGTGTTAATTGTTCCTGCTCCTACTTATCTCTATACTTAATCATGGATTATGATTGTATGAAATTCCTTCCTTCTTTGATAGCTTCAGTTGTTATTTTTGTAGTGAGATTTACGCTTCAACCAAAATCACATCCTTGGGTATGTTATCTCACATTTAATTATATCGAGTTTTCATGATTTATTTTAGTTGATACAGATTAATTTATTATTATTAAATATAGAATTTAGCTATGCAAATTCATTCCGGGTATAAAGCAGAAGAGTGAAGGAATGTGTTTTAATCATTCATGAATTGCAAGTGAGTGGAAGAGGAGACTCTTATGTTGCAACACAAGGTATTGAAAAACATACATTTTGTATTATTATTTTATTTTATTTGAGTGTAAATTGTTTTATTTGTAATTTTAATTGACTAATTTAATGTTTTTGCAACAGTTCAAATGTGTATCAACATTGTTATCTCTTCCGAATATACCAGATTTGTTCTTTGAAGAATGCAATGCTTTTGCTTTATATGGTGTGACTGAGGCAAATTAACAAACACAAGGAAGATCACTCCAATTTTCAGCCTGGTGTGACGTAGGCAAATTAACAAATATAAGAAGATCACTCCAATTTACAACTTACACAAGTCCCTTCAAAGATAAACTTAAATGTAGATTTGTGGAATGTTATTTTTGCAGAACCAGTTATCACAGCTAAATGATCTGCATGGTCAGCAAAAATATCAGCAACAGGTAATATAAAACTAAAAATGGAGAGAACTAATTCTATTGGTTTAAATAAAGAACAAACTCATACTGCTTCTTTAGCTTTGAAACAAGCTGAGGAGCTTAGAGATGAAGCTGATCGTCTCAAGATTATTTTTGTCCTTTTAATATCTTTTTTTTAAATATCATTAGTTAATGTTTTGTTTATAATACAGGGGTCTGAATTTAGTTTTGAGTGTAACGAAACTTACTTTAAAGCTGCGTTAATGTTTCTTCAAGGTGCTTCTCTTTTAGAAAATAGTGAAAGTAATAATGATGTGGAAATGAGTCAAATGCAGATATATAGTAATGCTGTTAATATTTGTGAGTAAGAATTATTATTATTTAATTAATGTTGAAGCTACAAAGGTTGATTAATGATGTTTTTTGTAACAGAAATTGTGCGATCGAATATGAAAATTGTCAAGAAATGGCTTTAGCTGCCTTAGCTTATAAATGTACTGATGTGGCGTATATGAGAGTTGTATATTGTAAAAATACAAGTACAACTAGAGTTTGGAATGATTTACAAGCAACTTTACATATGATTCCACAAGGTGATTTAATTTTATTTATTTTATTAATCTTTTAAATAATGTTTTTTTAATGTTTGTATGTTTGTTTGTCTATTAGATGAATCTCCTTCATCTTCTGCATCAGATATTGATAATTTGAATAATCAAGTAGCGAATTTGGATAAGTCTGGTGTATTAGGGGGTAAAGGAGTAAATTCTTCTTCTTCTTCTCTTCTACCTGGAAATCATATTAATGGTCCTCAAAACCGTCCAAATTTTGTTCGACTACTTGATTTCGTAAGTAGAATTATATTAATTAATTAATATAGAACTAATGTAGAGCAATAATTTAATTTAATTTAATTTGTTTAGGCAAAGGATGTAAATTTAGCATTTTAATTTTTTTAAAAATAATTGGCTATTTGCGATGGGAAGGAAAGTAATTGGTGATTTGGCACAAAGGCGGTGTTCGGTTTACTGTCCCCTCTTGAATGGCATTGGTCAACCCACCGTCCTTACATTAAGACGTAATTAGTACAAAGGGCGGTATGCCCTACTTACCGCCCTCTTGATGGGCGTTGTTCAACCCACCGCTAAATTAGGGTAATTTTTGTAGGTTAATTTATTTATTTTGTTTAAGTATTTGATTGATTATTATTTTTCTAATACAAATCCTACAATGGCCATTTTATGAACACAATATAGGGACTTATAGTGTGGTTTTTGCAAAATACAAGGACACAATTTTTACACAATTCAGGGACGTATAGTGAGATTTATGCACAATACAGGGACCTATAGTGCAATTTTTGCACAATACAGGGACCTATAGTGCGATTTTTGCACAATTCAGGGACCTATAGTGCGATTTTTGCACAAAACAGGGGACCTATAATGTGATTTTTTCACAATATAGGGGACCTATAATGTGATTTTTTCACAATACAGGGACCTATAGTGCAATTGTTGCACAATACAGGGACATGCGATTTTGCAAAATACAGGGACCTATAGTGTGATTTTTTCACAATACAAGGACCTATAGTGCAATTTATGCACAATATAAGGACCAATAGTTTAATTTTGTGAGAAATACCGGGACCTATAGTGGGATTTTTGCACAATACAGGGACCTTTAGTAGCAGCTGAGCTTTGGAAACTCAAATCAGTCTTGAGCAATCTTACGGATTTTGAAACTCCACAAAATTATGTTAGTTCACCTGTTTTAGGGTGAAATCTCTGTGGCTTTGCCATGCTGGTGATTGAAGATAGTCACTTAATTGTTATCAATTGTCTAACTTTCAATCTATTCATAAATAATTCTGGTTATGTATATACAAATTAAAAGCTTCAAGACAGGAAAGACCAATATTGCAAATAAGCACATATTATTTTCCTATTCATTCGATCTTCTCCACTTTACGAACTACCAAACTGTAGCCTTCATTAATTACTGGACTCTATGATAGACCTTTTTACATCCAATAAATCAATTTTTCTAACTTATAAGGTATATTTATAATATGTTTAGCCTGGCAAAAAAAGAAATACCTGTAAACATTTGTGTATGTAGTGTAATTGTACATTCTATATGAAGGAATGGATGGATATTGAAAATGTTAAATAAAATATAAAAAAAAAATTTCAATCAAAGATTTAAGTTTATTTTTCTAAACACTAACGGATGAACGGTTTTTTGTAATTATTAACAAAATATGACCCTTAATCAAATCATTAATTGCTATTATTGTGAAAACTCACCATTTTTACCCTCTTACAATAAACAACCGCTATAATCTTGCGATCCTCTTGGTAATCACCTCCTAATCTCAACTAAGATATAGGTTGTCAAAAAAGTTATAATGAACAGCAAAGAAGGAATAAACTAAACACTAACTTCTCATAATAATATCCAAAAATATACCAAGGAAGAATGTATGAAAGGTTTAATGAACGTAAAATGAAAGTCACTTGAAGCAAATTGCATCCTATTTTTTGTGACTGGTTGATTGATTTATAGTTTATGTAGCTGTTTGTGCAAATCGCATTCTATTTTTTGTCCTTGGTCGAATATTTTTCAGTTTCTTTTTATCTCAAGTATTGTCTTTTATCCTGTGTTATGTATATTTTTCTAAATTAATATTGTTAGAGTGCCTTCAGGCACGGGTTCATACCTAGTATATATATATATATATATATATATATATATATGTATATATATTAAGTTCTTATTGTTAAATTTTTTTATCAATTTTAAGTATGTGTGTAGGATATACAACAAAGATTATTAATTGTTTAAAAAAGTCAAAGGACCATGTTCCTCATTTGCATGGATTTTATCGTTAGTCGAGTTATGTTAAATAACATATCAGATGGTTTTATTAACTAGAAGTATACATATATTTCTTTGGATTATTTTCAATTGTAATGTGATTATATATATCAGTGTGCCTGTGTGGGCCTCGTACCTATCTCTTATTTGCTTGCGAGGGCCTCGTACCTATCTTGTGTAAGCTTGTAGGGGACTCGTATCTATCTCGTGTATGCTTGTGGGGGTCTAATACATATCTCATGTGTACTTGTGGATGCCTCGTACATATCTCGTGTGTGCCTGTGGGGCCGTGTACCTATCTTGTTTTTCATGTAGGGGGCCTCATACATATCTTGTGTGTGCCTATGGGTGTCTTGTACCTACATCGTGTATGCTTGTTTGGTTCTTGTGCCTATCTCAAGTTTTAATGTGTTCCATCGAGAATTTATTTCATATGTAAGTAATATTATTTATAGTGATGAATTGCATTATCACGTTTACACGTGGTATATCTATTAGTCACCCACATAGTTTTTTATCTTAAAATTTGTGTTTGATATTTTTCATGACTTACTAAGCATTCAGTTTCTCACTCGTACTTAATGTTTGTGTTTTTAAATAAGCATGAAACAAATAAATGGGTATGTGAAGAGGGTAGAAAAGTTAACTAGTTACAAGCATCTCGTTAAAGGGAGTCATGATGACTATCTCTATTTAAGAAGTCATATTTACTTTCATTGAATTGTCACTATCTTAGGCATGCATGCTACATCAGATTCATCATCACCAATAATCAATTTGTTCTTTAGCTTCAAATTTTTTTTTCTTAAAATGTCCAAACTTTACCACAATGTAAATATTTTTGAGTTTCTTTAGACTTTGTCTTACGATTATTAAAAGTTATCGTCTTTTTTTTGCATCCCGGACATGTATAATATATGTTCTATGTTTAATAAAAAGCTATAAGCCAATTCTCCTACTTAGTTTAATTTCAATTTTTCTTGTTAGCAAAGAAGCAATCACTTGATGAAAAGTAGGGACAATACACAGTTCTTCAACTTAGTTTAATATCAATTTCTTTTGTTGTTAAAGAAGCAATCACTTTGATCAGCTAGTAAAAAAATTTGTTGCATATTGAAGTAGATCTTTAACAACTTGATAAGAATCAAGAATAAAGTTAAAAACACTCATGCACTTATTATTATAATCCAAGGACTAAGGGGTACCATTTAACATCAAAGTCAATTTTAAAAATTCATCAGTGTTATCATTCAGTGATTTAATCACATCCATTTTGTAGTTAAACAAATGTCCTTTTAAGAAATAAAAGTTGGGTAAAGACTCAGTAGAATATAGAGATTCTTGTTTACCCTAGAGTTCAAGTGCAGTATCACATCGATGTACATTTTAAATAACTGAATTGCACATGTTAAGAAATAATAAATTGAATGCTTCTTCATCTATTTCTCCGACTATGTCCAAGAGATATTTAGGCCATAGTTTTATGTTCTCAACCAATGCATGTCCTACAATATGATGAGATAGTAGCGCGATCATCTTTATCTACGGTACACAAAAGTCAATTTTTCCATCATAGGTTAACATCTCAAACGAGTTGTAGCAAACATGTTAGTACACGAATAAAATAGATCTGTACAAAAGGTTAAAAAATAACTTTACAGCATGAAAATACCTTTTAAAACATGAGTTTATATCCACCAGATCTCGAAAAATGAAAAGTCCCTCAAGAGTTCAGAATATTCGAAATTTTATTGAAATACCTTTAACGATTTTCAAGATCCCAGAAACACCAAATCTGAAAACCCAAAAAATTAAAAGAACCTTAATCGACTTTTAGATCTGGATCATCAAAACCTAAAAGAGTAGAAAATATAAGATATTTGTAAGTGATTTAAACAAACTCTTATTCCACTATTGTAAGAACGTTAAGATCAGAAGATTTGAGTTTCAAAATACATTTTAAAAAAGAGTTTAGAGCAAACTATAAAGAACACAATGATTTATCGGGATTTTATAAAATATCAACGTCCACGTTGGGCTCCGATGATAGACGTTACTTAACAATATTCAGAAAATCAAAACAAAACCTTCAAGCTATAAACTAATATAGACTACCCAAACCAACTACGCTAGCTAACTAGTGATTATATTTTATCTTTAGACTATACAAGCTATTGCATGATATTTTAAACACTCTAATCAATCTAGAAGATAAACCCTAATTTATTTCTAAAAGAAGATAGAAGAATTAAAAACTCAAGAACAAGAGAATGAGCCAAAATATGAATAAGGGAACCCTATAAAGTGGGTGGGTAGGGTTTTAATTTGAGCCGTCCAAACTGATCAAGATCAATCAATTTAATACATCTGGCGTTTACATAATAAAAGACAAACATTTTACACTCAAGTCCAACAACATATAAAAATGTTCAGCCCAAATAAGAAGAACAAAGCCGACATATGAAAAAAACAATGACTTGGACTAGTCCAACCCAAAAAACAGATATATTTAAAAAATATAAAAACCCAAATCCAATAGATTATTTAGTTAGTTATTTTTGTTCGATTTATTTTTTTATTGGAAACTTTACTTACTCCTTTTCCATTTAGCCCATATATAACATTTGACCTAAAATTATTTGATTCATCGAAATCTAAACCTTTATATTTTTGAAACCTCACCGTCTTCTTCTTCATGAATATAGTAGAGATAAAATTAAAGAAAATCCATATAATGAAGAAAAAGGAAAAGACAAGGCTAAAATCAAAGGTTACTATATAAAATGGTAAATTGTTTTGCTATTTTGTAGATTTATATATAATTAAATTTTTTTTTATAAAAAAAACTCGGATTTTGATTTACAATATGTGTCAATGAGAAAGATATATAAATAATTACAACTGAAAAATTAATAAAAATTATTATATTCATGAATCATTTATGTTTAAATTTATTGTTGAATCTTGTATCTTTATTGATTCTTATTAATATAAATATTTTGAATTTATTTTCATAAAGATTGTTGATTATGATATTTCAAAATATATGTAGGTAAGTCTTGTCTCTCCTAAAAGTAGATTGTATGTATAACATTTTAAATTGATGATAAATTATAGTTAAGTTATAAATTATTTGAGTAATCATATGGGTCAGTAAGTTAGAGATGTTAACAATTGAGGTCAATTGGAATGAATTTTTATGCAACAATTGATATTACATGCACTTTACACATATCACTTATTCTCTAATTTTCTTTTATATCAAAATATGGGAAACTAGGAAAACTGATAGTGAACAAACCCAAGCTATAGCTTAGTGCAGTTCATTACTTCTACTATACGGGAAATGAGTGAGATCAACTAGATCTGTTATTAAGATATCATATTACTCAATCCAATGAATTTATTTTAATCTAGCTCCTTGGACTCCTTCAATCCAGCTTGAAAGGAGAAATAAAAAAGGGCTCATTGTGAATTACCTTTAAAACATATAGTTGATCTAAAGGATAGGGTTGATCCAAGATTTTTTCAAGGTTAAAATTTATTATAATCATAGGGGTTTCGGGGTGACTGAAATCGAATATTTAGGCTAATATCAATGGGGCCAAAATTTAGGTCGAGATAGAGGGTTTACTTCCATTTGTACTTAGTTTTTATCGATTTGTGCAATTGTGACATTCTACATGTAACGTGTTTCCTGTTGCCTTATATTAACGAGACTTCCTTTTGTTTTAATATAATTCTATTTTATTCAAGTTTCTATATCTTCTTTTCTAGGACTCTCTTTTCATGTTAACATAGTCAAAAAAGTAGAAGATACGCAAAACAATATAAAAAACTCCAATGCATGGCCCGTCATTGTGCACACTTTAAGTGTTTTATCATATGCCTCTCCACTTGTGTTTTTGGATCTATTAAAAGAATACTACATATATGGGTAAACTGGCTTTCTTCCTCCTGGTTTTTATAGTTTAAGTTTCTTTTTATTTCAATATAATTTGTTAATTGTGTATAAAATACATATGTACATGTGTATATGAGATATTAAGTAAATTCCCATGTTGGTCCTCAAATTTAGTTTCTTTTTTGTAACATTTGTATCTTGGTTGAGTTTTTCAGGAGAGGCATATCAAACTTCTATAATGGTAAATCCAAATCTTACACTAGGCTAGTTAAAGTGGAATCAAGTTTATCTTTAAAAGAGATCGCAAAACTGGATAATGCGTACGACAAAAAACGCAAAATGATGGTGGCAAATAATAATTTCTTTAACAAGAGCTATGATAATCTTTAAGCAAGTACCATCCGGGGTGGGGGTTTAACCAATCGATATTCACATTCCAAAATTTCACTAGTTGTCCCATCAGCTTCTACTGGTCATTGTTTGGAAAGGATGAAGAAATATTATGAAAATGATGAAATCTTTCTTGCATCTTAGCCTACTCTAGTCTTGGGAGGAACTTGAAACCCTCCAAATACTTCGGAAGCTAATTCATCACTAGAGTTTTTGGATTGTTCTTCAAGTTCCCGTTCTGCCCGAGAGGAGGTGCGGCTGACCGTGAGAAACGTCACAAAATATTATTTATCAGCAAAATTCAGTTGGTTAATCTGAGTACTTTCGCCTTCTTGTATATTGTATTTAATATTGACAAGCTGGTACAAAAGTTTTCCAAACAAATTTAGATTAAGATCATAGGTCTATTGAAACGCAATACAATCGTTCATTTTAATATGTTCATATAATTCTTTCATACGCATAGTCCCGAAAACCTTTTAAAAATCTTGATAAACTAAACTCCAATATATATTCTTGGTCTTGTAACTTATTCTAATTTGAAAGAAAAAATTAGCCTAATAAATTATGATAGAAGAACATTCATATTAAACCCATCTTCAATATTATCCCCACAATTTTGTTAGGATCACACTCCAACCGCATTTATAACCAAATTTACGGATTTTGTTGGAATATTCAAGTTGTAGACATACTTTAAAAATATATAATATGTTCCATTAAAATTAAATATTAATATTTTTATTTAATTATTTAATCGCATAAATCATATGATTTAAAATGTAATTGAAAACAATGATAGAAAAAAGAATCAAAAAAAGAATTTATAAATACTGACGATGTAGTTTCTACTCACTCACTCTTAATTTATAAAATACCACACATCATCATTTAAATCATGATCTCCGCCACACTCCAATTATACATAAACATTACACACACCTCAAAAGCCATATCACTTTTCACATCTCTAGCTTTTATCTCGTTCTATTTAAATCAACTTTTTCATATTCTATTCCACCACGAATCTCAATATATCCTCTTTCTTATGTATAATGTTTTGTTAGTCCTAGGCAGACCGATCTCCAATCAAGTGTTGTTTTTTATCTCCTCACCTTTCGGATTCGATGGTCATTACATTTTAATTATAAATTAATATCATCAATGGTTAGTGAGGTGCGTTTAATTTTTTCATTTTCTAAATTGTTCTCATTTCAAAAAATAGAAACGATTTGCAAAATATTAATGGGTTGACACATGTAAATTTATTGATTTGTTTTTTTGGTATTTGTCACTTTAGGTTCGTTTGTTGCATTTGATTATTTGGATTATCTTTATGTTTTTTCTTTTTCATTGATGGATTACTGTTAGGAAATATCTAAATTTTCTAGACAAACAAATATAAGATATGTGTTGTTACCGTTGACCTACCTATTTAATCATATATAAATGAAGAACATATTATGTTTTGTTATCAATGGCCAATATTATTGATCAGATGTCAAATAAAGTTTTCAAAAATTCCATGCAAAAATTAGTTATATCTATATAGGAATTTAAATTGTTAAAAATTTGGTAGAAATTTAGGAAAAATATTTAGATTATAGAAAATATTTGTCTGGGATAATTAGTAAAGGAGACAAAAATCTTTGTAAAATTGAGTTAAATAGGTATGATTTAGTGAATAAGATGTATAGTTTTTTCCTTTGTAAAAAGAATACTAGGTTGAAGTAATGTATCTATCTGGCTTGTAATAGTTAATGTGAATAAATTCTAACTTTTGAATGAAACGCGCATGCACTTATGTATCTTAAAGGTGCAAGAATTTCAGCTTGATGTTCATCAAGCTCAAGCACAAGGACAAACTCCTAAGATCTTTTACACCAACTTTAAAGATCCTTAGTCTTGTAAAAATGCAAATTTGTGCAATGTAAACATTCATATAAATGCACATGAACATGTATATATACTTTTAATGGTCTTATTATAGAGTTGTAGTTTTTGGATAATTTACCTCTGTCTTGTTGTTTTGGACTTAGACTATGAAAGAGGGAGATCATATATAAATTTTGATCATTCTGATAAAAATACGGAATAAATTCAAAAATATTGTCAAGAAAATGTTGTGGAAGTAAAGTCATAGTTATTATGGTTATTAGGAACTGGGCATGAACTTTATGACTCTTCAATGTAATAAAAAGTACATTTTACATTTTAATCTTAATAAGATTGTTCTTTTAATTATTTTTTGTTGCTCTTATCAACTAAATGATGTATATATTTTGTCGCTATTTATATATATTAGTTAATACACAATAACTCTAAATTTTAAATGTATATATAATTTCGATCATTCAAAATAAATGTACAAGTACCCTAATTTCTGTAATTAACATTCCCATATATGTATAATTAATGCAACTCAAAACTTGTCTTCTTATTAAATAAAAGCATCTAGCATTATTAGAAATATACCCACATCTATATAGCGCAATCCATTTCTTATTTAGTTAATTTATAGTTTTCAAATACACGAAAAATGAAATTAAACCTAAGAGACGCGATATCCATCCTTATTTTTGTGTAATTATCTTTTTCGGATGAGACTTAGCATAACAAGTTATAATTTAATCCCTAAAATTCTCAAATATAAATAAAACACAAACGAGATTTAGCCTCAATTCGCCTAAATCTGACAACCGAGCAAAAATATATGTACGTTTGCAATTTTAAAACCAACAACATAAATTTCAACATATGGATTTTTTTGAATTTTTTATTACAACACATAGATCTCATTGGGATACTTCAATTTTACATACTGATGATTCAAAGTTAATCATCATATTGTCAAAAACTGCATCTATGGAGTTTTACAAAAACCAATAAAATCGAAATATTAACCTTTTATTTCCACCTTGATACCCTTATCGTAAAGACATGCCAGCATCCAAAATGTAGAGTCTTCATTTTGGGAGGGTTTTGTACCTATTATTCACCTTTCTAGTGAGATTAGGAGCTCGACCGAAGAGTCAACACAACTAGTGCACCACTCGGACAATAACGACCTCTGCTCACATTTAGGGTAGGCTCATGAACAATTCTGACCAAAATCCCTTACGAGGACCCTAAGGTAATCAACTTTCTTGACACCCCTTATATGAAGACGATAGTCCATCTGGCGGCTATGTGCCTTATTGGGCTCATATACATTATTCATGTTCCCAAAGAGTAGAGGTATGTGCACTATATATTTGCAACTCTGCTTGAATAGATTTTAGCCTCAAACTACCTTGATCGCCAAAGTGTCATTCAGATCCCACCCTTTGGTGAGTAACCATGGTTTGCATGAAACAAGATCTAGAGCCCCGATCCAGGTAGAAACGCTAATGCGAAGAGACCTTTCCATAACATATATTTTCAAAGTCTAAGAGATGCTTTTAATATCTAGTGTAACGTTCAATTAATGGCACCATATGTGGGAAACTTATAAGTTTATATTACACGCACCGAGTAAGACACATGGATAACCGTAGTACAAGATGAGGAAGATTAAAGGAGGTCTAAATCATTGTTCGGATAGAGCCACAAGGCTTATACAAAGAACCCTTTGTTTCTATATATTTTGATCGCAGTGCTGCAAGAATAGTTGTTTACTCAATGTATGTCGTCAAGAATATCATCTCGCTTCTTCACCCTTCATCGCTAGTTATATATTTTCAACAAATAAATTGTTAATCTAATCTAACATGTTTAAATAAAGATGGTCTAGATGATCTATAACACCTACATAACCTCAGCCTCATAAATCTTTTTTTTGTCTAAACAATACGTGTTTAATAAATAAAATTCTAAGTGGTCCCCATAACCAATGAATATTCTCAAGATAAAATATGATGCATCTTTTTCATCTAATAAGTCATCTATCAAGTGTATTATTAGGGACTTCAAATGTGGTGTTATCAAATGCAATGCTTAGGATATTGTTGTTGAGAGTGAAATGGAGGCTAAAGTTTTAGGGATCTTGAAAGCTTGTATTTGGGCAAGAGATCACAAATAATTAAATGCATTGTTGAGAATATTGGTAAAGCCTTGATAGACGCTCTCGCAAACAATCTTAGTATTAGTGGTAACCCGAGTATTCGTAATATAATTCATAGTATTTAATTTGTTGATGAATCTTGTAACTCTTTATATGAATTTGTTATAAGAGAAAAAAACAAGTTATAGATTAAATGACCAAGAACGTGTCTTCGGAATTGGTTAACTCCCTTTCTAACCCAATCATTTTTTTGCTCTAGATGCGTCCCTTTCGTTGATTGGTTAAATAAGTTGTAACTTTTAAAATATTAATGAAAAATCTTTTAGAACAAAAAAAATACATCATGTTAAGATATTGCCAAGTTTGTGACTTTAATTTTCATTTGTACTTAATATATTCCCCAACCGTAGGAATTTTACAGAAAAATTACAATGGGGCATGTTATAAATCTCTGCAAATGTTCTAACTGGAAAAAGCAAACATATGGTGCTGAAAAGATTGATCAAGGCAACACGACAACATTGTCTATTCAGACTAAAAAACATGAAATTCCTAGGTGAAATATCTTTAGTTAGTATAGAATATAGAGAGAGTAGCTTTCATTAAATTTAAGTGGAAGATTCTATAAATGACTTCTCATTTTCAGGAGTCCGTTTAGGAGAATACAAGAAAGGTTTCGGTGGAATTTGCAAGGAGTGAAGGCTACCTTTAAGCATCTCCACCACCTTACAAATCGCTGGCCGAACAATCAGATTTGTCTGAATACACCATAAGCCAACTAAAATAATCTTCCTAGTAATCTCTTCTTCCTCTTCACATGTAATAGCTTGTATATTTATCTCAGTTCCTAGCTCAAGATACTCATATATCCACTGAGGAAAGTAAATTTCACTACTTCTAACTACTTCCGCTATATTCTTCCTCACTCCGACCATTTCAAGAATCATCATCCCATAACTATAGATATCGGATTTATGAGAAACCTCTCCAAGGTGTCTAAAAATCACTTCTAGAGCTATATAACCAGGTGTTCCTCTAGCAGTCTACGCCGATAAAATACTTTGTTTTTTCTCGGATAATTTAGCCAGTCGTGAGGTTTAATATCAAAGTGAACAATTCTTGTACTCAAACCTCAGTGTAAGTAATCCAAACCTCGTGCGATTCCAATAGTAATCTCGTACAATGTTTTCCACTCCAAGTGACACTCATCATTTAGCAGTACATTTTTGTATATGAACTTGTCTAAAGATCCATTAACCATGAATTCATAGATTAATGCTCTTCTCTTGATGTAGCAAAAAACCAACAAAGTGACTACATTTACATGAGAAGTTTTACTAATGAAACTTCATTGATAAAATCTTCTCCATTACCTTTTGTATCATTCAAGACCTTCACAGCTACTAAACGGCCATCGGGTAGCTTTCCTTTATATACACAACCATATCCACCTTTCCCAAGTTTCTCCTTCAATGAGTTTGTTATTTTCTTAATTTCTGTATAGCTATAGTATTTTGGAGCAAAAGATCCACAGTTTCTCATAAATTCTTCAACATTTGGGTCATTTCTTCTATATACCCTCTGTTTACCTAACAACTTGAAACAATTTTTTCTATATCGGTAGAGTGTACACGAGATTACAATCGCACTGAGAAGTAAGTACTTATGTTGTATATAGAAAGTTAAATTAATTATATCTAATGGAACAAGATAAGTTACATGGAGGCCATATAAGTGATTTCTGGAGTAAAATACATAAGTATGTTCAGCGTTCGCTGCAATATTAAAAAAGAAAGCCACTATAAAAGTGAAATGCCTAGAAGACCATTTTAGTTTTACCTATTATGATAATAATGAATAGTGGAATCGTCGCATGTCCAGATGCATCTGCTGCTGCAAGATAGACATTTAGCAGAAAAATGGTGAGTGAAAATTGATTTATTGAGAATATGATTTATCTAGTCATTATTATAAAAGCAAATAACAAAAATAGATATTGTTTAAAGCCTAAAAGCATTTTTAAACCAAATATTTTAAAATATCATCTTAATTCAAATATATTTATATATGTCATTTTTAGACTATTTCACTAGTTTCGTTAAATATTTTCTAAATTTTAAAAATAATTTAAACATTTTAAATAAAATAGTTTATTTCTTTTATGTTTATTTGAAATGTCTACATTATCTTTAAAAAATTTATAAAATATTCTATAAATAACGCTTTAAATATTATGAGTTAAACTGTTTGGAAAAAAAACTAACGGGGAGACCGAGACAAAGGTTGATGAAGAATATAAACTCTAACATGGAATAAAACACTTTAATGTAAAGGCGAAGGTCAATAGTTGGTCTACTGGTCAGAATATTCCATAGAGACTTAGAGATCCTGAAATCGAGTTTTATTAGAATGAAATTGAATTTTATTGGAATCAAAATGATTTTACCGATAGTAAGTGATCCATAAAGCATACATCTAGAAACACGGGTACATGAAGGGAAACCGGAAGAATTCAAGAATTTTTTCTAGAGAATCTAAAACTTGAAATATTTAGTGAGGTTCGAGTTTGACTTTTTCTTTTTGGTTTCATTTCCAGTTCAGAAAAAACATTAAATCTTATATTTATGTTGGAAGATGGGGCTAATATTTATTAAGGTTTTTCCAAAAAAAACGTAAGGCAAATCCTAACAGCATTTCAGGACCAAGCTGCGATAAGTCAATTTTTCACGACACAGTTTTGCACGTTAACAAAAATCATTATATTTTATATATATATATATATATATATATATACAAGTTTTCAAGTTACATATATAGATACAATTTTAAAAGTAAAATCGTTCAATAAATAACATATAAAAGTATATATCTTTCAAATTATTATCAAGATTAAATATATGGATTTTACTCTTCAGAGAATATTGTATTCCCAAATACCTTTTAAAATATAGGGGATAGTCTTGTAGAAAATTGAGAGATCAATTACTACTTTATGATAAAAAAAAAGATTAAACATCTATTCACTAGAGTAAGGATAGTGCCCACATACGAAAGAGTTCGGAATTGGGCATATGACCTCTAGCACCACATGTAAGAGGATATTGACCATTCATGCAATAGCAAATAAATGAACTTGAACTCGAGTTGTATCCACATTGCCCATCTGTTAGAATACATTGGTTACATCGTGTGTTGTTTGAAAACCATCTTACCTCAAAGCCACTTGCAAGAGCTAATTGTAATTTCCTTTCCGTAAACTTAAGACTTTCTAACCTTGAAAAGGTTTCCGAATTAACAGGAACATTAATAGAATTGTTGCATCTCACCATACTAGAATAATCAGGAAAAAGTGCTTCTTTTGTCTAAGTAAAAGCTGAGGCTTGTACTTTTATTGACAATACGATCAAAATGATTTGGAAGCGCGCAACAAAGGTTGTCCTGGAATTAGAGAGCACCCATTGTAAAGAGTTGTGTTATGGTAATTGGCACCATAATAAAAGATTTTGAAATCCATGGTCGTATTATATAAAGACGAGGGACAAAGATTACTACATAAATCTTCTAGCAACTTTAAGAGCTTGTGTTATTTTATTGACGGAAAGGACACGATATGTTACGGATTGGATTGTAATAAACGGAACATCTTCTACACACTTCAACAAAAAACCTGGAAACCTGCAATTTTCAGGCCGTGCATCTCCGTAGAAAGGATAACCAAGTTTTGATCCTCCACAATGAATCACCTTTGTGAATTTTACGAATTCTTTGACTTGGTAGAAAGATAAAGGGGTGTAGATTAGGCTAATTGTGATAAAGAATAAAAAGACTTAAAAGAGATTAATACTATGCATTTTCAGAGTAGACAAGAGAGTTTTTCTCCAATGCTATACTTTGGAAAATATCTTATAGAAAACCTTTATTATGGAGAATAAGTTAGTCAACCCTACCAAGCAATCACTTTGGAAGCAGAATCCAAAAACAAAAACCAAATCAAATGATTTTTTTTCCAACAAATCAATTGATAACTCGTTAATCTTTATTCCAGATTTCTAGAAAAAGGTGTTTTGTCTTTTTCTTTTTTAAGTATTAAGACACTTTTTTTTCAATATTACATTTGTTTAAATAATAAAATAGTATTGTAATAAATAATTCCCGTATATTAATTAAAAATATATATATAATTTATATAAAATCAAAATGTTAAGTGTTTTTTTAATCAAATTTATAATTTTCAAATGTTGACAATTCTGCCAAACTTATTTCTTGAACGACGTATCCTTGATTTAATACAGAAGGTTTGTACTTATTTTATTTTATTTTTTGAGTAAATAAATATATGTATATATAATTGTTTTGAAATAAATAAATTTACATAATCATAATTCAAAGTTGATAATCTGTGAATCAATAGAAAATCTATCTTTACTTAAGTAACAAATTATAATCATGCTTTATCAAAATATTACATGAATATTATTATACATAATACATACACCTATAGTGAATCTTCCTTTATCTTTGCTAGCAATGTATTGACATCGATCTTCTATTAATTTCTCTTCTATTCTGAAATATCATTGTCAAGTTAATTGCACTATAGGTCCCCATATTATACAAAAATTACAATATTTATAGGTTCCTAAATATAACAAAATCTGTAATATATATTCTTATAGGCCTTACATTAATTTATTTTAATGAATTTCAGTTTAAGCCCATATATCATATAATATAACCTATATTTTAATTTTATTATGCATAAAAACAAAATTTTCATAGAAATACAATTAATAAGATTGATTTTAGAAGTTGGGGAGACCAAGTGAAGATTCTAAAGATTATTTTCGATTTTTTCCATATCAATTGCACTATAGGTCCCTATAATATGTAAAATTGCATCGTATGTCCCTATATTTTGCAAAATTGCACTATAAGTCCTTATATTCTGCAAAATTACACTATAGGTTCCTATATTGAATTTAATATGTTCATAAAATTCTTTCATTCTCACATTCCAAAAGATAATAAGGAAATCAATAAACATTCCTTTATCCCAGTCCACCAGAAAACCTTTTAACAATCATGTTAAACCTGCAATGTATTTTTTGATATTGCAACTCATTTTTTATTTGAAGATATAATTTTCACAATAAAGTATGATGTAAGGAAATTTAAAACATATATGTTCCACATCTTCAATAAGATATATGAAATTTTGGTCAACATCAAGTTCTAAACATATTTTTAAATATATAATATATTTTGTTAAAATTAAATATACTAATATTTTTTTATTTTTTTATTCTAATTAATTACGAACATAAATCATATAACTTCATATTTATTTCAAAAAAAATTAAATATTTGACGTGTAGTTTCTAATCACTCTTACCTATAAAATGTAACATATCATCCTTCAAAAACCTAACAGCCGCAACACCTCAATTATGTATTTTACACACACCTCAAAAGGTATATCATTATTCTCACATCTCCGGCAGTTATCTCATTCTTTTTAAATCAACTTCTTCTTATTCTAGTTCACCACAGATCTCCATTTTTTCTCTTTCTTATGTTAATTTTTTGTCCTATTCAGTCCATTCTCCAATCAAGTGTTCATTATTTGCTTACCTATTAGATTCGATGGTCATTATATTTCAATTATAGATTTATATCTATATAAATTAGAGAGGTGCGTTCATTTTTTCTATTTTCTAAAGTATTCTTATTTCTTCTTTATTTTTAAATAGAAATCGTAAAATATTAATGGGCGGACACATGTAAATTTATTAGTTTGGAATTTTTTGGTATTTGCCATTTTAGGTTTTTAAATGCATTTGAATTTTTGAATATTTTTTATGTTTTTTTGTTTGGATTGATGAATTACTTATATGTATATATATATATATATATATATATACATAAAAGTTGTGTTTTGCTACCACTTAAGTACCTACTTAATTAAGTATATATAAATGAAGAAGAAATATATGTTTTGTTATCAAGTTTTTTGTAAACATAGTATATTCTTAATAAATAATAGTACATTAGCACCCTTTGAAAAAAAAATTAGTATAAATATGTCAATGAAAGGCATACTATTCTCAACCGATTGTTGGTACATGAGATTGTAACACTAATCAGAATTAAAAAATATAAAACGTTTAGGAAAAATTAAGCTTAGCTTCAAGAAACATAATCTCCTCTTCACACTGAACTCTTTCAATATTAGCATCCAAATACTTTTTAGTTTCAGAAACAAATGCAAAACTAATCAACCTACCTCACTCTTAAAAACCCAACAGTCATACCCAACAATTCAAAACATCATAAAGATTTATCCCATATCTTGAACTCTCACCTAGATGTAGTGAATTTACAACCTCAAATACTTTCAGTTGTGTTAACAAATTTGAATATCATTCCCGCAGGTAATTTGCAGAATCTATGCGAACTCCATCAACTGGAAGCTCAGAATCTATGCGAACTCCATCAACAACAACATGAAAATCATCAAAGGTTTTGAGTCTTGGAGGAACTTGAAACCCTCCAAATACTTCGGAAGCTAATTCATCACTAGAGTTTTTGGATTGTTCTTCAAGTTCCCGTTCTGCCCGAGAGGAGGTGCGGCTGACCGTGAGAAACGTCACAAAATATTATTTATCAGCAAAATTCAGTTGGTTAATCTGAGTACTTTCGCCTTCTTGTATATTGTATTTAATATTGACAAGCTGGTACAAAAGTTTTCCAAACAAATTTAGATTAAGATCATAGGTCTATTGAAACGCAATACAATCGTTCATTTTAATATGTTCATATAATTCTTTCATACGCATAGTCCCGAAAACCTTTTAAAAATCTTGATAAACTAATCTCCAATATATATTCTTGGTCTTGTAACTTATTCTAATTTGAAAGAAAAAATTAGCCTAATAAATTATGATATAAGAACATTCATATTAAACCCATCTTCAATATTATCCCCACAATTTAGTTAGGATCACACTCCAACCGCATTTATAACCAAATTTACGGATTTTGTTGGAATATTCAAGTTGTAGACATACTTTAAAAATATATAATATGTTCCATTAAAATTAAATATTAATATTTTTATTTAATTATTTAATCGCATAAATCATATGATTTAAAATGTAATTGAAAACAATGATAGAAAAAAGAATCAAAAAAAGAATTTATAAATACTGACGATGTAGTTTCTACTCACTCACTCTTAATTTATAAAATACCACACATCATCATTTAAATCATGATCTCCGCCACACTCCAATTATACATAAACATTACACACACCTCAAAAGCCATATCACTTTTCACATCTCTAGCTTTTCTCTCGTTCTATTTAAATCAACTTTTTCATATTATATTCCACCACGAATCTCAATATCTCCTCTTTCTTATGTATAAAGTTTTGTTAGTCCTAGGCAGACCGATCTCCAATCAAGTGTTGTTTTTTATCTGCTCACCTTTCGGATTCGATGGTCATTACATTTTAATTATAAATTCATATCATCAATGTTTAGTGAGGTGCGTTTAATTTTTTCATTTTCTAAATTGTTCTCATTTCAAAAAATAGAAACGATTTGCAAAATATTAATGGGTTGACACATGTAAATTTATTGATTTGTTTTTTTGGTATTTGTCACTTTAGGTTAGTTTGTTGCATTTGATTATTTGGATTATCTTTATGTTTTTTCTTTTTCATTGATGGATTACTTTTAGGAAATATCTAAATTTTCTAGACAAACAAATATAAGATATGTGTTGTTACCGTTGACCTACCTAGTTAATCATATATAAATGAAGAACATATTATGTTTTGTTATCAATGGCCAATATTATTGATCAGATGTCAAATAAAAGTTTTCAAAAATTCCATGAAAAAATTAGTTATATCTATATAGGAATTTAAATTGTTAAAAATTTGGTAGAAGAATTTAGGAAAAATATTTAGATTATAGAAAATATTTGTCTGGGATAATTAGTAAAGGAGACAAAAATCTTTGTAAAATTGAGTTAAATAGGTATGATTTAGTGAATAAGATGTATAGTTTTTTCCTTTGTAAAAAGAATAGTAAGTTGAAGTAATGTATCTATCTGGCTTGTAATAGTTGATGTGAATAAATTCTAACTTTTGAATGAAACGCGCATGCACTTATGTATCTTAAAGGTGCAAGAATTTCAGCTTGATGTTCATCAAGCTCAAGCACAAGGACAAACTCCTAAGATCTTTTACACCAACTTTAAAGATCCTTAGTCTTGTAAAAATGCAAATTTGTACAATGTAAACATTCATGTAAATGCACATGAACATGTATATATACTTTTAATGGTCTTATTATAGAGTTGTAGTTTTTGGATAATTTACCTCTGTCTTGTTGTTTTGGACTTAGACTATGAAAGAGGGAGATCATATATAAATTTTGATCATTCTGATAAAAATACGGAATAAATTCAAAAATATTGTCAAGAATATGTTGTGGAAGTAAAGTCATAGTTATTATGGTTATTAGGAACTGGGCATGAACTTTATGACTCTTCAATGTAATAAAAAGTACATTTTACATTTTAATCTTAATAAGATTGTTCTTTTAATTATTTTTTGTTGCTCTTATCAACTAAATGATGTATATATTTTGTCGCTATTTATATATATTAGTTAATACACAATAACTCTAAATTTTGAATGTATATATAATTTCGATCATTCAAAATAAATGTACAAGTACCCTAATTTCTGTAATTAACATTCCCATATATGTATAATTAATGCAACTCAAAACTTGTCTTCTTATTAAATAAAAGCATCTAGCATTATTAGAAACATACCCACAATAATATAGCGCAATCCATTTCTTATTTAGTTAATTTATAGTTTTCAAATACACGAAAAATGAAATTAAACCTAAGAGACGCGATATCCATCCTTATTTTTGTGTAATTATCTTTTTCGGATGAGACTTAGCATAACAAGTTATAATTTAATCCCTAAAATTCTCAAATATAAATAAAACACAAACGAGATTTAGCCTCAATTCGCCTAAATCTGACAACCGAGCAAAAATATATGTACGTTTGCAATTTTAAAACCAACAACATAAATTTCAACATATGGATTTTTTTGAATTTTTTATTACAACACATAGATCTCATTGGGATACTTCAACTTTACATACTGATGATTCAAAGTTAATCATCATATTGTCAAAAACTGCATCTATGGAGTTTTACAAAAACCAATAAAATCAAAATATTAACCTTTTATTTCCACCTTGATACCCTTATCGTAAAGACATGCCAGCATCCAAAATGTAGAGTCTTCATTTTGGGAGGATTTTGTACCTATTATTCACCTTTCTAGTGAGATTAGGAGCTCGACCGAAGAGTCAACACAACTAGTGCACCACTCGGACAATAACGACCTCTGCTCACATTTAGGGTAGGCCCATGAACAATTCTGACCAAAATCCCTTACGAGGACCCTAAGGTAATCAACTTTCTTGACACCCCTTATATGAAGACGATAGTCCATCTGGCGGCTATGTGCCTTATTGGGCTCATATACATTATTCATGTTCCCAAAGAGTAGAGGTATGTGCACTATATATTTGCAACTCTGCTTGAATAGATTTTAGCCTCAAACTACCTTGATCGCCAAAGTGTCATTCAGATCCCACCCTTTGGTGAGTAACCATGGTTTGCATGAAACAAGATCTAGAGCCCCGATCCAGGTAGAAACGCCAATGCGAAGAGACCTTTCCATAACATATATTTTCAAAGTCTAAGAGATGCTTTTAATATCTAGTAGTGTAACGTTCAATTAATGGCACCATATGTGGGAAACTTATAAGTTTATATCACACGCACCGAGTAAGACACATGGATAACCGTAGTGCAAGATGAGGAAGATTAAAGGAGGTCTAAATCATTGTTCGGATAGAGCCACAAGGCTTATACAAAGAACCCTTTGTTTCTATATATTTTGATCGCAGTGCTGCAAGAATAGTTGTTTACTCAATGTATGTCGTCAAGAATATCATCTCGCTTCTTCACCCTTCATCGCTAGTTATATATTTTCAACAAATAAATTGTTAATCTAATCTAACATGTTTAAATAAAGATGGTCTAGATGATCTATAACACCTAAATAACCTCAGCCTCATAAATCTTTTTTTTGTCTAAACAATACGTGTTTAATAAATAAAATTGTAAGTGGTCCCCATAACCAATGAATATTCTCAAGATAAAATATGATGCATCTTTTTCATCTAATAAGTCATCTATCAAGTGTATTATTAGGGACTTCAAATGTGGTGTTATCAAATGCAATGCTTAGGATATTGTTGTTGAGAGTGAAATGGAGGCTAAAGTTTTAGGGATCTTGAAAGCTTGTATTTGGGCAAGAGATCACAAATAATTAAATGCATTGTTGAGAATATTGGTAAAGCCTTGATAGACGCTCTCGCAAACAATCTTAGTATTAGTGGTAACCCGAGTATTCGTAATATAATTCATAGTATTTAATTTGTTGATGAATCTTGTAACTCTTTATACGAATTTTTTATAAGAGAAAAAAACAAGTTACAGATTAAATGACCAAGAACGTGTCTTCGGAATTGGTTAACTCCCTTTCTAACCCAATCATTTTTTTGCTCTAGATGCGTCCCTTTCGTTGATTGGTTAAATAAGTTGTAACTTTTAAAATATTAATGAAAAATCTTTTAGAACAAAAAAAATACATCATGTTAAGATATTGCCAAGTTTGTGACTTTAATTTTCATTTGTACTTAATATATTCCCCAACCGTAGGAATTTTACAGAAAAATTACAATGGGGCATGTTATAAATCTCTGCAAATGTTCTAACTGGAAAAAGCAAACATATGGTACTGAAAAGATTGATCAAGGCAACACGACAACATTGTCTATTCAGACTAAAAAACATGAAATTCCTAGGTGAAATATCTTTAGTTAGTATAGACTATAGAGAGAGTAGCTTTCATTAAATTTAAGTGGAAGATTCTATAAATGACTTCTCATTTTCAGGAGACCGTTTAGGAGAATACAAGAAAGGTTTCGGTGGAATTTGCAAGGAGTGAAGGCTACCTTTAAGCATCTCCACCACCTTACAAATCGCTGGCCGAACAATCAGATTTGTCTGAATACACCATAAGCCAACTAAAATAATCTTCCTAGTAATCTCTTCTTCCTCTTCACATGTAATAGCTTGTATATTTATCTCAGTTCCTAGCTCAAGATACTCATATATCCACTGAGGAAAGTAAATTTCACTACTTCTAACTACTTCCGCTATATTCTTCCTCACTCCGACCATTTCAAGAATCATCATCCCATAACTATAGATATCGGATTTATGAGAAACCTCTCCAAGGTGTCTAAAAATCACTTCTAGAGCTATATAACCAGGTGTTCCTCTAGCAGTCTACGCCGATAAAATACTTTGTTTTTTCTCGGATAATTTAGCCAGTCGTGAGGTTTAATATCAAAGTGAACAATTCTTGTACTCAAACCTCAGTGTAAGTAATCCAAACCTCGTGCGATTCCAATAGTAATCTCGTACAATGTTTTCCACTCCAAGTGACACTCATCATTTAGCAGTACATTTTTGTATATGAACTTGTCTAAAGATCCATTAACCATGAATTCATAGATTAATGCTCTTCTCTTGATGTAGCAAAAAACCAACAAAGTGACTACATTTACATGAGAAGTTTTACTAATGAAACTTCATTGATAAAATCTTCTCCATTACCTTTTGTATCATTCAAGACCTTCACAGCTACTAAACGGCCATCGGGTAGCTTTCCTTTATATACACAACCATATCCACCTTTCCCAAGTTTCTCCTTCAATGAGTTTGTTATTTTCTTAATTTCTGTATAGCTATAGTATTTTGGAGCAAAAGATCCACAGTTTCTCATAAATTCTTCAATATTTGGGTCATTTCTTCTATATACCCTCTGTTTACCTAACAACTTGAAACAATTTTTTCTATATCGGTAGAGTGTACACGAGATTACAATCGCACTGAGAAGTAAGTACTTATGTTGTATATAGAAAGTTAAATTAATTATATCTAATGGAACAAGATAAGTTACATGGAGGCCATATAAGTGATTTCTGGAGTAAAATACATAAGTATGTTCAGCGTTCGCTGCAATATTAAAAAAGAAAGCCACTATAAAAGTGAAATGCCTAGAAGACCATTTTAGTTTTACCTATTATGATAATAATGAATAGTGGAATCGTCGCATGTCCAGATGCATCTGCTGCTGCAAGATAGACATTTAGCAGAAAAATGGTGAGTGAAAATTGATTTATTGAGAATATGATTTATCTAGTCATTATTATAAAAGCAAATAACAAAAATAGATATTGTTTAAAGCCTAAAAGCATTTTTAAACCAAATATTTTAAAATATCATCTTAATTCAAATATATTTATATATGTCATTTTTAGACTATTTCACTAGTTTCGTTAAATATTTTCTAAATTTTAAAAATAATTTAAACATTTTAAATAAAATAGTTTATTTCTTTTATGTTTATTTGAAATGTCTACATTATCTTTAAAAAATTTATAAAATATTCTATAAATAACGCTTTAAATATTATGAGTTAAACTGTTTGGAAAAAAAACTAACGGGGAGACCGAGACAAAGGATGATGAAGAATATAAACTCTAACATGGAATGAAACACTTTAATGTAAAGGCGAAGGTCAATAGTTGGTCTACTGGTCAGAATATTCCATAGAGACTTAGAGATCCTGAAATCGAATTTTATTAGAATGAAATTGAATTTTATTGGAATCAAAATGATTTTACCGATAGTAAGTGATCCATAAAGCATACATCTAGAAACACGGGTACATGAAGGAAAACCGGAAGAATTCAAGAATTTTTTCTAGAGAATCTAAAACTTGAAATATTTAGTGAGGTTCGAGTTTGACTTTTTCTTTTTGGTTTCATTTCCAGTTCAGAAAAAACATTAAATCTTATATTTATGTTGGAAGATGGGGCTAATATTTATTAAGGTTTTTCCAAAAAAAACGTAAGACAAATCCTAACAGCATTTCGGGACCAAGCTGCGATAAGTCAATTTTTCACGACACAGTTTTGCACGTTAACAAAAATCATTATATTATATATATATATATATATATATACAAGTTTTCAAGTTACATATATAGATACAATTTTAAAAGTAAAATCGTTCAATAAATAACATATAAAAGTATATATCTTTCAAATTATTATCAAGATTAAATATATGGATTTTACTCTTCAGAGAATATTGTATTCCCAAATACCTTTTAAAATATAGGGGATAGTCTTGTAGAAAATTGAGAGATCAATTACTACTTTATGATAAAAAAAAAGATTAAACATCTATTCACTAGAGTAAGGATAGTGCCCACATACGAAAGAGTTCGGAATTGGGCATATGACCTCTAGCACCACATGTAAGAGGATATTGACCATTCATGCAATAGCAAATAAATGAACTTGAACTCGAGTTGTATCCACATTGCCCATCTGTTAGAATACATTGGTTACATCGTGTGTTGTTTGAAAACCATCTTACCTCAAAGCCACTTGCAAGAGCTAATTGTAATTTCCTTTCCGTAAACTTAAGACTTTCTAACCTTGAAAAGGTTTCCGAATTAACAGGAACGTTAATAGAATTGTTGCATCTCACCATACTAGAATAATCAGGAAAAAGTGCTTCTTTTGTCTAAGTAAAAGCTGAGGCTTGTACTTTTATTGACAATACGATCAAAATGATTTGGAAGCGCGCAACAAAGGTTGTCCTGGAATTAGAGAGCACCCATTGTAAAGAGTTGTGTTATGGTAATTGGCACCATAATAAAAGATTTTGAAATCCATGGTCGTATTATATAAAGACGAGGGACAAAGATTACTACATAAATCTTCTAGCAACTTTAAGAGCTTGTGTTATTTTATTGACGGAAAGGACACGATATGTTACGGATTGGATTGTAATAAACGGAACATCTTCTACACACTTCAACAAAAAACCTGGAAACCTGCAATTTTCAGGCCGTGCATCTCCGTAGAAAGGATAACCAAGTTTTGATCCTCCACAATGAATCACCTTTGTGAATTTTACGAATTCTTTGACTTGGTAGAAAGATAAAGGGGTATAGATTAGGCTAATTGTGATAAAGAATAAAAAGACTTAAAAGAGATTAATACTATGCATTTTCAGAGTAGACAAGAGAGTTTTTCTCCAATGCTATACTTTGGAAAATATCTTATAGAAAACCTTTATTATGGAGAATAAGTTAGTCAACCCTACCAAGCAATCACTTTGGAAGCAGAATCCAAAAACAAAAACCAAATCAAATGATTTTTTTTCCAACAAATCAATTGATAACTCGTTAATCTTTATTCCAGATTTCTAGAAAAAGGTGTTTTGTCTTTTTCTTTTTTAAGTATTAAGACACTTTTTTTTCAATATTACATTTGTTTAAATAATAAAATAGTATTGTAATAAATAATTCCCGTATATTAATTAAAAATATATATATAATTTATATAAAATCAAAATGTTAAGTGTTTTTTTAATCAAATTTATAATTTTCAAATGTTGACAATTCTGCCAAACTTATTTCTTGAACGACGTATCCTTGATTTAATACAGAAGGTTTGTACTTATTTTATTTTATTTTTTGAGTAAATAAATATATGTATATATAATTGTTTTGAAATAAATAAATTTACATAATCATAATTCAAAGTTGATAATCTGTGAATCAATAGAAAATCTATCTTTACTTAAGTAACAAATTATAATCATGCTTTATCAAAATATTACATGAATATTATTATACATAATACATACACCTATAGTGAATCTTCCTTTATCTTTGCTAGCAATGTATTGACATCGATCTTCTATTAATTTCTCTTCTATTCTGAAATATCATTGTCAAGTTAATTGCACTATAGGTCCCCATATTATACAAAAATTACAATATTTATAGGTTCCTAAATATAACAAAATCTGTAATATATATTCTTATAGGCCTTACATTAATTTATTTTAATGAATTTCAGTTTAAGCCCATATATCATATAATATAACCTATATTTTAATTTTATTATGCATAAAAACAAAATTTTCATAGAAATACAATTAATAAGATTGATTTTAGAAGTTGGGGAGACCAAGTGAAGATTCTAAAGATTATTTTCGATTTTTTCCATATCAATTGCACTATAGGTCCCTATAATATGTAAAATTGCATCGTATGTCCCTATATTTTGCAAAATTGCACTATAAGTCCTTATATTCTGCAAAATTACACTATAGGTTCCTATATTGAATTTAATATGTTCATAAAATTCTTTCATTCTCACATTCCAAAAGATAATAAGGAAATCAATAAACATTCCTTTATCCCAGTCCACCAGAAAACCTTTTAACAATCATGTTAAACCTGCAATGTATTTTTTGATATTGCAACTCATTTTTTATTTGAAGATATAATTTTCACAATAAAGTATGATGTAAGGAAATTTAAAACATATATGTTCCACATCTTCAATAAGATATATGAAATTTTGGTCAACATCAAGTTCTAAACATATTTTTAAATATATAATATATTTTGTTAAAATTAAATATACTAATATTTTTTTATTTTTTTATTCTAATTAATTACGAACATAAATCATATAACTTAATATTTATTTCAAAAAAAATTAAATATTTGACGTGTAGTTTCTAATCACTCTTACCTATAAAATGTAACATATCATCCTTCAAAAACCTAACAGCCGCAACACCTCAATTATGTATTTTACACACACCTCAAAAGGTATATCATTATTCTCACATCTCCGGCAGTTATCTCATTCTTTCTAAATCAACTTCTTCTTATTCTAGTTCACCACAGATCTCCATTTCTTCTCTTTCTTATGTTAATTTTTTGTCCTATTCAGTCCATTCTCCAATCAAGTGTTCATTATTTGCTTACCTATTAGATCGATGGTCATTATATTTCAATTATAGATTTATATCTATATAAATTAGAGAGGTGCGTTCATTTTTTCTATTTTCTAAAGTATTCTTATTTCTTCTTTATTTTTAAATAGAAATCGTAAAATATTAATGGGCGGACACATGTAAATTTATTAATTTGGAATTTTTTGGTATTTGCCATTTTAGGTTTTTAAATGCATTTGAATTTTTGAATATTTTTTATGTTTTTTTGTTTGGATTGATGAATTACTTATATGTATATATATATATATATATATATATATACATAAAAGTTGTGTTTTGCTACCACTTAAGTACCTACTTAATTAAGTATATATAAATGAAGAAGAAATATATGTTTTGTTATCAAGTTTTTTGTAAACATAGTATATTCTTAATAAATAATAGTACATTAGCACCCTTTGAAAAAAAAATTAGTATAAATTTGTCCATGAAAGGCATACTATTCTCAACCGATTGTTGGTAGATGAGATTGTAACACTAATTAGAATTAAAAAATATAAAACTTTTAGGAAAAATTAAGCTTAGCTTCAAGAAACATAATCTCCTCTTCACACTGAACTCTTTCAATATTAGCATCCAAATACTTTTTAGTTTCAGAAACAAATGCAAAACTAATCAACCTACCTCACTCTTAAAAACCCAACAGTCATACCCAACAATTCAAAACTTCATAAAGATTTATCCCATATCTTGAACTCTCACCTAGATGTAGTGAATTTACAACCTCAAATACTTTCAGTTGTGTTAACAAATTTGAATATCATTCCCGCAGGTAATTTGCAGAATCTATGCGAACTCCATCAACTGGAAGCTCAGAATCTATGCGAACTCCATCAACAACAACATGAAAATCATCAAAGGTTTTGAGTCTTGGGAGGAACTTGAAACCCTCCAAATACTTCGGAAGCTAATTCATCACTAGAGTTTTTGGATTGTTCTTCAAGTTCCCGTTCTGCCCGAGAGGAGGTGCGGCTGACCGTGAGAAACGTCACAAAATATTATTTATCAGCAAAATTCAGTTGGTTAATCTGAGTACTTTCGCCTTCTTGTATATTGTATTTAATATTGACAAGCTGGTACAAAAGTTTTCCAAACAAATTTAGATTAAGATCATAGGTCTATTGAAACGCAATACAATCGTTCATTTTAATATGTTCATATAATTCTTTCATACGCATAGTCCCGAAAACCTTTTAAAAATCTTGATAAACTAATCTCCAATATATATTCTTGGTCTTGTAACTTATTCTAATTTGAAAGAAAAAATTAGCCTAATAAATTATGATATAAGAACATTCATATTAAACCCATCTTCAATATTATCCCCACAATTTTGTTAGGATCACACTCCAACCGCATTTATAACCAAATTTACGGATTTTGTTGGAATATTCAAGTTGTAGACATACTTTAAAAATATATAATATGTTCCATTAAAATTAAATATTAATATTTTTATTTAATTATTTAATCGCATAAATCATATGATTTAAAATGTAATTGAAAACAATGATAGAAAAAAGAATCAAAAAAAGAATTTATAAATACTGACGATGTAGTTTCTACTCACTCACTCTTAATTTATAAAATACCACACATCATCATTTAAATCATGATCTCCGCCACACTCCAATTATACATAAACATTACACACACCTCAAAAGCCATATCACTTTTCACATCTCTAGCTTTTCTCTCGTTCTATTTAAATCAACTTTTTCATATTCTATTCCACCACGAATCTCAATATCTCCTCTTTCTTATGTATAATGTTTTGTTAGTCCTAGGCAGACCGATCTCCAATCAAGTGTTGTTTTTTATCTGCTCACCTTTCGGATTCGATGGTCATTACATTTTAATTATAAATTCATATCATCAATGTTTAGTGAGGTGCGTTTAATTTTTTCATTTTCTAAATTGTTCTCATTTCAAAAAATAGAAACGATTTGCAAAATATTAATGCGTTGACACATGTAAATTTATTGATTTGTTTTTTTGGTATTTGTCACTTTAGGTTAGTTTGTTGCATTTGATTATTTGGATTATCTTTATGTTTTTTCTTTTTCATTGATGGATTACTTTTAGGAAATATCTAAATTTTCTAGACAAACAAATATAAGATATGTGTTGTTACCGTTGACCTACCTAGTTAATCATATATAAATGAAGAACATATTATGTTTTGTTATCAATGGCCAATATTATTGATCAGATGTCAAATAAAAGTTTTCAAAAATTCCATGAAAAAATTAGTTATATCTATATAGGAATTTAAATTGTTAAAAATTTGGTAGAAGAATTTAGGAAAAATATTTAGATTATAGAAAATATTTGTCTGGGATAATTAGTAAAGGAGACAAAAATCTTTGTAAAATTGAGTTAAATAGGTATGATTTAGTGAATAAGATGTATAGTTTTTTCCTTTGTAAAAAGAATACTAAGTTGAAGTAATGTATCTATCTGGCTTGTAATAGTTGATGTGAATAAATTCTAACTTTTGAATGAAACGCGCATGCACTTATATATCTTAAAGGTGCAAGAATTTCAGCTTGATGTTCATCAAGCTCAAGCACAAGGACAAACTCCTAAGATCTTTTACACCAACTTTAAAGATCCTTTGTCTTGTAAAAATGCAAATTTGTACAATGTAAACATTCATGTAAATGCACATGAACATGTATATATACTTTTAATGGTCTTATTATAGAGTTGTAGTTTTTGGATAATTTACCTCTGTCTTGTTGTTTTGGACTTAGACTATGAAAGAGGGAGATCATATATAAATTTTGATCATTCTGATAAAAATACGGAATAAATTCAAAAATATTGTCAAGAATATGTTGTGGAAGTAAAGTCATAGTTATTATGGTTATTAGGAACTGGGCATGAACTTTATGACTCTTCAATGTAATAAAAAGTACATTTTACATTTTAATCTTAATAAGATTGTTCTTTTAATTATTTTTTGTTGCTCTTATCAACTAAATGATGTATATATTTTGTCGCTATTTATATATATTAGTTAATACACAATAACTCTAAATTTTGAATGTATATATAATTTCGATCATTCAAAATAAATGTACAAGTACCCTAATTTCTGTAATTAACATTCCCATATATGTATAATTAATGCAACTCAAAACTTGTCTTCTTATTAAATAAAAGCATCTAGCATTATTAGAAACATACCCACATCTATATAGCGCAATCCATTTCTTATTTAGTTAATTTATAGTTTTCAAATACACGAAAAATGAAATTAAACCTAAGAGACGCGATATCCATCCTTATTTTTGTGTAATTATCTTTTTCGGATGAGACTTAGCATAACAAGTTATAATTTAATCCCTAAAATTCTCAAATATAAATAAAACATAAACGAGATTTAGCCTCAATTCGCCTAAATCTGACAACCGAGCAAAAATATATGTACGTTTGCAATTTTAAAACCAACAACATAAATTTCAACATATGGATTTTTTTGAATTTTTTATTACAACACATAGATCTCATTGGGATACTTCAACTTTACATACTGATGATTCAAAGTTAATCATCATATTGTCAAAAACTGCATCTATGGAGTTTTACAAAAACCAATAAAATCGAAATATTAACCTTTTATTTCCACCTTGATACCCTTATCGTAAAGACATGCCAGCATCCAAAATGTAGAGTCTTCATTTTGGGAGGATTTTGTACCTATTATTCACCTTTCTAGTGAGATTAGGAGCTCGACCGAAGAGTCAACACAACTAGTGCACCACTCGGACAATAACGACCTCTGCTCACATTTAGGGTAGGCCCATGAACAATTCTGACCAAAATCCCTTACGAGGACCCTAAGGTAATCAACTTTCTTGACACCCCTTATATGAAGACGATAGTCCATCTGGCGGCTATGTGCCTTATTGGGCTCATATACATTATTCATGTTCCCAAAGAGTAGAGGTATGTGCACTATATATTTGCAACTCTGCTTGAATAGATTTTAGCCTCAAACTACCTTGATCGCCAAAGTGTCATTCAGATCCCGCCCTTTGGTGAGTAACCATGGTTTGCATGAAACAAGATCTAGAGCCCCGATCCAGGTAGAAACGCCAATGCGAAGAGACCTTTCCATAACATATATTTTCAAAGTCTAAGAGATGCTTTTAATATCTAGTAGTGTAACGTTCAATTAATGGCACCATATGTGGGAAACTTATAAGTTTATATCACACGCACCGAGTAAGACACATGGATAACCGTAGTGCAAGATGAGGAAGATTAAAGGAGGTCTAAATCATTGTTCGAATAGAGCAACAAGGCTTATACAAAGAACCCTTTGTTTCTATATATTTTGATCGCAGTGCTGCAAGAATAGTTGTTTACTCAATGTATGTCGTCAAGAATATCATCTCGCTTCTTCACCCTTCATCGCTAGTTATATATTTTCAACAAATAAATTGTTAATCTAATCTAACATGTTTAAATAAAGAAGGTCTAGATGATCTATAACACCTAAATAACCTCAGCCTCATAAATCTTTTTTTTGTCTAAACAATACGTGTTTAATAAATAAAATTGTAAGTGGTCCCCATAACCAATGAATATTCTCAAGATAAAATATGATGCATCTTTTTCATCTAATAAGTCATCTATCAAGTGTATTATTAGGGACTTCAAATGTGGTGTTATCAAATGCAATGCTTAGGATATTGTTGTTGAGAGTGAAATGGAGGCTAAAGTTTTAGGGATCTTGAAAGCTTGTATTTGGGCAAGAGATCACAAATAATTAAATGCATTGTTGAGAATATTGGTAAAGCCTTGATAGACGCTCTCGCAAACAATCTTAGTATTAGTGGTAACCCGAGTATTCGTAATATAATTCATAGTATTTAATTTGTTGATGAATCTTGTAACTCTTTATACGAATTTGTTATAAGAGAAAAAAACAAGTTACAGATTAAATGACCAAGAACGTGTCTTCGGAATTGGTTAACTCCCTTTCTAACCCAATCATTTTTTTGCTCTAGATGCGTCCCTTTCGTTGATTGGTTAAATAAGTTGTAACTTTTAAAATATTAATGAAAAATCTTTTAGAACAAAAAAAATACATCATGTTAAGATATTGCCAAGTTTGTGACTTTAATTTTCATTTGTACTTAATATATTCCCCAACCGTAGGAATTTTACAGAAAAATTACAATGGGGCATGTTATAAATCTCTGCAAATGTTCTAACTGGAAAAAGCAAACATATGGTGCTGAAAAGATTGATCAAGGCAACACGACAACATTGTCTATTCAGACTAAAAAACATGAAATTCCTAGGTGAAATATCTTTAGTTAGTATAGACTATAGAGAGAGTAGCTTTCATTAAATTTAAGTGGAAGATTCTATAAATGACTTCTCATTTTCAGGAGACCGTTTAGGAGAATACAAGAAAGGTTTCGGTGGAATTTGCAAAGAGTGAAGGCTACCTTTAAGCATCTCCACCACCTTACAAATCGCTGGCCGAACAATCAGATTTGTCTGAATACACCATAAGCCAACTAAAATAATCTTCCTAGTAATCTCTTCTTCCTCTTCACATGTAATAGCTTGTATATTTATCTCAGTTCCTAGCTCAAGATACTCATATATCCACTGAGGAAAGTAAATTTCACTACTTCTAACTACTTCCGCTATATTCTTCCTCACTCCGACCATTTCAAGAATCATCATCCCATAACTATAGATATCGGATTTATGAGAAACCTCTCCAAGGTGTCTAAAAATCACTTCTAGAGCTATATAACCAGGTGTTCCTCTAGCAGTAAACGCCGATAAAATACTTTGTTTTTTCTCGGAGAATTTAGCCAGTCGTGAGGTTTAATATCAAAGTGAACAATTCTTGTACTCAAACCTCAGTGTAAGTAATCCAAACCTCGTGCGATTCCAATAGTAATCTCGTACAATATTTTCCACTCCAAGTGACACTCATCATTTAGCATTACATTTTTGTATATGAACTTGTCTAAAGATCCATTAACCATGAATTCATAGATTAATGCTCTTCTCTTGATGTAGCAAAAAACCAACAAAGTTACTACATTTACATGAGAAGTTTTACTAATGAAACTTCATTGATAAAATCTTCTCCATTACCTTTTGTATCATTCAAGACCTTCACAGCTACTAAACGGCCATCGGGTAGCTTTCCTTTATATACACAACCATATCCACCTTTCCCAAGTTTCTCCTTCAATGAGTTTGTTATTTTCTTAATTTCGGTATAGCTATAGTATTTTGGAGCAAAAGATCCACAGTTTCTCATAAATTCTTCAACATTTGGGTCATTTCTTCTATATACCCTCTGTTTACCTAACAACTTGAAACAATTTTTTCTATATCGGTAGAGTGTACACGAGATTACAATCGCACTGAGAAGTAAGTACTTATGTTGTATATAGAAAGTTAAATTAATTATATCTAATGGAACAAGATAAGTTACATGGAGGCCATATAAGTGATTTCTGGAGTAAAATACATAAGTATGTTCAGCGTTCGCTGCAATATTAAAAAAGAAAGCCACTATAAAAGTGAAATGCCTAGAAGACCATTTTAGTTTTACCTATTATGATAATAATGAATAGTGGAATCGTCGCATGTCCAGATGCATCTGCTGCTGTAAGATAGACATTTAGCAGAAAAATGGTGAGTGAAAATTGATTTATTGAGAATATGATTTATCTAGTCATTATTATAAAAGAAAATAACAAAAATAGATATTGTTTAAAGCGTAAAAGCATTTTTAAACCAAATATTTTAAAATATCATCTTAAGTCAAATATATTTATATATGTCATTTTTAGACTATTTCACTAGTTTCGTTAAATATTTTCTAAATTTTAAAAATAATTTAAACATTTTAAATAAAATAGTTTATTTCTTATATGTTTATTTGAAATTTCTACATTATCTTTAAAAAATTTATAAAATATTCTATAAATAACGCTTTAAATATTATGAGTTAAACTGTTTGGAAAAAAAACTAACGGGGAGACCGAGACAAAGGATGATGAAGAATATAAACTCTAACATGGAATGAAACACTTTAATGTAAAGGCGAAGGTAAATAGTTGGTCTACTGGTCAGAATATTCCATAGAGACTTAGAGATCCTGAAATCGAATTTTATTAGAATGAAATTGAATTTTATTGGAATCAAAACGATTTTACCGATAATAAGTGATCCATAAAGCATACATCTAGAAACACGGGTACATGAAGGAAAACCGGAAGAATTCAAGAATTTTGTCTAGAGAATCTAAAACTTGAAATATTTAGTGAGGTTCGAGTTTGACTTTTTCTTTTTGGTTTCATTTCCAGTTCAGAAAAAACATTAAATCTTATATTTATGCTGGAAGATGGGGCTAATATTTATTAAGGCAAATCCTAACAGCATTTCGTGACCAAGCTGCGATACGTCAATTTTTCAAACCCGAGCTGTACGACACAGTTTTGCACGTTAACAAAAATCATTATATTTTATATATATATATATATACAAGTTTTCAAGTTACATATATAGATACAATTTTAAAAGTAAAATCGTTCAATAAATAACATATAAAAGTATATATCCTTCAAATTATTATCAAGATTAAATATATGGATTTTACTCTTCAGAGAATATTGTATTCCCAAATACCTTTTAAAATATGGGGGATAGTCTTGTAGAAAATTGAGAGATCAATTACTACTTTATGATAAAAAAAAAGATTAAACATCTATTCACTAGAGTAAGGATAGTGCCCACATACGAAATAGTTCGGAATTGGGCATAAGACCTCTAGCACCACATGTAAGAGGATATTGACCATTCATGCAATAGCAAATAAATGAACTTGAACTCGAGTTATATCCACATTGCCCATCTGTTAGAATACATTGGTTACATCATGTGTTGTTTGAAAACCATCTTACCTCAAAGCCACTTGCAAGAGCTAATTGTAATTTCCTTTCCGTAAACTTAAGACTTTCTAACCTTGAAAGGGTTTCCGAATTAACAGGAACGTTAATAGAATTGTTGCATCTCACCATACTAGAATAATCAGGAAAAAGTGCTTCTTTTGTCTAAGTAAAAGCTGAGGCTTGTACTTTTATTGACAATACGATCAAAATGATTTGGAAGCGCGCAACAAAGATTGTCCTGGAATTAGAGAGCACCCATTGTAAAGAGTTGTGTTATGGTAATTGGCACCATAATCAAAGATTTTGAAATCCATGGTCGTATTATATAAAGACGGGACAAAGATTACTCCATAAATCTTCTAGCAACTTTAAGAGCTTGTGTTGTTTTATTGACGGAAAGGACACGATATGTTACGGATTGGATTGTAATAAACGGAACATCTTCTACACACTTCAACAAAAAACCTGGAAACCTGCAATTTTCAGGCCGTGCATCTCCGTAGAAAGGATAACCAAGTTTTGATCCTCCACAATGAATCGCCTTTGTGAATTTTACGAATTCTTTGACTATGTAGAAAGATAAAGGGGTATAGATTAGGCTAATTGTGATAAAGAATAAAAAGACTTAAAAGAGATTAATACTATGCATTTTCAGAGTAGACAAGAGAGTTTTTCTCCAACGCTATACTTTGGAAAATATCTTATAGAAAACCTTTATTATGGAGAATAAGTCAGTCAACCCTACCAAGCAATCACTTTGGAAGCAGAATCCAAAAACAAAAACCAAATCAAATGATTTTTTTTTTCCAACAAATCAATTGATAACTCGTTAATCTTTATTCCATATTTCTAGAAAAAGGTGTTTTGTCTTTTTCTTTTTTAAGTATTAAGACAAATTTTTTTTCCATATCAATTGCACTATAAGTCCCTATAATATGAAAAATTATACTATACTACTAGGTCCCTATATTCTGCAAAATTGCACTATAGGTCCCTATATTATACAAAATTGCACTCTAGGTCCCTATATTCTGCAAAATTAGAAAATCCACATAAGATTAGAAAAAATTTAAAGTTTTGTAAATTTACCCAAAATTTACAAATTTAGGCCTAAAAAGAATGTGTTGGTCAAGAAGTTGGAAGAGGGAGACGACAAGTAGGACACTCCATCTTAATATCCATCCATCGTAATAAACAACCCGCATGAAAGAAATGATCACATGGTGTCACCTATATTTAACAATCATTAATTGCACTTTAGGAACTTAATATTATATATATACACAATTCTTTAAACATTTTATTAGATTCGGACGCTCTTTTTCAAGAACGCACTCCTTTGAAATTAGCGTCAATATTGACTTAAGTGCCCTATATTTTGCAAATATTGTACTATAGGTCCCTATATTATGACAAAATTGCACTATACGTTACTATATCATGAAAAAATTGTACTATAGGCCCCTATATCATGCAAAAACGGTTGATGAATTGCTTATATATATATATATATATATATATATATTAGGGCTGCACACGGGTCGGTTATCCGACCCGAAGTGCTAAACCCTTCACCCAATCCGAGGTGTTGCGGGTTTGGAAAATTAAGACCCTAACCCTATTTTAATTCTCTAAATCTGAACGGGTTGGGTACCCGCGGGTTGGGTGCGGTTTGGCTTGGGTGCCGGTCTGGTCAACACAAAGTCAAAGTACTTAAAAAAATTGAAAATTTCCAAAACATTCCATATATAGAAACTTAACAAAATAAGAAAGTTACTATATATAGTAACTTTCCTAATAGGAGTTACAACTTACATTACAAATTAACATTACAGCTTAGATATTACACCATATGACCAAACCATTACAAGTTACACAAAACCATTACAAGTTACACAAAACCATTAGAGAAGTTAGACAAGTTACAAATTACACAAAACCAAATCAAAATTATAGTACTTATACAAATTTTACAGTCAAATAAGTTTAAATGCAACCTCTATTGTGCAAAATAGAGAAGATGTACAAAATTGGTTGCATTTTCTTCTTTGCTTCCAAGAACCTTGCTACTTCTTCCAATTTTCAATCCAGCTGCAATTTTCCTGATTTTTTCAACAAAATGGAAATGGAATTTGTTATATTTTAGCCTCAGATTATAAGTTCATCATTGGCCTTAGGGATCACCTCAGGACAAAGGGACAAGGACTACTTTTAAATATCACAAGTTACTCTCAATTCCAACTAAAACTGTTGCCAACTCAACCTTATTTTCCTTAATTACCATAGCCTCATAAATATATATAGTTTAAAACATAATCATAGGCCTCTAATGAAAGGAAGTAGGGAGATGCAAAACAATAGAAGTTGAAAACTGAAATTCCTTGAGATAATATAAAAGAGTCGGTGATTTATACCTTAAGGTTATTGGTTACAGATGGGTTATAGTGGACTCGGTGGTGGTCTCACTCAACTCATCCAAGCCTAAATAACCTGTTAAACAAAAAAAAGTATAAACAAACACAAAGTCAGATTGTGTAGCAAATAAGAAATCCCAAAAAAAACTTAACATTACAGTAATATACCTAATTCAGCTTCCAAATCCTCAATTAGTTTTTTTGAAGTGTTTAAATTAATTGGTAGTGTAGATTTCAACCAATTTTGAGTACAAATAAGTGCCTCCACTGTTTTTGGAGATAAAGAACTTCTGAATTGGTCAAGAACTCTACCACTAGTGCTAAAAGCAGATGCAGAAGCAACTGTTGAAACAGGGACAGCTAGGACATGCCTTGCCATCTCAGATAATGCTTTGAATCTGAAAGAATTGAATTTCCACCAACTAAGAACATCAAATTTATCTGTCATTTCCTCAACCTCTTCATTGAGGTATCTTTGAAGTTCATTGCCCTTGGAAATGTTTTTTTCAGCCATGAAAGATTGAAACCTATTCCCAAGAACACTATTGGACTCAATATTAGTCACTTCAGGACCAGAATTGGATTTTCCAGTTCCAGGAGCAACTGTTTTTGAGTAGCAACCAAATAGCCAAGTTAAAACATCTTCAACTCTTGCAATCAAAGCACTTGATTGAGCTGGAGTATACATGAAGTTAAAGTAGCAAGTTAATTATAGTAATTTTTTCCTTGGATCCAACACAACTGCAACATATAACAATATATTAATACTTTGGATTCCCTAGTATTTAAGGAATTTTCCCTTCATTTTAATAGCCATTTCCTTCAAAACCTCATCATCTGATCCACACAGTTCTTCAATTTTTTCCCAAATTATAACTATTTCATCATAGAACAGGTTTGAAATAACAAACAAAGTTCCTGAAAATTTCTTTGTTGAGTTGTAAAATAATCTCAGAAACTCAACAAAAGATGCAGCATTTTGCCAATCAACAAAATTAGGAGATGGTCTTTCACAATCAGTAACAAAGAATTCCTTATAGTTGTCATTATGTTCATTCATTGTAGAAAAAACTGTCTCAAACTTAATGGCAGATTCTAGCATTTTATAAGTTGAATTTCATCTAGTTGGGACATCAAGACTTAGTGAAGCCTTTGATTCAATAGAACAATTAGCCATAGACTCTTTAAATGAAGTAGAAAGAGAAGGAGAGGACCTTACATATCTTACGGCCTCGCGTATATTTTTAATAGAAGCTTCAATTTCAGAAAGTCCTTCCCTTACAATAAGATTCAAGATATGTGCGCAACACTTTACATGAAGCAACTCGTGATTTAATAGGGTTTTTGGTTTGTGTCCAGCATTTTTAACCAAGTATTTAATAGTGACAGTATTTGAAGAGGCGTTGTCAACTGTTAAACACAGATATGAGTCAATCTCCCACTCCTTAAGTATTGATTCAACAACTATGCCTATTGTTTCCCCCTTATGGTCCTCAACCATACAAAACCCGATGATTCTTTTTTGAAGTATCCATTCACAATCAATATAATGGGCTGTGAGACACATATAAGATAGATTTTGATTAGAAGTCCAACAATCTGTTGTCATACTAATGCGCATTCCCTTCAAAAAAAATTTAAGCTCATTCTTTTCCTCACCATATATTGACATACATTTCCTCATTATAGTCATCCTTGATGGAATCTTAACATACTTGGGTTGCATCACATTACAGAATTTCTTAAAACGAACACCCTCCACAAATCTGAAAGACAACTCATCCAAGATAACCATTTCAGCCAAAGCTTTAGTACAAGCCTCAGCTGAGAACACATAAGTAGCTACTCCACCACCAAACTCTTCTTTGTTTAACACTAACTGAGTTTGTCCACCTTCTAGAGGGGGGTAGAATGGATACTTTTTGCATCTCCTATGATTTATATAGTTGAGCATATTAGAAGAACCATGTCTCCTTGAATCAGCTGCATAAGAAGTTTCACAATACTTACACACACCTCTCCTTACATTTGCCTCATCTATTATAGGATCAAAAACTGTCCAACAATCATCAATTATCTTAAGCTTCTTAGCATCAGGTTGTTTTGCACCTACTGGAGGTGTATGTTTAGTTAAAGTAGTAGCATCATCAGGAGTTGATTTAACTCCCTCAGTTTGTGTTGAAGAGCTAAGATCAGTTGTTGCCTCATTTACAATAACCATCACACAATTTATATCTGCAATTAACACATAAACACTTAGTCAAAAACTTGTGATATACATTCTACAATATCTAAACAATATGTTAGAATAAAATCTTGAAGTCTAATTACCTTATCTGACATTGACAAAACACACAGAGGATTAATAATCCAAAAGCCAATCCAAACTTGCATATTAGAGTAGATCTTTAACAACATTATAAGAATCAAGAATAAAGATAAAATTAGTCTTCCAATTATTATTATCATCCAAGGACTAAGGGGTATCATTTAACATCAATGTCAATTTTAAAAATTGATCACTATTATCAACTAAATATTTACTCGCATTTAATTTATAGTTAAGAAAATATCCGTTTACGAAATACAAGTTGGGTAAAGACTTAGAAGAATTTAGAGATTTTAGTTTACCCTAGAGTTCAGGTGCAACATCACATCGATGTACTTTTCAAATAACTGAATCAGACATGTTAAGGAACAATTAATTGAATGCTTCTTCATTTATTTCTTAAACTATGTCCAAGAGATCCTTATGCCATAGTTTTGTGTTCTCAATCAATGAATGTCCTACATTATGATGAGATAGTAGCGCGTTCATCTTTATCTGCCATACACCAACGTTAATTTTTCAATCATAAGCTAACATCTCAAACGAATTGTTGGCATCATTTTAGTACACGAAAAATATAGATCTATACAAACAGTTAAAAAAAGAAACTTTAAAGCATGACAAAATGCTTTTTTAACCACGAGTTTATATCCACCAGATCTCAAAAACTGAAAAGTCTCTCAGGAGTTTAGAATATATAAAAACATTTTGAAATACCTTTAAAGATTATGAAGAACCCAGAAACACTAAATATGAAAACCCAAAAAACTGAAAGAACTTTAATAGACTTTTAGATCTGGATCATCAAATCCTAAAAGAGTAAAAAATTTAATATATTTGTAAGGGATTAAAACAAACTCTTGTTCCATTGTTGTAAAAAAATTAAGCTCATAAGATTTGAGTTTCAAAATACATTTCAGGAAAGAGTTTAGAGCAAACAATAAAGAACACAATGATTTATCGTAGTTTAACAAAATATCTATGTCCACGTTGGGCTCAGGTAAGAGAAGTAACATATTAATATTCAGATCTATCAACTCATCTAAACTACACACACCAACTACGCTAGCTAACTATGATTATTTTTTATATTTAGATTATACAAGTTATTACATGAGATTTCAACACTCTAATTGATCTAGAAGATAACCCGTAAGTTAATTTCTAAAAGGATAGAGAAGACTTAAAAACTCAAGAACAAGAGAATGAGCCAAAATATGAATAAAGGAACCTTATATATATGGGGTGGGTAGGGTTTTAATTTGAGTCGTCCAAACCGATCAAGATCAATAAATTTAATACATCCAGCATTTACATAATAAAACACAAACATTTTAGACTCAAGTCCAATAACCTATAAAAATTTTCAGCCCAAATAATAAGACCAAACCTGACATATGACAAAACCAAAAACAAAAAAACAATCATATTTCATAAATAAAAAATCCCAAATTCAATTGATAATTTTGTTAGTTCTTTTTGTTCGATTTATTTTTTTGTTGGAAATTTTACTTACTCCACTCCCATTTAGCCCACTTAAAACATTTGACCTAAAATTAATTGATTCATTGAAATCTAAACCTTTATATTTTGAAAGCTCCCCGTTTTCTTCTTCATGTATAAAGTAGAGATAAAATTCAAGAAAATCCATAAAATGAATAAAAAGGAACAGAGAAGGCTCAAATTAAAAGTTATTATATAAAATGGTGAATTGTTTTGCTATTCTTTGATATATATATTATTCAACTTATTTTTTATAAGAAAAACTATGATTTTGATGTATAATATGTGTCAATGAGAAAGATATATATAAACAATTACGATAGAGAATTATTATATTTTTTATCATTTATTTATATCTTGCAAATATATAAAGGTCGATTTGAATTTATAGTTTAATCATGTTTCTTTATTGAGCCTTATTAATATAATTTTTTTGAATTTATTTATAGAAAGATAGTTGATCATGATATTTCAAAAATATCTAGGTAAGTCTTGTCTCTCTTAAAAGTAGATTGTATGTATAAGAATTTAAATTGATGATTACTTATAGTTAGGTTATAAATTATTTGAGTAATCATATGGTTCAGTAAATTTGAGATGTTAACTATTGAGGTCAATTGGAAGGGGTTTTTTATGCAACAATTGGTATTACCTACACTATTACACATATCACTCATTCCCTAGTTTTCTTGTATATCAAAATGTGGGAAGTTAAGAAATCTGATTGTGACCAAACCCAAGTTGTAGCTTATTGTAGTCCATTACTTCTACTATGCACGCGGGAAATGATCGGGATAACCTAGATCTGTTATTGTGCGATCATATTACTCAATCCAATGAATTTCCTTTAATAATCTAAGTTTTCTTGTTCTGCCTCCTTGGACTCCTTCAATATGGCTTGAAAGGAGAAACAAAGGAGTGCTCCTTGCGAATTACCTTTAGAACATATAGCTAATCTAAAGGATATGGTTGATCCAAGATGTTTTTCCGGGTTAAAATTTATCATACTAAGAGGGGTTCGGGGTGACTGAATCGAATATTTAGGCTAATAACAATGGGGATAAAATTTAGGTCGAGATAGGGGGTTTAAGGTCATTTATACGTAGTTTTTATCAATTTGTGCAATTGTAACATTCTACTTGTCACTTGTTTCCCGGTTGCATTATATTAACTTAACGAGACATCCTTTAGTTTTAATATAATTCTGTTTTATTCAAGTTTCTATATCTTCTTTTATAGGACTCTCTTTTCATGTTAGTATAGTCAAAAAAGTAGAAGATCCGCAAAACAATAAAAAAACTCAAATGCATGGCCCATAATTGCGCACACTTTAAGTGTTTTATCACATGCCCCCACTTGTGTTTTTGCATCTATTAAAAGAATGCTACATATATGGGTAAACTGGTTTTCTACCTCCTGGTTTTTTACAGTTTAAGTTTCTTTTTATTTCAATATATTTTGTTCATTGTGTATAAAATACATAGGTCCATGTGTATATGATATATTAAGTAAATTCCCATGTTTGTCCTCAGATTTAGTTTCTTTTTTTTAACAGTTCTATCTTGGTTGAATTTTTCGGGAGAGGCATATCAAACTTCTATAATGGTAAATCCAAATCTTAAACTAGCCTAGTTAAAGTTGAATCAAGTTTATCCGTAAAAGAGATAGCAAAACTGGATAATGAGTACGACAAGAAACGCAAAATGATGTTGGCACATAATAATTTCTTTAACAAGAGCTATTATAATATTCAAGGAAGTACCATATGGGGTGGGGGTTTAACCAATCGATCTTCACATTCCAAAATTTCACTAGTTGTCCCATTAGCTGCTACTGGTCATTGTTTGGAAAGGATGAAGAAAGATTATGAAAATGATGAAATGTTTCTTGCATCTTAGCCCAGTCTAGTCAATATTTTAGACTGTAATGGCTACAAAGATTCTTTTAATTTTTTATTCTTACTTGTCTTTATCTCTTCAATTTTTTACTCCATGTTTCGTCTATATTAATGATGTTTTCATCTACAATGACATAAGCAATTCTACAACTAGTGTATCAAGTTTTACATAATGATCCTCAACGTGGACCAAGTGACCACCTCCATTAGGTCCATTTTGTAAACTGTATATATGTTTGTCGAACTTGAGTTGTTGAAACAGCAGATAACTAATTGCTCTTGAATTTGATAAATAAATATTTCCTATGAATATTTTATAATGGATTTAAATGCTTAATAGTATGATAAAGTTATTTTATATGTCTTATTTGGCAAAAATTATATGTTCTCTGGCTATCAAAGAAATCAACGGTATGCATATAATCCTTTGGGTCATTTACAAAATATATTTTTCAAATAATATATCTTTAATCGTTCACTGGAGTAAATGTATGTTTACTTTTTATAAATTAAACTCGGTTGATGAAATATATTTTACTTTTGGACCATCTAGTTTTGATGAATGAAAATTAAAGTAGGTTAATTAACTTTCTTTTACTTTGGGACCATCTGTTTTGATGAATGATGTTCCTAGTTAGCTCTCTAACTGTTTGAAGTTTCTTTAATTATTCTTTCACTTGTAACTAATACTAATCATATTTATATATTTATAGCATTTTTTTAATATTGTATTTATCGAAAAAAGGTCGTTGACCATGGCATTTCAACGACAGAGACATTTTATGTAATTAACTTGGCAAATCTTATCGACCATTAAGCAATAGTATTTAATGTATTAATTATAAAATTGGTGGTAGATCCGGGGTAAGGAATCATTGACTCAGGGTATCTCTAAAATTTTACAATATCTTGTTCCAAGATAAATATACAAGGTTATATTTCTAAAATATTTTAAGGTTGATTTGATCTGCAGGTCGAATAAGAATATACAGATTATGAATTCATCAATATTTCATATATATATATATATATATATATATATATATATATAGTTTTTTATACTGAACGTGTTGAACTTATGAAAAATAATTTATATACATAAAATATTGATTTGTAAATACCACAAATCGGTAAGTAAATAATATAGTAAATGCCAACATGATTTTGTTTATATATTATTTTACACGTAACTTTAATATATTAATTGGTATTATATGTATATAAAATACTTTTTCATAAGTTCAACAAGTCAAATAGGTATCTATATATTTATGAAAGAATATATTTATATAAAATTGTAGCATTCCAAATTCATGTATTCATCTATAATACATTTATCATGATATAAGTTTAAGTGACACATGTTACTTTTATCACTATTAAGTATAACTGAAATATAAAAAGTAGGTACGTATGCAAAAATATTAAATTTATTAAATATGCACTACATGTCCTATACTAATTTGTATATGTGTAGGTGTCCATACATTTTTCTATCGTTTATTTGCACCATACTTTATAATTAGTATTAGTAGAAATGGTATATATAAACGATAAATATATCTTTATGAATCTTGACATAATTTAGGATAAACACATATTTTCTATATATATATATATATATATATATATGTATATATATATATATAATTCAATGCTTATTGTTAAATTATTTTTTCAATTTTAAGTATGTGTGTAAGATACACAAGAAAGGTTATAAATTGTTTAAAAAAGTCAAAGGACCATGTTCCACACTTTCATGGATTTTATCGTTAGATGAGTTATGTTAAATAACATATCGGATAGTTTTATTAAGAAGAAGTATACATATATTTCTTTGGATTATTTTTCTATTGTAATATAATTATATATATCAGTGTGCCTGTGGGGGCCTCGTACCTATCTCGTGTTTGCTTGTGGAGGCCTCGTAACTATGTCGTGTAAGCTTGTAAGGGACTCGTACCTATCTCGTGTATGCTTCTGGGGGTCTCATACACATCTCATGTGTTCTTGTGGATGCCTCGTACATATCTCGTGTGTGCCTATTGGGGGCCTGTACCTATCTTGTTTTTCATGTTGGGGGCCTCATACCTATCTCGTGTGTGCCTATGGGTGTCTTGTACCTACCTTGAGTATGCTTGTCTGGTTCTTGTCCCTTTCTCAAGTTTTAATGTGTACCATCGAGAATTTATTTCATATGTAAGAAATATTATTTATATTGATGAATTGCATTATCAGGTTTACTCGTTATATATCTATCAGTGACCCACATAATATTTTAATATTTTAACATAAAATTTGTGTTTGATATTTTTGATGACTTACTAAGCATTCGGTTTCTCACTCGTACTTTATGTCTGTGTTTTAGATAAGCATGAATCAGGGGAATGGGTATGAGAAGAGGGTAAAAAAGTTAACTAGTTACGAGCATCTCGTTAAAGGGAGTCATGATTGCTATCTCTATTTAAGAACTCATATTTACATTCATTGAATTGTCACTATCTTAGGCATGCATGCTACATCAGATTCAGCATCACTAATAGTCAATTTGTTCTTTAGTTTTATATTTTTTTCATAAAATGTCCAAACTTTACCATAAAGTAAATATTTTTTAGTTTCATTAGACTTCTTCTTACGATTATTAAAGTTTATCATTTTTTTTTTGCATCCCGGACATGTATAATATTTGTTCTAGGTTTAATAAACAGCTACAAGACAATTCTTCTACTTAGTTTAATTTCAATTTTCTGGTTAGCAAAGAAGCAATCACTTGATCAAAAGTAGGGACAATACTCAGTTCTTCAACTTAGTTTAATTTCAATTTCTTTGGTTGTTAAAGAAGCAGTCACTTTGATCAGCAGTAGGGACAATTGTTGCATATTGAAGTAGATCTTTAACAACTTGATAAGAATCAAGAATAAAGTTAAAAACAGTCATGCACTTATTATTATCATCCAAGGACTAAGGGGTACATTTAACATCAAAGTCAATTTTAAAAATTCATCACTATTATACTCCAAAATTTTAAAGGCATCCATTTTATAGTTAAACAAAGATCCTTTTAAAAAATACAAGTTGGGTAAAGTCTTAGTAGAATAGAGAGATTCTAGTTTACTCTAGAGTTCAAGTGCAGTATCACGTCGATGTACATTTCAAATAACTGAATCGCACATGTTAAGAAACAATAAATTGAATGCCTTTACATCTATTTCTCCGACTATATCCAAGAGATCTTTAGGCCATATTTCTATGTTCTAAACCAATGCACCAATGCATGTCCTTCAGTATGATGAGATAGTAGCGTGTTCATCTTTATCTGCCTTACACCAAATGAAATTTTTTCATCATAGGTTAACATCTCAAACCGGTTGTAGCTATCATGTTAGTACACGAAAAATATAGGTATGTACAAAAAGTTAAAAAAGAACTTTACAGCATGAAAATACCTTTTAATCCATGAGTATCTGAAAAACTGAAAAGTCTCTCAGGAGTTCAGAATATTATAAATTTTATTGAAATACCTTTACAGATCCAGAAACACCAAATCTGAAAACCCAAAAAATTAAAAGAACTGTAATCGACTTTTAGATCTGGATCATCAAACCCTAAAAGAGTAAAAAATATAAGATATTTGTAAGGGATTTAAACAAACTCTTATTCCACTGTTGTAAAAACGTTAAGATCATAAATTTGAGTTTCAAAATACATTTTAGAAAAGAGTTCAGAGAAAACTATAAAGAACACAATAATTTATCATGGTTTAACAAAATATCTACGTCCACGTTGGGCTTCGGTGATAGATGTTACTTAACGATATTCAGACAATCAAACCAAAAACCTTCAAGCTATCAACTAATATAGACTACCCAAACCAACTACTATAGCTAACTAGTGATTATTTTTTATTGAATGAGATTTAAACACTCTAATCGATTAAGAAGATAAACCATAAGTTTATTTCTAAAAGGAGATAGAAGACTGAAAAACTCAAGAACAAGAGAATGAGCCGAAATATGAATAAGGGAACCTTATATATAGGGTGGGTAGGGTTTAATTTGAATCGTCCAATCAAGATCAATAAATTTAATACATATGGGGTTTAATTAATAAAACACAAACATTTTAGACTCAAGACCAATAACCTATAAAAGAGTTCAGCCCAAAAATAAGACCAATACTGACTTATGACAAAACAGTGACTTGGACTAATCTAACCAAAAAACAATCATATTTCATAAATTTAAAAACCCAAATCTATTAGATTATTTAGTTAGTTCTTTTTGTTCTATTTATTTTTTTGTTGGAAACTTTACTTACTCATATCCCATTTAACCTATATTAAACATTTGACCTAAAATTATTTGATTTATGGAAATCTAAACCTTTATATTTTTGAAACCTCACAGTCTTCTTCTTCATGCATAACGTAGAGATTAAATTTAAGAAAATCCATAAAATGAAGAAAAAGGAAAAGAGAAGGCTAAAATCAAAAGTTATTGTATAAATGGTAAATTATTTTGCTATTTTTTATATTTATATATAATTAAATTAATTTTTTATAAGAAAAACTTTGATTTTGATGTACAATATGTGTCAATGAGAAAGATATATAAACAACTACAACTGAAAAATTAATAAAAATTATTATATTCTTGAATCATTTATTTATATCTTGCAAATATACGATTGTCTATTTAAATTTATGGTTGAATCTTGTATCTTTATTGATCCTTACTAATAAAAATATTTTGAATTTATTTACAGAAAGATTCGTTGATTATGATATTTCAAAATATATATAGGTAAGTCTTGTCTCTCCTAATAGTAGATTGTATGTATAAGATTTTAAATTGATGATAAATTATACTTAAGTTATAAATTATTTGAGTAATCATATGGTTCAGTCTGTTAGAGATGTTAACAATTGAGGTAAATTAAATTAGATTTTCATGCAACAATTGATATTACCTGTACTTTAAACATATCACTTATTCCCTAATTTTCTTTTGTATCAAAATATAGAAAACTAGGAAAACTGATAGTGAACAAACCCAAGCTATAGCTTAGTGTAGTTCATTACTTCTACTACCCGGGAAATGAGTGGGATCAACGAGATCTGTCATTAAGCGATCATATTACTCAATCCAATGAATTTCTTTTAATAAACTGAGTTATCTTGTTCCGGCTCCTTGGACTCCTTCAATCCAGCTTGGAAGATGAAACAAACGAGGGCTCCCTACGAATTACCTTTAAAACATATAGCTGATCTAAAGGATAGGGTTGATCCAATATTTTTTTGGGGTCAAAATTTATTATTATCAGAGGGGTTTCGGGGTGAATAAAAATCGAATATTTAGGCTAATATCAATGGGGCTAAAATTTAGGTAGAGATAGGGGGTTTAATTCCATTTATACTTAGTTTTTATCAATTTGTGCAATTGTGACATTCTACTTTTCACTTGTTTCCTTGTTGCCTTATATTAACGAGACATCCTTTAATTTTAATATAGTTTTGTTTTAGTCAAGTTTCTATATCTTCTTTTCTAGGACACTCTTTTCATGTTAGCATAGTCAAAAAAGTAGAAGATCCTCAAAACAATAAAAAAACTCAAATCCATGGCCGATCATTGCGCACACTTTAAGTGTTTTATCACATGCCTCTCCACTCGTGTTTTTGCATCTATTAAAATAATGCTACATATATGGGTATACTCGTTTTCTTCCTCCTGGTTTCTTACCGTTTAAGTTTCTTTTTATTTCAATATATCTTGTTGATTCTGTATGAAATACATAGGTACATGTGTATATAAGATATTAATTAAATTCCCATGTTTGTTCTCAAATTTAGTTACTTTTTTTTAAATTTTATCTTGGTTGAGTTTTTCAGGAGAGGCATAACAAACTTATATAATGGTAAATCCAAATATTACAGTAGCCTAGTTAAAGTTGATTCAAGTTTATCCGTAAAAGAGATAGCAAAACTGGATAATGCATACGAAAAGAAACGCAAAATGATGGTGGCACATAATAATTTCTTTAACAAGAGCAATGATAATCTTTAAGTAAGTACCATCCAGGGTGGGAGTTTAACCGATCGATCTTCATATTCCAAAATTACGCTGCTTGTCCCATCAGCTGATAATGGCCATTGTTTGGAAAGGATGAAGAAAGATTATAAAAATGATGAAATGTTTCGTGCATCTTAGCCTAGTCTAGTCAATGTTATAGACTGTATTGGCTTCAAAATTTCTTTTAATTTTCTATTCTTACTTGTCTTTAACTCTTCAATTTTTTAAGCCATGTTTTGTCTACATTATTGTTGTTTTCATCTACAAAGACACAAGCAATTTAACAACTAGTGTATCAAGTTTTACATAATGATCCTCAACGTGGACCAAGCGACCACCTGAAACTAAACTCCATTAGGTCCATTTTGTAAACTGTATATATGTTTGTCGAAATTGAGTTGTTGAAATAGGGGATAACTAATTACTCTTTATTTTGATAAATAAGTATTTCCTATGAATATTTTATTATGGATCTAAATGCTTCATAGTATGATAGAATTATATTATATGTTTTATTTGGTAAAAATTATATTGTCTCTGGCTATCAAAAAAATCAGCGGTATGCGTATAATCTTTTGGGTCATTTACAAAATATATTTTTCAAATCATATATCTTTAATCGTTCACTAGAGTAAATGTATGTTTACTTTTTATAAATTAAACTTGGTTGATAAAACATATTTTACTTTTGGACCATCTAGTTTTGATGAATGAAAGTTAAAGTAGGTTGATTAAATTTCTTTTACTTTGGGACCATCTAATTTGATGAATGATGTTCCTAGATAGCTCTCTAACTGTTTGAAGTTTCATTAATTATTCTTTCACTTGTAACTAATACTAATTATATTAATATATATAGCATTTTTTTAATATTTTATTTACCGAAAAAAGGTGGCTGACCATGGTATTTCAACGACAGAGATATTTTATGTAATTAACTTGGCAAGTCTTATCCACCTTTTAGCAATAGTATTTAATGTATTAATTCTAAAATTGGTGGTACATTCGGGGTAAGGAATCATTGACTCACGGTATCTCTAAATTTTTATAGTATCTTGTTTCAAGATATACATACAAGGTCATATTTCTAAACAATTTTAAGGTAGATTTGATCTGTAGGTCGAATAAGAATATACAGAGGTGGAATTCATCAATATTTCATATATATATTTCATATATATATATATATATATATATATATATTTATATATAGTTTCTTATACTGAACATGTTGAACTTATGAAAAATATTTTATATACATAAAATATTAATTTGTATATGCCACAAATCGGTAAGTAAATAATCTAGTAAATGCCAACATGATTTTGTTTATATAGTATTTTACACGTAACTTGAATATATTAATTTGAATTATATGTATATAAAATACTTTTTCATAAGTTTAACAAGTCCAATAGTCCTCTATATAATTATGAAAGAATATATTTATATGAAATTGTAGCATTCCAATTTTATGCATTCATCTATAATACATTTATCATGATGTACGTTTAAGTGACACATGTTACTTTTATCACTATTAAGTATAACTGAAATATAAAAAGTAGGTATGTATGCAAAAATATTAAATTTAATAAATATGCACTAGAGGGGCTATACTCATTTGTATATGTGTAGGTGTCCATACATTTTTCTATCTTTTATTTACACCATATTTTAAAATTAGTATTAGTAGAAATGGTATATATAAAGTATAAATATATATTTATGAATCTTGAAATAATTTAGGATAAACACATATTTTCTCTCTCTCTCTCTATATCTATATAATATTGGAGAAGGGCCAACAGCCCGAAATGTCTCCAGTTTTTCTCCACATTTTCTAGCCTTCAGATTAAATTTTTATTATTTTCGACCTTTAGATCGATTTCAATTAATGGTCTTAATTGTCTAAATACAATCTACGGTTTAAAATATATTGATGTCTCCTTCTATATTTTTCAGCCCTTGGATTGCTTTTTTTTTTTTAAACTAAAAACAAAAAACAAAAAATCTTCTTCACCGCTTCTCTCTCTAACTTCACCTTTCCATCACCAAGCTCCTCTCCTGTACAATCGAAGAACCGAAATTAAATCTTCCCACCAAGCCGCTCTCATGCACAATCGAAAAAACCCATATCTGCAAACCCTCGATTCAGCCGTTCTCCTTCACAAGAGAACCGCCGCTACTCGCGAACCGCAGGTAAAAAAATTATTTTACTTTTCAAACCCTCCATTTTCTCCAGCCGATTCAACCTTCCCACTAAGAGAGCCGCTATGGAACATTCAATAAAACCTATAACCCATTGCTTTAAACTCGCATTGGAACAAAAATTGTATATGTATGTCATAATAAAACTCACACAGATCCCCTCAGCATAATAACACCTTAGACCTATATTGATATCTGGATTTTTACTTTGTTGCATAATAAAGAAATCTCTTAACTTTCAGGTCTCACCTTCTGCCTCTCCGGGACCACCATCATCAACCGGACCTTCCAACCAATCCTCTCTCCTGCAAAAGAAAATCGCCGGAAACACTCACCTTCCCATCAAGCCGCTGCCGCCACTGGGGAGCATTCTCCACCACCAACCCGATTTGGCGAAGAGCCAGATTAAGGTAAAAAAAAAATTATTTTTAACCTAATCTCATTACAAACTCTATAAAAATTGAATTATTTTTAACCTAATCTCATTACTTTTACAATTTTTCAGAATTGTATGATTTAATTATCATTACAAGTCGTGTTGTAATGGCCTATTTATGATGTTGGAAGCCTTATACTATATAAAAGTAATGCCCTGAGAATAGCGACCTAATCTCATCACTTTTACAGCATTTCAGATTATCTGATTGAAGTATAATTATTTATTATATTTTTATACAATTGGAGTCACAGGAAAGAATTACTTAAAGCCATCAAAGAAGTAAGTAGCAGTATAATACATGATTTATGATATAATTACACATCTGTTAATTTTTTTTAAAACTTCTTTGACTGAAGGTCTCTATTTCGGAGTAATTAACCTTGCGAATTCACTAACATCAAACCATATTACCAGGTTTTGTTTGCTTTTTAATGGTTTGATCCATTAATTTTATTTAAAAAAATTTCTACTTATTTACTCTGTTGTAAATTATGATCCAACCCATGTTTTATACATGTGTTAATTGTTCCTACTCCTGCTTATCTCTATACTTAATCATGGATTATGATTGTGTGAAATTCCTTCCTTCTTTGATAGCTTCAGTTGTTATTTTTGTAGTGAGATTTACGCTTCAACCAAAATCACATCCTTGGGTATGTTATCTCACATTTAATTATATCGAGTTTTCATGATTTATTTTAGTTGATACAGATTAATTTATTATTATTAAATATAGAATTTAGCTATGCAAATTCATTCCGGGTATAAAGCAGAAGAGTGAAGGAATGTGTTTTAATCATTCATGAATTGCAAGTGAGTGGAAGAGGAGACTCTTATGTTGCAACACAAGGTATTGAAAAACATACATTTTGTATTATTATTTTATTTTATTTGAGTGTAAATTGTTTTATTTGTAATTTTAATTGACTAATTTAATGTTTTTGCAACAGTTCAAATGTGTATCAACATTGTTATCTCTTCCGAATATACCAGATTTGTTCTTTGAAGAATGCAATGCTTTTGCTTTATATGGTGTGACTGAGGCAAATTAACAAACACAAGGAATATCACTCCAATTTTCAGCCTGGTGTGACGTAGGCAAATTAACAAATATAAGAAGATCACTCCAATTTACAACTTACACAAGTCCCTTCAAAGATAAACTTAAATGTAGATTTGTGGAATGTTATTTTTGCAGAACCAGTTATCACAGCTAAATGATCTGCATGGTCAGCAAAAATATCAGCAACAGGTAATATAAAACTAAAAATGGAGAGAACTAATTCTATTGGTTTAAATAAAGAACAAACTCATACTGCTTCTTTAGCTTTGAAACAAGCTGAGGAGCTTAGAGATGAAGCTGATCGTCTCAAGATTATTTTCGTTCTTTTAATATCTTTTTTTTTAAATATCATTAGTTAATGTTTTGTTTATAATACAGGGGTCTGAATTTAGTTTTGAGTGTAACGAAACTTACTTTAAAGCTGCGTTAATGTTTCTTCAAGGTGCTTCTCTTTTAGAAAATAGTGAAAGTAATAATGATGTGGAAATGAGTCAAATGCAGATATATAGTAATGCTTTTAATATTTGTGAGTAAGAATTATTATTATTTAATTAATGTTGAAGCTACAAAGGTTGATTAATGATGTTTTTTGTAACAGAAATTGTGCTATCGAATATGAAAATTGTCAAGAAATGGCTTTAGCTGCCTTAGCTTATAAATGTACTGATGTGGCGTATATGAGAGTTGTATATTGTAAAAATACAAGTACAACTAGAGTTTGGAATGATTTACAAGCAACTTTACATATGATTCCACAAGGTGATTTAATTTTATTTATTTTATTAATCTTTTAAATAATGTTTTTTTAATGTTTGTATGTTTGTTTGTCTATTAGATGAATCTCCTTCATCTTCTGCATCAGATATTGATAATTTGAATAATCAAGTAGCGAATTTGGATAAGTCTGGTGTATTAGGGGGTAAAGGAGTAAATTCTTCTTCTTCTTCTCTTCTACCTGGAAATCATATTAATGGTCCTCAAAACCGTCCAAATTTTGTTCGACTACTTGATTTCGTAAGTAGAATTATATTAATTAATTAATATAGAACTAATGTAGAGCAATAATTTAATTTAATTTAATTTGTTTAGGCAAAGGATGTAAATTTAGCATTTTAATTTTTTTTAAAATAATTGGCGATTTGCGATGGGAAGGAAAGTAATTGGTGATTTGGCACAAAGGTGGTGTTCGGTTTACTGTCCCCTCTTGAATGGCATTGGTCAACCCACCGTCCTTACATTAAGACGTAATTAGTACAAAGGGAGGTATGCCCTACTTACCGCCCTCTTGATGGGCGTTTTTCAACCCACCGCTAAATTAGGGTAATTTTTGTAGGTTAATTTATTTATTTTGTTTAAGTATTTGATTGATTATTATTTTTCTAATACAAATCCTACAATGGCCATTTTATGACCACAATATAGGGACTTATAGTGTGGTTTTTGCAAAATACAAGGACACAATTTTTACACAATTCAGGGACCTATAGTGAGATTTATGCACAATACAGGGACCTATAGTGCAATTTTTGCACAATACAGGGACCTATAGTGCGATTTTTGCACAATTCACGGACCTATAGTGCGATTTTTGCACAAAACAGGGGACCTATAATGTGATTTTTTCACAATACAGGGGACCTATAATGTGATTTTTTCACAATACAGGGACCTATAGTGCAATTGTTGCACAATACAGGGACATGCGATTTTGCAAAATACAGGGACCTATAGTGTGATTTTTTCACAATACAAGGAACTATAGTGCAATTTATGCACAATATAAGGACCAATAGTTTAATTTTGTGAGAAATACCGGGACCTATAGTGGGATTTTTGCACAATACAGGGACCTTTAGTAGCAGCTGAGCTTTGGAAACTCAAATCAGTCTTGAGCAATCTTACGGATTTTGAAACTCCACAAAATTATGTTAGTTCACCTGTTTTAGGGTGAAATCTGTGTGGCTTTGCCATGCTGGTGATTGAAGATAGTCACTTAATTGTTATCAATTGTCTAACTTTCAATCTATTCATAAATAATTCTGGTTATGTATATACAAATTAAAAGCTTCAAGACAGGAAAGACCAATATTGCAAATAAGCACATATTATTTTCCTATTCATTCGATCTTCTCCACTTTACGAACTCCCAAACTGTAGCCTTCATTAATTACTGGACTCTATGATAGACCTTTTTACATCCAATAAATCAATTTTTCTAACTTATAAGGTATATTTATAATATGTTTAGCCTAGCAAAAAAAGAAATACCGGTAAACATTTGTGTATGTAGTGTAATTGTACATTCTATATGAAGGAATGGATGGATATTGAAAATGTTAAATAAAATATAAAAAAGTTTTTTCAATCAAAGATTTTAGTTTATTTTTCTAAAGACTAACGGATGAACGGTTTTTTGTAATTATTAACAAAATATGACCCTTAATCAAATCATTAATTGTTATTATTGTGAAAACTCACCATTTTTACCCTCTTACAATAAACAACCGCTATAATCTTGCGATCCTCTTGGTAATCACCTCCTAATCTCAACTAAGATATAGGTTGTCAAAAAAGTTATAATGAACAGCAAAGAAGGAATAAACTAAACACTAACTTCTCATAATAATATCCAAAAATATACCAAGGAAGAATGTATGAAAGGTTTAATGAACGTAAAATGAAAGTCACTTGAAGCAAATTGCATCCTATTTTTTCTGACTGGTTGATTGATTTATAGTTTATGTAGCTGTTTGTGCAAATCACATTCTATTTTTTGTCCTTGGTCGAATATTTTTCAGTTTCTTTTTATCTCAAGTATTGTCTTTTATCCTGTGTTATGTATATTTTTCTAAATTAATATTGTTAGAGTGCCTTCAGGCACGGGTTCATACCTAGTATATATATATATATATATATATTAAGTTCTTATTGTTAAATTCTTTTATCAATTTTAAGTATGTGTGTAGGATATACAACAAAGATTATTAATTGTTTAAAAAAGTCAAAGGACCATGTTCCTCACTTGCATGGATTTTATCGTTAGTCGAGTTATGTTAAATAACATATCAGATGGTTTTATTAACTAGAAGTATACATATATTTCTTTGGATTATTTTCAATTGTAATGTGATTATATATATCAGTGTGCCTGTGTGGGCCTCGTACCTATCTCTTATTTGCTTGCGAGGGCCTCGTACCTATCTTGTGTAAGCTTGTAGGGGACTCGTATCTATCTCGTGTATGCTTGTGGGGGTCTAATACATATCTCATGTGTACTTGTGGATGCCTCGTACATATCTCGTGTGTGCCTGTGGGGCCGTGTACCTATCTTGTTTTTCATGTAGGGGGCCTCATACATATCTTGTGTGTGCCTATGGGTGTCTTGTACCTACATCGTGTATGCTTGTTTGGTTCTTGTGCCTATCTCAAGTTTTAATGTGTTCCATCGAGAATTTATTTCATATGTAAGTAATATTATTTATAGTGATGAATTGCATTATCACGTTTACACGTGGTATATCTATTAGTCACCCACATAGTTTTTTATCTTAAAATTTGTGTTTGATATTTTTCATGACTTACTAAGCATTCAGTTTCTCACTCGTACTTAATGTTTGTGTTTTTAAATAAGCATGAAACAAAGAAATGGGTATGTGAAGAGGGTAGAAAAGTTAACTAGTTACAAGCATCTCGTTAAAGGGAGTCATGATGACTATCTCTATTTAAGAAGTCATATTTACTTTCATTGAATTGTCACTATCTTAGGCATGCATGCTACATCAGATTCATCATCACCAATAATCAATTTGTTCTTTAGCTTCAAATTTTTTTTTCTTAAAATGTCCAAACTTTACCACAATGTAAATATTTTTGAGTTTCTTTAGACTTTGTCTTACGATTATTAAAAGTTATCGTCTTTTTTTTGCATCCCGGACATGTATAATATATGTTCTATGTTTAATAAAAAGTTATAAGCCAATTCTCCTACTTAGTTTAATTTCAATTTTTCTTGTTAGCAAAGAAGCAATCACTTGATGAAAAGTAGGGACAATACTCAGTTCTTCAACTTAGTTTAATATCAATTTCTTTTGTTGTTAAAGAAGCAATCACTTTGATCAGCTAGTAAAAAAATTTGTTGCATATTGAAGTAGATCTTTAACAACTTGATAAGAATCAAGAATAAAGGTAAAAACACTCATGCACTTATTATTATAATCCAAGGACTAAGGGGTACCATTTAACATCAAAGTCAATTTTAAAAATTCATCAGTGTTATCATTCAGTGATTTAATCACATCCATTTTGTAGTTAAACAAATGTCCTTTTAAGAAATAAAAGTTGGGTAAAGACTTAGTAGAATATAGAGATTCTTGTTTACCCTAGAGTTCAAGTGCAGTATCACATCGATGTACATTTTAAATAACTGAATTGCACATGTTAAGAAACAATAAATTGAATGCTTCTTCATCTATTTCTCTGACTATGTCCAAGAGATATTTAGGCCATAGTTTTATGTTCTCAACCAATGCATGTCCTACAATATGATGAGATAGTAGCGCGATCATCTTTATCTACGGTACACCAAAGTCAATTTTTCCATCATAGGTTAACATCTCAAACGAGTTGTAGCAAACATGTTAGTACACGAATAAAATAGATCTGTACAAAAGGTTAAAAAATAACTTTACAGCATGAAAAGACCTTTTAAACCATGAGTTTATATCCACCAGATCTCGAAAAATGAAAAGTCCCTCAAGAGTTCAGAATATTCGAAATTTTATTGAAATACCTTTAACGATTTTCAAGATCCCAGAAACACCAAATCTGAAAACCCAAAAAATTAAAAGAACCTTAATCGACTTTTAGATCTGGATCATCAAAACCTAAAAGAGTAGAAAATATAAGATATTTGTAAGTGATTTAAACAAACTCTTATTCCACTATTGTAAGAACGTTAAGATCAGAAGATTTGAGTTTCAAAATACATTTTAAAAAAGAGTTTAGAGCAAACTATAAAGAACACAATGATTTATCGGGATTTTATAAAATATCAACGTCCACGTTGGGCTCCGATGATAGACGTTACTTAACAATATTCAGAAAATCAAAACAAAACCTTCAAGCTATAAACTAATATAGACTACCCAAACCAACTACGCTAGCTAACTAGTGATTATATTTTATCTTTAGACTATACAAGCTATTGCATGATATTTTAAACACTCTAATCAATCTAGAAGATAAACCCTAATTTATTTCTAAAAGAAGATAGAAGAATTAAAAACTCAAGAACAAGAGAATGAGCCAAAATATGAATAAGGGAACCTTATAAAGTGGGTGGGTAGGGTTTTAATTTGAGCCGTCCAAACTGATCAAGATCAATCAATTTAATACATCTGGCGTTTACATAATAAAAGACAAACATTTAACACTCAAGTCCAACAACATATAAAAATGTTCAGCCCAAATAAGAAGAACAAAGCCGACATATGAAAAAAACAATGACTTGGACTAGTCCAACCCAAAAAACAGATATATTTAAAAAATATAAAAACCCAAATCCAATAGATTATTTAGTTAGTTATTTTTGTTCGATTTATTTTTTTATTGGAAACTTTACTTACTCCTTTTCCATTTAGCCCATATATAACATTTGACCTAAAATTATTTGATTCATCGAAATCTAAACCTTTATATTTTTGAAACATCACCGTCTTCTTCTTCATGAATATAGTAGAGATAAAATTAAAGAAAATCCATATAATGAAGAAAAAGGAAAAGACAAGGCTAAAATCAAAGGTTACTATATAAAATGGTAAATTGTTTTGCTATTTTTAAGATTTATATATAATTAAATTTTTTTTTATAAAAAAAACTCGGATTTTGATTTACAATATGTGTCAATGAGAAAGATATATAAATAATTACAACTGAAAAATTAATAAAAATTATTATATTCATGAATCATTTATGTTTAAATTTATTGTTGAATCTTGTATCTTTATTGATTCTTATTAATATAAATATTTTGAATTTATTTTCATAAAGATTGTTGATTATGATATTTCAAAATATATGTAGGTAAGTCTTGTCTCTCCTAAAAGTAGATTGTATGTATAACATTTTAAATTGATGATAAATTATAGTTAAGTTATAAATTATTTGAGTAATCATATGGGTCAGTAAGTTAGAGATGTTAACAATTGAGGTCAATTGGAATGAATTTTTATGCAACAATTGATATTACATGCACTTTACACATATCACTTATTCTCTAATTTTCTTTTATATCAAAATATGGGAAACTAGGAAAACTGATAGTGAACAAACCCAAGCTATAGCTTAGTGCAGTTCATTACTTCTACTATACGGGAAATGAGTGAGATCAACTAGATCTGTTATTAAGATATCATATTACTCAATCCAATGAATTTATTTTAATCTAGCTCCTTGGACTCCTTCAATCCAGCTTGAAAGGAGAAATAAAAAAGGGCTCATTGTGAATTACCTTTAAAACATATAGTTGATCTAAAGGATAGGGTTGATCCAAGATTTTTTCAAGGTTAAAATTTATTATAATCATAGGGGTTTCGGGGTGACTGAAATCGAATATTTAGGCTAATATCAATGGGGCCAAAATTTAGGTCGAGATAGAGGGTTTACTTCCATTTATACTTAGTTTTTATCGATTTGTGCAATTGTGACATTCTACATGTAACGTGTTTCCTGTTGCCTTATATTAACGAGACTTCCTTTTGTTTTAATATAATTCTATTTTATTCAAGTTTCTATATCTTCTTTTCTAGGACTCTCTTTTCATGTTAACATAGTCAAAAAAGTAGAAGATACGCAAAACAATATAAAAAACTCCAATGCATGGCCCGTCATTGTGCACACTTTAAGTGTTTTATCATATGCCTCTCCACTTGTGTTTTTGGATCTATTAAAAGAATACTACATATATGGGTAAACTGGCTTTCTTCCTCCTGGTTTTTATAGTTTAAGTTTCTTTTTATTTCAATATAATTTGTTAATTGTGTATAAAATACATATGTACATGTGTATATGAGATATTAAGTAAATTCCCATGTTGGTCCTCAAATTTAGTTTCTTTTTTGTAACATTTGTATCTTGGTTGAGTTTTTCAGGAGAGGCATATCAAACTTCTATAATGGTAAATCCAAATCTTACACTAGGCTAGTTAAAGTGGAATCAAGTTTATCTTTAAAAGAGATCGCAAAACTGGATAATGCGTACGACAAGAAACGCAAAATGATGGTGGCAAATAATAATTTCTTTAACAAGAGCTATGATAATCTTTAAGCAAGTACCATCCGGGGTGGGGGTTTAACCAATCGATATTCACATTCCAAAATTTCACTAGTTGTCCCATCAGCTTCTACTGGTCATTGTTTGGAAAGGATGAAGAAATATTATGAAAATGATGAAATCTTTCTTGCATCTTAGCCTACTCTAGTCAATGTTTTAGACTGCAATGGCTACAAACTTTCTTTTAATTTTTTATTCTTACTTGTCTTTAACTCTTCAATTTTTAAAGACATGTTTGGTCTACATTATTGTTGTTTTCATCTACAAAGACACAAGCAATTCAACAACTAGTGAATCAAGTTTTACATAATGATCCTCAACCTAGACCAAGCGACAACTTGAAACTGAACTCCATTAGGTCCATTTTGTAAACTATTAATATTTTATTATGGATTTAAATGCTTAATAGTATGATAAAGTTATTTTATATGTCTTATTTGGCGAAAATTATATTGTCTCTGGCAAAATATATTTTTCAAATCATATATCTTCAATAGTTCACTGGAGTAAATGTATGTTATTTTTTAAAAATTAAACTTGATTGATGAAATATATTTTACTTTTGGACCATCTAGTTTTGATGAATGAAAGTTAAAGTAGGTTAATTAAATTTCTTTTACTTTGGGACCATCTAGTTTTGATGAATGATGTTCCTAGTTAGCTTTTTAACTGTTTGAAGTTTAATTAATTATTCTTTCACTTGTAACTAATACTAATCATATTAATATATATATAGAATTTTTTTAATATTTTATTTACCGAAAAAAGGTCGATGACCATGGCATTTCAACGACAGACACATTTTATGTAATTAACTTGGCAAGTCTTATCGACCTTTTAGCAATTGTATTTAATGTATTAATTCTGAAATTGGTGGTAGATTCGGGGTAAGGATTCATTAACTCACGGTATCTCTAAATTTTACAATATCTTGTTCCAAGATAAATATACAAGGTCATATTTCTAAACCATTTTAAGGTTAATTTGATCTGTATGTCGAATAAAAATATAAAGAGTATGAATTCATCAATATTTCATATATATATATATATATATATATATGTGTATATATATATAGTTTTTTATACTGAACATGTGGAACTTAGGAAAAATATTTTATACACATAAAATATTAATTTGTATATGCCACAAATCGGTAAGAAAATAATCTAGTAAACGCCAACATGATTTTGTTTATATAGTATTTTACATGTAACTTATATATATTAAATTGTATTATATGTATATAAAATAATTTTTCATATGTTCAACAAGTCCAATAGGCATCTATATATTTATGAAAGAATATATTTATATGAAATTGTAGCGTTCCAAATTCATGCATTCATCTATAATACATTTATCATGATATAAGTTTAAGTGACACATGTTATATTTATCACTATTAAGTATAACTTAAATATAAAAAAAGGTATGTATGCAAAAATATTAAATTTAATAAATATGCACTAGAGGGCCTATACTCATTTGTATATGTGTAGGTGTCCATAAATTTTCCTATATTTTATTTGCACCATACTTTATAATTAGTATTAGTAGAAATGGTATATATAAAGTATAAATATATATTTATGAATCTTGACATAATTTAGGATAAACACATATTTTCTATATATATATATATATATTTAAATTCAGTGCGTATTGTTAAATTCTTTTATCAATTTTAAGTATGTGTGTAAGATATACAAGAAAGGTTATATATTGTTTAAAAAAGTCAAAGGACCATGTTCCTTACTTGCAAGGATTTATCGTTAGACGTGTTATGTTAAATAACATATTAGATAGTTTTATTAACTAGAATCATACATATATTTATTTGGATTATTTTTCTATTGTAATGTGATTATATATATAAATGTGCATGTGGGGGCCTCGTACCTATCTCTTGTTTGCTTGTGGGGGCCTCGTACCTATATCGTGTAAGCTTGTAGGGGACTCGTACCTATCTCGTGTATGCTTGTGGGGGTCTCATACGTATCTCATGTGTTTTTGTTGATGCCTCGTACATATCTCGTGTGTGCCTGTGGGGGCCCTGTACCTATCTTGTTTTTCATGTTGGGGGCCTCATACCTATCTCGTGTGTGCCTATGGGTATCTTGTACCTACTTCGTGTATGCTTGTCTGGTTCTTGTCCCTATCTCAAGTTCTAATGTGTACCATCGAGAATTTATTTCATATGTAAGCAATATTTTTTATAGTGATGAATTACATTATCAGGTTTACTCGTGATATATCTATCAGTGACCCACATAGTTTTGTATCTTAAAATTTGTGTTTGATATTTTTCATGACTTACTAAGCATTTGGTTTCTCACTCGTACTTAATGTCTGTCTTTTAGATAAGCATGAATCAGAGGAATGGGTATGGGAAGAGGGTAGAAAAGTTAATTAGTTACGAGCATCTTGTTAAAGGGAGTCATGATGACTATCTCTATTTTAGAACTGATATTTACTTTCATTGAATTGTCACTATCTTAGGCATGCATGCTGCATCAGATCATCACCAATAGTCAATTTATTCTTTAGTTTTAAATTTTTTTTCTTAAAATGTCCAAACTTTAGCACAATGTAAATATTTTTGAGTTTCTTTAGTCTTTGTCTTACAATTATTAAAAGTTATCGTCTTTTTTTTGCATCCTGGACATGTATAATATATGTTATAGGTTTAATAAACAGCTATAAGATAATTCTTCTACTTAGTTTAATTTCAATTTTTCTGGTTAGCAAACAAGGATTCACTTGATCAAAAGTAGTGACAAGACTCAGTTCTTCAACTTAGATTAATTTTACTTTCTTTGGTTGTTAAAGAAGTAATCACTTTGATCAGCAGTACGGACAATTGTTGCATACTGAAGTAGATCTTTAACAACTTGATAAGAATCAAGAATAGAGTTAAAAACAGTCATGCACTTGTTATTATCATCCAAGGACTAAGGGGTACCATTTAAGATCAAATTCAATTTTAAAAATTCATCACTAATATCATCCAAAGATTTACTCGCATCCATTTTATAGTTAAACAAAGATCCTTTTAGAAAATACAAGTTGGGTAAAGACTTAGTAGAATAGAGAGATTCTAATTTACCCTAGAGTTCAAGTCCAGTATCACATTGATGTACATTTCAAATAACTGAATCAAACATGTTAAAAAACAATAAATTGAATGCTTCTTCATCTATTTCTCCGACTATGTCTAAGAGATCTTTAGGCCATAGTTCTATGTTCTTAACCAATGCATGTCCTACAATATGATGAGATAGTAGCACGTTCATCTTTATCTACCGTACACCATAGTTAATTTTTCCATCATAGGTTAACATCTCGAACGAGTTGTAGCCATCATGTTAGTACACGAAAAATATAGATATGTAAAAAAGTTAAAAAAAACTTTACAGCATAAAAATACCTTTTAAACCATGAGTTTATATCCACCAGAACTCGAAAACTGAAAAGTCTCTCAAGAGTTCAGAATATTAGAAATTTTATTAAAATACCTTTAAAGATTTTCAAGATCCTAGAAACACAAAATCAGAAAACCCAAAATATTAAAAGAACTTTTATCGACTTTTAGATCTGGATCATCAAACCCTAAAAGAGTATAAAATATAAGATATTTGTAAGGGATTTGAACAAACTCTTATTTCACTGTTGTAAAAACGTTAGGATCTTAAGATTTGAGTTTCAAAATACATTTTAGAAAAGAGGTTAGAGCAAATTATAAAGAACAAAATAATTTATCGTGGTTTAACAAAATATCTACGTCCATGTTGGGCTCCGGTGATAAAAGTTACTTAACGATATTTAGACAATCAAACTAAAACCTTAAAGCTATCAACTAATATAGACTACCCAAACAAACTACGCTAGCTAACGAGTGATTATTTTTTATCTTTAGACAATACTCCTTTTTCATTTAGCACATATAAAACATTTGACCTAAAATTATTTGATTCATCTAAACCTAACCTTAAAATTTATTAAACCTCTCTGTCTTCTTCTTCATGAATAAAGTAGAGATAAAATTACAGAAAATCCATAAATGAAGAAAAAGGAAAAAAAGAAGGCTAAAATCAAAAGTTATTTTATAAAATGGTAAATTGTTTTGCTATATTTTATATTTTTATATAATTAAATTTATTTTTTATAAGAAAAACTCTGATTTTGATGTACAATAAGTGTCAATGAGAAAGATATATAAACAATTACAACTGAAAAATTAATAAAAATTATTATATTCTTAGAATCATTTATTTATATCTTGCAAATATACAAATGTTTATTTGCATTTATGGTTGAATCGTGTATCTTTATTGATCCTTATTAATATAAATTTTTTGAATTTATTCACGAAAAGATCGTTGATTATGATATTTCAAAATATATTTAGGTAAGTCTTGTCTCTCCTAAAAGTAGATTGTATGTATAATATTTTAAATAGATGATAAATTATAGTTAAGTTATAAATTATTTGAGTAATCATATGGTTCAGTAAGTTAGAGATGTTAACAATTAAGGTCAATTGGAATGGATTTTTATGCAACAATTGATATTACCTACACTTTACACATATCACTTATTCCCTAATTTTCTTTTATATCAAAGTAATGCAAACTATTTGCTTACCTATTAGATCGATGGTCATTATATTTCAATTATAGATTTATATCTATATAAATTAGAGAGGTGCGTTCATTTTTTCGATTTTCTAAAGTATTCTTATTTTTTCTTTATTTTTAAATAGAAATCGTAAAATATTAATGGACGGACACGTGTAAATTTATTAATTTGGAATTTTTTGGTATTTGTCATTTTAGGTTTTTAAATGCATTTGAATTTTTAAATAATTTTTATGTTTTTTTCGTTTGGATTGATGAATTACTTATATGTATATATATATATATACATAAAACTTGTGTTTTGCTACCACTTAAGTACCTATTTAATTAAGTATATGTAAATGAAGAAGAAATATTTGTTTTGTTATCAAGTTTTTTGTAAACATAGTATATTCTTAATAAATAATAGTACATTAGCACCCTTTGAAAAAAAAAATTAGTATAAATTTGTCCATGAAAGACATACTATTCTCAACCGATTGTTGGTAGATGAGATTGTAACACTAATTAAAATTAAAAAATATAAAACGTTTAGGAAAAATTAAGCTTAGCTTCAAGAAACATAATCTCCTCTTCACACTGAACTCTTTCAATATTAGCATCCCAATACTTTTTAGTTTCAGAAACAAATGCAAAACTAATCAACCTACCTCACTCTTAAAAACCCAACAGTCATACCCAACAATTCAAAACATCATAAAGATTTATCCCATATCTTGAACTCTCACCTAGATGTAGTGAATTTACAACCTCAAATACTTTCAGTTGTGTTAACAAATTTGAATATCATTTCCGCAGGTAATTTGCACATCTAATTTGCTGTAAACGATCATGGAGATACGAGATTTTACTGCAACAAAGCTCGTAATATTTTCTTCGGGTATGTTCTGGAAGCTCAGAATCTATGCGAACTCCATCAACTGGAAGCTCAGAATCTATGCGAACTCCATTAACAACAACATGAAAATCATCAAAGGTTTTGAGTCTTGGGAGGAACTTGAAACCCTCCAAATACTTCGGAAGCTAATTCATCACTAGAGTTTTTGGATTGTTCTTCAAGTTCCCGTTCTGCCCGAGAGGAGGTGCGGCTGACCGTGAGAAACGTCACAAAATATTATTTATCAGCAAAATTCAGTTGGTTAATCTGAGTACTTTCGCCTTCTTGTATATTGTATTTAATATTGACAAGCTGGTACAAAACTTTTCCAAACAAATTTAGATTAAGATCATAGGTCTATTGAAACGCAATACAATCGTTCATTTTAATATGTTCATATAATTCTTTCATACGCATAGTCCCGAAAACCTTTTAAAAATCTTGATAAACTAATCTCCAATATATATTCTTGGTCTTGTAACTTATTCTAATTTGAAAGAAAAAATTAGCCTAATAAATTATGATAGAAGAACATTCATATTAAACCCATCTTCAATATTATCCCCACAATTTTGTTAGGATCACACTCCAACCGCATTTATAACCAAATTTACGGATTTTGTTGGAATATTCAAGTTGTAGACATACTTTAAAAATATATAATATGTTCCATTAAAATTAAATATTAATATTTTTATTTAATTATTTAATCGCATAAATCATATGATTTAAAATGTAATTGAAAACAATGATAGAAAAAAGAATCAAAAAAAGAATTTATAAATACTGACGATGTAGTTTCTACTCACTCACTCTTAATTTATAAAATATTACACATCATCATTTAAATCATGATCTCCGCCACACTCCAATTATACATAAACATTACACACACCTCAAAAGCCATATCACTTTTCACATCTCTAGCTTTTATCTCGTTCTATTTAAATCAACTTTTTCATATTCTATTCCACCACGAATCTCAATATATCCTCTTTCTTATGTATAATGTTTTGTTGGTCCCAGGCAGACCGATCTCCAATCAAGTGTTGTTTTTTATCTGCTCACCTTTCGGATTCGATGGTCATTACATTTTAATTATAAATTAATATCATCAATGGTTAGTGAGGTGCGTTTAATTTTTTCATTTTCTAAATTGTTCTCATTTCAAAAAATAGAAACGATTTGCAAAATATTAATGGGTTGACACATGTAAATTTATTGATTTGTTTTTTTGGTATTTGTCACTTTAGGTTCGCTTGTTGCATTTGATTATTTGGATTATCTTTATGTTTTTTCTTTTTCATTGATGGATTACTTTTAGGAAATATCTAAATTTTCTAGACAAACAAATATAAGATATGTGTTGTTACCGTTGACCTACCTATTTAATCATATATAAATGAAGAACATATTATGTTTTGTTATCAATGGCCAATATTATTGATCAGATGTCAAATAAAGTTTTCAAAAATTCCATGCAAAAATTAGTTATATCTATATAGGAATTTAAATTGTTAAAAATTTGGTAGAAATTTAGGAAAAATATTTAGATTATAGAAAATATTTGTCTGGGATAATTAGTAAAGGAGACAAAAATCTTTGTAAAATTGAGTTAAATAGGTATGATTTAGTGAATAAGATGTATAGTTTTTTCCTTTGTAAAAAGAATACTAAGTTGAAGTAATGTATCTATCTGGCTTGTAATAGTTGATGTGAATAAATTCTAACTTTTGAATGAAACGCGCATGCACTTATGTATCTTAAAGGTGCAAGAATTTCAGCTTGATGTTCATCAAGCTCAAGCACAAGGACAAACTCCTAAGATCTTTTACACCAACTTTAAAGATCCTTAGTCTTGTAAAAATGCAAATTTGTGCAATGTAAACATTCATGTAAATGCACATGAACATGTATATATACTTTTAATGGTCTTATTATAGAGTTGTAGTTTTTGGATAATTTACCTCTGTCTTGTTGTTTTGGACTTAGACTATGAAAGAGGGAGATCATATATAAATTTTGATCATTCTGACAAAAATACGGAATAAATTCAAAAATATTGTCAAGAATATGTTGTGGAAGTAAAGTCATAGTTATTATGGTTATTAGGAACTGGGCATGAACTTTATGACTCTTCAATGTAATAAAAAGTACATTTTACATTTTAATCTAAATAAGATTGTTCTTTTAATTATTTTTTGTTGCTCTTATCAACTAAATGATGTATATATTTTGTCGCTATTTATATATATTAGTTAATACACAATAACTCTAAATTTTAAATGTATATATAATTTCGATCATTCAAAATAAATGTACAAGTACCCTAGTTTCTGTAATTAACATTCCTATATATGTATAATTAATGCAACTCAAAACTTGTCTTCTTATTAAATAAAAGCATCTAGCATTATCAGAAACATACCCACATCTATATAGCGCAATCCATTTGTTATTTAGTTAATTTATAGTTTTCAAATACACGAAAAATGAAATTAAACCTAAGAGACGCGATATCCATCCTTATTTTTGTGTAATTATCTTTTTCGGATGAGACTTAGCATAACAAGTTATAATTTAATCCCTAAAATTCTCAAATATAAATAAAACACAAACGAGATTTAGCCTCAATTCGCCTAAATCTGACAACCGAGCAAAAATATATGTACGTTTGCAATTTTAAAACCAACAACATAAATTTCAACATATGGATTTTTTTGAATTTTTTATTACAACACATAGATCTCATTGGGATACTTCAATTTTACATACTGATGATTCAAAGTTAATCATCATATTGTCAAAAACTGCATCTATGGAGTTTTACAAAAACCAATAAAATCGAAATATTAACCTTTTATTTCCACCTTGATACCCTTATCGTAAAGACATGCCAGCATCCAAAATGTAGAGTCTTCATTTTGGGAGGATTTTGTACCTATTATTCACCTTTCTAGTGAGATTAGGAGCTCGACCGAAGAGTCAACACAACTAGTGCACCACTCGGACAATAACGACCTCTGCTCACATTTAGGGTAGGCTCATGAACAATTCTGACCAAAATCCCTTACGAGGACCCTAAGGTAATCAACTTTCTTGACACCCCTTATATGAAGACGATAGTCCATCTGGCGGCTATGTGTCTTATTGGGCTCATATACATTATTCATGTTCCCAAAGAGTAGAGGTATGTGCACTATATATTTGCAACTCTGCTTGAATAGATTTTAGCCTCAAACTACCTTGATCGCCAAAGTGTCATTCAGATCCCACCCTTTGGTGAGTAACCATGGTTTGCATGAAACAAGATCTAGAGCCCCGATCCAGGTAGAAACGCCAATGCGAAGAGACCTTTCCATAACATATATTTTCAAAGTCTAAGAGATGCTTTTAATATCTAGTGTAACGTTCAATTAATGGCACCATATGTGGGAAACTTATAAGTTTATATCACACGCACCGAGTAAGACACATGGATAACCGTAGTGCAAGATGAGGAAGATTAAAGGAGGTCTAAATCATTGTTCGGATAGAGCCACAAGGCTTATACAAAGAACCCTTTGTTTCTATATATTTTGATCGCAGTGCTGCAAGAATAGTTGTTTACTCAATGTATGTCGTCAAGAATATCATCTCGCTTCTTCACCCTTCATCGCTAGTTATATATTTTCAACAAATAAATTGTTAATCTAATCTAACATGTTTAAATAAAGATGGTCTAGATGATCTATAACACCTACATAACCTCAGCCTTATAAATCTTTTTTTTGTCTAAACAATACGTGTTTAATAAAGAAAATTGTAAGTGGTCCCCATAACCAATGAATATTCTCAAGATAAAATATGATGCATCTTTTTCATCTAATAAGTCATCTATCAAGTGTATTATTAGGGACTTCAAATGTGGTGTTATCAAATGCAATGCTTAAGATATTGTTGTTGAGAGTGAAATGGAGGCTAAAGTTTTAGGGATCTTGAAAGCTTGTATTTGGGCAAGAGATCACAAATAATTAAATGCATTGTTGAGAATATTGGTAAAGCCTTGATAGACGCTCTCGCAAACAATCTTAGTATTAGTGGTAACCCGAGTATTCGTAATATAATTCATAGTATTTAATTTGTTGATGAATCTTGTAACTCTTTATACGCATTTGTTATAAGAGAAAAAAACAAGTTATAGATTAAATGACCAAGAACGTGTCTTCGGAATTGGTTAACTCCCTTTCTAACCCAATCATTTTTTTGCTCTAGATGCGTCCCTATCGTTGATTGGTTAAATAAGTTGTAACTTTTAAAATATTAATGAAAAATCTTTTAGAACAAAAAAAATACATCATGTTAAGATATTGCCAAGTTTGTGACTTTAATTTTCATTTGTACTTAATATATTCCCCAACCGTAGGAATTTTACAGAAAAATTACAATGGGGCATGTTATAAATCTCTACAAATGTTCTAACTGGAAAAAGCAAACATATGGTGCTGAAAAGATTGATCAAGGCAACACGACAACATTGTCTATTCAGACTAAAAAACATGAAATTCCTAGGTGAAATATCTTTACTTAGTATAGACTATAGAGAGAGTAGCTTTCATTAAATTTAAGTGGAAGATTCTATAAATGACTTCTCATTTTCAGGAGACCGTTTAGGAGAATTCAAGAAAGGTTTCGGTGGAATTTGCAAGGAGTGAAGGCTACCTTTAAGCATCTCCACCACCTTACAAATCGCTGGCCGAACAATCAGATTTGTCTGAATACACCATAAGCCAACTAAAATAATCTTCCTAGTAATCTCTTCTTCCTCTTCACATGTAATAGCTTGTATATTTATCTCAGTTCCTAGCTCAAGATACTTATATATCCACTGAGGAAAGTAAATTTAACTACTTCTAACTACTTCCGCTATATTCTTCCTCACTCCGACCATTTCAAGAATCATCATCCCATAACTATAGATATCGGATTTATGAGAAACCTCTCCAAGGTGTCTAAAAATCACTTCTAGAGCTATATAACCAGGTGTTCCTCTAGCAGTCTACGCCGATAAAATACTTTGTTTTTTCTCGGATAATTTAGCCAGTCGTGAGGTTTAATATCAAAGTGAACAATTCTTGTACTCAAACCTCAGTGTAAGTAATCCAAACCTCGTGCGATTCCAATAGTAATCTCGTACAATGTTTTCCACTCCAAGTGACACTCATCATTTAGCAGTACATTTTTGTATATGAACTTGTCTAAAGATCCATTAACCATGAATTCATAGATTAATGCTCTTCTCTTGATGTAGCAAAAAACCAACAAAGTGACTACATTTACATGAGAAGTTTTACTAATGAAACTTCATTGATAAAATCTTCTCCATTACCTTTTGTATCATTCAAGACCTTCACAGCTACTAAACGGCCATCGGGTAGCTTTCCTTTATATACACAACCATATCCACCTTTCCCAAGTTTCTCCTTCAATGAGTTTGTTATTTTCTTAATTTCTGTATAGCTATAGTATTTTGGAGCAAAAGATCCACAGTTTCTCATAAATTCTTCAACATTTGGGTCATTTCTTCTATATACCCTCTGTTTACCTAACAACTTGAAACAATTTTTTCTATATCGGTAGAGTGTACACGAGATTACAATCGCACTGAGAAGTAAGTACTTATGCTGTATATAGAAAGTTAAATTAATTATATCTAATGGAACAAGATAAGTTACATGGAGGCCATATAAGTGATTTCTGGAGTAAAATACATAAGTATGTTCAGCGTTCGCTGCAATATTAAAAAAGAAAGCCACTATAAAAGTGAAATGACTAGAAGACCATTTTAGTTTTACCTATTATGATAATAATGAATAGTGGAATCGTCGCATGTCCAGATGCATCTGCTGCTGCAAGATAGACATTTAGCAGAAAAATGGTGAGTGAAAATTGATTTATTGAGAATATGATTTATCTAGTCATTATTATAAAAGCAAATAACAAAAATAGATATTGTTTAAAGCCTAAAAGCATTTTTAAACCAAATATTTTAAAATATCATCTTAATTCAAATATATTTATATATGTCATTTTTAGACTATTTCACTAGTTTCGTTAAATATTTTCTAAATTTTAAAAATAATTTAAACATTTTAAATAAAATAATTTATTTCTTTTATGTTTATTTGAAATGTCTACATTATCTTTAAAAAATTTATAAAATATTCTATAAATAACGCTTTAAATATTATGAGTTAAACTGTTTGGAAAAAAAACTAACGGGGAGACCGAGACAAAGGATGATGAAGAATATAAACTCTAACATGGAATGAAACACTTTAATGTAAAGGCGAAGGTCAATAGTTGGTCTACTGGTCAGAATATTCCATAGAGACTTAGAGATCCTGAAATCGAATTTTATTAGAATGAAATTGAATTTTATTGGAATCAAAATGATTTTACCGATAGTAAGTGATCCATAAAGCATACATCTAGAAACACGGGTACATGAAGGGAAACCGGAAGAATTCAAGAATTTTTTCTAGAGAATCTAAAACTTGAAATATTTAGTGAGGTTCGAGTTTGACTTTTTCTTTTTGGTTTCATTTCCAGTTCAGAAAAAACATTAAATCTTATATTTATGTTGGAAGATGGGGCTAATATTTATTAAGGTTTTTCCAAAAAAAACGTAAGGCAAATCCTAACAGCATTTCGGGACCAAGCTGCGATAAGTCAATTTTTCAAACCCGAGCTGTACGACACAGTTTTGCACGTTAACAAAAATCATTATATTTTATATATATATATATATATATATACAAGTTTTCAAGTTACATATATAGATACAATTTTAAAAGTAAAATCGTTCAATAAATAACATATAAAATTATATATCTTTCAAATTATTATCAAGATTAAATATATGGATTTTACTCTTTAGAGAATATTGTATTCCCAAATACCTTTTAAAATATAGAGGATAGTCTTGTAGAAAATTGAGAGATCAATTACTACTTTATGATAAAAAAAAAGATTAAACATCTATTCACTAGAGTAAGGATAGTGCCCACATACGAAAGAGTTCGGAATTGGGCATATGACCTCTAGCACCACATGTAAGAGGATATTGACCATTCATGCAATAGCAAATAAATGAACTTGAACTCGAGTTGTATCCACATTGCCCATCTGTTAGAATACATTGGTTACATCGTGTGTTGTTTGAAAACCATCTTACCTCAAAGCCACTTGCAAGAGCTAATTGTAATTTCCTTTCCGTAAACTTAAGACTTTCTAACCTTGAAAAGGTTTCTGAATTAACAGGAACGTTAATAGAATTGTTGCATCTCACCATACTAGAATAATCAGGTAAAAGTGCTTCTTTTGTCTAAGTAAAAGCTGAGGCTTGTACTTTTATTGACAATACGATCAAAATGATTTGGAAGCGCGCAACAAAGGTTGTCCTGGAATTAGAGAGCACCCATTGTAAAGAGTTGTGTTATGGTAATTGGCACCATAATCAAAGATTTTGAAATCCATGGTCGTATTATATAAAGACGAGGGACAAAGATTACTACATAAATCTTCTAGCAACTTTAAGAGCTTGTGTTGTTTTATTGACGGAAAGGACACGATATGTTACGGATTGGATTGTAATAAACGAAACATCTTCTACACACTTCAACAAAAAACATGGAAACCTGCAATTTTCAGGTCGTGCATCTCCGTAGAAAGGATAACCAAGTTTTGATCCTCCACAATAAATCACCTTTGTGAATTTTACGAATTCTTTGACTTGGTAGAAAGATAAAGGGGTATAGATTAGGCTAATTGTGATAAAGAATAAAAAGACTTAAAAGAGATTAATACTATGCATTTTCAGAGTAGACAAGAGAGTTTTTCTCCAATGCTATACTTTGGAAAATATCTTATAGAAAACCTTTATTATGGAGAATAAGTCAGTCAACCCTACCAAGCAATCACTTTGGAAGTAGAATCCAAAAACAAAAACCAAATCAAATGATTTTTTTTCCAACAAATCAATTGATAACTCGTTAATCTTTATTCCAGATTTCTAGAAAAAGGTGTTTTGTCTTTTTCTTTTTTAAGTATTAAGACACTTTTTTTTCAATATTACATTTGTTTAAATAATAAAATAGTATTGTAATAAATAATTCCCGTATATTAATTAAAAATATATATATAATTTATATAAAATCAAAATGTTAAGTGTTTTTTTAATCAAATTTATAATTTTCAAATGTTGACAATTCTGCCAAACTTATTTCTTGAACGACGTATCCTTGATTTAATACAGAAGGTTTGTACTTATTTTATTTTATTTTTTGAGTAAATAAATATATGTATATATAATTGTTTTGAAATAAATAAATTTACATACTCATAATTCAAAGTTGATAATCTGTGAATCAATAGAAAATCTATCTTTACTTAAGTAACAAATTATAATCATGCTTTATCAAAATATTACATGAATATTATTATACATAATACATACACCTATAGTGAATCTTCCTTTATCTTTGCTAGCAATGTATTGACATCGATCTTCTATTAATTTCTCTTCTATTCTGAAATATCATTGTCAAGTTAATTGCACTATAGGTCCCCATATTATACAAAAATTACAATATTTATAGGTTCCTAAATATAACAAAATCTGTAATATATATTCTTATAGGCCTTATATTAATTTATTTTAATGAATTTCAGTTTAAGCCCATATATCATATAATATAACCTATATTTTAATTTTATTATGCATAAAAACAAAATTTTCATAGAAATACAATTAATAAGATTGATTTTAGAAGTTGGGGAGACCAAGTGAAGATTCTAAAGATTATTTTTGATTTTTTCCATATCAATTGCACTATAGGTCCCTATAATATGTAAAATTGCATCGTATGTCCCTATATTTTGCAAAATTGCACTATAAGTCCTTATATTCTGCAAAATTACACTATAGGTTCCTATATTGAATTTAATATGTTCATAAAATTCTTTCATTCTCACATTCCAAAAGATAATAAGGAAATCAATAAACATTCCTTTATCACAGTCCACCAGAAAACCTTTTAACAATCATGTTAAACCTGCAATGTATTTTTTGATATTGCAACTCATTTTTAATTTGAAGATATAATTTTCACAATAAAGTATGATGTAAGGAAATTTAAAACACATATGTTCCACATCTTCAATAAGATATATGAAATTTTGGTCAACATCAAGTTCTAAACATATTTTTAAATATATAATATATTTTGTTAAAATTAAATATACTAATATTTTTTTATTTTTTTATTCTAATTAATTACGAACATAAATCATATAACTTAATATTTATTTCAAAAAAAATTAAATATTTGACGTGTAGTTTCTAATCACTCTTACCTATAAAATGTAACATATCATCCTTCAAAAACCTAACAGCCGCCACACCTCAATTATGTATTTTACACACACCTCAAAAGGTATATCATTATTCTCACATCTCCGGCAGTTATCTCATTCTTTCTAAATCAACTTCTTCTTATTCTAGTTCACCACAAATCTCCATTTCTTCTCTTTCTTATGTTAATTTTTTGTCCTATTTAGTCCATTCTCCAATCAAGTGTTCATTATTTGCTTACCTATTAGATCGATGGTCATTATATTTCAATTATAGATTTATATCTATATAAATTAGAGAGGTGCGTTCATTTTTTCTATTTTCTAAAGTATTCTTATTTCTTCTTTATTTTTAAATAGAAATCGTAAAATATTAATGGGCGGACACATGTAAATTTATTAATTTGGAATTTTTTGGTATTTGCCATTTTAGGTTTTTAAATGCATTTGAATTTTTGAATATTTTTTATGTTTTTTTGTTTGGATTGATGAATTACTTATATGTATATATATATATATATATATATATATATATATATATATACATAAAAGTTGTGTTTTGCTACCACTTAAGTACCTACTTAATTAAGTATATGTAAATGAAGAAGAAATATATGTTTTGTTATCAAGTTTTTTGTAAACATAGTATATTCTTAATAAATAATAGTACATTAGCACCCTTTGAAAAAAAATTAGTATAAATTTGTCCATGAAAGGCATACTATTCTCAACCGATTGTTGGTAGATGAGATTGTAACACTAATTAAAATTAAAAAATATAAAACGTTTAGGAAAAATTAAGCTTAGCTTCAAGAAACATAATCTCCTCTTCACACTGAACTCTTTCAATATTAGCATCCAAATACTTTTTAGTTTCAGAAAAAAATGCAAAACTAATCAACCTACCTCACTCTTAAAAACCCAACAGTCATACCCAACAATTAAAAACATCATAAAGATTTATCCCATATCTTGAACTCTCACCTAGATGTAGTGAATTTACAACCTCAAATACTTTCAGTTGTGTTAACAAATTTGAATATCATTCCCGCAGGTAATTTGCAGAATCTATGCGAACTCCATCAACTGGAAGCTCAGAATCTATGCGAACTCCATCAACAACAACATGAAAATCATCAAAGGTTTTGAGTCTTGGGAGGAACTTGAAACCCTCCAAATACTTCGGAAGCTAATTCATCACTAGAGTTTTTGGATTGTTCTTCAAGTTCCCGTTCTGCCCGAGAGGAGGTGCGGCTGACCGTGAGAAACGTCACAAAATATTATTTATCAGCAAAATTCAGTTGGTTAATCTGAGTACTTTCGCCTTCTTGTATATTGTATTTAATATTGACAAGCTGGTACAAAACTTTTCCAAACAAATTTAGATTAAGATCATAGGTCTATTGAAACGCAATACAATCGTTCATTTTAATATGTTCATATAATTCTTTCATACGCATAGTCCCGAAAACCTTTTAAAAATCTTGATAAACTAATCTCCAATATATATTCTTGGTCTTGTAACTTATTCTAATTTGAAAGAAAAAATTAGCCTAATAAATTATGATATAAGAACATTCATATTAAACCCATCTTCAATATTATCCCCACAATTTTGTTAGGATCACACTCCAACCGCATTTATAACCAAATTTACGGATTTTGTTGGAATATTCAAGTTGTAGACATACTTTAAAAATATATAATATGTTCCATTAAAATTAAATATTAATATTTTTATTTAATTATTTAATCGCATAAATCATATGATTTAAAATGTAATTGAAAACAATGATAGAAAAAAGAATCAAAAAAAGAATTTATAAATACTGACGATGTAGTTTCTACTCACTCACTCTTAATTTATAAAATACCACACATCATCATTTAAATCATGATCTCCGCCACACTCCAATTATACATAAACATTACACACACCTCAAAAGCCATATCACTTTTCACATCTCTAGCTTTTATCTCGTTCTATTTAAATCAACTTTTTCATATTCTATTCCACCACGAATCTCAATATCTCCTCTATCTTATGTATAATGTTTTGTTAGTCCTAGGCAGACCGATCTCCAATCAGGTGTTGTTTTTTATCTGCTCACCTTTCGGATTCGATGGTCATTACATTTTAATTATAAATTCATATCATCAATGTTTAGTGAGGTGCGTTTAATTTTTTCATTTTCTAAATTGTTCTCATTTCAAAAAATAGAAACGATTTGCAAAATATTAATGGGTTGACACATGTAAATTTATTGATTTGTTTTTTTGGTATTTGTCACTTTAGGTTCGTTTGTTGCATTTGATTATTTGGATTATCTTTATGTTTTTTCTTTTTCATTGATGAATTACTTTTAGGAAATATCTAAATTTTCTAGACAAACAAATATAAGATATGTGTTGTTACCGTTGACCTACCTAGTTAATCATATATAAATGAAGAACATATTATGTTTTGTTATCAATGGCCAATATTATTGATCAGATGTCAAATAAAAGTTTTCAAAAATTCCATGAAAAAATTAGTTATATCTATATAGGAATTTAAATTGTTAAAAATTTGGTAGAAATTTAGGAAAAATATTTAGATTATAGAAAATATTTGTATGGGATAATTAGTAAAGGAGACAAAAATCTTTGTAAAATTGAGTTAAATAGGTATGATTTAGTGAATAAGATGTATAGTTTTTTCCTTTGTAAAAAGAATACTAAGTTGAAGTAATGTATCTATCTGGCTTGTAATAGTTGATGTGAATAAATTCTAACTTTTGAATGAAACGCGCATGCACTTATGTATCTTAAAGGTGCAAGAATTTCAGCTTGATGTTCATCAAGTTCAAGCACAAGGACAAACTCCTAAGATCTTTTACACCAACTTTAAAGATCCTTAGTCTTGTAAAAATGCAAATTTGTACAATGTAAACATTCATGTAAATGCACATGAACATGTATATATACTTTTAATGGTCTTATTATAGAGTTGTAGTTTTTGGATAATTTACCTCTGTCTTGTTGTTTTGGACTTAGACTATGAAAGAGGGAGATCATATATAAATTTTGATCATTCTGATAAAAATACGGAATAAATTCAAAAATATTGTCAAGAATATGTTGTGGAAGTAAAGTCATAGTTATTATGGTTATTAGGAACTGGGCATGAACTTTATGACTCTTCAATGTAATAAAAAGTACATTTTACATTTTAATCTTAATAAGATTGTTCTTTTAATTATTTTTTGTTGCTCTTATCAACTAAATGATGTATATATTTTGTCGCTATTTATATATATTAGTTAATACACAATAACTCTAAATTTTGAATGTATATATAATTTCGATCATTCAAAATAAATGTACAAGTACCCTAATTTCTGTAATTAACATTCCCATATATGTATAATTAATGCAACTCAAAACTTGTCTTCTTATTAAATAAAAGCATCTAGCATTATTAGAAACATACCCACATCTATATAGCGCAATCCATTTCTTATTTAGTTAATTTATAGTTTTCAAATACATGAAAAATGAAATTAAACCTAAGAGACGCGATATCCATCCTTATTTTTGTGTAATTATCTTTTTCGGATGAGACTTAGCATAACAAGTTATAATTTAATCCCTAAAATTCTCAAATATAAATAAAACACAAACGAGATTTAGCCTCAATTCGCCTAAATCTGACCACCGAGCAAAAATATATGTATGTTTGCAATTTTAAAACCAACAACATAAATTTCAACATATGGATTTTTTTGAATTTTTTATTACAACACATAGATCTCATTGGGATACTTTTCAAAGTTAATCATCATATTGTCAAAAACTGCATCTATGGAGTTTTACAAAAACCAATAAAATCGAAATACTAACCTTTTATTTCCACCTTGATACCCTTATCGTAAAGACATGCCAGCATCCAAAATGTAGAGTCTTCATTTTGGGAGGATTTTGTACCTATTATTCACCTTTCTAGTGAGATTAGGAGCTCGACCGAAGAGTCAACACAACTAGTGCACCACTCGGACAATAACGACCTCTGCTCACATTTAGGGTAGGCCCATGAACAATTCTGACCAAAATCCCTTACGAGGACCCTAAGGTAATCAACTTTCTTGACACCCCTTATATGAAGACGATAGTCCATCTGGCGGCTATGTGCCTTATTGGGCTCATATACATTATTCATGTTCCCAAAGAGTAGAGGTATGTGCACTATATATTTGCAACTCTGCTTGAATAGATTTTAGCCTCAAACTACCTTGATCGCCAAGTGTCATTCAGATCCCACCCTTTGGTGAGTAACCATTGTTTGCATGAAACAAGATCTAGAGCCCCGATCCAGGTAGAAACGCCAATGCGAAGAGACCTTTCCATAACATATATTTTCAAAGTCTAAGAGATGCTTTTAATATCTAGTAGTGTAACGTTCAATTAATGGCACCATATGTGGGAAACTTATAAGTTTATATCACACGCACCGAGTAAGACACATGGATAACCGTAGTGCAAGATGAGGAAGATTAAAGGAGGTCTAAATCATTGTTCGGATAGAGCCACAAGGCTTATACAAAGAACCCTTTGTTTCTATATATTTTGATCGCAGTGCTGCAAGAATAGTTGTTTACTCAATGTATGTCGTCAAGAATATCATCTCGCTTCTTCACCCTTCATCGCTAGTTATATATTTTCAACAAATAAATTGTTAATCTAATCTAACATGTTTAAATAAAGATGGTCTAGATGATCTATAACACCTACATAACCTCAGCCTCATAAATCTTTTTTTTGTCTAAACAATACGTGTTTAATAAATAAAATTGTAAGTGGTCCCCATAACCAATGAATATTCTCAAGATAAAATATGATGCATCTTTTTCATCTAATAAGTCATCTATCAAGTGTATTATTAGGGACTTCAAATGTGGTGTTATCAAATGCAATGCTTAGGATATTGTTGTTGAGAGTGAAATGGAGGCTAAAGTTTTAGGGATCTTGAAAGCTTGTATTTGGGCAAGAGATCACAAATAATTAAATGCATTGTTGAGAATATTGGTAAAGCCTTGATAGACGCTCTCGCAAACAATCTTAGTATTAGTGGTAACCCGAGTATTCGTAATATAATTCATAGTATTTAATTTGTTGATGAATCTTGTAACTCTTTATACGCATTTGTTTTAAGAGAAAAAAACAAGTTACAGATTAAATGACCAAGAACGTGTCTTCGGAATTGGTTAACTCCCTTTCTAACCCAATCATTTTTTTGCTCTAGATGCGTCACTTTCGTTGATTGGTTAAATAAGTTGTAACTTTTAAAATATTAATGAAAAATCTTTTAGAACAAAAAAAATACATCATGTTAAGATATTGCCAAGTTTGTGACTTTAATTTTCATTTGTAGTTAATATATTCCCCAACCGTAGGAATTTTACAGAAAAATTACAATGGGGCATGTTATAAATCTCTGCAAATGTTCTAACTGGAAAAAGCAAACATATGGTGCTGAAAAGATTGATCAAGGCAACACGACAACATTGTCTATTCAGACTAAAAAACATGAAATTCCTAGGTGAAATATCTTTAGTTAGTATAGACTATAGAGAGAGTTGCTTTCATTAAATTTAAGTGGAAGATTCTATAAATGACTTCTCATTTTCAGGAGACCGTTTAGGAGAATACAAGAAAGGTTTCGGTGGAATTTGCAAGGAGTGAAGGCTACCTTTAAGCATCTCCACCACCTTACAAATCGCTGGCCGAACAATCAGATTTGTCTGAATACACCATAAGCCAACTAAAATAATCTTCCTAGTAATCTCTTCTTCCTCTTCACATGTAATAGCTTGTATATTTATCTCAGTTCCTAGCTCAAGATACTCATATATCCACTGAGGAAAGTAAATTTCACTACTTCTAACTACTTCCGCTATATTCTTCCTCACTCCGACCATTTCAAGAATCATCATCCCATAACTATAGATATCGGATTTATGAGAAACCTCTCCAAGGTTTCTAAAAATCACTTCTAGAGCTATATAACCAGGTGTTCCTCTAGCAGTAAACGCCGATAAAATACTTTGTTTTTTCTCGGATAATTTAGCCAGTCGTGAGGTTTAATATCAAAGTGAACAATTCTTGTACTCAAACCTCAGTGTAAGTAATCCAAACCTCGTGCGATTCCAATAGTAATCTCGTACAATGTTTTCCACTCCAAGTGACACTCATCATTTAGCATTACATTTTTGTATATGAACTTGTCTAAAGATCCATTAACCATGAATTCATAGATTAATGCTCTTCTCTTGATGTAGCAAAAAACCAACAAAGTGACTACATTTACATGAGAAGTTTTACTAATGAAACTTCATTGATAAAATCTTCTCCATTACCTTTTGTATCATTCAAGACCTTCACAGCTACTAAACGGCCATCGGGTAGCTTTCCTTTATATACACAACCATATCCACCTTTCCCAAGTTTCTCCTTCAATGAGTTTGTTATTTTCTTAATTTCGGTATAGCTATAGTATTTTGGAGCAAAAGATCCACAGTTTCTCATAAATTCTTCAACATTTGGGTCATTTCTTCTATATACCCTCTGTTTACCTAACAACTTGAAACAATTTTTTCTATATCGGTAGAGTGTACACGAGATTACAATCGCACTGAGAAGTAAGTACTTATGCTGTATATAGAAAGTTAAATTAATTATATCTAATGGAACAAGATAAGTTACATGGAGGCCATATAAGTGATTTCTGGAGTAAAATACATAAGTATGTTCAGCGTTCGCTGCAATATTAAAAAAGAAAGCCACTATAATAGTGAAATGCCTAGAAGACCATTTTAGTTTTACCTATTATGATAATAATGAATAGTGGAATCGTCGCATGTCCAGATGCATCTGCTGCTGTAAGATAGACATTTAGCAGAAAAATGGTGAGTGAAAATTGATTTATTGAGAATATGATTTATCTAGTCATTATTATAAAAGCAAATAACAAAAATAGATATTGTTTAAAGCGTCAAAGCATTTTTAAACCAAATATTTTAAAATATCATCTTAAGTCAAATATATTTATATATGTCATTTTTAGACTATTTCACTAGTTTCGTTAAATATTTTCTAAATTTTAAAAATAATTTAAACATTTTAAATAAAATAGTTTATTTCTTATATGTTTATTTGAAATGTCTACATTATCTTTAAAAAATTTATAAAATATTCTATAAATAACGCTTTAAATATTATGAGTTAAACTGTTTGGAAAAAAAACTAACGGGGAGACCGAGACAAAGGATGATGAAGAATATAAACTCTAACATGGAATGAAACACTTTAATGTAAAGGCGAAGGTTAATAGTTGGTCTACTGGTCAGAATATTCCATAGAGACTTAGAGATCCTGAAATCGAATTTTATTAGAATGAAATTGAATTTTATTGGAATCAAAACGATTTTACCGATAGTAAGTGATCCATAAAGCATACATCTAGAAACACGGGTACATGAAGGGAAACCGGAAGAATTCAAGAATTTTGTCTAGAGAATCTAAAACTTGAAATATTTAGTGAGGTTCGAGTTTGACTTTTTCTTTTTGGTTTCATTTCCAGTTCAGAAAAAACATTAAATCTTATATTTATGCTGGAAGATGGGGCTAATATTTATTAAGGTTTTTCCAAAAAAAAACGTAAGGCAAATCCTAACAGCATTTCGGGACCAAGCTGCGATACGTCAATTTTTCAAACCCGAGCTGTACGACACAGTTTTGCACGTTAACAAAAATCATTATATTTTATATATATATATATACAAGTTTTCAAGTTACATATATAGATACAATTTTAAAAGTAAAATCGTTCAATAAATAACATATAAAAGTATATATCCTTCAAATTATTATCAAGATTAAATATATGGATTTTACTCTTCAGAGAATATTGTATTCCCAAATACCTTTTAAAATATGGGGGATAGTCTTGTAGAAAATTGAGAGATCAATTACTACTTTATGATAAAAAAAAAGATTAAACATCTATTCACTAGAGTAAGGATAGTGCCCACATACGAAAGAGTTCAGAATTGGGCATAAGACCTCTAGCACCACATGTAAGAGGATATTGACCATTCATGCAATAGCAAATAAATGAACTTGAACTCGAGTTATATCCACATTGCCCATCTGTTAGAATACATTGGTTACATCATGTGTTGTTTGAAAACCATCTTACCTCAAAGCCACTTGCAAGAGCTAATTGTAATTTCCTTTCCGTAAACTTAAGACTTTCTAACCTTGAAAAGGTTTCCGAATTAACAGGAACGTTAATAGAATTGTTGCATCTCACCATACTAGAATAATCAGGAAAAAGTGCTTCTTTTGTCTAAGTAAAAGCTGAGGCTTGTACTTTTATTGACAATACGATCAAAATGATTTGGAAGCGCGCAACAAAGGTTGTCCTGGAATTAGAGAGCACCCATTGTAAAGAGTTGTGTTATGGTAATTGGCACCATAATCAAAGATTTTGAAATCCATGGTCGTATTATATAAAGACGGGACAAAGATTACTCCATAAATCTTCTAGCAACTTTAAGAGCTTGTGTTGTTTTATTGACGGTTGGATTGTAATAAACGGAAATTCTTCTACACACTTCAACAAAAAACCTGGAAACCTGCAATTTTCAGGCCGTGCATCTCCGTAGAAAGGATAACCAAGTTTTGATCCTCCACAATGAATCGCCTTTGTGAATTTTACGAATTCTTTGACTATGTAGAAAGATAAAGGGGTATAGATTAGGCTAATTGTGATAAAGAATAAAAAGACTTAAAAGAGATTAATACTATGCATTTTCAGAGTAGACAAGAGAGTTTTTCTCCAACGCTATACTTCGGAAAATATCTTATAGAAAACCTTTATTATGGAGAATAAGTCAGTCAACCCTACCAAGCAATCACTTTGGAAGCAGAATCCAAAAACAAAAACCAAATCAAATGATTTTTTTTTTCCAACAAATCAATTGATAACTCGTTAATCTTTATTCCAGATTTCTAGAAAAAGGTGTTTTGTCTTTTACTTTTTTAAGTATTCAGACAAATTTTTTTTCCATATCAATTGAACTATAAGTCCCTATAATATGAAAAATTATACTATACTACTAGGTCCCTATATTCTGCAAAATTGCACTATAGGTCCCTATATTATACAAAATTGCACTCTAGGTCCCTATATTATGCAAAATTAGAAAATCCACATAAGATTAGAAAAAATTTAAAGTTTTGTAAATTTACCCAAAATTTACAAATTTAGGCCTAAAAAGAATGTGTTGGTCAAGAAGTTGGAAGAGGGAGACGACAAGTAGGACACTCCATCTTAATATCCATCCATCGTAATAAACAACCCGCATGAAAGAAATGATCACATGGTGTCACCTATATTTAACAATCATTAATTGCACTTTAGGAACTTAATATTATATATATACACAATTCTTTAAACATTTTATTAGATTCGGACGCTCTTTTTCAAGAATGCACTCCTTTGAAATTAGCGTCAATATTGACTTAAGTGCCCTATATTTTGCAAATATTGTACTATAGGTCCCTATATTATGACAAAATTGCACTATACGTTACTATATCATGCAAAAATTGTACTATAGGCCCCTATATCATGCAAAAACGGTTGATGAATTACTTATATATATATATATATATATATATATATATATATATATATATATATATATATATTAGGGCTGCACACGGGTCGGTTATCCGACCCGAAGTGCTAAACCCTTCACCCAATCCGAGGTGTGCGGGTTTGGAAAATTAAGACCCTAACCCTATTTTAATTCTCTAAATCTGAACGGGTTGGGTACCCGCGGGTTGGGTGCGGTTTGGCTCGGGTGCGGGTCTGGTCAACACAAAGTCAAAGTACTTAAAAAAATTGAAAATTTCCAAAACATTCCATATATAGAAACTTAACAAAATAAGAAAGTTACTATATATAGTAACTTTCCTAATATGAGTTACAACTTACATTACAAATTAACATTACAGCTTAGATATTACACCATATGACCAAACCATTACAAGTTACACAAAACCATTAGAGAAGTTAGACAAGTTACAAATTACACAAAACCAAATCAAAATTATAGTACTTATACAAATTTTACAGTCAAATAAGTTTAAATGCAACCTCTATTGTGCAAAATAGAGAAGATGTACAAAATTGGTTGCATTTTCTTCTTTGCTTCCAAGAACCTTGATACTTCTTCCAATTTTCAATCCAGCTGCAATTTTCCTGATTTTTTCAACAAAATGGAAATGGAATTTGTTATATTTTAGCCTCAGATTATAAGTTCATCATTGGCCTTAGGGATCACCTCAGGACAAAGGGACAAGGACTACTTTTAAATATCACAAGTTACTCTCAATTCCAACTAAAACTGTTGCCAACTCAACCTTGTCTTCCTTAATTACCATAGCCTCATAAATATATATAGTTTAAAACATAATCATAGGCCTCTAATGAAAGGAAGTAGGGAGATGCAAAACAATAGAAGTTGAAAACTGAAATTCCTTGAGATAATATAAAAGAGTCGGTGATTTATACCTTAAGGTTATTGGTTACAGATGGGTTATAGTGGACTCGGTGGTTGTCTCACTCAACTCATCCAAGCCTAAATAACCTGTTAAACAAAAAAAAAGTATAAACAAATACAAAGTCAGATTGTGTAGCAAATAAGAAATCCAAAAAAAAACTTAACATTACAGTAATATACCTAATTCAGCTTCCAAATCCTCAATTAGTTTTTTTGAAGTGTTTAAATTAATTGGTAGTGTAGATTTCAACCAATTTTGAATACAAATAAGTGCCTCAACTGTTTTTGGAGATAAAGAACTTCTGAATTGGTCAAGAACTCTACCACTAGTGCTAAAAGCAGATTCAGAAGCAACTGTTGAAACAGGGACATGTAGGACATGCCTTGCCATCTCAGATAATGCTTTGAATCTGAAAGAATTGAATTTCCACCAACTAAGAACATCAAATTTATCTGTCATTTCCTCAACCTCTTCATTGAGGTATCTTTGAAGTTCATTGCCCTTGGAAATATTTTTTTCAGCCATGAAAGATTGAAACCTATTCCCAAGAACACTATTGGACTCAATATTAGTCACTTCAGGACCAGAATTGGATTTTCCAGTTCCAGGAGCAACTGTTTTTGAGTAGCAACCAAATAGCCAAGTTAAAACATCTTCAACTCTTGCAATCAAAGCACTTGATTGAGCTGGAGTATACATGAAGTTAAAGTAGCAAGTTAATTATAGTAATTTTTTCCTTGGATCCAACACAACTGCAACATATAACAATATATTAATACTTTGGATTCCCTAGTATTTAAGGAATTTTCCCTTCATTTTAATAGCCATTTCCTTCAAAACCTCATCATCTGATCCACACAGTTCTTCAATTTTTTCCCAAATTATAACTATTTCATCATAGAACAGGTTTGAAATAACAAACAAAGTTCCTGAAAATTTCTTTGTTGAGTTGTAAAATAATCTCAGAAACTCAACAAAAGATGCAGCATTTTGCCAATCAACAAAATTAGGAGATGGTCTTTCACAATCAGTAACAAAGAATTCCTTATAGTTGTCATTATGTTCATTCATTGTAGAAAAAACTGTCTCAAACTTAATGGCAGATTCTAGCATTTTATAAGTTGAATTTCATCTAGTTGGGACATCAAGACTTAGTGAAGCCTTTGATTCAATAGAACAATTAGCCATAGACTCTTTAAATGAAGTAGAAAGAGAAGGAGAGGACCTTACATATCTTACGGCCTCGCGTATATTTTTAATAGAAGCTTCAATTTCAGAAAGTCCTTCCCTTACAATAAGATTCAAGATATGTGCGCAACACTTTACATGAAGCAACTCGTGATTTAATAGGGTTTTTGGTTTGTGTCCAGCATTTTTAACCAAGTATTTAATAGTGACAGTATTTGAAGAGGCATTGTCAACTGTTAAACACAGATATGAGTCAATCTCCCACTCCTTAAGTATTGATTCAACAACTATGCCTATTGTTTCCCCCTTATGGTCCTCAACCATACAAAACCCGATGATTCTTTTTTGAAGTACCCATTCACAATCAATATAATGGGCTGTGAGACACATATAAGATAGATTTTGATTAGAAGTCCAACAATCTGTTGTCATACTAATGCGCATTCCCTTCAAAAAAAATTTAAGCTCATTCTTTTCCTCACCATATATTGACATACATTTCCTCATTATAGTCATCCTTGATGGAATCTTAACATACTTGGGTTGCATCACATTACAGAATTTCTTAAAACCAACACCCTCCACAAATCTGAAAGACAACTCATCCAAGATAACCATTTCAGCCAAAGCTTTAGTACAAGCCTCAGCTGAGAACACATAAGTAGCTACTCCACCACCAAACTCTTCTTTGTTTAACACTAACTGAGTTTGTCCACCTTCTAGAGGGGGGTAGAATGGATACTTTTTGCATCTCCTATGATTTATATAGTTGAGCATATTAGAAGAACCATGTCTCCTTGAATCAGCTGCATAAGAAGTTTCACAATACTTACACACACCTCTCCTTACATTTGCCTCATCTATTATAGGATCAAAAACTGTCCAACAATCATCAATTATCTTAAGCTTCTTAGCATCAGGTTGTTTTGCACCTACTGGAGGTGTATGTTTAGTTAAAGTAGTAGCATCATCAGGAGTTGATTTAACTCCCTCAGTTTGTGTTGAAGAGCTAAGATCAGTTGTTGCCTCATTTACAATAACCATCACACAATTTATATCTGCAATTAACACATAAACACTTAGTCAAAAACTTGTGATATACATTCTACAATATCTAAACAATATGTTAGAATAAAATCTTGAAGTCTAATTACCTTATCTGACATTGACAAAACACACAGAGGATTAATAATCCAAAAGCCAATCCAAACTTGCATATTAGAGTAGATCTTTAACAACATTATAAGAATCAAGAATAAAGATAAAATTAGTCTTGCAATTATTATTATCATCCAAGGACTAAGGGGTATCATTTAACATCAATGTCAATTTTAAAAATTGATCACTATTATCAACTAAATATTTACTCGCATTTAATTTATAGTTAAGAAAATATCCGTTTACGAAATACAAGTTGGGTAAAGACTTAGAAGAATTTAGAGATTTTAGTTTACCCTAGAGTTCAGGTGCAACATCACATCGATGTACTTTTCAAATAACTGAATCAGACATGTTAAGGAACAATTAATTGAATGCTTCTTCATTTATTTCTTAAACTATGTCCAAGAGATCCTTATGCCATAGTTTTGTGTTCTCAATCAATGAATGTCCTACATTACGATGAGATAGTAGCGCGTTCATCCTTATCTGCCATACACCAACGTTAATTTTTCAATCATAAGCTAACATCTCAAACGAATTGTTGGCATCATTTTAGTACACGAAAAATATAGATCTATACAAACAGTTAAAAAAAGAAACTTTAAAGCATGACAAAATGCTTTTTTAACCACGAGTTTATATCCACCAGATCTCAAAAACTGAAAAGTCTCCCAGGAGTTCAGAATATATAAAAACATTTTGAAATACCTTTAAAGATTATGAAGAACCCAGAAACACTAAATATGAAAACCCAAAAAACTGAAAGAACTTTAATAGACTTTTAGATCCGGATAATCAAATCCTAAAAGAGTAAAAAATTTAATATATTTGTAAGGGATTAAAACAAACTCTTATTCCATTGATGTAAAAAAATTAAGCTCATAAGATTTGAGTTTCAAAATACATTTCAGGAAAGAGTTTAGAGCAAACAATAAAGAACACAATGATTTATCGTAGTTTAACAAAATATCTATGTCCACGTTGGGCTCAGGTAAGAGAAGTAACATATTAATATTCAGATCTATCAACTCATCTAAACTACACACACCAACTACGCTAGCTAACTATGATTATTTTTTATATTTAGATTATACAAGTTATTACATGAGATTTCAACACTCTAATTGATCTAGAAGATAACCCGTAAGTTAATTTCTAAAAGGATAGAGAAGACTTAAAAACTCAAGAACAAGAGAATGAGCCAAAATATGAATAAAGGAACCTTATATATATGGGGTGGGTAGGGTTTTAATTTGAGTCGTCCAAACCGATCAAGATCAATAAATTTAATACATCCAGCATTTACATAATAAAACACAAACATTTTAGACTCAAGTCCAATAACCTATAAAAATTTTCAGCCCAAATAATAAGACCAAACCTGACATATGACAAAACCAAAAACAAAAAAACAATCATATTTCATAAATAAAAAATCCCAAATTCAATTGATAATTTTGTTAGTTCTTTTTGTTCGATTTATTTTTTTGTTGGAAATTTTACTTACTCCACTCCCATTTAGCCCACTTAAAACATTTGACCTAAAATTAATTGATTCATTGAAATCTAAACCTTTATATTTTGAAAGCTCCCCGTTTTCTTCTTCATGTATAAAGTAGAGATAAAATTCAAGAAAATCCATAAAATGAATAAAAAGGAACAGAGAAGGCTCAAATTAAAAGTTATTATATAAAATGGTGAATTGTTTTGCTATTCTTTGATATATATATTATTCAACTTATTTTTTATAAGAAAAACTATGATTTTGATGTATAATATGTGTCAATGAGAAAGATATATATAAACAATTACGATAGAGAATTATTATATTTTTTATCATTTATTTATATCTTGCAAATATATAAAGGTCGATTTGAATTTATAGTTTAATCATGTTTCTTTATTGAGCCTTATTAATATAATTTTTTTGAATTTATTTATAGAAAGATAGTTGATCATGATATTTCAAAAATATCTAGGTAAGTCTTGTCTCTCTTAAAAGTAGATTGTATGTATAAGAATTTAAATTGATGATTACTTATAGTTAGGTTATAAATTATTTGAGTAATCATATGGTTCAGTAAATTTGAGATGTTAACTATTGAGGTCAATTGGAAGGGGTTTTTTATGCAACAATTGGTATTACCTACACTATTACACATATCACTCATTCCCTAGTTTTCTTGTATATCAAAATGTGGGAAGTTAAGAAATCTGATTGTGACCAAACCCAAGTTGTAGCTTATTGTAGTCCATTACTTCTACTATGCACGCGGGAAATGATCGGGATAACCTAGATCTGTTATTGTGCGATCATATTACTCAATCCAATGAATTTCCTTTAATAATCTAAGTTTTCTTGTTCTGCCTCCTTGGACTCCTTCAATATGGCTTGAAAGGAGAAACAAAGGAGTGCTCCTTGCGAATTACCTTTAGAACATATAGCTAATCTAAAGGATATGGTTGATCCAAGATGTTTTTCCGGGTTAAAATTTATCATACTAAGAGGGGTTCGGGGTGACTGAATCGAATATTTAGGCTAATAACAATGGGGATAAAATTTAGGTCGAGATAGGGGGTTTAAGGTCATTTATACGTAGTTTTTATCAATTTGTGCAATTGTAACATTCTACTTGTCACTTGTTTCCCGGTTGCATTATATTAACTTAACGAGACATCCTTTAGTTTTAATATAATTCTGTTTTATTCAAGTTTCTATATCTTCTTTTATAGGACTCTCTTTTCATGTTAGTATAGTCAAAAAAGTAGAAGATCCGCAAAACAATAAAAAAACTCAAATGCATGGCCCATAATTGCGCACACTTTAAGTGTTTTATCACATGCCCCCACTTGTGTTTTTGCATCTATTAAAAGAATGCTACATATATGGGTAAACTGGTTTTCTACCTCCTGGTTTTTTACAGTTTAAGTTTCTTTTTATTTCAATATATTTTGTTCATTGTGTATAAAATACATAGGTCCATGTGTATATGATATATTAAGTAAATTCCCATGTTTGTCCTCAGATTTAGTTTCTTTTTTTTAACAGTTCTATCTTGGTTGAATTTTTCGGGAGAGGCATATCAAACTTCTATAATGGTAAATCCAAATCTTAAACTAGCCTAGTTAAAGTTGAATCAAGTTTATCCGTAAAAGAGATAGCAAAACTGGATAATGAGTACGACAAGAAACGCAAAATGATGTTGGCACATAATAATTTCTTTAACAAGAGCTATTATAATATTCAAGGAAGTACCATATGGGGTGGGGGTTTAACCAATCGATCTTCACATTCCAAAATTTCACTAGTTGTCCCATTAGCTGCTACTGGTCATTGTTTGGAAAGGATGAAGAAAGATTATGAAAATGATGAAATGTTTCTTGCATCTTAGCCCAGTCTAGTCAATATTTTAGACTGTAATGGCTACAAAGATTCTTTTAATTTTTTATTCTTACTTGTCTTTATCTCTTCAATTTTTTACTCCATGTTTCGTCTATATTAATGATGTTTTCATCTACAATGACATAAGCAATTCTACAACTAGTGTATCAAGTTTTACATAATGATCCTCAACGTGGACCAAGTGACCACCTCCATTAGGTCCATTTTGTAAACTGTATATATGTTTATCGAAATTGAGTTGTTGAAACAGCAGATAACTAATTGCTCTTGAATTTGATAAATAAATATTTCCTATGAATATTTTATAATGGATTTAAATGCTTAATAGTATGATAAAGTTATTTTATATGTCTTATTTGGCAAAAATTATATTGTCTCTGGCTATCAAAGAAATCAACGGTATGCATATAATCCTTTGGGTCATTTACAAAATATATTTTTCAAATAATATATCTTTAATCGTTCACTGGAGTAAATGTATGTTTACTTTTTATAAATTAAACTCTGTTGATGAAATATATTTTACTTTTGGACCATCTAGTTTTGATGAATGAAAATTAAAGTAGGTTAATTAACTTTCTTTTACTTTGGGACCATCTATTTTGATGAATGATGTTCCTAGTTAGCTCTCTAACTGTTTGAAGTTTCTTTAATTATTCTTTCACTTGTAACTAATACTAATCATATTTATATATTTATAGCATTTTTTTAATATTGTATTTATCGAAAAAAGGTCGTTGACCATGGCATTTCAACGACAGAGACATTTTATGTAATTAACTTGGCAAATCTTATCGACCATTAAGCAATAGTATTTAATGTATTAATTATAAAATTGGTGGTAGATCCGGGGTAAGGAATCATTGACTCAGGGTATCTCTAAAATTTTACAATATCTTGTTCCAAGATAAATATACAAGGTTATATTTCTAAAATATTTTAAGGTTGATTTGATCTGCAGGTCGAATAAGAATATACAGATTATGAATTCATCAATATTTCATATATATATATATATATATATATATATATAGTTTTTTATACTGAACGTGTTGAACTTATGAAAAATAATTTATATACATAAAATATTGATTTGTAAATACCACAAATCGGTAAGTAAATAATATAGTAAATGCCAACATGATTTTGTTTATATATTATTTTACACGTAACTTTAATATATTAATTGGTATTATATGTATATAAAATACTTTTTCATAAGTTCAACAAGTCAAATAGGTATCTATATATTTATGAAAGAATATATTTTTATAAAATTGTAGCATTCCAAATTCATGTATTCATCTATAATACATTTATCATGATATAAGTTTAAGTGACACATGTTACTTTTATCACTATTAAGTATAACTGAAATATAAATAGTAGGTACGTATGCAAAAATATTAAATTTATTAAATATGCACTACATGTCCTATACTAATTTGTATATGTGTAGGTGTCCATACATTTTTCTATCGTTTATTTGCACCATACTTTATAATTAGTATTAGTAGAAATGGTATATATAAACGATAAATATATCTTTATGAATCTTGACATAATTTAGGATAAACACATATTTTCTATATATATATATATATATGTATATATATATATATATATATATTTAATTCAATGCTTATTGTTAAATTATTTTTTCAATTTTAAGTATGTGTGTAAGATACACAAGAAAGGTTATAAATTGTTTAAAAAAGTCAAAGGACCATGTTCCACACTTGCATGGATTTTATCGTTAGATGAGTTATGTTAAATAACATATCGGATAGTTTTATTAAGAAGAAGTATACATATATTTCTTTGGATTATTTTTCTATTGTAATATAATTATATATATCAGTGTGCCTGTGGTGGCCTCGTACCTATCTCGTGTTTGCTTGTGGAGGCCTCGTAACTATGTCGTGTAAGCTTGTAAGGGACTCGTACCTATCTCGTGTATGCTTGTGGGGGTCTCATACACATCTCATGTGTTCTTGTGGATGCCTCGTACATATCTCGTGTGTGCCTATTGGGGGCCTGTACCTATCTTGTTTTTCATGTTGGGGGCCTCATACCTATCTCGTGTGTGCCTATGGGTGTCTTGTACCTACCTTGAGTATGCTTGTCTGGTTCTTGTCCCTTTCTCAAGTTTTAATGTGTACCATCGAGAATTTATTTCATATGTAAGAAATATTATTTATAGTGATGAATTGCATTATCAGGTTTACTCGTTATATATCTATCAGTGACCCACATAATATTTTAACATAAAATTTGTGTTTGATATTTTTGATGACTTACTAAGCATTCGGTTTCTCACTCGTACTTTATGTCTGTGTTTTAGATAAGCATGAATCAGGGGAATGGGTATGAGAAGAGGGTAAAAAAGTTAACTAGTTACGAGCATCTCGTTAAAGGGAGTCATGATTGCTATCTCTATTTAAGAACTCATATTTACATTCATTGAATTGTCACTATCTTAGGCATGCATGCTACATCAGATTCAGCATCACTAATAGTCAATTTGTTCTTTAGTTTTATATTTTTTTCATAAAATGTCCAAACTTTACCATAAAGTAAATATTTTTTAGTTTCATTAGACTTCTTCTTACGATTATTAAAGTTTATCATTTTTTTTTTGCATCCCGGACATGTATAATATTTGTTCTAGGTTTAATAAACAGCTACAAGACAATTCTTCTACTTAGTTTAATTTCAATTTTCTGGTTAGCAAAGAAGCAATCACTTGATCAAAAGTAGGGACAATACTCAGTTCTTCAACTTAGTTTAATTTCAATTTCTTTGGTTGTTAAAGAAGCAGTCACTTTGATCAGCAGTAGGGACAATTGTTGCATATTGAAGTAGATCTTTAACAACTTGATAAGAATCAAGAATAAAATTAAAAACAGTCATGCACTTATTATTATCATCCAAGGACTAAGGGGTACATTTAACATCAAAGTCAATTTTAAAAATTCATCACTATTATACTCCAAAATTTTAAAGGCATCCATTTTATAGTTAAACAAAGATCCTTTTAAAAAATACAAGTTGGGTAAAGTCTTAGTAGAATAGAGAGATTCTAGTTTACTCTAGAGTTCAAGTGCAGTATCACGTCGATGTACATTTCAAATAACTGAATCGCACATGTTAAGAAACAATAAATTGAATGCCTTTACATCTACTTCTCCGACTATATCCAAGAGATCTTTAGGCCATATTTCTATGTTCTAAACCAATGCACCAATGCATGTCCTTCAGTATGATGAGATAGTAGCGTGTTCATCTTTATCTGCCTTACACCAAATGAAATTTTTTCATCATAGGTTAACATCTCAAACCGGTTGTAGCTATCATGTTAGTACACGAAAAATATAGGTATGTACAAAAAGTTAAAAAAGAACTTTACAGCATGAAAATACCTTTTAATCCATGAGTATCTGAAAAACTGAAAAGTCTCTCAGGAGTTCAGAATATTATAAATTTTATTGAAATACCTTTACAGATCCAGAAACACCAAATCTGAAAACCCAAAAAATTAAAAGAACTGTAATCGACTTTTAGATCTGGATCATCAAACCCTAAAAGAGTAAAAAATATAAGATATTTGTAAGGGATTTAAACAAACTCTTATTCCACTGTTGTAAAAACGTTAAGATCATAAATTTGAGTTTCAAAATACATTTTAGAAAAGAGTTCAGAGAAAACTATAAAGAACACAATAATTTATCGTGGTTTAACAAAATATCTACGTCCACGTTGGGCTTCGGTGATAGATGTTACTTAACGATATTCAGACAATCAAACCAAAAACCTTCAAGCTATCAACTAATATAGACTACCCAAACCAACTACTATAGCTAACTAGTGATTATTTTTTATTGAATGAGATTTAAACACTCTAATCGATTAAGAAGATAAACCATAAGTTTATTTCTAAAAGGAGATAGAAGACTGAAAAACTCAAGAACAAGAGAATGAGCCGAAATATGAATAAGGGAACCTTATATATAGGGTGGGTAGGGTTTAATTTGAATCGTCCAATCAAGATCAATAAATTTAATACATATGGGGTTTAATTAATAAAACACAAACATTTTAGACTCAAGACCAATAACCTATAAAAGAGTTCAGCCCAAAAATAAGACCAATACTGACTTATGACAAAACAGTGTCTTGGACTAATCTAACCAAAAAACAATCATATTTCATAAATTTAAAAACCCAAATCTATTAGATTATTTAGTTAGTTCTTTTTGTTCTATTTATTTTTTTGTTGGAAACTTTACTTACTCATATCCCATTTAACCTATATTAAACATTTGACCTAAAATTATTTGATTTATGGAAATCTAAACCTTTATATTTTTGAAACCTCACAGTCTTCTTCTTCATGCATAACGTAGAGATTAAATTTAAGAAAATCCATAAAATGAAGAAAAAGGAAAAGAGAAGGCTAAAATCAAAAGTTATTGTATAAATGGTAAATTGTTTTGCTATTTTTTATATTTATATATAATTAAATTAATTTTTTATAAGAAAAACTTTGATTTTGATGTACAATATGTGTCAATGAGAAAGATATATAAACAACTACAACTGAAAAATTAATAAAAATTATTATATTCTTGAATCATTTATTTATATCTTGCAAAAATACGATTGTCTATTTAAATTTATGGTTGAATCTTGTATCTTTATTGATCCTTACTAATAAAAATATTTTGAATTTATTTACAGAAAGATTCGTTGATTATGATATTTCAAAATATATATAGGTAAGTCTTGTCTCTCCTAATAGTAGATTGTATGTATAAGATTTTAAATTGATGATAAATTATACTTAAGTTATAAATTATTTGAGTAATCATATGGTTCAGTCTGCTAGAGATGTTAACAATTGAGGTAAATTAAATTAGATTTTCATGCAACAATTGATATTACCTGTACTTTAAACATATCGCTTATTCCCTAATTTTCTTTTGTATCAAAATATAGAAAACTAGGAAAACTGATAGTGAACAAACCCAAGCTATAGCTTAGTGTAGTTCATTACTTCTACTACCCGGGAAATGAGTGGGATCAACGAGATCTGTCATTAAGCGATCATATTACTCAATCCAATGAATTTCTTTTAATAAACTGAGTTATCTTGTTCCGGCTCCTTGGACTCCTTCAATCCAGCTTGGAAGATGAAACAAACAAGGGCTCCCTACGAATTACCTTTAAAACATATAGCTGATCTAAAGGATAGGGTTGATCCAATATTTTTTTGGGGTCAAAATTTATTATTATCAGAGGGGTTTCGGGGTGAATAAAAATCGAATATTTAGGCTAATATCAATGGGGCTAAAATTTAGGTAGAGATAGGGGGTTTAATTCCATTTATACTTAGTTTTTATCAATTTGTGCAATTGTGACATTCTACTTTTCACTTGTTTCCTTGTTGCCTTATATTAACGAGACATCCTTTAATTTTAATATAGTTTTATTTTAGTCAAGTTTCTATATCTTCTTTTCTAGGACACTCTTTTCATGTTAGCATAGTCAAAAAAGTAGAAGATCCTCAAAACAATAAAAAAACTCAAATCCATGGCCGATCATTGCGCACACTTTAAGTGTTTTATCACATGCCTCTCCACTCGTGTTTTTGCATCTATTAAAATAATGCTACATATATGGGTATACTCGTTTTCTTCCTCCTGGTTTCTTACCGTTTAAGTTTCTTTTTATTTCAATATATCTTGTTGATTGTGTATGAAATACATAGGTACATGTGTATATAAGATATTAATTAAATTCCCATGTTTGTTCTCAAATTTAGTTACTTTTTTTTAAATTTTATCTTGGTTGAGTTTTTCAGGAGAGGCATAACAAACTTATATAATGGTAAATCCAAATATTACAGTAGCCTAGTTAAAGTTGATTCAAGTTTATCCGTAAAAGAGATAGCAAAACTGGATAATGCATACGAAAAGAAACGCAAAATGATGGTGGCACATAATAATTTCTTTAACAAGAGCAATGATAATCTTTAAGTAAGTACCATCCAGGGTGGGAGTTTAACCGATCGATCTTCATATTCCAAAATTACGCTGCTTGTCCCATCAGCTGATAATGGCCATTGTTTGGAAAGGATGAAGAAAGATTATAAAAATGATGAAATGTTTCGTGCATCTTAGCCTAGTCTAGTCAATGTTATAGACTGTATTGGCTTCAAAATTTCTTTTAATTTTCTATTCTTACTTGTCTTTAACTCTTCAATTTTTTAAGCCATGTTTTGTCTACATTATTGTTGTTTTCATCTACAAAGACACAAGCAATTTAACAACTAGTGTATCAAGTTTTACATAATGATCCTCAACGTGGACCAAGCGACCACCTGAAACTAAACTCCATTAGGTCCATTTTGTAAACTGTATATATGTTTGTCGAAATTGAGTTGTTGAAATAGGGGATAACTAATTACTCTTTATTTTGATAAATAAGTATTTCCTATGAATATTTTATTATGGATATAAATGCTTAATAGTATGATAGAATTATATTATATGTTTTATTTGGTAAAAATCATATTGTCTCTGGCTATCAAAAAAATCAGCGGTATACGTATAATCTTTTGGGTCATTTACAAAATATATTTTTCAAATCATATATCTTTAATCGTTCACTAGAGTAAATGTATGTTTACTTTTTATAAATTAAACTTGGTTGATAAAACATATTTTACTTTTGGACCATCTAGTTTTGATGAATGAAAGTTAAAGTAGGTTGATTAAATTTCTTTTACTTTGGGACCATCTAATTTGATGAATGATGTTCCTAGATAGCTCTCTAACTGTTTGAAGTTTCATTAATTATTCTTTCACTTGTAACTAATACTAATCATATTAATATATATAGCATTTTTTTAATATTTTATTTACCGAAAAAAGGTGGCTGACCATGGTATTTCAACGACATAGATATTTTATGTAATTAACTTGGCAAGTCTTATCCACCTTTTAGCAATAGTATTTAATGTATTAATTCTAAAATTGGTGGTACATTCGGGGTAAGGAATCATTGACTCACGGTATCTCTAAATTTTTATAGTATCTTGTTTCAAGATATATATACAAGGTCATATTTCTAAACAATTTTAAGGTAGATTTGATCTGTAGGTCGAATAAGAATATACAGAGGTGGAATTCATCAATATTTCATATATATATTTCATATATATATATATATATATATATATATATATATATATATTTATATATAGTTTCTTATACTGAACATGTTGAACTTATGAAAAATATTTTATATACATAAAATATTAATTTGTATATGCCACAAATCGGTAAGTAAATAATCTAGTAAATGCCAACATGATTTTGTTTATATAGTATTTTACACGTAACTTGAATATATTAATTTGAATTATATGTATATAAAATACTTTTTCATAAGTTTAACAAGTCCAATAGTCCTCTATATAATTATGAAAGAATATATTTATATGAAATTGTAGCATTCCAATTTTATGCATTCATCTATAATACATTTATCATGATGTACGTTTAAGTGACACATGTTACTTTTATCACTATTAAGTATAACTGAAATATAAAAAGTAGGTATGTATGCAAAAATATTAAATTTAATAAATATGCACTAGAGGGGCTATACTCATTTGTATATGTGTAGGTGTCCATACATTTTTCTATCTTTTATTTACACCATATTTTAAAATTAGTATTAGTAGAAATGGTATATATAAAGTATAAATATATATTTATGAATCTTGAAATAATTTAGGATAAACACATATTTTCTCTCTCTCTCTCTATATCTATATAATATTGGAGAAGGGCCAACAGCCCGAAATGTCTCCAGTTTTTCTCCACATTTTCTAGCCTTCAGATTAAATTTTTATCATTTTCGACCTTTAGATCAATTTCAATTAATGGTCTAAATTGTCTAAATACAATCTACGGTTTAAAATATCTTGATGTCTCCTTCTATATTTTTCAGCCCTTGGATTGCTTTTTTTTTTTAAACTAAAAACAAAAAACAAAAAATCTTCTTCACCGCTTCTCTCTCTAACTTCACCTTTCCATTACCAAGCTCCTCTCCTGTACAATCGAAGAACCGAAATTAAATCTTCCCACCAAGCCGCTCTCATGCACAATCGAAAAAACCCATCTCTGCAAACCCTCGATTCAGCCGCTCTCCTTCACAAGAAAACCGCCGCTACTCGCGAACCACAGGTAAAAAAATTATTTTACTTTTCAAACCCTCCATTTTCTCCAGCCGATTCAACCTTCCCACTAAGAGAGCCGCTATGGAAAATTCAATAAAACCTATAACCCATTGCTTTAAACTCGCATTGGAACAAAAATTGTATATGTATGTCATAATAAAACTCACACAGATCCCCTCAGCATAATAACACCTTAGACCTATATTGATATCTGGATTTTTACTTTGTTGCATAATAAAGAAATCTCTTCACTTTCAGGTCTCACCTTCTGCCTCTGCGGGACCACCATCATCAAGCGGACCTTCCAACCAATCCTCTCTCCTGCAAAAGAAAATCGCCGGAAACACTCACCTTCCCATCAAGCCGCTGCCGCCACTGGGGAGCATTCTCCACCACCAACCCGATTTGGCGAAGAGCCAGATTAAGGTAAAAAAAAATTTATTTTTAACCTAATCTCATTACAAACTCTATAAAAATTGAATTATTTTTAACCTAATCTCATTACTTTTACAATTTTTCAGAATTGTATGATTTAATTATCATTACAAGTCGTGTTGTAATGGCCAATTTATGATGTTGGAAGCCTTATACTATATAAAAAGTAATGCGCTGAGAATAGCGACCTAATCTCATCACTTTTACAGCATTTCAGATTATCTGATTGAAGTATAATTATTTATTATATTTTTATACAATTGGAGTCACAGGAAAGAATTACTTAAAGCCATCAAAGAAGTAAGTAGCAGTATAATACATGATTTATGATATAATTACACATCTGTTAATTTTTTTTAAAACTTCTTTGACTGAAGGTCTCTATTTTGGAGTAATTAACCTTGCGAATTCACTAACATCAAACCATATTACCAGGTTTTGTTTGCTTTTTAATGGTTTGATCCATTAATTTTATTTAAAAAAATTTCTACTTATTTACTCTGTTGTAAATTATGATCCAACCCATGTTTTATACATGTGTTAATTGTTCCTGCTCCTGCTTATCTCTATACTTAATCATGGATTATGATTGTGTGAAATTCCTTCCTTCTTTGGTAGCTTCAGTTGTTATTTTTGTAGTGAGATTTACGCTTCAACCAAAATCACATCCTTGGGTATGTTATCTCACATTTAATTATATCGAGTTTTCATGATTTATTTTAGTTGATACAGATTAATTTATTATTATTAAATATAGAATTTAGCTATGCAAATTCATTCCGGGTATAAAGCAGAAGAGTGAAGGAATGTGTTTTTATCATTCATGAATTGCAAGTGAGTGGAAGAGGAGACTCTTATGTTGCAACACAAGGTATTGAAAAACATACATTTTGTATTATTATTTTATTTTATTTGAGTGTAAATTGTTTTATTTGTAATTTTAATTGACTAATTTAATGTTTTTGCAACAGTTCAAATGTGTATCAACATTGTTATCTCTTCCGAATATACCAGATTTGTTCTTTGAAGAATGCAATGCTTTTGCTTTATATGGTGTGACTGAGGCAAATTAACAAACACAAGGAAGATCACTCCAATTTTCAGCCTGGTGTGACGTAGTCAAATTAACAAATATAAGAAGATCACTCCAATTTACAACTTACACAAGTCCCTTCAAAGATAAACTTAAATGTAGATTTGTGGAATGTTATTTTTGCAGAACCAGTTATCACAGCTAAATGATCTGCATGGTCAGCAAAAATATCAGCAACAGGTAATATAAAACTAAAAATGGAGAGAACTAATTCTATTGGTTTAAATAAAGAACAAAGTCGTACTGCTTCTTTAGCTTTGAAACAAGCTGAGGAGCTTAGAGATGAAGCTGATCGTCTCAAGATTATTTTCGTCCTTTTAATATCTTTTTTTTTTAAATATCATTAGTTAATGTTTTGTTTATAATACAGGGGTCTGAATTTAGTTTTGAGTGTAACGAAACTTACTTTAAAGCTGCGTTAATGTTTCTTCAAGGTGCTTCTCTTCTAGAAAATAGTGAAAGTAATAATGATGTGGAAATGAGTCAAATGCAGATATATAGTAATGCTGTTAATATTTGTGAGTAAGAATTATTATTATTTAATTAATGTTGAAGCTACAAAGGTTGATTAATGATGTTTTTTGTAACAGAAATTGTGCGATCGAATATGAAAATTGTCAAGAAATGGCTTTAGCTGCCTTAGCTTATAAATGTACTGATGTGGCGTATATGAGAGTTGTATATTGTAAAAATACAAGTACAACTAGAGTTTGGAATGATTTACAAGCAACTTTACATATGATTCCACAAGGTGATTTAATTTTATTTATTTTATTAATCTTTTAAATAATGTTTTTTTAATGTTTGTATGTTTGTTTGTCTATTAGATGAATCTCCTTCATCTTCTGCATCAGATATTGATAATTTGAATAATCAAGTAGCGAATTTGGATAAGTCTGGTGTATTAGGGGGTAAAGGAGTAAATTCTTCTTCTTCTTCTCTTCTACCTGGAAATCATATTAATGGTCCTCAAAACCGTCCAAATTTTGTTCGACTACTTGATTTCGTAAGTAGAATTATATTAATTAATTAATATAGAACTAATGTAGAGCAATAATTTAATTTAATTTAATTTGTTTAGGCAAAGGATGTAAATTTAGCATTTTAATTTTTTTTAAAATAATTGGCGATTTGCGATGGGAAGGAAAGTAATTGGTGATTTGGCACAAAGGTGGTGTTCGATTTACTGTCCCCTCTTGAATGGCATTGGTCAACCCACCGTCCTTACATTAAGACGTAATTAGTACAAAGGGCGGTATGCCCTACTTACCGCCCTCTTGATGGGCGTTGTTCAACCCACCGCTAAATTAGGGTAATTTTTGTAGGTTAATTTATTTATTTTGTTTAAGTATTCTAATACAAATCCTACAATGGCCATTTTATGACCACAATATAGGGACTTATAGTGTGGTTTTTGCAAAATACAAGGACACAATTTTTACACAATTCAGGGACCTATAGTGAGATTTATGCACAATACAGGGACCTATAGTGCAATTTTTGTACAATACAGGGACCTATAGTGCGATTTTTGCACAATTCACGGACCTATAGTGCGATTTTTGCACAAAACAGGGGACCTATAATGTGATTTTTTCACAATACAGGGGACCTATAATGTGATTTTTTCACAATACAGGGACCTATAGTGCAATTGTTGCACAATACAGGGACATGCGATTTTGCAAAATACAGGGACCTATAGTGTGATTTTTTCACAATACAAGGAACTATAGTGCAATTTATGCACAATATAAGGACCAATAGTTTAATTTTGTGAGAAATACCGGGACCTATAGTGGGATTTTTTCACAATACAGGGACCTTTAGTAGCAGCTGAGCTTTGGAAACTCAAATCAGTCTTGAGCAATCTTACGGATTTTGAAACTCCACAAAATTATGTTAGTTCACCTGTTTTAGAGTGAAATCTGTGTGGCTTTGCCATGCTGGTGATTGAAGATAGTCACTTAATTGTTATCAATTGTCTAACTTTCAATCAATTCATAAATAATTCTGGTTATGTATATACAAATTAAAAGCTTCAAGACAGGAAAGACCAATATTGCAAATAAGCACATATTATTTTCCTATTCATTCGATATTCTCCACTTTACGAACTCCCAAACTGTAGCCTTCATTAATTACTGGACTCTATGATAGACCTTTTTACATCCAATAAATCAATTTTTCTAACTTATAAGGTATATTTATAATATGTTTAGCCTAGCAAAAAAAGAAATACCGGTAAACATTTGTGTATGTAGTGTAATTGTACATTCTATATGAAGGAATGGATGGATATTGAAAATGTTAAATAAAATATAAAAAAGTTTTTTCAATCAAAGATTTTAGTTTATTTTTCTAAACACTAACGGATGAACGGTTTTTTGTAATTATTAACAAAATATGACCCTTAATCAAATCATTAATTGCTATTATTGTGAAAACTCACCATTTTTACCCTCTTACAATAAACAACCGCTATAATCTTGCGATCCTCTTGGTAATCACCTCCTAATCTCAACTAAGATATAGGTTGTCAAAAAAGTTATAATGAACAGCAAAGAAGGAATAAACTAAACACTAACTTCTCATAATAATATCCAAAAATATACCAAGGAAGAATGTATGAAAGGTTTAATGAACGTAAAATGAAAGTCACTTGAAGCAAATTGCATCCTATTTTTTCTGACTGGTTGATTGATTTATAGTTTATGTAGCTGTTTGTGCAAATCGCATTCTATTTTTTGTCCTTGGTCGAATATTTTTCAGTTTCTTTTTATCTCAGGTATTGTCTTTTATCCTGTGTTATGTATATTTTTCTAAATTAATATTGTTAGAGTGCCTTCAGGCACGGGTTCATACCTAGTATATATATATATATATTAAGTTCTTATTGTTAAATTCTTTTATCAATTTTAAGTATGTGTGTAGGATATACAACAAAGATTATTAATTGTTTAAAAAAGTCAAAGGACCATGTTCCTCACTTGCATGGATTTTATCGTTAGTCGAGTTATGTTAAATAACATATCAGATGGTTTTATTAACTAGAAGTATACATATATTTCTTTGGATTATTTTCAATTGTAATGTGATTATATATATCAGTGTGCCTGTGTGGGCCTCGTACCTATCTCTTATTTGCTTGCGAGGGCCTCGTACCTATCTTGTGTAAGCTTGTAGGGGACTCGTATCTATCTCATGTGTACTTGTGGATGCCTCGTACATATCTCGTGTGTGCCTGTGGGGCCGTGTACCTATCTTGTTTTTCATGTAGGGGGCCTCATACATATCTTGTGTGTGCCTATGGGTGTCTTGTACCTACATCGTGTATGCTTGTTTGGTTCTTGTGCCTATCTCAAGTTTTAATGTGTTCCATCGAGAATTTATTTCATATGTAAGTAATATTATTTATAGTGATGAATTGCATTATCACGTTTACACGTGGTATATCTATTAGTCACCCACATAGTTTTTTATCTTAAAATTTGTGTTTGATATTTTTCATGACTTACTAAGCATTCAGTTTCTCACTCGTACTTAATGTTTGTGTTTTTAAATAAGCATGAAACAAAGAAATGGGTATGTGAAGAGGGTAGAAAAGTTAACTAGTTACAAGCATCTCGTTAAAGGGAGTCATGATGACTATCTCTATTTAAGAAGTCATATTTACTTTCATTGAATTGTCACTATCTTAGGCATGCATGCTACATCAGATTCATCATCACCAATAATCAATTTGTTCTTTAGCTTCAAATTTTTTTTTCTTAAAATGTCCAAACTTTACCACAATGTAAATATTTTTGAGTTTCTTTAGACTTTGTCTTACGATTATTAAAAGTTATCGTCTTTTTTTTTGCATCCCGGACATGTATAATATATGTTCTATGTTTAATAAAAAGTTATAAGCCAATTCTCCTACTTAGTTTAATTTCAATTTTTCTTGTTAGCAAAGAAGCAATCACTTGATGAAAAGTAGGGACAATACTCAGTTCTTCAACTTAGTTTAATATCAATTTCTTTTGTTGTTAAAGAAGCAATCACTTTGATCAGCTAGTAAAAAAATTTGTTGCATATTGAAGTAGATATTTAACAACTTGATAAGAATCAAGAATAAAGTTAAAAACACTCATGCACTTATTATTATAATCCAAGGACTAAGGGGTACCATTTAACATCAAAGTCAATTTTAAAAATTCATCAGTGTTATCATTCAGTGATTTAATCACATCCATTTTGTAGTTAAACAAATGTCCTTTTAAGAAATATAAGTTGGGTAAAGACTTAGTAGAATATAGAGATTCTTGTTTACCCTAGAGTTCAAGTGCAGTATCACATCGATGTACATTTTAAATAACTGAATTGCACATGTTAAGAAACAATAAATTGAATGCTTCTTCATCTATTTCTCCGACTATGTCCAAGAGATATTTAGGCCATAGTTTTATGTTCTCAACCAATGCATGTCCTACAATATGATGAGATAGTAGCGCGATCATCTTTATCTACGGTACACCAAAGTCAATTTTTCCATCATAGGTTAACATCTCAAACGAGTTGTAGCAAACATGTTAATACACGAATAAAATAGATCTGTACAAAAGGTTAAAAAATAACTTTACAGCATGAAAATACCTTTTAAACCATGAGTTTATATCCACCAGATCTCGAAAAATGAAAAGTCCCTCAAGAGTTCAGAATATTCGAAATTTTATTGAAATACCTTTAACGATTTTCAAGATCCCAGAAACACCAAATCTGAAAACCCAAAAAATTAAAAGAACCTTAACCGACTTTTAGATCTGGATCATCAAAACCTAAAAGAGTAGAAAATATAAGATATTTGTAAGTGATTTAAACAAACTCTTATTGCACTATTGTAAGAACGTTAAGATCAGAAGATTTGAGTTTCAAAATACATTTTAAAAAAGAGTTTAGAGCAAACTATAAAGAACACAATGATTTATCGGGATTTTATAAAATATCAACGTCCACGTTGGGCTCCGATGATAGACGTTACTTAACAATATTCAGAAAATCAAAACAAAACCTTCAAGCTATAAACTAATATAGACTACCCAAACCAACTACGCTAGCTAACTAGTGATTATATTTTATCTTTAGACTATACAAGCTATTGCATGATATTTTAAACACTCTAATCAATCTAGAAGATAAACCCTAATTTATTTCTAAAAGAAGATAGAAGAATTAAAAACTCAAGAACAAGAGAATGAGCCAAAATATGAATAAGGGAACCTTATAAAGTGGGTGGGTAGGGTTTTAATTTGAGCCGTCCAAACTGATCAAGATCAATCAATTTAATACATCTGGCGTTTACATAATAAAAGACAAACATTTTACACTCAAGTCCAACAACATATAAAAATGTTCAGCCCAAATAAGAAGAACAAAGCCGACATATGAAAAAAACAATGACTTGGACCAGTCCAACCCAAAAAACAGATATATTTAAAAAATATAAAAACCCAAATCCAATAGATTATTTAGTTAGTTATTTTTGTTCGATTTATTTTTTTATTGGAAACTTTACTTACTCCTTTTCCATTTAGCCCATATATAACATTTGACCTAAAATTATTTGATTCATCGAAATCTAAACCTTTATATTTTTGAAACCTCACCGTCTTCTTCTTCATGAATATAGTAGAGATAAAATTAAAGAAAATCCATATAATGAAGAAAAAGGAAAAGACAAGGCTAAAATCAAAGGTTACTATATAAAATGGTAAATTGTTTTGCTATTTTTTAGATTTATATATAATTAAATTTTTTTTTATAAAAAAAACTCGGATTTTGATTTACAATATGTGTCAATGAGAAAGATATATAAATAATTACAACTGAAAAATTAATAAAAATTATTATATTCATGAATCATTTATTTATGATGTATGTTTAAATTTATTGTTGAATCTTGTATCTTTATTGATTCTTATTAATATAAATATTTTGAATTTATTTTCATAAAGATTGTTGATTATGATATTTCAAAATATATGTAGGTAAGTCTTGTCTCTCCTAAAAGTAGATTGTATGTATAACATTTTAAATTGATGATAAATTATAGTTAAGTTATAAATTATTTGAGTAATCATATGGGTCAGTAAGTTAGAGATGTTAACAATTGAGGTCAATTGGAATGAATTTTTATGCAACAATTGATATTACATGCACTTTACACATATCACTTATTCTCTAATTTTCTTTTATATCAAAATATGGGAAACTAGGAAAACTGATAGTGAACAAACCCAAGCTATAGCTTAGTGCAGTTCATTACTTCTACTATCCGGGAAATGAGTGAGATCAACTAGATCTGTTATTAAGATATCATATTACTCAATCCAATGAATTTATTTTAATCTAGCTCCTTGGACTCCTTCAATCCAGCTTGGAAGGAGAAATAAAAAAGGGCTCATTGTGAATTACCTTTAAAACATATAGTTGATCTAAAGGATAGGGTTGATCCAAGATTTTTTCAAGGTTAAAATTTATTATAATCATAGGGGTTTCGGGGTGACTGAAATCGAATATTTAGGCTAATATCAATGGGGCCAAAATTTAGGTCAAGATAGAGGGTTTACTTCCATTTATACTTAGTTTTTATCGATTTGTGCAATTGTGACATTCTACATCTAACGTGTTTCCTGTTGCCTTATATTAACGAGACTTCCTTTTGTTTTAATATAATTCTATTTTATTCAAGTTTCTATATCTTCTTTTCTAGGACTCTCTTTTCATGTTAACATAGTCAAAAAAGTAGAAGATACGCAAAACAATATAAAAAACTCCAATGCATGGCCCGTGTCATTGTGCACACTTTAAGTGTTTTATCATATGCCTCTCCACTTGTGTTTTTGGATCTATTAAAAGAATACTACATATATGGGTAAACTGGCTTTCTTCCTCCTGGTTTTTATAGTTTAAGTTTCTTTTTATTTCAATATAATTTGTTAATTGTGTATAAAATACATATGTACATGTGTATATGAGATATTAAGTAAATTCCCATGTTGGTCCTCAAATTTAGTTTCTTTTTTGTAACATTTGTATCTTGGTTGAGTTTTTCAGGAGAGGCATATCAAACTTCTATAATGGTAAATCCAAATCTTACACTAGGCTAGTTAAAGTGGAATCAAGTTTATCTTTAAAAGAGATCGCAAAACTGGATAATGCGTACGACAAGAAACGCAAAATGATGGTGGCAAATAATAATTTCTTTAACAAGAGCTATGATAATCTTTAAGCAAGTACCATCCGGGGTGGGGGTTTAACCAATCGATATTCACATTCCAAAATTCCACTAGTTGTCCCATCAGCTTCTACTGGTCATTGTTTGGAAAGGATGAAGAAATATTATGAAAATGATGAAATCTTTCTTGCATCTTAGCCTACTCTAGTCAATGTTTTAGACTGCAATGGCTACAAACTTTCTTTTAATTTTTTATTCTTACTTGTCTTTAACTCTTCAATTTTTAAAGACATGTTTGGTCTACATTATTGTTGTTTTCATCTACAAAGACACAAGCAATTCAACAACTAGTGAATCAAGTTTTACATAATGATCCTCAACCTAGACCAAGCGACAACTTGAAACTGAACTCCATTAGGTCCATTTTGTAAACTATTAATATTTTATTATGGATTTAAATGCTTAATAGTATGATAAAGTTATTTTATATGTCTTATTTGGCGAAAATTATATTGTCTCTGGCAAAATATATTTTTCAAATCATATATCTTCAATAGTTCACTGGAGTAAATGTATGTTATTTTTTAAAAATTAAACTTGATTGATGAAATATATTTTACTTTTGGACCATCTAGTTTTGATGAATGAAAGTTAAAGTAGGTTAATTAAATTTCTTTTACTTTGGGACCATCTAGTTTTGATGAATGATGTTCCTAGTTAGCTTTTTAACTGTTTGAAGTTTAATTAATTATTCTTTCACTTGTAACTAATACTAATCATATTAATATATATATAGAATTTTTTTAATATTTTATTTACCGAAAAAAGGTCGATGACCATGGCATTTCAACGACAGACACATTTTATGTAATTAACTTGGCAAGTCTTATCGACCTTTTAGCAATTGTATTTAATGTATTAATTCTGAAATTGGTGGTAGATTCGGGGTAAGGATTCATTAACTCACGGTATCTCTAAATTTTACAATATCTTGTTCCAAGATAAATATACAAGGTCATATTTCTAAACTATTTTAAGGTTAATTTGATCTGTATGTCGAATAAAAATATAAAGAGTATGAATTCATCAATATTTCATATATATATATATATATATATGTATATATATATATAGTTTTTTATACTGAACATGTGGAACTTAGGAAAAATATTTTATACACATAAAATATTAATTTGTATATGCCACAAATCGGTAAGAAAATAATCTAGTAAACGCCAACATGATTTTGTTTATATAGTATTTTACATGTAACTTATATATATTAAATTGTATTATATGTATATAAAATACTTTTTCATATGTTCAACAAGTCCAATAGGCATCTATATATTTATGAAAGAATATATTTATATGAAATTGTAGCATTCCAAATTCATGCATTCATCTATAATACATTTATCATGATATAAGTTTAAGTGACACATGTTATATTTATCACTATTAAGTATAACTTAAATATAAAAAAAAGGTATGTATGCAAAAATATTAAATTTAATAAATATGCAATAGAGGGCCTATACTCATTTGTATGTGTAGGTGTCCATAAATTTTCCTATATTTTATTTGCACCATACTTTATAATTAGTATTAGTAGAAATGGTATATATAAAGTGTAAATATATATTTATGAATCTTGACATAATTTAGGATAAACACATATTTTCTATATATATATATATATATATATATATATTTAAATTCAGTGTGTATTGTTAAATTCTTTTATCAATTTTAAGTATGTGTGTAAGATATACAAGAAAGGTTATAAATTGTTTAAAAAAGTCAAAGGACCATGTTCCTTACTTGTAAGGATTTATCGTTAGACGTGTTATGTTAAATAACATATTAGATAGTTTTATTAACTAGAATCATACATATATTTATTTGGATTATTTTTCTTTTGTAATGTGATTATATATATAAATGTGCATGTGGGGGCCTCGTACCTATATCGTGTAAGCTTGTAGGGGACTCATACCTATCTCGTGTATGCTTGTGGGGGTCTCATACATATCTCATGTGTTTTTGTTGATGCCTCGTACATATCTCGTGTGTGCCTGTGGGGGCCCTGTACCTATCTTGTTTTTCATGTTGGGGGCCTCATACCTATCTCGTGTGTGCCTATGGGTATCTTGTACCTACTTCGTGTATTCTTGTCTGGTTCTTGTCCCTATCTCAAGTTCTAATGTGTACCATCGAGAATTTATTTCATATGTAAGCAATATTTTTTATAGTGATGAATTACATTATCAGGTTTACTCGTGATATATCTATCAGTGACCCACATAGTTTTGTATCTTAAAATTTGTGTTTGATATTTTTCATGACTTACTAAGCATTTGGTTTCTCACTCGTACTTAATGTCTGTCTTTTAGATAAGCATGAATCAGAGGAATGGGTATGTGAAGAGGGTAGAAAAGTTAATTAGTTACGAGCATCTTGTTAAAGGGAGTCATGATGACTATCTCTATTTTAGAACTGATATTTACTTTCATTGAATTGTCACTATCTTAGGCATGCATGCTGCATCAGATCATCACCAATAGTCAATTTATTCTTTAGTTTTAAATTTTTTTTCTTAAAATGTCCAAACTTTAGCACAATGTAAATATTTTTGAGTTTCTTTAGTCTTTGTCTTACAATTATTAAAAGTTATCGTCTTTTTTTTGCATCCTGGACATGTATAATATATGTTATAGGTTTAATAAACAGCTATAAGATAATTCTTCTACTTAGTTTAATTTCAACTTTTCTGGTTAGCAACCAAGGATTCACTTGATCAAAAGTAGTGACAAGACTCAGTTCTTCAACTTAGATTAATTTTACTTTCTTTGGTTGTTAAAGAAGTAATCACTTTGATCAGCAGTACGGACAATTGTTGCATACTGAAGTAGATCTTTAACAACTTGATAAGAATCAAGAATAGAGTTAAAAACAGTCATGCACTTGTTATTATCATCCAAGGACTAAGGGGTACCATTTAAGATCAAATTCAATTTTAAAAATTCATCACTAATATCATCCAAAAATTTACTCGCATCCATTTTATAGTTAAACAAAGATCCTTTTAGAAAATACAAGTTGGGTAAAGACTTAGTAGAATAGAGAGATTCTAGTTTACCCTAGAGTTCAAGTCCAGTATCACATTGATGTACATTTCAAATAACTGAATCAAACATGTTAAAAAACAATAAATTGAATGCTTCTTCATCTATTTCTCCGACTATGTCTAAGAGATCTTTAGGCCATAGTTCTATGTTCTTAACCAATGCATGTCCTACAATATGATGAGATAGTAGCACGTTCATCTTTATCTACCGTAAACCATAGTTAATTTTTCCATCATAGGTTAACATCTCGAACGAGTTGTAGCCATCATGTTAGTACACGAAAAATATAGATATGTAAAAAAAGTTAAAAAAAACTTTACAGCATAAAAATACCTTTTAAACCATGAGTTTATATCCACCAGAACTCGAAAACTGAAAAGTCTCTCAAGAGTTCAGAATATTAGAAATTTTATTAAAATACCTTTAAAGATTTTCAAGATCCTAGAAACACAAAATCAGAAAACCCAAAATATTAAAAGAACTTTTATCGACTTTTAGATCTGGATCATCAAACCCTAAAAGAGTATAAAATATAAGATATTTGTAAGGGATTTGAACAAACTCTTATTTCACTGTTGTAAAAACGTTAGGATCTTAAGATTTGAGTTTCAAAATACATTTTAGAAAAGAGGTTAGAGCAAATTATAAAGAACAAAATAATTTATAGTGGTTTAACAAAATATCTACGTCCATGTTGGGCTCCGGTGATAAAAGTTACTTAACGATATTCAGACAATCAAACTAAAACCTTAAAGCTATCAACTAATATAGACTACCCAAACAAACTACGCTAGTTAACTAGTGATTATTTTTTATCTTTAGACAATACTCCTTTTTCATTTAGCACATATAAAACATTTGACCTAAAATTATTTGATTCATCTAAACCTAACCTTAAAATTTATTAAACCTCTCTGTCTTCTTCTTCATGAATAAAGTAGAGATAAAATTACAGAAAATCCATAAATGAAGAAAAAGGAAAAAGAGAAGGCTAAAATCAAAAGTTATTGTATAAAATGGTAAATTTGCTATATTTTATATTTTTATATAATTAAATTTATTTTTTATAAGAAAAACTCTGATTTTGATGTACAATAAGTGTCAATGAGAAAGATATATAAACAATTACAACTGAAAAATTAATAAAAATTATTATATTCTTAGAATCATTTATTTATATCTTGCAAATATACAAATGTTTATTTGCATTTATGGTTGAATCGTGTATCTTTATTGATCCTTATTAATATAAATTTTTTGAATTTATTCACGAAAAGATCGTTGATTATGATATTTCAAAATATATTTAGGTAAGTCTTGTCTCTCCTAAAAGTAGATTGTATGTATAATATTTTAAATAGATGATAAATTATAGTTAAGTTATAAATTATTTGAGTAATCATATGGTTCAGTAAGTTAGAGATGTTAACAATTAAGGTCAATTGGAATGGATTTTTATGCAACAATTGATATTACCTACACTTTACACATATCACTTATTCCCTAATTTTCTTTTATATCAAAATAATGCAAACTATTTGCTTACCTATTAGATCGATGGTCATTATATTTCAATTATAGATTTATATCTATATAAATTAGAGAGGTGCGTTCATTTTTTCTATTTTCTAAAGTATTCTTATTTCTTCTTTATTTTTAAATAGAAATCGTAAAATATTAATGGACGGACACGTGTAAATTTATTAATTTGGAATTTTTTGGTATTTGTCATTTTAGGTTTTTAAATGCATTTGAATTTTTAAATAATTTTTATGTTTTTTTCGTTTGGATTGATGAATTACTTATATGTATATATATATATATACATAAAAGTTGTGTTTTGCTACCACTTAAGTACCTATTTAATTAAGTATATGTAAATGAAGAAGAAATATTTGTTTTGTTATCAAGTTTTTTGTAAACATAGTATATTCTTAATAAATAATAGTACATTAGCACCCTTTGAAAAAAAATTAGTATAAATTTGTCCATGAAAGGCATACTATTCTCAACCGATTGTTGGTAGATGAGATTGTAACACTAATTAAAATTAAAAAATATAAAACGTTTAGGAAAAATTAAGCTTAGCTTCAAGAAACATAATCTCCTCTTCACACTGAACTCTTTCAATATTAGCATCCCAATACTTTTTAGTTTCAGAAACAAATGCAAAACTAATCAACCTACCTCACTCTTAAAAACCCAACAGTCATACCCAACAATTCAAAACATCATAAAGATTTATCCCATATCTTGAACTCTCACCTAGATGTAGTGAATTTACAACCTCAAATACTTTCAGTTGTGTTAACAAATTTGAATATCATTCCCGCAGGTAATTTGCACATCTAATTTGCTGTAAACGATCATGGAGATACGAGATTTTACTGCAACAAAGCTCGTAATATTTTCTTCGGGTATGTTCTGGAAGCTCAGAATCTATGCGAACTCCATCAACTGGAAGCTCAGAATCTATGCGAACTCCATCAACAACAACATGAAAATCATCAAAGGTTTTGAGTCTTGGGAGGAACTTGAAACCCTCCAAATACTTCGGAAGCTAATTCATCACTAGAGTTTTTGGATTGTTATTCAAGTTCCCGTTCTGCCCGAGAGGAGGTGCGGCTGACCGTGAGAAACGTCACAAAATATTATTTATCAGCAAAATTCAGTTGGTTAATCTGAGTACTTTCGCCTTCTTGTATATTGTATTTAATATTTTCAAGCTGGTACAAAACTTTTCCAAACAAATTTAGATTAAGATCATAGGTCTATTGAAACGCAATACAATCGTTCATTTTAATATGTTCATATAATTCTTTCATACGCATAGTCCCGAAAACCTTTTAAAAATCTTGATAAACTAATCTCCAATATATATTCTTGGTCTTGTAACTTATTCTAATTTGAAAGAAAAAATTAGCCTAATAAATTATGATAGAAGAACATTCATATTAAACCCATCTTCAATATTATCCCCACAATTTTGTTAGGATCACACTCCAACCGCATTTATAACCAAATTTACGGATTTTGTTGGAATATTCAAGTTGTAGACATACTTTAAAAATATATAATATGTTCCATTAAAATTAAATATTAATATTTTTATTTAATAATTTAATCGCATAAATCATATGATTTAAAATGTAATTGAAAACAATGATTGAAAAAAGAATCAAAAAAAGAATTTATAAATACTGACGATGTAGTTTCTACTCACTCACTCTTAATTTATAAAATACCACACATCATCATTTAAATCATGATCTCCGCCACACTCCAATTATACATAAACATTACACACACCTCAAAAGCCATATCACTTTTCACATCTCTAGCTTTTATCTCGTTCTATTTAAATCAACTTTTTCATATTCTATTCCACCACGAATCTCAATATATCCTCTTTCTTATGTATAATGTTTTGTTGGTCCCAGGCAGACCGATCTCCAATCAAGTGTTGTTTTTTATCTGCTCACCTTTCGGATTCGATGGTCATTACATTTTAATTATAAATTAATATCATCAATGGTTAGTGAGGTGCGTTTAATTTTTTCATTTTCTAAATTGTTCTCATTTCAAAAAATAGAAACGATTTGCAAAATATTAATGGGTTGACACATGTAAATTTATTGATTTGTTTTTTTGGTATTTGTCACTTTAGGTTCGCTTGTTGCATTTGATTATTTGGATTCTCTTTATGTTTTTTCTTTTTCATTGATGGATTACTTTTAGGAAATATCTAAATTTTCTAGACAAACAAATATAAGATATGTGTTGTTACCGTTGACCTACCTATTTAATCATATATAAATGAAGAACATATTATGTTTTGTTATCAATGGCCAATATTATTGATCAGATGTCAAATAAAGTTTTCAAAAATTCCATGCAAAAATTAGTTATATCTATATAGGAATTTAAATTGTTAAAATTTGGTAGAAATTTAGGAAAAATATTTAGATTATAGAAAATATTTGTCTGGGATAATTAGTAAAGGAGACAAAAATCTTTGTAAAATTGAGTTAAATAGGTATGATTTAGTGAATAAGATGTATAGTTTTTTCCTTTGTAAAAAGAATACTAAGTTGCAGTAATGTATCTATCTGGCTTGTAATAGTTGATGTGAATAAATTCTAACTTTTGAATGAAACGCGCATGCACTTATGTATCTTAAAGGTGCAAGAATTTCAGCTTGATGTTCATCAAGCTCAAGCACAAGGACAAACTCCTAAGATCTTTTACACCAACTTTAAAGATCCTTAGTCTTGTAAAAATGCAAATTTGTGCAATGTAAACATTCATGTAAATGCACATGAACATGTATATATACTTTTAATGGTCTTATTATAGAGTTGTAGTTTTTGGATAATTTACCTCTGTCTTGTTGTTTTGGACTTAGACTATGAAAGAGGGAGATCATATATAAATTTTGATCATTCTGATAAAAATACGGAATAAATTCAAAAATATTGTCAAGAATATGGTGTGGAAGTAAAGTCATAGTTATTATGGTTATTAGGAACTGGGCATGAACTTTATGACTCTTCAATGTAATAAAAAGTACATTTTACATTTTAATCTTAATAAGATTGTTCTTTTAATTATTTTTTGTTGCTCTTATCAACTAAATGATGTATATATTTTGTCGCTATTTATATATATTAGTTAATACACAATAACTCTAAATTTTAAATGTATATATAATTTCGATCATTCAAAATAAATGTACAAGTACCCTAATTTCTGTAATTAACATTCCCATATATGTATAATTAATGCAACTCAAAACTTGTCTTCTTATTAAATAAAAGCATCTAGCATTATTAGAAACATACCCACATCTATATAGCGCAATCCATTTCTTATTTAGTTAATTTATAGTTTTCAAATACACGAAAAATGAAATTAAACCTAAGAGACGCGATATCCATCTTTATTTTTGTGTAATTATCTTTTTCGGATGAGACTTAGCATAACAAGTTATAATTTAATCCCTAAAATTCTCAAATATAAATAAAACACAAACGAGATTTAGCCTCAATTCGCCTAAATCTGACAACCGAGCAAAAATATATGTACGTTTGCAATTTTAAAACCAACAACATAAATTTCAACATATGGATTTTTTTGAATTTTTTATTACAACACATAGATCTCATTGGGATACTTCAACTTTACATACTGATGATTCAAAGTTAATCATCATATTGTCAAAAACTGCATCTATGGAGTTTTACAAAAACCAATAAAATCGAAATATTAACCTTTTATTTCCACCTTGATACCCTTATCGTAAAGACATGCCAGCATCCAAAATGTAGAGTCTTCATTTTGGGAGGATTTTGTACCTATTATTTACCTTTCTAGTGAGATTAGGAGCTCGACCGAAGAGTCAACACAACTAGTGCACCACTCGGACAATAACGACCTCTGCTCACATTTAGGGTAGGCTCATGAACAATTCTGACCAAAATCCCTTACGAGGACCCTAAGGTAATCAACTTTCTTGACACCCCTTATATGAAGACGATAGTCCATCTGGCGGCTATGTGCCTTATTGGGCTCATATACATTATTCATGTTCCCAAAGAGTAGAGGTATGTGCACTATATATTTGCAACTCTGCTTGAATAGATTTTAGCCTCAAACTACCTTGATCGCCAAAGTGTCATTCAGATCCCACCCTTTGGTGAGTAACCATGGTTTGCATGAAACAAGATCTAGAGCCCCGATCCAGGTAGAAACGCAAATGCGAAGAGACCTTTCCATAACATATATTTTCAAAGTCTAAGAGATGCTTTTAATATCTAGTGTAACGTTCAATTAATGGCACCATATGTGGGAAACTTATAAGTTTATATCACACGCACCGAGTAAGACACATGGATAACCGTAGTGCAAGATGAGGAAGATTAAAGGAGGTCTAAATCATTGTTCGGATAGAGCCACAAGGCTTATACAAAGAACCCTTTGTTTCTATATATTTTGATCGCAGTGCTGCAAGAATAGTTGTTTACTCAATGTATGTCGTCAAGAATATCATCTCGCTTCTTCACCCTTCATCGCTAGTTATATATTTTCAACAAATAAATTGTTAATCTAATCTAACATGTTTAAATAAAGATGGTCTAGATGATCTATAACACCTACATAACCTCAGCCTCATAAATCTTTTTTTTGTCTAAACAATACGTGTTTAATAAATAAAATTGTAAGTGGTCCCCATAACCAATGAATATTCTCAAGATAAAATATGATGCATCTTTTTCATCTAATAAGTCATCTATCAAGTGTATTATTAGGGACTTCAAATGTGGTGTTATCAAATGCAATGCTTAGGATATTGTTGTTGAGAGTGAAATGGAGGCTAAAGTTTTAGGGATCTTGAAAGCTTGTATTTGGGCAAGAGATCACAAATAATTAAATGCATTGTTGAGAATATTGGTAAAGCCTTGATAGACGCTCTCGCAAACAATCTTAGTATTAGTGGTAACCCGAGTATTCGTAATATAATTCATAGTATTTAATTTGGTGATGAATCTTGTAACTCTTTATACGCATTTGTTATAAGAGAAAAAAACAAGTTATAGATTAAATGACCAAGAACTTGTCTTCGGAATTGGTTAACTCCCTTTCTAACCCAATCATTTTTTTGCTCTAGATGCGTCCCTTTCGTTGATTGGTTAAATAAGTTGTAACTTTTAAAATATTAATGAAAAATCTTTTAGAACAAAAAAAATACATCATGTTAAGATATTGCCAAGTTTGTGACTTTAATTTTCATTTGTACTTAATATATTCCCCAACCGTAGGAATTTTACAGAAAAATTACAATGGGGCATGTTATAAATCTCTACAAATGTTCTAACTGGAAAAAGCAAACATATGGTGCTGAAAAGATTGATCAAGGCAACACGACAACATTGTCTATTCAGACTAAAAAACATGAAATTCCTAGGTGAAATATGTTTAGTTAGTATAGACTATAGAGAGAGTAGCTTTCATTAAATTTAAGTGGAAGATTCTATAAATGACTTCTCATTTTCAGGAGACCGTTTAGGAGAATACAAGAAAGGTTTCGGTGGAATTTGCAAGGAGTGAAGGCTACCTTTAAGCATCTCCACCACCTTACAAATCGCTGGCCGAACAATCAGATTTATCTGAATACACCATAAGCCAACTAAAATAATCTTCCTAGTAATCTCTTCTTCCTCTTAACATGTAATAGCTTGTATATTTATCTCAGTTCCTAGCTCAAGATACTCATATATCCACTGAGGAAAGTAAATTTAACTACTTCTAACTACTTCCGCTATATTCTTCCTCACTCCGACCATTTCAAGAATCATCATCCCATAACTATAGATATCGGATTTATGAGAAACCTCTCCAAGGTGTCTAAAAATCACTTCTAGAGCTATATAACCAGGTGTTCCTCTAGCAGTCTACGCCGATAAAATACTTTGTTTTTTCTCGGATAATTTAGCCAGTCGTGAGGTTTAATATCAAAGTGAACAATTCTTGTACTCAAACCTCAGTGTAAGTAATCCAAACCTCGTGCGATTCCAATAGTAATCTCGTACAATGTTTTCCACTCCAAGTGACACTCATCATTTAGCAGTACATTTTTGTATATGAACTTGTCTAAAGATCCATTAACCATGAATTCATAGATTAATGCTCTTCTCTTGATGTAGCAAAAAACCAACAAAGTGACTACATTTACATGAGAAGTTTTACTAATGAAACTTCATTGATAAAATCTTCTCCATTACCTTTTGTATCATTCAAGACCTTCACAGCTACTAAACGGCCATCGGGTAGCTTTCCTTTATATACACAACCATATCCACCTTTCCCAAGTTTCTCCTTCAATGAGTTTGTTATTTTCTTAATTTCTGTATAGCTATAGTATTTTGGAGCAAAAGATCCACAGTTTCTCATAAATTCTTCAACATTTGGGTCATTTCTTCTATATACCCTCTGTTTACCTAACAACTTGAAACAATTTTTTCTATATCGGTAGAGTGTACACGAGATTACAATCGCACTGAGAAGTAAGTACTTATGCTGTATATAGAAAGTTAAATTAATTATATCTAATGGAACAAGATAAGTTACATGGAGGCCATATAAGTGATTTCTGGAGTAAAATACATAAGTATGTTCAGCGTTCGCTGCAATATTAAAAAAGAAAGCCACTATAAAAGTGAAATGACTAGAAGACCATTTTAGTTTTTCCTATTATGATAATAATGAATAGTGGAATCGTCGCATGTCCAGATGCATCTGCTGCTGGAAGATAGACATTTAGCAGAAAAATGGTGAGTGAAAATTGATTTATTGAGAATATGATTTATCTAGTCATTATTATAAAAGCAAATAACAAAAATAGATATTGTTTAAAGCCTAAAAGCATTTTTAAACCAAATATTTTAAAATATCATCTTAATTCAAATATATTTATATATGTCATTTTTAGACTATTTCACTAGTTTCGTTAAATATTTTCTAAATTTTAAAAATAATTTAAACATTTTAAATAAAATAGTTTATTTCTTTTATGTTTATTTGAAATGTCTACATTATCTTTAAAAAATTTATAAAATATTCTATAAATAACGCTTTAAATATTATGAGTTAAACTGTTTGGAAAAAAAACTAACGGGGAGACCGAGACAAAGGATGATGAAGAATATAAACTCTAACATGGAATGAAACACTTTAATGTAAAGGCGAAGGTCAATAGTTGGTCTACTGGTCAGAATATTCCATAGAGACTTAGAGATCCTGAAATCGAATTTTATTAGAATGAAATTGAATTTTATTGGAATCAAAATGATTTTACCGATAGTAAGTGATCCATAAAGCATACATCTAGAAACACGGGTACATGAAGGGAAACCGGAAGAATTCAAGAATTTTTTCTAGAGAATCTAAAACTTGAAATATTTAGTGAGGTTCGAGTTTGACTTTTTCTTTTTGGTTTCATTTCCAGTTCAGAAAAAACATTAAATCTTATATTTATGTTGGAAGATGGGGCTAATATTTATTAAGGTTTTTCCAAAAAAAACGTAAGGCAAATCCTAACAGCATTTCGGGACCAAGCTGCGATAAGTCAATTTTTCAAACCCGAGCTGTACGACACAGTTTTGCACGTTAACAAAAATCATTATATTTTATATACATATATATATATATATATATATACAAGTTTTCAAGTTACATATATAGATACAATTTTAAAAGTAAAATCGTTCAATAAATAACATATAAAAGTATATATCTTTCAAATTATTATCAAGATTAAATATATGGATTTTACTCTTCAGAGAATATTGTATTCCCAAATACCTTTTAAAATATAGGGGATAGTCTTGTAGAAAATTGAGAGATCAATTACTACTTTATGATAAAAAAAAAGATTAAACATCTATTCACTAGAGTAAGGATAGTGCCCACATACGAAAGAGTTCGGAATTGGGCATATGACCTCTAGCACCACATGTAAGAGGATATTGACCATTCATGCAATAGCAAATAAATGAACTTGAACTCGAGTTGTATCCACATTGCCCATCTGTTAGAATACATTGGTTACATCGTGTGTTGTTTGAAAACCATCTTACCTCAAAGCCACTTGCAAGAGCTAATTGTAATTTCCTTTCCGTAAACTTAAGACTTTCTAACCTTGAAAAGGTTTCCGAATTAACAGGAACGTTAATAGAATTGTTGCATCTCACCATACTAGAATAATCAGGAAAAAGTGCTTCTTTTGTCTAAGTAAAAGCTGAGGCTTGTACTTTTATTGACAATACGATCAAAATGATTTGGAAGCGCGCAACAAAGGTTGTCCTGGAATTAGAGAGCACCCATTGTAAAGAGTTGTGTTATGGTAATTGGCACCATAATCAAAGATTTTGAAATCCATGGTCGTATTATATAAAGACGAGGGACAAAGATTACTACATAAATCTTCTAGCAACTTTAAGAGCTTGTGTTGTTTTATTGACGGAAAGGACACGATATGTTACGGATTGGATTGTAATAAACGGAACATCTTCTACACACTTCAACAAAAAACCTGGAAACCTGCAATTTTCAGGCCGTGCATCTCCGTAGAAAGGATAACCAAGTTTTGATCCTCCACAATGAATCACCTTTGTGAATTTTACGAATTCTTTGACTTGGTAGAAAGATAAAGGGGTATAGATTAGGCTAATTGTGATAAAGAATAAAAAGACTTAAAAGAGATTAATACTATGCATTTTCAGAGTAGACAAGAGAGTTTTTCTCCAATGCTATACTTTGGAAAATATCTTATAGAAAACCTTTATTATGGAGAATAAGTCAGTCAACCCTACCAAGCAATCACTTTGGAAGCAGAATCCAAAAACAAAAACCAAATCAAATGATTTTTTTTCCAACAAATCAATTGATAACTCGTTAATCTTTATTCCAGATTTCTAGAAAAAGGTGTTTTGTCTTTTTCTTTTTTAAGTATTAAGACACTTTTTTTTCAATATTACATTTGTTTAAATAATAAAATAGTATTGTAATAAATATTTCCCGTATATTAATTAAAAATATATATATAATTTATATAAAATCAAAATGTTAAGTGTTTTTTTAATCAGATTTATAATTTTCAAATGTTGAAAATTCTGCCAAACTTATTTCTTGAACGACGTATCCTTGATTTAATACAGAAGGTTTGTACTTATTTTATTTTATTTTTTGAGTAAATAAATATATGTATATATAATTGTTTTGAAATAAATAAATTTACATACTCATAATTCAAAGTTGATAATCTGTGAATCAATAGAAAATCTATCTTTACTTAAGTAACAAATTATAATCATACTTTATCAAAATATTACATGAATATTATTATACATAATACATACACCTATAGTGAATCTTCCTTTATCTTTGCTAGCAATGTATTGACATCGATCTTCTATTAATTTCTCTTCTATTCTGAAATATCATTGTCAAGTTAATTGCACTATAGGTCCCCATATTATACAAAAATTACAATATTTATAGGTTCCTAAATATAACAAAATCTGTAATATATATTCTTATAGGCCTTATATCAATTTATTTTAATGAATTTCAGTTTAAGCCCATATATCATATAATATAACCTATATTTTAATTTTATTATGCATAAAAACAAAATTTTCATAGAAATACAATTAATAAGATTGATTTTAGAAGTTGGGGAGACCAAGTGAAGATTCTAAAGATTATTTTCGATTTTTTCCATATCAATTGCACTATAGGTCCCTATAATATGTAAAATTGCATCGTATGTCCAAATATTTTGCAAAATTGCACTATAAGTCCTTATATTCTGCAAAATTACACTATAGGTTCCTATATTGAATTTAATATGTTCATAAAATTCTTTCATTCTCACATTCCAAAAGATAATAAGGAAATCAATAAACATTCCTTTATCCCAGTCCACCAGAAAACCTTTTAACAATCATGTTAAACCTGCAATGTATTTTTTGATATTGCAACTCATTTTTAATTTGAAGATATAATTTTCACAATAAAGTATGATGTAAGGAAATTTAAAACACATATGTTCCACATCTTCAATAAGATATATGAAATTTTGGTCAACATCAAGTTCTAAACAAATTTTTAAATATATAATATATTTTGTTAAAATTAAATATACTAATATTTTTTTATTTTTTTATTCTAATTAATTACGAACATAAATCATATAACTTAATATTTATTTCAAAAAAAATTAAATATTTGACGTGTAGTTTCTAATCACTCTTACCTATAAAATGTAACATATCATCCTTCAAAAACCTAACAGCCGCCACACCTCAATTATGTATTTTACACACACCTCAAAAGGTATATCATTATTCTCACATCTCCGGCAGTTATCTCATTCTTTCTAAATCAACTTCTTCTTATTCTAGTTCACCACAGATCTCCATTTCTTCTCTTTCTTATGTTAATTTTTTGTCCTGTTCAGTCCATTCTCCAATCAAGTGTTCATTATTTGCTTACCTATTAGATCGATGGTCATTATATTTCAATTATAGATTTATATCTATATAAATTAGAGAGGTGCGTTCATTTTTTCTATTTTCTAAAGTATTCTTATTTCTTCTTTATTTTTAAATAGAAATCGTAAAATATTAATGGGCGGACACATGTAAATTTATTAATTTGGAATTTTTTGGTATTTTCCATTTTAGGTTTTTAAATGCATTTGAATTTTTGAATATTTTTTATGTTTTTTTGTTTGGATTGATGAATTACTTATATGTATATATATATATATATATATATATATATATATATACATAAAAGTTGTGTTTTGCTACCACTTAAGTACCTACTTAATTAAGTATATGTAAATGAAGAAGAAATATATATTTTGTTATCAAGTTTTTTGTAAACATAGTATATTCTTAATAAATAATAGTACATTAGCACCCTTTGAAAAAAAATTAGTATAAATTTGTCCATGAAAGGCATACTATTCTCAACCGATTGTTGGTAGATGAGATTGTAACACTAATTAAAATTAAAAAATATAAAACGTTTAGGAAAAATTAAGCTTAGCTTCAAGAAACATAATCTCCTCTTCACACTGAACTCTTTCAATATTAGCATCCAAATACTTTTTAGTTTCAGAAACAAATGCAAAACTAATCAACCTACCCCACTCTTAAAAACCCAACAGTCATACCCAACAATTCAAAACATCATAAAGATTTATCCCATATCTTGAACTCTCACCTAGATGTAGTGAATTTACAACCTCAAATACTTTCAGTTGTGTTAACAAATTTGAATATCATTCCCGCAGGTAATTTGCAGAATCTATGCGAACTCCATCAACTGGAAGCTCAGAATCTATGCGAACTCCATCAACAACATACATGAAAATCATCAAAGGTTTTGAGTCTTGGGAGGAACTTGAAACCCTCCAAATACTTCGGAAGCTAATTCATCACTAGAGTTTTTGGATTGTTCTTCAAGTTCCCGTTCTGCCCGAGAGGAGGTGCGGCTGACCGTGAGAAACGTCACAAAATATTATTTATCAGCAAAATTCAGTTGGTTAATCTGAGTACTTTCGCCTTCTTGTATATTGTATTTAATATTGACAAGCTGGTACAAAACTTTTCCAAACAAATTTAGATTAAGATCATAGGTCTATTGAAACGCAATACAATCGTTCATTTTAATATGTTCATATAATTCTTTCATACGCATAGTCCCGAAAACCTTTTAAAAATCATGATAAACTAATCTCCAATATATATTCTTGGTCTTGTAACTTATTCTAATTTGAAAGAAAAAATTAGCCTAATAAATTATGATATAAGAACATTCATATTAAACCCATCTTCAATATTATCCCCACAATTTTGTTAGGATCACACTCCAACCGCATTTATAACCAAATTTACGGATTTTGTTGGAATATTCAAGTTGTAGACATACTTTAAAAATATATAATATGTTCCATTAAAATTAAATATTAATATTTTTATTTAATTATTTAATCGCATAAATCATATGATTTAAAATGTAATTGAAAACAATGATAGAAAAAAGAATCAAAAAAAGAATTTATAAATACTGACGATGTAGTTTCTACTCACTCACTCTTAATTTATAAAATACCACACATCATCATTTAAATCATGATCTCCGCCACACTCCAATTATACATAAACATTACACACACCTCAAAAGCCATATCACTTTTCACATCTCTAGGTTTTATCTCGTTCTATTTAAATCAACTTTTTCATATTCTATTCCACCAAGAATCTCAATATCTCCTCTTTCTTATGTATAATGTTTTGTTAGTCCTAGGCAGACCGATCTCCAATCAAGTGTTGTTTTTTATCTGCTCACCTTTCGGATTCGATGGTCATTACATTTTAATTATAAATTCATATCATCAATGTTTAGTGAGGTGCGTTTAATTTTTTCATCTTCTAAATTGTTCTCATTTTAAAAAATAGAAACGATTTGCAAAATATTAATGGGTTAACACATGTAAATTTATTGATTTGTTTTTTTGGTATTTGTCACTTTAGGTTCGTTTGTTGCATTTGATTATTTGGATTATCTTTATGTTTTTTCTTTTTCATTGATGGATTACATTTAGGAAATATCTAAATTTTCTAGACAAACAAATATAAGATATGTGTTGTTACCGTTGACCTACCTAGTTAATCATATATAAATGAAGAACATATTATGTTTTGTTATCAATGGCCAATATTATTGATCAGATGTCAAATAAAAGTTTTCAAAAATTCCATGAAAAAATTAGTTATATCTATATAGGAATTTAAATTGTTAAAAATTTGGTAGAAATTTAGGAAAAATATTTAGATTATAGAAAATATTTGTCTGGGATAATTAGTAAAGGAGACAAAAATCTTTGTAAAATTGAGTTAAATAGGTATGATTTAGTGAATAAGATGTATAGTTTTTTCCTTTGTAAAAAGAATACTAAGTTGAAGTAATGTATCTATCTGGCTTGTAATAGTTGATGTGAATAAATTCTAACTTTTGAATGAAACGCGCATGCACTTATGTATCTTAAAGGTGCAAGAATTTCAGCTTGATGTTCATCAAGCTCAAGCACAAGGACAAACTCCTAAGATCTTTTACACCAACTTTAAAGATCCTTAGTCTTGTAAAAATGCAAATTTGTACAATGTAAACATTCATGTAAATGCACATGAACATGTATATATACTTTTAATGGTCTTATTATAGAGTTGTAGTTTTTGGATAATTTACCTCTGTCTTGTTGTTTTGGACTTAGACTATGAAAGAGGGAGATCATATATAAATTTTGATCATTCTGATAAAAATACGGAATAAATTCAAAAATATTGTCAAGAATATGTTGCGGAAGTAAAGTCATAGTTATTATGGTTATCAGGAACTGGGCATGAACTTTATGACTCTTCAATGTAATAAAAAGTACATTTTACATTTTAATCTTAATAAGATTGTTCTTTTAATTATTTTTTGTTGCTCTTATCAACTAAATGATGTATATATTTTGTCGCTATTTATATATATTAGTTAATACACAATAACTCTAAATTTTGAATGTATATATAATTTTGATCATTCAAAATAAATGTACAAGTACCCTAATTTCTGTAATTAACATTCCCATATATGTATAATTAATGCAACTCAAAACTTGTCTTCTTATTAAATAAAAGCATCTAGCATTATTAGAAACATACCCACATCTATATAGCGCAATCCATTTCTTATTTAGTTAATTTATAGTTCTCAAATACACGAAAAATGAAATTAAACCTAAGAGACGCGATATCCATCCTTATTTTTGTGTAATTATCTTTTTCGGATGAGACTTAGCATAACAAGTTATAATTTAATCCCTAAAATTCTCAAATATAAATAAAACACAAACGAGATTTAGCCTCAATTCGCCTAAATCTGACAACCGAGCAAAAATATATGTATATTTGCAATTTTAAAACCAACAACATAAATTTCAACATATGGATTTTTTGGAATTTTTTATTACAACACATAGATCTCATTGGGATACTTCAACTTTACATACTGATGATTCAAAGTTAATCATCATATTGTCAAAAACTGCATCTATGGAGCTTTACAAAAACCAATAAAATCGAAATATTAACCTTTTATTTCCACCTTGATACCCTTATCGTAAAGACATGCCAGCATCCAAAATGTAGAGTCTTCATTTTGGGAGGATTTTGTACCTATTATTCACCTTTCTAGTGAGATTAGGAGCTCGACCGAAGAGTCAACACAACTAGTGCACCACTCGGACAATAACGACCTCTGCTCACATTTAGGGTAGGCCCATGAACAATTCTGACCAAAATCCCTTACGAGGACCCTAAGGTAATCAACTTTCTTGACACCCCTTATATGAAGACGATAGTCCATCTGGCGGCTATGTGCCTTATTGGGCTCATATACATTATTCATGTTCCCAAAGAGTAGAGGTATGTGCACTATATATTTGCAACTCTGCTTGAATAGATTTTAGCCTCAAACTACCTTGATCGCCAAAGTGTCATTCAGATCCCACCCTTTGGTGAGTAACCATGGTTTGCATGAAACAAGATCTAGAGCCCCGATCTAGGTAGAAACGCCAATGCGAAGAGACCTTTCCATAACATATATTTTCAAAGTCTAAGAGATGCTTTTAATATCTAGTAGTGTAACGTTCAATTAATGGCACCATATGTGGGAAACTTATAAGTTTATATCACACGCACCGAGTAAGACACATGGATAACCGTAGTGCAAGATGAGGAAGATTAAAGGAGGTCTAAATCATTGTTCGGATAGAGCCACAAGGCTTATACAAAGAACCCTTTGTTTCTATATATTTTGATCGCAGTGCTGCAAGAATAGTTGTTTACTCAATGTATGTCGTCAAGAATATCATCTCGCTTCTTCACCCTTCATCGCTAGTTATATATTTTCAACAAATAAATTGTTAATCTAATCTAACATGTTTAAATAAAGATGGTCTAGATGATCTACAACACCTACATAACCTCAGCCTCATAAATCTTTTTTTTGTCTAAACAATACGTGTTTAATAAATAAAATTGTAAGTGGTCCCCATAACCAATGAATATTCTCAAGATAAAATATGATGCATCTTTTTCATCTAACAAGTCATCTATCAAGTGTATTATTAGGGACTTCAAATGTGGTGTTATCAAATGCAATGCTTAGGATATTGTTGTTGAGAGTGAAATGGAGGCTAAAGTTTTAGGGATCTTGAAAGCTTGTATTTGGGCAAGAGATCACAAATAATTAAATGCATTGTTGAGAATATTGGTAAAGCCTTGATAGACGCTCTCGCAAACAATCTTAGTATTAGTGGTAACCCGAGTATTCGTAATATAATTCATAGTATTTAATTTGTTGATGAATCTTGTAACTCTTTATACGCATTTGTTTTAAGAGAAAAAAACAAGTTACAGATTAAATGACCAAGAACGTGTTTTCGGAATTGGTTAACTCCCTTTCTAACCCAATCATTTTTTTGCTCTAGATGCGTCACTTTCGTTGATTGGTTAAATAAGTTGTAACTTTTAAAATATTAATGAAAAATCTTTTAGAACAAAAAAAATACATCATGTTAAGATATTGCCAAGTTATTGACTTTAATTTTCATTTGTAGTTAATATATTCCCAAACCGTAGGAATTTTACAGAAAAATTACAATGGGGCATGTTATAAATCTCTGCAAATGTTCTAACTGGAAAAAGCAAACATATGGTGCTGAAAAGATTGATCAAGGCAACACGACAACATTGTCTATTCAGACTAAAAAACATGAAATTCCTAGGTGAAATATCTTTAGTTAGTATAGACTATAGAGAGAGTTGCTTTCATTAAATTTAAGTGGAAGATTCTATAAATGACTTCTCATTTTCAGGAGACCGTTTAGGAGAATACAAGAAAGGTTTCGGTGGAATTTGCAAGGAGTGAAGGCTACCTTTAAGCATCTCCACCACCTTACAAATCGCTGGCCGAACAATCAGATTTGTCTGAATACACCATAAGCCAACTAAAATAATCTTCCTAGTAATCTCTTCTTCCTCTTCACATGTAATAGCTTGTATATTTATCTCAGTTCCTAGCTCAAGATACTCATATATCCACTGAGGAAAGTAAATTTCACTACTTCTAACTACTTCCGCTATATTCTTCCTCACTCCGACCATTTCAAGAATCATCATCCCATAACTATAGATATCGGATTTATGAGAAACCTCTCCAAGGTGTCTAAAAATCACTTCTAGAGCTATATAACCAGGTGTTCCTCTAGCAGTAAATGCCGATAAAATACTTTGTTTTTTCTCGGATAATTTAGCCAGTCGTGAGGTTTAATATCAAAGTGAACAATTCTTGTACTCAAACGTCAGTGTAAGTAATCCAAACCTCGTGCGATTCCAATAGTAATCTCGTACAATGTTTTCCACTCCAAGTGACACTCATCATTTAGCATTACATTTTTGTATATGAACTTGTCTAAAGATCCATTAACCATGAATTCATAGATTAATGCTCTTCTCTTGATGTAGCAAAAAACCAACAAAGTGACTACATTTACATGAGAAGTTTTACTAATGAAACTTCATTGATAAAATCTTCTCCATTACCTTTTGTATCATTCAAGACCTTCACAGCTACTAAACGGCCATCGGGTAGCTTTCCTTTATATACACAACCATATCCACCTTTCCCAAGTTTCTCCTTCAATGAGTTTGTTATTTTCTTAATTTCGGTATAGCTATAGTATTTTGGAGCAAAAGATCCACAGTTTCTCATAAATTCTTCAACATTAGGGTCATTTCTTCTATATACCCTCTGTTTACCTAACAACTTGAAACAATTTTTTCTATATCGATAGAGTGTACACGAGATTACAATCGCACTGAGAAGTAAGTACTTATGCTGTATATAGAAAGTTAAATTAATTATATCTAATGGAACAAGATAAGTTACATGGAGGCCATATAAGTGATTTCTGGAGTAAAATACATAAGTATGTTCAGCGTTCGCTGCAATATTAAAAAAGAAAGCCACTATAAAAGTGAAATGCCTAGAAGACCATTTTAGTTTTACCTATTATGATAATAATGAATAGTGGAATCGTCGCATGTCCAGATGCATCTGCTGCTGTAAGATAGACATTTAGCAGAAAAATGGTGAGTGAAAATTGATTTATTGAGAATATGATTTATCTAGTCATTATTATAAAAGCAAATAACAAAAATAGATATTGTTTAAAGCGTAAAAGCATTTTTAAACCAAATATTTTAAAATATCATCTTAAGTCAAATATATTTATATATGTCATTTTTAGACTATTTCACTAGTTTCGTTACATATTTTCTTTATTTTAAAAGTAATTTAAACATTTTAAATAAAATAGTTTATTTCTTATATGTTTATTTGAAATGTCTACATTATCTTTAAAAAATTTATAAAATATTCTATAAATAACGCTTTAAATATTATGAGTTAAACTGTTTGGAAAAAAAACTAACGGGGAGACCGGGACAAAGGATGATGAAGAATATAAACTCTAACATGGAATGAAACACTTTAATGTAAAGGCGAAGGTTAATAGTTGGTCTACTGGTCAGAATATTCCATAGAGACTTAGAGATCCTGAAATCGAATTTTATTAGAATGAAATTGAATTTTATTGGAATCAAAACGATTTTACCGATAGTAAGTGATCCATAAAGCATACATCTAGAAACACGGGTACATGAAGGGAAACCGGAAGAATTCAAGAATTTTGTCTAGAGAATCTAAAACTTGAAATATTTAGTGAGGTTCGAGTTTGACTTTTTCTTTTTGGTTTCATTTCGGGACCAAGCTGCGATACGTCAATTTTTCAAACCCGAGCTGTACGACACAGTTTTGCACGTTAACAAAAATCATTATATTTTATATATATATATACAAGTTTTCAAGTTACATATATAGATACAATTTTAAAAGTAAAATCGTTCAATAAATAACATATAAAAGTATATATCCTTCAAATTATTATCAAGATTAAATATATGGATTTTACTCTTCAGAGAATATTGTATTCCCAAATACCTTTTAAAATATGGGGGATAGTCTTGTAGAAAATTGAGAGATCAATTACTACTTTATGATAAAAAAAAAGATTAAACATCTATTCACTAGAGTAAGGATAGTGCCCACATACGAAAGAGTTCGGAATTGGGCATAAGACCTCTAGCACCACATGTAAGAGGATATTGACCAATCATGCAATAGCAAATAAATGAACTTGAACTCGAGTTATATCCACATTGCCCATCTGTTAGAATACATTGGTTACATCATGTGTTGTTTGAAAACCATCTTACCTCAAAGCCACTTGCAAGAGCTAATTGTAATTTCCTTTCCGTAAACTTAAGACTTTCTAACCTTGAAAAGGTTTCCGAATTAACAGGAACGTTAATAGAATTGTTGCATCTCACCATACTAGAATAATCAGGAAAAAGTGCTTCTTTTGTCTAAGTAAAAGCTGAGGCTTGTACTTTTATTGACAATACGATCAAAATGATTTGGAAGCGCGCAACAAAGGTTGTCCTGGAATTAGAGAGCACCCATTGTAAAGAGTTGTGTTATGGTAATTGGCACCATAATCAAAGATTTTGAAATCCATGGTCGTATTATATAAAGACGGGACAAAGATTACTCCATAAATCTTCTAGCAACTTTAAGAGCTTGTGTTGTTTTATTGACGGAAAGGACACGATATGTTACGGATTGGATTGTAATAAACGGAACATCTTCTACACACTTCAACAAAAAACCTGGAAACCTGCAATTTTCAGGCCGTGCATCTCCGTAGAAAGGATAACCAAGTTTTGATCCTCCACAATGAATCGCCTTTGTGAATTTTACGAATTCTTTGACTATGTAGAAAGATAAAGGGGTATAGATTAGGCTAATTGTGATAAAGAATAAAAAGACTTAAAAGAGATTAATACTATGCATTTTCAGAGTAGACAAGAGAGTTTTTCTCCAACGCTATACTTTGGAAAATATCTTATAGAAAACCTTTATTATGGAGAATAAGTCAGTCAACCCTACCAAGCAATCACTTTGGAAGCAGAATCCAAAAACAAAAACCAAATCAAATGATTTTTTTTTTCCAACAAATCAATTGATAACTCGTTAATCTTTATTCCAGATTTCTAGAAAAAGGTGTTTTGTCTTTTTCTTTTTTAAGTATTAAGACAAATTTTTTTTCCATATCAATTGCACTATAAGTCCCTATAATATGAAAAATTATACTATACTACTAGGTCCCTATATTCTGCAAAATTGCACTATAGGTCCCTATATTATACAAAATTGCACTCTAGGTCCCTATATTCTGCAAAATTAGAAAATCCACATAAGATTAGAAAAAATTTAAAGTTTTGTAAATTTACCCAAAATTTACAAATTTAGGCTTAAAAAGAATGTGTTGGTCAAGAAGTTGGAAGAGGGAGACGACAAGTAGGACACTCCATCTTAATATCCATCCATCGTAATAAACAACCCGCATGAAAGAAATGATCACATGGTGTCACCTATATTTAACAATCATTAATTGCACTTTAGGAACTTAATATTATATATATACACAATTCTTTAAACATTTTATTAGATTCGGACGCTCTTTTTCAAGAATGCACTCCTTTGAAATTAGCGTCAATATTGACTTAAGTGCCCTATATTTTGCAAATATTGTACTATAGGTCCCTATATTATGACAAAATTGCACTATACGTTACTATATCATGCAAAAATTGTACTATAGGCCCCTATATCATGCAAAAACGGTTGATGAATTACTTATATATATATATATATATATATATATATATATATATATATATATATATATATTAGGGCTGCACACGGGTCGGTTATCCGACCCGAAGTGCTAAACTCTTCACCCAATCCGAGGTGTGCGGGTTTGGAAAATTAAGACCCTAACCCTATTTTAATTCTCTAAATCTGAACGGGTTGGGTACCCGCGGGTTAGGTGCGGTTTGGCTCGGGTGCGGGTCTGGTCAACACAAAGTCAAAGTACTTAAAAAAATTGAAAATTTCCAAAACATTCCATATATAGAAACTTAACAAAATAAGAAAGTTACTATATATAGTAACTTTCCTAATAGGAGTTACAACTTACATTACAAATTAACATTACAGCTTAGATATTACACCATATGACCAAACCATTACAAGTTACACAAAACCATTAGAGAAGTTAGACAAGTTACAAATTACACAAAACCAAATCAAAATTATAGTACTTATACAAATTTTACAGTCAAATAAGTTTAAATGCAACCTCTATTGTGCAAAATAGAGAAGATGTACAAAATTGGTTGCATTTTCTTCTTTGCTTCCAAGAACCTTGCTACTTCTTCCAATTTTCAATCCAGCTGCAATTTTCCTAATTTTTTCAACAAAATGGAAATGGAATTTGTTATATTTTAGCCTCAGATTATAAGTTCATCATTGGCCTTAGGGACCACCTCAGGACAAAGGGACAAGGACTACTTTTAAATATCACAAGTTACTCTCAATTCCAACTAAAACTGTTGCCAACTCAACCTTGTTTTCCTTAATTACCATAGCCTCATAAATATATATAGTTTAAAACATAATCATAGGCCTCTAATGAAAGGAAGTAGGGAGATGCAAAACAATAGAAGTTGAAAACTGAAATTCCTTGAGATAATATAAAAGAGTCGGTGATTTATACCTTAAGGTTATTGGTTACAGATGGGTTATAGTGGACTCGGTGGTGGTCTCACTCAACTCATCCAAGCCTAAATAACCTGTTAAACAAAAAAAAGTATAAACAAACACAAAGTCAGATTGTGTAGCAAATAAGAAATCCCAAAAAAAACTTAACATTACAGTAATATACCTAATTCAGCTTCCAAATCCTCAATTAGTTTTTTTGAAGTGTTTAAATTAATTGGTATTGTAGATTTCAACCAATTTTGAGTACAAATAAGTGCCTCCACTATTTTTGGAGATAAAGAAGATCTGAATTGGTCAAGAACTCTACCACTAGTGCTAAAAGCAGATTCAGAAGCAACTGTTGAAACAGGGACAGCTAGGACATGCCTTGCCATCTCAGATAATGCTTTGAATCTGAAAGAATTGAATTTCCACCAACTAAGAACATCAAATTTATCTGTCATTTCCTCAACCTCTTCATTGAGGTATCTTTGAAGTTCATTGCCCTTGGAAATGTTTTTTTCAGCCATGAAAGATAGAAACCTATTCCCAAGAACACTATTGGACTCAATATTAGTCACTTCAGGACCAGAATTGGATTTTCCAGTTCCAGGAGCAACTGTTTTTGAGTAGCAACCAAATAGCCAAGTTAAAACATCTTCAACTCTTGCAATCAAAGCACTTGATTGAGCTGGAGTATACATGAAGTTAAAGTAGCAAGTTAATTATAGTAATTTTTTCCCTGGATCCAACACAACTGCAACATATAACAATATATTAATACTTTGGTTTCCCTAGTATTTAAGGAATTTTCCCTTCATTTTAATAGCCATTTCCTTCAAAACCTCATCATCTGATCCACACAGTTCTTCAATTTTTTCCCAAATTATAACTATTTCATCATAGAACAGGTTTGAAATAACAAACAAAGTTCCTGAAAATTTCTTTGTTGAGTTATAAAATAATCTCAGAAACTCAACAAAAGATGCAGCATTTTGCCAATCAACAAAATTAGGAGATGGTCTTTCACAATCAGTAACAAAGAATTCCTTATAGTTGTCATTATGTTCATTCATTGTAGAAAAAACTGTCTCAAACTTAATGGCAGATTCTAGCATTTTATAAGTTGAATTTCATCTAGTTGGGACATCAAGACTTAGTGAAGCCTTTGATTCAATAGAACAATTAGCCATAGACTCTTTAAATGAAGTAGAAAGAGAAGGAGAGGACCTTACATATCTTACGGCCTCGCGTATATTTTTAATAGAAGCTTCAATTTCAGAAAGTCCTTCCCTTACAATAAGATTCAAGATATGTGCGCAACACTTTACCTGAAGCAACTCGTGATTTAATAGGGTTTTTGGTTTGTGTCCAGCATTTTTAACCAAGTATTTAATAGTGACAGTATTTGAAGAGGCATTGTCAACTGTTAAACACAGATATGAGTCAATCTCCCACTCCTTAAGTATTGATTCAACAACTATGCCTATTGTTTCCCCCTTATGGTCCTCAACCATACAAAACCCGATGATTCTTTTTTGAAGTACCCATTCACAATCAATATAATGGGCTGTGAGACACATATAAGATAGATTTTGATTAGAAGTCCAACAATCTGTTGTCATACTAATGCGCATTCCCTTCAAAAAAAATTTAAGCTCATTCTTTTCCTCACCATATATTGACATACATTTCCTCATTATAGTCATCCTTGATGGAATCTTAACATACTTGGGTTGCATCACATTACAGAATTTCTTAAAACCAACACCCTCCACAAATCTGAAAGACAACTCATCCAAGATAACAATTTCAGCCAAAGCTTTAGTACAAGCCTCAGCTGAGAACACATAAGTAGCTACTCCACCACCAAACTCTTCTTTGTTTAACACTAACTGAGTTTGTCCACCTTCTAGAGGGGGGTAGAATGGATACTTTTTGTATCTCCTATGATTTATATAGTTGAGCATATTAGAAGTACCATGTCTCCTTGAATCAGCTGCATAAGAAGTTTCACAATACTTACACACACCTCTCCTTACATTTTCCTCATCTATTATAGGATCAAAAACTGTCCAACAATCATCAATTATCTTAAGCTTCTTAGCATCAGGTTGTTTTGCACCTACTGGAGGTGTATGTTTAGTTAAAGTAGTAGCATCATCAGGAGTTGATTTAACTCCCTCAGTTTGTGTTGAAGAGCTAAGATCAGTTGTTGCCTCATTTACAATAACCATCACACAATTTATATCTGCAATTAACACATAAACACTTAGTCAAAAACTTGTGATATACATTCTACAATATCTAAACAATATGTTAGAATAAAATCTTGAAGTCTAATTACCTTATCTGACATTGACAAAACACACAGAGGATTAATAATCCAAAAGCCAATCCAAACTTGCGAGAGTAGTACATGCAAAAATAATGTATGTAGACATTAGAAATTATACAACATCATCCACTATTCCATTAAACTCTTCATTGAAGAACAATGAAACTTCTATTAAACTGTATTCTACATTTCTCAATACATAATTAATTACAAAATCAGAGAATGAAGAGTTATTGTATTATTACCTTATCTGACATTGGAAAAACAATCAAAGCATTAAGCATCCAAAACCCAAGCGTTTGCGAGAGTAGTACATGAAAATATACATCAGAAAAACATCATAAATCATCATCATAACTTAAAACATCATAAATCATCATCATCAGAAAGCTATAACAATTACAAAACCAATTTAAAACTCAATTCCTTTTCAAATCAGATAATTTCCTTTTCAATTTCTCAAAATCAATTAGGGTTTTTCATTTCAAAGCCAACAATACTACTAAATCAATTCATTAATAACACAGATGAATAAAGAGAAACACGGGTTAGATATAAGCGCGTAATACCTGATTTAATCGGCAATAGATTTAAGAAATCCAAAATCGAGCCTTTAAAGCTTTTATAGGCTTCAACTAATCCGTTATCCTCTAGTAACCAAGCATATAAACTCTCAAACACCTTAACCATGGTCAGATAACACAACCACGGTAGCAACTGACGGAAATCATTCAAGCAATTAATGCGACCCATTAATTTAGGTGAAAATGTTTAATGCGGTGTACTAGACCCCCTTTTAACCAGCGGGATTTGACGGGATGGAGAAGATGAGCTGAGAAAAAGCTGGCTACGATTTAAGGTTAGGGTGAAGAACAGAGAAAATGGGGGCTTCGAGAGAGAGGTGAGAAGACAGAGTGGGTAAGGTATGAGAGAGAGAGAGAGAGATAAAGGTGTAATACGCGTGAGTGACCTTTCGAGTGTGGAAGGGTTTTTTTTTTAGTTTTATAAAATATTTTATATACATATTATATAAAAAAAATGGAAATTCGGATCGGGTTGGGTACCCGCGGATCTGGGGTACCCCAGCCCGCAGTCCGACCCAAAGTAAAAAAAAAAAAAAAACCCCTAACGGATGGGCGGGTGGGCGGGTTCGGTTAATTTAGGGTCGGGAGGGGTCGGTTTTTTCGGTTTTGCGGATTTTCGGATCCGCTTGTGCAGCCCTATAATATATTATATATATATATATATATATATATATTCTAGACAAAAAAATATAAGCTATGTTTTGCTATCACATGCGTACCTACTTAATTAAGTATATGTAAATGAAGAAGAAATACATGTTCAGTTATCAAGTTTTTTGTAAACATAGTATATTTTTAATAAATAATTAGTTTATTAGCACCCTTTGAAAAAAATTAGTATAAATTTGTCCATAAAAGGCATACCATTCTCAACTGTTCTTGGTAGATGAGATTGTAACACTAATTAAAACTAAAAAATATATATAAAACGTGTAGGAAAAGTTAAGCTTAGCTTCAAGAAACATAATATTCTCTTCGCATTGAACTCTTTCAATTTTAGCATCCCAATACTTTTTAGTTTCAGAATCAAATGCAAAACTAATCAACCTAGCTACCTCACTCTTAAAAACCCAACATTCATACTCAACAATTCAAAACATCGTAAAGATTTATAACATATCTTGAACTCTCACCTATATTTAGTGAATTTACAACCTCAAATACTTTCAGTTGTTTTAACAAATTTGAATATCATTCGTGCAGGTAATTTGCATAGAGTAAACTCCAGGGAGTAAACGATCATGGAGATACGAGATGTTCTCGGAGCTCAGAATCTATGAAAACTCCATTAACAACAATGTGAAAATCATCAAAGGTTTTTGAGCCTCAGGCGAAACTTGAAACCCTCCTAAGACATCAGAAGCTACTTAATCACTAGAGTTTTTGAATTGTTCTTCAAGCTGCCCATTCTACCCGAGAGGAGGTGCGGTTGACCGTGAGAAACGTCACAAAAGATTATCTACCGGCAAAATTTAGTTGGTTAATCTGAATACTTTCGCCTTCTTGCAAATTGTAATTAATATTGAAAATCTGGTACAAAACATTTCCAAACAAAACTTCCATGAGATTAAGATCATAGGTCTATTGAAACACAATACGATCGTTCATTTTATATGTTCATAAATTCTTTCATAAGCATAGTTCAAAAAACCTTTTAACAATCTTAATAAATTACTCTCTAATATATATTCTTGGTCTTGTAATTTATTCTAATTTGAAAGATAAAATTAGCCCAATAAATTATGAAATAAGAACATTTTTATCAAACCCATCTTCAATATTGTCCCCACAATTTTGTTAGGATCACACTCCAACAGCATTTATAACCAAATTTATGGATTTTGTTGGAATATTCAAGTTGTAAACATATTTGAAAAATATATAATATAGTCATTTAAAATTAAATATTAATATTTTTTATTTGATTATTTAATTATTTAATCACATAAATCATATGATTTAAAATGTATTTGAAAAGAATGATAGAAAAAAGAATCAAAAAAAGAATTTATAAATAATGACGATATAGTTTCTACTCACTCACTCTTAATTTATAAAATACCACACGTCATAATTTAAATCATGATCTCCGCTACACTCCAATTATACATAAACATTACACACCTCAAAATCCATATCACTTTTCATATCTCCCGCTTTTATCACTTTTTTTCTAAATCAACTTTTTCATATTCTATTCCACCACGAATCTCAATTTATCCTTTTTCTTATGTATAATGTTTTGTTTGTCCTAGGCAGACCGATCTCCAATCAAGTGTTGTTTTTTATCTGCTCACCGATCTGATTCGATGGCCATTACATTTCAATTAAAATTCAAATCATCAATGGTTAGTGAGGTGCATTTAATTTTTTCATTTTCTAAATTATTCTCATATAAAAAATAGAAACCATTTGCAAAATGTTAATGGGTTGACACATTTAAATTTATCGATTTGTTTTTTGGGTATTTGTCACTTTAGGTTCGTTTTGTTGCATTTGATTATTTTGATTATCTTTATGTTTTTTCTTTTCCATCGATGGATTACTTTTAGGAAATATCTAAAATTTCTAGACAAACATATATAAGCTATGTGTTGTTATCTTGACCTACCTAGTTAATCATATGTAAATGAAGAACATATTATGTTTTGTTATAAACTGCCAACGTTATTAATCAAATGTCAAATAAAGTTTTCCAAAATTCCACGCAAAAATTAGTTATATCTATATAGGAATTTAAATTGCTAAAAATTTGGTAAGATATCTAGGAAAAATCTTTAGATTATAGAAAAAATACGCCTGGGATAATTAGTAAAGGAGACAAAAATATTTGTAAAATTGAGTTAAATATGTATGATTTAGTGAATAAGATGTATAGTTTTTTCCTTTCTTCATCCATTCTATCACTTTGGCCAAGGATTTGATACAATCGTTATAATCTTAAGACATAGTAGAGCTCAAACTCTTTACCTAAAGTTGATAGATTCCATCTTGACTCATCCCTAGAAGTATATATACTTAGTTTTGTCCAATATCCTTTTGACTAGCATTATGACACACTAGTCCAGTATCAAAACACAACAAGCATATACACAACAGTAGTGATGATCTTAGGTCAAAGGGTTACAAGCATGAAATTCCTTCTAGAGATTAACCTACTTGACAGTTCAAGGTAATTAACCATTAATTAGGAATCTCTAGATTTTAGTCGTTTCGATAATCTCATCTATATGTGCATTACCTATGCACCTAACTCGGTAAACGAGAACTACCGATATTTATCCAATAAATACTTGTTAGCTACATATTAATCTAACCGGATCATCAAGGTCCTAACTCGATGATCTTTTGATTAAGAACTTTTCAGGTTAAGTCATATGGGATAGATTCTCATTTTCATAACTCCTTATGATATCTAAACCTAAACTTAACCAAGGATCCGCAATTATAATATATATTTAATATAATAAGATAAATGCATGCCACAATATATAAAGAAACATTTCTTTTAGAGTTAAAAGTATAAATCATCAAAATATGATCAATCGCTAATGTTCAATTTTATTACAAGTCGATGGGTCTGGGGCATAATCCCAACAATCTCTCACTTGAACTAGACCCAATCGCTCAAGAAACACAATTCTATTTTCATCTTGTGCTTGTCAAACTCCTTTTACCCAAGCGCTTTGGTAAAGGGATCTGCTGAGTTTTCCTTTCCTTCTACTTTTTGAATTTGAACATGTTCACGCTCCACAATCTCTCGAATCAGATGGTACTTTTGCAGAACATGTTTGGATCGATGGTGTGATCTAGGTTCCTTGGATTTTGCAATAGCTCCAGTATTGTCACAATATAAAGGAACAACTTTCTTTGTCGTAGGAACCACGCCAAGTTCTGTTAAGAACTTCTTCATCCAAACAGCTTCCTTAGCTGCATCACATGCTGCTATATATTCTGCTTCAGTGACCGAATCAACTACAGTAGCTTGCTTGGAACTTTTCCAACTCACCGCTCCTCCATTTAGTGTGAACACATATCCAGATATTGATTTTCTATCGTCCTTATCTGAAGCAAAATTAGAATCTGTATACCAATTTAGTTTCAGCACACAATCTCCATAGATGAGGAATTGGTCCTTAGTTCTTCTTAAGTACTTAAGGATGGTTTTTACAACTTCCCAATGATCATCTCCTAGGTTACCTTTGTATCTACTCTCTAATCCTAGCGCGTAGGCTACTTCAGATCTAGTACATGTCATGGCATACATGATGGATCCCACTGCGCTATCATATGGTACCTTACTCATGTGTACTCTTTCCTCTAGGGTCTTGGGACAATCCCCCCTACTAAGAGTAATTCCAGAGCCTATTGGTAAATAGCCCTTTTTGGAATTTTTCATTTGATACCTCTTCAAGATAGTATCTATGTATAAGGATTGAGATGGTCCAAGTAGCTTCTTTGATCTATCTCTATAGATCTTAATTCCTAGAATATCTGCTGCTTTTCCTAAATCCTTCATGGAGAACTGGTCGGATAACCAAATCTTGGTGTGTTGCATTGCTGGTATACCATTACCTAATAGTAATATGTCATCTACATATAACACCAGGAATATGATTGTACAACCACTAGTCCTTTTGTACACACATGGCTCCTCATCGCATCTTACAAAACCAAACTCTTTAATTATTGTATGGAAGCGAATATTCCAAATTTGTGACGTTTGCTTCAATCCATAAATGGATCTTTGAAGCTTGCATATATTACTAGGATGAGATGGAGATGTGAAACCCTTAGGCTGAGTCATATAGACATCCTTCTTGAGCTCCCCATTCAATAAAGTTGTTTTCACATCCATCTTCCATATCTCGTAATCATAATATGTAGCAATTGCAAGTGGAATCCGAATAAATTTGAGCATTGCTACAAGGAAAAAGGTTTCCTCATAATCAATTCCTTCCTTTTGATTAAACTCTTTAGCAACCAGACGGGCTTTATAGGTCCGTCTGCTCCAATCTTTTTCTTAAACACCCATTATAGGGACCTTTTACCTTAACAAAATCAAAATGAACATAATTATGTCTTAACATATTTTTTGATTCTCCTAGTTTTGTAAGATATGATGGTACATATCCATGAATTAATTTATTTTTATTTTTTTATACATTTAAGAGTTATTTTAACTTCGGTAATATTAGATCTCGGGACATCTTAGTCATATGAGAAGTGTTAAATAATCTCACCACTAGAACTATCACAAAAACAATCAATTTTAGATCCATGAAAGTTTCTAAGTAAAGTTAAAAGTTAGAAAATTGCTCTAACCACTAATCACTAGAACTATCACTAAAGCTATCGGTTTAAGAACCTAAATAAAGGTAAAAGTTAGAAAATTAAGATTGATAGTTGTTCTACTAGCTAGAATACTATCAGTGACCAAAAGGTTTTAGATCAAACTTCACACAAGTTAAAATAAACACGAGTCCTCTCATATGTTACAAAAAGTCAATATGGCTCTCAGATGTATTTGAAAAAAGTTTAAGAAAATCGAGTAAAGTTGACTTACAGAGCAAAATTCAATTCTTGTTTAGTTATTTTTTACCAAAATACATAAAAATATTTTGAAAAATAAAATAAAATAAAATAATAATTAAAACACCGAGCCTAACTATTACCACCACAACACTAGCCTGGCCACACCACCTCCTTTTAGGCCTAACTATTACACTAATTTCTACTTATGTCCATCACTTATGCCAAACATTAAAAGTATTATCCCTATCATTTTTTGCTTTTTTGTACTCAAAGAAAAAAATGAAAAAACAAACGACAATATATTCAAAGCTACTAAAATCAAAACCTTTCACTTCAATCTACCTCGTTCTTTCTAACTGTCTACATTAAAAATACACAATCAAATTTATATTACCATTTATGGATATGTTCCATGATCGGGAAAATGTTCTACTTTGTTCTCGGTAGGTTTGTGAAGATATGAATAAGTTTACGACAGCTGATAAAGATAGATGTTGTATGTTGCTGGTTCAAAGTAGCCATGTTGTATGCTACTCTTTAATGGATATTTTGTCTGAATTTTCTTAACATTATTATCAATAGTAGAATCATTATGATCCAACGAGACTACCAAAATACTTGTCTGCTCCCATTCATAAAGAAAAGAAATGTTACAAAAGATTGGGATTAACATTTGAAATCTGGTACAATCATTTTCAAACGTTCAATCTAATACGATCATAAAAAAATTCCATACACATCTTTTAGAAGATAACAAGGAAAACAACAAACTTTCGTTTATCTCAGCACATCAAAAAATCTTTTACCAATCTTCAATATATTCTTGCTCTTGTAACTCAATTCTAATAAAGATAAAATTTGCCCAATAAACTATGATGTAAGGAAATTTAAAACACATATGTTCCATATCTTCAATAAGATCTCCACAGTTTGTTAGGATAGCATACTTATGCACTTCTGACAAAATATATGGATTGTTATTAAAACATTCAAGTTCTAGACATATTTTCAAATATATAATATATTTCGTTAAAATTAAATATAATAACATTTTTTATTTTTAATTCTAATTATTTAAGAACATAAATTATATAACCTAAAATTTAGTTCAAAAGAAAAATAATAAATGAAAAAATTGTAAATATTTGATTGGTGTGGCTCATACTCACTCTTGACTATAAAATGTCACAAATTATCGTCCAACCCCTTAGAGCCACCCCACCCCAAATATGTATAAACATTACACACACCTCAAAAGATATGTCATTATTCACATCTCCGTAATTATCTCTATCTCTCTAAATCAACTTCTTCTTATTCTATTTCACCACAGATCTTCATTTCTTTTCTTCCTTCAGTTAATGTTTTGTCCTATACAATTCATTCTTCAATTAAGTGTTGTTGATATTATGCTTACCTAAGTCATTACATTTCGATTATAGATTCCTAACTATACTGGTTAGACAGGTGTGTTTATTTTTTCCATTTTCTAAATTATTCTTATTTCTTTGTTATTTCGAAATAGAAATTGCAAAATATTGATGGGTTGACAGATGTATATTTATCAATTTAGATTTTTTTTATATTTGTCACTTTGGTTCTTTAATTGAATTTTTGAATAATTTTTATGCTTTTTCTTTTAAATTGGTGAATTACTTTTATGTAATATTTATATTTTCTAGATAAACAAATATAAGTTTTGTTTTGTTATCATTTACCTACTGAATTAAGTATATGTGAATGAAGATTAAATACATGTTTTGTTATCAGAGTTTTTTTTGTAAACTTAGCATATTTTAAATTAATAATTTGTATATTAGCACCCTTTCAAAGAAAAATTTATATAACTCTGTCAGTGAAAGGCCTTGAAACATAAATTCAATCCATATCTATTTTCAACTGTCACTAATAAAAAGACCAATATAAAAATGACACCTTACATTTTATACCCAATCAGACAACAAAATAATTTGAGAACGATAGCTACCACTCCCCATAATCAGTTATTAACAAGATTATTGTTTTTGTTTTTTACTTAGAATCAGAAGAAAGGATCCAGCTTCTTTGGTATATTTCAAAAAGCTGTTTATAATGGATGTGTGCAAGTGATTTGTTTTCGGAAATTTAGTGAGATAGATTCATCAAGGTATGACTATTTTTAGTTTAATTTTCATTAGTTTGTGACTGAAAAATTGTGTTGTAATGTTTCAGGATTAAAGCTTTCAAATATTATTTTATTTAATGTGATCCGGAGAACTGGAAAAACTCTGTAGGTTTCAGAAATCCGAGCACAATATCCGGAGATGCTTGAAGAATTTGAAAAATTGGCCATCCTCCATTATATACAGTTGTTTGAAATATACCAAAAGAAGTTGGGTCTTTTCTTCTAATTCTAAGTAAAAAGCAAAAACAATAATATTGTTGATAGCTTATTATGGGGAGTGGTAGCTATAGTTCTAAAATTATTTTGTTGTCTAATTAGGTATCAAATGTAAGGTTGTCATCTTTATATTGGTCATTTTATTAGTGACAGTTGTAAATAGTTATGGATTGAATTTGTAAATACTCAAACGATGTCATTTCTAATCACTATTAACTATTAAATATCACATATCATCGTTCAAGCCATAATTTCCACTTCACTTTATCGCTGCTCCACTTCAATTAATGTTATACACCTCAAAAGTCATGCCACTCTTCACATCACTGCAGTTATCCTATTCTACCATCGAAATCCATTTCTTATCTTTTTTTGGAATAATTTTTTTCTTATACGATCCAGTCTCCAATCAAGATCAATGATCATTATAATTTAATTATGGATTCATACCCTTACTGGTGGTGGAGAGGTGAGTTTATTGTTTCTATGTTTTAAATTATTCTTGTTCTTGTGTTATTTTGAAGAACAAAAAACATATTATGTGGATGGGTTTACATTATCATTTATTATCTTTCGGTATTTAGACTATTCTTTTGATTATCTTTGTCGCTCTTAATAATTATTCTCGAGGCATAAACCCCTTCCTCCTCAATCAACTCCAAGACACCTTAAATCATCCTACCAATATCCATACAAAGCCCTAACGTCAACTGAAGAAACCATCTTTTCCAAACATCTATAAGTGGTTTCTAATCTCACCAAAGTTGTAGCATCCTCTATTCCTCGAATAAAATCTATTTCAGGAAATGACAATTTGTCTTCCATTTACGAAATCTCCTCTTCAAATACTCATTACACCTTCAAACATGGCCCAAATGGCTCAACCTTTGTATAATTTGTACTAGACATCTTGGCCCAACTATGACTATAACCAACACCTTTAAACTAGAGCACTTGAGCTCAGAATCACTCAAAAGTCCCAACTCTAGTGAACACATAATTTAGGGACCTATAGTATTTTTTGTGCATAATATAGGGACCTATAATTCCTTTTTTGCATAATTTAAGGACCTATAGTGCATTTTTTGCATAATATAGAGACTTATAATGCAATTATGTCATAAATATCAAAAGTATTGGCATAAGGACCTGTAGTGCAATTAACAAAAATAAAATCAGGGCATCCTGATATAGGGACCTATACTACAGTATTTGCATAATACAGGGACTAAAATGCAGGTTTTTGTATAACATGGGGACCTATAATGCCTTTTGGTCAACATAACTCAGTTATTTAATCTTAATACTTTCACCTTCTTGAAGATTGGGATTAACATTTGATATCTAGTATGATAATTTTAAATAAAACTTTTGTGAGATTATGATAATAAGGTCCTTCAAATGCAATATGTTAATTTAATACGGTCATAAAATTCTTTCATACCGCCTTGTAGAAGATGAAAAAGAAAGCAATAAACATTTGTTCATCCCAACCCACCTCAAACCTTTTAACAATCTTTATAAACCAATATCCAATATATTCTTGGTCTTGTAACTCAATTATAATTTGAAAGATAAATTTTGTCCAATAAACTATGATGTAAGGACATTTAGAACACATATGTTTCACATCTTCTAACCAAATATATGGAATTTTTTTTTAACATTCAATTTCTAGACATATTTTCAAATATATAATATATTTCTTTAAAGTCAAATATAATAATATTTTTTATTTTTAATTCTTATTAATTAAGAACTTCAATTTTATAATTTAAAATGTATTTGAAAAGAAAAAAGGAAATTGTAATATTTAACGGTGTCGTTTCTAATTACTCTTAACTATAAATTTCAAATATCATCGTCCAAACCCTAACAGCCGCCTCATCCCAGGTATGTGTAAACAATACTCACACCTCAAAAGATATGTCATTCTTTACATCTCCGTAATTATCTCTATCTCTCTAAATCAACTTCTTCTTATTCTATTTCACCACAGATCTTCATTTCTTTTCTTCCTTCAGTTAATGTTTTTTCCTATGCAATTCATTCTCCAATCAAGTGTTGTAGATATTATGTTTACCTATCAGATCGATAGTCATTACATTTCGATTATAGATTCCTATCTATAATGGTTAGACAGGTGTGTCTATTTTTTTCCCTTTTCTAAATTATTCTTATTTCTTTGTTATTTCGAAATAGAAATTGCAAAATATTGATGGGTTGAGGGATGTATATTTATCAATTAAGTTTTTTTTTTATATTTGTCACTTCGGTTCTTTAATTGAATTTTTGAATAATTTTTATGCTTTTTCTTTTGGATTGGTGAATTACTTTTATGTAATATTTAAATTTTCTAGATAAACAAATATAAGTTTTGTTTTGTTATCATTTACCTACTGAATTAAGTATATGTGAATGAAGATTAAATACATGTTTTGTTATCAGAGTTTTTTTGTAAACTTAGCATATTTTAAATTAAAAATTTGTATATTAGCACCCTTTCAAAGAAAAATTTATATAACTCTGTCAGTGAAAGGCCATGAAATATAAATTCAATCCATATCTATTTTCAACTTTCACTAATAAAAAGACCAATATAAAAATGACACCTTACATTTGATACCCAATTAGACAACAAAATAATTTGAGAACGATAGTTACCACTCCCCATAATCAGTTATTAACAAGATTATTGTTTTTTTACTTAGAATCAGAAGAAATGATCCACTTCTTTTGGTATATTTCAAAAACCGTTTATAATGGAAGTGTACAGGTGATTTGTTTTCAGAAATTTAGTGAGATAGATTCATCAAGGTATGACTATTTTTAGTTTAATTTTCATTAGTTTGTGACTGAAAAATTGTGTTGTAATGTTTCAGGATTAAAGCTTTTAAATATTATTTTATTTAATGTGATTCGGAGAACTGGAAAAACTCTGTAGGTTTCAGAAATCCGACCACAATATCCGGAGATGCTTGAAGAATTTAAAAAATTGGCCATCCTCCATTATATACAGTTGTTTGAAATATACCAAAAGAAGTTGGGTCTTTTCTTCTGATTCTAAGTAAAAAAGAAAAAACAATAATATTGTTGATAGCTTATTATGGGGAGTGGTAGCTATAGTTCTAAAATTATTTTGTTGTCTAATTAGGTATCAAATGTAAGGTTGTCATCTTTATATTGGTCATTTTATTATTGACAGTTGTAAATAGTTATGGATTGAATTTGTAAATACTCAAACGATGTCATTTCTAATCACTATTAACTATTAAATATCACTTATCATCGTTCAAGCCATAATTTCCACTTCACTTTATCGCTGCTCCGCTGCTCCACTTCAATTAATGTTATACACCTCAAAAGTCATGCCACTCTTCACATCAGTGCAGTTATCCTATTCTACCATCGATATCCATTTCTTATCTTTTTTTGGAATATATTTTTTCTTATACGATCGAGTCTCCAATCAAGATCAATGATCATTATAATTTAATTATGAATTCATATCCTTACTGGTGGTGGAGAGGTGAGTTTATTGTTTCTATGTTTTAAATTATTCTTGTTCGTGTGTTATTTTGAAGAACAAAAAACATATTATGTGGATGGGTTTACATTATCATTTATTATCTTTCGGTATTTAGACTATTCTTTTGATTATCTTTGTTGCTCTTAATAATTATTCTCGAGGCATAAACCCTTTCCTCCTCAATCAACTCCAACACACCGTAAATCCTCCTACCTATATCCATACAAAGCCCTGACGTCAACTGAAGAAACCATCTTTTCCAAACATCTATAAGCGGTTTCTAATCTCACCAAAGTTGTAGCATCCTCTATTCCTCGAATAAAATCTATTTCATCGAATAAAATCTATTTCAGGAAATGACAATTTGTCTTCCATTTACGAAATCTCCTCTTCAAATACTCATTACACCTTCAAACATGGCCCAAATGGCTCAACCTTTGTATAATTTGTACTAGACATCTTGGCCCAACTATGACTATAACCAACACCTTTAAACTAGAGCACTTGAGCTCAGAATCACTCAAAAGTCACAAATCTAGTGAACACATAATTTAGGGACCTATAGTATTTTTTGTGCATAATATAGGGACCTATAATTCCTTTTTTGCATAATTTAAGGACCTATAGTGCATTTTTTGCATAATATAGAGACTTACAATGCAATTATGTCATAAATATCAAAAGTATTGGCATAAGGACTTGTAGTGCAATTAACAAAAATAAAATCAGGGGCATCCTGATATAGGGACCTATACTACTATTTGCATAATACAGGGACTAAAATGTAGGTTTTTGTATAACATGGGGACCTATAATGCCTTTTGGTCAACATAACTCAGTTATTTAATCTTAATACTTTCACCTTCTTGAAGATTGGGGTTAACATTTGATATCTAGTACGATAATTTTAAATAAAAATTTTGTGAGATTATGATAATAAGGTCCTTCAAATGCAATATGTTAATTTAATACGGTCATAAAATTCTTTCATACCGCCTTGTAGAAGATCAAAAAGAAAGCAATAAACATTTGTTCATCCCAACCCACCTCAAACCTTTTAACAATCTTTATAAACCAATATCCAATATATTCTTGGTCTTGTAACTCAATTATAATTTGAAAGATAAATTTTGTCCAATAAACTATGATGTAAGGACATTTAGAACACATATGTTTCACATCTTCTAACCAAATATATGGATTTTTTTTTAACATTCAATTTCTAGACATATTTTCAAATATATAATATATTTCTTTAAAGTCAAATATAATAATATTTTTTATTTTTAATTCTTATTAATTAAGAACTTCAATTTTATAATTTAAAATGTATTTGAAAAGAAAAAAGGAAATTGTAATATTTAACGGTGTCGTTTCTAATTACTCTTAACTATAAATTTCAAATATCATCGTCCAAACCCTAACATCCGCCTCATCCCAGTTATGTGTAAACAATACTCACACCTCAAAAGATATGTCATTCTTTACATCTCCGTAATTATCTCTATCTCTCTAAATCAACTTCTTCTTATTCTATTTCACCACAGATCTTCATTTCTTTTCTTCCTTCAGTTAATGTTTTTTCCTATGCAATTCATTCTCCAATCAAGTGTTGTAGATATTATGTTTACCTATCAGATCGATAGTCATTACATTTCGATTATAGATTCCTATCTATAATGGTTAGACAGGTGTGTCTATTTTTTTCCCTTTTCTAAATTATTCTTATTTCTTTGTTATTTCGAAATAGAAATTGCAAAATATTGATGGGTTGACGGATGTATATTTATCAATTAAGTTTTTTTTTATATTTGTCACTTCGGTTCTTTAATTGAATTTTTGAATAATTTTTATGCTTTTTCTTTTGGATTGGTGAATTACTTTTATGTAATATTTATATTTTCTAGATAAACAAATATAAGTTTTGTTTTGTTATCATTTACCTACTGAATTAAGTATATGTGAATGAAGATTAAATACATGTTTTGTTATCAGAGTTTTTTTGTAAACTTAGCATATTTTAAATTAAAAATTTGTATATTAGCACCCTTTCAAAGAAAAATTTATATAACTCTGTCAGTGAAAGGCCATGAAATATAAATTCAATCCATATCTATTTTCAACTGTCACTAATAAAAAGACCAATATAAAAATGACACCTTACATTTGATACCCAATTAGACAACAAAATAATTTGAGAGCGATAGTTACCACTCCCCATAATCAGTTATTAACAAGATTATTGTTTTTTTACTTAGAATCAGAAGAAAGGATCCACTTCTTTTGGTATATTTCAAAAACCGTTTATAATGGATGTGTGCAGGTGATTTGTTTTCGGAAATTTAGTGAGATAGATTCATCAAGGTATGACTATTTTTAGTTTAATTTTCATTAGTTTGTGACTGAAAAATTGTGTTGTAATGTTTCAGGATTAAAGCTTTCAAATATTATTTTATTTAATGTGATCCGGAGAACTGGAAAAACTCTGTAGGTTTCAGAAATTCGACCACAATATCCGGAGATGCTTGAAGAATTTAAAAAATTGGCCATCCTCCATTATATACAGTTGTTTGAAATATACCAAAAGAAGTTGGGTCTTTTCTTCTGATTCTAAGTAAAAAAGAAAAAACAATAATATTGTTGATAGCTTATTATGGGGAGTGGTAGCTATAGTTCTAAAATTATTTTGTTGTCTAATTAGGTATCAAATGTAAGGTTGTCATCTTTATATTGGTCATTTTATTATTGACAGTTGTAAATAGTTATGGATTGAATTTGTAAATACTCAAACGATGTCATTTCTAATCACTATTAACTATTAAATATCACTTATCATCGTTCAAGCCATAATTTCCACTTCACTTTATCGCTGCTCCGCTGCTCCACTTCAATTAATGTTATACACCTCAAAAGTCATGCCACTCTTCACATCAGTGCAGTTATCCTATTCTACCATCGATATCCATTTCTTATCTTTTTTTGGAATATATTTTTTCTTATACGATCGAGTCTCCAATCAAGATCAATGATCATTATAATTTAATTATGAATTCATATCCTTACTGGTGGTGGAGAGGTGAGTTTATTGTTTCTATGTTTTAAATTATTCTTGTTCGTGTGTTATTTTGAAGAACAAAAAACATATTATGTGGATGGGTTTACATTATCATTTATTATCTTTCGGTATTTAGACTATTCTTTTGATTATCTTTGTCGCTCTTAATAATTATTCTCGAGGCATAAACCCTTTCCTCCTCAATCAACTCCAACACACCGTAAATCCTCCTACCTATATCCATACAAAGCCCTGACGTCAACTGAAGAAACCATCTTTTCCAAACATCTATAAGCGGTTTCTAATCTCACCAAAGTTGTAGCATCCTCTATTCCTCGAATAAAATCTATTTCATCGAATAAAATCTATTTCAGGAAATGACAATTTGTCTTCCATTTACGAAATCTCCTCTTCAAATACTCATTACACCTTCAAACATGGCCCAAATGGCTCAACCTTTGTATAATTTGTACTAGACATCTTGGCCCAACTATGACTATAACCAACACCTTTAAACTAGAGCACTTGAGCTCAGAATCACTCAAAAGTCACAAATCTAGTGAACACATAATTTAGGGACCTATAGTATTTTTTGTGCATAATATAGGGACCTATAATTCCTTTTTTGCATAATTTAAGGACCTATAGTGCATTTTTTGCATAATATAGAGACTTACAATGCAATTATGTCATAAATATCAAAAGTATTGGCATAAGGACTTGTAGTGCAATTAACAAAAATAAAATCAGGGGCATCCTGATATAGGGACCTATACTACTATTTGCATAATACAGGGACTAAAATGTAGGTTTTTGTATAACATGGGGACCTATAATGCCTTTTGGTCAACATAACTCAGTTATTTAATCTTAATACTTTCACCTTCTTGAAGATTGGGGTTAACATTTGATATCTAGTACGATAATTTTAAATAAAAATTTTGTGAGATTATGATAATAAGGTCCTTCAAATGCAATATGTTAATTTAATACGGTCATAAAATTCTTTCATACCGCCTTGTAGAAGATCAAAAAGAAAGCAATAAACATTTGTTCATCCCAACCCACCTCAAACCTTTTAACAATCTTTATAAACCAATATCCAATATATTCTTGGTCTTGTAACTCAATTATAATTTGAAAGATAAATTTTGTCCAATAAACTATGATGTAAGGACATTTAGAACACATATGTTTCACATCTTCTAACCAAATATATGGATTTTTTTTTAACATTCAATTTCTAGACATATTTTCAAATATATAATATATTTCTTTAAAGTCAAATATAATAATATTTTTTATTTTTAATTCTTATTAATTAAGAACTTCAATTTTATAATTTAAAATGTATTTGAAAAGAAAAAAGGAAATTGTAATATTTAACGGTGTCGTTTCTAATTACTCTTAACTATAAATTTCAAATATCATCGTCCAAACCCTAACATCCGCCTCATCCCAGTTATGTGTAAACAATACTCACACCTCAAAAGATATGTCATTCTTTACATCTCCGTAATTATCTCTATCTCTCTAAATCAACTTCTTCTTATTCTATTTCACCACAGATCTTCATTTCTTTTCTTCCTTCAGTTAATGTTTTTTCCTATGCAATTCATTCTCCAATCAAGTGTTGTAGATATTATGTTTACCTATCAGATCGATAGTCATTACATTTCGATTATAGATTCCTATCTATAATGGTTAGACAGGTGTGTCTATTTTTTTCCCTTTTCTAAATTATTCTTATTTCTTTGTTATTTCGAAATAGAAATTGCAAAATATTGATGGGTTGACGGATGTATATTTATCAATTAAGTTTTTTTTTATATTTGTCACTTCGGTTCTTTAATTGAATTTTTGAATAATTTTTATGCTTTTTCTTTTGGATTGGTGAATTACTTTTATGTAATATTTATATTTTCTAGATAAACAAATATAAGTTTTGTTTTGTTATCATTTACCTACTGAATTAAGTATATGTGAATGAAGATTAAATACATGTTTTGTTATCAGAGTTTTTTTGTAAACTTAGCATATTTTAAATTAAAAATTTGTATATTAGCACCCTTTCAAAGAAAAATTTATATAACTCTGTCAGTGAAAGGCCATGAAATATAAATTCAATCCATATCTATTTTCAACTGTCACTAATAAAAAGACCAATATAAAAATGACACCTTACATTTGATACCCAATTAGACAACAAAATAATTTGAGAGCGATAGTTACCACTCCCCATAATCAGTTATTAACAAGATTATTGTTTTTTTACTTAGAATCAGAAGAAAGGATCCACTTCTTTTGGTATATTTCAAAAACCGTTTATAATGGATGTGTGCAGGTGATTTGTTTTCGGAAATTTAGTGAGATAGATTCATCAAGGTACGACTATTTTTAGTTTAATTTTCATTAGTTTGTGACTGAAAAATTGTGTTGTAATGTTTCAGGATTAAAGCTTTCAAATATTATTTTATTTAATGTGATCCGGAGAACTGGAAAAACTCTGTAGGTTTCAGAAATTCGACCACAATATCCGGAGATGCTTGAAGAATTTAAAAAATTGGCCATCCTCCATTATATACAGTTGTTTGAAATATACCAAAAGAAGTTGGGTCTTTTCTTCTGATTCTAAGTAAAAAAGAAAAAACAATAATATTGTTGATAGCTTATTATGGGGAGTGGTAGCTATAGTTCTAAAATTATTTTGTTGTCTAATTAGGTATCAAATGTAAGGTTGTCATCTTTATATTGGTCATTTTATTATTGACAGTTGTAAATAGTTATGGATTGAATTTGTAAATACTCAAACGATGTCATTTCTAATCACTATTAACTATTAAATATCACTTATCATCGTTCAAGCCATAATTTCCACTTCACTTTATCGCTGCTCCGCTGCTCCACTTCAATTAATGTTATACACCTCAAAAGTCATGCCACTCTTCACATCAGTGCAGTTATCCTATTCTACCATCGATATCCATTTCTTATCTTTTTTTGGAATATATTTTTTCTTATACGATCGAGTCTCCAATCAAGATCAATGATCATTATAATTTAATTATGAATTCATATCCTTACTGGTGGTGGAGAGGTGAGTTTATTGTTTCTATGTTTTAAATTATTCTTGTTCGTGTGTTATTTTGAAGAACAAAAAACATATTATGTGGATGGGTTTACATTATCATTTATTATCTTTCGGTATTTAGACTATTCTTTTGATTATCTTTGTCGCTCTTAATAATTATTCTCGAGGCATAAACCCCTTCCTCCTCAATCAACTCCAACACACCGTAAATCCTCCTACCTATATCCATACAAAGCCCTGACGTCAACTGAAGAAACCATCTTTTCCAAACATCTATAAGCGGTTTCTAATCTCACCAAAGTTGTAGCATCCTCTATTCCTCGAATAAAATCTATTTCATCGAATAAAATCTATTTCAGGAAATGACAATTTGTCTTCCATTTACGAAATCTCCTCTTCAAATACTCATTACACCTTCAAACATGGCCCAAATGGCTCAAACTTTGTATAATTTGTACTAGACATCTTGGCCCAACTATGACTATAACCAACACCTTTAAACTAGAGCACTTGAGCTTAGAATCACTCAAAAGTCCCAACTCTAGTGAACACATAATTTATTGACCTATAGTATTTTTTTTGTGCATAATATAGGGACCTATAATTTCTTTTTTGCACAATTTAAGGACCTATAGTGCATTTTTTGCATAATATAGAGACTTATAATGCAATTATGTCATAAATATCAAAAGTATTGGCATAAGGACCTGTAGTGCAATTAACAAAAATAAAATCAGGGGAATCCTGATATAGGGACCTATACTACAGTATTTGCATAATAGAGGGACTAAACTGCAGGTTTTTGTATAACATGGGGACCTATAATGCCTTTTGGTCAACGTAACTCAGTTATTTAATCTTAATACTTTCACCTTCTTGAAGATTGGGATTAACATTTGATATCTAGTACGATAATTTTAAATAAAATTTTTGTGAGATTAAGATAATAAGGTCCTTCAAATGCAATATGTTAATTTAATACGGTCATACAATTCTTTCATACCGCCTTGTAGAAGATGAAAAAGAAAGAAATAAAGATTTGTTCATCCCAACCCACCTCAAACCTTTTAACAATCTTGATAAACCAATATCCAATATATTCTTGGTCTTGTAACTCAATTCTAATTTGAAAAATAAATTTTGTCCAATAAACTATGATGTAAGGACATTTAGAACACATATGTTTCACATCTTCTAACCAAATATATGGATTTTTTTCGAACATTCAATTTCTATACATATTTTCAAATATATAATATATTTCTTTAAAGTCAAATATAATAATATTTTTTATTTTTAATTCTTATTAATTAAGAACTTAAATTTTATAATTTAAAATGTATTTGAAAAGAAAAAAGAAAATTGTAATATTTAAAGGTGTCGTTTCTAGTTACTCTTAACTATAAATATCAAATATCATCGTCGAAACCCTAACAGCCGCCTCATCCCAGTTATGTGTAAACATTACACACACCTCAAAAGATATGTTATTCTTTACATCTCCTTAATTATCTCTATCTCTCTAAATCAACTTCTTCTTATTCTATTTCACCACAGATCTTCATTTCTTTTCTTCCTTCAGTTAATGTTTTTTCCTATGCAATTCATTCTCCAATCAAGTGTTGTCGATATTATGCTTACCTATCAGATCGATAGTCATTACATTTCGATTATAGATCCCTCTCTATACTGGTTAGACAGGTGTGTTTATTTTTTCTATTTTCTAAATTATTCTTATTTCTTTGTTATTTCGAAATAGAAATTGCAAAATATTAATGGGTTGACGGATGTATATTTATCAATTTAGTTTTTTTTTATATTTGTCACTTTGGTTATTTAATTGAATTTTTGAATAATTTTTATGTTTTTTCTTTTGGACTGGTGAATTACTTTTATGTAATATTTATATTTTCTAGATAAACAAATGTAAGTTTTATTTTGTTATCATTTACCTACTGAATTAAGTATATGTGAATGAAGATTAAATACAAGTTTTGTTATCAGAGTTTTTTTTGTAAACTTACCATATTTTAAATTAATAATTTGTATATTAGCACCCTTTCAAAGAAAAATTTATATAACTCTGTCAGTGAAAGGCCATGAAAAATAAATTCAATCCATATCTATTTTCAACTGTCACTAATAAAAAGACCAATATAAAAATGACACCTTACATTTGATACCCAATCAGACAATAAAATAATTTGAGAATGATAGCTACCACTTCCCATAACAAGATTATTGTTTTTGTTTTTTACTTAGAATCAGAAGAATTCTTTTGGTATATTTCAAAAAGCTGTTTATAATGGATGTGTGCAGGTGATTTGTTTTCGGAAATTTAGTGAGATAGATTCATCAAGGTATGACTATTTTTAGTTTAATTTTCATTAGTTTGTGACTGAAAAATTGTGTTGTAATGTTCCAGGATTAAAGCTTTCAAATATTATTTTATTTAATGTGATCCGGAGAACTGGAAAAACTCTGTAGGTTTCAGAAATCCGAGCACAATATCCGGAGATGCTTGAAGAATTTGAAAAATTGGCCATCCTCCATTATATAGAAGTTGGGTCTTTTCTTCTGATTCTAAGTAAAAAGCAAAAACAATAATATTGTTGATAGCTTATTATGGGGAGTGGTAGCTATAGTTCTAAAATTATTTTGTTGTCTAATTAGGTATCAAATGTAAGGTTGTCATATTTATATTGGTCATTTTATTAGTGACAGTTATAAATAGTTATGGATTGAATTTGTAAATACTCAAATGATGTCATTTCTAATCACTATTAACTATTAAATATCACATATCATCGTTCAAGCCATAATTTCCACTTCACTTTATCGCTGCTCCGCTTCTCCACTTCAATTAATGTTATACACCTCAAAAGTCATGCCACTCTTCACATCACTGCAGTTATCCTATTCTACCATCGATATCCATTTCTTATCTTTTTTTGGAATAATTTTTTTCTTATACGATCCAGTCTCCAATCAAGATCAATGATCATTATAATTTAATTATGGATTCATACCCTTACTGGTGGTGGAGAGGTGAGTTTATTGTTTCTATGTTTTAAATTATTCTTGTTCTTGTGTTATTTTGAAGAACAAAAAACATATTATGTGGATGGGTTTACATTATCATTTATTATCTTTCGGTATTTAGACTATTCTTTTGATTATCTTTGTCGCTCTTAATAATTATTCTCGAGGCATAAACCCCTTCCTCCTCAATCAACTCCAACACACCGTAAATCATCCTACCAATATCCATACAAAGCCCTGACGTCAACTGAAGAAACCATCTTTTCCAAACTTCTATAAGCGGTTTCTAATCTCACCAAAGTTGTAGCATCCTCTATAACTCGAATAAAATCTATTTCAGGAAATGACAATTTGTCTTCCATTTACGAAATCTCCTCTTCAAATACTCATTACACCTTCAAACATGGCCCAAATGGCTCAAACTTTGTATAATTTGTACTAGACATCTTGGCCCAACTATGACTATAACCAACACCTTTAAACTAGAGCACTTGAGCTTAGAATCACTCAAAAGTCCCAACTCTAGTGAACACATAATTTATTGACCTATAGTATTTTTTTTGTGCATAATATAGGGACCTATAATTTCTTTTTTGCATAATTTAAGGACCTATAGTGCATTTTTTGCATAATATAGAGACTTATAATGCAATTATGTCATAAATATCAAAAGTATTGGCATAAGGACCTGTAGTGCAATTAACAAAAATAAAATCAGGGGAATCCTGATATAGGGACCTATACTACAGTATTTGCATAATAGAGGGACTAAAATGCAGGTTTTTGTATAACATGGGGACCTATAATGCCTTTTGGTCAACGTAACTCAGTTATTTAATCTTACTACTTTCACCTTCTTGAAGATTGGGATTAACATTTGATATCTAGTACGATAATTTTAAATAAAACTTTTGTGAGATTAAGATAATAAGGTCCTTCAAATGCAATATGTTAATTTAATACGGTCATAAAATTCTTTCATACCGCCTTGTAGAAGATGAAAAAGAAAGAAATAAACATTTGTTCATCCCAACCCACCTCAAACCTTTTAACAATCTTGATAAACCAATATCCAATATATTCTTGGTCTTGTAACTCAATTCTAATTTGAAAAATAAATTTTGTCCAATAAACTATGATGTAAGGACATTTAGAACACATATGTTTCACATCTTCTAACCAAATATATGGATTTTTTTCGAACATTCAATTCCTATACATATTTTCAAATATATAATATATTTCTTTAAAGTCAAATATAATAATATTTTTTATTTTTAATTCTTATTAATTAAGAACTTAAATTTTATAATTTAAAATGTATTTGAAAAGAAAAAAGAAAATTGTAATATTTAAAGGTGTCGTTTCTAGTTACTCTTAACTATAAATATCAAATATCATCGTCGAAACCCTAACAGCCGCCTCATCCCAGTTATGTGTAAACATTACACACACCTCAAAAGATATGTTATTCTTTACATCTCCTTAATTATCTCTATCTCTCTAAATCAACTTCTTCTTATTCTATTTCACCACAGATCTTCATTTCTTTTCTTCCTTCAGTTAATGTTTTTTCCTATGCAATTCATTCTCCAATCAAGTGTTGTCGATATTATGCTTACCTATCAGATCGATAGTCATTACATTTCGATTATAGATCCCTATCTATACTGGTTAGACAGGTGTGTTTATTTTTTCTATTTTCTAAATTATTCTTATTTCTTTGTTATTTCGAACTAGAAATTGCAAAATATTAATGGGTTGACGGATGTATATTTATCAATTTAGTTTTTTTTTATATTTGTCACTTTGGTTCTTTAATTGAATTTTTGAATAATTTTTATGTTTTTTCTTTTGGATTGGTGAATTACTTTTATGTAATATTTATATTTTCTAGATAAACAAATGTAAGTTTTATTTTGTTATCATTTACCTACTGAATTAAGTATATGTGAATGAAGATTAAATACAAGTTTTGTTATCGGAGTTTTTTTTTGTAAACTTAGCATATTTTAAATAAATAATTTGTATATTAGCAACCTTTCAAAGAAAAATTTATATAACTCTGTCAATGAAAGGCCATGAAAAATAAATTCAATCCATATCTATTTTCAACTGTCACTAATAAAAAGACCAATATAAAAATGACACCTTACATTTGATACCCAATCAGACAATAAAATAATTTGAGAATGATAGCTACCACTTCCCATAACAAGATTATTGTTTTTGTTTTTTACTTAGAATCAGAAGAATTCTTTTGGTATATTTCAAAAAGCTGTTTATAATGGATGTGTGCAGGTGATTTGTTTTCGGAAATTTAGTGAGATAGATTCATCAAGGTATGACTATTTTTAGTTTAATTTTCATTAGTTTGTGACTGAAAAATTGTGTTGTAATGTTCCAGGATTAAAGCTTTCAAATATTATTTTATTTAATGTGATCCGGAGAACTGGAAAAACTCTGTAGGTTTCAGAAATCCGAGCACAATATCCGGAGATGCTTGAAGAATTTGAAAAATTGGCCATCCTCCATTATATAGAAGTTGGGTCTTTTCTTCTGATTCTAAGTAAAAAGCAAAAACAATAATTTTGTTGATAGCTTATTATGGGGAGTGGTAGCTATAGTTCTAAAATTATTTTGTTGTCTAATTAGGTATCAAATGTAAGGTTGTCATATTTATATTGGTCATTCTATTAGTGACAGTTATAAATAGTTATGGATTGAATTTGTAAATACTCAAACGATGTCATTTCTAATCACTATTAACTATTAAATATCACATATCATCGTTCAAGCCATAATTTCCACTTCACTTTATCGCTGCTCCGCTTCTCCACTTCAATTAATGTTATACACCTCAAAGTCATGCCACTCTTCACATCACTGCAGTTATCATATTCTACCATCGATATCCATTTCTTATCTTTTTTTGGAATAATTTTTTTCTTATACGATCCAGTCTCCAATCAAGATCAATGATCATTATAATTTAATTATGGATTCATACCCTTACTGGTGGTGGAGAGGTGAGTTTATTGTTTCTATGTTTTAAATTATTCTTGTTCTTGTGTTATTTTGAAGAACAAAAAACATATTATGTGGATGGGTTTACATTATCATTTATTATCTTTCGGTATTTAGACTATTCTTTTGATTATCTTTGTCGCTCTTAATAATTATTCTCGAGGCATAAACCCCTTCCTCCTCAATCAACTCCAACACACCGTAAATCATCCTACCAATATCCATACAAAGCCCTGACGTCAACTGAAGAAACCATCTTTTCCAAACTTCTATAAGCGGTTTCTAATCTCACCAAAGTTGTAGCATCCTCTATAACTCGAATAAAATCTATTTCAGGAAATGACAATTTGTCTTCCATTTACGAAATCTCCTCTTCAAATACTCATTACACCTTCAAACATGGCCCAAATGGCTCAAACTTTGTATAATTTGTACTAGACATCTTGGCCCAACTATGACTATAACCAACACCTTTAAACTAGAGCACTTGAGCTTAGAATCACTCAAAAGTCCCAACTCTGTGAACACATAATTTAGGGACCTATAGTATTTTTTTTGTGCATAATATAGGGACCTATAATTTCTTTTTTGCATAATTTAAGGACCTATAGTGCATTTTTTGCATAATATAGAGACTTATTATGCAATTATGTCATAAATATCAAATGTATTGGCATAAGGACCTGTAGTGCAATTAACAAAAATAAAATCAGGGGAATCCTGATATAGGGACCTATACTACATTATTTGCATAATAGAGGGACTAAAATGCAGGTTTTTGTATAACATGGGGACCTATAATGCCTTTTGGTCAACGTAACTCAGTTATTTAATCTTAATACTTTCACCTTCTTGAAGATTGGGATTAACATTTGATATCTAGTACGATAATTTTAAATAAAACTTTTGTGAGATTAAGATAATAAGGTCCTTCAAATGCAATATGTTAATTTAATACGGTCATAAAATTCTTTCATACCGCCTTGTAGAAGATGTAAAAGAAAGAAATAAACATTTGTTCATCCCAACCCACCTCAAACCTTTTAACAATCTTGATAAACCAATATCCAATATATTCTTGGTCTTGTAACTCAATTCTAATTTGAAAAATAAATTTTGTCCAATAAACTATGATGTAAGGACATTTAGAACACATATGTTTCACATCTTCTAACCAAATATATGGATTTTTTTCGAACATTCAATTTCTATACATATTTTCAAATATATAATATATTTCTTTAAAGTCAAATATAATAATATTTTTTATTTTTAATTCTTATTAATTAAGAACTTCAATTTTATAATTTAAAATGTATTTGAAAAGAAAAAAGAAAATTGTAATATTTAAAGGTGTCGTTTCTAGTTACTCTTAACTATAAATATCAAATATCATCGTCGAAACCCTAACAGCCGCCTCATCCCAGTTATGTGTAAACATTACACACACCTCAAAAGATATGTTATTCTTTACATCTCCTTAATTATATCTATCTCTCTAAATCAACTTCTTCTTAATCTACTTCACCACAGATCTTCATTTCTTTTCTTCCTTCAGTTAATGTTTTTTCCTATGCAATTCATTCTCCAATCAAGTGTTGTCGATATTATGGTTACCTATCAGATCGATAGTCATTACATTTCGATTATAGATCCCTATCTATACTGGTTAGACAGGTGTGTTTATTTTTTCCATTTTCTAAATTATTCTTATTTCTTTGTTATTTCGAAATAGAAATTGCAAAATATTAATGGGTTGACGGATGTATATTTATCAATTTAGTTTTTTTTTATATTTGTCACTTTGGTTCTTTAATTGAATTTTTGAATAATTTTTATGTTTTTTCTTTTGGATTGGTGAATTACTTTTATGTAATATTTATATTTTCTAGATAAACAAATGTAAGTTTTATTTTGTTATCATTTACCTACTGAATTAAGTATATGTGAATGAAGATTAAATACAAGTTTTGTTATCGGAGTTTTTTTTGTAAACTTAGCATATTTTAAATTAATAATTTGTATATTAGCAACCTTTCAAAGAAAAATTTATATAACTCTGTCAGTGAAAGGCCATGAAAAATAAATTCAATCCATATCTATTTTCAACTGTCACTAATAAAAAGACCAATATAAAAATGACACCTTACATTTGATACCCAATCAGACAATAAAATAATTTGAGAATGATAGCTACCACTTCCCATAACAAGATTATTGTTTTTGTTTTTTACTTAGAATCAGAAGAATTCTTTTAGTATATTTCAAAAAGCTGTTTATAATGGATGTGTGCAGGTGATTTGTTTTCGGAAATTTAGTGAGATAGATTCATCAAGGTATGACTATTTTTAGTTTAATTTTCATTAGTTTGTGACTGAAAAATTGTGTTGTAATGTTCCAGGATTAAAGCTTTCAAATATTATTTTATTTAATGTGATCCGGAGAACTGGAAAAACTCTGTAGGTTTCAGAAATCCGAGCACAATATCCGGAGATGCTTGAAGAATTTGAAAAATTGGCCATCCTCCATTATATAGAAGTTGGGTCTTTTCTTCTGATTCTAAGTAAAAAGCAAAAACAATAATATTGTTGATAGCTTATTATGGGGAGTGGTAGCTATAGTTCTAAAATTATTTTGTTGTCTAATTAGGTATCAAATGTAAGGTTGTCATATTTATATTGGTCATTTTATTAGTGACAGTTATAAATAGTTATGGATTAAATTTGTAAATACTCAAACGATGTCATTTCTAATCACTATTAACTATTAAATATCACATATCATCGTTCAAGCCATAATTTCCACTTCACTTTATCGCTGCTCCGCTTCTCCACTTCAATTAATGTTATACACCTCAAAAGTCATGACACTCTTCACATCACTGCAGTTATCATATTCTACCATCGATATCCATTTCTTATCTTTTTTTGGAATAAATTTTTTCCTATACGATCCAGTCTCCAATCAAGATCAATGATCATTATAATTTAATTATGGATTCATACCCTTACTGGTGGTGGAGAGGTGAGTTTATTGTTTCTATGTTTTAAATTATTCTTGTTCTTGTGTTATTTTGAAGAACAAAAAACATATTATGTGGATGGGTTTACATTATCATTTATTATCTTTCGGTATTTAGACTATTCTTTTGATTATCTTTGTCGCTCTTAATAATTATTCTCGAGGCATAAACCCCTTCCTCCTCAATCAACTCCAACACACCGTAAATCATCCTACCAATATCCATACAAAGCCCTGACGTCAACTGAAGAAACCATCTTTTCCAAACTTCTATAAGCGGTTTCTAATCTCACCAAAGTTGTAGCATCCTCTATAACTCGAATAAAATCTATTTCAGGAAATGACAATTTGTCTTCCATTTACGAAATCTCCTCTTCAAATACTCATTACACCTTCAAACATGGCCCAAATGGCTCAACCTTTGTATAATTTGTACTAGACATCTTGGCCCAACTATGACTATAACCAACACCTTTAAACTAGAGCACTTGAGCTTAGAACCACTCAAAAGTCCCAACTCTAGTGAACACATAATTTAGGGACCTATAGTATTTTTTTTGTGCATAATATAGGGACCTATAATTTCTTTTTTGCATAATTTAAGGACCTATAGTGCATTTTTTGCATAATATAGAGACTTATAATGCAATTATGTCATAAATATCAAAAGTATTGGCATAAGGACCTGTAGTGCAATTAACAAAAATGAAATCAGGGGAATCCTGATATAGTGATCTATACTACAGTATTTGCATAATACAGGGACTAAAATGCAGGTTTTTGTATAACATGGGGACCTATAATGCCTTTTGGTCAACGTAACTCAGTTATTTAATCTTAATACTTTCACCTTCTTGAAGATTGGGATTAACATTTGATATCTAGTACGATAATTTTAAATAAAACTTTTGTGAGATTAAGATAATATGGTCCTTCAAACGCAATATGTTAATTTAATACTTTCATAAAATTCTTTCATACCGCCTTGTAGAAGATGAAAAAGAAAGAAATAAACATTTGTTCATCCCAACCCACCTCAAACCTTTTAACAATCTTGATAAACCAATATCCAATATATTCTTGGTCTTGTAACTCAATTCTAATTTGAAAAATAAATTTTGTCCAATAAACTATGATGTAAGGACATTTAGAACACATATGTTTCACATCTTCTAACCAAATATATGGATTTTTTTCGAACATTCAATTTCTATACATATTTTCAAATATATAATATATTTCTTTAAAGTCAAATATAATAATATTTTTTATTTTTAATTCTTATTAATTAAGAACTTCAATTTTATAATTTAAAATGTATTTGAGGAGAAAAAAGAAAATTGTAATATTTAAAGGTGTCGTTTCTAGTTACTCTTAACTATAAATATCAAATATCATCGTCGAAACCCTAACAGCCGCCTCATCCCAGTTATGTGTAAACATTACACACACCTCAAAAGATATGTTATTCTTTACATCTCCTTAATTATATCTATCTCTCTAAATCAACTTCTTCTTAATCTACTTCACCACAGATCTTCATTTCTTTTCTTCCTTCAGTTAATGTTTTTTCCTATGCAATTCATTCTCCAATCAAGTGTTGTCGATATTATGGTTACCTATCAGATCGATAGTCATTACATTTCGATTATAGATCCCTATCTATACTGGTTAGACAGGTGTGTTTATTTTTTCCATTTTCTAAATTATTCTTATTTCTTTGTTATTTCGAAATAGAAATTGCAAAATATTAATGGGTTGACGGATGTATATTTATCAATTTAGTTTTTTTTTATATTTGTCACTTTGGTTCTTTAATTGAATTTTTGAATAATTTTTATGTTTTTTCTTTTGGATTGGTGAATTACTTTTATGTAATATTTATATTTTCTGGATAAACAAATGTAAGTTTTATTTTGTTATCATTTACCTACTGAATTAAGTATATGTGAATGAAGATTAAATACAAGTTTTGTTATCGGAGTTTTTTTTGTAAACTTAGCATATTTTAAATTAATAATTTGTATATTAGCAACCTTTCAAAGAAAAATTTATATAACTCTGTCAGTGAAAGGCCATGAAAAATAAATTCAATCCATATCTATTTTCAACTGTCACTAATAAAAAGACCAATATAAAAATGACACCTTACATTTGATACCCAATCAGACAATAAAATAATTTGAGAATGATAGCTACCACTTCCCATAACAAGATTATTGTTTTTGTTTTTTACTTAGAATCAGAAGAATTCTTTTGGTATATTTCAAAAAGCTTTTTATAATGGATGTGTGCAGGTGATTTGGTTTCGGAAATTTAGTGAGATAGATTCATCAAGGTATGACTATTTTTAGTTTAATTTTCATTAGTTTGTGACTGAAAAATTGTGTTGTAATGTTCCAGGATAAAGCTTTCAAATATTATTTTATTTAATGTGATCCGGAGAACTGGAAAAACTCTGTAGGTTTCAGAAATCCGGAGATGCTTGAAGAATTTGAAAAATTGGCCATCCTCCATTATATAGAAGTTGGGTCTTTTCTTCTGATTCTAAGTAAAAACAAAAATAATAATATTGTTGATAGCTTATTATGGGGAGTGGTAGCTATAGTTCTAAAATTATTTTGTTGTCTAATTAGGTATCAAATGTAAGGTTGTCATATTTATATTGGTCATTTTATTAGTGACAGTTATAAATAGTTATGGATTGAATTTGTAAATACTCAAACGATGTCATTTCTAATCACTATTAACTATTAAATATCACATATCATCGTTCAAGCCATAATTTCCACTTCACTTTATCGCTGCTCCGCTTCTCCACTTCAATTAATGTTATACACCTCAAAAGTCATGCCACTCTTTATCATATTCTACCATCGATATCCATTTCTTATCTTTTTTTGGAATAATTTTTTTCTTATACGATCCAGTCTCCAATCAAGATCAATGATCATTATAATTTAATTATGGATTCATACCCTTACGGGTGGTGGAGAGGTGAGTTTATTGTTTCTATGTTTTAAATTATTCTTGTTCTTGTGTTATTTTGAAGAACAAAAAACATATTATGTGGATGGGTTTACATTATCATTTATTATCTTTCGGTATTTAGACTATTCTTTTGATTATCTTTGTCACTCTTAATAATTATTCTCGAGGCATAAACCCCTTCCTCCTCAATCAACTCCATACAAAGCCCTGACGTCAACTGAAGAAACCATCTTTTCCAAACTTCTATAAGCGGTTTCTAATCTCACCAAAGTTGTAGCATCCTCTATAACTCGAATAAAATCTATTTCAGGAAATGACAATTTGTCTTCCATTTACGAAATCTCCTCTTCAAATACTCATTACACCTTCAAACATGGCCCAAATGGCTCAACCTTTGTATAATTTGTACTAGACATCTTGGCCCAACTATGACTATAACCAACACCTTTAAACTAGAGCACTTGAGCTTAGAATCACTCAAAAGTCCCAACTCTAGTGAACACATAATTTAGGGACCTATAGTATTTTTTTTGTGCATAATATAGGGACCTATAATTTCTTTTTTGCATAATTTAAGGACCTATAGTGCATTTTTTGCATAATATAGAGACTTATAATGCAATTATGTCATAAATATCAAAAGTATTGGCATAAGGACCTGTAGTGCAATTAACAAAAATGAAATCAGGGGAATCCTGATATAGGGACCTATATTACAGTATTTGCATAATACAGGGACTAAAATGCAGGTTTTTGTATAACATGGGGACCTATAATGCCTTTTGGTCAACGTAACTCAGTTATTTAATCTTAATACTTTCACCTTCTTGAAGTTTGGGATTAACATTTGATATCTAGTACGATAATTTTAAATAAAACTTTTTTGAGATTAAGATAATAAGGTCCTTCAAACGCAATATGTTAATTTAATACGGTCATAAAATTCTTTCATACCGCCTTGTAGAAGATGAAAAAGAAAGAAATAAACATTTGTTCATCCCAACCCACCTCAAACCTTTTAACAATCTTGATAAACCAATATCCAATATATTCTTGGTCTTGTAACTCAATTCTAATTTGAAAAATAAATTTTGTCCAATAAACTATGATGTAAGGACATTTAGAACACATATGTTTCACATCTTCTAACCAAATATATGGATTTTTTTCGAACATTCAATTTCTATACATATTTTCAGATATATAATATATTTCTTTAAAGTCAAATATAATAATATTTTTTATTTTTAATTCTTATTAATTAAGAACTTCAATTTTATAATTTAAAAATGTATTTGAAAAGAAAAAAGAAAATTGTAATATTTAAAGGTGTCGTTTCTAGTTACTCTTAACTATAAATATCAAATATCATCGTCGAAACCCTAACAGCCGCCTCATCCCAGTTATGTGTAAACATTACACACACCTCAAAAGATATGTTATTCTTTACATCTCCTTAATTATCTCTATCTCTCTAAATCAACTTCTTCTTATTCTATTTCACCACAGATCTTCATTTCTTTTCTTCCTTCAGTTAATGTTTTTTCCTATGCAATTCATTCTCCAATCAAGTGTTGTCGATATTATGCTTACCTATCAGATCGATAGTCATTACATTTCGATTATAGATCCCTATCTATACTGGTTAGACAGGTGTGTTTATTTTTTCTATTTTCTAAATTATTCTTATTTCTTTGTTATTTCGAAATTGAAATTGCAAAATATTAATGGGTTGACGGATGTATATTTATCAATTTAGTTTTTTTTTTATATTTGTCACTTTGGTTCTTTAATTGAATTTTTGAATAATTTTTATGTTTTTTCTTTTGGATTGGTGAATTACTTTTATGTAATATTTATATTTTCTAGATAAACAAATGTAAGTTTTATTTTGTTATCATTTACCTACTGAATTAAGTATATGTGAATGAAGATTAAATACAAGTTTTGTTATCGGAGTTTTTTTTGTAAACTTAGCATATTTTAAATTAATAATTTGTATATTAGCACCCTTTCAAAGAAAAATTTATATAACTCTGTCAGTGAAAGGCCATGAAAAATAAATTCAATCCATATCTATTTTCAACTGTCACTAATAAAAAGACCAATATAAAAATGACACCTTACATTTGATACCCAATCAGACAATAAAATAATTTGAGAATGATAGCTACCACTTCCCATAACAAGATTATTGTTTTTGTTTTTTACTTAGAATCAGAAGAATTCTTTTGGTATATTTCAAAAAGTTGTTTATAATGGATGTGTGCAGGTGATTTGTTTTCGGAAATTTAGTGAGATAGATTCATCAAGGTATGACTATTTTTAGTTTAATTTTCATTAGTTTGTGACTGAAAAATTGTGTTGTAATGTTCCAGGATTAAAGCTTTCAAATATTATTTTATTTAATGTGATCCGGAGAACTGGAAAAACTCTGTAGGTTTCAGAAATCCGAGCACAATATCCGGAGATGCTTGAAGAATTTGAAAAATTGGCCATCCTCCATTATATAGAAGTTGGGTCTTTTCTTCTGATTCTAAGTAAAAAGCAAAAACAATAATATTGTTGATAGCTTATTATGGGGAGTGGTAGCTATAGTTCTAAAATTATTTTGTTGTCTAATTAGGTATCAAATGTAAGGTTGTCATATTTATATTGGTCATTTTATTAGTGACAGTTATAAATAGTTATGGATTGAATTTGTAAATACTCAAACGATGTCATTTCTAATCACTATTAACTATTAAATATCACATATCATCGTTCAAGCCATAATTTCCACTTCACTTTATCGCTGCTCCGCTTCTCCACTTCAATTAATGTTATACACCTCAAAAGTCATGCCACTCTTCACATCACTGCAGTTATCATATTCTACCATCGATATCCATTTCTTATCTTTTTTTGGAATAATTTTTTTCTTATACGATCCAGTCTCCAATCAAGATCAATGATCATTATAATTTAATTATGGATTCATACCCTTACTGGTGGTGGAGAGGTGAGTTTATTGTTTCTATGTTTTAAATTATTCTTGTTCTTGTGTTATTTTGAAGAACAAAAAACATATTATGTGGATGGGTTTACATTATCATTTATTATCTTTCGGTATTTAGACTATTCTTTTGATTATCTTTGTCGCTCTTAATAATTATTCTCGAGGCATAAACCCCTTCCTCCTCAATCAACTCCAACACACCGTAAATCATCCTACCAATATCCATACAAAGCCCTGACGTCAACTGAAGAAACCATCTTTTCCAAACTTCTATAAGCGGTTTCTAATCTCACCAAAGTTGTAGCATCCTCTATAACTCGAATAAAATCTATTTCAGGAAATGACAATTTGTCTTCCATTTACGAAATCTCCTCTTCAAATACTCATTACACCTTCAAACATGGCCCAAATGGCTCAACCTTTGTATAATTTGTACTAGACATCTTGGCCCAACTATGACTATAACCAACACCTTTAAACTAGAGCACTTGAGCTTAGAACCACTCAAAAGTCCCAACTCTAGTGAACACATAATTTAGGGACCTATAGTATTTTTTTTGTGCATAATATAGGGACCTATAATTTCTTTTTTGCATAATTTAAGGACCTATAGTGCATTTTTTGCATAATATAGAGACTTATAATGCAATTATGTCATAAATATCAAAAGTATTGGCATAAGGACCTGTAGTGCAATTAACAAAAATGAAATCAGGGGAATCCTGATATAGGGACCTATACTACAGTATTTGCATAATACAGGGACTAAAATGCAGGTTTTTGTATAACATGGGGACCTATAATGCCTTTTGGTCAACGTAACTCAGTTATTTAATCTTAATACTTTCACCTTCTTGAAGATTGGGATTAACATTTGATATCTAGTACGATAATTTTAAATAAAACTTTTGTGAGATTAAGATAATAAGGTCCTTCAAACGCAATATGTTAATTTAATACGGTGATAAAATTCTTTCATACCGCCTTGTAGAAGATGAAAAAGAAAGAAATAAACATTTGTTCATCCCAACCCACCTCAAACCTTTTAATAATCTTGATAAACCAATATCCAATATATTCTTGGTCTTGTAACTCAATTCTAATTTGAAAAATAAATTTTGTCCAATAAACTATGATGTAAGGACATTTAGAACACATATGTTTCACATCTTCTAACCAAATATATGGATTTTTTTCGAACATTCAATTTCTATACATATTTTCAAATATATAATATATTTCTTTAAAGTCAAATATAATAATATTTTTTATTTTTAATTCTTATTAATTAAGAACTTCAATTTTATAATTTAAAATGTATTTGAAAAGAAAAAAGAAAATTGTAATATTTAAAGGTGTCGTTTCTAGTTACTCTTAACTATAAATATCAAATATCATCGTCGAAACCCTAACAGCCGCCTCATCCCAGTTATGTGTAAACATTACACACACCTCAAAAGATATGTTATTCTTTACATCTCCTTAATTATATCTATCTCTCTAAATCAACTTCTTCTTAATCTACTTCACCACAGATCTTCATTTCTTTTCTTCCTTCAGTTAATGTTTTTTCCTATGCAATTCATTCTCCAATCAAGTGTTGTCGATATTATGGTTACCTATCAGATCGATAGTCATTACATTTCGATTATAGATCCCTATCTATACTGGTTAGACAGGTGTGTTTATTTTTTCCATTTTCTAAATTATTCTTATTTCTTTGTTATTTCGAAATAGAAATTGCAAAATATTAATGGGTTGACGGATGTATATTTATCAATTTAGTTTTTTTTTATATTTGTCACTTTGGTTCTTTAATTGAATTTTTGAATAATTTTTATGTTTTTTCTTTTGGATTGGTGAATTACTTTTATGTAATATTTATATTTTCTGGATAAACAAATGTAAGTTTTATTTTGTTATCATTTACCTACTGAATTAAGTATATGTGAATGAAGATTAAATACAAGTTTTGTTATCGGAGTTTTTTTTGTAAACTTAGCATATTTTAAATTAATAATTTGTATATTAGCAACCTTTCAAAGAAAAATTTATATAACTCTGTCAGTGAAAGGCCATGAAAAATAAATTCAATCCATATCTATTTTCAACTGTCACTAATAAAAAGACCAATATAAAAATGACACCTTACATTTGATACCCAATCAGACAATAAAATAATTTGAGAATGATAGCTACCACTTCCCATAACAAGATTATTGTTTTTGTTTTTTACTTGGAATCAGAAGAATTCTTTTGGTATATTTCAAAAAGCTTTTTATAATGGATGTGTGCAGGTGATTTGGTTTCGGAAATTTAGTGAGATAGATTCATCAAGGTATAACTATTTTTAGTTTAATTTTCATTAGTTTGTGACTGAAAAATTGTGTTGTAATGTTCCAGGATAAAGCTTTCAAATATTATTTTATTTAATGTGATCCGGAGAACTGGAAAAACTCTGTAGGTTTCAGAAATCCGGAGATGCTTGAAGAATTTGAAAAATTGGCCATCCTCCATTATATAGAAGTTGGGTCTTTTCTTCTGATTCTAAGTAAAAACAAAAATAATAATATTGTTGATAGCTTATTATGGGGAGTGGTAGCTATAGTTCTAAAATTATTTTGTTGTCTAATTAGGTATCAAATGTAAGGTTGTCATATTTATATTGGTCATTTTATTAGTGACAGTTATAAATAGTTATGGATTGAATTTGTAAATACTCAAACGATGTCATTTCTAATCACTATTAACTATTAAATATCACATATCATCGTTCAAGCCATAATTTCCACTTCACTTTATCGCTGCTCCGCTTCTCCACTTCAATTAATGTTATACACCTCAAAAGTCATGCCACTCTTTATCATATTCTACCATCGATATCCATTTCTTATCTTTTTTTGGAATAATTTTTTTCTTATACGATCCAGTCTCCAATCAAGATCAATAATCATTATAATTTAATTATGGATTCATACCCTTACGGGTGGTGGAGAGGTGAGTTTATTGTTTCTATGTTTTAAATTATTCTTGTTCTTGTGTTATTTTGAAGAACAAAAAACATATTATGTGGATGGGTTTACATTATCATTTATTATCTTTCGGTATTTAGACTATTCTTTTGATTATCTTTGTCGCTCTTAATAATTATTCTCGAGGCATAAACCCCTTCCTCCTCAATCAACTCCAACACACCGTAAATCATCCTACCAATATCCATACAAAGCCCTGACGTCAACTGAAGAAACCATCTTTTCCAAACTTCTATAAGCGGTTTCTAATCTCACCAAAGTTGTAGCATCCTCTATAACTCGAATAAAATCTATTTCAGGAAATGACAATTTGTCTTCCATTTACGAAATCTCCTTTTCAAATACTCATTACACCTTCAAACATGGCCCAAATGGCTCAACCTTTGTATAATTTGTACTAGACATCTTGGCCCAACTATGACTATAACCAACACCTTTAAACTAGAGCACTTGAGCTTAGAACCACTCAAAAGTCCCAACTCTAGTGAACACATAATTTAGGGACCTATAGTATTTTTTTTGTGCATAATATAGGGACCTATAATTTCTTTTTTGCATAATTTAAGGACCTATAGTGCATTTTTTGCATAATATAGAGACTTATAATGCAATTATGTCATAAATATCAAAAGTATTGGCATAAGGACCTGTAGTGCAATTAACAAAAATGAAATCAGGGGAATCCTGATATAGGGATCTATACTACAGTATTTGCATAATACAGGGACTAAAATGCAGGTTTTTGTATAACATGGCGACCTATAATGCCTTTTGGTCAACGTAACTCAGTTATTTAATCTTAATACTTTCACCTTCTTGAAGATTGGGATTAACATTTGATATCTAGTACGATAATTTTAAATAAAACTTTTGTGAGATTAAGATAATATGGTCCTTCAAACGCAATATGTTAATTTAATACTTTCATAAAATTCTTTCATACCGCCTTGTAGAAGATGAAAAAGAAAGAAATAAACATTTGTTCATCCCAACCCACCTCAAACCTTTTAACAATCTTGATAAACCAATATCCAATATATTCTTGGTCTTGTAACTCAATTCTAATTTGAAAAATAAATTTTGTCCAATAAACTATGATGTAAGGACATTTAGAACACATATGTTTCACATCTTCTAACCAAATATATGGATTTTTTTCGAACATTCAATTTCTATACATATTTTCAAATATATAATATATTTCTTTAAAGTCAAATATAATAATATTTTTTATTTTTAATTCTTATTAATTAAGAACTTCAATTTTATAATTTAAAATGTATTTGAAAAGAAAAAAGAAAATTGTAATATTTAAAGGTGTCGTTTCTAGTTACTCTTAACTATAAATATCAAATATCATCGTCGAAACCCTAACAGCCGCCTCATCCCAGTTATGTGTAAACATTACACACACCTCAAAAGATATGTTATTCTTTACATCTCCTTAATTATATCTATCTCTCTAAATCAACTTCTTCTTAATCTACTTCACCACAGATCTTCATTTCTTTTCTTCCTTCAGTTAATGTTTTTTCCTATGCAATTCATTCTCCAATCAAGTGTTGTCGATATTATGGTTACCTATCAGATCGATAGTCATTACATTTCGATTATAGATCCCTATCTATACTGGTTAGACAGGTGTGTTTATTTTTTCCATTTTCTAAATTATTCTTATTTCTTTGTTATTTCGAAATAGAAATTGCAAAATATTAATGGGTTGACGGATGTATATTTATCAATTTAGTTTTTTTTTATATTTGTCACTTTGGTTCTTTAATTGAATTTTTGAATAATTTTTATGTTTTTTCTTTTGGATTGGTGAATTACTTTTATGTAATATTTATATTTTCTGGATAAACAAATGTAAGTTTTATTTTGTTATCATTTACCTACTGAATTAAGTATATGTGAATGAAGATTAAATACAAGTTTTGTTATCGTAGTTTTTTTTGTAAACTTAGCATATTTTAAATTAATAATTTGTATATTAGCAACCTTTCAAAGAAAAATTTATATAACTCTGTCAATGAAAGGCCATGAAAAATAAATTCAATCCATATCTATTTTCAACTGTCACTAATAAAAAGACCAATATAAAAATGACACCTTACATTTGATACCCAATCAGACAATAAAATAATTTGAGAATGATAGCTACCACTTCCCATAACAAGATTATTGTTTTTGTTTTTTACTTAGAATCAGAAGAATTCTTTTGGTATATTTCAAAAAGCTTTTTATAATGGATGTGTGCAGGTGATTTGGTTTCGGAAATTTAGTGAGATAGATTCATCAAGGTATGACTATTTTTAGTTTAATTTTTATTAGTTTGTGACTGAAAAATTGTGTTGTAATGTTCCAGGATAAAGCTTTCAAATATTATTTTATTTAATGTGATCCGGAGAACTGGAAAAACTCTGTAGGTTTCAGAAATCCGGAGATGCTTGAAGAATTTGAAAAATTGGCCATCCTCCATTATATAGAAGTTGGGTCTTTTCTTCTGATTCTAAGTAAAAACAAAAATAATAATATTGTTGATAGCTTATTATGGGGAGTGGTAGCTATAGTTCTAAAATTATTTTGTTGTCTAATTAGGTATCAAATGTAAGGTTGTCATATTTATATTGGTCATTTTATTAGTGACAGTTATAAATAGTTATGGATTGAATTTGTAAATACTCAAACGATGTCATTTCTAATCACTATTAACTATTAAATATCACATATCATCGTTCAAGCCATAATTTCCACTTCACTTTATCGCTGCTCCGCTTCTCCACTTCAATTAATGTTATACACCTCAAAAGTCATGCCACTCTTTATCATATTCTACCATCGATATCCATTTCTTATCCTTTTTTGGAATAATTTTTTTCTTATACGATCCAGTCTCCAATCAAGATCAATGATCATTATAATTTAATTATGGATTCATACCCTTACGGGTGGTGGAGAGGTGAGTTTATTGTTTCTATGTTTTAAATTATTCTTGTTCTTGTGTTATTTTGAAGAACAAAAAACATATTATGTGGATGGGTTTACATTATCATTTATTATCTTTCGGTATTTAGACTATTCTTTTGATTATCTTTGTCGCTCTTAATAATTATTCTCGAGGCATAAACCCCTTCCTCCTCAATCAACTCCAACACACCGTAAATCATCCTACCAATATCCATACAAAGCCCTGACGTCAACTGAAGAAACCATCTTTTCCAAACTTCTATAAGCGGTTTCTAATCTCACCAAAGTTGTAGCATCCTCTATAACTCGAATAAAATCTATTTCAGGAAATGACAATTTGTCTTCCATTTACGAAATCTCCTTTTCAAATACTCATTACACCTTCAAACATGGCCCAAATGGCTCAACCTTTGTATAATTTGTACTAGACATCTTGGCCCAACTATGACTATAACCAACACCTTTAAACTAGAGCACTTGAGCTTAGAACCACTCAAAAGTCCCAACTCTAGTGAACACATAATTTAGGGACCTATAGTATTTTTTTTGTGCATAATATAGGGACCTATAATTTCTTTTTTGCATAATTTAAGGACCTATAGTGCATTTTTTGCATAATATAGAGACTTATAATGCAATTATGTCATAAATATCAAAAGTATTGGCATAAGGACCTGTAGTGCAATTAACAAAAATGAAATCAGGGGAATCCTGATATAGTGATCTATACTACAGTATTTGCATAATACAGGGACTAAAATGCAGGTTTTTGTATAACATGGGGACCTATAATGCCTTTTGGTCAACGTAACTCAGTTATTTAATCTTAATACTTTCACCTTCTTGAAGATTGGGATTAACATTTGATATCTAGTACGATAATTTTAAATAAAACTTTTGTGAGATTAAGATAATATGGTCCTTCAAACGCAATATGTTAATTTAATACTTTCATAAAATTCTTTCATACCGCCTTGTAGAAGATGAAAAAGAAAGAAATAAACATTTGTTCATCCCAACCCACCTCAAACCTTTTAATAATCTTGATAAACCAATATCCAATATATTCTTGGTCTTGTAACTCAATTCTAATTTGAAAAATAAATTTTGTCCAATAAACTATGATGTAAGGACATTTAGAACACATATGTTTCACATCTTCTAACCAAATATATGGATTTTTTTCGAACATTCAATTTCTATACATATTTTCAAATATATAATATATTTCTTTAAAGTCAAATATAATAATATTTTTTATTTTTAATTCTTATTAATTAAGAACTTCAATTTTATAATTTAAAATGTATTTGAAAAGAAAAAAGAAAATTGTAATATTTAAAGGTGTCGTTTCTAGTTACTCTTAACTATAAATATCAAATATCATCGTCGAAACCCTAACAGCCGCCTCATCCCAGTTATGTGTAAACATTACACACACCTCAAAAGATATGTTATTCTTTACATCTCCTTAATTATATCTATCTCTCTAAATCAACTTCTTCTTAATCTACTTCACCACAGATCTTCATTTCTTTTCTTCCTTCAGTTAATGTTTTTTCCTATGCAATTCATTCTCCAATCAAGTGTTGTCGATATTATGGTTACCTATCAGATCGATAGTCATTACATTTCGATTATAGATCCCTATCTATACTGGTTAGACAGGTGTGTTTATTTTTTCCATTTTCTAAATTATTCTTATTTCTTTGTTATTTCGAAATAGAAATTGCAAAATATTAATGGGTTGACGGATGTATATTTATCAATTTAGTTTTTTTTTATATTTGTCACTTTGGTTCTTTAATTGAATTTTTGAATAATTTTTATGTTTTTTCTTTTGGATTGGTGAATTACTTTTATGTAATATTTATATTTTCTGGATAAACAAATGTAAGTTTTATTTTGTTATCATTTACCTACTGAATTAAGTATATGTGAATGAAGATTAAATACAAGTTTTGTTATCGTAGTTTTTTTTGTAAACTTAGCATATTTTAAATTAATAATTTGTATATTAGCAACCTTTCAAAGAAAAATTTATATAACTCTGTCAATGAAAGGCCATGAAAAATAAATTCAATCCATATCTATTTTCAACTGTCACTAATAAAAAGACCAATATAAAAATGACACCTTACATTTGATACCCAATCAGACAATAAAATAATTTGAGAATGATAGCTACCACTTCCCATAACAAGATTATTGTTTTTGTTTTTTACTTAGAATCAGAAGAATTCTTTTGGTATATTTCAAAAAGCTTTTTATAATGGATGTGTGCAGGTGATTTGGTTTCGGAAATTTAGTGAGATAGATTCATCAAGGTATGACTATTTTTAGTTTAATTTTTATTAGTTTGTGACTGAAAAATTGTGTTGTAATGTTCCAGGATAAAGCTTTCAAATATTATTTTATTTAATGTGATCCGGAGAACTGGAAAAACTCTGTAGGTTTCAGAAATCCGGAGATGCTTGAAGAATTTGAAAAATTGGCCATCCTCCATTATATAGAAGTTGGGTCTTTTCTTCTGATTCTAAGTAAAAACAAAAATAATAATATTGTTGATAGCTTATTATGGGGAGTGGTAGCTATAGTTCTAAAATTATTTTGTTGTCTAATTAGGTATCAAATGTAAGGTTGTCATATTTATATTGGTCATTTTATTAGTGACAGTTATAAATAGTTATGGATTGAATTTGTAAATACTCAAACGATGTCATTTCTAATCACTATTAACTATTAAATATCACATATCATCGTTCAAGCCATAATTTCCACTTCACTTTATCGCTGCTCCGCTTCTCCACTTCAATTAATGTTATACACCTCAAAAGTCATGCCACTCTTTATCATATTCTACCATCGATATCCATTTCTTATCCTTTTTTGGAATAATTTTTTTCTTATACGATCCAGTCTCCAATCAAGATCAATGATCATTATAATTTAATTATGGATTCATACCCTTACGGGTGGTGGAGAGGTGAGTTTATTGTTTCTATGTTTTAAATTATTCTTGTTCTTGTGTTATTTTGAAGAACAAAAAACATATTATGTGGATGGGTTTACATTATCATTTATTATCTTTCGGTATTTAGACTATTCTTTTGATTATCTTTGTCGCTCTTAATAATTATTCTCGAGGCATAAACCCCTTCCTCCTCAATCAACTCCAACACACCGTAAATCATCCTACCAATATCCATACAAAGCCCTGACGTCAACTGAAGAAACCATCTTTTCCAAACTTCTATAAGCGGTTTCTAATCTCACCAAAGTTGTAGCATCCTCTATAACTCGAATAAAATCTATTTCAGGAAATGACAATTTGTCTTCCATTTACGAAATCTCCTTTTCAAATACTCATTACACCTTCAAACATGGCCCAAATGGCTCAACCTTTGTATAATTTGTACTAGACATCTTGGCCCAACTATGACTATAACCAACACCTTTAAACTAGAGCACTTGAGCTTAGAACCACTCAAAAGTCCCAACTCTAGTGAACACATAATTTAGGGACCTATAGTATTTTTTTTGTGCATAATATAGGGACCTATAATTTCTTTTTTGCATAATTTAAGGACCTATAGTGCATTTTTTGCATAATATAGAGACTTATAATGCAATTATGTCATAAATATCAAAAGTATTGGCATAAGGACCTGTAGTGCAATTAACAAAAATGAAATCAGGGGAATCCTGATATAGTGATCTATACTACAGTATTTGCATAATACAGGGACTAAAATGCAGGTTTTTGTATAACATGGGGACCTATAATGCCTTTTGGTCAACGTAACTCAGTTATTTAATCTTAATACTTTCACCTTCTTGAAGATTGGGATTAACATTTGATATCTAGTACGATAATTTTAAATAAAACTTTTGTGAGATTAAGATAATATGGTCCTTCAAACGCAATATGTTAATTTAATACTTTCATAAAATTCTTTCATACCGCCTTGTAGAAGATGAAAAAGAAAGAAATAAACATTTGTTCATCCCAACCCACCTCAAACCTTTTAATAATCTTGATAAACCAATATCCAATATATTCTTGGTCTTGTAACTCAATTCTAATTTGAAAAATAAATTTTGTCCAATAAACTATGATGTAAGGACATTTAGAACACATATGTTTCACATCTTCTAACCAAATATATGGATTTTTTTCGAACATTCAATTTCTATACATATTTTCAAATATATAATATATTTCTTTAAAGTCAAATATAATAATATTTTTTATTTTTAATTCTTATTAATTAAGAACTTCAATTTTATAATTTAAAATGTATTTGAAAAGAAAAAAGAAAATTGTAATATTTAAAGGTGTCGTTTCTAGTTACTCTTAACTATAAATATCAAATATCATCGTCGAAACCCTAACAGCCGCCTCATCCCAGTTATGTGTAAACATTACACACACCTCAAAAGATATGTTATTCTTTACATCTCCTTAATTATATCTATCTCTCTAAATCAACTTCTTCTTAATCTACTTCACCACAGATCTTCATTTCTTTTCTTCCTTCAGTTAATGTTTTTTCCTATGCAATTCATTCTCCAATCAAGTGTTGTCGATATTATGGTTACCTATCAGATCGATAGTCATTACATTTCGATTATAGATCCCTATCTATACTGGTTAGACAGGTGTGTTTATTTTTTCCATTTTCTAAATTATTCTTATTTCTTTGTTATTTCGAAATAGAAATTGCAAAATATTAATGGGTTGACGGATGTATATTTATCAATTTAGTTTTTTTTTATATTTGTCACTTTGGTTCTTTAATTGAATTTTTGAATAATTTTTATGTTTTTTCTTTTGGATTGGTGAATTACTTTTATGTAATATTTATATTTTCTGGATAAACAAATGTAAGTTTTATTTTGTTATCATTTACCTACTGAATTAAGTATATGTGAATGAAGATTAAATACAAGTTTTGTTATCGGAGTTTTTTTTGTAAACTTAGCATATTTTAAATTAATAATTTGTATATTAGCAACCTTTCAAAGAAAAATTTATATAACTCTGTCAGTGAAAGGCCATGAAAAATAAATTCAATCCATATCTATTTTCAACTGTCACTAATAAAAAGACCAATATAAAAATGACACCTTACATTTGATACCCAATCAGACAATAAAATAATTTGAGAATGATAGCTACCACTTCCCATAACAAGATTATTGTTTTTGTTTTTTACTTGGAATCAGAAGAATTCTTTTGGTATATTTCAAAAAGCTTTTTATAATGGATGTGTGCAGGTGATTTGGTTTCGGAAATTTAGTGAGATAGATTCATCAAGGTATAACTATTTTTAGTTTAATTTTCATTAGTTTGTGACTGAAAAATTGTGTTGTAATGTTCCAGGATAAAGCTTTCAAATATTATTTTATTTAATGTGATCCGGAGAACTGGAAAAACTCTGTAGGTTTCAGAAATCCGGAGATGCTTGAAGAATTTGAAAAATTGGCCATCCTCCATTATATACAAGTTGGGTCTTTTCTTCTGATTCTAAGTAAAAACAAAAATAATAATATTGTTGATAGCTTATTATGGGGAGTGGTAGCTATAGTTCTAAAATTATTTTGTTGTCTAATTAGGTATCAAATGTAAGGTTGTCATATTTATATTGGTCATTTTATTAGTGACAGTTATAAATAGTTATGGATTGAATTTGTAAATACTCAAACGATGTCATTTCTAATCACTATTAACTATTAAATATCACATATCATCGTTCAAGCCATAATTTCCACTTCACTTTATCGCTGCTCCGCTTCTCCACTTCAATTAATGTTATACACCTCAAAAGTCATGCCACTCTTTATCATATTCTACCATCGATATCCATTTCTTATCTTTTTTTGGAATAATTTTTTTCTTATACGATCCAGTCTCCAATCAAGATCAATAATCATTATAATTTAATTATGGATTCATACCCTTACGGGTGGTGGAGAGGTGAGTTTATTGTTTCTATGTTTTAAATTATTCTTGTTCTTGTGTTATTTTGAAGAACAAAAAACATATTATGTGGATGGGTTTACATTATCATTTATTATCTTTCGGTATTTAGACTATTCTTTTGATTATCTTTGTCGCTCTTAATAATTATTCTCGAGGCATAAACCCCTTCCTCCTCAATCAACTCCAACACACCGTAAATCATCCTACCAATATCCATACAAAGCCCTGACGTCAACTGAAGAAACCATCTTTTCCAAACTTCTATAAGCGGTTTCTAATCTCACCAAAGTTGTAGCATCCTCTATAACTCGAATAAAATCTATTTCAGGAAATGACAATTTGTCTTCCATTTACGAAATCTCCTTTTCAAATACTCATTACACCTTCAAACATGGCCCAAATGGCTCAACCTTTGTATAATTTGTACTAGACATCTTGGCCCAACTATGACTATAACCAACACCTTTAAACTAGAGCACTTGAGCTTAGAACCACTCAAAAGTCCCAACTCTAGTGAACACATAATTTAGGGACCTATAGTATTTTTTTTGTGCATAATATAGGGACCTATAATTTCTTTTTTGCATAATTTAAGGACCTATAGTGCATTTTTTGCATAATATAGAGACTTATAATGCAATTATGTCATAAATATCAAAAGTATTGGCATAAGGACCTGTAGTGCAATTAACAAAAATGAAATCAGGGGAATCCTGATATAGGGATCTATACTACAGTATTTGCATAATACAGGGACTAAAATGCAGGTTTTTGTATAACATGGCGACCTATAATGCCTTTTGGTCAACGTAACTCAGTTATTTAATCTTAATACTTTCACCTTCTTGAAGATTGGGATTAACATTTGATATCTAGTACGATAATTTTAAATAAAACTTTTGTGAGATTAAGATAATATGGTCCTTCAAACGCAATATGTTAATTTAATACTTTCATAAAATTCTTTCATACCGCCTTGTAGAAGATGAAAAAGAAAGAAATAAACATTTGTTCATCCCAACCCACCTCAAACCTTTTAACAATCTTGATAAACCAATATCCAATATATTCTTGGTCTTGTAACTCAATTCTAATTTGAAAAATAAATTTTGTCCAATAAACTATGATGTAAGGACATTTAGAACACATATGTTTCACATCTTCTAACCAAATATATGGATTTTTTTCGAACATTCAATTTCTATACATATTTTCAAATATATAATATATTTCTTTAAAGTCAAATATAATAATATTTTTTATTTTTAATTCTTATTAATTAAGAACTTCAATTTTATAATTTAAAATGTATTTGAAAAGAAAAAAGAAAATTGTAATATTTAAAGGTGTCGTTTCTAGTTACTCTTAACTATAAATATCAAATATCATCGTCGAAACCCTAACAGCCGCCTCATCCCAGTTATGTGTAAACATTACACACACCTCAAAAGATATGTTATTCTTTACATCTCCTTAATTATATCTATCTCTCTAAATCAACTTCTTCTTAATCTACTTCACCACAGATCTTCATTTCTTTTCTTCCTTCAGTTAATGTTTTTTCCTATGCAATTCATTCTCCAATCAAGTGTTGTCGATATTATGGTTACCTATCAGATCGATAGTCATTACATTTCGATTATAGATCCCTATCTATACTGGTTAGACAGGTGTGTTTATTTTTTCCATTTTCTAAATTATTCTTATTTCTTTGTTATTTCGAAATAGAAATTGCAAAATATTAATGGGTTGACGGATGTATATTTATCAATTTAGTTTTTTTTTATATTTGTCACTTTGGTTCTTTAATTGAATTTTTGAATAATTTTTATGTTTTTTCTTTTGGATTGGTGAATTACTTTTATGTAATATTTATATTTTCTGGATAAACAAATGTAAGTTTTATTTTGTTATCATTTACCTACTGAATTAAGTATATGTGAATGAAGATTAAATACAAGTTTTGTTATCGTAGTTTTTTTTGTAAACTTAGCATATTTTAAATTAATAATTTGTATATTAGCAACCTTTCAAAGAAAAATTTATATAACTCTGTCAATGAAAGGCCATGAAAAATAAATTCAATCCATATCTATTTTCAACTGTCACTAATAAAAAGACCAATATAAAAATGACACCTTACATTTGATACCCAATCAGACAATAAAATAATTTGAGAATGATAGCTACCACTTCCCATAACAAGATTATTGTTTTTGTTTTTTACTTAGAATCAGAAGAATTCTTTTGGTATATTTCAAAAAGCTTTTTATAATGGATGTGTGCAGGTGATTTGGTTTCGGAAATTTAGTGAGATAGATTCATCAAGGTATGACTATTTTTAGTTTAATTTTCATTAGTTTGTGACTGAAAAATTGTGTTGTAATGTTCCAGGATAAAGCTTTCAAATATTATTTTATTTAATGTGATCCGGAGAACTGGAAAAACTCTGTAGGTTTCAGAAATCCGGAGATGCTTGAAGAATTTGAAAAATTGGCCATCCTCCATTATATAGAAGTTGGGTCTTTTCTTCTGATTCTAAGTAAAAACAAAAATAATAATATTGTTGATAGCTTATTATGGGGAGTGGTAGCTATAGTTCTAAAATTATTTTGTTGTCTAATTAGGTATCAAATGTAAGGTTGTCATATTTATATTGGTCATTTTATTAGTGACAGTTATAAATAGTTATGGATTGAATTTGTAAATACTCAAACGATGTCATTTCTAATCACTATTAACTATTAAATATCACATATCATCGTTCAAGCCATAATTTCCACTTCACTTTATCGCTGCTCCGCTTCTCCACTTCAATTAATGTTATACACCTCAAAAGTCATGCCACTCTTTATCATATTCTACCATCGATATCCATTTCTTATCCTTTTTTGGAATAATTTTTTTCTTATACGATCCAGTCTCCAATCAAGATCAATGATCATTATAATTTAATTATGGATTCATACCCTTACGGGTGGTGGAGAGGTGAGTTTATTGTTTCTATGTTTTAAATTATTCTTGTTCTTGTGTTATTTTGAAGAACAAAAAACATATTATGTGGATGGGTTTACATTATCATTTATTATCTTTCGGTATTTAGACTATTCTTTTGATTATCTTTGTCGCTCTTAATAATTATTCTCGAGGCATAAACCCCTTCCTCCTCAATCAACTCCAACACACCGTAAATCATCCTACCAATATCCATACAAAGCCCTGACGTCAACTGAAGAAACCATCTTTTCCAAACTTCTATAAGCGGTTTCTAATCTCACCAAGGTTGTAGCATCCTCTATAACTCGAATAAAATCTATTTCAGGAAATGACAATTTGTCTTCCATTTACGAAATCTCCTTTTCAAATACTCATTACACCTTCAAACATGGCCCAAATGGCTCAACCTTTGTATAATTTGTACTAGACATCTTGGCCCAACTATGACTATAACCAACACCTTTAAACTAGAGCACTTGAGCTTAGAACCACTCAAAAGTCCCAACTCTAGTGAACACATAATTTAGGGACCTATAGTATTTTTTTTGTGCATAATATAGGGACCTATAATTTCTTTTTTGCATAATTTAAGGACCTATAGTGCATTTTTTGCATAATATAGAGACTTATAATGCAATTATGTCATAAATATCAAAAGTATTGGCATAAGGACCTGTAGTGCAATTAACAAAAATGAAATCAGGGGAATCCTGATATAGTGATCTATACTACAGTATTTGCATAATACAGGGACTAAAATGCAGGTTTTTGTATAACATGGGGACCTATAATGCCTTTTGGTCAACGTAACTCAGTTATTTAATCTTAATACTTTCACCTTCTTGAAGATTGGGATTAACATTTGATATCTAGTACGATAATTTTAAATAAAACTTTTGTGAGATTAAGATAATATGGTCCTTCAAACGCAATATGTTAATTTAATACTTTCATAAAATTCTTTCATACCGCCTTGTAGAAGATGAAAAAGAAAGAAATAAACATTTGTTCATCCCAACCCACCTCAAACCTTTTAACAATCTTGATAAACCAATATCCAATATATTCTTGGTCTTGTAACTCAATTCTAATTTGAAAAATAAATTTTGTCCAATAAACTATGATGTAAGGACATTTAGAACACATATGTTTCACATCTTCTAACCAAATATATGGATTTTTTTCGAACATTCAATTTCTATACATATTTTCAAATATATAATATATTTCTTTAAAGTCAAATATAATAATATTTTTTATTTTTAATTCTTATTAATTAAGAACTTCAATTTTATAATTTAAAATGTATTTGAAAAGAAAAAAGAAAATTGTAATATTTAAAGGTGTCGTTTCTAGTTACTCTTAACTATAAATATCAAATATCATCGTCGAAACCCTAACAGCCGCCTCATCCCAGTTATGTGTAAACATTACACACACCTCAAAAGATATGTTATTCTTTACATCTCCTTAATTATATCTATCTCTCTAAATCAACTTCTTCTTAATCTACTTCACCACAGATCTTCATTTCTTTTCTTCCTTCAGTTAATGTTTTTTCCTATGCAATTCATTCTCCAATCAAGTGTTGTCGATATTATGGTTACCTATCAGATCGATAGTCATTACATTTCGATTATAGATCCCTATCTATACTGGTTAGACAGGTGTGTTTATTTTTTCCATTTTCTAAATTATTCTTATTTCTTTGTTATTTCGAAATAGAAATTGCAAAATATTAATGGGTTGACGGATGTATATTTATCAATTTAGTTTTTTTTTATATTTGTCACTTTGGTTCTTTAATTGAATTTTTGAATAATTTTTATGTTTTTTCTTTTGGATTGGTGAATTACTTTTATGTAATATTTATATTTTCTGGATAAACAAATGTAAGTTTTATTTTGTTATCATTTACCTACTGAATTAAGTATATGTGAATGAAGATTAAATACAAGTTTTGTTATCGGAGTTTTTTTTGTAAACTTAGCATATTTTAAATTAATAATTTGTATATTAGCAACCTTTCAAAGAAAAATTTATATAACTCTGTCAGTGAAAGGCCATGAAAAATAAATTCAATCCATATCTATTTTCAACTGTCACTAATAAAAAGACCAATATAAAAATGACACCTTACATTTGATACCCAATCAGACAATAAAATAATTTGAGAATGATAGCTACCACTTCCCATAACAAGATTATTGTTTTTGTTTTTTACTTAGAATCAGAAGAATTCTTTTGGTATATTTCAAAAAGCTTTTTATAATGGATGTGTGCAGGTGATTTGGTTTCGGAAATTTAGTGAGATAGATTCATCAAGGTATGACTATTTTTAGTTTAATTTTTATTAGTTTGTGACTGAAAAATTGTGTTGTAATGTTCCAGGATAAAGCTTTCAAATATTATTTTATTTAATGTGATCCGGAGAACTGGAAAAACTCTGTAGGTTTCAGAAATCCGGAGATGCTTGAAGAATTTGAAAAATTGGCCATCCTCCATTATATAGAAGTTGGGTCTTTTCTTCTGATTCTAAGTAAAAACAAAAATAATAATATTGTTGATAGCTTATTATGGGGAGTGGTAGCTATAGTTCTAAAATTATTTTGTTGTCTAATTAGGTATCAAATGTAAGGTTGTCATATTTATATTGGTCATTTTATTAGTGACAGTTATAAATAGTTATGGATTGAATTTGTAAATACTCAAACGATGTCATTTCTAATCACTATTAACTATTAAATATCACATATCATCGTTCAAGCCATAATTTCCACTTCACTTTATCGCTGCTCCGCTTCTCCACTTCAATTAATGTTATACACCTCAAAAGTCATGCCACTCTTTATCATATTCTACCATCGATATCTATTTCTTATCTTTTTTTGGAATAATTTTTTTCTTATACGATCCAGTCTCCAATCAAGATCAATGATCATTATAATTTAATTATGGATTCATACCCTTATGGGTGGTGGAGAGGTGAGTTTATTGTTTCTATGTTTTAAATTATTCTTGTTCTTGTGTTATTTTGAAGAACAAAAAACATATTATGTGGATGGGTTTACATTATCATTTATTATCTTTCGGTATTTAGACTATTCTTTTGATTATCTTTGTCGCTCTTAATAATTATTCTCGAGGCATAAACCCCTTCCTCCTCAATCAACTCCAAAACACCGTAAATCATCCTACCAATATCCATACAAAGCCCTGACGTCAACTGAAGAAACCATCTTTTCCAAACTTCTATAAGCGGTTTCTAATCTCACCAAAGTTGTAGCATCCTCTATAACTCGAATAAAATCTATTTCAGGAAATGACAATTTGTCTTCCATTTACGAAATCTCCTCTTCAAATACTCATTACACCTTCAAACATGGCCCAAATGGCTCAACCTTTGTATAATTTGTACTAGATATCTTGGCCCAACTATGACTATAACCAACACCTTTAAACTAGAGCACTTGAGCTTAGAACCACTCAAAAGTCCCAACTCTAGTGAACACATAATTTAGGGACCTATAGTATTTTTTTTGTGCATAATATAGGGACCTATAATTTCTTTTTTGCATAATTTAAAGACCTATAGTGCATTTTTTGCATAATATAGAGACTTATAATGCAATTATGTCATAAATATCAAAAGTATTGGCATAAGGACCTGTAGTGCAATTAACAAAAATGAAATCAGGGGAATCCTGATATAGGGATCTATACTACAGTATTTGCATAATACAGGGACTAAAATGCAGGTTTTTGTATAACATGGGGACCTATAATGCCTTTTGGTCAACGTAACTCAGTTATTTAATCTTAATACTTTCACCTTCTTGAAGATTGGGATTAACATATGATATCTAGTACGATAATTTTAAATAAAACTTTTGTGAGATTAAGATAATATGGTCCTTCAAATGCAATATGTTAATTTAATACGGTCATAAAATTCTTTCATACCGCCTTGTAGAAGATGAAAAAGAAAGAAATAAACATTTGTTCATCCCAACCCACCTCAAACCTTTTAACAATCTTGATAAACCAATATCCAATATATTCTTGGTCTTGTAACTCAATTCTAATTTGAAAAATAAATTTTGTCCAATAAACTATGATGTAAGGACATTTAGAACACATATGTTTCACATCTTCTAACCAAATATATGGATTTTTTTCGAACATTCAATTTCTATACATATTTTCAAATATATAATATATTTCTTTAAAGTCAAATATAATCATATTTTTTATTTTTAATTCTTATTAATTAAGAACTTCAATTTTATAATTTAAAATGTATTTGAAAAGAAAAAAGAAAATTGTAATATTTAAAGGTGTCGTTTCTAGTTACTCTTAACTATAAATATCAAATATCATCGTCGAAACCCTAACAGCCGCCTCATCCCAGTTATGTGTAAACATTACACACACCTCAAAAGATATGTTATTCTTTACATCTCCTTAATTATATCTATCTCTCTAAATCAACTTCTTCTTATTCTACTTCACCACAGATCTTCATTTCTTTTCTTCCTTCAGTTAATGTTTTTTCCTATGCAATTCATTCTCCAATCAAGTGTTGTCGATATTATGCTTACCTATCAGATCGATAGTCATTACATTTCGATTATAGATCCCTATCTATACTGGTTAGACAGGTGTGTTTATTTTTTCCATTTTCTAAATTATTCTTATTTCTTTGTTATTTCGAAATAGAAATTGCAAAATATTAATGGGTTGACGGATGTATATTTATCAATTTAGTTTTTTTTTATATTTGTCACTTTGGTTCTTTAATTGAATTTTTGAATAATTTTTATGTTTTTTCTTTTGGATTGGTGAATTACTTTTATGTAATATTTATATTTTCTGGATAAACAAATGTAAGTTTTATTTTGTTATCATTTACCTACTGAATTAAGTATATGTGAATGAAGATTAAATACAAGTTTTGTTATCGGAGTTTTTTTTGTAAACTTAGCATATTTTAAATTAATAATTTGTATATTAGCAACCTTTCAAAGAAAAATTTATATAACTCTGTCAGTGAAAGGCCATGAAAAATAAATTCAATCCATATCTATTTTCAACTGTCACTAATAAAAAGACCAATATAAAAATGACACCTTACATTTGATACCCAATCAGACAATAAAATAATTTGAGAATGATAGCTACCACTTCCCATAACAAGATTATTGTTTTTGTTTTTTACTTAGAATCAGAAGAATTCTTTTGGTATATTTCAAAAAGCTTTTTATAATGGATGTGTGCAGGTGATTTGGTTTCGGAAATTTAGTGAGATAGATTCATCAAGGTATGACTATTTTTAGTTTAATTTTCATTAGTTTGTGACTGAAAAATTGTGTTGTAATGTTCCAGGATAAAGCTTTCAAATATTATTTTATTTAATGTGATCCGGAGAACTGGAAAAACTCTGTAGGTTTCAGAAATCCGGAGATGCTTGAAGAATTTGAAAAATTGGCCATCCTCCATTATATAGAAGTTGGGTCTTTTCTTCTGATTCTAAGTAAAAACAAAAATAATAATATTGTTGATAGCTTATTATGGGGAGTGGTAGCTATAGTTCTAAAATTATTTTGTTGTCTAATTAGGTATCAAATGTAAGGTTGTCATATTTATATTGGTCATTTTATTAGTGACAGTTATAAATAGTTATGGATTGAATTTGTAAATACTCAAACGATGTCATTTCTAATCACTATTAACTATTAAATATCACATATCATCGTTCAAGCCATAATTTCCACTTCACTTTATCGCTGCTCCGCTTCTCCACTTCAATTAATGTTATACACCTCAAAAGTCATGCCACTCTTTATCATATTCTACCATCGATATCCATTTCTTATCTTTTTTTGGAATAATTTTTTTCTTATACGATCCAGTCTCCAATCAAGATCAATGATCATTATAATTTAATTATGGATTCATACCCTTACGGGTGGTGGAGAGGTGAGTTTATTGTTTCTATGTTTTAAATTATTCTTGTTCTTGTGTTATTCTGAAGAACAAAAAACATATTATGTGGATGGGTTTACATTATCATTTATTATCTTTCGGTATTTAGACTATTCTTTTGATTATCTTTGTCGCTCTTAATAATTATTCTCGAGGCATAAACCCCTTCCTCCTCAATCAACTCCAAAACACCGTAAATCATCCTACCAATATACATACAAAGCCCTGACGTCAACTGAAGAAACCATCTTTTCCAAACTTCTATAAGCGGTTTCTAATCAGGAAATGACAATTTGTCTTCCATTTACGAAATCTCCTCTTCAAATACTCATTACACCTTCAAACATGGCCCAAATGGCTCAACCTTTGTATAATTTGTACTAGACATCTTGGCCCAACTATGACTATAACCAACACCTTTAAACTAGAGTACTTGAGCTTAGAACCACTCAAAAGTCCCAACTCTAGTGAACACATAATTTAGGGACCTATAGTATTTTTTTTGTGCATAATATAGGGACCTATAATTTCTTTTTTGCATAATTTAAGGACCTATAGTGCATTTTTTGCATAATATAGAGACTTATAATGCAATTATGTCATAAATATCAAAAGTATTGGCATAAGGACCTGTAGTGCAATTAACAAAAATGAAATCAGGGGAATCCTGATATAGGGATCTATACTACAGTATTTGCATAATACAGGGACTAAAATGCAGGTTTTTGTATAACATGGGGACCTATAATGCCTTTTGGTCAACGTAACTCAGTTATTTAATCTTAATACTTTCACCTTCTTGAAGATTGGGATTAACATTTGATATCTAGTACGATAATTTTAAATAAAACTTTTGTGAGATTAAGATAATATGGTCCTTCAAACGCAATATGTTAATTTAATACGGTCATAAAATTCTTTCATACCGCCTTGTAGAAGATGAAAAAGAAAGATATAAACATTTGTTCATCCCAACCCACCTCAAACCTTTTAACAATCTTGATAAACCAATATCCAATATATTCTTGGTCTTGTAACTCAATTCTAATTTGAAAAATAAATTTTGTCCAATAAACTATGATGTAAGGACATTTAGAACACATATGTTTCACATCTTCTAACCAAATATATGGATTTTTTTCGAACATTCAATTTCTATACATATTTTCAAATATATAATATATTTCTTTAAAGTCAAATATAATCATATTTTTTATTTTTAATTCTTATTAATTAAGAACTTCAATTTTATAATTTAAAATGTATTTGAAAAGAAAAAAGAAAATTGTAATATTTAAAGGTGTCGTTTCTAGTTACTCTTAACTATAAATATCAAATATCATCGTCGAAACCCTAACAGCCGCCTCATCCCAGTTATGTGTAAACATTACACACACCTCAAAAGATATGTTATTCTTTACATCTCCTTAATTATCTCTATCTCTCTAAATCAACTTCTTCTTATTCTACTTCACCACAGATCTTCATTTCTTTTCTTCCTTCAGTTAATGTTTTTTCCTATGCAATTCATTCTCCAATCAAGTGTTGTCGATATTATGCTTACCTATCAGATCGATAGTCATTACATTTCGATTATAGATCCCTATCTATACTGGTTAGACAGGTGTGTTTATTTTTTCCATTTTCTAAATTATTCTTATTTCTTTGTTATTTCGAAATAGAAATTGCAAAATATTAATGGGTTGACGGATGTATATTTATCAATTTAGTTTTTTTTATATTTGTCACTTTGGTTCTTTAATTGAATTTTTGAATAATTTTTATGTTTTTTCTTTTGGATTGGTGAATTACTTTTATGTAATATTTATATTTTCTAGATAAACAAATGTAAGTTTTATTTTGTTATCATTTACCTACTGAATTAAGTATATGTGAATGAAGCTTAAATACAAGTTTTGTTATCGGAGTTTTTTTTGTAAACTTAGCATATTTTAAATTAATAATTTGTATATTAGCACCCTTTCAAAGAAAAATTTATATAACTCTGTCAGTGAAAGGCCATAAAAAATAAATTCAATCCATATCTATTTTCAACTGTCACTAAAAAAAAGACCAATATAAAAATGACACCTTACATTTGATACCCAATCAGACAATAAAATAATTTGAGAATGATAGCTACCACTTCCCATAACAAGATTATTGTTTTTGTTTTTTACTTAGAATCAGAAGAATTCTTTTGGTATATTTCAAAAAGCTGTTTATAATGGATGTGTTCAGGTGATTTGTTTTCGGAAATTTAGTGAGATAGATTCATCAAGGTATGACTATTTTTAGTTTAATTTTCATTAGTTTGTGACTGAAAAATTGTGTTGTAATGTTCCAGGATAAAGCTTTCAAATATTATTTTATTTAATGTGATCCGGAGAACTGGAAAAACTCTGTAGGTTTCAGAAATCCGAGCACAATATCCGGAGATGCTTGAAGAATTTGAAAAATTTGCCATCCTCCATTATATAGAAGTTGGGTCTTTTCTTCTGATTCTAAGTAAAAAGCAAAAACAATAATATTGTTGATAGCTTATTATGGGGAGTGGTAGCTATAGTTCTAAAATTATTTTGTTGTCTAATTAGGTATCAAATGTAAGGTTGTCATATTTATATTGGTCATTTTATTAGTGACAGTTATAAATAGTTATGGATTGAATTTGTAAATACTCAAACGATGTCATTTCTAATCACTATTAACTATTAAATATCACATATCATCGTTCAAGCCATAATTTCCACCTCACTTTATCGCTGCTCCGCTTCTCCACTTCAATTAATGTTATACACCTCAAAAGTCATGCCACTCTTCACATCACTGCAGTTATCATATTCTACCATCGATATCCATTTCTTATCTTTTTTTGGAATAATTTTTTTCTTATACGATCCAGTCTCCAATCAAGATCAATGATCATTATAATTTAATTATGGATTCATACCCTTACTGGTGGTGGAGAGGTGAGTTTATTGTTTCTATGTTTTAAATTATTCTTGTTCTAGTGTTATTTTGAAGAACAAAAAACATATTATGTGGATGGGTTTACATTATCATTTATTATCTTTCGGTATTTAGACTATTCTTTTGATTATCTTTGTCGCTCTTAATAATTATTCTCGAGGCATAAACCCCTTCCTCCTCAATCAACTCCAACACACCGTAAATCATCCTACCAATATCCATACAAAGCCCTGACGTCAACTGAAGAAACCATCTTTTCCAAACTTCTATAAGCGGTTTCTAATCTCACCAAAGTTGTAGCATCCTCTATAACTCGAATAAAATCTATTTCAGGAAATGACAATTTGTCTTCCATTTACAAAATCTCCTCTTCAAATACTCATTACACCTTCAAATATGGCCCAAATGGCTCACCCTTTGTATAATTTGTACTAGACATCTTGGCCCAACTATGACTATAACCAACACCTTTAAACTAGAACACTTGAGCTTAGAATCACTCAAAAGTCCCAACTCTAGTGAACACATAATTTAGGGACCTATAGTATTTTTTTTGTGCATAATATAGGAAACTATAATTTCTTTTTTGCATAATTTAAGGACCTATAGTGCATTTTTTGCATAATATAGAGACTTATAATGCAATTATGTCATAAATATCAAAAGTATTGGCATAAGGACCTGTAGTGCAATTAACAAAAATCAAATCAGGGGAATCCTGATATAGGGACTTATATACTACAGTATTTGCATAATACAGGGACTAAAATGCAAGTTTTTGTATAACATGGGGACCTATAATGCCTTTTGGTCAACGTAACTCAGTTATTTAATCTTAATACTTTCACCTTCTTGAAGATTGGGATTAACATTTGATATCTAGTACGATAATTTTAAATAAAACTTTTGTGAGATTAAGATAATAAGGTCCTTCAAACGCAATATGTTAATTTAATACGGTCATAAAATTCTTTCATACCGCCAAGATGAAAAAGAAAGAAATAAACATTTGTTCATCCCTACCCACCTCAAACCTTTTAACAATCTTGATAAACCAATATCCAATATATTCTTGGTCTTGTAACTCAATTCTAATTTGAAAAATAAATTTTGTCCAATAAACAATGATGTAAGGACATTTAGAACACATATGTTTCACATCTTCTAACCAAATATATGGATTTTTTTCGAACATTCAATTTCAATACATATTTTCAAATATATAATATATTTCTTTAAAGTCAAATATAATAATATTTTTTATTTTTAATTCTTATTAATTAAGAACTTCAATTTTATAATTTAAAATGTATTTGAAAAGAAAAAAGAAAATTGTAATATTTAAAGGTGTCGTTTCTAGTTACTCTTAACTATAAATATCAAATATCATCGTCGAAACCCTAACAGCCGCCTCATCCCAGTTATGTGTAAACATTACACACACCTCAAAAGATATGTTATTCTTTACATTTCCTTAATTATCTCTATCTCTCTAAATCAACTTCTTCTTATTCTACTTCACCACAGATCTTCATTTCTTTTCTTCCTTCAGTTAATGTTTTTTTCTATGCAATTCATTCTCCAATCAAGTGTTGTCGATATTATGCTTACCTATCAGATCGATAGTCATTACATTTCGATTATAGATCCGTATCTATACTGGTTAGACAGGTCTATTTATTTTTTCCATTTTCTAAATTATTCTTATTTCTTTGTTATTTCGAAATAGAAATTGCAAAATATTAATGGGTTGACGGATGTATATTTATCAATTTAGTTTTTTTTTATATTTGTCACTTTGGTTCTTTAATTGAATTTTTGAATAATTTTTATGTTTTTTCTTTTGGATTGGTGAATTACTTTTATGTAATATTTATATTTTCTAGATAAACAAATGTAAGTTTTATTTTGTTATCATTTACCTACTGAATTAAGTATATGTGAATGAAGATTAAATACAAGTTTTGTTATCGGAGTTTTTTTTGTAAACTTAGCATATTTTAAATTAATAATTTGTATATTAGCACCCTTTCAAAGAAAAATTTATATAACTCTGTCAATGAAAGGCCATGAAAAATAAATTCAATCCATATCTATTTTCAACTGTCACTAATAAAAAGACGAATATAAAAATGACACCTTACATTTGATACCCAATCAGACAATAAAATAATTTGAGAATGATAGCTACCACTTCCCATAACAAGATTATTGTTTTTGTTTTTTACTTAGAATCAGAAGAATTCTTTTGGTATATTTCAAAAAGCTGTTTATAATGGACGTGTGCAGGTGATTTGTTTTCGGAAATTTAGTGAGATAGATTCATCAAGGTATGACTATTTTTAGTTTAATTTTCATTAGTTTGTGACTGAAAAATTGTGTTGTAATGTTCCAAGATAAAGCTTTCAAATATTATTTTATTTAATGTGATCCGGAGAACTGGAAAAACTCTGTAGGTTTCAGAAATCCGAGCACAATATCCGGAGATGCTTGAAGAATTTGAAAAATTGGCCATCCTCCATTATATAGAAGTTGGGTCTTTTCTTCTGATTCTAAGTAAAAAGCAAAAACAATAATATTGTTGATAGATTATTATGGGGAGTGGTAGCTATAGTTCTAAAATTATTTTGTTGTCTAATTAGGTATCAAATGTAAGGTTGTCATATTTATATTGGTCATTTTATTAGTGACAGTTATAAATAGTTATGGATTGAATTTGTAAATACTCAAACGATGTCATTTCTAATCACTATTAACTATTAAATATCACATGTCATCGTTCAAGCCATAATTTCCACTTCACTTTATCGCTGCTCCGCTTCTCCACTTCAATTAATGTTATACACCTCAAAAGTCATGCCACTCTTCACATCACTGCAGTTATCATATTCTACCATCGATATCCATTTCTTATCTTTTTTTGGAATAATTTTTTTCTTATACGATCCAGTCTCCAATCAAGATCAATGATCATTATAATTTAATTATGGATTCATACCCTTACTGGTGGTGGAGAGGTGACTTTATTGTTTCTATGTTTTAAATTATTCTTGTTCTTGTGTTATTTTGAAGAACAAAAAACATATTATGTGGATGGGTTTACATTATCATTTATTATCTTTCGGTATTTAGACTATTCTTTTGATTATCTTTGTCGCTCTTAATAATTATTCTCGAGGCATAAACCCCTTCCTCCTCAATCAACTCCAACACATCGTAAATCATCCTACCAATATACATACAAAGCCCTGACGTCAACTGAAGAAACCATCTTTTCCAAACTTCTATAAGCGGTTTCTAATCAGGAAATGACAATTTGTCTTCCATTTACGAAATCTCCTCTTCAAATACTCATTACACCTTCAAACATGGCCCAAATGGCTCAACCTTTGTATAATTTGTACTAGACATCTTGGCCCAACTATGACTATAACCAACACCTTTAAACTAGAGCACTTGAGCTTAGAATCACTCAAAAGTCCCAACTCTAGTGAACACATAATTTAGGGACCTATAGTATTTTTTTTGTGCATAATATAGGGACCTATAATTTCTTTTTTGCATAATTTAAAGACCTATAGTGCATTTTTTGCATAATATAGAGACTTATAATGCAATTATGTCATAAATATCAAAAGTATTGGCATAAGGACCTGTAGTGCAATTAACAAAAATGAAATCAGGGGAATCCTGATATAGGGACCTATACTACAGTATTTGCATAATACAGGGACTAAAATGCAGGTTTTTGTATAACATGGGGACCTATAATGCCTTTTGGTCAACGTAACTCAGTTATTTAATCTTAATACTTTCACCTTCTTGAAGATTGGGATTAACATTTGATATCTAGTACGATAATTTTAAATAAAACTTTTGTGAGATTAAGATAATAAGGTCCTTCAAACGCAATATGTTAATTTAATACGGTCATAAAATTCTTTCATACCGCCTTGTAGAAGATGAAAAAGAAAGAAATAAACATTTGTTCATCCCAACCCACCTCAAACCTTTTAACAATCTTGATAAATCAATATCCAATATATTCTTGGTCTTGAAACTCAATTCTAATTTGAAAAATAAATTTTGTCCAATAAACTATGATGTAAGGACATTTAGAACACATATGTTTCACATCTTCTAACCAAATATATGGATTTTTTTCGAACATCCAATTTCTATACATATTTTCAAATATATAATATATTTCTTTAAAGTCAAATATAATAATATTTTTTATTTTTAATTCTTATTAATTAAGAACTTCAATTTTATAATTTAAAATGTATTTGAAAAGAAAAAAGAAAATTGTAATATTTAAAGGTGTCGTTTCTAGTTACTCTTAACTATAAATATCAAATATCATCGTCGAAACCCTAACAGCCGCCTCATCCCAGTTATGTGTAAACATTACACACACCTCAAAAGATATGTTATTCTTTACATCTCCTTAATTATCTCTATCTCTCTAAGTCAACTTCTTCTTATTCTACTTCACCACAGATCTTCATTTCTTTTCTTCCTTCAGTTAATGTTTTTTCCTATGCAATTCATTCTCCAATCAAGTGTTGTCGATATTATGCTTACCTATCAGATCGATAGTCATTACATTTCGATTATAGATCCCTATCTATACTGGTTAGACAGGTGTGTTTATTTTTTCTATTTTCTAAATTATTCTTATTTCTTTGTTATTTCGAAATAGAAATTGCAAAATATTAATGGGTTGACGGATGTATATTTATCAATTTAGTTTTTTTTTATATTTGTCACTTTGGTTCTTTAATTGAATTTTTGAATAATTTTTATGTTTTTTCTTTTGGATTGGTGAATTACTTTTATGTAATATTTATATTTTCTAGATAAACAAATGTAAGTTTTATTTTGTTATCATTTACCTACTGAATTAAGTATATGTGAATGAAGATTAAATACAAGTTTTGTTATCGGAGTTTTTTTTGTAAACTTAGCATATTTTAAATTAATAATTTGTATATTAGCACCCTTTCAAAGAAAAATTTATATAACTCTGTCAATGAAAGGCCATGAAAAATAAATTCAATCCATATCTATTTTCAACTGTCACTAATAAAAAGACGAATATAAAAATGACACCTTACATTTGATACCCAATCAGACAATAAAATAATTTGAGAATGATAGCTACCACTTCCCATAACAAGATTATTGTTTTTGTTTTTTACTTAGAATCAGAAGAATTCTTTTGGTATATTTCAAAAAGCTGTTTATAATGGATGTGTGCAGGTGATTTGTTTTCGGAAATTTAGTGAGATAGATTCATCAAGGTATGACTATTTTTAGTTTAATTTTCATTAGTTTGTGACTGAAAAATTGTGTTGTAATGTTCCAGGATAAAGCTTTCAAATATTATTTTATTTAATGTGATCCGGAGAACTGGAAAAACTCTGTAGGTTTCAGAAATCCGAGCACAATATCCGGAGATGCTTGAAGAATTTGAAAAATTGGCCATCCTCCATTATATAGAAGTTGGGTCTTTTCTTCTGATTCTAAGTAAAAAGCAAAAACAATAATATTGTTGATAGCTTATTATGGGGAGTGGTAGCTATAGTTCTAAAATTATTTTGTTGTCTAATTAGGTATCAAATGTAAGGTTGTCATATTTATATTGGTCATTTTATTAGTGACAGTTATAAATAGTTATGGATTGAATTTGTAAATACTCAAACGATGTCATTTCTAATCACTATTAACTATTAAATATCACATATCATCGTTCAAGCCATAATTTCCACTTCACTTTATCGCTGCTCCGCTTCTCCACTTCAATTAATGTTATACACCTCAAAAGTCATGCCACTCTTCACATCACTGCAGTTATCATATTCTACCATCGATATCCATTTCTTATCTTTTTTTGGAATAATTTTTTTCTTATACGATCCAGTCTCCAATCAAGATCAATGATCATTATAATTTAATTATGGATTCATACCCTTACTGGTGGTGGAGAGGTGAGTTTATTGTTTCTATGTTTTAAATTATTCTTGTTCTTGTGTTATTTTGAAGAACAAAAAACATATTATGTGGATAGGTTTACATTATCATTTATTATCTTTCGGTATTTAGACTATTCTTTTGATTATCTTTGTCGCTCTTAATAATTATTCTCGAGGCATAAACCCCTTCCTCCTCAATCAACTCCAACACACCGTAAATCATCCTACCAATATCCATACAAAGCCCTGACGTCAACTGAAGAAACCATCTTTTCCAAACTTCTATAAGCGGTTTCTAATCTCACCAAAGTTGTAGCATCCTCTATAACTCGAATAAAATCTATTTCAGGAAATGACAATTTGTCTTCCATTTACGAAATCTCCTCTTCAAATACTCATTACACCTTCAAACATGGCCCAAATGGCTCAACCTTTGTATAATTTGTACTAGACATCTTGGCCCAACTATGACTATAACCAACACCTTTAAACTAGAGCACTTGAGCTTAGAATCACTCAAAAGTCCCAACTCTAGTGAACACATAATTTAGGGACCTATAGTATTTTTTGTGTGCATAATATAGGGACCTATAATTTCTGTTTTGCATAATTTAAGGACCTATAGTGCATTTTTTGCATAATATAGAGACTTATAATGCAATTATGTCATAAATATCAAAAGTATTGGCATAAGGACCTGTAGTGCAATTAACAAAAATGAAATCAGGGGAATCCTGATATAGGGACCTATACTACAGTATTTGCATAATACAGGGACTAAAATGCAGGTTTTTGTATAACATGGGGACCTATAATGCCTTTTGGTCAACGTAACTCAGTTATTTAATCTTAATACTTTCACCTTCTTGAAGATTGGGATTAACATTTGATATCTAGTACGATAATTTTAAATAAAACTTTTGTGAGATTAAGATAATAAGGTCCTTCAAACGCAATATGTTAATTTAATACGGTCATAAAATTCTTTCATACCGCCTTGTAGAAGATGAAAAAGAAAGAAATAAACATTTGTTCATCCCAACCCACCTCAAACCTTTTAACAATCTTGATAAACCAATATCCAATATATTCTTGGTCTTGTAACTCAATTCTAATTTGAAAAATAAATTTTGTCCAATAAACTATGATGTAAGGACATTTAGAACACATATGTTTCACATCTTCTAACCAAATATATGGATTTTTTTCGAACATCCAATTTCTATACATATTTTCAAATATATAATATATTTCTTTAAAGTCAAATATAATAATATTTTTTATTTTTAATTCTTATTAATTAAGAACTTCAATTTAATAATTTAAAATGTATTTGAAAAGAAAAAAGAAAATTGTAATATTTAAAGGTGTCGTTTCTAGTTACTCTTAACTATAAATATCAAATATCATCGTCGAAATCCTAACAGCCGCCTCATCCCAGTTATGTGTAAACATTACACACACCTCAAAAGATATGTTATTCTTTACATCTCCTTAATTATCTCTATCTCTCTAAATCAACTTCTTCTTATTCTACTTCACCACAGATCTTCATTTCTTTTCTTCCTTCAGTTAATGTTTTTTCCTATGCAGTTCATTCTCCAATCAAGTGTTGTCGATATTATGCTTACCTATCAGATCGATAGTCATTACATTTCGATTATAGATCCCTATCTATACTGGTTAGACAGGTGTGTTTATTTTTTCTATTTTCTAAATTATTCTTATTTCTTTGTTATTTCGAAATAGAAATTGCAAAATATTAATGGGTTGACGGATGTATATTTATCAATTTAGTTTTTTTTTATATTTGTCACTTTGGTTCTTTAATTGAATTTTTGAATAATTTTTATGTTTTTTCTTTTGGATTGGTGAATTACTTTTATGTAATATTTATATTTTCTAGATAAACAAATGTAAGTTTTATTTTGTTATCATTTACCTACTGAATTAAGTATATGTGAATGAAGATTCAATACAAGTTTTGTTATCGGAGTTTTTTTTGTAAACTTAGCATATTTTAAATTAATAATTTGTATATTAGCACCCTTTCAAAGAAAAATTTATATAACTCTGTCAATGAAAGGCCATGAAAAATAAATTCAATCCATATCTATTTTCAACTGTCACTAATAAAAAGACCAATATAAAAATGACACCTTACATTTGATACCCAATCAGACAATAAAATAATTTGAGAATGATAGCTACCACTTCCCATAACAAGATTATTGTTTTTGTTTTTTACTTAGAATCAGAAGAATTCTTTTGGTATATTTCAAAAAGCTGTTTATAATGGATGTGTGCAGGTGATTTGTTTTCGGAAATTTAGTGAGATAGATTCATCAAGGTATGACTATTTTTAGTTTAATTTTCATTAGTTTGTGACTGAAAAATTGTGTTGTAATGTTCCAGGATAAAGCTTTCAAATATTATTTTATTTAATGTGATCCGGAGAACTGGAAAAACTCTGTAGGTTTCAGAAATCCGAGCACAATATCCGGAGATGCTTGAAGAATTTGAAAAATTGGCCATCCTCCATTATATAGAAGTTGGGTCTTTTCTTCTGATTCTAAGTAAAAAGAAAAAACAATAATATTGTTGATAGCTTATTATGGGGAGTGGTAGCTATAGTTCTAAAATTATTTTGTTGTCTAATTAGGTATCAAATGTAAGGTTGTCATATTTATATTGGTCATTTTATTAGTGACAGTTATAAATAGTTATGGATTGAATTTGTAAATACTCAAACGATGTCATTTCTAATCACTATTAACTATTAAATATCACATATCATCGTTCAAGCCATAATTTCCACTTCACTTTATCGCTGCTCCGCTTCTCCACTTCAATTAATGTTATACACCTCAAAAGTCATGCCACTCTTCACATCACTGCAGTTATAATATTCTACCATCGATATCCATTTCTTATCTTTTTTTGGAATAATTGTTTTCTTATACGATCCAGTCTCCAATCAAGATCAATGATCATTATAATTTAATTATGGATTCATACCCTTACTGGTGGTGGAGAGGTGAGTTTATTGTTTCTATGTTTTAAATTATTCTTGTTCTTGTGTTATTTTGAAGAACAAAAAACATATTATGTGGATGGGTTTACATTATCATTTATTATCTTTCGGTATTTAGACTATTCTTTTGATTATCTTTGTCGCTCTTAATAATTATTCTCGAGGCATAAACCCCTTCCTCCTCAATCAACTCCAACACACCGTAAATCATCCTACCAATATCCATACAAAGCCCTGACGTCAACTGAAGAAACCATCTTTTCCAAACTTCTATAAGCGGTTTCTAATCTCACCAAAGTTGTAGCATCCTCTATAACTCGAATAAAATCTATTTCAGGAAATGACAATTTGTCTTCCATTTACGAAATCTCCTCTTCAAATACTCATTACACCTTCAAACATGGCCCAAATGGCTCAACCTTTGTATAATTTGTACTAGACATCTTGGCCCAACTATGACTATAACCAACACCTTTAAACTAGAGCACTTGAGCTTAGAATCACTCAAAAGTCCCAACTCTAGTGAACACATAATTTAGGGACCTATAGTATTTTTTTTGTGCATAATATAGGGACCTATAATTTCTTTTTTGCATAATTTAAGGACCTATAGTGCATTTTTTGCATAATATAGAGACTTATAATGCAATTATGTCATAAATATACAAAGTATTGGCATAAGGACCTGTAGTGCAATTAACAAAAATGAAATCAGGGGAATCCTGATATAGGGACCTATACTACAGTATTTGCATAATACAGGGACTAAAATGCAGGTTTTTGTATAACATGGGGACCTATAATGCCTTTTGGTCAACGTAACTCAGTTATTTAATCTTAATACTTTCACCTTCTTGAAGATTGGGATTAACATTTGATATCTAGTACGATAATTTTAAATAAAACTTTTGTGAGATTAAGATAATAAGGTCCTTCAAACGCAATATGTTAATTTAATACGGTCATAAAATTCTTTCATACCGCCTTGTAGAAGATGAAAAAGAAAGAAATAAACATTTGTTCATCCCAACCCACCTCAAACCTTTTAACAATCTTGATAAACCAATATCCAATATATTCTTGGTCTTGTAACTCAATTCTAATTTGAAAAATAAATTTTGTCCAATAAACTATGATGTAAGGACATTTAGAACACATATGTTTCACATCTTCTAACCAAATATATGGATTTTTTTCGAACATTCAATTTCTATACATATTTTCAAATATATAATATATTTCTTTAAAGTCAAATATAATAATATTTTTTATTTTTAATTCTTATTAATTAAGAACTTCAATTTTATAATTTAAAATGTAATTGAAAAGAAAAAAGAAAATTGTAATATTTAAAGGTGTCGTTTCTAGTTACTCTTAACTATAAATATCAAATATCATCGTCGAAACCGTAACAGCCGCCTCATCCCAGTTATGTGTAAACATTACACACACCTCAAAAGATATGTTATTCTTTACATCTCCTTAATTATCTCTATCTCTCTAAATCAACTTCTTCTTATTCTACTTCACCACAGATCTTCATTTCTTTTCTTCCTTCAGTTAATGTTTTTTCCTATGCAATTCATTCTCCAATCAAGTGTTGTCGATATTATGCTTACCTATCAGATCGATAGTCATTACATTTCGATTATAGATCCCTATCTATACTGGTTAGACAGGTGTGTTTATTTTTTCCATTTTCTAAATTATTCTTATTTCTTTGTTATTTCGAAATAGAAATTGCAAAATATTAATGGGTTGACGGATGTATATTTATCAATTTAGTTTTTTTTTATATTTGTCACTTTGGTTCTTTAATTGAATTTTTGAATAATTTTTATGTTTTTTCTTTTGGATTGGTGAATTACTTTTATGTAATATTTATATTTTCTAGATAAACAAATGTAAGTTTTATTTTGTTATCATTTACCTACTGAATTAAGTATATGTGAATGAAGATTAAATACAAGTTTTGTTATCGGAGTTTTTTTTGTAAACTTAGCATATTTTAAATTAATAATTTGTATATTAGCACCCTTTCAAAGAAAAATTTATATAACTCTGTCAGTGAAAGGCCATGAAAAATAAATTCAATCCATATCTATTTTCAACTGTCACTAATAAAAAGACCAATATAAAAATGACACCTTACATTTGATACCCAATCAGACAACAAAATAATTTGAGAACGATAGCTACCACTCCCCATAATCAGTTATTAACAATTGTATTGTTTTTGTTTTTTACTTAGAATCAGAAGAAAGGATCCAGCTTCTTTTGGTATATTTCAAAAAGTTGTTTATAATGGATGTGTGCAGGTGATTTGTTTTCGGAAATTTAGTGAGATAGATTCATCAAGGTATGACTATTTTTATTTTAATTTTCATTAGTTTGTGACTGAAAAATTATGTTGTAATGTTTCAGGATTAAAGCTTTCAAATATAATTTTATTTAATGTGATCCGGAGAACTGGAAAAACTCTGTAGGTTTCAGAGCATAATATCCGTAGATGCTTGAAGAATTTGAAAAATTGGCCATCCTCCGTTATATACAGTTGTTTGAAATATACCAAAAGAAGTTGGGTCTTTTCTTCTGATTCTAAGTAAAAAGCAAAAACAATAATATTGTTGATAGCTTATTATGGGGAGTGGTAGCTATAGTTCTAAAATTATTTTGTTGTCTAATTAGGTATCAAATGTAAGGTTGTCATCTTTATATTGGTCCTTTGATTAGTGACAGTTGTAAATAGTTATGGATTGAATTTGTAAATACTCAAACGATGTCATTTCTAATCACTATGAACTATTAAATATCACATATCATCGTTCAAGCCATAATTTCCACTTCACTTTATCGCTGCTCCGCTTCTCCACTTCAATTAATGTTATACACCTCAAAAGTCATGCCACTCTTCACATCACTGCAGTTATCCTATTCTACCATCGATATCCATTTCTTATCTTTTTTTGGAATAATTTTTTTCTTATACGATCCAGTCGCCAATCAAGATCAATGATCATTATAATTTAATTATGGATTCATACCCTTACTGGTGGTGGAGAGGTGAGTTTATTGTTTCTATATTTTAAATTATTCTTGTTCTTGTGTTATTTTGAAGAACAAAAAACATATTATGTGGATGGGTTTACATTATCATTTATTATCTTTGGGTATTTAGACTATTCTTTTGATTATCTTTGTCGTTCTTAATAATTATTCTCGAGGCATAAACCCCTTCCTCCTCAATCAACTCCAACACACCGTAAATCATCCTACCAATATCCATACAAAGCCCTGATGTCAACTGAAGAAACCATCTTTTCCAAACTTCTATAAGCGGTTTCTAATCTCACCAAAGTTGTAGCATCCTCTATAACTCGAATAAAATCTATTTCAGGAAATGACAATTTGTCTTCCATTTACGAAATCTCCTCTTCAAATACTCATTACACCTTCAAACATGGCCCAAATGGCTCAACCTTTGTATAATTTGTACTAGACATCTTGGCCCAACTATGACTATAACCAACACCTTTAAACTAGAGCACTTGAGCTTAGAATCACTCAAAAGTCCCAACCCTAGTGAACACATAATTTAGGGACCTATAGTATTTTTTTTGTGCATAATATAGGGACCTATAATTTCTTTTTTGCATAATTTAATGACCTATAGTGCATTTTATGCATAATATAGAGACTTATAATGCAATTATGTCATAAATATCAAAAGTATTGGCATACGGACCTGTAGTGCAATTAACAAAAATAAAATCAGGGGAATCCTGATATAGGGACCTACACTACAGTATTTGCATAATACAGGGACTAAAATGCAGGTTTTTGTATAACATGGGGACCTATAATGCCTTTTGGTCAACATAACTCAGTTATTTAATCTTAATACTTTCACCTTCTTGAAGATTGGGATTAACATTTGATATCTAGTACGATAATTTTAATTAAAACTTCTGTGAGATTAAGATAATAATTAAGGTCGTTCAAATGCAATATATTAATTTAATACGGTCATAAAATTCTTTCATACACACCTTGTAGAAGATGAAAAAGAAAGCAATAAACATTTGTTCATCCCGACCCACCTCAAACCTTTTAACAATCTTGATAAACCAATATCCAATATATTCTTGGTCTTGTAACTCAATTCTAAGTTGAAAGATAAATTTTTTCCAAAAACTATGATGTAAGGACATTTAGAACACATATGTTTCACATCTTCTAACCAAATATATGGATTTTTTTCGAACGTTTAATTTCTAGACATATTTTCAAATATATAATATATTTCTTCAAAGTCAAATATACTAATATTTTTTATTTTTAATTCTTATTAATTAAGAACTTCAATTATATAATTTAAAATGTATTTGAAAAAAAAAGGAAATTGTAAATATTTAACGGTGTCGTTTCTAGTTACTCTTAATTATAAATTTCAATATCATCGTCCAAACCCTAACAGATGCCTGATCTCAGTTATGTGTAAACATTACACACACCTCAAAACATATATCATTCTTCACATGTCCGCACTTATCTCCTTCTCTCTAAATAAACTTCTTCTTATTATATTTCACCACAAAACTCAATTTCTTCTCTTTCTTCAGTTAATGTTATGTCCTATGCAGTCCATTCTCCAACCAAGTGTTGTTCATTATCTGCTTACTTATCTTATCGATGGTCATTACATTTCAAATATAGATTTATATCTATAATAGTTAGAGAGGTGCGTTTATTTTTTCCATTTTATAAATTTTTCTTATTTATTTTTGAGTAATGATATATACCACCCAATTACTACCCATGACGTGGCATGAATTAAATCAAGAAAATAAATTGATTAAAGACTTTTAGCCAACCAATTCATGCCACGTCATGGTGGTATACTTAGATGGTATGGATTTAGGTGGTATATATCATTACTCTTATCGTTTATTTCAAAAAAAAAGATTTGCAAAATATTAATGGGTCGATACATGTAAATTTATCAATTTTTTTTTTTTTTTTTTGTATTTACCACTTTAGGTTCTTATCTTGCATTTGAATTTTTAAATTATTTTTGTGCTATTTCTTTTGGATCGATAGATTGCATTTTTATAACATCCTTATTTTCCAGACAAACAAACATAAGTTATGTTTGTTATCACTTACATACTTAATTAAATAAATGTAAATAAGGAACAAATACATATTTTGTTATAAAGATTTTTATAAAAAGAGAATATTTTAAATAAATAATTAGTATATTAGCACCTTTTAAAAGAAAAATTAGTGTAACTCTGCCAATGAAAGGCATACTATTATTACCATTGTTGGTAGATGAAAATTTAATACTAATTAAAAATGAAAAAATATAAAACATGTAGGAAGATTTTTAAAAAAAATAAAAATTTAAGATAATTATATTTCATTATAAAGATTATAAGTACAAAATCATCAAATGAATTTTTAATGTTCAAAATAATATAAAATAACTTTTGTACCTTACAATAGGTAATTGGAGAATATGAATAATTCTTTTACATTACAATGGATGATTGTAAAATATGCCATAATGGAAAATACTTCCCTAAAATTCATGTAATTAAAGGAGAAACTTGTATAGATAAACTAGAATTTATTAGGTAAATAGATTGAAGAATAACACTAACTTTAAAATGACTTTTTCTAAGATATTGGGGATCGGAGTAAATGAGAATTTAAGAATGAACATTTGTCTAATCCTATTTTTAACTAAAGAAAAATTAAATGATTCTTATATGCCATTTATTTATCTAAGATGTGCTACATTTAAAAAACTCTTTGTAGTTGGCAACCTCATATGTAAATGAAAATCTCTGTAAATTCTAAGAAAAAATTAGTTATATCTATATAGGAATTTAAAGTTTCAGAATTTTGGTAAGAAATTTAGAAAATTATTTAGATTATAGAAAATATTCACTCTGGATAATTAATTCGTAAAGGAGCCAAATATCTTGCAAAAGATTGAGTTAAATATGTATAATTTAGTGAGTAAAATGTATATACTTTTGCTTTGTAAAAATAATACTAAGTTGAAGTAATGTATTTATTGGTTTATAATAATTGATGTGTATAAATTCGGATGCAGACGCTTATGTACCTTTCCCTCATGTAACTTTACTTTTCTAGGAGATCAACAAAAGAACCAATTCTGCTGAAATCGCTCTTAAAGAAGTACATTTTCCAATCTGTCTAGGTAATGTTCATTCTATATAGCTTTGCTTCGATATTCACTATTAAGGATTAATTATGTTAATAAATTAATTAATTATTATATGATTTTGCTCACCATTGATATGCTTTACACGAATAGACACAATCAAGAATGCTCGAGTTGCGCAGTGTTGCATGAAACGGTTCTGTAAGGAATGCATTGAGAAGGCAATACGCATAGGGTATAGAGTAAACATTATATATATATATATATATATATATATATATATATATATATATACTAAAAATTTGTTAGATAATGTAATCAAAATTCATATATTGATAGGAAAAGGAGCTGCCCTACCTGTCGAAAAGGCATGACTAATCGGCGTGTTTTTAGGGCGGACACGGATTTTGATATGTACATCCATTCTATGAATTTTCACGAAGAGGTTAGTGATTCATTTATATTAACCATAATTAAAAATTTCATTACTTGAGTATTGTAGACTAAGAGATATGATTTCAGAACCATGCCCCTTCAAAAAAAGGCGAAGCAGCCAAAAGAAAAGAATAAGAATCAAGAAGATGTGAGTGAACTTAATTCATTCTACATGTTATTGTACTTGTCTTGTTATATCTCTAATTTATTTAATGATAGCTCAATTTAAATGCTTCTATGCGCGGATACAATAGAGTAAATTGTCTAACTTCTTTTATACGTGTCAATGAAGTTCGAGAAGTTCATTGCTCGATATAAAAGAGTACCGGCAAAGAGGAATCCTCCAAAAGCATCGGGAAGAGGCGATACTCAAGTTCAGATGGGCATTTGCATCAAATAGAGCAAGAAGATGTTGATTTAGGTGACTCGTGAGTATACATATTTCAACTTTTCATTCTTCCATTGCTAAATTAAAGCGGTTGTATATGTTTAAGCTTTTGCTTTAAAACGGAAACTTTACGAATTAATCTTCATCGTATGTATACTAATTGTCTTTAAGAGTTAATTCTTGATTTGTTCTAGAATATTATTCCTCTTATTTAAACAATCTTATAGTTGTATTTGCTAAATAGACTAGCAATTGACTAGTTAGTAGAAAATATGATATTAGTTGAGTTGAAGTGAGACGAACTCATTCGGAAGCTTAGTCTTCTATCCTATATTTATACCACCAACACAAATAATTATCTATGTATTTTAATGATTTATATTAGAATTCTACATTACCGTTAATTTATAAAATTTTGTTATGTATTTATCTTTTATATGTCTTACAGTCCTAATAAGATAGAAAGAATAAGTACTTAAGGATGGTTTTTACAACTTCCCAATGTTTCTCTCCTAGGTTACCTTGGTATCTACTCTCTACTCCTAGCGCGTAGGCTACTTCAGGTCTAGTACATGTCATGGCACACATGATGGATCCCACTGCGCTAGCATATGGTACCTTACTCATGCGTACTCTTTCCTCTAGGGTCTGGGGACAATCCCCCCTACTAAGAGTAATTCCAGAGCCTATTGGAAAATAGCCCTTTTTGGAATTTTCCATTTGATACCTCTTCAAGATAGTATCTATGTATAAGGATTGAGATAGGCCAAGTAGCTTCTTTGATCAATCTCTATAGACCTTAATTCCTAGAATATCTGCTGCTTTTCCTAAATCCTTCATGGAGAACTGGTCGGATAACCAAATCTTGGTGTGTTGCATTTCTGGTATACCATTACCTAATAGTAATATGTCATCTACATATAACACCAGGAATATGATTGTACTCCCACTAGTCCTTTTGTACACACATGGCTCCTCCTCGCATCTTACAAAACCAAACTCTTTAATTATTGTATGGAAGCGAAGATTCCAAATTTGTGACGTTTGCTTCAATCCATGAAGCTTGCATATATTACTAGGATGAGATGGAGATGTGAAACCGGTAGGCTGAGTCATATAGACATCCTTCTTGAGCTCCCCATTCAATAAAGTTATGTAGCTATTGCAAGTGGAATCCGAATAAATTTGAGCATTGCTACGAGGAAAAAGGTTTCCTCATAATCGATTCCTTCCTTTTGATTAAACTCTTTAGCAACCAGACGGGCTTATAAAGCCCGTCTGCTCTAATCTTTTTCTTAAACACCCATTATAGGGACCTTTTACCTTAACAAAATCAAAATGAACATAATTATGTCTTAACATGTTTTTTGATTCTCCATGTTTTGTAGGATATGATGGTACATATCCATGAATTAATTTATTTTTATTTTTTAATACATTTAAGAGTTATTTTATCTTCGGTAATATTAGATCTCGGGACATCTTAGTCATATGAGAAGTTTTAAATAATCTCACCACTAGAACTATCACTATAACTATCAATTTTAGATCCATGAAAGTTTCTAAGTAAAGTTAAAAGTTAGAAAATTGCTCTAACCACTAATCACTAGAACTATCACTAAAGCTATCGGTTTTAGAACCTAAATAAAGGTAAAAGTTAGAAAATTATGATTGATAGTTGTTCTACTAGCTAGACTACTATCAGTGACCAAAAGGTTTTAGATCAAACTTCACACAAGTTACAATAACCACGAGTCCTCTCATATGTTACAAAAAGTCAATATGGCTCTCAGATGTATTTGAAAAAAGTTTAAGAAAATCGAGTAAAGTTGACTTACAGAGCAAAATTCAATTCTTGTTTAGTAAAGTTTTACCAAAATACATAAAAATATTTTGAAAAATAAAATAAAGTAATAATTAAAACACTGAGCCTAACTATTACCACCACAACACTAGCCTGGCCACACCAACACCTTTTAGGCCTAACTATTACACTAATCTCTACTTATGTCCATCACTTATGCCAAACATTAAAAACATTATCCCTATCATTTTTTGCATTTTTGTACTCAAAGAAAAAAATGAAAAAACAAACGACAATATATTCAAAGCTACTAAAATCAAAACCTTTCACTTCAATCTACCTCGTTCTTTCTAACTGTCTACATTAAAAATACACAATCAAATTTATATTACCATTTATGGATATGTTCCATGATCGGGCAAATGTTCTACTTTGTTCTCGGTAGGTTTGTGAAGATATGAATAAGTTTACGACAGTTGATAAAGATAGATGTTGTATGTTGTTGGTTCAAAGTAGCCATGTTGTATGCTACTCTTTAATGGATATTTTGTCTAAATTTTCTTAACATTATTATCAATAGTAGAATCATTATGATCCAACGAGACTACCAAAATACTTGTCTGCTCCCATTCATAAAGAAAAGAAACGTTACAAAAGATTGGGATTAACATTTGAAATCTGTACAATCATTTTTAAACGTTCAATCTAATACGATCATAAAAAATTCCATACGTATCTTTTAGAAGATAACAAGGAAAACAACATAAGTTCGTTTATCTAAGCACATCAAAAAATCTTTTACCAATCTTGATAAACCAATCTTCAATATATTCTTGCTCTTGTAACTCAATCCTAATAAAGATAAAATTTGCCCAATAAACTATGATGTAAGGAAATTTAAAACACATATGTTCCACATCTTCAATAAGATCTCCACAATTTGTTAGGATAACATACTTATGCACTTCATATATGGATTGTTATTAAAACATTCAAGTTCTAGACATATTTTCAAATATATAATATATTTAGTTAAAATCAAATATAATAACATTTTTTATTTTTAATCCTAATTATTTAAGAACATAAATTACATAACTTAAAATTTATTTCAAAAGAAAAATAAAAAATGAAAAAATTGTAAATATTTGAAAGGTGTGGCTCCTACTCACTCTTGACTATAAGTCACAAATTATCGTCCAAACCCTTAGAGCCACCCCACCCCAAATATGTATAAACATTACACACACCTCAAAAGATATGTCATTCTTTACATCTCCGTAATTATCTCTATCTCTATAAATCAACTTCTTCTTATTCAATTTCACCACAGATCTTCATTTCTTTTCTTCCTTCAGTTAATGTTTTGTCCTATGCAATTCATTCTCCAATCAAGTGTTGTCGATATTATTCTTACCTATCAGATCGATAGTCATTACATTTCGATTAGATTTCTATCTATACTGGTTAGACAGGTGTGTTTATTTTTTCCATTTTCTAAATTATTCTTATTTCTTTGTTATTTCAAAATAGAATTCGCAAAATATTAATGGGTTGACAGATGTATATTTATCAATTTAGTTTTTTTTTGTATTTGTCACTTCGGTTCTTTAATTGAATTTTTGAATAATTTTTATGCTTTTTCTTTTGGATTGGTGAATTACTTTTATGTAATATTTATATTTTCAAGATAAATAAATATAAGTTATGTTTTGTTATCATTTACCTACTGAATTAAGTATATGTGAATGAAGAACAAATACCTGTTTTGTTATCAGAGTTTTTTGTAAACATAGCATATTTTAAATTAATAATTTGTATATTAGCACCCTTTCAAAGAAAAATTTATATAACTCTGTCCGTGAAAGGCCATGAAACATAAATTCAATCCACAGCTATTTTCAACTGTCACTAATAAAAAGTCCAATATAAAGATGACACCTTACATTTGATACCCAATCAAACAACAAAATAATTTGAGAATGATAGCTACCACTCCCCATAATCAGTTATTAACAAGATTATTGTTTTTTTTACTTAGAATCAGAAGAAAGGATCCAGCTTCTTATGGTATATTTCAAAAATTTGTTTATAATGGATGTGTGGAGGTGATTTGCTTTCGGAAATTTAGTGAGATAGATTCATCAAGGTATGACTATTTTTAGTTTAATTTTCATTAGTTTGTTAAAGCTTTCAAATATTATTTTATTTAATGTGATCCGGAGAACTGGAAAAACTCTGTAGGTTTCAGAAATCCGAGCACAATATCCAGAGATGCTTGAAGAATTTGAAAAATTGGTCATCATCCAAAATATACAGCTGTTTGAAATATACAAAAAGAATTTGGGTCCTTTCTTCTGATTCTAAGTAAAAAGAAAAAACAATAATATTGTTGATAGCTTATTATGGGGAGTGGTAGCTATAGTTCTAAAATTATTTTGTTGTCTAATTAGGTCTCAAATGTAAGGTTGTCATCTTTATATTGGTCTTTTTATTAGTGACAGTTGTAAATAGTTATGGATTGAATTTGTAAATACTCAAACGATGTCATTTCTAATCACTATTAACTATTAAATATCACATATCATCGTTCAAGCCATAATTTCCGCTTCACTTTATCACTGCTCCGCTGCTCCACTTCAATTAATGTTATACACCTCAAAAGTCATACCACTCTTCACATCTCTGCAGTTATCCTATTCTACCATCTATATCCATTTCTTATCTTTTTTTGGAATAATTTTTCTCTTATACGATCCAGTCTCCAATCAAGATCAATGATCATTATAATTTAATTATGGATTCATACCCTTACTGGTGGTGGAGAGGTGAGTTTATTGTTTCTATGTTTTAAATTATTCTTGTTCTTGTGTTATTTTGAAGAACAAAAAACATATTATGTGGATGGGTTTACATTATCATTTATTATCTTTCGGTATTTAGCCTATTCTTTTGATTATCTTTGTCGCTCTTAATAATTATTCTCGAGGCATAAACCCCTTCCTCCTCAGTCAACTCCAACACACCGTAAATCATCCTACCAATATCCATACAAAGCCCTGAAGTCAACTGAAGAAACCATCTTTTCCAAACTTCTATAAGCTGTTTCTAATCTCACCAAAGTTGTAGCATCCTCTATTACTCGAATAAGATCTATTTCAGGAAATGACAATTTGTCTTCCATTTACGAAATCTCCTCTTCAAATACTCATTACACCTTCAAATATGGCCCAAATGGCTCAACCTTTGTATAATTTGTACTTGATATCTTGGCCTAACTATGACTATAACCAACACCTTTAAACTAGAGCACTTTGAGCTCAGAATCACTCAAAAGTCCCAACTCTAGGGAACACATAATTTAGGGATCTATAGTATTTTTTGTGCATAATATAGGGACCTATAATTCATTTTTTGCACAATTTAAGGACCTATAGTGTTTTTTTTGCATAATATAGAGACTTATAATGCAATTATGTCATAAATATCAAAAGTATTGGCATAAGGACCTGTAGTGCAATTAACAAAAATAAAATCAGGGGCATCCTGATATAGGGACCTATACTACATTATTTTCGTAATACAGGGACTAAAATGCAGGTTTTTATATAACATGGGGACCTATAATGCCTTTTGGTCAGCATAACTCAGTTATTTAATCTTAATACTTTCACCTTTTTGAAGATAGGGATTAACATTTGATATCTAGTACGATAATTTTAAATAAAATTTTTGTGAGATTAAGATAATAAGGTCGTTCAAATACAATATGTTAATTTAATACGGTCATAAAATTCTTTCATACACACCTTGTAGAAGATGAAAAAGAAAGCAATAAACATTTGTTCATCCCAACCCACCTCAAACCTTTAAACAATCTTTATAAACCAATATCCAATATATTCTTGGTCTTGTAACTCAATTCTAATTTGAAAGATAAATTTTGTCCAATAAACTATGATGTAAGGACATTTAAAACACATGTTTCACATCTTCTAACCAAATATATGGATTTTTTTTCAAACATTCAATTTCTATACATATTTTCAAATATAATAATATTTTTTATTTTTAATTCTTATTAATTAAGTATTTCTTAACTATAAATTTCAAATATATCGTCCAAACCCTAACAGCCGCCTCATCCCAGTTATGTGTAAACATTACACACACCTCAAAACGTATATCATTCTTCACATGTCCGCACTTATCTCCTTCTCTCTAAATAAACTTCTTCTTATTAAATTTCACCACAAAACTCAATTTCTTCTCTTTCTTCAGTTAATGTTATATCCTATGCAGTCCATTCTCCAACCAAGTGTTGTTCATTATCTGCTTACTTATCTGATCGATGGTCGTTACATTTCAAATATAGATTTATATCTATAATAGTTAGAGAAGTGCGTTTATTTTTTCCATTTTATAAATTGTTATTATTTATTTTTTATTTCGAAAAAAGAGATTTGCAAAATATTAATTGGTTGATACATGTAAATTTATCAATTTTGTTTTTTTTGGTATTTGCCACTTTAGGTTCTTATGTTGCATTTGAATTTTTAAATTATGTTTGTGTTGTTTCTTTTGGATCGATATATTGCATTCTTATAATATCTTTATTTTCTGGACAAACAAATATCAGTTAACTTTGTTATCAGTTACATACTTAATTAAATATATGTAAATGAGGAACAAATACATATTTTGTTATCAAGATTTTTATAAAAATAGAATATTTTAAATAAATGATTAGTATATTAGCATCTTTTAAAAGAAAAATTAGTGTAACTCTGCCAGTGAAAGGCATACTATTATTACCATTGTTGGTAGATAAAAATTTAACACTAATTAAAAATGAAAAAATATAAAACATGTAGGAAGAATTTTAAAAAAATAAAAATTTAAGATAATTATATTTCATTATAAAGATTATAAGTATAAAATCATCAAATGAATTTTTAATGTTCAAAATAATATAAAATAACTTTTGTACCTTACAATAGGTAATTGGAGAATATGAAATAATTATTTTACATTACAATGGATAATTGCAAAATACGCCATGGTGGAGAATAATTCCCTACAATTCATGTAATTAAAGGAGGAACTTGTATAGAAAAACTAGAATTTATTAGGTAAATAGATTGAAGAATAACACTAACTTTCAAATGACTTTTTATACGATATTGGAGATCGGAGTAAATGAGAATTTAAGAATGAACATTTGTCTAATCATATTTTTAACTAAATAAAAATTAAATGATGCTTATATGCCATTTATTTATCTAAAACGTGCTATGTTTAAAAAAACTCTTTGTAGTTGGCAACCTCATAGGTAAATGAAAATCTCTGTAAATTCTAAGCAAAAATTAGTTATATCTATATAGGAATTTAAAGTTTCAGAATTTTGGTAAGAAATTTAGAAAAATATTTAGATTATAGAAAATATTCACTCTGGATAATTAATTAGTAAAGGAGCCAAATGTCTTGCAAAAGATTGAGTTAAATATGTATAATTTAGTGAGTAAGATGTATATACTTTTGCTTTGTAAAAATAATACTAAGTTGAAGTAATGTATTTATTGGTTTGTAATAATTGATGTGTATAAATTCGGATGCAGACGCTTATGTACCTTTCCCTCATGTCACTTTATTTTTCTAGGAAATCATCAAAAGAACCAATTCTTCTGAAATCGCTCTTAAAGGAGTACATTTTCCAATCTGCCTAGGTAATGTTCATTCTATAAAGCTTTGCTTCTGAAATAAGAAAATTCACTATTAATGATTAATTATGTTAATACATAAATTAATTATTATATGATATTTCTCACCATTGATATGCTTTACACGAATAGACACAATCAAGAATGCTCGAGTTGCGCAGTGTTGCATGAAACGGTTTGTAAGGAATGCATTGAGAAGGCAATACGCATAGGATATGGAGTACACATTTTATATATATATTTATTTATTTACTGAAAATTTGTTAGATAATGTAATCAAAATTCATATATTGATAGGAAAATGAGCTACCCTACCTGTCGAAAAGGCATGACTAATCGGCGTGTTTTGAGGGCGGACACGGATTTTTGATATGTAAATCCATTCTATGAATTTTCACGAAGAGGTTAGTGATTCATTTATATTAACCATAATTTAAATTTTCATTACTTGAGTCTTGTAGACTAAGAGATATGATTTCAGAACCATCCCCCTTCAAAAAACGGCGAAGCAGCCAAAAGAAAAGAATAAGAATCAAGAAGATGTGAGTGAACTTAATTCATTCTACATGTTATTGTACTTGTCTTGTTATATCTCTAATTTATTTAATGATAGCTCAGTTTAAATGCTTTTATGCGTACAAAAGATAAAATTGTCTAACTTCTTTTTATACGTGTCAATGAAGTTCGAGAAGTTCATTGCTCGATATAAAAGAGTACCGGCAAAGAGGAATCCTCCAAAAGCATCAGGGAAGAGGCGATACTCAAGTTGAGATGGGAATTTACATCAAATAGAGCAAGAAGATGTTGATTTAGGTGACTCGTGAGTATACATATTTCAACTTTTCATTCTTCCATTGCTAAATTAAAGCGGTTGTATATGTTTAAGCTTTTGTTGTTAAACGGAAACTTTACGAATTAATCTTCATCGTATGTATACTAATTGTCTTTAAGAGTTAATTCTTGATTTGTTGTAGAATATTATTCCTCTTATTTAAACAATCTTATAGTTGTATTTGCTAAATAGACTAGCAATTGACTAGTCAGTAGAAAATATGATATCAGCTGAGTTGAAGTGAGACGAACTCAGTCGGAAGCTTCGTCTTCTATCCTACATTTATACCACCAACTTAAATAATTATCTATGTAATTTAATGATTTATATTAGCAATCTACATTATCGTTAATTTATAAAATTTTGTTATGTAATTATCTTTTATATGTCTTAGAGTCCTAATAAGATAGAAAGAATAAGTACTTAAGGATGGTTTTTACAACTTCCCAATGTTCCTCTCCTAGGTTACCTTGGTATCTACTAGCGCGTAGGCTACTTCAGGTCTAGTACATGTCATGGCATACATGATGGTTCCCACTGCGCTAGCATATGGTACCTTACTCATGCGTACTCTTTCCTCTAGGGTCTTGGGACAATCCCCCATACTAAGAGTAATTCCAGAGCCTATTGGTAAATAGCTCTTTTGGAATTTTCCATTTGATACCTCTTCAAGATAGTATCTATGTATAAGGATTGAGATGGGCCAAGTAGCTTCTTTGATCTATCTCTATAGATCTTAATTCCTAGAATATCTGCTGCTTTTCCTAAATCCTTCATGGAGAACTGGTCGGATAACCAAAACTTGGTGTGTTGCATTACTGGTATACCATTACCTAATAGTTATATGTCATCTACATATAACACCAGGAATATATTTGTACAACCACTAGTCCATTTGTACACACATGGCTCCTCATCGCATCTTACAAAACCAAACTCTTTAATTATTGTATGGAAGCGAAGATTCCAACTTTGTGACATTTGCTTCAATCCATAAATGGATCTTTGAAGGTTGCATATATTACTAGGATGAGATGGAGATGTGAAACCCTTAGGCTGAGTCATATAGACATCCTTCTTGAGCTCCCCATTCAATAAAGTTGTTTTCACATCCATCTTCCATATCTCGTAATCATAATATGTAGCTATTGCAAGTGGAATCCGAATAAATTTGAGCATTGCTACAAGGAAAAAGGTTTCCTCATAATCGATTCCTTCCTTTTGATTAAACTCTTTAGCAACCTGACGGGCTTTATAGGTCCGTCTGCTCCAATCTTTTTCTTAAACACCCATTATAGGGACCTTTAACCTTAACAAAATCAAAATGAACTTAATTATGTCTTAACATTTTTTTTGATTCTCCTAGTTTTGTAGGATATGATGGTACATATCCATGAATTAATTTATTTTTATTTTTTAATACATTTAAGAGTTATTTTAACTTCGGTAATATTAGATCTCGGTACATCTTAGTCATATGAGAAGTGTTAAATAATCTCACCACTATAACTATCACTAAAACTATCAATTTTAGATCCATGAAAGTTTCTAAGTAAAGTTAAAAGTTAGAAAATGTCTCTAACCACTAATCACTAGAACTATCACTAAAGCTATCGGTTTTAGAACGTAAATAAAGTTAAAAGTTAGAAAATTAAGATTGATAGTTGTTCTACTAGATAGACTACTATCAGTGACCAAAAGGTTTTAGATCAAACTTCACACAAGTTAAAATAACCACGAGTCCTCACATATGTTACAAAAAGTCAATATGGCTCTCAGATGTATTTGAAAAAAGTTTAAGAAAATCGAGTAAAGTTGACTTACAGAGCAAAATTCAATTTTATTTAGTTATTTTTTTACCAAAATACATAAAAATATTTTGAAAAATAAAATAATAATTAAAACACTGAGCCTAACTATTACCACCACAACACTAGCCTGGCCACACCACCACCTTTTAGGCCTAACTATTACACTAATCTCTACTTATGTCCATCACTTATGCTAAACATTAAAAACATTATCCCTATCATTTTTTGCTTTTTTGTACTCAAAGAAACAAATGAAAAACAAACGACAATATATTCAAAGCTACCTAAATCAAAACCTTTCACTTCAATCTACCTCGTTCTTTCTGACTGTCTACATTAAAAATACACAATCAAATTTATATTACCATTTATGGATATGTTCCATGATCGGGCAAATGTTCTACTTTGTTCTCGGTAGGTTTGTGAAGATATGAATAACTTTACGACAGTTGATAAAGATAGATGTTGTATGTTGCTGGTTCAAAGTAGCCATGTTGTATGCTACTCTTTAATGGATATTTTGTCTGAATTTTCTTAACATTATTATCAATAGTAGAATCATTATGATCCAACGAGACTACCAAAATACTTGTCTGCTCCAATTCATAAAGAAAAGAAACGTTACAAAAGATTGGGATTAACATTTGAAATCTGGTACTATCATTTTCAAACGTTCAATCTAATACGATCATAAAAAATTCCATACGCATCTTTTAGAAGATAACAAGGAAAACAACAAACGTTCGTTCATCAAAAAATCTTTTACCAATCTTCAATATATTCTTGCTCTTGTAACTCAATTCTAATAAAGATAAAATTTGCCCAATAAACTATGATGTAAGGAAATTTAAAACACATATGTTCCACATCTTCAATAAGATCTCCACGATTTGTTAGGATAGCATACTTATGCATTTCTGACAAAATATATGGATTGTTATTAAAACATTCAAGTTCTAGACATATTTTCAAATATATAATATATGTCGTTAAAATCAAATATAATAACATTTTTTATTTTTAATTCTAATTATTTAAGAACATAAATTATATAACTTAAAATTTATTTCAAAAGAAAAATAATAAATGAAAAAATTGTATATAATTGAGTGGTGTGGCTCCTACTCACTCTTGACTATAAAATGTCACAAATTATCGTGCAAACCCTTAGAGCCACCCCACCCCAAATATGTATAAACATTACACACACCTCAAAAGATATGTCATTCTTCACATCTCCGTAATTATCTCTATCTCTCTAAATCAACTTCTTCTTATTCTATTTCACCACAGATCTTCATTTCTTTTCTTCCTTCAGTTAATGTTTTGTCCTATGCAATTCATTCTCCAATCAAGTGTTGTCGATATTATGCTTACCTATCAGATCGATAGTCATTACATTTCGATTATAGATTTTTATCTATACTGGTTAGACAGGTGCGTTTATTTTTCCCATTTTCTAAATTATTCTTAATTCTTTGTTATTTCGAAATAGAAATTGCAAAATATTAATGGGTTGACAGATGTATATTTATATATTTAGTTTTTTTTTTTTTGTATTTGTCACTTCGGTTCTTTAATGTAATTGAATTTTTGTATAATTTTGATGCTTTTTCTTTTGGATTGGTGAATTAGTTTATGTAATATTTATATTTTCTAGATAAACAAATATAAGTTATGTTTTGTTATCATTTACCTACTGAATTAAGTATATGTGAATGAAGAACAAATACATGTTTTGTTATCAGAGTTTTTTTGTAAACATAGCATATTTTAAATAAATAATTTGTATATTAGCACCCTTTCAAAGAAAAATTTATATAACTCTGGCCATGAAACATAAATTCAATCCATAGCTATTTTCAACGATCACTAATAAAAAGACCAATATAAAGATGACACCTTACATTTGATACCCAAACCACTCCCCATAATCAGTTATTAACAAGATTATTGTTTTTGTTTTTTACTTAGAATCAGAAGAAATGATACAGCTTCTTTTGGTATACTTCAAAAAGTTGTTTATAATGGATCTGTGCAAGGTGATTTGCTTTCGGAAATTTAGCGAGATAGATTCATCAAGGTATGACTATTTTTAGTTTAATTTTCATTAGTTTGTGACTGAAAAATTGTGTTGTAATGTTTCAGGATTAAAGCTTTCAAAGATTATTTTATTTAATGTGATCCGGAGAACTGGAAAAACTCTGTAGGTTTCAGAAATCCGAGCACAATATCCGGAGATGCTTGAAGAATTCGAAAAATTGGCCATCCTCCATTACATACAGTTGTTTGAAATATACCAAAAGAAGTTGGGTCCTTTCTTCTGATTCTAAGTAAAAAGCAAAAACAATAATATTGTTGATAGCTGATTATGGGGAGTGGTAGCTATAGTTCTAAAATTATTTTGTTGTCTAATTAGATATCAAATGTAAGGTTTTTTTTTTTATCAAACCTACCATTTTATATCCACAAAATGACAAGTACAAATCAAACCCCTACTTGTTTTTGACTCAAAAACAAGCATGGCTAGGAAAACAAAGCCTATACAACATTTACTAGAAAGTAAACCTATCAACTTGCAAGACAACCTATATAACCATTGCTAGAAAATAAATCAAAGTAAAAGCACCCTATACAACTATTGCTAGGAAATTAAACCCTATACAACAATTGCTAAAGACTTATACTAGGTCCAAGCTCCAAGCTATCTTCCTTGATCTTCTTGTTTTCCTCCCTTGAGTACTCCATGTAGCTTCCATCTTGCTATCAATCTCATATTCTCAACACTACTCTTAAATAACTTTCTATTCCAAAGTGTGTATTGAACATCTTTCACAACTATTTTCACAATATCCTCATATTTAGGATGCATCTTCTTAAACTCTTTTTTATTCCTCACATCCCCTATACAATAAAGAAAGCTAAGGAAAGTAATATTTGATATGGTATCTTTTAAGTTGTTACCATCAAACTTAAGCATAAAATCAAGCCTTTCCTCCCAAGTATTACCCGAGTTGTGCCAATTATGAAGGTCACAAATCTCCTTCCAAGCAAAATTAGTGAATTTTCAATTCACAAATAAGTGATCTCTTGATTCATGTTCTTCAAAGCAAAGGCAACACATCTTGTCCACTTCCATCCCCCACTTGCTAAGCCTGTCTTTAGTGCTTAATCTATCCTTACAAATTAGCCAAGCACAAAACTTGTGCTTTGGCATACTCCATTTATGCCACACCACACTATACCATTTTGTTTTCTCATTAGGACCCCTTAGGTCATACATAACATCTGAGATCCTAAAGCCTTTGTCTCCCCATCTTATAGTGTCATGCTTCTCATTTAGCACCATATCTTTTACCACCTCATACACCTTTTTAAACCTAGGTGGAAATCTCCACCTCTTCCCCACATAATAGTCCATCACCTTTTTGTTAATATTGTAATTACCCAAAGAAATAACATCATTTTGTTCACATATATCACCTACACACTTTTCTTTTATCCATCTATCATCTAACATATAAGTTCTCTTTCCATTTCCTACATCATGTATAATATATTTAAAAGCAAGGTACCTCACATTTAGCATAGCTCTCCATGTCCAATGAAGTTTATTATCATATGTAATGCTCCATATGCTCTTGTTCCATAACCAATTCGAGTAGACCCATTGAGACCAAATATTATCTTTACATCCATACATTCTCCAAAACGCTTTGAGAATAGCAACTTGATTAATATGGAGAAGATTAGGTATGCCTAGTCCTCCATTTTCTTTACTTTGACACAATTCTTTCCAAGCTACTTTAGCACCATGAAAATCATTAGTATTTCCCTTCCAAAGAAACCTACTCAAGAGTGATTCTATCTCATGAATAACTCCCATTGGAAGGATCATTACATTGCACCAATATCTAGCTTTACTTTGCAAAACACTCTTGATTAAATGAAGCCTTCCCGCAAAAGTAAGAAATCTATGCATCCACCCTTCAACACTTCCAACTATATTATTAATAAGGGTAGCACACATTAAGCTATTAGGGCCTTTTGTAGTTAAAGGAGCCCCAAGATATCTAACCGGGAGTTTACCCTTCTTCACATTAAGAATACTACTCAAATCATCATGAAGGTCTTTGTTACAACCTCCCATATATAGCTCGCTCTTTTCCGGACTTATTTTAAGGCCCGAAAGTCTAGAAAAGAGATCAAGGCCTTGTTTAAGTCTCATAGCCGAGTCTTTATCACCATTAAAGAAAACTAAACAATCATCGGCAAATATAAGGTGGTTCAAATCCATTCTAGCACAATTAGGGTGATAAGTAAAAGCTTTATTATTTGCCACTTTCTCAAGAATAGAAGAGAATCCTTGCATACATATAACAAATAGATAAGGAGATAAAGTATCACCTTGTCTTAATCCTCTTTCTCCTTTGAAATAACCACACACACTCCCATTAATGCATAAGGAGAACATAGGTGTTGAAATACACATCTTGATCCAAGATATAAACTTTTTATTAAATCCCATAATTTGAAGTAGTTGGAAAAGGTACCTCCAATTAATTGTATCAAAAGCCGTTTGAAGATCAATATTTAAAGTACATCTTGGACTCAATTCCTTCCTATCATAACCTGCCACAACACTTTGAGCAACCAATATATTATCCGAAATACTTCTTCCTCCCACAAAAGCAACTTGGTTTTTAGATATAAGCTCCTCAAGGCTTTTCTTCATCCTATTAGCAATGATTTTAGATATAGCTTTATAGAGAATATTACAACAAGCAATGGGCCTAAAACTCTTCACTGAAGTGGGGTTTTTAACCTTGGGAATAAGAACAAGATTAGTAGCATTGATTTGCTTCAAAATCTGTCTATTCTTGAAAGTTTCCTTTATAGCATTACAAATATCCTCCCCAATAATATTCCAAGTAGCTTTGAAGAAATCACTATTAAAACCATCTGGGCCAGGAGCCTTTGAGATATCAATAGAGAAAATAGCTTCTTTAATCTCCTAACTAGTAATGTCTTTTACCATTTCTTTTGCATCTTCATTAGTAATAGCTCTATCAACAAGTTTATTTAAACAACTAGAGCTAACACTTTCTTCACAAACATCCTTAGTACCAATTAAACTAGTGTAGTACTTGATAAATTCACCATGAATAGCCTCATCTTCAACAACAATATCACCATTATCATTCACAATAGAGGCAACTCGGTTTTTAGTGATTCTAGCCTTGATGCTCTTGTGATAAAGGGTAGTACTACAATCACCTTTTTGCGCCCAAATAATTCCAGATTTTTTCTTTAGAATCTCCTCTTGAATATTAAGAAGATGCATAAGTTTGTCCCTAATCTCCTTCTCAATAGTAAGCATAGTTTGATCACCATTCATAAGCATAATTTGTACCTTCTCAAGCTCCTCTTTAAGCTCCATTATTTCTTTAGTAAAGTGATGAAAATATTTTCTATTGAAGATCTTCAAAGCTTTCTTTACTTCCTTCAATTTATTCACCAATTTATACATCATATTCCCTTCAACTTCATATTTCCACACCTTTTCAATCAAAGGCAAAAACTCATCGTGATCAATCCAAACATTAAAAAATTTAAAAGATGAAGGTTTAGTATTTGAACTCCCCTGAATTTTGAGGATAAGATTAGAGTGATCAGAAATTCCAGGAGCTTCAATCATCAAATGAGACTTGAAACAAGTGAACCAAGCATCATTTATAAAAATTTTGTCAATTTTACTAGATATAAACCCTTCTATTCTTCTATTAGTCCAAGTGTAATAACACCCTTGGCTAGGATGTTCAACCATCCCATTATCCTTAATACAATCGACAAATTCATGAGAACTCTTATGAAGGCTAGTGCAACCCATTCTTTCATCAACTTTAGTAATTTCATTATAATCCCCACACCAAATACAAGGAAAGTACCCATTAATAACCATCCATTCACCAAGTGTTTCCCAAAGAAGCACCCTTTTATCATCATCATTTTCCGCATATACCATCACACAATTAAAAGTTTTCTTATTATATATATCATGTACCTCAAGAAAGATGGCTTGGCTAGTTGAATTAAGACACTTTACATCCAAAACATTCTTATTCCACTTTACACATATTCTCCCTCTTTCATCCTTATCATGATTAGTTATTGTACCCCAATTACTCAAATAAGTGTTATGAAACTTATTGTAGCTTTGTAGGGTCATTTTAGTCTCCAATAAACCAACTAGATCAACTTTTTTGTCTTGTACAACATGAATAACTTCTTTTTGTTTGAGGTCTTGATTCAAACCTCTTACATTCCAAGAGCTAATTATCATTTAAATCCGGAGGTTCTCTTTCACTATGGGTACTTCCCACAAACCTATTCAAAGCCTCTTCAAGGTTTTCATTAGCCACATTTAAAGCACAAAAGGAGTTACTTAACTCCCCTACAAAAATATTAGAATTGTAAGCACCTTCTCTAGGTGTGCTAGGGGTTATTTCTTTCCCCTTTGCACTACTACTTCCCACATTTTGAGGTGGAGGTGTATTTGTGTTTTTGGTGTTAGGAATGTGAACTTCATCACCCTTCTTCTCCTTTTGCTTTCTTTGCACTACCCTCCATTCTTCAACCCTCTTTTGAACTTTGTATTGGTTTGGTTGGTGATTAGCTTGGTTTGGTTTAGGTTGGTGGTTTACTTGGTTTGGTTTAGGTTGGTTATAGGTTTGGTTTGGTTTAGGTCTCTCCTTGATAGGTTCTTTCCTTCCTTGGCTACAATTAGTCTCCTTATGCCCCAAAGCCTTACAATTAGAGCATCTTGGAGGTAACCACTCATAGTAAGCCTCCACCACATGAATCCCATCCTCCTCAAGATCAACCTTCACCCTTTTAACAAGCTCCTTTTTCATATCTACTTCAACACATACTCTAGCAAAGCTTAGCCTATTTTTTTTCTTAGTGATTGGGTCCATTTGGAGCGGAATACCCAAAGCACTACTAATGTAGCTTAACCCATCATTATTCCACAAGTGTAATGGTACATTTCTCAATTTAACCCATAATGGGACTTTAGTCAAATCAAGCTTATCAATTTTCATGTTAGGTACCCACCTTCTCAAGATCATAATTCTACCATTTACATGTCAAACTTGCTCTAATATGTTGTTACATTCTTGCTCACCTTTGAATTTGAATAGAAACACTTCCATATCCGTAGACTTTATTTCAACTTGACCACAATTTCTCCATTGAGAATTAACCATACTTCTAACCATGTGATATTGAGGAGCTTCTCCAAAAAATTGTCCAACTAAGCAATTATCCCACTCCTCAATTCCACTCTTCACCATATCTCTTGGTGGTTTAACCATGAGTTCATCTTCTACTTGACTAGGAGCAAAGTATTTTAGCTTCAAATCTTGGTCACTTTTCTTGAATAATTCTGTCCATTTACCTTGCTTCCTATTGTTTTCCTCAATAATTTCTACCTCAGATTCATCCTCCTCCTCCACACTTTGACCTTGTGCTACTCCCAAGAGGGTACTTTCACTAGGTGGAGAAATTATCCCAATTCCTGCACCTGAAGTGGAGTAATCCTCCTTGTGACTCACATTCACGCTATTCTCGAGAGGATTAGGAGCCTCAACCTCAATTAGGACCCCATCTTGGCCGTTCATCCCCTCAATCATTGTACACTCAACGATTTGAGTAGCTTGGATGCTTTCACTGGAGCTAAGTAAGGTTTCATCCATTAATTCTTGTGTTTTATCTACTGTCCGTCTCTCAGGACTTTTATCAAACATATTACCCTCAGTACATAAACCATCTTCTTTCCTGCTAGAAATGCCTTTATCCACACTCCCACTCATCAAATTACCCCTCTTAGTAGCAGAGAAGTTGTTACTCACTTGAATTACAGGGGTAGCAGGGATATATTTACCTTTCATTGGCGCTTGAGGTTCAATAGCTTCGAAACTGTCCTTATTTCCGCGATTTCCAGTCTTCTTGCGAGGTGCCATTTGATCAGGAATGAAAAAAGAGGAATAGCAAAAAAAGAATCACGTTTTTTGGTTAAGAAATGAGCTCAAACCAGCAAAAACAAACTACTGTCGCGATTTTTAGCAACAGCGATAGCACAAAAATTGCTGCTGATTTGGTGCAATTTTATGTTGATTCTTCCAAAATAATTGGGCAATGATTATCCAATTATTATTACTTTATCCACTTAAATTCGAACCCAGTTAATGCTCGAACCAATTAACCCGTCTCCTTTCTCCACGCCCAATCTACACGCGAGTTACAACCACGTTCTCCACTCCTCTCCCCAGCAAACTTTACAGCTCGGATTCCACTTAGTCTTCACTGAATTAATTTCCACTTACTTCTTCACAATTAATTTCTAGATTTTTTGCAAACCAAAATGAAAATAAAGCTTGAAGATTTTTCAACTCCAGTCAACACGAGGTCAACGCCCTAGTCAATCTCCAGTCAAACTCCATCCATAAGGTCGGAAAGTCATCGATGATGGGTAGGAGAGGTCAACGGCGGTCAACCAGAGTCAAAGATTAGTCAAACTTTGACTAAAACATCAAACCCTAGTGAGAGAAAGAAGAGAGAAAGGAGAGGATTGTGTGTTTTAGGTGTTGTGTCATCTTTATATTAGTCTTTTTATTAGTGACAGTTGTAGATAGTTATGGATTGAATTTGTAAATACTCAAACGATGTCATTTCTAATCACTATTAACTATTAAATATCACATATCATCGTCCAACCCATAATTCTCACTTCACTTTATCGCTGCTCCACTTCAATTAATGTTATACACCTCAAAAGTCATGCCACTCTTCACATCACTGCAGTTATCCTATTCTACCATCGATATCCATTTCTAATCTTTTTTTGGAATAATTTTTTTCTTATACGATCCAGTCTCTAATCAAGATCAATGATCATTATAATTTAATTATGGATTCATACCCTTACTGGTGGTGGAGAGGTGAGTTTATTGTTTCTATGTTTTAAATTATTCTTGTTCTTGTGTTATTTTGAAGAACAAAAAACATATTATGTGGATGGGTTTACATTATCATTTATTATCTTTCGGTATTTAGACTATTCTTTTGATTATCTTTGTCTCTCTTAATAATTATTCTCGAGGCATAAACCACTTCCTCCTCAATCAACTCCAACAAACCGTAAATCATCCTACCATTATCCATACAAAGCCCTGACGTCAACCGAAGAAACCATCTTTTCCAAACTTCTATAAGCGGTTTCTAATCTCACCAAAGTTGTAGCATCCTCTATTACTCGAATAAAATCTATTTCAGGAAATGACAATTTGTCTTCCATTTACGAAATCTCCTCTTCAAATACTCATTACACCTTCAAACATGGCCCAAATGGCTCAACCTTTGTATAATTTGTACTAGACATCTTGGCCCAACTATGACTATAACCAACACCTTTAAACTAGAGCACTTGAGCTCAGAATCACTCAAAAGTCCCAACTCTAGTGAACACATAATTTAGGGACCTAAAGTATTTTTTTGTGCATAATATAGGGACCTATAATTTCTTTTTTGCATAATTTAAGGACCTATAGTGCATTTTTTGCATAATATAGAGACTTATAATGCAATTATGTCATAAATATCAAAAGTATTGGCATAAGGACCTGTAGTGTATTTAACAAAAATAAAATCAGGGGAATCCTGATATAGGGACCTATACTACAGTATTTGCATAATACAGGGACTAAAATGCAGGTTTTTGTATAAAATGCCTTTTGGTCAACGTAACTCAGTTATTTAATCTTAATACTTTCACCTTCTTGAAGATTGGGATTAACATTTGATATCTAGTACGATAATTTTTAAATAAAACTTTTGTGAGAGTAAGATAATAAGGTCCTTCAAATGCAATATGTTAATTTAATACGGTCATAAAATTCTTTCATACCGCCTTGTAGAAGATGAAAAAGAAAGCAATAAACATTTGTTCATCCCAACCCACCTCAAACCTTTTAACAATCTTGATAAACCAATATCCAATATATTCTTGGTCTTGTAACTCAATTCTAATTTGAAAGATAAATTTTGTCCAATAAACTATGATGTAAGGACATTTAGAACACACATGTTTCACATCTTCTAACCAAATATATGGATTTTTTTCGAACAGTAAATTTCTAGACATAATTTCAAATATATAATATATTTCTTTAAAGTCAAATATAATAATATTTTTTATTATTAATTCTTATTAATTAAGAACTTCAATTTTATAATTTAAAATGTATTTGAAAAGAAAAAAGGAAATTGTAATATCTAACGGTGTCGTTTCTAGTTACTCTTAACTATAAATTTCAAATATCATCGTCCAAACCCTAACAGCCGCCTCATCCCAGTTATGTGTAAACATTACACACACCTCAAAAGATATGTTATTCTTTACATCTCCGTAATTATCTCTATCTCTCCAAATCAACTTCTTCTTATTCTATTTCACCACAGATCTTCATTTCTTTTCTTCCTTCAGTTAATGTTTTGTCCTATGCAATTCATTCTCCAATCAAGTGTTGTCGATATTATGCTTACCTATCAGATCGATAGTCATTACATTTCGATTATAGATTCCTATCTATACTGGTTAGACAGGTGTGTTTATTTTTTCCATTTTTTCCATTTTCTAAATTATTCTTATTTCTTTGTTATTTCGAAACAGAAATTGCAAAATATTAATGGGTTGACGGATGTATATTTATCAATTTAGTTTTTTTTTTATATTTGTCACTTTGGTTCTTTAATTGAATTTTTGAATAATTTTTATGCTTTTTCTTTTGGATTGGTGAATTACTTTTATGTAATATTTATATTTTCTAGATAAACAAATATAAGTTTTGTTTTGTTATCATTTACCTACTGAATTAAGTATATGTGAATGAAGATTAAATACATGTTTTGTTATAGGAGTTTTTTTGTAAACTTAGCATATTTTATATTAATAATTTGTATATTAGCACCCTTTCAAAGAAAAATTTATATGACTATGTCAGTGAAAGGCCATGAAACATAAATTCAATCCATATCTATTTTCAACTGTCACTAATAAAAAGACCAATATAAAAATGACACCTTACATTTGATACCCAATCAGACAACAAAATAATTTGAGAACGATAGCTACCACTCCCCATAATCAGTTATTAACAAGTGTATTGTTTTTGTTTTTTACTTAGAATCAGAAGAAAGGATCCAGATCTTTTGGTATATTTCAAAAAGTTGTTTATAATTGATGTGTGCAGGTGATTTGTTTTCGGAATTTTAATGAGATAGATTCATCAAGGTGTGACTATTTTTATTTTAATTTTCATTAGTTTGTTGTGACTGAAAAATTATGTTATAATGTTTCAGGATTAAAGCTTTCAAATATTATTTTATTTAATGTGATCCGGAGAACTGGAAAAACTCTGTAGGTTTCAGAAATCCTAGCACAATATCCGTAGATGCTTGAAGAATTTGAAAAATTGGCCATCCTCCATTATATACAGTTGTTTGAAATATACCAAAAGAAGTTGGGTCTTTTCTTCTGATTCTAAGTAAAAAGCAAAAACAATAATATTGTTGATAGCTTATTATGGGGAGTGGTAGCTATAGTTCTAAAATTATTTTGTTGTCTAATTAGGTATCAAATGTAAGGTTGTCATCTTTATATTGGTCAATTTATTAGTGACAGTTATAAATAGTTATGGATTGAATTTGTAAATACTCAAACAATGTCATTTCTAATCACTATTAACTATTAAATATCACATATCATCGTTCAAGCCATAATTTCCACTTCACTTTATCGCTGCTCCGCTGCTCCACTTCAATTAATGTTATACACCTCAAAAGTCATACCACTCTTCACATCACTGCAGTTATCCTATTCTACCATCGATATCCATTTCTTATCTTTTTTTGGAATAATTTTTTTCTTATAATATCCAGTCTCCAATCAAGATCAATGATCATTATAATTTAATTATGGATTCATAGCCTTACTGGTGGTGGAGAGGTTAGTTTATTGTTTCTATGTTTTAAATTATTCTTGTTCTTTTGTTATTTTGAAGAACAAAACACATATTATGTGGATGGGATTACATTATCATTTATTATCTTTCGGTATTTAGACTATTCTTTTGATTATCTTTGTCGCTCTTAATAATTATTCTCGAGGCATAAACCCCTTCCTCCTCAATCAACTCCAACACACCGTAAATCATCCTACCAATATCCATACAAAGAAACCATCTTTTCCAAACTTCTATAAGCGGTTTCTAATCTCACCAAAGTTGTAGCATCCTCTATTACTCGAATAAAATCTATTTCAGGAAATGACAATTTGTCTTCCACTTACGAAATCTCCTCTTCAAATACTCATTACACCTTCAAACATGGCCCAAATGGCTCAACCTTTGTATAATTTGTACTAGACATCTTGGCCCAACTATGACTATAACCAACACCTTTAAACTAGAGCACTTGAGCTCAGAATCACTCAAAAGTCCCAACTCTAGTGAACACATAATTTAGGGACCTAAAGTATTTTTTTTTTTGTGCATAATATAGGGACCTATAATTTCTTTTTTGCATAATTTAAGGACCTATAGTGCATTTTTTGCATAATATAGAGACTTATAATGCAATTATGTCATAAATATCAAAAGTATTGGCATAAGGACCTGTAGTGCAATTAACAAAAATAAAATCAGGGGAATCCTGATATAGGGACCTATACTACAGTATTTGCATAATACAGGGACTAAAATGCAGGTTTTTATATAACATGGGGACCTATAATGCCTTTTGGTCAACGTAACTCAGTTATTTAATCTTAATACTTTCACCTTCTTGAAGATTGGGATTAACATTTGATATCTAGTACGATAATTTTAAATAAAACTTTTGTGAGATTAAGATAATAAGATCCTTCAAATGCAATATGTTAATTTAATACGGTCATAAAATTCTTTCATACCGCCTTGTAGAAGATGAAAAAGAAAGCAATAAACATTTGTTCATCCCAACCCACCTCAAACCTTTTAACAATCTTGATAAACCAATATCCAATATATTCTTGGTCTTGTAACTCAATTCTAATTTGAAAGATAAATTTTGTCCAATAAACTATGATGTAAGGACATTTAGAACACATATGTTTCACATCTTCTAACCAAATATATGGATTTTTTTCGAACAGTAAATTTCTAGACATAATTTCAAATATATAATATATTTCTTTAAAGTCAAATATAATAATATTTTTTATTATTAATTCTTATTAATTAAGAACTTCAATTTTATAATTTAAAATGTATTTGAAAAGAAAAAAGGAAATTGTAATATCTAACGGTGTCGTTTCTAGTTACTCTTAACTATAAATTTCAAATATCATCGTCCAAACCCTAACAGCCGCCTCATCCCATTTATGTGTAAACATTACACACACCTCAAAAGATATGTTATTCTTTACATCTCCGTAATTATCTCTATCTCTCTAAATTAACTTCTGCTTATTCTATTTCACCACAGATCTTCATTTCTTTTCTTCCTTCAGTTAATGTTTTGTCCTATGCAATTCATTCTCCAATCAAGTGTTGTCGATATTATGCTTACCTATCATATCGATAGTCATTACATTTCGATTATAGATTCCTATCTATACTGGTTAGACAGGTGTGTTTATTTTTTCCATTTTCTAAATTATTCTTATTTCTTTGTTATTTCGAAATAGAAATTGCAAAATATTAATGGGTTGACGGATGTATATTTATCAATTTAGTTTTTTTTATATTTGTCACTTTTGTTCTTTAATTGAATTTTTGAATAATTTTTATGCTTTTTCTTTTGGATTGGTGAATTACTTATATGTAATATTTATATTTTCTAGATAAACAAATATAAGTTTTGTTTTGTTATCATTTACCTACTGAATTAAGTATATGTGAATGAAGATTAAATACATGTTTTGTTATAAGAGTTTTTTTGTAAACTTAGCATATTTTATATTAATAATTTGTATATTAGCACCCTTTCAAAGAAAAATTTATATGACTATGTCAGTGAAAGGCCATGAAACATAAATTCAATCCATATCTATTTTCAACTGTCACTAATAAAAAGACCAATATTAAAATAACACCTTACATTTGATACCCAATCAGACAACAAAATAATTTGAGAACGATAGCTACCACTCCCCATAATCAGTTATTAACAAGTGTATTGTTTTTGTTTTTTACTTAGAATAAGAAGAAAGGATCCAGCTCTTTTGGTATATTTCAAAAAGTTGTTTATAATTGATGTGTGCAGGTGATTTGTTTTCGGAATTTTAATGAGATAGATTCATCAAGGTATGACTATTTTTATTTTTATTTTCATTAGTTTGTTGTGACTGAAAAATTATGTTGTAATGTTTCAGGATTAAAGCTTTCAAATATTATTTTATTTAATGTGATCCGGAGAACAGGAAAAACTCTGTAGGTTTCAGAAATCCTAGCACAATATCCGTAGATGCTTGAAGAATTTGAAAAATTGGCCATCCTCCATTATATACAGTTGTTTGAAATATACCAAAAGAAGTTGGGTCTTTTCTTCTGATTCTAAGTAAAAAGCAAAAACAATAATATTGTTGATAGCTTATTATGGGGAGTGGTAGCTATAGTTCTAAAATTATTTTGTTGTCTAATTAGGTATCAAATGTAAGGTTGTCATCTTTATATTGGTCATTTTATTAGTGACAGTTATAAATAGTTATGGATTGAATTTGTAAATACTCAAACAATGTCATTTCTAATCACTATTAACTATTAAATATCACATATCATCGTTCAAGCCATAATTTCCACTTCACTTTATCGCTGCTCCGCTGCTCCACTTCAATTAATGTTATACACCTCAAAAGTCATACCACTCTTCATTTCAATGCAGTTATCCTATTCTACCATCGATATCCATTTCTTATCTTTTTTTGGAATAATTTTTTTCTTATAATATCCAGTCTCCAATCAAGATCAATGATCATTATAATTTAATTATGGATTCATACCCTTACTGGTGGTGGAGAGGTTAGTTTATTGTTTCTATGTTTTAAATTATTCTTGTTCTTTTGTTATTTTGAAGAACAAAACACATATTATGTGGATGGGATTACATTATCATTTATTATCTTTCGGTATTTAGACTATTCTTTTGATTATCTTTGTCGCTCTTAATAATTATTCTCGAGGCATAAACCCCTTCCTCCTCAATCAACTCCAACACACCGTAAATCATCCTACCAATATCCATACAAAGAAACCATCTTTTCCAAACTTCTATAAGCGGTTTCTAATCTCACCAAAGTTGTAGCATCCTCTATTACTCGAATAAAATCTATTTCAGGAAATGACAATTTGTCTTCCACTTACGAAATCTCCTCTTCAAATACTCATTACACCTTCAAACATGGCCCAAATGGCTCAACCTTTGTATAATTTGTACTAGACATCTTGGCCCAACTATGACTATAACCAACACCTTTAAACTAGAGCACTTGAGCTCAGAATCACTCAAAAGTCCCAACTCTAGTGAACACATAATTTAGGGACCTAAAGTATTTTTTTTTTGTGCATAATATAGGGACCTATAATTTCTTTTTTGCATAATTTAAGGACCTATAGTGCATTTTGTGCATAATATAGATACTTATAATGCAATTATGTCATAAATATCAAAAGTATTGGCATAAGGACCTGTAGTGCAATTAACAAAAATAAAATCAGGGGAATCCTGATATAGGGACCTATACTACAGTATTTGCATAATACAGGGACTAAAATGCAGGTTTTTGTATAACATGGGGACCTATAATGCCTTTTGGTCAACGTAACTCAGTTATTTAATCTTAATACTTTCACCTTCTTGAAGATTGGGATTAACATTTGATATCTAGTACGATAATTTTAAATAAAACTTTTGTGAGATTAAGATAATAAGATCCTTCAAATGCAATATGTTAATTTAATACGGTCATAAAATTCTTTCATACCGCCTTGTAGAAGATGAAAAAGAAAGCAATAAACATTTGTTCATCCCAACCCACCTCAAACCTTTTAACAATCTTGATAAACCAATATCCAATATATTCTTGGTCTTGTAACTCAATTCTAATTGGAAAGATAAATTTTGTCCAATAAACTATGATGTAAGGACATTTAGAACACATATGTTTCACATCTTCTAACCAAATATATGGATTTTTTTCGAACAGTAAATTTCTAGACATAATTTCAAATATATAATATATTTCTTTAAAGTCAAATATAATAATTTTTTTATTATTAATTCTTATTAATTAAGAACTTCAATTTTATAATTTAAAATGTATTTGAAAAAAAAAAGGAAATTGTAATATCTAACGGTGTCGTTTCTAGTTACTCTTAACTATAAATTTCAAATATCATCGTCCAAACCCTAACAGCCGCCTCATCCCAGTTATGTGTTAACATTACACACACCTCAAAAGATATGTTATTCTTTACATCTCCGTAATTATCTCTATCTCTCTAAATCAACTTCTTCTTATTCTATTTCACCACAGATCTTCATTTCTTTTCTTCCTTCAGTTAATGTTTTGTCCTATGCAATTCATTCTCCAATCAAGTGTTGTCAATCAAGTGTTGTCGATATTATGCTTACCTATCAGATCGATAGTCATTACATTTCGATTATAGATTCCTATCTATACTGGTTAGACAGGTGTGTTTATTTTTTCCATTTTCTAAATTATTGTTATTTCTTTGTTATTTCGAAATAGAAATTGCAAAATATTAATGGGTTGACGGATGTATATTTATCAATTTAGTTTTTTTTTTATATTTGTCACTTTGGTTCTTTAATTGAATTTTTGAATAATTTTTATGCTTTTTCTTTTGGATTGGTGAATTACTTTTATGTAATATTTATATTTTCTAGATAAACAAATATAAGTTTTGTTTTGTTATCATTTACCTACTGAATTAAGTATATGTGAATGAAGATTAAATACATGTTTTGTTATAGGAGTTTTTTTGTAAACTTAGCATATTTTATATTAATAATTTGTATATTAGCAACCTTTCAAAGAAAAATTTATATGACTATGTCAGTGAAAGGCCATGAAACATAAATTCAATCCATATCTATTTTCAACTGTCACTAATAAAAAGACCAATATAAAAATGACACCTTACATTTGATACCCAATCAGACAACAAAATAATTTGAGAACGATAGCTACCACTCCCCATAATCAGTTATTAACAAGTGTATTGTTTTTGTTTTTTACTTAGAATCAGAAGAAAGGATCCAGCTGTTTTGTTATATTTCAAAAAGTTGTTTATAATTGATGTGTGCAGGTGATTTGTTTTCGGAATTTTAGTGAGATAGATTCATCAAGGTATGACTATTTTTATTTTTATTTTCATTAGTTTGTTGTGACTGAAAAATTATGTTGTAATGTTTCAGGATTAAAGCTTTCAAATATTATTTTATTTAATGTGATCCGGAGAACTGGAAAAACTCTGTAGGTTTCAGAAATCCTAGCACAATATCCGTAGATGCTTGAAGAATTTGAAAAATTGGCCATCCTCCATTATATACAGTTGTTTGAAATATACCAAAAGAAGTTGGGTCTTTTCTTCTGATTCTAAGTAAAAAGCAAAAACAATAATATTGTTGATAGCTTATTATGGGGAGTGGTAGCTATAGTTCTAAAATTATTTTGTTGTCTAATTAGGTATCAAATGTAAGGTTGCCATCTTTATATTGGTCATTTTATTAGTGACGGTTATAAATAGTTATGGATTGAATTTGTAAATACTCAAACAATGTCATTTCTAATCACTATTAACTATTAAATATCACATATCATCGTTCAAGCCATAATTTCCACTTCACTTTATCGCTGCTCCGCTGCTCCACTTCAATTAATGTTATACATCTCAAAAGTCATACCACTCTTCACATCACTGCAGTTATCCTATTCTACCATCGATATCCATTTCTTATCTTTTTTTGGAATAATTTTTTTCTTATACGATCCAGTCTCCAATCAAGATCAATGATCATTATAATTTAATTATGGATTCATACCCTTACTGGTGGTGGAGAGGTTAGTTTATTGTTTCTATGTTTTAAATTATTCTTGTTCTTTTGTTATTTTGAAGAACAAAACACATATTATGTGGATGGGATTACATTATCATTTATTATCTTTCGGTATTTAGACTATTCTTTTGATTATCTTTGTCGCTCTTAATAATTATTCTCGAGGCATAAACCCCTTCCTCCTCAATCAACTCCAACACACCGTAAATCATCCTACCAATATCCATACAAAGAAACCATTTTTTCCAAACTTCTATAAGCGGTTTCTAATCTCACCAAAGTTGTAGCATCCTCTATTACTCGAATAAAATCTATTTCAGGAAATGACAATTTGTCTTCCATTTACGAAATCTCCTCTTCAAATACTCATTACACCTTCAAACATGGCCCAAATGGCTCAACCTTTGTATAATTTGTACTAGACATCTTGGCCCAACTATGACTATAACCAACACCTTTAAACTAGAGCACTTGAGCTCAGAATCACTCAAAAGTCCCAACTCTAGTGAACACATAATTTAGGGACCTAAAGTATTTTTTTTTTGTGCATAATATAGGGACCTATAATTTCTTTTTTGCATAATTTAAGGACCTATAGTGCATTTTTTGCATAATATAGAGACTTATAATGCAATTATGTCATAAATATCAAAAGTATTGGCATAAGGACCTGTAGTGCAATTAACAAAAATAAAATCAGGGAATCCTGGACCTATACTACAGTATTTGCATAATACAGGGACTAAAATGCAGGTTTTTGTATAACATGGGGACCTATAATGCCTTTTGGTCAACGTAACTCAGTTATTTAATCTTAATACTTTCACCTTCTTGAAGATTGGGATTAACATTTGATATCTAGTACGATAATTTTAAATAAAACTTTTGTGAGATTAAGATAATAAGGTCCTTCAAATGCAATATGTTAATTTAATACAGTCATAAAATTCTTTCATACCGCCTTGTAGAAGATGAAAAAGAAAGCAATAAACATTTGTTCATCCCAACCCACCTCAAACCTTTTAACAATCTTGATAAACCAATATCCAATATATTCTTGGTCTTGTCACTCAATTCTAATTTGAAAGATAAATTTTGTCCAATAAACTATGATGTAAGGACATTTAGAACACATATGTTTCACATCTTCTAACCAAATATATGGATTTTTTTCGAACAGTAAATTTCTAGACATATTTTCAAATATATAATATATTTCTTTAAAGTCAAATATAATAAATATTTTTTATTTTTAATTCTTATTAATTAAGAACTTCAATTTTATAATTTAAAATGTATTTGAAAAGAAAAAAGGAAATTGTAATATCTAACGGTGTCATTTCTAGTTACTCTTAACTATAAATTTCAAATATCATCGTCCAAACCCTAACAGCCGCCTCATCCCAGTTATGTGTAAACATTACACACACCTCAAATGATATGTTATTCTTTACATCTCCGTAATTATCTCTATCTCTCTAAATCAACTTCTTCTTATTCTATTTCACCACAGATCTTCATTTCTTTTCTTCCTTCAGTTAATGTTTTGTCCTATGCAATTCATTCTCCAATCAAGTGTTGTCGATATTATGCTTACCTATCAGATCGATAGTCATTACATTTCGATTATAGATTCCTATCTATACTGGTTAGACAGGTGTGTTTATTTTTTCCATTTTCTAAATTATTCTTATTTATTTGTTATTTCGAAATAGAAATTGCAAAATATTAATGGGTTGACGGATGTATATCTATCAATTTAGTTTTTTTTTTTATATTTGTCACTTTGGTTCTTTAATTGAATTTTTGAATAATTTTTATGCTTTTTCTTTTGGATTGGTGAATTACTTTTATGTAATATTTATATTTTCTAGATAAACAAATATAAGTTTTGTTTTGTTATCATTTACCTACTGAATTAAGTATATGTGAATGAAGATTAAATACATGTTTTGTTATAGCAGTTTTTTTGTAAACTTAGCATATTTTAAATTAATAATTTGTATATTAGCACCCTTTCAAAGAAAAATTTCTATGACTATGTCAGTGAAAGGCCATGAAACATAAATTCAATCCATATCTATTTTCAACTGTCACTAATAAAAAGACCAATATAAAAATGACACCTTACATTTGATACCCAATCAGACAACAAAATAATTTGAGAACGATAGCTACCACTCCCCATAATCAGTTATTAACAAGTGTATTGTTTTTGTTTTTTACTTAGAATCAGAAGAAAGGATCCAGCTTCTTTTGTTATATTTCAAAAAGTTGTTTATAATGGATGTGTGCAGGTGATTTGTTTTCGGAATTTTAGTGAGATAGATTCATCAAGGTATGACTATTTTTATTTTAATTTTCATTAGTTTGTTGTGACTGAAAAATTATGTTGTAATGTTTCAGGATTAAAGCTTTCAAATATTATTTTATTTAATGTGATCCGGAGAACTGGAAAAACTCTGTAGGTTTCAGAAATCCGAGCACAATATCCAGAGATGCTTGAAGAATTTGATAAATTGGCCATCCTCCATTATATACAGTTGTTGAAATATACCAAAAGAAGTTGGGTCTTTTCTTCTGATTCTAAGTAAAAAGCAAAAACAATAATATTGTTGATAGCTTATTATGGGGAGTGGTAGTTATAGTTCTAAAATTATTTTGTTGTCTAATTAGGTATCAAATGTAAGGTTGTCATCTTTATATTGGTTATTTTATTAGTGACAGTTGTAAATAGTTATGGATTGAATGTGTAAATACTCAAACGATGTTATTTCTAATCACTACTAACTATTAAATATCACATATCATCGTTCAAGCCATAATTTCCACTTCACTTTATCGCTGCTCCGCTTCTCCACTTCAATTAATGTTATACACCTCAAAAGTCATGCCACTCTTCACATCACTGCAGTTATCCTATTCTACCATCGATATCCATTTCTTATCTTTTTTTGGAATAATTTTTTTCTTATACGATCCAGTCTCCAATCAAGATCAATGATCATTATAATTTAATTATGGATTCATAACCTTACTGGTGGTGGAGAGGTGAGTTTATTGTTTCTATGTTTTAAATTATTCTTGTTCTTGTGTTATTTTGAAGAACAAAAAACATATTATGTGGATGGGTTTACATTATCATTTATTATCTTTGGGTATTTAGACTATTATTTTGATTATCTTTGTCGCTCTTAATAATTATTCTCGATGCATAAACCCCTTCCTCCTCAATCAACTCCAACACACCATAAATCATCCTACCAATATCCATACAAAGCCCTGACATCAACTGAAGAAACCATCTTTTCCAAACTTCTATAAGCGGTTTCTAATCTCACCAAAGTTGTAGCATCCTGTATAACTCGAATAAAATCTATTTCAAGAAATGACAATTTGTCTTCCATTTACGAAATCTCCTCTTCAAATACTCATTACACCTTCAACATGGCCCAAATGGCTCAACCTTTGTATAATTTGTACTAGACATCTTGGCCTAACTATGACTATAACCAACACCTTTAAACTAGATCACTTGAGCTTAGAATCACTCAAAAGTCCCAACTCTAGTGAACACATAATTTAGGGACCTATAGTATTTTTTTTGTGCATAATATAGGGACCTATAATTTCTTTTTTGCATAATTATAGGACCTATAGTGCATTTTATGCATAATATAGAGACTTATAATGCAATTATGTCATAAATATCAAAAGTATTGGCATAAGGACCTGTAGAATGTCACAATTGCACAAATTGATAAAAACTAAGTATAAATGGAATTAAACCCCCTATCTCGACCTAAATTTTGGCCCCATTGATATTAGCCTAGATATTCGATTTTCAGTCACCCCGAAACCCCTCTGATTATAATTAATTTGAACCCTGAAAAAAATCTTGGATCAACCAAATCCTTTAGATCAGCTATATGTTTTAAAGGTAATTTGCAAGGAGCCTCGTTTGTTTTTCCATCCAACCTGGATTGAAGGAGTCCAAGGAGCCGGAACAAGAAAACTCAGTTTATTAAAAGAAATTCATTGGATTGAGTAATATGATCGCTTAATAACAGATCTAGTTGATCAAACTCATTTCCCGGGTAGTAGATGTAATGAACTACACTAAGCTATAGCTTGGGTTTGTTCACTATCAGTTTTCCTTTTTTTTTTTTTTTTTTTTGATCATCAAATCAAACTTTTCATTTAATACTCAACTTCAAAATCCTTACAAAATCAATGGTTACAAGCATTTACCCAAGCATGGGTAATATACCTTGTAGGCCCATTTAAACATTACAACTTAAAGAATGGAAAAAAAAAGCCCAATAGACTATTACAATTAAATTTAAATAACTAACTTCTCCACTATCTTTATAACCTTCTCATTTTTTAAACTTCTTGTACTAACCTTCATCTTTACCATTTCGCAAATACGCCCCAATATTTTTTCTTCATTCAATATCACCCCACCGTGATCAATTTCATTTCTTTGCTTCCATACAATATAAATGTATGAAGTAATCATTAGACTCACCAACATTTTCTGTTCCTTACTAGTTAACCCAATGAATTTTTCTACGAGATCATCAAAATCACTTGGTAACCATACAATATCACAAATATTTAGTATTTTCTGCAATATCCTTTTAGAGAAAGTACACGCGAAGAAGATGTGTACATTATCTTCACCAGTAGCCTTACACAAGCTGCATAGAGGATCAACTAGAGCTCCCCACTCAATCATTCTAAGCTTAGTGCTTAGTCTGTTTTGAATAGCAAGCCAAGATATAAACACACACCTAGGAATATTAGCTTTTGACCAAATGAGCTCATACCACTTGACTATTGTTTCATCTGAGTCGTTTGTGAGTTTGTTAAGGGTTTTTTTGAAAGAAAACCCTCGCTTGTTTGATTCACTCCATATCTTCTTATCTTCTTTGCTTGTAAGTCTATTATCAGCAAGATATGGGAGAATTTTACCCACACATGGAGGTAACCTCCACCTTTCCTTACCATAACAAGTGTCAACTGTTTTATTACTATTCAAGTTGTCTTTTGATAGCTCTATACCCAAGATTTGTTGCATATTCTGTCCTCCAATCCACCTGTCCCAGATAAGGTAGGTAGCCTTACCATTAAACACTTTATGCGTAATGAACTCGTATGCTATGCCTCTTACTTTCATTAATTTTTTCCAAATCCACGTGTGACTCTGTTTCTCTTCAAAACTCCATACACACTTGCCTTTTAAAATGTTATGTTTAACCCACATACTCCACAAGTTTTGCTCTTGTGAGTACATCCTCCAGAAGGTGGATAGAAGACAAACAAGATTTAGCCTCTCCAAGTTAGGTATACCAAGGCCTCCTCTATCTTTACTACAACATACTCTCTCCCAATGATATGTATGCTCCTTGTGCTCCATTCATATTACCTTTCCAAAGAAAGCTGCTTATAAGTTTGTTCAGTTTATAAATAACTGGCTTTGGGAGTAGAAATACTCTGCACCAGTAGAGAATTTTGCTCACTATTATACTTTTTATAAGTTCTAACCTGCCTGAGTATGATAATAGCTTTGAAGTCCATTGATTTATAGTGTTGACTATTTTATCAATCAACTTATTACCCTCATCAACACTGAGTTTTTTTGAGTGAAGTGGGACCCCTAAATATCTAACTGGCAATTTGCCAATCTTGATATTCAGGATCCTTGAAATCTCATTTTCCATAGTAACATTGCCTCCACTTACATAAATTTCACTCTTCTGATGATTAATTTGTAGACCTGAGAGCCTTGAGAATAAATTTAAACCATCATTGATAGTTTTTGCAGATTCTAATTTAGCCTTGAAGAATACAAGTAAATCATCCGCAAAAATCATGTGATTTAGTTTCATTATTTCACATTTCTGATGGAATTTAAACTCTCTTTTATTAACCAAGTGAGTGAATAAACCCGTAAAAACTTCCATACATAAAGCAAAGAGATAGGGTGAGAGAGGGTCCCCCTGTCTCAACCCTCTCTTCCCCTCAAAAAAACCACACGCTTCACCATTTACACACACCGAATAAGTAGGTGTGCATACACACATAATAATCCATTTAATGAATTTACTTGGGAACTTAAGAGGTTTTAGAATATTGATTAAAAACCCCCAATTTACACTATCATAGGCCTTTTGTAGGTCTAGATTTATAGTGCAATTAGACATACTACTTTTCTTATCATATCCGAGCATTATATCTTGTGCTACTAAAATATTGTCACCAACATACCTTCCCTGTACATAAGCGGCTTGGTTTAAAGATATGATTGAGCTCATGACTTTTTTTAATCTTTTACTCATAATTCTTGATAATGTTTTATATATAGTGTTTGTGCATGATATTGGACGAAATTTCTTCACATTCGTCGGCTTTTTCTCTTTTGGGATCAACACAATGTTTGTCGCATTAACTTGTTTGAGAAGTTTACTGTTTTTGAAACTTTGTTTGATAGCCTTAGTGAAGTCTTCACCTACAATTTCCCATGCTTCTTTATAAAAAGTCGAGTTCAAACCATCAGGGCCTGGACTCTTCTTAGAATTAATCGAAAATAAAGCCTCTTTTACTTCTTTATCTGTTACAGGAGCTATTAAATCTTGACTCTGTTCTTCACTTAATGTTTTACCCAATAGCATACTAAGGACATTACTAGAGCAGTACTCTTCTTTATCATCTTTAGTTCCCAACAGGTTTGTTTAGAATTTCACAAATTCATCTTTTATAAGATTAGGATCTTCTATATTTGTACCTTCATCAGTGACAAGTAAAGTAACATTATTTCTAGCTATTCTACCTTTAATGATTTTATGGTAGTATGCTGAGTTACTGTCCATCTCATTATTAAACATAACTCTAGCTTTTTGTTTTAACACTCTATGTTGAATGACCATAGCTTCTTCCAATTCAGCACTGCGTATCTTTTCTTCATTTATATAACTTGGATCAAACTTCCCACTCATAATCTGCATCTGTACTATATTAAGCTGAGTTTTAAGCAGTTCTATATTTGAAGAATTCCTTTTAAAGTACATGTTGTTGATAATATAATAATAATGAACATACCTATGAACGCCTCTCTCAAAGAATTAACAAGTTTAAGGCAAGTCAATGAGAGTCAACTTAGCCAAAAAATCCTCCCAAGCCATTCATCCATTAATTTTTATTCCATCTTAAATTCCTCACCCACTCACCACTTTAGCCTTTTTTTTTTAATATTTTAGCTTTTCTCTCTCCAGAATTAGTGTGACCTAGAATTTTCTGGGATCTCACACTCTTTCTTAGATTTCACAAACCCATCCATCCTATCTTTTTCACCTCTTTTCTTTCACCGCTACCTTTTCTTTTTCTTTTTCTTTTTCATTTCTTAGTTGTCTTCTCTTCACAAATGGCTAAAACGTTAAACACAAATCGAGTCAATAAAGTACAAAATGTATCGGGTAAAGCTAACACCAACCCAAATCCAAAAACAAAAACCAGATACAGAGATATCACCAAAGAAATGCTATCGCCGAGCCCAAATTTGCTAAATACCCCTGAATCTTACAAAGGAGAAGGGGAAAATAGTGAATCTGAAGCTGTATCAGTGCCAGAAGTGTTCGAAGTAGTTGAAAAAGATGTTAACAATGAAGGTCAAGGTAAATCGGTTGAAGAACAATTTGTACCAGTTGCAAATAAAAGTGTACCGTGGTCAAAACTGTTCAACAAATGCGCTAGTAAATCGATGAAGCTGGAACATCACCCTCCGTCGATGCTAAAGGGTAAGAAATTAGTTATGCCACCTCAAGATGTGTTAGATGAGGGAGCGGAACAATGGGAGAATACCCTAGTTGGTCAATTTCTGGATAATCATCCTCCTTTCTATGCTATTGTAAATTTCGTGAAATTTCAGTGGGGTAAATGTGGGAAAATAGACATTAAGTCGAGCTCCAAAGGAAATGTTATTTTTAAGTTCGAAAATTCTCAATTCTTCAACAAAGCACTTGAGCAGATTTGGAATATTAATGGCAAACCTCTGTTACTTAGGCCATGGAAGCCGGGAATGCAATTTGATAAGATAGATATTTCAAAAATTCCGATATGGGTCAAACTAATCAATGTACCGATGAATCTATGGACTCAAAGGGGATTAGGTTATGTTGCGAGTGGTATTGGAGTGCCCTTACAAATGGACTCCATTACTGAGTCAAAAACTAGGTTGGGATATGCACGAGTTTGCGTTGAAGTAGATACAAAAGATGAATTACCTGATGAAATTTTGGTAGATATTGGGTTAGATGAAATTCAGGAAGTTAGAGTGGAATATGAATGGAAACCAGTTATATGTACTAAATGCAACAGGTTTGGTCACATAGAAAGTAAATGTAACAACATTCAACAAGTATGGAGGCCAAAACAGAGTGTATCACTAAATGAGAATACAAACAAGGAAGATAAAGGCAAGAACAAAGTGGATGAATGGGATATAATCAGAAGTAATAGGAGAAATATAAATAATACAAAGGATAAGGGTGAATCAAGCTCTATAATAAGTGCAAATCAGTTTGATAAGATACAGGATGAAGGAGTGATAAATCAAGATGTCATTGAATTCATTACAAATCACAATGGAGGAGATGAAATAACCAGACCCCCCAATATATGAATTGTGTCGCTTGAAATGTGAGAGGTTTTAATAATGAAATAAGGCAATTGGATGTCAAAGATTTTGTGGTTGAAAATAAAATCAGAATTGTGGGGTTGCTTGAAACTAAGGTGAGAGCACATAAACATTCTGAGATAATAAAAAAGCATTTCTCTTATATGGAGATGCTTCACAATTATAATAATGACCCTAGTGGCCGTATATGGTTACTATGGGACAATAAGTATGCAGAAATTGATTTAATTCAGCAATGTTCTCAAGCTATCTTAGTCAAAGTAAAAATTTTCGAAAACAAAGAGGAATTCTATCTAGCTATGATATATGCTAGCAATGATAGAGGTGAGAGAAAGGAGTTATGGGCAGATATGGAAAGGTGGAGTAAGAGGTTTGATAAAGACAGATTATGTGTTATGGGAGATTTTAATGAAATCTTGAAAATACAGGATAGGCTAAATTGTAATGTGCTAGATAAAGGTGCATTAGAATTTAGTGAAGGAATAGAGGATGCAGGTTTAATAGAACATGGCTATGGTGGGCATTATTTCACATGGACTAATAAGAGTGATAGTAATAATATCAGGGCCAGCAAAATTGATAGGGTTTTTGTTAATACAAGCTGGTTAGATACAATTGATTCTAGTGTCATGATACATAACCCATCCACCTCTGATCATTGCCCTTTAAAGTTGAATTTTATTACTAAGAAAAGGAGTATTGCTAGCCAGTTCAGGTTTTTTGATGCTTGGACAACTCATGAGAAGTTCTTATACACAGTTAAAGAGGCTTGGAGTTTGAAAGTAGAGGGTAATTTTATGTTCACATTATGTAAAAGGCAGAAAAATACTAAAGAGGATTTAAAGAAGTTCAACAACATGTACTTTAAAAGGAATTCTTCAAATATAGAACTGCTTAAAACTCAGCTTAATATAGTACAGATGCAGATTATGAGTGGTAAGTTTGATCCAAGTTATATAAATGAAGAAAAGATACTCAGTGCTGAATTGGAAGAAGCTATGGTCATTCAACATAGAGTGTTAAAACAAAAAGCTAGAGTTATGTTTAATAATGAGATGGACAGTAACTCAGCATACTACCATAAAATCATTAAAGGTAGAATAGCTAGAAATAATGTTACTTTACTTGTCACTGATGAAGGTACAAATATAGAAGATCCTAATCTTATAAAAGATGAATTTGTGAAATTCTATACGAACCTGTTGGGAACTAAAGATGATAAAGAAGAGTACTGCTCTAGTAATGTCCTTAGTATGCTATTGGGTAAAACATTAAGTGAAGAACAGAGTCAAGATTTAATAGCTCCTGTAACAGATAAAGAAGTAAAAGAGGCTTTATCTTCGATTAATTCTAAGAAGAGTCCAGGCCCTGATGGTTTGAACTCGACTTTTGTAAAGAAGCATGGGAAATTGTAGGTGAAGACTTCACTAAGGCTATCAAACAAAGGTTCAAAAACAGTAAACTTCTCAAACAAGTTAATGCGACAAACATTGTGTTGATCCCAAAAGAGAAAAAGCCGACGAATGTGAAGAAATTTCGTCCAATATCATGCACAAACACTATATATAAAACATTATCAAGAATTATGAGTAAAAGATTAAAAAAAGTCATGAGCTCAATCATATCTTTAAACCAAGCCGCTTATATACAGGGAAGGTATGTTGGTGACAATATTTTAGTAGCACAAGATATAATGCTGGGATATGATAAGAAAAGTAGTATGTCTAATTGCACTATAAATCTAGACCTACAAAAGGCCTATGATAGTGTAAATTGGGGGTTTTTAATCAATATTCTAAAAGCTCTTAAGTTCCCAAGTAAATTCATTAAATGGATTATTATGTGTGTATGCACACCTACTTATTCGGTGTGTGTAAATGGTGAAGCGTGTGGTTTTTTTGAGGGGAAGAGAGGGTTGAGACAGGGGGACCCTCTCTCACCCTATCTCTTTGCTTTATGTATGGAAGTTTTTACGGGTTTATTCACTCACTTGGCTAATAAAAGAGAGTTTAAATTCCATCAGAAATGTGAAATAATGAAACTAAATCACATGATTTTTGCGGATTATTTACTTGTATTCTTCAAGGCTAAATTAGAATCTGCAAAAATTATCAATGATGGTTTAAATTTATTCTCAAGGCTCTCAGGTCTACAAATTAATCATCAGAAGAGTGAAATTTATGTAAGTGGAGGCAATGTTACTATGGAAAATGAGATTTCAAGGATCCTGAATATCAAGATTGGCAAATTGCCAGTTAGATATTTAGGGGTCCCACTTCACTCAAAAAAACTCAGTGTTGATGAGGGTAATAAGTTGATTGATAAAATAGTCAACACTATAAATCAATGGACTTCAAAGCAATTATCATACTCAGGCAGGTTAGAACTTATAAAAAGTATAATAGTGAGCAAAATTCTCTACTGGTGCAGAGTATTTCTACTCCCAAAGCAAGTTATTTATAAACTGAACAAACTTATAAGCAGCTTTCTTTGGAAAGGTAATATGAATGGAGCACAAGGAGAATACATATCATGGGAGAGAGTATGTTGCTGTAAAGATAGAGGAGGCCTTGTTATACCTAACTTGGAGAGGCCAAATCTTGTTTGTCTTCTATCCACCTTCTGGAGGATGTACTCACAAGAGCAAAACTTGTGGAGTATGTGGGTTAAACATAACATTTTAAAAGGGAAGTGTGTATGGAGTTTTGAAGAGAAACAGAGTCACACGTGGATTTGGAAAAAATTAATGAAAGTAAGAGGCATAGCATACGAGTTCATTACGCATAAAGTGTTTAATGGTAAGGCTACCTACCTTATCTGGGACAGGTGGATTGGAGGACAGAATATGCAACAAATCTTGGGTATAGAGCTATCAAAGACAACTTAAATAGTAATAAAACAGTTGACACTTGTTATGGTGAGGAAAGGTGGAGGTTACCTCCATGTGTGGGTAAAATTCTCCCATATCTTGCTGATATTAGACTTACAAGCAAAGAAGATAAGAAGATATGGAGTGAATCAAACAAGCGAGGGTTTTCTTTCAAAAAAACCCTTAACAAACTCACAAATGACTCAGATGAAACAATAGTCAAGTGGTAAGAGCTCATTTGGTCAAAAGCTAATATTCCTAGGTGTGTGTTTATATCTTGGCTTGCTATTCAAAACAGACTAAGCACGAAGCTTAGAATGATTGAGTGGGGAGCTCAAGTTGATCCTCTATGCAGCTTGTGTAAGGCTACTGGTGAAGATAATGTACACATCTTCTTCGCGTGTACTTTCTCTAAAAGGATATTGCAGAAAATACTAAATATTTGTGATATTGTATAGTTACCAAGTGATTTTGATGATCTCGTAGAAAAATTCATTGGGTTAACTAGTAAGGAACAGAAAATGTTGGTGAGTCTAATGAATACTTCATACATTTATATTGTATGGAAGCAAAGAAATGAAATTGATCACGGTGGGATGTTATTGAATGAAGAACAAATATTGGGGCGTATTTGCGAAATGGTAAAGATGAAGGTTAGTACAAGAAGTTTAAAAAATGAGAAGGTTATAAAGATAGTGGAGAAGTTAGTTATTTAAATTTAATTGTAATAGTCTATTGGGCTTTTTTTTTCCATTCTTTAAGTTGTAATGTTTAAATGGGCCTACAAGGTATATTACGCATGCTTGGGTAAATGCTTGTAACCATTGATTTTGTAAGGATTTTGAAGTTGAGTATTAAATGAAAAGTTTGATTTGATGATCAAAAAAAAAAAAAAAGGAAAACTGATAGTGAACAAACCCAAGCTATAGCTTAGTGTAGTTCATTACATCTACTACCCGGGAAATGAGTTTGATCAACTAGATCTGTTATTAAGCGATCATATTACTCAATCCAATGAATTTCTTTTAATAAACTGAGTTTTCTTGTTCCGGCTCCTTGGACTCCTTCAATCCAGGTTGGATGGAAAAACAAACGAGGCTCCTTGAAAATTACCTTTAAAACATATAGCTGATCTAAAGGATTTGGTTGATCCAAGATTTTTTTCAGGGTTCAAATTAATTATAATCAGAGGGGTTTCGGGGTGACTGAAAATGGAATATCTAGGCTAATATCAATGGGGCCAAAATTTAGGTCGAGATAGGGGGTTTAATTCCATTTATACTTAGTTTTTATCAATTTGTGCAATTGTGACATTCTACTTGTCACTTGTTTCCATGTTTTCTTATATTAACGAGACTTCCTTTAGTTTTAATATAATTCTGTTTTATTCAAGTGTCTATATCTTCTTTTCTAGGACTCTCTTTTCATGTTAACATAGTCAAAATAGTAGAAGATCCGCAAAACAATAAAAAAAAAACTCAAATAAATGGCCCATCATTGCGCACACTTTAATTGTTTTATCACATGCCTCTCCACTTGTGTTTTTCCATCTATTAAAAGAATGCTACATATATGGGTAAACTAGTTTTCTTCCTCCTTGTTTTTTACAGTTTAAGTTTCTTTTTATTTCAATATATTTTGTTGATTGTGTATAAAATACATATGTACATATTTAGATGAGATATTAAGTAAATTCTCGTGTTTGTCATCAAATTTAGGTTCTTTTTTTTAACATTTAGATATTGGTTTTGTTTTTCGGGAGAGGCATATCAAATTTCTATAATGGTAAATTTAAATCTTACACTAGCCTAGTTAAAGTTGAATCAAGTTTATCCGTAAAAGAGATAGCAAAACTGGATAATGCGTACGACAAAAACGCAAAATGATGGTGGCACATAATAATTTCTTTAACAAGATCTACGATAATCTTCAAGGAAGTACCATTCGCGGTGGGGGTTTAACAAATCGATCTTCACATTCCTAAATTCTACTGGTTGTCTCATTAGCTGCTACTAGTCATTGTTTGGAAAAGAGGAAGAAAGATTATGAAAATGATGAAATGTTACTTGCATCTTAGCCCAGTCTAGTCAATGTTTTAGACTGTAATGGCTACAAACTTTCTTTTAATTTTCTATTCCTACTTGTCTTTAACTCTTCAATTTTGTAAGCCATGTTTCATCAACATTATTGTTATTTTCATCTACAAAGACACAAGCAATTCAACAACTAGTGTATCAAGTTTTACATAATGATCCTCAACCTGGACCAAGCGACCACCTGAAACTGAACTCCATTAGTTCCATTTTATGTTTGTCGAAATTGAGTTGTTGAAACAGGGGATTACTAAGTAGTCTTGAATTTGATAAATAAGTACTTCCTATGAATATTTTATTATGGATTTAAATATTAATAGTATGATAAAGTTATTTTATATGTCTTATTTGGCAAAAATTATATTGTCTCTTATTATCAAAAAAATCAACGGTATGTGTATAATCCTTTGGGTCATTTACAAAATATATTTTTCAAATCATATATCTTTAATCGTTCACTAGATTAAATGTATGTTTACTTTTTATAAATTAAACTTGGTTTATGAAATATATTTTACTTTTGGACCATCGAGTTTTGATGAATGAAAGTTAAAGTAGGTTAGTTAATTTCTTTTAATTTGGGACCATCTAGTTTTAATGAATGATGTTCCTAGTTAGCTCTCTAACTGTTTGAAGTTTCATTTATTATTCTTTCACTTGTAACTAATACTAATAATATATATATATATATATATATATTATTTCAGAGTTTTTTCTATGGTCCAGATTTACTCGCAGAAGTGGTGCCGAAAATTAAATCTGGCCAAACATAAGTGGTTGCCAAGATTTAATATGGCTAAACATAAGTGGGGGTGACGATTGATTCCTGCCCTACTTATTAAATTTTTTTTGAATCTAGGTTCAATTCCTGTCAACGGAATTTATTTTTACTTTAGTGTCTTCAGACACGCTTTTTTTTTTAACCTGGGTACGATTCCTGTAAACATAATTCTTTTTTGCTTTAGTGTCTTTAGACACAGGTTTTACCTAGTTAATATATATAACATTCTTTTAATATTTTATTTACCGAAAAAAGGTCGCTGACCATGGCATTTCAACGACAGAGACATTTTGTGTAATTAACTTTGCAAGTCTTATCTACCATTACTAATAGTATTTAATGTATTAATTCTAAACTTCGTGGTAGATTCAGGGTAAGGAATCATTGACTCACGGTATCTCTAAAATTTTACAATATCTTGTTCCATTATAAATATACAAGGTTGTATATATAAACTATTTTAAGGTTGATTTGATCTGTAGGTCGAATAAAAATATACAGAGTATGAATTCTTCAATATTATATATATATATATATAGTTTTTTATACTGAACATGTTGAACTTATGAAAAATATTTTATATGAATAAAATATTAATTTGTATATGCCACAAATCGGTAAGTAAATAATCTAGTAAATGCCAATATGATTTTGTTTATACAGTATTTTACACGTAACTTAAATATATTAATTGATATTATATGTATATAAAATACTTTTTCATAAGTTCGACAAGTCCAATAGGCATCTATATATTTATGAAAGTATATATTTATATGAAATTGTAGCATTCCAAATTCATGCATTCATCTATAATACATTTATCATGATATAAGTTTAAGTGACACATGTTACTTTTATCACTGTTAAGTATAACCGAAATATAAAACGTAGGTATGTATGCAAAAATATTAAATTTATTAAATATGCACTAGAGGACCTATACTCATTTGTATATGTATAGGTGTCCATACATTTTTCTATCTTTTATTTTCACCATACTCTATAATTAGTATTAGTAGAAATGGTATATATAATGTATAAATATATATATTTATGAATCTTGATATAATTTAGGATAAATACATATTTTCTATATATTTTTTTAATTCAGTTCTTATTGTTAAATTCTTTTATCAATTTTAAATATGTGTGTAAGATATACAACAATGATTATAAATTGTTTAAAAAAGTCAAAAGACCATGTTCCTAACTTGCATGGATTTTATTGTTAGACGAGTTATGTTAAATAACATATCAGATAGTTTTATTAACTAGAAGTATACATATATTTCTTTGGATTATTTTTCTATTGTAATGTGATTATATATATTAGTGTGCCTGTGGGGGCCTCATACCTATCTCGTGTTTGCTTGTGGGGGCCTCGTACCTATCTCGTGTAAGCTTGTAAGGTACTCGCACCTATCTCTTGTATGCTTGTGGGGGTCTCATACATATCTCATGTGTTCTTGTGGATGCCTCGTACATATCTCGTGTTTGCCTGTGTGGGCGCTGCACTTATCTTTTTTTTCTTGTTGGGGGCCTCATACCTATCTCGTGTGTGCCTATGGGTGTCGTGTACCTACCTCGTGTATGCTTTTCTGGTTCTTGACCCTGTTTCAAGTTTTAATGTGTACCATCAACAACTTATTTCATATGTAAGTAATATTATTAATAGTGATGAGTTGCATTATCAGGTTTACTCATCATATATCTATCAGTGACCCACATAGTTTTTATCTTAAAATTTGTGTTTGATATTTTTCATGACTTACTAAGCATTCGGTTTCTCACTTGTACTTAATGTCTGTGTTTTAGATAAGCATGAAACAGAGGAATGGGTATGTGAAGAGGGTAGAAAAGTTAACTAGTTACGAGCATCTCATTAAAGGGAGTCATGATGACTATTTCTATTTATGAACTCATATTTACTTTTGTTATTTTTTCGGTTATAGAAAATCCTTGGGCACAACATGAGAACTCCTTTTGTTGTATGTTGTGTTGCGTTCTAACCATATCCACGTTGACAGCAGTCGAAACATGCCATAGTTGGTATTAAAGCTTAGGTTATGATCTCCAAGGTAAGTAATTGAGTTCGATAATATGAATATATGAATACGAGTTTGTTTGTTTGGATATTTAGTTTTAGAGTAGATCTACAAGTTGAGGTTCCATACGGGCGTTGTACCTCTTAGGTTTTATTAGAGTGCTTAGCAGAATCTTGGTAAGATTGCGATGATTAACTAACTTGACCAAGATATCGTGTTAGTGTAATTTATATTTATCTTAAGTTGTATGATATTGAAACTTTGTAGTGAAGATTCCTACCTTGGTTGACTTATAGGCGAGTACTCATTAAATCATCAACTTTATTCATCTTTAGTGTGTTTACCAATCTTTTGTAATTATCACACTGTAGCCATTTATATTCTTTTATATGGGCAACAAGGAAACGTATCCCTAATTTTAAAATATTTCATGTTATGTTTTTATACCTTTGATAGATATTTTTCAAAACCTTTATTGAATATATTAGTTCATGCCTTTTTAAAAATTTATTTAGTTTATATGCATATGCAATCAAAAGTTATGAAGATTACATTGACCTTAATTTCTTTTCATAGTATATGCTTAAGGTTTATTATGCATGTGGTACATATTTTGACTATAATTGTAGTGAAATATTATGCATGTGATTTTGATATCGTAGTAGACCCTTCTCATACTTTCTCAATGCGTAAAAAGGGCTTTTCATTAAGGTTATTTTATTCGTAAGAATTACTTCTTCATAAATGTTTTGAAATAAATTATACTACCTTGGAATTTTATGTGCGAATGGACTAATTTATTATAATCTAGTTCATGTTTGGTTTATTTTACTTGATAATATTGTACTTGAAGTGCGAGTTTAGATGGCGAATTTCCTTATAATAGGGGGAAAGTGTATTCACCTAATAATTCTGTTTTTTTATTGATGTATATAATATTCTAAATATATATTATATAAGACTATGTTTTATATTGTAAACATTCTAATTAATCTTTCACCTTTCACTTTCTTATAAGTTACTTATGTTATATTTTATTTTATTTATTCATTTTATCCGCCTAAATGTCTTTCTCCCTATCTTCTTCGAAATATATTTCCTTATTCATATTCTATGCATGAAACAAGGTTTCCTAATTTCTTAAGAAAGAGTCAATATGTAATGTTTTTTTACTTTTAATTTTGTAAATTTTTTATTCATTTATTTATTTTTGATCAATACATATTTTGACTATATAGTCTTAATATATATGTGTTAGAGGCTACAACTCTTGTTAAGTTTGTTAATAATATTATAAATTTGAAGAATCACAAGGAACATGTAATTTACTTTTTAGCATAAAAATATAAATCATATGTTATAGTTTTCCAGTTTGGTCCATATGAAATTTTACATGCTTATATATATATATATATATATATATATATATATGTGTGTGACATGTTTCTATATTTTTATCATTAATATTAGAATTTTGTTAAGTGATATTCATAATGATCAAAAGAAGTAAAATAAAAATGATTAAGTTTTTTATTTAGTTTTTCATGAGCATTCTTGATAAATGACATATTTAATGGTTGATTTATGTCAAATTAAGCTGAATCATTAATATTAGGTTTATCGACTTATTTGTATATATATATATATATATATTGGTCAAAATTAGGATTTAAGTCTCATAAATATGTTTGTTATGCCTTAAAAATTTACTTTACGATTATATGTACTATTAATCTACTTTATTTTCTAAATTATTTACCTTGACTTGAGTTTATTAGTAGAAGATTATGAAAGAGATTATGGGTTAAGTTTGGACTAGATTATCGATTTTAATATGTTATGCGTTTTGAGAGTTGAACTTTATCCCGTGTTTGATTTAGGGATTTGGTATAAAAAAATTTAAATGATTACACTGGACTATTGAACACTAGGAAACTAGAATCTACTGTGTTTAAATATATATATTTGTGCTCATTATTGGTTATTTTTCATTAATTCCACATAAAGATATTAGGTGATATAGTGATGTTATTAAAAAGTTTTACATATCTGTTGGAAAAAGAATATTCTAAGTATGAATTATATATATATATATATATATATATATATATACATATATATTCTTTTCATCGTATATGCTACCCTATATGTTTTGTATTAGTAAACTATATAATTTAAATCATGTTGAATTTACTAGATTATTTAATAACTGATTAGTGAAATATATAAATTTATATTATATGTATATAAAATATTATTCGTAAGTTCAACATGTCCAACAGAAATCTGAATACGTTTAAAATATTTCATTTATATGAAAATGTAGCATTCCAATATCATGTATTCATCTATAATGTGTTTATCGTGATCTAAGTATAAATGAAACATGTTACATTTATCACTTTTATGTATTAATGACATATAAAAAGTAGGTGTGTATGCATAGATATCAGATATTGTAAATGTTCACTGGAGGACCTATAGTGATTAGTATATGTATATGTATCTATAAATTTTTGTATCTCTTATTTCGACCATACTTTATAATTTGTATTAGTAGAAATGACATATAAAGAGTATAAATATATTTATGTCAATCTTGACATAATTTAGGAGGAACACATACCTTTTATATTAATTTTTCTTTAATTATGTGCTCTTTTCTAAATTCTTTGATCAATTTTATTATGTATGTAAGATATACATGTATGGTTATAAATTGTGTAAAAACTCTAAGGACCATGTTCCTCACTTGCATGTCATTTATCGTTAGATGAGTTATGGGATGGTTTTATTAACAAGACGTATACCCATCTTTTATTGTATTATTTTTCTATAGCAATGTGATTATATATATTGTGCCCGTGGGGGCCTCGTACCTATCTCATGTGTGCCTGTGGGGGCTACGTACCTATCTATTGTGTTCCCGTAGGGGTATCAAACCTATCTCGTGTGTGCCTATTTTGGCCTCGTACACATCTCATGTGTGCCTGTGGGGGCCTCGCACCTATCTAGTGTCGTACCTATCTCATGTGTTCTTATGGGGGCCACTCACCTATATCGTGAGTGCCTATGGAGGTAGTGTGGTTAGTTCACTCAGGTTATATACGATTATTACTCCACATGTATAGTACTTTGACTATTAGAAAAAATTGCAAATATACCATTAAACAACTTAACCTCTGTAATAATTTTTTTTATCCATATAGCCTCTTTCAAGCAATGGATAATGGCAACATATTTTGACTCTGTGGTTGAAAGATCCTACATTGGTTGTAATTGAGATTTCCAAGATATGAATTTATGTCCAAATTGAAACTTTGGGCAGTGGTGGACTTTCATGAGTCCCTATCTCTATCAAAATTTGAGGGTATATTGGCAACAACCTCAAAAGGCTAATTATGTTACTATATATCAAACCACATTTAAAGTAGAATTTACATATATCAAAACATGGTTATGCACTAACCAACCATCATAGCCATGATTAGACATGTATCTACTATATATAGATATAGAAATATAAAATCAAGTCTAGTTCTAATCATGAGATACACAAAATATCCAACAACATTAGACGAAGGATTACTTTTTTTTTTAAATATCAGATTGTGTTTTGCGTAACAACTACTTGGACAAAACAAAATGACAAAGAAAACGAATCTTTACATTTTTGCAATTCAAATTACCAAACGTAGAAATAATCCTTTTTAAGTATGACCCTTATTGTATTTTTAATATTAAATTTGATGGGTACCTATCAATCATTATGCCAAGTATTTTTCTAGCATTTCCTTAAACCTTCGTATCAAACTCGTATTTCAAGGAATCCTTCAATTTTTTTATAAGAGATAGAGACTTGCATATAATCAACATATCATGAACACAAAAAATAATGTATATCGCATATTTATCTTTCCAAGTAAAGTAAAAACAAGCATTATACATTGATATATTGAATCCAAAAGACAAAACTAAAGAACCAGACATCTTATACCATTGCATTGGGGAATATCCATATAAGGAGTTTTTTAAGAGACATACATGACTAGGAAACTTGGAATCATGGTATCCTTTAGGTTGCCTCATGTAATTAAATTCATCAAGCTCGACATACAAAGAAAGATGTCTTAACATCTAACTTCTCAATTTCAAGATTAAAACTGTCTACATATGCTAACATAATTCTAATAATTTTAACCTTCGTCAGATGAGATAAAATTACAGTTATGTCAATGTCTTCCCTTTGAGTATATCCCTTAGCAACTAGTCTAGCTTTATATCTTGGTGGGTCAGAGTTTAAGCTACCTTCTTTCAGTTTATAAAGTCCTCTACGTTCAACTAGTTTAATATCTTTAGGTTTAATAACTAAACTCCAAGTGTTATTAAGTAAAAGGGAATTGAATTATTGATTCACATCAATTACCCAAAGTTTATTATTCTTATAACTTATAGCATCAACATAAGAATAAGGCTCAAAATCCTAAACCTCAACCGCAGTTTAAAGGCAGTATAAACTAAGTCAACATAGGAAAACTTGCAAGGAGCCTTATGCACTCTTCTTTGACTATCTCTAGCTAAATTGTAGTCTTGAAGTCCTTCTGTTGATGACTAATCCAAGTATTTAGCCTCCTCAGCTTCAGGTCCTTTAGGCTTCTCAACACCTTCAACGTTTACCTAGTCTTGGGGATGATCCACTTGATGGTCTCCATCAGAAAACTCAACTGTCTGTCTAGGATTAAGGTGTTCCACTTCAAACTCATACTCCACAATATCAACACTTTGTTCGAATAAAACATCATTACATTTATCTGGAAGACTCTTGCAAGTAAATGTTAACTCATCAAATATAACATCTCTACTTAAATCTTTTTAATTCACTGGCAATTTTATCCAACAACATATAACATTTAATCCCATGCGATTGTTGATAAACCAACATAATACATTTAATGGACCTGGATTAAGTTTACCATTTCTTGGTATAAGAATAATCAGCACACCCAAAAATTCGTATGTGAGACAGGCCACACGTGTAGACTTCCATATGGGATTGAAGTCAATGGACCAGTTAGGCTTCGTGTTTATCAAATAAGTTGCAGTATACATGTTTCCCCCACCCTAAAAGAAGAAGACTTTTGTAAACCAGAAATATATAAAAGAATTCTAACTTTTTCTAAAAGATTTATATTCATTCTCTTAGCAACCTCATTTTGCTGAGGAGCTTTTAAAAGTTATATGTCTCAAAAAATCTATTTATTTACAAAAAAGTTCAAACTGTTCATTACAAAACTCAAGCCTACTATTAGTTCTACAAACTTTAACAACTTAAACATATTGTTTTTCCTCTAAAATTTTCTACTCTTCGACTTTAGAAAAAGTTTAGTCTTTTTTTTCAATAAAATAGTCCACACCATTCTACTAAAATCATTCGGAATAGACTGAAAATGTTTAAACTTATCAAGTAGATCAAATAAAACCTTTCAGGGCCCATAAGTCTGCATGACCATACTCGAGGTAGTCTAAGGCTTGGTTTAACCCCTCCTTTAACTTAATCTTGTGTCGCTTTGCGAAACACAGTTTTCATAGAAGGATAGATAACAAATCAAATCCTTACCGAAGTATCCCTGATTGTTTAACATGGTGAACCCCTTCTAGCTCATATGCCCAAGTCTCAGTTTCCATTTCAGAGTACCTACATTCTTAGACTCTAAAACAACATTAGATAAACAAGAAATATGATTTATATTGATAACATACAATCCAGAAAACTTGGTACCAGAAAACAAAAGCTTTGAATCCTATATACATGAATGTTACCCTTAGACACTTCAAACACACATCGAAGATCATCAAATGCACCCAAAGAAATAAAATTCCTTTTATTGCAAATATATATCTAACATTTTTCAAAATAATCATTTTTCCGACATACGTTTTCAGTTATATCTTACCGACAATCTTAACATCACATGTTTAATCATTTCTAATACCAAAAATTTCATTATTAGTTTCAACAAGATCATAAAATAATTTAGATAAGGGATACATATGAAACATTCAACAAGAATCAAATATCCAACTTACATAATAAGACTTATCTATGAAATTATATGCTTCACATAAATCACCATCTATGTTAGGCATGCATGGTACATCAGATTCATCATCACCAATAGTCAATTTGTTCTTTAGTTTTAAATTTGTTTTCTTAAAATGTCCAAACTTTACCACAAATAAAAGGTTTTTTGTTTCTTTAGACATTGTCTTACGATTATTAAAAGTTATCTTATTTTTTTTTTGCATCCCGGACATATATAATATCTGTTATAGGTTTAATAAACAGATATGAGCCAATTCTTCTACTTAGTTTAGTTTCAATTTTTCTGGTTAGCAAAGAAGCAATCCCTTGATCAAAAGTAGGGACAATACTCAGTTCTTCAACTTAGTTTAATTTCAATTTCTTTGGTTGTTAAACAAGAAATCACTTTGATCGAAAGTAGGGACAATTGTTTCATATTGAAGTATATCTTTAACAACTTGATAAGAATCAAGAATAAAGTTAAAAATAGTCATGCACTTATTAGTATCATCCAAAGACTAAGGGCTACCATTTAACATCAAGGACAATTTTAAAAATTCATCACTGTTATCATCCAAAGATTTACTCGCATCCATTTTATAGTTAAACAATGATCCTTTTAAGAAATACAAGTTGGGTGAAGACTTAGTAGAACAGAGAGATTCTACTGTACCCCAGAGTTCAAGTGTAGAATCACATTGATGTACCTTTCAAATAACTGAATCAGACATGTTAAGAATAATAAATTGAATGCTTCTTCATATATTTATCTGACTATGTCTAAGAGATCTTTAGGCCATAGTTTTATGTTCTCAATCAATGTATGTACTACTATATGATGAGATAATAGAGTGTTCATCTTTATCTTTTATACACCAGAGTCAATTTTTCCATCATACGCTAACATCTCAAACGAGTTGTAGATGTCATGTTAGTACACGAAAAATATAGATATGTACAAACAAATAAAAAAGAAATTTAAAACATGAAATACTTTTTGAACCACGAGTTTATATCCATCAGATCTCGAAAAATGAAAAGTCTCTCAGGAGTTCAGAATATATGAAAACTTTTTGAAATGCCTTCAAAGAATTTCAGGAAGCCATAAACACCAAATCTGAAAATTTACCACAATGTAAATATTTTTGAGTTTCTTTAGTCTTTGTCTTACAATTATTAAAAGTTATCCTCTTTTTTTTTTGCATCCTGGACATGTATAATATCTGTTATAGGTTTAATAAACAGCTATAAGATAATTCTTCCACTTAGTTTAATTTCAATTTTTCTGGTTTACAAAGAAGGATTCACTTGATCAGAAGTAGGGACAACACTCAGTTCTTCAACTTAGATTAATTTCAATTTCTTTGGTTGTTAAAGAAGCAATCACTTTGATCAGCAGTAGGGACAATTATTGCATATTGAAGTAGATCTTTAACAACTTGATAAGAATCAAGAATAGAGTTAAAAACAGTCATGTACTTGTTATTATCCTCCAAGGACTAAGGGGTACCATTTAAGATCAAATTCAATTTTAAAAATTCATCACTAATATCATCCAAAGATTTACTCGCATCCATTTTATAGTTAAACAAAGATCCTTTTAGAAAATACAAGTTGGGTAAAGACTTAGTATAATAGAGAGATTCTAGTTTACCCTAGAGTTCAAGTGCAGTATCACATCGATGTACATTTCAAATAACTGAATCAAACATGTTAAAAAACAATAAATTGAATGCTTCTTCATCTATTTCTCCGACTATGTCCAAGTGATCTTTAGGCCATAGTTCTATGTTCTCAACCAATGCATGTCCAACAATATGATGAGATAGTAGCACGTTCATCTTTATCTGCCGTACACCATAGTTAATTTTTCCATCATAGGTTAACATCTCAAACGAGTTGTAGCCATCATGTTAGTACACGAAAAATATAGATATGTACAAAAAGTTAAAAAAAACTTTACAGCATAAAATACCTTTTAAACCATGAGTTTATATCCACCAGAACTCGAAAACTGAAAAGTCTCTCAAGAGCTCAGAATATTAGAAATTTTACTAAAATACCTTTAAAGATTTTCAAGATCCTAGAAACACAAAATCGGAAAACCCAAAATATTGAAAGTACTTTTATCGACTTTTAGATCTGGATCATCAAACCCTAAAAAAGTATAAAATATAAGATATTTGTAAGGGATTTGAACAAACTCTTATTTCACTGTTGTAAAAACATTAGGATCTTAAGATTTGAGTTTCAAAATACATTTTAGAAAAGAGGTTAGAGCAAATTATAAAGAACAGAATTTATCGTGGTTTAACAAAATATCTACGTCCACGTTGGGCTCCGGTGATAAAAATTACTTAACAATATTCAGACAATCAAACTAAAACCTTAAAGCTATCAACTAATATAGACTACCCAAACAAACTACGCTAGCTAACTAGTGATTATTTTTTATCTTTAGACTATACAAGCTATTGCATGTGATTTAAACACTCTAATCGATCTAGAAGATAAACCTAGAAGATAAACCCTAAGTTTATTTCTAATAGGAGAAAGAAGACTGAAAAACTCAAGAATAAGAGTATGAGCCGAAAAATGAATAAAGGAACCTTATATATGAGTTGGGTAGGGTTTTAATTTGAGCCGTCCAAACTAATCAAGATCAATAAATTTAATAAATCCGTCGTTTACATAATAAAACACAAACATTTTAGACTCAAGTCCAACAACCTATAAAAAAGTTCAGCCCAAATAATAAGACCAAAGCTGACTGTTGACAAAACAGTGACTTGGACTAATCTAACCAAAAAAACAATCATATTTCATAAATATAAAAACCCAAATCCAATAGATTATTTAGTTAGTTCTTTTTGTTAGATCTATTTTTTTGTTGGAAACTTTACTTACTCCTTTTTCATTTAGCACATATAAAACATTTGACCTAAAATTATTTGATTCATCTAAACCTAAACCTTAAAGTTTTTTTCATGAATAAAGTAGAGATAAAATTAAAGAAAATCCATTAAATGAAGAAAAAGGAAAAGAGAAGGCTAAAATCAAAAGTTATTGTATAAAATGGTAAATTGTTTTACTATATTTTATATTTTTATATAATTAAATTTATTTTTTATAAGAAAAACTCTGATTTTGATGTACAATATGTGTCAATGAGAAAGATATATAAACAATTACAACTGAAAAATTAATAAAAAATTTTATATTCTTAGAATCATTTATTTATATCTTGCAAATATAAGAATGTTTATTTGCATTTATGGTTGAATCTTGTATCTTTATTGATCTTTATTAATATAAATGTTTTGAATTTATTCACAGAAAGATCGTTGATTATGATATTTCAAAATATATTTAGGTAAGTCTTGTCTCTCATAAAAGTAGATTGTATGTATAATATTTTAAATAGATTATAAATTATAGTTAAGTTATAAATTATTTGATTAATCATATGGTTCAGTAAGTTAGAGATGTTAACAATTAAGGTCAATTGGAATGGATTTTTATGCAACAATTGATATTACCTGCACTTTACACATATCACTTATTCCCTAATTTTCTTTTATATCAAAATAATGCAAACTAGGAAAACTGATAGTGAACAAATCCAAGCTATAGCTTAGTGTAGTTCATTACATCTACTACCCGGAAAATGAGTTTGATCTACTAGATCTGTTATTAAGCGATCATATTACTCAATCCAATGAATTTCTTTTAATAAACTGAGTTTTCTAGTTCCGGCTCCTTGGACTCCTTAAGATATAGATGATCTAAAGGATATGGTTGATCCAAGATTTTTTTCAGGGTTAAAATTAATTATAATCAGAGGGGTTTCGGGGTGACTGAAAATCAAATATCTAGGCTAATATCAATGGGGCCAAAATTTAGGTCGAGATAGGGGGTTTAATTCCATTTATACTTAGTTTTTATCAATTTGTGCAATTGTGACATTCTACTCGTCACTTGTTTCCCTATTGCCTTATATTAACGAGACTTCCTTTAGTTTTAATATAATTCTATTTTATTCAAGTTTCTATTTCTTCTTTTCTAGGACTCTCTTTTCATGTTAACATAGTCAAAATAGTAGAAAATCCGCAAAACAATAAAAAACTCAAATAAATGGCCCATCATTTCGCACACTTTAAGTGTTCTATCACATGCCTCTCCACTTGTGTTTTTGAATCTATTAAAAGAATGATACATATATATATATATGGGTAAACTGGTTTTCTTCCACCTGGTTTTTTACAAAGTTTCTTTTTATTTCAATATATTTTGTTGATTGTGTATAAAATACATATGTACATATTTAGATGAGATATTAAGAAAATTCACATGTTGGTCCACAAATTTAGTTACTTTTTTTAACATTTGTATCTTGGTTGAGTTTTTCAGGAGAGGCATATCAAACTTCTATAATGGTAAATACAAATTTTACACTAGCCTAGATAAAGTTGAATCAAGTGTATCCGTAAAAGAGATAGCAAAACCGGATAATGCGTACGACAAGAAACCAAAAATGATGGTGGCACATAATAATTTCTTTAACAAGAGCTATTATAATCTTAAAGGAAGTACCATCCGGGGTGGGGTTTAACCAATTGATCTTCACATTCCAAAATTCCACTAGTTGTCCCATTAGCTGCTACTGGTCATTGTTTGGAAAGATTAAGAAATATTATGAAAATGATGAAATGTTTCTTGCATCTTAGCCCAGTGTAGTCAATATTTTAGACCGTAATGGCTACAAACTTTCTTTTAATCTTTAATTCTTACTTATCTTTAACTCTTAAATTTTTTAAGCCATGTTTCGTCTACATTATTGATTTTTTCATCTACAAAGACACAAGCAATTCAACAACTAGTGTATAAAGTTTTACATATTGATCCTCAACCTGGACCAAGCGACAACCTGAAACTGAACTCCACTAGGTCCATTTTGTAAACTGTATATATGTTTGTCGAAATTGAGTTGTTGATACAGGAGATAACTAATTACTCTTGAATTTGATAAATAAGTATTTCCTATGAATATTTTATTATGTATTTAAATGCTTAATAGTATGATAAAGTTATTTTATATGTCTTATTTGGCGAAAATTATATTTTGTCTGGCTGTCAAACGTATAATCTTTTGGGTTATTTACAAATTATATTTTTCAAATCATATAACTTTAATCGTTCACTGGAGTAAATGTATGTTTATTTTATATAAATTAAACTTGGTTGATGAAATATATTTTTCTTATGGACCATCTAGTTTTGATGAATGAAAGTTAAAGTAGGTTAATTAAATTTCTTTTACTTTGGGACCATCTAGTTTTGATGAATGGTCTTTCTAGTTAGCTCTCTAACTGTTTGAAGTTTCATTAATTGGCATTTCAACGACAAAGACATTTTATGTAATTAACTTGGCAAGTCTTATTGACCTTTTAACAATAGTATTTAATGTACTAATTCCAAAATTTGTAGTAGATTCGTGGTAAGGAATCATTAACTCACGGTATCTCTAAAAAATTTCAATATCTTGTTCCAAGATAAATATACAAGGTCATATTTCTAAGCTATTTTAAGTTTGATTTGATCTATAGGTCGAATAAAAATATAAAGAGTATGAATTCATCAATATTTCATATATATATATATATATATATATATATATATATATAGTTTTTCATACTGAACATGTTGAACTTAGGAAAAATATTTTATATACATAAAATATTAATTTGTATATGCCACAAATCGGTAAGTAAATAATCTAGTAAATGGCAACATGATTTTTTTTAATATAGTATTTTATACGTAACTTAAATATATTAATTTGTATTATATGTATATAAAATACTTTTTATAAATTTCAACAAGTCCAATAGGCATCTATATATTTATGAAAGAATATATTTACATAAAATTGTAGAATTCCAAATTCATGCATTCATCTATAATACATTTATCATGATATAAGTTTAAGTGACACATGATACTTATATCACTATTAAGTATAACTAAAATATAAAAAGTAGGTATGTATGCAAAAATATTAAATTTCATAAATATGCACTTGAGGGCCTATACTCATTTGTACATGTGTAGGTGTCCATACATTTTTCTATCATTTATTTGCACCATAATTTATAATTATTATTAGTAGAAATGGTATATATAAAGTATAAATATATATTTTTGAATCTTGACATAATTTAGGATAAACACATATTTTCTCTATATATATATATATATATATTTAAATTCAGTGCTTATTGTTAAATTCTTTTATCAATTTTAAGTATGAGTGTAAGATATACAATAAAGGTTATAAATTGTTTAAAAAGGTCAAAGGACCATGTTCCTCACTTGCATTGATTTTATCGTTAGACGAGTTATGTTAAATAACATATCAGATAGTTTTATTAGCTAGAAGTATACATATATTTCTTTGGTTTAATTTTCTATTGTAATGTGATTATATATATATAGGTGTGCATGTGGGGGCCTCGTAACTATCTCGTGTTTGCTTGTGGGGGCATCGTACCTATCTCGTGTAATCTTGTAGGCGACTCGTACCTATCTCGTGTATGCTTGTGGGGGTCGCATACGTATCTCATGTGTTCTTGTTGATTCCTCGTACATATCTCGTGTGTGCTTATGGGGGCCCTGTACCTATCTTGTTTTTCATGTTGGGGGGCTCATACCTATCTCGTGTGTTCCTATGGGTGTCTTGTACCTACTTCGTGCATACTTGTTTGATTCTTGTCCCTATCTCTAGTTTTCATCTGTACCATCTAAAATTTTATTTAATATGTAAGCAATATTATTTATAGTGATAAATCGCATTATTAGGTTTACTCGTGATATAGCTAACAGTGACCCACATAGTTTTTTATCTTAAAATTTGTGTTTGATATTTTTCGTGACTTACTAAGCATTCGGTTTCTCACTCGTTCTTAATGTCTGTGTTTTAGAGAAGCATGAATCAGACGAATGGGTATCTGAAGAGGGTAGAAAAGTTAACTAGTTACGAGCATATTGTTAAAGGGAGTCATGATGACTATCTCTATTTAAGAACTCATATTTACTTTCATTGAATTGTCACTATCTTAGGCATGCATGCTACATCAGATTCATCATCACCAATAGTCAATTTGTTCTTTAGGTTTAAATTTTTTTCTTAAAATGTCCAAACTTTACCACAATATAAATATTTTTGAGTTTCTTTAGACATTGTCTTACGATTATTAAAAGTTATCGTATTTTTTTTTGCATCCCGGACATGTATAATATCTTTTCTAGGTTTAATAAACAACTATAAGCCAATTCTTCTACCTAGTTTAATTTCAATTTTTCTGGTTATAAAAGAAGCAATCACTTGAACAAAAGTAGGGACAATACTCAGTTCTTCAATTTAGTTTAATTTCAATTTCTTTGGTTGTTAGAGAAGCAATCAATTTGATCAGAAGTAGGGATAATTGCTGCATATTTAAGTAGATCTTTAACAGCTTGATAAGAATAAAAAAAAAAAGTTAAAAACAGTCATGCACTTGTTATTATCATCCAAGGACTAAGGGGTACTATTTAACATCAAAGTCAATTTTAAAAATCCATCACTGTTATCATCCAGATATTTACTCGCATTCATTTTATTGTTAAACAAAGATCTTTTTAAAAAATACAAGTTGGGTAAAGACTTAGTAGAATAGAGAGATTCTAGTTTACCCTAGAGTTCAAGTGCAGTATCACATCGATGTACATTCCAGATAACTGAATTGCACATGTTAAGAAATAATATATTGAATGCTTCTTCCTCTATTTCTCTGACTATGTCCAAGAGATCTTTTGGCCATAGTTCTATGTTCTCAACCAATGCATGTCCTACAGTATGATGAGATAGTCGCACGTTCATCTTTATTTGCCGTACACCAAAGTCAATTTTTCCATCATAGGTTAACATCTCAAACGAGTTGTAGCCATCATGTTAGTACACAAAAATATAGATATGTACAAAAAGTTAAAAAAGAACTTTACAACATGAAAATACCTTTTAAACCATAAGTGTATATCCACCAGATCTTGAAAAACTGAAAAGTCTCTCAGGAGTTCAGAATATTAGAAATTTTATTGAAATACCTTTAAAGATTTTCAATATCTTAGAAACAAAAAATCTGAAAACCAAAATATTAAAAGAACTTTAATCGACTTTTAGATCTAGATAATCAAACCCTAAAAGAGTAAAAAATATAAGATATTTGTAAGGGATTTAAACAATCTCTTATTCCACCGTTGTAAAAATGTTAAGATCATAAGATTTGAGTTTCAAAATACATTTTAGAAATGAGATTAGATCAAACTATAAAGAACACAATGATTTGTCGTGGTTTAATTAAATATCTACGTCCACGTTGGGCTCTGGTGATAGACGTTACTTAACAATATTCAGACAATCAAACCAAAACCTTAAAGCTATCAACTAATATAGACTACCCAAACCAATTACGCTAGCTAACTAGTGATTATTTTTTATCTTTAGACTATACAAGCTGTTCCATGAGATTTAAACACTTTAATCGATCTAGAAGATAAACCCTAAGTTTATTTCTATTAGGAGAAAGAAGACTGAAAAACTCAAGAACAAGAGAATGAGCCGAAATATGAATAAGGGAACCTTATATATGGGGTGAGTAGGGTTTTAATACATCTTGCGTTTACATAATAAAACACAAACATTTTAGACTTAAGTCCAATAACCTATAAAAAAGTTTAGCCCAAATAATAAGACCAAAGCTGACTTATGACAAAACAATGATTGGACTAATCCAACCAAAAAAATAATCATATTTCATAAATATAAAAACTCAAATCCAATAGATAATTTAAATAGTTCTTTTTGTTCGATTTAACCCATATATAACATTTGACCTAAAATTATTTGATTCATTGAAATCTAAACATTTATATTTCTGAAACCTCGCCCTTCTTCTTCTTCATGAATAAAGTAGAGATAAAATAAAGAAAATCCATAAAATGAAGAAAAAGGAAAAGAGAAGGCTAAAATCAAAAGTTATTGTATAAAATGGTAAATTGTTTTGCTATTTTTTATATTTATATATAATTATATTTTTTTTTATAAGAAAAACTCTGATTTAGATGTACAATATGTGTCATTGAGAAAGATATATAAAAATGTCAACTAAAAAATTAATAAAAATTACTATATTCTTGAATCATTTATTTATATCTTGCAAATATACGAATGTCTATTTCAATTTATGGTTGAATCTTGTATTTTTATTGATCCTTATTAATATAAATGTTTTGAATTTATTTACAGAAAGATTGTTGATTATGATATTTCAGAATATATTTAGGTAAGTCTTGTCTCTCCTAAAAGTTGATAGTATATATAAGATTTTAAATTGATGATAAATTATAGTTAAGTTATAAATTATTTGAGTAATCATATGGTTCAATAAGTTAGAGATCTTAACAATTGAGGTCAATTAGAATTGATTTTCATGCAACAACTGATATTACCTTCACTTTACACATATCACTTATTCCCTAATTTTTTAATCAAAAATAAAAGAACTTTTTTTTTCGTTCGAAGGTGCCTGCGGCACCAAAAGAATAGAGAAGACAATATACAAGAAAAGAGATAAAATGATTTGATATTCAATAACAAGTAAAATTATTTTTTTAATCTTATTAAAAAATGAAATCATTCATACTAAAAACAAAAGGATCACTTTCTCATTTTAATATAAAGAATTTTTCAGTCTATTTGTTATTAAAATATAGACATTTCTTCTCATTAATCAAACGAGAATGTCATACATTTTTAATATTTATCTATATCTTTATAAAAAAATAAAGTCCCTAAAAGACTTGAAAGTAACATAAATAAATATATGTACTCTTCTATTATTATAATCTATTGAACTTTTTGTTTTTATAATTACGTCATTTTGGAAAATGTAGGTTTTTAATAATTTGAGGGAGGGAAAATTACCAAACCAGGAGGAGTATGATGTTAACTTTGACGGAGAACTCCCAATAAATGAGGAGGATTATGACTTCGATGATGATGATGATGATGATCAACAACGCCGTATGAAAAAGAGTAATCATCGGTACACAAAATTGCAGATACAAAAAATGGAAGCGTACGTCGTCTTTCATAAATTTAATCTGGTCATATAACTATAATAAAAAGGAATTTCAATTTTATAATCTATATATCTTAGACTTTACTAAATATTTATAATTTATAGATTATTTAAAGAATGTTCCCATCCCAATAACAATGAGTACCAAAAGATGGGTCGTTTCCAAAACAAGCGCGCTCTAATGAAGGTAAAATATGTGTTTTCTTATTATTTTTTTGAAGTGACAATTATAAAAAGCTATAATTACCCAACCAAGAAAACCCTTTCTTAAATTGTTTATTATTCAAAATATATGAAATTGTTACTTTAAATACTTTGAACGCATCCAAGCAACACTACTACCTCATATAGATGAAATATAAATGTTTGCTTATCTTGCAAGGAAAAACATGAAAACTCCAAGAACGTCCAACTGCTAGCAGAAAATGAACGATTTCGGGCTGAAACACGAGGATTCGTGAAGCTCTTAGCAATGTTGCTAGGTGTTCAAAGTGTGGAGGAAACACGGCAACATTAGGAGATATGTCGTTTAATAAACACCAACTTAGATGTGAAAATAACATATTGAGAAAGGAGTTACTAGTACTACTAATTAAATTATATAATGTTTAGAAGTTTAAATTTGACTTTTGTTTTATTACATACGTTTTCTAGTTTGATCGTCTATCTACTATGATGAACAATTACCTTGGAAAATCTGCTGCGACCTACTCTTATCAAACTCCGATTCCCATGCCTGCACAACACATGCTTAAATATGGATTAAGCTCACACAAAACCACCATGGAGAGAATTGGTGCTGGGCCATCAACTCCAACAATAACAATCCCACCTTTCTTTCTATGTTCCGCAATTATATACTCCAACAATTTAACCCCTTCACTATCAAGCGCAACCGAAGGTTCATCAAGTAACCAAATCGGACGATCAATAGCTAACAATCTCGCCAGCTGTACTCTCTTCCTTTGACCCATTGACAACATTCTTGCCTTATCCTTAACAAGCCTCCCTAATCCCATAAGCTCTAAAGCAGGTAAAGATCTTCCTTGTTTACCTTCAAGAACTTCAAACCATTGAACATTGTCAAGAACTGTGAATTTGTCTTTAATTGCGTCTTTTAAAGATAGCTAATTGAGTTGAAGTTTGTATTGATGGAATATTCCTGAGTCTGTTATGTTATGATTGTTCCATAGGATTTCTCCAGCTGATGGTTTTGAAAAACCAACCATCATTCGTAAGAATGTGCTTTTGCCTGATCCATTTGTTCATGTGAGAATTAGTGCTGTCGTAAGATTTGTTGAGCGTTTCTCATGCATGAGACATTGTTGAGTAGAATCCTAGGAATTGGGGGTTTACGTAGAGACATGAAGAATCTTTACACTTTACACTTTAATTGTTCTATCACATGCCTCTCCACTTGTGTTTTTGCATCTATTAAAAGAATGCTACATATATGGGTAAACTGGTTTTCTTCCTCCTGGTTTTTTACAGTTTAAGTTTCTTTTTATTTCAATATATTTTGTTGATTGTGTATAAAATACATAGGTACTTGAGTATATGAGATATTAAGTAAATTCTCATATTTGTCCTCAAATTTAGGTTCTTTTTTTTAACATTTGGATCTTGGTTTTGTTTTTCAGGAGAGGCATATCAAATTTCTATAATGGTAAATTTAAATCTTACACTAGCCTAGTTAAAGTTGAATCAAGTTTATCCGTAAAAGAGATATCAAAACTGGATAATGCGTACGACAAAAACACAAAATGATGGTGGCACATAATAATTTCTTTAACAAGAGCTATGATAATCTTCAAGGAAGTACCATTCGGGGTTGGGGTTTAACAAATCGATCTTCACATTCCAAAATTCTACTGGTTGTCTCATTAGCTGCTACTAGTCATTGTTTGGAAAGGAGGAAGAAAGATTATGAAAATGATGAAATGTTACTTGCATCTTAGCCTAGTCTAGTCAATGTTTTAGACTGTAATGGCTACAAACTTTCTTTTAATTTTCTATTCCTACTTGTCTTTAACTCTTCAATTTTTTAAGCCATGTTTCATCAAAATTATTGTTGTTTTCATCTACAAAGACACAAGCAATTCAACAACTAGTGTATCAAGTTTTACATAATGATCCTCAACCTGGACCAAGCGACCACCTGAAACTGAACTCCATTAGTTCCATTTTATGTTTGTCGAAATTGAGTTGTTGAAACAGTGGATAACTAAGTAGTCTTGAATTTGATAAATAAGTATTTCCTATGAATATTTTATTATGGATTTAAATATTAATAGTATAATAAAGTTATTTTATATGTCTTATTTGGCAAAAATTATATTGTCTCTTGTTATCAAAAAAATCAATGGTATGTGTATAATCCTTTGGGTCATTTACAAAATATATTTTTCAAATCATATATCTTTAATCGTTCACTGGATTACATGTATGTTTACTTTTTATAAATTAAACTTGGTTACTGAAATATATTTTACTTTTGGACCATCAAGTTTTGATGAATGAAAGTTAAAGTAGGTTAATTAATTTCTTTAAATTTGGAACCATCTAGTTTTAATGAATGATGTTCCTAGTTAGCTCTTTAACTGTTTGAAGTTTCATTTATTATTCTTTCACTTGTAACTAATACTAATAATATATATATATATATATATATTATATTTCAGAGTTTTTTCTATGGTCCAGATTTACTCGTAGAAGTGGTACCGAAAATTAAATCTGGCCAAACATAAGTGGTTGCCAAGATTTAATCTGGCTAAACATAAGTGGTGGTGAGGATTGATTCCTGTCAACGGAATTCATTTTAACTTTAGTGTCTTCAGACACGCTTTTTTTTAACCTGGTACGATTCCTGTAAACAGAATTCCTTTTTTCTTTAGTGTCTTTAGACACAGGTTTTACCTAGTTAATATATATAGCATTTTTTTAATATTTTATTTACCGAAAAAAGGTCGCTGACCATGGCATTTCAACGATAGATACATTTTGTGTAATTAACTTTGCAAGTCTTATCTACCTTTTACTAATAGTATTTAATGTATTAATTCTAAACTTGGTGGTAGATTCAGGGTAAGGAATCATTGACTCACGGTATCTCTAAAATTTTACAATATCTTGTTCCATTATAAATATACAAGGTTATATATCTAAACTATTTTAAGGTTGATTTGATCTATAGGTCGAATAAAAATATACAGAGTATGAATTCATCAATATTACATATATATATATATATATATATATATATATATATATATATAGTTTTTTATACTGAACATGTTGAACTTATGAAAAATATTTTATATGCATAAAATATTAATTTGTATATTCCACAAATCGGTAAGTAAATAATCTAGTAAATGCCAACATGATTTTGTTTATACAGTATTTTACACGTAACTTAAATATATTAATTGGTATTATATGTATATAAAATACTTTTTCATAAGTTCGACAAGTCCAATAGGCATCTATATATTTATGAAAGTATATACTTATATGAAATTGTGGCATTCCAAATTTATGCATTCATCTATAATACATTTATCATGATATAAGTTTAAGTGACACATGTTACTTTTATCTCTATTAAGTATGACTGAAATATAAAACGTAGGTATGTATGCAAAAATATTAAATTTATTAAATATGCACTAGAGGACCTATACTCATTTTTATTTGTATAGGTGTCCATACATTTTTCTATCTTTTATTTTCACCATACTCTATAATTAGTATTAGTAGAAATGGTATTTATAATGTATAAATATATATATTTATGAATCTTGATATAATTTAGGATAAATACATATTTTCTATATATTTTTTTAATTCAGTTCTTATTGTTAAATTCTTTTATCAATTTCCAATATGTGTTTAAGATATACAACGAAGGTTATAAATTGTTTAAAAAAGTCAAAGGGCCATGTTCCTAACTTGCATGGATTTTATTGTTAGACGAGTTATATTAAATAACATATCATATAGTTTTATTAACTAGAAGTATACATATATTTCTTTGGATTATTTTTCTATTGTAATGTGATTATATATATTAGTGTGCCTGTGGGGGCCTCGTACCTATCTCGTGTTTGCTTGTGGGGGCCTCGTACCTATCTCGTGTAAGCTTATAAGGTACTCGTACCTATCTCTTGTATGCTTGTGGGGGTCTCATACATATCTCATGTGTTCTTGTGGATGCCTCGTACATATCTCATGTTTTCCTGTGTGGGCGCTGTACCTATCTTGTTTTCCTTGTTGGGAGCCTCATACCTATCTCGTGTGTGCCTATGGGTGTCTTGTACCTACCTCGTGTATGCTTGTCTGGTTCTTGTCCCTGTTTCAAGTTTTAATGTGTACCATCAGAACTTATTTCATATGTAAGCAATATTATTTATAGTGATGAGTTGCATTATCAGGTTTACTCATCATATATCTATCAGTGACCCACATAGTTTTTTATCTTAAAATTTGTGTCTGATATTTTTCATGACTTACTAAGCATTCGGTTTCTCACTTGTACTTAATGTCTGTGTTTTAGATAAACACGAAATAGAGGAATGGGTATGTGAAGACGGTAGAAAAGTTAACTAGTTACGAGCATCTCATTAAAGGGAGTCATGATGACTATTTCTATTTATGAACTCATATTTACTTTTGTTATTTTTTCGGTTATAGAAAATCCTTGTGCATAACATGAGAACTCCTTTTGTTGTATGTTGTGTTGCGTTCTAACCATATCCACGTTGACAGCAGTCGAAGCGTGACATAGTTGGTATTAAAGCTTAGGTTATGATCTCCAAGGTAAGTATTTGAGTTCGATAATATGAATATATGAATACGAGTTTGTTTGTTTAGATATTTAGTTTTAGAGTAGATCTACAAGTTGAGGTTCCATACGGGCGTTGTACCTCTTAGGTTTTATTAGAGTGCTTAGCAGAAGCTTGGTAAGATTGCGATGATTAACTAACTTGACCAAGATATCGTGTTAGTGTAATTTATATTTATCTTAAGTTGTATGGGATTGAAACTTTGTAGTGAAGATTCCAACCTTGGTTGACTTATAGGCGAGTACTCATTAAATCATCAACTTTATTCATCTTTAGTGTGTTTACCAATCTTTTATAATTATCACACTGTAGCCATTTATATTCTTTTATATGGGCAACAAGGAAGCGTACCCCTAATTTTAAAATATTTCAAGTTATGTTTTCATACCTTTATTAGATATTTTTCAAAACCTTTATTGAATATATTAGCTCATGCCTTTTTAAAAATTTATTTAGTTTATATGCATATGCAATAAAAAGTTATGAAGATTACATTGACCTTAATTTCTTTTCAGAAAATAAGCTTAAGGTTTATTATGCATGTGGTACATATTTAGACTATAATTGTAGTGAAATATTATGCATGTGATTTTGATATCGTAGTAGACCCTTCTCATACTTTCTCAATCTGTGATATATTCTACTTGCTAGGTCGATAAAAGTGTTTCAAAATTTGCATAAAAAGGGCTTTTCATTTAGGTTATTTTATTCGTAATAATTACTTTCTTCATAAATGTTTTGAAATAAATTATACTACCTTGGAATTTTATGTGCGAATGGACTAAATTTATTATAATCTAGTTCATGTTTGGTTTATTTTACTTGATAATATTGTACTTGAAGTGCGAGTTTAGATGGCGAATTTCCTTATAATAGGGGGAAAGTGTAATGACCTAATAATTCTGTTTTTTTGTTTTTGTTTTAGTTTTTTTATTGTTGTATATAATATTCTAAATATATATTATATAAGACTACGTTTTATATTGTAAACATTCTAATTAATCTTTCACCTTTCACTTTCTTATAAGTTACTTATGTTATATTTTATTTTATTTATTCATTTTATCCGCCTAAATGTCTTTCTCCCTATCTTCTTCGAAACATATTTCCTTATTCATATTCTAAATGCATGAAACAAGTTTTCCTAATTGATTAAGAAAGAGTCAATATGTAATGTTTTTTTACTTTTAATTATGTAAATTTTTTATCCATTTATTTATTTTTGATCAATACATATTTTGACTGTATAGTCTTAATATATATGTGTTAGAGGCTACAACTCTTGTTAAGTTTGTTAATAATATTATAAATTTGAAGAATCACAAGGAACATGTAATTTACTTTTTAGCATAAAAATATAAATCATATGTTATAGTTTTTCAGTTTGGTCCATATGAAATTTTACATGCTTATATATATATGTGTGTGATATGTTTCTATATTTTTATCATTAATATTAGAATTTCGTTAAGTGATATTCATAATGATCAAAAGAAGTAAAATAAAAATGATTAATTTTTTTATTTAGTTTTTCATGAGCATTCTTGATAAATGACATATTTAATGGTTGATTTATATCAAATTAAGCTGAATCATTAATATTAGGTTTATCGACTTATTTGTATATATATATATCTATTGGTCAAAATTAGGATTTAAGTCTCACAAATATGTTTGTTATGCCTTAAAAATTTATGTTACGATTATATGTACTATTAATCTACTTTATTGTCTAAATTATTTACCTTGAATTGAGTTTATTAGTAGAAGATTATGAAAGAGATTATGGATTAAGTTTGGACTAGATTATCGATTTTAATATGTTATGGGTTTTGAGAGTTCAACTTTATCCCGTGCTTGATTTAGGGATTTGGTATAAAAAAATTTGGATGATTACACTGGACTATTAAACACTTGGAAACTAGAATCTACTTTGTTTAAATATATATTTGCTCTCATTATTGGTTATTTTTCATTAATTCCACATAAAGATATTAGGTGATATAGTGATGTTATTAAAAAGTTTTACATATATGTTGGAGAAAGAATATTCTAAGTATGAAATATATATATATATATATATTCTTTTCATCGTATATGCTACCCTATATGTTTTGTATTAGTAAACTATATAATTTAAATCATGTTGAATTTACTAGATTATTTAATAACTGATTAGTGAAATATATAAATTTATATTATATGTATATAAAATATTATTCGTAAGTTCAACATGTCCAACAGAAATCTGAATACGTCTAAAATATTACATTTATATGAAAATGTAGCATTCCAATATCATGTATTCATCTATAATGTGTTTATCGTGATCTAAGTATAAATGAAACATGTTACATTTATAACTTTTATGTATTAATGACATATAAAAAGTAGGTGTGTATGCATAGATATTAGATATTGTAAATGTTCACTGGAGTGCCTATAGTGATTAGTATATGTATATGTATCTATAAATATTTTTATCTCTTATTTCGACCATACTTTATAATTTGTATTAGTAGAAATGACATATAAAGAGTATATATATATTTATGTCAATCTTGACATAATTTAGGAGGAACACATACCTTTTATATTTATTTTTCTTTAATTATGTGCTCTTTTCTAAATTCTTTGATCAATTTTATTATGTATGTAAGATATACATGTATGGTTATAAATTGTGTAAAAACTCTAAGGACCATGTTCCTCACTTGCATGTCATTTATCGTTAGATGAGTTATGGGATGGTTTTATTAACAAGACGTATACCCATCTTTTATTGTATTATTTTTCTATAGCAATGTGATTATATAGCTCGTGCCCGTGGGGGCCTCGTACCTATCTCATGTGTGCTTGTGGGGGCTACGTACGTATCTTGTGTGTTCCAGTAGGGGTATCAAACCTATCTCGTGTGTGCCTATTTTGGCCTCGTACACATCTCATATGTGCCTGTGGGGGCCTCGTACCTATCTAGTGTCGTACCTATCTCATGTGTGCTTATGGGGGCCACTCACCTATATCGTGAGTGCCTATGGAGGTAGTGTGGTTAGTTCACTCATGATATATACGATTATTACTCCACATGTATAGTACTTTGACTATTAGAAAATATTGCAAATATACCATTAAACAACTTAACCTCTGTAATAATTTTTTTTATCCATATAGCCTCTTTCAAGCAACGGATAATGGAAAAATATTTAGACTTGGTGGTTGAAAGATCCTACATCGGTTGTAATTGAGATTTCCAAGATATGAATTTATGCCCCAAATTGAAACTTTGGGCAGTGGTGGACTTTCATGAGTCCCTATCTCTATCAAAATTTGAGGGTACATTGGCAACAACCTCAAAAGGCTAATTATGTTACCATATATCAACCCACATTTAAAGTAGAATTTACATATATCAAAACATGGTTAAGCGCTAACCAACCATCATAACCATGATTAGACATGTATCTACTATATATAGATATAGAAATATAAAATCAAGTCTAGTTCTAATCATGAGATACACAAAATATCCAATAACATTAGACGAAGGAATACTTTTTATTTTTAAAATATCAAATTGTGTTTTGCGTAACAACTACTTAGACAAAACAAAATGACAAATAAAACGAATCTTTATATTTTTGCAATTCAAATTACCAAACGTAGAAATAATCCTTTTCAAGTATGGTCCTTATTGTATTTTTAATATGAAATTTGATGGGTACCTATCAATCATTATGCCAAGTATTTTTCTAGCATTTCCTAAAACTTTCGTATCAAACTCGTATTTCAAGGAATCCTTCAATTTATTTATAAGAGATAGAGACTTGCATATAATGAACATATCATGAACACAAAAAAGAACGTATATCGCATATTTATCTTTCCAAGTAAAGTAAAAACAAGCATTATACTTTGATATATTGAATCCAAAAGACAAAACTAAAGAACCAGACATCTTATACCATTGCGTTGGGGAATATCCATATAAGGAGTTTATTAAGAGACATACATGACTGGGCAACTTGGAATCATGGTATCCTTTAGGTTGCCTCATGTAAATAAATTCATCAAGCTCGACATACAAAGAAAGCTGTCTTAACATCTAACTTCTCAATTTCAAGATTAAAACTGACTACATATGCTAACATAATTCTAATAATTTTAACCTTCGTCCGATGAGATAAAATTACAGTTATGTCAATGTATTCCCTTTGAGTATATCCCTTAGCAACTAGTCTAGCTTTATATCTTGGTGGGACAGAATTTAACCTACCTTCTTTCAGTTTATAAAGTCCTCTACGTTCAACTAGTTTAATATCTTTAGGTTTAATAACTAAACTCCAAGTGTTATTAAGTAAAAGGGAATTGAATTATTGGTTCACATCAATTACCCAAAGTTTATTATCCTTATAACTTATAACATCAACATAAGAATAAGGCTCAAAATCCTAATCCTCAACCGCAGTTTAAAGGCAGTATAAACTAAGTCAACATAGGAAAACTTGCAAGGAGCCTCATGCACTCTTCTTTGACTATCTCTAGCTAAATTGTAGTCTTGAAGTCCTTCTGTTGATGACTCATCCAAGTATTTAGCCTCGTCAGCTTCAGGTCCTTTAGGCTTCTCAACACCTTCAACGTTTACCTAGTCTTGGGGATGATCCACTTGATGGTCTCCATCAGAAAACTCAACTGTCTGTCTAGGATTAAGGTGTTCCACTTCAAACTCATACCCCACAATATCAACACTTTGTTCGAATAAAACATCATTACATTTATCTGGAAGACTCTTGCAAGTAAATGTTAACTCATCAAATATAACATCTCTACTTAAATCTTTTTGATTCACTAGCAGTTTTATCCCACAACATATAACATTTAATCCCATGCTATTGTTGATAAACCAACATAATACATTTAATGGACTTGGGTTAAGTTTACCATTTCTTGGTATAAGAATAATCAGCACACCCAAAAATTCGTATGTGAGACAGGCCACACACATGCCAGTGTAGACTTCCATATGGGATTGAAGTCAATGGACCAGTTAGGCTCCGTGTTTATCAAATAAGTTGCAGTATACATGTTTCCCCCCACCCTAAAAGACGAAAACTTTGGTAAACCAGAAATATATAAAAGAATTCTAACTTTTTCTAAAAGATTTATATTCATTCTCTTAGCAACCTCATTTTGCGGAGGAGCTTTTAAAAGTTATATGTCTCAAAAAATCTATTTATTTACAAAAAAGTTCAAACTGTTCATTACAAAACTCAAGCCTACTATTAGTTCTACAAACTTTAAAAACTTAAACATATTGTTTTTCCTCTAAAATTTTCTACTCTTTGATTTTAGAAAAAGTTTAGTCTTTTTTTTTTCAATAAAATAGTCCACACCCTTCTACTAAAATCATTCGGAATAGACTGAAAATGTTTAAACTTATCAAGTAGATCAAACCTTTCAGGGCCCATAAGTCTGCATGGCCATACTCGAGGTAGTCTAAGGCTTGGTTTACCCCCTCCTTTAACTTAATCTTGTGTCGCTTTGCGAAACACAGTTTTCACAGAAGGATAGATCACAAATCAAATCCTTACCGAAGTATCCCTAATTGTTTAACATGGTGAGCCCCTTCTAGCTCATATGCCCAAGCCTCAATTTCCATTCAGAGTACCTACATTCTTAGACTCTAAAACAACATTAGATAAACAAGAAATATGATTTATATTGATAACATACAATCCAGATAACTTGGTACCAGAAAACAAAAGCTTAGAATCCTATATACATGAATGATACCCTTAGACACTTCAAACACACATCGAAGATCATCAAATGCACCCAAAGAAATAAAATTCCTTTTTAATGCAAATATATATCTAACATTTTTCAAAGTAATGATTTTTCCGACATACGTTTTCAGTTATATCTTACCAACACTCTTAACATCACATGTTTATTCATTTCTAATACAAAAAATTTCATTATTAGTTTCAACAAGATCATAAAATAAATTAGATAAGGGATACATATGAAACATTCAACAAGAATCAAATATCCAACTTACATAATAAGACTTATCTATGAAATTATATGCTTCACATACATCACCATCTATCTTAGGCATGCATGCTACATCAGATTCATCATCACCAATAGTCAATTTGTTCTTTAGTTTTAAATTTGTTTTTTTAAAATGTCCAAACTTTACCACAAATAAAAGGTTTTTTGTTTCTTTAGACATTTTCTTACGATTATTAAAAGTTATCTTATATTTTTTTTTGCATCCCGGACATGTATAATATATGTTATAGGTTTAATAAACAGCTATGACCTAATTCTTCTACTTAGTTTAATTTCAATTTTTCTGGTTAGCAAACAAGCAATCACTTGATCAAAAGTAGGGACAATACTCAGTTCTTCAACTTAGTTTAATTTCAATTTTTTGGTTGTTAAACAAGAAATCACTTTGATAAAAAGTAGGGACAATTGTTTCATATTGAAGTATATCTTTAACAACTTGATAAGAATCAAGAATATTTAAAATAGTCATGCACTTATTAGTATCATCCAAAGACTAAGGGGTACCCTTTAACATCAAAGACAATTTTAAAAATTCATCACTGTTATTATCAAATGAGTTGTAGACATCATGTTAGTACACGAAAAATATAGATATGTACAAACAAATAAAAAAGAAATTTAAAATATGAAATACTTTTTAAACCACGAGTTTATATCCATCAGATCTCGAAAACTGAAAAGTCTCTCAGGAGTTCAGAATATATGAAAACTTTTTGAAATGCATTCAAAGAATTTCAGGAAGCCATAAACACCAAATCTGAAACTTTACCACAATGTAAATATTTTTGAGTTTCTTTAGTCTTTATCTTACAATTATTAAAAGTTATCGTCTTTTTTTTTGCATCCTGGATATGTATAATATCTGTTATAGGTTTAATAAACAGCTATAAGACAATTCTTCTACTTAGTTTAATTTCAATTTTTCTGGTTAGCAAAGAAGGATTCACTTGATCAAAAGTAGGGACAAGACTCAGTTCTTCAACTTAGATTAATTTCAATTTCTTTGGTTGTTAAAGAAGCAATCACTTTGATCAGAAGTAGGGACAATTGTTGCATATTGAAGTAGATCTTTAACAACTTAATAGGAATCAAGAATAGAGTTAAAAACAGTCATGCACTTGTTATTATCATCCAAGGACTAAGGGGTACCATTTAAGATCAAATTCAGTTTTAAAAATTCATCACTAATATCATCCAAAGATTTACTCGCATCCAATTTATAGTTAAACAAAGATCCTTTTAGAAAATACAAGTTGGGTAAAGACTTAGTAGAATAGAGAGATTCTAGTTTACCCTAGAGTTCAAGTGCAGTATCACATCGATGTACATTTCAAATAACTGAATCGAACATGTTAAAAAACAATAAATTGAATGCTTCTTCATCTATTTCTCCGACTATGTCCAGGAGATCTTTAGGCCATAGTTCTATGTTCTCAACCAATGCATGTCCTGCAATATGATGAGATAGTAGCACGTTCATCTTTATCTGCCGTAAACAATAGTTAATTTTTCCATCATAGGTTAACATGTCAAACGAGTTGTAGCCATCATGTTAGTACACGAAAAATATAGATATGTACAAAAAGTTAAAAAAAACTTTACAGCATAAAAATACCTTTTAAACCATGAGTTTATATCCACGAGAACTCAAAAACTGAAAAGTCTCTCAAGAGCTCAGAATATTAGAAATTTTATTAAAATACCTTTAAAGATTTTCAAGATCCTAGAAACACAAAATAAGAAATCCCAAAATATTAAAAGAACTTTTATCGACTTTTAGAGCTGGATCATCAAACCCTAAAAGAGTATAAAATATAAGATATTTGTAAGGGATTTGAACAAACTCTTATTTCACTGTTGTAAAAACGTTAGGATCTTAAGATTTGAGTTTCAAAATACATTTTAGAAAAGAGGTTAGAGCAAATTATAAAGAACAGGATAATTTATCGTGGTTTAACAAAATATCTACGTCCACGTTGGGCTCCGGTGATAAAAGTTACTTAACAAAATGGTAAATTGTTTTGCTATTTTTTATATTTATATATAATTATATTTATTTTTTATAAAAAAAACTCTGATTTAGATGTACAATATGTGTCAATGAGAAAGATATATAAAAATCTCAACTGAAAAATTAATAAAAATTATTATATTCTTGAATCATTTATTTATATCTTGCAAATATACGAATGTCTATATAAATTTATGGTTGAATCTTGTATTTTTATTGATCCTTATTAATATAAATGTTTTGAATTTATTTACAGAAAGATCGTTGATTATGATATTTCAGAATATATTTAGGTAAGTCTTGTCTCTCCTAAAAGTGGATAGTATATATATAAGATTTTAAATTGATGATAAATTATAGTTAAGTTATAAATTATTTGAGTAATCATATGGTTCAGTAAGTTAGAGATCTTAACAATTGAGGTCAATTAGAATTGATTTTCATGCAACAACTGATATTACCTTCACTTTACACATATCACTTATTCCCTAATTTTTTAATCACAAATAAAATAACTTTTTTTTTACTTTGGGCACCAAAAGAAAAGAGAAGACAATATACAAGAAAAGAGATAAAATAATTTGATATTCAATAACAAGTAAAATTATTTTTTTAATCTTATTAAAAAATGAAATCATTCATGCTAAAAACAAAAGGATCACTTTCTCATTTTAATATATAGAATTTTTTAGTCTATTTGTTATTAAAATATAGACATTTCTTCTCATTAATCAAACGAGAATGTCATACATTTTTAATATTTATCTATATCTTTATAAAAAAATCAAGTCCCTAAAAGATTTTAAAGTAACATAAATAAATATATGTACTCTTCTATTATTATAATCTATTGAACTTTTTGTTTATAATTACGTCATTTTAGAAAATGTAGGTTTTTAATGATTTGAGGGAGGGACAATTACCAAACCAGGAGGAGTATGATGTTAACTTTGACGGAGAACTCCCAATAAATAAGGAGGATTATGACTTCGATGATGATGATGATGACCAACAACGCCGTATGAAAAAGAGTAATCATCGTACACAAAATTGCAGATACAAAAAATTGAAGCGTACGTCTTCTTTCATAAATTTAATCTGGTCATATAACTATAATAAAAAGGAATTTTAATTTTATAATCTATATATCTTAGACTTTACTAAATATTTATAATTTATAGATTTTTTAAAGAATGTTCCCATCCCAATAACAAGGAGTACCAAAAGATAGGTCCTGAGATAGGGTTGGAGCCGTCACAAATCAAATTCTGGTTCCAAAATAAGCGCGCTCAAATGAAGGTAAAATATGTGTTTTCTTATTATTTTTTTGAAGTGACAATTATAAAATGCCATAATTACCCAACCAAGAAAACCCTTTCTTAAATTGTTTATTATTTGAAATATATGAAATTGTTATTTTAAATACTTTGAACCCATCCAAGCAACACTACTACCTCTTATAGATGAAATATAAATTTTGCTTATCTTGCATAGGAAAAACATGAAAACTGCAAGAACGTCCAACTGCGAGCGGAAAATGAACGATTTTGGGCTGAAACGCGAGGATTCGTGAAGCTCTTAGCAATGCTGCTAGGTGTTCAAGGTGTGGAGGAAACACGACAACATTAGGAGATATGTCGTTTAATGAACACCAACTTAGATGTGAAAATAACATATTGAGAAAGGAGTTACTAGTACTACTAATTAAATTATTTAATGTTTAGAAGTTTAAATTTAACTTTTGTTTTATTACATACGTTTTCTAGTTTGATCGTCTATCTACTATGATGAACCATTACCTTGGAAAATCTGCTGCGACCTAATCTTATCAAACTTCGATTCCCATGCCTGCACAACACATGCTTAAATATGGATCAAGCTCAAACAAAACCACCATGGAGAGCATTGGTGCTGGGCCATCAACTCCAACAATAACAATCCCACCTTTCTTTCTATGTTCCGCAATTATATACTCCAACAATTTAACCCCTTCACTATCAAGCGCAACCGAAGGTTCATCAAGTAACCAAATCGGACGATCAATAGCTAACAATCTCGCCAGATGTACTCTCTTCCTTTGACCCATTGACAACATTCTTGCGTTATCCTTAACAAGCCTCCCTAATCCCATAAGCTCTAAAGCAGGTAAAGATCTTCCTTGTTTATCTTCAAGATCTTCAAACCATTGAACATTGTCAAGAACTGTGAATTTGTCTTTAATTGCGTCTTTTAAAGATAGCCAATTGAGTTGAAGTTTGTATTGATGGAATATTCCTGAGTCTCTTATGTTATGATTATTCCATAGGATTTCTCCAGCTGATGGTTTTGAAAAACCAGCTATCATTCGTAAGAATGTGCTTTTGCCTGATCCATTTGTTCCTGTGAGAATAAGTGCTGACCCTTCATAAAGGGAAACATTCACATGCCGTAAGATTTGTTAAGCGGTTCTCATGGATGAGACATTGTTGAGTAGAATCCTAGGGGGGTTTACGTAGAGACATGAAGAATCTTTACACTTTACACTTTAATTGTTTTATCACATTCCTCTCCACTTGTGTTTTTGCATCTATTAAAAGAATGCTACATATATGGGTAAACTGGTTTTCTTCCTCCTGGTTTTTTACAGTTTAAGTTTCTTTTTATTTCAATATATTTTGTTGATTATGTATAAAATACATAGGTACTTGTGTATATGAGATATTAAGTAAATTCTCGTGTTTGTCCTTAAATTTAGGTTCTTTTTTTTAACATTTGGATCTTGGTTTTGTTTTTCAAGAGAGGCATATCAAATTTCTATAATGGTAAATTTAAATCTTACACTAGCCTAGTTAAAGTTGAATCAAGTTTATCCTTAAAAGAGATAGCAAAACTGGATAATGCGTACGACAAAAACGCAAAATGATGGTGGCACATAATAATTTCTTTAACAAGAGCTATGATAATCTTCAAGGAAGTACCATCCGGGGTGGGGGTTTAACCAATCGATCTTCACATTCCAAAATTCCACTGGTTGTCCCATTTGCTGCTACTGGTCATTGTTTGGAAAGGATGAAGAAATATTATGAAAATGATGAAATGTTTCTTCCATCTTAGCCCAGTGTAGTCAATGTTTTAGACTGTAATGGCTACAAACTTTCTTTTAATCTTTAATTCTTACTTATCTTTAACTCTTCAATTTTTTAAGCCATGTTTCGTCTACATTATTGATGTTTTCATCTACAAAGACACAAGCAATTCAACAACTAGTGTATCCAGTTTTACATATTGATCCTCAACCTTGACCAAGCGACAACCTGAAACTGAACTCCACTAGGTCCATTTTGTAAACTGTATATATGTTTGTCGAAATTGAGTTGTTGATACAGGGGATAACTAAATACTCTTGAATTTGATAAATAAGTATTTCCTATGAATATTTTATTATGTATTTAAATGCAAAATAGTATGATAAAGTTATTTTATATGTCTTATTTGGCGAAAATTATATTTTGTCTGGCTATCAAACGTATAATCTTTTGGGTTATTTACAAAATATATTTTTCAAATCATATATCTTTAATCGTTCACTGGAGTAAATGTATGTTTACTTTATATAAATTAAACTTGGTTGATGAAATATATTTTTCTTATGGACCATCTAGTTTTGATGAATGAAACTTAAAGTAGGTTAATTAAATTTCTTTTACTTTGGGACCATCTAGTTTTGATGAATGGTCTTTCTAGTTAACTCTCTAACTGTTTGAAGTTTCATTAATTGGCATTTCAACGACAAAGACATTTTATGTAATTAACTTGGCAAGTCTTATCGACCTTTTAACAATACTATTTAATGTACTAATTCCAAAATTTGTAGTAGATTTGGGGTAAGGAATCATTGACTCACGGTATCTCTAAAAAATTTCAATATCTTGTTCCAAGATAAATATACAAGGTCATATTTCTAAGCTATTTTAAGTTTGATTTGATCTATAGGTCGAATAAAAATATAAAGAGTATGAATTCATCAATATTTCATATATATATATAATATATAGTTTTTTATACTGAACATGTTGAACTTAGGAAAAATATTTTATATAAAAATATTAATTTGTATATGCCACAAATCGGTATGTAAATAAACTAGTAAATGCCAACATGTTTTTTTTATATAGTATTTTACACGTAACTTAAATATATTAATTGGTATTATATGTATATAAAATACTTTTTCGAAAGTTCAACAAGTCCAATAGGCATTCATCTATAATACATTTATCATGATATAAGTTTAAGTGAAACATGTTACTTATATCACTATTAAGTATAACTAAAATATAAAAAGTAGGTATGTATACAAAAATATTAAATTTATTAAATATGCACTAGAGGGCCTATACTCATTTGTATATGTGTAGGTGTCTATACGTTTTTCTATCTTTTATTTGCACCATAATTTATAATTATTATTAGTAGAAATTGTATATATAAAGTATAAATATATATTTTTGAATCTTGACATAATTTAGGATAAACACATATTTTCTATATATATATATATATATATATATATATATATATATATATATATATTTAAATTCGGTGCATATAGTTAAATTCTTTTATCAATTTTAATACGAGTGTAAGATATACAAGAAAGGTTATAAATTGTTTAAAAAAGTCAAAGGCCTATGTTCCTCACTTGCATTGATTTTATTGTTAGACGAGTTATGTTAAATAACATATCAGATAGTTTTATTAACTAGAAGTATACATATATTTCTTTGGATTATTTGTCTATTGTAATGTGATTATATATATAGGTGTGCATGTGGGGGCCTCGTACCTATCTCGTGTTTGCTTGTGGGGGCATCGTACCTATCTCGTGTAATCTTGTAGGGGACTCGTACGTATCTCGTGTATGCTTGTGGGGGTCTCATACATATCTCATGTGTTCTTGTTGATTCCTCGTACATATCTCATGTGTGCCTATGGGGGCCCTGTACCTATCTTGTTTTTCATGTTGGGGGGCTCATACCTAACTCGTGTGTGCCTATGGGTGTCTTGTACCTACCTCATGTATACTTGTCTGGTTCTTGTCCCTATCTATAGTTTTCATGTGTACCATCGAGAATTTTATTTAATATGTAAGCAATATTATTTATAGTGATGAATTGCATTATTAGGTTTACTCGTGATATATCTAACAGTGACCCACATAGTTTTTTATCTTAAAATTTGTGTTTGATATTTTTCGTGACTTACTAAGCATTCGGTTTCTCACTCGTACTTAATGTCTGTGTTTTAGAGAAGCATGAATCAGAGGAATGGGTATCTGAAGAGGGTAGAAAGGTTAACTAGTTACGAGCATCTTGTTAAAGGGAGTCATGATGACTATCTCTATTTAAGAACTCATATTTACTTTCATTAAATTGTCAATATCTTAGGCATGCATGCTACATCAGATTCATCATCACCAATAGTCAATTTGTTCTTTAGGTTTAAATTTTTTTTCTTAAAATGTCCAAACATTACCACAATGTAATTATTTTTGAGTTTCTTTAGACATTGTCTTACGATTATTAAAAGTTATCGTATTTTTTGTTGCATCCCGGACATGTATAATATCTTTTCTAGGTTTAATAAACAACTATAAGCCAATTCTTCTACCTAGTTTAATTTCAATTTTTTTGGTTATAAAAGAAGCAATGACTTGAACAAAAGTAGGGACAATACTCAGTTCTTCAATTTAGTTTAATTTCAATTTCTTTGGTTGTTAAAGAAGCAATCAATTTGATCAGAAGTAGGGATAATTGTTGCATATTGAAGTAGATCTTTAACAACTTGATAAGAATCAAGAATAAAGTTAAAAACATTCATGCACTTGTTATTATCATCCAAGGACTAAGGGGTACTATTTACCATCAAAGTTAATTTTAATAACCCATCACTGTTATCATCCAAATATTTACTCGCATTCATTTTATAGTTAAACAAAGATCTTTTTATAAAATACAAGTTGGGTAAAGACTTAGTAGAATAGAGAGATTCTAGTTTACCCTAGAGTTCAAGTGCAGTATCGCATCGATGTACATTTCAGATAACTGAATTGCACATGTTAAGAAATAATATATTAAATGCTTCTTCCTCTATTTCTCCGACTATGTCCAAGAGATCTTTCGGCCATAGTTCTATGTTCTCAAGCAATGCATGTCCTACAGTATGATGAGATAGTAACACGTTCATCTTTATCTGTCGTACACCAAAGTCAATTTTTCCATCATAGGTTAACATCTCAAACGGGTTGTAGACATCATTTAGTACACGAAAAATATAGATATGTACAAAAAGTTAAAAAAGAACTTTACAACATGAAAATACCTTTTAATCCATAAGTTTATATCCACTAGATCTCGAAAAACTGAAAAGTCTCTCAGGAGTTCAGAATATTAGAAATTTTATTGAAATACCTTTAAAGATTTTCAATATCCTAGAAACAAAAAATCTGAAAACCAAAATATTAAAAGAACTTTAATCGACTTTTAGATCTAGATCATCAAACCCTAAAAGAGTAAAAAATATAAGATATTTGTAAGGGATTTAAACAAACTCTTATTCCACCGTTGTAAAAATGTTAAGATCATAAGATTTGAGTTTCAAAATACATTCTAGAAAAGAGATTAGAGCAAACTATAAAGAACACAATGATTTGTCGTGGTTTATTAAATATCTACGTCCACGTTGGGCTCCGGTGATAGACGTTACTTAACAATATTCAGACAATCAAACCAAAACCTTAAAGCTATCAACTAATATAGACTACCCAAACCAACTACGCTAGCTAACTAGTGATTATTTTTTATCTTTAGACTATACAAGCTATTCCATGAGATTTAAACACTCTAATCGATCTAAAAGATAAACCCTATGTTTATTTCTATTAGGAGAAAGAAGACTGAAAAACTCAAGAACAAGAGAATGAACCGAAATATGAATAAGGGAACCTTATATATGGGGTGGATAGGGTTTTAATTTGAGCCGTCCAAACTGATCAAAAGATCAATAAATTTAATACATCTTGCGTTTACATAATAAAACACAAACATTTTTGACTCAAGTCCAATAACCTATAAAAAAGTTTAGCCCAAATAATAAGACCAAAGCTGACTTATGACAAAACAATGATTTGGACTAATCCAACCAAAAAAACAATCATATTTCATAAATATAAAAACCTAAATCCAATAGATAATTTAAATAGTTCTTTTTGTTCGATTTAACCCATATATAACATTTGACCTAAAATTATTTGATTCATCGAAATCTAAACCTTTATATTTCTGAAACCTCGCCCTTCTTCTTCTTCATGAATAAAGTAGAGATAAAATAAAGAAAATCCATAAAATGAATGAAAAGGAAAAGAGAAGGCTAAAATCAAAAGTTATTGTATAAAATGGTAAATCGTTTTTCTATTTTTTATATTTATATATAATTATATTTATTTTTTATAAGAAAAACTCTGATTTAGATGTACAATATGTATCAATGAGAAAGATATATAAAAATCTCAACTGAAAAATTAATAAAAATTATTATATTCTTGAATCATTTATTTATATCTTCCAAAAATATACGAATGTCTATATAAATTTATGGCTGAATCTTGTATTTTTATTGATCCTTATTAATATAAATGTTTTGAATTTATTTACAGAAAGATTGTTAATTATGATATTTCAGAATATATTTAGGTAAGTCTTGTCTCTCATAAAAGTGGATAGTATATATAAGATTTTAAATTGATGATAAATTATAGTTAAGGTATAAATTATTTGAGAAATCATATGGTTCAGTAAGTTAGAGATCTTAACAATTGAGGTCAATTAGAATTGATTTTCATGCAACAACTGATATTACCTTCACTTTACACATATCACTTATTCCCTAATTTTTTAATCACAAATAAAATAATTTTTTTTTTACTTTCGAAGGTGCCTACGGCACCAAAAGAAAAGAGAAGACAATATACAAGAAAAGAGATAAAATGATTTGATATTCAATAACAAGTAAAATATTTATTTAATCATATTAAAAAATGAAATCATTCATGCGATAAACAAAAGGATCACTTTCTCATTTTAATATATATAATTTTTCAGTCTATTTGTTATTAAAATATAGATATTTCTTCTCATGAATCAAATGAGAATGTCATACATTTTTAATATTTATCTATATCTTTATAAAAAAAAATCAAGTCCCTAAAAGACTTGAAAGTAACATAAATAAATATATGTACTCTTCCATTATTATAATCTATTAAACTTTTTGTTTTTATAATTATGTCATTTTGAAAAATGTAGGTTTTTAATAATTTGAGGGAGGGACAATTACCAAACCAGGAGGAGTATGATGTTAACTTTGACGGAGAACTCCCAATAAACGAGGAGGATTATGACTTCGATGATGATGATGACCAAATCATCGGTACATAAAATTGCAGATACAAAAAATGGAAGCGTACGTCTTCTTTCATAAATTGAATCTGGTCATATAACTATAATAAAAAGAAATTTCAATTTTATAATCTATATATCTTAGACTTTACTAAATATTTATAATTTATAGATTTTTTAAAGAATGTTCCCATCCCAATAACAAGGAGTACCATAAGATGGGTCGGGAGATAGGGTTGGAGCTGTCACAAATCAAATTCTGGTTCCAAAAGAAACGCGCTCAAATGAAGGTGAAATATGTGTTTTCTTATTATTTTTTTGAAGTGACAATTATAAAATGCCATAATTACCCAACCATGAAAACCCTTTTTAAATTGTTTATGATTTGAAATATATGAAATTGTTATTTTAAATAATTTGAACCCATCCAAGCAACACCACTACCTCTTACAGATGAAATATAAATGTTTGCTTATCTTGCATGGGAAAAACATGAAAACTCCAAGAACGTCCAACTGCGAGCAGAAAATGAACGATTTCGGGCTGAAACACGAGGATTCGTGAAGCTCTTAGCAATGCTGCTAGGTGTTCAAAGTGTGGAGGAAACACGGCAACATTAGGAGATATGTCGTTTAATGAACACCAACTTAGATGTGAAAATAACATATTGAGAAAGGAGTTACTAGTACTACTAATTAAATTATTTAATGTTTAGAAGTTTAAATTTAACTTTTGTTTTATTACATACGTTTTCTAGTTTGATCGTCTATCTACTATGATGAACAATTACCTTGGAAAATCTGCTGCGACCTACTCTTATCATACTTCGATTCCCATGCCTGCACAACACATGCTTAAATATGGATCAAGCTCACACAAAACCACCATGGAGAGCATTGGTGCTGGACCATCAACTCCAACAATAACAATCCCACCTTTCTTTCTATGTTCCGCAATTATATACTCCAACAATTTAACCCCTTCACTATCAAGCGCAACCGAAGGTTCATCAAGTAACCAAATCGAACGATCAATAGCTAATGATCTCGCCAGCTGTACTCTTTTCCTTTGACCCATTGACAACATTCTTGCCTTATCCTTAACAAGCCTCCCTAATCCCATAAGCTCTAAAGCAGGTAAAGATCTTCCTTGTTTATCTTCAAGATCTTCAAACCATTGAACATTGTCAAGAACTGTGAATTTGTCTTTAATTGCGTCTTTTAAAGATAGCCAATTGAGTTGAAGTTTGTATTGATGGAATATTCCTGAGTCTGTTATGTTATGATTGTTCCATAGGATTTCTCCAGCTGATGGTTTTGAAAAACCAGCCATCATTTGTAAGAATGTGCTTTTGCCTGATCCATTTGTTCCTGTGAGAATTAGTGCTGACCCTTCATAAAGGGAAACATTCACATGCCGTAAGATTTATTGAGCGTTTCTCATGCATGAGACATTGTTGAGAAGAATCCTAGGAATTGGGGGTTTATGTAGAGACATGAATAATCTTTACACTTTACACTTTAATTGTTTTATCACATGCCTCTCCACTTGTGTTTTTGCATCTATTAAAAGAATGCTACATATATGGGTAAACTGGTTTTCTTTCTCTTGGTTTTTTACAGTTTAAGTTTCTTTTTATTTCAATATATTTTGTTGATTGTGTATAAAATACATAGGTACTTGTGTATATGAGATATTAAGTTAATTCTCGTGTTTGTCCTCAAATTTAGGTTCTTTTTTTTTAACATTTGGATCTTGGTTTTGTTTTTCAGGAGAGGCATATCAAATTTCTATAATGGTAAATTCAAATCTTATACTAGCCTAGTTAAAGTTGAATCAAGTTTATCCGTAAAAGAGATAGCAAAACTGGATAATGCGTACGACAAAAACGCAAAATGATGGTGGCGCATAATAATTTCTTTAACAAGAGCTATGATAATCTTCAAGGAAGTACCATTCGGGGTGGGGTTTTAACAAATCGATCTTCACATTCCAAAATTCCACTAGTTGTCTCATTAGCTGCTACTAGTCATTGTTTGGAAAGGAGGAAGAAAGATTATGAAATTGATGAAATGTTACTTGCATCTTAGCCCAGTCTAGTCAATGTTTTAGACTGTAATGGCTACAAACTTTCTTTTAATTTTCTATTCCTAATTGTCTTTAACTCTTCAATTTTTTAAGCCATGTTTCATCAACATTATTGTTGTTTCCATCTACAAAGACACAAGCAATTCAACAACTAGTGTATCAAGTTTTACATAATGATCCTCAACCTGGACCAAGCGACCACCTGAAACTGAACTCCATTATTTCTATTTTGTGGTTGTCGAAATTGAGTTGTTGAAACAGGGGATAACTAAGTAGTCTTGAATTTGATAAATAAGTATTTCCTATGAATATTTTATTATGGATTTAAATATTAATAGTATGATAAAGTTATTTTATATGTCTTATTTGGGAAAAATTATATTGTCTCTTGTTATAAAAAAAAATCAACGGTATGTGTATAATCCTTTGGGTCATTTACAAATTATATTTTTCAAATCATATATCTTTAATCATTCACTGGATTAAATATATGTTTACTTTTTATAAATTAAACTTGGTTAATGAAATATATTTTACTTTTGGACCATCGAGTTTTGATGAATGAAAGTTAAAGTAGGTTAATTAATTACTTTTAATTTGGGACCATCTAGTTTTAATGAATGATGTCCTAGTTAGCTCTCTAACTGTTTGAAGTTTCATTTATTATTCTTTCACTTGTAACTAATACTAATAATATATATATATTATATTTCAGAGTTTTTTCTATGGTTCAGATTTACTCGCAGAAGTGGTGCCGAAAATTAAATTCGGCCAAACATAAGTGGTTGCCAAGATTTAATATGGCTAAACATAATTGGTGGTGAGGATTGATTCCTGCCCTACTTATTAAACTTTTTCTGAATCTGGGTTCGATTCCTGTCAACGGAATTCATTTTTACTTTAGTGTCTTCAGACACGCTTTTTTTTAACCTGGGTACGATTCCTGTATACAGAATTCCTTTTTGCTTTAGTGTCTTTAGACACAAGTTTTACCTAGTTAATATATATAGCATTTTTTTAATATTTTATTTACCAAAAAAAGGTCGCTGACCATGGAATTTCAACGACAAAGACATTTTGTGTAATTAACTTTGCAAGTGTTATCTACCTTTTACTAATAGTATTAAATGTATTAATTCTAAACTTGGTGGTAGATTCAGGGTAAGGAATCATTGACTCACGGTATCTCTAAAATTTTACAATATCTTGTTCCATTATAAATATACAAGGTTATATATCTAAACTATTTTAAGGTTGATTTGTTCTGTAGGTCGAATAAAAATATACAGAGTATGAATTCATCAATATTACATATATATATATATATATATATATATATATATATATATATAGTTTTTTATACTGAACATGTTGAACTTATGAAAAATATTTTATATGCATAAAATATTAATTTGTATATGCCACAAATTGGTAAGTAACTAATCTAGTAAATGCCAACATGATTTTGTTTATACAGTATTTTACACGTAACTTAAATATATTAATTGGTATTATATGTATATAAAATACTTTTTCATAAGTTCGACAAGTCCAATAGGCATCTATATATTTATGAAAGTATATATTTATATGAAATTGTAGCATTCCAAATTCATGCATTCATCTATAATACATTTATCATGATATAAGTTTAAGTGACACATGTTACTTTTATCACCATTAAGTATAACTGAAATATAAAACATAGGTATGTGTGCAAAAATATTAAATTTATTAAATATGCACTAGAGGACCTATACTCATTTGTATATGTATAGGTGTCCATATATTTTTCTATCTTTTATATTCACCATACTCTATAATTAGTATTAGTAGAAATGGTATATATAATGTATAAATATATATATTTATGAATCTTGATATAATTTAGGATAAATACATATTTTCTATATATTTTTTTAATTCAGTTCTTATTGGTAAATTCTTTTATCAATTTTAAATATGTGTGTAAGATATACAACAAAGGTTATAAATTGTTTAAAAAAGTCAATGGACCATGTTCCTAACTTGCATGGATTTTATTGTTAGACGAGTTATGTTAAATAACATATCAGATAGTTTTATTAACTAGAAGTATACATATATTTCTTTGGATTATTTTTCTATTGTAATGTGATTATATATATTAGTGTGCATGTGGGGGCCTCGTACCTATCTCGTGTTTCCTTGTGGGGGCCTCGTACCTATCTCGTGTAAGCTTGTAAGATACTCTTACCTATCTCTTGTATGCTTGTGGGGGTCTCATACATATCTCATGTGTTCTTGTGGATGCCTCGTACATGTCACGTGTTTGCCTGTGTGGGCGCTGTACCTATCTTGTTTTTCTTGTTGGGGGCCTCATACCTATCTCGTGTGTGCATATGGGTTTCTTGTACCTACCTCGTGTATGCTTGTCTGGTTCTTGTCCCTGTTTCAAGTTTTATTGTGTACCATCGAGAACTTATTTCATATGTAAGCAATATTATTTATAGTGATGAGTTGCATTATTAGGTTTACTCATCATATATCTATTAGTGACCCACATAGTTTATTATCTTAAAATTTGTGTTTGATATTTTTCGTGACTTACTAAGCATTCGGTTTCTCACTTGTACTTAATGTCTGTGTTTTAGATAAGCATGAAATAGAGGAATGGGTATGTTAAGAGGGTAGAAAAGTTAACTAGTTACGAGCATCTCATTAAAGGGAGTCATGATGACTATTTCTATTTACGAACTCATATTTACTTTTGCTATTTTTTCGTTTATAGAAAATCCTTGTGCACAACATGAGAACTCCTTTTGTTGTATGTTGTGTTGCGTTCTAACCATATCCACGTTGACAGCAGTTGAAGCGTGACATAGTTGGTATTAAAGCTTAGGTTATGATCTCCAAGGTAATTAATTGACTTCGATAATATGAATATATGAATACGAGTTTGTTTGTTTATTAGTTTTAGAGTAGATCTACAAGTTGAGGTTCCATACGGGCATTGTACCTCTTAGGTTTTATTAGAGTGCTTAGCAGAAGCTTGGTAAGATTGCGATGATTAACTAACTTGACCAAGATATCGTGTTAGTGTAATTTATATTTATCTTAAGTTGTATGGGATTGAAACTTTGTAGTGAAGATTCCTACCTTGGTTGAGTTATAGGCGAGTACTCAGTAAATCATCAAATTTATTCATCTTTAGTGTGTTTACTAATCTTTTGTAATTATCACACTGTAGCCATTTATATTCTTTTATATGGGCAACAAAGAAACGTACCCCTAATTTTAAAATATTTCAAGCTATGTTTTTATACCTTTGTTAGATATTTTTCAAAACCTTTATTGAATATATTAGTTCATGCCTTTTTAAAAATTTATTTTGTTTATATGCATATGCAATGAAAAGTTATGAAGATTACATTGACCTTAATTTCTTTTCATAGTATATGCTTAAGGTTTATTATGCATGTGGTACATATTTAGACTATAATTGTAGTGAAATATTATGCATGTGATTTTGATATCCTAGTAGACCCTTCTCATACTTTCTCAATGCGTGATATATTCTACTTGCTAGGTCGATAAAAGTGTTTCAAAATTTGCATATAAAGGGCTTTTCATTTAAGTTATTTTATTCGTAAGAATTACTTTCTTCATAAATGTTTTGAAATAAATTATACTACCTTGAAATTTTATGTGCGAATGGACTAAATTTATTATAATCTAGTTCATGTTTGGTTTATTTTACTTGATAATATTGTACTTGAAGTGCGAGTTTAGATGGCAAATTTCCTTATAATAGGGGGAAAGTGTAATGACCTAATAATTATGTTTTTTTTTATTGTTGTATATGATATTCTAAATATATATTATATAAGACTACGTTTTATATTGTAAACCTTCTAATTAATCTTTCACCTTTCACTTTCTTATAAGTTACTTATGTTATATTTTATTTTATTTATTCATTTTATCCGCCTAAATGTCTTTCTCCCTATCTTCTTCGAAACATATTTCCTTATTCATATTCTAAATTCAAGAAACAAGGTTTCCTAATTGCTTAAGAAAGAGTCATTATGTAATCTTTATTTACTTTTAATTATGTAAATTTTTTATCCATTTATTTATTTTTTACCAATACATATTTTGACTATATAGTCTTAATATATATGTGTTAAAGGCTACAACTCTTGTTAAGTTTGTTAATAATATTATAAATTTGAAGAATCACAAGGAACATGTAATTTACTTTTTAGCATAAAAATATAAATCATATGTTATAGTTTTCCAGTTTGGTCCATATGAAATTTTACGTGCTTATATATATATATATATGTGTGTGTGTGTGACATGTTTCTATATTTTTATCATTAATATTAGAATTTCGTTAAGTGATATTCATAATGATCAAAAGAAGTAAAATAAAAATGATTAATTTTTTTATTTAGTTTTTCATGAGCATTCTTGATAAATGACATATTTAATGGTTGATTTATATCAAATTAAGCTGAATCATTGATATTAGGTTTATCGACTTATTTGTATATATATATATCTATTGGTCAAAATTAGGATTTAAGTCTCATAAATATGTTTGTTATGCCTTAAAAATTTATGTTACGATTATATGTACAATTAATCTACTTTATTGTCTAAATTATTTACCTTGACTTGAGTTTATTAGTAGAAGATTATGAAAGAGATTATGGATTAAGTTTGGACTAGATTATCGATTTTAATATGTTATGGGTTTTGAGAGTTGAACTTTATCCCGTGCTTGATTTAGGGATTTGGTATAAAAAATTTTGGATGATTACACTGGACTATTGAACACTAGGAAACTAGAATCTACTGTGTTTAAATATATATTTGTGCTGATTATTGGTAATTTTTCATTAATTCCACATAAAGATATTAGGTGATATAGTGATATTATTAAAAAGTTTTACATATTTGTTGGAAAAAGTATATTCTAAGTATGAATTATCTATATATATATATATATATATTCTTTTCATCGTATATGCTACCCTATATGTTTTGTATTAGTAAACTATATAATTTAAATCATGTTGAATTTACTAGATTATTTAATAACTGATTAGTGAAATATATAAATTTATATTATATGTATATAAAATATTACTCGTAAGTTCAACATGTCCAATAGAAATCTGAATACGTCTAAAATATTACATTTATATGAAAATGTAGCATTCCAATATCATGTATTCATCTATAATGTGTTTATCGTGATCTAAGTATAAATGAAACATGTTACATTTATCACTTTTATGTATTAATGACATATAAAAAGTAGGTGTGTATGCATAGATATCAGATATTGAAAATGTTCACTAGAGGACCTATAGTGATTAGTATATATATATATGTATCTATAAATTTTTGTATCTCTTATTTCGACCATACTTTATAATTTGTATTATTAGAAATGACATATAAAGAGTATAAATATATTTATGTCAATCTTGACATAATTTAGGAGGAACACATACCTTTTATATTTATTTTTCTTTAATTATGTACTCTTTTCTAAATTCTTTGATCAATTTTATTATGTATGTAAGATATACATGTATGGTTATAAATTGTGTAAAAACTCTAAGGACCATGTTCCTCAATTGCATGTCATTTATCGGTAGATGATTTATGGGATGGTTTTATTAACAAGACGTGTACCCATCTTTTATTGTATTATTTTTCTATAGCAATGTGATTATATATCTCGTGCCCGTGGGTGCCTCGTACCTATCTCATGTGTGCCTGTGGGGGCTATGTACCTATCTTGTGTGTTCCTGTAGGGGTATCAAACCTATCTCGTGTGTGCCTATTTTGGCCTCGTACACATCTCATGTGTGCCTGTGGGGGCCTCGTACCTATCTAGTGTCGTACCTATCTCATGTGTGCTTATGGGGGCCACTCACCTATATCGTGAGTGTCTATGGAGGTAGTGTGGTTAGTTCACTCACGATATATACGATTATAACTCCACATGTATAGTACTTTGACTATTAGAAAATATTGCAAATATACCATTAAACAACTTAACCTCTGTAATAATTTTTTTTTATCCATATAGCCTCTTTCAAGCAACGGATAATGGCAACATATTTTGACTCTGTGGTTGAAAGATCCTACATTGGTTGTAATTGAGATTTCCAAGATATGAATTTATGCCCCAAATTGAAACTTTGGGCAGTGGTGGACTTTCATGAGTCCATATCTCTATCAAAATTTGAGGGTACATTGGCAACAACCTCAAAAGGCTAATTATGTTACTATATATCAACCCAAATTTAAAGTAGAAATTACATATATCAAAACATGGTTAAGCGCTAACCAACTATCATAGCCATGATTAGACATGTATCTACTATATATAGATATAGAAATATAAAATCAAGTCTAGTTCTAATCATGAGATACACAAAATATCCAATAACATTAGACGAAGGATTACTTTTTATTTTTAAAATATCAGACTGTGTTTTGCGTAACAACTACTTAGACAAAACAATATGACAAAGAAAACGAATCTTTACATTTTTGCAATTCAAATTACCAAACGTAGAAATAATCCTTTTTAAGTATGGTCCTTATTGTATTTTTAATATGAAATTTGATGGGTACCTATCAATCAATATGCCAAGAATTTTTCTAGCATTTCCTAAAACCTTCGTATCAAACTCGTATTTCAAGGAATCCTTCAATTTATTTATAAGAGATAGAGACTTGCATATAATCAACATATCATGAACACAAAAAAGAATGTATATCGCATATTTATCTTTCCAAGTAAAGTAATAACAAGCATTATACTTTGATATATTGAATCCAAAAGACAAAACTAAAGAACCAGACATCTTATACCATTGCATTGGGGAATATCCATATAAGGAATTTTTTAAGAGACATACATGACTAGGCAACTTGGAATCATGGTATCCTTTAGGTTGCCTCATGTAAATAAATTCATCAAGCTCGACATACAAATAAAGCTGTCTTAACATCTAACTTCTCAATTTCAAGATTAAAACTGACTACATATGCTAACATAATTCTAATAATTTTAACCTTCGTCAGATGAGATAAAATTACATTTGTCAATGTCTTCCCCTAGAGTATATCCCTTAGCAACTAGTCTAGCTTTATATCTTGGTGGGTCAGAATTTAAGCTACCTTCTTTCAATTTATAAAGTCCTCTACGTTCAACTAGTTTAATATCTTTATGTTTAATAACTAAACTCCAAGTGTTATTAAGTAAAAGGGAATTGAATTAATTATTCACATCAATACCAAAAGTTTATTATCCTTATAACTTATAGCATCAACATTAGAATAAGGCTCAAAATCCTAAACCTCAACCGCAGTTTAAAGGCAGTATAAACGAAGTCAACATAGGAAATCTTGCAAGGAGCCTCATGCACTCTTCTTTGACTATCTCTAGCTAAATTGTAGTCTTGAAGTCCTTCTGTTGATGACTCATCCAAGTATTTAGCCTCCTCAGCTTCAGGTCCTTTAGGCTTCTCAACACCTTCAACGTTTACCTAGTCTTGGGATGATCCACTTGATGGTCTCCATCAGAAAACTCAACTGTCTATCTAGGATAAAGGTGTTCCACTTCAAACTCATACCCCACAATATCAACACTTTGTTTGAATAAAACATCATTACATTTATCTGGAAGACTCTTGCAAGTAAATGTTAACTCATCAAATATAACATCTCTACTTAAATCTTTTTAATTCACTAGCAGTTTTATCCCACAACATATAACATTTAATCACATGCTATTGTTGATAAACCAACATAATACATTTAATGGACCTGGGTTAAGTTTACCATTTCTTGGTATAAGAATAATCAGCACACCCAAAAATTCGTATGTGAGACAGGCCACACATTTGCCAGTGTAGACTTCCATATGGGATTGAAGTCAATGGACCAGTTAGGCTTCGTGTTTATCAAATAAGTTGCAGTATACATGTTTCCCGCCACCCTAAAAGAAAAAGACTTTTGTAATCCAGAAATATATAAAAGAATTCTAACTTTTTCTAAAAGATTTATATTCATTCTCTTAGCAACCTCATTTTGCTGAGGAGCTTTTAAAAGTTATATGTCTCAAAAAATCTATTTATTTATAAAAAAGTTCAAACTGTTCATTACAAAACTCAAGCCTACTATTAGTTCTACAAACTTTAACAACTTAAACATATTGTTTTTCCTCTAAAATTTTCTACTCTTCGATTTTAGAAAAAGTTTAGTCTTTTTTTTCAATAAAATAGTCCACACCCTTCTACTAAAATCATTCGGTATAGACTGAAAATGTTTAAACTTATCAAGTAGATCAACCATTTCAAGGACCATAAGTCTGCATGACCATACTCGAGGTAGTCTAAGGCTTGGTTTACCCCCTCCTTTAACTTAATCTTGTGTCGCTTTGCGAAACACAGTTTTCACAGAAGGATAGATCACAAATCAAATGCTTACCGAAGTATCCCTGATGGTTTAACATGGTGAGCCTCTTCTAGCTCATATGCCCAAGCCTCAATTTCCATTTCAGAGTACCTACATTCTTAGACTCTAAAACAACATTAGATAAACAAGAAATATGATTTATATTGATAACATACAATCCAGATAACTTGGTACCAGAAAACAAAAGCTTAGAATCCTATATACATGAATGTTACCCTTAGACACTTCAAACACACATCGAAGATCATAAAACGCACCCAAAGAAATAAAATTCCTTTTTAATGCAAATATATATCTAACATTTTTCAAAGTAATCATTTTTCGGACATACGTTTTCAGTTATATCTTACCAACACTCTTAACATCACATGTTTAATCATTTCTAATACAAAAAAATTTCTTTATTAGTTTCAACAAGATCATAAAATAATTTAGATAAGGGATACATATGAAACATTCAACAAGAATCAAATATCCAACTTACATAATAAGACTTATCTATGAAATTATATGCTTCACATACATCACCATCTATCTTAGGCATGCATGCTACATCAGATTCCTCATCACCAATAGTCAATTTGTTCTTTAGTTTTAAATTTGTTTTCTTAAAATGTCCAAACTTTACCACAAATAAAAGGTTTATTGTTTCTTTATACATTGTCTTACGATTATTAAAAGTTATCTTAATTTTTTTTTTCATCCCGGACATGTATAATATCTGTTATAGGTTTAATAAACAGCTATGAGCCAATTCTTCTAATTAGTTTAATTTCAATTTTTCTGGTTAGCAAAGAAGCAATCACTTGATCAAAAGTAGGGACAATACTAAGTTCTTCAACATAGTTTAATTTCAATTTCTTTGGTTGTTAAACAAGAAATCACTTTGATCAAAAGTAGGGACAATTGTTTCATATTGAAGTATATCTTTAACAACTTGATAAGAATCAAGAATAAAGTTAAAAATAGTCATGCACTTATTAGTATCATCCAAAGAATTAGGGGTACCATTTAACATCAAAGACAATTTTAAAAATTCATCACTGTTATCATCCAAAGATTTACTCGCATCCATTTTATAGTTAAACAATGATCCTTTTAAGAAATACAAGTTGGGTGAAGACTTAGTAGAACAAGAGATTCTAGTGTACCCCAGAGTTTAAGTGCAGAATCATATTGATGTACCTTTCAAATAACTGAATTTGACATGTTAAGAATGATAAATTGAATACTTCTTCATTTATTTATCTGACTATGTCTAAGAGATCTTTAGGACATAGTTATATGTTCTCAATCATTGTATGTACTACAATATGATGAGATAATAGCGTGTTCATCTTTATCTTCTATACACCATAGTCAATTTTTCCATCATACGCTAACATCTCAAACGACTTGTAGACATCATGTTAGTACACGAAAAATATAGATATGTATAAACAAATAAAAAATAAATTTAAAACATGAAATACTTTTTAAACCACGAGTTTATATCCATCAGATCTCGAAAACTGAAAAGTCTCTCAGGAGTTCAGAATATATGAAAACTTTTTGAAATGCCTTCAAAGAATTTCAGGAAGCCATAAACACCAAATCTGAAAACCCAAAAAATTAAAAGAACTTTAATCGACTTTTAGATTTGGATCATCAGATATTTGTAAGGGATTTAAACAAACTCTTATTCCACTATCGTAAAAATGTCAAGATCATAAGATTTGAGTTTCAAAATACATTTCAGAAAAGAGTTTAGAGTAAAAATTAATGATTTATCGTGGTTTAACAAAATATCCACGTCCACGTTGGGCTCCAGTGAGAGACGTAACTTAACAATATTCATACAATCAAACCAAAACCTTTAAGTTATCAACTAATCTAAACTACCCAAACCAACTACGCTAGCTAACTAATGATTATATTTAATCTTTAGACTATACAAGCTATTACATGAGATTTAAACACTCTAATCAATCTAGAAGATAAACCCTAAGTTTATTTCTAAAAGGAGAGAGAAGACTGAAAAACTCGAGAACAAGAGAATGAGCCGAAATATGAATAAGGGAACCTTATATATATGGGGTCGGTAGGGTTTTAATTTGAGCCGGCCAAAGTGATCAAGATCAACAAATTTAATACATTATGTTTTTATATAATTAAACACAAACATTTTAGGCTCAACTCCAATAACCTATAAAAAAGTTCAGCCAAAATAATAAGACCAAAGCTGACTTATGACAAAAGAGTGACTTGAACTTATTTAACCCAAAAACAATCATATTTCATATATATATAAAAACCCAAATCCAATGGATTATCTAGTTAGTTTTTTTTGTTCTATTTATTTTTTTGTTGGAAATTTTACTTACCCCTCTCCCATTTAGTCAATATAAAGAATTTGACCTAAAATTAATTGATTCATCGAAATCTAAACCTTTATATTTTTGAAACCTTCGCCGTATTCTTCTTCGTGAATAAAGTAGAGATAAAATTCAAGAAAATTCATAAAATAAAGAAAAAAGAAAAGAGAAGGCTAAAATCAAAAGTTATTGTATTAAATGGTAAATTGTTTTGCTATTTTTTATATTTATATATAATTCCATTTATTTTTTATAAGAAAAACTCTTATTTTAATGTATAATATGTGTCAATGAGAATGATATATAAACAATTAAAACTGAAAATTAATAAAAAATTATTATATTTTTGAATCATTTATTTATACCTTGCAAATATAAGATTGTTTATTTAAATTTATGGTTGAATCATGTTTCTTTATTGATCCTTATTAATATAAATGTTTTGAATTTATTTACAGAAAGATCGTTGATTGTGATATTTCAAAATATATTTAGATAAGTGTTGTCTCTCCTAAAAGTAGATTGTATGTATAAAAAATTTAAATTGAGTATAAATTATAGTTAATTTATAAATTATTTGATTAATCATATGGTTTAATAAGTTGGAGATGTTAAAAATTTAGGTCAATTGGAATGGATTTTCATGCAACAATTGATATTACCTGCACTTTACACATATCACTCATTCACCAGTTTTCTTGTATATCAAATGTGGGAAGTTAGGACTCTAATTGTGAACATACCCAAGTTGTAGCTTATTGTAGTTCATTACTTCTACTACCCTGTAAATGAGTGGGATCAAATAGATATGTTATTAAGAAATCATATTACTCAATCCAATGGATTTCTTTTAATAATCCGAGTTTTTTTTCTAGCTCCTTAATCTCCTTCAATCCGGCTTGGAAGGAAAAACAAACTAGGGATCATTGCGAATTACCTTTAGAACATATAGTTAATCTAAAGGATAGGGTTGATTCAAGATTTTTTTCAAGGTTAAAATTTATTATAATCAGAGGGGTTTGGGGTGACTGAAAATCGAATATTTAGGCTAATAGAAATGGGGCTAAAATTTAGACCGAGATAGGGGGTTTAAGGCCATTCTACCTGTCACTTGTTTCCCTGTTGCCTTATATTAACGAGACAACGTTTAGTTGTAATATATTTCTGTTTTATTCATGTTTATGTATCTTCTTTTCTAGGACTCTCTTTACATGTTAGCATTAGAAGATCCGTAAAACAGTAACAAAACTCAAATGCATGGCCCATCACTGCACACACTTTAAGTTATTTATCACATGCCGCTCCACTTGTGTTTTTGCATCTATTACAAGAATGCTACATATATGGGTAAACTGTGTTTCATCCTCTTGGTTTTTTAAAGTTTAAGTTTTTTTTTTATTTCAATATATTTTGTACATGTATATAAAATATATAGGTACATGTGTATATGAGATATTAAGTAAATCCCCATGTTTGTCCTCCAATTTAGTTTATTTTATTTTATATTTGTATCTTGGTTGAGTTTTTTAGGAGAGGCATATAAAAGATCTATAATGGCAAATCAAAATCTTACACCAGCCTAGCTAGAGTTGAATCAAGTTTATCCGTAAAAGAGATAGCAAAATCGGATAATGTGTACCACGAGAAACGAAAAATGATGGTGGCACATAATAATTTCTTTAACAAGAGCTATGATAATCTTCATGGAAGTACCATCCGGGGTGGGGTTTTAACCAATCGATCTTCAAATTCAAAAATTCTATTGGATATCCAGCAGCTGCTACTGGTCATTGTTTGGAAAGGATGAAGAATGATTATGAAAATGATGAAAAGTTTGGTTAGGTCAAGGTCAGGTGAAAATTCTTTTACTGGGCAGCTCGCATCAAAAGCTTTCTAAATTTGACGTATTTGGAAACTGAGAACAATTCTTTGAAGTGGAAATACTGTTTGAAATTGGTTATTGCCGGAAATTGGCACTTATGAACTTAGCCCACAATAGATTCACGAGTGGTTTGCCTGCTGAGTTAGGTGGGCTAACAAATCTTCAGGAGTTGAAACTTCAGCGAAATAATATTGATTGAGTAATCCCAAATGAGTTGACACGGTTATTTACACTCGAGAGGTTAAATTTGAGTGGGTATTCATTAAACGGTGTAACCTAATACAATATTTCGAGTTTGCGAAACCTTAGAAATAATCATAATTTTTTGATTCCTATTTCGATTAGTACAGAGTCCTTTTTGAATTCCAACAGGGAAAAAATCCACTTGTTGGTGATTATCTAACTATGCCATGCTCATTGCAAATCGCTTTAACGGATTGATTCCGATCTCCTTATCTTTAAAGGATCTCGAGTTGTTGAATATTTCGAACATTAAGTTAACTGGTGAAATTCTAGATTTTGTACTAATATGCAAGGAGAAATTCTATCATTCCAATCTTGTGCCAGGTTAATAAAAGTGGAAATAAGTATCTTACTAACGCTACACCGAATTCTAGCACTATAGAAAATAGGAAGAAAAAAATCGTTCTTGTTGGGTTTGTATAGCTATAGCTACAGTATCATTCGCTGCAGGTTTTAATCGCATTACTCACAGTGTTTATATGCAGAAGATTTCACAAAGACAAACAGTTGCACGTTGAGGAAGAGCTTTCCCTACATCCACTCATCCGAAGAAATATGTTGACATCAAATGGAATTCACAAGTTACTTTATGAAAACCATGGAAGAAGTAGCCGATACCTGTAGTATAATCCGAAGACAAAATTATCTACCTATTATAATGATGTTATGCCATCTGAAACGCTTTTTCATTAAGAAGGTTAATTGGAGTCCCAAGATACTTCAATTAGGTAATCATGAACAATTAAGAGATGAGCTCGAGATTCTTGGAAAATTAAGCAATTCAAACGTGATGATTCCTTTGGCTTGCGTTTTAATAGTTGATAAGGCATATTTGTTTTACGAGTTTACCCCAACTGGTATGTTATTCAATATTCTTCATGGTAGCTTGGGAAGTTATTTGTATTGGGAAAATCGTTATAGTGTAGCCATTGGAGTCGCTCAAGGATTAGCTTTCTCCATGGATGTAATTCTAGTTCGATTATTTTACAAAATGAGCCGCTTAATAGAAATATTGAGCTTTGAAAGGTTAATGATCCGGGTACTGGGATCCTTTCAACTATTGCTGAATATTTGGTTATACAGCTGGAGATAATTATTTCATATAGTTACGTTGTTCAAGTTTTTTTGTTAGTTTTTTATTGATATATTAGCCTACACTATTACAACTTTCACATTGTTCAAGTTTTCTATCCTAACATTTATTTGTTGGTGTTCAGAGTATGTATATACAATGAGAGTGACAATGGTTAGAAATGTTTACAACTATAGAGTGGTTTTACTAGACCTACGAACGGAAAACGTGCGGTTAGTAAGGGAGCTGAATTGAGTAAACGGGTATCGAGCCAGATAATTTTCTTGATTTTAATGCAAGTAAAGCATCGATTGCTATTCGAATTCAAATGATAGTAGTTATGAAGGTTGTTATAGCTTGTGATAAAACCTCACTAGAAAGAAGGCCGAAAATAAAAACCGTGTTCCATATGTTGTTGAACTCGAAATAAATTACAGATAAGTGAGATAAATGTGTCATTTTGTGTCACTTTTTTAAGTGCAGCGTATAAGTAATGTAATAGGATAGGTATGTAATATAAAAAGTATACCCTTTACATTGTACTTTCCTTTTTAAGTGTTGAAAAAATAGTAAGGCGATTCTAGTTGAGCTAACACAACTTTTCTGTCTATTCTTTATTCCTACTTCATCACGGGTACTAGTGGCATAATTTTGGATACATTTTCAATTTTGACTTATATAGTGTTTGGGATATGTAAACACTACTTATGTTTATGTATAGACTGGATTTTTAATGATAGAAAAAGGAGTTTATTTTTTTTTATTTTAGCACAATTTTACAAAATAATTGGCAAATAATCACACATAGGAAAATAATATGGGTTTAGCATTCTGGCCGCATGCAATTATTCTATGACAGTCTTTACTTAATCAGCTTTTCTAAAAGGGGCTACTTAGAAATATCCTACAAAAATGTGATTGGATTAGTATGTTTACAAAATTAAAAGTGTTAACTAAACTTACACTTGGTTGTCCAAGCTTCTAAACACAAGGTGGTAGAAAACCGTCCAATATGGTACAAAATATAGTAACTTCCACACATGACCATGTGTTTTGTATAAACTACAGTCAACAATAAAAATTTAAACAACTAACACTTACTATACTACTATGTCAAAACCACTGGTATCCTATTGACGGTCATCCAATGACAAATTTTCCCTTACTCTCATGTTAAGATTAGATGACCGTCTCTTTTTTAAAATTATTCAACTACCCCCATTTGTAGAATCAAGGTCTACACCAAGTATTTTTTATTTACTGATATCTCTTAAACCCTCCAACACAACAATTTCCTCATAGTGCCGCCGCAATTCACCTATACTTGAATTACGTACTACATCATCAACTCCCCCTATTTATCCCAAAATTAAGGTCAGGTTTTTTGATACCCATTTTTGTATTTTTGTATTTAGTATATTAGATTTGTTTATGTACTTTATATATGCAATGTGATGTTAGATTTAATTGTACTACTATATTGTTAATTTTTTTGAATTATCATATTTGTTTTAGTTAATTGTACAATTAGTCCTTGTATTTAAATAGTTTTTTTTTATATATATAATTATATAAATAGTACTTGTATGATTTTGTTAAAATAAATAGAATATGTAATATTTATTTTTATTGTACATTTGGTCCTTCTTTATTGATAGACTATAATGACAAAGACAAGGTTTGGTGATACTGTGTCCCTAACCGATGCTAATGAAGATGGTTTACGCCACTATGCAACGGGGTATATTCTTTACGTGATCGGTACATTCCTTTTCCCCTCGGGCAAAAAAAACTACATGGCTACGACATGTCTCCCATTTTTTTAGGTATTTGAGGTAGACATTTGGAAATAGTTTGGGTTCAACCACCTTTTCTTTCTTCTATAGTGGTCTATGAACGGCTTGTGAAGGATATTTTGGAACAATAAAGGGTTATGGTCTTCTTTTGCATGTATATTTTTTCAATTTATTTCTCAAAATTTTATAAACTCACATTTTTTTGTTATACTATATATAGATATGGTGTTTGGATTATTTTATTATCTTATAATTCTTAGAGATGGTATACCTCTAGATTGATCTAAAATTACTCCTTACGTTCCCGCTATTAAGTATACGTGTTATTGTAATACATTTCATATTGACGTTTATATTAATGTATTATTATTCTATTAGTTGTAATGGATAAAAAAAGTGGGCCAAATGTGATAGAGCCTTCAATTTTGTAGCGACTATTTAGATCTTCAAGCACACGAGCAGGTGTGGTGTGTTGTATTGTATTATATGGGAATCTATTTTTTCTCAACTATGTTATTTCCTCCGATCAGGTTAATTGGAGACCTTACGAGGACAGTCGAATCAAATTTATTGCTCAAACATCTTTTGGAATAACATGAAGTATGTTTATGTATTGTACCGTTAATACATTTCAACATTGTTGAGTGCTACCGTCTTAACCGTGTTACGAAACAATTCGGCTACATTCATAATATTCCGGCTCGAATTGATCAAACCGAAGATCGATATTATACATCCTTGAACTGAAAAGGGAAGTTATGCAAAAATTGGCGATTAAAGTATTTTGATGAATTATATTATTGGGATACTGCAAAATATTTCATGGTATAAGATATTGATCAAAACCTTGGGTGTATTTCTGAGTGTGGTAGGTGGTATCGAGTAAATTAAGGATATACATTACACCACAAGCACGAAAGGGGAGTGTTGATGAACAAGAGTTCCAACCTTGTAGAAGACAACTTCAAAAACTTGTATGTTTTTTACCTTCTTGGCTTGATTTCTTTAAGTAGTAAAATCGATATATATCTTACATATATGATGACAGATTAATGCCACTATCCAAGGAGTCTACCGTGTTGTCGAGTCTGATGCTACTATTGATGACCAAATCGCGAGTCTTAGCGTTACGCGAGACTCCATTGAAGTGTCAACTTCAAGTAGATCGAGAAGACGACGGATCGAGAGTAGAAATAATAGTATATCTTTGTAGGATGTTTAGGTTAGTGTATGTTTTAATTGTAAAAGATTGAATTAAAAATGTTAATTTATTAGTATATCTTCATTTTTCGATTTGTTGTTGTGTCGTTCGATTTGGTTTTGTTATTAATTATGTTTACATATGATTTAACAAATGATTTAGTTGTTAGGTACCCAAATCAAAGTAGGTAGTAGATAAGGAAAAAAAACTTCCACAAAATGTTCTATTAACGGAGGAATCACGACAACCGCATTTTATTGAAAGGTGGTATCTAGATTTCCAGTTTTAGTTAATCTTATAAGTAAGAGAGCTTCCTTATTAAAGGCAGCATCACGACAACCCCCATCAGGGTGACGATTTAGGTACTTAGGTCAATCTAGAGGTATACAGTCTCTTAAAGGTATAAGTTAATATATTTAATAAACATATATAATTTGAATACTCAACCCAATTCAAACGATTTTCTAAATAAAATATAGTAACAAAATAGCAGTATATGATTACATAAAAAGCAAACCCGAGCTATGGAAAATTCAGTGCATGGTTAATAAAATAAAACTAAAGAATAAAAAGCATAGAAACATGGTTAAAAAATAAAGAAAAACTAATTACCCTAATGATAGAGATGGAATGATGCCGAATTGTTGATGTGATGCCCCCTCTCTTTTGCATCCTCCTCTAGGAAGACTTGCTCTCTAATTCTCCTGAATGCTAGACAATTGAACGACAATGTTATAGTTCTAATTTAAAATTACGATATTTATAGGTTCAAGGAAATTTTATGGATCATGGGCTTCGTTTGAATGAGCTAGTCCAACCAAAAAACGTTTTGCTCCAAGAGTGGACTAGTTCGAGTCAAGCCATTGCAACATTAATTCTTTGTCCTTTAACTATTGCTTATGTATTTAATTTGCTTTCCTTTACTTATTATCTATTATTTGGAATGTAATATCATCCATTTACCTAAGAGAATCAAATATAACACACAATTTCCAACAAATAAATCTAAAAGTATAAAATCTCCAAAACTAGACAAGAAACACGAATATATCAAATAACAAATAATTATCCCTCAACTATGCACATAATGAAACTAAAATGATGTCTCTTGACTAGAGGAATCTATTACAATTATGGAGACATCAATTGTGTTTTTAAATCTTTTCGAATGTATTATATAACAACTTTCATATAGGAAGAATATCTATTGGAAGCTTAAATTATATCCTAGAGGCTATTTCTTCCTCATTTGAAAACAGTGTATGTCATTTTAAGTAAATAACACCCAAATAGACTTAGAACAATTCAGGCATCATTGCAACGTCCCCAACGGATCTAAGGCAATATAAAATTATGTTTTAACCAAGAAACGACATAATGTTTTTATATGATGTGACACCATCTTCTTACTTTCTGAATTTATATCCGTTGAACAAAGAATGACACATGGACTAAAGCTGTTGGGGATAAAAATGGTATAATAATTTTATATGTCATTTTTACAAGAAAATAGATCAACACAAATAGAGTCATTTCTACCAAGTGCACTATATATATGTGTATATATATATATAAGACTCTGTATCATCATTAGACACACTCTTAAAGCCACAAATGATCACCATACATTCATATACTTCAAGAAATAATGTCTAAGCTAGTTTTCCAATTTTAGTTCACATAAACAACCTTTGATCTCACAAATTTCATACCCAAGAGATCAAAGGATATTATCCAATCAAAGCTTCAAATTTAGTCCACCTAATCATGGAGTTTCAACAATCAAGTTTCAACTTCCACATCCAACTCATAAAGGAGTTCATCTTCTTACTTATAATATATGCTTAATCTAGAAGCACGCGCATTTGTTTCACATTTGTATCCATCCATAACAACCGAATAATTTAGCTTTTCTTTATATTATTATTTTTTAGTTTTATTTTTCTTCTATTGATTTATTTAATCTTCAAAATATCTATAATGTAAGTCTACTTTTAATATTTTAAACATTCTTATTAGTCTTTTTACCTTTCACTTTCTTACAAGCTACTTATTATACATTTCTATCATTTATTCATTATATTCAACTAAAAGCCTTTTTCATTATATTCTTGGAAACACATTTATTTATTCATATTCTAAACACAAAAAATAAGGATCCTTAATTTCATAAGTAAGTATCAATGTGAAAAGTTGTTTTACTTATAATTATGTCATATTTTTATCCATTTATTCATTTTTGAAAAATAGATATATTATTTTATATTCTTAATATATATGTGTTAGAGGTTACAATTCTTGTTAAATTTGTTTAATGATATTAGAGATTCGACGAATCTCTAGGATTATGTAATCTACTTTTTAGCATAAAAATATAAACCATATGTTATCGTTTTTCAATATGTTTCTTATGAAATTTTACATGCTTATATATATGACATGTTTCTAGAGATGTATAATTAATATTAGAATTTTAATTAGTGATATTCATAATTGCTCAAAAGAATAAAAATAAAAATGACTTTTTTAGTTAGTTTTTCATGAGCATGCTTGATAGATTGAAATATTTAATGGATGATTCATATTGGATATTATGGTTATATCTGTCGGGCAAGATTAGGATTGGAGTCATAAAAATATGTTTGTTATGCCTGAAAAGTTTTTGTTACGATTATAAATATTATTCTTCTAGTATTTTGTCTAAATTATTTACCTTGACTTGAGTTTATTGTTAGAAGATTATGGAAGAGGTGATGGATTATATTTGGACTAGACTGTCAATTTGAAATGTTAGGTTATAATTAGACATGTAAATTTTATGTGTTATTCACTTGTAGAATTTAAGTTATGGATATTGAGGGTTGAATTTTCTCTTATTGTGATAAGATATTGTTACGCTAAACTATTGGAAACAAGGTCAGCGTGAATCCACCGTGTTTAAATATATATATATATTTGTGCTTATTATTGGTTATTTTTCATTAAATATACATAAAGATATCAGGCGATATAGTGATGGTGTTGAAAATGTTACATATTTGTAGAAATTGAATATATAGAGTATGAATTCATCTATATTTCATATATATATATTGAACATGTTGTGAACTTATGGAAAATACTTTATATACATAAAACATTAATTTGTATATGTCACTAATCGTTAAGTAAATAATCTAGTTAATGCCAATATGATTTTGTTTATATAGTATTTTACACGTAACTTAAATATATTAATTGGTGTTATATGTATATGAAATAATTTTTCATAAGTTTAACAAGTCCAATAGGCATCTATATATTTATGAAATAATACATTTATATGAAATTGTAGCATTCCAAATTTATGCTTTCATCTATGCTACATTTATCATGATATAAGTTTAAGTGACATGTGTTAAATATTAAGAATAACTGAAATATAAAAAGTTGGTGTGTATGTAAAAATATCAAATTTATTAAATATGCACTAGAGGGCATATACTCTTTTATATATGTGTAGGTGTCCATACATTTTTCTATCTTTTATTTTAACCATACTTTATAATTAGTATTAGTAGAAATGGTATATATAAAGTATAAATATATCTTTATGAATCTCGACATAATTAGGATGAACACATATTTTCTATACATTACTTTAATTCAGTGCTTACTGTTAAATTCTTTTATCAATTTTATGTATGTGTGTAAGATATACATAAAATGGTTATAAATTGTTTAAAGAAGTCAAAGCACCATCTTCCTCATTTGCATGGATTTTATCGTTAGACGAGTTATGATAAATAACATATTGGATGGTTTTATTAATTAGAAGTATACATATCTTTCTTTGGATTATTTTTCTATTGTAATGTGATTATGTATCTTTGTGTGCCTATGGGGGCCTCGTACCTATCTCGTGTTTTCTTATGGGGGCCTCGTACCTATCTCGTGTCTTCTTATGGGGGCCTCATACCTATCTCGTGTAAGCTTGTAGGGGACTCATACCTATCTCGTGTATGATTGTGCGCATCTCATAAATATCTCATGTGTTCTTGTGGGTGCCTCATATATATCTCGTGTGTTCTTGTGGGGGACATGTACCAATCTTCTTTGGTCATGTTGGGGCCCATACCTATCTCGTGTGTGCCTATGGGTCTTGTACCAACCTCGTGTATGCTTGTACGGTTATTGTACCTATCTCGAGTTTTATTGTGTACCATCGAGAATTTATTTCATATATAAGCAATATTATTTATAGTGATGAATTGCATTATCAGGTTTACTCATGATATATCTATCAGTGACCCACATAGTTTTTTATCTTAAAATTTTTTTTTGATATTTTTCTTGACTAAGTGAGCATTCGGTTTCTCACTCGTACTTATTGTTTGTGTTTTAAATAAGCATGAATTAGAGGAATGGGTACGTGAAAAGGGTAGAAAAGTTAAGTAGTTACGAGTATCTCGGTAAAGGGAGTCATGATGACTATCTCTATTTAAGAACTCATAAATACTTTCGTTGAATTTTCACTAGACACAACAACTATTTTACTTTAAAGTTGGAAATGAAAGATTTATATATGAAATTAGTACTTTTGCTATCCTTTGTGAGGTTAGAAAATCATTGGCACAATAGGAGATCTCCTCTTGTTGTACGTTGACCATATCCACGTTGGCAAAAGTTGGAGCGTGACATAGTTGGTATCAAAGCTTAGGTTATGATATCCTAGATAAGTAATTGAGTTCGATAATATGAATATGTGAATACAAGTTTGTCTATTTAGATATTTAGTTTTAGTATAGATTTACAAGTTGAGGTTCCATACGGGCGTTGTACCTCTTAGGTTTTATTAGAGTGCTTAGCAGAAGCTTGGTAAGATCGTGAGAATTAACTAACTTGACCAAATTATTGTATTTTTGTAAGTTAGATTTATCTTTGGTTTTAAGGCTTGAAACTTTGTAGTGAAGAATTCTACCTTGGTTATCTTATAGGTGAGTACTCATTAAATCATTAACTTTATTCATCTTTAGTGTGTTTACCAATCTTTTGTAATTATCACTCTTAGCAATTTATATGCTTTTAACTGGACACTAAAGAAACGTATCCCTATTTTTTGAAATAGGTGTAGCATGATATAGATTAACATTACCATTCAAAGGGTTATAAATTCAATCCAAATTTAAATATATCAAGTTATGTTTTTATACCTTTGTCATATATTTTTTAAAACCTTTATTGAATATCTTAGTTCATGATTTAAAAAACATTTATTTAGTTTATATGCATCTGCAATAAAAAGTTATGAAGATTACTTGGACCTTATTTTCTTTTCCTAGTCTATGCGTAAGGTTTATTATGCATGTGGTACATATTTAGACCCTAATTGTAGTGAAATATTATGCATGTGATTTTGATATCGTGGTAGACCCTTCTCATACTTTCTCAATGCGTGATATATTCTAATTGTTAGGTAGATAAAATTATTTCACATTTTGCATAAAAAGGGCTTTTCGTTTAGGTTATTTTATTCGTAAGAATTACTTTCTTCATAAATATTTTGAAATAAATTATACTACCTTGGACTTTTACGTGCGAATGGACTAATTTTTATTTAATCTAATTTATATTTTTTTTATTTTGCTTGATAATATTTTACTTGAAATGCGAGTTTAGCGGGCAGATATCCTTATAATAGGGGAGGAGTGTCATGACCTAATAAATTAGTTTTTATTTTTATTATAATTTTTTTGTTTTAGTTTTTCTTTTATTGGTGTATGTAATCTTCTAAATATCCATTATATAAGACTACTTTTTATAGTTCAAACATTATAATTAATTTTTCACCTTTCACTTTCTTATAAGCTACTTATGTTACATTTCTTTCATTTATTCATTTTATCCACCTAAATATCTTTCTCATTATCTTCTTTGAAACACATTTCCTTATTCATATTCTATACACAAGATACAAGGATTCAGAATTGCATAAGAAAGAGTCAGTTGTTTTACTTTAATTATGTAAATTTTTTATCCATTTATTCATTTTTTATCAATACATATTTTGACTATATATTCTCAATATATATGTGTTAGAGGCTAGAACTCTTGTTAAATTTATTTAATGATATTATAAATTTGAAGAATCACAAAGAATATGTAGTCTACATTTTAGCATAAAAAAATAAATCATATGTTATCGGTTTCTAATAAGGTCCTTATGAAATTTTACATGCTTGTATATATGTGACATGTTTCTAATTTTGTATCGTTAATATTAGAATTTTGTTAAGTGATATTCATAGTTTTCAAAATAAGTAAAATAAAAATGATTAATTCTTTTACTGGTTGATTTATATCAAATTAAGCTGAATCATTAATATTAGGTTTATTGACTTGTTTGTATATTTATCAATTGGTCAAAATTAGGATTGAAGTCTCAAAAATATGTTTGTTATGCATGGAAATTTTCTGTTAATATTATATGTACTATTCATCTAGTTTATTGTCTAAATTAATCACCTTGACTTGAGTTTATTGGTAGAAGATTATGAAAGAGATTATGGATTAAGTTTGGACTAGACTATCGATTTTAATATGTTAGGTTATAATTACACTTGCAAAATTTAAGTGTTGTCCAATTGAAAATATTTAGTTATGGGTTTTGAGAGTTGAAGTTTATCCAATGCTTGATTTAGGGAATTGAGATAAATAATTGTAGATAATTACGCTAGACTATTAGACACGAGGAAAGTAGAATCTACCGTGTTTAAATATATACTTGTCCTTATTCTTGGTTATTTTTCATGAAATCTACATAAAGATATTAGGTGATATAGTGATGTTGTTAAAAAGTTATACATATCATTTGGAAAAAGAATATACTAAGTATGAATTCATCTATATATACACAAACACACACATATATATTCTTTTCATCGTATATGCTTTCCTATATGTTTTGTATATTTAAGTTACATGTAGAATTTACTAATTTATTAGTGGCATATATAAATTGGTATTATATGTATAGAAAATATTATTTGTATGTTCAACATGTCCAGCAGGAATCTGAATATGTTTAAAAGATTGCATTTATATAAAAATGTAGCATTCCAATTTCATGCATTCATCTATAATGTGTTTATCGTTATCTAAGTAAAAATCGAACATGTTACATATATCACTTGTAAGTATAAATGACATATAAAAAGTATGTGTGTATGCATAGATATCATATTTGATAAACGTTCATTTGAGGACCTATTAGTATATGTGTAGGTATATATAAATTTTTGTATCTTTTATTTCAACCATACTTTATAATGACATATATAGAGTAAAAATATATTTCTAGTAATCTTGACATAATTTAGGAGGAACACATATTTTTTATATTTATTTTTCTTTAAATTCGTGCTCATTCTAAATTCTTTGATCAAATTTATTATGTATGTAAGATATACATGTATGGTTATAAATTGCGTAAAGAACTCAAAGGACCACGTTCTTCACTTGCATGCCTTTTATCATTAGATGAGTTATTGAATTGTTTTATTATCAAGACGTATACACATCTTTTATTGGATTATTTTTCTATTGCAATGTGATTATACCTGCATGTGGGGCCTCATACCTATCTCGTGTGTGCCTGTGAGGGCTGCGTACCTATCTTGTATGATCCTGTAGGGGCATCATACTTATCTCGTGTTGTACCTATCTCATGTGCCTATGGGGGCCTCGTACCTATCTCGTGAGTGCCTATGGAGGTAATGTGTTTAGCTATTTCATGATATATACGATTATCACTCAAATGTATAGTACTTTGAATATTAGAAAATATTGCAGAATTACCATTAACCAACTTACCTTCTTTAATAATTTTTTATCCATATAGCCTCTTTCAGGTAACGGATAATGGCAACATATTTTATCTCTGTGCTTGAAAGATCCTACAATGTTTGTAACTGAGATTTCCAAGATATGAATTTATGCCCCAAATTGAAACTTTAGGCAGTGGTGGACTTTCATGAGTCCCTATCTCTAGCAAAATCTGAGTCTACATTGGCAACAAGCTAAAAAGGCTGATTATGATTACCATATATCAAAACCACATTTAAAGTAGAATTTACATAAGTCATAACATGATTAAGTGCTAACCAATAATCATAGCCATGATTAGACATGTATATACTAAATAGATATATAGAGAAATACAAAATCAGTTCTAGTTCTAATTATTACATACATAAGAGATCTAATCACTTTAGACCAAGGAATATTTTTTCGTTTTCAAAATATCAGATTGTGTTTTGCGTCACAACTGCTTAGACAAAACAAAATGACAAGGAAAAGGAATTTGTACATTTTTGCAATTTAAATTACCAAACTTATAAATAATCCTTTTAAAGTATTGTCCTTATTGTATTTTAATATGAAATTTGATGGATACCTATCAATCATTATGACAAGTATTTTTCTAGCATTTCCTAAAACCTTCATTTCAAACTCGTATTTCAAGGCATCTTTAAATTTATTTATAAGAGATAGAGAATTGCATATAATCAACATATCATGAATATATAAAAGATTTTATATCACATATTTATCTTTCCAAGTTGAGTAAAAATAAGCATCATATTGTGATATATTGAATCCAAGGGACAAAAAAAAGAAACTAACATCTTATACTATTGCATTAGGGACTATCCATATAAGAAGTTTTTCAAGAGACATACATTACTAATCCACTTAGAATCATGGTATCCTATAGGTTTCCTCATCAAGCTCAACATACAAGAAAGCTGTCTTAACATCTAACTTCCCGATTTTAGGATTAAAACTGACTACATATGCTAACTGTAAGAAAAATAAATAAATAATAAGTAAGTTATAAAGTAAAATGTTATTATTTTTTAATTTTAAAATTAATAACTCCAACCACTATTCTATATAAGATAGAGTTTTGGTCAGAAGAAGAAGTAACTGATTTTCATTTTTATATGAACGCTTCTTTTTACTTTTCTTCTTCTCTCTGCCATTCATAAAATAAAATATGCATTGATCAAAATCGAAAGGCTCTTAGGTTGTGAATATAGAGGTCTCTCTCTTCTAGTAATAAGAATATCCAGGTTTCCAATCGATTCAATTGCGCTACTCCTCAAGAGGTACTCCTTTATAAACCTCTTGTTCTTTAATTTATATATAATTAAATATTAGTATCAGAGCATGTAATAGTTAATTGGAATTAATACTTTGTGATTTCGTTTTTGTTGAATAAGAAAAGAAAATTTACAGTTGCAATTTGTGTTGTTTAAAAAAAATGATGCGCTATTTTGTGATAACTTTTTGATGCTCTTTATTTACTCCATTATTGTTTAGATATATTTTATTTATATGTGTATCCAATTTATTTAATGAATTTGGATGACAGATTTTGTTTTTCTAATGGACGAAATTTGGTACTGTATTAATACAGACTTAATTTTAAATTTGCTGCATCAAACATGTGACATATTTTATTGATTTTTGGATTGCTACATCATGGCCCACATTTTTCTATTTGGATGATTTTTTTAAGAAAAAGGAAATGCAAATTTGACTGATGTATCATTAGCTGTAATTTTTTTTTTTGTTCTTTACATGTGATGAACGTGCTGATTCCTTAATGAGACAATTAGGCATTATACATTCTGGTATGTTTTTAGTCAGATGTAATGAGACTATTATTTGTTGGAAAATTCTTCCATCCAATATTAGATGATCCTACACCAATCATATAAATACACATATCCCATGTTTTAAACTTGCAAAAGTAACTAAATTATTAATCTAATGACACGTGTCTTGTTATAGTAATCAATGGTAGTGATATGAATATTGGATGGAAGTCTTACCCTTATTTGTTATACATACGGTTGTAGTTTTGAGTCAGATGTAATGATAACTACAAGAGTGTCAAGAAAGTTTGTTGGTCCAACTACATCCGCTAGATCTGCTAATTTATTGGTCGAGAAAGTTTTTTTTTTATTATTTTTTGGATTTGACGATAATTTTTTTATAATACTTTACTGTTAAATTTTTTGGGACAGTAATTTTTTTTTTATATTTATATTATTTCAAATAATTAATATTGTATTGTTTTAAAAAAAAATTGAAATGTTGCAATTTTGTGGGGTTCGAACCCGGGCTATTTATTACCAATGACTAGCTGTCTAATTATTTGTGTTATCTGAACTTGCTGTTGATTAGTAGTGTCCGGAATTATATATTGTCGTTACGAAATATTTGTTTAATCAATTTTGGTGTTTTTTCTTTGGCTGTTCCTATTTTTCTAAAGAGAAAAAAATGGTGTGGACTCGATCCCGGGGATCACGAATATCAAAGCTCAAACTACTACCAGAGTACAGAGGGCTCCACAAGAAAGTAAGAAATCTTAATGGACCATTAGGGGTTCATAGACCAAAAGTTGAAATGACACTAGATCAAAATCAAGCTTTCACTCAAAAAGTATAAGAGGAGACCTGATCACACTTTATTGCAACATGTAGTAATTGTGAACAAGTTGATACAGGATTTCCTTGATTGGGGTGATTACATGTGTGAAGAACACAAAGTTTTTTTCCCTCTATACTTTTCCAAGAGAGTTGCGAAGGGATCTCGAAATTTTATGGGATGATGAGTATCCCAAGGACTATGTTTATGGTAGACAAGTTAGATATACTTAGCTAGTCTATGTTTTAAATGAATCTCACTTGTGGAGGCATTATAATAGTTTCACTATGTCGGACCTATGCAACTATGGGGTGCATTCTCAAACTACTGATATGGATAAATTCAATCCAATTCATATACATGAGGAAGCGAACTTTAAAGGTCCATTCCTAAGTTGATGTTTTGAAAGTTTGCTTAATAGTTTGTTTTTATTTAATTTTTCAATCATTATTCGTTAGGTATTAGATTAGTTGTTTTTCCTTTAATACAATTATTTTCTTATTGAACTTGTATTTTTGTTATGTATGAATTCAACTTCTTTCTTTGAATATATGTTTTAGTTGTTTTTTCATACTAATTTGCTTTATTCATGTTAGAGTAAGTGGGAGTTCTAGTGGAACTTCTTTTGCAGTTAATGAAATTAAATGAATGGTTAAGACGAACAAAGTATGGTGATTCATGATTGGGAACATAGTGAACTTTCTTTATCACTTATTTCGTTATCTTTCTTGTTCATTATATTTGCATTAATAGTATTGGATAGTTAAATAATTGTATGTATGCTAATGGAAATCTCTTACTTTATAAGAAAATGACATCGAAAAACCTCATTGATGATCTCAAAGGAGACAAAATAAATGGTGAGAACTATACATTTGGTAAACTCATAATACATTATATCTAGAGGAAAAAGATATTCTTGAGGTTATTAACAATGTCATGGCTCAGCCTGAGGAAGGCAACCTAGCTCAAAATAAAAGGGACATGGAGGCTTATAAGAAGTGGAAAAAGAGAGATTGCACTGCAAGAGGCATCTTGATAATCTCCATGGATGACGATCTTGTTTATGAGTATCAATAATACCCCACTTCTCATGAGATGTGAAAGCTTAATGAAAAGTACGAGGGTACGACTATGACTAAGTTGAGTCAATTGATCATTAAGTTTTGACACTTACAAGAAGAAGCCTAATCAAACCATGCAACAACATCTCCAGGAGATGTCTAACATGATTAGGGAACTTAAGACGGCAGGTCATAACCTTACGGATGAACATCAGGTTCAAGCCGTGATCTGATCTCTTTCAAATTAGTGGGAGCATATGAAGATAAACTTGACTCAAAATGACGATATCAAATAATTTGATGATGTTGCTCGTCACGTGACGTTGAAAGATGAACGTCTTGATGCAATTAAGCCTCGGGGTAAGACTTATATATTGCTGAGTCAAGTTCCCACAAAAGTTCTGGCATTAAGTGCAAGAACAATAGAATGAGAAACGAAAATGAGCATGCTCTAAAGAAGAACAAAAATGGTGGTAACGATAAAAGAGAACGTTTTTCTTTGTAAGAAGAAAGACGAGAGTAAAATGAAATGTTATAATTATGACAAGATTGGCCACTTCTCTCAAAATACAGAGAAAGATAGCAATGTCATTTACTTCTCGTAACTTTACTTGTGTTACCAACACTATATTGCTAGCTGATTCTAATCCTTTGTGGACTGTGGATTCAGAAGCGATAGACCATATAGCTAGAGACCGAGAGGCATATGTAGAGTATCATCTAATTCCAGAGGGAACGAGATGGATTTATTTAGGAGACAACAAGGTTTTATACAAAGGAGTTGACACTTACAAGTTGAACTTGCGAAGTGATCATACCTTGTACCTGCTTAATGTACTTTACGCACCTGACATTAGACGAAACTTGGTCTCAGTCACTGTTCTTCTAGGATTAGGTTTTAATATGCATTTTCGTAACATACATGTAGATATCTATTTTGACGCTAAGTATTATGGTTATGGTTTTATTTCTCAAGGTTTAATTGTACTAGATGATGATAACTCGTTTAATAGTTATTATGTAAGTGGTTGTTTTTCTTACTAACACTTCTTCTAGTAATTCTAATATAGAAGAAAGTATATGGCATGCTAGACTAGGTCATATTGGTCAAGACCACATGAATTTGTTGGCTAAGGCGGACCTTTTGTGGTTCATTGACTGAAGTCAACTTTCCAACTTATGAATATTGTCTAGCAAGTAAAGAAAAACGTAAACCATTTGGAAAAGCTAAACGAGTCGAGTATCCACTGCTAGTAATTCATTCAGACATCTGTGACCCAATAAATGTTCAAAATAGATTTGGGGAACATTATTTCATCATTTGTATAGATGATATCACTAGGTTTGGTTATGTCTATCTGATTTTTCATAAATCTGGAGCATTGAAATTTTCTAAATATTTCAATGAAGTAGAAAATCAGTTAGAGAGGAAGGTGAAAAACCTTAAACCTTAATCGCGGACGTGAATATCTATTGAGACGGTTGAAAGAACTGTGTGATGAAAGAGGGAAAACTCTCCTAGAAATGGTTAAGTCTACGATGGCACAAACTAATCTTTCAATATCTTATTGGGGAGATGCCTTGCTTACCGCTAGTTATATTCTTAACCAAGTACCCACAAAGACTGTTCTATCAACTTCTTAAACTACTTGCGATCCTGGGGGTCGGTAGGCTATGTTCATTATCTATCTCATAAATATGGGAAAATTAGGTCCAAGAGGCACCCAGAGTACTCTAAAGGATATGTGTTTATTGGAGAACACAACGATGGAGGTCTTCCTGAAATTGAATCACGAGATGTTACATTCCTAGGGAATTATTTTCTAGTAGAGGTGGGTTGATAGAAATTCTATATATGTGAATCTAATGGGAATTGGGAAGATGGTATGCAGACAAATGTGAATCCTGATGAGGTAACACATACTCAAGAAGTATAGAATGACAATCCTATATAACTTGAGACGTTTGAAACCATTGCATCATCTAATAATCCTATTTCTCAAGATTCTCAACCTAAGAGAAGTGCTAGAGGTTTAGTTCCTTGTCATCGATTTGAAATCGAAGGAGAAGTCTTTATGATAACTCCACAAGACAAGGAAGAACCTTGAATAATAAATGAAAGAACTTTCACGTCTTGCTAAAAATGAATGGAGAAAAGCAATGGAATACCAAAATGGATGTCAAAATTGCATTTCTAAATGGAGATTTAGAAGAGTTATTTCACGGAACAACCTCGATTTTTGTTGCAAAAGATCAAGAAAATAAAGTATGTAGATTGTTAAAATCAATATATGGTCTTAACCAAGCCTCGAGACAGTGGAATTTAAGATCTCATGAAGTCATTTCATCAAATGGATTTGAGATGATAAGTGAAGACCACTGTGTTTATATTAAACGTTCCAAGAAACTTTTCGTAATTTTATCTCTATATGTGGATGACATCTTATTAGCTGGGAACGATAAAGAGTTTATTCAAGCTAATAAGGAGTGGCTAGCTTCTCAAATTGATATGAAACATATGGAAGAAGCAAATTATATTCAAGGTTCTTGAGATAAAGATTATTATCTTTATCTCAAGAACCTTACATCATGAATATATTCAAATGCTTTAGTATGACTAAATGCAATGCCATTAACACTCCTGTAGCAGAGGGAATGAACATAACTCTCGACATGTGTTTTAGTACTCCAGAAGAGAAACAAAAAATGTATACAGTGCCATATTCTAGTGCCATAGATAGTCTTATATATGTTATGATATGAACTAGGCCAGACATATGTTATGTGGCAGGTTAGTTAGTCATTTTCAGTCGAACCCGGGACAAGAAAATTTGAAAGTTGTGAAAAGGATATTGAGATATCTAAAAGGCATTATGGATCATGCCTTATGCTTTCGAGAAAATAGATTACACCTAGAAGGATATATTACACCGTTTGGGCTAGTGATATATATATGTGCGTATATCTACCTTAGGTCATGTAGTATTGTTGAATAATTGCGCAATTTCTTGAAGTAGCAAGAAACAAACGTGTATAATTTTGTCCACAACGAAAGCTGAGTTTGTAGCATGCTCAGCTGCGGTTCAAGAAGCTGTTTGGTTAAGAAGGTTCTTTGAACATTTAGGATTCTCAAGCGATAGTGGGAGTCCTATTACTTTACATTGTGATAACCAAGCTGAAATGGCTTGTGTGAAAGCTCCTAAGTATCACAGTAAGACCAAACACATTGATATAAAGTATAACTTTGTTAGAGATATCATTGCACAAAAGGATTTGGTTTGCAATACATACACACACGCAATGTTCTTGATGATCATTCATAAAGGATATCTGATGTGATATATTTATTGATATGTTAGATGTATATGATTAAACAAGATATAATGTATGAATATTGCAAGTTAATGTGCATTCATGTATATATTTTCATTAGTATATTTATTTAATTGTTTCTTTTACTAATATCATGTTTGATATATATTATAATGCGTGTGTTTTTTGAAGGATGTATGTCCTATAGACTGAGATTGGCCCTATCACACGGGCAATCGCCATTGGCACAAGAAGTGCGCAAAGATGAGACTAACTCATAGTAGTGAAGAACCCTTGAGAGAACTTGAGTTAAGATAGTCGCCTTAACTAAATGTTAAGATGAGATCATAAACATGGATGAGATATGTTAAGCTTATATTATGATCGAAGTAGAATCCCACTGTCTACTTAGTCTATAATAGCCAGATATGAGGCGCTTGATTGATTTCATGGAAGGGTTGATCGATCGAAGAACTCATCTTAGGCAACGAGGCTTGCCTAATTATATATATGTATGGTATTTATAAATTGTGACATACAATTGGAGCTATATGAATAATACCATAGCACGTGTGTCATAACACGTGTGCCAGAAGGAAGTGAAGAGTCGATCCCTGTCTCTTCACTGTGTGATGCCTTTAATTGTGCCCTTATTACTTTTGACTATATCTTGATATTTTGATTATGTGTATGCTACTTTGAACATATTACCAATGATCATGAATGATTCGGTCTAATGGGATATGTTTGGGAAAGCAACCTAATCAATGTAAAAGGATATAAGTGTAAAGGGAAGACTAAAATTGTGTATCAAAATGTGTGCTTGAAGGTATACCGATCATGTAAGTCAATTTGGACTATAACATGATAGTGAGACACATGAAGTTATGTCAGTGAACTCTTTTGATCACATAAACGATGTGATATAAATTTGAAGGGGTCAGAGTTACTGAAATATGATACAACAAATTATTAGTCTGGGGTACTGCAGGATACGTAATGAATGAGAACTATTTGAGCAATTATGTACCCTAACAGGTTATTAGTAACGTATGCTCGTATGCTTGCCGGTCGCACGACCTATTTGCCAAGTATGATGATGCTTTGATTCAAGTGTGTATATGATAAGATAGTGGGTTGGTACCACAAATTGATATAACTTAATTATGGGCGAGTGGGAGAATGTAAGAAAAATAAATAAATAATTATGTATAATTATTTACTATTTTATTAGCCCGCCAAAAGTAAGTTATAAAGTAAAATGTTATTATTTTTGAATTTTAAAATTAATAACTCCACCCACTATTCTATATAAGATAGAGTTTTGGTCAGAAGAAGTAACTGATTTTCATTTTTATATGAACGCTTCTTTTTACTTTTCTTCTTCCCTCTGCCATTCATAAAATATGCATTGATCAAAATCGCAAGGCTCTTAGGTTGCGAATATAGAGGTCTCTCTTCTAGTAAGAAGATCCACGACTGCAAGATAATTAGGTTTCCAATCGATTCAATTCCGCTACTCCTCAAGAGGTACTCCTGTATAAACCTTTTGTTCTTTAATTAATATCTATTTAAATATTACACTAACATAATTCTAATAATTTTAAACTTAGTCACATGAGAGAAAATTACAGTAAAGTCACTGGCTTCCCTTTGAGTATATCCCTTAGCAACTAGTCTAGATTTATATCTAGGTGGGTCAAAATCTTAGTTACCTTCTTTCAGTTTATAAAGTCCTCTACGTTCAACTAGTTTAGAATCTTTAGGTTTAATAACTAATACGTGTTCTTAAGTAAAAGGGAATTGAATTATTTATTCATATCAATTACCCAAAGTTTCATATCGTTAGCACTTATAGCATCAGGATAAAAGTAAGGCTCAAAATCCTAAACCTCAACCGCGTTTTAAAGGCAGTAAAAACTAATTTAACATAGAAAAACCTACATGGAGCCTCATGCACTCTTATTTGCCTATCTCTAGCTAACTTGTAGGCTTGAAGTCCTTATGTTGTTGACTCATAGCCTCCTCAGCTTTAGGTCCATCAGGCTGCTCAACACCTTCATCGCTTACCTAGTCTTGGGGTTTATCCATTTGATGGCCTCCATTAGTGGACTCGACTGACTTAATAGGGTTATGGTGTTCCACCTCAAAGTTATACCCCATGGTATCAATACTTGGTTCAAATAAAACATCATTACATGTATCTGTAAGATTCTTGCAAGTAAATGTTAATTCATAAAATATAAAATCTATAATTAAATCTTTTTAGAATCCACTAGAACTTTTATCCCACAACATATAACCTTTAACCCCATGCTATTGTTGATGAACCAACATAATACATTTAATGGACCTGGGTTAAGTTTACCATTTCTTTGTATAAGAAAAATAACCACACCCAAAAATTCGTATATGAGACAGGCCACATATTTTTTTGGTGCAGACTTCCATATGGGATTGAAGTCAATGTACCAGTTGGGCTTCATGTTTATCAAATAAGTTGCATTATACATGCTCCCCCTAAAAATATAAGACTTTGGTATACCAGAATTATATAAAATACTTCTAACTTTTTCTAAAAGAGTTATGTTCGTTCTCTTAACAACCTCATTTTGTTGAGGAAATTTTAAAGGTTCTATGTCTCAAAAGCCTATTTCCTTTACGAAAAAGTTCAAACTGTTCATTACAAAACTCAAGCATACTATTAGTTCTACAAACTTTAACAAATTAACCATATTTGTTTCCTCTAATATTTTCTATTCTTCGATTTTAGAAAAAGTTTTATCTTTTGTTTTCAATAAAATAGTCCACGCCCTTCTACTAAAATCATCCGTAATAGACTAAAAATGTTTAAACTTATCAAGTAAATCATAACTTTCACGGCCCATAAGTCTGCATGAACATACTCCAGGAAGTCTAAGCCTAGGTGCACCCTTTCTTAAACTTAAGCTTCTGTCACTTTGCCAAACACAGTTTTCACAAAAAGATAGATCACAAATCAAATCCTTACCAAAGCATCCTTGATTGCTTGCATAGTGAGCCCCTTCTGTCTCATATGCCCAAGCCTCAAGTTCCTTTCAGAGTACCTACATTCTTATATCCTAAAACAACATTAGATAAACAAGAAATAGGAGTTATATTGATAACATACAATCCAGATAACTTAGTACCAGAAAACAAAAGCTTATAATACTTATATACATGAATGTTAGCCTTAGACACTTCAAACACACATCGAAGATCATCAAGAGCACCCAAATAAATCAAATACTTTTTTAATGCAAATATATATATAACATTTGTCAAAGTAATCATTTTTAATTTTTTAGTTTTATCTTATCAACACTCTTAACATCACATGTTTAATCATTTCCCATATAAGAAATTTCATTATTAGTTTCAACAAGATCATAAAATAATTCAGATAAGGGATACATATGAAACGTGAAACCGGAATCAAATATCCAACTTACATGATTAGACTTATCTGTGAAATTATATGCTTCACATACATCATCATCTAATTTAGGCATTCATCATCACCAATAGTTAATTTGTTCTTTAGTTTTAAATTTATTTTCCTAAAACATCCAAATTTTACCACAATGAAAATATTTTTGAGTTTCTTTAGACTTTGTCTTACGATTATAAGAAGTTATCTTATTTTTTTTTGCATACCGTACATGTATAATATTTGTTCTATGTTTAATAAACAACTATGAGCCAATTTTTCTACTTAGTTTAATTTCAATTTTTCTGGTTAGCAAAGAAGCAATCACTTAATCAAAAGTAGGGACAATAATCAGTTCCTCAACTTAGTTTAATTTCAATTTATCTGGTTGTTAAAGAAGCATTCATTTTGGTCAAAGGTAGGGACAATTGTCGCATATTAGAGTAGATCTTTAACAACATTATAAGAATCAAGAATAAAGATAAAATTAGTCTTGCAATTATTATTATCATCCAAGGACTAAGGGGTATCATTTAACATCAACGTCAATTTTAAAAATTCATCACTGTTATCAACCAAATATTTACTCGCATTTAGTTTATAGTTAAGAAAAGATCCGTTGAAGAAATACAAGTTGGGTAAAGACTTAGAAAAATTGAGAGATTTTAGTTTACCCTAGAGTTCAGGTGCAATATCACATCGATGTACTTTTCAAATAACTGAATCAGACATGTTAAGGAACAATTAATTGAATACTTCTTCATTTATTTCTTAAAGTATGTCCAAGAGATCCTTATGCCATAGTTTCGTGTGCTCAATCAATGAATGTCCTACATTATGATGAGATAGTAGCGCTTTCATCTTTATCTGCCATACACAAACGTTAATTTTTCCATCATAAGCTATTATCTCAACCAAATTGTAGCCATCATTTTAGTACACGAAAAATATAGATCTATACAAACAGTTAAAAAAGAAACTTTAAAGCATGAAAAAATACTTTTTTAACCACGAGTTTATATCCACCAGATCTCGAAAACTGAAAAGTCTCCCAAAAGCTCAGAATATATAAAAACATTTTGAAATACCTTTAAAGATTTTCAAGAACCCAGAAACACTAAATAATCAAATCCTAGAAGAGTAAAAAATTTAAGATATTTATAAGGGATTTCAACAAACTCTTATTCCATTGTTGTAAAAACATTAAGATCATAAGATTTGAGTTTCAAAATACATTTCAGAAAAGAGTTTAGAGCAAGCAATAAAGAACACAATGATTTATCGTGGTTTAACAAAATATCTATGTGCTCAGGTGAGAGAAGTAACATAGCAATATTCAGATCTATCAACTAATCTAAACTACACACACCGACTACGCTAGCTAACTAATGATTATTTTTTATCTTTAGATTATTCATGCAATTACATGAGATTTCAACACTCTAATTGATCTAGAAGATAAACCGTAAGTTTATTTCTAAAATGATAGAGAAGACTTAAAAACTCAAGAACAAGAGAATGAGCCGAAATATGAATAAAAGAACCTTATATATGGGGTGGTTAGGGTTTTAATTTGAGCCGTCCAAAGTGATCGAGATCAACAAATTTAATACATCCAGCATTTACATAATAAAACACAAACATTTTAGACTCAAGTCTTATAACCTATAAAAAATTTTAGCCCAAATAATAAGACCAAAGCTGACATATGACAAAACAAAAAAAAACAATCATATTTCATAAATAAAGAATCTCAAATCCAATTGATAATTTTCGTTAGTTCTATTTGTTAGATTTATTTTTTTGTTGGAAATTTTACTTACTCCACTCCCATTTAGCCCACTTAAAACATTTGACCTAAAATTAATTGATTCATCGAAAATCTAAACCTTTATATTTTTAAAACCTCCCCATTTTCTTCTTCATGAATAAAGTAGAAATAAAATTCAAGAAAATCCATAAAATAAATAAAAAGGAAAAGAGAAGGCTCAAATTAAATGTTATTGTATAAAATGGTAAATTGTTTTGCTATTCTTTGATATTTATATATTATTCAACTTATTTTTTATAAGAAAAACTATGATTTTGATGTATAATATGTGTCAATGAGAAAGATATATATAAACAATTACGATAGAAAAATTAATAAAAATTATTATATTTTTGATCATTTATTTATATCTTGCAAATATATGAATGTCGATTTGAATTTATAGTTGAATCATGTTTCTTTATTGAGCCTTATTAATATAATTTTTTTGAATTTACTTATAGAAATTTCGTTGATCATGATATTTAAAAAATATCTAGGTAAGTCTTGTCTCTCTTCAAAGTAGATTGTATGTATAAGAATTTAAATTGATGATTACTTATAGTTAGGTTATAAATTATTTGAGTAATCATATGGTTCAGTAAATTTGAGATGTTAATAATTAAGGTCAATTGGAAGGGGTTTTTTATACAACAATTGATAATACCTACACTATTACACATATCAGTCATTCCCTAGTTTTCTTGTATATCAAAATGTGGGAAGTTAAGAGAACTGATTGTGACAAAACCCAAGTTGTAGCTTATTGCACTACAACAGGTCGCTGATTTACCGACGACACGTGTCGTCGGTAAACAGCCCCAATTCATCGGTAAATTTGTTTACCGACGACCACTCGTCGGTAAACTGTCGTCCCAAGAAGTTGGTTGGTAAATTCGCTATTGCCGACTGCGATTTTGGTCTCTCGTCGATAAACCAACTTTTTTTACCGACGACTACCATTCATCGGCAAAATCTTGGCTTACCGACGACGGGTAGTTGTGTCGCCGGTAATACATACCGCGTTACTGACGACCTATGTCGTCGGTAAATTAATGAAATACCGACGACCCTGTTGTTGGTATCGTATTAATTAAACGCCTTTGTTTTTAATTTAAATACCATACCAACGACATTCTTCACATGAATGTCGTTGGTAAACTTTATTTTTTTATTATTTTTTTGCATGTTTACCGACGACATTCTTGTGAAGAATGTCGTCTGTATGGTATTTAATTTATTTTTTAATTTTAATTTTTTTTTAAATTTTTTTATTTTATATTATTTTTATTTTTATTTAATTTGGTTTTTCGATTTTTTATAATTTAATATACTAGAAATCATGAATTATATTTATAAAATATAAATAAACCCGGGTAGTCAAACCCCGGGCAATAAAGTCAAACCCCGGGAATAAAGACAAACTCCCGGAGTTAAAAGTCAAAATATTACATAAAACCTTAATAAAAGTCATAAATATAAACTTAAATAAAATAAAAGTCATAAACATAATAAAATAAAAGTCAATCACGGGCCGGATAAATCATCTCCTTGATCATCATCTTCACTAGCTTCACTATCTTCATCTTCATCGGAGACCGGAGGGAGACCATTTTTTTCACGAGATTCGTTGAGCCCTTTGAGCATCTTCGTGAAAAAATCATCGGACCTAGAGGAGCTCGGTGCAATATCGACATCCGGCATAGGAGGTAATCCTTGGATTGCGCGGAGCTCGATCATGCCGTCGAATATCTGCTGGATCTTTACCGCGTTCTTCTTTGCAGTCTTGTCCGAAACAGACGGCTTCGGGTCCTTCTTTTTCTTGAAGACAGCTCAGATTGACGGGATCCAGTGTCTACTCTTAACCGGTTTCATCACCTCTTGAACTGTCTCCTTCAACGCTCCTATCTACTCCTCCACTGGAACATCCTTAGCCGATTGGGACCCCGTCTTGATAACCCGATCCTTAAGCTTCTCCCGATAACTCCCTGTAATAAAATTTCAAATAAATAATTAATAAAACTAACAAAGAAATAAATTTAAAGTTAAATAATTAATTTTAAACAATAAAAAGGAAAATAGAACACTTACACTAGCCAGCTCCAATCTATCGTCAACTCCCATCTATCGTCAACCCAGCTGCCCTTCGCCCCGTCATAGCCCAAGTACTCGAAGTATCTGCCCATCGGTGGAAGTGGGACCTCCTCTTGGGTCTGCTCGTCAATAAAGCTTTGGGGCTACTTCGTATTCACTTTCAGCTTACCCTATAAAATATACATAAAAAATTATAATTATTAAAAAATTAAATTAAATAACTAATAAATTTTATTTTTACTTTAATAAATTATACCTCGATAATCTCGTGGCGGGTCTGAGTTTGGTTCCTAGAACCTGACTTGTTCGGCTTCTTCTGGTTCTGCCGATTCTTCTTATTAATCTCCGCCTAAGCCTGATACAATTCAAGTTAAAAAAAAATAAAAAAATTATTTAATAACAAAATAATTAAATTATGATTTTACCTTCTTGTTCGGGTCATTCATCATCTCAAGGGTCAGCTTCCAATCCTCCGGAAGCACATCTGGAGGACACTCATCCGAATCCAAGTAATCGGCCTTCAAGTCATGCTTCCACCGCCTGTAGACAGCGGACTGAGACTGCTGTAGCTTCCCGCTGATAAAGTTCCAATCTCTGCGGGCCCTCCACTGCTCGAGGTCGAAGAACTCCTCTAGTTTTTGTTGAATCGTGGTTTTTATTCCCGTCGGCACATCAATTCACGATTTATAGTAGGGAGGGACAGTATCTCGGACCGCGAGCCCCACCACTTGGGCCACGTGCTTTCCATATTCACCATATGGGTTCCATATGTCGTCTAAAATGCAGAAGTCGACTGGTAGGGGCCCACCCAACTTCTCTTTAGCATCGTTGGCGGTTTTGATGGTCGAAACATTTTTTGGTCTCCTTTTTCTCCTAACTGTTTAATGAAATTGTATTAATTAAATTACAAATTTATATTAATTGAATTTTATAAATTAATTTATATTAACAGGCGGCTGGTTACAGTCGTTCAAGTTTGGGGGTTGATTCGGGTTCAGAATCTTCACCGTTCCCGTCACCCCTATGGTAATTTGGCATCACTTCGGCCATCTATAATTTAAATAAAATTAATAAATTAGTTTTTTCTAAGACAATATACTATAAATTGCATTTTAGACCCCTTTTTATTAAAAATTACAAAAATACCCATATAAATTAAAAAAAGATTTTTAAATTGTAATTTAGTCCTTATAATTAATATCTTTTTAAAAATAAAAATATATTAATTTTTTTAGTCTATATATTATAAATTGCGTTTTAGTCCTTGTATTTTCAAAAATTACAAAAAAACCCATAAATTTTTTTTTAAGTGTTTTAAGTTGTAATTTAGTCCTTATATTTTATATATTTACAAAAAAATACCTTAAATTCATAAAAAAAATGTAAAGTTTATTAAATTGCATTTTAATCCCTAAATTGCATTTTAGTCCCTAGAGTTTTCATATTTACATAAAATACCCTAAATTTCACAAATATCAAAATATTTAACATACACAAATTATAAATTTATAAAACTGTATTTTAGTCCACAAAGTTTTCTTATATACAAACATAACCATATTTATTTGCACATAAATCCTTAAATTTCTAAACATCAAAAATCCAAAAATACAAAAACCTATCCAAACCCTAATTTTTCAAAAAATTAACAAAAACTCATGTTACATGGTATATTTAACAACAAAATACATATTCAGAATACAACAACTATCACAATAACTCAGAATTAACAAATAATCCAATACAAAAAAAAAAAATTCAGTTCGAAAATTAAAAAAAAAAGGTTTTGATTCGGATTTGTTGTACCTGTTACGTGGAGATTGTGTTGAACATATCAAGCAATCCATGCCAAGCAAGAAGACAGGAAAAACAAAAACAAAAAAAAAGTTACGATTTGATTTAGAAAAAAGAAAAAAATTTGAAGAAACAATAAAGTTTTGGCATGAAATCACTTAAATTTGATGTTATTGGGGTGTTGGAATGGTTCTAAACAGCTCCTTCTACCTCGGAATCGAATTTTTTGAGAGAGTTTAGATATTCATACAATCAAACCAAAACCTTTAAGCTATCAACTAATCTAAACTACACAAACCAACTACGCTAGCTAACTATGATTATATTTAATCTTTAGACTATACAAGCTATTACATGAGATTTAAACACTCTAATCAATCTAGAAGATAAACCCTAAGTTTATTTCTAAAAGGAGAGAGAAGACTGAAAAACTCGAGAACAAGAGAATGAGCCGAAATATGAATAAGGGAACCTTATATATGGGGTAGGTAGGGTTTTAATTTGAGCCAGCCAAAGTGATCAAGATCAACAAATTTAATACATTATGCGTTTATATAATAAAACACAAATATATTAGACTCAAGTCCAATAACCTATAAAAAAGTTCAGCCAAAATAATAAGACCAAAGCTGACTTATGACAAAAGAGTGACTTGAACTTAGTTAACCCAAAAACAATCATATTTCATTTATATAAAAACCCAAATCTAATAGATTATCTAGATAGGTTTTTTTGTTCTATTTATTTTTGTTTGAAATTTTACTTACCCCTCTCCCATTTAGTCAATATAAAACATTTGACCTAAAATTAATTGATTCATCAAAATCTAAACCTTTATATTTTTGATACCTTCGCCGTATTCTTCTTCATGAATAAAGTAGAGATAAAATTCAAGAAAATTCATAAAATAAAGGAAAGGGAAAAGAGAATGCTAAAATCAAAAGTTATTGTATTAAATGGTAAATTGTTTTGCTATTTTTTATATTTATATATAATTCCATTTAAAACCTCTTATTTTAATTTATAATATGTGTCAATGAGAATGATATATAAAGAATTAAAACTGAAAATTAATAAAAATTATTATATTTTTGAATCATTTATTTATACCTTGCAAATATAAGATTGTCTATTTAAATTTATTGTTGAATCATGTTTCTTTATTGATCCTTATTAATATAAATGTTTTGAATTTATTTACAGAAAGATCGATTGATTGTGATATTTCAAAATATATTTAGATAAGTGTTGTCTCTCCTAAAAGTAGATTGTATGTATAAGATTTTAAATTTGAGTATAAAATTGAAGTTAAGTTATAAATTATATGATTAATCATATGGTTCAGTATGTTGGAGATGTTAAAAATTTAGGTCAATTGGAATGGATTTTCATTCAATAATTAATATTACCTGCACTTTACACATCACTCATTCACCAGTTTTCTTGTATATCGAAATGTGGGAAGTTAGGAAACTAATTGTGAACAGACCCAAGTTGTAGCTTAGTGTAGTTAATTACTTCTAGTACCCTGTAAATGAGTGGGATCAAATAGATATGTTATTAAGCAATCATATTACTCAATCCAATGGATTTCTTTTAATAATCCGAGTTTTTTTTCTAGCTCCTTAATCTCCTTCAATCCGTCTTTGAAGGAAAAACAAACTAGGGATCATTGCGAATTACCTTTAGAACATATTGTTGATCTAAAGGATAGGGTTGATTCAAGATTTTTTCAAGGTTAAAATTTATTATAATCAGAGGGGTTTGGGGTGACTAAAAATCGAATATTTAGGCTAATAGCAATGGGGCTAAAATTTAGACCGAGATAGGGGGTTTAAGGCCATTCTACGTGTCACTTGTTTCCCTATTGCCTTATATTAACGAGACAACGTTTAGTTGTAATATATTTCTGTTTTATTCATGTTTATGTATCTTCTTTTCTAGGACTCTCTTTACATGTTAGCATTAGAAGATCCGTAAAACAGTAACAAAACTCAAATGCATGGCCCATCACTGCACACACTTTAAGTGATTTATCACATGCCGCTCCACTTGTGTTTTTGCATCTATTACAAGAATGCTACATATATGGGTAAACTGTGTCTCTTCCTCTTGGTTTTTTAAAGTTTAAGTTTTTTTTATTTCAATATATTTTGTTGATGTGTATAAAATATATAGGTACATGTGTATATGAGATATTAAGTAAATCCCCATGTTTGTCCTCGAATTTAGTTTTTTTAAAATATTTGTATCTTGGTTGAGTTTTTCAGGAGAGGCATATCAAACTTAAATATTTCTTCATACTCCTTCAATCCAGCTTCGAGGGAGAAACAAACGAGGGCTCTTGCGAATTACCTTTAAAACATATAGCTGATCTAAAGGATATGGTTGATCCGAGATTTTTTTCAGGGTTAAAATTTATTATAATTAGAAGGGTTTCGGGGTGACTGAAAATAGAATATTTAGGCTAATATCAATGGGGCCAAAATTATTTCGAGACAGGGGGTTTAATTCCATTTATACTTAGTTATTATCAATTTGTGCAATTGTGACATTCTATTTGTCACTTGTTTCCTTGTTGCCTTATATTAACGAGACTTCCTTTAGTTTTAAGTTTATTCTGTTTTATTCAAGTTTCTATATCTTCTTTTTTAGGACTCTCTTTTCATGTTAACATAGTAAAAAAAAGTAGAAGATCCGTAAAACAATAAAAAAACTCAATGCATGGCCCGTCATTGCGCACACTTTAAGTGTTTTATCACATGCCTCTCCACTTGTGTTTTTGCATCTATTAAAAGAATGATACATATATGGGTAAACTGGTTTTCTTCCTCCTGGTTTTTTACAGTTTAAGTTTCTTTTTATTTCAATATATTTTGTTGATTGTGTATAAAATACATATGTACATGTGTATATGAGATATTAAGTAAATTCCCATGTTGGTCCTCAAATTTAGTTTCTTTTTTTTTAACATTTGTATCTTGGTTGAGTTTTTCAGGATAGGCATATCAAACTTAAATAATGGTAAATCTAAATCTTCCACTAGGCTAGTTAAAGTTGAATCAAGTTTATCCGTAAAAGAGATAGAAAAACCGGATAATGCGTATGACAAGAAACCCAAAATGATGGTGGCACATGATAATCTATTTAACAAGAGCTATGATAATCTTTAAGGAAGTAACATCCGGGGTGGGGTTTAACCATTCGATCTTCACATTCCAAAATTCCAATGGTTGTCCCATCAGCTGCCACTGGTCATTGTTTGGAAAGGATAAAGAAATATTATGAAAATGATGAAATGTTTCTTGTATCTTAGCCCAGTTTAGTCAATGTTTTAGGCTGTAATGGCTACGAACTTTCTTTTAATTTTCTATTCTTACTTGTCTTTAACTCTTCAATTTTTTGAGCCATGTTTCGTCTACATTATTGATTTTTTCATATACAAAGACACATGCAATTCAACAACTAGTGTATCAAGTTATACATAATGATCCTCAACCTGGACCAAGCGACAACCTGAAACTGAACTCCATTAGGTCCATTTTGTAAACTGTATATATGTTTGTCGAAATTGAGTTGTTGAAACAGGGGATAACTAATTACTCTTGATTTTGATAAATAAGTATTTCCTATGAATATTTTATTATGGATTTAAATGCTTAATAGTATAATAAATTTATTTTATATGTCTTATTTGGCAAAAATTATATTGTCTCTTGCTATCAAAAAATCAGCGGTATGCGTATAATCTTTTGGGTCATTTACAAAATATATTTTTCAAATCATATATCTTTAATCTTTCAATGGAGTAAATGTATGTTTACTTTTTATAAATTAAACTTGGTTGATGAAATATATTTTACTTTTTGGACCATCTAGTTTTGATGAATGAAAGTTAAAGTAGGTTAATTAAATTTCTTTTACTTTGGGAACATCTAGTTTTGATGAATGATGTTCCTAGTTCGCTCTCTAACTGTTTGAAGTTTCATTAATTTTTCTTTCACTTGTAACTAATACTAATCATATTAATATATATAGCATTTTTCTTAATATTTTATTTACCAAAAAAAGGTCGATGACCATGGCATTTCAACGACATAGACATTTTATGTAATTAACTTGGCACGTCTTATCGACCTTTTAGCAATTATATTTAATGTATCTATTCTAAAATTGGTTGTAGATTTGGGGTAAGGAATCATTGACTCACAGTTTCTCTAAAATTTTACAATATCTTGTTCCAAGATAAATATACAAGGTCATTTTTCTAAACTATTTTAAGGTTGATTTGATATGTAGGTCGAATAAAAATATAATGATTTCATCAATATTTCATATATATATATATATATATATATATATATATATATATATATATATATATATATATCTATAGATATATATAGTTTTTTATACTAAACATGTTGAACTTAGGAAAAATATTTTATATACAAAACATTTAAATTTGTATATGCCACAAATCGGTAAGTAAATAATCTAGTTAATGCCAACATGATTTTGTTTATATAGTATTTTACACGTTACTTAAATATATTAATTGGTCTTATATGTATACAAAATACTTTTTATAAGTTTAACGAGTCCAATAGGCATCTATATATTTATAAAGAATATATTTATATGAAATTGTAGCATTCCAAATTCATACATTCATCTATAATACATTTATCATGATAAAAGTTTAAGTCACTATCAAGTATAACTGAAATATAAAAAGTAGGTATGTATGTAAAATCATTATATTTATTAAATATGCACTAGAGGGCCTATACTCATTTGTATATGTATAGGTGTCAATACATTTTTCTATCTTTTATTTGCACCGTACTTTATAATTAGTATTAGTAGAAATGGTATATATAAAGTATAAATATATATTTATGAATCTTGACATAATTTAGGATAAACACATTTTTCTATATATATATATATATATCTTTTTAATTCAGTGCTTATTGTTAAAATCTTTTATCAGGTTTAAGTATGTGTGTAGGATATACAAGAAAGGGTATAAATTGTTTAAAAAAGTCAAAGGACCATGTTCCTCACTTGCATGGATTTTATCATTAGACAAGTTATGTTAAATAACATATCAGAAAGTTTTATTAACTAGAAGTATACATATATTTCTTTTGATTATTTTTCTATTGTAATGTGATTATATATATCTGTGTGCATGTGGAGGCCTCGTACCTATCTCGTGTTTGCTTGTGTGGGCCTTGTACCTATCTCGTGTAAGCTTGTAGGGGACTCGTACCAGTCTCGTGTATGCTTGTGGGGTTCTCATACATATATCATGTGTTCTTGTTGATGCCTCGTACATATCTCGTGTGTCCTTGTGGGGACCATGTACCTAGTGTAAGCAAGTCTGGTTCTTGTACCTATAACAAGTTTTAATGTGTACCATAGAAAATTTATTTCATATGTAAGCAATATTATTTATAGTGATGAATTCCATTATCAGGTTTGCTCGTGATATATCTATCAGTGACCCACATAATTTTTTATCTTAAAATTTGTGTTGGATATTTTTCATGACTTACTAAGCATTTGGTTTCTCACTCGTACTTAATGTCTGTGTTTTAGATAAGCATGAATCAGATGAATGGGTATGTGAAGAGGGTAGAAACGCTAACTCGTTACGAGCATCTCGTTAAAGGGAGTAGTGAGGACTATCTCTATTTAAGAACTCATATTTACTTTCATTGAATTGTCACTATCTTAGGCATGCATGCTACATCAGATTCATCATCACCAATAGTCAATTTGTTCTTTAGTTTAAAATATGTTTTCTTATAATGTCCAAACTTTACCACAATGTAAATATTTTTGAGTTTCTTTAGACTTTGTTTTACGATTATTAAAAGTTATCGTCTTTTTTTGCATCCCGGAAATGTATAATATATGTTCTAGGTTTAATAAACAGCTATAAGCCAATTCTTCTACTTAGTTTAATTTCAATTTTTCTGGTTAGCAAAGAAGCAATCACTTGATCAAAAGTAGGAACAATACTCAGTTCTTCAACTTAGTTCAATTTCAATTTCTTTGGTTGTTAAAGAAGCAATCACTTTGATCAGCAGTAGGGACAATTGGTGCATATTGAAGTAGATCTTTAACAAGTTGATAAGAATCAAGAATAAAGTTAAAAACAATCATGCACTTATTATTATCATCCAAGGACTAAGGGGTACCAATTAACATCAAAATCAATTTTAAAAATTTATCACTGTTATCATCTAAAGATTTACTCGCATCCATTTAATAGTTAAACAAAGATCCTTTTACAAAATACAAGTTGGGTAAAGACTTAGTAGAATAGAGAGATTCTAGTTTACCCTAGAGTTCAAATGCAGTATCACATCGATGTACATTTCAAATAACTGAATTGCACATGTGAAGAAACAATAAATTAAATGCTTCTTCATCTATTTCTCCAACTATGTTGAAAAGATCTTTAGGCCATAATTCTATGTTCTAAACAAATGCATGTCCTACAGTATGATGAGATAGTAGCACGTTTATCTTTATCTGCGGTACACCAAAGTAAATTTTTCTATCATAGGTTAACATCTCAAACGTGGTGTAGCTATCATGTTAGTACACGAAAAATATAGATTTGTACAAAAAGTTAAAAAATAACTTTACATCATGAAAATACCTTTTAAACCATGAGTTTATATCCACTAGATCTCGAAAACTAAAAAGTCTCTCAGGAGTTCAGAATATTAATTTTTTTATTGAAATACCTTTAAAGATTTTCAAGATCCCATAAACACAAAATCTGAAAACCCAAAATATTAGAAGAACTTTAATCGACTTTCAGATCTGGATCATGAAACCCTAAAAGAGTAAAAAAAATATAAGAAATTTGTAAGGGATTTAAACAAACTCTTATTCCACTGTTGTAAAAACATTAGGATCATACGATTTGAGTTTTAAAATGCATTTTAGAGAAGAGTTTAGAGCAAACTATAAAGAACACAATGATTTATCGTGGTTTAACTCAATATTCAGACAATCAAACCAAAACCTTAAAGCTATCAACTAATATAGACTTCCCAAACCAACTACACTAGCTAACTAGTGATTATTTTTTATCTCTAGACTGTACAAGCTATTGCATGAGATTTAAAAACACTAATCGATCTAGAAGATAAACCCTAAGTTTATTTCCAAAAGGAGAAAGAAGAATGAAAACCTCAAGAACAAGAGAATGAGCTAAAATATGAATAAGGGAACCTTATATATGGGGTGGGTAGGTTTTTAATTTGAGTCGTCCAAACTAATCAAGATCAATAAATCTAGTACATCCGGCGTTTACATAATAAAACACAAACATTTTAGACTCAAGTCCAATAACCTATAAAAAAGTTCAGCCCAAATAATAAGACCAAAGCTGACTTATGACAAACCAGTGACTTGGACTAATCCAACCAAAAAAAAAACAATCATATTTTATAAATATAAAAAACCAAATCCAATAGATTATTTAGTTAGTTTGTATGCTTTATTTTTTTGTAGGAAAATTTACTTACTCCTTTTTCCATTTAGCTCATATAAAACATTTTACGTAAGATTATTTGATTCATCGAAATCTAAACCTTTATATTTTTTGAAACATCGCTGTCTTCTTCTTCATGAATAAAGTAGAGATAAAAATTAAAGAAAATCCATAAAATGAAGAAAAAGGAAAAGAGAAGGCTAAAATCAAAAGTTATTGTATAAAATTGTAAATTGTTTTGTTATTTTTTTATATTTATATATAATTAAATTTATTTTTTATAAGAAAAACTCTGATTTTTATGTACAATATGTGTCAATGAGAAAGATATATAAACAATTGCAACTAAAAAATTAATAAAAATTATTATATTCTTGAATCATTTATTTATATCTTGCAAATATACTAATGTCTATTTTCATTTATGGTTGAATCTTGTATCTCTTTATTGATCATTATTAATATAAATGTTTTGAATTTATTTACAGAAAGATCGTTGATTATGATATTTCAAAATATATTTAGGTAAGTCTTGTCTCTCCTAAAAGTAGATTGTATGTATAAGATTTTAAATTGATGATAAATTATAGTTAAGTTATAAATTATTTGAGTAATCATATGGTTCAGTAAGTTATAGATGTTAACAATTGAGGTCAATTGGAATGGATTTTTATGCAACAATTGATATTACCTACACTTTACACATATCACTTATTCCCTAATTTTCTTTTATATCAAAATATGGGAAACTAGTAAAACTGATAGTGAACAAACATAAGCTATAACTTAATGTAGTTCATTACTTCTACTACCCGGGAAATAAGTGGGATGAACTAGATCATATTACTCAATCGAATGAATATCCTTTAATAAACTGAGTTTTCTAGTTCCGGCTCCTTGGACTCCTTCAATCCAGCTTCGAGGGAGAAACTAACGAGGGCTCCTTGCGAATTACCTTTAAAACATATAGCTGATCTAAAGGATATGGTTGATCAAAGATTTTTTTCAGGGTTAAAATCTATTATAATTAGAAGGGTTTCGGGGTAACTGAAAATCGAATGTTTAGGCTAATATCATTGGGGCCAAAATTTTGGTCGAGATAGAGGGTTTAATTCCATTTATACTCGTTAAAGGGAGTCATGATGACTATCTCTATTTAAGAACTCATATTTAATTTCATTGAATTGTCACTATCTTAGGCATGCATGCTACATCACATTCATCATCACCAATAGTCAATTTATTCTTTAGTTTTAAATGTTTTTTCTTAAAATTTCTAGACTTTACCACAATGTAAATATTTTTGAGTTTCTTTAGACTTTGTCTTGCAATTATCAAAAGTTATCGTCTTTTTTTTTGCATCCCGGACATGTATAATATCTGTTCTAGGTTTAACAAACAACTATAAGACAATTCATCTACTTAGTTTAATTTCAATTATTCTGGTTAGCAAAGAAGCAATCACTTGATCAAAAGTAGGGACAATACTCAGTTCTTCAACTTAGTTTAATTTCAACTTCTTTGGTTATTAAAGAAGCAATTACTTTGATCTTTAGTAGGGACAATTATTGCATATTGAAGTAGATCTTTAACAACTTGATAAGAATCAAGAATAAAGTTAAAAATAGTCATGCACTTATTATTAGCGTCCAAGGACCATTTAACATAAAAGTCAATTTTAAAAATTCATCACTATTATCATCCAAATATTTACTCGTATCCATTTTATAGTTAAACAAAGATCTTTTTAAAAAATACAAGTTGGGTACAGACTTAGTAGAATAGAGAGATTCTAGTTTACCCTAGAGTTCCAGTGCAGTGTCACATCGATGTACATTTCAAAAACTGAATTTCACATGTTAAGAAACAATAAATTGAATGCTTCTTCATCTATTTCTCCGACTATGTCCAAGAGATCTTTATGCCATAGTTCTATGTTCACAACCAATGCATGTCCTACAGTATGATGAGATAGTAGCACGTTCATCTTTATCTGCCGTACACCAAAGTCAATTTTTCCATCATAGGTTAACATCTCAAACGAGTTGTAGCCATGATGTTACTACACGAAAAATATAGATCTGTACAAAAAGTTAAAAAAGAACTTTACAGCATGAAAATACCTTTTAAACCATGAGTTTATATCCACCAGATCTCGAAAACTGAAAAGTCTCTCAGGAGTTAAGAATATTAGATATTTTATTGAAATACCTTTAAAGATTTTCAAGATCCCAGAAACACAAAATCTGAAAACCCAAAATATTAAAAGAACTTTAATCGACTTTTAGATCTGGATCATCAAACCCTAAAAGAGTAAAAAATATAAGATATTTGTAAGGGATTTAAACAAACTCTTATTCCAACATTGTAAAAACGTTAAGATAGTAAGATTTGAGTTTCAAAATACATTTTAGAAAAGAGTTTAGAGCAAACTTTAAAGTACACATTGGTTTATCGTGGTTTAACAAAATATCTACATCCACGTTGGGCTCCGGTGATAGATGTTACTTAACAATATTCAGACAATCAATCCAAAACCTTCAAGCTATCAACTATTATAGACTACCCAAACCAACATCTTTAGACTATACAAGCTATTGCATGAGATTCAAACACTCTTATGGATCTAGAAGATAAACACTAAGTTTATTTCTAAAAAGAGATAGAAGACTGAAAAAATCAAGAACAAGAGAATGAGCCTAAATATGAATAACAGAACCTTATATATGGGGTGGATAGGGTTTTAATTTGAGCCGTCCAAATTGATCAAGATCGATAAATTTAATACATCCCGGGTTTACATAATAAAACACAAACATTTTAGAATCAAGTCCAATAACCTATAAAAAAGTTCAGCCCAAATAATAAGACCAAAGCTGACTTATGACAAAACAGTGTCTTGGACTAATCCAACCAAAAACAATCTTTACATTTTTGCAATTCAAATTACCAAACGTAGAAATAATCCTTTTCAAGTATGGTCCTTATTGTATTTTTAATATGAAATTTGATGGGTACCTATCAATCATTATGCCAAGTATTTTTCTAGAATTTCCTAAAATCTTCGTATCAAACTCGTATTTCAAGGCATCTTTCAATTTATTTATAAGAGATAGAGAATTTAATATAATCAACATATCATGAACATAAAAAAGAATGTATATCGCATATTTATCTTTCCAAGTAAAGTAAAAACAAGCATTATACTTTGATATATTGAATCCAAAAGACAAAACAAAAGAACCAGACATCTTATACCATTCCATTGGGGACTATCCATATAAGGAGTTTTTTAAGAGACATACATGACTAGGAAACTTGGAATCATGGTATCCTTTAGGTTGCCTCATGTAAATAAATTCATCAAGCTCGACATACAAAGAAAGTTGTCTTAACATCTAACCTCTCAATTTCAAGATTAAAACTGACTACATATGCTAACATAATTCTAATAATTTTAACCTTCGTCACATGAGAGAAAATTACAATTAAGTCAATGTCTTCCCTTTGAGTATATCCCTTAGCAACTAGTCTAGCTTTATATCTTGGTGGATTAGAATTTGAGCTACCTTCTTTCAGTTTATAAAGTCCTCTACGTTCAACTAGTTTAATATCTTTAGGTTTAATAACTAAACTCAAAGTGTTATTAAGGAAAAGGGAATTGAATTATTGATTCATAACAATTGCCCAAAGTTAATATCCTTAGCACCTATAGCGTCAACATAAGAATAAGGCTCAAAATCCTAAACCTCAACCGCAATTTAAAGGCAGTATAAACTAAGTCAAGATAGGAAAACCTGCAAGGAGCCTCATTCACTCTTCTTTGCCTATTTCTAGCTAACTTGTAGTCTTGAAGTCCTTTTGTTTTTGACTCATCCAAGTATTAAGCCTCCTCAGCTTCGGGTCCTTTAGGCTTCTCAACACCTTCATCGTTTACCTAGTCTTGGGGATGATCCACTTGATGGCCTCCATCAGAAAACTCAACTGTCTGTCCAGGGTTAAGGTGTTCCACCTCAAACTCATACACCACAATATCAATACTTTGTGCGAATAAAACATCATTACATTTATCTGGAAGACTCTTCCAAGAAATGTTAACTCATCAAATATAACATATCTACTTAAATCTTTTTTGAATTCACTAGCAGTTTTATCCCACAACATATAACATTTTATCCCATGGTATTTTTGATAAACCAACATAATACATTTAATGGACCTGGGTTAAGTTTACCATTTCTTGGTATAATGATAATCAACACACCCAAAAATTCGTATGTGAGACACGCCACACATTTTGCCAGTGCAGACTTCCATATGGGATTAAAGTCAATGGACCAGTTAGGCTTCGAGTTTATCAAATAAGTTGCAGTATACATGCTTCCCCCATAAAAGAAGAAGCCTTTGGTAAACCAGAAGTATATAAAAGACTTCTAACTTTTTCTAAAAGATTTATATTCATTCTCTTAGCAACCTCATTTTGCTGAGGAGCTTTTAAAAGTTCTATTTCTCAAAAAACCTATTTATTTACAAAAATGTTCAAACTGTTCATTACAAAACTCAAGCCTACTATTAGTTCTACAAACTTTAACAACTTAACCATATTGTTTTTCCTCTAAAATTTTCTACTCTTCGATTTTAGAAAAAATTTCGTCTTTTTTTTCAATAAAATAGTCAACACCCTTCTACTAAAATCATTTGTAATACTCTGAAAATGTTTAAACTTATCAAGTAAATCAAACCTTTCAGGGCCCATAAGTCTGCATGAACAAACTCTAGGTGGTCTAAGGCTTGGTTTACCCAATCCTTAAACTTAAGCTAGTGTCGCTTTGCGAAACACAGTTTTCACATAAGGATAGATCACAAATCAAATCCATACGGAAGCATCCCTGATTTCTTAACATGGTGAGCCTCTTCTAGCTCATATGCCCAAGCCTCAAGTTCCATTTCAGAGTACCTACATTCTTAGACTCTAAAAAAACATTAGATAAACAAGAAATACGATTTATATTGATAACATACAATCCAGATAAATTGGTACCAGAAAACAAAAGCTTAGAATTCCTATATACACGAATGTTACTCTTAGAAACTTCAAACACACATCGAAGATCATCAAGAGCACCCAAATAAATCAAATTCCTTTTTAATGCAAATATATATATCTAACATTTGTCAAAGTAGTCATTTTTCCGACATATGTTTTCAGTTATATCTTACCAACACTCTTAACATCACATGTTTAATCATTTCTTATACAAAAAATTTAATTATTAGATTCAACAGGATCATAAAATAATATAGATAAGGGATACATATGAAACATGCAACCAGAATCAAATATCCAACTTACATGATAAGACTTATCTATGAAATTCAAAGCTTCACATATATCATAATCTATCTTAGGCATGCATGCTACATCAGATTCATCATCACCAATAGTCAATATGTTCTTTAGTTTTAAATTTGTTTTCTTAAAATGTCAAAACTTTACGACAATGAAAACAATTTTTTTTTCTTTAGACTTTGTCTTACGATTATTAAAAGTTATCTTATTTTTTTTTGCATCCCAAACATGTATAATATCTGTTATAGGTTTAATAAACAGCTATGAGCCAATTCTTCTACTTAGTTTAATTTCAATTTTTCTGGTTAGCAAAGAAGCAATCACTTGATAAAAATTAATGACAATACTCAGTTCTTCAACTTAGTTTAATTTCAATTTCTTTGGTTGTTAAAGAAGCAATCACTTTGATCAAAAGTAGGGACAATTGTTGCATATTGAAGTAGATCTTTAACAACTTGATAAAAATCAAGAATAAAGTTAAAAATAGTCATGCACTTATTAGTATCATCCAAGGATAGAGGGGGTACCATTTAACATCAAATTCAATTTAAAAAATTCATCACTTTTATCATCTAAAGATTTACTCGCACCCATTTTATAGTTAAACAATGATCCTTTTAAGAAATACAAGTTGGGTAAAGACTTAGTAGAACAGACAGATTCTAGTGTACCCCAGAGTTCAAGTGCAGAATCACATCGATGTACCTTTCAAATATCTGAATCAGACATGTTAAGGAATAATAAATTGAATGCTTCTTCGTTTATTTCTCTGACTATATCAAAGAGATCTTTAGGCCATAGTTTTATGTTCTCAATCAATGCATGTACTACATTATGATGAGATAGTAGCGCGTGGATCTTTATCTGCATACACCAAAGTCAATTTTTCCATCATACACGAACATCTCAAACGAGTTGTAGCCATCATGTAAGTACACGAAAAATGTAGATCTGTACAAACAGTTAAATAAGAAATTTAAAACATGAAATACTTTTTAAACCACGATTTTATATCCACCAGATTTCGAAAACTGAAAAGTCTCTCAAGAGTTCAGAATATATGAAAACTTTTTGAAATGCCTTCAAAGAATTTCAAGAACCTATAAACACCAAATCCGAAAACCCAAAAAATTAAAAGATCTTTAATCGACTTTTAGATTTGGATCATCAAACCCTATACGAGTAAAAAATATAAGATATTTGTAAGGGATATAAACAAACTCTTGTTCCACTATTGTAAAAACGTCAATATCATAAGATTTGAGTTTCAAAATACATTTCAGAAAAGAGTTTAGAGCAAAAATTAATGATTTATCGTGGTTTAACAAAATATCCATGTCCACGTTAGGCTCCGGTGAGAGACGTAACTTAACAATATTCATACAATCAAACCAAAACCTTCAAGCTATCAACTAATCTAAACTACCAAAACCAACTACGCTAGCTAACTAATGATTATATTTAATCTTTAGACTATACAAGCTATTACATGAGATTTAAACACTCTAATCAATCTAGAAGATAAACCCTAAGTTTATTTTTAAAATGAGAGAGAAGACTGAAAAACTCGCCGAAATATGAATAAGGAAACCTTATATATGGGGTCGGTAGGGTTTTAATTTGAGCTGGCCAAAGTGATCAAGAACAACAAATTTAATACATTCTACATTTACATAATAAAACACAAACATTTTAGACTCAAGTCCAATAACCTATAAAAAGTTCAGCCCAAATAATTAGACCAAAGCTGACTTATGACAAAAGAGTGACTTGTACTTATCCAACCCAAAAAACAATCATATTTCATATATATAAAAACCCAAATCCAATAGATTATTTAGTTAGTTTTTTTTTTGTTCTATTTATTTTTTTGTTGGAAGTTTTACTTACCCCTCTCCCATTTAGTCAATATAAAACATTTTACCTAAAATTAGTTGATTCATCGACAATCTAAACCTTTATATTTTTGAAACCTATCGCCTGTATTCTTCTTATGAATAAAGTAGAGATAAAATTCAAGAAAATTCATAAAATAAAGAAAAAGGAAAAGAGAAGGCTAAAATCAAAAGTTATTGTATTAAATGGTAAATTGTTTTGCTATTTTTTGATATTTATATATAATTCTATCTATTTTTATAAGAAAAACTCTTATTTTAAAGTATAATATGTGTCAATGAGAAAGATATATACACAATTACAACTGAAAAATTAATAAAAACTATTAAATTTTTGAATCATTTATTTATACCTTACACATATATGATTGTCTATTTAAATTTATGGTTGAATCATGTTTCTTTATTGATCCAAATTAATATAAATGTTTTGAATTTATTTGATTGTGATATTTCAAAATATATTTAGATAAGTCTTGTCTCTCATAAAAGTAGATTGTATGTATAAATTTTTTAAATTGATGATAAATTATAGTTAAGTTATAAATTATCTGATTAATCATATGGTTCAGTAAGTTGGAGATGTTAACAATTTAGGTCAATTGGAATGGATTTTCATGCAACAATTGATATTACCTGCACTTTACACATATCACTCATTCACCAGTTTTCTTGTATATCGAAATGTGGGCAAGTTGTAGCTTAGTGTATATCGTTACATCTACTACCCAGTAAATGAGTGGGATCAACTAGATATGTTATTAAGCAATCATATTACTCAATCCAATGGATTTCTTTTAATAATCTGATTTTTTTTTTGTTCTAGCTCCTTAATCTCCTTCAATCCGGCTTGGAAGGAAACACAAACTAGGGATCATTGCTAATTACCTTTATAACATATAGTTGATCTAAAGGATAGGGTTGATTTAATATTTTTTTCAGGGTTAAAATTTATTATAATTAGAGGGGTTTGGGTGACTGAAAATCTAATATTTAGGCTAATAGCAACGGGCTAAAATTTAGGCCGATATAGGGGTTTAAGGCCATTTATACTTATCTTCTATCAATTAGTACAATTGTCACATTCTACAATGTTTAGTTATAATATATTTCTGTTTTATTCAAGTTTATGTATCTTCTTTTGTAGGACTCTTTTTACATGTTAGCATTAGAAGATCCGTAAAACAGTACCAAAACTCAAATGCATGGCCCTGCGCACACTTTAAGTGATTTATCACATGCCTCTCCACTTGTGTTTTTGCATCTATTAGAAGAATGCTACATATATGGGTAAACTGTGTTTCGTCCTCCTGGTTTTTTACAGTTTAAGTTTGTTTTTATTTCAATGTATATTGTTGATGTGTATAAAATATATAGGTACATGTGTATATGAGATATTAAGTAAATCCCCATGTTTGTCCTCCAATTTAGTTTCTTTTTTTAACATTTGTATCTTGGTTGAGTATTTCACGAGAGACATATAAAAGTTCTATAATGGTAAATCAAAATCTTACACCAGCCTAGCTAAAGTTGAATCAAGTTTATCCGTCAAAGAGATAGCAACCACCTGAAAACTGAACTCCATTAGGTCCGTTTTTTAAACTTGATATATGTTTGTGGAAATTGGTTGTTGAAACACGGAACAACTAATTACTCTATAATTTGATGAATAAGTATTTCCTATGAATATTTTGTTATGGATTTAAATTCTCAATAGTATGATAAAGTTATTTTAAATGTCTTATTTGACGACAATTATAATGTATCTGGCTATAAAAAAATCAACGGTATGTGTATAACCTTTTGGTCATTTATAAAATATATTTTTCAAATTATATATCTTTAATCGTTCACTGGAGTATATGTCGTTCACTGGAGTATATGCATGTTTACTTTTTATAAATTAAACTTGGTTGATAAAATATATTTTACTTTTGGACCATCTAGTTTCGATGAATGAAAGCTAAACTTGGTTGATAAAATATATTTTACTTTTGGACCATCTAGTTTCGATGAATGAAAGCTAAACTAGGTTAATGAAATTTCTTTTACTTTGGGACCGACTAATTTTGATGAATGATGTTCGTAGGTAGCTTTCTAACTATTTGAAGTTTCATTAATTATTTTTTCACATGTAACTAATACTAATAACATTAATATATAGCATATTTAATATTTTATTTATCGTCGTTGACCATGGCATTTCAACAACGGAGACATTATATGTATTTATCTAGGTAAGTCTAATCGCCCTTTTAGCAATAGTATTTAATGTATTAATTTTAAAAAATTTGGTACATTCGAGTTAAGGAATCATTGACTCACGGTATCGGTTAAATATTACAATATTTTGTTTGTAGATAAATATGCAAGGTTAGATTTCTAAACTTTTTTAAAGTTGATTTGATTTTGCAATTCTTGTAGGTACAATCTGGCTTGACATTACTTTTTATTTTGATGAGTTGGTATATAAATTAGAATCTGCAAAGTATTATATTAAATCCTTAGTACTTTTGATGATTTTCTGATGTCTTCGATTAATTATTTTATTGATTTCCCCCTTGCAGAAAGAATGCGTATTGATTTTGTTTGTTTTTCCCATTACAGGGATTCACGGAAGAGCTAAGAAGTGCCAATATAAAGATGTTTAAACACGCCTCTTCCTGATTCCCAAGTCGCTCTTCTTCTAACAATAATATTGAATAAAATACACGAGAGTGCATTTCAAATGTTCATTCCATGGACTAATTTTAAACTAGAGGAAGCTTGGCAGTAGATTTCTTTTTAGTATTTCTTTGGTGTTATAAATTTGTTATTGTTATAAATTATTTAAGCGCGACCTCAATTACATACAGAGAATTAATATGTCAATAAAATCAAATTAAAGTTAGATTGTGGGTTGTGGGTTTGATTTCATATTTATATAATTGAGACATCATGTTGGACCTTTTAAATAGTTTAAATTGATATCTATTTTACAAATGCCCGAAAGGAGCTTCGAATTCCCATGTGATTATGGACACATAGGACAATGGATTGGAATGAGAAATTTTTAATCTTGGACGGAATCAAGGTTGGGCTGCTGTAAAATATAAATGAAGGATGCTTAGAAAATGAGCAAAACCAGAAGCACAGGCTAGTATGTCGGAAACGTAACTGTGTTAACAGATATGGCAGAAATCTTACCTGATGTGGAGGCTGGATTTGGACCTGGTAAAATTGTTACATGTGCGCTTAGAAGGTTTCATTCATAAGACAACATAGAAAAATTACCAAATGAAGACATCTGACCCTGAAATTATTCTACAGTAGCAGACTCCAGCAGCTCAAGGAGTGAATCGGAATAGTAGAAAGAAGGCAATAAAGTTATGGGATATATTACTTTGGAATATGAGTGGATGAGTGGGGAACAGGAAGTACATATCATATTAAAATGTGAGACAAGACTCAGATTAACTCGGCTCCCTGTCATAACAAACTACAACAAACTACAGCCTAAAACTTTTCTTCCGCCATTACCAATGGAATTACATATTCTTGCTCTATCTTCGTTTGGCATTAATTAAATTTCAATTAACCAATAAAAATGTAATATGGTGAGTTTCTTGGGTATCGAAGAGGGGTTTCTAAGATTTGTTGGTCAATTTTTGAAACAAAAGATATGCAATATTTTTTTTGTCACTTGTTGAGATCACCACTTTCCCAATTAGTAAAAGACTATCATATGACACCTACATTATTTGTTGATATTTTGACGTACATATTTTTATATAAGGGGAATTTTTTATTAAAAAGAGAAGACACATTTAAGATGTTGGTGGGCCGATATAAGGGGATTAAGTTCGAAGGCAAAATCCCAGAACAAATTGTAAATTATAAGAGCTTAAACCTGATTAATCTTGGTTCTATCAGTCTATCATGCTTGATTCCTAAGAAATGAAGGGAGTTATTGAATGTAAATATCTTAGTCTTCTAATACAATTATTTGAGCAACGTGATTCCAAATTTTTTAGTGATTTTAAAGTTTTATCTCTATTCTCAGTGAATAAGAATAAAATTTACTTCAAATATTCTAATTGGGATCACTAAGTACTTGAGGAAATTAGACCTTAGTTATAATAGCTTGAACGGTACAATCATAGAGGATATTTTGTTGGGTAGAATTTTGATAGCTGTCAATTTGTCTTACAATAACTTGGAGGGATCGATACCTATAAATATATCTTCAAGCTTGGTTAGGTCACGGTCAGGTGAAAATTCTCTTACTAGGCAGTTCGCATCAAAAGCTTTCTAAATTTGACGTATTTGGAAATTGAGAACAATTCTTTGGAGTGGAAATACCGTTTGAAATTGGTTATTGCCGGAAATTGGCACTTATGATCTTAGCCCACAGTAGATTCACGAGTGGTTTGCCTGCTAAGTTAGGTGGGCTAACAAATCTTCAGGAGTTGAAGCTTCAGCGAAACAATATTGATTGAGTAATCCCAAATGAGTTGACACAGTTATTTACACTCGAGAGGTTAAATTTGAGTGGGTATTCATTAAACGGTGTAATCTAATACAATATTTCGAGTTTGCGAAACCTTAGAAATAATCATAATTTTTCGATTCCTATTTCGATTAGTACATAGTACTTTTGGAACTCCAACAGGGAGAAAATCCACGTGTTGGTGATTATCCAACTATGCCATGCTCATTGCAAATCGCTTTAAAGGATTGATTTCGATCTCCTTATCTTTAAAGGATCTCGAGGTGTTGAATATTTCGAACAATAAGTTCAGTAGTGAAATTCTAGATTTTTCCCTAATATGCAAGGCTTATTCGAACTTATGCTTTAGAATAATTAACTATCAGGAAAAATTCCATCATTCCAATCTTGTGTTAGGTTAATACAAGTGGAAATAAGTATCTTACTAACGCTACATCGAATTCAAGCACTATAGAAAATAGGAAGAAGAAAACCGTTCTTGTTGGGTTTGTATAGCTATAGCTGCAGTATCATTCGTTGCAGGTTTTAATCGCATTACTCACAGTGTTTATATACAGGAGATTTCACAAAGACAAAAAATTGCACGTTGAGGAAGAGCTTTAACTACATCCACTCATCCGAGGAAATATGTTGACATCAAATGGAATTCACAAGTGACTTTATGAAAACCATGGAAGAAGTAGCCAATACCTGTAATATAATCTGAAGACAATTTTTTTTACCTATTATAATGATGTTATGCCATCTGAAATGATTTTTCATTAAGAAAGTTAATTGGAGTCCCAAGAGACTTCAATTAGTTAATCATGAACAATTAAGAGAAGAGCTCGAGATTCTTGGAAAATTAAGCAATTAAACGTGATGATTCCTTTGGCTTACGTTTTAATAGTTGATAAGGCATATTTGTTTTACGAGTTTACCCCTAATGGTATATTATTCGATATTCTTCATGGTAGATTAGGAGGTTATTTGAATTGGAAAAATCGTTATAGTGTAGCCATTGGAGTGGCTCAAGGATTAGCTTTCTCCATGGATGTAATTCTAGTTCGATTCTTTTACAAAATGAGCCGCTTATTAGAAATATTGAGGTTTGAAAGGTTGATGATCCGAGTACTGGGATCCTTTCAACTATTGCTGGATCTTTGGTTATACAGCTGGAGATAATTATTTCATTTAGTTACGTTGTTCAAGTTTTTTTTGTTAGTTTTTTATTGATATATTAGCCTACACTGTTACAACTTGCACATTGTTCAAGTTTTCTATCATAACATTTATTTGTTGGTGTTCAGAGTATGCATATACCATGAGAGTGACAATGGTTAGAAATGTTTACAACTATGGAGTGGTTTTACTAGACCTACAAACGGAAAACGTGCGGTTAGTAAGGGAGCTGAATTGAGTAAACGGGTATCGAGCCAGATAATTTTCTTGATTTTAATGCAAGTAAAGCATCGATTGGTATTCAAATTCAAATGATAGTAGTTCTGAAGGTTGTTATAGCTTGTGATAAAACTTCACTAGAAACAAGGCCGAAGATGAAAACCGTGTTGCATATGTTGTTGAACTCGAAATAAATTACAGATAAGTGAGATAAATGTTTCATTTTGTGTCACTATTTTAAGTGCAAAGTATAAGTAATGTAATAGGATAGGTATGTAATATAAAAGTATACCCTTTACACTGTACTTTCCTTTTAAGTGTTGAAACAATAGTAAGGCGATTCTAGTTGAGCTAACACAACTGTTCTGTATATTCTTTATTCCTACTTCAACACGGGTACTAGTGGCACAATTTTGGATACATTTGCTCTTTTGACTTATATAGTGTTTGGGATATGTAAACATTACTTATGTTTATGTATAGACTAGATTTTTAGTGATAGAAAAAGGAGTTTATTTTTTGATTTTAGCACAATTATACAACATAATTGGCAAATAATCACACATAGGAAAATTATATGGGTTTAGCATTCTGGCCGCATGCAAATATTCTATGACAGTCTTTGCTTAATCAGATTTTCTAAAAGGGTCACTTAGAAATATCCTACAAAAATGTGATTGGATTAGTATGTTTACAAAATTAAAAGTGTTAACTAAACTTACACTTGGTTGTCCATGCTTCTTAACACAAGGTGGTAGAAAACCGTCCAACAAGGTACTAAATATACTAACTGTTTGTTTGGTGTAAACTACATTCACAAATAAAACTTTAAACATCTAACACTTAATATACTACAACCATATATATATATGAATATACCACCTTCCAATCATTTGTTGAAGTTTCAAACCTTACTCTACTTCTTTTGTGAATCCTGGTGGTCCTTTGTGTGTTCTAAAATAAATGCAATAATGATAAGAGAACCACAACCGCAAGTGTACGGTTGTCCCAAGTAATATAAGTGATAAAACAGATTCGTTCTCAGGGATGGAATGATTGAATCTAATGCTTATCAAATAGTAGTAAATTGCACGTGAAAACAAGTAAATGATTTTAAAGTTGTTTGTTTAGTTTTCTGTAACTAGGATAATAAATTAAAATACTAAATTAATGCAAGAATTAAACTAGACGCAAGAAAATAAAGTGTTTACGCAAGATGGAAAAGGAAGTACTTGAGAGACGCAAGGGTGTCACCTAATTATCATTCATTTCATGTTATATTTAAGGGACAAATCGGTAAATATGTATTGGTCGGGATTCAAAATTCTCCTTACCCCCGTCAGGGTAGACTAAGGAACTACTATCAAGTGCTACAAACCCCGTCAGGGTGATTATAGTCCACTCTCAAGTGATTAAGTCTATTCTATCCAATTGGTCATAAGTTTAATTAAGCTCGTCAGAGTCTATAATTTCTAACCTACATTCATTAACTAGGTCTGTCTCTAAACCCCCGTCAAGGTGATCCAATCGCCACTAATTGGAATAGCCTAGGTACTAAGTCCTATGATTGGTTCATGACATCAATTATAGTAAATAAAAGAAAATTAATGAAAAATACAATTTACCCAATTTGGTTTCAATTATTAAAATCCCAAATCCAAACACATGAAATAAAATCAAATTCGGATTAACCAATTATGCGTTCTCAAGCACTATTTAAGTTTAACTCATAATTATTGAAAAGACAAAAAGTAAAGACATAATTGGGTTCATAATGTTTTACAGAATAAAATAGAAGAACCTAACTACGGAGTTGAATTGGCTATGAATTGGAGATATAGACAGTCTCCTCTTGCTTCTTCTCTTCCTTGCTCTAGCTTCTTCCCTAGTGTCTGACTCTTAAGCGTATGAAATGTTATGAAAAAGGTGTGTTAAAATAGAAGTCAAAAACCTTTTTATATGCTGAAAATCAGATTAGGGCTTCTAATAAGAATTAAGTGAATATTAGAAAAGCCCAAGTCCACTAATTAAGCCAAAATTCCGTAACTGCTGCTCCACCTCCACTAAAATAGCTCTAACCAACCGTTTCAACTCGGATTGACCTTATCCCAGTTACTAAAGTTCCGTAACTCAATGGGGCATGTTTTCTCTTAACAAGTTAGAGGCTAAATCCACTTCTAGATGGCTCGGAATCAGCAATCTTTGACAACTTTCCAGATTTGCAACTTAAAATAATAAATTCTTTCGGGATATTTCTTCTTGATTTGACTTCATTACACGATCTTTGACTTTATTTTTGGCTTCCTCTCCTAGCTAGTATTAAAAACCTACAACTTTTCACTCAAAACAAACCATATTACACACAAAAGTTTAATAAATGAAAAATACTAGAATTAAAAGAGGAAAATCGATTTATTGCATTTTAATACCAAAAATCTATCTAAATAGTCAAATAAACACCAAAAATGATGTCTCCCAATGGTATAAAATTAGAACATTTAGGGAGACATCAAGACCCCCAACTCAAACCTTTGTCGTCCCGACAAAGCAAAACTAAAAACGAGGGGAATGAAGTAGAAGCAAGAAGAAATAGAAACTAGTAAATACATCCTAAAGCAATATTTAAAATAAATCTCATATAACAAACATTAAGAGCTAACATACACATACACTAATCATGCAGAATCAAACACAAATAACTTCAATCATAAAATTAACTTCGCAATGGTAGAAGGTTACACTTGTACTTATCTCAATATGATGGCTATAGTTTCTTAATCGATCCTTACACACTTTGAATGATCCATTTAGTATACAACCTATTAACTTACCATGCACCTAGGAATCACGAGGACTTTACAGTTTTAGCGTAGGCTTAGGAACGGTGTGGTATGTATATTTGGTAAATTTGAAGTGAGCTTTTTGCTCTCTCCTTATTTACCATCAACAACTGTCCACGAGCTTGAGTTTACACTCATATAATGTTCTCACTCAACCCATTTGACGACCTAATGTTGCGTCCCCATGTCAACCCAACTAATCTAAGATGATTTTTCAAAATATTCCACTTTGCCGGTTTATTTTTTTTTCTTTCGTTTTATTTTCTTTTTCATTTCTTTTGTTTTTTTTGTACAAGATACCCATGACCCTCATTTTGATGTGAAAGGTCATGTCTCTTATATATATATATATATATATATATATATATATATATATATATATATATATTTCAAATCCCGGCAAAGGGTTACAAATAATAATATCATCTTTTATTTTCGTGCCTCAATACAAACACATAAATCCCCACCCAATGAAATTTCCCAAATGTGGACCCTCCACCCTAAACTCAAGCTCGAGACAGGTCTCAGGATTTTGATTCAAGTGTGGGTCATTGGTCATGCCTAATAATCTAAGGGATAATGGGCTTATATCGTGGTTACAAAAGAAAAGGCTTAAGACTGAAAATTGGGCTAAGACGGATAAAATTAATATAAGGGATAGCAGGCTAAAAGGCTTCAAATGGCTATCAAAGAACTGTCCCTATCATTTTCCTAGTTACATGGTTTGCCTGTAGTTCATATCTAAGTGGGTTCTCTACTAATTTGGATCTCACGTTCTACAACCCAAACATTTTCCTTAAGTACAAGCTTACTTCTTTTTCATTGTTCATTAATTTTTCATATTCATTATCTATGTTTTCATGTAATTAAAGCGCGTTTTATGTTATTCCCTGAAGTCCACTATTTACTATCATAGATTCATTAAAAGTATGCTTAAAGGGACATTTAAAATCTTCTACAGTCAAACGCAACTCCTAATTATTTATTAAAAGAAATTAAAACAAATAACACATAAAAACTGGGATGAGGCAACGAACCCCACCCCAAACTTAAAAATGAGACGTGTCCCCACGACTCGAAAAGACTCAAAGCAAATAAACTAATCTATACTAAATGAGAAGGGATAGAAAACGTATCTTAACCAGCGCGAGACTGGTTATCAGTGTTGTGTCCCCATGTCAACCCAACTAATCTAAGATGAGTTTTCAAAATATTCCACTTTGCTGGTTTATTTTATTATTTTTTTTCTTTCTTCTTATTTTCTTTTTCATTTTTTTTTTTTGTACAAGATACCCATGAACCTCATTTTAATGTGAAAGGTCATGTCTCTTATATATATATATATATATTCAAATCCCGGCAAAGGGTTACAAATAATAATATCATCTTTGATTTTCGTGCCTCAGTACAAACAAATAAATCCACACCCAATAAAATTTCCCAAATATGGACCCTCCACCCCAAACTCAAGCTCGAGACAGGTCTCAGGATTTTCATTCAAGTGCGGGTCATTTGGTCATGCCTAATAATCTAAGGGATAATGGGCTTATATCGTGGTTACAAAAGAAAAGGCTTAAGGCTCAAAATTAGGCTAAGATGGATAAAATTAATATAAGGGATAGTAGGGTAAAAGGCTTCCATTGGCTATCAAAGAACTGCCCCTATCATTTTCCTAGTTACATGGTTCGCCTCTAGTTCATATCTAAGTGGGTTCTCTACTAATTTGGATCTCAGGTTCTACAAACCAAACATTTTCCTTAAGTACAAGCTTACTTCTTTTGCATTGTTCATTAATTTTTCCTATTCATTATCTATGTTTGCATGCAATTATATGTTATTCCCTGAAGTCCACTATTTACTATCATAGATTCATTAAAAGTATGTTTAAAGGGAAATTTAAAATCTTCTACAGTCAAACGCAACTCCTAATTATTTATTGAAAGCAATTAAAACAAATAACACATAAAAACTGGGATGAGGCAAGGAACCCCACCCCAAACTCAAAAATGAGTCGTGTCCCCACGACTAGGGAGTTGCCCTTGTGGACGTTGGTTCAGTTGTTTTGACATTTGCGAAACTTGATTTTCTAACATTTGAATGTGTGCTTCAAAAGCTTGTAGCCTTTGGGCTGACTGTGCATGGAGAGCGATCAATTGTTCTACGGTTTTCTGAAGGTTATTTGTACCTTGTTGTGGTTGAGCAGGTAAGGCTTTCTGGTTCATGGTGTCATCATAATTGTCTTGACGAGGTTGTCTCTTAACATAACTTCATTGATTCTGTCCACCTTGATAATTATTTTGCGTTGGGGACGCGGCTGATATGCGTGAGTCGGATTAGCTGCCCCACTAGGATTTAAATACTGAAACCCAGGATGCTTTCTGTTAGGTTGATATCCTTGACCATTCGAATTGAAATTCTCTCGGTTGGAAACAAACATCACGGACTCTTGATTATTCTAAAATTTTTCCCATTCATGATCATTCACACCACAATACGAACATCCATAAACTTCTTGTGCGGCATTTACTTCAACCCTTCTACTCGAAAAACCTTCTTTCACGGCTAAGGTGAGTTGCTTCAGTTGTTGTTCTAAGGTGGTTTGTATTTTGTTCTCTAAGGAGGTGAACTTCTCTTCAATGTTAACGTTATTAACTCCTCCTCTAACAAGTGTTATTATAGTATTCCACCCCACTTCATTTGTTACCATTCTATCCAAAATAACCTTTGCGTAAACGGGTAAAACCTGTAAAAACGCACCACCACATAATAAATCTAAATCTTTTCGTGATCCCCCATCAAGACCGTTATAGAAAATTTTCAATTGTTGTTGTTCTGAAAGGTCATGATTAGGGACTCTTCATAAGAAATTCTGGAATCTTGACCAACTTCTACCCAAAGCTTCATTATATTCTTGTCGGAAATGTGTTAACTCGAGTTGAGCATCTAATCTTATGTTGGATGGATAATATCTGTCGAAAAATGCAGCCTATAACTGTTCCCAATTCGTAATCTTTCCCGGTTCTTGTGAATCATGTCAATTACTCGCTCCATCTATCACAAAAAATATGAATGTAGCAAAATACATTTGCTCTTTTGTTACTCCTTGAGTGATGTATGAATCGCATATTTGCATAAAATTTTGTACCGAGCGAATTGTATCTTCTCCAAGCTTGCCACAAAAAGTTCCGAAATTCTGAAATTGAGCTAACATACCCGAATCTGGACGGAATCTCGGAACATCGATATTCGTTGGGCGAATCCCAAGAGGAGGAGCAAGGAATGGTTCTTGTGCTGGACCGGTAAGGAACCATGGATCCGCTACTTGGATTTGAACTGGAGGATTGGGAATAATTGGTGGCACTATTGGCTGACCATTCGAGCCTAGCTGAACTCCTGGTTTGTTATTGTTGTGGAGATTAAGATTTTCCATTTCGTTAGCTTGTCTTTCTAATTCTTGTTTTTCTTGTTCTTTCCTTCTCTGGTTAGCAAGTCTGACTAATGATTCGGGATTATGATGTCTCCCTATTTGTTCTAATTATTAGCCCCTTGGAGACATCCTTTTAGGTATATAAATGACTTAATTGATATATACTTTTAGGCTTATTTGATCATATTGCACTTTCTCCCCTTGGAAATTAACTAATTGCAGATTTTGAGCTTTTGTGCGTTAATTTGACCACTTTTAATGCAAAGTTAATCGGTTTTTGAATTTCATAAAAGACCAATCCAAGGAGGAGAAGTGAGAATTATAGTCTTAGTGTATTTTATAGTGTTAGGAAACGTTTTTACTCGAGTTTCTATTTTTAGAGTGCATTTTCCTATTTCTATTTCTTGATTTATTGATTTATTCTTTTTAAGCATATGCGATTTAATTATTTATTTAATGTGAAACTTAAAAAATATATGGTAAATACTTAGAGAACAAGTCGAGATAAAGAAGTAAAGGAAAGACGATTTACATGGAAATAAGAAGATTTAGGAAAGATATATGCAATGAAGAAAAAGATAAAACTGCCTTATGAATCTGAAATTCCAGCCACGTTTCAAAGATGAGTCCATAACTAAGGATTGGCTAGCAATCTGGACGAGTGGTCTGCACTAATAAAAAGATCATTCCAAGACAAGCAGTTTCATAAACTGGAACTCCTCAAACGGATAAGTATTGAATGAGATATGACCAAATCAAATCAGTAGAAGAATCTTACCTGTCCTAGAATTTAGGGCTACGAATTTGAGAGTTCTTGACTTGTCTTCCACTCCAAGTAAATTCGACCTAGTGTTCCATAACACCTATAAATACACCCCTTAACCTCCTATTTTCACACACTTCAGAGAATTACACAAGAGACTTAAGGTTTTCAAGTCAGGGCAAGAAGGCAAGGAGAAGCTAGTGCTGGAGGAGTCCTGTTCTTCCATCATCAGTCATCTTATCCTTTAGGTTCTTTATTTTATTTTTATAATTCGAAACTATGAATTCCTTTATTTTAATTTTAATTTTAGTTTTCCATTACGTTATGAACTAATTTCTTTAGTACTTGAGAATCGCTATATGGGTTGAACTTAATTTTGTTTAATTTATGTTTTCTGCATTTAGGATTTTATAGTTTAAATTAGATTAGGTATTTTGTGTTGACTATTATTTTGTTTTAATTACTAATTTTGAAGTCATGAATCAAACTTAGCTCATAGTAATTAGGCTATTCCATATAGTGGCGTATGGATCACCTTGATGGGGGGTTTAATTATAGACATAGATAATAGACGCATATTATCCGTTATTGACCCTGACGGGTTCAACTAACCATGCAGCCAACGAGGTAAATTAGTATTCATCTGAAAGTAGCTTATATTCACCCTAACGAGGTTTGTAATACCGTAGGATAGCTCCTAAGTCTACCCTGACGGGGGCTAGGAGATATTAGAGTCCCGACTACCACAATAATACCAGTTTAGCCCTTAAACAGAAGTAAGAATTAGATAAGTTAGGTGAAACACTTGCGAGGATCAAGTACTCTTTCTCATCTGAAGTTTCAAGTCTCCTTTATTTGGTTTCTTTTATTTCCGTAGTTTATTTTATTGCATATTTTAATTTGTAAAGACCAAACAAAAATCTTTACTTTATTTTTCTGTCAAGCACTTATTCTTACTTTTCGATTAATATCTGAGTTGTGCCTAATCCGTCCCTGCGAATGAACTTGTTTATCATATATTACTTGGACAACCGTACAATTGCGGTTAAGTGGTTCCTTTATCTTCGCATTAATATAATAACACACCAGGATCCACCAGATTATCAAGGATCGGAGGTAATGTCTCAAGAAACATAAAGAGTCTCCTTCGCATACACCAAACCTAAAAACCTGAAAAAGATGAACAAACAAAGCGTAAAACAAAAAAATAAAAATGCAACTAACACTAAATGATAAACACCGGGGTCACACGCTACCGTCCGCGGCAGCGGCGCTAAAAACTTGGTGGTCATTTGTGTGTTCTAATATAAATGCACGCAAAGGACCACAACCGCAAGTGTACGGTTGTCCCAAGAAATATAAGTGATAAAACAGATTCGTTCTCAGGGACGGAATGGTTGACTCTAATGCTTATCAAATAGTAGTTAATTGCACGTGAAAACAAGTAAATGATTTTAAAGTTGTTTGTTTGGTTTTCTGTAACTAGGACAATAAATTAATATACTAAATTAATACAAGAATTAAACTAGACGCAAGAAAATAAAGTGTTTACTCAAGATGGGAAAGGCAGTACTTGAGAGATGCAAGGGTTTCACCTAATTATCATTCATTTCATGTCATGTTTAAGGGATAAATCAGTAAATATGTATTGGTTGGGATTCGGAATTCTCCTTACCCCGTCAGGGTGGACTAAGGAACTACGCTCAAGTGCTACAAACCTCGTCAGGGTGATTATAGTCCACTCTCAAGTGATTAAGTCTATTCTACCCAATTGGCCATAGGTTTAATTAAGCTCGTCAGAGTCTATAATTTCTAACCTACATTCATTAACTAGGTTGTGTCTAAACCCCCCATCAAGGTGATCCAATCGCCACTAATTGGAATAGCCTAGATACTAAGTCCTATGATTGGTTCATGACTTCAATTGTAGTGAATAAAAACAAATTAATGAAAAATACAATTTACCCAATTTGATTTCAATTATTAAAATCTCAAATCCAAATACATGACATAAAATCAAATTGGGATTAACCCATTATGCGTTCTCAAGCACTATTTAAGTTTAGCTCATAATTATTGAAAAGACAAAAACTATAAACGTAATTGGGTTCATAATTTTTTACAGAATATAATAGAAGAACCTAATCACGGAGTTGAATTGGCTGAGATTGGAGATATAGACAGTCTCCATCTCTTGCTTCTTCTCTTCCTTGCTCTAGAATCTTCTCTGATGTCTGACTCTTAAGCGTATGAAATGTTATAAAAAAGGTGTGTGAAAATAGAAGTCAAAAACCCTTTTATATGCTGAAAATCAGTTTAGGGCTTATAATAAGGATTAAGTGAATATTAGAAAAGCCCAAGTCCACTAATTAAGCCCAAATCATGTAACGGTTGCACCACCTCCACTAAAACAGCTATAACCGGCTCGTTTCAACTCGGATTGACCTCATTCTAGTTGCTAAAGTGCCGTGACTCAATGGGGTACGTTTTCTATTCACAAGTCAAAGGCTAAATCCACTCTTAGATGGCTAGGAATCTGAAATATTTGACAACTTTCCAGATTTGCAACTTAAACTAATCAATTCTTTCAGGATATTTCTTCTTGCTTTGACTCCATTACACGATCTTTGACTCTATTCTTGGCTTCTTCTCCTAGCTAGTATTCAAAACCTACAACTTTTCACTGAAAACAAACCATATTACGCGCAAAAGTATAATAAATGAAAAATACTAGAATTAAAAGAGAAAAACCGATTTATTGCATTTTAATACCAAAAGTCTATTTAAATAGTCAAATAAACACCAAAAATGATGTTTCCCAAGGGTATAAAAGACATCAAATCCCTATACATCAAACCAACCTAGGTAATGGTGCTAATTTGAGTCATTACTCCCACTATGTCATCAAAACCACTGTTATCCTATTGACGGTCATCCAATGACAAATTTTCCCTTACTTTCATGTTAATATTAGAGGAACCGTCTTTTTTTTAAGATTATTCAACTACCCCCTTTTGCAGAATCAAGGTCTACACCAAGTATTTTTTATTTACTGATATCTCATAAACCCTCCAACAACACAGTTTCCTCATAGTGATGCCGCCATTCACCTATTATTTACTAACCGGAACGTACTTGAATCACATACTACATCATCAACTCCCCCTATTTATCCCAAAATCAAGGTTAGGGTTTTTTATACCCATTTTTTGTATTTTTGTATTTAGTATATTAGATTTGTTTAGGTAATTTAGATATGCAATGTGATGTTAGATTTAATAGTACTGTTATATTGTTAATTTTTTAGAATTATCATATTTGTTTTATTTAATTGCACAATTAGTCCTTGTATTTAATTACACTATTGGCCATTGTATTTTATTGTTTATTTAGTCCTTTTCTTAATGAATAAAAAATTGCATGCCTATTGTTTTTTTAGGTAATTTTTGTTATTTTGTAGATTTTTTACAGCAAGATCTGTCATTCTTAGTCAATTGCACTATTGGTTCCTGTATATTATTGCACAATTGGTCTTTTCAGTTAATTCAAAAAGAAGTATTTTATAAATATAATTATATAAATAGTACTTGTATCATTTTGTTAAAATAAATAGAATATGTAATATTTATTTTAATTGTACATTTGGTCCTTCTTTATTGATAGACTATAATGACAAAGACAAGATTTGTGATTTTGTGTCCCTAACCGATGCTAATGAAGATGGTTTACGCCACTATGAAACAGGGTATATTCTCTAAGTGATCGGTACATTCCTTTTCCCCTCGGGCAAAAAAAACTACGTGTCTACGATGTGTCTCTAAGTGATTGGTACATTCCTTTTTTAGGTATTTGAGGTACACATGTGGCAATAGTTTGGGTTCAACCACCTTATCTTACTTCTATAGTGGACTATGAACGGCTTGCGAATGATATTTCAGAACAATAAAGGGTATGGTCTTCTTTTGCATGTATATTTTTTCAATTTATTTCTCAAAATTTTATAAACTCACATTTTTTGTTATACTTTCTATAGATATGGTATTTGGATTATTTTATTAACTTATGCTTCTTAAAGATGGTATACCTCTAGATTGACCTAAAATTACTCCTTATGTTCCCGCTATTAAGTCTACGTGTTATTGTAATACTTTTCATATTGACATTTATATTAATGTATTATTATTTTATTAGTTGTAATGGATAAAAATGTGGACCAAAAGTGGCAGAGCCTAAAATTTTGTAGCGATTATTTAGATCTTCAAGCACACGAGCAGGTGTGGTGTGTTGTATTGTATTATTTTGGAATCTATTTTTTCTCAACTATGTTATTTTCTCCAATCAGGTTAATTGGAGACCTTACGAGGACAGTCGAATCAAATTTATTGCCCAAACATGTTTGGAATAACATGAAGCATATTTATGTATTGTACCGTTAATACATTTCAACGTTGTTGAGTGGTACCGTCTTGACCGTGCTACATTTATAATATTCCGGCTCGAATTGATCAAACCGAAGATCGATATTATATATCCTTGAACTGAAAAGGGTAGTTATGCAAAAATTGGCGATTAAAGTATTATGATGAATTACATTATTGGGATACTGCAAAATATTTCATAGTACAAGATATAGATCAAAATAATCCTTGTAGATAATTACGCTAGACTATTGGACACGAGGAAAGTGGAATCTACCGTGTTTAAATATATATTTGTGCTTATTCTTGGTTATTTTTCATGAAATCCACATAAAGATATTAGGTGATATAGTGATGTTGTTAAAAATTTATACATATAAGTTGGAAAAAGAATATACTAAGTATGAATTCATCTATACACACACACACACACATATATATATATATATATATATATATATATATATATATATATATATATATATATATATATATTCCTTTCATCGTATATGCTTTCCTATATGTTTTGTATATTTAAGTTACATGTAGAATTTAATAAGTTATTAATGGCATATATAAATTGGTATTATATGTATAGAAATTATTATTCGTAAGTTCAACATGTGCAACAGGAATCTGAATATGTATAAAAGATTGCATTTATATAAAAATGTAGCATTCCAATTTCATGCATTCATCTATAATGTGTTTATCGTTATCTAAGTAAAAATTGAACATGTTACATTTATAACTTTTAAGTATAAATGACATATTAAAAGTAGGTGTGTATGCATAAATATCATATTTGTTAAACGTTCATTCGAGGACCTATAGTGATTAGTATATGTGTTGGTATCTATAAATTTTTGTATCTTTTATTTTGACCATACTTTATAATTTGTAGTCGTCGAAATGACACATATAGAGTAAAAATATATTTCTATTAATCTTGACATAATTTAGGAGGAACACATATTTTTTATATTTATATTTCTTTAATTTCGTGCTCATTCTATATTTTTACTTGCGGTTGTGGTTCTCTTATCCTTATGTCAATTTTAAGGAACAATTAATTGAACGCTCTTTCATTTATTTCTTTAACTATGTCCAAGATATCCTTATGTCATAGTTTTATGTTCTCAATCAATGAATGTCCTACATTATGATGAGCTAGTAGTGCGTTCATCTTTATCTTCCATATACCAAAGTTAATTTTTCCATCATAGGCTAACATCTCAAACGAATCGTAGCCATCATTTTAGTACACGAAAAATATTGATCTATACAAGCAGATAAAAAAGAAACTTTAAAGCATGAAAAATATACTTTTTTAACCACGAGTTTGTATCCACCAGATCTCGAAAACTGAAAAGTCTCTCAGGAGTTCAGAATATATAAAAACATTTTGAAATACCTTTAAAGATTTTCAAGAACCTAGAAACACCAAATATGAAAACCCAAAAGATTAAAAGAACTTTAATAGACTTTTAGATCTGGATCATCAAATCCTAGAAGATTAAAAAAATTATGATATTTGTAAGGGATTTAAACATACTCTTATTCCATTGTCGTAAAAATGTTAAGATCATAAGATTTGAGTTTCAAAATAAATTTCAGAAAAGAGTTTAGAGCAAACAATAAAGAGCACAATGATTTATCGTGGTTTAACAAAATATCTATGTCCACGTTGGGCTAAGGTGAGAGAAGTTACTTAGCAATATTTAGAGCTATCAACTAATCTAAACTACCCACATCAACTACGCTAGCTAACTAATGATTATCTTTAGATTATACAAGCTATTACATGAGATTTCAACACTCTAATTGATCTAGAAGATAAACCGAAGTTTATTTCTAAAAGGATAGAGAAGACTAAAAACTCATGAACATGAGAATGAACTGAAATATGAATAAATGAACCTTATATATGGGGTGGGTAGGGTTTTAATTTGAGCCATCCAAAGTGATCAAGATCAACAAATTTAATACATCCAGCGTTTACATAATAAAACACAAACATTTTAGACTCAAGTCCAATAATCTATAAAAAATTTCAGCCCAAATAATAAGACCAAAGCTGACTTATGACAAAACCAAAAAAAACAATCATATTTCATAAATAAAAAATCCCAAATCCAAAAGATAATTTAGTTAGTTCTTTTTGTTCCATTAATTTTTTTGTTGGAAATTTTACTTACTCCACTCCCATTTAGCCCACTTAAAACATTTGACCTAAAATTAATTGATTCATCGAAATCTAAACCTTTATATTTTTGAAACCTCCCCGTTTTCTTCTTCTTGAATAAAGTAGAGATAAAATTCAAGAAACGCCATAAAATGAATAAAAAGGAAAAGAGTAGCTCAAATTATAAGTTATTGTATAAAATGGTAAGAAAAACTATGATTTTGATGTATAATATGTGTCAATGAGAAAGATATATATAAACAATACAATTGAAAAATTAATAAAAATTATTATATTTTTTATCATTTATTTATATCTTGCAAAAATATGAATGTCTATTATAATTTATAGTTGAATCACGTTTCTTTATTGAGCCTTATTAATATAATTTTTTTGAATTTATTTATAGAAAGATCATTGATCATGATATTTTAAAAATATCTAGGTAAGTCTTGTCTCTCTTAAAATTAGATTGTATGTATAAGAATTTAAATTGATGATTACTTATAGTTAGGTTATAATTATTTGAGTAATCATATGGTTCAGTAAATTGGAGATGTTAAAAATTGAGGTCAATTGGAAGGGATTTTCATGCAACAATTGATATTACCTACACTATTACACATTTCACTCATTCCCCAGTTTTCTTGTATATCAAAATGTGGGAAGTTAAGAAAACTGATTGTGACCAAACCCAAGCTGTAGCTTAGTGTAGTTCATTACATCTACTATGCGCGGGATATGAGCGGGATCAACTAGATCTGTTATTGGGCGATCATATTACTCAATCCAATGAATTTCCTTTAATAATCCAAGTTTTCTTGTTCTACCTCCTCACACTCCTCCAATCCGGCTTGGAAGGAGAAACAAAGGAGTGCTCCTTGCAAACTACCTTTAGAACATATAGCTAATCTAAAGGATAAGGTTGATCCAAGATGTTTTTCAGGGTTAAGATTTATCATAATAAGAGGGGTTTGGGGCAATGAAAATCGAATATTTAGGCTAATAGCAATTGGGCTAAAATTTAGGTTGTGATAGGGGGTATAAGGCCATTTATACTTAGCTTTTATCAATTTGTGAAATTGTGACATTCTACCTGTCAAATGTTTCCCTATTGCCTTATATTAACGAGACATCCTTTAGTTGTAATATATTTCTGTTTTATTCAAGTTTATGTATCTTCTTTTCTAGGACTCTCATCGGCTCTCTTTACATGTTAGAATAGACAAAAAAAGCAGAAAATCCGCAAAATAATAATAAAACTCAAATGCATGTCCCATCACTACACACACTTTAATTGATATATCACATGCCTCTCCACTTGTGTTTTTCTATCTATTACAATAATGCTACATATATAGGCAAACTGGTTTCTTCCTCCTGGTTTTTTACGGTTTAAGTTTCTTTTTTATTTAATATATATATATTGTCGATTATGTATAAATATATAGGTACATGTGTATATGAGATATTAAGTAAATCCTGATTTTTGTCCTCCAATTTAGCTTTTTTTTAACATTCATATCTTGGTTGAGTTTTTCAGGAGAGGCATATCAAAGTTTTATAATGGTAAATCTAAATCTCACACCAGCCTAGCTAAAATTGAATAAAGTTATCCATAAAAGAGATAGCAAAACCAGATAATGTGTACGACAAGAAACTCAAAATGATGGTGGCACATAATAATTTCTTTAACAAGAGCTATGATAATCTTCAAGGAAGTTCCATCTGGGATGGGGTTTTTACCAATCTATCTTTACATTCCAAAATTATATTCGGTATCCCAGCAGCGTCTAATGGTCATTGTTTAGAGAGGATGAAGAAATATTATGAAAATGATGAAAAGTTGCATGCTTCTTAGCCTAGTCTAGTCAATGTTTTACTGTAATGATTACAAATTTTATTTTAATATTCTATTATTGCTTGTCTTTAACTTTTCAATTTTTTAAGCCATGTTTTGTCTACATTATTTCTGCTATTGTCTACAAAGACACAAGCAATTCAACAACAAGTGTATCAAGTTTTACATAATGATCCTCAACCTGTGACCAAGCAACCACCTGAAATTAAACTCTATTAGGTCCGTTTTGTAAACTTCATATATGTTTGGAGAAATTGGATTGTTTAAATAGGGGATAACTAATTACTCTTTAATTTGATGAATAAGTATTTCCTATGAATATTTTATTATGGATTTAATGATTAATAGTATGATAAAGTTATTTTATATGTCTTATTTGACGACAATTATATTGTCTCTGGCTATTAAAAAGATCAACGGTATGCCTTCATTTATAATGTATATTTTTCAGATCATATATCTTTAATCGTTCACTAGAGTAATGTATGTTTACTTTTTATAAATTAAATTTGGTTGATGAAATATATTTTACTTTTGGACCATCTAATTTTAAGAATGAAAGGTAAACTAGGTTAATGAAATGTATTTTACTTTGGGACAATCTAGTTTTGATGAATGATGTTCGTAGTTAGCTCTCTAACTGTTTGAAGTTTCATTAATTATTCTTTCACTTGTAACTAATACTAATAATATTAATATTTATAGCGTTTTTTAATATTTTATTTACCGAAAAACGGTTGTTGACCATGTCATTTCAACAAAGGCGACATTTTATGTAATTATCTTGGTAAGTCTACTCACCCTTTTAGCAATAGTATTTAATGTATTAATTCTAAAATTGATGGTAGATTAGGGTCGAGGAATTATTGACTCATGGTACCTCTTAAATATTACAATATCTTGTTCCTAGATAAATAAGAAAGGTTAGATTTCTAAACTATTTTAAGGTTGATTTGATTTTGCAATTCTTGTAGTTACAATCCGGCTTGACATTTTGTTATGATGAGTTGGTATATAAATTAGAATATGCAAAGTATTAGATTAAATTCTTTTTACTTTTAATGATTTTCTGATGTCTTCGATTAATTATTTTAGTGATTTCCCCCTTTCTGAACGAATGATATTGATTTTGTTTGTTTTTCCCATTACATGGCTTCAAGGAAGAGTTAAGAAGAGCCCATATAAAGATGTTTGAACATGCCTTTTCCTGATTCCCTAGTTGCTCTTCCTCTAACAATAGTATTGAATAAAAGATACGAGAGTGCATCTCAAATGTTTATTCCTTGTCTAATTTTAAACTAGAAGAATGTTGGCAGTAGATATGATCACAGATGAGTTTAATTCTACTAACCTAGCTATACAATTGCTTGATAATCTAGCTTACTTGATATCTTTCATAGTATTGTTTTGGTGTTACTAACTTACGTTTTTAAGAAAAGTCTTTTTTCTATTACACTACCGCAAATAAGAGGAACAAACATGTAAACAAGTATTGTGTATAGAACGAATATATTTGCTCATTATGTGGGAATATGTAAATAAATACATATTTGTTATTATTGTATATTATTTAAGTGTGACCTCAACTACATACAGAGAATTAATATGTCAATAAAATATAAATTAAAGTTGGATTATAGGTTGTGGGTTGGATTTCATATTTATATAACTGAGACATCATGTTGGACCTTTTAAATAGTTTAAATTGAAGGTTATATTACAAATGGCTGAATTAGAAATGGGGGAGTTTCGACTTCCCATGTGATGATGGATATATAGGACAATGGGTTGAAATGAGAAATTTTTTATTCTTCGACGAAATCAAGGTTGGCTGAAAAATAAAAATGAACAATGTGTAGAAAATGAGCCAAACCATAGGCGCAGGCTAGTATGTCGGAAACATATGGAGGAAATCTTACCTGATGTGGAGGATGGTTTTGGACCTGGTAAAATTGTTAAATGTGCGCTTAGCAGGTGTCATTTAGAAGACAAAATAAAAGAATTACCAAGAGAAGACATCAGGCCTGAAAGTGATTCTACGATGGAGACTCCAGCAGCTCAAGGAATGGATCGGAACAGCAGAAAGAAGGCAATAAAGTTATGAAAAATTCTACTTTGGAAATGAGTGGATGAGTGGGGAACACGCAGTACATATCATATTAAGATGTGAGACGAGGCTCAGATTTACCCAGCTAACTGTCATGACCAACTACAACCCACAACTTTTCTTCCGCCATTACCAGCGGAATTACATATTCTTGCGATGTCTTCATTTGGACGTAATTAAATTTCAATTGACCAATAAAAATGTAATACTTGGGTATCGTGGAGTGATTTCTAAGATTTGTTGGTAAATATTTTTGAAACATAAGATATGCAACATTTTTTTGTCACTTGTTGAGATCACCACTTTCTAAATTAGCAAAAAGACTATCGTATAACACCTACATTATTGTTATTGGTTGTTATTTTGAAGTACATATTTTTATATCAGGGTAATCTTTTATTAAAATGAAAAGACACATTTAACGATGTTGGTGGGCCGATATAAGGGATTCAGATGTCGAATAATGGATTCGAAGGCCAAATCCCATAACAAATTGTAAATTAATCCATGTTCTATCAATCTATCATGCTCGATTTCTAAGAAATTCAGGGAGTTATTGAATGTAAATATCTTAGTCTTGTAATCCAATCATTTGAGCGGCGTAATTCCAAAGTTACTAGTGAATTCAAAGTTTATCTCGATTCTCAGTGAATCGAAATAAATTAACTTGAAATATTTCGATTGGGACCAGTAAGTACTTGAGGAAATTAGACCTTAGTTATAATAGCTTAAACAGTATAATCCCATAGGATATTTTGTTGGGTAGAATTTTGATAGCGATCGATTCGTCTTACAATAATTTGGAGGGATCGATACCGAAAAATATATCTTCAAGCTTGGTTAGGTCAAGGTGAGGTTGAAATTCCCTTACTGGGCAGGTCGCATCATATTCATTCAAAAGCTTTCAGAATTTGACATATTTGGAACTTGAGAACAATCCTTTGGAGTGGAAATACAGTCTGAAATTTGGTATTGCCGGTAATTGTTACTTATGAACTTAGCGCACAATAGATTTATGGGTGGTTTACCTGCTGAGTTAGGTGCGCTAACAAATCTTCAGGAGTTGAAGCTTCAGCTAAATAATATTGGTGGAGTAATCCCAAACGAGTTAACACAGTTGTTTACACTCGAGAGGTTGAATTTGAGTGGGTATTCATTAAATGGTGTAATCTCATTCAATATTTCGAGTTTGCGAAACCGTAGAAATAATCATAATTGTTCGATACCTATTTCGATTAGTCAGTTACAGAGTCTTTTTGGAACTCCAACTGAGAGAAAATGAACTCCGTGGTGATTTTCCAACTATGCTATGATCATTGCAAATCGCTTTGAAGGAATTATTTCGATCGCCTTATCTTTAAAGGATCTCGAGGTTTTGGATATTTCGAACAATATGTTTATTGGTGAAATCCCAGATTTTTTTGACTAAAATGCAGGGCTTATCGGTACTTATGCTTTAGAATAATTAACTATCTAAAGAAATTCCATCATTCCAATTTTTTGTCAGATTAATACACGTGGAAATAAGTATCTTACTAACGCTATATCGAATTCTATCACTATAGAAAACAAGAAGAAGAAAACCGTTCTTGTTGGGGTTTGTATAGTTATAGATGCAGGTTTATTTGCATTATTCACAGTGTTTATATGCAGAAGATTTCATAAAGACAAACAATTGCACGTTGAGGAAGAGCTTTCCCTACATCCACTCATTCGAGGAAATATGTTGACATCAAATGGAATTTACAAGTGACTTTATGAAAGCGATGAAGAAGTAGCTGATACCTGTAATGTAATCTAAAGACGAAATTCTCTACCTATTATAATGTTGTTATGCCATCTGAAACAAGCTATTTTGCTAAGAAAGTGAATTGGAGTCCCAAGATACTTCAATTAGGGAATAAGAGATTCTTGGAAAATGAAGATATTTAAATGTTATGATTCCTTTGGCTTACGTTTTAATATTTGATAGCGCGTATCTATTTTACGAGTTTACCCCTAATGGTATGTTATTCAATGTTCTTCATGGTAGTTATTTGGATTGGGCAAATCGTTATAGTGTAGCCATTGGAGTGGCTCAAGGATTAGATTTCCTCATGATGTAATTCTAGTCCAATTATTTTATAAAATGAGCCGCTTATTGAGCTTTGGAAGGTTAATGATATTTCAAAGAGTACTGGGATCCTTTCAACTATTGCTGGATCTTTGGTTATACACCTCTAGATAACGATTTCATTTAGTTACGTGGTTCAAGTTTTTATTTTTTAGCTTTATATTGATATATTAGCCTACACTATTACAACTTGCACATTGTTTAAGTTTTCTATCCTAGCATTTATTTGTTGGTGTTCAGATTATGCATATATAATGAGAGTGACAATGGTTAGAAATGTTTAGAGCTATGGAGTGGTTTTACTAAAGCTACAAACGGGAAAAAGTTCGGTTAGTAAGGGAACTTAATTTAGTAAACGGGTATCGAGCCAGATAAGTTTCTTGATTATAATGCAAGTAAAGCATCGATCGCTATTCGAATTCAAATGATAGTAGTTCTGAAGGTTGTTATAGCTTGTGATAAAACCTTACAAGAAACAAGGCCGAAGATGAAAACTTTGTAGATGTTGTTGAAAACGAAATAAATTACAGATAAGTGAGATAAATCTTTCATTTTGTGTCACCTTTTTAAGTAATGTAATAGGATAGGTACGTAATATAAAAATTATACCCTTTACACTGTACCTTCCTTTTAGGTTTTGAAAAAATAGTAAGGCGATTCTAGTTGAGCTAACGCAACTGTTCTGTCTATTTTTTATTCCTACTTAAGCACGGGTACTAGTGCCATAATTTTTGATATATTTGCTATTTTAACTTATATAGTGTTTGGGATATAAAAACACTACTTATGTTTATGTATAGACTAGATTTTTAATGACAGAAAAGGGAGTTTATGTTTTTATTTTAGCACAATTTTACAAAATAATTGGCAAATAATCACACATAGGAAAATAATCTGGGTTTCAACATTATGGCCGCATGCGATTATTCTATGACAGTCTTTGCTTAAATAGCTTGTCTAAAAGGGGGCCACTAGAAATATCCTAAAAAAATGTGATTGGATTAGTATATTTACAAAATTAAAAGTGTTAACTATACTTACACTTGGTTGTCCAAACTTCTTAGCACAAGGTGGTAGAAAACCGTCCTTCATATCAAGGGGTACTAAATTTAGTAACTTCCACACATAACCGTTTGTTTGGTGTAAATTACATTCAACAATAAAACTTTAAACAACTAACACTTAATATACTACAATTCATAATGCCGCAATTCTTCATTTACTAAAATCGCATAAACCCTCCACCACCACAGTTTCCTCATAATGCCGCAACAATTCACCTATCATCCATTAACAGGAACATACTTGAATCACATACTACATCATCAACTCTCCCTATTTATCCCAAAAATAAAGGTTAGGGCTTTTTATACCCATTTTTTTGTATTTTTTTATTAAGTATATTAGATTTGTTTATGTAATTTATATATGCAATGTGATGTTAGATATAGTGGTAGGGTTATATTGTTGATTTTTTTTTTTGAATTATCTTATTTGTTTTAGTTAATTGCACAATTATTCCTTGTATTTAATTACACTATTGGCCATTGTATATTATTGTTTAATTAGTCCTTTTATCAATAAATAAGCTATTGAATGCCTATAATTTTTAGGTCATTATTTTTTATTTTGTAGATTTTTTATATCAAAATCGGACATTTTTAGTCAATTACACTATTTGTCCCTGTATATTATTGCACAATTGGTCTTTTTAGTTCATAGAAAAAGAAGTTTTGTTTATAAGTATAACTATATAAATAGTCCTTGTATTATTTAGTTAAAGTAAGTAGAATATGTAATATTTGTTTTAATTGTACATTTGGTTCTTATTTATTGATAGACTATAATGACAAGGTCGAGCGCATTGACCCTAATGTAAATTCCCTTTTATCTAGACAAACGAGATTCAACCATAAAAGTCAACCAGGGATTATGTAAGTTTTATTTAAATAAACTAAATTTATTTTTAATTATTTGTTAATTGGTCTTTACGCTTTTCGTTATAGGGTTGATTATCAGGTGTTAAGGTCAAACCAATTTCTACTACACTGTGGAAATTGGATGTCTGTGATGGTCGAACGTTGGCGATGCAACACACATACTTTTCATATGTCGGTTGGTTAAATGACCGTCACTTTACAAGATGTTTTGATTATATTGGGCTAATGATAGATGGTCGTGTAGTCACAAATTCATATCACGCGTTTTTATGAGGAATCATATTATCACTTATTGGACGATCTTCCTGCACAACCCTTACCAGAGGTCATAGAGTTCATCAAGATCAGGTGGAGTAGGAGTAAGAGGTGTAGGAGTAAGATCATGTGAAGCAAGAGTAGGATGATGGTAAAGTTACAAATTTCTAGAGTTGCGTGGTTAAAGACAAGATTTGGTGATACTGTGCCACTACCAGATCCTAACGAAGATTACGCCACTATGCAACGGGGTATATTCTCTACGTGATTGGTACATTATTTTCCCCCTTAGGCAAAAAAAACTACGTGGCTACTATGTGTCTCCCATATTTTTGGTATTTGAGGGAGACATGTGGCTATAGTTGGGGTTCAGCCACCTTATATTACTTCTATAGTGGACTATGAATTGCTTGCGAGGGAGATTTGGGAACAATAAAGGGTTGTGGTCTCCTTTTGCATGTATGTTATTCAATTTAATTCTCAAAATTTTATAAACTCACATATCTTTTTGTTATACATTATATAAATATGGTGTTAGGGTTATTTTATTAACACGTTTTTTAGAAATGGTATACCTATAGATTGACCTAAAATTATTCATTACGGTCCCGCTATTACATAGTAAGTATACGTGTTATTATAATACTTTTCAAATTGACATTTTTATTAATGTATTATTATACTATTAGTTGTAAGGATAAAAAACGTGGGCCAAAAGTGGCGGTCGGAGCATAAAATTTTGTAACAATGATTTAGATCTTCAAGCACACGAGCAGGTCTAGCGTGTTGTATTGTATTAGTTGGAAATCTATTTTTTCTTAACTATGTTATTTTCTTCGGTCAGGCGAGGACAGTCGAATAAAATTTATTAATGTTAATACATTTCGATATTGTTGAGTGGTACCATCTTGACCGTGTTATGAGACAATTCAGCTACATTCTAAATATTCCGGCTCCAATTGATCAAACTAAAGATTGATATCATCCATTCTTAAACTGAAAAGGGAAGTTAGGCAAAAATTGGCGATTAAAGTATTTCTATGAATTACATTTGTGGGATACTGCAAAAGATTTCATTGTATAAGATGTAGATCAAATCCGTGTGTTATACTCTAGTATGGTAGGTGGTATCAAGTAACTAAAAGGATATATATCGCACCCCAATCACGAAATGACGGTGTTGATGAACAAGAGTTCCACCCTTGTGGAAGAAAACTTCAAAAACTTGTATATTTTATACCTTCTTTGTTTGATGTCTTTAAGTAGTATAATCAATATATATCTTACATATGTGATAACTAGATTAGTGCCACTATCCAAACAGTCTACCGTGTTGCCGAGCCTGATGCTACTATGGATGATATGAAGTTTCATATGCGGAATATTGTTGAATATACCGGGGAGCAAGACTTAATTGACCATGTCGCGAGTCTGAACATTATGCGAGACACCGTGTCAACTTCAAGTATATCGAGAAGACGACGACAGATCGAGAGTAGAAATTAGTAGTGTATCCTTGTAGAATGTGTAGGTTATTTTATGTTCTAATTGTAAAAGATTTGAGTAAAAATGTTAATGTATTAGTATATCTTGATTTTTCGATTTCTTGTTGCGTCGTTCGATTTTGTTTTGTTATTAATTATGTTTAAATATGATTTAACAAATGATTTAGTTGTTAGGTACCCAAATCAAAGTAGGTATTAGATAAGGATAAAAAACTTCCACAAAATGTTCTAGTAAAGGAGGCCTCACGACAACCGCCTTTCACTGAAAGGTGGTATCTTGAAATTCCACTTTTAGTCAATCTTTCAAGTAAGAGAGCTACCTTGTTAAAGGTAGCATCACAGCAACCCCCATCAGGGTGACAATATAGGTACTTAGGTAAATCTAGAGGTATATAGTCTCTAAAAAGCATAAGTTAATATAATTCATAGACATATATAATTTAAATACTCAACCTAATTAAAACAAATTTCTAAATAAAATATGGTAAAAAAATAGCAGTATATGATTATATAAAAAGTAAACCCGAGCTATGGGAAATTTAGTGCATGGTTAATGAAATAAAACTAAAGAATAAAAATCATAGAATCATGGTTAAACCAAAAATATAAAACTAATTACCCTAATGATAGAGATGGAATGATGCCGAGTTGGAGATGTGATGCCCCTCTCTGTTGCATCCTCCTCTAGGTTGACTTGCTCTCTAATTCTTCTGAAAGCTACACAATGGAACGAAAATGATATATTTCTTATTTAAAATTATGATATTTATAGGTTCAAGGACATTTTATGTGTCATGGGTTCCGTTTGAATGAGCTAGTCCCACCCACAAACGTTTTGCTCCAAGAGTGGATTGGTTCGAGTCACGCCATTGCAACATTAATTCTTTATCCTTTAACTCTTTCTCATGTATTTAATCTGCTTTCCTCGACTTATTATCCATTATTTGGAATCTAATATCATCCATGTACCTAAGAGATTCAAACATAACACACAATTACCAACAAATAACTCTAAAAGTAGAAAATCTCCAAAACTAGACAATAAACACGAATATATCAAATAACAAATAATTATTCCTCAACTATGCACATAATGAACCTGAAATGATGTCTCTTGACTAGAGAAACCTATCACAAATATGGAGACATCGATTGTGTTTTTAAATCTTTTCGAATGTATTATATAACAACTTTTATATAGGAAGACTATCTATTGGAAGTTTAAATTAAATCCTAGATGCTATTTCGTCCTCATTTAAAAAATGGTGTATGTCGTTTTAAGTGAAAAACACCCAAATAAACTTAGAACAATTCTGGATTCATGGCAACGTCCCCACCGGATTTAAGGCAAAATGACATAATGTTTTAACCAAGAAAAACGGTATAACCTTTTCATATTATGTGACACCGTCTTCTTACTTTGTGGATTTATTAAATATGCACTAGAGGGCCAATACTCATTTGTATATGTGTGGTTGTCCATATATTTTTCTATCTTTTATTTGCACCATACTTCATAATTAGTATTAGTAGAAATGGTATATATAAAGTATAAATATATCTTTATGAATCTTGACATAATTTAGGATAAACACATATTTTCTATATATATTTTTTTTAATTTAGTGCTTATTGTTAAATTCTTTTATTAATATTAAGTATGTGTGTAAGATATAAAAGAATAGTTATAAATTGTTTAATGAAGTCAAAGGAACCTATTCCTCACTTGCATGGATTTTATGGTTAATTGAGTTATGATAAATAACATATTGGTTGGTTTTATTAACTAGAAGTATACATATCTTTCTTTGGATTATTTTTCTATTGTAAAGTGATTATATCTGTGTGCATGTGGGGGCCTCGTACATATCTCATGTAATCTTGTAGGGGACTTGTACCTATCTCGTGTATGCTTGTGGGGGTCTCATACATATCGCATGTGTTCTTGTGGATGCCTCGTATGTATCTCGTGTGTGCCTGTTGGGGCCCTGTACCTATATTGTTTTTATGTTGGGGACCTCATACGTTTCTCGTGTGTGCCTATGGGTGTCTTGTACGTACCTCATGTATGCTTGACTAGTTCTTGTACCTATCTCAAGTTTTAATGTGTACCATCGAGAATTTATTTCATATGAAAGCAATATTACTTATTGTGATGAATTTCATTTATCAGGTTTACTCGTGATATATCTATCAGTAACCCAAATATTTTTTTATCTTCAAATTTGTGTTTGATATTTTTCTTGACATACTGAACATTCAGTTACTCACTCGTACTTATTGTTTGTGTTTTAGATAAGAATGAATCAGAGGAATAGGTATGTGAAGAGATTAGAAAAGTTAACTATTTAAGAGTATCTCGGTAAAGGGAGTCATGATGACTATCTCTATTTAAGAACTCATATTTACTTTCATTGAATAGTCACTAGACACAACAACTATTTTACTTTAAAGTTGTAAATGAAAGATTTAAATATGAAATTAGTAATTTTTTTATCCTTTGTGGTTTTAGAAAATCCTTGTGCAGAACAAGAGAACTCCTCTTGTTCTACGCTGTGTTGTGTTCTGACCATAACCACGTTGACAAAAGTCGGATTGTGACATAGTTGGTATCAAAGTCTTAGTTATGATCTCCTAGGTAAGTAATTGAGTTCGATAATATGAATATGTGAATACGAGTTTGTCTGTTTAGATATTTAGTTTTAGAATAGATCCTACAAGTTGTGGTTCCATACGGGCGTTGTACCACGTAGGTTGTATTAGAGTGCTTAGCAGAAGCTTGGTAAGATTGTTAGGATTAACTAACCTGACAAATTTATTGTGTTAGTGTAACTTAAATTTATCTTAAGTTGTAAGGGTTTGAAACTTTTTAGTGAAGATTCCTACCTTGGTTGTCTTATAGGTGAGTACTAATTAAATCATCAACTTTATTCATCTTTAGTGTGTTTACCAATCATTTGTATTTATCACACTGTAGTAATTTATATTCTTTTATGTGGACACTAAAGAAACGTATCCCTATTTTTTGAAATATGTGTAGCATGATATAGATTATTATTACCATTCAAAGGATTATAAATTCAATCTAATTTTAAATATATCATGTTATGTTTTTATACCTTTGTTAGATATTTTTTAAAAAGTTTACTGAATATATTAGTTCATGCTTTTCAAAAAAAATTATTTAGTTCATATGCATCTGCAATAAAAAGTTATGAAGATTACATTGACCTTATTTTCTTTTCATAGTATATGATTAAGGTTTATTATGTATGCGGTACATATTTAGACCATAATTGTAGTGAAATATGATGCATGGGATTTTGATATCGTAGTAGACCCTTCTTATACTTTCTCAATACAAGATATATTCGACTAATTACGTAGATAAAATTATTGCATATATTGAATGAAAAGGGCTTTCAATTTAAGTTATTCTTTTGTAAGAATTACTTTATTCATAAATGTTTCGAAATAAATTATATTACCTTGGAATTTCACGTGCAAATGGAATAATTTTATTGTAATCTAGTTCATGTTTAGTTTATTTTACTTGATAATATTGTACTTGAAGTGTGAGTTTAGATGGTGAATTTTCTTATAATAGGTGGAGAGTGTAATGACCTAATAATTCAGTTTTTTTTATTTTTATTATTATTTTGTTTTAGTTTTTTTATTATTGTATATAATCTTCTAAATATATCTTATATAAGACAACTTTTTATATTTTAGACATTCTAATTAATCTTTCACCTTTGACTTTCTTATAAGTTACTTATGTTACATTTCTTTCATTTATTCATTTTATCCGCCTAAATGTCTTTCAAACTATCTTCTTCGAAACATATTTCCTTATTCATATTCTAAACACAAGAAACAGGGATTCCTAATTGCTTAACAAAGAGTCAATAAGTAATGTTTTTTTACTTTTAATTATGTAAATTTTTTATCCATTTATTTATTTTTGATTAATACAAATTTTGACTATATAATCTTATTATATATGTGTTAGATGCTATAACTCTTTTTAAATTTGTTTAATAATATTATAAATTTGAAGAATCACAAGGAACATGTAATCTACTATTTAGCATAAATATAAAAATCATATGTTATCGTTTTCCAATATGGTCCTTATGAAATTTTACATGCTTATATATACGTGACATGTTTCTATATTTGTGTCATTAATATTAGAATTTTGTTAAGTGATATTCATAATGTTCAAAAGAAGTAAAATAAAAATGATTTATTTTTTTATTTAGTTTTTCATGAGAATTCTTGATAATTGACATGTTCAATGGTTGATTTATATCAAATTAAGCTGAGTCATCAATATTAGGTTTATTGACTTATTTGTGCATCTCAGATGTTCATTCCTTGGACTCGTTTTAACTAGGAAGCTTGGTAGTAGATATGAGAACATATGAGTTTAATTCTACTACCCTAGCTATACAACTGCTTGATAATCTAGCTTACTTGATATCTTTTATAGTATTGCTTTGGTGTTACTAACTTTGTTTTTAAGAAAAGCCTTTTTTTCTATTATACTATGGCAAGTAAGAGGAACAAACATGAACTAGTATTGTGTCTAGAACGAATATATTTGCTTATTATGTGGGAATAGGTAAATAAACACAAATTTGTTATTGTTATATATTATTTAACCACAACCTCAATTACATACAGAGAATTAATATTTCAATAAAATCAAATTAAAGTTGGTTTGTGAGTTGTGGTTTGGATTTCATATTTATATAACTGAGGCATCATGTTGGACCTTTTCCTGAATAAGAAATGGGGGAGCTTCGACTTCCCATGTGATGATAGACAAATGGGACAATGGGTTGGATTGAGAAATTTTTTATCTTGAACAAAATCAAGGTTGGGCTAGCTGCAAAATAGAAATGAGCGATGTGTAGAAAATGAGCAAAACCAGAGGCACAAGCTAGTATGTCGGAAACAGTAGCTGTGATAACAGATATGGAGGAAGTCTTACCTGATGTGGATGATAGATTTGGACCTGGTAAAAAATTTACATGTGAGCTTAGTAGGGGTCATTCATAAGACAAAATAGAAGAATTACCAAGAGAAGACATCAGGCCCTGAAATGATTCTACAATAGCAGACTCCTGCAGCTCAAGGAATAGATCAGAGCCGGAAGAAGGTAATAAAGTTATGGGAAATATTACTTTGAAATATGACTGGATGAGTGGGGAAGATGCAATATATATCATATAAGACGAGATTCAGATTAACCCATCTCCCTGTCATGACCAACTATAGCCCACAACTTTTCTTCTGCCCTTACCACCGGAATTACATATTCTTGCGCTGTCTTCATTTGGCATTAATTAAATTTCAATTAACAAAAAAAATGTAATATAGTGGGTTGCTTGGGTATCGAGGAGGGGTTTCTAATATTTGTTGATAAATGTTTTTTGTCACTTGTTGAGATCACCACTTTCCCAATTAGCCAAAAGACTATCATGTTGCACCTACATTATTGGTATTGGTTGATATTTTAACGTACATATTTTTATATAAGGGAAACTTTTTATTAAAAAGAGAAGACACATTTAAGATGTTTGTGGGCCGATATAATGGTATTCAGTTGTCGAATAATGGATTCGAAGGCCAAATCCCCAAACAAATTGAAAATTATAAGAGCTTAAACCTGATTATTCTTTGTTCTATCAATCTATCATGCTCGATTCCTAAGAAAGTCAGGGAGTTATTGAATGTAAATATCTTAGTCTTGTAATCCAATCATTTGAGCGGCGTAATTCCAAAGTTCCTAGGGATTTCAAAGCTTTATCTCGATTCTTAGTGAATCAGAATAAATTTACTTGAAATATTCCGATTGGGATCACTAAGTACTTGAGGAAATTAGACCTTAGTTATAATAGCTTGAACGGTACAATCCTAGAGGGTATTTTGTTGGGTTGAATTTTGATAGCGGTCGATTTGTCTTACAATAATGTGAAGATACATAGAAATAAATCTTCAAGCTTGGTTAGGTCAAGGTTTGGTGAAAATTCTCTTACTGGGCAGCTCGCATTAGATTCATTCAAAAGCTTTCTAAATTTGACGTATGTGGAACTTGAGAACAATTCGTTGGAGTTGAAATACCGTTTAAAATTGGTTATTGCCAGAAATTGGCACTTATGGACTTAGCGCATAATAGATTCACAAGTGGTTTACCTGCTGAGTTAGGTGGGCTAAGAAATCTTCAGGAGTTGAAACTTCAGCGAAATAATATTGATTAATCCCAAATGAGTTGACATAGTTTTTTACACTCAAGAGGTTGAATTTGAGTGGGTATTCATTAGACGGTGTAATCTCATCAAATATTTCGAGTTTGCAAAACCTTAGAAATAATCATAATGGTACGATACCTATTTCGATTAGTTTAGTTACATAGTCTTTGTGGAACACTAACGGGAAGAAAATCAACTCGTTGGTGGTTATCCAACTATGTCATGCTCATTGCAAATCGCTTTGCAGGATTGATTCCGATCTCTTTATCTTTAAAGGATCTCGAGGTTTTGGATATTTCGAACAATAAGTATCTTACTAACACTACATCGAATTCTATGACTATAGAAAACAAGAAGAAGGAAACCGTTTTTGTTGGGGTTTGTATGGCTCTAGCTGCAGTTTCATTCGCTCCAGGTTTATTCGAGTTACTCATAGTGCTTATATGAAGAAGATTTCACAAAGACAAATAATTGCACGTTGAGGAAGAGCTTTCCCTACATCTACTCATCCGAGGAAATATGTTGACATCAAATGGAATTCATAAGTGACTGTATGAAAGTCATGGAAGAAATAGCCGATACCTGTAATATAATCCAAAGAAGAAAGTCTCTACCTATTATAATGCTGTTATGCCATCTGAAACAAGCTATTTCATTTAGAAAGTTAATTGGAGTCCCAAGATACTTCAATTAGGTAATAATGAATGATTCAAAGAAGAGCTCGAGATTCTTGGAAAATTAATCAATTCAAATGTGATGATTACTTTGGATTACGTTTTATTAGTTGATATGGCATATCTATTTTAAGAGTTTACAACTAATGGTATGTTATTAGATGTTCTTCATGGTAGCTTGGGAAGTTATTTGGATTGGAAAAATCGTTATAGTGTAGCCATTGGAGTGGCTGAAGGATTAGCTTTCTCGGTGGATGTAATTCTAGTTCGATTATTTTACCAAACGAGCCGCTTATTGGAAATATTGAGCTTCGAAAGGTTAATGATCCGAGTACTGGGATCCTTTCAAATATTGTTGGATCTTTGGTTATACATCTCTAGATAATTATTTCATTTAGTTGCGTTGTTCAAGTTTTCATGCTAGCTTTTTATTGCTATATTAGCCTATACTATTACAACTTGCACATTGTTCAAGTTTTCGATCCTAACATTTATTTGTTCGTGTTCAGAGTATGCATATACAATGAGAGTGACAATGGTTAGAAATGTTTACAACTATGGAGTGGTTTTACTAGAGCTACAAACGGAAAATGTGTGGTTAGTAAGGGAGCTAAATTGAGTAAACGGTTATCGAGCCAGATAAGTTTCTTGATTTTAATGCAAGTAAAGCATCGATTGCTATTCAAATTCAAATGATAGTAGTTCTGAAGGTTGTTATAGCTTGTGATAAAACCTCGCTAGAAACAAGGCCGAAGATTAAAACTGTGTTGCATATCTCGTTGAACTCGAAATAAATTACATATAAGTGAGATAAATCTTTCATTTTGTGTCATTTTTTTGAGTGCAAAGTATAAGTAATGTAATTGGATTGGTACGTAATATGAAAATTATACCCTTTACACTGTACCTTCATTTTAAGTGTTGAAAAATAGTAAGGCGATCTAGTTGAGCTAACGCCACTAGTTTGTCTCTTCTTTGTTGCTACTTAAGCACGGGTACTAGTGGCACAATTTTGGATATATTTTCTACTTTAACTTATATAGTGATTGGGATATGTAAACACTACTTTTGTTTATGTATAGACTGGATTTTTAATTGTAGAAAAAGGAGTTCAGGTTTCAGGTTTTGAACAATTTTACTAAATAATTGGCAAATAATCACACAGGAAACTAATCAGGGTTTCAGCATTCTGGCCGCATGCCATTATTCTATTACAGTCTTTGCTTAATCAGCTTTACTAAAAAGGGCCACTTTGAAATATCCTACAAAGATGTGATTGGATTAGTATGTTTACAAAATTAAAAGTATTAACTAAACTTAGACTTGGTTGTCCAAGCTTTTTATCACAAGGTGGTAGAAAACCGTCCAGCAAGGTACTAAATATAGTAACTTCCACACATGACCGTTTGTTTGGTGTAAACTATATTCAACAATAAAACTTTAAACAATTAACACTTAATATACTACAACCACATACATATATGAAGATATCCACCTACACGTCATTTGTTGAAGTTTAAACCCTTCCTTTGCTTCTTTTGTGAATCCCTATCCATCAAACCAACCTAGGTAATGGTGCTAGTTTGAGTCATTACTCCTACTATGTCATCAATACCAATGGTATCCTATTGACCGTCATCCACTAACCATTTTTCCCTTACTCTTATGTTAATATTAGACGATAGTCTCTTTTGTAAAATTATTCAACTACCCCCTTTTGCAGAATCAAGGTCTACACAAAGTCTTTTTTATTTACTGATATCTCATAAACCCTCCACTAGCATCCACTGACGGAACATACTTGAATCACGTACTACATCATCAACTCTCTCTAATTATCCCAAAATCAAGGTTAGGGTTTTTTATACCCATTCTTTGTATATTTTTATTTAGTAAATTAGATTTGTTTATGTATTTATATATGCAATGTGATGTTAGATTTAATTGTAGTGGTATATTGTTGCTTTTTTTGAATTATTATATTTGTTTTAGTTAATTGCACAATTGGTCCTTGTATTTAATTAAACTATTGGTCATTGTATATTATTGCTTAATTAGTCATTTTCTTAATGAATAAGCTATTGCATGCCTATGGTTTTTTTAAATAATTTTTGTTATTTTGTAGATTTTTTAAAGCAAATTTGCTTATTTTTAGTCAATTGCAATATTTGTTCCACTATATTATTGTACAATTGGTCTTTTTAGTTAATTTAAGAAGAAGTTTTTTTATAAGTATAATTATATATATAGTCCTTGTAGTATTTTGCTAAAATAAATAGAATATGTAATAATTATTTTAATTGTACATTTCATCCTTCTTTATTGATAGACTATAATGACAACTCAAGCAGCGACCCTAATGGAAATTCTCTTTTATCTAGACGAACGAGATTCAACCATAAAAGTCAACCACGGATTATGTAAGTTTTCTTTAAATAAACTAAATTTATTTTTAATTATTTGGTAATTGGTCTTTATGCTTTTCGTTATAGGGTCTGTTATGGTCAAATCAATTTCTACTATATTGTGGAAATTGGATCCACGGGTCATTCCATTTGTCAACCTAGCGGGGTTCGGTAATATACATAAAATCAAAAGAATTGTATTAGACCATGCTTTAATGTCTGCGATGGTCGAACGTTGGCAACACGACACCCATACTTTTCATATGTCGGTTGGTTAAATGATCGTCACTTTGCATGATGTATCGATGATATTTCGGCTAATGATAGATGGTCGTACAGTCACAAATCCATATCACACATTTTTTATGAGGAATCATACTATCACTTATTTGAAGAGCTTCCTGCACAACCCTTACTAGAGGTCGGAGAGTTCATCAAGATTAGGTAGACTAGGAGAAAAATCAGGTGAAGCAGGAGTAGGAGGAGGTAATGCTAATATTGACGAAGGAAGAAATATTGTTAGAGTAGAGTGGTTAAAGACAAGATTTGGTGATACTGTGCCCCTAACCGATGCTAATGAAGATGGTTTACGCCACTATGCAACGGGGTATATTCTCTACGTGATCGGTACATTCCTTTTCCCCTCGGGTAAAAAAAACTACTTGCTCTCACATTCTTTTGAAAGCCAGAAAATGGAACGACAATGATATAGTTCTAATTTAACATTATGATATTTATAGGTTCAAGGACATTTTATGGGTCATGGGCTTCGTTTCAATGAACCTGTCCAACCAAAAACGTTTTGCTCCAAGAGTGGACTTGTTCGAATCACGCCATTGCAACATTAATTCTTTGTCCTTTAACTCTTACTTATGTATTTAATTTGCTTTCCTAGACTTATTATCCATTATTTTGAATCTAATATCATCCATGTACCTAAGAGAATCAAGTATAACACACAATTACCAACAAAAAACTCTAAAATTAGAAATCTCCAAAATAAGATAAGAAACACGAATATATCAAATAACGAATAATTATCCCTCAACTGTGCACATAATGAAACTAAAATGATGTCTCTTGACTAGAGGAATCTGTCACAAATATGGAGACATCATTTGTGTTTTTTAATCTTTTAGAATGTATTATATAACAACTTTTATATAGGATGAATGTCTATTGGAAGCTTAATTATATCCTAGATGCTATTTCTTCCTCATTGGAAAAGTAGTGTATGTCGTTTAAAGTGAAAAATACCCAAAAAAAACTTAGAACAATTCAGGCATCACGGCAATGTCCCCATCAGATTTAAGGCAAAATGACAATACGTTTAACAAAGAAACACGGCATAACATTTCCATATTATGTGACACTGTCTTTCTTACTTTCTGAATTTATATTTGTTGAACAAAGAACGACACATGAACTAAAGCTGTTAGGGATAAAAATTGTATAATAATTTTATATGTCAGTTTTACAAGAAAATTGATCAACACCAATAGATTCATTTATACCAAGTGCAATATATATATATATATATATATATATATATATATATATATATATATATATATATATATGTGTGTGTGTGTGTATTTGTAAGACTCTGTGTCATCATTAAACTCACTCTTAAAGACACAAATGATCACCATACATTCTTATACTTCAAGAAAGAATGTCTAAACTTGTTTTCCGCTTTTAGTTCACATAAACAACCTTTGATCTCACAAATTTCATACCCAAGATATCAAGGATATTATCCAAGCAAAGCTTCAACTTTATCCCACCTAATCATGAAGTTTCAACAATCAAGTTTCAACTTTCACATCCAACTCATAACGAAGTTCATGTTCTTATTTATAATATATGCTCAATCTAAAAGCACAAGCATTATTTTCACATTTGTATCCATCGGTAAAAACCTAATAATTTAGTTTTTTTAATCATTATTTGTTAGTTTTACTTTTTCTTCTATTGATTTATCTAATCTTCAAAATATTTATAATATAAGTCTACGTTTAGTAATTTAAACAGTCTTATTAGTATTTTTACATTTCACTTTCTTACAAGCTACTTATGTTACATTTTCTTCATTTATTCATTATATTCATCTAAAAGCCATTTTCATTATATTCTTGACAAACACATTTATTTATTCATATTCTAAACACAAAAAATAAGGATCCTTAATTTCATAAGCAAGTGTCAATGTTTAAAGTTGTTTTACTTATAATTATTTCATATTTTTATCCATATATTCATTTGTGATAAATACATATATTGTGGTATATTCTTAATATATATGTGTTAGAGGGTACAATTCTTGTTACATTTGTTTAATGATATTATAGATTTGACAAATCTCAAGGAATATGTAATATACTTTTTAGCATAAAAATATAAATCATATGTTATCGTTTTTAATATGTTTCTTATGAAATTTTACATGCTTATATATATATATATACAAGTTAACTATTTAAGAACTCATATTTACTTTCGTTGAATTGTCACTAGACACCACAAATATTTTACTTTAAAGTTGTAAATGAAAGATTTATATATGAAATTAGTACTTTTGTTATCCTTTGTGGTTTTAGAAAATCCTTGTGCACAATAGGAGAACTCCTCTTGTTGTATGTTGACCATATCCACGTTGACAAAAGTTGGGGCATGACATAGTTGGTATCAAAGCTTAGGTTATGATCTTCTAGGTAAGTAATTGAGTTCGATAATATGAATACGTGAATACGAGTTTGCTTGTTTCGATATTTAGTTTTAGCGTAGATCTACAAGTTGAGGTTCCGTACAAGCTTTGTACCCCTTAGGTTTTATTAGAGTACTTAGCAGAAGCTTGGTAATATCATGAGGATTAACTAACTTGACCAAGTTATTGTGTTAGTTTAAGTTATGTTTATCTTAGGTTTTAAGGGCTTGAAACTTTGTTCTGCATATTCCAACCTTGGTTGTCTTATACGTGAGTACTCATTAAATCATCTACTTTATTCATGTTTATGTGTTTACCAATCTTTTGTAATTATCAGATTTAGCAATTTATATGCTTTTATGTGGACACTAAAGAAACGTATCCCTATTTTTTGAAATATTTGTAGCATAATAGATTAATATTACAATTCAAAGTGTAATAAATTCAATTCAAATTTAAATATATCAATTTATGTTTTTATACCTTTGTTAGATATTTTTTAAAACCTTTATTGAATATCTTAGTTCATGATTTAAAAGAAAATTAATTTAGTTTATATGCATCTGCAATAAAAAGTTATGAAGGTTAATTTGACCTTATTTTATTTTCCTAGTATATGCTTCAGGTTTATTATGCATGTGGTATGTATTTAGACCATAATGTAGTTAAATATTATGCATGTGATTTTGATATCGTAGTAGAACCTTCTCATACTTTCTCAATGCGTGATATATTCTACTTGTTAGATAGATAAAACTATTTCATATTTAGCATAAAAAGGGCTTTTCATATAGGTTATTTTATTTGGAATAATTACTTTCTTCATAAATATTTCAAAATAAATTATACTACCTTGGAATTTCACGTGCGTGTGGACTAATTTTTATGTAATCTAATTCATATTTGGTTTATTTTACTTAATAATATTGCACTTGAAGTGAGAGTTTAGAGGACGAATTTTCTTGTAATAGGGGAAGAGTGTAATGACCTAATAAGTTAGTTTTTCCTTTTATTATTACTTTTTTGTTTTAGTTGTTATTTTATTGGTGTATATAATCTTCTAAATATCTATTGTATAAGACTACTTTTTATATTTTAAACATTCTAATTAGTCTTTTACCTTTCACTTTCTTATAAACTACTTATGTTACCTTTATTTCATTTATTAATCTTATTCGCCTAAATGTCTTTCTCACTATCTTCTTTGAAACACATTTCCTTATTCATATTCTAAGCACAAGAAACATGGATTAGTAATTGCATAAGAAGTATTGTTGTTTTACTTTTAATTATGTAAATTTTTTATCCATTTATTCATTTTATATCAATACATATTTTGACTATATATTCTTAATATATATATGTTAGAGGCTACAACTCTTGTTAATTTTGTTTAGTGATATTATAAATTTGAAGAATCTCAAAGAATATGTAATCTACATTTTAGTATAAAAATATGAATAATATATTATTGTTTTCCAATATGGTCCTTAAGAAATTTTACATGCTTATATATACGTGACATGTTTCTATATTTGTATCATTAATATTAGAATTTTGATAAGTGAAATTCATAATTTTCAAAAGAAGTTAAACTAAAAATGATTAATTCATTTAGTTAGTTTTTCATGAGCATTCTTGATAAATGACATGTTTAATTGTTGATTTATACCAAATTAATCTGAATCATTAATATTAGATTTATTGACTTATTTGTATATATATCTATTGGTCATAATTAGGATTGAAGTCTCAAAAATATGTTTGTTATGCCAAAAGAATTTCTGTTACGATTATATGTACTATGAATCTCGTTTGTTGTCTATATTATTTACCTTTACTTGAGTTTATTGGTAGAAGATTATGAAGAGATTATAGATTAAGTTTGGACTAGACTATCGATTTCAATATGTTAGGTTATAATTACACTTGTAAAATTTAAGTGTTGTTTAATTGAAAATTTTTAGTTATGGGTTTTGAGAGTTGAACTTTATCCCGTGCTTGATTTAGGGATTTGTGATAAAAATTGTCAATGAACGTGCTAGACTATTGGACACGAGGAAAGTAGAATCTACCGTGTTTATATATATATTTGTGCTTATTCTTGGTTATTTTTCATGAAATCCACATAAAGATATAAGGTGATATAGTGATGTTGTTAAAAAGATTTACATATCAGTTGGAAAAAGAATATATTAAGCGTGAAATCATCTATACACACACATACACACACACACATATATATATATATATATATATATTCTGTTCATCGTATATGCTACCTATATGTTTTGTATATTTAAGTTACATTTAGAAAACTATATAATTTAAATCATGTAGGAATTTACTATACTATTTACTTATTGTTAGTGGCATATATAAATTGGTATTATATGAATAGAAATTATTATTCTTAAGGTCAAAATTCAAGCAGGAATCTGGATATGTAAAAAAGATTGCATTTATACGAAAATGTAGCATTCCAATTTCATGTATTCTTCTATAATGTGATCTAAGTATAAATGTTACTTGTTACATTTATCGCTTTTAAGTATAAATGACATATACAAACTAGGTGTGTATGCATAGATATCATATTTGTTAAACGATTAGTATATGTGTAGGTATCTATAAAATTTTTTATCTTTTATTTCGACCATATTTATAATTTGTATTAGTAGAAATGACATATATAGAGTAAAAATATATTTCCATTAATCTTGACATAATGTAGGAGGAACACATATTTTTTATATTTAATTTTCTTTAATTTTGTGCTCATTTCTAAATTCTTTGATCTATTTTATTATGTATGTAAGATATACATGTATGGTTTTAAATTGTGTAAAGAACTCAAAGGACCATGTTCTTCACTTGCATGCCTTTTATTGTTATATGAGTTATTGGATTGTTTTATTAACAAGACATATACACATTTTTATAGGATTATTTTTCTATTGCAATGTGATTATATATCTCGTGCCTTCCTGTGGGGGCTTCGTACCTATCTTGTGTGTACCTGTTAGGGCTGCGTACCTATCTTGTGTGTTCCTGTAGGGGCATCGTACCTATCTCGTGTATGCTTGTTGGGGCCTCGTAATCATCTCATGTGTGCATATGGGGGCCTTGTACCTATCTCTTATTGTACCTATCTCATATGTGCCTTTGAGGGCCTCGTACCTATCTCGTGAGTGCCTATGGGGGTAATGTGTTTAGTTATCTCATGATATATAAGATTATTACTCAAACGTATAGTACTTTAACTATTAGAAAATAGTGCAGAAATACCGTTAACCAACTTAACTTCTTTAATAAATTTTTATCCATATAGCCTCTTTACAGTAACGGATAATAAGCAACATATTTTGTCTCTTTGGTTGAAAGATCCTACAATATCTGTATTTGAGATTTCCAAGATATGAATTTATACCCTAGATTGAAACTTTAGGCAGTGGTGGACTTTCATTAGTCCCTATCTCTAGCAAAATCTGAGTCTACATTGGCAACAAGCTCTAAAGGCTGACCATGATTACCATATATCAAATCCACATTTAAAGTAAAATTCACATAAGTCGAAACATAATTAAGTGCTAACCAATTATCATAGCCAGGATTAGACATGTATCTACTAAATAGAGATATAGAGAAATACAAAATCAGGTCTACTTCTAATCACGACGTACATAAGAGATATAATCACATTAGACCAAAGAATATTTTTCATTTTCAAAATATCATATTGTGTTTTGGGTCACAACTGCTTAGACAACACAAAATGTCAAGGAAAAGGAATCTGTACATTTTTGCAATTCAAATTACCAAACTTAAAAATAATCCTTTTAAAGTATGGTCCTTATTGTATTTTTAATATGAAATCTAATGGATACCAATCTATCATTATGCAAAGTTTTTTCTAGCATTTCCTAAAACCTTCATATCAAACTCGTATTTCAAGGCATCTTTCAATTTATTTATGAGAGATAGAGAATTTCATATAATCAACATATCATGAACATATAAAAGAATGTATATCGCATATTTATCTTTCCAAGTCGAGTAAAAACAAGCATCATATTGTGATATATTGAATCCAAGAAACAAAAAAAAAGAAACAAACATCTTATACCATTGCATTGGGGACTATCCATATAAGGAGTTTTTCAAGAGACATACATGACTAGGCAACTTGGAATCATGGTATCCTTTAGGTTTCCTCACCAAGCTTAACATACAAGAAAGCTGTCTAAACATCTAACTTCCCGATTTCAAGATTAAAACTGACTACATATGCTAACATAATTATAATAATTTTAAACTTAGTGACATGAGAGAAAATTACAGTAATTTCAGTGTCTTCCCTTTGAGTATATCCCTTAGCAACTAGTCTAGCTTTATATCTAGGTGGGTCAAAATCTGAGCTACTTTCTTTTAGTTTATAAAGTCCTCTACGTTCAACTAGTTTAGCATCTTTAGGTTTAATAACTAATCTCCAAGTGTTATTAAGTAAAAGGAATTGAATTATTGATTCATATCAATTACCCAAAGTTTATTATCCTTAGAACTTATAGCATTAGGATAATAGTAAGGCTCAAAATCCTAAACCTCAACCGCAGTATAAAGGTAGTATAAACTAAGTTAACATAGGAAAACCTACCTGGAGCCTCATGCACTCTTATTTGCCTATATGTAGCTAACTTGTAGTCTTGAATTCCTTCTGTTGTTGACCCATCCAATTATATAGCCTCCTCAGCTTCAGGTACATCAGTCTGCTCAACACCTTCATCGTTTACCTTGTCTTGGGGTTGATCCACTTGATGGCCTCCATTAGTGAACTCAACTAACTATCCAGGGTTAAGGTGTTCCACCTCAAACTCATACCCCATGGTATCAACACTTGGTCCAAATAAAACATCATTATATGTATCTGTAAGATTATTGCAAGTAAATGTTAACTCATGAAATATAAAATCTCTACTTAAATCTTTTTAGAATCCACTAAAACTTTTATCCCACAACATATAACCTTTAACCCCATGCTATTTTTGATAAACCAACATAATACATTTAATGGCCCTGTGTTACGTTTATCATTTCTTTGTATAAGGATAATCAACACACCCAAAAATTTGTATATGAGACAGGCAACATATTTTTCCAGTGCAGACTTCCATATGGGATTGAAGTCAATGGACCAGTTGGGCTTCGTATTTATATAATAAGTTGCAATAAACGTGCTGCCCCCTAAAAAAAGAAGACTTTTGTATACCAGAAGTATATAAAAGACTTCTAAATTTTTCTAAAAGAGTTGTGTTCATTCTCTTAGCAACCTCATTTTGTTGAGGAGATTTTAAAGGTTCTATGTCTCAAAATCCTGTTTCCTTTACTAAAAAGTTCAAACTGTTCATTAAAAAAATTAAGCCTATTATTAGTTCTACAAACGTTAACAACTTAACCATATTGCTTTTCCTCTAAAATTTTCTACTCTTTGATTTTAGAAAAAGTTTCATCTTTTGTTATCAATAAAATAGTCCACACCCTTCTACTATAATCATCGGTAATAGACTAAAAATGTTTAAACTTATCCAGTAAATAATACCTTTCAGGGCCCATAAGTCTACATAAACATATTCTAGGAAGTCTAAGGCTAGATTCACCCCCTCCTTAAACATAAGCTTGTGTCGCTTTGCTAAACATAGTTTTCACAGAAGGATATATCACAAATCAAATCTTTACCCAAGCATCCCTGATTTCATAGCATAGTGAGCCCCTTCTGGCTCATATTCCCAAACCTCAAGTTCCATTTCAGAGTACCTGCATTCTTAGACTCTAAAACAACATTAGATAAATAAGAAATATGATTTTTATTGATAACATACAATCTAGTTAACTTACTACTAGAAAACAAAAGCTTAGACACTTCAAACACACATCGGAGATCATCAAGAGCACCTATATAAATCAAATACCTTTTTAATGCAAATATATATCTAACATTTGTCAAAGTAATCATTTTTAAATTATTAGTTTTATCTTATCAACACCCTTAACATCACATGTTTAATCATTTCCCATATAAAAAATTTAATTATTAGTTTCAAGAAGATCATAAAATAATTCAGATAAGGGTTACATATAAAACGTGCAACCAGAATCAAATATCCAACTTACATGTCTAGACTTATCTATGAAATTCTATGCTTCACATACATCATCATCTATATTAGGCATGCATGCTACATAAGATTCATCATCACCAATAGTCTATTTGTTCTACCACACTGAAAATATTTTTGAGTTTCTTAAGACTTTGTCTTATGATTATAAAAAGTTATCTTATTATTTTTGCATCCCAAACATGTATAATATTTGGTCTAGGTTTCATAAACCGCTATGAGCCAATTCTTCTACTTAGTTTAATTTCAATTTTTTTGGTTAGCAAAGAAGCAATCGCTTGATCAAAAGTAGGGACAATACTCAGTTCTTTAACTTAGTTTAATTTCAATTTATCTAGTTGTTAAAGAAGGATTCATTTTGATCAAAAGTAGGGACAATTGTCTCATACTGAAGTAGATGTTTAACAACTTTATAAGAATCAAGAATAAAGTTAAAAATAGTCTTGCACTTATTAGTATCATGCAAGGACTAAGGAGTACCATTTAACATCAAAGTCAATTTTAAAAATTCATCACTGTTATCATCCAAATATTTACTCGCATTTATTTTATAGTTAAGAAAAGATCCTTTTAAGAAATACAAGTTAGGTAAAGACTTAGTAGAATAGAGAGATTTTAGTTTACCCCAGAGTTCAGGTGCAATATCACATCGATGTACCTTTCAAATAACTTAATCAGACATGTTAAGGAACAATCAATTGAATGGTTTTTCATTTATTTCTCCGACGATGTCCAAGAGATCCTTAGGTTATATTGTTATGTTCTAAATCAATGCATGTACTACATTATGATGAGATAGTAGCGCGTTCATCTTTATCCTCCATACACCAAAGTCAATTTTTCCATCATAGGCGAACATCTCAAACGTGTTGCAGCCATCATTTTAGTACACGGAAAATATAGATATGTACAAACAGTTAAAAAAGAAACTTTAAAGCATGAACAAATACTTTTTAAAGCACGGGTTTATATCCACCAAATCTCAAAAACTGAAAAGTCTCTCAGTAGTTCAGAATATATGAAAACATTTTGAAATACCATCAAAATTTTCAAGAACACAGAAACACCAAATATGAAAACACAAAAAATTAAACAAACATCAATCGACTTTTAGATCTGGATCATCAAATCCTAGAAGAGTAAAAAATATAAGATATTTGTAAGAAATTCAAACAAACTATTGTTCGACTATTGTAAAAACATTAATATCATAGATTTGTGTTTCAAAATACATTTCAGAAAAGAATTTAGAGAAAATAATAAAGAACACAATGATTTACCGTGGTTTACCAAAATATCTACGTCCATGTTGGGCTCCGGTGAGAGAAGTTACTTAACAATATTCAGACAATCAAACCGAAACCTTCAAACTATCAACTAATATAAACTACCCACACCAACTACGCTAGCTAAATAATGATTATTTCTAATCAATCTAGAAGATAAACCCTAAGTTTATTTCTAAAAGGAGAGAGAAGACTGAAAAACTTGAGAACAAGAGAATGAGCCAAAATATGAATAAGGAAATCATATATATGGTGTGGGTCCAAAGTGATCAAGTTCAAAAAATTTAATACATCATGCGTTTACATAATAAAACACAATCATTTTAGACACAAGTCCAATAACCTATAAAAATGTTCAGCCCAAATAATAAGACCAACGCTAACTTATGACAAAACAAAAAAAACAATCATGTTTCATAATCATAAAAACCCAAATCCAATAGATAATTTAGTCAGTTCTTTTTGTTTGATTTTTTTTTTTTTGCACATTTTACTTACTGCTCTCCCATTTAGCCCATATAAAACATTTGACCTAAAATTAATTAGAGATAAAATTCAAAAAAATCCATAAAATGAAGAAAAAAAATAGAAGGCTAAAGTTAAAAGTTATTGTATAAAATTGTAAATTGTTTTGCTATTTTTTTATATTTATTTATAATTCAATTAATTTGTTATAAGGAAAACTGTGATTTTGATGTATAATATGTGTCAATGAGAAAGATATATAAACAATTACGATTAAAAAATTAATAAAAAATATTATATTTTTATATCATTTATTTATATGTTGCAAATATATGAATGTCTATTTAAATTTATAGTTGAATCATGTTTCTTTATTGGGCCTTATTAATATTAATTTTTTTAATTTATTTACAGAAAGATCATTTATCATGATAGTTCAAAATATATTTAGGTAAGTCTTGTCTCTCCTAAAAGTAGATTGTATGTGTAAGAATTTAAATTGATGATAACTTATAATTAAGTTATAAATTATTTAAGTAATCATATGGTTCAGTAAGTTGGAGATGTTAAATATTGAGGTCAATTGGAAGGGATTTTCATGCAACAATTGAGATTAACCTTACACGTATAACTCATTCCCTAGTTTTCTTGTATATTGAAATGTGGGAAGTTAAGAAAACTGATTGTGACCAAACCCAAGCTGTAGCTTAGTGTAAATGAGCGGGATCAACTAAATTTGTTATTGGGCGATCATATTTGTTCTTGGTTTCATAAACAGCTATGAGCCAATTCTTCTACTTAGTTTAATTTCAATTTTTTGGTTAAAAAAGAAGCAATCACTTGATCAAAAGTAGGGACAATACTCAGTTCTTTAACTTAGTTTAATTTCAATTTACCTAGTTGTTAAAGAAGCATTCATTTTGATCAAAAGTAGAGACAATTGTCGCATATTGAAGAAGATCTTTAACAACTTTATAAGAATCAAGAATAAAGATAAAAATAGTCTTGAACTTATTAGTATCATGCAAGGACTAAGGGGTACCATTTTACATCAAAGTCAATTTTAAAAATTCAAAACTGTTATCATCCAAATATTTACTCGCATTTATTTTATAGTTAAGAAAAGATCCTTTTAAGAAATACAAGTTAGTGAAATACTTAGTAGAATAGAGAGATTTTAGTTTACCGTAGAGTTCAGGTGCAATATCACATCGATGTACCTTTCAAATAACTGAATCAGACATGTTAAGGAACAATTAATTGAATGGTTCTTCATTTATTTCTCCGACGATGTCCAAGAGATGATTAGGCCATAGTTTTATGTTCTCAATCAATGCATGTCCTACATTATGATGAGATAGTAGCGCGTTCTTCCTTATTCTCCATACACCAAAGTCAATTTTTCCATCATAGGCGAACATCTCAAACGTGTTGCAGCCATCCTTTTAGTACACGGAAAATATAGATATGTACAAACAGTTAAAAAAGAAACTTTAAAGCATGAACAAATACTTTTTAAAGCACGGGTTTATATCCACCAAATCTCAAAAACTGAAAAGTCTCTCAGGAGTTCAGAATATATGAAAACATTTTGAAATACCATCAAAATTTTCAAAAACACAGAAACACCAAATATGAAAACACAAAAAATTAAACAAACATCAATCGACTTTTAGATCTGGATCATCAAATCCTAGAAGAGTAAAAAATATAAGATATTTGTAAGAAATTCAAACAAACTATTGTTCGACTATTGTAAAAACATTAATATCATAGATTTGTGTTTCAAAATACATTTCAGAAAAGAATTTAGAGAAAATAATAAAGAACACAATGATTTACCGTGGTTTACCAAAATCTCTACGTCCATGTTGGGCTCCGGTGAGAGAAGTTACTTAACAATATTCAGACAATCAAACCGAAACCTTCAAACTATCAACTAATATAAACTACCCACACCAACTACGCTAGCTAAATAATGATTATTTCTAATCAATCTAGAAGATAAACCCTAAGTTTATTTCTAAAAGGAGAGAGAAGACTGAAAAACTTGAGAACAAGAGAATGAGCCAAAATATGAATAAGGAAATCATATATATGGTGTGGGTCCAAAGTGATCAAGTTCAAAAAATTTAATACATCATGCGTTTACATAATAAAACACAATCATTTTAGACACAAGTCCAATAACCTATAAAAATGTTCAGCCCAAATAATAAGACCAACGCTAACTTATGACAAAACAAAAAAAACAATCATGTTTCATAATCATAAAAACCCAAATCCAATAGATAATTTAGTCAGTTCTTTTTGTTTGATTTTTTTTTTTTTTTTTGCACATTTTACTTACTCCTCTACCATTTAGCCCATATAAAACATTTGACCTAAAATTAATTAGAGATAAAATTCAAAAAAATCCATAAAATGAAGAAAAAAAATAGAAGGCTAAAGTTAAAAGTTATTGTATAAAATTGTAAATTGTTTTGCTATTTTTTTATATTTATTTATAATTCAATTAATTTGTTATAAGGAAAACTGTGATTTTGATGTATAATATGTGTCAATGAGAAAGATATATAAACAATTACGATTAAAAAATTAATAAAAAATATTATATTTTTTATATCATTTATTTATATCTTGCAAATATATGAATGTCTATTTAAATTTATAGTTGAATCATGTTTCTTTATTGGGCCTTATTAATATTAATTTTTTTAATTTATTTACAAAAAGATCATTTATCATGATAGTTCAAAATATATTTAGGTAAGTCTTGTCTCTCCTAAAAGTAGATTGTATGTGTAAGAATTTAAATTGATGATAACTTATAATTAAGTTATAAATTATTTAAGTAATCATATGGTTCAGTAAGTTAGAGATGTTAAATATTGAGGTCAATTTGAAGGGATTTTCATGCAACAATTGAGATTAACCTTACACGTATAACTCATTCCCTAGTTTTCTTGTATATTGAAATGTGGGAATTTAAGAAAATTGATTGTGACCAAACCCAAGCTGTAGCTTAGTGTAAATGAGCGGGATCAACTAAATTTGTTATTGGGCGATCATATTTGTTCTTGGTTTCATAAACAGCTATGAGCCAATTCTTCTACTTAGTTTAATTTCAATTTTTTAGTTAAAAAAGAAGCAATCACTTGATCAAAAGTAGGGACAATACTCAGTTCTTTAACTTAGTTTAATTTCAATTTACCTAGTTGTTAAAGAAGCATTCATTTTGATCAAAAGTAGAGACAATTGTCGCATATTGAAGAAGATCTTTAACAACTTTATAAGAATCAAGAATAAAGTTAAAAATAGTCTTGCACTTATTAGTATCATGCAAGGGCTAAGGGGTACCATTTTACATCAAAGTCAATTTTAAAAATTCAAAACTGTTATCATCCAAATATTTACTCGCATTTATTTTATAGTTAAGAAAAGATCCTTTTAAGAAATACAAGTTACGGAAATACTTAGTAGAATAGAGAGATTTTAGTTTACCGTAGAGTTCAGGTGCAATATCACATCGATGTACCTTTCAAATAACTGAATCAGACATGTTAAGGAACAATTAATTGAATGGTTCTTCATTTATTTCTCCGACGATGTCCAAGAGATGATTAGGCCATAGTTTTATGTTCTCAATCAATGCATGTCCTACATTATGATGAGATAGTAGCGCGTTCTTCCTTATTCTCCATACACCAAAGTCAATTTTTCCATCATAGGCGAACATCTCAAAGTGTTGTAGCCATCATTTTAGTACATGGAAAATATAGATATGTACAAACAGTTAAAAAAGAAACTTTAAAGCATGAACAAATACTTTTTAAAGCACGGGTTTATATCCACCAAATCTCAAAAACTGAAAAGTCTCTCAGGAGTTCAGAATATATGAAAACATTTTGAAATACCATCAAAATTTTCAAGAACACAGAAACACCAAATATGAAAACACAAAAAATTAAACAAACATCAATCGACTTTTAGATCTGGATCATCAAATCCTAAGAGAGTAAAAAATATAAGATATTTGTAAGAAATTCAAACAAACTATTGTTCGACTATTGTAAAAACATTAATATCATAGATTTGTGTTTCAAAATACATTTCAGAAAAGAATTTAGAGAAAATAATAAAGAACACAATGATTTACCGTGGTTTACCAAAATCTCTACGTCCATGGGCTCCGGTGAGAGAAGTTACTTAACAATATTCAGACAATCAAACCGAAACCTTCAAACTATCAACTAATATAAACTACCCACACCAACTACGCTAGCTAAATAATGATTATTTCTAATCAATCTAGAAGATAAACCCTAAGTTTATTTCTAAAAGGAGAGAGAAGACTGAAAAACTTGAGAACAAGAGAATGAGCCAAAATATGAATAAGGAAATCATATATATGGTGTGGGTCCAAAGTGATCATGTTCAAAAAATTTAATACAGCATGCGTTTACATAATAAAACACAATCATTTTAGACATAAGTCCAATAACCTATTAAAATGTTCAGCCCAAATAATAAGACCAACGCTAACTTATGATAAAACAAAAAAAATAATCATGTTTCATAATCATAAAAACCCAAATCCTATAGATAATTTAGTCAATTCTTTTTGTTTGATTTATTTTTTTGTTGCACATTTTACTTACTCCTCTCCCATTTAGCCAATATAAAACATTTGACCTAAAATTAATTGATTCATCAAAATCTAAACCTTTATATTTTTTGAAACCTCGCTGTCTTCTTCTTCATGAATAAAGTAGAGATAAAATTCAAAAAAATCCATAAAATGAAGAAAAAAAATAGAAGGCTAAAATTAAAAGTTATTGTATAAAATTGTAAACTGTTTTGCTATTTTTTTATATTTATTTATAATTAAATTAATTTGTTATAAGGAAAACTGTAATTTTGATGTATAATATGTGTCAATGAGAAAGATATATAAACAATTACGATTAAAAAATTAATAAAAAATATTATATTTTTTTTATCATTTATTTATATCTTGCAAATATATGAATGTCTATTTAAATTTATAGTTGAATCATGTTTCTTTATTGGGCCTTATTAATATTAATTTTTTTAATTTATTTACAGAAAGATCATTTATCATGATAGTTCAAAATATATTTAGGTAAGTCTTGTCTCTCCTAAAAGTAGATTGTATGTGTAAGAATTTAAATTGATGATAACTTATAATTAAGTTATAAATTATTTAAGTAATCATATGGTTCAGTAAGTTGGAGATGTTAACAATTGAGGTCAATTGGAAGGGACTTTCATGCAACAATTGATATTAACCTTACAAGTATAACTTATTCCCTAGTGTTCTTGTATATTGAAATGTGGGAAGTTAAGAAAACTGATTGTGACCAAACCCAAGCTGTAGCTTAGTGTAAATGAGCGGGACCAACTAAATTTGTTATTGGGTGATCATATTTGTTCTAGGTTTCATAAACAACTATGAGCCAATTCTTCTACTTAGTTTAATTTCAATTTTTTTGGTTTGCAAAGAAGCAATCACTTGATCAAAAGTAGGGACAATACTCAGTTCTTTAACTTAGTTTAATTTCAATTTACCTAGTTGTTAAAGAAGCATTCATTTAGATCAAAAGTAGAGACAATTGTCGCATATTGAAGAAGATCTTTAACAACTTTATAAGAATCAAGAATAAAGTTAAAAATAGTCTTGCACTTATTAGTATCATGCAAGGACTAAGGGGTACCATTTTACATCAAAGTCAATTTTAAAAATTCAAAACTGTTATCATCCAAATATTTACTCGCATTTATTTTATAGTTAAGAAAAGATCCTTTTAAGAAATACAAGTTACGGAAATACTTAGTAGAATATAGAGATTTTAGTTTACCGTAGAGTTCAGGTGCAATATCACATCGATGTACCTTTCAAATAACTGAATCAGACATGTTAAGGAACAATTAATTGAATGGTTCTTCATTTATTTCTCCGACGATGTCCAAGAGATGATTAGGCCATAGTTTTATGTTCTCAATCAATGCATGTCCTACATTATGATGAGATAGTAGCGCGTTCTTCCTTATTCTCCATACACCAAAGTCAATTTTTCCATCATAGGCGAACATCTCAAAGTGTTGTAGCCATCATTTTAGTACATGGAAAATATAGATATGTACAAACAGTTAAAAAAGAAACTTTAAAGCATGAACAAATACTTTTTAAAGCACGGGTTTATATCCACCAAATCTCAAAAACTGAAAAGTCTCTCAGGAGTTCAGAATATATGAAAACATTTTGAAATACCATCAAAATTTTCAAGAACACAGAAACACCAAATATGAAAACACAAAAAATTAAACAAACATCAATCGACTTTTAGATCTGGATCATCAAATCCTAGAAGAGTAAAAAATATAAGATATTTGTAAGAAATTCAAACAATCTATTGTTCGACTATTGTAAAAACATTAATATCATAGATTTGTGTTTCAAAATACATTTCAGAAAAGAATTTAGAGAAAATAATAAAGAACACAATGATTTACCGTGGTTTACCAAAATCTCTACGTCCATGTTGGGCTCCGGTGAGAGAAGTTACTTAACAATATTCAGACAATCAAACCAAAACCTTCAAACTATCAACTAATATAAACTACCCACACCAACTACGCTAGCTAAATAATGATTATTTCTAATCAATCTAGAAGATAAACCCTAAGTTTATTTCTAAAAGGAGAGAGAAGACTGAAAAACTTGAGAACAAGAGAATGAGCCAAAATATGAATAAGGAAATCATATATATGGTGTGGGTCCAAAGTGATCAAGTTCAAAAAATTTAATACAGCATGCGTTTACATAATAAAACACAATCATTTTAGACACAAGTCCAATAACCTATAAAAATGTTCAGCCCAAATAATAAGACCAACGCTAACTTATGATAAAACAAAAAAAACAATCATGTTTCATAATCATAAAAACCCAAATCCAATAGATAATTTAGTCAGTTCTTTTTGTTTGATTTATTTTTTTGTTGCAAATTTTACTTACTCCTCTCCCATTTAGCCAATATAAAACATTTGACCTAAAATTAATTGATTCATCAAAATCTAAACCTTTATATTTTTTGAAACCTCTCTGTCTTCTTCTTCATGAATAAAGTAGAGATAAAATTCAAAAAAATCCATAAAATGAAGAAAAAAAATTGAAGGCTAAAATTAAAAGTTATTGTATAAAATTGTAAACTGTTTTGCTATTTTTTTATATTTATTTATAATTAAATTAATTTTTTATAAGGAAAACTGTGATTTTGATGTATAATATGTGTCAATAAGAAAGATATATAAACAATTACGATTAAAAAAATTAATAAAAAATATTATATTTTTTTTATCATTTATTTATATCTTGCAAATATATGAATGTCTATTTAAATTTATAGTTGAATCATGTTTCTTTATTGGGCCTTATTAATATTAATTTTTTTAATTTATTTACAGAAAGATCATTTATCATGATAGTTCAAAATATATTTAGGTAAGTCTTGTCTCTCCTAAAAGTAGATTGTATGTGTAAGAATTTAAATTGATGATAACTTATAATTAAGTTATAAATTATTTAAGTAATCATATGGTTCAGTAAGTTGGAGATGTTAACAATTGAGGTCAATTGGAAGGGATTTTCATGCAACAATTGATATTAACCTTACAAGTATAACTTATTCCCTAGTGTTCTTGTATATTGAAATGTGGGAAGTTAAGAAAACTGATTGTGACCAAACCCAAGCTGTAGCTTAGTGTAAATGAGCGGGACCAACTAAATTTGTTATTGGGCGATCATATTTGTTCTAGGTTTCATAAACAACTATGAGCCAATTCTTCTACTTAGTTTAATTTCAATTTTTTTGGTTTGCAAAGAAGCAATCACTTGATCAAAAGTAGGGACAATACTCAGTTCTTTAACTTAGTTTAATTTCAATTTATCTAGTTGTTAAAGAAGCATTCATTTGATCAAAAGTAGAGACAATTGTCGCATATTAAAGAAGATCTTTAACAACTTTATAAGAATCAAGCATAAAGTTAAAAATAGTCTTGCACTTATTAGTATCATGCAAGGACTAAGGGGTACCATTTTACATCAAAGTCAATTTTCAAAATTCAAAACTGTTATCATCCAAATATTTACTCGCATTTATTTTATAGTTAAGAAAAGATCCTTTTAAGAAATACAAGTTACGGAAATACTTAGTAGAATAGAGAGATTTTAGTTTACCGTAGAGTTCAGGTGCAATATCACATCGATGTACCTTTCAAATAACTGAATCAGACATGTTAAGGAACAATTAATTGAATGGTTCTTCATTTATTTCTCTGACGATGTCCAAGAGATGATTAGGCCATAGTTTTATGTTCTCAATCAATGCATGTCCTACATTATGATGAGATAGTAGCGCGTTCTTCCTTATTCTCCATACACCAAAGTCAATTTTTCCATCATAGGCGAACATCTCAAAGTGTTATAGCCATCATTTTAGTACATGGAAAATATAGATATGTACAAACAGTTCAAAAAGAAACTTTAAAGCATGAACAAATACTTTTTAAAGCACGGGTTTATATCCACCAAATCTCAAAAACTGAAAAGTCTCTCAGGAGTTCAGAATATATGAAAACATTTTGAAATACCATCAAAATTTTCAAGAACACAGAAACACCAAATATGAAAACACAAAAAATTAAACAAACATCAATCGACTTTTAGATCTGGATCATCAAATCCTAGAAGAGTAAAAAATATAAGATATTTGTAAGAAATTCAAACAAACTATTGTTCGACTATTGTAAAAACATTAATATCATAGATTTGTGTTTCAAAATACATTTCAGAAAAGAATTTAGAGAAAATAATAAAGAACACAATGATTTACCGTGGTTTACCAAAATCTCTACGTCCATGTTGGGCTCCGGTGAGAGAAGTTACTTAACAATATTCAGACAATCAAACCGAAACCTTCAAACTATCAACTAATATAAACTACCCACACCAACTACGCTAGCTAAATAATGATTATTTCTAATCAATCTAGAAGATAAACCCTAAGTTTATTTCTAAAAGGAGAGAGAAGACTGAAAAACTTGAGAACAAGAGAATGAGCCAAAATATGAATAAGGAAATCATATATATGGTGTGGGTCCAAAGTGATCAAGTTCAAAAAATTTAATACATCATGCGTTTACATAATAAAACACAATCATTTTAGACACAAGTCCAATAACCTATAAAAATGTTCAGCCCAAATAATAAGACCAACGCTAACTTATGATAAAACAAAAAAAACAATCATGTTTCATAATCATAAAAACCCAAATCCAATAGATAATTTAGTCAGTTCTTTTTGTTTGATTTATTTTTTTGTTGCACATTTTACTTACTCCTCTCCCATTTAGCCAATATAAAACATTTGACCTAAAATTAATTGATTCATCAAAATCTAAACCTTTATATTTTTTGAAACCTCGCCGTCTTCTTCTTCATGAATAAAGTAGAGATAAAATTCAAAAAAATCCATAAAATGAAAAAAAAAATAGAAGGCTAAAATTAAAAGTTATTGTATAAAATTGTAAACTGTTTTGCTATTTTTTTATATTTTTTTATAATTCAATTAATTTGTTATAAGGAAAACTGTGATTTTGATGTATAATATGTGTCAATGAGAAAGATATATAAACAATTACGATTAAAAAATTAATAAAAAATATTATATTTTTTTTATCATTTATTTATATCTTGCAAATATATGAATGTCTATTTAAATTTATAGTTGAATCATGTTTCTTTATTGGGCCTTATTAATATTAATTTTTTTAATTTATTTACAGAAAGATCATTTATCATGATAGTTCAAAATATATTTAGGTAAGTCTTGTCTCTCCTAAAAGTAGATTGTATGTGTAAGAATTTAAATTGATGATAACTTATAATTAAGTTATAAATTATTTAAGTAATTATATGGTTCAGTAAGTTGGAGATGTTAACAATTGAGGTCAATTGGAAGGGACTTTCATGCAACAATTGATATTAACCTTACAAGTATAACTTATTCCCTAGTGTTCTTGTATATTGAAATGTGGGAAGTTAAGAAAACTGATTGTGACCAAACCCAAGCTGTAGCTTAGTGTAAATGAGCGGGACCAACTAAATTTGTTATTGGGCGATCATATTTGTTCTAGGTTTCATAAACAACTATGAGCCAATTCTTCTACTTAGTTTAATTTCAATTTTTTTGGTTTGCAAAGAAGCAATCACTTGATCAAAAGTAGGGACAATACTCAGTTCTTTAACTTAGTTTAATTTCAATTTACCTAGTTGTTAAAGAAGCATTCATTTTGATCAAAAGTAGAGACAATTGTCGCATATTGAAGAAGATCTTTAACAACTTTATAAGAATCAAGAATAAAGTTAAAAATATTCTTGCACTTATTAGTATCATGCAAGGACTAAGGGGTACCATTTTACATCAAAGTCAATTTTAAAAATTCAAAACTGTTATCATCCAAATATTTACTCGCATTTATTTTATAGTTAAGAAAAGATCCTTTTAAGAAATACAAGTTGCGGAAATACTTAGTAGAATAGAGAGATTTTAGTTTACCGTAGAGTTCAGGTGCAATATCACATCGATGTACCTTTCAAATAACTGAATCAGACATGTTAAGGAACAATTAATTGAATGGTTCTTCATTTATTTCTCCGACGATGTCCAAGAGATGATTAGGCCATAGTTTTATGTTCTCAATCAATGCATGACCTACATTATGATAAGATAGTATCACGTTCTTCCTTATTCTCCATACACCAAAGTCAATTTTTCCATCATAGGCGAACATCTCAAACGTGTTGTAGCTATCATTTTAGTACACGGAAAATATAGATATGTACAAACAGTTAAAAAAGAAACTTTAAAGCTTGAACAAATACTTTTTAAAGCACGAGTTTATATCCACCAAATCTCAAAAACTAAAAAGTCTCTCAGGAGTTCAGAATATATGAAAACATTTTGAAATACCTTCAAAATTTTCAAGAACACAGAAACACCAAATATGAAAACACAAAAAATTAAACAAACGTCAATCGACTTTTAGATCTGGATCATCAAATCCTAGAAGAGTAAAAAATACAAGATATTTGTAAGAAATTCAAACAATCTATTATTCGACTATTGTAAAAACATTAATATCATATATTTATGTTTCAAAATACATTTCTGAAACGAATTTAGAGCAAACAATAAAGAGAACAATGATTTATCATGGTTTACCAAAATCTCTACGTCCTGGGCTCCAGTGAGAGAAGTTACTTAACAATATTCAGACAATCAAATAGAAACCTTCAAGCTATCAACTAATATAAACTACCCACACCAACTACGCTAGTTAACTAATGATTATTTTTTTTCTTTAGATTATACAAGCGATTACATGAGATTTCAACACTCTAATTAATATAGAAGATAAACCCTATGTTTATTTCTAAAAGGAGAGACAAGACTGAAAAACTTGAGAACAAGGGAATGAGCCGAAATATGAATAAGGAAATCATATATATGGTGTGGGTCTAAAGTGATCAAGATCAACAAATTTAATACATCATGCATTTACATAATAAAACACAAACATTTTAGCCTCAAGTACAATAACCTATAAAAAAGTTCAGCCCAAATAATTAGACCAAAGCTAACTTATGACAAAACCAAAAAAACAATCATGTTTCATAATTATAAAAATCCAAATCCAATAGATAATGTAGTCAGTTCTTTTTGTTCTATTTATTTATTTTTTTGCTGCACATTTTACTTACTCCTCTCCCATTTAGCCCATATAAAAAATTAGACCTAAAATTAATTGATTCATCGAAATCCAAACCTTTATATTTTTGAAACCTTGTCGTCTTCTTCTTCATGAATAAAGTAGAGATAAAATTCAAGAAAATCCATAATATGAAGAAAAAAATAGAAGACTAAAATTAAAATTTATTGTATAAAATGGTAAATTGTTTTGCTATGTTTTGATATTTATATATAATTCAATTAATTTGTTATAAGAAAAACTGTGATTGTGATGTATATTATGTGTCAATGAGAAAGATATATAAACAATTACGATTAAAAAATTAATAAAAGTTATTATATTTTTTATAATTTATTTATATCTTGCAAATATATGAATGTCTATTTAAATCTATATTTGAATCATGTTTCTTTATTGAGCCTTGTTAATATTAATTTTTTTAATTTATTTACAGAAAGATCGTTTATCATGATATTTCAATATATATTTACGTAAGTCTTGTCTCTCCTAAAAGTTGATTGTATATGTAAGAATTTAAATTGATGATAATTTATAGTTAACTTATAAATTATTTAAGTAATCATATGGTTCAGTAAGTTGGAGATGTTAACAATTGAGGTCAATTGGAAAGGATATTCATGCAAAAATTGATATTAACCTTAAACATATAACTCATTCCCTAGTTTTCTTGTATATTGAAATATGGGAAGTTAAGAAAACTGATTGTAACCGAACCCAAGAAGTAGCTTAGTGTAGTTCATTACTTCTACTACGCAGTAAATGAGCGGGATCAACTAAATTTGTTATTTGGCGATCATATTTGTTCTAGGTTTCTTAAACAGCTATGAGCCAATTCTTCTACTTAGTTTAATTTCAATTTTTTTGGTTAGCAAAGAAGCAATCACTTGATCAAAAGTAGGGACAATACTCAGTTCTTTAACTTAGTTTAATTTCAATTTATCTAGTTTTTAAAGAAGCATTCACTTTGATCAAAAGTAGGGACAATTGTCGCATATTGAAGTAGATCTTTAACAACTTTATAAGAATCAAGAATAAAGTTAAAAATAGTCTTGCACTTATTAGTATCATGCAAGGACTAAGGGGTACCATTTAGCATCAAAGTCAATTTTAAAAATTCATAACTGTTATCATCCAAATATTTACTCGCATTTATTTTATAGTTAAGAAAAGATCCTTTTAAGAAATACAAGTTAGGGAAAGACTTAGTAGAATAGAGAGATTTTAGTTTCACAGAGTTCAGGTGCAATATCACATCGATGTAACTTTCAAATTACTGAATCAGACATGTTAAGGAACAATTAATTGAATGGATCATCATTTATTTGTCCGACTATGTCCAAGAGATAATTAGGCCATAGTTTTATGTTCTCAATCAATGCATGTCCTACATTATGATGAGATAGTAGCGCGTTCATCCTTATCCTCTATATACCAAAGTCAATTGTTCCATCATAGGCTAACATCTCAAACGTGTTGTAGCCATCATTTTAGTACACCGAAAATATAGATATGTACAAACAGTTAAAAAAGAAACTTTAAAGCATGAACAAATAATTTTTAAATCACGAGTTTATATCCACCAAATCTCGAAAACTAAAAAGTCTCTCAGGAGTTCAGAATATATGAAAACATTTTGAAATACCATCAAAATTTTCAAGAACACAGAAACACCAAATATGAAAACACAAAAAATTAAACAAACGTCAATCGACTTTTAGATCTAGATCATCAAATAATAGAAGAGTAAAAAATATAAGATACTTGTAAGAATTTCAAACAAACTCTTATTCGACTATTGTAAAAACATTAAGATCATAAGATTTGAGTTTCAAAATACATTTCAAAAAAGAATTTAGAGAAACCAATAAAGAACACAATGATTTATCGTGGTTTAACAAAATATCGACGTCCACATTGGGCTCCGGTGAGAGAAGTTACTTAACAATATTCAGACAATCAAACCAAAACCTTCAAGCTATCAACTAATCTGAACTACCCACACCAACTACGCTAGCTAACTAGTGATTATTTATTATCTTTAGATTATACAAGCTATTACATGAGATTTCAACACTCTAATCAATCTAGAAGATAAACCCTAATTTTATTTCTAAAAGGAGAGAGAAGGCTAAAAAACTTGAGAACAAAAGAATGAGTCGAAATATGAATAAGGAAATCTTATATATGGGGTAGGTAGGGTTTTAATTTGAGCCGTCCAAAGTGATCAAGATCAACAAATTTAATACATCATGCATTTAATAATAAAACACAAACATTTTAGACTCAAGTCCAATAACCTATAAAAAAATTCAGCCCAAATAATAAGACCAAAACTGACTTATAACAAAACCAAAAAAACAATCATGTTTCATAATTATAAAAACCCAAATCTAATAGATAATTTAGTCAGTTCTTTTTGTTCGATTTATTTTTTTGTTGCACATTTTACTTACTCCTCTCCCATTTAGCCCATATAAAACATTTGATCTAAAATTATTTGATTCATCGAAATCTAAACCATTATATTTTTTGAAACCTCGTTGTTTTCTTCTTCCTGAATAAAGTAGAGATAAAATTTAAGTAAATCCATAAAATGAAGAAAAAAAAGAGAAGGCCAAAATTAAAAGTTATTGTATAAAATGGTAAATTGTTTTGCTATTTTTTTATATTTATATATAATTCAATTTATTTGTTATAAGAAAGACTGTTATTTTGATGTATAATGTGTGTCAATGAGAAAGATATATAAACAATTATGATTGAAAAATTAATAAAAATTATTATATTTTTTATCATTTATTTATATCTTGCAAATATATGAATGTCTATTTAAATTTATAGTTGAATCATGTTTCTTTATTGAGCCTTATTAATATTAATTTTTTGAATTTATTTACAAAAAAAATCGTTGATCATGATATTTCAAAATATATTTAGGTAAGTCTTGTCTCTCCTAAAAGTAGATTGTATGTGTATGAATTTAAACTTATGATAACTTATAGTTAAGTTATAAATTATTTAAGTAATCATATGGTTCAGTAAGTTGGAGATGTTAACAATTGAGGTCAATTGGAAGGGATTTTCATGCAACAATTGATATTAACCTTGCACATATCACTCATTCTCTAGTTTTCTTGTATATTGAAATGTGGGAAGTTAAGAAAACTGATTGTGACCAAACCCAAGATGTAGCTTAGTGTAGTTCATTACTTCTACTACTATAGAAATGAGCGGGATCAACTAGATTTTTTATTGGGCGATCATATTTTTTCTAGGTTTCATAAAAAGCTATGAGCCAATTTTTCTACTTAGTTTAATTTCAATTTTTTTGGTTAGCAAAGAAGCAATCACTTGATCAAAAGTAGGGACAATACTCAGTTCAATCTTAGTTTAATTTCAGTTTATCTAGTTGTTAAAGAAGCATTCATTTTGATCAAAAGTAGGGACAATTATCGCATATTGAAGTAGATCTTTAACAACTTTATAAGAATCAAGAATAAAGTTAAAAATAGTCTTGCACTTATTAGTATCATGCAAGGACTAAGGGGTACCATTTAACATCAAAGTCAATTTTAATAATTCATCACTGTTATCATCTAAATATTTACTCGCATTTATTTTATAATTGATGTCTCCTCATTTGTGATAATAAAATATATCTCTGAGACATCATTTTAGGCGTATTTATAAGTTTATAGGTCGATTTTAGCTTGATTTAGTACACTTTCCTACTTTGGGTCTTGAATTAATTAATTATTATTTTTAGAGCATATTGGGTTTAATTATTTATTTAGTGTGAAACTTTAGAGATATATGGTAATTAATTAGAGTCCAAGTTGGTAAAGAGAGCTAAAGGAAGGAAGATAAACATGAAAATTGAAGATAAAGGAAAGAAAAGCTAAAAACATGGAAAAGGAAAAGCTGCCTTAAATCTGAATTTCTGTACCTACAACCACAAATTGGCTTATATCTTAAAAACTTTGAGGAATTTGGAAAATCGGTTAAGAGAAAAGTTGAAGATCTTTGCGAGACGATAAATTTGGTATATTCATACGCATCAATCGGATAAATATTGAAGCTGTTAGGACCACAAGAAAAACGGGGTTGATTGCATGTTTTTGGGCTTCGAATTTGAGTTGGGCTAGGAGCCCATATTTACCTTTTCCTTCAAAAAAACGAATTAGGTCAACCTATACACTATAAATACAGTCTCTTAACACTCTTAAATCATCCTTGGTAAAACCTTAAACCAAGAGGAAGCTTACAACACAAGAAAAGAAGTCTGGAAGGAGTTGTTCATCAATATGTCTTCTTCTACCTTTGAATTTGTAATTTCCCTTCTTTTCTTGCATTAGTATGAACTAAATTTCTTTTAGCTTGAGTTTTTAGCATATATGTATGAACCCTAGTTTTGGTTGACATCTATTTAATTTGGAAATTCTATGTTTTAAATTGAATTATTGTTTTTATGCTATGTTTATGTGTTTGGATTTATATTCTGTGTTCTTGTGGAGTGCACCCATATAGAATTACCTTATAGTAGTTAGGTCACCATTGACAACTGTGTTTAATTACATGTTTAGCACATAACGTCTAGTATTCGGTTTAGATCTGACAAATCAACCTAGCTAGATAATCACTATGGTTTAGTATATATTGCTATTTACCAATTGCAAGAACAGTTTGCTTAGGACTCCTTATTGACACAGGTAAATCCTATTTAAAACTACCTAGCGTAATTGGAACCGATAATTGAAATACAACATAATTCACCCTTACATGTTTAGAACGGAAAAACTAGTGGGGATTACATGCTATTGACTCAAGCTATATTCTCATACTACTTCTTCTTTCGTGATTAATTTTCTGTCTTTAAATTCTTAGTTTAATTTAGTTAATTGAAAACCAAATAAATATCTATTTGTCTTTACTTTTCATGTGTTTTATTTGTTCTAACTTTAATTATTTGCACTTGATTATTTCATAAGATTACCCTAACTTTCGTAGTTTCTGCGGAATGAATCTTACTTAATCATTAAAACTTGCATACGATCTGTATACTTGCAGAACCGGTCTAGGGTGATTATTTGCACTTTATTTATATCATATTTTATCACACCTTAGGTTGTACCAATAGTTAAGAAAAGATCCTTTTAATAAATATAAGTTAGGTAAAGACTTAGTAGAATAGAGAGATTTTAGTTTACCCCAGAGTTCGGGTGCAATATCACATCGATGTACCTTTCAAATAACTGAATCAGACATGTTAAGGAACAATTTATTGAAAAGTTCTTCATTTATTTCTCCAACTATGTCCAAGAGATCCTTAGGCCATAGTTTTATGTTCTCAATCAATGCAAGTCCTATATTATGATGAGATAGTAGCGCGTTCATCTTTATCCTCCATACACCAAAGTCAATTTTTCCATCATAGGCTAACATCTCAAATGTGTTGTAGCCATCATTTTAGTACATGGAAAATATAGATATGTACAAACAGATAAAAAAGAAACTTTAAAGCACGAACAAATACTTTTTAAAGCACGAGTTTATATCCACCAAATCTCGAAAACTGAAAAGTCTCTCAGGAGTTCAAAATATATGAAAACATTTTGAAATACCTTCAAAATTTTCAAGAACACATAAACACCAAATATGAAAACACAAAAAATTAAACAAACTTCAATCGATCATCAAATCCTAGAAGAGTAAAAAATATAAGATATTTGTAAGAAATTCAAACAAACTCTTATTCGAAAATTGTAAAAACATTAATATCATAGATTTGTGTCTCAAAATACATTTGAGAAAAGAATTTAGAGCAAATAATAAATAACACAATGATTTATCGTGGTTTACCAAAATATCTACGTCCATGTTGGGCTCCGGTGAGAGAAATTACTTAACAATATTCAGACAATCAAACCGAAACCTTCAAGCTATCAACTAATATAAACTACACACACCAACTACGCTAGCTAACTAATGATTATTTTTTTTCTTTAGATTATACAAGCTATTACATGATATTTTAACACTCTAATCAATCTAGAAGATAAACCCTAAGTTTATTTCTAAAAGGAGAGAGAAGACTTAAAATCTTGAGAACAAGAGAATAAGCCGAAATATGAATAACGAAATCATATATATGGTGTGGGTCCAAAGTGATAAAGATCAACAAATTTAATACATCATGCATTTACATAATAAAACACAAACATTTTAGACTAAAGTCCAATAACCTGTAAAAAATTTCAGCCCAAATAATTAGACCAAAAAAAATAATGTTTCATAATTATAAAAATCCAAATCCAATAGATAATTTAGTTTGTTCTTTTTGTTCTATTTATTTTTTTTGTTGCACATTTTACTTACTTCTCCCATTTAGCCCATATAAAACATTTGACCTAAAATTAATTGATTCATCGAAATCTAAACCTTTATATTTTTGAAACCTCGCAGTCTTCTTCTTCATGAATAAAGTAGAGAAAAAATTCAAGAAAATCCATAAAATGAAGAAAAAAAAAGAAGGCTAAAATTAAAAGTTATTGTATAAAATCGTAAATTATTTTGCTATTTTTTGATATTTATATATAATTCAATTAATTTGTTATAAGAAAAACTGTGATTTAGATGTATAATATGTGTCAATAAGAAAGATATATAAACAACTAGATTGACAAATTAATCAAAATTATTATATTTTTTATCATTTATTTATATCTTTCAAATATATGAATGTCTATTTAAATTTATAGTTGAATCATGTTTCTTTATTGAGCCTTATTAATATTATTTTTTTTAATTTACTTACAGAAAGATTGTTTATCATGATATTTCAAAATATATTTAGGTAAGTCTTGTCCCTCCTAAAAGTAGATTGTATGTGTAAGAATTTGAATTGATAATAACTTATATTTAAGTTATAAATTATTTAAGTAATCATATGGTTCCGTAAATTGGAGATGTTAACAATTGAGGTCAAATGGAAGGGATTTTTATGCAACAATTGATATTAACCTTACACATATAACTCACTCCCTAGTTTTCTTGTATATTGAAATGTGGGAAGTTAAGAAAACTGATTGTGACCAAACCCAAGATGTAGCTTAGCTTAGTTCATTACTTCTACTACGCAGGAAATGAGCGGGATCAACTAGATTTGTTATTGGGCGATCATATTTGTTCTAGGTTTCATAAAATCTATGAGCTAATTCTTCTACTTAGTTTAATTTCAATTTTTTTGTTAGCAAAGAAGCAATCACTTGATCAAAAGTAGGGACGATACTCAGTTCTTTAACTTAGTTTAATTTCAATTTATCTAGTTGTTAAAGAAGCATTCAATTTGATCAAAAGTAGGGACAACTGTAGCATATTGAAGTAGATCTTTAACAACTTTATAAGAATCAAGAATAAGGGGTACCATTTAACATCAAAGTCAATTTTAAAAATTCATAACTGTTATCATCCAAATATTTACTCGCATTTATTTTATAGTTATGAAAATATCCTTTTAAGAAATACAAGTTAGGGAAAGACTTAGTAGAATAGAGAGATTTTAGTTTAACGCAGATTTCAGGTGCAATATCACATCGATGTACCTTTCAAATAACTGAATCAGACATGTTAAGGAACAATTAATTTAATGGTTCTTCATTTATTTCTCCGAATATGACCAAGAGATGCTTAGGCCATAGTTTTATACTCTCAATCAATACATGTCCTACATTATGATGAGATAGTAGCGCGTTCATCTTTATCCTCCATACACCAAAGTCAATTTTTCCATCATAGGCTAACATCTCAAACGTGTTGTAGCCATAATTTTAGTACACGGAAAATATAGATATGTACAAACAGTTAAAAAAGAAACTTTAAAGCATGAACAAATACTTTTTAAAGCACGAGTTTAAATCCACTAAATCTCGAAAACTGAAAAGTCTCTCAGGAGTTCAGAATATATGAAAACATTTTGAAATACCTTCAAAATTTTCAAGAACCCAGAACCACCAAATATGAAAACCCAAAAAATTAAACGAACTTCAATCGACTTTTGGATCTAGATCATCAAATACTAGAAGAGTAAAAAATATAAGAAACTTGTAAGAAATTCAAACAAACTCTTATTCGACTATTGTAAAAACATCAAGATCATAAGATTTGAGTTTCATAATACATTTCAGAAAAGAATTTAGAGCAAACAATAAAGAACAAAATGATTTATCGTGGTTTAACAAAATATCGACGTCCACGTTGGGCTCCGGTGAGAGAAGTTACTTAACAATATTCAGACAATCAAACCAAAACCTTCAAGCTATCAACTAATTTAAACTACCCACACCAACTACGCTAGCTAAATAATGATTATTTTTTATCTTTAGATTATACAAGCTATTACATGAGATTTCAACACTCTAATCAATCTAGAAGATTAACCCTAATTTTATTTCTAAAATGAGAGAGAAGGCTGAAAATCTTGAGATCAAGAGAATGAGCCGAAATATGAATAAGGAAATCTTATATATACTGTGGGTAGGATTTTTATTTGAGCTGTCCAAAGTGATCAAGATCAACAAATTTAATACATCTTATGTTTACATAATAAAACACAAACATTTTAGACTCAAGTCCAATAACCTATAAAGAAGTTCAGCCCAAATAATAAGACCAAAGCTGACTTATAACAAAACCAAAAAACAATCATGTTTCATAATTATAAAAACCAAATCCAATAGATAATTTAGTTAGTTCTTTTTGTTTGATTTATTTTTTTGTTGCACGTTTTACTTACTCCTCTCCCATTTAGCCCATTTAAAACATTTGACCTAAAATTAATTGCTTCATCGAAATCAAAACCTTTTTATTTTTGAAACCTCACCGTCTTCTTATTCATGAATTAAGTAGACATAAAATTCAAGAAAATCCATAAAATGAAGAAAAAAAATAGAAGGATAAATTAAAAGTTATTATATAAAATGGTAAATTTTTTTGCTAATTATATATAATTCAATTTATTTTTTATAAGAAAAACTGTGATTTTGATGTATAATATGTGTCAATGAGAAAGATATATAAACAACTACGATTGACAAATTAATAAAAATTATTATATTTTGGATCATTTATTTATATCTTGCAAATATATGAATGTCTATTTAAATTTATAGTTGAATCATGTTTCTTTATTGAGCCTTATGAATATTAATTTTTTGAATTTATTTACAAAAAGATAGTTGATCATAATATTTCAAAATATATTTAGGTAAGTCTTGTCTCTCCTAAAAGTAGATTGTATGTATAAGAATTAAAATTTATGATAACTTATAGTTAAGTTATAAATTATTTAAGTAATCATATGGTTCAGTACGTTGGAGATGTTAACAATTGAGGTCAATTGGAAGGGATTTTCATGCAACAATTGATATTAACCTTACACATATCACTCATTCCCTAGTTTTCTTGTATATTGAAATGTGGGAAGTTAAGAAAACTGATTGAGACCAAACCCAAGCTGTAGCTTAGTGTAGTTCATTACTTCTACTATGCAAGAAATGAGCGGGATCAACTAGATTGGTTATTGGGCGATCATATTTGTTCTAGGTTTCATAAAATGCTATGAGCCAATTCTTCTACTTAGTTTAATTTCAATTTTTTTGGTTAGCAAAGAAGCAATCACTTGATCAAAAGTAGGGACCATACTCAATTCTTTAACTTAGTTTAATTTCAATTTATCTAGTTGTTAAAGAAGCGTTTAATTTGATCAAAAGTAGGGACAATTGTAGCATATTGAAGTAGATCTTTAACAACTTTATAAGAATCAAGAATAAAGTTAAAAATAATCTTGCACTTATTAGTATCATGCAAGGACTAAGGGTTACCATTTAACATCAAAGTCAATATTAAAAATTCATAACTGTTATCATCCAAATATTTACTCGCATTTATTTTATAGTTAAGAAAATATACTTTAGAGAAATACAAGTTAGGGAAAGACTTAGTAGAATAGAGAGATTTTAGTTTAACGAAGAGTTCAGGTGCAATATCACATCGATGTACCTTTAAATTAACTGAATCAGACATGTTAAGGAACAATTAATTTAATGGTTCTTCATTTATTTCTCCGACTATGACCAAGAGATGCTTAGGCTGGTTCTTCATTTATTTCTACGACTATGACCAAGAGATGCTTAGGCCATAGTTTTATGCTCTCAATCAATACATGTCCTACATTATGATGAGATAGTAGCGCGTTCATCTTTATCCTCCATACACCAAAGTCAATTTTTCCATCATAGGCTAACATCTCAAACGTGTTGTAGCCATCATTTTAGTACATGAAAAATATAGATATGTACAAACAGTTAAAAAAGGAACTTTAAAGCATGAACAAATACTTTTTAAAGCACGAGTTTATATCCACTAAATCTCAAAAACTGAAAAGTCTCTCAGGAGTTCAGAATATATGAAAACATTTTGAAATACCTTCAAAATTTCAAGAACCCAGAAACACCAAATATGAAAACCCAAAAAATTAAACAAAATTCAATCGACTTTTAGATCTGGATCATCAAATCCTAGAAGACTAAAAAATATAAGATATTGGTAAGAAATTCAAACAAACTCTTATTCGACTATTGTAAAAACATTAAGGTTATAAGATTTGAGTTTCAAAATACATTTCAGAAAAGAATTTAGAGCAAACAATAAAGAACACAATAATTTATCGTGGTTTAACAAAAATATCTACGTCCACGTGGACTCTGGTGAGAGATGTTACTTAACAAAATTCAGACTATCAAACCGAAACCTTCAAGCTATCAACTAATCTAAACTACCCACACCAACTACGCTAGCTAACTAATGATTATTTTTTTATCTTTAGATTATACAAGCTATTACATGAGATTTCAACACTCTAATCAATCTAGAAGATAAACCCTAAGTTTATTTCTAAAAGGAGGGAGAAGACTGGAAAACTTGAGAACAAGAGAATGAGCCGAAATATAAATAAGGAAATCTTATATATGGTGTGAGTATGGTTTTAATTTGAGCCGTCCAAAGTGATCAAGATCAACAAATTTAATACATAATGCATTTACATAATAAAACACAAACATTTTAGACTCAAGTCCAATAACCTATAAAAATGTTCAGCCCAAATAATAAGACCAAAGCTAACTTATGACAAAAACAAAAAAAAACCAATTTTCATAATTATAAAAACCCAAATCCAATAGATAATTTAGTCGGTTCTTTTTGTACGATTTATTTTTTTGTTGCACATTTTACTTACTCCTCTCCCATTTAGCCCATATAAAACATTTGACCTAAAATTAATTGATTCATCGAAATCAAAACCTTTTTATTTTTGAAACCTCGCCGTCTTCTTATTCATGAATAAAGTAGACATAAGATTCAAGAAAATCCATAAAATGAAGAAAAAAAGAGAAGGTTAAAATTAAAAGTTATTATATAAAATGGTAAATTGTTTTGCTATTTATATATAATTCAATTTATTTTTTATAAGAAAAACTGTGATTTTGATGTATAATATGTATCAATGAGAACGATATATAAACCATTACTATTGACAAATTAATAAAAATTATTATATTTTGGATCATTTAATTATATCTTGCAAATATATGAATGTCTATTTAAATTTATAGTTGAATCATGTTTCTTTATTGAGCCTTATGAATATTAATTTTTTGAATTTATTTACATAAAGATAGTTGATCATAATATTTCAAAATATATTTAGGTAAATCTTGTCTCTCCTAAAAATAGATTGTATGTATAAGAATCTAAATTGATGATAACTTATAGTTAAGTTACAAATTATTTAATTAATCATATGGTTCAGTAACTTGGAGATGTTTACAATTGAGGTCAATTGGAAGGGATTTTCATGAAACAATTGATATTAACCTTACACATATCACTCATTCCCTAGTTTTCTTGTATATTGAAATGTGGGAAGTTAAGAAAACTGATTGTGACCAAACCTAAGCTGTAGCTTAGTGTAGTTCATTACTTCTACTACGCAGGAAATGAGCGGGATCAACTAGATTTGTTATTGGGCGATCATATTTGTTCTAGGTTTAATAAACGGCTATGAGCCAATTCTTCTACTTAGTTTAATTTCAATTTTTTTGGTTAGTAAAGAAGAATCACTTGATCAAAAGTAGGGACAATACTCAGTTCTTCAACTTATTTCAATATCAATTTATCTAGTTGTTAAAGAAGTAATCAATTTGGTCAAAAGTAGGCACAATTGTCGCATATTGAAGTAGATCTTTAACAACTTGATAACAATTAAGAATAAATTTAAAAATAGTCATGCACTTTTCATTATCATCCAAGGACTAAGGGGTACCAATTAACATAGAAGTTAATTTTAAAAATTCATCACTATTATCATTCAAAGATTTACTCGCATCCATTTTATAGTTAAACAAGGATCCTTTTAAGAAATACAAGAAAGACTTAGTAGAATAGATAAATTCTAGTTTACCCCAGAGTTCAAGTGCAGTATCACATCGATCTACCTTTCAAATAACTGAATCAGACATGTTAAGGAACAATAAATTGAATGCTTCTTCATTTATTTCTCCGACTATACCCAAAAGGTCTTTAGGCCATAGTTTTATGTTCATAATCAAAGTATGCCCTACATTATGATTTTATGATGAGATAGTAGCACGTTCACCTTTATCTGTCATACACCAAATTCAGTTTTTCCATCATAGGCTAACATCTCAAGCGAGTTGTAGTAATCATGTTAGTATAAGAAAAAAATAGATATGTACACACAGTTAAAAAAGAAACTTTAAAGCTTGAAAATACTTTTTAAACCACGAGTTTATATCCACCAATTCTTGAAAACTGAAAATTCTCTCACAAGTTTAGAATATTTGAAAACTTTTTGAAATACCTTTAAAGATTTTCAAGAACTCAGAAACACTAAATCTTTAAACATACTACTGTTTTAAAATTTTTAAGATCATAAGATTTGAATTTCAAAATAGATTTCTACGTCCATGTTGGGCTCCGTTGAGAGAAGTTACTCAACAATATTTTGCGAACAAATTAAAACCTTCAAGCTATCAACTAATATAAACTACCCAAACCAACTAAGCTAGCTAATTAATAATGTTTTTTTCTTTAGACTAGACAAGCTATTACATAAGATTTCAACACTCTAATCGGTCTAGAAGATAAACCCTAAGTTTATTTCTATAAGGAGAGGGAGAAAACAGAAAAAACTCTAGAACAAAAGAATGAGCCGAAATATGAATAAGAGAACCTTATATATGGGGTGGGTAGGGATTTAATTTGAGCCATCAAAGTGATCAAGATCAACAAATTTACATAACATACCGCAACCATTTTATACTCAAGTCCAATAACCTATAAAAAATTGAAGCCCAAATAATAATACCAAGCTAACTTCTAACAAAACAGTGACTCTGACTGATCCAACCAGAAAACCGAACAAACTTCACAAATAAAACAACCCAAATCCAACACATTATCTAGTTAATTCTTTTTGTTCAATTTATTTTTTGTTGGAAATTTTACTTATTCCTCCAACATTTAGTCTTTATAAAGCCTTTGACCAAAAATTAATTGATTCATAGAACTCTAAACCTTTATATTTTTGAAACCTCACCGTCTTCTTCATCATGAATAAAGTATAGAAAAAATTAAAGAAAATCCATAAAATGAAGAGAAAGGAAAAGAGAAGGCTAAAATCAAAAGTTATTGTATAAAAAGGTGAATTTCTTTTCGATTTTTTGATATTTATATATAATTCAATTTTTTTATAAGAACACTGTAATTTTGATGTATAATATGTGTCTAGGAGAAAGATATATAAAAAATTGCCACTAAAAAATTAATAAAAATTATTATATTTTTTAATCATTTATTTATATTTTGCAAATATATGAATGTCCATTTAAATTTAATGTTGAGTCATGTCTCTTTATTAAAACTTATTAATATATATTTTTTGATTTTTATTTATAGAAAGATAGTAGATCATTATATTTAAAAATATATTTAGGTAAGTTTTATCTCTCCTAAAAGTATATTGTATGTATCAGATTTTAATTGATTATAAAATATAGTTAGGTTATAAATTATTTGAGTAATGATAGATGTTACTAACTATCATGAATATATAATATTATGTTAAATTTAATTTTGATTGCCATTATTGATATTGTCTCTTCTCATACCATTTTAAATAATTATGCTTCATTTTTTTTTTGTAGATGACAAATAAGGTCTTTCTCTTACCTATTAAGTTGAATTTTTTTTAATACATTTTCTTTTTTCCGTGGCGGGAGGAAGGTTGGGGTTTATAATTAATTATTCTTGCCATTATCTTAACAATTTATGTCAATCAGAAGGGATTTTCATTCAACAGTTGATATTACCCGCACCTTACACATATCACTCATTCTTCAGTTTTTTCGTATATCAAAATGTGGGAAGCTAGGAAAACTGATTGTGAACAAACCCTAACTTAGTTTAGTTCATTACTTCTACTATCCGGGAAATAAGCGGGATCAACTAGATCTGTTATCGGGCTATCACATTACTCAATCTGATGATTTTTCTCTAATAATACGAGATTTCTTGTTGTGGCTCCTTGGACTCCTTCATAATCTAGCTTGGAAGGAGAAACAAAGGTTAGATCCTTGTGAATTACCTTTAAAACATATAGCTGATCTAAAGGATAGGGCTGATCCAAGATTTTTTTAGGGTTAAAAGTTATCACAATCAGCGGGGTTTGGGGATGACTGAAAATCAAATATTTAGACTAATAGCAATGGGGATAAAATTTAGGTTGGGAGAGGGGGTTTAAGGCCATTTATACTGAATTTTTATCAATTTGTGCAATTGTGACATTATGCATGTCACTTGTTTCCCTATTGCCTTATATTAACGAGACATCCTTTAGTTGTAATATATATCTGTATTATTCAAGTTTCTGTTTCTTCTTTTCTAGGACTCTCATCAGCTCTCTTTACGTGTTAGCATAGACACAAAAGTGGAAGATCCAAAAAAAATAAAAAATGAAACTCAAAAGGTATGGCCCATCACTGCACACAGTTTAATGATTTATCACATGCCTCCCTAGTTGTGTTTTTGCATCTATTACAAGAATGCTACATATATGGTATACTGGGTTTCTTCCTCCTGATATTTTTAGTTTAAGTTTCATTTTATTTCAATATATAATGTTGTCTGTGTATATATATAGGTACATGTAATTCATGCACAAAGATGCAAGCACTTCAACAACAAGTGTATCAAGTTAATGATCCTCGGCTTGGACCAGCAGTTCCGGGAGCGACCACCTAAAACTAAACTCCGTGAGGTTTGTTTTGTAAACTTGATATATGTTTGTAGAAATTGGATAGTCAAAACACGAGATAATTAACTACTCTTAAATTTGATGAATAACTATGTCATATGAATATTTTATTATGGACTTAAATGCTTAATAATATGATAATGTTATTCTATATGTGTTATTCAGCTGACCAAAAAATTATATAGTCTCTTAAACGTATTTGTGGTATGTATATTTGTTAAATTTGAAGTGAGCTTTTGAATCTCTCCTCACTTACCATCAACAACTGTCCACGAGCTTGAGTTTACACTCATATAATGTTCTCACTCAACCCATTTGACGCGCTAATTTTGCGTACCCAATGTCAACCTAATATATACTAAGATGATTTCCAAAAATATTCCACTTTACCGGTTTATTTTATTCTTTCTTTTAATTTTCTTTTTCATTTCTTTTCTTCCTTTTTGTTTGTACAAGATACCCATGACCCTCGTTTTGATGTTAAAAGGTCATGTCTCTTATAAAAAAAATTATTTTTCTCTTTCTTTTTTCAAATCCCGGCAAAGGGTTACAAATAACAATATCATCTTTTATTTTTGTGCCTCAATACAAACACCTATAATCCCCTCCCAATGTAATTTCACAAATGTGGACCCTCCACCCCAAACTCAAGCTCGAGACAGGTCTCAGGATCGTGATTCAAGTGCGGGTCATTTGGTCATGCCTAATAATCTAAGGGATAATGGTCTTATATCGTGGCTACAAAAGAAAGGATTAAGGCTCAAAATTGGGCGAAGATGGATAATATTCATATAAGGGATAGCAAGCTAAAAGGCTACAAATGGCTAACAAAGAACTGCCCCTATCATTTTCCTAAGCACATAGCTCGTCTTTAGTTCATATCTAAGTGGGTTCTCTACTAATTAGGGTTTCACGTTCTACACACCAAACATATTCTTTAAGTACAAGCTTACTTCATTTGCATTGTTCATTAATTTTTCCTATAAATTACCTATGTTCGCATGCAATTATAAGTGCGTTTTATACTATTCCCTAGAGTCCACTATTTATTGTCATAGATTTATCAAAAGTAAACTTAAAAGGGACATTTAAAATCTTCTACGGTCAAACGCAACCCCCTAATTAATTTTATTGAAAGCAATTAAAAACAATTAACACATAAAATTGGGATGAGGGAACGAACCCCACCCCAAACTCAAAAATGAGTCGTATCCCCACGACTCGAAGAGACTCAAAGCAAATAAACTAATATACACTAAATGAGAAGAGATAGAAAACGTATCTTAACCAGCGCGAGGCTGGTTGTCAGTGTTGCGTCCAGGTTGAGTTTTTGAATTCTTCATCAATGGTTGCGTTTAAAGTGTTCTTCATCACCTCGAACTTTTCTTCAAATTTCCCACGTTTTCATCTATTCCCAGCTCTCTAATCATCATCTCCTCTATGAAAATCTCCCCTCAATACCCAATTCTCTTTATTCATCATGTTCTTCGTACCTTTCCCAACCTTCATGGTCATCTAAAATCAAAGCTTTTAGAATTCTAAAAAGTTTTGGATGAAATTGCGATTTTGGTGTTCTTGAAGGTGTACGGATATGAATTATGGTGTATTCTGAGCTGGGTCATAATTATTTCAAGGTTTGGGAAAGGTTTAATGGATTAACTCTAATTTTTGGTGAAAGAAAAATTGGGGTGAAAGTGTGAATTCTATGGTGTTTTGGGAAGATTTATGGTATGATTGTGTGTTTGGATGATGTTTAAAAAGGTGGATTGGTGATATTTTGGTGTTTTGATGATGGAATTCTTTGTCCTTTAACTCTTACTTATGTATTTAATTTGCTTTCCTAGACATATTATCTATTATTTTGAATCTAATATCATCCATGTACCTAAGAGAATCAAGTATAACACACAATTACCAACAAAAAACTCTAAAATTAGAAATCTCCAGAATTAGATAAGAAACACGAATATATCAAATAACGAATAATTATCCCTCAACTATGCACATAATGAAACTAAAATGATGTCTCTTGACTAGAGGAATCTGTCACAAATATGGAGACATCATTTGTGTTTTTTAATCTTTTAGAATGTATTATATAACAACTTTTATATAGGAAGAATGTCTATTGGAAGCTTAATTATATCCTAGATGCTATTTCTTCCTCATTTGAAAAGTAGTGTATGTCGTTTAAAGTGAAAAATACCCAAAAAAAAACTTAGAACAATTCAGGCATCACGGCAATGTCCCCATCAGATTTAAGGCAAAATGACATTACGTTTAACAAAGAAACACGGCATAACATTTCCATATTATGTGACACTGTCTTCTTACTTTCTGAATTTATATTTGTTGAACAAAGAACGACACATGAACTAAAGCTGTTAGGGATAAAAATTGTATAATAATTTTATATGTCATTTTTACAAGAAAATTGATCAACACCAATAGATTCATTTATACCAAGTGCAATATATATATATATATATATATATATATGTGTGTGTGTGTGTATTTGTAAGACTCTGTGTCATCATTAAACTCACTATTAAAGCCACAAATGATCACCATACATTCATATACTTCAAGATAGAATGTCTAAGCTTGTTTTCCGCTTTTAGTTCACATAAACAACCTTTGATCTCACAAATTTCATACCCAAGATATCAAGGATATTATCCAAGCAAAGCTTCAACTTTATCCCATCTAATCATGAAGTTTCAACAATCAAGTTTCAACTTTCACATCCAACTCATAACGAAGTTCATGTTCTTACTTATAATATATGCTCAATCTAAAAGCACAAGCATTATTTTCACATTTGTATCCATCGGTAAAAACCTAATAATTTAGTTTTTTAATCATTATTTGTTAGTTTTACTTTTTCTTCTATTGATTTATCTAATCTTCAAAATATTTATAATATAAGTCTACTTTTAATAGTTTAAACAGTCTTATTAGTATTTTTACATTTCACTTTCTTACAAGCTACTTATGTTACATTTCTTTCATTTATTCATTATATTCAACTAAAAGCCTTTTTCATTATATTCTTGACAAACACATTTATTTATTCATATTCTAAACACAAAAAATAAGGATCCTTAATTTCATAAGCAAGTGTCAATGTTTAAAGTTGTTTTACTTATAATTATTTCATATTTTTATCCATTTATTCATATGTGATAAATACATATATTGTGGTATATTCTTAATATATATGTGTTAGAGGTTACAATTCTTGTTAAATTTGTTTAATGATATTATAGATTTGACAAATCCCAAGAAAAATATGTAATCTACTTTTTAGCATAAAAATATAAATCATATGTTATCGTTTTTAATATGTTTCTTATGAAATTTTACATGCTTATATATATATATATATACAAGTTAACTATTTAAGAACTCATATTTACTTTCGTTGAATTGTCACTAGACACCACAAATATTTTACTTTAAAGTTGTAAATGAAAGATTTATATATGAAATTAGTACTTTTGTTATCCTTTGTGGTTTTAGAAAATCCTTGTGCACAATAGGAGAACTCCTCTTGTTGTATGTTGACCATATCCACGTTGACAAAAGTTGGGGCATGACATAGTTGGTATCAAAGCTTAGGTTATGATCTTCTAGGTAAGTAATTGAGTTCGATAATATGAATACGTGAATACGAGTTTGCTTGTTTCGATATTTAGTTTTAGCGTAGATCTACAAGTTGAGGTTCCGTACAGGCTTTGTACCCCTTAGGTTTTATTAGAGTACTTAGCAGAAGCTTGGTAATATCATGAGGATTAACTACCTTGACCAAGTTATTGTGTTAGTTTAAGTTATATTTATCTTAGGTTTTAAGGGCTTGAAACTTTGTTCTGCATATTCCAACCTTGGTTGTCTTATACGTGAGTACTCATTAAATCATCTACTTTATTCATTTTTATGTGTTTACCAATCTTTTGTAATTATCATACTTAGCAATTTATATGCTTTTATGTGGACACTAAAGAAACTTATCCCTATTTTTTGAAATATTTGTAGCATAATAGATTAATATTACAATTCAAAGGGTAATAAATTCAATTCAAATTTAAATATATCAATTTATGTTTTTATACCTTTGTTAGATATTTTTTAAAACCTTTATTGAATATCTTAGTTCATGATTTAAAAGAAAATTAATTTAGTTTATATGCATCTGCAATAAAAAGTTATGAAGATTAATTTGACCTTATTTTCTTTTCCTAGTATATGCTTCAGGTATATTATGCATGTGGTATGTATTTAGACCATAATTATAGTTAAATATTATGCATGTGATTTTGATATCGTAGTAGAACCTTCTCCTACTTTCTCAATGCATGATATATTCTACTTGTTCGATAGATAAAACTATTTCATATTTAGCATAAAAGGGGCTTTTCATATAGGTTATTTTATTTGGAATAATTACTTTCTTCATAAATATTTCAAAATAAATTATACTACCTTGGAATTTCACGTGCGTGTGGACTAATTTTTATGTATTCTAATTCATATCTGGTTTATTTTACTTGATAATATTGCACTTGAAGTGAGAGTTTAGAGGACGAATTTTCTTGTAATAGGGGAAGAGTGTAATGACCTAATAAGTTAGTTTTTCCTTTTATTATTACTTTTTTGTTTTAGTTTACATTTTATTGGTGTATATAATCTTCTAAATATCTATTGTATAAGACTACTTTTTATATTTTAAACATTCTAATTAGTCTTTTACCTTTCACTTTCTTATAAACTACTTATGTTACCTTTATTTCATTTATTAATCTTATTCGCCTAAATGTCTTTCTCACTATCTTCTTTGAAACACATTTCCTTATTCATATTCTAAGCACAAGAAACATGGATTAGTAATTGCATAAAAAGTATTGTTGTTTTACTTTTAATTATGTAAATTTTTTATCCATTTATTCATTTTATATCAATACATATTTTGACTATATATTCTTAATATATATATATGTTAGAGGCTACAACTCTTGTTAATTTTGTTTAGTGATATTATAAATTTGAAGAATCTCAAAGAATATGTAATCTACATTTTAGCATAAAAATATGAATAATATGTTATTGTTTTCCAATATGGTCCTTATGAAATTTTACATGCTTATATATACGTGACATGTTTCTATATTTGTATCATTAATATTAGAATTTTGTTAAGTGATATTCATAATTTTCAAAAGAAGTTAAAATAAAAATGATTAATTCGTTTAGTTAGTTTTTCATGAGCATTCTTGATAAATGACATGTTTAATTGTTGATTTATACCAAATTAATCTGAATCATTAATATTAGATTTATTGACTTATTTGTATATATATTTATTGGTCATAATTAGGATTGAAGTCTCAAAAATATGTTTGTTATGCCAAAAGAATTTCTGTTACGATTATATGTACTATGAATCTCGTTTGGTGTCTATATTATTTACCTTGACTTGAGTTTATTGGTAGAAGATTATGAAGAGATTATAGATTAAGTTTGGACTAGACTATCGATTTCAATATGTTAGGTTATAATTACACTTGTAAAATTTAAGTGTTGTTTATTGAAAATTTTGAGTTATGGGTTTTGAGAGTTGAACTTTATCCCGTGCTTGATTTAGGGATTTGTGATAAAAATTGTCAATGAACGTGCTAGACTATTGGACACGAGGAAAGTAGAATCTACCGTGTTTAAATATATATTTGTGCTTATTCTTGGTTATTTTTCATGAAATCCATATAAAGATATAAGGTGATATAGTGATGTTGTTAAAAAGTTTTACATATGAGTTGGAAAAAGAATATATTAAGTGTGAAATCATCTATACACACACATACACACACACACACACACACACATATATATATATATATATATATATATATATATATATATATATATATATTGTTCATCGTATATGCTACCTATATGTTTTGTATATTTAAGTTACATTTAGAAAACTATATAATTTAAATCATGTAGGAATTTACTATACTATTTACTTATTGTTAGTGGCATATATAAATTGGTATTATATGTATAGAAATTATTATTCTTAAGGTCAAAATTCAAGCAGGAATCTGGATATGTAAAAAAGATTGCAATTATACGAAAATGTAGGATTCCAATTTCATGTATTCATCTATAATGTGATCTAAGTATAAATGGAACTTGTTACATTTATCGCTTTTAAGTATAAATGACATATACAAACTAGGTGTGTATGCATAGATATCATATTTGTTAAACGAGTAGTATATGTGTAGGTATCTATAAAAAAATTTATCTTTTATTTCGACCATATTTATAATTTTTATTAGTAGAAATGACATATATAGAGTAAAAATATATTTCTATTAATCTTGACATAATGTAGGAGGAACACATATTTTTTATATTTAATTTTCTTTAATTTTGTGCTCATTTCTAAATTCTTTGATCTTTTTTATTATGTATGTAAGATATACATGTATGGTTTTAAATTGTGTAAAGAACTCAAAGGACCATGTTCTTCACTTGCATGCCTTTTATCGTTATATGAGTTATTGGATTGTTTTATTAACAAGACGTATACACATCTTTTATATGATTATTTTTCTATTGCAATGTGATTATATATCTCGTGCCTTCCTGTGGGGGCCTCGTACCTATCTTGTGTGTGCCTGTTAGGGCTGCGTACCTATCTTGTGTGTTCTTGTAGGGGCATCGTACCTATCTCGTGTATGTCTGTTGGGGCCTCGTAATCATCTCATGTGTGCATATGGGGGCCTTGTACCTATCTCTTATTGTACCTATCTCATATGTGCCTTTGAGGTCCTCGTACCTATCTCGTGAGTGCCTATGGGGGTAATGTGTTTAGTTATCTCATGATATATAAGATTATTACTCAAACATATAGTACTTTAATTATTAGAAAATAGTGCAGAAATACCATTAACCAACTTAACTTCTTTAATAAATTTTTATCCATATAGCCTCTTTACAGTAACGGATAATGGCAACATATTTTGTCTCTGTGGTTGAAAGATCCTACAATATCTGTAATTGAGATTTCCAAGATATGAATTTATACCCTAGATTGAAACTTTAGGCAGTGGTGGACTTTCATTAGTCCCTATCTCTAGCAAAATCTGAGTCTACATTGGCAACAAGCTCTAAAGGCTGACCATGATTACCATATATCAAATCCACATTTAAAGTAAAATTCACATAAGTCGAAATATGATTAAGTGCTAACCAATAATAATAGCCAGGATTAGACATGTATCTACTAAATAGAGATATAGAGAAATACAAAATCAGGTCTACTTCTAATCATGACATACATAAGAGATATAACCACATTAGACCAAAAAATATTTTTCATTTTCAAAATATCAGATTGTGTTTTGGGTCACAACTGCTTAGACAACACAAAATGTCAAGGAAAAGGAATCTGTACATTTTTGCAATTCAAATTACCAAACTTAGAAATAATCCTTTTAAAGTATGGTCCTTATTGTATTTTTAATAAGAAATCTAATGGATACCAATCTATAATTATGAAAAGTTTTTTCTAGCATTTCCTAAAACCTTCATATCAAACTCCTATTTCAAGGCATCTTTCAATTTATTTATGAGAGATAGAGAATTTCATATAATCAACATATCATGAACATATAAAAGAATGTAGATCGCATATTTATCTTTCCAAGTCGAGTAAAAACAAGCATCATATTGTGATATATTGAATCCAAGAGACAAAAAAAAGAAACAAACATCTTATACCATTGCATTGGGGACTATCCATATAAGGAGTTTTTCAAGAGACATACATGACTAGGCAACTTGGAATCATGGTATCCTTTAGGTTTCCTCACCAAGCTTAACATACAAGATTAAAACTGACTACATATGCTAACATAATTCTAATAATTTTAAACTTAGTGACATGAGAGAAAATTACAGTAATTTCAGTGTCTTCCCTTTGAGTATATCCCTTAACAACTAGTCTAGCTTTATATCTAGGTGGGTTAAAATCTGAGCTACTTTCTTTCAGTTTATAAAGTCCTCTACGTTCAACTAGTTTAGCATCTTTAGGTTTAATAACTAGTCTCCAAGTGTTATTAAGTAAAAGAGAATTGAATTATTGATTCATATCAATTACCCAAAGTTTATTATCCTTAGAACTTATAGCATCAAGATAATAGTAAGGCTCAAAATCCTAAACCTCAACCGCAGTATAAAGGTAGTATAAACTAAGTTAACATAGGAAAACCTACCTAGAGCCTCATGCACTCTTATTTGCCTATTTGTAGCTAACTTGTAGTCTTGAATTCCTTCTGTTGTTGACCCATCCAATTATATAGCCTCCTCAGCTTCAGGTACATCAGTCTGCTCAACACCTTCATCGTTTACCTTGTCTTGGGGTTGATCCACTTGATGGCCTCCATTAGTGAACTCAACTAACTATCCAGGGTTAAGGTGTTCCACCTCAAATTCATACCCCATGGTATCAACACTTGGTCCAAATAAAACATCATTATATGTATCTGTAAGATTCTTGCAAGTAAATGTTAACTCATGAAATATAAAATCTCTACTTAAATCTTTTTAGAATCCACTAGAACTTTTATCCCACAACATATAACCTTTAACCCCATGCTATTTTTGATAAACCAACATAATACATTTAATGGCCCTGTGTTACGTTTATCATTTATTTGTATAAGGATAATCAACACACCCAAAAATTTGTATATGAGACAGGCAACATATTTTTCTAGTGCAGACTTCCATATGGGATTGATGTCAATGGACTAGTTGGGCTTCGTATTTATATAATAAGTTGCAGTAAACGTGTTGCCCCCTAAAAAAAGAAGACTTTGGTATACCAGAAGTATATAAAAGACTTCTAAGTTTTTCTAAAAGAGTTGTGTTCATTCTCTTAGCAACCTCATTTTGTTGAGGAGATTTTAAAGGTTCTATGTCTCAAAATCATGTTTCCTTTACTAAAAAGTTCAAACTGTTCATTAAAAAAATTAAGCCTATTATTAATTCTACAAACTTTAACAACTTAACCATATTGCTTTTCCTCTAAAATTTTCTACTCTTTGATTTTAGAAAAAGTTTCATCTTTTGTTATCAATAAAATAGTCCACACCCTTCTACTATAATCATCCGTAATAGACTGAAAATGTTTAAACTTATCCAGTAAATAATACCTTTCAGGGCCCATAAGTCTACATTAACATATTCTAGGAAGTCTAAGGCTAGATTCACCCCCTCCTTAAACATAAGCTTGTGTCGCTTTGCTAAACATAGTTTTCACAGAAGGATATATCACAAATCAAATCTTTACCCAAGCATCCCTGATTTCTTAGCATAGTGAGCCCCTTCTGGCTCATATTCCCAAGCCTCAAGTTCCATTTCAGAGTACCTGCATTCTTACACTCTAAAACAACATTAGATAAATAAGAAATATGATTTTTATTGATAACATACAATCTATTTAACTTACTACTAAAAAACAAAAGCTTAGACACTTCAAACACACATCGGAGATCATCAAGAGCACCTATATAAATCAAATACCTTTTTAATGCAAATATATATCTAACATTTGTCAAAGTAATCATTTTTAAATTTTTTGTTTTATCTTATCAACACCCTTAACATCACATGTTTAATCATTTCCCATATAAAAAATTTCATTATTAATTTCAACAAGATCATAAAATAATTCAGATAAGGGTTACATATAAAACGTGCAACCAGAATCTAATATCCAACTTACATGACTAGACTTATCTATGAAATTCTATACTTCACATACATCATCATCTATATTAGGCATGCATGCTACATCAGATTCATCATCTCCGATAGTCTATTTGTTCTACCACACTGAAAATATTTTTGAGTTTCTTAAGACTTTGTCTTATGATTATAAAAAGTTATCTTATTATTTTTGCATCCCAAACATGTATAATATTTGGTCTAGGTTTCATAAACAGCTATGAGCCAATTCTTCTACTTAGTTTAATTTCAATTTTTTTGTTAGCAAAGTAACAATCACTTGATCAAAAGTAGAGACAATACTCAGTTCTTTAACTTAGTTTAATTTCAATTTATCTAGTTGTTAAAGAAGCATTCATTTGGATCAAAAGTAGGGACAATTGTCGCATATACTGAAGTAGATGTTTAACAACTTTATAAGAATTAAGAATAAAGTTAAAAATAGTCTTGCACTTATTAGTATCATGCAAGGACTAAGGAGTACCATTTAACATCAAAGTCAATTATAAAAATTCATCACTGTTATCATCCAGATATTTACTCGCATTTATTTTATAGTTAAGAAAAGATCCTTTTAAGAAATACAAGTTAGGTAAAGACTTAGTAGAATAGAGAGATTTTAGTTTACCCTAGAGTTCAGGTGCAATATAACATCGATGTACCTTTCAAATAACTGAATCAGACATGTTAAGGAACAATCAATTGAATGGTTTTTCATTTATTTCTCCGACTATGTCCAAGAGATCCTTAGGTCATAGTGTTATGTTCTAAATCAATGCATGTACTACATTATGATGAGATAGTAGCGCGTTCATCTTTATCCTCCATACACAAAAGTCAATTTTTCCATAATAGGCTAACATCTCAAACGTGTTGCAGCCATCATTTTAGTACACGGAAAATATAGATATGTTCAAACGGTTAAAAAAGAAACTTTAAAGCATGAACAAATACTTTTTAAAGCACGAGTTTATATCCACCAAATCTCGAAAACTGAAAAGTCTCTCAGAAGTTCAGACTATATGTAAACATTTTGAAATACCTTCAAAATATTCAAAAACCCAGAAACAACAATTATGAAAACACAAAAAATTAAACAAACTTCAATCAACTTTTAGATCTGGATCATCAAATCCTATAGGAGTAAAAATTAAAAGATATTTGTAAGAAATTTAAACAAACTCTTATTCGACTATTGTAAAAACATTAATATCATAGATTTGTGTTTCAAAATATATTTCAGAAAAGAATTTAGAGAAAATAATAAAGAACACAATGATTTACCGTGGTTTACCAAAATATCTACGTCCATGTTGGGCTCCCGTGATAGAAGTTACTTAACAATATTCAGACAATCAAACCGAAACCTTCAAGCCATCAACTAATATAAACTACCCACACCAAATACGCTAGCTAACTAATGATTATTTCTAATCAATCTAGAAGATAAACCCTAAGTTTATTTCTAAAAGGAGAGAGAAGACTGAAAAACTTGAGAACAAGAGAATGAGCAAAAATATGAATAAGGAAATCATATATATGGTGTGGGTCCAAAGTGATCAAGTTCAAAAAATTTAACACATCATGCGTTTCCATAGTAAAACACAATCATTTTAGACACAAGTCCAATAACCTATAAAAAAGTTCAGCCCAAATAATAAGACCAAAACTAACTTATGACAAAACAAAAAAAACAATCATGTTTAGTAATCATAAAAACCCAAATCCAATAGATAATTTAGTCAGTTATTTTTGTTTGATTTATTTTTTTGTTGCACATTTTACTTACTCCTCTCCCATTTAGCCCATATAAAACATTTGACCTAAAATTAATTGATTCATCGAAATCTAAACCTTTATATTATTTGAAACCTCGCCCGTCTTCTTCTTCATGAATAAAGTAGAGATAAATTTCAAGGAAATCCATAAAATGAAGAAAAAAAATAGAAGGCTAAAGTTAAAAGTTATTGTTTAAAATTTTAAATTGTTTTGCTATTTTTTTATATTTATATATAATTCAATTAATTTGTTATAAGGAAAACTGTGATTTTGATGTATAATATGTGTCAATGAGAAAGATATATAAACAATTATGATTAAAAATTAATAAAAAAATATTATATTTTTTATCATTTATTTATATCTTGCAAATATATGAATGTCTATTTAAATTTATAGTTGAATCATGTTTCTTTATTGGGCCTTATTAATATTAATTTTTTTAATTTATTTACAGAAAGATCATTTATCATGATATTTCAAAATATATTTAGGTAAATCTTGTCTCTCCTAAAAGTAGATTGTATGTGTAAGAATTTAAATTAATGATAACTTATAGTTAAGTTATAAATTATTTAAGTAATTATATGGTTCAGTAAGTTGGAGATGTTAAAAATTGAGGTCAATTGGAAGGGATTTTCATGCAACAATTGATATTAACCTTACACGTATAACTCATTCCCTAGTTTTCTTGTATATTGAAATGTGGGAAGTTAAGAAAACTGGTTGTGACCAAACCCAAGCTGTAGCATAGTGTAAATGAGCGGGATCAACTAAATTTGTTATTGGGCGATCATATTTGTTCTTGGTTTCATTAACAGCTATGAGCCAATTCTTCTACTTAGTTTAATATCAATTTTTTTGGTTAGAAAAGAAGCAATCACTTGATCAAAAGTAGGGACAATACTCAGTTCTTTAACTTAGTTTAATTTCAATTTACCTAGTTGTTAAAGAAGCATTCATTTTGATCAAAAGTAGAGACAATTGTCGCATATTGAAGAAGATCTTTAACAACTTTATAAGAATCAAGAATAAAGTTAAAAATAGTCTTGCACTTATTAGTTTCATGCAAGGACTAAGGGGTACCATTTTACATCAAAGGCAATTTTAAAAATTCATAACTGTTATCATCCAAATATTTACTCGCATTTATTTTATAGTTAAGAAAAGATCCTTTTAAGAAATACAAGTTAGGGAAATACTTAGTAGAATAGAGAGATTTTAGTTTACCGTAGAGTTCAGGTGCAATATCACATCGATGTACCTTTCAAATAACTGAATCAGACATGTTAAGGAACAATTAATTGAATGGTTCTTCATTTATTTCTCCGACTATGTCCAAGAGATGATTAGGCCATAGTTTTATGTTTCCAATCAATGCATGTCCTACATTATGATGAGATAGTAGCGCGTTCTTCCTTATTCTCCATACACCAAAGTCAATTTTTTCATCATAGGCGAACATCTCAAAGTGTTGTAGCCATCATTTTAGTACATGGAAAATATAGATATGTACAAACAGTTAAAAAAGAAACTTTAAAGCATGAACAAATACTTTTTATAGCACGGGTTTATATCCACCGAATCTCAAAAACTTAAAAGTCTCTCAGGAGTTCAGAATATATGAAAACATTTTGAAATACCTTCAAAATTTTCAAGAACACAGAAACACTAAATATGAAAACAGAAAAAATTAAACAAACTTCAATGGACTTTTAGATCTGGATCATCAAATCCTAGAAGAGTAAAAAATATAAGATATTTGTAAGAAATTCAAACAAACTCTTATTCGACTATTGTAAAAACATTAATATCATAGATTTGTGTTTCAAAATACATTTCAGAAAAGAATTTAGAGAAAATAATAAAGAACACAATGATTTACCGTGGTTTACCAAAATATCTACGTCCATGTTGGGCTCCGGTGAGAGAAGTTACTTAACAATATTCCGACAATCAAACCGAAACCTTCAAGCTATCAACTAATATAAACTACCCACACAAACTACGCTAGCTAAATAATGATTATTTCTAATCAATCTAGAAGATAAACCCTAAGTTTATTTCTAAAAGGAGAGAGAAGACTGAAAAACTTGAGAACAAGAGAATGAGCCAAAATATGAATAAGGAAATCATATATATGGTGTGGGTCCAAAGTGATCAAGTTCAAAAAATTTAATACATCATGCGTTTACATAATAAAACACAATCATTTTAGACACAAGTCCAATAACCTATAAAAATGTTCAGCCCAAATAATAAGACCAAAGCTAACTTATGGCAAAACAAAAAAAACAATCATGTTTCATAATCATAAAAACCCAAATCCAATAGATAATTTAGTCAGTTCTTTTTGTTTGATTTATTTTTTTGTTGCACATTTTACTTACTCCTCTCCCATTTAGCCCATATAAAACATTTGACCTAAAATTAATTGGATTCATCGAAATCTAAACCTTTATATTTTTTGAAACCTCGCCGTCTTCTTCTTCATGAATAAAGTAGAGATAAAATTCTAAAAAATCCATAAAATGAAGAAAAAAAATAGAAGGCTAAAATTAAATGTTATTGTATAAAATTGTAAATTGTTTTGCTATTTTTTGATATTTATTTATAATTCAATTAATTTGTTATAAGGAAAACTGTGATTTTGATGTATAATATGTGTCAATGAGAAAGATATATAAACAATTACGATTAAAAAATTAATAAAAAATACTATATTTTTTTATCATTTATTTATATCTTGCAAATATATGAATGTCTATTTAAATTTATAGTTGAATCATGTTTCTTTATTGGGCCTTATTAATATTAATTTTTTTTAATTTATTTACAGAAAGATCATTTATCATGATATTTCAAAATATATTTAGGTAAGTCTTGTCTCTCCTAAAAGTAGATTGTATGTGTAAGAATTTAAATTGATGATAACTTATAATTAAGTTATAAATTATTTAAGTAATCATATGGTTCAGTAAGTTGGAGATGTTAACAATTGAGGTCAATTGGAAGGGATTTTCATGCAACAATTGATATTAACCTTACACGTATAACTTATTCCCTAGTGTTCTTGTATATTGAAATGTGGGAAGTTAAGAAAACTGATTGTGACCAAACCCAAGCTGTAGCTTAGTGTAGTTCATTACTTCTACTACGCAGGAAATGAGCGGATCAACTAGATTTGTTATTGGACGATCATATTTGTTCTAGGTTTAATAAACAGCTATGAGCCAATTCTTCTACTTAGTTTAATTTCAATTTTTTTGGTTAGTAAAGAAGAATCACTTGATCAAAAGTAGGGACAATACTCAGTTCTTCAACTTATTTCAATATCAATTTATCTAGTTGTTAAAGAAGTAATCAATTTGGTCAAAAGTAGGCACAATTGTCGCATATTGAAGTAGATCTTTAACAACTTGATAACAATTAAGAATAAATTTAAAAATAGTCATGCACTTATCATTATCATCCAAGGACTAAGGGGTACCAATTAACATAGAAGTTAATTTTAGTCAGTTCTTTTTGTTTGATTTATTTTTTTGTTGCACATTTTACTTACTCCTCTCCCATTTAGCCCATATAAAACATTTGACCTAAAATTAATTGATTCATCGAAATCAAAACCTTTTTATTTTTGAAACCTCGCCCGTCTTCTTATTCATGAATAAAGTAGACATAAACTTCAAGAAAATCCATAAAATGAAGAAAAAAAAGAGAAGGTTAAAATTAAAAGTTATTATATAAAATGGTAAATTGTTTTTCTATTTATATATAATTCAATTTATTTTTTATAAGAAAAACTGTGATTTTGATGTATAATATGTGTCAATGAGAAAGATATATAAACCATTACGATTGACAAATTAATAAAAATTATTATATTTTGGATCATTTAATTATATCTTGCAAATATATGAATGTCTATTTAAATTTATAGTTGAATCATGTTTCTTTATTGAGCCTTATGAATATTAATTTTTTGAATTTATTTACATAAAGATAGTTGATCATAATATTTCAAAATATATTTAGGTAAATCTTGTCTCTCCTAAAAATAGATTGTATGTATAAGAATCTAAATTGATGATAACTTATAGTTAAGTTATAAATTATTTAAGTAATCATATGGTTCAGTAAGTTGGAGATGTTAACAATTGAAGTCAATTGTAAGGGATTTTCATGCAACAATTGATATTAACCTTACACATATCACTCATTCCCTAGTTTTCTTGTATATTGAAATGTGTGAAGTTAAGAAAACTGATCGTGACCAAACCCAAGCTGTAGTTTAGTGTAGTTCATTACTTCTACTACGCAGGAAATGAGCGGATCAACTAGATTTGTTATTGGACGATCATATTTGTTCTAGGTTTAATAAACAGCTATGAGCCAATTCTTCTACTTAGTTTAATTTCAATTTTTTTGGTTAGTAAAGAAGAATCACTTGATCAAAAGTAGGGACAATACTCAGTTCTTCAACTTATTTCAATATCAATTTATCTAGTTGTTAAAGAAGTAATCAATTTGGTCAAAAGTAGGCACAATTGTCGCATATTGAAGTAGATCTTTAACAACTTGATAACAATTAAGAATAAATTTAAAAATAGTCATGCACTTATCATTATCATCCAAGGACTAAGGGGTACCAATTAACATAGAAGTTAATTTTAGTCAGTTCTTTTTGTTTGATTTATTTTTTTGTTGCACATTTTACTTACTCCTCTCCCATTTAGCCCATATAAAACATTTGACCTAAAATTAATTGATTCATCGAAATCAAAACCTTTTTATTTTTGAAACCTCGCCCGTCTTCTTATTCATGAATAAAGTAGACATAAACTTCAAGAAAATCCATAAAATGAAGAAAAAAAAGAGAAGGTTAAAATTAAAAGTTATTATATAAAATGGTAAATTGTTTTTCTATTTATATATAATTCAATTTATTTTTTATAAGAAAAACTGTGATTTTGATGTATAATATGTGTCAATGAGAAAGATATATAAACCATTACGATTGACAAATTAATAAAAATTATTATATTTTGGATCATTTAATTATATCTTGCAAATATATGAATGTCTATTTAAATTTATAGTTGAATCATGTTTCTTTATTGAGCCTTATGAATATTAATTTTTTGAATTTATTTACATAAAGATAGTTGATCATAATATTTCAAAATATATTTAGGTAAATCTTGTCTCTCCTAAAAATAGATTGTATGTATAAGAATCTAAATTGATGATAACTTATAGTTAAGTTATAAATTATTTAAGTAATCATATGGTTCAGTAAGTTGGAGATGTTAACAATTGAAGTCAATTGGAAGGGATTTTCATGCAACAATTGATATTAACCTTACACATATCACTCATTCCCTAGTTTTCTTGTATATTGAAATGTGTGAAGTTAAGAAAACTGATCGTGACCAAACCCAAGCTGTAGTTTAGTGTAGTTCATTACTTCTACTACGCAGGAAATGAGCGGATCAACTAGATTTGTTATTGGACGATCATATTTGTTCTAGGTTTAATAAACAGCTATGAGCCAATTCTTCTACTTAGTTTAATTTCAATTTTTTTGGTTAGTAAAGAAGAATCACTTGATCAAAAGTAGGGACAATACTCAGTTCTTCAACTTATTTCAATATCAATTTATCTAGTTGTTAAAGAAGTAATCAATTTGGTCAAAAGTAGGCACAATTGTCGCATATTGAAGTAGATCTTTAACAACTTGATAACAATTAAGAATAAATTTAAAAATAGTCATGCACTTATCATTATCATCCAAGGACTAAGGGGTACCAATTAACATAGAAGTTAATTTTAGTCAGTTCTTTTTGTTTGATTTATTTTTTTGTTGCACATTTTACTTACTCCTCTCCCATTTAGCCCATATAAAACATTTGACCTAAAATTAATTGATTCATCGAAATCAAAACCTTTTTATTTTTGAAACCTCGCCCGTCTTCTTATTCATGAATAAAGTAGACATAAACTTCAAGAAAATCCATAAAATGAAGAAAAAAAAGAGAAGGTTAAAATTAAAAGTTATTATATAAAATGGTAAATTGTTTTTCTATTTATATATAATTCAATTTATTTTTTATAAGAAAAACTGTGATTTTGATGTATAATATGTGTCAATGAGAAAGATATATAAACCATTACGATTGACAAATTAATAAAAATTATTATATTTTGGATCATTTAATTATATCTTGCAAATATATGAATGACTATTTAAATTTATAGTTGAATCATGTTTCTTTATTGAGCCTTATGAATATTAATTTTTTGAATTTATTTACATAAAGATAGTTGATCATAATATTTCAAAATATATTTAGGTAAATCTTGTCTCTCCTAAAAATAGATTGTATGTATAAGAATCTAAATTGATGATAACTTATAGTTAAGTTATAAATTATTTAAGTAATCATATGGTTCAGTAAGTTGGAGATGTTAACAATTGAAGTCAATTGGAAGGGATTTTCATGCAACAATTGATATTAACCTTACACATATCACTCATACCCTAGTTTTCTTGTATATTGAAATGTGGGAAGTTAAGAAAACTGATCGTGACCAAACCCAAGCTGTAGTTTAGTGTAGTTCATTACTTCTACTACGCAAGAAAATGAGCTGATCAACTAGATTTGTTATTGGACGATCATATTTGTTCTAGGTTTAATAAACAGCTATGAGCCAATTCTTCTACTTAGTTTAATTTCAATTTTTTTGGTTAGTAAAGAAGAATCACTTGATCAAAAGTAGGGACAATACTCAGTTCTTCAACTTATTTCAATATCAATTTATCTAGTTGTTAAAGAAGTAATCAATTTGGTCAAAAGTAGGCACAATTGTCGCATATTGAAGTAGATCTTTAACAACTTGATAACAATTAAGAATAAATTTAAAAATTGTCATGCACTTATCATTATCATCCAAGGACTAAGGGGTAACAATTAACATAGAAGTTAATTTTAAAAATTCATCACTATTATCATTCAAAGATTTACTCGCATCCATTTTATAGTTAAACAAGGATCCTTTTAAGAAATACAAGAAAGACTTAGTAGAATAGATAGATTCTAGTTTACCCCAGAGTTCAAGTGCAGTATCACATCGATCTACCTTTCAAATAACTGAATCAGACATGTTAAGGAACAATAAATTGAATGCTTCTTCATTTATTTCTCCGACTATATCCAAGAGGTCTTTAGGCCATAGTTTTATGTTCTTAATCAATGTATGCCCTACATTATGATGAGATAGTATCACACTCACCTTTATTTGTCATACACCAAATTCAGTTTTTCCATCATAGGCTAACATCTCAAGCGAGTTGTAGTAATTATGTTAGTATAAGAAAAAAATAGATATGTAGTTAAAAAAGAAACTTTAAAGCTTGAAAATACTTTTTAAACCACGAGTTTATATCCACCAAATCTTGAAAACTGAAAATTCTCTCACAAGTTTAGAATATTTGAAAACTTTTTGAAATACCTTTAAAGATTTTCAAGAACTCAGAAACACTAAATCTTTAAACATAGTATTGTTTTAAAATTTTTAAGATCATAAGATTTGAATTTCAAAATAGATTTCTACGTCCATGTTGGGCTCCGTTGAGAGAAGTTACTCAACAATATTTTGCGAAGAAACTAAAACCTTCAAGCTATCAACTAATATAAACTACCCAAACCAACTACGCTAGCTAATTAATAATGTTTTTTCTTTAGACTAGACAAGCTATTACATAAGATTTCAACACTCTAATCGGTCTAGAAGATAAACCCTAAGTTTATTTCTATAAGGAGAGGGAGAAAACAGAAAAAACTCTAGAACAAGAGAATGAGCCGAAATATGAATAAGAGAACCTTATATATGGGGTGGGTAGGGTTTTAATTTGAGCCATCAAAGTGATCAAGATCAACAAATTTACATAATATACCGCAACCATTTTAGACTCAAGTCCAATAACCTATAAAAAATTGAAGCCCAAATAATAATACCAAGCTAACTTCTAACAAAACAGTGACTCTGACTGATCCAACCAGAAAACCAAACAAACTTCACAAATAGAACAACCCAAATCCAACACATTATCTAGTTAGTTCTTTTTGTTCAATTTATTTTTTGTTGGAAATTTTACTTATTCCTCTAACATTTAGTCTTTATAAAGCCTTTGACCAAAAATTAATTGATTCATAGAACTCTAAACCTTTATATTTTTGAAACCTCACCGTCTTCTTCATCATGAATAAAGTATAGAAAAAATTAAAGAAAATCCATAAAATGAAGAGAAAGGAAAAGAGTAGCTAAAATCAAAATTTATTGTATAAAAAGGTGAATTTCTTTTCGATTTTTTGATATTTATATATAATTCAATTTTTTTATAAGAAAACTGTAATTTTGATGTATAATATGTGTCTAGGAGAAAGATATATAAAAAATTGCCACTAAAAAATTAATAAAAATTATTATATTTTTTAATCATTTATTTATATTTTGCAAATATATGAATGTCCATTTAAATTTAATGTTGAATCATGTCTCTTTATTAAAGCTTATTAATATATATTTTTTGATTTTTGTTTATAGGAAGATAGTAGATCATGATATTTAAAAATATATTTAGGTAAGTTTTATCTCTCCTAAAAGTAGATTGTATGTATCAGATTTTAAATTGATTATAAAATATAGTTAGGTTACAAATTATTTGAGTAATGATAGATGTTACTAACTATCATGAATATATAATATTATGTTAAATTTAATTTTGATTGCCATTATTGATATTGTCTCTTCTTATACCATTTTAAATAATTATGCTTCATTTTTTTTTGTAGATGACAAATAAGGTCTTTCTCTTACCTATTAAGTTGAATTTTTTTTAATACATTTTCTTTTTTTCTAGGCGGGAGGAAGGTTGGGGTTTATAATTAATTATTCTTGCCATTATCTTAACAATTTATGTCAATCAGAAGGGATTTTCATTCAATAGTTGATATTACCCGCACCTTACACATATCACTCATTCTTCAGTTTTTTCGTATATCGAAATGTGGGAAGCTAGGAAAACTGATTGTGAACAAACCCTAGCATAGTTTAGTTCATTACTTCTACTATCCGAGAAATAAGCGGGATCAACTAGATCTGTTATCGGGCTATCACATTACTCAATCTGATGATTTTTCTCTAATAATACGAGATTTCTTGTTGTGGCTCCTTGGACTCCTTCATAATCTTGCTTGGAAGGAGAAACAAAGGTTAGATCCTTGTGAATTACCTTTAAAACATATAGCTGATCTAAAGGATAGGGCTGATCCAAGATTTTTTTAGGGTTAAAAGTTATCACAATCAGCGGGGTTTGGGGATGACTGAAAATAAAATACTTAGACTAATAGCAATGGGGATAAAATTTAGGTTGGGAGAGGGGGTTTAAGGCCAGTTATACTGAATTTTTATCAATTTGTGCAATTGTGACATTATGCATGTCACTTGTTTCCCTATTGCCTTATATTAACGAGACATCCTTTAGTTGTAATATATATCTGTTTTATTCAAGTTTCTGTTTCTTCTTTTCTAGGACTCTCATCAGCTCTCTTTACGTGTTAGCATAGACACAAAAGTGGAAGATACAAAAAAAATAAAAAATGAAACTCAAAAAGTATGGCCCATCACTGCGCACAGTTTAATGATTTATCACATGCCTCCCTAGTTGTGTTTTTGCATCTATTACAAGAATGCTACATATATGGTATACTGGGTTTCTTCCTCCTGATATTTTTAGTTTAAGTTTCATTTTATTTCAATATATAATGCTGTCTGTGTATATATATAGGTACATGTAATTCATGCACAAAGATGCAAGCACTTCAACAACAAGTGTATTAAGTTAATGATCCTCGGCTTGGACCAGCAGTTCCGGGAGCGACCACCTAAAACTAAACTCCGTGAGGTTTGTTTTGTAAACTTGATATATGTTTGTAGAAAATGGATTGTCCAAACACGAGATAATTAACTACTCTTAAATTTGATGAATAACTATGTCATATGAATATTTATGGACTTAGATGCTTAATAATATGATAATGTTATTCTATATGTGTTATTCAGCTGACCAAAAAATTATATAGTCTCTTAAACGTATTTGTGGTATGCATAAATTATTTTTTGTCATTTATAAAATATATTTTCAAATCATATTTCCTTTCACCCCTCACCGAAGTAAAGGTACGTTTACTAATTATAAATTAAACTTGGTTGATGAAATATATTTTACATTTGGACCATCTAGTTTTGATGAATGAAAGTTAAACTTGGTTAATAATTTTTTTTTACTTTTGCACCATCTAGTATTGATGAATGATGTTAGTAGCGAGCTCTCTAACTGCTTGACCATTCATTAATTATTTGTTCACTTGTAACTAATACTAATCATATATATATAGCATTTTTAATTTTTAATACTTTATTTACATGAAAAAAGGTCGCTAACCATGATATGTCAACGACAGAGAACATTTTATGTAATTACCTTGGTAAGTCTTAATTCCATTTTAGCAATAGTATTAAATGTATCAGTTCTCAAATTGGTGGTAGATTCGGGTTAAGGAATCATTGACTCGTGATACCTCTTAAATCTTACAATATCTTGTTCTTGAATAGATATGCAAGGTTATTTTCTCAATGACTTTAAGGTTGATTTGATCTTGAATTCTTGTAGGTAGAGTCCGTACACGTGACATTATTTTTTGTTTCGATGAGTACATATATAAGTTAGCATATGCAAAGTATTGTAAAAAATTCTTTGTACTTTTGATGATTATTTGTTGCGCTTAAAATAGAAAACTGATGTTTGAACTATTTAGAATTAATGCTTTCAGTGATTTATCATTTGTTGTATGCATAAAATATTTTTGGTCATTTATAAAATATATTTTCAAATCATATTTTCTTTCACCCCTTACCGAAGTAAAGGTACGTTTACTATTTATAAATTAATCTTGGTTGATGAAATATATTTTACATTTGGACCATCTTGTTTTGATGAATGAAAGTAAAACTTGGTTAATGAATTTTTTTCTTTACTTTTGGACCATCTAGTATTGATGAATGATGTTAGTATCTAGCTCTCTAACTGTTTGACGTTTCATTAATTATTTGTTCACTTGTAACTAATACTAATCATATTAATATATACAGCATTTTTTATTTTTAACACTTTACTTACAGAAAAAAGGTCGATGACCATGGCATGTTAACCACGGAGAACATTTTATGTAATTAACTTGGTAAGTCTTATCGTCCTTTTAATAATAGTATTAAATGTATCGGGTCTCAAATTGGTGTTAGATTCGGGTTAAGGAATCATTGACTCACAATATCTCTTAAATCTTACAATATCTTGTTCCTAAATAGATATGCAAGGTTATTTTCTCAATTATTTTAAGGTTTATTAGATCTTGAATTCTTGTAGGTAGAATCTGTATGCTTGACATTACTTTTTGTTTTTATGAGTTGATATATAAATTAGCATCTGCAAAGTATTATAAATAAATTATTTGTACTTTTGATGATTATTTGTTGCGCTTAAAATAGAAAATTGATGTCTATTTGAATTAATGCTTTCAGTGATTTTTCCTTTGTGGAAAGAAAGCGTATTGATTTTGTTTGTTGATCCCATTACAGGGATTCAAGAAAGAGATAAAAAGAAACCATATAAAGATGTTTAAACATGCCTCAACCTGATTCCATAGTTGTTCTTCCTCTAAAAATAATATGGAATAGAAGACATGAGAGTGCATCTCAAATGTTCATTCCTTGGACTATTTTTAAACTGGAGGAAGCTTAGCACTATATATGAGCACAAATTAGTTTAATTCTACTACCCTAGTTATACAACTGGTTGATAATCTAACTTACTTGATATCTTTCTTAGTATGCTTTGGTGTTGCTAAGTTATATTTTTATGAAAATCATTTTATTCTATTACATTACGGCATGTAAGAGGAACAAACATGTAAACAAGTATTGTGTCTAGAATGAATATATATTCTTAGTATGTAGGAATATGTATATAAACACATATTGGTGAATAATTAAAATGAAAACTTATACCCTTGTGATTTGGTTGTTATTTTTATATATCTTTTAAGCGCAACCTCAATTACATACAGAGAATTAACATGTCAATAAAATCAAATCAAAGTCGGAATGTGAGTTGTGGGTTAGATTGCAAATTAATATAACCGAGACATTATTTTGGTCCTTTTAAATGGTTTGCATTGAAATTTATATTACGAATGGCTGAATTGGATAGTCTTCACAAGAAGACAATATCAAGTAAAAATGAGGTACTAGTTGGAGGAGCTTCGACTTCCCATGTGATGATAGACACTGGAATTACATAATCTTGCGCTGTCTTCTAGCATTAATGAAATTTCAGTTAACCAATAAAAATGTAATAGGGTGGGTTGCTTGGGTATCGAGGAGGAGTTTCCAAGATTCGTTGGTAAAGATTTTTGAAACAAAAGATATGCAACAATTTGTTTTGTCACTTGTTGAGATCATTACTTTCCCAATTAGCCAAAAGACTATCATATGACACCTACATTATTGGTATTGGTTGATTTTTTGACTTACATAATTTGATATAAGGGCCATTTTTTTAATAAAGAGAAGACACGTGTAACGAGGGCTGATATAAGGGGATTAATTTGTCGAATACTGGATTCGGAGGCCAAATCTAAGAACAAATTTCATATTATAAGAGTTTAAGCCTAATTGATCCGGGTTCTATCAATATATCAGGCTCGATTCTTGATATTAAATTCAAATATCTTAGTTTTGTCATCCAATCATTTGAGCGGCGTAATTCCACAGTTCCTAGTGAATTTCAATTTTTTATCTCGATTCATAGCGAATCAGAATAAATTTACTGGAAATATCTGAATGGGATCATGGTGGTCCCTTGTGTGTTCTAAAAATAAATGCAATAAGGATAAGAGAACCACAACCGCAAGTGTACGGTTGTCCCAAGTAATATAAGTGATAAAACAGATTCGTTCTCAAGGACGGAATGGTTGACTCTAATGCTTATCAGATAGTAGTTAATTGCACGTGAAAAACAATTAAAGGATTTTAAGATTGATTGTTGTGTTTCTAATAACTAAGACAAATACTGAAAAGACTAAATTAATGCAAGTAATTAACTAGACGTAAGAAAATAAAGTGTTTACGAAAGATGAGAATGCATTACTTGAGAGATGCAAGGATTTCACCTAATTATCATTCATTTCATACATTGTTTAAGGGACAAATTGGTAAATTTGTATTGTTCGGGATTCGGAAATCTCCTTACCCCCGTCAGGGTGGACTAATGAGCTACTATTAAATGCTACAAACTCCGTCGTGGTGATTATAGTCCACTCTCAAGTGAGTAAGTCTAATTTATCCAATAGGCCATAAGTTTAATTAAGCTCGTCAGAGTCTATAATTCCTAACCTACATTCATTAAATAGTTCTGTACCCAGACCCCCCGTCAAGGTGATCCAATCGCCACTAATTGAAATAGCCTGGATACTAAATCCTATGATTGATTCATGACTTCAATAATAGTAAATAAAAGCAAATTAATGAAAAATAAAATTTACCTAATTTAATTTAAATAATAATTATCTCAAATTCAAACATATGAAACGAACTCAATTTGGGATTAACCCATTATGTGTTCTCAAGCACTTAATTAAATTAGCTCATACTAATGCGAAAAACTAAATTAAAAGAAATAAAAGTGTTCATGTTGTTTTACAGAAATAAAATAAAAACCTAATTTCAGAATTAGATTAGCTGCGATTTGGAGATATAGACCGTCTCCAGCTCTGTAACTTTTCTGCTTCCTTGACTTCTCTCTGATGCTCTGCTTTGTAAAATATGAATTGTGTGAAAAATAGAAGTCAAAACCCTTATTTATACTCCAAAATTCGGACTTGGACCTTAGGCTAAAGTTTAAATGAAATAATAAAGACCCAAGTCCATTATTTTAACCCAAAATCTCGTAACTGCTGCACCACCTCCACTAAAATAGCTCTAACCGACTCGTTTCAACTCGGATTGTCCTCATTCCAGTTGCTAAAGTTCTGTAACTTAATTGGGCACGTTTTCTATTCACAAGTCAGTGGCTAAATCTCCTCTTAGGTGGCTCGAAATCAGCAATCTTTGGCAACTTTCTAGATTTACAACTTTAAAATATCAATTCTTTCGGGATTTGCCTTCATGCTTTGACTCCATATCACGATCTTTGACTTTATTCTCGGATTCCTCTTCTAGCTAATATTCAAAACCTACCAACTTTTCACTAAAATACCCAATATTACGCGCAAAAGTTTAATAAATTAAAAATGCTAGAAATAAGAGAGGAAAATCAGATTATTGCATATTTAGTCCAAAAGTCTATCAAAATAAACGAATAAACACCAAAAATGATGTCTCCCAAGGGCATAAAATTAGAATATTTAGAGAGACATCAAGACCCCCAACTCAAACCTTTGTCGTCCCAACAATGTAAAACTAAAACAAGGGGAAAGAAGTCATTGCAAAAGAAAGTAGAAGCTAGCAAATAAACCTAAAGAAATTCTTTAAACGAATCTCATATAGCAAAACTCTAGGAACTAGTATACACATACACCTATCATGCAAAGTCGAACACAAATAATCTCAATCATAAAATTAAAGTAGCAATGCTTGAAGCTTACACATGTACTCATCTCTGTATGATGGCTATAGAGTGTCCCTCAATCCTAACTCGCTTTGAACGCTCCACTTATTATACTCTCTATTAACAGAATCATAAATTTACTATGAACTTTGGAATCACGAGGACTTTACGGTTTTAGCGTAGTCTTAGGGACGGTGTGGTATGTATATTTGGTAAATTTGAAGTGAGCTTTTGAATCTCTCCTCAATTACCATCAACAACTGTCCACGAGCTTGAGTTTACACTCATATAATGTTCTCACTCAACCCATTTGACGCGCTAATTTTGCCTCCCCAATGTCAACCCAATATATACTAAGATGATTTCCAAAAATATTCCACTTTGCCGGTTTATTTTATTCTTTCTTTTAATTTTATTTTTCATTTCTTTTCTTCCTTTTTTTTTGTACAAGATACCCATGACCCTCGTTTTGATGTGAAAGGTCATGTCTCTTATAAAAAAAATACTTTTTCTCTTTTTTTTAATCCCGGCAAAGGGTTACAAATAACAATATCATCTTTTATTTTTGTGCCTCAATACAAACACCTATAATCCCCTCCTAATGTAATTTCACAAATGTGGACCCTCCACCCCAAACTCAAGCTCGAGACAGATCTCAGGATCGTGATTCAAGTGCGGGTCATTTGGTCATGCCTAATAATCTAAGGGATAATGGGCTTATATCGTGTCTACAAAAGAAAGGATCAAGGCTCAAAATTGGGCTAAGACGGATAATATTCATATAAGGGATAGCAAGCTAAAAGGCTACAAATGGCTAACAAAGAACTACCCCTATCATTTTCCTAAGCACATAGCTCGTCTTTAGTTCATATATAAGGGGGTTCTCTACTAATTATGGTTTCACGTTCTACACACCAAACATATTCTTTAAGTACAAGCTTACTTCATTTGCATTGTTCATTAATTTTTCCTATCAATTACCTATGTTCGCATGCAATTATAAGTGCATTTTATACTATTCCCTAAAGTCCACTATTTATTATCATAGATTTATCGAAAGTAAACTTAAAAGGGACATTTAAAATCTTCTACAGTCAAACGCAACCCCCTAATTAATTTTATTGAAAGCAATTAAAAACAATTAACACATAAAATTGGGATGAGGGAACGAACCCCACCCCAAACTCAAAAATGAGTCGTATCCCCACGACTCGAAGAGACTCAAAGCAAATAAACTAATATACACTAAATGAGAAGGGATAGAAAATGTATCTTAACCAGCGCGAGGCTGGTTGTCAGTGTTGCTTCCAGGTTGAGTTTTTGAATTCTTCTTCATCAATGGTTGCGTTTAAAGTGTTCTTCATCACCTCAAACTTTTTGTCAAATTTCCCACGTTTTCATCTATTCCTAGCTCTCTAATCATCATCTCCTCTATGAAAATCTCCCCTCAATACCCAATTCTCTTTCTTCATCATGTTCTTCGTACCTTTCCCAACCTTCATGGTCATCTTTGATGACCCCAAACTCAAAGCTTTAAGAATTCTAAAAAGTTTTGGATGAAATTGCGATTTTGGTGTTCTTGAAGGTGTACGGATATGAATTATGGTGTATTCTGAGCTGGGTCATAATTATTTCAAGGTTTGGGAAAGGTTTAATGGATAAACTTTAATTTTTGGTGAAAGAAAAATTGGGGTGAAAGTGTGAATTCTATGTTGTTTTGGGAAGATTTATGGTATGATTGTGTGTTTGGATGATGTTTAAAAAGGTGGATTGGTGATATTTTGGTGTTTTGATGATGGAATTTGAGGGTTTTTGGAGGTTTGCTTCGTCATCAATGGTGTTTCATGTGTTGGAGGCCAAAAGAGAGTGAAAAATAAGGTTTTCTTAAGTTTTAGGAAAATTTTCGCCGACGAAAACCGGGTTCCCGCATTTTTGAAACCGGGGACCCTTTTTTTTTTGCCCCAGACGCAAGCCACCTTGCGTCAATCCCTACTCAATGGTAATAGAGTTGGCTTTTGAAACCGGGTTCCGGACTTGTGGAAAACGGGTTGGCTATTCGCGCGCGAATTTACCAACTCGTTGGACGCAAAGGGTTGCGTATTCGCACAGAAAATTTCCATCTTATTTTTTCGATTTCTCCTTGCCTACATCTCAGATTTTTGTGAACCTTATAAACATTTTTAGTGGAAATTGCGCTCCCGATCCATTGGATTACTCAGATTTTCCATTGGAGTTACCATTTTTCTCAGAATTACGTTTTCTTCATTTTGCACCATGTATTGCGTCTCTTTACGCACAATTAGAATTTTTGGGCTATGCATCAGAACTTTTTGACTTCACCATTGGATAGATCTCAAAAAAATAAGTGGTTTAGGCTTAAGAAAAAGTTAATTCCAACCTCCGAGCGTCAAGTTATGATCTTCCGAAGTTTTAATACCTGGGTACAGCACCAAAAACTGGTTCCCGGTTTTTAGAAACCAGGTTCCCGGTTTCTCCTGTATTCTAACCCAAATTTTTCATTCTTTTTCATTCTAGATACCCCAAACTAATGACCTTCACTCCTGTAATCATAAAAAACACCAACCTTTCTCATTTCTAAAATAAACACTAAATAAAAGACCATTACTCTAATTCACACTAAGAATTTAAAGACATGAAAGCAATAAACTATTATACAATTGAAATAGATTTTGTTTACCGTCGTTAAGCTCGATGGGTTAACTTATGCATCATTCTTTGACATAACTTCCCTAGCAGTGAGTGAGGTTGTCAATATTTGTTACTCGAAATTTGCGTCCCTTGGCTCTTATTCCAACTAATTTATCCGAGATAACATTTGTAACCATGAATGGTCCTAGCCAAGAGATCTTGGATTCACGTACCTTCGGAGGAGTGTCGGGCTTTTAATTGCAACTTCTTTACCTATTCTGAACTTTTTCTTTCTTTCTTTCTTTCTTTCTAAGGTTCTTTTGGAACGTTCGTGGCACGTGCTTTGTTTTTCTTCTTTGCATGATCAAGTTGTGGACTTCCCTTAGGAGTTGGAGGAACTTTAATTGGTGGTTTCTTTCTTACCTCTTTTTCCTCCACTCCTAAGGTTTCTACAACCTTAGTCGGCTCTTTTGGTACCTGTTGAACTACATCTACACGAAAGCAATCCTCCTTGGAATCTGGAAATTTCTTTGGTCTGAACACGTTGAACTTCACCTCCTCGTCTTGGATTCTCATAATCATTTTACTTACTCCTCTCCCATTTAGCCAATATAAAACATTTGACCTAAAATTAATTGATTCATCAAAATCTAAACCTTTATATTTTTTGAAACCTCGCCGTCTTCTTCTTCATGAATAAAGTAGAGATAAAATTCAAAAAAATCCATAAAATGAAGAAAAAAAATAGAAGGCTAAAATTAAAAGTTATTGTATAAAATTGTAAACTGTTTTGCTATTTTTTTTATATTTATTTATAATTCAATTAATTTGTTATAAGGAAAACTGTGATTTTGATGTATAATATGTGTCAATGAGAAAGATATATAAACAATTACGATTAAAAAATTAATAAAAAATATTATATTTTTTTTATCATTTATTTATATCTTGCAAATATATGAATATCTATTTAAATTTATAGTTGAATCATGTTTCTTTATTGGGCCTTATTAATATTAATTTTTTTAATTTATTTACAGAAAGATCATTTATCATGATAGTTCAAAATATATTTAGGTAAGTCTTGTCTCTCCTAAAAGTAGATTGTATGTGTAAGAATTTAAATTGATGATAACTTATAATTAAGTTATAAATTATTTAAGTAATCATATGGTTCAGTAAGTTGGAGATGTTAACAATTGAGGTCAATTGGAAGGGATTTTCATGCAACAATTGATATTAACCTTACAAGTATAACTTATTCCCTAGTGTTCTTGTATATTGAAATGTGGGAAGTTAAGAAAACTGATTGTGACCAAACCCAAGCTGTAGCTTAGTGTAAATTAGCGGGACCAACTAAATTTGTTATTGGGCGATCATATTTGTTCTAGGTTTCATAAACAACTATGAGCCAATTCTTCTACTTAGTTTAATTTCAATTTTTTTGGTTTGCAAAGAAGCAATCACTTGATCAAAAGTAGGGACAATACTCAGTTCTTTAACTTAGTTTAATTTCAATTTATCTAGTTGTTAAAGAAGCATTCATTTTGATCAAAAGTAGAGACAATTGTCGCATATTGAAGAAGATCTTTAACAACTTTATAAGAATCAAGAATAAAGTTAAAAATATTCTTGCACTTATTAGTATAATGCAAGGACTAAGGGGTACCATTTAACATCAAAGTCAATTTTAAAAATTCATAACTGTTATCATCCAAATATTTACTCGCATTTATTTTATAGTTAAGAAAATATCCTTTTAAGAAATACAAGTTAGGGAAATACTTAGTAGAATAGAGAGATTTTAGTTTAACGTAGAGTTCAGGTTCAATATCACATCGATTTACCTTTCAAATAACTGAATCAGACATGTTAAGGAACAATTAATTGAATGGTTCTTCATTTATTTCTCCGACTATGTCCAAGAGATGATTAGGCCATAATTTTATGTTCTCAATCAATGCATGACCTACATTATGATAAGATAGTATCGCGTTCTTCCTTATTCTCCATACACCAAAGTCAATTTTTCCATCATAGGCGAACATCTCAAACGTGTTGTAGCTATCATTTTAGTACACGGAAAATATAGATATGTACAAACAGTTAAAAAAGAAACTTTAAAGCTTGAACAAATACTTTTTAAAGCACGAGTTTATATCCACCAAATCTCAAAAACTAAAAAGTCTCTCAGGAGTTCAGAATATATGAAAACATTTTGAAATACCTTCAAAATTTTCAAGAACACAGAAACACCAAATATGAAAACACAAAAAATTAAACAAACGTCAATCGACTTTTAGATCTGGATCATCAAATCCAAGAAGAGTAAAAAATACAAGATATTTGTAAGAAATTCAAACAAACTCTTATTCGACTATTGTAAAAACATTAATATCATATATTTATGTTTCAAAATACATTTCTGAAACGAATTTAGAGCAAACAATAAAGAGAACAATGATTTATCATGGTTTACCAAAATATCTACGTCCTGGGCTCCAGTGAGAGAAGTTACTTAACAATATTCAGACAATCAAACAGAAACCTTCAAGCTATCAACTAATATAAACTACCCACACCAACTACGCTAGTTAACTAATGATTATTTTTTTTCTTTAGATTATAAAAGCGATTACATGAGATTTCAACACTCTAATTAATATAGAAGATAAACCCTATGTTTATTTCTAAAAGGAGAGACAAGACTGAAAAACTTGAGAACAAGGGAATGAGCCGAAATATGAATAAGGAAATCATATATATGGTGTGGGTCTAAAGTGATCAAGATCAACAAATTTAATACATCATGCATTTACATAATAAAACACAAACATTTTAGCCTCAAGTACAACAACCTATAAAAAAGTTCAGCCCAAATAATTAGACCAAAGCTAACTTATGACAAAACCAAAAAAACAATCATGTTTCATAATTATAAAAATCCAAATCCAATAGATAATGTAGTCAGTTCTTTTTGTTCTATTTATTTATTTTTTTGCTGCACATTTTACTTACTCCTCTCCCATTTAGCCCATATAAAAAATTAGACCTAAAATTAATTGATTCATCGAAATCCAAACCTTTATATTTTTGAAACCTTGTCGTCTACTTCTTCATGAATAAAGTAGAGATAAAATTCAAGAAAATCCATAATATGAAGAAAAAAATAGAAGGCTAAAATTAAAATTTATTGTATAAAATGGTAAATTGTTTTGCTATTTTTTGATATTTATATATAATTCAATTAATTTGTTATAAGAAAAACTGTGATTGTGATGTATATTATGTGTCAATGAGAAAGATATATAAACAATTACGATTAAAAAATTAATAAAAGTTATTATATTTTTTATAATTTATTTTATCTTGCAAATATATGAATGTCTATTTAAATCTATATTTGAATCATGTTTCTTTATTGAGCCTTGTTAATATTAATTTTTTTAATTTATTTACAGAAAGATCGTTTATCATGATATTTCAATATATATTTACGTAAGTCTTGTCTCTCCTAAAAGTTGATTGTATGTGTAAGAATTTAAATTGATGATAATTTATAGTTAACTTATAAATTATATAAGTAATCATATGGTTCAGTAAGTTGGAGATGTTAACAATTGAGGTCAATTGGAAAGGATTTTCATGCAAAAATTGATATTAACCTTAAACATATAACTCATTCCCTAGTTTTCTTGTATATTGAAATATGGGAAGTTAAGAAAACTGATTGTAACCGAACCCAAGTTGTAGCTTAGTGTAGTTCATTACTTCTACTACGCAGGAAATGAGCGGGATCAACTAAATTTGTTATTTGGCGATCATATTTGTTCTAGGTTTCTTAAACAGCTATGAGCCAATTCTTCTACTTAGTTTATTTTCAATTTTTTTGGTTAGCAAAGAAGCAATCACTTGATCAAAAGTAGGGACAATACTCAGTTCTTTAACTTAGTTTAATTTCAATTTATCTAGTTGTTAAAGAAGCATTCAATTTGATCAAAAGTAGGGACAATTGTCGCATATTGAAGTAGATCTTTAACAACTTTATAAGAATCAAGAATAAATTTAAAAATAGTCTTGCACTTATTAGTATCATGCAAGGACTAAGGGGTACCATTTAACATCAAAGTCAATTTTAAAAATTCATAACTGTTATCATCCAATATTTACTCGCATTTATTTTATAGTTATAAAAATATCCTTTTAAGAAATACAAGTTAGGGAAATACTTAGTAGAATAGAGAGATTTTAGTTTTACAGAGTTCAGGTGCAATATCACATCGATGTACCTTTCAAATAACTGAATCAGACATGTTAAGGAACAATTAATTTAATGGTTCTTCATTTATTTCTCCGACTATGAACAAGAGATGCTTAGGCCATAGTTTTATGTTCTCAATCAATGCATGTCCTACATTATGATGAGATAGTAGCGCGTTCATCTTTATCCTCCATACACCAAAGTCAATTGTTCCATCATAGGCTAACATCTCAAACGTGTTGTAGCCATCATTTTAGTACACGGAAAATATAGATATGTACAAACAGTTAAAAAAGAAACTTTAAAGCATGAACAAATAATTTTTAAATCACGAGTTTATATCCACCAAATCTCGAAAACTAAAAAGTCTCTCAGGAGTTCAGAATATATGAAAACATTTTGAAATACCTTCAAAATTTTCAAAAACCCAGAACCACCAAATATGAAAACACAAAAAATTAAACGAACTTCAATCGACTTTTGGATCTAGATCATCAAATACTAGAAGAGTAAAAAATATAAGAAACTTGTAAGAAATTCAAACAAACTCTTATTCGACTATTGTAAAAACATCAAGATCATAAGATTTGAGTTTCATAATACATTTCAGAAAAGAATTTAGAGCAAACAATAAAGAACAAAATGATTTATCGTGGTTTAACAAAATATCGACGTCCACGTTGGGCTCCGGTGAGAGAAGTTACTTAACAATATTCAGACAATCAAACCAAAACCTTCAAGCTATCAACTAATTTAAACTACCCACACCAACTACGCTAGCTAAATAATGATTATTTTTTATCTTTAGATTATACAAGCTATTACATGAGATTTCAACACTCTAATCAATCTAGAAGATTTACCCTAATTTTATTTCTAAAAGGAGAGAGAAGGCTGAAAATCTTGAGATCAAGAGAATGAGCCGAAATATGAATAAGGAAATCTTATATATACTGTGGGTAGGATTTTTATTTGAGCCGTCCAAAGTGATCAAGATCAACAAATTTAATACATCTTATGTTTACATAATAAAACACAAACATTTTAGACTCAAGTCCAATAACCTATAAAGAAGTTCAGCCCAAATAATAAGACCAAAGCTGACTTATAACAAAACCAAAAAACAATCATGTTTCATAACTATAAAAACCAAATCTAATAGATAATTTAGTCAGTTCTTTTTGTTCGATTTATTTTTTTGTTGCACATTTTACTTACTCCTCTCCCAATTAGCCCATTTAAAACATTTGACCTAAAATTAATTGCTTCATCGAAATCAAAACCTTTTTATTTTTGAAACCTCACCGTCTTCTTATTCCTGAATAAAGTAGACATAAAATTCAAGAAAATCCATAAAATGAAGAAAAAAAATAGAAGGATAAATTAAAAGTCATTGTATAAAATGGTAAATTTTTTTGCTATTTTTTTATAATTCAATTTATTTTTTATAAGAAAAACTGTGATTTTGATGTATAATATGTGTCAATGAGAAAGATATATAAACAACTACGATTGACAAATTAATAAAAATTATTATATTTTGGATAATTTATTTATATCTTGCAAATATATGAATGTCTATTTAAATTTATAGTTGAATCATGTTTCTTTATTGAGCCTTATGAATATTAATTTTTTGAATTTATTTACAAAAAGATAGTTGATCATAATATTTCAAAATATATTTAGGTAAGTCTTGTCTCTCCTAAAAGTAGATTGTATGTATAAGAATTAAAATTTATGATAACTTATAGTTAAGTTATAAATTATTTAAGTAATCATATGGTTCAGTACGTTGGAGATGTTAACAATTGAGGTCAATTGGAAGAGATTTTCATGCAACAATTGATATTAACCTTACACATATCACTCATTCCCTAGTTTTCTTGTATATTGAAATGTGGGAAGTTAAGAAAACTGATTGAGACCAAACCCAAGCTGTAGCTTAGTGTAGTTCATTACTTCTACTATGCAAGAAATGAGCGGGATCAACTAGATTTGTTATTGGGCGATCATATTTGTTCTAGGTTTCATAAAATGCTATGAGCCAATTCTTCTACTTAGTTTAATTTCAATTTTTTTGGTTAGCAAAGAAGCAATCACTTGATCAAAAGTAGGGACAATACTCAATTCTTTAACTTAGTTTAATTTCAATTTATCTAGTTGTTAAAGAAGCATTTAATTTGATCAAAAGTAGGGACAATTGTAGCATATTGAAGTAGATCTTTAACAACTTTATAAGAATCAAGAATAAAGTTAAAAATAATCTTGCACTTATTAGTATCATGCAAGGACTAAGGGGTACCATTTAACATCAAAGTCAATATTAAAAATTCATAACTGTTATCATCCAAATATTTACTCGCATTTATTTTATACTTAAGAAAATATACTTTAGAGAAATACAAGTTAGGGAAAGACTTAGTAGAATAGAGAGATTTTAGTTTAACAAAGAGTTCAGGTGCAATATCACATCGATGTACCTTTAAATTAACTGAATCAGACATGTTAAGGAACAATTAATTTAATGGTTCTTCATTTATTTCTCCGACTATGACCAAGAGATGCTTAGGCCATAGTTTTATGTTCTCAATCAATACATGTCCTACATTATGATGAGATAGTAGCGCGTTCATCTTTATCCTCCATACACCAAAGTCAATTTTTCCATCATAGGCTAACATCTCAAACGTGTTGTAGCCATCATTTTAGTACATGAAAAATATAGATATGTACAAACAGTTAAAAAAGAAACTTTAAAGCATGAACAAATACTTTTTAAAGCACGAGTTTATATCCACTAAATCTCGAAAACTGAAAAGTCTCTCAGGAGTTCAGAATATATGAAAACATTTTGAAATACCTTCAAAATTTCAAGAACCCAGAAACACCAAATATGAAAACCCAAAAAATTAAACAAAATTCAATCGACTTTTAGATCTGGATCATCAAATCCTAGAAGACTAAAAAATATAAGATATTGGTAAGAAATTCAAACAAACTCTTATTCGACTATTGTAAAAACATTAAGATCATAAGATTTGAGTTTCAAAATACATTTCAGAAAAGAATTTAGAGCAAACAATAAAGAACACAATAATTTATCGTGGTTTAACAAAAATATCTACGTCCACGTGGACTCTGGTGAGAGAAGTTACTTAACAAAATTCAGACTATCAAACCGAAACCTTCAAGCTATCAACTAATCTAAACTACCCACACCAACTACGCTAGCTAACTAATGATTATTTTTTTATCTTTAGATTATACAAGCTATTACATGAGATTTCAACACTCTAATCAATCTAGAAGATAAACCCTAAGTTTATTTCTAAAAGGAGGGAGAAGACTGGAAAACTTGAGAACAAGAGAATGAGCCGAAATATAAATAAGGAAATCTTATATATGGTGTGAGTATGGTTTTAATTTGAGCCGTCCAAAGTGATCAAGATCAACAAATTTAATACATCATGCATTTACATAATAAAACACAAACATTTTAGACTCAAGTCCAATAACCTATAAAAATGTTCAGCCCAAATAATAAGACCAAAGCTAACTTATGACAAAAACAAAAAAAACCATTTTTCATAATTATAAAAACCCAAATCCAATAGATAATTTAGTCAGTTCTTTTTGTACGATTTATTTTTTTGTTGCACATTTTACTTACTCCTCTCCCATTTAGCCCATATAAAACATTTGACCTAAAATTAATTGATTCATCGAAATCAAAACCTTTTTATTTTTGAAACCTCGCCGTCTTCTTATTCATGAATAAAGTAGACATAAGATTCAAGAAAATCCATAAAATGAAGAAAAAAAGAGAAGGTTAAAATTAAAAGTTATTATATAAAATGGTAAATTGTTTTGCTATTTATATATAATTCAATTTATTTATTATAAGAAAAACTGTGATTTTGATGTATAATATGTATCAATGAGAACGATATATAAACCATTACTATTGACAAATTAATAAAAATTATTATATTTTGGATCATTTAATTATATCTTGCAAATATATGAATGTCTATTTAAATTTATAGTTGAATCATGTTTCTTTATTGAGCCTTATGAATATTAATTTTTTGAATTTATTTACATAAAGATAGTTGATCATAATATTTCAAAATATATTTAGGTAAATCTTGTCTCTCCTAAAAATAGATTGTATGTATAAGAATCTAAATTGATGATAACTTATAGTTAAGTTACAAATTATTTAATTAATCATATGGTTCAGTAAGTTGGAGATGTTTACAATTGAGGTCAATTGGAAGGGATTTTCATGAAACAATTGATATTAACCTTACACATATCACTCATTCCCTAGTTTTCTTGTATATTGAAATGTGGGAAGTTAAGAAAACTGATTGTGACCAAACCTAAGTTGTAGCTTAGTGTAGTTCATTACTTCTACTACGCAGGAAATGAGCGGGATCAACTAGATTTGTTCTTGGGCGATCATATTTGTTCTAGGTTTAATAAACAGCTATGAGCCAATTCTTCTACTTAGTTTAATTTCAATTTTTTTGGTTAGTAAAGAAGAATCACTTGATCAAAAGTAGGGACAATACTCAGTTCTTCAACTTATTTCAATATCAATTTATCTAGTTGTTAAAGAAGTAATCAATTTGGTCAAAAGTAGGCACAATTGTCGCATATTGAAGTAGATCTTTAACAACTAGATAACAATTAAGAATAAATTTAAAAATAGTCATGCACTTTTCATTATCATCCAAGGACTAAGGGGTACCAATTAACATAGAAGTTAATTTTAAAAATTCATCACTATTATCATTCAAAGATTTACTCGCATCCATTTTATAGTTAAACAAGGATCCTTTTAAGAAATACAAGAAAGACTTAGTAGAATAGATAAATCCCTAGTTTACCCCAGAGTTCAAGTGCAGTATCACATCGATCTACCTTTCAAATAACTGAATCAGACATGTTAAGGAACAATAAATTGAATGCTTCTTCATTTATTTCTCCGACTATACCAAAGAGGTCTTTAGGCCATAGTTTTATGTTCATAATCAAAGTATGCCATACATTATGATGAGATAGTAGCACGTTCACCTTTATCTGTCATACACCAAATTCAGTTTTTCCATCATAGGCTAACATCTCAAGCGAGTTGCAGTAATCATGTTAGTATAAGAAAAAAATAGATATGTACACACAGTTAAAAAAGAAACTTTAAAGCTTGAAAATACTTTTTAAACCACGAGTTTATATCCACTAATTCTTGAAAACTGAAAATTCTCTCACAAGTTTAGAATATTTGAAAACTTTTTGAAATACCTTTAAAGATTTTCAAGAACTCAGAAACACTAAATCTTTAAACATACTACTGTTTTAAAATTTTTGAGATCATAAGATTTAAATTTCAAAATAGATTTCTACGTCCATGTTGGGCTCCGTTGAGAGAAGTTACTCAACAATATTTTGCGAACAAATTAAAACCTTCAAGCTATCAACTAATATAAACTACCCAAACCAACTAAGCTAGCTAATTAATAATGTTTTTTTCTTTAGACTAGACAAGCTATTACATAAGATTTCAACACTCTAATCGGTCTAGAAGATAAACCCTAAGTTTATTTCTATAAGGAGAGGGAGAAAACAGAAAAAACTCTAGAACAAAAGAATGAGCCGAAATATGAATAAGAGAACCTTATATATGGGGTGGGTAGGGATTTAATTTGAGCCATCAAAGTGATCAAGATCAACAAATTTACATAATATACCGCAACCATTTTAGACTCAAGTCCAATAACCTATAAAAATTGAAGCCCAAATAATAATACCAAGCTAACTTCTAACAAAACAGTGACTCTGACTGATCCAACCAGAAAACCAAACAAACTTCACAAATAGAACAACCCAAATCCAACACATTATCTAGTTAGTTCTTTTTGTTCAATTTATTTTTTGTTGGAAATTTTACTTATTCATCTAACATTTAGTCTTTATAAAGCCTTTGACCAAAAATTAATTGATTCATAGAACTCTAAACCTTTATATTTTTGAAACCTCACCGTCTTCTTCATCATGAATAAAGTATAGAAAAAATTAAAGAAAATCCATAAAATGAAGAGAAAGGAAAAGAGAAGGCTAAAATCAAAAGTTATTGTATAAAAAGGTGAATTTCTTTTCGATTTTTTGATATTTATATATAATTCAATTTTTTTATAAGAACACTGTAATTTTGATGTATAATATGTGTCTAGGAGAAAGATATATAAAAAATTGCCACTAAAAAATTAATAAAAATTATTATATTTTTTAATCATTTATTTATATTTTGCAAATATATGAATGTCCATTTTAATTTAATGTTGAGTCATGTCTCTTTATTAAAACTTATTAATATATATTTTTTGATTTTTATTTATAGAAAGATAGTAGATCATGATATTTAAAAATATATTTAGGTAAGTTTTATCTCTCCTAAAAGTATATTGTATGTATCAGATTTTAAATTGATTATAAAATATAGTTAGGTTATAAATTATTTGAGTAATGATAGATGTTACTAACTATCATGAATATATAATATTATGTTAAATTTAATTTTGATTGCCATTATTGATATTGTCTCTTCTCATACCATTTTAAATATTATGCTTCATTTTTTTTGTAGATGACAAATAAGGTCTTTCTCTTACCTATTAAGTTGAATTTTTTTTAATACATTTTCTTTTTTCCGTGGCGGGAGGAAGGTTGGGGTTTATAATTAATTATTCTTGCCATTATCTTAACAATTTATGTCAATCAGAAGGGATTTTCATTCAATAGTTGATATTACCCGCACCTTACACATATCACTCATTCTTCAGTTTTTTCGTATATCAAAATATGGGAAGCTAGGAAAACTGATTGTGAACAAACCCTAGCTTAGTTTAGTTCATTACTTCTACTATCCGGGAAATAAGCGGGATCAACTAGATCTGTTATCGGGCTATCACATTACTCAATCTGATGATTTTTCTCTAATAATACGAGATTTCTTGTTGTGGCTCCTTGGACTCCTTCATAATCTAGCTTGGAAGGAGAAACAAAGGTTAGATCCTTGTGAATTACCTTTAAAACATATAGCTGATCTAAAGGATAGGGCTGATCCAAGATTTTTTTAGGGTTAAAAGTTATCACAATCAGCGGGGTTTGGGGATGACTGAAAATCAAATATTTAGACTAATAGCAATGGGGATAAAATTTAGGTTGGGAGAGGGGGTTTAAGGCCATTTATACTGAATTTTTATCAATTTGTGCAATTGTGACATTATGCATGTCACTTGTTTCCCTATTGCCTTATATTAACGAGACATCCTTTAGTTGTAATATATATCTGTATTATTCAAGTTTATGTTTCTTCTTTTCTAGGACTCTCATCAGCTCTCTTTACGTGTTAGCATAGACACAAAAGTGGAAGATCCAAAAAAAATAAAAAATGAAACTCAAAAGGTATGGCCCATCACTGCGCACAGTTTAATGATTTATCACATGCCTCCCTAGTTGTGTTTTTGCATCTATTACAAGAATGCTACATATATGGTATACTGGGTTTCTTCCTCCTTATATTTTTAGTTTAAGTTTCATTTTATTTCAATATATAATGTTGTCTGTGTATATATATAGGTACATGTAATTCATGCACAAAGATGCAAGCACTTCAACAGCAAGTGTATCAAGTTAATGATCCTCGGCTTGGACCAGCAGTTCCGGGAGCGACCACCTAAAACTAAACTCCGTGAGGTTTGTTTTGTAAACTTGATATATGTTTGTAGAAATTGGATAGTCAAAACACGAGATAATTAACTACTCTTAAATTTGATGAATAACTATGTCATATGAATATTTTATTATGGACTTAAATGCTTAATAATATGATAATGTTATTCTATATGTGTTATTCAGCTGACCAAAAAATTATATAGTCTCTTAAACGTATTTGTGGTATGTATATTTGTTAAATTTGAAGTGAGCTTTTGAATCTCTCCTCACTTACCATCAACAACTGTCCACGAGCTTAAGTTTACACTCATATAATGTTCTCACTCAACCCATTTGACGTGCTAATTTTGCGTACCCAATGTCAACCTAATATATACTAAGATGATTTCCAAAAATATTCCACTTTACCGGTTTATTTTATTCTTTCTTTTAATTTTCTTTTTCATTTCTTTTCTTCCTTTTTGTTTGTACAAGATACCCATGACCCTCGTTTTGATGTTTAAAGGTCATGTCTCTTATAAAAAAAATTATTTTTCTCTTTTTTTTTCAAATCCCGGCAAAGGGTTACAAATAACAATATCATCTTTTATTTTTGTGCCTCAATACAAACACCTATAATCCCCTCCCAATGTAATTTCACAAATGTGGACCCTCCACCCCAAACTCAAGCTCGAGACAGGTCTCAGGATCGTGATTCAAGTGCGGGTCATTTGGTCATGCCTAATAATCTAAGGGATAATGGTCTTATATCGTGGCTACAAAAGAAAGGATTAAGGCTCAAAATTGGGCGAAGATGGATAATATTCATATAAGGGATAGCAAGCTAAAAGGCTACAAATGGCTAACAAAGACCTGCCCCTATCATTTTCCTAAGCACATAGCTCGTCTTTAGTTCATATCTAAGTGGGTTCTCTACTAATTAGGGTTTCACGTTCTACACACCAAACATATTCTTTAAGTACAAGCTTACTTCATTTGCATTGTTCATTAATTTTTCCTATAAATTACCTATGTTCGCATGCAATTATAAGTGCGTTTTATACTATTCCCTAGAGTCCACTATTTATTATCATAGATTTATCAAAAGTAAACTTAAAAGGGACATTTAAAATCTTCTACAGTCAAACGCAACCCCCTAATTAATTTTATTGAAAGCAATTAAAAACAATTAACACATAAAATTGGGATGAGGGAACGAACCCCACCCCAAACTAAAAAATGAGTCGTATCCCCACGACTCGAAGAGACTCAAAGCAAATAAACTAATATACACTAAATGAGAAGGGATAGAAAACGTATCTTAACCAGCGCGAGGCTGGTTGTCAGTGTTGCGTCCAGGTTGAGTTTTTGAATTCTTCATCAATGGTTGCGTTTAAAGTGTTCTTCATCACCTCGAACTTTTCGTCAAATTTCCCACGTTTTCATCTATTCCCAGCTCTCTAATCATCATCTCCTCTATGAAAATCTCCCCTCAATACCCAATTCTCTTTATTCATCATGTTCTTCGTACCTTTCCCAACCTTCATGGTCATCTTTGATGACCCCAAAATCAAAGCTTTTAGAATTCTAAAAAGTTTTGGATGAAATTGCGATTTTGGTGTTCTTGAAGGTGTACGGATATGAATTATGGTGTATTCTGAGCTGGGTCATAATTATTTCAAGGTTTGGGAAAGGTTTAATGGATTAACTCTAATTTTTGGTGAAAGAAAAATTGGGATGAAAGTGTGAATTCTATGGTGTTTTGGGAAGATTTATGGTATGATTGTGTGTTTGGATGATGTTTAAAAAGGTGGATTGGTGATATTTTGGTGTTTTGATGATGGAATTCTTTGTCCTTTAACTCTTACTTATGTATTTAATTTGCTTTCCTAGACTTATTATCTATTATTTTGAATCTAATATCATCCATGTACCTAAGAGAATCAAGTATAACACACAATTACCAACAAAAAACTCTAAAATTAGAAATCTCCAGAATTAGATAAGAAACACGAATATATCAAATAACGAATAATTATCCCTCAACTATGCACATAATGAAACTAAAATGATGTCTCTTGACTAGAGGAATCTGTCACAAATATGGAGACATCATTTGTGTTTTTTAATCTTTTAGAATGTATTATATAACAACTTTTATATAGGAAGAATGTCTATTGGAAGCTTAATTATATCCTAGATGCTATTTCTTCCTCATTTGAAAAGTAGTGTATGTCGTTTAAAGTGAAAAATACCCAAAAAAAACTTAGAACAATTCAGGCATCACGGCAATGTCCCCATCAGATTTAAGGCAAAATGACATTACGTTTAACAAAGAAACACGGCATAACATTTCCATATTATGTGACACTGTCTTCTTACTTTTTGAATTTATATTTGTTGAACAAAGAACGACACATGAACTAAAGCTGTTAGGGATAAAAATTGTATAATAATTTTATATGTCATTTTTACAAGAAAATTGATCAACACCAATAGATTCATTTATACCAAGTGCAATATATATATATATATATATATATATATATGTGTGTGTGTGTGTGTGTGTGTGTGTATTTGTAAGACTCTGTGTCATCATTAAACTCACTCTTAAAGCCACAAATGATCACCATACATTCATATACTTCAAGATAGAATGTCTAAGCTTGTTTTCCGCTTTTAGTTCACATAAACAACCTTTGATCTCACAAATTTCATACCCAAGATATCAAGGATATTATCCAAGCAAAGCTTCAACTTTATCCCACCTAATCATGAAGTTTCAACAATCAAGTTTCAACTTTCACATCCAACTCATAACGAAGTTCATGTTCTTACTTATAATATATGCTCAATCTAAAAGCACAAGCATTATTTTCACATTTGTATCCATCGGTAAAAACCTAATAATTTAGTTTTTTAATCATTATTTGTTAGTTTTACTTTTTCTTCTATTGATTTATCTAATCTTCAAAATATTTATAATATAAGTCTACTTTTAATAGTTTAAACAGTCTTATTAGTATTTTTACATTTCACTTTCTTACAAGCTACTTATGTTACATTTCTTTCATTTATTCATTATATTCAACTAAAAGCCTTTTTCATTATATTCTTGACAAACACATTTATTTATTCATATTCTAAACACAAAAAATAAGGATCCTTAATTTCATAAGCAAGTGTCAATGTTTAAAGTTGTTTTACTTATAATTATTTCATATTTTTATCCATTTATTCATATGTGATAAATACATATATTGTGGTATATTCTTAATATATATATGTGTTAGAGGTTACAATTCTTGTTAAATTTGTTTAATGATATTATAGATTTGACAAATCTCAAGAAAAATATGTAATCTACTTTTTAGCATAAAAATATAAATCATATGTTATCGTTTTTAATATGTTTCTTATGAAATTTTACATGCTTATATATATATATATATACAAGTTAACTATTTAAGAACTCATATTTACTTTCGTTGAATTGTCACTAGACACCACAAATATTTTACTTTAAAGTTGTAAATGAAAGATTTATATATGAAATTAGTACTTTTGTTATCCTTTGTGGTTTTAGAAAATCCTTGTGCACAATAGGAGAACTCCTCTTGTTGTATGTTGACCATATCCACGTTGACAAAAGTTGGGGCATGACATAGTTGGTATCAAAGCTTAGGTTATGATCTTCTAGGTAAGTAATTGAGTTCGATAATATGAATACGTGAATACGAGTTTGCTTGTTTCGATATTTAGTTTTAGCGTAGATCTACAAGTTGAGGTTCCGTACAGGCTTTGTACCCCTTAGGTTTTATTAGAGTACTTAGCAGAAGCTTGGTAATATCATGAGGATTAACTAACTTGACCAAGTTATTGTGTTAGTTTAAGTTATATTTATCTTAGGTTTTAAGGGCTTGAAACTTTGTTCTGCATATTCCAACCTTGGTTGTCTTATACGTGAGTACTCATTAAATCATCTACTTTATTCATTTTTATGTGTTTACCAATCTTTTGTAATTATCATACTTAGCAATTTATATGCTTTTATGTGGACACTAAAGAAACTTATCCCTATTTTTTGAAATATTTGTAGCATAATAGATTAATATTACAATTCAAAGGGTAATAAATTCAATTCAAATTTAAATATATCAATTTATGTTTTTATACCTTTGTTAGATATTTTTTAAAACCTTTATTGAATATCTTAGTTCATGATTTAAAAGAAAATTAATTTAGTTTATATGCATCTGCAATAAAAAGTTATGAAGATTAATTTGACCTTATTTTCTTTTCCTAGTATATGCTTCAGGTTTATTATGCATGTGGTATGTATTTAGACCATAATTATAGTTAAATATTATGCATGTGATTTTGATATCGTAGTAGAACCTTCTCCTACTTTCTCAATGCATGATATATTCTACTTGTTCGATAGATAAAACTATTTCATATTTAGCATAAAAGGGGCTTTTCATATAGGTTATTTTATTTGGGATAATTACTTTCTTCATAAATATTTCAAAATAAATTATACTACCTTGGAATTTCACGTGCGTGTGGACTAATTTTTATGTAATCTAATTCATAATTGGTTTATTTTACTTGATAATATTGCACTTGAAGTGAGAGTTTAGAGGACGAATTTTCTTGTAATAGGGGAAGAGTGTAATGACCTAATAAGTTAGTTTTTCCTTTTATTATTACTTTTTTGTTTTAGTTTACATTTTATTGGTGTATATAATCTTCTAAATATCTATTGTATAAGACTACTTTTTATATTTTAAACATTCTAATTAGTCTTTTACCTTTCACTTTCTTATAAACTACTTATGTTACCTTTATTTCATTTATTAATCTTATTCGCCTAAATGTCTTTCTCACTATCTTCTTTGAAACACATTTCCTTATTCATATTCTAAGCACAAGAAACATGGATTAGTAATTGCATAAAAAGTATTGTTGTTTTACTTTTAATTATATAAATTTTTTATCCATTTATTCATTTTATATCAATACATATTTTGACTATATATTCTTAATATATATATATATATATATGTTAGAGGCTACAACTCTTGTTAATTTTGTTTAGTGATATTATAAATTTGAAGAATCTCAAAGAATATGTAATCTACATTTTAGCATAAAAATATGAATAATATGTTATTGTTTTCCAATATGGTCCTTATGAAATTTTACATGCTTATATATACGTGACATGTTTCTATATTTGTATCATTAATATTAGAATTTTGTTAAGTGATATTCATAATTTTCAAAAGAAGTTAAAATAAAAATGATTAATTCGTTTAGTTAGTTTTTCATGAGCATTCTTGATAAATGACATGTTTAATTGTTGATTTATACCAAATTAATCTGAATCATTAATATTAGATTTATTGACTTATTTGTATATATATTTATTGGTCATAATTAGGATTGAAGTCTCAAAAATATGTTTGTTATGCCAAAAGAATTTCTGTTACGATTATATGTACTATGAATCTCGTTTGGTGTCTATATTATTTACCTTGACTTGAGTTTATTGGTAGAAGATTATGAAGAGATTATAGATTAAGTTTGGATAGACTATCGATTTCAATATGTTAGGTTATAATTACACTTGTAAAATTTAAGTGTTGTTTATTGAAAATTTTGAGTTATGGGTTTTGAGAGTTGAACTTTATCCCGTGCTTGATTTAGGGATTTGTGATAAAAATTGTCAATGAACGTGCTAGACTATTGGACACGAGGAAAGTAGAATCTACCGTGTTTAAATATATATTTGTGCTTATTCTTGGTTATTTTTCATGAAATCCATATAAAGATATAAGGTGATATAGTGATGTTGTTAAAAAGTTTTACATATCAGTTGGAAAAAGAATATATTAAGTGTGAAATCATCTATACACACACATACACACACACACACACATATATATATGTATATATTGTTCATCGTATATGCTACCTATATGTTTTGTATATTTAAGTTACATTTAGAAAACTATATAATTTAAATCATGTAGGAATTTACTATACTATTTACTTATTGTTAGTGGCATATATAAATTGGTATTATATGTATAGAAATTATTATTCTTAAGGTCAAAATTCAAGCAGGAATCTGGATATGTAAAAAAGATTGCAATTATACGAAAATGTAGCATTCCAATTTCATGTATTCATCTATAATGTGATCTAAGTATAAATGGAACTTGTTACATTTATCGCTTTTAAGTGTAAATGACATATACAAACTAGGTGTGTATGCATAGATATCATATTTGTTAAACGAGTAGTATATGTGTAGGTATCTATAAAAAAATTTATCTTTTATTTCGACCATATTTATAATTTTTATTAGTAGAAATGACATATATAGAGTAAAAATATATTTCTATTAATCTTGACATAATGTAGGAGGAACACATATTTTTTATATTTAATTTTCTTTAATTTTGTGCTCATTTCTAAATTCTTTGATCTATTTTATTATGTATGTAAGATATACATGTATGGTTTTAAATTGTGTAAAGAACTCAAAGGTTCACTTGCATGCCTTTTATCGTTATATGAGTTATTGGATTGTTTTATTAACAAGACGTATACACATCTTTTATATGATTATTTTTCTATTGCAATGTGATTATATATCTCGTGCCTTCCTGTGGGGGCCTCGTACCTATCTTGTGTGTGCCTGTTAGGGCTGCGTACCTATCTTGTGTGTTCCTGTAGGGGCATCGTACCTATCTCGTGTATGTCTGTTGGGGCCTCGTAATCATCTCATGTGTGCATATGGGGGCCTTGTACCTATCTCTTATTGTACCTATCTCATATGTGCCTTTGAGGTCCTCGTACCTATCTCGTGAGTGTCTATGGGGGTAATGTGTTTAGTTATCTCATGATATATAAGATTATTACTCAAACATATAGTACTTTAACTATTAGAAAATAGTGCAGAAATACCATTAACCAACTTAACTTCTTTAATAAATTTTTATCCATATAGCCTCTTTACAGTAACGGATAATGGCAACATATTTTGTCTCTGTGGTTGAAAGATCCTACAATATCTGTAATTGAGATTTCCAAGATATGAATTTATACCCTAGATTGAAACTTTAGGCAGTGGTGGACTTTCATTAGTCCCTATCTCTAGCAAAATCTGAGTCTACATTGGCAACAAGCTCTAAAGGCTGACCATGATTACCATATATCAAATCCACATTTAAAGTAAAATTCACATAAGTCGAAATATGATTAAGTGCTAACCAATAATAATAGCCAGGATTAGACATGTATCTACTAAATAGAGATATAGAGAAATACAAAATCAGGTCTACTTCTAATCATGACATACATAAGAGATATAACCACATTAGACCAAAAAATATTTTTCATTTTCAAAATATCAGATTGTGTTTTGGGTCACAACTGCTTAGACAACACAAAATGTCAAGGAAAAGGAATCTGTACATTTTTGCAATTCAAATTACCAAACTTAGAAATAATCCTTTTAAAGTATGGTCCTTATTGTATTGTTAATAAGAAATCTAATGGATACCAATCTATAATTATGCAAAGTTTTTTCTAGCATTTCCTAAAACCTTCATATCAAACTCGTATTTCAAGGCATCTTTCAATTTATTTATGAGAGATAGAGAATTTCATATAATCAACATATCATGAACATATAAAAGAATGTAGATCGCATATTTATCTTTCCAAGTCGAGTAAAAACAAGCATCATATTGTGATATATTGAATCCAAGAGACAAAAAAAAGAAACAAACATCTTATACCATTGGATTGGGGACTATCCATATAAGGAGTTTTTCAAGAGACATACATGACTAGGCAACTTGGAATCATGGTATCCTTTAGGTTTCCTCACCAAGCTTAACATACAAGAAAGCTGTCTTAACATCTAACTTCCCGATTTCAAGATTAAAACTGACTACATATGCTAACATAATTCTAATAATTTTAAACTTAGTGACATGAGAGAAAATTACAGTAATTTCAGTGTCTTCCCTTTGAGTATATCCCTTAGCAACTAGTCTAGCTTTATATCTAGGTGGGTTAAAATCTGAGCTACTTTCTTTCAGTTTATAAAGTCCTCTACGTTCAACTAGTTTAGCATCTTTAGGTTTAATAACTAATCTCCAAGTGTTATTAAGTAAAAGGGAATTGAATTATTGATTCATATCAATTACCCAAAGTTTATTATCCTTAGAACTTATAGCATCAAGATAATAGTAAGGCTCAAAATCCTAAACCTCAACCGCAGTATAAAGGTAGTATAAACTAAGTTAACATAGGAAAACCTACCTGGAGCCTCATGCACTCTTATTTGCCTATTTGTAGCTAACTTGTAGTCTTGAATTCCCTCTGTTGTTGACCCATCCAATTATATAGCCTCCTCAGCTTCAGGTACATCAGTCTGCTCAACACCTTCATCGTTTACCTTGTCTTGGGGTTGATCCACTTGATGGCCTCCATTAGTGAACTCAACTAACTATCCAGGGTTAAGGTGTTCCACCTCAAATTCATACCCCATGGTATCAACACTTGGTCCAAATAAAACATCATTATATGTATCTGTAAGATTCTTGCAAGTAAATGTTAACTCATGAAATATAAAATCTCTACTTAAATCTTTTTAGAATCCACTAGAACTTTTATACCACAACATATAACCTTTAACCCCATGCTATTTTTGATAAACCAACATAATACATTTAATGGCCCTGTGTTACGTTTATCATTTATTTGTATAAGGATAATCAACACACCCAAAAATTTGTATATGAGACAGGCAACATATTTTTCTAGTGCAGACTTCCATATGGGATTGATGTCAATGGACTAGTTGGGCTTCGTATTTATATAATAAGTTGCAGTAAACGTGTTGCCCCCTAAAAAAAGAAGACTTTGGTATACCAGAAGTATATAAAAGACTTCTAAGTTTTTCTAAAAGAGTTGTGTTCATTCTTTTAGCAACCTCATTTTGTTGAGGAGATTTTAAAGGTTCTATGTCTCAAAATCCTGTTTCCTTTACTAAAAAGTTCAAACTGTTCATTAAAAAAATTAAGCCTATTATTAATTCTACAAACTTTAACAACTTAACCATATTGCTTTTCCTCTAAAATTTTCTACTCTTTGATTTTAGAAAAAGTTTCATCTTTTGTTATCAATAAAATAGTCCACACCCTTCTACTATAATCATCCGTAATAGACTGAAAATGTTTAAACTTATCCAGTAAATAATACCTTTCAGGGCCCATAAGTCTACATTAACATATTCTAGGAAGTCTAAGGCTAGATTCACCCCCTCCTTAAACATAAGCTTGTGTCGCTTTGCTAAACATAGTTTTCACAGAAGGATATATCACAAATCAAATCTTTACCCAAGCATCCCTGATTTCTTAGCATAGTGAGCCCCTTCTGGCTCATATTCCCAAGCCTCAAGTTCCATTTCAGAGTACCTGCATTCTTACACTCTAAAACAACATTAGATAAATAAGAAATATGATTTTTATTGATAACATACAATCTATTTAACTTACTACTAAAAAACAAAAGCTTAGACACTTCAAACACACATCGGAGATCATCAAGAGCACCTATATAAATCAAATACCTTTTTAATGCAAATATATATCTAACATTTGTCAAAGTAATCATTTTTAAATTTTTAGTTTTATCTTATCAACACCCTTAACATCACATGTTTAATCATTTCCCATATAAAAAATTTCATTATTAATTTCAACAAGATCATAAAATAATTCAGATAAGGGTTACATATAAAACGTGCAACCAGAATCAAATATCCAACTTACATGACTAGACTTATCTATGAAATTCTATACTTCACATACATCATCATCTATATTAGGCATGCATGCTACATCATATTCATCATCTCCGATAGTCTATTTGTTCTACCACACTGAAAATATTTTTGAGTTTCTTAAGACTTTGTCTTATGATTATAAAAAGTTATCTTATTATTTTTGCATCCCAAACATGTATAATATTTGGTCTAGGTTTCATAAACAGCTATGAGCCAATTCTTCTACTTAGTTTAATTTCAATTTTTTTGGTTAGCAAAGTAGCAATCACTTGATCAAAAGTAGAGACAATACTCAGTTCTTTAACTTAGTTTAATTTCAATTTATCTAGTTGTTAAAGAAGCATTCATTTTGATCAAAAGTAGGGACAATTGTCGCATATACTGAAGTAGATGTTTAACAACTTTATAAGAATTAAGAATAAAGTTAAAAATAGTCTTGCACTTATTAGTATCATGCAAGGACTAAGGAGTACCATTTAACATCAAAGTCAATTTTAATAATTCATCACTGTTATCATCCAAATATTTACTCGCATTTATTTTATAGTTAAGAAAAGATCCTTTTAAGAAATACAAGTTAGGTAAAGACTTAGTAGAATAGAGAGATTTTAGTTTACCCTAGAGTTCAGGTGCAATATAACATCGATGTACCTTTCAAATAACTGAATCAGACATGTTAAGGAACAATCAATTGAATGGTTTTTCATTTATTTCTCCGACTATGTCCAAGAGATCCTTAGGTCATAGTGTTATGTTCTAAATCAATGCATGTACTACATTATGATGAGATAGTAGCGCGTTCATCTTTATCCTCCATACACAAAAGTCAATTTTTCCATAATAGGCTAACATCTCAAACGTGTTGCAGCCATCTTTTTAGTACACGGAAAATATAGATATGTACAAACGGTTAAAAAAGAAACTTTAAAGCATGAACAAATACTTTTTAAAGCACGAGTTTATATCCACCAAATCTCGAAAACTGAAAAGTCTCTCAGGAGTTCAGACTATATGTAAACATTTTGAAATACCTTCAAAATATTCAAAAACCCAGAAACAACAACTATGAAAACACAAAAAATTAAACAAACTTCAATCAACTTTTAGATCTGGATCATCAAATCCTATAGGAGTAAAAATTAAAAGATATTTGTAAGAAATTTAAACAAACTCTTATTCGACTATTGTAAAAACATTAATATCATAGATTTGTGTTTCAAAATATATTTCAGAAAAGAATTTAGAGAAAATAATAAAGAACACAATGATTTACCGTGGTTTACCAAAATATCTACGTCCATGTTGGGCTCCCGTGAGAGAAGTTACTTAACAATATTCAGACAATCAAACCGAAACCTTCAAGCTATCAACTAATATAAACTACCCACACCAAATACACTAGCTAACTAATGATTATTTCTAATCAATCTAGAAGATAAACCCTAAATTTATTTCTAAAAGGAGAGAGAAGACTGAAAAACTTGAGAACAAGAGAATGAGCCGAAATATGAATAAGGAAATCATATATATGGTGTGGGTCCAAAGTGATCAAGTTCAAAAAATTTAACACATCATGCGTTTACATAATAAAACAAAATCATTTTAGACACAAGTCCAATAACCTATAAAAAAGTTCAGCCCAAATAATAAGACCAAAACTAACTTATGACAAAACAAAAAAAACAATCATGTTTCGTAATCATAAAAACCCAAATCCAATAGATAATTTAGTCAGTTATTTTTGTTTGATTTATTTTTTTGTTGCACATTTTACTTACTCCTCTCCCATTTAGCCCATATAAAACATTTGACCTAAAATTAATTGATTCATCGAAATCTAAACCTTTATATTATTTGAAACCTCGCCCGTCTTCTTCTTCATGAATAAAGTAGAGATAAATTTCAAGGAAATCCATAAAATGAAGAAAAAAAATAGAAGGCTAAAGTTAAAAGTTATTGTATAAAATTTTAAATTGTTTTGCTATTTTTTTATATTTATATATAATTCAATTAATTTTTTATAAGGAAAACTGTGATTTTGATGTATAATATGTGTCAATGAGAAAGATATATAAACAATTACGATTAAAAAATTAATAAAAAAATATTATATTTTTTATCATTTATTTATATCTTGCAAATATATGAATGTCTATTTAAATTTATAGTTGAATCATGTTTCTTTATTGGGCCTTATTAATATTAATTTTTTTAATTTATTTACAGAAAGATCATTTATCATGATATTTCAAAATATATTTAGGTAAATCTTGTCTCTCCTAAAAGTAGATTGTATGTGTAAGAATTTAAATTAATGATAACTTATAGTTAAGTTATAAATTATTTAAGTAATCATATGGTTCAGTAAGTTGGAGATGTTAAAAATTGAGGTCAATTGGAAGGGATTTTCATGCAACAATTGATATTAACCTTACACGTATAACTCATTCCCTAGTTTTCTTGTATATTGAAATGTGGGAAGTTAAGAAAACTGGTTGTGACCAAACCCAAGCTGTAGCATAGTGTAAATGAGCGGGATCAACTAAATTTGTTATTGGGCGATCATATTTGTTCTTGGTTTCATAAACAGCTATGAGCCAATTCTTCTACTTAGTTTAATTTCAATTTTTTTGGTTAGAAAAGAAGCAATCACTTGATCAAAAGTAGGGACAATACTCAGTTCTTTAACTTAGTTTAATTTCAATTTACCTAGTTGTTAAAGAAGCATTCATTTTGATCAAAAGTAGAGACAATTGTCGCATATATAAGAAGATCTTTAACAACTTTATAAGAATCAAGAATAAAGTTAAAAATAGTCTTGCACTTATTAGTTTCATGCAAGGACTAAGGGGTACCATTTTACATCAAAGGCAATTTTAAAAATTCATAACTGTTATCATCCAAATATTTACTCGCATTTATTTTATAGTTAAGAAAAGATCCTTTTAAGAAATACAAGTTAGGGAAATACTTAGTAGAATAGAGAGATTTTAGTTTACCGTAGAGTTCAGGTGCAATATCACATCGATGTACCTTTCAAATAACTGAATCAGACATGTTAAGGAACAATTAATTGAATGGTTCTTCATTTATTTCTCCGACTATGTCCGAGAGATGAATAGGCCATAGTTTTATGTTCCCAGTCAATGCATGTCCTACATTATGATGAGATAGTAGCGCGTTCTTCCTTATTCTCCATACACCAAAGTCAATTTTTCCATCATAGGCGAACATCTCAAAGTGTTGTAGCCATCATTTTAGTACATGGAAAATATAGATATGTACAAACAGTTAAAAAAGAAACTTTAAAGCATGAACAAATACTTTTTATAGCACGGGTTTATATCCACCAAATCTCAAAAACTTAAAAGTCTCTCAGGAGTTCAGAATATATGAAAACATTTTGAAATACCTTCAAAATTTTCAAGAACACAGAAACACCAAATATGAAAACAGAAAAAATTAAACAAACTTCAATGGACTTTTAGATCTGGATCATCAAATCCTAGAAGAGTAAAAAATATAAGATATTTGTAAGAAATTCAAACAAACTCTTATTCGACTATTGTAAAAACATTAATATCATAGATTTGTGTTTCAAAATACATTTCAGAAAAGAATTTAGAGAAAATAATAAAGAACACAATGATTTACCGTGGTTTACCAAAATATCTACGTCCATGTTGGGCTCCGGTGAGAGAAGTTACTTAACAATATTCAGACAATCAAACCGAAACCTTCAAGCTATCAACTAATATAAACTACCCACACAAACTACGCTAGCTAAATAATGATTATTTCTAATCAATCTAGAAGATAAACCCTAAGTTTATTTCTAAAAGGAGAGAGAAGACTGAAAAACTTGAGAACAAGAGAATGAGCCAAAATATGAATAAGGAAATCATATATATGGTGTGGGTCCAAAGTGATCAAGTTCAAAAAATTTAATACATCATGCGTTTACATAATAAAACACAATCATTTTAGACACAAGTCTAATAACCTATAAAAATGTTCAGCCCAAATAATAAGACCAAAGCTAACTTATGGCAAAACAAAAAAAACAATCATGTTTCATAATCATAAAAACCCAAATCCAATAGATAATTTAGTCAGTTCTTTTTGTTTGATTTATTTTTTTGTTGCACATTTTACTTACTCCTCTCCCATTTATCCCATATAAAACATTTGACCTAAAATTAATTGGATTCATCGAAATCTAAATCTTTATATTTTTTGAAACCTCGCCGTCTTCTTCTTCATGAATAAAGTAGAGATAAAATTCTAAAAAATCCATAAAATGAAGAAAAAAAATAGAAGGCTAAAATTAAATGTTATTGTATAAAATTGTAAATTGTTTTGCTATTTTTTGATATTTATTTATAATTCAATTAATTTGTTATAAGGAAAACTGTGATTTTGATGTATAATATGTGTCAATGAGAAAGATATATAAACAATTACGATTAAAAAATTAATAAAAAATACTATATTTTTTTATCATTTATTTATATCTTGCAAATATATGAATGTCTATTTAAATTTATAGTTGAATCATGTTTCTTTATTGGGCCTTATTAATATTAATTTTTTTTAATTTATTTACAGAAAGATCATTTATCATGATATTTCAAAATATATTTAGGTAAGTCTTGTCTCTCCTAAAAGTAGATTGTATGTGTAAGAATTTAAATTGACGATAACTTATAATTAAGTTATAAATTATTTAAGTAATCATATGGTTCAGTAAGTTGGAGATGTTAACAATTGAGGTCAATTGGAAGGGATTTTCATGCAACAATTGATATTAACCTTACACGTATAACTTATTCCCTAGTGTTCTTGTATATTGAAATGTGGGAAGTTAAGAAAACTGATTGTGACCAAACCCAAGCTGTAGCTTAGTGTAAATGAGTGGGATCAACTAAATTTGTTATTGGGCGATCATATTTATTCTAGCATAAACAGCTATGAGCCAATTCTTCTACTTAATTTAATTTCAATTTTTTTGGTTTGCAAAGAAGCAATCACTTGATCAAAAGTAGGGACAATACTCAGTTCTTTAACTTAGTTTAATTTCAATTTATCTAGTTTTTAAAGAAGCATTCATTTTGATCAAAAGTAGGGACAATTGTCGCATATTGAAGTAAATCTTTAACAACTTTATAAGAATCAAGAATAAAGTTAAAAATAGTCTTGCACTTATTAGTATCATGCAAGGACTAAGGGGTACCATTTAACATCAAAGTCAATTTTAAAAATTCATAACTGTTATCATCCAAATATTTACTCGCATTTATTTTATAGTTAAGAAAAGATCCTTTTAAGAAATACAAGTTAGGGAAATACTTAGTAGAATAGAGAGATTTTAGTTTAACGTAGAGTTCAGGTTCAATATAACATCGGTGTACCTTTCAAATAACTGAATCAGACATGTTAAGGAACAATTAATTGAATGGTTCTTCATTTATTTCTCCGACTATGTTCAAGAGATGATTAGGCCATAATTTTATGTTCTCAATCAATGCATGACCTACATTATGATAAGATAGTAGCGCGTTCTTCCTTATTCTCCATACACCAAATTCAATTTTTCCATCATAGGCGAACACTTGTAGCCATCATTTTAGTACACGGAAAATATAGATATGTACAAACAGTTAGAAAAGAAACTTTAAAGCATGAACAAGTACTTTTTAAAGCACGAGTTTATATCCACCAAATCTCAAAAACTGAAAAGTCTCTCAGGAGTTCAGAATATATGAAAACATTTTGAAATACCTTCAAAATTTTCAAGAACACAGAAACACCAAATATGAAAACACAAAAAATTAAACAAACTTCAATCGACTTTCGGATCATCAAATCCTAGAAGAGTAAAAAATATAAGATATTTGTAAGAAATTCAAACAAACTCTTATTCGAAAATTGTAAAAACATTAATATTATATATTTATGTTTCAAAATACATTTCAGAAACGAATTTAGAGCAAACAATAAAGAGAACAATGATTTATCATGGTTTACCAAAATATCTACGTCCATGTTGGGCTCCGGTGAGAGAAGTTACTTAACAATATTCAGACAATCAAACAAAAACCTTCAAGCTATCAACTAATATAAACTACCCACACCAACTACGCTAGTTAACTAATGATTATTTTTTTTTCTTTAGATTATACAAGCTATTACATGAGATTTCAACACTCTAATTAATCTAGAAGATAAACCCTATGTTTATTTCTAAAAGGAGAGAAAAGACTGAAAAACTTGAGAACAAGAGAATGAGCCGAAATATGAATAAGGAAACCATATATATGGTGTGGGTCCAAAGTGATCAAGATCAACAAATTTAATACATCTTGCATTTACATAATAAAACACAAACATTTTAGTCTCAAGTACAATAACCTATAAAAAATTTCAGCCCAAATAATTAGACCAAAGCTAACTTATGACAAAACCAAAAAAACAATCATGTTTCATAATTATAAAAATCCAAATCCAATAGATAATTTAGTCAGTTCTTTTCTTTCTATTTTTTTTGCTGCACATTTTACTTACTCCTCTCCCATTTAGCCCATATAAAAAATTAGACCTAAAATTAATTGATTCATCGAAATCCAAACCTTTATATTTTTGAAACCTCGTCGTCTTCTTCTTCATGAATAAAGTAGAGATAAAATTCAAGAAAATCCATAATATGAAGAAAAAAATAGAAGGCTAAAATTAAAATTTATTGTATAAAATGGTAAATTGTTTTGCTATTTTTTTATATTTATATATAATTCAATTAATTTGTTATAAGAAAAACTGTGATTTTGATGTATATTATGTGTCAATGAGAAAGATATATAAACAATTACGATATAAAAATTAATAAAAGTTATTATATTTTTTATAATTTATTTATATCTTCCAAATATATGAATGTCTATTTAAATTTATATTTGAATCATGTTTCTTTATTGGGCCTTGTTAATATTAATTTTTTTAATTTATTTACAGAAAGATTGTTTATCATGATATTTCAATATATATTTACGTAAGTCTTGTCTCTCCTAAAAGTAGATTGTATGTGTAAGAATTTAAATTGATGATAATTTATAGTTAAGTTATAAATTATTTAAGTAATCATATGGTTCAGTAAGTTGGAGATGTTAACAATTGAGGTCAATTGGAAAGGATTTTCATGCAAAAATTGATATTAACCTTAAACATATAACTCATTCCCTAGTTTTCTTGTATATTGAAATGTGGGAAGTTAAGAAAACTGATTGTGACCGAACCCAAGCTGTAGCTTAGTGTAGTTCATTACTTCTACTACGCAGGAAATGAGCGGGATCAACTAAATTTGTTATTGGGCGATCATATTTGTTCTAGGTTTCTTAAACAGCTATGAGCCAGTTCTTCTACTTAGTTTAATTTCAATTTTTTTGGTTAGCAAAGAAGCAATCACTTGATCAAAAGTAGGGACAATACTCAGTTCTTTAACTTAGTTTAATTTCAATTTATCTAGTTTTTAAAGAAGCATTCACTTTGATCAAAAGTATGGACAGTTGTCGCATATTGATGTAGATCTTATACAACTTTATAAGAATCAAGAATAAAGTTAAAAATAGTCTTGCACTTATTAGTATCATGCAAGGACTAAGGGGTACCATTTAGCATCAAAGTCAATTTTAAAAATTCATAACTGTTATCATCCAAATACTTACTCGCATTTATTTTATAGTTAAGAAAAGATCCTTTTAAGAAATACAAGTTAGGGAAAGACTTAGTAGAATAGAGAGATTTTAGTTTCACAGAGTTCAGGTGCAATATCACATCGATGTAACTTTCAAATTACTGAATCAGACATGTTAAGGAACAATTAATTGAATGGATCATCATTTATTTGTCCGACTATGTCCAAGAGATAATTAGGTCATAGTTTTATGTTCTCAATCAATGCATGTCCTAAATTATGATGAGATAGTAGCGCGTTCATCCTTATCCTCCATATACCAAAGTCAATTGTTCCATCATAGGCTAACATCTCAAACGTGTTGTAGCCATCATTTTAGTACACCGAAAATATAGATATGTACAAACAGTTAAAAAAGAAACTTTAAAGCATGAACAAATAATTTTTAAATCACGAGTTTATATCCACCAAATCTTGAAAACTAAAAAGTCTCTCAGGAGTTCAGAATATATGAAAACATTTTGAAATACCTTCAAAATTTTCAAAAACCCAGAAACACCAAATATGAAAACCCAAAAAATTAAACGAACTTCAATCGACTTTTAGATCTAGATCATCAAATACTAGAAGAGTAAAAAATATAAGATACTTGTAAGAAATTCAAACAAACTCTTATTCGACTATTGTAAAAACATTAAGATCATAAGATTTGAGTTTCAAAATACATTTCAAAAAAGAATTTAGAGAAACCAATAAAGAACACAATGATTTATCGTGGTTTAACAAAATATCGACGTCCACATTGGGCTCCGGTGAAAGAAGTTACTTAACAATATTCAGACAATCAAACCGAAACCTTCAAGCTATCAACTAATCTGAACTACCCACACCAACTACGCTAGCTAACTAGTGATTATTTATTATCTTTAGATTATACAAGCTATTATATGAGATTTCAACACTCTAATCAATCTAGAAGATAAACCCTAATTTTATTTCTAAAAGGAGAAAGAAGGCTAAAAAACTTGAGAACAAAAGAATGAGTCGAAATATGAATAAGGAAATCTTATATATGGGGTGGGTAGGGTTTTAATTTGAGCCGTCCAAAGTGATCAAGATCTAAAAGTTTAATACATCATGCGTTTACATAATAAAACATAAACATTTTAGACTCAAGTCCAATAACCTATAAAAAAATTCATCCCAAATAATAAGACCAAAGCTGACTTATGACAAAACCAAAAAAACAATCATGTTTCATAATTATAAAAACCCAAATCTAATAGATAATTTAGTCAGTTCTTTTTGTTCGATTTATTTTTTTGTTGCACATTTTACTTACTCCTCTCCCATTTAGCCCATATAAAACATTTGACATAAAATTATTTGATTCATCGAAATCTAAACCATTATATTTTTTAAAACCTCGTTGTTTTCTTCTTCATGAATAAAGTAGAGATAAAATTTAAGTAAATCCATAAAATGAAGAAAAAAAAGAGAAGGCTAAAATTAAAAGTTATTGTATAAAATGGTAAATTGTTTTGCTATTTTTTTATATTTATATATAATTCAATTTATTTGTTATAAGAAAGACTGTTATTTTGATGTATAATATGTGTCAATGAGAAAGATATATAAACAATTACGATTGAAAAATTAATAAAAATTATTATATTTTTTATCATTTATTTATATCTTGCAAATATATGAATGTCTATTTAAATTTATAGTTGAATCATGTTTCTCTATTGAGCCTTATTAATATTAATTTTTTGAATTTATTTACAAAAAAATCGTTGATCATGATATTTCAAAATATATTTAGGTAAGTCTTGTCTCTCCTAAAAGTAGATTGTATGTGTATGAATTTAAATTTATGACAACTTATAGTTAAGTTATAAATTATTTAAGTAATCATATGGTTCAGTAAGTTGGAGATGTTAACAATTGAGGTCAATTGGAAGGGATTTTCATGCAACAATTGATATTAACCTTGCACATATCACTCATTCTCTAGTTTTCTTGTATATTGAAATGTGGGAAGTTAAGAAAACTGATTGTGACCAAACCCAAGATGTAGCCTAGTGTAGTTCATTACTTCTACTACTCTAGAAATGAGCGGGATCAACTAGATTTTTTATTGGGCGATCATATTTGTTCTAGGTTTCATAAAAAGCTATGAGCCAATTTTTCTTTTTAGTTTAATTTCAATTTTTTTGGTTAGCAAAGAAGCAATCACTTGATCAAAAGTAGGGACAATACTCAGTTCTTTAACTTAGTTTAATTTCAATTTATCTAGTTGTTAAAGAAGCATTCATTTTGATCAAAAGTAGGGACAATTGTCGCATATTGAAGTAAATCTTTAACAACTTTATAAGAATCAAGAATAAAGTTAAAAATAGTCTTGCACTTATTAGTATCATGCAAGGACTAAGGGGTACCATTTAACATCAAAGTCAATTTTAAAAATTCATCACTGTTATCATCTAAATATTTACGCGCATTTATTTTATAGTTGATGTCTCCTCATTTGTGATAATAAAATATATCTATGAGACATCATTTTAGGCGTATTTATAAGTTTATAGGTCGATTTTAGCTTGATTTAGTACACTTTCCTACTTTGGGTCTTGAATTAATTAATTATTATTTTTAGAGCATATTGGGTTTAATTATTTATTTAGTGTGAAACTTTAGAGATATATGGTAATTAATTAGAGTCCAAGTTGGTAAAGAGAGCTAAAGGAGAGAAGATAAACATGAAAATTGAAGATAAAGAAAAAAAAGCTAAAAACATGGAAAAGGAAAAGCTGCCTTTAATCTGAATTTCTGCACCTACAACCACAAATTAGCTTATATCTTAAACACTGTGAGGAATTTGGGAAATCGGTCAAGAGAAAAGTTGAATATCTTTCCGAGACGATGAATTTGGTATATTCATACGCATCAATCGGATAAATATTGAAACTGTTAGGACCAAAAGAAAAACGGGGTTGATTGCATGTTTTTTGGCTTCGGATTTGAGTTGGGCTAGGAGCCCATATTTACCTTTTCCTTCAAAAAAACGAATTAGGTCAACCTATACACTATAAATACAGCCTCTTAACACTCTTAAATCATCCTTGGTAAAACCTTAAACCAAGAGGAAGCTTACAACACAGGAAAAGAAGTCTGGAAGGAGTTGTTCATCAATATGTCTTCTTCTACCTTTGAATTTGTAATTTCTTTCTTTTCTTGCATTAGTATGAACTAAATTTCTTTTAGCTTGAGTTTTTAGCATATATGTATGAACCCTAGTTTTGGTTTACATCTATTTAATTTGGGAATTCTATGTTTTAAATTGAATTATTGTTTTTATGCTCTGTTTATGTGTTTGGATTTATATTATGTGTTCTTGTGGAGTGCACCCATATAAAATTACCATCTAGTAGTTAGGTCACCATTGACAACTGTGTTTAATTACATGTTTAGCACATAACGTCTAGTATTCGGTTTAGATCTGACAAATCAACCTAGCTAGATAATCACTATGCTTTAGTATATATTGCTATTTACCTATTGCAAGAACAGTTTGCTTAGGACTCCTTATTGACACAGGTAAATCCTATTTAAAACTACCTAGCGTAATTGGAACCGATAATTGAAATACTACATAATTCACCCTTACCTGTTTAGAACGGCAAAACTAGTGGGGATTACATGCTATTGACTCAAGCTATATTCTCATACTACTTCTTTCGTGATTAATTTTCTGTCTTTAAATTCTTAGTTTAATTTAGTTAATTGAAAACCAAATAAATATCTATTTGTCTTTACTTTTCATGCATTTTATTTGTTCTAACTTTAATTAATTGCACTTGATTATTTCATAAGATTACCCTAACTTTCGTAGTCTCTGCGGAACGAATATTACTTAATCATTAAAACTTGCATACGATCTATATACTTGCAGAACCGGTCTAGGGTGATTATTTGTACTTTATTTATATCATATTTTATCACACCCTAGGTTGTACCAATAGTTAAGAAAAGATCCTTTTAATAAATATAAGTTAGGTAAAGACTTAGTAGAATAGAGAGATTTTAGTTTACCCCAGAGTTCGGGTGCAATATCACATCGATGTACCTTTCAAATAACTGAATCAGACATGTTAAGGAACAATTAATTGAATGGTTCTTCATTTATTTCTCCAACTATGTCCAGGAGATCCTTAGGCCATAGTTTTATGTTCTCAATCAATGCAAGTCCTATATTATGATGAGATAGTAGCGCGTTCATCTTTATCCTCCATACACCAAAGTCAATTTTTCCATCATAGGCTAACATCTCAAACGTGTTGTAGCCATCATTTTAGTACACGGAAAATATAGATATGTACAAACAGATAAAAAAGAAACTTTAAAGCATGAACAAATACTTTTTAAAGCATGAGTTTATATCCACCAAATCTCGAAACTTGAAAAGTCTCTCAGGAGTTCAAAATATATGAAAACATTTTGAAATACCTTCAAAATTTTCAAGAACACAGAAACACCAAATATGAAAACACAAAAAATTAAACAAACTTCAATCGACTTTCAGATCTGGATCATCAAATCCTAGAAGAGTAAAAAATATAAGATATTTGTAAGAAATTCAAACAAACTCTTATTCGAAAATTGTAAAAACATTGATATCATAGATTTGTGTCTCAAAATACATTTCAGAAAATAATTTAGAGCAAATAATAAATAACACAATGATTTATCGTGGTTTACCAAAATATCTACGTCCATGTTGGGCTCCGGTGAGAGAAATTACTTAACAATATTCAGACAATCAAACCGAAACCTTCAAGCTATCAACTAATATAAACTACACACACCAACTACGCTAGCTAACTAATGATTATTTTTTTTCTTTAGATTATACAAGCTATTACATGATATTTTAACACTCTAATCAATCTAGAAGATAAACCCTAAGTTTATTTCTAAAAGGAGAGAGAAGACTTAAAATCTTGAGGATAAGAGAATAAGCTGAAATATGAATAAGGAAATCATATATATGGTGTGGGTCCAAAGTGATAAAGATCAACAAATTTAGTACATCATGCATTTACATAATAAAACACAAATATTTTAGACTAAAGTCCAATAACCTATAAAAAATTTCAGCCCAAATAATTAGACCAAAGCTAACTTATGACAAAACAAAAAAAAAATAATGTTTCATAATTATAAAAATCCAAATCCAATAGATAATTTAGTTTGTTCTTTTTGTTCTATTTATTTTTTGTGTTGCACATTTTACTTACTCCTCCCATTTAGCCCATATAAAACATTTGACCTAAAATTAATTGATGTATCGAAATCTAAACCTTTATATTTTTGAAACCTCGCAGTCTTCTTCTTCATGAATAAAGTAGAGAAAAAATTCAAGAAAATCCATAAAATGAAGAAAAAAAAAAGGAAGGCTAAAATTAAAAGTTATTGTATAAAATCGTAAATTATTTTGCTATTTTTTGATATGTATATATAATTCAATTAATTTGTTATAAGAAAAACTATGATTTAGATGTATAATATGTGTCAATAAGAAAGATATATAAACAACTACGATTGACAAATTAATCAAAATTATTATATTTTTTATCATTTATTTATATCTTGCAAATATATGAATGTCTATTTAAATTTATAGTTGAATCATGTTTCTTTATTGAGCCTTATTAATATTAATTTTTTTAATTTACTTACAGAAAGATCGTTTATCATGATATTTCGAAATATATTTAGGTAAGTCTTGTCTCTCCTAAAAGTAGATTGTATGTGTAAGAATTTGAATTGATGATAACTTAAATTTAAGTTATAAATTATTTAAATAATCATATGGTTCCGTAAATTGGAGATGTTAACAATTGAGGTCAAATGGAAGGGATTTTCATGCAACAATTGATATTAACCTTACACATATAACTCACTCCCTAGTTTTCTTGTATATTGAAATGTGGGAAGTTAAGAAAACTGATTGTGACCAAACCCAAGATGTAGGAAATGAGCGAGATCAACTAGATTTGTTATTGGGCGATCATATTTGTTCTAGGTTTCATAAAATCTATGAGCCAATTCTTCTACTTAGTTTAATTTCAATTTTTTTGTTAGCAAAGAAGCAATCACTTGATCAAAAGTAGGGACATTACTCAGTTCTTTAACTTAATTTAATTTCAATTTATCTAGTTGTTAAAGAAGCATTCAATTTGATCAAAAGTAAGGACAATTGTAGCATATTGAAGTAGATCTTTAAAAACTTTATAAGAATCAAGAATAAAGTTAAAAATAGTCTTGCACTTATTAGTATCATGCAAGGACTAAGGGGTACCATTTAACATCAAAGTCAATTTTAAAAATTCATAACTGTTATCATCCAAATATTTACTCGCATTTATTTTATAGTTATGAAAATATCCTTTTAAGAAATACAAGTTAGGGAAAGACTTAGTAGAATAGAGAGATTTTAGTTTAACGCAGAGTTCAAGTGCAATATCACATCGATGTACCTTTCAAATAACTGAATCAGACATGTTAAGGAACAATTAATTTAATGGTTCTTCATTTATTTCTCCGACTATGACCAAGAGATGCTTAGGCCATAGTTTTATGTTCTCAATCAATACATGTCCTACATTATGATGAGATAGTAGCGCGTTCATCTTTATCCTCCATACACCAAAGTCAATTTTTCCATCATAGGCTAACATCTCAAACGTGTTGTAGCCATAATTTTAGTACACGGAAAATATAGATATGTACAAACAGTTAAAAAAAGAAACTTTAAAGCATGAACAAATACTTTTTAAAGCACGAGTTTAAATCCACTAAATCTTGAAAACTGAAAAGTCTCTCAGGAGTTCAGAATATATGAAAACATTTTGAAATACCTTCAAAATTTTCAAGAACCCAGAACCACCAAATATGAAAACCCAAAAAATTAAACGAACTTCAATCGACTTTTGGATCTAGATCATCAAATACTAGAAGAGTAAAAAATATAAGAAACTTGTAAGAAATTCAAACAAACTCTTATTTGACTATTGTAAAAACATTAAGATCATAAGATTTGAGTTTCAAAATACATTTCAGAAAAGAATTTAGAGCAAATAATAAAGAACAAAATGATTTATCGTGGTTTAACAAAATATCGACGTCCACGTTGGGCTCCGGTGAGAGAAGTTACTTAACAATATTCAGACAATCAAACCAAAACCTTCAAGCTATCAACTAATCTAAACTACCCACACCAACAATGCTAGCTAACTAATGATTATTTTTTATCTTTAGATTATACAAGCTATTACATGAGATTTCAACACTCTAATCAATTTAGAAGATAAACCCTAAGTTTATTTCTAAAAGGAGAGAGAAGGCTGAAAATCTTGAGAACAAGAGAATGAGCCGAAATATGAATAAGGAAATCTTATATATATTGTGGGTAGGATTTTTATTTGAGCCGTCCAAAGTGATCAAGATCAACAAATTTAATACATCTTACGTTTACATAATAAAACACAAACATTTTAGACTCAAGTCCAATAACCTATAAAGAAGTTCAGCCCAAATAATAAGACCAAAGCTGACTTATAACAAAACTAAAAAAACAATCATGTTTCATAATTATAAAAACCCAAATCCAATAGATAATTTAGTCAGTTCTTTTTGTTTGACTTATTTTTTTGTTGCACGTTTTACTTACTCATCTCCCATTTAGCCCATTTAAAACATTTGACCTAAAATTAATTGCTTCATCGAAATCAAAACCTTTTTATTTTTGAAACCTCACCGTCTTCTTATTCATGAATAAAGTAGACATAAAATTCAAGAAAATCCATAAAATGAAGAAAAAAAAAAGAGAAGGTTAAAATTAAAAGTTATTGTATAAAATGGTAAATTTTTTTGCTATTTATATATAATTCAATTTATTTTTTATAAGAAAAACTGTGATTTTGATGTATAATATGTGTCAATGAGAACGATATATAAACAACTACGATTGACAAATTAATAAATATTATTATATTTTGGATCATTCATTTATATCTTGCAAATATATGAATGTCTATTTAAATTTATAGTTGAATCATGTTTCTTTATTGAGCCTTATGAATATTAATTTTTTGAATTTATTTACAAAAAGATAGTTGATCATAATATTTCAAAATATATTTAGGTAAGTCTTGTCTCTCCTAAAAGTAGATTGTATGTATAAGAATTTGAATTTATGATAACTTATAGTTAAGTTATAAATTATTTAAGTAATCATATGGTTCAGTAAGTTGGAGATGTTAACAATTGAGGTCAATTGGAAGGGATTTCCATGCAACAATTGATAATAACCTTACACATATCACTCATTCCCTAGTTTTCTTGTATATTGAAATGTGCGAAGTTAAGAAAACTGATTGTGACCAAACCCAAGCTGTAGCTTAGTGTAGTTCATTACTTCTACTACGCAAGAAATGAGCGGGATCAACTAGATTTGTTATAGGGCGATCATATTTGTTCTAGGTTTCATAAAAAGCTATGAGCCAATTCTTCTACTTAGTTTAATTTCAGTTTTTTTGGTTAGCAAAGAAGCAATCACTTGATCAAAAGTAGGGACAATACTCAATTCTTTAACTTAGTTTAATTTCAATTTATCTAGTTGTTAAAGAAGCATTTAATTTGATCAAAAGTAGGGACAATTGTAGCATATTGAAGTAGATCTTTAACAACTTTATAAGAATCAATAATAAAGATAAAAATAATCTTGCACTTATTAGTATCATGCAAGGACTAAGGGGCACCATTTAACATCAAAGTCAATTTTAAAAATTCATAACTGTTATCATCCAAATATTTACTCGCATTTATTTTATAGTTAAGAAAATATATTTTAGAGAAATACAAGTTAGGGAAAGACTTAGTAGAATAGAGAGATTTTAGTTTAACGAAGAGTTCAGGTGCAATATCACATCGATGTACCTTTCAAATAACTGAATTAGACATGTTAAGGAACAATTAATTTAATGGTTCTTCATTTATTTCTCCGACTATGACCAAGAGATGCTTAGGCCATAGTTTTATGTTCTCAATCAATACATGTCCTACATTATGATGAGATAGTAGCGCGTTCATCTTTATCCTCCATACACCAAAGTCAATTTTTCCATCATAGGCTAACATCTCAAACGTGTTGTAGCCATCATTTTAGTACATGAAAAATATAGATATGTACAAACAGTTAAAAAAGAAACATTAAAGCATGAACAAATACTTTTTAAAGCACGAGTTTATATCCACTAAATCTCGAAAACAGAAAAGTCTCTCAGGAGTTCAGAATATATGAAAACATTTTGAAATACCTTCAAAATTTCAAGAACCCAGAAACACCAAATATGAAAACCCAAAAAATTAAACAAAATTCAATCGACTTTTAGATCTGGATCATCAAATCCTAGAAGAGTAAAAAATATAAGATATTGGTAAGAAATTCAAACAAACTCTTATTCGACTATTGTAAGAACATTAAGATCATAAGATTTGAGTTTCAAAATACATTTCAGAAAAGAATTTAGAGCAAACAATAATGAACACAATAATTTATCGTGGTTTAAAAAAAATATCTACGTCCACGTTGGACTCCGGTGAGAGAAGTTACTTAACAAAATTCAGACAATCAAACCGAAACCTTCAAGCTATCAACTAATCTAAACTACCCACACCAACTACGCTAGCTAACTAATGATTATTTTTTTATCTTTAGATTATACAAGCTATTACATGAGATTTCAACACTCTAATCAATCTAGAAGATAAACCCTAAGTTTATTTCCAAAAAGGAGGGAGAAAACTGGAAAACTTGAGAACAAGAGAATGAGCCGAAATATGAATAAGGAAATCTTATATATGGTGTGAGTATGGTTTTAATTTGAGCCGTCCAAAGTGATCAAGATCAAAAAATTTAATACATCATGCATTTACATAATAAAACACAAACATTTTAGACTCAAGTCCAATAACCTATAAAAATGTTCAGCCCAAATAATAAGACCAAAGCTAACTTATGACAAAACCAAAAAAAATCATGTTTCATAATTATAAAAACCCAAATCCAATAGATAATTTAGTCAGTTCTTTTTGTACTATTTATTTTTTTGTTGCACATTTTACTTACTCCTCTCCCATTTAGCCCATATAAAACATTTGACCTAAAATTAATTGATTCATCGAAATCAAAACCTTTTTATTTTTGAAACCTCGCCGTCTTCTTATTCATGAATAAAGTAGACATAAACTTCAAGAAAATCCATAAAATGAAGAAAAAAAAGAGAAGGTTAAAATTAAAAGTTATTATATAAAATGGTAAATTGTTTTTCTATTTATATATAATTCAATTTATTTTTTATAAGAAAAACTGTGATTTTGATGTATAATATGTGTCAATGAGAAAGATATATAAACCATTACGATTGACAAATTAATAAAAATTATTATATTTTGGATCATTTAATTATATCTTGCAAATATATGAATGTCTATTTAAATTTATAGTTGAATCATGTTTCTTTATTGAGCCTTATGAATATTAATTTTTTGAATTTATTTACATAAAGATAGTTGATCATAATATTTCAAAATATATTTAGGTAAATCTTGTCTCTCCTAAAAATAGATTGTATGTATAAGAATCTAAATTGATGATAACTTATAGTTAAGTTATAAATTATTTAAGTAATCATATGGTTCAGTAAGTTGGAGATGTTAACAATTGAAGTCAATTGGAAGGGATTTTCATGCAACAATTGATATTAACCTTACACATATCACTCATTCCCTAGTTTTCTTGTATATTGAAATGTGGGAAGTTAAGAAAACTGATCGTGACCAAACCCAAGCTGTAGTTTAGTGTAGTTCATTACTTCTACTACGTAGGAAATGAGCGGATCAACTAGATTTGTTATTGGACGATCATATTTGTTCTAGGTTTAATAAACAGCTATGAGCCAATTCTTCTACTTAGTTTAATTTCAATTTTTTTGGTTAGTAAAGAAGAATCACTTGATCAAAAGTAGGGACAATACTCAGTTCTTCAACTTATTTCAATATCAATTTATCTAGTTGTTAAAGAAGTAATCAATTTGGTCAAAAGTAGGCACAATTGTCGCATATTGAAGTAGATCTTTAACAACTTGATAACAATTAAGAATAAATTTAAAAATAGTCATGCACTTATCATTATCATCCAAGGACTAAGGGGTACCAATTAACATAGAAGTTAATTTTAAAAATTCATCACTATTATCATTCAAAGATTTACTCGCATCCATTTTATAGTTAAACAAGGATCCTTTTAAGAAATACAAGAAAGACTTAGTAGAATAGATAGATTCTAGTTTACCCCAGAGTTCAAGTGCAGTATCACATCGATCTACCTTTCAAATAACTGAATCAGACATGTTAAGGAACAATAAATTGAATGCTTCTTCATTTATTTCTCCGACTATATCCAAGAGGTCTTTAGGCCATAGTTTTATGTTCTTAATCAATGTATGCCCTACATTATGATGAGATAGTATCACATTCACCTTTATCTGTCATACACCAAATTCAGTTTTTCCATCATAGGCTAACATCTCAAGCGAGTTGTAGTAATTATGTTAGTATAAGAAAAAAATAGATATGTAGTTAAAAAAGAAACTTTAAAGCTTGAAAATACTTTTTAAACCACGAGTTTATATCCACCAAATCTTGAAAACTGAAAATTCTCTCACAAGTTTAGAATATTTGAAAACTTTTTGAAATACCTTTAAAGATTTTCAAGAACTCAGAAACACTAAATCTTTAAACATAGTATTGTTTTAAAATTTTTAAGATCATAAGATTTGAATTTCAAAATAGATTTCTACGTCCATGTTGGGCTCCGTTGAGAGAAGTTACTCAACAATATTTTGCGAAGAAACTAAAACCTTCAAGCTATCAACTAATATAAACTACCCAAACCAACTACGCTAGCTAATTAATAATGTTTTTTCTTTAGACTAGACAAGCTATTACATAAGATTTCAACACTCTAATCGGTCTAGAAGATAAACCCTAAGTTTATTTCTATAAGGAGAGGGAGAAAACAGAAAAAACTCTAGAACAAGAGAATGAGCCGAAATATGAATAAGAGAACCTTATATATGGGGTGGGTAGGGTTTTAATTTGAGCCATCAAAGTGATCAAGATCAACAAATTTACAAAATATACCGCAACCATTTTAGACTCAAGTCCAATAACCTATAAAAAATTGAAGCCCAAATAATAATACCAAGCTAACTTCTAACAAAACAGTGACTCTGACTGATCCAACCAGAAAACCAAACAAACTTCACAAATAGAACAACCCAAATCCAACACATTATCTAGTTAGTTCTTTTTGTTCAATTTATTTTTTGTTGGAAATTTTACTTATTCCTCTAACATTTAGTCTTTATAAAGCCTTTGACCAAAAATTAATTGATTAATAGAACTCTAAACCTTTATATTTTTGAAGCCTCACCGTCTTCTTCATCATGAATAAAGTATAGAAAAAATTAAAGAAAATCCATAAAATGAAGAGAAAGGAAAAGAGAAGCTAAAATCAAAAGTTATTGTATAAAAAGGTGAATTTCTTTTCGATTTTTTGATATTTATATATAATTCAATTTTTTTATAAGAAAACTGTAATTTTGATGTATAATATGTGTCTAGGAGAAAGATATATAAAAAATTGCCACTAAAAAATTAATAAAAATTATTATATTTTTTAATCATTTATTTATATTTTGCAAATATATGAATGTCCATTTAAATTTAATGTTGAATCATGTCTCTTTATTAAAGCTTATTAATATATATTTTTTGATTTTTGTTTATAGGAAGATAGTAGATCATGATATTTCAAAATATATTTAGGTAAGTTTTATCTCTCCTAAAAGTAGATTGTATGTATCAGATTTTAAATTGATTATAAAATATAGTTAGGTTACACATTATTTGAGTAATGATAGATGTTACTAACTATCATGAATATATAATATTATGTTAAATTTAATTTTGATTGCCATTATTGATATTGTCTCTTCTCATACCATTTTAAATAATTATGCTTCATTTTTTTTTGTAGATGACAAATAAGGTCTTTCTCTTACCTATTAAGTTGAATTTTTTTTAATACATTTTCTTTTTTTCTAGGCGGGAGGAAGGTTGGGGTTTATAATTAATTATTCTTGCCATTATCTTAACAATTTATGTCAATCAGAAGGGATTTTCATTCAATAGTTGATATTACCCGCACCTTACACATATCACTCATTCTTCAGTTTTTTCGTATATCGAAATTTGGGAAGCTAGGAAAACTGATTGTGAACAAACCCTAGCATAGTTTAGTTCATTACTTCTACTATCCGAGAAATAAGCGGGATCAACTAGATCTGTTATCGGGCTATCACATTACTCAATCTGATGATTTTTCTCTAATAATACGAGATTTCTTGTTGTGGCTCCTTGGACTCCTTCATAATCTTGCTTGGAAGGAGAAACAAAGGTTAGATCCTTGTGAATTACCTTTAAAACATATAGCTGATCTAAAGGATAGGGCTGATCCAAGATTTTTTTAGGGTTAAAAGTTATCACAATCAGCGGGGTTTGGGGATGACTGAAAATAAAATATTTAGACTAATAGCAATGGGGATAAAATTTAGGTTGGGAGAGGGGGTTTAAGGCCAGTTATACTGAATTTTTATCAATTTGTGCAATTGTGACATTATGCATGTCACTTGTTTCCCTATTGCCTTATATTAACGAGACATCCTTTAGTTGTAATATATATCTGTTTTATTCAAGTTTTTGTTTCTTCTTTTCTAGGACTCTCATCAGCTCTCTTTACGTGTTAGCATAGACACAAAAGTGGAAGATACAAAAAAAATAAAAAATGAAACTCAAAAAGTATGGCCCATCACTGCGCACAGTTTAATGATTTATCACATGCCTCCCTAGTTGTGTTTTTGCATCTATTACAAGAATGCTACATATATGGTATACTGGGTTTCTTCCTCCTGATATTTTTAGTTTAAGTTTCATTTTATTTCAATATATAATGTTGTCTGTGTATATATATAGGTACATGTAATTCATGCACAAAGATGCAAGCACTTCAACAACAAATGTATTAAGTTAATGATCCTCGGCTTGGACCAGCAGTTCCGGGAGCGACCACCTAAAACTAAACTCCGTGAGGTTTGTTTTGTAAACTTGATATATGTTTGTAGAAAATGGATTGTCAAAACACGAGATAATTAACTACTCTTAAATTTGATGAATAACTATGTCATATGAATATTTATGGACTTAGATGCTTAATAATATGATAATGTTATTCTATATGTGTTATTCAGCTGACCAAAAAATTATATAGTCTCTTAAACGTATTTGTGGTATGCATAAATTATTTTTTGTCATTTATAAAATATATTTTCAAATCATATTTCCTTTCACCCCTCACCGAAGTAAAGGTACGTTTACTAATGATAAATTAAACTTGGTTGATGAAATATATTTTACATTTGGACCATCTAGTTTTGATGAATGAAAGTTAAACTTGGTTAATAATTTTTTTTTACTTTTGCACCATCTAGTATTGATGAATGATGTTAGTAGCGAGCTCTCTAACTGCTTGACCATTCATTAATTATTTGTTCACTTGTAACTAATACTAATCATATATATATAGCATTTTTAATTTTTAATACTTTATTTACATGAAAAAAGGTCGCTAACCATGATATGTCAACGACAGAGAACATTTTATGTAATTACCTTGGTAAGTCTTAATTCCATTTTAGCAATAGTATTAAATGTATCAGTTCTCAAATTGGTGGTAGATTCGGGTTAAGGAATCATTGACTCATGATACCTCTTAAATCTTACAATATCTTGTTCTTGAATAGATATGCAAGGTTATTTTCTCAATGACTTTAAGGTTGATTTGATCTTGAATTCTTGTAGGTAGAGTCCGTACACGTGACATTATTTTTTGTTTCGATGAGTACATATATAAGTTAGCATATGCAAAGTATTGTAAAAAATTCTTTGTACTTTTGATGATTATTTGTTGCGCTTAAAATAGAAAACTGATGTTTGAACTATTTAGAATTAATGCTTTCAGTGATTTATCATTTGTTGTATGCATAAAATATTTTTGGTCATTTATAAAATATATTTTCAAATCATATTTTCTTTCACCCCTTACCGAAGTAAAGGTACGTTTACTATTTATAAATTAATCTTGGTTGATGAAATATATTTTACATTTGGACCATCTTGTTTTGATGAATGAAAGTAAAACTTGGTTAATGAATTTTTTTCTTTACTTTTGGACCATCTAGTATTGATGAATGATGTTAGTAGCTAGCTCTCTAACTGTTTGACGTTTCATTAATTATTTGTTCACTTGTAACTAATACTAATCATATTAATATATACAGCATTTTTTATTTTTAACACTTTACTTACAGAAAAAAGGTCGATGACCATGGCATGTTAACAACGGAGAACATTTTATGTAATTAACTTGGTAAGTCTTATCGTCCTTTTAATAATAGTATTAAATGTATCGGGTCTCAAATTCGTGGTAGATTCGGGTTAAGGAATCATTGACTCACAATATCTCCTAAATCTTACAATATCTTGTTCCTAAATAGATATGCAAGGTTATTTTCTCAATTATTTTAAGGTTTATTAGATCTTGAATTCTTGTAGGTAGAATCTGTATGCTTGACATTACTTTTTGTTTTTATGAGTTGATATATAAATTAGCATCTGCAAAGTATTATAAATAAATTATTTGTACTTTTGATGATTATTTGTTGCGCTTAAAATAGAAAATTGATGTCTATTAGAATTAATGCTTTCAGTGATTTTTCCTTTGTGGAAAGAATGCGTATTGATTTTGTTTGTTGATCCCATTACAGGGATTCAAGAAAGAGATAAAAAGAAACCATATAAAGATGTTTAAACATGCCTCAACCTGATTCCATAGTTTTTCTTCCTCTAAAAATAATATGGAATAGAAGACATGAGAGTGCATCTCAAATGTTCATTCCTTGGACTATTTTTAAACTGGAGGAAGCTTAGCACTATATATGAGCACAAATTAGTTTAATTCTACTACCCTAGTTATACAACTGGTTGATAATCTAACTTACTTGATATCTTTCTTAGTATGCTTTGGTGTTGCTAAGTTATATTTTTATGAAAATCATTTTATTCTATTACATTACGGCATGTAAGAGGAACAAACATGTAAACAAGTATTGTGTCTAGAATGAATATATATTCTTAGTATGTAGGAATATGTATATAAACACATATTGGTGAATAATTAAAATGAAAACTTATACCCTTGTGATTTGGTTGTTATTTTTATATATCTTTTAAGCGCAACCTCAATTACATACAGAGAATTAACATGTCAATAAAATCAAATCAAAGTCGGAATGTGAGTTGTGGGTTAGATTGCAAATTAATATAACCGAGACATTATTTTGGTCCTTTTAAATGGTTTGCATTGAAATTTATATTACGAATGGCTGAATTGGATAGTCTTCACAAGAAGACAATATCAAGTAAAAATGAGGTACTAGTTGGAGGAGCTTCGACTTCCCATGTGATGATAGACACTGGAATTACATAATCTTGCGCTGTCTTCTAGCATTAATGAAATTTCAGTTAACCAATAAAAATGTAATAGGGTGGGTTGCTTGGGTATCGAGGAGGAGTTTCCAAGATTCGTTGGTAAAGATTTTTGAAACAAAAGATATGCAACAATTTGTTTTGTCACTTGTTGAGATCATTACTTTCCCAATTAGCCAAAAGACTATCATATGACACCTACATTATTGGTATTGGTTGATTTTTTGACTTACATAATTTGATATAAGGGCCATTTTTTTAATAAAGAGAAGACACGTGTAACGAGGGCTGATATAAGGGGATTAAGTTGTCGAATACTGGATTCGGAGGCCAAATCTAAGAACAAATTTCATATTATAAGAGTTTAAGCCTAATTGATCCGGGTTCTATCAATATATCAGGCTCGATTCTTGATATTAAATTCAAATATCTTAGTTTTGTCATCCAATCATTTGAGCGGCGTAATTCCACAATTCCTAGTGAATTTCAAATTTTTATCTCGATTCATAGCGAATCAGAATAAATTTACTGGAAATATCTGAATGGGATCATGGTGGTCCCTTGTGTGTTCTAAAAATAAATGCAATAAGGATAAGAGAACCACAACCGCAAGTGTACGGTTGTCCCAAGTAATATAAGTGATAAAACAGATTCGTTCTCAAGGACGGAATGGTTGACTCTAATGCTTATCAGATAGTAGTTAATTGCACGTGAAAAACAATTAAAGGATTTTAAGATTGATTGTTGTGTTTCTAATAACTAAGACAAATACTGAAAAGACTAAATTAATGCAAGTAATTAACTAGACGTAAGAAAATAAAGTGTTTACGCAAGATGAGAATGCATTACTTGAGAGATGCAAGGATTTCACCTAATTATCATTCATTTCATACATTGTTTAAGGGACAAATTGGTAAATTTGTATTGTTCGGGATTCGGAAATCTCCTTACCCCCGTCAGGGTGGACTAAGGAGCTACTATTAAATGCTACAAACTCCGTCGGGGTGATTATAGTCCACTCTCAAGTGAGTAAGTCTAATTTATCCAATAGGCCATAAGTTTAATTAAACTCGTCAGAGTCTATAATTCCTAACCTACATTCATTAAATAGTTCTGTACCCAGACCCCCCGTCAAGGTGATCCAATCGCCACTAATTGAAATAGCCTGGATACTAAATCCTATGATTGATTCATGACTTCAATAATAGTAAATAAAAGCAAATTAATGAAAAATAAAATTTACCTAATTTAATTTAAATAATAATTATCTCAAATTCAAACATATGAAACGAACTCAATTTGGGATTAACCCATTATGTGTTCTCAAGCACTTAATTAAATTAGCTCATACTAATGCGAAAAACTAAATTAAAAGAAATAAAAGTGTTCATGTTGTTTTACAGAAATAAAAGAAAAACCTAATTTCAGAATTAGATTAGCTGCGATTTGGAGATATAGACCGTCTCCAGCTCTGTAGCTTTTCTGCTTCCTTGACTTCTCTCTGATGCTCTGCTTTGTAAAATATGAATTGTGTGAAAAATAGAAGTCAAAACCCTTATTTATACTCCAAAATTCGGACTTGGACCTTAGGCTAAAGTTTAAATGAAATAATAAAGACCCAAGTCCATTATTTTAACCCAAAATCTCGTAACTGCTGCACCACCTCCACTAAAATAGCTCTAACCGACTCGTTTCAACTCGGATTGTCCTCATTCCAGTTGCTAAAGTTCCGTAACTTAATTGGGCACGTTTTCTATTCACAAGTCAGTGGCTAATTCTCCTCTTAGGTGGCTCGAAATCAGCAATCTTTGGCAACTTTCTAGATTTACAACTTTAAAATATCAATTCTTTCGGGATTTGCCTTCATGCTTTGACTCCATATCACGATCTTTGACTTTATTCTCGGATTCCTCTTCTAGCTAATATTCAAAACCTACAAACTTTTCACTAAAATACCCAATATTACGCGCAAAGGTTTAATAAATTAAAAATGCTAGAAATAAAAGAGGAAAATCAGATTATTGCATATTTAGTCCAAAAGTCTATCAAAATAAACGAATAAACACCAAAAATGATGTCTCCCAAGGGCATAAAATTAGAACATTTAGAGAGACATCAAGACCCCCAACTCAAACCTTTGTCGTCCCAACAATGTAAAACTAAAACAAGGGGAAAGAAGTCATTGCAAAAGAAAGTAGAAGCTAGCAAATAAACCTAAAGAAATTCTTTAAACGAATCTCATATAGAAAAACTCTAGGAACTAGTATACACATACACCTATCATGCAAAGTCGAACACAAATAATCTCAATCATAAAATTAAAGTAGCAATGCTTGAAGCTTACACTTGTACTCATCTCTGTATGATGGCTATAGAGTGTCCCTCAATCCTAACTCGCTTTGAACGCTCCACTTAGTATACTCTCTATTAACAGAATCATAAATTCACTATGAACTTTGGAATCACGAGGACTTTACGGTTTTAGCGTAGTCTTAGGGACGGTGTGGTATGTATATTTGGTAAATTTGAAGTGAGCTTTTGAATCTCTCCTCACTTACCATCAACAACTTTCCACGAGCTTGAGTTTACACTCATATAATGTTCTCACTCAACCCATTTGACGCGCTAATTTTGCGTCCCCAATGTCAACCCAATATATACTAAGATGATTTCCAAAAATATTCCACTTTGCCGGTTTATTTTATTCTTTCTTTTAATTTTATTTTTCATTTCTTTTCTTCCTTTTTTTTTGTACAAGATACCCATGACCCTCGTTTTGATGTGAAAGGTCATGTCTCTTATAAAAAAAATTCTTTTTCTCTTTTTTTTAATCCCGGCAAAGGGTTACAAATAACAATATCATCTTTTATTTTTGTGCCTCAATACAAACACCTATAATCCCCTCCTAATGTAATTTCACAAATGTGGACCCTCCACCCCAAACTCAAGCTCGAGACAGATCTCAGGATCGTGATTCAAGTGCGGGTCATTTGGTCATGCCTAATAATCTAAGGGATAATGGGCTTATATCGTGTCTACAAAAGAAAGGATCAAGGCTCAAAATTGGGCTAAGACGGATAATATTCATATAAGGGATAGCAAGCTAAAAGGCTACAAATGGCTAACAAAAAACTACCCCTATCATTTTCCTAAGCACATAGCTCGTCTTTAGTTCATATATAAGGGGGTTCTCTACTAATTATGGTTTCACGTTCTACACACCAAACATATTCTTTAAGGACAAGCTTACTTCATTTGCATTGTTCATTAATTTTTCCTATCAATTACCTATGTTCGCATGCAATTATAAGTGCGTTTTATACTATTCCCTAAAGTCCACTATTTATTATCATAGATTTATCGAAAGTAAACTTAAAAGGGACATTTAAAATCTTCTACAGTCAAACGCAACCCCCTAATTAATTTTATTGAAAGATATTAAAAACAATTAACACATAAAATTGGGATGAGGGAACGAACCCCACCCCAAACTCAAAAATGAGTCGTATCCCCACGACTCGAAGAGACTCAAAGCAAATAAACTAATATACACTAAATGAGAAGGGATAGAAAATGTATCTTAACCAGCGCGAGGCTGGTTGTCAGTGTTGCTTCCAGGTTGAGTTTTTGAATTCTTCTTCATCAATGGTTGCGTTTAAAGTGTTCTTCATCACCTCAAACTTTTCGTCAAATTTCCCACGTTTTCATCTATTCCTAGCTCTCTAATCATCATCTCCTCTATGAAAATCTCCCCTCAATACCCAATTCTCTTTCTTCATCATGTTCTTCGTACCTTTCCCAACCTTCATGGTCATCTTTGATGACCCCAAACTCAAAGCTTTATGAATTCTAAAAAGTTTTGGATGAAATTGCGATTTTGGTGTTCTTGAAGGTGTACGGATATGAATTATGGTGTATTCTGAGCTGGGTCATAATTATTTCAAGGTTTGGGAAAGGTTTAATGGATAAACTTTAATTTTTGGTGAAAGAAAAATTGGGGTGAAAGTGTGAATTCTATGGTGTTTTGGGAAGATTTATGGTATGATTGTGTGTTTGGATGATGTTTAAAAAGGTGGATTGGTGATATTTTGGTGTTTTGATGATGGAATTTGAGTGTTTTTGGAGCTTTGCTTCGTCATCAATGGTGTTTCATGTGTTGGAGGCCAAAAGAGAGTGAAAAATAAGGTTTTCTTAAGTTTTAGGAAAATTTTCGCCGACGAAAACCGGGTTCCCGCATTTTTGAAACCGGGGACCCTTTTTTTTTTGCCCCAGACGCAAGCCACCTTGCGTCAATCCCTACTCAATGGTAAGAGAGTTGGCTTTTGAAACCGGGTTCCGGACTTGTGGAAAACGGGTTGGCTATTCGCGCGCGAATTTACCAACTCGTTGGACGCAAAGGGTTGCGTATTCGCACAGAAAATTTCCATCTTATTTTTTCGATTTCTCCTTGCCTACACCTCAGATTTTTGTGAACCTTATACACATTTTTAGTGGAAATTGCGCTCCCGATCCATTGGATTACTCAGATTTTCCATTGGAGTTACCATTTTTCTCAGAATTACGTTTTCTTCATTTCGCACCATGTATTGCGTCTCTTTACGCACAATCAGAATTTTTGGGCTATGCATCAGAACTTTTTGACTTCACCATTGGATAGATCTCAAAAAAATAAGTGGTTTAGGCTTAAGAAAAAGTTAATTCCAACCTCCGAGCGTCAAGTTATGATCTTCCGAAGTTTTGATACCTGGGTACAGCACCAAAAACTGGTTCCCGGTTTTTAGAAACCAGGTTCCCGGTTTCTCCTGTATTCTAACCCAAATTTTTCATTCTTTTTCATTCTAGATACCCCAAACTAATGACCTTCACTCCTGTAATCATAAAAAAACACCAACCTTTCTCATTTCTAAAATAAACACTAAATAAAAGACCATTACTCTAATTCACACTAAGAATTTAAAGACATGAAAGCAATAAACTAATATACAATTGAAATAGCTTTTGTTTACCGTCGTTAAGCTCGATGGGTTAACTTATGCATCATTCTTTGACATAACTTCCCTAGCAGTGAGTGAGGTTGTCAATATTTGTTACTCGAAATTTGCGTCCCTTGGCTCTTATTCCAACTAATTTATCCGAGATAACATTTGTAACCATGAATGGTCCTAGCCAAGAGATCTTGGATTCACGCACCTTCGGAGGAGTGTCGGGCTTTTAATTGCAACTTCTTTACCTATTCTGAACTTTTTCTTTCTTTCTTTCTTTCTAAGGTTCTTTTGGAACCTTCGTGGCACGTGCTTTGTTTTTCTTCTTTGCATGATCAAGGTGTGGACTTCCCTTAGGAGTTGGAGGAACTTTAATTGGTGGTTTCTTTCTTACCTCTTTTTCCTCCACTCCTAAGGTTTCTACAACCTTAGTCGGCTCTTTTGGTACCTGTTGAACCACATCTACACGAAAGCAATCCTCCTTGGAATCTGGAAATTTCTTTGGTCTGAACACGTTGAACTTCACCTCCTCGTCTTGGATTCTCATAATCATTTCTCCATTTTCTACATCAATCAAAGTACGCCCCGTGGCTAGGAATGGTCTTCCCAAGATAATGGGGACATTCCTATCCGCATCGTAGTCAAGTATAACAAAATCAACGGGAAAAATTAACGTACCTGCCTTAACGAGGACATCTTCTATTCGTCCCTGTGGATGGACGAGGGATCTGTCAGCCATCTGTAAGACCATAGATATTGGTTTTGCATCACCTATCTTTAATTTCTCAAAGATTGATTTGGGCATAAGATTAATACTTGCACCCAAATCGCATAGCGTTTTTCCTTTCCACTCATTACCAATAGATATCAGAATTGTAAAGCTCCCAGGATCAAGTAGTTTGGGATGTAACTTATTCTGACATATTGCACTACATTCTTTAGGTAAACCAATCATCTCATTATCTCAATACGGCCGTTTGTTGGTGAGGGCTCTTTTCAGAAACTTAGCATACTTTGGTACATCTCTAATAGCTTCTAACAACGGAATATTTATGCTAGGACCTCTTACCTTGTTAAAGAATTTTTGATAATCAGCCATATCACCCTTCTTTTGAACTCTAGATGGAAATGGCGGAGGAGGACAGTTTATTATAATATTATATTTCTCTTTAGGGATTTCCGGGCTCTTCTCCACTTCTATCACTTCAGGTTAATCATTCTTTTTTTTCACATCCTTTACCGGTTTTTCTTTATTGGTAACTTCTTTTTCCTTCATAACCGGAAAAGGAGGTGGGCGAAGCTTCTTACCACTTCTGAGTGAGATAGCATTAAAATCTTTGTATTGGACAGGAGCCTCTGTATTACTAGGCAATTGTCCTTGTGGCCGCTGTTGAAATTTTTTTTCCATCTGAGTTACCTAATTTTCTAACCTTTTAATTGCGGCCTCTGAAGTTTGCTGACTTTGGATCTGAAGCGCAATTAATTTCTCTACAGTTTTCTGAAGGTTAATTGTATCTTCTTGTGGTTGAGCAGGTAGGGCTTTCTGGTTTATAGTGTCATCATAGTTGTCTTGAGGAGGTTGTCTCTGAGCATAGTTTCCTTGATTTTGTCCCCCTTGATAATGATTCTGAGGTCTTAGATTATAGTTGTTACCTTGGAGACGCGGCTGATATGCGTGAGTCGGATTTGCTACCCCATTAGGATTTGAATACTGAAACCCAGGATGGTTTTCGTTAGGTTGATATCCTTGACCATTCAAATTGATATTCCCTCGGTTGGAAACAAACATCACGGACTCTTGATTATTCTGACAATTCTCTCATTCATGATCATTCATACCACAATACGAACATCCATAAACTTCTTGCGCAGCATTCACTTCAACCCTTCTATTCGAAAAACCTTCTTTCACGACTAGGGTGAGTTGCTTCAATTGTTGTTCCAATGTGGTTTTATTTTGTTCTCTAAGGAGGTGAACTTCTCTTCAATGTTGACATTATTAACTCCCCCTTTAACTGGTGTTCTAACAGTATTCCAACCCACTTCATTGTTGACCGTTCTCTCCAAAATAATTCTTGCGTGAACGGGTTGAACTTGTAAAAACGCACCACCACATAATAAATCCATATCTTTTCGTGATCCACCATCAAGACCGTTATAGAAAATTTTCAATTGTTGTTGATCTGAAAGGCCATGATTGTGGACTCTTCGTAAGCAATTCTGAAATCTCGACCAACTTCTACCCAATGTTTCATCATATTCTTGTCGGAAATGTGTTAACTCGAGTTGAGCATCTAACCTCATGTTGGACGGATAATACCTATCGAAAAACGCAGCCTGTAACTGTTCCCAATTAGTAATCTTTCCCAACTCTTGTGAATCATTCCAATCACTCGCTCTATCTATCAAGAAAAATATGAATGTAGCAAAATACATTTGCTCTTTTGTTACCCTTGAGTGATGTACGAATCGCAGATTTGCATAAATCTTTATACTGCGCGAATAGGATCTTCTCCGAGCTTGCAACAAAAATTTCTGAAATGCTGAAATTGGGCTAACATACCCGAATCTAGACGAAATCTTGAAACATTGATATTAGCTGGGCCAATCCCAAGAGGAGGAGCAAGGAATGGTTCTTGTGCTGGACCGGTAAGAAACCATGGATCAGCTACTTGGATTTGAACCGGAGGATTAGGAATAATTGGTGGCACTATTGGCTGGCCATTCGCGTCTAGCTGAACTCTTGGTTCATTGTTATGAAGATTAAGATGTGCCATTTCTTTCGCTAGTCTTACTAATTCTTGTGCTTCTTGTTCTTTTCTTCTCTTGTTAGCAAGTCTGACTAATGATTCGGGATTATCAAGGATCGGAAGTAATGTCTCAAGATCCTTAAAGAGTCTCCTTCGCATACACCAAACCTTAAAACCTGAAAAAGATGAACAAACAAAGCGTAAAACTGAAAAATAAAAATGCAACTAACACTAAAGGATAAACACCGGGGTTTCACGCTACCGTCCCCGGCAGTGGCGCCAAAAACTTGGGTGTCCCTTGTGTGTTCTAAAAATAAATGCAATAAGGAAAATAGAACCATAACCGCAAGTGTACGGTTGTCCCAAGTAATATAAGTGATAAAACAGATTCGTTCTTAGGGACGGATTGGTTGACTCTAATGCTTATCAGATAGTAGTTAATTGCACGTAAAGCAAGTAAATGATTTTAAGATTGATTGTTTGTTTTCTAATAACTAAGACAATTAATTAAAAGACTAAAGTAATGCAAATAAAAGACTAGACGCAAGAAAATAAAGTGTTTACGCAAGATGAGAATGCAGTACTTGAGAGACGCAAGGATTTCACCTAATTATTTTTATACATTGTTTATGGGACAAATTGGTAAATTTGTATTGGTCGGGATTCGGAATTCTCCTTACCCTCGTCAGGGTGGACAAAGGAGCTACTATTAAATGCTACAAACCCCGTCGGGGTGATTATAGTCTACTTTCAAGTGATTAAGTGTAATTTACCCAATAGGCCATAGGTTTAATTAACCTCGTCAGAGTCTATAATTTCTAAACTACATTCATTAAATAGTTCTGTACCAAGACCCCCCGTCAAGGTAATCCAATCGCCACTAATTGGAATAGCTTGGATACTAAGTCCTATAATTGATTCATGACTTCAATAATAGTAAATAAAAGCAAATTAATGAAAAATACAATTTACCCAATTTGATTTAAATAATAATTATCCCAAATCCAAACATATGAAACGAAATCAAATTGGGATTAACCCATTATGCATTCTCAAGCACTTAATTAAATTAGCTCATACTAATGCGAAAAACTAAATTAAAAGAAATAAAAGTGTTCATATTGTTTTACAGAAAAAAAAACTTATTTTCGGAATTAGATTAGCTGTGATTTGGAGATATAGACCGTCTCCAGCTCTGTAGCTTTCTGCTTCCTTGACTTCTCTCTGATGCTCTGCTTTGTAAAATATGAATCGTGTGAAAAATAGAAGTCAAAACCCTTATTTATACTCCAAAATTCGGACTTGGACCTTATGCTAAAATATAAATGAAATAATAAAGGCCCAAGTCCATTATCTTAGCCCAAAATCTCGTAACTGCTGCACCACCTCCGCTAAAACAGCTCTAACATACTCGATTCAACTGATTGACTTCATTCCAGTTGCTAAAGTTCCGTAACTTAATGGGGCACGTTTTCTCTTCACAAGTCAGCGGCTAAATCTCCTCTTAGGTGGCTTGAAATCAGCAATCTTTGGCAACTTTCCAAATTTACAGCTTTAAAATATCAATTCTTTCGGGATTTGTCTACATGCTTTGACTCCATATCACGATCTTTGACTTTATTCTCGGATTCCTATTCTAGCTAATATTCAAAACCTACAAACTTTTCACTAAAATACCCAATATTACGCGCAAAAGTTTAATAAATTAAAAATGCTAGAAATAAAAGAGGAAAATCGGATTATTGCATATTTAGTCCAAAAGTCTATCAAAATAAACGAATAAACACAAAAAATGATGTCTCCCAAGGGCATAAAATTAGAACATTTAGGGAGACATCAGATCACTAAGTACTTGAGCAAATTAGACCATAGTTATAAGAGATTGAATAGTACAATCCCAGGGGATATTTTGTCGGGGAGAATTTTGACAGCCGTCGATTTATCTTACAATAACTTGAAGGGATCGATACCTGGAAATATATCTTCAAGCTTGGTTAGGTCAAGGTTAGGTGGAAATTCTCATACTGGGTAGCTCAAATCAGTATCATTCAAAAGATTTCAGAATTTGACGAACAATACTTTGGAGTGGAAAATACCACCTGAAATTGGTTCTTTCCAAAAATTGGCACTTCGGAACTTAGCGCATAATTGATTCACATGTGGTTTAGGTGCTGAGCTGGTGGGGTAACGAATCTTCAAGAGTTGAAGCTTCAGCGATTGGTGGAGAATTTCCAATTGAGTTGACACAGTTATTTACACTCGAGAGGTTGAATTGGAGTGGGAATTCATTAAACGGTGTAATCCCATCTATATTTCGAGTTTTTGAAACCTTACAAACTAGGATTTGCGTATAAAAAATCATAATTGTTCGATAATATTTAAATTTGTCAGTTACAGAGTCTTTTTGGAAATCCAACTGGGAGAAAATCAACTTGGTGGTGATATTCAAACTATGCCAAGCTAGTTGCAAATTGGTTTGAAGGATTGATTCTGATAACATTTTCTTTATATGATCTCGAGGTTTTGGATCTTTCGAACAACAAGTTCACCGGTGAAATCTCAGATTTTTTGACTAAAATGCAAGGCTTATCCGAACTTATGCTTTCAAATAATCAACTATCTGGAGAAATTCCATCATTCAAATCTGGTGTCAGGGTTTAATACAAGGGGAAATAAGTATCTTACTAATCATCATCGGATACTATCACTATATAAAACAGGAAGAAGAAAACTGTTCTTGTTGGGGTTTGTATAGCTATTGCAGCAGCTTCTTTCGCTGCAGGTTTATTCGCATTACTCACCGTGCTAGATTTCACAAAGACAAACAATTGCATGATGAGGAAGAGCTTCCCTGCCTCCACTCATCCGAGGAAAAATTTTGAAATCAAATGGAATTCACAAGTCAAACATTTTTACTTTATAAAATCCATGGTAGAAGTATTTGATACCCTTAAAGTCATCTGAAGACGAAAATCTCTACCTATTAGAAAGTTGTTATGCCATCTGAAACAAGTTATTTCGTTAAGAAACTTAATTAAAGTCACAAGATGCATCAATTAGGTAATCATGAAGGGGGTTAGGAACAACTGTGAGGTCGCCACCTAAGTCCACCTAAAAGGGGGTTAGGAAAAATTTAGAATCCTGACTACTTATCTAAGAGCTATTATCACCCTTATTAACAGATAGGAAAAAAAAGGAAGGATTAGTGTATACTAGAAAAATCAGAGTTATACTTTCTCATATTATATCTCTCATATTTATTTTATTGGATTAAGTTTAATTTTGTTATCTTAATTATCTCCTCATCAATTATTATTATTTACTTTTATGTCTTTAATTATTAATTACTACGCTATTCTGATAATCAATTCGTATAACGCACTAAGTCTTTGAGAACGAATCTGACTTATCATTAAAACTTACGTACGACCTGTGATACTTGCAGTGAGTTATGAGTTTAGTCTAGGGTTTTAGTGTATCGTTTATCCATATTTTATTATCATATTTTTATTACACCTTAGGCGACACCAAGTTTTTGGCGCCGCTGCCGGGAACTTGTGTCTCATTATCGTGTGGTTATTTAATTTTAGTAGTAGTAGTTTATAGTTATGTTTATTTTTCTAGTTTTTCACTTTTGGTTTGTTTTATTCTAAGTCATGTTTAACAGTATATGCTTGCGGAGCCCGAGAGGTACTTCACAGCTTATAACACACGCTTGAAAGAAGAAAGTGAAAAATGAAGAACAATGGATTTACGAGAGGGAGAATATCCTCCACCACTAGGGGATAAAGCTAATATTTTTAATCAGAATGACGATCAGCGTCAACCACCAGCCCCTCGTGATCTTCCACTTGGTCCTCAAGGACCACGACCACCAGTTGGACATATCAAGAACTTTAACATACAAGAACAAGATCTCCCAGGCTTTGGAGCACCTTTTCGAGTTCAACCATTAGGTTATCGTCCTCCAAAGATCTAAAACATCAAATTCATACCCGATCCGGGTATGCTCAGTCAATTTTCAAATTTTGGACTCTATAGTGGTACAACAATTAAATATCCGGTAAGAGCGATTCAAAAATTCATGCAGATTTGTGTTGCCTACATTACTCCGGGCATTACACGCGAGCAACTATATTGTCACATGTTTTCGTTCTTTCTGACCAACAAAGCTGGTGATTGGCTAGATAGACAACCACCAGGTACACTTAATACTTGGACAGAACTTCAAGCTACATTATTTAACCGTTTTTATCCTAAGAGTATCAGACTCAAAGATTAGATGGAGCTTTCTAAGTTTCGCCAAGAGAATGAAGAAGTAGGAGACGAATGGGCGAGGTTTCAACATAAATTAGCTAGATGTCCGCTTCATAGTTATACCCTATCTTTACAGATAGCTATGTTTTATCAAGGTATTAATGTCGAGAGTAGATTGAGGGTAGATAATATTGGAAGAGGAGGATTTGTGTCCATGGATTCTGCAGAAGCCGCCGAAGATATGGAACGTATTATAGAAATAGAAAAGAGTTGCATCTTTGACGAGCTCCTATTACAAATACCAAAAGTACTCTTCGATTAGATGTAGAAACTGCGAACTTAGATCAATTAACCGCATTAGAAGATAAAATCCAATTAATTAAGCTTGAGATGCAAATACGTCAACAAATGTAGTGCAAGAGGCACAAGGTTGTCTAAAGTGTGAGGTACCGAATCATACATGGGAAGAGTGCGAAGGAAATCCAGCATCTGTTTATTACAAATCCAACCGAGGAAAATACCAATTCAGTAACAGAAATCATCCGGGTATGCAGTATTCCAATCCAAAGGGGCCGCTAAACATGGTAACTATCAACCTCGTCCCCAGAATAAATCTTACCAACCAAGAGGTCAAGTTCCGTATTATGGAAATCGGAATTATAAAAGACCTGCTCCTCCACAACAATCTATTACTGACGCATATACCAATACTTTAGCTCAGAAGGCTTTACCACAACATCCTCAAGAGGGAGATATGAGAGATGAACGATTAAAGAGTTTCATAGATCTTATTAAGAACAACATTCATGTACATAACGAGAATTTGAGAGAACAAGAAGCGTACATTCAAATTTTAGGTATGCAAGTAGAACAAATGAATAAAGTTATAACGAATATTATGGAAGAAAAATAATTGAAAACTATTGAATGAGGTGATTCCAATGTTTGGTTCGAAGCTTGTAAGGAAATTTTCCTTGAAATAGAAGAGAATAAAGAAGTACCATATGCTGAAGAAATTTCCGTGGAAGTTCTTGAAATTGAAGAAGAACCAACCAAGTCAAGCCCCGAAGACTTTGAATTTTCTGAAGATTCAGAATCATCCGAAGATCCGAGTTTATAGAGTTTCTGAGAGATATAGAAGAAGAGATTAGACCGGTTATAGAACTACAAGCTACAAGAGCGAACGAAAAAGAGGAAGAAGCCTTTATAGAGCTGAAAGATGAAGTTGCACCTATTGTGCAAGAAAAATAAAAGGTTGGCTCGCCACCAATTGATCAAACAATGTCAACACATATTCCTAAGACAAATTCCAAAGGTTGAAATTTAACTCAAGACATTTATAAAATATCGAAGCCAAAATGCTTGAGATTGCGAAAAAAGGGCTTACACTGCAACAACTTTTCATGCAAGTTATTCCATAGAAAGAAGCTAGTGTAGAAGCTAGAAATGAGACTGTGGCTCATACTGAGAGAGTCTCGAGAAAAGTTGAAAAAGAGTTAACATTTAAACTCAAAGATCCAAGAAGCTTTAATCTTCCTATTCACATAAATGGTATGCTCAAGATGAAAGCTATGTGTGATGTGGGTTAAGGTGTGAATATTATGCCGAAGTTCGTGTTCGATAGGCTTGGACTTCCGAAGACAGAGAAAGCTTCAGTGAAATTTCAATTTGCGGATAACTCAGTAACAAAAACATGGGGAACAGTGGAGGATATTCATGTTCGAACAGCTAATATCACCATCCCTGCTGAATTTGTTATACTTGATTTAAATGCAAATAAGAAGGTTCCAATTATACTTGTAAAGCCTTTCATGCCACTAATCAAAGCATCATCAACTTCCAGGAGGGAGCACTTACCCTCCAAGCTAAAAATGTAACTGAGACATTCCATGTCTGGGGAAATAAATCAAGGAACTTGGGTCCCAAAGTTCCTATCATCTACAGTCTTTCACATCACAAGGTCCCAGAAGAATCCAACAAAAAACATGTGGATACTGAACCAAAGATTGAGGTTGGGGTCGGCCATGAAGTTTTATGAAAATACCGCAAACCCGAGAATAGGCCACAAAGTCACAAAGATTCGTGGATGGGTCCATTCATAGCCACTGAAGTTGTTTTAGCGAAAGTGTTAGAAATTAGGCCCGAGAGGGACATTAAACAAAGTTTATTAGATATCCGTACCCTTACTCGTTGCTGGGGAGGCTATATTCGTAAATCTTTATAGAGGTAATGCGTCAAGCTTTGAAAGACGTTGAATAGAATTAATGTACAGGAGACAACCCGTAATTTTTAATGTTTTTATGTCTTTAAATATTGTTTTGTTTAGTTGTTTTTTATTGATATTGCGTGATTGAAGAAGGTATTAGTGTTTTTGATGTTTAGGTACTAAGACATTCGAGTTAGGGAGGAAGAAATTTTTTTTGAGCAAATTCTGACCCACCCGCCGGCTAGCCGATGAGATGACCGATATGCCGGTGGGTCAAAACCGTCACAACGGTTGAAAAATTAGGTCCATTGCCGAGACAGAGAGAAAAATCAAAAAGCTGGATCGGTATGCCAGCTTAATGGTGTAGCCTAGGGTGTGATAAAAATAGAATATAAATAAGTGCAATTAATCACCCTAGTCTAGCACGGTTCTGCAAGTATACAGATCGTATGCAAGTTTTAATGATTAAGTAAGATTCATTCCGCAGAGACTACGAAGGTTAGGGGAATCTTATGCAATAATCAAGTGCAAATATTAAAAGCTAGAACAAATAAAAGGCAGAAAAAATAAAGACAAATAGATTTTTATTTGATTTTCAATTAACTAAATTAAACTAATAAAGTAAAGCCAGGAATTTAAATGCAAGGGAAGAAGTAGTATGAGAATATAGCTTGACTCAATAGCATGTAATCCCCACTAGTTTTGCCGTTCTAAACATGTAAAGGTGAATTATGTAGTATTTCAATAATTGGTTCCAATTGCGCTAGGTGGTTTTAAATAGGGTTTACCTGTGTCAATATGGAGTCCTAAGCAAACTGTTCCTGCAATTGGTAAAACAGCAGTACACTAAATCATGGTGATTATCTAGTTAGGTTGATTTGTCAGATCTAAACCGTACACTAAACGTTATGTGCTAAACTTGTAATCAAGCACCGTTGTCAATGGTGACCTAACTACTAGATGGTAATTCTATATGGTCGCGATCCACAAGAACACAAAATATAAATCCAAACACATACACAGAGAATAAAAACAATAATTCAATTTAAAACATAGAATTCCCAAATTAGATAGATGTCAACCAAAACTAGAGTTCATACATATATGCAAAAACTCAAGCTAATAAAAATTTAGTTCATACTAATGGAAGAAAAGAAAGAAATTACAAATTCAAGGGTTGAAGAAGAAATATTGATGAACAGCTCCTTCCAGACTTCTTTTTTTGTGTTGTAAGCTTCCTCTTGGCTTAAGGTTTCACCACGGATGATTTTCTAGTGTTAAGAGGCTGTATTTATAGTGTATAGGTTGACCTAATCGTTTTCTTGAAGGAAAAGGTAAACATTGGGCTCCTAGCCCAACTCAAATTCGTAGCCCAAAAACATGCAATCAGCCCCGTTTTTGTTTTGGTCCTAGAAGCTTGAATACTTATCCGTTTGACGCGTATGAGTAGTCGAAATTCATCGTCTCGGAAAGATATTCAACTTTTCTCCTGACCGTTTCTATAGATTCCTCACCGGTTTGAAGATATAAGCTGATTTGTGGTCGTAGGTCCAGAAATTCAGATTTAAGCCAGCTTTTCCTTTTCCATATTTTTAGCTTTTACTTCCTTATCTTCAATTCTCATGTCTATCTTCTTTCATTTAGCTCTTTGAACCAACTTGGACTCTAATTAATTACCATATATCTCTAAAGCTTCACACTAAATAAATAATTAAACCCAATATGCTCTAAATATAATAAATAATCAATTCAAGACCCAAAATAGGAAAGTGTACTAAATCATGTGAAAATCGACCTATAAACTAATAAATACGCCTAAAATGATGTCTCGGAAATAGATTTTATTATCACAAATGAGGGGACATCACTGAACAAAAACTGTCACAACGGTTGGAGAAATCATGTGCAATGCGGAGCGCAGCTGGGCTAAACCGTGGGCGCAAGTCTCGACACGGTCTGCGATCGGTATGCCGGCACCAGGACCGGTATGCAGACATCTGCCGCTAAAAAGAGAAGAATTTTTTGATTTGTAGGTTATAAAGAAGAAGAGTTTAGTTCCACTCCGAAATTTTTTATCCTTTAAGCCTCCTTTCTTCCCCCAATCTCTCCTAACTCCATTAAATCTTCAACAAATCTTCCCCAAACATCAAAACACTACCCAATCACCATAAATTTACATCCAATCCTTTCCCTATATTCTTACGAAGAAGATTCAACCAACCAAATCATAGCGAAACACTTTGAATCCAATAATAAAAAGCCAAAATTTCCAAATTTCACCCAAAAATTTCTTAGATCCATATCAATAGAGCAAGACTTTATCACACACATATAGAGTATCATCATCATAAAATCTTTCCTAACCCAAATAATGCTTGTTAAACCTATAATCAAGAGTTTCAAATTTCAAGATTGTTCAAAAGCTTTGAGTTGGAGGTCAATTGAGATGACAAAAAGAACAGAAATATTATCCACTGTCAAGGAGATAAACAAGAGTCAAAGTAAGGTATTAGGTTCTAGTGAAAAGAACTCATTTGAAAAAAGTGAAAGTTCCAATCACAAGGGTAAAGCAGGTGAAGGGATTAGATGAAATCTAGATGTGGTAAACTCAAAGGTTAAAAAGGTTCCAACTTTCAAAAAGAAGACACCACAACCTTTACAGGTCAAAAGTCCTACACCCGAAGAAAAAGAAGAAGCTTCAAAGGCCTCGTTAGCTTTAGCAAAAAAACATCTACAAAGAGTACCTTTTGCTTATGAGAGAGTATTTGAAGAAGAAGTTGGTGAAGGTGAGAACAAGAGATTCTTAGATATGGTAGATAGATTTGGTTTGTCTAAGTTCATGGGAAGAAGATCGAATTTATGTTTAAAGTTAGTTTCCGATTTCTATTTAGGCCTATTTGGCTATGATAGTGAAGGTCGTGTTCCAGTTAGAGGCAAGTTAGTTCCTTTTACAGCTGAAGAGATTAAAAACCACTTATAGTTCAAGAAATTGGTTGGCCCATGCAAGTATAGAGAAGTGGTGGAAAATATCAAGACTTTCGATTGGAATCTACTTTTATAGCATGTTTTAGATAAGGAGAAAGTGTAATCACATAACAGAGAGTTGAAGGCACCTTAGCCTTACAAATATCTCAAAGCTGATACAAGAGTTTGGCACAGGTTTCTTACACAATGCCTTTTGAAACATGAGAACTTCAGATATAACTATGAGGAATGCGAACTTTTTGAATTTTATTTTAAGGGGAAAGAAGTGGATGTGACACAATTAATCTTTGAGGAGGTTGTGCGATTTTTTATCTCTCCTACTTCCTTATTTAATTTAAATATCCAACTATGATCACGTGCCTTGTTTGGAAAGCGAATGTAATTCCGTGTGTAGAAGAGAAACTAGTGTACAAAATGAGTAATAATATTGAAAATACTTGGATCAAAACAATTTTGAGAGGAGCAAAAATTGCAAAACTCACAAAAGATGAAGAGGGTCACATTTGGTGAGAAAAGATGGAGGAATGATTAAATAAAGTCGAAGCAGCTCAAACTTTCTTGGCAAATGATGTGGCACAAATCAATTCTAATTAGGTTCATATCGTGACACTCCTTGAGTAGTTAAAGAAAGATCTAGTACATCCTATCTTGGATGTCGAAATGCAAGGCAATAACCTCGATAGTATGTTCTCATTCTTCCTTACTATTTCTATATATGCTTTATTTGCTTGTTTTTAATTTTTTTAGAGTCTTTATCCAGTCTCGGGGACATGCCTCGTTTTTAAGTTGGGGTGTGTGGATTCATTGTCTCTCATCTCCATTATTTGTGTTTTTTCTATTTATTAGGTCGAAATTAAAAATTTTGATACATGAGAATTAGATTTAAAGTGTGTTTAGTAGCTTGAAAGTATAAGTTTAGTAAGTTAATGATAGAGTAGTATGTGTATGAGATGCTTTATTTTGTATGCTTTGAGTATGTACAGGAAACACAAGTTGAAAGTAAATAAAAGTTTGTTAGAAATAGCGATAGAAAGTATGTTCTCTCTCAGGGACTCTTAAGTAGTGTGTAGGCTGTAATACCGAAGCTAGTTGATAAACCCACTTAGTGAATGTGCTAAAGGTAAGAGAATGACAAAATTGCATAGTTTAGAAAGTGATTAAGGCGGTTCTTTGATAAGCCCATTGTTGTCTTTTAGCTTGCTTTCCAAATTATTATATTATATATCCTTATCAACCCTTTCAAGCCTTTCTAAAGCCTTTTTATTAGCCATATTATCTCAAATCTGATACTAGAGTTTGGCAAACTTTTCTTTCACCCAAATGCCTTTTGAAACACGAGAACTTTAGATATAACTATGAGGAACGCAAACTTTTTGAATTTTATCTTAAGGGGAAAGAAGTAGATGTGACACAATTAACTTTTGAGGAGGTGATGCGATTTTTTATGTCTCCTACTTCCTTATTTAATTTAAATATCCTACTTTGATCACGTGCCTTGTTTGGAAAACGAATGTAATTCAGGGTGAAGAAGAGAAACTAGTGTACAAAATGAGTAATAATAATGACAATACTACGATCAAAACAATTTTGAGAGGAGCAAAAATTGCAAAACTCGCAAAAGATTAAGAGGATCATATTTGCCGAGAAAATATGGATGAATGATTGAATAAAGTCGAAGCAGCTCAAACTTTCTTGGCAAATGATGTGGCACAAATCAATGTTAAGTAGGTTCATATCGTGACACTCCTTGAGTAGTTAAAGAAAGATCCAGTACATCCTATCTTGGATGTCGATAATGCGAGGCAATAGCCTCGAGAGTATGTTCTCATTCTTCCTTACCATTTCTATATATGCTTTATTTGCTTGTTTTTAATTTTTTAAGAGTCTTTTTCCAGTCTCGGGGACACACCTCATTTTTAAGTTGGGGTGTGTGGATTCATTGTCTCTCATCTCCATTATTTGTGTTTTTTCTATTTTTTAGGTCGAAATAAAAAAATTTGATACATGAGAATTAGATTTAAAGTGTGTTTAGTAGCTTGAAAGTATAATTTTAGTAAGTTAATGATAGATTAGTATGTGTATAAGATGCTTTAATTGTATGCTTTGAGTATGAACAGGAAACACACATTGAAAGTAAAGAAAAGTTAGTTAACAATGGCGATAGAAAGTATGTTCTCTCTCAGGGAGTCTTGAGTAGTGTGTAGGCGGTAAGATCCAAGCTAGTTGATAAACCCACTTAATGAACGTGCTAAAGGTAAGAGAATGACGAAATTGCATAGTTTAAAAAGTGATTAAGGCGGTTCTTTGATAAGCCCGTTTTTTGTGTGAACATCTTTATGCTTTAGTAGTGGGTAATTTTGGATTCTACTTTCTGCATCAACGCATTCGGTTGAGTGAGAACGTTTTATGAGAGTAACTCAAAGCTCTAGGGCGATTCGTTGATGGCTAGTGAGGAGAGAGACAAAAAATCGAACTGAATTATCCAAATGTACTATCATACCGTCCCTAAGCTGACATTACAACCTTAAAGACCTTATGATTCTTTGTGATGTAATCTAGAAGTGACTGAGTCGTTAGAGAGTAGTTAAGTGGATCTTTGGATAGTAGTGAAGTTCGATGAACAATCTATATCCTCCTTGGTAAAATGAGTAAATAACCTCTCCTTCTTACATTGTGAGGCTAATGTAATCTTGAATTCAAGCCGTGTTGATTGTAGTTATGACAAGTGTGCATGTAATCTAGTTTGTAAATATTATTACATGAAATTTTCTTAGTAGTTGCTTTGAATTTATTCTATATATTCTGCTATCTTCTTTTCCACTATGCTTAATTGACCTATGTGTGTATCTAGATACTTCCCTCTGTTTTTATCTTTATTGTATCGGAACGATACAACTTTGATTTTGGGGTCTTGATGTCTTTCTATTTGTGATAAATTAATTTAGGTTGGAGACATCATTTTAGGTGTAATTAGGAAGGTAATAATCGATTTTTATTCATATTATGCCATTTTCCTATTTCTTGTCTTGATTTGATGATTTATTATTTTTAGAGCATATTTGGTTTAATTTGTGTGTTAATGTGAAGTTTTAAAGATATATGGTACTTAATTAGATTTCAAATCAATTCGAAGAGATAAAGGAAGAATACAAGGGAAAATAAGTATCTTACTAATCATCGTTGAATACTCTCACTATATAAAACAGGAAGAAGAAAACTGCTTTTGTTGGGGTTCTTATAGCTATAGCAACAACTTCTTTCACGTCTACAGGTTTATTCGCATTACTCACTGTGTTAGATTTCACAAAGACAAACAATTGCATGATGAGGAAGAGCTTTCCCTGCCTCCACTCATCCGAGGAAAATGTTGACATCAAATGGAAATCACAAGTCAAACATTTACTTTATGAAAGCCATGGTAGAAGTAGCTGATACCTCTAACGTAATCTGAACACGAAAATCTCTACCTATTAGACAGCTGTTATGCCATCTGAAACAAGTTATGTCGTTAAGAAACTTAATTAAAGTCGTAAGATACATCAATTAGGTCATCATGAAGGGGATTAGGAACAACTGTGAGGTCGCCACTTAAGTCCACCCGGAAGGGGGTTAGAAAAAATTTAGAATTCTGACTACTTATCTAAGAGCTATTATCACCATTATTAACAAATAGAAAAAAAAGAAGGATTAGTGCATACTAGCTAAACCAGAGTTATACTTTCTCATATTATATCTCTCATATTTATTTTATTGTCTTAAGTTTAATTTATTTATCTTAATTATCTTCTCATCAATTATTATTTACTTTTATGTCTTTAATTATTAATTACTACGCTATTCAGTTGATCAATTCGTATGACGCACTAAGTCCCTGAGAACGAATCTGACTTATCATTAAAACTTGTGTATGACTTGTGATACTTGCAGTGAGTTACGTGTTTAGTCTAGGGTGTTAGTGTATTGTTTATCCATATTTTATTATCATATTTTTATCACACCTTAGGCGACACCAAGTTTTTGGCGCCGCTGCTGGGGACTTGTGTCTCATTAGAGTGTGGTTACTTATTTTTAGTAGTAGTATTTTATAGTTATTTTTATTTTTCCAGTTTTACGCTTTTGGTTTGTTTTAGTCTCTGTCAAGTTTAACAGTTTATGCTTGCGGAGCTTGAGAGGTACTTCACAGCTTATAACAAACACTTGAAATAAGAAAGAGAACAATGAATAATAATGGATTTACGAGAGGGAGAATATCCTCCACCACTAGGGGATAAAGCTAATATTTTTAATCAGAATGACGATCAACGTCAACCACTAGCCCCTCGTGATCTACCACTTGGTCCTCAAGGACCACCACCACCATTTGGACATAACAAGAACTTTAACAGACAAGAACAAGATCTCCAAGGCTTGGGAGCACCTTTTCGAGTTCAACGATTAGGTTATCATCCTCCAAAGATCCAAAACATCAAATTCATACCCGATCAGGGTATGCTCAATCAATTTTCAAATTTTTGACTCTATAATGGTACAACAACTAAAGATCTGGTAAGAGCGATTCTAAAATTCATGCAGATTTGTGTTGCCTACATTACTCCGGGCATTACACGCGAGCAACTGTATTGTCACATGTTTTTATTATTTCTGACCAGCAAAGCTGGTGATTGGCTAGATAGACAACCACCAGGTAAACTTAATACTTGGACAGAACCTCAAGCTACATTCTTTAACCATTTCTATCCTAAGAGTATCAGACTCAAAGATCAGATGGAGCTTTCTAAGTTTCGCCAAGAGAATGTAGAAGAAGTAGGAGACGCATGGACGAGGTTTCAATATAAATTAGCTAGATGTCCGCTTCATAGTTATACCCTATCTTTACAGCTAGCTATGTTTTATCAAGGTATTAATGTCGAGAGTAGATTGAGGGTAGATAATCTTGGAAGAGGAGGATTTGTGTCCATGGATTCTGCATAAGCCTTTGAAAGTATGGAATGTATTATAGAAATATAAAAGAGCTTGCATCTTTGACGAGCTCCTATTACAAACACCAAAAGTACGTTTCGATTAGATGTAGAAACTGCGAAACTTAGCTCAATTAACCGCATTAGAAGATCAAATCAAATTGATTAAGCTTGAGATGCGGAAACGTCAACAAATGTAGTGCAAGAGGCACAAGGTTGTCTAAAGTGTGAGGTACCGAATCATACACGGGAAGAGTGCAAAGGAAATCCAGCATCTGTTTATTACAAATCCAACCGAGGAAAATACCAATTCGGTAACAAAAATCATCCGGGTATGCAGTATTCCAATCCAAAGGGGACCTCTAATCAAGGTAACTATCAACCTCGTCCCTAGAATAAATCTTACTAACCAAGAGGTCAAGTTCCATATTAGGGAAATCAGAATTATAAAAGACATTCTCCTCCACAACAACCTATTACTGACGCATATACCCATATTTTAGCTCAGAAGGCTTTACCACAACATCCTCAAGAGGGAGCTATGGGAGATGAACGATTAAAGAGTTTCATAGATCTTATGAAGAAAAAAATTCATGCACATAACGAGAAGTTGAGAGAACAAGAAGCGTCAATTCAAATTTTAGGTATGCAAGTAGAGCAAATGAATAAAGTTATAACGAATATTATGGAAGCAAAAGAATTGAAAACTGTTGAATGAGGTGATTCCAATGTTTGGTTCGAAGCTTGTAAGGCAATTTTCCTTGAAATAGAAGAGAATAAGGAAGTACCATATGCTAAAGAAATTTCCGTGGAAGTTCTTGAAATTGAAGAAGAACCAATCAAGTCAAGCCCCGGAGACTTTGATTTTTCTGAAGATTCAGAATCATCCAAAGATTCGAGTTTATAGAGTTTCTGAGAGATATGCAAGAAGAGATTAGATTGGTTATAGAACTACAAGCTACAAGAGCGAAAGAAAAAGAGGGAGAAGCCTTAATAGAGCTGAAAGGTGAAGTTGCACCTGTTGTGCAAGAAAAAAAAATGAAGAAAAGGTGGGCTTGCCACCAATTGATCAAACAATGTAAACACATATTTCTAAGACAAATTCCAAGGTTGAAATTGAACTCAAGACATTTATTAAACATCGAAGCCCAAATGCTTGAGATTGCGAAAAAAGGGGCTTACACCGCAACAACTTTTCACACAAGTTATTCCATAGAAAGAAGCTAGTGTAGAAGCCAGGAATGAGACTGTGGCTCATACTGAGAAAGTCTCGAGAAGAGTTGAAATAGATTTAACATTGAAACTCAAAGATCCAGGAAGCTTTAATCTTCCTATTAACATAAATTGTATGCTCAAGATGAAAGCTACGTGCGATGTGGGTTAAGGTGTGAATCTTATTCCGAAGTCCATGTTCGATAGGCTTGGACTTCAGAAGACAGAGAAAGCTCCAGTGAAATTTCAATTTGCGGATAATTCGATAACAAAAATATGGGGAACAGTGGAGGATGTTCATGTTCGAACAGCTAATATCACCATCCCTACTGACTTTGTTATACTTGATTTCGATGCAAATAAGGGGGTTCCAATTATACTTGGAAGGCCTTTCATGGCAACCAATCAAACAATCATCAACTTCCAGGAGGGAACAGTTACCTTCCTAGCTAAAAATGTAACCGGGACATTCCATGTCTGGAGAAATAAATCAATGAAGTTGGGTCCCACAGTTCCTATCATCCACAGTCTTTCACATCACAAGGTCCCAAAAGAATCCCATACAAAACATGTGGATACTGAACCAAAGATTGAGGTTGGGGTCGGCCAAGAAGTTTTATGGAAATACCGCAAACCCGAGAATATGCCACAAAGTCACAAAGATTCGTGGATGGGACCATTCATAGCCACTGAAGTTGTTTTAGCTAAGATGATAGAGATTAGGCCCAAGAGGGACATTAAACGAAGTTTAGTAGATATTCATACCCTTACTCGTTGCTGGGGAGGCTATATTCGCAAATCATTATAGAGGTAACGCGTCAAGCTTTGAAAGACGTTAAATAGAATTAATGTACGGGAGACAACCCTTAACTTTTAATGTTTTTATGTCTTTAAATATTGTTTTGTTTAGTTGTTTTTTGTTGATATTGCATGATTATAGAAGGTATTAGTGTTTTTGATGTTTAGGTACTAAGACATTCGAGTTAGGGAGGAAAAGAAATTTTTTTTGAGCAAATTCAGACCCACCCACCGGCTAGCCGATGAGATGACCGGTATGCCGGTGGCTCAAAACCGTCACAACGGTTGAAAAATTAGGTCCATTGCCGAGACGGAGAGAAAAATCAAAAAGCTAGATCGGTATGCCAGCTCAACAAAAACCGTCACAGCGGTAGGGGAAAACATGTGCAATGTCGAGAGCCAATGGGCGCAAGTCTCGACACGGTCTGCGATCAGTGTACCGGCGCTAGGACCGATATGCAGACATCCGCCGCTAAAAAGAGAAGAATTTTTTTATTCGTAGGTTATAAAGAAGAAGAGTTTAGTTCCATTCCGACTTTTTATATCCTTTAAGCCTCCTTTCTTCTCCAATTTTCTCCTAACTCCATTAAATCTTAAACAAATCTTCCCCAAACATCAAAACACTACCCAATAACCATAAATTTACATCCAATCCTTTCCCTATATCCTTACAAAGAAGATTCAACAAACCAAATCATATCTAAACACTTTGAATCCATAATCAAAAGCCACAATTTCCAAATTTCACCCAAAAAAAATCTTAGATCCATATCAATAGAGAAAGAGTTTATCATACACATATAGAGAATCGTCATCATAAAACCTTTCCTAACACAAATAATGCTTGTTCAACCTATAATCAAGAGTTTCAAATTTCAAGAGTGTTCAAAATCTTTGAGTTGGAGGTCAATTGAGATGACGAAAAGAACAGAAATATTATCCACTGTTAAGGAGATGAAGAAGAGTCAAAGTAAGGTATTGGGTTCTAGTGAAAAGAACTCACTTGAAAAAAGTGCAAGTTCCAATCACAAGGGTAAAGCATGTCAAGGGATTAGATGAAATCTAGATGTGGTAAACTCAAAGGGTAAAAAGGTTCCAACTTTCAAAAAGAAGACACCACAACCTTTACAGGTCAAAAGTCCTACACCCGAAGAAAAAGAAGAAGCTTCAAAGGACTCGTTAGCTTTAGCAAAGAAACATCTACAAATACTATCTTTTTCTTATGAGAGAGTATTTGAAGAAGAAGTTGGTGAAGGTGAGTACAAGAGATTCTTAGATATGGTAGATAGATTGGGTTTGTCTAAGTTCATGAGAAGAAGATAGAATTTATGTTTAAAGTTAGTTTCCAATTTCTATTTAGGCCTCTTTAGCTGAGATAGTGAAGGTCGTGTTCCAGTTAGAGGCAAGTTATTTCCCTTTACAGTTGAAGAGATTAGAAACCACTAATAGTTCAAGAAATTGGTTGCCCCATGCTAGTATAGAGAAGTGGTGGAAAATATCAATGTTTTCGATTGGATTCTAATATTTTAGCATGTTTTAGATAAGGAGAAAGTGAAATCACATAACAGAGAGTTGAAGGCACCTTAACCTTACAGATATCTCAAAGCTGATACAAGAGTTTGGCACAATTTTCTTACACCTAATAACTTTGGAAACACGAGAACTTCAGATATAACTATGAGGAACACAAACTTTTTGAATTTTATTTTAAGGGGAAAGAAGTAGATGTGGCAGAATTAAACTTTGAGGAGGTGATGCGATTTTTTATCTCTCCTACTTCCTCATTTAATTTAAATATCCTACTATGATCACGTGCCTTGTTTGGAAAGCGAATGTAATTCGGGTGAAGAAGAGAAACTAGTGTACAAAATGAGTAATAATATTGACAATACTTGGATTAAAATAATTTTGAGAGGAGCAAGAATTGCAAAACTCACAAAAGATGAAGAAGATCATATTTGGCGAGAAAAGATGGAGGAACAATTAAATAAATTCGAAGCAGCTCAAACTTTCTTGGCCAATGATGTGGCACAAATAAATTCTAATTAGGTTCATATATTGACACTCCTTGAGTAGTTAAAGAAGATCCAGTACATCCTATCTTGGATGTCGATAATGCGAGAAAATAGCCTCGATAGTATGTTCTTATTCTTCCTTACCATTTCTATATATGCTTTATTTGCTTGTTTTAAATTTTTTTTAGAGTCTCTTTCGAGTCGCATGGACACTCCTCATTTTTAAGTTGGGGTATGGGGATTCATTGTCTCTCATCTCCATTATTTGTGTTTTTTCTATTTTTTAGGTCGAAATGAAAAATTTTGATACATGAGAATTAGATTTAAAGTGTGTTTAGTAGCTTGAAAGTATAAGTTTAGTAAGTTGATGATAGAGTAGTATGTGTATGAGATGCTTTATTTTGTATGCTTTGAGTATGAACTAGAAACACACATTGAAAGTAAAGAAAAGTTAGTTAGCAATGGAGATAGAAAGTATGTTCGCTCTCAGGGAGTCTTGAGTAGTGTGTAGTGTGTAAGATTCAAGCTAGTTGATAAACCCACTTAATGAGCGTGCTAAATGTAAGAGAATGACAAAATTCCATAGTTTAGAAAGTTATTAAGGCGGTTCATTGATAAGCCCATTGTTGTCTTTTAGCTTGCTTTAATTATTATATTATATATCCTTATCAACCCTTTCAAGCCTTTCCAAAGCCTTTTTATTAGCCATATTATAAGCCATATCCCTTTAGATTTTAAAACTTTTTTATATGACCCGCACTCGAATCGCGATGAATAGACAATTATTTTAGAACTTGAGTTTGGTGTGGTGGGTCCACCATTATGGAAAATATTATTGGGTTAGGATTTTTGAGCTTATTAGTTGTGCTCTATTCTTATTATTGAAGATGATTCACAATTTATTATATTGTAACCCTTTTCCTGGGTAAGAGAAAATGAAAAAGCTATGAAAAGCATGAAAAGAAAAATATATGAGAAAAAGATAGTTATGATATCTCAATATCAAAATGAGAGTCATAGATATACACAAGAAAAAAATTTAATATGAAAAGAATATATATATATATATATATATATATATATATTTGGACCGGCAAAAAGGAATTTTCGTGTGAATATCTTTATGCTTTAGTAATGGGTTATTTTGGATTCTACTTTGTGCGTCAACGCATCGGTTGAGTGAGAACGTTTTATGAGAAAAACTCAAAGCTCTAGGGCGATTCGTTGATGGCTAGTGAGGAAAGAGCCAAAAACTCGAACTGAATTATCCAAATATACTATCATACCGTCCCTAAGCTGACATTACAACCTTAAAGACCTTATGATTCTTTGTTATGTAATCTAGAAGCGACTAGGTCGTTAAAGAGTAGTTAAGTGGAACTTTGGATAGTAGTTAAGTTCGATGAACAATCTATAACCGCCTTGGTAAAATGAGTAAAGAACCTTTCCTTCTTACATTGCGAAGCTAATCTAATCTTGAATTCAAGTCGTGTTGATTGTGGATATTACAAGTGTGCATGTAATCTAGTTTGTAAAAATTATTACATGAAATTTTCTTAGTAGTTGCTTTGAATTTATTCTATATATTCTGCTATCTTCTTCTCCACTATGCTTAATTGACCTAGGTGTGTATCTAGATACTTCCTTTTGTTTTTATCTTTATTGTATCGGGACGATACAACTTTGAGTTTGGGGTCTTGATGTCTTTCTATCTGTGATAAATTAATTTAGGTTGGAGACATCATTTTAGGTGTAATTAGGAAAGTAATAATCGATTTGAATTCATATTATGCCATTTTCCTATTTCTTGTCTTAATTTGATGATTTATTATTTTTAGAGCATATTTGGTTTAATTTGTGTGTTAATGTGAAGTTTTAAAGATATATGGAAATTAATTAGATGTCAAATCGATTCGAAGAGATAAAGGAAAGAAGATAAGGATGGAAATCGAAGATAAAAAGAAGTAATGGTAAAATAGGAAAAGATAAGTTTCCAAGTAAATCTGAATTTCTACAGCTACGTCCACTAAAGTGATCATAACTTAAAATCGGCTGAGAATTTGGAAGAACTGTTAAAATCGGTTGTGTAAATATTTAGTAGAATAGAGGGAGTCTAGTTTACCCAGAGTTCAAGTGCAGTGTCACATTGATCTACCTTTCGAATAACTGAATCAGACATGTTAAGGAACAATAAATTGAATGCTTCTTCATTTATCTATCCGACTATGTCTAGGAGATCTTTAGTCCATAGTTTCATGTTCTCAATCAATGCATGTCCTACCTTATGAAAAGATAGTAGTGCGTTCATATTTATCTGCGTAAACCGAAGTTAAATTTTCCATCATAGGATAACATCTCAATACGAGTTGTAGCCATCATGTTAGTAAACGAAAGATATAGATATGTACTAACAATTAAAGAAGAAACTTTAAAGTATGAAAATAATTTTAAAAACACGAGTTTATAAATCCACAAGAATTAAAACCCAAAGAATTAAAAGAACTTAAATCGACTTTTAGATCTGGAACAATAAGTAAATCGACATATCCGATCTACCTTTCAAATAACTGAATTGGACATGTTAAGGAACAATAAATTGAATGCTTCTTCATTTATTTCTATGACTATGTTCAGGAGATCTTTAGTCCATAGTTCTATGTTCTCAACCAATTATGATGAGATAGTCGCACGTTCATCTTTATTTTTCATACACCAAAGTCAATTTTTCCATCATTGGCTAACATATCAATACGAGTTTTAGCCATCATGTTAGTACACAAAAAATATAGATATCTACAAACAGTTAAAAAAGAAACTTTAAAGTATGAAAATACTTTTTAAATCACTAGTTTATAAATCCACAAGATATCGAAAACTAAAATATCTATATGGAGATCTGAATTTATGAAAACTTTTTTGAAAAAACTTTAAAGATTTTCCTGAACCTAGAATCACCAAATCAAAAACCCACAAAAATAAAAGAACTTAAATCGACTTTTAGATTTGGATCATTAACCCCTAGAAGAGTAAAAAATATAAGATATTTGTAAGGGTTTTAAACAAACTCTTATTCCATTGTTGTAAAAACATTAAGATCATAAGATTTGACTTTCAAAATACATTTCAGAAAAGAGTTTAGAGCAAACAATAAAGAACACAATGATTTATCGTGGTTTAACAAAATATCTACGTCCTCGTTGGGCTCCGGTGAGAGAAGTTACTTAACAATATTCAAACAATCAAACCGAAACCTTCAAGCTATCAACTAATCCAAACTACCCAAAACAACTACGCTAGCTATTTAATGATTATTTTTTTATTTTGACTATACAAGCTATTACATGAGATTTCAACACTCTAATCGATCTAGAAGATAAATCCTAAGTTTATTTATAAAAGGAGAGAGAAGACTGAAAAACTCGAACACAAGAGAATGATCCCAAATATGAATAAGGGAACCTTATATATGGTGTGGGTAGGGTTTAAATTTGAGATGTCCACTGTGATCAAGATCAATGAATTTAATACATCCCACGTTTACATAATAAAACACAAATATTTTAGACTCAACCAGTCCCCTATAAAAAAGTTCAGCCCAAATAATAAGATCAAAGCTGACTTATGACAAAACAGTGACTTCGCCTGATCCAACCAAAAAACCAATCACATTTCATAAACATAAAAACCCAAATTCAATAGATTATTTAGTTAGTTCTTTTTGTTCGATTTATTTTTTGTTACTCCTCTCTCATTTAGTCCATGTAAAACATTTAACCTAAAATTAATTGATTCATCGAAATCTAAACCTTTATATTTTTGAAACCTTCGCCGTCTTCTTCTTCGTGAATAAATTAGAGAAAAATTTAAGAAAATCCATAAAATGAAGAAAAAAGAAAAAAGAAAAAAGAATGCTAAAATCAAAAGTTGTTGTATAAAATGGTAAATTGTTTTGCCATTTTTTGATATTAATATATAATTCAATTTATTTTTTATAAGAAAAACAAGGATTTTGATGTATAATATGTGTCCATGAGAAAGATATATAAACGATTACTACTAAAAATTAATAAAAATTATTATATTTTTTAATCATTAATTTATATCTTGCAAAAATATGAATGTTTATTTAAATTTATAATTGAATCATGTTTCTTTATTGAGCATTATTAATATATATTTTTTGAATTTATTTACAGAATGATAGTTGATCATGATATTTTAAAATATATTTAGATAACTCTTCTCTCTCCTAAAAGTAGATTGTATGTATAAGATTTTAAATTGATGATAAATTATAGTTAAGTTATAAATTATTTGAGTAATCATATGGTTCAGTAAGTTGGAGATGTTAACAATTGAGGTCAATTGAAAGGGATTTTCATGCGACAATTGATATTACCTGCACTTTACACATATCACTCATTCCCTAGTTTTCTTGTATATAGAAATATGGGAAGCTAGGAAAACTGATTGTGAACAAACCCAAGTTGTAGCTTAGTGTAGTTCATTACTTATACTACCCAGTAAACTAGATCTATTATTGGGCGATCATATTACTCAATCCAATGAATTTTCTTTAATAATCCAAGTTTTCTTGTTCTGGCTCCTTGGACTCCTTCAATCCGGCTTGGAAGGAGAAACAAAGGAGGGATCCTTGTGTATTAGCTTTAGAACATATAGATGATCTAAAGGATATGGTTGATCCAAGATTTCTTCCAGGGTTAAAATTTATCATAATAATAGAGGTTTGGGCGTGACTAAAATTTAACGAGACATTCTTTAGTTGTAATATATTTTTGTTTTATTCAAGTTTATGTATCTTCTTTTCTAGTACTCTCATCAGCTCTCTTTACGTGTTTGTATAAACAAAAAAGTAGAAGATCCGCAAAAACAGTATTAAAACTCAAATGCATGGCCCATCACTGTGCACACTTTAATTGATTTATCACATGCCTCTCCACTTGTGTTTTTGCATCTATTACAAGAATGCTACACATATGGGTAAACTTGTTATCTTCCTCTTTGTTTTTTACAGTTTAAGTTTCTTTTTATTTCAATATATTTTGTAGATTATGTGTAAAATATATTTGTACATGTGTATATGTGATATTAAGTAAATCCCCATGTTTGTCCTCCAATTTAGTTTCTTTTTTTAACATTTGTATCTTGGTTGAGTTTTTCAGGAGAGGCATAATAAAGTTCTATAATGATAAATCAAAATCTTACACCAGCCTAGCTAAAGTTGAATCAATTTTATCCATAGAAGATATAGCAAAACCAAATAATGTGTACCATAGGAAACACAACTTAATGGTGGTACATAATAATTTCTTTAACAAGAGCTATGGTAATCTTCAAGAAGTACCATCTGGGGTGGGGGTTTACCCAATCGATCTTCACATTCTGAAATTCCACTGGGTATCCCAGCAGCTGCTACTGGTCATCTTTTGGAAATGATGAAGAAATATTATGAAAATGATGAAAAGTTTCTTGCTTCTTAGCCCAGTCTAGTCAATCTTGTAGACTGTAATGGCTACAAACTTTCTTTTAATATTCTATTCTTTAACTCTTCAATTTTTAAGCCACGTTTCCTCTATATTAGTGTTGTTTTCGTCTACAAAGACGCAAGCAATTTAACAACAAGTGTATCAAGTTTTACATAATGATCCTCAACCTGGACCGAGCGAGCGACCACCTGAAACTGAACTCCATTAGGTTCGTTTTGTAAACCTTATATATGTTTGTTGAAATTGGATTGTTGAAACAGGGGATAACTAATTACTCCTGAATTTGATGAATAAGTATTTCCTATAAATATTTTATTATGGATTTAAATGCATAATAGTACGATAAAGTTATTTTTTGTCTTATTTGGCGACAACTATATTGTCTCTGGCTGATAAAAAAAATCAACGGTATGCGTATAATCTTTTGGTCATTTATAAAATATATTTTTCAAATCACATTTTCTTTAATAGTTCACTTGAGTAAATTAATGTTTATTTTTTATAAATTATACTTCGTTGATGAAATATATTTTACTTCTGGACCATCTAGTTTTGATGAATGAAAGTCAAACTTGGTTAATGGAATTTCTTTTACTTTTGGACCATCTAGTTTTGATTAATGATGTCCGTAGTTAGCTCTCTAACTATTTGAAGTTTTATTAATTATTCTTTCACTTGTAACTAATACTAATCATATTAATATATATAGCATTTTTTTAATATTTTATTTACCGAAAAAACGTCTCTAACCATGGCATTTCAACGACATAGACATTTTATGTAATTATCTTGGTAAGTCTTATCTCCATTTTAGAAATAGTATTTAATGTATTAATTCTAAAATTGGTGGTAGATTCAGGTTAAGAAATCATTGACTCATGGTATCTCTTAAATCTTACAATATCTTGTTCCTAGATAAATATGCAAGGTTATATTTCTAAACTATTTTAAGTTTGATTTGATCTTACAGTTCTTGTAGGTAAAATCTGGCTTGACATTACTTTTTGTTTTGATGAGTTGATATATAAATTAGAATATTCAAAGTATTATATTAAATCCTCTCTACTTTTGATGATTTTCTGATGTCTTCAACTATTTAGAATTAATTATTTTAGTGATTGCGTATTAATTTTGTTTGTTTTTCCCATTACAGGGATTCAAGGAAGAGTTAAGAAGAGCCCATATAAAGATGTTTGAACATGCCTCTTCCTGATTCCATAGTTGCTCTTCCTCTAACAATAATGTTGAATAAAAGACACTAGTGTGCATCTAAAATGTTCATTCCTTGGACTAATTTTAAACTAGAGGAAGCTTGGCAGTAGATATGAGCACAGATGGGTTTAATTCTACTACCCTAGCTATACAACTGCTTGATAATCTAGCTTACTTTATATCTTTCATAGTATTGCTTCGGTGTTACTAAGTTACATTTTTAAGCAAAGCCTTTTTTTTCTATTACACTACGGCGAGTAAGAGGAACAAACATATAAACAAGTATTTTGTCTAGAACGAGTATATTTGCTTAGTATGTGGGAATATGTAAATAAACACATATTTGTTATTGTTATATATTATTTAAGCCGACCTTAATTACATACAGCGAATTATCATGTCAATAAAATCAAATAAAAGTTGGATTGTGGGATGTGGGTTGGATTTCATATTTATATAACTAAGACATCATATTGGACCTTTCTCCTACGGTGGTACATTTTAGTGCTGCTTCGGGCATTGCAGGTGGTGGTTTAGTAATTACAAAGATGGGTAGCGCTTGTGTAGAGGTGATTAGGAGGGGTTGTTTGGTTTTATGTTTCTGGATGGTGGTGATCAGGTGTGTCTGTCTGGCTTGGGGTCTGGATAGGAGATCCGGGATTAGATTATCTGCTCCTTTGATGTGTTTGACTTCAAACTGGTACTTCGCAAACCAGTCTTTTAAGCGTAGTAGTTGGGGTTCGGGAATACCTCTGTTCTTGAACTCGAGTATTTTTGGAAATGCTGAGTTATCCATCTTGACCATGAAGTGGTGACCAACCAAGTGAAATTCGAACTTCTTGATACCATACTTCACTGCTAGTATTTCCTTTATCGTGGTATGATAGTGCTTTTCTGATTCCTTGAACTGGCCGCTTGCATGGCCACAAAATAGAATTTTTCCTTTAATTTCTTCTAGCAGGATTGCTCCCCAATATTCGTCACTAGCATCTGTCTGTAGGATTCTTTTGCCTTCTCCTGGGATTTTTAGCGGTTTTGGTTCTTGACACAACTTCTTGAGTTCTCTGGTGGCTTCAGTTTGTGTGGGTCCCCACGGAGGACTATTTGTTTTTAATAATAGTGACAGTTGGCTGGTATACTTGGAAACTTGTGGGAGAAAGTCACGAACATAGTTCACGATTCCTAAGAATTGTTGGATTTCTTTTGTTGACATGTTACTATCTGGGAATTTTTGGATTTCTTGTGCTAGATGTGGACCTGGTCTATATTCCCCGTCTTCAAACTTCATACCTAAGAACTCGATCTTTTGCTGTCCAATGATACTTTTGCTCTCTGATAACATGATACCGAATTTGTCGACGATGTCTGCAAATTGTTGCAGCAACTGGTTGTGTGCGGATTCTTCTTCGGAAAATAGCAGTATATCATCAATGTAGATCAAGGCGTTGTCTAGTATTGGCTCGAAGATTTTTGTCATTGCTTTCTGGAATAGAGATGGTGCAACTTTGAGGCCGAACGGCATGACTGTCCATTGGTACTGGGCATTCGGGATGCAGAAAGCCGTCTTGTATCGATCTTGCGGGTTGATTCCTATCTGCCAAAAACCTGCCTTAAGGTCGAATTTTGAGAAGATTTTTGCAGATGCCAGGTGGGAAAATAGCATTTGTGTTTTGGGTAATGGGAATTTGTCATCTTGTAGGAAATGGTTCAACGGTTTGTAGTCAATGACAAGTCTCTTCCTGCCTCTCGTTTGTTCTGATCTTTTGTTGACATAGAAGGCTTGGCAAGCCCAACTGGATTTTGTTTCTTCTATGAGACCTAACTGCAGCAACTGTTGGCATTCTTTTCTAGCAAGGTTGAGATCTTCTGGTGTCATCCCCGGGTGAGTTGCCTTTGTTGGGTTTGCATCTTCGTTGAGCTTGAATGGTAGTTGGATGAAAAACTCTGCATTCTTCCATAATGGTGTACTGTGTCTGAATTCTGAATGTGAGTCTGCACATGACCTCAATAATCGTCTAGAGACTTCTTCATACTCTCCTGTGGCTGTATTAATTGAGAACATGTTCCTTACCTTGGTGTAAGGGAGAAAATTTCTTTTGAACTTCAGACCCTCTGGCAGTATTTGTAGGCTCTTTGCTTTTTGGTAGACGTCAAACCCTACTAACAGGTCTTTGCCCGGCAGACTAGATCCTATAACTTTCATCCATATTTTACATCCTGGGAAGAACTGTATCCCGATAGGCTTTTTTGAAATCAGGGTGGTCTTGAATAGCCTTCCTTCTGCTGACCTGAACTGTTCTATGTGCTTGGTCCATGCCTCTGGAGGTAGGATATTTGGGTTTAACATCGTTACTGTGGCCCCTGTATCCATAAACCCTATACATTCGATAGGTTTTGAATATTTTTCTTCAAAGATCTGGACTTTGACATGGGGTTGTACAGCGTTTTGTTCACCGTGGTTTGTGGCTTTGAGCATGAACATAGGTGGGCCGTCGTCTTCATCTGAATCTGTTATGGTCTCGTCACGTAGAACAAAAGCAGTTTCGTTGTCTTGTTCTTCTTGTTCAGAATATAATGACTCAATATCGGCTTCCGACGTGTCATCGTCCATCATGATTTGGGATATAAGCCTGGCTGATCTTTCCTTGTTTTGTTTGCAGTCCCTGGCGAAATGTCCCTTTTTCTTGCAGATGAAGCATCTGTCTGATTGTTTGTTCCGATAGGTCTTCTTCTTGAAAAATCTGAAGGGTTTCCTTGATCTAGTAAGTCTTCGGGGTTCTTTCTTCTCGTAACCTGATTGCTTGGAGGAGCACGAACAATTTTTGGAGTTTTTACATTTGATTTCCAGATATGAGCGATCACATGTTGTTGTCCATGATTTTTTCTGGGCGAGGATTCCTGATAGAACTTCTTGTTGTTCGCAGATCTTCTTAATTGCTTGTCCTGTCATTTGGTGGATTTCTCCAAGTGTTGTTCCTGGGATATCTTTTCCTAATGATGAAATCATTCGGTGTAATTCTGGTTGGATTTCTATAGGGAGTGAGGCTATATACGTGTGTTTCATGCTAGGATCGTTCGGGCCGGATAATGTGTAGTAAAGTTGTGACATCCTTTTGAAGTGAAAGTCAAGATCCTTTTGCTTTAATGAGCAACACTTCATATCATAATATGCTTGCTTCCTTTCCCTTTCTGACAGAGCAAGGTCACCTATGAATTCATGATATATGGCTCCCATTGCAGCCATGGCCGTGGGCAGTTGGTAAAATTGTAGGTGTCTGTATTCTCCTAAGCTGTCAAACCATTCTCTTAGAGAACCCGTGAGTCTTTTCGCGAATTCGATTAGGACATCGTTAAGGTTCGTTCCATCTTTATCCAGCTGGCAGTTGATCCATGATGAGAAAGTAAGTAATCTGTCTTTTCGTTCTTCAAGCGAGCAATCGTCCAGTGTGAAGTATGGTCCATTTGATGGCTTTGGAAATCCTTTTTCTTTGTAGGTTGTTGACTCGTCTTGGTTCATGTAATCTACGGTTTCGTCTTGGTCTGAGATTCCGTCTCCGTCTGCCATGAGTATAGTTGTGACGTCTGCGAAATTTTCCTCGGTTGAAGGATTGCTTCCTGTTTCCGATCCGTCATCAGAAGAGCTAGCAGAGTTTGGGCTGGTTACTTTGAATTTTGGTTCGTCGTTTGTAATGCGCGATGCCATTTTAGCCTCCTTACTGTTTCTAGGTTCTGTGCTGCTCGATTTTGCTTTTTCTTCTCTTGTGAAGCGCCAAGGGGGGTGGTGTTCTTCTTGTCTTTGGTAGAAGGAGGAGGCTGGCCTGGGAAAAACTTGTGGTAATGATGGTGGTGTTGGGGTATATTTTGGGTAGTTCATAATATCGTCAAAAAAGGGTTGGTGGTTTCTGGGGGGATTTGGGAGGTTGAAGGGTTTATATTGGAAGTGGTTAATTTGTTTTCGGTTTTCTATTTCTGCGATTTGGGTTTTTAGCCTTTTTATCTCAGCTTCCTTCTGGTAAAAATCTCTGCTGAGTTGGTGGTTCTGGATTATGGAGCGGAGTTCTTTATCTAATGTTCGGACTCTAGATAGTAGATCTTCGTATAAGCGTTGTACTTTTGTACTCAGGTCGTCAATCTTTGAGTTAGTGTCTTGTGATGTAATTATGATCTGTTCAACTTGAGATTCGACTTTTTTGATGATATGGTTTTGTGCTTTGGCATTTATTGTTTGCCAGTTTAGCACTTCTTCGCCTTGGTTCGAGCATTTTATCTTTCCCTCGTGATCGATAGCGGATTGGACGAATGGTCTTGCTGCCATCTTCTTCTCTATGTCTTGACGCCTTTCCATAGGGGGGAACTCCTGATCGTATGGGCCGAACATCATGCATTCTGAGCTTGTTTGTGCTTTTCTGAATGCTGCAAGAGAGTTTGGTGGTGGTTGGTCTTCGTAATCTTCCTCGTCTCCCCATCCAGTGGGAATGATGGACTCTATTGGTATGCTTGTTGACTTTGGTGGGGTAAAAGTTACCCAGTAGGCTTTTTCGCAATTCCCTCTTTCGATCCATACTCCATGGCCTGGCTTTGGATCGTTTTTCCAACATCGGTTTTCATTTGCTATCTGTTTGTTCTTCTCTTTGTCATCAGGGAGAGGCATTTGAGGTTTCTTCCCTTTTCTCTTTTTCTTTCTTCTTCGGCTTTTGGTGCTGATTTTGGATATAGGGGTATATTCAGATTTTTCAGTGTCTTGGTCTGGTACTGGAGTTATCATCAAGTGGAAGAGAGGTCGGGATGGACCTTCTTCTTTTCGTATGTTGAATGTTGTTTTGACTGTGCCGTCTGCTAGTGTTTGGAAACTAGGTTTTGAGGCCTGGATGACTTCTTGTTGTTGGTGGAATGATTCATAGTTGGTGATCCATTCTTCGGGTATAACTTTCATCAACTCATCTCTTCCTAGCTCCCTTGGGATTTGTACTATCGTAGGTGTTTTTTGTCCAGCATTTGCGAGGACCATTAATGCATCTCTGATAGTGTGTGATTGTAGATCTAGAGCATGGTCTTGGAGTCTGTAGACGAGTTGGTGGTGTAACGTTGCCATTTTAGCTTCTGCTATCTGTTCTGCGCCTGAGATCTGAATTTGCAGTCGTTAGGCAAGGATTGGGGCATGAGGGGTGTCTAGATTAGTCTTTATTATGTCTCTATATAGCTTGTGTGAGGCTCCCGAGGTATAGTGGTATCAGAGCCATGTCTCTATAACGTATGAAGGAAGGATGGTACTAATACTACTCCAAAGAGGATAGTAGAGAGGAACTTTAATCACCATGGAAACCCCTCGAACTTCTGTTTCAATTGACCAACTGCTTTCACTTTCCTCATCTCTAAACCTACCAAAGCATTCTACAAATAAAATAGAACATATGATAGAATATTCCACCGTTCCCGACGATGCGATAATTGAAAATACTATTCCGCCCATCCTAAACCCTTATAATGTCTACAGAAAGAAAACCACCTTTTATAATCGAGGAATTCGTTCCTTGATGACTACCAAAGGTCGCCCTCCAAAAGAATTTGTACAGTCATCCAAAATGGACCAGTGCAGCCTTCCCGCTACAAAAGATGAACAGTACGTCACACTAGGCATACCAACTGAGCTCATCACAGCATGGAAGAATGAAGGATACTCACATCTCCATTTTGGTGCAGTACGTCTAGTACTCACATTTGGTGGAAGAAAAGGACTACCAGTAACAGCACGAGTCTCTCTTTTAGACACAAGATTCCTGAAGTATGAACACGCAGTCATCGGGACCGTACTCACTACACTGAACGCTGGAAGCGTTGTTCTAAGCTTCTTTCCAAACTTCCCAATAGCCCTAGACGATCCCACGCTACCAAAAGCTCTCAAAGTACAAATTCAGATCTCAGGCGCAGAACAGATAGCAGAAGCTAAAATGGCAACGTTACACCACCAACTCGTCTACAGACTCCAAGACCATGCTCTGATACCACTATACCTCGGGAGCCTCACACAAGCTATATAGAGACATAATAAAGACTAATCTAGACACCCCTCATGCCCCAATCCTTGCCTAACGACTGCAAACGTTATAGAGGCACTTGGATAGGCCCTTTTTATCTCAGCTTCCTTCTGGTAAAAATCTCTGCTGAGTTGGTGGTTCTGGATTATGGAGCGGAGTTCTTTATCTAATGTTCGGACTCTAGATAGTAGATCTTCGTATAAGCGTTGTACTTTTGTACTCAGGTCGTCAATCTTTGAGTTAGTGTCTTGTGATGTAATTATGATCTGTTCAACTTGAGATTCGACTTTTTTGATGATATGGTTTTGTGCTTTGGCATTTATTGTTTGCCAGTTTAGCACTTCTTCGCCTTGGTTCGAGCATTTTATCTTTCCCTCGTGATCGATAGCGGATTGGACGAATGGTCTTGCTGCCATCTTCTTCTCTATGTCTTGACGCCTTTCCATAGGGGGGAACTCCTGATCGTATGGGCCGAACATCATGCATTCTGAGCTTGTTTGTGCTTTTCTGAATGCTGCAAGAGAGTTTGGTGGTGGTTGGTCTTCGTAATGCCAACAGTTGCTGCAGTTAGGTCTCATAGAAGAAACAAAATCCAGTTGGGCTTGCCAAGCCTTCTATGTCAACAAAAGATCAGAACAAACGAGAGGCAGGAAGAGACTTGTCATTGACTACAAACCGTTGAACCATTTCCTACAAGATGACAAATTCCCATTACCCAAAACACAAATGCTATTTTCCCACCTGGCATCTGCAAAAATCTTCTCAAAATTCGACCTTAAGGCAGGTTTTTGGCAGATAGGAATCAACCCGCAAGATCGATACAAGACGGCTTTCTGCATCCCGAATGCCCAGTACCAATGGACAGTCATGCCGTTCGGCCTCAAAGTTGCACCATCTCTATTCCAGAAAGCAATGACAAAAATCTTCGAGCCAATACTAGACAACGCCTTGATCTACATTGATGATATACTGCTATTTTCCGAAGAAGAATCCGCACACAACCAGTTGCTGCAACAATTTGCAGACATCGTCGACAAATTCGGTATCATGTTATCAGAGAGCAAAAGTATCATTGGACAGCAAAAGATCGAGTTCTTAGGTATGAAGTTTGAAGACGGGGAATATAGACCAGGTCCACATCTAGCACAAGAAATCCAAAAATTCCCAGATAGTAACATGTCAACAAAAGAAATCCAACAATTCTTAGGAATCGTGAACTATGTTCGTGACTTTCTCCCACAAGTTTCCAAGTATACCAGCCAACTGTCACTATTATTAAAAACAAATAGTCCTCCGTGGGGACCCACACAAACTGAAGCCACCAGAGAACTCAAGAAGTTGTGTCAAGAACCAAAACCGCTAAAAATCCCAGGAGAAGGCAAAAGAATCCTACAGACAGATGCTAGTGACGAATATTGGGGAGCAATCCTGCTAGAAGAAATTAAAGGAAAAATTCTATTTTGTGGCCATGCAAGCGGCCAGTTCAAGGAATCAGAAAAGCACTATCATACCACGATAAAGGAAATACTAGCAGTGAAGTATGGTATCAAGAAGTTCGAATTTCACTTGGTTGGTCACCACTTCATGGTCAAGATGGATAACTCAGCATTTCCAAAAATACTCGAGTTCAAGAACAGAGGTATTCCCGAACCCCAACTACTACGCTTAAAAGACTGGTTTGCGAAGTACCAGTTTGAAGTCAAACACATCAAAGGAGCAGATAATCTAATCCCGGATCTCCTATCCAGACCCCAAGCCAGACAGACACACCTGATCACCACCATCCAGAAACATAAAACCAAACAACCCCTCCTAATCACCTCTACACAAGCGCTACCCATCTTTGTAATTACTAAACCACCACCTGCAATGCCCGAAGCAGCACTAAAATGTACCACCGTAGGAGAACTGCGGTCATTTGCAGAACACTACCTACCTCACTACCAATACAAATTTGTCATGGGAAGAAAACTAAACCTACACAACATCGATCTATCAAAACCCTACCTTAACATGATGGCGCCATCACCTCCCATAGAAGATTCTCAACTATGGTTCTGGTGGGCCATGGGAGTTATCTTCCACTTTGCAATGGAGTTCCAGGTGGACGACATGATCAGAGCACTAAGAACTGGAAATATAGACCCAAACTTAAAGATTTTCCTCGAATGGTTCAAGTCGAGTGCAGACTGGCTCGCGACATTTCAAGAGATCAAGGAACGTTGGGACCCACCTTTTGAAAGCACAATATTCATCTTTCACAGGCCATACGAACAAGGTAACACCCTCTACTCGCTTAACTACTGCTCAGAGTGGAAATCAGACTATGAAGGCTTCAACAACATAACACGCCGAGGCGACAGAGAATCAGATAGGCATGCCCTGCAAGAGTACATGTTCACCCTAAATCTGCCGCTTGACGATGGCTCGTGTGGAATCGACCTTGACCCATCACCATCACCACCACATAAAGAAAATACTAGCAGTGAATTATTTCAGGATGCCCAGGACCCGTATGAAGACTACCCGATGGTTGAAAATGAACAAACCGACCCGATGATCGAGAGTGATACTGAAAAAGCTGAACAGTATGATTCCGATAATCCACCACGCTGGGGCTACACATTCGGCCATATCGACTCAGACACGTCAGATTACTTCAACTTCAATCACTCACCGGACCAAAACTCCCAATAATGGAGTTGATCACGTGGTTGGATATGCAAAGATCAAGAAAAGTCACTTCTTGCCCCACAAAAATCCAAAAGAATAAAGAAAAGTAGAAAAGATTCTCTACTTTTACTATTTGTGCTACTATTCAATATTTTGGTTTTATCTCTTTATGCTTTAAGTCATTTCAACCTTTGTGTCTTGTAATAAGGAGTGGCTAGTATTAGCCACGTAGTATTGTGTGAGGTTTGTCATATTGTGTGGTATTTGGCTATAAATAGCCATCAATTGTAAGGCAATAGCCATAAGCTTTTCCTACCTAATATATCATAACGTATTTCTTCAACATGTCTAGCTAAGCTTTTATTTCCTCTCAAACTCCTCTTGGAGGTCTTAGTCATCTTCCTCCTTCTAATTTTATGGCATAAGTATGCTCTACACTTGCCTCTATGAGGATCCTGTGTATCAGAAAACTTGCTAGATCACTATTGGCATGAAATCATTAAACTACGGTCCTCTCCAGGCTAGCAGAGAAGTAATAATTCATAATTTTAGATTAACCCAAAAGGGCCTATCCAAGTGCCTCTATAACGTTTGCAGTCGTTAGGCAAGGATTGGGGCATGAGGGGTGTCTAGATTAGTCTTTATTATGTCTCTATATAGCTTGTGTGAGGCTTGTGTGGAAGCTGGATTTGGACCTAGTAAAATTGTTACATGTGCGCTTAGAAGGGGTCATTTAAAAGACAAAATAGAAGAATTACCAAGAGAAGACATCAGGCCCGATTTTATGATGGCAGACTCCGCCAGCTCAAGGGATGGATTGGAACAATAGGAAGAAGGCAATAAACTTATCGGAAATATTACTTTGTAATATGAGTGGATGAGTGGGGAACAGGCAGTACATATCATATTAAGATGTGAGACGAGGCTCAGATTAACTCAGCTCCCTTTCATGACCAACTACAACCCACAACTTTTCTTCCACCATTACCACCGGAATTACATATTCTTGTGTTGTCTTCGTTTGGCATTAATAATATTTCAATTAACCTATAAAAATGTAATAAGGTGGGTTGCTTGGGTATCGAGGAGGGGTTTCTACGATTCGTTGGTAAAAATTTTTGAAACAAAAGATATGCAACATTTTTTTGTCACTTGTTGAGATCACCACTTTCCCAATTAGCCAAAAGACTCTCATATGACACCTACATTATTGGTATTGGTTGATATTTTGACGTACATATTTTTATGTAAGGGGAATTTTTTATTAACAAGAAAGACACATTTAACGATGTTAGTGGACCGATATAAAGGGATTCAGTTGTCAAATAACGGATTTAAAGGCCAAATCCCAGAACAAATTGTAAATTAGAAGAGCTTAAACCTGATTAATCCTGGTTCTATCAATCTATCATGCTCGATTCCTAAGAAATTCAGGGAGTTATTGAATGTAAATATCTTAGTCTTGTAATCCAATCATTTGAGCGGGTAATTCCAAAGTTCCTAGTAATTTCAATGTTTTATCTCGATTCTCAGTGAATCAGAATTAATTTACTTGAAATATTCTGATTGGGTTCACTAAGTTTTTGAGGAAATTAGACATTATTTATAATAGCATGAACGGTACAATCCCAGAGGATATTTTGTTGGGTAGAATTTTGATAGCGGTCGATTTGTCTTACAATAACTTGGAGGGATCGATACCTAGAAATATATCTTCAAGCTTGGTTAGGTCAGGGTTAGATGGAAGTTCTCTTACTGGGCAGCTCGCATCAGTATCATTCAAAAACTTTCAGAATTTGACGTATTTGGGACTTGAGAACAATTCTTTGGAGTGGAAATACCGTCTGAAATTGGTTGTTGCCGGAAATTAGCACTTCTGAACTTAGCGCATAATAGATTCATATGTGGTTTACCTGCTGAGTTAGGTGGGCTAATAAATCTTCAGGAGTTGAAGCTTCAGCAAAATAATATTTGTGGAGTAATCCCAAATTAGTTGAAACAGTTATTTACACTCGAGAGGTTGAATTTTAGTGGGTATTCATTAAACGGTGTAAACTCATCCAATATTTTGAGTTTGCGAAACCTTAGAAATAATCATAATTGTTCGATACCTATTTAAATTAGTCAGTTATATAGTCTTTTTGGAACTCCAGCTGGGAGAAAATCAACTCGGCGGTGATATTCTAAGTATGCCATGCTCATTGCAAATCACTTTGAAGGATTGATTCTGATCGCCTTATCTTTAAAGGATCTCGAGGTTTTGGATATTTCGAACAATAAGTTCACTGGTGAAATCCCAGATTTTTTGACTAAAATGCAGGGCTTATCCGAACATATACTTTAGAATAATTAACTATCTAGAGAAGTTCCATCATTCCAATCTTGTGCCAAGATAATACAAGTGGGAAAAAGTATCTTATTAATACTACAGTGAATTCTATCACTATAGAAAATAGGAAGAAGAAAACCGTTATTGTTGGGGTTTGTATAGCTATAGTTGCTGTTTAATTTGATGCAGGTTTATTCACGTTAGTCACAGTGTTTATATGCAAAAGATTTCACAAAGACAAACAATTGCACATTGAGGAAGAGATTTCGCTACATCTATTCATCTGAGTAAATATATTGACATCAAATAGAATTCACAAGTGACTTTATGAAAGCCATGGAAGAAGTAGTCGATACCTGTAATGTAATCTAAAGACGAAATTCTCTACCTATTATAAAGCTGTTATGCCATCTGAAACAAGCTATTTCGTTAAGAAAGTTAATTGGAGTCCCAAGATACTTCATTAGGTAATCATGAACGATTTAGAGGAGAGCTCAAGATTTTGGAAAATTAAGCAATTCAAATGTGATGATTCCTTTTGTTTACGTTTTAATCGTTGATAGTGCATATCTGTTTTAAGAGTTTACCCCTAATGGTATGTTATTCAATGTTCTTCATGGTAGCTTGAGAAGTTATTTGGATTGCGCAAATCGTTATAGTGTATCCATTGAAGTGGCTCAAGGATTAGCTTTTTTCATGGATGTAATTCTAGTCAGATTCTTTTACAAAACGAGCAGCTTATTAGAAATATTGAGGTTTGGAAGGTTAATGATCCTTCGAAGAGTACTGGGATCCTTTCAACTATTGCTGGGTCTGTTGGTTATACACCTATAGATAATAATTTCATCTAGTTACGTTGTTTAAGATTTTCTTTTTTAGCTTTTTATTGCTATATTATCCTACACTATTACAACTTGCACATTCTTCAAGTTTTCTATCCAAACATTTATGTTGGTGTTCAGAGTATTCATATACAATGAGAGTGACAATGGTTGGAAATGTTTACAGCTATAAAGTGGTTTTACTAGAGCTACTAACAGGAAAACTGGTCGTTAGTAAGGGAACTGAATTGAGTAAACGGGTATCGAGCCAGATAAGATTCTTGATTTTAATGCAAGTAAATCATCGATTGCTATTCGAATACAAATGATAGTAGTTCTGAAGGTTTTTATAGCTTGTGATAAAACCTCAACAGAATCAAGGCCGAAGATGAAAACTGTGTTGCATATGTTGTTGAACTCGAAAAAAATTACAGATAAGTGAGATAAATCTTTCATTTTGTGTCACTTTTTTAAGTGCAAAGTATAGGTAATGTAATAAGATAGGTACGTAATAGAAAAAATATATCCTTTACACTGTACATTCCTTTTAAGTGTTGAAGAAAATAGTAAGGCGATTCCAGGTGAGCTAACGCAACTTGTATTTCTAGTCTTTGTTGCTACTTAAGCACGGGCACTAGTGGCACAATTTTGGATATATTGTCTATTTTGACTTATATAGTGTTTGGGATATGTAAACACTACTTATGTTTATGTATAGACTGGATTTTTAATGGAATAAAAACAGATTTATTCTTTAAGTTTAGCACAATTTTACAAAATAATTGTACAATAATCACACAGGAAAATAATCTGCGTTTCAGCATTGTGGTTGCAGGCGATTATTCTATGACAGTCTTTTCTTAATCAGCTTGTCTAAAAGGGGTCACTTAGAAATATCCTAGAAAAATGTGATTGGATTAGTATGTTTAAAAAATTAAGTGCCCGTTTGGGATTGCTTTTTAAAATAATCACTTAAAGTGATTTTAGATCCATAGTAATATTTTAGACTCTAAAAATCACTTTTAGGAAAAGCACTGGATTAGTGATTATTAAAATAATCACTTAAAGTGATTTTAGATGTCAAAATATTTTTTAATATTTTTTACAAATATTTAAATTTTAATCAAAAAGCGCTTTTAGGTCTAAAATAATCAATGCCAAACGAGCTCTAAAAGTGTTAACTAAACTTACACTTGGTTTTCCAAGCTTCTTTATCACAAGGTTGTAGAAAATTATCCTTCACATCATTTGGGTACTAAATTTAGTAACTTCCACACATGATGGTTCGTTTTGTGTAAACTACATTCAACAATAATATACTATAATCACATACCTATATGAAGATACCCAAATTCACATCATTTGTTGAAGTTTCAACCGTTACTCGCTTCTTTTGTGAATCCTTATCCATCAATTTACCCGAGGTAATGGTGCTAGTTTGAGTCATTACTTCTACTATGTCATCAACGCCAATGGTATCCTATTGACGATCATCCAATGACATTTTTTCCCTTACTCTCGTGTTAAGATTAGACGACCGTCTCTTTTGTAAAATAATTTTTTCTATCGCCGCCTTTCTTATATTTTCTTATTTAAGGGAAAGGCAGTTACGACGCCTTTTGCAGAATCAAGTTCTACACCAAGTCTTCTTCATTTACTGAAATTGCATAAACCCTCCACCACCCAGTTTCCTCGTAGTGCCTCTGTAATTCACATATCATCCACCGACCGGATTATACTTGAATCACATACTACTTCATCAACTCTCCATATTTATCCCAAAAATCATGGTTAGGGTTTTTTATACACATTCTTTTGTATTTTTTATTTAGTATATTAGATTTGTTTATGTATTTTATATATGCAATGTGATGTTAGATTTAATGGTAGTTTTATATTGTTGATTTTTTTTTAATTATCTTTTTTGTTTTACGTAATTGCACAGTTGGTCCTTTGTATTTAATTATTATTTCTTAATTACTCATTTTATTAATGAATAAGCTATTGCATGCCTATGGTTTTTTTGGTAATTATTTGTTATTTTATAGGTTTTTTAGAGCAAAATTGGTCATTTTTAGTTAATTGCACCATTGGTCCTTGTATATTATTGCATAATTGGTCTTTTTAGTTAATTGAAAAGAAGTTTTTGTTTATAAGTATAATTACATAAATAATCCTTGTATTATTTTGTTAAATTAAATAGAATATGTAATATTTTTTAATTGTACATTTGGTCCTTATTTATTTATTGATAATTCTCTTTTATCTAGACAAACGAGATTCAACCATAATAATCAACCAGAAATTATGTAAGTTTTCTTTAAATAAACTAAAATTTATTTTTAATTATTTGTTAATTGGTCTTTAGGCTTTTCGTTATAGGGTTGATTAGAAGGTGTTATGGTCAAACAAATTTCTACAACAGCGAGGAAATCGGATCCATGGGTCATTCCATTTGTCAACCTAGCGGGGCTCGGTATAATACATAAAATCAAACGAATTGTATTAGACCACGCTATAATGTCTGCGATGGTCGAACATTGGCGACGCGACAACCATACTTTTCATATGTCGGTTGGTTAAATGACCGTCACTTTGCATGATGTTTCGATGATATTGGGGCTAATGACACATGGTCGTGCAGTCACAAATCTATATCACGCGTTTTTTATGAGGAATCATACTATCACTTATTTGACGAGCTTCATGCACAACCTGTACTAAAGGTTGTAGACTTCATCAAGATTAGGTGGAGTAGGAGTAAGATTAGGTGAAGCAGGAGTAAGAGGAGGGTAACGATAATGTTGACGAAGGAAGAAAGATTATTAGAGTTGCGTGGTTAAAGACAAGTTTGGTGATACTCTGCCCCTAACCGATTCTAATGAAGATGGTTTACGCCACTATGCAATGGGGTATATTCTTTACGTGATCGGTACATTCCTTTTCCTTTCGGGCAAAAAAAATTTGTGACTACGATGTGTCTCCCAATATTTAGGTATTTGAGGGAGACATGTGGCTATAGTTTGGGTTCAACAACCTTATCTTACTTCTATAGTGTACTATGAACGGCTTGCGAGGGAGATATGGGAACAATAAAGGGTTGTGGTCTCCTTTTGCATGTATTGTTTTTTTTCAATTTAATTCTAAAAATTTTATAAACTCACATTTGTTTTGTTATACTTTATATAGATATAGTGTTGAGACTATTTTATTAAATTATGCTTTTTAGAGACGGTATACTTCTAGATTGGCCTAAGTTTATTCCTTACGGTCCCGCTATAACATAGTAAGTATACGTGTTATTGTAATACTTTTCATATTGACATTTATATTAATGTAATACTATTATATTAGTTGTAATAGATAAAAAACGTGGGCCAAAAGTGGTTGTCGTAGCCTAAAATCTTGTAGCGATGATTTAGATCTTCAAGCACACGAGCAGGTTTTGTGTGTCGTATTGTATTAGTTGGAAATCTATTTTTTCTTAACTATGTTATTTTCTCTAATCAGGTTAATTGGAGGCCTTACGACGACAGTCGAATCAAATTTATTGCCCAGACATGTTTGGAATCACGAGAAGTATATTTATGTATTATACCGTTAATACATTCAACATTGTTGAGTGGTATTGTCTTGACCGTGCTTTGAGACAATTCGGCTACATTCAAAATATTCCGGCTCCAATTGATCAAACCAAAGATCGATATCATACATCCTTGAACTGAAAAGGAAGTTAGGCAAAAATTGGCCATTATAGTATTTCGATGAATTACATTTGTGTGATTGGTGGGTCCTGGTATGTTAGAAAATAATAAAGATAAAATAGAGAAACCACTAACTGCAAGTGTACAGTTGTCTCAAGTAATATATGATAATCAAGTTCGTTCTCAGGGACGGATTAGGTATAACTCTAGTATTAATCAGATAGTAGTAGTAATTGCTTGACTAAAAAATAAAATAAAGATTTTTGTTTTATTTTTATAAAATTAACTATGCAATAAAATAAAGACTAAACAAATAACTAAAAATAAATAATAAAGTAAAAGGACTAACTTCAGAGATGAGAGATACTTGAGTCTCGCAAGGAATCCACCTAATTAATATAACATATGCATTGTTTAAGGGTAGAATTGGTATTATAATATTAGTCGGGAATCTAATATCACCTAGCCCCCGTCAGGGTGGACCTAAGAGCTATCCTACGGTATTACAAATCCCGTCAAGGTGATTATAAGCTACTTTTAGATGAATAATATTTTACCTCTTTAGCTATGTAATTAGTTAAGCATGTCGGTCAATAACGGACATTATACGGGTATTACTTAAGTGTGTATTCAAACGCCCATGTCGGATGATCACTTCGCCACTAAAGTGAATAGACCAAATACTAAAACCTATTTCTAGTTGTACCGAAAAGAAATAGTGATTAAGAACAAAGTAATATCCAATATATAAGACTCAATCAATTTAAATCATGAAAATCCCAAATTCAAAACATGTAATAAATTAATTAGGGTTCATCCCTTTATTGCGATTTTCAAGTATATTAAAGTTTAGGTCATGATAAATTTAAAGACTGAAATTAAATAGAAATACTTCATATTCAATTACAAAAAAGAAATATATAACTTAAGGGTTTGGTTGGCTATTATTGGAAGAACAGAATTCCTCTAGCTCTAACTCCTCCTCTACCTTTTTGCTCTGAAGTGGTTGACTCTCTCTCTCTCTAAGGATGTTATGAATTGAATAAATTGTGAGAGGTACTGAATAATGAGGTCTAAGGGGTGTATTTATAGGTTTTAGGAAGCCCTAATTCGTTTTACTTGGAGTGGAAGACAAGTAAAAGAGTCCAAGTCCAACTCAAATTCGTAAGTAGATAAGGATAATTACTGCTGACTTGTTTAGATTATATCTTCTTCGTACTGGACCGTTTTTCGCTCGTAAGATATCAAAAGAATCCTCACGAAATTATCTACCTACCTATGAAAGGGATCTTCCAGAATCGTCTCGGATTTTGAGTTATTATCACTTCTTTAGACGTAGCTGCAGAAATTCAGATTTATTTGGCAGCTTTTCCTTTTCCTAATTGAACTCTGTTTCCTTCTCTCTCTCCAAATTCCTTTAAGATCCTCTTTCCTTATTTCCTTAGAATTGACTTGGCCTCTAATTAATTACCATGTATCTTCAAAGCTTCACAATAAATAAATAATTGAACCGCATATGCTTTAAAAATTAATAATTCAATAATCCAAGACTAGAAATAAGAAAGTGCACTCTAAAATTTGAAACTCGAATAACATACTTCCTAACACACTAAATATACCATAATACTTTTATTCTCACTTCTCCTCCTTGTATTGGTCTTTCATGAAGTTCAAGAACCTACTAACTTTGCACTAAAAATAATCAAATTAACGCACAAAAGCTCTAAAAATGCAAATAGTCTAATTCCAAGGGGTGAAAGTGTAATATGACGAAATAAGCACAAAAGTCTATCAAGTATTCACCTAAAAGGATGTCTCCAAAGAGCTAATAATTAGAATAAGACATCAAGACCCCAAACTCAAACCTTTGTCGTTCCGACAAAGTAAAATAAAAACAAAGGATCTTTTAGGTGAACGCAGAAGGTAGAATCTAACAAATATTCCCAAAGCACAACATAAAACAAATATCATATAGTATCATCTAAGAATTAATATACACATACACATATCATGCAAAATCAAAGACAAAATAATATCAATCTAAAATTAATTTCACAATGCTAGAAGATTACACTTATTACTTATCTCAAGATGGTGGCTATAGGGTGTTCCTCGATCATTACTTGCTTTGAACGCTCCACTTAGCATATTCCCTATTAAGTCACTGTGTATCCAGGAATCACGAGGTCTTTACGGTTTTAATTATAGGCTTAGGGACGGCTTAGGCACAGTATGGTATGTATATTTGGTAAATTTGAAGTGAGCTTTTAGCTCTCTCCTCACTTACCATCAACAAACTATCCAAGAGCTTGAGTTTACACTCGAATAACATTCTCACTCAACCCATTTGACGCGCTAATGTAGCGTCCCCAAATTAACCCAATAAGCACTAAATATGATTCACCTAAAAATTTCCTCTTTGACGGTCCAAATATATACTTTTCATATGAAATTTTTCTTTTCTATTATAGCTATGACTCTCTTCTTGATGTTGAGATATTACTCTATTTTTTCATTCAATTTTTTTTCCTTTTCATAACTTTTCATATCTTTTTTTTCTTTTTCTTTTTCTTTTCATTTACTCTTACCCCGACAAAGGGTTAATATATAATAAACCTGTGAATCATCATCAAAATATAACACAGAGCACAATTGATAAGCTCAAAAATCCCATCCCAATGTAAATTCCCATAATAGTGGACCCACCACCCCAAACTCAAGCTCAAGACAGGAAGTCTCAGGATCGTGATTCAAGTGAGGGTCATATGGTAATGCATAAAAAACTAAATGGATATTGGCTTATAATGTGGCGACAAAAGAAAGGCTTAAAGGCTAAAAATTTGGTAAGAAGAATATAATTAATTCAGGGGTAGAAGGCCAAAAAGGATTGAAATGGCTAACAAAGAACTGCCTCTATCATCTTCGTTTTTACAAAACTTGCCTCTAGTTCATACCTAAGTGGGTTCTCTACTCATTCAGATCTCACGTTCTACAAACCACTCATTATCCTTAAGCACAAGTTTACTTCTTTTGCATTGTTCATTAATTCTTCCTATCAATTACCTCATATTTGCATGCAATCAAAGTGCGTTTTATACTAACTCCTAAAGTCAACTATTTTCTATCATAAATTCATAAAGAGCATGCTTGATGGGGGCATTTAAAATACTCTACAGTCAATGCAACCCTAAGATTAATTTTATTGAAAGCATGTAAAACACAAAAAAATTGGGATGAGGCAACGAACCCCACCCCAAACTCAAAATTGAGTCGTGTCCCCACGACTCGAAAAAGACTCAAGAAAGCTAATAAAAACTAATAAAAGAAATGAGAAAAGGGATAGGAAAACGTATATGAATCAGCACGAAGCTGGTTTCCATGGTTGCATGTAGGTTGAGCTCCTTGTGTTGCGTAGGTGGCATGTGGAACATTGCTCACACCACGTAATATGATTTGCATAAGTTCCAACTCTTTTGTAACTTTTTCCTATGGTTGGTAATACCTCTTCATGATTCTCCTCCAAAATTTCCATTCTTTCAACTACATCTTTCAACACCAAAAGTAATAAGAGAATATTCTTCCTCTTCATGGTATTCTTGACCTCCCAATCTTTGTCATCTCAATGAACCCCAAACTCAAAACTTCAAATAATCAAAAACTAGAGAAGAGTTTTGAAATTTGATGTTTTGAGGATTTGTAATGAAGGATTTAGGTGTTGTATGAGATTGTTAATGATTATGTAGTGGATTGGGGAAGATTTAATGAATAGAATTGAAACTTTGATGAAGAGGCTTAAGGTTGAAGGAGAAGATTGCTTGATTTTCTTGAAGGATTGTGGTGTTGGATGTGTGTTTGGGATGGATTAGGAGGTAAGATTTAATGTTGTTGGGTGTTTTAGTGGTGTTGTGCAGGTATATAAAGGTTTAGGGTCTGGAAAATTTGTTTTGGAGAGGCTAGGGTTACTTCTTGATAAGGTAAGAAGTGGAATTGGAATAAAACTCTTCAAAACCGCCATCGCACCGGCATACCGGCGGTATCGCCGGCATACCGGTGATGTGGATCTTCCTTTTTGCTTAACTCGGCAGTAAACCCGAATCAGTACTCGAGGCTCGTGTTCTTTGGGCGCCGGCATACCGGTGCGCTGCTTTTCAAAAAATCGCGCTTCGTCAAAATACCCGAATCGAGCAACCCGAGGGCTCGTGTTTTTCTTCTGGCCGGCATACCGGAAATCTGGCCGGCATAACGGTGCGACTTTTAGACTTTTTTCTCTCTCTCGGCAAACAACACGAGTCATAGACCCGAGGGCTCATGTTTCCTCCACCGGCATACCGGCCAGTGCAGCAGATTTTTTCTTTTTCGTTTCTTAGCACCCCAAACTCAATTCCTGCACCAATAACACACTACCTTCCTCATTTCTTTTAAAAATAGACATTAAGGGGGTGTTTGTTTGCACTTAATGGGATCTTAATCTGGTTCATTAAGACACTGGATCAATAAGACTGTTTGTTTTTCCTGTCCAATTCAGATCTGAATGGCTTTTAATGGGTCTGTTTCATTAAGATTTCAAACTAAGTCTTAATCATTCAGACACTGCCTCTTAACAGAATAAGTCCTATTCAGCTGTTCATTCAGCATTCAGCACTTATTACTTAAAAAAACAAACGACACCTAAGACTCGACTATTACTTATAATATACACTAGGAATAAAAAAAACAGAAAGCAAATTAATCATGGGGTGTCTCCCAAGAAGCACTTTTGTTTATTACGTCTTTAAGTTCGACGCATTACCTTCCATGAAGATGGTAGTGAGGCCTTTGCGGTTCTCCTCCGCTTAAATTCGCCTCGTCCTTGGCATGTAAGCTTTAGAACCTTCCCCCTTATAATTTTATTCAATCGATCTCTGAAAGGGGGAGGGTAGTATCTTCGTTTTGCCTCCTTGCTCTCTTAGCGAAACTCGTTTTCCACCACATGATAGTAGATGACCGTTCTCCGCGGTATAAGCTTATTTTTATTCTTTCCAATCCCACGTTCCTCTTTAAAATATGGTGGGTAGGTGCTCCTCCTTGCCGCTTTACTCTCGCGGTGTAGCACCTTTCTTGCGTAGCACCTATTGATCATTTTTAGTAATAGAGGTGATTCCGATTTTTCAGCTCTAATGATGATTTGTGGTGGAGATGGTGATTGGTGAACTTTTTCTAGCAGAGATTCGACTTCTATTTTATTTTGAACCTTTATCTTTTCAATTGATACCTCAACCACTTCACATTCGTCTTCGTCTTCAACCCAATCTTCCACTATTATCTCATCATATTGTTGTTGTGGAATCTCTCTAATCTCAATCACCTCATCTTCCTTTTTGCGTTCTATATCTTGATCATGTGCACGTGACATAGGAATAGCAATCTCAGTTTCAATTTCTAGGATTTTCGTTGCTAGTCCTTCTTCTTTTATGCTAAGAAGATTATCAACCACATGGTGGTCTTCATTTATAACCGGAATGGTGGCCATATCACTATCAATAGTATCTTCCTTCAACACCTCCTCCTCAACTACCTCTTCTAGTTGAACTCTTCCATCCCTCGGGGGAGTGGAATCTTCATAAGACACTATTAGCCAAGTCATGAGAATTATATCTGGATTCCATTTCGTCTGGAATTAGTTGTGTGGGTGCCCGGATGGCTCTTATTTCTTCTTCTTCTGCCTTTGTTTCCTCTTCTAGGCGCTGAACTCTAACAAATGTCTCTTGTAGTGTCTCTTGCGGATAGTGATGAGGTGGATATTGTTGAATGGTTTCAACCCATTGGTTGTTCCATACTTGCTCTAAATCCTTTTCCTCCACTGCCTCAGGTGTTTGTTCATATAGGCGCATGAGTTTTTTAAGTGATCAATCTATTTCAGCACTTAGTGGTGAAGGTGGAGGTGGTTGAACGTTTTCAACCCACTGGTTGCTCCATTCATGCTCTTGCTGATAGTGATATGCTGGTTGTTGTTGATTATTCCCGATCCATTGATTGTTCCATTCTTTCTCTTGCGGGTATTGATAAGGTTGTTGGAAGAAGTTACTACCCCATTGTCGTTGTCCCGAAGAGTCTTCCCAATAGTCGTATGGATCGGGATCTGGGTAATGTCCTCTATACATCTTCAATAAAACCTCTTGATCATTACCTGAATATAAAAACCTGTAAAACCAAAAACAAAAACAAAAACCAAGTGTAAAACTGAAAAATAAAAAATAAAACTAAACTAACAATTAAACTACTAAAAGATTAACACTGGGGTCACATGCTACCGTCTCCGGCAGCGGCGCCAAAAACTTAGTGGTTCCTGGTGTGTTAGAAAATAATAAAGATAAAATAGAGGAACCACTAACTGCAAGTTTACAGTTGTCCCAAGTAATATATGATAATCAAGTTCGTTCTCAGTGATGGATTAGGTATAACTCTAGTATTAATCAGATAGTAGTAGTAATTGCTTGACAAAAAAATAAAATAAAGATTTTTGTTTTGTTTTTATAAAATTAACTATGCAATAAAATAAAGACTAAACAAATAACTAAAAAGAAATAATAAAGTAAAAGGACTAACTTCAGAGATGAGAGATACTTGAGTCTCGCAAGGAATCCACCTAATTAATATAACATATGCGTTGTTTAAGGGTAGAATTGGTATTATAATATTAGTCGGGAATCTAATTTCTCCTAACCCCCGTCAGGGTGGACCTAAGAGCTATCCTACGGTATTACAAACCCCGACAGGATAATTATAAGCTACTTTCAGATGAATAATATTTTACCTCTTTGGCTATGTAATTAGTTAAGCCTGTCGGTCAATAACGGACATTACACGGGTATTACCTAATTCTATATTCAAACCCCCCTGTCGGATGATCACTTCGCCACTAAAGTGAATAGCCTAAATACAAAAACCTATTTCTAGTTGTATCTAAAAGAAATAGTGATTAAGAACAAAGTAATATCCAATATATAAGACTCAATTCAATTTAAATCATGAAAATCCCAAATTCAAAACATAGAATAAATTAATTAGGGTTCATCCCTTTGTTGCGATTCTCAAGTATATTAAAATTTAGCTCATGATAAATTTAAAGACTGAAATTAAATAGAAAGACATCATATTCAATTAATAGAAAAGAAATATATAACCTAAGAGTTTGGTTGGCTGTTGTTGGAAGAACAGAATTCATCCATCTCTAGTTCCTCATCTGCCTTCTTGCTCTGAAGTGGTTGACTCTCTCTCTCTCTAAGGATGTTATGAATTGCATAAATTGTGAGAGGTACTGAATAATGAGGTCTAAGGGGTGTATTTATAGGTGTTAGGAAGCCCTAATTCGTTTTACTTGGAGTGGAAGACAAGTAAAAGAGTCCAAGTCCAACTCAAATTTGTAAGTAGATAAGGATAATTATTGCTGTCTTGTTTTGATCATATCTTCTTCGTTACTAGACCTTTTTTGGCCCGTAAGATATCAAAAGAATCATCACAAAATTATATATCTACCTATGAAAGGGATCTTCTGGAATCGTCTCGGATTTGGAGTTATCATCACTTCTTTAGACGTAGTTGCAGAAATTTAGATTTATTTGGCAGTTTTTCCTTTTCCTAATTGAACTCTGTTTCCTTCTCTCTCCAGATTCCTTTAAGATCTTCTTTCCTTATTTCCTTAGAATTGACTTGGCCTCTAATTACCATATATCTTTAAATCTTCACAATAAATAAATAATTAAACCGCATATGCTTTAAAAATTAATAATTCAATAATTCAAGACTAGAAATAAGAAAGTGCACTCTAAAATTAGAAACTCGAATAAAATACTTCCTAACACACTACATATACCCTAAGACTTTAATTCTCACTTCTCCTCCTTGTATTGGTCTTTCATGAAATTCAAGAACCTACTAACTTTGCACTAAAAATAACCAAATTAACGCACAAAAGCTCTAAAAATGCAAATAGTCTAATTCCAAGGGGAGAAAGTGTAATATGACAATATAAGCACAAAGGTCTATCAAATAAGTCAAATATTCACCTAAAAGGATGTCTCCAAAGGGCTAATAATTAGAACAAATAAGGAGACATCAGTGATACTGCAAAATATTTCATGGTACAATATCTAGATCAAATTCTTGGGTGTACTCCTGAGTATGGTAGGTGGTATCTAGTAAATTAAAGAATATATATCACACCCCAAGCACAAAATGATGGTATTATTGAACATGAGTTTCACCCTTGTGGAAGACAGCTTCAAAAACTTGTATATTTTATACCTTCTTTGCTTGATTTCTTTGAGTAGTAAAATCGATATATATCTTACATATGTGATGACAGATTAATGCCACTATCCAAGGAGTCTACCGTATTGCCGAGCCTGATGCTACTATCGACGATATGAAGTTTCATATGAGGAATATGCTTGAATATACATGGGAGCAAGACTTAATTGACCAAATCGGAAGTTTGAATTTTACGCGAGACACCGTTGAAGTGTCAACTTCAAGTAGATCGAGAAGACGGCGACGGATCAAGAGTAAAAATTAGTAGTTATGTTTTAAATATAAAAAATTGGAGTAAAAATGTTAATTTGTTAGTATATCTTGATTTGTCGATTTCTTGCTATGTCGTTCGATTTGGTTTTGTTATTAATTATGCTTACGTACGATTAAACAAATGATTTAGTTGTTGGGTACCCAAATCAAAGAAGGTAGTAGACAAGGAAAAAAAACGTCCACAAAATGTTCTATTAAAGGAGGCATCACAAAAACCGACTTTCATTGAAAGGTTGTATCCAAATTTCCACTTTTAGTTAATCTTTCAAGTGAGAGAGCTACCTTGCTAAAGGCAACATCACGACAACCCCCATCAGGGTGACAATATAGGGACCTAGTTCAATCTAAAGGTATACAATCTCTAAAAAGAATAAGTTAATATAATTAATACACATACATAATTTAAATACTCAACCTAATTAAAACGATTTTCTAAATAAAATATGGTAACAAAATAGCAATATATGATTATATAAAAAGAAAACCCGAGCTATGAGAAATCTATTACATGATTAACGAAATAAAACTAAAGAATAAAAAGCATAGAAACCTGGTTAAACCAAAAATATAAAACTAATTACCCTAATGGTAGAGATGGAATGATGTCGAATTGGTGATGTGATGCCCCCCTCTCTGTTACATACTCCTCTAGGTCGACTTGCTCTCTAATTCTTCTGTAAGTTACACAATGGAACGACAATGATATAGTTCTAATTGTAAATTCTGTTATTTATAGGTTCAAGGATATTTTATGGGTCATGGGCTTCGTTTGAATGAGCTAGTCCAACCCAAAAACGTTTTGCTCCAAGTGTGGACTAGTTCGAGTCACGCCGGTGCAACATTAATTCTTTGTCCTTTAACTCTTGCTTATGTACTTAATCAGCTTTCCTCGACTTATTATCCATTATTTGGAATCTAATATCATCCATGTACCTAAGAGATTCAAACATAACACACAATTACCAACAAATAACTCTAAAAGTAGAAAATCTCCAAAACTAGACAAGAAACGCGAATATATCAAATAACATATAATAATCCCTCAACTATGCACATAATGAACCTAATGTGATGTCTCTTGACTAGAGGAATCTATCACAAATATTGATACATCAATTGTGTTTTTAAATCTTTTAGAATATATCATATAACAACTTTTATATAGGAAGAATATCTATTGGAAGCTTAAATTATATCCTAGATGCTATTTCTTCCTCATTTGAAAAACGGTGTATGCCATTTTAAGTGAAAAACACCCAAATAAACTTAGAACAATTCAGGCATCATGGCAACGTCCCCACCGGATTTAAGGCAAAATGACATTACGTTTTAACCAAGAAAAACGGCATAACGTTTTTATATTTTGTGACACCGTATTCTTACTTTCTAAATTTATATCCGTTGAACAAAGATCGACAGATGGACTAAAGTTGTTGGGGATAAACATGGTATAATAATTTTTTATGTCATTTATACAAGAAAATTGATCAACACCAATAGAGTCATTGCTACCAAGTGCACTATATATACATATATAAATAAATAAATAAATAAATAAATATATGTATATATATATACTAGGTATAGCCCGTGTCCTGAAGACACTTAACAAAATTGTTTCCTCGAACTTGTATAAATTAAGGTGAATGATGTATTTGTCAAAATTTTATTTAAGGTTCATGGCTCATAATTTCAAAGTTTCATGGATCAAGGTAATTGGTCAAGGTCCCTTGATCTAATTGTTCATTTAGCTACACGTGAATGGAAAGGAAAAGATAAAAGGTAAGTAAAGATAATATCCTGGGGATTTTTAGAAAGATGAAGGATGTTAAAATACAATCTATTTTTAGTCACCCGCTAAAATATAATCAAGAATAAATAGTTCCTCTATAATGTACACTACCAACTACTTAGCGTTTGCAAGTAGTGTAGGATATCAATTACGATTATATCACATATAATACAGCGGACAATATAAATTGCAATCCTAATAGATAATCTAGTTGCGATTTAAGAATTTAAAAACAAAGTATAATAACGATTACATACCTTAAGCCGTTGTGTGAGAATCGAATTGTCAAATTCTAGCTTCAAAGATTTGAAGTCTCCACGCTTTGCACACCGAGTTTGATTTTGCTTTCAGAACCATTCTGATTTGGAGAGAGACCTTCTCTCTAGAATGTTTTTTTTCAAGAGAGAAAAAATTAAAAGAAGTTACATGTATATATTGATTTCTCATTATACATATATTGACTCTTGAAGGAAAAAGGAAAAGCCAAGAAGTGAAAAAGCCAAAAGTCGGGAACGTATAATGAAAACTAATTATCTTAATAATTTGGTCCACTACCCACTTCTGAAGTGGACTTGGACATTTTAAATTATACGAAAAGACTTGACTAACCTAGTGGTTAGTGACATATTTCACACTACTAGAGGTCCATGGTTCGATCCATGAACCTATGACCTTTTTCCTTTTTTTTTCTCTTTAGCCTTAGATCGGTCTTATTAGAATATAAATTTGTGCTAGCAAATATATATACCAATATTCCAAGTATATAATTATTAATATTTATTATCTGATAATAAAATTAATTAACGCCATGAAGCAAGTACAATGCACTCGTTAGTGTGCGACTACGTGAGTTCATCATTGAACCGGTAGTAGTTAATTAAATTAACCACTAATCGAGGTTGGCGTCTAACAACGCTCCCTGACGGCCGGTTAACATGAAGTAACTATGTACAAAGAACCCGGTGAAGAATCATACATGTATTCCCTCTATCTTTACCGCTCCGGATCATCCTGGGATATGGTACAACTGTCAAATCCCATTAGAAAATCAACTACGTTACACGTCAATTATCAATGATTGAACAATGACCTAAGAAACTCATTTCTTCATTCATTCTATCACCTTGGCCAAGGATTCGATACAATCGTTATAATCTTATGACATCATAGAGCTCAAACTCTTTACCTAGAGTTAATAGATCCATCTTGACTCATCCCTAGGAGCATATATACTTAGTTACGTCCAATATCCGTTCGACTAGCATTATGACACACTAGTAGTCCAGTATCAAAACATAACAAGCACATACACAACTATAGTGATGATCTCAGGTCAAAGGATTACAAGTATAAAAATCCTTATAGAGATTAACCTACTTGATAGTTCAAGGTAATTAACCATTAGGAATCTCTAGTTTTAGTCGGTTCGATAATCACATCTCTATGTGCATTATCTATGCACCAACTCGGTAAACGAGAACTACCGAATCCAATAAATACTTGTTAGCTACATATTAATCTAACCGGATCATCGAGGTCCTAACTCGATGATCCTACGATTAAGAACAAGTTTAGATTAAGTCCTATGAGCTAGATTCTCATTATCATAACACCTTATGGTATCTAGTTCGTAACTTAATCAAAGGATCTGCCTTCTTATTATGTAGATTACTACTATAATCGTAAAGGTTTTCCATAGATTCAAGGAAACAATTTCTTTGATCAAATATGTAGGGATAACTATTATCGTGTACAGTAAACACTTGTGTTCAATTCATTACAAGACGATCGAGACTAAGGCATAATTCCAACAATCTCCCACTTGTCCTATACCCAATCGTTCAAGTACCATAATTCATAAACAGTTTGTTCTCATCAGTCTCTTCTGATAGACAACCTAGATGAATAGATATACATCATGTTCCTTCCTTCTACCTATTGAATGTGAACATCTTCATGTTCAATTATATCTCGAATCAAGCGGTACTACTGCATAATTTTTTTGGATCTATAGTTTATTCTAGGTTTCTTTAATTATACAATATCTCAACTATTGTCATTGTATAAAAAAATAATATCTACATTGTAATACCACACTATGTCTATATAAAGAACTATTTTATCCAAACCACTGGCATGGTTGCATCTTATGCTGCTATGTATTCTACTTTTAGTAACCGAAGTATGCTATATTATCTGGATTGGAATTATTCCAATTCACATCTCCTCTATAAAGACATATGTTGTTTTGGTATTATCCATTTGAAGCAAATCAAACATCTATATACCCATTTAGCTTCAACTTGTATTCTCCATATATGAGGAATTGGTCCTTAATACTTCTTAAGTACTTAAGGATAGTCTTTACTACTTACCAACATTCCCCATCAAGGTTACCTTCATACTTACTCGCTCCTCCTAGCGTGTAGTACACTTCGGATCTTATACATTTTTCATGGTATGCTAGATAGATCCTTATTGTTTTAACAAATAGGACTATACACATTTTTTCTCTTACTTTTAGGGTCCTAGAACAACCCTCCCATTAAGAGTAATTCCAAAGGCTATTGTTAAATAGCACCTATTGGAATTTCCATGTGATACTTCTGAAAAGGTATAAATGTACTAAGATTGATATTGGTCAAGTAAGTTCTTTGATCTATCTCTATAGATCCCAATTCAAAGAATATAAGCTACTTTCCTAAATCTTTCATGGAGAACTATTAGACAATCAAAAAACTTGGTTAATTGCTTGGTTGGTATATCATATCCTTATGTTATAATATGTCATCTACATATAACACTAGGAAGATAAGTGTACTCCCACTAGTACTTTGTACTCGTATGACTCTTATTCTAAAATCATAAAATCAAACTATTTGATTATATGAAAGAGAATAAATTAACTTAGTGACATTTGCTGAATCCATTAAATGGATTATTAGAACTTACATATTTTACTATGAGTAAATGGTAATATGATACCTTTAGGATTGGTCTTAAGGACGTCATAGACTCCTATTTAGTGAAAACTATTTTCACATGATACTACCATATCTCATAATAACAGTATGTACTTACCAATAGTAGAATCTGAAATAAATTAAGCATTTCTATGAAAAAGGAACTCCATAATAAATGTTTTCCTTTTAATTTAAACGCTTAGTAATTAGAAGGACGTTATAGGTCTCTACCTTACCGTCTACTCCAATAATTTTTCTAGCACCCATATACTATAAATGGATCTTATATCTGTTAAAGATTCAACCAAAGTACTATACTTTGTTGGTTCTTATAGATACTAATTCAGATTCTATGGTTCTTAACCACTTGTCACTATCTCGACTAGTCATAGCCTCTTCATAGGGATTTAGATCATCACTTGATGGGGTTATCATCTATATGATTTCCTCATCAAAATATCACCATTATTACAATTGATTTTGGTGTATGATGATATCTATATAACCTATATGAAGCTTGTGTACAATAAATGCTTCTTTCTCTTGATTTTGTTAACCTCCTTGTTTCAAAAAATGGTTCAAATTGTCCATAATTCCTCAAAGTTTGAGACTTGAACCTTAAATGAAACTATTAACACATCAAGGAAAGAAATTCTGGCATGCATCTGTTGCTCTTCAGCTTGTATAAATATCTATAAAATCTTTATTTCATTTTGATCTATTTCTACATTATGAATCCCTTCACTATGGAATTCCAATCTGGAAAGGTTGTATTCCTTACCACAAACTCTTTGTGTTTAGAATGGTGTAGAAATATAATCATGTCATTTTCTTTGGGTATCCAACAAATCTATATTTGAATGATCTCAACTCAAGCTTAACCATTATAAGTCGTTTAGCATAAATCAGACAACTTCAAACTTCTACAGTTTGAGGTTTAACTTATGTTATCCCCATATCACATATGGATTTTATCGACTATTTAGTGGGACCTAAGATTTCATTAAATATGAAATTGACTTTAAAACATAACCCCATAAGAATATTCGGAAATCAGTGATACTTATCATGGATTGCACAATATCCAATAAAATACAATTTCTCTTTTTAGACACACCATCAAACCTAGGTGTTCTAGGAAAAGTTCACTGAGACAAAATCTTATTTTGTCATAGATAATATATTAATTCATTGTTAAGATTTTCACCTCTACAGGTTAATATCTTACTTCCTTCATACTCTTATACACTTGCTTTCAACTTCACTGAATAGTAATTTGAACATTTCAAATAATTCGTATTGATGTTGCATCTGGTGAACACATATATATATATATATATATATAGTAAGTGAAGAAGATGAAGTAAGAATATACATCTTTGGCTAATGTTTGGATTGTCCACATACATCAAAATGTAGTGGACATAAGAACTCATTAACACTATCTCTATTTTCATCAAAATGAGATTTAGTCATGTTTCATTAATATAAGTCTCACAAGTTTCATATGATTCAAAATCATACTTCAAGGAAATATTTCTTGTGAAACTAGTAAACTATTTTCTCATAGTTTATGACTTAGTCTATAATGCCAAAAATAAGGTTGAATTAGTATGATAATCTTATTTCGATTTATGACTAGAAACAACTATAACATTTTATGTAGTTACTTTAGTATAATCACCATATTGTAAGTGTTCAATGTGTGTAATTCATCACTATGAATGACTCCATTGGTAATTTTATACTATATTAATATAACATAACCATCTTATGATCAAATGACTATTTTGTTCGAAAACAAGTTTACGAACAAAATTACATTTTACTTACAATATGTTTTGCCATATGCATCTTTAAAGAATTAGTTATTACAATTGTGGCTGCAACAATTGCTCCAATTACCGAAATTGTAATTTAACTTCTTTTATTCTTATTTCTCTAATAATATCTTAGATTATGCAACACTTTGCATATTTCTAACTACTACGAGTATCCAATACCCTTTTTGAGTAATCAATAGAAGTTCAAGAAATTACGGAAACAATTTCCATTAATGCCCTTACCTTGTTTTTTGGTATTAGATAGCTGGTATCTAAAGGTCATACTAAGTTAATTATACATCTTCTAAAGATATTTAAGGACTCATGGGAATATCATGCTTAAAATGTCTTTTAGAGTTCATAACTCATGGATACAAGAATATACATTTAGTACCATTACTAGGTTCATATTACTTTAGACATGCATCATATACATTCTATTCATCCTCAAGAGAGACTTTAGTCAATAGCTCATTGAGAATATCAATGGGTCTCATGTGCATAAGAAAGACTCTCAAGTTGCGGTCACAAATCTTGAGATTACAACCAACTTGTGATGATTTGAGAAGTGATTTCGCAGAAATATCGAGAAATCTAATCATAGGAAGGAATAGGGAACAACGCTTTAGGAACACTATTATAGAACTGTCAAAGATATTGACTATTATCTAAGAGATATATAATTGGAAACTTTAAAACATGAATGAGCCCCTTGGTAGTCAGATCGTTTCTCACGCATAATTAAAATGAATAATGAAACTTTAAAACATGAATGAGCCCCCTGGTAGTCAGGTCGTTTCTCACTCATAATTAAAGTGTTGTACATTACCTATTTTATCAAATAAAATGCGAGACTCAAAACTATTTAGCCCCCTAGTAGTCAGGTCGTTTCTAATAAGTTTTTTTTGAGTTAATCCATCATATAATCGGATGTTATAAATACCACATCCTCTGGGTAGGCCAGACTAAAAACGTAAAATTAATAAGTATATCCTATTCAAACAATAGAGAGTTTTTATAATTTGTAATCGAAGTACAAGTCCACCTGGTAGTCAAATCAAAACTTGTAAACATAACAAAGAAACTCTACTCGTGATAGACAAGTCTCACGAAATATATTATATATCGTTTTAATAAACTCAATAATTTGTAATTATCAAGTGGAAATAATTTAGAATTCAAAATCCTAAATAATTTATAAACATCATATGGTGCAATAACGGATAGTTATTGAACAATTTGTCTTGATCGACCCTTTCGAACAAGTCTTGCAATTTTAGAAAACCACAAGTATCAGAACAATTTTTAAAAAATATATTCCCAATATAAAATCGTTCATTGCAAAAAGAGTAATGATATATGTCACCCTTTTTCATGTCACCCTTTTATCACCCTTCTATATATATGTTCTGATTTCCTTGAATAGAAGATAGAGAAAAATTAAATAGGATAGAGAAATCAATTCATTGGTACATATAGGCATACACGTAGGAGGTGATAAAAGGGTGATATAAAAAGGGTGACAAATATCATTACTCTTGCAAAAATTTATTATTAATAAGTCTATCAAAATAGACTTTATTAAAAATATATTAGAAAAACAAGTAATATCACATATCTAACCATTTTAGTCCAAAATGACATTTAGTTTTATTCAAAGAATATCAATAATTAATATTGATCATCAGTATACAATAACACTAGTCTATCAATGCGTTTCATGCAATCTTTAAACAATTCAAAGAAACTTTGCAGACCCATATGATTATTAATATCATTATATACTAATAATGTTATATAGCTAAGTCAACGGTTGATGACTAAAACACATCAATTTTGAATACAGCTTTTCTAATAAACTAATGCTACACTAGCTTAACATGACAAAAACCAAATATAATAATCATCATACTACAATTCTGGACACAAAGAATTGCAAATAAAAATAGCAGGTGCTTTCTGATCAGAATTTATTTTTTGTCGTCATTCTAAGACCATACATTTTTTTTTTGGGCAAAAGATAAAACAAAACAACTCATCAAACTGAAGCTCTGAAAGTCATCCAATTCCCATTCTCTTCATACGATCAGTGATTTGTAGTGAAACCTCTTGTAACTGCTTGGCTCCGTGTCTAGCGTGCTTTGCAAGACGGTCCGCCTGACTATTGATCCTTCGGGGAATGAATTTGAAGGATATTAGTCCGGCTTCTTCCGCTATCCGCCTGATTTGCCGGATAATCGGCTGAACTGTCCATCTCACCACTGACACCTGCCTGATACCTTGTATTATTCAAGGTTGTCTGAGCAAACGATCTTCGTCTCTTCCTTCGATTCGTTACACAGTTTAACTGCTTCCAGAACTGCTAGTGCTTCACCTTCTAGGATTGTGTTGCACCGTACAGTCCCACTAAAATTTGATTTCTTGTCTTTTTTTCGGTCATTTATATGTATACCTATTCCGGTTGGTTCGTATTTTGTGTTGAAAGATGCATCGCATGTGAAAATGATATCTTGATTCGAGACCTCCATCTCACTATCGATTTGGATAGTTTGGTTTCCTATCGCTTCTTGTCTTATCCAATTATTTCCGTGTAATTCTCCCATCAGTTTATTCGAGTTTTTAATAATTTGGTCCACCTGGATACTTGTCCCTTCGTGTATAGTCTTCATTTTGGCCTTCCATATATTCCAGAGTAATATTAATATGTAATTTGTAACTATTTTCCGGTCCCATCCTCCTTTGTTATATGTTTCAATGATTTCCAACATCCAATCCCCAAGGTTAGATATTTCTCCTTGTTGAATGTTGATTTGTAGTGATGATGCTGCCCAAATCGATTTGTTAATAGTGCATTGTAGGAGAATGTGCTCTGTTGTTTCGTTTTGATTTTGACATTAGGGGCACCCTGGAGATTCTGAGCAGTTTCTATTGAACAGGTTGGTTGTTGTAGGTATCGCGTTATTACATGCTTTCCACGAGAACAGTCGAATCTTTTTCGGTGTGTTTCCATTCCATATAGTTTTCCATAAGGTTGGTCTAATATTATCCGCTTTAGTCGTCGATGCTTGTGGTTCTTCTAATATTGCTTTATCAGTGAGTATTTTGTATCCTGTTTTAGTAGTATAACTTCCCTCCTTTGAGTGTGGCCAAATAATTCTATCTTGTTGATCCGTATTCATAATTCTGATTTTTGTAATCTCCGGTTTATCGGTCTTGGGAAGATTTCATCCAGTATCTCTTCATTCCATTCATTTTTGTCTTGCTTCCATAGATCTCGTACTTTTTGGTGTGTGCAGTTCATCGGTTCCTCCAGTTTCCAACTTGTATCTATCCATTTATCAGTCCATATATTGGTTGTCCGCCCATCACCGATCTGGTGGATCAGGTGTTGTTTGATAAAGTCTCTTCCTTCCATAATGCTTGCCCAACTCCACGATCTGTTTTGTCTAAGTTTGATATTCAAAAAATCAGATTTGGCATAGTAGATACCTTTAAGAAGCCGAGCCGCAAGGGAATTGGGGTTATTAAGTATCCTCCATGCTTGTGCACCCAGGAGCGCCGTATTCATTTTTTTTAAATCTTTGAATCCGAGTCCTCCTACAAGCTTACCCACTGTTAATTTCTCCCAAGCCATCCAGTGTATTCGATTTCTTTCGCCCGAACTCCACCAGAAGTTTGCAATAGTTGAAATTAACCGCTTGCAGAAAGTAATTGGGTATGAGAAAATTGACATAGTATAAACCGGTAGTGCTTGTAAAACTGCCTTGATAAGGACTTCTTTGCCTCCTTCCGATAGTAGTTTTACTTTCCATCCTTCCGTTTTCGAAAATAACCTCTTTGCAATCTAGCGCTTCAATTGTTTTTCCATAAAATAGATAAACCTTTTTCTCTTGTCTTTGGTAAAGTGGTCGTGCAATTGTTTTTCCAAACAAAAAGTAAAAAGAAAAAAACCAACGGCCACAGTGATACAATTCAATAAAACGAATCACAATACACAGCCAATTTCTTTTTCTTTTTTCTCTTTTCGATTATACCGAAACTGAGTTTTAAAAAACAATTTCAAATTCAAAACTATATGAATCTCATGTAACTATACAATATAAACACATGATTCTCATATAAACCTTATAAACAAAACACAAATATTATCAAATAATATTATATTTAAATTCTTTAAATCGCAACAAAGCTGGCTCTGATACCACTTGTAGGATATCAATTACGATTATATCACATATAATACATTGGAAAATAGAAATTGCAATCCTAATAGATAATATAGTTGCGATTTAAGAATTTAAAAACAAGGTATAATAACGATTACAAACCTTAAGTCGTTGTGTGAGAATCGAATTGTCAAATTCTAGCTTCAAAGATTTGAAGCCTCCACGCTTTGCACACCGAGTTTGATTTTGCTTTCAGAACCATTCTGATTTGGAGAGAGACCTTCTATCTACTGTGTTTTTTTTTCAAGAGATAAAAACTGAAAAGAAGTTACATGTATATATTGATTTCTCATTATACATATATTAACTCTTGAAGGAAAAAAGAAAAGCCAAGAAGTGGAAAAGCCAAAGGTCAGGAACGTATAATGATAACTAATTATTGTAATAATTTGGTCCACTACCCACTTCTGAAGTGGACTTGGGCATTTTACATTATACAAAAAGACTTGACTAGCTAGCGGTTAGTGACATATTTCACACTACCAGAGGTCCATGGTTTGATCCATGAACCTATGAATTTTTTCCTTTTTTTTCTCTTTTGTCTTAGATCAGTCTTATATTAGAATATAAATTTGTGCTACCAAATCAATATACCAATATTCCAAGTATATAATTAATTAATATTTATTATCTGATAATAAAATTAATTAACGTCATGAAGCAAGTACAATGCACTTAACGCTCCCCGACGACCGGATAACGTGAAATAACTCTGTACAAAAAACCCGGTGAAGAATCATACAGGTATTCCCTCTATCTTTACTGCTTCGGATCATCCTGAGATATGGTACAACTATCAAATCTCATTAGAAAATCAACTACGTTACACGTCGATTATCAACGATTGACAAATGACCTAAGAAACTCATTTCTTCATTCATTCTATCACCTTGGCCAAGGATTCGATACAATCGTTATAATCTTATGTCATCGTAGAGCTCAAACTCTTTACCTAGAGTTGATAGATTTCATTTTGACTCATCCTTAGGAGCATATATACTTAGCTACGTCCAATATCCTTTCGACTAGCATTATGACACACTAGTAGTCCAGTATCAAAACATAACAAGCACATACACAACTATAGTGATGATCTCAGGTCAAAGGATTACAAGTATAAAAATCCTTATAGAGATTAACCTACTTGACAGTTCAAGGTAATTAACCATTAGGAATCTCTAGTTTTAGTCGGTTCGATAATCACATCTCTATGTGCATTATCTATGCACCTAACTCGGTAAACGAGAACTACCGATATTTATCCAATAAATACTTGTTAGCTACATATTAATCTAACCGGGTCATCGAGGTCCTAACTCGATGATCCTACGATTAAGAACAAGTTTAGATTAAGTCCTATGAGCTAGATTCTCATTATCATAACACCTTATGGTATCTAGTTCGTAACTTAATCAAAGGATCTGCCTTCTTATTATGTAGATTACTACTATAATCATAAAGGTTTGCCATAGATTCAAGGAAACAATTTCTTTGATCAAATTTGTAGGGATAACTATTATCATGTACAGTAAACACTTGTGTTCAATTCATTACAAGACGATCGAGGCTAGTGCATAATTCCAACAAGTAGTAGGAGGCAAAATTCACATTAAGATCGAGATATGTATACTAAATAAACCTCAAATAATAGGATTTGAAAAAACATATAAACATAAGTAGACTTCCAACTGATGAGTATAATTTACACTACCAACTACTTAGCCTCTTCAAGTATTAAAACTGATCGAGGAAAACTTTGAAAGATTTTCTTCTTGACGTGGGTGGTTGATTTTGAATCCATGGAGATATATAAGAATCAACTATAAACTCTTAGGGTGTAACACCAAATTCTGAATCAATTATAAACTCTTAGGCTGTAACTTAGATTCCCCTGACACATGTACGCATTGATCCCTACATTATGCAATATATCCAAATATATGCATGTTTCCAAAAATGAAGCATTGATATAAGAAGTTATAATATTAAAATAATTTGAAACAATGAGTATGGAGTAGGTACCAGTAGGAAGTATCCTAAAGAAACATCACAGTCATGGCCTGACAAAGAAAAGAAATTCATGATTATGGTCCCACTTAAACAAACAATTTAAGCTTACAATAATATTTACAGACTTACCTTGCGACTTTTAGTTCTTTATTTGTAAATGATCAATGAACTAATTTGAAATACAAAACCAAACATGTTCATAGCCAAGAAAAAGGTCGGCACTACTGAAACCGCAACAACAAAAAACCAGTCGATGGGTGAGCAAACTTCTTAATTCTCACATTTTAGCTGATACTTCAATCTGAAGACATTCAAAATCACGTAAATTTAAGTTTATTGTAGGATAAGAGCCAAATATTATATATAATCCATACCTCCAATCAATGACTTGTCAATTTGCAGTGGGATTTGAAACTTAAATTAGGATCTTTGAAATCCCCTCGTTTTGCAAAGGGAGTGAAATTTATATGTAGTCCATAACCTATTGCAATAGTACGTCTTTTTGTAAAATGTAAAGCACCAGGAGCCTCCCTAGTATTGTTGAAAAGCCACTCGTTCATTTCCTTACTTTTTGAAAAGTATTTAACATGCAAAAACGTTATCATTTGTTCATTAATGTTTTGCAAAAATATAATTTGTTTCTAGACTATTCTATTTAATTACAAAGAATCCACCATCATGTCTAACACACAACTTCATATAGTATGTCTAAAACTTTGTTGAACCCATATATATTAGGTGAATCGCTTAGCTCTATCATTTTGTATCAAAAACTTTGCTAATTGTACAATCAATGATCAAATTTAAAGGGAATAAGGTAAACCCATTACCTTAATCATCGCCTGAATTGGGTAAACACTCATTTACTAAGATGAAAAGGACACATTGCAACCTGCAATACTGAAGATTTCCATAACCAAACCTAAGTATAACTACTAATAAAACATCAATCACTTGAATCCATAATTAATTGCATAATACTGTACTTTAATCGCAAAACAATACACATAGTAAAGCACTAACCCCATTTTTTGAAGTTATAAAAAATACCATAATCATACTCGGCAAGGAACATTTTAACTATACCAATTATCTTCATCAAATGCTCCAATATAATTTTTACAAATGAATCAAATGCAGAAGATCCCTGAAATTTATCATAAACTACCAATCAATCACACAATTAAATCAAAATCATATATAACAAAAGGCAACTTTACGCTTACAAATGATGTAGTAGATCTGCAAATGAGATAATTCGCCTTAATTTTGGCAAAATGTTCTTCCGCACATCATAGGCAAATATATTCATGATATACTAAATAGAAATATGCCCCTTCAAATCTGTATAACTTTGAGTCAAACAGATACTTGGAGTACAAATTCTTTCCAACTGAAACACAATTTAACTTGGCTAAAAAATAACCGAAGATCTGAATAGTTATCCTCTAAAGCACATCTACATAATTTGTGGCCATCAGAACCTACAAATGTAAATATATAAGCTCAAGACTTATTTGTGGTCATTCTCCATATCATCAACTTACCTATTTTTGCAAAAAGGAAAATTTATTTTTCTATTTATTATGTGAAAGCAAAACTAGAACTGTGATAAAAGGAGGAGACAAATTTATTAAAAATCAAACCTATAATTATTTGTTTTTGTTATAAGTCAATGAAGTAACAAAGAATACCTTTGGACCTGCGGTTTGTGCAGATAGTCCAAGAGTTGAAGCTGGTAATATTTCGATATCTTTTTTCTCTGTTATTAACTTTTCTAACTTCCTTGTAGCATCCAATACATTTTTCTCAAACTTTTGAGTTAGCTTTTCCAGTTCCTATATTAAAAAAATGCCCCAAACAAAACGTAAAAGAAAGTAAAAAATAAAAGATAATATTTATGAAGTGAGGTTGAGAATACCTGCTAAATTTTGTTAAATATCTAGTTAGCATTAGACTCAAAAAATACAGTAAAAAAGCAACTTTACTCTCTCCAACAAATACAACAAAAAGTGGGTCTTACATTCTATCTTTCTCATTTACTCCATTTGGCAATTTTCTTTCTCATTTACTCCATTTCTATTTGTTTTACACAGCAAACATTATAACGCTAACTGTTGGAGAAATTGTTAATTAAAACATTACACTCATATCAAATTGAACCATCAAAAATTTGATAAATTAGAGAAATTGTAGAAAAAATTAAAAAAAATTAAATTATGGAGAAAAGAGTTTAAAGGTGAAATTTCAATTCTTTTTTAAATTTGAAATCAATCCATGTATATGTTTTAAGGTTGTAATTGCAAAATTTGATTACTTTACCTTGATTTGTTGTAATCTTCAAAGAAAGGAGAAATACAGCGAAATTGATATGGGTTCTTGATTGTTCATTAGCCAAGTCGGGTTATGATCGTGAAGAATGGTCCCTGAGCGAAGGCTCTGGCAACTCAATTTAAAATAATGTAGTATAGAACCAAATTGTTCACTCCTAGTGGCGGAGGGTTTCTTGTGAATGAGAGCGGCTTGGAGTGGGAAGGTGAGTTTGTAGAGATTTATTTTTTGTTATTGTTACGATAAATGTGTGAAGAGATGAGTTTTTGGTTTTATATTGTGTTTAGATTATGAAAAGCTTTTTTTTGACGCATTATGAAAAGCTTAATAAAGGAGACTTTTAAATTTAACGGATAAATTTAACTGATGAGAAGAAATAGTAGAAATATTAAATTTATAGTAACATAGATTTAAAAATTTAAATTATTTGTTAATTAAAGTGGATCCCACATAATTAATCCAAGAGCTGAAAAATATAAAGAGTATATCAAAATATTTTAAATCGTGAATCAAATTTATATAATATGGACCATTAATTATAATTGATCTAAATCTCGAAAATGATAGAAATGTGATCTGAAAACTAAAAAATGTAGAGGGAAATAGGTGACATTTTGGGCCGTTGGCCCTTCTTCGATATTATATAGATATAAGACTTTGTTTCATCATTAAACACACTCTTAAAGCCACAAACGATCACCATCCATTTTCATATACTTCAAGAAAGAATTTCTAAACTTGTTTTCCATATTTAGTTCACATAAACAACCTTTGATCTCACAAATTTCATACCCAAGAGATCAAGGAGATTATTCAAGCCAAGCTTCAACTTTAGTCCACCTAATCATGGAGTTTCAACAATCAAGTTTCAACTTTCACATGCAACTCATAAAGGAGTTCATGTTCTTACTTGTGATATATGCTTAATCTAGAAGCACAGGCAATTTTTTTTACATTTCTATCCATCGGTAACGACCTAATAATTTAGTTTTTGTTTTTATTATTATTTGATAGTTTTAGTTTTTCTTCTATTGATTCATCTAATCTTAAAAAGAATATATAATATAAGTCTATAAACATTCTTATTAGTCTTTTTACCTTTCACTTTCTTACAAGTTACTTATGTTACATTTCTTTAATTTATTTATTATATTCACCTAAAAGCCTTTTTCCTTTATATTCTTGGAAACACATTTATTTATTCATATTATAAAACAAAAAATAAGGATTCATAATTTCATAAGCAAGTGTCAATGTGTAATGTTGTTTTTATTTATAATTATGTCATATTTTTATCCATTTTTTCATTATTGAAAAATACATATATTTTTTGTATATTCTTAATATATATATATATATATGTGTGTGTTAGAGGTTACAATTTTTGTTAAATTTGTTTAATGACATTTAATTTGAAGAATGTCAAAGAACATGTAATCTACTTTTTAGCATAAAAATATGAATCATATGTTATCGTATTTCAGTATGTTCCTTATGAAATTTTACATGCTTATATATCTATATTATATTACACAGTTTTTTATAAGTGGTGGCCAGAATTGATTCTGGCCAAACATAAGTGGTGGCCAGGATCGTTGTTGGCCCTACCTGTCATTAATACAAAAAAAAACCGAAGGCAAAAACAAAAAAAGAAAACAAAAAAAACCCTTTCCCTGTCTGATTTCTTTGAACAAAACAAAAACAAAAATTGTCTGAAACCCTACTATCCCTCATTTTCGCCTCTCTTCTTCGTCTCTCCACACCCGATCGCCTCATCACGCCACGACACGCCACGACACGCCACGCCACGCCACGCCACCATCAGTTAAACCGTCACTCGCACCTTCACCGCCATCGACAGGACCAAATCGCCATCAACTTGGCCATTCTATCCAAAACTTAAACCTAATCTCATCACAATCCACCCTTCTCTCCTCTCCTGCGCCCAATCTGCACCACCAAGATTCTCGCCGGTCCAGAAAAACCGCCGTTATCCACCACCAACGCAGCTCGAGGACCATTCCACCGTTCTCTCCTCTCCTTTCCACCATTCAAAAGAGAACCGCTCACCTTTCCACCACCAAGTCGCTCTACTGCAAAAGAGAACCTCCATTATCCACCACTAGCGCGCTAAAGGACCATTCAGCCAATGCCTATTTGCCTTCATTTCCATCAAAAACCTCGATCCCACATTATCCCAAAACACTCTCTCAATTCATTTCCATCAAAAACCTCGATCCCACAACCTCACTTTTCGTGGATCATCAGCAATAGTTAGTGACTTCTTTGGTATGTATAAATCTCATTTTTAATTGAAAAATTTCAACTTTTTGGTTTCGGGTTTTTGGGTTTTCTAAGTTGGTCCTTTATTTATCTGGATTTTGTTTGTTACATTTACTCCAGATGGGTTCTTCCTCGATTAATTCCCTTTTCAATTGTTTAAATATTCTGATTTTTTTCCTTCTTAAATTTGCAGAACGTGCCTTTTTTGTTACCCCTCCAGCACATCAGGTATCTTTTTACGGTTTCCCTAAAATTGTTTAACAAAATGAATTTGAAGCAGAGATGATAAGTTTTTGTTTATTATAGGCACAGTTAAACCCATATCTTGGTAATATGTTAAGAAGTGATGTTCCCCACCTAAGCAGCAGCAGATTCAACAACAAAACAGGACATATCAAGTTGCATCTCCAGTTTTTCATCTTTTGTTCATAACAGGTATGGATTTCACGTCTTTCTTCCATTTTCTTTGTAAAGATTAAAAATATGAAAAATTTAAGCTTACTTTCTTCACCAAAAACAGTACTGGCTTCGTTTGTAGCTTTCTCTTATCTTCAGGGCCCAAAAAACACCAAAAACATTGGTAATTTATCACAACTCTCTTGGGTTTGATTTATTGCTTAACTGTCTAATCTATATTATATTAAATTGCTTTTAGATTCTTTTCTTCTCCATTTTAATGGTGTTTAATTGATTTTTCAGTGATATAGAAGATACACAGTGACCGCGTTGCGGTACTTGATCTTGAAAGGAAGAGACCTTATGTAGGTAAGGTTGAAGTAATTGCAATATAGGTCCCTATAATTTATTCTTAATTATGTTTTCTGTTTTTTTAGTTGTTTGGAATCCATGGGAGAAGAAATCAAAAGTTACGGTGATGGAGAAGAATAGTTAAATTACATTCGTGCTATTCTTCAGTTTCTTCAGTTTTCTTCAGCAACTCAACTGAGCTTGCTTTAGAGGTTTGTTTTTTTCTTTTTCAAATGTTACCCATTTTAATATCATAAAATTTGTAGCGTTTTACTAATGAAAGTGTGTTTTACTGTTCAAATATTTAGTTGATTCATATTCGAATCTGCTTTAGATGTTCTCATGTTGTTAAGTTATATGATAGATATTAGTGGACAGGTCAGTTTTTCTTTCCCATACTGATTCATGAGTTTTATGAAATATTTTGTTGAATTAAAACTAAAGATTAATATCTACCTTTCTGCAGATTCATATGTCACATTATGATGTGTCAAGAGTAAAACTTGAGCTAATTCCAATGATTCAAGAAATTGTTACGGAGTTGCATATCATACATTACTTTGGAACTACCCCATCTGAATCTCCAGCATTACAAGATTTTAGTTTACTGCTGATGGAATTAAAGGTGTTTTAATCACCATTTTGAAATATAATTTCTAATTTTTCATATTTTGTTCATAACAGGTATGCATTTTTTAATTTTCTTGTAGTAAATCTCTTGCAGATCAGAGAAAGGTTATCCATTACTTGAGCAACGGATTGAGCAACGGATTGTTTTACTTGAGCAACCTCCAATTGATAAAGTTGGTGAACAATATTTTGACCTCACACATGACTATTTTAATAAGGTAAAGAAATACCATCATTTAATTTTAGGATTATTGCCCAAGAAACACCTCAAGTTAGAATTAATTCCCTCTTACCTCAACCATCGTTTTTTTGCCCATAAAAGACCACATTTATTTTGCTTTTTCCTTTTCTTTAACATAAAAAGAGTCATTTGAGTTATGGGAAGCTTCCCATTACTCAAAGTTTGAGTAGTGGGAAGTTTTCCATTACTCAAACTTTGAGTAGTGGGAAACTTCCCACTACTCGTTGTTCTTTAAAAAAAACAGTGCCTTTTATGGGCAAAGGTGTAAGGTGGCAGGTGCCTATTGGGCATTAACCCTTAATTCTATTCACATCTCTTATAAAGTTTCATTGTTAGCATGATTGTTCAGTTATAACTTTTCTACTATCGTAAATGACAACCTCAATTTCAGGGTAGATGGAACACTGTCCAAGAAATGCGATATTCAGATAATCTTTTAGCCACACCTTCAAGTACACACACATATATATATATATATATATGTATATATATTTATTTATTTATTTATTTATTTTTTCTTCGTGTAAGTATTATATATTTAACAATACCTAAACCCAAGAGCAAATAGCACAGAAGCTGCAATTGAACAGCTTCGCTCAAGAAGACATATGAGTAGAATGGAGGTAAATAAGATTTTACGTTAAAATATCACGATTATGAATAACTTACTGTTGATGACTCTATGTTTTCAGGTGCCTTCAGATATTACATCTGAGGATAAAAAGTGTGAATCTCAGGAAGAAGATACTGGAACATCATCTTCTAATATGATCAGCTTTGAACTTTCTAATGGTAATAATAATAATACTCACAGCCCTAACGTACCTGCTTCAGTAGATGATGATGATGAGTATGTGGAGTATGCACTTGAATGATCTTAGAGATTTTCCAAGTAATGTGGAAGATGAGGAAAGGGAAAGTTAATTATTTTCTCTCTTTGTCCACTTCATACAGATGTTTGATTATTTCAAACTATTTCAGATGTTACTGAAAGCGATTATGGAGTCACTAAAGGACGTGAAAGTGATAGAGAATGAGAAAGAGAAAGAGAAACCCCCTCATGTTGAAGATCATTTACCTTTAAAAGTTGATGACAAGGTCTCAGAATCTGCCATTAAAGAAGAAAGCAAGGTAAAAGTATTTTGCACTACAGGCCCCTATGATTTTCATATGAACTTTTCAGGGGAAGAAGCTTATTTTTGTCACTAACAATTCGACAAAATCAAGGAAAAAGTACGCAGAGCAATTTCAGTCCCTTGGAATCTCTATTTCCGAGGTTTGTTTAGCAAGTGTTGTACTTATTACTTAACTATATATGTCTGAATTATTACATAAATTAACACCTACTACAATTCTCTTATTCATGCAGGATGAAATATTCTCCTCTTCGTTCGCAACAGCTATGCATTTAAAAGTGAACAACTTTCCTAAAGAAAAAAAGGTTAGTGCCTTATTTACTTTATCAATTTAACTTCAATGATTCTTCGTATGCCATTAGATTAAAATTTATATATGTATTTACAGGTCCTTGAAAAATGAAAAAATAGCAGTTTGCCCAAGATATTTGTATTAAAGGCCCCTAATTTTTGAAACTTATAGAAAAAAATGATATAGGATGTAAAAGCATTTTAGGTCATTATATTTTTCCAGTCGAATTTTATACATTTACATTTAAGCATATCTTTAATTTTCTTTTATTTTAAAGTAGTGATTAATAATATCTTTTATTTTTTTTGCAGGGCGTATTTTATGGATTTACAGGATTTGATCTCAAGAATAAAGTTGTCTCGAAATCAAATAATTTATTATAGATTGTAGTAAATTTGGTAAATTTAGGATTATCTGAATTTGGTAAATTTAGGATTATCCTCCTAAATTTACTAAATTTCGTAAAGTTGGTAAATTTTGACTTATTAAAAAATTCCATACCTGTCACAAAAACCATTCTTTTTTGTAAATTTAAGATTATCCTCCTAAATTTACTAAATTCCGTATTTGGTAAATTTTGACTTTCAAAAAATTCCTTACCCGTCACAAAAACCTTACCTTTAACATAAAACGTTTAGTGTAAAAAATTTACTAAATATCTTCTTTGATTAGTAATGATTTAGTTACCTTTTTTCCCCTTAAATTAAGTTATTTAAGAATACTATCTATATTATATATCTCGATACTAAAATCATTTCAAAACCATCACTTTTTCTACACTAAACGTTTTCATTCTTACTCATAATTCTTTTCAAAGCTTATCACGTTTTCAACTCAAGGTTAGTTTATAAATTAAGTCTTCGATTTAAATTTTAATGGTTTATCTTTCGGTATTATTTTGTTCTTTAAATCTGTTGTACTTTTAGAAATTTGTAATTCGTTAGGTTTTATTTGTTAAGGTTTTTAATACTAAACCAACATTTGATATTTCATAGAGGCAGTAACAAAAATAGAATATGGAACAAAAAAACAAAACCAGAATATTGATAAAAGTGAGGATACTCCTTTTTTAATAGTAAAAACTCCTTTGTATTTACTATACTAAACAAAGGTATTCTCACTTTTTCTTTAATAGTAATGGTGGGGCCTAGGGTGTGATAAAATAAGATATAAATAAAGTGCAAAAACACCCTAGAACTACACGGTTCTGCAAGTATACAGATCGTATGCAAGTTTTAGATAAAGATTCGTTCCGCAGAGACTACAGAGGTTAGGAGAATCTTATGCAAATACCAAGTGTAAATAATTAAAGCTAGAACAACTAAACGCAAATAAAAGTAAAGACAAATAGATTTTTGTTTGATTTTCTAATGAACTAAACTAAAACTAAGAAATTAAAGACAGAAAATTAAATATGAAAGAGAAGTGATATGAAAATATAGCTTAAGTTGTTAGCATGTAATCCCCACTAGTTTTGCCGTTCTAAACATGTAAGGGTGAATTATGTAGTATTTCCCTAATCGGTCCCAATATGCTATCGGTAGTTTCAAATAGGATTTACCTGTGTCAATAAGGCTTCCTAAGCAAACTTTTCCTGTAATTGGTAAATAGTCAAAGACTAAACCATAGTGATTATCTAGTTAGGTTGGGTTGTCAGATCATACCTAATACTAGACGTTATGTGCTAAACATGCAATTAAACACCGTTGTCAATGGTATCCTAATTACTAGATGGTAATTCTAATGGCGGCCGTCCACAAGAACACAGAATATAAATCCAAACACATAAACAGAGAATACAAACTATAATTCTATTTAAAACATTAAATTCCCAAATTAGATAGATGTCAATCAAAAACTAGGGTTCATACATTAATGCTAAAACTCAAGCTAAAGAAAATTAGTTCATGCAAGAAAAGAAAGAAATTACAAATCTAAAGGTAGAAGAAGACATTGTTGATGACAGCTCCTTCCAGACTTCTCTCTTGTGTTCTAAGCTTCCTCTTGGCTTAAGGTTTCACCAAGGATGATTTAAGATTGTTAAGAGGCTGTATTTATAGTGTAGAGGTTGACCTAATTCATTTGGTGGAGATAATGGACTCCTAGCCCAACTCAAATTCGTAAGGAAAACACTGCTGGACCGTTTTGAGTGTATCTTCTTCGTTATTGGTCGGATTTTGCTCCATAAGATACCAAAAGAATCGCAACAGAATTATCTAGACCTTTTACAAGAAAATTACCAAAATCGGCCTATTTCTTAGGTAAAAACACCAATCTTTGGACGTGTGTGCAGAATCCCAGATTTAGGCAGCTTTTCCTTTTCCATCTTTTAAGCAATTGTTTCCTTATCTCCAATTTCCATGCAAATCTCTTTCCATAAGTTGTAGTCTTTGACTTGGACTCTAATTAATCTCCATAATTATCTTTAAAGCTTCACACTAAATAAACAATTAAACCCAATATGCTCTAAAAATAATATGTTACTAAATCAAGACCCAAAATAGGAAACTGCACTAAAATAAGCTAAAATCAACCTATAAACTAATAAATAAGCCTAAAATGATGTCTCATGAGTATATTTTACTATCACAAATGAGGAGACATCAAGTAACAATTAGAAAGTCTTTGCAGTAACAAAAACAGAAACAGTTTTTTGAAACAAAGGTTAAAATTGCCCTACAGGTCCCTATAATTCAAATAAGTAACATGTTCATGTCACATTAAAATTTCTATTACATTTTTACATGTCACAAGTAAATATACTATATAAAATATTTTAAAGTTTAATCTAATTAAAAAACAATACATACCAAACGCTTCTATGCTTCGAAAAAGAATATCTGATCATCTTTATCGTTATAACAAAGCAAGAATTAAAAAAAAAAATCAAACACTGAATCCTTATAATTATGATTTACGACCCACACCAATATCATAAATACACAACAACTTCAATTTTAACGCTGTTGTCATCGATTTTCAACAAAATTTAAAATTTCTCAATCATTTCTTACAAATTAAATGTAAATTACAAATTGTAAAAAAGAATTCCAACCGTCGGTCTCAAATGCTGAATAACTGATAAGTAATAAAAAAACTTTCAAACAAAATCTACAAATTAAATAATTAAATGGTTTTAAAGAATAAAAACTCACTTGAAATAACCAACCTAAAACATTTGAAAACCTTATAGCTGATAGTAAATATTTTTGATTACTATAATACCATATAGTAAATATTTTTTTAAACGGTTTTTAAATACCATATAGCTGATAGTAAATATTTAGTCCAAATTAAATATTTTTTCTAAAATAACCGAAATACATGTGTTTTTTAATTACCGACCTAAAACAGTTTTTAATAAATATATTAATAATTTGTTTTTATTGTAAATAACATATTTAGTAGTGGATGTCTTTTCTATTTCTTGTCTTTTCCTATACCTTATTTATGGGTGTAACTTATTGTAAATGAAGGGTCATATATCTCCTATAAATATATGACCTTCATCCTTTTGTAGTGGATACACTTCAAGAAATGATAAGAAAACTCTCTCCATATTTCTCCATCTTTTAGTTTATATATTATCCTAGTTTATAACACGTTATCAGCACGAGTCTCTGCCGATCGAATCAAGGAAGAATATTTCCAGGTATGATTTATATTGTTCTAATTTATATATATATTTCTTTTCACAAAGAAAATAAGAGAGGACAAGCGATAAATATTATATGGACTTCCATTGCATCCTATACAATACTCTAATACTATTCAAGTAGATAAATCGGATATCACTTTTAGAAAAAAAATTGAGGCCTGAAGCCTATGTAAATATTATTTTGAATGGCTTAAAAATGAAATAAGATGTTTTCCTAGGCTTGAAGCCTACAATGCGCAAAGCATGGAAAAATAACTGTATAAGCATGGAAAAATAATCGTAGGCCTGAAGCCTAAATTTTATATTATAGGCCCGAAACCTAGGAAATAAAATATATTCCCGAAGCATAAAATCGAAAACTTAAAGGCCGGAAATTATATCATATGGAGTAACATAGGTGTGCTTTTCAATGGAATGTTGAATTTTAATAGTGGCTAGTCATATGCCTTATCCAAAGTGTAACAACAAAGTTTTTTTTTTTTATATACGGCTCTACTATGAAAACAAGAAAAATTGTAAGACTATGATGTTTTCCGACATAAAAGTTTTGATTTGGATAAATCAACTCAAAGGCTCGAAGTCTAAAAATAAATTTATATGCTTGAATCATAAAAGCAAATTATCTAAAGGTTTGAAGCCTAGATCAAATTTTAAAGGCTAGAAGCCTATATCAATTTTTATTAAAAAAAAAAAGAATTACACAAAAGAATTAAGAAATAAAGTGTATTGCTAATATAAATTTAAATGACTATTTTTTCATGAATTTCCTTAATATTGAAAATTCATTAAAGAAATAAATCGAGAAATAAACTAGACATCCATGAAGGGTGAAATAAAATTATATGTCCGAACGAAATTATTTCTTTCAAGAAAAGGTTACAACAAACTTTATATGCTGGAAGCATAAAACAAATTTTATAGGCTCGAAGCCTAAAACAAAATCTCATATCCCAGAAGTATAAAATTAATCCTATTGGCCTGGAGTCTTAATTGTTATAGGTCCGATGACTAAAGACAAAAAAATAATGTCTGAAGCATAATATTACTATTAAGGTCCAAATCTTAAATAAAAATATTTATGCCGGAAGCATAAATTGAGTTTTTTTTTTACATGAAAGTTGTAACAAATCTCAATAGACCAGAAGTCTATTTAATGGATCGAGAATTAAAAAAAAAAGTAGGTCTGAAGCAAAGATAAAATTATGATGAATAACTCATATGGGTTTCATGAATATTTAAGAATGGTTTTTTTTTCCAAATAAAAGGAATATAGACTATCTTTTAAAAGACTTGATGATGAAATTATTCTAAGTTTTATGAAACCGGATTTCGTTGATTACACATTAATAAAGATACTTTTATGAACTAGAGATTTGTTCATATATAATTCCTGAAGCAATATTATGAACCGGAAGTTCGTTAACAAAATGATTTTATTCATGAAAATGACATAAAATTAGGGGGAGATAAGTTGAATTTTTATGAAGTGCAAAGTTTGCATGATAAGGGGTTTGAACCTACACCCTCCCTTGTAAATGTTTATAGTCTTACCATTTGGACAGTCTAGTAATTTGTTAGTCGATTGGACAAAAAGAAATGTTAGTACAGTTTTAGGTACTATTAAATTAAGTGAGGATTTCAAATGGAAAAATGTAATATTACTGGGTGGAACAAATATACGTCTCATTGTATCAAATCACGCATATACTCCTGAAGTAGCTATAACGTGAATAAAGGTTTTACAAAATACTATGAGATTGTTTGTCTCGTAAGCAAGCAAAGTAATGAATTATTGATATAATCATAATTCGTGTTCCATTACATAATACTATTCCCTGGAGTGGTTAAAATTACATTCCCTAAACGAATGCAATAACTTTCAAATACGTATCAAAATAAACATTGTGGTGACAAAATTTGATAGAATAAAATCACATTCTCTGGCTCAAAACTATTCCATGTAGTGGATGGAATTGCATTCCTTGTAACGATTGTTAAATTATTCAATCTCTTTGAAAATGGATATGTAAACAAACTGGTAGGGTTAAATATGATTAATATTGTATTCTCTGGCTAAAAATTATTCATTATAGTGAATAAAACTGTATTTCCTGAAGAAAGTGCTAGGTCTTCTAATGTGTATTGGAATCAGAGTGGTGGGGATCATAACTCCACCCGAGTAGAAAATCATGATAGTGTTTCAGAGTTTGCTTTGTTGGTATATTTTTGTAAAGTATATATGATTTTTATGTAGACATATATGATTGTTTTTACTAATAAGGCGATGAACAATATTTACCGTGAAAAAAAATTAGAAGCAAAGCAAAGAGAAAAAAGAGGGGGCTAATTGAATCATGAGAATGCAAAGGAAAAATAAAATATCTTTGCTATACTTCCAAACTTCAAGGTTACATAATTATGCTCCCAAAGTAGATATTATAGCTAGAAGTATTTTGAAGAAAAATAAAAGATAATGTCAAGACCTTTTACAGATTTAATGTCATGAAAGTACTCTTGAAGTAGTAATATCGTAAGTAGAGTTTTATCCCAATATTATGGTTTAACATTCTATATTCTTGTAAACTATAACGTTTTCATTCCTCAGAGTGAATGGATCTACATTCCCTAAAGTGAATGTAAATATTTTCATTATTTAAATAAATAGACGTGTGGATGACAAAACAAGTGAATTAATGTTGTATTTCCTGATTGGAAATTATTCTCTAGAGATACAGAATCACATTCTCTGAAGGAAATTCATTATTTCTATCTTTTACAAAAACTGACCTAGAGTGACTTGAATATTGTTTTTCCTAGCTAAAGACCATTCATTGAAGTGAATGGAAGTGCATTTCTAGAAGAAAATGCAATGTTTTTTCAATGTGTCTTGAATTGACATCTTGGTGACCCAAACTCTTGATGAGGTTAAGGTAAAAAAAAGAATCTTTACCACCAGAAGTGGAATAAATAAGGAATTTGAAAGTAAAAGGTCGATAAGCCATCACGAAATGATAAGCATGAATATTATCGATAAAGTGGAATTATATAGTGTTTGTGTACTCGTGGAATACTATCACATGTAGTTGATCTAATTAAAAGTTTTTGGATGCCCAAAAGTTATGTTACCTTGTGGTACAAAATTGGTAAATTATGTTAAAAGTAAATCCCGAAGAAATTTACTAAATTTAAAGGAAAATATCCAAAATTAGTATTTGTATAAGCCACAAGTGTCCGTAACAATGTATATCTTTTGTATTATTTACTAAAAGTCTCACCAGAAGTGTGTATGAAAATAAAATATGCTATTTCTTTGGGGTTATATAATATACAGATTCGAGCAGTTGAAACACTCATTGTGCAAAAGAAAAGATGTCATAATCCAAAGAGCTTTGTATTTTTTTAAATGACTGATTTGGTCAACTACTGATAGTAACGATATGTCGACTAATAGATTATTCACTTGGTCTCTACTTAAAAGAACCAGAAGATTCATTTTACCAAGTGACTACCCCCTTATTAGGGGGAGAGACAAGTCAACCTGAAGTTGTGTGACGTATAGACTAGGCAACCTGAAGTTGCATGACGTATAGACCAGGCAACCTGAAGTTGCTAACACATGGTGGAATACAATTTATTATATCATTTACATCCACAAACTAAAGAATAGGAACTTGATGTTAAAAGGAATATCTATGTGCAAAGTATAGCAAATAATATACCTAAAACATTCGCAAGTAGAATATTTCACAATCCCAAAATATGTTGTAAACGCTCCAACATAGGTTATTGTCCGATATTAGACACATAACAAAAATACCAGCGAATGTATTAAACCAACGCATGAAGCGTGGTAAGCCTGTCGGTTTAAAGTATACCATGCCCCAAAGAAGAAAATCTCATGAGTAAATGATTAAATGGTAAAAATTGTGGGATGTGCACTCCACGTGATACGACAGGAATTATAAAGCCAACTAATGGTGTCTTAAAGGCTAAGGCTCTAACTCGTGTTGGCACATGCATTTCTCTTAAAGAAAGTAATGGTCATGAAAGGACCTAGGTACCTAAATACGAGAAAATTTATGTAGATTATTAGTCTACAGAAAATATATAAAACGGTTAGAATAGTTTATGGGATTAATATATTTTCATTTAATATAGCTCTTGAAGTAAATAATAAGGATCCTAAACCAAAAAAGTGGTGAAATATGTCGACTACAATAGAAAGTGTAATAGTGAATTTTGAAATCTAAAACACTACTTGTATCACGAAGGTTCCTACAGAAACCTAGAATTAACTATGGGGAGACGTCCTCATTCTTATGTTATTGATACAATGTATTGATTATTAGATGGATATTAAAATTTTGATAAACAAAATAGGTGCTAGAAGCATGACATGTGCCTAAACAAGAAAGGTGTTTGAAAGCACGACACGTGCCTGAAGCACGATAGGTACTTGAAGTACTTAGAGCGTTTAAATATGAAATTATCGAAGATTGAGAAGTTCCTGAGATATAAAATTTCCTAGAGTATAAAAGTTCTTGAAGAACGTAATTTATTTAAAGCACAAGAGAAAAGTGTATGAATTATAAAAGGATACTCGGTAATTATTGTCATAATGAAAAATGATGTGATATTTGCGTATTGTACTCTTTTTCCTTCACTAAGGCTTTTTCCCACTGGGTTTTTCCTAGTAAGGTTTTAACGAGGCATGCAAATATTCTTTGTCATAGGAAGTATAAACTCTTTTATTGATCAAGAAAATGATATTACTATCACTAAATACCCTCAAGTAAAAATCCAGAAGATTTACTAATTAAAGATTCATTAACGACGACATCAAGGTACAAATATATTTAAAAATATGTAATATCATAATGAGGGGGAGAACATAATGAATTTTGCATTTTTTTCCTTCACCACGGTTATTTTCCCATTGGGTTTTCCTGGCAAGGTTTTAACAAGACAAATTGAATACGTGTCATAACCCCCAAGGATTAGTGTACTCTTTTCCTTCATCAAGATTTGTCCCAATGGGTTTTCTTGATAAGGTTTTAATGAGGCATATCTTTCAGTGAATATCCAAGGGGGAGTGGTATGAAATATTTAAGTGGATTATTCAACATACCGAAAAGAAGTGTGGTTTATGTCATTCAACATACTAAAATTAAAAATGATTTATCTTCAACAAAGATATACAGATGGTATTGTATGAGGATACTATTTCTTGTACCACACATAATTAGAATGGATACATCAAAGGAGACAAAACAGAACATGTTTTACCGAATTCTCCTACACGCACGAGCTACAGAAGAATGTGGATATTGACATTCGACAAATTCAATCATGTAACAATCTTGCGGATTTATTTACGAAATCATTACCAACCACAATTTTTAGAAAATTGGTCCACAATATCGGAATGCGACAACTCAGAGATCTCTTGCCAGCATCAGGGGGAGTATGAACAAGACACTGTACTCTTTTTCCTTCGACCAAGTTTTTATCCCACTGGGTTTTTCTTGGCAAGGTTTTAACGAGGCAGTATTTGAAGATAACCGATTCATATGTACTCTTTTCCTTCGACCAAATTTTTATCCCACAGGGTTTTCATGGCAAGGTTTTTAATGAGGCATATGTCATTAAGAATAGACATCCAAGGGCTAGTATTGTAAATAATATATTTAGTAGTGGATGTCTTTTCTATTTCTTGTCTTTTCCTATACCTTATTTATGGGTGTAACTTATTGTAAATGAAGGGTCATATATCTCCTATAAATATATGACCTTCATCCTTTTGTAGTGGACACACTTCAAGAAATGATAAGAAAACTCTCTCCATATTTCTCCATCTTTTAGTTTATATATTATCCTAGTTTATAACAGTTTTTAAATATTTAACATCAACAATAAAATATTAATGAACTTTAGTATTAATAAACTTAATCAAGTTACATAATTATATTTTTCAAAATTATATTAATCATAGTTATTTTTTGCAGGCTAAAAATAGAAATTATTCAACAAATAGAAAATTCTTTTAATAATGTATACGATGAAATAGGTGAAATTATTGATAGTTTTCTCATATAGTATGAGTATGTTAGTGCACCTATGAATTCAAAATCTAATGTGTATACTCACATTAACAAGAAGAAAGAAAGTTGTTACGTTTTTAAAAGACAAAATATCCCTTTAAATCTGCCTGCTTTACTATATGTCATAGTTAGCACACTTCCTAACGATTGGCCTATACAAACTATTCTGCCACAACTTAATAATATGGACAGTTTGGACGAATTGGAAAGCTTACTAGATGATATTGAGTTAACCATGATTGAAGACAAGATTTGGGTGGACATGTTTCTGGAATTCTTAGAAACCGAGTTACAAAATTTATCAAATTAATATGTGTTAGGGAGTGTTTTTTTAATAATTGGTCTTTGTTCGACCATAAATTTAATGTAATTCATTGTTGGTTTTTTTAATGAACAATAATATTTTATGTATTAAATTGGTGAATTATGCTATCATTACATCTAAATACATATTGTATTGATTTGATATTAATGTATTGTTTAAAATTAAAAACACTTAACTTTCATGATTAGATAACTTTAAAATTATTTATATTAATTCATAATTAATTAAAATACCTTAAAAGTATTTATATTATTTATAAAATTAAGAAATCTAACAAAAAATATATATCTTTAAAACTTTTAATTTACAAGACTATTCTTAATATTAATTGCATAATGATGTATGTTTATTTTAGCCGAGTTCAAGAAGATAAAACATTTATTTGTCGTATACTTTCATCATTTATGCAAAGAGTAATTTGTAAATGTTTGATATATTAAATATATTTCATGTTCAAAAAGAAATCAAAGGACAATGAAGAACGCAATGAAGGGAGATAAGAAGGTCGCGATAGGAGGAATATCTTCGAACCAATCAAAGCCAAAAAATAACGTATCTTAAGTTTCTAAAGTAAGCCTTAATCATGCTTTCTTAAATATTTATTCATTTATTTCGTATATATCTCAAGTAGCTGAACTACGTTTTAATAATACATTCTCTATGTATACACATTCATTTATTTTGAACATATTTAAATAAAGAACATATATAAGTTAGATTTAATAAAATTATAAAAAAATATGGATAAAATGCCTATAATTTGTTTTAGTTATTGTAGAATGTTTAACAAGATGTTTATAATATTATTACAAGGTATCTTTAACTACCCCAATGATAGCCCAACATTTGACTGGAAAAAATGACACACATTCATCTCTGTCCCGTTACCCAAATACACACATTCAACTACGGGGTATTTTCTCAAATGCGTTTGGGAAATTTCCTGTTTCTCCTCCTCAAAATATACCTACTCAATCTCCAATTGTCCCTTCAATTTCGTCACCAACAAGTGCTCTGTTAGCCTGACAAATGCTGGAAACAAGAGGGAGGAAACTCCATATTCCCTCTCTTCCAATTAGTCTTGCTCAACATCACAGTCTCCCCTCAAACACGCCGTCTGCGATAAATTTTCTACATATCTAAAATATTTGTGTGTACATATGATTACTTTGTATATGATTTTAACATTCACAATTCACAACAAAATGAAGGTGTCCGTAGATAACTTCATTTCGAAAAGAAAGTTAGGCCAACAAAATCGCCGAAAGAGAGAAAGTGAACAAAAGACTTTCGATGGGTCTAACCAAAAGACCCAAAAGACACCAACTCAGCTGGATTCGGTCCTCTCCAACACCATTGGAGAATAGACAGTCTAAACTCAAGAACTCCCTCAAAAAACGTTCGTATAACGTAATCCAACAATTGATCGACCAACAAGTGTCTCTTCAATCACGTCACAAACAAGAGCTATGTTAGACCGACAAATGCTAGAAACAAGAGCGAGGAACTTCCATGTTCCCTCTCTTCCAGTAACACTTAATCGACATCACAGTCTCCCTTCAAACATGCCACCAACGGTACCTTATTTACCTCTTTATTCGAATATGTGTAATAAGATACACACGTTTCTAAAAATTAGTGTTTAATATAAATTAAAGGTGCAAGTAGATGATTTCATATCGAGAGGCTTAATATTCCAGGAGAGTCAAGAACATCGAGAAAGGGAATTCAATGTTTCACCTCTTCCAAATAGTCTTAATCAGCATCCCAGTCTCCCCTCAAACACACCGCCAGTGGTATATTTTCTACATATCTAATATAGTTATGTGTACATATGTTTAATATGCATACTATTCTAACATTTATAATTCACTACAAAATAAAGGTGTCCGTAGATAACTTCAATTCGAAAAGAAAGTTAGGACAACAAAATCGCCGAAAGCGGGAAAGTGAACAAAATACTTTCGATAGGTCTAACCGACGGCGGTTGGACCTAGAATCACCTTCTACTATCCAAAAGACACCAAATCAGCCTAACTCGGTCCTCTCAAACACTATTAGAGATCAGAAGGTCTCAACTCAAGAACTCTCTCCAAACACGTTCGAAGAACGTAATACAACAATCGATCAACCACAATGTCGTAATGCTCGGACGTGTGTAAGGTCTCGATATCTCCCCAAAGATGTAAAACGGTTCTCACTAGGTGAAATGAATGTCGAATGTGAATATTGTCATGCTTTACACTGGATGGGTGAAAAATTGGCAATGTCAACAAAGGCGAAATTCGACAAGTGTTGCTATCAAGGAAAAGTTAAACTAGACAACCTACTCACACCCCCCGACTGAGATCAAAGAATTGTACGATGGATCCACTAACCATAGCGGATCATTCCGAAATCACATAAGAGAGTAAAATTCGGCAAATGCCTTTACGAGTTTGGGGGGCAACATTAATGACAACGTCACGGGGAATGGTCCAAGGATGTTCATGATTTATGGAGAGTTGCAACATCGAACGGGCTCATTGATACCATAAGCTGGTCAAACCGCTGTGTATTCTCAGTTGTATATTTATGACCCTGCGCAAGCCTTAGACGCCCGCGTTAAAATAAATGATACACTAAGCAAAGAAGTATTACGTATAATCCAAGACTATTTGATTCGGAACAACCCATTTCTTGCAAAATTCAAACACGCAGAAAAAATCTTAATTGATGAAAGTATCGCGTTTCGTAATATTCCAGCATCTCTTCGATACACTTCGACGACCGATAAGAATAGATATAATCTTCCAACCGCAGAGGAAGTGGTTGTGATCATACCGAGAGATGGAACTGAGATATGTTCAAAGAGAGATATTATTCTGCATCTAAAAGCTGATAATAAGTCTATGCAGATCAGTGAAACACACCCATGCTATCTACCTTTGCATTATGTTCTTTTGTTTCCGTACGGGGAGCTTGGATGGGAACCTAATTTCAAGCAGTGGAATCTTAATAAAATGAACATTCAGATGTAAGAATGACTTAGTTGGAGTACTTCAGCTACCGTCTCTTCCAACGTCCTACAGAATATTCCACTATTTTAAGAGGAGGGAAACTATTTCAGGAATTTTTGGTAGATGCATGGGCCTCAACAGAGCAGAATCGCTTGAATTACTATAAGTTGAATCAATCAGCATTCTGCGTTGAAGTTTATGGTGATCTTAAAAAAGCCAATGTAGATGGGTTGCTTCCAAGTTATGTTGGTAAGCGGGTAATACTTATTAATTCGTCATTAGTAGGAATTCTTATTAATTCGTCATTCATTTCAAAAGAAACTTTATTCGGAATAAGTTTTGTAATATCGTTAGGATCCACCGTTCCGTTATCTTTGAAAAGATTCTCATAGTATTCCTGAATAATTTTGTTTATATCCTCCGGCTTATCAACCCATTCATCTTTGCTATTTTTTAACATACAAATCTTATTAACTTTCCTCCTTTTCATCATTTTTTCGAAAAAATATCTAGTGTTTTTATCACCACTTTTTATATTCAAATCCCTAGCTCGATCCTCCCAATATAGTTCCTCCAATCTCCATAATTCTTTGATCTCATCTTTAATCATTTTCTCTTTCCAAATGCTCTCTTCGGTGACTTCTTCTTTATTTATCCAAACCATCTCGTCCATTAGATTTTCAATCCGTTTTCTATTATTTATAAATGTCTCCTTACTCCAACCTTTTAGCGCAAGGCAAGTAGCATCTCTCTTGTTACAGAATTTCTTTATACTATTCCCATTAGTATTAGTTTTCCAGTTTTGTCTAATAATTTCTTTACATTGCTCATGTTCTAGCCATCTTGATTCGAATATAAAATATTTATAACTCCTCTTTTCTTTATTATTACGAAAAACAACCAGCGGTGAATGGTCTGACCCAATCGCCGGTGGAACATAAACCATCACATTCGGAAAGGATGCACACCAATCTCTAGAAGCTAACACTCTATCAAGCCTTTCTTTTACATTATTTTCCTTTACCCTTCGTTTACTCCATGTAAATTGGCATCCCTTACTTGGCAAATCAACTAGATAATTTTGATTAATAAACTCATTAAATTTCAAAATTCGCTCTAAATTTGCTTCTCTTTTCCCTTGTTTCTCTGAGTATTTTGATACATCATTAAAATCACCCACTAAAATATGTGGATTATCCATTTCTTTAATCTTTTTGATAAAGTTATCCAAAGTTTCTCTCTTTCTTCTTTCTTATTTGGAGCATAGACGCAAACGATATACCACGAAAATCCATTAACTTCATTAATTTCAGCAATTACAAAGTTATGACATAACAACTTAATAGAAATAACAACTTCATCCTTCCACAAAAGTAGTATCCCCTCGGGCCTAAACGCTCTTCCCCAGGGTCAACTACGTGATAATTATTAAAAGACTTAAACTGCTTACAAGAACTAACATCATGATACCTAAGTCTAGTTTCAAATAGGCAAACAAAAGAAGGTTTATTTTTCACCATTAGGGCTTTAAAAGAACGTTTAGTCAAGGGGGCCCTAGCCCCTTGACAGTTCCAGAATATCATACTATCCATCCCTCACGGTAGCAGAATTAATTCCATAAAGTAGCAATTAAAATATTAATAAAACAGTAGGATTTGCAGAATTTTCTTAGGCCATCGATCTTTAATGGAGATTTTCCTTATGACATGACATTAACTTTATAAAATTCGAAAATATCAAAACCTAGTAGAAACTCTATCGATGGCTTGAAGATAATTTGTGATAAAAAGAAATTGTGATAATTAAGTTCTTGAGGAAAATAATGGTAAGTTGCAGAAATCAGAGGAATGTGAGGAAGAAGAATGACAGAACGACAGCGTTTTAAAGTAGCCTTTTAGACACCAACATTTTTTCCGTTGACCCAAATTCAGATAAAAACAAAAACTCGATTTCGACAGATAATCAGCTAATAAAATGCATTAATTAAGTAAAATTGGAACCTTGTTCAACGTTTTCTGGTAGCTAGAGCTTGGATCTATGGCTTCCGAGGAGAGAGAAAGCGAATTAACAAAACTCAATCCACAACATCCAAGAAAAGCATTCATGCGTTTCACTCAGAAAACTATATTAAAGCAAAAAAGAACCCAATGCATGGTATCTTCGATCATTCCAAAGTGGTTGAAACAATTACCTAATAAAATTTCTGTGTTTCAATATCCATTTGTTCTATTTGGATGGGAAGGTCATCAATTTCCGAAGATTAATTGGGTGACATATGATGATGATTTTTAATATACTCAATAGGCAAGAAATAGTCTATAATTCTAGTATAATAACTTTAGAAGATTAGTAATTAGAAGAAAAAGAAAGTAAAAAGGGTAGGAATTAGGAAATTTTGAGGTTGGAATCGGAAATTTTATCTATGGTGGACTTAGAAACGAAACGCTTACGCTACTCTATATCACCCGCTCAATTTCACCATTTTACACTAAAATTCTATCAATTATTCGTATCCAATAAAACAGAGACAAGTGCCCAATTATATTATCTCAAATATGATTTATTTATGGTGTATAATTGATTTTCTCTTTTAAATTTAGAGTGTCCTATATATATATTGTAATTTTATATTTCATTAAACATGGTATATTGATGTCTCCTCATTTGTGATAGTAAAATATACTCATGAGACATCATTTTAGGCTTATTTATTAGTTTATAGGTTGATTTTAGCTTATTTTAGTGCACTTTCCTATTTTGGGTCTTGATTTGTAGAATTATTATTTTTAGAGCATATTGGGTTTAATTGTTTATTTAGTGTGAAGCTTTAAAGATAATTATGGAGATTAATTAGAGTCCAAGTCAAAGACAACAACTTATGGAAAGAGATATGCATGGAAATTGGAGATAAGGAAATAATTGCTAAAAAGATGGAAAAGGAAAAGCTGCCTAAATCTGGGATTCTGCAAAGATAGGCGTTTTTACCTAATAAAGAGGCCGAATTTGGTAAATTACTCCTAAAGGGTGTAGATAATTCTGTTGCGATTCTTTTGGTATCTTGTGGAGCAAAATCGGACCAATAATAAAGAAGTTACGACCAAAACAACGCAGCAGTGTTTATCTTTATTTCCATACGAATTTGAGTTGGGCTAGGAGTCCATTACTTAACTTATCTCTAAAGAAACGAATTAGGTCAACCTCTAACCTATAAATACAGCCTCTTAACACTCTTAAACCATCCTTGGTGAAACCTTAAACCAAGAGGAAGCTTAGAACACAAGAGAGAAGTCTGGAAGGAGCTGTCATCAACAATGTCTTCTTCTACCTTTAGTTTTGTAATTTCTTTCTTTTCTTTCATGAACTAATTTTCTTTAGCTTAAGTTTTAGCATATATGTATGAACCCTAGTTTTGATTGACATCTATCTAATTTGGGAATTTAATGTTTTAAATAGAATTATAGTTTTTATTCTCTGTTTATGTGTTTGAATTTATATTCTGTGTTCTTGTGGACGGCCGCCATTAGAATTACCATCTAGTAATTAGGATACCATTGACAACGGTGTTTAATTGCATGTTTAGCACATAACGTTTAGTTCTAGGTTTGATCTGACAACCCAACCTAGCTAGATAATCACTATGGTTGAGTCTTGTGACTCTTTACCAATTACAGGAAAAGTTTGCTTAGGAAGCCTTATTGACACAGGTAAATCCTATTTTAAACTACCGATAGCATATTGGAACCGATTAGGGAAATACTACATGATTCACCCTTACATGTTTAGAACGGCAAAACTAGTGGGGATTACATGCTAATAACTTAAGCTATATTCTCATATCACTTCTCTTTCATATTTAATTTTCTGTCTTTTAATTATTCTTAGTTTAATTTAGTTATTTAGAAAACAAAACAAAAATCTATTTATTTTTACTTTTATTTGCGTTTACTTGTTCTAGCTTTGATTATTTGCACTTGGTATTTGCATAAGATTCTCCTAACCTCTGTAGTCTCTGCGGAACGAATCTTTATCTAAAACTTGCATACGATCTGTATACTTGCAGAACCGTGTAGTTCTAGGGTGTTTTTGCACTTATTTTATATCTTATTTTATCACACCCTAGGCCCCACCAAGTTTTTGGCGCCGCTGCCGGGGACTACATCGTTAGTCCTTGTGCATATATCTTGTGCTTTTATTTTTAGTTAGTTCTATTTTACGCTTTTTGTTTTTAGTTTTTGTTTTTCAGATTTAGTTACAGATGGAGAACCCAAGGAGACTTGAGCTACCCATCGAATTTAGAGTAGAGCCACGAGGAATTCGCGCTCCAGAAATCCAAGCCGCTAAATTTAAACCTGATCCTGGGATGTTAACTCAGTTTGCGTCTCATGGATTATTCAGCGGAGATGCACATCAAGATCCGATCCGATATACTCAGAAATTCATGCAGATCTGTGATGCCTATATCATAAGAGGAGTTACTAGGGAGCAAGTATATTACTTGATGTTCCAGTTCTTCTTGACCGGATGTGCAAGCGATTGGTACGATACCCAACACCCTCATGTTATTCCAGATTGGGATAAGCTCCAAACAAGATTCCTAGACCGTTTCTATCCGGTTAGTAGACGATTAAAAGATATGTTGGAGCTTGAACAATTTATGCAGAAAGAGGAAGAGAGTTTGGGTGAAGCATGGTTACGATTTACAGAGAAGAAAGCGAGGTGTCCATATCATAGATCCTCGCCAGAATATTATTTAACCTTGTTTTATGGAGGCCTTAATGACAAATCAAGAGAGAAAGCAGATTCGGTAGGAAACACAGGTTTTGTGTTGCTAGATCCTGTAGAAGCTGAGTTGGGGATGGAAAGAATTCTTGAGAACGAGAGAAGTTGGCCAAGGAAATCAGTAAAGGAGAACAATTCAGAATCTCTAAAGCTTAAGGAATTGGCTAAACAACTCGAAGAGCTGACAGAACAAGCCCGAACAATTGCTCAGGTAAATATGGTACGCACAATTCCTTCGTGTCTTGGTTGTGGATCAAGAAATCATGTGTGGGCAGGATGTATGAATAACCCAGCAGTAGCTTCCGTTCAATATCCTCAAGATAACTATTACTCGAATAGTTACAATCAAGAAAGCTACACTAATTATCAAGAACCTCCACAAAAGAGTTGGGACAGAAAACAAGAAACTAGTCAGCAACCCCAACTTCAATCTTATAATCCTCCACAACCTATTCAGAAAAAGGCACCCATTGTTAAGAAAACTTGTCAAGAACCGAAGAAAGATCCACCTAAACAATCAATGCAATTGGCAAAACAAGAACAACTCCAGAGTTTGACTTCAAGTATGACTAAATTAATGCAAAACGTTGAGAAGAAAATAAATTATAGCCAACAGAGAGTTCGAACTCAGGAGAAGGTTATAAAGCAACTAGAGCATACTATATCACAGATGGCGAGTACATTACAAACTAGGCCGAAGGGGCAACTCCCAAGTGATACTATTGCTCCTAGAGACGATTCTTGCCATGCAGTTGAATTGCGAAGTGGGAAGCAACTGCCTCCACCAAGACCAGAACCAGAGCCTATCCCTATTCCAGAACAAAGGGGGGAAGAAATAATCAAAGATACAGTCAAGGAGGTAGTTCAACCAAAAAGTGTCCAAGCCGAGACACCTGACAAGACAAGACAACCAGTGGAACTCAGTACACGCCCTCCACCACCATACCCTTCACGTGTCAGGAAGAAGGACAATGACCTGGAATTCAAGAAGTTCATTGACATGTTGAAGAAATTAGAAATCAATATACCCCTTGTTGAAGCTCTTAAGAGGATGCCAAGCTACATGAAATTTATGAAAGACATTCTCTCCAACAAGCGAAGTATAGAGACTGGGGAACCAATTGGATTACCTAGGGAGTGCAGTGCTATATGTCAAAATGAGTTGCCACCAAAACTAGAAGATCCCGGAAGTTTTACAATTCCCATCGGCATTGGAGAAAATTGGACCGGGAAAGCATTATGTGATTTAGGTGCAAGCATCAATCTCATGCCTAAATCCCTGTTCGAGAAGCTTAATATCGGAGAAGTAGTACCTACATCTGTGGTACTACAAATGGCGGATCGCTCCCTCTCACGACCAATAGGTAAAATTGAAGATGTTTTAGTTAACGCGGGCTCTTTTATTTTTCCTTGTGATTTTATTATCCTTGACTACGACGCGGATAAGAATGTCCCCATCATTTTGGGTAGACCATTCTTAGCCACGGGGCGTACACTAATTGATGTTGAGAATGGTGAGTTGATCATGAGAGTACAAGGCGAACAGGTACGATTTAATGTGTTTCAAGCTATGAAATATCCTAAAGCGAAAGACGAGTGCTTCAAGGTAGATGTCATCGAAAAGATTACGCAAGAAGTCTTCAATGAAGAGAACTTAAATGATGATCTTGACAAAGCCTTAGCACCTGAAACACCAGAACTCGAGATTCCCCCTGAAGATGTTGCTGCATTAGGGTTTAACATACGAGAACTACTTCGAGAGCCAGGTGACATTGAACCAATGAAACAACCATCTATAATATGTCCACCTGTTCTCGAAGAAAAACCACTTCCAGATCACTTACGCTATGCATATCTAGGTACGAACAAAACTTTGCCTGTTATTATTTCTGCTAACCTTTCAGGTCCTCAAGAGGAGAGGCTACTTCAAGTACTTCGTGCAAACAAAGAAGCAATTGGATGGACTATTGCCGACATCAAGGGAATTAGTCCTTCCGTTTGCAAACACAAAATCATTCTTGAAAACGAAGGTGGGCGATCTATAGAGGGACAGAGAAGACTCATGCCAGCTATGAAAGAAGTGGTGAGGAAGGAAGTTATCAAGTTGTTAGACGCAGGAATTATCTATCCGATTGCTAGCAGTGATTGGGTTAGTCCAGTGCAGTGTGTTCCTAAGAAAGGAGGTTTTACCACCACCCTTAATGATCAAGGCGAAGCCATACCATCAAGACCAGTTGTGGGATGGCGCGTGTGCATGGACTACCGGAGGCTGAACAAAGCAACAAAGAAAGATCACTTCCCGTTACCTTTCATTGATCAGATGCTAGACAAGCTTGCAGGGAGAGAATATTACTGTTTCCTAGACGGATATTCGGGTTATAATCAGATTTGTGTGGATCCCCTTGATCAACACAAAACAACTTTTACATGTCCGTTTGGTACTTTTGCTTATAGAAGAATGCCGTTTGGTTTATGCAATGCACCTGCCACGTTCCAGAGGTGCATGATGGCTATATTTTGGGACATGATTGATAAATATTTGGAGGTTTTTATGGATGATTTTTCGGTGTTTGGAGACAGTTTTGATGATTGTTTGAGGAATCTTGAGAAAGTCCTTGTGAGATGTAGAGAAAAAGATCTTGTGCTTAATTGGGAAAAATGCCACTTCATGGTTCAAGAGGGAATTGTGTTGGGACATAAAGTTTCGAAGGCAGGGATGGAGGTTGATCGTGCTAAAATTGAAGTTATCAAAACACTACCACCTCCGGTTTCTGTTAAAGGAGTGAGAAGTTTCTTGGGTCACGCAGGATTTTATCGACGATTTATTAAAGATTTTTCCAAGATCGCCAAACCGCTCTGCTCTTTACTTGAAAAGGATACTCCTTTTAATTTTACTGGAGAATGTCTTCAAGCGTTTTTGACGATTAAGGAAAAACTGATCTCTACACCTGTTGTTATACCTCCTGATTGGAACGCTCCGTTTGAACTTATGTGCGATGCTAGTGATCACGCTATGGGTGTTGTGTTGGGACAGAGGAAAGACAAGATTTTCCACACGATTTATTATGCAAGTAAGACTTTCAACGCTGCCCAGATGAATTATACAGTGACGGAGAAAGAGATGTTGGCCGTGGTTTATGCTTTCGATAAATTTCGTCCCTATCTGGTTGGAAAGAAAACTATTGTATACACGGACCATTCAGCTATTAGGTACCTCATGGAGAAAAAGGACGCTAAGCCGCGTCTCATTAGATGGGTACTATTGCTTCAAGAATTCGACATAGATATTCGAGACCGAAAAGGATGCGACAATCAAGTTGCTGATCACTTATCAAGGCTCGAAGGATCTAATGCGAACAAGGAACCATTGTTGGTTAAAGAGGTATTCCCTGATGAACAACTTTTTGCTATTAAACGTGCTTTTGTGCCATGGTATGCAGATCTAGTCAACCTCATTGTGAGTGGTGTCTTTCCCAAAGATTTCCACCCACAACAAAGACAAAGATTGAACCACCAGGCCAAACAGTATTATTGGGATGAACCGTACCTCTGGAAGATATGTAGTGACCAAGTGGTTAGAAGATGTGTACATGAAGGTGAGATGGAGAAAATTATTGAAAGTTGTCATAGTTCACCTTACGGAGGTCACTTTAAGGGCGATAGAACCGCAGCTAAAATTCTTCAATCCGGGTTCTATTGGCCAACCATACACAAAGATTGTCACAGTTTCGTCCAGTCATGCCACAGATGCCAAAAAACTGGCAACATATCGAAAAGAGACGCAATGCCGCTTAATAATATTCTTGAAGTTGAAATCTTTGATGTATGGGGAATAGATTTCATGGGACCTTTCATCACTTCCTATGGAAATGTTTATATTTTGCTTGCAGTAGACTATGTATCAAAATGGGTAGAAGCAGTGGCAACACCAAAGAACGATGCTCAAACAGTGATTAAATTCTTAAAATCAAACATCTTTTCAAGACATGGTACGCCACGTGTTCTCATCAGTGATAAAGGTACCCATTTTCTTAATGCTCCCGTGAGACATTTTCTTAAAAAGTTTGGAGTGAAACACCGTACTTCAACCGGTTATCACCCACAAACTAACGGTCAAGCTGAAGTTTCTAATCGGGAAATTAAATCTATTCTGGAGAAGACCGTGAACAAATCAAGGAAAGACTGGTCTTTAAAGCTAGATGATGCTCTCTGGGCATACAGAACAGCATTTAAAACACCAGTTGGGGCATCTCCATATCGCATGGTCTACGGCAAAGCGTGTCATCTACCGATTGAACTAGAAGCTCGAGCCTACTGGGCTATTAAAACTCTGAATCTAGACCCAGACTTGGCCGGGAAACAAAGGATGATGCAATTGAACGAATTGGAGGAGCTTCGTTATCATGCCTATGAAAATTCACGTCTCTATAAAGAGAAAACAAAGCGATGGCATGATAAACGGCTCCGTCCAAAGCATTTTGAGATTGGACAGAAGGTTTTATTATACAACTCTCGATTTTCGAACTACCCAGGAAAGCTTAAATCCCGTTGGGGAGGACCTTACATTATCACCAAAGTCACACCTCATGGAGCGATTGAGATTGAAAATCCAGCCGAGCAACGGACATTCATGGTGAATGGCCAGCGTTTGAAGAGATACTATGACAGTGAGGACTTTGAGCAAGGAGAGAAAATCTACCTTGTCGAATGCAATTAGCCTGAGGTACACGTCTAACTCAAAGACGTTAAACAAAAGTGCTCTTGGGAGACACCCCTTGTTTTAATTGCTTTTTAGATTAGTTGTTTTTGCTTTGTAGTGTAGAATTTTAAGTTAGAGTATATTTTTAATTGTGTTTTCCAGCTAATGGGAGAGAAAGGTAGTGTGTTATTGTGCAGGAAACGAGTTTGGGGTCGAAAGGAAAAATCTGGAGGAACTTCAAGTCTGGCGCGGACTACCCCGCGGACTACCCCATGGTCCGCAGGGATGCACCGCGCCCCAAAAACCCGTACCACGGGTTGGCTATCTCGGGTTTTATCCAGAAGGTCGAAAAAAATCGCGGGGCCTGGCGCGGTACACCGGACCCTAGTCCGCGCGCCTAAAACCCGTACCACGGGTTGGGTACCTCGGGTTTTTTGACGGACATGCTGCGGACTACCCCCTGCACCGCACCCCTGGTCCGCGACCCAAAAACCCGTACCACGGGGTGCTAGCTCGGGTATTATCCAGTAGGTAAAAATTTTGGAGCAACAGAAGCTGCGGTACACCGCGGGATATGTCCGGTGCACCGCAAGAGGCGGTTTAAAGAAGGAATTCTTTTCCTAATCAAACTCTTACCTTATGAGATTAACCCTAGCCTTCCACCCACGAATTTTTCAGACCCAAACCCTATATAAACATCTTAAAGCTTGTGCAAACCTTCACAATTAACACAACAACTCATCAAATCCTCTCCATCATCTTCCATAAACACAATCCTTCATCAAAGTCATCACACTACACCATTAAAACACCATCATATTCAACAAGCTTTAAAGAATTCTTCCAAGATCAATCAAATAACCTTTCTCTTTCATCAATTCCAAGCAACAACATCAAGCTAAACCAATTGTCGTTAAACTTTTAATCCATCCTTGGTATAACTTGAGTTGTGGGTGAATCAAGTATGACTAACAGATCTGAAGCTATGGAATACAAGAGAAAGTGTTCAATCCTTGGGAAGAATAAGAAATTGCCTGGAGCTACCATTGAAAAACCCATCAATATTGATGAGGTTTCTGAAGAATCAAAAGAACAGGCACCTGAACAACCACTACCAAAGAAGAGATTAACTGCTAGAATGTCCACACCGTCAAGGAGGCCTTTAGACAAGATAAATATCCAAGACCAAGGTTCTTCTACCTCCTCTTCCAAAATTGCTTATGATCTTCCTCCTTGGGCTATTCAGTTACAGAACGAAGTTGAAAGATTACGTGAAGATAACAAAGACCTTTGGGTAGAGATTATGCAATTGGAATCAAGGGTAGATAATTTGACCTTGTACAAGGATATAGATGATTACACCGATCCCTCAGCTTCAGAAGATGAGGATGATATGATGGATCTCTATGGCCAGCCAGGTAAGTCATTCTAATTTTTCTCAATAGCTTGGATGCATTAGGTAGTTTAGTTAGTTTTATTTTAAATTTTATTCCATTCTTGAGTCTTTTTCCGAGTCGTGGGGACACGGCTCATTTTTGAGTTGGGGGTGGGGATTCGTTGTCCTCATCTTCCTTTTCGTTTTTGCATAAAATTTAAAATTTTTAGGTTGAATTAGGCATAGAATATCTTTGAATGTACCTATGTGAGCATAATTTTATTAGGTCAATGATAGTAAGTAGTATGCTTTTGAAAGATGTCATAAATTTGTTTAGATGCATGTATGAAAACAGGAAATAAGGGATTGAAAAGTTAATGAGCAATGCTAAGAAGTATGTTGAAACTTAGGAATAGTTATTTGGTGTGTAGAACGTGAGGTTTAAAATTAGTTGAAAACCCACTTGTCTATGAACTATTAGTGAAAAAGTAACGAAATCCGGTAGTTAGAAAAATAAATAAGGCAGTTCTTTCATGATTAAAACACTTGAAGCCTTTAGACTTTCTCACCCTTTTATTTGATTATGTTATTTATCCATCTTAGCCCCTCTGAGCCTTTCTAAAGCCTTTTTATTGAAACACATTATAATCCTTACCCTAGTTTTTAGGACTTATCTATATGACCCGCACTCGAATCGCAAAACCTGAGACAACTCGTTTTAGAGCTTGAGTTTGGGGTGGTGGGTTTCATCATTAGGGAACTTTGGGAATTAGGGAATTATCTTTGTGATTTTATTGATGATGAATTGTTATTATTGTAACCCTTTGCCGGGGTAATAGTGAATGAAAAAGAAGCTACGAGCTAATTTTGCCAACAAGGGCATAAAAAGAAAAAGAATATATATATGAAAAATAGCGTGATATCTCGAACATCAAAAAGAGAATCATAGCTATACAAAAGAAAAAAAAAAATTGATTTGAAAAGAGAATATATATTCGGACCGGCAAAAGTGGATTTTATATCATCAAAGGTTTTAATTGGGATTATTGGGGATGCACATTAAAAAGCATCAATAAATTGGGTTGAGTGAGAACATCTTCGAGAGAAAACTCAAGCTCTAGGGCGATTCGTTGATGGCTAGTGAGGAGAGAGCCAAAAGCTCACTTTTCATTATCCAAATATACCACACCCGTCCTTAAGCCAAGTTATAACCAAGACCTTAGGATTTCTGACTACTAGATGGAGAAACAATTGAGCTATTAGGTAGTAGGTAAATGGACCATTGGATGCTGTATTTGGGACCTATGAACAACCTATAGCCATTAACCTGAACTAAGTTATCATCCTCTCCTTCTGGCATTGCGAAATTAATCTTAACTTGAATTTATGGAATGTTGATTACATGTATGTTAGGCATATTTGTGCATTATTTCTTGAGCATTACTACATGAGACTTTTTAGATATTTATGCTCTAGGATCATTCATTATATTTTTGTTCTTGTTCTCCTCCGACTTCTTCTTGTTTATTTTGACTACCCTACTGTTCTTTACATTTATTGTATCGGGACGATACAACTTTGAGTTGGGGGTCTTGATGTCTCCTCATTTGTGATAGTAAAATATACTCATGAGACATCATTTTAGGCTTATTTATTAGTTTATAGGTTGATTTTAGCTTATTTTAGTGCACTTTCCTATTTTGGGTCTTGATTTGTAGAATTATTATTTTTAGAGCATATTGGGTTTAATTGTTTATTTAGTGTGAAGCTTTAAAGATAATTATGGAGATTAATTAGAGTCCAAGTCAAAGACAACAACTTATGGAAAGAGATATGCATGGAAATTGGAGATAAGGAAATAATTGCTAAAAAGATGGAAAAGGAAAAGCTGCCTAAATCTGGGATTCTGCAAAGATAGGCGTTTTTACCTAATAAAGAGGCCGAATTTGGTAAATTACTCCTAAAGGGTGTAGATAATTCTGTTGCGATTCTTTTGGTATCTTGTGGAGCAAAATCGGACCAATAATAAAGAAGTTACGACCAAAACAACGCAGCAGTGTTTATCTTTATTTCCATACGAATTTGAGTTGGGCTAGGAGTCCATTACTTAACTTATCTCTAAAGAAACGAATTAGGTCAACCTCTAACCTATAAATACAGCCTCTTAACACTCTTAAACCATCCTTGGTGAAACCTTAAACCAAGAGGAAGCTTAGAACACAAGAGAGAAGTCTGGAAGGAGCTGTCATCAACAATGTCTTCTTCTACCTTTAGTTTTGTAATTTCTTTCTTTTCTTTCATGAACTAATTTTCTTTAGCTTAAGTTTTAGCATATATGTATGAACCCTAGTTTTGATTGACATCTATCTAATTTGGGAATTTAATGTTTTAAATAGAATTATAGTTTTTATTCTCTGTTTATGTGTTTGAATTTATATTCTGTGTTCTTGTGGACGGCCGCCATTAGAATTACCATCTAGTAATTAGGATACCATTGACAACGGTGTTTAATTGCATGTTTAGCACATAACGTTTAGTTCTAGGTTTGATCTGACAACCCAACCTAGCTAGATAATCACTATGGTTGAGTCTTGTGACTCTTTACCAATTACAGGAAAAGTTTGCTTAGGAAGCCTTATTGACACAGGTAAATCCTATTTTAAACTACCGATAGCATATTGGAACCGATTAGGGAAATACTACATGATTCACCCTTACATGTTTAGAACGGCAAAACTAGTGGGGATTACATGCTAATAACTTAAGCTATATTCTCATATCACTTCTCTTTCATATTTAATTTTCTGTCTTTTAATTATTCTTAGTTTAATTTAGTTATTTAGAAAACAAAACAAAAATCTATTTATTTTTACTTTTATTTGCGTTTACTTGTTCTAGCTTTGATTATTTGCACTTGGTATTTGCATAAGATTCTCCTAACCTCTGTAGTCTCTGCGGAACGAATCTTTATCTAAAACTTGCATACGATCTGTATACTTGCAGAACCGTGTAGTTCTAGGGTGTTTTTGCACTTATTTTATATCTTATTTTATCACACCCTAGGCCCCACCATATATCTTCATTGCAATTTACACTTATATTACTGTGTGTTTTAATTTTTATAGTGCCTTTAAGGCACGAGTCATACATTAACCTTAACCTTAAATTTAAACTTAATTTTAACCTTAAATCTCTAAACTTAACTCTTAAACCATAAATCTTAAATCTTAAACCTTAACTATAATCTTGACATAAACCTTAACCTTAACTCTTATACGCAACCTTGACCTTAACCTTAACTTTAACCTTAACCTTAACCTTAACCTTGACCTTAACTTTAACCATAACCTTAATATTACCTTAACCTTAACTCTTAAGCCTTTAACCTTTAACCTTAAACTTTAGACCTTAAACCTCAAACCTTGAACCTTAATCCTTAAACCCTACTTCATTTTCACCTTAAACTTAGCATTAACCTTAACCTTTGACGAGCAAAAAAAAAACCTTTACCTCAACTTTAAACTTGACTTTTACCCTTGGAACCGTGTTAAAAATCCTTCAACTGTAAGCAGGTTATTGTCGCGGTTCCTCAAATCGAACGATATATGTATGTTGATATATCAATGTTTTGTAGAGTTATGAGATGGATGCACGAAAAACAAAATAGAAATACTGAGAAGATTCAAGCAAAAGATATTTAGTAGTTCTGAGCAATTTCATATTTATGATGTCTCAATTATTTGAGATTGTTATTTTTTATTACATAAGAGTATACTTTGGTTGATTGAATTATGGTTTATGATGTTTGTGCAAAATGCATCCTATTTTTTTGTATTTCGTTGAATATTTGTCAGTTTATTTTGTTTAAATTAATTTTTCTAAATTAATATTGTTAGAGTGCCTTCAGGCACGGGTTCATACCTAGTATATATATATATGTGTGTGTGTGTGTGTGTGTGTGTTTTTTTACCTAATGTAGAGTAAAACTTGTAGAACAATAGGAAAGCTCCTCGGACCAAGCCAAGTGTTAAAAACCTTAAATAAGCTACATTAAACACTCAGGAGAGTAATATTCTCATTCTTCCAAAATACAATGCATGGTAAAATCCAATAAGGATCACTCTTTTGATAGTATCCATTGCTTGTAACAAATCCCTAAATCATTTCACTTTCTACCATACACAAATGATATAGAGGAGGTGTTGTTTAGTATAAGCATTAAAAATGAAAAGAAACATATCAGCATATGTACAAATGACCCATTCATCCTAAATCACGACAAGAATAACAATTGAAGAAGACAAAAAAAAAATTTCTTCCTTACACTTTTGTCTTTACCGGACATAATTTTTATGGGAAAATTTTAAAAAATACAAATGGATGAACGAATCTTGCCTTACAAAAGTACTGTGACAAGGCATGTCAATGCGTATAACACCTTGTTGGCAAAATAATTAAGTAAGAGGTACATGGCTCGAACCCCTCCCTGAACATGGGCAACCTAGTTCTGATTTACCATGAGAATATATATGGGGAGGCATGTATATCTCCGTGGGATTAGTCGAGTGCGCGCAAGCTATCCCGGAACCCATGTAACCAAAAAAAAAAAAAATAATTAAGTATTAAATTCAACATAATGTTGTTGAGTTTTTTTTATTTGTAACTTATTTAAAAAAAATAATTGCAAGAACAACTTAATGAAAAAAATAATTGCAAAACTAACCTAAATCACTCTTTCCAGGAGCACCTCTATCATTTAATTAGCCCATTAGACTAATGGCCCAATAATTAACTTAGGTGTCATTTGTTTTTTTAAGTAATAAGTGCTGAATGCTTTATGAACAGCTGAATATGACTTATTCTGTTAAGAGGCAGTGTCTGAACGATTCAGACTTAGTTTGAAATCTTAATCAAACAGACCCGTTAAGACCTATTCAGATCTGAATTGGACAGGAAAAACAAACAGTCTTATTGATCCAATGTCTTAATGAACCAGATTAAGATCTCATTAAGTGTAAACAAACACCCCCTTAAATTGAGAAGCTTTTCAAAGAAGCTTCTTTAAATTTTTTTTTAAATAACTGGCCGTCGATCTTTAATCTAAATTCAACATTTGATCTGGATACATAGAGATATTTGCGTGCACCATTATTATCTGAAAAACAACTCTTACCATATTTATCAGATTTGTCAAGCTTCCATATGGTTGAACTACATTTAGCGTAACTATAAGATGAAAGATTGTATATTTGTAAAATTGGAATTATTCATCCTTAATAACTGGAACAATAAGTGCTTTGGGTTTTAAAGGTGTTTTGGCTATTCAAGGGAGGATTACGAAGACTAGTAAAAAGAAAAATATATAAAAATTGTTAATGGAAGCCATAAGATCAGTTACATAGAATGGATCCACAAGCTAATTAGTGATGCATTTATAGGATTAAGGATGCCGGGATAGAAAGGAACGGCAGAGTGTTTGGTTCAAGGCCGAAGATCGATGGCCAGCCATTACAGTAAAAGGGCTCCTTAAAAGGAGCAGGAGTGCCTCTTATTTAAGTTAATTAATGGACCACTAATCTAATGGGCTTATTAAATGATAAAGGCGTTTTTCGAGTTAGTTTTGCAATTAAATTTTAAAATAGGTTTTTCTTGAGATTATTTTCACTAAATAGGTTACAAATAAAAAAAATTCAATGTTGTTTCTGTAGGATAATGATATATATACATTCTCTCTTCTACAGTCTCTCAAAAAGTGTATGAAACTATATGGAAAGGGAAGGGAATACAAAAGTGTTTTAAGGGGAAATGAGTCTTTCAATTGCATAAGTAAGTGACTTTGTCCAATCTTCTTTCAATAACAGTGTATGTAGGGTATGCATTACATCGTACTCTACTCTAGATCTAGCTTCCTTTGCCAACCCTGAAAATGTACTTCCAGTTAATTACACTATAGGTCCCTATATTATGCATAGATTGCATATAGGTCCCTATATAAAATTATAACCAATATAGAAAGCAAGGGGTAAAAGTGGAAAATTACCTCAAGGACCAAAGTGATGACCAAGATAGTACACACATTGCCATCAACATTAACTCTATGGTGATCGTAATTTCTCAAGCACTAGCTGCATACAATTTGTTGAATGGACCAATAGTGAAATTAACTCGATTTATAGGGACCTATAATCTATGTTGCACGGATTCTTCAAAACGGTGACGAATTGTGAATCGGATACGGAAACGGAAGCGGTTCTCCTCGGATTCGCGAATCCTTGTGTCAACGAATTCGGAAGCATTTACCATTTTTTGAAGCGGCGCTTCCGTGCTAGGATTCTTTTTGGAAGCGTCATTTAATTTTTTTTAAGATCTAATTTATAAAATTCAAGGGATTAAATTGAATATTTAAAAGTTTATATTAACTAAACCATTATTAAAAATACTATTTACTTTTTCTGAAAACAAAAAAAGTAGAGCAGTAAAAAACCAAGAGTCGGCCCCTTGCTAACCGTCGACAGAAGCTTTACAGTTTACAAAAACAAAGAAAGCAAAGAAGAACGTTAGGTACTAATTGAATACTTATATTTTTAAAGTTTTAAACTTTGATTATCTTTTTTTTTTGTTTGAATGGAATGATTGACTTCTTTGATTTGTTCATAAGAAAGCTTTATTAATGATAACTAAAGTCTAAAGATCACAGCACATAGAAATTAATTTTAAGATTTGGTTGCTTTGATTATAATAAATAAAAATTAATATTTGAAATCTGGTGTAAAGTCTACACCGTGTAGTATTTTGCATGGAAATTGGAAACTGAATACAGCCTAAGCTTAAGAAGAGACTAGCTTGGAATATCTTCATAGCCATTTGGACTTTCGGTTATGGGTGTTTTGGTATACACTCTGATTCGTTATATCTATTCAGGATTTCTCATCAGTTGGTTTATCATACCGGCGTGGTCTATTCTTTGTATTGACAATGGCTTCCACTCTTCTCCGGTATGCTGTTCTACTGGGTTTCTTTTATTTCTCAAGGTGTTCTCAGCATTCGTCTCTTTGGTTTTTCTATTCGATTGATTTGTATTATTTTTGATGTGCCTATGTTATGGACTTCTTCTTCTAATCTCTATGAAGAATTTTAAAGATAAGTCTTCAAATTCTATCCAATATATACATTATTTTGTAGTTTGTATCCTTGTTTCAGGTGGGCTCTTAACACTGCGGATCAAATTTGTTGAGTTGGGATTTCTTTTTAACAAACTGATTATTGCCCTTAATTGGATTTGTTATTGGTCTATCTACATTTCTATTCTAAATGGGCTTCGATCCCGTATTAATCAACGTCTAATCTTTTATATATCTTATTTAAGTTATATCAGATATTCTAATGTATCTCTTCAATCTATTATCTTTGCGGGGGGGCTATTTCTATAGAAGCTATAATAAACTTCTCTTATTGGTCATTTTATTATCACGATGCTTCGAACCACATAATCGTGACTTCTTATATTTGTAACAAAGTTTGTTTATATATGATTCTGATTTATACAGATTGAGACGCTTCACATCTTATCATAATATTTTGTTTATTTATTCAATAAGAAAGCATGCGTCTTTCAATAGGTCTTTGAGAGTTTCTAAGAGCATATTCTCTTTACCAGCCCTAGCTAAGAGACATTTGGCATTCTTTCTCTGCAACTACTTCTCACACGCAAGAATATGCATCAATTTTCATCTGACATTTTCTTTTCATATATATATGGAGGTTACCCTAATGTCTTCTTTCATTCATCCTACACCTTTTACACACTTAAATCTCTTATGTAAGTTAACTTTTCACTCAGAAATGGCTAATGAGAACAAGCATGATCTCCCTCTCGCTAAAACCAAAAACGACACTCTGAAAAAAATCGTTGTGCTGTCTCTTGCTACCAAAATTGCTGCTATTCGAACTCGTTTAGAGGAATTTACTTTCGTTGCTAAGGTGGTCTCTGCGAGAATCTTTCCTCTTGGGGTATTTTGCAAACCAGTAATTGATTCCTGGGGTATCAACTGTCGGGTTCTATTTGAATAACTGGGTGTTAACACTTTCAAGCTCACTCTTGAGGAGGCGGAGGAAGCTGAGCCTTTGGTTCCTTCGTCCCACCCTAGTACAATCTATGCATGTTATTTTATGTAAGTGGGAAAATCAAACTTCTCTATCTCAATTTGATCTTGTCAATTCTTATGCCTGAATAAGGATTTATGGTTTAGCTAAGAGTCAAAACACCATTGAAACTATGGAGAATTTTGGTAATTACATTGGTAGTTTAGTGGAGATTGATCATCCCGTCAATGATAATGATGCTTCGGATTTCATAAGATTTAGGGTGAAATTCAACACCCTTAATCCTATTAAGACTGAAGTTTTTGTTGAACAAAATGAAGGTGCGGCTTGGGTTGCTTTTCGCTATGAAAGTCTTGGTTTATTCTGCTACAGTTGTGGATATCTTGGTCATAATAAAGGAGTGTGCACCATTGGTATGGTTAGACCTCGATGGAGTGATGATTCCTAAGGTACTTTAACTGGAGTAAGGATACGTCCATTCGCAATGAAGATAAGGCTCTCCATTTGATTCAAAGAAGAGATAGGTTCAGTGTCTTTGATGAGGTGGTCAGATTTTTTCCATTCAGAAGGAACGCTGGAGATGGCCATGACGATGGTGATTCCAAACCTGGTTATGATGGTGGTGCTCAGTTACATCCCACTTCAAATAATATTTCTACTCAAAATGCTGCTATTAACGAAGGTACTAAGAAGGTCGGTGAGTCCAGTAAAAGGGAAGGTAGTGAATCTTCGAAACGTAAAAGGGAAAACACAATGTTTTTTGCTGAACTATTTGGCATCAGTGTTGATAAAGAAGAAGCTATGGAGGTTAATCATACCGATTTACCTACTCTGTTCAAGATTTTACAAGATGAAATGGGTGATTTTGGTGAAACTATTATTATTAGTAATTGGTGGGGACAAAGGTGTGATAAAGTAATATAAAAATAAAGATAATAATTAAGAGAACACACCCTTGAGAACCACGGAACTCACTGCAAGTATCACAGATCGTTTGCAAGTTTTAATGATAAGTCAAGTTCGTTCGCAGGGATTGTATCCGTTAGATCTACTTATATTTAACAAGTGTAGATGAATTTATATGTTTAGAATAAAATATAATAAAAGGAATAATTATCTGATATGAATAAATACTAAATAAGAATGCAGATAAATAAAAATGAATGTAAGTCTAATTGATTAGGGTCACTAATATGAGTCTATTTTACTAAGTTGTTATTCTAACCTGTCACAGATTAAGAATTATATATTAACCAGGATTCTAAATTCTACCTAGCCTCTATAAGGCTTAGGAGCAACCTCTCCCCTACCAAGGATTCCTAAGTAATGATTGGTGATTAAATCAAACCTTTATGGCTCTCTAGTTAGGCAAGGGATCAAAACTAGACGATTATGTGGTGTTGTCAATAACTAAGAATAATCCTAAGATTGGCCAAATCTAGGGTTGTAACAATAAGTCAAAACACATAATAACAATATACGCCAAGCTCAATCAATTAAAATAACAAATAGTATTATGAAATTAAAGACAAAGTAATAACACAATAATTAAAAGTAAAACTTACAGAATAAAAGCTTAGAAAGATGGTTGAGCATTAATCTATAGCTAATTACCCTAAATATAGAGAAGGTGAGATGTAGATGAGGAGTTTGTCACTCTCCAACTTCTTCTTCTTTTCTTTCTCTATAGGTCAGCTTGCTCCTTGGATAAATAGCTTGATTCTAAGGATGAATAATAAATATAAAGACTAAGCTATTATTTAAAATTGAGAAAATACAAGTAAGGACTAAGCCTAAACTTGAAACTGAGCAAGGACATGTTTACAATGGTATAAAAGTGTATTTCTAGGTGTTTAGGAACCCTAATTCATTTTCTTGAAGGAGAAGGTAAGTAGTGGACTCCTAACCCAACTCAAATCCATAACCCTAAAACATGGAATCACGCCCATTTTTGTTTTGGTCCTAGCAGCTTCAATACTCATCATTTTGACGTGTATGAGTAGTCAAAAATCATCGTTTCTGAAAGATCTTCAACTTTTCTCTTGAACGTTTCTCCAAATTCCAGACCGATTTTGAGATATAAGCTGATTTGTGGTCGTGGGTGCAGAAATTCAGGATTAAGGCAGCTTTTCCTTTTCCATGCTTTTAGCTTTTCTTTCCTTATCTCCAATTACCATGCTTATCTCTTTCCATATCTCTTAGTCTTTGACTTGGAATCTAATTAATCTCTATAATTATATTTAAAGCTTCACACTAAATAAATAATTAAACTCAATGTGCTCTAAAAATAATAAATTACTAAATCAAGACTCAAAATAGGAAAGTGTAACATTTCTCAAAAAAATCGACTAGAATACTTCCTAAAGCACTAAAAATGATGTCTCCAACTAATATTAATTCATCACAAATAGGGAGACATCAAGACCCCTAACTCAAAGTTGTATCGTCCCGATACAATAAAGATAAAAAGAAAGGGAAGTCTCTAAATACACACCTAGGTCAATTAAGTACAAAGGGAAGAAGATAGCAGAATATGGAGAATAGACTCAAAGCAACTACTCAGAAAATTTAATGTAATAATATTTACAAACTACATACCTGTACACTTTTCATATCCACAATCAACACGGCTTGAATTCAAGATTAGATTAGCTTCGCAATGTACGAAGGAGATGAACTTTACTCAGTTTACCAAGGAAGCTATAGATTGTTCATCGAACTTCACTAGTATCCAAAGATCCATTTAACTACTCTCTATTGACTCAATCACTTCTCGATTACATAGCAAAGAATCAAAAGGTCTTTAAGGTTGTAATTTAGGCTTAGGGACGGTATGATAAGTATATTTGGATAATTTAGAGTGAGCTTTTGGCTCTCTCCTCACTAGCCATCAACAAATCCCCCTAGAGCTTAATTACTCTCATAAAACGTTTCTCACTCAACCCAATGATTTCATTGATGCACAAAGCAGCATCCCCACTAACCCAATTAAAGCATAATATGTTCACTTAAAAATTCCACTTTGCCGGTCCGAATATATATATTTTCTTTTCAAATCAATTTCTTCAGCTATGACTCTCTTTTTAATGTTGAGATATCACGCTATTTTTCTCATATATATATATTTTCTTTTCTTATTATGCCCTTGTTGGCAAATTTAGCTCGTAGCTTCTTTTTCATTCACTATTACCCCGGCAAAGGGTTACAATACAAATCTGTGAATCATCATCGATATAAAGAACAGAGCACAATTAATAAGCTCAAAAATCCCATCCCAATAACAATTCCCATAATGGTGGACCTACCACCCCAAACTCAAGCTCTAAAACAACTGTCTATGCATCGCGATTCGAGTGCGGGTCATATGGAAAAGTCCTATAATCTAAAGGGATATGGCTTATAATGTGGCTAAATAAAAATGCTTTAGAAAGGCTAGAAGGGGCTGAGAAGTATATACAATATTAAATCAAATAACAGGGTGAGAATGTATAAAAAGGCTTCAAGTGGCTTCAATATGAAATAATTGCCTTAATCACTTTCTAAACCATGCAATTTCGTTATTCTCTTACCTTTAGCACGTTCATCAAATTGGTTTTGTCAACTAGCTTGGATCTCACGGCCTACAAACCACTCATGGCTCCCTGAGATCGAACATACTTTTTATCGAATTGCTTACTAATCTTTTCTTTACTATCAATGTGTGTTTTCCTGCAAATACTCAAATCATACAAAATAAAATAGCTCATAAACATACTACGTACTATCATTAACATACTGAGCTTATGCTTTCAAGCTATTAAACACACTCTACATACATCTAATCCTTCAAAAAAAATTAATTTTACCTAAAAAAAAAATAAAACACATAAAAAATGGAGATGAGGGACAACGAATCCCCACACCCCAAACTCAAAAATGAGTCGTGTCCCCACGACTCGAAAAGACTCAAAAATAAAAGATAATTAAAATTATACAGATATTGCACATAAATAAATGGTAAGGAAGAAAGAAAACATACTCTACGAGGCTGTTTACCTCGCCTGATCAATACCCGGAATAGGGTGCAGTGCTTTCCATGTATGAAAACTTCTAGTATCTCCAATTTCGCTTTTCCTTACATCTTCTTATGCTCCATCCCAATCAATCACACTCTAGAAATCTCTTGTTTATCTTCTTCCAACTTTGCTTACGAATACTTTCTCATGTGATAGTGTTCATCCAGGAACATGTTTTGAACATAGCTACTAGCGTCCCAGAAGCTTTTATTCATCTCTAATATAGGAATCTTTGATTAGAAGAGGTATTGGCATCTTCTGCTTCCTAATCATAATTTCTTGCTTTTTAGGATTTGAATCCACCAAAAACCGGTTCCTCTCTAATTGCTTGACTCCAATTATCTTGTAATTATTCCCGAACTAGTACCCATCTCAATTGATTTCATCTAGAACTTACCCAATACCTTGCTTTGATTCTTCATATCCCTTAACACTTGATAATATCTATGTTCTCTTCATCATCTCTTTTGACCCCCAACTCAAAGCTTTGAACACTCTTGAAATTTGTAACTCTTGATCATAGGTGGAACAAGCATTATTTGGGTTAGGAAAGGTGTTAGGATGATTATTTTCTATGTGGGTATGATTGAATTAAGGTTTGGTGATGTGGGTTTAAGGAATTTTAGAAGAAGATTTTGAAATTCATGGTTTTGATTCTTGGTTTCTAGGTGTTTTGATATGATTTGGGTGATTGAATCTTCTTGGTAATGATGTAGGGAAGGATTTGGATGTGAATTCATGGTGATTTGGTAGTGGTTTGATATTAGGTGAAGGTTTTATAAAGCTTTAATGGAGTTGGGAGAGGTTTGGAGAAGAAAGAGAGGCTTATGGATTGAGAAATTCGTAACAGAACTCACCTCCTCTTCTTTATAACCTTAAAAACGCGAAATTTTTTTCTCCAGCGGCATCGGGCGGTATACCGGCCGTAGGGCCCGGTATACTGGAGCTACTGTTCTTCCAAACCCACGTTACGTCAAAATACCCGAGTTGTAAACACGTGGGCACGGGTTTTGTGTTGGGCGGTATACCGGCCGTAGGGCCCGATATACCGGAGCTTCTGTTGTTCGATTTGGGACCTCTCGGGAATGAACACGTGGTGATACCCGTGGCCACGAGATTTCTGACCTGCGGTATACCGCCGGTAGGGCCCGGTATACCGGTGGCTGGTCAGAATACTCCCAAAAAAATTTTGTTTTTCGCTTCCCAACTCGATTTCTTTAATACCTAACATCCAAAAACACTAATACCTTTCTCAAATACGCAATATCAACTAAAAACAACTAAACTAAACTAAAATTTAGCAACATAAATTACTATGGGATGTCTCCCAAAGGGCACTTTTGTTTAACGTCTTTCAAAGTTAGACGAGTTACATCGGTTATTTCTTTTTATAGCCTCCCCAGCAGTGAGTTAGATGATTAACACTTACCAACTTGAGCTTGCAACCTTCGATAGCTTTTATTTCGACCACTCCTTCTGAGATGATTTGCGTGATAACATAGGACCCCTTCCAAGAACTGTTATGTTTGGGGTTGGGAGGTTTCCATGCCACCTCGTCTCCTACCCCAAACTCAATCTTTTTCTCCATGTTTTCTTGGGGGCTTACAGGTTTTGGCTTCTTAGTTACAACTCTGATTGGATATAGTTCTTTTGACTCATTTTTCTTTTTCTTCTTCCCCGAAACATAAAATGTTTCAGAGTTATCTTCAATTCGGAGAGTCACGGTTCCTTCATTCACATTCACTATAGTATCGCTGGTGGCTAGGAATGGACGCCCAAGAATGAATGGGATGTTCTTATCTGCTTTATAGTCAAGAATAATAAAGTCTGTGGGAATAACAAGGTTTCCTACTTGGAAAAGTATATCCTCAATTACTCCCCACATCTTTGCTGTTGATTGATCTGCAAGTTGTAAGACTACGGATGTCGGTTTCGCATCACTAATACCAATCTTCTTGAATATACTTTTGGGCATGATATTCACACTTTCCCCTAAATCACACATGGCTTTTCCATGAAATATACCACCTATACTGATTGGGAGGTTGAAACCTCCAGTATCTTTAAGCTTCGGTGGTAATCTTTGCTGAACTTGTGCTGATATCCCTTCATTGAGTGTCACAGATTTGGATCTTGTGAACCTTTCTTTATTGGAGAGTGCCTCCAAAAAAAATCGATCATAGTTTCGCCTTCCTTCCATAGCTTTGAGTAAAGGGACATTAATTTTCTCTTGTTTTAACGCCTCTATACACTTCTGTTGTTGCTCCTTTGGATAAGCGGGATAATGGAAATGTATGGGTGGTTGTCTTGCTCTATTTCTCTCTTCAATTCTTGGTTCATCAACCACTCTTGGCTTCTTAATCTCACCGTGTTCAACTTCTTCAACCCAATCTTCAACAATTATCTCATCTAAGTTCATCCGAGTTACGTTTGACTTGTTTGATAGGACATCCCCTTTTGAGGAAGATGGTAGCGTTTCCTTTATCTTTTCAGCTTGAAGACTAATAGTCTTAACCTTGTCGTCAATGTATTGGATCTTCTTCATGTTAGACGTTGTATCTTGGGTCAATTGTAGGAGTTGATTTTGCATTTGTTCTATGGTTGTAGTGAGCCGCATCACATTCTTCTCTAAAAGTTGATTATGTTGTTTGAGATCTTGATTCTGTTGTTCCAGGCTTTGCACTACTGATGCATCGATCTTTGACTCAAGTCTGCTCATATTATCCTTCGAGAAGTTGATGAATTGACTAATATTCTCTTTTAACTCAGTGATTTCTTCTTGAGGACGTGATGGTGCTTGACTTATATTATACACATTGCAGCCAGGTGGTTGTTTAGCTTGATTTTCATAGGCTTGTTCTTGCAGGTATAACTGTTGAGGTGGCATTGGGATGCTTTCCTTAACTGTTATAGCGAGTTGTTGTATTTGATCTTGCAAGCTTGATATTCTCGCTTCTTCTTCTTCGTAGGTGGTGGAAGTTTGTTCTTGTGGCCAACTTATTTCGGTCTCAATGATCGTTTCCATACCACTCTTTGCTTCTTTCGGATCTATAGAGACAAAATTACCACGACCCATATCATCTGCTCTTAGCCTTGACTCTCTATCGAGTCCATTATAGAACATGGATAATTGTAATTGTGGCGTGTATCCATGTAGTGGACATCTTGCCAACATCTTTTGAAATCTCGTCCATGCTTCGCCAACACTCTCTCTGGCTTTTTGTAAGAAATTCATAGGCTCCAATAGTTCCTTCACTCGCATACTTGTAGGATAAAATTTATCAAGTAATCTTTCTTGAAGCTTGTCCCAATTTGTTATTAGCTCGGGAGGTTGATCATCTAACCAATCGCTTGCTTTTCCGGTCAAGAAAAATTGAAACATTAAATAATACATCTATTCTTGCGTAACACCTTCATTAATGTAGGCATCACAAAATTGCATGAATTTTTTAGCAGATCTGACCGGATCTTGATATGTATCACCACTATATTTTCCATAGCTCGCGAATTGATTAATTAAATCTGGATCAGGCTTAAATCTAACGGCTTGGATAGTTGGGACGCCAATCCCAATGCGTTGAACTCGATATTGACTAGGCAAACCTAGCTCTAACCGTTGATTAGCCATCTGAAACCTGAAAAAAACTAAAACAAAAAGAAAGCATAAAACTGAAAACAAATAAAAACTTCTACACTAAATAAACACAAAATTGATTTAACTTAGAGATAAATCCCCGGTAGCGGCGCCAAAAACTTGGTGGGGGAAAAGGTGTGATAAAATAATAGATAAATAAAGATACTAATAAAGAGCACACACCCTTGAGAACCACGGAACTCACTGCAAGTATCACAGTTCGTTTGCAAGTTTTAATGATAAGTCAAGTTCGTTCGCAGGGATTGTATCTGTTAGATCTACTTATATTTAACAAGTGTAGATGAATTTATATGTTTAGAATAAAATATAATAAGAGGAATAATTATCTGATATGAATGAATACTAAATAAGAATGCAGATAAATAAATATGAATGTAAGTCTAATAGATTAGGGTCACTTATATGAGTCTATTTTACTAAGTTGTCATTCTAACCTGTCACAGATTAAGCATTATATATTAACTAGAATTCTAAATTCTACCTAGCCTCTATTAGGCTTAGGAGCAACCTCTCCACTACCAAGGATTCCTAAGTAATGATTGGTGATTAAATCAAACCTTTATGGCTATCTAGTTAGGCAAGGGATCAAAACTAGACGATTATGTGGTGTTGTCAATAACTAAAAATAATCCTAAGATTGGCCAAATCTAGGGTTGTAACAATAAGTCAAAACACATAATAACAATATACGCCAAGCTCAATCAATTAGAATAACAAATAGTATTATGAAATTATAGACAAAATAAGAACCCAATAATTAAAAGTAAAACTTACAGAATAAAAGCTTAGAAAGATGGTTGAGCATAAATCTATAGCTAATTACCCTAAATATAGAGAAGGTGAGATTTAGAAGAGGAGTTTGTCACTCTCCAACTTCTTCTTCTTGTCTTCCTCTATAGGTCAACTTGCTCCTTGGATGAATAGCTTGATTCTAAGGATGAATAATAAATATAAAGACTAAGCTATTATTTAAAACTGAGAAAATACAAGTAAGGACTAATCCTAAGCTTGAAACTGAGCAAGGACATGTGTACAATGGTATTTATAGGTGTTTAGGAACCCTAATTCGTTTTCTTGAAGGAGAAGGTAAGTAGTGGACTTCTAGCGCAACTCAAATTCGTAACCCTAAAACATGGAATCAGGCCCGTTTTTGTTTTGGTCATAGAAACTTCAATACTCATCTGTTTGACGCGTATGAGTAGTCGAAATTGATCGTCTCGGAAAGATCTTCAACTTTTCTCTTGACTGTTTCTCCAAATTCCACACTGATTTTGAAATATAAGCTGATTTGTGGTCGTGGGTGCAGAAATTCAGGATTAAGGCAGCTTTTCCTTTTCCATGCTTTTAGCTTTTCTTTCCTTATCTCCAATTACCATGCTTATCTCTTTCCATATCTCTTAGTCTTTGACTTGGAATCTAATTAATCTCTATTATTATATTTAAAGCTTCACACTAAATAAATAATTAAACCCAATGTGCTCTTAAAAAAATAAATTACTAAATCAAGACTCAAAATAGGAAAGTGTAACATTTCTCAAGAAAATAGACTATAATACTTCCTAAAGCACTAAAAATGATGTCTCCAACTAATATTAATTCATCACAAATAGGGAGACATCAGTAATCAAACAATCTTCAAAATCCTTCATGCTAGGGAAGCTGATATTCAGCGTTATTATGAAAAATTTCTTCTCGAAGGTGATTTGGGTTTGCTTGGGAAAGTTGCTGAGGCTGAGTTGGATAAGTGGGATACAACTTTAGGTAATAAAGGAGTGGTGATTACTAAGTTGGATGGTAATATGAGTCATGCCCCTACGCGTAAGGCTTCTGATAGTTTTGATGAAGACGGTTTTCGTTTTGATAGTTCTGCAAACAAAATTCAGATTAGAGATAAGGTTAAGCAGGTTTTGGTTGAGGAGTAAAGTGTTGATCAGTATTTTGAACCGGAGGAGGAGTCTTTGGACTCTCAATCTATCCATATAAGTAGGCATCCCAAGGAAGACAAAGAATTTGCGCATAAATTCTATGCTACTCCAAGAATGAGGGTGAGTAATGAGTTTGAGAAATTCACTTGGCTAGAGAACTTAAAAAGGAAAGAGGCTCCATCACGGGATTTCGCAAGCTACGGAAATAAGAATATATGCCTTAATGATGTTATTAACTTGGGAAGGAGGATTTTGGAAGCTAAAAACTTTTTGGATGAACTGTACGTTAGCTATGGAGAAGTAAAAGAACATTTTATGGAGTATGAATATCTTAGGGTTTGTGGTCCAAATAAAACAGTGGATAGTGAGATGGTGAAGAGAGACTACTACTATTATAGCACTGTAGCACACCTGCCTGTGATGGACATTTAAGGGGAGATGATGGTTCTAAGTCTGAGACGGAGGGTGGCGTGAGTAACAGGGTTTTCATGTGAATGAAAACGTGGAGCCACTACAAATTAAGGGTAGCGGCCAGCCCAGGATGAAAGCGGCCAGTTTTGATGGATAATTTGATGATTTGGAATTGTCAAGGAGCTAGGGCGACCTCGAAAAATAAAATGATTCACGCCCTTATTTCGAAATTTAATTTATCTTTTATATGTTTGTTGGAGTCTCGGGTTAAATCATGCGATATCCGATCTTGTCGTTTCCTTAAGTCTTTTGATAATAAATTTATAATCAACCCCGGGGGAAAATCATCTAGGTCCGAGGGGATTATAATTGCATGGAAAAAATAATCTTAATATAAGTATTTCCTTTTCGTGTTCGTGTTATGCAATATGTTATATATCCGAGCCTAATTCTCCTCCATGTTATTTTGTCGTTATACATGCTCCAAATGATCAAAAAGAGAGAGAATATATTTTTGATGATATATCTAAATGGAAATCAAAAATCAATGAGCCTATTCTTATTGCGGGAGATTTTAATGAAATTGCGAAAGCTTTCGAAAAACAAGGTAAAATTGCTCCTAATCTTGAAATAATGATGTGATTCAACGATTTTATCAATAATAATAATTTTATTGATATAACCTACAAAGGATGTCATTTTACTTGGACAAACAAAAGGAAGGATAAAGAAAATGTTAAAGAAAGGCTAGATAGAGCTTTGGCTTCTGATCTTTGGTATAATTACTTCCCTAAAACTATTGTTAAGGTGCCACCGGCAATCGGATCGGACCAATCTCCTATTATTATTCAAAAATATTTTGAGTATATGGCTAACAAAAAATATTTAATTTTTGAATCTCGATGGTTGGATAATATACAATGTAGAGAAGTAGTGGACAAGGCATGGAAAGATTTTAATAATATATCAAGCATACAAGATTTCGTAATTAAAAAAGATAATATGTGTCTTGCCTTAAAAGGTTGGAGTAGGGCAACATATTGTAATAGTAAGAAAATGATCGATAAATATCAAATCATTTTGGAAAAAATTCAAAATGTTGAACCGTCGGAGGACAATAGTAAGATGGAAAAGGAAATTAAACAGGACCTTGATAATTTATGGGAACAGGAGGAAGCTTTTTGGGCTGACAGGGCACGTGATTTATATATTAAGAAAGGTGACAAGAACACTAAATATTTTTTTGCTAAAACCTCAATGAGAAGGAATTATGACCGTATATCGGCTTTAAAAAACGATAAAGGTGAATGGTGTGATAATATTAATAATTTAAGCGAATAATTCAAGATTATTTTAAGAAACTTTTTAGTGAAAACTCGGTATCTAATATTAATGAAGTAGCTATACACACTCCTTCTAAAGTTGATGAAGAAACTAATGTGTTATTAACCAGAATACTTGATATGGAGAAGATTAAGAGGGAAGTTTTTGCTATGTCAGGTACTAAAGCCCCAGGACCGGATGGTCTTCCAGGTAATTTTTATCATGAATTTTGGAATATCATTAAAAATGATATATAAATAAATTAGTTCACAATTCTTCGCTTTTAATACTCCATTAGATAGTATTAATGATACGTTGATTTCTCTCATCCTTAAAGGTGATATACAAAAGTCTATTAAAGACTTTCGACCTATATCCTGCATTAATTTTTGTTATAAAATCATTGTAAAAGTTTTAGCTTTAAGATTACAACCGCTAATAGATTCTATTATATCACCAATACAATCTGTTTTTACCAAGGGGAGAAGTATACAGGACAACAGTATTATAGCCCAAGATATTGCTTTCTTTCTTAAAAATAAAAGAAAGTCCAATAAACATTATGGAACTGTTAAAATTGATATGGATAAAGCCTATGATTAGGTTAATTGGAGCTTTCTTATGGAAATACTTAAAAATCTAGGTATTGGCACGAGGTTGAGAGAACTTATCTTTAATTGTATTTCTTTTGTAACATATCAAATTAAGGTGAATGGTGAAAAATGGAAAGATTTGAGCCGAGTCAAGAGATTAGACAAGGCGGTCCTCTTTCTCCTTTACTTTTTTCTATGCTTACGGAAGGTCTGATTGGTTTAATTAATTATGAATGACGTGAAGGAAACATTAAAGGAACCTCATTGGCTAGAGCAGCGCCTAGGCTCACTCACCTTTTATTTGCGGATAATTCTCTTTTCTTCTTAGAGGTTAATGATAGAGAAATTTATGCTTTCAAGAATATTATTTCTAAATACTGCGATGCTTCGGGACGAAGAATTAATTTTAATAAATCCACAATTTGGAAGTTACATAATAATGCAATACCAACGAAGTCAAACTTGAAAAAAAAGAAGTGTAGTGATAATGATACTTGTGAATGGTGTGAGTTGGAGGCCGAAAATATTATGCACTTATTTATTAAATGTCCTTTCAGTATGGTGGTTTGGGCTAACTCTCAATTACAATGCAAAATTGATTCTTCATTTAATGGTAATATAAGTAAATGGATAAGTGTAATCATTGAGAACTATACTACAAATGGTTGAAATAGAAGATTGCTTACTGCTACAATTCTTGTGATGATTTGGAATATATGGAAAGCTAATGCGAGTTTTTTTTTCTGAGGAAAAATCTTGGAATATTATCGAAATAAATGTAAAAACAAAGGAATTATTAAATATCTATTTTCGGAATATTTCGAGGATGCACGATCAGGAGGCAAAGCCCCAGCTAATGAAGAAAATACAATAAAATCCTTATATAGAAGATGATGCTGAATTAGTTTGGATGAATGATGCATCTTTTTCCAATAGTTGGGAACCTACATGTATTGTTTCAATTGGAGTCAATAAAGAAGGGAAGGTAGCTCATAATGTTATTAAACGTACAAAAGCCGATTTAGCCCTTGACAGAGAAAGTTGGGTCATCCTTCAGGCCATGAGGTTTGCAGCAGACCTTCGTTTACAGAGTAGTCCCTTCTACTCTGACAACCTTGAAATTGTAGAAGGTATTACTAACAACGAGTATATTAATTGGAGAATTCGTTCAATGATTAATGAAGCACTCAGCTGGATGAAAATATATCCGAATTGGAAGGTTTTTCCATATTAAGAGAGATTTAAATAAGATTGCAGATATGGTCGCCAAAGTCAATCGTCGAGAAATTGATGTGTCTAACTGTCCAACGAGCTCGATTATTGAGTTTTATAATAGTTTATCTATATTAGGCTATATTAAATAGTAGTGTTTCCTTCCCTGTAAAAAAAAGATTGAAGATAACTATTGTCTATTGAAAACTAAAAAGTACCAACTGATTAATCTAAATTCATGATCATTTAATGTTTGCTGCATATTGAAATTAGAAAACATATCATATAAACTCTTTTTTAAAGTTATATTTTTAATTTTCTGTAATATTTAGACTATAAAAAGTTTATACAGTAAAAGAATAATGTTTAATTTTTTTTATATCTATATTGTATAAAGTATTTAATACAATATAGAAAGTGTTTAACTAAATGTTTGTTCTATTTCAATTTCAATTGAAGTGTTTTATTTTATAATATTTCGAATTGTTAATCTATAATTCTAGGTTTAAAAAAATAAAATACATATATCTAAAATAAAAATTAAATATATCGCCGAATCCCCGAATCGACTTTTTTGGAGATGTCGAATCCCCGAATCGCATCGCATCGCTTCCCCGCACCCGCTACCGTGCAACCTAGCCTATAATGCAAGTCGTAATCATGAAGGAGTTACATGCTATGAGCGTGGATCCACCCTATGCAAGATTAACAAAGTAAAGTTTACACCTTAATGAAGGCCTCTGGGTTGGGGCACTTTTTTATTTTCGTGATAATTTAAGGGTACATTTTGCCGCAGTATTACCATCTCTACGAGCCACAACTTCAAAAATCTCGAGTAAATTAACTCTATCATTAGGTGACAGCTCAGCAGGCATTCCTACATCTAAGAAAATAACATGAGGTTTTTTCTTGAAAGTCTCTTTCTAGCTGACTTGTTTGGTAGGACCCGCACTAGTATAGTTCCTAGATGCACGTCCACATGTACAAAGTTGTCTACCTGGAAAGAAAAAGAGATTGTATCTCACAGGGGTAAAATCGTACATTAATCTGAAACTAATTACTACCTCCGACCCAAAAATAATGTTTACTTTGCTTTTCACACAAATTAAGAAACACAATTATTATCTTTCTCATTACTAAAATACCCCTAATAAAGTGTCTTGATATTTTAAAAATACATTGGAAACATAAATTTAAATATTTTAATAAAGGTAATAGTAGAAAAAGGTGGAATAAAATGTCTTGAAATTTTAAGTGAACATTATTTTTGGGACACCATTTTTAATAAGCTGGACATTATTTTATTATTTTTAGAACGGAGAAAATAAATGTAAAACTTACCAAAAGCATTTTCAGAAGGGCATGAGTTCCAATATGCGTAAGCAAACTTTTAAGATGTTCATGCCCTTGAAGCAAGTTTTTTTTATTTCTAGCGTTCTAACCAAAAGTAATTAGTTTATTAGCTTAATTTTGTTTTTATTTTTAAATATAGCAAGTCGCACGCTGACTTAGCGCACGACTAAGAATGTGGCACTGCAATTTAAATAAATTGAATTTTTTTGTATAATTCTTTTCTTTTTTGTTTTTAATCAAATTTATTTACTCTAGTATTTTTTTATTATGTTATTTTGATCCAAATTTTTTATTTAAATCTTTTTTTACATCTCATTTAATTATTTTTATTACATAACTTCCCCATCTTACTTCTTTCTCAACTATTTTCAAAATACTATAAAAAAAGTAATTTTTTTTACCCAACTTATAATTTTTTAATATAATTATTAAGTAGTATATATCTATTGGTTAATTAGTTTTTAACTATTTAATAAAAAAAATTAAATAATAGTTATATGATACACATAATTATATAAATAAACATAACTTGACAAATTTGTATTGAAATAAGCAAATTTAATCACTGGAATCGTTAAAGGGTTACATCTGTTTCAATATTCGTGTGTAAATATGTGGTTCACTAGCTAAAGTGTCTGAATTTGTTTATTTCAATGTAATATCGTGTTAAATATTCTAAATCGTAGATGAACCACAGATTTATACACAGAATTGAATAAGATGCAACTCTTTCATAATTCTGACATGACTTAATTTATTTATCTTCAATATAAAATCTTCCGGTTATTCATTTATATTATTATGTATTGAAATTTTTTCACACAATTTATTTTCAATATAAAATTGTGTATTTTATGTAACTTTCATTTGATTTTTTTTCACACAAAATAATGAAAAACAAATTAATCAATGGATATATATAAATTAATAAATAAATTTAACAAAATAATAAACTTGAAGTAAGGTAGAGGAATTATGTGATAAAAATAATTAAATAAAATATAAAAAATAGAGTTTAATTAAAAAATTGGATCAAAATAACACAATATAAAATATTAGGATCAATAAAAAAATTCTACATTTATTTTTCTAATTCAGCCAACTTATTTTGCCAAGTCAACGGTCGCACGCCGAATCAGCACGTGACTTTCTATATTTGAAAAAAAAAATATTACGTTAATGCACCAATTCTTTTTTGTTAGGAAGCTAGAACCAAAAATGACTCCCCCTGAAGCTCATCAACATAATACGCAATACGCAGCACATTCACCTTTCTCGAAAGCTTCCACTGATACAGCAGTGTGTACTAAAAGGTACAAAGGTTTTGGAAAATGCCCATTCACCCCATTTTATAAACCTCTGTGCATAGATCTATCGGGACCCGCTTGTTCTAGTGTTTTTCGAACAAGTTTGAGCAAGGTTTTTCACAAGTGGGGCCGAAAGAGTCGGTGAATGAAGCCATTTTTATGGCGGGTGAGAATGAAATTCCTAAATAACTAGCTCGAGGCAATAAGCTCACACTTTCGAATATAGAAACTATGAATGATACAAATAATCCGTGTCCATCTTGTGCGCGCATATACAATGCATCTTTTTGTTGGTAAAAACTTTTAGGCTAAGCTTACTACTTGAGCGAAATTTCGTATAAGAGGAAGTGTTTAAGTATTTGTATGAACCATTTTTTTCCAGGCAAGCTGTGTTTGTTGTGCTAGAGTACCATTAGCTGACACAGTTGAGTAATTATTTGGGAAGAAACCATTGATGAAGCTTCGTGAACGGAGTTTCTCTCGCGTTTAAAAACAAATATTGTGAGTATAATTTGTGTTTGGGAACACATAACTTGTTTTCAGTGACTCCTCCATATCTTGTTCCTTGTAAAGGGACGCCGGATTGTGCAGTTTTTCTAATTCCCGCAATTGTCAATATCTTTCCACGTGTTTTGCCTCAGGAGCAGGGTAGGGTATGTAGGGAAGGAGGACATATGGAGCCCGTTAATTTTAATGGAGCGATCAGTCAAAGGCAGAAGGCGACAACCTTTGCCAACGTCTGACATCCCAATTACGACATCGTGGAATTGGAAACTGTTGAGAAAATGGCTTTTCACGGGTAATAACATGGAATATGTCATTCGGAGCAATACTTTGGGTGAACTGGTCGGGTAGAAACAATCGCGTCTTTGAAAACAAGCTTGTCCAGAGTGGTGAGACAATATTCTGTAAAGCCAAATTCTCATGCGATAAATCCTAAAACTGTAACATGAGATATGTTAACTTTTGAAATCCACAAACTAGTGTGTACTTATGTTTTCTTATCTTTTTCCGATCACTTCAAATTAAATGTCATGTGTCATCAAGTCGTATATTTTTGTTTAACAACGTCTAACTGACTTAATTGGTCGAGGTCATTAGCTCTTTTCAACAGATCTATCAATGGTATTTTTAATATTCATATCTAATATATGTATTATATAATACATATATTAAAAATATTATGATAAAATTCCAATATTTGCTATGTTATTATTCATATATTAAAAAAAATACAGCTACATAGCTACATAGCTATCTAGCTTTATTTTTATTAATATATGAATTATAATATAGCAAATATTGGAATTCTATCGTAATTAATTTTTTTGGATCACTTGATGGGAAATAGTTAAAAACTCATCCCCCATGTGTTGGAGACAGTTTAAAATGAGTCTTAGTTCCAACAGCCTCCTTATGAAAAAGATAAAATAAAGAGTCAACTATCCTTTTGCTTGATTTTTTAACTCCAACAAAAAAATTCGTTCCATCAGCCTCCCTCCTTTAATTCATTATAATTACAAATATTATCTTTCAGCTATATCTAATTTTTTTTGAGATAATTGTAACATAGGTCCCTAGAGTGTATACATATTCCGACTTGATAAAGATCAACTATAAAAGTTGACTGTTCAGCAGTCATAAGCTTTGCTACACAATGCACAAAATATTACTACCAAATAGAATTTTCAAGTCCAATCTTCACTATCCAAATGATATACACAAGTGCAAAATATATAATGTGAGAAAATGGGGAAAAAATGGTAAAACCTATCAGCTAACCCCACATTAGCTTCATCAGCTGGTACATAATTTTCAATATATGAAAGGAAAACAATCAATGCAACCTTAAAAAAAGCATAAAAAGATTCAGATTTAAGACTATTGGAACTTCGAATTAGTTTGTGTTGGATGCATATGTATGAGAACAAATTTCTCTATACAAAAGAATTAATTTCGTTATAGGTCCCTATATCAATATAAAAAATTGATATCATAGGAGAATTGCAAATAATGATCATTTAATTATTAAAGGATTTACTTAGAAATAAAGTAAAGTGCACCAGATTCAATTTTAATAAACTAATAGAACCTCTTGCAATGAGTTAATTACAATTTAAGGTCACTTGAACAAAAAGAAAATATTGCTATGGTATATGATTTAAGAGTAATGATTTATGTCACCCCACAAATAAGAGTATTTTTTTTTCTTAATTATTTTTTGAGTAAATAATACTTTTGCCTCCTGGGTTTATACGCGATTGACAGGTTGCCCCCTAAGTCTTAAAATGCGCCGCGTTGCCCCCTAAGATTTACTTTTGTGACCCGTTACCCCCTGAGTGCGTTTTCCGTCCATTTTCTCCGTTAAAAGTGACGTGGCAATGCCATGTCGTATTTTTTTTTTAATCCTAATCTTAATTAATTATTTAATTAACTTAAACCAAGGGCAAAAATGAAATTTTATAAATAGTTTTTATATTATTAAATATAAATAATATAATAACCCCCCCCACCCCACCGCACCCCCCTCCCCCCTTCTTCTTCTTCCCCGACCTCGACCTCTGGTTCTTCATTAAAAAAAAAAATTCAAGCACATGAAATTAAAACTGCACAAACGCAAAAAAAAAAAAAAAAAAACTCAACAACTTCTTCGCAGGAACGAGAAGAAGAATGAGTTCCTCCTTTGCTGGAAGTTACCGAGTTTCACCAGGATCTTGAAGAAGATGGCTTGTCGTCGAAGCTTCGAAAGGACAAGCAGTGAACCAGGCACCGAGCTCGCCAGAGTCAGCCTTTACGTGAATCATCATGAACTCACTCGTCTTCTTCAATTTGTTACACAAATCTACTAATAGTAGCTCCTCCATTAATGGCCACGAACCCAGCTCACTCGAACTCGTCTTCTTCATGGCTGTGTCTGGTTCCGGTGAGAAGCTCGAACTGAGGAGATGTCTTGAACTCTGCTTCGAGTTTCACCGGAGCATCTTCACGTGCGTCTTCGCAACTCGTTCACCTGAAAGAATCTGAGCTGGTCTGAAGCTTCGAAAGGCTAGCTCCGCCAGAAAGCTTCGAACGATGTGAATTGCAAGAACTCGAAAACGCTACAAACTGTGCTCTTCTCCAATCTGCAAGAACTTGAAAATGCTATGAACTGAGTTCTTCTCCAGATCTGCAGACCGAGCACGAGCCTCACCGGAGCTGGATCTGCAAACTTCCTCATCGAAGCTGCATCCGGAGCCTCACTGGAGCACGAGAACGAGCCATCATCACCAACATATCTGGAGCACGAGTTCCGCACCAAGTCTCTTAGGAGAAGAGTGCAGATCTGGAGCACATTGATGGTGGAGTTTTGCTTGAATTTTTTTTGTTTAAAGAAGAACCAGAGGTTGAGGTCGGGGAAGAAGAAGAATGGGGAAGAAGAAGGGGGGGTAGGGGGTGCGGTGGGGGTGCGGTGGGGGTTATTATATTATTTATATTTAATAATATAAAAACTATTTATAAAATTTCATTTTTGCCCTTAGTTTAAGTTAATTAAATAATTAATTAAGATTAGGATTAAAAAAATATATATGACATGGCATTGCCACATCACTTTTAATGGAGAAAATGGACGGAAAACGCACTCAGGGGGTAACGGGTCACAAAAGTAAATCTTAGGGGGCAACGAGGCGCATTTTAAGACTTAGGGGGCAACCTGTCAATCTCGTATAAACCCAGGGGGCAAAAGTGTTATTTACTCTTATTTTTTTCCTCTCTCAAAGGTGATACAAAGTTGAAACAAAAAAAAGGTGATATATATCATTACTCGTGATTTAACTCTGCATAAACAAAGTAAACATAAAGTATTACTAAAAGATGAACATAAAAAGCTTTCAACTAATAACATGATCCTGTTAAAAAGTCTCTGAACTAACAATTCACCACAAACTAAACTTAAATTGCAGAATGATAAAGTCCTAATATTTTATAAACTAATTCATTAATTCACCTAATTTACGATATGAGCAACCAACAAATATATCCAACAAATATATACTATGTTAATCAGATTTAACCTCAATATATAACCAGAAAGCCTCTTGATATGCTGTTTCAACAATTTCTTCCTCGGGTCTTGTAAAAAGATGAAAAACAAACAAAATAAAAAGCTTATATAAGAAAAGTTAAATTTCTCATCCTTATCAATGCTGGAGTACATGAATTCACCACAAAATATTAGAGAAGCTTTGTACTCAGACTTTTAACGAAATTCAACAAAATATTCACAATTCGAACAAAACATCACAATACCACCCCAAAATTAAAGAGCATGTTAAGTTTTAGAGGTGAAGAGAAGAGAAGCCATTAATGGCGAGAAGCAAGCTTACAGGAAGAAGAAGAAGATGAAGAACAAGAGAGAGATTGAGAGAAGAAGATAGAATCTGTTTTTATTAAGTTGTAAAGTAATGTGATGTATCCGTATATATACAATTGTAATCTATATCACAGCTAAGTTACAGCTGGAAATCTGAACTAACTAACTAACTAACAGATTCATGATCTAACTTTTATTTAATTGCATAATAGTCCCTCATCTTTGTTGTTCTCTATTTTCTACATTTTGTTTTGTTCTAGAAGCGAATTCATGCTCTAAGATCCCCCCCACAAGCGGAAGATGGATATTAGTAAGATTCAGCTTGCTAATATTATTGTGAAAAGCGAGAGAACCTAATGGTTTAGTGAATATATTAGCTAATTGTAAAGTAGAAGGAATGTAAAAAAGCTTGATAATTCCTTCTTGAATCTTTTCTCGTGTGATCTTACAGTCAATGTCTACATGTTTAGTTCTTTCATGTTGAATAGGATTAGTAGACATTGCTATAGCAGACTTACTATCCGAGTATACAAGAGCTGAAAAAGAATGAGGAACTCCATAGTCATGTAATGCATATAGTAGCCACTGAATTTCACAAGTAGTTGTTGCTAAAGCTCTATACTCAGCTTCAGCGGATGATCTACTTATTGTAGATTGTTTCTTACTTTTCCAAGAGATCAAAGAATCACCCAAGAATATGCAATAACCAGTGATACTTCGTCGAGAATCCAAACACCCGGCCCAATCACTATCGCAATAAGCCTTTAATTTGATTGGTGAAGCAGAGGAATAAAATCTACCTTGTCCAACTGTGAGTTTAAGATAACGTAGAACACATTGCGCAGCATTCCAATGATTAGTTGATGGTTTGGAGAGAAATTGGCTTAGGCAGGTGATAGAATAGGTCAAGTCAGGTCGAGTTATTGTTAGATATAACAACCTTCCAATTAATCTTCTGTAAGATGAAGCATCTTCTAATAGGTATGTTTCATCTTGTTTGAGTTTTAAAGTAGACTCCATTGGAAATGCTACTGGTTTGGAACCAAGAACTCCACATTCAGTAAGTATGTCTAGAGCAAATTTTCTCTGACATAAAGATATACCTTTGGAGTTTCTTGCAACTTCAATACCAAGAAAAAATTTCAACTCCCCTAAGTCTTTAATAGTGAATTCAGAATGTAGAAAAGATTTGATCTTGGAGATTTCAGATAGAGAACTACTAGTGATGATTATGTCATCTACATAAACCAATAATGCAATAAAGTTTGAAGAAGTACCTTTAGTAAATAGGCTATAATCACTATTGGAGTGGGTGAAACCATAGTTAACAAGGGCAGTAGAAAGCTTAGCAAACCATTGTCTAGAAGCTTGCTTTAGACCATATAGACTTTTGTTTAGTCTACAAACTGAGTTTGGAGGAGCTTTAAGTCCATGAGGCACCTTCATGTATACAATCTCATTTAGCTCACCATGAAGGAAAGCATTGTTAACATCAAGTTGATGTAAATGCCATTGATTTGAAGAGGCAAGGGCAAGCATTAATCTAATAGAAGTCACCTTTGCAACAGGTGAAAAAGTATCAAAAAAATCCAAACCTTCTTGTTGATTGTAACCCTTTGCAACAAGCCTTGCTTTATGTCTCTCAAGTGTACCATCAGCTTTATATTTAAGCTTGAAAACCCATTTACTTCCAATGGGCTTCATTGCAACAGTTTGAGGGACAATAGACCATGTATGGTTATCTTCAAGGGCATTGAGCTCCTTTTGTATAGCATTCATCCATTCAGGAGAAGTAGAGGCTTGTTTATAGGATGTAGGTTCAGTTTGAGAACTGATTGAGGCTATAAAATGAGTATATGATTGAGATAAACGAGATGTAGATAAAAAATCTTGTATAGGGTATAGGGTAGAAGGTTGTGTCTGAGTTTGGTTTGAGTGAAGAGATGAATATAAGGCTTTGGTGGGGCATATATAATCTTTTAGGTAGGCAGGAGCAGTTCTAGTTCTTGTAGGTTTAGTTGGTAGAGGTGGAGTAAGATTTTGAGTTGGAGGAAGATTGTTTGTAGAAGAGGTATGAAGTGAACCAAGAGAGGTAATAGATGGTTGTATAGGAAGGGTTTTTGAAGTAAACTCAGTGTATGTTTGGTTTGAAGGTGGGAAGAGGAATGTGTGAAGGTCAGCTGAGGATGAAGAGTTGGAGAAGGGAAATATGGATTCATGAAAAACCACATTTCTTGATATAAAAGTTGTGTTTGTTTCAATGTTTAGTAGTTTGTAGCCTTTAGTGTGTAGAGGGTAGCTTAAAAATATGCATTTAGTAGCCCGGGAATCAAACTTAGTTCTACCTTATTTCAAAGTTGAGGCAAAACATAAGCAACCAAAGACTCTCAGATGGCTAAGTGTAGGAGGTTTGTTATAGAGGATTTGATAAGGTGATTTATTGTTTAGTAGAGGAGTAGGTAATCTGTTAATAATGTGTGTTGAGGTGAGTATAGCTTCAGACCAAAATTGAATTGGAAGCTTAGATTGAAACAACAAAGCTCTAGCAGTTGTGAGTAGGTGTTGATGCTTTCTTTCCACCAGACCATTTTGCTCAGGAGTCTCAACACAGGAGGTTTGATGTATAATTCCATTGGTTGAGTAGAATGAGTTAAGATTGAATTCTACACCATTATCACTTCTAAGCTTCTTTATCTTGACACCAAATTGAGTATGAACAAGATTATAGAAAGAAAGCAAATGAGAACCAACCTCAGATTTGTTTGACATCATATAAAGCCAAGTACATCTTGAAAAATCATCAACAATTGTGAGAAAATATCTATGTCCTGTATGAGATACATGTTTAAGAGGACCCCATATGTCACAATGTACAAGTTCAAAATAAGAGGAAGATTTAGAAGTTGAAGTAGGAAATACAAGTCTCTTTTGTTTGGCAAAAGAACAAGTTTCACAAACATTAGAAGGTAAGAAAGTAATAGAAGAATCAATTGTCTTTAAGGCTTGTAGTTTGGCCTTTGAAGCATGACCAAGTCTTGAGTGCCAAATGTCTAACTTCTGACTTGTAACTGAGTGAAAACAAGATGATTGAGAAGGAGAATGAAGATAATATAGACCATTGAGTTCATATGCAGTCCCAATCATCTTCTTGGACTTTGTTTCCTGTAATGAGCAATGTGTAGGGAAAAAGGACACCAAAACTTGAGATTCCTTAGTTAATTTGGAAATGGAGAGTAAATTGTGCTTGAATAATGATACACATAGAACATTCTTCAAGGTTATATACTTATTTATATATATATGTCCTGTATAGTCAGCCTGTACTACATCTCCATTAGGTAAAGATACAGATATATTTGTAGGATAGTAAGAATCCGTATAAAATGAAGGGGAAAATATTATGTGATCAGTTGCACCAGTGTCTAAAATCCAAGAAGAGTGAAGAGAATTACCTTCTTGAGTTGAAACTTGATGAACTGCAGGAGGAGTAGAAGTTTAATTATGAGCTAGAGCAATGAGTTTGCTAACTTCCTCGGGAGTAAAATCATAAGAGCTAAGACTTCTAGATTCTTGAATTGTCTTGAGAAACTGTAGCACAATTTGCTTTTGAGTTAGATGAGAAATTGTTATAAGATCTTTTACCTCGTGGACCAGTCCATCCAATTGGATATCCATGTAATTGAAAGCATTTGTCAATAGTATGCCCTGTGTATCCACAGTGAGTGCATAGCACTTTCTTCTTATCTCCATAACTAGTGGGTTTTTGCACATTTCTCACATAAAACGCATAAGTAGGCTCAGAAAAAGTTGTTAATTCCTTTTGACTTTCTTCTTGAACTAACATAGCAAAAACATAGTTTATTTTAGGAAGAGGATCCATCAAGAGAATCTGACTTCTAGCAGCTGAGTAAGATTCATTCAATCCAATTAAGAACTTGATGATGAAGTCAGTTTGTTGTCTTTCAACGATTGTATCAAGAAGCTTGCAAGTAAATTGATTCATAAAGCCACAGGAACATATAGGATTTGGGCGAAAATGAACATATTCATCCCAAAGCGATTTGAATTTTGCAAAATACTCAGAAATGGAAGAAGAAGATTGAGTAATTGAACTTAGTGACTTTTCGAGTTGATAAACACGCGTACCATTAGACTTACAAAAACGTGTTTTGATTTCATTATATAACTCATGTGCAGAGTTAACATATAACAAGTTACTCCTAATTTTTTTAGAGATAGAGTTAAGGATCCAAGAGAGTACCAAATTGTTAGCACGAGTCCAAGCAGAGAACAGAGTGAGGTCAGTTAATGAAGGTTGAGGTATATCGCCATTGATGAAGCCAAGTTTATTCTTCACAGAGAGAGCTATTTCAATGGCGCGAGCCCAAGCTAAGTAGTTATCGCCTGTAAGTATCTCAGAAACGAGAGAGATACCAGTGCTTTCACTAGGATGTAAGTAGTAAGGACTTGAAAAATCTTCAGAAATCGGCATATTTGAAGACATTGTTTATAGTATAGTGAGTAGGAATAGAGAATAGAGAGTGGAAGAGCGTGATTAGTGCGGAAATAAGGTGTTTTGCTCTGATACTATGTTAAGTTTTAGAGGTGAAGAGAAGAGAAGCCATTAATGGCGAGAAGCAAGCTTACAGGAAGAAGAAGAAGAAGAAGATGAAGAACAAGAGAGAGATTGAGAGAAGAAGATTTTTTTTTTTTTTTTTTTTGGACATTGATTGAGAGAAGAAGATAGAATATGTTTTTATTAAGTTGTAAAGTAATGTGATGTATCCGTATATATACAATTGTAATCTATATCACAGCTAAGTTACAGCTGAAAATCTAAACTAACTAACTAACTAACAGATTCATGATCTAACTTTTATTTAATTGCATAATAGTCCCTCATCTTTGTTGTTCTCTATTTTCTGCATTTTGTTTTGTTCTAGAAGCGAATTCATGCTCCAAGAGAACAAGAGGTTAGAACAGAACAAAAGGTCTACTTATCATTGATTCTTTGCAATTATTGAGACATGTAAAATTAGTATTAACCCTATATATTTTGAAACATAAATCTATTAATTTTTACACGTAAGAAATAAAGCATCAATAACTATTTCTCTAAATCCAAATAACAGGGTAGAGAGTAGAATTGATGGTAAAGAAAGAATAAAAATAACAAATTAAACAAAAAAAAAAACAGAAATTAAAAGAGAAAAGGCAAGTGATAGTACCTCTGCAAAACTTTAAGATAAAGGATAAATCTTTAAATTACCGTTGGAAATATAGGTAAGAAATTTTATAGTGTTTTGGGGTTTTGGAAATTGAGTCGTTGTATTAAAAAGATGAAGTTGAAAAAAAAAATCATACCGAGCAGTTTTTTGAAGTCAGATGTAGTGAGACAATATCATTTTATGAGGCTATCAATCTCTTTTTTTTTTTTTTTTTAAATTATAGGTGACCAGGACAGCACCACGACTATTTCCATAGAAAATATACACGCCTTCTCATGCATACTCTCACTTAATCAGAACGAGGAGACAAGGTTCTGGCCATTGACAAAGCCGGTCCTGCTAATTTGAAGGCCCCGGGCGAAACTTTAAATTGGACCCTATGACGTTTAATTTTTAAAAAAATTAAGGTACAAAATTTTCAACGAAACCGACGACTTCTAATTTATATTATATTACGTAGTTTTATTAATATATTGTTTAATTAATTATAATAAAATACAATAAAAAAAAACAAACATAATACTTTATTAGACAACAATTTTTTATTTATACATCTTTTGGTTAAAAATAGTTTTTAAATGAAATATGATTTTTTTTAATTAAATATTTTAATGAGTATTATATATTAATTTGATTTTAAATATACATAGAAGCAAGGCAACTCTACCACTTCAGCTAGCGAATGCTATTGTTCGAATAAAGAACCTTGAACGTCTTATATGTATAATAAATATATAAATTTATATACTCGACAAAATTTGGGCCCCCCGAGCAGCTCGGGGCCCTGTGCGGTCGCCCTGGTTGCACCTACCCAGGTCCGGCCCTGGCCATTGAACTAATCCCAATGGTTCTATCTATCTCTATTTTGTTATGATAGAGAGTCGGTTGGAGTAAATGTTTTTTGGGGTCAACATCCTACTTCAACAAAAAGCGTGATTGGTATTTTTAGAGATTTTGATACAAGGAATCTTGAACACCCACTATTAGTTCTAATCCAAGCTCATTTTTTAGCTTTTCTCACCAAAAATTTTAAACAAATTTTAACACTATAATCTAAAATCCTATATACCTATTTACCCCTTTTTGTTTTTCATCCTTATATATAAATATTTTTTCAGAAAAAATCATAAATCATAATCCACAATCCTATCTGCACCTATCTCTCTCAATTTTTACACCAACCCACCGTGATCATATCTCCTCACATCGACGCCACCACATCGACACCATGGAATATACAACGACTCCGTTCGTGCGTGAGAGCTTCACGTCTTCTCCTCCGTTTCTACAAGCCACACTGTCGTGAAATGATCTAAAACAGCGCCTCCGTTCGTGCTTCTTTTTGGTGAGCACAAAACCAGAGAAAATCACCACCAATGTGCTACAGACCTAGAAATCCATCCAAGTTACCACCTACCCCTGATCGAGTGGCTACAGCAGCCATGGAAAGCTTCACCTCCGTCGAGTGGCTACAACAACCATGGAAAGCTTCACCTCATCGAGAAGCTGATAAGCTCCAATCCAGCCACCACCTATCGAGTGGCTACAACAACCATGGAAAGCTTCACCTTATCGAGCAGCTGATAAGCTCCAATCCAGTCACCCCCGATCAAGTGGCTACATCAACCATGGAAAGCTTCACCTCATCGAGCAACTGATAAGCTCCAATACAGTCAGCACCTACCTCTGTCGCGTGGCTACGCTGCTCGATCTCAGACACGGCTCCACTGATTCGCCGAGATTTCGCCGGAGTGAAGCTTCTGCTGTGAGATGGTGTTCTTGACCTCCGAAGTTGCAGAAGACTCGTTTGGAGAAGCGTAGGAGTTGCAGCTCGGTTGGTCATGTTGCTGCAGCAAAGGATATCTGGCGAAGGAGGCCGACGATGGCTCCTGCTGCAAAAGATCTTGAGTCGCCACCGATTCCTGTGTCACCAGAGGTTCTTAAGTCACCAGATCTGTTCACAGTCGCGCGTTGTTCGTTCGTGTTTTAATTTCTTTTTCTTTTGTTTTCGAATGCGTTCAACATTTTTAGTTTGTTGACCAAATCTGGTCAACAGTCAATAGGGAGGTAGTATAGGTTTTTTTTTGTAATTAGGCTTGTCTCCTTTACTTTTTGTTTACTAGATATTGTTGTAAATAGTTAGGTTTTTGTTCTGTTGTAATAATAAATGTGTTAAAAAGTAATACTCATTATTTTTTAATAATACTCAATTTTTTTTATCGAAGCACAACAATATTTGTCGAAACTCATCATTTTTTTGTCGAAACTCATCATTTTTTTAGGAAACTCATCATTTTTTTGAACTCATCAATTTTTGTAGAAACTCATCACTTTTTCCGGTGACCGGAGGTCGGTGGTCGGAGGCCGAAGATAGGTTGGTAGTGGAAAGAGATGAACAGTGACATCACATTTTTGTCTTTTAGTTTTAGTAAGGGTATTTTAGTATTTGGTCATAATTGAGGTCCCTATAAAGAAATAAGATTTCTACTAGTTTCTTTAGGCCAAAATTTAGTCTCTAAGACCCTATAGGTCAATCACCTTTTTTTTAATTAATTCCAATTTTATACTTGAAATAATATAATATTGTAACACGAGATTGAGAATAAGTTGTATGATATTACAAAAATTATATATATATATATATATTACAAAAAAATTATTTATTTTATTTTAAATATGTTTTAGTCCATATCTATATGAATTTAATTTTAATTAATATTTAATTTATTATTTCAATATTATTAATAATAATAAATTAAATTTATATAGATATGGACTAAAATATTTATAATAAAATAAATAAAATATAATCATTTTTTAAAATATAATTAATTATTATTGATATTAATAATAATAAATTTTATATTAATACAAATATTTTAGTTTATTGATTGAGTATGAATTGATGATATAAAAATTAAAATATGATTCCTAATGTAATGGGAATGACTAATACCATGGGGAGTGGTGGGGCCTAGGGTGTGATAAAATAAGATATAAATAAAGTGCAAAAACACCCTAGAACTACACGGTTCTGCAAGTATACAGATCGTATGCAAGTTTTAGATTGAGATTCGTTCCGCAGAGACTACGAAAGTTAGAAGAATCTTATGCAAATATCAAGTGCAATTAAAGATAGAACAACTAAACGCAAATAAAAGTAAAGACAAATAAAGATGGATTGATTTTCTAATAAACTAAACTAAACTAAGAATTAAAAGACAGAAATAAATATGAAAGAGAAGTGATATGAGAATATAGCTTAAGTTGTTAGCATGTAATCCCCACTAGTTTTGCCGTTCTAAACATGTAAGGGTGAATTATGTAGTATTTCCCTAATTGGTTCCAATTCGCTATCGGTAGTTTAAAATAGGATTTACCTGTGTCAATAAGGCTTCCTAAGCAAACTTTTCCTGTAATTGGTAAATAGTCACAAGAACTAAACCATAGTGATTATCTAGCTAGGTTGGGTTGTCAGATCAGACCTAATACTAGACGTTATGTGCTAAACATGCAATTAAACACCGTTGTCAATGGTGACCTAATTACTAGATGGTAATTCTAAATGGCTGCAGTCCACAAGAACACAGAATATAAATCCAAACACATAAACAGAGAATAAAAGCTATAATTCTATTTAAAATATTAAATTCCCAAATTAGATAGATGTCAATCAAAACTAGGGTTCATACATTAATGCTAAAACTCAAGCTAAAGAAAATTAGTTCATGAAAGAAAAGAAAGAAATTACAAATCTAAAGGTAGAAGAAGACATTGTTGATGAACAGCTCCTTCTAGACTTCTCTCTTGTGTTCTAAGCTTCCTCTTGGCTTAAGGTTTCACCAAGGATGATTTAAGAGTGTTAAGAGGCTGTATTTATAGTGTATAGGTTGACCTAAATCGTTTCTTTAGAGATAAGTTAAGTAATAGACTCCTAGCCCAACTCAAATTCATAAGGAAATAAAGATAAACACTGCTGGACCGTTTTGAGCGTATCTTCTTCGTTATTGGTCGGATTGAGCTCCATAAGATACCAAAAGAATCGCAACAGAATTATCTTGACCATGAAGAAGGAAATTACCAAAATCGGCCTATTTCTTAGGTAAAAACGCACATCTTTAGACGTGTATGCAGAATCCCAGATTTAGGCAGCTTTTCCTTTTCCATCTTTTAAGCCTTTGTTTCCTTATCTCCAATTTCCATGCAAATCCCTTTCCATAAGTTGTTGTCTTTGACTTGGACTCTAATTAATCTCCATAATTATATTTAAAGCTTCACACTAAATAAACAATTAAACCCAATATGCTCTAAAAATATTATGCTACTAAATCAAGACCCAAAATAGGAAAGTGCACTAAATTAAGCTAAAATCAACCTATAAACTAATAAATAAGCCTAAAATGATGTCTCATGAGTAGATTTTATTATCACAAATGAGGAGACATCAAGACCCCCAACTCAAAGTTGTATCGTCCCGACACAATAAAAGTAAAGAACAGAAGGGTAGTCAAAATAAACAAGAAGAAGTCGGAGGAGAACAAGAAAAAAATATAATGAATGATCCTAGACCATAAAATCCAAAAAACCTCATGTAGCAATGCTCAAGAAATAATGCACAAATATGCCTAATACACATGTAATCAACAATCCATAAATTCAAGTTAAGATTAATTTCGCAATGCCAGAAGGAGAGGATGATAACTTAGTTCAGGTTAATGGCTATAGGTTGTTCATAGGTCCCAAATACAACATCCAATGGTCCACTTACCTAATACCTAATAGCTCAATTGTTTCTCCATCTAGTAGTTAGAAATCCTAAGGTCTTGGTTATAACTTGGCTTAAGGACGGGTGTGGTATATTTGGATAATGAAAAGTGAGCTTTTGGCTCTCTCCTCACTAGCCATCAACGAATCGCCCTAGAGCTTGAGTTTTCACTCAAAGATGTTCTCACTCAACCCAATTTATTAATGCTTTTTATGTGCATCCCCAATAATCCCAATTAAAACCTTTGATGATATAAAATCCACTTTGCCGGTCCGAATATATATTCTCTTTTCATATCAAATTTTTTCTTTTGTATAGCTATGATTCTCTTTTGATGTTGAGATATCATACTATTTCTTTTCATATATATATTCTTTCTTTTTATGTCCTTGTTGGCAAAATTAGCTCGTAGCTTCTTTTTCATTCACTATTACCCCGGATAAGGGTTACAATAATAACAATTCATCATCAATAAAATCACAAAGATAATTCCCAAATTCCCAAAGTTCCCTAATTATGAAACCCACCACCCCAAACTCAAGCTCTAAAACGAGTTTGTCTCAGGTTTTGCGATTCGAGTGCGGGTCATATAGATAAGTCCTACAAACTAGGGTATGAATTTATAACGTGTTTCAAATAAAAGGCTTTAGAAAGGCTCAGAGGGGCTAAGACGGATAAATAACAATAATATCAAACAAAAGGGTGAGAAAGTCTAAAGGCTTCAAGTGTTTTATCATGAAAGAACTGCCTTAGTCATTTTTCTAACTACCGGATTTCGTTACGTTTTCATTATTAGTTCATAGACAAGTGGGTTTTCAACTAATTTTAAACCTCACGTTCTACACACCAAATAACTATTCCTATGTTTCAACGTGTTTTCTTAGCATTGCTCATTAACTTTTCTATCCTTTATTTCCTGTTTTCATACATGCATCCTAAACAAATTTGCTGCATCTTTCAAAAACATACTACTTACTATCATTGACCTAATAAAATCATGCTCAAATAGGTACATTCAAGATATTCTATGTCTTAATTCAACCTAAAAAAATTAAATTTTATGTAAAAAAACGAAAAGAAGATGAGGACAACGAATCCCCACCCCCAACTCAAAAGTGAGCCGTGTCCCCACGACTCGAAAAAAGACTCCGGAATGGAATAAAATTTAACATAAACTAACTACACTACCTAATGCATACAAGCTATTAAGAAAAATTAGAATGACCTACCTGGCTGGCCATAGAGATCCACCATATCATCCTCATCATCCGAAGCTGAGCGATCGGTATAACTATCAACCTCCTTAACCATGGTCAAATCTTCTATCTGTGACTCCAACTGTATGACTTCTATCCAAAGATCTTTGTTATCTTCACGTAATCTTTCAACTTCGTTCTGTAACTTGAGAGCCCAAGGAGGAAGATCATAAACAATTTCAGAGGAAGAGGTAGAAGAACCTTGGTCTTGGATTTTTATTTTCTTCAAAGGCCTCCTTGATGGTATGGACATTCTAGCAGTTAATCTCTTTTTTGGTAGTGATTGTGCTGGTGCCTTTTCTTTTGATTCTTCAGTAACCTCATCAAGATTGATGGGTTTTTCAATGTTGGCTCCAGGCAATTTCTTATTCTTCCCAAGGATTGAGCACTTTCTCTTGTATTCCATAGCTTCAGATCTGTTAGTCATGCTTGTTTTACCCACAACTCAAGTTATACCAAAGATGGATTAAAAGTTTAAGGAAAATTTGGTGTAGCTTGAGGTTGTTGCTTGGAATTGATGAAAGAGAAAGGTTATTTGATTGATCTTGGAAGAACTCTTTAAAGCTTGTTGAATTTGATGGTGTTTTGATGGTGTAGTGTGATGAATTTGATGAAGAATTGTGTTTATGGAAGATGTAGGAGAGGATTTGATGAGTTGTTGTGTTAATTGTGAAGGTTTGCACAAACTTTAAGATGTATATATAGGGTTTGGGTCTGAAAAATTCATATTGGAGAGGCTAGGGTTTATCTTGTAAGGTAAGAAGTTGATTAGGAAAGAAATTCCTTCACAAACCGCCTCTCTGCGGTGCACCGGACCAGACCCGCGGTGTACCGGACTCATCAGCTCTTCAAATTTTTGCCCACTGGATAATACCCGAGCTAGCACCCTGTGGCACGTGTTTTGTGCCTGCGGACCAGGGTGCGGTGCAGGGGGTAGTCCGCGGGTGCTCCGTCAAAAAACCCGTGGTACCCGACCCCGTGGCACGCGTTTTGGGTGCGCGGACCAGGGGTGCGGTGTACCGCGCCTTCAGGTCGATTTTTTTCTCCTTTCTGGATAAAACCCGTGGTACCCGACCCGTGGTACGGGTTTTCTGGGCACGGTGCATCCCTGCGGACCATGGGGTAGTCCGCGCCAGGCTTAGAGTTTCTCCAGTTTTTTTCCTTTTTTACCCCAAACTCGTTTCCTGCACAATAACACACTACCTTTCTCTCCTATTAGCTTGTAAACACAATTAAAAATATACACTAACTTAAAATTATACACTACAAAGCAAAAAAACAAATAATCTAAAAAGAAATTTAAACATGGGGTGTCTCCCAAGAGCACTTTCGTTTAACGTCTTTGAGTTAGACGTGTACCTCAGGCTAAGCGCATTCAACGAGATGGATTGTCTCCTCTCGCCCAAAGTCCTCACTGTCATGGTATCTCTTCAAACGCTGGCCATTCACCATGAATGTCCGTTGCTCGGGTTGGATTTTCAATTTCAATCGCTCCATGAGGCGTTACTTTAGTAACAATGTACGGTCCTCCCCAACGGGATTTAAGCTTTCCTGGGTAGTTCGAAAATCGAGAGTTGTATAATAGAACTTTCTGTCCTATCTCGAAATTCTTTGGACGGAGTCGTTTATCATGCCATCGCTTTGTTTTCTCTTTATAGAGACGTGAATTTTCATATGCAAGATAACGAAAGTCCTCCAACTCGTTCAACTGAAATTTGATTAATAATGACGAAATTTCCACCCCTTTCCTTTGATTCCCACGAACTTTTCAGCTCGATTCTTCATAAGTATAGATGGTTCCATCCAAGATTTCGTGGGAAGGGGCTCTTCAGGTGGTAACTTGATAGCATAACACCCCTCTAGTGATCCACTCATATCCGCGGTTTCTATACTTCGTTTGTTCGAAAGAATGTCCTTCATGAATTTTAGATGTTTCGGCATTCTTTTTATAGCTTCAACAAACAGCATTTTAATCTCAACCTTGCTCACCATGTCATCGAACTTCTTGAATTCCAGGTCATTGTCCTTCTTTCTGACACGTGAAGGGTATGGTGGTGGAGGGCGTGTATTAAGTTCCACTGGTTTTCCTGTCTTTTCAGGTGTCTCAGTTTGGACACTCTTTGGTTTAACTACCTCCTCAACTGTATCTTTGATTGTTTCTTCCCTCCTCTGTTCTGGAATAGGGATTGGTTCTTGTTCCGGTTCTGGTCTTGGTGGAGGTAGTTGTTTTCCACTTCGCAATTCAACTGCATGGCAAGAATCATCTCTAGGAGCAATAGTATCACTTGGGAGTTGCCCTTTTGGCCGATTTTGTAATGTACTCGCCATCTGTGATATAGTATGCTCTAGTTGCTTGATAATCTTCTCCTGGGTTCGAACTTTCTGTTGGCTATGACTCATTTTCTTCTCAACTGTTTGCATTAATTTAGCCATACTCGAACTTAAGCTCTGGAGTTGTTCTTGTTTTGCCAATTGCATCGATTGTTTAGGTGGATCTTTCTTTGGTTCTTGACAAGCTTTAACAATGGGTGCCTTTTTCTGAATAGGTTGTGGTGGATTATAAGATTGAAGTTGGGGCTGTTGATGAGTTTCTTGCTTTCTGACCCAACTCTTCTGTTGCGGGGGTTGTTGATAACTAGTGTAGCTTTCTTGAGGACAAGCATAACCATTAGAGTAATAGTTATCTTGCGGATAGGTAAAGGAAGCTACTGCTGGATTATTCATACATCCTTCCCACACGTGATTTCTTGATCCACAACCAGGACACGAAGGAATTGTGTGTACCGTATTCACCTAAGCAATTGTTCGGGCTTGTTCTTTTAGTTCTTCAAGTTGTTTAGCCAATTCTTTAAGTTTCAGAGATGCTGAATTGTTTTCTTTTTCTGCTCTCTTTGGCCAACTTCTCTCGTTCTCAAGAATTCTTTCCATCCCCAACTCAGCTTCTTCAGGATTTAGCAACACAAAACCTGCGTTTCCTAACGAATCTGCTTTCTCTCTTGATTTATCATTAAGGCCTCCATAAAACAAGGTTAAATAATATTCCGGCGAGGATCTATGATAAGGACATCTCGCCTTCTTCTCTGTAAATCGTAACCATGCTTCACCCAAACTCTCTTCCTCTTTCTGTATAAATTGTTCAAGCTCCAACATATCTTTTAAACGTCTACTAACCGGATAAAAACGGTCTAGGAATCTTGCTTGGACCTTGTCCCAATCTAGAATAACATGAGGGTATTGGGTATCATACCACTCGCTTGCACATCCGGTCAAGAAGAACTAGAACATCAGGTAATATACTTGCTCCCTAGTAACTCCTCTTACGATATAAGCATCACAGATCTGCATGAATTTCTGAATATATCGGATCGGATCTTGATGTGCAACTCCGTTGAATAATCCATGGGATGCAAATTGAGTTAGCATCCCTGGATCAGGTTTAAATTTCACGGCTTGGATTTCTAGAGCTCGAATTCCTCGTGGCTCCACTCTGAACTCGATGGGTAGCTCAAGTCTCCTTGGGTTCTCCATCTGTAACTAAATCTGAAAAACAAAAACTAAAAACAGAAGCGTAAAATGGAACTAACTAAAAATAAAAGCACAAGATATATGCACAAGGACTAACGATGTAGTCCCCGGCAGCGGCGCCAAAAACTTGGTGGGGCCTAGGGTGTGATAAAATAAGATATAAATAAAGTGCAAAAACACCCTAGAACTACACGGTTCTGCAAGTATACAGATCGTATGCAAGTTTTAGATTGAGATTCGTTCCGCAGAGACTACGAAAGATAGAAGAATCTTATGCAAATATCAAGTGCAATTAAAGATAGAACAACTAAACGCAAATAAAAGTAAAGACAAATAAAGATGGATTGATTTTCTAATAAACTAAACTAAACTAAGACTTAAAAGACAGAAATAAATATGAAAGAGAAGTGATATGAGAATATAGCTTAAGTTGTTAGCATGTAATCCCCACTAGTTTTGTCGTTCTAAACATGTAAGGGTGAATTATGTAGTATTTCCCTAATCGGTTCCAATTCGCTATCGGTAGTTTAAAATAGGATTTACCTGTGTCAATAAGGCTTCCTAAGCAAACTTTTCTTGTAATTGGTAAATAGTCACAAGAACTAAACCATAGTGATTATCTAGCTAGGTTGGGTTGTCAGATCAGACCTAATACTAGACGTTATGTGCTAAACATGCAATTAAACACCGTTGTCAATGGTGACCTAATTACTAGATGGTAACTCTAAATGGTTGCAGTCCACAAGAACACAGAATATAAATCCAAACACATAAACAGAGAATAAAAGCTATAATTCTATTTAAAATATTAAATTCCCAAATTAGATAGATGTCAATCAAAACTAGGGTTCATAAATTAATGCTAAAACTCAAGCTAAAGAAAATTAGTTCATGAAAGAAAAGAAAGAAATTACAAATCTAAAGGGAGAAGAAGACATTGTTGATGAACAGCTCCTTCCAGACTTCTCTCTTGTGTTCTAAGCTTCCTCTTGGCTTAAGGTTTCACCAAGGATGATTTAAGAGTGTTAAGAGGCTGTATTTATAGTGTATAGGTTGACCTAAATCGTTTCTTTAGAGATAAGTTAAGTAATATACTCCTAGCCCAACTCAAATTCATAAGGAAATAAAGATAAACTCTGCTGGACCGTTTTGAGCGTATCTTCTTCGTTATTGGTCGGATTGAGCTCCATAAGATACCAAAAGAATCGCAACAGAATTATCTTGACCCTAAAGAAGGAAATTACCAAAATCGGCCTATTTCTTTGGTAAAAACGCACATCTTTAGACGTGTATGCAGAATCTCAGATTTAGGCAGCTTTTCCTTTTCAATCTTTTTAGCCTTTGTTTCCTTATCTCCAATTTCCATGCAAATCCCTTTCCATAAGTTGTTGTCTTTGACTTGGACTCTAATTAATCTCCATAATTATCTTTAAAGATTCACACTAAATAAACAATTAAACCCAATATGCTCTAAAAATATTATGCTACTAAATCAAGACCCAAAATAGGAAAGTGCACTAAATTAAGCTAAAATCAACCTATAAACTAATAAATAAGCCTAAAATGATGTCTCATGAGTAGATTTTATTATCACAAATGAGGAGACATCAGGGAGTTGATGGAATTCTTATTACCTTATATATGTGGATTGAGATTCCTATGGTAATAAATGTCCTACTTCTTTTAACGGTTACCAAGCCATAGGAAAGGAATTCTGTAAGGAATAACATTCCATTTCTTAGTTCATTACCGCGTACCAATCGCACCCTAAAAGTTTAAAACCATTCTCCTATGAGTTGGGCGATATTTTCAAAGGAGATCCTTATGCGTTTGGCGATAGTTTAGAATTAGTCCCCTATGCGTTGGGCAACAGTTCAAATCTAGTCACCAATGTATTGGGCGACAGTTTTTCCAGAAAATTGCTGATGGCGACAACGAATATAGGGACGAATTATTGCCTAGTGGTGTGGCCTAAGGTGTGATAAAAAGATGATATAATTTAGATGCAAATAAACACCCTAAGCTAACACGGTATTGCAAGTATTACAGGACGTATGCAAGTTTTAATGATAAGAAGATTAGTTCCTCAGAGACTGACGAAAGTTAGAGAGAACTTATGCAAATTATCAAGTGCAAATATAAAAGATAGAAAAGATAATACGCAAAGAAAGAGAAGGAAAATAGATTTTTATTTGGTTTTTATAAAGAAAACTAAACTACTAAATTAAAAGACAGCAAATAAATAAAAGAAAAGAAAAGAAGATAGTATGAAAGTTAGCTTGAGTAAATAGCATGTAATCCCCACTAGTTTTGCCGTTCTAAACATGTAAGGGTGAATTATGTAGTATTTTAATAATCGGTTCCAATTCGCTATCGGTAGTTTTAAATAGGATTTACCTGTGTCAATAAGGCTTCCTAAGCAAACTTTTCCTGTAATTGGTAAATAGTCACAAGAACTAAACCATAGTGATAATCTAGTTAGGTTGGGTTGTCAGATCAAACCTTGTACTAGACGTTATGTGCTAAACATGTAATTAAACACTGTTGTCAATGGTGACCTAATTACTAGATGGTAATTCTATATGGGTGCACTTCCACAAGAACACAGAATATAAATCCAAACACATAAACAGAGAATAAAAATTATAATTCAATTTAAAACATACAATTCCCAAATTAGATAGATGTCAATCAAAACTAGGCTTCATACATATATGCTAAAACTCAAGCTAATAGAATTAATTCATACAAAGAAGAGAAAAGAAAAGAATTACAGAATAAGAGGTTGAAGGAGACATGATTGATGCACAGCTCCTTCCATACTTCTCTTCTTGTGTTGCAGCTTCCTCTTGGCCTTAAGGTCTGGCCAAGGATGATTTTATAATGTTAAGAGGCTGTATTTATAGTGTATAGGTTGACCTAATTCGTTTTCTTGAAGGAGAAGTAAGTGGTGGACTCCAAGCGCAACTCTAATTCGTATGGAAATAAAGATAATTGATGCTGAACTGTTTTGAGCATATCTTCTTCGTTATTGGTCGGTTTTTGCTCCATAATATACCAAAAGAATCCTCAACGAATTATCTACGTTCTTTTGAAAGGATTTTACCAAAATCGGCTTCTTTCTTGGAGTTATCACCACTTCTTTAGACGTGTGCTGCAGAAATTCAGATTTAGGCAGCTTTTCCTTTTCCTAATTGAACTCTGTTTCCTTCTATCTCCAATTACCATGCATATCTCTTTCCATATCTTGTAGTCTTTGACTTGGACTCTAATTAATCTCCATAATTATCTTTAAAGCTTCACACTAAATAAACAATTAAACCCAATATGCTCTAAAAATATTATGTTACTAAATCAAGACTCAAAATAGGAAAGTGCACTAAATTAAGCTAAGATCGACCTATAAACTAATAAATATGCCTAAAATGATGTCTCGGAAGTATATTTAACTATCACAAATGAGGAGACATCAAGACCCCCAACTCAAAGTTGTATCGTCCCGATACAATAAAAGTAAAGAGCAGTAGGGTAGTCAAGAAGAAGAAGTAGGAGGAGAATAAGAACAGAACATAATGAATGATCCTAGAGCATAACATCTAAAAAATATCATGTAGTAATGCTCAAGAAATAATGCACAAGTATGCTTAATATACACATAATCAACAATCCATAAATTCAAGTCCAGATTAATTTCGCAATGCCAGAAGGAGAGGATGATAACTTAGTTCATGTTAATGGCTATAGGTTGTTCATAGGTCCCAATATAGCATCCAATGGTCCACTCACCTACTACCTAATAGCTCAATTGTTTCTCCACCAAGTAGTCAGAAATCCTAAGGTCTTTGGTTATAACTTGGCTTAGGGACGGTATGATATATTTGGATAATGAAAAGTGAGCTTTTGGCTCTCTCCTCACTAGCTATCAACGAATTGCCCTAGAGTTTGAGTATCCACTCGAAGATGTTCTCACTCAACCCACTTTTTGATGCTTTTGATGTGCATCCCCAATAAATCCCAATTTAAAACCTTTGATGACATAAAATCCACCTTGCCGGTCCGAATATATATTCCTTTCGTATCAATTTTTTCTTTTGTATAGCTATGATTCTCTTTTTGATGTTCGAGATATCACGCTATTTTTCATATATATATTCTTTCTTTTTATGCCCTTGTTGGCATATTTAGCTCGTAGCTTCTTTTCCATTCACTATTACCCTGGCAAAGGGTTACAATGATAATAATTTCATCATCAATAAAATCGCAATTATAATTCCCAAAACCCAATGTTCCCTAATGATAAAACCCACCACCCCAATTCGGACTTATCTATTTGTCGGAAAGAGTCATTATCTGTTATCATATGGAGTGATGAAGTAACAAGTGGAAAGCCATAGCCTGATATTTAAGTTTGAGTGTTACATTCTCACCGGTAAAATAATAATTAAAATTAATAATGCATGGTTTTGCCTCTCATATTGAAGATTAATCGAAGCAGCTAAAGGGCTTTATGTATATCCATCAAATTGTCTTGTAATTGAACATTCACGGTGAGCATGAGTATGTTATTGATGTCTCGTCTTTTGTGATTAAATAATTGTATCACGAGATATCGTTTTGGGAATTTAGTAGACTTATTTGAGGGATTATTCTCTACTATTTGACGTTTTACGATTTCTTGTCTGGTTTAGGATATTTTGTTACTTTTAGAACTTTGTGCATTAATTATGTGTCAAGTGTGCAGTTTTTAGGTATATGGATACTACGAGACCACGAGACGATGAGAAGAAGTCATAAAAGCAAATTCAACCCTAATCCAAGGCGTAGAAAGATCAAAAAACCACTTTGAATGAGTTAGAACGTTTACTGGCAAAACTTTGGATAGACTTAATAGAGGCACCACATGCATTCAACTAGCATTACGAACAAAACCCCTTTGGATTATGTTAGAGATTAAAGTCAAAAGCACGTGAGAGGTGACGGGATTCGATTCCGAGTTAAGAAGACAAAGTTATGCTAAGTTCTTCCACTGTGGCCCTGACCAGTCCAGATTTATTTGAAACGTTTTGGGTCAACTTTGACATCCCAAATGGGTCCCACACTTTCCAAAAAAAATTCCACACTTAACATAGCATATTTTTGGGATTTGAAACAGAATTTTATCGTTTATATCCGCTTGGAAAGGATTGATGTCTCCCTATTTGTTCTAAATATTAGACTTTAGGAGATATCATTTTAGGTGCATATTTGACTTATTTGATATAATTTTGTGCTTATTTCGTCATATTGCACTTTCTCCCCTTGGAATTAGACTATTTGCATTTTTAGAGCTTTTGTGCGTTAATTTATTTGTTTTAGTGCAAAGTTAGTAGGTTCATGGATTCTATGGAGAACCAATATAAGGAGGAGAAGTGAGAATTAATTTCCTAGATCAAGTGGAGAAGCTAAAGGTAAGAAAAGAATTTTCGAAGAATTAACTAGAGGAGTTGCAGATCTGGAAGGCTGTTACTAATTGTTTTTTTTGGGCTACTTAGGAGTGGATTCAGCCTTTGGGCAGTGGATTAGGTTTGATTCCTTATTGAGTTAGAAAGATTTTGCAACTAGAATGAGCCCATTTGGAGTTGATATGCAAAAGTTAAATCCGTTTTACTAAGGGTTGTACACCAGTTACGGGAATTAAAGAAGAAGATGAGCTTGAGTTTTTTTATAATTTGACCTAATCCTCTTAACCTAAGCCCTAATCCGAATTTGCTAGTATAAATAGACCTTTTAGCCTTTTTTACACACACTTCAAAGAATTACATCAGAGGTTTTATAATTTCAAGTCAGAGGAGAAGTTAGAGCTGGAGGAATTTTGTTCTTCCAACAACAGCCAACCGAACCTTTAGGTTATCTATTTCTTTTCTGTAATTGAATATGACTTCTTTTTATTTAATTTTAATCTTTAATTTTATTATGAGCTAAACTTTCATATACTTGAGAATTGCAATTAAGGGATGAACCCTAATTAATTTATTCTATGTTTTGAATATGGGATTCATATGATTTAAATTGAATTAAGTCTTATATAGTGGATATTACTTTGTTCTTAATTACTATTTCTTTCGGTACAACTAGAAATAGCTTTTAGTATTTGGGCTATTCACTTTAGTGGCAAAAGTGATCATCCGACTGGGGGGGGGGGTTGAATACAGACTTAGGTAATACACGTGTAATGTTCGTTATCGACCTACAGGCTTAACTAATTGCATAGCCAAAGAGGTAAATACTTCACATCCGAAGAGGCGTAATCGCCCATATAGGGGTTTATAGTACTTTAGGATAGCTCCTAGGTCCACCTGACAGGGGGCTGGGAGACATTAGAGTCCCGACTAATATAATAATACCAATTCTACCCTTAAACAAAACATTGATTACGTTAATTAGGTGGATTCCTTGTGAGACTCAAGTATATCTCTTATATCTCTGAAGTTAGTCCTTTTACTTGCATTATTTCTTTTCAGTTATTTATTTTTATCTAGTCTTTATTTTGTTGCATCCTTTAGTCTTTAAGAAAACCAAACAAAAATCATATTATTTTACTTTTTTGTCAAGCAATTATTTCTACTATTTGATTAGTACTAGAGTTGTACCTGGTGTTGCCTAGGATGTGATCAAGATATGATAAATAAATACGGGACAAAATGCACTAATCACCCTAGACTAGCACGGTTCTGCAAGTATTACAGGAGGTATGCAAGTTTTAATGATAAGAAGATTCGTTCCTCAGGGACTTAAATATGTTAGACAGATGGGTAAATAAATCAAAGTAGCAATTAATAATTAAAAAACAGAAAATAAATATGATTAATTGAGAGATGAATGATTAAAACTAAATAAATTAAAAGACAATAACATAAATATATAAGAAATAAGATGAGAGAGTATAGCTTAGGTTTTGCTAGTATGCACTAATCCTTCTAATTATTTCTATCAAATTCAGTTTATAAGGGAGATAATAGCTCTTAGATATGTAATCGGGATTCTAAATTCCCCCTATCCCCGGAGCGAACTAGGGTGGCAACCTCACAATCACGAGGGAACTCACAAAGGGTTAACCTGTGCCGCTTGGGTCCTAGGTGTAGTCCTACCTACTAATGATGTTTGGTGATGAAAATAAACCTTAATGATTATCTAGTTAGGCTGGTGTTGTCAGGACCAATTCCTTATTCTAGACGTTTATGTGGTGTTTCAATAATTAGACACCCCTTCCAGGCGACCATCTAACTACTATTAGAAAAGCCCTAAATTGATCATGTTTAAGACAGACAATAAATCAAAGCACATAAATCAGATATATGGTTAAGCAGCTAAAATTAGATTAAAACATAGAATTCCCAAATAAACTTAGACATAAAGAAAATAGAATTCATAGATTATAAATAATGCAAAACCCAAGCTATGAGAATATTAGTTCATACCTGAAGGAAATAAACTAAAAGAATGATACATAGATTTCATCTTGCTCTCTTCAATGACTCCAATGATATAAAACTTAAGGACTAACTTATGAGAGACAAAGATTTATTTTCAAAGGTTTAAGGGTGTATTTATAGGTGTTTAGAAGACCTAATTCCTTTTCTTGGAGTGGAAGACAAGTAACTTGGACTCCAAGCCCAACTCAAATTCGTAACCCTAAAATATAGAAAAGGTAATAATCTGTCGTTGTTTTATTTTGGCCATAACCTATTCGTTTCAACTCCGTTTGGCGCGTTCCATATGTCGAAACTGATCGTCTGGAAAGCTCTATCACTTTGATTCAGACCATTCTTCCAAATTCTTAGCCAATCTTGAGTTGTGATCAATTTTATGGTCGTAGGTGTTGGAATTCAGATTTATTTGGCAATTTTATCTTTCCATATCTTATCTTTTCTTTCCTTTATCTCCAATTTCCATGCATATCTTCTTTCCTTTATCTCTTTAGACTTGATTTGGAATTTAATAAATTTGTATATATTTTTAAAGTTTTACACTAAATGAATAAATTAAACCCAATATGCTCTAAAATTAATAAATCATTAAATCAAGACAAGAAATAGGAATGTGTAATAATACATAGGAAAAATAGACTAAAAGACATCTAAAACACTAAAAATGATGTCTCCAACTAAGATTTAATCATCACAAATGGGGAGACATCAGTACCTACTTCGTCCCTGAGAACGAAACCCGATTTATCGGAATATTACTAGACAACCGTGCAATTGCGGTATTGTGGTTCCTTTTTTTCAGTACTTAATTTTATAACACCCTAGGACCCACCAAGCATCCATTAACACTAAGAGAAGAAAATCAAAGAAGAGGAAAAGGGTTCATGTCATTCCACACCATTCCTTCATCATTCCACAACAATTTTTAGTGTAATTTCATTTTGTTTTACATTCTAAACATGAATATTATACTTTTAGTTGTTAATTTCCATTATTCTATTATGAGCTAAACATTTTCATAACTTGAGAACCGCTATATGTATGAACCCTAAAATTGAGGTTATGATTTTATTCAATTTGGGATTAAAGTTATTTAAATGAATAGAGTATTTGATGTTTTGTTTATATATTACCCTTTAATTTTCAGCCCTCATCTGACCAAATATTGGGTTGAACTTATTAGCCTTAGCTTTCACCCAGATGGGGGGTTCGGGTTATAGAAAATGATATTGATGTCTCATCTTTTATGATATAATAATATTATAACGAGACATCATTTTATGGGTATTATGGACCAAATGTGAGGTATTTTCCCTAGTATTTTATATAATGAACTTTATCCTCTACTTTTCGATTTATTATTACTTTTAGAGCTTTTGTGCATTAATTGTTTGTTTAGTGTGAAACTCTTAGGTACATGGATGTTATGAGACACCAAGATGATAAGGAGAATTTAAGAATCAAGTCCAAACCCAAGCTGCTTTAGAAGAGCAAAGAAGCCACTTTGGAAAAGCTAGAATGATTTTAGAAAAATGCTTGTCGTCACTTAGGTCTCGTTTGTTTTTTTATGTGATAAGTACCGAATGCTTAATGAACAGCTGAATAGCACGTATTCCGTTAAGAGGCAGTGTCTGGATGATTCAGACTTGGTTTAAAATCTTAATGAAACAGTCCAGTTAAAAGGCATTCAGATCTGAATTGGTCAGGAAAAACAAACAGTCTTATTGATCTAGTGTCTTAATGAACCGGATTAAGATCTAATTAAGTGCAAACAAAGACCGCCTTAGATTAATTGTCACGACTTAATTGTTAGGATTCTTGATTTTTAGCGTGAAATAGAGATTGTAGGCCTTGAAGTGACTGAATTGTGGGAGGTGACAAAAGTGGATTTGGAGTTAAAATGCAGAAGTTATGTTTATGTTACCACTGTGATTCGAACCAGTCCAGCCATAAGTAAAACAGATTTGGGTCCCTTCTACTCACTTAAGTGAGCCCATTAGGGTCTAAAACATTTCCTTCTATTATATAAGCTCCTTTTTAGCTAGTAAGTTAATACACAACATATTTTGAGAGCTAAGGAATTCTTAGAGCAAGGAGCAAAGAAGAAGAAGAAGTGTTTCACAATTCTTCAGCAATTCAGCACCACCTTAGCGTAATTTTATTTAGCTTTCTATTCAAAACATGATTATGTCACTTATATTTGTTATTTCTATCTTTTTCATTATGAACTAAATTCCTATTGCTTGAGAATTTCTTTTAAGGGATGAAACTTTGTTAAATAATTAATGTTTTCTTTTGTTTGGGATTTTACAATTTAACTAGATCGATTTCTTTTACATTTACTATTTTCTTATGATTAGGCAATGTCCTTAATTTGTCCAATCAGTGGATATGTGTTAGTATATTAGACTATTTGTTGTGAGACGATCTCCCAGGAAGGGGGCTTAAATGAACTAAACTATAGACGTGTGGTATGCATTAGTGAACCGGGAGGTCTTGACTCACCACATAGCCCTTAGGGTTTAATTAATAACAAATATGAAAGTATGGTAATGTCAGCCGGGAGGGGTCGTTAGTACCATATAGTAGCTTTTTATCTACCATCTACCGAGGAGGAATTCAGGAAGACCATTGAATCCCGACTAATGTGAAAAGTCTATTTTACCCTTATACGAAGAACATCTAATTAGTTAACATTAGGGATTCCTAAGCAAGATTCAAGCATATATTTCATCTTACGCAGCACTTTCGTAGTTTAATCTTAGTTTAATTACTATTTACTCTTTAATTATGCATCTTAGTTTAATAGTTTGAAAACCAAAACAAATGTCTTATTTTATTGTCTTTACAATTCACTATACTTTGTGTTTGAACACTTTAACATTAATGTTGGCATATAGTCTCACATTATAGGTTGTTTTAATATGACAAATCCTCTTGTGATTATCTAGTTTCATATACATATACTATCTCTAATATCTTACAATATACTCATCAGAAACACTTGTGTAACTTTCATTTCATCCTCTCTAAATAAACCTATAAAACTTACTTTTTATCCATACCATGACTTTGTGTGTATTTAGAATTATCTTTCGGGTTTAACTAACAAAAGTCTTAAAACATCATTTTGAGCAACTCTCGTGAAAAAAGTTTTTCCATCTGAGCATCGTAGAAAAAAAAAGTATCCCGGAGAAACAGTATGCAACCGGGCGCCCGATTGCTGACAAACGTACACCCGGTACATAGAGGGCACCCGGTATAGAGGAAAACGGGAACCCGTTTTGATTCATGTTAACGTTGGTCAAATCTTGTCACGTGTGATAGAGCCATTGGGGATGAAACCGAGAACCCGATTGGTGTCGCCTAGGGTGTGATAAAAATAAGATAAAACTAAGTCTAGAAAACTACGCACTCTCACCCTAGACAGGCACAGTACTGCAAGTATTACAGGACGTATGCAAGTTTTAGTTGATAAGTTGAGTTCGTTCTCAGGGACTTAGTGTGCTAGTCGAATGGGTAGCAATAACAAGTAAGGAGTAAATAATTAAAAGACAGAAATTAGAGGTAATAAATTTCGAGAATAACTAATTAAAACTAGGAAAAATAAAGACAATAAAATAAAATACGAAGAATATGAGATGAGAAGTATAGCTTAGGTTTTTCTAGTATGCACTAATCCTTCTGATGTCTCCTTAAATGTTCTTATTCTCGACCCTTAGGAGACATCATTTTTGGTGTTTATTTAATCAATTCGATAGACTTTTGGACTAAATATGCAATAATATGATTTTCCTCTTTTGTTTCTAGCATTTTTGATTTATTAAGCTTTTGCGCGTAATATTGGTATTTTTAGTGAGTATTTTACAGGTTTTAGATGTTAGCTAAAAGAGGAATCCGAGGAGAAAGTCAAAGATCAAAAGATAGAGTCAAGACTTGAAAAGAAATCCCGAAGATATTATTTTTAGAGCTGAAAATCCATTTTCCAGGCCATAGATTTCTGATTTTGAGGTGCTTAAGCGATGATCTAGCTGTTGACCTTTGAAGAGAAATCATTCCTTATCGAATTACGGAACTTTAGCAACTGGAATGAGGTCAATCGGAGTTGTAACGCATCGGGAAAAGCTGTTTTAGTGAAGGTATATCAACAGTTACGGGATTTTGGGCTAAGTTAGTGGACTTGGGCCTTTTATATTTCATTTAATTAAAAGCCTAGGTCCAAGTCCGAATTTCCACCTATAAAATCAGCCCTTGACTTCTATTTTACACACAATTCACATTCTGCAAGATTAAAAACACCAGAGAGAAGCAACTGAAGGAAGGAGAAGAAGCTACAAGAGCTGGAGAGGGTCTATATCTCCGTTCGTAGTCATTCCGATTCCGGAAATTAGGTTCTTTTATCTTTTTAATTCTGTAAACAATATGAATTCCTTTATTTTTAATTTCGTATTTCATTTTAATATGAGCTAAGTTTTATTTAGTGCTTGAGAACAAACAATGGGTGAATCCCAATTCCTATTAATTAACGAATGTTGAATTTGGGTTTTTATTGAATTAAACTAAATATTTACTGTTTTTAGCGTCATGAACTAGGAACAGGTAATAGTATTTAGGCTATTCCAATTAGTGGCAATTGGATCATCCTGACGGAGGGTTTAAATACGGAACCATTTATTCAATCTAGGATAGAAGTTAATGATTCTGACGAGCTTAGCTAATCCTAGGGCCAATGAGGTAATAACACTTAATCATCCAACAGTGGATCATATTTACCCTGACGGGACTAGTGACACTATAGGATCGCCTTATAGTCCACCCTGACGGGGGTATAAGGATATTAGAATCCCGACCATTGTAATTGACTAATTTAGCCCTTAAACAACATAAGTTAAGAAATAGGATAGGGAGGATCCTTGCGTTCTCAAGTGCTACTTCTCATATTGCGTTTTAAATCATTTTACTTGCGTCTTAGCTTTTACTTGCAATTTAATATTTGTCTTTCATTCATTAGTCTTATAACAAAAACCAAACAAATATATTATTGTCTTTTATTTTCGTAAGTGCATCAATCACTACTTGCTAAACATTGTGATCAACCATTCCGTCCTTGGAACGAATCTGATTTATCAGAAATACTACTTGGGACAACCGTACACTTGCGGTTGTGGTTCGATTATTTATTGCATTATTTTTAGAACACACAAAGGACCACCAAGTTTTTGGCGCCGCTGCCGGGGACGGTAGCGTGTGACCACGGTGTTTATCCTTTAGTGATAAGTGCATTTATTTTATTTTATCAGTTTTACGCTTTTTGTTTAGTTTCTTTTCAGGTTTTTAGGTTTGGTGTATGCGAAGAAGGCTATTCAAGGATCTAGAGCCAACACCTCCGATCCTTAGTGATCCAGAATCGTTGATCAGACTTGCGAACAAGAGAAGAAGAGAACGAGAAGCTTTACAGGTAGAAGAGTTAAGTAACAGAATGGCAGACATCAATCTTCAAAATAATCAACAGAATAATGGACAAGGCCAGCTAGATGCAAATGGCCAACCTTTAGCTCCGGGCGTTATTCCTCCAGTTCAACCACTAAATCCCAATCCTCCAGTCCAGATAGTGATGAATCATGATCCGCGGTTTACTAATGGTCCTCCAGAAATTCCATTCCGTGCTCCAGCTATAGGAGTAGGTGCTCCAGATATTAATGTTCCGCGTTTTCGTCCAGATTCGGGTATGTTAGCTCAGTTTCAGAATTTTGGTAATTTTCGTGGTAGACCAGCAGAAGATCCTCTCAGGGCAGTACAGAAATTCAAACAGATATGTGATTCTTACATCACACAAGGGGTTTCAAGAGAACAGATGTATTTTGCTGCTTTTAAGTTCTTTGTTACTGAGGGAGCAAGTGAATGGCACGATACACAAGATCCTACGAAGATCACCAATTGGGACCAATTAGAGATTGCGTTCTTTGACAGGTATTATCCAAGTAACATGAGGTTAGATGCTGAATTAGAATTGACGCATTTTCGTCAAGAATATGAGGAAACTGTGGGTAGGAGTTGGACAAGATTTCAGATGTGTTTGCGTAAAGTTCCTAATCATGGCTTTTCAGAACAACAACAGTTAAAGATCTTTTATAGAGGCCTTGATGGAATTTCGAGAGAGAAGTTGGATACGCTATGTGGTGCAGGTTTTCTTCAAGTCCAACCCGCTCATGCTAAAATTATCTTAGAGAGAACAGTCAAGAATGAAGTTGGGTGGAATTCAGTAAGAGCACCGGTTAAGGGAGTGAATAATGTTGATATGGAAGAGAAATTTGCTACGTTTGAGAACAAGATTCAGAGTACTATTGAGCAACAATTAAAACAGCTTACTTTAGCTGTGAAAGAAGGATTTTCGGGTAAGAAGGTAGCTGTGCATGCTGCACAAGAGGTTTATATGTGTTCGATTTGTCAGGTAGATGATCATGATGAGGAAAGTTGTCCAAATAACCAAGAATCCGTAATGTTCATGTCCAACAGAGGTAACTTCAATTCAAGTGGTAATGGATATCAGCCTAACAGAAATCATCCTGGGTTTCAATATTCAAATCCTAATGGGGCAGCCAATCCTACCTACGCATATCAGCCGCGTCCCCAAGGTAATAACTATAATCCAAGACCACGCAACAATTATCAAGGAGGACAGAATCAGGGAAATTATGTACAAAGGCAAGCTCCTCAGAATACTCCTCAGAATACATACGATGAAACTTTAAACCAAAAAGCCTTACCTGCCCATCCACAAGAAGGAGTAGTTACCCTCCAGAAAACCGTTGAAAATCTGATTGCTCTTCAAACACAAGCCTTAGAACGTCAGAACGCAGCTGAAGCAAATATGAAGATTTTCCAGAATCAGCTAAGCCAAATTAATAAACAGCTGAATCAGCGCCCACAAGGGCAACTTCCTAGCGATACTGAGAATCCGAAGCAACGCGAAGATTGTAATGCTGTTACATTGAGAAGTGGTAAGAATCTTCCTCCCCCTCCTTTTCCCATTATGAAAGAGAAAGAAGTACCAAGAAAAAAAAAGGAAGTGGTGGAGAAAGAGAAAGAAAATGAGAAAGATAGTGAGGTTGAAGAAATAGTGAGACCAAGAGAAGATCCGAAAAAGAAAGATGATATGGTGATTAATCGCCCTCCACCACCGTTTCCATCGCGAGTTCAGAAAAAGGGTGATTTGGGTGATTTTCAGAAATTCTTTAATAGAGTGAAGGGTCTAAGTATTAATATTCCGTTACTTGAGGCAATTCGAGATATTCCGAAGTATACGAAGTTTTTGAAGAGGGCCCTCACTAACAAAAGGCCCTATTGTGATAACGAGATGATTGGTCTTCCAGAAGAGTGTAGCGCGATTTGTCAAAGTAAATTACCTCCGAAGTTAGTAGATCCAGGGAGTTTCACGATTCCTATATCAATTGGAGAGGAATGGAAAGGAAAGGCGCTATGTGACTTGGGAGCTAGCATCAATTTGATGCCCAAGTCGATCTTTGACAAGCTAAAAATTGGAAACGCAAGACCCACTTCTATGGTCTTGCAAATGGCGGACAGATCTCTTGCTCATCCTGAAGGCCGCATTGAGGATGTCCTTGTTAAGGCAGGTACACTTATATTTCCTGTTGATTTCGTAATCCTTGAATACAATGCAGATAGAAATGTCCCCATTATTTTGGGTAGACCATTCCTAGCTACAGGGAGAACATTGATCGATGTAGAGAATGGCTAATTAACAATGAGGATACAAGATGAGGAAGTGAAATTCAATGTATTTCGAGCTATGAAATTTCCAGATTCTCAGGAAGATTGCTTCAGAATGGATGTAGTAGAGCAAGCATCGCAAGAGGTATTTAATTGTTTAAATTTTGATGATATCTTGCAGGCTGCTTTAACATTAGATTCACCTGAGATGTTGGAAGAGCTTACTGAAACAATAGCAGCTCTAAATTCTGAAAATCCGAAGTATAGGCGTCCTGCCTATGAACCTGTGAGAGAACCGGGGGAGATTGTTCCTAAAAAGAAGCCTTCAATTGAATCTCCTCCGGAATTGGAAGAAAAGCCATTGCCAGCACACTTGAGGTATGCGTATTTAGGTACTAATGAAACTCTACCTGTTATTGTTTCAGCTAATTTAACAGGTCCTCAAGAAGATAAACTGTTGCGTGTGTTAAGAGCAAACAAAGAAGCAATAGGTTGGACAATTGCTGACATCAAAGGCATTAGTCCATCCTATTGTCAACACAAAATCATACTTGAAGATGTTAACGCACGCTCAGTTGAAGGTCAAAGAAGATTAATGCCCGCTATGAAGGATGTGGTAAAGAAAGAGGTGATCAAGCTTTTAGATGCGGGGATTATTTATCCCATTTCGAGTAGTGAATGGGTGAGTCCGGTTCAGTGTGTACCGAAGAAGGGAGGAATGACAACAGTTCTTAATGATAAAAATGAAGCGATTCCTTCAAGAACGGTAGTTGGATGGAGAGTTTGCATGGATTATAGAAAGCTGAACAAGGCCACCAGAAAAGATCATTTCCCTTTGCCCTTCATAGATCAGATGTTAGACAAATTAGCCGGAAGAGAGTACTATTGCTTCTTGGATGGTTATTCTGGGTATAATCAAATTTACGTGGCTCCAGAAGATCAACATAAAACAACATTTACATGCCCCTTTGGTACTTTTGCATATCGTAGAATGCCATTTGGGTTGTGTAATGCTCCTGCTACCTTTCAAAGATGCATGATGGCCATCTTCTGGGATATGATCGATAATTTTCTTGAAGTGTTTATGGATGATTTCTCTGTATTCGGTGATGATTTTGATAAGTGCTTAGATAATTTAGAGAAAGTGTTAATCAGATGCAAAGAAACAGATTTGGTTTTAAACTGGGAGAAATGTCATTTCATGGTTCGCGAAGGTATTGTTCTGGGTCACAAAATTTCGAGTGTTGGATTGGAAGTCGATAGAGCGAAGATTGAGGTAATTAAAACTCTTCCCCCTCCTGTTTCTGTTAAAGGGGTAAGAAGTTTTCTAGGCCATGCTGGCTTTTATAGGCGATTTATCAAAGATTTTTCTAAGATTGCGAAACCATTATGCAACTTACTTGAAAAGGAGTCCAAATTCCTTTTTGACGAAGCTTGTTTAGCGGCTTTCAAAGCAATCAAAGAAAAGCTTATTTCTGCACCTATAGTAGTGCCTCCAGATTGGAATTTACCGTTTGAGGTTATGTGTGATGCAAGTGATTTATGTATGGGAGCTGTATTAGGACAAAGAAAAGAGAAAGTTTTTCATTCGATTTATTATGCTAGTAAAACTTTTAATGGTGCTCAGATCAATTATACAGTTACAGAAAAGGAGTTGCTAGCGGTTGTGTATTCATTCGATAAATTTCGCTCTTATCTTCTTGGAGCGAAAGTTATTGTCTATACAGATCATTCAGCGATTCGATATCTTATGGAGAAGAAGGATGCTAAACCAAGGTTAATCAGGTGGGTTTTATTGCTTCAAGAGTTTGATTTAGAGATCAAGGATAGAAAAGGGTGCGAAAATCAGGTTGCAGATCATCTATCGAGGTTAGAAGGTTCAGAGTTGAATAATGGTACTGAAGCAGTTAGAGAAGATTTTCCGGATGAGAATTTATTCGTTGTCCGTGATTATAAAGCTCCTTGGTATGCGGATATTGCAAATTTAGTGGTGATTGGTTCCTTTCCTGAAGGATCAACTTATCAAGAGAGAAAAAGATTAGCTCACCGCGCAAGACAGTTCTTTTGGGAGGATCCTTTCCTCTACAAAGTGTGTGCTGATCAGATGGTAAGAAGATGTGTAGCCAAGGAAGAAATTGAGGCGATTATAGCTGGGTGTCATGATTCACCTTACGGTGGACATTTCAAAGGAGATCGAACTGCTGCTAAGGTATTACAATCTGGTTTCTATTGGCCTTCTATTATAAAAGATTGTCATGAATATACTAAAAGATGTAATAGATGCCAATTTACCGGAAACATATCCAAGAGGGATGAGATGCCACGTAATAATGTATTAGAAGTTGAAATATTTGATGTTTGGGGTATAGATTTTATGGGTCCGTTCGTTCCTTCAAATGGCAACCTCTACATCTTATTAGCTGTTGATTACGTGTCTAAGTGGGTAGAAGCGGTGGCTTTACCTACCAATGATTCTAGAGTGGTGATCAAGTTCTTAAAATCACATATTTTCACTAGACATGGAACTCCAAGGGTGATTATTAGCGATGGAGGTACTCATTTCGTTAATAAGTATTTGAAGACTGTTCTAGAGAAATATGGAGTCAGACATCGTGTGTCTACCGCTTATCATCCACAAGCCAATGGTCAAGCCGAAGTATCAAATCGTGAGGTAAAATCTATTTTAGAGAAAACCGTTGGTCCTACTAGAAAAGATTGGTCTATGAAATTAGATGATGCACTTTGGGCATATCGAACTGCTTTCAAAACCCCAGTAGGTGCTTCTCCGTATCGAATGGTTTATGGTAAGGCTTGTCACTTACCTCTTGAACTTGAAATGGGTGCCTATTGGGCTATTGCAAAGTTAAATTTAGATCCTACGCTAGCGGGTGAGAATTGAATGATGAAACTTAATGAGCTTGATGAATTTAGATTACATGCTTATGAAAATGCTAAGCTTTATAAGGAAAATACTAAAAGATGGCACGATAATCGAATTCGAGAGAAGAACTTTGTAGTGGGACAAAGAGTGTTGAAATATAATTCGAAGTTTAGTAATTATCCGGGGAAATTAAGATCGAAGTGGTCGGGTCCTTACATTGTAACCAAGGTTACACCTCATGGAGCTATAGAGATAGAACATCCACTTGAGAACCGTACATTCATGGTGAACGGTCATCGTTTAAAAATTTATCATGGAGGTGAAGACACCGATCGTGCAAAAGACCCACATCCCGGAGAGGTCATGTACGTCCTCGAAGCTCCTTAGAAGCACGAGGTAACCCGTCGAGCTTAACGACGTTAAACAAAAGCCAATTCCTTGTATATTAGTTTAAGTATTTCAATTTCCGTAGTATAAATTAGTTAAAGTTTTCGTTTATTTTAGTTTTATTTTTAAGAAATGAGGAAGGGTGTTTGTTTTTGATGATTTCAGGGGTATAATGGTCATGAGTTTGGGGTCAAACGATGGGAAAAACGGAAAAAATTGAAGTCCACAGCAGGTTTGACCGGCTAGCCGGCGAGCTGGCCGGCATACCGGCCAAACGAGCAGATAGACCCCAACTCCCTGACCACTGCGTCAGCGACAACGCAGCAATGCTGCGTCTTCATTCGCGCCAGCGAGAAAGCACCGGCATGCCGGCCAACTGACCGGCTAGCCGGCCAACGAGGAAGAATGTTCTGGTCCTTGCGTCAGCGACGACGCAAGGTTGATGCGTCATCAAATGCGCCGTCGAGATTTCACAGGCATACCGGCGAATCCACCGGCTAGCCGGTCAAGGATTTTAAATTCCCTGACCATTGCGTCAGCGACGACGCAATATACTTGCGTTTTGAGGTTAAAAAAAAAAAATCCAATTTAGTAATTTTTTCCGCCGCCCTCTCGCCCGGCATACCGGCGAATCCGCCGGCTAGCCGGCCAGCTGTTGCGAGAGGCGGTTTTGACTTCATTAAACCTAGTTTTTTGCGTCTTTTCCAAGCCAAAACTTATAATCCGAATTCTTGCCTCCACCTACTCCGAAAATCATCAACAAACAGCTATAAAATCATCAAATCAAGCCTTCTATCATCACAAAAACACAAAATCAACTCATAGCTTCTCCAAAACATCATCAAATTTCACCTTTTCTCCAAGAATTTCCTCTTCACAACATTGAAATTAAACCCAATTCTTTCCAAATCTCTCTCTAATAACCTTAACCCATCTCATATTCCACCTAATCCTTCAAGTTTTAAACCTCAAAACATCAAATTTCAAAGCTTTTCTCTAGCTTTTTCTCTATTTGAAGTTTTGAGTTTGGGGTGAAAAGAGATGACTAACAGAACCGATTCCATGTGTAACTATCGAAGAAACATACCAAGAAACGGGAACACTGTTGGAGCTAGCCCAGACCACGCAATTGAGATTCCGGATTCGCGATCCAAAAAGACTGTCCAAAACCCAATTGCTCCGAAACGAAAAGAAAATCCGAATAAGGCTAATCCGAAAAAGAGAAGGTTAATTGATGAGAGTGATGAAGAAAGTGAGGAAGAAGTTGAAGAAGAGGTTAAAGAAACTGAACTAGTAATTCCCGAAGAACCAGTGCAACAACCGAAAGCTCCGCGTAGGAAAGCTTGGGCTCACAAGCCTAAGAGAGTCTTCGTTCCTTGGGAAACTCAAGTTCGTGATCGAATTGAATTTTTGAAGTTTGGTGAGGAGATGAATCTTCCTAAAGGTATTATGACTAGCGCTTATAAAGATTATGGTGTTACTTGTGATAAATTGGGTTGGAAGGAATTGAGAGAAAGGAAGCTTGAGTATATTCCTACCTTGGTGCGAGATTTTTATGAAGGAATCGCCTTCTCAAAGGAAGCTGTTATTATTCGCAAAAAGGTAGTTCCTTTCTCCGTTGAGCTTATTCGTAAATCATTAAAATTACCCAAGTTTTCCGGAATATGTCCGTTTCAAGAATCTCTTAAAGAGCCTTCGTTTGACTATGAATCCCTTTGGGGGAAAGTGACTATTGATGGGGCCCGCCCAATTCCCGAAGGAGAGAGATATCCTGGACAGATGTATAGTAGTAACTTGCTACCATGTGCTAAGATTTGGTCACGTTTCATAATCCCTACCTTCTTCGGAGTTAAACACATATCGGAAGTGAAGAAGGAGCATCTTTTGTTCATTAAATGTATTATTGAGGAGAAACCCATGGATGTTGCTCGTGTGATATATGATACCATCATGGAATTTGTTAAAATTCCTACTTCACAACAAAATCTCAAATTTCCTTGTACCATCACTACTTTGTGTTTAGACGTAAAGGTTCCGCGTAAAGACGCAGAGATTGATCGTGCTGTAGTGTGTGAGAGCATGGGTTTAACTTTGATCAAGAATATTCATGATTAGGTGGTTAAAGCAACAAGGAATCCTAGAGCTCCTCCAAAGAAGAAGATGCATACAACTGATGAGTTGGAAGCTAAAGTGAAGGTGTTAGAAGAGAACCAAGTGAAGATGATTGCGTCTTTAGGAAACGTTACAAAAGAGTTAGAACTTCTCCGAAACATGTTAATGGGGGTGAGCACAATTCAACACGCCACCTATGGTATTCTTACACAGGAGAAAGTTCGTGGACGCAACACCGATAACCAGCCTCGTGCTGGTTAAGATACGTTTTCTATCCCTTTCGCGTTTTAGTTAGTTTAGTTTATTTTTATTGCGTTGAGTCTTTTCGAGTCGTGGGGACACGACTCATTTTTGAGTTTGGGGTGGGGTTCGTTGCCTCATCCCAATTTTTATGTGTTATATGTTTTATTTACTTTCAATAAAAATAATTTTCGGAGTTGCGTTTGACTATAGAAGATTTTAAATGTCCCTTTAAGCATACTTTTGATGAATCTATGATAGTAAATAGTGGACTTTAGGGACTGATATAGAACGCACTTACAATTGCATGCGAACATAGGTAATTGATAGGAAAAATTAATGAACAATGCAAATGAAGTAAGCTTGTACTTAAGGAATATGTTTGGTGTGTAGAACGTGAAATCTTAATTAGTAGAGAACCCACCTAGATATGAACTAAAGACAAGCTATGTACTTAAGAAAATGATAGGGGCAGTTCTTTGTTAGCCATTTGAAACCTTTAGCTTGCTATCCCTAATATTATAATTTTATCCGTCTTAGCACAATTTTGAGCCTTAAGCCTTTCTTTTGTAGCCACGATATAAGCCCATTATCCTTTAGATTATTAGGCATGACCAAATGACCCGCACTTGAATCACAACCCTGAGACTTGTCTCGAGCTTGAGTTTGGGGTGGAGGGTCCACATTTTGGGAATTTACATTGGGAAGGGATGATATGTGTTTATATTGAGGCACAGAAATGAAGATGATATATTATTGTAACCCTTTGCCGAAAGTTGAAAAAGAAAAAGAAAAAAAAAGAGAAAAGAAAGAAAAAAAAATATATATATATATAAGAGACATGACTTTTCACATCAAAATGATGGTCATGGGTATCTTGTACAAAAAAGAAATGAAAAAGAAAATAAAAAGAAAGAAAAAAATTGAATAAATCGGCAAAGTGGAATATTTGTGGGAATCATCTTAGATTTATTTGGGTTGACATTGGGGACGCAACTTTAGCGAGTCAAATGGGTGAGTGAGAACATTTTTGAGCGTAACTCAAGCTCGAGGACATGTGGATGGTAAGTGAGGAGAGAGCCAAAAGCTCACTTCAAATTTACCAAATATATATCCATACCGTCCTTAAGCCAATATTAAAACCATAAAGATCTCTTGATTCTTAAATACATAGTGAATTTATACTTCTGTTGATAGGGAATATTTAGGTGGAACATTCAAAGCGATTTATGATTAATGACCATCCTATAGCCATCATACAGATATGAGTACAAGTGTAACCTTCAAGCATTGCAACTTTAATTTTATGATTGAGATTATTTATGTTTGATTTTGCATGATTAGTGTATGTATATGTTAGTTCTTAAAGTTTTGCTATATGAGATTTATCTTAAGAATTGCTTTAGGTTTATTTGCTAAGCTTCTATTTGTTCTTGCGTTTACTTCCACCCCTTGTTTTGTTTTGTTTTGCTTTGTCGGGACGACAAAGGTTTGAGTTGGGGGTCTTGATGTCTCCTTAAATGTTCTTATTCTCGACCCTTAGGAGACATCATTTTTGGTGTTTATTTAATCAATTCGATAGACTTTTGGACTAAATATGCAATAATATGATTTTCCTCTTTTGTTTCTAGCATTTTTTATTTATTAAGCTTTTGCGCGTAATATTGGTATTTTTAGTGAGTATTTTACAGGTTTTAGATGTTAGCTAAAAGAGGAATCCGAGGAGAAAGTCAAAGATCAAAAGATAGAGTCAAGACTTGAAAAGAAATCCCGAAGATATTATTTTTAGAGCTGAAAATCCATTTTCCAGGCCATAGATTGCTGATTTTGAGGTGCTTAAGCGATGATCTAGCTGTTGACCTTTGAAGAGAAATCATTCCTTATCGAATTACGGAACTTTAGAAACTGGAATGAGGTCAATCGGAGTTGTAACGCATCGGGAAAAGCTGTTTTAGTGAAGGTATATCAACAGTTACGGGATTTTGGGCTAAGTTAGTGGACTTGGGTCTTTTATATTTCATTTAATTAAAAGCCTAGGTCCAAGTCCGAATTTCCACCTATAAAATCAGCCCTTGACTTCTATTTTACACACAATTCACATTCTGCAAGATTAAAAACACCAGAGAGAAGCAACTGAAGGAAGGAGAAGAAGCTACAAGAGCTGGAGAGGGTCTATATCTCCGTTCGTAGTCATTCCGATTCCGGAAATTAGGTTCTTTTATCTTTTTAATTCTGTAAACAATATGAATTCCTTTATTTTTAATTTCGTATTTCATTTTAATATGAGCTAAGTTTTATTTAGTGCTTGAGAACAAACAATGGGTGAATCCCAATTCCTATTAATTAACGAATGTTGAATTTGGGTTTTTATTGAATTAAACTAAATTAGGGCTTTTACTCTTTTCGATAAATTATGAATATTTACTGTTTTTAGCGTCATGAACTAGGAACAGGTAATAGTATTTAGGCTATTCCAATTAGTGGCAATTGGATCATCCTGACGGAGGGTTTAAATACGGAACCATTTATTCAATCTAGGATAGAAGTTAATGATTCTGACGAGCTTAGCTAATCCTAGGGCCAATGAGGTAATAACACTTAATCATCCAACAGTGGATCATATTTACCCTGACGGGACTAGTGACACTTTAGGATCGCCTTATAGTCCACCCTGACGGGGGTATAAGGATATTAGAATCCCGACCATTGTAATTGACTAATTTAGCCCTTAAACAACATAAGTTAAGAAATAGGATAGGGAGGATCCTTGCGTTCTCAAGTGCTACTTCTCATATTGCGTTTTAAATCATTTTACTTGCGTCTTAGCTTTTACTTGCAATTTAATATTTGTCTTTCATTCATTAGTCTTATAACAAAAACCAAACAAATATATTATTGTCTTTTATTTTCGTAAGTGCATCAATCACTACCTGCTAAACATTGTGATCAACCATTCCGTCCTTGGAACGAATCTGATTTATCAGAAATACTACTTGGGACAACCGTACACTTGCGGTTGTGGTTCGATTATTTATTGCATTATTTTTAGAACACACAAAGGACCACCACCTTCTAATTCTTTCTATTAGATCTGGTTAATAAGGGAGAATATTATCTCTTGTATACTTAGTCAGGGTTCTAAATTCCCATACCTTAGACCTTGAGAGCGACTAAGGGGGATACGGACACACCACGAGGCTGGTTCAAATAGGGTTATCAAACGCTACTAAGGCCCTAAGCAATCAATTTCCATACCTGGTGATAGTGATTAAATTATACCCTAATGACTATCTAGTTAGAATCAGTTTTGTCAGGACTAATATCGACACTAGACGTTATGTGGTGTTTCAATAATTAGACACCCAACTAAGGTGATCATCTAACTACTCTTAAGGTAATCCTAAACGTTGCAGTCATTAATTCAAAACACATAAACAAATATAAAGGTAAGCAGCTAATATCAAATTAAAACATGTAATTCGCAAAGAAACTTAGATATAAAGAAATTATAATTCATAGATTATACATGATGCAAAACCCAAGCTATGGGAGGTTTAGTTTATACTTGAAGGAAATAAACTAAAAGAAATAATGAAAGACATCATCTTGCTCTCTACAATAAACTGGAAGAATAAAACCTTAAGAACTAATTACTATGAGGCAAGGATGATTTACAAGTGATATAAGGGTGTATTTATAGGTATTTAGAAGACCTAATTCGTTTTCTTGAAGGAGAGGTTAAGTAATAGACTCCAAGCACAACTCAAATTCGTAACCCTTAAAACATGCAATCAGGCCCGTTTTTCTTTTGGTCCTAGCAGCTTCAATTTTTTTCCGTTTGATGCGTATGAATATACCAAATTCATCGCCTCGGAAAGATCTTCAACTTTGCTCTTGATCGTTTTTCCAAATTCCTCACTGTGTTTGAGATATAAGCTGATTTGTGGTCCTAGGTTCAGAATTTCAGGATTAAGACAGGTTTTCCTTTTCCATGTTTTTAGCTTTTCTTTCCTTTATCTCCAATTACCATGCTTATCTCTTTACATATCTTGTAGTCTTTGACTTGGAATCTAATTAATCTCCATAATTATCTTTAAAGCTTCACACTAAATAAATAATTAAACCCAATATGCTCTAAAAATATTATTTTACTAAATCAAGACTCAAAATAGGAAAGTGCACTATTTCTCAAGAAAATCGACTATTATGACTTCTAAATCACTAAAAATGATGTCTCATCCTAACATAAATCTATCACAAATGAGGAGACATCACCGATTCATAACAACCAGGTACCTGATTTGGAAGACTTTGATGCTCATTTTATTAATGTGTTGGAAACATTCTTGTCCAATAAATATGAGCTCTTTCAATAAGTTATTCACCTCTTACAAATAAATAATTGCTAGTATATATCACATCTAAAACTAGAGGTCTCAAGCTACTATGTCATTTGTTCATCTCTCAAGCTTGATCGTTAAATTTGTTATATCAACTCAATCAAGGAGTTAATCCAAGAAGTTTCAACTTAATATCTATGTTAGAAGGAGTTCGAAGATAATCAAAGTTAAATATACTCAAGAGGAGTTCTATAATAAACCATCATTGATCTATCTACTCAAGAAGGAGATTAAAGCTCAACTTGTCATATTTACTCAATCAAAGAGTTATTCCAAGAAGCTTCAAGTTATTATATACTCAAGAAGAGATCAAATCTTATTATTCATATCCACTCATCAAGGAGTTCTAGACTAAGTTTCACCAACAAATTAAAACCTTGTTTATCCTCTTAGTTATAGTTTGTAATAGATTAAGAGAGTGTGTGAGTATATGGATTATACTCGGTGTTTCTTGTGTTACGATAGAGCAAGAGTTTGCTTCGTGGTTACGAAGTGGTTGTAAAAGGGTATTGTGTTCTCGACCCGGTTAAGAGAGACACAGAGCTTAGTGAAGAAGCTTGAAATTCATAAGGTGGTTACCTTGGGGAGTGGAGTAGGGAAACCGAACCACTATACATTCTTGTGTACTTTCTTTACCTTATCTCTTTACTTATCGTATTTACTTGCTAAGTCTTAACCATATATTAAATCACTAGTGACCTATTGCATGATTTTATAAGTGTCTGATATATTATATTAGAGAAGTTTTTCTTCTAACTAATAATTGTCCAAAAGATTTTAATTAGGTATTAATTAGATTATTATCCTATTCACCCCCTCTAGAACTTTCAATTGGTATTAGAGTCTAACTCTACGTAAATAGCTTAACCGTTAGTACAGTAAACGACATGGAAACTAATCATTTGGTTAAGTCTTTTACTAAGATACCTTCACTTTTTGTAGGTGCATATTATTTCTTTTGGAGAAATAGAATTTAGGAGTTTACAAAATCCAAAGATCTTGAGTTTTGAAAATCAGTATGGAAAGTCCGTTTGTACCATATAAAGAAGAAATCAATGAAGCCGAAGTTAGTGTGCTAACCTGAGAAGAGAATGAATACCATGAACTCACCAAAGATGATAAGGTGAAACTCACCCTAAGAGCTAAAGCCATGAATATCTTAATGTGCGGGATATCTGATGAGATACTTGAAAAAGTTTAGAATGTTCTTCGGCCTGTAAAATTTGGGATCTCTTAGAGTACTTATACGACATCATCAATCTTGACATTAATGAGAGCAAAGAATTTGAGCACAACCATGATGATTTAAAGGCAAACCTTGAGTTAGTGCCTTGCCCTAGCTCTTTATCTTTTTCTTATGACTATTGTGTTGAGCATGATGCTATTTTTATTTCTTCTCTTTTCGAAACTCTTTCACTCCATATTGATTCTAATATATCTTGTTATAAGAATTAATAATTGAACAAAAGAGATGCTTAGATTGTTGTCACACTTTAAATGATATTTTAGGAAACAATGAAAAATCGTGTTTTGAAACTATCTTTTCTCTTGAAGAAAATAAAAAGCGTTTGAAAGAAGATACCTTGTTGATTAATAAAGTGGATAATATTTGCTTTAACTTTTTTGATCTCTTAAAAAATCATCCCTATTTAAATTTAACTCTTTTTGATAAAAATCATCTTGAAGAAAAAATGTTTTGTTGTAATACCTTAATTTAGCAAACGAATTTGAAAAAGCCATTTTCGAAATCTTCTCACTCATTTTATAATCACAAAAATATTTCTTGCACTTCATATTGCATCAAAATATTTTTATCGCAAACAACTTGAATACGTATCATTAATACCACCATGGCAAAAGCCTAAGTGGATCGTAAAAATCATTAACCATTCCCTCGGATCCACACCACCATGGATAACTTAGTCATTCATTTATGATTATAGGTGATCAGCGTCAAGGAAACAAATTGATATACAACAAGACACTCAATTCACATGAAAGGAAAATCCAGTAAAAATAATTCTTTCCTTTTATTGTTTATTTTCTCATTTATTTGCTTGTGTATGTGCTTTGGATTTAATGTGATTTGTGTGTGAGCATATTTCTAGTTCCTTGAATTTGTGTTTAATAGTTTTTAATATTTTTTAATTGTTATGTGGAAGAAATTGGCCGTTTAACTAGTTTAAGGACTTTTGTGCGAAAATCGTGTTTTCTTTTCATCTTGTGGTAGTGAAAGATTTTTTTTAAAAATAATTTTTAAAAAAAATGTTTAGTTCGTTTTTAAATATTTTGAAAAAATTTGGGGGTAAGTGATGTCTCCCTTTTTGTTCTATATTTATATGCTTAGGAGACATCAAAATAGGTGAATTCTGAACTAATATGATACACTTTTAATGCTTATTTGCTATATTTCAATTTCACTCTTTGGAAATTAGTATTTTTGGATTTATTAAGTTTTTGCGCGTAATATGGTTTGTTTTTAGTAAAGAGTTTGTAGGTTTGGAATACTAGCAAGGAGGGGAATCGTGGATTAAAGTCATAGATCGTGTAAAGAAGTCAAAGGCGTGAAGAAATATTCCGAAGAGTTGATTTAGAAAACTGCAAATCTGGAAGGCTGCTGAAGATTGCTTATTTTGAGCCATTTAGACGAGGATTCAGCAGCTGAATTGTGAAAGATTAGATTCCTTATCGAGCTACGAAGAATTAGCAAGTTGAATGAGTCAATTCGGAGTTATATTGAGAAAGTTACACCCGTTTTAGTGAAGGATGTACAACAGTTACGGGATTTGGACTTAAATAATGGACTTGGGCTTTTTTATATTTGACTAATTAACCTAAGTAAAAGCCCTAGTCCGATTTTAGCACTATAAATAGGCCTTTAGACCTCATTATTCAGTACCTCTCATTTTATTCTTCAAATTAAATCATCATCAGAAGAGAGTGTCCAGAGAAAAAGTCAGAAGCAAGAAAAGGGAGAAAGCTATGAAATGGAGAAAGTCATCTTCTCCAAATCACAGCCAAACCCAATTCCTAATTAGGTTCTATCTTTTATTTCTGTAATTTGTAAATATGAATTCTTATTTCTTTAGTTTTCGTATTTTTAATTATTATGAGCTAAACTTAAATAGTACTTGAGAACGTATAATGGGTTAATCCCAATTTGATTTCTTTTCATGTGTTTGGATTTGGGATTATTATAATTAAAATCAAATTGGGTAAATTGTATTTTTCATTAATTTGCTTTTATTTACTATTATTGACGTAATTAACCAATCATAGGACTTAGTATCTAGGCTATTCCATATATTGACGTATGGATCACCTTGACAGGGGGTTTAGATACAGACTTAATTAATGAATGTAGGATATAAATTATAGACTTTGACGAGCTTAATTAATCCTATGGCCAATTGGGTATAAATAGACTTAATCACTTGAAGGTGGACTATAATCACCCTGACGGGGTTTGTAGAACCTAAGAGTAGTTCCTTAGTCCACCCTGACGGGGGTAAGGAGAATTTCAAATCCCGACCTTTACATATTTACCGATTTGTCCCTTAAAGATTACATGAAATGAATGATAATTAGGTGAAATCCTTGCGTCTCTCAAGTACTGCCTTTCATAACTTGCGTAAACTACTTTATTTTCTCGCGTCTAGTTTAATAGTTGCATTAATTTAGTATTTTAATTTATTGTCTTATTTATGGAAAACCAAAACAAACATTCTCAAAATAATTTACTTGCTTTTACGTGCAATTAATCACTATCTGATAAGCATTAGAGTCAACCAATCCGTCCCTGAGAACGAATCTGTTTATCACATATATTACTTGGGACAACTATACACTTGCAGTTGTGGTTCTCATATCCTTATTTGCATTTTATTTTAGAACACACAAAGGACCACCAATAAGAAATATGAGTTTAAAAACTTTAAGGACTAATAAGAAATTTGGATATTTTTTTGAACACCACGACCAGGCACCCGTTTGCCAGAGACCGGGAACCCGGTATTTGCGACAACAACTTCATTTCAATCAGTTATCCCCTCTTTCTAAAACGCTCACAAAATCAAAAACGGGTTTCTACTCACTTCTCTCTAAAAAAAGAACCCTTTCAAAAACCTTACTCCTCCCCCTCCAAGCTTCCTCCTTCTTTCCCATGACATCATAAGGCAAGGCAAAGGCTTCAATGGCATCCTACTCTTCCAAAGCTTCAAGGGAATATAGGGCTTCCAAGAGTAACAAAATAAGTCTTGTAGATGAGGATTGTGAAGAAGAATAAATGGAGTTTGAGCACTTCATTGGAAAACAAGAAGAAGATGTTGATGAAGAAGGTCCACCAAGAGAAGAATCACGAGGAAGAGAACCAAAGTTCTTTCCGGGAGGTCTAATATGAATATTACTTTTAGTGCCTCAATCTTTATGGTAAATGGCTCAATATCTAATTTATTTGAATTATTTCAATTCCAAAAGCTTGATATTTTCCTTTCGTTGAACACTCAACTCACCCACTCTTAGTTAGTGAATTTAATAAATATGTTCAACCATTAAATTGTGAAAATGGCTCGTTTAACACATTGGTCTCTGATAAAACTATTTCCATTAGTCTCAATGTTGTGTTAAAAACTTTTGGTCTTCAAAATTTTGGGTATGAAAATTTTATTCTCTCAGGTTGGAATAGGCATAAAGAAGCTATAGAAATCGAATTAAAAACTGTCGTTGAACAATTTATGTCTACCAATATGATTCAAACTCATAACCAACGATGACTCTCGAGTCCTTTCTCACTTGATATCTGTCTAGCTCATAAAATTTTAAATCATTGTCTTCTCGGAAAAGACAAGAAAGACGGAACCATTGCTCCTTATGAGGCCATTCTCCTATACTATTTGTATTAAAAAACTCATATCAATTTTTGTACAATTTTCATTCGAAATATGGATCACAGATCTCATCTTGCTTCAACTCTTCCTTACGGGATTGTCCTTAGGCAATTTTTTATCAAAGTTAAGAAAACCAATCTTTCACCTAATCCTCACGATTTTTAGCCTACTTGGAGAGTTGATCTTCGTTTTTTAAAAACCATGAAAATATTCATTCCATCATGGACACCTTCTACTTTTAATTGTTTAAAAATTAACTGTGATGCGGCTTGGAACACTACTTAAGGAATAGCAGCGGTGGGATGTATTGTCAGGAATGCATGCGGAACTTTGGTAGATAAGAGAGCTTGGAAGTTTTGAAACGGAGGCCCTTGGAGTTGTTTTTGCTAGCAGACTAGCGGAGTATCATCCGAGAGCATCTATCATTGTGGAGAATGACTGCGCTAGCGTTATCCACGTCGTCAATGACCCAAATTCAAAAGTCGATAAAAGATTATGTAATAGTTTAGTCGAAATTAATTATTTGAAAAATCTATGTAATATTACTTTCTCGCTAGTCCCGAGAAAGAATAACAATGCTGCTGATTGGGTGGCAAAGCAAAAACTATACGACATTTTGCTTAGTCAGTGGGATACTTTTACCTTTCTCAATTAGCAAGACTTCTAGCTCGAGATACTGAACCAAGTTGTATCGGTTGAGGATTGTAACGGTTTTGTGTTTTTGGCATTTTTAATATTATGTTTTTTTGATTAAAAATAAACAGGTCTAAGTTATATTAAATGAAAAAAAATAAAAAATCCACCGACTTAATATTAAGTTATATTAATAAAGAAGAGATGAAGAAAGGAAAAAAAAAATATAAGAAGTCCGTCTGTCCCCTTTTTCTCCGAAACATCAAAAAAACAAAACCCTAACCGTAAACCTAGAATAGAAGTTCCATAAAAATGGAGATGCCAGAAAAAAGCATAATATATGCGGTGGAGAATTGGACAAAGTTCGGTGATGAATGGGTGGATTACTATGTTTCAGATGAGATGAAATTTAGTAGAATCGAAGAAAGATGTGAGAAAGAGAAGTGGGGGGAAGATAAAAAAAAGTTGGTTAATATTGGGTCCGAATTGGAAGAAGCTGTTAAACCGATTTCCAAGATTAGGACGGATTACTTAGGAGGGAGTTATATAGTATTTAAATCTTATTTATATTGCATAGGTGGAATCGTCTCTCCTGACGAAAATTGGAATGAGTTTGGTAAAGCGAGAAAGACGGTGATGAAGCTTGATTTGAAGAATATGGAGTTAGGTTGGGTAGGTATTGAGGATATGAATTGGGGAAGATTAGATCCGCAACTTGTGATTTTAGGGGATGAGTTGTATGTTGTAGGTGGATTGTGTCTAAGTAATGATGAAGAAGAAGAAGAAGAATCAAAAGGGGATCCTCATTTGATGGAAGTTCTTAAGAGTGATGGATTTGGATGGGAAAATATTCCCAATCCTCTTTATCCATGTGAAGAAGAAGATGGAGATGGTGTATATTATAAAGACAATTATACGCATCATGTTGTAGCCGGGGCATTCAAGGATGTTATCATTGTTGGTATTCCATCTCATATTCGTGATTTAAACTACAATTATTACAATTTACACACCTATATACCCAAAACAAAAAAATGGGAGTTTTATAAAAACATTCAACCAAAGGCCATTGAGAAAGGTATATCATATATGTGTACGAACCCTAGTGTGGTGTCGGATGATTTGATGCTCTTCTTAGGATGTGATAGTAAGTATTACTTGTGTGTAATGAGATTGGAAACGGGGCAGGTAAATACAATTTGTTTATTTCAAACCTCGGTGGTACCAAAAAGTGATATACCTCTACTTGGTTCACATCACTCTTTGGTGATGATAAAGCCAGGCAAGTTCTGTTTCTTTTGGGATGTATATGGTCCACAATCATCATCCAGTTCAAAGAAATATAAAATTCTCAAGGCCTGTGTCTTCACTCTTAAACAAAAAATGGACAAGGAAATAAAAATAAAAAAATTACGGCCTCCCAATTGCATTTGCACGTGCAACCCCGAGTACGATGAAGACTATGACAGTGGCTTTATTGTCAAAGTAGAATCACGTTGGTCATCTCTCATTCCGGATCTGGATCTCCACCACCGGAAACTCCAAGCTGTTTTCTTTGTGTATGTTATCTCTATCCCTTTACTTTTCTTTACTTCACTTTCTTGCATACTAATTTTTTTTTTTTAATTTTCTAGGGACTACATTCCACAAGATATGATATTCAAGTTACAAGCTTAACTCTATTTTTCTTATGTGACATTCGTTGCTTTTACTTTATTTGTATTTTGCAATTTGCCGGCCAATTTCTATTACTCTGCCTTTAAAATGAGCATTTCAGAAGATTTTAAAAGGAATTGGAATTTAAGATTCCATATAATACAAGTACCAAGAGTTTCAGCTTATTCTTCTCTGGTTTTTTTTTTTGATAGTGGTGAAAGATGAGATGAACCACCAACCCAAGTAATTAACCCAAATTGTCCCATATCACTACATTATTAGAGAAATAGGAGACAAGATTTGTCAAAGGATATACATGCATGCAAATGAGATAAAGATTATTCGATAATCAAAACGATCTATCCTCTCCACAACATCAATAACCAATAAACATGAAAACATCTTATGCCAAATCAGAGCCGGACCTGTAGAGTTCCTGAGCAAAATTTTTAAAATAGACCTTTAAATTAAAAAAAGGTAATATAAAAAAAATTATAAGATTTTAATAATTAAAATTAAACTTATGTATTGCTAAACTAATTTTTCATTGAAATATAACATTACATTAAAAAAATCTATCTAAAAGAATTTTGGCATTTTACAACTATTTAATAATTATGATATAAAAAAAACTCTCTAAAAAATTTCTATTTGTCAAGGAAAAAATAGACTTTTACTCATCTAAATAATAAATTAGATTTTTTAAAAAAAACTTGCAAGTGGTAATTGCTTACCAATAAAAAAAATTATTAATGAATATTTAATATATACAGAAAAAAATTGGTGTATGAATTGATAAGATTTCTGATATTAATAGCTTAGAGAAAGTGTGTTGAATAATTTATAATTAGTATTTAACATAATGCAGTCTTCTGAAAAGTACTTGAATTATTCTCTATGCCAAGCTTTGAAATATTCAAAAAGTTCTCCACGATTTCAGGAACACATTTAACAGAAACGAACGTTGTGATGGCCGCGCAGCCACCGCCGCTGGTGGGCGAACAAGGCTCGATGGAAAACATGACAGATACTGCAGCAACTGGCCTGCAAAAAGGATCATTAACACTGAACGGCAGAGAAACGCAGCCGATCGATCACACTATGAGTGATTTTCCAGAATTGTCTGCAGCTGTAGCGGAAATCCGCGCCGGAAAACGCCAACGCGCTGCAACAGAGACACTAGTGCCACATGAGCCATTGGAGAGAGCACCACTGGAACGAATCAACAATCTATCTAAAATCAGTGGCGCTTCTGCATTTCAAGGTAATAACACAGGCTCCTTTGTTAGACCCAAATTAAATAGCTGGAAAGGTACCGTAACGGGTAATAACTTAGTCATTCCCATTATAGAGGATAAACATGAAACTTTGAATAAAAATATAATGGGGGAAGATGATTTTCTTGAACTGGAAGAATTAATTGAGGATGACGATGAGTTAGAAACAGGTGATTCTATTCCTACTGTGATTAGAACGAGGGACGAAATACAGGAGGGTATCCGTCTTTGGAGGAACACTGCTGTGGTTAGACTCCTAGGGAGGGAAGTGGTTTTACCTATCTAGCTTCGAAACTAAAACAAATCTGGAACCCACAGGGTCATTTCGAGCTAGTTGACGTTGGTCATGGATATTACATGGTGAAATTCGAGAAACGCGATGACTTTGATTTTGCATTATCTGGAGGACCTTGGATGGTTCTAGATCATTACTTAATTGTTAGAGAATGGACTCCAAGTTTCAACGCTCTATCTAATTCGATAACAACAACTACTGCCTGGGTAAGGGTAACAAACGTAGGGATGCAAAATTACACGGCGCGAATATTGAGAAAAATTGGAGATAAGCTTGGACGCACCGTGAAGATTGACCCTATGACAAAGGCTAGACTAAGAGGTAATTACGCAAGACTAGCTATTGAGTTAGATTTAAGTAAGCCTTTAGAACCCGAAGTAAGAATTGGTGCGGATATATGCAAGGTGGAATATGAGGGCCTTCATCTCATTTGCTTCGGATGTGGAAAATTTGGACATCGAAAAGAGACTTGTCCTCCTAATACCGTAACAAGAATGGAAGAAGACGTACCTAACTCACGAGGTAAAGAGAAAATGATAGAGGTCAGAGAAGAAACAACACTTCCGAAAGAGAAATATGGGGAGTGGATGACCGTTAGACGGGGTAATAAAAGTAATGGGAAAGGGAGTAATTACAATTCAGCAAAGACTTTAACACATGGCGGTTTTGGTTCAAGATTTGAGGCTTTAAGGTCGATGGATAACATTAGTGACTTGGGAACAAATGAGATTAATTTACAGAGCAGGGACAAATCATCTGGAACAAGGGCGCTAAGTAATAAGAACAAGAACGTTTCATGGGCAAATGGAACTAATAAGAAGAGTGTAGGGACTAAGGGTCATGGTGTTATAGCAACACCTAATTTTGAACAGAGAATGATATTGGAAGATATAATTGAAGTGACGGAATTTTCCGCAATGAGCACTAAAAATGGAGCGAATATAGTGGGCAAAAATAGGGGCTCGAAGGGACAAAAGAAGCTGGTATCGAGAGGTAGTAGTAGCAAGAAGGGATCAGATAGGGGCTGTGGGATGAACATTAATGGGGCGGATGGCTGTGAGGCTTCCCTTGTGGAAGTTATGGTACTGGATGGGGAAAATAAAGGGAGGGACCAAAATACAATTAATTTAAATACTATAGCAACAGTAGTGGATGATCAAAATCCACCTCACCCCTCTAGTGTTCACTCAGCAGCAGACAAAACAGAAGCTGCAGCCCAAAAAGTAATTACTTTTCCTGAGATGTCTCCGGGCCCTTTGTGGGACGTTTCAGTAGCCGGCGATAGAGATGAAGACATGTGGTTGACCAGCCAAGTAGCTGATTCAACCGAGATGGGGCAACCACCAGCTGTGCAACAGGAGGCGAGAGCAATGGAGGAGGAAGAGAACTCAGCGTCTCGCGCATAAATGTGCCATGAGGTATACTTAGTGAATTAAATTTTATACTAATGAATTTTACAAACGTTTCAGGAACGGCTTGGGGAAAGCCTAATCTCCCTCTAAATATTTTAGTTTGGAACTGTTATGGTGCTGCGAAACCTAGATTCCGGCAGGTTATCCGAGATATGATGATCAGAAACAATGTCTGGCTCACTGTTGTAGTTGAACCGCGAGTTAGTGGCACTAATGCAAATAATATAATTAATTCGCTTCAAAGAGACAACTCTATAAGGGTTGACTCGGAATGTTATAGAGGTGGTATTTGGCTCCTGTGGAATGATTCTAATGTAATGGTTCGGGTCCTCTCGGCGGGTCACCAAGTTGTTAATGTAGAGATAAGTCAAGAAGGTTGCGATTCTTGGGTTTTTTCTACTATCTACGCTAGCCCGGATTATAAAGAAAGGGAGAAATTATGGGAAGCGCTACATCAAGCGTTTCACAATCTTCATATGCCTTGGCTAGTCGCTGGTGATTTTAACCAAGTAGGATTAGAAATTGATAAGAGAGGTGGTACTACGGGTGTCTCTAGAAGAATGGAGAGATTCGAGGAATGGAGACATAGCTGCGGGTTGATAGATTTAGGATTCGAGGGACCACGCTACACTTGGTGTGACTCCTGGAATACCGGCCAATGCATCCTGGAACGCCTCGATCGAGCCTATGGTAACGTTGAGTGGCAAGAAAAGTTCCCGATGACGAGAGTTATCCACCTTGCGAGAGTACATTCGGATCACATGCCTATTCTTATACAAGTATGCCCGGAACAGAGAAGAAAAGTGAAGCCGCGTAGATTCAGATTTGAAACAGCGTGGTGTCATCATAAGGATTTCCAAGAATTCGTTAAGGATAAGTGGGAGGGTAACAACGTTGGTATTAGTAATGGGATTGTGGGGATTCAGAAAGATCTAACGGAATGGAAGATGAAAACATTTGGCAATATACACCGACGGAAGAGAGAATTAGTGGCACGGATTGGGGGTATTCAAAGATCGTTACAGATTTCGTATAATTCTTCGCTAAGACAGTTGGGTTTTCAGTTGTCAAAGGAATATGAGAATGTTCTCGAACAAGAAGAAGCTCTATATTTTCAGAATTCGAGAGAAAAGTGGGTGGAATCCGGGGATAGAAATACCAAATTCTATCACCTAGCAGCATCAATTAAAAAGAAAAAGTCCGTATGTAGTAGATTACTAAATGATGCGGATGTTTGGGTAGAAAATGAGGGAGAATTGAAAGAAATGGTTAGGAGTTATTTTGAACATCTTTATGAGAAGCCCAGTAGTGCTATGGATGTCCACTCGCTCCCGCTTGTAGGTCCCGTTGATATTGAGGTAACTAATGAGCTTGCGCAGCCGTTTTCGGATGAAGAAATAAAGAATGTTGTATTCCAATCGAATCCGTCCAAAGCCCCTTGTCCGGATGGGATGTCTGTGGCTTTCTATCAAAAGTGTTGGAACACTGTGGGTCCAGCTATTTGTAAGATGGTTAGGGATTCTATCCTCACGGGTCACTTGCCTTCGGGTCTGAACGGAACGCTAATTCATCTTATTCCTAAGGTTTCAGATCCGAATCGGGTACGCCTCTTCCGCCCTATTAGTCTTATCAATTGTCCTGTTAAGTTTATAATGAAGGCCTTAGTCGATAGACTACGGCCGATACTTGCTAATATCATTGGTCCTTGCCAAAGTAGCTTCTTACCAGGTCGCTCAACGGTGGATAATATTGTACTTGTACGCGAAGTGGATCACAAGATGCGTCACCAACAAGGGAAAAAGGGAATCATGGCAGTTAAAATCGATCTTGCGAAAGCCTATGACAAAATTAGTTGGGACTTTATTGAAGAGACAATTAGATATTTCGGGTTACCTGACAGCTGGGTTAATCTAATTATGTCTAGTATGCGCGAGAATGAGATGAGGGTTTTGTGGAATGGAGAACCGTTGCCCCCATTCATACCTTATCGTGGAATTCGTCAGGGAGACCCTCTCTCCCCGTACATCTTTGTATTGTGTATGGAGAGACTTTCCCTACTTATTCAAGAAAAGTGTATAGATGGAGAATGGCAAGAAATTCGGATTGGTAGACAGGGACCTAAGTTATCACATCTTTTCTTTGCCGATGATCTAATTCTTTTTGGTGAAGCATCTTTTTTGCGGGTACAGGTAATACAAGAGACGATGAACGCTTTTTGCAAGGTGGTTGGACAAACAATTAGCGCGGAGAAGTCACTAATTTATTTCTCTAAAAATGTCCCTGAATCGTTGCAAAAGGATTTGGCGATAGAGAGTGGGTTTTGCCATAACGACTCGTTTGGTACTTATCTTGGTGTTCCCATATTATCCGGCAGGGTGCCTAAGGGTTTTTACAAAAGTATAGTCGAAAAGATGAGGGAGAAATTAGCCACGTGGAAGACCAAAACTCTATCATTAGCAGGGCGTATCACACTTGCGCAATCAGTTCTTAATGCAATGCCGGTTTATCAAATGCAAGTCATGAAACTTCCGAAATACGTGTGTAAGAGCATAGATAAGGTGGTCAGGGACTTTATATGGGGTTCGAGTGGTTCTGAAAGGAAAATTCATTGGATTAGCTGGGACCAGATTTGTAAATCAAAGAAGGAGGGTGGCCTTGGTATAAGGAGTGCGGAAAAATATAACTTGGCTTTATTAGCCAAGCTTGGGTGGAAGATTTTACAACAAGATTTTAGCGTGGCTTGGGTTAATATACTTACAAATAAATATTTCCGGGATGGTGTATTAAATCGTATTCAGAAGGGGAGTGAGTCTAGTGTGTGCAAGGCCATACTAGCGGGAATTCTGATTCTAATGGAGGGGATAGAGGAAAGGAGTGACGAAATGGGTGATATATTAGTTTGGAAACTCGAAAACTCTGGGGTCTTCACGGTTAAATCAGCTTTTCAAAGTATGGAAAGTAGCGGGGTGGATAATTCTCATGATTGGGAGTTGATTTGGAAGCTTAAATGCTCCCAAAAAATCCGTATACTACTTTGGAGGGTAGCGTTGAACCGTCTAGCAACCAAGGAAAATTTATTTAAACGGAATGTGGTGGAATCAAAAAATTGCGATATTTGCGGAGCACAAAGGGAGGATCTTTATCATGTTATTTTTAAGTGTAAAGTTGCGTGTTTGGTCTGGGATTTATTTGATCTTGGCACAGGTACAGGTACTTCGCTTGGTGGTGATGCTGCTGGAGCTGGAGCAGCTGCTGTCCGCGCTGTGGAGGCTGGAATCCAAGATGCTGCTGGAGTGGATCATCCTGCTGGAACTCCTGGAATGCGTGCTACTGCTGGAACGAGAGGACCTGCTGCTGTTCTGGAGGTCCCTGACCTGGCGTCGAGAGCAAGGGAGGTGGAGCTGCAAACGTGGAAACTCCCTGGTCTGAGTTCGAAGGACCGAAAAATGCTGCTAGAACTAAATGCCAAATGGCTGCAGAACCGAGACCTGGGTACCACAGCACAACAACGATTTGAGAACCAGGGACTAAATGGCAATTATCTTCCTGCTATGGATTGGCTAGAGTCTCACCTCCGATCAAAGGCAAATTTCGCGGGATTAGAATGACCATATGTTTTTGCGGCCGCTATTTGGGTTATATGGACAAAACGCAACCAATTATTGTTTAGGGAAGGTACAAATATACCCCATGTGTTAGAACTTAAGAGAGCTATAATTTCTCTAGCTAGTACATTTATTTTAGCGTGGGGAAAGAGTGTTGAGGGTGGATTAACTAAGCTTGCCAAGAACGTGATGGTAAGATGGGTTAAACCACTTGAGGGCTTCAAACTAAATATAGATGGAAGCTTTACACCCGATAAGAGATTGGCTGGTATAGGAGGCTTAATTAGAGACAAATACGGTTCATGCATTGCTGGTTTTTATGGGTCGTGCTTGTTTGATTCACCTCTAGTGTCAGAGATTTTTGCATTACATTATGGTATTAAATGGGATATTAATATGGGTTTTGAAGACTTATGCATTGAAACAGATTCGAAGGAGCTCCATGCGCTAGTGAAGGGCGGTGGGAGCTCAAGAACCCACAATGGGGGGGGGGGGGGGGGGGGGGGGGCTCGGAGAAGCTCCATGCGCTAGTGAAGGGCGGTGGGAGCTTAAGTAGTCGCTATGTTTCAGTCATAAGTGAATGTCGTTCTATGCTAAGAAGTTATCCGAGATTCGAGTTGAATAATATATTTAGAGAAGCGAACCTTTGCGCGGACAATTTGGCAAAGGTGGGAGCAAAATTGCAAACTTTACCGTTGATCTTCAAGGATCCTCCAGATTTTATGGAGATTTTAATAATAAGGGATAGATGTGAACGCGCAACTGCTAGAGTTGTGCTAGATTCCCAATAAGAACGATGTTCTATTTGTAATTCTTATGTTTAACGGCTTTTAAAGCCTCTCTTGTATGCAAAAAAAAAAAAAAAGTACTTGAATTGTTTCGATTTCACGAACCTGGCAAATTGAAAAAAAAAAATACTTCCGCATATGTTTCAAAACAAATAATAATAATTTGTACTGCAGATTATTTTTGCAGTTATATTTAAAATACAAACAAAAATATCCTTTCGCTTGAGCAGTCCATTATAATTTATAAAAATCAGATAAAAAGTTCTTCCTCAAATGTAATATGTACAAACAAAAGATACAAAACCAAAAATTTCAATTTTCAAAATTAAAATTAATAATAATTTATCACTATCAAACTTTTTGATTATAAAAAAATCTACCGCCATTAATATATTTATAAATTATAATATGTGATAATAAAATAAAAATCTTCTGCCAACAAATTTATTTATTATAAAAAATGGTTTACATAAATTATAATACTTAATTATACATTAACAATAAATCATAAAATGTAATTTAGATATTAGAAATAAAATTATCTATATGAAAGGATTAGGATAAAAACTGAAGCAATTTTGTCTAATAATAATTGTTTTAGTAATCATAGAAAAACGGACAAATGATTTTTGAGAATTGGAAAAGTTAAAAGATGTTGGAAAATGAGAATTCAAATTTGATAAGAAATCATGTTGTTTAATGAGTACAAAAATTGAACTATACAAACCTTTAAAATTATATTTTATATAGAACATAAAAAATGAGTCTTGTAAATATTGGGGTCTGTGCAATTTCTCTGGTTGCACAGGACCGGATATATATATATATATATATATATATATATATATATATATTTCTAAACGCTTATATTAAATAACCACAATTACAAAGTTTTTGTTAGCCTCGGGGTAAATCAAGACTTAACAATTTAGCTAACTTAGAAGGAAAGGGACTTGCGCAAAAGTCAAAAGACTCACCATAAGGCAAATTTTTACAAGTCCAATCCGCTATCAAATTTCCATCTCTTCTCGTAAAAGAAAAAGATGGATTACAAAATTCGGCAACAAAATAAATACTCCTAATTACATTCGCTATACATGGATAATTAAAGGGAAAATTGCTAACTAATGTCTCCATAAGGGTAAGATTGTCATTTTCCACAATGCAATGGAAATTGTTGAGTTCCTTAGCCCATAGAGAGGCCTTCAAAACTCTCAATCCTTCAGCCTCCAAGCTATTGTCAGCATTAATTCTCCATCATTGACACCTTAGCACTTTTCTTTTATAGTCCCTGGCAATACACGCAATAGTAGAACCATTTTTAGTATACGAGGCATCGCAATTTATTTTTATAAAATTTTTTGGGGGTGGAACCCATTTTCTAGTTGTTTTGTGATCTCATAATTGAGTGTTTGAAGTTTCATTATCCCCAGAGTTGGGGTATATCATTTTTCCCTTCAGTTTACCATTAACATCATAAGGGTTTCCCTTCAGTTTACTATTAACATCATAAGGGTTTCCATATTTTTACCTTTCTCAGCATTGTTCTTATTAACCATTTTCGGTTTTATATCCCACTTTATATCTTTGTTTTCACTTTTTCCAAAACAGTCAAAGTGTTCTTTCCATGTTGCCTCAGCTTTTCTTACAGTATTCATAGGGTCCAATTTTGTATTGTTAAAGATACAAGAGTTTTTATCATTCCATATATGCCACGCCAAAATACAGATTTTTTCAAATGAGTAGATAAAGTCACAACTTGATTTTCTCATTTGATTTAATAAATCAGCCATCCATACATCCAATTTCTTGGAGTGGTTGCTGATTTTTAACGAGAGAGGGGAAGCTAGCCACGTGGCGCGTGCCCAATTACAATCAAATAACATATGTTCCACATTCTCTATCTCATTATTACATATACTGCATATTTTAGTTTCTCTACATTTTCTCAAATATAGATTTTCTGAGGTGGGAAGCACATTTTTAATCGCTTTCCAAATAAAAAAATTTATTTTGGGGGGGGGGGGGGTTTCATATTCCAAATAGCTTTCCACACCAAGGGGTCTGTAATATGTGAGGAGAAGGGTTTTTCTATTTTCTTAACTTCAACAATTTTAATTTTTTCAGTTATTAAATGGTGATAGCATCTTTTAACTGAAAATAGTCCATTAGGACTGAGGGACCATGTAAGATTGTCTCGGACTTTAACTAGTGGAATGAATATTTTTATAATTTTCTCATAATCTTTATTATGGAAATTCTTTTTGATTTTTTCCAAGTTCCATTTCCTTTCACCAGGAAGGAAAAGATCTGTTACCTTATTTATATTAGAATCTTTTGGTTTAATAACTTCCAAAACATGCGAAAACCATACATCTATTTGGGGATTTATATCTTCCCCATCTCCAATTTTCCATTTTAAATGATTTTTAATAGCATCTCTTCCAGTTATAAGACTTTTCCAACCCCAAGAAGATTTATTTCCCAATTTAGCATGAAGGAATGAGCTATTTGGGAAATATTTCTTCTTTAGTAATTTATACAGTAGGGATTCTTTTTTATCAAGTAAATTCCATGCTTGTTTAGCAAGTAAAGCTACATTCATCGTATTAAGGTCTCGAAAGCCTAAACCTCCAATATACTTGCTATAAGTTACACTAGGCCAATTAGTCTAATGTATTCCTTTATTAGATTTGTTTCCCCACCAAAAATTTTCTATTTTCATAGTGATAGTTTCACAAATTTTCTTAGGTAACAAGAAGGAAGACATAAAATAATTTGGTATGCTTTGTAATACCGATTTAATTAAAATTTCTTTACTCGCTTCCGAGAGGTATAGATTCTTCCAATTTTGTGTTTTTTTAATAGCTTTTTCAATAAGGCAGTTTAGCTCTTTAACTTTAGATTTACCCCAATCTGTGGGTAGACCTAAATAAGAGCCTAGATTCTTTTTAATGTTCATATTTACTCTAGAGGCAAAAATGTGTTGAATATAGTTGGGTGTGTTAGCACTAAACCTTACCCCACATTTATTCAGATTCAGAGTAAGTCCAGTAGAGAACCCAAATTTATTAATAATGTCATTAAAACTATTAGTATCTTTGTGATTGGCTTTAAGGAAAAAGACACTGTCATCTGCAAATAAAAGGTGGGTCAGAGATGGGCCATTTCTTGAAATTTTAATACCCTCAAGTAAATCATTTTCAACTTTATTTTTAATCAAATCATTTAAGGTTTGTGTAATAAGACAAAAAATTAATGGGGACAGTGGGTCCCCTTGTCTAAGACCCCTTTGGGGTTTATTAAGTTTATTGGGCTGCCCATTGATTAAAATTGAGTATGAAACTGTGGTTATACAGTTCATAATTTTTTTAATCCAAATTGGATCAAAACCCAGTTTTTCCACAAGTTGTTGTAGAAAATCCCATTCTACAAACTCATAAACTTTTTGTGAATCCGCTTTAATTATCATACTATAGTTTTTTGATGTTCTTTTTTCTTTTAGGTAGGTGCAAACCTCATGAGTTATATAGGTATTCTCTTAGATACCTCTGCCTGGGATAAAGGCAGTTTGTGTATCATCTACAATAGAACTCATAAAAGGTTGAAGTCTATTGACTAAAAGCCTTGCAATGATTTTATAAATGAAATTTGATACACTGATAGGCCTGTAGTGCTTTATAGTGTCAGGCTTTTCAATTTTTGGAATAAGAGAGATAAAAGTATGGTTTAAATCTTCAAGGCTACTATTATTATACCAAAAATCATTTATGATTTTTATTACATCCAATTTTATAACCTTCCAGTTATTCTTATAAAAGAAACTTGGATAGCCATCTGGTCCAGGTGCCTTAAAGGCTCCTAAATCAGAGACTGCCAACTCGATCTCTTTTATGAGAATTGGTTTGAGAATGGTATCATTCATAAATTTTGTAGCTTTGGGTTGAATGATGTTTAATATGGGTGTAAAATTCCGAGGGCCCACTGAATTAAAAATGTTATTAAAATAATCAAGGATATTTTGGTTTACTTCAGGTTGAGTATTTAACCAAATACCTTGATCATCCATGATGGATGATATTTTATTAAAATATCTTCTCTCTTTTGTAGCAGCATGAAAGAAAGCCGTATTTCTATCTCCTTTTTTCAACCAAGTGATTCTAGACCTAGCTGCCCAAAATTCTTCTTCAATTTTCCAAAGGGTCTCTATTTCTTTTAATATATAATTATATTTATATTTATCCTTATCTGAATCTTTAATAGATCTATTATTGGTAATAGTTCTCAATTTTTCCAAGTATTGATCTATTTTCTTTTTAGTATTTCTAAATTTTCTTTTACTCCATACTGTAAGGATTCTTTTACACATTTTTAGCTTGGTCAGTAAGTTACCTTTAGTAATAGACTTAATAATACTTCTAGAATTCCAAATATTTTCAATAATATTCAGGCATTCTTTTTCTTCAATCCAAAAATTCTCAAAGTAGAATCTTTTATAATTCTTATCATTATTTTTATCAAAGTATAGGATTAGAGGACTATGGTTAGACCCTACAGCAGGTAGGGAATTGACCCAAGCATTTACGAATGAGTCTGACCATTTTTTATTATTCAAATTTCTATCAAGTAGCATTTTTATAAGTTGTTCCTTGTTATTGCACAAAAAGTTTTTCTCTCTCTAAAAAACACGCATCTCTCCCCTCTCTCTTCTCCTCACGATTTTCTGATCGAAGAATCTCTGATTTCTTCATCACCACCGTGTAATCGGGGGCCTTCTTTGTCTCTATTACGCATGCTTGCATATTCCACACGCCTCCTTCTTGTTTCAACTTATATGGGGGTCTCGTCTGATGGACCAAGAAAGCTAGGGTTAGGGCTCAATCAATTAGCTTTGGGGGAAAGGTTTTTGGATCGGAAGCAAATGAAGACCATTGGGCAGGAACAAATCAAATGGGGGTTTGAAGGAATCAAGGGTAATAATGAGGACCTAAAGCACGAACTAGAGCCACCGATTGAGATTACCAAGACAAAAATTGCTGCAGACAATCATATATCGAGTATCGAGGTTAAGCTTTTCCCAAGATCTCTCTTAATTTCTTTCAATCACCCTTGCGTGTAGGATTTAATTAGGAAAAGGAAAAGGATCCGGTTAAGAAGCCGAAGAGACGAACGATATGATGCTAGCACAAGACGTCAAAGAGATGAAACCAAACAAGGACTCAGTAAATTGAGATTTCCAAGAGTAATTATTACTGCAGGTAATAATCTTGATGGGAAGAACAAGAAAGAAGGAAGCGTGGTTATCTCCTCCACTTCTCAAGACTGGCGTATTAACCGTTCTCCTTACACTAACAGATTAAGGGAAGATATCAAAGAAGACAAGTTTCAAGACCTATATAATACCTGTTCTCTCTCTTGGTTTGCTACTTACCTTTCTCTCTTCCTCAATAGCTCGTTTCTTTGCTATCCCCTTCTCTCTTTCTGTTTCTACCATTCATATACTGTTTTCATCTCTTCGTGTATCTGGTTTGCTGGTGCGTGTTCTGTGCTTGGTTTTTCTGTGTCTGCAGGTACTAAAATGGCTTCTAGAGAACATCATGCTCTCCCTATTATCCCTCTAAATGATCATAAGGCAAGGAAACTGGGGGTTATCAATATTGGCTCAAAAGCTAGGCTCTCAGAAAGCATGAAGGAGGAGAAAGCTATCCTCATTAAAGCAATTGGAGCTTCGCCTATCTACGCAGTTCAACTAAGGAATTACATAGAAGATAGATGGGGTATCCAAGGGCACTACAGATTAACTGACGTGAAGAATAACATGTTCAAGTTGGAGATTTTCAATGAAAAAGAATTTAAAAGAGTTTGGGAAATGAGGTCGGGCCTGTACCAAAAACTTCACCTCAGCTTGACTATGTGGCCATTAACGGTTGACTTCAATGATCTCAATACAGATTACTCTTCTATTTGGGTGCAGGTTAGAGGCCTGGCGTTTAAACAGAACAATATTGAAACTGTCAAAGCTCTCGAAGTTTGCTTCATCAGAATCGAAGCTGTTGACCTCCCAACTACCCAGAATTGCGATGTGAAGGTCCTAAGATTCAGAGCAAGGATTAACACTAAACAACCCTTACCACCAGGAGCTTACCTATATCAAGAAGAAGGTGCTGCTTGGGTTCTCTTCCAATATGAGAACACGGGTCTTTTATGCTTCAGATGTGGTAGAATTGGTCACCAATATGGTGAATTTCCAGTAAAGGTCATCAAACAAACTGAAGACATTGATGAGCGCAGAAAAATGTCTTGGAGCATACACAACGTGGCGAAGTTTCCACCCTTCAATCCTATTTATGGATTACACATTAAAATTAATGGTGAATTTTCTAACTTTGTATATGGTGAAAATTATGTTAAAAATGCAGGTTCGAGTGTCAGGAATAACAACCATATAAGAGGGAAACAAGCACAAGAAGAAGAAGAAGACATTCTTAGTAAGTTCAACTACACCAAAAGAGGGGGTACCAGCAAAATAAACAACCAAGCTCAGAGTGAAGAAGAAAAAGAAAAAGAGAACTTGGATTGGGAAAACTGGAATAAGCAGATGCATGACATTTGTAATGAATTGCATGAATCTACACTTAAGATGGAAGCTTTTAAAAGGACTCATGGTCTAATACAACATGGAGAAGAAGGCAATGAAGGAGACATACGAGCAGCGCTATTAGCTTTCGAAGAGGAAATGAAGAAAATAAAGGGCAAATATGTAGCGAGTCACAGCAACACGACTAACCAAAACATGGACACTTCATCTAACTCCCAACAGAATGTTAAAAGAAGAAGAGATGGCAGGGGAATTCGTATTGAGACTGGAAGTGGAGAGATAAGTTCCAAAGTGGCAGGCAATTTCAAAAAACTCAGAGTAGTTGACCCCATTGAGAATTTTGTTAACAATAATCAGTTCAGTTTGTTGGAGAATGAGAAAGAAGGGGAGGAAGGAACTTAAGTAGTGAAGAGCAAAGACAAAGAATTAGACAACACCTCTAAACTAAATGAGGAATATGATTCGCGGTTTGAACCAGAAGAAGAGGAGGAAGGAAATGTCGAGAGCAGCGAAAATTATTTCGAAAAAGACTATGAAGGAGGAGGAGATGACCATGACATGAATTTCCAATATGAAGATGCTCTGGAGAAAGGTGAGGAGGTTTTTGAGAAGAAAAATGGAGGCGGCTACTCCAAAAAAGCCGCGAAAGCAAAGTGACGACTATCTTTTGGAATGTTCAGGGTCTTCGAGCGCCCTTAACATTATCCAAAGCTAGCTCGATGGTGGCTCAGTTTCGACCTGGTGTGGTGGCATTTTGTGAAACTATGATGAGAGAGGTGGACTCTCAGAATGTTTTGGCTCGTCTTGGTTTCGGAAACTCCATTTTTGTGGAGCCCTCTGGAAATGCTTTCCATTCCGGGGGGTTCTTGGTTTTGTGGCACTCTTATGTGCGTTTGCAAGTTATTTCAAGTTGTAGTTCTTTTGTTATTGTCTTGATTAATGAACTTTCGTTTTCGTATTATATAGTCTTTATACATGCCCCTAATGACTTAAGCTTAGACTTGACACTTGGAAAGAAATAACTGATTGGAGAAAAGATATTCACTTACCATGGGCTATTATGGGTGATTTTAATGAGATACTGAATATTACGGAGAAACAGAGCAAAAACCTAGCAAATATGGACCATATTAACGCTTTCGTTGACTTTACTAATATTAATTCTTTAGCGGAAATTGATTCTAATGGGTGTTTCTTTACTTGGTCAAACAGGATGGAAGGAGAGAAAAACGTCAAAACAAGAATAGACCGAGGACTTGCAACATATGAGTGGATGAGAAGATACCCAAGATCTCAAATCCATATTCCCCCGGCAATTGGGTCGGATCACTCTCTCTTATTCCTTCATTTTGATATTAATATGAAAATTGGGAAAAGCACTTTAAATTTGAGACTAGGTGACTTGATAACGAAAATTGTAGAAGAGTTATAGATGACAATTGGAAAATTCCACATGATAGTATTCCCATCCCCAACTATTTAAAAAAAAGGGAATACACAAAAAAGAAGCTTAAAAATTGGAGTGATAAAAACTTTAAAAATCACGAAAAAACCATTAAAAAATTACAAGATAAACTTATTAAACTTAACAGGGCCAATAATGATATAGACTCCACTAGAGAAGAAATTGAAATTAAAGGAAAAATTAAACAAGAGTATGAAAAAGAAGAAAAATATTGGAGTGATAGAGCGAGGCAAAATTGGCTTGTTTATGGAGATAAAAACACTAAATTTTTTCACTTAGCGACTATTAAAAGAAGGAAATTAAATAGAATTACCAGGATAAAGAACGAAGAAGTGACATGGATAGAGGACTCTGAGAATATCAAAAATTGTTTCCAAGATTTTTACAAAAAACTTTTTAAGGATAATGAAGTTGACGAATATATCACCAATAAAGCTATTGATTTCATAAAACCCCGAGTCACGGAAAGCATGAATGAAGAGTTAACTAAAAAACCTAATGTAGAAGAAATAGAAAAAGCCGTTAGGGAACTATCAGCATCTAAAGCACTTGGACCCGATGGTTTAAATGGGAAATTTTATAAAGAATTCTGGGATATTATTAAAGAAGATGTTATACAGGTCATTATGGATTTTTTTTGAAAACAACTGTTCAGTAGAAACTATTAATGATACTTTGATAACACTTATCCCGAAGGGTATAATACAAGAAGACCTAGGTGACTTTAGACCCATTTCATGTGTCAACTTTATATATAAAATTATTACGAAAATTCTATCGAATAGGTTGAAAGGAATCATGAATCAAATCATCTCTCCCACACAATCGGCTTTCATAAAGGGGCGAGCTATACAGGATAATATTATTATAGCACAAGAAATTTCTTTTTTTATGAGCATGAAAAGGAAAAAAGACAAATATATGGCTGCTATAAAAATTGATATGGCAAAGGCTTATGATCAGGTAAGATGGTCTTTTCTCTTAAAAGTTTTGAAACAATTAGGGTTCAATGATATTTGGATAAAATGGATGGAGAACTGTATCACTTTGTCTTCGTTCTACATTAATATCAATGGAGAGAGACTTGGAAATTTTAAACTGGATAGAGGAATCAGACAAGGTGATCCACTTTCTCCTTTTCTTTTTTCTATAATGACTGAGTCTCTTATCAGTTTAATTGACCACTACATCGACAATAAATTAATTAATGGCATAAAAATAAATAGAAACTGTCCTACGATATCTCACCTTTTATTTGCAGATGACTCTCTTTTCTTTATTGATCTAGAGAATACAGACATAAATAATTTTAAAGAATGCTTAGATACTTATTGTTATATCTCTGGACAAAAAATAAACTTTCACAAATCGGCGATGATTTTTAGTAAAGAGACTCCAGATGATACCAAAAACGAAATAGTTGGAAGAATGGACATCAAGGAGACAGAAGATTTGGGTTATTACTTAGGGATTCCCCTATGTCACAAAAGATCAAAAGTGGAATCACTTGATTGGATAGCAAAAAAAGTTTTCAAAAATATAGAGGGATGGAAGGCAAAGCTTCTCTCAGAAGGAGGGAAGGAAGCACTTATAAAGGCTATCTTACAGGCTATTCCTAACTACTATATGTCAATTTTCTCTTTTCCAATTTCCTTCTGTAACAAACTTATTTCAGCCATTGCTAATTTTTGGTGGAATTCAGGCGAAAGAAATAGAATACACTGGGTAGCATGGGAAAAGATAACTGTTAGCAAGCTTATTGGTGGATTAGGTTTTAAAGACTTCAAAAAAATGAATACGGTTCTCCTTGCGGCCCAAGCTTGGCATCTAATGCATAATCCTAATAATCTTGCAACAAAACTTCTCAAAGGTATTTATTTCAATAATTCAAATTTCTTAACGTGTAAATTGAAACAAAGTAGGACGTGGAGTTGGGCAAGCCTAATGGAAGGAAGAGACTTCATTAAAAAACAAGGCATTAAAGTAATAGGAGATGGGAAAGATACAAACATATGGAACGAAAGATGGATTGATACAAAATGGGAGTTAGAGAAACCGATAGGATCAGGTATAACGAAGGTCAATGAACTCATGAAGAAAGATAAAGACGAATGGGATATGGAGATATTGGATAACCTGTTTCCAACACCTATTATACAACTCATCAAGAAAACAAAAATTAGAGAACACTGTATATACGACAAGTTTATTTGGCCTTTTTCTAAAGACGGGAATTATGATACAAAAACAGGTTACAAATGATGACAGAGGAGCAAAACAACAAGAGAGCCACAACAATAGAAACTAAGGGTATGTTTGGATTGAAGGTATTGAGAAGAAAAGAAAGGAAAGGAAATGATATTTGATATATTCAATCGTTTGGATTGGAATATTTTTTGAAGGAAAGTAATTTGGGTGATTATTAAAATCACCTATAAACCCCTATATATAATCACTCCAAATCGGGGTCAAATGGAAGGAAAGAATTTTATTAAATAAGCAAGAGAAAAAAAAATAGCATTGACACCTTACAAACAATGATAAAAATGGAAATATGTTAATAAAAAAAATTATTTCCTAATTTTTTTCTAATCCAAATAAAAAAGATACTCAAATTTTTTTATGAATTTTTATATGTTAAAATTATCTAATCCAAACAACATTTTTCACTCCCTTTCTTTTCTTTTATAATTTTTCTCTTCTTTTCTTTTATTATTTTTTTCCCTTGTGAATACAAACACACCCTAAAGCAATGCAAAAATCGGAAATATGGAAAACTATATGGAAGTCAAACATTCCAAAAAAAATTAAATTATTCATGTGGCGACTAATCAACAACGCAATCCCGACCAGAGTTAACTTTGAGCCCGTTTGGGATTGATTATTTTAGAGCTAAAAGTGCTTTTTGATTAAAATTAAATTTTTTGTAAAAAATATTTAAAAATATTTTGACATCTAAAATCACTTTAAGTGATTATTTTAATAATCACTAATCTAGTGCTTTTCCTAAAAGTGATTTTAAGAGTCTAAAATATTGCTATGGATATAAAATCACTTTAAGTGATTATTTTGAAAAGCAATCCCAAACGGGCACTTATACAATAGAAAATGTGTGGACGCTAAAAATTGTTTATGGTGCAATCACGAGAAAGAAGATGCCAAACATATACTTCTTCACTGCACAATGTGTAAAGATATTTGGGCGGGCTCCATTCTACAGATCAAAATAATGGATAAACAGGACGATGAGATCGAAGATTGGTTCCTGAAGGTTATTAAGTCTTACACTAAAGGAGGATGGGACGAGAATGTGATACGAGATTTTTTAATGATAAATCTGTGGAACATATGGAAGGCGGAGATGAAAGCAATACACGAAGGAACCGCAGCGGATGGAACGGGGATCAACATTGCTTCTAAGAAACTTATGCAAGAAATTCATGGAACCGACTGGGTTAGGCAGGGTTATAAAGGACTAAATAACAGAGAAGAACCAAACGGGAACACAACTAACGAAGAACAGGAACAGGATATTACTTTATTCTGCGATGCATCTTTCTCAAACAAATAGGAACCAACGGGGATAGCAGTTATTGGCTATCAAAAGGAACAAAGTATGCCCATCAAGCATAGTACAAGTGTTGATTGCAATTCGGCCTTGGGAGGAGAAGCAGAGGCAATTCTTAAAGCAATACAGATCGGAGCTTACTTCCCGGGGGAAAGAATTACAATCCACTCAGATAACCTTGAGATTATTCAAGGTATAAAGCAGGTGTCAGTGGCTCGTTGGAATATCCAACCCATCCTACAAAAAATTATCCACAAGGCTGAAGAGCTTGGGCAAATTTCTTTCAAACACATCAATAGGAAGCTCAACAGGAATGCGGATAAGTTGGCGAAGGAAGCTAGACACGCAGCAACTTTTGTTAATCGGAATACGTGTAGTATTTTCGATTTATCCTCGGCATTTAGTAAGATAGGGATAGGATAATTTGGTCTTTTTTTTTTCGGGTGCTTACGCACCCTACCAACGTCCAAAAAAAAAAAAGTTGTTCCTTGTTTCTTCTATTTGACCATGTAAAAGCGCAACCTTTATTGTCTTATTGCATAAGTTCAAGGTTTTTTTATAAAGCTATTAGATTTCTTCATATTTCTCTTGTTACTAATATTTCCCCTAATTTTTTGGTCAGAGCTTCTAATAAGGTTAAAGTCACCTAATAAATTCCAGGCTATATTATTACTAGGGTTACATAATTTAATATTTTCAAGACAAAGGTCTTTGTGATTATCTAAGGGAGTACCATAGACAAAGGTTGAGATAAATTTAGTACCATCAATTTTCTCAAATTCACAGTTAATAAAGTTTTCTTTTTTGCTAAGAACTTTAATATTAATTTTTGTTAGTAGCAAAGATAGCTAATCCTCCACTTAAACCTAAAGGTTCAACAGTAGAAATAAGGGACATTCGTAAGGGTTTTTCAAGTTTCTTAAGAACAGAGAAAGAATTTTTTGTTTCCGAAAGAAAAATTACCTCCACGTGATATCTATTACGGATATCAAGAAGGGTCTGGACCGTTAGGGGTGTGCCAATCCCCTGAACGTTCCAGGTCAGGTGTATCATTGTTATTGGTGGGATTGAATTCGGTCAATCCCGCAAACCTCACCTTTTTCAGGTTGTTCTTTTGGTATATCTTCAGTTAGAAGTGGAATAGAGTTACCTTCAGCCTCCTTACTTGTTTCTTCATCGTTGATTACTTGTATTTTAGTACCTGACCTCTGATTACATAGTTTAATACGCCTATTCTTCTCTGAGAATGCTTTCTTATCTCTTTGTCTTCTACTTTTGTTAGAGAGAGACATTCTTGAATCAAACATCTCTTCGTCTTCACTTTCGTATTCAGAGGTAATGATATGTGGTTTGGTTTTAGTGTTTGATTGTTCAGTATTTCCCGATGATGGAAGAGGGTTTTTGTGTTGAGGGTTAATGTCGGAGAACTGGTTATCATTTTGGTTGGGTGATGGTGGTTGGTTTGTGGTAGTGTTGTACTGAGTTGCAGCGGTGAGGGTAGGGTTAGGGATTGGGATCGGGGTGGACGAGAAATGATTTGGGTATATGTTTGAGGTTGGGGTTTGGGTATGGTCAGTATAGGGAGAGTTAATTGTTGGGCTGGTTTGTTGAGTGTTTAGTATTTGGGTTGTCCCATTTTGTAATGGGCTCTTAATAGTTGGAGTTGGGTTTTTATAATCCGGTGGTGGGCCACCTTGATTTGGACTTGGGAAGGATCCAAAGGATATATCATTTATATCTATGGGCTTTGGGGAATTTTCTAATTTTTGGGCCATGACTTGGGCCAATTGAGATAAGTGTTTTTCCTTTTCTATAAAAATGGCCTTCTTCTCTATTTTGTCTTCTTCATATCTGTCTGATAGCTTTGTACCATTCGTGCTCCTCTCTCTACCATCAATTGTACAATTGTCCTTCAGTCCTTTAAATTCAAAGGGTAGTGGTGGGACGGCGTCCTTCATGTTTGTATCCACGTTAGCTTGTACCTTGTTAACGGCATTACTGATTTTTCCGTTATCATATTTCTTGGTAATTGGTGAGTTTTGCTTACCGAGTTTTTGATTCCAACTCGGTTTGAAGGTAATCTTACCTCCATTGTTGATCTTACCTCCATTGTTAAACTTTTTTGCTTTCGTACTGCTATTTCCTTTAAAATAAGATGAAGATTTCGATGGACCTCTAGTTGAAACCTTGATCCAATTTCCTAATTTGGGAACGACTTTTGTATTGTTACAGATTGATTCCTCATGATCAAAGAGGCCACAACCATAAAAAACTTGCCCTATGTTCTCGTATTTGAAATTAATCCATGATTTTGTGTTATCTTCTTCAAAATAGTTAAAACCCGCTATAAGTGGGTTCTGTAAATTCCAATCAACTCTGACTTCTGTAATTGAATTTTCATCAATAATCTGACTTTCTGGTAAAATAATAGCATGAACATCACCAAAGTTTTCCATGATTTTTCCTAAGCAAGTTTCAGATAAAATACTTATTGGTGTACCCGTAAGTTGAATCCAGAGTGTTGTGTTTGTAACCTTGTTAATTGCATTTTTCTTGAACTCGTTAATGGTGAAATGTTTTCCAATAACAGTCCACGGTCTTTGATCCCACACATTTTGTTGATCTTTAGCATTTTTAAACTTAATAATCACGGAGTTGGAAGCTAGCTTCTCTGTTTCAACTTCTTCAGTGAGGTTCCAATGTTTGTTGATGTGATTTCTTAAGAAGATGAAATTGACAGGTTCTTTGTTAAGGAGCTTAGCAATAAGCTTAAATTCTTCAGCTATTTTGTACTTAGGATTGTTTTCCGGTGTAATGGTGAGTTTACCATTTCCGGCGAGAGGGTGATTTGTAGAGTAAAAGTTCATCTTATTCAAAGGGTTGAAAAAGACGAAGAAACGGAGAGGAAGAGAGAGAGAGAGAGAGAGAGAGAGAGAGAGAGAGAGAGAGAGAGAGAGAGAGAGAGAGAGAGAGAGAGAAAACAGATTGAAGGGAGGAAAAAGAGGGTTTAAAGATTTCCAAACTTATGATTTTTATAAGGAAAGCTTGGGAAATCTATGGTTTGTGGTGGTTATGGTGGTGTTTGGGTTATTTCGGTGGTAGTGGTGGTGAGTTGGAGAGAGGAGAGAGAAGAGAGCATTTTGATTATGACTTCTCTTTTATTTTTTCTCTATGCCAAATATATGGGATATGCATATGCCTGACCATTTTTCACAATAATTTTCTAGATTATACTATGGACACCTAACATAAAAATAAAAATAAAAATAGTAGATTGAGTAAGAATTAAGAAAGAAGAAAGTAGTATAATAAAAATTATAATACCATGAACAGAAAAAAAGCTATAAAAATACGATAGAGCAGTGTTCCAACATTTTTCCAAGATACACCCATTCAGACACCACTATCCCCTACAATTTTAACTTTTCTTTTTTGGACAACACAATTTTAATATTTCAAAAAGTAGAAAAACATTTTCTTTATACAATTTGTTATCATTTGGGTAATTTACCCAAGTAAAATTTCATACTTTAATTCAATTTTTTCGTGGGTCTCGGACCTCGTTATAAGTCAGGAAAAAAACGAAAGTTTTTCGTCTTACTTCGGTAATGAATTTTATATATTCACTTGTGTAAACCAAATGAAAGGTGAATGAGAAATTGAGTGTTAAATTTGAGGTATAGGAAGAGTTTTTATGAACTAGTAAAAAAAAAATAGTCACTCAATATAAAGTTCTTAGCACTTAAGAGTTGGGTCTTAGGGGCATCCACTTTTGGGCTTGGGCTTGGCTTGGTTTGGACTATAATTTTTTTTTCTAAAATTAAAAGGGCTTGGGCTATCATTTTAATTTGAATTGTAACGTTCTAATTCTTTCTGAAACATCTTCTTCCTCAAAAGTCATCTCCCATATCTGAAACGTTGCGGGTTAGATTTAAACAGGTGCTTCTACACCTATTAATACATGGTCAAAACTAGTTTTCATTCATTCAATTTTTTTTCAAACAAATAACATAAAAGAGAGAGATTAAAGCACCATTTGAGGTTCGAAGTTCTGTAGATTTTCAAGTGTCTGATATTTGCAGTGTAGATCGTTGTATCCTAGAGGTTTAAGCCATTACAAAACGTAAGACACCAGTGCGTGGCTAATAAACCTTAAAGAAATAGGATCCAATCCTAGCCTCGATCAGTAACAGGTTTTCTGTTAATTTTCATTTATGTCATTTCTGCATTTTTGTTCTTCCTCCATTTTTGCTTTCTGAATCAAAATAAATCATTGGAGATAACAATTTAAGGTTTATTACTTCACAAGTTGTTTTGATTCAGACTTTGTTCTTCCAACTGTTGAATCTGAATTCTAAGTTCTACAACAAGATCTAAAAACTTGGGACTTTAGTCTGCCTAACAAGGGCTAAACTTTTGGGAAAGACAAGAATCTAGATATTCAGTTGTAAGACGATTTTATTTCGTATTGTATACTTCTACTGTATCAAATTTCATCTTATGTTTTGTTTTGTTGAAACTAATAGAATGTAATGCAAATGCTACTGCAACAATGCAACAACAAAATGAAATTGGTGGTACTTCAAGGCATAACATGTATATGACAGCACCTATGGGTCCTGCTGAAAAACCAGAGAAGTTTGGTTGTGCAAACTTCAAAACATGGCAACAGAAAATGTTGTTCTATTTGACTACTTTGAGTCTTGCAAGGTTTCTCAAAGAAGATGCTCTAGGAATGGGAGATGATCCCGATGCTCAAACTGTTCATGTCGTAGAAGCATGGAACCATTCAGACTTTTTGTGCAAAAACTACATTCTCAATTGTCTAGACAATTCTCTGTATAATGTGTATTGCACTATGAAATTGGCTAAACAACTATGGGATTCCCTAGAGTAAAAATACAAAACTGAACACGCCGGTACTAAAAAGTTTATGGTTGGTAAGCTTTTGGAGTTTAAAATGGTAGACTTGAAATCTCTGATGTCCCTGGTACAACAGTTTCAGTTAATACTACATGAGTTAGATGCTGAAGGAATGAGATTGGTGGAATCCTTCCAAGTTGCTGCATTGGTTGAAAAATTACCACCAATGTACAAAGACTTCAAGAACTATCTGAAGCACAAGCGCACGCAGATCAGTCTTGAAGATTTGATCGTTCGGTTGAGGATCGAAGAAGACAACCGACTAGCCGAGAAAGGAAGTAACTTTCGTTCGTTTGAAGCCAAGGTTAATGTTGTGGAACAACTAAGGTCTAACCACAACAAAAAACGGAAAAGGCACAATCTAATGACAACAAGAAGAAGGCTAAGTTTGATGGAAATTGTCACAACTGTGGCAAACATGGTCATCGCCCAAAAGATTGTCGAAACAAGAAGGCACAAGGTAACCAGAAGAAAGGTAACAATAGTCAAGCAAATATGACGAAGTTTTCTGATGGTATTGAAGAGATGAATCTCGCTGCAATGATTTCTGAGGCGAATCTCGTTGGAAACCCTAAACAGTGGTTGGTTGACACTGGAGCAACAAGGCATGTGTGTTCGGAGAAAAACATGTTCAAGACCTACAAGACGTCTCCAAACACGGTCGGGTACCACGGGTTTCATCCAGAAAGCAAGAAAAAATTCGAACGACAGGCGTGGTACACCGGACCCTGGTCCGCACGCCCAAAACGCGTGCCACGGGGTCGGGTACCACGGGTTTTTTGACGGACATGGCGCGGACTACCCCCTGCACCGCACCCCTGGTCCGCACGCCCAAAACACGTGCCACGGGGTGCTAGCTCGGGTATTATCCAGTGGGCAAAAATTTGGAGCAGCAGAAGCTGCGGTATACCGCGGGTTATGTCCAGTGCACCGCAGGAGGCGGTTTGTGAAGGAATTCTTTTCCTAATCAAATACTTACCTTATGAGATTAACCCTAGCCTTCCATACACGAATTTTTCAGACCCAAACCCTATATATACATCTTAAAGCTTGTGCAAACCTTCACAATTAACACAACAACTCATCAAATCCTCTCCTACATCTTCCATAAACACAATCCTTCATCAAATCCATCACACTACACCATCAAAACACCATCAAATTCAACAAGCTCTAAAGAGTTCTTCCAAAATCAATCAAATAACCTTTCTCTTACATCAATTCCTAGCAACAACATCAAGCTACACCAATTTTCCTTAAACTTTTAATCCATCCTTGGTATAACTTGAGTTGTGGGTGAATCAAGCATGACTAACAGATCTGAAGCTATGGAATACAAGAGAAAGTGTTCAATCCTTGGGAAGAATAAGAAATTGCCTGGAGCCACCATTGAAAAACCCATCAATCTTGATGAGGTTTCTGAAGAATCAAAAGAAAAGGCACCTGAACAACCACTACCAAAGAAGAGATTAACTGCTAGAATGTCCATACCATCAAGGAGGCCTTTGAATAAAATAAAAATCCAAGACCAAGGTTCTTCTTCCTCTTCCTTTGAAATTGTTTATGATCTTCCTCCTTGGGCTCTCAACTTACAGAACGAAGTTGAAAGATTACGTGAAGATAACAAAGACCTTTGGGTAGAAATCATGCAGTTGGAAACACAGGTAGAGAATTTGACCTTGTATAAGGATGTTGATGATTATACCGATCCTTCGGATGACGAGGACGATATGATGGATCTCTATGGCCAGCCAGGTAGGTCATTCTAATCTTTCTTAATAGCTTGTATGCATTAGGTAGTTTAGTTAGTTTTATTTTAAATTTTATTCCATTCTTGAGTCTTTTTCGAGTCGTGGGGACACGGCTCATTTTTGAGTTGGGGGTGGGGATTCGTTGTCCTCATCTTTCTTTTCGTTTTTTGCATAAAATTTAAAAATTTTAGGTTGAATTAAGGCATAGAATATCTTGAATGTACCTATTTGAGCATGATTTTATTAGGTCAATGATAGTAAGTAGTTTGCTTTTGAAAGATGCAACAAAATTGTTTAGCATGCATGTATGAAAACAGGAAATAAAGGATAGAAAAGTTAATGAGCAATGCTAAGAAATCACGTTGAAACTTAGGAACAGTTATTTGGTGTGTAGAACGTGAGGTTTAAAATTAGTTGAAAACCCACTTGTCTATGAACTAATAATGAAAACGTAACGAAATCCGGTAGCTAGAAAAATGACTAAGGCAGTTCTTTCATGATAAAACACTTGAAGCCTTTAGACTTTCTCACCCTTTTTGTTTGATATTATTGTTATTTATCCGTCTTAGCCCCTCTGAGCCTTTCTAAAGCCTTTTATTGAAACACATTATAATCCATACCCTAGTTTTTAGGACTTATCTATATGACCCGCACTCGAATCGCAAAACCCGAGACACTCGTTTTAGAGCTTGAGTTTGGGGTGGTGGGTTTCATCATTAGGGAACTTTGGGAATTGGGAATTATCTTTGTGATTTTATTGATGATGAATTGTTATTATTGTAACCCTTTGTCGGGGTAATAGTGAATGAAAAAGAAGCTACGAGCTAATTTTGCCAACAAGGGCATAAAAAGAATATATATATGAGAAAAAAAATAGGGTGATATCTCAACATCAAAAGAGAATCATAACTATACAGAAGAAAAATTGATGTGAAAAGGGAATATATATTCGGACCGGCAAAGTGGATTTTATATCATCAAAGGTTTTAATTTGGGATTATTGGGGATGCACATTAAAAAGCATCAATAAATTGGATTGAGTGAGAACATCTTCGAGTGAAAACTCAAGCTCTAGGGCGATTCGTTGATGGCTAGTGAGGAGAGAGCCAAAAGCTCACTTTTCATTGTTCAAATATACCACACCCGTCCTTAAGCCAAGTTATAACCAAGACCTTAGGATTTTTAACTACTAGATGGAGAAACAATTGAGCTATTAGGTAGTAGGTAAGTGGATCATTGGATGCTGTATTTGGGACCTATGAACAACCTATAGCCATTAACCTGAACTAAGTTATCATCCTCTCTTTCTGGCATTGCGAAATTAATCTTAACTTGAATTTATGGAATGTTGATTGCATGTGTATTAGGCATATTTGTGCATTATTTATTGAGCATTACTACATGAGATTTTTGGATTTTATGCTCTAGGATCATTCATTATATTTTGTTCTTGTTCTCCTCCGACTTCTTCTTGTTTATTTTGACTACCCTACTGTTCTTTACTTTTATTGTATCAGGACGATACAACTTTGAGTTGGGGGTCTTGATATCTCCTCATTTGTGATAATAAAATCTATTCATGAGACATCATTTTAGGCTTATTTATTAGTTTATTGGTTGATTTTAGCTTAATTTAGTGCACTTTCCTATTTTGGGTCTTGATTTGTAGAATTATTATTTTTAGAGCATATTGGGTTTAATTGTTTATTTAGTGTGAAGCTTTAAAGATAATTATGGAGATTAATTAGAGTCCAAGTCAAAGACTACAACTTATGAAAGGGATTTGCATGGAAATTGGAGATAAGGAAACAAAGGCTAAAAAGATGGAAAAGGAAAAGCTGCCTAAATCTGGGATTCTGCATACACGTCCAAAGATATGCGTTTTTACCTAAGAAATAGGCCGAATTTGGTAATTTCCTTCTGAAGGGTCAAGATAATTCTGTTGTGATTCTTTTGGTATCTTATGGAGCAAAAACCAACCAATAACGAAGAAGATACGCTCAAAACGGTCTAGCAGTGTTTTCCTTACGAAATTGAGTTGGGCTAGGAGTCCATTACTTGAAGTTATCTCCAAGAAGCGAATTAGGTTAACCTCTACACTATAAATACAGCCTCTTAACACTCTTAAATCATCCTTGGTGAAACCTTAAACCAAGAGGAAACCTAGAACACAAGAGAGAAGTCTGGAAGGAGCTGTCATCAACAATGTCTTCTTCTACCTTTAGATTTGTAATTTCTTTCTTTTCTTTCATGAACTAATTTTCTTTAGCTTGAGTTTTAGCATATATGTATGAACCCTAGTTTTGATTGACATCTATCTAATTTGGGAATTTAATTTTTAAATAGAATTATAGTTTTTATTCTCTGTTTATGTGTTTGGATTTATATTCTGTGTTCTTGTGGACTGCAGCCATTAGAATTACCATCTAGTAATTAGGATACCATTGACAACGGTGTTTAATTGCATGTTTAGCACATAACGTTTTGTTTTAGGTTTGATCTGACAACCCAACCTAGCTAGATAATCACTATGGTCTAGTCTTTGTGACTATTTACCAATTACAGGAAAAGTTTGCTTAGGAAGCCTTATTGACACAGGTAAATCCTATTTTAAACTACCGATAGCATAGTGGGACCGATTAGAGAAATACTACATAATTCACCCTTACATGTTTAGAACGGCAAAACTAGTGGGGATTACATGCTAATAACTTAAGCTATATTCTCATATTCTTCTCTTTCATATTTAATTTTTCTGTCTTTAATTTCTTAGTTTTAGTTTAGTTTAATTAGAAAATCAAACAAAAATCTATTTATCTTTACTTTTACTTGCGTTTAGTTGTTCTATCTTTAATTTATTTGCACTTGGTATTTGCATAAGATTATCCTAACCTCTGTAGTCTCTGCGGAACGAATCTTTATCTAAAACTTGCATACGATCTGTATACTTGCAGAACCGTGTAGTTCTAGGGTGTTTTTGCACTTTATTTATATCTTATTTTATCACACCCTAGGCCCCACCAAGTGTAAAACTGAAAACAATAAACTCTACTAAATGAAAATAACACAAAAACTTAACGATGTAATCTCCGGCAACAGCGCCAGAAACTTGGTAGTTCCTAGAGTGTGATATAAATCAACAAAATGGAATTGATCAACTCACCGCACGTGTACGGATCGCTGCCAAGTAATAGTAAGTTTTAAGGATGTGCAGTTCTTAGGGATTACTAGATTATGGTTGATGTGTTTAAACAGTACGTAGAATAAAATGCTAAAATAATAAAAGTAAATATTTGTTTTGTTTTGAGTAATAATTAACTAGACGCAAGAGATAGAAGTAAATTAACAATTTACTAATATTAAAACTAAAGTAAAACTGAATAAAAGGTTGCGTATGAATGAGAGATATACTTGAGTTTCGCTAGGGAATCACCAAATTTGTTAATTAATCGCTATTGTTTAAGGGTAAAATCGGTATTATGCACTAAACAGGATTCTAATGTCTTCCTAAATCCCTCCCGGGTAGATAAGAAGCTCTCCTACGGTACCAATAACCCCTCCTGGGTGATATTGCAATACTATTAGATATATTACTATGCAAACTTTAAAGCCTGCGTGGTTAGTCAAGACCTCCTGGTTCACTAACGAACACCACACGTCTATGCTCTAGTTCAGTACTTAGACCCCCTCCCGGACGATCGTCTTGCGACGAATAGCCTAAGATACTAGACCTATCACTAGTTAGCCAGACTAACAATAGTAAACGAATTATAAAACCATATGCAATGAATAATATTTGATTCTATTTAAATTAAAACAATCCCAAATGCAATTTACGAATAATCAAAAACTAGGGTTCATCCCTTTAACAGTGATTCTCAAGTATTAAATTATTTAGCTCATGATAAGAGAAATAAATGTGTTCATCGTAATTAAGATAGAAAATAATATAAGATTAATTTTGAATACGAAATAATTTGAGCATCTGTTGAGGAAGAATGGTGTTGCCCTTCTCCTCTAGCTACTGCTTCTTGCTCCTTAACTCTCAAAGTCTTCAAAATAAAGTGACGTTCCTCTTGGTCTTTATATTATTAGGGACTGGCCAAGGATAATTCTCTTATGGTAAAAGTGGATATATATATATATATATAGGAGATGAGTCGAAATTAGGGATAAGGACTAAGTGTTAGAGTCCAAATTCAACTCTAACTCGTTTTCCTAAATAAGTGGACTGGTTGACCTTTACAGTTTGTAAAATCATAACTCCTTCATTACAGCTCCAAATCCAATGATTTTGGAATCAAAACGACTACAACTCAAATAAGCAGAAACCCCTTCAAGAGGCCACAATTTTCCTTCTCAGTGATAAACAAGAAAGGGCATGAATGACTAAACAGAAAAGACGGGGAGATAATAGATAACCTTGTCGAAGTCTCCAAGAGGGTTTTTTTAATGAGACAAGCCACCCCATTAATTACCACCTCATAGGAGACGCTACAAACACATTTCATGAACCAATCACCCTTCTATCATGAAAAACTAACTTAAGTAGAAGGGACTCTAAAAAGTCCTACTCATATCTTTCGTAAGCTTTGGAGATATCCGCTTTAATCGCGGCTTGGTATGAAGTTGAGGATTTTTTGGAATTTAGGTGGTGACAAACCTCGTGGGCCAACATAACTTTTTCAGGAACAGATTTACCTAAAATAAAACCGATTGGGCCTCACTAACGCAACGATCTATGAAGGGTTTGAGGCGGGTTTAAAGGATCACCGCTAACACCTTATATATGAAGTTAACATAACGAATAGACCTCAAATGACCCACATTCTTGAGTATCTCTACCTTTGGGTTTCAAAGTAATAATTGAGTGATTGATTAAGATCAGGTCACTATTGTTCATCATCAGACCTTGAGCGACCCTCAGATCATCTAGTTTAATAACATCCTAGTTTTTACAGAAGAAAAAACACGCAAAAGCATCAAGTCCTAAGGCTTTATCTGCGTTTATTTTCCAAATGACTCTCTTTACTTCCTTCACAAATGTAGGTTTCAGAAGATTTAAGTTCATCTCCTAATTAACCTTAGGTTGAACATAATTGATTACTTGGTGAATGTCTCGGACATCGACTGCTTGAAAGATATTTGAGAAGTGATCAACAATATCCTTTCGAATCAGTTCAAGATTCTTCAACCATTCTCCATTAGCTAGTTTTAACCTAAGAATATTATTTCAAATCTGTGTGGAATTGGTTATAGCCTAAAAATATTTAGTGTTACAATCACCTAAAGTAAGCCAATTATTTCTAGAGCTCTGAGCCCTGTAAGTCTCTTCCTTAAGTCAAAACTCCTTAATTTTCTTGGTATAGAAAGCATATATATCCCAAGTATCTTCGGAGTAAGGTAAGTCAGAGAATTTTTTAAGGATCTCAATAATGTTAATAATACAGTTTTATTATTCAATATTATTTTACATGCCCAAAGAGTAAGCACCCGTGTAAGAATGTTAATTTTATGAGCAAATCTTGCTACTCCCCTACCCACTAAACCCGTACATCCCAACCATTGTTGAGATTTGAGTGTTGAGAGGGTTAGGTATGAAAGCCAATATTTATCAAAGACGGACGGTTTTTATTTTTAATAAGCCCTTTAGATGGCATAAATACCAAAGTCGGATGGTCAGAACCAACTGCAGAAGAAGGGGCTACCATGAGTTTGGGAAACGGGCGATCCATTCTCCATTAACTAGGACTCTATCAAGAGTTTGTTAATCAGATCCTTTCCCCTTCAACGATTAGACCATGAAAACTTTATTCCCTTGGAAAGGACGTCTAGAAATTTTAGAGAATCAACAAAATTATTAAAAATTGCCATATTATGGCCATTCACGCCTTCCCCCACCTAATACATCGGAGGCAAACCGGTAAAGATCAAAATCTCTGATCATACTCAATGGGCGGAGGACACTGGTTTACATGCTTTAAGGTCCTCTAAAAACTTCGCTTTATCCGCATCATTTGGTATTTAGTGGTCCATATACGAAAGTCGTAAATGCCGATCCAATTTCAGGTACATATTGAGAGTAGTGGATAATGTTTTTTGAAGAGGATAAAACATTTAAATTAATATAGTCACAAACCAAAAGTACTAACCACCCGATTTTCCACATGGTTCCTCAAACGCTAGAAGGTTCATCTTAATAGTTCTAGCTAAAAAGATAAGAAAGAAGAGTTTTGTTTAGTTTCAGATAAGAAAAGAACCTTGGGCTTATGGCGAGAGATAGCATCCATGAGGCTAGATCTCGTCAAGGGGGGTGTCGAGGCCTTGACAGTTTCAAATGATTGTAATCATAAACCCCATTCCGGGTTATTGTGGGACAACTCCGTAAACCACATTCGTCTCTTTTACCACCTAAGATACCGGAACCCGCGTGTCATCTCCGCAACTAGAGATGCATTTTAGAAGGTTAATTATAATCATAAGTAAAAGATATAATATTGTAAAATCAAAGATAAGTTGTAAAAGAAGACAACTAGATATCTGTTCTAACATTAAAAAGAAATGCTTTAAATGATACAAATCAACAACTAACATGAAGATAGTTCATTACAAGCAAGATATTGTCCATAAAAAGTGGGATATTATGACCACAAAGGTCAATATTCGTATAAGGCTGAGATATCAAAACAAGACATTGTGTCTACAAATTTAAACACGCGGCAATTATCTCTAGATTCACCTTCAGACATACCCCAAGACGATCCAAAGGTTTTTTCTTGAAAGGCCCAACATCTAACCTAGTTCAAGAGGTTAGGAAAGACAAAATGTTTTCACACAAATTCTTTAAACCCGAGCAAATGGAAGCACAAGCTAAAAATGGTTTTTTGGAGGATCAAGCTGACACCATATTTGCTCAATTCCTACAATAAAAACATTTAGAGATAACCAATGCACTGTAGTAGCAAATAGAATAAATTTTCAAGTAATCCAAAAACTTCCTAAATTTCGACCAGTAACAAGAGAAATAAGCTTCATATTCAGTAGCGGAGGAATATGAGCATTCAGGAAAGGATAAAGGTTTTGTAAGAACCCACCATGCTTTGCAATAGGTAGCAATAGGCGGCATAAAATATTCCGACAAAATAAGTTTCTGCATCATAAAAGAATTAGAGTTATCTGATGTTTCGGGGAGCAAAAAGAAAACAACATGCAGTGCGCAACCGTGGTAAGTATTCTGTGATTTTTAGAAATCACATCATGCATCACGCTTTCATTGCAATAAATTCATAAATTATTTGAGTTATCCAAAAGGAGAACAATAGAAAATCAGATAATCAAAGGTTGTTTTTTCTAGTTTTGGAGAGTTCCTCCCAATTCGTTTCACAACAGAATTGTTAAATGTGAAAATAACCTGTTGTAAAATTGAACAGTAAAGAACTAACTAACATACAAAACCATGGAAATTCGAAAGAGGAAGGGTTCCCATACTTTCAAAATTTTGGTTCCCCTCTAATTGGGGAAGATCTAAAGCGAAAGCCTTAGACTGATTGATCGAGAGGGTAAGAAAGAAGATGACTTCCTGGCATAACTCCTTCCTTTCCAAGAGTGGGAAGGAAGTATTGATAAAAGCTATCATTAACTCCATCCCCAGTCACCTTCTTACAGTTTTCCTTATCCCAGAACAAGTTTGCTCTCATTTGGCTTCGTTGGTTGCAAACTTTTTATGGGACAATAAGGACAAAGCCAAGAACCATTGGGCAAAATGGGATTCACTCACTAAACCCAAGATAGATGGAGGCCTTATACTTAAAGACTTTAACCTTATGAACATATCCCTCTTAGCTTCCAATGCTTGGAGAAATTTTCTTCGACAAGATTCTATCCTCTTCTGAGTGTTAAGGGAAAATATTTTTATCAATCTACTTTCCTTGAAGCTGGAGTGGGTTATAATGCGTCTTGGGGATGGAAAAGCCTGCTAAGCGGAAGAGATATCTTTAAGAATAATATTAAATGGGTTATTTGTAATGTCGATCCATTCGTATTTGGGAGGACCAATGGCTCCCAGATTGTAGTAAGCTTGTTAATACTACCAATAGCAACCTAAGGTTTGTTAATGAGTTAATCAATACAAATGAGAGGGTTTGGAACACAAATCTGATTCGCTCGATTTGCACCCCTTCTCAAGACTCTACAATAGCACTTATTCATTTACCCCTCTTTACTGGTACTGATAATCCTAGTTTGACCTTGGGCTCATCGGGCCAGGTATCTGTTAAGGAAGCGTATCGTGTCCTTATGGTTAATAAAGAAAGGGAAAATAGAAATGTGGTTATTAAAGGAGGCGACCAGTCCAAAATTATTCCTAAAAATCTTTGGAATATATTCTGGGGTCTCAAGGTAGCCCCCACGATTAGAAATTTTCTATGGGAAGCGGCAAACAAAGCATTATCGACTAATGAGAATAGAGTTAAAACACACATAGAAACCAACCACTACCTGTGAAATGTGTAATGAGGAAAAGGATTCAATTGAGCACTTTATCTTCCATTGCCACCACGCTAGAACGACTTGGATGGCTAGTACTCTTAACCATCCCACTCTTAATGTCTATACCACTGGTTTCGAAGAGTGGATCCTTTCCTCCATCATCACGCGAAAATGTTTCGAGGGGAAAAAGGACACGAGACCTTTTGTTTCTCTGCCTATTTAATTCGGATTATCGGGACTACCAGAAATAATTCTATCTTTAGAAATAGTCAACCCGGCCCTATGGGTACATAATACGTTTCGTTCCTATGACGAGTTCTCTCAAGCCATTACTACGAACTCTAAGGAAAGAATCTATGTTGATAGGGGCGTTAATGGGAACAACTTTCACATTAATAGGGTACATAATGAAGTTCTTACACCTACCTATCCACAACAATCTTATTTCCCTAATTCTGTGATGAATAGATTAGGTCCACTAGTTTATCATCAACGACTGAGAGTCACTCTAACTAGAGGGGGCAAATATCGAGATCACACTCCACTCCATCATGGACACATCCTACTTTTAATTGTTAAGAAATTAACTTTGATGCGGCTTGGAACACTACTTAAGGAATAACAGCGGTGGGATGTATTGTCACGAATGTAGGCGGAACTTTGGTAGATAGGAGAGCTTGGAAGTTTAGTGCACGATCCCTGGTTGAAGCCCTTGAAGTTGTTTTTGCTTGCAGATTAGCGGAGTATCATCCGAGAACATCTATCATTGTGGAGAATGACTGCATTAGCGTTATCCAAGTCGTCAATGACCTAAGTTGAAAAGTCGATAAAAGATTAATAGTTTAGTCGAAATTAATTATTTAAAAATCTATGTAATATTACTTTCTCGCTAGTCTCAAGAAAGAATAACAATATTGCTGATTGGGTGGCCCTTTTCCAATTAGCAAGATTTCTAGCCCGAGATATCGAACCAAGTTGTATCCTTTGAGGGTTGTAACGGTTTTGTGCTTTTGGCATTTTTAATATTATGTTTTTTGATTAAAAAAAAAGGTCTAAGTTATATTAAATGGAAAAAATATACTTATATATCAACCGACTTATTAAAGAAGAGATGAAGAAAGGAAAAAAAAAATATAAGAAGAAGAAGGCCGTCTGTCCCCTTTGTCTCCGGAACATCAAAAGACAAAACCTTAACCCTAAACCTAGAATAGAAGTTCTATAAAAATGGAGATGCCAGAAAAAAGCATAATATATGCGGTGGAGAATGCGACAGAGATTGGTGGTGAATGGGTGGATTACTACGTTTCAGATGAGATGAAATTCAGTAAAATCGAAGAAAGATGTGAGAAAGAGAAGTGGGGGGAAGACAAAAAAAAGTTGGTTAATATTGGGTCCGAATTGGAAGAAGCTGTTAAACCGATTTCCAAGATTAAGATGGATTACTTAGGAGGGAGTTATATAGTATTTAAATCTTATTTATATTGCATAGGTGGAATCGTCTCTCCTGACGAAAGTTGGAATGAGGTGGGTAAAGCGAGAAAGACAGTGAAGAAGCTTGATTTGAAGAATATGGAGTCAGATTGGGTAGAGATTGAGGATATGAATTGGGGAAGAATGAATCCGCAACTTGTGATTTTAGGGGATGATTTGTATGTTGTAGGTGGATTGCATCTAAGCTATGAAGAATCAAAAGATGATCCTGTTTTAATGGAAGTTCTTAATAGTGATGGATCTGGATGGGAAACTATTCCCAATCCTGTTCCTCCATGTGAAGAAAAAGATACAGATACTGCATATTATACACGCAATTATTCGTATGTTGTAGCTGGGGCATTTAAGGTTGTTATCATTGTTGGTATTCCATCTCATATTCGTTATTTTAATTGCAATTATCACAATTTACACACATATGAACCCAAAGCAAAAAAATGGGAGTTTTATAAATATATTCGACCAAAGGTCGAGGGCAAAAAAGGTGTATCATATATGTGTAATAACCCTAGTGTGGTGTGGGGCGATTTGATGCTCTACTTAGGATGTGATAGTATGTATTACTTGTGTGTAATGAAATTGGAAACGGGGCAGGTAAATACAATTAGTTTATTTCATACGTTGGTGGTACCAAAAAGTGATATACCTCTACTTGGTTCACATTACTCTTTGGTGATGATAGAGCCAGGCAAGTTCTGTTTCTTTTGGGATGTATATGGTCCTAAATCATCATCTAGTTCTAATAAATATAACATCCTTAAGGCCTGTGTCTTTACTCTTAAACAAAAAATGGACAATGAAATAAAAGTAAAAAAATTACGGCCTCCCAATTGCATTTGCAAGTGCAACCCTGAAGAAGACTACGACTGTGGCTTTATTGTGAAAATAGAATCACGTTGGTCATCTCTCATTCCGGATATGGATCTCCACCACCGGACACTCCAAACTGTTTTCTTTGTGTATGTTATCTCTATCCCTTTACTTTTCTTGACTTCACTTTCTTGCATACTAATTTTTTTTTTTATAATTTTCTAGGGACTACATTCCACAAGATATGATATTTAAGTTACAAGCTTAACTCTATTTTTATTATGTGACATTCTTTGCTTTTACTTGATTTGTATTTTGCAATTTGCCAGCCAAATTCTATTACTCTGCCTTTAAAATGAGCATTTCAGAAGATTTTAAAAGGAATTGGAATTTAAGATTCCATATAATACAAGTACCAAGAGTTTCAGCGTATTCTTCTCTGGTTTTTTTTTTTTTTTTTTTAATAGTGGTTAAAGATGATGAACCACCAACCCAAGTAATGTTCCAAATCACTACATTATAAGAGAAATAGGAGACAAGATTTGTCAAAAGATACACATGCATGCAGATGAGATGAAGATTATTCGATAATCAAAACGAACTATCCTCTTCACAACATCAATAACCAATAAACATGAAAACATCTTATGCCCAAATATATGGGATATGCCTGAACATTTTCTCACAAAAAGTTTGTAGATTATACTATGGACACCTAACATAAAAATAAAAATAAAAATAAAAATATTAGATTGAGTAAGAATTAAGAAAAATGAAAGTAGTATAATAAAAGTTATAGTACCAGAACAAAAAAAGTTCTTCCAATTGGGTCGTTCAATAGATTAAAAAAGTTGACTATTGATAGCATCTCTTATTGTTATTATATTGGAAAAAGTCTGTTTCCAAAATCTGCAGTGAAGTACCTTCTCCTACTCGAATGGATGAAAATTAAAAGATGTAACCAGTTGGAGATAATTGTTTCGGATGACAAAGAAGATGACACATGAGATTTTGCCCAATAAGTTTGGCTACCCATGGATTGGGTATGTTGCAGGTATATTGCCAAAAAAAGAGGTTATTGCTAAGATCTGTAACACTTGGTAGAGATGGAGAATCTTTCAAGCTTATCTTACCTTTGGCTACAAATAATTGTTTTGATCCTATTGTTGTGCAGGACAATATAATACAGATCTCCCAGCTGAATCAACCGTTGAAAAGCAAACCTAAACCTAAAAAAGAAAGGAGCCAGCTGTTGGAGGCCTGAATTTTGAAGTTTTAAATAAATCTTCTTTTTACCGTGGCAAAAAATAAGCCAAGAGCTGCTGTTTCAGGGCTAAATTTGGAACAAGGAAATGCCACGAAATTGAGAGCATGAAACTTCCACCTTACCTTCTGAGGTGAAAAATAAGCCGAAAAAGAATGATATTATTGCATTTAGGTGCGTCCTTTCTGCTACTCAACAACTGGATATGCTCAAAGATATTACTTATATGGATATACGTAAGTAGTGGAGACGATAAATCACCGAACCTTCCTGATGGATTCTCGGCAAAATTCACGATATGCTCCGGAAACCGGTTGAACCATACTATCATTGTCTTGATTCTAAAATCAATCCATGCCTTGAAACTTGGTGATTTTAGGCCAGTTTCCTTCTATAACGGTGTTTACAAGGGAATTGCAAAGCTTATTGTTGATAAAATAGATCATGTAACCAATTCGATTGTTGATGGAGCCCAATCTTCATTTATCTCAGAGCGCCTAATGTCAGCTAATATTTATTTGATGCAAGAACAAAACTGATTTCTGCTTCAAGTATTGCAGGGGTAGAATTTCCCTTCGAGGTTTATAGATTGGATTATGGGGTGTAACGAAGGCTTCATACTCCATTTCTATCAACGCAGGTATTCACGGGTTTTTCAAGGGTAAGAAAGATTTGTGGCAAGGCAACCCGTTATTCCATTTAACATTAAGAGGAAAGTTTAACAAAAGTGGTGTCTTGGTTAACACCATTGGTACCAAAACTACCACTACATGCCTTATATTATGCAAAAAAAAAAAAAAAAAACCTGTTCAGGTCCCTATACAGTTCAAAACTTGCATTACAGGCTCTACATTATACAAAAATTGCAGATCAGTCCCGAAAATCTACAAATATTGCCTTTCAAGTACCTATATAAATAAAAAATAGTAGTACATGCTCTTTATTATTAAAAAATACCACTACAAACCCTATATTTTGCAAAACTTACACTTTAAAAATGGTTGGTGGAGAAACCGATACTAAAACATCAGCTGTGGTTGTGGCTCAATCTACCGGGAGGAGGGTTACGACTTCTACCAACAACAAAATCTTTCAAGAGTTGACATTTTTTTTAAAATCTTTTGAGTTGGGACACCAATCTGAGGTAAGTGTACTCTTTTTCACGTATTTGTTCAACCTCTAAAGTTGATCGATTCAAACAATCAACTCATGAAATGACTTTATTGTAACTCAGAAATATAGGCATTCAATTAATGAAACCACTTAATATAATATACACAACTCACCACAAGAAAATTAATCATCCCAAACACTAGTTTAGTAGAAGATAAATTATTTGGGTTGGCTCTTTGTCCAAAGCTCCATAATCTGTGAGTGAAACATATTGAGTTTTTTTGTAATGTAAAATGACTAAAATACCCTTACCTCATGGCCATCATGACAAGATAAGCTACAAGCTTAACTCTATTTTTATTATGTGACATTTTCTTTTACTTTATTTGTATTTTGCAATTTGCCAGCCAATTTCTCTTACTCTGCCTTTAAAATGAGCATTTTAATTTAAGATTCCATATAATACAAGTACCAAGAGTTTCAGCTTATTCTTCTTTGGTTTTTTTTTTATATAGTGGTCAAAGATGATGAACCACCAACCTAAGTAATGTCCCAAATCACTACATTATAAGAGAAATAGGAGACAATATTTGTCAAAGGATACACATGCATGCAGATGAGATGAAGATTATTCGATAATCCAAAAGATCTATCCTCTTCACAGCATTAATAACCAATAAACATGAAAACATCTTATGCCAAATATATGGGATATGCGTGACCATTTTCTCACATAATTTTCTAGATTATACTATGAACACCTAACATAAAAATAAAAATAGTAGATTGAGTAAGAATTAAGAAAAATGAAAGTTGTATAATAAAAGTTACAGTACCATGAAAAAAAAGGGCCATAAAAATACCATACAGCGGCGTTCCAACATTTTACCACATATACCATTATTCCCCTACAATTTTAATTTTTTTTTTGGACGACACAATTTTAATATATCAAAAAGTAGACAAACATTTTCTTTATACTATTTCACATCCACAATGAATATATAGAAATCACCCCAATCGTTGCCTTTATTGCAAATCTTCTACTCCACAATCTAATGTCAACAGCTTTCTTCGAACATCTTTGTATTCTCCTACAGATGCAAGCACGTCGATTTATGTTCCAAGTTTTCACACTTGCCCAAAGAGATCTAACGATAACCATAAATGTGGGAAATTACCGGTTTAGAAATGTATTGGCTTGCTCTTAAGACCATGTTCATTTTCTTTAAAATCCTGCGATTCGTTATCTTTCTCTAAAAACCGTAGATCTTTTATTGCTGAGAACAAATAGGTTAACTAATCTGGGTGGTGAATTGGATCCAAAATGGCTTATGAAATTAAAGAAGTTAAACCTTGAGGATTTTAATTTCAAATGTTTTATTTATGCCACTAGTTTCGATACAAGAGGTAGTGGTGGTGTATTTATTAACTTAGAAAAGTTAATTATTGGGAGAGCATGGAAGTGTTATTTCATAAAAATCTTCTAATTGGGTCGTTTAATAGATTAAAAAAGTTGACTATTGATTGTACATGTTTGGTAGAAGTAAAACTATTTAATTTGCCTGCATTGAGGCATTTGCAGATTGACGTCCAACAACCACTCTCTGGTAATCTTAGAAATCTAAACATCTCTTATTGTCATTATATTGGAAAAATCTATTTCCAAAATCTGCAGTGAAGTACCTTCTCCTACTCGAATGGATGAAAATTAAAATATGTAACCAGTTGGAGATAATTATTTCGGATGACGAAGAAGATGACACAGGAGATTTGCCTAATAAGTTCGGCTACCCATCGATCGGGTATGTTGCAAGTATACGGCCAAAAAGAGAGGTTATTGCTAAGATTTGTAACACTTGGTAGAGATAGAGAGTCTTTCAAGCTTATCTTACCTTTGGCTACAAATAATTGTTTTGATCATATTGTTGTGCAGGAGAATATAATATAGATACCCCACCTGATTCAACCGTTGAAAAGCAATGAAACATAAAACCTAAAGCACGTCTCTTAAAAGGAAAACATTGAAAAGAACAAAAATAAAATAAAAAGTAAATGTTGAAAACCAATGAAACATAAACACTAAAACTCATCTCTTTCATATTCGGATTCATTGAAACAAAAAACATAAATAAATCTCTTTAACACTCACTTTCCTGAGTAGTAGTAGTTTGCTTGTGCAGGAGTGATTAAGGCTTTCTCGTGTAGGATAATGGTTCCTGAGTGGCGGAGATTTTTTACCATAATTTGGGTTCTTCAATTGTTGATGGCGTAGCCAAGCCGGGTTGATGATGGTGAAAATGGTTTCCAAGTGGCGGCGATTATCTTGTGCAGGAGTGGCTTGGTAGGAAGGTGGGTGTTAAAGAGATATAAGGTAATGTTTGATTTTGTATTAAATATAGAGATTTTGATCCAAAGGATCTTGAACACCCACCCATTAGTCTTAACCCAACCCTATCTTTTAGCTCTTCTCACTAAAGACCTCAAACAAATTTTAACACTATAATCTAAAATTCTATTTACCTATTTACTCCTTTTTGTTTTTCATCCCTATATATATAAATATTTTTTCAGAAAAAATCATAAAGCATAATCCACAATCCTATATGCATATATATATATATATATATATATATATATATATATATATATATATATCTCTCTCTCTCTCTCTCTCTCTGTGTGAATTATATATCCTCACATCGACACCAACACATCGGCGGGATCCAGCAATTAATGTCGGTGGTGAGAAGCAGCACCAAGGAAAATACAGCGCCTCCGTTCGTGCTTCTTTTTGGCGAGCACAAAACCGGAGAAGACCACCACCACTGTGCTACAGATCTAGAAATCCAATCCTTATTAAAATAACCATTTATGTTTTTAGAAAAGCAAAAATTGTAGAGCATCAAAAAATCATTTACATCAAAACTTTGATATATTTCTATGTTATGTTAGAATTTATTTTAAAGTATTTTATTTTATAATATTACATCTTTATAATCGTAGAATTGGAATAGGTTTTTGGAATTTTCAATTTATTTGAAATACAATATGACGTGGTATAAGAATTGTTATTCTACCATTTTCTAGTTTAAAATATATATATTTAAAATAAATTAAATATATCGCCGAATCCCCGAATCAGAGCTTTTCTGGAGATATCGAATCCCCAAATCGCATCGCATCGCTTCCCTGCGTCCGTACCCGCTCCTGTGCAACCTAGATTATGCAGCATTTAGGTGGAGGCAAACGATGCCGTATCACATATCAATATTAATTATAGAATATTTTACTTAAAGAAAATCCTCACCTGATTTCTTGATAATGTAATGAAGCAAGAGCATGTTCCAAATTCTAATCTTAGTATGATGTTTCTTTTGTTGTACTAATTTATTAGGATTATATGTTTTTCAGGCCATGTCAGTTCAATGTTAGTTTCTACAGGCACTAAAGGTGCTACTAAAGCTATGTCCACTATGAATAAGGTGAGTACTTAGTAGTTTTAACATTTCATTACACCCTAATTTGATTACTTTAATGATAATTTATATAATTGAAATGCAATAAATGGCCTCGGCTAAACAGGCCAAGGTGATACAAGAATCTAAAAAACAATTAGCTCAATGTAAGATATCACTACTACACGCGTGATCTCTAGCGACTAAATCTTTCCCGACTACATAATTGTAGTCGCTAAAGATAAGTCTTTAACGACTACTTTACACCTTTATCGATTACTTAAGTAGTCGTAAATACATTTTGTTGTTATCGACTACTAAAAGTAGTTGTTAATGTTGTATATGTAGTCGCTAGTATTTTTTTAATTTTTAATTATTTTTGTTCACCGACATAAGTAGTCGTAAATGACCTTTTGCATTTATCGACGACTTCGGTAGTCGTACTTGTACATATTTAGCGACTACTCATGTAGTCGCGAATGCTTGTAGCATATTTATTACAGAGAGTTGCGAATTGGAATCCTTAATACCCACTATTTTATAACTTTCACATTATTCTCTCAAAACTCTTCCAATTTTTTCCCACTAATCATCATCAAATATTATTTCAACACGTGGAAAAGCTTTCCCATGCCAATCAATAACGTGGGACCTACTCAATTATCAATTTCTCCAACCAAATTTGCCTAAAATTAGGTACTTTTTCTTCATTAAAATTTCTTTTATTTGATTACAATTCTGTAGTTAATGTTAAATAGTATGATCAGGTTTAGAAACATTTTTAATTTTATAAACTATATGATATAGTGTTGTATGAGAAATAAATACACAAATGAAATATTTATTTTGAATTCTTTAATAAATGTATAGTTGATTATATTGGTAATAGAGGATGGCTTCGTGTATAGAAAAAAGTTGGATTAATTCTGCTCATCGTGTTTCGCATGAATTTGTTAAGTGGATAGAAGAATTTCTCGCATTTGCTAAAAAAAAAGATGATTTTGATGAAACTTTGTTTTGTCCGTGTAATGGGTGCTCGAATTATCGCCGGTTTATCGTTGACAAAGTTAGGTCACATCTTTTACAATTTGGATTTTTGTCCACGTATGAGATTTGGACAAAGCTTGGTGAGAACGATGAAATTCCCGAGACTCGATATATAGAAAATAAAATGTTGAATGTCTATGAAGATTTGAGACCTAATTATGAGGCTGGTGGACATTCGGGTGACACCGAGATGATAGACTCGAATAATTCAACACGTGGCAGTTTCGAAACTATGTTTAAGGAATTTGAGTCTGAGTCATACCCTGGTTGTACAGTAATGAGTTCATTAAATTTAATCGCGAAGCTAATGCACGTGAAGGTGAAGGACAAGTGGACTAACACATCTTTCACCGAGTTGCTTGAACTTTTGTGCCACGTGTTGCCCAAACCTCATACCTTGCCCGAGTCATACGAGGAGTGCAACAAAAAGTTAAAAAGTTTAGGTATGGGGTACACTACCATCGATGATTGTGTGAACGATTGTGCTTTATTTTACAAGGAGAACGAGTTCCTCGACAAGTATCCAGTATGTAGTGAATCCAGATGGGCCCCGAAGAAGGGTCAGAAAGTAGCACATAAGAAACTCTAATATTTCTCGATTGCCCCCGAGGTTGCAGCGACTTTATGCTTCGAGACACACTTCCGAAAATATGATTTGGCACCGTACAAGGAAGAGTACAGATCCAGATGTGTTGCGTCATCCGGTTGATGGTGATAGTTGGAAGAGATTGTTCAGTTACATCTTGAGTTTGCTAGTGAACCTCAGAATGTGTTCTTGGGTTTCGGTATCGATGGTTTTTGTCTGTTCTCTATGCAGAACAACTCTACAACATGTGGCTGGTTATATTGACCGTCTACAACTTACCACCGTGGGAATGCATGAAGGAGACGACATTTCAGCTCTGTTTGTTGATTTTGGGACCCCGTTCACCCGGTAAGGACATGGATGTCTTTATTCGACCTGTTATAGATGAGTTGGATGAGTTATGGGATAAAGGGATCCTTACGTATGATGCCCACACAAATCAAGAGTTTACAATGAAGGTTTGTTTGTTGTCCACGACTAATGATTACCCTGCTAGGTCATACACTTTAGGATGGTCAGGTCAAGGTTACTTTGCTTGTCCAGAATGCATGGATTCTACTCCGTCATTGAGGGTGAAGAAATGGGTTGTTTACTTTGAACATAGACGTTGGTTACCTCCGAGACAAGGTTTCGTACCCGGCTGTCGATCATAGGGGCCCATCGAGGAACATACACCTGCTAATATTCAGACATAGTTAGATGGGCTTCTTATTGTTTTTCCTGGTAAACAAAAGGAATTTTAGGGGCAAGATCGTGAAGCAAATTGTTCCTCGTCGATTCAATTGGAAGAAAAAGAGTATTTTTTATCGTTTACCTTATTGGTCAAAAAATTTGTTGAAACATAAAATTGACGTTATGCATTGCGAGAAGAATGTGTGTGATAGTTTGCTCAGTACAGTTATAGGTCTTAATGGGAAAATAAACAAAGATAACATGAAAGCGAGAATGGATCTTAAGGATATGAACACCAATAAAGAGTCGTGGTTGACATCGAGAAGAGGTAATGCGATATTTATGCGAGCAAAGTATACTTTGTCAACGGAAAAGAGAAAAATATTTCTTGACTAGTTAAAGGCACAGAAGTATCCCGATGGTTTCACATCTAATTTGAGAAATAATGTTCAAAGTTATACGGGCAAGATTATTGGAATGAAATCTCACGGCTGTCACGTGATGATGCAGTATCTTTTCGTGGCTAGTATCCCAGGGCTTATTGAAGATAAATCGATTAGTGATGCGATTATTGGGTCAGCTAACGTGTTTAGAGTCGTTTGTAAGAAAAATCTTAGTAGGAAAGAGTTAGAATCGGGTAAGGTGGGAGTGGTTAAAGTTATTGATGTCTCCCTATTTGTTCTAAATATTATCCCTTAGGAGACATCATTTTAGGTGAATAGATGACTTTTTTGATAGACATTTATGCTTATTTCATCATATTACACTTTCTCCCCTTGGAATTAGACTATTTGCACTTTTAGAACTTTTGTGCGTTAATTTGGTTATTTTTAGTGCAAAATTAGTAGGTTCTTGAATTTCATGGAAAACCAATACAAGGAGGAGAGGTGAGAATTAAAGTCTTAGATTATTTTTAGTGTGTTAGGAAGTATTTTATTCGAGTTTCTAATTTTAGAGTGCACTTTCTTATTTCTAGTCTTGATTTAATGATTTATTAATTTTTAAAGCATATGCGGTTTAATTATTTATTTATTGTGAAGCTTTAAAGATATATGGTAATTAATTAGAGACCAAGACAAGTCTAAAAAGTAAAGGAAAGAAGATATACATGGAAATTAAAAGATTAAGGAAGGAAATATGCAAAGAAGGAAAAGATAAAGTTACCAAATAAATCTGAAATTCCAGCCACGTTCAAAGACGAGCTCATAACTTAATATTGGCTAGGAATTCTGTAGAATGGTCTGGACCAATGGATATAGCTTTCCGAGAAAAGTGATTTCGATATAAAGAACGCGTCAAACGGATAAGTATTGAAGGAGATATGACCAAAACAAATCAGCAACAGAATCTTACCTTCCCTATATTTTAGGGCTGCGAATTAAAGAGTCCTTTACTTGTCTACCACTCCAAGTAAAACGAATTAGGGCTTCCTAGAACCTATAAATACACCCCTTAGCCTCTTCTTTTCATACACTTAAGAGAATCACATCAGAGCATTCAATTTCCACAAGTCAGCAGCAAGGAAGGAAGAAAGCTAAGAGCTGGAGAAAGTCATCTTCTCCAAATCGCAGCCAAACCCAACCTCTTAATTAGGTTTTATTTTATTTCATTTCTGTTAACCATGATGTTCTTTAATTTTATTTTCTTATTTTTAATTTCAATTATGAGCTAAATCTTTTAAGTGCTTGAGAATCGCTACATGGGTTGAACCCTAATTAATTTGATTAATGTTTTCTGATTTGGGATTTTTATAATATAAATTGAATTGTGTAATTTAGTATTGTTTATTATCATAAGGTTATTTCACTATTTTTAATCTGGCCAATTAGACATAGGATTTAGTAATTAGGCTATACACTTTGGTGGGGAAGTGATCACCTTGACGGGGGTTAGGAGAATCTAGAATCCCGACTATTACTAGTTACCAATTTGTCCCTTAAAAGAAGCATTGATTAAGTTTATTTCGGTGAAACCCTAGCGCGACTCAAGTACTATTTCTCTTTCTCGCTGGTGTCGCCTAGGGTGTGATAAAAATATGATAAAATAAAGTCTAGAAAACTACGCACTCTCACCCTAGACAGGCACAGTACTGCAAGTATTACAGGACGTATGCAAGTTTTAGTTGATAAGTTGAGTTCGTTCTCAGGGACTTAAGTGTGTTAATCACGTGGGTAGGAATAACGAGTAAGAAGTAAATAATTAAAGACAGAAAATAAAAGCAATAGAATTTCGAAATTAAGAATTAAAACTAAGAAAATAAAGACAATAAAATAAATACGAAGAATATGAGATGAGAAGTATAGCTTAGGTTTTGCTAGTATGCACTAATCCTTCTAATTCTTTCTATTAGATCTAGTTAATAAGGGAGAATATTAGCTCTTGTATACTTAGTCAGGATTCTAAATTCTCGTTCCTTAGACCTTGAGAGCGACTAAGGGGGCTACGACACAACCAAGAGGCTGTTTCAAATAGGGTTATCAAACGCTACTAAGGCCCTAAGCAAACAATTCCTTCAATTGGTGATATGATGATTAAATCATACCCTAATGACTATCTGATGTCTCCCTAATTTTTCTAATTTTATAACCTTGGGAGACATCATTTTTGGTGTTTATTCGTTTATTTTGATAGACTTTTGGACTAAATATGCAATAATATGATTTTCCTCTTTTATTTCTAGCATTTTTAATTTATTAAGCTTTTGCGCGTAATATTGGTATTTTAGTGAAAAGTTTATAGGTTTTGGATGTTAGCTAGAAGAGGAATCCGAGGAGAAAGTCAAAGATCGTGATATGGAGTCAAGACTTGAAGATAAATCCCGAAAGAAATTGTTTTTAGAGCTGAAAATCTGTTTTCCAGGCCAAAGATTGCTGATTTCAAGGTGCTTAAGAGATGATTTAGCCGCTGACCTTTAAAGAGAAAACATTCCTTATCGAGTTACGGAACTTTAGCAACTGGAATCAAGTCAATCGGAGTCATAACGAAGCAGGAAAAGCCGTTTTAGTAGAGGTGTATCAGCAGTTACGGGATTTTGGGCGTAGAAATTGGGCTTGGACATTTAATTAGTGTTTTATTCTTAGGTCCAAGCCCTAATCCGTTTTTCCACTTATAAAAGGAGCCTTTGACTTCTGTTTTAAGGACAATTCACTTTTTACAAGATTAAACATCAGAGAGAAGCAACAGAAGGAAGAAAGAAGAAGCTGCAAGAGTTGGAGAGGGTCTATATCTCCGTTCTCAGTCATTCCAATTCTTGAAATTAGGTTTCTTTTATCTTTAATTCTGTAAAACAATATGAATTCCATTTTATTTAATTTAGTTTTCTTTTCAATTAGTATGAACTAATTTCATAATAGTGCTTGAGAATGCTTTATGGGTGATTCCCAATCTTAATGAATTTCATGTCCTGAATTTGGGTTTCTGTTGAATTAAATTAGATTGGGACTTTTACTCTTTTCGATAAATTAAGACTATTTACTGTTTTTAGGGTCATGAACTAAGAACAGGTGTTAGTATCTAGGCTATTCCAATTAGTGGCGATTGGATCATCCTGACTGAGGGTTTAGGTACATAACTATTTATTCAATCTAAAATAGAAGCTATTGATTCTGACGAACTTAGCTAATTTTAGGGCCAATGAGGTAATTAACTTAACCATCTAAAAGTGGATCATATTTACCCTAACGGGACTAGTGACACTCTAGGATAGCCTTATAGTCCACCCTGACGGGGGTATAAGGAATTTAGAATCCCGACCATTGTAATTGACCAATTTAGCTCTTAAACAGAATATGTTATGAACTAGGATTAGGAAGACCCCTTGCGTTCTCAAGTGCTATCTTCTCATACTATCGTTTCACACTCATTTACTTGCGTTTTACTATTTAGTTGCATTTTATATTTAGCTTTCATTACTTAGAATTAAAACAAACAACCAATCAATCATTCAGACTTTTATTTGCTTTCATAAGTGCAATCATTCATTAATCGATAAGCATTGTAGTTGACCAAACCGTCCCTGCGAACGATCCTAGAATCACTTATTACTACTTGGGACAACCGTACACTTCCGGTTGTGGTTCGATTACTTTTGCATTTATTTTAGAACACACAAAGGACCACCACTATCTAGTTAGAATCAGTTTTGTCAGGACTAATATCGACACTAGACGTTATGTGGTGTTTCAATAATTAGACACCCAGCTAAGGTGACCATCTAACTACTATTAAGACAATCCTAAAGTGATCAGTTCTAGGACAGGCAATACATCAAAACACATAAACAAATATAAAGGTAAGAAGCTAATATCAGATTTAAACATGTAATTCCCAAAGAAACTTAGATAGACGAATTAGAATTCAAAGATTATACATGATGCAAAACCCAAGCTATGGGAAGTTTAGTTCATACCTGAAGGAAATAAACTAAAAGAAATAATGAAAGACATCATCTTGCTCTCTACAATAAACTGGAAGAAAAAAACCTTAAGAACTAATTACTATGAGGCAAGGATGATTTACAAGTGATATAAGGGTGTATTTATAGGTGTTTAGAAGATCTAATTCGTTTTCTTGAGGGAGAGGTTAAGTAATGGACTCCAAGCCCAACTCAAATTCGTATGGAAATAAAGATAAATTCTGCTGATTTGTCTTGAGCATATCTTCTTCGTCGGTTTTTGCTCCACAATATACCAAAAGAATCCTCACAGAATTATATATGTGCCTATGAAAGGAATCTTCCAAAATCGGCTTGACTTTGGAGTTATCACCACTTCTTTAGGCGTAGCTGCATAAATTCAGATTTAGGCAGCTTTTCCTTTTCCATATTTTTAGCTTTTGTTTCCTTATCTCCAATTACCATGCTAATCTCTTTCCATATCTTGTAGTCTTTGACTTGAAATCTAATTAATCTCCATAATTATCTTTAAAGCTTCACACTAAATAAACAATTAAACCCAATATGCTCTAAAAATATTATTGTACTAAATCAACACTCAAAATAGGAAAGTGCACTATTTCTCAAGAAAATCGACTATTATGACTTCTAAATCACTAAAAATGATGTCTCATCCTAATATAAATCTATCAAAAATGAGGATACATCAAGACCCCCAACTCAAAGTTGTATCGTCCCGATACAATAAAGATAAAAACAAAGGGAAGTCTATAAATACACACTTATGAAATTTTCAATACAATGGGAAAAACATAGCAGAATATATAGAATAAAACTAAAGCAACAACTCAGAAAATTTCATGCAATAATGTTCATAAACTTCATACCTGTACACTTCTCATATCCACAGTCAACACGGCTTGAATTCAAGATCGGATTAGTTTCGCAATGTAAGAAGGATTAGGACTTTACTCAGTTCCCCAAGAAAGCTATAGATTGTTCATCCAACTTCACTAGTATTCAAAGATCCACTTAACTACTCTCTAATGGCTCAATCACTTCTTAATTACATAGCAAAGAATCAAAAGGTCTTTAAGGTTGTAATTTAGGCTTAGGGACGGTATGATAGTATATTTGGATAATTTAGAGTGAGCTTTTGGCTCTCTCCTCACTAGCCATCAACTAATCGCCCTAGAGCTTGAGTTACTCTCATAAAACGTTTCCCACTCAACCCAATGAATTCCTTGATGCACAATTTAGCATCCCCAATAACCCAATTAAAGCATAAGATGTTCACATAAAAATCCACTTTGCCGATCCGAATATATATATATATTTTATTTTCAAATCAATTTTTAAGCTATGACTCTCTTTTTAATGTTGAGATACCACGCTATTTTTCACATATATATATATTTTTTCTTTTAATGCCCTTGTTGGCAAATTTAGCTCATAGCTTCTTTTTCATTCACTATTACCTTGGCAAAGGGTTACAATAAAAATTTGTGAATCATCATCAATAAAAAGCACAAAGCACAATTAATAAGCTCAAAAATCCCACCCCAATAACAATTCCCATAATGGTGGACCCACCACCCCAAACTCAAGCTCTAAAACAACTGTCTATGCATCGTGATTCGAGTGCGGGTCATATGGAAAAGTCCTATCATCTAAAAGGGATATGGCTTATAACGTGTTTCAATAAAAAGCTTTAGAAAGGCTAGAAGGGGCTGAGAAGGATATAGCATATAAAATAAAAAATCACAAGGTTAGAAGGTATAAAAAGGCTTCAAGGGTTCAAATATGAAAGAACCGCCTTAATCACTTTCTACACTATGTAATTTCGTTATTTTCTTACCTTTAGCACTTTCATCAAATGGTTTTGTCAACTAGCTTGGATTTCACGGCCTACACACTTCTCAAGGTTCCCTGAGATCGAACATACTTTCTATCGCATTGCTCACTAATCTTTTCTTTACTATCAACGTGTGTTTTCCTGCAAATACTCAAAGCATACAAATAACATAGCTCATAAACATACTACTTACTATCATCAATTCACTGAGCTTATGCTTTCAAGCTATTAAACACACTCTACATGTAATTCCCATGTATCAAAAAATTTAATTTCTACCTAAAACAGAAAAATGGAGATGAGAGACAACGAATCCCCACACCCCCAACTACAAAATGAGCCGTGTCCCCACGACTCGAAAAAGACTCGAAATAGAAATCAAAATTAGTAGATAAATGTATTTACAGAAATGGTAAGGAAGAAAGAGAACATACTCTCGAGGCTTATTGCCTTGCATCATTGATATCCAAGGTAGGATTTGCTTGATCTTTCGTTAATTGCTCAAGGAGTTTCATGATGTGCACTTGATTAGCGTTGATTTGTGCCACATCATTGACTAAGGAAGTTCGAGCTGCTTTGAATTTGGTTAAACGTTCCTCCATCTTCTCTTGCCAACTTTGCTCCTTTTCTTCTTTCGAGACTTGCGTAGAACCCGCTCTTCGAAAGATATCCTTGATCCAAGCATTATCAATATAACTCGTCTTAAACTCGAGTTTCTCTTCTTCACCCAATGTAACATTCGCTTTTCGCACAAGACACACGATCATAGTAGGAAATTTAACATTATAAACTGATTTAGGAGAGACCGAAAATCGCATCACCTCCTCATAGATCAACTGTGCCACATCTACTTCTTCTCCTCTCAAAATACAGTCCAAAAGTAGAGCGTTCTTCATAGTCACATTTTAAGTTCGTGTGTTTCCAAAGACATTAGGAATAAGGAAATTGTGCCAAATTCTTGCATCCGGTTGAAGATATTTGTAAGGACAAGGTGCCTTCAATTCTCCCTTATGTGATTGCACTTTCTCCTTGTCTAAAACATGCTCAAAAAGTAATTCCTCATCAAAGATCTTTCGTTTAGCAACCGCTTCATCATACTTGCAATAACCTTTCAATTTCTTAAACTTGAAGTGGTTTCTAATCTCCTCAACTGTGAAAGGAACTAACTTTCCTCTAATCGGAACACAACCTTTACTATCTCGGCTAAAGAGGCCTAAATAGAATTCCAAAACTAACTCATGACATAATTCAGAACGTCTTACCATGAAAGTAGACCAACCCAATTTCGCACCAAGCTCTAAGAATCTCTTGTATTCTCCTGTACCAACTTCTTCCTTGAATACTTTCTCATAAGCAAAAGGTAGTTCTTTTAATTGTTTCTCTGCAGAAGCTTTCAGGGCCCTTGAAGCTTCCTCTTTCTCCTTGGGTGTAGGACCTTGTGGAAGTTGTGTTTTTTCCTTTGCATAAAAGTAAAGCTTTTTACCATTACGATTAAACAAAGGTATTGCACCTTCATCTTCAACATCGTCTTTACCCTTTGATTTAGAACTAGAACCTTTGTTAGTTGATTTCTTCTTGATTGGATCCAATACCTTGCTTTTCTTCACCTCCCTCTTGTTAGCTAATATTGTTGTTCTATTAGTCATCTTCAATTAACCCCCAACTTAAAGCTTTAACAACTCTTGAAATTTGAACTTGTGAATTTTTGGTTGAACAAGCTTGATTTGGTTTAGGAAAGATGAATTGATGATGAATCTCTATGTGGGTGAGGTGGATTCTTGATGTATTGGCTTGGATTTAAGAAATTGTAGGATGAATTTTGAAATTTTGAGCTCTTGATTCTTCAATTTAATGTTTTTGGTGAGGATTGGGTGCTTGAATTTCCTTTGTAATGAGGTGGAGAGAAGATTTGATGTGTTTTTCTTGATGATTGGGTAGTGTTTTGATGATTGGTGAAGGTTTTTATGAGCTTCAGTGGAGTTGGGAGAGTTTTGGAGAAGAAAGAGAGGCTTGAGGTTTGGTAAATTCGGAATAATGAGCATTAACCCTCTTTTATAAGCTTGACACCCGTTTTTCTCTCTCCTGGCGGCGACCTGCGGTGTACCGCAGCTGTAGGCGCAGTACACCGCAGCTTCTGTTGCTCCAAAACTTTTCGTCTCGTCAAAATACCCATGGCATGGGTTTTGGACCTGCGGTGCATGGTGCGGTGCAGGGTCCGGTATACCGCACGGATCCACTTGATTTTTTCTCATCTCGGTATAAAACCCGCGGCATCTACCCGTGGTACGGGTTTTCTTCCCCTGCGGTACACCACGACTGAGGTCCGGTATACCGCAGCGCTGCTTCAGCTTTTCCGAAAGTTTTTGTTCTCCTTCCCTAACTCGATTTCTCCAATACCTAATCATAAAAAACACTAATACCTTTCTCAAATATGCAATATCACTAAAACAACTAAACTAAACATAAACTAAAACGTAAAAGACATAAAAGCTTTAAAAATTGCGGGTTGTCTCCCGTACAGCACTTTTATTTAACGTCTTTCAAAGTTAGACGCGTTACCTCTATCAAGATTTGCGAATATAGCCTCCCCAAAAACGAGTTAGGCTATGAACGTCAACTAATTTGCGCTTGATCCCCTTCTTGGGTCGAATTTCTATCACCTTGGCTGAAACAACCTTAGTGACAATGAATGGTCCCATCCACGAGTCTTTGAAACTACGTGGCCCATTCTCGCGTTTGTGAGCTTTCCATAGAACTTCATGGGCAACCCCAAACTCAATGTTTGGCTCAGTATCCACAGGCTTTAAGTGGATCTTCTCAGGAGGGACTTTGTGATGTGAAAGGCTGTGGACGACATGAACGGTGGGATCTAACTTCCTTGGTTTGTTACCCAAGACATAGAAGGTCTCGGATATATGCTTTGCATGAAGGGTGATGGTCCCTTCTTGGAAGTTGGTGACACTTTGACTTGTGGCCATGAAAGGTCGTCCAAGTATGATTGGAACCTGCTTATCTGCATCAAACTCAAGTATAACAAAGTCAGTAGGGATGGCGATACTACCTGCATTGACTAAGACGTCCTCCACTGTTCCCCATGTTCTCGTAACTGAGTTGTCAGCGAACTGCAACTTCACTGGAGTTTTCTCTAATTTCTGAAGTCCAAGTCTCTCAAACACGGACTTAGGCATAAGATTCACACCAGAACCCACATCATACATAGCTTTCACTTTGTGCATACCGTTAATTTGAATAGGACGGTTGAAACTTCCCGGATCTTTAAGCTTTGTTGGTAGCTCTCGTTCACTTCTTCTTGAGACTCTCAGCTTCTCTCTTGGGATCTCTACACTTGCCTCTTTCTCAGGAATAACTTGCGTAAAAACTTGTTGTGGTGTAAGTCCTTTCTTTGCAATCTCAAGCATTTGGGCGTTGATATTTTCAGGTGTATACGCCTCTACAAATTTCTTGAGTTCAGTGTCATCCTTAGGATTTGTATCAAGAATAGTTGGTGACACTGTTTGAACAACAGGTGGCAGTTCCACCTTCTCTTCTTCTTTCTCTTCTTGCACAGCAGGTGCAAGTTCATCTTCAACTTTCGAATCTAGCTCAGCTTGATAATCCATAACCGATCAAATTTCCTCTTGCATCTTCTTCAGAAGTTGTATAAATGCGGCTCTTTCTGGATCGTCCTCCACATAAACCTCAGAACAGTCAGATTCCACGGGGCTAGACTTGGTTGGTTATTCTTCGGTACTCAGAACTTCCACGGCACTAACGGCAGCATGTGGTACTTCCTTCTTTTCTTCTTCAATTTCAAGGCAAATAGCCTTACAAGCTTCGAACCCAACATTGTCATCACCTCCTTCGATAGCCTTCACTTCTTTCTGTTCCATTAAATTTGTTAGAACTTTGTTTAATTGTTCTACTTGAGTACCTAAAATCTGAAGTGCGGCATCTTGTCCTCGGACTTACTCTTCATGAGCGTTCATATTCGTGGTCAAAGGTTCCAAGATTTTCATTACTTGCTGAGTGTCTATAGATCCTTCTTGAGGATACTGAGGTAAAGCTTTCTGATCTAATGCATCGGTATAGGCATCTTGAACTGGTTGTTGAGGGGGAGCAGGTCTATTTTGATATTGATTTTGATACTGACCTCTAGGTTGGAAAGAGTTGTTCTGGGGGCGCGGTTGATAATGAACAGGATTAGCGGCCCCTTGAGGATTTGAATACTGCATACCCGGATGATTTCGGTTACCCCATTGATACCCTCCTCGGTTGGATATGAAGTAAAAAGATTGTGGATTTGATTCGCACTCTTCCCATGCATGATTATTAACCCCACATTGTTGACAACCTTGTGCTTCTTGTACTACGTTTGCTGCGGCTAAATTCTTTTGCATCTCTAACTTCAGCTCTTTGATTTGATTTTCTAATGCGGAGATTTGAGTTGAGTTCGCAGTTTCTGCATCTAAACGAAGCGTTCCTCGGGTCTTTGCTACAGGAGCTCGCATAGAAGGCCAACTCCTTTCTTGTTCAATGATATTTTCCAAGACATAGGATGCTTCATTATGATTCATGGACACAAAATTACCCTTTCCAATGTTATCCACCTTCTCTCTACCTTTATCGTTAAGACCTTCATAGAATATAGCAAGTTGTAGAGCGGGGGTATAACCATGGAGCGGACATCTAGCTAATTTATGTTGAAACCTTGTCCATGATTCTCCTACTGTTTCTCCTTATTGACAAAATCTTGCAAGTTCGCTTTGATCTTTGAGTCTCATCCTCTTCGGATAAAAACGGTTAAAGAATTCGGCTTGAAGTTCTGTCCATGAATTGATTGTTCCAGGTTGTTGTCTATCTAGCCATTCGCTAGCTCTACCGGTTAAGAAGAACGAAAACATATGACAATACAGTTGCTCGCGTGTAATGCCAGGAGTAACATAGGCATCACAAATCTGCATAAACTTCTGAATCGATCTTACCGGATCTTGAATTGCTGTACCACTGTAGAGTCCATGACTTTGAAATTGACTAAACATACCCGGATCAGATCTAAATTTTATATTCTGGATCTCTGGAGGACGGTAACCTATTGGTTGAACATGGAACGACACATGAAGACCAGGGAGGTCTTGCTCAACTCGGTTTTGATTAAGATTATTCTGCCCATTACCTCCTCCTAGTGGATGTTGTATACCAGGTGGAATAAATGATGGAGGTCCTCCTGGAGCAAAGTATGGTAATCCTCCAGGTGGATCTAACTGATCTTGCATGCTTGCCATAGCTCTTCTTTCAGCTCTTTTCTCACGAACACGTTTATTATAAGATCTGAAGCTCCTCTCAGGCTCCGGTAACGGAGGCCAAGAATTAAACACTGTGAAACCTGAAAAAGACTAAAGCAAACCACAAGCGTAAATTCGGAAAAACAAAAACTAAAAACTGAAAAATAAAAACTAATTAAAAACTACTACTCGAAATAGATAACCCACACGCCAACGAGACACAAGTCCCCGGCAGCGGCGACAAAAACTTGGTGTCGCCTAGGGTGTGATAAAAATATGATAAAATAAAGTCTAGAAAACTACGCACTCTCACCCTAGACAGGCACAGTATTGCAAGTATTACATGACGTATGCAAGTTTTAGTTGATAAGTTGAGTTCGTTCTCAGGGACTTAAGTGTGTTAATCACGTGGGTAGGAATAACGAGTAAGAAGTAAATAATTAAAGACATAAAATAAAAGCAATATAATTTCGAAATTAAGAATTAAAACTAAGAAAATAAAGACAATAAGATAAATACGAAGAATATGAGATGAGAAGTATAACTTAGGTTTTGCTAGTATGCACTAATCCTTCTAATTCTTTCTATTAGATCTAGTTAATAAGGGAGAATATTAGCTCTTGTATACTTAGTTAGGATTCTAAATTCCCATTCCTTAGACCTTGAGAGAGACTAAGGGGGCTACGATACAACCAAGAGGCCGTTTCAAATAGGGCTATCAAACGCTACTAAGGCACTAAGCAAACAATTCCTTCAATTGGTGATATGGTGATTAAATCATACCCTAATGACTATCTAGTTAGAATCAGTTTTGTCAGGACTAATATCGACACTAGACGTTATGTGGTGTTTCAATAATTAGACACCCAGCTAAGGTGACCATCTAACTACTATTAAGACAATCCTAATGTGACCAGTTCTAGGACATGCAATACATCAAAACACATAAACAAATATAAAGGTAAGAAGCTAATATCAAATTAAAACATGTAATTCCCAAAGAAACTTAATTAGAAGAATTAGAATTCATAGATTATACATGATGCAAAACCCAAGCTATGGGAAGTTTAGTTCATACCTGAAGGAAATAAACTAAAAGAAATAATGAAAGACATCATCTTGCTCTCTACAATAAAATGGAAGAATAAAACCTTAAGAACTAATTACTATGAGGCAAGGATGATTTACAAGTGATATAAGGGTGTATTTACAGGTGTTTAGAAGACCTAATTCGTTTTCTTGAGGGAGAGGTTAAGTAATGGACTGCAAGCCCAACTCAAATTCGTATGGAAATAAAGATAAATTCTGCTGACTTGTCTTGAGCATATCTTCTTCGTTATTGGTCGGTTTTTGCTCCACAATATACCAAAGAATCCTCACAGAATTATCTACGTCCCTATTGAAGGAATCTTCCAAAATCGTCTTGGTTTTGGAGTTATCACCACTTCTTTAGGCGTAGCTGCAGAAATTCAGATTTAGGCAGCTTTTCCTTTTCCATATTTTTAGCTTTTGTTTCCTTATCTCCAATTACCATGCTAATCTCTTTCCAAATCTTGTAGTCTTTGACTTGGACTCTAATTAATCTCCATAATTATCTTTAAAGCTTCACACTAAATAAACAATTAAACCCAATATGCTCTAAAAATATTATTTTACTAAATCAAGACTCAAAATAGGAAAGTGCACTATTTCTCAAGAAAATCGATTATTATGACTTCTAAATCACTAAAAATGATGTCTCATTCTGTTGAAATATACCTTAATTATTAATTTCCTTAAATATTATTTTCTATATTATAGATTAGAATATATTAGTCTCCAAGTTATTTCCTTTTCTATGAAACTTGTTCCCTAATTATTTCCTTACACATGGAAACTTATTTTCCAAGTTAGTCATGTGTATCCTATATATATAGGATCTTTATGTAAGAAATAATTATCATTGAATAAAGTTATTTTAATTTCTTCATGGTATCAGAGCTTAAGGTTTTAAATCCTTATTCTTAATTTTTTTTTCGCGGCCTTAATTGCCGTTATACACCTTTTTGGTGTTTCTTTTAAAAATTTTATGCCGATCTTCATTGTCGGATATTTTTTTTATTATGTCTATACATGATAATTTTGAATCATATACTTCTTTCGATGAATATGGAACAAGTATGCAAGTAACTACTCAGAATCGATCTAATATCTCCAAAACATCTCCATTCAGCAAGGAACAATTAGAGTATCTGAACCAGTTATTAAATTTATCTGAATTTATTCCTAACACATCTTTGGCTAATTCGCTTGTTCAAAAAGGTGATTTTTCTTCTTCTTTACATACTTCTTCAAATAACGAATTATGGATAATTGATTCAGGCGCTAGTGATCACATAACGAGTCTTTCTCATTTATTCTCATCTTACACACCTTGTCCTGGTAATCTTAGAGTTCGTATCGCAGATGGGTCGTTCTCTCCAGTCGCTGGTAAAGGTTCTATTGTTCTTTCTACGAATCTAACTCTACAATCTGTTCTTCATGTTCCAAAGTTATCATGTAACCTCTTGTCCATTAGTAAACTCACTCAAGACTCAAATTGTGTAGCTAAATTTACTCAATCTCGATGTGAGTTTCAAGATATTAGTTCGGGAAAGATAATTGGCAGTGCTAGAGATGTTGATCAACTCTACTACTTTGAAGGAAATGTTTCCTTGACCAGACAAACACAAATTTCAACGGGTCTATTTTCCCTCTTTACTAAAGATGAAATAATGTTATGGCACTATAGACTGGGACATCCTAATTTCGTATATTTGAGTAAGTTATATCCATCGGTTTTTAAAAATAAAAACCCTTCTCTTTACCAATGTGAAATTTGTCAACTTGCTAAACATCACCGTTCCTCTTTTCCTTCAAAACCACATAAACAATCTAAACCATTTTCTCTCATACATAGTGACATTTGGGGGCCATCAAGAGTAGTAAATAATATAACGGGTAGTCGATGGTTTATCACATTTATTGATGATCATACTCGTGTTTGTTGGGTATATCTTTTAAAGGAGAAATCGGAAGCTGCTGTGATGTTTCAGAGATTTTATGCGATGATAGAGACTCAATTTAATGCTAAAATTCAGGTCTTAAGAACTGATAATGGCAAAGAGTACTTTAATTCCATACTCGGGAAGTTTATTAAGGAAAAGGGTATTATACATCAATCAACATGTGTTGACACACCCCAACAAAACGGTGTTGCTGAACGAAAGAATAGACACCTCTTAGACGTAGCTCGGGCAATTATGTTTACTACAGGAGTTCCTAAAAGATTTTGGGGAGACGCTATTCTCACTGCAACCTATCTCATCAATCGTATGCCATCTCGGGTATGTCAGTTTAAAAAGCCTCTTAATATTCTCTTAGATTTCTATCCTCATGTTCAGTTTTACAATACTCTCGAACCTAAAGTGTTTGGTTGTGTAGTATTTGTTCATATTCATAGTCATAATCGTAGCAAACTAGATCCTCGAGCCCGTAAATGTGTATTTCTTGGATATTCGTCTACTCAAAAAGGGTACAAGTGTTTTGACCCTACAACCAACCGCTTTTATGTGAGTATGGATGTTACTTTTTTCGAAGATCAGTCATTTTTTCCCCAAACTTCTCTTCAGGGGGAGAATCAAAACCAAGTGGATGAAGAAAGTTTTTTGGAAAAAATTGATGTGCTACCTATGTCTTCTGTTTCTTATCCAGAAATAATCACTCCATCCCAAGATAATATTCCTGATGAAGAATTTTATCCTCAAAATGAAGTTATCGGGCCTGGTGATGAAAAATCCAATGACAAACAAAATATAGATTTACCATTGGAGAAAAACAAAGAGTTACTTGTCTATACAAGGAGACATAAACGACAAGATGTGGAGCAACAACCACGACTAGACAGTCAAGATTCGACCCCGACTATATCAAGTAATTCAGAGTCTTCTCTATCTCCAGAGTCTATTGATTTTCAAGACCTTGATATTCCTATAGCTCACAGAAAAGGCACTAGATCATGCACCAATCATCCTATATCTCAGTATGTCTCCTATCATAGATTATCCTCAAATCTTCAAGCCTTTGTTTCTAACTTATCAAAAATAGAAATTCCCAATTCTATACAAGAAGCTCTTGTTGTTCCTGAATGGAAAAAGGCTGTTTTTGAAGAAATGAAAGCTTTGGAGAAAAACCAGACTTGGGAACTTGTGTTCCTTACTAAAGGAAAAATTCCAGTTGGTTGTAAATGGGTGTTTACAGTAAAATATAACAGTGATGGATCAATAGAGAGGTATAAAGCAAGATTAGTGGCAAAAGGATATACTCAAACATATGGAATAGATTATCAGGAGACGTTTGCTCCGGTTGCAAAAATGAATAGTGTCAGAATTTTATTATCTCTCGCAGCTGCTAAGGATTGGCCATTACAACAATTAGATGTCAAGAATGCTTTCCTTAACGGTGAATTGGAAGAGGAAGTGTATATGCACCCACCTCCTGGATTTGGAGTTTTATTTGGTACAAACAAAGTTTGTAAACTCAAAAGATCACTTTATGGTCTTAAACAATCTCCTAGAGCATGGTTTGGACGTTTTACGAAAGCTATAAAAAGTTTCGGATACATTCAAAGCGAAGCAGATCACACTATGTTCTTTAAACACTCTAAGGATAGAAAACTCTCTATACTTATTGTGTATGTAGATGATATTATCTTAACAGGTGATGATCGTGTGGAACAAGAAAATCTAAAGGTTTTTCTGGCTAAAGAATTTGAAATCAAAGACCTTGGGTCTTTGAGATATTTTTTAGGTATGGAGGTTGCTAGAACTAAAGAAGGAATCTTGGTGACACAAAGAAAGTATATTCTAGATCTTCTTAGTGAAACAGGTATGTTGGGGTGCAAGCCAGCTGAAACACCCATAGATGCTAGTAACAAGTTAAGGTCAAATGTTGGTGTAGAGGTTGATAAAGGACAATATCAACGATTAGTTGGAAGATTGATTTATTTATCACATACTCGGCCAGATATTTCTTTTGCAGTAAGTGTTGTGAGTCGATTTATGCACTCACCTCGTGAAGAGCACTTGAATGCAGCTTATAGAGTTCTTAGATATCTTAAAAGGACTCCAGGAAAGGGATTATTGTTCAAGAAATGTGATAATTTGTGGGTCGAAGCATTTACTGACGCTGACTGGGCTGGAAATATAGATGACAGAAGATCTACGTCGGGATATTGCACCTTTGTAGGAGGAAATTTAGTGACTTGGAGAAGCAAAAAAACAAAATGTCGTGGCTAGAAGCAGTGCTGAAGCTGAGTTTCGAGCTTTTGCACAAGGAATATGTGAGCTTTTATGGATAACACGTCTACTAGGTGAATTGAAAATTATTTGCAACCAACCTATGAAGTTATACTCAGATAACAAGGCAGCTATTAACATCTCTCACAATCCAGTACAACATGACAGAATGAAACATGTTGAGGTGGATAGACTTTTTATTAAAGAAAAGATAGATGAAGGAGTCTTATGTATTCCATATATTCCTACGAAACAACAGGTAGCAGATATCTTTACAAAAGGTCTTCAAAGTCAACAGTTCGATTGCTTGATTGGCAAGCTGGGAATGCTCAATATATACGATCCAGCTTGAGGGGGAGTGTTGAAATATACCTTAATTATTAATTTCCTTAAATATTATTTTCTATATTATAGATTAGAATATATTAGTCTCCAAGTTATTTCCTTTTCTATGAAACTTGTTCCCTAATTATTTCCTTACACATGGAAACTTATTTTCCAAGTTAGTCATGTGTATCCTATATATATAGGATCTTTATGTAAGAAATAATTATCATTGAATAAAGTTATTTTAATTTCTTCACAAAAAAAAAAATGTTGGAGATATAAAATCTCATTAATAGAATGCCTTCTCCTAACAGTTCGGACTGTTGGTTGAGTTGGCAATTTAACATGGTATCAGAGCTCTACGGTAGACCGTGGTCACGGGTTCGAGTCTCTCCACCGCCACCCACTTAAAATTTGCATGTGCTTCTTTAGAGTTTGCACGTGAGGGGGCGTGTTGGAGAGAAGGTCACCGGTTCGAGTCTCTCCACCGCCACCCACTTAAAATTTGCACGTGCTTCTTGAGAGCTTGCACGTGAGGGGGCGTGTTGGAGATATAAAATCTCATTAATAGAATGCCTTCTCCTAACAGTTCGGACTGTTGGTTGAGTTGGCAATTTAACACATCCTAATATAAATCTATCACAAATGAGGAGACATCACTCGCGTCCTTTCATATTTTATTTTATCGCGTCTCATTATTTGCATTAAGTTAGTTTAATATTTAATTTTATTTGCACTTTAGTCCTTAAACAAAAACAAAATAAATATTTATTCCATTTACTTTTAATTGTCATTCAAGCAACTATTTACATTTATTGCATAACACTTTAGTCATATCCAATCTGTCCCTGAGATCGAAATCACGTTTACCGGATATTACTTGGACGACCCTTACACTTGCGGTACGTGTCTTGCCCTTTTTATGTGTGTTTATTTAGAACACACAAGGAGACACCATGTTTTTGGCGCCGCTGTCGGAGATGGTAGCGTGTGACCACAGTGTTATCTGTAAGTGTTTTAGTTGCTATTTTTAGTTTGTTTTATTTTTTTGGTTTTACGTTTTTCTTTGTGTTGCTTCTTCTCAGGTTTTACAGGTTTGGTGTATGCTCTCGGATCCCGAGAGACTAGTCCGAGCTAAGAACAAGAGAGACAGAGAAGCAAAAGAAAAAGCAAGGTTAGAAGAAGAAATGGCAGATTTAAACGCTCAAGATCCCAAAATTCATTTGGATGAAAACGGTCTTCCGATAGTTCCACCTATTACCAATTCCACTGGTAGGAGTCCAAAATGCTCAATTACCAATTCCTCCTAGAGGTCAACAACCAGTCAATAACAATGGTGTAGAACTTTAAGATGATGGACCGCGACTCTTCCAATCGAATAACTATATACCTTTCCGTCTACCACCACTAGGACCCCGTCCTCCCGCAATTCAAGGAATTCGATTCAGACCAGACGCAGGTATGATTAGTCAGTTTACAACTATCGGACAGTATAGTGGTGCAGCCTGTGATGATCCTATTCGAGCTATGTATAAGTTCATGCAAATCTGTGATGCATATGTGGTGTAGCCTAGGGTGTGATAAAATAATAGAATAAAAGATAGATAAACAATGCACAAATCACCCTAGATAAGCACGGTACTGCAAGTATTACAGGACGTATGCAAGTTTTAATGATAAGTTGAATTCGTCCTCAGGGAATTAGTGTGTTATACGAATGAGCAATAATTGAGTAGCGAGTAATTAATTAAAAGACAGAAAATAAAGATGATTGATTGAGAGAATATTTAATTAAACTAATGAAAATAAAAGACAATAAAGTAAATATTAAGAAATATGAGATGAGAGATATAGCTTAGGTTTTGCTAGTATTCACTAATCCTTCTAATTCTTTCTATCGAATTCTAGTTAATAAGGGAGATAAATAGCTCTTGGATACTTAGTCAGGATTCTAAATTTCCATACCCTAGACCTTGAGAGCGAGTAGGGGGGCTACGACACAACCACGAGGCAGCCTAAACTTAGGGTTATCAAGCGCTACCAAGGCCCTAAGCAATACAATTCCATACATGGTGATAGTGATTAAAACAAACCCTAATGACTATCTAGTTAGAATCGGTGTTGTCAGGACCAATATCGGACACTAGACGTTATGTGGTGTTTCCATAATTAGAAACCCCTTCCGGGCTACCATCTAAATACTATTAAGAAAGCCTAAAGTGATCAGGTTTAGGACATACAATAATTCAAAACACATAAACAAATATATAGGTAAGCAGCTAATATCATATTAAAACATATAATTCCCAAAGAAACTTAGAAAGAAAGAAAATAGAATTCATATATTATACATAATGAAAAACCCAAGCTATGGGAAAATTAGTTCATACCTGAAGGAAATAAACTAAAAGATTAAATAAAAAACTTCATCTTGCTTTCTACAATAACTCTAATGATATAAACCCTAAGGACTAATTTATGTGAGGCGAGGATTAAACCTATGCCTTGGATTTGAGCAAAGATGATTTACAAGTTATGTAAGGGTGTATTTATAGGTGTTTAGAAGCCCTAATTTTTTTTCTTGGAGTAGAAGATAAGTAATGGACTCCTAGTCCAACTCAAATTCGTAACCCTAAAATATAGAAAAGGTAACAATCAGCCACGTTTTTGTTTTGGTCATAACTGCTTCAATAGTTATCTGTTTGATTCGTTGCAATAGTTCAAACTGATCGTCTCGGAAAGCTCTTTAACATTTCTGTTGAACATTCTTCCAAATTCCTAACCAATCTTCATATATAAGCCCTTTTGTGGCTGTGGGTGCTGGAATTCAGATTTATTTGGCAACTTTATCTTTCCATATCCTAGCTTTTCCTTTCTTTTCTCCAATTTCAATGTATATCTTCTTTCCTTTATCTTTAGAATTTACTTTGAATCTAATTAATCTCCATATATATCTTTAAAGCTTCACACTAAATAGATAATTAAACCCAATATGCTCTAAAAATAATAATTCATTAAATTAAGACTAGAAATAGGAAAGTGCACTATATCATGTGAAAATCGAGTATTTAGACTTCTAAAACACTAAAAATGATGTCTCTAACTAATATTAATTTATGACAAATGAGGAGACATCAAGACCCCCAACTCAAAGTTGTATCGTCCCGATACAATAAAAATAAAAACAAAGGGAAGTCTCTAAATACACACCTAGGTCATTTAAGCACAATGGGAAAGGAGATAGCAGGATATATAGAATAGACATAAAACAACTACTCAGAAAATTTCATGTAATAATATTTAACAACTAACACTTCTCACATCCACAGTCAACACCGTTTGAATTCAAGATTGGATTAGCTTCGCAATCTAAGAAGGATTGTAACTTTACTCAGTTCACCAAGGAAGCTATAGATTGTTCATCGAACTTTACTAGTATCCAAAGATCCACTTAACTACTCTCTATTGGTACAATCACTTCTAGATTACATAGCAAAGAATCAAAAGGCCTTTAAGGTTGTAATGTAGGCTTAGGGACGGTATGATACATATATTTGGATAATTTAAGGTGAGCTTTTGGCTCTCTCCTCACTAGCCATCAACGAATCGCCCTAGAGCTTGAGTTACTCTCATAAAATGTTTCTCACTCAACCCAATGATTTTTCTTGATGCACAAGGTAGCATCCACAATAACCCAATTAATGCATAAAGATGTTCACATAAAAATTCCTCTTTGCCGGTCGAATATATATTCTTCTCATATCAAATTTCTTTTTTTCTTTTCTATAGCTATGACTCTCTTTTTGATGTTCGAGATATCATGCTATTATTTTTCATATATTTTTCTTTTCTTTTCATGCTTTTTAGCTTATATCATTCACTATTACCCTAGAAAAGGGTTACAATATAAACCTGCGAATCATCATATAAATAATAACAGAGCACAATTAATAAGCTCAAAAATCCCAACCGAATAACAATTCCCATAGTGGTGGACCCACCACCCCAAACTCAAGCTCTAAAACAACTGTCTATGTATTGCGATTCGAGTGCAGGTCATATGGAAAATTCCTATAATCTAAAGGGATATGGCTTATAACGTGGTTAAATAAAAAGGCTTTAGAAAGGCTAGAAGGGGCTGAGAAGGATATAAAATATCAAATCAAATAATAGGGTAAGAAAGTTAAAAGCCTTCAAGTGGCTTCAATATGAAAGAACTGCCTTAATCATTTTCTAAACCATGCAATTCTGTTATTCTCTTATCTTTAGCACGTTCATCAAATGGGTTTGTCAACTAGCTTGGATCTCACGGCCTACAAACCACTCAACGCTCCCTGAGATCGAACAAACTTTCTATCGCATTGCTTACTAATCTTGTCTTTACTATCAATGTGTGTTTTCCTGCAATACTCAAAGCATACAAAATAAAATAGCTCATAAACATACTACTTACTATCATTAACTCACTGAGCTTATGCTTTCAAGCTATTAAACACACTCTACATCTAATTCCCATGTATCAAAAATTTTAATTTCTACCTAAAAACAAAAAAATGGAGATGGGAGACAACAAATCCCCACACCCCAACTCAAAAATGAGCTGTGTCCCCACGACTCGAAAATGACTCGAAAAAGAAAGATAAAGCATTTACAGAAATGGTAAGGAAGAAAAAGAACATACTCTCGAGGCTATTGCCTCGCATTATCGACATCAAAGATAGGATTTGCTGGATCTGTCTTTAATTGCTCAAGGAGTGTCATGATGTGCACTTGATTGGCTTTGATTTGTGCCACATCTTCGGCTAAGGAAGTTTGAGCTTCTTCGACTTTGTTTACATGCTCCTCCATTTTCTCTTGCCAATTTTTCTCCTTTTCTTCTTTTGAGACTTGCGTAAAACCCGCTCCTCTCAAGACTTTCATGATCCAAGCATCGTTAATAATGTTACTCTTTTTAAACTCCAGTTTCTCTTTGTCACCCAAATTACATCCGCTTTTCGCACAAGACACGTGATCAAAGTAGGATATTTCACATTATAAACCGTTTTAGGAGAGACCGGAAATCGCATCACCTCCCCAAAGATCAACTGTACCACATTAGCTTCTTCTCCTCTCAAAATACAATTCAAAAATAGAGAGTTCTTTTAACTTATGTCCCAAATTCGTGTGTTTCCAAATACATTAGGAAAAAGGAAATTGTGCCAAACTTTAGCATCCGGTTGAAGATATTTGTAAGGCCAAGGTGCATTCAATTCTCCCTTATGTGATTGCACTTTCTCCTTGTCTAAATCATGTTCAAAATGTAAATTCCAATCAAAGATTCTTTGTCTTTCCACCGCTTCTCTATACTTTCATGGTCCAACCAATTTCTTAAACTTGAAGTGGTTTCTAATCTCTTCAACTGTGAAAGGAACTAACTTTCCTCTAACTGGAACACAACCTTCACTATCTCGGCTAAAGAGGCCTAAATTGAAATCTGAAACTAACTCATGACATAATTCAGAACGTTTTACCATGAATGTAGACCAACCCAATCTTTCACCAAGCTCCAAGAATCTCTTGTACTCTCCTTTACCAACTTCTTCATCGAATACTTTCTCATAAGCAAAGTGTAGTTCCTTTAATTGTTTCTCTACAGAAGCTATCATGGCCTTTGTTTCTTTCTCTTTATCTTCGGGTGTAGGACTTTTGAATGGGAGAGGTTGTGTTTTCTTCTTCACAAAAAGGTTAACCCTTTTTCCTTTAGAATCAAACATAGCTAGCTCACCTCTCTTTACATTGTCTATCTTACCCTTTGTGTTGGAACTAGAACATTTCTCACTTTAATTCTTCTCAATAGAACCAAATACCTTGCTTTTCTTCATCTGCCTCTTAGTAGATAATGTTTCTGTTCTTTTAGTCATCTCAATAAACCTCCAACTCAAAGCTTTAACCACTCTTGAAATTTAAAACTCTTGATTATTGGTTGAACAATCTTTATTTGGGTTAGGAAATGTGTTTTGATGATGAATCTCTATATGGGTAAGATGAGTTCTTGATGTATAGGTATGGATCTAAGAAATGGTTGGATGAATTTTGAAATTTAGGCTTTTGATTCTTGGATTAAATGTGTTTTGGTAAGATTTGGGTGGTTGAATCTTATTTGAAATGATGTGGAGAGAAGATTTGATGTGTTTTTATGGTGATTGGGTAGTGTTTTGATGTATGGGGAAGGTTTGATGAAGGTTTAATGGAGTTGGGAGAGGTTTGGAGAAGAAAGAGAAGCTTAAGGATTGTAAAATTCGCAATAGACTAACTGATGTCTCCCTATTTGTTCTAATTATTAGCCCTTTGGAGACATCCTTTTAGGTGAATAAATGACTTATTTGATAGACTTTTAGGCTTAATTGATCATATTGCACTTCCTCCCCTTGGAAATTAACTATTTGCAGAATCTGAGCTTTTGTGCGTAAATTTGACTATTTTTAATGCAAAGTTAAGTGGTTCTTAAATCTTATGAAACACCAATACAAGGAGAAGAAGTGAGAATAAAGTTTTAGCGTATTTTAGAGTGTTAGGAAATGATTTCGAGTCGAGTTTCTATTTTTAAAGTACACTTTCCTATTTCGTTTTCTTGATTTATTGATTTATTCTTTTTAAGCATATGCGGTTTAATTATTTATTTAATGTGAAGCTTTAAAAGATAAATGGTAATTACTTCGAGACCAAGTCAAGATAAAGATGAAAGGAAAGAAGATTTACATGGAAATAAGAAGATTTAGGAAAGATTTATTCAAAGGAGGAAAAGATAAAGGTGCCTTGTGAATCTAAAAATCCAGCCACATTTTAGAGATTAAATCATAATTAAAGATTGGCATGGATTCTGGACGAATGGTCTGCACCAATAGAAAGAGCTTTCCAAGACAAGCAGTTTCATATATTGGAACTTCTCAAACGGATAAGTATTGAAAATGATATGACCAAATCAAATCAGCAGAATCTTATCTTTTAGAGCTACGAATTTGAGAGTCCTTGACTTGTCTTCCACTCCAAGCAATTTCGACCTAGGGTCTTCCAACACCTATAAATACACCCCTTAGACCTCATAATTAAGTACCTCTCACAATTTATTCAATACATACATCCTTAGAGAGAGAGTCAGAGACTTTAAGAGCAAGAAGGCAAAGGAGGAGCTAGAGCTGGAGGAATCCTGTTCTTCCATCAACAGTTATCTAATCCTTAGGTTATATATTTCTTTTCTGTAATTAAATATGATGTCTTTCTATTTAGTTTCAGTCTTTAATAGTGCTATGAGCTAAACTTTTATATACTTGAGAATCGCATTAAAGGGATGAACCCTAATTAATTATTTCTATGTTTTGAATTTGGGATTGTTAGATTTAAATTGAATAGAGTTTTAGGTATTGGATATTACTTTGTTTTCATTACTAATTCTTTTAGGAACAACTAGAATTAGCTGTTAGTATTTGGGCTATTCACTTTAGTGGCGAAGTGATCATCCGACAGGGGGGTTTGAATACAGATCTAGGTAATACCCGTGTAATGTCCGTTATTGAACGACGGGCTTAACTAGTTACATAGCCAAAGAGGTAAAATCATATCATCCGAAAAGCCATATTCGACCATACAGGTGTTTATGATACTTTAGGATAGCTTCTAGGTCCACCCGACAGGGGGCTAGGAGATATTAGAGTCCCGACTAATATTATAATTCCAATTCTACCCTTAAACAAAGTGATGTCTCCTCATTTGTGATAGATTTATATTAGGATGAGACATCATTTTTAGTAATTTAGAAGTCATTATAGTCGATTTTCTTGAGAAATGCTACACTTTCCTATTTTGAGTCTTGATTTAGTAAAATAATATTTTTAGAGCATATTGGGTTTAATTATTTATTTAGTGTGAAGCTTTAAAGATAATTATGGAGATTAATTAGATTCCAAGTCAAAGACAACAACTTATGGAAAGAGATAGACATGGTAATTGGAGATAAGGAAATAAAAGCTAAAAACATGGAAAAGGAAAAGCTGCCTTAATCCTGAATTTCTGCACCTACGACCACAAATCAGCTTATATCTCAAGAACGGTGAGGAATTTGGAGAAACGGTCAAGAGCAAAGTTAAAGAGCTTTCCGAGACGATGAATTTGGTGTACTCATACGCGTCAAACGGATGAATATTGAAGCTGTTAGAGCCAAAAGAAGATCGGACCTGATTTCATGTTTTTAGGGTTACGAATTTGAGTTGGGCTTGGAGTCCACTACTTACTTCTCCTTCAAGAAAACGAATAGGGCTTCCAAGATACCTATAAATACACCCTCTTATCATTGTAAACATGTCCTTGCTCAATTGCAAAGTATAGGCTTAGTCTTTACTTATATTTTCTTAGTTTTAAACAATAGCTTAGTCCTTTAGATAGATATTCATCCTTAGAATCAAGCTATTCATCCAAGAAGCAAGTTGACCTATAGAAGAATACAAGAAGAAGAAGATTGGAGCCTGACAACCCCTCTTCTACATCTCACCTTCTCTATACCTAGAGTAATTAGCTATAGATCTATTCTCAACTATATTTCTAAGCTTTTATTCTCTGTAAGTTTACTTTTAATTGTTGGATTATTATTTTGATCTTTAAATACTATTTGTTATTTTAATTGGTTAAGCTTGGCGTATATTGTATTATGTGTTTTGACCTATTTCCTAGATCTGATCAATCTTAGGATTATTCTTAGTTATTGACACACCACATAATCGTCTAGTGTGACTAGATAGCCACTAAGGTTTGTTGCAATCCTGGTTAATATATAATGCTTAATGTGACAGGTTAGAATAACAATTTAGTAATAGACGTAGTAATCCTAATCTATTTGACTTACTTTCATATTAGTTATTTGTTTTGTTTAATTGTTTTATTTATTTATTTGCATTAGATAGTTATTTACCTTTTCATATTTTATTCAAACATCTAAATTCATCTACGCTTGTTAAACATAAATTGATCTAACGGATACAATCCCTGCGAACGAACTTGACTTATCATTAAAACTTGCATACGATCTGTGATACTTGCAGTGAGTTCCGTGGTTATCAAGGGTGTGTGACTCTTTATTATTATCTTTATTTATCTATTATTTTATCACACCTTTGCCCCCACCAAGTTTTTGGCGCCGCTGCCGGGGATTTATCTTTAAGTTAAATCTATTTGGTGTTTATTTAGTGTAGAAGTTTTTATTTGTTTTCAGTTTTACGCGTTTTCTTTTTAGTCTCTTCTCAGGTTTATTAGGTATGGAGAATTATTACGCACAAAATATGCATGGGGCCCAAAGTCAAAATTTTTATCAAGAAGGTTCGAGCTATCAACTGCAAGCTCCACCACAACCCATGCATAATCCACAAGAAGAAGCTATAACCAAGCTCGAAGGACTGATGGGTAATTTAGTGAATCTGGTTCAAAATGTTGTGCAGCTCCACAATGAGCAAACTGCAAAAGTGGAGGCCTTGGAGACACAAGTAACGCAAGTGACCAATTCTTCTCTAAAATATCAGCAAGAGACTCCACCGTTAATCCGAAGCATCATAGAAGAACAGGTTCGACAAGCATTTCCATCTCACCGAGTTTTTGAAAGTATAAGTTATCTGGAGAGTATGGAAAAGCAACATGCGGCAAAGATAGATGCTAATACAACCTTAATACGTTCGATGCACCAAAAATATCAAGCAATGAAGCAAAGATTAACGGACCTCACTACGATCAATCAACAGTTACAACAAGAATTACATAAGAAACTGGGTTATAGCAATGTTGGGTTCGAAATTTCAACCGTAGAAGAACCAACCAAGCTTAGCTTAGAAGAAGTAATTGTTAAAGATCAAATTACAAAGGAGGTTGAACCAGAATTCAAGTATGTGGAAGAAGAAAAAGAAACCAATAAAGAAGAGACAACCGCACAAGAGGTGCAAAAAGAAGGAAGTAAGGTGGAACCACCACCTACACATCCGTTACTATCACCACTTCATCTACAAAGAATTACTTATCCTAGTGGTGATACTAAAACTAAAACGTCAAGCCCAGAAGAAATCATTGTTCCTATACTCGACGTCCCATACATGCAAACTGGCCTAGGTAAACAAATTGATGATGATGCCATTGAAATCGATAGCGATGTTTGGTTCGATGTTGTTGAAGAGTTCAGCCTTCAAGAAGAGGAGGAAGTGGAATCATCACAAGTTCCACTTAATGAGCTAGAAGAACAAAGCACGATATGCATAGAGGACGTAATCGCATATAAAGAGCCTACACCACCGATAGTCTGCAAGGAAGATCTGTCTAAAAAGAGTGAAAGTGTAGAAGTTGAGATTGAGAATAGGGACCATACTAAAGAAAGCTTGACGACCATTCCAAAGAAATTACCACAAAAGATGCAAGATCTTGGAGCTTTATATCTCCACATTAATATAGGTGGTAATTTCAAGGCCAAAGCGATGTGTGACTTGGGTTCAGGAAGGAATATCATGCCCAAGAGTTTGTTCGAGAAATTAGGCATGGGAGATGCCAAAAGAAAAGATATTGATTTGCCGCTCCTAGATAATTCAACGATAAAGCCATGGGGAGTCATTGAAGACATGCTTGTCCAAGTAGGTACTTTAACTATACCTACAGATTTTGTTATCCTTGATAGCATTGCAGGTCAACATGTTCCATTGATACTTGGACGCCCATTCTTGGCGACAAGTCACAGTGTAATTGATATGCATAGGGGAACCGTGACTTTCCAAGTGGGAAAAGAATCTAAAACATTCCACTTGGTGGATGAAAAGCATGAGGAATCACGTATAGAAGTCCCGATACTCCGAGTTGTGACACAAGAAATTAAAAAGAAAGTCCACAGTCAACCCGTGAAAAAGAGAATCAAAAGTGAGTTTGGGGTTGGTGACATGGTTGCATGGAAATCCCCCAAACAAGAAAATAGACCACGGGGATTCAAGGATTCGTGGATGGGTCCGTTTGTAGTTACGAGAGTTATTTCGTCAAAACGGATTGAAATACAAGCTAAGAAGGGTCACAAACTTCGGATAGTAGATGAGCATGACCTAACCCGTTATTGGGGAGGTTATGTACGCAAGCCTTAATCGAGGTAACACGTCTAACTTTGAAAGACGTTAAACAAAAGTGCTGTACGGGAGACAACCCGTAGTTTTTTTTAATATTCATGTCTTTTACGTTTTTAATTTATGTTTAATTTAGTTATTTTTAGTTGATAGTGCATATTTGAGAAAGGTATTAGTGTTTTTGATGCTTAGGTATTGGAGAAATCGAGTTAGGGAGGCGAACAAAATTTTTTCAGACAGAAACTTCGGCAAGTAATATCTTTGCGCTCGGATATCGGAATCAGGTGATTTTTGAGCCTAAACTGCATAACTTTTCGAGATCTAGCTGATGGGGAGGTTTTTGCCAGGTGCGGTACACCGGAACTTAGCCGCGGTGCACCGCACGGTAAAAACCCGTACCACGGGGTAGAGCTACGGGTTTTATCCAGAAACGAAAAAAAAAAAATAGCTGATGGGTCCGGTATACCGGACCCTATACCGCGCCATGCACCGCACAAACACGTACCACGGGGTCCTACCACGGGTTTTTTGACGTAGGAGGCGCGGAGCACCCCCGCGGTACACCGGACCCTGGTCCGCAGCTCAAAAACCCGTACCACGGGGTCCTACCACGGGTTTTATCCGGAAGCTAAAAATTTTTTATCATCAGATGTTCCGGTATACCGGAGGATATGCCCGGTATACCGCGCCACGCCACCAGAAAGAGAAAGTTACGGGTTGAGCTTATAAAAGAGATATAGAGCTATTAATTCCGGATTTCATAAACCTCAAGCCTCTTTCTCTTCTCCAAAACTCCCCTAACTCCATTAAAGCTCATAAAAACCTTCACCAAACACCAAAACACTACCAAATCACCATCCAAATCCTTCCCTACATCATTACAAAGAAGATTCAAGCACCCAAATCATATCAAAATACCTAGAAACCAAGAATCAAAGCCATGTATCTCAACATCTTTTTCTAAAAATCCTTAAACCCACACCATTAAAGCTTGATTCAATCATACCCACATGGAGAATTATCATCCTAACACCTTTCCTAACCAAAATAAAGCTTGTTCCACCTATGATCATAAAGTTACAAATTTCAAGAGTGTTCAAAGCTTTGAGTTGGGGGTCAAAAGAGATGATGAAGAGAATAGAGATATTATCAAGTGTATGGGATATAAAGAATCAAAGCAAGATATTGGAGATGAAAGCTTCTGGGACGCTAGTAGCTGTGTTCAAAACATATTCCTGGATGAACAACTGTCACATGAGAGGTTATTCAAAGAGCAAAGTTGGAAGAAGATTAACAAAAGATTTCTAGAGTGTGATTGATTGGGATATATGAAGATGTAAGGGAAAGCGAGTGGTGATAATAGAAGTTTTCATACATGAAAGCACTGCACCCTATTTCGGGTATTGATCAGGCGAGGTAAATAGCCTCGAAGAGTATGTTTTCTTTCTTACTTACCAACTCTTTTATGTGCAATATGTGCTAAAATTTTAATTTTCTTTTATTTTATTTTTGAGTCTTTTCGAGTCGTGGGGACACGGCTCATTTTTGAGTTGGGGGTGTGGGGATTCGTTGTCTCTCATCTCCATTTTTCTGTTTTTAGGTAAAATTAAAATTTTTATTTGAAGGTTTAGATGTATGAAGAGTGTGTTTAATAGCTCGAAAGCATAAACTCAGTGAGTTAATGATAGAAAGTAATATGTTTATGAGCTATGTTATTTGTATGCTTTGAAGTATTTGCAGGAAAACACACATTGATAGTAAAGAAAAGATTAGTGAGCAATGCGATAGAAAGTATGTTCGATCTCAGGGAACCTTGAGAAGTGTGTAGGCCGTGAGATCCAAGCTAGTTGATAAACCATTTGATGAAAGTGCTAAAGGTAAGAAAATAACGAAATTACATAGTGTAGAAAGTGATTAAGGCGGTTCTTTCATATTTGAAGCCTTTGAAGCCTTTTTTATACCTTCTCACCATGTTATTTTTGATTTTATATGCTATATCCTTCTCAGCCCCTTCTAGCCTTTCTAAAACCTTTTATTTAGCCACATTATAAGCCATATCCCTTTAGATTATAGGACTTTTCCATATGACCCGCACTCGAATCGCGATGCATAGACAGTTGTTTTAGAGCTTGAGTTTGGGGTGGTGGGTCCACCATTATGGGAATTGTCATTGGGTTGGGATTTTTGAGCTTATTAATTGTGCTCTGTTATTGATGATGATTCACAAGATTATATTGTAACCCTTTGCCGGGGTAATAGTGAATGAAAAAGAAGCTACGAGCTAAATTTTCCAATAAGGGCATAAAAATATATATATGATAAAATAGCGTGATATCTCAACATAAAAAGAGAGTCATAGCTATAGAAAAGAAATTGATTTGAAAAAAGAAAATATATATATTCGGACCGGCAAAGTGGAATTTTTATGTGAACATCTTATGCTTTAATTGGGTTATTGGGGATGCTAAATTGTGCATCAAAGAAATCATTGGGTTGAGTGAGAAACGTTTAATGAGAGTAACTCAAGCTCTAGGGCGATTCGTTGATGGCTAGTGAGGAGAGAGCCAAAAGCTCACTCTAAATTATCCAAATATACTTATCATACCGTCCCTAAGCCTACATTACAACCTTAAAGACCTTGTGATTCTTTGCTATGTAATTGAGAAGTGATTGAGCCAATAGATAGTAGTTAAATGGATCTTTGGATACTAGTGAAGTTCGATGAACAATCTATAGCTTCCTTGGGGAACTGAGTAAAGTCCCAATCCTTCTTACATTGCGAAACTAATCTGATCTTGAATTCAAGCTGTGTTGACTGTGGATATGAGAAGTGTACAGGTATGTAGTTTTTAAATATTATTACATGAAATTTTCTGAGTAGTTGCTTTGAGTCAATTCTCCATATTCTTCTATCTTCTGTCTTCTGTGCTTAATTGACCTAGGTGTGTATTTAGAAGACTTCCCTTTGTTTTTATTTTTATTGTATCGGGACGATACAACTTTGAGTTGGGGGTCTTGATGTCTCCTCATTTGTGATAGATTTATATTAGGATGAGACATCATTTTTAGTAATTTAGAAGTCATTATAGTCGATTTTCTTGAGAAATGCTACACTTTCCTATTTTGAGTCTTGATTTAGTAAAATAATATTTTTAGAGCATATTGGGTTTAATTATTTATTTAGTGTGAAGCTTTAAAGATAATTATGGAGATTAATTAGATTCCAAGTCAAAGACAACAACTTATGGAAAGAGATAGACATGGTAATTGGAGATAAGGAAATAAAAGCTAAAAACATGGAAAAGGAAAAGCTGCCTTAATCCTGAATTTCTGCACCTACGACCACAAATCAGCTTATATCTCAAGAACGGTGAGGAATTTGGAGAAACGGTCAAGAGCAAAGTTAAAGAGCTTTCCGAGACGATGAATTTGGTGTACTCATACGCGTCAAACGGATGAATATTGAAGCTGTTAGAGCCAAAAGAAGATCGGACCTGATTTCATGTTTTTAGGGTTACGAATTTGAGTTGGGCTTGGAGTCCACTACTTACTTCTCCTTCAAGAAAACGAATAGGGCTTCCAAGATACCTATAAATACACCCTCTTATCATTGTAAACATGTCCTTGCTCAATTGCAAAGTATAGGCTTAGTCTTTACTTATATTTTCTTAGTTTTAAACAATAGCTTAGTCCTTTAGATAGATATTCATCCTTAGAATCAAGCTATTCATCCAAGAAGCAAGTTGACCTATAGAAGAATACAAGAAGAAGAAGATTGGAGCCTGACAACCCCTCTTCTACATCTCACCTTCTCTATACCTAGAGTAATTAGCTATAGATCTATTCTCAACTATATTTCTAAGCTTTTATTCTCTGTAAGTTTACTTTTAATTGTTGGATTATTATTTTGATCTTTAAATACTATTTGTTATTTTAATTGGTTAAGCTTGGCGTATATTGTATTATGTGTTTTGACCTATTTCCTAGATCTGATCAATCTTAGGATTATTCTTAGTTATTGACACACCACATAATCGTCTAGTGTGACTAGATAGCCACTAAGGTTTGTTGCAATCCTGGTTAATATATAATGCTTAATGTGACAGGTTAGAATAACAATTTAGTAATAGACGTAGTAATCCTAATCTATTTGACTTACTTTCATATTAGTTATTTGTTTTGTTTAATTGTTTTATTTATTTATTTGCATTAGATAGTTATTTACCTTTTCATATTTTATTCAAACATCTAAATTCATCTACGCTTGTTAAACATAAATTGATCTAACGGATACAATCCCTGCGAACGAACTTGACTTATCATTAAAACTTGCATACGATCTGTGATACTTGCAGTGAGTTCCGTGGTTATCAAGGGTGTGTGACTCTTTATTATTATCTTTATTTATCTATTATTTTATCACACCTTTGCCCCCACCACAAAGCATAGGTTAAATTGATTAGGTGGATTCCTAGCGAGACTCAAGTATCTCTCTTATTTGAAGTCAGTCTTTTATTTGCTTTTATTTATTTTAATTTAGTTTTTATTTATTTGCATCTTTAGTTGTTAGAAAACCAACGAAAATCTTTTATTTACTTTTCTGTTGAACAATTATTCTTACTATCTGATTAATACTGGAGTTGAACCTAATCCGTCCATGAGAACAAACTCGATTTATCGAATATTACTTGGACAACCGTACACTTGCGGTAATTGTGGTTCCTTTGTTTTTTGCACTTAATTTTATAACACACCAGGACCCACCACTAACCTTCCTATTCTTTATAACCAAAAACACAACTTTTTTCTCTCTTCAACGGCGCTGACTGGCTTACCGGCCATATGGCCCGGTATACCGGTGCTACTGTTCTTTGAAAATCATGCTTCGGCAAAAAAACCCGCACCGCGCACATGAGGGTTCGTGTTTTGTCTTGGCCGGCATACCGGCGGAATGGCCCGACATACCGGTGCTAATTGCTTTCAAAAATCAACTCTCGGCAATGAACACGAGACACGTACACGAGGGCTCGTGTTTCGACCCGCCGGCTACCGGTCGTGTGACCGGCATACCAGTGGTCAAATCTGAATATGCCCAAAAAAATCGGTTTTCCTCCCAAACTCGATTTCTTTAACACCTGAACATCAAAAACACTAATACCTTTCTCAAATATGCATATCAACTAAAAACAACTAAACTAAACATGAATTAAAAACATTAAAACATAAAAAAAATTGTGGGTTGTCTCCCGTACAACACTTTTATTTAATGTCTTTTAAAGTTAGACGCGTTACCTCTATCAAGATTTGCGAATATAGCCTCCCCAACAACGAGCAAGGCTATGAACGTCAACTAATCTCTTCTTAATACCCTTCTTGGGTCTGATCTCTATCACCTTAGCTGAAACAACTTTAGTGACGATGAATGGTCCCATCCACGAGTCTTTGTAACTTCGTGGCCTATTTTCTGGTTTGTGGGCTTTCAATAGAACTTCATGTCCAACCCCAAACTCGATGATTGGCTCAGTATCCACAGGCTTTTCATGGATCTTCTCTTTGAGGACTTTTTGATGCGAAAGGTTGTGGATGATAGGAACGGTGGGATCTGACTTCCTTGGTTTCTTACCCCAGACATAGAATGTCTCGGATACGTTCTTAGCATGAAGGGTAATGGTCCCTTCTTGGAATTTGATTATGCTCTGACTTGTGTCCATGAAAGGCCTTCCAAGTATGATTGGAACCTGCTTATCTGCATCAAAATCAAGTATAACAAAGTCAGTAGGGATGGTGATATTACCTGATCAGACAAGAACGTCCTCCACTATCCCCCATGTCTTGGTAACTGAGTTGTCAGCAAACTGCAACTTCACTGGATCTTTCTCTGATTTCTGAAGATCAAGTCTCTCGAACACTAATTTTGGCATAAGATTCACACCTGAACCCACATCGTACATAGCTTCCGTCTTGAGCATACTATTTATTTGGATAGAAAGGTTGAGACTTCCAGGATCTTTGATCTTTAATAGTAACTCTTTTTCTACTCTTCTTGAGACTCTCACAGTCTCTCTCTTGGCTTCTACACTCGCTTCTTTCTTTGGAATAACTTGCGTAAAAACTTTTTGCGGTGTAAGCCCTTTCTTCGCAATCTCAAGCATTTGGGCGTTGATATTCTTAGGAGTGTACGCCTCTACAAATATCTTGAGTACAATTCCATCCTTCGAATTTGTATCTGGAATGGTTGATGACACTGTTTGAACAACTGGTGGCGATTCCACCTTCTCTTCTTCTTTATTTTCTTGCACAACATGTGCAACTTCAACTCTTGGTTCTTTTGAGGCTTCTTCCACTTTTTCTTTAGCTTGCTCATCTTGTAACTCCATAACTGATCTAATCTCTTCTTGCATATCTCTCAGAAGCTGTATAAAGTCGGATTTTTATGAATCTTCTTCCACATCATCTTCAGAACAGTTAGAGTCCACGGGGATAGACTTGGTTGGTTCTTCTTCGGTACTTGGAACTTCCACGGAACTTTCGGCAGCATGCGGTACTTCCTTGTTTTCTTCAATATCCAGGCAAATAGCCTTGCATGCTTCGAACCCAACATTAGCTTCACCTCTTTCGATAGCCTTCAATTATTTTTGTTCCATAATATTTGTAAGAACTTTATTCATTTTTTCTACTTGCGTACTTAAAATCTAAATTGAAGCTTCTTGTTCTCGTAACTTCTCGTTTTACGAATTCATATTAGTGGTCATAAGATTCATAAAATTCTGCAATTGTTGATCACCCATAGCTCCTTCTTGAGGATACTGTGGTAGAGCTTTCTGAGCTAAAGTCTCGGTATATGCATCATTAACAGGTTGTTGTGGGGAAGCAGGTCGATTATAATCTGACTTTGATATCGACCTCTTGGTTGGAAAGAGTTATTCTGGGGACGAGGTTGATAATGACCAGGATTAGCGGCCCCTTGTGGATTTGAATACTGCATACCCGGATGATTCCTGTTACCAAATTGATAATTTCTTCGGTTGGATATGAAATAAACAGATGCTGGATCTCCTTCGCACTCTTCCCATGTATGATTCGTAACCGCACACTGTTGACAACCTTGTGATTCTTTCACTACATTTGCTGCGGCTAAATTTCTCTGCGTCTCAAGCTTAAGTTCTTTGATTTGATTTTCTAATGCGGATATTTGAGTTGAGTTTGCAGTTTATGCATCTAATCGAAGCGTACCTTAGGAATTTGTAATAGGAGCTCGCGAAAGTGGCCAACTCCAGTCTGTTTCAATGATATTTTCTAAACCTTCGGCGGCTTCTGCAAGATCCATGGACACGAAATTTCCCTTTCAAAGATTATCTACCCTCAATCTACTTTCTCTATTGACACCCTGATAGAATATAGTTAACTGTAAAGATGGGGTGTAACCATGGAGCGATCATCTAGCTAACTTCTATTGAAACCTTGTCCATGCTTCTCCTACTTCTTCTCCATTCTCTTGACAAAACTTTGCAAGCTCGCTTTGGTCTTTGAGTCTCATACTCTTCAGATAAAAACGGTTAAAGAATGCGGCTTGAAGTTCTGGCCATGTATTAATAGTTCCTGGTGGTTGCCTATCTAGCCACTCACCAGCATTACCGGTCAGAAAGAACGAAAACATACGACAATACAGTTGCTCGCGTGTAATGTCTGGAGTAACATAGGCATCAAAAATCTGCATGAACTTCTGAATCGCTCTTACCGGATCTTGAACTGCTACATCAATGAAGAGTCCAAAACTTTGAAATTGACTGAGCATGCCCGGATCGGGTCTAAATTTGATATTCTGGATATCTGGAGGACGGTAACCTAATGGTTGAACATTTACGATACTCCCAAGCCTCGGAGGTCTTGCTCAACTCTGTTCTGATTATTGTTGTTAACTCCATTACCTCCTACCGGTGGTATTTGTTGTTGTATTCCAGGGACAAGTGGTGGATCTATTGGATCTTGTACTTCTGCCATAGCTCTTCTTAAGGCTCTTTCTTCTCGGATACGTCTGTTATAAGCTGTGAAGCTCCTCTCGGGCTCCGGTAGAGGAGGCCAAAGATGAAATACTGTTGAAACCTGAAAAAGACTAAAGCAAACCACAAGCATAAATCCGGAAAAATAAAAATATAAACTGGAAAAAAGATTAATTAAAAACTACTACTCGCAAATAGATAACCCACGCGCTAACGAGACACAAGTCTCTGGCAGCGGCGCCAAAAACTTGGTGTGCCTAGGGTGTGATAAAATAATAGAATAAAAGATATATAAACGATGCACAAAACACCCAAGATAAGCACGGTACTATAAGTATTACAGGACGTATGCAAGTTTTAATGATAAATTGAATTCGTTCTCAGGGACTTAGAGTGTTATACGAATGAGCAATAATTAAGAGTAGCGAGTAATTAATTTAAAGAATAAAATAAAGATGATTGATTGAGAGAATATTTAATTAAAATAATGAAAATATAAGACAATAAAGTAAATATTAAGAAATATGAGATGAGAGATATAGCTTAGGTTTTGCTAGTATGCACTAATCCTTCTAATTCTTTATATCAAATTCTAGTTAATAAGGGAGATAAATAGCTCTTAGATACTTAGTCATGATTCTAAATTCCCATACCATAGACCTTGAGAGCGACTAGGGGGGCTATGGAACAACCACGAGGCAGCCAAACTTAGGGTTATCAAGCGCTACCAAGGACCTAAGCAATTCAATTCCATACATGGTGATAGTGATCAAAACAAACCTTAATAACTATCTAGTTAGAATCGGTGTTGTCAGGACCAATATCGGACACTAGACGTTATATAGTGTTTCAATAATTAGACACCCCTTCCGGTAAACCATCTAACTACTATTAAGAAAACCTAAAGTGATCAGGTTTAGGACAGACAATAATTCAAAACACATAAACAAATATATGGGTAAGTAGCTAATATCAGATTAAAACATATAATTCCCGAAGAAACTTAGAAAGAAAGAAAATAGAATTCATAGATTATACATAATACATAATACAAAACCCAAGCTATGGGAAAATTAGTTCATACCTGAAGAAAATAAACTAAAAGATTGAATAAAATACTTCATCTTGCTCTCTACAATAACTCTAATGATATTAACCCTAAGGACGAATTTATGTGAGGTAAGGATTAACCCTATGCCTTGGATTTGAGCAAGGATGATTTATAAGTGGTATAAGGGTGTATTTATAGGTGTTTAGAAGCCCTAATTAGTTTTCTTGGAGTAGAAGACAAGTAATGGACTCCTAGCCCAACTCAAATTCGTAACCCTAAAATATAGAAAAGGTAACAATCAGCCACGTTTTTGTTTTGGTCATAATTGCTTCAATACTTATCCATTTGATGCGTTCCAAAAATCAAAACTGATTGTCTCGGAAAGCTCTTTAACTTTTATCTTGAGCATTCTTCCAAATTCCTAACCAAACTTGAGATATAAGCCCTTTGTGGTCGTGGGTGCTGGATTTCAGATTTATTTGGCAACTTTATCTTTCCATATCCTAGCTTTTCCTTTCTTTTCTCCAATTTCCATGTATATCTTCTTTCCTTAATCTTTAGAATTGACTTGGCATCTAATAAATCTCCATATATATCTTTAAAGCTTCACACTAAATAAATAATTAAACCCAATATGCTCTAAAAATAATAATTCGTTAAATCAAGACTAGAAATAGGAAAGTGCACTATATCATGTGAAAATCGAGTATTTAGACTTCTAAAACACTAAGAGTGATGTCTCTAACTAATATTAATTCATGAAAAATGAGGAGACATCAATATGTCACCCCTGGAGTAACCCAAGAGCAAATGTACTTTCATATGTTTCCATTCTTCCTCACCGGAGGAGCTAGTGAGTGGTATGATCAGCAACCACACGATGAGATCTTGACTTGGGATCAACTTCAGACAACATATTTCGACTGTTATTATCCTCAATGTGTTCGACTGAGTGGTCAATTAGATATCGTTAGTTTCCGTCAAGAGCGAGGAGAAACTGTAGGTGTTGCTTGGACTCGTTTTCAATATTTTTTATGCAAATGCCTATCACATGGGTACTCTCTTGAATTACAGCTTGGGATATCTATCGTACAAAAAAAAAAGATAGATACTATGTGTCATGGTGGCCTTATGATGGTCAGAACTAATCAAGCTCTAGCTATTATGGATAGAATTGTGAAGAATGAAATGAGTTGGAAAACTTCGAAATCATCGGTTAGAGTTGTTGAGAGAGGTACTCTGAATCTAAACACAGAATTAGCGTCGAACGCTAAGATTGCCGCACTTCAGAACAAGCTGAAACAGATAACTATGTCAAATAAAGTTGTGGTAAATGTGGTTAATGAACCAGATATATGTACTAGTTGTGGAGCAGATGATCATAGCTGGGAAGAATGTGCTAACAACCCAAAATTCGTTTGTTTTGTTAATCAGAGAGGTAATAATTATTCAGGTGGTCAAGGGTATGGAAATCAAAATAGAAATCATCCAGACTTTCAGTATTCGAATCCACATGGGGCAGCCAATCCAAGAACCTATCAACAAAGGCCTCATAAGAACAATTACCAGTTTAAGTTGCAAAACCAATACCAAGGGAATCAACCTAGAGCCGATCATGACGCCTATTCAGACACATTAGCTCAAAAGGCGCTTCCCTCTCGACCTCAAGAAGGCGCAATTACCGAAAGTGATTTAGCACTTACCTTGACGCAATACATATCCAATGCCAATACTAAGTCAACTCTCATTGAAGATCAGCTATCTCGATTCATGGAATCCACACACACTAAATAAACAAGACGGAAGAAACATTAAACTCACATACCGCTTCGTTAAAAATTTTAGAGAGTCAAATATCAAAGATCGCAAATAGCTTAAATGTTCGAGGCCAAGGCCAACTCCCGAGTGACACAAAAATTACTAAACAAAGGGAGGATTGTAATGCGATCACTACTAGAAGTGGTAAGAAATTGCAGCCACCACCTTTCCCGGTTATGAAAGAAAAGGAAGTAACTAGAAAAGAAAAACCGTTAGAAGAGGTGGAAGAGAAAGATGAAAAACCTGAAGTGGTAGAAGTGGAGAAGATTTTAGAAGTTCCGAAAAAGAAAGATGTCGTAGAAAACCGTCCTCCTCCACCTTTCCCGTAAAGAGTTCAGAAAAAAGGAGATATGGCTGAATATCAAAGATTTTTGAATAGGGTGAGAGGTCTCAATATTAACATTCCGTTATTAGAAGCCATTAAAGACATACCGAAATATGTGAAGTTCTTGAAGAGGGCCCTCACCAACAAGAGACCATATTGTGATAATGAAATGGTAGGATTACCCGAAGAGTGTAGTGCCATCTGTCAAAGTAAGTTACCACCTAAGCTTCTTGATCCTGGAAGTTTTACGCTTCCGATTTCGATTGGTAATGAGTGGAAAGGAAAAGCTTTATGCGATTTGGACGCGAGTATTAATCTCATGCCCAAATCAATATTTGACAAGTTGAAGATGGGGGATATGAGACCTACCTCCATGGTCCTACAAATGGCAGATAGATCCCTCGTGCATCCCGAGGGACAAATCGAAGATGTCCTCGTTAAGGCACGTACTTTAGTTTTTCCCGTTGATTTTGTTATTCTTGAATACGACGCGGATAGGAATGTCCCCATCATTTTGGGACGAAAATTCCTAGCCACGGGGCGTACTTTAATTGATGTAGAAAACGGAGAATTAACCATGAGAATCCAAGACGAGGAGGTAAATCAATGTGTTCAGAGCCATGAAGTTTCTAGATGTACCTGGAGATTGTTTCCGAATGGATGTAGCCAAACATGCCACGCAAGAGGTATTTGATTGTTTTAATTTTGATGATATCTTGCAGGCTGCGTTAGCACTTGACTTACCTGAGATGATGGAAGAGCTTGCCGAAACAGTGGCCGCTCTTAATTTTTGAGAATCCAAAGTACAGGCGTCTAGCCTACAAACCGTTACGAGACGCAGGGGAGATTGAACCTCAAAAGAAACCGTCTATTGAGTCTCCCCCGAATCTAGAAGAGAAACCGCTCCCATCACACTTGAGGTATGCAAATTTAGGTGCTAATAAAACTTTACCTGTTATTGTTTCAGCTACTCTGACAGGTCCTCAAGAAGACAAACTGTTGCGGATACTAAGAGCCAATAAAGAGGTGATAGGTTGGATTATTACCGATATCAAAGGAATTAGCCCCTCCTATTGCCTATGATGTTGATCTCGGTTCCGCTGCCTAGGCGGTCGACTGGGGCCTAGCGCCAAGGAGGGACTACGCGGGGCCTAGGCGGGATTACGCGGTTTTGAATTATGCTATGTAATTTTATATATGTAGTAATACGCATGTATAATTATGATAATTTTATCTATTTAAGTCATAAAATTCATCTAACACCACTATATTGAATATGAAAAATACTAAAATTAGAGTTATAATATCAATTCAAGAATTTCCGAGAGTAAAATAAATTTAATGGAGGGCCTAGGCGGCAAGTTTTTACCATTAATCGGTGCCTAGGTGGGCTAGGCGCCTCTTCTACGGCGACTAAGGCGTTGGGCAAAAATGCCTAGCATTTTTACTAGGCGTAAGCGGTTGAGGGGGGAGTTGACGCCTAGACGGCGCCTAGGCGCGCCTAGGCGGCGATATCTACAGCATAGCCTATTGCCAACATAAGATCATTCTAGAGGATGAGAGTACACGTTCAGTTGAAGGACAGAGACGGTTGATGCCTGCAATGAAAGAAGTGGTAAATAAAGAAGTTATCAAGCTACTAGATGCGGGGATTATCTACCCCATAGCTAGTAGTGATCGGGTGAGTCCAGTTCAATGCGTACCAAAGAAGGGTGGTATCACTACCATCATGAATGATAAGAATGAAGCCATACCCTCAAGAACCGTAGTTGGTTAGAGAGTGTGTATGGACTATCGTAAGTTGAACAGGGCGACTAGAAAAGACCATTTCCCACTTCCATTTATCAATCAGATGTTGGACAAGTTAGCGGGTAGAGAGTATTATTGTTTCTTAGATGGGTATTCAGGTTACAACTAGATATGCGTAGATCCAGATGACCAACATAAAACCACCTTCACATGTCCTTTTGGTACTTTCGTGTACCAAAGGATGCCTTTTGGACTATGTAATGCACCTACTACTTTTCAACGTTCCATGATGGCAATATTTGGAGACATGATTGATCGATTTCTTGAGGTATTCATGGATGATTTTTCTGTTTTTGGAGATAAATTTGATGATTGTTTGCAGAATCTAGAAAAAGTATTAATTAGATGCAAGGAAACTGATTTGGTCTTGAACGGGGAGAAATGCCACTTTATGGTTCGTGAGGGTATACTGTTGGGACACAAGGTATCAAGTGCTGGTTTAGAAGTTGATCGTGCGAAGATTGAGGTTATAAAGACTCTTCCCCCTCCTATTTTTGTAAAAGGGGTAAGGAGTTTTCTAGGCCATGCTGGGTTTTATCGCCGTTTTATCAAATATTTCTCCAAGATTTCAAAACCTTTGTGTAACTTACTCGAGAAGGACACCAAATTCCTTTTTGATTTGATGAAGCTTGCATGAAGGCATTTCAAGAGCTAAAGGAAAAACTTATTACTGCGCCGATTGTGTGACCACCTGATTGGAAGATTCCCTTTGAAGTTATGTGTGATGCTAGTGATTCAGCTATGGGTGCGGTGTTGGGTCAAAGAAAATATAAGGTATTTCACTCTATTTACTACGCGAGTAAGACCTTCAATATTGCTCGGATTAGTTATACGGAAACTGAGAAGGAACTTTTAGTGGTTGTTTATGCCCTTGAAAAATTTCGTTCCTATCTCCTTGGGGCGAAAATTGCTGTATTTACCGATCATTCCTCTATTAAGTACCTTATGGAAAAGAAAGATGCTAAGCCACGTTTGATCAGATGGGTCTTATTGTTACAATAGTTTGATTTAGAGATTCGAGATAGAAAAGGGTGTGATAATCAAGTTGCAGATCATTTGTCTCGTCTTGAAGGTTCTGAGCCGAATAGTGGTCCTGAGTTAATTAAAAAATAATTCCCCGATGAAAGTCTATTTGCAATGTATGATGTTGCTCCATGGTACGCAGATATTGCGAATCTTATTGAAAGTGGTAACTTTCCCGAATGAGCCACGTCACAGGATAAGAAGACATTGATGAGCCGTGCTAAACAGTTCTTTTGGGAGGATCCCTTCCTCTACAAAGTGTGTAGTGATCAGATGGTAAGGTGATGTATACCTGAGAAATATGTGTTATCAGTAGTTGCAGGTTGTCATGATTCACCTTATGGAGGACATTTCAAGGGCGACCGCACAGCTGCTAAGGTACTACAATCCGGTTTTTATTGGCCTACATTGCATAAGGATTGTCATGTGTATGTTAAGAAGTGTCATAGGTGCCAGTTTACTGGTAATATATCCAAGAGGGATGAGATGCCACGTAATAATTTGCTTGAAGTTGAAATATTCGATGTTTGGGGTATTGATTACATGGGTCCTTTTGTACCATCCAATGGGAATCAATACATCCTACTAGCTGTTGATTACGTGTCTGAATGGGTAGAGGTTGTGGCTCTACCAACAAATGATTCGCGAGTAGTGATTAAATTTTTGAAGTCTCATATTTTCACTAGACATGGCACACCTAGAGTTATTATCAGTGATGGAGGTTCACACTTTGTGAACAAATATCTAAAGACAGTTGTAGAGAAGAATAGGATAAGACATCGTATATCTACCGCGTATCATCCACAAGCCAACGGTCAAGCTGAGGTTTCAAATCGAGAGGTAAAATCTATCCTAGAAAAGACTGTTGGTCCTACAAGAAAAGATTGGTCAATGAAGTTAGATGATGCTTTATGGGCTTATCGTATTGCGTTTAAAACTCCTGTAGGTGCATATCCGTATCGTATTATTTATGGTAAGGCTTGTCACTTACCTCTTGAACTTGAATTAGGTGCATATTGGGCGATAGCGCAGTCGAATTTAGATCCTACTTTGGCCGGTGAGAACCGTATGATGAAGTTGAATGAACTTGACGAGTTCTGGTTACATGCCTATGAAAACGCTAAACTTTATAAGGAGAATACTAAGAGAAGGCGTGATAATCATATCCGTGTGAAGAAGTTTGAAGTTGGACAGAAGGTCCTGAAATACAACTCCAAGTTCAGTAATTCTCCGGGTAAGTTGAGATCGAAGTGGTCTGGTCCTTATGTTGTGACCAAAGTTACGCCTCATGGAGCTATAGAGATTGAACACCCAATCGAGAACCTCACCTTTATGGTGAATGGCCATCGATTGAAAATTTATCATGGAGGCGAGGATACTAATGAATGGTGGACCCACATCTTGGGGAGATCATGTACCTCCTTCAAGCTGAATAGATGCGAGAGGTAACCCGTCGATCTTAACGATGTTAAAAAAAAGCCACATTTCAATTGTATATTAGTTTATTGCTTTATGTTTTTCAATTCCTGGTGTATAATATTAAGTAATCATTGAGTCTTAGTGTCTACTTTTAAAAGAAATGAGAAAGGTAGTGTGTTAATGTTGCAGGAATTGAGTTTGGGATGCTAAGGAATGAAAAAGAAAAAACATGGGAAAATTCCGGACCACTGACCGGTAGGTCGGTCAAACCACCGGTATGCCGGTGGGGAGACACGATCCCTCGGGTTGGTGAATTCGGGTATTTTTCCGAGAGCGTGTCCAATAAAAACCAAGGCGACCGGTATGCCGCCCATGTCACCGGTATGTCGGCCAGAAGAAAAACGCGAGGCCACGGGTTTTACGACTCGGGTATTTTGACGAAGCAAGGTTTTGAGCAAAACAGCGCACCGGTATATGCCGCCCAGTTGACCGGTATGCCGGCGCCCAAGAACACGAGGACTCGGGTTTTCGATTTGGGTTTCTTGCCGAGAGAAACAAAAGGAAGAACTCCATCACCGGTAAGCCAGTCACCTGACCAGTATGCGGGCCCGAGGTGTCGAAAGAAAAAAAACACGAGGCCTTGGGTAGCTGATTCGGGTTTCGTGTCGAGAGTATAATTTTGACGAGGTCTGGGACCGGCTAGCCGGTAAGCTAACCGGTATGCCGGCCTGACCAGCGGGATTTTCCCCAAAGCCTCATCAAAACCCTAGTTTTCTCCTTTTTAACCTAGCCTCTCATGCAAGATTTCATTATGAACGACCCCTAACCCTTTATATACCTGCACCACACCACTAAAACACCCAAGAACATTCAATCCTTCCTCCTATTCCATTCCAAACACACATCCATCACCACAAGCCTTCAAGAACATCAAGAAATCTTCTCCTTCAACCTTAAGCCTCTTCATCAAAGCGTCGACCCTATTCATTAAACCTTCCTCAATCCACTACATAATCATTACCCATCTCATATAACACCTAAATCCTTCATTACAAATCCTCAAAACACCAAATTTCAAAACTCTTCTCTAGTTTTTGATTATTTGAAGTTTTGAGGTTGGGGTTCATTGAGATGACGAAGATTGGGAGGTCAAGAATACATGAAGAGGAAGAAGAAGTTGGAAAACCTCTTATTACTTTTGGTGTTGAACGATGTAGCTGAAAGAATGAAAATTTTGGAGGATAATCAGGATGAGGTGTTGCCAACCATAGGAAAAGTCACAAAAGAGTTATAGCTTATACAAAACATATTACATGGAGTGAGCAATGTTCAACATACCACCTACGCAAAAACAGGAGCTCCGCCTACACTCAACCATGAAAACCAGCTTTGTGCTGGTTCAGATACATTTTCCTATCCTTTTATCATTTGTTTTAATTGTTTATTTGCTTTATTGAGTCTTTTTCGAGTTGTGGGGACACAACTCACTTTTGAGTTTGGGGTGGGGTTCGTTGCCTCATCCCAATTCTTTTGTGTTTTACATGCTTTCTGAAAGGAAAAAAAAAATTTAAGGGTTGTGTTTTATTGTAGAGTATTTTAAATGTCCCCATCAAGCATGTTTTTTATGAATTTATGATAGAAAATTGATGACTTTAGGAGTTAGTGTAAACAGCACTTAGATTGCATGCAAACATGAGGTAATTGATAGGAAAAATTAATGAAAAATGCAAAAGAAGTAAACTTGTGCTTAAGGATAATGAGTGGTTTGTAGAACGTGAGATCTGAATGAGTAGAGAACCCACTTAGGTATGAACTAAAGGCAAGCTGTGTAAATAGGAAGATGATAGAGGCAGTTCTTTGTTAGCCCTTTGAATCCTTTTTGGTCTTCTATCCCTAAATTAATTATATACTTCTTAGACAAATTTTTATCCTTTAAGCCTTTCTTTTGTCGCCACATTATAATCCAATATCCCTTTATGTTAGGCATTACCATATGACCCGCACTTGAATCACGATCCTGAGACTTTTGGTCTTGAGCTTAAGTTTGGGGTGGTGGGTCCACTATTATTGGAATTTATATTGGGCCGGTGGGTCCACTATTATGGGAAATTTACATTGGGTTGGGATCTTTGAGCTTATCAATTGTTCTCTATTTTATATTTTGATGATGATTCACAAGTTTATTATATTGTAACCCTTTGCTGGGGTAAGAGTAAATGAAAAAAAAAGAGATATGAAAAGTTATGAAAAGGAAAAAAAATATGAAAAAATAGCACGCTATGTCAACATCAAAAAGAGAGTCATAGCTATACAAAAGAAAAAGAAAAGAGAAATTTCATATGAAAAGAATATATATTTGGACCGGCAAAGAGGAAATTTTTATGTAAATCATCTTTAGTGCTTATTGGGTTAATCTGAGGACGCTAAAGTAGCACGTAAGATGGGTTGAGTGAGGACATATTCGAGTGTAAACCCAAGCTCTTGGACAACTTGTTGATGGTAAGTGAGGAGAGAGCCAAAAGCTCACTTCAAATTTACCAAATATACATACCATACCGTCCCTAAGCCTATATTAAAATCGTAAAGTCCTCGTGATTCCTAGATACATAGTGAGTCTGTGATTCAGCTAATTTGGAGTATGTTAAGTGGAGCGTTCAAAGCAAGTAAGGATCGAGGAACACCCTATAGCTACCATCTTGAGATAAGTAACAAGCGTAACCTTCTAGCATTGTGAAATTAATTTTGGATTGATATTATTTTGTGTTTGATTTTGCATGATAGGTGTATGTGTATTAATTCCTAGATTATACTATATGATATTTGTTTTAAGTTGTGCTTTGGGTGTATTTTCTAGATTCTACCTTCTGCGTTCACCTAACGGGCCTTTGTTTTGTATTTTACTTTGTCAGGACGACAAAGGTTTGAGTTTGGGGTCTTGATGTCTCCTTATTTGTTCGAAATATTAGCCCTTAGGAGACATCATTTTAGGTGAATAGTTGACTTATTTTATAGACTTTTATGCTTATTTTGTCATATTACACTTTCTCCCCTTGGAATTAGACTATTTGCACTTTTAGAACTTTTATGCGTTAATTTGGTTATTTTTAGTGCAAAGTTAGCAGGTTCTTGAATTTCAAGGAAAAACAATACTAGGAGGAGAGGTGAAAATTAAAGTCTTAGATTATTTTTAGTATGTTAGTAAGTATTTTATTCGAGTTTCTAATTTTAGAGTACACTTTCTTATTTCTAGACTTGATTTAATGATTTATTAATTTCTAAAGCATATGCGGTTTAATTATTTGTATATTGTGAAGATTTAAAGATATATGGTAATTAATTATAGACCAAGTCAAGTCTAATAAGTAAAGGAAAGAAGATATACATGAAAATTGGAAGACTAAGGAAGGAAATATGCAAAGAAGGAAAAGATAAAGTTACCAAATAAATCTAAAATTCCACCCACGTTCAAAGACGAGCTCATAACTTAAGATTGGCTAGGAATTTGGGAGAATGTTCCAGACCAATGGACAGAGCTTTCTGAGACAATTGATTTCGATATAAAGAACGCGTCAAGCGGGTAAGTATTGAAGGAGATATGACCAAAACAAATTTGTAACAGAATCTTACATTCCCTATATTTTAGGGCTGCGAATTAAAGAGTCCTTTACTTGTCTTCCACTCCAACTAAAACGAATTAGGGCTTCCTAGCACCTATAAATACACCCCTTAGCCTCTTCTTTTCATACACTTCAGAGAATTACATCAGAGCATTCAATTTCCACAAGTCAGCAGCAAGGAAGGAAGAAAGCTAAGAGTTGGAGAAAGTTATCTTCTCCAAATCGCAACCAAACCCAACCTCTTAATTATGTTTTATTTTATTTTCTTTCTGTTAAACATGATGTTCTTTAATTTTATTTTCTTATTTTTAATTTCAATTATGAGCTAAATATTTTAAGTGCTTGAGAATCGCTACGTGGGTTGAACCTTAATTAATTTGATTAATGTTTTCTGATTTGGGATTTTTATAATTTAAATTGAATTGGGTAATTTAATATTGTTTATTATCGTAAGTTTATTTCACTATTTTTAGTTTGGCTAATTAGACATAGGATTTAGTAATTAAGATATTCACTTTGGTGGGGAAGTGATCGCCTTGACGGAGGGTTTAATTACGAACATAGTTAATAAACGTAAGGTAGAAATTATTGATCCTGACAGACTTAGTTAACCTTATAGCCAATTGGGTAGAGAACCTGACATTCAAAGGTGGATTATAATCTCCCTGGCGGGGTTTGTAACACCCTAGAATAGCTCCTAAGTCCACCCTGACGGGGGTTAGGAGAATCTAGAATCCCAACTATTACTAGTTACCAATTTATCCCTTAAAAGAAGCATCGATTAAGTTTATTTCGGTGAAACCCTAGCGTGACTCAAGTACTAATTCTCTTTCTTGCGTCCTTTCATATTTTATTTTATTGCGTCTCATTATTTGCATTAAGTTAGTTTAATTTTTACTTCATTTGCATTTTAGTCCTTAAACAAAAACAAAATAAATATTTATTCTATTTACTTTTAATCGTCATTCAAGCAACTATTTTCATTTATTGCATAACACTTTAGTCATATCCAATTCGTCCCTGAGATCGAAATCCTGTTTACCGGATATTACTTGGACGACCCGTACACTTGCGGTACGTGTCTTACCCTTTTTAGGTGTGTTTATTTAGAACACACAAGGAGACACCAGTTATATGTAGATTGGATATTATTTTGCCACCCACGTTTTTCGATATAATGATCCACCTGGTTATACACTTATACGACGAGGCTCTGTTAGGAGGACGGGTTTAGATGTGTTGGATGTACCCATTTGAGCGGTACTTAAAGAAGTTAAAGGAATACATACAAAACCCGGCTAGGTCGGAGGGTTCAATCGCCAAGGGATACGCCGAAGAGGAGACTTTGACTTTCATATCACGTTATCTTCAAGAAGAAAATATATAGTTCAACGAACCGGGTATATATACCGAGACTGTAGCTCAACCTAAAAATTTATCCGTACTTAAGAGCTAGTGTACTCCACTAGGTAAAAAGAGTTTGGTGTTTTGCAATACGTAGAGAAGGAGCAAATCAACAGGTACATCCTACTTAATTGCGATGAAATCTAGCGTTTAATGACGTAAGTTAATCATTTTATTTATTATTATTTTCATTCATTATGGTAAAAGTATTGACTTTACTCTTCAAACGTGCAGAGAACACAAAGCCACGTTATCGGGCCCTGTAGCCGATAAAGAGAGGAAACACCGACAAAAATTTTGAGATTAGTTTATGCATAAGGTATATATTCATTTAAATACTAAATTAATGATTCAATATTCGAAAATATTGTTATAATTGTTCTCTTTTGTAGGTTTATGAAATAGAAAAAGTGGGTGATGCATTTGCTACTAGTGAAATGATTTCATTGGCTAGTAAGTCTCATGGTGCAGTTTATAAGTACGATTCATATGTTGTGAACGGTGTCAAATGGGTTGCTCGTGAAAAGGGTGAAAAAATAGTTACTGCGGATTACGAGGTATGCACCATCTATGAAGAGAAACCGTATTATGGTGAATTAGTCAAGATTGTAGAGGTAACATTAGATGGTGGTTGTTCTGTTGTGTTATTCGAGTGAAATTGGTATAACACGAGCACTTCGAGGACAGAGAATGGGGTAACCTTTATTAACACGTCTAGTTTTTTTGGAGATATGAGCCATACATCTTAGCGACACAAGCAAAAAAAATGTTTTACATTGATGAGATTAATTCAAGGAAAATACAGAAAGGCTGGAAAGTTGTTTGGGAAATCAATGATCGGCGTGGATGGAGTCCCGAGTTATAGGGTGCAGAATCACTACCTACTGAAAATGAGAGTATCACGATCTCTTTGGTGAACACGGAGACGGATTACTCACAGCTACACTTGACAACTGGTGAGGAGATCCCATTTGACCCTTCTCAATTGCATATAGATTTATTTATTGATGAAGAGTATGAGTGTTTGGACGACATGATGGACAAGTATGCCGATGATGAATTAGAGGAACCAATCTACGTTGATAGTGACGAGGAAGTTGTTGACAAGTGGTTGCGAAACGGACTGAAGTATTTTATTATATCTTTATTGTTTTTATGTAGTCAATTTCTTGTTTAGTTTTTCTGAAACTTGGTAGTTATATTTGATGATTTGTTATTATGACGTGTTTTGATTGTTTGGAATCTGATTACATTACTTTTATTGATTGTTAGAAATTAAAAATGTTCATTATAAACAGATTAAACAAGAAAAAAACCATTTTTATCAATAGTGACTACTTTGTAGTCGCTAGTGTTGAAGAACTAGTCGGTAATGAGTGGGGGTCATTAGCGACTAGTTCATGCGTATGAACTAGTCGCTAAGCATAAAACATTATTAACGACTACAGAAGTAGTCGCTAAAGGCGAATTAAATATCTATTAAATTTGGGCGGTCCATTTTCCCGCTCAATAAATGACACGCGTTTCGTACCTGACGTTTCGCGACTACAAATTAGTTGCGAATGAGGCACGTGCCGGTCACTTCCTTGACGCATGTCGGTCACTTGAATTTCTAACGACGACTTCTTTATCTTTCACGACTACTGGAAGTAGTCGCTAAGCGAAATGTACTATATGTACAACCTGCCGAGCCTCTCCATTTCATTCTTCTCTTTCTCTTCTATACAAAAACGAGTCTATTTCTCCAAAACCTCCATTTCCAGCTTCAATTGAAGCGCATATCACCTTCTAATCCACTCCAAAGGTAATAAAATCATCTCCTAATTCAACATATCCATCTATTTCTTCTGATTATTAATGATATCAATAATTATTTTTTCTAACCTCTTTTTTTATTGTGTTTATGTACGAATCAAATGGGCATGGATACTACATCAAAGCAGCTTCTATTTAATCAACTAAGGTGTTATTTTGATCCATTTTTGTGTATTATTTTCATGTTTTTTTCCAATTATATTGTTCTTTGATATTTAGTAGATGTAGTGTAACTTAAGAGTAATAGGGTGTTGTTAGGAGTGAATGGTGGTAGTTTTAACATATTTGTGTAGCTAAATATGTCAAACAATTAATGGATTTTTTTTTAAATGAATTTATGCATGAAACTTTAGGTTATGAATGCATGTAGTTGAAAATAGTTGTCAATTTGTGTTTGGAATTCATTTAGGAATATATACTTCATAATATTCTTGATATTATTGGAATAATTTGGATTTTGGATGATTTAGGGTTACAAAAAAAATTGGTAACTTTTAGGGTTTATTTTGAATTTATAAAAAAAAGGACTAAAAGGCAATTTAAGAAAATATTATATAAAAGTATAAGGACTAATTTGCAACTTAATAAGTTTTCATAATTTTAACATGAAATTGATTTGAAAATTTTAGGGTTAAATTGTATTTACAGAAAAAGAAAAGGATTAACATGTTTTTTATTAAAAATATAAAAGGACCAAATATAATTTTAAAAAAAGTATAAGAAAATAAAATAGAACTAAAATGTTTAAAAAAAATTAAAGGACCAATTTGCAATTTAAAAAAGTTAAATAAAATATAATATGACTAAAATGTTTTTTTCTAAAATTAAAGGACCAATTTGCAATTTAAAAAAAATAAAAAAAATATAATATGACTAAAATGTTTTTTTCTTAAAAAATGGACCAATTTGCACTTTAAAAAAAATTAAAGAAAAAAATTTGACATAAAATGCTTAAAAATAAATAAAAAGACTATTTTGAAATATCAAAAACAAAACTTATGTACTTTTTTATTTATTATATGACTAATATTATTATTTTTTGTGTAATACAGATCGTAAGTGGAATGAATGTATTATTATATTTTTTTAATTGGTTTAATTAATTTAATTTTGTATTGTAGTATTTTTTATATTTAATTTGGATATGTAATAATTTTTATGTATCTAATTTTATATTTATGTATTTATTTTGGTGATGTAATAATTTTTAGTTTTTCATTTTATTTTTATTTTTATCTTTTAAATATATTGCAAAATAGATGGCTGATGTGATAGGTAGGAGTCACGGAGGGGATAGTGGGGCCGCGATCCAAATCGGAATCCAAACAAAGACCTTCCTAATTGTAACAACCAACCGGGTATATAGAATATAAAATTATTTTAAGTATGAAATATACATTAATTAAATTTAATTTAAAACAGAACCAATTAAGCGCAACAAGAGGGGGACCGCGACACTGAAAACTGCCATTCGGACACTAAAGGCGGTAGGGTATCCTTTGCCAGTCAACTTCTGCATACTAGATGACACGTGAAATCCCTCGGGTAAATACGAGAAACACGTTAGCCAGGTGGTCGGGCTAACTGTTCGAGAAAGGATACCATCGTGCTACAAAGCGTGGGATAAAGTTCCCGCTTCCGATAAAGTAGCAGTTATTAAGCGATTATCGGTAATTTTTAAACTAATTCCACCATTAATACATATGTAGGATAACTTTTTAATTTAATTTAACTCTAATTAATATTTTGGATACAAGAATTTTTCGATATTGCTAAATTGGAGGAAAAGGTCCGATTGGACAAATATTGTTGGGAATTTAGATGATATCATGCGTCTTAGGTACAAAGACTACAAATATAATGCGAAGAGAGACTATTTCTTGAAGGGGAATAAACCGAGTGGATTATCCGATGAGATTTGGGAGAGGAGTTGTAAATTGTGGGGTTCGAAAGAAGCAAGGGTGCATATTTATTTCTTTCTTTATATTATCATTTAGATTATATATAATGTTATAAATATTTGTATCTTAAATTTTTCCAACACCGGGCTAAAATGAATAAATTAAATCGAAAGAAGCAAAAGAATAAAAGTGGGGCAGGTTTTCGGAAATATTCCCACACTAGGGATATTCTTTACGAGGTAGTTAGATTTTATATAAGTGTTTAAATTATTTAGAATATCTACTAATTTTTTTTGAATGAAACAGGGTGTTCTAAAGGCCACAGAGGATGGGACTTTGACGGTGAGGGATGAGGCTATGCAACAACAAGTACCTATTCCACAAATGGTTGTGTTTTTCGAGGTTGTAGGCAAAAGCAAGAACACACAACAGTGGAGGTTGCAAGGTTTTAAGGACGCGGATTTAAGTTTATTTTTACTTTTTAATTATAATTTTGCTCGTTATTTGACTTTAATATTGATTTTTTTCATGTATTTAATTAAACAAAAAGTGTTAAAGGAGAAGATGAAAGCGAAAGTGACCCAAAGTCAATCTGAGTCAACTGAATCTCAAGACTTGTCGGTTAAGAAGCAAGTTGAGTCGGTGAGGGATGTTGCTAAGGTTAAGGGCTCGCCAAAGAGGAGTTGGACACCGGGTATGGGCCGACCGAGAAAGAAGAAACGTGTCTCGAGTCCATGGACTACCCCGGCACAAGACGAGAATAACGCGAATATGATGGCGGCAATCAACGAGTTTCGAGTAGTCCAAGGACTTCCACCGTATACACGCCCTGATATATCCTCTACTAGAATTGCTCCTCCGGTTTACTGTCAGTGATGTCTCCTAATTTTTCATGAATTAATATTAGTTAGAGACATCATTTTTAGTGTTTTAGAAGTCTTTCTAGTCAATTTTCCCATTAAATATTACACTTTCCTACTTCTAGTCTTGATTTAATGAATTATTATTTTTCGAGCATATTGGGTTTAATTATTTATTTAGTATGAAGCTTTAAAGATATATATGGAGATTAATTAGATGCCAAATTAGTTGTAAGAGATAAAGGAAAGAAGATATGCATGGAAATTGGAGATAAGGAAACAAAAGCTAAAATATGGAAAGATAAAGCTGCCTAATAAATCTGAATTTCACCACCACGACCACAAATGGGATTATATCTCAAAATCGGTGGGGAATTTGGAAGAATGGTGAAGAGAAAAGTTAAAGATATTTTCGAGAGGATGACTTTCGACTACTCATACGCGTCAAACGGATAAGTATTGAAGCTGTTATGACCAAAACAAAAATGGGGCTCATTCTATATTTAGGGTTACTAATTTGAGTGGAGCTTGGAGTCCATTACATACCTTTTCCTTCAAGAAAACTAATTAGGGATTTTCTACACCTTTAAATACACTCTTATATCACTTGTATATCCATCCTTGCCTCTCAATAATTAGTTCTTAGGTTTATTATCGTTAGAGTTATTGAAGAGAGCAAGATGACATCTTTTATTATTATTTTTAGTTTATTTCCTTCATATATGAACTAATTTTCCCATAACTTGGGTTTTGTATTATGTATAATCTATGAATTCTATTTTCTTTCTATCTAAGTTTCTTTGGGAATTATATGTTTTAATCTGATATTAGCTACTTACTCATATATTAGTTTATGTGTTTTGAATTATTGCCTGCCCTAAACTTGATCACTTTAGGCTTTCTTAATAGTAGTTAGATGGTCACCATAACTGGGTGTCTAATTATTGAAACACCACATAACTTCTAGTGTCTGATATTAGTCTTGACAACACTAATTCTAACTAGATATTCATTAGGGTATGTTTTAATCACTATCACCATTTTGGAATTGAATTGCTTAGGAACCTAGTGGCGTAGGATAACCCTAAGTTTAGGCTACTTCGTGGTGTGTCTGTAGCCCCCTTAGTCGCTCTCAAGGTCTAAGAGAGGGAATTTAGAATCCTGACTAAGTATTTAAGAGCTAATTATCTCCCTTATGAACTAGATTTTGATAAAAAGAATTAGAAGGATTAGTGCATACTAGCAAAACCCTATATCTCTCATCTCATATTTCTTATCTTTTATTTTATTGTCTTTTATTTTTATAGTTTAGTTAATCATCTCTTAATTAATCTTATTTATTTTCTGTCTTTTAATTAATTAGTCACTACTCTTAATTATTTCTCATTCGTATAACACACTAAGTCCCTGAGAACGAATCTTCTTATCATTAAAACTTGCATACGTCCTGTAATACTTGCAGTACCGTGCTTGTTTAGGGTGCTTTAGTGCATTTTTTCAGCGTTTATTTATCATATTTTTATAACCTCCTAGGCGACACCAAGTTTTTGGCGCCACTGCCGGGAACTTGTGTCTCGTTAGTGTGTGGGTTATCTATTTCGAGTAGTAGTTTTTAGTTACTTTTTATTTTTCAGTTTTTATTTTTAATTTTCCAGATTTTCACTTGTGGTTTGCTTTAGTCTTTTTCAGGTTTTAAAGGTGAATCTTTGGCCTCCTCTACCAGAGCAAGAAAGGTGCTTTAGACCTTATAATCGACGTATCAGAGAATAAAGAGCCTTAAGAAGAGCTATGGCAGACGTACAAGATCCAGTAGATCCGAGAGTCCTTGGTCCATTAGGACATTTACAACCACCACCGGTAGGAGGTAACGGAAATAATAATAATCAGAACAAAGTTGAGCAAGATCTCCCAGGCTTAGGAGTACCGTTTCATGTTCAACCATTAGGTTAGCGTCCTCCAGAGATCCAGAACATTAAATTTAGACCCGATCCGGGCTTGCTGAGTCAATTTCAAAGTTTTGGACTCTACAATGGTACAACAATTCAAGATCCGGTAAGAGCGATTCAGAAGTTCATGCAGATTTGTGATGCCTATGTTACTCCAGGCATTACACGCGAGCAACTGTATTGTCACATGTTTTCGTTCTTTCTGACCGGTAAAGCTGGTGAGTGGCTACATAGGCAACCACCAGGAACTATTAACACATGGGCAGAACGTCAAGTCGCATTCTTTAACCGTTTTTATCCGAAGAGTACGAGACTCAAAGACCAAAGCGAGCTTGCGAAGTTTTTTCAAGAGAATGGAGAAGAAGTGGGAGAAGCATGGACAAGGTTTCAACAGAAGTTAGCTAGATGTCCACTCTATGGTTACACCCCATCTCTACAGTTAGCTATATTTTATCAAGGTATCAATAGAGAAAGTAGATTGAAGGTAGATGATCTGGAAAAGGAAATTTTGTGTCCATGGATCCTGCAGAAGCCGCCAAAGGTTTAGAAAATATTATCGAACAGGAAAGGAGTTGGCCATCTTCGCGAGCTCCTATTAAAAATGCCAAAGGTACGCGTCGATTAGATGCAGAAACTGAAAACTCAACTCAATTATCCGCATTAGAGAATCAAATCAAAGAACTTAAGCTTGAGATGCAGATAAATTTAGTCGCAGCGAATGTAGTGCAAGAAGCACAAGGTTGTCATTAGTGTAGGGTTACAAATCATACAGGGGAAGAGTGCGAAGGAAATCCAGCATCCGTTTATTTCATATCGAACCAAGGAAATTATCAATTTGGTAACAGAAATCATTCGGGTATGCAATATTCAAATCCACAAGGGGCCGCTAATCCTGGTCATTATCAACCTCGCCCCCAAAATAACTCTTTCCAACCAAGAGGTCAATATCAAAATCAGAATTATAATCGACCTGCTCCTCCACAACAAACTATTAATGATGCATATACCGAGACGTTAGCTCATAAAGATTTACCACAGTATCTTCACGAAGGAGCTATGGGTGAGCAATTGAAAAAATTTATGTATTTGATGACCACTAATATGTATTCATAGAGCGAGAAGTTACGAGAACAAGAAGCTTCAATTCAGATTTTAGGTACTCAAGTAGAACAACTGAACAAAGTTCTAACAAATATTATGGAACAAAAAGAATTGAAGGCTATCGAAGGAGGTGATGCCAATGTTGGGTTCGAAGCTTGTAAGGAAATTTGCCTTGAGATTAAAGAAAATAAGGAAGTACCACATGCTGTCGAAAGTGTCGTGGAAGATCCAAGTACCGAAGAAGAACCAACCAAGTCTAGCCCTGTGGACTCTAACTTCTCTGAGGAAGATGTGGAGGAAGATTCAGAAAAATCCAACTTTATTTAGCTTCTGAAAGATATGCAAGAAGAGATTAGATCGGTAATGGAATTACAAACTGAGCGAGCTAAAGAGAAAGATGAAGAAGCCTCAAAAGAACCAAGAGTTGAAGTTGCACCTGTTGTTCAAGAAAAGAAAGAGGAAGAGAAATTGGAATCACCACCAGTTGTTCAAACAGTGACATCAACCATTCCTGATACAACTCCGAAAGGTGACATTGAACTCAAGACATTTGTAGAGGCGTACACTCCTGAAAATAGCAACACCCAAATGCTTGAGATTGCGAAGAAAGGGCTTACAACGCAACAAGTTTTTACTCAAGTTAATCCAGAGAAAAACGCGAGTGTAGAAGACACGAGAGAGACTGTGAGAGTCTCAAGACGAACAGAAAAAGAGTTACCATTGAAGCTCAAAGATCCTGGAAGTTTCAACCTTCCTATTCAAATAAATGGTATGTTCAAGGTGAAAGCTATGTACGATGTGCGTTCAGGTGTAAATCTTATGCCAAAGTCCGTATTCGAGAGACTTGGACTTCAAAATTCAGAGAAAGCTCCAGTGAAGTTGCAGTTTGTTGACAACTCATTTACCAAGACATGGGGAACAGTGGAGGATGTTCTTGTCTGATCAGGTAGTATCGCCATCCCTACTGACTTTGTTATACTTGATTTTTATGCAGATAAGCAGGTTCCAATCATACTTGGGAGGCCCACAAGTCAGAGCATAATCAAATTCCAAGAAGGGACCATTACCCTTCATGCTAAGAACGTGTCTGAGACATTCTATGTCTTGGGTAAGAAACCAAGGAAGTTAGATCCCAACGTTCCTATCATCCACGGCCTTTCACATCACAAAGTACTTAAAGAGAATATCCATAATAAGCCTATGGATATTGAGCCAAACATTGAGTTTGGGGTTGGCCATGAAGTTCTATGGAAAGCCCTCAAACCAGAAAATAGGCCACAAAGTTACAAAGACTCATGGATGGGACCATTCATAGTCACTAAAGTTGTTTCAGCTAAGGTGATAGAAATCAGACCCAAAAAGGGGATCAAGCGTAGATTAGTTGACGTTCAAAGCCTTACTCCTTGTTGGGGAGGCTATATTCGCAAATCTTGATAGAGGTAACGCGTCTAACTTTAAAAGACGTTAAACAAAAGTGCTGTACGGGAGACAACCCGCAATTCTTAATGTTTTTATTTTATTAATTTATGTTTAGTTTAGTTGTTTTTAGTTGATATTGCATATTTGAGAAATGTATTAGTGTTTTTGATGTTAAGGTGTTAGAGAAATCGAGTTTGGGAGGAAAAAACGATTTTTTTGGGCATGTTCTGATCACCCACCGGCATGCCGGCCACACCGCAGGTAAGCCGGCGGGTCAGAACCCCGAGGCCTCGTGTTGTCATCACGTGTTCATTACAGAAAGTTAATTTTCGAAGGATGACAACACCGGTATGCCGGCCAGACAAAAACCCAAGCCCACGTGTGCACACCTCAGGTATTTTTCCGTAACATGAGTTTCAAGGAACCGCAGCACTGGCATGCCGAGCCATACCGCCGATATACAGGCCGGCGCCGCTGAAGAGAGAAAAAAGTTGCGGTTTAGGTTATTGGTGGTCCCTTGTGTGTTCTACAATAAATGCAATAAGTAAAGAGAACCACAACCGCAAGTGTTTGGTTGTCCCAAGTAATAATAGTGATAACAGATTCGTTTTCAGGGACGGATTGGTTGACTCTAATGCTTATCAAGTAGTGTTTAATTGCACGTAAAAGCAGATAAATGATTTTAAGTTTGTTTTGTTGGTTATCTAATAACTAAGACAAATAACGAAAAGACTAAATTAATGCAAGTAAATAACTAGACGCAAGAAATTAAAGTGTTTACGCAAGATGAGAAAGCAATATTTGAGATACGCAAGGGTTTCATCTAACTCTTATTTATTCCATGTTTCATTTAAGGGACAAATTGGTAAAAAGTAATGGTCGGGATTCTAAGGTCATCCTTACCCCCGTCAGGGTGGACTAAGGAGCTACTCTTAAATGCTACAAACCCCGTTAGGGTGATTATAGTCCATTCTTAAGTGATTAAGTTTATTTTACCCAATTGGACATAGGATTAATTACGCTCGTCAGAGTCAAATAACTTCTATCCTACATTCATTAATTATTTATGTACCTAAACCCCCCGTCAAGGTGATCCAATCACCACTAATTGGAATAGCCTAGATACTAAGACCTATGATTGGTTAATTACGTCGATTATAGTGATTAAGAACAAATTAATGAAAAATACCTAATACCCAATTTTATTTCAATTATATAAATCCCAAATACAAAAACATAGAATAAAAATAGAATCAGAATTAATCCATAATGCGATCTCAAGCACTAATTAAAATTAGCTCATAATTGGAAAAACTAAGAAAATAAATAGAAAGGGATTCATAATTGTTTTACAGAAAGGAAAATAAGAAACCTAATTAGGAAGATGAATCAGCTGCAAACTGGAGATATAGACAGTCTCCAGCTCCAAACTTCTTCTTTTCCTTGCTTCTGCTTCTTCTCTGGACGCTCTCTTCTAAGGATGATTTAAATTGAAGAATAAAAATGAGAGGTACTGAATAATGAGGTCTAAAGGCCTATTTATAATGATAAAATCGGATTAGGGCTTTTACTTAAGGATTAAGTGAAAATTAGAAAGCCCAAGTCCACTAATTAAGCCCAAATCCCGTAACTGCTGCACCACCTCCACTAAAACAGCTCTATCCGATTCGTTATAACTCCGATTGACCTCAAATCACTTGCTAAATTTCCGTAACTCGATAAGGAACATAATCTCTTCAAAGGTCAGCGGCTAGATCAACTCTTAAGTGCCTCGAAATCAGAAATCCTTGGCCTGTTTTCAGATTTGCAGCTTCAAAATATAATTCTTTTTGGGATATTTCTTCTTGCTTTGACTTCATTACACGATCTTTGACTTTAATATTGGCTTCCTCTTCTAGCTAGTATTCAAAACCTACAAGCTTTTCACTAAAAACAACCCATATTACGCGCAAAAACTTAATAAATCAAAAATACTAAAATCTAAAGAGGAAAATTGAATTATTGCATATTAGCACCAAATGTCTATCTAAATAGTCAAATAAACAAAAAAAATGATGTCTCCTAAGGGTATAAAATTAGAACATTTAGGGAGACATCAAGACCCCCAACTCAAACCTTTGTCGTCCCGACAAAGCAAAACTAAAAACAAGGGGAATGAAGTAGATGCAAGAGAAAATAGAAGCTAGTAAATACACCCTAAAGAAATGCTAAAGATAAATCTCATATAGCAAACATTAAGAACTAACATACACATACACTAATCATGCAACATCAAACATAAATAACTTCAATCATAAAATTAACTTTGTAATGCTAGAAGGGTACACTTGTACTTATCTCATTATGATGGCTATAGTTTGTTCCTCGATCCTTACTCGCTTTGAACGCTCCACTTAGTATACAACCTATTAACTTACCATGCACCTAGGAATCACGAGGACTTTACGGTTTTAGCGTTGGCTTAGGGACGGTGTGGTATGTATATTTGGTAAATTTGAAGTGAACTTTTGGCCCTCTCCTCACTTACCATCAACAACTGTCCACGAGCTTGAGTTTACACTCATATAATGTTCTCACTCAACCCATTTGACGCGCTAATGTTACGTCCCCATGCCAACCCAATTAATCTAAGATGATTTTTCAAAATATTCCACTTTGCCGGTTTATGTTATTCTTTCTTTCTTTTTATTTTCTTTTTCATTTCTTTTCTTCTTTTTTGTACAAGATACCCATGACCATCCTTTTGATGTGAAAGGTCATGTCTCTTATAATTCTTTTCTTTTTCTCTTTTTTTTTCAAACCCCGGCAAAGGGTTAATAATAATAATATCATCTTTTATTTTTGTGCCTTAATACAAACACCCCTTCCCAATGTATCTTCCCAAATGTGGACCCTCCACCCCAAACTCAAGCTCGAGACAAGTCTCAGGATCGTGATTCAAGTGCGGGTCATTTGGTCATGCCTAATAATCTAAAGGATAATGGGCTTATATCGTGGTTACAAAAGAAAAGGCTTAAGGCTCAAAATTGAGCTAAGACGGATAAAATTAATATAAGGGATAGTAGACTAAAAGGCTTCAAATGGCTATCAAAGAACTGCCCCTATCATTTTCCTAACTACATGGTTCATCTCTAGTTCATATCTAAGTGGGTTCTCTACTAATTTAGATCTCACGTTCTACAAACCAAACATTTTCCTTAAGTACAAGCTTACTTCTTTTGCATTGTTCATTAATTTTTCCTATTCATTACCCATGTTTGCATGCAATTAAAGTGTGTTTTATGTTATTCCCTAACGTATACTATTTAATATCATAGATTCATCAAAAGTATGCTTAAAAGGGACATTTAAAATCTTCTACAGTCAAACGCAACTCCTAATTAATTTATTGAAAGCAATTAAAAACAAATAAAACATATAAAAACTGGGATGAGGCAACGAACCCCACCCCATACTCAAAAATGAATCGTGTCCCCACGACTCGAAAAGACTCAAAGCAAATAAAATAATCTACACTGAATGAGAAAGGAAAGAAAACGTATCTTAACCAGCGCGAGGCTGGTTGTCGTTGTTGCGTCCAGGTTGAGGTTTTGAAAGCTGCTTCATCAAGTTGTAAAGATCATATAGTGTTCTTCATTACCTCTAACTTTCCATCAAATTTGCCACGTTTTCATCTATTCCTTGCTCTCTAAGCATCATCTCCTCTATCAAAATCTTCCCTCTATACCCAATTCTCTTTCTTCATCATGTTCTTCGTAACCTTTCCAACCTTCATGGTCATCTCTGATGACCCCAAACTCAAAGCTTCAAGAATCTCAAAGATTTTGGATAAAATTGTGATTTTAGTGTTCTTGAAGGTTTGGATATGAATTATGGATTGTTTAGAGCTGGGTCATAGATATTTCAAGGTTTAGGAACGGTTTAATGGATAAACTTCAAGCTTTTGGTGAAAGGGACATTTGGATTAAAGTGCAAATCGTTGGTATTTTGGGAGATGTATGGTATGATTGGGTGTTTGGATGATGGTTAGAGAGAAGGATTGATGGTCTTTTGGTGTTTTTATGATGATTTTCGGAGTGGGTGGAGGCTAGGATTCGTAATAAGAGGTAGGCTTGGGAAAGAAGGTAAAAATATAGGGTTTTAATCCTTAAAATCGCCTATCACAGCAATTGACCGGCAAGCCGGCGGCTGACCGGCAACGCCGGTCGCTGTGTCGGCGAAAAATAAATGACGAAATTGATTTTTTTTTACCTTGGACGCAAGCCTCCTTGCGTCATTGCTGACGCAGTAGTCAGAACATCCTCCTTTGTTGACCGGCATACCGGTGATCTAACCGGCATACCGGTCGCGTGTCGCTGGCGCAACCTCAGACGCAGTCATGCTACGTCATTGCTGACGCAGTAATCAGAAACTTTTATCTGTTATCTTAACTTTTTGACTTCACCATTGGATAGAGCTCGAAAAGTTATGCGGTTTAGGCTCAAAGATCACCTGATCCGGACATCCGAGTGCAAAGATATCGCTTGCCAAACTTTTCTCTGATTTTGTCCAGATTTTTTTTTTTCGGAAGGCATAAAATGCAGCCTTCGATTTTCTGATTTTTTTTTTTCGAATTTTTTTTTTAACCTAAACGCAACACTTTTGCGTCATTGCTGACGCAGTGGTCAGAGAGTTGGGAAATGATCGCGGATTTGCCAACTTCGCTGGACGCAAAGGGTTGTGTATTCGCAGAAAATTTCCATCTTATTTTTTCGATTTCTCCTTGCTTACACCTCGGATTTTTACGAACCTTATACTCATTATTATTGGAAATTGCGCTCCCTATCCATTGGACTACTCATATTTTCCATTGGAGTTACCATTTTTCTCAGAATTCGGTTTTCTTCATTTTCGCACCATGAATTGCGTCTCTTTACGCACAGGTCAGAAACTTTGGGCTATGTATCAGAACTTTTGGACTCCACCATTGTATAGATCTCGAAAAAATAAGTGGTTTAGGCTCAAGAAAAAGTTAATTCCGACCTCCGAGCATCAAGTTATGATCTTCCGAAGTTGCTGATAACCTAACTACCCCAAACTCATGACCTTGACTCCTGTAATCATCAAAAACACCAACCTTTCTCATTTCTTACAAATAAACACTAAATCAATTACCATTACTCTAATTTACACTAAGAATTTAAAAGACATGAAAGCAATTTAAAACATGGGTTGTCTCCCAAGAAGCACTTTTGTTTATTACGTCTTAAAGTTCGACGTGTTACCTTCCATGAAGATGGTATTGAGGCCCTTGCGGTGCTCCTCCATTTTAACTCGCCTCTTCCTTGATGTAAAAGCTTTAGAACCTTCCCCCTTAGAATATTATTTAATCGATCTCTGAAAGGAGGTGGGTAAGTACTTCGTTTCGCCTTCTTATTTTCACGACGAAACTCATTTTCCACCACATTAGAGTAGATAACCGTTCTCAACGGTATAAGCTTATTTTTATTCCTCGTTTCAATCTCGTAGTCATCTTTAAAATGTGGTGGGTAGGTGCTCCTCCTTGCCGTTTTTCTCTCGCGGTGTGGCACCTTGTTTATATAGCACATGATGATCATTTGTAGTGATAGAGGTGATTCTGATTTTTCATTTCTAATAATGATTCGTGGAGGAGATGGTGATTGGTGAACCTTTTGTGGCGGATATTCAATTTCTATTTTATCTTTAACCTTGAATTCTTCAATTGATTCTCCAACCATTTCACATTTGTCTTCACTTTCAACCCAATCTTCCACTATTACCTCATAATATTCTTTCTTTGGATTTTCTATAACCTCGATCTCCACCTCTTCTTGTTTCCGTTCTATATCTTGATCATGTTTATACACCTTAGGAATAGCAATCTATGTGTTAACTTCTAGGATTTGCGTTGCTACTCCTTCTTCCACCATGCTAACAAGATCCTCAACCACATGGTGGTCTTTATTTATAATTGGCACGGTGTTCATATCACTATCCATAATATATTTTGTCAACACTTCCTCCTCAACTACTTCTTCTTGTTGATCTTTTCCATCCCTCGGGGGAGTGGAATCTTCATAAGATTTGCTATCAATTTCAACTAAGTTAGGAGGGTTGTTTCGGGCAGCCATTTCATCTAGCATCTGTTGTATGCGTGCAGGGGTGGCTTTGCTTTCCTCTTCTCTTGCCTTACGCGCTGGCTCTCCTGCCTTGACTTCCTCGAGTAGGCGATTGAATTTCTCTAGTAATGTATCTTGTTGATCTTGATGAGGTGGATACTATTGAATGTTTTCAACCCACTGGTTGTTCCATTCATGCTCTTGCTGGTAGTGATGAGATGGATAATGTTGAATGTTGTCAACCCATTGGTTGTTCCACCCTTGCTCTTGTTGATAGTGATATGGTGTGTGTTGTTGATTATTCCCGATCCATTGATTGTTCCAACCTTGCTCTTGCAGGTATTGATAAAGTTGTTGGTAAGAATTAATACCCCATTGTTGTTGTCCCGAAGAGTCTTCCCAATAGTCATATGGACCAAGATTTGGGTAATGTTCTCTATACATCTTTAATTAAATTTCTTGAGCATTACCTGAATAAAGCACCTGTAAAAACAAAACTAAGCAAACACAAGCGTAAAACTGAAAATAAAAATGCAATTAAATACTAAAGGATAAACACCGGGGTCACACGCTACCGTCCCCGGCAGCGGCGCCAAAAACTTGGTGGTCCTTTGTGTGTTCTAAAATAAATGCAATAAGTAAAGAGAACCACAACCGCAAGTGTACGGTTGTCCCAAGTAATAATAGTGATAACGGATTCGTTCTCAGGGACGGATTGGTTGACTCTAATGCTTATCAAGTAGTGTTTAATTGCACGTAAAAGCAGATAAATGATTTTAAGTTTGTTTTGTTGGTTATCTAATAACTAAGACAAATAATGAAAAGACTAAATTAATGCAAGTAAATAACTAGACGCAAGAAATTAAAGTGTTTACGCAAGATGAGAAAGCAGTACTTGAGATACGCAAGGGTTTCATCTAACTCTTATTTATTCCATGTTTCGTTTAAGGGACAAATTGGTAAAAAGTAATGGTCGGGATTCTACGGTCATCCTTACCCCCATCAGGGTGGACTAAGGAGCTACTCTTAAATGCTACAAACCCCGTTAGGGTGATTATAGTCCATTCTTAAGTGATTAAGTTTATTTTACCCAACTGGCCATAGGATTAATTACGCTCATCAGAGTCAAATAACTTCTATCCTACATTCATTAATTATTTCTGTACCTAAACCCTCCGTCAAGGTGATCCAATCGCCACTAATTGGAATAGCCTAGATACTAAGACCTATGATTGGTTAATTACGTCAATTATAGTGATTAAGAACAAATTAATGAAAAATACCTAATACCCAATTTTATTTCAATTATATAAATCCCAAATACAAAAACATAGAATAAAATAGAATCAGAATTAATCCATAATGCGATCTCAAGCACTAATTAAAATTAGCTCATAATTGGAAAAACTAAGAAAATAAATAAAAAGGAATTCATAATTGTTTTACAGATAGGAAAATAAGAAACCTAATTAGGTAGATAAATCGGCTACAAAGTGGAGATATAGACAGTCTCCAGCTCCAAGCTTCTTCTTTTCCTTGCTTCTGCTTCTTCTCCGGACGCTCTCTTCTAAGGATGATTTAAATTGAAGAATAAAAATGAGAGGTACTGAATAATGAGGTCTAAAGGCTTATTTATAATGATAAAATCGGATTAGGGCTTTTACTTAAGCATGAAGTGAAAATTAGAAAAGCCCAAGTCCACTAATTAAGCCCAAATCCCGTAACTGCTGCACCACCTCCACTAAAACAGCTCTAGCCGATTCGTTATAACTCCGATTAAACTCAAATCACTTGCTAAATTTCCGTAACTCGATAAGGAACATAATCTCTTCAAAGGTCAGCGGCTAGATCAACTCTTAAGTGCCTAGAAATCAGAAATCTTTGGCCTGTTTCCAGATTTGCAGCTTCAAAATATAATTCTTTTTGGGATATTTCTTCTTGCTTTGACTTCATTACACGATCTTTGACTTTAATCTTGGCTTCCTCTTCTATCTAGTATTCAAAACCTACAAGCTTTTCACTAAAAACAACTCATATTACGCGCAAAAGCTTAATAAATCAAAAATACTAAAATCTCAAGAGGAAAATTGAATTATTGCATATTAGCACCAAAAGTCAATCTAAATAGTCAAATAAACACCAAAAATGATGTCTCCCAAGGGTATAAAATTAGAGCATTTAGGGAGACATCAGTTATAAAGAAGAGGAAGGTTAGTCTATTGCGAATTTTACAATCCTTAAGCCTCTCGTTCTTCTCCAAACCTCTCCCAACTCCATTAAAGCTTCATCAAACCTTCCCCAAACATCAAAACACTACCCAATCACCATAAAAACACATCAAATCTTCTCTCCACATCATTACAAAGAAGATTCAATCACCCAAATCTCACCAAAACACATTGAATTGAAGAATCGAAAGCTTAAATTTTCAAAATTCATCCTACAATTTCTTAGATCCACATCAATTCACCAAGAATGCATCTTACTTGTATAGATATTCACCATCAAAACACCTTTCCTAACCCAAATAAAGCTTGTTCAACCAATAATCAAGAGTTTCAATTTTCAAGAGCGGTTAAATCTTTGAGTTGGAGGTTAATTGAGATGACTAAAAGAACGGAAACATAATCTAATAAGAGGGAGATGGAGAAAAGAAAGGTATTGGGTTCACTTGAGAAGAAATCAAGTGAGAAAAGTTCTAGTTCCAACAGAAATGGTAAAATAGACTATGTAAAGAGAGGTGAGCTAGCTTCGTTTAATTATATGTGCAAAAGGGTTCCACTTTTTACCAAGAAGAAAACAAAATTTCTCCCATTCAAAGGCCCTACACCCGAAGACAAAGAAAAGACTTCAAAGGCCATGATAGCTTCTGAAGAGAAACAATTAAAGGAACTACCTTTTTCTTATGAGAAAGTATTCGATGAAGAAATTAGTAGAGGAGAGTATAAGAGATTCTTGGAGCTTGGTGAAAGATTGGGTTGGTCTACATTTATGGTAAGACGTTCTGATTTATGTCATGAGTTAGTTTTATATTTCTATTTAGGCCTCTTTAGCCGAAATGGCGAAGGTCGTGTTCCAGTTAGAGGAAAGTTAGTTCCTTTCACAGTTAAAGAGATTAGAAACCACTTCCAGTTTAAGAAATTGGTTGGACCATGAAAGTATAGAGAAGCGGTGGATAAACAAAGAATCTTTGATTGGAATTTACTTTTTGAAAATGTTTTAGACAAGGAGAAAGTGCAATCACATAAGGGAGAATTGAAGGCACCTTGGCCTTACACATATCTTTAACCGGATGCTAGAATTTGGCACAATTTCCTTATCCCTAACATCTTTGGAAACACAAGAATTTTGGATATAAGTAAGAAGAACACTCTACTTTTGAATTGTATTTTGAGAGGAGAAGAAGTGGATGTGGCACAGTTGATCTTTGAGGAGGTGATGCGATTTCCGGTCTCTCCTAAAGCGATTTATAATGTTAAATATCCTACTATGATCACGTGTCTTGTGCGAAAATTAAATGTAACGTTGGGTGAAGAAGAGAAACTTGAATTTAAAAAGAGTAATAATGATAATGCTTGGATCATGAAAGTCTCGAAAGAAGAAAAGGAGCAAAGTTGGAAAGAGAAGATGGAGGAGCGTTTAAACAACATAGAAGCTCAAACTTCCTTAGCCGAAGATATGGAACAAATCAAGGCCAATCAAGTGCACATCATGACACTCCTTGCGCAATTAACGAAAGATCCGGCAAATCCGATCTTGGATGTCGATAATGCGAGGCAATAGCCTCGAGAGTATGTTCTCTTTTTTCCTTACCATTTCTGTAAATGCTTTATCTGCTAATTTTAATTTCTTTTTCGATTCTTTTTCGATTCTTTTTCGAGTCGTGGGGACACGGCTCATTTTTGAGTTGGGGTGTGGGGATTCGTTGTCTCTCATCTCCATTTTTCAGTTTTTAGGTAGAAATTAAAATTTTGATACATGGAAATTAGATGCCGAGTGTGTTTAATAGCTTGAAAGCATAAGCTCAGGTATGTTTATGAGCTATTTTATTTTGTATGCTTTTAAGTATTTGCAGGAAAACACACATTGATAGTAAAGAAAAGATTAGTTAGCAATGCAATAGAAAGTATGTTCAATCTCAGGGAGCCTTGAGTGGTTTGTAGGCCGTGAGATCCAAGCTAGTTGACAAACCCATTTGATGAACGTGCAAAAGGTAAGAGAATAACGAAATTGCATGGTGTTGAAAATGATTAAGGCAGTTCTTTCATATTGAAGCCACTTGAAGCCTTTTAACTTTCTCACCCTGTTATTTGATTTAATATTTTATATCCTTCTCAACCCCTTCTAGCCTTTCTAAAGCCTTTTTATTTTACCACATTATAAGCCATATCCCTTTAGATTATAGGACTTTTCCATATGACCCGCACTCGAATCGAGATGCATAGACAGTTGTTTTAGAGCTTGAGTTTGGGGTGGTGGGTCCACCATTATGGGAATTAGTATTGGGTTGAGATTTTTGAGCTTATTAATTGTGCTTTGTTATTATATTGATGATGATTCACACGTTTATATTGTAACCCTTTGCCGGGGTAATAGTGAATGAATAAAGCTAAAAAGCATGAAAAGCATGAAAAGAAAAAAATCTATGAAAAAAATAGCGTGATATCTCGAACATCAAAAAGAGAGTCATAACTATACAAAAAAAATTGATTTGAAAAGAATATAATATTCGGACCGGCAAAGAGGAATTTTTATGTGAACATCTTTGTGCTTTAATTGGGTTATTGATTGGGATGCTACTTTGTGCATCAAGGAAATCATTGGGTTGAGCGAAAAACACTTGATGAGAGTAAATCAAGCTCTAGGATGATTCGTTGATGGCTAAGTGAGGAGAGAGAGCCAAAAGCTCACTCTAAACTATCCAAATATATTATCATACCATCCATAAGCCTAAATAACAACCTTAAAGACCTTTTGATTCTTTGCTATGTAATCGAGAAGTGATTGAGCCAATAGAGAGTAGTTATGTGGATCTTGGATACTAGTGAAGTTCGATGAACAATCTATAGCTTCCTTGGTGAACTGAGTAAAGTTCCAATCCTTCTTACATTGCGAAACAAATCTAATCTTGAATTCAAACCGTGTTGACTGTGGATATGAGAAGTGTACAGGTATGTAGTTTGTAAATATTATTACACAAAATTTTCTGAGTAGTTTCTTTATGACTATTATATATATTCAGCTATCTCCTTTCCCATTGTGCTTAAATAACCTAGGTGTGTATTTAGAGACTTCCCTTTGTTTTTATCTTTATTGTATCGGAACGATACAACTATGAGTTTGGGGTCTTGATGTCTCCTCATTTGTCATGAATTAATATTAGTTAGAGACATCATTTTTAGTGTTTTAGAAGTCTTTCTAGTCGATTTTTTCCTATTTCTAGTCTTGATTTAATGAATTATTATTTTTTAGAGCATATTGGGTTTAATTATTTATTTAGTGTGAATCTTAAAGATATATACGGAGATTAATTAGATGCCAAGTCAATTCTAAGAGATAAAGGAAAGAAGATATGCATGGAAATTGGAGATAAGGAAACAAAAGCTAAAATATGGAAAGATAAAGGTGCCTAATAAATCTGAATTTCACCACCCACGACCAAAAATGGGCTTATATCTCAAAATCAGTTAAGAATTTCGGAAAATGGTCAAGAGAAAAGTTAAATATCTTTCCGAGGCGATGAATTTCGACTACTCATACGCGTCAAACGGATAAGTATTGAAGCTGTTATGACCAAAACAAAAACGGGGTTGATTCTATATTTTAGGGTTCCGAATTTGAGTTGGGCTTGGAGCCCGTTACTTACGTTTTCCTTCAAGAAAACAAATTAGGGGTTCTATAAACCTATAAATACACCCTTATATCACTTGTAAATTCATCCTTGCCTCCCATTAATTAGTTCTTAGTTTTATTATCATTAGAGTTATTGAAGAGAGTAAGATGACATATTTTATTATTTCTTTTAGTTTATTTCCTTCATGTATGAACTAATTTTCCCATAACTTGGGTTTTGCATTATGTATAATCTATGAATTCTATTTTCTTTCTATCTAAGTTTTTTTGGGAATTATATGTTTTAATCTGATATTAGCTGCTTACTCGTATATTTGTTTATGTGTTTTGAATTATTGCCTGCCGTAAACTTGATCACTTTAGGCTTTCTTAATAGTAGTTAGATGGTCACCTTAACTGGGTGTCTAATTATTGAAACACCACATAACATCTAGTGTCCGATATTAGTCTTGACAACACTATTTCTAACTAGATAGTCATTAGGGTATGTTTTAATCACTATCACCATGTTTGGAATTGAATTACTTAGGAACCTAGTGGCGTATGATAACCCTAAGTTTAGGCTGCTTCGTGGTATGTCCGTAGCCCTTTAGTCGCTCTCAAGGTATAAGAGAGGGAATTTAGAATCCTGACTAAGTATCTAAGAGCTAATTATCTCCCTTATTAACTAGAATTAGATAGAAATAATTAGAAGGATTAGTGCATACTAGCAAAACCTAAGCTATATCTCTCATCTCATATTTCTTATCTTTTATTTTATTGTCTTTTATTCTTGTAGTTTAATTAATCATATCTCAATTAATCTTATTTATTTTTTGTCTTTTAATCAATTACTCACTACTCTTAATTATTGCTCATTCGTATAACACACTAAGTCCCTAAGAACAAATCTTCTTATCATTGACTTGCATACGTCCTGCAATACTTGCAGTACTATGCTTGTCTAGGGTGCTTTAGTGCATTGTTTTCAGCGTTTATTTATCATATTTTATAACATCCTAGGAGACACCAGTCAGGCAGTTGTGACTAATGCAATGAGATGGATTAACGAGATGAGAGTACATCCGGATTTCCCCCCCTTTCCAGCCTATGCCTGCGAACCTTACTACTCCAGCAGGTAGTGCACCTGAGAGCCAAGGTGATGAATATGGTGATGAAGAGAATGATGAAGATGAAGATGATGATGATGAATCTGATGGAGAACAGGAGACCCGTTATATAGCCTGTAGGTTGGGCTATGTTGGTGTTTGTTTTGGTTAATTTTATTATGTAATAAGACTTTGACTATGGTTTGACTTTTATTTTGACTTTGGTTTGAAACAATGCATTAGTATATTATTGGTATTTTTAATTAATTATTTGTTTTGTAATTGGTTTTTTTAATTATTAATTGTATATTTTTTTTAAAATAAAAAAAATATGTTTTTGTGAATTATATTTAATTGCAATAATCAAAAAAAGTTGCGATCAAATATAATTCAGAAACCTATTTTTTATTTTTATTTTTAAAAAGTAAAGGTCATTAGCGATTACAAGTAGTCTAGAAAAACACTAACAAGTAGTCGTTAATGCTCAACATCTAGCGACGAAATCCGTATTCGCTAATACTTAATTATTTTACGACTACGCAAGTAGTCATAAATATTAATGTATAACGACTACAGTTTAGTCGTTTGTTGTACTTCTTTAGCGACAACCTCAGTAGTCGGTAATGGTTTATGTCATTCACGACTACAGATGTAGTTGTAAATGACGCCAGACTAATTACGACTACTTATTGGCCTTTGTCGTTAGATGTGACCTCTAACGACGAGTTTCTCGCGACTAAATATTTACTACTACATGTAGTCGATAAAACCTAAATACGGATTCCGCGACTAATTTTTTTTCTTTCGTGACTGCAAATGTAGTCGCGGAAAAAAGGACATGATGTAGTGTATAATGATACTTGAATCGAGAGATAGCACACTAGGTTGTGTCATTATAATAGAAATTCCCATTAAAAGTTGTCAGATAATTAAGATTTTTTTAATTGGTTGATTAATCTTCTTCTGTGTTTCTTCATTGTAACGTAGAAATAGATAAACAAAACCTTGTTTTAGATGTATTCTATTATTTTTTTAGCCTTTGATTTAATTTGTTTTGCATAATATAGGACCTACAAAGTTAAACTTACTTTATAATCACTGTATTTTACCTTTTATATATATATATATATATATATATATATATATATATATATATATATATATATATTATGTCTCATATACAATTCTCTAAGAATAGAAGAGTAATTAAGACGATATTTCTATAGTATAATAAACAAAAGTGATCATAACCGTAGTCGCAATTGCTCAACGTCTAGCGACAAAATCCGTATTCGCTAATACTTACTACACAAGTAGTCATAAAATATTAGCGTAGAACAACTACAGTGTAGTCGTTGGTTGTACTTGTTTAGCGACAACCTTAGTAGTCAGTAATGGTTTATGTCATTCATGAATACAGATGTAGTCGTAAATGACGCCAAACCAATTACGACTACTTATTGGTCTTTGTCGTTAGATGTGACCTCTAACGACGAGTTTCTCGCGACTAAACATTTACGACGACATGTAGTGGATTAAACCCAAATATGGATTCTGCGACTAATTTTTCTTTTTTTCGTGACTGCAAATGTAGTCGCGGAAAAAAGGACACGATGTAGTGTATAATGATACTTGAATCGAGAGATAGCACACTAAGTTTTGTCATTATAATAGAAATCCCCATTAAAAAGTTGTCAGATAATTAAGATTTTTTTAAAATTGGTTGATTAATCTTCTTTTGTGTTTCTTCATTGTAACGTATAAATAGCTAAATAGAACCTGTGTTTTAGATGTATTCTATTATTTTTTAGTCTTTGATTTAATTTGTTTTGCATAATATAGGACCTACAAAGTTAAACTTACTTTATAATCATTGTATTTTACCTTATATATATATATATATGTTGTGTCTTATATATAATTCTCTAAGAATAGAATAGTAATTAAGACGATATTTTTATAGTATAATAAACAAAAGTGATCATAACCGTAATTATAATCATTAAATAACAAAGTGATCATAAGAGTTTATATAGAAGAGGATCTTGATAATAGATCCCATGTAATGCAGAAACTGATCATTGAGTGTCGCTAAGTATATAGGCTAAGTAGGTTCTCTCGAAAAAAACAGTGATCCTAATAATAGATCTCCTTAACAAGACCATTAAGTGTTGTATCAGTTTTTGTTCACTCACTACTCCCGCATTTGCCTCTCGCGACTAACTTTCTAGCGACTACGCACTGTAGTCGCTAAAGACCAGAGCCTCTAGCGACTACATCTATTTAACGACTACAAGTAATATTTCTCGACTACAACGTAGTCGTTAGTAAGTTTCGCGTTTAACGACTACAAGAAGTAGTCGTTAATATGTATGACGTAGTCGCGAGTGATTTTTTTAATTTTTAATTGATTTCCCACCGCCATTAAGTAGTCGCTAGATATTAGAGTATTTAACGACTACTTTGTGTAGTCGTTAGTAGTCCTTTCTAACGACTACTTCTTATTCTTTAGCGACTACTTGTGTAGTCGCGAATAGTGGTAGCGTGGTTTCCAACAGTATCTTGCCAATTGCTTTACTCAATACACCATTATTATATAATTTCTCTTTCTTTCTCTCAAAACTCTCCCAATTTTTTTCCACAATTCATCATTAAAAATTATTTTAACACTTGGAATAGTTTGCCCGGGTCAATCATCACGTGGGACCGCCTCAATTATCATTTTTTCTTTCCAAATTTGCCCAAAAGTAGGTATTTTTTGTTCCATAAAACTCTTTCAAATTTCTTTTACTTTCATTCAATTGTGTAGTAAATGTTAAATAGTATCACTTATTAGGTAAATCATCACGTGGACAAGCTTTCCCGGGTCAAACATCAACGTGGGACCGCCTCAATCATCAATTTTTCTTTCCAAATTTGCCCAAAAGTAGGTATGTTTATTCTATAAAACTCTTTCAAATTTCTTTTACTTTCATGCAATTATGTAGTAAATGGTAAATAGTATCAATTATTAGGTATTTCAACACGTGGACAAGCTTTCCCGGGTCAAACATCAACGTGGGACCGCCTCGATTATTGACTTAAACTGTTTATATTTGTGGTGAATTTGACTATAAACACTAAACTTTGACTATAAACAATCAACTTTGAATATAAACAATCAACTTTGACTCTAAACACTAAACTTTGACTCTAAACACCCAACTTTGACTCTAAACACTAAACTTTGACTCTAAACACTAAACTTTGACTCTAAACACCCAACTTTGACTCTAAACACTAAACTTTGACTCTAAACACTCAACTTTGACTATATACAATCAACTTTGACTATAAACACTAAACTTTGACTATAAACAATCAACTTTGACTATAAACACTCAACTTCGACTCTAAACACCCAACTTTGACTCTAAACACTAAACTTTGACTACAAACACTAAACTTTGACTACAAACACTAAACTTTGACTCTAAACACTCAACTTTGACCACAAACACTGAACTTTGACTCTAAACACTCAACTTTGACTATAAACAATCAACTTTGACTATAAACAATCAACTTTGACTCTAAACACTAAACTTTGACTCTAAACACCCAACTTTGACTCTAAACACTAAACTTTGACTCTAAACACTAAAATTTGACTCTAAACACTAAACTTTGACTCTAAACACCCAACGTTGACTCTAAACACTAAACTTTGACTCTAAACACTAAACTTTGACTCTAAACACTAAACTTTGACTCTAAACACCCAACTTTGACTCTAAACAATCAACTTTGACTACAAACACTAAACTTTGACTACAAACACTAAACTATGACTCTAAACACTCAACTTTGACCACAAACACTAAACTTTGACTACTAACACTAAACTTTGACTCTAAACACTCAACTTTGACCACAAACAATAAACTTTGACTCTAAGCACTCAACTTTGACTATAAACAATCAACTTTGACTATAAACAATCAACTTTGACTCTAAACACTAAACTTTGACTCTAAACACCCAACTTTGACTCTAAACCCTAAACTTTGATTCTAAACACTAAACTTTGACTCTAAACACCCAACTTTGACTCTAAACAATCAACTTTGGCTACAAACACTAAACTTTGACTACAAACACTAAACTTTGACTCTAAACACTCAACTTTGACCACAAACACTAAACTTTGACTCTAAACAATCAACTTTGACTCTAAACAATCAACTTTGACTCTAAACAATCAACTTTGACTCTAAACACTCAACTTTGACTATAAACAATCAACTTTGACTCTAAACACCCAACTTTGACTCTAAACACCTAACTTTGACTCTAAACAATCAACTTTGAGTCTAAACACCCAAATAGAATTTATCGAGATTGTGGAATTGAATTTAATTTAAATGACTATTTGGAAGTGAATTAAAATATTGGGTAATTGTAAGTGGATTTATGTCTATTTTCAGAAAAAAAAATTAGCGACTATTGTACACCTCTAGCGACTAGTTCATGTTCATGAACTAGTCGATAATAAACATAAGCCTCTAGCGACTACTTTGTAGTCGCGAATTGTCGAATTAATTCCCATTACTCTATGGCGGTCCATTTTCCCGCCCACGAAAGGGCACGCGTTTTAGTTTTACGTCTAGCGACTACATTGTAGTCGCTAAAGACTAGTTGACGTGGTCAAAGTCAAGACACGTGTAAGTATCTCTTCTCTAGCGACTACTTTCTTGTCTCTAGCGACTACAAAAATTAGTCGCTAGAAAAAAAACTCTATATCTAAATCGAGAGCTCATTTCTTCACTCTCATTCCTTCTACAAAATTTCTAAAAAACGAGAGCTCATTCCATTCCATTTTCAGCCACTCCAAGGGGCGATTCTAGCATCATATCTTCAACAAAGGTAAACAAATCCAACCCTTAATCTCATTCTATTCTCTTTTCAATCTTATATTAAGCTTTTTTCCTCCATTTTTACATTTCTAATTAACTTTTTTTTTGTTTGTGTTTCATTCCGAATCAATATGGCATGGATTCAACACCAAATTAGCTCCAATTTCATCCAAAAAGGTTAGTATTCCAACCAATTTTTTATTTTTAATTTTCATGTCAAGTTTTTTTTGATTTTTTTCTGTGATGATTACATGTTATTGTTAATTCCGAATATAGTAGGGTGTAATTAGATTGTTGTATGAATTTTTTAAACCAAAAATTGATGTTAAATGCCTTAAAAAATATAGTTTGTGAAATCTAATTAATTTTTTTCCATTTTTTGGTGTTTGATTGTTAATTCCGAGAATGATTAGTGTTAATAGGGTTTGGTTTTTGTTAATTTAAACATGTAATTCATGGTTTTTGATTGAAAATTAAGTAGGATGATTTTTTGGGAATTTTTTAATCTTTGTTATGTTTTTTAGAAAATGTTAGCTTAATCTTTGTTATGATTTTTAGAAAATGTTAGATTAATCTTTGTTATGTGTTAAAAAATATATAGGGACCTTTATGCAATTTAAAGAAATATATAAGGACCTTTATGCAATTTTATAATAATGAATAGGGAAATTCATGAAATTTTAGAAATTTTTTTTTTGGACTTTTAGATAATTTTTAAAAAAATAAAGGGACTTTTATGCAATTTTTAAAAAAATGAAGGGACTTTTATGCAATTTAAAAAAAAATAGGGACCTTTTATGCAAATTTATAAAAAAATATAGGGACTTTTATGCAAATTTATAAAAAAATATAGGAACTTTTATGCAATTTAAGAAACATATATTTATTTTACTATTTAATAAGGGGCAACGCCCAATTAATTACGCGGAGAAGGTAAGTATTCCCTATTAATTACAACTTCAACTTAATTCCCAATTAAGCACAAAATATTACCCAATTACCAAAATATCCTTCTACCTATTATTAATTACTTTAATTATATATTTTATTAATTATAGTTTAATATTTATTTATTTTTTTCAGATTTTTTTTTTAAATATTTTTTTTTCGAAATATTTTTTTTTCAAAGTTTTTTTTTTTTTTCGAAAAATATTTTTTTTTTTTCGGAAATTATTTTTTTCGAAATTTTGTCGATTTTTTCCCCCGGAATTTTTTTTTCCATGATAATTGTGTGTTAAAGTAACACAAAATCTTATGTGTTGTGTGTTGCATGAACACCCAATATGTATAATATTGAGTTGCTTAAACACACATAAATAACAAATTGTGTGATACATGAACACAAAATCAGACAGACAGAATATTTGTACACAAAGGTATAGAATAATGTATATGTAGGCTGATTATGTGTTCATGCAACACGCAATTGCTGAAAGTATGTGTTACAGTAACACACAACAGTATGGGTTTTGTGTTGGTAAGACACACAATGCGTTTATCATTTACAGTTTTGCGTTGCTTAAACACACACAAATAACAATTGTGTGTTGCAGGAACACAAAATAAGATATACAGAATATTTGTACACATTAATAGATAATAGTGTACAGATAGTCTGAACATCTGATTGTGTATTAATGTAACACACAATCGCTTGATGTATGAGTTACAGTAACACAAAACAGTATGGACTTGTGTGTTAATGAAAAAAATTTCGAAAAATTTTTTCGAAAAAAAAAATATATTTTTCGAAAAAAAAATTTCCAAAAAAAAAAAATATTTTTCAAAAAAAAAAAATTTCTGAAAAAAAAATATTTTTTCGGAAAAAAAAAAAAATTTCGGAAAAAAAAGTTTAAAAAAAAATCGAAAAAAAAAATATTTAAAAAAATGAAAAAATAAATTCAGATATTAAATATATAAATATATAATGAAATAAAAAAACATATAAGGGCAATAATGGAAGGTAAATATGACCATGTGCTTATTTGAGAATTAAGTTGAAAATTTGTGAGTAAGTAGGAAGTAATTTCCTCCTTCCTTTTTTTTGAGAATGAAAGTGAGGAAGTGTAATTGATTGGGAATTATCTCATTTAATAATAGATTTTTAAATATTACAAAATAATTATACTTTATTTTATTTTATGACTAATATAAATATTTTTGTATAATACAGATTGTACGTGTGCTATGTGCTATATATTGGATGTTAAAGATTCCCGATGATTTATTTACGTTTTTAATTTATTTAATTTATGATTGTAATGATTTATTTAATTTTATTTTCATGTCTTTATTTTTGGTGATGTAATAATTTAGTATTTTTTATGTTATTTTTTATTCTGTATTTTAATTTACCTATAAAATGCTAGATGGCCGATGTCATGTCTCGACAGCACGGAGGGGCTGGTGGGGGGAGGGACCCAAACGAGAATCCGAACCGAAACCTAGCCGACTGTGCAGACCAGCCCGGTAAATAAACAAATTCAACTCAATACTTGCTTAAAAAATAAAGTCACTACTAATTAATTTAATGTTAAAACAGATCCCCCTGCACGGAAAACAAGGGGTGGAGGTGCCCTAAAAACTGCGATGAGGGCACTAAAAGCTGTTGGGTGGCCTTTGCCGGTCAACTTTTGTATATTAGACGACACGTGGAGTCCATCACGCAAGTACAGGCACCACGTTGCGCAAGTGATTGGGATTGCAGTACGAGAGAGGATTCCGCCCTATCACCCGGCTTGGAAAAAAGTGCCGGACGCGGACAAAAACGCCGTGATTAAGAGATTAGCGGTATAAATTTTAATTTTTAATATTTTTTTAACTTAATTTATTGTTCTAATTTAAATTTTTAATAATGTATTTTTTTACAGAAATATTTTGACATAAAGACTTGGAGAAAGAGGAAAGACTGGAATTCGATTTACGGAAACTTGGACGATACGATGAGGATGAGATTTAAGGATTACAAATATTACGTGAAAAAGCATTATTGGAGATAGGGTTTGAAGCCGGATTGGATATCTGATGAGGTGTGGGCTAAGTGTTGTGAGTATTTGGGCTCGAGAAAAGCTAAGGTGAATTTTTTATTATTTTTAATTTTAGTATATATTTAAAATTATAATTGTTTTTATTAATAATTGAATTTTAAATTTTTTCAGAATCAAGCAAAGGAAAATAACAAGAATCGAGAAAAGCAGAAAAACAAGAGTGGGGCGGGGTCGAGGAGGTATTCCTGAACTCGGGATATGCTATACGAGGTGGTTTTTTATTTAAGTAAATTTTTTAATTATTAATTTATTATTTATTTTGAATATTTTTATTTTTCTGAAACAGGGTGAAGAATTAATCCCGGGAGTGAATCTGGTGATAAGGGACGAGGCTACCCAACAAGACATCCCAATTCCGCGTATGGGTGGTTTTTACGAGGTGGTGGGGAAAAGCAAGAAGACCAGAGAGTGGAGGTCGGTGGGCTACGAAAAAGCCGATGTAAGTTTTTTTTTAAGTTCATTATTAATTATTTTTTTCATCTAAAGTCAAATTTAATTGATATATTGTTTATTATGTAACAGAAATTGCTCAAGGACGCGATGAAGGAAAAAGGTGACTCAAAGTCAATCAGATTCAACCGATTGGGAAGGAATGAGTCAAAAGGAGCAATACGATTACGTGAGGAGCACCGCGGAGGCGGTTGGGTCACCGAAGAGGAGCTTTATTCCCGGCATTGGCCGTCCGAGAAAATCGAAGAACAAGGCTAATACTACCCCAGCCCGGAACGAGCAACACGAGCAGATGATGGCGGCGATTAACGAGCTCCGAGTGTCCAGCGGTCTTCCCCCATTCCCCCGCCCTGAAGGATCTACTAGCACCGCGCCTCCACCTTTTTCGATGGCTGTTGTGAATGATGCCATCACATACGTTAATCAGTTGAGGGCAGATAAAGGCGAGACCCCCTTCCAGCCTATGAATGCATGCCCCACTCCTCCTAGCGGTGATGAAGATGAAGAAGATGATGATAGTAGCAGTAGTAGTTCCGGTGAAGATGTTGAAGATGTTGAAATGGATGAAGATGATTACACGCCCAGGAATAATGAAAACGTTTATACAAAGCTCGAATTTTAGATATTTTGGTTGTTTGGTGTTCATTTTATTATACTTTAAGACTTTTGGTTTAATTTTATTTGGTTTGTATTAAGACTTTTTATTTTATTTTGGTGTAGTTTGGTATGACTTTGACTTTGACCTGGTTTGACTTTGGTTTAATTATATATTTTAATTAATTATTTTGAATTGTTAATTGTATTTTTATTTATTAATTTTTTATTTAAAAAAAATAAAAAAATATGATTTTCGAATTTTTTTTAATTACAGAATTGTAATTAAAAATAATTCGAAAATTGTGTTTTTTTTTAAATAAAAAATTAATAGTAGCGACTACATAGTAGTCGTTATTGACTACATCAAGTAGTCGCTATACCTTGTAGTTATAACGACTACTTTGTAGTCGTTAATAAACTTCTCTATTCTCGACTACGTTGTAGTCGATGAAAAACTAAGCTATTCTCTACTACTAAGTAGTCGCTAGAAGAAGCGTTATCTAGTGACTACAATGTAGTCGTTAGTAATGCTATTGACTCTAACGACTATTTCTTCGCGTGTAGTCGTAAGGTTTACCTTCTAACGACAATTTTTTTGCGACTAATTTTTAACGACTACAAGTAGTCGTTAGATCCTTGATCCGGTTTCTAGCGACTACTTTTATTATTTTTAGCGACTACTCATGTAGTCGTGAGACCCTTGACGCGGCGTAGTGACTCAAGCTTGGATTTGAACTATCCTAATAAATTGAAAAAATTTACATTATATTGTACAACCGTGAGGGTTGCAACTATAGTGGCTCTTGACTATTGCGCTTAATCCGTGAGGGTTTGAGAGGTTAAGCGTAATGTGAAAGAATATTAGGTTGCAATTTTTTTTGTCTAATATATTAGGTTTTAACAATGAAAGGTATTTAAGTTTTTTTTAATTTTTGGAATTTTAGTGATATAATATCACTTTTGAACTTTTTTTTTAAAAATATGGTAAGTTTCAGATTGGTGACGGCAGGTCAATCAATATCTGGAATGACAAATGGTTAGACACACAATGGAATCTAGAACGACCACACGGGTGTAACATTGAAACGATTAATGAACTATGGATTACTGATTCTACAACATGTAATACTGATTTGTAAAATGAACTCTTTCCTAGCCCGATTATTCCAGTTATCTTGAGGGAAAGAGTGTTCTCGACTGGTGATGCAGACAAATTCATTTGGCCACACGCACATAACAGAGAATATGTGACGAAAACAGGATACAAAGTATTAATTGATCACGAAGTTTTTGAGGGGCCCCACCGATTCTCTGGCATCACTTCTGGGGGGCTTTGTGGAAGACAATCTGGCATTCAAACATCCCGACTAAGGTTAAAATCTTTTCATGGAAAGCATGTAATAATGCCATTCCCACAGGTAGGAATATTGAACAAAGAAAATGTGATGTGCAAAGTAATTGTTGATGGTGCGGTTCGGAACAGGAAACAGTGGAACACCTGCTAATCACTTGTGGTGTGTCAAAACTTGTTTGGGTAGGATCAGCCTTACAGGTACATGTGGAGCATATTGAATCTGATATTGGAGAATGGTTTTTAAAAATGGTAGATACATATTCCAAAGGGGGTTGGAAAAAAGAAATTGTAATTTCCTATATATTGCTGATGATGTGGAACTTATGGAAATAAAAAATGAAGAGTCGACATAAAAATACAGAGATTGATCCCGGGGAAGTGATTCGACTCACAAATGTTAACATTCAGGAACATTTTGGGAATGACTGGTTTATAAAAGGGAATACCCAACTCAACCGTGACAATGTACTGGAACTTCGGCACGTGGATCTTGATTTTCATACTAGCCTTGCTTTTGCGTCCTTTACACAACCAAACCTACCCACTGGCATAGTAATGATTCAAATCAATAAAGTGGATGGATCACGTATAAATCACTCAACGACAGCTTGGTGTAATAGCAGTACCACTAGGGAAGCACAGACTGTCATTTCGGCGATCGAAATTGGGAAGAAATGGCCTGGACAGGAGAAGACGATCTTCTCTGATAACCTTGACTTAATTCAAGTTATTCGGCAAGTGTTGGCAGCAAGATGGGAGCTCAAATCGTGGATTAAATACATTCATAAACTGGCCGGGGAAGCCGACCCAGTTTTTTTCAAGCATATTCCGCGCAGACCGCCTTGCAAAAGAAGTCAGGGCAACCAAGGATCTATTATCTACTGATAATCTTTTTGACAGATTCTCAAAGATGGGAATTGGATAGAATTCGAGGGAGTAGTCTCAGTAGGGGTCTTTCTTTGTAATTTTTTTTTCGTTTAATACCCGATCAAAAAAAAAAAACTTGTTTTTCTTTTTTAAAAAAAAAAAATGGGTCATCATAATACATACGATAAGAAAAAGGTGTCCGTGTGTCTCCTTTTCTCCCAAACATCAAAACCCAAACCCTAACCCTAGAATAGTTTCATAAAATTGGAGATGCCCGAAAAAAGCATAATATGTGCGGTGCAGGTGGTGGGGATGAAGGATGATAATTTTGTGGATTACTATGTTTCAGATGAGGCAAAATTGAGGGATATCTTAGTAAGATATAAGGAAGAGAGGTGGAGAGAAGATAAAAAAGAGTTAGATGATATTGGGTCCAAATTGGAAGAAACTGTTAAGCCGATTTCCAAGATGAAGATGAATTACTTAAAAGGGAGTTATATAGTTTTTAAGTCTTGTTTATATCGCATAGGTGGAATCTCTTTTTGTAAAGAAGAGTTGAAGAGAAAAGAGAACAAGATCGTGAAGAAGCTTGATTTGAAGAAAATGGAGTCAGAGTCAGATTGGGTAAGGATTGAGGATATGAATTGGGGAAGAGTTAATCCGCAACCTGTGATTTTAGGGGATGAGTTGTATGTTGTGGGTGGATTGAAGAATGTCAATGAACAATCAGGAGAGAGTTCTTATTTGATGGAGGTTCTTAAGAGTGATGGATTTGGATGGGAAACTATTCCTAATCCTCCTATTCCACCATGTGGAAAGGACTATTTTATTTATTCTAATGTTGTAGCTGGGGTATACAAAAGCAAAAATATCATTGTTGGTATGCGAATTCCTTCTACTTCTGGTGAATACTTTTTTTACATCTATAAAGTGGAAGAAAAAAAATGGGAGAGTAAAACAAAAATATCTTCAAATTTTTATTACTGGACGTATAATTCATCTGCGCGTATGGTTTGGGACGAGTTGACCATATTCGTAGACCATGCACGCCCAAATACCTTGTGTATAATGGATTTGGATTTGGATACATTACATACAATTGATTTATGTCAAGCCTCTGTGACACCACCGATTACTGATACTAATCGACCTCGATCTGATTCAAACACCTTTTTGGTGATGATAGAGCCAGGCAAGTTCTGTTTCTTTTGGGCAGTAGAGGGTCCAAAATCATCCAGTGGTGAACATGACATCCTTGAGGCCTGTATATTCACTCTTATAAAAAACAAAAACAAAAACATAAAAAGATCATGCAATTGTAACTGTAGCTGTAGTGTCCATGCACTTGAAGCCACCTTTCGTGTTAAAATAGAATCACATTTCTCATCTTTCATTCCGGATCTCAACTACCGCGAACTCTATGCTGTTCTCCTTGTGTATGTTATCTCTATATCCCTTTACTTCTCTTTTTACTTTACTTTCTTGCATACTAATTTTTTTAATCTCTTCTCTTTTGTAGGGACTACATTCCACAAGATATAATATCTAAGTTACAAGTTTAACTCTATTTTTATCATGTAATGTTACGACATTCTTTGTTTTTTTACATTATTTGTATTGTTAGATTACTCTGCATTGCACTTACTTTCTTTAGCCTATTTCTATAAACTCTTTCTTTACTATGTATAATATTCCATTTAGTTTTGAATATTTTACTCAATCACCTTGCGTAATTTTCAACCCGAGTTAATACAAGTCCGGGTCCATTTCTTAAAATTCTAACCCTGTTTTTATATTGCATACCCGAACGGGTTAAAATTGGGTTATACTCGGGTTGTAAAAATATTTAACTGAAATATTCAACCTGTTAAAGTGAAATATAAAAATACTAATTCAACCAATAGTGGCCAAAATTAGAAAAAATTAAACTTAAGAGGGTCAAACAATAATTACCCTCGTCTCAAAGAAGAAAGAATAAACTTACGAGGGTTAAAGAATAATTATATCATACCCTCTAATGAAAACAAAAAACTTAAGGGGTCAAAATAATTATTATCATTAATCCAGGGAAAGAAAAATAACTATAGCACCCAATAATATCAACCACAGGGACTGATATTGGATGAGAAGTGTTAAGCACAAACTGATTGGAAAAGGGGCTTTGTATTTACAGCCAATTCTTTGAAAATGTACTGTGAAATTCCTATGTGGGATAAAAAAAGGTTTAAACTAACGAGGCATGCTCTTTTGTGCGACGAAATAGGCAAACGTGTGCAGCTCGTGCGAGAAACTTGGGCAAACATCTTAACTTTACTTCTCCCACATCGAAATATCTTAAGTAAACTATATAGAAAATTGGTTATAAATAAAGAACCGGGTTGCCCCGACCTATGTTATAACGGTTTGGGTTTTTTTTTAATTTGGACCGACCAAGAATTTTAATAAAATTAAAATAGCTGTTTTCCGGGTTGGTTTTTACCGGGTTCAGATTAAAATTCGGGTTGGAGATTATTTTGCTCAGCCCTAATCACCCCCACTTTAATGCTTTCTATAAATCCTACTCACCTACTTTTTTTTTGTCAACCAAACTGATCCATTAATGTTATTTAAAATTATTACATAGATTTATAAGAAAATCACTAGAGGCTATAAGCGAAGTATGCTTCCATCTCAAAAGATCAATGTTTTTCCGCGTACATTTAGCCAATACATCAGTAGCCGCATTGAACTTCCTGTTAAAGTGGGCAATTTTCCAATACTTAGAAAGACCTAACCATCTCTTGATTTCCTCAAGAATAGGTTCAAGACTCCAGTGAAGTCCGGTCGTGCCCTCAATTCTTTGAATTAATTCAAGGTTATCCGTATAAAACGACACAACTTGGCAACTCAGATCCCTACTAGCCCTCATTGCCATAACAACCGCCCATGCCTCTCCTTCAATAACTGAGTTATCTTGCACTTATTATTAATTTTCCGAACGATATTACCATTCTTATTAACTCCGATTGCAGCAACAACCGCTTGTTCTTTATTAGAAATGAACGATGCATCACAGGTCCACACAATTTCAGCGGTGTCGTTGATAGCTGGATTCTCAGTAACTACATTCTCGTTTTCTCTATTACTTCGAGCCTTCTTACTCTCCAACTCATTATACGGTCCAAACAATGACGTCATAAGTTCCTTAGCTCTCTTTAGAACATCCTCACCGTACCATTGTTTGCTTTCATGTAAACAAACCATTCTTTCCTTCCATAAAAACCATAATATAACCAAAATATAAGATGTGATAACTCTTGAGTTCCACCCATTTCTAGAGTATGCATTCGTAATGTTTATAAACCATTCTTCAAACGAACCTTTATAGTCTTCATCAATTCTAATCTGAAGCGGCGAGTTAGCCCAAATCTTTCTGCTAAGAGGACACTTGAGTAAAAGATGTGTAACATCCTCATCCCCTAATTCACACCATTCGCACATACCGTTACTAGCGCATTTTCTCTTTCTAAGATTTTCCTTAACTGGCAAAGCATTATTACAGACTCTCCAACCGAAGTTTTTAATCCAAGCCGGTACATTTGTTTTCCAAATAGCTTTCCAAATACCTTCCATTATACTCAAAACCTATATGAATTTTTAAATATTTAAAATCAAGATTAAATTTTAAAAGTCCAAAACTTTACAAAAGTTACAAAGGCTCGAATTCTTAATTCAAAATATATATATATATATATATATATATATATATATATATATATATATATATATATATATATATATATATATATATAGCCTTGAAGTAAAAATTGTTTTATATATATATATTATAAAACAACTTATTTTCTACTACGCAAATCCTCTATATAAGTGGTGGCTAGAATTGGGTCCACTTATCATTAAGACTATTAATTAATTTATTATTTATTCCCCTTAAATAAAACAAAAAATAACTCATTCCCATCATGTAATTTTGATAAAATAAAAGATGTCAACTCATTCCTACAATTAAAGTAAACAAAAAATAACTTATTTCCATCATTTACCTTAAAAATCAAATAAAATCGGCCTTGTAATTCAAAAAAACCAACAATCGGCCATGTAATTAAAACAAAAACAAAAACAACCCTCATTCTCCTTCCAACCCACGACCTAACCGAGAACCATTTGCTTTCCCTTTCCCCCACTTTTCCACCCACGAACCCTAACGCCACCGCCTCTATCGCCCCGGGTCAATCAAAACCCCTTCTAATCATCTTCACCTACACCGACACCTCGACGACACATTCGCCTTACCTTAGCCTCGCTTCTCCTCATTCAGACGGAAGCCATTAGTCGAGGAACAAATATTTGATGGAGCATCAAGGTCTTCCGTTCATCTTCACCTACATCGACACCTCGACGACACCTTCGCCTCGCTTCTCCTATAGTATTCAGACAAAATCCATCCGACACCTCGGTGACACCTTCGCCTCGCTTCTACTACATTACTCAGACAGAATCCATCGGTCGAGGAACAGAGATTCGATGAAGCATTAGGGTTAGGGTTTTGGCCTCGCTTATCCTACATCATTCAGACGCAAGCCATCGGTCGAGGAACAGAGATTCGACGGAGGATTAGGGTTAGGGATTTGTTGTCGGCGGCAAGGTTGAGAAGCGGGGTGATGAAGGATTATTTCACAGACTTTTTCCATTATTTCATAGAAGCAGCAGGTGCTTATGGTTTATTCTTTTCTGTCGGGCAATCTCTCACGTTACCAATTGGGCAATAGATCACCTCAAGGTAAGATTATTCTTTTATGTCGAGAGTTTTTGTGCTAGGCTTATAATTATTTTGTGATTTATTACTCACATCCTACAAAATCTACTCTGATTATGTAGAACACAGTGAAGCAAGCCCGTGAATCTACGTTTCTTACTTCACATGTATTACTCACAGCCAACTTCACGTTATATTCTTGATAATAGTTATTCATAAATGTTTGAATACGGGTGTAGTTGCTCATTTGCATAACATGAGGATCCAGTGTGCAATTAATCCTTTTTTATCTCAATATTATGTATCACAATTCAAAATATTATTTCTTACGTTGTAGGTACAAAAGAATAATGGAACATACAACTTACCAAAGTTCGTTTTTTTGTTATTAAATTAAAAAACTTCTTTCATGGGTTTCATCTAGAGTTACAATGTATAAATTACAGGCTAGTTCTGGATAAACTGGGTGCCCCACTGTATGAGTTGAAGGTTTATCCTAATATCTAAACTGTATGTGTAAATTTGCAGTCTTGAGAATGTTGGAGAGGTTTTAGTACTACCGACGCTAAGATCAGTAAGATTGATTTGCATCTCTTTTCTTCAGCTTAAAAGGGTTTGACTTTGCATGTATATTTTCATATTATATTATATTGAATTGAAATGATACGAGGTTTAAACTTTTTCCCTATTGTTCTTATTTAATTAAATCTTTTTTAAAATTTGAGGTTAGGTCCTTATAACCCAAGTTAGTTGCACCAAAATTCAATCTTGGATAGTAATGTAATGCTTTGAAATTTTGTATGTTTTAATTAATTAAATCTTTTATAAACTATGCAGTGAATTTCCAGTTTCACATAGTAAAAGTGCGTGTTAGAAAAATTTCCTACTGTTTGTTCACGTTTTTACTATACACATATTCGAGCAGATAAAATATACATCGTGCAAAGAAAAGATATCACAATCCAAAAAAAATTGTATTATGACATGATCGACTTGGTCACCCAAAGACATTAATAATGTATCGAATAATAGAGAAATCACTTGGTCTCTACTTAATTGAACTAGAAAATTCTTGTACTAAATGACTACCCCAATGTTTTATATTCTCTAACAAAATTAAATGACTATCTCAAACGACGTTTTGGGATTTATGTTGAATTTATTCTTTTTCTGTTAATGGACATCTTGAATCCCTGAAAGTTGGTATTTTAAAACACACCTTGCCGAGTGTCATATAACATAGATGTTTTTCCCTTATTAGTTGAAGGACAAGACAACCTAAAGTTAAGTGATAAATTGTAGAATACAATTTATTGACTCATATCCACGAACTAAAAAATTAGAATTTGAATTTCAAAAGATAATTCGTTTGTAAAATATTGCAAATAATATACAAATGCATTTGTAAACATGAAATATATCAAAAACAACGGGTGTCTCTCAAGAAGTCAAATGAGAGTCAGCTTTAAAAAAAATCCTCTCGACACATTCATCCACACTTAACTTTATTCTATTTCACCCTTTTCGTTTAAACCTTTTTCGTTTTTTCACATTTCTTGCTTTTTCTTTTCCTGATTTGTTGTTAATCCCTAGAAATTTCTGGGATCTAACAGCATTTCATCTTTTTTTATAAAACATTTCACATCCTCCACCTCACCACCTCACCACCTCACACCCGCCTTTCATTTGATCTTCCTTTTTTCTGGGTTGTACTTCAGTTGACTTCTCAAAATAACAAAAGTGTTAAACTCAGCAAAGATAAACAAGGTCATGAGCATATCTTAAAAAAATCCAGAAAAAAAAACCAAATTTCCGTGATATCACAAGAGAAATGTTGTCGCCGAATTCAAATCTAATGAACACACCAGAATCATTTAAGAGAGATGAAGAAGAGGGCGTAGAAAATCATACGACGAAGAATTTACGGATCAAAAAAAAAACTTACTGCAAGTATTACAGATCGTTTGCAAGTTTAGTTGATAAGAAAAGTTCGTTTGCAGGGTTTAATCCGTTAGATCTACTTATATTCAATAAGCGTAGATGAATTTAGATGTTTAGATTAAAATATGATATGATGAATAATTATCTGATGTGAATTAATAAATAAGAATGCAGATAGATAAATATGAATGTAAGTCAGATAAATTAGGGTTACTAATATGAGTCTATCTAACTAAGTTGTTATTCTAACATTAAGAGTGAATTGAGCATTATATATTAACCGGGATTCTAAATTCTACCTAAACCCCCATCAGGGTGGACTTAGGAGGAAACTCTCCACTACCAGGGGATCCTGAGTAATGATTAGTGATTAAATCGAACCTTTATGGCTATCTAGATATGCAAACCCGTTAGGATCATTACTAGACGATTATGTGGTGTTGTCAATAACTGAATCCCCTTCCGGGTGTTAACTCAATTACTAAGGATAGTCCTAAGATTGGCCAAATATAGGGCTGAAAATAATAAGTCAAAGCACACAACACCAATATACGCCAAGCTCAAATCAATTAAAATAACAAATAGTATTACGAAATCTAAGACAAACTAATAACCCAAATATTAAAAGTAAAACTTACAGAATAAAGCTTAGAAATATGGTGAAGCCACAAATCAATAGCTAATTACCCTAAATATAGAGAAGGAGAGATGTAGAAGAGGAGTTTGTCACTCTCCAACTTCTTGATTCTTGTCTTCCTCTACAGGTCAGCTTGCTTCTTGGATGATAAACTTGATACTAAGGATTAATATTCAAGAAAATACTATACTATGACTTAGAACTGAGCAAGGACATGTTTACAATGGTTTAAGGGTGTATTTATAGGTGTCTTGGAAGCCCTAACACGTTTTCTTGGAGTGGAAGACAAGTAACTGGGCTTCTAGCGCAACTCTAATTCGTAACCCTAAAATATATAAAAGGTAATAAATTGCTTCTATTTTGTTTTGGCCATAACTTCTTTGTTTCAACTCCGTTTGACGTGTTATTTATATCGAAAGTGATCGTTTCGGAAAGATCTATAACTTTGATTCGAATTGCTCTTCCAAATTCTAAGCCAGTCTTGAGTTATGATCACTTTTATGGATGTGGCTGGTGAAATTCAGATTTACTTTTGGCAACTTTATCTTTCCATACTTATAATTCTTTCCGTTATCTCCAATTTTCATGCGTATCTTCTTTCATTTATCTCTTAGAATTGATTTGACATCTAATTAATTACCAAATGTTTAAAGCTTCACAATTAATAAAACAATTAAACTAAATATGCTCTAAAAATAATAAATCATCAAATCAAGACAAGAAATAAGAAAATATAATAATATATGTAAAATCGAGTATATGACTTACAATAATCCTAAAAATGATGACTCCAACTAAGATTAAATCATCACAAATGGGGAGATATAAAGACCCCCAACTCAAAGTTGTATCGTCCCGATACAATAACAATAAGAACAAAGGGAAGTCTCTACGTACAGACCTAGGTCAATAAAGCGCAGTGGGAAAGAAGATAGCATAATATATAGAATAGACTCAAAGAAACTACTCAGATCATTTCATGTAATAATATTTACAAACTACATACCTGCACACTTGTCATATATATAGTCAACACGGCTTGAATTCAAGATTACATTAGCTTCGCAATCTAAGAAGGAGAGGATCTTTACTCAGTTCACCAAAGAGGCTATAGATTGTTCATCAAACTTCACTAGTTTCCAAAGGTCCACTTAACTACTCTCTATTGGCTCAATTACTTCTATATCACATAGCAAAGAATCATAAGGTATTTAAGGTTGTAATGTTGGCTTAGGGATGGTATGATAGTATATTTGGATAATTTAGAGTGAGATTTTGGTTCTCTCCTCACTAGCCATCAACGAATCTCCCTAGAGCTTGAGCTACTCTCATAAAAAGTTTCTTACTCAACCCAATGATTTCTTGATGCATAAGGTAGCATCCCCAATAACCCAATAAAGCATAAGATGTTCACATAAAAATTCCACTTTGCCGGTCCATATATATATTCTTTTCATATCATTATTTTCTTCTTTTGTATAGCTATGACTCTCTTTTTGATGTTGAGATATCATGCTTATTTTTCATATTTTTTTCTTTTCATGCTTTTATAGATTTTTTAATTTACTCTTACAGCGGAAAAGGGTTACAATATTATAACTTGTGAAAAATCATCAATATATAGAGCAGAGCACAATTAATATGCTCAAAAATCCCAACCCAATAATCTTTCCCATAATGGTGGACCCACCACCCCAAATTTAAGCTCTAAAACAACTGTCTATGCATCCCGATTCGAGTGCGGGTCATATGGAAAAGTCCTAAAATCTAAAGGATATGGCTTATAATGTGGCTAATATAAAGGCTTCAAAAAGGCTAGAAGAGGCTAGGAAGGATATAAAATATAATAAATGGACATCAAGCTAAAAGGCAACAAGGGGCTTATCAAAAAACTGCCTTAATCACTTTCTAAACTATGCAATTTCGTCAGTCTCTTACCTTTAGCACGTTCATTAAATGGGTTTATCAACTAGCTTGGATCTCACGGCCTACACACCACTCATGATTCCCTGAGATCGAACATACTTTCTATCGCTTTGCTAACTAATCTTTTCTTTACTATCAATGTGTGTTTTCCTACAAATACCCAAAACATACCAAATAAAGCAGCTCATAAACATACTACTTTATATCATTAACTTACTAAGCTTATTCTTTCAAGCTATTAAACACACTCTACATCTACTCCTTCAAAAATTTTAATTTATCCTAAAAAACAATAAAACACTTAAAAATGGAGAAGAGGGACAGCGAATCCCCACACCCTGAACTCAAAAATGATTCATGTCCCTACGACTCGGAAAGACTCAATAAAAATTTAAATTTTTGCACAAATTGCAAATATAGAAAGATGGTAAGTAAGAAAGAAATCATACTCTTCGAGGCTATTGCCTCGCTTGAATAATACCCGGAATAGGGTGCAGTGCTTTCATGTATGTAAACTTCTAGTATCACCAATTTTTCTTTCCCTTACATCCGCTTATGATCCATCCCAATTAATCACACTCTAGAAATATCTTGTTTATCTTCCTCCAACTTTACTCTCGAATACTCTCTCATGTGAAGGTGTTTATCTAGGAATATGTTTTGGAAACAGCTACTAGCGTCCCAGAAGCTTTGTTTATCTCCAATATAGGAATCTTTGATTAGAAGAGGTACTGGCATCTTCTGCTCCCTAATCACAATTGCTTGCTTTTTAGGATTTGAATCCACCAAAAACTGGTTCCTCTCTAATTGCTTGACTCGAATTATCCTTCTTGTTTGTTCCTGAACTAGTACCACTCTTAGTTGATTTCTTCAAGATCTTACTCAATACCTTGCATTGATACTTCATCTCCCTCAACACTTGATAATATCTCTATTCTTTTCATCATCTCTTTTGACCCCATACTCAAAGGTTTAAACACTCTTTTAACTACCTTTTGATTATAGATAAATAAGGTGTTATTTGGGTTTAGAAAGGTGTAACGATGATAATTATCGATATGGGTATGATGGAATAAAGCTTTGATGATATGGGTTTAAGGAATTATAGAAGAAGATTTTGAAATTCATGGTTTTGATGGTTGGATTTTAGGTGTATTAATATGATTTGGGTGGTTGAATCTTCTCTGTAACGATGTAGGGAGGGATTTGGATGTAAATTCATGGTGAATTGGTAGTGTTTTGATGTTTGGTGAAGGTTTGTTGAAGCTTTAATGGAGTTGGGAGAGGTTTGGGGAAGAAAGGAGGTGTAAAGGATATAAAATTTGTGATATAACTAACCTCTTTCTTCTTTTAAACCCTTAAAAAAATTTCTCGCGCCGCCGACCGGTATACCGGTGATTTCACCGGGTTACCGGTCCGATACCGTGTCGTCATTCGCGTCCACGGTTTTGTCTAGTTTCTCTCGGCATTGTACCTGATTTCTCCTACTGTGACACGGTCTGGCTGCAGCGGCTTACTGGTAAAATGAGCGTCTTACTAGTGAAATGAGCGGTTTACCGGTGAGAGGGTCAGATTTTTTCCGATTTTTTTTCTTTTTCTCCCTAACTCGATTTTCTTAGTACCTGAACATCAAAAACACTATACCTTCCTCAATAATGCAATATCAACTAAAAAACTACTCTAAACTAAAATATAACAACATAAAATACTGTGGGATGTCTCCCAGAGGGCACTTTTGTTTAATGTTTTAAAAAATTAGATGAATTACCTCAATTATTTCTTTTTATAGCCTCCCTAGTAGTGAGCGAGATGATTAACACTTACCAACCTGAGCTTGCGACCCTCGATAGCTTTTATTTTGACCACTCTTGCTGAGATAATGCGCGTGATGAAGTATGGCCCTTTCCAAGATCTGTTATGTTTGGGGATGAGAGATTTCCATGCTACCTCGTCTCCCACCCCAAACTCAATTTCTTTCCCATGGTGTTTTGGGGGATTACAGGTTCTGGCTTATTGGTTACAACACTGATTGGATATAGTTCTTGTGACTTTTTTTCTTCTTCTTTCCCAAAACGTAGAATGTTTTAAAATCATCTTCAATACTAAGAGTCACGGTTCCCTCATTCACATTCACTATGGTGTCGCTGGTGGCTAGGAATGGACGCCCAAGTATGAATGTGACGTTCTTAACTGATTTATAGTCAAGAATAATAAAATTTGTGGGAATAACAAAATTACCTACTTGGACGAGCACGTCCTCGATTACTCCCCACGGATCTGCTGTTGATTGATACGCAAGTTGTAAGATTATGGATGTCGGTTTTGCATCGCTTATACCAATCTTCTTGAATATCCTTTTGGGCATGATATTCACACTTTCCCTAAATCACACATTTCTTTTCAATAAAATATACCACCTATTTTGATTGGGAGGTTAAAATCTCTAGGATCTCTAAGCTGCGGTGGTAATCTTCATTGAACTTGTGCTGATATCCCTTCATTGAGTGTCACAGACTTGGATCTTGTGAACCTTTCTGGTGTCGCCTAGGGTGTGATAAAAATAAGATCAATTTAAGTATGGAAAACTACGCACTCTCACCCTAGACAGGCACAGTACTGCAAGTATTACAGGACGTATGCAAGTTTTAATGACAAGTAGAGTTCGTTCTCAGGGACTTAAGTGTGTTAATCGCGTAGGAACAGATAACGAGTAAAAGTAAATAACTAGAAGACAGTAAACTAAAGCAAATAGGAATTCGAGAATATGAATTAAAACTAATTAAAACTAGGAAAATAAAGACAATAAAGTAAAAGATTAAGAATATGAGATGAGAAGTATAGCTTAGGTTTTGCTAGTATGCACTAATCCTTCTAATTCTATCTATAAATCTAGTTCATAAGGGAGAATATTAGCTCTTGGTAATACTTAGTCAGGATTCTAAATTCCCCAAGCTTAGACCTTGAGAGCGACTAAGGGGGCTACGTCACAACCAAGAAGTGATTTCAAATAGGGTTATCAAACGCCACTAAGGCCCTAAGCAAATACTGCAATCTTGGTGATACGGTGGTTAAAACAAACCCTAATGATTATCTAGTTAGAAGTATGTTTTGTCAGAACTGCTATCGACACTAGACATTATGTGGTGGTTCAATAGTTAAACACCCTGTCAAGGAGACCATCTAACTACTCTTAAAATAATCCTAAAGTGATCAATTCTAGGAAAGACATTAAATCAAAACACATAAGCAAATATAAAGTAAGTAGCTAATATCAAATTAAAACATATAATTCCCAAAGAAACTTAGATAGAAGAATTCATAGATTATACATATGCAAAACCCAAGCTATGGGAGGTTTAGTTCATACCTGAAGGAAATAAACTAAAAGAAATTACAAAAGACATCATCTTGCTCTCTACAATAAACTGGAAGAATACAACCTTAAGAACTAATTACTATGTGGCAAGGATGATTTACAAGTGATATAAGGGTGTATTTATAGGTGTTTAGAAGACCTAATTCGTTTTCTTGAGGAATAGTTAAGGTAATGGACTTCTAGCCCAACTCAAATTCGTATGGAAATAAAGATAAACACTGCTGCGTTGTTTTGGGCGTATCTTCTTCGTTATTGGTCCGATTTTGCTCCACAAGATACCAAAAGAATCGCAACAGAATTATCTAGACCCTTTAGAAGGAAATCTCCAAATTCGGCCTATTTCTTAGGTAAAAACACCAATCTTTAGACGTGTGTGCAGAATCCCAGATTTAGGCAGCTTTTCCTTTTCCATCTTTTTAGCTTTTATTTCCTTATCTCCAATTATCATGCTAATCTCTTTCCATAAGTTGTTGTCTTTGACTTGGACTCTAATTAATCTCCATAATTATCTTTAAAGCTACACACTAAATAAACAATTAAACCCAATATGCTCTAAAAATATTATTTCTACAAATCAAGACACAAAATAGGAAAGTGCACTAAAACTCAAGAAAATCGACATTATTGACTTCTAAAACACTAAAAATGATGTCTCATCTTAACATAAATCTATCACAAATGAGGAGACATCAAGACCCCCAACTCAAAGTTGTATCGTCCCGATACAATAAAAGATAAAAACATAGGGAAGTCTAGAAATACACACTTATAAAATTCTCAACACTAGGGAAAAAGCATAGCAGAATATATAGAATAAACCTAAAGCACATAACTCAGAAAATTTCATGCAATAATATTCATAAACTACATACCTGTACACTTCTCATATCCACAGTCAACACGGCTTGAATTCAAGATCAGATTAGTTTCGCAATGTAAGAAGGATTGGGACTTTACTCAGTTCCCCAAGAGAGCTATAGCTTGTTCATCAAACCTCACTAGCATCCAAGGATCCACTCAACTAATCTCTAATGGCTCAATCACTTCTCAATTACATAGCAAAGAATCAAAAGGTCTTTAAGTTTGTAATGTAGGCTTAGGGACGGTATGATCATATATTTGGGTAATTTGGAGTGAGCTTTTGGCTCTCTCCTCACTAGCCATCAACGAATCGCCCTAGAGCTTGATTTACTCTCATACAATGTTTCTCACTCAACCCAATGAATTCCTTGATGCATATTTAGCATCCCCAATAACCTAATTAAAGCTTTAGATGTTCACATAAAAATCCACTTTGCCGGTCCGAATATATATATTTTCTTTTCTTTTCAAATCAATTTCTTAAGCTATGACTCTCTTTTAATGATGAGATATCATGCTACTTTCTCATATATATATTTTTTCTTTTAATGCCCTTGTTGGCAAAATTAGCTCGAAGCTTCTTTTTCATTCACTCTTACCCCGGCAAAGGGTTACAATACAAATCTGTGAAACATCATCAATATAAAGCACAAAGCACAAAAATCCCCACAAAATCACAATTCCCATAATGGTGGACCCACCACCCCAAACTCAAGCTCTAAAATAACTGTCTAAGCATCGCGATTCGAGTGCGGGTCATATGGAAAAGTCCTAAAATCTAAAGGATATGGCTTATAACGTGGTTTAATAAAAAGGCTTTAGAAAGGCTAGAAGGGGCTAAGAAGGATATAGCATATAATCTCAAAAATCACAAGGTGAGAAGGTATAAAAAGGCTTCAAGGGCTTAAAAATATGAAAGAACCGCCTTGATCACTTTCTACACTATGTAATTTAGAAAATTTCTTACCTTTAGCACTTTCATCAAATGGTTTTTCAACTAGCTTGGATCTCACGGCCTACACACTTCTCAAGGTTCCCTGAGATCGAACATACTTTCTATCGCATTGCTCACTAATCTTCTCTTTACTATCAACGTGTGTTTTCCTGCAAATACTCAAAGCATACAAATACATAGCTCATAAACATATCACTTACTATCATTAATCTTCTGAGCTTATGCTTTCAAGCTATTAAACACACTCTACATCTAATTCCCATGTATCAAAAATTTTAATTTCACCCAAAAAACAGAAAACTGGAGATGAGAGACAACGAATCCCCACACCCCCAACTCAAAAATGAGCCGTGTCCCCACGACTCGAAAAAGACTCGAAAAACAGAAATTAAAATTAGCAGATAGGCATATTTACAGAAATGGTAAGGAAGAAAGAGAACATACTCTCGAGGCTATTGCCTCGCATCATTGATATCCAAGGTTGGAATTGCTGGACCTTTCGTTAATTGCTCAAGGAGTTTCATGATGTTCACTTGATTAGCGTTGATTTGTGCCACATCATTGACTAAGGAAGTTTGAGCTGCTTCAAATTTCGTTAAACGCTCCTCCATCTTCTCTTGCCAAGTTTGCTCCTTTTCTTCCTTCGAGGCTTGAGTAGAACCCGCTCTTCGAAGACTTTCTTTGATCCATGCATTATCAATATAACTTGCTTTAAACTCGAGTTTCTCTTCTTCACCCAATACTACATTCGCTTTTCGCACAAGACACGTGATCATAGTAGGAAATTTAACATTATAAACTGATTTAGGAGAGATCGAAAATCGTATCACCTCCTCATAGATCAACTGTGCCACATCAACTTCTTCTCCTCTCAAAATACAGTCCAAAAGTAACGCGTTTTTCATAGTCACATCCAAAGTTCGTGTGTTTCCAAAGACATTAGGAATAAGGAAATTGTGCCAAATTCTTGCATCTGCTTGAAGATATTTGTAAGGCCAAGGTGCCTTCAACTCTCCTTTATGTGATTGCACTTTCTCCTTGTCTAAAACATGCTCAAAAAGTAATTCCTCATCAAAGATTTTTCGTTTAGCAACTGATTCTTCAAATTTGCAAAAACCTTTCAATTTCTTAAACTTGAAGTGGTTCCTAATCTCCTCAACTGTGAAAGGAACTAGCTTTCCTCTAATCGGAACACAATTACTATCTTGGCTAAAGAGGCCTAAATAGAATTCCAAAACTAATTCATGACATAATTCAGAACGTCTTACCATGAACGTAGACCAACCCAATTTCTCACCAAGCTCAAAGAATCTCTTGTATTCTCCATCTCTAATTTCTTCCTTGAATACTTTCTCATAAGCAAAAGGTAGTTCTTTCAATTATTTCTCTGTAGAAATCTTCAGAGCTCTTGAAGTATCCACTTTCTCTATAGGTATAAGATCTTGTTGAGGTTGAGTTTTCTCCTTTGCATAATAATAAAGCTTTTTACCATTACGATCAAACGAAGGTATCCCACTCTTCTTCACATTGTCTTTACCCTTTGATTTAGAACTAGCACCTTTGTCAATTGATTTCTTCTTGTTTAAATCCAATCCCTTGTTACTTTTCACCTCCCTCTTGTTAGCTAAGATTGTTGTTCTATTAGTCATCTTCAATTAACCCCCAACTCAAAGCTTTAGCAACCCTTGAAAATTAAACTCTTGAATTAATGGATGAACAAGCTTGATTTGGCCTAGGATGGGTGAATTAGTGATGAATCTCTATGTGGGTGAGGATAATTTGTAATGGGTAGGCTTGGATTTTAGAAATTGTGTGATGAATTTGTGAACTTTGGCTCTTAGATTCTTCAGTTTGAATGAATTTGGTGATGATTGGTAGCTTGAATCTCTCTTGTAATGATGTGGAGAGAATATTTGATGTGTTTTTCTTGATGATTGGGTAGTGTTTTGGTGATTGGTGAAGGTTTTGATGAGCTTCAATGGAGTTAGGAGAGTTGTGGAGAAGAAAAAGAGGGTTAAGGTTTAATAAATTCGGAATAACAGGATTTATACCTACTTTATAACTCAATCCCGTAGGTTTTTCTCTCTCTGGCGGCGCTGCGGACTACCCCTGCGGACCATGGGGTGCACCGCAGGGTAGTCCGCGACATCTGATGCTCGAAATTTTTTGCTCTCTGGTCTTGACTCGCGGTAGGACCCCGTGGCACGGGTTTTTGGGGCGCGGACTAGGGCCCGTTGTACCGGAGGGTACCCCGCGGCATCTGTAGCTAACTCCGTCAAAATACCCGTGGTGCCTAACCCGTGGCACGCGTTTTTGAGGCGCGGACCATGGTGCGGTGTACCGGAGGGTAGTCCGCGGCAATTTTTCTGGTTTCTGGATCAGACCCGCGGTAGCACCCCGTGGTACGGGTTTTGACCATGCGGACCATCCCTGCGGACCATGGGGTAGTCCGCGGGGTGCATTCCTTCGCTCCAAAAATTTTCCTCGCGTTCCCTAACTCGATTTCTCCAATTCCTACACACCAAAAACACTAATACCTTTCTGAAATATGCATTATCAACTAAAAACAACTAAAATAAACTTAAACTAAAAACGGAAAAGACATAAAAACATAAAAAAAACTTCGGGTTGTCTCCCGAACAGCACTTTTGTTTAACGTCTTTCAAAGTTAGACGTGTTACCTCTGTCAAGATTTGCGAATATAGCCTCCCCAACAACGAGTAAGGCTATGAACGTCAACTAATCTGCGCTTGACCCCAGTTTTGGGGCGAATTTCTATCACCTTGGCTGAAACAACCTTAGTGACAATGAATGGTCCCATCCACGAGTCTTTGAAACTTCGTGGCCTATTCTCGCGTTTGTAGGCCTTCCATAGGACTTCATGGCCAACCCCAAACTCAATGTTTGGCTCAGTATCCACAGGTTTTAAGTGGATCTTCTCAGGAGCGACTTTGTGATGTGAAAGGCTGTGGATGATAGGCACGGTGGGGTCCAACTTCCTTGGTTTCTTACCCAAGACATAGAAGGTCTAGGATACGTTCTTTGCATGAAGGGTGATGGTCCCATCTTGGAAGTTGATCACACTTTGACTTGTGGCCATGAAGGGCCGTCCAAGTATGATCGGAACCTGCTTATCTGCATCAAACTCAAGAATAACAAAGTCAGTAGGGATGGCGATATTACCTGCTCGGACTAAGACGTCCTCCACTGTTCCCCATGTCCTTTTAACTGAGTTGTTAGCAAACTGCAACTTCACTGGAGTCTTCTCTGATTTCTGAAGTCCAAGTCTCTCGAACACGGACTTAGGCATAAGATTCACACCAGAACCCACATCGTACATCGCTTTCACCTTGAGCATACCATGTAATTGAATAGGAAGGTTGAAACTTCCCGAATCTTTAAGCTTTAATGGTAGATCTTTCTCACTTCTTCTCGAAACCCTCAGGTTCTCTCTCGGGATCTCTACACTCGCCTCTTTCTCAGGAATAATTTGCGTAAACACTTGTTGCGGTGTAAGTCCTCTCTTCGCATTCTCAAGCATTTGGGCGTTGATATTTTCAGGTTGGTACGCCTCTACAAATGTCTTGAGAACAGTGTCATCTTTCAGATTTGTATCAGGAATAGTTGATGACACTGGTTGAACAATAGGTGGTGATTCCACCTTCTCTTCTTCTTTCTCTTCTAGCACAGCAGGTGCCACTTTATCTTTCGATTCCTCTTTTGAGGCTTCTTCCTCTTTCTCTTTAGCCAACTCAGCTGCATATTCCACTACCGATCGAATCTCCTCTTGCACCTTCCTCAGTAATTCTATGAACTCGTCTTTCTCTTGATTGTCCTCCAGACAAACTTCTAAACAGTCAGATTCCTCGGGGTTAGACTCGGTTGGTTCTTCTTCAATACTGGAAACTTCCACGGCACTAATGGCAGCATGTGGTGCTTCCTCTTTCTTTTCCTTAATCTCAAGACATATAGCCTTGCAAGCTTCGAACTCATCCTTATCTTCACCTCCTTCGATTGCCTTTACTTCCTTTTGTTCTACAACACTTGTTAACACTTTGTTTAACTGTGTCACTTGAGTCGTTAGCATCTGAAGTATGGCATCATGTCCTCTGGCCTTTTCTTCTTGAGCGTTTATAGTCGTGTTCAAACGGTCTAGAGCTTGTACTATCTGTGTATTGTCCATAGACCCTTCTTGCGGATACTGCGGTAAAGCTTTTTGTTCTAACGAATCGGTATAGGCGTCTTGAGCAGGTTGTTGTGGTGGAGCAGGTTTATTCTGATATTGATTTTGGTACTGACCTCTCTGTTGGTAAGAGTTGTTCTGGGGGCGCGATTGATATTGACCAGGATTAGCGGCCCCTTGTGGATTTGAATACTGCATACCCGGATGGTTGCGGTTGCCCCATCAGTTGGATATAAAGTAAACAGATTGCGGATTTGATTCACACTCTTCCCATGAATGATCGTTAACTCCACATTGTTGACAACCTTGTGCTTCTTGTACTACCTTTGTAGCGGCTAAATTCTTCTCCATCGCGATTCTCAGCTCCTTGATTTGATTTTCTAACGAGGATATTTGAGCTGAGTTCGCAGTTTCTGCATCTAAACGAAGCGTTCCTCGGGTTTTTGCTGCAGAAGCTCGCGTTGAAGGCCAACTTCTTTCTTGTTCCATAATATTTTCTAACACCTCGGAAGCTTCATTATGATTCATGGACACAAAATTACCCTTTCCAATGTTATCCACCTTTTCTCTACCTTTATCATTAAGACCTTCGTAGAACATAGCAAGTAGTAGAGCAGGTGTATAACCATGGAGCGGACATCTCGTTAATTTTTGTTGAAACCTTGTCCATGCTTCTCCCACTGTTTCTCCATCTTCTTGGCAAAATCTTGCAAGCTCGGTTTGATCTTTAAGTCTCATGCTCTTCGGATAAAATCGGTTAAAGAACGCGGCTTGAAGTTCTCTCCAAGAGTGAATGGTTCCACGTGGTTGTATTTCTAGCCAATCGCTAGCTCGTCCGGTCAAGAAAAACGAAAACATATGACAATACAGTTGCTCGCGTGTAATGCCAGGAGTAATGTAGGCATCACAAATCTGCATAAACTTCTGAATCGCTTTTACCGGATCTTGAATTGCAGTACCAGTATAGAGTCCAAAACTTTGAAATTGACTAAGCATACCCGGATCGGGTCTAAATTTGATATTCGGAATCTCAGGAGGGCGGTAACCGATGGGTTGAACATGGAATGGTACATTAAGGCCAGGTAGATCTTGTTCAACTCGGTTCTGTTGATTATTAAGGTTATTCCCATTACCTCCTCCTGCTGGTAGTTGTACTCCTTCTTGTCCACCAAGTGGTAGCTCTTGTTGTTGTCCACCTTGTTGGTTATTCTGCACTCCACCGAGTGGTGGTCCAAGTGCTGGATCTTGATGTAATCCTCCTCCTGGTAATTGTTGTCCTCCTCCAACTGGTGGATCTCGTTGGGATGCCATAACTCTTCTCAAGGCTCTTTCCTCACGAACTCGTTTGTTGTAAGGTCTGAAGCTCCTCTCAGGCTCCGATAAGGGAGGCCAAGAATTAAACACTGTGAAACCTGAAAAAGACTAAAGCAAACCCAAGCGTAAATCTGGAAAAATAAAAACTAAACTAAAAACTGAAAAGTAAAACTAATTCAAAACTAAAACTCGAAATAGATAACCCACACGCTAACGAGACACAAGTCCCCGGCAGCGGCGCCAAAAACTTGGTGTCGCCTAGGGTGTGATAAAAATAAGATCAATTTAAGTATGGATAACTACGCACTCTCACCCTAGACAGGCACAGTACTGCAAGTATTACAGGACGTATGCATGTTTTAATGATAAGTAGAGTTCGTTCTCAGGGACTTAAGTGTGTTAATCGCGTAGGAACAGATAACGAGTAAAAGTAAATAACTAGAAGACAGTAAACTAAAGCAAATAGGAATTCGAGAATATGAATTAAAACTAATTAAAACTAGGAAAATAAAGACAATAAAGTAAAAGATTAAGAATATGAGATGAGAAGTATAGCTTAGGTTTTGCTAGTATGCACTAATCCTTCTAATTCTATCTATAAATCTAGTTCATAAGGGAGAATATTAGCTCTTGGTAATACTTAGTCAGGATTCTAAATTCCCCAAGCTTAGACCTTGAGAGCGACTAAGGGGGCTACGTCACAACCAAGAAGTGATTTCAAATAGGGTTATCAAACGCCACTAAGGCCCTAAGCAAATACAGCAATCTTGGTGATACGGTGGTTAAAACAAACCCTAATGACTATCTAGTTAGAAGTATGTTTTGTCAGAACTGCTATCGACACTAGACATTATGTGGTGGTTCAATAGTTAAACACCCTGTCAAGGAGACCATCTAACTACTCTTAAAACAATCCTAAAGTGATCAATTCTAGGAAAGACATTAAATCAAAACACATAAGCAAATATAAAGTAAGTAGCTAATATCAGATTAAAACATGTAATTCCCAAAGAAACTTAGATAGAAGAATTCATAGATTATACATATGCAAAACCCAAGCTATGGGAGGTTTAGTTCATACCTGAAGGAAATAAACTAAAAGAAATTACAAAAGACATCATCTTGCTCTCTACAATAAACTGGAAGAATACAACCTTAAGAACTAATTACTATGAGGCAAGGATGATTTACAAGTGATATAAGGGTGTATTTATAGGTGTTTAGAAGACCTAATTCGTTTTCTTGAGGAATAGTTAAGGTAATGGACTTCTACCCCAACTCAAATTCGTATGGAAATAAAGATAAACACTGTTGCGTTGTTTTGGGAGTATCTTCTTCGTTATTGGTCCGATTTTGCTCCACAAGATACCAAAAGAATCGCAACAGAATTATCTAGACCCTTTAGAAGGAAATCTCCAAATTCGGCCTATTTCTTAGGTAAAAACACCAATCTTTAGACGTGTGTGCAGAATTCCAGATTTAGGCAGCTTTTCCTTTTCCATCTTTTTAGCTTTTATTTCCTTATCTCCAATTACCATGCTAATCTCTTTCCATAAGTTGTTGTCTTTGACTTGGACTCTAATTAATCTCCATAATTATCTTTAAAGCTACACACTAAATAAACAATTAAACCCAATATGCTCTAAAAATATTATTTCTACAAATCAAGACACAAAATAGGAAAGTGCACTAAAACTCAAGAAAATCAACATTATTGACTTCTAAAACACTAAAAATGATGTCTCATCTTAACATAAATCTATCACAAATGAGGAGACATCACTTTCCTTATTGGAGAGTGCCTCCATAAAGAATCGATCATAGTCTCGCCTTCCTTTCATAGCTTCGAGTAAAGGGACATTAATTTACACTTGTTTTAAAGTCTCCATACAACTCTCTTTTTGCTCCTTTGGATAAACGGGTTCTACAGGATAATAGCAATGTAGGGGTGGGCGTCTTACTCTACTTCTCTCTTCCTCTTTTGGTGCATCAACCACACTTGGCTTCTTAATCTCATCGTGTTCAACCTCTTCAAACCAATCTTCAACAATTATCTCATCTAAGTTTATTCTATCTACGTTTGACTTGGTTGGTAGAACATCCCCTTTTGATGGAGATGGTGGCGATTCTTTCATCTTTTCAGCTTGAAGACTAATAGTCTTAACCTTGTCGTCAACGTACTGGATCTTCTTCTTGTTAAAATTTGTATTTTGGGTCAATTGCAAATGTTGACTTTGCATCCGTTCTATGACTGTAGTGAGCCGCAACACATTTTTCTCTAAAAGTTGATTATGTTGTTTCAGATATTGATTCTGTTGTTGCAGGCTTTGCATTACCGATGCATCGATCTTTGACTCAAGTCTGCTCATATTGTCCTTCGAGAAGTTCATGAATTGACCGGTAGTCTCTTTTAACTCAATAATATCTTCTTGAGGATGTGATGGAGCTTGAATTCCATTGTACGCTTGTAGCCTAATGGTTGTTTAGCTTGATTTTCATAGGCTTATTCTTGCAGGTATAACTGTTGAGGTGCCACTTGGATGCTTTTCTTAACTGTTATAGCGAGTTGTTGTATTTGTTCTTGCAAGCTTGAAAACCTCGCCTCTGTATCAATATCAGTGGTAGAAGTTTGTGATTGTGGCCAACTCATGTCGGTCTCGATAATTATTTCCATACCACTTTTTGCTTCTTTCGGATCCATAGAGACAAAACTACCACGACCCATATCATCTACTCTCAGCTTTGACTCTTTATTGAGTCCATTATAAAACATGGCTTAGTGTAATCCTGGCGTGTATCCATGTATTGGACATCTTGCCAACTTCTTTTGAAATCTCGTCCATGCTTTGCCAACACTCTCTCCGGCTTCTTGTAAGAAATTCATAAGCTCCAATTTTTCCTTTACTCGCATACTTGTAGGATAAAATTGATTGAGGAATATTGATTGAAACTCGTCCCAATTTGTTATTAGCTCGGAAGGTTGATCATCTAACCATTCGCTTGCTTTCCCGGTCAAGAAAAATTGAAACATTAAATAATACATATGTTCTTGCGTAACACCTTCAGTAATGTAGGCATCACAGAATTTCATGAATTGTTTTACCAGATCAGACCAGATCTTGATGTGTAGCACCGCTATATTTCCCATAGCTTGCTAATTGATTAATCAAGTCAAGATCGAGCGAATGGCTTGAATAATTAGAATGCGAATTCCAATGAGTCGCACTCGGAATTGCCCAGGAAAACCTAGCTCTAACCGTCGATTAGCCATTTAAACCCTGAAAAAGACAAAAACAAAAAGAAACGCGTAAAACTGAAAACAAATAAAAATTTCTACACTAAATAAACACAAATAGACTAACTTAAAGATAAATCCCCGCCAGCGGCGCCAAAATCTTGGTGGGGACAAAGGTGTGATAAACAAACAAATAAATAAATATAATAATAAAGGACACACCCTTGACTACCACGAGAAAGTCACTGCAAGTATTATAGATCGTTTGCAAGTTCAGTTGATAAGAAAGATCGTTCGCAGGGATTTAATTTTGTTAGATCTACTTATATTCAATTAGCGTAGATGAATTTAGATGTTTAGATTAAAATATGATACGATGAATAAGTATCTGATGTGAATTAATAAATAAGAATGCAGATACATGAATATGAATGTAAGTAAATTAGGGTTACTAATATGAGTCTATCTTACTAAGTTGTTATTCTAACCTTAAGAGTGAATTGATCATTATATATTAACCGGGATTCTAAATTCCGCCTAATCCCCGTCAGGGTGGACTTAGGAACAACATCTCCACTACCAGGGGATCCTGAGTAATTATTGGTGATTAAATCAAACCTTTTTGGCTATCTAGTTAGGCAACCCCGTTAGGATCACTACTAGACGATTATGTGGTGTTGTCAATAATTGAATATCCCTTCCGGATGTTAACTCAATTACTAAGGATTGTCCTAAGATTGGCCAAATCTAGGGCTGAAAATAATAAGTCAAAGCACATAATACAATTATACACCAAGCTCAAATCAATTAAAATAACAAATAGTATTACAATATTTAAGAAAATATAATAACCCAACAATTAAAAGTAAAACATACGGAATAAAATCTTAGAAATATGGTGAAGCCAAAAATCTATAGTTAATTACCCTAAATATAGAGAAGGAGAGATGTAAAAGAGGAGTTTGTCACTCTCCAACTTCTTGATTCTTGTCTTCCTCTACAGGCCAGCTTGCTTCTTGGATAATTATCTTGATACTAAGGAGTAATATTGAATAAAATACTATAATATGGCTTAGAACTGAGCAAGGACATGTTTACAATGGTTTAAGGGTGTATTTATAGGTGTCTTGGAAGCCCTAAAATGTTTTCTTGGAGTGGAAGACAAGTAATTGGACTTCTAGCCCAACTCTAATTCGTAACCCTAAAATATAGAAAAGGAAATAAACTGTTGTTGTTTTGTTTTGGCCATAACTTCTTTGTTTCAACTCCGTTTGACGCATTCTTTATATCGAAACTGGTTGTCTTGGAAGATCTATAACTTTTCTTCATACCATTCTTCCAAATTCCAAGCCAATCTTGAGATATGATCACTTTTATGGACGTGGCAGGTGAAATTTATATTTACTTGGCAACTTTATCTTTCTATACTTATCTTTTTTTCCTTTATCTCCAATTTCCATGCATATCTTCTTTTCTTTATCTCTTAGAATTGATTTGGTATCTAATTAATAACCATATATCTTTAAAGTTTCACAATTAACAAACAATTAAACCAAATATGCTCTAAAAATAATAAATCATCTAATCAAGAAATAAAAAAATATAATAATATATGTAAAAATCGAGTATATGACTTCCAATAATCCTAAAAATGATGTCTCCAACTAAGATTAAATCATCACAAATGGGGAGACATCAGTTGTGCAATTAAGTCAATGGATTTAGATTATCACTTACCAATAAGGATGGAAGCGAAGAAGGTCATTAAGCCGCCTCAAGATGTGTTGGATGAAGGATTTGATCAATGGGTTAACTGCTTGATTGGCCAATTCATGGATACCCTCTCCACCATTATACTCTATTGACAATTTTGTTAGATATCAATGGAGTAAATTGGGGAAAGTGGAAATAAAATCAAGTTCTAAAGGTATTGCACTCTTTAAATTTGAAAATCAACAATACTATAGTAAGGCGTTAGAGCAGATTTGGCACATAAACGGTAAACCATTGCTTCTTAGACCTTGGAAAGTAGGTTTGCAATTTGATAAAATTGATGTTTTGAGAATTCTGATATGGGTGAAATTGATCAATGTCCCGATGAATCTGTGGACTCAAAGGGGATTGGGTTATGTAGCAAGCTGTGTAGGAGTTCCCGTACAATGGACACTATTACAGAGTAAAAAACTAGACTCCGATATGCTAGAGTTTGTGTTGAAATTGACACTAAGAAAGAGCTACCTGATAATGTGTATGTAGATATTAGAGTTGAAGAATTACAAGTGGTAAAAGTGAAGTATGTTTGGAAACCAATCATTTGCAAAAAAAGTAATAAAATTGGTCATGTTGAGAGTAAATGTCTCAACATACGAAAGGTATGGTTGCCAAAGAAAACAATAAATCCTGTGAATGAAGTTGAAAAAGGTAATTGAGTGGTTCAAGAATGGAGTATTGTTAAACAATAACAGAAATGAACATAAACAAGGAAAATCCAGTTCAGTTGTGACAACAAACAAGTTTGAAAAATTACAAAGTATGGCAAAGAGTGTGATTGATCAAGATATACTGTTGTTTATCAATCATAATGGTGGTGAAGAAATCACTAGACCACCTATTATATGAATATTGTAACGTGGAATGTGAGTGGTTTCAATGATTTCCTAGGACAATTAGATTTTAAGGAGTTTTTAATTAGTAATAATCTCAAGTTAGTTAGGATTTTGGAAACAAAGGTTAAGATAAACAACTATCCTTCTATAATAAGTGCATATTTCTCTCATCTAGAAAGGTTGCACAACTATAATAAAGATGAAACTAGAAGTGTATGGATACTATGGGACAAAAAATATGTAAAAGTCAATCTATTGTATCAAACTTCTCAAGCCTTATTTGTTGAGTTGAGAGTCATTGAAATCAGGGATTTGTTCTATATTTGGATGGTGTATGCTAGTAGTAATGATGGTGAAAAAAGTATCAATGGAAAGATAAAATTGATTGGAGTAAGATATATGAAACTGAAAAGTTTTGTGTGATGGGACATTTTAATGAAATCTTAATAATACAAGACAGATTAAATTGTTTTAGTCTTGAAAAAGGAGCTCTTGAGTTTGCTGAGTGTATAGATGATGCAAACTTATATGAGAACAATTATGGAAGTCAGTTTTATACTTGGACTAACAAAAGCAGTACATGTCATATTAGAGCTAGTAAGATTGATAGGATGTTTATCAATACTCAGTGGTTAGACACCATGGCCTCAACGGTAATCATCAAACCGCCATCAACATCTGATCACTGTGCAATCAAATTATATCTAGGTGGTAAGAAGAGTTCAATTCCTAGTCAGATTAAGTTTTTTAATGTTTGGGAAAAACATGAATCTTTTTTAGATACTGTCAAGCAAGACTGGAGTGTTCATATTGAGGGTAATTAAATGTTTAAGCTATGTATGAAACAGAAAAATACAAAGGTTGCTCTGAAAAGATTCAATAACATGTTTTTCAGAAGAAACTCAACAAGCATTGAATCCATTAAAGCTCATCTCAATATAGTGTAAACTAAGATTATGAGTGGGGATTTTGATCCTTGTATTCTGAATGAAGAAAAAAACTAAGTAAAGAGTTAGAAGATGTTATGATTATTTAACATAATATTCTCAGACAAAAAGCTAAAGTTATTTTGAACAATGGGATGGACTGCAGCTTATTTCTACAAAATAATTAAAGGTAGAATTTCCAGAAATAACATTTCAGTGCTTATTAATGATGCAGGTGAATCGATAGTGGAGCCTCAACTCATTAAGGAGGAATTTGTAAGATTTATCAACAACTATTAAGAACTGAATATATAAATGAAGAGGTGTGTTCTAGCTTCACTATCAAGAATATCATAAGGTCTTACTTAACTGAAGATCAGAAGGCTGAACTTATTACTCCTATATCTGATAAAGAAGTCAAAGAAGCTTTATTCTCCATTAATGAAAATAAAAGCCCGGGGCCTGATGGCCTTAACTCAGCATTCTATAAATAGTCATGGAGTGTCCTAGGTGAAGACTTTACAAAAGCCATCAAGCAATGTCTTGAGACTGGGGAGCTACTAAATAAAGTCAATGCCACATATATTGTGCTGCTTCCTAAAGAAAATAAGCCTTCCAGTGACAGAAAGTTCAGACCTATAACATGTACAAACACTACATACAAAAAAAATTCAAGGGTAATTGTAACAGATTAAATAAGGTACTAATCTCTATTATATCTTTAAATCAGGCTGCATATGTAGGAGGGAGATATATAAGTGATAACATCTTGGTAGCTCAATACATTGTGCTTGGATATGATAAAAAACATTCTGACCCAAAGTGCACTACCAACCTTGACCTACAAAAGGCATATGATAGTGTAAATTGGAAATTTTAAATCAACACAATGGGGGATTTTGATTTCCCTGCTAAATTCTTTACATGGATAAGGATCTGTGTTTCTCTCCTACTTATTCAGTGTGTGTCAATGGTGAAGAATGTGGTTACTTTAAAGGGAAGAGAGGGTTGAGACAAGGGGACCCTCTCTCCCCTAATCTATTTGCCATATGCATGGAGGTTTTTACAGGGTTGTTCAATCACTTAGCAAGGAAAAGAAACTTCAGTTATCACCAAAAGTGTAGGGAAATGAAGTTAAATCACATCATCTTTTCAAATGATATACTTATATTCTTTGAAGCTACTGTTGAATCTGCTAAGGTAATTAAAGATGGTTTAAACTTGTTTACTAGAATTTTTGGTTTAAATATAAACTATCAAAAGAGTAAACTGTATTTTGGGGGTACTGAAGTTAATATCAAGGAAAGTATATCAAATTTATTGAATATTAAAATTGGGAGCCTACCTGTAAGGTACTTAGGAGTACCACTTCATTCAAAAAAACTAAGTGTTGATGAGGGAAATAAGCTGGTTGAATAAATTTATAGTAGTATAAATCAATGGTCTTCAAATTTGCTTTCTTATGCTGGGAGAGTAGAATTAATTGAATGTGTACTCATTAGTAAAATATTGTTCTGGTGTAGAGTGTTTATGCTTCCGACTAGTGGTGGTCCTTTGTGTGTTCTAAAATAAATGCAAAAGTAATTGAACCACAACCGCAAGTGTACGGTTGTCCCAAATAGTAATAAGTGATTCTAGGATCGTTCGCAGGGACAGTTTGGTTAACTAAAATGCTTATCAAATAATGAATGGTTGCACTTAGGAAAGCAAATAAAGATATGATGATTGATTGTTTGTTATTATTATTTCTAAGTAGTGAAAGACTAAATGGAAAATGCAATTAAATACTAAAACGCAAGTAAATAAATGTGAAACGCAAATATGAGAAAGTGGCACTTGAGAACGCAAGGGATCCTCCTAATCGTATTTCAAAACCTATGCTGTTTAAGGGTTAAATTGGTCAATTACAATGGTCGGGATTCTAAATTCCTTATACCCCCGTCAGGGTGGACAATAAGGCTATCCTAAAGTGTCACTAGTCCCGTCAGGGTAAATATGATCCACTTTTAGATGTTTAAGTCAATTACCACATTGGCCCTAGAATTAGCTAAGTTCGTCAGAATCAATAGCTTCTATTTTAGATTGAATAAATAAATCCGTACCTAAACCCTCCGTCAGGATGATCCACACGCCACTTATGTGGAATAGCCTAGATACTAATACTTGTTCTTAGTTAGCTACTCTAAAAACAGTAAATAATCTCAATTTATAGAAAAGAGTGAAAGACCCAATTTAATTTAATTTAACAGAAACCCAAATGCAGACATAGAAATTCAATAGAATTGGGATTCACCCATAAAGCATTCTCAAGTACTATAATGGAATTAGCTCATACTAATTAAAAAGAAAACTAAATTAAAAGAAATGGAATTCATAATGTATTACAGAATTAAAAATAAAGAAAACCTAATTTCTGGAATTGGATTTGGCTGAGAATGGAGATAGATACCCTCTCTTCCTCTACAGCTTCTTCTTTCTTCCTTCTGTTGCTTCTCTCTGATGTTTTAATTTGTACAAAGTGAATTGTGTGAAAAATAGAAGTCAAGGGCTTCTTTTATAAGTGGAAAAACGGATTAGGGCTTGGACTTAAGAATAAATCACTAATTAAATGTCCAAGCCCAATTTCTGAGCCCAAAATCCCGTAACTGCTGCACCACCTTCACTAAAACGGCTCCAGCCGCTTCGTTATAACTCTGATTGACCTGAAATCACTTGCTAAAGTTTTTAACTCGATAAGGAACGTTTTCTCTTCAAAGGTCAGCGGCTAAATCATCTCTTAAGTGCCTCGAAATCAGAATTTTTTGGCCTATTTTCCAGATTTGCATCTCTAAAATCAAATTCTTTTGGGATTTATCTTCAAGCTTTGACTCCATATCACGATCTTTGACTCTTTTCTCGGATTCCTTTCCTAGCTAATATTTAAAACCTACAAACTTTTCACTAAAATACACAAGATTACGCGCAAAAGTTTAATAAATCAAAAATACTAGAAATAAAATAGGAATTCCGGATTATTGCATTTTTAACTCAAAAGTCTATCAAAATATTCAATTAAACATAAAAAATGATGTCTCCCAAGGGTCTAAAATAAGAACAATTAGGGAGACATCAAGACCCCCAACTCAAACCTTTGTCGTCCCGACAAAGTAAAACAAAACAAAGGGGTAGAAGTAAACGTAAAAACAAGTAGAAGCTAGCAAATACACCTAAATCAAGTCTTAAGATAAATCTCATATAACAAACTTTAGAAACTAATATACACATACATCTAAAATGCAAAATCAAACATAAATAATCTCAATCATAAAATTAAAGTCGCAATGCTTGAAGGTTACACTTGTACTCATCTCTGTATGATGGCTATAGGGTGGTCATTAATCCTAAATCGCTTTGAACGCTCCACCTAGCATATTTCCTATCAACAGAATCATAAATTCACTATGCACTTACGAATCACGAGGTCTTTATGGTTTTAATAATGGATTGAGGACGGTGTGGATGTATATTTGGTAAATTTGAAGTGAGCTTTTGGCTCTCTCCTCACTTACCATCAAGAATGTCCTCGAGCTTGAGTTAACGCTAAAAAATGTTCTCACTCACCCATTTACGCAACACTTTAGCGTCCCATGTCTACCCACTATAAACAAGATGATTTTTCGGAAAAATTCCACTTTAGCGGGTGTTTTATTCATTCGTGTTTTTCTTTTTCTTTTCTTTTCTCTCTTTTTTTTTTCTTGTTTTTTGTACAGACGCAAACCGGGTTCCCGGTTTCTACTGTATGATTTTTCAAATTTTTTCATTTTTTTCTCTCTTTTTCATTCCCGGCAAAGGGTTACAAGTATATATCATCTGCAATTGTGCTACAATATAAAGCACATCAATCCCAACCCAATAAATTCCCCATAAGTGGACCCACCACCCCAAACTCAAGCTCGAGACATGTCTCAGGATTGTGATTCAAGTGCGGGTCATATGGTCATGCCTAATAATATAAGGGATAATGGATTATATCGTGGCTACAAAGAAAAGGCTAAAGGCTCAAAGTGGGCTGAGACGGATAATAATTAATACACGGGATAGAAGGCTAAAAGGTTACAAATGGCTGACAAAGAACTGCCCCTATCATTTTCCTAGGTACATATCTTGTATTTAGTTCATATCTAGGTGGGTTCTCTACTAATTAGGATTTCACGTTCTACACACCAAACATATTCCTTAAGTACAAGCTTACTTAATTTGCATTGTTCATTATTTTTTCCTATTAATTACCTATGTCTGCATGCAATTCTAAATGCGTTTTATATCAATCCCTAAAGTCCACTATTTACTAGCATCGAATCATCAAAAGTATGCTTAAAGGGATATTTAAAATTTTCTACAATCAAACGCAACTCCGAAAATTCTTTTATTGAAAATAAATAAAACAAATAACACATAAAAACTGGGATGAGGCAACGAACCCCACCCCAAACTCAAAAATGAGCTGTGTCCCCACGACTCGAAAAGACTCAATAAAGCATTTAAACTAATCTACACTAAAAGGAAGGATTAGAAAACGTATCTTAACCAGCGCGTGGCTGGTTACCGATGTTGCGTTCCGGACCTTTATCTTGCGTAACAGCATCATAAATCGCGTTTTGAAGTGTGTTTACGCCTAAGATCAAAGTTCGAAGTAGATACAACTCTTTTGTAACGTTTCCCAAGGTAGCAATCATCTCTCTTGATTCTCCTCCAACACCCTAATCTTCGATTCTAACTCAGGGACAGTCTTCGCTTTCTTTAATGGAGGAGCTCTAGGAGTCTTCGTAGCTCGTGTTGCTTCATCATGGATATTCTAAATCGTACTCAATGCCATGCTCACACCAACTGAAACACCATCAATCTCTGCGTTCCTACGCGGAATCTTTGCGTCTAAGCACAAAGTAGTGATAGTACAAGGGAACTTGAGATTTTGTTGTTTCATTGGCGACTTCGCGAATTCCATGATTGTGTCATAAATAATTTTAGCAACGTTCATTGGTTTCTTCTCCAAAACACAGTTAATAAAAATAATATGCTCTTTGATGTCTCCTCATTTGTGATAATAAAATATACTCATGAGACATCATTTTAGGCTTATTTATTAGTTTATAGGTTGATTTTAGCTTATTTTAGTGCACTTTCCTATTTTGGGTCTTGATTTGTAGAATTATTATTTTTAGAGCATATTGGGTTTAATTGTTTATTTAGTGTGAAGCTTTAAAGATAATTAGGGAGATTAATTAGAGTCCAAGTCAAAGACTACAACTTATGGAAAGAGATTTGCATGGAAATTGGAGATAAGGAAATAAAAGCTAAAAATATGGAAAAGGAAAAGCTGCCTAAATCTGGGATTCTGCACACACGTCTGAAGATTGGTGTTTTTACCTAAGAAATAGGCCGAATTTGGTAATTTCCTTCTAAGGGTCAAGATAATTCTGTTGCGATTCTTTTGGTATCTTATGGAGCAAAATCCGACCAATAACGAAGAAGATACACTCAAAACAACGCAGCAGTGTTTTCCTTACGAATTTGAGTTGGGCTAGGAGTCCATTACTTAACTTATCTCTAAAGAAACGATTTAGGTCAACCTATACACTATAAATACAGCCTCTTAACACTCTTAAATCATCCTTGGTGAAACCTTAAACCAAGAGGAAGCTTAGAACACAAGAGAGAAGTCTGGAAGGAGCTGTTCATCAACAATGTCTTCTTCTACCTTTAAATTTGTAATTTCTTTCTTTTCTTGCATGAGCTAAATTTCTTTAGCTTAAGTTTTAGCATTAATGTATGAACCCTAGTTTTGATTGACATCTATCTAATTTGGGAATTTAATTTTTTAAAAAGAATTATAGTTTTTATTCTCTGTTAATGTGTTTAGATTTATATTCTGTGTTCTTGTGGACTGCAGCCATTAGAATTACCATCTAGTAATTAGGATACCATTGACAACGGTGTTTAATTACATGTTTAGCACATAACGTTTAGTTTTAGGTTTGATCTGACAACCCAACCTAGCTAGATAATCACTATGGTTTAGTCTTTTTGACTATTTACCAATTACAGGAAAAGTTTGCTTAGGAAGCCTTATTGACACAGGTAAATCCTATTTGAAACTACCGATAGCATATTGGGACCGATTAGGGAAATACTACATAATTCACCCTTACATGTTTAGAACGGAAAAACTAGTGGGGATTACATGCTAATAACTTAAGCTATATTCTCATCTTACTTCTCTTTCATATTTTATTTTACTGTCTTTAATTTCTTAGTTTTATTTTAGTTTAATTAGAAAACCAAACAAAAATCTATTTATCTTTACTATTATCTGCGTTTAGTTGTTCTAGCTTTAATTATTTACACTTGATATTTGCATAATATTCCTCTAACCTCTGTAGTCTCTGCGGAACAAATCTTTATCTAAAACTTGCATACGATCTGTATACTTGCAGAACCGTGTAGTTCTAGGGTGTTTTTGCACTTTATTCATATCTTATTTTATCACACCCTAGGCCCCACCACTCTTTCTTCAACTCAGATGTGTGTTTAATTCCAAAGAAAGTAGGTATTATGAAACGAGACCAAACCTTCGCACTAGGTGTCAAATTACTGCTGTAAAACTATCCAGGATATCTTTCTTCTTCAGGAATTGGGCTAGCCCCATTAATTAGCACGGTGCCCCAAATGGATTCATAATCGAAAGAAGGGTCATTAAGGGTTTCTTGGAATGGACATAGTCCCGAGAAGTTGGGTAATACTAAAGATTTTCGAATAAGTTCAATAGAGAAAGGAACTACCTTTTTGCGAATTTCAATTGCCTCACGGGAAATAGCTAATCCTTCATAAAATTCTCGCACAAAAGTAGGAATAAACTAAAGCTTCCTTTCTCTTAATTCTTTCCAACCAAACTTGTCACAAGCCACAGCATATTCGTTGTAAGCACTACTCATAATACCCTTAGGAAAATCTGTCTCCTCACCAAATTTCAAAAATTCAATTCTTTCACGAACCTGATCATTCCACGAAGTATAAACCCTCTTAGGTTTGTGGGCCCACATCTTCATACGCGGGGGTTTCTGTTGAACTGGTACTTCCGGAACTTCTTGTTCAGTTTCATCCTCAATTTTCTTCTCAATCTCATCTTCATGTTTTTCCTCACTCTCTGGCTCATCAATTAATCTTCTCTTTTGACCTGTGATTTCTTTTCTCTTGGGAGCAAGCTTAACTTCATCAATTTTTCGTTTAGGACGCGAATCAGGAATCTCAATAGCTTGTTCTTGGGTACCACCAATGGTGGTTTTCTTTCTAGGAGCAGTTCTTCGGAAATCACTAGTTCTATTAGTCATCTCTTTCCACCCCAAACTCAAAACTTCAAATAGTGAGAAACTTAGAGAAAAGTTTAGAAATTTGATATTTTGAGGCTTAGGAATTGACGAACAAGGTGGAATATGAGATGGGTATTGTTCAATTTGAATGGGAGAAGAAAGAATTTGGTGTAATTTAAGCATTGGGTGAAGAAAAATCTTTAGGAAAACTAAGGATTTGATGTTATTTTGGAGAGGAGGTGAGTTGATTTTGTATTTTTGTGGTGAAAGAGGGTAGTATTTGATGATATATAAAGGTTTTGATGATGATTTTCGGAGGTGGGGAGGCTATTGGTGCGTTTTAGGTAAAAACTTGCAGAAGAGACTAAGAAAACTAGGTTAAAACACTAAAAACCGCCTCTCACAGATGCAAACCGGGTTCCCGGTTTCGAAAATCCGAGTACCCGGTTCTGCATCGCTGTGACGGCGCGGAAAATTACTTAGTTAAATTTTTTTTACCTTAATACGCAACCAAGGGCTGGACCCAAAGACGCTGGGTCAGAACTTTCACCCTTCGAAACCGGGTTCCCGGTTTGCCACGCTAATGTGGGTTGATACGCAGATGGTGACGCAGCAAATGGCGGGACCCAGGACGCAGGGTCAGAAAGGTCCAAATGTACAGCACCAAAACCGGGGTCCCGGTTTTGTGGAATCCGGGTACCCGGTTTCCGTCGAGATCGCGACTGAACATGCAACAAGACGCTCCCTTCCAAGACGCTGGGTCAGAGAAGTTGAAAAAGTACATCTCCAAAACCGGGTACCCGCATTTGTGCAAACCGGGGCCCTGGTTTCTGTCGATGGCGCGAGTCAACACGCGCCTTGTTGCGTTTTGGTGGTTGGCTACAGCGTCAGAACTGGGTTCCCGGTTCTTGCGAAACCGGGTACCCGGTTTCCCCTGGACACCAACCTCTTTTTCTTCTATTTTTCGCCCTTTCGACCCCAAACTCTTGACCTTTTTACCCCTGAAATCATCAAAAACAACTACCCTTCCTTATTTCTTAATAATAAACACTAAAATTATGAAAATCAAACTATTTTACATTGCGAAAATTTAAAAACTCAATTAATATACAAAGAATTGGCTTTTGTTTAACGTCGTTAAGCTCGACGGGTTACCTCACGCTTCTAAGGAGTCTCGAGGAGATACATGACCTCCCCGGGATGTGGATCTTCCAAGCGGTTGGTATCTTCACCTCCATGGTATATCTTTAACCGATGACCGTTCACCATAAAGGTACGGTTCTCGAGCAGATGTTTTATTTTATCGCACCATGAGGTGTAACTTTGGTCACAATGTATGGACCTGACCACTTAGACCTTAACTTACCCAGATAATTGCTGAACTTTGAATTATACTTCAATACTCTTTGTCCCACTTCAAAGTTCTTTGTACGAATCCGATTGTCATGCCATTTCTTCGTGTTTTCTTTGTAAAGTTTAGCATTTTCATAAGTATTCAATCGGAATTCGTCAAGTTTGTTAAGCTTTATCATACGATTCTTTCCGGCTAAGGTAGGATCTAAGTTCAACTGCGCAATCGCCCAATAGGCACCCATTTCAAGCTCAAGAGGTAAGTGACAAGCCTTACCATACACCATACGATAGGGAGATGCACCAACTGGAGTCTTAAACGCAGTACGATAGGCCCACAATGCATCATCTAACTTCATTGACCAATCTTTTCTTGTAGGACCAACGGTTTTCTCTAGGATTGATTTCACTTCACGATTCGATACTTCAGCTTGACCATTGGATTGTGGATGATATGCAGTAGATACACGGTGTCTAACTCCATACTTCTCTAGAACAGTCTTCAAATATTTATTAACGAAATGATATCCTCCATCGCTAATAATCACTCTAGGTGTACCATGTCTAGTGAAGATATATGACTTCGAGAACTTAATCACCACTCGTGAATCATTAGTAGGTAAAGCCACCGCTTCTACCCACTTAGACACGTAATCAACCGCCAATAAGATGTAGAGGTTACCATTTGAAGGAACGAAAGGACCCATAAAGTCTATACCCCAAACATCGAATATTTCAACTTCTAACACATTATTACGTGGCATCTCATCCATCTTGGATATGTTTCCGGTAAACTGGCATCTCGTATATCTCTTAACATATTCATGACAATCTTTAATAAGAGAAGGCCAGTAAAAACCTGATTGGAATACCTTAGCAGCAGTTCTATCTCCCTTGAAATGTCCTCCATAGAGTGAATCATGGCATCCAGCTATAATAGCTTCCGTTTCCTCCTTGGCTACACATCTTCGTATAATTTGATCAGCACATACCTTGTAGAGGAAAGGATCCTCCCAAAAGAACTGTCTAGCACGATGAGCTAACCGCTTTCTTTCTTGATAAGTAGAGTCTTCAGGAAAAACACCACTCACCACTAAATTCGCAATATCTGCATACTAAGGAGCTTCATAATCACGAACAACAAATAAGCTCTCATCAGGAAATTCTTCTCTAACTGCTTATGTACCACTATTCATCTCTGAACCTTCAAGACGCGATAGATGATCTACAACCTGATTATCACAACCCTTTCTGTCTTTGATCTCTAAATCGAACTCTTGAAGCAATAAAACCCATCTGATTAACCTCGGTTTAGCATCCTTCTTTTCCATAAGATATCTGATCGCGGAATGATCTGTATAAACAATAACTTTCGCTCCAAGAAGATAAGAGCGAAATTTATCAAATGAGTATACAACTGCTAGCAACTCTTTTGCTGTAACTGTTTAATTAACTTGAGCACCATTAAAAGTTTTACTAGCATAGTAAATCGAATGAAAAACTTTCTCTTTTCTCTGTCCCAATACAGCTCCCATACACAAATCACTCGCATCACACATAACCTCAAACGGTAAACTCCAATCTGGAGGTAATACTATAGGAGCAGAAATAAGTTTTTCCTTGATTGCTTTAAAGGCCGCTAAACAAGCTCCATCAGAAAGGAATTTGGAATCCTTTTCGAGTAATTTGCATAACGGTTTAGCAATCTTAGAAAAATCTTTAATAAAACGCCTATAAAAGCCAGCATGGCCAAGAAAACTTCTTACCCCTTTAACAGAGACAGGAGGGGGAAGAGTTTTAATTACCTCTATCTTTGATCTATCGACCTCTAATCCAGCACTCGAAACTTTGTGACCCAGAACGATACCTTCGCGAACCATGAAATGACACTTCTCCCAGTTTAAAACCAAATCTGTTTCCTTGCATCCGATTAACACTTTCTCCAAGTTATCCAAACATCTATCGAAATCATCACCAAACACGGAGAAATCGTCCATAAAAACTTCAAGAAAATTATCGATCATATCCCAGAAGATGACCATCATACATCTTTGAAAGGTAGCAGGAGCATTACACAACCCAAATGGCATTCTACGATATGCAAAAGTACCAAAGGGGCATGTAAATGTAGTTTTATGTTGATCTTCTGGAGCCACGTAAATCTGATTATACCCAGAATAGCCATCCAGGAAACAGTAGTATTCCCTTTCAACTAATTTATCTAACATTTGATCAATGAAGGGCAAAGGGAAGTGATCTTTTTTGGTGGCTTTGTTCAGCTTTCTGTAATCCATGCAAACTCTCCAACCAACTACCGTTCTTGAAGGAATCGCTTCATTTTTATCATTAAGAACTGTTGTCATTCCCCCTTTCTTCGGTACACACTGAACTGGGCTCACCCATTCACTACTCGAGATGGGATAAATAATCTCCGCATCTAAAAGGTTGATAACTTCCTTCTTCACTACATCCTTCATAACGGGCATTAATCTCCTTTGACCTTCAACTGAGCGTGCGTTATCATCTTCAAGTATGATTTTCTGTTGACAATAGGAGGGACTAATGCCCTTGATGTCAGCAATTGTCAAACCTATTGCCTCTTTGTTGGCTCTCAACACACGCAACAGTTTATCTTCTTGAGGACCTGTTAAATTAGCTGAAACAATAACAGGTAGAGTTTCATTAGTACCTAAATACGCATACCTCAAGTGTGCTGGTAATGGCTTTTCTTCCAATTCCGGAGGAGATTCAATTGAAGGCTTCTTTTTAGGAATAATCTCCCCCGATTCTCTCACAGGTTCATAGGCAAGACGCCTATACTTTGGATTTTCAGAATTGAGAGTTACCACTGTTTCGGCAAGCTCTTCCATCATCTCAGGTATGTCTAATGTTAAAGCGGCCTGCAACATATCATTATAATTAAAACAATCAAATACCTCTTGCGATGCCTGCTCAACTACATCCATTCGGAAGCAATCCTCTTGAGAATCTGGAAATTTCATAGCTCGGAACACATTGAATTTGACCTCCTCGTCTTGTATCCTCATCGTTAATTCGTCATTTTATACATCAATCAATGTACGCCCCGTGGCTAGGAATGGTCTTCCCAAAATAATGGGGACATTCCTATCCGCGTCGTATTCAAGTATAACGAAATCAATGGGAAATATAAGCGTACCTGCCTTAACGAGGACATCTTCAATTCGGTCTTCTGGATGTGCAAGAGACATGTCCGCCATTTGCAAGACCATGGAAGTGGGTCTTGCTTCTACAATTTTTAGCTTATCAAAGATCGACTTGGGCATCAAATTGATGCTCGCACCCAAATCGCGTAGTGCTTTACCTTTCCATTCTTCTCCAATCGATATCGGAATTGTGAAACTCCCCGGATCAACTAACTTTGGAGGCAATTTACTTTGACAAATAGCACTACATTCTTCAGGAAGACTAATCATCTCATTATCACAATATGGCCTTTTGTTAGTGAGGGCTCTCTTCAAAAACTTTGTATACTTAGGAATATCTCGAATAGCCTCTAGTAACGGAATATTAATACTAAGGCCCCTCACTCTATTAAAGAACTTTTGAAATTCGGCCAAATCACCCTTTTTCTGAACTCGAGATGGAAACGGTGGTGGAGGGCGATTACTCACAATATCATCTTTCTTCTTTGGAATTTCACTTGGCCTCTCTATTTCTTCAACCTTAACATCTTTCTCTTTCTCACCCACATCCTTTTCTTTTCTCGGAACTTCTTTCTCTTTCATAACAGGAAAAGGAGGTGGAGGAAGGTTCTTACCACTTCTTAGTGTAACAGCTTTGCAATCTTCATGTTGTCTCGGATTTTCTTTGTCACTAGGGAGTTGCCCTTGTGGACGCTGATTAAGCTGTTTTGCGAATTGATCCATTTGATTCTGTAATAGCTTCATATTTGCGTCAGACGCTTGTTGACGTTCCATAGCTTGCGTCTGAAGAGCAATTAAGCTTTCAACGGTTTTCTGAAGGGTAACTACACCTTCTTGTGGATGGGCAGGTAAGGCTTTTTGGTTCATGGTTTCGTTATAACTGTCTTGAGGAGCTTGTCTATGAAAATAATTCCCCTGATTTTGTCCTCCTTGATAATTGTTGTGTGGTCTTGGATTGAAATTGTTACCTTGGGGACGCGGCTGATACGCATATGTAGGATTGGCTGCCCCACTAGGATTTGAATATTGAAACCCAGGATGGTTTCTGTTAGGCTGATATCCATTACCACTCGAATTAAAGTTACCTCTATTGGAGACAAACATCACGGACTCTTGATTATTCTGACAATTCTCCCAACTATGATCATTCACACCACAATACTCACATCCATACACTTCTTGTGCAACCTTTACCTCACCTCTTTTGTTCGAAAAACCTTCTTTCACGGCTAAAGTAAGTTGTCTCAATTGTTGTTCTAGTGTGGTTTGAATCTTGGTATCTAAGGAGTTGACCTTTTCTTCAATATTGACATTATTAAATCCTCCTCTAACTGGTGTTCTTGCGGTGCTCCACCCAACTTCATTATCAACTGTTCTATCCAAAATAATTCTTGCATATGCAGGTTGAACTCGCAAAAACGCACCACCACACAACAAATCTAAATCTTTCCTAGAGCCCCCCTCAAGACCATTATAAAAAATCTTCATCTGTTGTTGTTCAGTAAGGTCATGATTCGGGACTCTTCGTAAATATTTCTGAAATCTTGACCAACTTTTACCCAACGTTTCATCATACTCTTGCTTGAAATGTGTTAACTCTAGTTCAGCATCTAACCTCATATTAGACGGATAATACCTGTTAAAAAATGCAGTTTCTAATTGTTCCCAGTTTTTTATCTTCGTAGGATCTTGTGTATCGTGCCATTCACTCGCGCCATCTATAACGAAAAATCGAAACACAACAAAGTACATTTGTTCTTTTGAAACTCCTTGTGTGATGTAAGAATCACATATCTGCTTGAATTTCTGTACCGCTCGAAGAGGATCTTCTCCATCTTTACCGCGAAAATTTCCAAAATTTTGGAATTGAGCTAACATACCCGAATCTGGACGAAACCTCAGAACATTTATGTTTGGAGCACCTACCCCTAGAGCAGGAGCACGGAATGGAACTTCTTCGGACCATTAACAAACCATGGATCTTGGTTAACTGCCATTTGAACTTGGACTTGAGGATTAGGAATGCCTGGTGGAACTAGAGGATTAAGAACTTGTGGCGCTATGGGTTGGCCATTCGCATCTAGCTGAACTTGTCCGTTATTGTTTTGTTGATTCTGAATATCAATGTTCTCCATTCTGTTCGCTAGTTCTTCTACTTCTAAAGCTTCTTGTTCTTTCCTTCTCTTGTTAGCAAGCCTGATTAATGATTCTGGATTATTAAGGATCGGAGGTGCTGGCTCTAGATCCTTAAAGAGTCTCCTTCGCATACACCAAACCTAAAAACCTGAAAAAGATAAACAAAGAAAAAGCGTAAAACTGAAATAAAAATAAATGCAACTATCACTAAAGGATAAAGACCGTGGTCACACGCTACCGTCCCCGGCAGCGGGGCCAAAAACTTGGTGGTCCTTTGTGTGTTCTAAAATAAATGCAAAAGTAATTGAACCTCAACCGCAAGTGTACGGTTGTCCCAAGTAGTAATAAGTGATTCTAGGATCGTTCGCAGGGACGGTTTGGTTAACTACAATGCTTATCAAATAATGAACGGTTGCACTTAGGAAAGCAAATAAAGATATAATGATTGATTATTTGTTTTTATTATTTCTAAGTAATGAAAGACTAAATAGAAAATGCAATTAAATACTAAAACGCAAGTAAATAAATGTCAAAACGCAAATATGAGAAAGTAGCACTTGAGAAAGCAAGGGATCCTCCTAGTCCTATTTCAAAACCTATGTTGTTTAAGGATTAAATTGGTCAATTACAATGGTCGGGATTCTAAATTCCTTATACCCCCGTCAGGGTGAACTATAAGGCTATCCTAGAGTGTCACTAGTCCCGTCAGGGTAAATATGATCCACTTTCATATGTTTAAGTCAATTACCACATTGGCCCTAAAATTAGCTAAGTTCGTCAGAATCAATAGCTTCTATTTTAGATTGAATAAATAAATTCGTACCTAAACCCTCCGTCAGGATAATCCACACGCCACTTATGTGGAATAGCCTAGATACTAATACCTGTTCTTAGTTAGCTACTCTAAAAACAGTAAATAATCTCAATTTATCGAAAAGAGTGAAAGACCCAATTTAATTTAATTTAACAGAAACCCAAATGCAGACATAGAAATTCAATAGAATTGGGATTCACACTCAAGTACTATAATGGAATTAGCTCATACTAATTAAAAAGAAAACTAAATTAAAAGAAATGGAATTCATAATGTATTACAGAATTAAAAATAAAGAAAACCTAATTTCCGGAATTGGATTTGGCTGAGAATGGAGATATAGACCCTCTCCAGCTCTACAGCTTCTTCTTTCTTCCTTCTGTTGCTTCTCTCTGATGTTTTAATTTGTAAAAAGTGAATTGTGTGAAAAATAGAAGTCAAGGGCTCCTTTTATAAGTGGAAAAACGGATTAGGGCTTGGAATTAAGAATAAATCACTAATTAAATGTCCGTCCAAGCCCAATTTCTGAGCCCAAAATCCCGTAACTGCTGCACCACCTTCACTAAAACGGCTCCAGCCGCTTCGTTATAACTCCGATTGACCTGAAATCACTTGCTAAAGTTCTGTAACTCGATAAGGAACGTTTTCTCTTCAAAGGTCAGCGGCTAAATCATCTCTTAAGTGCCTCGAAATCAGAAATCTTTGGCCTGTTTTCCAGATTAGCAGCTCTAAAATCAAATTCTTTCGGGATTTATCTTCAAGCTTTGACTCCATATCACGATCTTTGACTCTTTTCTCGGATTCCTTTCCTAGCTAATATTTAAAACCTACAAACTTTTCACTAAAATACACAAGATTACGCGCAAAAGTTTAATAAATCAAAAATACTAGAAATAAAATGGGAATTCCGGATTATTGCATTTTTAACTCAAAAGTCTATCAAAATATTCAATTAAACATCAAAAATGATATCTCCCAAGGGTCTAATATAAGAACAATTAGGGAGACATCAACTAGTTATTTATAAACTTAAACAATTGATTAGTAGTTTTCTTTAGAAAGGCAACTCAAATGGAGCTCAAGGAGCTAAAATAGATTGGGATAAAGTATGCTCAAGTAAACAGAACAGTGGACTTGGTATTCCCAGGATTGAAGACTTAAACTCAGGATGAAGACAAACGAAAATATTATAATGAGACGAACGAAAAGATACACCTAATCACTAATATTGTATGTATACCTTTAGGATACACTATATCAAAACTTCCAGGTATACAATATTAGTTGTGGTTTGATCACCTCCGGGAAGAAGCAAACTTATGCAATCACAACTCGTGCATCTAGATAACGCAACATACAGTTGTCCATGACTAAATACAGGAATGCGCAAATCGATCCTAACAAATTTCACAGATTGTCCCTGTGATTTATTGATTGTCATGGCATAGGATAAATGGACAGAAAATTTCCTCTTGGTCATCTTAATTGGTATATCGGAAGAAGAAGGTGTCAAAGATATTCTTGGAATGAATAACAAATTACCAGATTTATCTCCATTCAATATCAAGGCTTAAATAACACGCGTCGAACACCTAACGACCATTAACCTCATTCCATTACACAATCTGTCCTTCGGGGCAATTTTCTTAACAACCTGACAGGAGCACCCACTTTCAACTCCAATATAAATCGAGGTAACCCACTCGTATTCAATGAATTTAAAAACTCATTTGGATATCGAGAGAGTATAGATATATCTACTTGATTCTCTTCAACCATCGAATCAGCTGCAAGATACGTCTGTTGTATTTCAGGAAAAATCCCAAGTGCAAGATTGTTAATTTTGCCAACATCATCATTTCATGGAGAAAGTATAGTGCGTACATTAAGATACGTGGGAGTTACGGTTTCAAGGTCATTTAGGAGGGGATATGTAGTAGATATCAAAATGGTTAAGTCTTTGCACTTGCACATTGTTGTTGGGATCTCCATAGATTCCTCTAGATTAAATCCAATCTAGAATTATAGAAAAATGACATAAATTTTTGAACATAATCAAAAATATGTTTGAAAAACATATTAATATAGACTTCTTTAACATACCTTTAGGAGGAATTTAGCATATTCAGAGTTCCCGCAAATTGAGTCATTGAGACGCATATTAAAATCCAACATAAGTACATGATTTTTTTTCCCATAGTATAGAACGCCTTGCTGAGGCTCCCACTATTTGTTCGCGTACACCTTTTGGTATAACTGGTAAAATTTGTCGAAAATCACCTCCAAGAACAACAGTGATTCCTCCAAATCGGTATCCATTTTTTTCGTATATCCTATAAGGTCCGATCAACGACTTAAATGCAATTTCGATTTTGCATTGGTACTTCATCCTAAATTATGAGACTTGTTTGTCATATCAAATCGGCGTGGATGGATTGATTAGAAATAGGACAAACATTATTTTCATGTATATCATTTGGAATTAAAAATGTCGAATGTGCAGGTCGACCTCTAATCAATAATAAAGATGTGATTCCTAATGAAGCTACATTAATGACAATTTTATCTAGACTTCGACATTTTGTTGAAACTGTATTGTATAATAAGGCTTTTCCAGTTCCAGCACCTCCATTCAAGAAGAAACTTACACATTAAGAACGTAGTCGGTGATCTTATCGTATGCATGTCTTTGTGCATTGTTTAGTCGAGTAATATTAATGTTGGCATTTATCTCTTTCACTTCCTTATGAAGATGTAAATCCAAAAAAATCTTGCTATAGGAACTATAATGTAATTAATCCAAAAAAATATTGATATAGGGACCTAGAGTTCAATTTAAGTATTATATAGATACCTAAAGAGCAGTTTTTGCATAATATAGGGACAATAGTCCAATTAACTCGTAAATAGAATCACAAACTTTAAATAAAGATCATCACAACCAAATCTTGTACCAGTAAACACTATTTGAAATGTGCATAACACTACTACAAATCGCATTTTTAGGGGCGAAATGTTTGGGGCAACCCGCGTTTCGTCTAATATATTAGACTTAGCGACGACTTTTTTTTGCGACGACATAAACGTTGTCGCAAAATAGCGACAAGAGGAATTCTTCTCAAGTGTGTTGAAATTTCGTTGGTGACTTTTTTATTTTTGAATTTCTTTTGAAATTCAAAATGTCATCGCTATATGTGAGACGATGATGGTCGTCAGTATAAAAGGCATTTACCGACAAAACACGGGAAGAATATGGAGATGAAGAACCTATCCAGGTTGATAGCGATGATGAATATATAGATTATAGCGGATATGAAACTAACTAGGGAAAAAATTCATTTTGATTTTTGAATTTATTTTCGGATTCGATTTTTTGAATTTATTTTGATTTTCAACTACATTTGACTCCAATAGTCGACCAAATACCCCAAACAACTACATTTTACTCCGATAGTTGACCAATTACCCCCAAAAAACTACATTTGACTCCAATAGTTGACCGAGTACCCCCAAACAACTACATTTGACCCCAGTAGTTGACCAAAAACCCAAACAACTACATTTGACTCTAACAGTTGACGAAATACCCCAAACAACTACATTTGATTCTAACAGTTGACCAAATATCCCAAACAACTACATTTGACTCCAATAGTTGACCAACTACCCCCAAACAACTACATTTGACTCCAATAGTAGACCGAATACCCCAAACAACTACATTTGACTCCAATAGTTGACTAAGTACCCCCAAACAACTACATTTCGCTCTAATAGTTGACCAAATACCCCAAAAACCTACATTTGACTCTAACAGTTGACCAAATACCCCAAACAACTACATTTGACTCAAACAGCTGACCAAGTACCCATACAACTATATTTGACTCCAATAGTTGACCAAATGCCCTAAACAACTACATTTGACTCCAATAGTTGACCAAATACCCCAAACAACTACATTTGACTCCAATACTAAGTACCCCAAACAACTATATTTGACTCTAACAGTTGACCAAGTAACCCAAACAACTATAGTTGACTCCAACAGCTAACCACATACCACAAACAGCTACATTTGACTCTAACAGTTGACCAAATACCCCGAACAACTACATTTGACTCCAAAAGTTGACCAAATAACCCAAACAACTACATTTGATTCTAATAGTTGACCAAATACCCCAAACAACTACATTTGACTCCAACGGTTGACCAAATACCCCAAACAACTACATTTGACTCCAATAGTTGACCAAGTACCCAAAACAACTACATTTGACTCCAATAGTTGACCAAATACCCCAAACAACTACATTTGACTATAATAGTTGACTAAGTACCCTAAACACCTAAATTTGACTCCAACAGTTGACAAAATACCCCAAACAACTACATTTGACTCCAATAGTTGACCAAGTACCCCAAACAACTATATTTGACTCCAATAGTTGACCAAATACCCCAAACAACTACATTTTACTCTAACAGTTTACCAAATACACCAAACAACTACATTTGACTCCAATAGTTGACCAAATACCCAAACAAATAGTTGACCAAGTACCCTAAACAACTACATTTGACTTCAATAGTTGACCAAATACCCCAAGCAACTATATTTGACTCCAATACTAAGTACCCCAAACAACTACATTTGACTCCAATAGTTGACCAAATACCCCAAACAACTATATTTAACTCTAATAGTTGACCAAATACCCCCAAACAACTACATTTGACTCTAATAGTTGACCAAATACCCCAAACGACTACATTTGACTCTAACAGTTGACCAAGTACCCCAAACAACTACATTTGACTCCAATAGTTGACCAAATACCCCAAACAACTACACTTGACTCTAACAGTTGACCAAATACCCCCGAACAACTACATTTGACTCTAACAGTTGATCAAATACCCCAAACAGCTACATTTGACTCCAACAGTTGACCAAATACCCCAAACAACTACATTTGACTCCAATAGTTGAGCAAGTACCCGAACAACTACATTTGACTCCAATAGTTGACCAAATACCCCAAACAACTACATTTGACTCCAATAATTGACTAAGTACCCCAAACAACTACATTTGACTCCAATAGTTGATCAAATACCCCAAACAACTACATTTGACTCCAATAGTTGACTAAGTACCCCCAAACAACTACAATTTGACTCTAATAGTTGACCAAATACCCCCAAACAACTACATTTGACTCCAAGAGTTGACCAAATACCGCAAACAACTACATTTGACTCTAGCAGTTGACCAAATATCCCAAACAACTACATTTGACTCTAACACTTGATCAAATACCTCAAACAACTACATTTGACTCTAACAGTTGACCAAATACCCCAAACAACTACATTTGACTCCAATAGTTGACCAAATACCCCAAACAACTTCATTTGACTCTAACCGTTGACCAAAGAACCCCAAACAACTAAATCTGACTCTAATAGTTGACTAAGTATCCCAAAGGACTAAATTTGACTCTAATAGCTGACTAAGTACCTCAAAGGACTAAATTTGACTCTAATAGTTGACTAAGATATTGGAGTAAAAAGGAAAAAAAGAAAAAAAAATGTATTAAGGGAAAAAAATTACCAACAAATTATGTGTTTGATGATCGTCCATATGAAGATCGTCGCTAAGGCTATTAGCGACGGTCTTCATACGTAGATTTCGTCGGTAAAATTTCACCAAATTTCGATTGGTCAATTTGGGCGGTCAAGTTTCCCGCTCTTAAAAATTAACGACGAAATCCAATTTTCCCGACGACGCGTGTCGTCGCAAAGTGATGACACGCAACAGTCGTGGGAACGGATGCTGACGTGTGGCATTATTTACCAACGACACGTTTGTCGTCAGTAAATAATTATTCTATAAAACCCTATACCGAGCTCAATTCTGCAAAAAACTCCAACGAAATTTCTTCCAAAAATTGTCAAAATCCGCCATTATCAATCACTTCAGAGGCATTATAACATCTAATCAAGCAATAATGTAAGTGAAATCCATTAAAAACAACCTTAAATTATTTCTTTTTTGTTTTTATATTTCAATTTCTAATAACTTTTTTTTTTGTTTCTGGTTTTTGATTCCTACTAATTGGCATGGAGTCTCTGCTGCAATCTTCACCATTCCCACGTAAAAGGTATGAATTTTCGGTTCTAAATTCTTCTTTTTTTTTTATGCAAAATTTGTGATTTGTGATTAAATTTGTAAGGGAATCCGATTTTATGTGATGTTATTTTAGGTTGTTTAGTAATTTTATTGGGTTAAAAACATTTTAATTATGGATTTTTTGGAAAATTAGAGTGAAAAAATTATTTAGGATTAATATGTAATTATTAAAAAATGAAATGACTAAACTGCAATTTTTAAAATAATTTAAAAAATTACAAGGCCTACTATGTAATTTTGATAAATTTCATGTTATGAATATGTAAAGAAATTAGAATTGTTTTAGGGTTAATATGTAATTTATTAAAAAATGAAAGGACTAAATTGCAATTTTTAAAATAATTTAAAATATTACAAGGTTTAATATGTAATTTGATAAATTTCATGCTATGAATATTTTAAAAAAAAAAATTAAAAATGTTTTAGGGTGAATTTGTAATTTAAAAAAAATAAAAGGACTAAATCACAATTTTTAAAATATTTTAAAAATTTAAAAGGCCTAATTTGTATTTTTGATTAAAATCATGATTTGAATATTTTAAAAAAATAGAATTGTTTTAGGGTTAATTTGTAATTTTCTAAAAAATAAAAGGACTAAATTGCAATTTTTAAAATAATTTAAAACCTTACAAGGCCTATTTGTTTTTTTATTAAAATCGTGTTTTGAATATTTAAAAAGAATTTAGAATTGTTTTAGGGTAAATTTGTTATTTTCTCAAAAATTAAAGGACTAAATCGCAATTTTTAAATAATTTAAAAAATTTACAAGGCCTAATTTGTATTTTTTTATTAAATTCATGTTTTGAATATTTAAAAAAATATAGGATTTAGTATGTAATAATTTATTATTATTTGTACTAATTTTATTATTTTTTGTTACAGAGTATATTCGGAAATTTATTTATTTTATTCCAATGTTGTAATAATTAATTTTTTTTATTGTAATGATATAAATTTATTTATTTATTCATATTGTAGTACTTTACTTTTGTTTCGTAAAGAATGTAATATTTTTATTTATTTATTTCCTTTCAATTATAGATGGATGATGTAATGAGTCATAACCATGACGGAGATTGGAACGGCCAGGATCCTAACAGGAATCCGAACCCTCCGTTAAATGACTGTGCGCAACTATCAGGTAATATAATATAATCAAACAAGTTTAGTTAATATAAGTTAATAATTACTTGATATTATTCAATTTAACAACTTCACGAAGAAGACGCCCCAGAGGCGTCACTTCCTTAAAATCGGCCCAAGAAGCAAAAGATAAAGTAGGCTAACCCTTACCAGTTGACTTTTGTATCCTGGACAATACCTAGAATTTTATGGGAGAGTACGGGAATCATGTTGCCCAGGCCCAGGTGGTGGGGGCTGCAATTCGGGAAACTGTGCCTCCGTGTTTCAAAGCCTGGAAAAATGTCCCCGGACATTATAAAGGGACTATTCTAGTTCGACTTTAGGAGTTTTTTGACATCGAGGAGTGGAGGCGGCGAAGGGACTGGGATGAAATCACGAAGAGATTGACCACGATGCAATCTACGAGCTATAGGCGATGGAATGGGGATCTTAAGCATGATTATTACAACACGAATGCAACACCCACGGATGTTCTTCTGGAGTTTTGGAAAAAAGCCAAAGAGATGTGGCTGACGAGTTTGTTCAGGTACAAAAGTTTAAGTTTATGTTAATTAAAATAATATTTTATTTGTCTTTATCTATTTATTTTTTGAAATATAATTGTAACAGAGCCAGGCGAAAATAAATAAAGACAATCGGCAGTTGCAGACAAAACGAGCAAGACAGGTTCGAAGAATAATTGCCCTTCCATATCCTTATCTATTATATTGTCCATAAAAGTCATGAAATAAGTAAATTATACCAATTGTGCCCTTCTTTTAATTTAATTCATCTTTGCAGCACAAATCCAGAATTACAGTGAGATGAAAAAAGACACGCACAAACACACATTTACTGTATGACCTCTCAAATCGTACATTTACCAAAGGAAAAATGGAGCCGAAGCCTTCTGCGGCAGAGACGGCCGCCATCCGGCGTTGGAGAACCGTCGTCATCACCACCTCCGTGACTGCCACTGGGAAGAAAAGTTCAAAATCCGTTCCAAAATTAAAAAGCCCAAAAACGAAATCTTATTCTCTATATCGATAAGCCGACACCACTATCGCGTTTCTTCTCGATTACATGAATCCGCCATGGACACCCTATCAAACACCTCCAACCAACACAGTCTGAGAGAATGAGGAAGGAAGGTTAGTGTGTATCAATCAAGAGTGGAGTGATATGGAAGTTATTCTTCGATTCAGTTTTGATAATTCTTAATTACATTTCTCCAATTATATAAAAAGATTAGTAATGAAAGAGTCAACTTTATTAAAGAAGAAGCGTGCGATATATTTGATGGAAATTGGGTTTGGGATGAAAGTTATCCAATTTATAAAAATATTCTATGATTTATCTCTAATATTACGTATATTACCAGATAGCACATTTTGCTCTTGCTTTTGAACTTCCTGGTGGTTGGTTAAAAGAAAAGGATGCCATGATTTTAACAGTTCTTCAGGTAAATTCTATTATTTACTAATTGACTTTATGTTCTTTTGTCATGGTGATTTAATCGTGTTTTTCTCTGTGATGCAAGAAGGTCGGCTCCTAAGCACATTGGTGATGAACCATTCATAAATTGAAGAGTTTTTGAAGAGTGAAGGGTTGCAAAGTCGCAAATATTCATTAACAGTCCGTCTTTTAGTAGATCCGAATCTCTCTGGGAGATCACAACTAAATAATCAAAGTGCTAGAACTCGAGGCACTAGCTCAGCTTGTTCCAAGTTTGAAGACCTTGTAAATTTTTAAATTATCTAATTTCTAAATAACCAATAATTTAAAAATTCCAAGTGTTGATTAGTATGAGAGTTGACCAAGGTCTTCCCCCGATCACCGCCCCTGAGGCCCCTGAGGCCCCACCGACTGAAGAGAGAACATATGAAGATGAAGAAGAAATATTGAATGATCTGTGAGTGTTGGTGTTCAGTTGACTTTATTTTGTATATTTTGACTTTTATTTTTGTATGTTTGACTTACTTATGACTTTTATTTATCTATATTAGACTTTCTTATGACTTTTATTTATCTATGTTTGACTTATTTGCTATAAATTTTTTACTATTATTTATTAATGAATTTTATTTGCATTATATTTAAAATATAAAAACAAATTAAATCAAAACAAATAAATTAAAACTAAAAAAATACAAATTAATTTTTAAATATTATCAAAAATAATTCGAAAATAAAATTATAAAAAAAATAACTTACCGACAAAGAGCGTCGTCGGTAAAATACTACGGAAAAAAGAAATATAAATCAATAATTCGGGAATTTAAAAAAAGATTTATTATATACTTAGGGACGGTAATATCGTCGCTAACTTTATACAATTAAATAATCAATAATTTGGAAAAAAAAGATTTATTAAATTATTAGCGACGACTTGTTTCGTCGCTAAGCTAATCCAAAATTTGGGGCGAGATTATTGCTTTTCGTCGCTAACACACTAACTTACGGATGAATCTCTAGGGACGACAGATTACCGACAAAATGTCGTCGGTAACTCTCGTTACCGACGACAACGCCGAATTTAGCGATGACGCGTGTCGCCCCTAAACATGCAGTATGTTGTAGTGTAACAAAACTCTTTGAAATTTTACTAATACTATGTGAAACTGGAAATTCACTTTATAGTTTAAAAAAGATTTAATTAATTAAAACTGGAAATCTCTATTCTTCGACTGACAGCTTCCGTTTGAATGAGGAGAAGCGAGACTAAGGTGTCTTCGAGGTGTCGGTGTAGGTGAAGATGATTGGAAGGGGTTTTGATTGACTGTTGGAGGCAATGGCGAGGGAAAAGGAAAGGGAAAGCGAATGGTTCTCAGTTAGGTTGTGGGTGGGAAGAAGAATGAGAATTGTTTTTGTTTTAATTACATAGCCGATTGTTGGGTTTTTTTTAATTACCTGACATATTTTATTTTATATTTAAATTACTTTAATGGTGGGAATGAGTTGTTTTTTTTTACTTTAATTGTAGGAATGAGTTGGCAGATTTTATTTTATTAAAATTACTTTATAGTGGTGGGAATGAATTGTTTTTTGTTTTATTTAATGAGATTAAGTAATAGATTAATTAATGGTCTCAATAATAAGTAGGACCAATCATGTCCACCACTTATGTAAAAGATTTGGGCAGTAGGAAAGTTGGTTGATAGAACAATTTTTACTTCAGAGCTATATATTTTTTTTTTGAATTAAAATTTTGAGCCTTTGTAATTTTTGTTAAATTTCAGACTTTTAAAATTTAATCTAGATTTTAAACATTTAAAAAATTCATATTGATTTTGAGTAAAATGAAAGTAGGTGAGTAGAATTTAATTTATTGAAAGCATTAAAGTAGGGTGATGGTGATTGAGTAAAATATTCAAAACTAAATGGAATATCATACATTGTAAAGAAGCCGTTTATAGAAATAGGCTAAAGAAAGTAAGTGCAATGCAGAGTAATCTAACAATACAAATAATGTAAAAAAGCAAAGAATGTCATAACATTACATGATAAAAATAGAGTTAAACTTGTAACTTAGATATTATATCTTGTGGAATGTAGTCCCTACAAAAGAGAAGAGAATAAAAAAATTAGTATGCAAGAAAGTGAAGTAAAAGAGAAGTAAAGGGATAGAGATAACATACACAAGGAGAACAGCATAGAGTTCGTGGTAGTCGAGATCCGGAATGAAAGATGAGAAATGTGATTCTATTTTGACACGAAAGGTGGCTTCAAGTGCATGGACACTACAGCTACAGTTACAGTTGCATGATCTTTTTATGTTTTTGTTTTTGTTTTTTATAAGAGTGAATATACAGGCCTCAAGGATGTCATGTTCACCACTGGATAATTTTGGACCCTTTACTACCCAAAAGAAACAGAACTTGCCTGGCTCTATCATCACCAAAAAGGTGTGTGAATCAGGTCGAGGTCTATCAGTATCAGTAGTCGGTGGTATTACCGAGGCTTGAAATAAATTAATTGTATGTAATGTATCCAAATCCAAATCCATTATACACAAGGTATATGGGTGTGAATGGTCTACAAAGATGATCAACTCGCCCCAAACCATACGCGCAGATGAATTAGCCCAGGAATACAATTCTGAAGATATTTTTGTTTTAATCTCCCATTTTTTTTCTTCCACTATATAGATGTAAAAAGAGTATTCACATGAACAAGAAGGAATTGACATACCAACAATGATATTTTTGCTTTTATATACCCCTGCTACAACATCATAATAAATATTAAAGTCATTTCCACATGGTGGAATGGGAGGATTGGGAATATTTTCCCATCCAGATCCATCACTCTTAAGAACCTCCATCAAATAAGCACTCTCTCCTGATTCTTCATTGACATTACTCAATCCACCCACAACATACAACTCATCCCCTAAAATCACAGGTTGCGGATTAACTCTTCCCCAATTCATATCCTCAATCCTTACCCAATCTGACTCTGACTCCATTTTCTTCAAATCAAGCTTCTTTACAATCTTGTTCGCTTTACCCTCAAACTTTTCTTTATAAAAAGAGATTCCACCTATGCGATATAAACAAGATTTAAAAACTATATAACTCCCTTCATAGTAATTCATATTCATCTTGGAAATCGGTTTAACAGTTTCTTCCAGTATGGACCCAATATCATCCAACTCTTTTTTATCTTCTCTCCTCCTCTCTTTCTTATAGCTTACTAATATATCCCTCAATTTCGCCTCATCTGAAACATAGTAATCCACCGATCTATCATCCTTCTTCTGCACCGCACATATTATGCTTTTTCCGGGCATCTCCAAGTTTATGAAAGTTCTATTCTAGGGTTAGGGTTTTGATGTTTGGGAGAAAAGGAGACAGACGGACACCTATGTATGTATTATAAAACCTAATATATCGGTTCTTTCTTTCACTTTACGTTTAATCTCTCGAACCCTCCTTTCCTCTTCACCACTCCGAACGAACCAATCAACCTTTCATCACAAGTAAGATTATAATTTATATTGACTGGATTTATATTGTTCTTAGTATGATTAATTTGTTGTTTCTATAATAGAACATATGTGCAATTTCGAATTTCAAACAAATATAGGGACCTATATGAAATTTTTGAATTAATATAGGGACCTATGTGCAAATCCAAATTAATAGAGAGACCTAGGATAGCATTTCGAATTCATATAAATGTGAAAAGGCTTATTTGACTTCAGTTACAATTATTAAACATAAGGACTTAAGCCGTAATTTTTTGAAATTAGGTATTTAAGTTGCTTTTTTTGAATATATGGACTTTTTTCCAAAGATGAAGAGATGATGCTCACCTTCTTGCGGTACACCGCTATATTAGGTGCGGTGCACCGTGAGCGGTCTTGCAAATTTGCGCAATTTATGTAAGAATTCTCTCCGTGTAAGCAAAATTTTCCAGGATAGAGATGATGTTCAATTTCCCATACGGTACACTGTGGCTTGGTGCGGTATACTACACCTTGCCGAGGTGTGTCTGCCATTTCACCACTTAGACAGAAGAAAATCTTCCATTGCCATATTTTCACCTAAAATCTCACTAATTCACCCCTAACTCAAAGCTTTACACCTACAAAATCACAAGAACTCCCACAACCTTTATTATTTGCATAATATACACTAAATTAAACACACAAAACTCTTTTTAAATTATATACTACATGAATTAAAATGAAATAAAAACAAAGAAATTATGGGGCGTCACCTTTATCGGATTTTGTTTAACGTCGTTAATCTCGACGTGTTACCTCAGGGATTATTCGGCTTTGAGGAGGTACATTACCTCACCTCTTTGCAAGTCTCCCCCTTCATGATATATCTTCAATCGATGACCGTTTACCATGAAGGTTCGGTTCTCAATTGGGTGTTCAACCTCTATAGCTTCATACGGTGTGACTTTTGTAACAATATATAGTCCCGTCCATCGATACTTTAGCTTCCCCGGATAGTTCGAGAACTTAACCTTGAACGTAACACGACACCCATAGCAAGATCACTTGCTATTATCAGTCTTCAATCTTCTCTTTTGCCTTTTGTTATTAATTTTAGACTCTTCTCTCTCAACTGCCAATGCAAAATCTACTCACCTTATCAACACCATTAACTTTATTCAGTCTTTGGGATTAATATTTGCTACAATAATCAAAAGAATACACGTTACAAAGCTTAGATAATTTGGATTCGAAAACTAAATTTTTACCAAAATTAGTAGAAAATTACTTACCTCCAAGACATTACCAACATAATTTATTAAAGTAGGCAAAGCTCTAGAGCCAATTCGTACATTTGCTAAGATATTTAGATTGTTGGAGTGATTGAGCGATGGAGAGAGGGAGTTTGGTAATTTGATCAAACATGTTTAGCTATGATATGGTTTTGGGGCTAAGGTGTTTTGCAAAGAATTTGAGCCATGGATAGAGGGAGTTTTGGTCAAGTGACTGAATTTCTTTTGATCGGTGGATTGAGGTGTGGAGGTGGTGCAGATGACTGAAATGGATTTGTTGAGGTGAAAAAGGTGGATAGCAGTGGCGAAGAAGGCTGAACAAAGCTATGACTTTTTATATCCCTTTTTTTACACACACACACACACACATATATATATATATATATATATATATATATATATATATATATATATATATATATATATATAATTTAATACAAAATATAATGAGGGTATATTTAATACAAAATCAAACATTATCTTATATCTCTTAACACCCGCCTTCCCACCAAGCCACCCCTACACAAGAAAATCGCCGCCACTCAAGAACCATTTTCATTATCATCAACCTGGCTTACCTATGCCATCAACAATCGAAGGACCCAAATTAAGGTAAAAGATCTCCGCCACCCGGGGACCATTATCCTACACAAGAAAGCCACAACTACTCTTGCACAGGAAAACTACTACTACTACTCAGGCTAGTGAAGGTTAAAAGATTTATTTATATTTTTTGTTCCAATTAATGCGAGTATGAAAGAGATTAGTTTTAGGGTTTATGTTTCATGTGTTTTCAACATTTACTTTTTCTTTTATTTTTGTTCTGATTTTTTAATGTTTACGATTGTATACTGTTTTCTCCTTTTGAAAGTCGAGTTTTAGGTTTTATGTTACATTGTATTTCAACGTTTATTTTTTCTTTTTTTGGATCTTAAGTTGTCAAGATTTCCAGTTGTATAATTTTTTTTATCTTAAAATTTGTAATATTTTTGGAGGGTTTATGTTAATGTGAAAATGTGTTTATGTAAAAATTTGAAGGGTACTGTCAACCCACTACTATGTACAATCACCCCATTGTTCTTTTACTATCAACTGGTGGGTCCTTCTGTATTATAAAATAATGCGATAAAAGTCAAGGAATCACAAACCACAAGTGTACGATTGCCCAAGTAATAAACTGATAAACCGGATTCGTTCTTAGGGACGGAATAGGTACAACTCAATTGTGAATCAAATAGTAGGATAATTGCAAGTATGGAAAAGTAAAAGATATAAAGTGTGTTTGGTTATTGTTTAAGAACTAAGATGCAAATAAAGTAAATGCTAAATTAACTAACTGAAATGAAAATAATGCAAATAAAGGAGTTGGACGCAAGTAGAGAGGATGTACTTGAGTCTCGCAAAGGTCTCACCTAAACCTTCTTAATTAATGCTTTCTGTTGAGGGAGGAATTGCTATATTTGTGCTAGTCGGGATTCTAAAGTCTCCTAACCCCGTCAGGGTGGACTTAGGAGCTTATAAACCCCGTCAGGGTGATTACAACTACTTTCAAATGGTTAAGTTTCTTACTTCATTGGCTACAGGTTAGTCAAGCCCGTCAGGGTCATTGGCGAATACCAGCGACTATTACCTAGGTCTGTATTTAAACCCCCCGTCAAGGTGATCATTACGCCACTATAATGAATAGCCTAAATACAGAAAAACTACCCTTGGTTCATGACTTCAAAGATAATAATGAAGAATAAAGTAAAAATCCAACACAAAATAAAGAATACAATTTAAATTACTAAATCCCAAATTAGAAAAACATTAATTAATCAAGATAAGGTTCTACCCAATATGTGATTCTCACGTACAGATGGAAATAGTTCATAATGGAAATAAAAACTAAATTAAAATAAAAGAAATTTATTGTCTCAAATAACAGAATAAAATAAAATAACCTAATTGAGGCGTTGGAATTGACTTATGGTGGAAGAATGAAGATTCTCCACCTTTAGCTCATTTGTATGTCTTCTACTCTTTAAATTTGAGCGTAGAATGAATTGTCTATAAAATAAAAGTCTAAAGGCCTATTTATAAGAAGAAAATCAGACTTGGGCCTTTAATAAAGTAATTAGGTCAAACATTAAAAAGCCCAAACCCAAACTGGTGTGCATCCCTTAGTAAAACGGTTGTAAATTCCTCAAATCAACTCCAAATCGACCCATTCCAATTGCTAAATCTTCCTAACACAATAATAAATAATCTCTCTTTCAGGACCCAAAGGCTGAATCCATGTTTAAGTCACTCAAAATCAGCAATTAATATCAGCCTTCCAGATTTGTAGCTTTCCTAGTCAACTCTTCGGGATATCTTTTCCCGCCTTTGACTTCTCTACTCGATCTAAGACTTTAATTCTCGATTCCTCTACTTGTATTGGTTCTCCCTAGAATCCATGATCCTAATAATTTTTCACTAAAAAAAATTAACGTACAAAAGCTCTAAAAATAAAATATTGTAAATCTAAGGAGAAAAAAGGACATATAACGAAATAAGCCTAAAATTCATCATATAAGTCTATTATTCACCTAAAATGATGTCTCCTAAGGTCATATAATTAGAACAAAAAGGGCGACATCAAGACCCCAAACTCAAACCTTTGTCGTCCCGACAAAGTAAAATAAAAACAAAGGTCTTAGGTGAACGCAGAAATGCAGAATCTAGTAAATAACACCCAAAGAACAACTTAAAAAAATTCTTATATAGTATGACTTAGGAACTAATATACACATACATCTATCATGCAAAATCAAACACAAATAATATCAATAGAAAATTAAATTCGCAATGCTAGAAGGTTACGCTTGTACTTATCTCAATATGGTGGCTATAGGGTGTTCATTGATCCTCACTCGCTTTGAACGCTCCACTTAGCATACTCCCCATTAGCTGAATTATAAATCCACTATGTACCTAGAAATCACGAAGACTTTACGGTTTTAGCGTAGGCTTAGGGACGGTGTGGTATGTATATTTGGTAAATTTGAAGTGAGCTTTTGGCTCTCTCCTCACATACCATAAACAATTGTCCAAGAGCTTGAGTTTACACTTGAGTATTGTTCTCACTCAACCCATTTGACGCACTAATTTAGTGTCTCCATATTTACCCAATAAGCAATAAGATGATTTCAAGAAATTTCCACTTTGCCGGTCATTTTATTCTTTTGTTTTTCTTTTTCATGTATTTTCTCTTTTTTTTATACAACCGGTAACCGGGTTCCAGGTTGTCTACTATTTTGACAACTTTTTATCACTTTTTTTCAATCCCGGCAAAAGGTTACAAATAATACATCATCAACAATTGTGCCTCAGTACAAACACTTACAATTCCCTCCCAATGTAATTTCTCATTGATGAAACCACCACCCCAAACTCAAGATCGAGACAGGTCTTAGGTTCGTGATTCAAGTGCGGGTCATATGGAAATGCCTAATCAACTAATGGAATATGGACTTATATTGTGACAACAAAAGAAAGGCTTTAAGACTCAAAATTGGGCTAAGAAGGATATAATTAATTCATGGGATAGAAGGCTAAAAAGTGTCAAAGGGATACCAAAGAACTGCCTCTATCATTTTCCTAGTTACATAGCTTGCCTCTTGTTCATACCTAAGTGGGTTCTCTACTAATTCAGATCTCACGTTCTACAAACCTAACAGTTTCCTTAAGTACAAGTTTAAATCTTTTGCATTGTTCATTAATTCTTCCTATCAATTACCTATGTTTTATACTAACTCCTAAAGTCCACTATTTACTATCATAGATTTATCAAAAGTATGCTTAGTGGGGACATTTAAAATATTCTACAGTCAAACGCAACCTCAATTAATTTTATTGAAAGCAAGTAAAACAAATAACACAGAAAATTGGGATGAGACAACGAACCCAACCCCACACTCAAAGTTGAGTCGTGTCCCCACAACTCAAAAAGATTCGATAAAGAAAATAAAATAATATACACTAGTAAATGAGAAAAGGATAGGAAAACGTATCTTAGCCAGCACGAGGCTGGTTTTCAGTGTTGCGTTCAGGTTGAGGTTTTGAATACTTCTTTATCAAGCTGTAAAGATAATGAATTGTTGCGTTCATCTTGAATAAAGTGTTCTTCATCACCTCGAACTTTTTTGTCAAATCTCCCAAGTCTTCATCTTTTCCTAGCTCTCTAAATCATCATTTTCTCTACGGAAATCTTCCCTCAATACCCAACTTTCTTTCTTCCTCATGTTTTTCGTACCTTTTCCAACCCTCATGGTCATCTCTGATGTCCCAAAACTCAAAGCTTCAAGAACTCCCAAAAGTTTTGGACAAAATTTGTGATTTTGGTGTTTCTAAAGGTGTGTGGATATGAATTATGGTGTATCCTAAGCTGGGTCATAGATATTTCAAGGTTTGGAAAGGTTTAATGGATAACTTGGTGAAGGAAAAAATTTGGATTAAAGTTTGAATTCTTTGGTGTTTTGGGAAGATTTATGATATGATTGTGTGTTTGGATGATGTTTAGAAAGATGATTTGATGGATTTTTTGTGTTATGATGATGGAATTTGAGTGTTTTTAGAGCTTGGATTCATCATTAATGGTGTTTCATGTATAGGAGGACAAAAGGAAGGCAAAAATAAGGTTTGTGTAAGGTTTAGGCCAATTTTCGCCGACGGTAACCGGGTACCTGGTTGGGATTTTTTTTTTGTTTTTTTCGGACGCATAAAATACATCCTTCAAAAAAATAAAATTCGGACGCAAAAGTTGTGTTGCGTCCCTACCGCACAAGTCAGAGAGTTTGCTTTTCGCTACCGGGTTCCCGACCTCTGACGAACGGGTCGGGTATTCGCGCGCGAATAGCCAACTGGTTGGACGCAAAAAGTGTTGCGTATTCGCGCATAAATTTTTCATCTTATTTTTTCGATTTCTCCTAGCCTACACCTCGGATTCTTGCAAAATTTATACTCATTTTTTTGGGAAATTGCGCTCCTGATCCATTGGACTACTCAGAATTTCCATTGGAGGTACCATTTTTCTCAAAATTTTGTTTTTCTTCATTTCGCACCACAAATTGCGTCTCCACCGCACATGTTAGAGAGTTTGAGCTATTTATCAGAACTTTTTTACTTCACCATTGGATAGAGCTAAAAAAAAAAGCGATTTAGGCTTGAGAAAAGCTAATTCCGACCTCCGAGCGTCAAGTTGTGGTCTTCTGAATTTTTTGATAACCGGGATCCCGGTCAATGACCAACCGGGTTCCCGGTGGCTGGCGATGGGCGCGACTTCAAGCGCACCAAATACCTTGCGTCTCCACCGCATAGTTCAGAAAGTTGGGGGGCTACAGCTTCATAACCGGGTTCCCGGTTATCGCTAACTGGGTTCCCGGTTGTCTCCTGTTTTGACAATTAAATTTTCTTTCTTTTTTGTTATACCTACACCAAACTCATGACCTTTACTCATGTAATAATAAAAAACACCAACCTTTCTCATTTCTTAGAAATTTAACACTAAATAAATAATATTTACTCTAATTTACATTAAGAATTTAAAAGACATGAAAGCAATAAACTATACAATTGAAATGGTTTCTGTTTATCGTCGTTAAGCTCGACGGGTTACCTCTTAGATCATTCCTTAACATAACCTCCCCAGCAGTGAGTGAGGTTGTCAACATTTTCTACTCAAAAATTGCATCCCTTGGCTCTTAGTCCAACTAATTTCTCCGAGATAACCTTTGTGACTATGAATGGTCCTAGCAAAGAGATTTTGGATTCACGCGCCTTTGAGGGAGGGTCAAGGTTATTCATTGCGATTTCTTCGCCCACTCTGAACTCCTTTTTCTTTCTTTCTTTCTTAGGTTCTTTTGGAACCTTCATGGCACGTGCCTTATTTTTGTTCTTTGCATGATCAAGGTGTGGACTTCCCATAAGATATGGAGGAGATTTATTCGGTGGTTTCTTTCTTAGCTCTCTTTCCACCATCCCCAAGTTTTCCACAACCTCAGTTGGCTCTTTTTCTACCTATCCAATTACATCTAACCGGAAACAATCCTCCTTGGAATCCGAAAAATTCATTGGCCTAAACACGTTGAAATTTACCTCCTCGTCTTGGATACGCATAATCATTTCTCCATTCTCTACATCAATAAGAGTACGCCTCGTGGCTAGTAATGGTCTTCCCAAAATAATGGGGACATTCCTATCCGCGTCGTAATCAAGTATAACAAAATCAACGGGAAAAATTAACGTACCTGCCTTGATGAGGACATCTTCTATTCGTCCCTCTGGATGTACGAGGGATCTGTCAGCTATCTGCAAGACCATAGAGGTCGGATTTGCGTTCCCTATCTTTAACTTCTCAAAAATCGATCTAGGCATGAGGTTAATACTCGCACCCAAATCACATAAAGCTTTCCCTTTCCATTCATCACCAATATAAATGGGAATAGTGGAACTCCTAGGATCAATTTAGGTGGAAAATTACTTTGGCATATGGCACTACATTCTTCTGGTAGACCTATCATTTCATTCTCAAGATATTGGCGTTTGTTGGTGATAGCTCTTATCAGGAATTTCAAGTATTTTGGTACCCCCTTGATAGCCTCTAAGAAAGGTATATTAATGTTGAGCTTACTCATCATATTCATGAATCTTTGATATTCAGCCGTAATTTTTTCTTCTGAACTCTTGAAGGGAATGGTGGAGGAGGACGGTTTCCTTCCACCACAACATCTTTTTTCTTTGGCTTCTTCGGAATTTTCTCAACTTCCACCTCCTCTACTTCCGGTTCACTTTCTTTTTCTACCACTTCCTTTGCCATTTTCGTTTTTACATTTGTTTATTTTTCTTTCATAACGGGGAAAGGTGGTGGTGGTAGCTTCTTACCACTTCGGAGTGAAATAGCGTTACAATCTTCAGATTGAATAGGAGTTTCAGTGTCACTTGGGAGTTGCCATTGTGGGTGCTGATTCAACTGTTTTGCCATTTAAGACATATGATTTTCTAACTTTTTAATTGCTGCGGCAGAAGATTGTTGATCTTGGTATGCTTTTGTTTGAAGGGCGATTAATTTTCTAAAGTTTGATGAATATCTACTGCACCTTCTTGAGGTTGAACATGTAAAGCTTTATGTATCATAGCTTCATTACAGATGTCTTAAGGGGGTTGTCTTTGAGCTTGATTTCTGTAACCTTATCCCCCTTGGTAGTTATTCTATGGTCTTGGTTGATAGTTGTTACCTTGGGGACGTGGCTGATATGCATAAGTCAGATTAGCGGCCCCACTTGGATTCGAATACTGGAAACACAGATGGTTCTATTTGGTTGATAACCTTGACCCCCTGAATTATAGTTCCCTCGGTTGGAAACAAATATTACAGATTATGGATTGCTTTGACAATGCTCCCAATCATGATCTTGTACACCACAGTTAGAACACCCATACATATCTTGCGTAACACTAACATCTGCTCTTTTACCTGAAAACCTTCTTTGACAGCTAAAGTAAGCTGCTTCATTTGATGCTCTAATTTACTCTTCAATTTATCCTCTAACGAAGAGAACTTTTTAACAATCCTAGCACTATAAATTCCACCTCGGATAGGTGTTCTCACAGTGTTCCAACCCATCTCATTCTTTACTGTTTTTTTCAAAATAACCTTAGTGTGAACTGGTTGTACCTGTAAGAGCACACCGCCACAAAGTAGGTCTAAGTCTTTTCTTGATTTCCCATCAAGGCCCTTATAGTATATCGACATTTGTTGTTGTTCTTTAAGACCATGATTAGGGACTCTTCTCAAACATATTTAGAATCTTGTCCAACTTCTACCCATAGTTTCTTCTTTAGAGCAATTTGTGCATTCAATCTCATGTTAGTTGGGTAGTATCTATCGAAAAATGCAGTTTGCAGCTCATCCCAATCATTAATCGATCCTGGTTCTTGCGAATCATGCCACTCACTAGCTGCGTCTATCACAAAGTATCCGAAATTTGCATAGTACGTATGTTCTCTGGTCACACCGTGCGTTATATATGAATCGCAGATCTGCATGAATTTCTGTACAGCGCGAATCAGATCTTCTCCAGGTGCTCCACGGAAATTTCCATAATTCTGGAATTGAGAGAACATACCAAGATTAGGTTTGTATCTCGCGACATTAATATCTGATGGACCAATTCCAAGAGCAGGATTGCGATATGGAGCTTGTTCAAGGCCATTTATAAACCACGGATTATTGTTAACGGGAGGTTGAGCTTGTTGTCCAAATGGAGGAGGATCTTCCACCACTCTGGGTTCATGATTTTTTTTCAAGAGCCATTGCTTCTTTAGCTAACCTCTCTTCTCTTTCTTTTGCTTCCTTTGCTTCTTTCTTTCTTCTGTTTGCTTCCTTCACTTATCTCTCAGGATTTTAGAGCATACACAAAATCTGTAAACCTAAAAAGAATGAAAAAACAAAGCGTAAAACTGAAAATAAAAATGCAATTAAACACAAAAGGATTAACACCGGCGTCACACGCTACCGTCCCCGGCAATGGCACCAAAAACTTGGTGGGTCCTTGTGTGTTATAAAATAATGCAATAAAAGTTAAGGACTCACAAACTGCAAGTGTACGACTGATGTCTCCTCATTTGTGATAGATTTATGTTAGGATGAGACATCATTTTAAGTTATTTAGAAGTCAATAATGTCGATTTTCTTGAGTTTTAGTGCACTTTCCTATTTTGTGTCTTGATTTGTAGAATTAATGTTTTTAGAGCATATTGGGTTTAATTGTTTATTTAGTGTGTAGCTTTAAAGATAATTATGGAGCTTAATTAGAGTCCAAGTCAAAGACAACAACTTATGGAAAGAGATTTTCATAGTAATTGGAGATAAGGAAAGAATTGCTAAAAAGATGGAAAAGGAAAAGCTGCCTAAAACTGGGATTCTGCATACACGTCCAAAGATAGGCGTTTTTACCTAAGAAATAGGCCGAATCTAATGATTTCCTTCTAAAGGGTCTAGATAATTATGTTGCAATTCTTTTGGTATCTTGTGGAGCAAAATCGGACCAATAACGAAGAAGATACACTCAAAACAACGCAGCAGTGTTTATCTTTATTTCCATACGAATTTGAGTTGGGCTAGAAGTCCATTACCTTAACTCTTCCTCAAGAAAACGAATTAGGTATTCTAAACACCTATAAATACACCCTTATATCACTTGTAAATCATCCTTGTCTCATAGTAATTAGTTCTTAAGGTTTTATTCTTCTAGTTTATTGTAGAGAGCAAGATGATGTCTTTTGTAATTTCTTTTAGTTTATTTCCTTTAGGTATGAACTAAACCTCCCATAGCTTGGGTTTTGCATATGTATAATCTATGAATTCTAATTCTTCTATCTAAGTTTCTTTGGGAATTACATGTTTTAATCTGATATTAGCTTCTTACTTTATATTTGCTTATGTGTTTTGATTTAATGTCTTTCCTAGAACTGATCACTTTAGGATTGTTTTAAGAGTAGTTAGATGGTCTCCTTGACAGGGTGTTTAACTATTGAACCACCACATAATGTCTAGTGTCGATAGCAGTTCTGACAAAACATACTTCTAACTAGATAGCCATTAGGGTTTGTTTTAACCACCGTATCACCAAGATTGCAGTATTTGCTTAGGGCCTTAGTGGCGTTTGATAACCCTATTTTAAATCACTTCTTGGTTGTGACGTAGCCCCCTTAGTCGCTCTCAAGGTCTAAGCTTGGGGAATTTAGAATCCTGACTAAGTATTACCAAGAGCTAATATTCTCCCTTATGAACTAGATTTATAGATAGAATTAGAAGGATTAGTGCATACTAGCAAAACCTAAGCTATACTTCTCATCTTATATTCTTATCTTTTACTTTATTGTCTTTATTTTCCTAGTTTTAATTAGTTTAATTAGTAATCTCGAAATTATTTGCTTTAAATTTCTGTCTTTTAATTATTTACTTTTTCTCGCCATTGTTTCCTACGCGATTAACACACTTAAGTCCCTGAGAACGAACTCTACTTATCATTAAAACTTGCATACGTCCTGTAATACTTGCAGTACTGTGTCTGTCTAGGGTGAGAGTGCATAGTTTTCCATACTTAAATTGATCTTATTTTTATCACACCCTAGGCGACACCAAGTTTTTGGCGCCGCTGCCGGGGACTTGTGTCTCGTTAGCGTGTGGGTTATCTATTTCGAGTTTTAGTTTTAATTAGTTTTTACTTTTCAGTTTTTAGTTTAGTTTTTATTTTTCCAGATTTACGCTTGGGTTTGCTTTAGTCCTTTTCAGGTTTCATAGTGTTTAATTCTTGGCCTCCTTTATCGGAGCCTGAGAGGAGCTTCAGACCTTACAACAAACGCGTTCGTGAGGAAAGAGCCCTGAGAAGAGTTATGGCAACCCCACCAGTAGGAGGACAACAATTGCCCGTAGGAGGATTACCAGTAGGAGGAGACCCACCACTTGGTGCACCTCTCAGTCAACAAGATCCACCACTCGGTGGACAAGACGGACAACAATTACCAGTAGGAGGAGGTAATGGGAATAATCTTAATCAACAAAACCGAGTTGAACAAGATCTACCTGGCCTTAACATACCATTCCATGTTCAACCAATTGGTTACCACCCTCCTGAGATTCCGAATATCAAATTTAGACCCGATCCGGGCATGCTCAGTCAATTTCAAAGTTTCAGACTCTATACTGGTACAGCTATTCAAGATCCGGTAAAAGCGATTCAGAAGTTCATGCAGATTTGTGATGCCTACATTACTCCAGGCATCACACGCGAGCAACTGTATTGTCATATGTTTTCGTTTTTCTTGACCGGAAGAGCTAGCGATTGGCTAGAGAGACAACCACATGGAACCATTCACTCTTGGAGAGAACTTCAAGCCGCATTCTTTAACAGATTTTATCCGAAGAGCATGAGACTTAAAGATCAAACCGAGCTTGCAAGATTTTGCCAAGAGGATGGAGAAACAGTGGGAGAAGCATGGACAAGGTTTCAACAAAAATTAACAAGATGTCCGCTCCATGGTTATACACCTGCTCTACAACTTGCTATGTTTTATGAAGGTCTTAATGATAGAGGTAGAGAAAAGGTTGATAACATCGGAAAGGGTAATTTTGTGTCCATGAATCATAATGAAGCTTCTGAGGTGTTAGAGAATATTATGGAACAAGAAAGAAGTTGGCCTTCAACGCGAGCTTCTGTAGCAAAGACCCGAGGAACGCTTCGTTTAGATGCAGAAACTGCGAACTCAGCTCAAATATCCTCATTAGAAAATCAAATCAAGGAGCTGAGAATCGCGATGGAGAAGAATTTAGCCGCTACAAAGGTAGTACAAGAAGCACAAGGTTGTCAACAATGTGGAGTTAACGATCATGTATGGGAAGAGTGAGAAACAAATCCGCAATCTGTTTACTTTATATCCAACCGATGGGGCAATCGCAACCATCCGGGTATGCAGTATTCAAATCCACAAGGGGCCGCTAATCCTGGTCAATATCAACAGCGTCCCCAGAACAACTCTTACCAACAGAGAGGTCAGTACCAAAACCAATATCAGAATGGACCTGCTCCTCCACAACAACCTGCTCAAGACGCCTATACCGATTCTTTAGAACAGAAAGCTTTACCTCAATATCCGCAAGAAGGATCTATGGACAATACACAGATAGTACAAGCTCTAGACCGTTTAAACACAACTATAAACGCTCAAGAAGAGAAGGTTAGAGGACACGGTGCCATACTTCAAATGCTAACAACTCAAGTAACACAGTTAAACAAAGTGTTAACAAGTGTTGTAGAACAAAAGGAAGTAAAGGCAATCGAAGGAGGTGAAGACAAGGATGAGTTCGAAGCTTGCAAGGCCATGTGTCTTGAGATTGAAGAAGCGAAAGAGGAAGCACCACATGCTGCCATTAGTGCCGTGGAAGTTCCCAGTATTGGAGAAGAACCAACCGAGTCTAACCCCGAGGAATCTGACTATTCTGAAGTTTACGATCAAGAGAAAGATGAGTTCATAGAGTTACTGAGGAAGGTGCAAGAGGAGATTCGATCGGTAGTGGAATATGCAGCTGAGTTGGCTAAAGAGAAAGAGGAAGAAGCCTCAAAGGAGGAATCGAAAGATGAAGTGGCACCTGCTGTGCTAGAAGAGAAAGTAGAAGAGGAGGTGGAATCGCCACCTGTTGTTCAACCAGTGTCATCAACTATTCCTGATACCCATCCTAAAGATGACACTGTTCTCAAGACATTTGTAGAGGCGTACCAACCTGAAAGTATCAACGCCCAAATGCTTGAGATTGCGAAGAGAGGACTTACACCGCAACAAGTTTATACGCAAGTTATTCCTGAGAAAGAGGCGAGTGTAGAGATCCCAAGAGAGAACCTGAGGGTTTCGAGAAGAAGTGAGAAAGAGCTACCAACAAAGCTTAAAGATCCGGGAAGTTTCAACCTTCCTATTCAATTACATGGTAGGCTCAAAGTGAAAGCGATGTACGATGTGGGTTCTGGTGTGAATCTTATGCCTAAGTCCGTGTTCGAAAGACTTGGACTTCAGAAATCAGAAAAGACTCCAATGAAGTTGCAGTTTGCTGACAACTCAGTAAAGCGGACGTGGGGAACAGTGGAGGACGTCTTAGTCCGTGCAGGTAATATCGCCATCCCTACTGACTTGTTATTCTTGAGTTTGATGCAGATAAGAAAGTTCCGATCATACTTGGACGGCCCTTCATGGCCACAAGTCAGAGTGTGATCAACTTCCAAGATGGGACCATCACCCTTCATGCAAAGAATGTATCCGAGACCTTTTATGTCTTGGGTAAGAAACCGAGGAAGTTGGATCCCACCGTGCCTATCATCCACAGCCTTTCACATCACAAAGTCCCTCCTGAGGAGATCCACTTAAAGCCTGTGGATACTGAGCCAAACATTGAGTTTGGGGTTGGCCATGAAGTCCTATGGAAAGCCCACAAACGTGAGAACAGGCCACGAAGTTTCAAGGACTCGTGGATGGGACCATTCATCGTCACTAAGGTTGTTTCAGCCAAGGTGATAGAGATTCGCCCCAAAACTGGGGTCAAGCGCAGATTAGTTGACGTTCATAGCCTTACTCGTTGTTGGGGAGGCTATATTCGAAAATCTTGACAAAGGTAACACGTCTAACTTTGAAAGACGTAAAACAAAAGTGCTGTACGGGAGACAACCCGTAGTTTTTTTATGTTTTCATGTCTTTTACGTTTTTAGTTAATGTTATTTTAGTTTTTTTTAGATGATAATGCATATTTGAGGAAGGTATTAGTGTTTTTGGTGTGTAGGAATCGGAGAAATCGAGTTAGGGAACGCGAGGAAAATTTTTGGAGCAAAGGAATGCACTCCGCGGACTACCCCCACGGACTACCCCATGGTCCGTGCCCTGGTCCGCGTGGTCAAAAATCCGTTCCACGGGTTGCCACTACGGGTTTGATCCAGAAACCAGAAAAATTGCCACGGACTACCCTCCGGTACACCGCACCATGGTCCGCGCCCCAAAAACGCGTACTACGGGGTGGGTACCACGGGTATTTTGACGGAGTGAGCTACAGAAGCCGCGGTGTACCCTCCGGTACACCGGACCCTAGTCCGCAAGCCAAAAACCCGTACTACGGGGTCCTACCACGGGTTTCATCCAGTGAGCAAAAATTTTCGAGCACCAGATGTCGCGGACTACCCTGCGGTGCACCCCATGGTCCGCAGGGGTAGTCCGCAGCGCCGCCAGAGAGAGAGAAACTTACGGGATTGAGTTATAAAGGAGGTATAAATCCTATTATTCCGAATTTATTAAACCTTAACCCTCTTTTTCTTTTCCACAACCCTCCTAACTCCATTGAAGCTCATCAAAACCTTCACCAATCACCAAAACACTACCCAATCATCAAGAAAAACACATCAAACCTTCTCTCCACATCATTACAAGAGAGAATCAAATACCCAATCCTCACCAAATCCATTCAAATTGAAGAATCAAAGAGCCAAATTTTCAAAATTCATCCCACAATTTCTAAAATCCAAGCCAACCCATTACAAATCCACCCCACCCACATAGAGATTAATCATCAATTCATATTTCCTAAGCCAAATCAAGCTTGTTCAACCATTAATTCAAGAGTTTAAATTTCAAGGGTTGCTAAAGCTTTGAGTTGGGGGTTAATTGAGGATGACTAATAGAACAACAATCTTAGCTAACAAGAGGGAGGTGAAGAGTAACAAGGGATTGGATTTAAACAAGAAGAAATCAATTGACAAAGGTGCTAGTTCTAAATCAAAGGGTAAAGATAAAGTGAAGAGTGGGAAACCTTCATATGATAGTAATGGTAAAAAGCTTTACTATTATGCAAAGGAGAGAACACAACCTCAACAAGATCTTATACCTATAGAGAAAGTGGATACTTCAAAGGCCTTGAAGATTTCTGCGGAGAAACAATTAAAAGAACTACCTTTTGCTTATGAGAAAGTATTCAAGGAAGAAATTAGAGATGGAGAATATAAGAGATTCTTTGAGCTTGGCGAGAAATTGGGTTGGTCTACATTCATGGTAAGACATTCTGAATTATGTCCTGAATTAGTTTTGGAGTTCTATTTAGGCCTATTTAGCCGAGATAGTGATGGTGTTCCGATTAGAGGAAAAATAGTTCCTTTCACAGTTGAGGAGATTAGGAACCACTTCCAGTTTAAGAAACTGAAAGGTTTTTGCAAATTTGAAGAAGAAGTTGCTAAATGAAAGATCTTTGATGAGGAATTACTTTTTGAGCATGTTTTAGACAAAGAGAAAGTGCAATCACATAAGGGAGAATTGAAGGCACCTTGGCCTTACAAATATCTTCAAGCAGATGCGCGAATTTGGCACAATTTTCTTCTTCCTAATGTCTTTGGAAACACACGAGCTTGGGATGTGACTATAAAGAACGCTCTACTGTTGGATTGTATTTTGAGAGGAGAAGAGGTTGATGTGGCACAGTTGATCTATGAGGAGGTGATACGGTTTTCGGTTTCTCCTAAATCAGTTTATAATGTTAAATTTCCAACTATGATCACGTGTCTTGTGCGAAATGCGAATGTAGTATTAGGTGAAGAAGAGAAACTCGAATTTAAGATGAGTTATATTGATAATGCTTGGATCAAAGAAAGCCTTCGAAGAGCGGGTTCTACGCAAGTCTCGAAGGAAGAAAAGGAGGAAAATTGGCAAGAGAAGATGGAGGAGCGTTTAACGAAATTTGAAGCAGCTCAAACTTCTTTAGTCAATGATGTGGCACAAATCAACGCTAATCAAGTGCACATCATGAAACTCCTTGAGCAATTAACGAAAGGTCCAGCAATTCCAACCTTGGATGTCAATGATGCGAGGCAATAGCCTCGAGAGTATGTTCTCTTTCTTCCTTACCATTTCTGTAAATATGTCTATCTGCTAATTTTAATTTCTGTTTTCGAGTCTTTTTCGAGTCGTGGGGACACGACTCATTTTTGAGTTGGGGTGTGGGGATTCGTTGTCTCTCATCTCCATTTTTCTGTTTTTTTTGGGTGAAATTAAAACTTTTTGATACATGGGAATTAGATGTAGAGTGTGTTTAATAGCCTGAAAGCATAAGCTCAGTAGATTAATGATAGTAAGTGATATGTTTATGAGCTATGTAGTTGTATGCTTTGAAGTATTTACAGGAAAACACACGTTGATAGTAAAGAAAAAATTAGTGAGCAATGCGATAGAAAGTATGTTCGATCTCAGGGAACCTTGAAAGTGTGTAGGCCGTGAGATCCAAGCTAGTTGAAAAACCATTTGATGAAAGTGCTAAAGGTAAGAAATTTTCTAAATTACATAGTGTAGAAAGTGATTAAGGCGGTTCTTTCATATTTTGAAGCCTTTTTATACCTTCTCACCTTGTGATTTTTGAGTTTATATGCTATATCCTTCTCAGCCCCTTCTAGCCTTTCTAAAGCCTTTTATTGAAACACGTTATAAGCCATATCCTTTAGATTTTAGGACTTATCCATATGACCCGCACTCGAATCGCGATGCTTAGACAGTTGTTTTAGAGCTTGAGTTTGGGGTGGTGGGTCCACCATTATGGGAATTGTTATTTTGTTGGGATTTTTGAGCTTAGTAATTGTGCTTTGTGCTTTGTATTAATGATGATTCACATAATTGTATTGTAACCCTTTGCCGGGGTAATAGTGAATGAAAAAGAAGCTTCGAGCTAATTTTGCCAACAAGGGCAATAAAAAGAAAAATATATATATATGAAATTAGCGTGATATCTCATCATAAAAGAGAGTCATAGATATAGAAATTGATTTGAAAGGAAAAGAAAATATATATATTCGGACCGGCAAAGTGGATTTTTATGTGAACATCTAAAGCTTTAATTGGGCTATTGGGGATGCTAAATTGAGCATCAAGGAATTCATTGGGTTGAGTGAGAAACGTTTATTGAGAGTAACTCAAGCTCTAGGGCGATTCGTTGATGGCTAGTGAGGAGAGAGCCAAAAGCTCACTCCAAATTATCCAAATATATGATCATACCGTCCCTAAGCCTACATTACAACCTTAAAGACCTTTTGATTCTTTGCTATGTAATTGAGAAGTGATTGAGCCATTAGAGATTAGTTAAGTGGATCCTTGGATACTAGTGAGGTTTGATGAACAATCTATAGCTCTCTCAGGGAACTGAGTAAAGTCCCAATCCTTCTTACATTGCGAAACTAATCTGATCTTGAATTCAAGCCGTGTTGACTGTGGATATGAGAAGTGTACAGGTATGTAGTTTATAAATATAATTGCATGAAATTTTCTGAGTTATGTGCTTTAGGTTTATTCTATATATTCTACTATGCTTTTTCCATTGTGTTGAGAATTTTATAAGTGTGTATTTCCAGACTTCCCTATGTTTTTATCTTTATTGTATCGGGACGATACAACTTTGAGTTGGGGGTCTTGATGTCTCCTCATTTGTGATAGATTTATGTTAGGATGAGACATCATTTTAAGTGATTTAGAAGTCAATAATGTCGATTTTCTTGAGTTTTAGTGCACTTTCCTATTTTGTGTCTTGATTTGTAGAATTAATGTTTTTAGAGCATATTGGGTTTAATTGTTTATTTAGTGTGTAGCTTTAAAGATAATTATGGAGCTTAATTAGAGTCCAAGTCAAAGACAACAACTTATGGAAAGAGATTTGCATGGTAATTGGAGATAAGGAAAGAATTGCTAAAAAGATGGAAAAGGAAAAGCTGCCTAAAACTGGGATTCTGCATACACGTCCAAAGATATGCGTTTTTACCTAAAAAATAGGCCGAATCTGATGATTTCCTTCTAAACGGTCTAGATAATTCTGTTGCAATTCTTTTGGTATCTTGTGGAGCAAAATCGGACCAATAACGAAGAAGATACACTCAAAACAATGCAGCAGTGTTTATCTTTATTTACATACGAATTTGAGTTGGGCTAGAAGTCCATTACCTTAACTCTTCCTCAAGAAAACGAATTAGGTATTCTAAACACCTATAAATACACCCTTATATCACTTGTAAATCATCCTTGCCTCATAGTAATTAGTTCTTAAGGTTTTATTCTTCCAGTTTATTGTAGAGAGCAAGATGATGTCTTTTGTAATTTCTTTTAGTTTATTTCCTTTAGGTATGAACTAAAGCTCCCATAGCTTGGGTTTTGCATATGTATAATAGATGAATTCTAATTCTTCTATCTAAGTTTCTTTGGGAATTACATGTTTTAATCTGATATTAGCTTCTTACTTTATATTTGCTTATGTGTTTTGATTTAATGTCTTTCCTAGAACTGATCACTTTAGGATTGTTTTAAGAGTAGTTAGATGGTCTCCTTGACAGGGTGTTTAACTATTGAACCACCACATAATGTCTAGTGTCGATAGCAGTTCTGAAAAAACATACTTCTAACTAGATAGTCATTAGGGTTTGTTTTAACCACCGTATCACCAAGATTGCAGTATTTGCTTAGGGCCTTAGTGGCGTTTGATAACCCTATTTTAAATCACTTCTTGGTTGTGACGTAGCCCCCTTAGTCGCTCTCAAGGTCTAAGCTTGGGGAATTTAGAATCCTGACTAAGTATTACCAAGAGCTAATATTCTCCCTTATGAACTAGATTTATAGATAGAATTAGAAGGATTAGTGCATACTAGCAAAACCTAAGCTATACTTCTCATCTTATATTCTTATCTTTTACTTTATTGTCTTTATTTTCCTAGTTTTAATTAGTTTAATTAGTAATCTCGAAATTATTTGCTTTAAATTTCTGTCTTTTAATTATTTACTTTTACTCGTCATTGTTTCTTACGCGATTAACACACTTAAGTCCCTGAGAACGAACTCTACTTATCATTAAAACTTGCATACGTCCTGTAATACTTGCAGTACTGTGCCTGTCTAGGGTGAGAGTGCATAGTTTTCCATACTTAAATTGATCTTATTTTTATCACACCCTAGGCGACACCAACGACTGTCTAAGTAATAAACCAATAAAGCGGATTCGTTCTCATGGACGAAATAGGTACAAATCATGTATGAATCAAATAGTAGGATAATTGCAAGTACGTAAAAGTAAAAGATATAAAGTTTGTTTGGTTTTTGTTTAAGAACTAAGATGCAAATAAAGTAAATGCTAAATAAACTAACTGAAATGAAAATAATGCAAAAAAAGGAGTTGGACGCAAGTAGAGAGGAAGTACTTGAGTATCGCAAGGGTCTCACCTAAACCTTCTTAATTAATGCTTCTGTAGGGATAAATTGCTATATTTGTGCTAGTCGGGATTCTAAAGTCTCCTAACCTCCATCAGGGTGGACTTAGGAGCTCTCATACAATATTATAAACCCCGTTAGGGTAATTACAACTACTTTCGAATGGTTAAGTTTCATACCTCATTGGCTACTAGTTAGTCAAGTCTGTCAAGGTCATTGGTGAATACCAGCGGCTATTACCTAAGTCTGTATTTGAACCCCCGTCAAGGTGATCATTACGCCACTATAATGAATAGCCTATATACTGAATTACCCTTGGTTCATGACTTCAAAGATAATAAATAAAGAATAAAGTAAAAACCAACACAAAATAACGAATTCACTTTAAATTACTAAATTCTAAATTACAAAAACATCAATTAATCAAGTTAGGGTTCTACCCAATATGCGATTCTCAAGTACACATAGAATTAGTTCATAATGAAAAACTAAATTAAAATAATAAGGAATTTATTGTCTCAAATTACTGAATAAAATAAAAGAACTTAATTGAGGCGTTGGAATTGACTTTTGGTGGAAGAATGAAGATTCTCCACCTTTAGATCCTTCTTCCGCCTTCTGCTCTTGACTTTTTCTTTTTAATTTAAGCGTAGAATGAATTGTTTGTAAAATAAAAGTCTAAAGGCCTAGTTATAAGAAGTAAATCGAAATTGGGCTCTTACTAAAGTAATTAGGTCAAATATTAAAAAGCCCAAATCAAATCTTTTAATTTATATCTCGTAACTGGTGTGCAGCCCTTAGTAAACGACTGTAACTTCTTCCTAACTCAATAAGGAATAATATTTATTTCACGACCCAAAGGCTGAATCCATGTTTAAGTCGCTCAAAAGCAGCAATTAATATTAGCCTTCCAGATTTGCAGCTTTCCTAGTCAACTCTTCGGGATATCTTTCCTTGACTTTGACTTCTCTACTCGATCTAAGACTTTAATTCTATATTCCTCTCCTTGTATTGGTGCTCCCTAGAATCCATGGACCTAATAACTTTGCACTAAAAATAAACAAACTAACGTACAAAAACTCTAAAAATGAAATATTGTAACTTTTATGAGAGAAAACGAAATATAACGAAATAAGCCTAAAAGTCTATCATATAAGTCTATTATTCACCTAAAATGATATCTCCTAAGGGCATGTAATTAGAACAAAAAGGGAGACATCATCAACCCACTTCTTTTGCAATGTCACCAACTGCTTTTGCACTGTTAATTCACGTTTTTTGTGGTGTCATCCATTGTTTTTGTACTGTCAACCCATGGTTTTTTAGTGTTACCCAACTATTTTTGTATTTCAAAACATTATATTTTATTAATGCTTTTAGCACCTGGTTTTTAATTGATTTTTTTTTGTTTTTATGCACATTCAGGTTTGACAAATGAAGAAAGTAATTTCTCTGTTATAAAAAAGAAAATATTAAGGAATATGTTAGTTTTAGAATAGGAAATATTGTAATTATATAAATGTTTTGATTTTAGAATTTTCTCTTGACAAAAAAAAAGATTTTAGAATTTTCCAATGTTAGACACTTTTAATTATATAGGTATCTTGGACATTTGTTTGGGTTGGACTTTTATTGTCGTAATTGGTGGGTCCATGAGTAAATCATGATTCGGAGTTCTTGCAGAGTGGAACCATGCAGTACCAGATACGAGATAGATCTTCCAAAGAACAAGGCTTTTTTCGAATAAGCCAATTCATTTGGGACCCTGCAGATCCACTCTTTTTCCTATTCAAAGATCAGCCCCCTGGCTCTGTGTTTTCACATCGAGAATTATTTGCAAACCCTCCAACACCGCCAAACCCCCTACCCTTCTTCCTCTTCCCCATTAGCATTTTTTTTAAAAAAAAAAACATAAAACCCCAAAACTCATCTTCATTCATCTCCCACCTCCCCACCCCCCGGCCCAACAAGCCTACGCCACCAACACCCACACCACATCCATTTTTTGTATTTCTTCGGTTCTATCTAGCTGTGGATGGGAGGAAAATCTCCGCCACCGCGCCGACGCCTCCGCCAGCACCCCCACCACTAATTAGTCGAGCTATTAAGACATTTAAAGGTTATGACACTTTAGAGGATTGGAGAAAGAGCAATTAAGTACTTTTCGCTTCCATCTCACCTTCAACTCCTCCATGTATTATACGTAACTTAGAAACACGATGTATATATGCTACTTTAAACATATGGGTATATATGAGCTATTAACAAGAGAATAAAGATAATAGAATTTGTATATTGAAATTGTATTAAAACTGTTTACAAGGTGTGAATATATATAGTACACAATGCAGAGCATTGTGTGTGGTATTGCATGACTAACAATAATTGTACTATTTTGTTTTATCTATGACTTACTATATGATACACTAACTAACTTTGTCTTATACACTATTATGAGCACCCATCTGTTTAAAGTAGCAAATATACATCGTGTTTATGAGTTTTTAGATTTATTCAAGTTGCACTATTAGTAGTTGTTATGGGAAATATTGTTTCTATGATTTCGGAATCAGATAATTTAATTAGATAATACAGATTAATGTGACCTTATCCCAAGATTTCTTAGAATTGGGGAAATTGCACCATTAGTCCCTGTAACTATATCCTGTGTCATGTGTAATAGTCAAATACAACCATGTTGCTAAGATGTTAGAATTAGTTCAAATTGCACTAAAAGGACTTGAAATCGAATAAATTGCATATTGGGTTCCTGTATTTAATATGCCTATTATTAATTATATTAAGGAAGCAAAGTTAGTATTAGGAGGAGATGAAGGAAAAGAGTGAAAATTTAACAAAGCCTATATGAAGAGAGAAGCAATTTTCTCGTGCTTAACATGTGTGCCAGATGGAAATGATGGGGTTTGCAAAGCTTTTAGCTTATCTTGTCATGATGGCCATGAGGTAAGGGTATTTTAGTCATTTCACATTACAAAAAAACTCAATATGTTTCACTCACAGATAATGGAGCTTTGGACAAAGAGCCATCCCAAATAATTTATCTTCTACTAAACTAGTGTTTGGGATGATTAATTTTCTTGTGGTGAGTTGTGTATATTATATAAAGTGGTTTCATTAATTGAATGCCTATATTTCTGAGTTACAATAAAGTCATTTCATGAGTTGATTGTTTGAATCGATCAACTTTAGAGGTTGAACAAATACGTGAAAAAGAGTCCACGTACCTCAGATTGGTGCCCCAACTCAAAAGATTAAAAAAAATGTCAACTCTTGAAAGATTTTGTTGTTGGTAGAAGTTATAACCCTCCTCCCGGTAGATTGAGCCACCACCACAGCTGATTTTTTAGTATCGGTTTCTCCACCAACCATTTTTAAAGTGTAAGTTTTGCAAAATATAGGGGTTGTAGTGGTATTTTTTAATAATATAGAGCATGTACTACTATTTTTTATTTATATAGGTACTTGAAAGGCAATATTTGTAGATTTTCGGGACTGATCTGCAATTTTTGTATAATGTAGAGCCTGTAATGCAAGTTTTGAACTGTATAGGGACCTGAACAGTTTTTTTTTTTTTTTTTGCATAATATAAGGCATGTAGTGGTAGTTTTAGTACCAATGGTGTTAACCAAGAAACCACTTTTGTTAAATTTTCCTCTTAACGTTAAATGGAATAACGGGTAGTCAAATAAAGTGGAAAACATACGTACAACGCTCTTCCAATGTGCTCCCAGGCACAATACCCCATAAACCTTATCCCTACCCCACTCTTTCCTCTCCGATGGTTTCTTCCCATCTCCCACACACTAACCTACTGCATCTACCCTTCACCACACCAGACAGCCAATGTTTTTTCCCCATCTCCACCACCTCACGGAGCAGCCTCCACCAAATCCCTAAACCTGCTGAACCGCCGCCACACCCCACCAAATCTCCGACCAGATTCCGACCCAACCAGATCCCTAAACCTGCTTCCATCACAGCCATTCCCAACCACAGCAGCAACACCTCATGTTTTTTCAACAACAGCAGCAACACCTCATGTTCTGGATCTATTTCTCGCCATCCTACCACTCGCCCAGTCAACTGTCTTCCAGATCCGGTCATTGGACTCGGATCCAGGTAAGTTTCTCCTGCCTGCTTTCATCTCTAACCCATATACTTGCAGATTCCTCTACTCTGAGGCGTGCGAACAAATCCATTGGAGAAGCAGGCAAGCCTGGTGTTTTCTCTACTACCGTTTTCTCTACTGCCGTTTTGAATCCACCAGCATTTCAGAAAAGGAAAGGACGAGGCAAGCTAAATGGACAACAGGGCCCAGCCACCTCCACGGTCATCATCTTTTCCAACGTGGCAAACCCGTTCCAGACCCGTGTCCAGAATTGTCTTCCCTCCAACATGTATTCTCTATATCAATTATTTCAAATGTTTTAGTTTTTACTAAAACAAAACAAGCAGTTAATTTTAAAACAGTTTTAGGAGGAGAACAGTTATGTTTTAATTTATCATCCTTTATTGTTATTGAAAAGCTTTGTAAAACTTATAAGAAATTGGATAATGTGATGGAGATTTTTGTCACAAAATTTACTGTGGTGTTAGAAAAACAATTGATTAGTAATTCTAATTTCTCAGTATTTACATTTGTTAATGGAAACGTGTATAAAGCTCATAAGTTAGTATATGAGTATATTAAGGAATTTTCCAAAATGAAAAAAAGGTTTTCTGGGGTTGTTCCTAATCAACCCCATCCTTTTCAATGATCCACATAGCCTGGAACTGTCAAGGTGTCGGCAATCCTTTGACAGTCCAGGTAGCCCGTGACCTCTGCGCTAAGCATCGCCCGGAGGTACTGTTTCTATCTGAAACCAAAAATAATTATGAAAAGCTTGATAGTATTGCAAACATTTTGGATATGAGCTTGATTAAAACTATTGAACCTATTGGAGCGAGAGGTGGTCTCGCGTTAATGGGGAAGAAAGAGTTGAAAATAAATGTTATTAAAGCTTCGGCTAACTTTATCCACACTAAAATAGAGGGTTATAATATGACCCCTATATGATATACTTATATATATTTAAACCCCTATGATATTGATAAAGAGATTTCTCTTAATCTCTTAAATGCTTTAAAACCCAATAACTCTCCTTGGACCTTAATAGGTGATTTCAATTGTATTAGATTTCTCAAGGAAAAATTAGGGGGTATTATTTGTCATAAAAAATCAATTCAAAACTTTAATAAGTTTATAAACCTCCACAGTTTGGAGGAAACAACCTCTTACGGTTGTAGATTCACATGGACAAACAAAAGAGCTAATAATAAACTTATAAAAGCTATCTTAGACAGAGCATTACATAACTCTGAATGGGATAAGCTCTTTCCAAATGCCTGGATAGCAATCTTACCAGCTATTGGGTCAGATCATTGCCCTTTGGTACTCCATCATGATAAAAATGATAACAAAAATAAAAGAAGATTTTATTTTGAAAGTTTCTGGACTACAGAAATTGATTGTTTAAATATTATTAAAAAAGTTTGGAATGATTATAGCTCTCTAAGGGGAAACCCTAATGCAGTTATCAATCACAAGCTTAAAAAATACAGTCAAGCATTAAGAGTTTGGAATAAAAAGAAATTTGGTAACAATAAAATCCAAATAGAAAAGCTTATAAAAAGATTAGAAATTATCTCTAATAATAATAACCCTAATTTTAATTGGGATGAATATAATCTAATAACCAAGGAATTAGAAGAAACTTGGAAAAGAGAAGAAATTTTCTGGAAAGATAGATCAAGAAATATCTGGCTAAGAAAAGGAGAGAAGAATACTAAATATTATCATGCTTGTACTAAAGAAAGAAGAAGCAAAAATAAAATTCTTAACATCACTAATGAAAATGTTGAATGGATGATAATTAAAATGAAATAAATTTAGAAATAATCAATTATTTCAATAATATCTTTACAACTGTTGGTAAAAGAGACTATACTAGCACTATAAATCTCATTACTAGTAAAATAGATAAAAAATCTGCAGATTTATTAAATATGCATATTAATGAAGAAGAAGTTAAAAAAGCAACTTGGGAATTAGGACCTAATAAGGCACCAGGTCCTGATGGCTACAATGGAATCTTCTTAAGAACATATTGGGAAATTATTAAACTTGACCTAATGAGAGTAATAAACAATTTTTGGAATAATAAAGGAGAGCTGTCTGATTTAAATCAAACACTTATTACTTTAATACCAAAAATTAATAAACCTACTAATATTAAGCACTATAGACCAATTAGCTGCTCAAACTTCATTTATAAAATTATAGCTAGAATTTTGGTTAATAGATTGCAACCTTTTATGAACTCCCTTGTGGGAGAAAATCAAAGTGCATTCATTCCTAATAGAATGATTTAGGAAAATACTATGATTGCACATGAATTAATAACCCATATTAAAATAAGGAAAAACTCTAAAAAATATATGGTGGCAGTTAAAGCTGATATTAAAAAAGCATATGAATATATAGAGTGGGATTTTCTACAAGATCTTCTATCCAAAATGGGATTTAACAAAGACTGGGTTAGGAAAATCATGGTATGTATTACCTCTGTAACATACTCAGTCCTAATAAATGGGGAAATCTACCATTTACAAAAACCTACTAGGGGAATTAGACAAGGGGACCCTCTCTCACCCCTAATTTTCTGTCTAATATCACAAACTTTAAATGATCTCATTAGAGACAAAAAAGAGAAAGATTTAATCAAAGGAATTAAAATTGGTAATGCTTGTCCAACTATCACACATCTCCTCTTTGCAGATGATAGTCTTTTCTTTCTTAATGCTGATAACGCAGAAATACAAGCATTTAATGATGTAATGAATAAATATAAAAATTCATCTGGATTATGTCTAAATCTTAATAAATGTGGAGTAATTTTTAGTCCTAATACACCTAGTTTTATACAAACTATACTAACTCAAAGATTAAACATGAAAAAAACTAATAATCTAGGTGATTACTTAGGAATGCCAACTGAATGGAGTAGGTCAAAATCAAAAGACCTTCAATTTTTAATTGATAGAATCTTAAATAGATTTGAAAACTGGAAAACTATCTTTCTCTCTGAAGGAGGGAAAGAAATCTTAATAAAGGCAATAATTCAAAGCCTGAAAGTCCTAGAGGGGGGGTGAATAGGATTACTAATAAGATTAATGCCTAATTAAAAATATTTTGGACAATTATAAGTTTATGAAAGAAACTTCTAAGTCAACTAATATATCAAACTCTTAAGGGATCATGCAATGGATAAGCTAAGAGGTTCGATATATAATTGATACAAGTAAAACGAGTTTCTAATCTCTAACTACTCTAGATGGCAATATGTTAGATAAACTAGATAATCAATATCACAATATTCATACTAGCATATTATCAAACATATAAAGTGCGGAAAGTAAATAGAGTAGGGATAGAAAGATACACACGATTTATAGTGGTTCGGTTTCCCTACATCCACTACCTAAGGAAGTCTCCTTAGGATTTCAAGCTTTTCACTAAGCTCCCGTGTCTCTCTTAACCGGGTCGAGAACACAATAACCCTTACAACCTCTTCGATAACACGAAGGACAAACACTTGTGCTATCGCAACACAAGGACACCAAGTATACTCCCGATACTCAAACACTTATGCTATCTCAACACAAGGATACCAAGTATACTCCCTATACTTGAATTCTCTCTTAATCTATCTATTACAAGACCTAGACTTAAGAGGATAGATACAAAGTGTTTAAAGGGGTGCAAACAACTTTGCTAGATAATCTCCTAAAGAGTAGATATGACTATAAGCTTGTAAACTCCTCTTTGAGTAGATAATAACTTTGATAGCTCCTTGGATTAACTCCTTAATTGAGTGGATATGAACTATGAAGCTCTTGACACCTTCTTGGATGATAACAATTAAGCCCCTAAGTGTATATGGGTTGAAGGTGTATTTGTAGCCTTGAAAGACCTTCAATATATAGCTGCAAAATGCTCCCAACGGTCATATAAGCTTCTATCTAACGGATCTATTTTCTCTCCAACGGATATAAGCTTTGTCCTCTAGTTATAACGCAGAAACCCTCTCTTGCGGTGTACCGCGGGTATGGTCCGGTGCACCGCGTGAATGATTGTCTTCAATTCCAGCTTACTGTTCGGACTATGCCATGTACCGTGATCCTGGTCCGTGCGTTGGTCCGGTGTACCGCGCTTCTGGTCCGGTGTACCGCGTAAAACTTCTTAACTCTCTGGTCGGACTAGTCTTGTATACCGCGCCTCTGGTCCGTGGCTTTGCGGTGTACCGCGCTTCCGTCCGGTGTACCGCGTAGAAACTTAGCTCTCTGGTCGGACTGGTCTATGCACCGTGCTTTGGTCCGTGGTATTGCGGTGTACCGTAGGTGTACTCCGGTGTACCGCACCAAAGGTTTAAAACACCTTCTAGTGAGTATATCTTTTTCTATGATGCTCGGATTAGAAAGCTTTCTTCACGAGAGTTGTAGAGGACATCATTCTTATACACTTTGTAGTTGATCACTAAAGCTAATTCTCAATGTACACAAAGATAAAGTTAATAGCATTTGTATGAGAATTAGTTTCTTAAGATAAAACAATAAAGCTTTGATCTAAAAGATAAAGATGCTCTTTTTGATGAATTAGAGTGCAAGATAGAATGTATATAACAAAGGTAATTAGCACACTAAACACAAGAGGATTTGTCACATTAAAACAACCTATTAAGGGAGGCTATATGCCAACAATCTCCCCCTTTTTGATGATGACAAATCCTTCACTAAAACACCTTAGGAATGATATGAAATTATAAGCTCTTATCAAATATAGCTCCCCCTCACAATAAGCATTTAAGTAAACATGAATATAAGATGTGAAATGCATTTGTGAGTATTTAAAAGTGCAATTTTGAAAGTTTTAGTGCACATATTTCTCCCCCTTTGTCTTCATCAAAAAGACGGGATAATAAGATCAAGCAAATAATCATAGAAGAGCTAAAAACTCAAGTGAATAGATTTTTGAAAAACAACATAGAGAGATCAAAGGTTAAAGAGCAATTAAAACATTTTAATTTGAGATGCACAAAGATCAACAATTGCAAAGCATAAAAAGATAAGGGATGGAGACATTTTACCAACTTCTTGATCGATAGGTTTTCATCTTATAAGCTTTCTAACAATGCAAACGATTAGTGCAATTATAAGATAAACGATTAGTGCAAACGATTAATCTAGCATTTTAGTTTTTAAAGATGATTTACTAAAAACTCCCCCTCACGAAATGCATAGAGTGTTTGTTTCAATTTTGAAAAGTTTGACCAATAATTTCTCCCCTTTTTACCAATAAGAATATTTGAATCAATTTAAGAAATCATGGGGTAAATTGTCATTTTTTGAAAAGCAAAGGGGTCAAGATGTATTTTTCAAAAGTTTAGGGACTAAACGCAATTTTGAAAAACTTCAAAGGACCTAAATGCAATTTTCAACCATTTGAAGAACTAAGACTAATTGAGCAAACTAAAGGGACTATAAAACAATATAGAATAAGATCAAGGATGAATGATGCAATAGTACCTATATCATCAAGGAAAATGTTAGCACTATTAACACATAATATCCGAAACATAAAGATTAAGCATCTAACATATAACATACATAACCAATAAACCAAGTTAGACACATAGCATCCTAAACCAATTATCCAAATATGACCAAGTAGGATAATATGAAGATTAAAAACACCCAATAAGAACAATTAAAACCGATTTTAAGAAATCTAGGGGTAAAATTTAAATTTTGAAAAATATGGGGGTCAAGATGCATTTTTCAAATGTTTTAGGGACTAAATGCAATTTTGAAAAACTTCAAGGACCTAAGTATAACTTTCTCAAGACAAAAGGGACCATAATGCAAGACTTGAACAATAAACCCCAAATCGCGGTGTACCGGACCGTTGTTGCGGTGCACCGCACTAATGCTCGACGAAGAGAGATTTAGAAGAGAGATTTAGAAAATAAGCAAATTGCATAAACACCCGAAGCTAATACGAAAACTCCCCAATCGTTTAGAAATATTTTAAAACTACTAAAAACGCTTTTGTTTTGAAAAGATACAACAAGAAAATCCCGAAAACAAATAAAACGATTTATTTCACAAATACCCCTATATATTCAAAAAAATACGAAAAGACCCAAAATCAACGTTAAGCAATTTTAAGTATGAAAAGGTCAAGTCATACAAGATATTTGCACAATAGGGAATAAATCATATAAGCACATAATGAAGCACATCATATAGATAGTAATACAAAGCAAAATCATGCAAATGAGTTAATGACCAATAATGGATAAATTTCCCATAATACTATGCATAAAACATTTTTGAAATGCTATGGAGAATGCAAAAGATTATTGGAAAGATATTTTGAAAAACAATTTCTTTAAAAAACTCACCCATATGAAAATGCAAATTTGTGATCAAAGATAAATTAAGATTTGAAAGTGTAAACTAATATCTTTGATCTTTTTCCCTTTTACCAATCAATAGGCACTTTTGAAAGATATAAAAACTTGTAAGAACAAAAAGTGCAATTTATAAACGTTGAGGGACTAAAAAGCAATTTTACATAGTAGGGACTAAAAATGCAATTTTTCAAAAATATGAACTAAAATGGCAAATATTACATGTGAAAGATTATGAAGTCCAAACTATGACACTTTGGAGAAAATAATGGCTATGAGGGGTCAAAGTGCAATTTTGAAAATATTGGGGACTAAAATGCAATTACCAAAATTTTAAGAGCTAAAGTGAAAAAACATCATTCATGAGAATTAGATGCAATAACACTTATAACATTAAAACAATGATTAGAATCACAAGATAATATCCCAAGATAAAACTAGATAAACACAACTAATCAAATCAACACCAAAGCATAATTATAAGCACAAGCCATAAGTAGGAATGCAAAGTAATATACGAGATAAAGAAAAGAAATCACCGGATTTTTCCTTTTTCTAGATTTGAGCGTTCTTTCGTATATTAATTCTTCCATTTGTTTCCTCCAAGCAAAGTAACGATCACCTACAAAGAGAATGGAGGTTGTGTAGAAAACAACACTTCCAAAAGATTAAATTCCAAATCGTTTACTCTACTAACGATTAAGCTATTCACGTAGAGTTAGGCTCTGATACCAATTGAAAGTCCTAGAGGGGGGGTGAATAGGATTACTAATAAGATTAATGCCTAATTAAAAATCTTTTGGACAATTATAAGTTTATGAAAGAAACTTCTAAGTCAACTAATATATCAAACTCTTAAGGGATCATGCAATGGATAAGCTAAGAGGTTCGATATATAATTGATACAAGTAAAACGAGTTTCTAATCTCTAACTACTCTAGATGGCAATATGTTAGATAAACTAGATAATCAATATCACAATATTCATACTAGCATATTATCAAACATATAAAGTGCGGAAAGTAAATAGAGTAGGGATAGAAAGATACACACGATTTATAGTGGTTCGGTTTCCCTACATCCACTACCTAAGGAAGTCTCCTTAGGATTTCAAGCTTTTCACTAAGCTCCCGTGTCTCTCTTAACCGGGTCGAGAACACAATAACCCTTACAACCTCTTCGATAACACGAAGGACAAACACTTGTGCTATCGCAACACAAGGACACCAAGTATACTCCCGATACTCAAACACTTATGCTATCTCAACACAAGGATACCAAGTATACTCCCTATACTTGAATTCTCTCTTAATCTATCTATTACAAGACCTAGACTTAAGAGGATAGATACAAAGTGTTTAAAGGGGTGCAAACAACTTTGCTAGATAATCTCCTAAAGAGTAGATATGACTATAAGCTTGTAAACTCCTCTTTGAGTAGATAATAACTTTGATAGCTCCTTGGATTAACTCCTTAATTGAGTGGATATGAACTATGAAGCTCTTGACACCTTCTTGGATGATAACAATTAAGCCCCTAAGTGTATATGGGTTGAAGGTGTATTTGTAGCCTTGAAAGACCTTCAATATATAGCTGCAAAATGCTCCCAACGGTCATATAAGCTTCTATCTAACGGATCTATTTTCTCTCCAACGGATATAAGCTTTGTCCTCTAGTTATAACGCAGAAACCCTCTCTTGCGGTGTACCGCGGGTATGGTCCGGTGCACCGCGTGAATGATTGTCTTCAATTCCAGCTTACTGTTCGGACTATGCCATGTACCGTGATCCTGGTCCGTGCGTTGGTCCGGTGTACCGCGCTTCTGGTCCGGTGTACCGCGTAAAACTTCTTAACTCTCTGGTCGGACTAGTCTTGTATACCGCGCCTCTGGTCCGTGGCTTTGCGGTGTACCGCGCTTCCGTCCGGTGTACCGCGTAGAAACTTAGCTCTCTGGTCGGACTGGTCTATGCACCGTGCTTTGGTCCGTGGTATTGCGGTGTACCGTAGGTGTACTCCGGTGTACCGCACCAAAGGTTTAAAACACCTTCTAGTGAGTATATCTTTTTCTATGATGCTCGGATTAGAAAGCTTTCTTCACGAGAGTTGTAGAGGACATCATTCTTATACACTTTGTAGTTGATCACTAAAGCTAATTCTCAATGTACACAAAGATAAAGTTAATAGCATTTGTATGAGAATTAGTTTCTTAAGATAAAACAATAAAGCTTTGATCTAAAAGATAAAGATGCTCTTTTTGATGAATTAGAGTGCAAGATAGAATGTATATAACAAAGGTAATTAGCACACTAAACACAAGAGGATTTGTCACATTAAAACAACCTATTAAGGGAGGCTATATGCCAACAAAGCCTGCCTAACTACTTTATGTCTAATTTTATTTTTCCAAAAAATATTATAAATAAAATCCACTCTATTATTGCTCAATTTTGGTGGGGTGATAAAGGAAAAAAAAGAATACATTGGGCTAACTGGGATATACTTACTAGCTCAAAATTTGAAGGTGGATTAGGATTTAGAGATCTACACTCGATGAATAAAGCCCTATTAGGAAAACAAGCTTGGAATCTAATAAATAAAAAAGATTCCCTCCTATATAGATTCCTTAAAGGAAAATATTTTAAAAATTGTAGCTTTCTTGAAGCTAAAATTAGAAGCTCACCCTCATGGGGATGGAGAAGTATACTTATAGGAAGAGATACTTTTAAAAATAATATAAAATGGAAACTAGGTAATGGAAAGAGTATTAATATCTATGAGCATAACTGGATATGTGATATTAAACAACCTATCATACCATTGCATACTAACTTACTTTGGGTAAATCAACTGATTAAAGAAAATAAATCCTGGGACATTGATCTGTTAAACCAGATATATCCCAAGGAAATTAAAGAAAAAATAGAAAAAATGATAATACCTAAGATTCAATGTGAAGATCAAATAAGTATAGATTACTGTAAAAATGGAACTTATACAGTTAAAGATACTTATCATAAATTAAAGGAAGATGAAACTAATATCCAAAACACAAAAAATATAAAAATCCCTACATCCTCTATTATAAGGGATAAAAATATTTGGAAACTTATATGGAAAATGGAAACCCAAACAAAAATAAGGAACTTTATGTGGAGAGCAATTAGAAACCTTTTATCTACAGGTGAAAACCTATTTAAAAGGAAATGTGCAAAAGATAACATTTGTAAGATTTGTGATAATAATATTGAAACAGTGGAACATATGCTTTTCAGATGCCCTTGGGCAAAAAGTGTATGGTTTACTAGTCCTTTGAATTTAAAAACTGATAATGATACTACTCTAAGTGTAGAACTTTGGATTATAAATCATGTACAAAACATTATTAAAAAATTTGATAATCATGATAGGATTTTTGAACTTATATGCACTATAATGTGGCATATATGGAAGGATAGGAATAATTTTATCTATAATGGAAAAAAATGTGAACCTTTAAATACCATTAGAAAAGCTACAGAGAATTGGAAAGAATATTATAAAATTTCAAACCCTAACGATTTAAATTTCCTAGATAAGTTAGGGGAAGTTAATAACATTAATAATATTGGAATAAATATTAGTAATAATATTCCACATAATCAAAAATTCAAGGATAAGTGGAAAAAACCTCCACCTAATAAATTTAAAATTAATTGTGATGCAGCTTTTTCCGATAAGGGAGCTGCAATAGCATGTTTAGTTAGGAACTCTGATGGGGAATTTGTAGCAGGTAATAGTTGGAAGATTGCGACAGATTCGGTGTTAGAAGCAGAGGCCACGGGGATCTTGAAAGCTACTGAGATGGCTTCAAATTATCCTTTTGGAAGCGTGATTATAGAGAATGACTCAGCCACTATTATGAAGTCTCTTTCGGCAGGATTACCGGTGTTGAGTCATTCAATTAAAAACTTAGTTTGTAATATTTATTATTTTGCTGAATTATCATCTCCTTCTTTTTCGTTTGTATCTAGAAGTAGAAATGGGACAGTTGACTGGATTGCCAAACAGGAGCTACTTAGCACTCTGTTAGGTAATTGGGGTGTTTGTATCCCTCCCCAGTTAGCTACTTTGATTTGTAATGAAACCGAGCCCTCCGGGGTGGGCTAAACCTTGTAACCTTTTCTACTATCTATATATAATTATGCATTTGAACAAAAAAAAAAAAAATAACGGGTTGCCTTGCCACAAATCTTTCTTACCCTTGAAAAACCCGTGAATACCTGCGTTGATAGAAATGGAGTATGAAGCCTTCGTTACACCCCATAATCCAATCTATAAACCTCGAAGGGAAATTCTACCCCTGCAATACTTGAAGCAGAAATCAGTTTTGTTCTTGCATCAAATAAATATTAGCTGACATTAGGCGCTCTGAGATAAATGAAGATTGGGCTCCATCAACAATCGAATTGGTTACATGATCTATTTTATCAACAATAAGCTTTGCAATTCCCTTGTAAACACCGTTATAGAAGGAAACTGGCCTAAAATCACCAAGTTTCAAGGCACGGATTGATTTTGGAATCAAGACAATGATAGTATGGTTCAACGGGTTTCTGGAGTGAGTCATTATAGAAAAATTCTTTAACCGCTGAATTTTACCGAGAATTTATCAGGAGGGTTCGGTGATTTATCGTCTCCACTACTTTCGTATATCCATATAAGTAATATCTTTGAGCATATCCAGTTGTTGAGTAGCAGAAAGGTCGAAACTAAATGCAATAATATCATCATCAATTGGTTGAACCTCGTCCCTTGTCCCGAGCATAGAAGATTTATACTCACTTGTTCCAAATTCAGCCCTGAAACAGCAGCTCTTGGCTTATTTTTTGCCACAGTAAAAAGAAGATTTATACTCACTTGTTCAAACAATTCATAATCATTTAAAACTTCAGAATTCAGGCCTCCAACAGCTGCCTCCTTTCTTTTTTCGGGTTTGCTTTTCAACGGCTGATTCAGCTGGGGGATCTGTATTATATTGTCCTGCACAAGTCTGTGTATTTAAAAGGAGCAGCCTCTGACTTTCAAAATGAAGGACAGATTTATCCCTAATGGGTTAATTCTGAATTTATAAATAAGGACATATTGGTTCCTAACGGGTTAATTGGTGTGAAAGCAGCCACAATACTTCTCGTTTTGGCTCCGGAAGCATATCTAAATAGAGAATGAACTGTAGCCTTGGTAACTGAACTGAGCAAACCTTTTCTTCACATGCCAAATATAACTTGCCTCTATGTATTGTTCATGGTCCATTTGAGCTTTGATCTTTCCTCTTCCCATTTGATCATTAACTAAAAATTGGATACAAAGGAAAATAATTGAAAAACTAAAAAACAAGAATTCAACAGCCAAGCCTCTAGAAGGCAATACAAAGCACAACTAAATGGAAGGCCAATAATTTTTAGTGTCTTCTCCCAAACCCTACGCAATGTTTCAATGTTATATGTATTATACACATGTAAGCACACAAATGGATTGATTATTGGATGACAATCTTGAGAGATGTAAGCATACAATGGCCACTCATCTTTTTTTAAGGTTTCGTAATATTCCGAAACTTGAGAATCTGGTACTGCTAATAAAGCGCTTCTTGAATCTGTCATTGCATTATCATTATCATTTCCCGAGTAAGTTGTTATCACGTGTTCTAGCACGCTCACCTTCGTAAACCTGGATGAGTACTCCGGGTTGGTTATCTGAGTAAGTGAGAAAACTTGTTCCTTTTTAGTTGGGATGGTAGTGTTTCTCGGGATGAGAGTAGTCATGACACCTCCAGCAGTTTCTAATCCGAGGGAGAGAGGAATGACATCGAGAAGAAGGAGATCTTGGACCTTTTCGTTACCTTCGCCGGAAAGAATGGCGGCTTGTACGGCAGCACCGTAAGCTACGGCTTCGTCAGGGTTGATGGATTTGCAAAGCTCTTTACCGTTGAAGAAGTCTTGTAAAAGTTGTTGGACTTTGGGGATACGGGTGGATCCTCCGACTAGGACAACTTCGTGTACTGTGGATTTGTCCATTTTGGCGTCACGGAGACATTTTTCGACGGGTTCCATACATTTACGGAAGAGATCCATGTTGAGTTCTTCGAAACAAGCACGGGTGATTGTGGTGTAGAAGTCGATTCCTTCGTAGAGGGAGTCGATTTCGATTGTGGTTTGTGCGGTTGAGGAGAGGGTACGTTTCGCTCTTTCACAAGCGGTTCTCAAACGTCTCAAAGCTCTTGGGTTTCCTGTGATGTCTTTCTTGCTCTTTCTTTTGAATTCCTGCATAAAAGTGAAAATAAACATTAGTAACAGATACAAAGATATAGTTTGATTATTTTGCAAAATAAAAGGACAAATAGAGCAAAAAGTGTAAATCTGAAGTTAAAAATTTGAAACAACTACAGGGCGGATTTAAGATGTTATGGAATCATATCAAGGAAGGACGAATAATGCAAATATCAAATATTATCAACAGCTGTCAATAGTGCAACAAATTGGAAAACAGTGTCATACTAAGGGATTTCTAAGACAAACAGGCTTTTTTGCATAGGGACCAATAGTGCAAACTGAACAGTGCAACAACAATAACAACAGGGGCATGCTTAGAGCTTTCAAAAACAAACAGTTGTATTAAGCTGTTTTAAAGGACCATAATGCAAATAATATAACTTGACAAGAGGCCCAGCAGTGCAAATAAAAACTATTTGAGCAACAAATTGAGCAAATTTTTATAAAAAACAATGGCATGCTTAGGGCATTCTAAAACAAACAGTTATATTTAGCAGTTTCAATTAGAAGGACCAATAACGCAAATACTTTGACAAGACAATAAGTACTGCAAATAAAAACAAAATGAAGGACATATAAAGCAAATTTTTTGAACAATTGGCATAATGCAAACAAACTTGACTGGAGGACCAGTAATGGAATTAAAAACTAGATGAGGAACAAATAGGGCAATATTTTTTTTTTTTGAAAAACAGTGGCATACATACAGTTTTCTATAACAAACAGATATACTCACATATTAAACATAGAAAAACTATTCATTACACAAATAGAACTATTAATTACGTAAATAAAAGTGAAAGTATAAAAGTACCTGAACAAAGTGATTAACCATCCTGTTATCGAAATCCTCACCACCCAAATGAGTATCACCAGCAGTAGCCTTAACCTCAAAAATACCTTCCTCAATAGTCAACAAACTAACATCAAAAGTTCCACCTCCAAGATCAAAGATCAAAATATTCTTCTCACCAACACTTGTAGCCTTTTTATCCAAACCATAAGCAATAGCTGCAGCAGTAGGTTCATTAATAATTCTCAACACATTCAAACCAGCAATCACACCAGCATCTTTTGTAGCTTGACGTTGAGAATCATTGAAATAAGCTGGAACTGTCACAACTGCGTTTTTCACTGTGGTTCCTAGAAAAGCTTCAGCAATTTCACGCATCTTGATTAGAACCATTGATGAGATTTCTTCTCCTTTGTATGAGACTATGATCATTGGCTTTTCTCCTGGTCCTGGGATGACCTTGAATGGCCATAGCTTGATGTCACTTTGGACTGATGCGTCACTAAATTTTCTACCGATCAATCTCTTTGCATCTACAAAGGATAAAAAGACAAATTAATTTTGGATCTGTAACTAAAATTTGATTATATAACAAAATCAATCAATTATAGAGTATAAAACGGATCAAAACAATATGCTAAAGCATGATTAGACAATGAAACATATGAGTACCTCTCAAACTCTCTCAAAACAATCATTTGTAGCCAAAGGTAAGATAAGCTTGAAAGATTCTCTATCTCTACCAAGTGTTACAGATCTTAGCAATAACCTCTTTTTTTGGCCATATACCTGCAACATACCCGATCAATGGGTAGCCAAACTTATTGGGCAAAATCTCATGTGTCATCTTCTTCGTCATCCGAAACAATTATCTCCAACTAGTTACATCTTTTAATTTCATCCATTCGAGTAGGAGAAGGTACTTCACTGCAGATTTTGGAAACAGACTTTTTCCAATATAATAACAATAAGAGATGCTATCAATAGTCAACATTTTTAATCTATTGAATGACCCAATTGGAAGAACTTTTTCTGTTCTGGTACTATAACTTTTATTATACTACTCCCTCTGTTTCATAATGTTTGTCCACTTACTAAAAATGTAGTTTCAAAATGTTTGTCTACTTAGAAAATCAAGACACTTTTTCCCTCTTTTTTCCACTATTACCCCTATCAAAAAATTAAAATTTAGGTTTCCAATACACATTTAAGATATCAAAACACTTTATGAAAGGTATTTTTGTAATAGGGAGTGTAATAATTACATTTCTTAATTTGTGTAAAAAGCAAAGGGGACAAACATTTTGAAACAGAGGGAATACTTCATTTTTCTTAATTCTTACTCAATCTAATATTTTTATTTTTATTTTTATGTTAGGTGTCCATAGTATAATCTACAAACTTTTTGTGAGAAAATGGTCAGGCATATCCCATATATTTGGCATAAGATGTTTTCATTTTTATTGGTTATTGATGTTGCGAAGAGGATAGTTCGTTTTGATTATCGAATAATCTTCATCTCATCTGCATGCATGTGTATCTTTTGATAAATCTTGTCTCCTATTTCTTTTATAATGTAGTGATTTGGGACATTACTTGGGTTGGTGGTTCATCATCTTTGACCACTATTAAAAAAAAAAAAAAAACCAGAGAAGAATACGCTGAAACTCTTGGTACTTGTATTATATGGAATCTTAAATTCCAATTCATTTTAAAATCTTCTGAAATGCTCATAATAGAAATTGGCTGACAAATTGCAAAATACAAATAAAGTAAAAGCAAAGAATGTCACATAATAAAAATAGAGTTAAGCTTGTAACTTAAATATCATATCTTGTGGAATGTAGTCCCTAGAAAATAAAAATAAAAATAAAATATTAGTATGCAAAGAAAGTGAAGTAAAGAAAAGTAAAAGAGATAGAGATAACATACACAAAGAAAACAGTTTGGAGTTTCCGGTGGTGGAGATCCGGAATGAGAGATGACCAACGTGATTCTACTTTGACAATAAAGCCACAGTCGTAGTCTTTGTAGTACTCGGGGTTGCACGTGCAAATGCAATTGGGAGGCCTTAATTTTTTTATTTTTATTTCCTTGTCCATTTTTTGTTTAAGAGTGAAGACACATGCCTTAAGGATGTTATATTTATTAGAACTAGATGATGATTGTGGACCATATACATCCCAAAAGAAACAGAACTTGCCTGGCTCTATCATCACCAAAGAGTAATGTGAACCAAGTAGAGGTATATCACTTTTTGGTACCACCGAGGTTTGAAATAAACTAATTGTATATAACTGCCCCGTTTCCAATCCCATTACACACAAGTAATAGCTACTTTGACATCCTAAGAAGAGCATCAAATCGCCCGACACCATACTAGGGTAACTACACATATATGATATACCGTTTCCCTTGGCCTTTGTTTGAATGTTTTTATAAAACTCCCATTTTTTTGCTTTGGGTTCATATGTGTATAACTTGTAGGTAAAAAAATGAATATGAGATGAAATAGCAACAATGATAACATCCTTGAATGCCCCGGCTACAACATTTGAATAATTGTCTGTATAATATGCACCATCTTCTTCTTCACATGGAGGAAGAGGATTGGGAATAGTTTCCCATCCAGATTCATCACTTTTAAGAACTTCCATCAAAACAGCACTCTCTTCTGATTCTTCAAAGATTAAACCCATATCACCTACAACATACAACTCATCCCCTAAAATCACAAGTTGTGGATTAATTCTTCCGTAATTCATCTCCGCAATCTCTACCCAATCTGACTCCATATTCTTCAAATCAAGCTTCTTCACCGTCTTTATCGCTTTATACTCCTCAATACACCCTTCAACAGAATAGACGATTCCACCTATGCGATATAAACAAGATTTAAATACTATATAACTCCCTCCTAAGTAATCCATCTTAATCTTGGAAATCGGTTTAACAGCTTCTTCCAATTCGGACCCAATATTAACCAACTTTTCTTTATCTTCCCCCCACTTCTCTTTCTTACATCTTTCTTCGATTTTACTGAATTTCATCTCATCTGAAACGTAGTAATCCACCCATTTACCACCGATCTCTGTCTCATTCTCCACCGTGTATATTATGCTTTTTTCTGGCATCTCAATCGCACTTACATTCTCCAATTTTTGTCGCATTCATATTCTAGGGGTTAGGTTTTGTCTTTTCATGATTCGGAGAAAAAGGGGACAGACGGTTTAATATAACTTAGACCTTATTATTTTTAATCAAAAAACATAATATTGAAAAAGGTTAATGCCCAATAGGCACCTGTCACCTTACATTACAACTTTACCCATAAAATGCACCGTCTTTGTTAAATAACAACGAGTAATGGGAAACTTCCCATTACTCAAAGTTTGAGTAATGGGAAGCTACTCTTTTTATGGGAAAGAAAAGGAAAAAACAAAATATATATGGCCTTTTATGGGCAAAAAAATTACAGTTGGGTGAGAGGGAATTAATTCTAACTTAAGGTGTTTCTTGGGCAATAATCCTATTAACAATGCCAAAAGCACAAAACCATTACAACCCTCAACCGATACCACTTGGTTCAGTATCTCGGCCCAGAAGTCTCGCTAATTGAGGAGGGGGAAAAGTCACTCACTGACTAAGCAAAATGCCATATAATTTTTGTTTTACCACCCAATTAGCAACATTGTTATTCTTTCTCGGACTAGCGAGAAAGTAATATTACATAGATTTTCAAATAATTAATTTCGACTAAACTATTACATAATCTTTTATCGACTTTTAAACTTGTGTCATTGACGACTTGGATAACACTAGCGCAGTCATTCTCCACAATGATAGATGTTCTCGGATGATGCTCTGCTAATTTGCAAGCAAAAACAACTCCAAGGGCCTCTGCTTCAACCGGGGATCGTGCGCGTACTTCCAAGCTCTCCCATCTACCAAAGTTCCGCCTGCATTCCTGACAATACATCCCACCACTGCTATTCCTTGACTAGCGTTCCAAGCCGCATCACAGTTAATTTTTAAACAATTAAAAGTAGGAGGTGTTCATGATGGAATGGAGTATGATCTCGATATTTCCCCCCTCTAGTTAGAGTGTCCCTCATTTGTTGATGATAAACTAGTGGACCTAATCTATTCATCACAAAAATTAGGGAAATAAGATTGTTGTGGATAAGTAGGTGTAAGAACTTCATTATGTACCCTATTAATGCGAACGTTGTTCCCATTAACGCCCATATCAGCATAGATTCTTTCCTCAGAGTTCGTAGTCATGGCTTGAGAGAACTCGTCATAGGAACGAAACATATTATTAACTGTAACCATAGGGTCGGGTTGAGTATTTCTAAAGATAGGATTATTTCTGGTAGTCCAGACATTCCAAATTAATAGACAGCGAAACAAAGGGTCTCGTGTCCTTTTTTTCTACATGAAACGCTTTCGCGTAATGATGGAGGAGAAGGATCCACTCATCGAAACAAGTGGTATAGACATTAAGAGTGAGATGGTTAAGAGGACTAGCCATCCAAGTCGCTCGAGCGTGGTGGAAATGGAAGATCAAGTGCTCAATTAACTCGCTTTCTTCATTACACACTTCATAAGTAGCGGTTGGTTTTCATGTGCCTCTTAACACTATTCTCATTAGTCAACAATGCTTTATTTGTCGCTTCCCATAGAAAATTTCTAATATTGGGGCTACCTTGAGACCCAAGATTATATTCCAAAGAGTTTTAGGAATAATTTTGGATTGAACGCCTCCTTTAATAACCACATTTCTATTTTCCCTTCCTTTATTAACCATAAGGACACGATACGCTTCCTTAACAAATACCTGACCCGATGAGGCCAAGGTCCAACTAGAATTATCAGTACCATTAAAGAGGGGTAAATGCATAAGTGCTATTGCAAAGGCTTGAGAAGAGGTGAAAATCAAGCGAATCAGATTTGTGTTCCAAACCCTCTCATTTGTATTAATTAAATCATTAACAAACCTTAGGTTGCTATTGGTAGTATTAACAAGCTTACTACCATATGGGGGCCATTGGTCCTCCCAAATACAAATGGATTGACATTACAAATAATCCATTTAATATTATTCTTAAAGATATCTCTTCCGATTAGCAGACTCTTCCATCCCCAAGACGCATTATAACCCACTCCAGCTTTAAAGAAAGTAGATTGATAAAAATATTTTCCCCTTAACAATCGGAAGAGGATAGAATCTTGTCGATAAAATTTCTCCAAGCATTATAAGCTAAGAGGGATATATAATAAGGTTAAAGTCCTTAAGTTCAAGGCCTCCATCTATCTTGGGTTTAGTGAGCGAATCCCATTTTGCCTAGTGGATCTTAGCTTTGTCCTTATTGTCCCATAAAAAGTTTGCAACCAACGAAGTCAAATGAGAGCAAACTTGTTTTGGGATAAGGAAAACTGTAAGAAGGTGACTGGCGATGGAGTTAATGACAACTTTTAGCAATACTTCCTTCCCACTCTCTGAAAAGAAGGAGTTATGCCAAGAAGTCATCTTCTTATTCACCGTCTCAATCAACCAGTCTAAGGCTTTCCCTTTAGATCTTCCCTAATCAGAGGGGAGACTAAGTATATACCCAGGTCGGCGATGGCCTCTAATTAATGTGGCTGTTAGTCGCCTCAGACCTTATTAATCAATTGTTGTAAAATTTGAAATTAAATTTTTTGATTTATTTTACATAATTTTAGCCTTGATCTTGATAAAGGAATGAACCAAAATTCTGACAGTATGAGAACACTTTCTCTTTCGAATTTCCATGGTTATGTTCAATTTTACAACATGTTTTTTCTCACCTTTAACAGTTATGTTGTGAAATGAATTGGGAGGAACTCTCCAAAACTAGAAAAAACAACCTTTGGTTATCTGATTTTCTGTTGTTCTCCTTTAGGATAACTAAAATAATTTATGAATTTATTGAAATGAAAGCGTGATGCATGATTTGATTTATAAAAATCTCAGAATACTTACCACGGTTGCACAGACCTGTTGTTTTTTTGCTCCCCGAAACATCAGATAAGCCTATTTATTTTATGATGCAGAAACTTATTTTGTCGAAATATTTTATGCCGCCTACTGCTACCTATTGGAAAGCGTGGTGGGTTTTTACAAAACCTTTATCCTTGCCTGAACGCTTATATTCCTCCGCCACTGAATATGAAGCTTATTTCACTTGTTCCGGGTTGGAGTTTAGGAAGTTTTGGATTACTCGAAAATTTATTCTATTTGCTACTACAGTGCATTGGTTATCTCTAAATGTTTTTATTGTAGGATTTGAGGAGATATGATGTTAGCTTGATCCTCCAATAAAACCATTTTTATCTTGTGTTTCCATTTTCTCGGGTTTAAAGAATTTGCATGAAAATACTTTGTCTTTCCTAACCTCTTGAACTAGTTCAGATGTTGGGCATTGCAAGCAAAAGCCTTTGGATCGTGCTTGGGGTATGTCTGAAGGTGAATCTAGAGATAATTGCCGCGTGATAAAATTTGTAGACACAAGGAAACTTATTTTATTTGTCTTGTTTTGATATCTCGGCCTTATACAAATATTGGCTCTTTTGGTTATAATATCCCACTTTTTATGGATAATATCTTGCGTGTAATGAACTATCTTCATGTTAGTTGTTGATTTGTATCATTAAAAGCATTTCTTTTTAATGTTAGAACAGATTTCCAGTTGTCTTCTTTAACAACTTATTTTTGGATTTCGAGTTTTAAAAATTATATCTTTTACTTATGATTATAATTAACCTTCTAAAATGCATCTTTAGTTGCGGAGATGACACGCGGGTTCTGGTATCTCAAGTGGTAAAAGAAGCGAATATGGTTATGGGGTTGTCCCAGAAAAAACCCGAATGGGGTTTATGATTACAATCATTTGAAATTGTCAAGGCCTCGACACCCCCTTGACGAGATCTATCCTCATGGATGCTATCTCTCGCCATAAACCCGAGGTTCTTATCTTATCTGAAACTAAACAAAACACTCCTTTCTTATTTTCTTTTGCTAGAAGTATTAATATGATCCTTATAGTGTTTGAGGAACCCTGTGGAAAATCGGGTGGCTTAGCACTTTTGGTTTGTGACTCTATTAATTTAAATGTTTTATCCTCTTAGAAAAACATTATCCACTACTCTCACGATCTACCCTAAATTAGATCAGCATTTACGACTTTCGTATATGGACCACCAAATACCAAATGATGGGGATAAAGCGAAGTTTTTAGAGGACCTTAAAGCATGTAAACCAGTTTCCTCCGCCCATTGAGTATAATCGGAGATTTTAGACTCTGCCGATTTGCCTCTGATAAATTGGGTGGGGGGCAGGCGTGAATGGACATAATATGGCCATTTTTAATAATTTTTTCGATTCTCTAAATTTTTTGGACATCCCTCCCAAGGGAGGAAGTTCTCATGGTCTAATCGTCGAAGAGGAAAGGATCTGATTAACAAACTCTTGATAGAGTCCTAGTTAATGGAGAATGGATCGCCCGTTTCCCAAACTCATAGTTGCCCCTTCTTCCGGCTGTTGGTTTTGACCATTCGACTTTGGTATTTATGCCATCTAACGGGCTTATTAAAAATAAAAACAGTTTCGTTTTTGATATATATTGGTTTTCATACCTAACCCTCTCAACACTCAAATCTCAACAATGGTTGGGATGTGCGGGTTTAGTAGGTAGGGGAGTAGCCAGATTTGCTCATAAAATTAACATACTTACACGAGTGCTTACTCTTTAGGCATGTAAAAGAATGTTGAATAATAAAACGGTATTAATACCATTATTGAGATCCTTAAAAAATTCTTTGACTTACCTTACTCCGAAGATACTTGGGATATATATGCTTTCTACACCAAGAAAATTAAGGAGTTTTGAATTAAGGAAAAGACTTACTGGGCTCAGAGATCTATAATGATCCCTATCATGATTATACTCTTTCTTAAGGATGACTTACCTCCTCAAACTATACAAATAGATCAAAAAACGTAGTAACTAAGGAAGAGCTAGTGATAAAAGACACTTGTGTAGGTGATGCGAAGATTATGCCGAATGTGGTTGAAGATCAACACATGGTTGAGCCTTTGGTTAGCATGGTGGATGAAGGGATAGTTGAACTTATGAAAAATAATGAAGAATTAAATGCTATCCCCATGGAGCTTGCGTATGATAGAGAGAGAGAGAGAGAGAGAGAGAGAGAGAGAGAGAGAGAGAGAGAGAGAGAGAGAGAGAGCTTCCTAAGACAAATTTGGATTAGGTAATAATGGAAGAATGGGTTGATGACGAAGTGAAAGAGTAAATGGTTGAGAAGCCAATAGAAGCACCAAGGGTTCTAAAGAAACTTAAATTTGAACCTCCGCCACAAGAAGTTCACCCATCATCATTCCCCTCAAGACTTGAAAAGGAAGCTAGAGCGAAACTTATTGAATATCAACAAGTATTAGAAGAATTGGTCCACAAACACCTTGGGAACAAGGCGTTACACTGCGAAAGTAAGGCGATAAAGAGGGGGAACAACTTACATCCTTACAAAGATGAACATGTGATTAAAGAGAACAAAGAGCTTAAACCGTCCAAGAAGGTCATCAAATACCATCGTGTGAGGAACTTGTTTCGTCGAGAAAACAAGGCGGTGAAACGGGAAAGGTATCCAACACCATAAAAAGATCGATCCATAAAAATAGTTGGCGATTCCCCAAGATACAATTCTAAGGAGGAGGCGATTTGAAGCGGAGGAGTACCGCAAGGGCCTCAATACAATTTATGGGGAAGTTTTCATGTCGAGCTTAACAACGTGATAAACAAAAGCACTTCTTGGGAGGAAACCCAAGGTAAAAAGGGGTAAAACCCATTTGTTTATTTAGTTTCTTGCATTTTAATCAGTAGTAATATATTACTGTAGTTTGTGTATTAGTATATATTTGTAAGAAATGAGAAAGGTTGGAGTGTTTTTGATGCTTTTTAGGTGTAAATCATTGAGTTTGGGATGAAAAAAGTGCGCAAAATGCATAAAGGTATGTTAAATTTTGTTTTCAAAAAGTGATTTTCCAGGAGCTTTTGCGGTTTACTAGCCCCTTGGATTTTTGAAATTTTGAGAGGCCATAACTGTATGCTCGGGTATCGGAATTAGGTTGTTTTCTAGTCTATTTCGCATATTGTTTTAAGATCTATCCAATAGAGTAGACCAAGCTTCGATAAAAGCTTTCCTAAGAAATATATGGTAAAATCCGTGAGATTCTGCACATTAACATACCTTTGGAAATAAACTGCGAAAGATTAGCTTAGAATTTTTGGAAGATCTTTATACCTATAGAGAGCTAGAGAATTCTAGTTTCTAATGCCACAAACCATGCCTCATTTGGATGTCGTGTGAAAAAGTTATGATCAAAACGATGATGCGTGACACTAAAAATGATGATTTTTTCTTAAATTTGCATGCCCCTTCGGCTTCAAATCAATCCACAAGTTCATGAAACTATATATAGTATCTCTCAAATATCATGGAATAATAACGTCAACCCCTAACTTGGGGGATGAGCGATTCTTGCAAAGGTAATTTCTCTTAAATCTTCTCATTTATAATGTATAACAGATCAATGCTTTGTTGAGTCTATCCGAGTCATGGGGACACGACTCATTTTCGAGTTTGGGGTTGCGTACTCGTTGTTCCCATTCCATTTTATGTGTTGTGTTTTACTACTTTCTAGATAAATTTAGAAAAAATTAATATTAGTTTAGGGAATGATTTAGGAGTGGAATTTGTTGAATGTCCCCAAAAAACAAACATTTTATGAATTAATGATAGAACATAGTAGACCTTAGAGTTAGTGCATAACGCATCTTGAGTACTTTCATGAAAACACTAGGTAATAAATAAGAAAAATTGATAAGCAATGCATAAGAAGTAAGCTGGAACTTAGTTAGAATGAGTGGTGTGTAGAACATGAGATCCAAACATAGTTAAAAATATGGTGGTCTTTTGTGTGTTCTAAAAATAAATGCAATAAGAATAAGAGAACCACAACCGCAAGTGTACGGTTGTCCCAAGTAATATATGTGATAAAACAGATTCGTTCTCAGGGACCGAATGGTTGACTCTAATGCTTATCAAATAGTGATTAATTGCACATAAAAGCAGATAAATGATTTTTGGAATGTTTGTTTTGGTTTTTCTATGACTAAGACAAATAATTAAAATACTAAATTAATGCAAAGATTAAACTAGACGCTAGAAAATAAAGTGTTTAAGCAAGGTAGGAAAGGTAGTACTTGGGAGACGCAAGGGTTTCACCTTATTATCATTCATTTCATGTATTGTTTAAGGGACAAATCAGTAAATATGTATTGGTCGGTATTCGGAATTCTCCTTACCCCCGTCAGGGTGGACTAAGGAGCTACTCTCAAGTGCTACAAACCCCGTCAGGGTTATTATAGCCCACTCTCAAGTGATTAAGTCTATTCTACCCAATTGGTCATAGGATTAATTAAGCTCGTCAAAGTCTCTAATTTCTATCCTACATTCATTTATTAGTTCTGTACCCAGACCCCTCGTTAAGGTGATCCATTCGCCACTAAATGAAATAGCCTAGACACTAAAGCATATGATTGGTTAATTACGTCATTCATAGTAAATAAAAGAAATTAATGAAAAATACAATTTACCCAATTTGATTTCAATTATAAAAATCCCAAATTCAAACACATGAAACGAAATCAAATTGGGATTAACCCATTATGTGTTCTCAAGCACTATTTAACTTTAGCTCATAATAATTGAAAAGACAAAAACTAAAGAAATAATTGAGTTCATAATGTTTTACAGAATAAAATAGAAGAACCTAATTACGGAGTTGAATTGGCTAAGAATTGGAGATATAGACAGACTCCAACTCTTGCTTCTTCTCTTCCTTGCTCTAGCTTCTCTTCTGGTGTTCTGACTTTTTTTTCTTAAGCGTACGAATTGTATTTTAAAAGAGTAATGCTGGATATCACCCCAAATCACATCGCCTTTATATCGCCTCCTAGGTGGATTTCAAATTAACCAATAATATAATTTCTCTTTCCTGATTTATCATTTTCTCTCTCCTTTGTGATTGGTCCACCTAGGAGACGATATAAAGGCGATGTGATTTGGGGTGATATCCAGTATTACTCATTTTAAAAATAAGAGTCTAAATCCTATTTATAATCTAATTAAGCCCAAATCCCGTAATTGCTGCACCACCTTCACTAAATCAGCTCTAAACGGCTCGTTTTAGCTCGGATTTACCTCATTCCAGTTGCTAAAGTTCCGTAACTCAATGGGCAACAATTTCTCTTCACAAGTCAGAGGCTAATCACTCTTAGTTGGCTCGGAATCAGCAATCTTTATCAACTTTCCAGATTTGCATCTTCAATTTATCAATTCTTTCGGGATATTTCTTCTTGCTTTGACTTCATTACACGATTTTTGACTTTATTCTTTGCTTCCTCTCCTAGCTAGTATTCAAAACCTACAACTATTCACTCAAAACAAACTATATTACGCGCAAAAGTTTAATAAATGAAAAATACTAGAATTAAAAGAGGAAAATCGATTTATGGCGTTTTAAAACAAAAAGTCTATCTAAATAGTCGAATAAACACCAAAAATGATGTCTCCCAAGGGCATAAAATTAGAACATTTAGGGAGACATCAAGACCCCCAACTCAAACCTTTGTCGTCCCGACAAAGCAAAACTAAAAACAAGGGGAATGAAGTATATGCAAGAGAAAATAGAAGCTAGTAAATACACCCTACATCAATTATTTAAATAAATCTCATATAGCAAAAATTAAGAACTAACACAAACATACACTAATCATGCAACATCAAACACAAATAACTTCAATCATAAAATTAACTTTGCAATGCTAGAAGGTTACACTTGTACTTATCTCAATATGATGGCTATAGTTTGTTCCTCGATCCTTACTCGCTTTGAACGCTCCACTTAGTATACTTCCTATTAACTTACCATGCACCTAAGAATCACGAGGACTTTACGGTTTTAGCGTAGGCTTAGGGACGGTATGGATGTATATTTGGTAAATTTGAAGTGAGCTTTTGGCTCTCTCCTAACTTACCATCAACAACTGTCCACGAGCTTGAGTTTACACTCATATAATGTTCTCACTCAACCCGTTTGATGCACTAAATTAGCATCCCCAAGTTAACCCAATCTATACTAAGATGATTTCCAGAAACTTCCACTTTGCCAGGTATTTATTTTTTTCTTTTTCTCTTTTGCTCGATTTTTTTTTATCCAGGAGAAACCGGGTTTCGGGTTTTGTGAAATCCGGGTTCCCGGATTCTACTGTCTTGAGAATTTTATTTCATTTTTTTTTAATCCCGACAAAGGGTTACACTTAATATCATCTTCTGAATTTGTTCCTCAATACAAATACATATAATTCCATCCCAATGTAATTTACCAAATGTGGACCCTCCACCCTAAACTCAAGCTCGAGACAGGTCTCAGGATCGTGATTCAAGTGCGGGTCATTTGGTCATGCCTAATACTCTAAGGGGATATGGGCTTATATCGTGGCGACAAAAGAAAAGGCTTAAGGCTCAAAATTGGGCTAAGATGGATAATATTCATATAAGGGATATCAAGCTAAAAGGCTATAAATGGCTAACAAAGAATCGCCCCTATCATTTTCCTAGTTACATGGTTCGTCTCTAGTTCATATCTAAGTGGGTTCTCTACTAATTTAGATCTCACGATTTACAAACCAAACATTTTCCTTAAGTACAAGCTTACTTCTTTTGCATTGTTTATTATTTTTTCCTATTCATTATCTATGTTTGCATGCAATTAAAGCGCGTTTTATGTTATTCCCTAAAGTCCACTATTTACTATCAAAGATTCATCAAAAGTATGCTTAAAAGGGGCATTTAAAAACTTCTACAGTCAAACGCAACTCCTAATTACTTTTATTGAAAGCAGATAAAAACAAATAACACATAAAAAACTGGGATGAGGCAATGAACCCCACCCGAAACTCAAAAATGAGTCGTGTCCCCACGACTCGAAAAGACGCAAAGCAATTAAACTAATCTACACTAAAACGAAAATGGGATAGAAAATGTAGCTTAACCAACGCGTGGTTGGTCATCAGTGTTGCATCCATGGACTTTATCCCTCGTAAGTAAAGCATAGTTGGTGTGTTGAATGGTGCTCACCCCAAGTAGCATGTTTCGGATAAGGTCCAGCTCTTTTGTAACGTTTCCTAAAAAGCAATCATCTTCACTTGATTCTCTTCCAACACTTTGATTTTCGATTCTAACTCGTTATCGGTATGTATCTTCTTCTTTGGAGGAGCTCTAGGAGTCCTTACAGCTTGTGTGGCTTCGTCATGGGCATTCTGAATCGAGATTAAAGTTATCTGTTCCCCAACCACGGACGGTTCAGCTTCTTCACATTTACGCGGATCCATAGCGTCTAGACGCAAAGTAGTGATGGTACAAGGAAATTTCAGATTCTGTTGGGTAGTAGGGGCTTTCTCGAATTCCATAATATTGTCATAAAGCACACGAGCTACATCCATATGTTTGTTCTCAACAATACACTTGATGAAGATAATATGTTCCTTTTTCAATTCCGAAGTGTGTGTTATACCAAATAAGGTAAGGACTATGAAACGGGACCAAACCTTAGCACAAGGTAATAAATTGGTGATATAAATCTGTGCCTGATAACGCTCTCCTGCTGGAATTGGGCGAGTCCCAGAAATAAGTACTTTTCCCCAAAGAGATTCGAAATGGAAAGAGGGATCGGTAAGGGTTTCTTGGAATGGGCAAGGGCCGGTGAAGTTTGGAAATTTCAATGATTGACGAATAAGCTCAGCAGAGAGAGGAATTACCTTTTTGCGTAAAATAATGGCTTCTTTTGAAAAGGCTAGTCCCTCGTAAAAATCACGCCCTAAGGTAGGAATATACTCAAGCTTTCTGTCTCTCAACTCTTTCCACCCAAACTTGTCACAAGTAGTAGCATAATCCTTAAAATCACTATTCAAAATACCCTTTGGAAGACCCTTTTCAACACCAAATTTCAAGTAGTTAATTCTGTTACGAACCTGATCATTCCAAGTCATAGCAACTCTCTTCGGTTTCTGAGCAAACATCTTTCTTCTTGTTGACTTTTGTTCTGGAACGGGTGCTTGTGGAGTTTCTTCTTCAGATTCTTCCTCACTTTCTGGTTCATCAATTAGTCTACTTTTCGGATTTGCCTTAATCGGATTTTCTTTCCTTTTCGGAGCAGCTTGGATATCTTCAGTCTTGCGTTTGGAACGCGAATCCGGAATCTCAATTGCTCGCTCTGGGCTAGCACCAACAATGTTTCTGTTTCTTGGTATGTTTCTTTTATAACTACAGATGGAATCGGTTCTGTTAGTCATCTCTTTTAACCCCAAACTCAAAACTTCAAATAGTGATAAATCTAGAGAAAAGCTTAGAACTTTTATGTTTTGAGGTTTAAAACTTGAAGAATATGGTGGAATATGAGATGGGTAAAGGCTAATTGATAAGAATTGTGAAGGAATTGGGTTTAATTTGAAGGCTAGAAAGAAGAAATTTCTTGGAGAATTTTGGTAATTTGATGATTATTAAGAGAGCATATGAGTTGATTTTGTGTTTTTGTGATGAAAGAGGGCTTGATTTGATGATTTTATAGTGTTTTGATGAAGATTTTCGGAGTAGGTGGAGGCTAGGATTCGGAATAAGAGGTTGTCTTGGGAAAGAAGACAAAACATCTAGGTTACATGCTCAAAACCGCCTCTCACAGTGGCGAAACCGCCCGGTTTTCGTCGCTAGGTCTGCGAACCTCCGATGCAGGATTCCTTGCGTCAAATATGACGCACTAACCAGAGAGTTGGGATTCCTGGCTCTCGAAACCGGATTCCTGGTTTTGCCAAAACCGGGTTCCTGGTTTTTGTCGATGGCGCGAATCCCAACGCAACCCGGATGCAACCTCTCGCGTTAAACTCGACACACTAACCAGAGAGTTGGGGACCTGTAGACTTCAAAACCGGGTTCCCAGTTCCGCAAAAACCGGGTTCCCGGTTTTGCCCCTGTCTTGGATTCGTTTTTTTCTCGTTTTTCCATCTTTTCGACCCCAAAATCTGGACCTTTTGACCCCTAAAATCATCAAAAACACTACCCTTCCTCATTTATTTATAATAAACACTAAATTAACGAAATTTACTTAATGTACACTACGAAAAATAAAATACTTAAACTAATATACAATGAATTGACTTTTGTTTAACGTCGTTAAGCTCGACGGGTTACCTCACGCTTCTAAGGAGCTTCGAAGAGATACATGACCTCCCCGGGATGTGGATCTTCCGAGCGATTGGTGTCTTCACCTCCATGGTATATCTGTAATCGATGATCGTTCACCATGAAGGTACGGTTCTCGAGTGGATGTTCTATTTCTATCGCCCCATGAGGTGTTACTTTGGTCACAACATAAGGACCTGACCACTTCGATCTTAATTTACCCGGATAATTGCTGAACTTTGAGTTATACTTCAATACTTTCTGTCCCACTACTAAGTTCTTCTCTCGAATACGATTATCATGCCACCTCTTAGTGTTTTCTTTGTAAAGTTTAGCATTTTCATAAGCATGTAATTAGAATTCATCTAGTTCATTAAGTTTCATCATTCGATTCTGATCGGCTAAAGTAGGATCTAAGTTTAACTGCGCAATAGCCCAATATGCACCCATTTCAAGCTCAAGAGGTAAGTGACAAGCCTTACCATAAACCATTCGATACGGAGATGTATCAACTAGAGTTTTAAACGCAGTACGATAAGCCCATACTGCATCGTCTAACTTCATTGACCAATCTTTTATTGTAGGACCAACAGTCTTTTCTAAAATAGATTTTACCTCATGATTTGAGACTTCAGCTTGACCATTGGCTTGTGGATGATAAGCGGTAGATACACAATGTCTCACTCAATACTTCTCTAAAACTGTCTTCAAGTATTTATTCACGAAATGAGAACCTCCATCGCTAATAATTACTCTTGGTGTGCCATGTCTAGTGAAGATGTGTGATTTCAGAAACTTAATCACTACTCGCGAATCATTAGTTGGTAGAGCAATGGCCTCTACCCACTTAGACACGTAATCAACAACTAATAAGATGTAAAGGTTACCATTAGAAGGAACAAACGGACCCATAAAATCTATAACCCATACGTCGAATATCTCTACTTCAAGGACATTATTACGTGGCATCTCATCCCTCTTGGATATATTTCCCGTATATTGACATCTTGCACATCTCTTAACATATTCATTACAATCTTTCATTATTGAAGGCCAGTAAAAACCTGATTGTAATACCTTAGCAGCAGTTCGATCTCCTTTGAAATTTCCTCTGTAAGGTGAATCATGACACCCAGCTATAATCGCTTCAATTTCTTCCTTTGGTATACATCTTCTCACCACTTGATCAACACACACTTTGTAGAGGAAAGGATCCTCCCAAAAGAATTGTCTAGCACGGTGAGCTAATCTTTTTCTTTCTTGATAAGTTGAACCTTCCGGAAAGGAACCACTTACAATTAAATTTGCAATATCAGCATACCAAGGAGTATTTTCTAGGTGAATCGCGAATAAACTCTCATCGGGAAATTCTTCTCTAACCACTTCAGGTCCACCATTTGATTATGATCCTTCAAGAAGAGATATGTGATGCAACTTGATTTTCACAACCCTTTCTATCTTTAATCTCTAAATCGAATTCTTGTAGCAACAAAACCCATCTTATCAACCGTGTTTTAGCATCTTTCTTTTCCATAAGATATCTAATAGCGGAATGATCTGTATAAACAACGACTTTTGCTCCAAGGAGATAAGAACGAAACTTATCGAATGAATAAACAACATCTAGCAATTCTTTCTCTGTAACAGTATAATTAATTTGAGCACTATTGAAAGTCTTGCTTGCATAATAGATCGAATGAAATATCTTATCTTTTCTTTGGCCTAAAACAGCTCCCATATCTAAATCACTAGCATCACACATAACTTCAAATGGTATATTCCAATCTGGAGGTAATACAATAGGAGCGGTAATGAGTTTTTCTTTGATTGCTTTGAAGGCCACCATGCAAGCTTCATCGAAAAGGAATTTGGTGTCCTTCTCAAGTAAGTTACATAGTGGTTTAGCACTCTTACAAAAGTCTTTAATGAACCTCCTATAAAAGCCAGCATGGCCAAGAAAACTTCTCACCCCTTTAACAGAAACAGGAGGTGGAAGAGTTTTTATTACCTCTATCTTTGCGCGATCAACCTCTAAACCAGCACTCGAAACCTTGTGACCCAATACTATACCTTTTCGAACCATAAAATGACACTTCTCCCAATTTAAAACCAAATCAGTTTCCTTGCATCTAATCAAAACTCTCTCCAAATTCTGTAAACACTTATCAAAGTCATCACCGAATACAGAGAAATCATCCATAAATACCTCAAGGAAGTTATCGATCATATCCCAGAAGATTGCTATCATACATCTTTGAAACGTAGCGGGTGCGTTAGGGTGCGTTACATAACCCAAATGGCATTATGCGATATGCAAAAGTACCAAAGGGGCATGTAAAGGTTGTCTTGTGTTGATCTTCTGGCGCCACGTAAATTTGATTATATCCGGAATATCCATCTAAAAAGCAGTAATACTCTCTACCAGCTAACTTGTCTAACATTTGATCTATGAAGGGAAGAGGGAAGTGATCTTTTCTGGTGGCCTTGTTCAATTTGTGGTAATCCATACAAACTCTCCAACCAAAAACAGTTCTTGAAGGAATAGCTTCATTTTGATCATTAAGAACTGTAGTGATTCCTCCTTTCTTCGGCACACACTAAACTAGACTCACCCATTCACTACTCGAAATAGGATGGATAATCACTGCGTCTAACAACTTAATAACCTCCTTCTTTACAACTTCCTTCATGGCTGGCATTAATCTCCTTTGACCTTCAAATAAGCGTGCGTTATCATCTTCAAGAATGATTTTGTGTTGACAATAGGAGGGGCTAATGCCTTTGATATTGGCAATAGTCCATCCTATCGCCTCTTTGTTCGCTCTTAACACACGCAACAGTTTATCTTCTTGAGGACCTGTTAAATTTGCTGAAACAATAACAGGTAGAGTTTCATTAGTACCTAAATATGCATACCTCAAGTGTGATGGCAAAGGCTTTTCTTCCAACTGCGTAGGAGATTCGATTGAAGGTTTCTTTTTAGTTACAATCTCCCACGGTTCTCTAACAGGTACATAGGCTAGACGCCTATACTTTGGATTCTCAGAGTTAAGAGATGCCACTGTTTCGGCCAGCTCTTCCATCAATTCAGGTAGATCAAGTGTCAAGGCTGCCTGCAAAACATCATCATAAGTAAATTCATTATATACCTCTTGCGTGGGATGCTCAATTACATCCATTTGGAAACAATCCTCTTGAGAATCTGGATACTTCATAGCTCAGAACACGTTGAACTTCACTACCTTGTCTTGGATTCGCATTGTTAATTCTACGTTTTCTACATCAATTAAAGTACGCCACGTGGCTAGGAATGGTCTTCCCAAAATACTGGGGACATTCCTATCCGCGTCGTATTCAAGAATAACAAAATCAACGGGAAACATTAAAGTACCTGCCTTGACGAGGACATCTTCTATTCGTCCCTGAGGATGTGCAAGGGATCGATCCGCCATTTGCAAGACCATAGAAGTGGGTCTTGCTACTCCAATTTTCAATTTATCGAAGATTGATTTGGGTATCAGATTAATGCTCGCACCCAAATCACACAGTGCTTTACCTTTCCATTCTTCTCCAATCGAAATAGGAATTGTGAAACTCCCATGATCAAGTAACTTTGGAGGTAGCTTACTTTGACAAATATCACTACATTCTTCCGGTAAACCAATCATTTCGTTATCGCAATATGACCTTTTGTTGGTGAGAGCTCTTTTCCAAGACTTCGTATACTTGCGTATATTACTGATAGCTTCTAACAACGGAATATTGATGCTAAGACCTCTCACTCTATTAAAGAACTTTTGATACTCGGCTATATCACCTTTCTTTTGAACTCTAGAGGGGAATTGTGGAGGAGGACGACTTACAACATCATATTTCTTTTTTGGAATTTCAATAGGCCTCTCCACTTCTTCTACTTCCTCATCTTTATTCTTATCCACCACATCCTTTTCTTTTCTAGTAATTTCTTTCTCTTTCATAACAGGAAAAGGAGGTGGAGGAAGATTCTTACCACTTCTGAGAGTCATAGCATTACAATCTTCTTTCTGTATAGGATTTTCTGTGTCACTAGGGAGTTGCCCTTGAGGACGCTGGTGGTCCTTTGTGTGTTCTAAAATAAATGCAAATGTAAATCGAACCACAACCGCAAGTGTACGGTTGTCCCAAGTAGTATAACTGATAAATCAGATTCGTTCCAAGGACGGGATGGTTGATCACAATGTCTAGCAAATAGTGATTGATGCACTTACGAAAGCAAATAAAGATAATATGTTTGTTTGGTTTTGTATTAAAACTAAAGAATGAAAGACAAATATTAAAATGCTAATAAAAGCTAAGACGCAAGTAAAATGATGTAAAACGCAATATGAGATGTAGCACTTGAGAACGCAAGGATCCTCCTAATCCTATTTCCTAACTTATGTTGTTTAAGGGCTAAATTAGTCAATTACAATGGTCGGGATTCTAATATCCTTATACCCCCGTCAGGGTGGACTATAAGGCGATCCTAAAGTGTCACTAGTCCCGTCAGGGTAAATATGATCCACCTTCGGATGTTTAAGTTTTATTACCTCATTGGCCCTAGAATTAGCTAAGTTCGTCAGAATCAATAGCTTCTATTTTAGTTTCAATAAATATTTCCGTACCTAAACCCTCCGTCAGGATGATTCAATCGCCACTAATTGGAATAGCCTAGATACTAACACCTGTTCTTAGTTAGCTACTCCAAAAACAGTAAAATAATCTCAAATTATTGAAAAGAGTAAAAGCCCTAATTTAATTTAATTCAATAAAAACCCAAATTCAACATTCGTTAATTAATAAGATTGGGATTCACCCATTGTTTGTTCTCAAGCACTATGAATTGTTTAGCTCATATTAAAAAGAAATACTAAATTAAATGTAAAAGAATTCATATTTGATTACAAAATTAAAGATAAGAAAAACCTAATTTCCGGAATAGGAATGACTACGAACGGAGATATAGACCCTCTCCAGCTCTTGTAGCTTCTTCTTCTTCCTTCCGTTGACTTCTCTCTGGTGTTTAATCTTGTAGAATGTGAATTGTATTGACACTCTCTTCTAAGGATGAGATGATTTGAAGAACAAATTGAGAGGTGAGAAATAATGAGGTCAAAATCTTCTTTTATAAGCTCAAAAACGGATTAGGGCTTGGACCAGAAAATAAAACATTAATTAAATGTCCAAGCCCAATTTCTAAGCCCAAAATCCCGTAACTGCTGATACACCTTCAATAAAACGGCTTTTCCCGATGCGTTATGACTCCGATTGACCTCATTCCAGTTGCTAAAGTTCTGTAACTCGATAAGGAATGATTTCTCTTCAAAGGTCAACAGCTAAATCATCTCTTAAGCACCTCGAAATCAGCAATCTATGGCCTGGAAAATGGATTTTCAGCTCTAAAAATAATATCTTCGGGATTTATCTTCAAGTTTTGACTCTAATTCACGATCTTTGACTTTCTCCTCGGATTCCTCTTCTAGCTAACATCTAAAACCTGTAAACTTTACACTAAAAATACCAATATTACGCGCAAAAGCTTAATAAATCAAAAATGCTAGAAATAAAAAGGGAATTCCGGATTATTGCATATTTAGTCCAAAAGTCTATCAAATTAATTAAATAAACACCAAAAATGATGTCTCCCAAGGGTCTAAAATAAGAACAATTAGGGAGACATCAAGACCCCCAACTCAAACCTTTGTCGTCCCGACAAAGTAAAACAAAACAAAGGGGTAGAAGTAAACGCAAGAACAAATAGAAGCTAGCAAATAAACCTAAAGCAATTCTTAAGATAAATCTCATATAGCAAACATTAAAAACTAACATATACATACACTAATCATGCAACATCAAACATAAATAATCTCAATCATAAAATTAAAGTTGCAATGCTTGAAGGTTACACTTGTACTCATATCTGTATGATGGCTATAGGGTGGTCATTAATCCTAACTCGCTTTGAACGCTCCACCTAGTATATTCCCTATCAACAGAATCATAAATTCACTATGCACTTAGAAATCACGAGGTCTTTATGGTTATAATATTGGCTTAAGGACGGGTGTGGATGTATATTTGGTAAATTTGAAGTGAGCTTTTGGCTCTCTCCTCACTTACCATCAACAGTGTCCTCGAGCTTGAGTTAACGCTCAAAAAGATGTTCTCACTCACCCATATACGCAACAATTTAGCGTCCCATGTCTACCCACTATTAACAAGATGATTTTCAGAAAATTCCACTTTGCCGGATGTTTTATTCATATGTATTTTTCTTTTTATTTTCTTTTCTCTTTTTCTCTCTTTTTTTTTTGTACAGAAGCAAACCGGGTTCCCGGTTTCGACGAATCTGGGTTCCCGGTTCCTACTGTATGATTTTTTCAAAATTTTTCAATTTTTTTTCTTTCTTTTTCATTTTTTTCTTCATTCCCGGCAAAGGGTTACAAGTATATATCATCTGCAATTGTGCTACAATACAAGGCACATCAATCCCTACCCATTTAATTTCCCATAAGTGGTCCCACCACCCCAAACTCAAGCTCGAGACATGTCTCAGGATTGTGATTCAAGTGCGGGTCATATGGTCATGCCTAATAATCTAAGGGATAATGGCTTATATCGTGGCTACAAAGAAAAGGTTTAAGGCTCAAAGTGGGCTAAGACGGATAATCATTAATACAAGGGATAGAAGGCTAAAAAGGCACAAATGGCTAACAAAGAACTGCCCCTATCATTTTCCTAAGTACATAGCTTGTCTTTAGTTCATATCTAGGTGGGTTCTCTACTAATTAGGATTTCACGTTCTACACACCAAACATATTCCTTGAGTACAAGCTTACTTCATTTGCATTGTTCATTAATTTTTCCTATCAATTACCTATGTTCGCATGCAATTGTAAGTGCATTTTATATCAATCCCTAAAGTCCACTATTTACTATCATAGATTCATCAAAAGTATGCTTAAAGGGACATTTAAAAATTTCTACAGTCAAACGCAACTCCGAAAATTCTTTTATTGAAAGCAAATAAAACAGATAACACATAAAAACTGGGATGAGGCAACGAACCCCACCCCAAACTCAAAAATGAGTCGTGTCCCCACGACTCGAAAAGACTCAAAGCAATAAAATAATCTACACTAAATGAGAAGGGATAGAAAACGTATCTTAACCAGCGCGAGGCTGGTTGTCGGTGTTGCGTCCCTGAACTTTATCTCGCGTCTAGACATCGTAAGTTGTGCTTTGAACAAATAAAGTTCAACTTGTTTGTAACGTTTCCCAAAATAGCGCACCTCGTATCCTGATTCTCTTCCAACACCTTGATTTTCGATTCCAACCCATCATCGGATCATTTTCTTCCTCACTTTCAAGTTCCTCAATCACTTTCCTCTTCTTCGGATTAGCCTTAATTTGAACCTCTTCAGTCTTGTGAAATAGGAATCTCAATAGCTTGTTCTTGAATAGCACCAAAAGCGTTTCTGTTTCTTGGAGAATTCCTTCGATAAGTGCACATGAACACGGTTCTGATAAGCATCTCTTTCCACCTCAAACTCAAAACTTCAAATAGTGAGAAGCTAAGGCTTAGAACTTTGATGTTTTGAGGCTTAAGATTTGAAGATTATGGTGGAATATGAGATGGGTAAAGGCTAATTGATGTGGGGGAAGAGGGAATTGGATTTAATTTGAAGCTTGGATGAAGAACAATCGGAGGAAAGTGGGAATTTTATCGTATTTTGGATGGGAGATGAGTTGATTGCATGTTTTTGTGGTGAAAGAGGGTAGGATTTGATGATTATGTGGTTGTAGATGATAATTTTCGGAAGATTCTGGGTTTTGGGAGTGTTTTTGGAGGCTGGCTTGAAGAAAGAGGTAAAAATCTAGGGCTAAAAAGCTTCCAACGGCCCTGTCACAGATGAAACCGGGTACCCGCATTTGCAAATGTGGGGCCCCAGTTTCGCGTCGCTGTGGCGACGCGAAATTTTTTTTTTTTTTTTTTTTACCTCAAAACGCAGCCAAAACGCGGGACCCAAAACGCGGGGTCAGAGAAATGCCCTTCGAAACCGGGTTCCCGCATTTGCAAATGCGGGTACCCGCATTCTCGTCGATGGCGCGAGCCAAGACGCACCAAAACGCAACCTCCCAAGACGCCGGGTCAGAGAATTTGGAAAAGTACAGCTCCGAAACCGGGTACCCGCATTTGCAAATGCGGGGACCCGGTTTGTGTCGATGGCGCGAATCCAAAACGCAGCAAAACGCAGTGGTGACGCAGCAAAACGCGGGACCCAAGACGCTGGGTCAGAAAGTTAGAATTTTTAGTTTTTGAAACCGGGTACCCGCATTTGCAAATGCGGGGACCCGGTTTGGCCCCTGGAACACCACAAATTTTTCTCCTATTTTCGCCTTTTCGACCCCAAACTCATGACCTTTTTATCCCTGAAATCATCAAAAACAACTACCCTTCCTCATTTCTTAAAAATAAACACTAAATAAAGAACCATTACTCTAATTTACACTAAGAATTTAAAAGACATGAAAGCAATTTAAAACATGGGTTGTCTCCCAAGAAGCACTTTTGTTTATTACGTCTTTAAGTTCGACGCGTTACCTTCCATGAAGATGGTATTGAGGCCCTTGCGGTGTTCCTCCGCTTAAACTCGCCTCTTCCTTGATGTAAAAGCTTAAGAACCTTCCCCCTTAAAATTTTATTTAATCGATCTCTGAAAGGGGGAGGGTAGTATCTCCGTTTCGCCTTTTTACTTTCATGACGAAACGTATTCTTCACCACACGATAGTAGATAACCGTCCTCAACGGTATAAGCTCATTTTCATTCTCTTTAATCTCGCGTTCCTCTTTAAAGTGAGGTGGGTAGGTGCTTCTCCTTGCCGCTTTGCTCTCGCGGTGTAGCACCTTTCTTGCGTAGCACCTATTGATCATTTTTAGTAATAGAGGTGATTCCAATATTTTATCTCTAATGATGATTTGTGGTGGAGATAGTGATTGGTGAACTTTTTGTGGCTGAGGTTCAACTTCTATTGTATTGTGAACTTTGAATTCTTCGGTGGATACCTCAACCACTTCACATTCGTCTTCGCTTTCAACCCAATCTTCCACTATTACTTCATCATATTCTTGATGTGGAATCTTACTAATCTCGATCACCTCTTCTTCTTGTTCGCGTTCAGTATATTGATCATGTGCACGCACCATAGGAATAGCGGTCTCAGCTTCAATTTCTATGATTTTCGTTGCTACTCCTTCTTCCACCATGCTAATAGAATTGTCAACCACATGGTGGTCTTCATTTATAACCGGCATGATGGTCATATCACTATCACTAATATCTTCCTTCAACACCTCCTTCTCAACTACTTCTTCCAGTTGATCTCTTCCATCCCTCGGGGGAGTGGAATCTTCATAAGACATACTACCAGTTTCAACTAAGTTAGGAGGGTTGTTTCGGGCAGCCATTTCATCTAAGCTCTGTTGTATGAGTGCATGGGTGGCTTTGAATTCCTCTTCTCTTTTCTTACGTTCTGGCTCTCCCGCCTTGACTTCCTCGAGTAGGCGATTGACTTTCTCTAGTAGTGTATCTTGTTGATAATAGTAAGGTGGAGTCTGTTGAATGATTTCAACCCACTGGTTGTTCCATTCCTGCTCTTGTTGATAGTGATATGGTGTTTGTTGTTGAGTATTCCCGATCCATTAATTGTTCCATCCTTGCTCTTGCGGGTATTGATAAGGTTGTTGGTAGAAGTTACTACCCCATTGTTGTTGTCCCGAAGAGTCTTCCCAATAGTCATATGGATCGGGATCTGGGTAATGTCCTCTATACATCTTTAATTAAATTTCTTGATCATTACCTGAATAAAGCACCTGTAAAAACAAAACAAAACAAACACAAGCGTAAAACGGAAAAAATAAAAATAAATGCAACTGTCACTAAAGGATAAACACCGTGGTCACACGCTACCGTCCCCGGCAGCGGCGCCAAAAACTTGGTGGTCCTTTGTGTGTTCTAAAATAAATGCAAATGTAAATCGAACCACAACCGCAAGTGTACGGTTGTCCCAAGTAGTATAACTGATAAATCAGATTCGTTCCAAGGACGGGATGGTTGATCACAATGTCTAGCAAATAGTGATTGATGCACTTACGAAAGCAAATAAAGATAATATGTTTGTTTGGTTTTGTATTAAAACTAAAGAATGAAAGACAAATATTAAAATGCTAATAAAAGCTAAGACGCAAGTAAAATGATGTAAAACGCAATATGAGATGTAGCACTTGAGAACGCAAGGATCCTCCTAATCCTATTTCCTAACTTATGTTGTTTAAGGGCTAAATTAGTCAATTACAATGGTCGGGATTCTAATATCCTTATACCCCCGTCAGGGTGGACTATAAGGCGATCCTAAAGTGTCACTAGTCCCGTCAGGGTAAATATGATCCACCTTCGGATGTTTAAGTTTTATTACCTCATTGGCCCTAGAATTAGCTAAGTTCGTCAGAATCAATAACTTCTATTTTAGTTTCAATAAATATTTCCGTACCTAAACCCTCCGTCAGGATGATCCAATCGCCACTAATTGGAATAGCCTAGATACTAACACCTGTTCTTAGTTAGCTACTCCAAAAACAGTAAAATAATCTCAAATTATTGAAAAGAGTAAAAACCCTAATTTAATTTAATTCAATAAAAACCCAAATTCAACATTCGTTAATTAATAAGATTGGGATTCACCCATTGTTTGTTCTCAAGCACTATGAATTGTTTAGCTCATATTAAAAAGAAATACTAAATTAAATGTAAAGGAATTCATATTTGATTACAAAATTAAAGATAAGAAAAACCTAATTTCCGGAATAGGAATGACTACGAATGGAGATATAGACCCTCTCCAGCTCTTGTAGCTTCTTCTTCTTCCTTCCGTTGACTTCTCTCTGGTGTTTAATCTTGTAGAATGTGAATTGTATTGTGATGTCTCCCTAATTGTTCTTATTTTAGACCCTTAGGAGACATCATTTTTGGTGTTTATTTAATTAATTTGATAGACTTTTGTACTAAAAATTCAATAATCCGGAATTTCCTTTTTATTTCTAGCATTTTTAATTTATTAAACTTTTGCGCGTAATATTGGTATTTTTAGTGTAAAGTTTACAGGTTTTAGATGTTAGCTAGGAGAGGAATCCGAGGAGAAGATCAAAGATCGTGAATTAGAGTCAAGACTTGAAGACAAATCCCGAAGATATTATTTTTAGAGCTGAAAATCCACTTTCCAGGCCATAGATTGCTGATTTCGAGGTGCTTAAGCGATGATTTAGCCGCTGACCTTTGAAGAGAAATCATTCCTTATCGAGTTACGGAACTTTAGCAACTGGAATGAGGTCAATCGGAGTTGTAACGCATCGGGAAAAGCTGTTTTAGTGAAGGCCTATAATCAGTTACGGGATTTTGGGCTTAGAAAGTGGGCTTGGACATTTAATTAGGCTTTTATTTTCTGGTCCAAGCCTTAATCCGAATTTTTACTTATAAAAGGAGGTCTGGACTTCTATTTTTCACACAATTCACATTCTACAAGATTAAACACCAGAGAGAAGTCAACGGAAGGAAGAAGAAGAAGCTACAAGAGCTGGAGAGGGTCTATATCTCCGTTCGTAGTCATTCCTATTCCGGAAATTAGGTTTTTCTTATCTTTAATTTTGTAATCAAATATGAATTCCTTTATTTTTAATTTTGTTTTTAATTTTAATATGAGCTAAATTTCCATTAGTGCTTGAGAACAAACAATGGGTGAATCTTGATTTTATTATTATAACGAATGTTGAATTTGGGTTTTTATTGAATTAAATTAAATTAGGGCTTTTACTCTTTTCGACAATTTGTGAATGTTTACTGATTTTAGAGTCGCGAACTAAAATTAGGTATTAGTAACTAAGCTATTTCATATATGTGGCGTATGGATCATCCTGACGGGGGGTTTAGGTACAGAAATAATTGTTCAATCTAGGATAAAAACTATTGATTCTGACGAACTTAGTTAATCCTAGGGCCAATGTGGTAATAAATCTTAATCATCCAACGGTGGATCATATTTACCCTGACGGGACTAGTGACACTTTAGGATCGCCTTATAGTCCACCTTGACGGGGGTATAAGGATATTAGAATCCCGACCATTGTAATTGACTGATTTAACCCTTAAACAACATAAGTTAGAAAGTAAAATTAGGAGGATCCTTGCGTTCTCAAGTACTACATCTCATATTGCGTTTTCATACATTTTACTTGCGTCTTATCTTTTACTTACATTATTATTTTATCTTTCATTTAGTTATAATAAACAAAATAAAACAAACAATTTATCCTCTTTCATTTTCATAAGTGCATCAATCGCTATTTGCATAAACATTGTGATCAACCATCCGTCCTTGGAACGAATCTGATTATCAGAATTACTACTTGGGACAACCGTACACTTGCGGTTGTGGTTCGATTATTATTTGCATTTATTTAGAACACACAAAGGACCACCAAGTTTTTGGCGCCGCTGCCGGGGACGGTAGCGTGTGACCACGGTGTTTATCCTTTAGTGATAAGTGCATTTATTTTATTTTATCAGTTTTACGCTTTTTGTTTGTTAGCTTTTTCAGGTTTTTAGGTTTGGTGTATGCGAAGAAGGCTATTCAAGGATCTAGAGCCAGCACCTCCGATCCTTAGTAATCCAGAATCGTTGATCAGACTTGCGAACAGAAGAAGAAGAGAACGAGAAGCTTTAGAAGTAGAAGAATTAAGTAACAGAATGGAGAATATCATTATTCAAGGTCAACAGAATGGACAAGGCCAGTTAGATGCAAATGGCCAACCTTTAGCTCCAGGCGTTATTCCTCAAGTTCAACCACTAAATCCTAATCCTCCAGTCCAGATAGTGATGAATCACGATCCGTGGTTCACTAATGGCCCTCCAGAAGTTCCATTCCGCGCTCCAGCTATAGGAGTAGGTGCTCCAGATATTAATGTTCCGAGATTCCGTCCAGATCCGGGTATGCTAGCTCAGTTCCAAAACTTTGGAAATTTTCGCGGAAGACCATCGGAAGATCCTCTTAGAGCGGTACAAAAATTTAAGCAGATATGTGATTCTTATATCACACAAGGGGTTTCAAGAGAACAGATGTATTTTGCTGCTTTCAAATTCTTTGTCATTGATGGAGCAAGTGAATGGCACGATACGCAAGATCCTACGAGGATTACTAATTGGGACCAATTAGAAATCGCTTTCTTTGACAGGTATTACCCAAGTAACATGAGGTTAGATGCTGAACTAGAATTGACACAATTCCGTCAAGAGTATGAGGAAACTGTGGGTAGGAGTTGGACAAGATTTCAGATGTGTTTGCGTAAAGTTCCTAATCATGGCTTTTCAGAACAACAACAGTTAAAGATCTTCTATAGAGGCCTTGATGGAATTTCGAGAGAGAAGTTGGATACGCTATGCGGAGCAGGTTTTCTTCAAGTTCAACCCGCTCATGCCAAGATCATTTTAGAGAGAACAGTCAAGAATGAAGTTGGGTGGAGCTCAGTAAGAACACCAGTCAAGGGAGTAAATAATGTTGACATAGAAGAGAAATTTGCTACGTTTGAGAATAAGATCCAGAATACCATAGAGCAACAATTGAAGCAGCTTACTCTAGCTGTGAAAGAAGGATTTTCGGGTAAGAAGGTAGCTGTGCATGCTGCACAAGAGGTGTATATGTGTTCGATTTGTAAGGTAGATGATCATGATGAGGAAAGTTGTTCGAATAATCAAGAATCAGTGAATTTTATGTCCAATAGAGGTAATTTCAATTCAAGTGGTAATGGATATCAGCCTAACAGAAACCATCCTGGGTTTCAATACTCAAATCCTAATGGGGCAGCCAATCCTACTTACGCGTATCAGCCGCGTCCTCAAGGCAACAACTATAATCCAAGACCACATAACAATCATCAAGGAGGACAGAATCAAAACAATTATGTGCAAAGACAAGCTCCTCAGAATACCTACGATGAGAATTTAAACCAGAAAGCTCTACCTGCCCATCCACAAGAAGGAGTGATTACCCTTCAGAAAACCGTTGAAAATTTGATTGCTCTTCAAACACAAGCTTTGGAACGTCAGAACGCAGCTGAAGCAAATATGAAGATTTTCCAGAATCAGCTAAGTCAAATTAATAAACAGCTAAATCAGCGTCCACAAGGGCAACTTCCTAGCGATACGGAAAATCCAACACAACATGAAGATTGCAAGGCTGTTACATTAAGAAGTGGTAAGAACCTTCCTCCACCTCCTTTTCCCGTTATGAAAGAGAAAGAAGTTCCAAGAAAAGAAAAGGAAGTGGGTGAGAAAGAGGAAGAGAATGAGAAAGATAGTGAGGTTGAAGAGATAGAAAGACCAAGAGAAATTCCGAAAAAGAGAGATGAAATTGTAAGCAATCGCCCTCCACCACCGTTTCCATCGCGAGTTCAGAAAAAGGGTGATATGGGTGATTTTCAGAAATTCTTCAATAGAGTGAGGGGTTTGAGTATTAATATTCCGTTACTTGAGGCAATTCGAGATATTCCTAAGTATACGAAGTTTTTGAAGAGGGCCCTCACTAATAAAAGACCCTACTGTGATAATGAGATGATTGGCCTTCCTGAAGAGTGTAGTGCGATTTGCCAGAGCAAATTACCTCCGAAGTTAGTTGATCCGGGGAGTTTCACGATTCCCATATCGATTGGAGAAGAATGGAAGGGAAAGGCACTATGCGATTTGGGGGCAAGCATTAACTTGATGCCCAAGTCAGTCTTTGATAAGCTTAAAATTGGAAACGCAAGACCTACCTCTATGGTCTTGCAAATGGCGGACAGGTCTCTTGCTCATCCTGAAGGCCGTATTGAGGATGTCCTTGTTAAGGCAGGTACACTTATATTTCCTGTTGATTTCGTAATTCTTGAATACAATGCAGATAGAAATGTCCCCATTATTTTGGGTAGACCCTTCCTAGCTACAGGGAGGACATTGATCGATGTAGAGAATGGCGAATTAACGATGAGGATACAAGATGAGGAAGTGAAATTCAATGTATTTCGAGCCATGAAATTCCCAGATTCTCAGGAAGATTGCTTCAGAATGGATGTAGTAGAGCAAGCATCGCAAGAGGTATTTAATTGTTTAAATTTTGATGATATCTTGCAGGCTGCTTTGACATTAGATTCACCTGAGATGATGGAGGAGCTTACAGAAACAGTGGCAGCTCTCAATTCTGAAAATCCGAAATATAGGCGTCTTGCCTATGAACCCGTGAGAGAACCGGGGGAGATTATTCCTAAAAAGAAACCTTCAATTGAATCTCCTCCGGAGTTGGAAGAAAAACCATTGCCAGCACACTTGAGGTATGCTTATTTGGGTACTAATGAAACTCTACCTGTTATTGTTTCAGCTAATTTAACAGGTCCTCAAGAAGATAAACTGTTGCGTGTGTTAAGAGCCAACAAAGAAGCAATAGGCTGGACAATTGCTGATATCAAAGGCATTAGTCCATCCTATTGTCAACACAAAATCATACTAGAAGATGTTAATGCACGCTCAGTTGAAGGTCAGAGAAGATTAATGCCAGCCATGAAGGATGTGGTGAAGAAGGAGGTGATTAAGCTTTTAGATGCGGGGATTATTTATCCCATTTCGAGTAGTGAATGGGTGAGTCCAGTTCAGTGTGTACCGAAGAAAGGAGGAATTACAACAGTTCTTAATGATAAAAATGAGGCGATTCCTTCAAGAACGGTAGTAGGTTGGAGAGTTTGCATGGATTACAGAAAGCTGAACAAGGCCACCAGAAAAGATCATTTCCCTTTGCCCTTCATTGATCAGATGTTAGACAAATTAGCCGGAAGAGAATATTATTGTTTCTTGGATGGTTACTCCGGGTACAATCAGATCTACGTGGCTCCAGAAGATCAACATAAGACTACCTTTACATGCCCATTTGGTACTTTTGCATATCGCAGAATGCCATTTGGATTGTGTAACGCTCCTGCCACTTTTCAAAGGTGTATGATGGCCATCTTCTGGGACATGATAGATAATTTCCTTGAAGTGTTCATGGATGATTTCTCCGTGTTTGGTGATGATTTTGATATATGTTTGGATAACTTGGAGAAAGTGTTAGTGAGATGCAAGGAAACAGATTTGGTGCTCAACTGGGAGAAGTGTCACTTCATGGTTCGTGAAGGTATTGTTCTGGGTCACAAAGTTTCGAGTGTTGGATTAGAGGTTGATAGAGCAAAGATAGAGGTAATTAAAACTCTTCCCCCTCCTGTTTCTGTTAAAGGGGTAAGGAGTTTTCTTGGCCATGCTGGCTTTTATAGGCGTTTTATTAAAGATTTTTCTAAGATTGCTAAACCACTATGCAACTTACTCGAAAAGGATTGCAAATTCCTTTTTGATGAAGCTTGTTTAGCGGCCTTCAAAGCAATCAAAGAAAAGCTTATTTCTGCTCCTATAGTGTTACCTCCAGATTGGAATTTATCGTTTGAGGTTATGTGTGATGCGAGTGATTTGTGTATGGGAGCTGTATTAGGACAGAGGAAAGAGAAGGTTTTTCATTCGATTTACTATGCTAGTAAAACTTTTAGTGGTGCTCAGATTAATTACACAGTTACAGAAAAGGAGTTGCTAGCAGTTGTCTATTCGTTTGATAAATTTCGCTCTTATCTTCTTGGAGCGAAAGTTATTGTTTATACAGATCATTCCGCGATCAAATTTCTTATGGAGAAGAAAGATGCGAAACCAAGGTTAATCAGATGGGTGTTATTGCTTCAAGAGTTCGATTTAGAGATCAAAGATAGAAAGGAATGTGAGAATCAGGTTGCAGATCATCTATCGCGTTTAGAGGGTTCAGAGATGAATAGTGGTACTGAAGCAGTTAGAGAAGAGTTTCCTGATGAGAGTTTATTCGTTGTTCGAGATTATGAGGCTCCGTGGTATGCAGATATTGCGAATTTAGTGGTGAGTGGTGTTTTTCCCGAAGGTTCTACTTATCAAGAAAGAAAGAGGTTAGCTCATCGTGCTAGACAGTTCTTTTGGGAGGATCCGTTCCTCTATAAAGTTTGTGCTGACCAAATGATACGAAGATGTGTAGCAAGGGAAGAGACTCAAGCCATTATAGCTGGATGCCATGATTCATTATATGGAGGACATTTCAAAGGAGACAGAACTGCTGCAAAGGTATTTCAATCAGGTTTTTACTGGCCTTCTCTTATAAAAGATTGTCATGAATATGTTATGAAATGTACGAGATGCCAGTTTACCGGAAACATATCTAAGAGGGATGAGATGCCGCGTAATAATGTGTTAGAGGTTGAGATATTCGATGTGTGGGGCATAGACTTTATGGGTCCTTTCGTTCCTTCAAATGGTAACCTCTATATCTTATTGGCTGTTGATTATGTGTCTAAGTGGGTAGAAGCGGTGGCTTTACCTACTAATGATTCACGAGTGGTGATTAAGTTCTTGAAGTCACATATTTTCACTAGACATGGCACACCTAGAGTGATTATTAGCGATGTAGGATCTCATTTCGTTAATAGATATCTGAAGACTATTCTAGAGAAATATGGAGTCAGACACCGTGTATCTACTGCATACCATCCACAATCCAATGGTCAAGCTGAGGTTTCGAACCGTGAAGTCAAGTCAATCCTAGAGAAAACCGTTGGTCCTACAAGAAAAGATTGGTCAATGAAGTTAGATGATGCGTTGTGGGCCTATCGTACTGCGTTTAAGACTCCAGTAGGTGCATCTCCTTATCGTATGGTGTATGGTAAGGCCTGTCACTTACCTTTAGAGCTTGAAATGGGTGCCTATTGGGCAATTGCGCAGTTGAACTTAGATCCTATCTTAGCCGGAAAGAATCGTATGATGAAGCTTAATGAACTTGACGAATTCCGGTTGCATGCTTATGAAAATGCCAAACTTTACAAAGAAAACACAAAGAAATGGCATGACAATCGGATTCGTCCAAAGAACTTTGAAGTAGGGCAAAAAGTATTGAAGTATAATTCAAAGTTCAGCAATTTTCCGGGTAAGTTAAGATCTAAGTGGTTAGGTCCATACATAGTGACCAAAGTTACACCTCATGGGGCGATAGAAATAGAACATCCGCTAGAGAACCGTACCTTTATGGTTAACGGTCACAGATTAAAGATATACCATGGAGGTGAAGATACCAATCGCTCGGAAGATCCACATCCCGGGGAGGTCATGTATCTCCTCGAGAGTCCTTAGAAGCGTGAGGTAACCCGTCGAGCTTAACGACGTTAAACAAAAGCCAATTACTTGTATATTAGCTGAGTTTTTACATTTTTGCAATTTAGATTAGTTTGATTTTCGTAATTTTATTGTTTTTATTAAGAAATGAGGAAGGGTAGTTGTTTTTGATGATTTCAGGGGTAAAAAGGACTTGAGTTTGGGGTCGATTTGGCGAAAACAGAAGAAAAATTGGTTGGATGTCCAGGAGAAACCGGGAACCCGGTTTCGCAAAACCGGGAACCCGGTTTTGGAGCTGGTACCAACCACTTTTAACGCAACACTTGGCGTTTGGGTAATGTCACAGCGTCAGAATCCGGGTACCCGCATTTGGCAGAACCGGGTACCCGGTTTTGGTGCTGTGATTTCTGAAAAACTCTGACCCAGCGTTTTGGTGGCTTGCGTTTTCGTGCGTTTTGATTCGCGCCATCGACACAAATCCGGGTACCCGCATTTGGCAGAACCGGGTACCCGGTTTCGGAGCTGCTGATGGTGAAATTCTCTGGTCCAGCGTCTTGACGTACTGCGTTTTGGCGCGTTTTGACTCGCGCCATCGAGAAAATCCGGGAACCCGCATTCCACAGAACCGGGTACCCGGTTTCGGCGAGCAAAATCCCTGACCCAGCGTCTTGGGGTCCAGCGTTTTGGTGCGTTCTGAAAAAAAAAAAAAAAAAAAGAAAAAAAAAAAAAAAAAAAAAAAAGGAAAAGAAAAAAAATTTTATTTAAGTATTTTTTCCGCGCCGTCACAGCGACGCGGAACCGGGAACCCGGTTTTCGAAGCTGTGATGTCGGTTTTGAGGAGTTTAACCTAGTTTTCTTGGCCTCCTTTGCAAGTATTTACCTAAAACGCACCAATAGCCTCCCTACCTCCTAAATTCATCTACCAAAACACTATATATCATCAAATCCTACCCTCTTTCACCACAAAAACATAAGATCAACTCACCTCCTCACCAAAATAACATCAAATCCTTAGTTTTCCCAAGATTCTTCTTCACCCAATTAAACCCAATTCTTTCTTCTCCCATACAAATTAACCAAGACCCATCTCATATTTCACCTAGTTCTTAAATTCTTAAACCTCAAAACATCAAAATTCTAAACTTTTCCCTAAGTTTTTCATTATTTGAAGTTTTGAGTTTGGGGTGAAAAGAGATGACTAACAGAACCGGTGATTTCCGAAGAACTGCTCCTAGAAGAAAGACCACCATTGGTGGTTCACAAGATCAAGCTATTGAGATTCCTGATTCGCGTCCTAAACGAAAAATTGACGAAGTTAAGCTTGGTTCTAACAGAAAAGAAATCACAGGTCTAAAGAGAAGATTGATTGATGAGATTGAAAGTGAGAAGGAACCAGAAGAGGAAATTGCGAAGAACATTGAGAAGGAAAATGAACAAGAGATTCCGGAAGCACCCGTTCAAAAACCTCCGCGTATGAAGATGTGGGCCCACAAGCCTAAGAGGGTTTACACTTGTTGGAATACTCAGGTTCGTGAAAGAATTGAATTTTTGAAATTTGGTGAGGAGACGAATTTTCCTAAGGGTATTATGAGTAGTGATTATAAGGAATATGCTGTGACATGTGCTAAGTTTGGTTGGAAAGAGTTACAAGAAAGGAAGCTTGAGTTTATTCCTACTTTTGTGCGAGAATTTTACGAAGGTTTAGCTACCTCACATGATGCCATTGATATCCGCAAAAAGGTAGTTCCTTTCTCTATTGAACGTATTCGGAAATCATTGAAACTACCCAATTTTTCTGGAACATGCCCCTTCCAAGAAACTCTTAATGACCCTTCTTTTGATTTTGAGTCCCTTTGGGGGACCGTGCTTGTTAATGGGACTAGCCCAATTCCTGAAGGTGAAAGGTATCCTGGACAGTTTTACAGCAGTAGTTTGACACCTCATGCTAAGGTTTGGTCTCGTTTCATAATACCCACTTTCTTTGGTATTAAACACACTTCCGAGTTGAAGAAAGAGAACATATTTGTTATTAAGTGTATTTTGGAGGAGAAACCATTTGATGTTGCTAAGATCATTTATGATACAATCATGGAGTTCGCGAAATCACCAATGAAACAACAAAATCTGAAGTTTCCTTGTACTATTACTCAGTTGTGTCTAGACGCAAAGATTCCGCGTAAGGACGCAGATATTGATACTGTTTCAGTTGGTGTGAGTATAGCTTTGAGCACAATCAAGAACATCCATGAAGAAGCAACGCGAACTACAAGAAGTCCTAGAACTCCTCAATCAAAGAAAGCGAAAACTGTACCTGAGTTGGAATCGAAGATTCAGGTGTTGGAAGAGAATCAGGAGAGGATGATTGCTACCTTGGGAAACGTTACAAAAGAATTGGACCTGCTTCGAAATTTAATCCTAGGCGTAAATACACTTCAAAACGCGGTTTATGATGCTGTTACGCGAGATAAAGGTCCAGAACGCAACACCGATAACCAGCCTCGCGCTGGTTAAGATACGTTTTCTAAACTTCCCTCTTAGTGTATATTAGTTTAAATGCTTTATTGAGTCTTTTCGAGTCGTGGGGACACGACTCATTTTTGAGTTTGGGGTGGGGTTCGTTGCCTCATCCCAGTTTTTTATGTGTTATTTGCTTTCAATAAAAGAATTTTCGGAGTTGCGTTTGACTATAGAGACTTTTAAATATCCCTTTAAGCATACTTTTGATGAAATCTATGATAGTAAATAGTGGACTTTAGGGATTGATATAAAACGCACTTACAATTGCATGCGAACATAGGTAATTGATAGGAAAAATTAATTAACAATGCAAATGAAGTAAGCTTGTACTCAAGGAATATGTTTGGTGTGTAGAACGTGAAATCCTAATTAGTAGAGAACCCACCTAGATATGAACTAAAGACAAGCTATGTACTTAGGAAAATGATAGGGGCAGTTCTTTGTTAGCCATTTGTGTCTTTTTAGCCTTCTATCCCTTGTATTAATTATTATCCGTCTTAGCCCACTTTGAGCCTTTAGCCTTTTCTTTGTAGCCACGATATAAGCCATTATCCCTTAGATTATTAGGCATGACCATATGACCCGCACTTGAATCACAATCCTGAGACATGTCTCGAGCTTGAGTTTGGGGTGGTGGGACCACATATGGGGAATTAAATGGGTAGGGATCGATGTGCTTTGTATTGTAGCACAATTGCAGATGATATATACTTGTAACCCTTTGCCGGGAATGAAGAAAAATGAAAAAGAAAGAAAAAATGAGAAATTTTGAAAAATCATACAGTAGGAACCGGGAACCCGGATTCGTCAAAACCGGGTACCCGGTTTGCTTCTGTACAAAAAAAAAAAAAAGAGAAAAAAAGAAAAAAAAAAAGAAAAATATGAATGAATAAAACATCCGGCAAAGTGGAATTTTCGGAAAATCATCTTATTTATAGTGGGTAGACATGGGACGCTAAATTGTTGCGTATATGGGTGAGTGAGAACATCTTTTTGAGCGTTAACTCAAGCTCGAGGACATTGTTGATGGTAAGTGAGGAGAGAGCCAAAAGCTCACTTCAAATTTACCAAATATACATCCATACCGTCCTTAAGCCATTATTATAATCGTAAAGACCTCGTGATTCCTAAGTGCATAGTGAATTTATAATTCTGTTGATAGGGAATACACTAGGTGGAGCGTTCAAAGCAAGGTTCAAAGCGAGTTAGGATTAATGACCACCCTATAGCCATCATACAGAGATGAGTACAAGTGTAACCTTCAAGCATTGCGACTTTAATTTTATGATTGAGATTATTTACGTTTGATGTTGCATGATTAGTGTATGTGTATATTAGTTTCTAGAGTTTGTTATATGAGATTTATTTTGAGAAATTGCTTTAGGGTTTATTTGCTAGCTTCTACTTGTTTATACGCTTACTTCTACCCCTTTGTTTTGTTTTACTTTGTCGGGACGACAAAGGTTTGAGTTGGGGGTCTTGATGTCTCCCTAATTGTTCTTATTTTAGACCCTTAGGAGACATCATTTTTGGTGTTTATTTAATTAATTTGATAGACTTTTGTACTAAAAATTCAATAATCCGGAATTTCTTTTTTATTTCTAGCATTTTTAATTTATTAAACTTTTGCGCGTAATATTGGTATTTTTAGTGTAAAGTTTACAGGTTTTAGATGTTAGCTAGGAGAGGAATCCGAGGAGAAGATCAAAGATCGTGAATTAGAGTCAAGACTTGAAGACAAATCCCGAAGATATTATTTTTAGAGCTGAAAATCCACTTTCCAGGCCATAGATTGCTGATTTCGAGGTGCTTAAGCGATGATTTAGCCGCTGACCTTTGAAGAGAAATCATTCCTTATCGAGTTACGGAACTTTAGCAACTGGAATGAGGTCAATCGGAGTTGTAACGCATCGGGAAAAGCTGTTTTAGTGAAGGCCTATAATCAGTTACGGGATTTTGGGCTTAGAAAGTGGGCTTGGACATTTAATTAGGCTTTTATTTTCTGGTCCAAGCCCTAATCCGAATTTTTACTTATAAAAGGAGGTCTGGACTTCTATTTTTCACACAATTCACATTCTACAAGATTAAACACCAGAGAGAAGTCAACGGAAGGAAGAAGAAGAAGCTACAAGAGCTGGAGAGGGTCTATATCTCCGTTCGTAGTCATTCCTATTCCGGAAATTAGGTTTTTCTTATCTTTAATTTTGTAATCAAATATGAATTCCTTTATTTTTAATTTTGTTTTTAATTTTAATATGAGCTAAATTTCCATTAGTGCTTGAGAACAAACAATGGGTGAATCTTGATTTTATTATTATAACGAATGTTGAATTTGGGTTTTTATTGAATTAAATTAAATTAGGGCTTTTACTCTTTTCGACAATTTGTGAATGTTTACTGATTTTAGAGTCGCGAACTAAAATTAGGTATTAGTAACTAAGCTATTCCATATATGTGGCGTATGGATCATCCTGACGGGGGGTTTAGGTACAGAAATAATTGTTCAATCTAGGATAAAAACTATTGATTCTGACGAACTTAGTTAATCCTAGGGCCAATGTGGTAATAAATCTTAATCATCCAACGGTGGATCATATTTACCCTGACGGGACTAGTGACACTTTAGGATCGCCTTATAGTCCACCCTGACGGGGGTATAAGGATATTAGAATCCCGACCATTGTAATTGACTGATTTAACCCTTAAACAACATAAGTTAGAAAGTAAAATTAGGAGGATCCTTGCGTTCTCAAGTACTACATCTCATATTGCGTTTTCATACATTTTACTTGCGTCTTATCTTTTACTTACATTATTATTTTATCTTTCATTTAGTTATAATAAACAAAATAAAACAAACAATTTATCCTCTTTCATTTTCATAAGTGCATCAATCGCTATTTGCATAAACATTGTGATCAACCATCCGTCCTTGGAACGAATCTGATTATCAGAATTACTACTTGGGACAACCGTACACTTGCGGTTGTGGTTCGATTATTATTTGCATTTATTTAGAACACACAAAGGACCACCATATTGACACTCTCTTCTAAGGATGAGATGATTTGAAGAATAAATTGAGAGGTGAGAAATAATGAGGTCAAAATCTTCTTTTATAAGCTCAAAAACGGATTAGGGCTTGGACCAGAAAATAAAACATTAATTAAATGTCCAAGCCCAATTTCTAAGCCCAAAATCCCGTAACTGCTGATACACCTTCACTAAAACGGCTTTTCCCGATGCGTTATGACTCCGATTGACCTCATTCCAGTTGCTAAAGTTCTGTAACTCGATAAGGAATGATTTCTATTCAAAGGTCAACAGCTAAATCATCGCTTAAGCACCTCGAAATCAGAAATCTATGGCCTGGAAAATGGATTTTCAGCTCTAAAAATAATATCTTCGGGATTTATCTTCAAGTTTTGACTCTAATTCACGATCTTTGACTTTCTCCTCGGATTCCTCTTCTAGCTAACATCTAAAACCTGTAAACTTTACACTAAAAATACCAATATTACGCGCAAAAGCTTAATAAATAAAAAATGCTAGAAATAAAAAGGGAATTCCGGATTATTGCATATTTAGTCCAAAAGTCTATCAAATTAATTAAATAAACACCAAAAATGATGTCTCCCAAGGGTCTAAAATAAGAACAATTAGGGAGACATCAGACGCTTGATGTCTCCTCATTTGTGATAGTAAAGTATACTCATGAGACATCATTTTAGGCTTATTTATTAGTTTATAGGTTGATTTTAGCTTAATTTAGTGCACTTTCCTATTTTGGGTCTTGATTTGTAGAATTATTATTTTTAGAGCATATTGGGTTTAATTGTTTATTTAGTGTGAAGCTTTAAAGATAATTATGGAGATTAATTAGAGTCCAAGTCAAAGACTACAACTTATGGAAGGAGATTTGCATGGAAATAGGAGATAAGGAAACAATTGCTAAAAAGATGGAAAAGGAAAAGCTGCCTAAATCTGGGATTCTGCACACACGTCTAAAGATTGGTGTTTTTACCTAAGAAATAGGCCGAATTTGGTAATTTCCTTCTTACGGGCCTAGATAATTCTGTTGCGATTCTTTTGGTATCTTGTGGAGCAAAATCCGACCAATAACGAAGAAGATATGCTCAAAACGGTCCAGCAGTGTTTATCTTTATTTCCTTACGAATTTGAGTTGGACTAGGAGTCCATTACCTTCCTTCTCCTTCAAGAAAACGAATTAGGTCTTCCTATAACCTATAAATACAACCTCTTAACACTCAAAAATCATCCTTGGTGAAACCTTAAACCAAGAGGAAGCTTAGAACACAAGAGAGAAGTCTGGAAGGAGCTGTCATCAACAATGTCTTCTTCTACCTTTAGATTTGTAATTTCTTTCTTTTCTTTCATGAACTAATTTTCTTTAGCTTGAGTTTTAGCATATATGTATGAACCCTAGTTTTGATTGACATCTATCTAATTTGGGAATTTAATGTTTTAAATAGAATTATAGTTTTTATTCTCTGTTTATGTGTTTGGATTTATATTCTGTGTTCTTGTGGACTGCAGCCATTAGAATTACCATCTAGTAATTAGGATACCATTGACAACGGTGTTTAATTGAATGTTTAGCACATAACGTTTAGTTTTAGGTGTGATCTGACAACCCAACCTAGCTAGATAATCACTATGGTTTAGTCTTTGTGACTATTTACCAATTACATGAAAAGTTTGCTTAGGAAGCCTTATTGACACAGGTAAATCCTATTTGAAACTACCGATAGCATATTGGGACCGATTAGGGAAATACTACATAATTCACCCTTACATGTTTAGAACGGCAAAACTAGTGGGGATTACATGCTAACAACTTAAGCTATCTTCTCATATCACTTCTCTTTCATATTTATTTTCTGTCTTTTAATTATTAATTTTAATTTAGCTTATTAGAAAATCAAACAAAAATCTATCTGTCTTTACTTTTATTTGCGTTTAGTTGTTCTATCTTTAATTTATTTGCACTCGGTATTTGCATAAGATTCTCTTAACCTCTGTAGTCTCTGCGGAACGAATCTTTATCTAAAACTTGCATACGATCTGTATACTTGCAGAACCGTGTAGTTCTAGGGTGTTTTTGCACTGATTTTATATCTTATTTTATCACACGCTAGGCCCCACCAAGTTTTTGGCGCCGCTGCCGGGGACTACATCGTTAGTCCTTGTGCATATATCTTGTGCTTTTATTTTTAGTTAGTTCTATTTTACGCTTTTGTTTTTAGTTTTTGTTTTTCAGATTTAGTACAGATGGAGAACCCAAGGAGACTTGAGCTACCCATCGAGTTCAGAGTGGAGCCACGAGGAATTCGCGCTCCAGAAATCCAAGCCGCTAAATTTAAACCTGATCCAGGGATGCCAACCCAGTTTGCATCTCATGGATTATTCAGCGGAGATGCACATCAAGATCCGATCCGATATATTCAGAAATATATGCAGATCTGTGATGCTTATATCGTAAGAGGAGTTACTAGGGAGCAAGTATATTACCTGATGTTCCAGTTCTTCTTGACCGGATGTGCAAGCGATTGGTATGATACCCAATACCCTCATGTTATTCCAGATTGGGACAAGCTTCAAGCGAGATTCCTAGACCGTTTTTATCCGGTTAGTAGACGTTTAAAAGATATGTTGGAGCTTGAACAATTTATACAGAAAGAGGAAGAGAGTTTGGGTGAAGCATGGTTACGATTTACAGAGACGAAGGCGAGATGTCCATATCATAGATCCTCTCCGGAATATTATTTAACCTGTTTTATGGAGGCCTTAATGATAAATCAAGAGAGAAAGCAGATTCGTTGGGAAACGCAGGTTTTGTGTTGCTAGATCCTGAAGAAGCTGAGTTGGGGATGGGGAGAATTCTTGAGAACGAGAGAAGTTGGCCAAAGAGAGCAGTAAAAGAAGACAATTCAACATCTCTGAAGCTTAAAGAATTGGCTAAACAACTCGAAGAACTTAAAGAACAAGCCCGAACACTTGCTCAGGTGAATACGGTACGCACAATTCCTTCGTGTCCTGGTTGTGGATCAAGAAATCATGTGTGGGAAGGATATATAAATAATCCAGCTGTAGCTTCCGTTCAATATCCTCAAGATAACTATTATTCTAATGGTTATGCTTGTCCTCAAGAAAGTTACACGAATTATCAACAACCTCCACAACAGAAAAGTTGGGTAAAACAACAAGAAACTTATCATCAACCCCAACTTCAATCTTACAATCCACCACAACCTATTCAGAATAAGGCACCCATTGTTAAAACTTGTCAAGAACCAAAGAAAGATCCACCTAAGCAATCAATGCAATTGGCAAAACAAGAACAACTCCAGAGCTTAAGTTCGAGTATGGCTAGACTAATGCAAACAGTTGAGAAGAAAATGAGTCATAGCCAACAGAAAGTTCGGACCCAGGAGAAGATTATCAAGCAACTGGAGCACACAATATCACATATGGCGAGTAAATTACAAACTAGGCCGAAAGGGCAACTCCCAAGTGATACTATTGCTCCTAGAGATGATTCTTGCCATGCAGTTGAATTGCGAAGTGGAAAGCAACTGCCTCCACCGAGACCAGAACCAGAACCTATCCCTATTCCAGAACAAAGGGGGGAAGAAACAATCAAAGATCCAGTTGAGGAGGTAGTTAAACCAAAGAGTGTCCAAGCCGAGACACCTGAAAAGACAAGAAAACCAGTGGAACTCAATACACGCCCTTCACCACCATACCCTTCACGTGTCAGAAAGAAGGACAATGACCTGGAATTCAAGAAGTTCATTGACATGTTGAAGAAATTGGAAGTTAATATACCCCTTGTTGAAGCTCTCAAGAGGATGCCAACCTACATGAAATTCATGAAAGACATTCTCTCCAACAAGCGAAGTATAGAGACTGGGGAACCAATTGGATTACCTAGGGAGTGTAGTGCTATATGTCAAAGTGAGTTGCCACCAAAATTAGAAGATACCGGAAGTTTTACAATTCCTATCGGCATTGGAGAAAGTTGGACCGGGAAAGCATTATGTGATTTAGGTACGAGCATCAATCTCATGCCTAGATCCCTGTTCGAGAAGCTTAATATCGGAGAAGTAGTACCTACATCTGTGGTATTACAAATGGCGGATCGCTCCCTCTCACGACCAATAGGTAAAATTGAAGATGTTTTAGCTAAAGCTGGCTCTTTTATTTTTCCTTGTGATTTTATTATCCTTGACTACGACGCGGATAAGAATGTCCCCATCATTTTGGGTAGACCATTCTTAGCCACGGGGCGTACACTAATTGATGTTGAGAATGGTGAGTTGATCATGAGAGTACAAGGCGAACAGATACGATTTAATGTGTTTCAGGCTATGAAATATCCTAAAGCAAAAGACGAGTGCTTCAAAGTAGATGTCATCGAAAAGATTACGCAAGAAGTCTTCAATGAAGAAAGCTTAGATGATGATCTTGACGAAGCCTTAACACCTGAAACACCAGAGGGACTCGAGATTTCCCCTGAAGAAGTTGCTGCATTAAACGTACGAGAACTACTTCGGGAACCAGGTGACATGGAACCAATGAAACAACCATCTATAATATGTCCACCAGTTCTCGAGGAAAAACCACTTCCAGATCATCTACGCTATGCATATCTAGGTACAAACAAAACTTTGCCTGTTATTATTTCTGCTAACCTTTCAAGTCCTCAAGAGGAGAAGCTACTTCAAGTACTTCGCGCAAACAAAGAAGCAATTGGATGGACTATTGCCGACATCAAGGGAATTAGTCCTTCCATTTGCAAACACAAAATTATTCTTGAGAACGAAGGTGGGCGATCTATAGAAGGACAGAGAAGACTCATGCCAGCTATGAAAGAAGTGGTAAGGAAGGAAGTTATCAAGTTGTTAGACGCAGGAATTATCTATCCGATTGCTAGCAGTGATTGGGTTAGTCCAGTGCAATGTGTTCCGAAGAAAGGAGGTATCACTACCATCCTTAATGATCAAGGCGAAGCCATACCATCAAGACCAGTTGTGGGGTGGCGAGTGTGCATGGATTACCGAAGACTGAACAAAGCAACGAAGAAAGATCACTTCCCGCTACCATTCATTGATCAAATGCTAGACAAACTTGCAGGGAGAGAATATTACTTTTTCCTTGACGGATATTCGGGTTATAATCAGATTTGTGTGGATCCCCTTGATCAACACAAAACAACTTTTACATGTCCGTTTGGTACTTTTGCTTATAGACGAATGCCGTTTGGTTTATGCAATGCACCTGCCACATTCCAGAGGTGCATGATGGCTATATTTTGGGACATGATTGATAAATACTTGGAGGTTTTTATGGATGATTTTTCGGTGTTCGGAGATAGTTTTGATGACTGTTTGAATAATCTTGAGAAAGTCCTTGTGAGATGTAGAGAAAAAGATCTTGTGCTTAATTGGGAAAAATGCCACTTCATGGTTCAAGAGGGAATTGTGTTGGGACATAAAGTTTCGAAGGCAGGGATGGAGGTTGATCGTGCTAAAATTGAAGTTATCAAAACACTACCACCTCCGGTTTCTGTTAAAGGAGTCAAAAGTTTCTTGGGTCACGCAGGATTTTATCGAAGATTTATTAAAGATTTCTCCAAGATCGCCAAACCGCTTTGTTCGTTACTTGAAAATAATACTCCTTTTGATTTTACTGAAGAATGTCTTCAAGCGTTTTTGACGATTAAGGAAAAACTGATCTCTACACCTATTGTTATACCTCCTGATTGGAAAACTCCGTTTGAACTTATGTGCGATGCTAGTGATCATGCTATGGGTGTTGTGTTGGGACAGAGGAAAGACAAGATTTTCCACACGATTTATTATGCAAGTAAGACTTTCAACGCTGCCCAGATGAATTATACAGTGACGGAGAAAGAGATGTTGGCCGTGGTATATGCTTTCGATAAATTTCGTCCCTATCTGGTTGGGAAGAAAACTATTGTATACACGGACCATTCAGCTATTAGGTACCTCATGGAGAAAAAGGACGCTAAGCCGCGTCTCATTAGATGGGTACTGTTACTTCAAGAATTCGACATAGATATTCGAGACCGGAAGGGATGCGATAATCAAGTTGCTGATCACTTATAAAGGCTCGAAGGATCTGATGCGAACAAAGAACCATTTATTGGTTAAAGAGGTATTCCCTGATGAACAACTTTTTGCTATTAAACGTGCTTTTGTGCCATGGTATGCAGATCTAGTCAACCTCATTGTGAGTGGTGTCTTTCCCAAAGATTTCCACCCACAACAAAGACAAAGATTGAGTCACCAGGCCAAACAATATTATTGGGATGAACCGTACCTCTGGAAGATTTGTAGTGACCAAGTGGTTAGAAGATGCGTACATGAAGGTGAAATGGAGAAAATCATTGAAGGTTGTCATAGTTCACCTTATGGAGGTCACTTTAAAGGCGATAGAACCGCATCTAAAATTCTTCAATCCGGATTCTATTGGCCTACCATACACAAAGATTGTCATCGTTTCGTCCAGTCATGTGACAGATTCCAGCACACTGGCAATATATCAAAAATAGATGCGATGCCGCTTAATAATATTCTTGAAGTTGAAATCTTTGATGTATGGGGAATAGATTTCATGGGACCTTTTATCACTTCCTATGGAAATCTTTATATTTTGCTTGCGTTAGATTATGTGTCAAAATGGGTAGAAGCAGTGGCAACACCAAAGAACGATGCTCAAACTGTGATTAAGTTCTTAAAATCTAACATCTTTTCAAGACATGGTACGCCACGTGTGCTAATCAGTGATAAAGGTACCCACTTTCTTAATGCTCCCCTGAGACATTTTCTTCAAAAGTTTGGAGTGAAACACCGTACTTCAACCGGTTATCACCCACAAACTAACGGTCAAGCTGAAGTTTCCAACCGGGAAATCAAATCTATTCTTGAGAAAACCGTGAACAAATCGAGGAAAGATTGGTCTTTAAAGCTAGATGATGCTCTCTGGGCATACAAAACAGCGTTTAAAACACCAGTTGGGCCTCTCCATATCGCATGGTCTACGGAAAAGCGTGTCATCTACCGATTGAACTTGAAGCTCGAGCCTACTGGGCTATTAAAACTCTGAATCTAGACCCAGACTTGGCCGGGAAGCAAAGGATGATGCAGTTGAACGAGTTGGAGGAGCTTCGTTATCTTGCCTATGAAAATTCATGTCTCTATAAAGAGAAAACAAAGCGATGGCATGATAAACGGCTCCGTCCAAAACATTTCGAGATAGGACAAAAGGTTTTATTATACAACTCTCGATTTTCGAACTACCCAGGAAAGCTTAAATCCCGTTGGGGAGGACCTTACATTGTTACCAAAGTCACACCGCATGGAGCGATTGAGATTGAAAATCCAGCCGAGCAACGGACATTCATGGTGAATGGCCAGCGTTTGAAGAGATACTATGACAGTGAGGACTTTGGGCAAGGGGAGAAAATCTACCTTGTCGAATGCGCTTAGCCTGAGGTACACGTCTAACTCAAAGACGTTAAACAAAAGTGCTCTTGGGAGACACCCCTTGTTTTAATTGCTTTTTAGATTAGTTGTTTTTGCTTTGAAGTGTTTAATTTTAAGTTAGTGTATATTTTTAATTGTGTTTACAAGCTAATAGGAGAGAAAGGTAGTGTGTTATTGTGCAGGAAACGAGTTTGGGGTCGAAAGGAAAAAATTGGAGCAACTCAAGGTCTGGCGCGGACTACCCCGCGGACTACCCCCTGGTCCGCAGGGATGCACCGTGCCCAGAAAACCTGTACCACGGGTCGGGTACCACGGGTTTCATCCAGAAAGAAGAAAAAAATTCGACTTGATAGGCGCGGTACACCGGACCCTGGTCCGCACGCCTAAAACGCGTGCCACGGGGTCGGGTACCACGAGTTTTTTGACGGACATGGCGCGGACCATCCCCTGCACCGCACCCCTGGTCCGCACGCCCAAAACATGTGCCACGGGGTGCTAGCTCGGGTATTATCCAGTGGGCAAAAATTTGGAACAGCAGAAGCCGCGGTACACCGCGGGATATGTCCGGTGCACCGCAAGAGGCGGTTTGTGTAGGAATTCTTTTCCTAATCAAATCCTTACCTTATGAGATTAACCCTAGCCTTCCATACACGAATTTTTCAGACCCAAACCCTATATAAACATCTTAAAGCTTGTGCAAACCTTCACAATTAACACAACAACTCATCAAATTCTCTCCTACATCTTCCATAAACACAATCCTTCATCAAATTCATCACACTACACCATCAAAACACCATTAAATTCAACAAGCTTTAAAGAGTTCTTCCAAGATCAATCAAATAACCTTTCTCTTTCATAAATTCCAAGCAACAACATCAAGCTAAACCAATTCTCCTTAAACTTTTAATCCATCCTTGGTATAACTTGAGTTGTGGGTGAATCAAGCATGACTAACAGATCTGAAGCTATGGAATACAAGAGAAAGTGTTCAATCCTTGGGAAGAATAAGAAATTGCCTGGAGCCACCATTGAAAAACCCATCAATCTTGATGAGGTTTCTGAAGAATCAAAAGAACAGGCACCTGAACAACCACTACCAAAGAAGAGATTAACTGCTAGAATGTCCACACCATCAAGGAGGCCTTTAGACAAAATAAAAATCCAAGACCAAGGTTCTTCTACCTCTTCTTTTAAAATTGCTTATGATCTTCCTCCTTGGGCTATTCAGTTACAGAACGAAGTTGAAAGATTACGTGAAGATAACAAAGACCTTTGGGTAGAAATCATGCAGTTAGAAACAAAGGTAGAAAATTCGACCTTGTACAAGGATGTAGATGATTACACCGATCCCTCAGCTTCAGAAGATGAGGACGATATGATGGATCTCTATGGCCAGCCAGGTAGGTCATTCTAATTTTTCTCAATAGCTTGTATGCATTAGGTAGTTTAGTTAGTTTTATTTTAAATTTTATTCCATGCTTGAGTCTTTTTCGAGTCGTGGGGACACGGCTCAATTTTGAGTTGGGGGTGGGGATTCGTTGTCCTCATCTTCTTTTCGTTTTTTGCATAAAATTTAAAATTTTTAGGTTGAATTAAGGCATAGAATATCTTGAATGTACCTATTTGAGCATGATTTTATTAAGTTAATGATAGTAGGTAGTATGTTTTTGAAAGATGTCATAAGTTTGTTTAGATGCATGTATGAAAACAGGAAATAAAAGATAGAAAAGTTAATGAGCAATGCTAAGAAGTATGTTGAAACTTAGGGATAGTTATTTGGTGTGTAGAACGTGAGGTTTAAAATTAGTTGAAAACCCGCTTATCTATGAACTAGTAGTGAAAAAGTAATGAAATCCGGTAGTTAGAAAAATGAATAAGGCAGTTCTTTCATGATTAAAACACTTGAAGCCTTTTATACTTTCTCACCCTTTTATTTGATATTTGTTATTATTATCCGTCTTAACCCCTCTGAGCCTTTCTAAAGCCTTTATTGAAACACATTATAATCCATACCCTTAGTTTTTAGGACTCATCTATATGACCCGCACTCGAATCGCAAAACCTGAGACAACTCGTTTTAGAGCTTGAGTTTGGGGTGGTGGGTTTCATTGTTAGGGAACTTTGGGAATTGGGAATTATCTTTGTGATTTTATTGATGATGAATTGTTATTATTGTAACCCTTTGCCGGGGTAATAGTGAATGAAAAAGAAGCTACGAGCTAATTTTGCCAACAAGGGCATAAAAAGAATATATATATGAGAAAAAATAGTGTGATATCTCAACATCAAAAGAGAATCATAACTATACAAAAGAAAAATTGATGTGAAAAGAGAATATATATTCGGACCGGCAAAATGGATTTTATATCATCAAAGGTTGTAATTGGGATTATTGGGGATGCACATAAAAAGCATTAATAAATTGGGTTGAGTGAGAACATCTTCGAGTGAAAACTCAAGCTCTAGGGCGATTCGTTGATGGCTAGTGAGGAGAGAGCCAAAAGCTCACTTTTCATTATCCAAATATACCACACCCGTCCTTAAGCCAAGTTATAACCAAGACCTTAGGATTTCTAACTACTAGATGGAGAAACAATTGAGCTATTAGGTAGTAGGTAAGTGGATCATTGGATGCTGTATTTGGGACCTATGAACAACCTATAGCCATTAACCTGAACTAAGTTATCATCCTCTCCTTCTGGCATTGCGAAATTAATCTTAACTTGAATTCATGGAATGTTGATTACATGTATATTAGGCATATATGTGCATTATTTCTTGAGCATTAATACATGAGATTTTTTGGATTTTATACTCTAGGATCATTCATTATATTTTGTTCTTGTTCTCCTCCGACTTCTTCTTGTTATTTTGACTACCCTACTGTTCTTTACTTTTATTGTATCGGGACGATACAACTTTGAGTTGGGGGTCTTGATGTCTCCTCATTTGTGATAGTAAAATATACTCATGAGACATCATTTTAGGCTTATTTATTAATTTATAGGTTGATTTTAGCTTAATTTAGTGCACTTTCCTATTTTGGGTCTTGATTTGTAGAATTATTATTTTTAAAGCATAGTTGGTTTAATTGTTTATTTAGTGTGAAGCTTTAAAGATAATTATGGCGATTAATTAGAGTCCAAGTCAAAGACTACAACTTATGGAAGGAGATTTGCATGGAAATAGGAGATAAGGAAACAATTGCTAAAAAGATGGAAAAGGAAAAGTGGTGGTCCTTCGTGTGTTCTAAAAATAAATGCAAGAGTAAATCGAACCACAACCGCAAGTGTACGGTTGTCCCAAGTAGTAATAACTGATAAATCAGATTCGTTCCAAGGACGGAATGGTTGATCACAGTGTCTAGCAAATAGTGATTGATGCACTTATGAAAGTAAAAGATAATAAAATGTTTGTTTGGTTTTTGTTATTAAAGCTAATGAATGAAAGACAATTACTAAAAATGTAAATAAAAGCTAAGACGCAAGTAAAATGATGTAAAACGCAATATGAGATGTAGCACTTGAGAACGCAAGGATCCTCCCTATCCTATTTCTTAACTTATGTTGTTTAAGGGCTAAATTAGTCAATTACAATGGTCGGGATTCTAAATTTCTTATACCCCTATCAGGGTGGACTATAAGGCGATCCTAAAGTGTCACTAGTCCCGTCAGGGTAAATATGATCCACCGTTGGATGATTAAGTTTTATTACCTCTTTGGCCCTAGGATTAGCTAATCTCGTCAGAATCATTAACTTCTATCCTAGATTGAATAAATGGTTCCGTATTTAAACCCTCCGTCAGGATGATCCAATTGCCACTAATTGGAATAGCCTAAATACTACTACCTGTTCCTAGTTCATGACGCTAAAAACAGTAAACATTCGCAATTTATCGAAAAGAGTAAAAGCCCTAATTTAGTTTAATTCAATAAAAACCCAAATTCAACATTCGTTAATTAATAAGATTGGGATTCACCCATTGTTTGTTCTCAAGCACTATGGAAAACTTAGCTCATATTAAAATGAAATACGAAATTAAAAATAAAAGAATTCATATTGTTTACAGAATTAAAAAGATAAAAGAACCTAATTTCCGGAATCGGAATGACTACGAACAGAGATATAGACCCTCTCCAGCTCTTGTAGCTTCTTCTCCTTCCTTCAGTTGCTTCTCTCTGGTGTTTTTAATCTTGCAGAATGTGAATTGTATGTAAAATAGAAGTCCAGACCTCTTTTTATAAGCAATAATTCGTTCTAGGGCTTGGACCAGAAAATAGAATATTAATTAAATGTCCAAGCCCACTTTCTAAGCCCAAGATCCCGTAACTGCTGATACACCTTCACTAAAACGGCTTTTCCCGATGCGTTATGACTCCGATTGACCTCATTCCAGTTGCTAAAGTTCCGTAACTCGATAAGGAATGATTTCTCTTCAAAGGCCAGCTGCTAAATCATCGCTTAAGCACCTCGAAATCAGCAATCTATGGCCTGGAAAATGGATTTTCAGCTCTAAAAATAATATCTTCGGGATTTCTTTTCAAGTCTTGACTCTATCTTTTGATCTTTGACTTTATCTTCGGATTCCTATTCTAGCTAACATCTAAAACCTGTAAAATCTTCACTAAAAATATCAATATTACGCGCAAAAGCTTAATAAATAAAAAATGCTAGAAATAAAAGAGGAAAATCATATTATTGCATATTTAGTCCAAAAGTCTATTAAATTGATCAAATAAACACCAAAAATGATGTCTCCTAAGGGTCGAAAATAAGAACAATTAAGGAGACATCAAGACCCCCAACTCAAACCTTTGTCGTCCCGACAAAGCAAAACAAAACAAAACAAGGGGTAGAAGTAAACGCAAGAACAAATAGAAGCTTAGCAAATAAACCTAAAGCAATTCTTAAGATAAACCTCATATAGCAAAACTTTAAGAACTAACATATACATAAACTAATCATGCAACATCAAACATAAATAATCTCAATCATAAAATTAAAGTTGCAATGCTTGAAGGTTACACTTGTACTCATATCTGTATGATGGCTATAGGGTGGTCATTAATCCTAACTCGCTTTGAACGCTCCACCTAGTGTATTCCCTATCAACAGAATCATAAATTCACTATGTACTTAAGAATCACGAGGTCTTTATGGTTTTAATAATGGCTTAAGGACGGTATGGATGTATATTTGGTAAATTTGAAGTGAGCTTTTGGCTCTCTCCTCACTTACCATCAACAATGTCCTCGAGCTTGAGTTTACGCTCAAAAATGTTCTCACTCACCCATTTGACGCGCTAATGTTGCGTCCCCAATGTCGACCCAAATTACACTAAGATGATTTCCAAAAATATTCCACTTTGCCGGTTTATTTTATTCTTTCTTTCTTTTTATTTTCTTTTTCATTTATTTTCTTCTTTTTTTTGTACAAGATACCCATGACCATCGTTTTGATGTGAAAGGTCATGTCTCTTATAATATATTTTTTTTTTCAAATCTCGGCAAAGGGTTACAAATAATAATATCATCTTTCATTTTTGTGCCTCAATACAAACGCATATAATCCCTTCCCAATGTAATTTCCCAAATGTGGACCCTCCACCCCAAACTCAAGCTCGAGACAAGTCTCAGGGTTGTGATTCAAGTGCGGGTCATTTGGTCATGCCTAATAATATAAAGGATAATGGGCTTATATCGTGGCTACAAAAGAAAAGGCTTAAGGCTCAAACTTGGGCTAAGACGGATAAAATTATAATAAGGGATAGCAAGTTAAAAGGCTTCAAATGGCTAACAAAGAACTGCCCCTATCATTTCCTAAGTACATAGCTTGTCTTTAGTTCATATCTAGGTGGGTTCTCTACTAATTAAGATTTCACGTTCTACACACCAAACATATTCCTTAAGTACAAGCTTACTTCATTTGCATTGTTCATTATTTTTTCCTATCAATTACCTATGTTCGCATGCAATTGTAAGTGCGTTCTATATCAACCCCTAAAGTCCACTATTTACTATCATTGATTCATCAAAAGTATGCTTAAAGGAACATTTAAAATCTTCTATAGTCAAACGCAACTCCGAAAATTATTTTTATTGAAAGCAAATAAAACATATAACACATAAAAAACTGGGATGAGGCAACGGACCCCACCCCAAACTCAAAAATGAGTCGTGTCCCCACGACTCGAAAAGACTCAACGCAATAAAAATAAACTAAACTAACTAAAACGCGAAAGGGATAGAAAACGTATCTTAACCAGCGCGAGGCTGGTTATCGGTGTTGCGTCCATGAACTTTCTCTTGCGTAAGAATACCATAGGTGGCGTGTTGAATTGTGCTCACCCCCATTAACATGTTTCGGAGAAGTTCTAGTTCTTTTGTAATGTTTCCTAAAGATGCAATCATCCTCACTTGATTCTCTTCTAACACCTTCACTTTCGCTTCCAACTCATCCGTTGTATGCATCTTCTTCTTTGGAGGAGCTCTAGGATTCCTTGTTGCTTTTACCACCTCATCATGAATATTCTTGATCAAAGTCAAACCCATACTCTCACACACTACAACACGATCAATCTCTGCGTCTTTACGCTGAACCTTTGCGTCTAAACACAAAGTAGTGACGGTACACGGAAATTTGAGATTTTGTTGTGAAGTAGGAATCCTAGCAAATTCCATGATGGTATCATATATTACACGAGCAACATCCATGGGTTTCTCCTCAATAATACACTTAATGAACAAAAGATGCTCCTTCTTCACCTCCGATATGTGTTTAACTCCGAAGAAGGTAGGGATTATGAAACGTGACCAAATCTTAGCACATGGTAGCAAGTTACTACTATACATCTGTCCAGGATATCTCTCTCCTTCGGGAATTGGGCGGGCCCCATCAACAAGCACTCTCCCCCAAAGGGATTCATAATCAAACGAAGGCTCTTTAAGAGATTCTTGAAACGGACATATTCCGGAAAACTCGGGTAATTTTAATGATTTACGAATAAGCTCAACGGAGAAAGGAACTACCTTTTTGCGAATAATGACAGCTTCTTTTGAGAAGGCGATTCCTTCATAAAAATCTCGCACCAAGGTAGGAATATACTCAAGCTTCCTTTCTCTCAATTCCTTCCAACCCAATTTATCACAAGTAACACCATAATCTTTATAAGAACTAGTCATAATACCCTTAGGAAGATTCATCTCCTCACCAAACTTCAAAAATTCAATTCGATCACGAACCTGAGTATCCCAAGGAACGAAGACTCTCTTAGGCTTTTGAGCCCAAGCTTTCCTACGCGGAGCTTTAGGTTGTTGCACTGGTTCTTCGGGAACTTCTTGTTCAGTTTCTTCCTCAATCTCTTCTTCAACTTCTTCCTCACTTTCTTCATCACTCTCATCAATTAACCTGCTCTTTTTCGGATTAGCCTTACTCGGATTTTCTTTTCGTTTCGGAGCAATTGGGTTTTGGACAGTCTTTTTGGATCGCGAATCCGGAATCTCAATTGCTTGGTCTGGGCTAGCTCCAATATTGTTCCTTTTTCTTGGTATGTTTCTTCGATAGTTACACATGGAATCGGTTCTGTTAGTCATCTCTTTTCACCCCAAACTCAAAACTTCAAATAGAGAAAAAGCTAGAGAAAAGCTTTGAAATTTGATGTTTTGAGGCTTAAAACTTGAAGGATTAGGTGGAATATGAGATGGGTTAAGGTTATTTGAGAGGGATTTTGAAAGAATTGGGATTAATTTCAAGGTTGGGAGAAAGAAATTTTTGGAGAAAATATGATTTTATTGGTGATGTTTTGGAGAAGATGTGAGTTGATTTTGTGTTTTTGTGATGATAGAAGGCTTGACTTTATGATTTTATAGCTGTTTGTTGATGATTTTCGGAGTAGTTGGAGGCAAGGATTCGGAATATAAGATTTGGCTTGGAAAAGAGGCAAAAAACTAGGTTTAATAAGCTCAAAACCGCCTCTCGCAACAGCTGGCCGGCTAGCCGGCGGATTCGCCGGCAATGCCGGTCGCTAGGGCGGCGAAAAATAATTACTAAATTCGACTTTTTTTTTACCTCAAAACGCAAGTATATTGCGTCGTCGCTGACGCAGTGATCAGAACTCTCGACATTCTTGGCCGGCTAGCCGGCGGATTCGCCGGCATGCCGGTCAAATGTCGATGGCGCATTTGATGACGCAACAACCTTGCGTCGTCGCTGACGCAAGGACCAGAACCTTTCCTCCATTTGGACGGCTAGCCGGTCAGTTGACCGGCATGCCGGCGGGTTCTCGCTGGCGCGAATGATGACGCAGCAATGCTGCGTTGTCGCTGACGCAATGGTCAGAGAGTTGGGGTTCTTCAGCTCGTTTGGCCGGTATGCCGGCCAGCTCGCCGGCTAGCCGGTCAGACCTGCTGTGGACTCCAAATTTTTTCGTTTTCTCATCGTTTTGACCCCAAACTCATGACCATTATACCCCTGAAATCATAAAAAACAAACACCCTTCCTCATTTCTTAAAAATAAAAACTAAAATCAACGAAAAATTAACTAATTTATACTACGGAAATTGAAATACTTAAACTAATATACAAGAAATTGGCTTTTGTTTAACGTCGTTAAGCTTGACGGGTTACCTCGTGCTTCTAAGGAGCTTCGAGGAGGTACATGACCTCTCCGGGATGTGGGTCTTTTGCACGATCGGTGTCTTCACCTCCATGATAAATCTTTAAACGATGACCGTTCACCATGAATGTACGGTTTTCAAGTGGATGTTCTATCTCTATAGCTCCATGAGGTGTAACCTTGGTTACAATGTAAGGACCTGACCACTTTGATCTTAATTTCCCCGGATAATTACTGAACTTCGAATTATACTTCAACACTCTTTGTCCCACTACAAAGTTCTTCTCTCGAATTCGATTATCATGCCATCTCTTAGTATTTTCTTTATAGATTTTAGCATTCTCATAAGCATGTAATCGAAATTCCTCAAGCTCATTAAGTTTCATCATTCGATTCTTACCAGCTAGCGTAGGATCTAAATTTAACTTTGCAATAGCCCTATAGGCACCCATTTCTAGTTCAACAGGTAAGTGACAAGCCTTACCATAAACCATTCGATATGGAGAAGCACCTACTGGAGTTTTGAAAGCAGTTCGATATGCCCAAAGTGCATCATCTAATTTCATAGACCAATCTTTTCTGGTAGGACCAACGGTTTTCTCTAAGATAGATTTTACCTCACGATTTGATACTTCGGCTTGACCATTGGCTTGTGGATGATAAGCGGTAGATACACGATGTCTGACTCCATATTTTTCTAGAACAGTCTTCAAATATTTATTAACGAAATGAGTACCTCCATCGCTAATAATCACCCTTGGAGTTCCATGTCTAGTGAAAATATGTGATTTTAAGAACTTAATCACCACTCTAGAATCATTGGTAGGTAAAGCCACCGCTTCTACCCACTTGGACACGTAATCAACAGCTAATAAGATGTAAAGGTTACCATTTGAAGGAACGAACGGACCCATAAAATCTATACCCCAAACATCGAATATTTCAACTTCTAACACATTATTACGTGGCATCTCATCCCTCTTGGATATGTTTCCGGTAAATTGGCATCTATTACATCTTTTAGTGTATTCATGACAATCTTTTATAATAGAAGGCCAATAGAAACCAGATTGTAATACCTTAGCAGCAGTTCGATCTCCTTTGAAATGTCCACCATAAGGTGAATCATGACACCCAGCTATAATCGCCTCAATTTCTTCCTTGGCTACGCATCTTCTTACCATCTGATCAGCACACACTTTGTAAAGGAACGGATCCTCCCAAAAGAATTGTCTTGCACGGTGAGCTAATCTTTTTCTCTCTTGATAAGTTGAACCTTCAGGAAAGGAACCACTTACCACTAAGTTTGCAATATCCGCATACCAAGGAGCTTCATAATCACGAATTATGAATAAATTCTCATCAGGAAATTCTTCTCTAACTGCTTCAGTACCATTATTCAACTCTGAACCTTCTAACCTCGATAGATGATCTGCAACCTGATTCTCACACCCTTTCCTATCCTTGATCTCTAAATCGAACTCTTGAAGCAATAACACCCATTTAATTAACCTCGGTTTAGCATCCTTCTTCTCCATAAGATATCGAATCGCTGAATGATCTGTATAAACAATAACTTTCGCTCCCAGAAGATAAGAGCGAAATTTATCGAATGAATACACAACCGCTAGCAACTCCTTTTCTGTAACTGTATAGTTCACTTGAGCACCATTAAAAGTTTTACTAGCATAATAAATCGAATGAAAAACTTTCTCTTTTCTTTGTCCTAGTACAGCTCCCATGCATAAATCACTCGCATCACACATAACCTCAAACGGTAAATTCCAATCTGGAGGTACTACTATAGGAGCAGAAATAAGCTTTTCTTTGATTGCTTTGAAGGCCGCTAAACAAGCTTCATCAAAAAGGAATTTGGAATCCTTTTCAGGTAAGTTGCATAACGGTTTCGCAATCTTAGAGAAATCTTTGATAAATCGCTTATAAAAGCCAGCATGGCCTAGAAAACTTCTTACCCCTTTAACAGAAACAGGAGGGGGAAGAGTTTTAATTACCTCAATCTTCGCTTTATCGACTTCCAATCCAACACTCGAAACTTTGTGACCCAGAACAATACCTTCGCGAACCATGAAGTGACACTTCTCCCAGTTTAAGACCAAATCTGTTTCTTTGCATCTGATTAACACTTTCTCTAAATTGTCTAAACACTTATCAAAATCATCACCAAATACAGAGAAATCATCCGTTAACACTTCAAGAAAGTTATCGATCATATCCCAGAAGATGGCCATCATGCATCTTTGAAAGGTAGCAGGAGCATTACACAACCCAAATGGCATTCTACGATATGCAAAAGTGCCAAAGGGGCATGTAAATGTTGTTTTATGTTGATCTTCTGGAGCCACGTAAATCTGATTATACCCAGAATAACCATCCAAGAAGCAATAATATTCTCGTCCGGCTAATTTATCTAACATCTGATCTATGAAGGGCAAAGGAAAATGATCTTTTCCGGTGGCCTTGTTCAGCTTTCTGTAATCCATGCAAACTCTTCATCCAACTACCGTTCTTGAAGGAATCGCTTCATTTTTATCATTAAGAACTGTTGTTATTCCTCCCTTCTTCGGTACACACTGAACCGGACTCACCCATTCACTACTCGAAATGGGATAAATAATCCCCGCATCTAAAAGTTTGATCACCTCTTTCTTCACCACATCCTTCATAGCGGGCATTAATCTTCTTTGACCTTCAACTGAGCGTGCGTTAACATCTTCAAGTATGATTTTGTGTTGACAATAGGATGGACTAATGCCTTTGATGTCAGCAATTGTCCAACCTATTGCTTCTTTGTTTGCCCTTAACACACGCAACAGTTTATCTTCTTGAGGACCTGTTAAATTAGCTGAAACAATAACAGGTAGAGTTTCATTAGTATCTAAATACGCATACCTCAAGTGTGCTGGTAACGGTTTTTCTTCCAATTCCGAAGGAGATTCAATAGAAGGTTTCTTTTTAGGGATAATATCCCCCGGTTCTCTCACAGGTTCATAGGCAGGACACCTATACCTCGGATTTTCAGAATTGAGAGCTGCTATTGTTTCAGTAAGCTCTTCCATCATCTCAGGTGAATCTAATGTTAAAGCAGCCTGCAAGATATCATCAAAATTTAAACAATTAAATACCTCTTGCGATGCTTGCTCTACTACATCCATTCTGAAACAATCTTCCTGAGAATCTGGGAATTTCATAGCTCGAAATACATTGAATTTCACTTCCTCATCTTGTATCCTCATCGTTAATTCGCCATTCTCTACATCGATCAATGTTCTCCCTGTAGCTAGGAATGGTCTACCCAAAATAATGGGGACATTTCTATCTGCATTGTATTCAAGTATTACGAAATCAACAGGAAATATAAGTGTACCTGCCTTAACAAGGACATCCTCAATGCGGCCTTCAGGATGAGCAAGAGACCTGTCCGCCATTTGCAAGACCATAGAAGTGGGTCTTGCGTTTCCAATCTTAAGCTTATCGAATATCGACTTGGGCATTAAATTGATGCTTGCCCCCAAGTCACATAGCGCTTTTCCTTTCCATTCTTCTCCAATAGATATGGGAATCGTGAAACTCCCCGGATCAACTAACTTCGGAGGTAATTTACTCTGACAAATCGCGCTACACTCTTCAGGAAGACCAATCATCTCATTATCACAATAGGGCCTTTTGTTAGTGAGGGCCCTCTTCAAAAACTTCGTGTACTTAGGAATATCTCGAATCGCCTCAAGTAACGGAATATTAATACTTAGACCCTTCACTCTATTAAAGAATTTCTGAAAATCACCCAAATCACCCTTTTTCTGAACTCGCGATGGAAACGGTGGTGAAGGGCGATTAATCACAATGTCATCCTTCTTTTTCGGAACTTCTCTTGGTCTCACTATTTCTTCAACCTCACTATCTTTCTCATTTTCTTTCTCTTTCTCAACCACTTCCTTTTCTTTTCTTGGAACTTCTTTCTCTTTCATAACGGGAAAAGGAGGTGGAGGAAGGTTCTTACCACTTCTCAATGTAACAACATTACAATCTTCGCGTTGCTTCGGATTCTCAGTATCGCTTGGAAGTTGTCCTTGTGGACGTTGATTCAGTTGTTTATTAATTTGGCTTAGCTGATTCTGGAACAAACTCATATTGGCTTCGATTGCATTTTGACGTTCCATAGCTTGTGTTTGGAGAGCAATTAAACTTTCAACTGATTTCTGAAGAGTGACTACTCCTTCTTGTGGATGGGCAGGTAGGGCTTTTTGGTTTAAAGTTTCATCGTATGTATTCTGAGGAGTATTCTGTGGAGCTTGCCTTTGTACATAATTACCCTGATTCTGTCCTCCTTGGTAATTGTTATGTGGTCTTGGATTATAGTTGTTACCTTGGGGACGCGGCTGATACGCATAAGTAGGATTTGCGGCCCCATTAGGATTTGAGTATTGAAACCCATGATGGTTTCTGTTAGGTTGATATCCATTACCACTTGAATTGAAGTTACCTCTATTGGACATAAACATCACGGATTCTTGGTTATTCGGACAACCTTCCTCATCATGATCATCTACTTTGCAAATCGAACACATATAAACCTCTTGTGCAGCATGCACAGCTACCTTCTTACCCGAAAATCCTTCCTTTACAGCTAAAGTAAGCTGCTTCAATTGTTGCTCAATAGTACTCTGAATCTTATTCTCAAACGTAGCAAATTTCTCTTCTATATCAACATTATTCACTCCCTTGACCGGTGTTCTTACTGAATTCTACCCAACTTCATTCTTGACTGTTCTCTCTAAGATAATTTTAGCATGAGCGCGTTGAACTTGAAGAAAACCTGCACCACATAGCGTATCCAATTTCTCTCTCGAATTCCCATCAAGGCCTCTATAAAAGATTTTTAATTGTTGTTGTTCTGAAAAGCCATGATTTGGAACTTTACGTAAACACATCTGAAATCTTGTCCAACTCCTACCCACAGTTTCATCATATTCTTGACGGAAATGCGTCAATTCTAATTCAGCATCTAACCTCATGTTACTTGGATAATATTTGTCAAAGAAAGCAATCTCTAATTGGTCCCAGCTGGTTATCTTTGTAGGATCTTGCGTATCGTGCCATTCACTTGCTCCATCAATAACAAAGAATTTAAACGCAGCAAAATACATCTGTTCTCTCGAAACTCCTTGTGTGATATAGGAGTCACATATCTGTTTAAACTTCTGTACTGCTCTAAGAGGATCTTCTGATGGTCTACCACGAAAATTTCTAAAATTTTGGAATTGAGCTAACATACCCGAATCTGGACGGAATCTCAGAACATTTATATCTGGAGCACCTACTCCTATAGCTGGAGCACGGAATGGGACTTCTGGAGGACCATTAGTAAACCACGGATCTTGATTCATCACTATCTGAACTTGAGGATTAGGAATCACGGGTGGAACGGGAGGGATAGCGCCTGGGGCCAAAGGTTGGCCATTTGCGCCTAGTTGATTGTTTTGACCATTAAGATTGATATCTTCCATTCTCTTACTTAATTCTTCTACTTCTAAAGCTTCTCGTTCTCTTCTTCTCTTGTTAGCAAGTCTGATCAACGATTCTGGATTACTAAGGATCGGAGGTGTTGGCTCTAGATCCTTGAATAGCCTTCTTCGCATACACCAAACCTAAAAACCTGAAAAAAACTAAACAAAAAGCATAAAACTGATAAAATAAAATAAATGCACTATCACTAAAGGATAAACACCGTGGTCACACGCTACCGTCCCCGGCAGCGGCGCCAAAAACTTGGTGGTCCTTCGTGTGTTCTAAAAATAAATGCAAGAGTAAATCGAACCACAACCGCAAGTGTACGGTTGTCCCAAGTAGTAATAACTGATAAATCAGATTCGTTCCAAGGACGGAATGGTTGATCACAATGTCTAGCAAATAGTGATTGATGCACTTATGAAAGTAAAAGATAATAAAATGTTTGTTTGGTTTTTGTCATTAAAGCTAATGAATGAAAGACAATTACTAAAAATGTAAATAAAAGCTAAGACGCAAGTAAAATGATGTAAAACGCAATATGAGATGTAACACTTGAGAACGCAAGGATCCTCCCTATCCTATTTCTTAACTTATGTTGTTTAAGGGCTAAATTAGTCAATTACAATGGCCGGGATTCTAAATTCCTTATACCCCCGTCAGGGTGGACTATAAGGCCATCCTAAAGTGTCACTAGTCCCGTCAGGGTAAATATGATCCACCGTTGGATGATTAAGTTTTATTACCTCTTTGGCCCTAGGATTATCGAAGCTCGTCAGAATCATTAACTTCTATCCTAGATTGAATAAATGGTTCCGTATTTAAACCCTCCGTCAGGATGATCCAATTGCCACTAATTGGAATAGCCTAAATACTACTACCTGTTCCTAGTTCATGACGCTAAAAACAGTAAACATTCGCAATTTATCGAAAAGAGTAAAAGCCCTAATTTAGTTTAATTCAATAAAAACCCAAATTCAACATTCGTTAATTAATAAGATTGGGATTCACCCATTGTTTGTTCTCAAGCACTATGGAAAACTTAGCTCATATTAAAATGAAATACGAAATTAAAAATAAAAGAATTCATATTGTTTACAGAATTAAAAAGATAAAAGAACCTAATTTCCGTAATCGGAATGACTACGAACGGAGATATAGACCCTCTCCAGCTCTTGTAGCTTCTTCTCCTTCCTTCAGTTGCTTCTCTCTGGTGTTTTTAATCTTGCAGAATGTGAATTGTATGTAAAATAGAAGTCCAAACCTCTTTTTATAAGCAATAATTCGTTCTAGGGCTTGGATTAGAAAATAGAATATTAATTAAATGTCCAAGCCCACTTTCTAAGCCCAAAATCCCGTAACTGCTGATATACCTTCACTAAAACGGCTTTTCCCGATGCGTTATGACTCCGATTGACCTCATTCCAGTTGCTAAAGTTTCGTAACTCGATAAAGAATGATTTCTCTTCAAAGGTCAGCTCCTAAATCATCGCTTAAGAACCTCGAAATCAGCAATCTATGGCCTGAAAAATGGATTTTCAGCTCTAAAAATAATATCTTCGGGATTTCTTTTCAAGTCTTGACTCTATCTTTTGATCTTTGACTTTATCTTCGGATTCCTCTTCTAGCTAACATCCAAAACCTGTAGAATCTTCACTAAAAATACCAATATTACGCGTAAAAGCTTAATAAATAAAAAATGCTAGAAATAAAAGAGGAAAATCATATTATTGCATATTTAGTCCAAAAGTCTATTAAATTGATCAAATAAACACCAAAAATGATGTCTCCTAAGGGTCGAAAATAAGAACAATTAAAGAGACATCAAAAAGCTGCCTAAATCTGGGATTCTGCACACACGTATAAAGATGGGTGTTTTTACCTAAGAAATAGGCCGAATTTGGTAATTTCCTTCTTACGGGCCTAGATAATTCTGTTGCGATTCTTTTGGTATCTTGTGGAGCAAAATCCGACCAATAACGAAGAAGATATGCTCAAAACGGTCCAGCAGTGTTTATCTTTATTTCCTTACGAATTTGAGTTGGACTAGGAGTCCATTACCTTCCTTCTCCTTCAAGAAAACGAATTAGGTCTTCCTATAACCTATAAATACAACCTCTTAACACTCAAAATTCATCCTTGGTGAAACCTTAAACCAAGAGGAAGCTTAGAACACAAGAGAGAAGTCTGGAAGGAGCTGTCATCAACAATGTCTTATTCTACCTTTAGATTTGTAATTTCTTTCTTTTCTTTCATGAACTAATTTTCTTTAGCTTGAGTTTTAGCATATATGTATGAACCCTAGTTTTGATTGACATCTATCTAATTTGGGAATTTAATGTTTTAAATAGAATTATAGTTTTTATTCTCTGTTTATGTGTTTGGATTTATATTCTGTGTTCTTGTGGACTGCAGCCATTAGAATTACCATCTAGTAATTAGGATACCATTGACAACGGTGTTTAATTGCATGTTTAGCACATAACGTTTAGTTTTAGGTGTGATCTGACAACCCAACCTAGCTAGATAATCACTATGGTTTAGTCTTTGTGACTATTTACCAATTACATGAAAAGTTTGCTTAGGAAGCCTTATTCACACAGGTAAATCCTATTTGAAACTACCGATAGCATATTGGGACCGATTAGGGAAATACTACATAATTCATCCTTACATGTTTAGAACGGCAAAACTAGTGGGGATTACATGCTAACAACTTAAGCTATCTTCTCATATCACTTCTCTTTCATATTTATTTTCTGTCTTTTAATTATTAGTTTTAATTTAGTTTATTAGAAAATCAAACAAAAATCTATCTGTCTTTACTTTTATTTGCGTTTAGTTGTTCTATCTTTAATTTATTTGCACTCGGTATTTGCATAAGATTCTCTTAACCTCTGTAGTCTCTGCGGAACGAATCTTTATCTAAAACTTGCATACGATCTGTATACTTGCAGAACCGTGTAGTTCTAGGGTGTTTTTGCACTGATTTTATATCTTATTTTATCACACGCTAGGCCCCACCAACGCTGATTCAGTTGTTTTGACATTTGCGAAACTTGATTCTCTAGCATCTGAATGTGTGCCTCAGAAGCTTGTTGCCTTTGGATTTACTGTGCATGAAGTTCAATCAACTTTTCTACGGTTTTCTGAAGGTTATTTGTACCTTCTTGTGGTTGAGCAGGTAAGGATTTCTGGTTCATGGTGTCATTATAATTGTCTTGAGGAGGTTGTCTCTGAACATAATTTCCTTGATTCTGTCTCCCTTGATAATTATTCTGAGGTCTTGGATTATAGTTGTTACCTTGGGGACGCGGTTGATATGCATAAGTCGGATTTGCTGCCCCATCAGGATTTGAATACTGAAACCCAGGATGGTTTCTGTTAGGTTGATATCCTTGACCATTCGAATTGAAATTCCCTCGGTTGGAAACAAACATCACAGACTATTGATTATTCTGACAATTCTCCCATTCATGATCATTCACACCACAATACGAACATCCATAAACTTCTTGTGCAGAATTTACCTCAACCCCTTTTCTCGAAAAACCTTCTTTCACAGCTAACATGAGTTGCTTCAATTGTTGTTCCAACGTGGTTTGTATTTTGTTCTCTAAGGAGGTGAACTTTTCTTCAATATTGACTTTATTAACTCCCCCATTTAAAAGGTGTTCTTACAATATTCCACCCCACTTCATTAGTTACCGTTCTATCTAGAATAATCCTTGCGTGAACGGGTAAAAACTGTAAAAACGCACCACCACATAACAAATCTAAATCTTTTCTCGATTTCCCATCAAGACCGTTATAAATTTTTTTCAATTGTTGTTGTTCTGAAAGGTCATGATTAGGGACTATTCGTAAACAATTCTCGAATCTCGACAAACTTCTACCCAAAGCTTCATCATATTCTTGTCGGAAGTGTGTTAACTCGAGTTGAGCATCTAATCTCATGTTGGACGGATAATATTTGTTGAAAAACGCATCTTGTAACTGTTCCCAATTCGTAATCTCTCCAGGCTCTTGTGAATCATGCCAATCACTCGCTCCATCTATCACGAAAAATCTGAATGTAGCAAAATACATTTTCTCTTTTGTTACTCCTTGAGTGATGTATGAATCGCAGATTTGCATGAATTTTCGTACTGCGTGAATAGGATCTACTCCGGGCTTGCCACAAAAATTCCCGAAATTCTGAAATTGAGCTAACATACCCGAATCTGGACGGAATCTCGGAACATCAATATTGGTTGGGCCAATCCCAAGAGGAGGAACAAGGAACGGTTCTTGCGCTGGACCAGTAAGGAACCATGGATCAACTACTTGGACTTGAACTGGAGGATTAGGAGGAATAAGAGGTGGGACTAAACCATTCTGACCATTATTCTCAACCGGTAGGTTAGCCATCTCTCTTCTAACTCTTGTGCTTCTTGTTCTCTTCTTTTCTTGTTAGCAAGTCTGACTAATGATTCAGGATTGTCAAGGACAGGAGGTAATGTCTCAAGACTTTAAAGAGTCTCCTTCGCATACACCAAACCTAAAAACCTGAAAAAGATGAACAAACAAAGCGTAAAACTGAAAAATAACAATGCAACTAACACTAAAGGATAAACACCGCGGTCACATGCTACCGTCCCCGGCAGCGGCGCCAAAAACTTGGTGGTCCATTGTGTGTTCTAAAAATAAATGCATTAAGAATAAGAGAACCACAACCGCAAGTGTACGGTTGTCCCAAGTAATATATGTGATAAAACAGATTCGTTCTCAGGGATGGAATGGTTGACTCTAATGCTTACCAAATAGTGATTAATTGCACATAAAAGCAGATAAATGATTTTTGAAATGTTTGTTTTGGTTTTCTATGACTAAGACAAATAATTGAAATACTAAATTAATGCAAAGATTAAACTAGACGCAAGAAAATAAAGTGTTTACGCAAGATAGGAAAGGTAGTACTTGGGAGACGCAAGGGTTTCACCTTATTATCATTCATTTCATGTATTGTTTAAGGGACAAATCGGTAAATATGTATTGGTCGGGATTCATAATTCTCCTTACCCCCGTCAGGGTGGACTAAGGAGCTACTCTCAAGTGCTACAAACCCCGTCAGGGTGATTATAGTCCACTCTCAAGTGATTAAGTCTATTCTACCCAATTGGCCATAGGATTAATTAAGCTCGTCAGAGTCTCTAATTTCTATCCTACATTCATTAATTAGTTCTGTACCCAGACCCCCCGTCAAGGTGATCCATTCGCCACTAAATGGAATAGCCTAGATACTAAAACCTATGATTGGTTAATTACGTCATTCATAGTAAATAAAAGCAAATTAATGAAAAATACAATTTACCCAATTTGATTTCAAATATAAAAATCCCAAATCCAAACACATGAAACGAAATCAAATATGGATTAACCCATTATGCATTCTCAAGCACTATTTAAGTTTAGCTCATAATAATTGAAAAGACATAAACTAAAGAAATAATTGAGTTCATAATGTTTTACAGAATAAAATAGAAGAACCTAATTACGGAGTTTTATTGGTTGAGAATGGGAGATATAGACAGTCTCCAGCTCTTGCTTCTTCTCTTCCTTGCTCTAGCTTCTTCTCTGGTGTCTGACTCTTAAGCGTATGTTATATTCTGAAAAAAGTGTGTGAAAATAGAAGTCCAAAGCCCTTTTATAAGCTGAAATTCGGACTAGGGCTTTTCATAGGGATTAAATGAAAATTATAAAAGCCCAAGTCCACTAATTAAGCCTAAATCCCGTAATTGCTGCACCACCTTCACTTAATCAACTCTAAACGACTCGTTTCAGCTCGGATTGACCTCATTCCAGTTTCTAAAGTTCCGTAACTCAATGGGTAACAATTTTTCTTCACAAGTCAGAGGCTAAATTCACTCTTAGATGGCTCGGAATCAGCAATATTTATCAACTTTCCAAGATTTGCATCTTCAATTTATCAATTTTTTCGGGATATTTCTTCTTGCTTTGACTTCATTACACGGTCTTTGACTTTATTCTTTGGTTACTCTCCTAGCTAGTATTCAAAACCTACAACTTTTCACTCAAAACAAACCATATTACGCACAAAAGTTTAATAAATGAAAAATACTAGAATTAAAAGAGGAAAATCGATTTATTACATTTTAATACCAAAAGTCTATCTAAATAGTCGAATAAACACCAAAAATGATGTCTCCCAAGGGCATTAAATTAGAACATTTAGGGAGACATCAAAATCCCATTTAAGTTATGAAATATAAGTGAAAATGGTACGAAACTACATAGCTAGGAAAATGATAGAGGCAGTTCTTTGATAGCCATTTGAGCCATTTAGCTTGCTAACCCTAGTATTAATGATAATAGTCTTCTTATCCCATTTCGTAAGCGTTGAATCCTTTCTTTTGAAGCCACGCTATAAGTCTTACCCCTTAGATTTTAGGACTTTACCATATGACCGCCCTCGAATCGCGATGACCTTAGACTAGTCGTTCTTTGAACTTGAGTTTGGGATGGTGGTTTTTCGAGATAGGTTATATATACATTTGGTGGGTAGCTTGTGACGCGCTTTAATAATGATACGCTTATTATTGTAAATTCCTTTGCCAGGTTCTAAGAAAAAGAAAAAAATTGAGATAAGAAAATGAAAGAATATATTAGAAAATAAGTTGGCATGATACTTCAAATAAAAAAGAATGTCATGTTTAACTTACAAAAAAAGAAAGAATAAATGTTTGAAATAAAAAGAATCGACAAAGGAATATGTTTATACATCTTGATAGGTTTTGAGTTTATATGAGGACGCTAATCTAGTGCGTCTAGTGGGTTGAGTGAGAACACTTTTGAGCGAAAACTCAAACTCTAGGGTGATTCTTCGAAGGCTAGTGCTGAGAGAGACAAAAGCTCACTTCATATTATCCAAAATAATATCACACCATCCCTAAGCTTGCGTTAAAACCAAAAAACCTCGTGATTAGTCGAGTAACAAATCAACTAATAGGGATTACGTTGAGTGGATAATTTGAGGCTAAGTAAAGATCTAGGAACACCCTATAACAACCTTGTCGAGCTAGGTATCGAAGGTAACCTTCTAGCATTGTGAAATTAATTTGGAATTGAAGTTATCTACGTGTTTGCATAATTGTATGATAGATGTATGTGTGTATTAGTTCTTAGGTATTGTTATATGAGATTTGTTTAAGTTTTGCTTTGGGACTAGTCATTAAATTCTTACTTGCTTCGTAACTAAGACCTCTAATTGTATTCTTACTTTGTCGGGACGACAAAGCTTTGAGTTTGAGGTCTTGATGTCTCTCGTTTTGTGATAGAATAATCTTTTTCCGCGACATCATTTTAAGGGTATTTAGTACTTAGTTTTGGGGTTTTCCCATTTAGTCGCGTTTTACACTTTCTTATATAGTTTTAAGTGTTTTGCTATTTTTAGAGTTTTTGCGCGTAATTTGTGTGTTATTTTTATAGCACTTATGTATTTGGAAGATAATACATATTGGGATGACAATAAGAAGTGAAGAAATCAAGAAAACCCATTAATCATGGTGAAAAAGGTAACTTTGAGCATATTTGGAAAGCAAAAGTTGAGATGTCTAGATTTGGAAATGTGTAGTATTTTTAATAATGCACAAAATCGGCGAGGAATATGAAGGATTCCTTTTACATCTAGAAAGGTCTTTGAGTTTTGGTTGTTTTGATACCAAGATCATTGGATTTGGAGCTGTAACGAAGGAGTTATAATTTTACAAACTCTAAATGTCAACTAGTCCACTTATTTAGGAAAACGAGTTAGAGGGTAATTTGGACTCTAAAACTGTCATTATCCTAAATTTTGTCTCATATCATATATATATCCACTATTACCATAAGAGAATCATTCTTGGTCAGTCCCTAATAATATAAAGACCAAGAGGAACGCAAAATTTTATTTTGAAGACTTTGAGAGCTAAGGAGCAAGGAGCAGAAGCTGGAGGAGAAGGGCAACACCATTTTTCCTAACAGACGCTCAAATCATTCTGTCTTCAAAAGTAATCTCATTTCATTTTCTGTTTTAATTATGATGAACACATTTATTTCTTTTGGTTTTATTTCTTTTATCATGAGCTAAATACTATAATACTTGAGAATCGCTGTTAAAAGGATGAAACCTAGTTTTTTAATATTCGTTAATTCCATTTGGGATTGTTTTAATTTAAATAGAATCGGATGTTATTCATTTCCTATGCTTTTATACTTCGTTTACTATTGTTAGTCTGGCCAATTAGTAATAGGTCTAGTATCTTTGGCTATTCGTCGCAAGACGATCGTTCGGGAGGGGGTCTAAGTACTGAACTAGGGCATAGACGTGTGGTGTTCGTTAGTGAACCGGGAGGTCTTGACTAACCACACAGTCCTTAGGATTTACATAGGAATCCATCTGATAGTATTTCAATTTCACACAGGAGGGGTTATTGGTACCGTAGGAGAGCTTCTTATCTATCCGGGAGGGATTTAGGAAGACATTAGAACCCCGATTACTGCATAATACCGATTTTACCCTTAAACAATAACGATTAATTAGCAACTTTGGTGATTCCCTAGCGAGACTCAAGTATATCTCTCATTCATACACAACCTTTTATTCAGTTTTACTATAATTTTAATCTTAGTTAATTGTAAATTTACTTTTATTTCTTGCGTCTAGTTAATTATTCCTCAAAACAAAACAAATATTTACTTTTATTGTTTGAGAAATTTATTCTACTTAGCGTTTAAACACATAAATCACAACCTAGTAAATCCTGAGAACGAAATATCCTTAATACTTACTAATCTTTGGCAACGATCCGTAGAATTGCGGTGAGTTGATCAATTCCAATGTGTTAATATATATCACACTCTAGGAACTACCAAGTTTTTGGTGCCACTGCCGAGGATTACAACGTTAAGTTTTTGTGTTTATTTCATTTAGTAGAGTTTATTGTTTTCAGTTTTATGCTTGATCTTTTTTTTAGTCTTTGCAGGTACTATACTTGTGAATATGTATGAGGGGTATTATTCAAACCCTAGTCCATTCAACTATGTGGAAGATTCTTTGGGATATTATCAATGGGGTAGTAACTACTACCAACAACGTTATCAACACCCGTAAGAGCAAGGATGGAACAATCAATGGGCCGGGAATATCCAACAACCTCCGAGAGTATCTAAAGCTTCCCAAGAATGGAGCGAAACACTTGCAAGCATCAAACAGTTAAGAGAAGAATCAAAGAAGCTCGTCGCCACTTCATAGACACTCGCCGCTTCTTCAAAGGCATTCCATCGCGAATCGATGGCAAGACGTGAGGTTGAAAAAGTGAATTTAAAGCCACGGTGGAAAGACTACAGAAGCAATCAAAACTAATTTTAAATATGTGCAAAGCCCAAAGTTAAGCTTCTAGCATCACCGAGATCTATAATAAGCCCTATCATGATTCAAATCTTTCGAGGTAGTGAAAGAAGACACTTGCGTAGGTGATGCGAAGGTTATGCCAAATGTGGTTGAAGATCAACACATGGTTGAGCCTTTTGTTAGTGGTGGGTCCTGGTATGTTATAAAATTAAGTACAGAAATAAAAGGAACCACAATACCGCAAGTGTACGGTTGTCCAAGTAATACTCCGATAAGTCGGGTTTCGTTCTCAGGGATTGGACTGGTATAACCAAAGTGTTCAATAGATAAATAGTAGTAATTGTAATTAAAGAAAAATTAAATATAAAAGATATTTATTTGGTTTCGAGTTATTAAACTACTAGACGCAAAGAAACAAATTACTGAAAATAAATACTAAAGGACTAGACGCAGATATGAGCTATACTTGAGTCTCTCTAGGGAATCGCCTAAACTTACCTAATTAATGCTTTCGTTAAGGGCAGAAGTGATATTTCTATATTAGTCGGGACTCTAATATCTCCTAGCCTCCATCAGGGTAGACCTAGGAGCTATTATTAGGTGCTACAAACCCCGTCAGGGCGATTATGATCCACCTTCGAATGATCAAGTATTCTACCCAATTGGCTATAAGGTTAACTAAGTCCGTCAGAATCAATAATTTCTACCTTAGGTTTATTATCTAGTTCAGTAATTAAACCCACGTTAAGGCGATCACTTCCCCACCAAAGTGAATTGCTTAATTACTATGACCTAAGTTTGATTTATGACTTAAAAATTAGTGAAATTAATATAAAATAATAAGCAATATGAAATACCCAATTCAAATTAAACTAGAAACTAATCCCAAATTGAAATAGACGAATTAAATAAATTAGGGTTCATCCCATTACGCGATTCTCAAGTAATTAAGGTTTAGCTCATATTGAAAGTAAAAACAATAAGGAAATTAATAATATACATGTCCTAATAACAGAAATAAAATAAGAACCTAGATAGAGCAATTGGCTTGAACTGTTGTTGGAGGAAAATGATTCTCTAGCTTCTGCTCTTGCTTCCGCCTCTTGACGCTCTCTCTAAGGATGATATAAATTGAAGAATAATTGAGAGGTGCTGAATAATTAGGTCTAAGAGGTGTATTTATAGGTGATAGAATGCCCTAGGTCGAATTTACTTGGAGTGGAAGACAAGTCAAGAACTCTTTAATTCGTAACCCTAAAATCTAGGAAAGGTAAGATTCTGCTGCTGATTTGTTTTGGTCATATCTCTATCAATACTTATCCGTTTGAGGCGTTCCACTAGTCGAAACCGCTTGTCTCGGAAAGCTCTTTCCATTGGTGCAGACCATTCTACCAAATTCCTAGCCAATCTTAACTTATGGTCTCGTCTTTGAAACGTGGCTGGAATTTCAGATTCATATTGCAGCTTTATCTTTTCCTTCTTTGCATATATCTTTCCTTAATCTTCTTATTTCCATGTAAATATCTTTCCTTTCCTTCTTATACTTGACTTGGTCTATAATTAATTACCATATATCTTTTAAAGCTTCACAATAAATAAATAATTAAACTGCATATGCTTTAAAAATAATAAATCAATAATTCAAGACTTGAAATAGGAAAGTGTACTCCAAATTAGAAACTCTAGAATAGTACTTCCTAACACACTAAAAATAAGCTAAGACTATAATTCTCACTTCTCCACCTTGCATTGAAATTTAAGAACATACTAACTTTGCACTAAAAATACTCGAATAACGCGTAAAAGCTCTAAAATGCAAATAGTCTAATTCCAAGGGGAGAAAGTGCAATATGACGAAATATGCATAAAAGTCTAGCTAATAAGTCAATAATTCACCTAAATTGATGTCTCCAAAGGCCTAATATTTAGAACAAATTGGGAGACATCAAGACCCCGAACTCAAACCTTTGTCGTCCCGACAAAGTAAATTAAAAACAGGGCCCCTTTTAGGTGAATGCAAAAGGTAGAATCTAGATAATATTCCCAAAGCACAACTTAAAACAACTCTCATATAGTACCACCTAAGAATTAGTATACACATACACATATCATGCAAAATCAAACACAAAATAATATCAATCCAAAATTAATTTCACAATGCTAAAAGGTTACGCTTACACTTATCTCAAGATGGTGGCTATAGGGTGTTCCTCGATCTTTACTTGCTTTGACCGCTCCACTTAGCATACTCCCTATTAACTCACTGTGTATCTAGGAATCAAGAGGTCTTTACGGTTTTAATATAGGCTGAAGGACGGTATGGTATGTATATTTGGTAAATTTGAAGTGAGCTTTTGGCTCTCTCCTCACTTACCATCAACAAAATGTCCAAGAGCTTTAGTTTACACTCGAATACGTTCTCACTCAACCCATTTGACGCGCTAATATAGCGTCCCCAAATTAACCCAATAAGCACTAAATATGATTCACCTAAAAATTTCCTCTTTTCCGGTCCAAATATATATTCTTTTCAAATCAATTTTTTTCTTTTGTATAGCTATGATTCTCTTCTTTTAATGTTTGAGATATCATGCTATTTTTTCATAAATTATGCCTTTTCATAACTTTAGATTTTTAGCTTCTTTTTCATTTACTATTACCCCGGAAAAGGGTTACAATATAATCATTGTGAATAATTATCAAAATAAAACAGAGCATAATTGATAAGCTCAAAAATCCCAACCCAATGTAAATTCCCATAATAGTGGACCCACCACCCCAAACTCAAGCTCAAGACAGAAAGTCTCAGGACCGTGATTCAAGTGCGGGTCATATGGTCATGCCTAACAATCTAAAGGGATATTGGCTTATAATGTGGCGACAAAAGAAAGGCTTAAAGGCTAAAAATTTGGCTAAGAATTATATAAGATAGAAGGCCAAAAAGGATTCAAAGGGCTAACAAAGAACTGCCTCTATCATTTTCCTATCTACACAACTTGCCTCTAGTTCGTACCTAAGTGGGTTCTCTACTCATTTGGATCTCACGCTCTACAAACCACTCATAATCCTTAAGCACAAGTTTACTTCTTTTGCATTGTTCATTAATTCTTCCTATCAATTATCTCATGTTTGCATGCAATACAAGTGCATTTTACACTAACTCCTAAAGTCAACTATTTTCTATCATAAATTCATGAAAAGCATGCTTGATGGGGGCATTTAAAATACTCTACAACTCTATAGTCAAAACATTCCTCAAACTAAATTTAAAAAAAAACAGTAAAACACATAAAATTGGGATGAAGCAACGAACCCCACCCCAAACTCAAAAATGAGTTGTGTCCCCACGACTCGAAAAAGACTCAATAAAGCAATTAAACAATTAAAACATATAAGAAAGGGATAGGAAAATGTATCTTAACCAGCACGAAGCTGGTTTCCATTGTTGCGTGTAGGTTGATCCCTTTCTGTTGCGTAGGTGGCATGTTGAACATTGCTCACTCCACGTAATATGATTTGCATAAGCTCCAATTCTTTTGTGACTTTTCCTATGGTTGGTAACACCTCTTCATGAATATCCTCCAAAAATTCCATTCTTTCAACTACATCTTTTAACACCCAAAAGTTACTTAGAGGTTCTCCAACTTCCTCTTCCTCTCCATGGTATTCTTGTCTTCCCAATCTTCTACATCTCAATGAACCCCAAACCCAAAACTTCATATAATAGAAAACTAGAGAAGAGTTTTGAAATTTGATGTTTTGAGGATTTATAATGAAGGATTATGGTGTTATATGAGATGGGAAATAAATTTGTAATGGCTTGGGGAAGGTTTAATGAATAAGATTGAAGCTTTGATGAAGAGGCTTAAGGTTGAAGGAGAAGATTTCTTGATGTTCTTGAAGGATCGTGGTGTTGGATGTGTGTTTGGAATGAAATAGGAGGAAGGGTTTACTGTTCTTTGGTGTTGTAGTGGTCTTTGTGCAGTTATATAATGGGTTATGGTCTGAAAAAATCATTTTGGAGAGGCTAGGGTTTCTTCTTGATGAAGTAAGAAGTGTATAAGGCAACAAACTCTTCAAAACCGACCTACTGACCGGCATACCGGCGGAATCACCGACATACCGGTGCTGGAGGTCTTCCTTGTTGTAACATTCTGCCTCGAACCCGAATCCATACTTGAGGCCACGTGTTCTTGGGCGCCGACATACCGGAAATCTCGCCGGCATTACCGGTGCCCTGGTTTTCACAGACTCGCGCTCCGTCAAAATACCCGAGTAGAGCACCCCGAGGGCACGGGTTTTCCTTCTGGTCGACATATACCAGGAATATGGCCGGCATACCGGTGCTAGACGGGTTTCTTTTTGTACCTTTCTGTCTTGAACCCGAGTCGCTATCCGTGGGCAAGTGTTTCTGCTCCACCGGCATGCCGGTGATCTGACCGGCTAGCCGGCTAGTGCAGCAGATTTTTCCCTCTTTCGTTCTTTAGCACCCCAAACTAAATTCCTACACCAATAACACACTACCTTTCTCATTTATTTATAAATAGACACTAAGACTTGACAATTTACTTATAAGTATACACTAGGAATTGAAAAACATAAAGCAAATTAAACATGGGTTGTCTCCCAAGAAGCACTTTTGTTTATTACGTCTTTAAGTTCGATGCGTTACCTTCCATGAAGATGGTATTGAGGCCCTTGCGGTTCTCCTCCGCTTAAATCCGCCTCTTCCTTGACATGTAAGCTTAAGAACTTTCCCACCTCGAATTTTATTTAACCGATCTTTGAAAGGGGGTGGGTAAGTACTTCATTTTGCCTTCTTATTTTCACGACGAAACTCATTTTCCCCCACACAATAGTAGATGACCGTTCTCGACAGTATAAGCTCACTTTTATTCCTCATTCCAATCTCACATTCCTCTTTAAAATGTGGCGGGTAGGTGCTCCTCATTGCCACTTTACTCTCGCAGTGTGGCACCTTGCTTGTATAGCACATGTCTGAACTTTGTGGTGGTGGAGGTGATTCGAATTTCACAGCTCTAATCTCATTCATGATTCGGGGTAGAGATGGTAATTGGTGAACTTTTTGTGGTGGAGATTCAACTTCTGTTTTAGCGTGAACCTTGAATTCTTCAATTGATTCTCCGACCACTTCAGATTCGTCTTTGTTGTCTCTATAACCTCGATCACCACCTCTTCTTGTTTGAGTTATCTATCTTGATCATGTGCGTACACCTTAGGAATAGCAATCTCAGTTTCAATTTCTAGGGTTTCGTTGCTACTCCTTCTTCCACTATGCTAACAAGATTCTCAACTACATGGTGGTCTTATATCTGGCATGGTACTCATATCACTATCACTAACATTGTCTTTCAACACTTCTTCCTCAACTACGTCTTCCAGTTCATAAGTTTTGCTACTACTCTTGGCGAGTTCAGGAGAATCATATTGGGAAGCCAGTTCATCTAGCATCTGTTTTATTTTTTTCATTCTGGCATTGCTTTCCTCATCTCTCGTCTTCTGCTCTTGAAATCTTCCCATGTTTTACTCTTCGTAACGACATTCGAATTTGGGGTCTTCATAAGACTTGCTATTACTCTCGGCAAAGTCATGAAAATTATATCTATAACCCCTTTCGTCTAGCATCCGGTCTATTTTTGCGCTACGTTCCTCGCTCTCGCGTTTGTATTTAGCAATTGTTTCATTAAAATAGGCAAGAGTTATTTGTGGAGGTTGTTGAATGTTCCATCTTTGATCTTGTTGATAGTGATAAGATGGTTGTTCTTGATGATAGTGATACGACAATTGTTGTGGATTATTCCCGATCCATTGGTTGTTCCATTGTTGTGGATTATTCCCGATCCATTCGTTTACTATTGTTAGTCTGGCCAATTAGCGATAGGTCTAGTATCTTAGGCTATTCGTTGCAAGACGATCGTTTGAGAGGGGGTCTAAGTACTGAACTAGAGCATAGACACGTGGTGTTCGTTAGTGAACCGGGAGGTTTTGACTAACCACACAGTCCTTAGGGTTTACATAGTAATCCATCTAATAGTATTGCAATATCACCCAGGAGGGGTTATTGGTACCGTTGGAGAGTTTCTTATCTATGCGGGAGGAATTTAGGAAGACATTAGAATCGCGATTACGGCATAATACTGATTTTACCCTTAAACAATAACGATTAATTAACAACTTTGGTGATTCCCTAGCGAGACTCAAGTATATCTCTCATTCATACACAACCTTTTATTCAGTTTTACTTTAATTTAATCTTAGTTAATTGTTAATTTACTTTTAATTCTTGCGTCTAGTTAATTATTCCTCAAAACAAAACAAATATTTACTTTTATTGTTTTATAAATTCATTCTACTTAGTGTTTAAACACATCAATCATAACCTAGTAAATCCTGAGAACAAAATATCCTTAATACATAATAATACTTGGCAACGATCCGTACAATTGCGGTGAGTTGATCAATTCTATTGTGTTAATTTATAACACACTCTAGGAATTACTAAGTTTTCGGCGCCATTGCCGAGGATTACAGCGTAAAGTTTTTGTGTTTATTTCATTTAGTAGAGTTTATTGTTTTCAGTTTTATGCTTGATCTTTTTTTTAGTCTTTGCAGGTACTATACTTGTGAAGATGTATGAGGGGTATTATTCAAACCCTAGTCCATTCAACTATGTGAAAGATTCTTCGGGATATAATCAATGGGGTAGTAACTACTACCAACAACGTTATCAACACCCGTAAGAGTAAGGATGGAACAATCAATGGGCCGGGAATATCCAACAACCTCCGAGAGTATCTAAAGCTTCCCAAGAATGGAGCGAAACACTCGCAAGCATCAAACAGTTAAGAGAAGAATCAAAGAAGCTCGTCGCCACTTCAGAGACACTCGCCGCCGCTTCAAAGGCATTCCATCGCGAATCGATGGCAAGATGTGAGGTAGAAAAAGTGAATTTAAAGCCACGATGGAAAGACTGCAGAAGCAATTAGAACTAATTTTAAATATATGCAAAGCCCAAAATTAAGCTTCTAGCATAACCGAGATCTATTATGAGCCCTATCATGATTCTAATCTTTCGAGGGATGACTTACCTCCTCAAACGATAAATATAGATAAAAACCGTATTAATTGATTAAGAGGTAGTGATAGAAGACACTTGCGTAGGTGATACGAAGATTATGCCAAATGTAGTTGAAGATCAACACATGGTTGAGCCTTTTGTTAGTGGTGGGTCCCGGTGTGTTATAAAATTAAGTACAGAAATAAAATGAACCATAATACCACAAGTGTACGGTTGTCCAAGTAATACTCCGATAAGTCGGGTTTTTTTCTCAGGGAAGGATTGGACTGGTATAACTCAAGTGTTCAATAGATAAATAGTAGTAATTGTAATTACAGAAAATAAAATATAAAAGATATTTATTTGGTTTCGAGTTATTAAACTACTAGACGCAAAGAAACAAATTACTGAAAATAAATACTAAAGGACTAGACACAGATTTGAGTTATACTTGAGTCTCGTTGGGGAATCACCTAAACTTACCTAATTAATGATTTATTTAAGGGCAGAATTGATATTTCTTTATTCGTCGGGACTCTAATATCTCCTAGCCTCCGTCAGGTTGGACCTAGGAGCTATTCTTAGGTGTTACAAACCCCGCCAGGGCGATTATAATCCACCTTCGAATGGTCAAGTATTCTACCAAATTGGATATAAGGTTAACTAAGTCCGTTAGGATCAATAATTTCTACCTTACGTTTATTATCTAGTTCAGTAATTAAACCCCCCGTCAAGGCGATCACTTCCCCACCAAAGTGAATAGCTTAATTACTATTAACTAAGTTTGATTCATGAATTCAAAATTAGTGAAATTAATATTAAATAATAAGCAATATGAAATACCTAATTCAAATTAAACCTGAAACTAATCCCAAATTGAAATACATGAATTAAATAAATTAGGGTTCATCCCATTACGCGATTCTCAAGTAATTAAGGTTTAGCTCATATTGAAAGTAAAAACAATAAGGAAATTAATAATATACATGTCCTAATAACAAAAAAAAATAAGAACCTAGATAGAGCAATTGGCTTGAACTGTTGTTGGAGGAAAAGGATTCTCCAGCTTCTACTCTTCCTTCCGCCTCTTCACGCTCTCTCTAAGGATGATATAAATTGAAAAATAATTGAGAGGTGCTGAGTAATGAGGTCTAAGAGGTGTATTTGTAGGTTCTAGAAAGCCCTAGGTCGAATTTACTTGGAGCGAAAGACAAGTCAAGAACTCTTTAATTCGTAACCCTAAAATCTAGGAAAGGTAAGATTCTGCCGCTGATTTGCTTTGGTTATATCTCTTTCAATACTTTTCCGTTTGAGGCGTTCCAATAGTCTAAACCGTTTGTCTCGGAAAGCTCTTTCCGTTGGTGCAGACCATTCTCCCAAATTCATAGCTAATCTTAAGTTATGGACTCGTCTTTGAAACGTGGCTGGAATTTTAGATTCATATGGCATCTTTATCTTTTCCTTCTTTGCATATATCCTTCCTTAATCTTCTTATTTGCATGTAAATCTCTTTCATTTCCTTCTTAGACTTCACTTGGTATCTACTTAATTACCATATATCTTTTAAAGTTTCACAATAAATAAATAATTAAACCGCTGATGTCTCCCTTTTTGGTCTAAATATAAGCCCTTAGGAGACATCATTTTAGGATGAAAATGGTCTTTTTACATTGACTTTAGTGCTTAAATTGCAATATTACACTTTCTCCCCTTGGAATTAGACTATTTGCATTTATAGTGCTTTTGTGCGTTAATTTACTTATTTTTAGTGCAAAGTTAGTAGGTTTATGAATTTCATGAAAAACCAATCCAAGAAGGAGATGTGAGAATTAAAGTCTTAGAATTTTTCTAGTGTGCTTAGTCGAGTTTCCTGAATTTAAATTGCACTTTCTTATTTCTAGTCTTGATTTATTGATTTATTATTTTATAAAGCATATGCGGTTTAATTATTTATTTAATGTGAAGCTTTAGAGATAATATGGAAATAAATTAGATGCTAAATCAATGCTAAGGAGATAAGGAAAGAAGATCTTAAAGAAATCTGGAGATAGAAGGAATTAGAGTCCAACTAGGAAAAGGAAAAGCTTCCTTATGAATATGAAATTCCAGCCACGTTTTAAAGATCAGTCCATAACTTATGATTCGCTAGGAATCTGGACGAGTGGTCTGTACCAATAGAAAGCTCTTTCCAAGACAAGCAGTTTCATATATTGGAACTCCTCAAACGGATAAGTATTGAAAAAGATATGACCAAATCAAATCAGCAGCAGAATCTTACCTTTCCTAGATTTTAGGGCTACGAATTAAAGAGTCCTTGACTTGTCTTCCACTCCAAGTAATTCGACCTAGAATCTATAAATACCAGCTCTAAACCTTAGAAAATCATCCTTTGGATGCATAAGCTTAATATACACAAATAAATCATCATAGAAGCAATCAAGAGGATCTAGAGGAGGAAGAAGCAACAGCTAGAGCTTAACTACATTAATTCAACACTTCTCCATCTCTATTCTTTGGGTAATTTAGTATTAGATCTATTTTGTCTATGAGGTATTTCTAAGCTAATTATTCAAGAACTTTTATTATGCATAATTTCTCTTTAGGATTGTAATTATATGAACCTTTGATTATTGTTTTTCTGTTTTAATTTGAATCTGGGATTTTAGTATTTAATTGAATTGGTTCTTAATTTCCATTGATTATATTCTTGTGCTTGTTCACTATTTCTGATCTAGCTAATTAGAAATAGGTTTTAGTAATTAGACTATTCCATATAGTGGCGTATGGATCATCCGACAGGGGGGGTTTAATTACAGAACTAGAATATAGACGCGTGGTATTCGTTATTTGACTGACAGGCTTGACTAACCACGTAGCCAAAGAGGTAAAATAGTATTCATCCAAAGAGGCATATTCGCCCATACATGGGTTTATAGTACTTTAGGATATCTTCTAGGTCCACCCTGACGGGGGCTAGGAGATAGTAGATTCCCGACTATTGTGAGATTTCCCATTCACCCTTATTCTTAGTAATCATAGATTCAATAGGATAGATTCATACTTGCATATCCTTATCTTTCTTGCATAATTATTAATTGTTTATTTTATTGTCTATTTTATTCTTTAGTTAATTAGAAAACAAACTCCTTTGCTATTTATCTTTTTAAAACGATTAGAACTATCTATTCTGATATTGAACGCAAATTTAAAATAACTCTTAAATCCCTGTGGAGACGATAATCCCGATTTTACTTATCTATTACTTGGTACGATCCGTACACTTGTGGTCTGTGAATCCTTTATTCCTTTGCTTTTAATTTATTATTTTATAACACACAAGGACCCACCAAGTTTTTGGCGCCGCTGCCGGGGATTTAAAGCGGTTATTTTATTTTGTGTTTAAGTTAGGTTAGTAGTTTTAGTTGTTTTCAATTTTACGTTTGTTTTGTTTTAGTCTCTTTTCAGGTTTTTCTTTAGGTATGGAGATTTCCCCCTATCAAGAGCAAAATCCACCACTTATGATGCCTCGTTCTCAAGGTCAAATTCCACCACAGTGGTGGTTAGAAGAACTGCAAGAGTCTTTTGATAGAATATCTACTTTCACGAATTCGACACGAGGGAGCTTGATAGATCATTATAATAGGCTCAGAAAGTTGGAGGACTCCCTCAATTGTTTCATGAAGACCACACAGGATAACATAGTAAAGAGTGATGCGAAAATCGATGCTATCATATCATTAGTGCAAGTCATGCAACAAAGCCATCAATTAATGGAGCAACGAATGACGCAACTCACAGAAACAATTGAGAAATTACAACAAGTACCCTCAATGCAAACTGGCCAAGCTACAGAGTTTAGCCTTCAAGAAGAGGAGGAAGTTGAATCGCCACCAGTTGCACCTAGTGAACTAGAGATTCCAACCATAGAAGAATCAACCACGCTAAGCATAGATGAGTCAATTTTTGGTAATGGAGTCGAAATTGAAATTAAATCTTGTGAAGGGAAGATTACATCCATGGAAAACCCAGCCAAGCCGTGTTTAGAGGAATCAAATATTGAGGAATCAATCTAGGATGGATTCACCACCTAGTACTCCATTGATGTCACCTCCTAATCCAATAACGACGAATCATTCAAACGGTGACATCGATAAAGCATTTGTAGAGGTGTGTAAAGACAAAGCTTACACCCAAATGCTTGAAAGTAATACAAAAGAACTCACACCGCAACAAGTATTCATAGAAGCTATTCCGGAAACAAAGGAGAATGCGAGTGTAGAGATCGAGGTTGAAAGTGTGGCCCTCATAACAAAAGAAAGTTCTAAAACATCCCTTGTTTTGGACAAAACTCTACAGGAGGAGCCACTTGAGTTCCCTATTATTCCAGAAGTATCTAACGAGGTTAAAGAGAAGGACCACCACCATGAACCTGTGAAGAAGAAAGCTAAAGATGAGTTTGGGGTCGGAACCACGGTCGCTTGGAAGGCCTCCAAACAAGAGAATAGACCACGAGGTTTAAAAAATGAGTGGATGGGACCATTTGTTGTTACTCGAGTAGTGACACCAAAATTAATAGAGATACAACCTTCGAGAGGTCAAAAGCTGCGAATTGTAGACATACATAACCTCACCCACTGCTGGGGAGGTTACATACTCAAGGGATAATGGAGGTAACCCGTCAAACTTTAAATGACGTTAAATAAAAGTGCTCTTGGGAGACACCTTAAGCTTTAATTGCTTTATTAGTTTAGTTTTTTAGTGTATATTATTTAGTTACACATTTTTTTAGTTGATAGTACATTATTGAGGAAGGTATTAGTGTTTTTGGTGCTTAGGTATTGGAGAAATCGAGTTAGGGAAGGCAAACAATATTTTTCGGAAAAATCTGATCATCGGTGCGGTATACCGGAGCATAGCCGCGGTGCACCGCAGTGGACAATAACCCGTGCCACGGTAGCAGCCACGTGATTTATGCAGAGAAGAAAAAAAATCGAGCTGATGGGTTCGGTATACCGGACCCTATACCGCGCCATGGTCCGCGAGCCCAAAACCCGTGCCACGGGGTCGTACCACATGTATTGTGCAGAGGCGAAAATTTTGAACGCTGATAGGTGCGGTATACCGGACCTCAGCCGCGGTATACCGCAGGTAGCCGACTGGAGAGAGAAAAAGTTGCGTTTTGAGCTTATAAAGGGAGGAAATTAGGCATTATTCCGAAATTACAAATCCTTAAGCCTCTTTTTCTTCTCCAAACCTCTCCCAACTCCATTAAAGCTCATTCATACCTTCACCAACCATCAAAACACAACCAAATCACCATGAATTAAAATCTAAATCCTTCCCTACATCATTACAAAGAAGTTTTAATCACCCAAATCATATCAAAACGTCTAGAACCCATGAATCAAAACCATGAATTTTAAAATCTTCTTCCATAATCCTTAAACCCATATCACCAAAGCTTGATTCAATCCTACCCACATAGAGAATTATCATCCTAAGACCTTTCCTAATCCAAATAAAGCTTGTTCCACCTATAATCAAGAGTTCAAATTTCAAAAGTGTTCAAAGCTTTGAGTTGGGGGTCAAAAGAGATGATAAAGAGATGATAGAGATTTTATCAAGTGTAAGGGAGATGAAGTATCAAGGCAAGGTATTGGGTATTGGAAGAAGATATACAAGAGATTTCTAGAGTGTGATTGATTGGGATGGAGCACAAGAGGATGTAAGGGAAAGCGAAATCGGTGATACATGGAGTTTACATACAAGGAAATCACTGCACCCTATCTTGGGTATTAAGAACGCGAGGCAATTGCCTCGAAGAGTATGTTTTCTTCCTTCCTTACCATTTTCTCTATATGCACTATTTGCTATTTTTATTTTATTGAGTCTTTTCGAGTCGTGGGGACACGACTCATGTTTGAGTTGGGGGTGGGGATTCGTTGTCCCCCATCTCCATTTTTTATTATTGTTTTTTTAGAGAAATTTGAAAAATTTTGAAATTTTTAAGAGATGGATTAGATGTAGAATGTGTTTAATAGCTTGAAAGCATAAGCTTAGTAAGTTGATGATAGAAAGTCGTATGTATATGAGCTGCTTTTTTTTGTATGCTTTGAGTATTTGCAGGAAAACACACATTGATAGTAAAGAAAAGATTAGTTAGCAATGCGATAGAAAGTATGTTCGATCTCAGGGAGCCATGAGTGGTGTGTAGGCCGTGAGATCCAAGCTAGTTTATAAACCCATTTAATGAACGTGCTAAAGGTAAGAGAATGACGAAATTGCATGGTTTAGAAAGTGATTAAGGCGGTTCTTTCATAAGCCCCTTGTTGCCTTTTAGCTTGCTGTCCATTTTATTATTATATATCCTTCTCAGCCCCTTCTAGCCTTTCTAAAGCCTTTTTATTAGCCACATTATAAGCCATATCCCTTTAGATTATAGGACTTTTCCATATGACCCGCACTCGAATCGCGATGCATAGACAATTGTTTTAGAGCTTGAGTTTGGGGTGGTGGGTCCACCATTATGGGAAATATTATTGGGTTGGGATTTGTGAGCTTATTAAGTGTGCTCTGTTCTATATATTGATGATGATTCACAGGTTTATTATATTGTAACCCTTTGCCGGGGTAATAGTAAATGAAAAAGAAGGTACGAGCTAATGTTATGAAAAGGCATAATTTATGAAAAATAGCGTGATATCTCAACATCAAAAAGAGAGTCATAGCTATAGAAAAGAAAAGAATTGATATGAAAAGAATATATATTTGGACCGGCAAAGAGGAATTTTTATGTGAACATCTTTATGCTTTAAATTGGGTTATTGGGGATGCTAATTTGTGCATCAAGGAATTCATTGGGTTGAGTGAGAACGTTTTACGAGAGTAACTCAAGCTCTAGGGCGATTCGTTGATGGCTAGTGAGGAGAGAGCCAAAAGCTCACTCTAAATTATCCAAATATACTTATCATACCGTCCCTAAGCCAACATTACAACCCTAAAGACCTTTTGATTCTTTGCTATGTAATCTAGAAGTGATTAAGCCGTTAGAGATTAGTTAAGTGGATCTTTGGATACTAGTGAAGTTCGATGAACAATCTATAGCCTCCATGGTAAACTGAGTAAAGATCCTCTCCTTCTTACATTGCAAAACTAATCCAACCTTGAATTCAAGCCGTGTTGATTGTAGATATGACAAGTGTGCAGGTATGTAGTTCGTAATTATTATTACATGAAATTTTATAAGTAGTTGCTTTGAGTTTATTCTATATATTCTGCTATCTTCTTCTCCCCCGTGCTTCATTGACTTAGCTGATATTTTCGAGACTTCCGTATGTTTTTATTTTTATTGTATCGGGACGATACAAGTTTGAGTTGGGGGTCTTGATGTCTCCCTTTTTGGTCTAAATATAAGCCCTTAGGAGACATCATTTTAGGATGAAAATGGTCTTTTTATATTGACTTTAGTGCTTAAATTGCAATATTACAATTTCTCTCCTTGGAATTAGACTATTTGCATTTATAGAGCTTTTGTGCGTTAATTTACTTATTTTTAGTGCAAAGTTAGTAGGTTTATGAATTTCACGAAAAACCAATCCAAGGAGGAGAAGTGAGAATTAAAGTCTTAGAATTTTTCTAGTGTGTTTAGTCGAGTTTCCTGAATTTAAATTGCACTTTCTTATTTCTAGTCTTGATTTATTGATTTATTATTTTATAAAGCATATGCGGTTTAATTATTTATTTAATGTGAAGTTTTAGAGATAATATGGAAATAAATTAGATGCTAAATCAATGCTAAGGAGATAATTGGATTAAATTTGGAAAGATTGTAAAAAGAAGGTCCCTCTAAAAAAAATCATCTAGTTGAAAAATCAAACTCCCTCATATCCACGTACAATATTCTAGTGGATACAAGAGTTGAGAGGTTGTGTGTAGTTAATTGTATTGGATAAAAATGTGATAAAAATTTGCATCACGAGTTTCAAAAGAGTCATTACACAAGATGCAAATATTGATGAAAAAACATTATCAAAAGTCAAATAGATATAATAAAAGTTCGACACAAAATATCAAATAAAAAATCTAGTAACATTATGTAAGAAAATAGAAAGTCTACGTGAAATATTATTTGCTAAAGAAGTAATAGGTTTTAAAAAGTTTTAATTAATAAAAAAATATATTTATCAATACCATATACTATTTAATAGATAATTAAATTATATAGAGTAAAATATACAAGAAATTATACATTTCCACTAGTATAGTTATAATGCCACAAAAAGAATATTTAAGGAGAATAAGGTATTATATTAACAGAAAACAAGTAAATAACCAAAAAAATCCAAATATTTATTATCTTCTCAACCAAATAAAAAACATATATATTCATGTTTATTCTAAATATTCCTTCCATATGAGTACTGAAATAAATGAAAGTATAATTTACTTATATGGAATACTATTTTCTATGATAATTCTAATAATATGGAGATAATGTTACAATGTTATTCTTAAGAAATCAAATGATATGTAGAAATAATTTTTTTGTCCATATTGTTTTTCTAATGTTACTTAAAATCAAGAACATTTTCTTTATGTTTTGATTTTATAAAATTTTGTTTTAAGATATACATATTATCAATTTTATCATATACTGAGAAAATAAATGTATATATTTAGATATCTATGTTAAGGAATGAATTGAAAATTTTATGAGTTCAAATTGTATGAATTAAAAATTAAATCAAAATAAAATGAGAAGTATGGGGACAGTAAAAAAGTTTTTTATAACACTAAGATACGAGCGATAAATTGTGAAACTCTACTAAGTGCTAATTTAGAAGTGTTTACAGGGGAAAATACTTAATAGTGCTTCTAGAACTTTCTAAGTGTGTTAGTCCCTAAAATACCTTTTTAAGAGATTAAAAAAAAGAAAGAAGGGGGTCAATTTAATCAAATATATGCTTCTTAAAAAATATACTTAAAGTGATTTTAGATTTTAAAATAATTTTTAAATTTTTTAAAAATATTTCAATTCAATTCTAAAAGCGTTTTTATATTAAAATAACCAGTTCTGAATAGACACTATGTATATACACCTCTCTTGAATAAAATAAATATATTATTTATAACCATTAGTTTAAAGGTATTTTATAAATATTAATACTTTTTTAATGTATTATATTTTTTTTAAATTTTGGGTAAGTAGGAAGAACAAATTAGTAGTTAAATATTATTGAATAATCTTAAGGCTAACTAAACCAGGTCCACCATCCTTTACTACTAAATTTAAATACATTATTTGACTTAAATCTCACACACAACACTTTTATCATTCTCTCAATTTATATTGTGTGTTATAATTTCTTCAAGATTATCTTTCTCATAATTGTTATTTATATTGAAATATATATTCGTTTAAATTATATCACAATCCTCATTAATTAGAGTAACCAGGTACAATACTATTACAAATGGTTACAATATTCTCGTTTTTATGACATTTCATTATAATGATCCTTCTTTAAAAGAATTGTTTTGATGAAATGTTAAGGCCATAAATCAAATTTCATAGTCTTTTATGAATAAAAAAATTCCACAAATCTAATAACTCACTCAAACATCTTGAACTACTAACGAATTTTATTTTTTATGGATTTTAAATTTTATTAAATATATTGCCCATACATTTTTTGTCACAAATAATATTATTGTATTTATATTTAATTTATAAATTACATCTATTTGAAATTAATACATCAACTAAAATATTTTAATATCCTAGAGTGAACAATATAAAAATTTAAATTATTACTATTATAAACAATTTTATTTTAAAATAAACAACATATTATAATTATATTTTACTACAATTTCTTTTTGTTTACTAATTTTAATATGATTTTGATTACTATAATTATATGATATGTATCTCAAAACTTTTCAAATATATTATTGAAAAATAATTACGCTATTTAAAATTGTATCAACATATAAATAAGTTATACATAAATTAAATTATGTTAAATAAATTAAAATAACTATTAAAGACACCATAACTCAATACTTATTACATGTTTTAATTAAAAAATAATAATATAAAACAAAATAATCATTAAAATCTCACAAATAATTCATTTATACTAGCCAATTGGAAAATTAAATTCTAACCTAGCACATATGAGGTTAGTAAATATATTCAGGTGTTGCCAAAATAAAATTATCGTTGGATAAGTATATGTATGAAAGAGTTTAAGTTATGTGTCAAACTTAGCTAATTGGCATAAGAGTATGTTGTTGTCTCAAGATATGTTGTTGTCTTGTATTCATATTCAAATTTATTTACTTAGACAACCTATTATATATGGTTATCAACTAATATGATATGACTACTTGTTCTATATAATAATTTAAAACCCATTAATAGGTCTCTTTCTGCTCGAATGATTAATATTTTAATCATAAACATTAAGTCCGACTTTTACACCTAGTTTTATTTTATTAATTATTATATTACTACTAAATAAAAATAAAATCTTTTGATATTATATTTTTTTATGAATGTTATAGTTAACAAATTTTCCAGTCACATACATTATTACATTACTATATTTAATAAAAAAAATTCACAGTATGTAAAAAATAGAAATTATAGATGAACAATTATTTAATAAACAAATAATATTACACTAAATGGAAACAGGGAATCGAAACACAATTTATGGCCTTTGACGAGGCTATCAGTGTAGATATTGCCGACACCTTACACTACATTAAAAAGTAAATTAAAAAGAGTTGCATCTAATTAGAATTTTAATATGATATTTATAACTATTAGGGTAATATATGTTAATAATCATGTTGTTTCTAGCTTCATATGTGACAAAGTTGTATTTGTAATCTTCGAACACCCAATTGTTTTATCTTATATATTTTTAATGAAATGTTATCTTGACACATTTATCTACAACCTTGTTAATTTTATTTAAACTTATAACTAAAACACCAATTTGTTCATAAAAAATAAAAGGGAGAAAATTTATCATTGTATATATCTTTTAAGAAAAATAAGTTTAATATAGTAAAGATTTAGTATTACTTTTACATTGTTGACCAAATCTAATCAAATTCATTAAATAGTATTTTCTTAGAATGAAATCTAATATTTACTCTAAAAACTAAATCAAAAACTTATATACTCACATGCACTAACGCTAATACATTTACTCTCCTCCCAATAAAATGAAATATTAATAAAAAAATAACCTTTAAAATCTTTAAAAAAAATAAAAACCTTTCTAAATAAGTACATTCATATAAAACTAAGACTAACTGTAATTTATAGTTAAACTCATTTATCGGTAGTACTGTATTTCATAAAATATATTTCTTAATCATTTAACCTACTTAATGAGAAATTAACTTTTCTACTTCCCACAATAAGGTTTATTTCATTCTATTTAAAAAAACAAGACTACTAATCTTCACTGCCAATGCAAATATTTTCAATCTATCAATTACATATTAATAGTAATTTTGAAACTTCCATTTTCCAAAAACATACCTCACAAGTAACTACACCCTAGAGTTTCAATAAAAAAATCATTAGTTAAACAAAATTTACCTGAAAAGCTTTATTGATCTCTCTATATGAAGTAATAAACTTCTTCAAACTCAAGGAGTTGAGCGTAATAGGGTTTTCTTAATCGAGATGAAACACATGTGTTTGGTTGATGAAAACCTAAAAGTTTTTCTAGTCTCTGTTTGTTTTTTGTTTGTAATAACCTAAATAGATAAATATACATGAATGGTTAAAATGGTAAAATAACTCGTTATTAAAAGTTAGAAGTTACAAATATTAGCCAAACCTTTTCATAGCCACCCTTCATGGTGACCTATAAATATTAAAATTAAACAAATTGTTAACAAATTAAAACAACAAAAAATCAAAAAATAACACCTTAAAATGTATAAATTTATATAGAAGAAATCAATTTAAAAAATGTTAAATCATAACGACAATAATTGCTCAACTAAGTGTAGTTTGACCGGTAAATGCATATTTCGATGGTTAAAACTATGTGATGAGAGTTTCTCAAACTTTAATGGTTACTTCGATGAATATTAAAGTGTAATATTTTTTACATATGGTTCTATAGAATTTTGGGTTCAAACAGTATAATGTTCTATTAAAATAAAAAAACTAGATATATAGAGCAGCTTGTTAATTGTTGTAAATTATATACATATTTATTTATTCGGGAATGCATTATTGTTGTTGGATTTCAATCATTACGTGGGTATCCAAACTTCCCAGTAAGTTATACATGTTTGGTCAATTCAAAATTAATTCAAATATATGAAACCATTTTTGTTTGGTATTCTGATAGAATTCCTGGTATAGATTGTGTTAGTCATCTGTCTATTCTTTGACAATATGTTGAATGTAGTTATAGTTAACTTATTTGTTTAGTCTATATATTTAACTATGACAAAAATTTAAGTGAACTGAAACAAAAATAATCTACAAAATAATAAAATCTATAGATACCAAAACAATTAAGATTATTATTTTATATCTCATAGCATGCTTGTGTTAAGTGGAAATGGAATATAAATAAAATGTATTGTGTATACAAGAATATGTGGTTGACTAGGCCACTTTTTAGTTATATCTTTAGTATCCTAATCCCTGTTTATCTTTTTTGTGTTTTATTATATATATTTGTTTAATTGACTAGTTTATTTTTCTATTCATTTTTATCCTGCTCCTTTTGGAATGTAACCCCATTTAATGTTGTTTCTTTTTCAGAATTACAAAATCTAATACTTTATATTGATAGTATTATTTAGTAACCAAATACATTGTGAAATTGCGTTAGACAACAACTCAATAAGAAAGTGACATGTGGCAAATAATATAATCTTATTAGTTATGTAATAATTAGAATAGGTTAAAACTTCAAAGTACATTTATTCACCAATGATAATAATTCAGTTTGAAAAGAAAAAATCAAACTTGCAGAATTAAATTCCACAATATTTGAAGAGATTCCAAAATAAATTTATAAAAGTATAGAATTGATAAATTTTCATGAACACGTTACACAAGAAAAAATTTCTTATAGGTTACAAATATAGGGGTGGACACATGTCAATGTGAAAATATTTTATCCATTAAAATAAACCAAGTTTTGGTAGGATTAAATATAAGTTATTTTATATGATTATATCATCACATGCTCAACTATTAGGTTTTTGTGTATTTAAACAATCTTATAATTTAAAATGTTTCTTATATTTTAGTATGTATAATTATTTGTTGGTAAGGAAATTACAATACAACAATATATCAAAAATTTATATTATTCAGAACATAATATACTATGTATATATATTATCTTTATATATTAATAAAGTGATTTCTTTACGACATAATTATTTTATATAATTATAAAGTGATTAATATACTAACCTTAATTATTATAAAAGAGATGTGGATATTATTGAAATGCAATGATCATCATCTCTGAAATACACTTCAAAATTACTTCAATTGGTTTAGAGTACAAGACCTCTCAATTTTTTATTATAGGTGAACAATTAGAACCATAATTTTGTTTTATAATATATAATTATCTATTGTATTCAACTTTACACTAATCATGAATATTATGATATTTTTAATTAATTAATTATATATATCATTAATCCATAAACTGCCACATAATATAAAATTACATTTTTATATAAGAAATAATATTAGTAAATAACCTCAAAAATTATGTTTAAAAAATATTTTTCACGTGTAAGAATAAGATCTCAAATCACCTAACAAAATGATAATATTTATAATGAAACTTTTTGTTTCATATTGACTCTTATGAGTAGTAACTTTTGAGAAAACTGAATTTTTTATTTGTATTTTCTAAATCAATTTAAAAAAAATAAAGATCTAGCATGAATAATTTTCACTAATGAAACATTTAGCTTATAAAATTAGTTGCAAAGTATTATAGAAAACCCACATGTGAACAAGTGTCGATCTTCACTAATGGAGAGATATATAATAAATAGAATATATAATGTATTAGAAACAAATTTTTCATTGATAAATATAATATAAAATTTGTGACCTCCATCAATTGTTGTGGTTGTCAAAGTAGAATAATTTTAAATGATAAACTTATTTGTTCTTCTCATGAAAGCCTTATTACATTAACCTCTACAAAATTGTAAATATCATTACTCTGTCACCTAATCACCTAATGTGCAACGATTTGTAAAAGTTAATATGGATAGAAAAGAATGAAGTTGTAGTAGTTTAATTCATTTGTAAAGATTATGAGAACGTAATTTTGTTTGGAAATCACTACAATATTTTTTTGGCCTCCTTTTATATTTCTAAGGCCATTCCAATGTGCAATTTTGTAATGTTATTATACAACATATTCCCCTACGTCATCCTTACGTGATGGCGTAGTGTATGTAGAGGTCATATACTCATCAATCACTATGTTAGATTTTCAATATAACTTTGTTACTAGAAATATAATTAAGATGCTATGCATGTTTCTCTCATTATATCAAGTTATATGAGAAGAAATAGAAATAGTGATCTCAACTGGATTACAAAGAATCATCTGGAAGATTATCTTCCTAATTATTGGATAATAAGAAATTATATGGTTTATTAAAGTCTTGCATATCGTATTTGACTTGTAAGGTGTCATGTGTCTATTAAACTAATATATACTCTTGTTGTATTTATTTTTTGCCTTTCAATCTTTAAATGAATTAGATATATTTTGCCAAAAAGGGCTACTATATATTTTTTTCTCATGTATATTTAATTAAATAATTATAAAAATACAATATCACAACATATCCTAAAGACAAGGTTTGCAAGTTAATCAATAGTAACCCAAAACATATCTACCCTAGACACTTATTACTACTGTAGTCTGCCAAAGGAAATCGTTGTCCACTACGGTGAAAGTTGCGTCGGATATCAAAGGTATCTTATCTGTTTGTAAGACATAATTTTGTGAGCAACCATCTTGGAATCGATCGAGCCAAACTAACTCATCATCTAGTCCTGCAAAAAAATCATCATCGATAGAACTATGTAAGATCTCCAAACCATTATTAAAATCTTCAACCTCTTTCAACATATCATTAATTTCCTCCCCACCATCTTCAGTATTTTTTGGCGCTGGAAGGACAATCTCTAGCGACGAGTAGAAAAAGTTGTTTAGGTCATCAATTTTAAATTTTTTAGGGTCATGAACATTTTGGAAAGAGATATTTCGGCCTTTTGTGAGGGATTCTGGCACGAGGTTCTTGGCGAGTTGGCATAGGATGATTGTGTTTATCCGTATAAGTCACAATAAGAATAGTAGGGTTAGTTTTGTTTTGATCTACTTGATTTCGACCTAGGCACTCCTTTGAAGTGACACATTTGTAGTAACTCCTGGTTTTATTCAAAATATTGATTATAATTCATTTGAAACTTACTAAACATCTATAAATACATTAAAAAGCAAATACGCACTTTTTAGACGTCCTATATAAGTGTGAAATAAGGTTAATACAATAAAGATTTCATATTACTTTTAAATTGTTGGCCAAATCTCATCAAATTCATTAAGTCGTATTTATTTAGAATGAATTTTAATATTTAATTTAAAACTAAGTCAAAAAATTATATACTATTACGCAAGGGTGCTAATACATTTCCTTGGCTCCCAATAAAATGGAATATAATAAAAAAACATAACCTTTTAAAACTTTAAAACATAGAAACCTTTCTAAATAAGTACATTAATATAAACCTAAGACTAACATTAATTTTTTGGTCAAACTCATTTGTCGGTAGTACTGTATTTCTTAAAAAAAAACTTATATTTCTTAATCATTTAAACTACTTAACAAGAAATACACTTTTTTGCTTCCCTAAAATAGTTTTTTTCATTTTGTTTTAAAAAAACAAGACGACTAATCTTCACTACCAATTTAAAGATTTCCACGGTATCAATTATATATTAATAGTAGTTTTGAAACTCCCTTTTTCCAAAAGCATACCTCACAAGTAACTACACCCTAGAGTTTAAATAACAAACTCACTGATAAACAAAATTTACCTGAAAAGCTTTATTGATCTATCTATATGAATTTATAAACTTCTTCAAACTGAAGGAGTTAGGCGTAATAGGGTTTCCTTAATCGAGATGAAACACTACTTTGGTTGATGAAAACCTAAAAGTTTTCTTAGTCTCTCTTTATTTTTTGTTTGTAATAATCTTAAAATAAAAATATACATGAATGGTTAAAATTTTAAAAGAACTAGTTATTAAAAGTTAGAAGTTAAAAGTATTAGTAGAATCTTTTCATAGCCACCTTTCTTGGTGACCTACAAATATTAAAATAAAACAAATAGTTAACTAATTAAAAAACAAAAAAAAACAAAGAAATAACACCTTAAAATGATTAAATTTATACAGAGGAAATCAATTTAAAAAACAAATTAACTAATTTTAGTTTGCATATTTCGATGGTTAAAACTATTGATTGAGAGTTTCATAAAATTTTATATTTACTTCAATGAATATAAAACTGTAATTCTTTTTTACATATGGCTCTATAGAATTTTGGGTTCCAATAGTATAATGTGCTCATACAACAGAAAAAATAGATATACAGCGTGAGAGTTTATTTATCTGGGAATGCATTATTGTTGTTAGATTATTTATCGATGGGTTTTTTGTATTTCTCTTATGTTTCATATATTTTTTTGATCTATCAATCATTACATGGGTATCCAAACTTCCTGGAAAGTTATATTTTTTTGGTGATTGAAAAATTTATTTTAGTTAACATTCATATATATGAAACGTTTTTGTTTGTTGTGTCAGATTGAATTCTTTGTATAGATTGTGTTTGTCATCTTTGTATTCTTTGACAATATTTTATATATCTGCTTATATTTAACTTGTTTGTTTAGTCTATATATTTAAGTAGGTATTACACAACAAAAAATTAAGTGAACTGAAACAAAAATAAATTACTAAATAATAAAATCTATGTATACCAAATAAATTAAGAATATTATTCTATATGTTCTAGCAAGGTTTTGTGAGATTGGAAAGGGAATGGAAATAAAATGTATTGTATTTGTATATACAAGAATATATGGTTCGTTCAAATATAGTGGGATTAATTTTTATATAATGTAATGGCTATCTAGGCCACTTTTTGGTTATAATTTTAGTATCATAATTCTAATTTATTTTTATTTGTCTTTTATTATATATATTTGTTCAATTTATTAATTAATTTTTCTATTCATTTTTAACTTGCTCCTCTGGGTTGTAACCCCGTTTAATGTTGTTTGTTTTTCTTAAATAAAAAATCTAATACTTTATATTGCTAGTATTATTTAGTAACCAAGTTCATTGTCAAATTGCACAAGACAACAACTCAATTAGAAAGTGACAGATGGCAAATAATATAATCCTATTAGTCAAATTTATGAGTAGACACATGACAATTTGAATATATTTATCCATTAGAATACACCATGTATTTGTAGGACTGAATGTAAGTTATTTGATACTACGAATAGATCAACACATGCTCGACTATTAAGTTTTTGTGTAACTTATACAATATTTTAATTTAAAATGTTTAGTATATCTTAGTATGTATAATTATTTATGGTAAGGAAATTACAACAAAACAATATATCAATAATTTATATTATTCAAAATATAATATACCATATAATTATAAAGTGATTAATATACTAACCTTGATTATTTTAAGAAGATATCTGGATATTATCGAAATGCAATGATCATCGATCTCTGAATAATACTTTAAAATTACTTCAATTTTTATAGAGTACACCAACTTATGAAAAAAATGATTATATATGAACAATTAGAACCATACATTATTTTTATAATATATAAGTATCCATTGTATTTAACATTAAACTAATCATGAATATTTTGATATTTTTGATTTTTTAATTAAATAAAATTATATATCATTAACCATAAACCACCACATCATGTTAATTACATTTTTATATAAGAAAAAAGTATCTGTAAATAACATCTAAAAATATGTTTTAAATAAATATTTCTCTCAATTATATCAAGAAAATATCAATTTTTTTATATGACTAGTTAGATTAAATATAATTTTTACATCAAAGAATAAGATCTCAAATTACCCAACAGAATGAAAATTTTTATAATGAAACTTTTTGTTTTGTATAAAATCTTATGAGTATTAACTGCTTTATAGGATCTCAATTTTTTTTATTTGGATATGGGATCTGATTTTTTTTATCTGTATTTTCTAAATCAATTCCAAAAAATATAGATCTAGCATGAATAATTTTCACTTATAAAATGTTTAGGTTATAAAATTAGTTGCAATGTTACAGAAAATGTCACATACCGATTTCTTATGGTGGGTGGAGGTGGTTGTTTGATGGTGGACATTCTTTTTTTTTTTAATTTATAGAAAAGATAAATTGTCAAGAAAGAGAGATACCAAAGATGGAAATAAATTTTAGGTTTTTTTAAGTATTAGTAGGTACTAGAAAAATTAAAACATAATATAATTGGACCCAAACAAAATGTAACTTTTTTCACCTCTAGACTTATCCTTATTTAGACCAAAATAACAGACAGTGAACTTTTAGTATAAACTTATTGTAGTTGAAAAGTATTATTGCAAGCCCACCTGTGAACACGTGTCTTGATCTTCACTAATGGAGAAATATATAATCAATGGAATACTTAGTCTATTAGAAACAAAATTTTCATTGATACATATAATATAAAATTTGTGACTTCCATCAGTTGTTGTGATTCTCAAAGTACAATATATTTAATTGATAAAATTATTTGTTCTTCTCATGAAAGCCTTATTACCTTAACCTCAACAGAATGGTAAATCTCATTACTTGGTCACCTAATGTGCAATGTTTTGTAAACGTTAATATGGATATAGTAGACAAGAACAAAGTTGTAGTAGTTTCAATACTTTGTAAAGATTATGAGAACCTTATGTGGTTTGGAAATCACTACAATATTTTTTTTCCTCTTCCTTAATTGCTAAGGGCATTCCAATGTGTAATTTTGTAATGTTAGTAAACAACATGTTTCCTACGTCATCATTAGGTGATATGGTAGTGTAAGTGGAGGTCATCAACTCACCAATAATTAAGTTAGATTTTCAATATAACATTGTTACTAGAATTGTAATTAAGATTCTACTGATGTCTCTCTCATTATATCAACTTTTATGAGTGAAAATGGAAATAGAAAACTCGACTGGATTACAAAGATTCATCTCGCATATTGTTGGGAATTTTATACTAACACCTTAGGTGTCGTGAGAGATGTGCTTACACCGCCTAGGCACAAATTAATGAAAAAAATTGATTAATTATAAAATGCCCCCTAGACGTAAGACCCTGTTCAACTGCCAAAGCCACGAATCCGATTATACAAAATTGTTTAAATATATACACTAAGACTTTGATTGAGTGTTTATAGTTGTATCCCATATTATGTGTTCGTTTGGCAGTAAGATTAAAACATGTTGAAGAATGGATTTTAGATGGAATCAAAGGATTCGATTTGTGTTGGTTTTTCAATTTGAATTTTGTTATAAATTTTACAAATACACTCCCCGTATCGATATGTTTTGATGATAAAGTCATTATCAAAAATATATAAGAGAACCTTAAGAGATTTATTAATAGAGAGAGATTAAGATATGAGAAATGTGTATTTTATAGTTGGAGAGTAGAGACAAGAGTGTGTACATTTATTATCAAATGATTAGCATTTGTTTATAAGAAATTTATACGACTTTGGAAGAATTGTACCTGGATCAAATCACCTACACTTCCTTATTTCACTAAACTTATCGTAGTCGAGGGTGATGTCTCAGGATTCACCCATCTTTCTTATTACCAATTGTTTCTTATTAAATTTCTCTATCTCTTTTGCAATTTGTATTCCCAACTATATCTTATGGACAATGTTGCTTGATGTGTCTGAACTTGCTGTTGTTATAGCATGTTATCTCTGTTCTTATTTTTAAAATTTCTCATGTGGATTGCTTGAACTTTCATTTCAACGAAATTTCTTTTCTTACACGATTCATTGGTTAATCAAATTCGTTTATTGTTCATACTATGTCGTCAAAATAGAACATAAGAACGATATAAATTTATATTTATATTACAAAATAAAATATTTAACATATGTCAGCCTTTATAATTAATCCCTCCAATTTCTCAAATCAAGTTATTAGAGGGAAAAAAATTTTGAACCATCTTGAACTAGTCTCAAACTTTATATAATGTATATGCAAATTTGAATAAGAATAAGTGGATATGATTATTTATCTAATTAGAATTTTAATATGATATTTATAACTATTAGGGTAATATATGTTAATAATAATATTGTTTCTAGCTTCATATGTGACAAAGTTGTAATTTGTAATCTTCGAACACCCAATTGTTTTATCTTATATATTTTTTATGCAATGTTAGCCTGACACATTTATCTGAAAATGGTCTTTAGCAAATTCACTTGAAAAGGTGAGTCATTTCTCCAAATTAATTCGATCTAAGCAATGAAAAAAAAACCTTGAAATTTTTTGAATAAACATTCCCATAAAAAATTGCAAAGTTGTATGATGGAAACATATTTGCTACTTTTATAATCCATTGATATATTTGGCTATTTTATAAAACGGGACCTACACAAAAACAAAAACTTGTTTACAAATATTTTTATAAATTTATTGAGTTTCAAGTAGGTACAATTTAAATTCAAAAATCGCACGATCAAAACTAAACATTGTGACACACCTAAACTAAAAAACAAAGAATATTTTCACATATACATACATATCAATTGAAAAACCAGTCACTGCATCCATATTATAGGGACACATTAAGTGAGTGTAAACGAAATTTTGTCTTCTCATGCATAATTATTAACATATAACAATTTATTATTTTATCAAATTATAAATTTATCAATCAACATATTTTTCATTATTTTGCAAGATTCTAATATAACATAGCTTTAAAACTTGCTTGAGATTTTCTCCCCAAGATGTAGGTCTACAAAAATACTCAAATTTCATATACTAAAAGAAAATTTAAAATTATTTCATGAAAAAATTAGGCTCAGATTCTTATTGATTCAGGTTATATGTCAAAGATATAGTTCATGTCTCAATAAAATATTCTATTTGATCACACAAAAGGCTTCTAGGATCTAAAATAATAGATATATATCCTTGTTGTATTAAAGCCTTTTCATACTCAAGAGTTGAGAATGTTCTACCTTAGCGTAACCTAAAAAATCCTATTCCAAAACCCTCATTATATCAAACTCGGGTAGGAGTTAATAGAGGAGTTACACCTAACAATTTGAATAATCCGCATATAGAGCAAGGTTTTTCCGAGAATAAGCCAATTTCATATTCAAGCTGCTTGATTAAAGCCAGATCACGATATACAAAATCAATTTATGATTTATGGAAACTACGATGGTGCTACACAACAAGGTCAAGTTGTATCGAGTAAGATTTTTATACAGATGTGTGATACCTACATTACTCAACTTGTCACTCACGAGACACTATATTACACCATTTTACTATTTTGATTTACCGGAGGTGCGAGTGAATGGTTGTATCATCAACCATCACATACAATTATATCATGGACAAAACTGCAAGCAAGTTTCTTTGATTGCTATTATCCACACGGTATGATAATGAAGAATCAAAAAGAGCTTGCCATTTTCCACCAAGACGATGGTTAAAGTGTAGGCGAGACATAGATAAAGTTTCAACATAGGTTAACTAGATGTCCACGTCATGGTTATACCCTTCAGTTTCAATTTCTAATGTTCTATCAAGGTCCAATTATAATTCACAATTGAAAATAAATTACATTGAAATAGAAGATTTTTCAAATAAATGTGCCCTTTTTTTTTTAATTTATACCAAACCTTATTGTTATTAATTGTTTTGATTTTTCTATGATCTGCATTACTAAAAAAAATTGTCACTATTATATTTAGTTATATTTTTAAAAATTAAGGAATACATTAACACACTAATATATGGATAATTAACTAATAATGTGTTTATTTATAATAGGTAAAATAGCATAAATGTCAAAAAATATTCTTAACATATCTTATTTTTCTCCCAAAATTTCAAGTTATTGTTTGGTTAACTTTGTTATCTTAATGGATTGTTGAGTTTGTTTAATTTGTTGAATATGTTTATAGGGGTTCATTTATAAAATAAGGCCCAAAAAAATTTATAAAGAATTATCTTGTCAATTGAAGTCCACAATGCTAAATAAGTCTTGAAATATCATTGTGGCTAGTTAGGCATATTTTTTTCTTGTACAACCCTATTGACCACTAACACCAAAAGCCCAACCCATATTATATGTGTATATATTCAAACCCTATTTTCCAAAACTCACCCCCTCCTTATTCCTTTTTCTGTCCATCTCTACCTCTATATATATCACCACTATAATAATGTAGGTAAGTGTATATGAATTTCAATTTCAGATATATGGGTAAAATTTTACTTGATTTGTGTAAGCTTGTGAACAACATTGTATCGTTAATCACTAAGATAGATGGTCACAACATTTCAATTGAGGTATGCTTTTTTATTATACTTTTATTCCTTATGGTTTGATTTTTATAGTTTTAATTTTAGGGTATCTGGTAAATGAATTTTGTATATAATTCTTGCACGTTATATATTCTTTAATTAGCATAAATATATATTATTTTTAGGTTTATGAATTATAAATTATTTTATAAAATACAATTATACATTATTTTATAAAATACAATTATACATTATTTTATGAAATACAAGTAATGTTTAAATTTTTTATTAAAAAATTTGTGCATCTAGTTTGTGATAAACAAAGAAATAGCTCTATAAATCCACTAGTAAACAAATAAGTTTAAATCTACATGGTAATTTAAACAACACACATATTTCCTTTACAAATATTTATTCAATCTCCAAACATTATGTCGACAAATTACAAGGGTTGAAAAATTGATTTATGAGTTGAAGCCACTCCTTCGAGGCAATATCATTCAACACTATATCCAATATGGGTCTCGTCACTAAGTTCTTTACCTATCATTTTATCACTCGTACATGTGGTCACACTATTCATATCCCACCTTTAAAATAAGTTTTACCTATATGATATTAGATAGGATGGGTGGGTAAATTCCCTTCTTCTCTTGTGTTAGACTTTACTATATGTCCTACATAATATTTCTATCTATATGGAGAGAGAAATGTTAAATGATAGATGAAGAGTATTTCTCACAATATCTTATCTTTATTTAACACCATATTGTTAGTGAAACTTTTAAACTTGTATGAGTGATGAACAAGGGTCAACTTTCTAAATAATTTGTAATATTTGTATATTTTGAATTTTTTCCCATATGTAAAGTGGAGGGGTGTTTATAAGAGATAATGAATAACTAAATCACTGATTTCTTGTCATCGCAGTTGCATTTCAAACATGTAAAAATATATCTTTATTTTTTATTCTTACTTATACTTTTTCTTTTATATTTTTACAACTTCTACACATTGTAATTACCATATAATGTGATAAAAGTATCTAAATTTGACATGATTTAGTCTTAATATAATTTTGTTGTTATATTTTTTTATCTTGGGCAAATTTGTATATGTATTGTTTTTATACTATGTATTATTGCCCATACCATTTAAAACAATAAAAACTCTGCTAATAATTCACAAATAATGTTAATAATGAATAAAACTTACATTTTTTATCCAAAAATTGAGAAGACGCTTAAGCATGAATATCAACAAAATTGAACACCTTTCCACCATTTACATTACTTGAATTAAATTGTAATATATTTGTTATAAATCAATCTCAAGAATACTTTAACAAGCAAGAAACGGTAATTTACTTAATAAAAATTTCATATAATCATCCACTTGATTAATTTTGTAGGGGCATGCTTAGAATTCGAGACATATAAATTTCAATTATTTGATATGTATAATTATAAGAAAATAAAAATTAATGTTTTTTAATTTTTATATCAATGAAAAAAGGTTTTATTCATATGAAAAGTTCTTGATTCATTTTAGTTTTAAAAATATCTCGAAATAATATATTTTTGTTTTATTTTTCATATAAAAAGAAATATTCTACAGAAGTGAATTCCACCTGTGTTTTCTATGATATATGGCAATTAATAAAATCAACCCATCTCAAGGAATGCACAAACTAAATTCTGGCTAATGAATATATCAAATCCCAAAATTAGTTTACTTTAATTAGATTTGAGGTATATAAATTTCCCTCGATATTGTAATCCTTAGACGAATATAGTGTCTCTATTTTCAATATTTGTCCACAAGATAATAATGAATACTTGATTTTTTTTGAAGGAATCAAGAGACGTTAGCTCGTAAAGCAACTTTAGCCGTGATGAACTACTTTCTAGGCCACCTCCTTGGCCTTTCATGCGTTGCTTCAGTGGTAGGTTGTGGTTGAAGTGGTTGTGATGATACGTGGTTGAGCTGGCTACAAGCCAGCACTAGGGTGACCATACGTGGTCTCCCCCTTGACTTCTCAAACTTAAATGGTGTTGTATCAATGGAAGAAGGTGGTGGGTGGTTCAAATTGTTTTCCATTAAGGGACAAAGAGACAATGATAAGAGTATAAGAATTATGAATATTTTTTTCAAATAAATAAATTGTTTCAAATAAAGGTGTTTTTATATTTGTATTTTTATCCTTATATAGATGTTGTAAAAATTTCAAAAATCTTACCTTTTGATTTTATATTAATGATTATTTGACGTTTAGGTGGAGTTGAGATATCAAGCTATTGTAACTTAAATTCTTGTCGCTGAATTTTGAATTCTCGGTCTTGACCCATTCATTGAGACATAATTACAAGCTATTTAATATTGTAACATAAATTTTGTCTTTGAAAACTATATCCAGATAAGATTTTGATATGAAAAAGTATTCTTAAAACATGCTTCGATATTTTAGATTTCTCTTGGTCTTCTGTTTATTAATTTGCTTCACTATCTAAGATATTCTTATGGAATTTAACCACCACATATTTTGGTGCTTCTAAACCCTTCCAATACACTTTTCAGAAGTCCTTTTTCCAAGTAGCCATCAGAATAAGAATTATGAAAGTTGAATCAAAGCAAAAAAATAATTGGATTAAATTTGGAAAGATTGTAAAAAGAAGGTCCCTCTAAAAAAAATCATCTAGTTGAAAAATCAAACTCCCTCATATCCACGTACAATATTCTAGTGGATACAAGAGTTGAGAGGTTGTGTGTAGTTAATTGTATTGGATAAAAATGTGATAAAAATTTGCATCACGAGTTTCAAAAGAGTCATTACACAAGATGCAAATATTGATGAAAAAACATTATCAAAAGTCAAATAGATATAATAAAAGTTCGACACAAAATATCAAATAAAAAATCTAGTAACATTATGTAAGAAAATAGAAAGTCTACGTGAAATATTATTTGCTAAAGAAGTAATAGGTTTTAAAAAGTTTTAATTAATAAAAAAATATATTTATCAATACCATATACTATTTAATAGATAATTAAATTATATAGAGTAAAATATACAAGAAATTATACATTTCCACTAGTATAGTTATAATGCCACAAAAAGAATATTTAAGGAGAATAAGGTATTATATTAACAGAAAACAAGTAAATAACCAAAAAAATCCAAATATTTATTATCTTCTCAACCAAATAAAAAACATATATATTCATGTTTATTCTAAATATTCCTTCCATATGAGTACTGAAATAAATGAAAGTATAATTTACTTATATGGAATACTATTTTCTATGATAATTCTAATAATATGGAGATAATGTTACAATGTTATTCTTAAGAAATCAAATGATATGTAGAAATAATTTTTTTGTCCATATTGTTTTTCTAATGTTACTTAAAATCAAGAACATTTTCTTTATGTTTTGATTTTATAAAATTTTGTTTTAAGATATACATATTATCAATTTTATCATATACTGAGAAAATAAATGTATATATTTAGATATCTATGTTAAGGAATGAATTGAAAATTTTATGAGTTCAAATTGTATGAATTAAAAATTAAATCAAAATAAAATGAGAAGTATGGGGACAGTAAAAAAGTTTTTTATAACACTAAGATACGAGCGATAAATTGTGAAACTCTACTAAGTGCTAATTTAGAAGTGTTTACAGGGGAAAATACTTAATAGTGCTTCTAGAACTTTCTAAGTGTGTTAGTCCCTAAAATACCTTTTTAAGAGATTAAAAAAAAGAAAGAAGGGGGTCAATTTAATCAAATATATGCTTCTTAAAAAATATACTTAAAGTGATTTTAGATTTTAAAATAATTTTTAAATTTTTTTAAAATATTTCAATTCAATTCTAAAAGCGTTTTTATATTAAAATAACCAGTTCTGAATAGACACTATGTATATACACCTCTCTTGAATACAATAAATATATTATTTATATCCATTAGTTTAAAGATATTTTTTAAATATTAATACTTTTTTAATGTATTATTTTTTTTTTAATTTTTGGGTAAGCAGGAAGAACAAATGAGTAGTTAAATATTATGGAATAATCTTAAGGCTAACTAAACCAGGTCCACCATCCTTTACTACTAAATTTAAATACATTATTTGACTTAAATCTCACACACAACACTTTTATCATTCTCTCAATTTATATTGTGTGTTATAATTTCTTCAAGATTATCTTTCTCGTAATTGTTATTTATATCGAAATATATATTCGTTTAAAATATATCACAATCCTCATTAATTAGAGTAACCAGGTACAATACTATTACAAATGGTTACAATATTCTCGTTTTTATGACATTTCATTTTAATGATCCTTCTTTAAAAGAATTGTTTTGATGAAATGTTAAGGCCATAAATCAAATTTTATAGTCTTTTAAGAATAAAAAAATTCCACAAATCTAATAACTCACTCAAACATCTTGAACTACTAACAAATTTTATTTTTTATGAATTTTAAATTTTATTAAATTTATTTCCCATACATTTTTTGTCACAAATAATATTATTGTATTTATATTTAATTTTTAAATTATATCTATTTGAAATTAATACATCAACTAAAATATTTTAATATCCTAGAGCGAACAATATAAAAATTTAAATTATTACTATTATACACAATTTTATTTTAAAATAAACAACACTTTAGAATTATATTTTATTACAATTTCTTTTTGCTTACTAATTTTAATATGATTTTGATTACTATAATTATATGATATGTATCTCAAAACTTTTCAAATATATTATTGAAAAATAATTACGCTATTTAAAATTGTATCAACATATAAATAAGTTATACATAAATTAAATTATGTTAAATAAATTAAAATAACTATTAAAGACACCATAACTCAATACTTATTACATGTTTTAATTAAAAAATAATAATATAAAACAAAATAATCACTAAAATCTCCCAAATAATTTATTTATACTAGCCAAATGGAAAATTAAATTCTAACCTAGCACATATGAGGTTAGTAAATATATTCAATTGTTGTCAATATAAAATTATCGTTGGATAAGTATATGTATGAAAGAGTTTAAGTTATACGTCAAACTTAGCTGATTGGATAAGAGTATGTTGTTGTCTCAAGATATGTTGTTGTCTTGTATTCATATTCATATTTAATGTATATTTAATCATTTTTTACTTAAACAACCTATTATATATGGTTATCAACTAATATGAATGACTACTTGTTCTATATAATAATTTAAAACCCATTAATAGGTCTCTTTCTGCTTGAATGTTTAATATTTTAAACATAAACATCAAGTCTGACTTTTACACCTAGTTTTATTTTATTAATTATTATATTACTACTAAATAAAAATAAAATCTTTTAATTTTATATTTTTTTATGAATGTTATAGTTAACAAATTTTTCAATCACATACATTATTACATTACTATATTTAACAAAAAATTGTCACAGTATGTAAAAAATAGAAATTATAGATGAACAATTATTTAATAAACAAATAATATTACACTAAATGGAAACATGGAATCGAAACAAAATTTATGGCCTTTGACGAGGCTATCAGTGTAGATATTGCCGACACCTTACACTACATTAAAAAGTAAATTAAAAAGAGTTGCATCTAATTAGAATTTTAATATGATATTTATAACTATTAGGGTAATATATGTTAATAATCATATTGTTTCTAGCTTCATATGTGACAAAGTAGTATTTGTAATCTTCGAACACCCAATTGTTTTATCTTATATATTTTTAATAAAATGTTATCTTGACACATTTATCTACAACCTTGTTAATTTTATTTAAACTTATAACTAAAACACCAATGTGTTCATAAAAAATAAAAGGAAGAAAATTTATCATTGTATATATGTTTTAAGAAAAATAAGTTTAATATAGTAAAGATTTAGTATTACTTTTACATTGTTGACCAAATCTTATCAAATTCATTAAATAGTATTTTCTTAGAATGAAATCTAATATTTACTCTAAAAACTAAATCAAAAAAATTATATACTCACATGCACTAACGCTAATGAATTTACTTCCCTCCCAATAAAATGAAATATTAATAAAAAAATAACCTTTAAAATCTTTAAAAAAAATAAAAACCATTCTAAATAAGTACATTCATATAAAACTAAGACTAACAGTAATTTATAGTTAAATTCATTTATCGGCAGTACTTTATTTCATAAAAAAACATATAGTTCTGAATCATTTAACCTACTTAATGAGAAATAAACTTTTCTACTTCCCTCAATCAGGTTTATTTCATTCTATTTAAAAAAACAAGACTACTAATCTCTACTGATAATGCAAATATTTTCACTCTATCAATTACATATTAATAGTAATTTTGAAACTTCCATTTTCCAAAAACATACCTCACAAGTAACTACACCCTAGAGTTTCAATAAAAAATCATTAGTTAAACAAAATTTACCTGAAAAGCTTTATTGATCTCTCTGTATGATGTAATAAACTTCTTCAAACTCAAGGAGTTGAGCGTAATAGGGTTTTCTTAATCGAGATGAAACACATGTGTTTGGTTGATGAAAACCTAAAAGTTTTTCTAGTCTCTGTTTGTTTTTTGTTTGTAATAACCTACATAGATAAATATACATGAATGGTTAAAATGGTAAAATAACTCGTTATTAAAAGTTATAAGTTACAAATATTAGCCAAACCTTTTCATAGCCACCCTTCATGGTGACCTATAAATATTAAAATTAAACAAATTGTTAACAAATTAAAACAACAAAAAATCAAAAAATAACACCTTAAAATGTATAAATATATATAGAAGAAATCAATTTAAAAAATGTTAAAACATAACGACAATAATTGCTCAACTAAGTGTAGTTTGACTGGTAAATGCATATTTCGATGGTTAAAACTATGTCATGAGAGTTTATCAAACTTTTATAATTACTTCGATGAATATAAAATTGTAATATTTTGTACATATGGTTCTATAGAATTTTTGGGTTTCAAACAGTTTAATGTTTTATTAAAATTAAAAAAATTAGATACATAGAGCAGCTTGTTAATTGTTGTAATTTATATACATATTTATTTATTCGGGAATGCATTATTGTTGTTGGATTTCAATCATATTAAGTGGATATCCAAACTTCCCAGTAAGTTATACCTGTTTGGTCAATTCAAAATTAATTCATATATATGAAACCATTTTTGTTTGGTATTCTGATAGAATTCCTGGTATAGATTGTGTTACTCATCTTTCTATTCTTTGACAATATGTTGAATGTAGTTATAGTTAACTTATTTGTTTAGTCTATATATTTAACTATTACAAAAATTTAAGTGAACTGAAACAAAAATAATCTACAAAATAATAAACTCTATGGATACCAAAACAATTAAAATTATTATTTTATATTTCATAGCATGCTTGTGTTAACTGGTAATGGAATATAAATAAAATTTATTGTGTATACAAGAATATGTGGTTGACTAGGCCACTTTTTAGTTATATCTTTAGTATCCTAATCCCTGTTTATCTTTTTTGTGTTTTATTATATATATTTGTTTAATTGATTAGTTAATTTTCTATTCATTTTTATCCTGCTCCTTTTGGGTTGTAACCCCATTTAATGTTGTTTTTTTCGGAATTACAAAATCTAATACTTTATATTGATAGTATTATTTAGTAACCAAGTACATTGTGAAATTGCGTTAGACAACAACTCAATAAGACAGTGACATGTGGCAAATAATATAATCTTATTAGTTATGTAATAATTAGAATAGGTTAAAACTTCAAAGTACATTTATTCACCAATGATAATAATTCTGTTTGAAAAGAAAAAATCAAACTTACGGAATTAAATTCCACAATATTTGAAGAGATTCCAAAATAAATTTATAAAAGTATAGAATTGATAAATTTTCATGAACACGTTACACAAGAAATTTTTTCTTATAGGTTACAAATATAGGGGTGGACACATGTCAATGTGAAAATATTTTATCCATTAAAATACACCAAGTATTGGTAGGACTAAATATAAGTTATTTTATACGATTATATCATCACATGCTCAACTATTAGGTTTTTGTGTATTTAAACAATCTTATAATTTAATATGTTTCTTATATTTTAGTATGTATAATTATTTGTTGGTAAGGAAATTACAATACAACAATATATCAAAAATTTATATTATTCAGAACATAATATACTATGTATATATATTATCTTTATATATTAATAAAGTGATTACTTTACGACATAATTATTTTATATAATTATAAAGTGATTAATATACTAACCTTAATTATTATAAAAGAGATGTGGATATTATTGAAATGCAATGATTATGGATCTCTAAAATACACTTCAAAATTACTTCAATTGGTATAGAGTACACGACCTCTGAATTTTTTATTATAGGTGAACAATTAGAACCATAATTTTGTTTTATAATATATAATTATCTATTGTATTTAACTTTACACTAATCATGAATATTCTGATATTTTTAAATAATTAATTATATATATCATTAATCCATAAACCACCACATAATATAAAATTACATTTTTATATAAGAAATAATATTATTAAATAACCTAAAACATTATGTTTAAAAAATATTTTTCACGTGTAAGAATAAGATCTCAAATTACCTAACAAAATGATAATATTAACTTTTGAGGAAACTGAATTTTTTATTTGTATTTTCTAAATCAATTTTAAATAAATAAAGATCTAGCATTAATAATTTTCACTAATGAAACATTTAGCTTAAAAAATTAGTTGCAAAGTATTATAGAAAACCCACATGTGAACAAGTGTCGATCTTCACTAATGGAGAGATATATAATCAATAGAATATATAATGTATTAGAAACAAATTTTTCATTGATAAATATAATATAAAATTTGTGACCTCCATCAATTGTTGTGGTTGTCAAAGTACAATAATTTTAAATGATAAACTTATTTGTTCTTCTCATGAAAACCTTATTAAATTAACCTCTACAGAATTGTAAATATCATTACTCTGTCACCTAATCACCTAATGTGCAACGTTTTGTAAAAGTTAATATGGATAGACAAGAATGAAGCTGTAGTAGTTTAATTAATTTGTAAAGATTATGAGAACGTAATTGTGTTTGGAAATCACTACAATATTTTTTTGGCCTCCTTTTATATTTCTAAGGCCATTCCAATGTGCAATTTGGTAATGTTATTATACAACATATTCCCCTACGTCATCCTTACGTGATGGCGTAGTGTAAGTTGAGGTCATATACTCATCAATCACTATGTTAGATTTTCAATATAACTTTGTTACTAGAAATGTAATTAAGATACTATGCATGTTTCTCTCATTATATCAAGTTATATGAGAAGAAATAGAAATAGTGATCTCAACTGGATTACAAAGAATCATCTGGCAGATTATCTTCCTAATTATTGGATTATAAGAAATTATATGGTTTATTAAAGTCTTGCATATCGTATTTGACTTGTAAGGTGTCATGTGTCTATTAAACTAATATATACTCTTGTTGTATTTATTTTTTTCCTTTCAATCTTTAAATGAATTAGATATATTTTGCCAAAAAGGGCTACTATATATTTTTTTCTCATGTATATTTAATTAAATAATTATAAAAATACAATATCACAACATATCCTAAAGACAAGGTTTGCAAGTTAATCAATAGTAACCCAAAACATCTCTACCCTAAACACTTATTACTACTGAAGTCTGCCAAAGGAAATCGTTGTCCACTACGGTGAAAGTTGCGTCTGATATCAAAGGTATCTTATCTGTTTATGAGACGTAATATTGTGAGCAACCATCTTGGAATCGATCGAGCCAAACTAACTCATCATCTAGTCCTGCAAAAAAATCATCATCGATAGAAGTATGTAAGATCTCCAAACCATCATTAAAATCTTCAACCTCTTTCAACATATCATTAATTTCCTCCCCAACATCTTCAACATTTTTTGGCGTCGGAAGGACAATCTCTAGCGACGAGTAGAAAAAGTTGTTTAGGTCATCAATTTTGAATTTTTGAGGGTCATGAACATTTTGGAAAGATATATTTCGGCCTTTTGCGAGAGATTCTGGCACGAGGTTCTTGGCGAGTTGGCATAGGATGATTGTGTTCATCCGTATAAGTCACAATAAGAATAGTAGGGTTAGTTTTGTTTTGATCTACTTGATTTCGACCTAGGCACTCCTTTGAAGTGACACATTTGTAGTAACTCCTGATTTTTTTTTCAAAATATTGATTATAATTCATTTGAAACTTATTAAACATCTATAAATACATTAAAAAGCAAATACGCATTTTTTAGACGTCCTATATAAGTGTGAAATAAGGTTAATACAATAAATATTTCATATTACTTTTAAATTGTTGACCAAATCTTATCAAATTCATAAAGTTATATTTATTTAGAATGAATTCTAATATTTAATTTAAAACTAAGTCAAAAAAAATTATATACTATTATGCAAGGGTGCTAATACATTTCCTTGGCTCCCAATAAAATGGAATATAGTAAAAAAACATAACCTTTTAAAACTTTAAAACATAGAAACCTTTCTAAATAAGTACATTAATATAAACCTAAGACTAACATTAATTTTTGGCCAAACTCATTTGTCGATAGTACTGTATTTCTTGGAAAAACTTATATTTCTTAATCATTTAAACTACTTAACAATAAATACACTTTTTTGCTTCCCTAAAATAGGTTTTTTCATTTTGTTTTAAAAAAACAAGACGACTAATCTTCACTACCAATTCAAAGATTTCCACGGTATCAATTACATATTAATAGTAGTTTTGAAAGTCCCTTTTTCCAAAAGCATACCTCACAAGTAACTACACCCTAGAGTTTAAATAACAAACTCACTGATAAACAAAATTTACCTGAAAAGATTTATTGATCTATCTATATGAATTTATAAACTTCTTCAAACTGAAGGAGTTAGGCGTAATAGGGTATCCTTAATCGAGATGAAACACTACTTTGGTTGATGAAAACCTAAAAGTTTTCTTAGTCTCTCTTTATTTTTTGTTTGTAATAATCTTAAAATAATAATATACATGAATGGTTAAAATTTTAAAAGAACTAGTTATTAAAAGTTAGAAGTTAAAAGTATTAGCAGAACCTTTTCATAGCCACCTTTCTTGGTGACCTACAAATATTAAAATAAAACAAATAGTTAACTAATTAAAAAACAAAAAAAAAACAAAGAAATAACACCTTAAAATGATTAAATTTATATAGAGGAAATCAATTTAAAAAACTGATTAACTAATTTTAGTTTGCATATTTCGATGGTTAAAACTATTGATTGAGAGTTTCATAAAATTTTATATTTAATTCGATGAATATAAAACTGTATTTTTTTTTACATATGGCTCTATAGAATTTTGGGTTCCAATAATATAATGTGCTCATACAACAGAAAAAATAGATATACAGCGTGAGAGTTTATTTATCAGGGAATGCATTATTGTTGTTAGATTATTCATCGATGGGTTTTTTGTATTTCTCTTATGTTTCATATATTTTTTTGATCTATCAATCATTACATGGGTATCCAAAGTTCCTGGAAAGTAATATTTCTTTGGTGATTAAAAAATTTATTTTAGTTAACATTCATATATATGAAACGTTTTTGTTTGTTGTGTCGGATTGAATTCTTTGCATAGATTGTGTTTGTCATCATTGTATTCTTCGACAATATTTTATATATCTACTTATAGTTAACTTGTTTGTTTAGTCTATATATTTAACTAGGTATTACACAACAAAAAATTAAGTGAACTGAAACAAAAATAAATTACTAAATAATAAAATCTATGTATACCAAATAAATTAAGAATATTATTCTATATGTTCTAGCATGGTTTTGTGAAATTGAAAAGGGAATGGAAATAAAATGTATTGTATTTGTATATACAAGAATATATGGTTGGTTCAAATATAGTGGGATTAATTTCTATATAATGTAATGGCTATCTAGGCCACTTTTTGGTTATAATTTTAGTATCATAATTCTAATTCATTTTTATTTGTCTTTTATTATATATATTTATTCAATTTATTAGTTAATTTTTCAATTCATTTTTAACTTTCTCCTCTTGGGTTGTTACGCCGTTTAATGTTGTTTGTTTTTCTTAAATAAAAAATCTAATACTTTATATTGATAGTGTTATTTAGTAACCAAGTTCGTTGTCAAATTGCACAAGACAACAACTCAATTAGAAAGTGACAGATGGCAAATAATATAATCCTATTAGTCAAATTTATGAGTGGATACATGACAATTTGAACAAATTTATCCATTAGAATACACCATGTATTTGTAGGACTGAATGTAAGTTATTTGATACTACGAATAGATCAACACATGCTTGACTATTAAGTTTTATACAATATTTTAATTTAAAATGTTTAGTATATCTTAGTATGTATAATTATTTATGGTAAGGAAATTACAACAAAACAATATATCAATAATTTATATTATTTAAAACATAATATACCATATAATTATAAAGTGATTAATATACTAACCTTGATTATTTTAAGAAGATCTCTGGATTATCGCAATGCAATGATCATCGATCTCTGAACTATACTTTAAAATTACTTCAATTTTTATAGAGTACACCACCTTATGAAAAAAATGATTATATGTGAACAATTAGAACCATACATTATTTTTATAATATATGAGTATCAATTGTATTTAACATTAAACTAATCATGAATATTTTGATATTTTTTATTTTTAAATAAAATAAAATTATATATCATTAACCCATAAACCACCACATCATATTAATTACATTTTTATATAAGAAAAAAGTATCTGTAAATAACATATAAAAATATGTTTTAAATAAATATTTCTCTCAATTATATCAAGAAAATATCAATTTTTTTTATATGACTAGTTAGATTTAATATAATTTTTACATAAAAGAATAAGATCTCAAATTACCCATTAGAATGAAAATATTTATAATGAAACTTTTTGTTTTGAATAAAATCTTATGAGTAGTAACTGCTTTATAGGATCTCATTTTTTTTATTTGGATGTGGGATCTGAATTTTTTTATCTGTATTTTCTAAATCAATTCCAAAAAATATAGATCTAGCATGAATAATTTTCACTTATAAAATGTTTAGCTTATAAAATTAGTTGCAATGTTACAAAAAATGTCACATACAGATTTCTTATGGTGGGTGGGGGTGGTTGTTTGATGGTGGATATTCTTTTTTTTTTTAAATTTATAGAAAAGATAAATTGTCAAGAAATAAGAAGTTGAGAGATACCAAAGAAGGAAATAAATTTTAGGTTTTTTTTTATTAGTATTAGTAGGTACTAGAAAAATTAAAACATAAGATAATTGGACCCAAAAAAAATGTAACTTTTTTCACCTCTAGACTTATCCTTATTTAGACCCAAATAACAGATAGTGAACTTTTAGTATAAACTTATTTTAGTTGAAAAGTATTATAGCAAGCCCACCTGTGAACACGTGTCTTGATCTTCACTAATGGAGAAATATATAATCAATGGAATACATAGTCTATTAGAAACAAATTTTTCATTGATACATATAATCTAAAATTTGTGACTTCCATCAGTTGTTATGATTCTCAAAGTACAATATATTTAATTGATAAACTTATTTTTTCTTCTCATGAAAGCCTTATTACCTTAACCTCAACAGAATGGTAAATCTCATTACTTGGTCACCTAATGTGCAATGTTTTGTAAACGTTAATATGGATATAGTAGACAAGAACAAAGTTGTAGTAATTTCAATAATTTGTAAAGATTATGAGAACCTTATGTGGTTTGAAAATCACTACAATATTTTTTTTCCTATTCCTTAATTGCTAAGGGCATTCCAATATGTAATTTTGTAATGTTAGTAAACAACATGTTTCCTACGTCATCATTAGGTGATGTTGTAGTGTAAGTGGAGGTCATCTACTCACAAATAATTAAGTTAGATTTGCAATATAACATTGTTACTAGAAATGTAATTAAGATTCTACTGATGTCTCTCTCATTATATCAACTTTTATGAGTGAAAATGGAAATAGAAAACTCGACTGGATTACAAAGATTCATCTCGCATATTGTTGGGAATTTTATACTAACACCTTAGGTGTCGTGAGAGATGTGCTTACACCGCCTACGCACAAATTAATGAAAAAATTGATTAATTATAAAATGCCCCCTAGACGTAAGACCCTGGTCAACTGCCAAAGCCACGAAACCGATTATACAAAATTGTTTAAATATATACACTAAGAGTTTGATTGAGTGTTTATATTTGTATCCCATATTATGTGTTCGTCTGGCAGTAAGATTAAAAAATGTTGAAGAACGGATTTTAGATGGAATCAAAGGATTCGATTTGTGTTGGATTTTTCAATTTGAATTTTGTTATAAATTTTACAAATACACTCCCCGTATCGATATGTTTCGATGATAAAGTCATTATCAAAAATATATAAGAGAACCCCAAGAGATTTATAAATAGAGAGAGATTAAGATATGAGAAATGTGTATTTTATAGTAGGAGAGTAGAGACAAGAGTGTGTACATTTATTATCAAATGATTAGCATTTGTTTATAAGAAATTTATACGACTTTGGAAGAATTGTACCTGGATCAAATCCCCTACACTTCCTTATTTCACTAAACTTATCTATTTTGTATCGTAGTCGAGGGTGATGTCTCAGGATTCACCCATCTTTCTTATTACCAATGGTTTCTTATTAAATTTCTCTATATCTTTTGCAATTTGTATTCTCAACTATATCTTATGGACAATGTTGCTTGATGTGTCTGAACTTGCTGTTGTTATAGCATGTTATCTCTGTTCTTATTTTTAAAATTTCTCATGTGGATTGCTTGAACTTTCATTTCAACGAAATTTCTTTTCTTACACGATTCATTGTTTAATCAAATTCATTTATTGTTCATACTATGTCGTCAAAATAGAACATAAGAACGATATAAAATTATATTTATATTAAAGAATAAAATATTTAACATATGTCAGCCTTTATAATTAATCCCTCCAATTTCTCAAATCAAGCTATTAGAGGGAAAAAAAATTTGAACCATCTTGAACTAGTCTCAAACTTTATATAATGTATATGCAAATTTGAATAAGAATAAGTGGATATGATTATTTATCTAATTAGAATTTTAATATGATATTTATAACTATTAGGGTAGTATATGTTAATAATAATATTGTTTCTAGCTTCATATGTGACAAAGTTGTAATTTGTAATCTTCGAACACCCAATTGTTTTATCTTATATATTTTTTATGCAATGTTATCCTGACACATTTATCTGAAAATGGTCTTTAGCAAATTCACTTGAAAAGGTGAGTCATTTCTCTAAATTAATTCGAACTAAGCAATGAAAAAAAAACCTTGAAATTTTTTGAATAAACATTCCCGTAAAAAATTGCAAAGTTGTATGATGGAAACATATTTGCTACTTTTATAATCCATTGATATATTTGGCTATTTTATAAAACGGGACCTACACAGAAACAAAAACTTGTTTACAAATATTTTTATAAATTTATTGAGTTTCAAGTAGGTACAATTTAAATTCGAAAATCGCACGATCAAAACTAAACATTGTGACACACCTAAACTAAAAAACAAAGAATATTTTCACATATACATACATATCAATTTAAAAATCAGTCACTGCATCCATATTATAGGGACACATTAAGTGAGTGTAAACGAAATTTTGTCTTCTCATGCATAATTATTAACATATAACAATTTATTATTTTATCAAATTATAAATTTATCAATCAACATATTTTTTATTATTTTGTATGATTCTAATATAACATAGCTTTAAAACTTGCTTGAGATTTTCTCCCCAAGATGTAGGTCTACAAAAATACTCAAATTTCATATACTAAAAGAAAATTTAAAATTATTTCATGAAAAAATTAGGCTCAGATTCTTATTGATTCAGGTTATATGTCAAAGATATAGTTCATGTCTCAATAAAATATTCTATTTGATCACACAAAAGGCTTCTAGGATCTAAAATAATAGATATATATCCTTGTTGTATTAAAGCCTTTTCATACTCAAGAGTTGAGAATGTTCTACCTTAGCGTAACCTAAAAAATCCTATTCCAAAACCCTCATTATATCAAACTCGGGTAGGAGTTAATAGAGGAGTTACACCTAACAATTTGAATAATCCGCATATAGAGCAAGGTTTTTCCGAGAATAAGCCAATTTCATATTCAAGCTGCTTGATTAAAGCCAGATCACGATATACAAAATCAATTTATGATTTATGGAAACTACGATGGTGCTACACAACAAGGTCAAGTTGTATCGAGTAAGATTTTTATACAGATGTGTGATACCTACATTACTCAACTTGTCACTCACGAGACACTATATTACACCATTTTACTATTTTGATTTACCGGAGGTGCGAGTGAATGGTTGTATCATCAACCATCACATACAATTATATCGTGGACAAAACTGCAAGTAAGTTTCTTTGATTGCTATTATCCACACGGTATGATAATGAAGAATCATAAAGAGCTTGCCATTTTCCACCAAGACGATGGTTAAAGTGTAGGTGAGACATATATAAAGTTTCAACATAGGTTAACTAGATGTCCACGTCATGGTTATACCCTTCAGTTTCAATTTGTAATGTTCTATCAAGGTCCGATTATAATTCACAATTGAAAATAAATTACATTGAAATAGAAGATTTTTCAAATAAATGTGCCCTTGTATTTTTTATTTATACCAAACCTTATTGTTATTAATTGTTTTGATTTTTCTATGATCTGCATTACTAAAACAAATTGTCACTATTATATTTAGTTAAATTTTTAAAAATTAAGGAATACATTAACACACTAATATATGGATAATTAACTAATAATGTGTTTATTTATAATAGATAAAATAGCATAAAGTGTCAAAAAATATTCTTAACATATCTTATTTTTCTCCCAAAATTTCAAGTTATTGTTTGGTTAACTTTGTTATCTTAATGGATTGTTGAGTTTGTTTAATTTGTTGAATATGTTTATAGGGGTTCATTTATAAAATAAGGCCCAAAAAAATTTATAAAGAATTATCTTGTCAATTGAAGTCCACAATGCTAAATAAGTCTTGAAATATCACTGTGGCTAGTTATGCATATTTTTTTTCTTGTACAACCCTATTGACCACTAACACCAAAAGCCCAACCCATATTATATGTGTATATATTCAAACCCTATTTTCCAAAACTCACCGCCTCCTTATTCCTTTTTCTGTCCATCTCTACCTCTATATATATCACCACTATAATAATGTAGGTAAGTGCATATGAATTTCAATTTCAGATATATGGGTAAAATTTTACTTGATTTGTGTAAGCTTGTGAACAACATTGTATCGTTAATCACTAAGATCGATGGTCATAACATTTCAATTGAGGTATGTTTTTTTATTATACTTTTATTCCTTATGGTTTGATTTTTATAGTTTTAATTTTAGGGTATCCGGTAAATGAATTTTGTATATATTTCTTGCACGTTATATATTCTTTAATTAACATAAATATATATTATTTTTAAGTTTATGAATTATAAATTATTTTATAAAATATAATTATACATTATTTTATGAAATACAAGTAATGTTTAAATTTTTTATTAAAAAATTTGTGCATCTAGTTTGTGATAAATAAAGAAATAGCTTTATAAATCCACTAGTAAACAAATAAGTTTAAATCTACATGGTAATTTAAACAACACACATATTTCCTTTACAAATATTTATTCAATCTCCAAACATTATGTCGACAAATTACAAGGACTGAAAAATTGATTTATGAGTTGAAGCCACTCCTTCGAGGCAATATCATTCAACACTATATTCAATATGGGTCTCGTCACTAAGTTCTTTACCTATCATTTTATCACTCGTACATGTGGTCACACTATTCATATCCAACCTTTAAAATAAGTTTTACCTATATGATATTAGATAGGATGGGTGGGTAAATTCCCTTCTTCTCTTGTGTTAGACTTTACTATATGTCCTACATAATATTTCTATCCAAATGGAGAGAGAAATGTTAAATGATAGATGAAGAGTATTTCTCACAATATCTTATCTTTATTTAACACCATATTGTTAGTGAAACTTTTAAACTTGTATGAGTGATGAACAAGGGTCAACTTTTTAGATAATTTGTAATATTTGTATATTTTGAATTTTTTCCCATATGTAAAGCGGAGGGGTATTTATAAGAGATAATGAATAACTAAATCACTTATCTCTTGTCATCGTAGTTGCATTTCAAACATGTAAAAATATATCTTTATTTTTTATTCTTACTTATACTTTTTCTTTTATATGTTTACAACTTCTACACATTGTAATAACCATATAATGTGATAAAAATATCTAAATTTGACATGATTTAGTCTTAATATAATTTTGTTGTTATATTTTTTTATCTTTGGCAAATTTGTATATGTATTGTTTTTATACTATGTATTATTGCCCATGCCATTTAAAACAATAAAAACTCTGCTAATAATTCACAAATAATGTTAATAATGAATAAAACTTACATTTTTTATCCAAAAATTGAGGAGACGCTTAAGCATGAATATCAACAAAATTGAACACCTTTCCACCATTTACATTACTTGAATTAAATTGTAATATATTTGTTATAAATCAATCTCAAGAATACTTTAACAAGTAAGAAACGGTAATTTACTTAATAAAAATTTCATATAATCATCCACTTGATTAATTTTGTAGGGGCATGCTTAGAATTCGAGAAATATAAATTTCAATTACTTGATATGTATAATTATAAGAAAATAAAAATTAATGTTTTTTAATTTTTATATCAATGAAAAAAGGTTTTATTCATATGAAAAGTTCTTGATTCATTTTAGTTTTAAGAATATCTTGAAATAATATATTTTTGTTTTATTTTTCGTATAAAAAGAAATATTCTACAAAAGTGAATTCCACCTGTGTTTTCTATGATATATGGCAATTAATAAAATCAACCCATCTCAAGGAATGCACAAACTAAATTCTTGCTAATGAATATATCAAATCCCAAAATTAGTTTACTTTAATTAGATTTAAGGTGTATAAATTTCCCTCGATATTGCAATCCTTAGACGAATATAGTATCTCTATTTTCAATATTTTTCCACAAGATAATAATGAATACTTGATATTTTTTTGAAGGAATCAAGAGACGTTAGCTCGCAAAGCAACTTTAGCCGTGATGAACTACTTTCTAGGCAACCTCCTTGGCCTTTCATGCGTTGCTTCAGTGGTAGGTTGTGGTTGAAGTGGTTGTGATGATACGTGGTTGAGCTGGCTACAAGCCAGCACTAGGGTGACCATACGTGGTTTCCCCCTTGACTTCCCAAACTTAAATGGTGTTGTATCAATGGAAAAAGGTGGTGGGTGGTTCAAATTGTTTTCCATTAAGGGACAAAGAGACAATGATAAGAGTATAAGAATTAGGAATATTTTTTTCAAATCAATAAATTGTTTCAAATAGAGGTGTTTTTATATTTGTATTTTTATCCTTATATAGATGTTGTAAAAATTTCAAAAATCTTACCTTTAGATTTTATATTATTGATTATTTGATGTTTAGGTGGAGTTGAGATATCAAGCTATTGTAACTTAAATTCTTGTCGCTGAATTTTGATATCTCGGTCTTGACCCTTTCATTGAGACATAATTACAAGCTATTTAATATTGTAACATAAATTTTGTCTTTGAAAACTATATCCAGATAAGATTTTGATATGAAAAAGTATTCTTAAAACATGCTTCGATATTTTAGATTTCTCTTGGTCTTCTATTTATAAATTTGATTCACTATCTAAGATATTCTTATGGAATTTAACCACCACATATTTTGGTGCTTCTAAACCCTTCCAATACACTTTTCAGAAGTCCTTTTTCCAAGTAGCCATCAGAATAAGAATTATGAAAGTTGAATCAAAGCAAAAAAATAATTGGATTAAATTTGGAAAGATTGTAAAAAGAAGGTCCCTCTAAAAAAATCATCTAGTTGAAAAATCAAACTCCCTCATATCCACGTACAATATTCTAGTGGATACAAGAGTTGAGAGGTTGTGTGTAGTTAATTGTATTGGAAAAAAATGTGATAAAAATTTTCATTACGAGTTTCAAAAGAGTCATTACACAAGATGCAAATATTGATGAAAAAACATTACCAAAAGTCAAATAGATATAATAAAAGTTCGACACAAAATATCAAAGAAAAAATCTAGTAACATTATGTAAGAAAATAGAAAGTCTACATGAAATATTATTTGTTAAAGAAGTAATAGGTTTTAAAAAGTTGTTATTAATAAAAAAATATATTTATCAATACCATATACTATTTAATAGATAATTAAATTATATAGAGTAAAATATACAAGAAATTATACATTTCCACTAGTATAGTTATAATGCCACAAAAAGAATATTTAAGGAGAATAAGGTATTATAATAACGGAAAACAAGAAAACAAGTAAATAACCAAAAATATCCAAATATTTATTATCTTCTCAATCAAATAAAAAACATATATATTCATGTTTATTCCAAATATTCCTTCCATATGAGTACTGAAATAAATGAAAGTATAATTTACTTATATGTTCTACTATTTTCTATGATAATTCTAATAAGATGGAGATAATGTTACAATGTTATTCTTAAGAAATCAAATGATATGTAGAAATAATTTTTTTGTCCATATTGTTTTTCTAATTTTACCTAAAATCAAGAACATTTTCTTTATGTTTTGATTTTATAATTTTTTTTAAGATATACATATTATTAATTTTATCATATACTAAGAAAATAAATGTATATATTTAGATATCTATGTTAAGGAATGAATTGAAAATTTTATGAGTTCAAATTGTATGAATTAAAAATTAAATCAAAATAAAATGAGAAATATGGGGAAAGTAAAAAAGTTTTCTATAACACTAAGATACGAGCGGTAAATTGTGAAACTCTACTAAGTGCTAATCTAAAAGTGTTTATAGGGGAAAATACTTAATAGTGCTTCTAGAACTTCCTGAGTGTGTTAGTCCCTAAAATACCTTTTTAAGAGAACTATCAAATATATGCTTCTTAAAAGAATACACTTAAAGTAATTTTAGATTTTAAAATAATTTTTATAATTTTTTAAAATATTTCAATTCAATTCTAAAAGCGTTTTTATATTAAAATAACCAGTTCTGAATAGACACTATGTATATACACCTCTCTTGAATAAAATAAATATATTATTTATAACCATTAGTTTAAAGGTATTTTATAAAATTAATACTTTTTTAATGTATTATATTTTTTTTAAATTTTGGGTAAGCAGGAAGAACAAATCAGTAGTTAAATATTATTGAATAATCTTAAGGCTAACTAAACCAGGTCCACCATCCTTTACTACTAAATTTAAATACATTATTTGACTTAAATCTCACACACAACACTTTTATCATTCTCTCAATTTATATTGTGTGTTATAATTTCTTCAAGATTATCTTTCTCGTAATTGTTATTTATATTGAAATATATATTCGTTTAAATTATATCACAATCCTCATTAATTAGAGTAACCAGGTACAATACTATTACAAATGGTTACAATATTCTCGTTTTTATGACATTTCATTATAATGATCCTTCTTTAAAAGAATTGTTTTGATGAAATGTTAAGGCCATAAATCAAATTTTATAGTCTTTTAAGAATAAAAAAAATCCACAAATCTAATAACTCACTCAAACATCTTGAACTACTAACGAATTTTATTTTTTATGGATTTTAAATTTTATTAAATATATTACCCATACATTTTTTGTCACAAATAATATTATTGTATTTATATTTAATTTATAAATTACATCTATTTGAAATTAATACATCAACTAAAATATTTTAATATCCTAGAGTGAACAATATAAAAATTTAAATTATTACTATTATAAACAATTTTATTTTAAAATAAACAACATATTATAATTATATTTTACTACAATTTCTTTTTGTTTACTAATTTTAATATGATTTTGATTAATATAATTATATGATATGTATCTCAAAACTTTTCAAATATATTATTGAAAAATAATTACGCTATTTAAAATTGTATCAACATATAAATAAGTTATACATAAATTAAGTTATGTTAAATAAATTAAAATAACTATTAAAGACACCATAACTCAATACTTATTACATGTTTTAATTAAAAAATAATAATATAAAACAAAATAATCATTAAAATCTCACAAATAATTCATTTATACTAGCCAATTGGAAAATTAAATTCTAACCTAGCACATATGAGGTTAGTAAATATATTCAGGGGTTGCCAAAATAAAATTATCGTTGGATAAGTATATGTATGAAAGAGTTTAAGTTATGTGTCAAACTTAGCTAATTGGCATAAGAGTATGTTGTTGTCTCAAGATATGTTGTTGTCTTGTATTCATATTCAAATTTATTTACTTAGACAACCTATTATATATGGTTATCAACTAATATGATATGACTACTTGTTCTATATAATAATTTAAAACCCATTAATAGGTCTCTTTCTGCTTGAATGATTAATATTTTAATCATAAACATTAAGTCCGACTTTTACACCTAGTTTTATTTTATTAATTATTATATTACTACTAAATAAAAATAAAATCTTTTGATATTATATTTTTCTATGAATGTTATAGTTAACAAATTTTCCAGTCACATACATTATTACATTACTATATTTAATAAAAAAAAATTCACAGTATGTAAAAAATAGAAATTATAGATGAACAATTATTTAATAAACAAATAATATTACACTAAATGGAAACAGGGAATCGAAACACAATTTATGGCCTTTGACGAGGCTATCAGTGTAGATATTGCCGACACCTTACACTACATTAAAAAGTAAATTAAAAAGAGTTGCATCTAATTAGAATTTTAATATGATATTTATAACTATTAGGGTAATATATGTTAATAATCATGTTGTTTCTAGCTTCATATGTGACAAAGTTGTATTTGTAATCTTCGAACACCCAATTGTTTTATCTTATATATTTTTAATGAAATGTTATCTTGACACATTTATCTACAACCTTGTTAATTTTATTTAAACTTATAACTAAAACACCAATTTGTTCATAAAAAATAAAAGGGAGAAAATTTATCATTGTATATATCTTTTAAGAAAAATAAGTTTAATATAGTAAAGATTTAGTATTACTTTTACATTGTTGACCAAATCTTATCAAATTCATTAAATAGTATTTTTTTAGAATGAAATCTAATATTTACTCTAAAAACTAAATCAAAAACTTATATACTCACATGCACTAACGCTAATACATTTACTCTCCTCCCAATAAAATGAAATATTAATAAAAAAATAACCTTTAAAATCTTTAAAAAAAATAAAAACCTTTCTAAATAAGTACATTCATATAAAACTAAGACTAACTGTAATTTATAGTTAAACTCATTTATCGGTAGTACTGTATTTCATAAAATATATTTCTTAATCATTTAACCTACTTAATGAGAAATTAACTTTTCTAGTTCCCTCAATAAGGTTTATTTCATTCTATTTAAAAAAACAAGACTACTAATCTTCACTGCCAATGCAAATATTTTCAATCTATCAATTACATATTAATAGTAATTTTGAAACTTCCATTTTCCAAAAACATACCTCACAAGTAACTACACCGTAGAGTTTCAATAAAAAAATCATTAGTTAAACAAAATTTACCTAAAAAGCTTTATTGATCTCTCTATATGAAGTAATAAACTTCTTCAAACTCAAGGAGTTGAGCGTAATAGGGTTTTCTTAATCGAGATGAAACACATGTGTTTGGTTGATGAAAACCTAAAAGTTTTTCTAGTCCCTGTTTGTTTTTTGTTTGTAATAACCTAAATAGATAAATATACATGAATGGTTAAAATGGTAAAATAACTCGTTATTAAAAGTTAGAAGTTACAAATATTAGCCAAACCTTTTCATAGCCACCCTTCATGGTGACCTATAAATATTAAAATTAAACGAATTGTTAACAAATTAAAACAACAAAAAATCAAAAAATAACACCTTAAAATGTATAAATTTATATAGAAGAAATCAATTTAAAAAATGTTAAATCATAACGACAATAATTGCTCAACTAAGTGTAGTTTGACCAGTAAATGCATATTTCGATGGTTAAAACTATGTGATGAGAGTTTCTCAAACTTTAATGGTTACTTCGATGAATATTAAAGTGTAATATTTTTTACATATAGTTCTATAGAATTTTGGGTTCAAACAGTATAATGTTCTATTAAAATTAAAAAACTAGATACATAGAGCAGCTTGTTAATTGTTGTAAATTATATACATATTTATTTATTCGGGAATGCATTATTGTTGTTGGATTTCAATCATTACGTGGGTATCCAAACTTCCCAGTAAGTTATACATGTTTGGTCAATTCAAAATTAATTCAAATATATGAAACCATTTTTGTTTGGTATTCTGATAGAATTCCTGGTATAGATTGTGTTAGTCATCTTTCTATTCTTTGACAATATGTTGAATGTAGTTATAGTTAACTTATTTGTTTAGTCTATATATTTAACTATGACAAAAATTTAAGTGAACTGAAACAAAAATAATCTACAAAATAATAAAATCTATAGATACCAAAACAATTAAGATTATTATTTTATATCTCATAGCATGCTTGTGTTAAGTGGAAATGGAATATAAATAAAATGTATTGTGTATACAAGAATATGTGGTTGACTAGGCCACTTTTTAGTTATATCTTTAGTATCCTAATTCCTGTTTATCTTTTTTGTGTTTTATTATATATATTTGTTTAATTGACTAGTTTATTTTTCTATTCATTTTTATCCTGCTCCTTTTGGGTTGTAACCCCATTTAATGTTGTTTCTTTTTCGGAATTACAAAATCTAATACTTTATATTGATAGTATTATTTAGTAACCAAGTACATTGTGAAATTGCGTTAGACAACAACTCAATAAGAAAGTGACATGTGGCAAATAATATAATCTTATTAGTTATGTAATAATTAGAATAGGTTAAAACTTCAAAGTATATTTATTCACCAATGATAATAATTCAGTTTGAAAAGAAAAAATCAAACTTGCAGAATTAAATTCCACAATATTTGAAGAGATTCCAAAATAAATTTATAAAAGTATAGAATTGATAAATTTTCATGAACACGTTACACAAGAAAAAATTTCTTATAGGTTACAAATATAGGGGTGGACACATGTCAATGTGAAAATATTTTATCCATTAAAATAAACCAAGTATTGGTAGGATTAAATATAAGTTATTTTATATGATTATATCATCACATGCTCAACTATTAGGTTTTTGTGTATTTAAACAATCTTATAATTTAAAATGTTTCTTATATTTTAGTATGTATAATTATTTGTTGGTAAGGAAATTACAATACAACAATATATCAAAAATTTATATTATTCAGAACATAATATACTATGTATATATATTATCTTTATATATTAATAAAGTGATTTCTTTACGACATAATTATTTTATATAATTATAAAGTGATTAATATACTAACCTTAATTATTATAAAAGAGATGTTGATATTATTGAAATGCAATGATCATCGATCTCTGAAATACACTTCAAAATTACTTCAATTGGTTTAGAGTACAAGACCTCTCAATTTTTTATTATAGGTGAACAATTAGAACCATAATTTTGTATTATAATATATAATTATCTATTGTATTCAACTTTACACTAATCATGAATATTATGATATTTTTAATTAATTAATTATATATATCATTAATCCATAAACCACCACATAATATAAAATTACATTTTTATATAAGAAATAATATTAGTAAATAACCTCAAAAATTATGTTTAAAAAATATTTTTCACGTGTAAGAATAAGATCTCAAATCACCTAACAAAATGATAATATTTATAATGAAACTTTTTGTTTCATATAGACTCTTATGAGTAGTAACTTTTGAGAAAACTGAATTTTTTATTTGTATTTTCTAAATCAATTTTAAAAAAAATAAAGATCTAGCATGAATAATTTTCACTAATGAAACATTTAGCTTATAAAATTAGTTGCAAAGTATTATAGAAAACCCACATGTGAACAAGTGTCGATCTTCACTAATGGAGAGATATATAATAAATAGAATATATAATGTATTAGAAACAAATTTTTCATTGATAAATATAATATAAAATTTGTGACCTCCATCAATTGTTGTGGTTGTCAAAGTAGAATAATTTTAAATGATAAAATTATTTGTTCTTCTCATGAAAGCCTTATTACATTAACCTCTACAAAATTGTAAATATCATTACTCTGTCACCTAATCACCTAATGTGCAACGTTTTGTAAAAGTTAATATGGATAGACAAGAATGAAGTTGTAGTAGTTTAATTCATTTGTAAAGATTATGAGAACGTAATTTTGTTTGGAAATCACTACAATATTTTTTTGGCCTCCTTTTATATTTCTAAGGCCATCCCAATGTGCAATTTTGTAATGTTATTATACAACATATTCCCCTACGTTATCCTTACGTGATGGCGTAGTGTATGTAGAGGTCATATACTCATCAATCACTATGTTAGATTTTCAATATAACTTTGTTACTAGAAATATAATTAAGATGCTATGCATGTTTCTCTCATTATATCAAGTTATATGAGAAGAAATAGAAATAGTGATCTCAACTGGATTACAAAGAATCATCAAGAAGATTATCTTCCTAATTATTGGATAATAAGAAATTATATGGTTTATTAAAGTCTTGCATATCGTATTTGACTTGTAAGGTGTCATGTGTCTATTAAACTAATATATACTCTTGTTGTATTTATTTTTTGTCTTTCAATCTTTAAATGAATTAGATATATTTTGCCAAAAAGGGCTACTATATATTTTTTTCTCATGTATATTTAATTAAATAATTATAAAAATACAATATCACAACATATCCTAAAGACAAGGTTTGCAAGTTAATCAATAGTAACCCAAAACATATCTACCCTAGACACTTATTACTACTGTAGTCTGCCAAAGGAAATCGTTGTCCACTACGGTGAAAGTTGCGTCTGATATCAAAGGTATCTTATCTGTTTGTAAGACGTAATTTTGTGAGCAACCATCTTGGAATCGATCGAGCCAAACTAACTCATCATCTAGTCCTGCAAAAAAATCATCATCGATAGAAGTATGTAAGATCTCCAAACCATCATTAAAATCTTCAACCTCTTTCAACATATCATTAATTTCCTCCCCACCATCTTCAACATTTTTCGGCGCTGGAAGGACAATCTCTAGCGACGAGTAGAAAAAGTTGTTTAGGTCATCAATTTTAAATTTTTTAGGGTCATGAACATTTTGGAAAGAGATATTTCGGCCTTTTGCGAGGGATTCTGGCACGAGGTTCTTGGCGAGTTGGCATAGGATGATTGTGTTCATCCGTATAAGTCACAATAAGAATAGTAGGGTTAGTTTTGTTTTGATCTACTTGATTTCGACCTAGGCACTCCTTTGAAGTGACACATTTGTAGTAACTCCTGGTTTTATTCAAAATATTGATTATAATTCATTTGAAACTTACTAAACATCTATAAATACATTAAAAAGCAAATACACATTTTTTAGACGTCCTATATAAGTGTGAAATAAGGTTAATACAATAAAGATTTCATATTACTTTTAAATTGTTGGCCAAATCTTATCAAATTCATTAAGTCGTATTTATTTAGAATGAATTTTATTATTTAATTTAAAACTAAGTCAAAAAATTATATACTATTACGCAAGGGTGCTAATACATTTCCTTGGCTCCCAATAAAATGGAATATAATAAAAAAACATAACCTTTTAAAACTTTAAAACATAGAAACCTTTCTAAATAAGTACATTAATATAAACCTAAGACTAACATTAATTTTTGGTCAAACTCATTTGTCGGTAGTACTGTATTTCTTAAAAAAAACTTATATTTCTTAATCATTTAAACTACTTAACAAGAAATACACTTTTTTGCTTCCCTAAAATAGTTTTTTTCATTTTGTTTTAAAAAAACAAGACGACTAATCTTCACTACCAATTTAAAGATTTCCACGGTATCAATTATATATTAATAGTAGTTTTGAAACTCCCTTTTTCCAAAAGCATACCTCACAAGTAACTACACCCTAGAGTTTAAATAACAAACTTACTGATAAACAAAATTTACCTGAAAAGCTTTATTGATCTATCTATATGAATTTATAAACTTCTTCAAACTGAAGGAGTTAGGCGTAATAGGGTTTCCTTAATCGAGATGAAACACTACTTTGGTTGATGAAAACCTAAAAGTTTTCTTAGTCTCTCTTTATTTTTTGTTTGTAATAATCTTAAAATAAAAATATACATGAATGGTTAAAATTTTAAAAGAACTAGTTATTAAAAGTTAGAAGTTAAAAGTATTAGCAGAATCTTTTCATAGCCACCTTTGTTGGTGACCTACAAATATTAAAATAAAACAAATAGTTAACTAATTAAAAAACAAAAAAAAACAAAGAAATAAAACCTTAAAATGATTAAATTTATATAGAGGAAATCAATTTAAAAAACAGATTAACTAATTTTAGTTTGCATATTTCGATGGTTAAAACTATTGATTGAGAGTTTCATAAAATTTTATATTTACTTCAATGAATATAAAACTGTAATTTTTTTTTACATATGGCTCTATAGAATTTTGGGTTCCAATAGTATAATGTGCTCATACAACAGAAAAAATAGATATACAGCGTGAGAGTTTATTTATCTGGGAATGCATTATTGTTGTTAGATTATTTATCGATGGGTTTTTTGTATTTCTCTTATGTTTCATATATTTTTTTGATCTATCAATCATTACATGGGTATCCAAACTTCCTGGAAAGTAATATTTATTTGGTGATTGAAAAATTTATTTTAGTTAACATTCATATATATGAAACGTTTTTGTTTGTTGTGTCAGATTGAATTCTTTGTATAGATTGTGTTTGTCATCTTTGTATTCTTTGACAATATTTTATATATCTGCTTATATTTAACTTGTTTGTTTAGTCTATATATTTAACTAGGTATTACACAACAAAAAATTAAGTGAACTGAAACAAAAATAAATTACTAAATAATAAAATCTATGTATACCAAATAAATTAAGAATATTATTCTATATGTTCTAGCAAGGTTTTGTGAGATTGGAAAGGGAATGGAAATAAAATGTATTGTATTTGTATATACAAGAATATATGGTTCGTTCAAATATAGTGGGATTAATTTTTATATAATGTAATGGCTATCTAGGCCACTTTTTGGTTATAATTTTAGTATCATAATTCTAATTTATTTTTATTTGTCTTTTATTATATATATTTGTTCAATTTATTAATTAATTTTTCTATTCATTTTTAACTTGCTCCTCTGGGTTGTAACCCCGTTTAATGTTGTTTGTTTTTCTTAAATAAAAAATCTAATACTTTATATTGATAGTATTATTTAGTAACCAAGTTCATTGTCAAATTGCACAAGACAACAACTTAATTAGAAAGTGACAGATGGCAAATAATATAATCCTATTAGTCAAATTTATGAGTAGACACATGACGATTTGAATATATTTATCCATTAGAATACACCATGTATTTGTAGGACTGAATGTAAGTTATTTGATACTACGAATAGATCAATACATGCTCGACTATTAAGTTTTTGTGTAACTTATACAATATTTTAATTTAAAATGTTTAGTATATCTTAGTATGTATAATTATTTATGGTAAGGAAATTACAACAAAACAATATATCAATAATTTATATTATTCAAAATATAATATACCATATAATTATAAAGTGATTAATATACTAACCTTGATTATTTTAAGAAGATATCTGGATATTATCGAAATGCAATGATCATCGATCTCTGAATAATACTTTAAAATTACTTCAATTTTTATAGAGTACACCACCTTATGAAAAAAATGATTATTAATGAACAATTAGAACCATACATTATTTTTATAATATATAAGTATCCATTGTATTTAACATTAAACTAATCATGAATATTTTGATATTTTTGATTTTTTAATTAAATAAAATTATATATAATTAACCATAAACCACCACATCATGTTAATTACATTTTTATATAAGAAAAAAGTATCTGTAAATAACATCTAAAAATATGTTTTAAATAAATATTTCTCTCAATTATATCAAGAAAATATCAATTTTTTTATATGACTAGTTAGATTAAATATAATTTTTACATCAAAGAATAAGATCTCAAATTACCCAACAGAATGAAAATATTTATAATGAAACTTTTTGTTTTGTATAAAATCTTATGAGTAGTAACTGCTTTATATGATCTCAATTTTTTTTATTTGGATATGGGATCTGATTTTTTTTTATCTGTATTTTCTAAATCAATTCCAAAAAATATAGATCTAGCATGAATAATTTTCACTTATAAAATGTTTAGGTTATAAAATTAGTTGCAATGTTACAAAAAATGTCACATACCGATTTCTTATTGTGGGTGGAGGTGGTTGTTTGATGGTGGACATTCTTTTTTTTTTTTTTAATTTATAGAAAAGATAAATTGTCAAGAAAGAGAGATACCAAAGATGGAAATAAATTTTAGGTTTTTTTTAGTATTAGTAGGTACTAGAAAAATTAAAACATAATATAATTGGACCCAAACAAAATATAACTTTTTTCACCTCTAGACTTATCCTTATTTAGACCAAAATAACAGACAGTGAACTTTTAGTATAAACTTATTTTAGTTGAAAAGTATTATTGCAAGCCCACCTGTGAACACGTGTCTTGATCTTCACTAATGGAGAAATATATAATCAATGGAATACTTAGTCTATTAGAAACAAAATTTTCATTGATACATATAATATAAAATTTGTGACTTCCATCAGTTGTTGTGATTCTCAAAGTACAATATATTTAATTGATAAACTTATTTGTTCTTCTCATGAAAGCCTTATTACCTTAACCTCAACAGAATGGTAAATCTCATTACTTGGTCACCTAATGTGCAATGTTTTGTAAACGTTAATATGGATATAGTAGACAAGAACAAAGTTGTAGTAGTTTCAATACTTTGTAAAGATTATGAGAACCTTATGTGGTTTGGAAATCACTACAATATTTTTTTTCCTCTTCCTTAATTGCTAAGGGCATTCCAATGTGTAATTTTGTAATGTTAGTAAACAACATGTTTCCTATGTCATCATTAGGTGATATGGTAGTGTAAGTGGAGGTCATCTACTCACCAATAATTAAGTTAGATTTTCAATATAACATTGTTACTAGAATTGTAATTAAGATTCTACTGATGTCTCTCTCATTATATCAACTTTTATGAGTGAAAATGGAAATAGAAAACTCGACTGGATTACAAAGATTCATCTCGCATATTGTTGGGAATTTTATACTAACACCTTAGGTGTTGTGAGAGATGTGCTTACACCGCCTAGGCACAAATTAATGAAAAAAATTGATTAATTATAAAATGCCCCCTAGACGTAAGACCCTGGTCAACTGCCAAAGCCACGAATCCGATTATACAAAATTGTTTAAATATATACACTAAGACTTTGATTGAGTGTTTATAGTTGTATCCCATATTATGTGTTCGTTTGGCAGTAAGATTAAAACAAGGTGAAGAACGGATTTTAGATGGAATCAAAGGATTCGAGTTGTGTTGGTTTTTCAATTTGAATTTTGTTATGAATTTTACAAATACACTCCCCGTATCGATATGTTTTGATGATAAAGTCATTATCAAAAATATATAAGAGAACCTTAAGAGATTTATTAATAGAGAGAGATTAAGATATGAGAAATGTGTATTTTATAGTTGGAGAGTAGAGACAAGAGTGTGTACATTTATTATCAAATGATTAGCATTTGTTTATAAGAAATTTATACGACTTTGGAAGAATTGTACCTGGATCAAATCACCTACACTTCCTTATTTCACTAAACTTATCGTAGTCGAGGGTGATGTCTCAGGATTCACCCATCTTTCTTATTACCAATTGTTTCTTATTAAATTTCTCTATCTCTTTTGCAATTTGTATTCCCAACTATATCTTATGGACAATGTTGCTTGATGTGTCTGAACTTGCTGTTGTTATAGCATGTTATCTCTGTTCTTATTTATAAAATTTCTCATGTGGATTGCTTGAACTTTCATTTCAACGAAATTTCTTTTCTTACACGATTCATTGTTTAATCAAATTCGTTTATTGTTCATACTATGTCGTCAAAATAGAACATAAGAACGATATAAATTTATATTTATATTACAAAATAAAATATTTAACATATGTCAGCCTTTATAATTAATCCCTCCAATTTCTCAAATCAAGTTATTAGAGGGAAAAAAAATTTGAACCATCTTGAACTAGTCTCAAACTTTATATAATGTATATGCAAATTTGAATAAGAATAAGTGGATATGATTCTTTATCTAATTAGAATTTCAATATGATATTTATAACTATTAGGGTAATATATGTTAATAATAATATTGTTTCTAGCTTCATATGTGACAAAGTTGTAATTTGTAATCTTCGAACACCCAATTGTTTTATCTTATATATTTTTTATGCAATGTTATTTATCTGAAAATGGTCTTTAGCAAATTCACTTGAAAAGGTGAGTCATTTCTCCAAATTAATTCGAACTAAGCAATGAAAAAAAACCTTGAAATTTTTTGAATAAACATTCTCATAAAAAATTGCAAAGTTGTATGATGGAAACATATTTGCTACTTTTATAATCCATTGATATATTTGGCTATTTTATAAAACGGGACCTACACAAAAACAAAAACTTGTTTACAAATATTTTTATAAATTTATTGAGTTTCAAGTAGGTACAATTTAAATTCAAAAATTGCACGATCAAAACTAAACATTGTGACACACCTAAACTAAAAAAGAAAGAATATTTTCACATATACATACATATCAATTGAAAAACCAGTCACTGCATCCATATTATAGGGACACATTAAGTGAGTGTAAACGAAATTTTGTCTTCTCATGCATAATTATTAACATATAACAATTTATTATTTTATCAAATTATAAATTTATCAATCAACATATTTTTTTTTTATTTTGCAAGATTCTAATATAACATAGCTTTAAAACTTGCTTGAGATTTTCTCCCCAAGATGTAGGTCTACAAAAATACTCAAATTTCATATACTAAAAGAAAATTTAAAATTATTTCATGAAAAAATTAGGCTCAGATTCTTATTGATTCAGGTTATATGTCAAAGATATAGTTCATGTCTCATTAAAATATTCTATTTGATCACACAAAAGGCTTCTAGGATCTAAAATAATAGATATATATCCTTGTTGTATTAAAGCCTTTTCATACTCAAGAGTTGAGAATGTTCTACCTTAGCGTAACCTAAAAAATCCTATTCCAAAACCCTTATTATATCAAACTCGGGTAGGAGTTAATAGAGGAGTTACACCTAACAATTTGAATAATCCGCATATAGAGCAAGGTTTTTCCGAGAATAAGCCAATTTCATATTCAAGCTGCTTGATTAAAGCTAGATCACGATATGCAAAATCAATTTATGATTTATGGAAACTACGATGGTGCTACACAACAAGGTCAAGTTGTATCGAGTAAGATTTTTATACAGATGTGTGATACCAACATTACTCAACTTGTCACTCACGAGACACTATATTACACCATTTTACTATTTTGATTTACCGGAGGTGCGAGTGAATGGTTGTATCATCAACCATCACATACAATTATATCATGGACAAAACTGCAAGCAAGTTTCTTTGATTGCTATTATCCACACGGTATGATAATGAAGAATCAAAAAGAGCTTGCCATTTTCCACCAAGACGATGGTTAAAGTGTAGGCAAGACATAGATAAAGTTTCAACATAGGTTAACTAGATGTCCACGTCATGGTTATACCCTTCAGTTTCAATTTGTAATGTTCTATCAAGGTCCAATTATAATTCACAATTGAAAATAAATTACATTGAAATAGAAGATTTTTCAAATAAATGTGCCCTTGTTTTTTTAATTTATACCAAACCTTATTGTTATTAATTGTTTTGATTTTTCTATGATCTGCATTACTAAAAAAAATTGTCACTATTATATTTAGTTATATTTTTAAAAATTAAGGAATACATTAACACACTAATATATGGATAATTAACTAATAATGTGTTTATTTATAATAGGTAAAATAGCATAAAGTGTCAAAAAATATTCTTAACATATCTTATTTTTCTCCCAAAATTTCAAGTTATTGTTTGGTTAACTTTGTTATCTTAATGGATTGTTGAGTTTGTTTAATTTGTTGAATATGTTTATAGGGGTTCATTTATAAAATAAGGCCCAAAAAAATTTATAAAAAATTATCTTGTCAATTGAAGTCCACAATGCTAAATAAGTCTTGAAATATCATTGTGGCTAGTTATGCATATTTTTTTCTTGTACAACCCTATTGACAACTAACACCAAAAGCCCAACCCATATTATATGTGTATATATTCAAACCCTATTTTCCAAAACTCGCCGCCACCTTATTCCTTTTTCTGTCCATCTCTACCTCTATATATATCACCACTATAATAATGTAGGTAAGTGTATATGAATTTCAATTTCAGATATATGGGTAAAATTTTACTTGATTTGTGTAAGCTTGTGAACAACATTGTATCGTTAATCACTAAGATTCGATGGTCACAACATTTCAATTGAGGTATGCTTTTTTATTATACTTTTATTCCTTATGGTTTGATTTTTATAGTTTTAATTTTAGGGTAACCGGTAAATGAATTTTGTATATAATTCTTGCACGTTATATATTCTTTAATTAACATAAATATATATTATTTTTAGGTTTATGAATTATAAATTATTTTATAAAATACAATTATACATTATTTTATAAAATACAATTATACATTATTTTATGAAATGCAAGTAATGTTTAAATTTTTTATTAAAAAATTTGTGCATCTAGTTTGTGATAAACAAAGAAATAGCTCTATAAATCCACTAGTAAACAAATAAGTTTAAATCTACATGGTAATTTAAACAACACACATATTTCCTTTACAAATATTTATTCAATCTCCAAACATTATGTCGACAAATTACAAGGATTGAAAAATTGATTTATGAGTTGAAGCCACTCCTTCGAGGCAATATCATTCAACACTATATTCAACATGGGTCTCGTCACTAAGTTCTTTACCTATCATTTTATCACTCGTACATGTGGTCACACTATTCATATCCCACCTTTAAAATAAGTTTTACCTATATGATATTAGATAGGATGGGTGGGTAAATTCCCTTCTTCTCTTGTGTTAGACTTTACTATATGTCCTACATAATATTTCTATCTAAATGGAGAGAGAAATGTTAAATGATAGATGAAGAGTATTTCTCACAATATCTTATCTTTATTTAACACCATATTGTTAGTGAAACTTTTAAACTTGTATGAGTGATGAACAAGGGTCAACTTTCTAGATAATTTGTAATATTTGTATATTTTGAATTTTTTCCCATATGTAAAGCGGAGGGGTGTTTATAAGAGATAATGAATAACTAAATCATTGATCTCTTGTCATCGCAGTTGCATTTCAAACATGTAAAAATATATCTTTATTTTTTATTCTTACTTATACTTTTTCTTTTATATTTTTACAACTTCTACACATTGTAATAACCATATAATGTGATAAAAGTATCTAAATTTGACATGATTTAGTCTTAATATAATTTTGTTGTTATATTTTTTTATCTTTTGCAAATTTGTATATGTATTGTTTTTATACTATGTATTATTGCCCATACCATTTAAAACAATAAAAACTCTGCTAATAATTCACAAATAATGTTAATAATGAATAAAACTTACATTTTTTATCCAAAAATTGAGAAGACGCTTAAACATGAATATCAACAAAATTGAACACCTTTCCACCATTTACATTACTTGAATTAAATTGTAATATATTTGTTATAAATCAATCTCAAGAATACTTTAACAAGCAAGAAACGGTAATTTACTTAATAAAATTTTCATATAATCATCCACTTGATTAATTTTGTAGGGGCATGCTTAGAATTCGAGAAATATAAATTTCAATTATTTGATATGTATAATTATAAGAAAATAAAAATTAATGTTTTTTAATTTTTATATCAATGAAAAAAGGTTTTATTCATATGAAAAGTTCTTGATTCATTTTAGTTTTAAAAATATCTCGAAATAATATATTTTTGTTTTATTTTTCTTATAAAAAGAAATATTCTACAGAAGTGAATTCCACCTGTGTTTTCTATGATATATGGCAATTAATAAAATCAACCCATCTCAAGGAATGCACAAACTAAATTCTGGCTAATGAATATATCAAATCCCAAAATTAGTTTACTTTAATTAGATTTGAGGTATATAAATTTCCCTCGATATTGTAATCCTTAGACGAATATAGTATCTCTATTTTCAATATTTGTCCACAAGATAATAATGAATACTTGATTTTTTTTGAAGGAATCAATAGACGTTAGCTCGTAAAGCAACTTTAGCCGTGATGAACTACTTTCTAGGCCACCTCCTTGGCCTTTCATGCGTTGCTTCAGTGGTAGGTTGTGGTTGAAGTGGTTGTGATGATACGTGGTTGAGCTGGCTACAAGCCAGCACTAGGGTGACCATACGTGGTCTCCCCCTTGACTTCTCAAACTTAAATGGTGTTGTATCAATGGAAGAAGGTGGTGGGTGGTTCAAATTGTTTTCCATTAAGGGACAAAGAGACAATGATAAGAGTATAAGAATTATGAATATTTTTTCCAAATCAATAAATTGTTTCAAATAAAGGTGTTTTTATATTTGTATTTTTATCCTTATATAGATGTTGTAAAAATTTCAAAAATCTTACCTTTTGATTTTATATTAATGATTATTTGACGTTTAGGTGGAGTTGAGATATCAAGCTATTGTAACTTAAATTCTTGTCGCTGAATTTTGAATTCTCGGTCTTGACCCTTTCATTGAGACATAATTACAAGCTATTTAATATTGTAACATAAATTTTGTCTTTGAAAACTATATCCAGATAAGATTTTGATATGAAAAAGTATTCTTAAAACATGCTTTGATATTTTAGATTTCTCTTGGTCTTCTGTTTATTGATTTGCTTCACTATCTAAGATATTCTTATGGAATTTAACCACCACATATTTTGGTGCTTCTAAACCCTTCCAATACACTTTTCAGAAGTCCTTTTTCCAAGTAGCCATCAGAATAAGAATTATGAAAGTTGAATCAAAGCAAAAAAATAATTGGATTAAATTTGGAAAGATTGTAAAAAGAAGGTCCCTCTAAAAAAAATCATCTAGTTGAAAAATTAAACTCCCTCATTTCCACGTACAATATTCTAGTGGATACAAGAGTTGAGAGGTTGTGTGTAGTTAATTGTATTGGATAAAAATGTGATAAAAATTTGCATCACGAGTTTCAAAAGAGTCATTACACAAGATGCAAATATTGATGAAAAAACATTATCAAAAGTCAAATAGATATAATAAAAGTTCGACACAAAATATCAAAGAAAAAATCTAGTAACATTATGTAAGAAAATAGAAAGTCTACGTGAAATATTATTTGTTAAAGAAGTAATAGGTTTTAAAAAGTTTTTATTAATAAAAAAATATATTTATCAATACCATATACTATTTAATAGATAATTAAATTATATAGAGTAAAATATACAAGAAATTATACATTTCCACTAGTATAGTTATAATGCCACAAAAAGAATATTTAAGGAGAATAAGGTATTATATTAACAGAAAACAAGTAAATAACCAAAAATATCCAAATATTTATTATCTTCTCAACCAAATAAAAAACATATATATTCATGTTTATTCTAAATATTCCTTCCATATGAGTACTGAAATAAATGAAAGTATAATTTACTTATATGGAATACTATTTTCTATGATAATTCTAATAATATGGAGATAATGTTACAATGTTATTCTTAAGAAATCAAATGATATGTAGAAATAATTTTTTTGTCCATCTTGTTTTTCTAATGTTACTTAAAATCAAGAACATTTTCTTTATGTTTTGGTTTTATAAAATTTTGTTTTAAGATATACATATTATTAATTTTATCATATACTGAGAAAATAAATGTATATATTTAGATATCTATGTTAAGGAATGAATTGAAAATTTTATGAGTTCAAATTGTATGAATTAAAAATTAAATCAAAATAAAATGAGAAGTATGGGGACAGTAAAAAAGTTTTTTATAACACTAAGATACGAGCGATAAATTGTGAAACTCTACTAAGTGCTAATTTAGAAGTGTTTATATGGAAAAATACTTAATAGTGCTTCTAGAACTTTCTAAGTGTGTTAGTCCCTAAAATAAATTTTTAAGAGAACTATCAAATAAATGCTTGTTAAAAAAATATACTTAAAGTGATTTTAGATTTTAAAATAATTTTTATAATTTTTTAAAATATTTCAATTCAATTCTAAAAGCGTTTTTATATTAAAATAACCAGTTCTGAATAGTCACTATGTATATACACCTCTCTTGAATACAATAAATATATTATTTATATCCATTAGTTTAAAGGTATTTTATAAATATTAATACTTTTTTAATGTATTATATTTTTTTGAAATTTTTGGTAAGCATGAAGAACAAATCAGTACTTAAATATTATTGAATAATCTTAAGGCTAACTAAACCAGGTCCACCATCCTTTACTACTAAATTTAAATACATTATTTGACTTAAATCTCACGCACAACACTTTTATCATTCTCTCAATTTATATTGTGTGTTATAATTTCTTCAAGATTATCTTTCTCGTAATTGTTATTTATATTGAAATATATATTCGTTTAAAAATATATCACAATCCTCATTAATTAGAGTAACCAGGTACAATACTATTACAAATGGTTACAATATTCTCGTTTTTATGACATTTCATTATAATGATCCTTTTTTAAAAGAATTGTTTTGATGAAATGTTAAGGCCATAAATCAAATTTTATAGTCTTTTAAGAATAAAAAATTCCACAAATCTAATAACTCACTCAAACATCTTGAACTACTAACGAATTTTATTTTTTATGAATTTTAAATTTTATTAAATTTATTGCCCATACATTTTTGTCACAAATAATATTATTGTATTTATATTTAATTTATAAATTACATCTATTTGAAATTAATACATCAACTAAAATATTTTAATATCCTAGAGTGAACAATATAAAAATTTAAATTATTACTATTATACACAATTTTATTTTAAAATAAACAACACTTTAGAATTATATTTTACTACAATTTCTTTTTGTTTACTAATTTTAATATGATTTTGATTACTATAATTATATGATATGTATCTCAAAACTTTTCAAATATATTATTGAAAAATAATTACGCTATTTAAAATTGTATCAACATATAAATAAGTAATACATAAATTAAATTATGTTAAATAAATTAAAATAACTATTAAAGACACCATAACTCAATACTTATTACATGTTTTAATTAAAAAATAATAATATAAAACAAAGTAATCACTAAAATCTCACAAATAATTCATTTATACTAGCCAAATGGAAAATTAAATTCTAACCTAGCACATATGAGGTTAGTAAATATATTCAGGTATTGTCAATATAAAATTATCGTTGGATAAGTATATGTATGAAAGAGTTTAAGTTATGCGTCAAACTTAGCTAATTGGCATAAGAGTATGTTGTTGTCTCAAGATATGTTGTTGTCTTGTATTCATATTAAAATTTAATGTATATTTAATCATTTTTTACTTAGACAACCTATTATATATGGTTATCAACTAATATGATATGACTACTTGTTCTATATAATAATTTAAAACCCATTAATAGGTCTCTTTCTGCTTGAATGTTTAATATTTTAATCATAAAATTAAGTCCGACTTTTACACCTAGTTTTATTTTAATAATTATTATATTACTACTAAATAAAAATAAAATCTTTTGATATTATATTTTTTTATGAATGTTATAGTTAACAAATTTTCCAGTCACATACATTATTACATTACTATATTTAATAAAAAAATTCACAGTATGTAAAAAATAGAAATTATAGACGAACAATTATTTAATAAACAAATAATATTACACTAAATGGAAACAGGGAATCAAAATACAATTTATGGCCTTTGACGAGGCAATCAGTGTAGATATTGCTGACACCTTACACAACATTAAAAAGTAAATTAAAAAGAGTTGCATCTAATTAGAATTTTAATATGATATTTATAACTATTAGGGTAATATATGTTAATAATCATATTGTTTCTAGCTTCATATGTGACAAAGTTGTATTTGTAATCTTCGAACACCCAATTGTTATATCTTATATATTTTTAATGAAATGTTATCTTGACACATTTATCTACAACCTTGTTAATTTTATTTAAACTTATAACTAAAACACCAATTTGTTCATAAAAAATAAAAGGAAGAAAATTTATCATTGTATATATCTTTTAAGAAAAATAAGTTTAATAGTATTACTTTTACATTGTTGACCAAATATTATCAAATTTATTAAATAGTATTTTCTTAGAATGAAATCTAATATTTACTCTAAAAACTAAATCAAAAAATCATATATTCACATGCACTAACGCTAATACATTTACTCTCCTCCCAATAAAATGAAATATTAATAAAAAAATAACCTTTAAAATCTTTAAAAAAAATAAAAACCTTTCTAAATAAGTACATTATATAAAACTAAGACTAACTGTAATTTATAGTTAAACTCATTTATCGGTAGTACTGTATTTCATAAAAAAACATATATTTCTTAATCATTTAACCTACTTAATGAGAAATAAACTTTTCTACTTCCCTCAATAAGGTTTATTTCATTCTATTTAAAAAAACAAGACTACTAATCTTCACTGCCAATGCAAATATTTTCATTCTATCAATTACATATTAATAGTAATTTTGAAACTTCCATTTTCCAAAAACATACCTCACAAGTAACTACACCCTAGAGTTTCAATAAAAAATTCATTAGTTAAACAAAATTTACCTGGAAAGCTTTATTGATCTCTCTATATGAAGTAATAAACTTCTTCAAACTCAAGGAGTTGAGCGTAATACGGTTTTCTTAATCGAGATGAAACACATGTGTTTGGTTGATGAAAACCTAAAAGTTTTTCTAGTCTCTATTTGTTTTTTGTTTGTAATAACCTAAATAGATAAATATACATGAATGGTTAAAATGGTAAAATAACTCGTTATTAAAAGTTAGAAGTTACAAATATTAGCCAAACCTTTTCATAGCCACCCTTCATGGTGACCTATAAATATTAAAATTAAATAAATTGTTAACAAATTAAAACAACAAAAAATCAAAAAGTAACACCTTAAAATGTATAAATTTATATAGAAGAAATCAATTTAAAAAATGTTAAATCATAACGACAATAATTGCTCAACTAAGTGTAGTTTGACCAGTAAATGCATATTTCGATGGTTAAAACTATGTGATGAGAGTTTCTCAAACTTTAATGGTTACTTCGATGAATATAAAAGTGTAATATTTTTTACATATGGTTCTATAGAATTTTGGGTTTCAAACAGTTTAATGTTCTATTAAAATAAAAAAAACTAGATACATAGAGCAGCTTGTTAATTGTTGTAATTTATATACATATTTATTTATTCGGGAATGCATTATTGTTGTTGGATTTCAATCATTACGTGGGTATCCAAACTCCCCAGTAAGTTATACATGTTTGGTCAATTCAAAATTAATTATATATATGAAAGCATTTTTGTTTGGTATTCTGATAGAATTCCTGGTATAGATTGTGTTAGTCATCTTTCTATTCTTTGACAATATGTTGAATGTAGTTATAGTTAACTTATTTGTTTAGTTTATATATTTAAATATGACAAAAATTTAAGTGAACTGAAACAAAAATAATCTACAAAATAATAAAATCTATGCATACCAAAACAATTAAGATTATTATTTTATATCTCATAGCATGCTTGTGTTAAGCGGAAATGGAATATAAATAAAATGTATTGTGTATACAAGAATATATGGTTGACTAGGCCACTTTTTAGTTATATCTTTAGTATCCTAATCCCTGTTTATCTTTTTTGTGTTTTATTATATATATTTGTTTAATTGACTAGTTTATTTTTCTATTCATTTTTATCCTGCTCCTTTAGGGTTGTGACCCCATTTAATGTTGTTTCTTTTTTGGAATTACAAAATCTAATACTTTATATTGATAGTATTATTTAGTAACCAAGTACATTATGAAATTGCGTTAGACAACAACTCAATTAGAAAGTGACATGTGGAAAATAATATAATCTTATTAGTTATGTAATAATTAGAATAGGTTAAAACTTCAAAGTACATTTATTCACCAATGATAATAATTCAGTTTGAAAAGAAAAAATCAAACTTACAGAATTAAATTCCACAATATTTGAAGAGATTCCAAAATAAATTTATAAAAGTATAGAATTGATAAATTTTCATGAACACGTTACACAAGAAAAAATTTCTTATAGGTTACAAATATAGGGGTGGACACAAGTCAATGTGAAAATTTTTTATCCATTAAAATAAACCAAGTATTGGTAGGATTAAATATAAACTACTTTATACGATTATATCATCACATGCTCAACTATTAGGTTGTTGTGTATTTAAACAATCTTATAATTTAAAATGTTTCTTATATTTTAATATGTATAATTATTTGTTGGTAAGGAAATTACAATACAACAATATATCAAAAATTTATATTATTCAGAACATAATATACTATATATATATATATATATATTATCTTTATATATTAATAAAGTGATTTCTTTGGGACATAATTATTTATATAATTATAAAGTGATTAATATACTAACCTTAATTATTATAAAAGAGAAGTGGATATTATTGAAATGCAATGATCATCGATCTCTGAAATACACTTCAAAATTACTTCAATTGGTATAGAGTACAAGACCTCTGAATTTTTTATTATAGGTGAACAATTAGAACCATAATTTTGTTTTATAATATATAATTATCTAGTGTACTCAACTTTACACTAATCATGAATATTATGATATTTTTAATTAATTAATTATATATATCATTAATCCATAAACCACCACATAATATAAAATTACATTTTTATATAAGAAATAATATTAGTAAATAACCTCAAAAATTATGTTTATAAAATATTTTTCACTTGTAAGAATAAGATCTCAAATCACCTAACAAAATGATAATATTTACAATGAAACTTTTTGTTTCATATAGACTCTTATGAGTAGTAACTTTTGAGGAAACTGAATTTTTTATTTGTATTTTCTAAATCAATTTTAAAAAAGTAAAGATCTAGCATGAATAATTTTCACTAATGAAACATTTAGCTTATAAAATTAGTTGCAAAGTATTATAGAAAACCCACATGTGAACAAGTGTCGATCTTCACTAATGGAGAGATATATAATAAATAGAATATATAATGTATTAGAAACAATTTTTTCATTGATAAATATAATATTAAATTTGTGACCTCCATCAGTTGTTGTGGTTGTCAAAGTAGAATAATTTTAAATGATAAACTTATTTGTTCTTCTCATGAAAGCCTTATTACATTAACCTCTACAAAATTGTAAATATCATTACTCTGTCACCTAATCAACTAATGTGCAACGTTTTGTAAAAGTTAATATGGATAGACAAGAATGAAGTTGTAGTTGTTTAATTCATTTGTAAAGATTATGAGAACGTAATTTTGTTTGGAAATCACTACAATATTTTTTTGGCCTCCTTTTATATTTCTAAGGCCATTCCAGTGTGCAATTTTGTAATATTATTATAAAACATAATCCCCTACGTCATCCTTATGTGATGGCGTAGTGTAAGTTGAGGTCATATACTCATCAATCACTATGTTAGATTTTCAATATAACTTTGTTACTAGAAATGTAATTAAGATGCTATGCATGTTTCTCTCATTATATCAAGTTATATGAGAAGAAATAGAAATAGTGATCATAACTGGATTACAAAGAATCATCTGGAAGATTATCTTCCTAATTATTGGATTATAAGAAATTATATGGTTTATTAAAGTCTTGCATATCGTATTTGACTTGTAAGGTGTCATGTGTCTATTAAACTAATATATACTCTTGTTGTATTTATTTTTTTCCTTATGATCTTTAAATGAATTAGATATATTTTGCCAAAAATGGCTACTATATATATTTTTCTCATGTATATTTAATTAAATAATTATAAAAATACAATATCACAACATATCCTAAAGACAAGGTTTGCAAGTTAATTAATAGTAACCCAAAACATCTCTACCCTAGACACTTATTATTACTGAAGTCTGCCAAAGGAAATCGTTGTCCACTACGGTGAAAGTTGCGTCTGATATCAAAGGTATCTTATCTGTTTCTAAGACGTAATGTTTTGAGCAACCATCTTGGAATTGATCGAGCAAAACTAACTCATCATCTAGTCCTGCAAAAAAATCATCATCAATAGAAGTATGTAAGATCTCCAAACCATCATTAAAATCTTCAACCTCTTTCAACATATCATTAATTTCCTCCCCACCATCTTCAACATTTTTTGGCGCCGAAAGGACAATCTCTAGCGACGAGTAGAAAAAGTTGTTTAGGTCATTAATTTTAAATTTTTTAGGGTCATGAACATTTTGGAAAGAGATAGTTCAGCCTTTTGCGAGGGATTCTGGCACGAGGTTCTTGGCGAGTTGGCATAGGATGATTGTGTTCATCCGTATAAGTCACAATAAGAATAGTAGGGTTAGTTTTGTTTTGATCTACTTGATTTCCACCTAGGCACTCCTTTGAAGTGACACATTTGTAGTAACTCCTGGTTTTATTCAAAATATTGATTATAATTCATTTGAAACTTACTAAACATCTATAAATACATTAAAAAGCAAATACGCATTTTTTAGACTTCCTATATAAGTGTGAAATAAGGTTAATACAATAAAGATTTCATATTACTTTTAAATTGTTGGCCAAATCTTATCAAATTCATTAAGTCGTATTTATTTAGAATGAATTCTAATATTTAATTTAAAACTAAGTCAAAAAAATTATATACTATTACGCAAGGGTGCTAATACATTTCCTTGGCTCCCAATAAAATGGAATATAATAAAAAAACATAACCTTTTAAAACTTTAAAACATAGAAACCTTTCTAAATAAGTACATTAATATAAACCTAAGACTAACATTAGTTTTTGGTCAAACTCATTTGTCGGTAGTACTGTATTTTTAAAAAAAAACTTATATTTCTTAATTATTTAAACTACTTAACAAGAAATACACTTTTTTGCTTCCCTAAAATAGGTTTTTTCATTTTGTTTTAAAAAAAAAAGACGACTAATCTTCACTACCAATTCAAATATTTCCACGGTATCAATTACATATTAATAGTAGTTTTGAAACTCCCTTTTTCCAAAAGCATACCTCACAAGTAACTACGCCCTAGATTTTAAATAACAAACTCACTGATAAACAAAATTTACCTGAAAAGCTTTATTGATCTATCTATATGAATTTATAAACTTCTTCAAACTGAAGGAGTTAGGCGTAATAGGGTTTCCTTATTCGAGATGAAACACTACTTTGGTTGATGAAAACCTAAAAGTTTTCTTAGTCTCTCTTTATTTTTTTTTTGTAATAATCTTAAAATAAAAATATACATGAATGGTTAAAATTTTAAAAGAACTAGTTATTAAAAGTTAGAAGTTAAAAGTATTAGCAGAACCTTTTCATAGCCACCTTTCTTGGTGACCTACAAATATTAAAATAAAACAAATAGGTAACTAATTAAAAAACAAAAAAAAAAACAAAAAAATAACACCTTAAAATGATTAAATTTATATAGAGGAAATCAATTTAAAAAACTGATTAACTAATTTTAGTTTGCATATTTCGATGGTTAAAACTATTGATTGAGAGTTTCATAAAATTTTATATTTACTTCGATGAATATAAAACTGTAATTTTTTTTACATATGGCTCTATAGAATTTTGGGTTCCAATAGTATAATGTGCTCATACAACAGAAAAAATAGATATACAGCGTGAGAGTTTATTTATCTGGGAATGCATTATTGTTGTTAGATTATTTATCGATGGGTTTTTAGTATTTCTCTTATGTTTCATATATTTTTTTGATCTATCAATCATTACATGGGTATCCAAACTTACTGGAGAGTAATATTTCTTTGGTGATTGAAAAATTTATTTTAGTTAACATTCATATATATGAAACGTTTTTGTTTGTTGTGTCAGATTGAATTCTTTGTATAGATTGTGTTTGTCATCTTTGTATTCTTTGACAATATTTTATATATCTACTTATATTTAACTTGTTTGTTTAGTCTATATATTTAACTAGGTATTACACAACAAAAAATTAAGTGAACTGAAACAAAAATAAATTACTAGATAATAAAATCAATGTATACCAAATAAATTAAGAATATTATTCTATATGTTCTAGCATGGTTTTGTGAGATTGGAAAGGGAATGGAAATAAAATGTATTGTATTTGTATATACAAGAATATATGGTTGGTTCAAATATAGTGGGATTAATTTTTATATAATGTAATGGCTATCTAGGCCACTTTTTGGTTATAATTTTAGTATCATAATTCTAATTTATTTTTATTTGTCTTTTATTATATATATTTGTTCAATTTATTAGTTAATTTTTCTATTCATTTTTAACTTGCTCCTCTTGGGTTGTAACCCCGTTTAATGTTGTTTGTTTTTCTTAAATAAAAAATCTAATACTTTATATTGATAGTGTTATTTAGTAACCAAGTTCATTGTCAAATTGCACAAGATAACAACTCAATTAGAAAGTGACAGATGGCAAATAATATAATCCTATTAGTCAAATTTATGAGTAGACACATGGCAATTTGAATATATTTATCCATTAGAATACACCATGTATTTGTAGGAATGAATGTAAGTTATTTGATACTACGAATAGATCAACACATGCTCGACTATTAAGTTTTTGTGTAACTTATACAATATTTTAATTTAAAATGTTTAGTATATCTTAGTATGTATAAATATTTATGGTAAGGAAATTACAACAAAACAATATATCAATAATTTATATTATTCAAAATATAATATACCATATAATTATAAAGTGATTAATATACTAACCTTGATTATTTTAAGAAGATATCTGGATATTATCGAAATGCAATGATCATCGATCTCTGAATAATACTTTAAAATTACTTCAATTTTTATAGAGTACACAACCTTATGAAAAAAATGATTATATATGAACAATTAGAACCATACATTATTTTATAATATATAAGTATCCATTGTATTTAACATTAAACTAATCATGAATATTTTGATATTTTTGATTTTTTAATTAAATAAAATTATATATCATTAACCATAAACCACCACATCATGTTAATTACATTGTTATATAAGAAAAAAGTATCTGTAAATAACATCTAAAAATATGTTTTAAATAAATATTTCTCTCAATTATATCAAGAAAATATCAATTTTTTTATATGACTAGTTAAATTAAATATAATTTTTACATCAAAGAATAAGATCTCAAATTACCCAATAGAATGAAAATATTTATAATGAAACTTTTTGTTTTGTATAAAATCTTATGAGTATTAACTGCTTTATAGGATCTCAATTTTTTTTATTTGGATATGGGATCTGATTTTTTCTATCTGTATTTTCTAAATCAATTCCAAAAAATATAGATCTAGCATGAATAATTTTCACTTATAAAATGTTTAGGTTATAAAATTAGTTGCAATGTTACAAAAAATGTCACATACCGATTTCTTATGGTGGGTGGAGGTGGTTGTTTGATGGTGGAAATTCTTTTTTTTTTAATTTATAGAAAAGATAATTGTCAAGAAAGAGAGATACCAAAGAAGGAAATAAATTTTAGGTTTTTTTTAGTATTAGTAGGTACTAGAAAATTTAAAACATAATATAATTGGACCCAAACAAAATGTAACTTTTTTCACCTCTAGACTTATCCTTATTTAGACCCAAATAACAGATAGTGAACTTTTAGTATAAACTTATTTTAGTTGAAAAGTATTATTGCAAGCCCACCTGTGAACACGTGTCTTGATCTTCACTAATGGAGAAATATATAACTAATGGAATACTTAGTCTATTAGAAAGAAAATTTTCATTGATACATATAATATAAAATTTGTGACTTCCATTAGTTGTTGTGATTCTCAAAGTACAATATATTTAATTGATAAACTTATTTGTTCTTCTCATGAAAGCCTTATTACCTTAACCTCAACAGAATGGTAAATCTCATTACTTGGTCACCTAATGTGCAATGTTTTGTAAACGTTAATATGGATATAGTAGACAAGAACAAAGTTTTAGTAGTTTCAATACTTTGTAAAGATTATGAGAACCTTATGTGGTTTGGAAATCACTACAATATTTTTTTTCCTGTTCCTTAATTGCTAAGGGCATTTCAATGTGTAATTTTGTAATGTTAGTAAACAACATGTTTCCTACGTCATCATTAGGTGATATGGTAGTGTAAGTGGAGGTCATCTACTCACCAATAATTAAGTTAGATTTTCAATATAACATTGTTACCAGAATTGTAATTAAGATTCTACTGATGTCTCTCTCATTATATCAACTTTTATGAGTGAAAATGGAAATAGAAAACTCGACTGGATTACAAAGATTCATCTCGCATATTGTTGGGAATTTTATACTAACACCTTAGGTGTCGTGAGAGATGTGCTTACACCGCCTAGGCACAAATTAATGAAAAAAATTGATTAATTATAAAATGCCCCCTAGACGTAAGACCCTGGTCAACTGCCAAAGCCACGAATCCGATTATACAAAATTGTTTAAATATATACACTAAGACTTTGATTGAGTGTTTATAGTTGTATCCCATATTATGTGTTCGTCTGGCAGTAAGACTAAAACATGTTGAAGAACGGATTTTAGATGGAATCAAAGGATTCGATTTGTGTTGGTTTTTCAATTTGAATTTTGTTATAAGTTTTACAAATATACTCCCCGTATCGATATGTTTCGATGATAAAGTCGTTATCAAAAATATATAAGAGAACCTTAAGAGATTTATAAATAGAGAGAGATTAAGATATGAGAAATGTGTATTTTATAGTAGGAGAGTAGAGACAAGAGTGTGTACATTTATTATCAAATGATTAGCATTTGTTTATAAGAAATTTATACGACTTTGGAAGAATTGTACCTGGATCAATTCCCCTACACTTCCTTGTTTCACTAAACTTATCTATTTTGTATCGTAGTCGAGGGTGATGTCTCAGGATTCACCCATCTTTCTTATTACCAATTGTTTCTTATTAAATTTCTCTATCTCTTTTGCAATTTGTATTCCCAACTATATCTTATGGACAATGTTGCTTGATGTGTCTGAACTTGCTGTTGTTATAGCATGTTATCTCTGTTCATATTTTTAAAATTTCTCATGTGGATTGCTTGAACTTTCATTTCAACGAAATTTCTTTTCTTACACGATTCATTGTTTAATCAAATTCGTTTATTGTTCATACTATGTCGTCAAAATAGAACATAAGAATGATATAAAATTATATTTATATTACAAAATAAAATAATTAACATATGTCAGCCTTTATAATTAATCCCTCCAATTTCTCAAATCAAGCTATTAGAGGGAAAAAAATTTGAACCATCTTGAACTAGTCTCAAACTTTATATAATGTTTATGCAAATTTTAATAAGAATAAGTGGATATGATTATTTATCTAATTAGAATTTTAATATGATATTTATAACTATTAGGGTAATATATGTTAATAATAATATTGTTTCTAGCTTCATATGTGACAAAGTTGTAATTTGTAATCTTCGAACACCCAATTGTTTTATCTTATATATTTTTTATGCAATGTTATCCTGACACATTTATTTGAAAATGGTCTTTAGCAAATTCACTTGAAAAGGTGAGTCATTTCTCCAATTTAATTCGAATTAAGCAATGAAAAAAAAGCCTTGAAATTTTTTGAATAAATATTCCCATAAAAAATTGCAAAGTTGTATGATGGAAACATATTTGCTACTTTTATAATCCATTGATATATTTGGCTATTTTATAAAACGGGACCTACACAGAAACAAAAACTTGTTTACAAATATTTTTATAAATTTATTGAGTTTCAAGTAGGTACAATTTAAATTCAAAAATCGCACGATCAAAAATAAACATTGTGACACACCTAAACTAAAAAAACAAGAATATTTTCACATATACATACATATCAATTGAAAAATCAGTCACTGCATCCATATTATAGGGACACATTAAGTGAGTGTAAACGAAATTTTGTCTTCTCATGCATAATTATTAACATATAACAATTTATTATTTTATCAAATTATAAATTTATCAATCAACATATTTTTTATTATTTTGCAAGATTCTAATATAACATAGCTTTAAAACTTGCTTGAGATTTTCTCCCCAAGATGTAGGTCTACAAAAATACTCAAAATTCATATACTAAAAGAAAATTTAAATTTATTTCATGAAAAAATTAGGCTCAGATTCTTATTGATTCAGGGTATATGTCAACGATATAGTTCATGTCTCAATAAAATATTCTATTTGATCAAACAAAAGGCTTCTAGGATCTAAAATAATAGATATATATCCTTGTTGTATTAAAGCCTTTTCATACTCAAGAGTTGAGAATGTACTACCTTAGCGTAACCTAAAAAATCCTATTCCAAAACCCCCATTATATCAAACTCGGGTAGGAGTTAATAGAGGAGTTACACCTAACAATTTGAATAATCCGCATATAGAGTAAGGTTTTTCCGAGAATAAGCCAATTTCATATTCAAGCTGCTTGATTAAAGCCAGATCACGATATGCAAAATCAATTTATGATTTATGGAAACTACGATGGTGCTACACAACAAGGTCAAGTTGTATCGAGTAAGATTCTTATACAGATGTGTGATACCTACATTACTCAACATGTCACTCACGAGACACTATATTACACCATTTTACTATTTTGATTTACCGGAGATGCGAGTGAATGGTTGTATCATCAAACATCACATACAATTATATCATGGACAAAACTGCAAGCAAGTTTCTTTGATTGCTATTATCCACACGGTATGATAATGAAGAATCAAAAAGAGCTTGCCATTTTCCACCAAGACGATAGTTAAAGTGTAGGCGAGACATAGATAAAGTTTCAACATAGGTTAACTAGATGTCCATGTCATGGTTATAACCTTCAGTTTCAATTTGTAATGTTCTATCAAGGTCCGATTATAATTCACAATTGAAAATAAATTACATTGAAATAGAAGATTTTTCAAATAAATGTGCCCTTGTTTTTTTATTTATACCAAACCTTATTGTTATTAATTGTTTTGATTTTTCTATGATCTGCATTACTAAAAAAAATTGTCACTATTATATTTAGTTATATTTTTAAAAATTAAGGAACACATTAACACACTAATATATGGATAATTAACTAATAATGTGTTTATTTATAATAGGTAAAATAGCATAAAGTGTCAAAAAATATTCTTAACATATCTTATTTTTCTCCCAAAATTTCAAGTTATTGTTTGGTTAACTTTGTTATCTTAATGGATTGTTGAGTTTGTTTAATTTGTTGAATATGTTTATAGGGGTTCATTTATAAAATAAGGCCCAAAAAAATTTATAAAGAATTATCTTGTCAATTGAAGTCCACAATGCTAAATAAGTCTTGAAATATCACTGTGGCTAGTTATGCATATTTTTTTTCTTGTACAACCCTATTGACCACTAACACCAAAAGCCCAACCCATATTATATGTGTATATATTCAAACCCTATTTTTCAAAACTCACCGCCTCCTTATTCCTTTTTCTGTCCATCTCTACCTCTATATATATCACCACTATAATAATGTAGGTAAGTGTATATGAATTTCAATTTCAGATATATGGGTAAAATTTTACATGATTTGTGTAAGCTTGTGAACAACATTGTATCGTTAATCACTAAGATCGATGGTCATAACATTTCAATTGAGGTATGTTTTTTTATTATACTTTTATTCCTTATGGTTTGATTTTTATAGTTTTAATTTTAGGGTATCCGGTAAATGAATTTTGTATATAATTCTTGCACGTTATATATTCTTTAATTAACATAAATATATATTATTTTTAGGTTTATGAATTATAAATTATTTTATAAAATACAATTATACATTATTTTATGAAATACAAGTAATGTTTAATTTTTTTATTAAAAAATTTGTGCATCTAGTTTGTGATAAACAAAGAAATAGCTCTATAAATCCACTAGTAAACAAATAAGTTTAAATCTACATGGTAATTTAAACAACACACATATTTCCTTTACAAATATTTATTCAATCTCCAAACATTATGTCGACAAATTACAAGGATTGAAAAATTTATTTATGAGTTGAAGCCACTCCTTCGAGGCAATATCATTCAACACTATATTCAATATGAGTCTCGTCACTAAGTTCTTTACCTATCATATTATCACTCGTACATGTGGTCACACTATTCATATCCCACCTTTAAAATAAGTTTTACCTATATGATATTAGATAGGATGGGTGGGTAAATTCCCTTCTTCTCTTGTGTTAGACTTTACTATATGTCCTACATAATATTTCTATCCAAATGGAGAGAGAAATGTTAAATGATAGATGAAGAGTACTTCTCACAATATCTTATATTTATTTAACACCATATTGTTAGTGAAACTTTTAAACTTGTATGAGTGATGAACAAGGGTAAACTTTCTAGATAATTTGTAATATTTGTATATTTTGAATTTTTTCCCACATGTAAAGCGGAGGGGTGTTTATAAGAGATAATGAATAACTAAATCACTGATCTCTTGTCATCGTTGTTGCATTTCAAACATGTAAAAATATATCTTTATTTTTTATTCTTACTTATACTTTTTCTTTTCTATTTTTACAATTTCTATACATTGTAATAACCATATAATGTGATAAAAATTTCTAAATTTGACATGATTTAGTCTTAATATAATTTTGTTGTTATATTTTTTTATCTTTGGCAAATTTGTATATGTATTGTTTTTATACTATGTATTATTGCCCATGCCATTTAAAACAATAAAAACTCTACTAATAATTCACAAATAATGTTAATAATGAATAAAACTTACATTTTTTTATCCAAAAACTGAGGAGACGCTTAAGCATGAATATCAACAAAATTGAACACCTTTCCACCATTTACATTACTTGAATTAAATTGTAATATATTTGTTATAAATCAATCTCAAGAATAGTTTAACAAGCAAGAAAAGGTAATTTACTTAATAAAAATTTCATATAATCATCCACTTGATTAATTTTGTAGGGGCATGCTTAGAATTCGAGAAATATAAATTTCAATTACTTGATATGTATAATTATAAAAAATAAAAATTAATTTTTAATTTTTATATCAATGAAAAAAGGTTTTATTCATATGAAAAGTTCTTGATTCATTTTAGTTTTAAAAATATCTCGAAATAATATATTTTTGTTTTATTTTTCATATAAAAAGAAATATTCTACAGAAGTGAATTCCACCTGTGTTTTCTATGATATATGGCAATTAATAAAATCAACCCATCTCAAGGAATGCACAAACTAAATTCTGGCTAATGAATATATCAAATCCCAAAATTAGTTTACTTTAATTAGATTTGAGGTATATAAATTTCCCTCGATATTGTAATCCTTAGCCGAATATAGTATCTCTATTTTCAATATTTGTCCACAAGATAATAATGAATACTTGATATTTTTTTGAAGGAATCAAGAGACGTTAGCTCGTAAAGCAACTTAAGCCGTGATGAACTACTTTCTAGGCCACCTCCTTGGCCTTTCATGCGTTGCTTCAGTGGTAGGTTGTGGTTGAAGTGGCTGTGATGATACGTGGTTGAGCTGGCTACAAGCCAGCACTAGGATGACCATACGTGGTCTCCCCCTTGACTTCTCAAACTTAAATGGTGTTGTATCAATGAAAGAAGGTGGTGGGTGGTTCAAATTGTTTTCCATTATGGGACAAAGAGACAATGATAAGAGTATAAGAATTATGAATATTTTTTTCAGATAAAGGTGTTTTTATATTTGTATTTTTATCCTTATATAGATGTTGTAAAAATTTCAAAAATCTTACCTTTAGATTTTATATTAATGAGTATTTGACGTTTAGGTGGATATGAGATATCAAGCTATTGTAAATTAAATTCTTGTCGCTGAATTTTGAATTCTCGGTCTTGACCCTTTCATTGAGACATAATTACAAGCTATTTAATATTGTAACATAAATTTTGTCTTTAAAAACTATATCCAGATAAGATTTTGATATGAAAAAGTATTCTTAAAACATGCTTCGATATTTTAGATTTCTCTTGGTCTTCTGTTTATAAATTTGCTTCACTATCTAAGATATTCTTATGAAATTTAACCACCACATATTTTGGTGCTTCTAAACCCTTCCAATACACTTTTCAGAAGTCCTTTTTCCAAGTAGCCATCAGAATAAGAATTATGAAAGTTGAATCAAAGAAAAAAAAAATTGGATTAAATTTGGAAAGATTGTAAAAAGAAGGTCCCTCTAAAAAAATCATCTAGTTGAAAAATCAAACTCCCTCATATCCACGTACAATATTCTAGTGGATACAAGAGTTGAGAGGTTGTGTGTAGTTAATTGTATTGGATAAAAATGTGATAAAAATTTGCATCACGAGTTTCAAAAAGAGTCATTACACAAGATGCAAATATTGATGAAAAAACATTATCAAAAGTCAAATAGATATAATAAAAGTTCGACACAAAATATCAAAGAAAAAATCTAGTAACATTATGTAAGAAAATAGAAAGTCTACATGAAATATTATTTGTTAAAGAAGTAATAGGTTTTAAAAAGTTGTTATTAATAAAAAAATATATTTATCAATACCATATGCTATTCAATAGATAATTAAATTATATAGAGTAAAATATACAAGAAATTATACATTTCCACTAGTATAGTTATAATGCCACAAAAAAAATATTTAAGGAGAATAAGGTATTATATTAACAGAAAACAAGAAAACAAGTAAATAACCAAAAATATCCAAATATTTATTATCTTCTCAACCAAATAAAAAACATATATATTCATGTTTATTCCAAATATTCCTTCCATATGAGTACTGAAATAAATGAAAGTATAATTTACTTATATGGAATACTATTTTCTATGATAATTCTAATAATATGGAGATAATGTTACAATGTTATTCTTAAGAAATCAAATGATACGTAGAAATAATTTTTTTGTCCATATTGTTTTTCTAATGTTACTTAAAATCAAGAACATTTTCTTTATGTTTTGATTTTATAAAATTTTGTTTTAAGATATACATATTATTAATTTTATCATATACTGAGAAAATAAATGTATATATTTAGATATCTATGTTAAGGAATGAATTGAAAATTTTATGAGTTCAAATTGTATGAATTAAAAATTAAATCAAAATAAAATGAGAAGTATGGGGACAGTAAAAAAGTTTTTTATAACACTAAGATACGAGCGATAAATTGTGAAACTCTACTAAGTGCTAATTTAGAAGTGTTTATAGGGAAAAATACTTAATAGTGCTTCTAGAACTTTCTAAGTGTGTTAGTCCCTAAAATAAATTTTTAAGAGAACTATCAAATATATGCTTCTTAAAAAAATATAATTAAAGTGATTTTAGATTTTAAAATAATTTTTATAGTTTTTTAAAATATTTCAATTCAATTCTAAAAGCGTTTTTATATTAAAATAACCAGAATAGACACTATGTATATACACCTCTCTTGAATACAATAAATATATTATTTATATCCATTAGTTTAAAGGTATTTTATAAATATTAATACTTTTTTAATGTATTATATTTTTTTTTTAAATTTTGGGTAAGCAGGAAGAACAAATCAGTACTTAAATATTATTGAATAATCTTAAGGCTAACTAAACCAGGTCCACCATCCTTTACTACTAAATTTAAATACATTATTTGACTTAAATCTCACACTCAACACTTTTATCATTCTCTCAATTTATATTGTGTATTATAATTTCTTCAAGATTATCTTTCTCGTAATTGTTATTTATATTGAAATATATATTCGTTTAAAAATATATCACAATCCTCATTAATTAGAGTAACCAGGTACAATACTATTACAAATGGTTACAATATTCTCGTTTTTATGACATTTCATTATAATGATCCTTCTTTAAAAGAATTGTTTTGATGAAATGTTAAGGCCATAAATCAAATTTTATAGTCTTTTAAGAATAAAAAAATTCCACAAATCTAATAACTCACTCAAACATCTTGAACTACTAACGAATTTTATTTTTTATGAATTTTAAATTTTATTAAATTTATTGCCCATACATTTTTGTCACAAATAATATTATTGTATTTATATTTAATTTATAAACTACATCTATTTGAAATTAATACATCAACTAAAATATTTTAATATCCTAGAGTGAACAATATAAAAATTTAAATTATTACTATTATACACAATTTTATTTTAAAATAAACAACACTTTAGAATTATATTTTACTACAATTTCTTTTTGTTTACTAATTTTAATATGATTTTGATTACTATAATTATATTATATGTATCTCAAAACTTTTCAAATATATTATTGAAAAATAATTACGCTATTTAAAATTGTATCAACATATAAATAAGTTATACATAAATTGAATTATGTTAAATAAATTAATATAACTATTAAAGACACCATAACTCAATACTTATTACATGTTTTAATTAAAAAATAATAATATAAAACAAAATAATGACTAAAATCTCACAAATAATTCATTTATACTAGCCAAATGGAAAATTAAATTCTAACCTAGCACATATGAGGTTAGTAAATATATTCAGGTGTTGTCAATATAAAATTATCGTTGGATAAGTATATGTATGAAAGAGTTTAAGTTATGCGTCAAACTTAGCTAATTGGCATAAGAGTATGTTGTTGTCTCAAGATATGTTGTTGTCTTGTATTCATATTAAAATTTAATGTATATTTAATCATTTTTTACTTAGACAACCTATTATATATGGTTATCAACTAATATGATATGACTACTTGTTCTATATAATAATATAAAACCCATTAATAGATCTCTTTCTGCTTGAATGTTTAATATTTTAATCTTAAACATTAAGTCCGACTTTTACACCTAGTTTTATTTTATTAATTATTATATTACTACTAAATAAAAATAAAATCTTTTGATATTATATTTTCTTATGAATGTTATAGTTAACAAATTTTCCAGTCACATACATTATTACATTACTATATTTAATAAAAAAAATTCACAGTATGTAAAAAATAGAAATTATAGACGAACAATTATTTAATAAACAAATAATATTACACTAAATGAAAACAGGGAATCGAAACACAATTTATGGCCTTTGACGAGGCAATCAGTGTAGATATTGCCGACACCTTACACTACATTAAGAAGTAAATTAAAAAGAGTTGCATCTAATTAGAATTTTAATATGATATTTATAACTATTAGGGTAATATATGTTAATAATCATATTGTTTCTAGCTTCATATGTGACAAAGTTGTATTTATAATCTTCGAACACCCAATTGTTATATCTTATATATTTTTAATGAAATGTTATCTTGACACATTTATCTACAACCTTGTTAATTTTATTTAAACTTATAACTAAAACACCAATTTGTTCATAAAAAATAAAAGGGAGAAAATTTATCATTGTATATATCTTTTAAGAAAAATAAGTTTAATATAGTAAAGATTTAGTATTACTTTTACATTGTTGACCAAATCTTATCAAATTCATTAAATAGTATTTTCTTAGAATGAAATCTAATATTTACTCTAAAAACTAAATCAAAAAATTATATACTCACATGCACTAACGCTAATACATTTACTCTCCTCCCAATAAAATGAAATATTAATAAAAAAATAACCTTTAAAATCTTTAAAAAAAATAAAAACCTTTCTAAATAAGTACATTCATATAAAACTAAGACTAACTGTAATTTATAGTTAAACTCATTTATCGATAGTACTGTATTTCATAAAAAAACATATATTTCTTAATCATTTAACCTACTTAATGAGAAATAAACTTTTCTACTTCCCTCAATAAGGTTTATTTCATTCTATTTAAAAAAACAAGACTATTAATCTTCACTGCCAATGCAAATATTTTCACTCTATTAATTACATATTAATAGTAATTTTGAAACTTCCATTTTCCAAAAACATACCTCACAAGTAACTACACCCTAGAGTTTCAATAAAAAATTCATTAGTTAAACAAAATTTACCTGAAAAGCTTTATTGATCTCTCTATATGGAGTAATAAAATTCTTCAAACTCAAGGAGTTGAGCGTAGTAGGGTTTCCTTACTCGAGATGAAACACATGTGTTTGGTTGATGAAAACCTAAAAGTTTTTTAGTCTCTCTTTGATTTTTGTTTGTAATAACCTAAATAGATAAATATACATGAATGGTTAAAATGGTAAAATAACTCGTTATTAAAAGTTAGAAGTTACAAATATTAGCCAAACCTTTTCATAGCCACCCTTCATGGTGACCTATAAATATTAAAATTAAACAAATTATTAACAAATTAAAACAACAAAAAATAAAAAAAAAACACCTTAAAATGTATAAATTTATATATAAGAAATCAATTTAAAAATGTTAAATCATAACGACAATAATTGCTCAACTAAGTGTAGTTTGACCGGTAAATGCATATTTCGATGGTTAAAACTATGTGATGAGAGTTTCTCAAACTTTAATGGTTACTTCGATGAATATAAAAGTGTAATATTTTTTACATATGGTTCTATAGAATTTTGGGTTTCAAACAGTTTAATGTTCTATTAAAATAAAAAAATTAGATACATAGAGCAGCTTGTTAATTGTTGTAATTTATATACATATTTATTTATTCGGGAATGCATTATTGATGTTGGATTTCAATCATTACGTGGGTATCCAAACTTCCCAGTAAGTTATACATGTTTGGTCAATTCAAAATTAATTCATATATATGAAATCATTTTTATTTGGTATTCTGATAGAATTCCTGGTATAGATTGTGTTAGTCATCTTTCTATTCTTTGACAATATGTTGAATGTAGTTATAGTTAACTTATTTGTTTAGTCTATATATTTAACTATGACAAAAATTTAAGTGAACTGAAACAAAAATAATCTACAAAATAATAAAATCTATGCATACCAAAACAATTAAGATTATTATTTTATATTTCATAGCATGCTTGTGTTAAGTGAAAATGAAATATAAATAAAATGTATTGTGTATACAAGAATATATGGTTGACTAGGCCACTTTTTAGTTATATCTTTAGTATCCTAATCCCTGTTTATCTTTTTTGTGTTTTATTATATATATTTGTTTAATTGACTAGTTTATTTTTCTATTCATCTTTATCCTGCTCCTTTTGGGTTGTGACCCCATTTAATGTTGTTTCTTTTTTGGAATTACAAAATCTAATACTTTATATTGATAGTATTATTTAGTAACCAAGAACATTATGAAATTGCGTTAGACAACAACTCAATAAGAAAGTGACATGTGGCAAATAATATAATCTTATTAGTTATGTAATAATTAGAATAGGTTAAAACTTCAAAGTACATTTATTCACCAATGATAATAATTCAGTTTGAAAAGAAAAAAACAAACTTACAGAATTAAATTCCACAATATTTGAAGAGATTCCAAAATAAATTTATAAAAGTATAGAATTGATAAATTTTCATGAACACGTTGCACAAGAAAAAATTTCTTATAGGTTACAAATATAGGGGTGGACACATGTCAATGTGGAAATATTTTATCCATTAAAATAAACCAAGTATTGGTAGGATTAAATATAAGTTACTTTATACGATTATATCATCACATTCTCAACTATTAGGTTTTTGTGTATTTAAACAATCTTATAATTTAAAATGTTTCTTATATTTTAGTATGTATAATTATTTGTTGGTAAGGAAATTACAATACAACAATATATCAAAAATTTATATTTTTCAAAACATAATATACTATGTATATATTTTATCTTTATATATTAATAAAGTGATTTCTTTGCGACATAATTATTTTATATAATTATAAAGTGATTAATATACTAACCTTAATTATTATAAAAGAGATGTGGATATTATTGAAATGCAATGATCATCGATCTCTGAAATACATTTCAAAATTACTTCAATTGGTATAGAGTACAAGACCTCTGAATTTTTTATTATAGGTGAACAATTAGAACCATAAATTTGTTTTATAATATATAATTATCTATTGTATTCAACTTTACACTAATCATGAATATTATGATATTTTTAATTAATTAATTATATATATCATTAATCCATAAACCACCACATAATATAAAATTACATTTTTATATAAAAAATAATATTAGTAAATAACCTCAAAAATTATGTTTAAAAAATATTTTTCACTTGTACGAATAAGATCTCAAATCACCTAACAAAATGATAATATTTATAATGAAACTTTTTGTTTCATATAGACTCTTATGAGTAGTAAATTTTGAGGAAACTGAATTTTTTATTTGTATTTTCTAAATCAATTTTAAAAAAATAAAGATCTAGAATGAATAATTTTCACTAATGAAACATTTAGCTTATAAAATTAGTTGCAACGTATTATAGAAAACCCACATGTGAACAAGTGTCGATCTTCACTAATGGAGAGATATATAATAAATAGAATATATAATGTATTAGAAACAAATTTTCATTGATAAATATAATATAAAATTTGTGACCTCCATCAGTTGTTGTGGTTGTCAAAGTAGAATAATTTTAAATGATAAACTTATTTGTTCTTCTCATGAAAGCCTTATTACATTAACCTCTACAAAATTGTAAATATCATTACTCTATCACCTAATCACCTAATGTGCAACGTTTTATAAAAGTTAATATGGATAGACAAGAATGAAGTTGTAGTTGTTTAATTCATTTGTAAAGATTATGAGAACGTAATTTTGTTTGGAAATCACTACAATACTTTTTTGGCCTCCTTTTATATTTCTAAGGACATTCCCGTGTGCAATTTTGTAATGTTATTATACAACATAATCCCCTACGTCATCCTTATGTGATGGCGTAGTGTAAGTTGAGTTCATATACTCATCAATCACTATGTTAGATTTTCAATATAACTTTGTTCACATATAATTATATGTGAACAATTAGAACCATACATTATTTTTATAATATATAAGTATCCATTGTATTTAACATTAAACTAATCATGAATATTTTGATATTTTTGATTTTTTAATTAAATAAAGTTATATATCATTAATCATAAACTACCACATCATATTAATTACATTTTTATATAAGAAAAAAGTATATGTAAATAACATCTAAAAATATGTTTTAATTAAATATTTCTCTCAATTATATCAAGAAAATATCAATTTTTTTATATGACTAGTTAGATTTAATATAATTTTTACATCAAAGAATAAGATCTCAAATTACCCAACAGAATGAAAATATTTATAATGAAACTTTTTATTTTGTATAAAATCTTATGAGTAGTAACTGCTTTATAGGATCTCAATTTTTTTATTTGGATATGGGATCTGAATTTTTTTTATCTTTATTTTCTAAATCAATTCCAAAAATTATAGATCTAGCATGAATAATTTTAACTTATAAAATGTTTAGGTTATAAAATTAGTTGCAATGTTACAAAAAATGTCACATACCGATTTCTTATGGTGGGTGGGGGTGGTTGTTTGATGGTGGACATTCTTTTTTTTTTTTAATTTATAGAAAAGATAGATTTTCATGAAATAAGAAGCTGAGTGATACCAAAGAAGGAAATAAATTTTAGGTTTTTTATTATTAGTATTAGTAGGTACTAGAAAAATTAAAACATAATATAATTGGACCCAAACAAAATGTAACTTTTTTCACCTCTAGACTTATCCTTATTTAGACCCAAATAACAGACAGTGAACTTTTAGTATAAACTTATTTTAGTTGAAAAGTATTATTGCAAGCCCACCTGTGAACACGTGTCTTGATCTTCACTAATGGAGAAATATATAATCAATGGAATACATAGTCTATTAGAAACAAAATTTTCATTGATACATATAATATAAAATTTGTGACTTCCATCAGTTGTTGTGATTCTCAAAGTACAATATATTTAATTGATAAACTTATTTGTTCTTCTCATGAAAGCCTTATTACCTTAACCTCAGCGGAATGGTAAATCTCATTACTTGGTCACCTAATGTGCAATGTTTTGTAAACGTTAATATGGATATAGTAGACAAGAACAAAGTTGTAGTGGCTTCAATATTTTGTAAATATTATGAGAACCTTATGTGGTTTGGAAATCACTACAATATTTTTTTTCCTTTTCCTTAATTGCTAAGGGCATTCCAATGTGTAATTTTGTAATGTTAGTAAGCAACATATTTCCTACGTCATCATTAAGTGATATGGTAGTGTAAGTGGAGGTCATCTACTCACCAAAAATTAAGTTAGATTTTCAATATAACATTGTTACTAGAATTGTAATTAAGATTCTACTGATGTCTCTCTCATTATATCAACTTTTATGAGTGAAAATGGAAATAGAAAACTCGACTGGATTACAAAGATTCATCTCGCATGTTGTTGGGAATTTTATACTAACACCTTTGGTGTCGTGAGAGATGTGCTTACACCGCCTAGGCACAAATTAATGAAAAAATTGATTGATTATAAAATGCCCCCTAGACGTAATACCCTGGTCAACTGCCAAAGCCACGAAACCGATTATACAAAATTGTTTAAATATATACACTAAGAGTTTGATTGAGTGTTTATATTTGTATCCCATATTATGTGTTCGTCTGGCAGTAAGATTAAAACATGTTGAAGAATGGATTTTAGATGGAATCAATAGATTCGATTTGTGTTGGATTTTTCAATTTGAATTTTATTATAAATTTTACAAATACACTCCCCGTATCGATATGTTTTGATGATAAAGTCATTATCAAAAATATATAAAAGAACCTTAAGAGATTTAAAAATAGAGAGAGATTAAGATATGAGAAATGTGTATTTTATAGTAGGAGAATAGAGACAAGAGTGTGTACATTTATTATCAAATTATTAGCATTTGTTTATAAGAAATTTATACGACTTTGGAAGAATTGTACCTGGATCAAATCCCCTACACTTCCTTATTTCACTAAACTTATCTATTTTGTATTGTAGTCGAGGGTGATGTCTCAGGATTCACCCATCTTTCTTATTACCAATTGTTTCTTATTAAATTTCTCTATATCTTTTGCAATTTGTATTCCCAACTATATCTTATGGACAATGTTGCTTGATGTGTCTGAACTTGCTGTTGTTATAGCATGTTATCTCTGTTCTTATTTTTAAAATTTCTCATATGGATTGCTTGAACTTTTATTTCAATGAAATTTCTTTTCTTACACGATTCATTGTTTAATCAAATTCGTTTATTGTTCATACTATGTCGTCAAAATAGAACATAAGAACGATATAAAATTATATTTATATTACAAAATAAAATATTTAACATATGTCAGCCTTTATAATTAATCCCTCCAATTTCTCAAATCAATCTATTAGAGGGAAAAAAATTTGAACCATCTTGAACTAGTCTCAAACTTTATATAATGTATATGCAAATTTGAATAAGAATAAGTGGATATGATTATTTATCTAATTAGAATTTTAATATGATATTTATAACTATTAGGGTAATATATATTAATAATAATATTGTTTCTAGCTTCATATGTGACAAAGTTGTAATTTGTAATCTTCGTACACCCAATTGTTTTATCTTATATATTTTTTATGCAATGTTATCCTGACACATTTATCTGAAAATGGTCTTTAGCAAATTCACTTGAAAAGGTGAGTCATTTCTCCAAATTAATTCGAACTAAGCAATGAAAAAAAACCTTGAATTTTTTTGAATAAACATTCCCATAAAAAATTGCAAAGTTGTGGAAACATAATTGCTACTTTTATAATCCATTGATATATTTGGCTATTTTATAAAACGGGACCTACATAGAAACAAAAACTTGTTTACAAATATTTTTATAAATTTATTGAGTTTCAAGTATGTACAATTTAAATTCGAAAATCGCACGATCGAAACTAAACATTGTGACACACCTAAACTAAAAAACAAAGAATGTTTTCACATATACATACATATCAATTGAAAAATCAGTCACTACATCCATATTATAGGGACACATTAAGTGAGTGTAAACGAAATTTTGTCTTCTCATGCATAATTATTAACATATAACAATTTATTATTTTATCAAATTATAAATTTATCAATCAACATATTTTTTATTATTTTGCAAGATTCTAATATAACATAGCTTTAAAACTTGCTTGAGATTTTCTCCCCAAGATGTAGGTCTACAAAAATACTCAAAATTCATATACTAAAAGAAAATTTAAAATTATTTCATGAAAAAATTAGGCTCAGATTCTTATTGATTCAGGTTATATGTCAAAGATATAGTTCATGTCTCAATAAAATATTCTATTTGATCACACAAAATGCTTCTAGTATCTAAAATAATAGATATAAATCCTTGTTGTATTAAAGCCTTTTCATACTCAAGAGTCGAGAATGTACTACCTTAGCGTAACCTAAAAAATCATATACCAAAACCCCCCATCATATCAAACTCGGGTAGGAGTTAATAGAGGAGTTCCAGCTAACAATCTGAATAATCCGCATATAGAGCAAGGTTTTTCCGAGAATAAGCCATTTTCATATTCAAGCTGCTTGATTCAAGCCAGATCACGATATGCAAAATCAATTTATGATTTATGGAAACTACGATGGTGCTACACAACAAGGTCAAGTTGTATCGAGTAAGATTTTTATACAGATGTGTTATACCTACATTACTCAACTTGTCACTCACGAGACACTATATTACACCATTTTAATATTTTGATTTACCGGAGGTGCGAGTGAATGGTTGTATCATCAACCATCACATACAATTATATCATGGACAAAACTGCAAGCAAGTTTCTTTGATTGCTATTATCCACACGGTATGATAATGATGAATCAAAAAGAGCTTGCCATTTTCCACCAAGACGATGGTTAAAGTGTAGGCGAGACATAGATAAAGTTTCAACATAGGTTAACTATATGTCCACATCATGGTTATACCCTTCAGTTTCAATTTGTGATATTCTATCAAGGTCCGATTATAATTCACAATTGAAAATAAATTACATTGAAAGAGAAGATTTTTCAAAGAAATGTGCCCTTGTATTTTTTTATTTATACCAAACCTTATTGTTATTAATTGTTTTGATTTTTCTATGATCCGCATTACTAAAAAAAATTATCATTATTATATAAAGTTATATTTTTAAAAATTAAGGAATACATTAACACACTAATATATGGATAATTAACTAATAATGTGTTTATTTATAATAGATAAAATAGCATAAAGTGTCAAAAAATATTCTTAACATATTTTTTTTCTCCCAGAATTTTAAGTTATTGTTTGATTAACTTTGTTATCTTAATGGATTGTTGAGTTTGTTTAATTTGTTGAATATGTTTATAGGGGTTCATTTATAAAATAAGGCCTAAAAAAATTTATAAAGAATTATCTTGTCAATTGAAGTCCACAATGCTAAATAAGTCTTGAAATATCACTGTGGCTAGTTATGCATATTTTTTTCTTGTACAACCCTATTGACCACTAACACCAAAAGCCCAACCCATGTTATATGTGTATATATTCAAACCCTATTTTCCAAAACTTACCGCCTCCTTATTCCTTTTTCTGTCCATCTCTACCTCTATATAAATTACCACTATAATAATGTAGCTAAGTGTATATGAATTTCAATTTCAGATATATGGGTAAAATTTTACTTGATTTGTGTAAGCTTGTGAACAACATTGTATCGTTAATCACCAAGATAGATGGTCATAACATTTCAATTGAGGTATGTTTTTTTATTATACTTTTATTCCTTATGGTTTGATTTTTATAGTTTTAATTTTAGGGTATCCGGTAAATGAATTTTGTATATAATTCTTGCACGTTATATATTCTTTAATTAACAAAAATATATATTATTTTTAGGTTTATGAATTATAAATTATTTATAAAATACAATTATACATTATTTTATGAAATACAAGTAATGTTAAAATTTTTTATTAAAAAATTTGTGTATCTAAAACTAAGTGATTATCGTACTCAACCTAGCTTGTTTGTGATAAACAAAGAAATAGCTCTATAAATCCACTAGTAAACAAAGAAGTTTAAATCTACATGGTAATTTAAATAACACACATATTGCCTTTACAAATATTTATTCAATCTCCAAACAATATGTCGACAAATTACAAGGACTGAAAAATTGATTTATGAGTTGAAGCCACTCCTTCGAGGCAATATCATTCAACACTATCATTCAATATGGGTCTCGTCACTAAGTTCTTTACCTATCATTTTATCACTCGTACATGTGGTCACACTATTCATATCCCACCTTTAAAATAAGTTTTACCTATCACTACAAGAAATAGTAGCATTAGCGGGGAAGCTATTGCGGCAACAACTAAAATGGCCTCTAATAGTAGCATTAGCGGGAAAGCTATTGCGGCAACAATTAAAAATGGCCTCTAATTATATTTTTAGCGGCAAACAAAAACAAATAATTTGCTACTAAAGGTATCTTTAGCGAGAAAGATATAGAGGCAACAAATAAAGACTATTTGCGGCAAAATTAAGATTTTTAGTTTTAAATTTTTTGCCGCTAAAGATACTATTTCTTGTAGTGTATATGATATTAGATAAGATGGGTTGGTAAATTCCCTTCTTCGCTTGTGTTAGACTTTAATATATGTCCTACATAATATTTCTATCCAAATGGAGAGAAAAATGTTAAATGATAGATGAAGAGTATTTCTCACAATATCTTATCTTTATTTAACACCATATTGTTAGTGAAACTTTTAAACTTGTATGAGTGATGAACAAGGGTCAACTTTCTAGATAATTTGTAATATTTGTATATTTTGAGTATTTTCCCATATGTAAAGCGGAGGGGTGTTTATAAGAGATAATGAATAACTAAATCACTGATCTCTTGTCATCGCAGTTGCATTTCAAACATGTAAAAATATATCTTTATTTTTTATTCTTACTTATACTTTTTCTTTTATATTTTTACTACTTCTACACATTGTAATAACCATATAATGAGATAAAAATATCTAAATTTGACATGATTTAGTCTTAATATAATTTTTTTGTTATATTTTTTTATCTTGGGCAAATTTGTATATGTATTGTTTTTATACTATGTATTATTGCCCATGTCATTTAAAACAATAAAAACTCTGCTAATAATTCACAAATAATGTTAATAATGAATAAAACTTACATTTTTTATCCACAAATTGAGGAGATGCTTAAGCATGAATATCAACAAAATTGAACACCTTTCCACCATTTACATTACTTGAATTAAATTGTAATATATTTGTTATAAATCAATCTCAAGAATACTTTAACAAGCAAGAAACGGTAATTTGCTTAATAAAATTTTCATATAATCATCCACTTGATTAATTTTGTAGCGGCATGCTTAGAATTTGAGAAATATTAATTTCAATTACTTGATATGTATAATTACAAGAAAATAAAAATTAATGTTTTTTAATTTTTTTATCAATTAAAAAAGGTTTTATTCATATGAAAAGTTCTTGATTCGTTTTAGTTTTAAAAATATCTTGAAATAATATATTTCTGTTTTATTTTTCGTATAAAAAGAAATATTCTACAGAAGTGAATTCCACCTGTCTCAACAGTATCGTGTTTTCTATGATATCTGGCAATTAATAAAATCAACCCATCTCAAGGAATGCACAAACTGAATTCTGGCCAATGAATATATCAAATCCCAAAATTAGTTTACTTTAATTAGTTTTGAGGTATATAAATTTCCCTCGATATTGTAATCCTTAGACGAATATAGTATCTCTATTTTTGAATATTTGTCCACAAGATAATAATGAATACTTGATATTTTGTTTGAAGGAATCAAGAGACGTTAGCTCGCTTTCATGCGTTGCTTCAGTGGTAGGTTGTGGTTGAAGTGGTTGTGATGATACGTGGTTGAGTTGGCTACAAGCCAGCACTGGGGTGACCATACGTGGTCTCCCCCTTAACTTCTCAAACTTAAATGATGTTGTATCAATGGAAGAAGGTGGTGGGTGGTTCAAATTGTTTTTCATTAAGAGACAGAGAGACAATGATAAAAGTATAAGAATTAAGAATATTTTTTTCAAATCAATAAAGTGTTTCAAATAGAGGTGTTTTTATATTTGTATTTTTGTCCTTATATTGATGTTGTAAAAATTTCAAAAATCTTACCTTTAGATTTTATATTAATGATTATTTGACGTTTAGGTGGAGTTGAGATATCAAGCTATTGTAACTTAAATTCATGTCGCTGAATTTTGAATTCTCGGTCTTGACCCTTTCATTGAGACACAATTACAATATATATACTCATTAAACTATTTAATATTGTAACATCAATTTTGTCTTAGAAAACTATATCCAGATAAGATTTTGATATGAAAAAGTATTCTTAAAACATGCTTCGATATTTTAGGTTTCTATTGGTCTTCTATTTATAAATTTGCTTCACTATTTAAGTTATTCTTATGGAATTAAACCACCACATATTTTGGTGCTCCTAAACCCTTCCAATACACTTTTCAAAAGTCCTTTTTCCAAGTAGCCATCAGAATAAGAATTATGAAAGTTGAATCAAAGCAAAAAAATAATTGGATTAAATTTGGAAAGATTGCAAAAAGAAGGTCCCTTTAACAAAAAAAATCATCTAGTTGAAAAATCAAACTCCCTCATATCCACGTACAATATTCTAGTGGATACAAGAGTTGAGAGGTTGTGTGTAGTTAATTGTATTGGATAAAATTGTGATAAAAATTTGCATCACGAGTTTCAAAAGAGTCATTACACAAGATGCAAATATTGATGAACAAACATCATCAAAAGTCAAATAGACATAATAAAAGTTTGACACAACATATCAAAGAAAAAATCTAGTAACATTATGTAAGAAAATAGAAAGTCCACATGAAATATTATTTGTTAAAGAAGTAATAGGTTTTAAAAAGTTGTTATTAATAAAAATAATATATTTATCAATACCATATACTATTTAATATATAATTAAATTATATAGAGTAAAATATACAAGAAATTATACATTTCCACTAGTATAATTATAATGCCACAAAAAGAATATTTAAGGAGAATAAGGTATTATATTAACGGAAAACAAGAAAACAAGTAAATAACCAAAAATATCCAAATATTTATTATCTTCTCAACCAAATAAAAAACATATATATTCATCTTTATTCCAAATATTCCTTTCATAATAGTACTGAAATAAATGAAAGTATAATTTACTTATATGGAATAATATTTTTTATGATAATTCTAATGATATGGAGATAATGTTACAATGTTATTCTTAAGAAATCAAATGATATGTAGAAATAATTTTTTTGTCCATATTGTTTTTCTAATGTTACTTAAAATCAAGAACATTTTCTTTATGTTTTGATTTTATAAAATTTTGTTTTAAGATATACATATTATTAATTTTATCATATACTGAGAAAATAAATGTATATATTTAGATATCTATGTTAAGGAATGAATTGAAAATTTTATGAGTTCAAATTGTATGAATTAAAAATTAAATAAAAATAAAATGAGAAGTATGGGGACAGTAAAAAAGTTTTTTATAACACTAAGATACGAGCGATAAATTGTGAAACTCTACTAAGTGCTAATTTAGAAGTGTTTATAGGGAAAAATACTTAATAGTGTTTCTAGAACTTTCTAAGTGTGTTAGTCCCTAAAATAAATTTTTAAGAGAACTATCAAATATATGCTTCTTAAAAAAATATACTTAAAGTGATTTTAGATTTTAAAATAATTTTTATAATTTTTTAAAATATTTCAATTCAATTCTAAAAGCGTTTTTATAATTTTTTTAAATTTTGGGTAAGTAGGAAGAACAAATGAGTAGTTAAATATTACTGAATAATCTTAAGGCTAACTAAACCAGGTCCACCAGCCTTTAATAATAAAAAAATTCCACAAATCTAATAACTCACTCAAACATCTTGAACTACTAACCAATTTTATTTTTTATGAATTTTAAATTTTATTAAATTTATTGCCCATACATTTTTTGTCACAAATAATATTATTGTATTTATATTTAATTTATAAATTACATCTATTTGAAATTAATACATCAACTAAAATATTTTAATATACTAGAGTGAACAATATAAAAATTTAAATTATTACTATTATACACAATTTTAATTTAATATAAACAACATTTTAGAATTATATTTTACTACAATTTCTTTTTGTTTACTAATTTTAATATGATTTTGATTACTATAATTATATGATATGTATCTCAAAACTTTTCAAATATATTATTGAATAATAATTACTCTATTTAAAATTGTATCAACATATAAATAAGTTATACATAAATTAAATTATGTTAAATAAATTAAAATAACTATTAAACACACCATAACTCAATACTTATTACAGGTTCTAATTAAAAAATATTAATATAAAACAAAATAATCACTAAAATCTCACAAATAATTCATTTATACTAGCCAAATGGAAAATTAAATTCTAACCTAGCACATATGAGGTTAGTAAATATATTCAGGTGTTGTCAATATAAAATTATCGTTGGATAAGTTTATGTATGAAAGAGTTTAAGTTATGCGTCAAACTTAGCTAATTGGCATAAGAGTATGTTGTTGTCTCAATATATGTTGTTGTCTTGTATTCATATTCAAATTTAATGTATATTTTTTTTACTTAGACAACCTATTATATATGGTTATCAACTAATATGATATGACTACTTGTTCTATATAATAATTTAAAACCCATTAATAGGTCTCTTTCTGCTTGAATGTTTAATATTTTAATCATAAACATTAAGTCTGACTTTTACACCTAGTTTTATTTTATTAATTATTATATTAGTACTAGATAAAAATAAAATCTTTTAATATTATATTTTTTTATGAATGCTATAGTTAACAAATTTTTCAGTCACATACATTATTACATTACTATATTTAATAAAAAATTATCACGGTATGTAAAAATAGAAATTATAGATGAACAATTATTTAATAAACAAATAATATTACACTAAATGGAAACAGGGATTCGAAACACAATTTATGGCCTTTGATGAGGCCATCGGTGTAGATATTGCCGACACCTTACACTACATTAAAAAGTAAATTAAAAGAGTTGCATCTAATTAGAATTTTAATATGATATTTATAACTATTAGGGTAATATATGTTAATAATCATATTGTTTCTAGCTTCATATGTGACAAAGTTGTATTTGTAATCTTCGAACACCCAATTGTTTTATCTTATATATTTTTAATGAAATGTTATCATGACACATTTATCTACGAACTTGTTAATTTTATTTAAACTTATAACTAAAACACCAATTTGTTCATAAAAAAATAAAAGGGAGAAAATTTATCATTGGATATATCTTTTAAGAAAAATAATTTTAATATAGTAAAGATTTAGTATTACATTTACATTGTTGACCAAATCTTATCAAATTCATTAAATAGTATTTTCTTAGAATGAAATCTAATATTTACTCTAAAAACTAAATCAAAAAAATTATATACTCACATGCACTAACGCTAATACATTTACTTCCCTCCCAATAAAATGAAATATTAATAAAAAAATAACCTTTAAAATCTTTAAAAAAAAATAATAACCTTTCTAAATAAGTACATTCATATAAAACTAAGACTAACAGTAATTTATAGTTAAACTTATTTATCGGCAGTACTTTATTTCATAAAAAAAACATATATTTCTTAATCATTTAACCTACTTAATGAGAAATAAACTTTTCTACTTCCCTCAAACAGGATTATTTCATTCTATTTAAAAAAACAAGACTACTAATCTTTACTACCAATACAAATATTTTCACTCTATCAATTACATATTAATAGTAATTTTGAAACTTCCATTTTCCAAAAACATACCTCACAAGTAACTACACCCTAGAGTTTCAATAAAAAAATCATTAGTTAAACAAAATTTACCTGAAAAGCTTTATTGATCTCTCTATATGAAGTAATAAACTTCATCAAACTCAAGGAGTTGAGCGTAATACGGTTTTCTTAATCGAGATGAAACACATGTGTTTGGTTGATGAAAACCTAAAAATTTTTCTAGTCTCTGTTTGTTTTTTGTTTGTAATAACCTAAATAGATAAATATACATGAATGGTTAAAATTGTAAAATAACTCGTTATTAAAAGTTAGAAGTTACAAATATTAGCCAAACCTTTTCATAGCCACCCTTCATGGTGACCTATAAATATTAAAATTAAACAATTTGTTAACAAATTAAAACAACAAAAAATCAAAAAATAACACCTTAAAATGTATAAATTTATATAGAAGAAATCAATTTAAAAAATGTTAAAACATAACGACAATAATTTCTCAACTAAGTGTAGTTTGACCGGTAAATGCATATTTTGATGGTTAAAGCTATGTGATGAGAGTTTCTCAAACTTTAATAGTTACTTCGATGAATATAAAAGTGTAATATTTTTTACATATGGTTCTATATAATTTTGGGTTTCAAACAGTTTAATGTTCTATTAAAATACAAAAATAGATACATAGAGCAGCTTGTTAATTGTTGTAATTTATATACATATTTATTTATTCGGGAATGCATTATTGTTGTTGGATTTCAATCATTATGTGGGTATCCAAACATCCCAGTAAGTTATACCTATTTGGTCAATTCAAAATTAATTCATATATATGAAACCATTTTTGTTTGGTATTCTGATAAAATTCCTGGTATAGATTGTGTTAGTCATCTTTCTATTCTTTGACAATATGTTAAATGTAGTTATAGTTAACTTATTTTTTTAGTCTATATATTTAACTATAACAAAAATTTAAGTGAACTGAAACAAAAATAATCTACAAAATAATAAAATCTATGGATACCAAAACAATTAAGATTATTATTATATGTTTCATAGCATGCTTGTGTTAAGTGGAAATGGAATATAAATAAAATGTATTGTGTATACAAGAATATGTGGTTGACTAGGCCACTTTTTAGTTATATCTTTAGTATCCTAATCCCTGTTTATCTTTTTTGTGTTTTATTATATATATTTGTTTAATTGATTAGTTAATTTTTCTATTCATTTTTATCTTGCTCCTTTTGAGTTGTAACCCCATTTAATGTTGTTTCTTTTTTGGTATTACAAAATGTAATACTTTATATTGATAGTATTATTTAGTAACCAAGAATATTGTGAAATTGCGTTAGACAACAACTCAATAAAAAAGTGACATGTGGCAAATAATATAATCTTATTAGTTATGTAATAATTAGAATAGGTTAAAACATCAAAGTACATTTATTCACCAATGATAATAATTCAGTTTGAAAAGCAAAAATCAAGCTTACGGAATTAAATTCAACAATATTTCAAGAGATTCCAAAATAAATTTATAAAAGTATAGAATTGAAATTTTTTCATGAACACGTTACACAAGAAAAAATTACTTATATGTTACAAATATAGGGGTGGACACATGTCAATGTGAAAATATTTTATCCCTTAAAATACACCAAGTATTGGTAGGACTAGAAAATAAGTTATTTTATACGATTATATCATCACATGCTCAACTATTAGTTTTTTGTCTTATTTATACAATCTCATAATTTAAAATGTTTCTTATATTTTAGTATGTATAATTATTTATTGGTAAGGAAATTACAATACAACAATATATCAAAAATTTATATCATTCAGAACATAATATACTATGTATATATATTACTTTTATATATTAATAAAGTGATTAATTTACGAACCATAATTATTTTATATAATTATAAAGTGATTCTTATACTAACCTTAATTATTTTAAAACGAGATGTGGATATTATTGAAATGCAATGATCATCGGCCTCTGAAATAGACTTTAAAATGACTTCAATTGGTATAGAGTACACGACCTTTGAATTTTTTATTATTTGTGAACAAATAGAACAACAATTTTGTTTTATAATATATAATTATCTATTGTATTCAACTTTACACTAATCATGAATATTCTGATATTTTTAATTAATTAATTATATATATCATTAATCCATAAAACAAAACATAATATATATAATTATATTTTTATATAAGAAATAATATTAGTAAATAACCTCAAAAAATATGTTTAAAAAAGTAATTTTCACGTGTTAGAATAAGATCTCAAATTACCTAACAAAATGATAATATTTATAATGAAACTTTGGTTTTATATATACTCTTATCAGTAGTAACTTTTGAGAAAACTGAATTTTTTAATTTGTATTTTCTAAATCAATTTTAAAAAATTAAAGATCTAGCATTAATAATTTTCACTAATGAAACATTTAGCTTATAAAATTAGTTGCAATGTTACGAATAAAAAATCATATACTGATTTCTTGTGTTGGTGGGTGGTTGTGTTGATGGTGGATGTAATTTGTTTTATAAAATTTAGAAAAGAAGATGAAGTGTCAAGAATGAAGAAGCTGAGAGCTACTAAAGAAGAAAATAGATTTTAGGGTTTTTTATTAGTATTAGAAAAATATCCAACATAAGATAATTGGTCCAAAATTAAATGTAACATTATTCCACTTTAAAATTATCCTTATTTAGGCCTAAATAACAAATAGTGGACTTTTAATCTAAAATTATTTTAGTTGAAAAGTATTATAGAAAACCCACATGTGAACAAGTGTCGATCTTCAACAATGGAGAAATATATACCCAATAGAATATATAGTGTATTAGAAACAAATTTTTCATTGATAAATATAATATAAAATTTGTGACCTCCATCAATTGTTGTGGTTGTCAAAGTACAATATATTTAAATGATAAAATTTTTTGTTCTTCTCATGAAATCCTTAATAAATTAACCTTTACAAAATTGTAAATATCATTACTTTGTCACCTAATTTGCAACTGTTTGTAAAAGTCAATATGGATATAGTAGACAATAATGAAGTTGTAGTAGATTAATTAATTTTTAAAGATATGAGAACCTTATTGTGTTTGAAAATCACTATAATATTTTTTTGGCCTCCTTTTATATTTCTAAGGCTATTCTCATATACAATTTTGTAATGTTATTATATATGTTCCCCTACTTCATCATTATTTGATGGTGTAGTGTAAGTAGAGGTCATATACTCACCAATCACTACGTTAGATTTTCATTATAACTTTGTTACTAGAAATGTAATTAAGATGCTACTCATGTCTCTCTCATTATATCAAGTTATATGAGAAGAAATAGAAATAGAGATATCGACTATATTACAAAGAATCATCTGGCATATTATCTTCCTAATTATTGGATTATAAGAAATTATATGGTTTATTTAAGGCTTGTATGTCGTATTTGACTTGTAAGGTGTCATGTGTCTATTAAACTAAGATATACTCTCGTTGTATTTGATTTTTGCTTTCAATCTTTAAATGAATTAGATATATTTTTACAAAAAGGGCTAGTATATATTTTACTCTCATGTATATTTAACTAAATAATTATAAAATGATAAATTTATGTTCAATGAATTTGACATTTTTCTTAATCAGCTTTTTATCTCAATCTTTAAAAAAAAATATACACTCCATAATTATATCTCAAAAGTCTAATCGTCCCACACATAGGTTCATGTATAGTGGTTGGTCTGTTGATTTGGCTAGTATCATCTATTTTAATACAATTTTGGAAGGGGTTTATATTATTGAATCTATCAATTAAATAACTTTTCTTCTATAATGATTTTGTCTTCGATAATATTAGTTATGTAATAAATAAATGGCTACTCCATATTTTAAAATATTAAAATGGAGTTATATAAGGGTCAATGCCTTCTTAAATTAAAATAATAAACAAACTTCCTTATAGATTACACAATAATTTAAATAAAAAGACTACAATAATACTCTTATTATACTTATTGTCTTTGACCATATATTTATTCCCATTTAAATCAAACATTATCATAAATGTGAAAATCCACCTACTACAAATTTTATTGCAAGCGCACGTCTATGATTTCAAAAATCGTCATAACTAATTCTAAAAAATTAAAAAATTAAAAAATTAAAAAATTTCATTTTTAGACGATACAATTTAATATTTACGTCTATGGTTTTTTCAAATTTTATAAATTTTTTAAATTTATTTTTTTTGATTTTTTTAAATGAGATTTTATCCCATCTCTAATTTTAAGATTGAATGAATTTGTCTCATCTTCATTCTAATACTGAGATAGGATTTGTCCCATCTCTATTGTATAACCAAGATAGGGTTTGTCCCAACTCTATTGTATATATAATTAAAGGTCTATAATGTGTTGGAGACGATGATGTGCTATTTCGCGAGTTAAAAGCCTTGATCTGGTGGGGTTATGTATGTATGTCGAGGAATAGAAAGGATTATGTCCAGTTTTACTATTCCTACTACGATCTTGTTTGCAGAGTCATCGAAACCTATGGCTATTTGTTGCTTATTCTTTTGATCCATTCCTTACAATTTTCGTTTATATGAGAAATAACTTATATAATTTGAATACTGATGAACTGAGAAGCAATAATTAGTTGAAATGGAGAAAATTACTACTAGTTCATTATATAACATTCAAAATAAAACTGTACAAGTTATCAACATTATTAAACACTAATAATGTGTTGAGACATAAAGAAAAATAGGTCACTATGTCTTTTTTCTTCTAACTTATTTTCCTTTTTTGTCTTGAGACATAATGAAAAATAGGTCACTATGTTTTTTCTTCATAATTTATAAATTTCTATTGATTTAATAAAGAATCCTTTATCGCTATATTTGAAATTACCTCATGCACATGTTTTTGTGTTTATTTTGTTAGATAAGTAATTATATTAAATCTCAACATTAAATCAAATATGTTCATGGGTCTGGAAAGAATAAGCCAGCACACATCGTTAAAAATATAACTGCATGCACTATTAGTATATAGATAATATGACGAAGGCAAAGACATTGTATTATAATTAGGGAAATGAAGTACACCTTCTAAATAATTTCTAGAGAATATATTTATTTAAGCTAGTTGTACTTTCCTATACAACAAATCACCATCTTGATGCGACAATATACATTAGATCATCCATTTACTCAACATGTCCATCAACGTCTAGTGCAACCCTAACTTCTACATAATACTCCACCAATGTATGTTTAATCGGAACCACTAATACAACCACTCCTTTACTTAAACCACCTTGTCTTGAGATCCAGGCTTGATTTTTAACATGTTGGATAGATCTTTTATAAATTGAAAGCTTGATGGTCATTTTTAATATAGACGTTGAATAAAATGATGATTTTTTCTACTTTTATAATGATTTGAAATAACATCACTTAATTCCATTGTTGTTAAGCTCGTTTGTAAGGTAGCCATTTGTCCAACCAAAAAACATATTTTGTTTATTGAATACCTCATTCCTAATGAACCCAATTGCTAAGTTCCTTATTTTGATAATATTTCTCCATCATCAAGAGGTACCTTGGAAATTAAGACTTGTCAGAAGGATTATTTTGTAAGAGAACTGAATGTACCCATGAAGACCATAATGTACTTATTTACAAAAAGACCATAAGAGCTTAAGTGTGGCTACGTTGTTATGAGTTTAAAGCTATATGATCCCCAACCCCCTTTATATAAAAGGCTTGCATACTTTTTGTCGCAATACTTTTAACTCTAGTGATGGGATAAGGAGAGTATTTGAAGTGTTTGCAAAGATAAAAAAATTCTTAGGCAGTGGTAACCCAATCTTCTAACAATGCTTGATCAATGATAAGAACCTATACTCTCTCATATTTCTACAACCTTTGTCGTCGCGCCTTGTAACAAGTGAAAAAGGAGTAGTCAAATATTATTTCAATTCTAACGCGAGGCACATAATGGGAGAGAATTTCTTCTGTTAGGAGGCCTTTGATCTATTTCTCTACTTAAATCTCTTCTATCATCTATTCACGTCTCTTTTAGATTCAATCTCTTCTACTATATCCTCTCGTAGCCGACTATAATGTAATTCTTGGAGCACAAACTAATTCCTAATTATCTGTTACACATGGTTGATCATTTTTATGGTTTAATATCAAGGATTCCTAAATACAAGAAACTGTGATGTATGCAATAGTTGCTTAAAGGCTTGGTAGGTGGGACATGATGGATGTGTATCTCGATTGATCTGATCAAGAACGTTTACAATGTAGCAATTCTAAGACTAATGCTTCGTCTGATATGGATGTTGCGAAAATAGCTTAACGACATCGCTTAACACTAAAAGACTATTAGTTGGTTATTATTTTGTTATACCTCAAGGAAAGTTTATTTAATAACATTTCATCCTTCATGTAGCCCAGCTTATCTAATAGGATCCTACATGAAATAAAACAAGATCTCCTTAATAATTTTCTACCAAAAAATGGACAAATTTTCATAAGTAATTCGATAACATTAGAGCAAACTGTATCTATGTGGTATAATGATATTTAGTTTATGTCTATCACACATAAATACCACTACTCGGGTTGAGGTGAACAAAGAGTTTATGCCTAAGTTGCTACTATTTGTAAAGAGTGTTAAAGAGAAAAAAGTTGATACTTTATGAGATATTGGGTTGTTTTGTGTAATCATTAGATTGGTAAATCAAAAAAAGTATCAAGCTTGATTTTAAAATGTAAATACTGGAGGAATATGTAACCTACCCTAGGAATATGATTAAAACACTAAATTGCATATACTAACAAATTATGTGGATCATCATCGCTCTAATTCCAGGTTGTATGATAAATGAAAGAAAAGAGTAGAGAAACATTAAGGTTATCGTATGTTGATGATAATTCATCACAATTTGACACGATAATAACATATCACTTTTAACAATCATCCCTCTCAATGATATGCATGCAAGTATCATACTTCCTCTCAAACAATAAACCAAATCAAGACTTCTCTATTTTTCATTCTAAATCATTTATTTTGAAATAAATTTGACAATAAAAAAAGTAATTTCATTAAATTTAAAAGAACTACAGCCTATAAAAAAATTAGATGGCTGTCTTTAGTAGGCTATAAATAAACTACAACTTTTAAAAATAATTTTAGTGAATTTGAAAAGGCATGCAACTTAAATGAAAATTATGACAAACACACATTAATTTTTATCACAATAGTTAGTCTCTATTTTAACAGACTCATCAATTCATTCCCATTTGATTGATCCAATCTCAATTTTCTTTGCAGTATAGACCTCCAAGATAACAAATTTTTTGGTTAGTTTCTGTTTAGTTTCAATGAGTTGACTCGTTTAATCATCTAGTAGACTTATCTTCCAATAATTTCACCGACTAAAACTCGTTTTCCATAAACAATCTAACATAATTAACAAGTATTTTCCTTTTAAATAACCAATCATAAGGTACTTCCATGTATTGTTTCAAGTATTGAATGAACATGCTCCACTGTTTTCAATTCCCTTAATAGTTTTGTATCTTTTCCATCTAAGGGCGAAATGGGTGTTAGATAATTCAAGATGAGAGGTTGAGAGAGGATATGTGATTGTAATGGTTGGTGGTTGCGAGTGTTGGATACATTTATTTATAAGGCTTGCTTGTAATGATTTTGTATATCACGTGTGTTAATAAATCATTTAGTAGAGTTGGGGTTAGAATTCTTTGATAATGGAGAAGTGGGGAAGTGGATAAGTCACGTAAGTGACTTTTTCACTTTCCCCACATTAGTTGTTTTAAAAGAAATAATGCCACCTATCTTCCTTGTGGTCTATTTACCTTCCAAAGAACTAATTTGCATGCATGAGCAACGATATAGTGTATTCCCACACGTGCGTATCACCACCGCAACCCACCCATCTTGAGCCCAAGCCCATATCCTAGGTCTTGGGGAATTGAAAAATTAAATAATTAGTTTAATTACCAGCTTTTACGTAATCAGTTTTTGATCAAGTGATGTCTCCGTTTATTTTATATAATAATCTAGTTATAATACATTATTTTAGGGATATTTAGTACTTAATTTTTGGATCTTACCCCATTTATTCTTCCTTTGAACTTTATTGACTAGTTTTAGGTGTTCTTCTATATTATGAGCTTTTACGCGTAATTCGTGTGTTATTAATGTATCACTTAGTTAATGGAAGTTATTACACCTAAAGATAATGATAAGAATTGATGAAAAGAAAAGAAAACCCCTTAGTCGCAATTAAAAAGGAAAAGTTTGGATATATTTGGATGTAAAATTTATTTTATCCTCCAAATTATTTTACTTTCTTTTATCTTCTAATTTAATACATAAATCATGTTACTACATGGTCTGTACAAATATCCTTTAATAAATTGCTAAAATTTTGAACAAACTAAATTTTTATACAATATATCAACTTTTTGAATTTTTCATTGCCCCTGTTCAAAAATAATATTTTAAACAATCGTATTCATGTGTCATCAACAAGCTAGCTGATTTTTTACTTTCTTGTTGTTTGGAATCTTCGCGTATGATGATTGGTGAAAAGTCTCTTATATCTACAGATAAATAGTACACCATAGACTCTATTTTTATCCTTTATAGATTTTATATCGTTTGCTCAGATACCAACAATCTTAGTAAATGTATATTCACTTGGAGTCGAGTTTTCATATATGTTAATAATATTTATCAGATATCCGACAACTTGTTCTTCGATTACTTGTTCTTCATTTTTCATTGGCTCCCATCTGGTGCACTTAGGTATTCCGCCTTTCCTTTACTCAAGAGGTTTTCTCCTTATTCTCTTCTTAGCCTTCATCTCAAATGGTTATACTATGTCTACCTATTTTATATGTGAAATTTTGATCGTTTTATCTTCATCTTCCTTTTCAAATAGCTTTCGTCATTCCACCATTTACTATTCTACAAGATCCGGATTCATTCCTCTATATTTCTTCTTTAACTAGCCATTTTAGGAATTCCGTTCTCTAATTCCTTGGAGGTCTAATGCCTCTATTTTCATCATCTTCTCCATCTTCTTTATGCTACAAGATAATCCAATCTTGTGATTTCTCGTAGGGTCAAGCATGTTTGAGATTAAATATTTGTTTGCCAATTCATAAAATAAACATATATTTCCTTTAGTACATTTTGTAGGCCTAGAGAGTAAATATATTTTCTAACATTTTTTCTCAAAAATATTTTTTTGGTATATTTGATGTACACGGGATCTACAACAGACTCAATCCATAAATTTACCCATGACTATGAATCAACTCTAACATATTTCATATGTGTTGCATCGATATTTATTTTTATAAAACCATGCATACGAGGTTAAGGTATTAAAGCTATTATGAGAAGTACAAAGTATATTAACATGTAAAGCTACTCCACTTTTGGAATTATTTCATATATGTTAAATCTTGCTAGATGTTCTATTATTAAAATGGTATAATGTAGAAATATCACTATTAATTTATTTACGTTTGGAAAGATAGAAAGACCAACTATGAAATGGTTACAACCCAACCAAAATCCTTTAGGTTTCCCTTTGAAATTCTGCGTTAGATTTTCTCAAATACTTAAACACTTGCATAAATGAAAATTAATTAAAGATGATATATCATTTCAAACTCATTTTTTATCACCACAACCATGTAAGTTTTAACATACAAGTACATTAAGAAAGAGAACGATACATGAGTGGCTAACAAAGGGGATAAGAACCCTTTAGAAAATTTAACATCTTCCATTAATAAGTAGGAAAGAAAGAATATTTGTGAAATAGAATTCATGATAACTATGTTTCTTTCCTTTTTTCTAAAACTTATTTTGAAGTGTCTATAATATACACTCAATATGTAATTTACTATAGTCTTGAATGTTATTTTTATTTATGAATGGTATATTTTTATTTGATTGCATCGTGATGGTCTTTATATTGTGTGAATTTGCACTAATGAAACTTATATTAAGGTTCTTTGGGTTTCTTAGCTATAACTTGATTTATTAAATTTGTATCAATTAAATTTTTTAATTTGTAATAATATAGAAAGAATACTTATCGAGAGAATAATACAACATTATATAGCAAAATTTATATATAAAATTATATATAGTTGTCTCTTCAAAATTCATATGTATATGCATAGTTTTTTGGGTTTATATGAAAAATAAAGTAATAAAAATTTGTATAATTGCCAAGATATTGTATCCTTAACCTTTAGAAAGTAGAAAATGAATTACCAAAAACAAAAAATAAAAAATATTAAACATCTACCACCTAGGGCGACAATCGTTCAAGGTGTAGTATCTATACTCTATTATCTTGTACACATGTAAACCTAAAGGACTAATGGTTCTTACTGTTACCATGTTGATAGTGAAAAATATATCGTAATGACTAGGCAAAAATTACATAACTATATTTGTTTCAAAGGATTACAATTACATAGGTAGAAACTCAAAGGCAAATGTATAACCAAACAAATGCAGCATTAGTTTTCCAATTAGCTTATGCCCCACAAATAAATATCAAGAGATACTAGAAATTGATTTAAATTGTTTTGATGTGTATGAGAAGAAGTTGTCGATACTTTTCTAGTAATTAGATTATTTTTTTGGGTCTCTATCACTTTCCAAACACATATTATTTTCTCAATACTATAGTGTCTTCACTAATAAGAAGAGTGACGAGATATAGAGAAATTAGATTCCAACATGCAAGTCTAGAATCGATGGCGTTAAAATAAAAAACTTATCACCTACTTACAATTGATGCGTATTTTCATGGTTGAAACTATGGACTGAGAGTTTCATAAACTTTTATATATACTTCGATAAATATAAACCTACAATATTTTACATATGGTTCTATAGAATTTTGGGTTCCAATAGTATAATGTGTTGATATAACAGAAAAATTTGATATACAGCGTAGGAGTTATTTATTTGGGAATGCATTATTGTTGTTAGATTATTTATTGATGTTTTTTTTGTATTTCTCGTAGGTTTTATATTTTTTTTTGATCTATAAATCATTACATGGGTATCCAAACTTCATGGTAAGTAATATTTCTGTAGTGACTGCAAAATTAATTTTAGTTAACATTCATATATATGATACGTTTTTGTTTGGTGTGTCAGATTGAATTCTTTGTATAGATTGTGTTTGTCATCTTTGTATTCTTAGACATTATGTTATATATCTACTTACAGTTAACTTGTTTGTTTAGTCTATATATTTAACAAGGTATTACACAACCAAAAATTAAGTGATCTAAAACAAAAATAAATTACTAAATAATAAAATCTATGTATACCAAATAAATTAAGAATAGTATTATATATGTTCTAGCATAGTTGTGTGAGATTGGAAATGGACTGATAATAAAATGTATTGTATTTGTATATACAAGACTATGTGGTTGGTTCAAATATAGTGGGATTAATTTTTATATAATGTAATGGCTATCTAGGCCACTTTTTGGTTATAATTCTAGTATCATAATTCTAATCTATTGTTCTTTGTCTTTTATTATATTTATTTCTTTAATTTATTAGTTAATTTTTCAATTCATTTTTATAATGCTCCTTTTGGGTTGTAAATCTAATACTTTATATTGATAGTGTTATTTAATAACCGAGTTCATTGTCAAATTGCACTAGACAAAAACTCAATAAGAAAGTGACAGATGGCAAATAATATAATCATATTAGTCCAATTTATGGGTGGACACATGACAATTTGAATATATTTATCCATTAAAATATACCATGTATTTGTAGGACTGAATGTAATTTATTTGATACGAATAGATCAACACATGCTCGATTATAAGGCTTTTGTGTAACTTATACAATATTTGAATTTAAAATGTTTAGTATATTTAAGTATGTATAATTATTTATGGTAAGGAAATTACAACAAAACAATATATCAATAATGTATATTATTCAAAACATAATATACCATATATATTATCTTTATATAATTATAAGCTGATTAGTTTATAAACTATATTTTTTTCATATAATTATAAAGTGATTAATATACTAACCTTGATTATTTTAAGAAGATATCTGGATATTATTGAACTGCAATGATCATCGACTTCTGAACTATAATTTAAAATTACTTCAATTTTTATAGAGTACACCATCTTATGAAAAAAATGATTATATGTGAACAATTAGAACCATAAATTATTTTTATAATATATAAGTATCTATTGTATTTAACATTAAACTAATCATGAATATTTTGATATTTTTGATTTTTTAATTAAATAAAATTATATATCATTAACCCATAAACCACCACATTATATTAATTAAATTTTTATATAAGAAAAAAATATATGTAAATAACATCTAAAAATATGTTTTAAATAAATATTTAACCAACTTTCGTATCTCCAAAATCTCTCAATTATATCAAGAAAATATAAATTTTTTTATATGACTACTTAGATTTAATATAATTTTTACATAAAAGAATAAGATCTCAAATTTCCCAACAAAATGGTAATATTTATAATGAAACTTTTTGTTTCATATAAAATCTTATGAGTAGTAACTGCTTTATAAGATCTCGATTTTTTTTATTTGGATCTGGGATCCGAATTTTTTTTATCTGTATTTTCTAAATCAATTCTGAAAAATATAGATCTAGCATGAATAATTTTCACTTATAAAATGTTTAGCTTATTATAATAGTTGCAATGTTACAAAAAAAAGTCACATACCGATTTTTTAGGTAGGTGGGGGTGGTTGAATATACAGAAAAGATAAAGTGTCAAGAAAGAAGAAGCGGAGACATACCAAAAAAGGAAATAGATTTTAGGTTTTTTGTATTAGTATGAGTAGGTACTAGAAACATTAAAACATAAGATAATTGTACCAAAACAAAATGTAACTTTTTTCACCTTTAGACTTATCCTTATTTAGACCCAAATAACAGATACTGAAGTTTTAGTATAAACTTATTTTAGTTGAAAAATATTTTAGCAAGCTCACCTGTGAACAAGTGTCTTGATCTTCACTAAAGGAGAAATATATAATCAATGGAATATATAGTCTATTAGAAACAAATTTTTCATTAATAAATATAATATAAAATTTGTGACTTCCATCAGTTGTTATGATTCTCAAAGTACAAAATATTTAAATGATAAACTTATTTGTTCTTCCCATGAAAGCCTTATTACCTTAACCTCAACAGAATGGTAAATCTCATTACTTGGTCACCTAATGTGCAATGTTTTGTAAACGTTAATATGTATATAGTAGACAAGAACAAAGTGGTAGTAGTTTCATTAATTTGTAAAAATTATGAGAACCTTATGTGGTTTGGGAATCACTACAATATATTTTTTTCTCCTCCTTGATTGTTAAGGGCATTCCAATGTGACATTTTGTAATGTTATTAAACAACATGTTTCCTACGTCATCATTAGGTGATGTCGTAGTGTAAGTGGAGGTCATCTACTCACCAATAATTATGTTAGATTTTAAATATAACAAAGTTATTAGAAATGTAATTAAGATTATACTGATGTCTCTCTCATTATATCAACTTTTATGAGTAAAAATGGAAATAGAGAACTCGCCTGGATTACAATGATTCATCTCGCATATTGTTGGTAATTTCATACTAACACCTTAGGTGTCGTGAGAGATGTGCTTACACTTCCTAGGCACAAATTAATGAAAAAATTTGATTAATTATAAAATTCCCCCTAGACATAAGACCCTGGTCAGCTACCAAAGCCACGACACGAGTTATACAAAATTGATTAAATATATACACTAAAAATTTGATTTAGTGTTTATATTTGTATCACATATTATGTGTTCGTCTAGCAATAAGATTAAAACATGTTGAAGAACAGATTTTTAGATATAATCAAAGGATTCAATTTGTGTGAAATTTTTCAATTTGAATTTTGTTATAGATTAGGTATTGCCCGTGTCAGAGGTCACTACGTAAATTAAAATCGACAAATTCATACATTTATCATTACACACATATTTAGTCGATTCCAATGCCAATTTAATGGTCTATTAATTATTTAGAAAAAGATAAAAAACTTATATTAAACTACAAAAATTATTTGGCAAGATTTAAGAAACAAAAAACAAAGTGAGTTCCAATTCTAATTTGTTCTAAAAAACTCTAAGAGAATCACACATGCATATTATAGCGGGTTGTGTAGTATATTCAAATCAATATGATGTTGAAGGCTTAGTTATTTGACACTATTAAAGTTGTATTAAATCTTTGAAGACCAAAAAAAATACATTAAATCTTAACGAAATATAATTTGACTTGGAAACTGAAATTAACTTGTACTAGTTATGTCTTAGTGTCATATGAGGACTGTATTACAAACACTTACAAATTCACACTATTCATTCATACTCTAGAATTCTAGTAATACAGCATCTTTTCGCATAGAAAAAATCTACATCATATTGTTACAGTTATTAATATCAAACGACTTTACGTAAAATTTATCGTGCGTCATTAATATTTTACCCATGCCCAAAGGACACTAAAAAAATATTTTTTCAAAATTTAATTACTAAATTCTTTCGTGAAAATTTAATCATATAAATTCTTAGGCAACAATATTACATATTGTTTTTCACATGTTCGACCTCACATAGATCATTTTCCGCCATAAAACTTCTCATATAGTACTTTTACACGTCTTAGAAATTAAATTTTAATATAGTATACTTTTGAATAACAAACAATGCAATGGTTCACATTATATGGGTCTAGTAGGATGATATTCCATTGAATAAGAAGCTTTATACTAGTTTAAAAATCAAAACAAAAAGAAGCATATATAAGAATTGAAGCTTTTTTATAAGCTTTTAAATGTAGAAAAAGATAAAAAAAAAATGACAATAAGAGAAGGTTCATCAATCTAGAAAGAAGATTCTTTAAATAGTTGCTGGATAATTACTCTATTTGTTTATACTGTCATCATTTCACAAAGCTATATAGATATTGGTGCATCATCAGTTCCATTCACAAAGATATATCGATTACTTCACAGATTGTATAATATTAACATCATTAGTTACATTCACAATCATTGTTCCTAATTTGATGAGTGTTTTATTTTCTTTAACATACCTAAATACATCCTATAGAGCAAGAAAAAGGTCTATGCAAATTTCTTTCTCATAATGTCCTTTCTAATTAAGCATCCACACTAAGCATTTAGCCCAATTAGCCTCCTCCTAATAAATCCACAATTATATTTGAATAGTCAATTATACACCTAATTTCAAAAATTAAGAATTATACCCAACATAAAAATTACAAATCATGTTCATAGCAATCATTTGTAAGCGATAAAAGTGTAGACATTTTAACACAATAGTTAATAGTGAAAAATCATACACAAAAGATAATTCGAGTAGAGAGTGGAGGGTTAGGATATTTCGCCTAGATAATTCCAACAATGACATTAGAATCCGAAACCCATTTTTCGTCAAATTTGATCACAGGAACATCTCCCTTTTGGGTTCATTTTCAAAAACATGAAATTGTTACCAAAAATCACATTTTTATTAGAAATTAGACTAAAAAATCATAAAAAATAGATTAATTTACCTATTACGCTTCTCGTTAAGAGATGAAACTAAACCCATGTCGGATAATACACGCAAAATAAGTATATATTATTATATATGTATATATATGTTTACATATATATACTTACAATCTCTAATAATACAATCTCTAAGAAGGTTAGGTTCACCAGCAACAGCTTTCACACAGTGCATCACTTCTCATACGGTAAAGAAACTTGCTATTATAACATATACCAGCGTGTGATCTGTTGAATATAGCCTCTTCCCCTGTTATAAGATTCCTAAGTATTAGAGATGGTAGTTTAAGGATCAATGGACGTCAATTTTTGTGTGCTAAGGAAGATAAAAAAACATGAGCAGGAAATTATGATAGACAACCTCATCAACATTTTATTAGTTAGTTTTACAAACTAAAGGTCTAATATCAAGTTCGAAACTCAACAGTGATAAGCATCTCTCAACATCACTGCCTACGCCCTTAAGCCCAGATTTTGTAACTGCCAGAATAAATTTTGAATCAAGTGACCTTTGACTCATACAGCATTTCTCATTTCTCTTAGTTAGTGACTCATATAGCATTTCTCATAATTATTAACCAAAGAAGAAGAATTAACCATTAGATTTTTTTATAGAAATTCTTTTTGCCAAAAAACAATTTATTAGCTGAACATAGAAGATGAACATAGGAGGGAGTGTAAGTATTTACCTTTCAAATAGAAACTCCATCAGAGTAGGTGGCGAGAAGGTTCACGGTTATTAGCTTATGACCATCTTCAGTAGTTGTGCCAAATGAATATTTACTGCATAACAATTCTAAAAATGCAGTATAAACAATGTGTTGAAAGATGTATTCAACGTTTTATGAATAGTATTTGTATGGAAGTTCGAGTGATTCGGCTAGTTTTTCCAAAGCTAAGCATTGGATATCGCCGAGTTCTTGTCTGCATGTGGGAAACCTGTTATGGACTCTTGTTTTACATGATGAACAAAGTGTATGTCCGTTATGACAATGCAAAATTAACTTGAATCCTAAATCTTCTTGCATTTTGTGTATACTTGAAACTCCAGACTCTATAAACCTCCATAATACTCAACAAAATGATCGATTTAAATCACAAACTACAAAATGACTCGTCCAATATCCATAAAACAAATATTTTAAACTAAACAGGGTTAAATCTCATCCTAATAAAAATACCTCCAAAATGGACTTGATCCAATTAAAATTAGACGAAATTCACAATTAATTGTGAGAATTTAACCAAAACAATCTTACATAAGACAATTTTATTTCATATTTTTCAAAAAAAACCTTCCAAAGTCCCTATTATGTTTTATAAAAATAGAGTCAACATTTAAATTAAAAGCAATATACAAATTTAACTATAACCCATATCTTGACACTAAAATCTCAAATCAACTCATGCAATTTTGAATAAATTAGTTAACATAAAAGACAATACGTTACGAAAAACAAAAAGAGAGTGTCCTGATGAATAGGTGGAGATTGGTTATTTAGGCTCATATTCTTGTCGATTCAGGTTATATGTCAAAGATATAGTTCATGTCTCAATAAAATATTCTATTTTATCACACAAAATACTTCTAGGATCTACAATAATAGATATATATATACTTGTTGTATTAAAACCTTTTCATTCTCAAGAGTCGAGAATGTACTACCTTAACGTAACCTAATAATTCCTATTCCAAAACCCACATGATATCAAACTCAAGTAAGAGTTAATAGAGAGGTTCCACCTAACAATCTGAATAGTCCGCATATAGAGCAAGGTTTTCCCGAGAATAAGCCAATTTCATATTCAAGCTGCTTGATTCAAGCCAAATCACGATATGCAAAATCAATTTATGATTTATGGAAACTATGATGGTGCTACACAACAAGGTCAAGTTGTATCGAGTAAGATTTTTATACAGATGTGTGATAACTACATTACTCAACTTGTCACTAACAAGAAACTATATTACAGCAGGTTTCTATTTTGCTTTACCGGAGGTGCGAGTGAATGGTTGTATCATCAATCATCACATACAATTATATCATGGAGCAAACTGCAAGCAAGTTTCTTTGATCGCTATTATCCACACGGTATGATAATGAAGAATCAAATAGAGTCTGCCTTCCACCAAGACGATGTTGAAATAAAGTTTCAACATAGGTTAGCTAGATGTCCACTTCAATGTTATACCCTTCAGTTGTAATTTGCGATGTTCTATCAAGGTCTCAATTATAATTCACAATTGAAAATAGGTTACATTGAAAGAATAGATTTTTCAAAGAAATATGCCCTTGTATTTTATATTTATACCAAACCTTATTGTTATTAAATGTTTTGATTTTTCTATGATATGCATTACTAAAAAAATTGTCATTAACATATTTAGTTATATTTTTAAAAATTAAGGAATACATTAAGACACTAATATATAGATAATTAACTAATAATTTGTTTATTTATAATAGACTTAATAGCATAAAGTGTTAAAAAATATTCTTAACATATCTTTCATGTTATTGTTAGGTTAACTTTATTATCTTTATGTATTGTCGAATTTGTTTAATTTGTTGACTATGTTTATAGGGGTTCATTTATAAAATAAGGCACAAATGTTTATAAGTCTTGAAACACCACTATGGCTAGTTATGCAGATTTTATTCTTGTACAACCCTATTGACCACTAACACCAAAAGCCTAGCCCATATTATTTGTGTATATATTCAAACCCTAATTTCCAAAACTCACCGCCTCCCTTATTCCTTATTTTGTCCATCTCACCTCTATAGAAATCAGATATATGGGTTAAATATTACTTGATTTGTGTAAGCTTGTGAACAACATTGTATCATTAATCACTAAGATCGATGGTTATAACATTTCAATTGAGATATTTTTTATTATAATTTTATTCCTTATGGTTTGATTTTTATAGTATTAATTTTAGGGTATTGGATAAATAAATTTTGTATATAACTCTTTCACATTATATATTTTTAATTAATATAAATATATTTTATTTTTAGGTTTATGAATTATATGTTATTTTATAAAACACAATAATGCATTATTTTATAAAATACAAGTGATGTTTATAATTTTTAATTAAAATATTTGTGCATCTAAAACTAAGTGATTATCATTCTGAACCTAGCTAGTTTGTGATGAACAAAGAAATAGCTCTATAAATCCACTAGTAAACGAAGAAGTTTAAATCTACATTATAATTTTAACAGCACACATATTGCCTTTACAAATATAAATTCAATCTTCAAAACATTATGTCGACTAATTACAAGAATAAAAAAATGATTTATGAGTTAAAGCCACTCCTTCGAGGCAATATCATTCAATGTTATCATTCAACATGGGTCTCGTCACTAAATTATTTACCTATCATTTTATCACTCGTAAATGTGGTCACACTATTCATAGCTCTATATGTCCTACATAATATTTCTATCAAAATAAAGAGAAAAAAGTTAAATGATAGATGAAGAGTATTTCTCACAATATCAGATCTTTATTTAACACCATATTGTATTAGTGAAACTTTTAAATTTGTATGAGGGATGAACAAGGGTCAACTTTCTAAATAATTTTTAAAATATAAATAATCTTAATAGATAATTAACATAAGTAATATTATTGTAATATTTGTATGTTTTGAATTTTTTTCCCATATGTATAGCTGAGGGGTGTTTAAACCATTATAAGTGATAATGGAGAACTAAATCACTGATATCTTGTCATTGCAGTTGCATTTCAAACATGTAAAAATATATCTTTATTTTTTATTCTTACTTATACTTTTTATTTTATATCTTTACAACTTTTACACATTGTAATAACCATATTATGTGATAAAAATATGTAAATTTGACATGATTTACTCTTAATATAATTTTGTTGTTATGTTTTTTTATCTTGGGCAAATTTGTATATGTATTGTTTTTATACTATGTATTATTGCCCATGCCATTTAAAACAATAAAAACTCTACTAATAATTCACAAATAATGCTCAATAATGAATAAAACTTATATTTTTTTATCTAAAAATTGAAGAGACGCTTAAGCATGAATATCAACAAAATTGAAAACCTTTCCACCAATTACATTACTCGAATTAAATATTAATGTATTTGTTAAAAATCAATCTCAAGAATTCTCATACAAGCAAGAAACACTAAGTTACTTAATAAAAAATTCATATAATCATCCACTTGATTATTTTTTAGGGGCATGCTTAGAATTTGAGAAATATTAAATTTCAATTACTTGATATGTATAATTGTAAGAAAATAAAATTTAATGTTTTTTAATTTTTATATCGATGAAAAAAGGTTTTAGTCATATGAAAAGTTATTGATTCATTTTAGTTTTAAAAATAAATGTATATATTTAGATATTTATGTTAATGAATCAATTGAAACTTTTATGAGTTCAAATTGTATGGATGAATTAAAAATTAAATCAAAACAAAATGTGAAGTGTGGGGACAGTAAAAAAGTTTTTTATAACACTAAGATACGAGCGATAATTTGTGCAACTCTACTAAGTGCCAATTTAGAAGTGTTTATAGGGAAAAATACTTAATAGTGTTTCTATAACTTTATAAGTGTGTTAGTCCCTTAAAAACCTTTTTAAGAGAAGTATCAAATATATGCTTCTTAAAAAAATATACTTAAAGTTATTTTAGATTTTAAAATAATTTTTATAATTTTTTAAAATATTTAATTCAATTCTAAAAGCATTTTATATTAAAATAAGCACTTCTGAACAGACAATATGTATATACACCTCTCTTCAATACAATAAATATATTATTTATATCCATTAGTTTAATGGTATTCTATAAATATTAATACTTTTTTAATGTATTATATATATTTTTTCAATTTTAGGTAAGCAGGAAGAACAAATGAGTAGTTAAATATTTTTGTTAGCATACAAGAAACCCCATAAAAATTTGAGTTTAATATTTTTTTATTTTTTTAATTCATATCAACATATATATTGAATAATCTTAAGGCTAACTAAACCAGGTCCACCATCCTTTACTACTAAATTTAAATACGTTATTTGACTTAAATCTCACACACAACACTTTTATCATTTTCTCAATTTATATTGTGTGTTATAATTTCTTCAAGATTATCTTTCTCGTAATTGTGATTTATATTGAAATATATATTTATTTTAAACATATTAAAATCTTCATTAATTAGAGTAACCAAGTACAATACTATTACAAATAATTACAATATTCTCGTTTTTATGACATTTCATTATAATGATCCTTCTTTAAAAGAATTTTTTTGATAAAATGTTAAGGCCATAAATCAAATTTTATAATTCTTTAAGGATAAAAAAATTCCAAAAATCACTCAAACATCTTGAACTAGTAACCAATTTTATTTTTTATGAATTTTAAATTTATTAAATTTATTGCCTATACAGTTTTTATCACAAATAATATTATTGTATTTATATTTAATTTATAAATTATATCTATTTGAAATTAATAAATTAACTAAAATATTTTAATATCCTAGAGTGAACAATATAAAAATTTAAATTATTACTATTATACACAAATTTATTTTTAAATAAACAACAGTTTAGAATTATATTGTACTACAATTTCTTTTTGTTTACTAATTTTAATATGATTTTGATTACTATAATTATATGGTATGTATCTCAAAACTTTTCAAATATATTATTCAATAATAATCACATTATTTAAAATTGTATCAACATATAAAGAAATTATACATAAATTAAATTATGTTAAATAAGTTAAAATAACTATTAAAGACATCATAAGAAATTACAGGTTTTAATTAAAAAATAATAATATAAAACAAAAAAATCACTAAAATTTCACAAATAATTAATTTATACTAGCCAAATGGAAAAATTAACTCTAACCTAGCACATATGAGGTTAGTAAATATATTGGTGTTGTCAATATAAAATTATCGTTGGATAAGTATATCTATGAAAGAGTTTAAGTTATGCGTCAAACTTAGCTAATTGGCAATAAGAGTATGTTGTTGTCTCAAGATATGTTGTTGTCTTATATTAATATTCAAATTTAATGTATATTTAATCATTTTTTTACTTAGACAACCTATTATATATGGTTATCAACTAATATGATATGACTACGTGTTCCATATAATAATTTAAAACCCATTAATAGGTCTCTTTCTGCTTGATAATTTAATACTTTAATCATAAACGTTAAATCTAACTTTTACACCTAGTTTTATTTTATTAATTATTATATTACTACTAAATAAAAATAAAATCTTTTAATAATATATTTTTTTTTATGAATGTTATAGTTAACAAATTTTTCAGTCACATACATTATTACATTACTATATTTAATAAAACATTGTCACAGTATGTAAAAAAATAGAAATTATAGATGAACAATTATTTAATAAACAAATAATATTATACTAAAAGAAAACAGAGAATCGAAACACAATTTATGGCCTTTGACGATGTAGATATTGCCAACAACTTACACTACATTAAAAAGTAAATTAAAAAGAGTTGCATCTAATTAGAATTTTAATATGATATTTATAACTATTAGGGTAATATATGTTAATAATCATATTGTTTATAGCTTCATATGTGACAAAGTTGTACTTGTAATCTTCGAACACCCAATTGTTTAATCTTATATATTTTTAATGAAATGTTACCTTGACACATTTATCTACAACCTTGTTAATTTTATTTAAACTTATAACTAAAAACACTAATTTCTTCATAAAAAAAGGAGAAAATTTAATATTGTATATATCTTTAAAGAAAAATAAGTTTAATACAGTAAAGATTTAGTATTACTTTTACATTGTTGACTAAATCTTATCAAATTCATTAAATAGTATTTTATTAGAATGAAATCTAATATTTACTCTAAAGGCTAAATCAAAAAAATTATATACTCACATGCACTAGTGCTACATTTACTTTACTCCCAATAAAATGAAATATTAATAAAAAAATAACCTTTAAAATCTTAAAAACATAGAAACCTTTCTAAATAAGTACATTCATATAAAACTAAGACTAACTGTAATTTATAGTTAAACTCATTTATCGGCAGTACTTTATTTCATAAAAAAAACTTATATTTCTTAATCATTTAAACTACTTAATGAGAAATAAGCTTTTCTACTTCCATCAATTAGGTTTATTTCATTCTATTTAAAAAAACAAGACTACTAACCTTCACTGCCAATGCAAATATTTTCAGTCTATCAATTACATATTAATAGTAATTTTGAAACTCCCATTTTTCAAAAACATATCTCACAAGTATCTACACCCTAGAGTTTCAATAACAAAATCATTAGTTAAACAAAATTTACCTGAAAAGCTTTATTGATCTCTCTATATGAAGTAATAAACTTCTTCAAACTCAAGGAGTTGAGCGTGATAGGGTTTCCTTAATGGAGATGAAACACATGTGTTTGGTTGATGAAAACCTAAAAATTTTTCTAGTCTCTCTTTGTTTTTTGTATGTAATAACCTAAAAAGATAAATATATATGAATGGTTAAAATGGTAAAATAACTCGTTATTAAAAGTTAGATGTTACATATATTAGCCAACCTTTTCATAGCCACCCTTCATGGTGACCTGTAAATATTAAAATTAAACAAATTGTTAACTAATTAAAAGAACAAAAAATCAAAAAATAACACCTTAAAATGCATAAATTTATATAGAAGAAATCAATATAAAAAAGGTTAAAACATAATGACAATAATTGCTCGACTAAGTGTAGTTTGACTAGTAAATGCATATTTTGATGGTTAAAACTATGTGATGAGAGTTTCTGAAACTTTAATGGTTACTTCGATGAATATAAAATTGTAATATTTTTTACATATGGTTCTATAGAATTTTGAGTTTCAAACAGTTTAGTGTTCTATTAAAATAAAAAAATTAGATACATAGAGTAGCTTAATAATTGTTGTAATTTATATACATATTTATTTATTTAGGAATGCATTATTGTTGTTGGATCTTTCAATCATTACGTGGGTATCCAAACTTCCCAGTAAGTTATACCTCTTTGGTCAATTCAAAATAAATTCATATATATGAAACCATTTTAGTTTGTTATTCTAATAGAATTCATGGTATAGATTGTATTTGTCATCTTTCTATTCTTTGCCAATATGTTGAATCTAGTTATAGTTAACTTGTTTGTTTAGTCTATATATTTAAATACGACAAAACTTTAAGTGAACTGAAACAAAAATAATTTACAAAATAATAAAATCTATGGATACCAAAACAATTAAGATTATTATTTTATATTTTATACCATGCTTGTGTTAGAATGGAAATGGAATATAAATAAAATGTATTGTGTATACAAGAATATGTTGTTGACTAGGCCACTTTTTAGTTATATCTTTAGTATCCTAATCCCTGTTTATCTTTTTTGTGTTTTATTATATATATTTGTTTAATTGTTTAGTTAATATTTCTATTCATTTTTATCTTGCTCATTTTGGGTTGTAACCCAATTTAATGTTGTTTCTTTTTCGGAATTACAAAATCTAATACTTTATATTGATAGTATTATTTAGTAACCAAGTACATTGTGAAATTGCGTTAGACAACAACTAAATAAGAAAGTGACATGTGGCAAATAATATAATCTTATTAGTTATGTAATAATTAGAATAGGTTAAAACTTCAAAGTAAATTTATTCACCAATGATAATAATTCAGTTTGAAAAGAAAAAATCTAGCTTACGGAATTAAATTCCACAATATTTCAAGAGATTCCAAAATAAATTTATAAAAGTATAGAATTGATAAATTTTCATGAACACGCTACACAAGAAAAAATTACTTATAGGTTACAAATATAGGTGGACACATATCAATGTGAAAATATTTTATCCATTAAAATACACCAAGTATTGGTAGGACTATATATAAGTTATTTTATACGATTATATCATCACATGCTCAACTTTTAGGGTTTTGTGTGATTTATACAATCTTATAATTTAAAATGTTTCTTATATTTTAGTATGTATAATTTTTTATTGGTAAGGAAATTACAATACAACAATATATCTAAAATTTATATTATTCTGAACATAATATACGATGTATATATATTATCTTTATATATTAATAAAGTGATTATTTTACAAACCATAATTATTTTATATAATTATAATGATTAATATACTAACCTTAATGATCATAGACCTCTGAAATACACTTCAAAATTACTTCAATTGGTATAGAGTACACGACCTCTAAATTTTTTATTACATGTGAACAATTAGAACCATAATTTTGTTTTGTAATATATAATTATCTATTGTATTCAACTTTACACTAATCATGAATATTCCGATATTTTTAATTAATTAATTATATATATCATTAATCCATAAACCACCACATAATATAAAATTATATTTTTATATAAGAAATAATATTAGTAAATAACCTCAAAAAATATGTTTAAAAAACTAATTTTCACGTGTAAGAATAAGATCTCATATTACCTAACAAAAGGATAATATTTATAATGAAACTTTTTGTTTCATATAGACTCTTATGAGTAGTAACTTTTGAGAAAACTGGATTTTTTAATTTGTATTCTCTAAATCAATTTTAAAAAAATTAAGATCTAGCATGAATAATTTTCACTAATGAAACATTTAGCTTATAAAATTAGTTGTAATGTTACGAAAAAAGTCAAATACTGATTTCTTGTGTTGGTGGGGGTGGTTGTGTTGATGGTGGATGTTATTTGTCTTATAAAATTTAGAAAAGAATATGAAGTGTCAAATGAAGAAGCTGAGAGCTACCAAAGAAAAAAATAGAATTTAGGGTTTTTTTAGTATTATAAAAATATCCAACATACGATAATTGGTCCAAAATTAAATGTAACATTATTCCACTTTAAAATTATCCTTATTTAGACCCAAATAAAAAATAGTGGACTTTTAGTCTAAACTTATTTTAGTTGAAAAGTATCATAGCAAACCCACATCTGAACAAGTGTTGATCTTCACTAATGGAGAAATATATAATCAATAGAATATATAGTGTATTCGAAACAAATTTTTCATTGATAAATATAATATGTAATTTGTGACCTCCATCAATTGTTGTGGTTGTCAATGTACAATATGTTTAAATGATAAACTTATTTGTTCTTCTCATGAAAGCCTTATTACATTAACCTCTACAAAATTGTAAATATCATTACTTTATCACCTAATGTGCGACGTTTTGTAAAAGTTAATATGGATAGACAAGAACGAAGCTGTAGTAGTTTAATTAATAGTAAAGATTATGAGAACCTAATTATGTTTGGAAATCACGACAATATTTTTTTGGCCTCCTTTTATATTTCTAAGGCCATAATGTGCAATTTTGTAATGTTATTATACAACATGTTCCCCTACGTCATCATTATGTGATGGCGTAATGTAAGTTGTGGTCAAATACTCATCAATCACTACGTTAGATTTTCAATATAACTTTGTTACTTGAAATGTATTTAAGATGCTACTCATGTCTCTCTCATTATATCAAGTTATATGAGAAGAAATAGAAATAGAAATCTCAACTGGATTACAAAGAATCATCTGCCAGATTATCTTCCTAATTATTATAAGAAATTATATGGTTTATTAAAGTCTTGCATATCGTATTTGACTTGTAAGGTGTCATGTGTCTATTAAACTAATATATACTCTTGTTGTATTTATTTTTTGCCTTTCAATCTTTAAATGAATTAGATATATTTTGACAAAAAGGGCTACTATATATTTTTTTGTCATGTATATTTAATTACATAATTATAAAAATACAATATCACAACATATCCTAAAGACACAGTTTGCAAGTTAATCAATAGTAACCCAATTCATCTCTACCCTAGACACTTATTACTACTGAAGTCTACCAAAGGAAATCGTTGTCCATTACGGTGAAAGTTGTATCTGATGTCAAAGGTATCTTATATGTTTCTGAGACGTAATTGTGTGAGCAACCATCTTGGAATCGATCGAGCCAAACTAACTCATCATCTAGTCTTGCAAAAAAATCTTCATCGATAGGAGTATGTAAATTCTGCAAACCATCATAAATATCTTCAACCTCTTTCAACATATCATTAATTTCCTCCCAACCATCTTCAACATTTTTTTTGCGCCGGAAGGACAATCTCTAGCGACAAGTAGAAAACTTTGTTTGGGTCATCAATTTTAAATTTTGTAGGGGCCTGCACATTGTGAAAATAGATATTTCATCCTTTTGCAACAGATTCCTGCACGAGGTTCTTGGCGAGTTGGCATAGGATGATCGTGTTCATGCGTATAAGTCACAGTAAGCATAGTAGGGTTGGTTTTATTTTGATCTACTTGCTTTCGACCTAGGAACTCCTTTGAAGTGACACATTTGTAGTAACTCCGAGTTTGATTCAAAATATTGATTATAATTCATTTGAAACTTATTAAACATCTATAAATACATTGAAAAGCAAATACGCATTTTTTAGACGTCCTATATAAGTGTGAAATAAGGTTAATACAATAAAGATTTCATATTACTTTTACATTGTTGACCAAATCTTATCAAATTTATTAAGTCGTATTTATTTAGAATGAAATCTAATATTTAATTTAAAACTAAGTCGAAAAAATTATATACTCTTATGCAAGGGTGCTAATACATTTCCTTGGCTCCCAGTAAAATGGAATATAATAAAAAAATCATAACCTTTTAAAACTTTAAAACATAGAAACCTTTCTAAATAAGTACATTAATATAAACCTAAGACTAACATTAATTTTTAGTCTAACTCCAAAACATCATTGTTTCTAGTTATGCAGATTTTATTCTTGTACAACCGTATTGACCACTAACACCAAAAGGCCAGCCCGTATTATTAGTGTATAATTCAGACTCTATTTTCCAAAACTCACCGTCTCCCTTTTTCCTTATTTTGGCCATCTCTACCTCTATATAAATCACCACTATAATAATGTATGTAAGTGCATATGAATTTCCTTTTCAGATATATGGGTTAAATATTACTTGATTTGTGTAAGCTTGTGAACAAATTGTATCAATAATCACTAAGATGGATGGTCATAACATTTCAATTGAGGTATGTTTTTTTGTTATACTTTTATTCCTTATAGTTTGATTTTTATAGTTTTAATTTGAGTAATGCTGGATATCACCCCTAATTGCATCGCCTTTATATTGCCCCTTATGTGAACCAATCATATAAGAGAGAGAAAATAATAAATCAGGAAAGAGAAATCACATGATTGGTGTATTTAAATTCCACATAGGAGGCGATATAAAGGCGATGCAATTTGGGGCGATATCCAGCATTACTCTTTTAATTTTAGGGTATCCGATAAGTGAATTTTGTATATAATTCTTGCACATTATATATTGATTAATTAACATAAATATATTTTATTTTAGGTTTATGAATAATATATTATTTTATAAATTACAATTATACATTATTTTACAAGTAATGTTTTAATTTTTTATAAAAAAAATTATGCATCTAAAACTAAGTGATTATCGTACTCAACCTAGCTAGTTTGTGATAAACAAATACATAGCTCTATAAATCCACTAGTAAACAAAGAAGTTTAAATCTACATGGTAATTTAAACAGCACATATATTGCTTTTACAAATATTTATTCAATCTCCAAACATTATGTCGACAAATTACAAGACGAAAAAATTGATTTATGAGTTGAAGCCACTCCTTCGAGGCAATATCATTCAACACTATCATTCAATATGGGTCTCGTCACTAAGTTCTTTACATATCATTTTATCACTCGTACATGTGGTCACACTATTCATATCCCACCGTTAAAATAAGTTTTACCTATATGATATTAGATAGGATGGGTGGGTAAATTCCCTTCTTCTCTTGTGTTAGACTTTAATATATGTCCTACATAATATTTCTATCCAAATGGAGAGAAAGTAGTTAAATGATAGATGAAGAGTATTTCTCACAATATATTATCTCTATTTAACATTATATTGTTAGTGAAACTTTTAAACTTGTATGAGTGATGAACAATGGTCAACTTTCTAGATAATTTGTAATATTTGTATATTTAGAATTTTTTCCCATATGTAAAGCGGAGGGATGTTTAAACCATTATAAGAGATAATGAATAACTAAATCACTGATCTCTTGTCATTGCAGTTGCATTTCAAACATGTAAAAATATATCTTTATTTTAATTCTTACTTATACTTTTTCTTTTATATTTATACAACTCCTACACATTGTAATAACCATATAATGTGATAAAAATATCTAAATTTGACATGATTTAGTCTTAATATAATTTTGTTGTTATGTTTTTTTATCTTGGGCAAATTTGTATATGTATTGTTTTTATACTATGTATTATTGCCCATGCCATTTAAAACAATAAAAACTCTGTTAATAATCAACAAATGATGCTAATAATGAATAAAACTTACATTTTTTATCCAAAAATTAAGGTGACGCTTAAGCATGAATATCAAGAATATTTAACACCTTTCCACCATTTACATTACTTGAATTAAATTTTAGTATATTTGTTATAAATCAATCTCAAGAATACTCTAACAAACAAGAAACGCTAATTTACGTAATAAAAATTTCATATAATCATCCACTTGATTAATTTTGTAGGGGCATGCTTAGAATTTGAGAAATATTAATTTCAATTACTTGATATGTATAATTGTAAGAAAATAAAAATTAATGTTTTTTAATTTTTATATCAATGAAAAAGGTTTTATTCATATAAAAAGTTCTTGATTCATTTTAGTTTTAAAAATATCTTGAAATAATATATTTTTGTTTTATTTTTCGTATAAAAAGAAATATTCTACAGAAGTGAATTCCACATATTTATAATGAAACTTTTTGTTTTGCATAAAATCTTATGAATAGTAACTGCTTTATAAGATCTCAATTTTTTTTATTTGGATCTGGGATCTGAGTTTTTTTTATCTGTATTTTCTAAACCAATTCTAAAAATTATAGATCTAGCATGAATAATTTTTACTTATAAAATGTTTAACTTATAAAATTAGTTGTAATGTTACAAAAAATGTCACATACCTATTTCTTATGGTGGGTGGGGGTGGTTGTTTGATGGTGGACGATCCTTTTTTTTAATTTACAGAAAAGATGAATTGTCAAGAAAGAAGAAGCGGAGAGATACCAAAGAAGGAAATAGAGTTTAGGTTTTTTTTGTTAGTATTAGTAGGTACTAGAAAATTAAAACATAAGATGATTGGACCAAACAAAATGTAACTTTTTTCATCTTTAGACTTATCCTTATTTAGACCCAAATAAAAGATAGTGAACTTTTAGTATAAACTTATTTTAGTTGAAAAATATTATAGCAAGCCCACCTGTGAACAAGTGTCTTGATCTTCACTAATGGAGAAATATATAAACAATGGAATATATAGTTTATTAGAAACAATTTTTTTATTGATACATATAATATAAAATTTGTGACTTCCATCAGTTGTTGTGATTCTCAAAGTACAATATATTTAATTGATAAACTTATTTGTTCTTCTCATGAAATCATTATTACCTTAACCTCAACAGAATGGTAAATCTCATTACTTTGTCACCTAATGTGCAATGTTTTGTAAACGTTAATATGGATATAGTATACAAGAACAAAGTTGTAGTAGTTTCAATAATTTTTAAATATTATGAGAACCTTATGTGGTTTAGAAATCACTACAATATTTTTTTGTCCTCCTTAATTGCTAAGGGCATTCCAATGTGTAATTTTGTAATGTTATTAAACAACATGTTTCCTACGTCATCATTAGGTGATGTCGTAGTGTAAGTGGAGGTCATCTACTCACCAATACTACGTTAGATTTTCAATATAACATTGTTACTAGAAATGTAATTAAGATTCCAATGAAGTCTCTCTCATTATATCAACTTTTATGAGTAAAAATGGAAATAGAAAACTCGACTGGATTACAAAGATTCATCTCGCGTATTGTTGGGAATTATATACTAACACCTTAGGTGTCGTGAGAGATGTGCTTACAACGCCTAGGCACAAATTAATGAAAAAAATTTGATTAATTATAAAATTCCCCCTAGACGTAGGACCCTGGTCAGCTGCCAAAGCCACGACACCGAGTTATACAAAATTGATTAAATATATACACTAAGAATTTGATTGAGTGTTTATAATTGTATCACGTATTATGTGTTCGTCTAGCAATAAAATTAAAACATGTTGAAGAACGGATTTTTAGATAAATCAAAGGATTCGATTTGTGTTAAAATTTTCAATTTGAATTTTGTTACAAATTTTACAAATACACTCCCCGTATCGATTAGTTTTGATGATAAAGTCATTATGAAAAATATATAAGAGAACCTTAAGCGATGTATAAATAGAGACAGATTAAGATATGAGAAATGTGTATTTTATAGTAGGATAGTAGAGACAACAGTGTGTACATTTATTATCAAATGATTAGCATTTGTTTATATGAAATTTATACGACTTTGTAAGAATTGTACCTGGATCAAATCCCTTACATTTCCATATTTCACTAACCTTATCTCTTTTGTGTCGCTGTCGAGGGTGATGTCTCAGGATTCACCCATCTTTCTTATTACCAACTGTTTCTTATTAAATTTCTCTGTATCTTTCGCAATTTGTATTCCCACCTATATCTTATTGACAATGTTGCTTGATGTGTCTTAACTATTTGTTGTTATAGCATGTTATCTCATTTCTTATTTTTAAAATTTCTCATGTGGATTGCTTGAACTTTCATTTCAACGAAATTTCTTTTTTTTTTACATTATTCATTGTTTAATCAAATTCATTAATTGTTTATACTATGTTGTCAAAATATAACATAAGAACGATATAAAATTATATATATTACAAAATAAAATATTTAATATATGTCAGCCTTTATAATTAATCCCTCCAATTTCTCAAAAAAAGCTATTAGAGGGAGAAAAAATTTGAACCATCTTGAACTAGTCTCAAACTTTATGTAATGTATATGCAAATTTGAATAAGAATAAGTGGATATGATAATTTTTCTAATTAGAATTTTAATATGATATTTATAACTATTAGGATAATATATGTTAATAATCATATTGTTTCTAGCTTCATGTGTGACAAAGTTGTAATTTGTAATCTTCGAACACCCAATTGTTTTATCTTATATATTTTTTATGCAATGTTATCTTGACACATTTATCTGAAAATGGTCTTTAGCAAATTCAATTGAAAAGGTGAGTCATTTCTCTAAATTAATTCGAACTAAGCAATGAGAAAAAAACCTTGAAATTTTTGTAATAAACATTCCCATAAAAAATAGCAAAGTTGTATGATGGAAAAATATTTGCTACTTTTATAACCCATTGATATATTTGGCTATTTTATAAAATAGGACCTACACTGTAACAAAAACTTGTTTAAAAATATTTTTGTAAATTTATTGAGTTTCAAGTAGGTACAATTTAAATTCGAAAATCGCACGATCAAAACTAAACATTGTGACACACCTAAACTAAAAAACAAAGAATGTATTCACATATACATACATATTAATTAAAAAATCAGTCATTGCATCCATATTATATGGTAACATTAAGTGAGTGTAAGCGAAATTTTTTCTTCTCATGCATAATTATTAACATATAACACTTTATTATTTTATTAAATTATAAATTTATCAATCAACCTTTTTTTTGATTTTGCAAGATTCTAATATGACATAGCTTTAAAAGTTGCTTGCGATTTTTTCCACAAGATGTAGATCTACAAAAATACACAAAATTCATATACTTAAAGAAAATTTAAAATTATTTCATGAAAAACTTAGGCTCAGATTCTTATTGATACAAGTTATATGTCAAAGATATAGTTCATGTTTCAATAAAATATTCTATTTGATAACACAGAATACTTCTAGGATCTAAAATAATAGATATATATATACTTGTTGTATTAAAGCCTTTTCATACTCAAGAGTCGATAATGTACTACCTTAGCGTAACCTAAAAAATCCTATTCCAAAACCCCATGATATCAAACTCAAGTAGGAGTTAATAGAGGAGTTCCACCTAACAATCTAAATAATCTGCATATAGAGCAACGTTTTTCTGAGAATAAGCCAATTTCATATTCAAGCTGCTTGATTCGAGCCAGATCACGATATGGAAAATCAATTTTTTGATTTATGAAAACTACGATGGTGCTAGACAACAAGGTCAAGTTGTATCGAGTAAGATTTTTATACAGATGTGTGATACATACATTACTCAACTTGTCACTCACGAGAAACTATATTACACCATGTTTCTATTTTGCATTACCAGAGGTGCGAGTGAATAGTTGTATCATCAACCATCACATACAATTATATTATAGACCAAACTGCAAGCAAGTTTCTTTGATCGCTATTGTCCACACGGTATGATAATGAAGAATCAAACACAGCTTGCTATTTTCCACCAAGATGATGGTTAAAGTGTAGGCGAGACATAGATAAAGTTTCAACATAGGTTAGCTAGATGTCCACTTTATGGTTATACCCTTCAGTTTCAATTTGCGATGTTCCATCAAGGTCTCGATTAGAATTCACAATTGAAAATAAATTACACTAAAAGGGAATATTTTTCAAATAAATTTGCCCTTGAATTTTTTATCTATACCAAACATTATTTTTCAAAGAAATGTGCCCTTGTCTAAACTTATTTAAGTTGAAAAGTATTATAGCAAACCCACACGTGAACAAGTGTCGATCTTCATTAATAGAGAATTATATAATCAATAGAATATATAGTGTATTCGAAACAAATATTTCATTGATAAATATAATATAAAATTTGTGACCTCCATAAATTGTTGTGGTTGTCAAAGTACAATATATTTAAATGATAAACCTATTTGTTCTTCTCATGAAATCCTTATTACATTAACCTCTACAAAATTGTAAATATCATTACTTTGTCACCTAATGTGCAACGTTTTGTAAAAGTTAATATGGATATAGTAGACAAGAACAAAGTTGTAGTAGTTTAATTAATTTGTAAAGATTATGAGAACCTTATTGCGTTTAGAAATCACTACAATATTTTTTTGGCCTCCTTTTATATTTCTAAGGACATTCCAATGTGCAATTTTGTAATGTTATTATACAACATGTTCCCCTATGTCATCATTATGTGATTGCGTAGTATAAGTATAGGTCATATACTCACCAATCACTACGTTACATTTTCAATTTAACTATGTTACTAGCAATGTAATTAAGATGGTACTCATGTCTCTCTCATTATATCATGTTATATGAGAAGAAATAGAAATGGAGATCTCGACTGGATTACAAAGAATCATTTAGAAGATTATCTTCCTAATTATTGGATTATAAGAAATTATATGGTTTACTAAAGTCTTGCATATCGTATTTGACTTGTAAGGTGTCATGTGTCTATTAAACTAATATATACTCTTGTTGTATGTATTTTTTGCCTTTCAATCTTTAAATGAATTAGATATATTTTGACAAAAAGGGCTACTATATATTTTTTTCTCATTTATATTTTATTAAATAATTATAAAAATACAATATCACAACATATCCTAAATACACATTTTGCAAGTTAATCAATAGTAACCCAAAACATCTCTACAATAGACACTTATTACAACTAAAATCTACCAAAGGAAATCATTGTCCACTACGGTGAAAGTTGCATATACTATCAAAGGTATCTTATCTGTTTCTGAGATGTAATTGTGTGAGCAACCATCTTGGAATCGATCGAGCCAAACTAACTCATCATCTAATCCTGCAAAAAATATTCATCGATAGGAGCATGTAAGATCTCCAAACCATCATTAAAATCTTCAACCTCATTCAACATATCATTAATTTCTTCCCGACCATCTTCAACAATTTTTTGCGCCGGAAGGACAATCTCTAGCGACGAGTGGAAATTTTTGTTTAGGTCATCAATTTTGAATTTCTGAGGGGCCTGCACATTTTGGAAAGAGATTTTTTGGCCTTTTGCGACGGATTCCTGCATGAGGTTCTTGGCGAGATGGCATAGGATGGTCGTGTTCATCCGTATAAGTCACAATAAGCATAGTAGGGTTGGTTTTGTTTTGATCTACTTGCTTTCGACCTAGGCACTCCTTTGAAGTGACACATTTGTAGTAACTCCTGGTTTGATTCAAAATATTGATTATAATTCATTTGAAACTTACTAAACATCTATAAATACATTAAAAAGCAAATACGTATTTTTTAGACGTCCTATATAAGTGTGAAATAAGGTTAATACAATAAAGATTTCATATTACTTTTACATTGTTGACCAAATCTTATCAAATCCATTAAATCGTATTTATTTAGAATGAAATCTAATATTTAATTTAAAACTAAGTCAAAAAAATTATATACTCTTATGCAAGGGTGGTAATACATTTCCTTGGATCCCAATAAAATGGAATATAATAAGTTAAACATAACCTTCTAAAACTTTAAAACATAAAAACCTTTCAAAACAAGTTCATTAATATAAACCTAAAACTAACATTAATTTTTGGTCAAACATATTTGTCGGTAGTACTGTAATTCTTAAAAAAAACTTATATTTCTTAATAATTTAAACTACTTAACAAGAAATAGACTTTTTTGCTTCCCTAAAATAGGTTTTTTTATTTTGTTTTAAAAAAACAAGACGACTAATCTTCACTACCAACTCAAAGATTTCCACGGTATCAATTACATACTAATCGTAGTTTTGAAGCTCCCTTTTCAAAAAGCATACTTCACAAGTAACTACACCCTAGAGTTTATATAACAAACTTACTAATAAACAAAATTTACCTGAAAAGCTTTATTGATATATCTATATGAATTAATAAACTTCTTCAAACTGAAGGAGTTGAGCGTAATAGGGTTTCCATCATTGAGATGAAACACTATTTTGGGTGATGAAAACCAAAAAGTTTTTCTAGTCTCTCTTTGTTTTTTTTTGTAATAATCTTAAAAGAAAAATATACATTAATGGTTAAATTTTTTAAAGAACTAGTTATTAAAAGTTAGAAGTTAAAAATATTAACAGAACCTTTTCATAGCCACCTTTCTTGGTGACCTACAAATATTAAAATAAAACAAATAGTTAACTAATTTAAAAACAAAGAAAAACAAAGAAGTAAAACCTTAAAATGTTTAAATTTATATAGAGGAAATCAATTTAAAAATTGCTTTACTAATTTAAGTATGACTAGTTGATGCATATTTCGATGGTTAAAACTATTGATTGAGATTTCATAAACTTTTATATTTATTTCGATGAATATAAAACTGAAATTTTTTTTACATATGGTTTTATAGAATTTTGGGTTCCAATAGTATAATATGCTGAAACAACCGAAAAATTAGATATACAGCATGGGAGTTTATTTATTTGGGAACGCATTATTGTTGTTAGATGATTTATCGATGATTTTTTTATATTTCCCTTAGGTTTCATATATTTTTTTTGATATCAACCATTACATGGGTATCCAGACTTCCTGGAAATTAATATTTTTATGGTGATTGCAAAATTAATTTTAGTTAACATTTATATATATGAAATGTTTTGTTTGGTGTGTCATATTGAACTCTTTGTATAGATTTTGTTTGTCATCTTTGTATTCTTCGACAATATGTTATATATCTACTTATAGTTAACTTGTTTGTTTAGTCTATATATATAACTAGGTATAACACAACAAAAAATTAAATGAACTGAAACAAAAATAAATTACTAAATAATAAAATATATGCATACCAAATAAATTAAAAATATTATTCTATATGTTCTAGTATGGTTGTGTGAGATTGGAAATGGAATGGAAATAAAATGTATTGTATTTGTGTATACAAGAATATGTGGGTGGTTCAAATATAGTGGGATTAATTTTTTTATATAATGTAATGGCTATCTAGGCCACTTTTTGGTTATAATTTTAGTATAATAATTCTAATTTATTTCTTTGGGTTTTGTTATATATATTTGTTCAATTTATTAGTTAATTTTTGTATTCATTTTTAACTTGCTGCTCTTGGGTTGTAACCCCGTTTAGTGGTTTTTGTTTTTCTTAAATAAAAAATCTAATACTTTATATTGATAGTGTTATTTAGTAACCAAGTTCATTGTCAAATTGCACATGACAACAACTCAATAAGAAAGTGACGGATGGCAAATAATATAATCCTATTAGTCCAATTTATGACTGGACACATGACAATTTGAATATATTTATCCATTAGAATACACCATGTATTCGTAGGACTAAATGTAAGTTATTTTGTACAAATAGATCAGCACATGCTCGACTATTAGGTTTTTGTGTAACTTATACAATATTTTAATTTAAAATGTTTAGTATATCTTAGTATGTATAATTATTTATGGTAAAGAAATTACAACAAAACAATATATCAATAATTTATATTATTCAAAACATAATATACCATATATATTATCTTTATATAATTATAAACTTATTAGTCTATGAACTATAATTATTTCATATAATTATAAAGTGATTAATATACTAACCTTGATTTTTTTAAGAAGATATCTGGATATTATCGAAATACAATGAACATCGATTTTTGAACTATACTTTAAAATTACTTCAGTTTTTTTTATAGAGTACACCACCTTATGAAAAAAATTATTATATGTGAACAATTAGAACCATAAATTATTTTTATAATATATCAGTCTCCATTGTATATAAATTTAAACTAATCATGAATATTTTGATATTTTTGATTTTTTAATCAAATATATTTATATATCATTAACCCATAAACCACCACATCATATTAATTACATTTTTATATAAGAAAAAAGTATATGTAAATAACATCTTAAAATATATTTTAAATAAATATTTAACCATCTTTGGTATCTCCAAAATCTCTCAATTATATCAAGAAAATATCAATTTTTTCTATGACTAGTTAGATTTAATATAATTTTTACATAAAAGAATAAGATCTCAAATTGCCCAACAGAATTAAAATATTTATAATGAAACTTTTTGTTTTGCATAAAATCTTATGAATAGTAACTGCTTTATAAGATCTCAATTTTTTTTATTTGGATCTGGGATCTGAGTTTTTTTTATCTGTATTTTCTAAACCAATTCTAAAAAATATAGATCTAACATGAATAATTTTCACTTATAAAATGTTTAGCTTATAAAATTAGTTGCAATGTTAAAAAAAATGTCACATACCTATTTCTTATGGTGGGTGGGGGTGGTTGTTTGATGGTGGAAGATCCTTTTTTTAAATTTACAGAAAAGATGAATTGTCAAGAAAGAAGAAGCGGAGAGATACCAAAGAAGGAAATAGATTTTAGGTTTTTTTTGTTAGTATTAGTAGGTACTAGAAAAATTAAAACATAAGATAATTGGACCCAAACAAAATGTAACTTTTTTCACCTTTAGACTTATACTTATTTAGACCCAAATAAAAGATAGTGAATTTTTAGGATAAACTTATTTTAGTTGAAAAATATTATAGCAAGCCCACCTGTGAACAAGTGTCGATCTTCATTAATAGAGAATTATATAATCAATAGAATATATAGTGTATTCAAAACAAATATTTCATTGCTAAATATAATATAAAATTTGTGAACTCCATAAATTGTTGTGGTTGTCAAAGTACAATATATGTAAATGATAAACCTATTTGTTCTTCTCATGAAATCCTTATTACATTAACCTCTACAAAATTGTAAATATCATTACTTTGTCACCTAATGTGCAACGTTTTGCAAAAGTTAATATGGATATAGTAGACAAGAACAAAGTTGTAGTAGTTTAATTAATTTGTAAAGATTATGAGAACCTTATTGTGTTTAGAAATCACTACAATATTTTTTTGGCCTCCTTTAATATTTCTAAGGACATTCCAATGTGCAATTTTGTAATGTTATTATACAACATGTTCCCCTACGTCATCATTATGTGATGGCGTAGTGTAAGTATAAGTCATATACTCACCAATCACTACGTTACATTTTCAATTTAACTATGTTACTAGAAATGTAATTAAGATGGTACTCATGTCTCTCTCATTATATCAAGTTATATGAGAAGAAATAGAAATGGAGATCTTGACTGGATTACAAAGAATCATTTGGAAGAATATCTTCTTAATTATTGGATTATAAGAAATTATATGGTTTATTAAGTCTTGCATATCGTATTTGACTTGTAAGGTGTCATGTGTCTATTAAACTAATATATACTCTTGTTGTATGTATTTTTTGCCTTTCAATCTTTAAATGAATTAGATATATTTTGACAAAAAGGGCTACTATATATTTATTTCTTATTTATATTTTATTAAATAATTATAAAAATACAATATCACAACATATCCTAAATACACATTTTGCAAGTTAATCAATAGTAACCCAAAACATCTCTAACGTAGACACTTATTACTACTGAAATCTTCCAAAGGAAATCATTGTCCACTACGGTGAAAGTTGCATCTACTATCAAAGGTATCTTATCTGTTTCTTGAGATGTAATTGCGCCGGAAGGAAAATCTCTAGCGACGAGTGGAAATTTTTGTTTGGGTCATCAATTTTAAATTTCTGAGGGGCTCGCACATTTTTGAAAGAGATATTTTGGCCTTTTGGGAAGGATTCCTGCATGAGGTTCTTGGCGAGATGGCATAGGATGGTCGTGTTCATCCGTATAAGTCACAATAAGCATAGTAGGGTTGGTTTTGTTTTGATCTACTTGCTTTCGACCTAGGCACTCCTTTGAAGTGATACATTTGTAGTAACTCCTGGTTTGATTCAAAATATTGATTATAATTCGTTTGAAATTTAACAAAACATCTATAAATACATTAAAAAGCAAATACGTATTTTTTAGACGTCCTATATAAGTGTGAAATAAGGTTAATACAATAAAGATTTCATACTACTTTTACATTGTTGACCAAATCTTATCAAATCCATTAAGTCGTATTTATTTAGAATGAAATCTAATATTTAATTTAAAACTAAGTCAAAAAAATTATATACTCTTATGCAAGGATGGTAATACATTTCCTTGGATCCCAATAAAATGGAATATAATAAGAAAAACATAACCTTCTAAAACTTTAAAACATAAAAACCTTTCTAAACAAGTTCAATAATATAAACCTAAAACTACCATTAATTTTTGGTCAAACACATTTGTCGGTAGTACTATAATTCTTAAAAAAACTTATATTTCTTAATAATTTAAACTACATAACAAGAAATAGAATTTTTTGCTTCCCTAAAATAGGTTTTTTTATTTTGTTTTAAAAAAACAAGACGACTAATCTTCACTACCAACTCAAAGATTTCCACGTAATCAATTACATACTAATCGTAGTTTTGAAGCTCCCTTTTCAAAAAGCATACTTCACAAGTAACTACACCCTAGAGTTTAAATAACAAACTCACTAATAAACAAAATTTACCTGAAAAGCTTTATTGATATATCTATATGAATTAATAAACTTCTTCAAGCTGAAGGAGTTGAGCGTAATAGGGTTTCCATCATTGAGATAAAACACGATTTTGGTTGATGAAAACCTAAAAAAATTTCTAGTCTCTCTTTGTTTTTTTTTGTAATAATCTTAAAAGAAAAATATACATTAATGGTTAAAAATTTTAAAGAACTAGTTATTAAAAATTAGAAGTTAAAAATATTAGCAGAACCTTTTCATAGCCACCTTTCTTGGTGACCTACAAATATTAAAATAAAACAAATAGTTAACTAATTAAAAAACAAAAAAAAACAAAGAAGTAAAACCTTAAAATGTTTAAATTTATATAGAGAAAATCAATTTAAAAATTGCTTTACTAATTTAAGTATGACTAGTTGATGCATATTTCGATGGTTAAAACTATGGATTAAGATTTCATAAACTTTTATATTTATTTCGATGAATATAAAACTGAATTTTTTTTTACATATGGTTTTATAGAATTTTGGGTTCCAATAGTGTAATATGCTGAAACAACCGAAAAATTAGTTATACAGCATGGGAGTTTATTTATTTGGGAATGCATTATTGTTGTTAGATGATTTATCGATGATTTTTTTATATTTCCCTTAGGTTTCATATATTTTTTTTGATCTATCAATCATTACATGGGTATCCAGACTTCCTGGAAATTAATATTTCTGTGGTGTTTGCAAAATTAATATTAGTTAACATTTATATATATGAAGTGTTTTGTTTGGTGTGTCAGATTGAATCCTTTGTATAGATTTTGTTTGTCATCATTGTATTCTTCGACAATATGTTATATATATATACTTATAGTTAACTTGTTTGTTTAGTCTATATATATATATATATAACTAGGTATTACACAACAAAAAATTAAATGAACTGAAACAAAAATAAATTACTAAATAATAAAAAAATGTATACCAAATAAACTAAAAATATTATTCTATATGTTCTAGCATGGTTGTGTGAGATTGGAAACGGAATGGAAATAAAATGTATTGTATTTGTGTATACAAGAATATGTGAGTGGTTCAAATATAGTGGGATTAATTTTTATATAATGTAATGGCTAACTAGGCCACTTTTTGGTTATAATTTTAGTATCATAATTCTAATTTGTTTCTTTGTGTTTTGTTATATATATTTGTTCAATTTATTAGTTAATTTTTGTATTCATTTTTAACTTGCTATTGGGTTGTAACCCCGTTTAATGTTGTTTGTTTTTCTTAAATAAACAATCTAATACTTTATATTGATAGTGTTATTTAGTAACCAAGTTCATTGTCAAATTGCACAAGACAACAACTCAATAAGAAAGTGACGGATGGCAAATAATATAATCCTATTTGTCCAATTTATGAGTGGACACATGACAATTTGAATATATTTATCCATTAGAATACACCATGTATTCGTAGGACTAAATGTAAGTTATTTTATACAAATAGATCAACACATACTCGACTATTAGGTTTTTGTGTACCTTATACAATATTTTAATTTAAAATGTTTAGTATATCTTAGTATGTATAATTATTTATGGTAAAGAAATTACAACAAAACAATATATCAATAATTTATATTATTCAAAACATAATATACCATATATATTATCTTTATATAAGTATAAACTTATTAGTTTATGAACTATAATTATTTAATATAATTATAAAGTGATTAATATACTAACCTTGATTATTTTAAGAAGACATCTGGATATTATCGAAATGCAATGATCATCGATCTTTGAACTATACTTTAATAGAGTACACCACCTTATGAAAAAAATTATTATATGTGAACATTTAGAACCATAAATTATTTTTATAATATATAAGTATCCATTGTATATAAATTTAAACTAATCATGAAAATTTTGATATTTTTGTTTTTTTAATCAAATATAATTATATATCATTAACCCATAAACCACCACATCATATTAATTACATTTTTATATAAGAAAAAAGTATATGTAAACAACATCTAAAAATATATTTTAAATAAATATTTAACCATCTTTGGTATCTCCAAAATCTCTCAATTATATCAAGAAAATATCAATTTTTTTATATGACTAGTTAGATTTAATATAATTTTTACATAAAAGAATAAGATCTCAAATTGCCCAACATAATGAAAATATTTATAATGAAACTTTTTGTTTTGCATAAAATCATATGAATAGTAACTGCTTTATAAGATCTCAATTTTTTTTATTTGGATCTGGGATCTGAGTTTTTTTTATCTGTATTTTCTAAACCAATTCTAAAAAACATAGATCGAGCATGAATAATTTTCACTTATAAAATGTTTAGCTTATAAAATTAGTTGTAATGTTACAAAAAATGTCACATACCTATTTCTTAAGGTGGGTGGGGGTGGTTGTTTGATGGTGGACGATCCTTTTTTTTAATTTACAGAAAAGATGAATTGTCAAGAAAGAAGAAGCGGAGAGATACCAAAGAAGGAAATAGATCTTAGGTTTTTTTTGTTAGTATTAGTAGGTACTAGAAAAATTAAAAAATTAGATAATTGGACCCAAACAAAATGTAACTTTTTTCACCTTTAGACTTATCCTTATTTAGACCCAAATAAAAGATAGTGAACTTTTAGTATAAACTTATTTTAGTTGAAAAATATTATAGCAAGCGCACCTGTGAACAAGTGTCTTGATCTTCACTAATGGAGAAATATATAAACAATGGAATATATAGTTTATTAGAAACAATTTTTTTATTGATACATATAATATAAAATTTGTGACTTCCATCAGTTGTTGTGATTCTCAAAGTACAATATATTTAATTGATAAACTTATTTGTTCTTCTCATGAAATCATTATTACCTTAACCTCAACAGAATGGTAAATCTCATTACTTGGTCACCTAATGTGCAATGTTTTATAAACGTTAATATGGATATAGTATACAAGAACAAAGTTGTAGTAGTTTCAATAATTTGTAAATATTATGATAACCTTATGTGGTTTGGAAATCACCACAATATTTTTGTTGTCCTCCTTAATTGCTAAGGGCATTCCAATGTGTAATTTTGTAATGTTATTAAACAACGTGTTTCCTACGTCATCATTAGGTGATGTCGTAGTGTAAGTGGAGGTCATCTACTCACCAATACTACGTTAGATTTTCAATATAACATTGTTACTAGAAATGTAATTAAGATTCCAATGATGTCTCTCTCATTATATCAACTTTTATGAGTAAAAATGGAAATAGAAAACTCGACTGGATTACAAAGATTCATCTCGCGTATTGTTGGGAATTATATACTAACACCTTAGGTGTCGTGAGAGGTGTGCTTACACCACCTAGGCACAAATTAATGAAAAAAAATTGATTAATTATAAAATTCCCCCTACACGTAGAACCCTGGTCAGCTGCCAAAGCCATGACACCGAGTTATACAAAATTGATTAAATATATACACTAAGAATTTGATTGAGTGTTTATAATTGTATCACATATTATGTGTTCGTCTAGCAATAAGATTAAAACATGTTGTAGAACGGATTTTTAGATAGAATCAAAGGATTCGATTTGTGTTGGATTTTTCAATTTGAATTTTGTTACAAATTTTACAAATACACTCCCCGTATCGATTAGTTTGGATGATAAAGTCATTATGAAAAATATATAAGAGAACCTTAAGTGATGTATAAATAGAGACAGATTAAGATATGAGAAATGTATATTTTATAGTAGGAAAGTAGAGACAACAGTGTGTACATTTATTATCAAATGATTAGCATTTTTTTATATGAAATTTATACGACTTTGTAAGAATTGTACCTGGATCAAATCCCTTACATTTCCTTATTTCACTAGCCTTATCTCTTTTGTGTCGCTGTCGAGGGTGATGTCTCAGGATTCACCCATCTTTCTTATTACCAACTGTTTCTTATTAAATTTCTCTGTATCTTTCGCAATTTGTATTCCCACCTATATCTTATGGACAATGTTGCTTGATGTGTCTTAACTATTAGTTGTTATAGCATGTTATCTTATTTCTTATTTTTAAAATTTCTCATGTGGATTGCTTGAACTTTCATTTCAACGAATTTTTTTTTACACGATTCATTGTTTAATCAAATTCATTAATTGTTTATACTATGTTGTCAAAATATAACATAAGAACGATATAAAATTATATTTATATTACAGAATAAAATATTTAATATATGTCAGCCTTTATAATTAATCCCTCCAATTTCTCAAAAAAAGCTATTAGAGGGAGAAAAAATTTGAACCATCTTGAACTAGTCTGAAACTTTATATAATGTATATGTAAATTTGAATAAGAATAAGTGGATATGATTATTTATCTAATTAGAATTTTAATATGATATTTATAACTATTAGGATAATATATGTTAATAATCATATTGTTTCTAGCTTCATATGTGACAAAGTTGTAATTTGTAATCTTCGAACACCCAATTGTTTTATCTTATATATTTTTTTATGCAATGTTATCTTGACACATTTATCTGAAATGGTCTTTAGCAAATTCAATTGAAAAGGTGAGTCATTTCTCTAAATTAATTCGAACTAAGCAATGAGAAAAAAACCTTGAAATTTTTGTAATAAACATTCCCATAAAAAATAGCAAAGTTGTATGATGGAAAAATATTTGCTACTTTTATAACCCATTGATATATTTGGCTATTTTATAAAATAGGACCTACACTGTAACAAAAACTTGTTTACAAATATTTTTGTAAATTTATTGAGTTTCAAGTAGGTACAATTTAAATTCGAAAATCGCACGATCAAAACTAAACATTGTGACACACCTAAACTAAAAAACAAAGAATGTATTCACATATACATACATATTAATTAAAAAATCAGTCATTGCATCCATATTATATGGTAACATTAAGTGAGTGTAAGCGAAATTTTTTCTTCTCATGCATAATTATTAACATATAACATTTTATTATTTTATTAAATTATAAATTTATCAATCAACCTATTTTTTTGATTTGCAAGATTCTAATATGATATAGCTTTAAAAGTTGCTTGCGATTTTTTCCACAAGATGTAGATCTACAAAAATACTCAAAATTCATATACTTAAAGAAAATTTAAAATTATTTCATGAAAAACTTAGGCTCAGATTCTTATTGATACAGGTTATATGTCAAAGATATGTTCATGTTTCAATAAAGTATTCGATTTGATAACACAGAATACTTCTAGGATCTAAAATAATAGATATATATACTTGTTGTATTAAAGCCTTTTCATACTCAAGAGTCGATAATGTACTACCTTAGCGTAACCTAAAAAATCCTATTCCAAAACCCCATGATATCAAACTCAAGTAGGAGTTAATAGAGGAGTTCCACCTAACAATCTAAATAATCCGCATATAGAGCAACGTTTTTCCGAGAATAAGCCAATTTCATATTCAAGCTGCTTGATTCGAGCCAGATCAAGATATGGAAAATCAATTTTTGATTTATGAAAACTACGATGGTGCTAGACAACAAGGTCAAGTTGTATCGAGTAAGATTTTTATACAGATGTGTGATACATACATTACTCAACTTGTCACTCACGAGAAACTATATTACACCATGTTTCTATTTTGCATTACCAGAGGTGCGAGTGAATCGTTGTATCATCAACCATCACATACAATTATATCATAGACCAAACTGCAAGCAAGTTTCTTTGATCGCTATTGTCCACACGGTATGATAATGAAGAATCAAACACAGCTTGCTATTTTCCACCAAGATGATGGTTAAAGTGTAAGCGAGACATAGATAAAGTTTCAACATAGGTTAGCTAGATGTCCACTTTATGGTTATACCCTTCAGTTTCAATTTGCGATGTTCCATCAAGGTCTCGATTAGAATTCACAATTGAAAATAAATTACACTAAAAGAGAATATTTTTCAAATAAATTTGCCCTTGAATTTTTTATCTATACCAAACATTATTTTTCAAAGAAATGTGCCCTTGTCTAAACTTATTTAAGTTGAAAAGTATTATAGCAAACCCACACGTGAACAAGTGTCGATCTTCATTAATAGAGAATTATATAATCAATAGAATATATAGTGTATTCGAAACAAATATTTCATTGATAAATATAATATAAAATTTGTGACCTCCATAAATTATTGTGGTTGTCAAAGTACAATATATTTAAATGATAAACCTATTTGCTCTTCTCATGAAATCCTTATTACATTAACCTCTACAAAATTGTAAATATCATTACTTTGTCACCTAATGTGCAACGTTTTGTAAAAGTTAATATGGATATAGTAGACAAGAACAAAGTTGTAGTAGTTTAATTAATTTGTAAAGATTATGAGAACCTTATTGCGTTTAGAAATCACTACAATATTTTTTTGGCCTCCTTTTATATTTCTAAGGACATTCCAATGTGCAATTTTGTAATGTTATTATACAACATGTTCCCCTATGTCATCATTATGTGATGGCGTAGTATAAGTATAGGTCATATACTCACCAATCACTACGTTACATTTTCAATTTAACTATGTTACTAGCAATGTAATTAAGATGGTACTCATGTCTCTCTCATTATATCATGTTATATGAGAAGAAATAGAAATGGAGATCTCGACTGGATTACAAAGAATCATTTAGAAGATTATCTTCCTAATTATTGGATTATAAGAAATTATATGGTTTACTAAAGTCTTGCATATCGTATTTGACTTGTAAGGTGTCATGTGTCTATTAAACTAATATATACTCTTGTTGTATGTATTTTTTGCCTTTCAATCTTTAAATGAATTAGATATATTTTGACAAAAAGGGCTACTATATATTTTTTTCTCATTTATATTTTATTAAATAATTATAAAAATACAATATCACAACATATCCTAAATACACATTTTGCAAGTTAATCAATAGTAACCCAAAACATCTCTACAATAGACACTTATTACAACTAAAATCTACCAAAGGAAATCATTGTCCACTACGGTGAAAGTTGCATATACTATCAAAGGTATCTTATCTGTTTCTGAGATGTAATTGTGTGAGCAACCATCTTGGAATCGATCGAGCCAAACTAACTCATCATCTAATCCTGCAAAAAATATTCATCGATAGGAGCATGTAAGATCTCCAAACCATCATTAAAATCTTCAACCTCATTCAACATATCATTAATTTCTTCCCGACCATCTTCAACAATTTTTTGCGCCGGAAGGACAATCTCTAGCGACGAGTGGAAATTTTTGTTTGGGTCATCAATTTTGAATTTCTGAGGGGCCTGCACATTTTGGAAAGAGATTTTTTGGCCTTTTGCGACGGATTCCTGCATGAGGTTCTTGGCGAGATGGCATAGGATGGTCGTGTTCATCCGTATAAGTCACAATAAGCATAGTAGGGTTGGTTTTGTTTTGATCTACTTGCTTTCGACCTAGGCACTCCTTTGAAGTGACACATTTGTAGTAACTCCTGGTTTGATTCAAAATATTGATTATAATTCATTTGAAACTTACTAAACATCTATAAATACATTAAAAAGCAAATACGTATTTTTTAGACGTCCTATATAAGTGTGAAATAAGGTTAATACAATAAAGATTTCATATTACTTTTACATTGTTGACCAAATCTTATCAAATCAATTAAGTCGTATTTATTTAGAATGAAATCTAATATTTAATTTAAAACTAAGTCAAAAAAATTATATACTCTTATGCAAGGGTGGTAATACATTTCCTTGGATCCCAATAAAATGGAATATAATAAGTTAAACATAACCTTCTAAAACTTTAAAACATAAAAACCTTTCTAAACAAGTTCATTAATATAAACCTAAAACTAACATTAATTTTTGGTCAAACACATTTGTCGGTAGTACTGTAATTCTTAAAAAAAACTTATATTTCTTAATAATTTAAACTACTTAACAAGAAATAGACTTTTTTGCTTCCCTAAAATAGGTTTTTTTATTTTGTTTTAAAAAACAAGACGACTAATCTTCACTACCAACTCAAAGATTTCCACGGTATCAATTACATACTTATCGTAGTTTTGAAGCTCCTTTTTCAAAAAGCATACTTCACAAGTAACTACACCCTAGAGTTTATATAACAAACTCACTAATAAACAAAATTTACCTGAAAAGCTTTATTGATATATCTATATGAATTAATAAACTTCTTCAAACTGAAGGAGTTGAGCGTAATAGGGTTTCCATCATTGATATGAAACACTATTTTGGTTGATGAAAACCAAAAAGTTTTTCTAGTCTCTCTTTGTTTTTTTTTTTGTAATAATATTAAAAGAAAAATATACATTAATGGTTAAATTTTTTAAAGAACTAGTTATTAAAAGTTAGAAGTTAAAAATATTAACAGAACCTTTTCATAGCCACCTTTCTTGGTGACCTACAAATATTAAAATAAAACAAATAGTTAACTAATTAAAAAACAAAGAAAAACAAAGAAGTAAAACCTTAAAATGTTTAAATTTATATAGAGGAAATCAATTTAAAAATTGCTTTACTAATTTAAGTATGACTAGTTGATGCATATTTCGATGGTTAAAACTATGGATTGAGATTTCATAAACTTTTATATTTATTTCGATGAATATAAAACTGAAATTTTTTTTACATATGGTTTTATAGAATTTTGGGTTCCAATAGTATAATATGTTGAAACAACCGAAAAATTAGATATACAGCATGGGAGTTTATTTATTTGGGAATGCATTATTGTTGTTAGATGATTTATCGATGATTTTTTTATATTTCCCTTAGGTTTCATATTTTTTTTTGATATCAACCATTACATGGGTATCCAGACTTCTGGAAATTAATATTTCTATGGTGATTGCAAAATTAATTTTAGTTAACATTTATATATATGAAATGTTTTGTTTGGTGTGTCATATTGAATCCTTTGTATAGATTTTGTTTGTCATCTTTGTATTCTTCGAGAATATGTTATATATCTACTTATAGTTAACTTGTTTGTTTAGGCTATATATATAACTAGGTATAACACAACAAAAAATTAAATGAACTGAAACAAAAATAAATTATTAAATAATAAAATATATGCATACCAAATAAATTAAAAATATTATTCTATATGTTCTAGTATGGTTGTGTGAGATTGGAAATGGAATGGAAATAAAATGTATTGTATTTGTGTATACAAGAATATGTGGGTGGTTCAAATATAGTGGGATTAATTTTTTTATATAATGTAATGGCTATCTAGGCCACTTTTTGGTTATAATTTTAGTATCATTTATATATATGAAATGTTTTGTTTGGTGTGTCATATTGAATCCTTTGTATAGATTTTGTTTGTCATCTTTGTATTCTTCGACAATATGTTATATATCTACTTATAGTTAACTTGTTTGTTTAGTCTATATATATAACTAGGTATTACACAACAAAAAATTAAATGAACTGAAACAAAAATAAATTACTAAATAATAAAAAAATGTATACCAAATAAATTAAAAATATTATTCTATATGTTCTAGCATGGTTGTGTGAGATTGGAAATGGAATGGAAATAAAATGTATTGTATTTGTGTATACAAGAATATGTGAGTGGTTCAAATATAGTGGGATTAATTTTTATATAATGTAATGGCTAACTAGGCCACTTTTTGGTTATAATTTTAGTATCATAATTCTAATTTGTTTCTTTGTGTTTTGTTATATATATTTGTTCAATTTATTAGTTTATTTTTGTATTCATTTTTAACTTGCTATTGGGTTGTAACCCCGTTTAATGTTGTTTGTTTTTCTTAAATAAAAAATCTAATACTTTATATTGATAGTGTTATTTAGTAACCAAGTTCATTGTCAAATTGCACAAGACAACAACTCAATAAGAAAGTGACGGATGGCAAATAATATAATCCTATTTGTCCAATTTATGAGTGGACACATGACAATTTGAATATATTTATCCATTAGAATACACCATGTATTCGTAGGACTAAATGTAAGTTATTTTATACAAATAGATCAACACATACTCGACTATTAGGTTTTTGTGTACCTTATACAATATTTTAATTTAAAATGTTTAGTATATCTTAGTATGTATAATTATTTATGGTAAAGAAATTACAACAAAACAATATATCAATAATTTATATTATTCAAAACATAATATACCATATATATTATCTTTATATAAGTATAAACTTATTAGTTTATGAACTATAATTATTTAATATAATTATAAAGTGACTAATATACTAACCTTGATTATTTTAAGAAGATATCTGGATATATGCAATGATCATCGATCTTTGAACTGTACTTTAATAGAGTACACCACCTTATGAAAAAAATTATTATATGTGAACATTTAGAACCATAAATTATTTTTATAATATATAAGTATCCATTGTATATAAATTTAAACTAATCATGAAAATTTTGATATTTTTGTTTTTTTAATCAAATATAATTATATATCATTAACCCATAAACCACCACATCATATTAATTACATTTTTATATAAGAAAAAAGTATATGTAAACAACATCTAAAAATATATTTTAAATAAATATTTAACCATCTTTGGTATCTCCAAAATCTCTCAATTATATCAAGAAAATATCAATTTTTTTATATGACTAGTTAATTTAATATAATTTTTACATAAAAGAATAAGATCTCAAATTGCCCAACAGAATGAAAATATTTATAATGAAACTTTTTGTTTTGCATAAAATCATATGAATAGTAACTGCTTTATAAGATCTCAATTTTTTTTATTTGGATCTGGGATCTGAGTTTTTTTTATCTGTATTTTCTAAACCAATTCTAAAAAATATAGATCGAGCATGAATAATTGTCACTTATAAAATGTTTAGCTTATAAAATTAGTTGTAATGTTACAAAAAATGTCACATACCTATTTCTTAAGGTGGGTGGGGGTGGTTGTTTGATGGTGGACGATCCTTTTTTTTAATTTACAGAAAAGATGAATTGTCAAGAAAGAAGAAGCGGAGAGATACCAAAGAAGGAAATAGATCTTAGGTTTTTTTTGTTAGTATTAGTAGGTACTAGAAAAATTAAAAAATTAGATAATTGGACCCAAACAAAATGTAACTTTTTTCACCTTTAGAATTATCCTTATTTAGACCCAAATAAAAGATAGTGAACTTTTAGTATAAACTTATTTTAGTTGAAAAATATTATAGCAAGCGCACCTGTGAACAAGTGTCTTGATCTTCACTAATGGAGAAATATATAAACAATGGAATATATAGTTTATTAGAAACAATTTTTTTATTGATACATATAATATAAAATTTGTGACTTCCATCAGTTGTTGTGATTCTCAAAGTACAATATATTTAATTGATAAACTTATTTGTTCTTCTCATGAAATCATTATTACCTTAACCTCAACAGAATGGTCAATCTCATTACTTGGTCACCTAATGTGCAATGTTTTGTAAACGTTAATATGGATATAGTATACAAGAACAAAGTTGTAGTAGTTTCAATAATTTGTAAATATTATGATAACCTTATGTGGTTTTGAAATCACCACAATATTTTTGTTGTCCTCCTTAATTGCTAAGGGCATTCCAATGTGTAATTTTGTAATGTTATTAAAAACAACGTGTTTCCTACGTCATCATTAGGTGATGTCGTAGTGTAAGTGGAGGTCATCTACTCACCAATACTACGTTAGATTTTCAATATAACGTTGTTACTAGAAATGTAATTAAGATTCCAATGATGTCTCTCTCATTATATTAACTTTTATGAGTAAAAATGGAAATAGAAAACTCGACTGGATTACAAAGATTCATCTCGCGTATTGTTGGGAATTATATACTAACACCTTAGGTGTCGTGAGAGGTGTGCTTACACCACCTAGGCACAAATTAATGAAAAAAATTGATTAATTATAAAATTCCCCCTACACGTAGAACCCTGGTCAGCTGCCAAAGCCACGACACCGAGTTATACAAAATTGATTAAATATATACACTAAGAATTTGATTGAGTGTTTATAATTGTATCACATATTATGTGTTCGTCTAGCAATAAGATTAAAACATGTTGTAGAACGGATTTTTAGATAGAATCAAAGGATTCGATTTGTGTTGGATTTTTCAATTTGAATTTTGTTACAAATTTTACAAATACACTCCCCGTATCGATTAGTTTGGATGATAAAGTCATTATGAAAAATATATAAGAGAACCTTAAGCGATGTATAAATAGAGACAGATTAAGATATGAGAAATGTATATTTTATAGTAGGAAAGTAGAGACAACAGTGTGTACATTTATTATTAAATGATTAGCATTTTTTTATATTAAATATATACGACTTTGTAAGAATTGTACCTGGACCAAATCCCTTACATTTCCTTATTTCACTAGCCTTATCTCTTTTGTGTCGCTGTCGAGGGTGATGTCTCAGGATTCACCCATCTTTCTTATTACCAACTGTTTCTTATTAAATTTCTCTGTATCTTTCGCAATTTGTATTCCCACCTATATCTTATGGACAATGTTGCTTGATGTGTCTTAACTATTAGTTGTTATAGCATGTTATCTCATTTCTTATTTTTAAAATTTCTCATGTGGATTGCTTGAACTTTCATTTCAACGAATTTTTTTTACACGATTCATTGTTTAATCAAATTCATTAATTGTTTATACTATGTTGTCAAAATATAACATTAGAACGATATAAAATTATATTTATATTATAAAATAAAATATGTAATATATGTCAGCCTTTATAATTAATCCCTCCAATTTCTCAAAAAAAGCTATTAGAGGGAGAAAAAATTTGAACCATCTTGAACTAGTCTGAAACTTTATATAATGTATATGCAAATTTGAATAAGAATAAGTGGATATGATTATTTATCTAATTAGAATTTTAATATGATATTTATAACTATTAGGATAATATATGTTAATAATCATATTGTTTCTAGCTTCATATGTGACAAAGTTGTAATTTGTAATCTTCGAACACCCAATTGTTTTATCTTATATATTTTTGTATGCAATGTTATCTTGACACATTTATCTGAAAATGGTCTTTAGCAAATTCAATTGAAAAGGTGAGTCATTTCTCTAAATTAATTCGAACTAAGCAATGAGAAAAAAACCTTGAAATTTTTGTAATAAACATTCCCATAAAAAATAGCAAAGTTGTATGATGGAAAAATACTTGCTACTTTTATAACCCATTGATATATTTGGCTATTTTATAAAATAGGACCTACACTGTAACAAAAACTTGTTTACAAATATTTTTGTAAATTTATTGAGTTTCAAGTAGGTACAATTTAAATTCGAAAATCGCACGATCAAAACTAAACATTGTGACACACCTAAACTAAAAAACAAAGAATGTATTCACATATACATACATATTAATTAAAAAATCAGTCATTGCATCCATATTATATGGTAACATTAAGTGAGTGTAAGCGAAATTTTTTCTTCTCATGCATAATTATTAACATATAACACTTTATTATTTTATTAAATTATAAATTTATCAATCAACCTATTTTTTTGATTTTGCAAGATTCTAATATGACATAGCTTTAAAAGTTGCTTGCGATTTTTTCCACAAGATGTAGGTCTACAAAAATACTCAAAATTCATATACTTAAAGAAAATTTAAAATTATTTCATGAAAAACTTAGGCTCAGATTCTTATTGATACAGGTTATATGTCAAAGATATAGTTCATGTTTCAATAAAGTATTCGATTTGATAACACAGTATACTTCTAGGATCTAAAATAATAGATATATATACTTGTTGTATTAAACCCTTTTCATACTCAAGAGTCGATAATGTACTACCTTAGCGTAACCTAAAAAATCCTATTCCAAAACCCCATGATATCAAACTCAAGTAGGAGTTAATAGAGGAGTTCCACCTAACAATCTAAATAATCCGCATATAGAGCAACGTTTTTCCGAGAATAAGCCAATTTCATATTCAAGCTGCTTGATTCGAGCCAGATCAAGATATGGAAAATCAATTTTTGATTTATGAAAAGTACGATGGTGCTACACAACAAGGTCAAGTTGTATCGAGTAAGATTTTTATACAGATGTGTGATACATACATTACTCAACTTGTCACTCACGAGAAACAATATTATACCATGTTTCTATTTTGTATTACCAGAGGTGCGAGTGAATGGTTGTATCATCAACCATCACATACAATTATATTATAGACCAAACTGCAAGCAAGTTTCTTTGATCGCTATTGTCCACACGGTATGATAATGAAGAATCAAACACAGCTTGCTATTTTACACCAAGATGATGGTTAAAGTGTAGGCGAGACATAGATAAAGTTTCAACATAGGTTAGCTAGATGTCCACTTTATGGTTATACCCTTCAGTTTCAATTTGCGATGTTCCATCAAGGTCTCGATTAGAATTCACAATTCAAAATAAATTACACTAAAAGAGAATATTTTTCAAATAAATGTGCCCTTGTATTTTTTATCTATACCAAACATTATTTTTCAAAGAAATGTGCCGTTGTCTAAACTTATTTAAGTTGAAAAGTATTATAGCAAACCCACATGTGAACAAGTGTTGATCTTCATTAATAGAGAATTATATAATCAATAGAATATATAGTGTATTTGAAATAAATATTTCATTGATAAATATAATATAAAATTTGTGACCTCCATAAATTGTTGTGGTTGTCAAAGTACAATATATTTAAATGATAAACCTATTTGTTCTTCTTATGAAATCCTTATTACATTAACCTCTACAAAATTGTAAATATCATTACTTTGTCACCTAATGTGCAACGTTTTGTAAAAGTTAATATGGATATAGTAGACAAGAACAAAGTTGTAGTAGTTTAATTTATTTGTAAAGATTATGAGAACCTTATTGTGTTTAGAAATCACTACAATATTTTTTTGGCCTCCTTTTATATTTCTAAGGACATTCCAATGTGCAATTTTGTAATGTTATTATACAACATGTTCCCCTACGTCATCATTATGTGATGGCGTAGTGTAAGTATAGGTCATATACTCACCAATCGCTACGTTACACTTTCAATTTAACTATGTTACTAGAAATGTAATTAAGATGGTACTCATGTCTCTCTCATTATATCAAGTTATATGAGAAGAAATAGAAATGGAGATCTCGACTAGATTACAAAGAATCATTTGGAAGATTATCTTCCTAATTATTGGATTATAAGAAATTATATGTTTTACTAAAGTCTTGCATATCGTATTTGACTTGTAAGGTGTCATGTGTCTATTAAACTAATATATACTCTTGTTGTATGTATTTTTTGCCTTTCAATCTTTAAATGAATTAGATATATTTTGACAAAAAGGGCTACTATATATTTTTTTCTCATTTATATTTTATTAAATAATTATAAAAATACAATATCACAAACCCAAAATGTCTCTACAATAGACACTTATTACTACTGAAATCTACCAAAGGAAATCATTGTCCACTACGGTGAAAGTTGCATCTACTATCAAAGGTATCTTATCAGTTTCTGAGATGTAATTGTGTGAGCAACCATCTTGGAATCGATCAAGCCAAACTAACTCATCATCTAATCCTGCAAAAAAATATTCATCGATAGGAGTATGTAAGATCTCCAAACCATTATTAAAATCTTCAACCTCATTCAACATATCATTAATTTCCTCCCGACCATCTTCAATATTTTTTTGCTAAGGACAATCTCTAGCGACAAGTAGAAAAATTTGTTTGGGTCATCAATTTTAAATTTTTTAGGGGCTGCACATTTTGAAAATAGATATTTCGGCCTTTTGCGGCGGATTCCTGCACGAGGTTCTTGGCGAGTTGGCATAGGATGATCGTGTTCATGCGTATAAGTCACAGTAAGCATAGTAGGGTTGGTTTTGTTTTGATCTACTTGCTTTCGACCTAGGCACTCCTTTGAAGTGACACATTTGTAGTGACTCCGGGTTTGATTCAAAATATTTATTATAATTCATTTAAACTACTTAACAAGAAATAAACTCTTTGCTTCCCTAAAATAGGTTTTTCATTTTGTTTTAAAAAAACAAGACGACTAATCTTCACTGCAAATTCAAAGATTTCCACGGTATCAATTACATATTAATAGTAGTTTTGAAACTCCCTTTTTCCAAAATCATACCTTACAAGTAACTACACCCTAGAGTTTAAATAACAAACTCACTGATAAATAAAATTTACCTGAAAAGCTTTATTGATCTATCTATATGAATTTATAAACTTCTTCAACTGAAAGAGTTAGGCGTAATAGGGTTTCCTTAATCGAGATGAAACACTACTTTGGTTGATGAAAACATAAAAGTTTTTCTAGTCTCTCTTTATTATTTGTTTATAATAATCTTAAAATAAAAATATACATTAATGGTTAAAATTTTAAAAGAACTAGTTATTAAAAGTTAGAAGTTAAAAGTATTAGCGGAACCTTTTCATAGCCACCTTTCTTGGTGACCAACAAATATTAAAATAAAACAAATAGTTAACTAATTAAAAAATAAAAAAAACAAAGAAATAACACCTTAAAATGATTAAAAATATATAGAGGAAATCAATTTAAAAAATTGATTAACTAATTTTAGTTTGAATATTTCGAAGGTTAAAACTATTGATTGAGAGTTTCATAAAATTTTATATTTACTTCAATGAATATAAAACTGCAATTTTTTTACATATGGCTCTATAAAATTTTGGGTTCCAATAGTATAATGTGCTCATACAACAGATAAAATAGATATACAGTGTGGGAGTTTATTTATTTGGGAATGCATTATTGTTGTTCGATTATTTATCGATGGGTTTTTTGTACTTCTCTTATGTTTCATATATTTTTTTGATCTATCAATCATTACATGGGTATCCAAACTTCCTCGAAAGTAATATTTCTTTGGTGATTGAAAAATTTATTTTAGTTAACATTCATATATATGAAACGTTTTTGTTTGTTGTGTTAGATTGAACTCTTTGTATAGATTTTGTTTGTCATCTTTGTATTCTTCGACAATATGTTATATATCTACTTATAGTTAACTTGTTTGTTTAGTCTATATATATAACTAGGTATAACACAACAAAAAATTAAATGAACTGAAACAAAAATAAATTACTAAATAATAAAATATATGCATACCAAATAAATTAAAAATATTATTCTATATGTTCTAGCTTGGGTTTGTGAGATTGGAAATGGAATGGAAATAAAATGTATTGTATTTGTGTATACAAGAATATGTGGGTGGTTCAAATATAGTGGGATTAATTTTTTTATATAATGTAATGGCTATCTAGGCCACTTTTTGGTTATAAGTTTAGTATAATAATTCTAATTTATTTCTTTGGGTTTTGTTATATATATTTGTTCAATTTATTAGTTAATTTTTGTATTCATTTTTAACTTGCTGCTCTTGGGTTGTAACCCCGTTTAGTGGTTTTTGTTTTTCTTAAATAAAAAATCTAATACTTTATATTGATAGTGTTATTTAGTAACCAAGTTCATTGTCAAATTGCACATGACAACAACTCAATAAGAAAGTGACGGATGGCAAATAATATAATCCTATTAGTCCAATTTATGACTGGACACATGACAATTTGAATATATTTATCCATTAGAATACACCATGTATTCGTAGGACTAAATGTAAGTTATTTTATACAAATAGATCAGCACATGCTCGACTATTAGGTTTTTGTGTAACTTATACAATATTTTAATTTAAAATGTTTAGTATATCTTAGTATGTATAATTATTTATGGTAAAGAAATTACAACAAAACAATATATCAATAATTTATATTATTCAAAACATAATATACCATATATATTATCTTTATATAATTATAAACTTATTAGTCTATGAACTATAATTATTTCATATAATTATAAAGTGATTAATATACTAACCTTGATTTTTTTAAGAAGATATCTGGATATTATCGAAATACAATGAACATCGATTTTTGAACTATACTTTAAAATTACTTCAGTTTTTTTTATAGAGTACACCACCTTATGAAAAAAATTATTATATGTGAACAATTAGAACCATAAATTATTTTTATAATATATCAGTCTCCATTGTATATAAATTTAAACTAATCATGAATATTTTGATATTTTTGATTTTTTAATCAAATATATTTATATATCATTAACCCATAAACCACCACATCATATTAATTACATTTTTATATAAGAAAAAAGTATATGTAAATAACATCTTAAAATATATTTTAAATAAATATTTAACCATCTTTGGTATCTCCAAAATCTCTCAATTATATCAAGAAAATATCAATTTTTTCTATGACTAGTTAGATTTAATATAATTTTTACATAAAAGAATAAGATCTCAAATTGCCCAACAGAATTAAAATATTTATAATGAAACTTTTTGTTTTGCATAAAATCTTATGAATAGTAACTGCTTTATAAGATCTCAATTTTTTTTATTTGGATCTGGGATCTGAGTTTTTTTTATCTGTATTTTCTAAACCAATTCTAAAAAATATAGATCTAGCATGAATAATTTTCACTTATAAAATGTTTAGCTTATAAAATTAGTTGCAATGTTAAAAAAAATGTCACATACCTATTTCTTATGGTGGGTGGGGGTGGTTGTTTGATGGTGGACGATCCTTTTTTTAAATTTACAGAAAAGATGAATTGTCAAGAAAGAAGAAGCGGAGAGATACCAAAGAAGGAAATAGATTTTAGGTTTTTTTTGTTAGTATTAGTAGGTACTAGAAAAATTAAAACATAAGATAATTGGACCCAAACAAAATGTAACTTTTTTCACCTTTAGACTTATACTTATTTAGACCCAAATAAAAGATAGTGAATTTTTAGGATAAACTTATTTTAGTTGAAAAATATTATAGCAAGCCCACCTGTGAACAAGTGTCGATCTTCATTAATAGAGAATTATATAATCAATAGAATATATAGTGTATTCAAAACAAATATTTCATTGCTAAATATAATATAAAATTTGTGAACTCCATAAATTGTTGTGGTTGTCAAAGTACAATATATGTAAATGATAAACCTATTTGTTCTTCTCATGAAATCCTTATTACATTAACCTCTACAAAATTGTAAATATCATTACTTTGTCACCTAATGTGCAACGTTTTGCAAAAGTTAATATGGATATAGTAGACAAGAACAAAGTTGTAGTAGTTTAATTAATTTGTAAAGATTATGAGAACCTTATTGTGTTTAGAAATCACTACAATATTTTTTTGGCCTCCTTTAATATTTCTAAGGACATTCCAATGTGCAATTTTGTAATGTTATTATACAACATGTTCCCCTACGTCATCATTATGTGATGGCGTAGTGTAAGTATAAGTCATATACTCACCAATCACTACGTTACATTTTCAATTTAACTATGTTACTAGAAATGTAATTAAGATGGTACTCATGTCTCTCTCATTATATCAAGTTATATGAGAAGAAATAGAAATGGAGATCTTGACTGGATTACAAAGAATCATTTGGAAGAATATCTTCTTAATTATTGGATTATAAGAAATTATATGGTTTATTAAGTCTTGCATATCGTATTTGACTTGTAAGGTGTCATGTGTCTATTAAACTAATATATACTCTTGTTGTATGTATTTTTTGCCTTTCAATCTTTAAATGAATTAGATATATTTTGACAAAAAGGGCTACTATATATTTATTTCTTATTTATATTTTATTAAATAATTATAAAAATACAATATCACAACATATCCTAAATACACATTTTGCAAGTTAATCAATAGTAACCCAAAACATCTCTAACGTAGACACTTATTACTACTGAAATCTTCCAAAGGAAATCATTGTCCACTACGGTGAAAGTTGCATCTACTATCAAAGGTATCTTATCTGTTTCTTGAGATGTAATTGCGCCGGAAGGAGAATCTCTAGCGACGAGTGGAAATTTTTGTTTGGGTCATCAATTTTAAATTTCTGAGGGGCACGCACATTTTGGAAAGAGATATTTTGGCCTTTTGCGAAGGATTCCTGCATGAGGTTCTTGGCGAGATGGCATAGGATGGTCGTGTTCATCCGTATAAGTCACAATAAGCATAGTAGGGTTGGTTTTGTTTTGATCTACTTGCTTTCGACCTAGGCACTCCTTTGAAGTGATACATTTGTAGTAACTCCTGGTTTGATTCAAAATATTGATTATAATTCGTTTGAAATTTAACAAAACATCTATAAATACATTAAAAAGCAAATACGTATTTTTTAGACGTCCTATATAAGTGTGAAATAAGGTTAATACAATAAAGATTTCATACTACTTTTACATTGTTGACCAAATCTTATCAAATCCATTAAGTCGTATTTATTTAGAATGAAATCTAATATTTAATTTAAAACTAAGTCAAAAAAATTATATACTCTTATGCAAGGATGGTAATACATTTCCTTGGATCCCAATAAAATGGAATATAATAAGAAAAACATAACCTTCTAAAACTTTAAAACATAAAAACCTTTCTAAACAAGTTCAATAATATAAACCTAAAACTACCATTAATTTTTGGTCAAACACATTTGTCGGTAGTACTATAATTCTTAAAAAAACTTATATTTCTTAATAATTTAAACTACATAACAAGAAATAGAATTTTTTGCTTCCCTAAAATAGGTTTTTTTATTTTGTTTTAAAAAAACAAGACGACTAATCTTCACTACCAACTCAAAGATTTCCACGTAATCAATTACATACTAATCGTAGTTTTGAAGCTCCCTTTTCAAAAAGCATACTTCACAAGTAACTACACCCTAGAGTTTAAATAACAAACTCACTAATAAACAAAATTTACCTGAAAAGCTTTATTGATATATCTATATGAATTAATAAACTTCTTCAAACTGAAGGAGTTGAGCGTAATAGGGTTTCCATCATTGAGATAAAACACGATTTTGGTTGATGAAAACCTAAAAAAATTTCTAGTCTCTCTTTGTTTTTTTTTTGTAATAATCTTAAAAGAAAAATATACATTAATGGTTAAAAATTTTAAAGAACTAGTTATTAAAAATTAGAAGTTAAAAATATTAGCAGAACCTTTTCATAGCCACCTTTCTTGGTGACCTACAAATATTAAAATAAAACAAATAGTTAACTAATTAAAAAACAAAAAAAAAAACAAAGAAGTAAAACCTTAAAATGTTTAAATTTATATAGAGAAAATCAATTTAAAAATTGCTTTACTAATTTAAGTATGACTAGTTGATGCATATTTCGATGGTTAAAACTATGGATTAAGATTTCATAAACTTTTATATTTATTTCGATGAATATAAAACTGAATTTTTTTTTACATATGGTTTTATAGAATTTTGGGTTCCAATAGTGTAATATGCTGAAACAACCGAAAAATTAGATATACAGCATGGGAGTTTATTTATTTGGGAATGCATTATTGTTGTTAGATGATTTATCGATGATTTTTTTATATTTCCCTTAGGTTTCATATATTTTTTTTGATCTATCAATCATTACATGGGTATCCAGACTTCCTGGAAATTAATATTTCTGTGGTGTTTGCAAAATTAATATTAGTTAACATTTATATATATGAAGTGTTTTGTTTGGTGTGTCAGATTGAATCCTTTGTATAGATTTTGTTTGTCATCATTGTATTCTTCGACAATATGTTATATATATACTTATAGTTAACTTGTTTGTTTAGTCTATATATATATATAACTAGGTATTACACAACAAAAAATTAAATGAACTGAAACAAAAATAAATTAATAAATAATAAAAAAATGTATACCAAATAAATTAAAAATATTATTCTATATGTTCTAGCATGGTTGTGTGAGATTGGAAACGGAATGGAAATAAAATGTATTGTATTTGTGTATACAAGAATATGTGAGTGGTTCAAATATAGTGGGATTAATTTTTATATAATGTAATGGCTAACTAGGCCACTTTTTGGTTATAATTTTAGTATCATAATTCTAATTTGTTTCTTTGTGTTTTGTTATATATATTTGTTCAATTTATTAGTTAATTTTTGTATTCATTTTTAACTTGCTATTGGGTTGTAACCCCGTTTAATGTTGTTTGTTTTTCTTAAATAAACAATCTAATACTTTATATTGATAGTGTTATTTAGTAACCAAGTTCATTGTCAAATTGCACAAGACAACAACTCAATAAGAAAGTGACGGATGGCAAATAATATAATCCTATTTGTCCAATTTATGAGTGGACACATGACAATTTGAATATATTTATCCATTAGAATACACCATGTATTCGTAGGATTAAATGTAAGTTATTTTATACAAATAGATCAACACATACTCGACTATTAGGTTTTTGTGTACCTTATACAATATTTTAATTTAAAATGTTTAGTATATCTTAGTATGTATAATTATTTATGGTAAAGAAATTACAACAAAACAATATATCAATAATTTATATTATTCAAAACATAATATACCATATATATTATCTTTATATAAGTATAAACTTATTAGTTTATGAACTATAATTATTTAATATAATTATAAAGTGATTAATATACTAACCTTGATTATTTTAAGAAGACATCTGGATATTATCGAAATGCAATGATCATCGATCTTTGAACTATACTTTAATAGAGTACACCACCTTATGAAAAAAATTATTATATGTGAACATTTAGAACCATAAATTATTTTTATAATATATAAGTATCCATTGTATATAAATTTAAACTAATCATGAAAATTTTGATATTTTTGTTTTTTTAATCAAATATAATTATATATCATTAACCCATAAACCACCACATCATATTAATTACATTTTTATATAAGAAAAAAGTATATGTAAACAACATCTAAAAATATATTTTAAATAAATATTTAACCATCTTTGGTATCTCCAAAATCTCTCAATTATATCAAGAAAATATCAATTTTTTTATATGACTAGTTAGATTTAATATAATTTTTACATAAAAGAATAAGATCTCAAATTGCCCAACATAATGAAAATATTTATAATGAAACTTTTTGTTTTGCATAAAATCATATGAATAGTAACTGCTTTATAAGATCTCAATTTTTTTTATTTGGATCTGGGATCTGAGTTTTTTTTATCTGTATTTTCTAAACCAATTCTAAAAAATATAGATCTAGCATGAATAATTGTCACTTATAAAATGTTTAGCTTATAAAATTAGTTGTAATGTTACAAAAAATGTCACATACCTATTTCTTAAGGTGGGTGGGGGTGGTTGTTTGATGGTGGACGATCCTTTTTTTTAATTTACAGAAAAGATGAATTGTCAAGAAAGAAGAAGCGGAGAGATACCAAAGAAGGAAATAGATCTTAGGTTTTTTTTGTTAGTATTAGTAGGTACTAGAAAAATTAAAAAATTAGATAATTGGACCCAAACAAAATGTAACTTTTTTCACCTTTAGAATTATCCTTATTTAGACCCAAATAAAAGATAGTGAACTTTTAGTATAAACTTATTTTAGTTGAAAAATATTATAGCAAGCGCACCTGTGAACAAGTGTCTTGATCTTCACTAATGGAGAAATATATAAACAATGGAATATATAGTTTATTAGAAACAATTTTTTTATTGATACATATAATATAAAATTTGTGACTTCCATCAGTTGTTGTGATTCTCAAAGTACAATATATTTAATTGATAAACTTATTTGTTCTTCTCATGAAATCATTATTACCTTAACCTCAACAGAATGGTCAATCTCATTACTTGGTCACCTAATGTGCAATGTTTTGTAAACGTTAATATGGATATAGTATACAAGAACAAAGTTGTAGTAGTTTCAATAATTTGTAAATATTATGATAACCTTATGTGGTTTGGAAATCACCACAATATTTTTGTTGTCCTCCTTAATTGCTAAGGGCATTCCAATGTGTAATTTTGTAATGTTATTAAAAACAACGTGTTTCCTACGTCATCATTAGGTGATGTCGTAGTGTAAGTGGAGGTCATCTACTCACCAATACTACGTTAGATTTTCAATATAACGTTGTTACTAGAAATGTAATTAAGATTCCAATGATGTCTCTCTCATTATATTAACTTTTATGAGTAAAAATGGAAATAGAAAACTCGACTGGATTACAAAGATTCATCTCGCGTATTGTTGGGAATTATATACTAACACCTTAGGTGTCGTGAGAGGTGTGCTTACACCACCTAGGCACAAATTAATGAAAAAAAATTGATTAATTATAAAATTCCCCCTACACGTAGAACCCTGGTCAGCTGCCAAAGCCATGACACCGAGTTATACAAAATTGATTAAATATATACACTAAGAATTTGATTGAGTGTTTATAATTGTATCACATATTATGTGTTCGTCTAGCAATAAGATTAAAACATGTTGTAGAACGGATTTTTAGATAGAATCAAAGGATTCGATTTGTGTTGGATTTTTCAATTTGAATTTTGTTACAAATTTTACAAATACACTCCCCGTATCGATTAGTTTGGATGATAAAGTCATTATGAAAAATATATAAGAGAACCTTAAGAGATGTATAAATAGAGACAGATTAAGATATGAGAAATGTATATTTTATAGTAGGAAAGTAGAGACAACAGTGTGTACATTTATTATCAAATGATTAGCATTTTTTTATATTAAATTTATACGACTTTGTAAGAATTGTACCTGGACCAAATCCCTTACATTTCCTTATTTCACTAGCCTTATCTCTTTTGTGTCGCTGTCGAGGGTGATGTCTCAGGATTCACCCATCTTTCTTATTACCAACTGTTTCTTATTAAATTTCTCTGTATCTTTCGCAATTTGTATTCCCACCTATATCTTATGGACAATGTTGCTTGATGTGTCTTAACTATTAGTTGTTATCTCATTTCTTATTTTTAAAATTTCTCATGTGGATTGCTTGAACTTTCATTTCAACGAATTTTTTTTTACACGATTCATTGTTTAATCAAATTCATTAATTGTTTATACTATGTTGTCAAAATATAACATTAGAACGATATAAAATTATATTTATATTATAAAATAAAATATTTAATATATGTCAGCCTTTATAATTAATCCCTCCAATTTCTCAAAAAAAGCTATTAGAGGGAGAAAAAATTTGAACCATCTTGAACTAGTCTGAAACTTTATATAATGTATATGCAAATTTGAATAAGAATAAGTGGATATGATTATTTATCTAATTAGAATTTTAATATGATATTTATAACTATTAGGATAATATATGTTAATAATCATATTGTTTCTAGCTTCATATGTGACAAAGTTGTAATTTGTAATCTTCGAACACCCAATTGTTTTATCTTATATATTTTTTTATGCAATGTTATCTTGACACATTTATCTGAAAATGGTCTTTAGCAAATTCAATTGAAAAGGTGAGTCATTTCTCTAAATTAATTCGAACTAAGCAATGAGAAAAAAACCTTGAAATTTTTGTAATAAACATTCCCATAAAAAATAGCAAAGTTGTATGATGGAAAAATACTTGCTACTTTTATAACCCATTGATATATTTGGCTATTTTATAAAATAGGACCTACACTGTAACAAAAACTTGTTTACAAATATTTTTGTAAATTTATTGAGTTTCAAGTAGGTACAATTTAAATTCGAAAATCGCACGATCAAAACTAAACATTGTGACACACCTAAACTAAAAAACAAAGAATGTATTCACATATACATACATATTAATTAAAAAATCAGTCATTGCATCCATATTATATGGTAACATTAAGTGAGTGTAAGCGAAATTTTTTCTTCTCATGCATAATTATTAACATATAACATTTTATTATTTTATTAAATTATAAATTTATCAATCAACCTATTTTTTTGATTTTGCAAGATTCTAATATGACATAGCTTTAAAAGTTGCTTGCGATTTTTTCCACAAGATGTAGATCTACAAAAATACTCAAAATTCATATACTTAAAGAAAATTTAAAATTATTTCATGAAAAACTTAGGCTCAGATTCTTATTGATACAGGTTATATGTCAAAGATATGTTCATGTTTCAATAAAGTATTCGATTTGATAACACAGAATACTTCTAGGATCTAAAATAATAGATATATATACTTGTTGTATTAAAGCCTTTTCATACTCAAGAGTCGATAATGTACTACCTTAGCGTAACCTAAAAAATCCTATTCCAAAACCCCATGATATCAAACTCAAGTAGGAGTTAATAGAGGAGTTCCACCTAACAATCTAAATAATCCGCATATAGAGCAACGTTTTTCCGAGAATAAGCCAATTTCATATTCAAGCTGCTTGATTCGAGCCAGATCAAGATATGGAAAATCAATTTTTGATTTATGAAAAGTACGATGGTGCTACACAACAAGGTCAAGTTGTATCGAGTAAGATTTTTATACAGATGTGTGATACATACATTACTCAACTTGTCACTCACGAGAAACAATATTATACCATGTTTCTATTTTGTATTACCAGAGGTGCGAGTGAATCGTTGTATCATCAACCATCACATACAATTATATTATAGACCAAACTGCAAGCAAGTTTCTTTGATCGCTATTGTCCACACGGTATGATAATGAAGAATCAAACACAGCTTGCTATTTTACACCAAGATGATGGTTAAAGTGTAGGCGAGACATAGATAAAGTTTCAACATAGGTTAGCTAGATGTCCACTTTATGGTTATACCCTTCAGTTTCAATTTGCGATGTTCCATCAAGGTCTCGATTAGAATTCACAATTGAAAATAAATTACACTAAAAGAGAATATTTTTCAAATAAATGTGCCCTTGTATTTTTTATCTATACCAAACATTATTTTTCAAAGAAATGTGCCGTTGTCTAAACTTATTTAAGTTGAAAAGTATTATAGCAAACCCACATGTGAACAAGTGTTGATCTTCATTAATAGAGAATTATATAATCAATAGAATATATAGTGTATTTGAAATAAATATTTCATTGATAAATATAATATAAAATTTGTGACCTCCATAAATTGTTGTGGTTGTCAAAGTACAATATATTTAAATGATAAACCTATTTGTTCTTCTTATGAAATCCTTATTACATTAACCTCTACAAAATTGTAAATATCATTACTTTGTCACCTAATGTGCAACGTTTTGTAAAAGTTAATATGGATATAGTAGACAAGAACAAAGTTGTAGTAGTTTAATTTATTTGTAAAGATTATGAGAACCTTATTGTGTTTAGAAATCACTACAATATTTTTTTGGCCTCCTTTTATATTTCTAAGGACATTCCAATGTGCAATTTTGTAATGTTATTATACAACATGTTCCCCTACGTCATCATTATGTGATGGCGTAGTGTAAGTATAGGTCATATACTCACCAATCACTACGTTACACTTTCAATTTAACTATGTTACTAGAAATGTAATTAAGATGGTACTCATGTCTCTCTCATTATATCAAGTTATATGAGAAGAAATAGAAATGGAGATCTCGACTAGATTACAAAGAATCATTTGGAAGATTATCTTCCTAATTATTGGATTATAAGAAATTATATGTTTTACTAAAGTCTTGCATATCGTATTTGACTTGTAAGGTGTCATGTGTCTATTAAACTAATATATACTCTTGTTGTATGTATTTTTTGCCTTTCAATCTTTAAATGAATTAGATATATTTTGACAAAAAGGGCTACTATATATTTTTTTCTCATTTATATTTTATTAAATAATTATAAAAATACAATATCACAAACCCAAAATGTCTCTACAATAGACACTTATTACTACTGAAATCTACCAAAGGAAATCATTGTCCACTACGGTGAAAGTTGCATCTACTATCAAAGGTATCTTATCAGTTTCTGAGATGTAATTGTGTGAGCAACCATCTTGGAATCGATCAAGCCAAACTAACTCATCATCTAATCCTGCAAAAAAATATTCATCGATAGGAGTATGTAAGATCTCCAAACCATTATTAAAATCTTCAACCTCATTCAACATATCATTAATTTCCTCCCGACCATCTTCAATATTTTTTTGCTAAGGACAATCTCTAGCGACAAGTAGAAAAATTTGTTTGGGTCATCAATTTTAAATTTTTTAGGGGCTGCACATTTTGAAAATAGATATTTCGGCCTTTTGCGGCGGATTCCTGCACGAGGTTCTTGGCGAGTTGGCATAGGATGATCGTGTTCATGCGTATAAGTCACAGTAAGCATAGTAGGGTTGGTTTTGTTTTGATCTACTTGCTTTCGACCTAGGCACTCCTTTGAAGTGACACATTTGTAGTGACTCCGGGTTTGATTCAAAATATTTATTATAATTCATTTAAACTACTTAACAAGAAATAAACTCTTTGCTTCCCTAAAATAGGTTTTTCATTTTGTTTTAAAAAAACAAGACGACTAATCTTCACTGCAAATTCAAAGATTTCCACGGTATCAATTACATATTAATAGTAGTTTTGAAACTCCCTTTTTCCAAAATCATACCTTACAAGTAACTACACCCTAGAGTTTAAATAACAAACTCACTGATAAATAAAATTTACCTGAAAAGCTTTATTGATCTATCTATATGAATTTATAAACTTCTTCAACTGAAAGAGTTAGGCGTAATAGGGTTTCCTTAATCGAGATGAAACACTACTTTGGTTGATGAAAACATAAAAGTTTTTCTAGTCTCTCTTTATTATTTGTTTATAATAATCTTAAAATAAAAATATACATTAATGGTTAAAATTTTAAAAGAACTAGTTATTAAAAGTTAGAAGTTAAAAGTATTAGCGGAACCTTTTCATAGCCACCTTTCTTGGTGACCAACAAATATTAAAATAAAACAAATAGTTAACTAATTAAAAAATAAAAAAAACAAAGAAATAACACCTTAAAATGATTAAAAATATATAGAGGAAATCAATTTAAAAAATTGATTAACTAATTTTAGTTTAAATATTTCGAAGGTTAAAACTATTGATTGAGAGTTTCATAAAATTTTATATTTACTTCAATGAATATAAAACTGCAATTTTTTTACATATGGCTCTATAAAATTTTGGGTTCCAATAGTATAATGTGCTCATACAACAGATAAAATAGATATACAGTGTGGGAGTTTATTTATTTGGGAATGCATTATTGTTGTTCGATTATTTATCGATGGGTTTTTTGTACTTCTCTTATGTTTCATATATTTTTTTGATCTATCAATCATTACATGGGTATCCAAACTTCCTCGAAAGTAATATTTCTTTGGTGATTGAAAAATTTATTTTAGTTAACATTCATATATATGAAACGTTTTTGTTTGTTGTGTTAGATTGAACTCTTTGTATAGATTTTGTTTGTCATCTTTGTATTCTTCGACAATATGTTATATATCTACTTATATTTAACTTGTTTGTTTAGTCTATATATATAACTAGGTATAACACAACAAAAAATTAAATGAACTGAAACAAAAATAAATTACTAAATAATAAAATATATGCATACCAAATAAATTAAAAATATTATTCTATATGTTCTAGCTTGGGTTTGTGAGATTGGAAATGGAATGGAAATAAAATGTATTGTATTTGTGTATACAAGAATATGTGGGTGGTTCAAATATAGTGGGATTAATTTTTTTATATAATGTAATGGCTATCTAGGCCACTTTTTGGTTATAAGTTTAGTATAATAATTCTAATTTATTTCTTTGGGTTTTGTTATATATATTTGTTCAATTTATTAGTTAATTTTTGTATTCATTTTTAACTTGCTGCTCTTGGGTTGTAACCCCGTTTAGTGGTTTTTGTTTTTCTTAAATAAAAAATCTAATACTTTATATTGATAGTGTTATTTAGTAACCAAGTTCATTGTCAAATTGCACATGACAACAACTCAATAAGAAAGTGACGGATGGCAAATAATATAATCCTATTAGTCCAATTTATGACTGGACACATGACAATTTGAATATATTTATCCATTAGAATACACCATGTATTCGTAGGACTAAATGTAAGTTATTTTATACAAATAGATCAGCACATGCTCGACTATTAGGTTTTTGTGTAACTTATACAATATTTTAATTTAAAATGTTTAGTATATCTTAGTATGTATAATTATTTATGGTAAAGAAATTACAACAAAACAATATATCAATAATTTATATTATTCAAAACATAATATACCATATATATTATCTTTATATAATTATAAACTTATTAGTCTATGAACTATAATTATTTCATATAATTATAAAGTGATTAATATACTAACCTTGATTTTTTTAAGAAGATATCTGGATATTATCGAAATACAATGAACATCGATTTTTGAACTATACTTTAAAATTACTTCAGTTTTTTTTATAGAGTACACCACCTTATGAAAAAAATTATTATATGTGAACAATTAGAACCATAAATTATTTTTATAATATATCAGTCTCCATTGTATATAAATTTAAACTAATCATGAATATTTTGATATTTTTGATTTTTTAATCAAATATATTTATATATCATTAACCCATAAACCACCACATCATATTAATTACATTTTTATATAAGAAAAAAGTATATGTAAATAACATCTTAAAATATATTTTAAATAAATATTTAACCATCTTTGGTATCTCCAAAATCTCTCAATTATATCAAGAAAATATCAATTTTTTCTATGACTAGTTAGATTTAATATAATTTTTACATAAAAGAATAAGATCTCAAATTGCCCAACAGAATTAAAATATTTATAATGAAACTTTTTGTTTTGCATAAAATCTTATGAATAGTAACTGCTTTATAAGATCTCAATTTTTTTTATTTGGATCTGGGATCTGAGTTTTTTTTATCTGTATTTTCTAAACCAATTCTAAAAAATATAGATCTAGCATGAATAATTTTCACTTATAAAATGTTTAGCTTATAAAATTAGTTGCAATGTTAAAAAAAATGTCACATACCTATTTCTTATGGTGGGTGGGGGTGGTTGTTTGATGGTGGACGATCCTTTTTTTAAATTTACAGAAAAGATGAATTGTCAAGAAAGAAGAAGCGGAGAGATACCAAAGAAGGAAATAGATTTTAGGTTTTTTTTGTTAGTATTAGTAGGTACTAGAAAAATTAAAACATAAGATAATTGGACCCAAACAAAATGTAACTTTTTTCACCTTTAGACTTATACTTATTTAGACCCAAATAAAAGATAGTGAATTTTTAGGATAAACTTATTTTAGTTGAAAAATATTATAGCAAGCCCACCTGTGAACAAGTGTCGATCTTCATTAATAGAGAATTATATAATCAATAGAATATATAGTGTATTCAAAACAAATATTTCATTGCTAAATATAATATAAAATTTGTGAACTCCATAAATTGTTGTGGTTGTCAAAGTACAATATATGTAAATGATAAACCTATTTGTTCTTCTCATGAAATCCTTATTACATTAACCTCTACAAAATTGTAAATATCATTACTTTGTCACCTAATGTGCAACGTTTTGCAAAAGTTAATATGGATATAGTAGACAAGAACAAAGTTGTAGTAGTTTAATTAATTTGTAAAGATTATGAGAACCTTATTGTGTTTAGAAATCACTACAATATTTTTTTGGCCTCCTTTAATATTTCTAAGGACATTCCAATGTGCAATTTTGTAATGTTATTATACAACATGTTCCCCTACGTCATCATTATGTGATGGCGTAGTGTAAGTATAAGTCATATACTCACCAATCACTACGTTACATTTTCAATTTAACTATGTTACTAGAAATGTAATTAAGATGGTACTCATGTCTCTCTCATTATATCAAGTTATATGAGAAGAAATAGAAATGGAGATCTTGACTGGATTACAAAGAATCATTTGGAAGAATATCTTCTTAATTATTGGATTATAAGAAATTATATGGTTTATTAAGTCTTGCATATCGTATTTGACTTGTAAGGTGTCATGTGTCTATTAAACTAATATATACTCTTGTTGTATGTATTTTTTGCCTTTCAATCTTTAAATGAATTAGATATATTTTGACAAAAAGGGCTACTATATATTTATTTCTTATTTATATTTTATTAAATAATTATAAAAATACAATATCACAACATATCCTAAATACACATTTTGCAAGTTAATCAATAGTAACCCAAAACATCTCTAACGTAGACACTTATTACTACTGAAATCTTCCAAAGGAAATCATTGTCCACTACGGTGAAAGTTGCATCTACTATCAAAGGTATCTTATCTGTTTCTTGAGATGTAATTGCGCCGGAAGGAGAATCTCTAGCGACGAGTGGAAATTTTTGTTTGGGTCATCAATTTTAAATTTCTGAGGGGCACGCACATTTTGGAAAGAGATATTTTGGCCTTTTGCGAAGGATTCCTGCATGAGGTTCTTGGCGAGATGGCATAGGATGGTCGTGTTCATCCGTATAAGTCACAATAAGCATAGTAGGGTTGGTTTTGTTTTGATCTACTTGCTTTCGACCTAGGCACTCCTTTGAAGTGATACATTTGTAGTAACTCCTGGTTTGATTCAAAATATTGATTATAATTCGTTTGAAATTTAACAAAACATCTATAAATACATTAAAAAGCAAATACGTATTTTTTAGACGTCCTATATAAGTGTGAAATAAGGTTAATACAATAAAGATTTCATACTACTTTTACATTGTTGACCAAATCTTATCAAATCCATTAAGTCGTATTTATTTAGAATGAAATCTAATATTTAATTTAAAACTAAGTCAAAAAAATTATATACTCTTATGCAAGGATGGTAATACATTTCCTTGGATCCCAATAAAATGGAATATAATAAGAAAAACATAACCTTCTAAAACTTTAAAACATAAAAACCTTTCTAAACAAGTTCAATAATATAAACCTAAAACTACCATTAATTTTTGGTCAAACACATTTGTCGGTAGTACTATAATTCTTAAAAAAACTTATATTTCTTAATAATTTAAACTACATAACAAGAAATAGAATTTTTTGCTTCCCTAAAATAGGTTTTTTTATTTTGTTTTAAAAAAACAAGACGACTAATCTTCACTACCAACTCAAAGATTTCCACGTAATCAATTACATACTAATCGTAGTTTTGAAGCTCCCTTTTCAAAAAGCATACTTCACAAGTAACTACACCCTAGAGTTTAAATAACAAACTCACTAATAAACAAAATTTACCTGAAAAGCTTTATTGATATATCTATATGAATTAATAAACTTCTTCAAACTGAAGGAGTTGAGCGTAATATGGTTTCCATCATTGAGATAAAACACGATTTTGGTTGATGAAAACCTAAAAAAATTTCTAGTCTCTCTTTGTTTTTTTTTGTAATAATCTTAAAAGAAAAATATACATTAATGGTTAAAAATTTTAAAGAACTAGTTATTAAAAATTAGAAGTTAAAAATATTAGCAGAACCTTTTCATAGCCACCTTTCTTGGTGACCTACAAATATTAAAATAAAACAAATAGTTAACTAATTAAAAAACAAAAAAAAAACAAAGAAGTAAAACCTTACAATGTTTAAATTTATATAGAGAAAATCAATTTAAAAATTGCTTTACTAATTTAAGTATGACTAGTTGATGCATATTTCGATGGTTAAAACTATGGATTAAGATTTCATAAACTTTTATATTTATTTCGATGAATATAAAACTGAATTTTTTTTTACATATGGTTTTATAGAATTTTGGGTTCCAATAGTGTAATATGCTGAAACAACCGAAAAATTAGATATACAGCATGGGAGTTTATTTATTTGGGAATGCATTATTGTTGTTAGATGATTTATCGATGATTTTTTTATATTTCCCTTAGGTTTCATATATTTTTTTTGATCTATCAATCATTACATGGGTATCCAGACTTCCTGGAAATTAATATTTCTGTGGTGTTTGCAAAATTAATATTAGTTAACATTTATATATATGAAGTGTTTTGTTTGGTGTGTCAGATTGAATCCTTTGTATAGATTTTGTTTGTCATCATTGTATTCTTCGACAATATGTTATATATATACTTATAGTTAACTTGTTTGTTTAGTCTATATATATATATAACTAGGTATTACACAACAAAAAATTAAATGAACTGAAACAAAAATAAATTAATAAATAATAAAAAAATGTATACCAAATAAATTAAAAATATTATTCTATATGTTCTAGCATGGTTGTGTGAGATTGGAAACGGAATGGAAATAAAATGTATTGTATTTGTGTATACAAGAATATGTGAGTGGTTCAAATATAGTGGGATTAATTTTTATATAATGTAATGGCTAACTAGGCCACTTTTTGGTTATAATTTTAGTATCATAATTCTAATTTGTTTCTTTGTGTTTTGTTATATATATTTGTTCAATTTATTAGTTAATTTTTGTATTCATTTTTAACTTGCTATTGGGTTGTAACCCCGTTTAATGTTGTTTGTTTTTCTTAAATAAACAATCTAATACTTTATATTGATAGTGTTATTTAGTAACCAAGTTCATTGTCAAATTGCACAAGACAACAACTCAATAAGAAAGTGACGGATGGCAAATAATATAATCCTATTTGTCCAATTTATGAGTGGACACATGACAATTTGAATATATTTATCCATTAGAATACACCATGTATTCGTAGGATTAAATGTAAGTTATTTTATACAAATAGATCAACACATACTCGACTATTAGGTTTTTGTGTACCTTATACAATATTTTAATTTAAAATGTTTAGTATATCTTAGTATGTATAATTATTTATGGTAAAGAAATTACAACAAAACAATATATCAATAATTTATATTATTCAAAACATAATATACCATATATATTATCTTTATATAAGTATAAACTTATTAGTTTATGAACTATAATTATTTAATATAATTATAAAGTGATTAATATACTAACCTTGATTATTTTAAGAAGACATCTGGATATTATCGAAATGCAATGATCATCGATCTTTGAACTATACTTTAATAGAGTACACCACCTTATGAAAAAAATTATTATATGTGAACATTTAGAACCATAAATTATTTTTATAATATATAAGTATCCATTGTATATAAATTTAAACTAATCATGAAAATTTTGATATTTTTGTTTTTTTAATCAAATATAATTATATATCATTAACCCATAAACCACCACATCATATTAATTACATTTTTATATAAGAAAAAAGTATATGTAAACAACATCTAAAAATATATTTTAAATAAATATTTAACCATCTTTGGTATCTCCAAAATCTCTCAATTATATCAAGAAAATATCAATTTTTTTATATGACTAGTTAGATTTAATATAATTTTTACATAAAAGAATAAGATCTCAAATTGCCCAACATAATGAAAATATTTATAATGAAACTTTTTGTTTTGCATAAAATCATATGAATAGTAACTGCTTTATAAGATCTCAATTTTTTTTATTTGGATCTGGGATCTGAGTTTTTTTTATCTGTATTTTCTAAACCAATTCTAAAAAACATAGATCGAGCATGAATAATTTTCACTTATAAAATGTTTAGCTTATAAAATTAGTTGTAATGTTACAAAAAATGTCACATACCTATTTCTTAAGGTGGGTGGGGGTGGTTGGTTGATGGTGGACGATCCTTTTTTTTAATTTACAGAAAAGATGAATTGTCAAGAAAGAAGAAGCGGAGAGATACCAAAGAAGGAAATAGATCTTAGGTTTTTTTTGTTAGTATTAGTAGGTACTAGAAAAATTAAAAAATTAGATAATTGGACCCAAACAAAATGTAACTTTTTTCACCTTTAGACTTATCCTTATTTAGACCCAAATAAAAGATAGTGAACTTTTAGTATAAACTTATTTTAGTTGAAAAATATTATAGCAAGCGCACCTGTGAACAAGTGTCTTGATCTTCACTAATGGAGAAATATATAAACAATGGAATATATAGTTTATTAGAAACAATTTTTTTATTGATACATATAATATAAAATTTGTGACTTCCATCAGTTGTTGTGATTCTCAAAGTACAATATATTTAATTGATAAACTTATTTGTTCTTCTCATGAAATCATTATTACCTTAACCTCAACAGAATGGTAAATCTCATTACTTGGTCACCTAATGTGCAATGTTTTATAAACGTTAATATGGATATAGTATACAAGAACAAAGTTGTAGTAGTTTCAATAATTTGTAAATATTATGATAACCTTATGTGGTTTGGAAATCACCACAATATTTTTGTTGTCCTCCTTAATTGCTAAGGGCATTCCAATGTGTAATTTTGTAATGTTATTAAACAACGTGTTTCCTACGTCATCATTAGGTGATGTCGTAGTGTAAGTGGAGGTCATCTACTCACCAATACTACGTTAGATTTTCAATATAACATTGTTACTAGAAATGTAATTAAGATTCCAATGATGTCTCTCTCATTATATCAACTTTTATGAGTAAAAATGGAAATAGAAAACTCGACTGGATTACAAAGATTCATCTCGCGTATTGTTGGGAATTATATACTAACACCTTAGGTGTCGTGAGAGGTGTGCTTACACCACCTAGGCACAAATTAATGAAAAAAAATTGATTAATTATAAAATTCCCCCTACACGTAGAACCCTGGTCAGCTGCCAAAGCCATGACACCGAGTTATACAAAATTGATTAAATATATACACTAAGAATTTGATTGAGTGTTTATAATTGTATCACATATTATGTGTTCGTCTAGCAATAAGATTAAAACATGTTGTAGAACGGATTTTTAGATAGAATCAAAGGATTCGATTTGTGTTGGATTTTTCAATTTGAATTTTGTAACAAATTTTACAAATACACTCCCCGTATCGATTAGTTTGGATGATAAAGTCATTATGAAAAATATATAAGAGAACCTTAAGTGATGTATAAATAGAGACAGATTAAGATATGAGAAATGTATATTTTATAGTAGGAAAGTAGAGACAACAGTGTGTACATTTATTATCAAATGATTAGCATTTTTTTATATGAAATTTATACGACTTTGTAAGAATTGTACCTGGACCAAATCCCTTACATTTCCTTATTTCACTAGCCTTATCTCTTTTGTGTCGCTGTCGAGGGTGATGTCTCAGGATTCACCCATCTTTCTTATTACCAACTGTTTCTTATTAAATTTCTCTGTATCTTTCGCAATTTGTATTCCCACCTATATCTTATGGACAATGTTGCTTGATGTGTCTTAACTATTAGTTGTTATAGCATGTTATCTCATTTCTTATTTTTAAAATTTCTCATGTGGATTGCTTGAACTTTCATTTCAACGAATTTTTTTTTTACACGATTCATTGTTTAATCAAATTCATTAATTGTTTATACTATGTTGTCAAAATATAACATAAGAACGATATAAAATTATATTTATATTACAGAATAAAATATTTAATATATGTCAGCCTTTATAATTAATCCCTCCAATTTCTCAAAAAAAGCTATTAGAGGGAGAAAAAATTTGAACCATCTTGAACTAGTCTGAAACTTTATATAATGTATATGCAAATTTGAATAAGAATAAGTGGATATGATTATTTATCTAATTAGAATTTTAATATGATATTTATAACTATTAGGATAATATATGTTAATAATCATATTGTTTCTAGCTTCATATGTGACAAAGTTGTAATTTGTAATCTTCGAACACCCAATTGTTTTATCTTATATATTTTTTTATGCAATGTTATCTTGACACATTTATCTGAAAATGGTCTTTAGCAAATTCAATTGAAAAGGTGAGTCATTTCTCTAAATTAATTCGAACTAAGCAATGAGAAAAAAACCTTGAAATTTTTGTAATAAACATTCCCATAAAAAATAGCAAAGTTGTATGATGGAAAAATATTTCCTACTTTTATAACCCATTGATATATTTGGCTATTTTATAAAATAGGACCTACACTGTAACAAAAACTTGTTTACAAATATTTTTGTAAATTTATTGAGTTTCAAGTAGGTACAATTTAAATTCGAAAATCGCACGATCAAAACTAAACATTGTGACACACCTAAACTAAAAAACAAAGAATGTATTCACATATACATACATATTAATTAAAAAATCAGTCATTGCATCCATATTATATGGTAACATTAAGTGAGTGTAAGCGAAATTTTTTCTTCTCATGCATAATTATTAACATATAACATTTTATTATTTTATTAAATTATAAATTTATCAATCAACCTATTTTTTTGATTTTGCAAGATTCTAATATGACATAGCTTTAAAAGTTGCTTGCGATTTTTTCCACAAGATGTAGATCTACAAAAATACTCAAAATTCATATACTTAAAGAAAATTTAAAATTATTTCATGAAAAACTTAGGCTCAGATTCTTATTGATACAGGTTATATGTCAAAGATATGTTCATGTTTCAATAAAGTATTCGATTTGATAACACAGAATACTTCTAGGATCTAAAATAATAGATATATATACTTGTTGTATTAAAGCCTTTTCATACTCAAGAGTCGATAATGTACTACCTTAGCGTAACCTAAAAAATCCTATTCCAAAACCCCATGATATCAAACTCAAGTAGGTGTTAATAGAGGAGTTCCACCTAACAATCTAAATAATCCGCATATAGAGCAACGTTTTTCCGAGAATAAGCCAATTTCATATTCAAGCTGCTTGATTCGAGCCAGATCAAGATATGGAAAATCAATTTTTGATTTATGAAAACTACGATGGTGCTAGACAACAAGGTCAAGTTGTATCGAGTAAGATTTTTATACAGATGTGTGATACATACATTACTCAACTTGTCACTCACGAGAAACTATATTACACCATGTTTCTATTTTGCATTACCAGAGGTGCGAGTGAATCGTTGTATCATCAACCATCACATACAATTATATCATAGACCAAACTGCAAGCAAGTTTCTTTGATCGCTATTGTCCACACGGTATGATAATGAAGAATCAAACACAGCTTGCTATTTTCCACCAAGATGATGGTTAAAGTGTAAGCGAGACATAGATAAAGTTTCAACATAGGTTAGCTAGATGTCCACTTTATGGTTATACCCTTCAGTTTCAATTTGCGATGTTCCATCAAGGTCTCGATTAGAATTCACAATTGAAAATAAATTACACTAAAAGAGAATATTTTTCAAATAAATTTGCCCTTGAATTTTTTATCTATACCAAACATTATTTTTCAAAGAAATGTGCCCTTGTCTAAACTTATTTAAGTTGAAAAGTATTATAGCAAACCCACACGTGAACAAGTGTCGATCTTCATTAATAGAGAATTATATAATCAATAGAATATATAGTGTATTCGAAACAAATATTTCATTGATAAATATAATATAAAATTTGTGACCTCCATAAATTATTGTGGTTGTCAAAGTACAATATATTTAAATGATAAACCTATTTGTTCTTCTCATGAAATCCTTATTACATTAACCTCTACAAAATTGTAAATATCATTACTTTGTCACCTAATGTGCAACGTTTTGTAAAAGTTAATATGGATATAGTAGACAAGAACAAAGTTGTAGTAGTTTAATTAATTTGTAAAGATTATGAGAACCTTATTGCGTTTAGAAATCACTACAATATTTTTTTGGCCTCCTTTTATATTTCTAAGGACATTCCAATGTGCAATTTTGTAATGTTATTATACAACATGTTCCCCTATGTCATCATTATGTGATGGCGTAGTATAAGTATAGGTCATATACTCACCAATCACTACGTTACATTTTCAATTTAACTATGTTACTAGCAATGTAATTAAGATGGTACTCATGTCTCTCTCATTATATCATGTTATATGAGAAGAAATAGAAATGGAGATCTCGACTGGATTACAAAGAATCATTTAGAAGATTATCTTCCTAATTATTGGATTATAAGAAATTATATGGTTTACTAAAGTCTTGCATATCGTATTTGACTTGTAAGGTGTCATGTGTCTATTAAACTAATATATACTCTTGTTGTATGTATTTTTTGCCTTTCAATCTTTAAATGAATTAGATATATTTTGACAAAAAGGGCTACTATATATTTTTTTCTCATTTATATTTTATTAAATAATTATAAAAATACAATATCACAACATATCCTAAATACACATTTTGCAAGTTAATCAATAGTAACCCAAAACATCTCTACAATAGACACTTATTACAACTAAAATCTACCAAAGGAAATCATTGTCCACTACGGTGAAAGTTGCATATACTATCAAAGGTATCTTATCTGTTTCTGAGATGTAATTGTGTGAGCAACCATCTTGGAATCGATCGAGCCAAACTAACTCATCATCTAATCCTGCAAAAAATATTCATCGATAGGAGCATGTAAGATCTCCAAACCATCATTAAAATCTTCAACCTCATTCAACATATCATTAATTTCTTCCCGACCATCTTCAACAATTTTTTGCGCCGGAAGGACAATCTCTAGCGACGAGTGGAAATTTTTGTTTGGGTCATCAATTTTGAATTTCTGAGGGGCCTGCACATTTTGGAAAGAGATTTTTTGGCCTTTTGCGACGGATTCCTGCATGAGGTTCTTGGCGAGATGGCATAGGATGGTCGTGTTCATCCGTATAAGTCACAATAAGCATAGTAGGGTTGGTTTTGTTTTGATCTACTTGCTTTCGACCTAGGCACTCCTTTGAAGTGACACATTTGTAGTAACTCCTGGTTTGATTCAAAATATTGATTATAATTCATTTGAAACTTACTAAACATCTATAAATACATTAAAAAGCAAATACGTATTTTTTAGACGTCCTATATAAGTGTGAAATAAGGTTAATACAATAAAGATTTCATATTACTTTTACATTGTTGACCAAATCTTATCAAATCAATTAAGTCGTATTTATTTAGAATGAAATCTAATATTTAATTTAAAACTAAGTCAAAAAAATTATATACTCTTATGCAAGGGTGGTAATACATTTCCTTGGATCCCAATAAAATGGAATATAATAAGTTAAACATAACCTTCTAAAACTTTAAAACATAAAAACCTTTCTAAACAAGTTCATTAATATAAACCTAAAACTAACATTAATTTTTGGTCAAACACATTTGTCGGTAGTACTGTAATTCTTAAAAAAAACTTATATTTCTTAATAATTTAAACTACTTAACAAGAAATAGACTTTTTTGCTTCCCTAAAATAGGTTTTTTTATTTTGTTTTAAAAAACAAGACGACTAATCTTCACTACCAACTCAAAGATTTCCACGGTATCAATTACATACTTATCGTAGTTTTGAAGCTCCTTTTTCAAAAAGCATACTTCACAAGTAACTACACCCTAGAGTTTATATAACAAACTCACTAATAAACAAAATTTACCTGAAAAGCTTTATTGATATATCTATATGAATTAATAAACTTCTTCAAACTGAAGGAGTTGAGCGTAATAGGGTTTCCATCATTGAGATGAAACACTATTTTGGTTGATGAAAACCAAAAAGTTTTTCTAGTCTCTCTTTGTTTTTTTTTTTGTAATAATATTAAAAGAAAAATATACATTAATGGTTAAATTTTTTAAAGAACTAGTTATTAAAAGTTAGAAGTTAAAAATATTAACAGAACCTTTTCATAGCCACCTTTCTTGGTGACCTACAAATATTAAAATAAAACAAATAGTTAACTAATTAAAAAACAAAGAAAAACAAAGAAGTAAAACCTTAAAATGTTTAAATTTATACAGAGGAAATCAATTTAAAAATTGCTTTACTAATTTAAGTATGACTAGTTGATGCATATTTCGATGGTTAAAACTATGGATTGAGATTTCATAAACTTTTATATTTATTTCGATGAATATAAAACTGAAATTTTTTTTACATATGGTTTTATAGAATTTTGGGTTCCAATAGTATAATATGCTGAAACAACCGAAAAATTAGATATACAGCATGGGAGTTTATTTATTTGGGAATGCGTTATTGTTGTTAGATGATTTATCGATGATTTTTTTATATTTCCCTTAGGTTTCATATTTTTTTTTTGATATCAACCATTACATGGGTATCCAGACTTCTGGAAATTAATATTTCTATGGTGATTGCAAAATTAATTTTAGTTAACATTTATATATATGAAATGTTTTGTTTGGTGTGTCATATTGAATCCTTTGTATAGATTTTGTTTGTCATCTTTGTATTCTTCGAGAATATGTTATATATCTACTTATAGTTAACTTGTTTGTTTAGGCTATATATATAACTAGGTATAAGACAACAAAAAATTAAATGAACTGAAACAAAAATAAATTATTAAATAATAAAATATATGCATACCAAATAAATTAAAAATATTATTCTATATGTTCTAGTATGGTTGTGTGAGATTGGAAATGGAATGGAAATAAAATGTATTGTATTTGTGTATACAAGAATATGTGGATGGTTCAAATATAGTGGGATTAATTTTTTTATATAATGTAATGGCTATCTAGGCCACTTTTTGGTTATAATTTTAGTATCATTTATATATATGAAATGTTTTGTTTGGTGTGTCATATTGAATCCTTTGTATAGATTTTGTTTGTCATCTTTGTATTCTTCGACAATATGTTATATATCTACTTATAGTTAACTTGTTTGTTTAGTCTATATATATAACTAGGTATTACACAACAAAAAATTAAATGAACTGAAACAAAAATAAATTACTAAATAATAAAAAAATGTATACCAAATAAATTAAAAATATTATTCTATATGTTCTAGCATGGTTGTGTGAGATTGGAAATGGAATGGAAATAAAATGTATTGTATTTGTGTATACAAGAATATGTGAGTGGTTCAAATATAGTGGGATTAATTTTTATATAATGTAATGGCTAACTAGGCCACTTTTTGGTTATAATTTTAGTATCATAATTCTAATTTGTTTCTTTGTGTTTTGTTATATATATTTGTTCAATTTATTAGTTTATTTTTGTATTCATTTTTAACTTGCTATTGGGTTGTAACCCCGTTTAATGTTGTTTGTTTTTCTTAAATAAAAAATCTAATACTTTATATTGATAGTGTTATTTAGTAACCAAGTTCATTGTCAAATTGCACAAGACAACAACTCAATAAGAAAGTGACGGATGTCAAATAATATAATCCTATTTGTCCAATTTATGAGTGGACACATGACAATTTGAATATATTTATCCATTAGAATACACCATGTATTCGTAGGACTAAATGTAAGTTATTTTATACAAATAGATCAACACATACTCGACTATTAGGTTTTTGTGTACCTTATACAATATTTTAATTTAAAATGTTTAGTATATCTTAGTATGTATAATTATTTATGGTAAAGAAATTACAACAAAACAATATATCAATAATTTATATTATTCAAAACATAATATACCATATATATTATCTTTATATAAGTATAAACTTATTAGTTTATGAACTATAATTATTTAATATAATTATAAAGTGACTAATATACTAACCTTGATTATTTTAAGAAGATATCTGGATATATGCAATGATCATCGATCTTTGAACTATACTTTAATAGAGTACACCACCTTATGAAAAAAATTATTATATGTGAACATTTAGAACCATAAATTATTTTTATAATATTTAAGTATCCATTGTATATAAATTTATACTAATCATGAAAATTTTGATATTTTTGTTTTTTTAATCAAATATAATTATATATCATTAACCCATAAACCACCACATCATATTAATTACATTTTTATATAAGAAAAAAGTATATGTAAACAACATCTAAAAATATATTTTAAATAAATATTTAACCATCTTTGGTATCTCCAAAATCTCTCAATTATATCAAGAAAATATCAATTTTTTTATATGACTAGTTAATTTAATATAATTTTTACATAAAAGAATAAGATCTCAAATTGCCCAACAGAATGAAAATATTTATAATGAAACTTTTTGTTTTGCATAAAATCATATGAATAGTAACTGCTTTATAAGATCTCAATTTTTTTTATTTGGATCTGGGATCTGAGTTTTTTTTATCTGTATTTTCTAAACCAATTCTAAAAAATATAGATCGAGCATGAATAATTGTCACTTATAAAATGTTTAGCTTATAAAATTAGTTGTAATGTTACAAAAAATGTCAGATACCTATTTCTTAAGGTGGGTGGGGGTGGTTGTTTGATGGTGGACGATCCTTTTTTTTAATTTACAGAAAAGATGAATTGTCAAGAAAGAAGAAGCGGAGAGATACCAAAGAAGGAAATAGATCTTAGGTTTTTTTTGTTAGTATTAGTAGGTACTAGAAAAATTAAAAAATTAGATAATTGGACCCAAACAAAATGTAACTTTTTTCACCTTTAGAATTATCCTTATTTAGACCCAAATAAAAGATAGTGAACTTTTAGTATAAACTTATTTTAGTTGAAAAATATTATAGCAAGCGCACCTGTGAACAAGTGTCTTGATCTTCACTAATGGAGAAATATATAAACAATGGAATATATAGTTTATTAGAAACAATTTTTTTATTGATACATATAATATAAAATTTGTGACTTCCATCAGTTGTTGTGATTCTCAAAGTACAATATATTTAATTGATAAACTTATTTGTTCTTCTCATGAAATCATTATTACCTTAACCTCAACAGAATGGTAAATCTCATTACTTGGTCACCTAATGTGCAATGTTTTGTAAACGTTAATATGGATATAGTATACAAGAACAAAGTTGTAGTAGTTTCAATAATTTGTAAATATTATGATAACCTTATGTGGTTTGGAAATCACCACAATATTTTTGTTGTCCTCCTTAATTGCTAAGGGCATTCCAATGTGTAATTTTGTAATGTTATTAAAAACAACGTGTTTCCTACGTCATCATTAGGTGATGTCGTAGTGTAAGTGGAGGTCATCTACTCACCAATACTACGTTATATTTTCAATATAACATTGTTACTAGAAATGTAATTAAGATTCCAATGATGTCTCTCTCATTATATTAACTTTTATGAGTAAAAATGGAAATAGAAAACTCGACTGGATTACAAAGATTCATCTCGCGTATTGTTGGGAATTATATACTAACACCTTAGGTGTCGTGAGAGGTGTGCTTACACCACCTAGGGACAAATTAATGAAAAAAATTGATTAATTATAAAATTCCCCCTACACGTAGAACCCTGGTCAGCTGCCAAAGCCACGACACCGAGTTATACAAAATTGATTAAATATATACACTAAGAATTTGATTGAGTGTTTATAATTGTATCACATATTATGTGTTCGTCTAGCAATAAGATTAAAACATGTTGTAGAACGGATTATTAGATAGAATCAAAGGATTCGATTTGTGTTGGATTTTTCAATTTGAATTTTGTTACAAATTTTACAAATACACTCCCCGTATCGATTAGTTTGGATGATAAAGTCATTATGAAAAATATATAAGAGAACCTTAAGCGATGTATAAATAGAGACAGATTAAGATATGAGAAATGTATATTTTATAGTAGGAAAGTAGAGACAACAGTGTGTACATTTATTATTAAATGATTAGCATTTTTTTATATTAAATTTATACGACTTTGTAAGAATTGTACCTGGACCAAATCCCTTACATTTCCTTATTTCACTAGCCTTATCTCTTTTGTGTCGCTGTCGAGGGTGATGTCTCAGGATTCACCCATCTTTCTTATTACCAACTGTTTCTTATTAAATTTCTCTGTATCTTTCGCAATTTGTATTCCCACCTATATCTGATGGACAATGTTGCTTGATGTGTCTTAACTATTAGTTGTTATAGCATGTTATCTCATTTCTTATTTTTAAAATTTCTCATGTGGATTGCTTGAACTTTCATTTCAACGAATTTTTTTTACACGATTCATTGTTTAATCAAATTCATTAATTGTTTATACTATGTTGTCAAAATATAACATTAGAACGATATAAAATTATATTTATATTATAAAATAAAATATTTTATATATGTCAGCCTTTATAATTAATCCCTCCAATTTCTCAAAAAAAGCTATTAGAGGGAGAAAAAATTTGAACCATCTTGAACTAGTCTGAAACTTTATATAATGTATATGCAAATTTGAATAAGAATAAGTGGATATGATTATTTATCTAATTAGAATTTTAATATGATATTTATAACTATTAGGATAATATATGTTAATAATCATATTGTTTCTAGCTTCATATGTGACAAAGTTGTAATTTGTAATCTTCGAACACCCAATTGTTTTATCTTATATATTTTTTTATGCAATGTTATCTTGACACATTTATCTGAAAATGGTCTTTAGCAAATTCAATTGAAAAGGTGAGTCATTTCTCTAAATTAATTCGAACTAAGCAATGAGAAAAAAACCTTGAAATTTTTGTAATAAACATTCCCATAAAAAATAGCAAAGTTGTATGATGGAAAAATATTTGCTACTTTTATAACCCATTGATATATTTGGCTATTTTATAAAATAGGACCTACACTGTAACAAAAACTTGTTTACAAATATTTTTGTAAATTTATTGAGTTTCAAGTAGGTACAATTTAAATTCGAAAATCGCACGATCAAAACTAAACATTGTGACACACCTAAACTAAAAAACAAAGAATGTATTCACATATACATACATATTAATTAAAAAATCAGTCATTGCATCCATATTATATGGTAACATTAAGTGAGTGTAAGCGAAATTTTTTCTTCTCATGCATAATTATTAACATATAACACTTTATTATTTTATTAAATTATAAATTTATCAATCAACCTATTTTTTTGATTTTCCAAGATTCTAATATGACATAGCTTTAAAAGTTGCTTGCGATTTTTTCCACAAGATGTAGGTCTACAAAAATACTCAAAATTCATATACTTAAAGAAAATTTAAAATTATTTCATGAAAAACTTAGGCTCAGATTCTTATTGATACAGGTTATATGTCAAAGATATAGTTCATGTTTCAATAAAGTATTCGATTTGATAACACAGAATACTTCTAGGATCTAAAATAATAGATATATATACTTGTTGTATTAAACCCTTTTCATACTCAAGAGTCGATAATGTACTACCTTAGCGTAACCTAAAAAATCCTATTCCAAAACCCCATGATATCAAACTCAAGTAGGAGTTAATAGAGGAGTTCCACCGAACAATCTAAATAATCCGCATATAGAGCAACGTTTTTCCGAGAATAAGCCAATTTCATATTCAAGCTGCTTGATTCGAGCCAGATCAAGATATGGAAAATCAATTTTTGATTTATGAAAAGTACGATGGTGCTACACAACAAGGTCAAGTTGTATCGAGTAAGATTTTTATACAGATGTGTGATACATACATTACTCAACTTGTCACTCACGAGAAACAATATTATACCATGTTTCTATTTTGTATTACCAGAGGTGCGAGTGAATGGTTGTATCATCAACCATCACATACAATTATATTATAGACCAAACTGCAAGCAAGTTTCTTTGATCGCTATTGTCCACACGGTATGATAATGAAGAATCAAACACAGCTTGCTATTTTACACCAAGATGATGGTTAAAGTGTAGGCGAGACATAGATAAAGTTTCAACATAGGTTAGCTAGATGTCCACTTTATGGTTATACCCTTCAGTTTCAATTTGCGATGTTCCATCAAGGTCTCGATTAGAATTCACAATTGAAAATAAATTACACTAAAAGAGAATATTTTTCAAATAAATGTGCCCTTGTATTTTTTATCTATACCAAACATTATTTTTCAAAGAAATGTGCCGTTGTCTAAACTTATTTAAGTTGAAAAGTATTATAGCAAACCCACATGTGAACAAGTGTTGATCTTCATTAATAGAGAATTATATAATCAATAGAATATATAGTGTATTTGAAATAAATATTTCATTGATAAATATAATATAAAATTTGTGACCTCCATAAATTGTTGTGGTTGTCAAAGTACAATATATTTAAATGATAAACCTATTTGTTCTTCTTATGAAATCCTTATTACATTAACCTCTACAAAATTGTAAATATCATTACTTTGTCACCTAATGTGCAACGTTTTGTAAAAGTTAATATGGATATAGTAGACAAGAACAAAGTTGTAGTAGTTTAATTTATTTGTAAAGATTATGAGAACCTTATTGTGTTTAGAAATCACTACAATATTTTTTTGGCCTCCTTTTATATTTCTAAGGACATTCCAATGTGCAATTTTGTAATGTTATTATACAACATGTTCCCCTACGTCATCATTATGTGATGGCGTAGTGTAAGTATAGGTCATATACTCACCAATCACTACGTTACACTTTCAATTTAACTATGTTACTAGAAATGTAATTAAGATGGTACTCATGTCTCTCTCATTATATCAAGTTATATGAGAAGAAATAGAAATGGAGATCTCGACTAGATTACAAAGAATCATTTGGAAGATTATCTTCCTAATTATTGGATTATAAGAAATTATATGTTTTACTAAAGTCTTGCATATCGTATTTGACTTGTAAGGTGTCATGTGTCTATTAAACTAATATATACTCTTGTTGTATGTATTTTTTGCCTTTCAATCTTTAAATGAATTAGATATATTTTGACAAAAAGGGCTACTATATATTTTTTTCTCATTTATATTTTATTAAATAATTATAAAAATACAATATCACAAACCCAAAATGTCTCTACAATAGACACTTATTACTACTGAAATCTACCAAAGGAAATCATTGTCCACTACGGTGAAAGTTGCATCTACTATCAAAGGTATCTTATCAGTTTCTGAGATGTAATTGTGTGAGCAACCATCTTGGAATCGATCAAGCCAAACTAACTCATCATCTAATCCTGCAAAAAAATATTCATCGATAGGAGTATGTAAGATCTCCAAACCATTATTAAAATCTTCAACCTCATTCAACATATCATTAATTTCCTCCCGACCATCTTCAATATTTTTTTGCTAAGGACAATCTCTAGCGACAAGTAGAAAAATTTGTTTGGGTCATCAATTTTAAATTTTTTAGGGGCTGCACATTTTGAAAATAGATATTTCGGCCTTTTGCGGCGGATTCCTGCACGAGGTTCTTGGCGAGTTGGCATAGGATGATCGTGTTCATGCGTATAAGTCACAGTAAGCATAGTAGGGTTGGTTTTGTTTTGATCTACTTGCTTTCGACCTAGGCACTCCTTTGAAGTGACACATTTGTAGTGACTCCGGGTTTGATTCAAAATATTTATTATAATTCATTTAAACTACTTAACAAGAAATAAACTCTTTGCTTCCCTAAAATAGGTTTTTCATTTTGTTTTAAAAAAACAAGACGACTAATCTTCACTGCAAATTCAAAGATTTCCACGGTATCAATTACATATTAATAGTAGTTTTGAAACTCCCTTTTTCCAAAATCATACCTTACAAGTAACTACACCCTAGAGTTTAAATAACAAACTCACTGATAAATAAAATTTACCTGAAAAGCTTTATTGATCTATCTATATGAATTTATAAACTTCTTCAACGGAAAGAGTTAGGCGTAATAGGGTTTCCTTAATCGAGATGAAACACTACTTTGGTTGATGAAAACATAAAAGTTTTTCTAGTCTCTCTTTATTATTTGTTTATAATAATCTTAAAATAAAAATATACATTAATGGTTAAAATTTTAAAAGAACTAGTTATTAAAAGTTAGAAGTTAAAAGTATTAGCGGAACCTTTTCATAGCCACCTTTCTTGGTGACCAACAAATATTAAAATAAAACAAATAGTTAACTAATTAAAAAATAAAAAAAACAAAGAAATAACACCTTAAAATGATTAAAAATATATAGAGGAAATCAATTTAAAAAATTGATTAACTAATTTTAGTTTGAATATTTCGAAGGTTAAAACTATTGATTGAGAGTTTCATAAAATTTTATATTTACTTCAATGAATATAAAACTGCAATTTTTTTACATATGACTCTATAAAATTTTGGGTTCCAATAGTATAATGTGCTCATACAACAGATAAAATAGATATACAGTGTGGGAGTTTATTTATTTGGGAATGCATTATTGTTGTTCGATTATTTATCGATGGGTTTTTTGTACTTCTCTTATGTTTCATATATTTTTTTGATCTATCAATCATTACATGGATATCCAAACTTCCTCGAAAGTAATATTTCTTTGGTGATTGAAAAATTTATTTTAGTTAACATTCATATATATGAAACGTTTTTGTTTGTTGTGTTAGATTGAACTCTTTGTATAGATTGTGTTTGTCATCTTTGTATTCTTCGACAATACTTTATATATCTACTTATAGTTAACTTGTTTGTCTAGTCTATATATTTAACTAGGTATTACACAACAAAAAATTAAGTGAAATGAAACAAAAATATATTACTAAATAATAAAATCTATGTATACCAAATAAATTAAGAATATTATTCTCTATGTTCTAGCTTGGGTTTGTGAGATTGGAAAGGGAATGGAAATAAAATGTATTGTATTTGTATATACAAGATTATATGGTTGGTTCAGATATAGTAGGATTAATTTTTATATAATGTAATGGCTATCTAGGCAACTTTTTGGTTATAATTTTAGTATTATAATTCTAATTTATTTTTATTTGTCTTTTATTATATATATTTGTTCAATTTATTAGTTAATTTTTCTATTCATTTTTTTGACTTGCTCCTCTTGGGTTGTAATCCCGTTTAATGTTGTTTGTATTTCTTAAATAAGAAATCTAATACTTTATATTGATAGTGTTAACTAGTAACCAAGTTCATTGTCAAATTGCACAAGACACAGCTCAATAAGAAAGTGACAGATGGCAAATAATATAATCCTTAGTCCAATTTATGAGTGGCCACATGACAATTTGAATATATTTATCCATTAGAATACACCATGTATTTGTAGGACTGAATGTAAGTTATTTGATACTACGAATAGATCAACACATGCTGGACTATTAAGTTTTTGTAAAACTTATACAATATATTAATTTAAAATGGTTAGTATATCTTAGTATGTATAATTATTTATGGTAAGGAAATTACAACAAAACAATATATCAATAATTTATATTATTCAAAACATAATATACCATATAATTATAAAGTGATTAATATACTAACCTTGATTATTGTAAGAAGATATCTGGATATTATCGAAATGCAATGATCATCGATCGCTGAACTATACTTTAAAATTACTTCAATTTTTATAGAGTACACCACCTTATGAAAAAAATGATTATATGTGAACAATTAGAACCATACATTATTCTTATAATATATAAGTATCCATTGTATTTAACATTAAACTAATCATGACTACTTTGATATTTTTTATTTTTTAATTAAATAAAATTATATATAATTAACCCATAAACCACCACATCATATTAATTACATTTTTATATAAGAAAAAAGTATCTGTAAATAACATCTAAAAATATGTTTTAAATAAATATTTCTCTCAATTATATCAAGAAAATATCAATTTTTTTATATGACTAGTTAGTTTTAATATAAATTTTACATAAAAGAATAAGATCTCAAATTTCCCAACAGACTGAAAATATTTATAATGAAACTTTTTGTTTTGTATAAAATCTTATGAGTAGTAACTGCTTTATAGGATATCAATTTTTTTATTTGGATATGGGATCTGAATTTTTTTTATCTGTATTTTCTTAATCAATTCCAAAAAATATAGATCTAGCATGAATAATTTTCACTTATAAAATGTTTAACTTATAAAATTAGTTGCAATGTTACAAAAAATGTAAAATACCGATTTCTTATGGTGGGTGGGGGTGGTTGTTTGATGGTGGACATTCTTTTTTTTTTTAATCTATAGAAAAAATAAATTGTCAAGAAAGAAGAAGCAGAGAGATACCAAAGAAGGAAATAAATTTTAGGTTTTTTTATTAGTATTAGTAGGTACTAGAAAAATTAAAACATAAGATAATTGGACCCAAACAAAATGTAACTTTTTTCACCTCTACACTTATCCTTATTTAGACCCAAGTAACAGATAGTGAACTTTTAGTATAAACTTATTTTAGTTGAAAATATTATAGCAAGCCCACCTGTGAACAAGTGTCTTGATCTTCACTAATGGAGAAATATATAATCAATGGAACACATAGTCTATTAGAAACAAATTTTTCATTGATACATATAATATAAATTTTGTGACTTCCATCAGTTGTTGTGATTCTCAAAGTACAATATATTTAATTGATAAACTTATTTATTTTTCTCATGAAAGCCTTATTACCTTAACCTCAACAGAATGGTAAATCTCATTACTTGGTCATCTAATGTGCAATGTTTTGTAAACGTTAATATGGATATAGTAGACAAGAACAAAATTGTGGTAGTTTCAATAATTTGTAAAGATTATGAGAACCTTATGTGGTTTGGAAATCACTACAATATTTTTTTTCCTCCTCAATTGCTAAGGGCATTCAAATGTGTAATTTTGTAATGTTAGTAAACAACATGTTTCCTACGTCATTATTAGGTGATGTCGTAGTGTAAGTGGAGGTCATCTACTCACCAATAATTACGTTAGATTTTCAATATAACATTGTTACTATAAATGTAATTAAGATTCTACTGATGTCTGTCTCATTATATCAACTTTTATGAGTGAAAAATGGAAATAGAAAACTCGACTGGATTACAAAGATTCATCTCGCATATTGTTGGGAATTTTATACTAACACCTTAGGTGTCGTGAGAGATGTGCTTACACCGCCTAGGCACAAATTAATGAAAAAAATTGATTAATTATAAAATTCCCCCTAGACGTAAGACGCTCATCTGCCAAAGCCACGAAACCGATTATACAAAATTGATTAAATATATACACTAAGAGTTTGATTGATTGTTTATATTTGTATCCCATATTATATGTTCGTCTGGCAATAAGATTAAAACATGTTAAAGAACGAATGTTAGATGGAATCAAAGGATTTTGTGTTGGATTTTTCAATTTGAAGTTTGTTATAATTTTTACAAATACACTCACCGTATCGATAAGTTTTGATGATAAAGTCATTATCAAAAATATATAAGAGAACCTTAAAAGATTTATAAATAGAGAGAGATTAAGATATGAGAAATGTGTATTTTATAGTAGGAGAGTAGAGACAAGAGTGTGTACATTTATTATCAAATGATTAGCATTTGTTTATAAGAAATTTTAACGACTTTGGAAGAATTGTACCTGGATCAAATCCCTTACACTTCCTTATTTCACTAAACTTATCTATTTTGTATCGCAGTCGAGGGTGATGTATCAGGATTCACTGATCTTTCTTATTACCAATTGTTTCTTATTAAATTTCTCTATATCTTTTGCAATTTGTATTCCCAACAATATCTTATGGACAATGTTGATTGATGTGTCTGAACTTACTGTTGTTATAGCATGTTATCTCTGTTCTTATTTTTAAAATTTCTCATGTGGATTGCTTGAACTTTCATTTCAACGAAATTTCTTTTCTTACACGATTCATTGTTTAATAAAATTCATTTATTGTTCATACTATGTAGTCAAAATAGAACATAAGAACGATATAAAATTATATTTATATTACAAAATAAAATATTTAACATATGTCAGCCTTTATAATTAATCCCTCTAATTTCTCAAATCAAGCTATTAGAGGGAGAAAAAATTTGAACCATCTTGAACTAGTATCAAACTTTATATAATGTATATGCAAATTTGAATAAGAATAAGTGGATATGATTATTTATCTATTTAGAATTTTAATATGATATTTATAACTATTAGGATAATATATGTTAATAATCATATTGTTTCTAGCTTCATATGTGACAAAGTTGTAATTTGTAATCTTTGAACACCCAATTGTTTTATCTTATATATTTTTTATGCAATGTTATCCTGACACATTTGTCTGAATATGGTCTTTAGCAAATTCACTTGAAAATGTGAGTCATTTCTCTAAATTAATTCGAACTAAGCAATGAATAAAAACCTTGAATTTTTTTGAATAAATATTCCCATAAAAACTTGCAAAGTTGTATGATGGAAAAATATTTGCTACTTTTATAATCCATTGATATATTTGGCTATTTTATAAAACAGGACCGACACCGAAACAAAAACTTGTTTACAAATATTTTATAAATTTATTGAGTTTCAAGTAGGTACAATTTAAATTCGAAAATCGCACGATCAAAACTAAACATTGTGACACACCTAAACTAAAAAACAAAGAATGTTTTCACATATACATACATATCAATAGAATAATCAGTCACTGCATCCATATTATAGGGACACATTAAGTGAGTGTAAACGAAATTTTGTCTTCTCATGCATAATTATTAACATATAACAATTTATTATTTTATCAAATTATAAATTTATCAATCAACATATTTTTTATGATTTTGCAAGATTCTAATATGACATAGCTTTAAAACTTGCTTGCGATTTTCTCCCCAAGATATATGTCTACAAAAATACTCAAAATTCATATACTAAAAGAAAATTTAAAATTTTCATGAAAAATTTAGGCTCAGATTCTTAATGATTCAGGTTATATGTCAACAATATAGTTCATGTCTAAATAAAATATACTATTTGATCACACAAAATACTTCTAGGATCTAAAATAATAGATATATATCCTTGTTGTATTAAAGAATTTTCATACTCAAGAGTCGATAATGTACTACTTTAGCATAACCTAAAAAATCCTATTCCAAAACCCCCATGATATCAAACTCGGGTAGGAGTTAATAGAGGAGTTCCGCCTAACAATCTGAATAATTCGCATATAGAGCAAGGTTTTTCCGAGAATAAGCCAATTTCATTTTCAAGCTGCTTGATTCAAGCCAGATCACGATATGGAAAATCAATTTATGATTTATGGAAACTACGATGGTGATACACAACAAGGTCAAGTTGTATCGAGTAAGATTTTTATACAAATGTGTGATACCTACATTACTCAACTTGTCACTCACGAGACACTATATTACACCATATTACTATTTTGATTTACCGGAGGTGCGAGTGAATGGTTGTATCATCAACCATCACATACAATTATATCATGGACAAAACTACAAGCAAGTTTCTTTGATTGCTATTATCCACACGGTATGAAAATGAAGAATCAAACAAAGCTTTCCATTTTCCACCAAGATGATGGTTAAAGTGTAGGCGAGACATAGATAAAGTTTTAACATCAGTTAACTAGATGTCCACTTCATGGTTATACCCTTCAGTTTTAATTTGTGATGTTCTATCAAGGTCCGATTATAATTCACAATTGAAAATAAATTACATTAAAAGAGAAGATTTTTAAAAGAAAGGTGCCCTTGTATTTTTTATTTATACCAAACCTTATTGTTATTAATTGTTTTTATATGTTCTGCATTACTAAAAAAAATTGTCATTAACATATTTAGTTATATTTTTAAAAATTAAGGAATACATTAACACACTAATATATAGATAATTAACTAATAATGCGTTTATTTATAATAGATAAAATAGCATAAAGTGTCAAAAAATATTCTTAATATATCTTATTTTTTCTTCCAAAATTTCAAGTTATTGTTCGGTTATCTTTGTTATCTTAATGGATTGTTGAGTTTGTTTAATTTGTTGAATATGTTTATAGGGGTTCATTTATAAATAAGGGCCAAAAAATATTATAAAGAATTATCTTGTCAATTGAAGTCCACAATGCTAAATAATTCTTGAAATATCACTGTGGCTAGTTATGCATTTTTTTGTACAACCCTATTGACCACTAACACCAAAAGCCCAACCCATATTATATGTGTATATATTCAAACCCTATTTTCCAAAACTCAACGCCTCATTATTCCTTATTAAATCACCACTATAATAATGTAGGTAAGTGTATATGAATTTCTCTTTCAGATATATGGGTAAAAATTTACTTGATTTGTGTAAGCTTGTGAACAACATTGTATCGTTAATCTCTAAGATCGATGGTCATAACATTTCAATTGAGGTATGCTTTTTTCATTATACTTTTATTCCTTATGGTTTGATTTTTATAGTTTTAACTTTAGGGTATCCGATAAATGAATTTTGTATATAATTCTTGCACGTTATATATTATTTAATTAACATAAATATATATTATTTTTAGGTTTATGAATTATAAATTATTTTATAAAATACAATTATACATTATTTTATAAAATACATGTGATGTTTATAATTTTTATTAAAATATTTGTGCATCTAAAACTAAGTGATTATCGTTCTCAACCTAACTAGTTTGTGATGAACAAAGAAATAGCTCTATAAATCCACTAGTAAACAAAAATGTTTAAATCTACATGGTTATTTTAACGACACACATATTGCCTTTAATAATATTTATTTAATCTCTAAAACATTATGTCTACTAATTAAAAGAAGAAAAAAATGATTTATGAGTTGAAGCCACTCCTTCGAAGAAATATTATTCAACTATATCATTCAATATGAGTCTCGTTACTAAATTCTTTACCTATCATTTTATCACTCATAAATGTGGTCACACTTTTCATATCCCAATTTTAAAATAAGTAATTTACTCAAAAATGAAATGTCTTTACAGTTTGTTATTCCTCTTCATCTTCAAGTTCTTTAAAGGTGCAAGGAATTACGAAAAACAGAAAATAATCAAGGTATACATTACAGTGTTGAAATTACGAATGTGTATTTACCTCCGTGGATAATATGCAGTGTTTCTGAAGCTATAATTAAATATTAATATTCAAATTAATTAATTTAGTGTTATGTTATTGTGATGTAGTTTTGTTATTAAATGTTAGTTTAGAAATGGTTGAATAAAATTGTGAAGATGAAGAAGGATTGAAAAAGAGTGTTTGGAATAGGAAATGCGAAACTTTTTTCTCATATGAGTTGTATGTTTGTTAAAGGGTTTAAGTATAGTGGTGGATCTTATACTCTTTCTGTGGGCCCTGTTTGATCTATATATGTATTTTGAATTCTTTTTTGGACACAAACTTTTCAAGGTTTTTGTAAATCTCTTGGTTGTATTAATGAGCTTTGTACAAGGTTTATTTTTGGGACATTTTGGGTACCTTATCGTTGATATTTGAAAACAATTGGGTGAAGAAACACGGTTATGTTGAAAGTGAAATTTAAAGTATCTTGAAAACATTTCTCTATTTATAAAGATAGAAAATTATATGTTATACATACTTAATATACTGATAATTTAATTAATAAAACAACTATACTCTTACGTTATTGAAGGTCCACTAGTTAAGAGTGTTATCTTCATTAAAATATCTTCATTAAGAGTGTTACTTTTACAAGATAAAGGACTAAATTGCAGAAGATTCCTTACTTTTATACCATAAGTAAAAGAAAACAAGATATACCACAATTAATATGCTTTTTTCTTCCTTAGTCTTTACAGTTTACACCATGAAATTCCACAACATAATTGGAGGTTTTTCAAAATTGACATCTAAACTTAATTAAGGAACATAAAAATCAAACAAAAATTAAAAATTGAACTGAAATATAATTAAGGATACTATTCGTTGAGAAGTAGTTTACAGTAGAAGAATAAGAGAGAAGCCCATCTTCAAACACATCATGCAACTGAATCTCTTTTAAAGTAAATATAAAAGGAACGAGTAAGACATAACAAATTTCACAAAACAACAAAATATCTCTCTACACTTACTTCTCACCCGAAAAAAAGACTCACTTCTCAACGGAAAATACACTCATTTCTCACCGGAAAACTCTTCATTTCACCACGTTGATTTCTATTTCTCAATTCAACGGCTTTTTAGCTTGGCTCTCTCCCTGTGCCTATTCATCGCTTTTAATATGCAATTTGATCAGGTACATATTGTTTGTCTCATAAATTATTGTCTCATCCGATTTCTTTTTCATGTTTAGCTATTATTCTTATCTGTAATATATGGAAAATTCATTTAAACAGATATTCATAATATAATTATTTATTTATAATTAGTTTAGGTCAAACCAATTGTAGAGTTCAAATAACGTAATGTAACTGTATGATATGATTATCTATAGATTAATTTTTTAGTAGAGTTTATATAATATTTTTGTTTGAATCAAAGTGTGTTTTATCGATTAACCTTTGTTATTTAGTTGAATCAGTGTATGTTCTGAAATTGTTATGTAGTTGAATCAAACTGTGTTCTGTAAACTAAGTATATTTAATAAATCGAATCTTAATTGTTCAGTTTAATTATCTATACACTAAACTTGTTATGTAGTTAAATCAGATTTAAGAAAGGAAAACTATCCAAAGATTAACAAAAAATGGTTCAAGGAAAAGAAGTTTAAGTGGCTCTTCAATTAAGAGATCAAACATTCCAGTACTTCAAGTAAGGCAGTCACATCGCCAGCATATCACGATTCCATACAATCACCACCCACTGATATTCATGCAATAGCAGCTGAATTAGTGAAGGGTAATAATTCTTTCACTCTTGTTGGTTATATTGTTTATATATGTGTATATATGTGTATATATATTATCAAACTAATCGATTTGTCTTGGCATATAAGATAACTCAAAGGACACTAGAAAAGGAAGATATGGTACAACATTGAAACTCCTTTTTAAGTAAGCTGTAAAAAATAAAGTTCAAATTATCCACAATGGATTTGGCTAGCCTATTGGAAATGGATCAGATAAATTTAGAAGTTGGTGTGGTGTTATTGCCAGACATGGAAAGTTATCTCCATTAACTTATCCCGGTGGGATATGATGCCAAGCACGTTTAAAGAGTTACATCTCGAATTTCTAAAAGTAAGAAAAATGTTACTTCAATTATCTAACGCCTTAAAAGTTGTTTGATATAAATCATTACTTTTTATTTTACAGATGTATTTTACTTTCGATGAATCTGCCTTGGAATACAATATTAGAAAAATTATAGGACAAAAATGGAAAGACTGGAAGAACACATTGCATAGTTTTGTTGATTTAAATAAATCTTTGGAGGAAAATATGGATAAGGCGATTGATGAACGAGTAGATCCAAACCAGTGGAAACAATTGGTTCCAGTTTGGTTTACAAAGTGTATTAGGTATTGCTTTTGTTTAGTGGGGTTGATCTTTAGTTGTACCTACAGGTATTGCTTGTCTCAGTTTCTTATCTACAGGTGAATGTATATGAGAAAGCCAAACAATATAAAGCAAAGCATGATATCTTTCATACATGTGGTCGAAAGCCTTATGCTTAAATCCGAGAGGATTTAGTAAGAATGATACTTTGATTAGCATGAGAATAATAGTAATTAACATTGAAATATATCTTTACAGGGACATGATGTGGGGGATATTGAATTTTTTCACCGAACACACACTCATGCTAAAGATGGAAGAATAAACCCGTTGTTGGTGAAAGTTTGATATTTATTTACTACCTTAGTTCCTAGTGACTTTCAACATTTAGTGTTTTCCTAATGGTTTAAATATTGTTTTAGGAACAATGTAAGAATATAATTGACAGCAGGAATTTAAAGAGGGAAGAGGTAGAACACAGTCTTGATCTATAATCTGAGATCTTCAGTGAGGTAGTGGGAAAAGAAGGGATTAGGACCTACTTGATCAGCTGTTCATGGATCAAACAAATTTAATAAAAATACGATTGAGAAAATTAAAAAGCATTATGAAGCCGATATGTAAAAAATGCGAGCAGAAGTGGAAGAGCTTAAAGAAGAACACAAAACTGAGATGGCAGAAATGCAAGTTAAAATAGAATCAAAGTTTAACGAAGAACTTCAAGTGCAAAAGAAAGAGACAAATGATTTGAAGATGATGTTTAAATCTTTCATTTCCGCACCCATTAAAAAATAGTTTTTGAATAGGGTTTGAGTTTATATAGTTCTGCTAGTTGATTAAAACTCCCTCAGTTGGACTATTTTTGTATTGCTTTTTATGTAAAACTTCTATATTTTGTTATAACTCGGTATTTGCAATCTTTTGTCATACATGGACATATTTTGGTCATTGAGACATAATTACAACATATATACTCATTAAACTATTTAATAGCGTAACATAAATTTTGTCTTAGAAAACTATATCTAGAATAAGATTTTGATATGAAAGAGTATTCTTAAAACATGCTTTGCTATTTTAGGTTTTCTTGGTGTTCTATATTTAAATTTGCTTCACTATCTAAGATATTCTTATGGAATTTTACCACCACATATTTTGTTGCTTCTAAACCCTTCCAATACACTTTTCGAAAGTCCTTTTTGCAAGTAGCAATCAGAATAAGAATTATGAAACTTGAATCTAAGAAAAAAATAATTAGATTAAATTTGACAAGACTGTACAAAGAAGGCCCCTTTAACAAAAAAATTCATCTAGTTCAAAAATCAAACTCCCTCATATCCACGTACAATATTCTAGTGGATACAAGAATTGAGAGGTTGTGTGTAGTTCATTGTATTGGATAAAAATGTGATGAAAATTTGTATCACAAGTTTCAAAAGAGTCATTATATAAGATGCAAATATTGATGAACAAACATCAACAAAAGTCATCTAGACATAATAAAAGTTCGACAAAAAATAATATTAAAGAAGAAATCTATTAACATTATGTAAGAAAATAGAAAGTCTACATGAAATATTATTTGGTAAAGAAGTAATATAGTATAAATTTGTTATTAATAATAAATATATTTATCAATATCATATACTATTTAATAGATAATTAAATTATATAGAGTAAAATATACAAGAAACTATACATTTCAACTAATATAATTATAATGCCACAAAAAAGAATATTTAATGAGAATAAGGTATTATATTAACTAAAAACAAGAAAACAAGTTAATAACCAAAAATATCCAAATATTTATTATATTCTCAACCAAATAAAAAACATATATTCATGTTTATTCCAAATATTCCTTCCATATGAGTACTGAAATAAATAAAAGTATAATTTACTTATTTGGAATACTATTTTCTATGATAATTCTAATAAGATGGAGATAATGTTACAATGTTCTTTTTAAGAAATCAAATGATATGTAGAATTAATTTTTTTGTCCATATTGTTTTTTTATTGTTACTTAAATTCAAGTACATTTTCTTTGTGTTTTGATTTTATAAAATTTTGCGTATGAAATTGGTTTTTACATATACATATTATTAATTTTATCATATACTGAGAAAATAAATGTATATATTTAGATATTTATCTTAAGGAATGAATTGAAAATTTTATGAGTTCAAATTATATGGATGAATTAAAAATTAAATCAAAATAAAATGAGAAGTGTGGGGACAGTAAAAAAGTTTTTTATAACACTAAGATACAAGCGATAATTTGTGCAACTCTACTAAGTGCCAATTTAGAAGTGTTTATAGGTAAAAATACTTAATAGTGCTTCTAGAACTTTATAAGTGTGTTAGTCCCTTAAAAACCTTTTTAAGAGAAGTATCAAATATATGCTTCTTAAAAAAATGTACTTAAAGATATTTTAGATTTTAAAATAATCTTTATAATTTTTTAAGATATTTCAATTCAATCTTAAAAGTATTTTTATGTTAAAATAAGCACTTTTGAACAGACACTATGTATATACACTTCTCTTGAATACAATAAATATATTATTTTTATCCATTAGTTTAAAGGTATTCTATAAATATTAATACTTTTTTAATGTATTATATTTTTTTTTACAATTTTAGCTAAGCAGGAAGAACAAATGAGTAGTTAAATATTATTGTAAGCATACGAGAAACCCCATAAAAAATTGAGTTTACTATTTTTTTAATTTTTTAATTCATATCAACACATATATTAAAATCTTAAGGCTAACTAAACTAGGTCCACCATCCTTTACTACTAAATTTAAATACATTATTTAACTTAAATCTCACACACAACACTTTTATCGTTCTCTGAATTTATATTGTGTTTTATAATTTCCTCAAGATTATCTTTCTCGTAATTGTTATTTATATTGAAATATATATTTTTTTAAAATATATCAAAATCCTCATTAATTAGAGTAACCAAGTACAATACTATTACAAATGGTTACAATATTCTCGTTTTAAGGATAAAAAAAATTCCACAAAGCTAATAACTCACTCAAACATCTTGAACTAGTAACCAATTTTATTTTTTATGAATTTTAAATTTTATTAAATTTATTGCTTCTACAATTTTTATCCCAAATAATATTATTGTATTTATATTTAATTTATAAATTATATCTATTTGAATTAATACATCAACTAAAATATTTTAATATCCTAGAGTGAACAATATAAAAATTTAAAATATTACTATTATACACAAATTTATTTAAATAAAGAACAGTTTAGAATTATATTGTACTACAATTTCTGTTTGTTTACTAATTTTAATATGATTTTGATTACTATAATTATATGGTATGTATCTCAAAAAATTTCAAATATATTATTGAATAATAATTACGCTATTTAAAATTGTATCAACATATAAAGAAATTATACATAAATTAAATTATGTTAAATAAATTAAAATAACTATTAAAGACACCATAACTCAATACTTATTACATGTTTTAATTAAAAAATAATAATATAAAACAAAAAAATCACTAAAATTTCACAAATAATTAATTTATACTAGCCAAATGGAAAAATAAATTCTAACCTAGCACATATGAGGTTATTAAATATATTAAGGTGTTGTCAATATAAAATTATCGTTGGATAAGTATATGTATGAAAGAGTTTAAGTTATGCATCAAACTTAGCTAATTGGCAATAAGAGTATGTTGTTGTCTCAAAATATGTTGTTGTCTTATATTCATATTCAAATTTAATGTATATTTAATCATTTTTTTGCTTAGACAACCTATTTTATATGGTTATCAACTAATATGATATGACTACGTGTTCCAAATAATAATTTAAAACCCATTAATAGGTCTCTTTCTGCTTGAATATTTAATACTTTAATCATAAACGTTAAGTCCGACTTTTACACCTACTTTTATTTTATTAATTATTATATTACTACTAAATAAAAATAAAATCTTTTAATATTATATTTTTTTTATGAATGTTGTAGTTAACAAATTTTTCAGTCACATACATTATTACATTACTATATTTAATAAAACATTGTCACAGTATGTAAAAAAATAGAAATTATAGATGGACAATTATTTAATAAACAAATAATATTATACTAAAAGAAAATAGGGAATCGAAACACAATTTATGGCCTTTGACGAAGCTATCGGTGTAGATACTGCCGACACCTTACACTACATTAAAAATTAAATTTAAAAGAGTTGCATCCAATTAGAATTTTAATATGATATTTATAACTATTAGGGTAATATATGTTAATAATCATATTGTTTCTAGCTTCATATGTGACAAAGTTGTATTTGTAATCTTCGAACACCCAATTGTTTTATCTTATATATTTTTAATGAAATGTTACCTTGACACATTTATCTACAACATTGTTAATTTTATTTAAACTTATAACTAAAAACACCAATTTCTTCATAAAAAAAAGGGAGAAAATTTATCATTGTATATATCTTTTAAGAAAAGATTTAGTATTACTCTTACATTGTTGACCAAATCTTATCAAATTCATTAAATAGAATTTTAATAGAATGAAATCTACTATTTACTCTAAAAGCTAAATCAAAAAAATTATATACTCACATGCACTAGTTCTAATACATTTACTTTCCCTCCCAATAAAATGAAATATTAATAAAAAAATAACCTTTAAAATCTTAAAAACATAGAAACCTTTCTAAATAAGTACACTCATGTAATACTAAGACTAACTGTAATTTATAGTTAAACTCATTTATCGGCAGTACTTTATTTCATAAAAAAAAACTAATATTTCTTACTCATTTAAACTACTTAATGAGAAATAAACTTTTCTACTTCCCTCAATTAGGTTTATTTCATTCTATTTAAAAAAACAAGACTACTAACCTTCACTGCCAATACAAATATTTTCACTCTATCAATTACATATTAATAGTAATTTTGAAAATCCCATTTTTCAAAAACATACATCACAAGTAACTAAGCCGTGAGTTTCAATAACAAAATCACTAGTTAAACAAAATTTACCTGAAAAGCTTTATTGATCTCTCTATATGAAGTAATAAACTTCTTCAAACTCAAGGAGTTGAGCGTGATAGGGTTTCCTTAATGGAGATGAAACACATGTGTTTGGTTGATGAAAACCTAAAAGTTTTTCTAGTCCCTCTTTATTTTTTGTTTGTAATAACCTTAAAAGATAAATATACATGAATGGTTAAAATGGTAAAATAACTCGTTATTAAAAGTTAGATGTTACAACTATTAGTCAAACCTTTTCATAGCCACCCTTCATGGTGACCTGCAAATATTAAAATTAAACAAATTGTTAAAATAATTAAAAGAACACAAAATCAAAAAATAACACCTTAAAATGCATAAATTTATATAGAAGAAATTAATATAAGAAATGTTAAAACATAATGACAATAATTGCTCAACTAAGTGTAGTTTGACCGGTAAATGCATATTTCTATGCTTAAAACTATGTGATGAGAGTTTATCAAACTTTAATGGATACTTCGATGAATATAAAATTGTAATATTTTTTACATATGGTTCTATAGAATTTTGGGTTTCAAATAGTTTAATGTTCTATTAAAATTAAAAAAAATAGATACATAGAGTAGCTTATTAATTGTTGTAATTCATATACATATTTATTTATTCAGGAATGCATTATGGTTGTTGGATCTTTCAATCATTACGTGGATATCCAAACTTCCTAGTATGTTATACCTCTTTGGTCAATTCAAAATAAATTCATATATATGAAACCATTTTTGTTTGGTATTCTAATAGAATTCATGGTATAGATTGTGTTTGTCATCTTTCTATTCTTCGCCAATATGTTGAATTTAGTTATAGTTAACTTGTTTGTTTAGTCTATATATTTAAATATGACAAAAATTTGAGTGAACTCAAACAAAAATAATTTACAAAATAATAAAATTTATGGATACCAAAACAATTAAGATCATTATTTTATATTTTATAGCATGCTTGTGTTAGAATGGAAATGGAATATAAATTAAATGTATTGTGTATACAAGAATATGTTGTTGACTAGGCCACTTTTTAGTTATATCTTTAGTATCCTAATCCCTGTTTATCTTTTTTGTATTTTATTATATATATTTGTTTAATTGATTAGTTAATTTTTCTATTCATTTTTATCCTGATCCTTTTGGGTTGTAACCCAATTTAATGTTGTTTCTTTTTCAGAATTACAAAATCTAATACTTTATATTGATAGTATTATTTAGTAACCAAGTACATTGTGAAATTGCGTTAGACAACAACTCAATAAGAAAGTGACATGTGGCAAATACTATAATCTTATTAGTTATGTAATAATTAGAATAGTTTAAAACTTCAAAGTAAATTTATATACCAATGATAATAATTCAGTTTGAAAAGAAAAAATCAAGCTTACGGAATTAAATTCCACAATATTTCAAAGCGATTCCAAAATAAATTTATAAAAGCATAGAATTGATAAATTTTCATGAACACGTTACACAAGAAAAAATTACTTATAGGTTACAAATATAGGGGTGGACACATGTCAATGTGAAAAATATTTTATCCATTAAAATACACCAAGTATTGGTAGGACTAAATATAAGTTATTTTATACAATTATATCATCACATGCTCAACTATTAGGTTTTTGTGTGATTTATACAATCTTATAATTTAAAATGTTTCTTATATTTTATTATGTATAATTATTTATTGGTAAGGAAATTACAATACAACAATATATCTAAAATTTATATTATTCAGAACATAATATACTATGTATATATATATATTATCTTTATATATTAATAAAGTGATTACTTTACGAACCACAATTAGTTTATATAATTATAAAGTGATTAATATACTAACCTTAATTATTTTAAAAAGAGATTTGGATATTATTGAAATGCAATGATCATAGACCTCTGAAATACACTTCAAAATTACTTCAATTGGTATTGAGTACACGACCTCTGAATTTTTTATTACATGTGAACAATTATAACCATAATTTTGTTTTATAATATATAATTATCTATTGTATTCAAATTTACACTAATCATGAATATTCTAATATCTTTAATTAATTAATTATATATATCATTAATCCATAAACCACCACATAATATAAAATTATATTTTTATATAAGAAATAATATTTGTAAATAACCTCAAAAAATATGTTTAAAAAACTATTTTTCACGTGCAAGAATAAGATCCCATATTACCTAACAAAATGATAATATTTATAATGAAACTTTTTGTTTCATATAGACTCTTATGAGTAGTAACTTTTGAGAAAACTGAATTTTTTAATTTGTATTTTCTAAATCAATTTTAAAAAAATAAAGATCTAGCATGAATAATTTTCACTAATGAAACATTTAGCTTATAAAATTAGTTGTAATGTTACGAAAAAAGTCATATACTGATTTTTTGTGTTGGTGGGGGTGCTTGTGTTGATGGTGGATGTTATTTGTCTTATAAAATTTAGAAAAGAAGATGAAGTGTCAAGAATGAAGAAGCTGAGAGCTACCAATGAAGAAAATAGATTTTACGGTTTTTTTAGTATTAGAAAAATATCCAACATAAGATAATTGGTCCAAAATTAAATGTAACAATATTCCACTTTAAAATTATCCTTATTTAGACCCAAATAAAAAATAGTGGACTTTTAGTCTAAAATTATTTTAGTTGAAAAGTATTATAGCAAACCCACATGTGAACAAGTGTCGATCTTCACTAATGGAGAAATATATAATCAATAGAATATATAGTGTATTCGAAAAAAAAATTTCATTGATAAATATAATATGTAATTTGTGACCTCCATCAATTGTTGTGGTTGTCAAAGTACATTATATTTAAATAATAAACTTATTTTTTCTTCTCATGAATGCCTTATTACATTAACCTCAACAAAATTTTAAATATCATTACTTTGTCACCTAATCACCTAATGTGCAACGTTTTGTAAAAGTTAATATGGATAGACAAGAAATAAGTTGTAGTAGTTTAATTACTTTGTAAAGATTATGAGAACCTAATTGTGTTTGGAAATCACGACAATATTTTTTTAGCCTCCTTTTATATTTCTAAGGCCAATCCAATGTGCAATTTTGTAATGTTATTATACAACATGTTCCCCTACGTCTTTATTATGTGATGGCGTAGTGTAAGTTGTGGTCAAATACTCATCAATCACTACGTTAGATTTTCAATATAACTTTGTTACTTGAAATGTATTTAAGATTCTAATCATGTATCTCTCATTATATCAAGTTATATGAGAAGAAATAGAAATAGAGATCTCAACTGGATTACAATGAATCATCTGGCAGATTATCTTCCTAATTATTGGATTATAAGAAATTATATGGTTTATTAAAGTCTTGCATCGTATTTGACTTGTAAGGTGTCATGTGTCTATTAAACTATTATATACTCTTGTTGTATTTATTTTTTGCCTTTCAATCTTTAAATGAATTAAATATATTTTGACAAAAAGGGTTACTATATATTTTTTTCTCATGTATATTTAATTACATAATTATAAAAATACAATATCACAACATATCCTAAAGACACAGTTTGCAAGTTAATCAATAGTAACCCAATTCATCTCTACCCTAGACACTTATTACTACTGAAGTCTACCAAAGGAAATCGTTGTCCACTACGGTGAAAGTTGCATCTGATGTCGAAGGTATCTTATATGTTTCTGAGACGTAATTGTGTGAGCAACCATCTTTGAATCGGTCGAGCCAAACTAACTCATCATCTAGTCCTGCAAATAAATCTTCATAGATAGGAGTATGTAAAATCTGCAAACCATCATAAATATCTTCAACCTCTTTCAACATATCATTAATTTCCATCCGACCATCTTCAATATTTTTTTGGGTCGGAAAGACAATCTCTAGCGACAAGTAGAAAAATTTGTCTGGGTCATCAATTTTTAATTTTTTAGGGGCTTGCACATTTTGAAAATAGATATTTCGGCCTTTTGCGGCGGATTCCTGCACGAGGTTCTTGGCGAGTTGGCATAGGATGATCGTGTTCATGCGTATAAGTCACAGTAAGCATAATAGGGTTGGTTTTGTTTTGATCTACTTGCTTTCGACCTAGGCACTCCTTTGAAGTGACACATTTGTAGTAAACCGGCTTTGATTCAAAATATTGATTATAATTCATTTGAAACTTATTAAACATCTATAAATACATTAAAAAGAAAATACGCATTTTTAGACGTCCTATATAAGTGTGAAATAAGGTTAATACAATAAAGATTTCATATTACTTATACATTGTTGACCAAATCTTATCAAATTCATTAAGTCGTATTTATTTAGAATGAAATCTAATATTTAATTTAAAACTAAGTCGAAAACATTATATACTCTTATGCAAGGGTGCTAATACATTTCCTTGGCTCCCAGTAAAATGGAATATAATAAAACAAAACATAACCTTTAAAAACTTTAAAACATAGAAACTTTTCTAAATAAGTACATTAGTATAAACCTAAGACTAACATTAATTTTTGGTCAAACTCATTTGTCGGTAGTACTGTATTTCTTAAAAAAATATATATTTATTAATCATTTAAACTACTAAACAAGAAATAAACTTTTTTGCTTCCATAAAATAGGTTTTTCATATTGTTTTAAAAAAACAAGACGACTAATCTTCACTACCAATTCAAATATTTCAACGGTATCAATTACATATTAATAGTAGTTTTGAAACTCCCTTTTTCCAAAAGCATACCTCACAAGTAACTACACCCTAGAGTTTAAATAACAAACTCACTGATAAATAAAATTTACCTGAAAAGCTTTATTGATCTATCTATATGAATTAATAAACTTTTTCAACTGAAGGACTTAGGCATAATATGGTTTCCTTAATCGAGATGAAACACTACTTTGGTTGATGAAAACCTAAAAAATTTTCTAGTCTCTCTTTATTTTTTGTTTATAATAATATTAAAATAAAAATATACATGAATGGTTAAAATTTTAAAAGAACTAGTTATTAAAAGTTAGAAGTTAAAAGTATTAGTGGAACCTTTTCATAGCCACCTTTCTTGGTGACCTACAAATATTAAAATAAAACAAATAGTTAACTAATTAAAAAAAAAAAATAACACCTTAAAATGATTAAATTTATATAGAGGAAATCAATTTAATAAACTGCAGATAACAAACTCACTAATAAACAAAATTTACCTGAAAAGCTTTATTGATCTATCTATATGAATTAATAAACTTCTTCAAACTGAAGGAGTTGAGCGTAATAGGGTTTCCATCATTGAGATGAAACACTATTTTGGTTGATGAAAACCTAAAAGTTTTTCTAGTCTCTCTTTGTTTTTTTGTTTGTAATAATCATAAAAGAAAAATATACATTAATGGTTAAAATTTTTAAAGAACTAGTTATTAAAAGTTAGAAGTTAAAAATATTAGCAGAACCTTTTCATAGCCACCTTTCTTGGTGACCTGCAGATATTAATATAAAACAAATAGTTAACTAATTAAAAAACAAAAAAAAAACAAAGAAGTAAAACCTTAAAATGTTTAAATTTATATAGAGGAAATCAATTTAAAAATTGCTTTACTAATTTAAGTATGACTAGTTGATGCATATTTCGATGGTTAAAACTATGGATTGAGATTTCATAAACTTTTATATTTACTTCGATGAATATAAAACTGAAATTTGTTTTACATATGGTTTTATAGAATTTTGGGTTCTAATAATATAATATGCTGAAACAACCAAAAAATTAGATATACAGCATGGGAGTTTATTTATTTGGGAATGCATTATTGTTGTTAGATGATTTATCAATGATTTTTTTATATTTCCCTTAGGTTTCATTTTTTTTTTATCTATCAATCATTACATGGGTATCCAGACTTCCTGGAAATTAATATTTCTGTGGTGATTGCAAAATTAATATTAGTGAACATTTATATATATGAAGTGTTTTGTTTGGTGTGTCAGATTGAATCCTTTGTATAGATTTTGTTTGTCATCTTTGTATTCTTCGACAATATGTTATATATCTACTTATAGTTAACTTGTTTGTTTAGTCTATATATATAACTAGGTATTACACAACAAAAAATTAAATGAACTGAAATAAAAATAAATTACTAAATAATAAAAAAATGTATACCAAATAAATTAAAAATATTATTCTATATGTTCTAGCATAGTTGTATGAGATTGGAAATGGAATGGAAATAAAATGTATTGTATTTGTGTATACAAGAATATGTGGGTGGTTCAAATATAGTGGGATTAATTTTTATATAATGTAATGGCTAACTAGGCCACTTTTTGGTTATAATTTTAGTATCATAATTCTAATTTATTTCTTTGTGTTTTGTTATATATATTTGTTCAATTTATTAGTTAATTTTTGTATTCATTTTTAACTTGCTGCTATTGGGTTGTAACCCCGTTTAATGTTGTTTGTTCTTCTTAAATTAAAAATCTAATACTTTATATTGATAGTGTTATTTAGTAACCAAGTTCATTGTCAAATTGCACAAGACAACAACTCAATAAGCAAGTGACGGATGGCAAATAATATAATCCTATTTGTCCAATTTATGAGTGGACACGTGACAATTTGAATATATTTATCCATTAGAATACACCATGTATTCGTAGGACTAAATGTAAGTTATTTTATGCAAATAGATCAACACATGCTCGACTATTAGGTTTTTGTGTACGTTATACAATATTTTAATTTAAAATGTTTAGTATATCTTAGTATGTATAATTATTTATGGTAAAGAAATTACAACAAAACAATATATCAATAATTTATATTATTCAAAACATAATATACCACATATATTATCTTTATATAATTATAAAATTATTAGTTTATGAACTATAAGTATTTAATATAATTAAAAAGTGATTAATATACTAACCTTGATTATTTTGAGAAGATATCTGGATATTATCGAAATGCAATGATCATCGATCTTTGAACTATACTTTAAAATTACTTCAGTTTTTTATAGAGTACACCACCTTATGAAAAAAGTTATTATATGTGAACATATAGAACCATAAATTATTTTTATAATATATAAGTATCCATTGTATATAAATTTAAACTAATCATGAAAATTTTGATATTTTTGATTTTTTAATCAAATATAATTATATATCATTAACCCATAAACCACCACATCATATTAATTACATTTTTATATAAGAAAAAAGTATATGTAAATAACATCTAAAAATATATTTTAAATAAATATTTAACCATCTTTGGTATCTCCAAAATCTCTCAATTATATCAAGAAAATATCAATTTTTTTATATGACTAGTTAGATTTAATATAATTTTTACATAAAAGAATAAGATCTCAAATTGCCCAACAGAATGAAAATATTTATAATGAAACTTTTTGTTTTGCATAAAATCTTATGAATAGTAACTGCTTTATAAGATCTCAATTTTTTTTATTTGGATCTGGGATCTGAGTTTTTTTTATCTGTATTTTCTAAACCAATTCTAAAAAATATAGATCTAACATGAATAATTTTCACTTATAAAATGTTTAGCTTATAAAATTAGTTGTAATGTTACAAAAAATGTCACATACCTATTTCTTATGGTGGGTGGGGGTGGTTGTTTGATGGTGGACGATCCTTTTTTTTAATTTACAGAAAAGATGAATTGTCAAGAAAGAAGAAGCGGAGAGATGCCAAAGAAGGAAATAGAGTTTAGGTTTTTTTTGTTAGTATTAGTAGGTACTAGAAAAATTAAAACATAAGATAATTGGACCCAAATAAAATGTAACTTTTTTCACCTTTAGACTTATCCTTATTTAGACCCAAATAAAAGATAGTGAACTTTTAGTATAAACTTATTTTAGTTGAAAAATATTATAACAAGCCCAACTGTGAACAAGTGTCTTGATCTTCACTAATGGAGAAATATATAAACAATGGAATATATAGTTTATTAGAATTTTTTTTTTTATTGATACATATAATATAAAATTTGTGACTTCCATCAGTTGTTGTGATTCTCAAAGTACAATATATTTAATTGATAAACTTTGTCACCTAATGTGCAATGTTTTGTAAACGTTAATATGGATATAGTATACAAGAACAAAGTTGTAGTAGTTTCGATAATTTGTAAATATTATGAGAACCTTAGGTGGTTTAGAAATCACTACAATATTTTTTTGTCCTCCTTAATTGCTAAGGGCATTCCAGTGTGTAATTTTGTAATGTTATTAAACAACATGATTCCTACGTCATCATTAGGTGATGTCATAGTGTAAGTGGAGGTCATCTACTCACCAATACTACGTTAGATTTTCAATATAACATTGTTACTAGAAATGTAATTAAGATTCCAATGATGTCTCTCTCATTATATTAACTTTTATGAGTAAAAATGGAAATAGAAAACTCGACTGGATTACAAAGATTCATCTCGCGTATTGTTGGGAATTATATACTAACACCTTAGGTGTCGTGAGAGATGTGCTTACACCGCCTAGGCACAAATTAATGAAAACAAATTTGATTAATTATAAAATTCCCCCTAGACGTAGGACCCTGGTCAGCTGCCAAAGCCACGACACCGAGTTATACAAAATTGATTAAATATATACACTAAGAATTTGATTGAGTGTTTATAATTGTATCACGTATTATGTGTTCGTCTAGCAATAAAATTAAAACATGTTGAAGAACGGATTTTTAGATAGAATCAAAGGATTCGATTTGTGTTGGATTTTTCAATTTGAATTTTGTTACAAATTTTACAAATACACTCCCCGTATCGATTAGTTTTGATGATAAAGTCATTATGAAAAATATATAAGAGAACCTTAAGCGATGTATAAATAGAGATAGATTAAGATATGAGAAATGTGTATTTTATAGTAGGAAAGTAGAGACAACAGTGTGTACATTTATTATCAAATGATTAGCATTTGTTTATATGAAATTTATACGACTTTGTAAAAATTGTACCTGGATTAAATCCCTTACATTTCCTTATTTTACTAACCTTATCTCTTTTGTGTCGCTGTCGAGGGTGATGTCTCAGGATTCACCCATCTTTCTTATTACCAACTATTTCTTATTAAATTTCTCTGTATCTTTCGCAATTTGTATTCCCACCTATATCTTATGGACAATGTTGCTTGATGTGTCTTAACTATTAGTTGTTATAGCATGTTATCTCATTTCTTATTTTTAACATTTCTCATGTGGATTGCTTGAACTTTCATTTCAATGAATTTTTTTTTTACACGATTCATTGTTTAATCAAATTCATTAATTGTTTATACTATGTTGTCAAAATATAACATAAGAACGATATAAAATTATATTTATATTACAAAATAAAATATTTAATATATGTCAGACTTTATAATTAATCCCTCCAATTTCTCAAAAAAAGCTATTAGAGGGAGAAAAAATTTGAACCATCTTGAACTAGTCTGAAACTTTATATAATGTATATGCAAATTTGAATAAGAATAAGTGGATATGATTATTTATCTAATTAGAATTTTAATATGATATTTATAACTATTAGGATAATATATGTTAATAATCATATTGTTTCTAGCTTCATATGTGACAAAGTTGTAATTTGTAATCTTCGAACACCCAATTGTTTTATCTTATATATTTTTTTATGCAATGTTATCTTGACACATTTATTTGAAAATGGTCTTTAGCAAATTCAGTTGAAAAGGTGAGTCATTTCTCTAAATTAATTCGAACTAAGCAATGAGAAAAAAACCTTGAAATTTTTGTAATAAACATTCCCATAAAAAATAGCAAAGTTGTATGATGGAAAAATATTTGCTACTTTTATAACCCATTGATATATTTGGCTATTTTATAAAATAGGACCTACACTGTAACAAAAACTTGTTTACAAATATTTTTGTAAATTTATTGAGTTTCAAGTAGGTACAATTTAAATTCGAAAATCGCACGATCAAAACTAAACATTGTGACACACCTAAACTAAAAAACAAAGAATGTATTCACATATACATACGTATTAATTAAAAAATCAGTCACTGCATCCATATTATATGGTAACATTAAGTGAGTGTAAGCGAAATTTTTTCTTCTCATGCATAATTATTAACATATAACACTTTATTATTTTATTAAATTATAAATTTATCAATCAACCTATGTTTTTGATTTTGCAAGATTCTAATATGACATAGCTTTAAAAGTTGCTTGCGATTTTTTCCACAAGATGTAGGTCTACAAAAATACTCAAAATTCATATACTTAAAGAAAATTTAAAATTATTTCATGAAAAACTTAGGCTCAGATTCTTATTGATACAGGTTATATGTCAAAGATATAGTTCATGTCTCAATAATATATTCTATTTGATAACACAGAATACTTCTAGGATCTAAAATAATAGATATATATACTTGTTGTATTAAAGCCTTTTCATACTCAAGAGTCGATAATGTACTACCTTAGCGTAACCTAAAAAATCCTATTCCAAAACCCCATGATATCAAACTCAAGTAGGAGCTAATAGAGGAGTTCCACCTAACAATCTAAATAATCCGCATATAGAGCAACGTTTTTCCGAGAATAAGCCAATTTCATATTCAAGCTGCTTGATTCGAGCCAGATCAAGATATGGAAAATCAATTTTTGATTTATGAAAACTACGATGGTGTTACACAACAAGGTCAAGTTGTATCGAGTAAGATTTTTATACAGATGTGTGATACATACATTACTCAACTTGTCACTCACGAGAAACAATATTATACCATGTTTCAATTTTGCATTACCAGAGGTGCGAGTGAATGGTTGTATCATCAACCATCACATACAATTATATCATAGACCAAACTGCAAGCAAGTTTCTTTGATCGCTATTGTCCACACGGTATGATAATGAAGAATCAAACACAGCTTGCTATTTTCCACCAAGATGATGGTTAAAGTGTAGGCGAGACATAGATAAAGTTTCAACATAGGTTAGCTAGATGTCCACTTTATGGTTATACCCTTCAGTTTCAATTTGCGATGTTCCATCAAGGTCTCGATTAGAATTCACAATTGAAAATAAATTACACTAAAAGAGAATATTTTTCAAATAAATGTGCCCTTGTATTTTTTATCTATACCAAACATTATTTTTCAAAGAAATGTGTCGTTGTCTAAATAAAATATACTATTTGATCACACAAAATACTTCTAGGATCTAAAATAATAGATATATATCCTTGTTGTATTAAAGAATTTTCATACTCAAGAGTCGAGAATGTACTACCTTAGCATAACCTAAAAAATCCTATTCCAAAACCCCCATGATATCAAACTCGGGTAGGAGTTAATAGAAGAGTTCCACCTAACAATCTGAATAATCCGCATATAAAGCAAGGTTTTTCCGAGAATAAGCCAATTTCATTTTCAAGCTGCTTGATTCAAGCCAGATCACGATATGGAAAATCAATTTATGATTTATGGAAACTACGATGGTGATACACAACAAGGTCAAGTTGTATCGAGTAAGATTTTTATACAAATGTGTGATACCTACATTACTCAACTTGTCACTCACGAGACACTATATTACACCATATTACTATTTTGATTTACCGGAGGTGCGACTGAATGGTTGTATCATCAACCATCACATACAATTATATCATGGACAAAACTGCAAGCAAGTTTCTTTGATTGCTATTATCCACACGGTATGATAATGAAGAATCAAACAAAGCTTTCCATTTTCCACCAAGATATTGGTTAAAGTGTAGGCGAGACATAGATAAAGTTTTAACATCAGTTAACTAGATGTCCACTTCATGGTTATACCCTTCAGTTTCAATTTGTGATGTTCTATCAAGGTCCGATTATAATTCACAATTGAAAATAAATTACATTAAAAGAGAAGATTTTTAAAAGAAAGGTGCCCTTGTATTTTTTATTTATACCAAACCTTATAGTTATTAATTGTTTTTATATGTTCTGCATTACTAAAAAAAATTGTCATTAACATATTTAGTTATATTTTTAAAAATTGAGGAATACATTAACACACTAATATATAGATAATTAACTAATAATGCGTTTATTTATAATAGATAAAATACCATAAAGTGTCAAAAAATATTCTTAATATATCTTATTTTTTCTCCCAAAATTTCAAGTTATTGTTCGGTTATCTTTGTTATCTTAATGGATTGTTGAGTTTGTTTAATTTGTTGAATATGTTTATAGGGGTTCATTTATAAATAAGGGCCAAAAAATATTATAAAGAATTATCTTGTCAATTGAAGTCCACAATGCTAAATAATTCTTGAAATATCACTGTGGCTAGTTATGCATTTTTTTTGTACAACCCTATTGACCACTAACACCAAAAGCCCAACCCATATTTTATGTGTATATATTCAAACCCTATTTTCCAAAACTCACCGCCTCATTATTCCTTATTAAATCACCACTATAATAATGTAGGTAAGTGTATATGAATTTCCATTTCAGATATATGGGTAAAAATTTACTTGATTTGTGTAAGCTTGTGAACAACATTGTATCGTTAATCTCTAAGATCGATGGTCATAACATTTCAATTGAGGTATGTTTTTTCATTATACTTTTATTCCTTATGGTTTGATTTTTATAGTTTTAATTTCAGGGTATCCGGTAAATGAATTTTGTATATAATTCTTGCACGTTATATATTATTTAATTAACATAAATATATATTATTTTTAGGTTTATGAATTATAAATTATTTTATAAAATACAATTATACATTATTTTATAAAATACATGTGATGTTTATAATTTTTATTAAAATATTTGTGCATCTAAAACTAAGTGATTATCGTTCTCAACCTAACTAGTTTGTGATGAACAAAGAAATAGCTCTATAAATCCACTAGTAAACAAAAATGTTTAAATCTACATGGTAATTTTAACGACACACATATTGCCTTTAAGAATATTTATTTAATCTCTAAAACACTATGTCTACTAATTAAAAGAAGAAAAAAATGATTTATGAGTTGACGCCACTCCTTCGAAGAAATATTATTCAACTATATCATTCAATATGAGTTTCGTTACTAAATTCTTTACCTATCATTTTATCACTCGTAAATGTGGTCACACTTTTCATATCCCAACTTTAAAATAAGTAATTTAGTCAAAAATGAAATGTCTTTACAGTTTGTTATTCCTCTTCATCTTCAAGTTCTTTAAAGGTGCAAGGAATTACGAAAAACAGAAAATAATCAAGGTATACGTTACAGTGTTGAAATTACGAATGCGTATTTACCTCCGTGGATAATATGCAGTGTTTCTGAAGCTATAATTAAATATTAATATTCAAATTAATTAATTTAGTGTTATGTTATTGTGATGTAGTTTTGTTATTAAATGTTAGTTTAGAAATGGTTGAATAAAATTGTGAAGATGAAGAAGGATTGAAAAAGAGTGTTTGGAATAGGAAATGCGAAACTTTTTTCTCATATGAGTTGTATGTTTGTTAAAGGGTTTAAGTATAGTGGCGGATCTTATACTCTTTCTGTGGGCCCTGCTTGATCTATATATGTATTTTGAATTCTTTTTTGGACACAAACTTTTCAAGGTTTTTTTAAATCTCTTGGTTGTATTAATGAGCTTTGTACAAGGTTTATTTTTGGGACATTTTGGGTACCTTATCGTTGATATTTGAAAACAATTGGGTGAAGAAACACGGTTATGTTGAAAGTGAAATTTAAAGTATCTTGAAAACATTTCTCTATTTATAAAGATAGAAAATTATATGTTATACATGCTTAATATACTGATAATTTAATTAATAAAACAACTATACTCTTACGTTATTGAAGGTCCACTAGTTAAGAGTGTTATCTTCATTAAAATATCTTCATTAAGAGTGTTACTTTTACAAGATAAAGGACTAAATTGCAGAAGATTCCTTACTTTTATACCATAAGTAAAAAAAAACAAGATATACCACAATTAATATGCTTTTTTCTTCCTTAGTCTTTACAGTTTACACCATGAAATTCCACAGCATAATTGGAGGTTTTTCAAAATTGACATCTAAACTTAATTAAGGAACATAAAAATCAAACAAAAATTAAAAATTGAACTGAAATATAATTAAGGATACTATTCGTTGAGAAGTAGTTTACAGTAGAAGAATAAGAGAGAAGCCCATCTTCAAACACATCATGCAACTGAATCTCTTTTAAAGTAAATATAAAAGGAACGAGTAAGACATAACAAATTTCACAAAACAACAAAATATCTCTCTACACTTACTTCTCACCCGAAAAAAAGACTCACTTCTCAACGGAAAATACACTCATTTCTCACCGGAAAACTCTTCATTTCACCACGTTGATTTCTATTTCTCAATTCAACGGCTTTTTAGCTTGGCTCTCTCCCTGTGCCTATTCATCGCTTTTAATATGCAATTTGATCAGGTACATATTGTTTGTCTCATAAATTATTGTCTCATCCGATTTCTTTTTCATGTTTAGCTATTATTCTTATCTGTAATATATGGAAATTTCATTTAAACAATCAATTTTCTGATATTCATAATATAATTATTTATTTATAATTAGTTTAGGTCAAACCAATTGTAGAGTTCAAATAACGTAATGTAACTGTATGATATGATTATCTATAGATTAATTTTTTAGTAGAGTTTATATAATATTTTTGTTTGAATCAAAGTGTGTTTTATCGATTAACCTTTGTTATTTAGTTGAATCAGTGTATGTTCTGAAATTGTTATGTAGTTGAATCAAAGTGTGTTCTGTAAACTAAGTATATTTAATAAATCGAATCTTAATTGTTCAGTTTAATTATCTATACACTAAACTTGTTATGTAGTTAAATCAGATTTAAGAAAGGAAAACTATCCAAAGATTAACAAAAAATGGTTCAAGGAAAAGAAGTTTAAGTGGCTCTTCAATTAAGAGATCAAACATTCCAGTACTTCAAGTAAGGCAGTCACATCACCAGCATATCACGATTCCATACAATCACCACCCACTGATATTCATTCAATAGCAGCTGAATTAGTGAAGGGTAATAATTCTTTCACTCTTGTTGGTTATATTGTTTATATATGTGTATATATGTGTATATATGTGTATATATATTATCAAACTAATCGATTTGTCTTGGCATATAAGATAACTCAAAGGACACTAGAAAAGAAAGATATGGTACAACATTGAAACTCCTTTTTAAGTAAGCTGTAAAAAATAAAGTTCAAATTATCCACAATGGATTTGGCTAGCCTATTGGAAATGGATCAGATAAATTTAGAAGTTGGTGTGGTGTTATTGCCAGACATGGAAAGTTATCTCCATTAACTTATCCCGGTGGGATATGATGCCAAGCACGTTTAAAGAGTTACATCTCGAATTTCTAAAAGTAAGAAAAATGTTACTTCAATTATCTAACGCCTTAAAAGTTGTTTGATATAAATCATTACTTTTTATTTTACAGATGTATTTTACTTTCGATGAATCTGCCTTGGAATACAATATTAGAAAAATTATAGGACAAAAATGGAAAGACTGGAAGAACACATTGCATAGTTTTGTTGATTTAAATAAATCTTTGGAGGAAAATATGGATAAGGCGATTGATGAACGAGTAGATCCAAACAAGTGGAAACAATTGGTTCCAGTTTGGTTTACAAAGTGTATTAGGTATTGCTTTTGTTTAGTGGGGTTGATCTTTAGTTGTACCTACAGGTATTGCTTGTCTCAGTTTCTTATCTACAGGTGAATGTATATGAGAAAGCCAAACAATATAAAGCAAAGCATGATATCTTTCATACATGTGGTCGAAAGCCTTATGCTTAAATCCGAGAGGATTTAGTAAGAATGATACTTTGATTAGCATGAGAATAATAGTAATTAACATTGAAATATATCTTTACAGGGACATGATGTGGGGGATATTGAATTTTTTCACCGAACACACACTCATGCTAAAGATGGAAGAATAAACCCGTTGTTGGTGAAAGTTTGATATTTATTTACTACCTTAGTTCCTAATGACTTTCAACATTTAGTGCTTTCCTAATGGTTTAAATATTGTTTTAGGAATAATGTAAGAATATAATTGACAGCAGGAATTTAAAGAGGGAAGAGGTAGAACACAGTCTTGATCTATAATCTGAGATCTTCAGTGAGGTAGTGGGAAAAGAAGGGATTAGGACCTACTTGATCAGCTGTTCATGGATCAAACAAATTTAATAAAAATACGATTGAGAAAATTAAAAAGCATTATGAAGCCGAGATGTAAAAAATGCGAGCAGAAGTGGAAGAGCTTAAAGAAGAACACAAAACTGAGATGGCAGAAATGCAAGTTAAAATAGAATCAAAGTTTAACGAAGAACTTCAAGTGCAAAAGAAAGAGACAAATGATTTGAAGATGATGTTTAAATCTTTCATTTCCGCACCCATTAAAAAATAGTTTTTGAATAGGGTTTGAGTTTATATAGTTCTGCTAGTTGATTAAAACTCCCTCAGTTGGACTATTTTTGTATTGCTTTTTATGTAAAACTTCTATATTTTGTTATAACTCGGTATTTGCAATCTTTTGTCATACATGGACATATTTTGGTCATTGAGACATAATTACAACATATATACTCATTAAACTATTTAATAGCGTAACATAAATTTTGTCTTAGAAAACTATATCTAGAATAAGATTTTGATATGAAAGAGTATTCTTAAAACATGCTTTGCTATTTTAGGTTTTCTTGGTGTTCTATATTTAAATTTGCTTCACTATCTAAGATATTCTTATGGAATTTTACCACCACATATTTTGTTGCTTCTAAACCCTTCCAATACACTTTTCGAAAGTCCTTTTTGCAAGTAGCAATCAGAATAAGAATTATGAAACTTGAATCTAAGAAAAAAATAATTAGATTAAATTTGACAAGACTGTACAAAGAAGGCCCCTTTAACAAAAAAATTCATCTAGTTCAAAAATCAAACTCCCTCATATCCACGTACAATATTCTAGTGGATACAAGAATTGAGAGGTTGTGTGTAGTTCATTGTATTGGATAAAAATGTGATGAAAATTTGTATCACAAGTTTCAAAAGAGTCATTATATAAGATGCAAATATTGATGAACAAACATCAACAAAAGTCATCTAGACATAATAAAAGTTCGACAAAAAATAATATTAAAGAAGAAATCTATTAACATTATGTAAGAAAATAGAAAGTCTACATGAAATATTATTTGGTAAAGAAGTAATATAGTATAAATTTGTTATTAATAATAAATATATTTATCAATATCATATACTATTTAATAGATAATTAAATTATATAGAGTAAAATATACAAGAAACTATACATTTCAACTAATATAATTATAATGCCACAAAAAAGAATATTTAATGAGAATAAGGTATTATATTAACTAAAAACAAGAAAACAAGTTAATAACCAAAAATATCCAAATATTTATTATCTTCTCAACCAAATAAAAAACATATATTCATGTTTATTCCAAATATTCCTTCCATATGAGTACTGAAATAAATAAAAGTATAATTTACTTATTTGGAATACTATTTTCTATGATAATTCTAATAAGATGGAGATAATGTTACAATGTTCTTTTTAAGAAATCAAATGATATGTAGAATTAATTTTTTTGTCCATATTGTTTTTTTATTGTTACTTAAATTCAAGTACATTTTCTTTGTGTTTTGATTTTATAAAATTTTGCGTATGAAATTGGTTTTTACATATACATATTATTAATTTTATCATATACTGAGAAAATAAATGTATATATTTAGATATTTATCTTAAGGAATGAATTGAAAATTTTATGAGTTCAAATTATATGGATGAATTAAAAATTAAATCAAAATAAAATGAGAAGTGTGGGGACAGTAAAAAAGTTTTTTATAACACTAAGATACAAGCGATAATTTGTGCAACTCTACTAAGTGTCAATTTAGAAGTGTTTATAGGTAAAAATACTTAATAGTGCTTCTAGAACTTTATAAGTGTGTTAGTCCCTTAAAAACCTTTTTAAGAGAAGTATCAAATATATGCTTCTTAAAAAAATGTACTTAAAGATATTTTAGATTTTAAAATAATCTTTATAATTTTTTAAGATATTTCAATTCAATCTTAAAAGTATTTTTATGTTAAAATAAGCACTTTTGAACAGACACTATGTATATACACTTCTCTTGAATACAATAAATATATTATTTTTATCCATTAGTTTAAAGGTATTCTATAAATATTAATACTTTTTTAATGTATTATATTTTTTTTTTACAATTTTAGCTAAGCAGGAAGAACAAATGAGTAGTTAAATATTATTGTAAGCATACGAGAAACCCCATAAAAAATTGAGTTTACTATTTTTTTAATTTTTTAATTCATATCAACACATATATTAAAATCTTAAGGCTAACTAAACTAGGTCCACCATCCTTTACTACTAAATTTAAATACATTATTTGACTTAAATCTCACACACAACACTTTTATCGTTCTCTGAATTTATATTGTGTTTTATAATTTCCTCAAGATTATCTTTCTCGTAATTGTTATTTATATTGAAATATATATTTTTTTAAAATATATCAAAATCCTCATTAATTAGAGTAACCAAGTACAATACTATTACAAATGGTTACAATATTCTCGTTTTAAGGATAAAAAAAATTCCACAAAGCTAATAACTCACTCAAACATCTTGAACTAGTAACCAATTTTATTTTTTATGAATTTTAAATTTTATTAAATTTATTGCTTCTACAATTTTTATCCCAAATAATATTATTGTATTTATATTTAATTTATAAATTATATCTATTTGAATTAATACATCAACTAAAATATTTTAATATCTTAGAGTGAACAATATAAAAATTTAAAATATTACTATTATACACAAATTTATTTAAATAAAGAACAGTTTAGAAATATATTGTACTACAATTTCTGTTTGTTTACTAATTTTAATATGATTTTGATTACTATAATTATATGGTATGTATCTCAAAAAATTTCAAATATATTATTGAATAATAATTACGCTATTTAAAATTGTATCAACATATAAAGAAATTATACATAAATTAAATTATGTTAAATAAATTAAAATAACTATTAAAGACACCATAACTCAATACTTATTACATGTTTTAATTAAAAAATAATAATATAAAACAAAAAAATCACTAAAATTTCACAAATAATTAATTTATACTAGCCAAATGGAAAAATAAATTCTAACCTAGCACATATGAGGTTATTAAATATATTAAGGTGTTGTCAATATAAAATTATCGTTGGATAAGTATATGTATGAAAGAGTTTAAGTTATGCATCAAACTTAGCTAATTGGCAATAAGAGTATGTTGTTGTCTCAAAATATGTTGTTGTCTTATATTCATATTCAAATTTAATGTATATTTAATCATTTTTTTGCTTAGACAACCTATTTTATATGGTTATCAACTAATATGATATGACTACGTGTTCCAAATAATAATTTAAAACCCATTAATAGGTCTCTTTCTGCTTGAATATTTAATACTTTAATCATAAACGTTAAGTCCGACTTTTACACCTACTTTTATTTTATTAATTATTATATTACTACTAAATAAAAATAAAATCTTTTAATATTATATTTTTTTTATGAATGTTGTAGTTAACAAATTTTTCAGTCACATACATTATTACATTACTATATTTAATAAAACATTGTCACAGTATGTAAAAAAATAGAAATTATAGATGGACAATTATTTAATAAACAAATAATATTATACTAAAAGAAAATAGGGAATCGAAACACAATTTATGGCCTTTGACGAAGCTATCGGTGTAGATATTGCCGACACCTTACACTACATTAAAAATTAAATTTAAAAGAGTTGCATCCAATTAGAATTTTAATATGATATTTATAACTATTAGGGTAATATATGTTAATAATCATATTGTTTCTAGCTTCATATGTGACAAAGTTGTATTTGTAATCTTCGAACACCCAATTGTTTTATCTTATATATTTTTAATGAAATGTTACCTTGACACATTTATCTACAACATTGTTAATTTTATTTAAACTTATAACTAAAAACACCAATTTCTTCATAAAAAAAAAGGGAGAAAATTTATCATTGTATATATCTTTTAAGAAAAGATTTAGTATTACTCTTACATTGTTGACCAAATCTTATCAAATTCATTAAATAGAATTTTAATAGAATGAAATCTACTATTTACTCTAAAAGCTAAATCAAAAAAATTATATACTCACATGCACTAGTTCTAATACATTTACTTTCCCTCCCAATAAAATGAAATATTAATAAAAAAATAACCTTTAAAATCTTAAAAACATAGAAACCTTTCTAAATAAGTACACTCATGTAATACTAAGACTAACTGTAATTTATAGTTAAACTCATTTATCGGCAGTACTTTATTTCATAAAAAAAAACTAATATTTCTTACTCATTTAAACTACTTAATGAGAAATAAACTTTTCTACTTCCCTCAATTAGGTTTATTTCATTCTATTTAAAAAAACAAGACTACTAACCTTCACTGCCAATACAAATATTTTCACTCTATCAATTACATATTAATAGTAATTTTGAAAATCCCATTTTTCAAAAACATACATCACAAGTAACTAAGCCGTGAGTTTCAATAACAAAATCACTAGTTAAACAAAATTTACCTGAAAAGCTTTATTGATCTCTCTATATGAAGTAATAAACTTCTTCAAACTCAAGGAGTTGAGCGTGATAGGGTTTCCTTAATGGAGATGAAACACATGTGTTTGGTTGATGAAAACCTAAAAGTTTTTCTAGTCCCTCTTTATTTTTTGTTTGTAATAACCTTAAAAGATAAATATACATGAATGGTTAAAATGGTAAAATAACTCGTTATTAAAAGTTAGATGTTACAACTATTAGTCAAACCTTTTCATAGCCACCCTTCATGGTGACCTGCAAATATTAAAATTAAACAAATTATTAAAATAATTAAAAGAAAACAAAATCAAAAAATAACACCTTAAAATGCATAAATTTATATAGAAGAAATTAATATAAGAAATGTTAAAACATAATGACAATAATTGCTCAACTAAGTGTAGTTTGACCGGTAAATGCATATTTCTATGCTTAAAACTATGTGATGAGAGTTTATCAAACTTTAATGGATACTTCGATGAATATAAAATTGTAATATTTTTTACATATGGTTCTATAGAATTTTGGGTTTCAAATAGTTTAATGTTCTATTAAAATTAAAAAAAATAGATACATAGAGTAGCTTATTAATTGTTGTAATTCATATACATATTTATTTATTCAGGAATGCATTATGGTTGTTGGATCTTTCAATCATTACGTGGATATCCAAACTTCCTAGTATGTTATACCTCTTTGGTCAATTCAAAATAAATTCATATATATGAAACCATTTTTGTTTGGTATTCTAATAGAATTCATGGTATAGATTGTGTTTGTCATCTTTCTATTCTTCGCCAATATGTTGAATTTAGTTATAGTTAACTTGTTTGTTTAGTCTATATATTTAAATATGACAAAAATTTGAGTGAACTCAAACAAAAATAATTTACAAAATAATAAAATTTATGGATACCAAAACAATTAAAACCATTATTTTATATTTTATAGCATGCTTGTGTTAGAATGGAAATGGAATATAAATTAAATGTATTGTGTATACAAGAATATGTTGTTGACTAGGCCACTTTTTAGTTATATCTTTAGTATCCTAATCCCTGTTTATCTTTTTTGTGTTTTATTATATATATTTGTTTAATTGATTAGTTAATTTTTCTATTCATTTTTATCCTGATCCTTTTGGGTTGTAACCCAATTTAATGTTGTTTCTTTTTCAGAATTACAAAATCTAATACTTTATATTGATAGTATTATTTAGTAACCAAGTACATTGTGAAATTGCGTTAGACAACAACTCAATAAGAAAGTGACATGTGGCAAATACTATAATCTTATTAGTTATGTAATAATTAGAATAGTTTAAAACTTCAAAGTAAATTTATATACCAATGATAATAATTCAGTTTGAAAAGAAAAAATCAAGCTTACGGAATTAAATTCCACAATATTTCAAAGCGATTCCAAAATAAATTTATAAAAGCATAGAATTGATAAATTTTCATGAACACGTTACACAAGAAAAAATTACTTATAGGTTACAAATATAGGGGTGGACACATGTCAATGTGAAAAATATTTTATCCATTAAAATACACCAAGTATTGGTAGGACTAAATATAAGTTATTTTATACAATTATATCATCACATGCTCAACTATTAGGTTTTTGTGTGATTTATACAATCTTATAATTTAAAATGTTTCTTATATTTTATTATGTATAATTATTTATTGGTAAGGAAATTACAATACAACAATATATCTAAAATTTATATTATTCAGAACATAATATACTATGTATATATATATATTATCTTTATATATTAATAAAGTGATTACTTTACGAACCACAATTAGTTTATATAATTATAAAGTGATTAATATACTAACCTTAATTATTTTAAAAAGAGATTTGGATATTATTGAAATGCAATGATCATAGACCTCTGAAATACACTTCAAAATTACTTCAATTGGTATTGAGTACACGACCTCTGAATTTTTTATTACATGTGAACAATTATAACCATAATTTTGTTTTATAATATATAATTATCTATTGTATTCAACTTTACACTAATCATGAATATTCTAATATCTTTAATTAATTAATTATATATATCATTAATCCATAAACCACCACATAATATAAAATTATATTTTTATATAAGAAATAATATTTGTAAATAACCTCAAAAAATATGTTTAAAAAACTATTTTTCACGTGCAAGAATAAGATCCCATATTACCTAACAAAATGATAATATTTATAATGAAACTTTTTGTTTCATATAGACTCTTATGAGTAGTAACTTTTGAGAAAACTGAATTTTTTAATTTGTATTTTCTAAATCAATTTTAAAAAAATAAAGATCTAGCATTAATAATTTTCACTAATGAAACATTTAGCTTATAAAATTAGTTGTAATGTTACGAAAAAAGTCATATACTGATTTTTTGTGTTGGTGGGGGTGCTTGTGTTGATGGTGGATGTTATTTGTCTTATAAAATTTAGAAAAGAAGATGAAGTGTCAAGAATGAAGAAGCTGAGAGCTACCAAAGAAGAAAATAGATTTTACGGTTTTTTTAGTATTAGAAAAATATCCAACATAAGATAATTGGTCCAAAATTAAATGTAACATTATTCCACTTTAAAATTATCCTTATTTAGACCCAAATAAAAAATAGTGGACTTTTAGTCTAAAATTATTTTAGTTGAAAAGTATTATAGCAAACCCACATGTGAACAAGTGTCGATCTTCACTAATGGAGAAATATATAATCAATAGAATATATAGTGTATTCGAAACAAATTTTTCATTGATAAATATAATATGTAATTTGTGACCTCCATCAATTGTTGTGGTTGTCAAAGTACATTATATTTAAATAATAAACTTATTTTTTCTTCTCATGAATGCCTTATTACATTAACCTCAACAAAATTTTAAATATCATTACTTTGTCACCTAATCACCTAATGTGCAACGTTTTGTAAAAGTTAATATGGATAGACAAGAAATAAGTTGTAGTAGTTTAATTACTTTGTAAAGATTATGAGAACCTAATTGTGTTTGGAAATCACGACAATATTTTTTTAGCCTCCTTTTATATTTCTAAGGCCAATCCAATGTGCAATTTTGTAATGTTATTATACAACATGTTCCCCTACGTCTTTATTATGTGATGGCGTAGTGTAAGTTGTGGTCAAATACTCATCAATCACTACGTTAGATTTTCAATATAACTTTGTTACTTGAAATGTATTTAAGATTCTAATCATGTATCTCTCATTATATCAAGTTATATGAGAAGAAATAGAAATAGAGATCTCAACTGGATTACAATGAATCATCTGGCAGATTATCTTCCTAATTATTGGATTATAAGAAATTATATGGTTTATTAAAGTCTTGCATCGTATTTGACTTGTAAGGTGTCATGTGTCTATTAAACTATTATATACTCTTGTTGTATTTATTTTTTGCCTTTCAATCTTTAAATGAATTAAATATATTTTGACAAAAAGGGTTACTATATATTTTTTTCTCATGTATATTTAATTACATAATTATAAAAATACAATATCACAACATATCCTAAAGACACAGTTTGCAAGTTAATCAATAGTAACCCAATTCATCTCTACCCTAGACACTTATTACTACTGAAGTCTACCAAAGGAAATCGTTGTCCACTACGGTGAAAGTTGCATCTGATGTCGAAGGTATCTTATATGTTTCTGAGACGTAATTGTGTGAGCAACCATCTTTGAATCGGTCGAGCCAAACTAACTCATCATCTAGTCCTGCAAATAAATCTTCATAGATAGGAGTATGTAAAATCTGCAAACCATCATAAATATCTTCAACCTCTTTCAACATATCATTAATTTCCATCCGACCATCTTCAATATTTTTTTGGGTCGGAAAGACAATCTCTAGCGACAAGTAGAAAAATTTGTCTGGGTCATCAATTTTTAATTTTTTAGGGGCTTGCACATTTTGAAAATAGATATTTCGGCCTTTTGCGGCGGATTCCTGCACGAGGTTCTTGGCGAGTTGGCATAGGATGATCGTGTTTATGCGTATAAGTCACAGTAAGCATAATAGGGTTGGTTTTGTTTTGATCTACTTGCTTTCGACCTTGGCACTCCTTTGAAGTGACACATTTGTAGTAAACCGGCTTTGATTCAAAATATTGATTATAATTCATTTGAAACTTATTAAACATCTATAAATACATTAAAAAGAAAATACGCATTTTTAGACGTCCTATATAAGTGTGAAATAAGGTTAATACAATAAAGATTTCATATTACTTTTACATTGTTGACCAAATCTTATCAAATTCATTAAGTCGTATTTATTTAGAATGAAATCTAATATTTAATTTAAAACTAAGTCGAAAACATTATATACTCTTATGCAAGGGTGCTAATACATTTCCTTGGCTCCCAGTAAAATGGAATATAATAAAACAAAACATAAACTTTAAAAACTTTAAAACATAGAAACTTTTCTAAATAAGTACATTAGTATAAACCTAAGACTAACATTAATTTTTGGTCAAACTCATTTGTCGGTAGTACTGTATTTCTTAAAAAAATATATATTTATTAATCATTTAAACTACTAAACAAGAAATAAACTTTTTTGCTTCCCTAAAATAGGTTTTTCATATTGTTTTAAAAAAACAAGACGACTAATCTTCACTACCAATTCAAATATTTCAACGGTATCAATTACATATTAATAGTAGTTTTGAAACTCCCTTTTTCCAAAAGCATACCTCACAAGTAACTACACCCTAGAGTTTAAATAACAAACTCACTGATAAATAAAATTTACCTGAAAAGCTTTATTGATCTATCTATATGAATTAATAAACTTTTTCAACTGAAGGACTTAGGCATAATATGGTTTCCTTAATCGAGATGAAACACTACTTTGGTTGATGAAAACCTAAAAAATTTTCTAGTCTCTCTTTATTTTTTGTTTATAATAATATTAAAATAAAAATATACATGAATGGTTAAAATTTTAAAAGAACTAGTTATTAAAAGTTAGAAGTTAAAAGTATTAGTGGAACCTTTTCATAGCCACCTTTCTTGGTGACCTACAAATATTAAAATAAAACAAATAGTTAACTAATTAAAAAAAAAAATAACACCTTAAAATGATTAAATTTATATAGAGGAAATCAATTTAATAAACTGCAGATAACAAACTCACTAATAAACAAAATTTACCTGAAAAGCTTTATTGATCTATCTATATGAATTAATAAACTTCTTCAAACTGAAGGAGTTGAGCGTAATAGGGTTTCCATCATTGAGATGAAACACTATTTTGGTTGATGAAAACCTAAAAGTTTTTCTAGTCTCTCTTTGTTTTTTTGTTTGTAATAATCATAAAAGAAAAATATACATTAATGGTTAAAATTTTTAAAGAACTAGTTATTAAAAGTTAGAAGTTAAAAATATTAGCAGAACCTTTTCATAGCCACCTTTCTTGGTGACCTGCAGATATTAATATAAAACAAATAGTTAACTAATTAAAAAACAAAAAAAAAACAAAGAAGTAAAACCTTAAAATGTTTAAATTTATATAGAGGAAATCAATTTAAAAATTGCTTTACTAATTTAAGTATGACTAGTTGATGCATATTTCGATGGTTAAAACTATGGATTGAGATTTCATAAACTTTTATATTTACTTCGATGAATATAAAACTGAAATTTGTTTTACATATGGTTTTATAGAATTTTGGGTTCTAATAATATAATATGCTGAAACAACCAAAAAATTAGATATACAGCATGGGAGTTTATTTATTTGGGAATGCATTATTGTTGTTAGATGATTTATCAATGATTTTTTTATATTTCCCTTAGGTTTCATTTTTTTTTTTTGATCTATCAATCATTACATGGGTATCCAGACTTCCTGGAAATTAATATTTCTGTGGTGATTGCAAAATTAATATTAGTGAACATTTATATATATGAAGTGTTTTGTTTGGTGAGTCAGATTGAATCCTTTGTATAGATTTTGTTTGTCATCTTTGTATTCTTCGACAATATGTTATATATCTACTTATAGTTAACTTGTTTGTTTAGTCTATATATATAACTAGGTATTACACAACAAAAAATTAAATGAACTGAAATAAAAATAAATTACTAAATAATTAGAAAATGTATACCAAATAAATTAAAAATATTATTCTATATGTTCTAGCATAGTTGTATGAGATTGGAAATGGAATGGAAATAAAATGTATTGTATTTGTGTATACAAGAATATGTGGGTGGTTCAAATATAGTGGGATTAATTTTTATATAATGTAATGGCTAACTAGGCCACTTTTTGGTTATAATTTTAGTATCATAATTCTAATTTATTTCTTTGTGTTTTGTTATATATATTTGTTCAATTTATTAGTTAATTTTTGTATTCATTTTTAACTTGTTGCTATTGGGTTGTAACCCCGTTTAATGTTGTTTGTTCTTCTTAAATTAAAAATCTAATACTTTATATTGATAGTGTTATTTAGTAAACAAGTTCATTGTCAAATTGCACAAGACAACAACTCAATAAGCAAGTGACGGATGGCAAATAATATAATCCTATTTGTCCAATTTATGAGTGGACACGTGACAATTTGAATATATTTATCCATTAGAATACACCATGTATTCGTAGGACTAAATGTAAGTTATTTTATACAAATAGATCAACACATGCTCGACTATTAGGTTTTTGTGTACGTTATACAATATTTTAATTTAAAATGTTTAGTATATCTTAGTATGTATAATTATTTATGGTAAAGAAATTACAACAAAACAATATATCAATAATTTATATTATTCAAAACATAATATACCACATATATTATCTTTATATAATTATAAAATTATTAGTTTATGAACTATAAGTATTTAATATAATTATAAAGTGATTAATATACTAACCTTGATTATTTTGAGAAGATATCTGGATATTATCGAAATGCAATGATCATCGATCTTTGAACTATACTTTAAAATTACTTCAGTTTTTTATAGAGTACACCACCTTATGAAAAAAGTTATTATATGTGAACATATAGAACCATAAATTATTTTTATAATATATAAGTATCCATTGTATATAAATTTAAACTAATCATGAAAATTTTGATATTTTTGATTTTTTAATCAAATATAATTATATATCATTAACCCATAAACCACCACATCATATTAATTACATTTTTATATAAGAAAAAAGTATATGTAAATAACATCTAAAAATATATTTTAAATAAATATTTAACCATCTTTGGTATCTCCAAAATCTCTCAATTATATCAAGAAAATATCAATTTTTTTATATGACTAGTTAGATTTAATATAATTTTTACATAAAAGAATAAGATCTCAAATTGCCCAACAGAATGAAAATATTTATAATGAAACTTTTTGTTTTGCATAAAATCTTATGAATAGTAACTGCTTTATAAGATCTCAATTTTTTTTATTTGGATCTGGGATCTGAGTTTTTTTTATCTGTATTTTCTAAACCAATTCTAAAAAATATAGATCTAGCATGAATAATTTTCACTTATAAAATGTTTAGCTTATAAAATTAGTTGTAATGTTACAAAAAATGTCACATACCTATTTCTTATGGTGGGTGGGGGTGGTTGTTTGATGGTGGACGATCCTTTTTTTTAATTTACAGAAAAGATGAATTGTCAAGAAAGAAGAAGCGGAGAGATGCCAAAGAAGGAAATAGAGTTTAGGTTTTTTTTGTTAGTATTAGTAGGTATTAGAAAAATTAAAACATAAGATAATTGGACCCAAATAAAATGTAACTTTTTTCACCTTTAGACTTATCCTTATTTAGACCCAAATAAAAGATAGTGAACTTTTAGTATAAACTTATTTTAGTTGAAAAATATTATAACAAGCCCAACTGTGAACAAGTGTCTTGATCTTCACTAATGGAGAAATATATAAACAATGGAATATATAGTTTATTAGAAATTTTTTTTTTATTGATACATATAATATAAAATTTGTGACTTCCATCAGTTTTTGTGATTCTCAAAGTACAATATATTTAATTGATAAACTTTGTCACCTAATGTGCAATGTTTTGTAAACGTTAATATGGATATAGTATACAAGAACAAAGTTGTAGTAGTTTCGATAATTTGTAAATATTATGAGAACCTTAGGTGGTTTAGAAATCACTACAATATTTTTTTGTCCTCCTTAATTGCTAAGGGCATTCCAGTGTGTAATTTTGTAATGTTATTAAACAACATGATTCCTACGTCATCATTAGGTGATGTCATAGTGTAAGTGGAGGTCATCTACTCACCAATACTACGTTAGATTTTCAATATAACATTGTTACTAGAAATGTAATTAAGATTCCAATGATGTCTCTCTCATTATATTAACTTTTATGAGTAAAAATGGAATAGAAAACTCGACTGGATTACAAAGATTCATCTCGCGTATTGTTGGGAATTATATACTAACACCTTAGGTGTCGTGAGAGATGTGCTTACACCGCCTAGGCACAAATTAATGAAAACAAATTTGATTAATTATAAAATTCCCCCTAGACGTAGGACCCTGGTCAGCTGCCAAAGCCACGACACCGAGTTATACAAAATTGATTAAATATATACACTAAGAATTTGATTGAGTGTTTATAATTGTATCACGTATTATGTGTTCGTCTAGCAATAAAATTAAAACATGTTGAAGAACGGATTTTTAGATAAATCAAAGGATTCGATTTGTGTTGGATTTTTCAATTTGAATTTTGTTACAAATTTTACAAATACACTCCCCGTATCGATTAGTTTTGATGATAAAGTCATTATGAAAAATATATAAGAGAACCTTAAGCGATGTATAAATAGAGACAGATTAAGATATGAGAAATGTGTATTTTATAGTAGGATAGTAGAGACAACAGTGTGTACATTTATTATCAAATGATTAGCATTTGTTTATATGAAATTTATACGACTTTGTAAGAATTGTACCTGGATCAAATCCCTTACATTTCCTTATTTCACTAACCTTATCTCTTTTGTGTCGTTGTCGAGGGTGATGTCTCAGGATTCACCCATCTTTCTTATTACCAACTGTTTCTTATTAAATTTCTTTGTATCTTTCGCAATTTGTATTCCCACCTATATCTTATGGACAATGTTGCTTGATGTGTCTTAACTATTTGTTGTTATAGCATGTTATCTCATTTCTTATTTTTAAAATTTCTCATGTGGATTGCTTGAACTTTCATTTCAACGAAATTTCTTTTTTTTACATTATTCATTGTTTAATCAAATTCATTAATTGTTTATACTATGTTGTCAAAATATAACATAAGAACGATATAAAATTATATTTATATTACAAAATAAAATATTTAATATATGTCAGCCTTTATAATTAATCCCTCCAATTTCTCAAAAAAGGCTATTAGAGGGAGAAAAAATTTGAACCATCTTGAACTAGTCTCAAACTTTATATAATGTATATGCAAATTTGAATAAGAATAAGTGGATATGATTATTTATCTAATTAGAATTTTAATATGATATTTATAACTATTAGGATAATATATGTTAATAATCATATTGTTTCTAGCTTCATATGTGACAAAGTTGTAATTTGTAATCTTCGAACACCCAATTGTTTTATCTTATATATTTTTTTATGCAATGTTATCTTGACACATTTATCTGAAAATGGTCTTTAGCAAATTCAATTGAAAAGGTGAGTCATTTCTCTAAATTAATTCGAACTAAGCAATGAGAAAAAAACCTTGAAATTTTTGTAATAAACATTCCCATAAAAAATAGCAAAGTTGTATGATGGAAAAATATTTGCTACTTTTATAACCCATTGATATATTTGGCTATTTTATAAAATAGGACCTACACTGTAACAAAAACTTGTTTACAAATATTTTTGTAAATTTATTGAGTTTCAAGTAGGTACAATTTAAATTCGAAAATCGCACGATCAAAACTAAACATTGTGACACACCTTAACTAAAAAACAAAGAATGTATTCACATATACATACATATTAATTAAAAAGTCAGTCATTGCATCCATATTATATGGTAACATTAAGTGAGTGTAAGCGAAATTTTTTCTTCTCATGCATAATTATTAACATATAACACTTTATTATTTTATTAAATTATAAATTTATCAATCAACCTATTTTTTTGATTTTGCAAGATTCTAATATGACATAGCTTTAAAAGTTGCTTGCGATTTTTTCCACAAGATGTAGGTCTACAAAAATACTCAAAATTCATATACTGAAAGAAAATTTAAAATTATTTCATGAAAAACTTAGGCTCAGATTCTTATTGATACAGGTTATATGTCAAAGATATAGTTCATGTTTCAATAAAATATTCTATTTGATAACACAGAATACTTCTAGGATCTAAAATAATAGATATATATACTTGTTGTATTAAAGCCTTTTCATACTCAAGAGTCGATAATGTACTACCTTAGCGTAACCTAAAAAATCCTATTCCAAAATCCCATGATATCAAACTCAAGTAGGAGTTAATAGAGGAGTTCCACCTAACAATCTAAATAATCCGCATATAGAGCAACGTTTTTCCGAGATTAAGCCAATTTCACATTCAAGCTGCTTGATTCGAGCCGGATCACGATATGGAAAATCAATTTTTGATTTATGAAAACTACGATGGTGCTAGACAACAAGGTCAAGTTGTATCGAGTAAGATTTTTATACAGATGTGTGATACATACATTACTCAACTTGTCACTCACAAGAAACTATATTACACCATGTTTCTATTTTGCATTACCAGAGGTGCGAGTGAATAGTTGTATCATCAACCATCACATACAATTATATCATAGACCAAACTGCAAGCAAGGTTCTTTGATCGATATTGTCCACACCGTATGATAATGAAGAATCAAACACAGCTTGCTATTTTCCACCAAGATGATGGTTAAAGTGTAGGCGAGACATAGATAAAGTTTCAACATAGGTTAGCTAGATGTCCACTTTATGGTTATACCCTTCAGTTTCAATTTGCGATGTTCCATCAAGGTCTCGATTAGAATTCACAATTGAAAATAAATTACACTTAAAGAGAATATTTTTCAAATAAATTTGCCCTTGAATTTTTTATCTATACCAAACATTATTTTTCAAAGAAATGTGTCTAAACTTATTTAAGTTGAAAAGTATTATAGCAAACCCACACGTGAACAAGTGTCGATCTTCATTAATAGAGAATTATATAATCAATAGAATATATAGTGTATTCGAAACAAATATTTCATTGATAAATATAATATAAAATTTGTGACCTCCATAAATTGTTGTGGTTGTCAAAGTACAATAGATTTAAATGATAAACCTATTTGTTCTTCTCATGAAATCCTTATTACATTAACCTCTACAAAATTGTAAATGTCATTACTTTGTCACCTAATGTGCAACGTTTTGTAAAAGTTAATATGGATATAGTAGACAAGAACAAAGTTGTAGTAGTTTAATTAATTTGTAAAGATTATGAGAACCTTATTGCGTTTAGAAATCACTACAATATTTTTTTGGCCTCCTTTTATATTTCTAAGGACATTCCAATGTGCAATTTTGTAATGTTATTATACAACATGTTCCCCTATGTCATCTTTATGTGATGGCGTAGTATAAGTATAGGTCATATACTCACCAATCACTACGTTACATTTTCAATTTAACTATGTTACTAGCAATGTAATTAAGATGGTACTCATGTCTCTCTCATTATATCATGTTATATGAGAAGAAATAGAAATGGAGATCTTGACTGGATTACAAAGAATCATTTAGAAGATTATCTTCCTAATTATTGGATTATAAGAAATTATATGGTTTACTAAAGTCTTGCATATCGTATTTGACTTGTAAGGTGTCATGTGTCTATTAAACTAATATATACTCTTGTTGTATGTATTTTTTGCCTTTCAATCTTTAAATGAATTAGATATATTTTGACAAAAAGGGCTACTATATATTTTTTTCTCATTTATATTTTATTAAATAATTATAAAAATACAATATCACAACATATCCTAAATACACATTTTGCAAGTTAATCAATAGTAACCCAAAACATCTCTACAATAGACACTTATTACAACTGAAATCTACCAAAGGAAATCATTGTCCACTACGGTGAAAGTTGCATATACTATCAAAGGTATCTTATCTGTTTCTGAGATGTAATTGTGTGAGCAACCATCTTGGAATCGATCGAGCCAAACTAACTCATCATCTAATCCTGCAAAAAATATTCATCGATAGGAGTATGTAAGATCTCCAAACCATCATTAAAATCTTCAACCTCATTCAACATATCATTAATTTCTTCCCGACCATCTTCAATAATTTTTTGCGCCGGAAGGACAATCTCTAGCGACGAGTGGAAATTTTTGTTTGGGTCATCAATTTTGAATTTCTGAGGGGCCTGCACATTTTGGAAAGAGATATTTTGGCCTTTTGCGACGGATTCCTGCATGAGGTTCTTGGCGAGATGGCATAGGATGGTCGTGTTCATCCGTATAAGTCACAATAAGCATAGTAGGGTTGGTTTTGTTTTGATCTACTTGCTTTCGTTTAGGCACTCCTTTGAAGTGACACATTTGTAGTAACTCCTGGTTTGATTCAAAATATTTATTATAATTCATTTGAAACTTACTAAACATCTATAAATACATTAAAAAGCAAATACGTATTTTTTAGACGTCTTATATAAGTGTGAAATAAGGTTAATACAATAAAGATTTCATATTACTTTTACATTGTTGACCAAATCTTATCAAATCCATTAAGTCGTATTTATTTAGAATGAAATCTAATATTTAATTTAAAACTAAGTCAAAAAAATTATATACTCTTATGCAAGGGTGGTAATACATTTCCTTGGATCCCAATAAAATGGAATATAATAAGAAAAACATAACCTTCTAAAACTTTAAAACATAAAAACCTTTCTAAACAAGTTCATTAATATAAACCTAAAACTAACATTAATTTTTGGTCAAACATATTTGTCGGTAGTACTGTAATTCTTAAAAAAAACTTATATTTTTATTAATAATTTAAACTACATAACAAGAAATAGACTTTTTTGCTTCCCTAAAATAGGTTTTTTTATTATGTTTTAAAAAAACAAGACGACTAATCTTCACTACCAACTCAAAGATTTCCACGGAATCAATTACATACTAATCGTAGTTTTGAAGCTCCCTTTTAAAAAGCATACTTCACAGGTAACTACACCCTAGAGTTTAAATAACAAACTCACTAATAAACAAAATTTACCTGAAAAGCTTTATTGATATATCTATATGAATTAATAAACTTCTTCAAACTGAAGGAGTTGAGCGTAATAGGGTTTCCATCATTGAGATGAAACACTATTTTTGTTGATGAAAACCTAAAAGTTTTTCTAGTCTCTCTTTGTTTTTTTTTTGTAATAATCTTAAAAGAAAAATATACATTAATGGTTAAAATTTTTAAAGAACTAGTTATCAAAAATTAGAAGTTAAAAATATTAGCAGAACCTTTTCATAGCCACCTTTCTTGGTGACCTACAAATATTAAAATAAAACAAATAGTTAACTAATTAAAAAACAAAAAAAAACAAAGAAGTAAAACCTTATAATGTTTAAATTTATATAGAGAAAATCAATTTAAAAATTGCTTTACTAATTTAAGTATGACTAGTTGATGCATATTTCGATGGTTAAAACTATGGATTGAGATTTCATAAACTTTTATATTTATTTCGATGAATATAAAACTGAAATTTTTTTTACATATGGTTTTATAGAATATCGGGTTCCAATAGTATAATATGCTGAAACAACCAAAAAATTAGATATACAGCATGGGAGTTTATTTATTTGGGAATGCATTATTGTTGTTAGATGATTTATCGATGATTTTTTTATATTTCCCTTAGGTTTCATATATTTTATTTTGATCTATCAATCATTACATGGGTATCCAGACTTCCTAGAAATTAATATTTCTGTGGTGATTGCAAAATTAATATTAGTTAACATTTATATATATGAAGTGTTTTGTTTGGTGTGTCAGATTGAATCCTTTGTATAGATTTTGTTTGTCATTATTGTATTCTTCGACAATATGTTATATATCTACTTATAGTTAACTTGTTTGTTTAGTCTATATATATAACTAGGTATTACAAAACAAAAAATTAAATGAACTGAAACAAAAAAAAATTACTAAATAATAGAAAAATGTATACCAAATAAATTAAAAATATTATTCTAAATGTTCTAGCATGGTTGTGTGAGATTGGAAATGGAATGGAAATAAAATGTATTGTATTTGTGTATACAAGAATATGTGGATGGTTCAAATATAGTGGGATTAATTTTTATATAATGTAATGGCTAACTAGGCCACTTTTTGGTTATAATTTTAGTATCATAATTCTAATTTATTTCTTTGTGTTTTGTTATATATATTTGTTCAATTTATTAGTTAATTTTTGTATTCATTTTTAACTTGCTGCTATTGGGTTGTAACCCCGTTTAATGTTGTTTGTTTTTCATAAATAAAAAATCTAATACTTTATATTGATAGTGTTATTTAGTAACCAAGTTCATTGTCAAATTGCACAAGACAACAACTCAATAAGAAAGTGACGGATGGCAAATAATATAATCCTATTTGTCCAATTTATGAGTGGACACATGATAATTTGAATATATTTATCCATTAGAATACACCATGTATTCGTAGGACTAAATGTAAGTTATTTTGTACAAATAGATCAACACATACTCGACTATTAGGTTTTTGTGTACCTTATACAATATTTTAATTTAAAATGTTTAGTATATCTTAGTATGTATAATTATTTATGGTAAAGAAATTACAACAAAACAATATATCAATAATTTATATTATTCAAAACATAATATACCATATATATTATCTTTATATAAGTATAAACTTATTAGTTTATGAACTATAATTATTTAATATAATTATAAAGTGATTAATATACTAACCTTGATTATTTTAAGAAGATATCTGGATATTATCGAAATGCAATGATCATCGATCTTTGAACTATACTTTAAAATTACTTCAGTTTTTTTAATAGAGTACACCACCTTATGAAAAAAATTATTATATGTGAACATTTAGAACCATAAATTATTTTTATAATATATAAGTATCCATTGTATATAAATTTAAACTAATCATGAAAATTTTGATATTTTTGTTTTTTTAATCAAATATAATTATATATCATTAACCCATAAACCACCACATCATATTAATTACATTTTTATATAAGAAAAAAGAATATGTAAATAACATCTAAAAATATATTTTAAATAAATATTTAACCATCTTTGGTATCTCCAAAATCTCTCAATTATATCAAGAAAATATCAATTTTTTTATATGACTAGTTAGATTTAATATAATTTTTACATAAAAGAATAAGATCTCAAATTGCCCAACAGAATGAAAATATTTATAATGAAACTTTTTGTTTTGCATAAAATCATATGAATAGTAACTGCTTTATAAGATCTCAATTTTTTTTATTTGGATCTGGGATCTGAGTTTTTTTTATCTGTATTTTCTAAACCAATTCTAAAAAATATAGATCGAGCATGAATAATTTTCACTTATAAAATGTTTAGCTTATAAAATTAGTTGTAATGTTACAAAAAATGTCACATACCTATTTCTTAAGGTGGGTGGGGGTGGTTGTTTGATGGTGGACGATCCTTTTTTTTAATTTACAGAAAAGATGAATTGTCAAGAAAGAAGAACCGGAGAGATACCAAAGAAGGAAATAGATTTTAGGTTTTTTTTGTTAGTATTAGTAGGTACTAGAAAAATTAAAACATAAGATAATTGGACCCAAACAAAATGTAACTTTTTTCACCTTTAGACTTATCCTTATTTATACCCAAATAAAAGATAGTGAACTTTTAGTATAAACTTATTTTAGTTAAAAAATATTATAGCAAGCCCACCTGTGAACAAGTGTCTTGATCTTCACTAATGGAGAAATATATAAACATTGGAATATATAGTTTATTAGAAACAATTTTTTTATTGATACATATAATATAAAATTTGTGACTTCCATCAGTTGTTGTGATTCTCAAAGTACAATATATTTAATTGATAAACTTATTTGTTCTTCTCATGAAATCATTATTACCTTACCCTCAACAGAATAGTAAATCTCATTACTTGGTCACCTAATGTGCAATGTTTTGTAAACGTTAATATGGATATAGTATACAAGAACAAAGTTGTAGTAGTTTCAATAATTTGTAAATATTATGAGAACCTTATGTGGTTTGGAAATCACCACAATATTTTTGTTGTCCTCCTTAATTGCTAAGGGCATTCCAATGTGTAATTTTGTAATGTTATTAAACAACGTGTTTCCTACGTCATCATTAGGTGATTTCGTAGTGTAAGTGGAGGTCATCTACTCACCAATACTACGTTAGATTTTCAATATAACATTGTTACTAGAAATGTAATTAAGATTCCAATGATGTCTCTCTCATTATATCAACTTTTATGAGTAAAAATAGAAATAGAAAACTCGACTGGATTACAAAGATTCATCTCGCGTATTGTTGGGAATTATATACTAACACCTTAGGTGTCGTGAGAGATGTGCTTACACCACCTAGGCACAAATTAATGAAAAAAAATTAATTAATTATAAAATTCCCCCTACACGTAGAACCCTGGTCAGCTGCCAAAGCCACGACACCGAGTTATACAAAATTGATTAAATATATACACTAAGAATTTGATTGAGTGTTTATAATTGTATCACGTATTATGTGTTCGTCTAGCAATAAGATTAAAACATGTTGAAGAACGGATTTTTAGATAGAATCAAAGGATTCGATTTGTGTTGGATTTTTCAATTTGAATTTTGTTACAAATTTTACAAATACACTCCCCGTATCGATTAGTTTGGATGATAAAGTCATTATGAAAAATATATAAGAGAACCTTAAGCGATGTATAAATAGAGACAGATTAAGATATGAGAAATGTGTATTTTATAGTAGGAAAGTAGAGACAACAGTGTGTACATTTATTATCAAATGATTAGCATTTGTTTATATGAAATTTATACGACTTTGTAAGAATTGTACCTGGATCAAATCCCTTACATTTCCTTATTTCACTAACCTTATCTCTTTTGTGTCGCTGTCGAGGGTGATGTCTCAGGATTCACCCATCTTTCTTATTACCAACTGTTTCTTATTAAATTTCTCTGTATCTTTCGCAATTTGTATTCCCACCTATATCTTATGGACAATGTTGCTTGATGTGTCTTAACTATTAGTTGTTATAGCATGTTATCTCATTTCTTATTTTTAAAATTTCTCATGTGGATTGCTTGAACTTTCATTTCAACGAATTTTTTTTTTACACGATTCATTGTTTAATCAAATTCATTAATTGTTTATACTATGTTGTCAAAATATAACATAAGAACGATATAAAATTATATTTATATTACAAAATAAAATATTTAATATATGTCAGCCTTTATAATTAATCCCTCCAATTTCTCAAAAAAAGCTATTAGAGGGAGAAAAAATTTGAACCATCTTGAACTAGTCTGAAACTTTATATAATGTATATGCAAATTTGAATAAGAATAAGTGGATATGATTATTTATCTAATTAGAATTTTAATATGATATTTATAACTATTAGGATAATATATGTTAATAATCATATTGTTTCTAGCTTCATATGTGACAAAGTTGTAATTTGTAATCTTCGAACACCCAATTGTTTTATCTTATATATTTTTTTATGCAATGTTATCTTGACACATTTATTTGAAAATGGTCTTTAGAAAATTCAGTTGAAAAGGTGAGTCATTTCTCTAAATTAATTCGAACTAAGCAATGAGAAAAAAACCTTGAAATTTTTGTAATAAACATTCCCATAAAAAATAGCAAAGTTGTATGATGGAAAAATATTTGCTACTTTTATAACCCATTGATATATTTGGCTATTTTATAAAATAGGACCTACACTGTAACAAAAACTTGTTTACAAATATTTTTGTAAATTTATTGAGTTTCAAGTAGGTACAATTTAAATTCGAAAATCGCACGATCAAAACTAAACATTGTGACACACCTAAACTAAAAAACAAAGAATGTATTCACATATACATACGTATTAATTAAAAAATCAATCATTGCATCCATATTATATGGTAACATTAAGTGAGTGTAAGCGAAATTTTTTCTTCTCATGCATAATTATTAACATATAACACTTTATTATTTTATTAAATTATAAATTTATCAATCAACCTATATTTTTGATTTTGCAAGATTCTAATATGACATAGCTTTAAAAGTTGCTTGCGATTTTTTCCACAAGATGTAGGTCTACAAAAATACTCAAAATTCATATACTTAAAGAAAATTTAAAATTATTTCATGAAAAACTTAGGCTCAGATTCTTATTGATACATGTTATATGTCAAAGATATAGTTCATGTTTCAATAAAATATTCTATTTGATAACACAGAATACTTCTAGGATCTAAAATAATAGATATATATACTTGTTGTATTAAAGCCTTTTCATACTCAAGAGTCGATAATGTACTACCTTAGCGTAACCTAAAAAATCCTATTCCAAAACCCCATGATATCAAACTCAAGTAGGAGTTAATAGAGGAGTTCCACCTAACAATCTAAATAATCCGCATATAGAGCAACGTTTTTCCGAGAATAAGCCAATTTCATATTCAAGCTGCTTGATTCGAGCCAGATCAAGATATGGAAAATCAATTTTTGATTTATGAAAACTACGATGGTGCTACACAACAAGGTCAAGTTGTATCGAGTAAGATTTTTATACAGATGTGTGATACATACATTACTCAACTTGTCACTCACGAGAAACAATATTATACCATGTTTCTATTTTGCATTACCAGAGGTGCGAGTGAATGTTTGTATCATCAACCATCACATACAATTATATCATAGACCAAACTGCAAGCAAGTTTCTTTGATCGCTATTGTCCACACGGTATGATAATGAAGAATCAAACACAGCTTGCTATTTTACACCAAGATGATGGTTAAAGTGTAGGCGAGACATAGATAAAGTTTCAACATAGGTTAGCTAGATGTCCACTTTATGGTTATACCCTTCAGTTTCAATTTGCGATGTTCCATCAAGGTCTCGATTAGAATTCACAATTGAAAATAAATTACACTAAAAGAGAATATTTTTCAAATAAATGTGCCCTTGTATTTTTTATCTATACCAAACATTATTTTTCAAAGAAATGTGCCGTTGTCTAAACTTATTTAAGTTGAAAAGTATTATAGCAAACCCACATGTGAACAAGTGTTGATCTTCATTAATAGAGAATTATATAATCAATAGAATAGATAGTGTATTTGAAATAAATATTTCATTGATAAATATAATATAAAATTTGTGACCTCCATAAATTGTTGTGGTTGTCAAAGTACAATATATTTAAATGATAAACCTATTTGTTCTTCTTATAAAATCCTTATTACATTAACCTCTACAAAATTGTAAATATCATTACTTTGTCACCTAATGTGCAACGTTTTGTAAAAGTTAATATGGATATAGTAGACAAGAACAAAGTTGTAGTAGTTTAATTAATTTGTAAAGATTATGAGAACCTTATTGTGTTTAGAAATCACTACAATATTTTTTTGGCCTCCTTTTATATTTCTAAGGACATTCCAATGTGCAATTTTGTAATGTTATCATACAACATGTTCCCCTACGTCATCATTATGTGATGGCGTAGTGTAAGTATAGGTCATATACTCACCAATCACTACATTACACTTTCAATTTAACTATGTTACTAGAAATGTAATTAAGATGGTACTCATGTCTCTCTCATTATATCAAGTTATATGAGAAGAAATAGAAATGGAGATCTCAACTAGATTACAAAGAATCATTTGGAAGATTATCTTCCTAATTATTGGATTATAAGAAATTATATGGTTTACTAAAGTCTTGCATATCGTATTTGACTTTTAAGGTGTCATGTGTCTATTAAACTAATATATACTCTTGTTGTATGTATTTTTTGCCTTTCAATCTTTAAATGAATTAGATATATTTTGACAAAAAGGGCTACTATATATTTTTTTCTCATTTATATTTTATTAAATAATTATAAAAATACAATATCACAAACCCAAAACGTCTCTAAAATAGACACTTATTACTACTGAAATCTACCAAAGGAAATCATTGTCCGCTACGGTGAAAGTTGCATCTACTATCAAAGGTATCTTATCTGTTTCTGAGATGTAATTGTGTGAGCAACCATCTTGGAATCGATCAAGCCAAACTAACTCATCATCTAATCATGCAAAAAAATATTCATCAATAGGAGTATGTAAGATCTCCAAACCATCATTAAAATCTTCAACCTCATTCAACATATCATTAATTTCCTCCCGACCATGTTCAACAATTTTTTGCGCCGGAAGGACAATCTCTAGCGACGAGTGGAAATTTTTTTTTGGGTCATCAATTTTGAATTTCTGAGGGGCCTGCACATTTTGGAAAGAGATATTTTGTCCTTTTGCGACGGATTCCTGCATCAGGTTCATGGCGAGATGGCATAGGATGGTCGTGTTCATCCGTATAAGTCACAATAAGCATAGTAGGGTTGGTTTTGTTTTGATCTACTTGCTTTCGACCTAGACACTCCTTTGAAGTGACACATTTGTAGTAACTCCTGGTTTGATTCAAAATATTGATTATAATTCATTTGAAACTTACTAAACATCTATAAATACATTAAAAAGCAAATACGTAATTTTTAGACGTCCTATATAAGTGTGAAGTAAGGTTAATACAATAAAGATTTCATATTACTTTTACATTGTTGACCAAATCTTATCAAATCCATTAAGTCGTATTTATTTAGAATGAAATCTAATATTTAATTTAAAACTAAGTCAAAAAAATTATATAATCTTATGCAAGGGTGGTAATACATTTCCTTAGATCCCAATAAAATTGAATATAATAAGAAAAACATAGCCTTCTAAAACTTTAAAACATAAAAACCTTTCTAAACAAGTTCATTAATATAAACCTAAAACTAACATTAATTTTTGGTCAAACACATTTGTCGGTAGTACTGTAATTCTTAAAAAAAACTTATATTTCTTAATAATTTAAAATACTTAACAAGAAATAGAATTTTTTGCTTCCCTAAAATAGGTTTTTTCATTTTGTTTTAAAAAAACAAGACGACTAATCTTCACTACCAACTCAAAGATTTCCACGGTATCAATTACATACTAATCGTAGTTTTGAAGCTCCCTTTTCCAAAAGCATACTTCACAAGTAACTACACCCTAGAGTTTAAATAACAAACTCACTAATAAACAAAATTTACCTGAAAAGCTTTATTGATATATCTATATGAATTAATAAACTTCTTCAATCTGAAGGAGTTGAGCGTAATAGGGTTTCCATCATTGAGATGAAACACTATTTTGGTTGATGAAAACCTAAAAGTTTTTCTAGTCTCTCTTTGTTTTTTTTGTAATAATCTTAAAAGAAAAATATACATTAATGGTTAAAAATTTTAAAGAACTAGTTATTAAAAGTTAGAAGTTAAAAATATTAGCAGAACCTTTTCATAGCCACCTTTCTTGGTGACCTACAAATATTAAAATAAAACAAATAGTTAACTAATTTAAAAACAAAAATAAACAAAGAAGTAAAACCTTAAAATGTTTAAATTTATATAGAGGAAATCAATTTAAAAATTGCTTTACTAATTTAAGTATGACTAGTTGATGCATATTTCGATGGTTAAAACTATGGATTGAGATTTCATAAACTTTTATATTTATTTCGATGAATATAAAACTGAAATTTTTTTTACATATGGTTTTATAGAATTTTGGGTTCCAATAGTATAATATGCTGAAACAACCGAAAAATTAGATATACAGCATGGGAGTTTATTTATTTGGGAATGCATTATTGTTGTTAGATGATTTATCGATGATTTTTTTATATTTCCCTTAGGTTTCATATATTTTTTTTGATATCAACCATTACATAGGTATCCAGACTTCCTGGAAATTAATATTTCTATGGTGATTGCAAAATTAATTTTAGTTAACATTTATATATATGAAATGTTTTGTTTGGTGTGTCATATTGAATCCTTTGTATAGATTTTGTTTGTCATCTTTGTATTCTTCGACAATATGTTATATATCTACTTATAGTTAACTTGTTTGTTTAGTCTATATATATAACTAGGTATTACACAACAAAAAATTAAATGAACTGAAACAAAAATAAATTACTAAATAATAAAATATATGCATACCAAATAAATTAAAAATATTATTCTATATGTTCTAGCATGGTTGTGTGAGATTGGAAATGGAATGGAAATAAAATGTATTGTATTTGTGTATACAAGAATATGTGGGTGGTTCAAATATAGTGGGATTAATTTTTTTATATAATGTAATGGCTATCTAGGCCACTTTTTGGTTATAATTTTAGTATAATAATTCTAATTTATTTATTTGGGTTTTGTTATATATATTTGTTCAATTTATTAGTTGTATTCATTTTTTAACTTGCTGCTCTTGGGTTGTAACCCCGTTTAATGTTGTTTGTTTTTCTTAAATAAAAAATCTAATACTTTATATTGATAGTGTTATTTAGTAACCAAGTTCATTGTCAAATTGCACATGACAACAACTCAATAAGAAAGTGACGGATGGCAAATAATATAATCCTATTAGTCCAATTTATGACTGGACACATGACAATTTGAATATATTTATCCATTAGAATACACCATGTATTCGTAGGACTAAATGTAAGTTATTTTATACAAATAGATCAGCACATGCTCGACTATTAGGTTTTTGTGTAACTTATACAATATTTTAATTTAAAATGTTTAGTATATCTTAGTATGTATAATTATTTATGGTAAAGAAATTACAACAAAACAATATATCAATAATTTATATTATTCAAAACATAATATACCATATATATTATCTTTATATATAAGTATAAACTTATTAGTTTATGAACTATAATTATTTAATATAATTATAAAGTGATTAATATACTAACCTTGATTATTTTAAGAAGATATCTGGATATTATCGAAATGCAATGATCATCGATCTTTGAACTATACTTTAAAATTACTTCAGTTTTTTTAATAGAGTACACCACCTTATGAAAAAAATTATTATATGTGAACATTTAGAACCATAAATTATTTTTATAATATATAATTATCCATTGTATATAAATTTAAACTAATCATGAAAATTTTGATATTTTTGTTTTTTAATCAAATATAATTATATATCATTAACCCATAAACCACCACATCATATTAATTACATTTTTATATAAGAAAAAAGTATATGTAAATAACATCTAAAAATATATTTTAAATAAATATTTAACCATCTTTGGTATCTCCAAAATCTCTCAATTATATCAAGAAAATATCAATTTTTTTATATGACTAGTTAGATTTAATATAATTTTTACATAAAAGAATAAGATCTCAAATTCCCAATAGAATGAAAATATTTATAATGAAACTTTTTGTTTTGCATAAAATCTTATGAATAGTAACTGCTTTATAAGATCTCAATTTTTTTTATTTGGATCTGGGATCTGAGTTTTTTTATCTGTATTTTCTAAACCAATTCTAAAAAATATAGATCGAGCATGAATAATTTTCACTTATAAAATGTTTAGCTTATAAAATTAGTTGTAATGTTACAAAAAATGTCACATACCTATTTCTTAAGGTGGGTGGGGGTGGTTGTTTGATGGTGGACGATCCTTTTTTTTAATTTACAGAAAAGATGAATTGTCAAGAAAGAAGAAGCGGAGAGATACCAAAGAAGGAAATAGATTTTAGGTTTTTTTTGTTAGTATTAGTAGGTACTAGAAAAATTAAAACATAAGATAATTGGACCCAAACAAAATGTAACTTTTTTCCCCTTTAGACTTATCCTTATTTAGACCCAAATAAAAGATAGTGAACTTTTAGTATAAACTTATTTTAGTTGAAAAATATTATAGCAAGCCCACCTGTGAACAAGTGTCTTGATCTTCACTAATGGAGAAATATATAAACAATGGAATATATAGTTTATTAGAAACAATTTTTTTATTGATATATATAATATAAAATTTGTGACTTCCATCAGTTGTTGTGATTCTCAGAGTACAATATATTTAATTGATAAACTCATTTGTTCTTCTCATGAAATCATTATTACCTTAACCTCAACAGAATGGTAAATCTCATTACTTGGTCACCTAATGTGCAATGTTTGTAAACGTTAATATGGATATAGTATACAAGAACAAAGTTGTAGTAGTTTCAATAATTTGTAAATATTATGACAACCTTATGTGGTTTTGAAATCACCACAATATTTTTGTTGTCCTCCTTAATTGCTAAGGGCATTCCAATGTGTAATTTTGTAATGTTATTAAACAACGTGTTTCCTACGTCATCATTAGGTGATGTCGTAGTGTAAGTGGAGGTCATCTACTCACCAATACTACGTTAGATTTTCAATATAACATTGTTACTAGAAATGTAATTAAGATTCCAATGATGTCTCTCTCATTATATCAACTTTTATGAGTAAAAATGGAAATAGAAAACTCGACTGGATTACAAAGATTCATCTCGCGTATTGTTGGGAATTATATACTAACACCTTAGGTGTCGTGAGAGATGTGCTTACACCACCTAGGCACAAATTAATGAAAAAAAATTGATTAATTATAAAATCCCCCCTACACGTAGAACCCTGGTCAGCTGCCAAAGCCACGACACCGAGTTATACAAAATTGATTAAATATATACACTAAGAATTTGATTGAGTGTTTATAATTGTATCACATATTATGTGTTCGTCTAGCAATAAGATTAAAACATGTTGAAGAACGGATTTTTAGATAGAATCAAAGGATTCGATTTGTGTTGGATTTTTCAATTTGAATTTTGTTACAAATTTTACAAATACACTCCTCGTATCGATTAGTTTGGATGATAAAGTCATTATGAAAAATATATAAGAGAACCTTAAGCGATGTATAAATAGAGATAGATTAAGATATGAGAAATGTGTATTTTATAGTAGGAAAGTAGAGACAACAGTGTGTACATTTATTATCAAATGATTAGCATTTGTTTATATGAAATTTATACGACTTTGTAAAAATTGTACCTAGATTAAATCCCTTACATTTCCTTATTTTACTAACCTTATCTCTTTTGTGTCGCTGTCGAGGGTGATGTCTCAGGATTCACCCATCTTTCTTATTACCAACTGTTTCTTATTAAATTTCTCTGTATCTTTCGCAATTTGTATTCCCACCTATATCTTATGGACAATGTTGCTTGATGTGTCTTAACTATTAGTTGTTATAGCATGTTATCTCATTTCTTATTTTTAACATTTCTCATGTGGATTGCTTGAACTTTCATTTCAATGAATTTTTTTTTTACACGATTCATTGTTTAATCAAATTCATTAATTGTTTATACTATGTTGTCAAAATATAACATAAGAACGATATAAAATTATATTTATATTACAAAATAAAATATTTAATATATGTCAGCCTTTATAATTAATCCCTCCAATTTCTCAAAAAAAGCTATTAGAGGGAGAAAAAATTTGAACCATCTTGAACTAGTCTGAAACTTTATATAATGTATATGCAAATTTGAATAAGAATAAGTGGATATGATTATTTATCTAATTAGAATTTTAATATGATATTTATAACTATTAGGATAATATATGTTAATAATCATATTGTTTCTAGCTTCATATGTGACAAAGTTGTAATTTGTAATCTTCGAACACCCAATTGTTTTATCTTATATATTTTTTTATGCAATGTTATCTTGACACATTTATTTGAAAATGGTCTTTAGCAAATTCAGTTGAAAAGGTGAGTCATTTCTCTAAATTAATTCGAACTAAGCAATGAGAAAAAAACCTTGAAATTTTTGTAATAAACATTCCCATAAAAAATAGCAAAGTTGTATGATGGAAAAATATTTGCTACTTTTATAACCCATTGATATATTTGGCTATTTTATAAAATAGGACCTACACTGTAACAAAAACTTGTTTACAAATATTTTTGTAAATTTATTGAGTTTCAAGTAGGTACAATTTAAATTCGAAAATCGCACGATCAAAACTAAACATTGTGACACACCTAAACTAAAAAACAAAGAATGTATTCACATATACATACGTATTAATTAAAAAATCAGTCATTGCATCCATATTATATGGTAACATTAAGTGAGTGTAAGCGAAATTTTTTCTTCTCATGCATAATTATTAACATATAACACTTTATTATTTTATTAAATTATAAATTTATCAATCAACCTATGTTTTTGATTTTGCAAGATTCTAATATGACATAGCTTTAAAAGTTGCTTGCGATTTTTTCCACAAGATGTAGGTCTACAAAAATACTCAAAATTCATATACTTAAAGAAAATTTAAAATTATTTCATGAAAAACTTAGGCTCAGATTCTTATTGATACAGGTTATATGTCAAAGATATAGTTCATGTCTCAATAAAATATTCTATTTGATAACACAGAATACTTCTAGGATCTAAAATAATAGATATATATACTTGTTGTATTAAAGCCTTTTCATACTCAAGAGTCGATAATGTACTACCTTAGCGTAACCTAAAAAATCCTATTCCAAAACCCCATGATATCAAACTCAAGTAGGAGCTAATAGAGGAGTTCCACCTAACAATCTAAATAATCCGCATATAGAGCAACGTTTTTCCGAGAATAAGCCAATTTCATATTCAAGCTGCTTGATTCGAGCCAGATCAAGATATGGAAAATCAATTTTTGATTTATGAAAACTACGATGGTGTTACACAACAAGGTCAAGTTGTATCGAGTAAGATTTTTATACAGATGTGTGATACATACATTACTCAACTTGTCACTCACGAGAAACAATATTATACCATGTTTCTATTTTGCATTACCAGAGGTGCGAGTGAATGGTTGTATCATCAACCATCACATACAATTATATCATAGACCAAACTGCAAGCAAGTTTCTTTGATCGCTATTGTCCACACGGTATGATAATGAAGAATCAAACACAGCTTGCTATTTTCCACCAAGATGATGGTTAAAGTGTAGGCGAGACATAGATAAAGTTTCAACATAGGTTAGCTAGATGTCCACTTTATGGTTATACCCTTCAGTTTCAATTTGCGATGTTCCATCAAGGTCTCGATTAGAATTCACAATTGAAAATAAATTACACTAAAAGAGAATATTTTTCAAATAAATGTGCCCTTGTATTTTTTATCTATACCAAACATTATTTTTCAAAGAAATGTGTCGTTGTCTAAATAAAATATACTATTTGATCACACAAAATACTTCTAGGATCTAAAATAATAGATATATATCCTTGTTGTATTAAAGAATTTTCATACTCAAGAGTCGAGAATGTACTACCTTAGCATAACCTAAAAAATCCTATTCCAAAACCCCCATGATATCAAACTCGGGTAGGAGTTAATAGAGGAGTTCCACCTAACAATCTGAATAATCCGCATATAAAGCAAGGTTTTTCCGAGAATAAGCCAATTTCATTTTCAAGCTGCTTGATTCAAGCCAGATCACGATATGGAAAATCAATTTATGATTTATGGAAACTACGATGGTGATACACAACAAGGTCAAGTTGTATCGAGTAAGATTTTTATACAAATGTGTGATACCTACATTACTCAACTTGTCACTCACGAGACACTATATTACACCATATTACTATTTTGATTTACCGGAGGTGCGACTGAATGGTTGTATCATCAACCATCACATACAATTATATCATGGACAAAACTGCAAGCAAGTTTCTTTGATTGCTATTATCCACACGGTATGATAATGAAGAATCAAACAAAGCTTTCCATTTTCCACCAAGATATTGGTTAAAGTGTAGGCGAGACATAGATAAAGTTTTAACATCAGTTAACTAGATGTCCACTTCATGGTTATACCCTTCAGTTTCAATTTGTGATGTTCTATCAAGGTCCGATTATAATTCACAATTGAAAATAAATTACATTAAAAGAGACGATTTTTAAAAGAAAGGTGCCCTTGTATTTTTTATTTATACCAAACCTTATAGTTATTAATTGTTTTTATATGTTCTGCATTACTAAAAAAAATTGTCATTAACATATTTAGTTATATTTTTAAAAATTGAGGAATACATTAACACACTAATATATAGATAATTAACTAATAATGCGTTTATTTATAATAGATAAAATAGCATAAAGTGTCAAAAAATATTCTTAATATATCTTATTTTTTCTCCCAAAATTTCAAGTTATTGTTCGGTTATCTTTGTTATCTTAATGGATTGTTGAGTTTGTTTAATTTGTTGAATATGTTTATAGGGGTTCATTTATAAATAAGGGCCAAAAAATATTATAAAGAATTATCTTGTCAATTGAAGTCCACAATGCTAAATAATTCTTGAAATATCACTGTGGCTAGTTATGCATTTTTTTTGTACAACCCTATTGACCACTAACACCAAAAGCCCAACCCATATTTTATGTGTATATATTCAAACCCTATTTTCCAAAACTCACCGCCTCATTATTCCTTATTAAATCACCACTATAATAATGTAGGTAAGTGTATATGAATTTCCATTTCAGATATATGGGTAAAAATTTACTTGATTTGTGTAAGCTTGTGAACAACATTGTATCGTTAATCTCTAAGATCGATGGTCATAACATTTCAATTGAGGTATGTTTTTTCATTATACTTTTATTCCTTATGGTTTGATTTTTATAGTTTTAATTTCAGGGTATCCGGTAAATGAATTTTGTATATAATTCTTGCACGTTATATATTAATTAATTAACATAAATATATATTATTTTTAGGTTTATGAATTATAAATTATTTTATAAAATACAATTATACATTATTTTATAAAATACATGTGATGTTTATAATTTTTATTAAAATATTTGTGCATCTAAAACTAAGTGATTATCGTTCTCAACCTAACTAGTTTGTGATGAACAAAGAAATAGCTCTATAAATCCACTAGTAAACAAAAATGTTTAAATCTACATGGTAATTTTAACGACACACATATTGCCTTTAAGAATATTTATTTAATCTCTAAAACACTATGTCTACTAATTAAAAGAAGAAAAAAATGATTTATGAGTTGACGCCACTCCTTCGAAGAAATATTATTCAACTATATCATTCAATATGAGTTTCGTTACTAAATTCTTTACCTATCATTTTATCACTCGTAAATGTGGTCACACTTTTCATATCCCAACTTTAAAATAAGTAATTTACTCAAAAATGAAATGTCTTTACAGTTTGTTATTCCTCTTCATCTTCAAGTTCTTTAAAGGTGCAAGGAATTACGAAAAACAGAAAATAATCAAGGTATACGTTACAGTGTTGAAATTACGAATGCGTATTTACCTCCGTGGATAATATGCAGTGTTTCTGAAGCTATAATTAAATATTAATATTCAAATTAATTAATTTAGTGTTATGTTATTGTGATGTAGTTTTGTTATTAAATGTTAGTTTAGAAATGGTTGAATAAAATTGTGAAGATGAAGAAGGATTGAAAAAGAGTGTTTGGAATAGGAAATGCGAAACTTTTTTCTCATATGAGTTGTATGTTTGTTAAAGGGTTTAAGTATAGTGGCGGATCTTATACTCTTTCTGTGGGCCCTGCTTGATCTATATATGTATTTTGAATTCTTTTTTGGACACAAACTTTTCAAGGTTTTTGTAAATCTCTTGGTTGTATTAATGAGCTTTGTACAAGGTTTATTTTTGGGACATTTTGGGTACCTTATCGTTGATATTTGAAAACAATTGGGTGAAGAAACACGGTTATGTTGAAAGTGAAATTTAAAGTATCTTGAAAACATTTCTCTATTTATAAAGATAGAAAATTATATGTTATACATGCTTAATATACTGATAATTTAATTAATAAAACAACTATACTCTTACGTTATTGAAGGTCCACTAGTTAAGAGTGTTATCTTCATTAAAATATCTTCATTAAGAGTGTTACTTTTACAAGATAAAGGACTAAATTGCAGAAGATTCCTTACTTTTATACCATAAGTAAAAAAAAACAAGATATACCACAATTAATATGCTTTTTTCTTCCTTAGTCTTTACAGTTTACACCATGAAATTCCACAGCATAATTGGAGGTTTTTCAAAATTGACATCTAAACTTAATTAAGGAACATAAAAATCAAACAAAAATTAAAAATTGAACTGAAATATAATTAAGGATACTATTCGTTGAGAAGTAGTTTACAGTAGAAGAATAAGAGAGAAGCCCATCTTCAAACACATCATGCAACTGAATCTCTTTTAAAGTAAATATAAAAGGAACGAGTAAGACATAACAAATTTCACAAAACAACAAAATATCTCTCTACACTTACTTCTCACCCGAAAAAAAAGACTCACTTCTCAACGGAAAATACACTCATTTCTCACCGGAAAACTCTTCATTTCACCACGTTGATTTCTATTTCTCAATTCAACGGCTTTTTAGCTTGGCTCTCTCCCTGTGCCTATTCATCGCTTTTAATAAGCAATTTGATCAGGTACATATTGTTTGTCTCATAAATTATTGTCTCATCCGATTTCTTTTTCATGTTTAGCTATTATTCTTATCTGTAATATATGGAAATTTCATTTAAACAATCAATTTTCTGATATTCATAATATAATTATTTATTTATAATTAGTTTAGGTCAAACCAATTGTAGAGTTCAAATAACGTAATGTAACTGTATGATATGATTATCTATAGATTAATTTTTTAGTAGAGTTTATATAATATTTTTGTTTGAATCAAAGTGTGTTTTATCGATTAACCTTTGTTATTTAGTTGAATCAGTGTATGTTCTGAAATTGTTATGTAGTTGAATCAAAGTGTGTTCTGTAAACTAAGTATATTTAATAAATCGAATCTTAATTGTTCAGTTTAATTATCTATACACTAAACTTGTTATGTAGTTAAATCAGATTTAAGAAAGGAAAACTATCCAAAGATTAACAAAAAATGGTTCAAGGAAAAGAAGTTTAAGTGGCTCTTCAATTAAGAGATCAAACATTCCAGTACTTCAAGTAAGGCAGTCACATCGCCAGCATATCACGATTCCATACAATCACCACCCACTGATATTCATTCAATAGCAGCTGAATTAGTGAAGGGTAATAATTCTTTCACTCTTGTTGGTTATATTGTTTATATATGTGTATATATGTGTATATATATTATCAAACTAATCGATTTGTCTTGGCATATAAGATAACTCAAAGGACACTAGAAAAGAAAGATATGGTACAACATTGAAACTCCTTTTTAAGTAAGCTGTAAAAAATAAAGTTCAAATTATCCACAATGGATTTGGCTAGCCTATTGGAAATGGATCAGATAAATTTAGAAGTTGGTGTGGTGTTATTGCCAGACATGGAAAGTTATCTCCATTAACTTATCCCGGTGGGATATGATGCCAAGCACGTTTAAAGAGTTACATCTCGAATTTCTAAAAGTAAGAAAAATGTTACTTCAATTATCTAACGCCTTAAAAGTTGTTTGATATAAATCATTACTTTTTATTTTACAGATGTATTTTACTTTCGATGAATCTGCCTTGGAATACAATATTAGAAAAATTATAGGACAAAAATGGAAAGACTGGAAGAACACATTGCATAGTTTTGTTGATTTAAATAAATCTTTGGAGGAAAATATGGATAAGGCGATTGATGAACGAGTAGATCCAAACCAGTGGAAACAATTGGTTCCAGTTTGGTTTACAAAGTGTATTAGGTATTGCTTTTGTTTAGTGGGGTTGATCTTTAGTTGTACCTACAGGTATTGCTTGTCTCAGTTTCTTATCTACAGGTGAATGTATATGAGAAAGCCAAACAATATAAAGCAAGGCATGATATCTTTCATACATGTGGTCGAAAGCCTTATGCTTAAATCCGAGAGGATTTAGTAAGAATGATACTTTGATTAGCATGAGAATAATAGTAATTAACATTGAAATATATCTTTACAGGGACATGATGTGGGGGATATTGAATTTTTTCACCGAACACACACTCATGCTAAAGATGGAAGAATAAACCCGTTGTTGGTGAAAGTTTGATATTTATTTACTACCTTAGTTCCTAATGACTTTCAACATTTAGTGCTTTCCTAATGGTTTAAATATTGTTTTAGGAATAATGTAAGAATATAATTGACAACAGGAATTTAAAGAGGGAAGAGGTAGAACACAGTCTTGATCTATAATCTGATATCTTCAGTGAGGTAGTGGAAAAAGAAGGGATTAGGACCTACTTGATCAGCTGTTCATGGATCAAACAAATTTAATAAAAATACGATTGAGAAAATTAAAAAGCATTATGAAGCCGAGATGTAAAAAATGCGAGCAGAAGTGGAAGAGCTTAAAGAAGAACACAAAACTGAGATGGCAGAAATGCAAGTTAAAATAGAATCAAAGTTTAACGAAGAACTTCAAGTGCAAAAGAAAGAGACAAATGATTTGAAGATGATGTTTAAATCTTTCATTTCCGCACCCATTAAAAAATAGTTTTTGAATAGGGTTTGAGGTTATATAGTTCTGCTAGTTTATTAAAACTCCCTCAGTTGGACTATTTTTGTATTGCTTTTTATGTAAAACTTCTATATTTTGTTATAACTCGGTATTTGCAATCTTTTGTCATACATAATTACAACATATATACTCATTAAACTATTTAATAGCGTAACATAAATTTTGTCTTAGAAAACTATATCTAGAATAAGATTTTGATATGAAAGAGTATTCTTAAAACATGCTTTGCTATTTTAGGTTTTCTTGGTATTCTATATTTAAATTTGCTTCACTATCTAAGATATTCATATGGAATTTTACCACCACATATTTTGTTGCTTCTAAACCCTTCCAATACACTTTTCGAAAGTCCTTTTTGCAAGTAGCAATCAGAATAAGAATTATGAAACTTGAATCTAAGAAAAAAATAATTAGATTAAATTTGACAAGACTGTACAAAGAAGGCCCCTTCAACAAAAAAATTCATCTAGTTCAAAAATCAAACTCCCTCATATCCACGTACAATATTCTAGTGGATACAAGAATTGAGAGGTTGTGTGTAGTTCATTGTATTGGATAAAAATGTGATGAAAATTTGCATCACGAGTTTCAAAAGAGTCATTACATAAGATGCAAATATTGATGAACAAACATCAACAAAAGTCATCTAGACATAATAAAAGTTCGACAAAAAATAATATTAAAGAAGAAATCTATTAACATTATGTAAGAAAATAGAAAGTCTACATGAAATATTATTTGGTAAAGAAGTAATATAATATAAATTTGTTATTAATAATAAATATATTTATCAATATCATATACTATTTAATAGATAATTAAATTATATAGATTTAAATATACAAGAAACTATACATTTCAACTAATATAATTATAATGCCACAAAAAAGAATATTTAATGAGAATAAGGTATTATATTAACTAAAAACAAGAAAACAAGTTAATAACCAAAAATATCCAAATATTTATTATCTTCTCAACCAAATAAAAAACATATATTCATGTTTATTCCAAATATTCCTTCCATATGAGTACTGAAATAAATAAAAGTATAATTTACTTATTTGGAATACTATTTTCTATGATAATTCTAATAAGATGGAGATAATGTTACAATGTTCTTTTTAAGAAATCAAATGATATGTAGAATTAATTTTTTTGTCCATATTGTTTTTTTATTGTTATTTAAATTCAAGTACATTTTCTTTGTGTTTTGATTTTATAAAATTTTGCATATGAAATTGGTTTTTACATATACATATTATTAATTTTATCATATACTGAGAAAATAAATGTATATATTTAGATATTTATCTTAAGGAATGAATTGAAAATTTTATGAGTTCAAATTATATGGATGAATTAAAAATTAAATCAAAATAAAATGAGAAGTGTGGGGACAGTAAAAAAGTTTTTTATAACACTAAGATACAAGCGATAATTTGTGCAACTCTACTAAGTGCCAATTTAGAAGTGTTTATAGGTAAAAATACTTAATAGTGCTTCTAGAACTTTATAAGTGTGTTAGTCCCTTAAAAACCTTTTTAAGAGAAGTATCAAATATATGCTTCTTAAAAAAATGTACTTTAAGATATTTTAGATTTTAAAATAATCTTTATAATTTTTTAAGATATTTCAATTCAATCTTAAAAGTATTTTTATGTTAAAATAAGCACTTTTGAACAGACACTATGTATATACACTTCTCTTGAATACAATAAATATATTATTTTTATCCATTAGTTTAAAGGTATTCTATAAATATTAATACTTTTTTAATGTATTATATTTTTTTACAATTTTAGCTAAGCAGGAAGAACAAATGAGTAGTTAAATATTATTGTAAGCATACGAGAAACCCCATAAAAAATTGAGTTTACTATTTTTTTAATTTTTTAATTCATATCAACACATATATTAAAATCTTAAGGCTAACTAAACTAGGTCCACCATCCTTTACTACTAAATTTAAATACATTATTTGACTTAAATCTCACACACAACACTTTTATCATTCTCTGAATTTATATTGTGTTTTATAATTTCCTCAAGATTATCTTTCTCGTAATTGTTATTTATATTGAAATATATATTTTTTTAAAATATATCAAAATCCTCATTAATTAGAGTAACCAAGTACAATACTATTACAAATGGTTACAATATTCTCGTTTTAAGGATAAAAAAAATTCCACAAAGCTAATAACTCACTCAAACATCTTGAACTAGTAACCAATTTTATTTTTTATGAATTTTAAATTTTATTAAATTTATTGCTTCTACAATTTTTATCCCAAATAATATTATTGTATTTATATTTAATTTATAAATTATATCTATTTGAATTAATACATCAACTAAAATATTTTAATATCCTAGAGTGAACAATATAAAAATTTAAAATATTACCATTATACACAAATTTATTTAAATAAAGAACAGTTTAGAATTATATTGTACTACAATTTCTGTTTGTTTACTAATTTTAATATGATTTTGATTACTATAATTATATGGTATGTATCTCAAAAAATTTCAAATATATTATTGAATAATAATTACGCTATTTAAAATTGTATCAATATATAAAGAAATTATACATAAATTAAATTATGTTAAATAAATTACAATAACTATTAAAGACACCATAACTCAATACTTATTACATGTTTTAATTAAAAAATAATAATATAAAACAAAAAAATCACTAAAATTTCACAAATAATTAATTTATACTAGCCAAATGGAAAAATAAATTCTAACCTAGCACATATGAGGTTATTAAATATATTAAGGTGTTGTCAATATAAAATTATCGTTGGATAAGTATATGTATGAAAGAGTTTAAGTTATGCATCAAACTTAGCTAATTGGCAATAAGAGTATGTTGTTGTCTCAAAATATGTTGTTGTCTTATATTCATATTCAAATTTAATGTATATTTAATCATTTTTTTACTTAGACAACCTATTTTATATGGTTATCAACTAATATGATATGACTACGTGTTCCAAATAATAATTTAAAACCCATTAATAGGTCTCTTTCTGCTTGAATATTTAATACTTTAATCATAAACGTTAAGTCCGACTTTTACACCTACTTTTATTTTATTAATTATTATATTACTACTAAATAAAAATAAAATCTTTTAATATTATATTTTTTTTATGAATGTTGTAGTTAACAAATTTTTCAGTCACATACATTATTACATTACTATATTTAATAAAACATTGTCACAGTATGTAAAAAAATAGAAATTATAGATGGACAATTAGTTAATAAACAAATAATATTATACTAAAAGAAAATAGGGAATCGAAACACAATTTATGGCCTTTGACGAAGCTATCGGTGTAGATATTGCCGACACCTTACACTACATTAAAAATTAAATTTAAAAGAGTTGCATCTAATTAGAATTTTAATATGATATTTATAACTATTAGGGTAATATATGTTAATAATCATATTGTTTCTAGCTTCATATGTGACAAAGTTGTATTTGTAATCTTCGAACACCCAATTGTTTTATCTTATATATTTTTAATGAAATGTTACCTTGACACATTTATCTACAACATTGGTAATTTTATTTAAACTTATAACTAAAAACACCAATTTCTTCATAAAAAAAAGGGAGAAAATTTATCATTGTATATATCTTTTAAGAAAAGATTTAGTATTACTCTTACATTGTTGACCAAATCTTATCAAATTCATTAAATAGTATTTTAATATAATGAAATCTACTATTTACTCTAAAAGCTAAATCAAAAAAATTATATACTCACATGCACTAGTTCTAATACATTTACATTCCCTCCCAATAAAATGAAATATTAATAAAAAAATAACCTTTAAAATCTTAAAAACATAGAAACCTTTCTAAATAAGTACACTCATGTAATACTAAGACTAACTGTAATTTATAGTTAAACTCATTTATCGGCAGTACTTTATTTCATAAAAAAAAACTAATATTTCTTACTCATTTAAACTACTTAATGAGAAATAAACTTTTCTACTTCCCTCAATTAGGTTTATCTCATTCTATTTAAAAAAACAAGACTACTAACCTTCACTGCCAATACAAATATTTTCACTCTATCAATTACATATTAATAGTAATTTTGAAAATCCCATTTTTCAAAAACATACATCACAAGTAACTAAGCCGTGAGTTTCAATAACAAAATCACTAGTTAAACAAAATTTACCTGAAAAGCTTTATTGATCTCTCTATATGAAGTAATAAACTTCTTCAAACTCAAGGAGTTGAGCGTGATAGGGTTTCCTTAATGGAGATGAAACACATGTGTTTGGTTGATGAAAACCTAAAAGTTTTTCTAGTCCCTCTTTATTTTTTGTTTGTAATAACCTTAAAAGATAAATATACATGAATGGTTAAAATGGTAAAATAACTCGTTATTAAAAGTTAGATGTTACAACTATTAGTCAAACCTTTTCATAGCCACCCTTCATGGTGACCTGCAAATATTAAAATTAAACAAATTGTTAAAATAATTAAAAGAACACAAAATCAAAAAATAACACCTTAAAATGCATAAATTTATATAGAAGAAATTAATATAAGAAATGTTAAAACATAATGACAATAATTGCTCAACTAAGTGTAGTTTGACCGGTAAATGCATATTTCTATGCTTAAAACTATGTGATGAGAGTTTATCAAACTTTAATGGATACTTCGATGAATATAAAATTGTAATATTTTTTACATATGGTTCTATAGAATTTTGGGTTTCAAATAGTTTAATGTTCTATTAAAATTAAAAAAAATAGATACATAGAGTAGCATATTAATTGTTGTAATTCATATACATATTTATTTATTCAGGAATGCATTATGGTTGTTGGATCTTTCAATCATTACGTGGATATCCAAACTTCCTAGTAAGTTATACCTCTTTGGTCAATTCAAAATAAATTCATATATATGAAACCATTTTTGTTTGGTATTCTAATAGAATTCATGGTATAGATTGTGTTTGTCATCTTTCTATTCTTCGCCAATATGTTGAATTTAGTTATAGTTAACTTGTTTGTTTAGTCTATATATTTAAATATGACAAAAATTTGAGTGAACTCAAATAAAAATAATTTACAAAATAATAAAATTTATGGATACCAAAACAATTAAGATCATTATTTTATATTTTATAGCATGCTTGTGTTTGAATGGAAATGGAATATAAATAAAATGTATTGTGTATACAAGAATATGTTGTTGACTAGGCCACTTTTTAGTTATATCTTTAGTATCCTAATCCCTGTTTATCTTTTTTGTGTTTTATTATATATATTTGTTTAATTGATTAGTTAATTTTTCTATTCATTTTTATCCTGATCCTTTTGGGTTGTAACCCAATTTAATGTTGTTTCTTTTTCAGAATTACAAAATCTAATACTTTATATTGATAGTATTATTTAGTAACCAAGTACATTGTGAAATTGCGCTAGACAACAACTCAATAAGAAAGTGACATGTGGCAAATACTATAATCTTATTAGTTATGTAATAATTAGAATAGTTTAAAACTTCAAAGTAAATTTATATACCAATGATAATAATTCAGTTTGAAAAGAAAAAATCAAGCTTATGGAATTAAATTCCACAATATTTCAAAGCGATTCCAAAATAAATTTATAAAAGCATAGAATTGATAAATTTTCATGAACACGTTACACAAGAAAAAATTACTTATAGGTTACAAATATAGGGGTGGACACATGTCAATGTGAAAAATATTTTATCCATTAAAATACACCAAGTATTGGTAGGACTAAATATAAGTTATTTTATACAATTATATCATCACATGCTCAACTATTAGGTTTTTGTGTGATTTATACAATCTTATAATTTAAAATGTTTCTTATATTTTATTATGTATAATTATTTATTGGTAAGGAAATTACAATACAACAATATATCTAAAATTTATATTATTCAGAACATAATATACTATGTATATATATATTATCTTTATACATTAATAAAGTGATTACTTTACGAACCACAATTAGTTTATATAATTATAAAGTGATTAATATACTAACCTTAATTATTTTAAAAAGAGATTTGGATATTATTGAAATGCAATGATCATAGACCTCTGAAATACACTTCAAAATTACTTCAATTGGTATTGAGTACACGACCTCTGAATTTTTTATTACATGTGAACAATTATAACCATAATTTTGTTTTATAATATATAATTATCTATTGTATTCAACTTTACACTAATCATGAATATTCTAATATCTTTAATTAATTAATTATATATATCATTAATCCATAAACCACCACATAATATAAAATTATATTTTTATATAAGAAATAATATTTGTAAATAACCTCAAAAAATATGTTTAAAAAACTATTTTTCACGTGCAAGAATAAGATCCTATATTACCTAACAAAATGATAATATTTATAATGAAACTTTTTGTTTCATATAGACTCTTATGAGTAGTAACTTTTGAGAAAACTGAATTTTTTAATTTGTATTTTCTAAATCAATTTTAAAAAAATAAAGATCTAGCATTAATAATTTTCACTGATGAAACATTTAGCTTATAAAATTAGTTGTAATGTTACGAAAAAAGTCATATACTGATTTTTTGTGTTGGTGGGGGTGCTTGTGTTGATGGTGGATGTTATTTGTCTTATAAAATTTAGAAAAGAAGATGAAGTGTCAAGAATGAAGAAGCTGAGAGCTACCAAAGAAGAAAATAGATTTTACGGTTTTTTTAGTATTAGAAAAATATCCAACATAAGATAATTGGTCCAAAATTAAATGTTACATTATTCCACTTTAAAATTATCCTTATTTAGACCCAAATAAAAAATAGTGGACTTTTAGTCTAAAATTATTTTAGTTGAAAAGTATTATAGCAAACCCACATGTGAACTAGTGTTGATCTTCACTAATGGAGAAATATATAATCAATAGAATATATAGTGTATTCGAAACAAATTTTTCATTGATAAATATAATATGTAATTTGTGACCTCCATCAATTGTTGTGGTTGTCAAAGTACATTATATTTAAATAATAAACTTATTTTTTCTTCTCATGAATGCCTTATTACATTAACCTCAACAAAATTTTAAATATCATTACTTTGTCACCTAATCACCTAATGTGCAACGTTTTGTAAAAGTTAATATGGATAGACAAGAAATAAGTTGTAGTAGTTTAATTACTTTGTAAAGATTATGAGAACCTAATTGTGTTTGGAAATCACGACTATATTTTTTTAGCCTCCTTTTATATTTCTAAGGCCATTCCAATGTGCAATTTTGTAATGTTATTATACAACATGTTCCCCTACGTCTTTATTATGTGATGGCGTAGTGTAAGTTGTGGTCAAATACTCATCAATCACTACGTTAGATTTTCAATATAACTTTGTTACTTGAAATGTATTTAAGATTCTAATCATGTATCTCTCATTATATCAAGTTATATGAGAAGAAATAGAAATAGAGATCTCAACTGGATTACAATGAATCATCTGGCAGATTATCTTCCTAATTATTGGATTATAAGAAATTATATGGTTTATTAAAGTCTTGCATCGTATTTGACTTGTAAGGTGTCATGTGTCTATTAAACTATTATATACTCTTGTTGTATTTATTTTTTGCCTTTCAATCTTTAAATGAATTAAATATATTTTGACAAAAAGGGTTACTATATATTTTTTTCTCATGTATATTTAATTACATAATTATAAAAATACAATATCACAACATATCCTAAAGACACAGTTTGCAAGTTAATCAATAGTAACCCAATTCATCTCTACCCTAGACACTTATTACTACTGAAGTCTACCAAAGGAAATCGTTGTCCACTACGGTGAAAGTTGCATCTGATGTCGAAGGTATCTTATATGTTTCTGAGACGTAATTGTGTGAGCAACCATCTTTGAATCGGTCGAGCCAAACTAACTCATCATCTAGTCCTGCAAATAAATCTTCATAGATAGGAGTATGTAAAATCTGCAAACCATCATAAATATCTTCATCCACTTTCAACATATCATTAATTTCCTCCCGACCATCTTCAATATTTTTTTGGGTCGGAAAGACAATCTCTAGCGACAAGTAGAAAAATTTGTCTGGGTCATCAATTTTTAATTTTTTAGGGGCTTGCACATTTTGAAAATAGATATTTCGGCCTTTTGCGGCGGATTCCTGCACGAGGTTCTTGGCGAGTTGGCATAGGATGATCGTGTTCATGCGTATAAGTCACAGTAAGCACAATAGGGTTGGTTTTGTTTTGATCTACTTGCTTTCGACCTAGGCACTCCTTTGAAGTGACACATTTGTAGTAAACCGGCTTTGATTCAAAATATTGATTATTATTCATTTGAAACTTATTAAACATCTATAAATACATTAAAAAGAAAATACGCATTTTTAGACGTCCTATATAAGTGTGAAATAAGGTTAATACAATAAAGATTTCATATTACTTTTACATTTTTGACCAAATCTTATCAAATTCATTAAGTCGTATTTATTTAGAATGAAATCTAATATTTAATTTAAAACTAAGTCGAAAACATTATATACTCTTATGCAAGGGTGCTAATACATTTCCTTGGCTCCCAGTAAAATGGAATATAATAAAACAAAACATAACCTTTAAAAACTTTAAAACATAGAAACTTTTCTAAATAAGTACATTAATATAAACCTAAGACTAACATTAATTTTTGGTCAAACTCATTTGTCGGTAGTACTGTATTTCTTAAAAAAATATATATTTATTAATCATTTAAACTACTAAACAAGAAATAAACTTTTTTGCTTCCCTAAAATAGGTTTTTCATATTGTTTTAAAAAAACAAGACGACTAATCTTCACTACCAATTCAAATATTTCAACGGTATCAATTACATATTAATAGTAGTTTTGAAACTCCCTTTTTCCAAAAGCATACCTCACAAGTAACTACACCCTAGAGTTTAAATAACAAACTCACTGATAAATAAAATTTACCTGAAAAGCTTTATTGATCTATCTATATAAATTAATAAACTTCTTCAACTGAAGGACTTAGGCATAATATGGTTTCCTTAATCGAGATGAAACACTACTTTGGTTGATGAAAACCTAAAAAAATTTCTAGTCTCTCTTTATTTTTTGTTTATAATAATACTAAAATAAAAATATACATTAATGGTTAAAATTTTAAAAGAACTAGTTATTAAAAGTTAGAAGTTAAAAGTATTAGTGGAACCTTTTCATAGCCACCTTTCTTGGTGACCTACAAATATTAAAATAAAACAAATAGTTAACTAATTAAAAAAAAAATAACACCTTAAAATGATTAAATTTATATAGAGGAAATCAATTTAATAAACTGCAGATAACAAACTCACTAATAAACAAAATTTACCTGAAAAGCTTTATTGATCTATCTATATGAATTAATAAACTTCTTCAAACTGAAGGAGTTGAGCGTAATAGGGTTTCCATCATTGAGATGAAACACTATTTTGGTTGATGAAAACCTAAAAGTTTTTCTAGTCTCTCTTTGTTTTTTTGTTTGTAATAATCTTAAAAGAAAAATATACATTAATGGTTAAAATTTTTAAAGAACTAGTTATTAAAAGTTAGAAGTTAAAAATATTAGCAGAACCTTTTCATAGCCACCTTTCTTGGTGACCTGCAGATATTAAAATAAAACAAATAGTTAACTAATTAAAAAACAAAAAAAAAACAAAGAAGTAAAACCTTAAAATGTTTAAATTTATATAGAGGAAATCAATTTAAAAATTGCTTTACTAATTTAAGTATGACTAGTTGATGCATATTTCGATGGTTAAAACTATGGATTGAGATTTCATAAACTTTTATATTTACTTCGATGAATATAAAACTGAAATTTTTTTTACATATGGTTTTATAGAATTTTGGGTTCTAATAATATAATATGCTGAAACAACCAAAAAATTAGATATACAGCATGGGAGTTTATTTATTTGGGAATGCATTATTGTTGTTAGATGATTTATCAATGAATTTTTTATATTTCCCTTAGGTTTCATATATTTTTTTTTTTGATCTATCAATCATTACATGGGTATCCAGACTTCCTGGAAATTAATATTTCTGTGGTGATTGCAAAATTAATATTAGTGAACATTTATATATATGAAGTGTTTTGTTTGGTGTGTCAGATTGAATCCTTTGTATAGATTTTGTTTGTCATCTTTGTATTCTTCGACAATATGTTATATATCTACTTATAGTTAACTTGTTTGTTTAGTCTATATATATAACTAGGTATTACACAACAAAAAATTAAATGAACTGAAATAAAAATAAATTACTAAATAATAAAAAAATGTATACCAAATAAATTAAAAATATTATTCTATATGTTCTAGCATAGTTGTATGAGATTGGAAATGGAATGGAAATAAAATGTATTGTATTTGTGTATACAAGAATATGTGGGTGGTTCAAATATAGTGGGATTAATTTTTATATAATGTAATGGCTAACTAGGCCACTTTTTGGTTATAATTTTAGTATCATAATTCTAATTTATTTCTTTGTGTTTTGTTATATATATTTGTTCAATTTATTAGTTAATTTTTGTATTCATTTTTAACTTGCTGCTATTGGGTTGTAACCCCGTTTAATGTTGTTTGTTTTTCTTAAATTAAAAATCTAATACTTTATATTGATAGTGTTATTTAGTAACCAAGTTCATTGTCAAATTGCACAAGACAACAACTCAATAAGCAAGTGACGGATGGCAAATAATATAATCCTATTTGTCCAATTTATGAGTGGACACATGACAATTTGAATATATTTATCCATTAGAATACACCATGTATTCGTAGGACTAAATGTAAGTTATTTTATACAAATAGATCAACACATGCTCGACTATTAGGTTTTTGTGTACGTTATACAATATTTTAATTTAAAATGTTTAGTATATCTTAGTATGTATAATTATTTATGGTAAAGAAATTACAACAAAACAATATATCAATAATTTATATTATTCAAAACATAATATACCACATATATTATCTTTATATAATTATAAAATTATTAGTTTATGAACTATAAGTATTTAATATAATTATAAAGTGATTAATATACTAACCTTGATTATTTTAAGAAGATATCTGGATATTATCGAAATGCAATGATCATCGATCTTTGAACTATACTTTAAAATTACTTCAGTTTTTTTATAGAGTACACCACCTTATGAAAAAAGTTATTATATGTGAACATTTAGAACCATAAATTATTTTTATAATATATAAGTATCCATTGTATATAAATTTAAACTAATCATGAAAATTTTGATATTTTTGATTTTTTAATCAAATATAATTATATATCATTAACCCATAAACCACCACATCATATTAATTACATTTTTATATAAGAAAAAAGTATATTTAAATAACATCTAAAAATATATTTTAAATAAATATTTAACCATCTTTGGTATCTCCAAAATCTCTCAATTATATCAAGAAAATATCAATTTTTTTATATGACTAGTTAGATTTAATATAATTTTTACATAAAAGAATAAGATCTCAAATTGCCCAACAGAATGAAAATATTTATAATGAAACTTTTTGTTTTGCATAAAATCTTATGAATAGTAACTGCTTTATAAGATCTCAATTTTTTTTATTTGGATCTGGGATCTGAGTTTTTTTTATCTGTATTTTCTAAACCAATTCTAAAAAATATAGATCTAGCATGAATAATTTTCACTTATAAAATGTTTAGCTTATAAAATTAGTTGTAATGTTACAAAAAATGTCACATACCTATTTCTTATGGTGGGTGGGGGTGGTTGTTTGATGGTGGACGATCCTTTTTTTTAATTTACAGAAAAGATGAATTGTCAATAAAGAAGAAGCGGAGAGATGCCAAAGAAGGAAATAGAGTTTAGGTTTTTTTTGTTAGTATTAGTAGGTACTAGAAAAATTAAAACATAAGATAATTGGACCCAAATAAAATGTAACTTTTTTCCCCTTTAGAATTATCCTTATTTAGACCCAAATAAAAATAGTGAACTTTTAGTATAAACTTATTTTAGTTGAAAAATATTATAACAAGCCCAACTGTGAACAAGTGTCTTGATCTTCACTAATGGAGAAATATATAAACAATGGAATATATAGTTTATTAGAAACAATTTTGTTATTGATACATATAATATAAAATTTGTGACATCCATCAGTTGTTGTGATTCTCAAAGTACAATATATTTAATTGATAAACTTTGTCACCTAATGTGCAATGTTTTGTAAACGTTAATATGGATATAGTATACAAGAACAAAGTTGTAGTAGTTTCGATAATTTGTAAATATTATGAGAACCTTAGGTGGTTTAGAAATCACTACAATATTTTTTTGTCCTCCTTAATTGCTAAGGGCATTCCCATGTGTAATTTTGTAATGTTATTAAACAACATGTTTCCTACGTCATCATTAGGTGATGTCGTAGTGTAAGTGGAGGTCATCTACTCACCAATACTACGTTAGATTTTCAATATATCATTGTTACTAGAAATGTAATTAAGATTCCAATGATGTCTCTCTCATTATATCAACTTTTATGAGTAAAAATAGAAATAGAAAACTCGACTGGATTACAAAGATTCATCTCGCGTATTGTTGGGAATTATATACTAACACCTTAGGTGTCGTGAGAGATGTGCTTACACCGCCTAGGCACAAATTAATGAAAAAAAATTTGATTAATTATAAAATTCCCCCTAGACGTAGGACCCTGGTCAGCTGCCAAAGCCACGACACCGAGTTATACAAAATTGATTAAATATATACACTAAGAATTTGATTGAGTGTTTATAATTGTATCACGTATTATGTGTTCGTCTAGCAATAAAATTAAAACATGTTGAAGAACGGATTTTTAGATAAATCAAAGGATTCGATTTGTGTTGGATTTTTCAATTTGAATTTCGTTACAAATTTTACAAATACACTCCCCGTATCGATTAGTTTTGATGATAAAGTCATTATGAAAAATATATAAGAGAACCTTAAGCGATGTATAAATAGAGACAGATTAAGATATGAGAAATGTGTATTTTATAGTAGGATAGTAGAGACAACAGTGTGTACATTTATTATCAAATGATTAGCATTTGTTTATATGAAATTTATACGACTTTGTAAGAATTGTACCTGGATCAAATCCCTTACATTTCCTTATTTCACTAACCTTATCTCTTTTGTGTCGTTGTCGAGGGTGATGTCTCAGGATTCACCCATCTTTCTTATTACCAACTGTTTCTTATTAAATTTCTTTGTATCTTTCGCAATTTGTATTCCCACCTATATCTTATGGACAATGTTGCTTGATGTGTCTTAACTATTTGTTGTTATAGCATGTTATCTCATTTCTTATTTTTAAAATTTCTCATGTGGATTGCTTAGACTTTCATTTCAACGAAATTTCTTTTTTTTACATTATTCATTGTTTAATCAAATTCATTAATTGTTTATACTATGTTGTCAAAATATAACATAAGAACGATATAAAATTATATTTATATTACAAAATAAAATATTTAATATATGTCAACCTTTATAATTAATCCCTCCAATTTCTCAAAAAAGGCTATTAGAGGGAGAAAAAATTTGAACCATCTTGAACTAGTCTCAAACTTTATATAATGTATATGCAAATTTGAATAAAAATAAGTGGATATGATTATTTATCTAATTAGAATTTTAATATGATATTTATAACTATTAGGATAATATATGTTAATAATCATATTGTTTCTAGCTTCATATGTGACAAAGTTGTAATTTGTAATCTTCGAACACCCAATTGTTTTATCTTATATATTTTTTTATGCAATGTTATCTTGACACATTTATTTGAAAATGGTCTTTAGCAAATTCAATTGAAAAGGTGAGTCATTTCTCTAAATTAATTCGAACTAAGCAATGAGAAAAAAACCTTGAAATTTTTGTAATAAACATTCCCATAAAAAATAGCAAAGTTGTATGATGGAAAAATATTTGCTACTTTTATAACCCATTGATATATTTGGCTATTTTATAAAATAGGACCTACACTGTAACAAAAACTTGTTTACAAATATTTTTGTAAATTTATTGAGTTTCAAGTAGGTACAATTTAAATTCGAAAATCGCACGATCAAAACTAAACATTGTGACACACCTTAACTAAAAAACAAAGAATGTATTCACATATACATACATATTAATTAAAAAGTCAGTCATTACATCCATATTATATGGTAACATTAAGTGAGTGTAAGCGAAATTTTTTCTTCTCATGCATAATTATTAACATATAACACTTTATTATTTTATTAAATTATAAATTTATCAATCAACCTATTTTTTTGATTTTGCAAGATTCTAATATGACATAGCTTTAAAAGTTGCTTGCGATTTTTTCCACAAGATGTAGGTCTACAAAAATACTCAAAATTCATATACTTAAAGAAAATTTAAAATTATTTCATGAAAAACTTAGGCTCAGATTCTTATTGATACAGGTTATATGTCAAAGATATAGTTCATGTTTCAATAAAATATTCTATTTGATAACACAGAATACTTCTAGGATCTAAAATAATAGATATATATACTTGTTGTATTAAAGCCTTTTCATACTCAAGAGTCGATAATGTACTACCTTAGCGTAACCTAAAAAATCCTATTCCAAAATCCCATGATATCAAACTCAAGTAGGAGTTAATAGAGGAGTTCCACCTAACAATCTAAATAATCCGCATATAGAGCAACGTTTTTCCGAGATTAAGCCAATTTCATATTCAAGCTGCTTGATTCGAGCCAGATCACGATATGGAAAATCAATTTTTGATTTATGAAAACTACGATGGTGCTAGACAACAAGGTCAAGTTGTATCGAGTAAGATTTTTATACAGATGTGTGATACATACATTACTCAACTTGTCACTCACAAGAAACTATATTACACCATGTTTCTATTTTGCATTACCAGAGGTGCGAGTGAATAGTTGTATCATCAACCATCACATACAATTATATCATAGACCAAACTGCAAGCAAGTTTCTTTGATCGATATTGTCCACACCGTATGATAATGAAGAATCAAACACAGCTTGCTATTTTCCACCAAGATGATGGTTAAAGTGTAGGCGAGACATAGATAAAGTTTCAACATAGGTTAGCTAGATGTCCACTTTATGGTTATACCCTTCAGTTTCAATTTGCGATGTTCCATCAAGGTCTCGATTAGAATTCACAATTGAAAATAAATTACACTTAAAGAGAATATTTTTCAAATAAATTTGCCCTTGAATTTTTTATCAATACCAAACATTATTTTTCAAAGAAATGTGCCCTTGTCTAAACTTATTTAAGTTGAAAAGTATTATAGCAAACCCACACGTGAACAAGTGTCGATCTTCATTAATAGAGAATTATATAATCAATAGAATATATAGTGTATTCGAAACAAATATTTCATTGATAAATATAATATAAAATTTGTGACCTCCATAAATTGTTGTGGTTGTCAAAGTACAATAGATTTAAATGATAAACCTATTTGTTCTTCTCATGAAATCCTTATTACATTAACCTCTACAAAATTGTAAATGTCATTACTTTGTCACCTAATGTGCAACGTTTTGTAAAAGTTAATATGGATATAGTAGACAAGAACAAAGTTGTAGTAGTTTAATTAATTTGTAAAGATTATGAGAACCTTATTGCGTTTAGAAATCACTACAATATTTTTTTGGCCTCCTTTTATATTTCTAAGGACATTCCAATGTGCAATTTTGTAATGTTATTATACAACATGTTCCCCTATGTCATCATTATGTGATGGCGTAGTATAAGTATAGGTCATATACTCACCAATCACTACGTTACATTTTCAATTTAACTATGTTACTAGCAATGTAATTAAGATGGTACTCATGTCTCTCTCATTATATCATGTTATATGAGAAGAAATAGAAATGGAGATCTCGACTGGATTACAAAGAATCATTTAGAAGATTATCTTCCTAATTATTGGATTATAAGAAATTATATGGTTTACTAAAGTCTTGCATATCGTATTTGACTTGTAAGGTGTCATGTGTCTATTAAACTAATATATATTCTTGTTGTATGTATTGTTTGCCTTTCAATCTTTAAATGAATTAGATATATTTTGATAAAAAGGGCTACTATATATTTTTTTCTCATTTATATTTTATTAAATAATTATAAAAATACAATATCACAACATAGCCTAAATACACATTTTGCAAGTTAATCAATAGTAACCCAAAACATCTCTACAATAGACACTTATTACAACTGAAATCTACCAAAGGAAATCATTGTCCACTACGGTGAAAGTTGCATATACTATCAAAGGTATCTTATCTGTTTCTGAGATGTAATTGTGTGAGCAACCATCTTGGAATCGATCGAGCCAAACTAACTCATCATCTAATCCTGCAAAAAATATTCATCGATAGGAGTATGTAAGATCTCCAAACCATCATTAAAATCTTCAACCTCATTCAACATATCATTAATTTCTTCCCGACCATCTTCAATAATTTTTTGCGCCGGAAGGACAATCTCTAGCGACGAGTGAAAATTTTTGTTTGGGTCATCAATTTTGAATTTCTGAGGGGCCTGCACATTTTGGAAAGAGATATTTTGGCCTTTTGCGACGGATTCCTGCATGAGGTTCTTGGCGAGATGGCATAGGATGGTCGTGTTCATCCGTATAAGTCACAATAAGCATAGTAGGGTTGGTTTTGTTTTGATCTACTTGCTTTCGTTTAGGCACTCCTTTGAAGTGACACATTTGTAGTAACTCCTGGTTTGATTCAAAATATTTATTATAATTCATTTGAAACTTACTAAACATCTATAAATACATTAAAAAGCAAATACGTATTTTTTAGACGTCCTATATAAGTGTGAAATAAGGTTAATACAATAAAGATTTCATATTACTTTTACATTGTTGACCAAATCTTATCAAATCCATTAAGTCGTATTTATTTAGAATGAAATCTAATATTTAATTTAAAACTAAGTCAAAAAAATTATATACTCTTATGCAAGGGTGTTAATACATTTCCTTGGATCCCAATAAAATGGAATATAATAAGAAAAACATAACCTTCTAAAACTTTAAAACATAAAAACCTTTCTAAACAAGTTCATTAATATAAACCTAAAACTAACATTAATTTTTGGTCAAACACATTTGTCGGTAGTACTGTAATTCTTAAAAAAAACTTATATTTCTTAATAATTTAAACTACTTAACAAGAAATAGACTTTTTTGCTTCCCTAAAATAGGTTTTTTTATTTTGTTTTAAAAAAACAAGACGACTAATCTTCACTACCAACTCAAAGATTTCCACGGTATCAATTACATACTAATCATAGTTTTGAAGCTCCCTTTTCCAAAAGCATACTTCACAAGTAACTACACCCTAGAGTTTATATAACAAACTCACTAATAAACAAAATTTACCTGAAAAGCTTTATTGATATATCTATATGAATTAATAAACTTCTTCAAACTGAAGGAGTTGAGCGTAATAGGGTTTCCATCATTGAGATGAAACACTATTTTGGTTGATGAAAACCTAAAAGTTTTTCTAGTCTCTCTTTGTTTTTTTTTGTAACAATCTTAAAAGAAAAATATACATTAATGGTTAAAATTTTTAAAGAACTAGTTATTAAAAGTTAGAAGTTAAAAATATTAGCAGAACCTTTTCATAGCCACCTTTCTTGGTGACCTACAAATATTAAAATAAAACAAATAGTTAACTAATTAAAAAACAAAAAAAAACAAAGAAGTAAAACCTTAAAATGTTTAAATTTATATAGAGGAAATCAATTTAAAAATTGCTTTACTAATTTAAGTATGACTAGTTGATGCATATTTCGATGGTTAAAACTATGGATTGAGATTTCATAAACTTTTATATTTATTTCGATGAATATAAAACTGAAATTTTTTTTACATATGGTTTTATAGAATTTTGGGTTCCAATAGTATAATATGCTGAAACAACCGAAAAATTAGATATATAGCATGGGAGTTTATTTATTTGGGAATGCATTATTGTTGTTAGATGATTTATCGATGATTTTTTTATATTTCCCTTAGGTTTCATATATTTTTTTTGATATCAACCATTACATGGGTATCCAGACTTCCTGGAAATTAATATTTCTATGGTGATTGCAAAATTAATTTTAGTTAACATTTATATATATGAAATGTTTTGTTTGGTGTGTCATATTGAATCCTTTGAATAGATTTTGTTTGTCATCTTTGTATTCTTCGACAATATGTTATATATCTACTTATAGTTAACTTGTTTGTTTAGTTTATATATATAACTAGGTATTACACAACAAAAAATTAAATGAACTGAAACAAAAATAAATTACTAAATAATAAAATATATGCATACCAAATAAATTAAAAATATTATTCTATATGTTCTAGCATGGTTGTGTGAGATTGGAAATGGAATGGAAATAAAATGTATTGTATTTGTGTATACAAGAATATGTGGGTGGTTCAAATATAGTGGGATTAATTTTTTTATATAATGTAATGGCTATCTAGGCCACGTTTTGGTTATAATTTTAGTATAATAATTCTAATTTATTTCTTTGGGTTTTGTTATATATATTTGTTCAATTTATTAGTTCTATTCATTTTTAACTTGCTGCTCTTGGGTTGTAACCCCGTTTAATGTTGTTTGTTTTTCTTAAATAAAAAATCTAATACTTTATATAGATAGTGTTATTTAGTAACCAAGTTCATTGTCAAATTGCACATGACAACAACTCAATAAGAAAGTGACGGATGACAAATAATATAATCCTATTAGTCCAATTTATGACTGGACACATGACAATTTGAATATATTTATCCATTAGAATACACCATGTATTCGTAGGACTAAATGTAAGTTATTTTATACAAATAGATCAGCACATGCTCGACTATTAGGTTTTTGTGTAACTTATACAATATTTTAATTTAAAATGTTTAGTATATCTTAGTATGTATAATTATTTATGGTAAAGAAATTACAACAAAACAATATATCAATAATTTATATTATTCAAAACATAATATACCATATATATTATCTTTATATAATTATAAACTTATTAGTTTATGAACTATAATTATTTCATATAATTATAAAATGATTAATATACTAACCTTGATTTTTTTAAGAAGATATCTGGATATTATCGAAATACAATGAACATCGATTTTTGAACTATACTTTAAAATTACTTCAGTTTTTTTTATAGAGTACACCACCTTATGAAAAAAATTATTATATGTGAACAATTAGAACCATAAATTATTTTTATAATATATAAGTCTCCATTGTATATAAATTTAAACTAATCATGAATATTTTGATATTTTTGATTTTTTAATCAAATATATTTATATATCATTAACCCATAAACCACCACATCATATTAATTACATTTTTATATAAGAAAAAAGTATATGTAAATAACATCTTAAAATATATTTTAAATAAATATTTAACCATCTTTGGTATCTCCAAAATCTCTCAATTATATCAAGAAAATATCAATTTTTTATATGACTAGTTAGATTTAATATAATTTTTACATAAAAGAATAAGATCTCAAATTGCCCAACAGAATGAAAATATTTATAATGAAACTTTTTGTTTTGCATAAAATCTTATGAATAGTAACTGCTTTATAAGATCTCAATTTTTTTTATTTGGATCTGGGATCTGAGTTTTTTTTTATCTGTATTTTCTAAACCAATTCTAAAAAATATAGATCTAGCATGAATAATTTTCACTTATAAAATGTTTAGCTTATAAAATTAGTTGCAATGTTAAAAAAATGTCACATACCTATTTCTTATGGTGGGTGGGGGTGGTTGTTTGATGGTGGACGATCCTTTTTTAAATTTACATAAAAGATGAATTGTCAAGAAAGAAGAAGTGGAGAGATACCAAAGAAGGAAATAGATTTTAGGTTTTTTTTGTTAGTATTAGTAGGTACTAGAAAAATTAAAACATAAGATAATTGGACCCAAACAAAATGTAACTTTTTTCACCTTTAGACTTATACTTATTTAGACCCAAATAAAAGATAGTGAATTTTTAGGATAAACTTATTTTAGTTGAAAAATATTATAGCAAGCCCACCTGTGAACAAGTGTCGATCTTCATTAATAGAGAATTATATAATCAATAGAATATATAGTGTATTCGAAACAAATATTTCATTGCTAAATATAATATAAAATTTGTGACCTCCATAAATTGTTGTGGTTGTCAAAGTACAATATATGTAAATGATAAACCTATTTGTTCTTCTCATGAAATCCTTATTACATTAACCTCTACAAAATTGTAAATATCATTACTTTGTCACCTAATGTGCAACGTATTGTAAAAGTTAATATGGATATAGTAGACAAGAACAAAGTTGTAGTAGTTTAATTAATTTGTAAAGATTATGAGAACCTTATTGTGTTTAGAAATCACTACAATATTTTTTTGGCCTCCTTTTATATTTCTAAGGACATTCCAATGTGCAATTTTGTAATGTTATTATACAACATGTTCCCCTACGTCATCATTATGTGATGGCGTAGTGTAAGTATAAGTCATATACTCACCAATCACTACGTTACATTTTCAATTTAACTATGTTACTAGAAATGTAATTAAGATGGTACTCATGTCTCTCTCATTATATCAAGTTATATGAGAAGAAATAGAAATGGAGATCTTGACTGGATTACAAAGAATCATTTGGAAGATTATCTTCTTAATTATTGGATTATAAGAAATTATATGGTTTATTAAGTCTTGCATATCGTATTTGACTTGTAAGGTGTCATGTGTCTATTAAACTAATATATACTCTTGTTGTATGTATTTTTTGCCTTTCAATCTTTAAATGAATTAGATATATTTTGACAAAAAGGGCTACTATATATTTATTTCTCATTTATATTTTATTAAATAATTATAAAAATACAATATCACAACATATCCTAAATACACATTTTGCAAGTTAATCAATAGTAACCCAAAACATCTCTAACCTAGACACTTATTACTACTGAAAACTACCAAAGGAAATCATTGTCCACTACGGTGAAAGTTGCATCTACTATCAAAGGTATCTTATCTGTTTCTGAGATGTAATTGCGCCGGAAGGACAATCTCTAGCGACGAGTGGAAATTTTTGTTTGGGTCATCAATTTTAAATTTCTGAGGGGCTCGCACATTTCGGAAAGAGATATTTTGGCCTTTTGCGAAGGATTCCTGCATGAGGTTCTTGGCGAGATGGCATAGGATGGTCGTGTTCATCTGTATAAGTCAGAATAAGCATAGTAGGGTTGGTTTTGTTTTGATCTACTTGCTTTCGACCTAGGCACTCCTTTGAAGTGACACATTTGTAGTAACTCCTGGTTTGATTCAAAATATTGATTATAATTCGTTTGAAATTTAACAAAACATCTATAAATACATTAAAAAGCAAATACGTATTTTTTAGACGTCCTATATAAGTGTGAAATAAGGTTAATACAATAAATATTTCATACTACTTTTACATTGTTGACCAAATCTTATCAAATCCATTAAGTCGTATTTATTTAGAATGAAATCTAATATTTAATTTAAAACTAAGTCAAAAAAATTATATACTCTTATGCAAGGGTGGTAATACATTTCCTTGGATCCCAATAAAATGGAATATAATAAGAAAAACATAACCTTCTAAAACTTTAAAACATAAAAACCTTTCTAAACAAGTTCATTAACATAAACCTAAAACTACCATTAATTTTTGGTCAAACACATTTGTCGATAGTACTATAATTCTTAAAAAAACTTATATTTCTTAATAATTTAAACTACATAACAAGAAATAGACTTTTTTGCTTCCCTAAAATAGGTTTTTTTATTATGTTTTAAAAAAACAAGACGACTAATCTTCACTACCAACTCAAAGATTTCCACGGAATCAATTACATACTAATCGTAGTTTTGAAGCTCCCTTTTAAAAAGCATACTTCACAGGTAACTACACCCTAGAGTTTAAATAACAAACTCACTAATAAACAAAATTTACCTGAAAAGATTTATTGATATATCTATATGAATTAATAAACTTCTTCAAACTGAAGGAGTTGAGCGTAATAGGGTTTCCATCATTGAGATGAAACACTATTTTTGTTGATGAAAACCTAAAAGTTTTTCTAGTCTCTCTTTGTTTTTTTTTTTGTAATAATCTTAAAAGAAAAATATACATTAATGGTTAAAATTTTTAAAGAACTAGTTATCAAAAATTAGAAGTTAAAAATATTAGCAGAACCTTTTCATAGCCACCTTTCTTGGTGACCTACAAATATTAAAATAAAACAAATAGTTAACTAATTAAAAAACAAAAAAAACAAAGGAGTAAAACCTTATAATGTTTAAATTTATATAGAGAAAATCAATTTAAAAATTGCTTTACTAATTTAAGTATGACTAGTTGATGCATATTTCGATGGTTAAAACTATGGATTGAGATTTCATAAACTTTTATATTTATTTCGATGAATATAAAACTGAAATTTTTTTTACATATGGTTTTATAGAATATCGGATTCCAATAGTATAATATGCTGAAACAACCGAAAAATTAGATATACAGCATGGGAGTTTATTTATTTGGGAATGCATTATTGTTGTTAAATGATTTATCGATGATTTTTTTATATTTCCCTTAGGTTTCATATATTTTATTTTGATCTATCAATCATTACATGGGTATCCAGACCCCCTAGAAATTAATATTTCTGTGGTGATTGCAAAATTAATATTAGTTAACATTTATATATATGAAGTGTTTTGTTTGGTGTGTCAGATTGAATCCTTTGTATAGATTTTGTTTGTCATCATTGTATTCTTCGACAATATGTTATATATCTACTTATAGTTAACTTGTTTGTTTAGTCTATATATATAACTAGGTATTACACAACAAAAAATTAAATGAACTGAAACAAAAATAAATTACTAAATAATAAAAAAATGTATACCAAATAAATTAAAAATATTATTCTATATGTTCTAGCATGGTTGTGTGAGATTGGAAATGGAATGGAAATAAAATGTATTGTATTTGTGTATACAAGAATATGTGGGTGGTTCAAATATAGTGGGATTAATTTTTATATAATGTAATGGCTAACTAGGCCACTTTTTGGTTATAATTTTAGTATCATAATTCTAATTTATTTCTTTGTGTTTTGTTATATATATTTGTTCAATTTATTAGTTAATTTTTGTATTCATTTTAACTTGCTGCTATTGGGTTGTAACCCCGTTTAATGTTGTTTGTTTTTCATAAATAAAAAATCTAATACTTTATATTGATAGTGTTATTTAGTAACCAAGTTCATTGTCAAATTTCACAAGACAACAACTCAATAAGAAAGTGACGGATGGTAAATAATATAATCCTATTTGTCCAATTTATGAGTGGACACATGATAATTTGAATATATTTATCCATTAGAATACACCATGTATTCGTAGGACTAAATGTAAGTTATTTTATACAAATAGATCAACACATACTCGACTATTAGGTTTTTGTGTACCTTATACAATATTTTAATTTAAAATGTTTAGTATATCTTAGTATGTATATTTATGGTAAAGAAATTACAACAAAACAATATATCAATAATTTATATTATTCAAAACATAATATACCATATATATTATCTTTATATAAGTATAAACTTATTAGTTTATGAACTATAATTATTTAATATAATTATAAAGTGATTAATATACTAACCTTGATTATTTTAAGAAGATATCTGGATATTATCGAAATGCAATGATCATCGATCTTTGAACTATACTTTAAAATTACTTCAGTTTTTTTAATAGAGTACACCACCTTATGAAAAAAATTATTATATGTGAACATTTAGAACCATAAATTATTTTTATAATATATAAGTATCCATTGTATATAAATTTAAACTAATCATGAAAATTTTGATATTTTTATTTTTTTAATCAAATATAATTATATATCATTAACCCATAAACCACCACATCATATTAATTACATTTTTATATAAGAAAAAAGTATATGTAAATAACATCTAAAAATATATTTTAAATAAATATTTAACCATCTTTGTATGTATTTTTTGCCTTTCAATCTTTAAATGAATTAGATATATTTTGACAAAAAGGGCTACTATATATTTTTTTCTCATTTATATTTTATTAAATAATTATAAAAATACAATATCATAACATATCCTAAATACACATTTTGCAAGTTAGTCAATAGTAACCCAAAACATCTCTACAATAGACACTTATTACAACTGAAATCTACCAAAGGAAATCATTGTCCACTACGGTGAAAGTTGCATATACTATCAAAGGTATCTTATCTGTTTCTGAGATGTAATTGTGTGAGCAACCATCTTGGAATCGATCGAGCCAAACTAACTCATCATCTAATCCTGCAAAAAATATTCATCGATAGGAGTATGTAAGATCTCCAAACCATCATTAAAATCTTCAACCTCATTCAACATATCATTAATTTCTTCCCGACCATCTTCAATAATTTTTTGCGCCGGAAGGACAATCTCTAGCGACGAGTGAAAATTTTTGTTTGGGTCATCAATTTTGAATTTCTGAGGGGCCTGCACATTTTGGAAAGAGATATTTTGGCCTTTTGCGACGGATTCCTGCATGAGGTTCTTGGCGAGATGGCATAGGATGGTCGTGTTCATCCGTATAAGTCACAATAAGCATAGTAGGGTTGGTTTTGTTTTGATCTACTTGCTTTCGTTTAGGCACTCCTTTGAAGTGACACATTTGTAGTAACTTCTGGTTTGATTCAAAATATTTATTATAATTCATTTGAAACTTACTAAACATCTATAAATACATTAAAAAGCAAATACGTATTTTTTAGACGTCCTATATAAGTGTGAAATAAGGTTAATACAATAAAGATTTCATATTACTTTTACATTGTTGACCAAATCTTATCAAATCCATTAAGTCGTATTTATTTAGAATGAAATCTAATATTTAATTTAAAACTAAGTCAAAAAAATTATATACTCTTATGCAAAGGTGGTAATACATTTCCTTGGATCCCAATAAAATGGAATATAATAATAAAAACATAACCTTCTAAAACTTTAAAACATAAAAACCTTTCTAAACAAGTTCATTAATATAAACTTAAAACTAACATTAATTTTTGGTCAAACACATTTGTCGGTAGTACTGTAATTCTTAAAAAAAACTTATATTTCTTAATAATTTAAACTACTTAACATGAAATAGACTTTTTTGCTTCCCTAAAATAGGTTTTTTTATTTTGTTTTAAAAAAACAAGACGACTAATCTTCACTACCAACTCAAAGATTTCCACCGTATCAATTACATACTAATCATAGTTTTGAAGCTCCCTTTTCCAAAAGCATACTTCACAAGTAACTACACCCTAGAGTTTATATAACAAACTCACTAATAAACAAAATTTACCTGAAAAGCTTTATTGATATATCTATATGAATTAATAAACTTCTTCAAACTGAAGGAGTTGAGCGTAACAGGGTTTCCATCATTGAGATGAAACACTATTTTGGTTGATGAAAACCTAAAAGTTTTTCTAGTCTCTCTTTGTTTTTTTTTGTAATAATCTTAAAAGAAAAATATACATTAATGGTTAAAAATTTTAAAGAACTAGTTATTAAATGTTAGAAGTTAAAAATATTAGCAGAACCTTTTCATAGCCACCTTTCTTGGTGACCTACAAATATTAAAATAAAACAAATAGTTAACTAATTAAAAAACAAAAAAAAAAACAAAGAAGTAAAACCTTAAAATGTTTAAATTTATATAGAGGAAATCAATTTAAAAATTTCTTTACTAATTTAAGTATGACTAGTTGATGCATATTTCGATGGTTAAAACTATGGATTGAGATTTCATAAACTTTTATATTTATTTCGATGAATATAAAACTGAAATTTTTTTTACATATGGTTTTATAGAATTTTGGGTTCCAATAGTATAATATGCTGAAACAACCGAAAAATTAGATATATAGCATGGGAGTTTATTTATTTGGGAATGCATTATTGTTGTTAGATGATTTATCGATGATTTTTTTATATTTCCCTTAGGTTTCATATATTTTTTTTGATATCAACCATTACATGGGTAACCAGACTTCCTGGAAATTAATATTTCTATGGTGATTGCAAAATTAATTTTAGTTAACATTTATATATATGAAATGTTTTGTTTGGTGTGTCATATTGAATCCTTTGAATAGATTTTGTTTGTCATCTTTGTATTCTTCGACAATATGTTATATATCTACTTATAGTTAACTTGTTTGTTTAGTCTATATATATAACTAGGTATTACACAACAAAAAATTAAATGAACTGAAACAAAAATAAATTACTAAATAATAAAATATATGCATACCAAATAAATTAAAAATATTATTCTATATGTTCTAGCATGGTTGTGTGAGATTGGAAATGGAATGGAAATAAAATATATTGTATTTGTGTATACAAGAATATGTGGGTTGTTCAAATATAGTGGGATTAATTTTTTTATATAATGTAATGGCTATCTAGGCCACTTTTTGGTTATAATTTTAGTATAATAATTCTAATTTATTTCTTTGGGTTTTGTTATATATATTTGTTCAATTTATTAGTTGTATTCATTTTTAACTTGCTGCTCTTGGGTTGTAACCCCGTTTAATGTTGTTTGTTTTTCTTAAATAAAAAATCTAATACTTTATATTGATAGTGTTATTGCACATGACAACAACTCAATAAGAAAGTGACGGCAAATAATATAATCCTATTAGTCCAATTTATGAATGGACACATGACAATTTGAATATATTTATCCATTAGAATACACCATGTATTCGTAGGACTAAATGTAAGTTATTTTATACAAATAGATCAGCACATGCTCGACTATTAGGTTTTTGTGTAACTTATACAATATTTTAATTTAAAATGTTTAGTATATCTTAGTATGTATAATTATTTATGGTAAAGAAATTACAACAAAACAATATATCAATAATTTATATTATTCAAAACATAATATACCATATATATTATCTTTATATAAGTATAAACTTATTAGTTTATGAACTATAATTATTTAATATAATTATAAAGTGATTAATATACTAACCTTGATTATTTTAAGAAGATATCTGGATATTATCGAAATGCAATGATCATCGATCTTTGAACTATACTTTAAAATTACTTCAGTTTTTTTAATAGAGTACACCACCTTATGAAAAAAATTATTATATGTGAACATTTAGAACCATAAATTATTTTTATAATATATAAGTATCCATTGTATATAAATTTAAACTAATCATGAAAATTTTGATATTTTTGTTTTTTTAATCAAATATAATTATATATCATTAACCCATAAACCACCACATCATATTAATTACATTTTTATATAAGAAAAAAGTATATGTAAATAACATCTAAAAATATATTTTAAATAAATATTTAACCATCTTTGTATGTATTTTTTGCCTTTCAATCTTTAAATGAATTAGATATATTTTGACAAAAAGGGCTACTATATATTTTTTTCTCATTTATATTTTATTAAATAATTATAAAAATACAATATCACAACATATCCTAAATACACATTTTGCAAGTTAGTCAATAGTAACCCAAAACATCTCTACAATAGACACTTATTACAACTGAAATCTACCAAAGGAAATCATTGTCCACTACGGTGAAAGTTGCATATACTATCAAAGGTATCTTATCTGTTTCTGAGATGTAATTGTGTGAGCAACCATCTTGGAATCGATCGAGCCAAACTAACTCATCATCTAATCCTGCAAAAAATATTCATCGATAGGAGTATGTAAGATCTCCAAACCATCATTAAAATCTTCAACCTCATTCAACATATCATTAATTTCTTCCCGACCATCTTCAATAATTTTTTGCGCCGGAAGGACAATCTCTAGCGACGAGTGAAAATTTTTGTTTGGGTCATCAATTTTGAATTTCTGAGGGGCCTGCACATTTTGGAAAGAGATATTTTGGCCTTTTGCGACGGATTCCTGCATGAGGTTCTTGGCGAGATGGCATAGGATGGTCGTGTTCATCCGTATAAGTCACAATAAGCATAGTAGGGTTGGTTTTGTTTTGATCTACTTGCTTTCGTTTAGGCACTCCTTTGAAGTGACACATTTGTAGTAACTTCTGGTTTGATTCAAAATATTTATTATAATTCATTTGAAACTTACTAAACATCTATAAATACATTAAAAAGCAAATACGTATTTTTTAGACGTCCTATATAAGTGTGAAATAAGGTTAATACAATAAAGATTTCATATTACTTTTACATTGTTGACCAAATCTTATCAAATCCATTAAGTCGTATTTATTTAGAATGAAATCTAATATTTAATTTAAAACTAAGTCAAAAAAATTATATACTCTTATGCAAGGGTGGTAATACATTTCCTTGGATCCCAATAAAATGGAATATAATAATAAAAACATAACCTTCTAAAACTTTAAAACATAAAAACCTTTCTAAACAAGTTCATTAATATAAACTTAAAACTAACATTAATTTTTGGTCAAACACATTTGTCGGTAGTACTGTAATTCTTAAAAAAAACTTATATTTCTTAATAATTTAAACTACTTAACATGAAATAGACTTTTTTGCTTCCCTAAAATAGGTTTTTTTATTTTGTTTTAAAAAAACAAGACGACTAATCTTCACTACCAACTCAAAGATTTCCACCGTATCAATTACATACTAATCATAGTTTTGAAGCTCCCTTTTCCAAAAGCATACTTCACAAGTAACTACACCCTAGAGTTTATATAACAAACTCACTAATAAACAAAATTTACCTGAAAAGCTTTATTGATATATCTATATGAATTAATAAACTTCTTCAAACTGAAGGAGTTGAGCGTAACAGGGTTTCCATCATTGAGATGAAACACTATTTTGGTTGATGAAAACCTAAAAGTTTTTCTAGTCTCTCTTTGTTTTTTTTTGTAATAATCATAAAAGAAAAATATACATTAATGGTTAAAAATTTTAAAGAACTAGTTATTAAATGTTAGAAGTTAAAAATATTAGCAGAACCTTTTCATAGCCACCTTTCTTGGTGACCTACAAATATTAAAATAAAACAAATAGTTAACTAATTAAAAAACAAAAAAAAAAAACAAAGAAGTAAAACCTTAAAATGTTTAAATTTATATAGAGGAAATCAATTTAAAAATTTCTTTACTAATTTAAGTATGACTAGTTGATGCATATTTCGATGGTTAAAACTATGGATTGAGATTTCATAAACTTTTATATTTATTTCGATGAATATAAAACTGAAATTTTTTTTACATATGGTTTTATAGAATTTTGGGTTCCAATAGTATAATATGCTGAAACAACCGAAAAATTAGATATATAGCATGGGAGTTTATTTATTTGGGAATGCATTATTGTTGTTAGATGATTTATCGATGATTTTTTTATATTTCCCTTAGGTTTCATATATTTTTTTTGATATCAACCATTACATGGGTAACCAGACTTCCTGGAAATTAATATTTCTATGGTGATTGCAAAATTAATTTTAGTTAACATTTATATATATGAAATGTTTTGTTTGGTGTGTCATATTGAATCCTTTGAATAGATTTTGTTTGTCATCTTTGTATTCTTCGACAATATGTTATATATCTACTTATAGTTAACTTGTTTGTTTAGTCTATATATATAACTAGGTATTACACAACAAAAAATTAAATGAACTGAAACAAAAATAAATTACTAAATAATAAAATATATGCATACCAAATAAATTAAAAATATTATTCTATATGTTCTAGCATGGTTGTGTGAGATTGGAAATGGAATGGAAATAAAATATATTGTATTTGTGTATACAAGAATATGTGGGTTGTTCAAATATAGTGGGATTAATTTTTTTATATAATGTAATGGCTATCTAGGCCACTTTTTGGTTATAATTTTAGTATAATAATTCTAATTTATTTCTTTGGGTTTTGTTATATATATTTGTTCAATTTATTAGTTGTATTCATTTTTAACTTGCTGCTCTTGGGTTGTAACCCCGTTTAATGTTGTTTGTTTTTCTTAAATAAAAAATCTAATACTTTATATTGATAGTGTTATTGCACATGACAACAACTCAATAAGAAAGTGACGGCAAATAATATAATCCTATTAGTCCAATTTATGAATGGACACATGACAATTTGAATATATTTATCCATTAGAATACACCATGTATTCGTAGGACTAAATGTAAGTTATTTTATACAAATAGATCAGCACATGCTCGACTATTAGGTTTTTGTGTAACTTATACAATATTTTAATTTAAAATGTTTAGTATATCTTAGTATGTATAATTATTTATGGTAAAGAAATTACAACAAAACAATATATCAATAATTTATATTATTCAAAACATAATATACCATATATATTATCTTTATATAAGTATAAACTTATTAGTTTATGAACTATAATTATTTAATATAATTATAAAGTGATTAATATACTAACCTTGATTATTTTAAGAAGATATCTGGATATTATCGAAATGCAATGATCATCGATCTTTGAACTATACTTTAAAATTACTTCAGTTTTTTTAATAGAGTACACCACCTTATGAAAAAAATTATTATATGTGAACATTTAGAACCATAAATTATTTTTATAATATATAAGTATCCATTGTATATAAATTTAAACTAATCATGAAAATTTTGATATTTTTGTTTTTTTAATCAAATATAATTATATATCATTAACCCATAAACCACCACATCATATTAATTACATTTTTATATAAGAAAAAAGTATATGTAAATAACATCTAAAAATATATTTTAAATAAATATTTAACCATCTTTGTATGTATTTTTTGCCTTTCAATCTTTAAATGAATTAGATATATTTTGACAAAAAGGGCTACTATATATTTTTTTCTCATTTATATTTTATTAAATAATTATAAAAATACAATATCACAACATATCCTAAATACACATTTTGCAAGTTAGTCAATAGTAACCCAAAACATCTCTACAATAGACACTTATTACAACTGAAATCTACCAAAGGAAATCATTGTCCACTACGGTGAAAGTTGCATATACTATCAAAGGTATCTTATCTGTTTCTGAGATGTAATTGTGTGAGCAACCATCTTGGAATCGATCGAGCCAAACTAACTCATCATCTAATCCTGCAAAAAATATTCATCGATAGGAGTATGTAAGATCTCCAAACCATCATTAAAATCTTCAACCTCATTCAACATATCATTAATTTCTTCCCGACCATCTTCAATAATTTTTTGCGCCGGAAGGACAATCTCTAGCGACGAGTGGAAATTTTTGTTTGGGTCATCAATTTTGAATTTCTGAGGGGCCTGCACATTTTGGAAAGAGATATTTTGGCCTTTTGCGACGGATTCCTGCATGAGGTTCTTGGCGAGATGGCATAGGATGGTCGTGTTCATCCGTATAAGTCACAATAAGCATAGTAGGGTTGGTTTTGTTCTGATCTACTTGCTTTCGTTTAGGCACTCCTTTGAAGTGACACATTTGTAGTAACTCCTGGTTTGATTCAAAATATTTATTATAATTCATTTGAAACTTACTAAACATCTATAAATACATTAAAAAGCAAATACGTATTTTTTAGACGTCCTATATAAGTGTGAAATAAGGTTAATACAATAAAGATTTTATATTACTTTTACATTGTTGACCAAATCTTATCAAATCCATTAAGTCGTATTTATTTAGAATGAAATCTAATATTTAATTTAAAACTAAGTCAAAAAAATTATATACTCTTATGCAAGGGTGGTAATACATTTCCTTGGATCCCAATAAAATGGAATATAATAATAAAAACATAACCTTCTAAAACTTTAAAACATAAAAACCTTTCTAAACAAGTTCATTAATATAAACCTAAAACTAACATTAATTTTTGGTCAAACACATTTGTCGGTAGTACTGTAATTCTTAAAAAAAACTTATATTTCTTAATAATTTAAACTACTTAACAAGAAATAGACTTTTTTGCTTCCCTAAAATAGGTTTTTTTATTTTGTTTTAAAAAAACAAGACGACTAATCTTCACTACCAACTCAAAGATTTCCACCGTATCAATTACATACTAATCATAGTTTTGAAGCTCGCTTTTCCAAAAGCATACTTCACAAGTAACTACACCCTAGAGTTTATATAACAAACTCACTAATAAACAAAATTTACCTGAAAAGCTTTATTGATATATCTATATGAATTAATAAACTTCTTCAAACTGAAGGAGTTGAGCGTAATAGGGTTTCCATCATTGAGATGAAACACTATTTTGGTTGATGAAAACCTAAAAGTTTTTCTAGTCTCTCTTTGTTTTTTTTTTTTAATAATCTTAAAAGAAAAATATACATTAATGGTTAAAATTTTTAAAGAACTAGTTATTAAAAGTTAGAAGTTAAAAATATTAGCAGAACCTTTTCATAGCCACCTTTCTTGGTGACCTACAAATATTAAAATAAAACAAATAGTTAACTAATTAAAAAACAAAAAAAAAACAAAGAAGTAAAACCTTAAAATGTTTAAATTTATATAGATGAAATCAATTTAAAAATTTCTTTACTAATTTAAGTATGACTAGTTGATGCATATTTCGATGGTTAAAACTATGGATTGAGATTTCATAAACTTTTATATTTATTTCGATGAATATAAAACTGAAATTTTTTTTACATATGGTTTTATAGAATTTTGGGTTCCAATAGTATAATATGCTGAAACAACCGAAAAATTAGATATATAGCATGGGAGTTTATTTATTTGGGAATGCATTATTGTTGTTAGATGATTTATCGATGATTTTTTTATATTTCCTTTAGGTTTCATATATTTTTTTTGATATCAACCATTACATGGGTATCCAGACTTCCTGGAAATTAATATTTCTATGGTGATTGCAAAATTAATTTTAGTTAACATTTATATATATGAAATGTTTTGTTTGGTGTGTCATATTGAATCCTTTGAATAGATTTTGTTTGTCATCTTTGTATTCTTCGACAATATGTTATATATCTACTTATAGTTAACTTGTTTGTTTAGTCTATATATATAACTAGGTATTACACAACAAAAAATTAAATGAACTGAAACAAAAATAAATTACTAAATAATAAAATATATGCATACCAAATAAATTAAAAATATTATTCTATATGTTCTAGCATGGTTGTGTGAGATTGGAAATGGAATGGAAATAAAATATATTGTATTTGTGTATACAAGAATATGTGGGTTGTTCAAATATAGTGGGATTAATTTTTTTATATAATGTAATGGCTATCTAGGCCACTTTTTGGTTATAATTTTAGTATAATAATTCTAATTTATTTCTTTGGGTTTTGTTATATATATTTGTTCAATTTATTAGTTGTATTCATTTTTAACTTGCTGCTCTTGGGTTGTAACCCCGTTTAATGTTGTTTGTTTTTCTTAAATAAAAAATCTAATACTTTATATTGATAGTGTTATTGCACATGACAACAACTCAATAAGAAAGTGACGGATGACAAATAATATAATCCTATTAGTCCAATTTATGAATGGACACATGACAATTTGAATATATTTATCCATTAGAATACACCATGTATTCGTAGGACTAAATGTAAGTTATTTTATACAAATAGATCAGCACATGCTCGACTATTAGGTTTTTGTGTAACTTATACAATATTTTAATTTAAAATGTTTAGTATATCTTAGTATGTATAATTATTTATGGTAAAGAAATTACAACAAAACAATATATCAATAATTTATATTATTCAAAACATAATATACCATATATATTATCTTTATATAATTATAAACTTATTAGTTTATGAACTATAATTATTTCATATAATTATAAAGTGATTAATATACTAACCTTGATTTTTTTAAGAAGATATCTGGATATTATCGAAATACAATGAACATCGATTTTTGAACTATACTTTAAAATTACTTCAGTTTTTTTTATAGAGTACACCACCTTATGAAAAAAATTATTATATGTGAACAATTAGAACCATAAATTATGTTTATAATATATAAGTCTCCATTGTATATAAATTTAAACTAATCATGAATATTTTGATATTTTTGATTTTTTAATCAAATATATTTATATATCATTAACCCATAAACCACCACATCATATTAATTACATTTTTATATAAGAAAAAAGTATATGTAAATAACATCTTAAAATATATTTTAAATAAATATTTAACCATCTTTGGTATCTCAAAAATCTCTCAATTATATCAAGAAAATATCAATTTTTTATATGACTAGTTAGATTTAATATAATTTTTACATAAAAGAATAAGATCTCAAATTGCCCAACAGAATGAAAATATTTATAATGAAACTTTTTGTTTTGCATAAAATCTTATGAATAGTAACTGCTTTATAAGATCTCAATTTTTTTTATTTGGATCTGGGATCTGAGTTTTTTTTTATCTGTATTTTCTAAACCAATTCTAAAAAATATAGATCTAGCATGAATAATTTTCACTTATAAAATTTTTAGCTTATAAAATTAGTTGCAATGTTAAAAAAAATGTCACATACCAATTTCTGATGGTGGGTGGGGGTGGTTGTTTGATGGTGGACGATCCTTTTTTAAATTTACATAAAAGATGAATTGTCAAGAAAGAAGAAGCGGAGAGATACCAAAGAAGGAAATAGATTTTAGGTTTTTTTTGTTAGTATTAGTAGGTACTAGAAAAATTAAAACATAAGATAATTGGACCCAAACAAAATGTAACTTTTTTCACCTTTAGACTTATACTTATTTAGACCCAAATAAAAGATAGTGAATTTTTAGGATAAACTTATTTTAGTTGAAAAATATTATAGCAAGCCCACCTGTGAACAAGTGTCGATCTTCATTAATAGAGAATTATATAATCAATAGAATATATAGTGTATTCGAAACAAATATTTCATTGCTAAATATAATATAAAATTTGTGACCTCCATAAATTGTTGTGGTTGTCAAAGTACAATATATGTAAATGATAAACCTATTTGTTCTTCTCATGAAATCCTTATTACATTAACCTCTACAAAATTGTAAATATCATTACTTTGTCACCTAATGTGCAACGTATTGTAAAAGTTAATATGGATATAGTAGACAAGAACAAAGTTGTAGTAGTTTAATTAATTTGTAAAGATTATGAGAACCTTATTGTGTTTAGAAATCACTACAATATTTTTTTGGCCTCCTTTTATATTTCTAAGGACATTCCAATGTGCAATTTTGTAATGTTATTATACAACATGTTCCCCTACGTCATCATTATGTGATGGCGTAGTGTAAGTATAACTCATATACTCACCAATCACTACGTTACATTTTCAATTTAACTATGTTACTAGAAATGTAATTAAGATGGTACTCATGTCTCTCTCATTATATCAAGTTATATGAGAAGAAATAGAAATGGAGATCTTTACTGGATTACAAAGAATCATTTGGAAAATTATCTTCTTAATTATTGGATTATAAGAAATTATATGGTTTATTAAGTCTTGCATATCGTATTTGACTTGTAAGGTGTCATGTGTCTATTAAACTAATATATACTCTTGTTGTATGTATTTTTTGCCTTTCAATCTTTAAATGAATTAGATATATTTTGACAAAAAGGGCTACTATATATTTATTTCTCATTTATATTTTATTAAATAATTATAAAAATACAATATCACAACATATCCTAAATACACATTTTGCAAGTTAATCAATAGTAACCCAAAACATCTCTAACCTAGACACTTATTACTACTGAAATCTACCAAAGGAAATCATTGTCCACTACGGTGAAAGTTGCATCTACTATCAAAGGTATCTTATCTGTTTCTGAGATGTAATTGCGCCGGAAGGACAATCTCTAGCGACGAGTGGAAATTTTTGTTTGGGTCATCAATTTTAAATTTCTGAGGGGCTCGCACATTTTGGAAAGAGATATTTTGGCCTTTTGCGAAGGATTCCTGCATGAAGTTCTTGGCGAGATGGCATAGGATGGTTGTGTTCATCCGTATAAGTCACAATAAGCATAGTAGGGTTGGTTTTGTTTTGATCTACTTGCTTTCGACCTAGGCACTCCTTTGAAGTGACACATTTGTAGTAACTCCTGGTTTGATTCAAAATATTGATTATAATTCGTTTGAAATTTAACAAAACATCTATAAATACATTAAAAAGCAAATACGTATTTTTTAGACGTCCTATATAAGTGTGAAATAAGGTTAATACAATAAACATTTCATACTACTTTTACATTGTTGACCAAATCTTATCAAATCCATTAAGTCGTATTTATTTAGAATGAAATCTAATATTTAATTTAAAACTAAGTCAAAAAAATTATATACTCTTATGCAAGGGTGGTAATACATTTCCTTGGATCCCAATAAAATGGAATATAATAAGAAAAACATAACCTTCTAAAACTTTAAAACATAAAAACCTTTCTAAACAAGTTCATTAACATAAACCTAAAACTACCATTAATTTTTGGTCAAACACATTTGTCGGTAGTACTATAATTCTTAAAAAAACTTATATTTCTTAATAATTTAAACTACATAACAAGAAATAGACTTATTTGCTTCCCTAAAATAGGTTTTTTTATTATGTTTTAAAAAAACAAGACGACAAATCTTCACTACCAACTTAAAGATTTCCACGGAATCAATTACATACTAATCGTAGTTTTGAAGCTCCCTTTTAAAAAGCATACTTCACAGGTAACTACACCCTAGAGTTTAAATAACAAACTCACTAATAAACAAAATTTACCTGAAAAGCTTTATTGATATATCTATATGAATTAATAAACTTCTTCAAACTGAAGGAGTTGAGCGTAATAGGGTTTCCATCATTGAGATGAAACACTATTTTTGTTGATGAAAACCTAAAAGTTTTTCTAATCTCTCTTTGTTTTTTTTTTTTTGTAATAATCTTAAAATAAAAATATACATTAATGGTTAAAATTTTTAAAGAACTAGTTATCAAAAATTAGAAGTTAAAAATATTAGCAGAACCTTTTCATAGCCACCTTTCTTGGTGACCTACAAATATTAAAATAAAACAAATAGTTAACTGATTAAAAAACAAAAAAAAAAAGAAGTAAAACCTTATAATGTTTAAATTTATATAGAGAAAATCAATTTAAAAATTGCTTTACTAATTTAAGTATGACTAGTTGATGCATATTTCGATGGTTAAAACTATGGATTGAGATTTCATAAACTTTTATATTTATTTCGATGAATATAAAACTGAAATTTTTTTTACATATGGTTTTATAGAATATCGGATTCCAATAGTATAATATGCTGAAACAACCGAAAAATTAGATATACAGCATGGGAGTTTATTTATTTGGGAATGCATTATTGTTGTTAGATGATTTATCGATGATTTTTTTATATTTCCCTTAGGTTTCATATATTTTATTTTGATCTATCAATCATTACATGGGTATCCAGACTTCCTAGAAATTAATATTTCTGTGGTGATTGCAAAATTAATATTAGTTAACATTTATATATATGAAGTGTTTTGTTTGGTGTGTCAGATTGAATCCTTTGTATAGATTTTGTTTGTCATCATTGTATTCTTCGACAATATGTTATATATCTACTTATAGTTAACTTGTTTGTTTAGTCTATATATATAACTAGGTATTACACAACAAAAAATTAAATGAACTGAAACAAAAATAAATTACTAAATAATAAAAAAATGTATACCAAATAAATTAAAAATATTATTCTATAGGTTCTAGCATGGTTGTGTGAGATTGGAAATGGAATGGAAATAAAATGTATTGTATTTGTGTATACAAGAATATGTGGGTGGTTCAAATATAGTGGGATTAATTTTTATATAATGTAATGGCTAACTAGGCCACTTTTTGGTTATAATTTTAGTATCATAATTCTAATTTATTTCTTTGTGTTTTGTTATATATATTTGTTCAATTTATTAGTTAATTTTTGTATTCATTTTTAACTTGCTGCTATTGGGTTGTAACCCCGTTTAATGTTGTTTGTTTTTCATAAATAAAAAATCTAATACTTTATATTGATAGTGTTATTTAGTAACCAAGTTCATTGTCAAATTTCACAAGACAACTCAATAAGAAAGTGACGGATGGCAAATAATATAATCCTATTTGTCCAATTTATGAGTGGACACATGATAATTTGAATATATTTATCCATTAGAATACACCATGTATTCGTAGGACTAAATGTAAGTTATTTTATACAAATAGATCAACACATACTCGACTATTAGGTTTTTGTGTACCTTATACAATATTTTAATTTAAAATGTTTAGTATATCTTAGTATGTATAATTATTTATGGTAAAGAAATTACAACAAAACAATATATCAATAATTTATATTATTCAAAACATAATATACCATATATATTATCTTTATATAAGTATAAACTTATTAGTTTATGAACTATAATTATTTAATATAATTATAAAGTGATTAATATACTAACCTTGATTATTTTAAGAAGATATCTGGATATTATCGAAATGCAATGATCATCGATCTTTGAACTATACTTTAAAATTAATTCAGTTTTTTTAATAGAGTACACCACCTTATGAAAAAAATTATTATATGTGAACATTTAGAACCATAAATTATTTTTATAATATATAAGTATCCATTGTATATAAATTTAAACTAATCATGAAAATTTTGATATTTTTGTTTTTTTAATCAAATATAATTATATATCATTAACCCATAAACCACCACATCATATTAATTACATTTTTATATAAGAAAAAAGTATATGTAAATAACATCTAAAAATATATTTTAAATAAATATTTAACCATCTTTGATATCTCCAAAATCTCTCAATTATATCAAGAAAATATCAATTTTTTTATATGACTAGTTAGATTTAATATAATTTTTACATAAAAGAATAAGATCTCAAATTGCCCAACAGAATGAAAATATTTATAATGAACCTTTTTGTTTTGCATAAAATCATATGAATAGTAACTGCTTTATAAGATCTCAATTTTTTTTATTTGGATCTGGGATCTGAGTTTTTTTTATCTGTATTTTCTAAACCAATTCTAAAAAATATAGATCGAGCATGAATAATTTTCACTTATAAAATGTTTAGCTTATAAAATTAGTTGTAATGTTACAAAAAATGTCACATACCTATTTCTTAAGGTGGGTGGGGGTGGTTGTTTGATGGTGGACGATCCTTTTTTTTAATTTACAGAAAAGATGAATTGTCAAGAAAGAAGAACCGGAGAGATACCAAAGAAGGAAATAGATTTTAGGTTTTTCTTGTTAGTATTAGTAGGTACTAGAAAAATTAAAACATAAGATAATTGGACCCAAACAAAATGTAACTTTTTTCACCTTTAGACTTATCCTTATTTATACCCAAATAAAAGATAGTGAACTTTTAGTATAAACTTATTTTAGTTGAAAAATATTATAGCAAGCCCACCTGTGAACAAGTGTCTTGATCTTCACTAATGGAGAAATATATAAACATTGGAATATATAGTTTATTAGAAACAATTTTTTTATTGATACAAATAATATAAAATTTGTGACTTCCATCAGTTGTTGTGATTCTCAAAGTACAATATATTTAATTGATAAACTTATTTGTTCTTCTCATGAAATCATTATTACCTTACCCTCAACAGAATGGTAAATCTCATTACTTGGTCACCTAATGTGCAATGTTTTGTAAACGTTAATATGGATATAGTATACAAGAACAAAGTTGTAGTAGTTTCAATAATTTGTAAATATTATGAGAACCTTATGTGGTTTGGAAATCACCACAATATTTTTGTTGTCCTCCTTAATTGCTAAGGGCATTCCAATGTGTAATTTTGTAATGTTATTAAACAACGTGTTTCCTACGTCATCATTAGGTGATGTCGTAGTGTAAGTGGAGGTCATCTACTAACCAATACTACGTTAGATTTTCAATATAACATTGTTACTAGAAATGTAATTAAGATTCCAATGATGTCTCTCTCATTATATCAACTTTTATGAGTAAAAATGGAAATAGAAAACTCGACTGGATTACAAAGATTCATCTCGCGTATTGTTGGGAATTATATACTAACACCTTAGGTGTCGTGAGAGATGTGCTTACACCACCTAGGCACAAATTAATGAAAAAAAATTAATTAATTATAAAATTCCCCCTACACGTAGAACCCTGGTCAGCTGCCAAAGCCACGACACCGAGTTATACAAAATTGATTAAATATATACACTAATAATTTGATTGAGTGTTTATAATTGTATCACATATTATGTGTTCGTCTAGCAATAAGATTAAAACATGTTGAAGAACGGATTTTTAGATAGAATCAAAGGATTCGATTTGTGTTGGATTTTTCAATTTGAATTTTGTTACAAATTTTACAAATACACTCCCCGTATCGATTAGTTTGGATGATAAAGTCATTATGAAAAATATATAAGAGAACCTTAAGTGATGTATAAATAGAGACAGATTAAGATATGAGAAATGTGTATTTTATAGTAGGAAAGTAGAGACAACAGTGTGTACATTTATTATCAAATGATTAGCATTTGTTTATATGAAATTTATACGACTTTGTAAGAATTGTACCTGGATCAAATCCCTTACATTTCCTTATTTCACTAACCTTATCTCTTTTGTGTCGCTGTCGAGGGTGATGTCTCAGGATTCACCCATCTTTCTTATTACCAACTGTTTCTTATTAAATTTCTCTGTATCTTTCGCAATTTGTATTCCCACCTATATCTTATGGACAATGTTGCTTGATGTGTCTTAACTATTAGTTGTTATAGCATGTTATCTCATTTCTTATTTTTAAAATTTCTCATGTGGATTGCTTGAACTTTCATTTCAACGAATTTTTTTTTTACACGATTCATTGTTTAATCAAATTCATTAATTGTTTATACTATGTTGTCAAAATATAACATAAGAACGATATAAAATTATATTTATATTACAAAATAAAATATTTAATATATGTCAGCCTTTATAATTAATCCCTCCAATTTCTCAAAAAAAGCTATTAGAGGGAGAAAAAATTTGAACCATCTTGAACTAGTCTGAAACTTTATATAATGTATATGCAAATTTGAATAAGAATAAGTGGATATGATTATTTATCTAATTAGAATTTTAATATGATATTTATAACTATTAGGATAATATATGTTAATAATCATATTGTTTCTAGCTTCATATGTGACAAAGTTGTAATTTGTAAACTTCGAACACCCAATTGTTTTATCTTATATATTTTTTTATGCAATGTTATCTTGACACATTTATCTGAAAATGGTCTTTAGCAAATTCAGTTGAAAAGGTGAGTCATTTCTCTAAATTAATTCGAACTAAGCAATGAGAAAAAAACCTTGAAATTTTTGTAATAAACATTCCCATAAAAAATAGCAAAGTTGTATGATGGAAAAATATTTGCTACTTTTATAACCCATTGATATATTTGGCTATTTTATAAAATAGGACCTACACTGTAACAAAAACTTGTTTACAAATATTTTTGTAAATTTATTGAGTTTCAAGTAGGTACAATTTAAATTCGAAAATCGCACGATCAAAACTAAACATTGTGACACACCTAAACTAAAAAACAAAGAATGTATTCACATATACATACGTATTAATTAAAAAATCAGTCATTGCATCCATATTATATGGTAACATTAAGTGAGTGTAAGCGAAATTTTTTCTTCTCATGCATAATTATTAACATATAACACTTTATTATTTTATTAAATTATAAATTTATCAATCAACCTATATTTTTGATTTTGCAAGATTCTAATATGACATAGCTTTAAAAGTTGCTTGCGATTTTTTCCACAAGATGTAGGTCTACAAAAATACTCAAAATTCATATACTTAAAGAAAATTTAAAATTATTTCATGAAAAACTTAGGCTCAGATTCTTATTGATACAGGTTATATGTCAAAGATATAGTTCATGTTTCAATAAAATATTCTATTTGATAACACAGAATACTTCTAGGATCTAAAATAATAGATATATATACTTGTTGTATTAAAGCCTTTTCATACTCAAGAGTCGATAATGTACTACCTTAGCGTAACCTAAAAAATCCTATTCCAAAACCCCATGATATCAAACTCAAGTAGGAGTTAATAGAGGAGTTCCACCTAACAATCTAAATAATCCGCATATAGAGCAACGTTTTTCCGAGAATAAGCCAATTTCATATTCAAGCTGCTTGATTCGAGCCAGATCAAGATATGGAAAATCAATTTTTGATTTATGAAAACTACGATGGTGCTACACAACAAGGTCAAGTTGTATCGAGTAAGATTTTTATACAGATGTGTGATACATACATTACTCAACTTGTCACTCACGAGAAACAATATTATACCATGTTTCTATTTTGCATTACCAGAGGTGCGAGTGAATGTTTGTATCATCAACCATCACATACAATTATATCATAGACCAAACTACAAGCAAGTTTCTTTGATCGCTATTGTCCACACGGTATGATAATGAAGAATCAAACACAGCTTGCTATTTTACACCAAGATGATGGTTAAAGTGTAGGCGAGACATAGATAAAGTTTCAACATAGGTTAGCTAGATGTCCACTTTATGGTTATACCCTTCAGTTTCAATTTGCGATGTTCCATCAAGGTCTCGATTAGAATTCACAATTGAAAATAAATTACACTAAAAGAGAATATTTTTCAAATAAATGTGCCCTTGTATTTTTTATCTATACCAAACATTATTTTTCAAAGAAATGTGCCGTTGTCTAAACTTATTTAAGTTGAAAAGTATTATAGCAAACCCACATGTGAACAAGTGTTGATCTTCATTAATAGAGAATTATATAATCAATAGAATATATAGTGTATTTGAAATAAATATTTCACTGATAAATATAATATAAAATTTGTGACCTCCATAAATTGTTGTGGTTGTCAAAGTACAATATATTTAAATGATAAACCTATTTGTTCTTCTTATGAAATCCTTATTACATTAACCTCTACAAAATTGTAAATATCATTACTTTGTCACCTAATGTGCAACGTTTTGTAAAAGTTAATATGGATATAGTAGACAAGAACAAAGTTGTAGTAGTTTAATTAATTTGTAAAGATTATGAGAACCTTATTGTGTTTAGAAATCACTACGATATTTTTTTGGCCTCCTTTTATATTTCTAAGGACATTCCAATGTGCAATTTTGTAATGTTATCATACAACATGTTCCCCTACGTCATCATTATGTGATGGCGTAGTGTAAGTATAGGTCATATACTCACCAATCACTACATTACACTTTCAATTTAACTATGTTACTAGAAATGTAATTAAGATGGTACTCATGTCTCTCTCATTATATCAAGTTATATGAGAAGAAATAGAAATGGAGATCTCGACTAGATTACAAAGAATCATTTGGAAGATTATCTTCCTAATTATTGGATTATAAGAAATTATATGGTTTACTAAAGTCTTGCATATCGTATTTGACTTGTAAGGTGTCATGTGTCTATTAAACTAATATATACTCTTGTTGTATGTATTTTTTGCCTTTCAATATTTAAATGAATTAGATATATTTTGACAAAAAGGGCTACTATATATTTTTTTCTCATTTATATTTTATTAAATAATTATAAAAATACAATATCACAAACCCAAAACGTCTCTAAAATAGACACTTATTACTACTGAAATCTACCAAAGGAAATCATTGTCCACTACGGTGAAAGTTGCATCTACTATCAAAGGTATCTTATCTGTTTCTGAGATGTAATTGTGTGAGCAATTATCTTGGAATCGATCAAGCCAAACTAACTCATCATCTAATCCTGCAAAAAAATATTCATCGATAGGAGTATGTAAGATCTCCAAACCATCATTAAAATCTTCAACCTCATTCAACATATCATTAATTTCCTCCCGACCATGTTCAACAATTTTTTGCGCCGGAAGGACAATCTCTAGCGACGAGTGGAAATTTTTTTTTGGGTCATCAATTTTGAATTTCTGAGGGGCCTGCACATTTTGGAAAGAGATATTTTGTCCTTTTGCGACGGATTCCTGCATGAGGTTCATGGAGAGATGGCATAGGATGGTCGTGTTCATCCGTATAAGTCACAATAAGCATAGTAGGGTTGGTTTTGTTTTGATCTACTTGCTTTCGACCTAGACACTCCTTTGAAGTGACACATTTGTAGTAACTCCTGGTTTGATTCAAAATATTGATTATAATTCATTTGAAACTTACTAAACATCTATAAATACATTAAAAAGCAAATACGTAATTTTTAGACGTCCTATATAAGTGTGAAATAAGGTTAATACAATAAAGATTTCATATTACTTTTACATTGTTGACCAAATCTTATCAAATCCATTAAGTCGTATTTATTTAGAATGAAATCTAATATTTAATTTAAAACTAAGTCAAAAAAATTATATACTTTATGCAAGGGTGGTAATACATTTCCTTAGATCCCAATAAAATGGAATATAATAAGAAAAACATAACCTTCTAAAACTTTAAAACATAAAAACCTTTCTAAACAAGTTCATTAATATAAACCTAAAACTAACATTAATTTTTGGTCAAACACATTTGTCGGTAGTACTGTAATTCTTAAAAAAAACTTATATTTCTTAATAATTTAAAATACTTAACAAGAAATAGAATTTTTTGCTTCCCTAAAATAGGTTTTTTCATTTTGTTTTAAAAAAACAAGACGACTAATCTTCACTACCAACTCAAAGATTTCCACGGTATCAATTACATACTAATCGTAGTTTTGAAGCTCCCTTTTCCAAAAGCATACTTCACAAGTAACTACACCCTAGGGTTTAAATAACAAACTCACTAATAAACAAAATTTACCTAAAAAGCTTTATTGATATATCTATATGAATTAATAAACTTCTTCAAACTGAAGGAATTGAGCGTAATAGGGTTTCCATCATTGAGATGAAACACTATTTTGGTTGATGAAAACCTAAAAGTTTTTCTAGTCTCTCTTTGTTTTTTTTGTAATAATCTTAAAAGAAAAATATACATTAATGGTTAAAAATTTTAAAGAACTAGTTATTAAAAGTTAGAAGTTAAAAATATTAGCAGAACCTTTTCATAGCCACCTTTCTTGGTGACCTACAAATATTAAAATAAAACAAATAGTTAACTAATTTAAAAACAAAAATAAACAAAGAAGTAAAACCTTAAAATGTTTAAATTTATATAGAGGAAATCAATTTAAAAATTGCTTTACTAATTTAAGTATGACTAGTTGATGCATATTTCGATGGTTAAAACTATGGATTGAGATTTCATAAACTTTTATATTTATTTCGATGAATATAAAACTGAAATTTTTTTTACATATGGTTTTATAGAATTTTGGGTTCCAATAGTATAATATGCTAAAACAACCGAAAAATTAGATATACAACATGGGAGTTTATTTATTTGGGAATGCATTATTGTTGTTAGATGATTTATCGATGATTTTCTTATATTTCCCTTAGGTTTCATATATTTTTTTTGATATCAACCATTACATGGGTATCCAGACTTCCTGGAAATTAATATTTCTATGGTGATTGCAAAATTAATTTTAGTTAACATTTATATATATGAAATGTTTTGTTTGGTGTGTCATATTGAATCCTTTGTATAGATTTTGTTTGTCATCTTTGTATTCTTCGACAATATGTTATATATCTACTTATAGTTAACTTGTTTGTTTAGTCTATATATATAACTAGGTATTACACAACAAAAAATTAAATGAACTGAAACAAAAATAAATTACTAAAGAATAAAATATATGCATACCAAATAAATTAAAAATATTATTCTATATGTTCTAGCATGGTTGTGTGAGATTGGAAATGGAATGGAAATAAAATGTATTGTATTTGTGTATACAAGAATATGTGGGTGGTTCAAATATAGTGGGATTAATTTTTTTTATATAATGTAATGGCTATCTAGGCCACTTTTTGGTTATAATTTTAGTATAATAATTCTAATTTATTTCTTTGGGTTTTGTTATATATATTTGTTCAATTTATTAGTTAATTTTTGTATTAATTTTTAACTTGCTGCTCTTGGGTTGTAACCCCGTTTAATGTTGTTTGTTTTTCTTAAATAAAACATCTAATACTTTATATTGATAGTGTTATTTAGTAACAAAGTTCATTGTCAAATTGCACAAGACAACAACTCAATAAGAAAGTGACGGATGGCAAATAATATAATCTTATTAGTCCAATTTATGACTGGACACATGACAATTTAAATATATTTATCCATTAGAATACACCATGTATTCGTAGGACTAAATGTAAGTTATTTTATACAAATAGATCAGCACATGCTCGACTATTAGGTTTTTGTGTAACTTATACAATATTTTAATTTAAAATGTTTAGTATATCTTAGTATGTATAATTATTTATGGTAAAGAAATTACAACAAAACAATATATCAATGATTTATATTATTCAAAACATAATATACCATATATATTATCTTTATATAATTATAAACTTATTAGTTTATGAACTATAATTATTTCATATAATTATAAAGTGATTAATATACTAACCTTGATTTTTTTAAGAAGATATCTGGATATTATCGAAATACAATGAGCATCGATTTTTGAACTATACTTTAAAATTACTTCAGTTTTTTTTATAGAGTACACCACCTTATGAAAAAAATTATTATATGTGAACAATTAGAACCATAAATTATTTTTATAATATATAAGTCTCCATTGTATATAAATTTAAACTAATCATGAATATTTTGATATTTTTGATTTTTTAATCAAATATATTTATATATCATTAACCCATAAACCACCACATCATATTAATTACATTTTTATATAAGAAAAAGGTATATGTAAATAACATCTTAAAATATATTTTAAATAAATATTTAACCATCTTTGGTATCTCCAAAATCTCTCAATTATATCAAGAAAATATCAATTTTTTATATGACTAGTTAGATTTAATATAATTTTTACATAAAAGAATAAGATCTCAAATTGCCCAACAGAATGAAAATATTTATAATGAAACTTTTTGTTTTGCATAAAATCTTATGAATAGTAACTGCTTTATAAGATCTCAATTATTTTTATTTGGATCTGGGATATGAGTTTTTTTTATATGTATTTTCTAAACCAATTCTAAAAAATATAGATCTAGCATGAATAATTTTCACTTATAAAATGTTTAGCTTATAAAATTAGTTGCAATGTTAAAAAAAATGTCATATACCTATTTCTTATGGTGGGTGGGGGTGGTTGTTTGATGGTGGACGATCCTTTTTTTAAATTTACAGAAAAGCTGATTTGTCAAGAAAGAAGAAGCGGAGAGATACCAAAGAAGGAAATAGATTTTAGGTTTTTTTTGTTAGTATTAGTAGGTACTAGAAAAATTAAAACATAAGATAATTGGACCCAAACAAAATGTAACTTTTTTCACCTTTAGACTTATACTTATTTAGACCCAAATAAAAGATAGTCAATTTTTAGGATAAACTTATTTTAGTTGAAAAATATTATAGCAAGCCCACCTGTGAACAAGTGTCGATCTTCATTAATAGAGAATTATATAATCAATAGAATATATAATGTATTTGAAACAAATATTTCATTGCTAAATATAATATAAAATTTGTGACCTCCATAAATTGTTGTGGTTGTCAAAGTACAATATATGTAAATGATAAACCTATTTGTTCTTCTCATGAAATCCTTATTACATTAACCTCTACAAAATTGTAAATATCATTACTTTGTCACCTAATGTGCAACGTTTTGTAAAAGTTAATATGGATATAGTAGACAAGAACAAAGTTGTAGTAGTTTAATTAATTTGTAAAGATTATGAGAACCTTATTGTGTTTAGAAATCACTACAATATTTTTTTGGCCTCCTTTTATATTTCTAAGGACATTCCAATGTGCAATTTTGTAATGTTATTATACAACATGTTCCCCTACGTAATCATTATGTGATGGCGTAGTGTAAGTATAAGTCATATACTCACCAATCACTACGTTACATTTTCAATTTAATTATGTTACTAGAAATGTAATTAAGATGGTACTCATGTCTCTCTCATTATATCAAGTTATATGAGAAGAAATAGAAATGGAGATCTTGACTGGATTACAACGAATCATTTGGAAGATTATCTTCTTAATTATTGGATTATAAGAAATTATATGGTTTACTAAAGTCTTGCATATCGTATTTGACTTGTAAGGTGTCATGTGTCTATTAAACTAATATATACTCTAGTTGTATTTATTTTTTGCCTTTCAATCTTTACATGAATTAGATATATTTTGACCAAAAGGGCTACTATATATTTTTTTTTCATATATATTTAATTAAATAATTATAGAAATAAAATATCACAACATATCCTAAATACACATTTTACAAGTTAATCAATAGTAACCCAAAACATCTCTACCCTAGACACTTATTACTACTGAAATCTACCAAAGGAAATCATTGTCCACTACGGTGAAAGTTGCATCTACTATCAAAGGTATCTTATCTGTTTCTGAGATGTAATTGCGCCGGAAGGACAATCTCTAGCGACGAGTGGAAATTTTTGTTTGGGTCATCAATTTTAAATTTCTGAGGGGCTCGCACATTTTGGAAAGAGATATTTTGGCCTTTTGCGAAGGATTCCTGCATGAGGTTCTTGGCGAGATGGCATAGGATGGTCGTGTTCATCCGTATAAGTCACAATAAGCATAGTAGGGTTGGTTTTGTTTTGATCTACTTGCTTTCGACATAGGCACTCCTTTGAAGTGACACATTTGTAGTAACTCCTGGTTTGATTCAAAATATTGATTATAATTCGTTTGAAATTTAATAAACATCTATAAATACATTAAAAAGCAAATACGTATTTTTTAGACGTCCTATATAAGTGTGAAATAAGGTTAATACAATAAAGATTTCATACTACTTTTACATTGTTGACCAAATCTTATCAAATCCATTAAGTCGTATTTATTTAGAATGAAATCTAATATTTAATTTAAAACTAAGTCAAAAAAATTATATACTCTTATGCAAGGGTGGTAATACATTTCCTTGGATCCCAATAAAATGGAATATAATAAGAAAAACATAACCTTCTAAAACTTTAAAACATAAAAACCTTTCTAAACAAGTTCATTAATATAAACCTAAAACTACCATTAATTTCTGGTCAAACACATTTGTCGGTAGTACTATAATTCTTAAAAAAACTTATATTTCTTAATAATTTAAACTACATAACAAGAAATAGACTTTTTTGCTTCCCTAAAATAGGTTTTTTTATTTTGTTTTAAAAAAACAAGACGACTAATCTTCACTACCAACTCATAGATTTCCACGGAATCAATTACATACTAATCGTAGTTTTGAAGCTCCCTTTTCAAAAAGCATACTTCACAAGTAACTACACCCTAGAGTTTAAATAACAAACTCACTAATAAACAAAATTTACCTGAAAAGCTTTATTGATATATCTAGATGAATTAATAAACTTCTTCAAACTGAAGGAGTTGAGCGTAATAGGGTTTCCATCATTGAGATGAAACACTATTTTGGTTGATGAAAACCTAAAAGTTTTTCTAGTCTCTCTTTTTTTTTTTGTAATAATCTTAAAAGAAAAATATACATTAATGGTTAAAATTTTTAAAGAACTAGTTATTAAAAATTAGAAGTTAAAAATATTAGCAGAACCTTTTCATAGCCACCTTTCTTGGTGACCTACAAATATTAAAATAAAACAAATAGTTAACTAATTAAAAAACAAAAAAAAAAACAAAGTAAAACCTTAAAATGTTTAAATTTATATAGAGGAAATCAATTTGAAAAATTGCTTTACTAATTTAAGTATGACTAGTTGATGCATATTTCGATGGTTAAAACTATGGATTGAGATTTCTTAAACTTTTATATTTATTTCGATGAATATAAAACTGAAATTTTTTTTACATATGGTTTTATAGAATTTTGGGTTCTAATAGTATAATATGCTGAAACAACCGAAAAATTAGATATACAGCATGGGAGTTTTTTTATTTGGGAATGCATTATTGTTGTTAGATGATTTATCGATGATTTTTTTATATTTCCCTTAGGTTTCATATATTTTTTTTTGATCTATCAATAATTACATGGGTATCCAGACTTCCTGGAAATTAATATTTCTGTGGTGATTGCAAAACTAATATTAGTTAACATTTATATATATGAAGTGTTTTGTTTGGTGTGTCAGATTGAATCCTTTGTATAAATTTTGTTTGTCATCTTTGTATTCTTCGACAATATGTTATATATCTACTTATAGTTAACTTGTTTGTTTAGTCTATATATATAACTAGGTATTACACAACAAAAAATTAAATGAACTGAAACAAAAATAAATTACTAAATAATAAAAAAATATATACCAAATAAATTAAGAATATTATTCTATATGTTCTAGCATGGTTGTGTGAGATTGGAAATGGAATGGAAATAAAATGTATTGTATTTGTGTATACAAGAATATGTGGGTGGTTCAAATATAGTGGGATTAATTTTTATATAATGTAATGGCTAACTAGGCCACTTTTTGGTTATAATTTTAGTATCATAATTCTAATTTATATCTTTGTGTTTTGTTATATATATTTGTTCAATTTATTAGTTAATTTTTGTATTCATTTTTAACTTGCTGCTATTGGGTTGTAACCCCGTTTAATGTTGTTTGTTTTACTTAAATAAAAAATCTAATACTTTATATTGATAGTGTTATTTAGTAACCAAGTTCATTGTCAAATTGCACAAGACAACAACTCAATAAGAAAGTGACGGATGGCAAATAATATAATCCTATTTGCCCAATTTATGAGTTGACACATGACAATTTGAATATATTTATACATTAGAATACACCATGTATTCGTAGGACTAAATGTAAGTTATTTTATACAAATAGATCAACACATACTCGACTATTAGGTTTTTGTGTACCTTATACAATATTTTAATTTAAAATGTTTAGTATATCTTAGTATGTATAATTATTTATGGTAAAGAAATTACAACAAAACAATATATCAATAATTTATATTATTCAAAACATAATATACCATATATATTATCTTTATATAAGTATAAACTTATTAGTTTATGAACTATAATTATTTAATATAATTATAAAGTGATTAATATACTAACCTTGATTATTTTAAGAAGATATCTGGATATTATCGAAATGCAATGATCATCGATCTTTGAACTATACTTTAAAATTACTTCAGTTTTTTTAATAGAGTACACCACCTTATGAAAAAAATTATTATATGTGAACATTTAGAACCATAAATTATTTTTATAATATATAATTATCCATTGTATATAAATTTAAACTAATCATGAAAATTTTGATATTTTTGTTTTTTTAATCAAATATAATTATATATCATTAACCCATAAACCCACCACATCATATTAATTACATTTTTATATAAGAAAAAAGTATATGTAAATAACATCTAAAAATATATTTTAAATAAATATTTAACCATCTTTGGTATCTCCAAAATCTCTCAATTATATCAAGAAAATATCAATTTTTTTATATGACTAGTTAGATTTAATATAATTTTTACATAAAAGAATAAGATCTCAAATTGCCCAACAGAATGAAAATATTTATAATGAAACTTTTTGTTTTGCATAAAATCTTATGAATAGTAACTGCTTTATAAGATCTCAATTTTTTTTATTTGGATCTGGGATTTGAGTTTTTTTTATCTGTATTTTCTAAACCAATTCTAAAAAATATAGATCGAGCATGAATAATTTTCACTTATAAAATGTTTAGCTTATAAAATTAGTTGTAATGTTACAAAAAATGTCACATACCTATTTCTTAAGGTGGGTGGGGGTGGTTGTTTGATGGTGGACGATCCTTTTTTTTTTATTTACAGAAAAGATGAATTGTCAAGAAAGAAGAAGCGGAGAGATACCAAAGAAGGAAATAGATTTTAGGTTTTTTTTGTTAGTATTAGTAGGTACTAGAAATATTAAAACATAAGATAATTGGACCCAAACAAAATGTAACTTTTTTCACCTTTAGACTTATCCTTATTTAGACCCAAATAAAAGATAGTGAACTTTTAGTATAAACTTATTTTAGTTGAAAAATATTATAGCAAGCCCACCTGTGAACAAGTGTCTTGATCTTCACTAATGGAGAAATATATAAACAATGGAATATATAGTTTATTAGAAACAATTTTTTTTATTGATATATATAATATAAAATTTGTGACTTCCATCAGTTGTTGTGATTCTCAGAGTACAATATATTTAATTGATAAACTTATTTGTTCTTCTCATGAAATCATTATTACCTTAACCTCAACAGAATGGTAAATCTCATTACTTGGTCACCTAATGTGCAATGTTTTGTAAACGTTAATATGGATATAGTATACAAGAACAAAGTTGTAGTAGTTTCAATAATTTGTAAATATTATGACAACCTTATGTGGTTTTGAAATCACCACAATATTTTTGTTGTCCTCCTTAATTGCTAAGGGCATTCCAATGTGTAATTTTGTAATGTTATTAAACAACGTGTTTCCTACGTCATCATTAGGTGATGTCGTATTGTAAGTGGAGGTCATCTACTCACCAATACTACGTTAGATTTTCAATATAACATTGTTACTAGAAATGTAATTAAGATTCCAATGATGTCTCTCTCATTATATCAACTTTTATGAGTAAAAATGGAAATAGAAAACTCGACTGGATTACAAACACTACTACAGATCGCGGATTTACCCACGACAGTTTACCGACGACGCGTATAGTCGTCGGTAAACTTTTACCATTTACCGACGACTACACCTTACCCACGAGAAACAGGCCGCCGGTAATTTACCGACGACAGCTGTCGCGGGTAATCGACAAAACGCCGTCGTTATCTTTTTTTTTTTTTTTGGCTTAGGTTTGTTGTCGGTAAATTACCGACAGCTGCTGAAGTCGTCGTTAAACCCATGTTTTTAACGACGACACTTCCAGTTTACCGACGACTTTACGTGTCGTCGGTAAACTTGACGTGCATATATGCGAACAGTCTGTATTTTTTTCTCTATAAACCCCAAAAACCCCATTTTTTTCTCCCAATTTCTTCCAAAAACATCAACCAAACTCATCCAAATTTTTTGCAATACCTTCTCCAATTCATCTCTAAACATTTGCAAGCTTGTAATCAAGGTGGGGCATCATCAACACACAATTTCATCTACAAAGATTAGGTAAATTCTTGATTTTTTTTTTTTTTTTTTTATGATCATATATGGTTTAATTCTTGCAATATTATGGGTTTAGGCTTATTATTACATTATCAAGGTTAAGACTTCATAATCAATATCCAATTTCTTCCACCAATTCAAGGTATTTTCTTAAAATTTCAAACTTTTTAATTTTTTTTTTATGCATGAATTTTGAATTGTGTATTAGTTGATATATAAAGGTTATTAGTTTGTATATTTTTTTGATTGTCTTGTTATATATTGTGTATAAATCATGCATACATTCATTTATTTCATATTTTATGTTTCATATATTTTTGTATTTGTGTGTTTATTTATGTGAAATGGTTTATATATTTATTGTGTTGTAATTTTATTTATTTATTTATTTGTGATGTAATTTTATTTATTTATTTGTGATGTAATTTTATTTATTTATTTGTGATGTAATTTTATTTATTTTTTGGTTTGTATTTATATTCAAGCCATTGTGTTGTAATTTTTTTTTCCATTTTATCAATTGGGTTGAAATAATTATTTATTTTATTTTCATATGAATGTAGTTGTCTACTTATCTAAAATTATTGTAAAGAGATGGCTTCGGATAAGAGTTGGATGGATGCTACGGATTTATTCGATCCAAACTATCTTGTTGGAGTTTTGGGTTTTATCGCATATGCAAAACAACATTCGCAATATGGAGATCTTATTTATTGCCCGTGTAACTATTGTAAAAATAATCGTCGATTACCCTCTAATAAGGTTACGAACCACCTTTATAATGAAGGGATTATGAAGTCGTATCGGGTTTGGATAAAACACGGTGAGCAGCCTGTCATTCCCCAAGAAAACCCTATTCCGAATATAGTTAATGAAATTGCCGAGGTTTATGACGATGTGAGACACAGTTACGATATTGGCGGTCATCAGGGTGACACCGAGATGAGAGACGGAGAAATTCCAAGTAGTTTCGAAAAACTGTTTAACGAATTGGAGACAGAATTATATCCGGGTTGTGATGCGATGAGTTCATTGAACTTCATTGCCAAGCTTCTTCACATAAAAGTTAAGAACAAGTGGACTAACACGTCATTCACCGAGCTATTGGAGTTGATTGGTCGTATTTTGCCCAAACCTCACACTTTGCCCGATTCGTATGATTCATGCAACAAGAAGTTGAAAAGCTTGGGTATGGGGTATATTACCATCGATGTTTGTGTGAACGATTGTGCCATATTTTATAAAGAGTATAAAGACCTCGATAAGTGTCCAGTTTGTAGCGAGTCTAGATGGGACCCGAAGAAGGGTATCAAAGTACCACATAAGAAGCTCCGCTATTTTCCGATTGCTCCCAGGTTACAGCGACTATACGCTTCAAAGCACACCGCTGAAGACATGGTTTGGCACCATACCGGTAAGAGTGCCGATCCGGATGTGTTGCGTCATCCTGTTGATGGTGATAGTTGGAAGAGATTTGCATCGCTACACCCTGAGTTTGCTAGTGAACCTCGTAATGTATTTTTGGGTCTCGGTATCGACGGGTTTTGTCCTTTCTCTATGCAAAACAACTCGTATAGCATGTGGCCTGTCATATTAACCGTCTATAACTTGCCACCGTGGGTATGCATGAAGGAAACCACTTTTCAGCTTTGTTTGTTGATTCCGGGTCCTCGATCGCCCGGTAAGGACATGGATGTTTACCTCCGCCCTATGATAGATGAGTTGGACGAGTTGTGGAGTAAAGGGATCCTTACGTATGATGCCCATACAAAACAAGAGTTTACTATGAAGGTTTGTCTGTTGTCCACCACCAATGATTTCCCCGCTCGGTCATACACTTCAGGATGGTCGGGTCAAGGTTACATGGCTTGCCCTGAATGCATGGATTCCACACCTTCATTGGGTGTGACAAAAGGTGTGGTTTACTTTGACCATAGACGTTGGTTACCCTTCAAACATCGGTTTAGATCAGATAATGTTTCGTACCCGGCAACCAATTTTACTAAGCGCCCGAAGAAATATAGTCCAGCTAGTATTCAGACACAGTTAGATGGTCTTCCCATTGTGTTTCCCGGCAAACACAAGGATTTTGGAGGCAAGGTCACGAAGACTACAGGTCCTCGCCAGACGAATTGGAAGAAAAAGAGTATTTTCTATCGTTTACCTTATTGGTCCGCAAATTTGTTGAAGCATAACATTGATGTCATGCACTGCGAGAAAAACGTGTGTGATGCTCTTCTCGGTACAGTTATAGCAGTCGATGGGAAACCAAACAAAGATAACGTTAAGGCGCGGGAGGATCTTAAGAAAATGAAATTCAGGAAAGAATTGTGGTTGGCAACAGTAGGAAATAAAACGATTCTAAAACGTGGAAAGTATACCTTGTCAGCGGAGAAGAGGAAGTTGTTTCTTGAGTGGTTACAGGTACAGAGGTTTCCCGATGGATTCGCGTCTAGTATGAGGAATAACGTTCAAGCCGATACGGGGAAGATCATTGGAATGAAATCGCATGATTGTCATGTTATGATGCAGTACCTTTTTATTTGTTGTCTCCCTGGGCTTCTAGATGATAAATCGATTAGCGACGCAATTATTGGGTTAGTTAACGTGTTTAGAGTCGTTTGTAACAAGAATCTGAGTAGGAAGAAGTTGGTGGAGGGTAAGGCGAAAGTGGTTGAAGTGATGTGCAAGTTAGAAATGATCTTACCTCCCGCGTTTTTTGATATCATGATCCACTTAGTGATTCACTTATACGATGAAGCATTGTTAGGGGGCCCGGTTCAAATGCGGTGGATGTACCCGTTTGAGAGGTATTTGAAGAAGTTGAAAGAGTATATTCGAAACCCGGCTAGGCCTGAGGGTTCCATAGCCGAGGGTTACGTGGCGGAAGAGACGTTGACTTTCATATCACGGTATCTTAGTGAAGAAAAAACAAAGTTCAACGATCCAGGTAGATACAACGAACAACTGCCAGAACCAAAAGAGCTATCAGTTTTCAATTCTCAGTGTACTCCGATTGGCAAGAAAGAGTAAGGTGCTTTACCAGCTCTTCAGAAGGAGCACGTTAGTTGGTATATTTTGAATAACTGTGACGAACTCGAACCATATAGGACGTAAGTAACGTTTATATATTTATATATTTATATATTTATATATTTATATATTTATATATATATATTTATATATTTATATAAATATATTTATATATTTATATATTTATATATTTATATATATATATATATTTATATATTTATATATTTATATATATATATATTTATATATTTATATATTTATATATTTATATATTTATATATTTATATATTTATATATTTATATATTTATATATTTATATATATATATATATTTATATATTTATATATTTATATATATTTATATATTTATATATTTATATATATATATATTTATATATTTATATATTTATATATTTATATATTTATATATTTATATATTTATATATTTATATATTTATATATTTATATATTTATATATTTATATATATATATATTAACTTATTTATATTCATTTGTGATTTTAGTGAACACAAGTCCACACTTACGGGAACGGATGATGAAATAGAGATTATGCATCGTCAAAGGTTTAATAGTTGGTTTTTGGATAAGGTATGTACTTTAGACGTTGGTTTAAACATACCATCGTCAAATATATAAATTAGTATTATTTATGTATGACAGGTTCACGGGATGAAAGAGGCAGGTAATGCATTAGCTACCACTGAGATGGTATCCTTGGCTAGCATGTATTTCGGTGCGGTGGATAGATATGATTCATGTGTCGTGAATGGTGTCAAGTGGGTAACTAAGGGTAAAGGAGAAAAAAGAGTGACGCAGGATTACGGAGTTTGTACCACGTACGAAGATCGTCCATGTTATGGAGAATTAGTGAAAATATTGGAGGTTCATTACACTAAAGGGTTTTCAGTTGTCTTATTCGTTTGTAAGTGGTACAAAATGGCTGGATCGAGGACAGAACATGGGGTAACCTTTATTAACACAACAAACTTTGAGTGGGAAGGCGAACCATACATTTTAGCATCGCAAGCCAAGAAAGTATTCTACATTGACGAGATTAGTGCGAAGAAATCAATGAACGGTTGGAAAGCCGTTTGGGAAATAAATGATCGTCATGGATGGAATCCCGAGTTATGGGGTTCGGAATCACTACCTACTAACAACGAGAGCATTACTATTCCATTGGGTAACAGTGAGACGATCTCCGAACCGGAGAACTTGGCAACTACTGAGGAGATCGAGATTGACCCAGCTCATTTTCGTATTGAGATGGCTTTTGAAATGGTTATTGATGAAAACCAGGAAATCGAAGATAACAAGGGGGAAGAATATGGTGATGAAGAACAACAAATAGAGGTTAATAGCAATGATGAACCTATAGATATTAGTGGATATGAAACAGATTAGGGTATTTTGTATTTATTTATTAGTCCTAGAATATTTTGATAATGAATGTTGACCGTCTAATAGTTGACCAAACACCTCGAACACTAATATTTGACTCTAATAGTTGACCAAACAACTCAAACACTAACATTTGACTCTAATAGTTGACCAAACAACTCAAACACTAACATTTGACCATAACTGTTGACCAAACACCTCGAACACTAACATTTGACCATAACTGTTGACCAAACACCTCGAACACTAACATTTGACCATAACTGTTGACCAAACACCTCGAACACTAACATTTGACCATAACTGTTGACCAAACAACTCGAACACTAACATTTGACCATAACTGTTGACCAAACACCTCGAACACTAACATTTGACCATAACTGTTGACCAAACAACTCAAACACTAACATTTGACTCTAATAGTTGACCAAACAACTCAAACACTAACATTTGACCATAACTGTTGACCAAACACCTCGAACACTAACATTTGACCATAACTGTTGACCAAACAACTCAAACACTAACATTTGACTCTAATAGTTGACCAAACAACTCAAACACTAACATTTGACCATAACTGTTGACCAAACACCTCGAACACTAACATTTGACCATAACTGTTGACCAAACAACTCAAACACTAACATTTGACTCTAATAGTTGACCAAACAACTCAAACACTAACATTTGACCATAACTGTTGACCAAACACCTCGAACACTAACATTTGACCATAACTGTTGACCAAACAACTCAAACACTAACATTTGACTCTAATAGTTGACCAAACAACTCAAACACTAACATTTGACCATAACTGTTGACCAAACACCTCGAACACTAACATTTGACCATAACTGTTGACCAAACAACTCAAACACTAACATTTGACTCTAATAGTTGACCAAACAACTCAAACACTAACATTTGACCATAACTGTTGACCAAACACCTCGAACACTAACATTTGACCATAACTGTTGACCAAACAACTCAAACACTAACATTTGACCACAACTGTTGACCAAACACCTCGAACACTAACATTTGACTCTAATAGTTGACCAAACACCTCGAACACTAACATTTGACCATAACTGTTGACCAAACACCTCGAACACTAACATTTGACCATAACTGTTGACCAAACAACTCAAACACTAACATTTGACTCTAATAGTTGACCAAACAACTCAAACACTAACATTTGACTCTAATAGTTGACCAAACAAATGAAACACTAATTTGTGTGTGATATCTTAACCCCAACAGAATAAAAATAGAAAAGAAATCAGGAATAAAATAAAATACTAAAAAAAAAAAAAAAAAAAAAAAATACCGACGACATTCAAGGTTTACCGACAACCTTCTTGACATGAATGTTGTCGGTAAATTTTTACCGACGACATTCAATACAAGAAGGTTGTCGGTAAACATTTACCGACAACATTCAGTACCCAAGTCGTCGGTAAACACCAGGCCAAAATTTAATTGGCCAAAAGTGGGCGGTTCGATTTCCCGCCCAAGGATTTACCGACGACTTGCGAAAAAAAAGTCGTCGGTAAACAGGACACGCAACAGTCGTGCGTACAACTGTTTGACGCGTGGCCAGTTTACCGACGAATAGGCCAGGTTTACCGACGACTTGCGTGTCGTCGGTAAACATCTGTTCTATTAAACCCTACCGAGCTTCATTTCTGAAACACAAACACACCAAAACACTCTCCAGAAATCCGATTCCGAGCACCAAGGAGCTATTCCGAGGCATCCCCACACGCAAACAACACTCAATGTAAGTGATTCAATGCTTTTTCTTATTGATTTCTTCAATTTTTTTTCTTTTTTAAAAATCAAATCCTAACTTTTTTTTGGTTTTTGTTTTTCCTCTACTCTTGCTTGGCATGGGATGCTGGATATATTCAACAACATCTTCACGTAACAGGTACCAAACACCTGAATCAAATCCTATTTTTTTTTTAATTTTCGAATTGAATTTTTTTTTTTTTTTTTTTATATTGTATTGAATTTCTTGTTAAATCCGAGAATCCTAGCTGTATTGTAGATTCTGAATATGTAATTTGTTGTTAATTATACCATGTAACATGTTTTTTTTGTTAATTTTTAGAAAAATTAGGGTTTTGTTAAGTTTTTGTTGATTTTGCTTGATAATTGCTATATTGTGATGTATTAAGTTGTTGATTTTGTATGTATGAAGTGTATTTTATGGATTAAAATGCAATTCTAAAAAATTAAGGGACTAGAATGCAATTCTAAAAAATGTAGGGTCTAAAATGCTATTTTAAAAAATTTAGGTACTAAAATGCAATATAGGGACCAAAATAAAATTTAGGGCCTAAAATTCTATTTTAAAAAATTTATGGACTAAATTGCAATATACGGACTAAAATAAGATTTAGGGTATTTTTGTAATTTTTAAAAATACAAGGACTTAAACGCAATTTTTACTAAAAAACTAATTTATTAATTTTATTTAAATTATAGATGGCCGATGTGATGCCAAACTACCACCGGGGTGACGGGAACGGAGAAGATCCGAACCGGAATCCACCCCCAAACCTCAATGACTGTCACCAGCCACCCGGTAATATTATTTAATTTATAAAATTCAATTAATATTAGTTAGTACTGTATTTAATAATTTTATTAAACAGTTAAGCGAAAGAGGAGACCCCGAAATGTCTCCACTCTCAAAACCGCCAATGATGCTAAGGAGAAGCTAGGCGGGCCCCTCCCGGTCGACTTCTGTATCCTTGACGACACGTGGAACCCATACGGAGAATATGGGAAACACGTGGCCCAAGTGGTGGGTCTCGCGGTTCGAGAAACGGTCCCTCCCTACTACCCCTCGTGGAGTGCCGTTCCACCCAACCTGAAGAGCGTGATCCTCGAAAAACTCGAGGAGTTCTTCAACCTCGACGAGTGGAGGGCCCGCAAAGATTGGCACTTGATTAGCGGGAAGCTGTCCCAGTCTCAGTCCGCTGCTTACAGAAGGTGGAAGTATGACTTGGTTGCCGATTATGGCGAATCGGGTGAGTGTCCACCTGACGTGCTTCCCGAGGACTGGGAGCTAACCCAGAAGATGCTGAATGACCCGCAAAAGAAGGTAAAATTTTAATTCAATTATTTAATTATTAAATTATTGTTTATTTAATTTTTTAATTTGAAATGTAACAGGCCCAGTCTGCGATTAATAAGAAGAATCGGCAGAACCAGAAGAAGCCGAACAAGTCTGGTTCTCGGAACCAAACCCAGACCCGCCACGAGATTATAGAGGTATAATTTGTTAAATTAAAAATAAATTTTATTAGTTATTTAATTTAATTTTTTAATAATTATATTTTTTTATAGGGTAAGCTGAAGATTAATACGCAGGAGCCCCTGAGCTATATAGACGAGCTGACCCAAGAGGAGGTCCCACTTCCACAGATGGGCGGATACTTCGAGTACCTGGGCTATGATGGGGCGAAGGGCAAATGGGTCGATGATAGATGGGAGCAGGCTAGTGTAAGTTTTTATTTAACTTTAAATTAATTTTTTGTTAGTTTTATTAATTATTTATTTAAAATTATTTTATTAATTATTTATTTTAAATTTTATTACAGGGAGTTTATCGGGAGAAGCTTAGGGAGCGGGTTATCGAGACAGGGACCCAATCGGCTGAGGATGTTCCAGTGGAGGAGCAGATAGGAGCGCTGAAGGAGACGGTTCAGGAGGTGATGAAACCGCCTAAGAGTCGGCATTGGATCCCTTCGATCGGACCCTGCTTCAAGAAGAAGAAGGACCCGAAGCCGCCTGTATCGGATCAGATCGCGAAAAAGAACGCGAGAAAGTTATAGCGGATCTTCGATGGGATGAACGAGGTCCGCGCAGTCCAGGGATTACCTCCTATACCGGAAGAAGATGCTCCACCAAGCTCCTCTAGGTCCGATGATTTTTTTAGTAAGTTGCTCAGCGGCCTCAATGAATCCCGTGAAAAGAATGGTCTCGAGCCGCTCTCCGATGAAGAAGAAGATGAAGACAGTGATGATTGATTTTCTTATGATTGTGTTTAAGACTTTTATTTTATTTCCGTTTATATTTTATGACTTTTTTATGGTTATGTAATATTTTGACTTTTAACCCCGGGGTTTGACTTATTCCCGGGGTTTGACTTTATTGACCGGGGTTTGACTACCCGGGTTTATTTATCTATTTCTGAATATAATGCATGATTTCTATTTATATTCGTGATTTCTATAAATATTAAATTATAAAAAATCGAAAAACCAATTAATATTAAAAAAAAATGAAAAACCAATTTAAATTAAAAAAAAAAAAAAATTAAAAAAAAATTAAAAAAAAAAAAAATAATAATAATACCGACAACATTCATTGTATGAATGTCGTCGGTAAAGTTTAAAAAAAAAATAATTAAATATTGTTTACCGACGACATTCATACAATGAATGTTGTCGGTATTATTATTAAATTATAAAAATTAAACAATTTAATTATGAAGATAACGACAACATGGTTGTCGGTAAATTTTTTATTTACCGACGACAAAAAATATTTAAATTGTCGGTAAAAATTTGATGCTTACCGACGGAAAAAAAATGTTGTCGGTAATCCAGGTTTACCGACGACTTGCGTTTCGTCGGTAAAACGTTCTGTGTTATCGACGAGACACCAATGTTGTTGTCGGCAACCATGATTTTACCGACAAACTTCTAGGGACGACAGTTTACCGACGAGTGGTCGTCGGTAAACAGTTTTACCGACGAGTACGGGGTTAATACCGACGACAGCTGTCGTCGGTAAATACCCGACCTGCTGTAGTGAAAGATTCATCTCGCGTATTGTTGGGAATTATATACTAACACCTTAGGTGTCGTGAGAGATGTGCTTACACCACCTGGGCACAAATTAATGAAAAAAAATTGATTAATTATAAAATCCCCCCTACACGTAGAACCCTGGTCAGCTGCCAAAGCCACGACACCGAGTTATACAAAATTGATTAAATATATACACTAAGAATTTGATTGAGTGTTTATAATTGTATCACATATTATGTGTTCGTCTAGCAATAAGATTAAAACATGTTGAAGAACGGATTTTTAGATAGAATCAAAGGATTCGATTTGTGTTGGATTTTTCAATTTGAATTTTGTTACAAATTTTACAAATACACTCCCCGTATCGATTAGTTTGGATGATAAAGTCATTATGAAAAATATATAAGAGAACCTTAAGCGATGTATAAATAGAGATAGATTAAGATATGAGAAATGTGTATTTTATAGTAGGAAAGTAGAGACAACAGTGTGTACATTTATTATCAAATGATTAGCATTTGTTTATATAAAATTTATACGACTTTGTAAGAATTGTACCTGGATTAAATCCCTTACATTTCCTTATTTTACTAACCTTATCTCTTTTGTGTCGCTGTCGAGGGTGATGTCTCAGGATTCACCCATCTTTCTTATTACCAACTGTTTCTTATTAAATTTCTCTGTATCTTTCGCAATTTGTATTCCCACCTATATCTTATGGACAATGTTGCTTGATGTGTCTTAACTATTAGTTGTTATAGCATGTTATCTCATTTCTTATTTTTAAAATTTCTCATGTGGATTGCTTGAACTTTCATTTCAACGAAAATTCTTTTTTTACACGATTCATTGTTTAATCAAATTCATTAATTGTTTATACTATGTTGTCAAAATATAACATAAGAACGATATAAAATTATATTTATATTACAAAATAAAATATTTAATATATGTCAGCCTTTATAATTAATCCCTCCAATTTCTCAAAAAAAGCTATTAGAGGGAGAAAAAATTTGAACCATCTTGAACTAGTCTGAAACTTTATATAATGTATATGCAAATTTGAATAAGAATAAGTGGATATGATTATTTATCTAATTAGAATTTTAATATGATGTTTATAACTATTAGGATAATATATGTTAATAATCATATTGTTTCTAGCTTCATATGTGACAAAGTTGTAATTTGTAATCTTCGAACACCCAATTGTTTTATCTTATATATTTTTTTATGCAATGTTATCTTGACACATTTATCTGAAAATGGTCTTTAGCAAATTCAGTTGAAAAGGTGAGTCATTTCTCTAAATTAATTCGAACTAAGCAATGAGAAAAAAACCTTGAAATTTTTGTAATAAACATTCCCATAAAAAATAGCAAAGTTGTATGATGGAAAAATATTTGCTACTTTTATAACCCATTTATATATTTGGCTATTTTATAAAATAGGACGTACACTGTAACAAAAACTTGTTTACAAATATTTTTGTAAATTTATTGAGTTTCAAGTAGGTACAATTTAAATTCGAAAATCGCACGATCAAAACTAAACATTGTGACACACCTAAACTAAAAAACAAAGAATGTATTCACATATACATACGTATTAATTAAAAAATCAGTCATTGCATCCATATTATATGGTAACATTAAGTGAGTGTAAGCGAAATTTTTTCTTCTCATGCATAATTATTAACATATAACACTTTATTATTTTATTAAATTATAAATTTATCAATCAACCTATGTTTTTGATTTTGCAAGATTCTAATATGACATAGCTTTAAAAGTTGCTTGAGATTTTTTCCACAAGATGTAGGTCTACAAAAATACTCAAAATTCATATACTTAAAGAAAATTTAAAATTATTTCATGAAAAACTAGGCTCAGATTCTTATTGATACAGGTTATATGTCAAAGATATAGTTCATGTTTCAATAAAATATTCTATTTGATAACACAGAATACTTCTAGGATCTAAAATAATAGATATATATACTTGTTGTATTAAAGCCTTTTCATACTCAAGAGTCGATAATGTACTACCTTAGCGTAACCTAAAAAATCCTATTCCAAAACCCCATGATATCAAACTCAAGTAGGAGCTAATAGAGGAGTTCCACCTAACAATCTAAATAATCCGCATATAGAGCAACGTTTTTCCGAGAATAAGCCAATTTCATATTCAAGCTGCTTGATTCGAGCCAGATCAAGATATGGAAATCAATTTTTGATTTATGAAAACTATGATGGTGTTACACAACAAGGTCAAGTTGTATCGAGTAAGATTTTTATACAGATGTGTGATACATACATTACTCAACTTGTCACTCACGAGAAACAATATTATACCATGTTTCTATTTTGCATTACCAGAGGTGCGAGTGAATGGTTGTATCATCAACCATCACATACAATTATATCATAGACCAAACTGCAAGCAAGTTTCTTTGATCGCTATTGTCCACACGGTATGATAATGAAGAATCAAACACAGCTTGCTATTTTCCACCAAGATGATGGTTAAAGTGTAGGCGAGACATAGATAAAGTTTCAACATAGGTTAGCTAGATGTCCACTTTATGGTTATACCCTTCAGTTTCAATTTGCGATGTTCCATCAAGGTCTCGATTAGAATTCACAATTGAAAATAATTTACACTAAAAGAGAATATTTTTCAAATAAATGTGCCCTTGTATTTTTTATCTATACCAAACATTATTTTTCAAAGAAATGTGTCGTTGTCTAAATAAAATATACTATTTGATCACACAAAATACTTCTAGGATCTAAAATAATAGATATATATCCTTGTTGTATTAAAGAATTTTCATACTCAAGAGTCGAGAATGTACTACCTTAGCATAACCTAAAAAATCCTATTCCAAAACCCCCATGATATCAAACTCGGGTAGGAGTTAATAGAGGAGTTCCAACTAACAATCTGAATAATCCGCATATAGAGCAAGGTTTTTCCGAGAATAAGCCAATTTCATTTTCAAGCTGCTTGATTCAAGCCAGATCACGATATGGAAAATCAATTTATGATTTATGGAAACTACGATGGTGATACACAACAAGGTCAAGTTGTATCGAGTAAGATTTTTATACAAATGTGTGATACCTACATTACTCAACTTGTCACTCACGAGACACTATATTACACCATATTACTATTTTGATTTACCGGAGGTGCGAGTGAATGGTTGTATCATCAACCATCACATACAATTATATCATGGACAAAACTGCAAGCAAGTTTCTTTGATTGCTATTATCCACACGGTATGATAATGAAGAATCAAACAAAGCTTTCCATTTTCCACCAAGATGATGGTTAAAGTGTAGGCGAGACATAGATAAAGTTTTAACATCAGTTAACTAGATGTCCACTTCATGGTTATACCCTTCAGTTTCAATTTGTGATGTTCTATCAAGGTCCGATTATAATTCACAATTGAAAATAAATTACATTAAAAGAGAAGATTTTTAAAAGAAAGGTGCCCTAGTATTTTTTATTTATACCAAACCTTATTGTTATTAATTGTTTTTATATGTTCTGCATTACTAAAAAAAATTGTCATTAACATATTTAGTTATATTTTTAAAAATTGAGGAATACATTAACACACAAATATATAGATAATTAACTAATAATGCGTTTATTTATAATAGATAAAATAGCATAAAGTGTCAAAAAATATTCTTAATATATCTTATTTTTTCTCCCAAAATTTCAAGTTATTGTTCGGTTATCTTTGTTATCTTAATGGATTGTTGAGTTTGTTTAATTTGTTGAATATGTTTATAGGGGTTCATTTATAAATAAGGGCCAAAAAATATTATAAAGAATTATCTTGTCAATTGAAGTCCACAATGCTAAATAATTCTTGAAATATCACTGTGGCTAGTTATGCATTTTTTTTGTACAACCCTATTGACCACTAACACCAAAAGCCCAACCCATATTATATGTGTATATATTCAAACCCTATTTTCCAAAACTCACCGCCTCATTATTCCTTATTAAATCACCCCTATAATAATGTAGGTAAGTGTATATGAATTTCCATTTCAGATATATGGGTAAAAATTTACTTGATTTGTGTAAGCTTGTGAACAACATTGTATCGTTAATCTCTAAGATCGATGGTCATAACATTTCAATTGAGGTATGTTTTTTCATTATACTTTTATTCCTTATGGTTTGATTTTTATAGTTTTAATTTCAGGGTATCCGGTAAATGAATTTTGTATATAATTCTTGCACTTTATATATTATTTAATTAACATAAATATATATTATTTTTAGGTTTATGAATTATAAATTATTTTATAAAATACAATTATACATTATTTTATAAAATACATGTGATGTTTATAATTTTTATTAAAATATTTGTGCATCTAAAACTAAGTGATTATCGTTCTCAACCTAACTAGTTTGTGATGAACAAAGAAATAGCTCTATAAATCCACTAGTAAACAAAAATGTTTAAATCTACATGGTAATTTTAACGACACACATATTGCCTTTAAGAATATTTATTTAATCTCTAAAACACTATGTCTACTAATTAAAAGAAGAAAAAAATGATTTATGAGTTGAAGCCACTCCTTCGAAGAAATATTATTCAACTATATCATTCAATATGAGTTTCGTTACTAAATTCTTTACCTATCATTTTATCACTCCTAAATGTGGTCACACTTTTCATATCCCAACTTTAAAATAAGTAATTTACTCAAAAATGAAATGTCTTTACAGTTTGTTATTCCTCTTCATCTTCAAGTTCTTTAAAGGTGCAAGAAATTACGAAAAACAGAAAATAATCAAGGTATACGTTACAGTGTTGAAATTACGAATGCCTATTTACCTCCGTGGATAATATGCAGTGTTTCTGAAGCTATAATTAAATATTAATATTCAAATTAATTAATTTAGTGTTATGTTATTGTGATGTAGTTTTGTTATTAAATGTTAGTTTAGAAATGGTTGAATAAAATTGTGAAGATGAAGAAGGATTGAAAAAGAGTGTTTGGAATAGGAAATGCGAAACTTTTTTCTCATATGAGTTGTATGTTTGTTAAAGGGTTTAAGTATAGTGGTGGATCTTATACTCTTTCTGTGGGCCCTGTTTGATCTATATATGTATTTTGAATTCTTTTTTGGACACAAACTTTTCAAGGTTTTTGTAAATCTCTTGGTTGTATTAATGAGCTTTGTACAAGGTTTATTTTTGGGACATTTTGGGTACCTTATCGTTGATATTTGAAAACAATTGGGTGAAGAAACACGGTTATGTTGAAAGTGAAATTTAAAGTATCTTGAAAACATTTCTCTATTTATAAAGATAGAAAATTATATGTTATACATGCTTAATATACTGATAATTTAATTAATAAAACAACTATACTCTTACGTTATTGAAGGTCCACTAGTTAAGAGTGTTATCTTCATTAAAATATCTTCATTAAGAGTGTTACTTTTACAAGATAAAGGACTAAATTGCAGAAGATTCCTTACTTTTATACCATAAGTAAAAGAAAACAAGATATACCACAATTAATATGCTTTTTTCTTCCTTAGTCTTTACAGTTTACACCATGAAATTCCACAGCATAATTGGAGGTTTTTCAAAATTGACATCTAAACTTAATTAAGGAACATAAAAATCAAACAAAAATTAAAAATTGAACTGAAATATAATTAAGGATACTATTCGTTGAGAAGTAGTTTACAGTAGAAGAATAAGAGAGAAGCCCATCTTCAAACACATCATGCAACTGAATCTCTTTTAAATTAAATATAAAAGGAACGAGTAAGACATAACAAATTTCACAAAACAACAAAACATCTCTCTACACTTACTTCTCACCCGAAAAAAAAGACTCACTTCTCAACGGAAAATACACTCATTTCTCACCGGAAAACTCTTCATTTCACCACGTTGATTTCTATTTCTCAATTCAACGGCTTTTTAGCTTGGCTCTCTCCCTGTGCCTATTCATCGCTTTTAATATGCAATTTGATCAGGTACATATTGTTTGTCTCATAAATTATTGTCTCATCCGATTTCTTTTTCATGTTTAGCTATTATTCTTATCTGTAATATATGGAAATTTCATTTAAACAATCAATTTTCTGATATTCATAATATAATTATTTATTTATAATTAGTTTAGGTCAAACCAATTGTAGAATTCAAATAACGTAATGTAACTGTATGATATGATTATCTATAGATTAATTTTTTAGTAGAGTTTATATAATATTTTTGTTTGAATCAAAGTGTGTTTTATTGATTAACCTTTGTTATTTAGTTGAATCAGTGTATGTTCTGAAATTGTTATGTAGTTGAATCAAAGTGTGTTCTGTAAACTAAGTATATTTAATAAATCGAATCTTAATTGTTCAGTTTAATTATCTATACACTAAACTTGTTATGTAGTTAAATCAGATTTAAGAAAGGAAAACTATCCAAAGATTAACAAAAAATGGTTCAAGGAAAAGAAGTTTAAGTGGCTCTTCAATTAAGAGATCAAACATTCCAGTACTTCAAGTAAGGCAGTCACATCGCCAGCATATCACGATTCCATACAATCACCACCCACTGATATTCATTCAATACAGCTGAATTAGTGAAGGGTAATAATTCTTTCACTCTTGTTGGTTATATTGTTTATATATGTGTATATATGTGTATATATATTATCAAACTAATCGATTTGTCTTGGCATATAAGATAACTCAAAGGACACTAGAAAAGGAAGATATGGTACAACATTGAAACTCCTTTTTAAGTAAGCTGTAAAAAATAAAGTTCAAATTATCCACAATGGATTTGGCTAGCCTATTGGAAATGGATCAGATAAATTTAGAAGTTGGTGTGGTGTTATTGCCAGACATGGAAAGTTATCTCCATTAACTTATCCCGGTGGGATATGATGCCAAGCACGTTTAAAGAGTTACATCTCGAATTTCTAAAAGTAAGAAAAATGTTACTTCAATTATCTAACGCCTTAAAAGTTGTTTGATATAAATCATTACTTTTTATTTTACAGATGTATTTTACTTTCGATGAATCTGCCTTGGAATACAATATTAGAAAAATTATAGGACAAAAATGGAAAGACTGGAAGAACACAGTGCATAGTTTTGTTGATTTAAATAAATCTTTGGAGGAAAATATGGATAAGGCGATTGATGAACGAGTAGATCCAAACCAGTGGAAACAATTGGTTCCAGTTTGGTTTACAAAGTGTATTAGGTATTGCTTTTGTTTAGTGGGGTTGATCTTTAGTTGTACCTACATGTATTGATTGTCTCAGTTTCTTATCTACAGGTGAATGTATATGAGAAAGCCAAACAATATAAAGCAAAGCATGATATCTTTCATACATGTGGTCGAAAGCCTTATGCTTAAATCCGAGAGGATTTAGTGAGAATGATACTTTGATTAGCATGAGAATAATAGTAATTAACATTGAAATATATCTTTACAGGGACATGATGTGGGGGATATTGAATTTTTTCACCGAACACACACTCATGCTAAAGATGGAAGAATAAACCCGTTGTTGGTGAAAGTTTGATATTTATTTACTACCTTAGTTCCTAATGACTTTCAACATTTAGTGCTTTCCTAATGGTTTAAATATTGTTTTAGGAACAATGTAAGAATATAATTGACAGCAGGAATTTAAAGAGGGAAGAGGTAGAACACAGTCTTGATCTATAATCTGAGATCTTCAGTGAGGTAGTGGGAAAAGAAGGGATTAGGACCTGCTTGATCAGCTGTTCATGGATCAAACAAATTTAATAAAAATACGATTGAGAAAATTAAAAAGCATTATGAAGCCGAGATGTAAAAAATGCGAGAAGAAGTGGAAGAGCTTAAAGAAGAACACAAAACTGAGATGGCAGAAATGCAAGTTAAAATAGAATCAAAGTTTAACGAAGAACTTCAAGTGCAAAAGAAAGAGACAAATGATTTGAAGATGAAGTTTAAATCTTTCATTTCCGCACCCATTAAAAAATAGTTTTTGAATAGGGTTTGAGTTTGTATAGTTCTGCTAGTTGATTAAAACTCCCTCAGTTGGACTATTTTTGTATTGCTTTTTATGTAAAACTTCTATATTTTGTTATAACTCGGTATTTGCAATATTTTGTCATACATGGACATATTTTGGTCATTGAGACATAATTACAACATATATACTCATTAAACTATTTAATAGCGTAACATAAATTTTGTCTTAGAAAACTATATCTAGAATAAGATTTTGATATGAAAGAGTATTCTTAAAACATGCTTTGCTATTTTAGGTTTTCTTGGTATTCTATATTTAAATTTGCTTCACTATCTAAGATATTCTTATGGAATTTTACCACCACATATTTTGTTGCTTCTAAACCCTTCCAATACACTTTTCGAAAGTCCTTTTTGCAAGTGGCAATCAGAATAAGAATTATGAAACTTGAATCTAAGAAAAAAATAATTAGATTAAATTTGACAAGACTGTACAAAGAAGGCCCCTTTAACAAAAAAATTCATCTAGTTCAAAAATCAAACTCCCTCATATCCACGTACAATATTCTAGTGGATACAAGAATTGAGAGGTTGTGTGTAGTTCATTGTATTGGATAAAAATGTGATGAAAATTTGCATCACGAGTTTCAAAAGAGTCATTACATAAGATGCAAATATTGATGAACAAACATCAACAAAAGTCATCTAGACATAATAAAAGTTCGACAAAAAATAATATTAAAGAAGAAATCTATTAACATTATGTAAGAAAATAGAAAGTCTACATGAAATATTATTTGGTAAAGAAGTAATATAGTATAAATTTGTTATTAATAATAAATATATTTATCAATATCATATACTATTTAATAGATAATTAAATTATATAGAGTAAAATATACAAGAAACTATACATTTCAACTAATATAATTATAATGCCACAAAAAAGAATATTTAATGAGAATAAGGTATTATATTAACTAAAAACAAGAAAACAAGTTAATAACAAAAAATATCAAAATATTTATTATCTTCTCAACCAAATAAAAAACATATATTCATGTTTATTCCAAATATTCCTTCCATATGAGTACTGAAATAAATAAAAGTATAATTTACTTATTTGGAATACTATTTTCTATGATAATTCTAATAAGATGGAGATAATGTTACAATGTTCTTTTTAAGAAATCAAATGATATGTAGAATTAATTTTTTTGTCCATATTGTTTTTTTATTGTTACTTAAATTCAAGTACATTTTCTTTGTGTTTTGATTTTATAAAATTTTGCGTATGAAATTGGTTTTTACATATACATATTATTAATTTTATCATATTCTGAGAAAATAAATGTATATATTTAGATATTTATCTTAAGGAATGAATTGAAAATTTTATGAGTTCAAATTATATGGATGAATTAAAAATTAAATCAAAATAAAATGAGAAGTGTGGAGACAGTAAAAAAGTTTTTTATAACACTAAGATACAAGCGATAATTTGTGCAACTCTACTAAGTGCCAATTTAGAAGTGTTTATAGGTAAAAATACTTAATAGTGCTTCTAGAACTTTATAAGTGTGTTAGTCCCTTAAAAATCTTTTTAAGAGAAGTATCAAATATATGCTTCTTAAAAAAATGTACTTAAAGATATTTTAGATTTTAAAATAATCTTTATAATTTTTTAAGATATTTCAATTCAATCTTAAAAGTATTTTTATGTTAAAATAAGCACTTTTGAACCGACACTATGTATATACACTTCTCTTGAATACAATAAATATATTATTTTTATCCATTAGTTTAAAGGTATTCTATAAATATTAATACTTTTTTAATGTATTATATTTTTTTTACAATTTTAGCTAAGCAGGAAGAACAAATGAGTAGTTAAATATTATTGTAAGCATATGAGAAACCCCATAAAAAATTGAGTTTACTATTTTTTTAATTTTTTAATTCATATCAACACATATATTGAATAATCTTAAGGCTAACTAAACTAGGTCCACCATCCTTTACTACTAAATTTAAATACATTATTTGACTTAAATTTCACACACAACACTTTTATCATTCTCTGAATTTATATTGTGTTTAATAATTTCCTCAATATTATCTTTCTCGTAATTGTTATTTATATTGAAATATATATTTTTTTAAAATATATCAAAATCCTCATTAATTAGAGTAACCAAGTACAATACTATTACAAATGGTTACAATATTCTCGTTTTAAGGATAAAAAAAATTCCACAAAGCTAATAACTCACTCAAACATCTTGAACTAGTAACCAATTTTATTTTTTATGAATTTTAAATTTTATTAAATTTATTGCTTCTACAATTTTTATCCCAAATAATATTATTGTATTTAAATTTAATTTATAAATTATATCTATTTGAATTAATACATCAACTAAAATATTTTAATATCCTAGAGTGAACAATATAAAAATTTAAAATATTACTATTATACACAAATTTATTTAAATAAAGAACAGTTTAGAATTATATTGTACTACAATTTCTGTTTGTTTACTAATTTTAATATGATTTTGATTACTATAATTATATGGTATGTATCTCAAAAAATTTCAAATATATTATTGAATAATAATTACGATATTTAAAATTGTATCAACATATAAAGAAATTATACATAAATTAAATTATGTTAAATAAATTAAAATAACTATTAAAGACACCATAACTCAATACTTATTACATGTTTTAATTAAAAAATAATAATATAAAACAAGAAAATCACTAAAATTTCACAAATAATTAATTTATACTAGCCAAATGGAAAAATAAATTCTAACCTAGCACATATGAGGTTATTAAATATATTAAGGTGTTGTCAATATAAAATTATCGTTGGATAAGTATATGTATGAAAGAGTTTAAGTTATGCATCAAACTTAGCTAATTGGCAATAAGAGTATGTTGTTGTCTCAAAATATGTTGTTGTCTTATATTCATATTCAAATTTAATGTATATTTAATCATTTTTTTACTTAGACAACCTATTTTATATGGTTATCAACTAATATGATATGACTACGTGTTCCAAAAAATAATTTAAAACCCATTAATAGGTCTCTTTCTGCTTGAATATTTAATACTTTAATCATAAACGTTAAGTCCGACTTTTACACCTACTTTTATTTTATTAATTATTATATTACTACTAAATAAAAATAAAATCTTTTAATATTATATTTTTTTTATGAATGTTGTAGTTAACAAATTTTTCAGTTACATACATTATTACATTACTATATTTAATAAAACATTGTCACAGTATGTAAAAAAATAGAAATTATAAATGAACAATTATTTAATAAACAAATAATATTATACTAAAAGAAAATAGGGAATCGAAACACAATTTATGGCCTTTGACGAAGCTATCGGTGTAGATATTGCCGACACCTTACACTACATTAAAAAATAAATTTAAAAGACTTGCATCTAATTAGAATTTTAATATGATATTTATAACTATTAGGGTAATATATGTTAATAATCATATTGTTTCTAGCTTCATATGTGACAAAGTTGTATTTGTAATCTTCGAACACCCAATTGTTTTATCTTATATATTTTTAATGAAATGTTACCTTGACACATTTATCTACAACCTTGTTAATTTTATTTAAACTTATTACTAAAAACACCAATTTCTTCATAAAAAAAAAGGGAGAAAATTTATCATTGTATATATCTTTTAAGAAAAGATTTAGTATTACTCTTACATTGTTGACCAAATCTTATCAAATTCATTAAATAGTATTTTAATAGAATGAAATCTACTATTTACTCTAAAAGCTAAATCAAAAAATTATATACTCACATGCACTAGTTCTAATACATTTACTTTCCCTCCCAATAAAATGAAATATTAATAAAAAAATAACCTTTAAAATCTTAAAAACATAGAAACCTTTTTAAATAAGTACACTCATGTAATAGTAAGACTAACTGTAATTTATAGTTAAACTCATTTATCGGTAGTACTTTATTTCATAAAAAAAACTAATATTTCTTACTCATTTAAACTACTTAATGAGAAATAAACTTTTCTAATTCCCTCAATTAGGTTTATTTCATTCTATTTAAAAAAACAAGACTACTAACATTCACTGCCAATGCAAATATTTTCACTCTATCAATTACATATTAATAGTAATTTTGAAAATCCCATTTTTCAAAAACATACCTCACAAGTAACTAAGCCGTGAGTTTCAATAACAAAATCACTAGTTAAACAAAATTTACCTGAAAAGCTTTATTGATCTCTCTATATGAAGTAATAAACTTCTTCAAACTCAAGGAGTTGAGCGTGATAGGGTTTCCTTAATGGAGATGAAACACATGTGTTTGGTTGATGAAGACCTAAAAGTTTTTCTAGTCCCTCTTTATTTTTTGTTTGTAATAACCTTAAAAGATAAATATACATGAATGGTTAAAATGGTAAAATAACTCGTTATTAAAAGTTAGATGTTACAACTATTAGCCAAACCTTTTCATAGCCACCCTTCATGGTGACCTGCAAATATTAAAATTAAACAAATTGTTAAAATAATTAAAAGAACACAAAATCAAAAAATAACACCTTAAAATGCATAAATTTATATAGAAGAAATTAATATAAAAAATGTTAAAACATAATGACAATAATTGCTCAACTAAGTGTAGTTTGACCGGTAAATGCATATTTCTATGGTTAAAACTATGTGATGAGAGTTTATCAAACTTTAATGGATACTTCGATGAATATAAAATTGTAATATTTTTTACATATTTTTTTTTTTTGTCAAAATATTAAACTAAATTAGATGTCTGGTACATTTTGAATATACATTACTAATACCAGCATAAAATTCTACTAAGGACCTAGTAGGGCAATTAGACACATCCAAATTAAGCCTAGTGCATTTCGCCAATATATCCGCTACTTCGTTAAATTTTCTCCTTATATGATTGACTTTCCAATCCGGGAATCTTCCAATCCATCTCCATGCCTCAGAGATCATGGGACGAATTCGCCAATCGATTCCACCACGTCTATTTATACCATGAACCACTTCAAGGTTATCTGAGTAGAAAGAACTACTCTTGATGTCAAGACTTGCAGCCGACCTCATTGCTAATAAAATCGCCCACATCTCCCCTTCTAAGCTACTATTAACTCTAGCTCTCTTTTTAATAGTCTCCTTTATTTCCCCCTCTTTATTTATTGCAACAGACACCATACTTGTTGGCTCCCATTTTTTATTATGAGATGTATCACATAGCCATATCATATCCGCCTCATCATCAAGAACTGGATTATTATTACCCTCCTCCATATAACATTTCTTAGAATCGTTTTTGTTACCTTGTCCATTATCTTTTTTATCACCAAATAGGTACTTAATCGTGAATTTCGTCTTTTCTAAAATTTCTTGTATCACCCATTTCTTTTTTTCAAATAGACTTTGCATTCTAGCTTTCCATATATTCCATAATATAAGTAGAACCAAAGCCGACACGTATCTTTTATCCCACCCATTACTTGAGTAACTTTCAATAATTTTAACTATCCAATCTCCAATCTTTAAATCCATATTATCTTCAATCTTAATTTGCAGCTGACAATTTGCCCATACCCTCTTACTGAAATTGCATTCCAAAAAAATGTGTTCAACACTCTCACTTCCTGATTCGCACCATTCACATATGTCCTCTTCCATACATTTCCTTTTTTTCAGAATCATTTTAGTTGGGATCGCATTATTATGTATTTTCCAAATAAAATTCCTAACTTTTGCCGGTACATTAGACTTCCAAATAATATTAAAGAGTTCATTGTTAATTACCTCTCCCTCCTTGGAAGATGACCCTTTCTTTTCATCATCTATTTGGACTAGTCGATGATATCCAGATTTTGTCGTGTACTTACCATCCTTCGTTGCAGTCCAAACAATCTCATCATCCTTCTCAAGATTCATTATTGGAATTTTCCTAATTTCCATCATGTCTCTTTTCGTACATATACTATTCAATGTATCGAAATTCCAATTCGTCATATCATTATTAAAACATTCTGCTACCTTGTTTAGCTTACAGTTTGTCGGTTTCTCTAATTTGTATCCTTCTCTGATCCAAATATCATCCCATAGATCAATTTTCTGACCATTACCAATTTGCCATAAACTCTCTTTTTTGATGAATTGCAAGCCTTTATATATACTAGCCCAGCTCCACGATCTTCTGTTTTTCAATTTGGTGTTCCACATATCCGTATTTGGAAAATATATACCTTTGAGAATTCTAAAAACCAAAGAGTCTTGGTTATGCCACAACCTCCATGCTTGACCTGCCAGCAAGGCTAGATTCATTTTTTGAAAGTCCCTAAATCCAACGCCACCAATATTCTTTGCCCTGGCAATTTTCTTCCAAGCAATCCAATGGATTTTCTTCTTATTACCTGAGTTCCACCAGAAGTTCGCTATCATGCTACTCATTGCTTTACACACATTCGCTGGAAATTCAAATATTGAAATAGCGTAATTTGGAATGGCCTGTAGAACAGCTTTGATAAGAATCTCTTTACCTCCATCTGATAACAAATTAGCCACCCAGCTAGCGGATTTATTCAACATTCTATCTTTAATATACTTGACATTTTCCTCTTTAGATCTCTTTAGCATAAGAGGGATTCCCAAATACTTTCCAAGATCATTTGTACACTTAATATTGAGTTTTTCCGCTATCTCCTTACCCTTTTCCTCAGAAAAACCCTTGCTAAACATAATGGATGACTTTCCAAAATTTATCTTCTGACCCGACGCATCACAATATAATTTAAGTACCCTTGAAAAAGCCTCAATTTCCGTATCATTAATCTCGATACATAAGAGCGCATCGTCCGCAAATAATAAATGTGTAAGTCTAGGAGCTGCCCTAGCCAAAGAAATTCCTTTTATATTGCCTTCCCGACATTCATAGTTAATTAACCCAATGAGAGCTTCAGTTAATATTGCAAAGAGAAGAGGAGAAAGAGGGTCACCTTGGCGAATACCTCTCTCTGGTTTAAATTTCTTTAGTCTTTCCCCATTTACCTTAACTTGATACGATACCGACGATATACATCTATACACCAAATCAACCCATTTTTCACAAAATCCTAACTTTCTTAAAATCGCCACTAAAAATTCCCAATTAACTTGATCGTATGCCTTAGCCATATCAATTTTTACCGCTCCATAGTGTTTATTTGATTTCCTTTTATTCTTCAAGAAAAAACCAATTTCCTGAGCAATTAAAATATTATCTTGTATGCACCTACCTTTTATAAACGCTGATTGAGTGGGAGAAATAATCACATTCATCAGAGGTTGAAGCCTAGTAGCCATAATTTTCGCAATGATCTTATATATAAAATTACTACACGAGATCGGTCTGAAGTCCATAACCCCTTCCTGAGATTTACCCTTCGGAATCAACGTAATCACCGTATCATTAATTTTCTCCAACGAGATCCTATTCTCAAAGAAATCAATAACTATCTTGCATATTTTTTACATATGGTTCTATAGAATTTTGGATTTCAAATAGTTTAATGTTCTATTAAAATTAAAAAAAATAGATACATAGAGTAGCTTATTAATTGTTGTAATTCATATACATATTTATTTATTCAGGAATGCATTATGGTTGTTGGATCTTTCAATCATTACGTGGATATCCAAACTTCCTAGTAAGTTATACCATTTTGGTCAATTCAAAATAAATTCATATATATGAAACCATTTTTGTTTGGTATTCTAATAGAATTCATGGTATAAATTGTGTTTGTCATCTTTCTATTCTTCGCCAATATGTTGAATTTAGTTATAGTTAACTTGTTTGTTTAGTCTATATATTTAAATATGATAAAAATTTGAGTGAACTCAAACAAAAATAATTTACAAAATAATAAAATTTATGGATACCAAAATAATTAAGATCATTATTTTATATTTTATAGCATGCTTGTGTTAGAATGGAAATGGAATATAAATAAAATGTATTGTGTATACAAGAATATGTTGTTGACTAGGCCACTTTTTAGTTATATCTTTAGTATCCTAATCCCTGTTTATCTTTTTTGTGTTTTATTATATATATTTGTTTAATTGATTAGTTAATTTTTCTATTCATTTTTATCCTGATCCTTTTGGGTTGTAACCCAATTTAATGTTGTTTCTTTTTCAGAATTACAAAATCTAATACTTTATATTGATAGTATTATTTAGTAACCAAGTACATTGTGAAATTGCGTTAGACAACAACTCAATAAGAAAGTGACATGTGGCAAATACTATAATCTTATTAGTTATGTAATAATTAGAATAGTTTAAAACTTCAAAGTAAATTTATATACCAATGATAATAATTCAGTTTGAAAAGAAAAAATCAAGCTTACGGAATTAAATTCCACAATATTTCAAAGCGATTCCAAAATAAATTTATAAAAGCATAGAATTGATAAATTTTCATGAACACGTTACACAAGAAAAAATTACTTATAGGTTACAAATATAGGGGTGGACACATGTCAATGTGAAAAATATTTTATCCATTAAAATACACCAAGTATTGGTAGGACTAAATATAAGTTATTTTATACAATTATATCATCACATGCTCAACTATTAGGTTTTTGTGTGATTTATACAATCTTATAATATAAAATGTTTCTTATATTTTATTATGTATAATTATTTATTGGTAAGGAAATTACAATACAACAGTATATCTAAAATTTATATTATTCAGAACATAATATACTATGTATATATATATTATCTTTATATATTAATAAAGTGATTACTTTACGAACCACAATTAGTTTATATAATTATAAAGTGATTAATATACTAACCTTAATTATTTTAAAAAGAGATTTGGATATTATTGAAATGCAATGATCATAGACCTCTGAAATACACTTCAAAATTACTTCAATTGGTATTGAGTACACGACCTCTGAATTTTTTATTACATGTGAACAATTATAACCATAATTTTGTTTTATAATATATAATTATCTATTGTATTCAACTTTACACTAATCATGAATATTCTAATATCTTTAATTAATTAATTATATAAATCATTAATCCATAAACCACCACATAATATAAAATTCTATTTTTATATAAGAAATAATATTTGTAAATAACCTCAAAAAATATGTTTAAAAAACTATTTTTCACGTGCAAGAATAAGATCCCATATTACCTAACAAAATGATAATATTTATAATGAAACTTTTTGTTTCATATAGACTCTTATGAGTAGTAACTTTTGAGAAAACTGAATTTTTTAATTTGTATTTTCTAAATCAATTTTAAAAAAATAAAGATCTAGCATGAATAATTTTCACTAATGAAACATTTAGCTTATAAAATTAGTTGTAATGTTACGAAAAAAGTCATATACTGATTTCTTGTGTTGGTGGGGGTGCTTGTGTTAATGGTGGATGTTATTTGTCTTATAAAATTTAGAAATGAAGATGAAGTGTCAAGAATGAAGAAGCTGAGAGCTACCAAAGACGAAAATAGATTTTAGGGTTTTTTTAGTATTAGAAAAATATCCAACATAAGATAATTGGTCCAAAATTAAATGTAACATTATTCCACTTTAAAATTATCCTTATTTAGACCCAAATAAAAAATAGTGGACTTTTAGTCTAAAATTATTTTAGTTGAAAAGTATTATAGCAAACCCACATGTGAACAAGTGTCTATCTTCACTAATGGAGAAATATATAATCAATAGAATATATAGTGTATTCGAAACAAATTTTTCATTGATAAATATAATATGTAATTTGTGACCTCCATCAATTGTTGTGGTTGTCAAAGTACATTATATTTAAATAATAAACTTATTTTTTCTTCTCATGAATGCCTTATTACATTAACCTCAACAAAATTTTAAATATCATTACTTTGTCACCTAATCACCTAATGTGCAATGTTCTGTAAAAGTTAATATGGATAGACAAGAAATAAGTTGTAGTAGTTTAATTAATTTGTAAAGATTATGAGAACCTAATTGTGTTTGGAAATCACGACAATATTTTTTTGGCCTCCTTTTATATTTCTAAGGCCATTCCAATGTGCAATTTTGTAATGTTATTATACAACATGTTCCCCTACGTCTTTATTATGTGTTGGCGTAGTGTAAGTTGTGGTCAAATACTCATCAATCACTACGTTAGATTTTCAATATAACTTTGTTACTTGAAATGTATTTAAGATTCTAATCATGTATCTCTCATTATATCAAGTTATATGAGAAGAAATAGAAATAGAGATCTCAACTGGATTACAATGAATCATGTGGCAGATTATCTTCCTAATTATTGGATTATAAGAAATTATATGGTTTATTAAAGTCTTGCATCGTATTTGACTTGTAAGGTGTCATGTGTCTATTAAACTATTATATACTCTTGTTGTATTTATTTTTTGCCTTTCAATCTTTAAATGAATTAAATATATTTTGATAAAAAGGGTTATTATATATTTTTTTCTCATGTATATTTAATTACATAATTATAAAAATACAATATCACAACATATCCTAAAGACACAGTTTGCAAGTTAATAAATAGTAACCCAATTCATCTCTACCCTAGACACTTATTACTACTGAAGTCTACCAAAGGAAATCGTTGTCCACTACGGTGAAAGTTGCATCTGATGTCGAAGGTATCTTATATGTTTCTGAGACGTAATTGTGTGAGAAACCATCTTTGAATCGGTCGAGCCAAACTAACTCATCATCTAGTCCTGCAAATAAATCTTCATAGATAGGAGTATGTAAAATCTGCAAACCATCATAAATATCTTCAACCTCTTTCAACATATCATTAATTTCCTCCCGACCATCTTCAATATTTTTTTGGGTCGGAAAGACAATCTCTAGCGACAAGTAGAAAAATTTGTCTGGGTCATCAATTTTTAATTTTTTAGGGGCTTGCACATTTTGAAAATAGATATTTCGTCCTTTTGCGGCGGATTCCTGCACGAGGTTCTTGGCGAGTTGGCATAGGATGATCGTGTTCATGCGTATAAGTCACAGTAAGCATAATAGGGTTGGTTTTGTTTTGATCTACTTGCTTTCGACCTAGGCACTCCTTTGAAGTGACACATTTGTAGTAACACCGGCTTTGATTCAAAATATTGATTATAATTCATTTGAAACTTATTAAACATCTATAAATACATTAAAAAGAAAATACGCATTTTTAGACGTCCTATATAAGTGTGAAATAAGGTTAATACAATAAAGATTTCATATTACTTTTACATTGTTGACCAAATCTTATCAAATTCATTAAGTCGTATTTATTTAGAATGAAATCTAATATTTAATTTAAAACTAAGTCGAAAACATTATATACTCTTATGCAAGGGTGCTAATACATTTCCTTGGCTCCCAGTAAAATGGAATATAATAAAAAAAAACATAACCTTTAAAAACTTTAAAACATAGAAACTTTTCTAAATAAGTACATTAATATAAACCTAAGACTAACATTAATTTTTGGTCAAACTCATTTATCGGTAGTACTGTATTTCTTAAAAAAATATATATTTATTAATCATTTAAACTACTAAACAAGAAATAAACTTTTTTGCTTCCCTAAAATAGGTTTTTCATATTGTTTTAAGAAAACAAGACGACTAATCTTCACTACCAATTCAAATATTTCAACGGTATCAATTACATATTAATAGTAGTTTTGAAACTCCCTTTTTCCAAAAGCATACCTCACAAGTAACTACACCCTAGAGTTTAAATAACAAACTCACTGATAAATAAAATTTACCTGAAAAGCTTTATTGATCTATCTATATGAATTAATAAACTTCTTCAACTGAAGGACTTAGGCATAATATGGTTTCCTTAATCGAGATGAAACACTACTTTGGTTGATGAAATCCTAAAAAAATTTCTAGTCTCTCTTTATTTTTTGTTTATAATAATATTAAAATAAAAATATACATGAATGGTTAAAATTTTAAAAGAAGTAGTTATTAAAAGTTAGAAGTTAAAAGTATTAGTGGAACCTTTTCATAGCCACCTTTCTTGGTGACCTACAAATATTAAAATAAAACAAATAGTTAACTAATTAAAAAAAAAATAACACCTTAAAATGATTAAATTTATATAGAGGAAATCAATTTAATAAACTGCAGATAACAAACTCACTAATAAACAAAATTTACCTGAAAAGCTTTATTGATCTATCTATATGAATTAATAAACTTCTTCAAACTGAAGGAGTTGAGCGTAATAGGGTTTCCATCATTGAGATGAAACACTATTTTGGTTGATGAAAACCTAAAAGTTTTTCTAGTCTCTCTTTGTTTTTTGTTTGTAATAATCTTAAAAGAAAAATATACATTAATGGTTAAAATTTTTAAAGAACTAGTTATTAAAAGTTAGAAGTTAAAAATATTAGCAGAACCGTTTCATAGCCACCTTTCTTGGTGACCTGCAGATATTAAAATAAAACAAATAGTTAACTAATTAAAAAACAAAAAAAAAAACAAAGAAGTAAAACCTTAAAATGTTTAAATTTATATAGAGGAAATCAATTTAAAAATTGCTTTACTAATTTAAGTATGACTAGTTGATGCATATTTCGATGGTTAAAACTATGGATTGAGATTTCATAAACTTTTATATTTACTTCGATGAATATAAAACTGAAATTTTTTTTACATATGGTTTTATAGAATTTTGGGTTCTAATAGTATAATATGCTGAAACAACCAAAAAATTAGATATACAGCATGGGAGTTTATTTATTTGGGAATGCATTATTGTTGTTAGAAGATTTATCAATGATTTTTTTATATTTCCCTTAGGTTTCATATATTTTTTTTTTGATCTATCAATCATTACATGGGTATCCAGACTTCCTGGAAATTAATATTTCTGTGGTGATTGCAAAATTAATATTATTGAACATTTATATATATGAAGTGTTTTGTTTGGTGTGTCAGATTGAATCCTTTGTATAGATTTTGTTTGTCATCTTTGTATTCTTCGACAATATGTTATATATCTACTTATAGTTAACTTGTTTGTTTAGTCTATATATATAACTAGGTATTACACAACAAAAAATTAAATAAACTGAAACAAAAATAAATTACTAAATAATAAAAAAATGTAAACCAAATAAATTAAAAATATTATTCTATATGTTCTAGCATGGTTGTATGAGATTGGAAATGGAATGGAAATAAAATGTATTGTATTTGTGTATACAAGAATATGTGCGTGGTTCAAATATAGTGGGATTAATTTTTATATAATGTAATGGCTAACTAGGCCAATTTTTGGTTATAATTTTACTATCATAATTCTAATTTATTTCTTTGTGTTTTGTTATATATATTTGTTCAATTTATTAGTTAATTTTTGTATTTATTTTTAACTTGCTGCTATTGGGTTGTAATCCCGTTTAATGTTGTTTGTTTTTCTTAAATTAAAAATCTAATACTTTATATTGATAGTGTTATTTAGTAACCAAGTTCATTGTCAAATTGCACAAGACAACAACTCAATAAGAAAGTGACGGATGGCAAATAATAAAATCCTATTTGTCCAATTTATGAGTGGACACATGACAATTTGAATATATTTATCCATTAGAATACACCATGTATTCGTAGGACTAAATGTAAGTTATTTTATACAAATAGATCAACACATGCTCGACTATTAGGTTTTTGTGTACGTTATACAATATTTTAATTTAAAATGTTTAGTATATCTTAGTATGTATAATTATTTATGGTAAAGAAATTACAACAAAATAATATATCAATAATTTATATTATTCAAAACATAATATACCACATATATTATCTTTATATAATTATAAACTTATTAGTTTATGAACTATAAGTATTTAATATAATTATAAAGTGATCAATATACTAACCTTGATTATTTTAAGAAGATATCTGGATATTATCGAAATGCAATGATCATCTATCTTTGAACTATACTTTAAAATTACTTCAGTTTTTTTATAGAGTACACCACCTTATGTAAAAAGTTATTATATGTGAACATTTAGAACCATAAATTATTTTTATAATATATAAGTATCCATTGTATATAAATTTAAACTAATCATGAAAATTTTGATATTTTTGATTTTTTAATCAAATATAATTATATATCATTAACCCATAAACCACCACATCATATTAATTACATTTTTATATAAGAAAAAAGTATATGTAAATAACATCTAAAAATATATTTTAAATAAATATTTAACCATCTTTGGTATCTCCAAAATCTCTCAATTATATCAAGAATATATCAATTTTTTTATATGACTAGTTAGATTTAATATAATTTTTACATAAAAGAATAAGATCTCAAATTACCCAACAGAATGAAAATATTTATAATGAAACTTTTTGTTTTGCATAAAATCTTATGAATAGTAACTGCTTTATAAGATCTCAATTTTTTTTATTTGGATCTGGGATCTGAGTTTTTTTTATCTGTATTTTCTAAACAGATTCTAAAAAATATAGATCTAGCATGAATAATTTTCACTTATAAAATGTTTAGCTTATAAAATTAGTTGTAATGTTACAAAAAATGTCACATACCTATTTCTTATGGTGGGTGGGGGTGGTTGTTTGATGGTGGACGATCCTTTTTTTTAATTTACAGAAAAGATGAATTGTCAAGAAAGAAGAACCGGAGAGATACCAAAGAAGGAAATAGATTTTAGGTTTTTTTTGTTAGTATTAGTAGGTACTAGAAAAATTAAAACATAAGATAATTGGACCCAAACAAAATGTAACTTTTTTCACCTTTAGACTTATCCTTATTTAGACCCAAATAAAAGATAGTGAACTTTTAGTATAAACTTATTTTAGTTGAAAAATATTATAGCAAGCCCACCTGTGAACAAGTGTCTTGATCTTCACTAATGGAGAAATATATAAACAATGGAATATATAGTTTATTAGAAACAATTTTTTTATTGATACATATAATATAAAATTTGTGACTTCCATCAGTTGTTGTGATTCTCAAAGTACAATATATTTAATTGATAAACTTATTTGTTCTTCTCATGAAATCATTATTACATTACCCTCAACAGAATGGTAAATCTCATTACTTGGTCACCTAATGTGCAATGTTTTGTAAACGTTAATATGGATATAGTATACAAGAACAAAGTTGTAGTAGTTTCAATAATTTGTAAATATTATGAGAACCTTATGTGGTTTGGAAATCACCACAATATTTTTGTTGTCCTCCTTAATTGCTAAGGGCATTCCAATGTGTAATTTTGTAATGTTATTAAACAACGTGTTTCCTACGTCATCATTAGGTGATGTCGTAGTGTAAGTGGAGGTCATCTACTCACCAATACTACGTTAGATTTTCAATATAACATTGTTACTAGAAATTTAATTAAGATTCCAATGATGTCTCTCTCATTATATCAACTTTTATGAGTAAAAATGGAAATAGAAAACTCGACTGGATTACAAAGATTCATCTCGCGTATTGTTGGGAATTATATACTAACACCTTAGGTGTCGTGAGAGATGTGCTTACACCACCTAGGCACAAATTAATGAAAAAAAATTAATTAATTATAAAATTCCCCCTACACGTAGAATCCTGGTCAGCTGCCAAAGCCACGACACCGAGTTATACAAAATTGATTAAATATATACACTAAGAATTTGATTGAGTGTTTATAATTGTATCACATATTATGTGTTCGTCTAGCAATAAGATTAAAACATGTTGAAGAACGGATTTTAAATAGAATCAAAGGATTCGATTTGTGTTGGATTTTTCAATTTGAATTTTGTTACAAATTTTACAAATACACTCCCCGTATCGATTAGTTTGGATGATAAAGTCATTATAAAAGATATATAAGAGAACCTTAAGCGATGTATAAATAGAGACAGATTAAGATATGAGAAATGTGTATTTTATAGTAGGAAAGTAGAGACAACAGTGTGTACATTTATTATCAAATGATTAGCATTTGTTTATATGAAATTTATACGACTTTGTAAGAATTGTACCTGGATAAAATCCCCTACATTTCCTTATTTCACTAACCTTATCTCTTTTGTGTCGCTGTCGAGGGTGATGTCTCAGGATTCACCCATCTTTCTTATTACCAACTGTTTCTTATTAAATTTCTCTGTATCTTTCGCAATTTGTATTCCCACCTATATCTTATGGACAATGTTGCTTGATGTGTCTTAACTATTAGTTGTTATAGAATGTTATCTCATTTCTTATTTTTAAAATTTCTCATGTGGATTGCTTGAACTTTCATTTCAACGATTTTTTTTTTTTTACACGATTCATTGTTTAATCAAATTCATTAATTGTTTATACTATGTTGTCAAAATATAACATAAGAACGATATAAAATTATATTTATATTACAAAATAAAATATTTAATATATGTCAGCCTTTATAATTAATCCCTCCAATTTCTCAAAAAAAGCTATTAGAGGGAGAAAAAATTTGAACCATCTTGAACTAGTCTGAAACTTTATATAATGTATATGCAAATTTGAATAAGAATAAGTGGATATGATTATTTATCTAATTAGAATTTTAATATGATATTTATAACTATTAGGATAATATATGTTAATAATCATATTGTTTCTAGCTTCATATGTGACAAAGTTGTAATTTGTAATCTTCGAACACCCAATTGTTTTATCTTATATATTTTTTTATGCAATGTTATCTTGACACATTTATCTGAAAATGGTCTTTAGCAAATTCAGTTGAAAAGGTGAGTCATTTCTCTAAATTAATTCGAACTAAGCAATGAGAAAAAAACCTTGAAATTTTTGTAATAAACATTCCCATAAAAAATAGCAAAGTTGTATGATGGAAAAATATTTGCTACTTTTATAACCCATTGATATATTTGGCTATTTTATAAAATAGGACCTACACTGTAACAAAAACTTGTTTACAAATATTTTTGTAAATTTATTGAGTTTCAAGTAGGTACAATTTAAATTCGAAAATCGCACGATCAAAACTAAACATTGTGACACACCTAAACTAAATAACAAAGAATGTATTCACATATACATACGTATTAATTAAAAAATCAGTCATTGCATCCATATTATATGGTAACATTAAGTGAGTGTAAGCGAAATTTTTTCTTCTCATGCATAATTATTAACATATAACACTTTATTATTTTATTAAATTATAAATTTATCAATCAACCTATTTTTTTGATTTTGCAAGATTCTAATATGACATAGCTTTAAAAGTTGCTTGCGATTTTTTCCACAAGATGTAGGTCTACAAAAATACTCAAAATTCATATACTTAAAGAAAATTTAAAATTATTTCATGAAAAACTTAGGCTCAGGTTCTTATTGATACACGTTATATGTCAAAGATATAGTTCATGTTTCAATAAAATATTCTATTTGATAACACAGAATACTTCTAGGATCTAAAATAATAGATATATATACTTGTTGTATTAAAGCCTTTTCATACTCAAGAGTCGATAATGTACTACCTTAGCGTAACCTAAAAAATCCTATTCCAAAACCCCATGATATCAAACTCAAGTAGGAGTTAATAGAGAAGTTCCACCTAACAATCTAAATAATCCGCATATAGAGCAACGTTTTTCCGAGAATAAGCCAATTTCATATTCAAGCTGCTTGATTCGAGCCAGATCAAGATATGGAAAATCAATTTTTGATTTATGAAAACTACGATGGTGCTACACAACAAGGTCAAGTTGTATCGAGTAAGATTTTTATACAGATGTGTGATACATACATTACTCAACTTGTCACTCACGAGAAACAATATTATACCATGTTTCTATTTTGCATTACCAGAGGTGCGAGTGAATGGTTGTATCATCAACCATCACATACAATTATATCATAGACCAAACTGCAAGCAAGTTTCTTTGATCGCTATTGTCCACACGGTATGATAATGAAGAATCAAACACAGCTTGCTATTTTACACAAAGATGATGGTTAAAGTGTAGGCGAGACATAGATAAAGTTTCAACATAGGTTAGCTAGATGTCCACTTTATGGGTATACCCTTCAGTTTCAATTTGAGATGTTCCATCAAGGTCTCGATTAGAATTCACAATTGAAAATAAATTACACTAAAAGAGAATATTTTTCAAATAAATGTGCCCTTGTATTTTTTATCTATACCAAACATTATTTTTCAAAGAAATGTGCCGTTGTCTAAACTTATTTAAGTTGAAAAGTATTATAGCAAACCCACATGTGAACAAGTGTTGATCTTCATTAATAGAGAATTATATAATCAATAGAATATATAGTGTATTTGAAATAAATATTTCATTGATAAATATAATATAAAATTTGTGACCTCCATAAATTGTTGTGGTTGTCAAAGTACAATATATTTAAATGATAAACCTATTTGTTCTTCTTATGAAATCCTTATTACATTAACCTCTACAAAATTGTAAATATCATTACTTTGTCACCTAATGTGCAACGTTTTGTAAAAGTTAATATGGATATAGTAGACAAGAACAAAGTTGTAGTAGTTTAATTAATTTGTAAAGATTATGAGAACCTTATTGTGTTTAGAAATCACTACAATATTTTTTTGGCCTCCTTTTATATTTCTAAGGACATTCCAATGTGCAATTCTGTAATGTTATTATACAACATGTTCCCCTACGTCATCATTATGTGATGGCGTAGTGTAAGTATAGGTCATATACTCACCAATCACTACGTTACACTTTCAATTTAACTATGTTACTAGAAATGTAATTAAGATGGTACTCATGTCTCTCACATTATATCAAGTTATATGAGAAGAAATAGAAATGGAGATCTCGACTAGATTACAAAGAATCATTTGGAAGATTATCTTCCTAATTATTGGATTATAAGAAATTATATGGTTTACTAAAGTCTTGCATATCGTATTTGACTTGTAAGGTGTCATGTGTCTATTAAACTAATATATACTCTTGTTGTATATATTTTTTGCCTTTCAATCTTTAAATGAATTATATATATTATGACAAAAAGGGCTACTATATATTTTTTTCTCATTTATATTTTATTAAATAATTATAAAAATACAATATCACAAACCCAAAACGTCTCTAAAATAGACACTTATTACTACTGAAATCTACCAAAGGAAATCATTGTCCACTACGGTGAAAGTTGCATCTACTATCAAAGGTATCTTATCTGTTTCTGAGATGTAATTGTGTGAGCAACCATCTTGGAATCGATCAAGCCAAACTAACTAATCATCTAATCCTGCAAAAAAATATTCATCGATAGGAGTATGTAAGATCTCCAAACCATCATTAAAATCTTCAACCTCATTCAACATATCATTAATTTCCTCCCGACCATGTTCAACAATTTTTTGCGCCGGAAGGACAATCTCTAGCGACGAGTGGAAATTTTTTTTTGGGTCATCAATTTTGAATTTCTGAGGGGCCTGCACATTTTGGAAAGAGATATTTTGTCCTTTTGCGACGGATTCCTGCATGAGGTTCATGACGAGATGGCATAGGATGGTCGTGTTCATCCGTATAAGTCACAATAAGCATAGTAGGGTTGGTTTTGTTTTGATCTACTTGCTTTCGACCTAGACACTCCTTTGAAGTGACACATTTGTAGTAACTCCTGGTTTGATTCAAAATATTGATTATAATTCATTTGAAACTTACTAAACATCTATAAATACATTAAAAAGCAAATACGTAATTTTTAGACGTCCTATATAAGTGTGAAATAAGGTTAATACAATAAAGATTTCATATTACTTTTACATTGTTGACCAAATCTTATCAAATCCATTAAGTCGTATTTATTTAGAATGAAATCTAATATTTAATTTAAAACTAAGTCAAAAAAATTATATACTCTTATGCAAGGGTGGTAATACATTTACTTAGATCCCAATAAAATGGAATATAATAAGAAAAACATAACCTTCTAAAACTTTAAAACATAAGAACCTTTCTAAACAAGTTCATTAATATAAACCTAAAACTAACATTAATTTTTGGTCAAACACATTTGTCGGTAGTACTGTAATTCTTAAAACAAACTTATATTTCTTAATAATTTAAAATACTTAACAAGAAATAGAATTTTTTGCTTCCCTAAAATAAGTTTTTTCATTTTGTTTTAAAAAAACAAGACGACTAATCTTCACTACCAACTCAAAGATTTCCACGGTATCAATTACATACTAATCGTAGTTTTGAAGCTCCCTTTTCCAAAAGCATACTTCACAAGTAACTACACCCTAGAGTTTAAATAACAAACTCACTAATAAACAAAATTTACCTGAAAAGCTTTATTGATATATCTATATGAATTAATAAACTTCTTCAAACTGAAGGAGTTGAGCGTAATAGGGTTTCCATCATTGAGATGAAACACTATTTTGGTTGATGAAAACCTAAAAGTTTTTCTAGTCTCTCTTTGTTTTTTTTGTAATAATCTTAAAAGAAAAATATACATTAATGGTTAAAATTTTTAAAGAACTAGTTATTAAATGTTAGAAGTTAAAAATATTAGCAGAACCTTTTCATAGCCACCTTTCTTGGTGACCTACAAACATTAAAATAAAACAAATAGTTAACTAATTTAAAAACAAAAATAAACAAAGAAGTAAAACCTTAAAATGTTTAAATTTATATAGAGGAAATCAATTTAAAAATTGCTTTACTAATTTAAGTATGACTAGTTGATTCATATTTCGATGGTTAAAACTATGGATTGAGATTTCATAAATTTTATATTTATTTCGATGAATATAAAACTGAAATTTTTTTTACATATGGTTTTATAGAATTTTGGGTTCCAATAGTATAATATGCTGAAACAACCGAAAAAATAGATATACAGCATGGGAGTTTATTTATTTGGGAATGCATTATTGTTGTTAGATGATTTATCGATGATTTTTTTTATATTTCCCTTAGGTTTCATATATATTTTTTTGATATCAACCATTACATGGGTATCCAGACTTCCTGGAAATTAATATTTCTATGGTGATTGCAAAATTAATTTTAGTTAACATTTATATATATGAAATGTTTTGTTTGGTGTGTCATATTGAATCCTTTGTATAGATTTTGTTTGTCATCTTTGTATTCTTCGACAATATGTTATATATCTACTTATAGTTAACTTGTTTGTTTAGTCTATATATATAACTAGGTATTACACAACAAAAAATTAAATGAACTGAAACAAAAATAAATTACTAAATAATAAAATATATGCATACCAAATAAATTAAAAATATTATTCTATATGTTCTAGCATGGTTGTGTGAGATTGGAAATGGAATGGAAATAAAATGTATTGTATTTGTGTATACAAGAATATGTGGGTGGTTCAAATATAGTGGGATTAATTTTTTTATATAATGTAATGGCTATGTATGCTACTTTTTGGATAATTTTAGTATAATAATTCTAATTTATTTCTTTGGGTTTTGTTATATATATTTGTTCAATTTATTAGTTAATTTTTGTATTCATTTTTAACTTGCTGCTCTTGGGTTGTAACCCCGTTTAATGTTGTTTGTTTTTCTTAAATAAAAAATCTAATACTTTATATTGATAGTGTTATTTAGTAACAAAGTTCATTGTCAAATTGCACAAGACAACAACTCAATAAGAAAGTGACGGATGGCAAATAATATAATCCTATTAGTCCAATTTATGACTGGACACATGACAATTTAAATATATTTATCCATTAGAATACACCATGTATTCGTAGGACTAAATGTAAGTTATTTTATACAAATAGATCAGCACATGCTCGACTATTAGGTTTTTGTGTAACTTATACAATATTTTAATTTAAAATGATTAGTATATCTTAGTATGTATAATTATTTATGGTAAAGAAATTACAACAAAACAATATATCAATGATTTATATTATTCAAAACATAATATACCATATATTATATCTTTATATAATTATAAACTTATTAGTTTATGAACTATAATTCTTTCATATAATTATAAAGTGATTAATATACTAACCTTGATTTTTTTAAGAAGATATCTGGATATTATCGAAATACAATGAACATCGATTTTTGAACTATACTTTAAAATTACTTCAGTTTTTTTTATAGAGTACACCACCTTATGAAAAAAATTATTATATGAGAACAATTAGAACCATAAATTATTTTTATAATATATAAGTCTCCATTGTATATAAATTTAAACTAATCATGAATATTTTGATATTTTTGATTTTTTAATCAAATATATTTATATATCATTAACCCATAAACCACCACATCATATTAATTACATTTTTATATAAGAAAAAAGTATATGTAAATAACATCTTAAAATATATTTTAAATAAATATTTAACCATCTTTGGTATCTCCAAAATCTCTCAATTATATCAAGAAAATATCAATTTTTTATATGACTAGTTAGATTTAATATAATTTTTACATAAAAGAATAAGATCTCAAATTGCCCAACAGAATGAAAATATTTATAATGAAACTTTTTGTTTTGCATAAAATCTTATGAATAGTAATTGCTTTATAAGATCTCAATTTTTTTTATTTGGATCTGGGATCTGAGTTTTTTTTATATGTATTTTCTAAACCAATTCTAAAAAATATAGATCTAGCATGAATAATTTTCACTTATAAAATGTTTAGCTTATAAAATTAGTTGCAATGTTAAAAAAAATGTCACATACCTATTTCTTATGGTGGGTGGGGGTGGTTGTTTGATGGTGGACGATCCTTTTTTTAAATTTACAGAAAAGATGAATTGTCAAGAAAGAAGAAGAGGAGAGATACCAAAGAAGGAAATAGATTTTAGGTTTTTTTTGTTAGTATTAGTAGGTACTAGAAAAATTAAAACATAAGATAATTGGACCCAAACAAAATGTAACTTTTTTCACCTTTAGACTTATACTTATTTAGACCCATATAAAAGATAGTGAATTTTTAGGATAAACTTATTTTAGTTGAAAAATATTATAGCAAGCCCACCTGTGAACAAGTGTCGATCTTCATTAATAGAGAATTATATAATCAATAGAATATATAATGTATTCGAAACAAATATTTCATTGCTAAATATAATATAAAATTTGTGACCTCCATAAATTGTTGTGGTTGTCAAAGTACAATATATGTAAATGATAAACCTATTTGTTCTTCTCATGAAATCCTTATTACATTAACCTCTACAAAATTGTAAATATCATTACTTTGTCACCTAATGTGCAACGTTTTGTAAAAGTTAATATGGATATAGTAGACAAGAACAAAGTTGTAGTAGTTTAATTAATTTGTAAAGATTATGAGAACCTTATTGTGTTTAGAAATCACTACAATATTTTTTTGGCCTCCTTTTATATTTCTAAGGACATTCCAATGTGCAATTTTGTAATGTTATTATACAACATGTTCCCCTACGTCATCATTATGTGATGGCGTAGTGTAAGTATAGGTCATATACTCACCAATCACTACGTTACACTTTCAATTTAACTATGTTACTAGAAATGTAATTAAGATGGTACTCATGTCTCTCTCATTATATCAAGTTATATGAGAAGAAATAGAATTGGAGATCTCGACTAGATTACAAAGAATCATTTGGAAGATTATCTTCCTAATCATTGGATTATAAGAAATTATATTGTTTACTAAAGTCTTGCATATCGTATTTGACTTGTAAGGTGTCATGTGTCTATTAAACTAATATATACTCTTGTTGTATGTATTTTTTGCCTTTCAATCTTTAAATGAATTATATATATTTTGACAAAAAGGGCTACTATATATTTTTTTCTCATTTATATTTATTTAAATAATTATAAAAATACAATATCACAAACCCAAAGCGTCTCTAAAATAGACACTTATTACTACTGAAATCTACCAAAGGAAATCATTGTCCACTACGGTGAAAGTTGCATCTACTATCAAAGGTATCTTATCTGTTTCTGAGATGTAATTGTGTGAGCAACCATCTTGGAATCGATCAAGCCAAACTAACTCATCATATAATCCTGCAAAAAAATATTCATCGATAGGAGTATGTAAGATCTCCAAACCATCATTAAAATCCTCAACCTCATTCAACATATCATTAATTTCCTCCCGACCATGTTCAACAATTTTTTGCGCCGGAAGGACAATCTCTAGCGACGAGTGGAAATTTTTTTTTGGGTCATCAATTTTGAATTTCTGAGGGGCCTGCACATTTTGGAAAGAGATATTTTGTCCTTTTGCGACGGATTCCTGCATGAGGTTCATGGCGAGATGTCATAGGATGGTCGTGTTCATCCGTATAAGTCACAATAAGCATAGTAGGGTTGGTTTTGTTTTGATCTACTTGCTTTCGACCTAGACACTCCTTTGAAGTGACACATTTGTAGTAACTCCTGGTTTGATTCAAAATATTGATTATAATTCATTTGAAACTTACTAAACATCTATAAATACATTAAAAAGCAAATACGTAATTTTTAGACGTCCTATATAAGTGTGAAATAAGGTTAATACAATAAAGATTTCATATTACTTTTACATTGTTGACCAAATCTTATCAAATCCATTAAGTCGTATTTATTTAGAATGAAATCTAATATTTAATTTAAAACTAAGTCTAAAAAATTATATACTCTTATGCAAGGGTGGTAATACATTTCCTTAGATGCCAATAAAATGGAATATAATAAGAAAAACATATCTTTCTAAAACTTTAAAACATAAAAACCTTTCTAAACAAGTTCATTAATATAAACCTAAAACTAACATTAATTTTTGGTCAAACACATTTGTCGGTAGTACTGTAATTCTTAAAAAAAACTTATATTTCTTAATAATTTAAAATACTTAACAAGAAATAGAATTTTTTGCTTCCCTAAAATAAGTTTTTTCATTTTGTTTTAAAAAAACAAGACGACTAATCTTCACTACCAACTCAAATATTTCCACGGTATCAATTACATACTAATCGTAGTTTTGAAGCTCCCTTTTCCAAAAGCATACTTCACAAGTAACTACACCCTAGAGTTTAAATAACAAACTCACTAATAAACAAAATTTACCTGAAAAGCTTTATTGATATATCTATATGAATTAATAAACTTCTTCAAACTGAAGGAGTTGAGCGTAATAGGGTTTCCATCATTGAGATGAAACACTATTTTGGTTGATGAAAACCTAAAAGTTTTTCTAGTCTCTCTTTGTTTTTTTTGTAATAATCTTAAAAGAAAAATATACATTAATGGTTAAAATTTTTAAAGAACTAGTTATTAAATGTTAGAAGTTAAAAATATTAGCAGAACCTTTTCATAGCCACCTTTCTTGGTGACCTACAAATATTAAAATAAAACAAATAGTTAACTAATTTAAAAACAAAAATAAACAAAGAAGTAAAACCTTAAAATGATTAAATTTATATAGAGGAAATCAAATTAAAAATTGCTTTACTAATTTAAGTATGACTAGTTGATGCATATTTCGATGGTGAAAACTATGGATTGAGATTTCATAAACTTTTATATTTATTTCGCTGAATATAAAACTGAAATTTTTTTTACATATGGTTTTATAGAATTTTGGGTTCGAATAGTATAATATGCTGAAACAACCGAAAAAATAGATATACAGCATGGGAGTTTATTTATTTGGGAATGCATTATTGTTGTTAGATGATTTATCGATGATTTTTTTTATATTTCCCTTAGGTTTCATATATTTTTTTTGATATCAACCATTACATGGGTATCCAGACTTCCTGGAAATTAATATTTCTATGGTGATTGCAAAATTAATTTTAGTTAACATTTATATATATGAAATGTTTTGTTTGGTGTGTCATATTGAATCCTTTGTATAGATTTTGTTTGTCATCTTTGTATTCTTCGACAATATGTTATATATCTACTTATAGTTAACTTGTTTGTTTAGTTTATATATATAACTAGGTATTACACAACAAAAAATTAAATGAACTGAAACAAAAATAAATTACTAAATAATAAAATATATGCATACCAAATAAATTAAAAATATTATTCTATATGTTCTAGCATGGTTGTGTGAGATTGGAAATGGAATGGAAATAAAATGTATTGTATTTGTGTATACAAGAATATGTGGGTGGTTCAAATATAGTGGGATTAATTTTTTTATATAATGTAATGGCTATGTAGGCCACTTTTTGGATAATTTTAGTATAATAATTCTAATTTATTTCTTTGGGTTTTGTTATATATATTTGTTCAATTTATTAGTTAATTTTTGTATTCATTTTTAACTTGCTGCTCTTGGGTTGTAACCCCGTTTAATGTTGTTTGTTTTTCTTAAATAAAAAATCTAATACTTTATATTGATAGTGTTATTTAGTAACAAAGTTCATTGTCAAATTGCACAAGACAACAACTCAATAAGAAAGTGACGGATGGCAAATAATATAATCCTATTAGTCCAATTTATGACTGCACACATGACAATTTAAATATATTTATCCATTAGAATACACCATGTATTCGTAGGACTAAATGTAAGTTATTTTATACAAATAGATCAGCACATGCTCGACTATTAGGTTTTTGTGTAACTTATACAATATTTTAATTTAAAATGATTAGTATATCTTAGTATGTATAATTATTTATGGTAAAGAAATTACAACAAAACAATATATCAATGATTTATATTATTCAAAACATAATATACCATATATATTATCTTTATATAATTATAAACTTTATTAGTTTATGAACTATAATTATTTCATATAATTATAAAGTGATTTATATACTACCCTTGATTTTTTAAGAAGATATCTGGATATTATCGAAATACAATGAACATCGATTTTTGAACTATACTTTAAAATTACTTCAGTTTTTTTATAGAGTACACCACCTTATGAAAAAAATTATTATATGTGAACAATTAGAACCATAAATTATTTTTATAATATATAAGTCTCCATTGTATATAAATTTAAACTAATCATGAATATTTTGATATTTTTGATTTTTTAATCAAATATATTTATATATCATTAACCCATAAACCACCACATCATATTAATTACATTTTTATATAAGAAAAAAGTATATGTAAATAACATCTTAAAATATATTTTAAATAAATATTTAACTATCTTTGGTATCTCCAAAATCTCTCAATTATATCAAGAAAATATCAATTTTTTATATGACTAGTTAGATTTAATATAATTTTTACATAAAAGAATAAGATCTCAAATTGCCCAACAGAATGAAAATATTTATAATGAAACTTTTTGTTTTGCATAAAATCTTATGAATAGTAACTGCTTTATAAGATCTCAATTTTTTTTATTTGGATCTGGGATCTGAGTTTTTTTTATATGTATTTTCTAAACCAATTCTAAAAAATATAGATCTAGCATGAATAATTTTCACTTATAAAATGTTTAGCTTATAAAATTAGTTGCAATGTTAAAAAAAATGTCACATACCTATTTCTTATGGTGGGTGGGGGTGGTTGTTTGATGGTGGACGATCCTTTTTTTAAATTTACAGAAAAGATGAATTGTCAAGAAAGAAGAAGCGGAGAGATACCAAAGAAGGAAATAGATTTTAGGTTTTTTTTGTTAGTATTAGTAGGTACTAGAAAAATTAAAACATAAGATAATTGGACCCAAACAAAATGTATCTCTTTTCACCTTTAGACTTATACTTATTTAGACCCAAATAAAAGATAGTGAATTTTTGGGATAAACTTATTTTAGTTGAAAAATATTATAGCAAGCCCACCTGTGAACAAGTGTGGATCTTCATTAATAGAGAATTATATAATCAATAGAATATATAATGTATTCGAAACAAATATTTCATTGCTAAATATAATATCAAATTTGTGACCTCCATAAATTGTTGTGGTTGTCAAAGTACAATATATGTAAATGATAAACCTATTTGTTCTTCTCATGAAATCCTTATTACATTAACCTCTACAAAATTGTAAATATCATTACTTTGTCACCTAATGTGCAACGTTTTGTAAAAGTTAATATGGATATAGTAGACAAGAACAAAGTTGTTGTAGTTTAATTAATTTGTAAAGATTATGAGAACCTTATTGTGTTTAGAAATCACTACAATATTTTTTTGGCCTCCTTTTATATTTCTAAGGACATTCCAATGTGCAATTTTGTAATGTTATTATACAACATGTTCCCCTACGTCATCATTATGTGATGGCGTAGTGTAAGTATAAGTCATATACTCACCAATCACTACGTTACATTTTCAATTTAACTATGTTACTAGAAATGTAATTAAGATGGTACTCATGTCTCTCTCATTATATCAAGTTATATGAGAAGAAATAGAAATGGAGATCTTGACTGGATTACAACGAATCATTTGGAAGATTATCTTCTTAATTATTGGATTATAAGAAATTATATGGTTTATTAAGTCTTGCATATCGTATTTGACTTGTAAGGTGTCATGTGTCTATTAAATTAATATATACTCTTGTTGTATGTATTTTTTGCCTTTCAATCTTTAAATGAATTAGATATATTTTGACAAAAAGGGCTACTATATATTTATTTCTCATTTATATTTTGTTAAATAATTATAAAAATACAATATCACAACATATCCTAAATACACATTTTGCAAGTTAATCAATAGTAACCCAAAACATCTCTAACCTAGACACTTATTACTACTGAAATCTACCAAAGGAAATCATTGTCCACTACGGTGAAAGTTGCATCTACTATCAAAGGTATCTTATCTGAATCTGAGATGTAATTGCGCCGGAAGGACAATCTCTAGCGACGAGTGGAAATTTTTGTTTGGGTCATCAATTTTAAATTTCTGAGGGGCTCGCACATTTTGGAAAGAGATATTTTGGCCTTTTGCGAAGGATTCCTGCATGTGGTTCTTGGCGAGATGGCATAGGATGGTCGTGTTCAAAGTATAAGTCACAATAAGCATAGTAGGGTTGGTTTTGTTTTGATCTACTTGCTTTCGACCTAGGCACTCCTTTGAAGTGACACATTTGTAGTAACTCCTGGTTTGATTCAAAATATTGATTATAATTCGTTTGAAATTTAATAAACATCTATAAATACATTAAAAAGCAAATACGTATTTTTTAGACGTCCTATATAAGTGTGAAATAAGGTTAATACAATAAAGATTTCATACTACTTTTACATTGTTGACCAAATCTTATCAAATCCATTAAGTCGTATTTATTTAGAATGAAATCTAATATTTAATTTAAAACTAAGTCAAAAAAATTATATACTCTTATGCAAGTGTGGTAATACATTTCCTTGGATCCCAATAAAATGGAATATAATAAGAAAAACATAACCTTCTAAAACTTTAAAACATAAAAACCTTTCTAAACAAGTTCATTAATATAAACCTAAAACTACCATTAATTTCTGGTCAAACACATTTGTCGGTAGTACTATAATTCTTAAAAAAACTTATATTTCTTAATAATTTAAACTACATAACAAGAAATAGACTTTTTTGCTTCCCTAAAATAGGTTTTTTTATTTTGTTTTAAAAAAACAAGACGACTAATCTTCACTACCAACTCAAAGATTTCCACGGAATCAATTACATACTAATCGTAGTTTTGAAGCTCCTTTTTCAAAAAGCATACTTCACAAGTAACTACACCCTAGAGTTTAAATAACAAACTCACTAATAAACAAACTTTACCTGAAAAGATTTATTGATATATCTATATGAATTAATAAACTTCTTCAAACTGAAGGAGTTGAGCGTAATAGGGTTTCCATCATTGAGATGAAACACTATTTTGGTTGATGAAAACCTAAAAGTTTTTCTAGTCTCTCTTTGTTTGTTTTTGTAATAATCTTAAAAGAAAAATATACATTAATGGTTAAAAATTTTAAAGAACTAGTTATTAAAAATTAGAAGTTAAAAATATTAGCAGAACCTTTTCATAGCCATCTTTCTTGGTAACCTACAAATATTAAAATAAAACAAATAGTTAACTAATTAAAAAACAAAAAAAAACAAAGAAGTAAAACCTTAAAATGTTTAAATTTATATAGAGGAAATCAATTTAAAAATTGCTTTACTAATTTAAGTATGACTAGTTGATGCATATTTCGATGGTTAAAACTATGGATTGAGATTTCATAAACTTTTATATTTATTTCGATAAATATAAAACTGAAATTTTTTTTACATATGGTTTTATAGAATTTTGGGTTCCAATAGTATAATATGCTGAAACAACCGAAAAATTAGATATACAGCATGGGAGTTTATTTATTTGGGAATGCATTATTGTTGTTAGATGATTTATCGATGATTTTTTTATATTTCCCTTAGGTTTCATATATTTTTTTTTGATCTATCAATCATTACATGGGTATCCAGACTTCCTGGAAATTAATATTTCTGTGGTGATTGCAAAATTAATATTAGTTAACATTTATATATATGAAGTGTTTTGTTTGGTGTGTCAGATTGAATCCTTTGTATAGATTTTGTTTGTCATCTTTGTATTCTTCGACAATATGTTATATATCTACTTATAGTTAACTTGTTTGTTTAGTCTATATATATAACTAGGTATTACACAACAAAAAATTAAATAAACTGAAACAAAAATAAATTACTAAATAATAAAAAAATGTATACCAAATAAATTAAAAATATTATTCTATATGTTCTAGCATGGTTGTGTGAGATTGGAAATGGAATGGAAATAAAATGTATTGTATTTGTGTATACAAGAATATGTGGGTGGTTCAAATATAGTGGGATTAATTTTTATATAATGTAATGGCTAACTAGGCCACTTTTTGGTTATAATTTTAGTATCATAATTCTAATTTATTTCTTTGTGTTTTGTTATATATATGTGTTCAATTTATTAGTTAATTTTTGTATTCATTTTTAACTTGCTGCTATTGGGTTGTAACCCCGTTTAATGTTGTTTGTTTTTCTTAAATAAAAAATCTAATACTTTATATTGATAGTGTTATTTAGTAACCAAGTTCATTGTCAAATTGCACAAGACAACAACTCAATAAGAAAGTGACGGATGACAAATAATATAATCCTTTTTGTCCAATTTATGAGTGGACACATGATAATTTGAATATATTTATCCATTAGAATACACCATGTATTCGTAGGACTAAATGTAAGTTATTTTATACAAATAGATCAACACATACTCGACTATTAGGTTTTTGTGTACCTTATACAATATTTTAATTTAAAATGTTTAGTATATCTTAGTATGTATAATTATTTATGGTAAAGAAATTACAACAAAACAATATATCAATAATTTATATTATTCAAAACATAATATACCATATATATTATCTTTATATAAGTATAAACTTATTAGTTTATGAACTATAATTATTTAATATAATTATAAAGTGATTAATATACTAACCTTGATTATTTTAAGAAGATATCTGGATATTATCGAAATGCAATGATCATCGATCTTTGAACTATACTTTAAAATAACTTCAGTTTTTTTAATAGAGTACACCACCTTATGAAAAAAATTATTACATGTGAATATTTAGAACCATAAATTATTTTTATAATATATAAGTATCCATTGTATATAAATTTAAACTAATCATGAAAATTTTGATATTTTTGTTTTTTTAATCAAATATAATTATATATCATTAACCCATAAACCACCACATCATATTAATTACATTTTTATATAAGAAAAAAGTATATGTAAATAACATCTAAAAATATATTTTAAATAAATATTTAACCATCTTTGGTATCTCCAAAATCTCTCAATTATATCAAGAAAATATCAATTTTTTTATATGACTAGTTAGATTTAATATAATTTTTACATAAAAGAATAAGATCTCAAATTGCCCAACAGAATGAAAATATTTATTATGAAACTTTTTGCTTTGCATAAAATCATATGAATAGTAACTGCTTTATAAGATCTCAATTTTTTTTTATTTGGATCTGGGATCTGAGTTTTTTTTATCTGTATTTTCTAAACCAATTCTAAAAAATATAGATCGAGCATGAATAATTTTCACTTATAAAATGTTTAGCTTATAAAATTAGTTGTAATGTTACAAAAAATGTCACATACCTATTTCTTAAGGTGGGTGGGGGTGGTTGTTTGATGGTGGACGATCCTTTTTTTTAATTTACAGAAAAGATGAATTGTCAAGAAAGAAGAACCGGAGAGATACCAAAGAAGGAAATAGATTTTAGGTTTTTTTTGTTAGTATTAGTAGGTACTAGAAAAATTAAAACATAAGATAATTGGACCCAAACAAAATGTAACTTTTTTCACCTTTAGACTTATCCTTATTTAGACCCAAATAAAAGATAGTGAACTTTTAGTATAAACTTATTTTAGTTGAAAAATATTATAGCAAGCCCACCTGTGAACAAGTGTCTTGATCTTCACTAATGGAGAAATATATAAACAATGGAATATATAGTTTATTAGAAACAATTTTTTTATTGATACATATAATATAAAATTTATGACTTCCATCAGTTGTTGTGATTCTCAAAGTACAATATATTTAATTGATAAACTTATTTGTTCTTCTCATGAAATCATTATTACCTTACCCTCAACAGAATGGTAAATCTCATTACTTGGTCACCTAATGTGCAATGTTTTGTAAACGTTAATATGGATATAGTATACAAGAACAAAGTTGTAGTAGTTTCAAGAATTTGTAAATATTATGAGAACCTTATGTGGTTTGGAAATCACCACAATATTTTTGTTGTCCTCCTTAATTGCTAAGGGCATTCCAATGTGTAATTTTGTAATGTTATTAAACAACGTGTTTCCTACGTCATCATTAGGTGATGTCGTAGTGTAAGTGGAGGTCATCTACTCACCAATACTACGTTAGATTTTCAATATAACATTGTTACTAGAAATGTAATTAAGATTCCAATGATGTCTCTCTCATTATATCAACTTTTATGAGTAAAAATGGAAATAGAAAACTCGACTGGATTACAAAGATTCATCTCGCGTATTGTTGGGAATTATATACTAACACCTTAGGTGTCGTGAGAGATGTGCTTACACCACCTAGGCACAAATTAATGAAAAAAAATTAATTAATTATAAAATTCCCCCTACACGTAGAACCCTGGTCAGCTGCCAAAGCCACGACACCGAGTTATACAAAATTGATTAAAATATACACTAAGAATTTGATTGTGTGTTTATAATTGTATCACATATTATGTGTTCGTCTAGCAATAAGATTAAAACATGTTGAAGAACGGATTTTTAGATAGAATCAAAGGATTCGATTTGTGTTGGATTTTTCAATTTGAATTTTGTTACAAATTTTACAAATACACTCCCCGTATCGATTAGTTTGGATGATAAAGTCATTATGAAAAATATATAAGAGAACCTTAAGCGATGTATAAATAGAGAAAGATTAAGATATGAGAAATGTGTATTTTATAGTAGGAAAGTAGAGACAACAGTGTGTACATTTATTATCAAATGATTAGCATTTGTTTATATGAAATTTATACGACTTTGTAAGAATTGTACCTGGATCAAATCCCTTACATTTCCTTATTTCACTAACCTTATCTCTTTTGTGTCGCTGTCGAGGGTGATGTCTCAGGATTCACCCATCTTTCTTATTACCAACTGTTTCTTATTAAATTTCTCTGTATCTTTCGCAATTTGTATTCCCACCTATATCTTATGGACAATGTTGCTTGATGTGTCTTAACTATTAGTTGTTATAGCATGTTATCTCATTTCTTATTTTTAAAATTTCTCATGTGGATTGCTTGAACTTTCATTTCAACGAATTTTTTTTTTACACGATTCATTGTTTAATCAAATTCATTAATTGTTTATACTATGTTGTCAAAATATAACATAAGAACGATATAAAATTATATTTATATTACAAAATAAAATATTTAATATATGTCAGCCTTTATAATTAATCCCTCCAATTTCTCAAAAAAAGCTATTAGAGGGAGAAAAAATTTGAACCATCTTGAACTAGTCTGAAACTTTATATAATGTATATGCAAATTTGAATAAGAATAAGTGGATATGATTATTTATCTAATTAGAATTTTAATATGATATTTATAACTATTAGGATAATATATGTTAATAATCATATTGTTTCTAGCTTCATATGTGACAAAGTTGTAATTTGTCATCTTCGAACACCCAATTGTTTTATCTTATATATTTTTTTATGCAATGTTATCATGACACATTTATCTGAAAATGGTCTTTAGCAAATTCAGTTGAAAAGGTGAGTCATTTCTCTAAATTAATTCGAACTAAGCAATGAGAAAAAAACCTTGAAATTTTTGTAATAAACATTCCCATAAAAAATAGCAAAGTTGTACGATGGAAAAATATTTGCTACTTTTATAACCCATTGATATATTTGGCTATTTTATAAAATAGGACCTACACTGTAACAAAAACTTGTTTACAAATATTTTTGTAAATTTATTGAGTTTCAAGTAGGTACAATTTAAATTCGAAAATCGCACGATCAAAACTAAACATTGTGACACACCTAAACTAAATAACAAAGAATGTATTCACATATACATACGTATTAATTAAAATATCAGTCATTGCATCCATATTATATGGTAACATTAAGTGAGTGTAAGCGAAATTTTTTCTTCTCATGCATAATTATTAACATATAACACTTTATTATTTTATTAAATTATAAATTTATCAATCAACCTATTTTTTTGATTTTGCAAGATTCTAATATGACATAGCTTTAAAAGTTGCTTGCGATTTTTTCCACAAGATGTAGGTCTACAAAAATACTCAAAATTCATATACTTAAAGCAAATTTAAAATTATTTCATGAAAAACTTAGCCTCAGGTTCTTATTGATACAGGTTATATGTCAAAGATATAGTTCATGTTTCAATAAAATATTCTATTTGATAACACAGAATACTTCTAGGATCTAAAATAATAGATATATATACTTGTTGTATTAAAGCCTTTTCATACTCAAGAGTCGATAATGTACTACCTTAGCGTAACCTAAAAAATCCTATTCCAAAACCCCATGATATCAAACTCAAGTAGGAGTTAATAGAGAAGTTCCACCTAACAATCTAAATAATCCGCATATAGAGCAACGTTTTTCCGAGAATAAGCTAATTTCATATTCAAGCTGCTTGATTCGAGCCAGATCAAGATATGGAAAATCAATTTTTGATTTATGAAAACTACGATGGTGCTACACAACAAGGTCAAGTTGTATCTAGTAAGATTTTTATACAGATGTGTGATACATACATTACTCAACTTGTCACTCACGAGAAACAATATTATACCATGTTTCTATTTTGCATTACCAGAGGTGCGAGTGAATGGTTGTATCATCAACCATCACATACAATTATATCATAGACCAAACTGCAAGCAAGTTTCTTTGATCGCTATTGTCCACACGGTATGATAATGAAGAATCAAACACAGCTTGCTATTTTACACAAAGATGATGGTTAAAGTGTAGGCGAGACATAGATAAAGTTTCAACATAGGTTAGCTAGATGTCCACTTTATGGGTATACCCTTCAGTTTCAATTTGAGATGTTCCATCAAGGTCTCGATTAGAATTCACAATTGAAAATAAATTACACTAAAAGAGAATATTTTTCAAATAAATGTGCCCTTGTATTTTTTATCTATACCAAACATTATTTTTCAAAGAAATATGCCGTTGTCTAAACTTATTTAAGTTGAAAAGTATTATAGCAAACCCACATGTGAACAAGTGTTGATCTTCATTAATAGAGAATTATATAATCAATAGAATATATAGTGTATTTGAAATAAATATTTCATTGATAAATATAATATAAAATTTGTGACCTCCATAAATTGTTGTGGTTGTCAAAGTACAATATATTTAAATGATAAACCTATTTGTTCTTCTTATGAAATCCTTATTACATTAACCTCTACAAAATTGTAAATATCATTACTTTGTCACCTAATGTGCAACGTTTTGTAAAAGTTAATATGGATATAGTAGACAAGAACAAAGTTGTAGTAGTTTAATTAATTTGTAAAGATTATGAGAACCTTATTGTGTTTAGAAATTACTACAATATTTTTTTGGCCTCCTTTTATATTTCTAAGGACATTCCAATGTGCAATTTTGTAATGTTATTATACAACATGTTCCCCTACTTCATCATTATGTGATGGCGTAGTGTAAGTATAGGTCATATACTCACCAATCACTACGTTACACTTTCAATTTAACTATGTTACTAGAAATGTAATTAAGATGGTACTCATGTCTCTCTCATTATATCAAGTTATATGAGAAGAAATAGAATTGGAGATCTCGATTAGATTACAAAGAATCATTTGGAAGATTATCTTCCTAATTATTGGATTATAAGAAATTATATGGTTTACTAAAGTCTTGCATATCGTATTTGACTTGTAAGGTGTCATGTGTCTATTAAACTAATATATTCTCTTGTTGTATGTATTTTTTGCCTTTCAATCTTTAAATGAATTATATATATTTTGACAAAAAGGGCTACTATATATTTTTTTCTCATTTATATTTTATTAAATAATTATAAAAATACAATATCACAAACCCAAAACGTCTCTAAAATAGACACTTATTACTACTGAAATCTACCAAAGGAAATCATTGTCCACTACGGTGAAAGTTGCATCTACTATCAAAGGTATCTTATCTGTTTCTGAGATGTAATTGTGTGAGCAACCATCTTGGAATCGATCAAGCCAAACTAACACATCATCTAATCCTGCAAAAAAATATTCATCGATAGGAGTATGTAAGATCTCCAAACCATCATTAAAATCTTCAACCTCATTCAACATATCATTAATTTCCTCCCGACCATGTTCAACAATTTTTTGCGCCGGAAAGACAATCTCTAGCGACGAGTGGAAAATTTTTTTTGGGTCATCAATTTTTAATTTCTGAGGGGCCTGCACATTTTGGAAAGAGATATTTTGTCCTTTTGCGACGGATTCCTGCATGAGGTTCATGGCGAGATGGCATAGGATGGTCGTGTTCATCCGTATAAGTCACAATAAGCATAGTAGGGTTGGTTTTGTTTTGATCTACTTGCTTTCGACCTAGACACTCCTTTGAAGTGACACATTTGTAGTAACTCCTGGTTTGATTCAAAATATTGATTATAATTCATTTGAAACTTAATAAACATCTATAAATACATTAAAAAGCAAATACGTAATTTTTAGACGTCCTATATAAGTGTGAAATAAGGTTAATACAATAAAGATTTCATATTACTTTTACATTGTTGACCAAATCTTATAAAATTCATTAAGTCGTATTTATTTAGAATGAAATCTAATATTTAATTTAAAACTAAGTCAAAAAAATTATATACTCTTATGCAAGGGTGGTAATACATTTCCTTAGATCCCAATAAAATGGAATATAATAAGAAAAACATAACCTTCTAAAACTTTAAAACATAAAAACCTTTCTAAACAAGTTCATTAATATAAACCTAAAACTAACATTAATTTTTGGTCAAACACATTTGTCGGTAGTACTGTAATTCTTAAAAAAAACTTATATTTCTTAATAATTTAAAATACTTAACAAGAAATAGAATTTTTTGCTTCCCTAAAATAGGTTTTTCATTTTGTTTAAAAAAAACAAGACGACTAATCTTCACTACCAACTCAAAGATTTCCACGGTATCAATTACATACTAATCGTAGTTTTGAAGCTCCCTTTTCCAAAAGCATACTTCACAAGTAACTACACCCTAGAGTTTAAATAACAAACTCACTAATAAACAAAATTTACCTGAAAAGCTTTATTGATATATCTATATGAATTAATAAACTTCTTCAAACTGAAGGAGTTGAGCGTAATAGGGTTTCCATCATTGAGATGAAACACTATTTTGGTTGATGAAAACCTAAAAGTTTTTCTAGTCTCTCTTTGTTTTTTTTTTGTAATAATCTTAAAAGAAAAATATACATTAATGGTTAAATTTTTTAAAGAACTAGTTATTAAATGTTAGAAGTTAAAAATATTAGCAGAACCTTTTCATAGCCACCTTTCTTGGTGACCTACAAATATTAAAATAAAACAAATAGTTAACTAATTTAAAAACAAAAATAAACAAAGAAGTTAAACCTTAAAATGTTTAAATTTATATAGAGGAAATCAATTTAAAAATTGCTTTACTAATTTAAGTATGACTAGTTGATGCATATTTCGATGGTTAAAACTATGGATTGAGATTTCATAAACTTTTATATTTATTTCGATGAATATAAAACTGAAATTTTTTTTACATATGGTTTTATAGAATTTTGGGTTCCAATAGTATAATATGCTGAAACAACCGAAAAATTAGATATACAGCATGGGAGTTTATTTATTTGGGAATGCATTATTGTTGTTAGATGATTTATCGATTATTTTTTTTATATTTCCCTTAGGTTTCATATATTTTTTTTGATATCAACCATTACATGGGTATCCAGACTTCCTGGAAATTAATATTTCTATGGTGATTGCAAAATTAATTTTAGTTAACATTTATATATATGAAATGTTTTGTTTGGTGTGTCATATTGAATCCTTTGTATAGATTTTGTTTGTCATCTTTGTATTCTTCGACAATATGTTATATATCTACTTATAGTTAACTTGTTTGTTTAGTCTATATATATAACTAGGTATTACACAACAAAAAATTAAATGAACTGAAACAAAAATAAATTACTAAATAATAAAATATATGCATACCAAATAAATTAAAAATATTATTCTATATGTTCTAGCATGGTTGTGTGAGATTGGAAATCGAATGGAAATAAAATGTATTGTATTTGTGTATACAAGAATATGTGGGTGGTTCAAATATAGTGGGATTAATTTTTTTATATAATGTAATGGCTATCTAGGCCACTTTTTGGTTATAATTTTAGGATAATAATTCTAATTTATTTCTTTGGGTTTTGTTATATATATTTGTTCAATTTATTAGTTAATTTTTGTATTCATTTTTAACTTGCTGCTCTTGGGTTGTAACCCCGTTCAATGTTGTTTGTTTTTCTTAAATAAAAAATCTAATACTTTATATTGATAGTGTTATTTAGTAACAAAGTTCATTGTCAAATTGCACAAGACAACAACTCAATAAGAAAGTGACGGATGGCAAATAATATAATCCTATTAGTCCAATTTACGACTGGACACATGACAATTTAAATATATTTATCCATTAGAATACACCATGTATTCGTAGGACTAAATGTAAGTTATTTTATACAAATAGATCAGCACATGCTCGACTATTAGGTTTTTGTGTAACTTATACAATATTTTAATTTAAAATGATTAGTATATCTTAGTATGTATAATTATTTATGGTAAAGAAATTACAACAAAACAATATATCAATGATTTATATTATTCAAAACATAATATACCATATATATTATCTTTATATAATTATAAACTTTATTAGTTTATGAACTATAATTATTTCATATAATTATAAAGTGATTTATATACTACCCTTGATTTTTTAAGAAGATATCTGGATATTATCGAAATACAATGAACATCGATTTTTGAACTATACTTTAAAATTACTTCAGTTTTTTTTATAGAGTACACCACCTTATGAAAAAAATTATTATATGTGAACAATTAGAACCATAAATTATTTTTATAATATATAAGTCTCCATTGTATATAAATTTAAACTAATCATGAATATTTTGATATTTTTGATTTTTTAATCAAATATATTTATATATCATTAACCCATAAACCACCACATCATATTAATTACATTTTTATATAAGAAAAAAGTATATGTAAATAACATCTTAAAATATATTTTAAATAAATATTTAACTATCTTTGGTATCTCCAAAATCTCTCAATTATATCAAGAAAATATCAATTTTTTATATGACCAGTTAGATTTAATATAATTTTTACATAAAAGAATAAGATCTCAAATTGCCCAACAGAATGAAAATATTTATAATGAAACTTTTTGTTTTGCATAAAATCTTATGAATAGTAACTGCTTTATAAGATCTCAATTTTTTTTATTTGGATCTGGGATCTGAGTTTTTTTTATATGTATTTTCTAAACCAATTCTAAAAAATATAGATCTAGCATGAATAATTTTCACTTATAAAATGTTTAGCTTATAAAATTAGTTGCAATGTTAAAAAAAATGTCACATACCTATTTCTTATGGTGGGTGGGGGTGGTTGTTTGATGGTGGACGATCCTTTTTTTAAATTTACAGAAAAGATGAATTGTCAAGAAAGAAGAAGCAGAGAGATACCAAAGAAGGAAATAGATTTTAGGTTTTTTTGTTAGTATTAGTAGGTACTAGAAAAATTAAAACATAAGATAATTGGACCCAAACAAAATGTATCTTTTTTCACCTTTAGACTTATACTTATTTAGACCCAAATAAAAGATAGTGAATTTTTGGGATAAACTTATTTTAGTTGAAAAATATTATAGCAACCCACCTGTGAACAAGTGTCGATCTTCATTAATAGAGAATTATATAATCAATAGAATATATAATGTATTCGAAACAAATATTTCATTGCTAAATATAATATAAAATTTGTGACCTCCATAAATTGTTGTGGTTGTCAAAGTACAATATATGTAAATGATAAACCTATTTGTTCTTCTCATGAAATCCTTATTACATTAACCTCTACAAAATTGTAAATATCATTACTTTGTCACCTAATGTGCAACGTTTTGTAAAAGTTAATATGGATATAGTAGACAAGAACAAAGTTGTTGTAGTTTAATTAATTTGTAAAGATTATGAGAACCTTATTGTGTTTAGAAATCACTACAATATTTTTTTGGCCTCCTTTTATATTTCTAAGGACATTCCAATGTGCAATTTTGTAATTTTATTATACAACATGTTCCCCTACGTCATCATTATGTGATGGCGTAGTGTAAGTATAAGTCATATACTCACCAATCACTACGTTACATTTTCAATTTAACTATGTTACTAGAAATGTAATTAAGATGGTACTCATGTCTCTCTCATTATATCAAGTTATATGAGAAGAAATAGAAATGGAGATCTTGACTGGATTACAACGAATCATTTGGAAGATTATCTTCTTAATTATTGGATTATAAGAAATTATATGGTTTATTAAGTCTTGCATATCGTATTTGACTTGTAAGGTGTCATGTGTCTATTAAATTAATATATACTCTTGTTGTATGTATTTTTTGCCTTTCAATCTTTAAATGAATTAGATATATTTTGACAAAAAGGGCTACTATATATTTATTTCTCATTTATATTTTGTTAAATAATTATAAAAATACAATATCACAACATATCGTAAATACACATTTTGCAAGTTAATCAATAGTAACCCAAAACATCTCTAACCTAGACACTTATTACTACTGAAATCTACCAAAGGAAATCATTGTCCACTACGGTGAAAGTTGCATCTACTATCAAAGGTATCTTATCTGAATCTGAGATGTAATTGCGCCGGAAGGACAATCTCTAGCGACGAGTGGAAATTTTTGTTTGGGTCATCAATTTTAAATTTCTGAGGGGCTCGCACATTTTGGAAAGAGATATTTTGGCCTTTTGCGAAGGATTCCTGCATGAGGTTCTTGGCGAGATGGAATAGGATGGTCGTGTTCAAACGTATAAGTCACAATAAGCATAGTAGGGTTGGTTTTGTTTTGATCTACTTGCTTTCGACCTAGGCACTCCTTTGAAGTGACACATTTGTAGTAACTCCTGGTTTGATTCAAAATATTGATTATAATTCGTTTGAAATTTAATAAACATCTATAAATACATTAAAAAGCAAATACGTATTTTTTAGACGTCCTATATAAGTGTGAAATAAGGTTAATACAATAAAGATTTCATACTACTTTTACATTGTTGACCAAATCTTATCAAATCCATTAAGTCGTATTTATTTAGAATGAAATCTAATATTTAATTCAAAACTAAGTCAAAAAAATTATATACTCTTATGCAAGTGTGGTAATACATTTCCTTGGATCCCAATAAAATGGAATATAATAAGAAAAACATAACCTTCTAAAACTTTAAAACATAAAAACCTTTCTAAACAAGTTCATTAATATAAACCTAAAACTACCATTAATTTCTGGTCAAACACATTTGTCGGTAGTACTATAATTCTTAAAAAAACTTATATTTCTTAATAATTTAAACTACATAACAAGAAATAGACTTTTTTGCTTCCCTAAAATAGGTTTTTTTATTTTGTTTTAAAAAAACAAGACGACTAATCTTCACTACCAACTCAAAGATTTCCACGGAATCAATTACATACTAATCGTAGTTTTAAAAATCCTTTTTCAAAAAGCATACTTCACAAGTAACTACACCCTAGAGTTTAAATAACAAACTCACTAATAAACAAACTTTACCTGAAAAGCTTTATTGATATATCTATATGAATTAATAAACTTCTTCAAACTGAAGGAGTTGAGCGTAATAGGGTTTCCATCATTGAGATGAAACACTATTTTGGTTGATGAAAACCTAAAAGTTTTTCTAGTCTCTCTTTGTTTTTTTTGTAGTAATCTTAAAAGAAAAATATACATTAATGGTTAAAATTTTTAAAGAACTAGTTATTAAAAATTAGAAGTTAAACTTATTAGCAGAACCTTTTCATAGCCACCTTTCTTGGTGACCTACAAATATTAAAATAAAACAAATAGTTAACTAATTAAAAAACAAAAAAAAACAAAGAAGTAAAACCTTAAAATGTTTAAATTTATATAGAGGAAATCAATTTAAAAATTGCTTTACTAATTTAAGTATGACTAGTTGATGCATACTTCGATGGTTAAAACTATGGATTGAGATTTCATAAACTTTTATATTTATTTCGATAAATATAAAACTGAAATTTTTTTTACATATGGTTTTATAGAATTTTGGGTTCCAATAGTATAATATGCTGAAACAACCGAAAAATTAGATATACAGCATGGGAGTTTATTTATTTGGGAATGCATTATTGTTGTTAGATGATTTATCGATGATTTTTTTATATTTCCCTTAGGTTTCATATATTTTTTTTTATCTATCAATCATTACATGGGTATCCAGACTTCCTGGAAATTAATATTTCTGTGGTGATTGCAAAATTAATATTAGTTAACATTTATATATATGAAGTGTTTTGTTTGGTGTGTCAGATTGAATCCTTTGTATAGATTTTGTTTGTCATCTTTGTATTCTTCGACAATATGTTATATATCTACTTATAGTTAACTTGTTTGTTTAGTCTATATATATAACTAGGTATTACACAACAAAAAATTAAATAAACTGAAACAAAAATAAATTACTAAATAATAAAAAAATGTATACCAAATAAATTAAAAATATTATTCTATATGTTCTAGCATGGTTGTGTAAGATTGGAAATGGAATGGAAATAAAATGTATTGTATTTGTGTATACAAGATATGTGGGTGGTTCAAATATAGTGGGATTAATTTTTATATAATGTAATGGCTAACTAGGCCACTTTTTGGTTATAATTTTAGTATCATAATTCTAATTTATTTCTTTGTGTTTTTTTATATATATGTGTTCAATTTATTAATTAATTTTTGTATTCATTTTTAACTTGCTGCTATTGGGTTGTAACCCCGTTTAATGTTGTTTGTTTTTCTTAAATAAAAAATCTAATATTTTATATTGATAGTGTTATTTAGTAACCAAGTTCATTGTCAAATTGCACAAGACAACAACTCAATAAGAAAGTGACGGATGGCAAATAATATAATCCTATTTGTCCAATTTATGAGTGGACACATGATAATTTGAATATATTTATCCATTAGAATACATCATGTATTCGTAGGACTAAATGTAAGTTATTTTATACAAATAGATCAACACATACTCGACTATTAGGTTTTTGTGTACCTTATACAATATTTTAATTTAAAATGTTTAGTATGTCTTAGTATGTATAATTATTTATGGTAAAGAAATTACAACAAAACAATATATCAATAATTTATATTATTCAAAACATAATATACCATATATATTATCTTTATATAAGTATAAACTTATTAGTTTATGAACTATAATTATAAAGTGATTAATATACTAACCTTGATTATTTTAAGAAGATATCTGGATATTATCGAAATGCAATGATCATCGATCTTTGAACTATACTTTAAAATTACTTCAGTTTTTTTAATAGAGTACACCACCTTATGAAAAAAATTATTATATGTGAATATTTAGAACCATAAATTATTTTTATAATATATAAGTATCCATTGTATATAAATTTAAACTAATCATGAAAATTTTGATATTTTTGTTTTTTTAATCAAATATAATTATATATCATTAACCCATAAACCACCACATCATATTAATTACATTTTTATATAAGAAAAAAGTATATGTAAATAACATCTAAAAATATATTTTAAATAAATATTTAACCATCTTTGGTATCTCCAAAATCTCTCAATTATATCAAGAAAATATCAATTTTTTTATATGACTAGTTAGATTTAATATAATTTTTACATAAAAGAATAAGATCTCAAATTGCCCAACAGAATGAAAATATTTATAATGAAACTTTTTGTTTTGCATAAAATCATATGAATAGTAACTGCTTTATAAGATCTCAATTTTTTTTATTTGGATCTGGGATCTGAGTTTTTTTTATTTGTATTTTCTAAACCAATTCTAAAAAATATAGATCGAGCATGAATAATTTTCACTTATAAAATGTTTAGCTTATAAAATTAGTTGTAATGTTACAAAAAATGTCACATACCTATTTCTTAAGGTGGGTGGGGGTGGTTGTTTGATGGTGGACGATCCTTTTTTTTAATTTACAGAAAAGATGAATTGTCAAGAAAGAAGAACCGGAGAGATACCAAAGAAGGAAATAGATTTTAGGTTTTTTTTGTTAGTATTAGTAGGTACTAGAAAAATTAAAACATAAGATAATTGGACCCAAACAAAATGTAACTTTTTTCACCTTTAGACTTATCCTTATTTAGACCCAAATAAAAGATAGTGAACTTTTAGTATAAACTTATTTTAGTTGAAAAATATTATAGCAAGCCCACCTGTGAACAAGTGTCTTGATCTTCACTAATGGAGAAATATATAAACAATGGAATATATAGTTTATTAGAAACAATTTTTTTATTGATACATATAATATAAAATTTGTGACTTCCATCAGTTGTTGTGATTCTCAAAGTACAATATATTTAATTGATAAACTTATTTGTTCTTCTCATGAAATCATTATTACCTTACCCTCAACAGAATGGTAAATCTCATTACTTGGTCACCTAATGTGCAATGTTTTGTAAACGTTAATATGGATATAGTATACAAGAACAAAGTTGTAGTAGTTTCAATAATTTGTAAATATTATGAGAACCTTATGTGGTTTGGAAATCACCACAATATTTTTGTTGTCCTCCTTAATTGCTAAGGGCATTCCAATGTGTAATTTTGTAATGTTATTAAACAACGTGTTTCCTACGTCATCATTAGGTGATGTCGTAGTGTAAGTGGAGGTCATCTACTCACCAATACTACGTTAGATTTTCAATATAACATTGTTACTAGAAATGTAATTAAGATTCCAATGATGTCTCTCTCATTATATCAACTTTTATGAGTAAAAATGGAAATAGAAAACTCGACTGGATTACAAAGATTCATCTCGCGTATTGTTGGGAATTATATACTAACACCTTAGGTGTCGTGAGAGATGTGCTTACACCACCTAGGCACAAATTAATGAAAAAAAATTAATTAATTATAAAATTCCCCCTACACGTAGAACCCTGGTCAGCTGCCAAAGCCACGACACCGAGTTATACAAAATTGATTAAATATATACACTAAGAATTTGATTGAGTGTTTATAATTGTATCACATATTATGTGTTCGTCTAGCAATAAGATTAAAACATGTTGAAGAACGGATTTTTAGATCGAATCAAAGGATTCGATTTGTGTTGGATTTTTCAATTTGAATTTTGTTACAAATTTTACAAATACACTCCCCGTATCGATTAGTTTGGATGATAAAGTCATTATGAAAAATATATAAGAGAACCTTAAGCGATGTATAAATAGAGACAGATTAAGATATGAGAAATGTGTATTTTATAGTAGGAAAGTAGAGACAACAGTGTGTACATTTATTATCAAATGATTAGCATTTGTTTATATGAAATTTATACGACTTTGTAAGAATTGTACCTGGATCAAATCCCTTACATTTCCTTATTTCACTAACCTTATCTCTTTTGTGTCGCTGTCGAGGGTGATGTCTCAGGATTCACCCATCTTTCTTATTACCAACTAATTCTTATTAAATTTCTCTGTATCTTTCGCAATTTGTATTCCCACCTATATCTTATGGACAATGTTGCTTGATGTGTCTTAACTATTAGTTGTTATAGCATGTTATCTCATTTCTTATTTTTAAAATTTCTCATGTGGATTGCTTGAACTTTCATTTCAACGAATTTGTTTTTTTTACACGATTCATTGTTTAATCAAATTCATTAATTGTTTATACTATGTTGTCAAAATATAACATAAGAACGATATAAAATTATATTTATATTACAAAATAAAATATTTAATATATGTCAGCCTTTATAATTAATCCCTCCAATTTCTCAAAAAAAGCTATTAGAGGGAGAAAAAATTTGAACCATCTTGAACTAGTCTGAAACTTTATATAATGTATATGCAAATTTGAATAAGAATAAGTGGATATGATTATTATCTAATTAGAATTTTAATATGATATTTATAACTATTAGGATAATATATGTTAATTATCATATTGTTTCTAGCTTCATATGTGACAAAGTTGTAATTTGTAATCTTCGAACACCCAATTGTTTTATCTTATATATTTTTTTATGCAATGTTATCTTGACACATTTATCTGAAAATGGTCTTTAGCAAATTCAGTTGAAAAGGTGAGTCATTTCTCTAAATTAATTCGAACTAAGCAATGAGAAAAAAAACTTGAAATTTTTGTAATAAACATTCCCATAAAAAATAGCAAAGTTGTATGATGGAAAAATATTTGCTACTTTTATAATCCATTGATATATTTGGCTATTTTATAAAATAGGACCTACACTGTAACAAAAACTTGTTTACAAATATTTTTGTAAATTTATTGAGTTTCAAGTAGGTACAATTTAAATTCGAAAATCGCACGATCAAAACTAAACATTGTGACACACCTAAACTAAAAAACAAAGAATGTATTCACATATACATACGTATTAATTAAAAAAATCAGTCATTGCATCCATATTATATGGTAACATTAAGTGAGTGTAAGCGAAATTTTTTATTCTCATGCATAATTATTAACATATAACACTTTATTATTTTATTAAATTATAAATTTATCAATCAACCTATTTTTTTGATTTTGCAAGATTCTAATATGACATAGCTTTAAAAGTTGCTTGCGATTTTTTCCACAAGATGTAGGTCTACAAAAATACTCAAAATTCATATACTTAAAGAAAATTTAAAATTATTTCATGAAAAACTTAGGCTCAGGTTCTTATTGATACAGGTTATATGTCAAAGATATAGTTCATGTTTCAATAAAATATTCTATTTGATAACACAGAATACTTCTAGGATCTAAAATAATAGATATATATACTTGTTGTATTAAAGCCTTTTCATACTCAAGAGTCGATAATGTACTACCTTAGCGTAACCTAAAAAATCCTATTCCAAAACCCCATGATATCAAACTCAAGTAGCAGTTAATAGAGAAGTTCCACCTAACAATCTAAATAATCCGCATATAGAGCAACGTTTTTCCTAGAATAAGCCAATTTCATATTCAAGCTGCTTGATTCGAGCCAGATCAAGATATGGAAAATCAATTTTTGATTTATGAAAACTACGATGGTGCTACACAACAAGGTCAAGTTGTATCGAGTAAGATTTTTATACAGATGTGTGATACATACATTACTCAACTTGTCACTCACGAGAAACAATATTATACCATGTTTCTATTTTGCATTACCAGAGGTGCGAGTGAATGGTTGTATCATCAACCATCACATACAATTATATCATAGACCAAACTGCAAGCAAGTTTCTTTGATTGCTATTGTCCACACGGTATGATAATGAAGAATCAAACACAGCTTGCTATTTTACACCAAGATGATGGTTAAAGTGTAGGCGAGACATAGATAAAGTTTCAACATAGGTTAGCTAGATGTCCACTTTATGGTTATACCCTTCAGTTTCAATTTGCGATGTTCCATCAAGGTCTCGATTAGAATTCACAATTGAAAATAAATTACACTAAAAGAGAATATTTTTCAAATAAATGTGCCCTTGTATTTTTTATCTATACCAAACATTATTTTTCAAAGAAATGTGCCGTTGTCTAAACTTATTTAAGTTGAAAAGTATTATAGCAAACCCACATGTGAACAAGTGTTGATCTTCATTAATAGAGAATTATATAATCAATAGAATATATAGTGTATTTGAAATAAATATTTCATTGATAAATATAATATAAAATTTGTGACCTCCATAAATTGTTGTGGTTGTCAAAGTACAATATATTTAAATGATAAACATATTTGTTCTTCTTATGAAATCCTTATTACATTAACCTCTACAAAATTGTAAATATCATTACTTTGTCACCTAATGTGCAACGTTTTGTAAAAGTTAATATGGATATAGTAGACAAGAACAAAGTTGTAGTAGTTTAATTAATTTGTAAAGATTATGAGAACCTTATTGTGTTTAGAAATCACTACAATATTTTTTTGGCCTCCTTTTATATTTCTAAGGACATTCCAATGTGCAATTTTGTAATGTTATTATACAACATGTTCCCCTACGTCATCATTATGTGATGGCGTAGTGTAAGTATAGGTCATATACTCACCAATCACTACGTTACACTTTCAATTTAACTATGTTACTAGAAATGTAATTAAGATGGTACTCATGTCTCTCTCATTATATCAAGTTATATGAGAAGAAATAGAAATGGAGATCTCGACTAGATTACAAAGAATCATTTGGAAGATTATCTTCCTAATTATTGGATTATAAGAAATTATATGGTTTACTAAAGTCTTGCATATCGTATTTGACTTGTAAGGTGTCATGTGTCTATTAAACTAATATATACTCTTGTTGTATGTATTTTTTGCCTTTCAATCATTAAATGAATTATATATATTTTGACAAAAAGGGCTACTATATATTTTTTTCTCATTTATATTTTATTAAATAATTATAAAAATACAATATCACAAACCCAAAACGTCTCTAAAATAGACACTTATTACTACTGAAATCTACCAAAGAAAATCATTGTCCACTACGGTGAAAGTTGCATCTACTATCAAAGGTATCTTATCTGTTTCTGAGATGTAATTGTGTGAGCAACCGTCTTGGAATCGATCAAGCCAAACTAACTCATCATCTAATCCTGCAAAAAAATATTCATCGATAGGAGTATGTAAGATCTCCAAACCATCATTAAAATCTTCAACCTCATTCAACATATCATTAATTTCCTCCCGACCATGTTCAACAATTTTTTGCGCCGGAAGGACAATCTCTAGCGACGAGTGGAAATTTTTTTTTGGGTCATCAATTTTGAATTTCTGAGGGGCCTGCACATTTTGGAAAGAGATATTTTTTCCTTTTGCGACGGATTCCTGCATGAGGTTCATGGCGAGATGGCATAGGATGGTCGTGTTCATCCGTATAAGTCACAATAAGCATAGTAGGGTTGGTTTTGTTTTGATCTACTTGCTTTCGACCTAGACACTCCTTTGAAGTGACACATTTGTAGTAACTCCTGGTTTGATTCAAAATATTGATTATAATTCATTTGAAACTTACTAAACATCTATAAATACATTAAAAAACAAATACGTAATTTTTAGACGTCCTATATAAGTGTGAAATAAGGTTAATACAATAAAGATTTCATATTACTTTTACATTGTTGACCAAATCTTATCAAATCCATTAAGTCGTATTTATTTAGAATGAAATCTAATATTTAATTTAAAACTAAGTCAAAAAAATTATATACTCTTATGCAAGGGTGGTAATACATTTCCTTAGATCCCAATAAAATGGAATATAATAAGAAAAACATAACCTTCTAAAACTTTAAAACATAAAAACCTTTCTAAACAAGTTCATTAATATAAACCTAAAACTAACATTAATTTTTGGTCAAACACATTTGTCGGTAGTACTGTAATTCTTAAAAAAAACTTATATTTCTTAATAATTTAAAATACTTAACAAGAAATAGAATTTTTTGCTTCCCTAAAATAGGTTTTTTCATTTTGTTTTAAAAAAACAAGACGACTAATCTTCACTACCAACTCAAAGATTTCCACGGTATCAATTACATACTAATCGTAGTTTTGAAGCTCCCTTTTCCAAAAGCATACTTCACAAGTAACTACACCCTAGAGTTTAAATAACAAACTCACTAATAAACAAAATTTACCTGAAAAGCTTTATTGATATATCTATATGAATTAATAAACTTCTTCAAACTGAAGGAGTTGAGCGTAATAGGGTTTCCATCATTGAGATGAAACACTATTTTGGTTGATGAAAACCTAAAAGTTTTTCTAGTCTCTCTTTGTTTTTTTGTAATAATCTTAAAAGAAAAATATACATTAATGGTTAAATTTTTTAAAGAACTAGTTATTAAATGTTAGAAGTTAAAAATATTAGCAGAACCTTTTCATAGCCACCTTTCTTGGTGACCTGCAAATATTAAAATAAAACAAATAGTTAACTAATTTAAAAACAAAAATAAACAAAGAAGTAAAACCTTAAAATGTTTAAATTTATATAGAGGAAATCAATTTAAAAATTGCTTTACTAATTTAAGTATGACTAGTTGATGCATATTTCGATGGTTAAAACTATGGATTGAGATTTCATAAACTTTTATATTTATTTCGATGAATATAAAACTGAAATATTTTTTACATATGGTTTTATAGAATTTTGGGTTCCAATAGTATAATATGCTGAAACAACCGAAAAATTAGATATACAGCATGGGAGTTTATTTATTTGGGAATGCATTATTGTTGTTAGATGATTTATCGATGATTTTTTTTATATTTCCCTTAGGTTTCATATATTTTTTTTGATATCAACCATTACATGGGTATCCAGACTTCCTGGAAATTAATATTTCTATGGTGATTGCAAAATTAATTTTAGTTAACATTTATATATATGAAATGTTTTGTTTGGTGTGTCATATTGAATCCTTTGTATAGATTTTGTTTGTCATCTTTGTATTCTTCGACAATATGTTTTATATCTACTTATAGTTAACTTGTTTGTTTAGTCTATATATATAACTAGGTATTACACAACAAAAAATAAAATGAACTGAAACAAAAATAAATTACTAAATAATAAAATATATGCATACCAAATAAATTAAAAATATTATTCTATATGTTCTAGCATGGTTGTGTGAGATTGGAAATCGAATGGAAATAAAATATATTGTATTTGTGTATACAAGAATATGTGGGTGGTTCAAATATAGTGGGATTAATTTTTTTATATAATGTAATGGCTATCTAGGCCACTTTTTGGTTATAATTTTAGTATAATAATTCTAATTTATTTCTTTGGGTTTTGTTATATATATTTGTTCAATTTATTAGTTAATTTTTGTATTCATTTTTAACTTGCTGCTCTTGGGTTGTAACCCCGTTTAATGTTGTTTGTTTTTCTTAAATAAAAAATCTAATACTTTATATTGATAGTGTTATTTAGTAACAAAGTTCATTGTCAAATTGCACAAGACAACAACTCAATAAGAAAGTGACGGATGGCAAATAATATAATCCTATTAGTCCAATTTATGACTGGACACATGACAATTTAAATATATTTATCCATTAGAATACACCATGTATTCGTAGGACTAAATGTAAGTTATTTTATACAAATAGATCAGCACATGCTCGACTATTAGGTTTTTGTGTAACTTATACAATATTTTAATTTAAAATGATTAGTATATCTTAGTATGTATAATTATTTATGGTAAAGAAATTACAACAAAACAATATATCAATGATTTATATTATTCAAATTATAATATAACATATATATTATCTTTATATAATTATAAACTTATTAGTTTATGAACTATAATTATTTCATATAACTATAAAGTGATTAATATACTAACCTTGATTTTTTTAAGAAGATATCTGGATATTATCGAAATACAATGAACATCGATTTTTGAACTATACTTTAAAATTACTTCAGATTTTTTTATAGAGTACACCACCTTATGAAAAAAATTATTATATGTGAACAATTAGAATCATAAATTATTTTTATAATATATAAGTCTCCATTGTATATAAATTTAAACTAATCATGAATATTTTGATATTTTTGATTTTTTTAATCAAATATATTTATATATCATTAACCCATAAACCACCACATCATATTAATTACATTTTTATATAAGAAAAAAGTATATGTAAATAACATCTTAAAATATATTTTAAATAAATATTTAACCATCTTTGGTATCTCCAAAATCTCTCAATTATATCAAGAAAATATCAATTTTTTATATGACTAGTTAGATTTAATATAATTTTTACATAAAAGAATAAGATCTCAAATTGCCCAACAGAATGAAAATATTTATAATGAAACTTTTTGTTTTGCATAAAATCTTATGAATAGTAACTGCTTTATAAGATCTCAATTTTTTTTATTTGGATCTGGGATCTGAGTTTTTTTTATATGTATTTTCTAAACCAATTCTAAAAAATATAGATCTTGCATGAATAATTTTCACTTATAAAATGTTTAGCTTATAAAATTAGTTGCAATGTTAAAAAAAATGTCACATACCTATTTCTTATGGTGGGTGGGGGTGGTTGTTTGATGGTGGACGATCCTTTTTTTAAATTTACAGAAAAGATGAATTGTCAAGAAAGAAGAAGCAGAGAGATACCAAAGAAGGAAATAGATTTTAGGTTTTTTTTGTTAGTATTAGTATGTACTAGAAAAATTAAAACATAAGATAATTGGACCGAAACAAAATGTAACTTTTTTCACCTTTAGACTTATACTTATTTAGACCCTAATAAAAGATAGTGAATTTTTAGGATAAACTTATTTTAGTTGAAAAATATTATAGCAAGCCCACCTGTGAACAAGTGTCGATCTTCATTAATAGAGAATTATATAATCAATAGAATATATAATGTATTCGAAACAAATATTTCATTGCTAAATATAATATAAAATTTGTGACCTCCATAAATTGTTGTGGTTGTCAAAGTACAATATATGTAAATGATAAACCTATTTGTTCTTCTCATGAAATCCTTATTACATTAACCTCTACAAAATTGTAAATATCATTACTTTGTCACCTAATGTGCAACGTTTTGTAAAAGTTAATATGGATATAGTAGACAAGAACAAAGTTGTTGTAGTTTAATTAATTTGTAAAGATTATGAGAACCTTATTGTGTTTAGAAATCACTACAATATTTTTTTGGCCTCCTTTTATATTTCTAAGGACATTCCAATGTGCAATTTTGTAATGTTATTATACAACATGTTCCCCTACGTCATCATTATGTGATGGCGTAGTGTAAGTATAAGTCATATACTCATCAATCACTACGTTACATTTTCAATTTAACTATGTTACTAGAAATGTAATTAAGATGGTACTCATGTCTCTCTCATTATATCAAGTTATATGAGAAGAAATAGAAATGTAGATCTTGACTGGATTACAACGAATCATTTGGAAGATTATCTTCTTAATTATTGGATTATAAGAAATTATATGGTTTATTAAGTCTTGCATATCGTATTTGACTTGTAAGGTGTCATGTGTCTATTAAATTAATATATACTCTTGTTGTTTGTATTTTTTGCCTTTCAATCTTTAAATGAATTAGATATATTTTGACAAAAAGGGCTACTATATATTTATTTCTCATTTATATTTTATTAAATAATTATAAAAATACAATATCACAACATATCCTAAATACACATTTTGCAAGTTAATCAATAGTAACCCAAAACATCTCTAACCTAGACACTTATTACTACTGAAATCTACCAAAGGAAATCATTGTCCACTACGGTGAAAGTTGCATCTACTATCAAAGGTATCTTATCTGTTTCTGAGATGTAATTGCACCGGAAGGACAATCTCTAGCGACGAGTGGAAATTTTTGTTTGGGTCATCAATTTTAAATTTCTGAGGGGCTCGCACATTTTGGAAAGAGATATTTTGGCCTTTTGCGAAGGATTCCTGCATGAGGTTCTTGGCGAGATGGCATAGGATGGTCGTGTTCATCCGTATAAGTCACAATAAGCATAGTAGGGTTGGTTTTGTTTTGATCTACTTGCTTTCGACCTAGGCACTCCTTTGAAGTGACACATTTGTAGTAACTCCTGGTTTGATTCAAAATATTGATTATAATTCGTTTGAAATTTAATAAACATCTATAAATACATTAAAAAGCAAATACGTATTTTTTAGACGTCCTATATAAGTGTGAAATAAGGTTAATACAATAAAGATTTCATACTACTTTTACATTGTTGACCAAATCTTATCAAATCCATTAAGTCGTATTTATTTAGAATGAAATCTAATATTTAATTTAAAACTAAGTCAAAAAAATTATATACTCTTATGCAAGTGTGGTAATACATTTCCTTGGATCCCAATAAAATGGAATATAATAAGAAAAACATAACCTTCTAAAACTTTAAAACATAAAAAGCTTTCTAAACAAGTTCATTAATATAAACCTAAAACTACCATTAATTTCTGGTCAAACACATTTGTCGGTAGTACTATAATCTCTTTTGTGTCGCTGTCGAGGGTGATGTCTCAGGATTCACCCATCTTTCTTATTACCAACTGTTTCTTATTAAATTTCTCTGTATCTTTCGTAATTTGTATTCCCACCTATATCTTATGGACAATGTTGCTTGATGTGTCTTAACTATTTGTTGTTATATCATGTTATCTCATTTCTTATTTTTAAAATTTCTCATGTGGATTGCTTGAACTTTCATTTCAACGAAATTTCTTTTTTTTACACGATTCATTGTTTAATCAAATTCATTAATTGTTTATACTATGTTGTCAAAATATAACATAAGAACGATATAAAATTATATTTATATTACAAAATAAAATATTTAATATATGTCAGCCTTTATAATTAATCCCTCCAATTTCTCAAAAAAAACTATTAGAGGGAGAAAAAATTTGAACCATCTTGAACTAGTCTCAAACTTTATATAATGTATATGAAAATTTGAATAAGAATAAGTGGATATGATTATTTATCTAATTCGAATTTTAATATGATATTTATAACTATTAGGATAATATATGTTAATAATCATATTGTTTCTAGCTTCATATGTGACAAAGTTGTAATTTGTAATCTTCGAACACCCAATTGTTTTATCTTATATATTTTTTTATGCAATGTTATCTTGACACATTTATCTGAAAATGGTCTTTAGCAAATTCAATAGAAAAGGTGAGTCATTTCTCTAAATTAATTCGAACTAAGCAATGAGAAAAAAACCTTGAAATTTTTGTAATAAACATTCCCATAAAAAATAGCAAAGTTGTATGATGGAAAAATATTTGCTACTTTTATAACCCATTGATATATTTGGCTATTTTATAAAATAGGACCTACACTGTAACAAAAACTTGTTTACTAACATTTTTGTAAATTTATTGAGTTTCAAGTAGGTACAATTTAAATTCGAAAATTGCACGATCAAAACTAAACATTGTGACACACCTAAACTAAAAAACAAAGAATGTTTTCACATATACATACATATTAATTAAAAAATCAGTCAATGCATCCATATTATATGGTAACATTGAGTGAGTGTAAGCGAAATTTTTTCTTCTCATGCATAATTATTAACATATAACACTTTATTATTTTATTAAATTATAAATTTATCAATCAACCTATTTTTTTGATTTTGCAAGATTCTAATATGACATAGCTTTAAAAGTTGCTTGCGAATTTTTCCACAAGATGTAGGACTACAAAAATACTCAAAATTCATATACTTAAAGAAAATTTAAAATTATTTCATGAAAAATTTTGGCTCAGATTCTTATTGATACAGGTTATATGTCTAAGATATAGTTCATGTTTCAATAAAATATTCTATTTGATAACAAATAATACTTCTAGGATCTAAAATAATAGATATATATACTTGTTGTATTAAAGCCTTTTCATACTCAAGAGTCGATAATGTACTACCTTAGCGTAACCTAAAAAATCCTATTCCAAAACCCCATGATATCAAACTCAAGTAGGAGTTAATAGAGGAGTTCCACCTAACAATCTAAATAATCCGCATATAGAGCAAGGTTTTTCCGAGAATAAGCCAACTTCATATTCAAGCTGCATGATTCGAGCCAAATCACGATATGGAAAATCAATTTTTGATTTATGAAAACTACGATGGTGCTACACAACAAGGTCAAGTTGTATCGAGTAAGATTTTTATACAGATGTGTGATACATACATTACTCAACTTGTAACTCACGAGAAACTATATTACACCATGTTTCTATTTTGCATTACCGGAGGTGCGAGTGAATTGTTGTATCATCAACCATCACATACAATTATATCATAGACCAAACTGCAAGCTAGTTTCTTTGATCTCTATTGTCCACACGGTATGATAATGAAGAATCAAACACAGCTTGCTATTTTCCATCAAGATGATGGTTAAAGTGTAGGCGAGACATAAATAAAGATTCAACATAGGTTTGCTAGATGTCCACTTCATGGTTATACCCTTTAGTTTCAATTTGCGATGATTCAACAAGGTCTCGATTAGAATTCACAATTGAAAATAAATTACACTAAAAGAGAATATTTTTCAAATAAATGTGCCCTTGTATTATTTATCTATAACAAACCTTATTTTTCAAATAAATGTGCCCTTGTCTAAACTTATTTTAGTTGAAAAGTATTATAGCAAACCCACATGTGAACAAGTGTCGATCTTCACTAATAGAGAAGTATATAATCAATAGAATATATAGTGTATTCGAAACAAATATTTCATTGATAAATATAATATAAAATTTGTGACCTCCATAATTTGTTGTGGTTGTCAAAGTACAATATATTTAAATGATAAACCTATTTGTTCTTCTCATGAAATCCTTATTACATTAACCTCTACAAAATTGTAAATATCATTACTTTGTCACCTAATGTGCAACGTTTTGTAAAAGTTAATATGGATATAGTAGACAAGAACAAAGTTGTAGTAGTTTAATTAATTTATAAAGATTATGAGAACCTTATTGTGTTTAGAAATCACTACAATATTTTTTTGGTCTCCTTTTATATTTCTAAGGACATTCCAATGTGCAATTTTGTAATGTTGTTATTATACAACATGTTCCCCTACGTCATCATTATGTGATGGCGTAGTGTAAGAAAAGGTCATATACTCACTAATCACTACGTTACATTTTCAATTTAACTTTGTTACTAGAAATGTAATTAAGATGGTACTCATGTCTCTCTCATTATATCAAGTTAAATGAAAAGAAATAGAAATGGAGATCTCGACTGGATTACAAAGAATCATCTGGAAGATGATTATAAGAAATTTTATGGTTTATTAAAGTCTTGCATATCGTATTTGACTTGTAAGGTGTCATGTGTCTATTAAACTAATATATACTCTTGTTGTATTTATTTTTTGCCTTTCAATCTTTAAATGAATTAGATATATTTTGACAAAAAGGGCTACTATATATTTTTTTCTCATATATATTTAATTAAATAATTATAAAAATACAATATCACAACATATCCTAAATACACATTTTACAAGTTAATCAATAGTAACCCAATACATCTCTACCCTAGACACTTATTACTACTGAAATCTACCAAAGGAAATCATTGTCCACTACGGTGAAAGTTGCATCTACTATCAAAGGTATCTTATCTATTTCTGAGACGTAATTGTGTGAGCAACCATCTTGGAATCGATCGAGCCAAACTAACTCATCATCTAATCCTGCAAAATAATATTCATCGATAGGAGTATGTGAGATCTCCAAACCATCATTAAAATCTTCAACCTCATTCAACATATCATTAATTTCCTCCCGACCATCTTCAACAATTTTTTGCGCCGAAAGGACAATCTCTAGCGACGAGTGGAAAATTTTGTTTGGGTCATCAATTTTGAATTTCTGAGAGGCCTGCATATTTTGGAAAGAGATATTTTGGCCTTTTGCGACGGATTCCTGCATGAGGTTCTTGGCGAGATGGCATAGTATTGTCGTGTTCATCCGTATAAGTCACAATAAGCATAGTAGGGTTGGTTTTGTTTTGATCTACTTGCTTTCGACCTAGGCACTCCTTTGAAGTGACACATTTGTAGTAACTCCTGGTTTGATCCAAAATATTGATTATAATTCATTTGAAACTTACTAAACGTCTATAAATACATTAAAAAGCAAATACACATTTTTTGACGTCCTATATAAGTGTGAAATAAGGTTAATACAATAAAGATTTCATATTACTTTTACATTGTTGACCAAATCTTATCAAATTCATTAAGTCGTATTTATTTAGAATGAAATCTAATATTTAATTTAAAACTAAGTCAAAAAAATTATATACTCCTATGCAAGGGTGCTAATACATTTCCTTGGATCCCAATAAAATGGAATAAAATAAGAAAACCTTTACCTTTTAAAACTTTAAAACATAGAAACCTTTCTAAATAATTTCATTAATATAAACCTAAAACTAACATTAATTTTTGGTCAAACTCATTTGTCGGTAGTACTGTATTCCTTAAAAAAACTTATATTTCTTAATAATTTAAACTACATAACAAGAAATAGACTTTTTTCCCTAAAATAGGTTTTTTCATTTTGTTTTAAAAAAACAAGACGACTAATCTTCACTACCAATTCAAAGATTTCCACGGTATCAATTATATACTAATAGTAGTTTTGAAACTCTCTTTTTCCAAAAGCATAATTCACAAGTAACTACACCCTAGAGTTTAAATAACAAACTCACAAATAAACAAAATTTACCTGAAAAGCTTTATTGATCTATCTATATGGATTAATAAACTTCTTCAAACTGAAGGAGTTGAGCGTAGTTAAGCGTAATAGGGTTTCCATCATTGAGATGAAACACTATTTTGGTTGATGATAACCTAAAAGTTTTTCTAGTCTTTCTTTGTTTTTTTTTTGTAATAATCTTAAAAGAAAAATATACATTAATGGTTAAATTTTTTAAAGAACTAGTTATTAAAAGTTAGAAGTTATAAATATTAGCAGAACCTTTTCATAGCCACCTTTCTTGGTGACCTACAAATATTAAAATAAAACAAATAGTTAACTAATTAAAAAACAAAAAAAAAGAAGTAAAACCTTAAAATGTTTAAATTTATATAGAGGAAATCAATTTAAAAATTGCTTTAGTAATTTAAGTATGACTAGTTGATGCATATTTCGATGGTTAAAACCATGGATTGATATTTCATAAACTTTTATATTTACTTCGATGAATATAAAACTGAAATTTTTTTTACATATGGTTTTATAGAATTTTGGGTTCCAATATTATAATATGCTGATACAACCGAAAAATTAGATATACAGCATGGGAGTTTATTTATTTGGGAATGCATTATTGTTGTTAGATGATTTATCGATGATTTTTTTATATTTCCCTTAGGTTTCATATATTTTTTTTATCTATCAATCATTACATGGGTATCCAGACTTCCTGGAAAGTAATAATTCTGTGGTGATTGCAAAATTAATTTTAGTTAACATTCATATATATGAAATGTTTTTGTTTGGTGTGTTAGATTGAATCCTTTGTATAGATTGTGTTTGTCATCTTTGTATTCTTCGACAATATGTTATATATCTTCTTATAGTTAACTTTTTGTTTAGTCTATATATTTAACTAGGTATTACACAACAAAAGATTAAATGAACTGAAACGGAAATAAATTACTATATAATAAAATATATGTATACAAAATAAATTAAGAATATTATTCTATATGTTCTAGCATGGTTGTGTGAGATTGGAAATGGAATGGAAAGAAAATGTATTGTATTTGTATATACAAGAATATGTGGGTGGTTCAAATATAGTGGGATTAATTTTTATATAATGTAATGGCTATCTAGGCCACATTTTGGTTATAATTTTAGTATCATAATTTTAATTTATTTCTTTGTGTTTTATTATATATATTTGTTTAATTTATTAGTTATTTTTTCTATTGATTTTTATCTTGCTCCTCTTGGGTTGTAACCCCTTTAACGTTGTTTGTTTTTCTTAAATAAAAAATCTAATACTTTATATTCATAGTGTTATTTAATAACCAAGTTCATTGTCAAATTGCACAAGACAACAACTCAATAAGAAAGTCACGGATGGAAAATAATATAATCATATTAGTCTAATTTATGGGTGGACACATGACAATATGAATATATTTATCCATTAGAATATACAATGTATTTGTAGGACTGAATGTAAGTTATTTAATACGAATAGATTAACACATGCTCGACTTTCGGTTTTTGTGTAACTTATACAATATTTTAATTTAAAATGCTTAGTATATTTTAGTATGTATAATTATTTATGGTAAGAAAATTACAACAAAACAATATATAAATAATTTATATTATTCAAAACATAATATACCATATATATTATCTTTATGTAATTATAAACTGATTAGTTTATGAATTACAATTATTTAATATAATTATAAAGTGATTAATATACTAACCTTGATTATTTTAAGAAGATATCTGGATATTATCGAAATGCAATGATCATCGATCTCTGAACTATACTTTCAAATCACTTCAATTTTTATAGAGTACACCACCTTATGAAAAAAATGATTATATGTGAACAATTAGAACCGTACATTATTTTATAATATATAAGTATCCATTGTATTTAACATTAAACTAATCATGAATATTTTGATATTTTTGATTTTTTAATTAAATAAAATTATATATCACTAACCCATAAACCACCAAATCATATTAATTACATTTTTATATAAGAAAAAAGTACCTGTAAATAACATCGAAAAATATGTTTTAAATAAATATTTCTCTCAATTATATCAGGAAAATATCAATTTTTTTATATGACTAGTTAGACTTAATATAAATTTTACATAAAAGAATAAGATCTCAAATTGCCCAAAAAATGAAAATATTTATAATGAAACTTATTGTCTTGTATAAAATCTTATGAGTAGTAACTGCTTTATAGGATCTCAAGTTTTTTTATTTGGATCTGGGATATGAATTTTTTTTATCTGTATTTTCTAAATCAATTTCAAAAAATATAGATCTAGCATGAATAATTTTCACTTATAAAATGTTAAGCTTATAAAATTAGTTGCAATGTTACAAAAAATGTCACATACCAATTTCCTATGGTGGGTGGGTGTGGTTGTTTGATGGTGGACATTCTTTTTTTTTTAGTTATAGAAAAGATAAATTGTCAAGAAAGAAGAAGTGGAGAGATACCAAAGAAGGAAATAAAATTTAGGTTTTTTTTATTAGTATTAGTAGGTACTAGAAAAATTAAAACATAAGATAATTGGATCCAAACAAAATGTAACTTTTTTCACCTCCAGACTTATCCTTATTTAGACCCAAATAACAAATAGTGAACTTTTAGTATAAACTTATTTTAGTTGAAAAATATTATAGCAAGCACACCTGTGAACAAGTGTCTTGATCTCCACTAATGGAGAAATATATAATCAATGGAATACATGGTCTATTAGAAACAAATTTTTCACTGATACATATATTATAAAATTTGTGACTTCCATCAGTTATTGTGATTCTCAAAGTACAATATATTTAATTGATAAACTTATTTGTTCTTCTCATGAAAGCCTTATTACCTAAACCTCAACATAATGGTAAATCTCATTACTTGGTCACCTAATGTGCAATATTTTGTAAACATAGATATGGATATAGTAGACAAGAACAAAGTTGTAGTAGTTTCAATAATTTGTAAAGATTATGAGAACCTTATGTGGTTTGGAAATCACTACAATATTTTTTTTCCTCCTCCTTAATTGCTAAGGGCATTCCAATGTGTAATTTTGAAATGTTAGTAACCAACATGTTTCCTACGTCATCATTAGGTGATGTCGTAGTGTAAGTGGAGGTCATCTACTCACCAATAATTACGTTATTGTTGTGGTTGTCAAAGTACAATATAAAATTTGTGACCTCCATTAATTGTTGTGGTTGTCAAAGTACAATATATTTAAATGATAAACTTATTTGTTCTTCTCATGAAAGCCTTATTACATTAACTTCTGCAAAATGGTAAATATCATTATTCTGTCACCTAATGTGCAACGTTTTGTAAAAGTTAATATGGATAGAAATGAACGAAGAGTTAGTAGTTTAATTAATTTGTAATGATTATGAGAACGTGATTGTGTTTGGAAATCACTACAATATTTTTTTGGCCTCCTTTTATATTTATAAGGCCATTCTAATGTGCAATTTTGTAATGTTATTATACAACATATTCCCCTACGTCATCATTATGTGATGACGTAATGTAAGTTGAGGTCATATACTCATCAATCACTATGTTAGATTTTCAATATAACTTTGTTACTCTAAATGTAATTAAGATGCTACGCATGTCTCTCTCATTATATCAAGTTATATGAGAATAAATAGAAATAGAGATCTCATCTGGATTACAAAGAATCAACAGGCAGATTATCTTCCTAATTATTGGATTATAAGAAATTATATGGTTTATTAAAGTCTTTGCATATCGTATTTGAATTATAAGGTGTCATGTGTCTATTAAACTAATATATACTCTTGTTGTATTTTTTTTCCTTTCAATCTTTAAATGAATTAGATATATTTTGACAAAATGGGCTACTATATATTTTTTTCTCATGTATATTTAATTAAATAATTATAAAAATACAATATCACAACATATCCTAAAGACACAGTTTGAAAGTTAATCTATAGTAACCCAAAACATCTCTACCCTAAGTTTGAAAGTTAATCTATAGTAACCCAAAACATCTCTACCCTAAACACTTATTACTACTGAAGTCTACCAAAGGAAATCGTTGTCCACTACGGTGAAAGTTGCGTCTGATATCAAAGGTATCTAATCTGTTTCTGAGACGTAATGTTGTTAGCAACCATCTTGGAATCGATTGATCCAAACTAACTCATCATCTAGTCTTGCAAAAAAATCTTCATCGATAAATGTATGTACGATCTCCAAATCATCCTTAAAATCTTCAACCTCTTTCAACATATCATTAATTTCCTTCCCACCATCTTCAACATTTTTTGGTGCCGGAAGGAAAATTTCTAGCGACGAGTAGAAAAATTTGTTTAGGTCATCAATTTTGAATTTTTGAGGGTCATGCACATTATGGAAAGATATATTTCGGCCTTTTGCGAGGGATTCTTGCACGAGGTTCTTGGCGAGTTGGCATAGGATTATTGTGTTCGTCCGTATAATTCACAATAAGAATAGTAGGGTTGGTTTTGATTTTACCTACTTGCTTTCGACCTAGGCACTCCTTTGAAGTGACACATTTATAGTAACTCCTGGTTTTATTCAAAATATTGATTATAATTCATTTGAAACTTACTAAATTTCTATAAATACATTAAAAAGCAAATACGCATTTTTTCGACGTCCTATATGAGTGTGAAATAAGGTTAATACAATAAAGATTTCATATTACTTTTAAATTGTTGACCAAATCTTATCAAATTCATTAAGTTGTATTTATTTAAAATGAATTCTAATATTTAATTTAAAACTAAGTCAAAAAAATTATATACTATTATGCAAGGGTGCTAATACATTTCCTTGGCTCCCAATAAAATGGAATATAATAAAAAAACATAACCTTTTAAAACTTTAAAACTTAGAAACCTTTCTAAATAAGTACATTAATATAAACCTAAGACTAAAATTAATTTTTGGTCAAACTCAACAACTTATATTTTCTTAATCATTTAAACTACTTAACAAGAAATACACTTTTTTGCTTCCCTAAAATAGGTTTTTTCATTTTGTTATAAAAAAACAAGACAACTAATATTCACTACCAATTCAAAGATTTCCACGGTATTAATTACATATTAATAGTAGTTTTGAAACTCCCTTTTTCCAAAAGCATACCTCACAAGTAACTACACCCTAGAGTTTAAATAACAAACTCGCTGATAAACAAACTTTACTTGAAAATGTTTATTGATCTATCTATATGAATTAATAAACTTCTTCAAACTGAAGGAGTTAGGCGTAATAGGGTTTCCTTAATCGAGATGAAACACTATTTTGGTTGATGAAAACCTAAAAGTTTTTCTAGTCTCTCTTTGTTTTTTGTTTTTAATAATCTTAAAATAAAAACATACATGAATGGTTAAAATTTTAAAAGAACTAGTTATTAAAAGTTAGAAGTTAAAAGTATTAGCGGAACCTTTTCATAGCAACCTTTCTTGGTGACCTACAAATATTAAAATAAAACAAATAGTTAACTAATTAAATAACAAAAAAATAACACCTTAAAATGTTTAAATTTATATAGAGGAAATCAATTTAAAAAATTGATTAACTAATTTTAGTTTGACTAGTTGATGCATATTTCGATGGTTAAAACTATGGATTGAGAGTTTCATAAAATTTTATATTTACTTCTATGAATATAAAACTGCAATTTTTTATACATATGGTTCTATAGAATTTTGGGTTCCAATAGTATAATGTGCTGATACAACAGAAAAAATAGATATACATCGTGGGAGTTTATTTATTTGGGAATACATTATTGTTGTTAGATTATTTATAGATGGTTTTTTTTTTTATTTCTCTAAGGTTTCATATATTTTTTTATCTATCAATCATTACATGGGTATCCAAACTTCCTGGAAAGTAATATTTCTTTGGTGATTGCAAAATTAATTTTAGTTAACATTCATATATATGAAATGTTTTTGTTTGGTGTGTCAAATTGAATTCTTTGTACAGATTGTGTTTGTAATCTTTGTATTCTTCGACAATATTTTATATATCTACTTATAGTTATCTTGTTTGTTTAGTCTATATATTTAACTAGGTATTACACAACAAAAAATTAAGTGAACTGAAACAAAAATAAATTACTAAATAATAAAATCTATGTATACCAAATAAATTAAGAATATTATTCTATATGTTCTAGCATGGTTTTGTTAGATTGGAAATGGAATGGAAATAAAATGTATTGTATTTGTATATACAAGAATATATTGTTGGTTCAAATATAGTGGGATTAATTTTTATATAATGTAATGGTTATCTAAGCCACTTTTTGGTTATAATTTTAGTATCATAATTCTAATTTATTTTTCTTTGTCTTTTATTATATATATTTGTTCAATTTATTAGTTAATTTTTATATTTATTTTTAACTTGCTGCTCTTGGGTTGTAACCCAGTTGTTTGTTTTTCTTAAATAAAAAATCTAATACTTTATATTGATAGTGTTATTTAGTAACTAAGTTCATTGTCAGATTGCACAAGACAACCAGTCAATAAAAAAGTGACAGATGGCAAATAATATAACCCTATTAGTCCAATTTATGAGTTGACACATGATAATTTGAATATATTTATCCATTAGAATACACCATGTATTCGTAGGACTAAATGTAAGTTATTTTATACGAATAGATCAACACATGCTCGACTATTAGGTTTTTGTGTAACTTATGCAATATTTTAATTTAAAATGCTTAGTATATCTTAGTATGTATAAATATTTATGGTAAGGAAATTACAACAAAACAATATATCAATAATTTATATTATTCAAAACATAATATACCATATATATTATCTTTATATAATTATAAACTGATTAGTTTATGAACTATAATTATTTCATATAATTATAAAGTGATTAATGTACTAACCTTGATTATTTTAAGAAGATATATAGATATTATCGAAATGCAATGATCATCGATCTTTGAACTATACTTTAAAATTACTTCAGTTTTTTTTATAGAGTACACCACCTTATAAAAAAATGATTATATGTGAACAATTAGAACTATAAATTATTTTTATAATATATAAGTATCCATTGTATTTAAATATAAACTAATCATGAATATTTTGATATTTTTGATTTTTTAATTAAATATAATTATATATCATTAACCCATAAACCACCACATCATATTAATTACATTTTTATATAAGAAAAAAGTATCTGTAAAGAACATCTAAAAATATGTTTTAAATAAATATTTAACCATCTTTGGTATCTCCAAAATCTCTCAATTATATCATGAAAATGTCAATTTTTTTATATGACTAATTAGATTTAATATAATTTTTACATAAATGAATAAGATCTCAAATTGCCCAACAGAATGAAAATATTTATAATGAAACTTTTTATTTTGCATAAAATCTTATGAGTAGTAATTGCTTTATAAGATCTCAATTTTTTTATTTGGATCTGGGATCTGAATTGTTTTATCTATATTTTCTAAATCAATTCTAAAAAATATAGATATAACACGAATAATTTTCACTTATAAAATGTTTAGCTTATAAAATTAGTTGCAATGTTACAAAAAAAAATGTCACATACCTATATCTTATGGTGGGTGGGGGTGGTTTTTTAATTGTGGACGATCCATTTTTTTTTAATTTACAGAAAAGATGAATTGTCAAGAAAGAAGAAGCGGAGAGATACCAAAGAAGGAAATAGATTTTAGGTTTTTTTTTGTTAGTATTAGTAGGTACTAGAAATATTAAAACATAAGATAATTGGACCCAAACAAAATATAACTTTTTTCACCTTTAGACCTATCCTTATTTAGACCCAAATAAAAGATAGTGAACTTTTAGTATAACCTTATTTTAGTTGAAAAATATTATAGCAAGCCCACCTGTGAACAAGTGTCTTGATCCTCACTAATGGAGAAATATATAAACAATGGAATATATAGTCTATTAGAAACAATTTTTTTATTGATACATATAAAATAAAATTTGTGACTTCCATCAGTTGTTGCGATTCTCAAAGTACAATATATTGAATTGATAAACTTATTTGTTCTTCTCATGAAAGCCTTATTACCTTAACCTCAACAGAATGGTAAATCTCATTACTTGGTCACCTAATGTGCAATGTTTTGTAAATGTTAATATGGATATAGTATACAAGAACAAAGTTGTAGTAGTTTCAATAATTTGTAAATATTGTGAGAACCTTATGTTGTTTGGAAATCACTACAATATTTTTTCCTCCTCCTTAATTGCTAAGGGCATTCCAATGTGTAATTTTGAATTGTTATTATACAACATGTTTCCTACGTCATCATTAGGTGATGTCGTAGTGTATGTGGAGGTCACTACTCACCAATAGTTACGTTAGATTTTCAATATAACATTGTTACTAGAAATGTAATTAAGATTCTAATGATGTCTCTCTCATTATATCAACTTTTATGAGTAAAAATGGAAATAGAGAAAGTTTCATCTTGCTTATTGTTGGGAATTATATACTAACACCTTAGGTGTCGTGAGAGATGTGCTTACACCGCCTAGGCACAAATTAATGAAAAAAAATTGATTAATTATAAAATTCCCCCTAGACGTAGGACCCTGGTCAGCTGTTAAAGCCACGACACCGAGTTATACAAAATTGATTACATATATACACTAAGAATTGGATTGAGTGTTTATATTTGTATCACATATTATGTGTTCGTCTAGCAATAAGATTAAAACATGTTGAAGAACGGATTTTTAGATAGAATCAAAGGATTCGATTTTTGTTGGATTTTTCAATTTAAATTTTGGTATAGATTTTACAAATACACTCCCTGTATCGATTAGTTTTGATGATAAAGTCATTATCAAAAATATATAAGAGAACCTTAAGCGATGTATAAATAGAGAGAGATTAAGATATGAGAAATGTGTATTTTATAGTAGGAAAGTAGAGACAAGAGTGTGTACATTTATTATTAAATGTTTAGAATTTGTTTGTATGAAATTTATACGACTTTGGAAGAATTGTACCTGGATCAAATCCCTTACACTTCCTTGTTTCACTAACCTTATCTCTGTTGTGTCGCTGTCGAGGGTGATGTCTCAGGATTCACCCATCTTTCATATTACCAATTGTTTCTTATTAAATTTCTTTATATCTTTCGCAATTTGTATTCCCAACTATATCTTGTGGACAATGTTGCTTGATGTGTCTTAACTCGTTTTTGTTATAGCATGCTATCTCATTTCTTATTTTTAAAATTTCTCATGTGGATTGCTTGAACTTTCATTTCAACGAAATTTCTTTTTTTACAAGATTCATTGTTTAATCAAATTCATTAATTGGTTATACTATGTTGTCAAAATATAATATAAGAACGATATAAAATTATATATATTACAAAATAAAATATTTAACATATGTCCGCCTTTATAATTAATCCCTCCAATTTCTCAAAGAAAGCTATTAGAGGGAGAAAAAATTTGAACCATCTTGAACTAGTCTCAAACTTTATATAATGTATATGCAAATTTGAATAAGAATAAGTGGATATGATTATTTATCTAATTAGAATTTTAATATGATATTTATAACTATTAGGGTAATATATGTTAATAATCATATTGTTTCTAGCTTCATATGTGATAAAGTTCTAATTTGTAATCTTCGAACACCCAATTGTTTTATCTTATATATTTTTTTATGCAATGTTATCTTGACACATTTATCTGAAAATGGTCTTTAGCAAATTCAATTGAAAAGTTGAGTCATTTTTCTAAATTAATTCGAACTAAGCAATGAGAAAAAAAACCTTGAAATTTTTGTAATAAACATTCCCATAAAAAATTACAAAGTTGTATGATGAAAAAATAATTACTACTTTTATAATCCATTGATATATTTGGCTATTTTATAAATCGGGACCTACATTGTAACAAAAACTTGTTTACAAATATTTTTGTAAATTTATTGAGTTTCAAGTAGGTACAATTTAAATTTGAAAGATCAAAACTAAACAATGTGACACACCTAAACTAAAAACAAAGAATGTTTTCACATATACATACATATCAATAAAAAAATAAGTCACTGCATCCATATTATATCGTAACATTAAGTGAGTGTAAACAGAATTTTGTCTTCTCATGCATAATTATTAACATATAACACTTTATTATTTTATTAAATTATAAATTTATCAATCAACCAATTTTTTTGATTTTGCAAGATTCTAATATGACATAGCTTTAAAACTTGCTTGCGATTTTTTTCACAAGATGTAGGTCTACAAAAATAATCAAAATTCATATACTTAAAGGAAAATTAAAATTATTTCATGAAAAATTTAGGCTCAGATTCTTATTGATTCAGGTTATATGTCAAAGATATAGTTCATGTTTCAATAAAGTATTCGATTTGATAACACAATATACTTCTAGTATCTAAAATAATAGATATATATATACTTGTTGTATTAAAGCCGTTTCATACTCAAGAGTCGATAGTGTACTACCTTAACGTAACCTAAAAAATCCTATTCCAAAACCCCATGATATCAAACTCAGGTAGGAGTTAATAGAGGAGTTCAACCTAACAATCTAAATAATCCGCATATAGAGCAAGGTTTTTCCGAGAATAAGCCAATTTCATATTTAAGTTGCTTGATTCAAGCCAGATCACGATATGGAAAATCAATTTATGATTTATAAAAACTACGATGGTGCTACACAACAAGGTCAAGTTGTATGTAGTAAGTTTTTTTTACAAATGTGTGATACATACATTACTCAATTTGTCACTCACGAGAAACTATATTACACCATGTTTCTATTTTGCATTGCCGGAGGTGTGAGTGAATGGTTGTATCATCAACCATCACATAAACTTATATCATAGACCAAACTGCAAGCAAGTTTCTTTGATCGCTATTGTCCACACGGTATGATAATGAAGAATCAAACACAGCTTGCTATTTTCCACCAAGATGATTGTTAAAGTGTAGGCGAGATATAGATAAAGTTTCAACATAGGTTAGCTAGATGTCCACTTCATGGTTATACCCTTCAGTTTCAATCTGCGATGTTCTATCAAGGTCTCGATTAGAATTCACAATTGAAAATAAATTACACTGAAAGAGAATATTTTTCAAATAAATGTGCCCTTTTATTTTTTATCTATACCAAACCTTATTTTTCAAAGAAATGTGCTCTTGTCTAAACATATTTAAGTTGAAAAGTATCATAGCAAACCCACATGTGAACAAGTGTCGATCTTCACTAATAGAGAAGTATATAAACAATAGAATATATAGTGTATTCGAAACAAATATTTCATTGATAAATTTAATACAAAATTTGTGACCTCCATAAATTGTTGTGGTTGTCAAAGTACAATATATTTAAATGATAAACCTATTTGTTCTTCTCATGAAATCCTTATTAAATTAACCTCTACAAAATTTTAAATATCATTACTTTGTCACCTAATGTGCAACGTTTTGTAAATGTTTATATGGATATAGTAGACAAGAACAAAGTTGTAGTAGCTTAATTAATTTGTACAAATTATGAGAACCTTATTGTGTTTAGAAATCACTACAATTTTTTTTTCCTCCTTTTACATATCTAAGGACATTTCAATGTGTATTTTGTGATGTTATTATACAACATGTTCCCCTACGTCATCATTATGTGATGGCGTAGTGTAAGTATAGGTCATATACTCACCAATCACTACGTTACATTTTCAATATAACTTTGTTACTAGAAATGTAATTAAGATGGTACTCATGTCTCTCTCATTATATCAAGTTATATGAGAAGAAATAGAAATGGAGTCTCGACTGGATTACAAAGAATCATCCGACAAATTATCTTCCTAATTATTGGATTATAAGAAATTATATGGTTTATTAAAGTCTTTCATATCGTATTTGACTTGTAAGGTGTCATGTGTCTGTTAAACTAATAGATACTCTTGTTTTATTTATTTTTTGCCTTTCAATCTTTAAATGAATTAGATATATTTTGAAAAAAGGGCTACTATATATTTTTTTTCTCATGTATATTTAATTAAATAATTATTAAAATACAATATCATTACATATCCTAAAGACACATTTTGCAAGTTAATCAATATTAACCCAAAACATCTCTACCCTAGACACTTATTACTACTAGAGTCTACCAAAGGAAATCATTGTCCACTACGGTGAAAGTTGCATCTACTATCAAAGGTATCTTATTGTTTTTGAGACGTAATTGTGTGAGCAACCACCTTGGAATCGATCGAACCAAACTAACTCATCATCTAGTCCTGTAAAAAAATCTTCATCGATGGGAGTATGTAAGATCTCCAAACCATCATTAATTTCCTCCCCACCCTCTTCAACATTTTTTGGCGCCAGAAGGACAATCTCTAGCGACGAGTAGAAAAATTTATTTGGGTCATCAATTTTGAATTTTTGAGGTGCCTGCATATTTTGGAAAGAAATATTTCGGCCTTTTGCGAGGAATTCTCGCACGAGATTCTTGGCGAGTTGGCATAGGATGATTGTGTTCATCCGTATAAGTCACAATAAGCATAGTAGGGTTGGTTTTGTTTTGATCCACTTGCTTTCGACCTAGGCACTCCTTTGAAGTGACATGTTTGTAGTAACTCCTGGTTTGATTAAAAATATTGATTATAATTTATTTGAAACTTATTAAACATCTATAAAAACATTAAAAATCAAATACACATTTTTTAGACGTCCTATATAAGTGTGAAATAAGGTTAATGCAATAAAGATTTCATATTACTTTTACGTTGTTGACCAAATCTTATCAAATTCATTAAGCCGTATTTATTTAGAATGAAATATAATATTTAATCTAAAAAATAACTCAAAAAAGCATATACTCGTATGTGCGGGTGCTAATACATTTCCTTGCCTTACAATAAAATAGAATATAATAAAAAAAACTTACACTTTTAAAACTTAAAAACATATAAACCTTTCTAAATAAGTACATTAATATAAACACAAGACTAACATTAATTTTTGGTCACACTCATTTGTCAGTAGTACTTTATTTCATAAAAAAAACTTAAATTTCCTAATCATTTAAACTACTTAACATGAAATACACTTCTTGGTTCCCTAAAATAGGGTTTTTTCCTTTTATTTAAAAAACCAATATGAGTAATCTGCACTACCAATCCAAAGATTTTCACTGTATCAATTATATATTAATAGTAGTTTTGAAACTACCTTTGCCAAAAACATACCTCATAATTTACTAAACCTCAAAGTTTAAATAACAAACTTAAGCTTTATTGATCTCTCTGTGTGAAGTAATAAACTTTAAACTCAAGGAGTTGAGCGTAATAGGGTTACCTTAATCAAGATAAAACACTATTTTGGTTGATGAAAACCTAAAAGTTTTTCTAGTCTCTCTTCGTTTTTTGTTTGTAACAACCTAAAAATACAAATATACATGAATCGTTATAATGGTAAAATAACTGTTAGTTATTAAAAATTAGAAGTTAAAACAGTTCGAATTAATGATTATATGACGTTTAGGTGGAGTTGAGATATCAAGCTATTGTGATTTAAATTCATGTCATTGAATTTTGAATTCTCGTTCTTAACCCTTTCATTGAGACATAATTACAACATATATACTCATTAAACTATTTAATATTGTAACATAAGTTTTGTCTTAGAAAACTATATCCAGAATAAGATTTTGATATGAAAGAGTATTCTTAAAACATGCTTTGATATTTTAGGTTTTCTTGGTATTCTATATTTAAATTTTCTTCACTATCTAAGATATTCTTATGGAATTTTACCACCACATATTTTGGAGCTTCTAAACCCTTCCAATACACTTTTCAGAAGTCCTTTTTCCAAGTAGCCATCAGAATAAGAATCATGAAAGTTGAATCAAAGCAAACAAATAATTGGATTAAATTTGGAAGGACTGTAAAAAGAAGGTCCCTCTAACAAAAAAAATCATCTAGTTGAAAAATCAAACTCCCTCATATCCACGTACAATATTCTAGTGGATACAAGAGTTGAGAGGTTGTGTGTAGTTAATTGTATTGGATAAAAATGTGATTAAAATTTGCATCACAAGTTTCAAAAGAGTCATTACACAAGATGCAAATATTGATGTAAAAACATCATCAAAAGTCATCTAGACATAATAAAAGTTCGACAAAAAATATTAAAGAAAAAATCTAGTAACATTATGTAAGAAAATAGAAATTCTACATCAAATATTATTTGTTAAAGAAGTAATATAGTATAAAGTTGTTATTAATAAAAAATATATTTATCAATACCATATACTATTTAATAGATAATTAAATTATATAGAGTAAAATATACAAAAAATTATACATTTCAACTAGTATAATTATAATGCAACAAAAAAGAATATTTAATGAGAATAAGGTATTATATTAACTGAAAACAAGAAAACAAGTAAATAACAAAAAATATCCAAATATTTATTATCTTCTCAACCAAATAAAAAACTTATATTCATGTTTATTCCAAATATTCCTTCCATATGAGTACTTAAATAAATGAAAGTATAATCTATTTATTTGGAATACTATTTTCTATGATAATTCTAATAAGATTGAGATAATGTTACAATGTTCTTCATAAGAAATCAAATTATATGTAGAAATAATTTTTATGTCTATATTGTTTTCCTAATGTTACTTAATGTCAAGAACATTTACTTTATGTTTTGATTTTATAAAATTTTGCGTATGAAATTTGTTTTAAGATATACATATTATGAGTTTTATTATATACTGAGTAAATAAATGTATATATTTAGATATCTATGTTAAGGAATGAATTGAAAATTTTATGAGTTCAAATTGTATGAATTAAAATATAAATCAAAATAAAATGAGAAGTATGGGGACAGTAAAAAAGTATTTTATAACACTAAGATACGAGCGATAAATTGTGAAACTCTACTAAGTGCCAATTTAGAAGTGTTTATAGGGAAAAATATTTAATAGTGCTTTTAGAACATTCTAAGTGTGTTAGTCCCTAAAAAACCTTTTTAAGAGAACTATCAAATATATGCTTCTTAAAAAATATACTTAAAGTGATTTTAGATTTTAAAATAATTTTTATAATTTTTTAAAATATTTCAATTCAATTCTAAAAGCGTTTTTATATTTAAATAAGCAGTTCTGAACAGACACTATGTATATATACCTCTCTTGAATACAATAAATATATTATTTATATCTATTACTTTAAAGGTATTTTATAAATGTTTATAATTTTTTAATGTATTTTTTTTTTAAAAAAATTTTAGGTACGCAGTAAGAACAAATGAGTAGTTAAATATTATTGAATAATCTTAAGGCTAACTAAACTAGGTCCGTCATCCATTACTACAAAATTTAAATACATTATTTGACTTAAATCTCCCACACAACACTTTTATCATTCTCTCAATTTATATTGTGTGTTATAATTTCTTCAAGATTATCTTTCTCGTAATTGTTATTTATATTTGAAATATATATATTTGTTTAAAATACATCACAATCCTCATTAATTAGAGTAATCAAGTACAATACTATTACAAATGGTTACAATATTCTCGTTTTTATGACATTTCATTATATTGATCATTGTTTAAAAGAATTGTTTTGATAAAATGTTAAGGCCATAAATCAAATTTTATAGTCTTTTAGGGATAAAAAATTCCACAAATCTAATAACTCACTCAAACATCTTCAACTACTAACCAATTTTATTTTTTATAAATTTTAAATGTTATTAAATTTATTGCCCATACAGTTTTTGTCACAAATTATATTATTGTATTTATATTTAATTTATAAATTATATCTATTTGAAATTAATACATAAACTAAAATATTTTAATATCCTAGACTGAACAATATAAAAATTTAAATTATTACTATTATACACAATTTTATTTTAAAATAAACAACACTTTAGAATTATATTTTACTACAATTTCTTTTTGTTTACTAATTTTAATATGATTTTGATTACTATAATTATATGGTATGTATCTCAAAACTTTTCAAATATATTATAGAATAATAATTACGATATTAAAAATTGTATTAACATATAAAGAAGTTATACATAAATTAAATTATGTTAAATAAATTAAAATAACTATTAAAGACACCATAACTCAATACTTATTACAGGTTTTAATTAAAAAATAATAATATAAAACAAAAAAATCACTAAAATCTCACAAATAATTCATTCATACTAGCCAAATGAAAAATTAAATTCTAACCTAGCACATATGAGGTTAGTAAATATATTCAGGTGTTGTCAATATAAAATTATCGTTGGATAAGTATATGTATGAAAGATTTTAAGTTATGCGTCAGACATAGCTAATTGACATAAGAGTATGTTGTTGTCTTATATTCATATTCAAATTTAATATATATTTAATTATTTTTTTACTTAGACAACCTATTATATATCGTTATCAACTAATATGATATGACTACTTGTTTCATATAATAATTTAAAACCCATTAATAGGTCTCTTTCTGCTTGAATATTTAATATTTTAATCATAAACATTAAGTCCAAAACTTACACCTACTTTTATCTTACCAATTATTATATTACTACTAAATAAAAATAAAATCTTTTAATATTATATTTTTTGTATAAATGTTATAGTTAACAAATTTTTCAGTCACATACATTATTACATTACTATATTTAATAAAAAATTGTTACACTATGTAAAAAATAGAAATTATAGATGAAAAATTATTTAATAAAGAAATAATATTATACTAAAAGAAAACAGGGAATCGAAACACAATTTATGGCCTTTGGCGAAGCTATCGGTGTAGATATTTCCGACACCTTACACTACATTAAAAAGTATATTAAAAAGAGTTGCATCTAATTAGAATTTTAATATGATATTTATAACTATTATGGTAATATATGTTATTAATCATATTGTTTCTAGCTTCATATATGACAAAGTTGTAATTTGTAATCTTCGAACACCCAATTGTTTTATCTAATATAATTTTTAATGTAATGTTATCTTGACACATTTGTCTACAACCTTGATAATTTTATTTAAACTAATAACTAAAACACCAATTTGTTCATAAAAAAATAAAACGGAGAAAATTTATCATTGTAAATATCTTTTAAGAAAAATAAGTTTAATACAGTAAAGATTTAGTATTACTTTTACATTGTTGACCAAATATTATCAAATTCATTAAATAGTATTTTATTAGAATGAAATCTAATATTTACTCTAAAAACTAAATCAAAAAAATTATATACTCACATGCACTAGTTGTAATACATTTACTTTCCTCCCAATAAAATGAAATATTAATAAAAAATAACCTTTAAAATCTTAAAAACATAGAAACCTTTCTAAATAAGTACATTCATATAAAACTATGACTAACTGTAATTTATAGTTAAACTCATTTATCGGCAGTACTTCATTTTATAAAAAAAACTTATATTTCTTAATCATTTAACCTACTTAATGAGAAATAAACTTTTCTACTTCCCTCAATAAGGTTTATTTCATTCTATTTAAAAAAACAAGACTAATAATCTTCAGTGCCAATGTAAATATTTTCACTCTATCAATTACATATTAATAGTATTTTTGAAACTCCCATTTTCCAAAAACATACCTCACAAGTAACTACACCCTAGAGTTTCAATAACAAAATCATTAGTTAAACAAAATTTACCCGAAAAGCTTTATTGATTTCTCTATATGAAGTAATTAACTTCTTCAAATTCAAGGAGTTGAGCGTAATAGGGTTTCCTTAATCGAGATGAAACACATATGTTTGGTTGATAAAAACCTAAAAGTTTTTCTAGTCTCTCTTTGTTTTTTGTTTGTAATAACCTAAAAAGATAAATATACATGAATGGTTAAAATGGTAAAATAACTCGTTATTAAAAGATAGAAGTTACGAATATTAGCCAAACCTTTTCATAGCCACCCTTCATGATGCCCTATAAATATTAAAATTAAACAAATGGTTAACTAATTAAAAGAACAAAAAATAAAAAAATAACACCTTAAAATGTATAAATTTATATAGAAGAAATCAATTTAAAAAAGGTTAAAACATAACAACAATAATTGCTCAACTAAGTGTAGTTTGACCGGTAAATACATATTTCGATGGTTAAAACTATGTGATGAGAGTTTCTCAAACTTTTATGGTTACTTCGATGAATATAAAATTGTAATATTTTTTACATATGGTTCTATAGAATTTTGGGTTTCAAACAGTATAATGGTCTATTAAAATAAAAAAATTAGATACATAGAGCAGCTTATTAATTGTTGTAATTTATATACATATTTATTTATTCGGGAATGCATTATTGTTGTTGAATCTTTCAATAATTATGTGGGTATGCAAACTTCCCAGTAAGTTATACCTCTTTGGTCAATTCAAAATTAATTCATATATAGCTACCATTTTTATTTGGTATTCTAATAAAATTCCTGGTATAGATTGTGTTTGTCATCTTTCTATTCTTCGCCAATATGTTTAATCTAGTTATAGTTGACTTTTTTGTTTAGTCTATATATTTAACTATCACAAAAATTTATGTGTCTTGAAACCAAAATAATTTACAAAATAATAAAATCTATGGATACCAAAACAATTAAGATTATTATTTTATAGCATGCTTGTGTTAGAATGGAAATGGAATATAAATAAAATGTATTGGTATACAAGAATATGTGGATGACTAGGACACTTTTTAGTTATATCTTTAGTATCCTAATCCATGTTTATCTTTTTTGTGTTTTTTTTATATATATTTGTTTAATTGATTAGTTAATTTTTCTATTCATTTTTATCCTGCTCCTTTTGGGTTGTAACCCCATTTAATGTTGTTTCTTTTTCGGAATTACAAAATCTAATACTTTATATTGATAGTATTATTTAGTAACCAAGTACATTGAGAAATTGCGTTAGACAACAACTCAATAAGAAAGTGACATGTGGCAAATAATATAATATTATTAGTTATGTAATAATTAGAATAGGTTAAAACTTCGAAGTACATTTATTCACCAATGATAATAATTCAGTTTGAAAAGAAAAAATCAAACTTACGGAATTAAATTCCACAATATTTGAAGAGATTCCAAAATAAATTTATAAAAGTATAGAATTGATAAATTTTCATGAACACGTTACACAAGAAAAAATTTCTTATAGGTTACAAATATAGGGGTGGACACATGTCAATGTGAAAATATTTTATCCATTAAAATACACCAAGTATTGGTAGGACTAAATATAAGTTATTTTATACGATTATATCATCACATGCTCAACTATTAGGTTTTTGTGTCATTTATACAATCTTATAATTTAAAATGTTTCATATATTTTAGTATGTATAATTACTTGTTGGTAAGGAAATTACAATACAACAATATATCAAAAATTTGTATTATCCAGAACATAATATACTATGTATATATATTATCTTTATATATAGACTCTTATGAGTAGTAACTTTTGAGGAAACTGAATTTTTTATTTGTATTTTCTAAATCAATTTTAAAAAAATTAAGATCTAGCATGAATAATTTTCACTAATGAAACATTTAGCATATAAAATTAGTTGCAATGCTACGAAAAAAAGTCATATAGTGATTTCTTGTGCTGGTAAGGGTGGTTGTGTTGATTGTGGATGTTATTTGTTTTTTAAAATTTAAAAAAAGAATATGAGGTGTCAAGAATGAAGAAGCTCAGAGCTACCAAAGAAGAAAATATATTTTAGGGTTTTTTATTAGTATTAGAAAATATCCAACATAAGATAATTGGTCCAAAATTAAATGTAATGTTATTCCACTTTAAAATTATCCTTATTTAGGCCCAAATAACAAATAGTGGACTTTGAGTCTAAACTTATTATAGTTGAAAAGTATTATAGAAAACCCACATGTGAACAAGTGTCGATCTTCACTAGTGGAGAGATATATAATCAATAGAATATATAGTGTATTAGAAACAAATTTTTCATGGATAAATATAATATAAAATTTGTGACCTCCATCAATTGTTGTGGTTGTCAAAGTAAAATAATTTTAAATGATAAACTTATTTTTTCTTCTCTTGAAAGCCTTACTACATTAACCTCTACAAAATTGTAAATATCATTACTTTGTCACCTAATCACCTAATGTGCAACGTTTTGTAGAAGTTAATATGGATAGACAAGAATGAAGTTTTAGTAGTTTAATTAATTTGTAAAGATTATGAGAACGTAATTGTGTTTGGAAATCACTACAATATTTTTTTGGCCTACTTTTATATTTCTAAGGCCATTCCAATGTGCAATTTTGTAATGTTATTATACAACATATTCCCATACGTCATCCTTATGTGATGGCGTAGTGTAAGTATACTCATCAATCACTACATTAGATTTTCAATATAACTTTGTTACTAGAAATGTAATTAAGATGATATGCATGTTTCTCTCATTATATCAAGTTATATTAGAAGAAATAGAAATAGTGATCTCAACTAGATTACAAAGAATCATCTGGCAGATTGTCTTCCTAATTATTGGATTATATGAAATTATATGGTTTATTAAAGTCTTTCATATCTTATTTGACTTGTAAGGTGTCATGTGTCTATTAAACTAATATATACTCTTGTTGTATTTATTTTTTGCCTTTCAATCTTTAAATGAATTAGATATATTTTGACAAAAAGGGCTACTATATATTTTATTCTCATGTATATTTAACTAAATAATTATAAAAATACAATATCACAACATATCCTAAAGACACAGTTTGCAAGTTAATCAATAGTAACCCAAAACATCTCTACCCTAGACACTTATTACTACTGAAGTCTACTAAAGGAAATCGTTGTCCACTACGGTGAAAGTTGCGTCTGATATCAAAGGTATCTTATCTGTTTCTCAGACGTAATGTTGTGAGCAACCATCTTGGAATCGATCGAGGCAAACTAACTCATCATCTAGTCCTGCGAAAAAATCTTCATCGATAGAAGTATGTAAGATCTCCAAACCATCATTAAAATCGTCAACCTCTTTCAACATATCATTAATTTCCTCCCCACCATCTTCAACATTTTTGGCGCCGGAAGGACAATCTCTAGTGACGAGTAGAAAATTAGGTCATCAATTTTGAATTTTTGAGGGTCATGAACATTTTGGAAAGAGATATTTCGGCCTTTTGCGAGGGATTCTGGCACGAGGTTCTTGGCGAGTTGGCATAGGATGATTGTGTTCATCCATATAAGTCACAATAAGAATAGTAGGGCTAGTTTTGTTTTGATCTACTTGATTTCGACCTAGGCACTCCTTTGATGTGACACATTTGTAGTAACTCCTGGTTTTATTCAAAATATTGATTATAATTCATTTGAAACTTACTAAACATCTATAAATACATTAAAAAACAAATACGCATTTTTTAGACGTCCTATATAAGTGTGAAATAAGGTTAATACAATAAAGATTTCATATTACTTTTAAATTGTTGACCAAATCTTATCAAATTCATTAAGTCGTATTTATTTAGAATGAATTCTAATATTTAATTTAAAACTAAGTCATAAAAATTATATACTATTATGCAAGGGTGCTAATACATTTCCTTGGCTCCCAATAAAATGGAATGTAATAAAAAAACATAACCTTTTAAAACTTTAAGACATAGAAACCTTTCTAAATAAGTACATTAATATAAACCTAAGACTAACATTAATTTTTGGTCAAACTCATTTGTCGGTAGTACTGTATTTCTTAAAAAAACTTATATTTCTTAATCATTTAAACCACTTAACAAGAAATACACTTATTTGCATCCCTAAAATAGGTTTTTTCATTTTGTTTTAAAAAAACAAGACGACTAATCTTCACTACCAATTCAAAGATTTTCACGGTATCAATTACATATTAATAGTAGTTTTGAAACTCCTTTTTCCAAAAGCATACTTCACAAGTAACTACACCATAGAGTTTTAAAAACAAACTCACTGATAAATAATATTTACCTAAAAAGCTTTATTGATTTATCTATACGAATTAATACACTTCTTCAAACTGAAGGAGTTAGGCGTAATAGGGTTTCCTTAATCGAGATGAAACACTACTTTGGTTAATGAAAACCTAAAAGTTTTTCTAGTCTCTCTTTATTTTCTTTTTGTAATAATCTTAAAATAAAAATATACATGAATGGTTAAAATTTTAAAAGAACAAGTTATTAAAAGTTAGAAGTTAAAAGTATTAGCGGAACCTTTTCATAGCCACCTTTCTTGGTGACCTACAAATATTTTAATAAAACAAATAGTTAACTAATTAAAAAAACAAAAAAAACAAAGAAATAACACCTTAAAATGATTAAATTTATATAGAGGAAAAAAAATTAAAAATTGATTAACTAATTATAGTTTGCATATTTCGATGGTTAAAACTATTGATTGAGAGTTTCATAAAATTTTATATGGTTAAAACTATTTATTGAGAGTTTCATAAAATTTTATATTTACTTCGATGAATATAAAACTGGAATTTTTTTACATATGGCTCTATAGAATTTTGGGTTCCAATAGTATAATGTACTCATACAACAGAAAAAATAGATATACAGCGTGGAAGTTTATTTATTTTGGAATGCATTATTGTTGTTAGATTATTTATCGATGGGTTTTTTGTATTTCTCTTATGTTTCATATATTTTTTTGATCTATCAATCATTACATGGGTATCCAAACTTCCTGGAAAGTAATATTTCTTTGGTGATTGAAAAATTTATTTTAGTTAACATTCATATATATGAAACGTTTTTGTTTGTTGTGTCAGATTGAATTCTTTATATAGATTGTGTTTGTCATCTTTGTATTCTTCCACAATATTTTATATATCTATTTATAGTTAACTTGTTTGTTTAGTCTATATATTTAACTAGGTATTACACAACAAAAAATTAAATGAACTGAAACAAAAATAAATTAATAAATAATAAAATCTATGTATACCAAATAAATTAAGACTATTATTCTATATGTTCTAGCATGGTTTTGTGAGATTGGTAAGGGAATGGAATAAAATGTATTGTATTTGTATATACAAGAATATATGGTTGGTTCAAATATAGTGGGATTAATTTTTATATAATGTATTGGCTGTCTAGGCCACTTTCTAGTTATAATTTTAGTATCATAATTCTAATTTATTTTTATTTATCTTTTATTATATATATTTGTTCAATTTATTAGTTAATTTTTCTATTCATTTTTAACTTGCTCCTCTTGGGATGTAACCCCGTTTAATGTTGTTTGTTTTTCTTAAATAAAAAATCTAATACTTTATATTGATAGTGTTAATTAGCAACCAAGTTCATTGTCAAATTGCACAAGACAACAACTCAATAAGAAAGTGACAGATGGCAAATAATATAATCCTTAGTCCAATTTATGAGTGGACACATGACAATTTGAATATATTTATCCATTAGAATACACCATGTATTTGTAGGACTAAATGTAAGTTATTTGATACTACGAATATATCAACACATGCTCGACTATTAAGTTTTTGTGTAACTTATACAATATTTTAATTTAAAATGTTTAGTATATCTTAGTATGTATAATTATTTATGGTAAGGAAATTACAACAAAAAAATATATCAATAATTTATATTATTCAAAACATAATATACCATATAATTATAAAGTGATTAATATACTAACATTGATTATTTTAAGAATATATCTGGATATTATCGAAATACAATGATCATCGATCTCTCAACTATAATTTAAAATTACTTCAATTTTTATAGAGTACACCACCTTATGAAAAAAATGATTACATGTGAACAATTAGAACCATACATTATTTTTATAATATATAAGAATCCATTGTATTTAACATTAAATATTCATGAATATTTTGATATTTTTTTTTTTAATTAAATAAAATTATATATCATTAACCCATAAACCACCACATCATATTAATTACATTTTTATATAAGAAAAAAGTATTTGTAAATAACATCTAAAAATATTTTTTAAATAAATATTTCTCTCAATTATATCAAGAAAATATGAATTTTTTTATATGGCTAGTTAGATTTAATATAATTTTTACATAAAAGAATAAGATATCAAATTGCCTAACAGAATGAAAATATTTGTTATGAAACTTTTTGTTTTGTATAAAATCTTATGAGTAGTAACTGCTTTATAGGATCTCAATTTTTTTATTTGGATCTGGGATCTGAATTTTTTTTATCTGAATTTTTTTTATCTGAATTTTTTTTATCTGTATTTTCTAAATCAATTTGAAAAAATATATATCTAGCATGAATAATTTTCACTTATAAAATGTTTAGCTTATAAAATTAGTTGCAATGATACAAAAAATGTCACATACCGATTTCTTATGGTGGGTGGGGGTGGTTGTTTGATGGTGGACATTTTTTTTTAATTTATAGAAAAGATAAATTGTCAAGAAAGAAGAAGCGGAGAGATACCAAAGAAGGAAATAAATTTTAGGTTTTTTTTATTAGTATTAGTAGGTACTAGAAAAATTAAAACATAAGATAATTGGACCCAAACAAAATGTAACTTTTTTCATCTCTAGACTTACCCTTATTTAGACCCAAATAACAGATAGTGAACTTTTAGTCTAAACTTATTTTAGTTGAAAAATATTATAGCAAGCCCACCTGTGAACAAGTGTCTTGATCTTCACTAATGGAGATATATATAATCAATGTAATACATAGTCTATTAGAAACAAATTTTTCATTGATACATATAATATAAAATTTGTGACTTCCATCAGTTGTTGTGATTCTCAAAGTACAATATATTTAATTTATAAACTTATTTGTTCTTCTCATGAAAGCCTTATTACCTTAACCTCAACAGAATGATAAATCTCATTACTTGGTCACCTAATGTGCTATGTTTTGTAAACGTTAATATGGATATAATAGACAAGAACAAAGTTGTAGTAGATTCGATAATTTGTAAATATTATGAGAACCTTATGTGGTTTGGAAATCGATACAATATTTTTTTTCCTCCTCCTCAATTGCTAAGGGCATTCCAATGTGTAATTTTGTAATGTTAGTAAACAACATGTTTCCTACGTCATCATTAGGTGATGTCGTAGTGTAAGTGGAGGTCATCTACTCACCAATAATTACGTTAGATTTTCAATATAACATTGTTACTAGAAATGTAATTAAGATTCTACTGAAGTCTCTCTCATTATATCAACATTTATGAGTGAAAATGGAAATAGAAAACTCGACTGGATTACAAAGATTCATCTCGCATATTGTTGGGTATTTTATACTAACACCTTAGGTGTCGTGAGAGATGTGCTTACACCGCCTAGGCACAAATTAATGAAAAAAATTGATTAATTATAAAATGCCCCCTAGACGTAAGACCCTGGTCAACTGCCAAATCCACGAAACCGATTATACAAAATTAATTTAAATATATACAGTAAGAGTTTGATTGAGTGTTTATATTTGTATCCCATATTATGTGTTCATCTGGCAATAATATTAAAACATGTTGAAGAACGGATTTTAGATGGAATCAAAGGATTCGATTTGTGTTGGATTTTTCAATTTGAATTTTGTTATAAATTTTACAAATACACTCCCCGTATCGATAAGTTTTGATGATAAAGTCATTATCAAATATATATAAGAGAACCTTAAGAGATTTATAAACAGAGAGAGATTGAGATATGAGAAATGTGTATTTTATAGTAGGAGAGTAGAGACAAGAGTGTGTACATTTATTATCAAATGATTAGCATTTGTTTATAAGAAATTTATACGACTTTGGAAGAATTATACCTGGATCAAATCCCTTACACTTCTTTATTTCACTAAACTTATCTATTTTGTATCACAGTCGAGGATGATGTCTCAGGATTCACCCATCTTTCTTATTACAAATTGTTTCTTATTAAATTTCTCTATATCTTTTGCAATTTGTGTTCCCTACTATATCTTATGGACAATGTTGCTTGATGTGTCTGAACTTGCTGTTGTTATAGCATGTTATCTCTCTTTTTATTTTTAAAATTTCTCATGTGGATTGCTTGAACTTTCATTTCAACGAAATTTCTTTTCTTACACGATTCATTGTTTAATCAAATTTATTTATTGTTCATACTATGTAGTCAAAATAGAACATAAGAACGATATAAAATTATATTTATATTACAAAATAAAATATTTAACATATGTCCGCCTTTATAATTAATCCCTCCAATTTCTCAAATTAAGCTATTAGAGGGAGAAAAAATTTGAACCACCTTGAACTAGTCTCAAACTTTATATAATGTATATGCGAATTTGAATAAGAGTAAGTGGATATTATTATTTATCTAATTAGAATTTTAATATGATATTTATAACTATTAGGGTAATATATGTTAATAATAATATTGTTTCTAGCTTCATATGTGACAAAGTTGTAATTTGTAATCTTCGAACACCCAGTTGTTTTATCTTATATATTTTTTATGCAATGTTATCCTGATACATTTATCTGAAAATGGTCTTTAGCAAATTCACTTGAAAATGTGAGTCATTTCTATAAATTAATTCGAACTAAGCAATGAAAAAAAAACCTTCAAATTTTTTGTATAAATATTCACATAAAAACTTGCAAAGTTGTATGATGGAAAAATATTTGCTACTTTTATAATCCATTGATATATTTGGCTATTTTATAAAACGGGACCTACACCGAAACAAAAACTTATTTATAAATATTTTTATAAATTTATTGAGTTTCAAGTAGGTACAATTTAAATTCGAAAATCGCACGATCCAAACTAAACATTGTGACACACCTAAACTAAAAAACAAAGAATGTTTTCACATATACATACATATCAATTGAAAAATCAATCACTGCATCCATATTATAGGTACACATTAAGTGAGTGTAAACGAAATTTTTTCTTCTCATGCAGAATTATTAACATATAACAACTTATTATTTTATCAAATTATAAATTTATCAATCAACATTTTTTTATGATTTTGCAAGATTCTAAAATGACATAGCTTTAAAACTTGCTTGCGATTTTCTTCCCAAGATGTAGGTCTACAAAAATAATCAATATTCATATACTAAAAGAAAATTTAAAATTATTTCATGAAAAATATAGGATCAGATTCTTATTGATTCAGGTTATATGTCAAAGATATAGTTTATATCTCAATAAAATATTCTATTTGATCACACAAAATACTTCTAGGATCTAAAATAATAGATATATATCCTTGTTGTATTAAAGCCTTTTCATACTCAAGAGTCGAGAATGTACTACCTTAGCGTAACCTAAAAAATCATATTCCAAAACCCCCATGATATCAAACTCGGGTAGGAGTTAATAGAGGAGTTCCACCTAACAATCTGAATAATCCGCATATAGAGCAAGGTTTTTCCGAGAATAAGCTAATTTCATATTCAAGCTGCTTGATTCAAGCCAGATCACGATATGCAAAATCAATTTATGATTAATGGAAACTACGATGGTGCTACACAACAAGGTCAAGTTGTATGGAGTAAGATTTTTATACAGATGTGTGATACCTACATTACTCAACTTGTCACTCATGAGACACTATATTATTCCATTTTACTATTTTGATTTACCGGAGATGCGAGTGAATGGTTGTATCATCAACCATCACATTCAATTATATCATGGACAAAACTGCAAGCAAGTTTCTTTGATTGCTAGTATCCACACGGTATGATAATGAAGAATCAAACAGAGCTTGCCATTTTCCACCAAGACGATGGTTAAAGTGTAGGCGAGACATAGATAAAGTTTCAACATAGGTTAACTAAATGTCCACTTCATGGTTATACCCTTCAGTTTCAATTTGTGATGTTCTATCAAGGTCCGATTATAATTTAAATTGAAAATAAATTACATTGAAAGAGAAGATTTTTCAAAGAAATGTGCCCCTGTATTTTTTATTTATACCAAACCTTATTGTTATTAATTGTTTTGATTTTTGTATGATTTGCATTACTAAAAAAAATTGTCATTAACATATTTAGTTATATTTTTAAAAATTAAGGAATACATTAACACACTAATATATAGATAATTAACAAATAATATGTTTATTTATAATAGATAAAATAGCATAAAGTGTCAAAAAAATATTCTTAACATATCTTATTTTTCTCTCAAAATTTCAAGTTATGGTTCGGTTAAATTTGTTATCTTAATGGATTGTTGAGTTTGTTTAATTTGTTGAATATGTTTATAGGGGTTCATTTATAAAATAAGGCCCAAAAAACTTTATAAAGAATTATCTTGTCAATTGAAGTCCACAATGCTAAATAAGTCTTGAAATATCACTATGGCTAGTTATGCATTTTTTTTGTTGTACAATCTTATTGACCACTAACACCAAAAGCTCAACCCATATTATATGTGTATATATTCAAACCCTATTTTCCAAAACTCACCGCCTCCTTATTCCTTATTATGTCCATCTCTACCTCTATATAAATCACCACTATAATAATGTAGGTAAGCGTATATGAATTTCCATTTCAGATATATGTGTAAATATTTACTTGATTTGTGTAAGCTTGTGAACAACATTGTATCGTTAATCACTAAGATCGATGGTCATAACATTTCAATTGAGGTATGCTTTTTTATTATACCTTTATTCCTTATGGTTTGATTTTTATAGTTTTAATTTTAGGGTATCCGGTAAATGAATTTTGTATATAATTCTTGCACGTTATATATTCTTTAATTAACATAAATATATATTATTTTTAGGTTTCTGAATTATAAATTATTTTATAAAATACAATTATACATTATTTGATAAAATACAATTATACATTATTTTATTAAATACATGTGATGTTTATAATTTTTATTAAAATATTTGTGCATCTAAAACTAATTTATTATCGTTCTCAACCTAACTATTTTGTGATGAACAAAGAAATAGCTCTATAAATCCACTAGTAAACAAAAAAGTTTAAATCTACATGGTAATTTTAACGACATACATATTGCATTTAAAAATATTTATTTAATCTCTAAAACATTATGTCTACTATTTACAAGAAGAAAAAATGATTTATGAGTTGAAGCATCTCCTTCGAAGCAATATCATTCAACTATATAATTCAATATGAGTCTCGTTACTAAATTCCTTACCTATCATTTTATCACTCGTACATGTGGTCACACTTTTCATATCCCAACTTTAAAATAAGTAATTTACTCAAAAATGAAATGTCTTTACAGGTTGTTATTCCTCTTCATCTTCAAGTTCTTTACATGTTCTTTACAGGTTCTTTACAGTGTTGAAATTACGGATGCGTATTTACCTCCATGGATAATATACAGTGTTTCTGAAGCTATTATTGGGTCTGATGAGACTAGTTTTGAAGCCAGGTATATATATATATATATATATATGCAGTAATTAAATATTAATATTCAAAATAATTAATTCAGTGTTATGTTATTATGATGTAGTTTTGTTACGGAACAAGTATCGATGGGATTTAATGATAGTTTAGAAATGGTTGAATAAAATTGTGAAGATGAAGAAGGATTGAAAAAGAGTGTTTGGAATAGGAAATGCCAAACTTTTTTCTCATATGAGTTGAATGTTTGTTAAAGGGTTTAAGTATAGTGGTGGATCTTATACTCTTTCTGTTGGCCCTGTTTGATCTATATATGTATTTTGAATTCTTTTTTGGACACAAACTTTTCAAGGTTTATGTAATCTCTTGGTTGTATTAAGGAGCTTTGTACAAGGTTTATTTTTGGGGTATTTTGGGTACCTTATCGTTGATATTTGAAAACAATTGGGTGAAGAAACACGCTTATGTTGAAAGTGAAATTTAAAGTATCTTGAAAACATTTCTCTATTTATAAAGATAGAAAATTATATGTTGTACATGCTTAATATACTGATAATTTAATTAATAAAACAACTATACTCTTACGTTATTGAAGATCCACTAGTTAAGAGTGTTATCTTCATTAAAATATCTTCATTAAGAGTGTTAATTTTACAAGATAAAGGACTAAATTGCAGAAGATTCCTTACTTTGTTAATTAAGGATAAGATTCGTTCAGAAGTTGTTTATAGTAGAAGCCCAAATAACATGACCCCATTTTAAACAACAGAAGCCCAATATCACTTTGGAAAAAAAGAAGAAGAGAGAAGCCCATCTTCAAACCCATCTTGCAACTGAATCTCTTTTAAATTAAATATAAAAGGAACATAACAAATTTAGCAAAACAACCAAATATATCTCTCTACACTTACTTCTCACCCGAAAAAAAGACTCACTTCTCAACGGAAAATTCACTCATTTCTCACCGGAAAATTCTCTATTGTACGGGAAGGAAAACTCTTCATTTCACCATGTTGATTTCTATTTCTCAATTCATTGGCTTCTTAGCTTCGCTCTCTCCCTGTGCCTCTGTGCCTCTTCACCTCTTTTGATATGCAATTTGCTTAGGTACATATTGTTTGTCTCATAAATTATTGTCTCATCCGACTTCTTTTTCATGTTTAGCTATTATTCTTATCTGTAATATATGGAATTTCATTTACACAATCAATTTTCTGATATTCATAATATAATTATTTATTTATAATTAGTTTAGGTCAAACCAATTGTAGAATTCATATAATGTAATGTAACTGTATGATATGATTATCTATAGATTAATTTTTTAATAGAGTTTATATAATAATTTTGTTTAAATCAAAGTGTGTTTTATCGATTAACCTTTGTTATTTAGTTGAATTAGTGTATGTTCTGAAATTGTTATGTAGTTGAATCAAAGTGTGATTTATCATTTAAGCTTTGTTATTTAGTTGAATCAGCGTATGTTCTTAAATTGTTATGTAGTTGAATCAAAGTGTGTTATGTAAACTAAGTATATTTAATAAATCAAATCTTAATTGTTCAGTTTAATTATCTATACACTAAACTTGTTATGTAGTTAAATCAGATTTAAGAAAGGAAAACTATCCAAAGATTAACAAAAAATGGTTCAAGGAAAAGAAGTTTAAGTGGCTCTTCAAGTAAGAGATCAAACATTCCAGTACATTCTACTTCAAATGAGGCAGTCACATCGCCCGTATATCATGATTCCATACAATCACCACCCCCTGATATTTATTCAATAGCAGTTGAATTAGTGAAGGGTAATAATTCTTTCACTCTTGTTATTTATATTGTTTATATATGTGTATATATGTGTATATATATTATCAAACTAAACGATTTGTCTTGGCATATAAGATAACTCAAAGGACACTAGAAAAGGAAGATATTGTACAACAGTGAAACTCTTTTTCAAGTAAGCTGGAATAAATAAAGTTCAAATTATCCATAATGGATTTCGCCAGCCCATTGGAAATGGATCAGATAAATTTAGATGTTGGTATGGTGTTATTGCCAGACTTGGGAAGTTATCTCCATTAACTTATCCTGGTGGGATATGATGCCAAGCACGTTTAAACAGTTACATCTCGAATTTCTAAAAGTAAAAAAAATGTTACTTCAATTATCTAACGCCTTAAAAGTTATTTGATATAAATAATTACTTTTTATTTTACAGATGTATTTTACTTTCGATGAATCTGCCTTGGAATACTATATTAGAAAAATTATAGGACAAAAATGGAAAGACTGGAAGAACCCAGTGCATAGTTTTGTTGATTTAAATAAATCTTTGGAGGAAAATATGGATAACGCGATTGATGAACGAGTAGATCCAAACCAATGGAAACAATTGGTTCCAGTTTGGTTTGACAAAGAGTATCAGGTATTGCTTTTGTTTAGTGGGGTTGCTCTTTAGTTATACCTACAGGTATTGCTTGTCTCAGTTCCTATCTACAGGTGAATGTATCCGAGAAAGCCAAACAGTATAAAGCAAAGCATGATATCTTTCATACATGTGGTCAAAAGCCTTATGCTTAAATACGAGCGGATTTAGTAAGAATGATACTTTGATTAGCATGAGAATGATAGTAATTAACATTGAAATATATCTTTACAGGGACATGATGTTGGGGATATTATATATTTTCACAGAACACACGCTCATGCTAAAGATGGAAGCATAAACCCGAGTGTTGATGAAATTTTTGTATTTATTTACTACCTTAGTTCCTAATGGATTTCAACATTTAGTGCTTTCCTAATGGTTTAATATTGTTTTAGGAACAATGTAAGCATATAATTGACAGCATGAATTTAAAGAGGGAAGAGGTGGAACACAGTCTTGATCTATAATTTGAGATCTTAAGTGAGGTAGTGGGAAAAGAAGGGATTAGGACCTACTAGATCACATGTTCATGGATCAAACAAAGTTAATAAAATTACGATTAAGAAAATTCAAAAGAATAATGAAGCCGAGATGTAAAAATGCGAGCCCAGGTGGAAGAGCTTAAAGAAGAACAAAATACCGAGATGGCAGAAATGCGAGTTAAAATAGAATCAAAGTTTAACAAAGAACTTCAAGTGCAAAAGAAAGAGACGGATGATTTGAAGATGGTGTTTAAATCTTTCATCTCCGCACCCAATAAAAAATCGTTTTTGAATAGGGTTTGAGTTTATATAGTTCTGCTAGTTGATTAAAACTCCCTCAGTTGGACTATTTTTGTATTGCTTTTTATGTAAAACTTCTATATTTTGTTATAACTCGGTATTTGCTAGCTTTTGTAATACATGGACATATTTTGGTTATGATGGAGTTAATTTTCGTTAATTTTTTAAGTGGTAACAAATTTACACTAAGTTGTATCTTATTGTTCTTTATTTGATACTTAATTCCATTGAAGTGATGAAGCTGAACACGTTGAATGGAGCAAGATTCAGACATTAACTAACTGATGAGGTTGTGGTGCCTTATGACACCTTAAATCCTGTACCTACCTGAAGGTAATTATCATGCCTTAGGGTAACAGAATTTCTTTCTTCAAGTTTGAAATGATTATTTCGTTAATTTCTTTACTTAAATTATAGACACTATTCTATGCAGATCCATTTGATGTGGAATCACAAAGGAAAACAGAAGTAGCTATCAGCCAGGTCATAATTTTCACATTCTCATCCACCAAATTACATTTTCAGTACATACAAAGTTTGTTTAATTATAGATATTATGTTTGGATTTGTATTCATGCACAAAAGTATTGATGAGAACTGGGAAACTGCCTTGGAGCATAATCATGAAGTTTAAGCTAGAGTGGTATTTTTATTATACATACATACACGCTTTGAATCCATGTGTCACTATTTTGAGATTAACCTTTGAGAAACTGTTTAATTTAGTATGAATTTCATTTTCAGTTATGAGAATGCTTTGATGAAGAGCCTGATGGAAACCGCCCAAAGAAGTAGTGTTTAATGAAGCTTTGTTGACACGTGTACAGAACCAGAAAAATGAGGCTTCAGAATCAGGTAATTAATATTAGTTCACAGATACTTATATAAAACATACAAAAGAATTATCATAGTTTATTTCTTATATTTGCAGCAAAATTAGCAGTGAATAATTCAAGCAAGATATTGAAACTTAACAAAATCTAAAAGTACCTCGATCAGATTTTTTTAAGATTCCACATTTAATCATACATGCTTATGTTAAATATGATTTTTTTTTCGTTTGGGTAGCTATTTTGTCCAATCTGAGTTGGGTTCTTCTCAGCCAGCATGGAACAGAGTTGATTTACTTGTTAACAAGATGATGATTGGAGAAACGTATATTCCTACTTCCAATTGTCAATTAAATATTCTTTTCTTAAATTTTAAATAACATATGTTTTAAATAAATATTTCTCTCAATTATATCAGGAAAATATCAATTTTTTTATATGACTAGTTAGACTTAATATAAATTTTACATAAAAGAATAAGATCTCAAATTGCCCAAAAAATGAAAATATTTATAATGAAACTTATTGTTTTGTATAAAATCTTATGAGTAGTAACTGCTTTATAGGATCTCAAGTTTTTTTATTTGGATCTGGGATATGAATTTTTTTTATCTGTATTTTCTAAATCAATTTCAAAAAATATAGATCTAGCATGAATAATTTTCACTTATAAAATGTTTAGCTTATAAAATTAGTTGCAATGTTACAAAAAATGTCACATACCAATTTCCTATGGTGGGTGGGTGTGGTTGTTTTATGGTGGACATTCTTTTTTTTTTATTTATAGAAAAGATAAATTGTCAAGAAAGAAGAAGCGGAGAGATACCAAAGAAGGAAATAAAATTTAGGTTTTTTTTATTAGTATTAGTAGGTACTAGAAAAATTAAAACATAAGATAATTGGATCCAAACAAAATGTAACTTTTTTCACCTCCAGACTTATCCTTATTTAGACCCAAATAACAAATAGTGAACTTTTAGTATAAACTTATTTTAGTTGAAAAATATTATAGCAAGCACACCTGTGAACAAGTGTCTTGATCTCCACTAATGGAGAAATATATAATCAATGGAATACATGGTCTATTAGAAACAAATTTTTCATTGATACATATATTATAAAATTTGTGACTTCCATCAGTTGTTGTGATTCTAAAAGTACAATATATTTAATTGATAAACTTATTTGTTCTTCTCATGAAAGCCTTATTACCTAAACCTCAACATAATGGTAAATCTCATTACTTGGTCACCTAATGTGCAATATTTTGTAAACGTATATATGGATATAGTAGACAAGAACAAAGTTGTAGTAGTTTCAATAATTTGTAAAGATTATGAGAACCTTATGTGGTTTGGAAATCACTACAATATTTTTTTTCCTCCTCCTTAATTGCTAAGGGCATTCCAATGTGTAATTTTGAAATGTTAGTAAACAACATGTTTCCTACGTCATCATTAGGTGATGTCGTAGTGTAAGTGGAGGTCATCTACTCACCAATAATTACGTTATTGTTGTGGTTGTCAAAGTACAATATAAAATTTGTGACCTCCATTAATTATTGTGGTTGTCAAAGTACAATATATTTAAATGATAAACTTATTTGTTCTTCTGATGAAAGCCTTATTACATTAACTTCTGCAAAATGGTAAATATCATTATTCTGTCACCTAATGTGCAACGTTTTGTAAAAGTTAATATGGATAGAAATGAACGAAGTTTTAGTAGTTTAATTAATTTGTAATGATTATGAGAACGTGATTGTGTTTGGAAATCACTACAATATTTTTTTGGCCTCCTTTTATATTTATAAGGCCATTCTAATGTGCAATTTTGTAATGTTATTATACAACATATTCCCTTACGTCATCATTATGTGATGACGTAATGTAAGTTGAGGTCATATACTCATCAATCACTATGTTAGATTTTCAATATAACTTTGTTACTCTAAATGTAATTAAGATGCTACGCATGTCTCTCTCATTATATCAAGTTATATGAGAAGAAATAGAAATAGAGATCTCATCTGGATTACAAAGAATCAACAGGCAGATTATCTTCCTAATTATTGGATTATAAGAAATTATATGGTTTATTAAAGTCTTTGCATATCGTATTTGAATTATAAGGTGTCATGTGTCTATTAAACTAATATATACTCTTGTTGTATTTTTTTTCCTTTCAATCTTTAAATGAATTAGATATATTTTGACAAAATGGGCTACTATATATTTTTTTCTCATGTATATTTAATTAAATAATTATAAAAATACAATATCACAACATATCCTAAAGACACAGTTTGAAAGTTAATCTATAGTAACCCAAAACATCTCTACCCTAAGTTTGAAAGTTAGTCTATAGTAACCCAAAACATCTCTACCCTAAACACATATTACTACTGAAGTCTACCAAAGGAAATCGTTGTCCACTACGGTGAAAGTTGCGTCTGATATCAAAGGTATCTAATCTGTTTCTGAGACGTAATGTTGTGAGCAACCATCTTGGAATCGATTGATCCAAACTAACTCATCATCTAGTCTTGCAAAAAAATCTTCATCGATAAATGTATGTACGATCTCCAAATCATCCTTAAAATCTTCAACCTCTTTCAACATATCATTAATTTCCTTCCCACCATCTTCAACATTTTTTGGTGCCGGAAGGAAAATTTCTAGCGACGAGTAGAAAAATTTGTTTAGGTCATCAATTTTGAATTTTTGAGGGTCATGCATATTATGGAAAGATATATTTCGGCCTTTTGCGAGGGATTCTTGCAAGAGGTTCTTGGCGAGTTGGCATAGGATGATTGTGTTCGTCCGTATAATTCACAATAAGAATAGTAGGGTTGGATTTGATTTTACCTACTTGCTTTCGACCTAGGCACTCCTTTGAAGTGACACATTTATAGTAACTCCTGGTTTTATTCAAAATATTGATTATAATTCATTTGAAACTTACTAAATTTCTATAAATACATTAAAAAGCAAATACGCATTTTTTCGACGTCCTATATAAGTGTGAAATAAGGTTAATACAATAAAGATTTCATATTACTTTTAAATTGTTGACCAAATCTTATCAAATTCATTAAGTCGTATTTATTTAAAATGAATTCTAATATTTAATTTAAAACTAAGTCAAAAAAATTATATACTATTATTCAAGGGTGCTAATACATTTCCTTGGCTCCCAATAAAATGGAATATAATAAAAAAACATAACCTTTTAAAACTTTAAAACTTAGAAACCTTTCTAAATAAGTACATTAATATAAACCTAAGACTAAAATTAATTTTTGGTCAAACTCAACAACTTATATTTTCTTAATCATTTAAACTACTTAACAAGAAATACACTTTTTTGCTTCCCTAAAATAGGTTTTTTCATTTTGTTATAAAAAAACAAGACAACTAATATTCACTACCAATTCAAAGATTTCCACGGTATTAATTACATATTAATAGTAGTTTTGAAACTCCCTTTTTCCAAAAGCATACCTCACAAGTAACTACACCCTAGAGTTTAAATAACAAACTCGCTGATAAACAAACTTTACTTGAAAATGTTTATTGATCTATCTATATGAATTAATAAACTTCTTCAAACTGAAGGAGTTAGGCGTAATAGGGTTTCCTTAATCGAGATGAAACACTATTTTGGTTGATGAAAACCTAAAAGTTTTTCTAGTCTCTCTTTGTTTTTTGTTTTTAATAATCTTAAAATAAAAACATACATGAATGGTTAAAATTTTAAAAGAACTAGTTATTAAAAGTTAGAAGTTAAAAGTATTAGCGGAACCTTTTCATAGCAACCTTTCTTGGTGACCTACAAATATTAAAATAAAACAAATAGTTAACTAATTAAATAACAAAAAAATAACACCTTAAAATGTTTAAATTTATATAGAGGAAATCAATTTAAAAAATTGATTAACTAATTTTAGTTTGACTAGTTGATGCATATTTCGATGGTTAAAACTATGGATTGAGAGTTTCATAAAATTTTATATTTACTTCTATGAATATAAAACTACAATTTTTTATACATATGGTTCTATAGAATTTTGGGTTCCAATAGTATAATGTGCTGATACAACAGAAAAAATAGATATACATCATGGGAGTTTATTTATTTGGGAATACATTATTGTTGTTAGATTATTTATAGATGGTATTTTTTTATTTCTCTAAGGTTTCATATATTTTTTTATCTATCAATCATTACATGGGTATCCAAACTTCCTGGAAAGTAATATTTCTTTGGTGATTGCAAAATTAATTTTAGTTAACATTCATATATATGAAATGTTTTTGTTTGGTGTGTCAAATTGAATTCTATGTACAGATTGTGTTTGTAATCTTTGTATGCTTCGACAATATTTTATATATCTACTTATAGTTATCTTGTTTGTTTAGTCTATATATTTAACTAGGTATTACACAACAAAAAATTAAGTGAACTGAAACAAAAATAAATTACTAAATAATAAAATCTATGTATACCAAATAAATTAAGAATATTATTCTATATGTTCTAGCATGGTTTTGTTAGATTGGAAATGGAATGGAAATAAAATGTATTGTATTTGTATATACAAGAATATATTGTTGGTTCAAATATAGTGGGATTAATTTTTATATAATGTAATGGTTATCTAAGCCACTTTTTGGTTATAATTTTATTATCATATTTCTAATTTATTTTTCTTTGTCTTTTATTATATATATTTGTTCAATTTATTAGTTAATTTTTATATTTATTTTTAACTTGCTGCTCTTGGGTTGTAACCCAGTTGTTTGTTTTTCTTAAATAAAAAATCTAATACTTTATATTGATAGTGTTATTTAGTAACTAAGTTCATTGTCCGATTGCACAAGACAACCAGTCAATAAAAAAGTGACAGATGGCGAATAATATAACCCTATTAGTCCAATTTATGAGTTGACACATGATAATTTGAATATATTTATCCATTAGAATACACCATGTATTCGTAGGACTAAATGTAAGTTATTTTATACGAATAGATCAACACATGCTCGACTATTAGGTTTTTGTGTAACTTATGCAATATTTTAATTTAAAATGCTTAGTATATCTTAGTATGTATAAATATTTATGGTAATGAAATTACAACAAAACAATATATCAATAATTTATATTATTCAAAACATAATATACCATATATATTATCTTTATATAATTATAAACTGATTAGTTTATGAACTATAATTATTTCATATAATTATAAAGTGATTAATGTACTAACCTTGATTATTTTAAGAAGATATATAGATATTATCGAAATGCAATGATCATCGATCTTTGAACTATACTTTAAAATTACTTCAGTTTTTTTATAGAGTACACCACCTTATAAAAAAATGATTATATGTGAACAATTAGAACCATAAATTATTTTTATAATATATAAGTATCCATTGTATTTAAATTTAAACTAATCATGAATATTTTGATATTTTTGATTTTTTAATTAAATATAATTATATATCATTAACCCATAAACCACCACATCATATTAATTACATTTTTATATAAGAAAAAAGTATCTGTAAAGAACATATAAAAATATGTTTTAAATAAATATTTAACCATCTTTGGTATCTCCAAAATCTCTCAATTATATCATGAAAATGTCAATTTTTTTATATGACTAATTAGATTTAATATAATTTTTACATAAATGAATAAGATCTCAAATTGCCCAACAGAATGAAAATATTTATAATGAAACTTTTTATTTTGCATAAAATCTTATGAGTAGTAATTGCTTTATAAGATCTCAATTTTTTTATTTGGATCTGGGATCTGAATTTTTTTATCTATATTTTCTAAATCAATTCTAAAAAATATAGATATAACACGAATAATTTTCACTTATAAAATGTTTAGCTTATAAAATTAGTTGCAATGTTACAAATAAAAATGTCACATACCTATATCTTATGGTGGGTGGGGGTGGTTTTTTAATTGTGGACGATCCTTTTTTTTTTAATTTACAGAAAAGATGAATTGTGAAGAAAGAAGAAGCGGAGAGATACCAAAGAAGAAAATAGATTTTAGGTTTTTTTTTGTTAGTATTAGTAGGTACTAGAAATATTAAAACATAAGATAATTGGACCCAAACAAAATATAACTTTTTTCACCTTTAAACTTATCCTTATTTAGACCCAAATAAAAGATAGTGAACTTTTAGTATAACCTTATTTTAGTTGAAAAATATTATAGCAAGCCCACCTGTGAACAAGTGTCTTGATCCTCACTAATGGAGAAATATATAAACAATGGAATATATAGTCTATTAGAAACAATTTTTTTATTGATACATATAAAATAAAATTTGTGACTTCCATCAGTTGTTGCGATTCTCAAAGTACAATATATTTAATTGATAAACTTATTTGTTCTTCTCATGAAAGCCTTATTACCTTAACCTCAACAGAATGGTAAATCTCATTACTTGGTCACCTAATGTGCAATGTTTTGTAAATGTTAATATGGATATAGTATACAAGAACAAAGTTGTAGTAGTTTCAATAATTTGTAAATATTATGAGAACCTTATGTTGTTTGGAAATTACTACAATATTTTTTCCTCCTCCTTAATTGCTAAGGGCATTCCAATGTGTAATTTTGAAATGTTATTAAACAACATGTTTCCTACGTCATCATTAGGTGATGTCGTAGTGTATGTGGAGGTCACTACTCACCAATAGTTACATTAGATTTTCAATATAACATTGTTACTAGAAATGTAATTAAGATTCTAATGATGTCTCTCTCATTATATCAACTTTTATGAGCAAAAATGGAAATAGAGAACTCGACTGGATTACAAAGTTTCATCTTGCTTATTGTTGGGAATTATATACTAACACCTTAGGTGTCGTGAGAGATGTGCTTACATCGCCTAGGCACAAATTAATGAAAAAAAATTGGTTAATTATAAAATTCCTCCTACACGTAGGACCCTGGTCAGCTGTTAAAGCCACGACACCGAGTTATACAAAATTGATTACATATATACACTATGAATTGGATTGAGTGTTTATATTTGTATCACATATTATGTGTTCGTCTAGCAATAAGATTAAAACATGTTGAAGAACGGATTTTTAGATAGAATCAAAGGATTCGATTTTTGTTGGATTTTTCAATTTAAATTTTGGTATAGATTTTACAAATACACTCCCTGTATCGATTAGATTTGATGATAAAGTCATTATCAAAAATATATAAGAGAACCTTAAGCGATGTATAAATATAGAGAGAGATTAAGATATGAGAAATATGTATTTTATAGTAGGAAAGTAGAGACAAGAGTGTGTACATTTATTATTAAATGTTTAGAATTTGTTTATATGAAATTTATACGACTTTGGAAGAATTGTACCTGGATCAAATCCCTTACACTTCCTTGTTTCACTAACCTTATCTCTGTTGTGTCGCTGTCGAGGGTGATGTCTCAGGATTCACCCATCTTTCATATTACCAATTGTTTCTTATTAAATTTCTTTATATCTTTCGCAATTTGTATTCCCAACTATATCTTATGGACAATGTTGCTTGATGTGTCTTAACTCGTTGTTGTTATAGCATGCTATCTCATTTCTTATTTTTAAAATTTCTCATGTGGATTGCTTGAACTTTCATTTCAACGAAATTTCTTTTTTTACAAGATTCATTGTTTAATCAAATTCATTAATTGGTTATACTATGTTGTCAAAATATAACATAAGAACGATATAAAATTATATATATTACAAAATAAAATATTTAACATATGTCCGCCTTTATAATTAATCCCTCGAATTTCTCAAAGAAAGCTATTAGAGGGAGAAAAAATTTGAACCATCTTGAACTAGTCTCAAACTTTATATAATGTATATGCAAATTTGAATAAGAATAAGTGGATATGATTATTTATCTAATTAGAATTTTAATATGATATTTATAACTATTAGGGTAATATATGTTAATAATCATATTGTTTCTAGCTTCATATGTGATAAAGTTCTAATTTGTAATCTTCGAACACCCAATTGTTTTATCTTATATATTTTTTTATGCAATGTTATCTTGACACATTTATCTGAAAATGGTCTTTAGCAAATTCAATTGAAAAGTTGAGTCATTTTTCTAAATTAATTCGAACTAAGCAATGATTTTTGTAATAAACATTCCCATAAAAAATTACAAAGTTGTATGATGAAAAAATATTTACTACTTTTATAATCCATTGATATATTTGGCTATTTTATAAATCGGGACCTACATTGTAACAAAAACTTGTTTACAAATATTTTTGTAAATTTATTGAGTTTCAAGTAGGTACAATTTAAATTCGAAAGATCAAAACTAAACAATGTGACACACCTAAACTAAAAACAAAGAATGTTTTCACATATACATACATATCAATAAAAAAATAAGTCACTGCATCCATATTATATCGTAACATTAAGTGAGTGTAAACAGAATTTTGTCTTCTCATGCATAATTATTAACATATAACACTTTATTATTTTATTAAATTATAAATTTATCAATCAACCAATTTTTTTGATTTTGCAAGATTCTAATATGACATAGCTTTGAAACTTGCTTGCGATTTTTTTCACAAGATGTAGGTCTACAAAAATAATCAAAATACATATACTTAAAGGAAAATTAAAATTATTTCATGAAAAATTTAGGCTCAGATTCTTATTGATTCAGGTTATATGTCAAAGATATAGTTCATGTTTCAATAAAGTATTCGATTTGATAACACAATATACTTCTAGTATCTAAAATAATAGATATATATATATACTTGTTGTATTAAAGCCGTTTCATACTCAAGAGTCGATAGTGTACTACCTTAGCGTAACCTAAAAAATCCTATTCCAAAACCCCATGATATCAAAATCAGGTAGGAGTTAATAGAGGAGTTCAACCTAACAATCTAAATAATCCGCATATAGAGCAAGGTTTTTCCAAGAATAAGCCAATTTCATATTTAAGCTGCTTGATTCAAGCCAGATCACGATATGGAAAATCAATTTATGATTTATAAAAACTACGATGGTGCTACACAACAAGGTCAAGTTGTATGTAGTAAGATTTTTTTACAAATGTGTGATACATACATTACTCAATTTGTCACTCACGAGAAACTATATTACACCATGTTTCTATTTTGCATTGCCTGAGGTGTGAGTGAATGGTTGTATCATCAACCATCACATAAAATTATATCATAGACCAAACTGCAAGCAAGTTTCTTTGATCGCTATTGTCCACACGGTATGATAATGAAGAATCAAACACAACTTGCTATTTTCCACCAAGATGATTGTTAAAGTGTAGGCGAGATATAGATAAAGTTTCAACATAGGTTAGCTAGATGTCCACTTCATGGTTATACCCTTCAGTTTCAATTTGCGATGTTCTATCAAGGTCTCGATTAGAATTCACAATTGAAAATAAATTACACTGAAAGAGAATATTTTTCAAATAAATGTGCCCTTTTATTTTTTATCTATACCAAACCTTATTTTTCAAAGAAATGTGCTCTTGTCTAAACATATTTAAGTTGAAAAGTATCATAGCAAACCCACATGTGAACAAGTGTCGATCTTCACTAATAGAGAAGTATATAAACAATAGAATATATAGTGTATTCGAAACAAATATTTCATTGATAAATATAATACAAAATTTGTGACCTCCATAAATTGTTGTGGTTGTCAAAGTACAATATATTTAAATGATAAACCTATTTGTTCTTCTCATGAAATCCTTATTAAATTAACCTCTACAAAATTTTAAATATCATTACTTTGTCACCTAATGTGCAACGTTTTGTAAATGTTAATATGGATATAGTAGACAAGAACAAAGTTGTAGTAGCTTAATTAATTTGTACAAATTATGAGAACCTTATTGTGTTTAGAAATCACTACAATTTTTTTTTGCCTCCTTTTACATATCTAAGGACATTTCAATGTGCATTTTGTGATGTTATTATACAACATGTTTCCCTACGTCATCATTATGTGATGGCGTAGTGTTAGTATAGGTCATATACTCACCAATCACTACGTTACATTTTCAATATAACTTTGTTACTAGAAATGTAATTAAGATGGTACTCATGTCTCTCTCATTATATCAAGTTATATGAGAAGAAATAGAAATGGAGTCTCGACTGGATTACAAGAATCATCCGACAAATTATCTTCCTAATTATTGGATTATAAGAAATTATATGGTTTATTAAAGTCTTTCATATCGTATTTGACTTGTAAGGTGTCATGTGTCTGTTAAACTAATAGATACTCTTGTTTTATTTATTTTTTGCCTTTCAATCTTTAAATGAATTAGATATATTTTGAAAAAAAGGGCTACTATATATTTTTTTTCTCATGTATATTTAATTAAATAATTATTAAAATACAATATCATTACATATCCTAAAGCCACATTTTGCAAGTTAATCAATATTAACCCAAAACATCTCTACCCTAGACACTTATTACTACTAGAGTCTACCAAAGGAAATCATTGTCCACTACGGTGAAAGTTGCATCTACTATCAAAGGTATCTTATTGTTTTTGAGACGTAATTGTGTGAGCAACCACCTTGGAATCGATCGAACCAAACTAATTCATCATCTAGTCTTGTAAAAAAATCTTCATCGATGGGAGTATGTAAGATCTCCAAACCATCATTAATTTCCTCCCCACCCTCTTCAACATTTTTTGGCGCCAGAAGGACAATCTCTAGCGACGAGTAGAAAAATTTATTTGGGTCATCAATTTTGAATTTTTGAGGTGCCTGCATATTTTGGAAAGAAATATTTCGGCCTTTTGCGAGGAATTCTCGCACGAGATTCTTGGCGAGTTGGCATAGGATGATTATGTTCATCCGTATAAGTCACAATAAGCATAGTAGGGTTGGTTTTGTTTTGATCCACTTGCTTTCGAACTAGGCACTCCTTTGAAGTGACATGTTTGTAGTAACTCCTGGTTTGATTAAAAATATTGATTATAATTTATTTGAAACTTATTAAACATCTATAAATACATTAAAAATCAAATACACATTTTTTAGACGTCCTATATAAGTGTGAAATAAGGTTAATGCAATAAAGATTTCATATTACTTTTACGTTGTTGACCAAATCTTATCAAATTCATTAAGCCGTATTTATTTAGAATGAAATATAATATTTAATCTAAAAAATAACTCAAAAAAGCATATACTCGTATGTGCGGGTGCTAATACATTTCCTTGCCTTACAATAAAATAGAATATAATAAAAAAACTTACACTTTTAAAACTTAAAAACATATAAACCTTTCTAAATAAGTACATTAATATAAACACAAGACTAACATTAATTTTTGGTCACACTCATTTGTCAGTAGTACTTTATTTCATAAAAAAAACTTAAATTTCCTAATCATTTAAACTACTTAACATGAAATACACTTCTTGGTTCCCTAAAATAGGGTTTTTTCCTTTTATTTAGAAAACCAATATGACTAATCTGCACTACCAATCCAATGATTTTCACTGTATCAATTATATATTAATAGTAGTTTTGAAACATCCTTTGCCAAAAACATACCTCATAATTTACTAAACCTCAAAGTTTAAATAACAAACTTAAGCTTTATTGATCTCTCTGTGTGAAGTAATAAACTTTAAACTCAAGGAGTTGAGCGTAATAGGGTTACCTTAATCAAGATAAAACACTATTTTGGTTGATGAAAACCTAAAAGTTTTTCTAGTCTCTCTTCGTTTTTTGTTTGTAACAACCTAAAAATACAAATATACATGAATTGTTATAATGGTAAAATAACTGTTAGTTATTAAAAATTAGAAGTTAAAACAGTTCGAATTAATGATTATATGACGTTTAGGTGGAGTTGAGATATCAAGCTATTGTAATTTAAATTCATGTCATTGAATTTTGAATTCTCGTTCTTAACCCTTTCATTGAGACATAATTACAACATATATACTCATTAAACTATTTAATATCGTAACATAAGTTTTGTCTTAGAAAACTATATCCAGAATAAGATTTTGATATGAAAGAGTATTCTTAAAACATGCTTTGATATTTTAGGTTTTCTTGGTATTCTATATTTAAATTTGCTTCACTATCTAAGATATTCTTATGGAATTTTACCACCACATATTTTGGAGCTTCTAAACCCTTCCAATACACTTTTCAGAAGTCCTTTTTCAAAGTAGCCATCAGAATAAGAATCATGAAAGTTGAATCAAAGCAAACAAATAATTGGATTAAATTTAGAAGGACTGTAAAAAGAAGGTCCCTCTAACAAAAAAAATCATCTAGTTGAAAAATCAAACTCCCTCATATCCACGTACAATATTCTAGTAGATACAAGAGTTGAGAGGTTGTGTGTAGTTAATTGTATTGGATAAAAATGTGATTAAAATTTGCATCACAAGTTTCAAAAGAGTCATTACACAAGATGCAAATATTGATGTAAAAACATCATCAAAAGTCATCTAGACATAATAAAAGTTCGACAAAAAATATTAAAGAAAAAATCTAGTAACATTATGTAAGAAAATAGAAATTCTACATCAAATATTATTTGTTAAAGAAGTAATATAGTATAAAGTTGTTATTAATAAAAAATATATTTATCAATACCATATACTATTTAATAGATAATTAAATTATATAGAGTAAAATATACAAGAAATTATATATTTCAACTAGTATAATTATAATGCAACAAAAAAGAATATTTAATGAGAATAAGGTATTATATTAACTGAAAACAAGAAAACAAGTAAATAACAAAAAATATCCAAATATTTATTATCTTCTCAACCAAATAAAAAACTTATATTCATGTTTATTCCAAATATTCCTTCCATATGAGTACTTAAATAAATGAAAGTATAATCTATTTATTTGGAATACTATTTTCTATGATAATTCTAATAAGATTGAGATAATGTTACAATGTTCTTCATAAGAAATCAAATTATATGTAGAAATAATTTTTATGTCTATATTGTTTTTCTAATGTTACTTAATGTCAAGAACATTTACTTTATGTTTTGATTTTATAAAATTTTGCGTATGAAATTTGTTTTAAGATATACATATTATGAGTTTTATTATATACTAAGTAAATAAATGTATATATTTAGATATCTATGTTAAGGAATGAATTGAAAATTTTATGAGTTCAAATTGTATGAATTAAAATATAAATCAAAATAAAATGAGAAGTATGGGGACAGTAAAAAAGTATTTTATAACACTAAGATACGAGCGATAAATTGTGAAACTCTACTAAGTGCCAATTTAGAAGTGTTTATAGGGAAAAATATTTAATAGTGCTTTTAGAACATTCTAAGTGTGTTAGTCCCTAAAAAACCTTTTTAAGAGAACTATCAAATATATGCTTCTTAAAAAAATATACTTAAAGTGATTTTAGATTTTAAAATAATTTTTATAATTTTTTAAAATATTTCAATTCAATTCTAAAAGCGTTTTTATATTAAAATAAGCAGTTCTGAACAGACATTATGTATATATACCTCTCTTGAATACAATAAATATATTATTTATATCTATTAGTTTAAAGGTATTTTATAAATGTTTATAATTTTTTAATGTATTATATTTTTTTTAAAATTTTAGGTACGCAGTAAGAACAAATGAGTAGTTAAATATTATTGAATAATCTTAAGGCTAACTAAACTAGGTCCGTCATCCTTTACTACAAAATTTAAATACATTATTTGACTTAAATCTCCCACACAACACTTTTATCATTCTCTCAATTTATATTGTGTGTTATAATTTCTTCAAGATTATCTTTCTCGTAATTGTTATTTATATTTGAAATATATATATTTGTTTAAAATACATCACAATCCTCATTAATTAGAGTAACCAAGTACAATACTATTACAAATAGTTACAATATTCTCGTTTTTATGACATTTCATTATATTGATCCTTGTTTAAAAATATTGTTTTGATAAAATGTTAAGGCCACAAATCAAATTTTATAGTCTTTTAGGGATAAAAAATTCCACAAATCTAATAACTCACTCAAACATCTTGAACTACTAACCAATTTTATTTTTTATAAATTTTAAATGTTATTAAATTTATTGCCCATACAGTTTTTGTCACAAATGATATTATTGTATTTATATTTAATTTATAAATTATATCTATTTGAAATTAATACATAAACTAAAATATTTTAATATCCTAGAGTGAACAATATAAAAATTTAATTATTACTATTATACACAATTTTATTTTAAAATAAACAACACTTTAGAATTATATTTTACTACAATTTCTTTTTGTTTACTAATTTTAATATGATTTTGATTACTATAATTATATGGTATGTATCTCAAAACTTTTCAAATATATTATAGAATAATAATTACGATATTAAAAATTGTATTAACATATAAAGAAGTTATACATAAATTAAATTATGTTAAATAAATTAAAATAACTATTAAAGACACCATAACTCAACACTTATTACATGTTTTAATTAAAAAATAATAATATAAAACAAAAAAATCACTAAAATCTCACAAATAATTCATTCATACTAGCCAAATGAAAAATTAAATTCTAACCTAGCACATATGAGGTTAGTAAATATATTCAGGTGTTGTCAATATAAAATTATCGTTGGATAAGTATATGTATGAAAGATTTTAAGTTATGCGTCAAACATAGCTAATTGACATAAGAGTATGTTGTTGTCTTATATTCATATTCAAATTTAATATATATTTAATTATTTTTTTACTTAGACAACCTATTATATATCGTTATCAACTAATATGATATGACTACTTGTTTCATATAATAATTTAAAACCCATTAATAGGTCTCTTTCTGCTTGAATATTTAATATTTTAATCATAAACATTAAGTCCAAAACTTACACCTAGTTTTATCTTATCAATTATTATATTACTACTAAATAAAAATAAAATCTTTTAATATTATATTTTTTGTATGAATGTTATAGTTAACAAATTTTTCAGTCACATACATTATTACATTACTATATTTAATAAAAAATTGTTACACTATGTAAAAAATAGAAATTATAGATGAAAAATTATTTAATAAAGAAATAATATTATACTAAAAGAAAACAGGGAATCGAAACACAATTTATGGCCTTTGGCGAAGCTATCGGTGTAGATATTTCCGACACCTTACACTACATTAAAAAGTATATTAAAAAGAGTTGCATCTAATTAGAATTTTAATATGATATTTATAACTATTATGGTAATATATGTTATTAATCATATTGTTTCTAGCTTCATATATGACAAAGTTGTAATTTGTAATCTTCGAACACCCAATTGTTTTATCTAATATAATTTTTAATGTAATGTTATCTTGACACATTTGTCTACAACCTTGATAATTTTATTTAAACTAATAACTAAAACACCAATTTGTTCATAAAAAAATAAAACGGAGAAAATTTATCATTGTAAATATCTTTTAAGAAAAATAAGTTTAATACAGTAAAGATTTAGTATTACTTTTACATTGTTGACCAAATATTATCAAATTCATTAAATAGTATTTTATTAGAATGAAATCTAATATTTACTCTAAAAACTAAATCAAAAAAATTATATACTCACATGCACTAGTTGTAATACATTTACTTTCCTCCCAATAAAATGAAATATTAATAAAAAATAACCTTTAAAATCTTAAAAACATAGAAACCATTCTAAATAAGTACATTCATATAAAACTATGACTAACTGTAATTTATAGTTAAACTCATTTATCGGCAGTACTTCATTTTATAAAAAAAACTTATATTTCTTAACCATTTAACCTACTTAATGAGAAATAAACTTTTCTACTTCCCTCAATAAGGTTTATTTCATTCTATTTAAAAAAACAAGACTAATAATCTTCAGTGCCAATGTAAATATTTTCACTCTATCAATTACATATTAATAGTATTTTTGAAACTCCCATTTTCCAAAAACATACCTCACAAGTAACTACACCCTAGAGTTTCAATAACAAAATCATTAGTTAAACAAAATTTACCCGAAAAGCTTTATTGATTTCTCTATATGAAGTAATTAACTTCTTCAAATTCAAGGAGTTGAGCGTAATAGGGTTTCCTTAATCGAGATGAAACACATATGTTTGGTTGATAAAAACCTAAAAGTTTTTCTAGTCTCTCTTTGTTTTTTGTTTGTAATAACCTAAAAAGATAAATATACATGAATGGTTAAAATGGTAAAATAACTCGTTATTAAAAGATAGAAGTTACGAATATTAGCCAAACCTTTTCATAGCCACCCTTCATGATGCCCTATAAATATTAAAATTAAACAAATGGTTAACTAATTAAAAGAACAAAAAATAAAAAAATAACACCTTAAAATGTATAAATTTATATAGAAGAAATCAATTTAAAAAAGGTTAAAACATAACAACAATAATTGCTCAACTAAGTGTAGTTTGACCGGTAAATACATATTTCGATGGTTAAAACTATGTGATGAGAGTTTCTCAAACTTTTATGGTTACTTCGATGAATATAAAATTGTAATATTTTTTACATATGGTTCTATAGAATTTTGGGTTTCAAACAGTATAATGGTCTATTAAAATAAAAAAATTAGATACATAGAGCAGCTTATTAATTGTTGTAATTTATATACATATTTATTTATTCGGGAATGCATTATTGTTGTTGAATCTTTCAATAATTATGTGGGTATGCAAACTTCCCAGTAAGTTATACCTCTTTGGTCAATTCAAAATTAATTCATATATAGCTACCATTTTTATTTGGTATTCTAATAAAATTCCTGGTATAGATTGTGTTTGTCATCTTTCTATTCTTCGCCAATATGTTGAATCTAGTTATAGTTGACTTTTTTGTTTAGTCTATATATTTAACTATCACAAAAATTTATGTGTCTTGAAACCAAAATAATTTACAAAATAATAAAATCTATGGATACCAAAACAATTAAGATTATTATTTTATAGCATGCTTGTGTTAGAATGGAAATGGAATATAAATAAAATGTATTGGTATACAAGAATATGTGGTTGACTAGGACACTTTTTAGTTATATCTTTAGTATCCTAATCCATGTTTATCTTTTTTGTGTTTTTTTATATATATTTGTTTAATTGATTAGTTAATTTTTCTATTCATTTTTATCCTGCTCCTTTTGGGTTGTAACCCCATTTAATGTTGTTTCTTTTTCGGAATTACAAAATCTAATACTTTATATTGATAGTATTATTTAGTAACCAAGTACATTGAGAAATTGCGTTAGACAACAACTCAATAAGAAAGTGACATGTGGCAAATAATATAATATTATTAGTTATGTAATAATTAGAATAGGTTAAAACTTCGAAGTACATTTATTCACCAATGATAATAATTCAGTTTGAAAAGAAAAAATCAAACTTACGGAATTAAATTCCACAATATTTGAAGAGATTCCAAAATAAATTTATAAAAGTATAGAATTGATAAATTTTCATGAACACGTTACAGAAGAAAAAATTTCTTATAGGTTACAAATATAGGGGTGGACACATGTCAATGTGAAAATATTTTATCCATTAAAATACACCAAGTATTGGTAGGACTAAATATAAGTTATTTTATACGATTATATCATCACATGCTCAACTATTAGGTTTTTGTGTCATTTATACAATCTTATAATTTAAAATGTTTCATATATTTTAGTATGTATAATTATTTGTTGGTAAGGAAATTACAATACAACAATATATCAAAAATTTGTATTATCCAGAACATAATATACTATGTATATATATTATCTTTATATATAGACTCTTATGAGTAGTAACTTCTGAGGAAACTGAATTTTTTATTTGTATTTTCTAAATCAATTTTAAAAAAATAAAGATCTAGCATGAATAATTTTCACTAATGAAACATTTAGCATATAAAATTAGTTGCAATGCTACGAAAAAAAGTCATATAGTGATTTCTTGTGCTGGTAAGGGTGGTTGTGTTGATTGTGGATGTTATTTGTTTTTTAAAATTTAAAAAAGAATATGAGGTGTCAAGAATGAAGAAGCTCAGAGCTACCAAAGAAGAAAATATATTTTAGGGTTTTTTATTAGTATTAGAAAAATATCCAACATAAGATAATTGGTCCAAAATTAAATGTAATGTTATTCCACTTTAAAATTATCCTTATTTAGGCCCAAATAACAAATAGTGGACTTTGAGTCTAAAATTATTTTAGTTGAAAAGTATTATAGAAAACCCACATGTGAACAAGTGTCGATCTTCACTAGTGGAGAGATATATAATCAATAGAATATATAGTGTATTAGAAACAAATTTTTCATGGATAAATATAATATAAAATTTGTGACCTCCATCAATTGTTGTGGTTGTCAAAGTAAAATAATTTTAAATGATAAACTTATTTTTTCTTCTCATGAAAGCCTTACTACATTAACCTCTACAAAATTGTAAATATCATTACTTTGTCACCTAATCACCTAATGTGCAACGTTTTGTAGAAGTTAATATGGATAGACAAGAATGAAGTTTTAGTAGTTTAATTAATTTGTAAAGATTATGAGAACGTAATTGTGTTTGGAAATCACTACAATATTTTTTTGGCCTACTTTTATATTTCTAAGGCCATTCCAATGTGCAATTTTGTAATGTTATTATACAACATATTCCCATACGTCATCCTTATGTGATGGCGTAGTGTAAGTTGAGGTCATATACTCATCAATCACTACATTAGATTTTCAATATAACTTTGTTACTAGAAATGTAATTAAGATGATATGCATGTTTCTCTCATTATATCAAGTTATATGAGAAGAAATAGAAATAGTGATCTCAACTAGATTACAAAGAATCATCTGGCAGATTGTCTTCCTAATTATTGGATTATATGAAATTATATGGTTTATTAAAGTCTTTCATATCTTATTTGACTTGTAAGGTGTCATGTGTCTATTAAACTAATATATACTCTTGTTGTATTTATTTTTTGCCTTTCAATCTTTAAATGAATTAGATATATTTTGACAAAAAGGGCTACTATATATTTTATTCTCAGGTATATTTAACTAAATAATTATAAAAATACAATATCACAACATATCCTAAAGACACAGTTTGCAAGTTAATCAATAGTAACCCAAAACATCTCTACCCTAGACACTTATTACTACTGAAGTCTACTAAAGGAAATCGTTGTCCACTACGGTGAAAGTTGCGTCTGATATCAAAGGTATCTTATCTGTTTCTCAGACGTAATGTTGTGAGCAACCATCTTGGAATCGATCGAGGCAAACTAACTCATCATCTAGTCCTGCAAAAAAATCTTCATCGATAGAAGTATGTAAGATCTCCAAACCATCATTAAAATCGTCAACCTCTTTCAACATATCATTAATTTCCTCCCCACCATCTTCAACATTTTTGGCGCCGGAAGGACAATCTCTAGTGACGAGTAGAAAATTAGGTCATCAATTTTGAATTTTTGAGGGTCATGAACATTTTGGAAAGAGATATTTCGGCCTTTTGCGAGGGATTCTGGCACGAGGTTCTTGGCGAGTTGGCATAGGATGATTGTGTTCATCCATATAAGTCACAATAAGAATAGTAGGGCTAGTTTTGTTTTGATCTACTTGATTTCGACCTAGGCACTCCATTGATGTGACACATTTGTAGTAACTCCTGGTTTTATTCAAAATATTGATTATAATTCATTTGAAACTTACTAAACATCTATAAATACATTAAAAAACAAATACGCATTTTTTAGACGTCCTATATAAGTGTGAAATAAGGTTAATACAATAAAGATTTCATATTACTTTTAAATTGTTGACCAAATCTTATCAAATTCATTAAGTCGTATTTATTTAGAATGAATTCTAATATTTAATTTAAAACTAAGTCATAAAAATTATATACTATTATGCAAGGGTGCTAATACATTTCCTTGGCTCCCAATAAAATGGAATGTAATAAAAAAACATAACCTTTTAAAACTTTAAGACATAGAAACCTTTCTAAATAAGTACATTAATATAAACCTAAGACTAACATTAATTTTTGGTCAAACTCATTTGTCGGTAGTACTGTATTTCTTAAAAAAACTTATATTTCTTAATCATTTAAACTACTTAACAAGAAATACACTTATTTGCATCCCTAAAATAGGTTTTTTCATTTTGTTTTAAAAAAACAAGACGACTAATCTTCACTACCAATTCAAAGATTTCCACGGTATCAATTACATATTAATAGTAGTTTTGAAACTCCTTTTTCCAAAAGCATACTTCACAAGTAACTACACCATAGAGTTTAAAAAACAAACTCACTGATAAATAAAATTTACCTAAAAAGCTTTATTGATCTATCTATACGAATTAATACACTTCTTCAAACTGAAGGAGTTAGGCGTAATAGGGTTTCCTTAATCGAGATGAAACACTACTTTGGTTAATGAAAACCTAAAAGTTTTTCTAGTCTCTCTTTATTTTCTTTTTGTAATAATCTTAAAATAAAAATATACATGAATGGTTAAAATTTTAAAAGAACAAGTTATTAAAAGTTAGAAGTTAAAAGTATTAGCGGAACCTTTTCATAGCCACCTTTCTTGGTGACCTACAAATATTTTAATAAAACAAATAGTTAACTAATTAAAAAAACAAAAAAAAAACAAAGAAATAACACCTTAAAATGATTAAATTTATATAGAGGAAAAAAATTTAAAAATTGATTAACTAATTATAGTTTGCATATTTCGATGGTTAAAACTATTGATTGAGAGTTTCATAAAATTTTATATGGTTAAAACTATTTATTGAGAGTTTCATAAAATTTTATATTTACTTCGATGAATATAAAACTGGAATTTTTTTTACATATGGCTCTATAGAATTTTGGGTTCCAATAGTATAATGTACTCATACAACAGAAAAAATAGATATACAGCGTGGGAGTTTATTTATTTTGGAATGCATTATTGTTGTTAGATTATTTATCGGTGGGTTTTTTGTATTTCTCTTATGTTTCATATATTTTTTTGATCTATCAATCATTACATGGGTATCCAAACTTCCTGGAAAGTAATATTTCTTTGGTGATTGAAAAATTTATTTTAGTTAACATTCATATATATGAAACGTTTTTGTTTGTTGTGTCAGATTGAATTCTTTATATAGATTGTGTTTGTCATCTTTGTATTCTTCAACAATATTTTATATATCTATTTATAGTTAACTTGTTTGTTTAGTCTATATATTTAACTAGGTATTACACAACAAAAAATTAAATGAACTGAAACAAAAATAAATTAATAAATAATAAAATCTATGTATACCAAATAAATTAAGACTATTATTCTATATGTTCTAGCATGGTTTTGTGAGATTGGTAAGGGAATGGAATAAAATGTATTGTATTTGTATATACAAGAATATATGGTTGGTTCAAATATAGTGGGATTAATTTTTATATAATGTATTGGCTGTCTAGGCCACTTTCTGGTTATAATTTTAGTATCATAATTCTAATTTATTTTTATTTATATTTTATTATATATATTTGTTCAATTTATTAGTTAATTTTTCTATTCATTTTTAACTTGCTCCTCTTGGGATGTAACCCCGTTTAATGTTGTTTGTTTTTCTTAAATAAAAAATCTAATACTTTATATTGATAGTGTTAATTAGTAACCAAGTTCATTGTCAAATTGCACAAGACAACAACTCAATAAGAAAGTGACAGATGGCAAATAATATAATCCTTAGTCCAATTTATGAGTGGACACATGACAATTTGAATATATTTATCCATTAGAATACACCATGTATTGGTAGGACTAAATGTAAGTTATTTGATACTACTAATATATCAACACATGCTCGACTATTAAGTTTTTGTGTAACTTATACAATATTTTAATTTAAAATGTTTAGTATATCTTAGTATGTATAATTATTTATGGTAAGGAAATTACAACAAAAAAATATATCAATAATTTATATTATTCAAAACATAATATACCATATAATTATAAAGTGATTAATATACTAACCTTGATTATTTTAAGAATATATCTGGATATTATTGAAATACAATGATCATCGATCTCTGAACTATACTTTAAAATTACTTCAATTTTTATAGAGTACACCACCTTATGAAAAAAATGATTACATGTGAACAATTAGAACCATACATTATTTTTATAATATATAAGAATCCATTGTATTTAACATTAAATATTCATGAATATTTTGATATTTTTTATTTTTTAATTAAATAAAATTATATATCATTAACCCATAAACCACCACATCATATTAATTACATTTTTATATAAGAAAAAAGTATTTGTAAATAACATCTAAAAATATTTTTTAAATAAATATTTCTCTCAATTATATCAAGAAAATATGAATTTTTTTATATGGCTAGTTAGATTTAATATAATTTTTACATAAAAGAATAAGATCTCAAATTGCCTAACAGAATGAAAATATTTGTTATGAAACTTTTTGTTTTGTATAAAATCTTATGAGTAGTAACTGCTTTATAGGATCTCAATTTTTTTATTTGGATCTGGGATCTGAATTTTTTTTATCTGAATTTTTTTTATCTGTATTTTCTAAATCAATTTGAAAAAATATATATCTAGCATGAATAATTTTCACTTATAAAATGTTTAGCTTATAAAATTAGTTGCAATGATACAAAAAATGTCACATACCGATTTCTTATGGTGGGTGGGGGTGGTTGTTTGATGGTGGACATTTTTTTTTAATTTATAGAAAAAATAAATTGTCAAGAAAGAAGAAGCGGAGAGATACCAAAGAAGGAAATAAATTTTAGGTTTTTTTTATTAGTATTAGTAGGTACTAGAAAAATTAAAACATAAGATAATTGGACCCAAACAAAATGTAACTTTTTTCACCTCTAGACTTAACCTTATTTAGACCCAAATAACAGATAGTGAACTTTTAGTCTAAACTTATTTTAGTTGAAAAATATTATAGCAAGCCCACCTGTGAACAAGTGTCTTGATCTTCACTAGTGGAGAAATATATAATCAATGTAATACATAGTCTATTAAAAACAAATTTTTCATTGATACATATAATATAAAATTTGTGACTTCCATCAGTTGTTGTGATTCTCAAAGTACAATATATTTAATTTATAAACTTATTTGTTCTTCTCATGAAAGCCTTATTACCTTAACCTCAACAGAATGATAAATCTCATTACTTGGTCACCTAATGTGCTATGTTTTGTAAACGTTAATATGGATATAATAGACAAGAACAAAGTTGTAGTAGTTTCGATAATTTGTAAATATTATGAGAACCTTATGTGGTTTGGAAATCGATACAATATTTTTTTTCCTCCTCCTCAATTGCTAAGGGCATTCCAATGTGTAATTTTGTAATGTTAGTAAACAACATGTTTCCTACGTCATCATTAGGTGATGTCGTAGCGTAAGTGGAGGTCATCTACTCACCAATAATTACGTTAGATTTTCAATATAACATTGTTACTAGAAATGTAATTAAGATTCTACTGAAGTCTCTCTCATTATATCAACATTTATGAGTGAAAATGGAAATAGAAAATTCGACTGGATTACAAAGATTCATCTCGCATATTGTTGGGAATTTTATACTAACACCTTAGGTGTCGTGAGAGATGTGCTTACACCGCCTAGGCACAAATTAATGAAAAAAATTGATTAATTATAAAATGCCCCCTAGACGTAAGACCCTGGTCAACTGCCAAATCCACGAAACCGATTATACAAAATTAATTTAAATATATACAGTAAGAGTTTGATTGAGTGTTTATATTTGTATCCCATATTATGTGTTCATCTAGCAATAATATTAAAACATGTTGAAGAACGGATTTTAGATGGAATCAAAGGATTCGATTTGTGTTGGATTTTTCAATTTGAATTTTGTTATAAATTTTACAAATACACTCCCCGTATCGATAAGTTTTGATGATAAAGTCATTATCAAATATATATAAGAGAACCTTAAGAGATTTATAAACAGAGAGAGATTGAGATATGAGAAATGTGTATTTTATAGTAGGAGAGTAGAGACAAGAGTGTGTACATTTATTATCAAATGATTAGCATTTGTTTATAAGAAATTTATACGACTTTGGAAGAATTATACCTGGATCAAATCCCTTACACTTCTTTATTTCACTAAACTTATCTATTTTGTATCACAGTCGAGGATGATGTCTCAGGATTCACCCATCTTTCTTATTACAAATTGTTTCTTATTAAATTTCTCTATATCTTTTGCAATTTGTGTTCCCTACTATATCTTATGGACAATGTTGCTTGATGTGTCTGAACTTGCTGTTGTTATAGCATGTTATCTCTCTTTTTATTTTTAAAATTTCTCATATGGATTGCTTGAACTTCCATTTCAACGAAATTTCTTTTCTTACACGATTCATTGTTTAATCAAATTTATTTATTGTTCATACTATGTAGTCAAAATAGAACATAAGAACGATATAAAATTATATTTATATTACAAAATAAAATATTTAACATATGTCCGCCTTTATAATTAATCCCTCCAATTTCTCAAATTAAGCTATTAGAGGGAGAAAAAATTTGAACCACCTTGAACTAGTCTCAAACTTTATATAATGTATATGCGAATTTGAATAAGAGTAAGTGGATATTATTATTTATCTAATTAGAATTTTAATATGATATTTATAACTATTAGGGTAATATATGTTAATAATAATATTGTTTCTAGCTTCATATGTGACAAAGTTGTAATTTGTAATCTTCGAACACCCAGTTGTTTTATCTTATATATTTTTTATGCAATGTTATCCTGATACATTTATCTGAAAATGGTCTTTAGCAAATTCACTTGAAAATGTGAGTCATTTCTATAAATTAATTCGAACTAAGCAATGAAAAAAAAACCTTCAAATTTTTTGTATAAATATTCACATAAAAACTTGCAAAGTTGTATGATGGAAAAATATTTGCTACTTTTATAATCCATTGATATATTTGGCTATTTTATAAAACGGGACCTACACCGAAACAAAAACTTATTTATAAATATTTTTATAAATTTATTGAGTTTCAAGTAGGTACAATTTAAATTCGAAAATCGCACGATCCAAACTAAACATTGTGACACACCTAAACTAAAAAACAAAGAATGTTTTCACATATACATACATATCAATTGAAAAATCAATCACTGCATCCATATTATAGGGACACATTAAGTGAGTGTAAACGAAATTTTTTCTTCTCATGCAGAATTATTAACATATAACAACTTATTATTTTATCAAATTATAAATTTATCAATCAACATATTTTTTATGATTTTGCAAGATTCTAAAATGACATAGCTTTAAAACTTACTTGCGATTTTCTTCCCAAGATGTAGGTCTACAAAAATAATCAATATTCATATACTAAAAGAAAATTTAAAATTATTTCATGAAAAATATAGGCTCAGATTCTTATTGATTCAGGTTATATGTCAAAGATATAGTTTATATCTCAATAAAATATTCTATTTGATCACACAAAATACTTCTAGGATCTAAAATAATAGATATATATCCTTGTTGTATTAAAGCCTTTTCATACTCAAGAGTCGAGAATGTACTACCTTAGCGTAACCTAAAAAATCATATTCCAAAACCCCCATGATATCAAACTCGGGTAGGAGTTAATAGAGGAGTTCCACCTAACAATCTGAATAATCCGCATATAGAGCAAGGTTTTTCCGAGAATAAGCTAATTTCATATTCAAGCTGCTTTATTCAAGCCAGATCACGATATGCAAAATCAATTTATGATTAATGGAAACTACGATGGTGCTACACAACAAGGTCAAGTTGTATGGAGTAAGATTTTTATACAGATGTGTGATACCTACATTACTCAACTTGTCACTCATGAGACACTATATTATACCATTTTACTATTTTGATTTACCGGAGATGCGAGTGAATGGTTGTATCATCAACCATCACATACAATTATATCATGGACAAAACTGCAAGCAAGTTTCTTTGATTGCTAGTATCCACACGGTATGATAATGAAGAATCAAACAGAGCTTGCCATTTTCCACCAAGACGATGGTTAAAGTGTAGGCGAGACATAGATAAAGTTTCAACATAGGTTAACTAAATGTCCACTTCATGGTTATACCCTTCAGTTTCAATTTGTGATGTTCTATCAAGGTCCGATTATAATTTCAATTGAAAATAAATTACATTGAAAGAGAAGATTTTTCAAAGAAATGTGCCCTTGTATTTTTTATTTATACCAAACCTTATTGTTATTAATTGTTTTGATTTTTGTATGATTTGCATTACTAAAAAAAATTGTCATTAACATATTTAGTTATATTTTTAAAAATTAAGGAATACATTAACACACTAATATATAGATAATTAACAAATAATATGTTTATTTATAATAGATAAAATAGCATAAAGTGTCAAAAAATATTCTTAACATATCGTATTTTTCTCTCAAAATTTCAAGTTATGGTTTGGTTAAATTTGTTATCTTAATGGATTGTTGAGTTTGTTTAATTTGTTGAATATGTTTATAGGGGTTCATTTATAAAATAAGGCCCAAAAAACTTTATAAAGAATTATCTTGTAAATTGAAGTCCACAATGCTAAATAAGTCTTGAAATATCACTATGGCTAGTTATGCATTTTTTTTGTTGTACAATCGTATTGACCACTAACACCAAAAGCCCAACCCATATTATATGTGTATATATTCAAACCCTATTTTCCAAAACTCACCGCCTCCTTATTCCTTATTATGTCCATCTCTACCTCTATATAAATCACCACTATAATAATGTAGGTAAGCGTATATGAATTTCCATTTCAGATATATGGGTAAATATTTACTTGATTTGTGTAAGCTTGTGAACAACATTGTATCGTTAATCACTAAGATCGATGGTCATAACATTTCAATTGAGGTATGCTTTTTTATTATACCTTTATTCCTTATGGTTTGATTTTTATAGTTTTAATTTTAGGGTATCCGGTAAATGAATTTTGTATATAATTCTTGCACGTTATATATTCTTTAATTAACATAAATATATATTATTTTTAGGTTTCTGAATTATAAATTATTTTATAAAATACAATTATACATTATTTGATAAAATACAATTATACATTATTTTATTAAATACATGTGATGTTTATAATTTTTATTAAAATATTTGTGCATCTAAAACTAATTTATTATCGTTCTCAACCTAACTATTTTGTGATGAACAAAGAAATAGCTCTATAAATCCACTAGTAAACAAAAAAGTTTAAATCTACATGGTAATTTTAACGACATACATATTGCATTTAAAAATATTTATTTAATCTCTAAAACATTATGTCTACTATTTACAAGAAGAAAAAATGATTTATGAGTTGAAGCAACTCCTTAGAAGCAATATCATTCAACTATATAATTCAATATGAGTCTCGTTACTAAATTCCTTACCTATCATTTTATCACTCGTACATGTGGTCACACTTTTCATATCCCAACTTTAAAATAAGTAATTTACTCAAAAATGAAATGTCTTTACAGGTTGTTATTCCTCTTCATCTTCAAGTTCTTTACATGTTCTTTACAGGTTCTTTACAGTGTTGAAATTACGGATGCGTATTTACCTCCATGGATAATATACAGTGTTTCTGAAGCTATTATTGGGTCTGATGAGACTAGTTTTGAAGCCAGGTATATATATATATATATATATATATATATATATATATATGCAGTAATTAAATATTAATATTCAAAATAATTAATTCAGTGTTATGTTATTATGATGTAGTTTTGTTACGGAACAAGTATCGATGGGATTTAATGATAGTTTAGAAATGGTTGAATAAAATTGTGAAGATGAAGAAGGATTGAAAAAGAGTGTTTGGAATAGGAAATGCCAAACTTTTTTCTCATATGAGTTGTATGTTTGTTAAAGGGTTTAAGTATAGTGGTGGATCTTATACTCTTTCTATTGGCCCTGTTTGATCTATATATGTATTTTCAATTCTTTTTTGGACACAAACTTTTCAAGGTTTATGTAATCTCTTGGTTGTATTAAGGAGCTTTGTACAAGGTTTATTTTTGGGGTATTTTGGGTACCTTATCGTTGATATTTGAAAACAATTGGGTGAAAAAACCCGCTTATGTTGAAAGTGAAATTTAAAGTATCTTGAAAACATTTCTCTATTTATAAAGATAGAAAATTATATGTTGTACATGCTTAATATACTGATAATTTAATTAATAAAACAACTATACTCTTACGTTATTGAAGATCCACTAGTTAAGAATGTTATCTTCATTAATATATCTTCATTAAGAGTGTTAATTTTACAAGATAAAGGACTAAATTGTAGAAGATTCCTTACTTTGTTAATTAAGGATACGATTCGTTCAGAAGTTGTTTATAGTAGAAGCCCAAATAACATGACCCCATTTTAAACAACAGAAGCCCAATATCACTTTGGAAAAAAAGAAGAAGAGAGAAGCCCATCTTCAAACCCATCTTGCAACTGAATCTCTTTTAAATTAAATATAAAAGGAACATAACAAATTTAGCAAAACAACCAAATATATCTCTCTACACTTACTTCTCACCCGAAAAAAAGACTCACTTCTCAACGGAAAATACACTCATTTCTCACCGGAAAATTCTCTATTGTACGGGAAGGAAAACTCTTCATTTCACCATGTTGATTTCTATTTCTCAATTCATTGGCTTCTTAGCTTCGCTCTCTCCCTGTGCATCTGTGCCTCTTCACCTCTTTTGATATGCAATTTGCTTAGGTACATATTGTTTGTCTCATAAATTATTGTCTCATCCGACTTCTTTTTCATGTTTAGCTATTATTCTTATCTGTAATATATGGAATTTCATTTACACAATCAATTTTCTGATATTCATAATATAATTATTTATTTATAATTAGTTTAGGTCAAACCAATTGTAGAATTCATATAATGTAATGTAACTTTATGATATGATTATCTATAGATTAATTTTTTAATAGAGTTTATATAATAATTTTGTTTAAATCAAAGTGTGTTTTATCGATTAACCTTTGTTATTTAGTTGAATCAGTGTATGTTCTGAAATTGTTATGTAGTTGAATCAAAGTGTGATTTATCATTTAAGCTTTGTTATTTAGTTGAATCAGCGTATGTTCTTAAATTGTTATGTAGTTGAATCAAAGTGTGTTATGTAAACTAAGTATATTTAATAAATCAAATCTTAATTGTTCAGTTTAATTATCTATACACTAAACTTGTTATGTAGTTAAATCATATTTAAGAAAGGAAAACTATCCAAAGATTAACAAAAAAAGGTTCCAGGAAAAGAAGTTTAAGTGGCTCTTCAAGTAAGAGATCAAACATTCCAGTACATTCTACTTCAAATGAGGCAGTCACATCGCCCGTATATCATGATTCCATACAATCACCACCCCCTGATATTTATTCAATAGCAGTTGAATTAGTGAAGGGTAATAATTCTTTCACTCTTGTTATTTATATTGTTTATATATGTGTATATATGTGTATATATATTATCAAACTAAACGATTTGTCTTGGCATATAAGATAACTCAAAGGACACTAGAAAAGGAAGATATTGTACAACAGTGAAACTCTTTTTCAAGTAAGCTGTAATAAATAAAGTTCAAATTATCCATAATGGATTTCGCCAGCCCATTGGAAATGGATCAGATAAATTTAGATGTTGGTATGGTGTTATTGCCAGACTTGGGAAGTTATCTCCATTAACTTATCCTGGTGGGATATGATGCCAAGCACGTTTAAACAGTTACATCTCGAATTTCTAAAAGTAAAAAAAATGTTACTTCAATTATCTAACGCCTTAAAAGTTATTTGATATAAATCATTACTTTTTATTTTACAGATGTATTTTACTTTCGATGAATCTGCCTTGGAATACTATATTAGAAAAATTATAGGACAAAAATGGAAACTCTGGAAGAACCCAGTGCATAGTTTTGTTGATTTAAATAAATCTTTGGAGGAAAATATGGATAACGCGATTGATGAACGAGTAGATCCAAACCAATGGAAACAATTGGTTCCAGTTTGGTTTGACAAAGAGTATCAGGTATTGCTTTTGTTTAGTGGGGTTGCTCTTTAGTTATACCTACAGGTATTGCTTGTCTCAGTTCCTATCTACAGGTGAATGTATCCGAGAAAGCTAAACAGTATAAAGCAAAGCATGATATCTTTCATACATGTGGTCAAAAGGCTTATGCTTAAATACGAGCGGATTTAGTAAGAATGATACTTTGATTAGCATGAGAATGATAGTAATTAACATTGAAATATATCTTTACAGGGACATGATGTTGGGGATATTATATATTTTCACAGAACACACACTCATGCTAAAGATGGAAGCATAAACCCGAGTGTTGATGAAATTTTGGTATTTATTTACTACCTTAGTTCCTAATGGATTTCAACATTTAGTGCTTTCCTAATGGTTTAATATTGTTTTAGGAACAATGTAAGCATATAATTGACAGCATGAATTTAAAGAGGGAAGAGGTGGAACACAGTCTTGATCTATAATTTGAGATCTTAAGTGAGGTAGTGGGAAAAGAAGGGATTAGGACCTACTAGATCACATGTTCATGGATTAAACAAAGTTAATAAAATTACGATTGAGAAAATTCAAAAGAATAATGAAGCCGAGATGTAAAAATGCGAGCCCAGGTGGAAGAGCTTAAAGAAGAACAAAATACCGAGATGGCAGAAATGCAAGTTAAAATAGAATCAAAGTTTAACAAAGAACTTCAAGTGCAAAAGAAAGAGACGGATGATTTGAAGATGGTGTTTAAATCTTTCATCTCCGCACCCAATAAAAAATCGTTTTTGAATAGGGTTTGAGTTTATATAGTTCTGCTAGTTGATTAAAACTCCCTCAGTTGGACTATTTTTGTATTGCTTTTTATGTAAAACTTCTATATTTTGTTATAACTCGGTATTTGCTAGCTTTTGTAATACATGGACATATTTTGGTTATGATGGAGTTAATTTTCGTTAATTTTTTAAGTGGTAACAAATTTACACTAAGTTGTATCTTATTGTTCTTTACTTGATACTTAATTCCATTGAAGTGATGAAGCTGAACACGTTGAATGGAGCAAGATTCAGACATTAACTAACTGATGAGGTTGTGGTGCCTTATGACACCTTAAATCCTGTACCTACCTGAAGGTAATTATCATGCCTTAGGGTAACAGAATTTCTTTCTTCAAGTTTGAAATGATTATTTCGTTAATTTCTTTACTTAAATTATAGACACTATTCTATGCAGATCCATTTGATGTGGAATCACAAAGGAAAACATAAGTAGCTATCAGCCAGGTCATAATTTTCACATTTTCATCCACCAAATTACATTTTCAGTACATACAAAGTTTGTTTAATTATATATATTATGTTTGGATTTGTATTCATGCACAAAAGTATTGATGAGAACTGGGAAACTGCCTTGGAGCATAATCATGAAGTTTAAGCTAGAATGGTATTTTTATTATACATACATACACGCTTTGAATCCATGTGTCACTATTTTGAGATTAACCTTTGAGAAACTGTTTAATTTAGTATGAATTTCATATTCAGTTATGAGAATGCTTTGATGAAGAGCCTGATGGAAACCGCCCCAAAGAAGTAGTGTTTAATGAAGCTTTGTTGACACGTGTACAGAACCAGAAAAATGAGGCTTCAGAATCAGGTAATTAATATTAGTTCACATATACTTATATAAAACATACAAAAGAATTATCATAGTTTATTTCTTATATTTGCAGCAAAATTAGCAGTGAATAATTCAAGCAAGATATTGAAACTTAACCAAATCTAAAAGTACCTCGATCAGATTTTTTTAAGATTCCACATTTAATCATACATGCTTATGTTAAATATGATTTTTTTTTCGTTTGGGTAGCTATTTTGTCCAATCTGAGTTGGGTTCTTCTCAGCCAGCATGGAACAGAGTTGATTTACTTGTTAACAAGATGATGATTGGATAAACGTATATTCCTACTTCCAATTGTCAATTAAATATTCTTTTCTTAAATTTTAAATAACATATGTTTTAAATAAATATTTCTCTCAATTATATCAGGAAAATATCAATTTTTTTATATGACTAGTTAGACTTAATATAAATTTTACATAAAAGAATAAGATCTCAAATTGCCCAAAAAATGAAAATATTTATAATGAAACTTATTGTTTTGTATAAAATCTTATGAGTAGTAACTGCTTTATAGGATCTCAAGTTTTTTTATTTGGATCTGGGATATATATTTTTTATCTGTATTTTCTAAATCAATTTCAAAAAATATAGATCTAGCATGAATAATTTTCACTTATAAAATGTTTAGCTTATAAAATTAGTTGCAATGTTACAAAAAATGTCACATACCAATTTCCTATGGTGGGTGGGTGTGGTTGTTTGATGGTGGACATTCTTTTTTTTTATTTATAGAAAAGATAAATTATCAAGAAAGAAGAAGTGGAGAGATACCAAAGAAGGAAATAAAATTTAGGTTTTTTTTATTAGTATTAGTAGGTACTAGAAAAATTAAAACATAAGATAATTGGATCCAAACAAAATGTAACTTTTTTCACCTCCAGACTTATCCTTATTTAGACCCAAATAACAAATAGTGAACTTTTAGTATAAACTTATTTTAGTTGAAAAATATTATAGCAAGCACACCTGTGAACAAGTGTCTTGATCTCCACTAATGGAGAAATATATAATCAATGGAATACATGGTCTATTAGAAACAAATTTTTCATTGATACATATATTATAAAATTTGTGACTTCCATCAGTTGTTGTGATTCTCAAAGTACAATATATTTAATTGATAAACTTATTTGTTATTCTCATGAAAGCCTTATTACCTAAACCTCAACATAATGGTAAATCTCATTACTTGGTCACCTAATGTGCAATATTTTGTAAACGTATATATGGATATAGTAGACAAGAACAAAGTTGTAGTAGTTTCAATAATTTGTAAAGATTATGAGAACCTTATGTGGTTTGGAAATCACTACAATATTTTTTTTCCTCCTCCTTAATTGCTAAGGGCATTCCAATGTGTAATTTTGAAATGTTAGTAAACAACATGTTTCCTACGTCATCATTAGGTGATGTCGTAGTGTAAGTGGAGGTCATCTACTCACCAATAATTACGTTATTGTTGTGGTTGTCAAAGTACAATATAAAATTTGTGACCTCCATTAATTGTTGTGGTTGTCAAAGTACAATATATTTAAATGATAAACTTATTTGTTCTTCTCATGAAAGCCTTATTACATTAACTTCTGCAAAATGGTAAATATCATTATTCTGTAACCTAATGTGCAACGTTTTGTAAAAGTTAATATGGATAGAAATGAACGAAGTTTTAGTAGTTTAATTAATTTGTAATGATTATGAGAATGTGATTGTGTTTGGAAATCACTACAATATTTTGTTGGCCTCCTTTTATATTTATAAGGCCATTCTAATGTGCAATTTTGTAATGTTATTATACAACATATTCCCCTACGTCATCATTATGTGATGACGTAATGTAAGTTGAGGTCATATACTCATCAATCACTATGTTAGATTTTCAATATAACTTTGTTACTCTAAATGTAATTAAGATGCTACGCATGTCTCTCTCATTATATCAAGTTATATGAGAAGAAATAGAAATAGAGATCTCATCTGGATTACAAAGAATCAACAGACAGATTATCTTCCTAATTATTGGATTATAAGAAATTATATGGTTTATTAAAGTCTTTGCATATCGTATTTGAATTATAAGGTGTCATGTGTCTATTAAACTAATATATACTCTTGTTGTATTTTTTTTCCTTTCAATCTTTAAATGAATTAGATATATTTTGACAAAATGGGCTACTATATATTTTTTTCTCATGTATATTTAATTAAATAATTATAAAAATACAATATCACAACATATCCTAAAGACACAGTTTGAAAGTTAATCTATAGTAACCCAAAACATCTCTACCCTAAGTTTGAAAGTTAATCTATAGTAACCCAAAACATCTCTACCCTAAACACTTATTACTACTGAAGTCTACCAAAGGAAATCGTTGTCCACTACGGTGAAAGTTGCGTCTGATATCAAAGGTATCTAATCTGTTTCTGAGACGTAATGTTGTGAGCAACCATCTTGGAATCGATTGATCCAAACTAACTCATCATCTAGTCTTGCAAAAAAATCTTCATCGATAAATGTATGTACGATCTCCAAATCATCCTTAAAATCTTCAACCTCTTTCAACATATCATTAATTTCCTTCCCACCATCTTCAACATTTTTTGGTGCCTGAAGGAAAATTTCTAGCGACGAGTAGAAAAATTTGTTTAGGTCATCAATTTTGAATTTTTGAGGGTCATGCACATTATGGAAAGATATATTTCGGCCTTTTGCGAGGGATTCTTGCACGAGGTTCTTGGCGAGTTGGCATAGGATGATTGTGTTCGTCCGTATAATTCACAATAAGAATAGTAGGGTTGGTTTTGATTTTACCTACTTGCTTTCGACCTAGGCACTCCTTTGAAGTGACACATTTATAGTAACTCCTGGTTTTATTCAAAATATTGATTATAATTCATTTGAAACTTACTAAATTTCTATAAATACATTAAAAAGCAAATACGCATTTTTTCGACGTCCTATATAAGTGTGAAATAAGGTTAATACAATAAAGATTTCATATTACTTTTAAATTGTTGACCAAATCTTATCAAATTCATTAAGTCGTATTTATTTAAAATGAATTCTAATATTCAATTTAAAACTAAGTCAAAAAAATTATATACTATTATGCAAGGGTGCTAATACATTTCCTTGGCTCCCAATAAAATGGAATATAATAAAAAAACATAACCTTTTAAAACTTTAAAACTTAGAAACCTTTCTAAATAAGTACATTAATATAAACCTAAGACTAAAATTAATTTTTGGTCAAACTCAACAACTTATATTTTCTTAATCATTTAAACTACTTAACAAGAAATAAACTTTTTTGCTTCCCTAAAATAGGTTTTTTCATTTTGTTATAAAAAAACAAGACAACTAATATTCACTACCAATTCAAAGATTTCCACGGTATTAATTACATATTAATAGTAGTTTTGAAACTCCCTTTTTCCAAAAGCATACCTCACAAGTAACTACACCCTAGAGTTTAAATAACAAACTCGCTGATAAACAAACTTTACTTGAAAATGTTTATTGATCTATCTATATGAATTAATAAACTTCTTCAAATTGAAGGAGTTAGGCGTAATAGGGTTTCCTTAATCGAGATGAAACACTATTTTGGTTGATGAAAACCTAAAAGTTTTTCTAGTCTCTCTTTGTTTTTTGTTTTTAATAATCTTAAAATAAAAACATACATGAATGGTAAAAATTTTAAAAGAACTAGTTATTAAAAGTTAGAAGTTAAAAGTATTAGCGGAACCTTTTCATAGCAACCTTTCTTGGTGACCTACAAATATTAAAATAAAACAAATAGTTAACTAATTAAATAACAAAAAAATAACACCTTAAAATGTTTAAATTTATATAGAGGAAATCAATTTAAAAAATTGATTAACTAATTTTAGTTTGACTAGTTGATGCATATTTCAATGGTTAAAACTATGGATTGAGAGTTTCATAAAATTTTATATTTACTTCTATGAATATAAAACTGCAATTTTTTATACATACGGTTCTATAGAATTTTGGGTTCCAATAGTATAATGTGCTGATACAACAGAAAAAATAGATATACATCATGGGAGTTTATTTATTTGGGAATACATTATTGTTGTTAGATTATTTATAGATGGTTTTTTTTTTTATTTCTCTAAGGTTTCATATATTTTTTTATCTATCAATCATTACATGGGTATCCAAACTTCCTGGAAAGTAATATTTCTTTGGTGATTGCAAAATTAATTTTAGTTAACATTCATATATATGAAATGTTTTTGTTTGGTGTGTCAAATTGAATTCTTTGTACAGATTGTGTTTGTAATCTTTGTACTCTTCGACAATATTTTATATATCTACTTATAGTTATCTTGTTTGTTTAGTCTATATATTTAACTAGGTATTACACAACAAAAAATTAAGTGAACTGAAACAAAAATAAATTACTAAATAATAAAATCTATGTATACCAAATAAATTAAGAATATTATTCTATATGTTCTAGCATGGTTTTGTTAGATTGGAAATGGAATGGAAATAAAATGTATTGTATTTGTATATACAAGAATATATTGTTGGTTCAAATATAGTGGGATTAATTTTTATATAATGTAATGGTTATCTAAGCCACTTTTTGGTTATAATTTTAGTATCATAATTCTAATTTATTTTTCTTTGTCTTTTATTATATATATTTGTTCAATTTATTAGTTAATTTTTATATTTATTTTTAACTTGCTGCTCTTGGGTTGTAACCCAGTTGTTTGTTTTTCTTAAATAAAAAATCTAATACTTTATATTGATAGTGTTATTTAGTAACTAAGTTCATTGTCAGATTGCACAAGACAACCAGTCAATAAAAAAGTGACAGATGGCAAATAATATAACCCTATTAGTCCAATTTATGAGTTGACACATGATAATTTGAATATATTTATCCATTAGAATACACCATGTATTCGTAGGACTAAATGTAAGTTATTTTATACGAATAGATCAACACATGCTCGACTATTAGGTTTTTGTGTAACTTATGCAATATTTTAATTTAAAATGCTTAGTATATCTTAGTATGTATAAATATTTATGGTAAGGAAATTACAACAAAACAATATATCAATAATTTATATTATTCAAAACATAATATACCATATATATTATCTTTATATAATTATAAACTGATTAGTTTATGAACTATAATTATTTCATATAATTATAAAGTGATTAATGTACTAACCTTGATTATTTTAAGAAGATATATAGATATTATCGAAATGCAATGATCATCGATCTTTGAACTATACTTTAAAATTACTTCAGTTTTTTTTATAGAGTACACCACCTTATAAAAAAATGATTATATGTGAGCAATTAGAACCATAAATTATTTTTATAATATATAAGTATCCATTGTATTTAAATTTAAACTAATCATGAATATTTTGATATTTTTGATTTTTTAATTAAATATAATTATATATCATTAACCCATAAACCACCACATCATATTAATTATATTTTTATATAAGAAAAAAGTATCTGTAAAGAACATCTAAAAATATGTTTTAAATAATTATTTAACCATCTTTGGTATCTCCAAAATCTCTCAATTATATCATGAAAATGTCAATTTTTTTATATGACTAATTAGATTTAATATAATTTTTACATAAATGAATAAGATCTCAAATTGCCCAACAGAATGAAAATATTTATAATGAAACTTTTTATTTTGCATAAAATCTTATGAGTAGTAATTGCTTTATAAGATCTCAATTTTTTTTATTTGGATCTGGGATCTGAATTTTTTTATCTATATTTTCTAAATCAATTCTAAAAAATATAGATATAACATGAATAATTTTCACTTATAAAATGTTTAGCTTATAAAATTAGTTGCAATGTTACAAAAAAAAATATCACATACCTATATCTTATGGTGGGTGGGGGTGGTTTTTTAATTGTGGACGATCCTTTTTTTTTAATTTACAGAAAAGATGAATTGTCAAGAAAGAAGAAGCGGAGAGATACCAAAGAAGGAAATAGATTTTAGGTTTTTTTTTGTTAGTATTAGTAGGTACTAGAAATATTAAAACATAAGATAATTGGACCCAAACAAAATATAACTTTTTTCACCTTTAGACTTATCCTTATTTAGACCCAAATAAAAGATAGTGAACTTTTAGTATAACCTTATTTTAGTTGAAAAATATTATAGCAAGCCCACCTGTGAACAAGTGTCTTGATCCTCACTAATGGAGAAATATATAAACAATGGAATATATAGTCTATTAGAAACAATTTTTTTATTGATACATATAAAATAAAATTTGTGACTTCCATCAGTTGTTGCGATTCTCAAAGTACAATATATTTAATTGATAAACTTATTTGTTCTTCTCATGAAAGCCTTATTACCTTAACCTCAACAGAATGGTAAATCTCATTACTCGGTCACCTAATGTGCAATGTTTTGTAAATGTTAATATGGATATAGTATACAAGAACAAAGTTGTAGTAGTTTCAATAATTTGTAAATATTGTGAGAACCTTATGTTGTTTGGAAATCACTACAATATTTTTTCCTCCTCCTTAATTGCTAAGGGCATTCCAATGTGTAATTTTGAATTGTTATTATACAACATGTTTCCTACGTCATCATTAGGTGATGTCGTAGTGTATGTGGAGGTCACTACTCACCAATAGTTACGTTAGATTTTCAATATAACATTGTTACTAGAAATGTAATTAAGATTCTAATGATGTCTCTCTCATTATATCAACTTTTATGAGTAAAAATGGAAATAGAGAAAGTTTCATCTTGCTTATTGTTGGGAATTATATACTAACACCTTAGGTGTCGTGAGAGATGTGCTTACACCGCCTAGGCACAAATTAATGAAAAAAAATTGATTAATTATAAAATTCCCCCTAGACGTAGGACCCTGGTCAGCTGTTAAAGCCACGACACCGAGTTATACAAAATTGATTACATATATACACTAAGAATTGGATTGAGTGTTTATATTTGTATCACATATTATGTGTTCGTCTAGCAATAAGATTAAAACATGTTGAAGAACGGATTTTTAGATAGAATCAAAGGATTCGATTTTTGTTGGATTTTTCAATTTAAATTTTGGTATAGATTTTACAAATACACTCCCTGTATCGATTAGTTTTGATGATAAAGTCATTATCAAAAATATATAAGAGAACCTTAAGCGATGTATAAATAGAGAGAGATTAAGATATGAGAAATGTGTATTTTATAGTAGGAAAGTAGAGACAAGAGTGTGTACATTTATTATTAAATGTTTAGAATTTGTTTGTATGAAATTTATACGACTTTGGAAGAATTGTACCTGGATCAAATCCCTTACACTTCCTTGTTTCACTAACCTTATCTCTGTTGTGTCGCTGTCGAGGGTGATGTCTCAGGATTCACCCATCTTTCATATTACCAATTGTTTCTTATTAAATTTCTTTATATCTTTCGCAATTTGTATTCCCAACTATATCTTGTGGACAATGTTGCTTGATGTGTCTTAACTCGTTTTTGTTATAGCATGCTATCTCATTTCTTATTTTTAAAATTTCTCATGTGGATTGCTTGAACTTTCATTTCAACGAAATTTCTTTTTTTACAAGATTCATTGTTTAATCAAATTCATTAATTGGTTATACTATGTTGTCAAAATATAATATAAGAACGATATAAAATTATATATATTACAAAATAAAATATTTAACATATGTCCGCCTTTATAATTAATCCCTCCAATTTCTCAAAGAAAGCTATTAGAGGGAGAAAAAATTTGAACCATCTTGAACTAGTCTCAAACTTTATATAATGTATATGCAAATTTGAATAAGAATAAGTGGATATGATTATTTATCTAATTAGAATTTTAATATGATATTTATAACTATTAGGGTAATATATGTTAATAATCATATTGTTTCTAGCTTCATATGTGATAAAGTTCTAATTTGTAATCTTCGAACACCCAATTGTTTTATCTTATATATTTTTTTATGCAATGTTATCTTGACACATTTATCTGAAAATGGTCTTTAGCAAATTCAATTGAAAAGTTGAGTCATTTTTCTAAATTAATTCGAACTAAGCAATGATTTTTGTAATAAACATTCCCATAAAAAATTACAAAGTTGTATGATGAAAAAATATTTACTACTTTTATAATCCATTGATATATTTGGCTATTTTATAAATCGGGACCTACATTGTAACAAAAACTTGTTTACAAATATTTTTGTAAATTTATTGAGTTTCAAGTAGGTACAATTTAAATTCGAAAGATCAAAACTAAACAATGTGACACACCTAAACTAAAAACAAAGAATGTTTTCACATATACATACATATCAATAAAAAAATAAGTCACTGCATCCATATTATATCGTAACATTAAGTGAGTGTAAACAGAATTTTGTCTTCTCATGCATAATTATTAACATATAACACTTTATTATTTTATTAAATTATAAATTTATCAATCAACCAATTTTTTTGATTTTGCAAGATTCTAATATGACATAGCTTTAAAACTTGCTTGCGATTTTTTTCACAAGATGTAGGTCTACAAAAATAATCAAAATTCATATACTTAAAGGAAAATTAAAATTATTTCATGAAAAATTTAGGCTCAGATTCTTATTGATTCAGGTTATATGTCAAAGATATAGTTCATGTTTCAATAAAGTATTCGATTTGATAACACAATATACTTCTAGTATCTAAAATAATAGATATATATATACTTGTTGTATTAAAGCTGTTTCATACTCAAGAGTCGATAGTGTACTACCTTAGCGTAACCTAAAAAATCCTATTCCAAAACCCCATGATATCAAACTCAGGTAGGAGTTAATAGAGGAGTTCAACCTAACAATCTAAATAATCCGCATATAGAGCAAGTTTTTTCCGAGAATAAGCCAATTTCATATTTAAGCTGCTTGATTCAAGCCAGATCACGATATGGAAAATCAATTTATGATTTATATAAACTACGATGGTGCTACACAACAAGGTCAAGTTGTATGTAGTAAGATTTTTTTACAAATGTGTGATACATACATTACTCAATTTGTCACTCACGAGAAACTATATTACACCATGTTTCTATTTTGCATTGCCGGAGGTGTGAGTGAATGGTTGTATCATCAACCATCACATAAAATTATATCATAGACCAAACTGCAAGCAAGTTTCTTTGATCGCTATTGTCCACACGGTATGATAATGAAGAATCAAACACAGCTTTCTATTTTCCACCAAGATGATTGTTAAAGTGTAGGCGAGATATAGATAAAGTTTCAACATAGGTTAGCTAGATGTCCACTTCATGGTTATACCCTTCAGTTTCAATTTGCGATGTTCTATCAAGGTCTCGATTAGAATTCACAATTGAAAATAAATTACACTGAAAGAGAATATTTTTCGAATAAATGTGCCCTTTTATTTTTTATCTATACCAAACCTTATTTTTCAAAGAAATGTGCTCTTGTCTAAACATATTTAAGTTGAAAAGTATCATAGCAAACCCACATGTGAACAAGTGTCGATCTTCACTAATAGAGAAGTATATAAACAATAGAATATATAGTGTATTCGAAACAAATATTTCATTGATAAATATAATACAAAATTTGTGACCTCCATAAATTGTTGTGGTTGTCAAAGTACAATATATTTAAATGATAAACCTATTTGTTCTTCTCATGAAATCCTTATTAAATTAACCTCTACAAAATTTTAAATATCATTACTTTGTCACCTAATGTGCAACGTTTTGTAAATGTTAATATGGATATAGTAGACAAGAACAAAGTTGTAGTAGCTTAATTAATTTGTACAAATTATGAGAACCTTATTGTGTTTAGAAATCACTATAATTTTTTTTTTGCCTCCTTTTACATATCTAAGGACATTTCAATGTGCATTTTGTGATGTTATTATACAACATGTTCCCCTACGTCATCATTATGTGATGGCGTAGTGTAAGTATAGGTCATATACTCACCAATCACTACGTTACATTTTCAATATAACTTTGTTACTAGAAATGTAATTAAGATGGTACTCATGTCTCTCTCATTATATCAAGTTATATGAGAAGAAATAGAAATGGAGTCTCGACTAGATTACAAAGAATCATCCGACAAATTATCTTCCTAATTATTGGATTATAAGAAATTATATGGTTTATTAAAGTCTTTCATATCGTATTTGACTTGTAAGGTGTCATGTGTCTGTTAAACTAATAGATACTCTTGTTTTATTTATTTTTTGCCTTTCAATCTTTAAATGAATTAGATATATTTTGAAAAAAAGGGCTACTATATATTTTTTTTCTCATGTATATTTAATTAAATAATTATTAAAATACAATATCATTACATATCCTAAAGCCACATTTTGCAAGTTAATCAATATTAACCCAAAACATCTCTACCCTAGACACTTATTACTACTAGAGTCTACCAAAGGAAATCATTGTCCACTACGGTGAAAGTTGCATCTACTATCAAAGGTATCTTATTGTTTATGAGACGTAATTGTGTGAGCAACCACCTTGGAATCGATCGAACCAAACTAACTCATCATCTAGTCCTGTAAAAAAATCTTCATCGATGGGAGTATGTAAGATCTCCAAACCATCATTAATTTCCTCCCCACCCTCTTCAACATTTTTTGGCGCCAGAAGGACAATCTCTAGCGACGAGTAGAAAAATTTATTTGGGTCATCAATTTTGAATTTTTGAGGTGCCTGCATATTTTGGAAAGAAATATTTCGGCCTTTTGCGAGGAATTCTCGCACGAGATTCTTGGCGAGTTGGCATAGGATGATTGTGTTCATCCGTATAAGTCACAATAAGCATAGTAGGGTTGGTTTTGTTTTGATCCACTTGCTTTCGACCTAGGCACTCCTTTGAAGTGACATGTTTGTAGTAACTCCTGGTTTGATTAAAAATATTGATTATAATTTATTTGAAACTTATTAAACATCTATAAATACATTAAAAATCAAATACACATTTTTTAGACGTCCTATATAAGTGTGAAATAAGGTTAATGCAATAAAGATTTCATATTACTTTTACGTTGTTGACCAAATCTTATCAAATTCATTAAGCCGTATTTATTTAGAATGAAATATAATATTTAATCTAAAAAATAACTCAAAAAAGCATATACTCGTATGTGCGGGTGCTAATACATTTCCTTGCCTTACAATAAAATAGAATATAATAAAAAAAACTTACACTTTTAAAACTTAAAAACATATAAACCTTTCTAAATAAGTACATTAATATAAACACAAGACTAACATTAATTTTTGGTCACACTCATTTGTTAGTAGTACTTTATTTCATAAAAAAAACTTAAATTTCCTAATCATTTAAACTACTTAACATGAAATACACTTCTTGGTTCCCTAAAATAGGGTTTTTTCCTTTTATTTAAAAAACCAATATGACTAATCTGCACTACCAATCAATTATATATTAATAGTAGTTTTGAAACATCCTTTGCCAAAAACATACCTCATAATTTACTAAACCTCAAAGTTTAAATAACAAACTTAAGCTTTATTGATCTCTCTGTGTGAAGTAATAAACTTTAAACTCAAGGAGTTGAGCGTAATAGGGTTACCTTAATCAAGATAAAACACTATTTTGGTTGATGAAAACCTAAAAGTTTTTCTAGTCTCTCTTCGTTTTTTGTTTGTAACAACCTAAAAATACAAATATACATGAATCGTTATAATGGTAAAATAACTGTTAGTTATTAAAAATAAGAAGTTAAAACAGTTTGAATTAATGATTATATGACGTTTAGGTGGAGTTGAGATATCAAGTTATTGTAATTTAAATTCATGTCATTGAATTTTGAATTCTCGTTCTTAACCCTTTCATTGAGACATAATTACAACATATATACTCATTAAACTATTTAATATCGTAGCATAAGTTTTGTCTTAGAAAACTATATCCAGAATAAGATTTTGATATGAAAGAGTATTCTTAAAACATGCTTTGATATTTTAGGTTTTCTTGGTATTCTATATTTAAATTTGCTTCACTATCTAAGATATTCTTATGGAATTTTACCACCACATATTTTGGAGCTTCTAAACCCTTCCAATACACTTTTCAGAAGTCCTTTTTCCAAGTAGCCATTAGAATTAGAATCATGAAAGTTGAATCAAAGCAAACAAATAATTGGATTAAATTTGGAAGGACTGTAAAAAGAAGGTCCCTCTAACAAAAAAAATCATCTAGTTGAAAAATCAAACTCCCTCATATCCACGTACAATATTCTAGTAGATACAAGAGTTGAGAGGTTGTGTGTAGTTAATTGTATTGGATAAAAATGTGATTAAAATTTGCATCACAAGTTTCAAAAGAGTCATTACACAAGATGCAAATATTGATGTAAAAACATCATCAAAAGTCATCTAGACATAATAAAAGTTCGACAAAAAATATTAAAGAAAAAATCTAGTAACATTATGTAAGAAAATAGAAATTCTACATCAAATATTATTTGTTAAAGAAGTAATATAGTATAAAGTTGTTATTAATAAAAAATATATTTATCAATACCATATACTATTTAATAGATAATTAAATTATATAGAGTAAAATATACAAGAAATTATATATTTCAACTAGTATAATTATAATGCAACAAAAAAGAATATTTAATGAGAATAAGGTATTATATTAACTGAAAACAAGAAAACAAGTAAATAACAAAAAATATCCAAATATTTATTATCTTCTCAACCAAATAAAAAACTTATATTCATGTTTATTCCAAATATTCCTTCCATATGAGTACTTAAATAAATGAAAGTATAATCTATTTATTTGGAATACTATTTTCTATGATAATTCTAATAAGATTGAGATAATGTTACAATGTTCTTCATAAGAAATCAAATTATATGTAGAAATAATTTTTATGTCTATATTGTTTTTCTAATGTTACTTAATGTCAAGAACATTTACTTTATGTTTTGATTTTATAAAATTTTGCGTATGAAATTTGTTTTAAGATATACATATTATGAGTTTTATTATATACTGAGTAAATAAATGTATATATTTAGATATCTATGTTAAGGAATGAATTGAAAATTTTATGAGTTCAAATTGTATGAATTAAAATATAAATCAAAATAAAATGAGAAGTATGGGGACAGTAAAAAAGTATTTTATAACACTAAGATACGAGCGATAAATTGTGAAACTCTATTAAGTGCCAATTTAGAAGTGTTTATAGGGAAAAATATTTAATAGTGCTTTTAGAACATTCTAAGTGTGTTAGTCCCTAAAAAACCTTTTTAAGAGAACTATCAAATATATGCTTCTTAAAAAAATATACTTAAAGTGATTTTAGATTTTAAAATAATTTTTATAATTTTTTAAAATATTTCAATTCAATTCTAAAAGCGTTTTTATATTAAAATAAGCAGTTCTGAACAGACACTATGTATATATACCTCTCTTGAATACAATAAATATATTATTTATATCTATTAGTTTAAAGGTATTTTATAAATGTTTATAATTTTTTAATGTATTATATTTTTTTAAAAATTTTAGGTACGCAGTAAGAACAAATGAGTAGTTAAATATTATTGAATAATCTTAAGGCTAACTAAACTAGGTCCGTCATCCTTTACTACAAAATTTAAATACATTATTTGACTTAAATCTCCCACACAACACTTTTATCATTCTCTCAATTTATATTGTGTGTTATAATTTCTTCAAGATTATCTTTCTGGTAATTGTTATTTATATTTGAAATATATATATTTGTTTAAAATACATCACAATCCTCATTAATTAGAGTAACCAAGTACAATACTATTACAAATAGTTACAATATTCTCGTTTTTATGACATTTCATTATATTGATCCTTGTTTAAAAGAATTGTTTTGATAAAATGTTAAGGCCATAAATCAAATTTTATAGTCTTTTAGGGATAAAAAATTCCACAAATCTAATAACTCACTCAAACATCTTGAACTACTAACCAATTTTATTTTTTATAAATTTTAAATGTTATTAAATTTATTGTCCATACAGTTTTTGTCACAAATGATATTATTGTATTTATATTTAATTTATAAATTATATCTATTTGAAATTAATACATAAACTAAAATATTTTAATATCCTAGAGTAAACAATATAAAAATTTAAATTATTACTATTATACACAATTTTATTTTAAAATAAACAACACTTTAGAATTATATTTTACTACAATTTCTTTTTGTTTACTAATTTTAATATGATTTTGATTACTATAATTATATGGTATGTATCTCAAAACTTTTCAAATATATTATAGAATAATAATTACGATATTAAAAATTGTATTAACATATAAAGAAGTTATACATAAATTAATTTATGTTAAATAAATTAAAATAACTATTAAAGACACCATAACTCAATACTTATTACAGGTTTTAATTAAAACATAATAATATAAAACAAAAAAATCACTAAAATCTCACAAATAATTCATTCATACTAGCCAAATGAAAAATTAAATTCTAACCTAGCACATATGAGGTTAGTAAATATATTCAGGTGTTGTCAATATTAAATTATCGTTGGATAAGTATATGTATGAAAGATTTTAAGTTATGCGTCAAACATAGCTAATTGACATAAGAGTATGTTGTTGTCTTATATTCATATTCAAATTTAATATATATTTAATTATTTTTTTACTTAGACAACCTATTATATATCGTTATCAACTAATATGATATGACTACTTGTTTCATATAATAATTTAAAACCCATTAATAGGTCTCTTTCTGCTTGAATATTTAATATTTTAATCATAAACATTAAGTCCAAAACTTACACCTAGTTTTATCTTATCAATTATTATATTACTACTAAATAAAAATAAAATCTTTTAATATTATATTTTTTGTATGAATGTTATAGTTAACAAATTTTTCAGTCACATACATTATTACATTACTATATTTAATAAAAAATTGTTACAGTATGTAAAAAATAGAAATTATAGATGAAAAATTATTTAATAAAGAAATAATATTATACTAAAAGAAAACAGGGAATCGAAACACAATTTATGGCCTTTGGCGAAGCTATCGGTGTAGATATTTCCGACACCTTACACTACATTAAAAAGTATATTAAAAAGAGTTGCATCTAATTAGAATTTTAATATGATATTTATAACTATTATGGTAATATATGTTATTAATCATATTGTTTCTAGCTTCATATATGACAAAGTTGTAATTTGTAATCTTCGAACACCCAATTGTTTTATCTAATATAATTTTTAATGTAATGTTATCTTGACACATTTGTCTACAACCTTGATAATTTTATTTAAACTAATAACTAAAACACCAATTTGTTCATAAAAAAATAAAACGGAGAAAATTTATCATTGTAAATATCTTTTAAGAAAAATAAGTTTATTACAGTAAATATTTAGTATTACTTTTACATTGCTGACCAAATATTATCAAATTCATTAAATAGTATTTTATTAGAATGAAATCTAATATTTACTCTAAAAACTAAATCAAAAAAATTATATACTCACATGCACTAGTTGTAATACATTTACTTTCCTCCAAATAAAATGAAATATTAATAAAAAATAACCTTTAAAATCTTAAAAACATAGAAACCTTTCTAAATAAGTACATTCATATAAAACTATGACTAACTGTAATTTATAGTTAAACTCATTTATCGGCATTACTTCATTTTATAAAAAAAACTTATATTTCTTAATCATTTAACCTACTTAATGAGAAATAAACTTTTCTACTTCCCTCAATAAGGTTTATTTCATTCTATTTAAAAAAACAAGACTAATAATCTTCAGTGCCAATGTAAATATTTTCACTCTATCAATTACATATTAATTGTATTTTTGAAACTCCCATTTTCCAAAAACATACCTCACAAGTAACTACACCCTAGAGTTTCAATAACAAAATCATTAGTTAAACAAAATTTACCCGAAAAGCTTTATTGATTTCTCTATATGAAGTAATTAACTTCTTCAAATTCAAGGAGTTGAGCGTAATAGGGTTTCCTTAATCGAGATGAAACACATATGTTTGGTTGATGAAAACCTAAAAGTTTTTCTAGTCTCTCTTTGTTTTTTGTTTGTAATAACCTAAAAAGATAAATATACATGAATGGTTAAAATGGTAAAATAACTCGTTATTAAAAGATAGAAGTTACGAATATTAGCCAAACCTTTTCATAGCCACCCTTCATGATGCCCTATAAATATTAAAATTAAACAAATGGTTAACTAATTAAAAGAACAAAAAATAAAAAAATAACACCTTAAAATGTATAAATTTATATAGAAGAAATCAATTTAAAAAAGGTTAAAACATAACAACAATAATTGCTCAACTAAGTGTAGTTTGACCGGTAAATACATATTTCGATGGTTAAAACTATGTGATGAGAGTTTCTCAAACTTTTATGGTTACTTCGATGAATATAAAATTGTAATATTTTTTACATATGGTTCTATAGAATTTTGGGTTTCAAACAGTATAATGGTCTATTAAAATAAAAAAATTAGATACATAGAGCAGCTTATTAATTGTTGTAATTTATATACATATTTATTTATTTGGGAATGCATTATTGTTGTTGAATCTTTCAATAATTATGTGGGTATGCAAACTTCCCAGTAAGTTATACCTCTTTGGTCAATTAAAAATTAATTCATATATAGCTACCATTTTTATTTGGTATTCTAATAAAATTCCTGGTATAGATTGTGTTTGTCATCTTTCTATTCTTCGCCAATATGTTGAATCTAGTTATAGTTGACTTTTTTGTTTAGTCTATATATTTAACTATCACAAAAATTTATGTGTCTTGAAACCAAAATAATTTACAAAATAATAAAATCTATGGATACCAAAACAATTAAGATTATTATTTTATAGCATGCTTGTGTTAGAATGGAAATGGAATATAAATAAAATGTATTGGTTAGTTAATTTTTAGTTATATCTTTAGTATCCTAATCCATGTTTATCTTTTTTGTGTTTTTTTTATATATATTTGTTTAATTGATTAGTTAATTTTTCTATTCATTTTTATCCTGCTCCTTTTGGGTTGTAACCCCATTTAATGTTGTTTCTTTTACGGAATTACAAAATCTAATACTTTATATTGATAGTATTATTTAGTAACCAAGTACATTGAGAAATTGCGTTAGACAACAACTCAATAAGAAAGTGACATGTGGCAAATAATATAATATTATTAGTTATGTAATAATTAGAATAGGTTAAAACTTCGAAGTACATTTATTCACCAATGATAATAATTCAGTTTGAAAAGAAAAAATCAAACTTACGGAATTAAATTCCACAATATTTGAAGAGATTCCAAAATAAATTTATAAAAGTATAGAATTGATAAATTTTCATGAACACGTTACACAAGAAAAAATTTCTTATAGGTTACAAATATAGGGGTGGACACATGTCAATGTGAAAATATTTTATCCATTAAAATACACCAAGTATTGGTAGGACTGAATATAAGTTATTTTATACGATTATATCATCACATGCTCAACTATTAGGTTTTTGTGTCATTTATACAATCTTATAATTTAAAATGTTTCATATATTTTAGTATGTATAATTATTTGTTGGTAAGGAAATTACAATACAACAATATATCAAAAATTTGTATTATCCAGAACATAATATACTATGTATATATATTATCTTTATATATAGACTCTTATGAGTAGTAACTTTTGAGGAAACTGAATTTTTTATTTGTATTTTCTAAATCAATTTTAAAAAAATAAAGATCTAGCATGAATAATTTTCACTAATGAAACATTTAGCATATAAAATTAGTTGCAATGCTACGAAAAAAAGTCATATAGTGATTTCTTGTGCTGGTAAGGGTGGTTGTGTTGATTGTGGATATTATTTGTTTTTTAAAATTTAAAAAAAGAATATGAGGTGTCAAGAATGAAGAAGCTCAGAGCTACCAAAGAAGAAAATATATTTTAGGGTTTTTTATTAGTATTAGAAAAATATCCAACATAAGATAATTGGTCCAAAATTAAATGTAATGTTATTTCACTTTAAAATTATCCTTATTTAGGCCCAAATAACAAATAGTGGACTTTGAGTCTAAACTTATTTTAGTTGAAAAGTATTATAGAAAACCCACATGTGAACAAGTGTCGATCTTCACTAGTGGAGAGATATATAATCAATAGAATATATAGTGTATTAGAAACAAATTTTTCATGGATAAATATAATATAAAATTTGTGACCTCCATCAATTGTTGTGGTTGTCAAAGTAAAATAATTTTAAATGATAAACTTATTTTTTCTTCTCATGAAAGCCTTACTACATTAACCTCTACAAAATTGTAAATATCATTACTTTGTCACCTAATCACCTAATGTGCAACGTTTTGTAGAAGTTAATATGGATAGACAAGAATGAAGTTTTAGTAGTTTAATTAATTTGTAAAGATTATGAGAACGTAATTGTGTTTGGAAATCACTACAATATTTTTTTGGCCTACTTTTATATTTCTAAGGCCATTCCAATGTGCAATTTTGTAATGTTATTATACAACATATTCCCATACGTCATCCTTATGTGATGGCGTAGTGTAAGTTGAGGTCATATACTCATCAATCACTACATTAGATTTTCAATATAACTTTGTTACTAGAAATGTAATTAAGATGATATGCATGTTTCTCTCATTATATCAAGTTATATGAGAAGAAATAGAAATAGTGATCTCAACTAGATTACAAAGAATCATCTGGCAGATTGTCTTCCTAATTATTGGATTATATGAAATTATATGGTTTATTAAAGTCTTTCATATCTTATTTGACTTGTAAGGTGTCATGTGTCTATTAAACTAATATATACTCTTGTTGTATTTATTTTTTGCCTTTCAATCTTTAAATGAATTAGATATATTTTGACAAAAAGGGCTACTATATATTTTATTCGCATGTACATTTAACTAAATAATTATAAAAATACAATATCACAACATATCCTAAAGACACAGTTAACAAGTTAATCAATAGTAACCCAAAACATCTCTACCCTAGACACTTATTACTACTGAAGTCTACTAAAGGAAATCGTTGTCCACTACGGTGAAAGTTGCGTCTGATATCAAAGGTATCTTATCTGTTTCTCAGACGTAAGGTTGTGAGCAACCATCTTGGAATCGATCGAGGCAAACTAACTCATCATCTAGTCCTGCAAAAAAATCTTCATCGATAGAAGTATGTAAGATCTCTAAACCATCATTAAAATCGTCAACCTCTATCAACATATCATTAATTTCCTCCCCACCATCTTCAACATTTTTGGCGCCGGAAGGACAATCTCTAGTGACGAGTAGAAAATTAGGTCATCAATTTTGAATTTTTGAGGGTCATGAACATTTTGGAAAGAGATATTTCGGCCTTTTGCGAGGGATTCTAGCACAAGGTTCTTGGCGAGTTGGCATAGGATGATTGTGTTCATCCATATAAGTCACAATAAGAATAGTAGGGCTAGTTTTGTTTTGATCTACTTGATTTCGACCTAGGCACTCCTTTGATGTGACACATTTGTAGTAACTCCTGGTTTTATTCAAAATATTGATTATAATTCATTTGAAACTTACTAAACATCTATAAATACATTAAAAAACAAATACGCATTTTTTAGACGTCCTATATAAGTGTGAAATAAGGTTAATACAATAAAGATTTCATATTACTTTTAAATTGTTGACCAAATCTTATCAAATTCATTAAGTCGTATTTATTTAGAATGAATTCTAATATTTAATTTAAAACTAAGTCATAAAAATTATATACTATTATGCAAGGGTGCTAATACATTTCCTTGGCTCCCAATAAAATGGAATGTAATAAAAAAAAATAACCTTTTAAAACTTTAAGACATAGAAACCTTTCTAAATAAGTACATTAATATAAACCTAAGACTAACATTAATTTTTGGTCAAACTCATTTGTCGGTAGTACTGTATTTCTTAAAAAAACTTATATTTCTTAATCATTTAAACTACTTAACAAGAAATACACTTATTTGCATCCCTAAAATAGGTTTTTTCATTTTGTTTTAAAAAAACAAGACGACTAATCTTCACTACCAATTCAAAGATTTCCACGGTATCAATTACATTTTAATAGTAGTTTTGAAACTCCTTTTTCCAAAAGCATACTTCACAAGTAACTACACCATAGAGTTTAAAAAACAAACTCACTGAGAAATAAAATTTACCTAAAAAGCTTTATTGATCTATCTATACGAATTAATACACTTCTTCAAACTGAAGGAGTTAGGCGTAATAGGGTTTCCTTAATCGAGATGAAACACTACTTTGGTTAATGAAAACCTAAAAGTTTTTCTAGTCTCTCTTTATTTTCTTTTTGTAATAATCTTAAAATAAAAATATACATGAATGGTTAAAATTTTAAAAGAACAAGTTATTAAAAGTTAGAAGTTAAAAGTATTAGCGGAACCTTTTCATAGCCACCTTTCTTGGTGACCTACAAATATTTTAATAAAACAAATAGTTAACTAATTAAAAAAACAAAAAAAACAAAGAAATAACACCTTAAAATGATTAAATTTATATAGAGGAAAAAAATTTAAAAATTGATTAACTAATTATAGTTTGCATATTTCGATGGTTAAAACTATTGATTGAGAGTTTCATAAAATTTTATATGGTTAAAACTATTTATTGAGAGTTTCATAAAATTTTATATTTACTTCGATGAATATAAAACTGGAATTTTTTTACATATGGCTCTATAGAATTTTGGGTTCCAATAGTATAATGTACTCATACAACAGAAAAAATAGATATACAGCGTGGGAGTTTATTTATTTTGGAATGCATTATTGTTGTTAGATTATTTATCGATGGGTTTTTTGTATTTCTCTTATGTTTCATATATTTTTTTGATCTATCAATCATTACATGGGTATCCAAACTTCCTGGAAAGTAATATTTCTTTGGTGATTGAAAAATTTATTTTAGTTAACATTCATATATATGAAACGTTTTTGTTTGTTGTGTCAGATTGAATTCTTTATATAGATTGTGTTTGTCATCTTTGTATTCTTCCACAATATTTTATATATCTATTTATAGTTAACTTGTTTGTTTAGTCTATATATTTAACTAGGTATTACACAACAAAAAATTAAATGAACTGAAACAAAAATAAATTAATAAATAATAAAATCTATGTATACCAAATAAATTAAGACTATTATTCTATATGTTCTAGCATGGTTTTGTGAGATTGGTAAGGGAATGGAATAAAATGTATTGTATTTGTATATACAAGAATATATGGTTGGTTCAAATATAGTGGGATTAATTTTTATATAATGTATTGGCTGTCTAGGCCACTTTCTGGTTATAATTTTAGTATCATAATTCTAATTTATTTTTATTTATCTTTTATTATATATATTTGTTCAATTTATTAGTTAATTTTTCTATTCATTTTTAACTTGCTCCTCTTGGGATGTAACCCCGTTTAATGTTGTTTGTTTTTCTTAAATAAAAAATCTAATACTTTATATTGATAGTGTTAATTAGTAACCAAGTTCATTGTCAAATTGCACAAGACAACAACTCAATAAGAAAGTGACAGATGGCAAATAATATAATCCTTAGTCCAATTTATGAGTGGACACATGACAATTTGAATATATTTATCCATTAGAATACACCATGTATTTGTAGGACTAAATGTAAGTTATTTGATACTACGAATATATCAACACATGCTCGACTATTAAGTTTTTGTGTAACTTATACAATATTTTAATTTAAAATGTTTAGTATATCTTAGTATGTATAATTATTTATGGTAAGGAAATTACAACAAAAAAATATATCAATAATTTATATTATTCAAAACATAATATATATAATTATAAAGTGATTAATATACTAACCTTGATTATTTTAAGAATATATCTGGATATTATCGAAATACAATGATCATCGATCTCTGAGCTATACTTTAAAATTACTTCAATTTTTATAGAGTACATCACCTTATGAAAAAAATGATTACATGTGAACAATTAGAACCATACATTATTTTTATAATGTATAAGAATCCATTGTATTTAACATTAAATATTCATGAATATTTTGATATTTTTTATTTTTTAATTAAATAAAATTATATATAATTAACCCATAAACCACCACATCATATTAATTACATTTTTATATAAGAAAAAAGTATTTGTAAATAACATCTAAAAATATTTTTTAAATAAATATTTCTCTCAATTATATCAAGAAAATATGAATTTTTTTATATGGATAGTTAGATTTAATATAATTTTTACATAAAAGAATAAGATCTCAAATTGCCTAACAGAATGAAAATATTTGTTATGAAACTTTTTGTTTTGTATAAAATCTTTTGAGTAGTAACTGCTTTATAGGATCTCAATTTTTTTATTTGGATCTGGGATCTGAATTTGTTTTATCTAAATTTTTTTTATCTGTATTTTCTAAATCAATTTGAAAAAATATATATCTAGCATGAATAATTTTCACTTATAAAATGTTTAGCTTATAAAATTAGTTGCAATGATACAAAAAATGTCACATACCGATTTCTTATGGTGGGTGGGGGTGGTTGTTTGATGGTGGACATTTTTTTTTTAATTTATAGAAAAGATAAATTGTCAAGAAAGAAGAAGCGGAGAGATACCAAAGAAGGAAATAAATTTTAGGTTTTTTTTATTAGTATTAGTAGGTACTAGAAAAATTAAAACATAAGATAATTGGACCCAAACAAAATGTAACTTTTTTCACCTCTAGACTTAACCTTATTTAGACCCAAATAACAGATAGTGAACTTTTAGTATAAACTTATTTTAGTTCAAAAATATTATAGCAAGCCCACCTGTGAACAAGTGTCTTGATCTTCACTAATGGAGAAATATATAATCAATGTAATACATAGTCTATTAGAAACAAATTTTTCATTGATACATATAATATAAAATTTGTGACTTCCATCAGTTGTTGTGATTCTCAAAGTACAATATATTTAATTTATAAACTTATTTGTTCTTCTCATGAAAGCCTTATTACCTTAACCTCAACAGAATGATAAATCTCATTACTTGGTCACCTAATGTGTTATGTTTTGTAAACGTTAATATGGATATAATAGACAAGAACAAAGTTGTAGTAGTTTCGATAATTTGTAAATATTATGAGAACCTTATGTGGTTTGGAAATCGATACAATATTTTTTTTCCTCCTCCTCAATTGCTAAGGGCATTCCAATGTGTAATTTTGTAATGTTAGTAAACAACATGTTTCCTACGTCATCATTAGGTGATGTCGTAGTGTAAGTGGAGGTCATCTACTCACCAATAATTACGTTAGATTTTCAATATAACATTGTTACTAGAAATGTAATTAAGATTCTACTGAAGTCTCTCTCATTATATCAACATTTATGAGTGAAAATGGAAATAGAAAACTCGACTGGATTACAAAGATTCATCTCGCATATTGTTGGGAATTTTATACTAACACCTTAGGTGTCGTGAGAGATGTGCTTACACCGCCTAGGCACAAATTAATGAAAAAAATTGATTAATTATAAAATACCCCCTAGACGTAAGACCCTGGTCAACTGCCAAATCCACGAAACCGATTATACAAAATTAATTTAAATATATACAGTAAGAGTTTGATTGAGTGTTTATATTTGTATCCCATATTATGTGTTCATCTGGCAATAATATTAAAACATGTTGAAGAACGGATTTTAGATGGAATCAAAGGATTCGATTTGTGTTGGATTTTTCAATTTGAATTTTGTTATAAATTTTACAAATACACTCCCCGTATCGATAAGTTTTGATGATAAAGTCATTATCAAATATATATAAGAGAACCTTAAGAGATTTATAAACAGAGAGAGATTGAGATATGAGAAATGTGTATTTTATAGTAGGAGAGTAGAGACAAGAGTGTGTACATTTATTATCAAATGATTAGCATTTGTTTATAAGAAATTTATACGACTTTGGAAGAATTATACCTGGATCAAATCCCTTACACTTCTTTATTTCACTAAACTTATCTATTTTGTATCACAGTCGAGGATGATGTCTCAGGATTCACCCATATTTCTTATTACAAATTGTTTCTTATTAAATTTCTCTATATCTTTTGCAATTTGTGTTCCCTACTATATCTTATGGACAATGTTGCTTGATGTGTCTGAACTTGCTGTTGTTATAGCATGTTATCTCTCTTTTTATTTTTAAAATTTCTCATGTGAATTGCTTGAACTTTCATTTCAACGAAATTTCTTTTCTTACACGATTCATTGTTTAATCAAATTTATTTATTGTTCATACTATGTAGTCAAAATAGAACATAAGAACGATATAAAATTATATTTATATTACAAAATAAAATATTTAACATATGTCCGCCTTTATAATTAATCCCTCCAATTTCTCAAATTAAGCTATTAGAGGGAGAAAAAATTTGAACCACCTTGAACTAGTCTCAAACTTTATATAATGTATATGCGAATTTGAATAAGAGTAAGTGGATATTATTATTTATCTAATTAGAATTTTAATATGATATTTATAACTATTAGGGTAATATATGTTAATAATAATATTGTTTCTAGCTTCATATGTGACAAAGTTGTAATTTGTAATCTTCGAACACCCAGTTGTTTTATCTTATATATTTTTTATGCAATGTTATCCTGATACATTTATCTGAAAATGGTCTTTAGCTAATTCACTTGAAAATGTGAGTCATTTCTATAAATTAATTCGAACTAAGCAATGAAAAAAAAACCTTCAAATTTTTTGTATAAATATTCACATAAAAACTTGCAAAGTTGTATGATGGAAAAATATTTGCTACTTTTATAATCCATTGATATATTTGGCTATTTTATAAAACGGGACCTACACCGAAACAAAAACTTATTTATAAATATTTTTATAAATTTATTGAGTTTCAAGTAGGTACAATTTAAATTCGAAAATCGCACGATCCAAACTAAACATTGTGACAATTTAAAATTATTTCATGAAAAATATAGGCTCAGATTCTTATTGATTCAGGTTATATGTCAAAGATATAGTTTATATCTCAATAAAATATTCTATTTGATCACACAAAATACTTCTAGGATCTAAAATAATAGATATATATACTTGTTGTATTAAAGCCTTTTCATACTCAAGAGTCGAGAATGTACTACCTTAGCGTAACCTAAAAAATCATATTCCAAAACCCCCATGATATCAAACTCGGGTAGGAGTTAATAGAGGAGTTCCACCTAACAATCTGAATAATCCGCATATAGAGCAAGGTTTTTCCGAGAATAAGCTAATTTCATATTCAAGCTGCTTGATTCAAGCCAGATCACGATATGCAAAATCAATTTATGATTAATGGAAACTACGATGGTGCTACACAACAAGGTCAAGTTGTATGGAGTAAGATTTTTATACAGATGTGTGATACCTACATTACTCAACTTGTCACTCATGAGACACTATATTATACCATTTTACTATTTTGATTTACCGGAGATGCGAGTGAATGGTTGTATCATCAACCATCACATACAATTATATCATGGACAAAACTGCAAGCAAGTTTCTTTGATTGCTAGTATCCACACGGTATGATAATGAAGAATCAAACAGAGCTTGCCATTTTCCACCAAGACGATGGTTAAAGTGTAGGCGAGACATAGATAAAGTTTCAACATAGGTTAACTAAATGTCCACTTCATGGTTATACCCTTCAGTTTCAATTTGTGATGTTCTATCAAGGTCCGATTATAATTTCAACTGAAAATAAATTACATTGAAAGAGAAGATTTTTCAAAGAAATGTGCCCTTGTATTTTTTATTTATACCAAACCTTATTGTTATTAATTGTTTTGATTTTTGTATGATTTGCAGTACTAAAAAAAATTGTCATTAACATATTTAGTTATATTTTTACAAATTAAGTAATACATTAACACACTAATATATAGATAATTAACAAATAATATGTTTATTTATAATAGATAAAATAGCATAAAGTGTCAAAAAATATTCTTAACATATCTTATTTTTCTCTCAAAATTTCAAGTTATGGTTCGGTTAAATTTGTTATCTTAATGGATTGTTGAGTTTGTTTAATTTGTTGAATATGTTTATAGTGGTTCATTTATAAAATAAGGCCCAAAAAACTTTATAAAGAATTATCTTGTCAATTGAAGTCCACAATGCTAAATAAGTCTTGAAATATCACTATGGCTAGTTATGCATTTTTTTTGTTGTACAATCTTATTGACCACTAACACCAAAAGCCCAACCCATATTATATGTGTATATATTCAAACCCTATTTTCCAAAACTCACCGCCTCCTTATTCCTTATTATGCCCATCTCTACCTCTATATAAATCACCACTATAATAATGTAGGTAAGCGTATATGAATTTCCATTTCAGATATATGGGTAAATATTTACTTGATTTGTGTAAGCTTGTGAACAACATTGTATCGTTAATCACTAAGATCGATGGTCATAACATTTCAATTGAGGTATGCTTTTTTATTATACCTTTATTCCTTATGGTTTCATTTTTATAGTTTTAATTTTAGGGTATCCGGTAAATGAATTTTGTATATAATTCTTGCACGTTATATATTCTTTAATTAACATAAATATATATTATTTTTAGGTTTCTGAATTATAAATTATTTTATAAAATACAATTATACATTATTTGATAAAATACAATTATACATTATTTTATTAAATACATGTGATGTTTATAATTTTTATTAAAATATTTGTGCATCTAAAACTAAGTTATTATAGCTCTCAACCTAACTATTTTGTGATGAACAAAGAAATAGCTCTATAAATTCACTAGTAAACAAAAAAGTTTAAATCTACATGGTAATTTTAACGACATACATATTGCATTTAAAAATATTTATTTAATCTCTAAAACATTATGTCTACTATTTACAAGAAGAAAAAATGATTTATGAGTTGAAGCCACTCCTTCGAAGCAATATCATTCAACTATATAATTCAATATGAGTCTCGTTACTAAATTCCTTACCTATCATTTTATCACTCGTACATGTGGTCACACTTTTCATATCCCAACTTTAAAATAAGTAATTTACTCAAAAATGAAATGTCTTTACAGGTTGTTATTCCTCTTCATCTTCAAGTTCTTTACATGTTCTTTACAGGTTCTTTACAGTGTTGAAATTACGGATGCGTATTTACCTCCATGGATAATATACAGTGTTTCTGAAGCCAGGTATATATATATATATATATATATATATATATGCAGTAATTAAATATTAATATTCAAAATAATTAATTCAGTGTTATGTTATTATGATGTAGTTTTGTTACGGAACAAGTATCGATGGGATTTAATGATAGTTTAGAAATGGTTGAATAAAATTGTGAAGATGAAGAAGGATTGAATAAGAGTGTTTGGAATAGGAAATGCCAAACTTTTTTCTCATATGAGTTGTATGTTTGTTAAAGGGTTTAAGTATAGTGGTGGATCTTATACTCTTTCTATTGGCCCTGTTTGATCTATATATGTATTTTGAATTCTTTTTTGGACACAAACTTTTCAAGGTTTATGTAATCTCTTGGTTGTATTAAGGAGCTTTGTACAAGGTTTATTTTTGGGGTATTTTGGGTACCTTATTGTTGATATTTGAAAACAATTGGGTGAAGAAACACGCTTATGTTGAAAGTGAAATTTAAAGTATCTTGAAAACATTTCTCTATTTATAAAGATAGAAAATTATATGTTGTACATGCTTAATATACTGATAATTTAATTAATAAAACAACTATACTCTTACGTTATTGAAGATCCACTAGTTAAGAGTGTTATCTTACAAGATAAAGGACTAAATTGCAGAAGATTCCTTACTTTGTTAATTAAGGATACGATTCGTTCAGAAGTTGTTTATAGTAGAAGCCCAAATAACATGACCCCATTTTAAACAACAGAAGCCCAATATCACTTTGGAAAAAAAGAAGAAGAGAGAAGCCCATCTTCAAACCCATCTTGCAACTGAATCTCTTTTAAATTAAATATAAAAGGAACATAACAAATTTAGCAAAACAACCAAATATATCTCTCTACACTTACTTCTCACCCGAAAAAAAGACTCACTTCTCAATGGAAAATACACTCATTTCTCACCGGAAAATTCTCTATTGTACGGGAAGGAAAACTCTTCATTTCACCATGTTGATTTCTATTTCTCAATTCATTGGCTTCTTAGCTTCGCTCTCTCCCTGTGCCTCTGTGCCTCTTCACCTCTTTTGATATGCAATTTGCTTAGGTACATATTGTTTGTCTCATAAATTATTGTCTCATCCGACTTCTTTTTCATGTTTAGCTATTATTCTTATCTGTAATATATGGAATTTCATTTACACAATCAGTTTTCTGATATTCATAATATAATTATTTATTTATAATTAGTTTAGGTCAAACCAATTGTAGAATTCATATAATGTAATGTAACTGTATGATATGATTATCTATAGATTAATTTTTTAATAGAGTTTATATAATAATTTTGTTTAAATCAAAGTGTCTTTTATCGATTAACCTTTGTTATTTAGTTGAATCAGTGTATGTTCTGAAATTGTTATGTAGTTGAATCAAAGTGTGATTTATCATTTAAGCTTTGTTATTTAGTTGAATCAGCGTATGTTCTTAAATTGTTATGTAGTTGAATCAAAGTGTGTTATGTAAACTAAGTATATTTAATAAATCAAATCTTAATTGTTCAGTTTAATTATCTATACACTAAACTTGTTATGTAGTTAAATCAGATTTAAGAAAGGAAAACTATCCAAAGATTAACAAAAAAATGGTTCAAGGAAAAGAAGTTTAAGTGGCTCTTCAAGTAAGAGATCAAACATTCCAGTACATTCTACTTCAAATGAGGCATTCACATCGCCCGTATATCATGATTCCATACAATCACCACCCCCTGATATTTATTCAATAGCAGTTGAATTAGTGAAGGGTAATAATTATTTCACTCTTGTTATTTATATTGTTTATATATGTGTATATATGTGTATATATATTATCAAACTAAACGATTTGTCTTGGCATATAAGATAACTCAAAGGACACTAGAAAAGGAAGATATTGTACAACAGTGAAACTCTTTTTCAAGTAAGCTGTAATAAATAAAGTTCAAATTATCCATAATGGATTTCGCCAGCCCATTGGAAATGGATCAGATAAATTTAGATGTTGGTATGGTGTTATTGCCAGACTTGGGAAGTTATCTCCATTAACTTATCCTGGTGGGATATGATGCCAAGCATGTTTAAACGGTTACATCTCGAATTTCTAAAAGTAAAAAAAATGTTACTTCAATTATCTAACGCCTTAAAAGTTATTTGATATAAATCATTACTTTTTATTTTATAGATGTATTTTACTTTCGATGAATCTGCCTTGGAATACTATATTAGAAAAATTATAGGACAAAAATGGAAAGACTGGAAGAACCCAGTGCATAGTTTTGTTGATTTAAATAAATCTTTGGAGGAAAATATGGATAACGCGATTGATGAACGAGTAGATCCAAACCAATGGAAACAATTGGTTCCAGTTTGGTTTGACAAAGAGTATCAGGTATTGCTTTTGTTTAGTGGGGTTGCTCTTTAGTTATACCTACAGGTATTGCTTGTCTCAGTTCCTATCTACAGGTGAATGTATCCGAGAAAGCCAAACAGTATAAAGCAAAGCATGGTATCTTTCATACATGTGGTCAAAAGCCTTATGCTTAAATACGAGCGGATTTAGTAAGAATGATACTTTGATTAGCATGAGAATGATAGTAATTAACATTGAAATATATCTTTACAGGGACATGATGTTGGGGATATTATATATTTTCACAGAACACACACTCATGCTAAAGATGGAAGCATAAACCCGAGTGTTGATGAAATTTTGGTATTTATTTACTACCTTAGTTCCTAATGGATTTCAACATTTAGTGCTTTCCTAATGGTTTAATATTGTTTTAGGAACAATGTAAGCATATAATTGACAGCATGAATTTAAAGAGGGAAGAGGTGGAACACAGTCTCTTAAGTGAGGTAGTGGGAAAAGAAGGGATTAGGACCTACTAGATCACATGTTCATGGATCAAACAAAGTTAATAAAATTACGATTGAGAAAATTCAAAAGAATAATGAAGCCGAGATGTAAAAATGCGAGCCCAGGTGGAAGAGCTTAAAGAAGAACAAAATACCGAGATGGCAGAAATGCAAGTTAAAATAGAATCAAAGTTTAACAAAGAACTTCAAGTGCAAAAGAAAGAGACGGATGATTTGAAGATGGTGTTTAAATCTTTCATCTCCGCACCCAATAAAAAATCGTTTTTGAATAGGGTTCGAGTTTATATAGTTCTGCTAGTTGATTAAAACTCCCTCAGTTGGACTATTTTTGTATTGCTTTTTATGTAAAACTTCTATATTTTGTTATAACTCGGTATTTGCTAGCTTTTGTAATACATGGACAGGTTATGATGGAGTTAATTTTCGTTAATTTTTTAAGTGGTAACAAATTTACACTAAGTTGTATCTTATTGTTCTTTACTTGATACTTAATTCCATTGAAGTGATGAAGCTGAACACGTTGAATGGAGCAAGATTCAGACATTAACTAACTGATGAGGTTGTGGTGCCTTATGACACCTTAAATCCTGTACCTACCTGAAGGTAATTATCATGCCTTAGGGTAACAGAATTTCTTTCTTCAAGTTTGAAATGATTATTTCGTTAATTTCTTTACTTAAATTATAGACACTATTCTATGCAGATCCATTTGATGTGGAATCACAAAGGAAAACAGAAGTAGCTATCAGCCAGGTCATAATTTTCACATTCTCATCCACCAAATTACATTTTCAGTACATACAAAGTTTGTTTAATTATATATATTATGTTTGGATTTGTATTCATGCACAAAAGTATTGATGAGAACGGGGAAACTGCCTTGGAGCATAATCATGAAGTTTAAGCTAGAGTGGTATTTTTATTATACATACATACACGCTTTGAATCCATGTGTCACTATTTTGAGATTAACATTTGAGAAACTGTTTAATTTAGTATGAATTTCATATTCAGTTATGAGAATGCTTTGATGAAGAGCCTGATGGAAACCGCCCCAAAGAAGTAGTGTTTAATGAAGCTTTGTTGACACGTGTACAGAACCAGAAAAATGAGGCTTCAGAATCAGGTAATTAATATTAGTTCACAGATACTTATATAAAACATACAAAAGAATTATCATAGTTTATTTCTTATATTTGCAGCAAAATTAGCAGTGAATAATTCAAGCAAGATATTGAAACTTAACCAAATCTAAAAGTACCTCGATCAGATTTTTTTAAGATTCCACATTTAATCATACATGCTTATGTTAAATATGATTTTTTTTTCGTTTGGGTAGCTATTTTGTCCAATCTGAGTTGGGTTCTTCTCAGCCAGCATGGAACAGAGTTGATTTACTTGTTAACAAGATGATGATTGGAGAAACGTATATTCCTACTTCCAATTGTCAATTAAATATTCTTTTCTTAAATTTTAAATAACATATGCTTTTGTTTTTTCTCAGTGCAACTTTTACAGGAAACCATCGAAAAAATTGAATCCTTAAGAAATACATTATGTTAATGTAAATTTGTGCCTAATAATGTCTTTTATTATGGAATTTTAAGTTCTCAAAAAAGTGTATCAACAATTCTCAACTGATGTGCAGGTATATAATAAAAATAGATCATTACATTGTTTGTCAGAATTGCTTGTTATTACTTTTTTTCCCTTGTAGTTATATATGCTTTTCAAAATTTTAAACTTTCAGGTCCGAGAAGAAAGTAAAAGGGTTGGTCTAAAAATGAAGGTACGTGAAATGTTTTTGTGTTGAAACTAGGGGAAATACCCAAATGGTCCCGTAACTATAGGCTAGTTATCAGTTAAGTCCTTGTGCTTTTCAATTTTCTTATATGGTCCTCGAACTATAGAAACTTGGTGCAGTATGTGCACGGTTAAGGATTTTGTAGGATATAGGGACTTATAATACAATTAACTCAAAAGAAGCACCGTTTATTGCTCGACTTCTGATTTTAAGATTTAAATTACACTACAGGTTGATCCAAGTTTTTATATGGAATAAAAATGTATTGAAGGATCTTATTGAAAAAAGGTATGAAAGATTGCAAGTATTTAATTTTACCATAACATTATTTAACAATGTATTTAATTTTACAGGAGTTGCAAATGCAATTGACTTAGCAGATAAATTTCTTCCAAAACTCAAGTCTTTGAATTGTAAGTTTCAAACTTTCGCCTATATTTTAGTAGATCCAACTACTTATTACTATGTTGTCCTTCATTTACTAGGCAAGCCTATGGTTATTATTTTTCGTGCATATTCCAAGGATCAAATCATCAAGATTCTACAACAAAGGATAATAGTAATAATTTCTTTACTTTAATCTTAATAACCATAATTTTAATAAAGAAAGTACTTATTTTATTCAATTTATACATCAAACAGGGGCTCCTTTATTAAGTATTTCATCCACAAGCATTAGAACTATGTGCAAGAGTAAGTTTTTCTTTCTAAATCATTTTATTTAAAAATTAATCTATAAAAAGATCAAATTTTGTTATTTAATGCAGAATGTATCAGCTGCATCTAGTGATATGAGAAAGGCATTATGGGTTTGCAGGTTAGTAATAATTTTGTGTTTGCAAAGTTAAATAATTATGGTGACTAATTACTATTTATTTTTAATTTAGGAGTGCAATTGAGATGTTAGAAGCTGAAATAAAAGTATGTATTAATGATTTAAGCTCTCCTTTTGGTGAAGAACCTCAAAATATTATAGCAAAGCAAGAAAATTATATAGTAAGAGTTGATCACGTAGGGATTGCTTTGTCTAAAACATATAAATCTTCTGTAGTAGATATTATAAAATCTCTTCCACAGCATCAACAGGTAAATAAATAAATAAAATAATGTTTACTTAATTGTTGAAATCTTATATACCTTTTATCCTTGTCTTGTTTTTTTACATTAGTTTATTCTTTGTTCTGCTGTAAAACTTTTCCGTAGGGGTAAAAAGGATAGCACTGTTGGTGAGGTAAATTCTTTTTTCTGTGAGAAATTTAATGAAATTAAATATTAATATTTACTTATTTGTTGTAACTTTTGTGATGTAACAGTTGAATAAGTGTTATACTGATGTATGATAATATTTATAATGAACTTTTTGTTTCATATAGACTCTTATGAGTAGTAACTTTTGAGCAAACTGAATTTTTTATTTGTATTTTCTAAATCAATCTTTTTTTAAAAAAAGATCTAGCATAAATAAATTTCACTAATGAAACATTTAGCTTAAAGTTGCAATGTTACGAAAAAAAGTCATATACTAATTTCTTGTGCTGGTAAGGGTGGTTGTGTTGATTGAGGGTGTTATTTATTTTTTAAAATTTAAAAAAAGAATATGAAGTGTCAAGAATGAAGAAGCTGAGAGCTACCAAAAAAGAAAATAGATTTTAGGGATTTTCTATTAGTATTAGAAAAATATCCAACATAAGATAATTGGTCCAAAATTAAATGTAACATTATTCCACTTTAAAATTATTCTTATTTAGGCCTAAATAACAAATAGTGGACTTTTAGTCTAAACTTATTTTAGTTGAAAAGTATTATAGAAAACCCACATGTGAACAAGTGTCGATCTTCACTAATGGAGAGATATATAATCAATAGAATATATAGTGCATTAGAAACAAAATTTTCATTGATAAATACAATATAAAATTTGTGACCTCCATCAATTGTTGTGGTTGTCAATGTACAATATATCTAAATGATAAACTTATTTGTTCTTCTCATGAAAGCCTTATTACATTAGCCTCTACAAAATGGTAAATATCATTCCTCTGTCACCTAATGTGCAATATTTTGTAAAAGTTAATATGGATAGAAAAGAACAAAGTTGTAGTAGTTTAATTAATTTGTAAAGATTATGAGAACGTGATTGTGTTTGGAAATTACTACAATATTTTTTTGGCCTCCTTTTATATTTTTAAGGCTATTTTAATGTAAAATTTTGTAATGTTATTATACAACATATTCATACGTCATCATTCTGTGATGGCGTAGTGTAAGTTGAGGTCATATACTCATCAATCATTATGTTAGATTTTCAATATGACTTTGTTACTAGAAATGTAATTAAGATGCTACGCATGTCTCTCTCATTTTATCAAGTTATATGAGAAGAAATAGAAATAGAGATCTCATCTGGATTACAAAGAATCATCTGGCAGATTATCTTCTTAATTATTGGATTATAAGAAATTATATGGTTTATTAAAGTCTTGCATATCGTATTTGACTTGTAAGGTGTCATGTGTCTATTAAACTGATATATACTCTTGTTGTATTTATTTTTTTTCCTTTCAATCTTTAAATGAATTAGATATATTTTGACAAAAAGGGCTACTATATATTTTTTTTCTCATGTATACTTAATTAAATAGTTATAAAAATACAATATCACAACATATCCTAAAGACACAGTTTGCAAGTTAATCAATAGTAACCCAAAACATCTCTACCCTAGACACTTATTACTACTGAAGTCTATCAAAGGAAATCGTTGTCCACTACGGTGAAAGTTGCGTCTGATATCAAAGGTATCTTATCTGTTTCTGAGACGTAACGTTGTGAGCAACCATCTTTGAATCGATCTATCCAAACTAACTCATCATCTAGTCCTGCAAAAAAATATTCATGGATAGAAGTATGTAAGATCTCCAAACCATCCTTAAAATCTTCAACCTCTTTCAACATATCATTAATTTCCTCCCCACCATCTTCAACATTTTTGGTGCCCGAAGGGCAATCTCTAGCGACGAGTAGAAAAATTTGTTTAGGTCATCAATTTTGAATTTTTGATGGTCATGCACATTTTGGAAAGAGATATTTCAGCCTTTTGCGAGAGATTCTGGCACGAGGTTCTTGGCGAGTTGGCATAGGATGATTGTGTTCATCTGTATAATTCACAATAAGAATAGTAGGGTTGGTTTTTTTTTTATCTACTTGCTTTCGACCAAGACACTGCTTTGAAATGACACATTTGTAGTAACTCCAGGTTTTATTCAAAATATTGATTATAATTCCTTTGAAACTTACTAAATTTCTATAAATACATTATAAAGCAAATACGCATTTTTTCGACGTCCTATATAAGTGTGAAATAAGGTTAATACAATAAAGATTTCATATTATTTTTAAATTGTTGACCAAATCTTATCAAATTCATTAAGTTGTATTTATTTAAAATGAATTCTAATATTTAATTTAAAACTAAGTCAAAAAAAAAAATATACTATTATGCAAGGGTGCTAATACATTTCCTTGGCTCCCAATAAAATAGAATATAATAAAAAAACATAACCTTTTAAAACTTTAAAACTTAGAAACCTTTCTAAATAAGTACATTAATATAAACCTAAGACTAACTATAATTTTTGGTCAAACTCATTTGTCGGTAGTACTGTATTTCTTTAAAAGAAACTTGTATTTCTTAATCATTTAAACTACTTAACAAGAAATACACTTTTTTGCTTCCCTAAAATAGGTTTTTTCTTTTTGTTTTAGAAAAACAAGATGACTAATATTCACTACCAATTCAAAGATTTCCACGGTATCAATTACATATTAATAGTAGTTTTGAAACTCCCTTTTTCCAAAAGCATACCTCACAAGTAACTACACCCTAGAGTTTAAATAACAAATTCATTGATAAACAAAATTTATTTGAAAATCTTTATTGATCTATCTATATGAATTAATAAACTTCTTCAAACTGAAGGAGTTAGGCGTAATAGGGTTTCCTTAATCGAGATGAAACACTATTTTGGTTGATGAAAACCTAAAAGTTTTTCTAGTCTCTATTTGTTTTTTGTTTGTAATAATCTTAAAATAAAAATATACATGAATGGTTAAAATTTTAAAAGAACTAGTTATTAAAAGTTAGAAGTTAAAAGTATTAGCGGAACCTTTTCATAGCAACCTTTCTTGGTGACCTACAAATATTACAATAAAACAAATAGTTAACTAATTAAAAATAAAAAAAACAAAGAAATAACACCTTAAAATATTTAAATTTATATACAGGAAATCAATTTAAAAAATTGATTAACTAATTTTAGTTTGACTAGTTGATGCAAATTTCGATGGTTAAAACTATTGATTGAGAGTTTCATAAAATTTAATATTTACTTCGATGAATATAAAACTGCAATTTTTTTTACATATGGCTCTATAGAATTTTGAGTTCCAATAGTATAATGTGCTACTACAACAGAAAAAATAGATATACAGCGTGTGAGTTTATTTATTTGGGAATGCATTATTGTTGTTAGATTATTTATCAATGGGTTTTTTGTACTTCTCTTATGTTTCATATATTTTTTTGATCTATCTATCATTAAATGGGTATCCAAACTTCCTGGAAAGTAATATTTCCTTGGTGATTGAAAAATTTATTTTAGTTAACATTCATATATATGAAACGTTTTAGTTTGGTGTGTCAAATTGAATTCTTTGTATAGATTGTGTTTGTCATCTTTGTATTCTTCGACAATACTTTATATATCTACTTATAGTTAACTTATTTGTTTAGTCTATATATTTACCTAGGTATTACACAACAAAACATTAAGTGAACTGAAACAAAAATAAATTACTAAATAATAAAATCTATGTATACCAAATAAATTAAGAATATTATTCTATAAGTTCTAGCATGGTTTTTTGAGATTGGAAAGGGAATGGAAATAAAATGTATTGTATTTGTATATACAAGAATATATGGTTGGTTCAGATATAGTGGGCTTAATTTTTATATAATGTAATGGCTATCTTGTCCGCTTTTTGGTTATAATTTTAGTATCATAATTCTAATTTATTTTTATTTGTCTTTTATTATATATATTTGTTCAATTTATTAGTTAATTTTTCTGTTCATTTTTAACTTGCTCCTCTTGGGTTGTTACCCCGTTTAATGTTGTTTGTTTTTCTTAAATAACAAATCTAATACTTTATATTGATAGTGATAATTAGTAACCAAGTTCATTGTCAAATTGCACAAGACAACAGCTCAATAAGAAAGTGACAGATGGCAAATAATATATCCTTAGTCCAATTTATGAGTGGACACATGACAATTTGAATATATTTATCCATTAGAATACACCATGTATTTGTAGGACTGAATGTAAGTTATTTGATACTACGAATAGATCAACACGTGCTCGACTATTATGTTTTTGTGTAACTTATACAATATATTAATTTAAAATGGTTAGTATATCTTAGTATGTATAATTATTTATGGTAAGGAAATTATAACAAAACAATATATCAATAATTTATATTATTCAAAACATAATACACCATATAATTATAAAGTGATTAATATACTAACCTTGATTATTGTAAGAAGATATCTGGATATTATCGAAATGCAATGATCATCGATCGCTGAACTATACTTTAAAATTACTTCAATTTTTATAGAGTGCACCACATTATAAAAAAATGATTATATGTGAACAATTAGAACCATACATTATTTTTATAATATATAAGTATCCATTGTATTTAACATTAAACTAATCATGAATATTTTGATGTTTTTTATTTTTTAATTAAATAAAATTATATATCATTAACCCATAAACCACCACATCATATTAATTACATTTTTATATAAGAAAAAAGTATCTGCAAATAACATCTAAAAATATGTTTTAAATAAATATTTCTCTCAATTATATCAAGAAAATATCAATTTTTTTATATGACTAGTTAGATTTAATATAATTTTTACATAAAAGAATAAGATCTCAAATTGCCCAACAGAATGAAAATATTTATAATGAATCTTTTTCTTTTGTATAAAATCTTATGAGTAGTAACTGCTTTATAGGATCTCAATTTTTTTATTTGAATTTGGGATCTGAATTTTTTTTATCTGTATTTTCTATATCAATTCCAAAAGATATAGATCTAGCATGAATAATTTTCACTTATAAAATGTTTAGCTTATAAAACTAGTTGCAATGTTACAAAAAATGTCATATGCCGATTTCTTATGGTGGGTGGGGGTGGTTGTTTGATGGTGGACATTTTTTTTTTAATTTATAGAAAAGATAAATTGTCAAGAAAGAAGAAGCGGAGAGATATCAAAGAAGGAAATATATTTTAGGTTTTTTTATTAGTATTAGTAGGTACTAGAAAAATTAAAACATAAGATAATTGGACCCAAACAAAATGTAACTTTTTTCACCTCTAGACTTATCCTTATTTAGACCCAAATACCAGATAGTGAACTTTTAGTATAAACTTATTTTAGTTGAAAATATTATAGCAAGCCCATATGTGAACAAGTGTCTTGATCTTCACTAATGGAGAAATATATAATCAATGGAATACATAGTCTATTAGAACCAAATTTTTCATTGATACATATAATATAAAATTTATGACTTCCATCAGTTGTTGTGATTCTCAATGTACAATATATTTAATTGATAAACTTATTTGTTTTTCTCATGAAAGCCTTATTACCTTAACCTCAACAGAATGGTAAATCTCATTACTTGGTCACCTAATGTGAAATGTTTTGTAAACGTTAACATGGATATAGTAGACAAGAACAAAGTTGTAGTAGTTTCAATAATTTGTAAAGATTATGAGAACCTTACATGGTTTGGAAATCACTATACTATTTTTTTTCTTCCTCCTTAATTGCTAAGGGCATTCCAATGTGTAATTTTGTAATGTTAGTAAACAACATGTTTCCTACGTCATCATTAGGTGATGTCGTAGTGTAAGTGGAGGTCATCTACTCACCAATAATTACGTTAGATTTTCAATATAACATTGTTACTAGAAATGTAATTAAGATTCTACTGATGTCTGTCTCATTATATCAACTTTTATGAGTGAAAACTCGACTAGATTACAAAGATTCATCTCGCATATTTTTGGGAATTTTATACTAACACCTTAGGTGTCGTGAGAGATGTGCTTACACCGCCAAGGCATAAATTAATAAAAAAAATTGAGTAATTATAAAATCCCCCCTAGACGTAAGACCCTCGTCAACTGCCAAAGCCACGAAACCGATTATACAAAATTGATTAAATATATACACTAAGAGTTTGATAGAGTGTTTATATTTGTATCCCATATTATATGTTCGTCTGGCAATAAGATTAAAACATGTTGAAGAACGGATTTTAGATGGAATCAAAGGATTTTGTGTTGGATTTTTCAATTTGAATTTTGTTATAAATTTTACAAATACACTCACCGTATCGATAAGTTTTGATGATAAAGTCATTATCAAAAATATATAAGAGAACCTTAAGAGATTTATAAATAGAGAGAGATTAAGATATGAGAAATGTGTATTTTATAGTAGGAGAGTAGAGAAAAGAGTGTGTACATTTATTATCAAATGATTAGCATTTGTTTATAAGAAATTTATACGACTTTGGAAGAATTGTACCTGGATCAAATCCCTTACACTTCCTTATTTCACTAAACTTATCTATTTTGTATCGCAGTCGAGGGTGATGTATCAGGATTCACCGATCTTTCTTATTACCGATTGTTTCTAATTAAATTTCTCTATATCTTTTGCAATTTGTATTCCCAACTATATCTTATGGACAATGTTGCTTGATGTGTCAGAACTTGCTGTTGTTATATCATGTTATCTCTGTTCTTATTTTTAAAATTTCTCATGTGGATTGCTTGAACTTTCATTTCAACGAAATTTCTTTTCTTACACGATTCATTGTTTAATCAAATTCATTTATTGTTCATACTATGTAGTCAAAATAGAACATAAGAACGATATAAAATTATATTTATATTAGAAAATAAAATATTTAACATATGTCAGCCTTTATAATTAATCCCTCTAATTTCTCAAATCAAGCTATTAGAGGGAGAAAAAATTTGAACCATCTTGAACTAGTCTGAAACTTTATACAATGTATATTCAAATTTGAATAAGAATAAGTGGATATGATTATTTATCTAATTAGAATTTTAATATGATATTTATAACTATTAGAGTAATATATGTTAATAATAATATTGTTTCTAGATTCATATGTGACAAAGTTGTAATTTGTAATCTTCGAACACCCAATTGTTTTATCTTATATATTTTTTATGCAATGTTATCCTGACACATTTATCTGAAAATGGTCTTTAGAAACTTCACTTGAAAATGTGAGTCATTTCTCTAAATTAATTCGAACTAAGCAATGAATAAAAACCTTGAAATTTTTTGAATAAATATTCCCATAAAAACTGGTAAAGTTGTATGATGGAAAAATATTTGCTACTTTAATAATCCATTGATATATTTGGCTATTTTATAAAACAGGACCGACACCGAAACAAAAAACTTTTTACAAATATTTTTATAAATTTATTGAGTTTTAAGTAGGTACAATTTAAATTCGAAAATCGCACGGTCAAAACTAAACATTGTGACACACCTAAACTAAAAAACAAAGAATGTTTTCACATATACATACATATCAATTGAAAAATCAGTCACTGCATCCATATTATAGGGACACATTAAGCGAGTGTAAACGAAATTTTGTCTTTTCATGCATAATTATTAACATATAACAATTTATTATTTTATCAAATTTTAAATTTATCAATCAACATATTTTTTATGATTTGGCAAGATTCTAATATGACATAGCTTTAAACTTGCTTGCGATTTTCTCCCCAAGATGTACGTCTAAAAAAATACTCAAAATTCATATACTAAAAGAAAATTTAAAATTATTTCATGAAAAATTTAGGCTCAGATTCTTAATGATTCAGGTTATATGTCAAAGATATAGTTCATGTCTAAATAAAATATTCTATTTGATCACACAAAATGCTTCTAGGATTTAAAATAATACATATATATCCTTGTTGTATTAAAGAGTTTTCATACTCAAGAGTCGAGAATGTACTACCTTAGCGTAACCTAAAAAATCCTATTCCAAAACCTCTATGATATCAAACTCGGGTAGGAGTTAATAGTGGAGTTCCACCTAACAATCTGAATAATCCGCATATAGAGAAAGGTTTTTCCGAGAATAAGCCAATTTCATTTTCAAGCTGCTTGATTCAAGCCAGATCACGATATGCAAAATCAATTTATGATTTATGGAAACTACGATGGTGCTACACAACAAGGTCAAGTTGTATCGAGTAAGATTTTTATACAGATGTGTGATACCTACATTACTCAACTTGTCACTCACGAGACACTATATTACACCATTTTACTATTTTGATTTACCGGAGGTGCGAGTGAATGGTTGTATCATCAACCATCACATACAATTATATCATGGACAAAACTGCAAGCAAGTTTCTTCGATTCCTATTATCCACACGGTATGATAATGAAGAATCAAACAGAGCTATCCCTTTTCCACCAAGACGATGGTTAAAGTGTATGCGAGACATAGATAAAGTTTCAACATCAATTAACTAGATGTCAACTTCATGGTTATACCCTTCAGTTACAATTTGTGATGTTCTATCAAGGTCCGATTATAATTCACAATTGAAAATAAATTACATTAAAAGAGAAGATTTTTCAAAGAAATGTGTCCTTGTATTTTTTATTTATACCAAACCTTATTGTTATTAATTGTTTTGATTTTTCTATGATCTGCATTACTAAAAAAATTTGTCATTAACATATTTAGTTATATTTTTAAAAATTAAGGAATACATTCACACACTAATATATAGATAATTAACTAATCGTGTGTTTATTTATAATAGATAAAATAGCATAAAGTGTCAAAAAATATTCTTAAAATATCTTATTTTTCTTTCAAAATTTCAAGTTATTGTTCGGTTATCTTTGTTATCTTAATGTATTGTTGAGTTTGTTTAATTTGTTGAATATGTTTATAGGGGTTCATTTATAAAATAAGGCCCAAAAAACTTTATAAATAATTATCTTGTCAATTGAAGTCCACAATGCTAAATAATTCTTGAAATATCATTGTGGCTAGTTATGCATTTTTTTTGTACAACCCTATTGACCACTAACACCAAAAGCCCAACCCATATTATATGTGTATATATTCAAACCCTATTTTTCAAAACTCACCGCCTCCTTATTCCTTATTCTGTCCATCTCTACCTCTATATAAATCACAACTATAATAATGTAGGTAAGTGTATATGAATTTCCATTTCAGATATATGGGTAAAAATTTACTTGATTTGTGTAAGCTTGTGAACAACATTGTATCGTTAATCACTAAGATCGATGGTCATAACATTTCAATTGAGGTATGTTTTTTTATTATACTTTTATTCCTTATGGTTTGATTTTTATAGTTTTAATTTTAGGGTATCCGGTAAATGAATTTTGTATATAATTCTTGCACGTTATATATTCTTTAATTAACATAAATATATATTATTTTTAGGTTTATGAATTATATATTATTTTATAAAATACAATTTTACATTATTTTATAAAATACATGTGATGTTTATAATTTTTATTAAAATATTTGTGCATCTAAAACTAAGTTATTATCTTCCCAACCTAACTAGTTTGTGATGAACAAAGAAATAGCTCTATAAATCCACTAGTAAACAAAAATGTTTAAATCTACATGGTAATTTTAACGACACATTATGTCTACTAATTAAAAGAAGAAAAAAATGATTTATGAGTTGAAGCCACCCCTTCGAAGAAATATCATTCAACTATATCATTCAATATGAGTCTCGTTACTAAATTCTTTACCTATCATTTTATCACTCGTGGTCACACTTTTCATATCCCAACTTTAAAATAAGTAATTTACTCAAAAATGAAATGTCTTTACAAGTTGTTATTCCTCTTCATCTTCAAGTTCTTTACAGGTCCAAGGAATTACGAAAAACAGAAAATAATCAAGGTATATGTTACAGTGTTGAAATTACGGATGCGTATTTACCTCTGTGGATAATATGCAGTGTTTCTGAAGCTATAATTAAATATTAATATTCAAAACAATTAATTTAGTGTTATGTTATTGTGATGTAGTTTTGTTATTAAATGTTAGTTTAGAAATGGTTGAATAAAATTGTGAAGATGAAGAAGGATTGAAAAAGAGTGTTTGGAATAGGAAATGCGAAACTTTTTTCTCATATGAGTTGTATGTTTGTTAAAGGGTTTAAGTATAGTGGTGAATCTTATACTCTTTCTGTGGGCCCTGTTTGATCTATATATGTATTTTGAATTCTTTTTTGGACACAAACTTTTCAAGGTTTTTGTAAATCTCTTGGTTGCATTAATGAGCTTTGTACAAAGTTTATTTTTGGGACATTTTGGGTACCTTATCGTTGATATTTGAAAACAATTGGGTGAAGAAACACGGTTATGTTGAAAGTGAAATTTAAAGTATCTTGAAAACATTTCTCTATTTATAAAGATAGAAAATTATATGTTATACATGCTTAATATACTGATAATTTAATTAATAAAACAACTATACTCTTACGTTATTGAAGGTCCACTAGTTAAGAGTGTTATCTTCATTAAAATATCTTCATTAAGAGTGTTACTTTTACAAGATAAAGGACTAAATTGCAGAAGATTCCTTACTTTTATACCATAAGTAAGAGAAAACAAGATATACCACAATTAATATGCTTTTTTCTTCCTTAGTCTTTACAGTTTACACCATGAAATTCCACAGCATAATTGGAGGTTTTTCAAAATTGACATCTAAACTTAATTAAGGAACATAAACATCAAACAAAAATTATAAATTGAACTGAAATATAATTAAGGATACTACCCAAATAACATGACCCCATTTTTAAACAACAGAAGCCCAATATCACTTTGGAAAAAAAGAATAAGAGAGAAGCCCATCTTCAAACCCATCTTGCAACTGAATCTCTTTTAAATTATATATAAGGGACAAGTAAGAAATAACAAATTTCGCAAAACAACAAATTATCTCTCTACACTTACTTCTCACCCAAAAAAAGACTCACTTCTTAACGGAAAATACACTCATTTCTCACCGGAAAATTCTCTATTGTACGGGAAGGAAAACTCTTCATTTCACCACGTTGATTTCTATTTCTCAATTCAACGGCTTCTTAGCTTGACTCTCTCCCTGTGCCTCTTCATCGCTTTTAATATGCAATTTGATCAGGTACATATTATTTGTCTCATAAATTATTGTCTCATCCGATTTCGTTTTCATGTTTAGCTATTATTCTTATCTGTAATATATGGAAATTTCATTTAAACAATCAATTTTCTGATATTCATAATATAATTATTTATTTATAATTAGTTTAGGTCAAACCAATTGTAGAGTTTAAATAACGTAATGTAACTGTATGATATTATTATCTATAGATTAATTTTTTAGTAGAGTTTATATAATATTTTTGTTTGAATCAAAGTGTGTTTTATCGATTAACCTTTGTTATTTAGTTGAATCAGTGTATGTTCTGAAATTGTTATGTAGTTGAATCAAAGTGTGATTTATCATTTAAGCTTTGTTATTTAGTTGAATCAGCGTATGTTCTGAAATTGTTATGTAGTTGAATCAAAGTGTGTTCTGTAAACTAAGTATATTTAATAAATCAAATCTTAAATGTTCAGTTTAATTATCTATACACTAAACTTGTTACGTAGTTAAATCAGATTTAAGAAAGGAAAACTATCCAAAAATTAACAAAAAATGGTTCAAGTAAAAGAAGTTTAAGTGGCTCTTCAAGTAAGAGATCAAACATTCCAGTACTTTAAATAAGGCAGTCACATCGCCAGCATATCATGATTACATACAATCACCACCCACTGATATTCATTCAATAGCAGCTGAATTAGTGAAGGGTAATAATTCTTTCACTCTTGTTGTTTATATTGTTTATATATGTGTATATATGTGTATATATATTATCAAACTAATCGATTTGTCTTGGCATATAAGATAACTCAAAGGACACTAGAAAAGGAAGATATGGTACAACATTGAAACTCCTTTTCAAGTAAGCTGCAAAAAATAAAGTGCAAATTATCTACAATGGATTTGGCTAGCCCATTGGAAATGGATCAGATAAATTTAGAAGTTGGTGTGGTGTTATTGCAGACATGGGAAGTTATCTATATTAACTTATCCCGGTGGGATATGATGCCAAGCACGTTTAAAGAGTTACATCTCGAATTTCTAAAAGTAAGAAAAATGTTACTTCAATTATCTAACGCCTTAAAAGTTGTTTGATATAAATCATTACTTTTTATTTTACAGATGTATTTTACTTTCGATGAATCTGCCTTGGAATACTATATTAGAAAAATTATAGGACAAAAATGGAAAGACTGGAAGAACACAATGCATAGTTTTGTTGATTTAAATAAATCTTTGGAGGAAAATATGGATAAGGCGATTGATGAACGAGTAGATCCAAACCAGTGGAAACAATTGGTTCCAGTTTGGTTTACAAAGTGTATTAGGTATTGCTTTTGTTTAGTGGGGTTTCTCTTTAGTTATACCTACAGGTATTACTTGTCTCAGTTTCTTATCTACAGGTGAATGTATCTGAGAAAGCCAAACAGTATAAAGCAAAGCATGATATCTTTCATTCATGTGGTCGAAAGCCTTATGCTTAAATACGAGAGGATTTAGTAAGAATGATACTTTGATTAGCATGAGAATGATAGTAATTAGCATTGAAATATATCTTTACAGGGACATGATGTGGGGGATATTGAATTTTTTCACCGAACACACACTCATGCTAAAGATGGAAGATTAAACCCGAGTGTTGATGAAAGTTTGATATTTATTTATTACCTTAGTTCCTAATGACTTTCAACATTTAGTGCTTTCCTAATGGTTTAAATATTGTTTTAAGAACAATGTAAGAATATAATTGACAGCAGGAATTTAAAGAGGGAAGAGGTAGAACACAGTCTTGATCTATAATCTGAGATCTTCAGTGAGGTAGTGGGAAAAGAAGGGATTAGGACCTACTAGATCAGCTGTTCATGGATCAAACAAAGTTAATAAAAATACGATTGAGAAAATTCAAAAGCATTATGAAGCCGAGATGTAAAAAATGCGAGCACAAGTGGAAGAGCCTAAAGTAGAACACAAAACTGAGATGGCAGAAATGCAAGTTAAAATAGAATCAAAGTTTAACAAAGAACTTCAAGTGCAAAAGAAAGAGACGGATGATTTGAAGATGATGTTTAAATCTTTCATCTCCGCACCCATTAAAAAATAGTTTTTGAATAGGGTTTGAGTTTATATAGTTCTGCTAGTTGATTAAAACTCACTTAGTTGGACTATTTTTGTATTGCTTTTTATGTAAAACTTCTATATTTTGTTATAACTCGGTATTTGCAAGCTTTTGTCATACATGGACATATTTTGGTCATTGAGACATAATTACAACATATATACTCATTAAACTATTTAATATCGTAACATAAATTTTGTCTTAGAAAACTATATCCAGAATAAGATTTTGATATGAAAGAGTATTCTTAAAACATGCTTTGATATTTTAGGTTTTCTTGGTATTCTATATTTAAATTTGCTTCACTATCTAAGATATTCTTATGGAATTTTACCACCACATATTTTGTTGCTTCTAAACCCTTCCAATACACTTTTCGAAAGTCCTTTTTGCAAGTAGCAATCAGAATAAGAATTATGAAACTTGAATCTAAGAAAAAAAATAATTAGATTAAATTTGACAAGACTGTACAAAAAAGGCCCCTTTAACAAAAAAATTTATTTAGTTCAAAAATTAAACTCCCTCATATCCACGTACAATATTCTAGTGGATACAAGAATTGAGAGGTTGTGTGTAGTTCATTGTATTGGATAAAAATTTGATGAAAATTTGCATCACGAGTTTTAAAAGAGTCATTACATAAGATGCAAATATTGATGAACAAACATCAACAAAAGTCGTCTAGACATAATAAAAGTTCGACAAAAAATAATATTAAAGAAGAAATCTATTAACATTATGTAAGAAAATAGAAAGTCTACATGAAATATTATTTGGTAAAGAAGTAATATAGTATAAATTTGTTATTAATAATAAATATATTTATCAATACCATATACTATTTAATAGATAATTAAATTATATAGAGTAAAATATACAAGAAATTATACATTTCAACTAGTATAATTATAATGCCACAAAAAAAAAATATTTAATGAGAATAAGGTATTATATTAACTGAAAACAAGAAAACAAGTTAATAACAAAAAATATCCAAATATTTATTATCTTCTCAACCAAATAAAAAACATAAATTCATGTTTATTCCAAATATTCCTTCCATATGAGTACTGAAATAAATAAAAGTATAATTTACTTATTTGGAATACTATTTTCTATGATAATTCTAATAAGATGGAGATAATGTTACAATGTTCTTTTTAAAAAATCAAATGATATGTAGAATTAATTTTTTTGTCCATATTGTTTTTTTAATGTTACTTAAATTCAAGAACATTTTCTTTATGTTTTGATTTTATAAAGTTTTGTGTATGAAATTGGTTTTTACATATACATATTATTAATTTTATCATATACTGAGAAAATAAATGTATGTATTTAGATATTTATGTTAAGGAATGAATTGAAAATTTTATGAGTTCAAATTGTATGGATGAATTAAAAATTAAATCAAAATAAAATGAGAAGTGTGGGGAGAGTAAAAAAGTTTTTTATAACACTAAGATACAAGCGATAATTTGTGCAACTCTACTAAGTGCCAATTTAGAAGTGTTTATAGGTAAAAATACTTAATAGTGCTTCTAGAACTTTATAAGAGTGTTAGTCCCTTAAAAACCTTTTTAAGAGAAGTATCAAATATATTCTTCTTAAAAAATGTACTTAAAGATATTTTATATTTTAAAATAATTTTTATAATTTTTTAAAATATTTCAATTCAATCTTAAAAGCATTTTTATGTTAAAATAAGCACTTCTGAACAGACACTATGTATATACACTTCTCTTGAATACAATAAATATATTATTTTTATCCATTAGTTTAAAGGTATTCTATAAATATTAATACTTTTTTAATGTATTATATTTTTTTTACAATTTTAGCTAAACAGGAAGAACAAATGAGTAGTTAAATATTATTGTTAGCATACGAGAAACCCCATAAAAATTGAGTTTACTATTTTTTTAATTTTTTAATTCTTATAAACACATATATTGAATAATCTTAAGGCTAACTAAACTAGGTCCACCATCCTTTACTACTAAATTTAAATACCTTATTTGACTTAAATCTCACACACAACACTTTTATCATTCTCTGAATTTATATTGTGTTTTATAATTTCTTCAAGATTATCTTTCTCGTAATTGTTATTTGTATTGAAATATATATTTGTTTAAAATATATCAAAATCCTCATTAATTAGAGTAACCAAGTACAATACTATTACAAATGGTTACAATATTCTCGTTTTAAGGATAAAAAAAAATTCCACAAATCTAATAACTCACTCAAACAACTTGAACTAGTAACCAATTTTTTTTTATGAATTTTAAATTTTATTAAATTTATTGCTTATACAATTTTTATCACAAATAATATTATTATATTTATATTTAATTTATAAATTATATCTATTTGAAATTAATACATCAACTAAAATATTTTAATATCCTAGAGTGAACAATATAAAAATTTTAAATATTACTATTATACACAAATTAATTTTGAATAAACAACAATTTAGAATTATATTGTACTACAATTTCTGTTTGTTTACTAATTTTAATATGATTTTGATTACTATAATTATATGGTATGTATCTCAAAAAAATTCAAATATATTATTGAATAATAATTACGCTATTTAAAATTATATCAACATATAAAGAAATTATACATAAATTAAATTATGTTAAATAAATTAAAATAACTATTAAAGACACCATAACTCAATACTTATTACATGTTTTAATTAAAAAATAATAATATAAAACAAAAAAATCACTAAAATTTCACAAATAATTAATTTATACTAGCCAAATGGAAAAATAAATTCTAACCTAACACATATGAGGTTAGTAAATATATTAAGGTGTTGTCAATATAAAATTATCATTGGATAAGTATATGTATGAAAGAGTTTAAGTTATGCATCAAACTTAGCTAATTGGCAATAAGAGTATGTTGTTGTCTCAAAATATGTTGTTGTCTTGTATTCATATTCAAATTTAATGTATATTTAATCATTTTTTTACTTAGACAACTTATTTTATATGGTTATCAACTAATATGATATGACTACGTGTTCCATGTAATAATTTAAAACCCATTAATAGGTCTCTTTCTGCTTGAATATTTAATACTTTAATCATAAACGTTAAGTCCGACTTTTACACCTAGTTTTATTTTATTAATTATAATATTACTACTAAATAAAAATAAAATCTTTTAATATTATATTTTTTTTATGAATGTTATAGTTAACAAATTTTTCAGTCACATACATTATTACATTACTAAATTTAATAAAACATTGTCACGGTATGTAAAAAAATAGAAATTATAGATGAACAATTATTTAATAAACAAATAATATTATACTAAAAGAAAACAGGGAATCGAAACACAATTTATGGCCTTTGACGAAGCTATCGGTGTAGATATTGCCGACACCTTACACTACATTAAAAATTAAATTAAAAAGAGTTGCATCTAATTAGAATTTGAATATGATATTTATAACTATTAGGGTAATATATGTTAATAATCATATTGTTTCTAGCTTCATATGTGACAAAGTTGTATTTGTAATCTTCGAAAACCCAATTGTTTTATCTTATATATTTTTAATGAAATGTTACCTTGACACATTTATCTACAACCTTGTTAATTTTATTTAAACTTATAACTAAAAACACCAATTTCTTCATAAAAAAAGGGAGAAAATTTATCATTGTATATATCTTTTAAGAAAAGATTTAGTATTACTCTTACATTGTTGACCAAATCTTATCAAATTCATTAAATAGTATTTTAATAGAATGAAATCTAATATATACTCTAAAAGCTAAATCAAAAAAATTATATACTCACATGCACTAGTTCTAATACATTTACTTTCCTCCCAATAAAATGAAATATTAATAAATAAATAACCTTTAAAATCTTAAAAACATAGAAACCTTTCTAAATAAGTACACTCATGTAATACTAAGACTAACTATAATTTATAGTTAAACTCATTTATCGGCAGTACTTTATTTCATAAAAAAAACTTATATTTCTTAGTCGTTTAAACTACTTAATGAGAAATAAACTTTTCTACTTACCTCAATTAGTTTTATTTCATTCTATTTAAAAAAACAAGACTACTAACCTTCACAGCCAATGCAAATATTTTCACTCTATCAATTACATATTAATAGTAATTTTGAAAATCCCATTTTTCAAAAACATACCTCACAAGTAACTACGCCGTGAGTTTCAATAACAAGATCACTAGTTAAACAAAATTTACCTGAAAGGCTTTATTAATCTCTCTATATGAAGTAATAAACTTCTTCAAACTCAAGGAGTTGAGCGTGATATGGTTTCCTTAATGGAGATTAAACACATGTGTTTGGTTGATGAAAACCTAAAAGTTTTTCTAGTCTCTCTTTGTTTTTTGTTTCTTAATAACCTAAAAAGATAAATATACATGAATGGTTAAAATGGTAAAATAACTCGTTATTAAAAGTTAGATGTTACAAATATTAGCCAAACCTTTTCATAGCCACCCTTCATGGTGACCTGTAAATATTAAAATTAAACAAATTGTTAAAATAATTAAAAGAACAAAAAATCAAAAAATAACACCTTAATATGCATAAATTTATATAGAAGAAATCAATATAAAAAATGTTAAAACATAATGACAATAATTGCTCAACTAAGTGTAGTTTGACCGGTAAATGCATATTTTGATGGTTAAAACTATGTGATGAGAGTTTATCAAACTTTAATGGTTACTTCAATGAATATAAAATTTTAATATTTTTAACATATGGTTCTATAGAATTTTGGGTTTCAAATAGTTTAATGTACTATTAAAATTAAAAAAAATAGATACATAGAGTAGCTTATTAATTGTTGTAATTCATATACATATATATTTATTTAGGAATGCATTATGGTTGTTGGATCTTTCAATCATTACGTGGGTATCCAAACTTCCCAGTAAGTTATACCTCTTTGGTCAATTCAAAATAAATTCATATATATGAAACCATTTTTGTTTGGTATTCTAATAGAATTCATGGTATAGACTGTGTTTTTCATCTTTCTATTCTTCGCCAATATGTTGAATTTAGTTATAGTTAACTTGTTTGTTTAGTCTATATATTTAAATATGACAAAAATTTAAGTGAACTGAAACAAAAATAATTTACAAAATAATAAAATTTATGGATACCAAAACAATTAAGATCATTATTTTATATTTTATAGCATGCTTGTGTTAGAATGGAAATTAAATATAAATAAAATGTATTGTGTATACAAGAATATGTTGTTGACTAGGCCACTTTTTAGTTATATCTTTAGTATCCTAATCCCTGTTTATCTTTTTTGTGTTTAATTATATATATTTGTTTAATTGATTAGTTAATTTTTCTATTCATTTTTATCCTGCTCCTTTTGGGTTGTAACCCAATTTAATGTTGTTTCTTTTTCGGAATTACAAAATCTAATACTTTATATTGATAGTATTATTTAGTAACCAAGTACATTGTGAAATTGCGTTAGACAACAACTCAATAAGAAAGTGACATGTGGCAAATAATATAATCTTATTAGTTATGTAATAATTCGAATAGGTTAAAACCCTAAATGTAAATTTATATACTAATGATAATAATTCAGTTTGAAAAGAAAAAATCAAGCTTACGGAATTAAATTCCACAATATTTCAAAGAGATTCCAAAATAAATTTATAAAAGTATAGAATTGATAAATTTTCATGAACACGTTACACAAGAAAAAATTACTTATAGGTTACAAATATAGGGGTGGACACATGTCAATGTGAAAATATTTTATCCATTAAAATACACCAAGTATTGGTACGACTAAATATAAGTTATTTTATACGATTATATCATCACATGCTCAACTATTAGGTTTTTGTGTGATTTATACAATCTTATAATTTATATATATAATTATGTATAATTATTTATTGGTAAGGAAATTACAATACAACAATATATCTAAAATTTATATTATTCGGAACATAATATACTATGTATATATATTATCTTTATATATTAATAAAGTGATTACTTTACGAACCATAATTATTCTATATAATTATAAAGTGATTAATATACTAACCTTAATTATTTTAAAAAGAGATTTGGATATTATTGAAATGCAATGAGCATAGACCTTTGAAATACACTTCAAAATTTCTTCAATTGGTACAGAGTACACGACCTCTGAATTTTTTATTACATGTGAACAATTAGAACCATAATTTTGTTTTATAATATATAATTATCGATTGTATTCAACTTTACACTAATCATGAATATTTTGATATTTTTAATTAATTAATTATATATATCATTAATCCATAAACCACCACATAATATAAAATTATATTTTTATATAAGAAATAATATTTATAAATCACCTCAAAAAATATGTTTAAAAAAATAATTTTCACGTGTATGAATAAGATCTCATATTACCTAACAAAATGATAATATTTATAATGAAACTTTTTGTTTCATATAGACTCTTATGAGTAGTAACTTTTGAGAAAACTGAATTTTTTAATTTGTATTTTCTAAATCAATTTTAAAAAAATATAGATCTAGCATGAATAATTTTCACTAATGAAACATTTAGCTTATAAAATTAGTTGTAATGTTACGAAAAAAGTCATATACTGATTTCTTATGTTGGTGGGGGTGGTTGTGTTGATGGTGGATGTTATTTGTCTTATTAAATTTAGAAAAGAAGATGAAGTGTCAAGAATGAAGTAGATGAGAGCTACCAAAGAAGAAAATAGATTTTAGGGTTTTTTTTAGTATTAGAAAAATATCCAACATAAGACAATTGGTCCAAAATCAAATGTAACATTATTCCACTTTAAAATTATCCTTATTTAGACCCAAATAAAAAATAGTGGACTTTTAGTCTAAACTTATTTTAGTTGAAAAGTATTATAGCAAACCCACATGTGAACAAGTGTCGATCCTCACTAATGGAGAAATATATAATCAATAGAATATATAGTGTATTCGAAACAAATTTTTCATTGATAAATATAATATGTAATTTGTGACCTCCATCGATTGTTGTGGTTGTCAAAGTACAATATATTTAAATGATAAACTTATTTTTTCTTCTCATGAAAGCCTTATTACATTAACCTCTACAAAATTGTAAATATCATTACTTTGTCACCTAATCACCTAATGTGCAACGTTTTGTAAAAGTTAATATGGATAGACAAGAAAGAAGTTGTAGTAGTTTAATTAATTTGTAAAGATTATGAGAACCTAATTGTGTTTGGAAATCACGAAAATATTTTTTTGGCCTCCTTTTATATTTCTAAGGCCATTCCAATGTGCAATTTTGTAATGTTATTATACAACATGTTCCCCTACGTCTTCATTATGTGATGGCGTAGTGTAAGTTGTGGTCAAATACTCATCAATCACTACGTTAGATTTTCAATATAACTTTGTTACTTGAAATGTATTTAAGATTCTAATCATGTATCTCTCATTATATCAAGTTATATGAGAAGAAATAGAAATAGAGATCTCAACTGGATTACAAAGAATCATCTGGTAGATTATCTTCCTAATTATTGGATTATAAGAAATTATATTATTTATTAAACTCTTGCATATCGTATTTGACTTGTAAGGTGTCATGTGTCTATTAAACTATTATATACTCTTGTTGTATTTATTTTTTGCCTTTCAATCTTTAAATTAATTAAATATATTTTGACAAAAAGGGCAACTATATATTTTTTTCTCATGTATATTTAATTACATAATTATAAAAATACAATATCACAAAATATCATAAAGACACAGTTTGCAAGTTAATCAATAGTAACCCAATCCATCTCTACCCTAGACACTTATTACTACTGAAGTCTACCAAAGGAAATCGTTGTACACTACGGTGAAAGTTGCATATGATGTCAAAGGTATCTTATATGTTTCTGAGACGTAATTGTGTGAGCAACCATCTTTGAATCGATCAAGCCAAACTAACTCATCATCTAGTCCTGCAAAAAAATCTTCATCGATAGGAGTATGTAAAATCTGCAAACCATCATAAATATCTTCAACCTCTTTCAACATATCATTAATTTCCTCCCGACCACCTTCAATATTTTTTTGCGCCGGAAGGACAATCTATAGCGACAAGTAGAAAAATTTGTTTGGGTCATCAATTTTAAATTTTTTTGGGGCCTGCATATTTTTAAAATAGATATTTCGGCCTTTTGCGGCGGATTCCTGCACGAGGTTCTTGGCGAGTTGGCATAGGATGATCGTGTTCATGCGTATAAGTCACAGTAAGCATAGTAGGGTTTGTTTTGTTTTGATCTACTTGCTTTCGACCTAGGCACTCCTTTGAAGTGACACATTTGTAGTAACTCCGGGTTTGATTCAAAATATTGATTATAATTCATTTGAAACTTATTAAACATCTATAAATACATTAAAAAGCAAATACGCATTTTTTAGACGTCCTATATAAGTGTGAAATAAGGTTAATACAATAAAGATTTCATATTACTTTTACATTGTTGACCAAATCTTATCAAATTCATTAAGTCGTAATTATTTAGAATGAAATCTAATATTTAATTTAAAACTAAGTCGAAAAAATTATATACTCTTATGCAAGGGTGCTAATACATTTCCTTGGCTCCCATTAAAATGGAATATAATAAAAAAAAACATAACCTTTAAAAACTTGAAAACATAGAAACCTTTCTAAATAAGTACATTAATATAAACCTAAGACTAACATTAATTTTTGGTCAAACTCATTTGTCGGTAGTACTGTATTTCTTAAAAAATAACTTATATTTATTAATCATTTAAATTACTTAACAAGAAATAAACTTTCTTGCTTCCCTAAAATAGGTTTTTCATTTTGTTTTAAAAAAACAAGACGACTAATCTTCACTACCAATTCAAAGATTTCCATGGTATCAATTACATATTAATAGTAGTTTTGAAACTCCCATATTCCAAAAGCATACCTCACAAGTAACTACACCCTAGAGTTTAAATAACAAACTAACTGATAAATAAAATTTACCTGAAAAGCTTTATTGATCTATCTATATGAATTAATAAACTTCTTCAACTGAACGAGTTAGGTGTAATAGGGTTTCCTTAATCGAGATGAAACACTACTTTGGTTGATGAAAACCTAAAAGTTTTTCTAGTCTCTCTTTATTTTTTTTATAAGAATTTTAAAATAAAAATATACATGAATGGTTAAAATTTTAAAAGAACTAGTTATTAAAAGTTAGAAGTTAAAAGTATTAGCGGAACCTTTTCATAGCCACCTTTCTTGGTGACCTACAAATATTAAAATAAAACAATTAGTTAACTAATTAAAAAACAAAAAAAAAAAAAAGTAATAACACCTTAAAATGATTAAATTTGTATAGAGGAAATCAATTTAAAAAAATTGATTAACTAATTTTAGTTTGCATATTTCGATAATGAAAACTATTGATTGAGAGTTTCATAAAATTTTATATTTACTTCAATGAATATAAAACTGCAATTTTTTTTACATATGGCTCTATAGAATTTTGGGTTCCAATAGTATAATGTGCTCATAAAATAGATATACAGCGTGAGAGTTTATTTATTTGTGAATGCATTATTGTTGTTAGATTATTTATCGATGGGTTTTTTGTACTTCTCTTATGTTTCATATATTTTTTTGATCTCTCAATCATTACATGGGTATCCAAACTTCCTGGAAAGTAATATTTCTTTGGTGATTGAAAAATTTATTTTAGTTAACATTCATATATATGAAACGTTTTTGTTTGTTGTGTTAGATTGAATTCTTTGTATAGATTGTGTTTGTCATCTTTGTATTCTTCGACAATACATTATATATCTACTTATAGTTAACTTGTTTGTTTAGTCTATATATTTAACTAGGTATTACACAACAAAAAATTAAGTGAACTGAAACATAATGACAATAAGTACTCAACTAAGTGTAGTTTGACCGGTAAATGCATATTTCGATGGTTAAATGTATGTGATGAAAGTTTCTCAAACTTTAATGGTTACTTCGATGAATATAAAATTGTAATATTTTTTACATATGGTTCTATAGAATTTTTGGTTTCAAATAGTTTAATGTTCTATTAAAATAAAAAAAATTAGATACATAGAGCAGCTTATTAATTGCTGTAATTCATATACATATTTATTTATTCAGGAATGCATTATGGTTGTTGGATCTTTCAATCATTACGTGGTTATCCAAACTTCCCATTAAGTTATACCTCTTTGGTCAATTCAAAATAAATTCATATATATGAAACCATTTTTGTTTGGTATTCTAATAGAATTCATTGTATAGATTGTGTTTGTCATTTTTCTATTTTTCGCCAATATGTTGAATTTAGTTATAGTTAACTTGTTTGATTAGTCTATATATTTAAATATGACAAAAATTTAAGTGAACTGAAACAAAAATAATTTACAAAATAATATAATTTATGGATACCAAAACAATTAAGATCATTATTTTATATTTTATAGCATGCTTGTGTTAGAATGGAAATTAAATATAAATAAAATGTATTGTGTATACAAGAATATGTTGTTTAGTAGGCCACTTTTTAGTTATATCTTTAGTATCCTAATCCCTGTTTATCTTTTTTGTGTTTTATTATATATATTTTTTTAATTGATTAGTTAATTTTTCTATTCATTTTTATCCTGCTCCTTTTGGGTTGTAACCCAATTTAATGTTGTTTCTTTTTCGGAATTACAAAATCTAATTCTTTATATTGATAGTATTATTTAGTAACCAAGTACATTGTGAAATTGCGTTAGACAACAACTAAATAAGAAAGTGACATGTTGCAAATAATATAATCTTATTAGTTATGTAATAATTAGAATAGGTTAAAACTTCAAAGTAAATTTATATACCAATGATAATAATTCAGTTTAAAAAGAAAAAATCAAGCTTACAGAATTAAATTCCACAATATTTCAAAGAGATTCCAAAATAAATTTATAAAAGTATAGAATTGATAAATTTTCATGAACACGTTACACGAGAAAAAATTACTTATAGCTTACGAATATAGGGGTGGACACATGTCAATGTGAAAATATTTTATCCATTAAAATACACCAAGTATTGGTAGGACTAAATATAAGTTATTTTATACGATTATATCATCACATGCTCAACTATTAGGTTTTTGTGTGATTTATACAATCTTATAATTTAAAATGTTTCTTATATTTTATTATGTATAATTATTTATTGGTAAGGAAATTACAATACAACAATATATCTAAAATTTATATTATTCAGAACATAATATACTATGTATATATATTATCTTTATATTTTAATAAAGTGATAACTTTACGAACCATAATTATTTTATATAATTATAAAGTGATTAATATACTAACCTTAATTATTTTAAAAAGAGATTCAGATATTATTGAAATGCAATGATCATAGACCTATGAAATACACTTCAAAATTACTTCAACTGGTATAGAGTACACGACCTCTGAATTTTTTATTACATGTGAACAGTTAGAACCATAATTTTGTTTTATAATATATAATTATTTATTGTATTCAACTTTACACTAATCATGAATATTCTGATATTTTTAATTAATTAATTATATATATCATTAATCCATAAACCACCACATAATATAAAATTATATTTTTATATAAGAAATAATATTTATAAATCACCTCAAAAAATATGTTTAAAAAACTAATTTTCACGTGTAAGAATAAGATCTCATATTACCTAACAAAATGATAATATTTATAATGAAACTTTTTGTTTCATATAGACTCTTATGAGTAGTAACTTTTGAGAAAACTGAATTTTTTAATTTGTATTTTTCTAAATCAATTTAAAAAAAATAAAGATCTAGCATGAATAATTTTCACTAATGAAACATTTAGCTTATAAAATTAGTTGTAATGTTACGAAAAAAGTCATATACTGATTTCTTGTGTTGGTGGGGGCGGTTGTGTTGATGGTGGATGTTATTTGTCTTATTAAATTTAGAAAAGAAGATGAAGTGTCAAGAATGAAGAACCCCAGAGCTACCAAAGAAGAAAATAGATTTTAGGGTTTTTTTTTGTATTAGAAAAATATCCAACATAAGATAATTGGTCCAAAATTAAATGTAACATTATTTCACTTTACAATTATCCTTATTTAGACCCAAATAAAAAATAGTGGACTTTTAGTCTAAACTTATTTTAGTTGAAAAGTATTATAGCAAACCCACATGTGAACAAGTGTCGATCTTCACTAATGGAGAAATATATAATCAATAGAATATATAGTGTATTCGAAAAAAAAAATCATTGATAAATATAATATGTAATTTGTGACCTCCATCAATTGTTGTGGTGGTCAAAGTACAATATATTTAAATGATAAACTTATTTTTTCTTCTCTTGAAAGCCTTATTATATTAACCTCTACAAAATTGTAAATATCATTACTTTGTCACCTAATCACCTAATGTGCAAGGTTTTGTAAAAGTTAATATGGATAGACAAGAAAGAAGTTGTAGTAGTTTAATTAATTTGTAAAGATTATGAGAACCTAATTCTGTTTGGAAATCACGACAATATTTTTTTGGCCTCCTTTTATATTTCTAAGGCCATTCCAATGTTCAGTTTTGTAATGTTATTATACAACATGTTCCCCTACGTCTTCATTATGTGATGGCGTAGTGTAAGTTATGGTCAAATACTCATCAATCAATACGTTAGATTTTCAATATAACTCTGTTACTTGAAATGTATTAAGATTCTAATCATGTATCTCTCATTATATCAAGTTATATGAGAAGAAATAGAAATAGAGATCTCACCTGAATTAAAAAGAATCATCTGGCAGATTATCTTCCAAATTATTGGATTATAAGAAATTATATGCTTTATTAAAGTCTTGCATATCTTATTTGACTTGTAAGGTGTCATGTGTCTATTAAACTATTATATATTCTTGTTGTATTTATTTTTTGCCTTTCAATCTTTAAATGAATTAAATATATTTTGACAAAAAGGGCTACTATATATTTTTTTCTCATGTATATATAATTACATAATTATAAAAATACAATATCACAACATATCCTAAAGACACAGTTTGCAAGTTAATCAATAGTAACCCAATTCATCTCTACCCTAGACACTTATTACTAATGAAGTCTAACAAAGGAAATCGTTGTCCACTACGGTGAAAGTTGCATCTGATGTCAATGGTATCTTATATGTTTCTGAGACGTAATTGTGTGAGCAACCATCTTTGAATCGATCGAGCCAAACTAACTCATCATCTATTCGTGCAAAAAAATCTTCATCGATAGGAGTATGTAAAATCTGCAAACCATCATAAATATCTTCAACCTCTTTCAACATATCATTAATTTCCTCCCGACCATCTTCAATGTTTTTTTGCTAAGGACAATCTCTAGCGACAAGTACAAAAATTTGTTTCGGTCATCAATTTTAAATTTTTTAGGGGCTTCACATTTTGAAAATAGATATTTCGGCCTTTTGCGGCGGATTCCTGCACGAGGTTCTTGGCGAGTTGGTATAGGATGATCGTGTTCATGCGTATAAGTCACAGTAAGCATAGTAGGGTTGGTTTTGTTTTGATCTACTTGCTTTCGACCTAGGCACTCCTTTGAAGTGACACATTTGTAGTGACTCCGGGTTTGATTCAAAATATTGATTATAATTCATTTAAACTACTTAACAAGAAATAAACTCTTTTGCTTCCCTAAAATAGGTTTTTCATTTTGTTTTAAAAAAACAAGACGACTAATCTTCACTGCCAATTCAAAGATTTCCACGGTATCAATTACATATTAATAGTAGTTTTGAAACTCCCTTTTTCCAAAATCATACCTCACAAGTAACTACACCCTAGAGTTTAAATAACAAACTCACTGATAAATAAAATTTACCTGAAAAGCTTTATTGATCTATCTATATGAATTTATAAACTTCTTCAACTGAAAGAGTTAGGCGTAATAGGGTTTCCTTAATCGAGATGAAACACTACTTTGGTTGATGAAAACCTAAAAGTTTTTCTAGTCTCTCTTTATTATTTTTTTATAATAATCTTAAAATAAAAATATATATTAATGGTTAAAATTTTAAAAGAACTAGTTATTAAAAGTTAGAAGTTAAAAGTATTAGCGTAACCTTTTCATAGCCACCTTTCTTGGTGACCTACAAATATTAAAATAAAACAAATAGTTAACTAATTAAAAAACAAAAAAAAAACAAAGAAATAACACCTTAAAATGATTAAAAATATATAGAGGAAATCAATTTAAAAAATTGATTAACTAATTTTAGTTTGAATATTTCGATGGTTAAAACTATTGATTGAGAGTTTCATAAAATTTTATATTTACTTCAATGATTATTTACTTCTCTTATGTTTCATATACTTTTTTGATCTATCAATCATTACATGGGTATCCAAACTTCCTCGAAAGTAATATTTCTTTGGTGATTGAAAAATTTATTTTAGTTAACATTCATATATATGAAACGTTTTTGTTTGTTGTGTTAGATTGAACTCTTTGTATAGATTGTTTTTGTCATCTTTTTATTCTTCGACAATACTTTATATATCTACTTATAGTTAACTTGTTTGTTTAGTCTATATATTTAACTAGGTATTACACAACAAAAAATTAAGTGAAATGAAACAAAAATATATTACTAAATAATAAAATCTATGTATACCAAATAAATTAAGAATATTATTCTCTATGTTCTAGCATGGGTTTGTGAGATTGGAAAGGGAATGGAAATAAAATGTATTGTATTTGTATATACAAGATTATATGGTTGGTTCAAATATAGTGGGATTAATTTTTATATAATGTAATGGCTATCTAGGCCACTTTTTGGTTATAATTTTAGTATTATAATTCTAATTTATTTTTATTTGTCTTTTATTATATATATTTGTTCAATTTATTAGTTAATTTTTCTATTCATTTTTTTGACTTGCTCCTCTTGGGTTGTAACCCCGTTTAATGTTGTTTGTATTTCTTAAATAAAAAATCTAATACTTTATATTGATAGTGTTAACTAGTAACCAAGTTCATTGTCAAATTGCACAAGACACAGCTTAATAAGAAAGTGACAGATGGCAAATAATATAATCCTTAGTCCAATTTATGAGTGGACACATGACAATTTGAATATATTTATCCATTAGAATACACCATGTATTTGTAGGACTGAATGTAAGTTATTTGATACTACGAATAGATCAACACATGCTGGACTATTAAGTTTTTGTAAAACTTATACAATATATTAATTTAAAATGGTTAGTGTATCTTAGTATGTATAATTATTTATGGTAAGGAAATTACAACAAAACAATATATCAATAATTTATATTATTCAAAACATAATATACCATATAATTATAAAGTGATTAATATCACTTTATATTCATCACTTTATATTATAAAGTGATTAATATAACCAGGTGAGCTAGCTCATCTGGCCAGGGCTCTGTCTCTCAAGTGAGAGGTACAGGGTTCGAATCCCGCAAGCGGCAGAATGTTATTAAAGTTTGGAAAGTTCTCTCAAGTGAGAGGTACATGGTTCGAATCCCATAGATGGAAGAAAGTTATTATGTTTGGAAAGTTTCCAAGGTCCGAAACCCTCCCCGGAACATGGGCAACCTAGTTCTGATTGCCTGGAGGTATGGTTGGGGAGGCAGTCATATCTCCCGGGGGACTAGTCGGGTGTAAGCCCGGGAACCCTCGTCATAAAAAAAAAAAAGTGATTAATATACTAACCTTGATTATTGTAAGAAGATATCTGGATATTATCGAAATGCAATGATCATCGATCGCTGAACTATACTTTAAAATTACTTCAATTTTTATAAAGTACACCACCTTATGAAAAAAATGATTATATGTGAACAATTAGAACCATACATTATTCTTATAATATATAAGTATCCATTGTATTTAACATTAAACTAATCATGACTACTTTGATATTTTTGATTTTTTAATTAAATAAAATTATATATAATTAACCCATAAACCACCACATCATATTAATTACATTTTTATATAAGAAAAAAGTATCTGTAAATAACATCTAAAAATATGTTTTAAATAAATATTTCTCTCAATTATATCAAGAAAATATCAATTTTTTTATATGACTAGTTAGTTTTAATATAAATTTTACATAAAAGAATAAGATCTCAAATTGCCCAACAGACTGAAAATATTTATAATGAAACTTTTTGTTTTGTATAAAATCTTATGAGTAGTAACTGCTTTATAGGATATCAATTTTTTTATTTGGATATGGGATCTGAATTTTTTTTATCTGTATTTTCTAAATCAATTCCAAAAATTATAGATCTAGCATGAATAATTTTCACTTATAAAATGTTTAACTTATAAAATTAGTTGCAATGTTACAAAAAATGTCACATACCGATTTCTTATGGTGGGTGGGGGTGGTTGTTTGATGGTGGACATTCTTTTTTTTTAATTTATAGAAAAAATAAATTGTCAAGAAAGAAGAAGCAGAGAGATACCAAAGAAGGAAATAAATTTTAGGTTTTTTTATTAGTATTAGTAGGTACTATAAAAATTAAAACATAAGATAATTGGACCCAAACAAAATGTAACTTTTTTCACCTCTAGACTTATCCTTATTTAGACCCAAGTAACAGATAGTGAACTTTTAGTATAAACTTATTTTAGTTGAAAATATTATAGCAAGCCCACCTGTGAACAAGTGTCTTGATCTTCACTAATGGAGAAATATATAATCAATGGAATACATAGTCTATTAGAAACAAATTTTTCATTGATACATATAATATAAATTTTGTGACTAACATCAGTTGTTGTGATTCTCAAAGTACAATATATTTAATTGATAAACTTATTTGTTTTTCTCATGAAAGCCTTATTACCTTAACCTCAACAGAATGGTAAATCTCATTACTTGGTCATCTAATGTGCAATGTTTTGTAAACGTTAATATGGATATAGTAGACAAGAACAAAATTGTGGTAGTTTCAATAATTTGTAAAGATTATGAGAACCTTATGTGGTTTGGAAATCACTACAATATTTTTTTTCCTCCTCAATTGCTAAGGGCATTCAAATGTGTAATTTTGTAATGTTAGTAAACAACATGTTTCCTACGTCATCATTAGGTGATGTCGTAGTGTAAGTGGAGGTCATCTACTCACCAATAATTACGTTACATTTTCTTAACATTGTTACTAGAAATGTAATTAAGATTCTACTGATGTCTGTCTCATTATATCAACTTTTATGAGTGAAAAATGGAAATAGAAAACTCGACTGGATTACAAAGATTCATCTCGCATATTGTTGGGAATTTTATACTAACACCTTAGGTGTCGTGAGAGATGTGCTTACACCGCCTAGGCACAAATTAATGAAAAAAATTGATTAACTATAAAATTCCCCCTAGACGTAAGACCCTCATCTGCCAAAGCCACGAAACCGATTATACAAAATTGATTAAATATATACACTAAGAGTTTGATTGATTGTTTATATTTGTATCCCATATTATATGTTCGTCTGGCAATAAGATCAAAACATGTTAAAGAACGAATGTTAGATGGAATCAAAGGATTTTGTGTTGGATTTTTCAATTTGAAGTTTGTTATAATTTTTACAAATACACTCACCGTATCGATAAGTTTTGATGATAAAGTCATTATCAAAAATATATAAGAGAACCTTAAGAGATTTATAAATAGAGAGAGATTAAGATATGAGAAATGTGTATTTTATATTAGGAGAGTAGAGACAAGAGTGTGTACATTTATTATCAAATGATTAGCATTTGTTTATAAGAAATTTTAACGACTTTGGAAGAATTGTACCTGGATCAAATCCCTTACACTTCCTTATTTCACTAAACTTATCTATTTTGTATCGCAGTCGAGGGTGATGTATCAGGATTCACTGATCTTTCTTATTACCAATTGTTTCTTATTAAATTCTCTATATCTTTTGCAATTTGTATTCCCAACTATATCTTATGGACAATGTTGCTTGATGTGTCTGAACTTGCTGTTGTTATAGCATGTTATCTTTGTTCTTATTTTTAAAATTTCTCATGTGGATTGCTTGAACTTTCATTTCAACGAAATTTCTTTTCTTACACGATTCATTGTTTAATAAAATTCATTTATTGTTCATACTATGTAGTCAAAATAGAACATAAGAACGATATAAAATTATATTTATATTACAAAATAAAATATTTAACATATGTCAGCCTTTATAATTAATCCCTCTAATTTCTTAAATCAAGCTATTAGAGGGAGAAAAAACTTGAACCATCTTGAACTAGTATCAAACATTATATAATGTATATGCAAATTTGAATAAGAATAAGTGGATATGATTATTTATCTAATTAGAATTTTAATATGATATTTATAACTATTAGGGTATTATTTGTTAATAATAATATTGTTTCTAGCTTCATATGTGACAAAGTTGTAATTTGTAATCTTCGAATACCCAATTGTTTTATCTTATATATTTTTTATGCAATATTATCCTGACACATTTGTCTGAATATGGTCTTTAGCAAATTCACTTGAAAATGTGAGTCATTTCTCTAAATTAATTCGAACTAAGCGATGAATAAAAACCTTGAATTATTTTGACTAAATATTCCCATAAAAACTTGCAAAGTTGTATGATGGAAAAATATTTGCTACTTTTATAATCCATTGATATATTTGGCTATTTTATAAAACAGGACCGACACCGAAACAAAAACTTGTTTACAAATATTTTATAAATTTATTAAGTTTCAAGTAGGTACAATTTAAATTCGAAAATCGCACGATCAAAACTAAACATTGTGACACACCTAAACTAAAAAACAAAGAATGTTTTCACATATACATACATATCAGTTGAAAAATCAGTCACTGCATCCATATTATAGGGACACATTAAGTGAGTGTAAACGAAATTTTGTCTTCTCATGCATAATTATTAACATATAACAATTTATTATTTTATCAAATTATAAATTTATCAATCAACATATTTTTTATGATTTTGCAAGATTCTAATATGACATAGCTTTAAAACTTGCTTGCGATTTTCTCCCCAAGATGTAGGTCTACAAAAATACTCAAAATTCATATACTAAAAGAAAATTTAAAATTATTTCATGAAAAATTTAGGCTCAGATTCTTAATGATTCAGATTATATGTCAACAATATAGTTCATGTCTAAATAAAATATACTATTTGATCACACAAAATACTTCTGGGATCTAAAATAATAGATATATATCCTTGTTGTATTAAAGAATTTTCATACTCAAGAGTCGAGAATGTACTACCTTAGCATAACCTAAAAAATCCTATTCCAAAACCCCCATGATATCAAACTCGGGTAGGAGTTAATAGAGGAGTTCCACCTAACAATCTGAATAATCCGCATATAGAGCAAGGTTTTTCCGAGAATAAGCCAATTTCATTTTCAAGCTGCTTGATTCAAGCCAGATCACGATATGGAAAATCAATTTATGATTTATGGAAACTACGATGGTGATACACAATAAGGTCAAGTTGTATCGAGTAAGATTTTTATACAGATGTGTGATACCTACATTACTCAACTTGTCACTCACGAGACACTATATTACACCATATTACTATTTTGATTTACCGGAGGTGCGAGTGAATGGTTGTATCATCAACCATCACATACAATTATGTCATGGACAAAACTGCAAGCAAGTTTCTTTGATTGCTATTATCCACACGGTATGATAATGAAGAATCAAACAGAGCTTTCCATTTTCCACCAAGATGATGGTTAAAGTGTAGGCGAGACATAGATAAAGTTTTAACATCAGTTAACTAGATGTCCACTTCATGGTTATACCCTTCAGTTTCAATTTGTGATGTTCTATCAAGGTCCGATTATAATTCACAATTGAAAATAAATTACATTAAAAGAGAAGATTTTTCAAAGAAAGGTGCCCTTGTATTTTTTATTTATACCAAACCTTATTGTTATTAATTGTTTTTATATGTTCTGCATTACTAAAAAAAATTGTCATTAACATATTTAGTTATATTTTTAAAAATTAAGGGATACATTAACACACTAATATATAGATAATTAACTAATAATGCCTTTATTTATAATAGATAAAATAGCATAAAGTGTCAAAAAATATTCTTAATATATCTTATTTTTTCTCCCAAAATTTCAAGTTATTGTTCGGTTATCTTTGTAATCTTAATGGATTGTTGAGTTTGTTTAATTTGTTGAATATGTTTATAGTGGTTCATTTATAAATAAGGGCCAAAAAATATTATAAAGAATTATCTTGTCAATTGAAGTCCACAATGCTAAATAATTCTTGAAATATCACTGTGGATAGTTATGCATTTTTTTTGTACAACCCTATTGACCACTAACACCAAAAGCCCAACCCATATTATATGTGTATATATTCAAACCCTATTTTCCAAAACTCACCGCCTCATTATTCCTTATTCTGTCCATCTCTACCTCTATATAAATCACCACTATAATAATGTAGGTAAGTGTATATGAATTTCCATTTCAGATATATGGGTAAAAATTTAATTGATTTGTGTAAGCTTGTGAACAACATTGTATCGTTAATCACTAAGATCGATGGTCATAACATTTCAATTGAGGTATGTTTTTTCATTATACTTTTATTCCTTATGGTTTGATTTTTATAGTATTAATTTTAGGGTATCCGGTAAATGAATTTTGTATATAATTCTTGCACGTTATATATTATTTAATTAACATAAATATATATTATTTTTAGGTTTATGAATTATAAATTATTTTATAAAATACAATTATACATTATTTTATAAAATACATGTGATGTTTATAATTTTTATTAAAATATTTGTGCATCTAAAACTAAGTGATTATCGTTCTCAACCTAACTAGTTTGTGATGAACAAAGAAATAGCTCTATAAATCCACTAGTAAACAAAAATGTTTAAATCTACATGGTAATTTTAACGACACACATATTGCCTTCAAGAATATTTATTTAATCTCTAAAACATTATGTCTACTAATTAAAAGAAGAAAAAAATGATTTATGAGTTGAAGCCACTCCTTCGAAGAAATATTATTCAACTATATCATTCAATATGAGTCTCGTTACTAAATTCTTTACCTATCATTTTATCACTCGTACATGTGGTCACACTTTTCATATCCCAACATTAAAATAAGTAATTTACTCAAAAATGAAATGTATTTACAGTTTGTTATTTCTCTTCATCTTCAAGTTCTTTAAAGGTGCAAGGAATTACAAAAAACAGAAAATAATCAAGGTATACGTTACAGTGTTGAAATTACGAATGCGTATTTACTTCCGTGGATAATATACAGTGTTTCTGAAGCTATAATTAAATATTAATATTCAAATTAATTAATTTAGTGTTATGTTATTGTGATGTAGTTTTGTTATTAAATGTTAGTTTAGAAATGGTTGAATAAAATTGTGAAGATGAAGAAGGATTGAAAAAGAGTGTTTGGAATAGGAAATGCGAAACTTTTTTCTCATATGAGTTGTATGTTTGTTAAAGGGTTTAAGTATAGTGGTGGATCTTATACTCTTTCTGTGGGCCCTGTTTGATCTATATATGTATTTTGAATTCTTTTTTGGACACAAACTTTTCAAGGTTTTTGTAAATCTCTATGTTGTATTAATGAGCTTTGTACAAGGTTTATTTTTGGGACATTTTGGGTACCTTATCGTTGATATTTGAAAACAATTGGGTGAAGAAACACGGTTATGTTGAAAGTGAAATTTAAAGTATCTTGAAAACATTTCTCTATTTATAAAGATAGAAAATTATATGTTATACATGCTTAATATACTGATAATTTAATTAATAAAACAACTATACTCTTACGTTATTGAAGGTCCACTAGTTAAGAGTGTTATCTTCATTAAAATATCTTCATTAAGAGTGTTACTTTTACAAGATAAAGGACTAAATTGCAGAAGATTCCTTACTTTTATACCATAAGTAAAAGAAAACAAGATATACCACAATTAATATGCTTTTTTCTTCCTTAGTCTTTACAGTTTACACCATGAAATTCCACAGCATAATTGGAGGTTTTTCAAAATTGACATCTAAACTTAATTAAGGAACATAAAAATCAAACAAAAATTAAAAATTGAACTGAAATATAATTAAGGATACTATTCGTTGTGAAGTAGTTTACAATAGAAGAATAAGAGAGAAGCCCATCTTCAAACACATCATGCAACTGAATCTCTTTTAAATTAAATATAAAAGGAACGAGTAAGACATAACAAATTTCACAAAACAACAAAATATCTCTCTACACTTACTTCTCACCCGAAAAAAAGACTCACTTCTCAACGGAAAATACACTCATTTCTCACCGGAAAACTCTTCATTTCACCACGTTGATTTCTATTTCTCAATTCAACGGCTTTTTAGCTTGGCTCTCTCCCTGTGCCTCTTCATCGCTTTTAATATGCAATTTGATCAGGTACATATTGTTTGTCTCATAAATTATTGTCTCATCCGATTTCTTTTTCATGTTTAGCTATTATTCTTATCTGTAATATATGGAAATTTCATTTAAACAATCAATTTTCTGATATTCATAATATAATTATTTATTTATAATTAGTTTAGGTCAAACCAATTGTAGAGTTCAAATAACGTAATGTAACTGTATGATATGATTATCTATAGATTAATTTTTTAGTAGAGTTTATATAATATTTTTGTTTGAATCAAAGTGTGTTTTATCGATTAACCTTTGTTATTTAGTTGAATCAGTGTATGTTCTGAAATTGTTATGTAGTTGAATCAAAGTGTGTTCTGTAAACTAAGTATATTTAATAAATCGAATCTTAATTGTTCAGTTTAATTATCTATACACTAAACTTGTTATGTAGTTAAATCAGATTTAAGAAAGGAAAACTATCCAAAGATTAACAAAAAATGGTTCAAGGAAAAGAAGTTTAAGTGGCTCTTCAATTAAGAGATCAAACATTCCAGTACTTCAAGTAAGGCAGTCACATCGCCAGCATATCACGATTCCATACAATCACCACCCACTGATATTCATTCAATAGCAGCTGAATTAGTGAAGGGTAATAATTCTTTCACTCTTGTTGGTTATATTGTTTATATATTGTTTATATATGTGTATATATATTATCAAACTAATCGATTTGTCTTGGCATATAAGATAACTCAAAGGACACTAGAAAAGAAAGATATGGTACAACATTGAAACTCTTTTTCAAGTAAGCTGTAAAAAATAAAGTTCAAATTATCCACAATGGATTTGGCTAGCCCATTGGAAATGGATCAGATAAATTTAGAAGTTGGTGTGGTGTTATTGCCAGACATGGGAAGTTATCTCCATTAACTTATCCCGGTAGGATATGATGCCAAGCACGTTTAAAGAGTTACATCTCGAATTTCTAAAAGTAAGAAAAATATTACTTCAATTATCTAACGCCTTAAAAGTTGTTTGATATAAATCATTACTTTTTATTTTACAGATATATTTTACTTTCGATGAATCTGCTTTGGAATACTATATTAGAAAAATTATAGGACAAAAATGGAAAGACTGGAAGAACACAGTGCATAGTTTTGTTGATTTAAATAAATCTTTGGTGGAAAATATGGATAAGGCGATTGATGAACGAGTAGATCCAAACCAGTGGAAACAACTGGTTCCAGTTTGGTTTGACAAAGTGCATTAGGTATTGCTTTTGTTTAGTGGGGTTGCTCTTTAGTTGTACCTACAGGTATTGCTTGTCTCAGTTTCTTATCTACAGGTGAATGTATCTGAGAAAGCCAAACAGTATAAAGCAAAGCATGATATCTTTCATACATGTGGTCGAAAGCCTTATGCTTAAATACGAGAGGATTTAGTAAGAATGATACTTTGATTAGCATGCGAATGATAGTAATTAACATTGAAATATATCTTTACAGGGACATGATGTGGGGGATATTGAATTTTTTCACCGAACACACACTCATGCTAAAGATGGAAGAATAAACCCGAGCGTTGATGAAAGTTTGATATTTATTTACTACCTCAGTTCCTAATGACTTTCAACATTTAGTGCTTTCCTAATGGTTTAAATATTGTTTTAGGAACAATGTAAGAATATAATTGACAGCAGGAATTTGAAGAGGAAAGAGGTGAAACATAGTCTAGATCTATAATCTGAGATCTTCAGTGAGGTAGTGGGAAATGAAGGGATTAGGACCTACTAGATCAGCTGTTCATGGATCAAACAAAGTTAATAAAAATACGATTGAGAAAATTCAAAAGCATTATGAAGCCGAGATGTAAAAAAATGCGAGCACAAGTGGAAGAGCTTAAAGAAGAACACAAAACTGAGATGGCAGAAATGCAAGTTAAAATAGAATCAAAGTTTAACGAAGAACTTCAAGTGCAAAAGAAAGAGACGGATGATGTTTAAATCTTTCATCTCCGCACCCATTAAAAAATAGTTTTTGAATAGGGTTTGAATTTATATAGTTCTGCTAGTTGATTAAAACTCCCTCAGTTGGACTATTTCTGTATTGCTTTTTATGTAAAACTGCTATATTTTGTTATAGCTTGGTATTTGCAAGCTTTTGTCCTACATGGACATATTTTGGCCATTGAGACATATTTACAACATATATACTCATTAAACTATTTAATATCGTAACATAAATTTTGTCTTAGAAAACTATATCCAGAATAAGATTTTGATATGAAAGAGTATTCTTAAAACATGATTTGATATTTTAGCTTTTCTTGGTATTCTATATTTAAATTTGCTTCACTATCTAAGATATTCTTATGGAATTTTACCACCACATATTTTGTTGCTTCTAAACCTTTCCATTACACTTTTCGAAAGTCCTTTTTGCAAGTAGCAATCAGAATAAGAATTATGAAACTTGAATCTAAAAAAATAAAAAATTAGATTAAATTTGACAAGACTTTACAAAGAAGGCCCCTTTAACAAAAAAATTCATCTAGTTCAAAAATCAAACTCCCTCATATCCACGTACAATATTCTAGGGATACAAGAATTGAGAGGTTGTGTGTAGTTCATTGTATTGGATAAAAATGTGATAAAAAATTGCATCACAAGTTTCAAAAGAGTTATTACATAAGATGCAAATATTGATGAACAAACATCAACAAAAGTCATCTAGACATAATAAAAGTTCGACAAAAAATAATATTAAAGAAGAAAACTATTAACATTATGTAAGAAAATAGAAAGTCTACATGAAATATTATTTGGTAAAGAAGTAATATAGTATAAATTTGTTATTAATAATAAATATATTTATCAATACCATATACTATTTAATAGATAATTAAATTATATAGAGTAATATATACAAGAAATGATACATTTCAACTAGTATAATTATAATGCCACAAAAAAGAATATTTAATGAGAATAAGGTATTATATTAACTGAAAACAAGAAAACAAGTAAATAACCAAAAATATCCAAATATTTATTATCTTCTCAACCAAATAAAAAACATATATTAATGTTTATTCCAAATATTCCTTCCATATGAGTACTGAAATAAATGAAAGTATAATTTACTTATTTGGAATACTATTTTCTATGATAATTCTAATAAGATGGAGATAATGTTACAATGTTCTTTTTAAGAAATCAAATGATATGTAGATTTTGTCCATATTGTTTTTTTAATGTTACTTAAATTCAAGAACATTTTCTTTATGTTTTGATTTTATAAAATTTTGCATATGAAATTGGTATTTACATATACATATTATTAATTTTATCATATACTGAGAAAATAAATGTATATATTTAGATATTTATGTTAAGGAATGAATTGAAAATTTTATGAGTTCAAATTGTATGGATGAATTAAAAAGTAAATCAAAATAAAATGAGAAGTGTGGGGATAGTAAAAAAGTTTTTTATAACACTAAGATACAAGCGATAATTTGTGCAACTCTACTAAGTGCCAATTTAGAAGTGTTTATAAGTAAAAATACTTAATAGTGCTTCTAGAACTTTATAAGTGTGTTAGTCACTTAAAAACCTTTTTAAGAGAAGTATCAAATATATGCTTCTTAAAAAAATATACTTAAAGATATTTTAGATTTTAAAATAATTTTTATGATTTTTTAAAATATTTCAATTCAATCTTAAAAGCATTTTTATGTTAAAATAAGCACTTCTGAACAGACACTATGTATATACACTTCTCTTGAATACAATAAATATATTATTTTTATCCATTATTTTAAAGGTATTCTATAAATATTAATACTTTTTTAATGTATTATATTTTTTTACAATTTTAGCTAAGCAGGAAGAACAAATGAGTAGTTAAATATTATTGTTAGCATACTAGAAACCCCATAAAAAATTGAGTTTACTTTTTTTTTTAATTTTTTAATTCATATAAACACATAGATTGAATAATCTTAAGGCTAACTAAACCAGGTCCACCATCCTTTACTACTAAATTTAAATACATTATTTTACTTAAATCTCACACACAATACTTTTATCATTCTCTGAATTTATATTGTGTTTTATAATTTCTTCAAGATTATCTTTCTCGTAATTGTTATTTATATTGAAATATATATTTGTTTAAAATATATCAAAATCCTCATTAATTAGAGTAACCAAGTACAATACTATTACAAATGGTTACAATATTCTCGTTTTAAGGATAAAAAAAGAATTCCACAAATCTAATAACTCACTCAAACATCTTGAACTAGTAACCAATTTTATTTTTTATGAATTTTAATTTTATTAAATTTATTGCTTATACAATTTTTATCACAAATAATATTACTGTATTTATATTTAATTTATAAATTATATCTATTTGAAATTAATACATCAACTAAAATATTTTAATATCCTAGAGTGAACAATATAAAAATTTAAAATATTACTATTATACACAAATTTATTTTAAATAAACAATAGCTTAGAATTATCTCAAAATTTTCAAATATATTATTGAATAATAATTACTCTATTTAAAATTGTATCAACATATAAAGAAATTATACATAAATTAAATTATGTTAAATAAATTAAAATAACTATTAAAGACACCATAACTCAATACTTATTACATGTTTGAATTAAAAAATAATAATATAAAACAAAAAAATCACTAAAATTTCACAAATAATTAATTTATACTAGCCAAATAGAAAAATAAATTCTAACCTAGCACATATGAGGTTAGTAAATATATTAAGGTGTTGTCAATATAAAATTATCGTTGGATAAGTATATGTATGAAAGAGTTTAAGTTATGCATTAAACTTAGCTAATTGGCAATAAGAGTATGTTGTTGTCTCAAAATATGTTGTTGTCTTATATTCATATTCAAATTTAATGTATATTTAATCATTTTTTTACTTAGACAACCTATTTTATATGGTTATCAACTAATATGATATGACTAAGTGTTCCATACAATTATTTAAAACCCATTAATAGGTCTCTTTTTGCTTGAATATTTAATACTTTAATCATAAACGACTTTTACACCTAGTTTTATTTTATTAATTATTATATTACTACTAAATAAAAATAAAATCTTTTAATATTATATTTTTTATGAATGTTATAGTTAACAAATTTTTCAGTCACATACATTATTACATTACTATATTTAATACAACATTGTCACAGTATGTAAAAAAATAGAAATTATAGATGAAAAATTATTTAATAAACAAATAATATTATACTAAAAGAAAACAGGGAATCGAAACACAATTTATGGCCTTTGACAAAGCTATCGGTGAAGATATTGCCGACACCTTACACTACATTAAAAATTAAATTAAAAAGAGTTGCATCTAATTAGAATTTTAATATGATATTTTATAACTATTAGGGTAATATATGTTAATAATCATATTGTTTCTAGCTTCATATGTGACAAAGTTGTATTTGTAATCTTCGAACACCCAATTGTTTTATCTTATATATTTTTAATGAAATGTTACCTTGACACATTTATCTACAACCTTGATACATTTATCTACAACCAAATAAAAGATAGTGAACTATTAGTATAAACTTATTTTAGTTGAAAAATATTATAGCAATCCCACCTGTGAACAAGTGTCTTGATCTTCACTAATGGAGAAATATATAAACAATGGAATATATACTTTATTAGAAACAATTTTTTTATTGATACATATAATATAAAATTTGTGACTTCCATCGGTTGTGGTGTTTTTCCTGAAGGTTCTACTTATCAAGAAAGAAAGAGGTTAGCTCATCGTGCTAGACAGTTCTTTTGGGAGGATCCGTTCCTCTATAAAGTTTGTGCTGACCAAATGATACGAAGATGTGTAGCAAGGGAAGAGACTCAAGCCATTATAGCTGGATGCCATGATTCATTATATGGAGGACATTTTAAAGGAGACAGAACTGCTGCAAAGGTATTTCAATCAGGTTTTTACTGGCCTTCTCTTATAAAAGATTGTCATGAATATGTTAAGAAATGTACGAGATGCCAGTTTATTGATAAACTTATTTGTTCTTCTCATGAAATCATTATTACCTTAACCTCAACAGAATGGTAAATCTCATTACTTGGTCACCTAATGTGCAATGTTTTGTAAACGTTAATATGGATATAGTATACAAGAACAAAGTTGTAGTAGTTTCAATAATTTGTAAATATTATGAGAACCTTATGTGGTTTGGAAATCACTACAATATTTTTTTTGTCCTCCTTAATTGCTAAGGGCATTCCAATGTGTAATTTTGTAATGTTATTAAACAACATGTTTCCTAGGTCATCATTAGGTGATGTCGTAGTGTAAGTGGAGGTCATCTACTCACCAATACTACGTTAGATTTTCAATATAACATTGTTACTAGAAATGTAATTAAGATTCCAATGATGTCTCTCTCATTATATCAACTTTTATGAGTAAAAATGGAAATAGAAAACTCGACTGGATTACAAAGATTCATCTCGCGTATTGTTGGAAATTATACACTAACACCTTAGGTGTCGTGAGAGATGTGCTTACACCGCCTAGGCACAAATTAATGAAAAAAATTGATTAATTATAAAATTCCCCCTAGACGTAGGACCCTGGTCAGCTGCCAAAGCCACGACACCGAGTTATACAATATTGATTAAATATATACACTAAGATTTTGATTGAGTGTTTATATTTGTATCACATATTATGTGTTCGTCTAGCAATAAGATTAAAACATGTTGAAGAACGGATTTTTAGATAGAATCAAAGGATTCGATTTGTGTTGGATTTTTCAATTTGAATTTTGTTACAAATTTTACAAATACACTCCCCGTATCGATTAGTTTTGATGATAAAGTCATTATGAAAAATATATAAGAGAACCTTAAGCGATGTATAAATAGAGAAAGATTAAGATATGAGAAATGTGTATTTTATAGTAGGAAAGTAGAGACAACAGTGTGTACATTTATTATCAAATGATTAGCATTTGTTTATATGAAATTTATACGACTTTGTAAGAATTGTACCTGGATCAAATCCCTTACATTTCCTTATTTCACTAACCTTATCTCTTTTGTGTCGCTGTCGAGGGTGATGTCTCAGGATTCACCCATCTTTCTTATTACCAACTGTTTCTTATTAAATTTCTCTGTATCTTTCGCAATTTGTATTCCCACCTATATCTTATGGACAATGTTGCTTGATGTGTCTTAACTATTAGTTGTTATAGCATGTTATCTCATTTCTTATTTTTAAAATTTCTCATGTGGATTGCTTGAACTTTCATTTCAACGAATTTTTTTTTTACACGATTCATTGTTTAATCAAATTCATTAATTGTTTATACTATGTTGTCAAAATATAACATAAGAACGATATAAAATTATATTTATATTACAAAATAAAATATTTAATATATGTCAGCCTTTATAATTAATCCCTCCAATTTCTCAAAAAAAGCTATTAGAGGGAGAAAAAATTTGAACCATCTTGAACTAGTCTGAAACTTTATATAATGTATATGCAAATTTGAATAAGAATAAGTGGATATGATTATTTATCTAATTAGAATTTTAATATGATATTTATAACTATTAGGATAATATATGTTAATAATCATATTGTTTCTAGCTTCATATGTGACAAAGTTGTAATTTGTCATCTTCGAACACCCAATTGTTTTATCTTATATATTTTTTTATGCAATGTTATCATGACACATTTATCTGAAAATGGTCTTTAGCAAATTCAGTTGAAAAGGTGAGTCATTTCTCTAAATTAATTCGAACTAAGCAATGAGAAAAAAACCTTGAAATTTTTGTAATAAACATTCCCATAAAAAATAGCAAAGTTGTATGATGGAAAAATATTTGCTACTTTTATAACCCATTGATATATTTGGCTATTTTATAAAATAGGACCTACACTATAACAAAAACATGTTTACAAATATTTTTGTAAATTTATTGAGTTTCAAGTAGGTACAATTTAAATTCGAAAATTGCACGATCAAAACTGAACATTGTGACACACCTAAACTAAAAAAGAAAGAATGTTTTCACATATACATACATATTAATTAAAAAATCAGTCACTGCATCCATATTATATGGTAACACTAAGTGAGTGTAAGCGAAATTTTGTCTTCTCATGCATAATTATTAAAATATAACACTTTATTATTTTATTAAATTATAAATTTATCAATCAACCTATTTTTTTGATTTTGCAAGATTCTAATATGACATAGCTTTAAAAGTTACTTGCGATTTTTTCCACAAGATGTAGGTCTACAAAAATACTCAAAATTCATATACTTAAAGAAAATTTAAAATTATTTCATGAAAAATTTAGGCTCAGATTCTTATTGATACAGGTTATATGTCAAAGATATAGTTCATGTTTCAATAAAATATTCTATTTGATAACACAGAATACTTCTAGGATCTAAAGTAATAGATATATATACGTGTTGTATTAAAGCCTTTTCATACTCAAGAGTCGATAATGTACTACCTTAGCTTTACCTAAAAAATCCTATTCCAAAACCCCATGATATCAAACTCAGGTAGGAGTTAATAGAGGAGTTCCACCTAACAATCTAAATAATCCGCATATAGAGCAAGGTTTTTCCGAGAATAAGCCAATTTCATATTCAAGCTGCTTGATTCGAGCCAGATCACGATATGGAAAATCAATTTTTGATTTATGAAAACTACGATGGTGCTACACAACAAGGTCAAGTTGTATCGAGTAAGATTTTTATAAAGATGTGTGATACATACATTACTCAACTTGTCACTCACGAGAAACAATATTATACCATTTTTCTATTTTGCATTGCCAGAGGTGCGAGTGAATGGTTGTATCATCAACCATCACATACAATTATATCATAGACCAAACTGCAAGCAAGTTTCTTTGATCGCTATTGTCCATACGGTATGATAATGAAGAATCAAACACAACTTGCTATTTTCCACCAAGATAGATGGTTAAAGTGTAGGCGAGACATAGATAAAGTTTCAACATAGGTTAGCTAGATGTCCACTTTATGGTTATACCCTTCAATTTCAATTTGCGATGTTCCATCAAGGTCTCGATTAGAATTCACAATTGAAAATAAATTACACTAAAAGAGAATATTTTTCAAATAAATGTGCCCTTGTATTTTTTAACTATACCAAACATTAATTTTAATAGAGAATTATATAATCAATAGAATATATAGTGTATTTGAAATAAATATTTTATTGATAAATATAATATAAAATTTGTGACCTCTATAAATTGTTGTGGTTGTCAAAGTACAATATATTTAAATGATAAACCTATTTGTTCTTCTTATGAAATCCTTATTACATTAACCTCTACAAAATTGTAAATATCATTACTTTGTCACCTAATGTGCAACGTTTTGTAAAAGTTAATATGGATATAGTAGACAAGAACAAAGTTGCAGTAGTTTAATTAATTTGTAAAGATTATGAGAACCTTATTGTGTTTAAAAATCACTACAATATTTTTTTGGCCTCCTTTTATATTTCTAAGGACATTCCAATGTGCAATTTTGTAATGTTATTATACAACATGTTCCCCTACGTCATCATTATGTGATGGCGTAGTGTAAGTATAGGTCATATACTCACCAATCACTACGTTACATTTTCAATTTAACTATGTTACTAGAAATGTAATTAAGATGGTACTCATGTCTCTCTCATTATATCAAGTTATATGAGAAGAAATAGAAATGGAGATCTCGACTAGATTACAAAGAATCATTTGGAAGAATATCTTCCTAATTATTGGATTATAAGAAATTATATTGTTTACTAAAGTCTTGCATATCGTATTTGACTTGTAAGATGTCATGTGTCTATTAAACTAATATATATTCTTGTTGTATGTATTTTTTGCCTTTCAATCTTTAAATAAATTTGATATATTTTGACAAAAAGGGCTACTATATATTTTTTTCTCATTTATATTTTATTAAATAATTATAAAAATACAATATCACAACATATCCTAAATACACATTTTGCAAGTTAATCAATAGTAACCCAAAACATCTTTACAATAAACACTTAATACTACTGAAATCTACCAAAGGAAATCATTGTCCACTACGGTGAAAGTTGCATCTACTATCAAAGGTATCTTATCTGTTTCTGAGATGTAATTGTGTAAGCAACCATCTTGGAATCGATCGAGCCAAACTAACTCATCATCTAATCCTGCAAAAAAATATTCATCGGTAGCAGTATGTAAGATCTCCAAACCATCATTAAAATCTTCAACCTCATTCAACATATCATTAATTTCCTCCCCACCATCTTCAACAATTTTTGGCGCCGGAAGGACAATCTCTAGCGACGAGCGGAAATTTTTGTTTGGGTCATCAATTTTGAATTTTTGAGGGGCCTGCACATTTTGGAAAGAGATATTTTGGCCTTTTGCGACGGATTCCTGCATGAGGTTCATGGCGAGATGGCATAGGATGGTCGTGTTCATCCGTGTAAGTCACAATACGCATAGTAGGGTTGGTTTTGTTTTGATCTACTTGCTTTCGACCTAGGCACTCCTTTGAAGTGACACATTTGTAGTAACTCCTGGTTTGATTCAAAATATTGATTACAATTCATTTGAAACTTACTAAACATCTATAAATACATTAAAAAGCAAATACGTATTTTTTAGATGTCCTATATAAGTGTGAAATAAGGTTAATACAATAAAAATTTCATATTACTTTCACACTGTTGACCAAATCTTATCAAATCCATTAAGTCGTATTTATTTAGAATGAAATCTAATATTTAATTTAAAACTAAGTCAAAAAATTTATATACTCTTATGCAAGGGTGGTAATACATTTCCTTGGATCCCAATAAAATGGAATATAATAAGAAAAACATAACCTTTTAAAACTTTAAAACATAAAAACCTTTCTAAACAAGTTCATTAATATAAACCTAAAACTAACATTAATTTTTGGTCAAACACATTTGTCGGTAGTACTGTAATTCTTAAAAAAAACTTATATATCTTAATAATTTAAACTACTTAACAAGAAATAGACTCTTTTGAGTCCCTAAAATAGGTTTTTTCATTTTGTTTTAAAAAAACAAGACGACTAATCTTCACTACCAATTCAAAGATTTCCACGGTATCAATTACATACTAATCGTAGTTTTGAAGCTCCCTTTTCCAAAAGCATACGTCACAAGTAACTACACCCTAGAGTTTAAATAACAAACTCACTAATAAACAAAATTTACCTGAAAAGCTTTATTGATCTATCTATATGAATTAATAAACTTCTTAAAACTGAAGGAGTTGAGCGTAATAGGGTTTCCATCATTGAGATGAAACACTATTTTGGTTGATGAAAACCTAAAAGTTTTTCTAGTCTCTCTTTGTTTTTTGTTTGTAATAATCTTAATAGAAAAATATACATTAATGGTTAAATTTTTTAAAGAACTAGTTATTAAAAGTTAGAAGTTAAAAATATTAGCAGAACCTTTTCATAGCCACCTTTCTTGGTGACCTACAAATATTAAAATAAAACAAATAGTTAACTAATTAAAAAACAAAAAAAAAAACAAAGAAGTAAAACCTTAAAATGTTTAATTTTTATAAAGGAAATCAATTTAAAAATTGCTTTACTAATTTAAGTATGACTAGTTGATGCATATTTCGATGGTTAAAACTATGGATTGAGATTTCATAAACTTTTATATTTACTTCGATGAATATAAAACTGAAATTATTTTTACATATGGTTTTATAGAATTTTGGGTTCCAATAGTATAATATACTGAAACAACCGAAAAATTAGATATACAGCATGGGAGTTTATTTATTTGGGAATGCATTATTGTTGTTAGATGATTTATCGATGATTTTTTTATATTTCCCTTAGGTTTCATATATTTTTTTGATCTATCAATCATTACATGGGTATCCAGACTTCCTGAAAATTAATATTTCTGTGGTGATTGCAAAATTAATTTTAGTTAACATTTATATATATGAAATGTTTTGTTTGGTGTGTCATATTGAATCCTTTGTATAGATTTTGTTTGTCATCTTTGTATTCTTCGATAATATGTTATATATCTACTTATAGTTAACTTGTTTGTTTAGTCTATATATATAACTAGGTATTACACAACAAAAAATTAAATGAACTGAAACAAAAATAAATTACTAAATAATAAAATATATGTATACCAAATAAATTAAAAATATTATTCTATATGTTATAGCATGGTTGTGTGAGATTGTAAATGGAATGGAAATAAAATATATTGTATTTGTGTATACAAGAATATGTGGGTGGTTCAAATATAGTGGGATTAATTTTTATATAGTGTAATGGCTATCTAGGCCACTTTTTGGTTATAATTTTAGTATCATAATTCTAATTTATTTCTTTGTGTTTTGTTATATATATTTGTTCAATTTATTAGTTAATTTTTGTATTCATTTTTAACTTGCTGCTCTTGGGTTGTAACCCCATTTAATGTTGTTTGTATTTCTTAAATAAAAAATCTAATACTTTATATTGATAGTGTTATTTAGTAACCAAGTTCATTGTCAAATTGCACAAGACAACAACTCAATAAGAAAGTGACGGATGGCAAATAATGTAATCCTATTAGTCCAATTTATGAGTGGACACATGACAATTTGAATATATTTATCCATTAGAATACACCATGTATTCGTAGGACGAAATGTAAGTTATTTTATACAAATAGATCAACACATGCTTGACTATTAGGTTTTTGTGTAACTTAATTTTAAATGTTTAGTATATCTTAGCATGTATAATTATTTATGGTAAAGAAATTACAACAAAACAATAGATCAATAATTTATATTATACAAACATAATATACCATATATATTATCTTTATATAATTATAAACTTATTAATTTATGAACTATAATTATTTCATATAATTATAAAGTGATTAATATACTAACCTTGATTATTTTAAGAAGATATCTGGATATTATCGAAATGCAATGATCATCGATCTTTGAACTATACTTTAAAATTAGTTCAGTTTTTTTAATAGAGTACACCACCTTATGAAAAAAATTATTATATGTGAACAATTAGAACCATAAATTATTTTTATAATATATAAGTATCCATTGTATATAAATTTAAACTAATCATTAATATTTTGATTTTTTTGATTTTTTTGATTTTTTAATCAAATATAATTATATATCATTAACCCATAAACCACCACATCATATTAATTACATTTTTATATAAGAAAAAAGTTTATGTAAATAACATCTAAAAATATATTTTAAATAAATATTTAACCATCGTTGGTATCTCCAAAATCTCTCAATTATATCAAGAAAATATCAATTTTTTTATATGACTAGTTAGATTTAATATAATTTTTACATAAAAGAATAAGATCTCAAATTGCCCAACAGAATGAAAATATTTATTATGAAACTTTTTGTTTTGCATAAAATCTTATGAATAGTAACTGCTTTATAGGATCTCAATTTTTTTTATTTGGATCTGGGATCTGAGTTTTTTTTATCTGTATTTTCTAAACCAATTATAAGAAATATAGATCTAGCATGAATAATTTTCACTTATAAAATGTTTAGCTTATATAATTAGATGCAATGTTACAAAAAATATCACATACCTTTTTCTTATGGTGGGTGGGGGTGGTTGTTTGATGGTGGACGATCCTTTTTTTTAATTTCCAGAAAAGATTAATTGTCAAGAAAGAAGAAGCTGAGAGATACCAAAGAAGGAAATAGATTTTAGGTTTTTTTTGTTAGTATTAGTAAGTACTAGAAAAATTAGAACATAAGATAATTGGACCCAAACAAAATGTATTTTTTTTAACCTTTTGACTTATCCTTATTTAGACCCAAATAAAAGATAGTGAACTTTTAGTATAAACTTATTTTAGTTGAAAAATATTATAGCAAGTCCACCTGTGAACAAGTGACTTGATCTTCACTAATGGAGAAATATATAAACAATAGAATATATAGTGTATTCGAAACAACAATTTCATTGATAAATATAATATAAAATTTGTGACCTCCATAAATTGTTGTGGTTGTCAAAGTACAATATATTTAAATGATACACCTATTTGTTCTTCTCATGAAATCCTTATTACATTAACCTCTACAAAATTGTAAATATCATTACTTTGTCACCTAATGTGCAACGTTTTGTAAAAGTTAATATGGATATAGTAGACAAGAACAAAGTTGTAGTAGTTTAATTAATTTGTAAAGATTATGAGAACCTTATTGTGTTTAGAAATCACTACAATATTTTTTTGGCCTCCTTTTATATTTCTAAGGACATTCCAATGTGCAATTTTGTAATGTTATTATACAACATGTTCCCCTACGTCATCATTATGTGATGGCGTAGTGTAAGTATAGGTCATATACTCACCAATCACTATGTTACATTTTCAATTTAACTATGTTACTAGAAATGTAATTAAGATTCCAATGATATCTCTCTCATTATATCAACTTTTATGAGTAAAAATGGAAATAGAAAACTCGACTGGATTACAAAGATTCATCTCGCGTATTGATAGGAATTATATACTAACACCTTAGGTGTCGTGAGAGATGTTCTTACACCGCCTAGGAACAAATTAATGAAAAAAATTGATTAATTATAAAATTCCCCCTAGACGTAGGACCCTGGTCAGCTGCCAAAGCCACGACACCGAGTTATACAAAATTGATTAAATATATACACTAAGAATTTGATTGAGTGTTTATATTTGTATCACATATTATGTGTTCGTCTAGCAATAAGATTAAAACATGTTGAAGAACGTATTTTTAGATAGAATCAAAGGATTTGATTTGTGTTGGATTTTTCAATTTGAATTTTGTTACAAATTTTACAAATACACTCCCCGTATCGATTAGTTTTGATGATAAAGTCATTATGAAAAATATATAAGAGAATCTTAAGCGATGTATAAATAGAGACATATTAAGATATGAGAAATGTGTATTTTATAGTAGGAAAGTAGAGACAACAGTGTGTACATTATTATCAAATGATTAGCATTTGTTTAAATGAAATTTATACGACTTTGTAAGAATTGTACCTGGATCAAATCCCTTACATTTCCTTATTTCACTAACCCTATCTCTTTTGTGTCGCTGTCGAGGGTGATGTCTCAGGATTCACCCATCTTTCTTATTACCAATTGTTTTTTATTAAATTTCTCTGTATCTTTCGCAATTTGTATTCCCACCTATATATTATGGACAATGTTGCTTGATGTGTCTTAACTAGTTGTTGTTATAACATGTTATCTCATTTCTTATTTTTAAAATTTCTCATGTGGATTGCTTGAACTTTCATTTCAACGAAATTTTTTTTTTACACGATTCATTGTTTAATCAAATTCATTAATTGTTTATACTATGTTGTCAAAATATAACATAAGAACGATATAAAATTATATTTATATTACAAAATAAAATATTTAATATATGTCAGCCTTTATAATTAATCCCTCCAATTTCTCAAAGAAAGCTATTAGAGGGAGAAAAAATTTGAACCATCTTGAACTAGTCTCAAACTTTATATAATGTATATGCAAATTTGAATAAGAATAAGTGGATATGATTATTTATCTAATTAGAATTTTAATATAATATTTATAACTATTAGGATAATATATGTTAATAATCATATTGTTTCTAGCTTCATATGTGACAAAGTTGTAATTTGTAATCTTCGAACACCCAATTGTTTTATCTTATATATTTTATTATGCAATGTTATCTTGACACATTTATCTGAAAATGGTCTTCGGCAAATTCAATAGAAAAGGTGAGTCATTTCTCTAAATTAATTCAAACTAAGCAATGAGAAAAAAACCTTGAAATTTTTGTAATAAACATTCCCATAAAAAATAGCAAAGATGTATGATGGAAAAATATTTGCTACTTTTATAACCCATTGATATATTTGGCTATTTTATAAAATAGGACCTACACTGTAACAAAAACATGTTTACAAATATTTTTGTAAATTTATTGAGTTTCAAGTAGGTACAATTTAAATTCGAAAATTGCACGATCAAAACTAAACATTGTGACACACCTAAACTAAAAAACAAAGAATGTTTTCACATATACATACATATTAATTAAAAAATCAGTCACTGCATCCATATTATATGGTAACATTAAGTGATTGTAAGCGAAATTTTATCTTCTCATGCATAATTATTAACATATAACACTTTATTATTTTATTAAATTATAAATTTATCAATCAACCTATTTTTTTGATTTTGCAAGATTCTAATATGACAAAGCTTTAAAAGTTGCTTGGGATTTTCTCCACAAGATGTAGGTCTACAAAAATACTCAAAATTCATATACTTAAAGAAAATTTAAAATTATTTCATGAAAAATTTAGGCTCAGATTCTTATTGATACAGGTTATATGTCAAAGATATAGTTCATGTTTAAATAAAATATTTTATTTGATAACACAGTATACTTCTAGGATCTAAAATAATAGATATATATACTTGTTGTATTAAAGCCTTTTCATACTCAAGAGTCGATAATGTACTACCTTAGCTTAACCTAAAAAATCCTATTCCAAAACCCCATGATATCAAACTCAGGTAGGAGTTAATAGAGGAGTTCCACCTAACAATCTAAATAATCCGCATATAGAGCAAAGTTTTTCCGAGAATAATCCAATTTCATATTCAAGCTGATTGATTCAAGCCAGATCACGATATGGAAAATCAATTTATGATTTATGAAAACTACGATGGTTCTACACAACATGGTCAAGTTGTATCGAGTAAGATTTTTATAAAGATGTGTGATACATACATTACTCAACTTGTCACTCACGAGAAACTATATTACACCATGTTTCTATTTTGCATTACCGGAGGTGCGAGTGAATTGTTGTATCATCAACCATCACATACAATTATATCATAGACCAAACTGCAAGCAAGTTTCTTTGATCGCTATTGTCCACATGGTATGATAATGAAGAATCAAACACAGTTTTCTATTTTCCATCAAGATGATGGTTAAAGTGTAGGCGAGACATAAATAAAGTTTCAACATAGGTTAGCTAGATGTCCACTTCATGGTTATACCCTTCAGTTTCAATTTGCGATGTTCCATCAAGGTCTCGATTAGAATTCACAATTGTATATAAATTACACTAAAAGAGAATATTTTTCAAATAAATGTGCCCTTGTATTATTTATCTATAACAAACCTTATTTTTCAAATAAATGTGCCCTTGTCTAAACTTATTTTAGTTGAAAAGTATTATAGCAAACCCACATGTGAACAAGTGTCGATCTTCACTAATAGAGAAGTATATAATCAATAGAATATATAGTGTATTCGAAACAAATATTTCATTGATAAATATAATATAAAATTTGTGACCTCCATAAATTGTTGTGGTTGTCAAAGTACAATATATTTAAATGATAAACCTATTTGTTCTTCTCATGAAATCCTTATTACATTAACCTCTACAAAATTGTAAATATTATTACTTTGTCACCTAATGTGCAACGTTTTGTAAAAGTTAATATGGATATAGTAGACATGAACAAAGTTGTAGTAGTTTAATTAATTTATAAAGATTATGAGAACCTTATTGTGTTTAGAAATCACTACAATATTTTTTTGGTCTCACTCATGGAGAGATATATAATCAATGGAATATATAGTTTATTAGAAACAAATTTTTCATTGATAAATACAATATAAAATTTGTGACCTCCATTAATTGTTGTGGTTGTCAAAGTACAATATATTTAAATGATAAACTTATTTGTTCTTCTCATGAAAGCCTTATTACATTAACTTCTGCAAAATGGTAAATATTATTATTCTGTCACCTAATGTGCAACGTTTTGTAAAAGTTAATATGGATAGAAAAGAACGAAGTTGTAGTAGTTTAATTAATTTGTAATGATTATGAGAACGTGATTGTATTTGGAAATCACTACAATATTTTTTTGGCCTCCTTTTATATTTATAAGGCCATTCTAATGTGCAATTTTGTAATGTTATTATACAACATATTCCCCTACGTCATCATTATGTGATGGCGTAGTGTAAGTATAGGTCATATACTCACCAATCACTACGTTACATTTTCAATTTAACTTTGTTACTAGAAATGTAATAAAGATGGTACTCATGTCTCTCTCATTATATCAAGTTATATGAAAAGAAATAGAAATGGAGATCTCGACTGGATTACAAAGAATCATCTGGAAGACGATTATAAGAAATTATATGGTTTATTAAAGTCTTGCATATCGTATTTGACTTGTAAGGTGTCATGTGTCTATTAAACTAATATATACTCTAGTTGTATTTATTTTTTGCCTTTCAATCTTTACATGAATTAGATATATTTTGACAAAAAGGGCTACTATATATTTTTTTTTCATATATATTTAATTAAATAATTATAGAAATAAAATATCACAACATATCCTAAATACACATTTTACAAGTTAATCAATAGTAACCCAAAACATCTCTACCCTAGACACTTATTACTACTGAAATCTACCAAAGGAAATCATTGTCCACTACGGTGAAAGTTGCATCTACTATCAAAGGTATCTTATCTGTTTCTGAGACGTAATTGTGTGAGCAACCATCTTGGAATCGATCGAGCCAAACTAACTCATAATCTAATCCTGCAAAATAATATTCATCGATAGGAGTATGTGAGATCTCCAAACCATCATTAAAATCTTCAACCTCATTCAACATATCATTAATTTCCTCCCGACCATCTTCAACAATTTTTTGCGTCGGAAGGACAATCTCTAGCGACGAGTGGAAAATTTTGTTTGGGTCATCAATTTTGAATTTCTGAGGGGCCTGCACATTTTGGAAAGAGATATTTTGGCCTTTTGCGACGGATTCCTGCATGAGGTTCTTGGCGAGATGGCATAGTATTGTCGTGTTCATCCGTATAAGTCCCAATAAGAATAGTAGGGTTGGTTTTGTTTTGATCTACTTGCTTTCGACCTAGGCACTCCTTTGAAGTGACACATTTGTAATAACTCCTGGATTGATTCAAAATATTGATTATAATTCATTTGAAACTTACTAAACGTCTATAAATACATTAAAAAGCAAATACACATTTTTTGACGTCCTATATAAGTGTGAAATAAGGTTAATACAATAAATATTTCATATTACTTTTACATTGTTGACCAAATCTTATCAAATTCATTAAGTCGTATTTATTTAGAATGAAATCTAATATTTAATTTAAAACTAAGTCAAAAAAATTATATACTCCTATGCAAGGGTGCTAATACATTTCCTTGGATCCCAATAAAATGGAATATAATAAGAAAAAATTTACCATTTAAAACTTTAAAACATAGAAATCTTTCTAAATAAGTTCATTAATATAAACCTAAAACTAACATTAATTTTTTGTCAAACTCATTGGTCGGTAGTACTGTATTTCTTAAAAAAAACTTATATTTCTTAATAATTTAAACTACTTAACAAGAAATAGACTTTTTTCATTTTAAAAAAAAAAACTAGACGACTAATCTTCACTACCAATTCAAAGATTTCCACGGTATCAATAACATACTAATAGTAGTTTTGAAACTCTCTTTTTCCAAAAGCATAATTCTCAAGTACCTACACCCTAGAGTTTAAATAACAAACTCACTAATAAACAAAATTTACCTGAAAAGCTTTATTGATCTATCTATATGAATTAATAAACTTCTTCAAACTGAAGGAGTTGAGCGTAATAGGGTTTCCATCATTGAGATGAAACACTATTTTGGTTGATGAAAACCTAAAAGTTTTTCTAGTCTCTCTTTGTTTTTTGTTTGTAATAATCTTAAAAGAAAAATATACATTAATGGTTAAATTTTTTGAAGAACTAGTTATTAAAAGTTAGAAGTTAAAAATATTAGCAGAACCTTTTCATAGCCACCTTTCTTGGTGACCTACAAATATTAAAATAAAACAAATAGTTAACTAATTAAAAAACTTAAAAAAAACAAAGAAGTAAAACCTTAAAATGTTTAAATTTATATAGAGGAAATCAATTAAAAATTGCTTTACTAATTTAAGTATGACTAGTTGATGCATATTTCAATGGTTAAAACTATGGATTGATATTTCATAAACTTTTATATTTACTTCGATGAATATAAAACTGAATTTTTTTTTACATGTGGTTTTATAGAATTTTGGGTTCCAATATTATAATATGCTGATACAACCGAAAAATTAGATATACAGCATGGGAGTTTATTTATTTGGGAATGCATTATTGTTGTTAGATGATTTATCGATGATTTTTTTATATTTCCCTTAGGTTTCATATTTTTTTTTATCTATCAATCATTACATGGGTATCCAGACTTCCTGGAAAGTAATAATTCGGTGGTGATTGCAAAATTAATTTTAGTTAACATTCATATATATGAAATGTTTTTGTTTGGTGTGTTAGATTGAATCCTTTGTATAGATTGTGTTTGTCATCTTTGTATTCTTCGACAATATGTTATATATCTTCTTATAGTTAACTTTTTGTTTAGTCTATATATTTAACTAGGTATTACACAACAAAAAATTAAATGAACTGAAACGAAAATAAATTACTAAATAATAAAATATATATGTATACAATATAAATTAAGAATATTATTCTATATGTTCTAGCATGGTTGTGTGAGATTGGAAATGGAATGGAAAGAAAATGTATTGTATTTGTATATACAAGAATATGTGGGTGGTTCAAATATAGTGGGATTAATTTTTATATAATGTAATGGCTATCTAGGCCACATTTTGGTTATAATTTTAGTATCATATTTCTAATTTATTTCTTTGTACTTTATTATATATATTTGTTTAATTTATTAGTTATTTTTTCTATTGATTTTTATCTTGCTCCTCTTGGGTTGTAACCCCTTTAACGTTGTTTGTTTTTCTTAAATAAAAAATCTAATACTTTATATTCATAGTGTTATTTAATAACCAAGTTCATTGTCAAATTGCACAAGACAACAACTCAATAAGAAAGTGACTGATGGAAAATAATATAATCATATTAGTCTAATTTATGGGTGGACACATGACAATATGAATATATTTATCCATTAGAATATACCATGTATTTGTAGGACTGAATGTAAGTTATTTAATACGAATAGATTAACACATGCTCGACTATTAGGTTTTTGTGTAACTTATACAAAATTTTAATTTAAAATGTTTAGTATATTTTAGTATGTATAATTATTTATGGTAAGAAAATAACAACAAAACAATATATAAATAATTTATATTATTCAGAACATAATATACCATATATATTATCTTTATATAATTATAAACTGATTAGTTTATGAATTATAATTATTTAATATAATTATAAAGTGATTAATATACTAACCTTGATTATTTTAAGAAGATATCTGGATATTATCGAAATGCAATGATCATCTATCTCTAAACTATACTTTAAAATTACTTCAATTTTTATAGAGTACACCACCTTATGAAAAAAATGATTATATGTGAACAGTTAGAACCGTACATTATTTTTATAATATATAAGTATCCATTGTATTTAACATTAAACTAATCATGAATATTTTGATATTTTTGATTTTTTAATTAAATAAAATTATATATCACTAACCCATAAACCACCAAATCATATTAATTACATTTTTATATAAGAAAAAAGTACCTGTAAATAATATCGAAAAATATGTTTTAAATAAATATTTCTCTCAATTATATCAAGAAAATATCAATTTTTGTATATGACTAGTTAGATTTAATATAATTTTTACATAAAAGAATAAGATCTCAAATTGCTCAACAAAATGAAAATATTTATAATGAAACTTTTTGTTTTTTTATAAAATCTTATGAGTAGTAACTGCTTTATAGGATCTCAAGTTCTTATCTGTATTTTCTAAATCAATTTCAAAAAATATAGATCTAGCATGAATAATTTTCACTTATAAAATGTTTAGCTTATAAAATTAGTTGCAATGTTACAAAAAATGTCACATACCGATTTCTTATGGTGGTGGGTGTGGTTGTTTGATGGTGGACGTTATTTTTTTATTTATAGAAAAGATAAATTGTCAAGAAAGAAGAAGTGGAGAGATACCAAAGTAGGAAATAAAATTTAGGTTTTTTTTATTAGTATTAGTAGGTACTAGAAAAATTAAAACATAAGATAATTGGACCCAAACAAAATATAATTTTTTTCACCTCCAGACTTATCCTTATTTAGACCCAAATAACAAATAGTGAACTTTTAGTATAAACTTATTTTAGTTGAAAATTATTATAGCAAGAACACCTGTGAACAAGTGTCTTGATCTCCACTAATGGAGAAATATATAATCAATGGAATACATGGTCTATTAGAAACAAAATTTTCATTGATACATATAATATAAAATTTGTGACTTCCATCAGTTGTTGTGATTCTCAAAGTATAATATATTTAATTGATAAACTTATTTGTTCTTCTCATGAAAGCCTTATTACCTAAACCTCAACATAATGGTAAATCTCATTACATGGTCACCTAATGTGCAATATTTTGTAAACGTATATATGGATATAGTAGACAAGATCAAAGTTGTAGTAGTTTCAATAATTTGTAAAGATTATGAGAACCTTATGTGGTTTGGAAATCACTACAATATTTTTTTTCCTCCTCCTTAATTGCTAAGGGCATTCCAATGTGTAATTTTGAAATGTTAGTAAACAACATGTTTCCTACGTCATCATTAGGTGATGTCGTAGTGTAAGTGGAGGTCATCTACTCACCAATAATTACGTTTGATTTTCAATATAACATTGTTACTAGAAATGTAATTAGATTCTACTGATGTCTCTCTCATTATATCAACTTTTATGAGTGACATGGAAATAGGAAACTCGACTGGATTACAATGATTCATCTCGCATATTGTTGGGAATTTTATACTAACACCTTAGGTGTTGTGAGAGATGTGCTTACACTTCCTAGGCACAAATTAATCAAAAAAATTAATTAATTATAAAATTCCCCCTTGACGTAAGACCTTGGTCAACTACCAAAGCTACGAAACCGATTATACAAAATTGATTAAATATATACACTAAGAGTTTGATTGAGTATTTATATTTGTATCCCATATTATGTGTTCGTCTGGCAATAAGATTAAAACATGTTGAAGAACGGATTTTAGATGGAATCAAAGGATTCGATTTGTTTTGGATTTTTCAATTTGAATTTTGTTATAAATTTTACAAATACACTCCTCGTATCGATAAGTTTTGATGATAAAGTCATTATCAAAAATATATAAGAGAACCTTAAGAGATTTATAAATAGAGAGAGATTAAGATATGAGAAATGTGTATTTTTTAGTAGAAGAGTAGAGACAAGAGTGTGTACATTTATTATCAAATGATTAGAATTTGTTTAACAGAAATTTATACGACTTTGGAAGAATTGTACCTGGATCAAATCCCCTACACTTCCTTATTTTACTTAACTTATTACCAATTGTTTCTTATTAAATTTCTCTATATCTTTTACAATTTGTATTCCCAACTATATCTTATGGACAATGTTGCTTGATGTGTCTGAACTTGCTGTTGTTATAGCATGTTATCTCTGTTCTTATTTTTAAAATTTCTCATGTGGATTGCTTGAACTTTCATTTCAACGAAATTTCTTTCTTACACGATTCATTGTTTAATCAAATTCATTTATTGTTCATATTATGTAGTCAAAATAGAACATAAGAACGGTATACAATTATATTTATATTACAAAAGAAAATATTTAACATATGTCAGCGTTTATAATTAATCCCTTCAAATTCTCAAATCAAGCTATTAGAGTGAGAAAAAATTTGAACCATCTTGAACTAGTCTCAAACTATATATAATGTATATTCAAATTTGAATAAGAATAAGTGGATATGATTATTTATCTAATTAGAATTTTAATATGATATTTATAACTATTAGGGTAATATATGTTAATAATAATATTGTTTCTAGCTTCATATGTGACAAAGTTGTAATTTGTAATCTTCGAACACCCAATTGTTTTATCTTATATATTTTTTATGCAATGTTATCCTGACACCTTTATCTGAAAATGGTCTTTAGCAAATTTTGAAAATGTAAGTCATTTCTCTAAATTAATTCGAACTAAGCAATGAAAAAAAACCTTGAAATTTTTTGAATAAATATTCCCATAAAAACTTGCAAAATTGTATGATGGAAAAATATTTGATACTTTTATAATCCATTGCTATATTTGGCTATTTTATAAAACAAGACCTACACCGGAAGAAAAACTAGTTTATAAATATTTTTATAAATTTATTGTGTTTCAAGTAGGCACAATTTAAATTCGAAAATCGCACGATCAAAACTAAACATTGTGACACACCTAAACTAAAAAGCAAAAAATGTTTTCACATATACATACATATCAATTGAAAAATCAGTCACTGCATCCATATTATAGGGACACATTAAGTGAGTGTAAACGAAATTTTGTCTTCTCATGCATAATTATTAACATATAACAATTTATTATTTTATCAAATTATAAATTTATCAATCAACATATTTTTTATGATTTTGCAAGATTCTAATATGACATAGCTTTAAAACTTGCTTGCGATATTCTCCCCAAGATGTATGTCTACAAAAATAATCAAAATTCATATACTAAAAGAAATTTAAAATTATTTCATGAAAAATTTAGGCTCAGATTCTTATTGATTCAGGTTATATGTCAAAGATATAGTTCATGTCTCAATAAAATATTCTATTTGATCACACAAAATACTTCTAGGATCTAAAATAATAGATATATATCCTTGTTGTATTAAAGCCTTTTCATACTCAAGAGTCGAGAATGTACTACCTTAGCGTAACCTAAAAAATCCTATTCCAAAACCCCCATGATATCAAACTCGGGTAGGAGTTAATAGAGGAGTTCCACCTAACAATTTGAATAATCCGCATATAAAGTAAGGTTTTTCCGAGAATAAGCCAATTTCATATTTAAGCTGCTTGATTCAAGCCAGATCACGATATGCAAAATCAATTTATGATTTATGGAAACTACGATGGTGCTACACAACAAGGTCAAGTTGTATCGAGTAAGATTTTTATACAGATGTGTGATACCTACATTACTCAACTTGTCACTCATGAGACACTATATTACACCATTTTACTATTTTGATTTACCAGAGGTTTGAGTCAATGGTTGTATCATCGACCATCACATACAATTATATCATGGACAAAACTGCAAGCAAGTTTCTTTGATTGCTATTATCCACACGGTATGATAATGAAGAATCAAACAGAGCTTGCCATTTTCCACCAAGACGATGGTTAAAGTGTAGGCGAGACATAGATAAAGTTTCAACATAGGTTAACTAGATGTCCACTTCATGGTTATACCCTTCAGTTTCAATTTGTGATGTTCTATCAAGGTCCGATTATAATTCACAATTAAAAATAAATTACATTGAAAGAGAAGATTTTTCAAAGAAATGTGCCCTTGTATTTTTTATTTATACCAAACCTTATTGTTATTAATTGTTTTGTTTTTTCTATGATCTGCATTACTAAAAAAATTGTCATTAACATATCTAGTTATATTTTTAAAAATTAAGGAATACATTAACACACTAATATATAGATAATTAACTAATAATGTTTTTATTTATAATAGATAAAATAGCATAAAGTGTCAAAAAATATTCTTAACATATCTTATTTTTCTCCCAAAATTTCAAGTTATTGTTCGGTTAATTTTGTTATCTTAATGAATTGTTGAGTTTGTTTAATTTGTTGAATATGATTATAGTGGTTCATTTATAAAATAAGGCCCAAAAAACTTTATAAAGAATTATCTTGTCAATTGAAGTCCACAATGCTAAATAAGTCTTGAAATATCACTTTGGCTAGTTATACATTTTTTTTTGTTGTACAACCCTATTGACCGCTAACACCAAAAGCCCAAACCATATTATATATGTATATATTCAAACCCTATTTTCCAAAACTCACCGCCTCCATATTCCTTATTTTGTCCATCTCTACCTCTATAAAAATCACCACTATAATAATTTAGGTAAGTGTACATGAATTTCCATTTCAGAAATATGGGTAAAATTTTACTTAGATTTGTGTAAGCTTGTGAACAACATTGTATCCAGTGGTCATAACATTTCAACTGGCGTATGTTTTGTATTATACTTTTATTCCTTATGGTTTGATTTTTATAGTTTTAATTTTAGGGTATCCGGTAAATGAATTTTGTATATAATTCTTGCACGTTATATATTCTTTAATTAACATAAATATATATTATTTTTAGGTTTATGAATTATAAATTATTTTATAAAATACAATTATACATTATTTTATAAAATACATGTGATGTTTATAATTTTTATTAAAATATTTGTGCATCTAAAACTAAGTGATTATCGTTCTCAACCTAACTAGTTTGTGATGAACAAATAAATAGCTCTATAAATCCACTATTAAACAAAAAAGTTTGAATCTACATGGTAATTTTAACGACACACATATTGCCTTAAAAAATATTTATTTAATCTCTAAAACATTATGTCTACTAATTAAAAGAAGAAAAAAATGATTTATGAGTTGAAGCCACTCCTTCGAAGAAATATCATTTAACTATATCATTCAATATGAGTCTCGTTACTAAATTCTTTACCTATCATTTTATCACTTGTACATGTGATCACACTTTTCATATCCTAACTTTAAAATAAGTAATTTACTCAAAAATGAAATGTTTTTACAGGTTGTTATTCCTCTTCATCTTCAAGTTCTTTACAGGTGCAAGGAATTAAGAAAAACATAAAATAATCAAGGTATATGTTACAATGTTGAAATTACGGATGTGTATTAACCTCCATGGATAATATGCAGTGTTTCTGAAGCTATTATGGGGTCTGATGAGACTAGTTTTAAAGCCAGGTATATATATATATATATATGCAGTAATTAAATATTAATATTCAGAATAATTAATTTAGTGTTATGTTATTATGATGTAGTTTTGTTACGAAACAAGTATCGATGGGGTTAAATGTTAGTTTATAAATGGTTGAATAAAATATGAAGATGAAGAAGGATTGAAAAAGAGTGTTTGAAATAGGAAATGCGAAACTTTTTTCTCATATGAGTTGTATGTTTGTTAAAGGGTTTAAGTATAATGGTGGATCTTATACTCTTTCTGTGGGCACTGTTTGATCTATATATGTATTTTGAATTCTTTTTTGGACACAAACTTTTCAAGGTTTATGTAATCTCTTGGTTGTATTAATGAGCTTTGTACAAGGTTTATTTTTGGGGCATTTTGGGTACCTTATCGTTGATATTCGAAAACAATTGGGTGAAGAAACACGGTTATGTTGAAAGTGAAATTTAAAGTATATTGAAAACATTTCTCTATCTATAAAGATAGAAAATTATATGTTATACATTCTTAATATACTGATAATTTAATTAATAAAACAACTATACTCTTACGTTATTGAAGGTCCACTAGTTAAGAGTGTTATCTTCATTAAAATATCTTCATTAAAATATCTTCATTAAGAGTGTTACTTTTACAAGATAAAGGACTAAATTGCAGAAGATTCATTACTTTTATACCATAATTAAGAGAAAACAAGATATACCACAATTAATATGCTTTTTTCTTCCTTAGTCTTTATAGTTTACACCATGAAATTCCACAACATAATTGGAGGTTTTTCAAAATTGACATCTAAACATAATAAAATAACATAAACATCAAGCAAAAATTAAAAATTGAACTGAAATATAATTAAGGATACAATTTCTTTGAGAAGTAGTTTACCGTAGAAGCCCAAATAACATGTCCCCATTTTTAAACAACAGAAGCCCAATATCACTTTGGAAAAAAAGAAGAAGAGAGAAGTCCATCTTCAAACCCATCTTGCAACTGAATCTCTTTTAAATTAATATAAAAGGAATGAGTAAGACATAAAATTTTTTGCAAAACAACAAAATATCTCTCTCTACACTTACTTCTTACCCGAAAAAAAGATTCACTTCTCCAAGAAAAATACACTCACTTCTCACTGGAAAATTCTCTATTGTACGGGAAGGAAAGCTCTTCATTTCACCACGTTGATTTTTGTTTCTCAATTCAACGGCTTCTTAGCTTCGCTCTCTCCCTATGCCTCTTCACCGCTTTTAATATGCAATTTGATCAGGTACATATTGTTTGTCTCATCCGATTTCTTTTTTCATGTTTAGCTATTATTCTTATCTGTAATATATGGAATTTTTATTTAAACAGTCAATTTTTGATATTCATAATATAATTATTTATTTATAATTAGTTTAGGTCAAACCAATTGTAGAGTTCAAATAACGTAACTGTATGATATGATTATCTATAGATTAATTTTTTAATAGAGTTTATATAATATTTTTTTTGAATCAAAGTGTGTTTTATCGATTAACATTTGTTATTTAGTTGAATCAGTGTATGTTCAGAAATTGTTATGTAGTTGAATCAAAGTGTGGTTTATCATTTAAGCTTTGTTATTTAGTTGAATCAGCATATGCTCTGAAATTGTTATGTAGTTGAATCGAAGTGTGTTCTATAAACTAAGTATATTTAATAAATCAAATCTTAATTGTTCAGGTTTTATTATCTATACACTAAACTTATTATGTAGTTAAATCAGATTTAAGAAAGGAAAACTATCAAAAGATTAACAAAAAAAAGTTCAAGGAAAAGAACTTTAATTGGCTCTTTAAGTAAGAGATCAAACATTCCAATACATTTTACTTCAAATGAGGCAGTCACATCGCCAGTATATCATGATTCCATACAATCACCACCCCCTGATATTTATTCAATAGCAGCTGAATTAGTGAAGGGTAATAATTCTTTCACTCTTGTTGTTTATATTGTTTAAATATGTGTATATATGTGTATATATATTATCAAACTAATTGATTTGTCTTGGCATATAAGATAACTCAAAGGACACTAGAAAAGGAAGATATGGTACAACACTGAAACTCTTTTTCAAGTAAGCTGCAAAAAATAAAGTTCAAATTATCCACAATGGATTTGGCCAGCCCATTGGAAATGGATCAGATAAATTTAGAAGTTAGTGTGGTGTTATTGCCAGACTTGGGAAGTTATCTCCATTAACTTATCCCGGTGGGATATGATGCCAAGCACGTTTAAAGAGTTACATATCGAATTTCTAAAAGTAAGAAAAATGTTACTTCAATTATCTAACGCCTTAAAATTTGGTTTATATAAATCATTACTTTATATTTTACAGATGTATTTTACTTGCGATGAATCTGCCTTGGAATACTATATTAGAAAAATTATAGGACGAAAATGAAAAGACTGGAAGAACACAGTGCATAGTTTTTTTTATTTAAATAAATATTTGGAGGAAAATATGGATAAGGCGATTGATGAACGAGTAGATCCAAGCCAGTGGAAATAATTGGTTCCAGTTTGGTTTGACAAAGAGTATCAGGTATTGATTTTGTTCAGTGGGGTTGCTCTTTAGTTGTACCTACATGTATTGCTTGTCTCAGTTTCTTATCTACAGTTGAATGTATCTGAGAAAGCCAAACAGTATAAAGCAAAACATGATATCTTTCATACATGTGGTCGAAAGCCTTATGCTTAAATACGAGAGGATTTAGTAAGAATGATACTTTGATTAGCATGAGAATGATAGTAATTAACATTGAAATATATCTGTACAGGGACATGATGTGGGGGATATTGAATTTTTTCACCGAACACACACTCATGCTAAAGATGGAAGCATAGACCCGAGTGTTGATGAAATTTTGGTATTTTATTACTACCTTAGTTCCTAATGGCTTTCAACATTTAGTGCTTTCCTAATGGTTTAAATATTGTTTTAGGAACAATGTAAAAATATAATTGACATCAGGAATTTAAAGAGGGAAGAGGTGGAACACAGTCTTGATCTATAATCTAAGATCTTTAGTGAGGTAGTGGGAAAAGAAGGGATTAGGACCTACTAGATCAGCTGTTCATGGATCAAACAAAGTTAATAAAAATACGATTGAGAAAATTCAAAAGTATTATGAACCCGAGATGTAAAAAATACGAGCAGAAGTGGAAGAGCTTAAAGAAGAACACAAAACCGAGATGGCAGAAATGCAAGTTAAAATAGAATCAAAGATTAACGAAGAACTTCAAGTGCAAAAGAAAGAGACGGATGATTTGAAGATGATGTTTAAATCTTTCATCTCTGCACCCAATAAAAATCGTTTTTGAATAGGGTTTGAGTTTATATAGTTCTGCTAGTTGATTAAAACTCCCTCGGTTGGACTATTTTTGTATTGCTTTTTATGTAAAAATGCTATATTTTGTTATAGCTTGGTATTTGCTAGCTTTTGTAATACATGGACATATTTTGGTTATGATGGAGTTCAATTTCGTTAATTTTTTAAGTGGTAACAAATTTGCACTAATTTGTATCTTATTGTTCTTTACTTGATACTTAACTCCATTGAAGTGATGAAGCTGAACACGTTGAATGGAGCAAGATTCAGACACTAACTGATGAGGTTGTGGTGCCTTATGACACCTTAAATCATGTACCTACTTGAAGGTAATTATCATGCCTTAGGGTAACAGAATTTCTTTCTTCAAGTTTGAAATGATTATTTCGTGAATTTCTTTGCTTAAATTATAGACACTATTCTATGCAGATCCATTTGACGTGGAATCACAAAGAAAAACAGAAGAAGCTATCAGCCAGGTCATAATTTTCACATTTTCATCCACCAATTTAAATTTTCAGTACATACAAAGTTTGTTTAATTATATATATTATGTTTGGATTTGTATTTATGCGCAAAAGTATTTATGAGAACTGGGAAACTTCCTTGGAGCATAATCATGAAGCTTACGCTAGAGTGGTATGTTTATTATACATACATACACGCTTTGAATCCATGTGTCATTATTTTGAGATGAACCTTTGAGAAACTGTTTAATTTAGTATGAATTTCATATTCAGTTATGAGAATGCTTTGATGAAGAGCCTGATGGAAACCGCCCCAAAGAAGTAGTGTTTAATGAGGCTTTGTTGACACGTGTACAGAACCAGAAAAATGAGGCTTCAGAATTAGGTAATTAATATTAGTTCACGATACTTATATTAAACTTACAAAAGAATTAGCATAGTTTATTTCTTATATTTGCAGCAAAATTAGCAGTGAATAATTCAAGCAAGATATTGAAACTTAACCAAATCTAAAAGTACCTCGATCAGATTTTATTAAGACTCCACATTTAATCATACATGCTTATGTTAAATATGATTTTTTTTCGTTTGGGTAGCTATTTTGTCCAATCTGAGTTGGGTCCTTCTCAGCCGGCATGGAACAGAGTTGATTTACTTGTTAACAAGATGATGATTGGAGAAAGGTATATTCCTACTTCCACTTGTCAATTATATATTCTTCTCTTAAATTTTAAATAACATATGCTTTGTTTTTTCTCAGTGCAACTTTTACAGGAAACCATTGAAAAAAGTGAATCCTTAAGAAATACATTATGTTAATGTAATTTTGTGACTAATAATGTCTTTTACAATGGAATTTTAAGTTCTCAAAGAAGTGTATCAACAATTCTCAACCGATGTGCATGTATATAATAAAATTAGATCTTTATATTGAAAATCTTAATATATATTCTTGTTTTCCAGAATTGCTTGTTATTCCTTTTTTCTCTTGTCGTTATATATGCTTTTCAAAATTTTAAACTTTCAAGTTCGAGAAGAAAGTAAAAGGGTTGGTCTAAAAATGAAGGTACGTGAATTTTTTTTGTGTTGAAACTAGGGGGAATACCCAAATGGTCCCTGAACTATAGGCTAGTTATCTATTAAGTCCTTGTGCTTTTCAATTTTCTTAAATGGTCCTTGAACTATAGAAACTTGGTATAGTATGTGCACGGTTAAGGATTTTGCATGATACAGGGATTTATAATGCAATTAACTCAAAAGAAGCACCTTTAATTGCTCGATTTCTGATTTTCATATTTAAATTACATTACAGGTTGATCCAAGTTTTTATGTGGAATAGAAATGTATTGGAGGATCTTATTGAAAATAAGGTACGAAAGATTGCAAGTATTTAATTTTACCATAACATTATTTAACAATGTATTTAATTTTACAGGAGTTGCAAAAGCAATTGACTTAGCAGATAAATTTCTTCCAAAAATCAAGTCCTTGAATTGTAAGTTTCAAACTTTCTTCTATATTTTAGTAGATCCAACTACTTATTACTATGTTGTACTTCATTTATTAGGCAAGCCTATGGTTATTACTTTTTATGCATATTCCAAGGATCAAATCATCAAGATTCTACAACAAAGGATAATGGTAATAATTTCTTTACTTTAATCTCAGTAACCATAATTTTAATAAAGAAAGTACTTAATTTTTCAATTTATACATCAAACAGGGGCTGCCTTATAAGGTATTCCAACCACAAGCATTAGAACTATGTGCAAGAGTAAGTTTTTTTTTCTAAATCATTTTATTTAAATATTAATCTATAAAATGATCATATTTTGTTATCTAATGTAGAATGTCTCAGCTGCATCTGGTGATATGAGAAAGGCATTATGGGTTTGCAGGTTAGTAGTAATTTTGTGTTTTAAAAGTTAAATAATTATGGTGACTAATTACTATTTATTTTTAATTTAGGAATGCAATTGAGATGTTAGAAGCTGAAATAAAAGAATGTATTAATCATTTAAGCTTACCTTTTGGTGAAGAACCTAAAAATATTATAGCAAAGCAAGAAAATTATATAGTAAGAGTTGATCATGTAGGGATTGCTTTGTCTAAACCATATAAATCTTTTGTAGTAGATATTATAAAATCTCTTCCACAACATCAACATGTAAATAAATAAATAAAATTATGTTTATTTAATTGTTGAAATCTTATATACCTTTTAACCTTGTCTTGTTTTTTTACTGTAGTTTATTCTTTGTTCTACTGTAAAACTTTTCTGTGGGGGTAAAAAGGATAGCACTGTTGTTGAGGTAAATTCTTTTTTCTGTGAGAAATTTAATGAAATTAAATGTTAATATTTACTGATTTGTTGTAACTTTTGTGATGTAACAGTTGAATAAGTGTTATACTGATGTATGATAATATTTATAATGAAACTTTTTGTTTCATATAGACTCTTATGAGTAGTAACTTTTCAGCAAACTGAATTTTTTATTTGTATTTTCTAAATCAATTTTAAAAAAATAAAGATCTAGCATGAATAATTTTCACTAATGAAACATTTAGCTTAAAAAATTAGTTGCAATGTTAAGAAAAAAATTTATATACTGGTAAGGGTGGTTGTGTTGATTGAGGATGTTATTTGTTTTTTAAAATCTAAAAAAAGAATATGAAGTGTCAAGAATGAAAAAGCTGGGAGCTACCAAAGAAGAAAATAGATTTTAGAGTTTTTTATTAGTATTAGAAAAATATCCAACATAAGATAATTGGTCCAAAATTAAACGTAACATTATTCCACTTTAAAATTATCCTTATTTAGGCCCAAATAACAAATAGTGGACTTTTAGTCTAAACTTATTTTAGTGGAAAAGTATTATAGAAAACCCACATGTGAACAAGTGTCGATCTTCACTCATGGAGAGATATATAATCAATGGAATATATAGTTTATTAGAAACAAATTTTTCATTGATAAATACAATATAAAATTTGTGACCTCCATTAATTGTTGTGGTTGTCAAAGTAAAATATATTTAAATGATAAACTTATTTGTTCTTCTCATGAAAGCCTTATTACATTAACTTCTGCAAAATGGTAAATATCATTATTCTGTCACCTAATGTGCAACGTTTTGTAAAAGTTAATATGGATAGAAAAGAACGAAGTTGTAGTAGTTTAATTAATTTGTAATGATTATGAGAACGTGATTGTATTTGGAAATCACTATAATATTTTTTGGCCTCCTTTTATATTTATAAGGCCATTCTAATGTGCAATTTTGTAATGTTATTATACAACATATTCCCCTACGTCATCATTATGTGATGGCGTAATGTAAGTTGAGGTCATGTACTCATCAATCACTATGTTAGATTTTCAATATAACTTTGTTACTATAAATGTAATTAAGATGCTACGCATGTCTCTCTCATTATATCAAGTTATATGAGAAGAAATAGAAATAGAGATCTCATCTGGATTACAAAGAATTATCAGACAGATTATCTTCCTAATTATTGGATTATAAGAAATTATATGGTTTATTAAAGTCTTTTCATACCGTATTTGAATTATAAGGTGTCATGTGTCTATTAAACTAATATATACTCTTGTTTTTTTTTTCCTTTTAATCTTTAAATGAATTAGATATATTTTGACAAAATGGGCTACTATATATTTTTTTCTCATGTATATTTAATTAAATAATTATAAAAATACAATATCACAACATATCCTGAAGACACTATTTGAAAGTTAATCTATAGTAACCCAAAACATCTCTACCCTAGACACTTATTACTACTGAAGTCTACCAAAGGAAATCGTTGTCCACTACGGTGAAAGTTGCGTCTGATATCAAAGGTATCTTATCTGTTTCTGAGACGTAATGTTGTGAGCAACCATCTTGGAATCGATCGATCCAAACTAACTCATCATCTAGTCTTGCAAAAAAATCTTCATCGATAAAAGTATGTACGATCTCCAAACCATCCTTAAAATCTTTAACCTCTTTCAACATATCATTAATTTCCTTCCCACCATCTTCAACATTTTTTGGTGCCGGAAGGAAAATTTCTAGCGACGAGTAGAAAAATTTGTTTAGGTCATCAATTTTGAATTTTTGAGGGTCATGCACATTATGGAAAGAGATATTTCGGCCTTTTGCGAGGGATTCTAGCACGAGGTTCTTGGCGAGTTGGCATAGGATGATTGTGTTCGTCCGTATAATTCACAATAAGAATAGTAGGGTTGGTTTTGTTTTGACCTACTTGCTTTCGACCTAGGCACTCCTTTGAAGTGACACATTTATAGTAACTCCTGGTTTTATTCAAAATATTGATTATAATTCATTTGAAACTTACTAAATTTCTATAAATACATTAAAAAGCAAATACGCATTTTTTCGACGTCCTATATAAGTGTGAAATAAGGTTAATACAATAAAGATTTCATATTACTTTTAAATTGTTGACCAAATCTTATCAAATTCATTAAGTCGTATTTATTTAATATGAATTCTAATATTTAATTTAAAACTAAGTCAAAAAAATTATATACTATTATGCAAGGGTGCTAATACATTTCCTTGGCTCCCAATAAAATGGAACATAATAAAAAAACATAACCTTTTAAAACTTTAAAACTTAGAAACCTTTCTAAATAAGTACATTAATATTCACTACCAATTCAAAGATTTCCACGGTATCAATTACATATTAATAGTAGTTTTGAAACTCCCTTTTTCCAAAAGCATACCTCACAAGTAACTACACCCTAGAGTTTAAATAACAAACTCGCTGATAAACAAAATTTACTTGAAAATCTTTATTGATCTATCTATATGAATTAATAAACTTCTTCAAACTGAAGGAGTTAGGCGTAATAAGGTTTCCTTAATCGAGATGAAACACTATTTTGGTTGATGAAAACCTAAAAGTTTTTCTAGTCTCTATTTGTTTTTTGTTTTTAATAATCTTAAAATAAAAATATACATGAATGGTTAAAATTTTAAAAGTACTAGTTATTAAAAGTTAGAAGTTAAAAGTATTAGCGGAACCTTTTCATAGCAACCTTTCTTGGTGACCTACAAATATTAAAATAAAACAAATAGTTAACTAATTAAATAACAAAAAAAACAAAAAAAAATAACACCTTAAAATGTTTAAATTTATATAGAGGAAATCAATTTAAAAAATTGATTTACTAATTTTCGTTTGACTAGTTGATGCATATTTCGATGGTTAAAACTATGGATTGAGAGTTTCATAAAATTTTATATTTACTTCTATGAATATAAAACTGCAATTTTTTATACATATGGTTCTATAGAATTTTGGGTTCCAATAGTATAATGTGCTGATACAACAGAAAAAATAGATATACATCGTGGGAGTTTATTTATTTGGGAATACATTATTGTTGTTAGATTATTTATAGATGGTTTTTTTTATTTCTCTTAGGTTTCATATATTTTTTTATCTATCAATCATTACATGGGTATCCAAACTTCCTGGAAAGTAATATTTCTTTGGTGATTGCAAAATTAATTTTAGTTAACATTCATATATATGAAATGTTTTTGTTTGGTGTGTCAAATTGAATTCTTTGTACAGATTGTGTTTGTCATCTTTGTATTCTTCGACAATATTTTATATATCTACTTATAGTTATCTTGTTTGTTTAGTCTATATATTTAACTAGGTATTACACAACAAAAAATTAAGTGAACTGAAACAAAAATAAATTACTAAATAATAAAATCTATGTATACCAAATAAATTAAGAATATTATTCTATATGTTCTAGCATGGTTTTGTTAGATTGGAAATGGAATGGAAATAAAATGTATTGTATTTGTATATACAAGAATATATTGTTGGTTCAAATATAGTGGGATTAATTTTTATATAATGTAATGGTTATCTAAGCCAGTTTTTGGTTATAATTTTAGTATCATAATTCTAATTTATTTTTCTTTGTCTTTTATTATATATATTTGTTCAATTTATTAGTTAATTTTTCTATTTATTTTTAACTTGCTGCTCTTGGGTTGTAACCCAGTTGTTTGTTTTTCTTAAATAAAAAATCTAATACTTTATATTGATAGTGTTATTTAGTAACTAAGTTCATTGTACACAAGACAACCAGTCAATAAAAAAGTGACAGATGGCAAATAATATAACCCTATTAGTCCAATTTATGAGTTGACACATGATAATTTGAATATATTTATCCATTAGAATACACCATGTATTCGTAGGACTAAATGTAAGTTATTTTATACGAATAGATCAACACATGCTCTCGACTATTAGGTTTTTGTGTAACTTATACAATATTTTAATTTAAAATTTTTAGTATATCTTAGTATGTATAATTATTTATGGTAAGGAAATTACAAAAAAAACAATATATCAATAATTTATATTATTCAAAACATAATATACCATATATATTATCTTTATATAATTATAAACTGATTAGTTTATGAACTATAATTATTTCATATAATTATAAAGTGATTAATGTACTAACCTTGATTATTTTAAGAAGATATATAGATATTATCGAAATGCAATGATCATCGATCTTTGAACTATACTTTAAAATTACTTCAGTTTTTATAGAGTACACAACCTTATAAAAAAAATGATTATATGTGAACAATTAGAACCATAAATTATTTTTATAATATATAAGTATCCATTGTATTTAAATTTAAACTAATCATGAATATTTTGATATTTTTTATTTTTTAATTAAATATAATTATATATCATTAACCCATAAACCACCACATCATATTAATTACATTTTTATATAAGAAAAAAGTATCTGTAAATAACATCTAAAAATATGTTTTAAATAAATATTTAACCATCTTTGGTATCTCCAAAATCTCTCAATTATATCATGAAAATGTCAATTTTTTTATATGACTAATTAGAATTAATATAATTTTTACATAAAAGAATAAGATCTCAAATTGCCCAACAGAATGAAAATATTTATAATGAAACTTTTTATTTTGCATAAAATCTTATGAGTAGTAACTGCTTTATAAGATCTCAATTTTTTTTATTTGGATCTGGGATTTGAATTTTTTTATCTATATTTTCTAAATCAATTCTAAAAAATATAGATATAGCATGAATAATTTTCACGTATAAAATGTTTAGCTTATAAAATTAGTTGCAATGTTACAAAAAAATGTCACATACCTATTTCTTATGGTGGGTGGGGGTGGTTTTTTAATTGTGGACGATCCTTTTTTTTTAATTTACAAAAAAGATTAATTGTCAAGAAAGAAGAAGCGGAGAGATACCAAAGAAGGAAATAGATTTTAGGTTTTTTTTTTGTTAGTATTAGTAGGTACTAGAAATATTAAAACATAAAATAATTGGACCCAAACAAAATATAACTTTTTTCATCTTTAGACTTATCCTTATTTAGACCCAAATAAAAGATAGTGAACTTTTCGTATAAACTTATTTCAGTTGAAAAATATTATAGCAAGCCCACCTGTGAACAAGTGTCTTGATCCTCACTAATGGAGAAATATATAAACAATGGAATATATAGTCTATTAGAAACAATTTTTTTATTGATACATATAATATAAAATTTGTGACTTCCATCAGTTGTTGCGATTCTCAAAGTACAATATATTTAATTGATAAACTTATTTGTTCTTCTCATGAAATCCTTATTACCTTAACCTCAACAGAATGGTCAATCTCATTACTTGGTCACCTAATGTGCAATGTTTTGTAAATGTTACTATGGATATAGTATACAAGAACAAAGTTGTAGTAGTTTCAATATTTTGTAAATATTATGAGAACCTTATGTTGTCTGGAAATCACTACAATATTTTTTCCTCCTCCTTAATTGCTAAGGGCATTCCAATGTGTAATTTTGAAATGTTATTAAACAACATGTTTCCTACGTCATCATTAGGTGATGTCGTAGTGTATGTGGAGGTCACTAGTGACCAATAGTTACGTTAGATTTTCAATATAACATTGTTACTAGAAAGGTAATTAAGATTCTAATGATGTCTCTCTCATTATATCAACTTTTATGAGTAAAAATGGAAATAGAGAACTCGACTGGATTACAAAGTTTCATCTTGCATATTGTTGGGAATTATATACTAACACCTTAGGTGTCGTGAGAGACGTGCTTACACCGCCTACGCACAAATTAATGAAAAAAATTGATTAATTATAAAATTCCCCCTAGACGTAGGACCCTGGTCAGCTGTTAAAGCCACGACACCGAGTTATACAAAATTGATTACATATATACACTAAGAATTGGATTGAGTGTTTATATTTGTATCACATATTATGTGTTCGTCTAGCAATAAGATTAAAACATGTTGAAGAACGGATTTTTAGATAGAATCAAAGGATTCGGTTTGTGTTGGATTTTTCAATTTAAATTTTGGTATAGATTTTACAAATACACTCCCTGTATCGATTATTTTTGATGATAAAGTCATTATCAAAAATATATAAGAGAACCTTAAGCGATGTATAAATAGAGAGAGATTAAGATATGAGAAATGTGTATTTTATAGTAGGAAAGTAGAGACAAGAGTGTGTACATTTATTATTAAATGTTTAGAATTTGTTAATATGAAATTTATACGACTTTGGAAGAATTGTACCTGGATCAAATCCCTTACAATTCCTTATTTCACTAACCTTATCTCTGTTGTGTCGCTGTCGAGGGTGATGTCTCAGGATTCACCCATCTTTCATAGTACCAATTGTTTCTTATTAAATTTCTTTATATCTTTCGTAATTTGTATTCCCAACTATATCTTATGGACAATGTTGCTTGATGTGTCTTAACTCGTTGTTGTTATAGCATGTTATCTCATTTCTTATTTTTAAAATTTCTCATGTGGATTGCTTGAACTTTCATTTCAACGAAATTTCTTTTTTTACAAGATTCATTGTTTAATCAAATTCATTAATTGGTTATACTATGTTTTCAAAATATAACATAAGAACGATATAAAATTATATATATTACAAAATAAAATATTTAACATATGTCTATCTTTATAATTAATCCCTCCAATTTCTCAAAGAAAGCTATTAGAGGGAGAAAAAATTTGAACCATCTTGAACTAGTCTCAAACTTTATATAATGTATATGCAAATTTGAATAAGAATAAGTGGATATGATTATTTATCTAATTAGAATTTTAATATGATATTTATAACTATTAGGGTAATATATGTTAATAATCATATTGTTTCTAGCTTCATATGTGATAAAGTTCTAATTTGTAATCTTCGAACACCCAATTGTTGTATCTTATATATTTTTTTATGCAATGTTATCTTGACACATTTATCTGAAAATGGTCTTTAGCAAATTCAATTGAAAAGGTGAGTCATTTTTCTAAATTAATTCGAACTAAGCAATGAGAAAAAAACCTTGAAATTTTTGTAATAAACATTCCCATAAAAAATTACAAAGTTGTATGATGGAAAAATATTTACTACTTTTATAATCCATTGATATATTTGGCTATTTTATAAAACGGGACATACATTGTAACAAAAACTTGTTTACAAATATTTTTGTAAATTTATTGAGTTTCAAGTAGGTACAATTTAAATTAGAAAATTACACGATCAAAACTAAACATTGTGACACACCTAAACTAAAAAACAAAGAATGTTTTCACATATACATACATATCAATTAAAAAATAAGTCACTGCATCAATATTATATGGTAACATTAAGTGAGTGTAAACGGAATTTTGTCTTCTCATGCATAATTATTAACATATAACACTTTATTATTTTATTAAATTATAAATTTATCAATCAACCAATTTTTTTGATTTTGCAAGATTCTAATATGACATAGCTTTTAAACTTGCTTGCGATTTTTTTCACAAGATGTAGGTCTACAAAAATAATCAAAATTCATATACTTAAAGAAAATTTAAAATTATTTCATGAAAAATTTAGGCTCAGATTCTTATTGATTCAGGTTATATGTCAAAGATATAGTTCATGTTTCAATAAAGTATTCGATTTGATAACACAATATACTTCTAGGATCTAAAATAATAGATATATATACTTGTTGTATTAAAGCCTTTTCATACTCAAGAGTCGATAGTGTACTACCTTAGCGTAACCTAAAAAATCCTATTCCAAAACCCCATGATATCAAACTCAGGTAGGAGTTAATAGAGGAGTTCCACCTAACAATCTAAATAATCCGCATAGAGTGCAAGGTTTTTCCGAGAATAAGCGAATTTCATATTTAAGCTGCTTGATTCAAGCCAGATCACGATATGGAAAATCAATTTATGATTTATAAAAACTACGATGGTGCTACACAACAAGGTCAAGTTGTATGTAGTAAGATTTTTTTACAGATGTGTGATACATACATTACTCAACTTGTCACTCACGAGAAACTATATTACACCATGTTTCTATTTTGCATTAGCGGAGGTGTGAGTGAATGGTTGTATCATCAACCATCACATACAATTATATCATAGACCAAACTGCAAGCAAGTTCCTTTGATCGCTATTGTCCACACGATATGATAAATAAGAATCAAACACAGCTTGCTATTTTCCACCAAGATGATGGTTAAAGTGTAGGCGAGACATAGATAAAGTTTCAACATAGGTTAGCTAGATGTCCATTTCATGGTTATACCCTTCAGTTTCAATTTGCGATGTTCTATCAAGGTCTCGATTAGAATTCACAATTGAAAATAAATTACACTGAAAGAGAATATTTTTCAAATAAATGTGCCCTTTTATTTTTTATCTATACCAAACCTTATTTTTCAAATAAATGTGCCCTTGTCTAAACATATTTAAGTTGAAAAGTATCATAGCAAACCCACATGTGAACAAGTGTCGATCTTCACTAATAGAGAAGTATACAAACAATAGAATATATAGTGTATTCGAAACAAATATTTCATTGATAAATATAATACAAAATTTGTGACCTCCATAAATTGTTGTGGTTGTCAAAGTACAATATATTTAAATGATAAACCTATTTGTTCTTCTCATAAAATCCTTATTAAATTAACCTCTACAAAATTTTAAATATCATTACTTTGTCACCTAATGTGCAACGTTTTGTAAAAGTTAATATGGATATAGTAGACAAGAACAAAGTTGTAGTAACTTAATTAATTTGTACCGATTATGAGAACCTTATTGTGTTTAGAAATCACTACAATTTTTTTTTTGCCTCCTTTTACATATCTAAGGACATTTCAATGTGCAATTTTGTGATGTTATTATACAACATGTTCCCCTACGTCATCATTATGTGATGGCGTAGTGTAAGTATAGGTCATATACTCACCAATCACTACGTTACATTTTCAATATAACTTTGTTACTAGAAATGTAATTAAGATGGTACTCATGTCTCTCTCATTATATCAAGTTATATGAGAAGAAATAGAAATAGAGATCTCATCTGGATTACAAAGAATCATCAGACATATTATCTTCCTAATTATTGGATTATAAGAAATTATATGGTTTATTAAAGTCTTTTCATATCGTATTTGAATTATAAGGTGTCATGTGTCTATTAAACTAATATATACTCTTGTTGTATTTTTTTTTCCTTTCAATCTTCAAATGAATTAGATATATTTTGACAAAATGAGCTACTATATATTTTTTTTCTCATGTATATTTAATTAAATAATTATAAAAATACAATATCATTACATATCCTAAAGCCACATTTTGCAAGTTAATCAATAGTAACCCAAAACATCTCTACCCTAGACACTTATTACTACTAGAGTCTACCAAAGGAAATCATTGTCCACTACGGTGAAAGTTGCATCTACTATCAAAGGTATCTTATTGTTTCTGAGATGTAATTGTGTGAGCAACCACCTTGGAATCGATCAAACCAAACTAACTCATCATCTAGTCCTGTAAAAAAATCTTTATCGATGGGAGTATGTAAGATCTCCAAACCATCATTAATTTCCTCCATACCCTCTTCAACATTTTTTGGCGCCAGAAGAACAATCTCTAGCGACGAGTAGAAATATTTATTTGGGTCATCAATTTTGAATTTTTGAGGTGCCTGCATATTTTGGAAAGAAATATTTCAGCCTTTTGCGAGGAATTCTTGCACGAGATTCTTGGCGAGTTGGCATAGGATGATTGTGTTCATCCGTATAAGTCACAATAAGCACAGTAGGGTTGGTTTTGTTTTGATCCACTTGCTTTCGACCTAGGCACTCCTTTGAAGTGACATGTTTGTAGTAACTCCTGGTTTGATTAAAAATATTGATTATAATTTATTTGAAACTTATTAAACATCTATATAATAAAGCAGAATGAAAACTAATTTACCCTATTTATCCTCAAACTTCCCCGTTAGTCTCATAATCCTCCGATTTATCTCATAATTCCCCTATTTTTCTCATTCTTTCATTTATTATATACACATACTATTAAAATATTAAATAATATGAAATCCATTTAACCTTCATATAAATAAAATTATTAGTATTCAAATTAACTTTCATATAAATAAAATTTATTCATATTTATTAAAATTTACAAAATACTAAAATATTTAAGAATTTTTTCAAAATTTATTAAAAGAAAACTTCAACTAGATATAATATAAAATTAAAAAAAATCACTTTACATTACAATATTTAAATAATTTTTCATTTATTTTATTTTCTTTGTCAAAACATGTATAATTTTGAAAGAAATCATTTCAACTTTATAAAAATAAACTTTTTAAGACAAGAAGTATATTGATTCATCCAATAATTAACAAAGTACTTTTTTAAACCGGTTGGACCCTCTACAAAAAAGAAGAGCATGATCGTCTTTGGTCCCTTAATTAATTTCTTCACATTAATTGCATTAATTTTTTTTCTAATAAAAACTTAATTGTCCCTTATCCCACTCCATTAGACATCTAAAAGTTCCGTATTCGATCCATGGTGACCGCAAACCTCTAACCTTAACCTAAATTCTTAACTGTAACCTAAACCTTAACTTTAACCTTAACCTCAACCTCAACCTTTGAATTAAACTTAACATCAACCTCTAACTTAAATTTAACCTTAACTTTAAACTTAACCTAAAACTCAACCTCAACCTCAACCTTGAATTAAACTTAACATCAACCTCTAACTTAAATTTTACCTTAACATTAACCTTAACATTAACCTTAACATTAACCTTAAATTTGACCTTAACCTTCTCCTTAACCCTAGCCCTGGCCCTATCCCTGGCCCTAGCCCTCGACCTAGCCTTAGACTTAGCGTTAGCCTTAGTCTTAGTCTTAGCGTTAGCCTTGGCCTTACTCTTAACCTTAGCCTTAGACTTAGCCTTAGTCTTAGCCGTAGCCTTAGCCTTTGCCTTAGTCTTAGTCGTAGCCTTAGCCTTAGCCTTAGCCTTAGCCTTAGACTTAGCCTTAACCTTAGCCTTAGCCTTAGCCTTAACATTAAACTTATCCTAGCCTTAGTCATAGCCTTAGTCTTAGCCTTAGCCTTAACCATAACCATAAACTTAGCATTGACCTTAAACTTAACCCTTAACCCCTTAACCCCTTAACCTTAACCTTAACCCCAACCTCAACTTTTTAAATAATAACCTTAACCATAACCTAACATTAACCTTAACCTTAACCTTAACCTTAACCTTAAACTTAAACTTAAACTTAAACTTAAACATAAAATTCAACTTACACTTAAATTTAAACTTAAACATAAACTTAAACATAAACTTAAACATAAACTTAAACTTAAACTTAAACTTAAACTTAACCTTATTGTTAACATTAACCTTACCCTCACCCTTACCCTTAACCTTAACAATAATATTAACCTCAACTTTAACCTTAAACTTAACCATAACCTTAGATATTACACCTTAAACCTAAACCTTAAACGTTAAACCATAAACCTAATCTTCATCTTCACCTTCACCTTAACCTCAACCTTAACTTTAAACTTAAAGCTTAAAAATTTACATTAAAATTAACCTTAACCTTAAACCTTAAACCTTGAACCTCAAACCTTAACCTTTACCTTAACCTTAAACCATAAATTTAACTTTCACCTTCACCTTCATCTTTACTTTTTTAACCTTTATCTTAACCTTAAAGTTAAAACTTAACTTTAACCTTAATTTTAAAATTAATCTTAACTTGAACCATGAAACTTAAAGCTTAAACCTTAAACCTTAAACCTTAACCTTAATACTTAAAAATCCCTTATTCTTCTCATAATTTCCATATTCTTCTCATAATTAATTAATATAAAATAAAAACATATATATACTTACGTTTTACCTCATATTTTACTCAAGTAAGTAACAAATTTATTTCCTTCAATCTCGGATTTTATAGTATTCAAAAAGTATCGTCGTTTTAATAATAAATATATCTAAGTATAAACTCATATATGTAGCAAACATACGGATAAATTAAATTGAAAGATGATTACTCATGAAAGACACGTTTAAGCATTCTATTTTTAATAAGTATGTGTCATTCTATACTCAACGTAGCTATATATGTTATATAATATCTATCATGTATAAATTAGAAAAACAATTTTTGCTATTAAAAGACCAAGTTTTGCATTCTATATTTGAATCATAAAAAAAATACTTATTTAATTTTCAATTTTACCTTAACCAAAATAAGATATCTATATAAAATAGGATACACCTAAATTTTAAATTTTTATCAGTATTAAAATATGAACAAATGAGCATCACAACTTAATTGCATATTTTCTTATTTATTTTCATTACAAAATCGTTTATATTATATGAACTAATCAAACATTTTTTTAAAATTAATAATATATATCGGAATACTAACGTTTACCTTAAATTTATAATATAAAACCATTCCTTACAAAACTTCCCAATTTCTCAACCTTAAAATTAACCTTAATCTTAACCTTAACCTTAACCTTACCTTACCCTTGACCAAAAGCTTGATTTTAACCCTTAACCCATAAACTTAAACCTTAACCTTAATATTAACCTTAACTCTTACCTTAACCTCAACCTTAAACTTAACCTTAACCTTAACTTGAAATTTAACCATAGCCTTAACCTTCACTGTATCCTTACTCGTAGCCTTAGCCAAAGCCTTAACCTTAACCTTAACCTTAACATTAACCTTATCCTTAGTCTTAAAATTAAAATAACATTTACTTTAACTTTAACCTTAACATTAACATTAACCTTAATTCTAACCTTACCCCTTAACTTAACCTTAACCCCTTAACTATTAACCTTAACTATATCCTTAACCTTATCATTAACCTTAACCTAACATTAAACTTAACCTTAACCTTAACTTTAATCTTAACCTTAATCTTAACCTTAACCTTGACCTTAAGCTTAACTTTTAACTTAACCTTAAACATAACCTTAAACCTAACCTAAACCTTAACCTTAATTTGTCTCAGTTTTTATGTTTTGAAGTGCCTTAAGGCACGGGCTATACCTAGTATAATATTGGAGAAGGGCCGACGGCCTGAAATGTCTCATGTTTTTCTCCAAATTTTTTAGTCTTTGATCAAATTTCAATCATTTTCGGCCTTTAGATCGATTATAATTAATGGTCCATATTGGCTAAATTCAGTCTACGGCTTAAAATATCTTGATGTCTCCTCTATATTTTTCAACCTTTGGATTACTTATTTTTAAAATTCAAAATTTAAAACAAAAAACAAAAAGAAAGTGTAATTTAGAAATTAGTTCCTAAAAATCCTCTAAAAGTATCTCTTCATCCTCCAATTAATTTTAACAAAAACCATAATACAAACCTGTTTACATTCACTTTCCCACCAAGCACTCTCCTACACAAAAAAACAACCGCCACTCAAAGGACCATTCGTCACCACCATCTACTGGCGAATAACACAAATTAAAGTAAATAAAAAAAAATTATTATTGAAACTTTCTCTTATTTATTATATTCTTATATAAATTTTATAGCCAATTTCATGGTGTTGGAAGTCTTTCACCGTGTGATACAGAACCCAAATTAATTAAGGTATTGATTTTTTTGTTATTTATTATATTCTTATACAAATCCTACCATGGCCAATTGCAATGGCGTTGGAAGCCTATCACCGTGAGTAAGTAATGCAAGGTATTGAATATTATTTTGTTTTTATTATATTTTTATACAAATTCTATAATTGACTAATTTCATAGCAGTTGAAAGCCGTTCTTCTGTACAGATTAAATTTGTCACCATCATCAGTCAGCCATTAATAATCAAAGAACCATTAAGATAAAAAATTATCTTTTACCATTAAAATTCTAGAGATTGAATTATTTTAACCTAATTTCATTACTTTTACAATTTTCAGAATTATCTGATATTAATATAATTTCAGTAGTAATCACTTCTTTTTCCGCATAAAAAGTGCTGTTGGCCAAAAACAAAAAAGGTATGAGAAGTGATGCGTTTTCTTTTACTATTTATGTAATTATATATTATATCTATTATATTTTTAGTATATTATTTCTTATACAAATCTCTTAGGACCATTTGAAGTTTATAGTATGAGAACTTATGATGCGTGTGGGTTTTCTTTTCCTTTATCTTTTTTTTTACTACTTATATTTTTAATTAATTTATCTATTTTCTTTTGTTTTTTTACAAATCACACAATGCCCATTGGAAGCTTTTACTGTATGAGAAGTGGGGCTGCTGGTAAGTTCTTTTTTTCCTTTTTTTCCTATTTATTTTTTGAATTAATTATCTATTTGGTTTTGTTTATTATGTTTTTATACAAATCAGGTCATTTTATGACCATTGGAAGGTTTTAACGTATGAGAAGCGATGCTGGTATATATAGAAGGGATGTGAGTTTTTTTTTTAATCAATATAAACTCAATTTAAGTCTGTGAAATGTTCATTTGTAAGTCAATTTTTTATTTTTTCTTCTATTAAACATTATAGGATTCACTGATTCAGAAGTTGCCGAGAAGCTCCATGAGGCCAGACGGAACCTCGAAGTTGAGGAGGATGGTGATATCGCAGGTGGTGGTGTTGTGTCAGCAAACAAGTAAGTTGAATAGCTCCAATTTTTTATTTAATTTAATGATGTTTGAAAATCGGGCGTGGATTGAATTATGATGTTTATATAATTTTAGTATATTGAAGGATTATGTTTTAAATTATTTATATTGTTATATTATTTTAGTTCATATAACGTGGGAAAACTTGATCATTGGATTACTGGGTGGTTTATATACTGAGCCTCGGTATTTCTTTCACGTAAGGGATTATAACTAAAATTGAAGAGTATGTACTACATGTGAATATATGATATGGTATAAGTTCGTAATATATTTGCATATAATCAAGAGTTTGTATTAGGATTGTGTTCAAAGGTGTAATTAAGGTTCTGTTCTGAAAATCTATAATAACTCAATTGAGTTTTGTGTGCGAGTGTGAAGATTTGTGTATACATGTAATTACTGTTATTAATAATTAACTATTGTAATTTCAAAATTGACTAAATTATTATTTTGAGTTAATTGCATTAACGGTCCCTGTTTTATGCAAGATAGCCAAATTTACCCTGTTTTATTTTTCAAAGTGTATCAACACCCACAAATCAGTTAGTTACATTGAGCACAGGATTTAACTCTTTCTCTCGGTGGGTGATGCAGGTTTTCTGAGAGTAGATGGAAAGATTGAGAACTCCAGGAGCGGATTCATAGGGATGTGAAAGAAATTGTTGCTATAATTAGTTAATTATGTGTTAATATACTTTCATTTGCAAATGGTAGGGCCGAGAATTCAAAAATTCATGTATTTAATTCATTATTGTGACCAGGGCAGATTTGTTTAATGAGTATCCCAGATGCTCGCACATATTTACTCACCCTACAGGAGATAAGAATTAAGTATGCCTATCTCTGTGTGAATTTGTAAATTATAAATATTTTTTGTTTACTAAATGCATCTTTTTTTAGGAGAGGTGTTTCTGATGGGATTGGTGCAGAGAAGTTGATGATGAGTGCATTGGATAAAGTTGAAAAGGAAATTAAAGCCTCTAATGCTGAATGGTAAGAAAGGAATTGCTCTTCTAATGACACAGTTTGATTAAATCAATAAAAAGTATTTTAAATTAGATTTTTATTTACAATTACGGTTATTGTTAATTTACTACTAATGTTTGTCATATATGTTTAGACTTGGAATTCGAAAGGAAGGTTTACCAAAGAATGAAGAGCAAAAAAGAAAAAGAAAACGCTTTGTGGATTTATTTTCCCAAGTTTACTCATTTCCAAGAGGGTTTACGAGAGAAGTGGAAGATCAAATACATTTAACTTTTATATTGCATTTTTTAAAAGTTTGTTTATTCTGTATAAATTATTTTTTTAAAATCAATATTAAAAATCAAATACACATTTTTTAGACGTCCTATATAAGTGTGAAATAAGGTTAATGCAATAAAGATTTCATATTACTTTTACGTTGTTGACCAAATCTTATCAAATTCATTAAGCTGTATTTATTTAGAATGAAATATAATATTTAATCTAAAAAATAACTCAAAAAAGTATATACTCGTATGTGCGGGTGCTAATACATTTCCTTGCCTTACAATAAAATAGAATATAATAAAAAAACTTACAGTTTTAAAACTTAAAAACATATAAACCTTTCTAAATAAGTACATTAATATAAACACAAGACTAACATTAATTTTTGGTCACACTCATTTGTCAGTAGTACTTTATTTCATAAAAAAAACTTAAATTACTAATCATTTAAACTACTTAACATAGAATACACTTCTTGGTTACCTAAAATAGGGTTTTTTCATTTTATTTAAAAAACCAATATGACTAATCTGCACTACCAATCCAAAGATTTTCACTGTATCAATTATATATTAATAGTAGTTTTGAAACATCCTTTGCCAAAAACATACCTCATAATTTACTAAACCTCAAATTTAAAATAACAAACTTCAGCTTTATTGATCTCTCTGTGTGAAGTAATAAACTTTAAACTCAAGGAGTTGAGCGTAATAGGGTTACCTTAATCAAGATGAAACACTATTTTGGTTGATGAAAACCTAAAAGTTTTTCTAGTCTCTCTTCGTTTTTTGTTTGTAACAACCTAAAAATACAAATATACATGAATCGTTATAATGGTAAAATAACTGTTAGTTATTAAAAATTAGAAGTTAAAACAGTTCGAATTAATGATTATTTGGCGTTTAGGTGGAGTTGAGATATCAAGCTATTGTAATTTAAATTCATGTCATTGAATTTTGAATTCTCGTTCTTAACCCTTTCATTGAGACATAATTAAAACATATATACTCATTAAACTATTTAATATCGTAACATAAATTTTGTCTTAGAAAACTATATCCAGAATAAGATTTTGATATGAAAGAGTATTCTTAAAACATGCTTTGATATTTTAAGTTTTCTTGGTATTCTATATTTAAATTTACTTTACTATCTAAGATATTCTTATGGAATTTTACCACCACATATTTTGGAGCTTCTAAACCCTTCCAATACACTTTTCAGAAGTCCATTTTCCAAGTAGCCATCAGAATTAGAATTATGAAAGTTGAATCAAAGCAAACAAATAATTGGATTAAATTTGGAAGGACTGTAAAAAGAAGGTCCCTCTAACAAAAAAAATCATCTAGTTTAAAAATCAAACTCCCTCATATCCACGTACAATATTCTAGCGGATACAAGAGTTGAGAGGTTGTGTGTAGTTAATTGTATTGGATAAAAATGTGATTAAAATTTGCATCACAAGTTTCAAAAGAGTCATTACACAAGATGCAAATATTGATGTAAAAACATCATCAAAAGTCATCTAGACATAATAAAAGTTCGACAAAAGATATTAAAGAAAAAATCTAGTAACATTATATAAGAAAATAGAAAGTCTACATCAAAAATTATTTGTTAAAGAAGTAATATAGTATAAAGTTGTTATTAATAAATAATATATTTATCAATACCATATACTATTTAATAGATAATTAAATTATATAGAGTAAAATATACAAGAAATTATACATTTCAACTAGTATAATTATAATGCAAGAAAAAAGAATATTTAATGAGAATAAGGTATTATATTAACTGAAAACAAGAAAACAAGTAAATAACAAAAAATATCCAAATATTTATTATCTTCTCAACCAAATAAAAAACTTATATTCATGTTTATTCCAAATATTCCTTCCATATGAGTACTTAAATAAATGAAAGTATAATCTATTTATTTGGAATACTATTTTCTATGATAATTCTAATAAGATTGAGATAATGTTACAATGTTCTTCATAAGAAATCAAATTATATGTAGAAATAATTTTTATGTCCATATTGTTTTTCTAATGTTACTTAATGTCAAGAACATTTACTTTATGTTTTGATTTTATAATATTTTGCGTATGAAATTTGTTTTAAGATATACATATTATTAGTTTTATCATATACTCAGTAAATAAATGTATATATTTAGATATCTATGTTAAGGAATGAATTGAAAATTTTATGAGTTCAAATTGTATGAATTAAAAAATAAATCAAAATAAAATGAGAAGTATGGGGACAGTAAAAAAAATTTTATAACACTAAGATACGAGCGATAAATTGTGAAACTCTGCTAAGTGCCAATTTAGAAGTGTTTATAGGGAAAAATATTTAATAGTGCTTCTAGAACATTCTAAGTGTGTTAGTCCCTAAAAAACCTTTTTAAGAGAACTATCAAATATATGCTTCTTAAAAAAATATACTTAAAGTGATTTTAGATTTTAAAATAATTTTTATAATTTTTTAAAATATTTCAATTCAATTCTAAAAGCGTTTTTATATTAAAATAAGCAGTTCTGAACAGACACTATGTATATATACCTCTCTTGAATACAATAAATATATTATTTATATCTATTAGTTTAAAGGTATTTTATAAATGTTTATAATTTTTTAATGTATTATATTTTTTTTAAAATTTTAGGTACGCAGGAAGAACAAATGAGTAGTTAAATATTATTGAATAATCTTAAGGCTAACTAAACCAGGTCCGTCATCCTTTACTACTAAATTTAAATACATTATTTGACTTTAATCTCACACACAACACTTTTATCATTCTCTCAATTTATATTGCGTGTTATAATTTCTTCAAGATTATCTTTCTCGTAATTGTTATTTATATTGAAATATATATATTTGTTTAAAATACATCAAAATCCTCATTAATTAGAGTAACCAAGTACAATACTATTACAAATGGTTACAATATTCTCGTTTTTATGACATTTCATTATATTGATCCTTGTTTAAAAGAATTGTTTTGATAAAATGTTAAGGCCATAAATCAAATTTTATAGTCTTTTAAGGATAAAAAATTCCACAAATCTAATAACTCACTCAAACATCTTGAACTACTAACCAATTTTATTTTTTATGGATTTTAAATGTTATTAAATTTATTGCCCATACAGTTTTTGTCACAAATAATATTATTGTATTTATATTTAATTTATAAATTATATCTATTTGAAATTAATATATAAACTAAAATACTTTAATATCCTAGAGTGAACAATATAAAAATTTAAATTATTACTATTATACACAATTTTATTTTAAAATAAACAACACTTTAGAATTATATTTTACTACAATTTCTTTTTGTTTACTAATTTTAATATGATTTTGATTACTATAATTATATGGTATGTATCTCAAAACTTTTCAAATATATTATAGAATAATAATTACGCTATTAAAAATTGTATTAACATATAAAAAAGTTATACATAAATTACTAATGTTTGTCATATATGTTTAGGCTTGGAATTCGAAAGGAAGATTTACCAAAGTATGAAGAGCAAAAAAGAAAAAGAAAACGCTTTGTGGATTTATTTTCCCAAGTTTACTCATTTCCAGGAGGGTTTACGAGAGAAGTGGAAGATCAAATACATTTAACTTTTATATTGCATTTTTTAAAAGTTTGTTTATTCTGTATAAATTATTTTTTTAAAATCAATATTAAAAATCAAATACACATTTTTTAGACGTCCTATATAAGTGTGAAATAAGGTTAATGCAATAAAGATTTCATATTACTTTTACGTTGTTGACCAAATCTTATCAAATTCATTAAGCCGTATTTATTTAGAATGAAATATAATATTTAATCTAAAAAATAACTCAAAAAAGTATATACTCGTATGTGCTGGTGCTAATACATTTCCTTGCCTTACAATAAAATAGAATATAATAAAAAAACTTACAGTTTTAAAACTTAAAAACATATAAACCTTTCTAAATAAGTACATTAATATAATCACAAGACTAACATTAATTTTTGGTCACACTCATTTGTCAGTAGTACTTTATTTCAGAAAAAAAACTTAAATTTCCTAATCATTTAAACTACTTAACATGAAATACACTTCTTGGTTACCTAAAATAGGGTTTTTTCATTTTATTTAAAAAACCAATATGACTAATCTGCACTACCAATCCAAAGATTTTCACTGTATCAATTATATATTAATAGTAGTTTTGAAACATCCTTTGCCAAAAACATACCTCATAATTTACTAAACCTCGAATTTTAAATAACAAACTTCAGCTTTATTGATCTCTCTGTGTGAAGTAATAAACTTTAAACTCAAGGAGTTGAGCGTAATAGGGTTACCTTAATGATGTCTCCTCATTTGTGATAGTAAAATACACTCTTGAGACATCATTTTAGGCTTATTTATTAGTCTATAGGTTGATTTTAGCTTAGTTTAGTGCACTTTCCTATTTTGGGTCTTGATTTGTAGAATTATTATTTTTAGAGCATATTGGGTTTAATTGTTTATTTAGTGTGAAGCTTTAAAGATAATTATGAAGATTAATTAGAGTCCAAGTCAAAGACTACAACTTATGGAAAGAGATTTGCATGGAAATTGGAGATAGAAGGAAACTGAGTTCAAATAGGAAAAGAAAAAGCTGCCTAAATCTGGGACTCTGCAGAACACGTCTAAAGATTGGTGTTTTTACCTAAGAAATAGGCCGAATTTGGTAATTTCCTTCTACAGGTCCTAGATAATTCTGTTTCGATTCTTTTGGTATCTTATAGAGCAAAATCCGACCAATAACGAAGAAGATACACTCAAAACAACGCAGCAGTGTTTTCCTTACGAATTTGAGTTGGGCCAGGAGTCCATTACTTAAGTTTATCTCCAAGAAACGAATTAGGTCAACCTATACCCTATAAATACAGCCTCTTAACACTCTTAAATCATCCTTGGCCAGACCCTAAGGCCAAGAGGAAGCTGCAACACAAGAGAAGAAGTCTGGAGGGAGCTGTGCAACAACTATGTCTCCTTCAACCTCTTATTTTGTAATTCTTTCTTCTTCTTTTCTTTGTATGAACTAATTCTCTTAGCTTAGGTTTTTGCATATGTATAATCTATGAATTCTAGTTCTTCTATCTAAGTTCTTTGGGAATTATATGTTTTAATCTGATATTAGCTACTTACCCTTATATTTGATTATGTGTTTTGATTTAATGACTGTTTTCCTTGCTAGTGCACGACTATAGGATTACCTTAATAGTAGTTAGATGGTCACCTTGTAAGGGTGTTTAACTATTGAACCACCACATAACGTCTAGTGTCGATAGCAGTTCTGACAAAACATACTTCTAACTAGATAGTCATTAAGGTTTGTTTTAACCACCATATCACCAAGATTGCAGTATTTGCTTAGGGCCTTAGTGGCGTTTGATAACCCTATTTTAAATCACTTCTTGGTTGTGCCGTTGCCCCCTTAGTCGCTCTCAAGGTCTAAGGTAGTGGAATTTAGAATCCTGACTAAGTATACCAAGAGCTAATATTCTCCCTTATGAATTAGATTTAATAGATAGAATTAGAAGGATTAGTGCATACTAGTAAAACCTAAGTTATATCGTTCATACTATCTTCTTTTCTTTTCTGTTATTTATTTTCCGTCGTTAATTTAGTAGTTTAGTTTTCTTATTAAAAACCAAATAAATATCTATCTTTCTCTTCTTTCTCCTTGCGTATTATTATCTATCTTTAATATCTGCACTTGATAATTTGCATAAGTTCTCTCTAACTTTCGTCAGTCCCTGAGGAACGAATCTTCTTATCATTAAAACTTGCATACGTCCTGTAATACTTGCAGTACAGTGTTAGTTTAGGGTGTGTATTTGCACTTATTTATATCATTATTTTATCACACCTTAGGCCACACCAAGTTTTTGGCGCCGCTGCCGGGGACTACATTGTTAGTCCTTGTGCAATTATCTTGTGCTTTTATTTTAGTTAGTTCTATTTTACGCTTTTCTTTTTAGTTTTTGTTTTACAGATTTTTTTAGGCGAAAGCAGATTTATTAGGAGATAAAGGTTTCGTGTTATTAGATCCTGAAGAAGCTAATTCATGATGGAATCTCTAAAACTCAAGGAGTTAAGCCAACAACTTGAGGAATTACGAGAACAAGCGCGAGAAATAGCTCGGAGGAATCTAGTACATACAACACCTTCATGTCCTAGTTGTGGAGCAAGAGATCACTCGTGGGGACATTGCATGAACAATCATGCCTCAATTTCCTTCATGCCTTATCAAAGAGACCATTATTATGATGGTTATTATCAATCTCAAGGAAATTACGCTGACTATCAACCCCCACAGAGTTACAATTGGGTCGGAGATCAACAGAATTATAATCATAGTAATCATTATTATGATGATTATTATCAACCACGACCACAATCCTACTATCCTCCACAACCTATCTATCAAGAAGCGCCGATTTATAATGAAGCTTATCAAGAACCACATCCTTATTCAATGCAGCAAACCATACAAGAACAACCTCCGAGTTTGAATTCAAGCATGGCTAAGATGATGAACCTAATTGAAAAGATGGAGAATAACCAGCAAAGAATCCAAAACTCAGATGATGCGATTGACAAGCTGGTACAGACAATGTCACAAATGGTGGAAAAAACTAAAATCCTTGCAGAAAGGCAACTCCGAAGTGATACTACTGCTCCAGAAAACAAAGTTTGTCATGCAGTTGAATTAGAAAGTGGAAAACAACTATCTCCAACAAGACCAGAACCAGAACCGGTCCCTATTCCAGATCAGAGGGGGGAAGAAGCAACAGAAGATAAGGTCGAAGAGGTAGTTGAACAAGAACGTGTCCAAGAGAAGACACCAGAAAAGAAAGAGAGCCCAGTGGTAACCAATACATGTCCTCCTCCACCATTCCCTTCACATGTCAGAAAGGACAATGACCTGGAATTCAAGAAGTTCGTTGACATGATGAACAAATTAAAGAACAGCAGCCCGTTTGTAGAAGCTCTCACAAGAATGTCAAAATACGGTCAATTCATGAAGGACATTCTTTCTAACAAACGAAGATTCGAGATGAATGGATTACTAGAGGAGTGTAATGCTACACTTGGAATTGAGTTACCACCTATTCCCACGAAATCTTGGATGGCACCATCCATGCTTATTAAGAATCTAGCTGAAAAGTTCGTGGGAATTAAAGGCAAAGGGTGGAAATTTCGTCATCCTTAATCGAGGTAACACGTCTAACTTTCAAAGACGTTAAACAAAAGTGTTGTACGGGAGACAACCCGTAATTTCTTTTATGTTTTTACGTTTTTAGTTTTTAATTTATGTTTAGATTAGTTAATTTTAGTTGATATTGCATATTTGAGGAAGGTATTAGTGTTTTTGATGATTAGGTATTGGAGAAATCGAGTTAGGGAAGCGAGCAAAGTTTTCGGAACAGAGAAACTTCAGCAAGTCATATCTTTGCGCTCGGATATCGGAATCAGGTGATTTTTGAGCCTAAACTGCATAACTTTTCGAGATCTATCTGTTGGGGAGGTTTTTGTCACGTGCGGTACACCGGACCTCAGCCGCGGTGCACCGCGTGGTCAAAATCCCGTACCACGGGTTGCTACTACGGGTTTGATCCAGAAACCAGAAAAATTGCCGCGGACTACCCCCCGGTACACCGCACCATGGTCCGCGCCTCAAAAACCCGTACCACGGGGTAGGTACCACGGGTATTTTGACGGAGATAGCTACAGAAGCCGCGGGGTACCCTCCGGTACACCGGACCCTAGTCCGCAAGCCAAAACCCGTACCACGGGGTCCTACCACGGGTTTTAACCAGTGAGCAAAAAAGTTTCGAGCATCAGATGTCGCGGACTACCCTGCGGTGCACCCCATGGTCCGCAGGGGTAGTCCGCACGAGCCGCCAGAGAGAGAAAAGAAAGGGTTTCAAGGTTATATGAAGATCTAAAGCTTATTATTCCGAATTTATTAAACCTTAAACCTCTTTCTTCTCTCCAAAACTCTCCCAACTCCATTGAAGCTCATCAAAACCTTCACCAATCATCAAAACACTACCCAATCACCATGAAAACACATCCAATTCATTCTCCACATCATTACAAAGAAGATTCAACCACCTATATCATCCCAAAACACCTTGAATCCAAGAATCAAAAGCTTAGATTTCAAAAGTTCATCCTACAATTTCTTAAATCCATACCAATCCATGAAGAACCCATCTTACCCACATAGAGAATCATCATCCAATCACCTTTCCTAACCCAAATTAAGCTTGTACAACCAATAATCAAGAGTTTCAAATTTCAAGAGTGGTTAAAGCTTTGAGTTGGGGGTCAATTGAGATGATTAAGAGAACATGAACATTATCTACTGTATGGGAGATGAAGAAATCAAGGTATTGGATTTAATTAGAAGAAATCAAGTGAGACAAGTCCTAGTTCCAATTCAATGGGTAAAACAAGTCAAGAGAAGAGAGGTTAGCATGCTGTGTTGATTCAATGAGCAAAAAGGTTCTATCTTTAGTGAAGAAGACAACACAACCTCTCTAGATCAAAGACCCTACACCCAAGAGAAAAAGAGAAAGCTTCAAGGGCCCTGATAGCTTCTCCGAAGTAACAATTAAAGGAACTACCTTTTTCTTATGAGAAAGTATTTGAAGAAGAAGTTGAAGGTGAATACATGAAGGTTCATGGAGATTTGGAATGCTTTGGGTTGTTTGTGAATTGTATTATGTGAGGAGAAGAAGAAGATGTGGCACAGTTGATCTATGAGGAGGTGATACGAATTTTCGATCTCTCCCATGACGTTATTTAATGCAATATCCTATTATGATCACGTGTCTTGAACGAAAAGCGAATAAGAAGTTGGGTGAAGAAGATACATTAGAATTTAATCTGAGTATCAACAAGGCGAGGTAATAGCCTCAAAGAGTATGTTTTCTTTCTTCCCTACCATTTCTTTATGTGCAATATGTATGCTAATTTTAAATTTTATTTTTCTTGAGTCTTTTTCGAGTCGTGGGGACACGGCTCATTTTTGAGTTGGGGGCGGGGATTCGTTGTCCTCATCTTCCTTTTTGTGTTTTTCATAAAATTTAAAATTTTTTGGGTTGAATTAGGCATAGAATATCTTTGAATGTACCTATTTGAACATGATTTTAATAAGTTAATGATAGTAGGTAGTATGTTTTTGAAAGATGTCATAAGTTTGTTTAGATGCATGTATGAAAACAGGAAATAAAGGATAGAAAAGTTAATGAGCAATGCTAAGAAGTCACGTTGAAACTTAGGAATAGTTATTTGGTGTGTAGAACGTGAGGTTTAAAATTAGTTGAAAACCCACTTATCTATGAACTAGTAGTGAAAAAGTAACAAAATCCGGTAGTTAGAAAAATGAATAAGGCAGTTCTTTCATGATTAAAACACTTGAAGCCTTTATACTTTCTCACCCTTTTGTTTGATATTATTGTTATTTATCCGTCTTAGCCCCTCTGAGCCTTTCTAAAGCCTTTTTATTAACCACATTATAATCCATACCCTTAGTTTTTAGGACTTATCTATATGACCCGCACTCGAATCGCAAAACCTGAGACAACTCGTTTTAGAGCTTGAGTTTGGGGTGGTGGATTTCATCATTAGGGAACTTTGGGAATTTGGAAATTATCTTTTTGATTTTATTGATGATGAATTGTTATTATTGTAACCCTTTGCCGGGGTAATAGTGAATGGAAAAGAAGCTACGAGCTAAATTTTCCAACAAGGGCATTAAAAAGGAAGAATATATATATGAAAAATAGTGTGATATCTCAACATCAAAAAGAGAGTCATAACTATACAAAAGAAAAAAAAATGATTTGAAAAGAGAAAATATATATTCGGACCGGCAAAGTGGATTTTATATCATCAAAGGTTTTAATTGGGATTATTGGGGATGCACATTAAAAAGCATCAATAAATTGGGTTGAGTGAGAACATCTTTGAGTGAACAACTCAAGCTCTAGGGCGATTCGTTGATGGCTAGTGAGGAGAGAGCCAAAAGCTCACTTTTCATTATCCAAATATACCACGCCCGTCCTTAAGCCAAGTTATAACCAAGACCTTAGGATTTCTAACTACTAGATGGAGAAACAATTGAGCTATTAGGTAGTAGGTAAGTGGACCATTGGATGCTGTATTTGGGACCTATGAACAACCTATAGCCATTAACCTGAACTAAGTTATCATCCTCTCCTTCTGGCATTGCGAAATTAATCTTAACTTGAGTTTATGGATTGTTGATTACATGTATATTAAGCATATTTGTGCATTATTTCTTGAGCATTACTACATGAGACTTTTTAGATATTTTGCTCTAGGATCATTCATTGTGTTCTGTTCTTATTCTCCTCCTACTTCTTCTTCTTGACTACCCTACTGTTCTTTACTTTTATTGTATCGGGACGATACAACTTTGAGTTGGGGGTCTTGATGTCTCCTCATTTGTGATAGTAAAATACACTCTTGAGACATCATTTTAGGCTTATTTATTAGTCTATAGGTTGATTTTAGCTTAGTTTAGTGCACTTTCCTATTTTGGGTCTTGATTTGTAGAATTATTATTTTTAGAGCATATTGGGTTTAATTGTTTATTTAGTGTGAAGCTTTAAAGATAATTATGAAGATTAATTAGAGTCCAAGTCAAAGACTACAACTTATGGAAAGAGATTTGCATGGAAATTGGAGATAGAAGGAAACTGAGTTCAAATAGGAAAAGGAAAAGCTGCCTAAATCTGGGACTCTGCAGAACACGTCTAAAGATTGGTGTTTTTACCTAAGAAATAGGCCGAATTTGGTAATTTCCTTCTAAAGGTCCTAGATAATTCTGTTTCGATTCTTTTGGTATCTTATAGAGCAAAATCCGACCAATAACGAAGAAGATACACTCAAAACAACGCAGCAGTGTTTTCCTTACGAATTTGAGTTGGGCCAGGAGTCCATTACTTAAGTTTATCTCCAAGAAACGAATTAGGTCAACCTATACCCTATAAATACAGCCTCTTAACACTCTTAAATCATCCTTGGCCAGACCCTAAGGCCAAGAGGAAGCTGCAACACAAGAGAAGAAGTCTGGAGGGAGCTGTGCAACAACTATGTCTCCTTCAACCTCTTATTTTGTAATTCTTTCTTCTTCTTTTCTTTGTATGAACTAATTCTCTTAGCTTAGGTTTTTGCATATGTATAATCTATGAATTCTAGTTCTTCTATCTAAGTTCTTTGGGAATTATATGTTTTAATCTGATATTAGCTACTTACCCTTATATTTGATTATGTGTTTTGATTTAATGACTGTTTTCCTTGCTAGTGCACGAGTATAGGATTACCTTAATAGTAGTTAGATGGTCACCTTGTAAGGGTGTTTAACTATTGAACCACCACATAACGTCTAGTGTCGATAGCAGTTCTGACAAAACATACTTCTAACTAGATAGTCATTAAGGTTTGTTTTAACCACCATATCACCAAGATTGCAGTATTTGCTTAGGGCCTTAGTGGCGTTTGATAACCCTATTTTAAATCACTTCTTGGTTGTGCCGTTTCCCCCTTAGTCGCTCTCAAGGTCTAAGGTAGTGGAATTTAGAATCCTGACTAAGTATACCAAGAGCTAATATTCTCCCTTATGAATTAGATTTAATAGATAGAATTAGAAGGATTAGTGCATACTAGTAAAACCTAAGTTATATCGTTCATACTATCTTCTTTTCTTTTCTGTTATTTATTTTCCGTCGTTAATTTAGTAGTTTAGTTTTCTTATTAAAAACCAAATAAATATCTATCTTTCTCTTCTTTCTCCTTGCGTATTATTATCTATCTTTAATATCTGCACTTGATAATTTGCATAAGTTCTCTCTAACTTTCGTCAGTCCCTGAGGAACGAATCTTCTTATCATTAAAACTTGCATACGTTCTGTAATACTTGCAGTACAGTGTTAGTTTAGGGTGTGTATTTGCACTTATTTATATCATTATTTTATCACACCTTAGGCCACACCACTTAATAAAGATGAAACACTATTTTGGTTGATGAAAACCTAAAAGTTTTTCTAGTCTCTCTTCGTTTTTTGTTTGTAACAACCTAAAAATACAAATATACATGAATCGTTATAATGGTAAAATAACTGTTAGTTATTAAAAATTAGAAGTTAAAACAGTTCGAATTAATGATTATTTGACGTTTAGGTGGAGTTGAGATATCAAGCTATTGTAATTTAAATTCATGTCATTGAATTTTGAATTCTCGTTCTTAACCCTTTCATTGAGACATAATTAAAACATATATACTCATTAAACTATTTAATATCGTAACATAAATTTTGTCTTAGTAAACTATATCCAGAATAAGATTTTGATATGAAAGAGTATTCTTAAAAAATGCTTTGATATTTTAGGTTTTCTTGGTATTCTATATTTAAATTTGCTTCACTATCTAAGATATTCTTATGGAATTTTACCACCACATATTTTGGAGCTTCTAAACCCTTCCAATACACTTTTCAGAAGTCCTTTTTCCAAGTAGCCATCAGAATTAGAATTATGAAAGTTGAATCAAAGCAAACAAATAATTGGATTAAATTTGGAAGGACTGTAAAAAGAAGGTCCCTCTAACAAAATAAATCATCTAGTTGAAAAATCAAACTCCCTCATATCCACGTACAATATTCTAGCGGATACAAGAGTTGAGAGGTTGTGTGTAGTTAATTGTATTGGATAAAAATGTGATTAAAATTTGCATCACAAGTTTCAAAAGAGTCATTACACAAGATGCAAATATTGATGTAAAAACATCATCAAAAGTCATCTAGACATAATAAAAGTTCGACAAAAGATATTAAAGAAAAAATCTAGTAACATTATGTAAGAAAATAGAAAGTCTACATCAAAAATTATTTGTTAAAGAAGTAATATAGTATAAAGTTGTTATTAATAAATAATATATTTATCAATACCATATACTATTTAATAGATAATTAAATTATATAGAGTAAAATATACAAGAAATTATACATTTCAACTAGTATAATTATAATGCAACAAAAAAGAATATTTAATGAGAATAAGGTATTATATTAACTGAAAACAAAAAAACAAGTAAATAACAAAAAATATCCAAATATTTATTATCTTCTCAACCAAATAAAAAACTTATATTCATGTTTATTTCAAATATTCCTTCCATATGAGTACTTAAATAAATGAAAGTATAATCTATTTATTTGGAATACTATTTTCTATGATAATTCTAATAAGATTGAGATAATGTTACAATGTTCTTCATAAGAAATCAAATTATATGTAGAAATAATTTTTATGTCCATATTGTTTTTCAAATGTTACTTAATGTCAAGAACATTTACTTTATGTTTTGATTTTATAATATTTTGCGTATGAAATTTGTTTTAAGATATACATATTATTAGTTTTATCATATACTGAGTAAATAAATGTATATATTTAGATATCTATGTTAAAGAATGAATTGAAAATTTTATGAGTTCAAATTGTATGAATTAAAAAATAAATCAAAATAAAATGAGAAGTATGGGGACAGTAAAAGAAATTTTATAACACTAAGATACGAGCGATAAATTGTTAAACTCTACTAAGTGCCAATTTAGAAGTGTTTATAGGGAAAAATATTTAATAGTGCTTCTAGAACATTCTAAGTGTGTTAGTCCCTAAAAAACCTTTTTAAGAGAACTATCAAATATATGCTTCTTAAAAAAATATACTTAAAGTGATTTTAGATTATAAAATAATTTTTATAATTTTTTAAAATATTTCAATTCAATTCTAAAAGCGTTTTTATATTAAAATAAGCAGTTCTGAACAGACACTATGTATATATACCTCTCTTGAATACAATAAATATATTATTTATATCTATTAGTTTAAAGGTATTTTATAAATGTTTATAATTTTTTAATGTATTATATTTTTTTTAAAATTTTAGGTACGCAGGAAGAACAAATGAGTAGTTAAATATTATTGAATAATCTTAAGGCTAACTAAACCAGGTCCGTCATCCTTTACTACTAAATTTAAATACATTATTTGACTTAAATCTCACACACAACACTTTTATCATTCTCTCAATTTATATTGTGTGTTATAATTTCTTCAAGATTATCTTTCTCGTAATTGTTATTTATATTGAAATATATATATTTGTTTAAAATACATCAAAATCCTCATTAATTAGAGTAACCAAGTACAATACTATTACAAATGGTTACAATATTCTCGTTTTTATGACATTTCATTATATTGATCCTTGTTTAAAAGAATTGTTTTGATAAAATGTTAAGACCATAAATCAAATTTTATAGTCTTTTAAGGATAAAAAATTCCACAAATCTAATAACTCACTCAAACATCTTGAACTACTAACCAATTTTATTTTTTATGGATTTTAAATGTTATTAAATTTATTGCCCATACAGTTTTTGTCACAAATAATATTATTGTATTTATATTTAATTTATAAATCATATCTATTTGAAATTAATACATAAGCTAAAATATTTTAATATCCTAGAGTGAACAATATAAAAATTTAAATTATTACTATTATACACAATTTTATTTTAAAATAAACAACACTTTAGAATTATATTTTACTACAATTTCTTTTAGTTTACTAATTTTAATATGATTTTGATTACTATAATTATATGGTATGTATCTCAAAACTTTTCAAATATATTATAGAATAACAATTACGCTATTAAAAATTGTATTAACATATAAACAAGTTATACATAAATTATATTATGTTAAATAAATTAAAATAACTATTAAAGACACCATAACTCAACACTTATTAGAGGTTTTAATTAAAAAATAATAATATAAAACAAAAAATTACTAAAATCTCACAAATAATTCATTCATACTAGCCAAATGAAAAATTAAATTCTAACCTAGCACATATGAGGTTAGTAAATATATTCAGGTGTTGTCAATATAAAATTATCGTTGGATAAGTATATGTATGAAAGATTTTAAGTTATGCGTCAAACATAGCTAATTGGCATAAGAGTATGTTGTTGTCTTATATTCATATTCAAATTTAATATATATTTAATTATTTTTTTACTTAGACAACCTATTATATATCGTTATCAACTAATATGATATGACTACTTGTTTCATATAATAATTTAATACCCATTAATAGGTCTCTTTCTGCTTGAATATTTAATATTTTAATCATAAACATTAAGTCCAAATTTTACACCTAGTTTTATTTTATTAATTATTATATTTCTACTAAATAAAAATAAAATCTTTTAATATTATATTTTTTGTATGAATGTTATAGTTAACAAATTTTTCAGTCACATACATTATTACATTACTATATTTAATAAAAAATTGTTACAGTATGTAAAAAAGTAGAAATTATAGATGAAAAATTATTTAATCAAGAAATAATATTATACTAAAAGAAAACAGGGAATCGAAACACAATTTATGGCCTTTGGCGAAGCTATCGGTGTAGATATTTCCGACACCTTACACTACATTAAAAAGTATATTAAAAAGAGTTGCATCTAATTAGAATTTTAATATGATATTTATAACTATTAGGGTAATATATGTTATTAATCATATTGTTTCTAGCTTCATATGTGACAAAGTTGTAATTTGTAATCTTCGAACACCCAATTGTTTTATCTAATATAATTTTTAATGTAATGTTATCTTGACACATTTGTCTACAACCTTGTTAATTTTATTTAAACTAATAACTAAAACACCAATTTGTTCATAAAAAAATAAAACAGAGAAAATTTATCATTGTATATATCTTTTAAGAAAAATAAGTTTAATACAGTAAAGATTTAGTATTACTTTTACATTGTTGACCAAATATTATCAAATTCATTAAATAATATTTTATTAGAATGAAATCTAATATTTACTCTAAAAACTAAATCAAAAAAATTATATACTCACATGCACTAGTTGTAATACATTTACTTTCCTCCCAATAAAATGAAATATTAATAAAAAATAACCTTTAAAATCTTAAAAACATAGAAACCTTTCTAAATAAGTACATTCATATAAAACTATGACTAACTGTAATTTATAGTTAAACTCATTTATCGGCAGTACTTCATTTTATAAAAAAAACTTATATTTCTTAGCCATTTAACCTACTTAATGAGAAATAAACTTTTCTACTTCCCTCAATAAGGTTTATTTCATTCTATTTAAAAAAACAAGACTAATAATCTTCAGTGCCAATGCAAATATTTTCACTCTATCAATTACATATTAATAGTATTTTTGAAACTCCCATTTTCCAAAAACATACCTCACAAGTAACTACACCCTAGAGTTTCAATAACAAAATCATTAGTTAAATAAAATTTACCCGAAAAGCTTTATTGATTTCTCTATATGAAGTAATTAACTTCATCAAACTCAAGGAGTTGAGCGTAATAGGGTTTCCTTAATCGAGATGAAACACATGTGTTTGGTTGATGAAAACCTAAAAGTTTTTCTAGTCTCTCTTTGTTTTTTGTTTGTAATAACCTAAAAAGATAAATATACATGAATGGTTAAAATGGTAAAATAACTCGTTATTAAAAGATAGATGTTACGAATATTAGCCAAACCTTTTCATAGCCACCCTTCATGATGCCCTATAAATATTAAAATTAAACAAATGGTTAACTAATTAAAAGAACAAAAAATAAAAATATTACACCTTAAAATGTATAAATTTATATAGAAGAAATCAATTTAAAAAAGGTTAAAACATAACAACAATAATTGCTCAACTAAGTGTAGTTTGACCGGTAAATACATATTTCGATGGTTAAAAATATGTGATGAGAGTTTCTCAAACTTGTATGGTTACTTCGATAAATATAAAATTGTAATATTTTTTACATATGGTTCTATAGAATTTTGGGTTTCAAACAGTATAATGGTCTATTAAAATAAAAAAATTAGATACATAGAGCAGCTTATTAATTGTTGTAATTTATATACATATTTATTTATTCGGGAATGCATTATTGTTGTTGAATCTTTCAATAATTATGTGGGTATGCAAACTTCCCAGTAAGTTATACCTCTTTGGTCAATTCAAAATTAATTCATATATATGCTACCATTTTTATTTGGTATTCTAATAAAATTCCTGGTATAGATTGTGTTTGTCATCTTTCTATTCTTCGCCAATACGTTGAATCTAGTTATAGTTGACTTTTTTGTTTAGTCTATATATTTAACTATCACAAAAATTTATGTGTCTTGAAACCAAAATAATTTACAAAATAATAAAATCTATGGATACCTTAAGATTATTATTTTATAGCATGCTTGTGTTAGAATGGAAATGGAATATAAATAAAATGTATTGGTATACAAGAATATGTGGTTGACTAGGACACTTTTTAGTTATATCTTTAGTATCCTAATCCATGTTTATCTTTTTTGTGTTTTTTATATATATTTGTTTAATTGATTAGTTAATTTTTCTATTCATTTTTATCCTGCTCCTTTTGGGTTGTAACCCCATTTAATGTTGTTTCTTTTTCGGAATTACAAAATCTAATACTTTATATTGATAGTATTATTTAGTAACCAAGTACATTGAGAAATTGCGTTAGACAACAACTCAATAAGAAAGTGACATGTGGTAAATAATATAATATTATTAGTTATGTAATAATTAGAATAGGTTAAAACTTCGAAGTACATTTATTCACAAATGATAATAATTCAGTTTGAAAAGAAAAAATCAAACTTACGGAATTAAATTCCACAATATTTGAAGAGATTCCAAAATAAATTTATAAAAGTATAGAACTGATAAATTTTCATGAACACGTTACACAAGAAAAAATTTCTTATAGGTTACAAATATAGGGGTGGACACATGTCAATGTGAAAATATTTTATCCATTAAAATACACCAAGTATTGGTACGACTAAATATAAGTTATTTTATACGATTATATCATCACTTGCTCAACTATTAGGTTTTTATGTGATTTATACAATCTTATAATTTAAAATGTTTCATATATTTTAGTATGTATAATTATTTGTTGGAAAGGAAATTACAATACAAAAATATATCAAAAATTTATATTATCCAGAATATAATATACTATGTATATATATTATCTTTATATATAGACTCTTATGAGTAGTAACTTTTGAGGAAACTGAATTTTTTATTTGTATTTTCTAAATCAATTTTATAAAAATAAAGATCTAGCATGAATAATTTTAACTAATGAAACATTTAGCTTATAAAATTAGTTGCAATGCTACGAAAAAAAGTCATATAGTGATTTCTTGTGCTGGTAAGGGTGGTTGTTGATTGTGGATGTTATTTGTTTTTTAAAATTTAAAAAAAGAATATGAGGTGTCAAGAATGAAGAAGCTCAGAGCTACCAAAGAAGAAAATATATTTTAGCGTTTTTTATTAGTATTATAAAAATATCCAACATAAGATAATTGGTCCAAAATTAAATGTAACGTTATTCCACTTTAAAATTATCCTTATTTAGGCCCAAATAACAAATAATGGACTTTGAGTCTAAACTTATTTTAGTTGAAAAGTATTATAGAAAACCCATATGTGAACAAGTGTCGATCTTCACTAGTGGAGAGATATATAATCAATAGAATATATAGTGTATTTGAAACAAATTTTTCATGGATAAATATAATATAAAATTTGTGACCTCCATCAATTGTTGTGGTTGTCAAAGTAAAATAATTTTAAATGATAAACTTATTTTTTCTTCTCATGAAAGCCTTATTACATTAACCTCTACAAAATTGTAAATATCATTACTCTGTCACCTAATCACCTAATGTGCAACGTTTTGTAGAAGATAATATTGATAGACAAGTATGAAGTTGTAGTAGTTTAATTAATTTGTAAAGATTATGAGAACGTAATTGTGTTTGGAAATCACTACAATATTTTTTTGGCCTCCTTTTATATTTCTAAGGCCATTCCAATGTGCAATTTTGTAATGTTATTATACAACATATTCCCATACGTCATCCTGATGTGATGGCATAGTGTAAGTTGAGGTCATATACTCATCAATCACTACATTAGATTTTCAATATAACTTTGTTACGAGAAATGTAATTAAGATGATATGCATGTTTCTCTCATTATATCAAGTTATATGAGAAAAAATAGAAATAGTGATCTCAACTAGATTACAAAGAATCATCTGGCAGATTGTCTTCCTAATTATTGGATTATATGAAATTATATTGTTTATTAAAGTCTTTCATATCTTATTTGACTTGTAAGGTGTCATGTGTCTATTAAACTAATATATACTCTTGTTGTATTTATTTTTTGCCTTTCAATCTTTAAATGAATTAGATATATTTTGACAAAAAGTGCTACTATATATTTTTTTCTCATGTATATTTAATTAAATAATTATAAAAATACAATATCACAACATATCCTAAAGACACAGTTTGCAAGTTAATTAATAGTAACCCAAAACATCTCTACCCTAGACACTTATTACTACTGAAGTCTGCTAAAGGAAATTGTTGTCCACTACGGTGAAAGTTGCGTCTGATATCAAAGGTATCTTATCTGTTTCTCAGACGTAATGTTGTGAGCAACCATCTTGGAATCGATCGAGGCAAACTAACTCATCATCTAGTCCTCCAAAAAAACTTCATCGATAGAAGTATGTAAGATCTCCAAACCATCATTAAAATCGTCAACCTCTTTCAACATATCATTAATTTCCTCCCCACCATCTTCAACATTTTTGGCGCCGGAAGGACAATCTCTAGCGACGAGTAGAAAAAGTTTTTTAGGTCATCAATTTTGAATTTTTGAGGGTCATGAACATTTTGGAAAGAGATATTTCGGCCTTTTGCGAGGGATTCTGGCACGAGGTTCTTGGCGAGTTGGCATAGGATGATTGTGTTCATCCATATAAGTCACAATAAGAATAGTAGGGCTAGTTTTGTTTTGATCTACTTGATTTCGACCTAGGCACTCCTTTGATGTGACACATTTGTAGTAACTCTTGGTTTTATTCAAAATATTGATTATAATTCATTTGAAACTTACTAAACATCTATAAATACATTAAAAAACAAATACGCATTTTTTAGACGTCCTATATAAGTGTGAAATAAGGTTAATACAATAAAGATTTCATATTACTTTTAAATTGTTGACCAAATCTTATCAAATTCATTAAGTCGTATTTATTTAGAATGAATTCTAATATTTAATTTAAAACTAAGTCATAAAAATTATATACTATTATGCAAGGGTGCTAATACATTTCCTTGGCTCCCAATAAAATGGAATGTAATAAAAAAACATAACCTTTTAAAACTTTAAGACATAGAAACCTTTCTAAATAAGTACATTAATATAAACCTATGATTAACATTAATTTTTGGTCAAACTCATTTGTCGGTAGTACTGTATTTCTTAAAAAAACTTATATTTCTTAATCATTTAAACTACTTAACAAGAAATACACTTATTTGCATCCCTAAAATAGGTTTTTTCATTTTGTTTTAAAAAAACAAGACGACTAATCTTCACTACAAATTCAAAGATTTCCACGGTATCAATTACATATTAATAGTAGTTTTGAAACTCCCTTTTTCCAAAAGCATACTTCACAAGTAACTACACCATAGAGTTTAAATAACAAACTCACTAATAAATAAAATTTACCTAAAAAGCTTTATTGATCTATCTATACGAATTAATAAACTTCTTCAAACTAAAGGAGTTAGGCGTAATAGGGTTTCCTTAATCGAGATGAAACACTACTTTGGTTAATGAAAACCTAAAAGTTTTTCTAGTCTCTCTTTATTTTCTTTTTGTATTAATCTTAAAATAAAAATATACATGAATGGTTAAAATTTTAAAAGAACTAGTTATTAAAAGTTAGAAGTTAAAAGTATTAGCGGAACCTTTTCATAGCCACCTTTCTTGGTGACCTACAAATATTTTAATAAAACAAATAGTTAACTAATTAAAAAACAAAAAAAACAAATAAATAACACCTTAAAATGATTAAATTTATATAGAGGAAATAAATTTAAAAAATTGATTAACTAATTATAGTTTGCATATTTCGATGGTTAAAACTATTGATTGAGAGTTTCATAAAATTTTATATTTACTTCGATGAATATAAAACTGAATTTTTTTTTTACATATGGCTCTATAGAATTTTGGGTTCCAATATTGTAATGTACTCATACAACAGAAAAAATAGATATACAGCGTGGGAGTTTATTTATTTGGGAATGCATTATCGTTGTTAGATTATTTATCGATCGGTTTTTTGTATTTCTCTTATGTTTCATATATTTTTTTGATCTATCAATCATTACATGGGTATCCAAACTTCCTGGAAAGTAATATTTCTTTGGTGATTAAAAAAATTATTTTAGTTAACATTCATATATATGAAACGTTTTTGTTTGTTGTGTTAGATTGAATTCTTTATATAGATTGTGTTTGTCATCTTTCTATTCTTCGACAATATTTTATATATCTATTTATAGTTAACTTGTTTGTTTAGTCTATATATTTAACTAGGTATTACACAACAAAAAATTAAGTGAACTAACACAAAAATAAATTAATAAATAATAAAATCTATGTATACCAAATAAATTAAGACTATTATTCTATATGTTCTAGCATGGTTTTGTGAGATTGGTAAGGGAATGGAATAAAATGTATTCTATTGTATTTGTATATACAAGAATATATGGTTGGTTCAAATATAGTGGGATTAATTTTTATATAATGTATTGGCTATGTAGGTCACTTTCTGGTTATAATTTTAGTATCATAATTCTAATTTATTTTTATTTGTCTTTTATTATATATATTTGTTAAATTTATTAGTTAATTTTTGTATTCATTTTTAACTTGCTCCTCTTGGGTTGTAACCCCGTTTAATGTTGTTTGTTTTTCTTAAATAAAACATCTAATACTTTATATTGATAGTGTTAATTAGTAACCAAGTTCATTGTCAAATTGCACAAGACAACAACTCAATAAGAAAGTGACAGATGGCAAATAATATAATCCTTAGTCCAATTTATGAGTGGACACATGACAATTTGAATATATTTATCCATTAGAATACACCATGTATTTGTAGGACTGAATGTAAGTTATTTGATACTACGAATATATCAACAGACTATTAAGTTTTTGTGTAACTTATACAATATTCTAATTTAAAATGTTTAGTATATCTTAGTATGTATAATTATTTATGGTAAGGAAATTACAACAAAAAAATATATCAATAATATATATTATTCAAAACATAATATACCATATAATTATAAAGTGATTAATATACTAACCTTGATTATTTTAAGAATATATCTGGATATTATCGAAATGCAATGATCATCGATCTCTGAACTATACTTTAAAATTACTTCAATTTTTATAGAGTACACCACCTTATGAAAAAAATGGTTACATGTGAATAATTAGAACCATACATTATTTTTATAATATATAAGAATCCATTGTATTTAACATTAAACTATTCATGAATATTTTGATATTTTTTATTTTTTAATTAAATAAAATTATATATCATTAACCCATAAACCACCACATCATATTAATTACATTTTTATATAAGAAAAAAGTATTTGTAAATAACATCTAAAAATATTTTTTAAATAAATATTTCTCTCAATTATATCAAGAAAATATGAATTTTTTTATATGACTAGTTAGATTTAATATAATTTTTACATAAAAGAATAAGATCTCAAATTGCCCAACAGAATGAAAATATTTGTAATGAAACTTTTTGTTTTGTATAAAATCTTATGAGTAGTAACTGCTTTATAGGATCTCAATTTTTTTTATTTGGATCTGGGATCTGAATTTTTTTTATCTATATTTTCTAAATCAATTCCAAAAAATATATATCTAGCATGAATAATTTTCACTTATAAAATGTTTAGCTTATAAAATTAGTTGCAATGTTACAAAAAATGTCACATACCGATTTCTTATGGTGGGTGGGGGTGGTTGTTTGATGGTGGACTTTTTTTTTTCATTTAAAGAAAAGATAAATTGTCAAGAAAGAAGAAGCGGAGAGATACCAAAGAAGGAAATAAATTTTATGTTTTTTTTATTAGTACTAGTAGGTACTAGAAAAATTAAAACATAAGATAATTGGACCCAAACAAAATGTAACTTTTTTCACCTCTAGACTTATCCTTATTTAGACCCAAATAACAGATAGTGAACTTTTAGTCTAAACTTATTTTAGTTGAAAAATATTATAGCAAGCCCAACTGTGAACAAGTGTCTTCATCTTCACTAATGGAGAAATATATAATCAATGTAATACATAGTCTAGAAACAAATTTTTCATTCATACATATAATATAAAATTTGTGACTTCCATCAGTTGTTGTGATTCTCAAAGTACAATATATTTAATTTATAAACTTATTTGTTCTTCTCATGAAAGCCTTATTACCTTAACCTCAACAGAATGATAAATCTCATTACTTGGTCACCTAATGTGCAATGATTTGTAAACGTTAATATGGATATAATAGACAAGAACAAAGTTGTACTAGTTTCGATAATTTGTAAATATTATGAGAACCTTATGTGGTTTGGAAATCGATACAATATTTTTTTCCTCCTCCTCAATTGCTAAGGGCATTCCAATGTGTAATTTTGTAATGTTACTAAACAACATGTTTTCTACGTCATCATTAGGTGATGTCGTAGTGTAAGTGGAGGTCATCTACTCACCAATAATTACGTTAGATTTTCAATATAACATTGTTACTAGAAATGTAATTAAGATTCTACTGAAGTCTCTCTCATTATATCAACTTTTATGAGTGAAAATGGAAATAGAAAACTCGACTGGATTACAAAGATTCATCTCGCATATTGTTGGGAATTTTATACTAACACCTTAGGTGTCGTGAGAGATGTGCTTACACCGCCTAGGCACAAATTAATGAAAAAAATTGATTAATTATAAAATGCCCCCTAGACGTAAGACCCTGGTCAACTGCCAAATCCACGAAACCGATTATACAAAATTGATTAAATATATACAGTAAGAGTTTGATTGACTGTTTATATTTGTATCCCATATTATGTGTTCGTCTGGCAATAAGATTAAAACATGTTGAAGAACGGATTTTAGATGTAATCAAAGGATTCGATTTATGTTGGATTTTTCAATTTGAATTTTGTTATAAATTTTACAAATACACTCCCCGTATCGATAAGTTTTGATGATAAAGTCATTATCAAAAATATATAAGAGAACCTTAAGAGATTTGTAAACAGAGAGAGATTGAGATATGAGAAATGTGTATTTTATAGTAGGAGAGTAGAGACAAGAGTGTGTACATTTATTATCAAATTATTAGCATTTGTTTATAAGAAATATATACGACTTTGGAAGAATTATACCTGGATCAAATCCCTTACACTTCTTTATTTCACTAAACTTATCTATTTTGTATCACAGTCGAGGATGATGTCTCAGGATTCACCCATCTTTCTTACTACAAATTGTTTCTTATTAAATTTCTCTATATCTTTTGCAATTTGTGTTCCCTACTGTATCTTATGGACAATGTTGCTTGATGTGTCTGAACTTGCTGTTGTTATAGCATGTTATCTCTGTTTTTATTTTTAAAATTTCTCATGTGGATTGCTTGAACTTTCATTTCAATGAAATTTTTTTCTTACACGATCCATTGTTTAATCAAATTTATTTATTGTTCATACTATGTAGTCAAAATAGAACATAAGAAAAATATAAAATTATATTTATATTACAAAATAAAATATTTAACATATGTCCGCCTTTATAATTAATCCCTCCAATTTCTCAAATCAAGCTATTAGAGGGAGAAAAAATTTGAACCATCTTGAACTAGTCTCAAACTTTATATAATGTATATGCGAATTTGAATAAGAATAAGTGGATATTATTATTTATCTAATTAGAATTTTAATATGATATTTATAACTATTAGGGTAATATATGTTGATAATAATATTGTTTCTAGTTTCATATGTGACAAAGTTGTAATTTGTAATCTTCGAACACCCAGTTGTTTTATCTTATATATTTTTTATGCCATGTTATCCTGACACATTTATCTGAAAATGGTCTTTAGCAAATTCACTTGAAAATGTGAGTAATTTCTATAAATTAATTCGAACTAAGCAATGAAAAAAAAACCTTGAAATTTTTTGTATAAATATTCCCATAAAAACTTGCAAAGTTGTATGATGGAAAAATATTTGCTACTTTTATAATCCATTGATATATTTGGCTATTTTATAAAACGGGACCTACACCGAAACAAAAACTTGTTTATAAATATTTTTATAAATTTATTGAGTTTCAAGTAGGTACAATTTAAATTCGAAAATCGCACGAACCAAACTAAACATTGTGACACACCTAAACTAAAAAAAAGAATGTTTTCACATATACATACATATCAATTGAAAAATCAATCACTGCATCCATATTATAGGGACACATTAAGTGAGTGTAAACGAAATTTTTTCTTCTCATGCATAATTATTAACATATAACAATTTATTATTTTATCAAATTATAAATTTATCAATCAACATATTTTTTATGATTTTGCAAGATTCTAAAATGACATAGCTTTAAAACTTTCTTGGGATTTTCTCCCCTAGATGTAGGTCTACAAAAATAATCAATATTCATATACTAAAAGAAAATTTAAAATTATTTCATGAAAAATATAGGCTCAGATTCTTATTGATTCAGGTTATATGTCAAAGATATAGTTTATGTCTCAATAAAATATTCTATTTGATCACACAAAATACTTCTAGGATCTAAAATAATAGATATATATCCTTGTTGTATTAAAGCCTTTTCATACTCAAGAGTCGAGAATGTACTACCTTAGCGTAACCTAAAAAATCCTATTCCAAAACCCCCATGATATCAAACTCTGGTAGGAGTTAATAGAGGAGTTCCACCTAACAATCTGAATAATCCGCATATAGAGCAAGATTTTTCCGAGAATAAGCCAATTTCATATTCAAGCTGTTTGATTCAAGCCAGATCACGATATGCAAAATCAATTTATGATTTATGGAAACTACGATGGTGCTACACAACAAGGTCAAGTTGTTTGGAGTAAGATTTTTATACAGATGTGTGATACCTACATTACTCAACTTGTCACTCATGAGACACTATATTACACCATTTTACTATTTTGATTTACCGGAGGTGCGAGTGAATGGTTGTATCATCAACCATCACATAAAATTATATCATGGACAAAACTGCAAGCAATTTTCTTTGATTGCTATTATCCACACGGTATGATAATGAAGAATCAAACAGAGCTTGCCATTTTCCACCAAGACGATGGTTAAAGTGTAGGCGAGACATAGATAAAGTTTCAACATAGGTTAACTAGATGTCCACTTCATGGTTATACCCTTCAGTTTCATTTTGTGATGTTCTATCAAGGTCCGATTATAATTCACAATTGAAAATAAATTACATTGAAAGAGAAGATTTTTCAAAGAAATGTGCCCTTGTATTTTTTATTTATAACAAATCTTATTGTTATTAATTGTTTTGATTTTTAATGATCTGCATTACTAAAAAAAATTGTCATTAACATATTTAGTTATATTTTTAAAAGTTAAGGAATACATTAACACACTAATATATAGATAATTAACAAATAATATGTTTATTTATAATAGATAAAATAGCATAAAGTGTCGAAAAATATTCTTAACATATCTTATTTTTCTCCCAAAATTTCAAGTTATGGTTCGGTTAAATTTGTTATCTTAATGGATTGTTGAGTTTGTTTAATTTGTTGAATATGTTTATAGGGGTTCATTTATAAAATAAGGCCCAAAGAACTTTATAAAGAATTATTTTGTCAATTGAAGGTCACAATGCTAAATAAGTCTTGAAATATCACTGTGGCTAGTTATGAATTTTTTTTTGTTGTACAATCCTATTGACCACTAACACCAAAAGCCCAACCCATATTATATGTGTATATATTCAAACCCTATTTTCCAAAACTCACCGCCTCCTTATTCCTTATTCTGTCCATCTCTACCTCTATATAAATCACCACTATAATAATGTAGGTAAGCGTATATGAATTTCCATTTCAGATATATGGGTAAATATTTACTTGATTTGTGTAAGCTTGTGAACAACATTGTATCGTTAATCACTAAGATTGATGGTCATAACATTTCAATTGAGGTATGCTTTTTTATTATACCTTTATTTATTCCTTATGGTTTGATTTTTATAGTTTTAATTTTAGGGTATCCGGTAAATGAATTTTGTATATAATTCTTGCACGTTATATATTCTTTAATTAACATAAATATATATTATTTTTAGGTTTCTGAATTATAAATTATTTTATAAAATACAACTATACATTATTTGATAAAATACATTTATACATTATTTTATAAAATACATGTGATGTTTATAATTTTTCTTAAAATATTTGTGCATCTAAAACTAAGTTATTATCGTTCTCAACCTAACTATTTTGTTATGAACAAAGAAATATCTCTATAAATCCACTAGTAAACAAAAAAGTTTAAATCTATATGGTAATTTTAACGACATACATATTGCATTTAAAAATATTTATTTAATCTCTAAAACATTATGTCTACTATTTAAAAGAAGAAAAAAATGATTTATGAGTTAAAGCCACTCCTTCGAAGCAATATCATTCAACTATATAATTCAATATGAGTCTCGTTACTAAATTCCTTACCTATCATTTTATCACTCGTGCATGTGGTCACACTTTTCATATCCCAACTTTAAAATAAGTAATTTACTCAAAAATGAAATGTCTTTACAGGTTGTTATTCCTCTTCATCTTCAAGTTCTTTACATGTTCTTTACAGGTTCTTTACAGTGTTGAAATTACGGATGCGTATTTACCTCCATGGACAATATACAGTGTTTCTGAAGCTATTATTGGGTCTGATGAGACTAGTTTTGAAGCCAGGTATATATATATATATATATATATATATATATATGCAGTAATTAAATATTAATATTGAAAATAATTAATTCAGTGTTATGTTATTATGATGTAGTTTTGTTACGGAACAAGTATCGATGGGATTTAATGATAGTTTAGAAATGGTTGAATAAAATTGTGAAGATGAAGAAGGATTGAAAAAGAGTGTTTGGAATAGGAAATGCCAAACTTTTTTCTCATATGAGTTGTATGTTTGTTAAAGGGTTTAAGTATAGTGGTGGATCTTATACTCTTTCTATTGGCCCTGTTTGATCTATATATGTATTTTGAATTCTTTTTTGGACACAAACTTTTCAAGGTTTATGTAATCTCTTGGTTGTATTAATGAGCTTTGTACAAGGTTTATTTTTGGGGCATTTTGGGTACCTTATCGTTGATATTTGAAAACAATTGGGTGAAGAAACACGGTTATGTTGAAAGTGAAATTTAAAGTATCTTGAAAACATTTCTCTATTTATAAAGATAGAAAATTATATGTTGAACATGCTTAATATACTTATAATTTAATTAATAAAACAACTATACTCTTACGTTATTGAAGGTCCACTAGTTAAGAGTGTTATCTTCATTAAAATATCTTCATTAAGAGTGTTACTTTTACAAGATAAAGGACTAAATTGCAGAAGATTCCTTACTTTTATACCATAAGTAAGAGAAAACAAAATATACAACAATTAATATGCTTTTTTCTTCCTTAGTCTTTACAGTTTACACCATGAAATTCCACAACATAATTGGAGGTTTTTCAAAATTGACATCTAAACTTAATAAAGGAACATAAACATCAAACAAAAATTAAAAATTGAAATGAAATATAATTAAGGATACGATTCGTTCAGAAGTAGTTTATAGTAGAAGCCCAAATAGCATGACCCCATTTTAAACAACAGAAGCCCAAAATCACTTTGGAAAAAAAGAAGAAGAGAGAAGCCCATCTTCAAACCCATCTTGAAACTGAATCTCTTTTAAATTAAATATAAAAGGAACATAACAAATTTAGCAAAACAACCAAATATATCTCTCTACACTTACTTCTCACCCGAAAAAAAGACTCACTTCTCAACGGAAAATACACTCATTTCTCACCGGAAAATTCTCTATTGTACGAGAAGGAAAACTCTTCATTTCACCACGTTGATTTCTATTTCTCAATTCAATGGCTTCTTAGCTTCGCTCTCTCACTGTGCCTCTTCACCTCTTTTAATATGCAATTTGCTCAGGTACATATTGTTTGTCTCATAAATTATTGTCTTATCCGATTTCTTTTTCATGTTTAGCTATTATTCTTATCTGTAATATATGGAATTTCATTTAAACAATCAATTTTCTGATATTCTGATGAGTTTAGTTTGGTTTTTGCTGCAGAACTGTAAGAAGTTAGATGAAGAAAGAAAGGTAAAGTAGGAAATATCGATATCCTTTCATTCAATTGACTACTACTATTTATACAGATGATAATGAAAACTACCAAAGCTAGAATTTAGGAACACTAATGCACTACTTCACTACTTCAGTTAACACTATAATTCAGGAGCATTACTAACAAAAGGAACAACTAACTCATGACTAAATATAGTAACTACTTGCAGGTACAGATACGTATCATTCCTTCCCCCTTTAAGGATCCTTGTCCGCAAGGATAAAGTCTGGATATGTCTTGGTGAAGCGCCATTTATTCTCCCAGGTTGCATCTTCTCTTGGAGCTCCTTTCCATTTAACTAATATTTCTGACCTTGGGCGATATTTTCCTTTTTGAATGACTCTGTGATCAAGTACAATTTCGGGTTGTGGGAGTATAACAGAGTCATCTGAGACAGTAGGGAGCTGACTTGAAGCCGGAGTGAGTAAGGGACCCACATGTTTTCGCAACTTGCTGACATGAAATACATTGTGAACTTGAGAGCCTGGTGGGAGACCCAAGCGATACGCTACTGGTCCAACTTTTTCGAGAACCTGATAAGGCCCAAAAAAACGTGGAGCAAGCTTCATTGACGCACGAAAAGCCACAGATGTTTGCCGATACGGTTGAAGCTTGAGATACACATAGTCCCCAACATCAAAGAACACGTCGCGCCGTTTATGATCTGCTTGATGCTTCATTCTCTGGCTGGCCAATGCAAGGTTATGACGTAGCTCACGCAAGATTGTATCACGATCACAAAGGTACTCATCTACTGCTTGAATTCGAGAAGTACCTGGAACGTAAGCGAGTATATTCGGCGGTGGAATCCCGTAAATAGCTTCGAATGGTGTCATTTTGGTGGAGGAATGGACAGTTGTATTATAGCTGAATTCAGCCCACGGAATCCACTCGATCCATTTTCGTGGTTGATCTCCTGCAAAACACCTCAAATATTGTTCCAAAGTACGATTAACCACTTCCGTTTGACCATCAGTTTGTGGATGATAACTAGAACTCATGCAAAGTTTACTTCCTTGTAAGTGAAATAGCGCTTTCCAGAACGAGCTTATAAACACTTTATCTCGATCGCTTACTATTGATGTTGGAACACCGTGGAGGCGAACTACATTTGCTATAAATGATTTAGCAACTGTGACGGCTGTGTATGGATGTTTTAATGCAACAAAATGAGCATATTTGGTTAAGCGATCCACAACTACCATTATAACAGTATACCCATTTGACAACGGAAGCCCTTCAATGAAATCCATCTATACTTCAGTCCACATCCGAGTAGGAATAGGCAAAGGTTGTAGTAGGCCGGCTGGTTTCATGCAATCTGTTTTGTACCGTTGACATATGTCGCATTCCTTTAGAAATTCCTTCACTACTCAACGCATATTAGGCCACTCAAAACTGTGCTTGATACGAGAGAGTGTTTTATGGAATCCAAAATGCCCACCAGTTGGTGATGAGTGGCAATCCTCGATGATTTGATGAATTAAAGTCGAAGTAGGACTTAAATAGACCCTGTTGTTTTTGAACCAAACTCCATCTCGGTGTGCTAGTTTAGAAGATGAATCTGTTTGATCCAATCTTCCGTAAAATGGATCGTGTTGAACTTCCTGTTGCAATTTCGGCCACCAATCCGCACGTGGCATAGAGATGGATAAGAACTGAAACTCAACCACTCGAGACAGAGAGTCAGCAGCTTGATTTTCGGCTCCACGCTTGTATTCAATTTCATAGTCATAACCAAGAATCTTTGGAAGCCATCGAGTTTGAGCTGGGGTAGTAATTCTTTGTTCGAGTAAATATTTGAGGCTCTTTTGGTCCGTGCGAACCGTGAATGGTTTGCCGAGAAGATATGGACGCCATTTTTGAATTGACTTGACCACAGCCAACATTTCTTTTTCATATGTTGATAATAATAATGCTGACCCTTTTAACGCTTCGCTGAAATAAGCTATCGGCTGATTATTTTGAGAAAGAACTGCTCCTATTCCGATCCCACTCGCGTCACATTCAATGAAAAATCGTTGAGAAAAATCTGGAAGGCATAGAACAGGTGAGGATGTTAATGCTTCTTGTAGTCTTCGAAAAGCAAGTTCGGCAGCCTCATTCCATTTAAATGGTTCCTTGCCCAAGAGTTGATTTAATGGAGCTGCTATACATCCAAAGTGACGGATAAATTTGCGATAATATCCCGCGAGACCGAGAAATCCACGTACTCCCTTTGTTGTCGAAGGTGTCGGCCATTCCAAAACAGCTTTTATTTTTATGGGGTCTACAGCCACCCCACGTTCAGAAATTATATGGCCTAGATAGTTCACCTGAGTAACGCCAAACCTGCACTTTGTTTCTTTAGCAAACAACTCATTAGTCTTAAAAATTGTGAGGACTATTCGAAGATGTGAAAGATGATCGTCCCATGTCTTTGAGTATATCAGAATGTCGTCAAAAAAAAACCAATATAAACTTCCTGAGATAAGGGCGAAATAAATCATTCATGAGGCTTTGGAAGGTGGATGGTGCATTAGTAAGGCCAAACGGCATCACAAGGAACTCGTAGTGACCTTCGTGTGTCCGGAAAGCTGATTTTGAGACATCTTCTTCCTGGACCCGAATTTGATGATATCCTGCCCTCAAATCTAACTTGGAGAAGAATTTGGCTCCGTGAAGCTCATCTAGAAGTTCATCAATAACTGGGATTGGATATTTATCCTTTATTGTGATGTGGTTTAATGCTCGGTAATCGACACAAAATCGCCAATCGCCATCTGCCTTTTTAACCAATAAAACAGGTGATGAAAACGGGCTGATACTTGACCTTATGAACCCTGATTTCAATAATTCCTTCACTATTTTCTCAATTTCGGTTTTTTGGTAGTATGGGTATCGGTATGGTTTTACACTTACTGGTTCAGTGTTAGGCTTTATAGGAATGTGGTGATCGTGCGGTCTTTTTGGTGGTAATGTAGTAGGGGTTTCAAAAACTTTAGAGAATTCTTTTAGAAGGTTTGGTAGGTCAGATGGTTGATGAATAGTTTCAGAGGTGTTATGAGAAAGTAATATTTGAAATAAGAACCCCGAACCTTGAAGACAATTGAGATCTTTATCGGTTAAGGCTTCTAGAGCAGCTGTTTTAAGACCTTGAAATGTGCATGATTTATTCCCGATCTTGTAAGACATAGTTAATTGTTTGTAGTCCATCTCTATTGGTCCGAGAGTTTCCAGCCATTGTACTCCTAGAACCATTTGACAAGCTGCAACGGGAAGTACATAATAATCAGCAGTAATAGATTTACCTTGGATGTAAACAGTGAGATCTTTGCATAGGCCCTTGCAATCAATCTTTTCTCGGTTGGCTACCATGACCTGGAACCTTTTTTCTTGCATCACATGTAATCCATGTTTCGTGATAATAGCTTGATCTATAAAGTTATGTGTGCTGCCACCATCAATGAGTATTGTAACATTTTTATTTTTTAGCTTTCCCTGTACACGAAGTGTTTGGGGATGATTGACTCCTGATATGGCGTGAAAATAAATCTCAGGTATGACTTCCTCCGTATCAGATTCCATTTCGAGATGTTCGGTTTTTTGAACGCTTGATTGATCCAAGTCTTCGATCATGAATATTTGTGGTCGTTCGCATCGATGGCCGGGACTAAACTTCTCATCACAGTAATAGCATAACCCCTTCTCACGACGCTCTCTCGCCTCTTGATTTGTGATTCTTCGGAAAGTGGTTGGATTAGAATTTGCACCTGTGTTTACACGTTGTACAGGTGGAGGTGGAGGCCCTAGTACACCTGGATTAGAATTAGGACTTATTTTGGATCCTACTGGTTGAGCACGAATCGAGTAATTTTGTCTCTTTTGAATGCGGTTGCGTTCTTCTACCAATCGAGCCACTCCAATAGCTTCAGACAAACTCCTTGGTTGTTTGATTTTCACATCTAAACGAACATCGTCTCGAAGACCTGCAATAAAACATCCAACAAGAAATGCCTCCGGTAAGCCATCAACTTGGTGAGAAATTTTTTCAAAGGCTTCTTGATAAGTTGCCACTGTAGAAGTATGTTGGAGGCGAGTGAGAGCTTCCGAAGGATCCATAAAATCCGTTGGACCAAAGCGGATAAGAACTGCTTTAGTAAATTCGTCCCACGTTTCTGGTCCACGGAATTTCATGAACCAGCGATGCCATTGTAGAGCTATACCTTCCAAATGGAAAGATGCTAATTGGATTCGTTGCTCTTGATTAATATTTTGAAACTCAAAATATTGTTCGCACTTGTAAACCCAACCAGTCGGGTCTTCTCCGTTGAATTTTGGAAAGGGTAACTTGAGGTGGTGATAGTTTTGTGTATAGGATTTGATAGTGTTTGGGGATTGTGATGTGTCTCCATGGTAAAATGGATTGATTTCGGGTGAGGGATTATGGTGAGTGTGAGAGGCTCGCAAAGCTTGTAACTCAGTTAGCACGGCTTGTAGGGTAGTGTTGATTTGGTCGAAGTTTGACTCATGTCGAGTCAAGGCTTCATTAACATCATTGCGGAAATCAGCGTTGGATTTACTTCGAGTATCCATTGTCGGAACCAGCTCTGATACCAAATGATGAGTTTAGTTTGGTTTTTGCTGCAGAATTGTAAGAAGTTAGATGAAGAAAGAAAGGTAAAGTAGGAAATATCGATATCCTTTCATTCAATTGACTACTACTATTTATACAGATGATAATGAAAACTACCAAAGCTAGAATTTAGGAACACTAATGCACTACTTCACTACTTCAGTTAACACTATAATTCAGGAGCATTACTAACAAAAGAAACAACTAACTCATGACTAAATATAGTAACTACTTGCAGGTACAGATACGTATCATATTCATAATATATTTATTTATTTATAATTAGTTTAGGTCAAACCAATTGTAGAATTCATATAATGTAATGTAACTGTATGATATGATTATCTATAGATTAATTTTTTAATAGAGTTTATATAATAATTTTGTTTGAATCAAAGTGTGTTTTATCGATTAACCTTTGTTATTTAGTTGAATTAGTGTATGTTCTGAAATTGTTATGTAGTTGAATCAAAGTGTGATTTATCATTTAAGCTTTGTTATTTAGTTGAATCAGCGTATGTTCTGAAATTGTTATGTAGTTGAATCAAAGTGTGTTATGTAAACTAAGTATATTTAATAAATCAAATCTTAATTGTTTAGTTTAATTATCTATACACTAAACTTGTTATGTAGTTAAATCAGATTTAAGAAAGGAAAACTATCCAAAGATTAACAAAAAATGGTTCAAGGAAAAGAAGTTTAAGTGGCTCTTGAAGTAAGAGATCAAACATTCCAGTACATTCTACTTCAAATGAGGCAGTCACATCGCCAGTATATCATGATTCCATACAATCACCACCCCCTGATATTTATTCAATAGCAGTTGAATTAGTGAAGGGTAATAATTCTTTCACTCTTGTTATTTATATTGTTTATATATGTGTATATATGTGTATATATATTATCAAACTAATCGATTTGTCTTGGCATATAAGATAACTCAAAGGACACTAGAAAAGGAAGATATGGTACAACAGTGAAACTCTTTTTCAAGTAAGCTGTAATAAATAAAGTTCAAATTATCAATAATGGATTTGGCCAGCCCATTGGAAATGGATCAGATAAATTTTGAAGTTGGTATGGTGTTATTGCCAGACTTGGGAAGTTATCTCCATTATCTTATCCTGGTGGTATATGATGCCAAGCACGTTTAAAGAGTTACATCTCGAATTTCTAAAAGTAAGAAAAATGTTACTTCAATTATCTAACGCCTTAAAAGTTATTTGATATAAATCATTACTTTTTATTTTACAGATGTATTTTACTTTCGATGAATCTGCCTTGGAATACTATATAAGAAAAATTATAGGACAAAAATGGAAAGACTGGAAGAACACAGTGCATAGTTTTGTTGATTTAAATAAATCATTGGAGGAAAATATGGATAAGGCGATTGATGAACGAGTAGATCCAAACCAGTGGAAACAATTGGTTCCAGTTTGGTTTGACAAAGAGTATCAGGTATTGCTTTTGTTTAGTGGGGTTGCTCTTTAGTTATACCTACAGGTATTGCTTGTCTCAGTTTCCTATCTACAGGTGAATGTATCCGAGAAAGCCAAACAATATAAAGCAAAGCATGATATCTTTCATACATGTGGTCAAAAGCCTTATGCTTAAATACGAGCGGATTTAGTAAGAATGATACTTTGATTAGCATGAGAATGATAGTAATTAACATTGAAATATATCTTTACAGGGACATGATGTTGGGGATATTATATTTTTTCACCGAACACACACTCATGCTAAAGATGGAAGCATAAACCCGAGTGTTGATGAAATTTTGGTATTTATTTACTACCTTAGTTCCTAATGGATTTCAACATTTAGTGCATTCCTAATGGTTTAAATATTGTTTTAGGAACAATGTAAGCATATAATTGACAGCATGAATTTAAAGAGGGAAGAGGTGGAACACAGTCTTGATCTATAATCTGAGATCTTCAGTGAGGTAGTGGGAAAAGAAGGGATTAGGACCTACTAGATCACATGTTCACGGATCAAACAAAGTTAATAAAATTACGATTGAGAAAATTCAAAAGAATTATGAAGCCGAGATGTAAAAATGCGAGCACAAGTGGAAGAGCTTAAAGAAGAACACAATACCGAGATGGCAGAAATGCAAGTTAAAATAGAATCAAAGTTTAACGAAGAACTTAAAGTGCAAAAGAAAGAGACAGATGATTTGAAGATTATGTTTAAATCTTTCATCTTCACACCCAATAAAAAATCATTTTTGAATAGGGTTTGAGTTTATATAGTTCTGCTAGTTGATTAAAACTCCCTCAGTTGGACTATTTTTGTATTGCTTTTTATGTAAAACTTCTATATTTTGTTATAACTCGGTATTTGCTAGCTTTTGTAATACATGGACATATTTTGGTTATGATGGAGTTAATTTTCGTTAATTTTTTAAGTGGTAACAAATTTGCACTAAGTTGTATCTTATTGTTCTTTACTTGATACTTAATTCCATTGAAGTGATGAAGCTGAACACGTTGAATGGAGCAAGATTCAGACATTAACTAACTGATGAGGTTGTGGTGCCTTATGACACCATAAATCCTGTACCTACCTGAAGGTGATTATCATGCCTTAGGGTAACAGAATTGTTTTCTTCAAGTTTGAAATGATTATTTCGTTAATTTCTTTGCTTAAATTATAGACACTATTCTATGCAGATCCATTTGATGTGGAATCACAAAGGAAAACAGAAGAAGCTATCAGCCAGGTCATAATTTTCACATTTTCATCCACCAAATTACATTTTCAGTACATACAGAGTTTGTTTAATTATATATATTATGTTTGGATTTGTATTTATGCACAAAAGTATTGATGAGATCTGGGAAACTGCCTTGGAGCATAATCATGAAGCTTAAGCTAGAGTGGTATGTTTATTATACATACATACACGCTTTGAATCCATGTGTCACTATTTTGAGATTAACCTTTGAGAAACTGTTTAATTTAGTATGAATTTCATATTCAGTTATGAGAATGCTTTGATGAAGAGCCTGATGGAAACCGCCCAAAAGAAGTAGTGTTTAATGAAGCTTTGTTGACACATGTACAGAACCAGAAAAATGAGACTTCAGAATCAGGTAATTAATATTAGTTTACAGATACTTATATAAAACTTACAAAAGAATTAGCATAGTTTATCTCTTATATTTGCAGCAAAATTAGCAGTGAATAATTCAAGCAAGATATTGAAACTTAACCAAATCTAAAAGTACCTCGATCAGATTTTTTTAAGATTCCACATTTAATCATACATGCTTATGTTAAATATGATTTTTTTTCGTTTGGGTAGCTATTTTGTCCAATCTGAGTTGGGTTCTTCTCAGCCAGCATGGAACAGAGTTGATTTACTTTTTAACAAGATGATGATTGGAGAAACGTATATTCCTACTTCGACTTGTCAATTAAATATTCTTTTCTTATATTTTAAATAACATATGCTTTTGTTTTTTCTCAGTGCAACTTTTACAGGAAACCATCGAAAAAATTGAATCCTTAAGAAATACATTATGTTAATGTAAATTCGTGCCTAATAATGTCTTTTATTATGGAATTTTAAGTTCTCAAAGAAGTGTATCAACAATTCTCAACTGATGTGCAGGTATATAATAAAAATAGATCATTACATTGTTTGTCAGAATTGCTTGTTAATACTTTTTTTCCCTTGTCGTTATATATGCTTTTCAAAATTTTAAACTTTCAGGTCCGAGAAGAAAGTAAAAGGGTTGGTCTAAAAATGAAGGTACGTGAAATGTTTTTGTGTTGAAACTAGGGGAAATACCAAATGGTCCCTGAACTATAGGCTAGTTATCAGTTAAGTCCTTGTGGTTTTCAATTTTCTTATATGGTCCTCGAACTATAGAAACTTGGTGCAGTATGTGCACGGTTAAGGATTTTGCAGGATATAGGGACTTATAATACAATTAACTCAAAAGAAGCACCTTTTATTGCTCGACTTCTGATTTTAAGATTTAAATTACACTACAGGTTGATCCAAGTTTTTATATGGAATAAAAATGTATTGAAGGATCTTATTGAAAATAAGGTATGAAAGATTGCAAGTATTTAATTTTACCATAACATTATTTAACAATGTATTTAATTTTACAGGAGTTGCAAATGCAATTGACTTAGCAGATAAATTTCTTCCAAAACTCAAGTCTTTGAATTGTAAGTTTCAAACTTTCGCCTATATTTTAGTAGATCCAACTACTTATTACTATGTTGTCCTTCATTTACTAGGCAAGCCTATGGTTATTATTTTTCGTGCATATTCCAAGGATCAAATCATCAAGATTCTACAACAAAGGATAATGGTAATAATTTCTTTACTTTAATCTTAATAACCATAATTTTAATAAAGAAAGTACTTATTTTATTAAATTTATACATCAAACAGGGACTCCCTTATAAAGTATTTCATCCACAAGCATTAGAACTATGTGCAAGAGTAAGTTTTTCTTTCTAAATCATTTTATTTAAAAATTAATCTATAAAAAGATCATATTTTGTTATTTAATGAAGAATGTTTCAGCTGCATCTAGTGATATGAGAAAGGCATTATGGGTTTGCAGGTTAGTAATAATTTTGTGTTTGCAAAGTTAAATAATTATGGTGACTAATTACTATTTATTTTTAATTTAGGAGTGCAATTGAGATGTTAGAAGCTGAAATAAAAGTATGTATTAATGATTTAAGCTCTTCTTTTGGTGAAGAACCTCAAAATATTATAGCAAAGCAAGAAAATTATATAGTAAGAGTTGATCACGTAGGGATTTCTTTGTCTAAAACATATAAATCTTCTGTAGTAGATATTATAAAATCTCTTCCACAGCATCAACATGTAAATAAATAAATAAAATAATGTTTACTTAATTGTTGAAATCTTATATACCTTTTATCCTTGTCTTGTTTTTTTACTGTAGTTTATTCTTTGTTCTGCTGTAAAACTTTTCCGTGAGGGTAAAAAGGATAGCACTGTTGGTGAGGTAAATTCTTTTTTCTGTGAGAAATTCAATGAAATTAAATATTAATATTTACTTATTTGTTGTAACCTTTGTGATGTAACAGTTGAATAAGTGTTATACTGATGTATGATAATATTTATAATGAAACTTTTTGTTTCATATAGACTCTTATGAGTAGTAACTTTTGAGCAAACTGAATTTTTTATTTGTATTTTCTAAATCAATTTTAAAAAAAATAAAGATCTAGCATAAATAATTTTCACTAATGAAACATTTAGCTTAAAAAATTAGTTGCAATGTTACGAAAGAAAGTCATATACTGATTTCTTGTGCTGGTAAGGGTGGTTGTGTTGATTGAGGGTGTTATTTATATTTTAAAATTTAAAAAAAGAATATGAAGTGTCAAGAATGAAGAAACTGAGAGCTACCAAAAAAGAAAATAGATTTTAGGGATTTTCTATTAGTAATAGAAAAATATCAAACATAAGATAATTGGTCCAAAATTAAATGTAACATTATTCCACTTTAAAATTATCCTTATTTAGGCCTAAATAACAAATAGTTGACTTTTAGTCTAAACTTATTTTAGTTAAAAAGTATTATAGAAAACCCACATGTGAACAAGTGTCGATCTTCACTAATGGAGAGATATATAATCAATGGAATATATAGTGTATTAGAAACAAATTTTTCATTGATAATTATAATATAAAATTTTTGACCTCCATAAATTGTTGTGGTTGTCAAAGTACAATATATTTAAATGATACACCTATTTGTTCTTCTCATGAAATCCTTATTACATTAACCTCTACAAAATTGTAAATATCATTACTTTGTCACCTAATGTGCAACGTTTTGTAAAAGTTAATATGGATATAGTAGACAAGAACAAAGTTGTAGTAGTTTAATTAATTTGTAAAGATTATGAGAACCTTATTGTGTTTAGAAATCACTACAATATTTTTTTGGCCTCCTTTTATATTTCTAAGGACATTCCAATGTGCAATTTTGTAATGTTATTATACAACATGTTCCCCTACGTCATCATTATGTGATGGCGTAGTGTAAGTATAGGTCATATACTCACCAATCACTACGTTACATTTTCAATTTAACTATGTTACTAGAAATGTAATTAAGATTCCAATGATATCTCTCTCATTATATCAACTTTTATGAGTAAAAATGAAAATAGAAAACTCGACTGGATTACAAAGATTTATCTTGCGTATTGTTGGGAATTATATACTAACACCTTAGGTGTAGTGAGAGATGTTCTTACACCGCCTAGGAACAAATTAATGAAAAAAATTGATTAATTATAAAATTCCCCCTAGACGTAGGACCCTGGTCAGCTGCCAAAGCCACGACACCGAGTTATACAAAATTGATTAAATATATACACTAAGAATTTGATTGAGTGTTTATATTTGTATCACATATTATGTGTTCGTCTAGCAATAAGATTAAAACATGTTGATGAACGGATTTTTAGATAGAATCAAAGGATTCGATTTGTGTTGGATTTTTCAATTTGAATTTTGTTACAAATTTTACAAATACACTCCCCGTATCGATTAGTTTTGATGATAAAGTAATTATGAAAAATATATAAGAGAACCTTAAGCGATGTATAAATAGAGACATATTAAGATATGAGAAATGTGTATTTTATAGTAGGAAAGTAGAGACAACAGTGTGTACATTATTATCAAATGATTAGCATTTGTTTAAATGAAATTTATACGACTTTGTAAGAATTGTACCTGGATCAAATCCCTTACATTTCCTTATTTCACTAACCCTATCTCTTTTGTGTCGCTGTCGAGGGTGATGTCTCGATTCACCCATCTTTCTTATTACCAATTGTTTTTTATTAAATTTCTCTGTATCTTCCGCAATTTGTATTCCCACCTATATATTATGGACAATGTTGCTTGATGTGTCTTAACTAGTTGTTGTTATAACATGTTATCTCATTTCTTATTTTTAAAATTTCTCATGTGGATTGCTTGAACTTTCATTTCAACGAAATTTTTTTTTTACACGATTCATTGTTTAATCAAATTCATTAATTGTTTATACTATGTTGTCAAAATATAACATAAGAACGATATAAAATTATATTTATATTACAAAATAAAATATTTAATATATGTCAGCCTTTATAATTAATCCCTCCAATTTCTCAAAGAAAGCTATTAGAGGGAGAAAAAATTTGAACCATCTTGAACTAGTCTCAAACTTTATATAATGTATATGCAAATTTGAATAAGAATAAGTGGATATGATTATTTATCTAATTAGAATTTTAATATGATATTTATAACTATTAGGATAATATATGTTAATAATCATATTGTTTCTAGCTTCATATGTGACAAAGTTGTAATTTGTAATCTTCGAACACCCAATTGTTTTATCTTATATATTTTTTTATGCAATGTTATCTTGACACATTTATCTGAAAATGGTCTTCAGCAAATTCAATAGAAAAGGTGAGTCATTTCTCTAAATTAATTCAAACTAAGCAATGAGAAAAAAACCTTGAAATTTTTGTAATAAACATTCCCATAAAAAATAGCAAAGATGTATGATGGAAAAATATTTGCTACTTTTATAACCCATTGATATATTTGGCTATTTTATAAAATAGGACCTACACTGTAACAAAAACATGTTTACAAATATTTTTGTAAATTTATTGAGTTTCAAGTAGGTACAATTTAAATTCGAAAATTGCACGATCAAAACTAAACATTGTGACACACCTAAACTAAAAAACAAAGAATGTTTTCACATATACATACATATTAATTAAAAAATCTGCATCCATATTATATGGTAACATTAAGTGAGTGTAAGCGAAATTTTATCTTTTCATGCATAATTATTAACATATAACACTTTATTATTTTATTAAATTATAAATTTATCAATCAACCTATTTTTTTAATTTTGCAAGATTCTAATATGACAAAGCTTTAAAAGTTGCTTGCGATTTTTTCCACAAGATGTAGGTCTACAAAAATACTCAAAATTCATATACTTAAAGAAAATTTAAAATTATTTCATGAAAAATTTAGGCTCAGATTCTTATTGATACAGGTTATATGTCAAAGATATAGTTCATGTTTCAATAAAATATTCTATTTGATAACACAGAATACTTCTAGGATCTAAAATACATTAAAATAGGTGCTAATACATTTCCTTGGCTCCCAATAAAATGGAATATAATAAAAAAACATAAGCTTTTAAAACTTTAAAACGTAGAAACCTTTCTAAATAAGTACATTAATATAAACCTAAGACTAAAATTAATTTTTGGTCAAACTCAACAACTTATATTTTCTTAATCATTTAAACTACTTAACAAGAAATACACTTTTTTGCTTCCCTAAAATAGGTTTTTTCATTTTGTTATAAAAAAACCAGACAACTAATATTCACTACCAATTCAAAGATTTCCACGGTATTAATTACATATTAATAGTAGTTTTGAAACTCCCTTTTTCCAAAAGCATACCTCACAAGTAACTACACCCTAGAGTTTAAATAACAAACTCGCTGATAAACAAACTTTACTTGAAAATGTTTATTGATCTATCTATATGAATTAATAAACTTCTTCAAACTGAAGGAGTTAGGCGTAATAGGGTTTCCTTAATCGAGATGAAACACTATTTTGGTTGATGAAAACCTTAAAGATTTTCTAGTCTCTCTTTGTTTTTTGTTTTTAATAATCTTAAAATAAAAACATACATGAATGGTTAAAATTTTAAAAGAACTAGTTATTAAAAGTTAGAAGTTAAAAGTATTAGCGGAACCTTTTCATAGCAACCTTTCTTGGTGACCTACAAATATTAAAATAAAACAAATAGTTAACTAATTAAATAACAAAAAAATAACACCTTAAAATGTTTAAATTTATATAGAGGAAATCAATTTAAAAAATTGATTAACTAATTTTAGTTTGACTAGTTGATGCATATTTCGATGGTTAAAACTATGGATTGAGAGTTTCATAAAGTTTTATATTTACTTCTATGAATATAAAACTGCAATTTTTTATACATATGGTTCTATAGAATTTTGGGTTCCAATAGTATAATGTGCTGATACAACAGAAAAAATAGATATACATCATGGGAGTTTATTTATTTGGGAATACATTATTGTTGTTAGATTATTTATAGATGGTTTTTTTTTATTTCTCTAAGGTTTCATATATTTTTTTATCTATCAATCATTACATGGGTATCCAAACTTCCTGGAAAGTAATATTTCTTTGGTGATTGCAAAATTAATTTTAGTTAACATTCATATATATGAAATGTTTTTGTTTGGTGTGTCAAATTGAATTCTTTGTACAGATTGTGTTTGTAATCTTTGTATTCTTCGACAATATTTTATATATCTACTTATAGTTATCTTGTTTGTTTAGTCTATATATTTAACTAGGTATTACACAACAAAAAATTAAGTGAACTGAAACAAAAATAAATTACTAAATAATAAAATCTATGTATACCAAATAAATTAAGAATATTATTCTATATGTTCTAGCATGGTTTTGTTAGATTGGAAATGGAATGGAAATAAAATGTATTGTATTTGTATATACAAGAATATATTGTTGGTTCAAATATAGTGGGATTAATTTTTATATAATGTAATGGTTATCTAAGCCACTTTTTGGTTATAATTTTAGTACATAATTCTAATTTATTTTTCTTTGTCTTTTATTATATATATTTGTTCAATTTATTAGTTAATTTTTATATTTATTTTTAACTTGCTGCTCTTGGGTTGTAACCCAGTTGTTTGTTTTTCTTAAATAAAAAATCTAATACTTTATATTGATAGTGTTATTTAGTAACTAAGTTCATTGTCAGATTGCACAAGACAACCAGTCAATAAAAAAGTGACAGATGGAAAATAATATAACCCTATTAGTCCAATTTATGAGTTGACACATGATAATTTGAATATATTTATCCATTAGAATACACCATGTATTCGTAGGACTAAATGTAAGTTATTTTATACGAATAGATCAACACATGCTCGAGTATTAGGTTTTTGTGTAACTTATGCAATATTTTAATTTAAAATGCTTAGTATATCTTAGTATGTATAAATATTTATATTATTCAAAACATAATATACCATATATATTATCTTTATATAATTATAAACTGATTAGTTTATGAACTATAATTATTTCATATAATTATAAAGTGATTAATGTACTAACCTTGATTATTTTAAGAAGATATATAGATATTATCGAAATGCAATGATCATCGATCTTTGAACTATACTTTAAAATTACTTCAGTTTTTTTATAGAGTACACCACCTTATAAAAAAATGATTATATATGAACAATTAGAACCATAAATTATTTTTATAATATATAAGTATCCATTGTATTTAAATTTAAACTAATCATGAATTTTTTGATATTTTTGATTTTTTAATTAAATATAATTATATATCATTAACCCATAAACCACCACATCATATTAATTACATTTTTATATAAGAAAAAAATATCTGTAAAGAACATCTAAAAATATGTTTTAAATAAATATTTAACCATCTTTGGTATCTCCAAAATCTCTCAATTATATCATTAAAATGTCAATTTTTTTATATGACTAATTAGATTTAATATAATTTTTACATAAATGAATAAGATCTCAAATTGCCCAACAGAATGAAAATATTTATAATGAAACTTTTTATTTTGCATAAAATCTTATGAGTAGTAATTGCTTTATAAGATCTCAATTTTTTTTATTTGGATCTGGGATCTGAATTTTTTTATCTATATTTTCTAAATCAATTCTAAAAAATATAGATATAACACGAATAATTTTCACTTATAAAATGTTTAGCTTATAAAATTAGTTGCAATGTTACAAAAAAAAATGTCACATACCTATATCTTATGGTGGGTGGGGGTGGTTTTTTAATTGTGGACGATCCTTTTTTTTTAATTTACAGAAAAGATGAATTGTCAAGAAAGAAGAAGCGGAGAGATACCAAAGAAGGAAATAGATTTTAGGTTTTTTTTTTGTTAGTATTAGTAGGTACTAGAAATATTAAAACATAAGATAATTGGACCCAAACAAAATATAACTTTTTTCACCTTTAGACTTATCCTTATTTAGACTCAAATAAAAGATAGTGAACTTTTAGTATAACCTTATTTTAGTTGAAAAATATTATAGCAAGCCCACCTGTGAACAAGTGTCTTGATCCTCACTAATGGAGAAATATATAAACAATGGAATATATAGTCTATTAGAAACAATTTTTTTATTGATACATATAAAATAAAATTTGTGACTTCCATCAGTTGTTGCGATTCTCAAAGTACAATATATTTAATTGATAAACTTATTTGTTCTTCTCATGAAAGCCTTATTACCTTAACCTCAACAGAATGGTAAATCTCATTACTTGGTCACCTAATGTGCAATGTTTTGTAAATGTTAATATGGATATAGTATACAAGAACAAAGTTGTAGTAGTTTCAATAATTTGTAAATATTATGAGAACCTTATGTTGTTTGGAAATCACTACAATATTTTTTCCTCCTCCTTAATTGCTAAGGGCATTCCAATGTGTAATTTTGAAATGTTATTAAACAACATGTTTCCTACGTCATCATTAGGTGATGTCGTAGTGTATGTGGAGGTCACTACTCACCAATAGTTACGTTAGATTTTCAATATAACATTGTTACTAGAAATGTAATTAAGATTCTAATGATGTCTCTCTCATTATATCAACTTTTATGAGTAAAAATGGAAATAGAGAACTCGACTGGATTACAAAGTTTCATCTTGCTTATTGTTGGGAATTATATACTAACACCTTAGGTGTCGTGAGAGATGTGCTTACACCGCCTAGGCACAAATTAATGAAAAAAAATTGATTAATTATAAAATTCCCCCTAGACGTAGGACCCTGGTCAACTGTTAAAGCCACGACACCGAGTTATACAAAATTGATTACATATATACACTAAGAATTGGATTGAGTGTTTATATTTGTATCACATATTATGTGTTCGTCTAGCAATAAGATTAAAACATGTTGAAGAACGGATTTTTAGATAGAATCAAAGGATTCGATTTTTGTTGGATTTTTCAATTTAAATTTTGGTATAGATTTTACAAATACACTCCCTGTATCGATTAGTTTTGATGATAAAGTCATTATCAAAAATATATAAGAGAACCTTAAGCGATGTATAAATAGAGAGAGATTAAGATATGAGAAATGTGTATTTGATAGTAGGAAAGTAGAGACAAGAGTGTGTACATTTATTATTAAATGTTTAGAATTTGTTTATATGAAATTTATACGACTTTGGAAGAATTGTACCTGGATCAAATCCCTTACACTTCCTTGTTTCACTAACCTTATCTCTGTTGTGTCGCTGTCGAGGGTGATGTCTCAGGATTCACCCATCTTTCATATTACCAATTGTTTCTTATTAAATTTCTTTATATCTTTCGCAATTTGTATTCCCAACTATATCTTATGGACAATGTTGCTTGATGTGTCCTAACTCGTTGTTGTTATAGCATGCTATCTCATTTCTTATTTTTAAAATTTCTCATGTGGATTGCTTGAACTTTCATTTCAACGCAATTTCTTTTTTTACAAGATTCATTATTTAATCAAATTCATTAATTGGTTATACTATGTTGTCAAAATATAACATAAGAACGATATAAAATTATATATATTACAAAATAAAATATTTAACATATGTCCGCCTTTATAATTAATCCCTCCAATTTCTCAAAGAAAGCTATTAGAGGGAGAAAAAATTTGAACCATCTTGAACTAGTCTCAAACTTTATATAATGTATATGCAAATTTGAATAAGAATGGATATGATTATTTATCTAATTAGAATTTTAATATGATATTTATAACTATTAGGGTAATATATGTTAATAATCATATTGTTTCTAGCTTCATATGTGATAAAGTTCTAATTTGTAATCTTCGAACACCCAATTGTTTTATCTTATATATTTTTTATGCAATGTTATCTTGACACATTTATCTGAAAATGGTCTTTAGCAAATTCAATTGAAAAGTTGAGTCATTTTTCTAAATTAATTCGAACTAAGCAATGAGAAAAAAAACCTTTAAATTTTTGTAATAAACATTCCCATAAAAAATTACAAAGTTGTATGATGAAAAAATATTTACTACTTTTATAATCCATTGATATATTTGGCTATTTTATAAATCGGGACCTACATTGTAACAAAAACTTGTTTACAAATATTTTTGTAAATTTATTGAGTTTCAAGTAGGTACAATTTAAATTCGAAAGATCAAAACTAAACAATGTGACACACCTAAACTAAAAACAAAGAATGTTTTCACATATACATACATATCAATAAAAAAATAAGTCACTGCATCCATATTATATCGTAACATTAAGTGAGTGTAAACAGAATTTTGTCTTCTCATGCATAATTATTAACATATAACACTTTATTATTTTATTAAATTATAAATTTATCAATCAACCAATTTTTTTGAATTTGCAAGATTCTAATATGACATAGCTTTAAAACTTGCTTGTGATTTTTTTCACAAGATGTAGGTCTACAAAAATAATCAAAATTCATATACTTAAAGGAAAATTAAAATTATTTCATGAAAAATTTAGGCTCAGATTCTTATTGATTCAGGTTATATGTCAAAGATATAGTTCATGTTTCAATAAAGTATTCGATTTGATAACACAATATACTTCTAGTATCTAAAATAATAGATATATATATATATTTGTTGTATTAAAGCCGTTTCATACTCAAGAGTCGATAGTGTACTACCTTAGCGTAACCTAGAAAATCCTATTCCAAAACCCCATGATATCAAACTCAGGTAGGAGTTAATAGAGGAGTTCAACCTAACAATCTAAATAATCCGTATATAGAGCAAGGTTTTTCCGAGAATAAGCCAATTTCATATTTAAGCTGCTTGATTCAAGCCAGATCACGATATGGAAAATCAATTTATGATTTATAAAAACTACGATGGTGCTACACAACAAGGTCAAGTTGTATGTAGTAAGATTTTTTTACAAATGTGTGATACATACATTACTCAATTTGTCACTCACGAGAAACTATATTACACCATGTTTCTATTTTGCATTGCCGGAGGTGTGAGTGAATGGTTGTATCATCAACCATCACATAAAATTATATCATAGACCAAACTGCAAGCAAGTTTCTTTGATCGATATTGTCCACACGGTATGATAATGAAGAATCAAACACAGCTTGCTATTTTCCACCAAGATGATTGTTAAAGTGTAGGCGAGATATAGATACAGTTTCAACATAGGTTAGCTAGATGTCCACTTCATGGTTATACCCTTCAGTTTCAATTTGCGATGTTCTATCAAGGTCTCGATTAGAATCCACAATTGAAAATAAATTACACTGAAAGAGAATATTTTTCAAATAAATGTGCCATTTTATTTTTTATCTATACCAAACCGTATTTTTCAAAGAAATGTGCTCTTGTCTAAACATATTTAAGTTGAAAAGTATCATAGCAAACCCACATGTGAACAAGTGTCGATCTTCACTAATAGAGAAGTATATAAACAATAGAATATATAGTGTATTCGAAACAAATATTTCATTGATAAATATAATACAAAATTTGTGACCTCCATAAATTGTTGTGGTTGTCAAAGTACAATATATTTAAATGATAAACCTATTTGTTCTTCTCATGAAATCCTTATTAAATTAACCTCTACAAAATTTTAAATATCATTACTTTGTCACCTAATGTGCAACGTTTTGTAAATGTTAATATGGATATAATAGACAAGAACAAAGTTGTAGTAGCTTAATTAATTTGTACAAATTATGAGAACCTTATTGTGTTTAGAAATCACTACAATTTTTTTTTTGCCTCCTTTTACATATCTAAGGACATTTCAATGTGCATTTTGTGATGTTATTATACAACATGTTCCCCTACGTCATCATTATGTGATGGCGTAGTGTAAGTATAGGTCATATACTCACCAATCACTACGTTACATTTTCAATATAACTTTGTTACTAGAAATGTAATTAAGATGGTACTCATGTCTCTCTCATTATATCAAGTTATATGAGAAGAAATAGAAATGGAGTCTCGACTGGATAACAAAGAATCATCCGACAAATTATCTTCCTAATTATTGGATTATAAGAAATTATATGGTTTATTAAAGTCTTTCATATCGTATTTGACTTGTAAGGTGTCATGTGTCTGTTAAACTAATAGATACTCTTGTTTTATTTATTTTTTGCCTTTCAATCTTTAAATGAATTAGATATATTTTGAAAAAAAGGGCTACTATATATTTTTTTTCTCATGTATATTTAATTAAATAATTATTAAAATACAATATCATTACATATCCTAAAGCCACATTTTGCAAGTTAATCAATATTAACCCAAAACATCTCTACCCTAGACACTTATTACTACTAGAGTCTACCAAAGGAAATCATTGTCCACTACGGTGAAAGTTGCATCTACTATCAAAGGTATCTTATTGTTTTTGAGACGTAATTGTGTGAGCAACCACCTTGGAATCGATCGAACCAAACTAACTCATCATCTAGTCCTGTAAAAAAATCTTCATCGATGGGAGTATGTAAGATCTCCAAACCATCATTAATTTCCTCCCCACCCTCTTCAACATTTTTTGGCGCCAGAAGGACAATCTCTAGCGACGAGTAGAAAAATTTATTTGGGTCATCAATTTTGAATTTTTGAGGTGCCTGCATATTTTGGAAAGAAATATTTCGGCCTTTTGCGAGGAATTCTCGCACGAGATTCTTGGCGAGTTGGCATAGGATGATTGTGTTCATCCGTATAAGTCACAATAACCATAGTAGGGTTGGTTTTGTTTTGATCCACTTGCTTTCGACCTAGGCACTCCTTTGAAGTGACATGTTTGTAGTAACTCCTGGTTTGATTAAAAATATTGATTATAATTTATTTGAAACTTATTAAACATCTATAAATACATTAAAAATCAAATACACATTTTTTAGACGTCCTATATAAGTGTGAAATAAGGTTAATGCAATAAAGATTTCATATTACTTTTACGTTGTTGACCAAATCTTATCAAATTCATTAAGCCGTATTTATTTCGAATGAAATATAATATTTAATCTAAAAAATAACTCAAAAAAGCATATACTCGTATGTGCAGGTGCTAATACATTTCCTTGCCTTACAATAAAATAGAATATAATAAAAAAAACTTACACTTTTAAAACTTAAAAACATATAAACCTTTCTAAATAAGTACATTAATATAAACACAAGACTAACATTAATTTTTGGTCACACTCATTTGTCAGTAGTACTTTATTTCATAAAAAAAACTTAAATTTCCTAATCATTTAAACTACTTAACATGAAATACACTTCTTGGTTCCCTAAAATAGGGTTTTTTCCTTTTATTTAAAAAACCAATATGACTAATCTGCACTACCAATCCAAAGATTTTCACTGTATCAATTATATATTAATAGTAGTTTTGAAACATCCTTTGCCAAAAACATACCTCATAATTTACTAAACCTCAAAGTTTAAATAACAAACTTAAGCTTTATTGATCTCTCTGTGTGAAGTAATAAACTTTAAACTCAAGGAGTTGAGCGTAATAGGGTTACCTTAATCAAGATAAAACACTATTTTGGTTGATGAAAACCTAAAAGTTTTTCTAGTCTCTCTTCGTTTTTTGTTTGTAACAACCTAAAAATACAAATATACATGAATCGTTATAATGGTAAAATAACTGTTAGTTATTAAAAATTAGAAGTTAAAACAGTTCGAATTAATGATTATATGACGTTTAGGTGGAGTTGAGATATCAAGCTATTGTAATTTAAATTCATGTCATTGAATTTTGAATTCTCGTTCTTAACCCTTTCATTGAGACATAATTACAACATATATACTCATTAAACTATTTAATATCGTAACATAAGTTTTGTCTTAGAAAACTATATCCAGAATAAGATTTTGATATGAAAGAGTATTCTTAAAACATGCTTTGATATTTTAGGTTTTCTTAGTATTCTATATTTAAATTTGCTTCACTATCTAAGATATTCTTATGGAATTTTACCACCACATATTTTGGAGCTTCTAAACCCTTCCAATACACTTTTCAGAAGTCCTTTTTCCAAGTAGCCATCAGAATAAGAATCATGAAAGTTGAATCAAAGCAAACAAATAATTGGATTAAATTTGGAAGGACTGTAAAAAGAAGGTCCCTCTAACAAAAAAAATCATCTAGTTGAAAAATCAAACTCCCTCATATCCACGTACAATATTCTAGTGGATACAAGAGTTGAGAGGTTGTGTGTAGTTAATTGTATTGGATAAAAATGTGATTAAAATTTGCATCACAAGTTTCAAAAGAGTCATTACACAAGATGCAAATATTGATGTAAAAACATCATCAAAAGTCATCTAGACATAATAAAAGTTCGACAAAAAATATTAAAGAAAAAATCTAGTAACATTATGTAAGAAAATAGAAATTCTACATCAAATATTATTTGTTAAAGAAGTAATATAGTATAAAGTTGTTATTAATAAAAAATATATTTATCAATACCATATACTATTTAATAGATAATTAAATTATATAGAGTAAAATATACAAGAAATTGTATATTTCAACTAGTATAATTATAATGCAACAAAAAATAATATTTAATGAGAATAAGGTATTATATTAACTGAAAACAAGAAAACAAGTAAATAACAAAAAATATCCAAATATTTATTATCTTCTCAACCAAATAAAAAACTTATATTCATGTTTATTCCAAATATTCCTTTCATATGAGTACTTAAATAAATGAAAGTATAATCTATTTATTTGGAATACTATTTTCTATGATAATTCTAATAAGATTGAGATAATGTTACAATGTTCTTCATAAGAAATCAAATTATATGTAGAAATAATTTTTATGTCTATATTGTTTTTCTAATGTTACTTAATGTCAAGAACATTTACTTTATGTTTTGATTTTATAAGATTTTGCGTATGAAAATTGTTTTAAGATATACATATTATGAGTTTTATTATATACTGAGTAAATAAATGTATATATTAAGATATCTATGTTAAGGAATGAATTGAAAATTTTATGAGTTCAAATTGTATGAATTAAAATATAAATCAAAATAAAATGAGAAGTATGGGGACAGTAAAAAAGTATTTTATAACACTAAGATACGAGCGATAAATTGTGAAACTCTACTAAATGCCAATTTAGAAGTGTTTATAGGGAAAAATATTTAATAGTGCTTTTAGAACATTCTAAGTGTGTTAGTCCCTAAAAAACCTTTTTAAGAGAACGATCAAATATATGCTTCTTAAAAAAATATACTTAAAGTGATTTTAGATTTTAAAATAATTTTTATAATTTTTTAAAATATTTCAATTCAATTCTAAAAGCGTTTTTATATTAAAATAAGCAGTTCTGAATAGACACTATGTATATATACCTCTCTTGAATACAATAAATATATTATTTATATCTATTAGTTTAAAGGTATTTTATAAATGTTTATAATTTTTTAATGTATTATATTTTTTTAAAAATTTTAGGTACGCAGTAAGAACAAATGAGTAGTTAAATATTATTGAATAATCTTAAGGCTAACTAAACTAGGTCCGTCATCCTTTACTACAAAATTTAAATACATTATTTGACTTAAATCTCCCACACAACACTTTTATCATTCTCTCAATTTATATTGTGTGTTATAATTTCTTCAAGATTATCTTTCTCGTAATTGTTATTTATATTTGAAATATATATATTTGTTTAAAATACATCACAATCCTCATTAATTAGAGTAACCAAGTACAATACTATTACAAATAGTTACAATATTCTCGTTTTTATGACATTTCATTATATTGATCCTTGTTTAAAAGAATTGTTTTGATAAAATGTTAAGGCCATAAATCAAATTTTATAGTCTTTTAGGGATAAAAAATTCCACAAATCTAATAACTCACTCAAACATCTTGAACTACTAACCAATTTTATTTTTTATAAATTTTAAATGTTATTAAATTTATTGCCCATACAGTTTTTGTCACAAATAATATTATTGTATTTATATTTAATTTATAAATTATATCTATTTGAAATTAATACATAAACTAAAATATTTTAATATCCTAGAGTGAACAATATAAAAATTTAAATTATTACTATTATACACAATTTTATTTTAAAATAAACAACACTTTAGAATTATATTTTACTACAATTTCTTTTTGTTTACTAATTTTAATATGATTTTGATTACTATAATTATATGGTATGTATCTCAAAACTTTTCAAATATATTATAGAATAATAATTACGATATTAAAAATTGTATTAACATATAAAGAAGTTATACATAAATTAAATTATGTTAAATAAATTAAAATAACTATTAAAGACACCATAACTCAATACTTATTACAGGTTTTAATTAAAAAGTAATAATATAAAACAAAAAAATCACTAAAATCTCACAAATAATTCATTCATACTAGCCAAATGAAAAATTAAATTCTAACCTAGCACATATGAGGTTAGTAAATATATTCAGGTGTTGTCAATATAAAATTATCGTTGGATAAGTATATGTATGAAAGATTTTAAGTTATGCGTCAAACATAGCTAATTGACATAAGAGTATGTTGTTGTCTTATATTCATATTCAAATTTAATATATATTTAATTATTTTTTTACTTAGACAACCTATTATATATCGTTATCAACTAATATGATATGACTACTTGTTTCATATAATAATTTAAAACCCATTAATAGGTCTCTTTCTGCTTGAATATTTAATATTTTAATCATAAACATTAAGTCCAAAACTTACACCTAGTTTTATCTTATCAATTATTATATTACTACTAAATAAAAATAAAATCTTTTAATATTATATTTTTTGTATGAATGTTATAGTTAACAAATTTTTCAGTCACATACATTATTACATTACTATATTTAATAAAAAATTGTTACAGTATGTAAAAAATAGAAATTATAGATGAAAAATTATTTAATAAAGAAATAATATTATGCTAAAAGAAAACAGGGAATCGAAACACAATTTATGGCCTTTGGCGAAGCTATCGGTGTAGATATTTCCGACACCTTACACTACATTAAAAAGTATATTAAAAAGAGTTGCATCTAATTAGAATTTTAATATGATATTTATAACTATTATGGTAATATATGGTATTAATCATATTGTTTCTAACTTCATATATGACAAAGTTGTAATTTGTAATCTTCGAACACCCAATTGTTTTATCTAATATAATTTTTAATGTAATGTTATCTTGACACATTTGTCTACAACCTTGATAATTTTATTTAAACTAATAACTAAAACACCAATTTGTTCATAAAAAATAAAACGGAGAAAATTTATCATTGTATATATCTTTTAAGAAAAATAAGTTTATTACAGTAAAGATTTAGTATTACTTTTACATTGTTGACCAAATATTATCAAATTCATTAAATAGTATTTTATTAGAATGAAATCTAATATTTACTCTAAAAACTAAATCAAAAAAATTATATACTCACATGCACTAGTTGTAATACATTTACTTTCCTCAAAATAAAATGAAATATTAATAAAAAATAACCTTTAAAATCTTAAAAACATAGAAACCTTTCTAAATAAGTACATTCATATAAAACTATGACTAACTGTAATTTATAGTTAAACTCATTTATCGGCAGTACTTCATTTTATAAAAAAAACTTATATTTCTTAATCATTTAACCTACTTAATGAGAAATAAACTTTTCTACTTCCCTCAATAAGGTTTATTTCATTCTATTTAAAAAAACAAGACTAATAATCTTCAGTGCCAATGTAAATATTTTCACTCTATCAATTACATATTAATAGTATTTTTGAAACTCCCATTTTCCAAAAACATACCTCACAAGTAACTACACCCTAGAGTTTCAATAACAAAATCATTAGTTAAACAAAATTTACCCGAAAAGCTTTATTGATTTCTCTATATGAAGTAATTAACTTCTTCAAATTCAAGGAGTTGAGCGTAATAGGGTTTCCTTAATCGAGATGAAACACATATGTTTGGTTGATGAAAACCTAAAAGTTTTTCTAGTCTCTTTTTGTTTTTTGTTTGTAATAACCTAAAAAGATAAATATACATGAATGGTTAAAATGGTAAAATAACTCGTTATTAAAAGATAGAAGTTACGAATATTAGCCAAACCTTTTCATAGCCACCCTTCATGATGCCCTATAAATATTAAAATTAAACAAATGGTTAACTAATTAAAAGAACAAAAAATAAAAAAATAACACCTTAAAATGTATAAAATTATATAGAAGAAATCAATTTAAAGAAGGTTAAAACATAACAACAATAATTGCTCAACTAAGTGTAGTTTGACCGGTAAATACATATTTCGATGGTTAAAACTATGTGATGAGAGTTTCTCAAACTTTTATGGTTACTTCGATGAATATAAAATTGTAATATTTTTTACATATGGTTCTATAGAATTTTGGGTTTCAAACAGTATAATGGTCTATTAAAATAAAAAAATTAGATACATAGAGCAGCTTATTAATTGTTGTAATTTATATACATATTTATTTATTCGGGAATGCATTATTGTTGTTGAATCTTTCAATAATTATGTGGGTATGCAAACTTCCCAGTAAGTTATACCTCTTTGGTCAATTCAAAATTAAGGGTAATACTTCCATCCAATATTGGATGGTCCAATATTTAAATCACGGCCATAGATTATTAAAACAAAACACATGTCATTAGATTAATGTGATAGTTACTTTTGCAAGTTTAAAACATGGGGTATGTGTATGAATGTAATTGGTGTAGGATCATTCAATATTGGATGGAAGAATTTTCCCAAAATTAATTCATATATAGCTACCATTTTTATTTGGTATTCTAATAAACTTCCTGGTATAGATTGTGTTTGTCATCTTTCTATTCTTCGCCAATATGTTGAATCTAGTTATAGTTGACTTTTTTGTTTAGTCTTTATATTTAACTATCACAAAAATTTATGTCTCTTGAAACCAAAATAATTTACAAAATAATAAAATCTATGGATACCAAAACAATTAAGATTATTATTTTATAGCATGCTTGTGTTAAAATGGAAATGGAATATAAATAAAATGTATTGGTATACAAGTATTATTTAGTAACCAAGTACATTGAGAAATTGCGTTAGACAACAACTCAATAAGAAAGTGACATGTGGCAAATAATATAATATTATTAGTTATGTAATAATTAGAATAGGTTAAAACTTCGAAGTACATTTATTCACCAATGATAATAATTCAGTTTGAAAAGAAAAAATCAAACTTACGGAATTAAATTCCACAATATTTGAAGAGATTCCAAAATAAATTTATAAAAGTATAGAATTGATAAATTTTCATGAACACGTTACACAAGAAAAAATTTCTTATAGGTTACAAATATAGGGGTGGACACATGTCAATGTGAAAATATTTTATCCATTAAAATACACCAAGTATTGGTAGGACTAAATATAAGTTATTTTATACGATTATATCATCACATGCTCAACTATTAGGTTTTTGTGTCATTTATACAATCTTATAATTTAAAATGTTTCATATATTTTAGTATGTATAATTATTTGTTGGTAAGGAAATTACAATACAACAATATATCAAAAATTTGTATTATCCAGAACATAATATACTATGTATATATATTATCTTTATATATAGACTCTTATGAGTAGTAACTTTTGAGGAAACTGAATTTTTTATTTGTATTTTCTAAATCAATTTTAAAAAAATAAAGATCTAGCATGAATAATTTTCACTAATGAAACATTTAGCATATAAAATTAGTTGCAATGCTACGAAAAAAGTCATATAGTGATTTCTTGTGCTGGTAAGGGTGGTTGTGTTGATTGTGGATGTTATTTGTTTTTTTAAATTTAAAAAAAGAATATGAGGTGTCAAGAATGAAGAAGCTCAGAGCTACCAAAGAAGAAAATATATTTTAGGGTTTTTTATTAGTATTAGAAAAATATCTAACATAAGATAATTGGTCCAAAATTAAATGTAATGTTATTCCACTTTAAAATTATCCTTATTTAGGCCCAAATAACAAATAGTGGACTTTGAGTCTAAACTTATTTTAGTTGAAAAGTATTATAGAAAACCCACATGTGAACAAGTGTCGATCTTCACTAGTGGAGAGATATATAATCAATAGAATATATAGTGTATTAGAAACAAATTTTTCATGGATAAATATAATATAAAATTTGTGACCTCCATCAATTGTTGTGGTTGTCAAAGTAAAATAATTTTAAATGATAAACTTATTTTTTCTTCTCATGAAAGCCTTACTACATTAACCTCTACAAAATTGTAAATATCATTACTTTGTCACCTAATCACCTAATGTGCAACGTTTTGTAGAAGTTAATATGGATAGACAAGAATGAAGTTTTAGTAGTTTAATTAATTTGTAAAGATTATGAGAACGTAATTGTGTTTGGAAATCACTACAATATTTTTTTGGCCTACTTTTATATTTCTAAGGCCATTCCAATGTGCAATTTTGTAATGTTATTATACAACATATTCCCATACGTCATCCTTATGTGATGGCGTAGTGTAAGTTGAGGTCATATACTCATCAATCACTACATTAGATTTTCAATATAACTTTGTTACTAGAAATGTAATTAAGATGATATGCATGTTTCTCTCATTATATCAAGTTATATGAGAAGAAATAGAAATAGTGATCTCAACTAGATTACAAAGAATCATCTGGCAGATTGTCTTCCTAATTATTGGATTATATGAAATTATATGGTTTATTAAAGTCTTTCATATCTTATTTGACTTGTAAGGTGTCATGTGTCTATTAAACTAATATATACTCTTGTTGTATTTATTTTTTGCCTTTCAATCTTTAAATGAATTAGATATATTTTGACAAAAAGGGCTACTATATATTTTATTCTCATGTATATTTAACTAAATAATTATAAAAATACAATATCACAACATATCCTAAAGACACAGTTTGCAAGTTAATAGATAGTAACCCAAAACATCTCTACCCTGGACACTTATTACTACTGAAGTCTACTAAAGGAAATCGTTGTCCACTACGGTGAAAGTTGCGTCTGATATCAAAGGTATCTTATCTGTTTCTCAGACGTAATGTTGTGAGCAACCATCTTGGAATCGATCGAGGCAAACTAACTCATCATCTAGTCCTGCAAAAAAATCTTCATCGATAGAAGTATGTAAGATCTCCAAACCATCATTAAAATCGTCAACCTCTTTCAACATATCATTAATTTCCTCCCCACCATCTTCAACATTCTTGGCGCCGGAAGGACAATCTCTAGTGACGAGTAGAAAATTAGGTCATCAATTTTGAATTTTTGAGGGTCATGAACATTTTGGAAAGAGATATTTCGACCTTTTGCGAGGGATTCTGGCACGAGGTTCTTGGCGAGTTGGCATAGGATGATTGTGTTCATCCAAATAAGTCACAATAAGAATAATAGGGCTAGTTTTGTTTTGATCTACTTGATTTCGACCTAGGCACTCCTTTGATGTGACACATTTGTAGTAACTCCTGGTTTTATTCAAAATATTGATTATAATTCATTTGAAACTTACTAAACATCTATAAATACATTAAAAAACAAATACGCATTTTTTAGACGTCCTATATAAGTGTGAAATAAGGTTAATACAATAAAGATTTCATATTACTTTTAAATTGTTGACCAAATCTTATCAAATTCATTAAGTCGTATTTATTTAGAATGAATTCTAATATTTAATTTAAAACTAAGTCATAAAAATTATATACTATTATGCAAGGGTGCTAATACATTTCCTTGGCTCCCAATAAAATGGAATGTAATAAAAAAACATAACCTTTTAAAACTTTAAGACATAGAAACCTTTCTAAATAAGTACATTAATATAAACCTAAGACTAACATTAATTTTTGGTCAAACTCATTTGTCGGTAGTACTGTATTTCTTAAAAAAACTTATATTTCTTAATCATTTAAACTACTTAACAAGAAATACACTTATTTGCATCCCTAAAATAGGTTTTTTCATTTTGTTTTAAAAAGACAAGACAACTAATCTTCACTACCAATTCAAAGATTTCCAGGGTATCAATTACATATTAATAGTAGTTTTGAAACTCCTTTTTCCAAAAGCATACTTCACAAGTAACTACACCATAGAGTTTAAAAAACAAACTCACTGATAAATAAAATTTACCTAAAAAGCTTTATTGATCTATTTATACGAATTAATACACTTCTTCAAACTGAAGGAGTTAGGCGTAATAGGGTTTCCTTAATCGAGATGAAACACTACTTTGGTTAATGAAAACCTAAAAGTTTTTCTAGTCTCTCTTTTTTTCTTTTTGTAATAATCTTAAAATAAAAATATACATGAATGGTTAAAATTTTAAAAGAACAAGTTATTAAAAGTTAGAAGTTAAAAGTATTAGCGGAACCTTTTCATAGCCACCTTTCTTGGTGACCTACAAATATTTTAATAAAACAAATAGTTAACTAATTAAAAAAACAAAAAAAACAAAGAAATAACAACTTAAAATGATTAAATTTATATAGAGGAAAAAAATTTAAAAATTGATTAACTAATTATAGTTTGCATATTTCGATGGTTAAAACTATTGATTGAGAGTTTCATAAAATTTTATATGGTTAAAACTATTTATTGAGAGTTTCATAAAATTTTATATTTACTTCGATGAATATAAAACTGGAATTTTTTTTACATATGGCTCTATAGAATTTTGGGTTCCAATAGTATAATGTACTCATACAACAGAAAAAATAGATATACAGCGTGGGAGTTTATTTATTTTGGAATGCATTATTGTTGTTAGATTATTTATCGATGGGTTTTTTGTATTTCTCTTATGTTTCATATATTTTTTTGATCTATCAATCATTACATGGGTATCCAAACTTCCTGGAAAGTAATATTTCTTTGGTGATTGAAAAATTTATTTTAGTTAACATTCATATATATGAAACGTTTTTGTTTGTTGTGTCAGATTGAATTATTTATATAGATTGTGTTTGTCATCTTTGTATTCTTCCACAATATTTTATATATCTATTTATAGTTAACTTGTTTGTTTAGTCTATATATTTAACTAGGTATTACACAACAAAAAATTAAATGAACTGAAACAAAAATAAATTAATAAATAATAAAATCTATGTATACTAAATAAATTAAGACTATTATTCTATATGTTCTAGCATGGTTTTGTGAGATTGGTAAGGGAATGGAATAAAATGTATTGTATTTGTATATACAAGAATATATAGTTGGTTCAAATATAGTGGGATTAATTTTTATATAATGTATTGGCTGTCTAGGCCACTTTCTGGTTATAATTTTAGTATCATAATTCTAATTTATTTTTATTTATCTTTTATTATATATATTTGTTCAATTTATTAGTTAATTTTTCTATTCATTTTTAACTTGCTCCTCTAGGGATGTAACCCCGTTTAATGTTGTTTGTTTTTCTTAAATAAAAAATCTAATACTTTATATTGATAGTGTTAATTAGTAACCAAGTTCATTGTCAAATTGCACAAGACAACAACTCAATAAGAAAGTGACAGATGGCAAATAATATAATCCTTAGTCCAATTTATGAGTGGACAAATGACAATTTGAATATATTTATCCATTAGAATACACCATGTATTTGTAGGACTAAATGTAAGTTATTTGATACTACGAATATATCAACACATGCTCGACTATTAAGTTTTTGTGTAACTTATACAATATTTTAATTTAAAATGTTTAGTATATCTTAGTATGTATAATTATTTATGGTAAGGAAATTACAACAAAAAAATATATCAATAATTTATATTATTCAAAACATAATATACCATATAATTATAAAGTGATTAATATACTAACCTTGATTATTTTAAGAATATATCTGGATATTATCGAAATACAATGATCATCGATCTCTGAACTATACTTTAAAATTACATCAATTTTTATAGGGTACACCACCTTATGAAAAAAATGATTACATGTGAACAATTAGAACCATACATTATTTTTATAATATATAAGAATCCATTGTATTTAACATTAAATATTCATGAATATTTTGATATTTTTTATTTTTTAATTAAATAAAATTATACATCATTAACCCATAAACCACCACATCATATTAATTACATTTTTATATAAGAAAAAAGTATTTGTAAATAACATCTAAAAATATTTTTTAAATAAATATTTCTCTCAATTATATCAAGAAAATATGAATTTTTTTATATGGCTAGTTAGATTAAATATAATTTTTACATAAAAGAATAAGATCTCAAATTGCCTAACAGAATGAAAATATTTGTTATGAAACTTTTTGTTTTGTATAAAATCTTATGAGTAGTAACTGCTTTATAGGATCTCAATTTTTCTATTTGGATCTGGGATCTGAATTTTTTTATCTGAATTTTTTTTATCTGTATTTTCTAAATCAATTTGAAAAAATATATATCTAGCATGAATAATTTTCACTTATAAAATGTTTAGCTTATAAAATTAGTTGCAATGATACAAAAAATGTCACATACCGATTTCTTATGGTGGGTGGGGGTGGTTGTTTGATGGTGGACATTTTTTTTTTAATTTATAGAAAAGATAAATTGTCAAGAAAGAAGAAGCGGAGAGATACCAAAGAAGGAAATAAATTTTAGGTTTTTTTTATTAGTATTAGTAGGTACTAGAAAAATTAAAACATAAGATAATTGGACCCAAACAAAATGTAACTTTTTTCACCTCTAGACTTAACCTTATTTAGACCCAAATAACAGATAGTGAACTTTTAGTCTAAACTTATTTTAGTTGAAAAATATTATAGCAAGCCCACCTGTGAACAAGTGTCATGATCTTCACTAATGGAGAAATATATAATCAATGTAATACATAGTCTATTAGAAACAAATTTTTCATTGATACATATAATATAAAATTTGTGACTTCCATCAGTTGTTGTGATTCTCAAAGTACAATATATTTAATTTATAAACTTATTTGTTCTTCTCATGAAAGCCTTATTACCTTAACCTCAACAGAATGATAAATCTCATTACTTGGTCACCTAATGTGCTATGTTTTGTAAACGTTAATATGGATATAATAGACAAGAACAAAGTTGTAGTAGTTTCGATAATTTGTAAATATTATGAGAACCTTATGTGGTTTGGAAATCGATACAATATTTTTTTTCCTCCTCCTCAATTGCTAAGGGCATTCCAATGTGTAATTTTGTAATGTTAGTAAACAACATGTTTCCTACGTCATCATTAGGTGATGTCGTAGTGTAAGTGGAGGTCATCTACTCACCAATAATTACGTTAGATTTTCAATATAACATTGTTACTAGAAATGTAATTAAGATTCTACTGAAGTCTCTCTCATTATATCAACATTTATGAGTGAAAATGGAAATAGAAAACTCGACTGGATTACAAAGATTCATCTCGCATATTGTTGGGAATTTTATACTAACACCTTAGGTGTCGTGAGAGATGTGCTTACACCGCCTAGGCACAAATTAATGAAAAAAATTGATTAATTATAAAATGCCCCCTAGACGTAAGACCGTGGTCAACTGCCAAATCCACGAAACCGATTATACAAAATTAATTTAAATATATACAGTAAGAGTTTGATTGAGTGTTTATATTTGTATCCCATATTATGTGTTCATCTGGCAATAATATTAAAACATGTTGAAGAACGGATTTTAGATGGAATCAAAGGATTCGATTTGTGTTGGATTTTTCAATTTGAATTTTGTTATAAATTTTACAAATACACTCCCCGTATCGATAAGTTTTGATGATAAAGTCATTATCAAATATATATAAGAGAACCTTAAGAGATTTATAAACAGAGAGAGATTGAGATATGAGAAATGTGTATTTTATAGTAGGAGAGTAGAGACAAGAGTGTGTACATTTATTATCAAATGATTAGCATTTGTTTATAAGAAATTTATACGACTTTGGAAGAATTATACCTGGATCAAATCCCTTACACTTCTTTATTTCACTAAACTTATCTATTTTGTATCACAGTCGAGGATGATGTCTCAGGATTCACCCATCTTTCTTATTACAAATTGTTTCTTATTAAATTTCTCTATATCTTTTGCAATTTGTGTTCCCTACTATATCTTATGGACAATGTTGCTTGATGTGTCTGAACTTGCTGTTGTTATAGCATGTTATCTCTCTTTTTATTTTTAAAATTTCTCATGTGGATTGCTTGAACTTTCATTTCAACGAAATTTCTTTTCTTACACGATTCATTGTTTAATCAAATTTATTTATTGTTCATACTATGTAGTCAAAATAGAACATAAGAACGATATAAAATTATATTTATATTACAAAATAAAATATTTAACATATGTCCGCCTTTATAATTAATCCCTCCAATTTCTCAAATTAAGCTATTAGAGGGAGAAAAAATTTGAACCACCTTGAACTAGTCTCAAACTTTATATAATGTATATGCGAATTTGAATAAGAGTAAGTGGATATTATTATTTATCTAATTAGAAGTTTAATATGATATTTATAACTATTAGGGTAATATATGTTAATAATAATATTGTTTCTAGCTTCATATGTGACAAAGTTGTAATTTGTAATCTTCGAACACCCAGTTGTTTTATCTTATATATTTTTTATGCAATGTTATCCTGATACATTTATCTGAAAATGGTCTTTAGCAAATTCACTTGAAAATGTGAGTCATTTCTATAAATTAATTCGAACTAAGCAATGAAAAAAAAACCTTCAAATTTTTTGTATAAATATTCACATAAAAACTTGCAAAGTTGTATGATGGAAAAATATTTGCTACTTTTATAATCCATTGATATATTTGGCTATTTTATAAAACGGGACCTACACCGAAACAAAAACTTATTTATAAATATTTTTATAAATTTATTGAGTTTCAAGTAGGTACAATTTAAATTCGAAAATCGCACGATCCAAACTAAACATTGTGACACACCTAAACTAAAAAACAAAGAATGTTTTCACATATACATACATATAAATTGAAAAATCAATCACTGCATCCATATTATAGGGACACATTAAGTGAGTGTAAACGAAATTTTTTCTTCTCATGCAGAATTATTAACATATAACAACTTATTATTTTATCAAATTATAAATTTATCAATCAACATATTTTTTATGACTTTGCAAGATTCTAAAATGACATAGCTTTAAAACTTGCTTGCGATTTTCTTCCCAAGATGTAGGTCTACAAAAATAATCAATATTCATATACTAAAAGAAAATTTAAAATTATTTCATGAAAAATATAGGCTCAGATTCTTATTGATTCAGGTTATATGTCAAAGATATAGTTTATATCTCAATAAAATATTCTATTTGATCACACAAAATACTTCTAGGATCTAAAATAATAGATATATATCCTTGTTGTATTAAAGCCTTTTCATACTCAAGAGTCGAGAATGTACTACCTTAGCGTAACCTAAAAAATCATATTCCAAAACCCCCATGATATCAAACTCGGGTAGGAGTTAATAGAGGAGTTCCACCTAACAATCTGAATAATCCGCATATAGAGCAAGGTTTTTCCGAGAATAAGCTAATTTCATATTCAAGCTGCTTGATTCAAGCCAGATCACGATATGCAAAATCAATTTATGATTAATGGAAACTACGATGGTGCTACACAACAAGGTCAAGTTGTATGGAGTAAGATTTTTATACAGATGTGTGATACCTACATTACTCAACTTGTCACTCATGAGACACTATATTATACCATTTTACTATTTTGATTTACCGGAGATGCGAGTGAATGGTTGTATCATCAACCATCACATACAATTATATCATGGACAAAACTGCAAGCAAGTTTCTTTGATTGCTAGTATCCACACGGTATGATAATGAAGAATCAAATAGAGCTTGCCATTTTCCACCAAGACGATGGTTAAAGTGTAGGCGAGACATAGATAAAGTTTCAACATAGGTTAACTAAATGTCCACTTCATGGTTATACCCTTCAGTTTCAATTTGTGATGTTCTATCAAGGTCCGATTATAATTTCAATTGAAAATAAATTACATTGAAAGAGAAGATTTTTCAAAGAAATGTGCCCTTGTATTTTTTATTTATACCAAACCTTATTGTTATTAATTGTTTTGATTTTTGTATGATTTGCATTACTAAAAAAAATTGTCATTAACATATTTAGTTATATTTTTAAAAATTAAGGAATACATTAACACACTAATATATAGATAATTAACAAATAATATGTTTATTTATAATAGATAAAATAGCATAAAGTGTCAAAAAATATTCTTAACATATCTTATTTTTCTCTCAAAATTTCAAGTTATGGTTCGGTTAAATTTGTTATCTTAATGGATTGTTGAGTTTGTTTAATTTGTTGAATATGTTTATAGGGGTTCATTTATAAAATAAGGCCCAAAAAACTTTATAAAGAATTATCTTGTAAATTGAAGTCCACAATGCTAAATAAGTCTTGAAATATCACTATGGCTAGTTATGCATTTTTTTTGTTGTACAATCTTATTGACCACTAACACCAAAAGCCCAACCCATATTATATGTGTATATATTCAAACCCTATTTTCCAAAACTCACCGCCTCCTTATTCCTTATTATGTCCATCTCTACCTCTATATAAATCACCACTATAATAATGTAGGTAAGCGTATATGAATTTCCATTTCAGATATATGGGTAAATATTTACTTGATTTGTGTAAGCTTGTGAACAACATTGTATCGTTAATCACTAAGATCGATGGTCATAACATTTCAATTGAGGTATGCTTTTTTATTATACCTTTATTCCTTATGGTTGGATTTTTATAGTTTTAATTTTAGGGTATCCGGTAAATGAATTTTGTATATAATTCTTGCACGTTATATATTCTTTAATTAACATAATTATATATTATTTTTAGGTTTCTGAATTATAAATTATTTTATAAAATACAATTATACATTATTTGATAAAATACAATTATACATTATTTTATTAAATACATGTGATGTTTATAATTTTTATTAAAATATTTGTGCATCTAAAACTAATTTATTATCGTTCTCAACCTAACTATTTTGTGATGAACAAAGAAATAGCTCTATAAATCCACTAGTAAACAAAAAAGTTTAAATCTACATGGTAATTTTAACGACATACATATTGCATTTAAAAATATTTATTTAATCTCTAAAACATTATGTCTACTATTTACAAGAAGAAAAAATGATTTATGAGTTGAAGCCACTCCTTCGAAGCAATATCATTCAACTATATAATTCAATATGAGTCTCGTTACTAAATTCCTTACCTATCATTTTATCACTCGTACATGTGGTCACACTTTTCATATCCCAACTTTAAAATAAGTAATTTACTCAAAAATGAAATGTCTTTACAGGTTGTTATTCCTCTTCATCTTCAAGTTCTTTACATGTTCTTTACAGGTTCTTTACAGTGTTGAAATTACGGATGCGTATTTACCTCCATGGATAATATACAGTGTTTCTGAAGCTATTATTGGGTCTGATGAGACTAGTTTTGAAGCCAGGTATATATATATATATATATGCAGTAATTAAATATTAATATTCAAAATAATTAATTCAGTGTTATGTTATTATGATGTAGTTTTGTTACGGAACAAGTATCGATGGGATTTAATGATAGTTTAGAAATGGTTGAATAAAATTGTGAAGATGAAGAAGGATTGAAAAAGAGTGTTTGGAATAGGAAATGCCAAACTTTTTTCTCATATGAGTTGTATGTTTGTTAAAGGGTTTAAGTATAGTGGTGGATCTTATACTCTTTCTATTGGCCCTGTTTGATCTATATATGTATTTTGAATTCTTTTTTGGACACAAACTTTTCAAGGTTTATGTAATCTCTTGGTTGTATTAAGGAGCTTTGTACAAGGTTTATTTTTGGGGTATTTTGGGTACCTTATCGTTGATATTTGAAAACAATTGGATGAAGAAACACGCTTATGTTGAAAGTGAAATTTAAAGTATCTTGAAAACATTTCTCTATTTATAAAGATAGAAAATTATATGTTGTACATGCTTAATATACTGATAATTTAATTAATAAAACAACTATACTCTTACGTTATTGAAGATCCACTAGTTAAGAGTGTTATCTTCATTAAAATATCTTCATTAAGAGTGTTAATTTTACAAGATAAAGGACTAAATTGCAGAAGATTCCTTACTTTGTTAATTAAGGATACGATTCGTTCAGAAGTTGTTTATAGTAGAAGCCCAAATAACATGACAAATTAAATATAAAAGGAACATAACAAATTTAGCAAAACAACCAAATATATCTCTCTACACTTACTTCTCACCCGAAAAAAAGACTCACTTCTCAACGGAAAATACACTCATTTCTCACCAGAAAATTCTCTATTGTACCGGAAGGAAAACTCTTCATTTCACCATGTTGATTTCTATTTCTCAATTCATTGGCTTCTTAGCTTCGCTCTCTCCCTGTGCCTCTGTGCCTCTTCACCTCTTTTGATATGCAATTTGCTTAGGTACATATTGTTTGTCTCATAAATTATTGTCTCATCCGACTTCTTTTTCATGTTTAGCTATTATTCTTATCTGTAATATATGGAATTTCATTTACACAATCAATTTTCTGATATTCATAATATAATTATTTATTTATAATTAGTTTAGGTCAAACCAATTGTAGAATTCATATAATGTAATGTAACTGTATGATATGATTATCTATAGATTAATTTTTTAATAGAGTTTATATAATAATTTTGTTTAAATCAAAGTGTGTTTTATCGATTAACCTTTGTTATTTAGTTGAATCAGTGTATGTTCTAAAATTGTTATGTAGTTGAATCAAAGTGTGATTTATCATTTAAGCTTTGTTATTTAGTTGAATCAGCGTATGTTCTTAAATTGTTATGTAGTTGAATCAAAGTGTGTTATGTAAACTAAGTATATTTAATAAATCAAATCTTAATTGTTCAATTTAATTATCTATACACTAAACTTGTTATGTAGTTAAATCAGATTTAAGAAAGGAAAACTATCCAAAGATTAACAAAAAATGGTTCAAGGAAAAGAAGTTTAAGTGGCTCTTCAAGTAAGAGATCAAACATTCCAGTACATTCTACTTCAAATGAGGCAGTCACATCGCCCGTATATCATGATTCCATACAATCACCACCCCCTGATATTTATTCAATAGCAGTTGAATTAGTGAAGGGTAATAATTCTTTCACTCTTGTTATTTATATTGTTTATATATGTGTATATATATTATCAAACTAAACGATTTGTCTTGGCATATAAGATAACTCAAAGGACACTAGAAAAGGAAGATATTGTACAACAGTGAAACTCTTTTTCAAGTAAGCTGTAATAAATAAAGTTCAAATTATCCATAATGGATTTCGCCAGCCCATTGGAAATGGATCAGATAAATTTAGATGTTGGTATGGTGTTATTGCCAGACTTGGGAAGTTATCTCCATTAACTTATCCTGGTGGGATATGATGCCAAGCACGTTTAAACAGTTACATCTCGAATTTCTAAAAGTAAAAAAAATGTTACTTCAATTATCTAACGCCTTAAAAGTTATTTGATATAAATCATTACTTTTTATTTTACAGATGTATTTTACTTTCGATGAATCTGCCTTGGAATACTATATTAGAAAAATTATAGGACAAAAATGGAAAGACTGGAAGAACCCAGTGCATAGTTTTGTTGATTTAAATAAATCTTTGGAGGAAAATATGGATAACGCGATTGATGAACGAGTAGATCCAAACCAATGGAAACAATTGGTTCCAGTTTGGTTTGACAAAGAGTATCAGGTATTGCTTTTGTTTAGTGGGGTTGCTCTTTAGTTATACCTACAGGTATTGCTTGTCTCAGTTCCTATCTACAGGTGAATGTATCCGAGAAAGCCAAACAGTATAAAGCAAAGCATGATATCTTTCATACATGTGGTCAAAATCCTTATGCTTAAATACGAGCGGATTTAGTAAGAATGATACTTTGATTAGCATGAGAATGATAGTAATTAACATTGAAATATATCTTTACAGGGACATGATGTTTGGGATATTATATATTTTCACAGAACACATACTCATGCTAAAGATGGAAGCATAAACCCGAGTGTTGATGAAATTTTGGTATTTATTTACTACCTTAGTTCCTAATGGATTTCAACATTTAGTGCTTTCCTAATGGTTTAATATTGTTTTAGGAACAATGTAAGCATATAATTGACAGCATGAATTTAAAGAGGGAAGAGGTGGAACACAGTCTTGATCTATAATTTGAGATCTTAAGTGAGGTAGTGGGAAAAGAAGGGATTAGGACCTACTAGATAACATGTTCATGGATCAAACAAAGTTAATAAAATTACGATTGAGAAAATTCAAAAGAATAATGAAGCCGAGATGTAAAAATGCGAGCCCATGTGGACGAGCTTAAAGAAGAACAAAATACCGAGATGGCAGAAATGCAAGTTAAAATAGAATCAAAGTTTAACAAAGAACTTCAAGTGCAAAAGAAAGAGACGAATGATTTGAAGACGGTGTTTAAATATTTTATCTCCGCACCCAATAAAAAATCGTTTTTGAATAGGGTTTGAGTTTATATAGTTCTGCTAGTTGATTAAAACTCCCTCAGTTGGACTATTTTTGTATTGCTTTTTATGTAAAACTTCTATATTTTGTTATAACTCGGTATTTGCTAGCTTTTGTAATACATGGACATATTTTGGTTATGATGGAGTTAATTTTCGTTAATTTTTTAAGTGGTAACAAATTTACACTAAGTTGTATCTTATTGTTCTTTACTTGATACTTAATTCCATTGAAGTGATGAAGCTGAACACGTTGAATGGAGCAAGATTCAGACATTAACTAACTGATGAGGTTGTGGTGCCTTATGACACCTTAAATCCTGTACCTACCTGAAGGTAATTATCATGCCTTAGGGTAACAGAATTTCTTTCTTCAAGTTTGAAATGATTATTTCGTTAATTTCTTTACTTAAATTATAGACACTATTCTATGCAGATCCATTTGATGTGGAATCACAAAGGAAAACAGAAGTAGCTATCAGACAGGTCATAATTTTCACATTCTCATCCACCAAATTACATTTTCAGTACATACAAAGTTTGTTTAATTATATATATTATGTTTGGATTTGTATTCATGCACAAAAGTATTGATGAGAATTGGGAAACTGCCTTGGAGCATAATCATGAAGTTTAAGCTAGAGTGGTATTTTTATTATACATACATACACGCTTTGAATCCATGTGTCACTATTTTGAGATTAACCTTTGAGAAACTGTTTAATTTAGTATGAATTTCATATTCAGTTATGAGAATGCTTTGATGAAGAGCCTGATGGAAACCGCCCCAAAGAAGTAGTGTTTAATGAAGCTTTGTTGACACGTGTACAGAACCAGAAAAATGAGGCTTCAGAATCAGGTAATTAATATTAGTTCACAGATACTTATATAAAACATACAAAAGAATTATCATAGTTTATTTCTTATATTTGCAGCAAAATTAGCAGTGAATAATTCAAGCAAGATATTGAAACTTAACCAAATCTAAAAGTACCTCGATAAGATTTTTTTAAGATTCCACATTTAATCATACATGCTTATGTTAAATATGATTTTTTTTTCGTTTGGGTAGCTATTTTGTCCAATCTGAGTTGGGTTCTTCTCAGCCAGCATGGAACAGAGTTGATTTACTTGTTAACAAGATGATGATTGGAGAAACGTATATTCCTACTTCCAATTGTCAATTAAATATTCTTTTCTTAAATTTTAAATAACATATGTTTTAAATAAATATTTCTCTCAATTATATCAGGAAAATATCAATTTTTTTATATGACTAGTTAGACTTAATATAAATTTTACATAAAAGAATAAGATCTCAAATTGCCCAAAAAATGAAAATATTTATAATGAAACTTATTGTTTTGTATAAAATCTTATGAGTAGTAACTGCTTTATAGGATCTCAAGTTTTTTTATTTGGATCTGGGATATGAATTTTTTTTATCTGTATTTTGTAAATCAATTTCAAAAAATATAGATCTAGCATGAATAATTTTCACTTATAAAATGTTTAGCTTATAAAATTAGTTGCAATGTTACAAAAAATGTCACATACCAATTTCCTATGGTGGGTGGGTGTGGTTGTTTGATTGTGGAGATTCTTTTATTTTTATTTATAGAAAAGATAAATTGTCAAGAAAGAAGAAGTGGAGAGATACCAAAGAAGGAAATAAAATTTAGGTTTTTTTTATTAGTATTAGTAGGTACTAGAAAAATTAAAACATAAGATAATTGGATCCAAACAAAATGTAACTTTTTTCACCTCCAGACTTATCCTTATTTAGACCCAAATAATAAATAGTGAACTTTTAGTATAAACTTATTTTAGTTGAAAAATATTATAGCAAGCACACCTGTGAACAAGTGTCTTGATCTCCACTAATGGAGAAATATATAATCAATGGAATACATGGTCTATTAGAAACAAATTTTTCATTGATACATATATTATAAAATTTGTGACTTCCATCAGTTGTTGTGATTCTTAAAGTACAATATATTTAATTGATAAACTTATTTGTTCTTCTCATGAAAGCCTTATTACCTAAACCTCAACATAATGGTAAATCTCATTACTTGGTCACCTAATGTGCAATATTTTGTAAACGTATATATGGATATAGTAGACAAGAACAAAGTTGTAGTAGTTTCAATAATTTGTAAAGATTATGAGAACCTTATGTGGTTTGGAAATCACTACAATATTTTTTTTCCTCCTCCTTAATTGCTAAGGGCATTCCAATGTGTAATTTTTAAATGTTAGTAAACAACATGTTTCCTACGTCATCATTAGGTGATGTCGTAGTGTAAGTGGAGGTCATCTACTCACCAATAATTATGTTATTGTTGTGGTTGTCAAAGTACAATATAAAATTTGTGACCTCCATTAATTGTTGTGGTTGTCAAAGTACAATATATTTAAATGATAAACTTATTTGTTCTTCTCATGAAAGCCTTATTACATTAACTTCTGCAAAATGGTAAATATCATTATTCTGTCACCTAATGTGCAACATTTTGTAAAAGTTAATATGGATAGAAATGAACGAAGTTTTAGTAGTTTAATTAATTTGTAATGATTATGAGAACGTGATTGTGTTTGGAAATCACTACAATATTTTTTTGGCCTCCTTTTATATTTATAAGGCCATTCTAATGTGCAATTTTGTAATGTTATTATACAACATATTCCCTTACGTCATCATTATGTGATGACGTAATGTAAGTTGAGGTCATATACTCATCAATCACTATGTTAGATTTTCAATATAACTTTGTTACTCTAAATGTAATTAAGATGCTACGCATGTCTCTCTCATTATATCAAGTTATATGAGAAGAAATAGAAATAGAGATCTCATCTGGATTACAAAGAATCAAAAGGCAGATTATCTTCCTAATTATTGGATTATAAGAAATTATATGGTTTATTAAAGTCTTTGCATATCGTATTTGAATTATAAGGTGTCATGTGTCTATTAAACTAATATATACTCTTGTTGTATTTTTTTTCCTTTCAATCTTTAAATGAATTAGATATATTTTGACAAAATGGGCTACTATATATTTTTTTCTCATGTATATTTAATTAAATAATTATAAAAATACAATATCACAACATATCCTAAAGACACAGTTTGAAAGTTAATCTATAGTAACCCAAGACATCTCTACCCTAAGTTTGAAAGTTAATCTATAGTAACCCAAAACATCTCTACCCTAAACACTTATTACTACTGAAGTCTACCAAAGGAAATCGTTGTCCACTACGGTGAAAGTTGCGTCTGATATCAAAGGTATCTAATCTGTTTCTGAGACGTAATGTTGTGAGCAACCATCTTGGAATCGATTGATCCAAACTAACTCATCATCTAGTCTTGCAAAAAAATCTTCATCGATAAATGTATGTACGATCTCCAAATCATCCTTAAAATCTTCAACCTCTTTCAACATATCATTAATTTCCTTCCCACCATCTTCAACATTTTTTGGTGCCGGAAGGAAAATTTCTAGCGACGAGTAGAAAAATTTTTTTAGGTCATCAATTTTGAATTTTTGAGGGTCATGCACATTATGGAAAGATATATTTCGGCCTTTTGCGAGGGATTCTTGCACGAGGTTCTTGGCGAGTTGGCATAGGATGATTGTGTTCGTCCGTATAATTCACAATAAGAATAGTAGGGTTGGTTTTGATTTTACCTACTTGCTTTCGACCTAGGCACTCCTTTGAAGTGACACATTTATAGTAACTCCTGGTTTTATTCAAAATATTGATTATAATTCATTTGAAACTTACTAAATTTCTATAAATACATTAAAAAGCAAATACGCATTTTTTCGACGTCCTATATAAGTGTGAAATAAGGTTAATACAATAAAGATTTCATATTACTTTTAAATTGTTGACCAAATCTTATCAAATTCATTAAGTCGTATTTATTTAAAATGAATTCTAATATTTAATTTAAAACTAAGTCAAAAAAATTATATACTATTATGCAAGGGTGCTAATACATTTCCTTGGCTCCCAATAAAAAGGAATATAATAAAAAAACATAACCTTTTAAAACTTTAAAACTTAGAAACCTTTCTAAATAAGTACATTAATATAAACCTAAGACTAAAATTAATTATTGGTCAAACTCAACAACTTATATTTTCTTAATCATTTAAACTACTTAACAAGAAATACACTTTTTTGCTTCCCTAAAATAGGTTTTTTCATTTTGTTATAAAAAAACAAGACAACTAATATTCACTACCAATTCAAAGATTTCCACGGTATTAATTACATATTAATAGTAGTTTTGAAACTCCCTTTTTCCAAAAGCATACCTCACAAGTAACTACACCCTAGAGTTTAAATAACAAACTCGCTGATAAACAAACTTTACTTGAAAATGTTTATTGATCTATCTATATGAATTAATAAACTTCTTCAAATTGAAGGAGTTAGGCGTAATAGGGTTTCCTTAATCGAGATGAAACACTATTTTGGTTGATGAAAACCTAAAAGTTTTTCTAGTCTCTCTTTGTTTTTTGTTTTTAATAATCTTAAAATAAAAACATACATGAATGGTTAAAATTTTAAAAGAACTAGTTATTAAAAGTTAGAAGTTAAAAGTATTAGCGGAACCTTTTCATAGCAACCTTTCTTGGTGACCTACAAATATTAAAATGAAACAAATAGTTAACTAATTAAATAACAAAAAAATAACACCTTAAAATGTTTAAATTTATATAGAGGAAATCAATTTAAAAAATTGATTAACTAATTTTAGTTTGACTAGTTGATGCATATTTCGATGGTTAAAACTATGGATTGAGAGTTTCATAAAATTTTATATTTACTTCTATGAATATAAAACCGCAATTTTTTATACATATGGTTCTATAGAATTTTGGGTTCCAATAGTATAATGTGCTGATACAACAGAAAAAATAGATATACATCATGGGAGTTTATTTATTTGGGAATACATTATTGTTGTTAGATTATTTATAGATGGTTTTTTTTTATTTCTCTAAGGTTTCATATATTTTTTTATCTATCAATCATTACATGGGTATCCAAACTTCCTGGAAAGTAATATTTCTTTGGTGATTACAAAATTAATTTTAGTTAACATTCATATATATGAAATGTTTTTGTTTGGTGTGTCAAATTGAATTCTTTGTACAGATTGTGTTTGTAATCTTTGTATTCTTCGACAATATTTTATATATCTACTTATAGTTATCTTGTTTGTTTAGTCTATATATTTAACTAGGTAATACACAACAAAAAATTAAGTGAACTGAAACAAAAATAAATTACTAAATAATAAAATCTATGTATACCAAATAAATTAAGAATATTATTCTATATGTTCTAGCATGGTTTTGTTAGATTGGAAATGGAATGGAAATAAAATGTATTGTATTTGTATATACAAGAATATATTGTTGGTTCAAATATAGTGGGATTAATTTTTATATAATTTAATGGTTATCTAAGCCACTTTTTGGTTATAATTTTAGTATCATAATTCTAATTTATTTTTCTTTGTCTTTTATTATATATATTTGTTCAATTTATTAGTTAATTTTTATATTTATTTTTAACTTGCTGCTCTTGGGTTGTAACCCAGTTGTTTGTTTTTCTTAAATAAAAAATCTAATACTTTATATTGATAGTGTTATTTAGTAACTAAGTTCATTGTCAGATTGCACAAGACAACCAGTCAATAAAAAAGTGACAGATGGCAAATAATATAACCCTATTAGTCCAATTTATGAGTTGACACATGATAATTTGAATATATTTATCCATTAGAATACACCATGTATTCGTAGGACTAAATGTAAGTTATTTTATACGAATAGATCAACACATGCTCGACTATTAGGTTTTTGTGTAACTTATGCAATATTTTAATTTAAAATGCTTAGTATATCTTAGTATGTATAAATATTTATGGTAAGGAAATTACAACAAAACAATATATCAATAATTTATATTATTCAAAACATAATATACCATATATATTATCTTTATATAATTATAAACTGATTAGTTTATGAACTATAATTATTTCATATAATTATAAAGTGATTAATGTACTAACCTTGATTATTTTAAGAAGATATATAGATATTATCGAAATGCAATGATCATCGATCTTTGAACTATACTTTAAAATTACTTCAGTTTTTTTTATAGAGTACACCACCTTATAAAAAAATGATTATATGTGAACAATTAGAACCATAAATTATTTTTATAATATATAAGTATCCATTGTATTTAAATTTAAACTAATCATGAATATTTTGATATTTTTGATTTTTTAATTAAATATAATTATATATCATTAACCCATAAACCACCACATCATATTAATTACATTTTTATATAAGAAAAAAGTATCTGTAAAGAACATCTAAAAATATGTTTTAAATAAATATTTAACCATCTTTGGTATCTCCAAAATCTCTCAATTATATCATGAAAATGTCAATTTTTTTATATGACTAATTAGATTTAATATAATTTTTACATAAATGAATAAGATCTCAAATTGCTCAACAGAATGAAAATATTTATAATGAAACTTTTTATTTTGCATAAAATCTTATGAGTAGTAATTGCTTTATAAGATCTCAATTTTTTTTATTTGGATCTGAGATCTGAATTTTTTTATCTATATTTTCTAAATCAATTCTAAAAAATATAGATATAACACGAATAATTTTCACTTATAAAATATTTAGCTTATAAAATTAGTTGCAATGTTACAAAAAAAAATGTCACATACCTATATCTTATGGTGGGTGGGGGTGGTTTTTTAATTGTGGACGATCCTTTTTTTTTTAATTTACAGAAAAGATGAATTGTCAAGAAAGAAGAAGCGGAGAGATACCAAAGAAGGAAATAGATTTTAGGTTTTTTTTTGTTAGTATTAGTAGGTACTAGAAATATTAAAACATAAGATAATTGGACCCAAACAAAATATAACTTTTTTCACCTTTAGACTTATCCTTATTTAGACCCAAATAAAAGATAGTGAACTTTTAGTATAACCTTATTTTAGTTGAAAAATATTATAGCAAGCCCACCTGTGAACAAGTGTCTTGATCCTCACTAATGGAGAAATATATAAACAATGGAATATATAGTCTATTAGAAACAATTTTTTTATTGATACATATAAAATAAAATTTGTGACTTCCATCAGTTGTTGCGATTCTCAAAGTACAATATATTTAATTGATAAACTTATTTGTTCTTCTCATGAAAGCCTTATTACCTTAACCTCAACAGAATGGTAAATCTCATTACTTGGTCACCTAATGTGCAATGTTTTGTAAATGTTAATATGGATATAGTATACAAGAACAAAGTTGTAGTAGTTTCAATAATTTGTAAATATTATGAGAACCTTATGTTGTTTGGAAATCACTACAATATTTTTTCCTCCTCCTTAATTGCTAAGGGCATTCCAATGTGTAATTTTGAAATGTTATTAAACAACATGTTTCCTACGTCATCATTAGGTGATGTCGTAGTGTATGTGGAGGTCACTACTCACCAATAGTTACGTTAGATTTTCAATATAACATTGTTACTAGAAATGTAATTAAGATTCTAATGATGTCTCTCTCATTATATCAACTTTTATGAGTAAAAATGGAAATAGAGAACTCGACTGGATTACAAAGTTTCATCTTGCTTATTGTTGGGAATTATATACTAACACCTTAGGTGTCGTGAGAGATGTGCTTACACCGCCTAGGCACAAATTAATGAAAAAAAATTGATTAATTATAAAATTCCCCCTAGACGTAGGACCCTGGTCAGCTGTTAAAGCCACGACACCGAGTTATACAAAATTGATTACATATATACACTAAGAATTGGATTGAGTGTTTATATTTGTATCACATATTATGTGTTCGTCTAGCAATAAGATTAAAACATGTTGAAGAACGGATTTTTAGATAGAATCAAAGGATTCGATTTTTATTGGATTTTTCAATTTAAATTTTGTTATAGATTTTACAAATACACTCCCTGTATCGATTAGTTTTGATGATAAAGTCATTATGAAAAATATATAAGAGAACCTTAAGCGATGTATAAATAGAGAGAGATTAATATATGAGAAATGTGTATTTTATAGTAGGAAAGTAGAGACAAGAGTGTGTACATTTATTATTAAATGTTTAGAATTTGTTTATATGAAATTTATACGACTTTGGAAGAATTGTACCTGGATCAAATCCCTTACACTTCCTTGTTTCACTAACCTTATCTCTGTTATGTCGCTGTCGAGGGTGATGTCTCAGGATTCACCCATCTTTCATATTACCAATTGTTTCTTATTAAATTTCTTTATATCTTTCGCAATTTGTATTCCCAACTATATCTTATGGACAATGTTGCTTGATGTGTCTTAACTCGTTGTTGTTATAGCATGCTATCTCATTTCTTATTCTTAAAATTTCTCATGTGGATTGCTTGAACTTTCATTTCAACGAAATTTCTTTTTTTACAAGATTCATTGTTTAATCAAATTCATTAATTGGTTATACTATGTTGTCAAAATATAACATAAGAACGATATAAAATTATATATATTACAAAATAAAATATTTAACATATGTCCGCCTTTATAATTAATCCCTCCAATTTCTCAAAGAAAGCTATTAGAGGGAGAAAAAATTTGAACCATCTTGAACTAGTCTCAAACTTTATATAATGTATATACAAATTTGAATAAGAATAAGTGGATATGATTATTTATCTAATTAGAATTTTAATATGATATTTATAACTATTAGGGTAATATATGTTAATAATCATATTGTTTCTAGCTTCATATGCGATAAAGTTCTAATTTGTAATCTTCGAACACCCAATTGTTTTATCTTATATATTTTTTTATGCAATGTTATCTTGACACATTTATCTGAAAATGGTCTTTAGCAAATTCAATTGAAAAGTTGAGTCATTTTTCTAAATTAATTCGAACTAAGCAATGATTTTTGTAATAAACATTCCCATAAAAAATTACAAAGTTGTATGATGAAAAAATATTTACTACTTTTATAATCCATTGATATATTTGGCTATTTTATAAATCGGGACCTACATTGTAACAAAAACTTGTTTATAAATATTTTTGTAAATTTATTGAGTTTCAAGTAGATACAATTTAAATTCGAAAGATCAAAACTAAACAATGTGACACACCTAAACTAAAAACAAAGAATGTTTTCACATATACATACATATCAATAAAAAAATAAGTCACTGCATCCATATTATATCGTAACATTAAGTGAGTGTAAACAGAATTTTGTCTTCTCATGCATAATTATTAACATATAACACTTTATTATTTTATTAAATTATAAATTTATCAATCAACCAATTTTTTTGATTTTGCAAGATTCTAATATGACATAGCTTTAAAACTTGCTTGCGATTTTTTTCACAAGATGTAGGTCTACAAAAATAATCAAAATTCATATACTTAAAGGAAAATTAAAATTATTTCATGAAAAATTTAGGCTCAGATTCTTATTGATTCAGGTTATATGTCAAAGATATAGTTCATGTTTCAATAAAGTATTCGATTTGATAACACAATATACTTCTAGTATCTAAAATAATAGATATATATATACTTGTTGTATTAAAGCCGTTTCATACTCAAGAGTCGATAGTGTACTACCTTAGCGTAACCTAAAAAATCCTATTCCAAAACCCCATGATATCAAACTCAGGTAGGAGTTAATAGAGGAACTGAACCTAACAATCTAAATAATCCGCATATAGAGCAAGGTTTTTCCGAGAATAAGCCAATTTCATATTTAAGATGCTTGATTCAAGCCAGATCACGATATGGAAAATCAATTTATGATTTATAAAAACTACGATGGTGCTACACAACAAGGTCAAGTTGTATGTAGTAAGATTTTTTTACAAATGTGTGATACATACATTACTCAATTTGTCACTCACGAGAAACTATATTACACCATGTTTCTATTTTGCATTGCCGGAGGTGTGAGTGAATGGTTGTATCATCAACCATCACATAAAATTATATCATAGACCAAACTGCAAGCAAGTTTCTTTGATCGCTATTGTCCACACGGTATGATAATGAAGAATCAAACACAGCTTGCTATTTTCCACCAAGATGATTGTTAAAGTGTAGGCGAGATATAGATAAAGTTTCAACATAGGTTAGCTAGATGTCCACTTCATGGTTATACCCTTCAGTTTCAATTTGCGATGTTCTATCAAGGTCTCGATTAGAATTCACAATTGATAATAAATTACACTGAAAGAGAATATTTTTCAAATAAATGTGCCCTTTTATTTTTTATCTATACCAAACCTTATTTTTCAAAGAAATGTGCTCTTGTCTAAACATATTTAAGTTGAAAAGTATCATAGCAAACCCACATGTGAACAAGTGTCGATCTTCACTAATAGAGAAGTATATAAACAATAGAATATATAGTGTATTCGAAACAAATATTTCATTGATAAATATAATACAAAATTTGTGACCTCCATAAATTATTGTGGTTGTCAAAGTACAATATATTTAAATGATAAACCTATTTGTTCTTCTCATGAAATCCTTATTAAATAAACCTCTACAAAATTTTAAATATCATTACTTTGTCACCTAATGTGCAACGTTTTGTAAATGTTAATATGGATATAGTAGACAAGAACAAAGTTGTAGTAGCTTAATTAATTTGTACAAATTATGAGAACCTTATTGTGTTTAGAAATCACTACAATTTTTTTTTTGCCTCCTTTTACATATCCAAGGACATTTCAATGTGCATTTTGTGATGTTATTATACAACATGTTCCCCTACGTCATCATTATGTGATGGCATAGTGTAAGTATAGGTCATATACTCACCAATCACTACGTTACATTTTCAATATAACTTTGTTACTAGAAATGTAATTAAGATGGTACTCATGTCTCTCTCATTATATCAAGTTATATGAGAAGAAATAGAAATGGAGTCTCGACTGGATTACAAAGAATCATCCGACAAATTATCTTCCTAATTATTGGATTATAAGAAATTATATGGTTTATTAAAGTCTTTCATATCGTATTTGACTTGTAAGGTGTCATGTGTCTGTTAAACTAATAGATACTCTTGTTTTATTTATTTTTTGCCTTTCAATCTTTAAATGAATTAGATATATTTTGAAAAAAAGGGCTACTATATATTTTTTTTCTCATGTATATTTAATTAAATAATTATTAAAATACAATATCATTACATATCCTAAAGCCACATTTTGCAAGTTAATCAATATTAACCCAAAACATCTCTACCCTAGACACTTATTACTACTAGAGTCTACCAAAGGAAATCATTGTCCACTACGGTGAAAGTTGCATCTACTATCAAAGGTATCTTATTGTTTTTGAGACGTAATTGTGTGAGCAACCACCTTGGAATCGATCGAACCAAACTAACTCATCATCTAGTCCTGTAAAAAAATCTTCATCGATGGGAGTATGTAAGATCTCCAAACCATCATTAATTTCCTCCCCACCCTCTTCAACATTTTTTGGCGCCAGAAGGACAATCTCTAGCGACGAGTAGAAAAATTTATTTGGGTCATCAATTTTGAATTTTTGAGGTGCCTGCATATTTTGGAAAGAAATATTTCGGCCTTTTGCGAGGAATTCTCGCACGAGATTCTTGGCGAGTTGGCATAGGATGATTGTGTTCATCCGTATAAGTCACAATAAGCATAGTAGGGTTGGTTTTGTTTTGATCCACTTGCTTTCGACCTAGGCACTCCTTTGAAGTGACATGTTTGTAGTAACTCCTGGTTTGATTAAAAATATTGATTATAATTTATTTGAAACTTATTAAACATCTATAAATACATTAAAAATCAAATACACATTTTTTAGACGTCCTATATAAGTGTGAAATAAGGTTAATGCAATAAAGATTTCATATTACTTTTACGTTGTTGACCAAATCTTATCAAATTCATTAAGCCGTATTTATTTAGAATGAAATATAATATTAATCTAAAAAATAACTCAAAAAAGCATATACTCGTATGTGCGGGTGCTAATACATTTCCTTGCCTTACAATAAAATAGAATATAATAAAAAAAACTTACACTTTTAAAACTTAAAAACATATAAACCTTTCTAAATAAGTACATTAATATAAACACAAGACTAACATTAATTTTTGGTCACACTCATTTGTCAGTAGTACTTTATTTCATAAAAAAAACTTAAATTTCCTAATCATTTAAACTACTTAACATGAAATACACTTCTTGGTTCCCTAAAATAGGGTTTTTTCCTTTTATTTAAAAAACCAATATGACTAATCTGCACTACCAATCCAAAGATTTTCACTGTATCAATTATATATTAATAGTAGTTTTGAAACATCCTTTGCCAAAAACATACCTCATAATTTACTAAACCTCAAAGTTTAAATAACAAACTTAAGCTTTATTGATCTCTCTGTGTGAAGTAATAAACTTTAAACTCAAGGAGTTAAGCGTAATAGGGTTACCTTAATCAAGATAAAACACTATTTTGGTTGATGAAAACCTAAAAGTTTTTCTAGTCTCTCTTCGTTTTTTGTTTGTAACAAACTAAAAATACAAATATACATGAATCGTTATAATGGTAAAATAACTGTTAGTTATTAAAAATTAGAAGTTAAAACAGTTCGAATTAATGATTATATGACGTTTAGGTGGAGTTGAGATATCAAGCTATTGTAATTTAAATTCATGTCATAGAATTTTGAATTCTCGTTCTTAACCCTTTCATTGAGACATAATTACAACATATATACTCATTAAACTATTTAATATCGTAACATAAGTTTTGTCTTAGAAAACTATATCCAGAATAAGATTTTGATATGAAAGAGTATTCTTAAAACATGCTTTGATATTTTAGGTTTTCTTGGTATTCTATATTTAAATTTGCTTCACTATCTAAGATATTCTTATGGAATTTTACCACCACATATTTTGGAGCTTCTAAACCCTTCCAATACACTTTTCAGAAGTCCTTTTTCCAAGTAGCCATCAGAATAAGAATCATGAAAGTTGAATCAAAGCAAACAAATAATTGGATTAAATTTGGAAGGACTGTAAAAAGAAGGTCCCTCTAACAAAAAAAATCATCTAGTTGAAAAACCAAACTCCCTCATATCCACGTACAATATTCTAGTAGATACAAGAGTTGAGAGGTTGTGTGTAGTTAATTGTATTGGATAAAAATGTGATTAAAATTTGCATCACAAGTTTCAAAAGAGTCATTACACAAGATGCAAATATTGATGTAAAAACATCATCAAAAGTCATCTAGACATAATAAAAGTTTGACAAAAAATACTAAAGAAAAAATCTAGTAACATTATGTAAGAAAATAGAAATTCTACATCAAATATTATTTGTTAAAGAAGTAATATAGTATAAAGTTGTTATTAATAAAAAATATATTTATCAATACCATATACTATTTAATAGATAATTAAATTATATAGAGTAAAATATACAAGAAATTATATATTTCAACTAGTATAATTATAATGCAACAAAAAAGAATATTTAATGAGAATAAGGTATTATATTAACTGAAAACAAGAAAACAAGTAAATAACAAAAAATATCCAAATATTTATTATCTTCTCAACCAAATAAAAAACTTCATTTCATGTTTATTCCAAATATTCCTTCCATATGAGTACTTAAATAAATGAAAGTATAATCTATTTATTTGGAATACTATTTTCTATGATAATTCTAATAAGATTGAGATAATGTTACAATGTTCTTCATAAGAAATCAAATTATATGTAGAAATAATTTTTATGTCTATATTGTTTTTCTAATGTTACTTAATGTCAAGAACATTTACTTTATGTTTTGATTTTATAAAATTTTGTGTATGAAATTTGTTTTAAGATATACATATTATGAGTTTTATTATATACTGAGTAAATAAATGTATATATTTAGATATCTATGTTAAGGAATGAATTGAAAATTTTATGAGTTCAAATTGTATGAATTAAAATATAAATCAAAATAAAATGAGAAGTATGGGGACAGTAAAAAAGTATTTTATAACACTAAGATACGAGCGATAAATTGTGAAACTCTACTAAGTGCCAATTTAGAAGTGTTTATAGGGAAAAATATTTAATAGTGCTTTTAGAACATTCTAAGTGTGTTAGTCCCTAAAAACCTTTTTAAGAGAACTATCAAATATATGCTTCTTAAAAAAATATACTTAAAGTGATTTTAGATTTTAAAATAATTTTTATAATTTTTTAAAATATTTCAATTCAATTCTAAAAGCGTTTTTATATTAAAATAAGCAGTTCTGAACAGACACTATGTATATATACCTCTCTTGAATACAATAAATATATTATTTATATCTATTAGTTTAAAGGTATTTTATAAATGTTTATAATATTTTAATGTATTATATTTTTTTAAAAATTTTAGGTACGCAGTAAGAACAAATGAGTAGTTAAATATTATTGAATAATCTTAAGGCTAACTAAACTAGGTCCGTCATCCTTTACTACAAAATTTAAATACATTATTTGACTTAAATCTCCCACACAACACTTTTATCATTCTCTCAATTTATATTGTGTGTTATAATTTCTTCAAGATTATCTTTCTCATAATTGTTATTTATATTTGAAATATATATATTTGTTTAAAATACATCACAATCCTCATTAATTAGAGTAACCAAGTACAATACTATTACAAATAGTTACAATATTCTCGTTTTTATGACATTTCATTATATTGATCCTTGTTTAAAAGAATTGTTTTGATAAAATGTTAAGGCCATAAATCAAATTTTATAGTCTTTTAGGGATAAAAAATTCCACAAATCTAATAACTCACTCAAACATCTTGAACTACTAACCAATTTTATTTTTTATAAATTTTAAATGTTATTAAATTTATTGCCCATACAGTTTTTGTCACAAATGATATTATTGTATTTATATTTAATTTATAAATTATATCTATTTGAAATTAATACATAAACTAAAATATTTTAATATCCTAGAGTGAACAATATAAAAATTGAAATTATTACTATTATACACAATTTTATTTTAAAATAAACAACACTTTAGAATTATATTTTACTATAATTTCTTTTTGTTTACTAATTTTAATATGATTTTGATTACTATAATTATATGGTATGTATCTCAAAACTTTTCAAATATATTATAGAATAATAATTACGATATTAAAAATTGTATTAACATATAAAGAAGTTATACATAAATTAAATTATGTTAAATAAATTAAAATAACTATTAAAGACACCATAACTCAATACTTATTACAGGTTTTAATTAAAAAATAATAATATAAAACAAAAAAATCACTAAAATCTCACAAATAATTCATTCATACTAGCCAAATGAAAAATTAAATTCTAACCTAGCACATATGAGGTTAGTAAATATATTCAGGTCTTGTCAATATAAAATTATCGTTGGATAAGTATATGTATGAAAGATTTTAAGTTATGCGTCAAACATAGCTAATTGACATAAGAGTATGTTGTTGTCTTATATTCATATTCAAATTTAATATATATTTAATTATTTTTTTACTTAGACAACCTATTATATATCGTTATCAACTAATATGATATGACTACTTGTTTCATATAATAATTTAAAACCCATTAATAGGTCTCTTTCTGCTTGAATATTTAATATTTTAATCATAAACATTAAGTCCAAAACTTACACCTAGTTTTATCTTATCAATTATTATATTACTACTAAATAAAAATAAAATCTTTTAATATTATATTTTTTGTATGAATGTTATAGTTAACAAATTTTTCAGTCACATACATTATTACATTACTATATTTAATAAAAAATTGTTACAGTATGTAAAAAACAGAAATTATAGATGAAAAATTATTTAATAAAGAAATAATATTATACTAAAAGAAAACAGGGAATCGAAACACAATTTATGGCCTTTGGCGAAGCTATCGGTGTAGATATTTCCGACACCTTACACTACATTAAAAAGTATATTAAAAAGAGTTGCATCTAATTAGAATTTTAATATGATATTTATAACTATTATGGTAATATATGTTATTAATCATATTGTTTCTAGCTTCATATATGACAAAGTTGTAATTTGTAATCTTCGAACACCCAATTGTTTTATCTAATATAATTTTTAATGTAATGTTATCTTGACACATTTGTCTACAACCTTGATAATTTTATTTAAACTAATAACTAAAACACCAATTTGTTCATAAAAAAATAAAACGGAGAAAATTTATCATTGTAAATATCTTTTAAGAAAAATAAGTTTATTACAGTAAAGATTTAGTATTACTTTTACATTGCTGACCAAATATTATCAAATTCATTAAATAGTATTTTATTAGAATGAAATCTAATATTTACTCTAAAAACTAAATCAAAAAAATTATATACTCACATGCACTAGTTGTAATACATTTACTTTCCTCCAAATAAAATGAAATATTAATAAAAAATAACCTTCAAAATCTTAAAATCATAGAAACCTTTCTAAATAAGTACATTCATATAAAACTATGACTAACTGTAATTTATAGTTAAACTCATTTATCGGCAGTACTTCATTTTATAAAAAAAACTTATATTTCTTAATCATTTAACCTACTTAATGAGAAATAAACTTTTCTACTTCCCTCAATAAGGTTTATTTCATTCTATTTAAAAAAACAAGACTAATAATCTTCAGTGCCAATGTAAATATTTTCACTCTATCAATTACATATTAATAGTATTTTTGAAACTCCCATTTTCCAAAAACATACCTCACAAGTAACTACACCCTAGAGTTTCAATAACAAAATCATTAGTTAAACAAAATTTACCCGAAAAGCTTTATTGATTTCTCTATATGAAGTAATTAACTTCTTCAAATTCAAGGAGTTGAGCGTAATAGGGTTTCCTTAATCGAGATGAAACACATATGTTTGGTTGATGAAAACCTAAAAGTTTTTCTAGTCTCTCTTTGTTTTTTGTTTGTAATAACCTAAAAAGATAAATATATATGAATGGTTAAAATGGTAAAATAACTCGTTATTAAAAGATAGAAGTTACGAATATTAGCCAAACCTTTTCATAGCCACCCTTCATGATGCCCTATGAATATTAAAATTAAACAAATGGTTAACTAATTAAAAGAACAAAAAATAAAAAAATAACACCTTAAAATGTATAAATTTATATAGAAGAAATCAATTTAAAAAAGGTTAAAACATAACAACAATAATTGCTCAACTAAGTGTAGTTTGACCGGTAAATACATATTTCGATGGTTAAAACTATGTGATGAGAGTTTCTCAAACTTTTATGGTTACTTCGATGAATATAAAATTGTAATATTTTTTACATATGGTTCTATAGAATTTTGGGTTTCAAACAGTATAATGGTCTATTAAAATAAACAAATTAGATACATAGAGCAGCTTATTAATTGTTGTAATTTATATACATATTTATTTATTCGGGAATGCATTATTGTTGTTGAATCTTTCAATAATTATGTGGGTATGCAAACTTCCCAGTAAGTTATACCTCTTTGGTCAATTCAAAATTAATTCATATATAGCTACCATTTTTATTTGGTATTCTAATAAAATTCCTGGTATAGATTGTGTTTGTCATCTTTCTATTCTTCGCCAATATGTTGAATCTAGTTATAGTTGACTTTTTTGTTTAGTCTATATATTTAACTATCACAAAAATTTATGTGTCTTGAAACCAAAATAATTTACAAAATAATAAAATCTATGGATACCAAAACAATTAAGATTATTATTTTATAGCATGCTTGTGTTAGAATGGAAATGGAATATAAATAAAATGTATTGGTATACAAGAATATGTGGTTGACTAGGACACTTTTTAGTTATATCTTTAGTATCCTAATCCATGTTTATCTTTTTTGTGTTTTTTTTATATATATTTGTTTAATTGATTAGTTAATTTTTCTATTCATTTTTATCCTGCTCCTTTTGGGTTGTAACCCCATTTAATGTTGTTTCTTTTTCGGAATTAAAAAATCTAATACTTTATATTGATAGTATTATTTAGTAACCAAGTACATTGAGAAATTGCGTTAGACAACAACTCAATAAGAAAGTGACATGTGGCAAATAATATAATATTATTAGTTATGTAATAATTAGAATAGGTTAAAACTTCGAAGTACATTTATTCACCAATGATAATAATTCAGTTTGAAAAGAAAAAATCAAACTTACGGAATTAAATTCCACAATATTTGAAGAGATTCCAAAATAAATTTATAAAAGTATAGAATTGATAAATTTTCATGAACACGTTACACAAGAAAAAATTTCTTATAGGTTACAAATATAGGGGTGGACACATGTCAATGTGAAAATATTTTATCCATTAAAATACACCAAGTATTGGTAGCACTAAATATAAGTTATTTTATACGATTATATCATCACATGCTCAACTATTAGGTTTTTGTGTCATTTATACAATCTTATAATTTAAAATGTTTCATATATTTTAGTATGTATAATTATTTGTTGGTAAGGAAATTACAATACAACAATATACTAAAAATTTGTATTATCCAGAACATAATATACTATGTATATATATTATCTTTATATATAGACTCTTATGAGTAGTAACTTTTGAGGAAACTGAATTTTTTATTTGTATTTTCTAAATCAATTTTAAAAAAATAAAGATCTAACATGAATAATTTTCACTAATGAAACATTTAGCATATAAAATTAGTTGCAATGCTACGAAAAAAAGTCATATAGTGATTTCTTGTGCTGGTAAGGGTGGTTGTGTTGATTGTGGATGTTATTTGTTTTTTAAAATTTAAAAAAAGAATATGAGGTGTCAATAATGAAGAAGCTCAGAGCTACCAAAGAAGAAAATATATTTTAGGGTTTTTTATTAGTATTAGAAAAATATCCAACATAATATAATTGGTCCAAAATTAAATGTAATGTTATTCCACTTTAAAATTATCCTTATTTAGGCCCAAATAACAAATAGTGGACTTTGAGTCTAAACTTATTTTAGTTGAAAAGTATTATAGAAAACCCACATGTGAACAAGTGTCGATCTTCACTAGTGGAGAGATATATAATCAATAGAATATATAGTGTATTAGAAACAAATTTTTCATGGATAAATATAATATAAAATTTGTGACCTCCATCAATTGTTGTGGTTGTCAAAGTAAAATAATTTTAAATGATAAACTTATTTTTTCTTCTCATGAAAGCCTTACTACATTAACCTCTACAAAATTGTAAATATCATTACTTTGTCACCTAATCACCTAATGTGCAATGTTTTGTAGAAGTTAATATGGATAGACAATAATGAAGTTTTAGTAGTTTAATTAATTTGTAAAGATTATGAGAACGTAATTGTGTTTGGAAATCACTACAATATTTTTTTGGCCTACTTTTATATTTCTAAGGCCATTCCAATGTGCAATTTTGTAATGTTATTATACAACATATTCCCATACGTCATCCTTATGTGATGGCGTAGTGTAAGTTGAGGTCATATACTCATCAATCACTACATTAGTTTTTCAATATAACTTTGTTACTAGAAATATAATTAAGATGATATGCATGTTTCTCTCATTATATCAAGTTATATGAGAAGAAATAGAAATAGTGATCTCAACTAGATTACAAAGAATCATCTGGCAGATTGTCTTCCTAATTATTGGATTATATGAAATTATATGGTTTATTAAAGTCTTTCATATCTTATTTGACTTGTAAGGTGTCATGTGTCTATTAAACTAATATATACTCTTGTTGTATTTATTTTTTGCCTTTCAATCTTTAAATGAATTAGATATATTTTGACAAAAAGGGCTACTATATATTTTATTCTCATGTATATTTAACTAAATAATTATAAAAATACAATATCACAACATATCCTAAAGACACAGTTTGCAAGTTAATCAATAGTAACCCAAAACATCTCTACCCTAGACACTTATTACTACTGAAGTCTACTAAAGGAAATCGTTGTCCACTACGGTGAAAGTTGCGTCTGATATCAAAGGTATCTTATCTGTTTCTCAGACGTAATGTTGTGAGCAACCATCTTGGAATCGATCGAGGCAAACTAACTCATCATCTAGTCCTGCAAAAAAATCTTCATCGATAGAAGTATGTAAGATCTCCAAACCATCATTAAAATCGTCAACCTCTTTCAACATATCATTAATTTCCTCCCCACCATCTTCAACATTTTTGGCGCCAGAAGGACAATCTCTAGTGACGAGTAGAAAATTAGGACATCAATTTTGAATTTTTGAGGGTCATGAACATTTTGGAAAGAGATATTTCGGCCTTTTGCGAGGGATTCTGGCACGAGGTTCTTGGCGAGTTGGCATAGGATGATTGTGTTCATCCATATAAGTCACAATAAGAATAGTAGGGCTAGTTTTGTTTTGATCTACTTGATTTCGACCTAGGCACTCCTTTGATGTGACACATTTGTAGTAACTCCTGGTTTTATTCAAAATATTGATTATAATTCATTTGAAACTTACTAAACATCTATAAATACATTAAAAAACAAATACGCATTTTTTAGACGTCCTATATAAGTGTGAAATAAGGTTAATACAATAAAGATTTCATATTACTTTTAAATTGTTGACCAAATCTTATGAAATTCATTAAGTCGTATTTATTTAGAATGAATTCTAATATTTAATTTAAAACTAAGTCATAAAAATTATATACTATTATGCAAGGGTGCTAATACATTTCCTTGGCTCCCAATAAAATGGAATGTAATAAAAAAACATAACCTTTTAAAACTTTAAGACATAGAAACCTTTCTAAATAAGTACACTAATATAAACCTAAGACTAACATTAATTTTTGGTCAAACTCATTTGTCGGTAGTACTGTATTTCTTAAAAAAACTTATATTTCTTAATCATTTAAACTACTTAACAAGAAATACACTTATTTGCATCCCTAAAATAGGTTTTTTCATTTTGTTTTAAAAAAACAAGACGACTAATCTTCACTACCAATTCAAAGATTTCCACGGTATCAATTACATATTAATAGTAGTTTTGAAACTCCTTTTTCCAAAAGCATACTTCACAAGTAACTACACCATAGAGTTTAAAAAACAAACTCACTGATAAATAAAATTTACCTAAAAAGTTTTATTGATCTATCTATACGAATTAATACACTTCTTCAAACTGAATGAGTTAGGCGTAATAGGGTTTCCTTAATCGAGATGAAACACTACTTTGTTTAATGAAAACCTAAAAGTTTTTCTAGTCTCTCTTTATTTTCTTTTTGTAATAATCTTAAAATAAAAATATACATGAATGGTTAAAATTTTAAAAGAACAAGTTATTAAAAGTTAGAAGTTAAAAGTATTAGCGGAACCTTTTCATAGCCACCTTTCTTGGTGACCTACAAATATTTTAATAAAACAAATAGTTAACTAATTAAAAAAACAAAAAAAACAAAGAAATAACAACTTAAAATGATTAAATTTATATAGAGGAAAAAAATTTAAAAATTGATTAACTAATTATAGTTTGCATATTTCGATGGTTAAAACTATTGATTGAGAGTTTCATAAAATTTTATATGGTTAAAACTATTTATTGAGAGTTTCATAAAATTTTATATTTACTTCGATGAATATAAAACTGGAATTTTTTTTACATATGGCTCTATAGAATTTTGGGTTCCAATAGTATAATGTACTCATACAACAGAAAAAATAGATATACAGCGTGGGAGTTTATTTATTTTGGAATGCATTATTGTTGTTAGATTATTTATCGATGGGTTTTTTTGTATTTCTCTTATGTTTCATATATTTTTTTGATCTATCAATCATTACATGGGTATCTAAACTTCCTGGAAAGTAATATTTCTTTGGTGATTGAAAAATTTATTTTAGTTAACATTCATATATATGAAACGTTTTTGTTTGTTGTGTCAGATTGAATTCTTTATATAGATTGTGTTTGTCATCTTTGTATTCTTCCACAATATTTTATATATCTATTTATAGTTAACTTGTTTGTCTAGTCTATATATTTAACTAGGTATTACAAAATTAAATGAACTGAAACAAAAATAAATTAATAAATAATAAAATCTATGTATACCAAATAAATTAAGACTATTATTCTATATGTTCTAGCATGGTTTTGTGAGATTGGTAAGGGAATGGAATAAAATGTATTGTATTTGTATATACAAGAATATATGGTTGGTTCAAATATAGTGGGATTAATTTTTATATAATGTATTGGCTGTCTAGGCCACTTTCTGGTTATAATTTTAGTATCATAATTCTAATTTATTTTTATTTATCTTTTATTATATATATTTGTTCAATTTATTAGTCAATTTTTCTATTCATTTTTAACTTGCTCCTCTTGGGATGTAACCCCGTTTAATGTTGTTTGTTTTTCTTAAATAAAAAATCTAATACTTTATATTGATAGTGTTAATTAGTAACCAAGTTCATTGTCAAATTGCACAAGACAACAACTCAATAAGAAAGTGACAGATGGCAAATAATATAATCCTTAGTCCAATTTATGAGTGGACACATGACAATTTGAATATATTTATCCATTAGAATACACCATGTATTTGTAGGACTAAATGTAAGTTATTTGATACTACGAATATATCAACACATGCTCGACTATTAAGTTTTTGTGTAACTTATACAATATTTTAATTTAAAATGTTTCGTATATCTTAGTATGTATAATTATTTATGGTAAGGAAATTACAACAAAAAAATATATCAATAATTTATATTATTCAAAACATAATATACCATATAATTATAAAGTCATTAATATACTAACCTTGATTATTTTAAGAATATATCTGGATATTATCGAAATACAATGATCATCGATCTCTGAGCTATACTTTAAAATTACTTCAATTTTTATAGAGTACACCACCTTATGAAAAAAATGATTACATGTGAACAATTAGAACCATACATTATTTTTATAATATATAAGAATCCATTGTATTTAACATTAAATATTCATGAATATTTTGATATTTTTTATTTTTTAATTAAATAAAATTATATATCATTAACCCATAAACCACCACATCATATTAATTACATTTTTATATAAGAAAAAAGTATTTGTAAATAACATCTAAAAATATTTTTTAAATAAATATTTCTCTCAATTATATCAAGAAAATATGAATTTTTTTATATGGCTAGTTAGATTTAATATAATTTTTACATAAAAGAATAAGATCTCAAATTGCCTAACAAGAATGAAAATATTTGTTATGAAACTTTTTGTTTTGTATAAAATCTTATGAGTAGTAACTGCTTTATAGGATCTCAATTTTTTTATTTGGATCTGGGATCTGAATTTGTTTTATCTGAATTTTTTTTATCTGTATTTTCTAAATCAATTTGAAAAAATATATATCTAGCATGAATAATTTTCACTTATAAAATGTTTAGCTTATAAAATTAGTTGCAATGATACAAAAAATGTCACATACCGATTTCTTATGGTGGGTGGGGGTGGTTGTTTGATGGTGGACATTTTTTTTTTTAATTTATAGAAAAGATAAATTGTCAAGAAAGAAGAAGCGGAGAGATACCAAAGAAGGAAATAAATTTTAGGTTTTTTTTATTAGTATTAGTAGGTACTAGAAAAATTAAAACATAAGATAATTGGACCCAAACAAAATGTAACTTTTTTCACCTCTAGACTTAACCTTATTTAGACCCAAATAACAGATAGTGAACTTTTAGTCTAAACTTATTTTAGTTGAAAAATATTATAGCAAGCCCACCTGTGAACAAGTGTCTTGATCTTCACTAATGGAGAAATATATAATCAATGTAATACATAGTCTATTAGAAACAAATTTTTCATTGATACATATAATATAAAATTTGTGACTTCCATCAGTTGTTGTGATTCTCAAAGTACAATATATTTACTTTATAAACTTATTTGTTCTTCTCATGAAAGCCTTATTACCTTAACCTCAACAGAATGATAAATCTCATTACTTGGTCACCTAATGTGCTATGTTTTGTAAACGTTAATATGGATATAATAGACAAGAACAAAGTTGTAGTAGTTTCGATAATTTGTAAATATTATGAGAACCTTATGTGGTTTGGAAATCGATACAATATTTTTTTTCCTCCTCCTCAATTGCTAAGGGCATTCCAATGTGTAATTTTGTAATGTTAGTAAACAACATGTTTCCTACGTCATCATTAGGTGATGTCGTAGTGTAAGTGGAGGTCATCTACTCACCAATAATTACGTTAGATTTTCAATATAACATTGTTACTAGAAATGTAATTAAGATTCTACTGAAGTCTCTCTCATTATATCAACATTTATGAGTGAAAATGGAAATAGAAAACTCGACTGGATTACAAAGATTCATCTCGCATATTGTTGGGAATTTTATACTAACACCTTAGGTGTCGTGAGAGATGTGCTTACACCGCCTAGGCACAAATTAATGAAAAAAATTGATTAATTATAAAATGCCCCCTAGACGTAAGACCCTGGTCAACTGCCAAATCCACGAAACCGATTATACAAAATTAATTTAAATATATACAGTAAGAGTTTGATTGAGTGTTTATATTTGTATCCCATATTATGTGTTCATCTGGCAATAATATTAAAACATGTTGAAGAACGGATTTTAGATGGAATCAAAGGATTCGATTTGTGTTGGATTTTTCAATTTGAATTTTGTTATAAATTTTACAAATACACTCCCCGTATCGATAAGTTTTGATGATAAAGTCATTATCAAATATATATAAGAGAACCTTAAGAGATTTATAAACAGAGAGAGATTGAGATATGAGAAATGTGTATTTTATAGTAGGAGAGTAGAGACAAGAGTGTGTACATTTATTATCAAATGATTAGCATTTGTTTATAAGAAATTTATACGACTTTGGAAGAATTATACCTGGATCAAATCCCTTACACTTCTTTATTTCACTAAACTTATCTATTTTGTATCACAGTTGAGGATGATGTCTCAGGATTCACCCATCTTTCTTATTACAAATTGTTTCTTATTAAATTTCTCTATATCTTTTGCAATTTGTGTTCCCTACTATATCTTATGGACAATGTTGCTTGATGTGTCTGAACTTGCTGTTGTTATAGCATGTTATCTCTCTTTTTATTTTTAAAATTTCTCATGTGGATTGCTTGAACTTTCATTTCAACGAAATTTCTTTTCTTACACGATTCATTGTTTAATCAAATTTATTTATTGTTCATACTATGTAGTCAAAATAGAACATAAGAACGATATAAAATTATATTTATATTACAAAATAAAATATTTAACATATGTCCGCCTTTATAATTAATCCCTCCAATTTCTCAAATTAAGCTATTAGAGGGAGAAAAAATTTGAACCACCTTGAACTAGTCTCAAACTTTATATAATGTATATGCGAATTTGAATAAGAGTAAGTGGATATTATTATTTATCTAATTAGAATTTTAATATGATATTTATAACTATTAGGGTAATATATGTTAATAATAATATTGTTTCTAGCTTCATATGTGACAAAGTTGTAATTTGTAATCTTCGAACACCCAGTTGTTTTATCTTATATATTTTTTATGCAATGTTATCCTGATACATTTATCTGAAAATGGTCTTTAGCAAATTCACTTGAAAATGTGAGTCATTTCTATAAATTAATTCGAACTAAGCAATGAAAAAAAAACCTTCAAATTTTTTGTATAAATATTCACATAAAAACTTGCAAAGTTGTATGATGGAAAAATATTTGCTACTTTTATAATCCATTGATATATTTGGCTATTTTATAAAACGGGACCTACACCGAAACAAAAACTTATTTATAAATATTTTTATAAATTTATTGAGTTTCAAGTAGGTACAATTTAAATTCGAAAATCACACGATCCAAACTAAACATTGTGACACACCTAAACTAAAAAACAAAGAATGTTTTCACATATACATACATATCAATTGAAAAATCAATCACTGCATCCATATTATAGGGACACGTTAAGTGAGTGTAAACGAAATTTTTTCTTCTCATGCAGAATTATTAACATATAACAACTTATTATTTTATCAAATTATAAATTTATCAATCAACATATTTTTTATGATTTTGCAAGATTCTAAAATGACATAGCTTTAAAACTTGCTTGCGATTTTCTTCCCAAGATGTAGGTCTACAAAAATAATCAATATTCATATACTAAAAGAAAATTTAAAATTATTTCATGAAAAATATAGGCTCAGATTCTTATTGATTCAGGTTATATGTCAAAGATATAGTTTATATCTCAATAAAATATTCTATTTGATCACACAAAATACTTCTAGGATCTAAAATAATAGATATATATCCTTGTTGTATTAAAGCCTTTTCATACTCAAGAGTTGAGAATGTACTACCTTAGCGTAACCTAAAAAATCATATTCCAAAACCCCCATGATATCAAACTCGGGTAGGAGTTAATAGAGGAGTTCCACCTAACAATCTGAATAATCCGCATATAGAGCAAGGTTTTTCCGAGAATAAGCTAATTTCATATTCAAGCTGCTTGATTCAAGCCAGATCATGATATGCAAAATCAATTTATGATTAATGGAAACTACGATGGTGCTACACAACAAGGTCAAGTTGTATGGAGTAAGATTTTTATACAGATGTGTGATACCTACATTACTCAACTTGTCACTCATGAGACACTATATTATACCATTTTACTATTTTGATTTACCGGAGATGCGAGTGAATGGTTGTATCATCAACCATCACATACAATTATATCATGGACAAAACTGCAAGCAAGTTTCTTTGATTGCTAGTATCCACACGGTATGATAATGAAGAATCAAACAGAGCTTGCCATTTTCCACCAAGACGATGGTTAAAGTGTAGGCGAGACATAGATAAAGTTTCAACATAGGTTAACTAAATGTCCACTTCATGGTTATACCCTTCAGTTTCAATTTGTGATGTTCTATCAAGGTCCGATTATAATTTCAATTGAAAATAAATTACATTGAAAGAGAAGATTTTTCAAAGAAATGTGCCCTTGTATTTTTTATTTATACCAAACCTTATTGTTATTAATTGTTTTGATTTTTGTATGATTTGCATTACTAAAAAAAATTGTCATTAACATATTTAGTTATATTTTTAAAAATTAAGGAATACATTAACACACTAATATATAGATAATTAACAAATAATATGTTTATTTATAATAGATAAAATAGCATAAAGTTCAAAAAATATTCTTAACATATCTTATTTTTCTCTCAAAATTTCAAGTTATGGTTCGGTTAAATTTGTTATCTTAATGGATTGTTGAGTTTGTTTAATTTGTTGAATATGTTTATAGGGGTTCATTTATAAAATAAGGCCCAAAAAACTTTATAAAGAATTATCTTGTCAATTGAAGTCCACAATGCTAAATAAGTCTTGAAATATCACTATGGCTAGTTATGCATTTTTTTTGTTGTACAATCTTATTGACCACTAACACCAAAAGCCCAACCCATATTATATGTGTATATATTCAAACCCTATTTTCCAAAACTCACCGCCTCCTTATTCCTTATTATGTCCATCTCTACCTCTATATAAATCACCACTATAATAATGTAGGTAAGCGTATATGAATTTCCATTTCAGATATATGGGTAAATATTTACTTGATTTGTGTAAGATTGTGAACAACATTGTATCGTTAATCACTAAGATCGATGGTCATAACATTTCAATTGAGGTATGCTTTTTTATTATACCTTTATTCCTTATGGTTTGATTTTTATAGTTTTAATTTTAGGGTATCCGATAAATGAATTTTGTATATAATTCTTGCACGTTATATATTCTTTAATTAACATAAATATATATTATTTTTAGGTTTCTGAATTATAAATTATTTTATAAAATACAATTATACATTATTTGATAAAATACAATTATACATTATTTGATAAAATACAATTATACATTATTTTATTAAATACATGTGATGTTTATAATTTTTATTAAAATATTTGTGCATCTAAAACTAAGTTATTATCGTTCTCAACCTAACTATTTTGTGATGAACAAAGAAATAGCTCTATAAATCCACTTGTAAACAAAAAAGTTTAAATCTACATGGTAATTTTAACGACATACATATTGCATTTAAAAATATTTATTTAATCTCTAAAACATTATGTCTACTATTTACAAGAAGAAAAAATGATTTATGAGTTGAAGCCACTCCTTCGAAGCAATATCATTCAACTATATAATTCAATATGAGTCTCGTTACTAAATTCCTTACCTATCATTTTATCACTCGTACATGTGGTCACACTTTTCATATCCCAACTTTAAAATAAGTAATTTACTAAAAAATGAAATGTCTTTACAGGTTGTTATTCCTCTTCATCTTCAAGTTCTTTACATGTTCTTTACAGGTTCTTTACAGTGTTGAAATTACGGATGCGTATTTACCTCCATGGATAATATACAGTGTTTCTGAAGCTATTATTGGGTCTGATGAGACTAGTTTTGAAGCCAGGTATATATATATATATATATATATATATATATATGCAGTAATTAAATATTAATATTCAAAATAATTAATTCAGTGTTATGTTATTATGATGTAGTTTTGTTACGGAACAAGTATCGATGGGATTTAATGATAGTTTAGAAATGGTTGAATAAAATTGTGAAGATGAAGAAGGATTGAAAAAGAGTGTTTGGAATAGGAAATGCCAAACTTTTTTCTCATATGAGTTGTATGTTTGTTAAAGGGTTTAAGTATAGTGGTGGATCTTATACTCTTTCTATTGGCCCTGTTTGATCTATATATGTATTTTGAATTCTTTTTTGGACACAAACTTTTCAAGGTTTATGTAATCTCTTGGTTGTATTAAGGAGCTTTGTACAAGGTTTATTTTTGGGGTATTTTGGGTACCTTATCGTTGATATTTGAAAACAATTGGGTGAAGAAACACGCTTATGTTGAAAGTGAAATTTAAAGTATCTTGAAAACATTTCTCTATTTATAAAGATAGAAAATTATATGTTGTACATGCTTAATATACTGATAATTTAATTAATAAAACAACTATACTCTTACGTTATTGAAGATCCACTAGTTAAGAGTGTTATCTTCATTAAAATATCTTCATTAAGAGTGTTAATTTTACAAGATAAAGGACTAAATTGCAGAAGATTCCTTACTTTGTTAATTAAGTATACGATTCGTTCAGAAGTTGTTTATAGTAGAAGCCCAAATAACATGACCCCATTTTAAACAACAGAAGCCCAATATCACTTTGGAAAAAAAGAAGAAGAGAGAAGCCCATCTTCAAACCCATCTTGCAACTGAATCTCTTTTAAATTAAATATAAAAGGAACATAACAAATTTAGCAAAACAACCAAATATATCTCTCTACACTTACTTCTCACCCGAAAAAAAGACTCACTTCTCAACGGAAAATACACTCATTTCTCACCGGAAAATTCTCTATTGTACGGGAAGGAAAACTCTTCATTTCACCATGTTGATTTCTATTTCTCAATTCATTGGCTTCTTAGCTTCGCTCTCTCCCTGTGCCTCTGTGCCTCTTCACCTCTTTTGATATGCAATTTGCTTAGGTACATATTGTTTGTCTCATAAATTATTGTCTCATCCGACTTCTTTTTCATGTTTAGCTATTATTCTTATCTGTAATATATGGAATTTCATTTACACAATCAATTTTCTAATATTCATAATATAATTATTAATTTATAATTAGTTTAGGTCAAACCAATTGTAGAATTCATATAATGTAATGTAACTGTATGATATGATTATCTATAGATTAATTTTTTAATAGAGTTTATATAATAATTTTGTTTAAATCAAAGTGTGTTTTATCGATTAACCTTTGTTATTTAGTTGAATCAGTGTATGTTCTGAAATTGTTATGTAGTTGAATCAAAGTGTGATTTATCATTTAAGCTTTGTTATTTAGTTGAATCAGCGTATGTTCTTAAATTGTTATGTAGTTGAATCAAAGTGTGTTATGTAAACTAAGTATATTTAATAAATCAAATCTTAATTGTTCAGTTTAATTATCTATACACTAAATTTGTTATGTAGTTAAATCAGATTTAAGAAAGGAAAACTATCCAAAGATTAACAAAAAATGGTTCAAGGAAAAGAAGTTTAAGTGGCTCTTCAAGTAAGAGATCAAACATTCCAGTACATTCTACTTCAAATGAGGCAGTCACATCGCCCGTATATCATGATTCCATACAATCACCACCCCCTGATATTTATTCAATAGCAGTTGAATTAGTGAAGGGTAATAATTCTTTCACTCTTGTTATTTATATTGTTTATATATGTGTATATATGTGTATATATATTATCAAACTAAACGATTTGTCTTGGCATATAAGATAACTCAAAGGACACTAGAAAAGGAAGATATTGTACAACAGTGAAACTCTTTTTCAAGTAAGCTGTAATAAATAAAGTTCAAATTATCCATAATGGATTTCGCCAGCCCATTGGAAATGGATCAGATAAATTTAGATGTTGGTATGGTGTTATTGACAGACTTGGGAAGTTATCTCCATTAACTTATCCTGGTGGGATATGATGCCAAGCACGTTTAAACAGTTACATCTCGAATTTCTAAAAGTAAAAAAAATGTTACTTCAATTATCTAACGCCTCAAAACTTATTTGATATAAATCATTACTTTTTATTTTACAAATGTATTTTACTTTCGATGAATCTGCCTTGGAATACTATATTAGAAAAATTATAGGACAAAAATGGAAAGACTGGAAGAACCCAGTGCATAGTTTTGTTGATTTAAATAAATCTTTGGAGGAAAATATGGATAACGCGATTGATGAACGAGTAGATCCAAACCAATGGAAAAAATTGGTTCCAGTTTGGTTTGACAAAGAGTATCAGGTATTGCTTTTGTTTAGTGGGGTTGCTTTTTAGTTATACCTACAGGTATTGCTTGTCTCAGTTCCTATCTACAGGTGAATGTATCCGAGAAAGCCAAACAGTATAAAGCAAAGCATGATATCTTTCATACATGTGGTCAAAAGCCTTATGCTTAAATACGAGCGGATTTAGTAAGAATGATACTTTGATTAGCATGAGAATGATAGTAATTAACATTGAAATATATCTTTACAGGGACATGATGTTGGGGATATTATATATTTTCACAGAACACACACTCATGCTAAAGATGGAAGCATAAACCCGAGTGTTGATGAAATTTTGGAATTTATTTACTACCTTAGTTCCTAATGGATTTCAACATTTAGTGCTTTCCTAATGGTTTAATATTGTTTTAGGAACAATGTAAGCATATAATTGACAGCATGAATTTAAAGAGGGAAGAGGTGGAACACAGTCTTGATCTATAATTTGAGATCTTAAGTGAGGTAGTGGGAAAAGAAGGGATTAGGACCTACTAGATCACATGTTCATGGATCAAACAAAGTTAATAAAATTACGATTGAGAAAATTCAAAAGAATAATGAAGCCGAGATGTAAAAATGCGAGCCCAGGTGGAAGAGCTTAAAGAAGAACAAAATACCGAGATGGCAGAAAGGCAAGTTAAAATAGAATCAAAGTTTAACAAAGAACTTCAAGTGCAAAAGAAAGAGACGGATGATTTGAAGATGGTGTTTAAATCTTTCATCTGCTCACCCAATAAAAAATCGTTTTTGAATAGGGTTTGAGTTTATATAGTTCTGCTAGTTGATTAAAACTCCCTCAGTTGGACTATTTTTGTATTGCTTTTTATGTAAAACTTCTATATTTTGTTATAACTCGGTATTTGCTAGCTTTTGTAATACATGGACATATTTTGGTTATGATGGAGTTAATTTTCGTTAATTTTTTAAGTGGTAACAAATTTACACTAAGTTGTATCTTATTGTTCTTTACTTGATACTTAATTCCATTGAAGTGATGAAGCTGAACACGTTGAATGGAGCAAGATTCAGACATTAACTAACTGATGAGGTTGTGGTGCCTTATGACACCTTAAATCCTGTACCTACCTGAAGGTAATTATCATGCCTTAGGGTAACAGAATTTCTTTCTTCAAGTTTGAAATGATTATTTCGTTAATTTCTTTACTTAAATTATAGACACTATTCTATGCAGATCCATTTGATGTGGAATTACAAAGGAAAACAGAAGTAGCTATCAGCCAGGTCATAATTTTCACATTCTCATCCACCAAATTACATTTTCAGTACATACAAAGTTTGTTTAATTATATATATTATGTTTGGATTTGTATTCATGCACAAAAGTATTGATGAGAACTGGGAAACTGCCTTGGAGCATAATCATGAAGTTTAAGCTAGAGTGGTATTTTTATTATACATACATACACGCTTTGAATCCATGTGTCACTATTTTGAGATTAACCTTTGAGAAACTGTTTAATTTAGTATGAATTTCATATTCAGTTATGAGAATGCTTTGATGAAGAGCCTGATGGAAACCGCCCCAAAGAAGTTGTGTTTAATGAAGCTTTGTTGACACGTGTACAGAACCAGAAAAATGAGGCTTCAGAATCAGGTAATTAATATTAGTTCACAGATACTTATATAAAACATACAAAAGAATTATCATAGTTTATTTCTTATATTTGCAGCAAAATTAGCAGTGAATAATTCAAGTAAGATATTGAAACTTAACCAAATCTAAAAGTACCTCGATCAGATTTTTTTAAGATTCCACATTTAATCATACATGCTTATGTTAAATATGATTTTTTTTTTGTTTGTGTAGCTATTTTGTCCAATCTGAGTTGGGTTCTTCTCAGCCAGCATGGAACAGAGTTGATTTACTTGTTAACAAGATGATGATTGGAGAAACGTATATTCCTACTTCCAATTGTCAATTAAATATTCTTTTCTTAAATTTTAAATAACATATGCTTTTGTTTTTTCTCAGTGCAACTTTTACAGGAAACCATCGAAAAAATTGAATCCTTAAGAAATACATTATGTTAATGTAAATTTGTGCCTAATAATGTCTTTTATTATGGAATTTTAAGTTCTCAAAAAAGTGTATCAACAATTCTCAACTGATGTGCAGGTATATAATAAAAATAGATCATTACATTGTTTGTCAGAATTGCTTGTTATTACTTTTTTTCCCTTGTAGTTATATATGCTTTTCAAAATTTTAAACTTTCAGGTCCGAGAAGAAAGTAAAAGGGTTGGTCTAAAAATGAAGGTACGTGAAATGTTTTTGTGTTGAAACTAGGGGAAATACCCAAATGGTCCCGGAACTATAGGCTAGTTATCAGTTAAGTCCTTGTGCTTTTCAATTTTCTTATATGGTCCTCGAACTATAGAAACTTGGTGCAGTATGTTCACGGTTAAGGATTTTGTAGGATATAGGGACTTATAATACAATTAACTCAAAAGAAGCACCGTTTATTGCTCGACTTCTGATTTTAAGATTTAAATTACACTACAGGTTGATCCAAGTTTTTATATGGAATAAAAATGTATTGAAGGATCTTATTGAAAAAAGGTATGAAAGATTGCAAGTATTTAATTTTACCATAACATTATTTAACAATGTATTTAATTTTACAGGAGTTGCAAATGCAATTGACTTAGCAGATAAATTTCTTCCAAAACTCAAGTCTTTGAATTGTAAGTTTTAAACTTTCGCCTATATTTTAGTAGATCCAACTACTTATTACTATGGTGTCCTTCATTTACTAGGCAAGCCTATGGTTATTACTTTTCGTGCATATTCCAAGGATCAAATCATCAAGATTCTACAACAAAAGATAATGGTAATAATTTCTTTACTTTAATCTTAATAACCATAATTTTAATAAAGAAAGTACTTATTTTATTCAATTTATACATCAAACAGGGGCTCCCTTATTAAGTATTTCATCCACAAGCATTAGAACTATGTGCAAGATTAAGTTTTTCTTTCTAAATCATTTTATTTAAAAATTAATCTATAAAAAGATCATATTTTGTTATTTAATGCAGAATGTATCAGCTGCATCTAGTGATATGAGAAAGGCATTATGGGTTTGCAGGTTAGTAATAATTTTGTGTTTGCAAAGTTAAATAATTATGGTGACTAATTACTATTTATTTTTAATTTAGGAGTGCAATTGAGATGTTAGAAGCTGAAATAAAAGTATGTATTAATGATTTAAGCTCTCCTTTTGGTGAAGAACCTCAAAATATTATAGCAAAGCAAGAAAATTATATAGTAAGAGTTGATCACGTAGGGATTGCTTTGTCTAAAACATATAAATCTTCTGTAGTAGATATTATAAAATCTCTTCCACAGCATCAACAGGTAAATAAATAAATAAAACAATGTTTACTTAATTGTTGAAATCTTATATACCTTTTATCCTTGTCTTGATTTTTTACAGTAGTTTATTCTTTGTTCTGCTGTAAAACTTTTCCGTAAGGGTAAAAAGGATAGCACTGTTGGTGAGGTAAATTCTTTTTTCTGTGAGAAATTTAATGAAATTAAATATTAATATTTACTTATTTGTTGTAACTTTTGTGATGTAACAGTTGAATAAGTGTTATACTGATGTATGATAATATTTATAATGAAACTTTTTGTTTCATATAGACTCTTATGAGTAGTAACTTTTGAGCAAACTGAATTTTTTATTTGTATTTTCTAAATCAATCTTTTTTTAAAAAAAGATCTAGCATTAATAATTTTCACTAATGAAACATTTAGCTTAAAGTTGCAATGTTACGAAAAAAAGTCATATACTGATTTCTTGTGCTGGTAAGGGTGGTTGTGTTGATTGAGGGTGTTATTTATTTTTTAAAATTTAAAAAAAAATATGAAGTGTCAAGAATGAAGAAGCTGAGAGCTACCAAAAAAGAAAATAGATTTTAGGGATTTTCTATTAGTATTAGAAAAATATCCAACATAAGATAATTGGTCCAAAATTAAATGTAACATTATTCCACTTTAAAATTATTCTTATTTAGGCCTAAATAACAAATAGTGGACTTTTAGTATAAACTTATTTTAGTTGAAAAGTATTATAGAAAACCCACATGTGAACAAGTGTCGATCTTCACTAATGGAGAGATATATAATCAATAGAATATATAGTGTATTAGAAACAAAATTTTCATTGATAAATACAATATAAAATTTGTGACCTCCATCAATTGTTGTGGTTGTCAATGTACAATATATCTAAATGATAAACTAATTTGTTCTTCTCATGAAAGCCTTATTACATTAGCCTCTACAAAATGGTAAATATCACTACTCTGTCACCTAATGTGCAACATTTTGTAAAAGTTAATATGGATAGAAAAGAACAAAGTTGTAGTAGTTTAATTAATTTGTAAAGATTATGAGAACGTGATTGTGTTTGGAAATTACTACAATATTTTTTTGGCCTCCTTTTATATTTTTAAGGCTATTTTAATGTAAAATTTTGTAATGTTATTATACAACATATTCATACGTCATCATTCTGTGATGGCGTAGTGTATGTTGAGGTCATATACTCATCAATCATTATGTTAGATTTTCAATATAACTTTGTTACTAGAAATGTAATTAAGATGCTAAGCATGTCTCTCTCATTTTATAAAGTTATATGAGAAGAAATAGAAATGGAGATCTCATCTGGATTACAAAGAATCATCTGGCAGATTATCTTCTTAATTATTGGATTATAAGAAATTATATGGTTTATTAAAGTCTTGCATATCGTATTTGACTTGTAAGGTGTCATGTGTCTATTAAACTGATATATACTCTTGTTGTATTTATTTTTTTTCCTTTCAATCTTTAAATGAATTAGATATATTTTGACAAAAAGGGCTACTATATATTTTTTTTCTCATGTATACTTAATTAAATAGTTATAAAAATACAATATCACAACATATCCTAAAGACACAGTTTGCAAGTTAATCAATAGTAACCCAAAACATCTCTACCCTAGACACTTATTACTACTGAAATCTATCAAAGGAAATCGTTGTCCACTACGGTGAAAGTTGCGTCTGATATCAAAGGTATCTTATCTGTTTCTGAGACGTAACGTTGTGAGCAACCATCTTTGAATCGATCTATCCAAACTAACTCATCATCTAGTCCTGCAAAAAAATATTCATGGATAGAAGTATGTAAGATCTCCAAACCATCCTTAAAATCTTCAACCTCTTTCAACATATCATTAATTTCCTCCCCACCATCTTCAACATTTTTGGTGCCCAAAGGGCAATCTCTAGCGACGAGTAGAAAAATTTGTTTAGGTCATCAATTTTGAATTTTTGATGGTCATGCACATTTTGGAAAGAGATATTTCAGCCTTTTGCGAGAGATTCTGGCACGAGGTTCTTGGCGAGTTAGCATAGGATGATTGTGTTCATCTGTATAATTCACAATAAGAATAGTAGGGTTGGTTTTTTTGATCTACTTGCTTTCGACCAAGACACTCCTTTGAAATGACACATTTGTAGTAACTCCAGGTTTTATTCAAAATATTGATTATAATTCCTTTGAAACTTACTAAATTTCTATAAATACATTAAAAAGCAAATACGCATTTTTTCGACGTCCTATATAAGTGTGAAATAAGGTTAATACAATAAAGATTTCATATTATTTTTAAATTGTTGACCAAATCTTATCAAATTCATTAAGTTGTATTTATTTAAAATGAATTCTAATATTTAATTTAAAACTAAGTCAAAAAAAAAAATATACTATTATGCAAGGGTGCTAATACATTTCCTTGGCTCCCAATAAAATAGAATATAATAAAAAAACATAACCTTTTAAAACTTTAAAACTTAGAAACCTTTCTAAATAAGTACATTAATATAAACCTAAGACTAACTATAATTTTTGGTCAAACTCATTTGTCGGTAGTACTGTATTTCTTTAAAAGAAACTTGTATTTCTTAATCATTTAAACTACTTAACAAGAAATACACTTTTTTGCTTCCCTAAAATAGGTTTTTTCTTTTTATTTTAGAAAAACAAGACGACTAATATTCACTACCAATTCAAAGATTTCCACGGTATCAATTACATATTAATAGTAGTTTTGAAACTCCCTTTTTCCAAAAGCATACCTCACAAGTAACTACACCCTAGAGTTTAAATAACAAATTCATTGATAAACAAAATTTACTTGAAAATCTTTATTGATCTATCTATATGAATTAATAAACTTCTTCAAACTGAAGGAGTTAGGCGTAATAGGGTTTCCTTAATCGAGATGAAACACTATTTTGGTTGATGAAAACCTAAAAGTTTTTCTAGTCTCTATTTGTTTTTTGTTTGTAATAATCTTAAAATAAAAATATACATGAATGGTTAAAATTTTAAAAGAACTTGTTATTAAAAGTTAGAAGTTAAAAGTATTAGCGGAACCTTTTCATAGCAACCTTTCTTGGTGACCTACAAATATTAAAATAAAACAAATAGTTAACTAATTAAAAATAAAAAAAAAAACAAAGAAATAACACCTTAAAATATTTAAATTTATATACAGGAAATCAATTTAAAAAATTGATTAACTAATTTTAGTTTGACTAGTTGATGCAAATTTCGATGGTTAAAACTATTGATTGAGAGTTTCATAAAATTTAATATTTACTTCGATGAATATAAAACTGCAATTTTTTTTACATATGGCTCTATAGAATTTTGAGTTCCAATAGTATAATGTGCTACTACAACAGATAAAATAGATATACAGCGTGTGAGTTTATTTATTTGGGAATGCATTATTGTTGTTAGATTATTTATCAATGGGTTTTTTGTACTTCTCTTATGTTTCATATATTTTTTTGATCTATCAATCATTAAATGGGTATCCAAACTTCCTGGAAAGTAATATTTCCTTGGTGATTGAAAAATTTATTTTAGTTAACATTCATATATATGAAACGTTTTAGTTTGGTGTGTCAAATTGAATTCTTTGTATAGATTGTGTTTGTCATCTTTGTATTCTTCGACAATACTTTATATATCTACTTATAGTTAACTTATTTGTTTAGTCTATATATTTAACTAGGTATTACACAACAAAACATTAAGTGAACTGAAACAAAAATAAATTACTAAATAATAAAATCTATGTATACCAAATAAATTAAGAATATTATTCTATAAGTTCTAGCATGGTTTTTTGAGATTGGAAAGGGAATGGAAATAAAATGTATTGTATTTGTATATACAAGAATATATGGTTGGTTCAGATATAGTGGGCTTAATTTTTATATAATGTAATGGCTATCTAGTCCGCTTTTTGGTTATAATTTTAGTATCATAATTCTAATTTATTTTTATTTGTCTTTTATTATATATATTTGTTCAATTTATTAGTTAATTTTTCTGTTCATTTTTAACTTGCTCCTCTTGGGTTGTTACCCCGTTTAATGTTGTTTGTTTTTCTTAAATAACAAATCTAATACTTTATATTGATAGTAATAATTAGTAACCAAGTTCATTGTCAAATTGCACAAGACAACAGCTCAATAAGAAAGTGACAGATGGCAAATAATATAATCCTTAGTCCAATTTATGAGTGGACACATGACAATTTGAATATATTTATCCATTAGAATACACCATGTATTTGTAGGACTGAATGTAAGTTATTTGATACTACGAATAGATCAACACGTGCTCGACTATTATGTTTTTGTGTAACTTATACAATATATTAATTTAAAATGGTTAGTATATCTTAGTATGTATAATTATTTATGGTAAGGAAATTACAACAAAACAATATATCAATAATTTATATTATTCAAAACATAATATACCATATAATTATAAAGTGATGAATATACTAACCTTGATTATTGTAAGAAGATATTTGGATATTATCGAAATGCAATGATCATCTATCGCTGAACTATACTTTAAAATTACTTCAATTTTTATAGAGTGCACCACCTTATAAAAAAATGATTATATGTGAACAATTAGAACCATACATTATTTTTATAATATATAAGTATCCATTGTATTTAACATTAAACTAATCATGAATATTTTGATGTTTTTTATTTTTTAATTAAATAAAATTATATATCATTAACCCATAAACCACCACATCATATTAATTACATTTTTATATAACAAAAAAGTATCTGCAAATAACATCTAAAAATATGTTTTAAATAAATATTTCTCTCAATTATATCAAGAAAATATCAATTTTTTTATATGACTAGTTAGATTTAATATAATTTTTACATAAAAGAATAAGATCTCAAATTGCCCAACAGAATGAAAATATTTATAATAAAACTTTTTCTTTTGTATAAAATCTTATGAGTAGTAAATGCTTTATAGGATCTCAATTTTTTTATTTGAATTTGGGATCTGAATTTTTTTTATCTGTATTTTCTATATCAATTCCAAAAGATATAGATCTAGCATGAATAATTTTCACTTATAAAATGTTTAGCTTATAAAACTAGTTGCAATGTTACAAAAAATGTCATATGCCGATTTCTTATGGTGGGTGGGGGTGGTTGTTTGATGGTGGACATTTTTTTTTTAATTTATAGAAAGGATAAATTGTCAAGAAAGAAGAAGCGAAGAGATATCAAAGAAGGAAATATATTTTAGGTTTTTTTATTAGTATTAGTAGGTACTAGAAAAATTAAAACATAAGATAATTGGACCCAAACAAAATGTAACTTTTTTCACCTCTAGACTTATCCTTATTTAGACCCAAATACTAGATAGTGAACTTTTAGTATAAACTTATTTTAGTTGAAAATATTATAGCAAGCCCATATGTGAACAAGTGTCTTGATCTTCACTAATGGAGAAATATATAATCAATGGAATACATAGTCTATTAGAACCAAATTTTTCATTGATACATATAATATAAAATTTATGACTTCCATCAGTTGTTGTGATTCTCAATGTACAATATATTTAATTGATAAACTTATTTGTTTTTCTCATGAAAGCCTTATTACCTTAACCTCAACAGAATGGTAAATCTCATTACTTGGTCACCTAATGTGAAATGTTTTGTAAACGTTAACATGGATATAGTAGACAAGAACAAAGTTGTAGTAGTTTCAATAATTTGTAAAGATTATGAGAACCTTACATGGTTTGGAAATCACTACAATATTTTTTTTCCTCCTCCTTAATTGCTAAGGGCATTCCAATGTGTAATTTTGTAATGTTAGTAAACAACATGTTTCCTACGTCATCATTAGGTGATGTCGTAGTGTAAGTGGAGGTCATCTACTCACCAATAATTACGTTAGATTTTCAATATAACATTGTTACTAGAAATTTAATTAAGATTCTACTGATGTCTGTCTCATTATATCAACTTTTATGAGTGAAAACTCGACTAGATTACAAAGATTCATCTCGCATATTTTTGCGAATTTTATACTAACACCTTAGGTGTCGTGAGAGATGTGCTTACACCGCCAAGGCATAAATTAATAAAAAAAATTGAGTAATTATAAAATCCCCCCTAGACGTAAGACCCTCGTCAACTGCCAAAGCCACGAAACCGATTATACAAAATTGATTAAATATATACACTAAGAGTTTGATAGAGTGTTTATATTTGTATCCCATATTATATGTTCGTCTGGCAATAAGATTAAAACATGTTGAAGAACGGATTTTAGATGGAATCAAAGGATTTTGTGTTGGATTTTTCAATTTGAATTTTGTTATAAATTTTACAAATACACTCACCGTATCAATAAGTTTTGATGATAAAGTCATTATCAAAAATATATAAGAGAACCTTAAGAGATTTATAAATAGAGAGAGATTAAGATATGAGAAATGTGTATTTTATAGTAGGAGAGTAGAGACAAGAGTGTGTACATTTATTATCAAAAGATTAGCATTTGTTTATAAGAAATTTATACGACTTTGGAAGAATTGTACCTGGATCAAATCCCTTACACTTCCTTATTTCACTAAACTTATCTATTTTGTATCGCAGTCGAGGGTGATGTATCAGGATTCACCGATCTTTCTTATTACCGATTGTTTCTAATTAAATTTCTCTATATCTTTTGCAATTTGTATTCCCAACTATATCTTATGGACAATGTTGCTTGATGTGTCAGAACTTGCTGTTGTTATATCATGTTATCTCTGTTCTTATTTTTAAAATTTCTCATGTGGATTGCTTGAACTTTCATTTCAACGAAATTTCTTTTCTTACACGATTCATTGTTTAATCAAATTCATTTATTGTTCATACTATGTAGTCAAAATAGAACATAAGAACGATATAAAATTATATTTATATTACAAAATAAAATATTTAACATATGTCAGCCTTTATAATTAATCCCTCTAATTTCTCAAATCAAGCTATTAGAGGGAGAAAAAATTTGAACCATCTTGAACTAGTCTGAAACTTTATACAATGTATATGCAAATTTGAATAAGAATAAGTGGATATGATTATTTATCTAATTAGAATTTTAATATGATATTTATAACTATTAGAGTAATATATGTTAATAATAATATTATTTCTAGATTCATATGTGACAAAGTTGTAATTTGTAATCTTCGAACACCCAATTATTTTATCTTATATATTTTTTATGCAATGTTATCCTGACACATTTATCTGAAAATGGTCTTTAGAAACTTCACTTGAAAATGTGAGTCATTTCTCTAAATTAATTCGAACTAAGCAATGAATTAAAACCTTGAAATGTTTTGAATAAATATTCCCATAAAAACTGGTAAAGTTGTATGATGGAAAAATATTTGCTACTTTAATAATCCATTGATATATTTGGCTATTTTATAAAACAGGACCGACACCGAAACAAAAACTTTTTACAAATATTTTTATAAATTTATTGAGTTTTAAGTAGGTACAATTTAAATTCGAAAATCGCACGATCAAAACTAAACATTGTGACACACCTAAACTAAAAAACAAAGAATGTTTTCACATATACATACATATCAATTGAAAAATCAGTCACTGCATCCATATTATAGGGACACATTAAGCGAGTGTAAACGAAATTTTGTCTTTTCATGCATAATTATTAACATATAACAATTTATTATTTTATCAAATTATAAATTTATCAATCAACATATTTTTTATGATTTTGCAAGATTCTAATATGACATAGCTTTAAACTTGCTTGCGATTTTCTCCCCAAGATGTAGGTCTAAAAAAATACTCAAAATTCATATACTAAAAGAAAATTTAAAATTATTTCATGAAAAATTTAGGCTCAGATTCTTAATGATTCAGGTTATATGTCAAAGATATAGTTCATGTCTAAATAAAATATTCTATTTGATCACACAAAATGCTTCTAGGATTTAAAATAATACATATATATCCTTGTTGTATTAAAGAGTTTTTATACTCAAGAGTCGAGAATGTACTACCTTAGCGTAACCTAAAAAATCCTATTCCAAAACCCCTATGATATCAAACTCGGGTAGGAGTTAATAGTGGAGTTCCACTTAACAATCTGAATAATCCGCATATAGAGAAAGGTTTTTCCGAGAATAAGCCAATTTCATTTTCAAGCTGCTTGATTCAAGCCAGATCACGATATGCAAAATCAATTTATGATTTATGGAAACTACGATGGTGCTACACAACAAGGTCAAGTTGTATCGAGTAAGATTTTTATACAGATGTGTGATACCTACATTACTCAACTTGTCACTCACGAGACACTATATTACACCATTTTACTATTTTGATTTACCGGAGGTGCGAGTGAATGGTTGTATCATCAACCATCACATACAATTATATCATGGACAAAACTGCAAGCAAGTTTCTTCGATTGCTATTATCCACACGGTATGATAATGAAGAATCAAACAGAGCTTTCCCTTTTCCACCAAGACGATGGTTAAAGTGTATGCGAGACATAGATAAAGTTTCAAAATCAATTAACTAGATGTCAACTTCATGGTTATACCCTTCAGTTACAATTTGTGATGTTCTATCAAGGTCCGATTATAATTCACAATTGAAAATAAATTACATTAAAAGAGAAGATTTTTCAAAGAAATGTGTCCTTGTATTTTTTATTTATACCAAACCTTATTGTTATTAATTGTTTTGATTTTTCTATGATCTGCATTACTAAAAAAATTTGTCATTAACATATTTAGTTATATTTTTAAAAATTAAGGAATACATTCACACACTAATATATAGATAATTAACTAATCGTGTGTTTATTTATAATAGATAAAATAGCATAAAGTGTCAAAAAATATTCTTAAAATATCTTATTTTTCTTCCAAAATTTCAAGTTATTGTTCGGTTATCTTTGTTATCTTAATGTATTGTTGAGTTTGTTTAATTTGTTGAATATGTTTATAGGGGTTCATTTATAAAATAAGGCCCAAAAAACTTTATAAATAATTATCTTGTCAATTGAAGTCCACAATGCTAAATAATTCTTGAAATATCATTGTGGCTAGTTATGAATTTTTTTTGTACAACCCTATTGACCACTAACACCAAAAGCCCAACCCATATTATATGTGTATATATTCAAACCCTATTTTTCAAAACTCACCGCCTCCTTATCCCTTATTCTGTCCATCTCTACCTCTATATAAATCACAACTATAATAATGTAGGTAAGTGTATATGAATTTCCATTTCAGATATATGGGTAAAAATTTACTTGATTTGTGTAAGCTTGTGAACAACATTGTATCGTTAATCACTAAGATCGATGGTCATAACATTTCAATTGAGGTATGTTTTTTTATTATACTTTTATTCCTTATGGTTTGATTTTTATAGTTTTAATTTTAGGGTATCCGGTAAATGAATTTTGTATATAATTCTTGCACGTTATATATTCTTTAATTAACATAAATATATATTATTTTTAGGTTTATGAATTATATATTATTTTATAAAATACAATTATACATTATTTTATAAAATACATGTGATGTTTATAATTTTTATTAAAATATTTGGGCATCTAAAACTAAGTTATTATCGTTCCCAACCTAACTAGTTTGTGATGAACAAAGAAATAGCTCTATAAATCCACTAGTAAACAAAAATGTTTAAATCTACATGGTAATTTTAACGACACATTATGTCTACTAATTAAAAGAAGAAAAAAATGATTTATGAGTTGAAGCCACTCCTTCGAAGAAATATCATTCAACTATATCATTCAATATGAGTCGCGTTACTAAATTCTTTACCTATCATTTTATCACTCGTACATGTGGTCACACTTTTCATATCCCAACTTTAAAATAAGTAATTTACTCAAAAATGAAATGTCTTTACAAGTTGTTATTCCTCTTCATCTTCAAGTTCTTTACAGGTGCAAGGAATTACGAAAAACAGAAAATAATCAAGGTATATGTTACAGTGTTGAAATTACGGATGCGTATTTACCTCTGTGGATAATATGCAGTGTTTCTGAAGCTATAATTAAATATTAATATTTAAAACAATTAATTTAGTGTTATGTTATTGTGATGTAGTTTTGTTATTAAATGTTAGTTTAGAAATGGTTGAATAAAATTGTGAAGATGAAGAAGGATTGAAAAAGAGTGTTTGGAATAGGAAATGCGAAACTTTTTTCTCATATGAGTTGTATGTTTGTTAAAGGGTTTAAGTATAGTGGTGAATCTTATACTCTTTCTGTGGGCCCTGTTTGATCTATATATGTATTTTGAATTCTTTTTTGGACACAAACTTTTCAAGGTTTTTGTAAATCTCTTGGTTGCATTAATGAGCTTTGTACAAAGTTTATTTTTGGGATATTTTGGGTACCTTATCGTTGATATTTGAAAACAATTGGGTGAAGAAACACGGTTATGTTGAAAGTGAAATTTAAAGTATCTTGAAAACATTTCTCTATTTATAAAGATAGAAAATTATATGTTATACATGCTTAATATACTGATAATTTAATTAATAAAACAACTATACTCTTACGTTATTGAAGGTCCACTAGTTAAGAGTGTTATCTTCATTAAAATATCTTCATTAAGAGTGTTACTTTTACAAGATAAAGGACTAAATTGCAGAAGATTCCTTACTTTTATACCTTAGTCTTTACAGTTTACACCATGAAATTCCACAGCATAATTGGAGGTTTTTCAAAATTGACATCTAAACTTAATTAAGGAACATAAACATCAAACAAAAATTATAAATTGAACTGAAATATAATTAAGGATACTACCCAAATAACATGACCCCATTTTTAAACAACAGAAGTCCAATATCACTTTGGAAAAAAAGAATAAGAGAGAATCCCATCTTCAAACCCATCTTGCAACTGAATCTCTTTTAAATTAAATATAAAAGGAACATAACAAATTTAGCAAAACAACCAAATATATCTCTCTACACTTACTTCTCACCCGAAAAAAAGACTCACTTCTCAACGGAAAATACACTCATTTCTCACCGGAAAATTCTCTATTGTACGGGAAGGAAAACTCTTCATTTCACCATGTTGATTTCTATTTCTCAATTCATTGGCTTCTTAGCTTGACTCTCTCCCTGTGCCTCTTCATCGCTTTTAATATGCAATTTGATCAGGTACATATTGTTTGTCTCATAAATTATTGTCTCATCCGATTTTGTTTTCATGTTTAGCTATTATTCTTATCTGTAATATATGGAAATTTCATTTAAACAATCAATTTTCTGATATTCATAATATAATTATTTATTTATAATTAGTTTAGGTCAAACCAATTGTAGAGTTTAAATAACGTAATGTAACTGTATGATATGATGATTTATAGATTAATTTTTTAGTAGAGTTTATATAATATTTTTGTTTGAATCAAAGTGTGTTTTATCGATTAACCTTTGTTATTTAGTTGAATCAGTGTATGTTCTGAAATTGTTATGTAGTTGAATCAAAGTGTGATTTATCATTTAAGCTTTGTTATTTAGTTGAATCAGCGTATGTTCTGAAATTGTTATGTAGTTGAATCAAAGTGTGTTCTGTAAACTAAGTATATTTAATAAATCAAATCTTAAATGTTCAGTTTAATTATCTATACACTAAACTTGTTACGTAGTTAAATCCGATTTAAGAAAGGAAAACTATCCAAAAATTAACAAAAAATGGTTCAAGGAAAAGAAGTTTAAGTTGCTCTTCAAGTAAGAGATCAAACATTCCAGTACTTTAAATAAGGCAGTCACATCGCCAGTATATCATGATTCCATACAATCACCACCCACTGATATTCATTCAATAGCAGCTGAATTAGTGAAGGGTAATAATTCTTTCACTCTTGTTGTTTATATTGTTTATATATGTGTATATATGTGTATATATATTATCAAACTAATCGATTTGTCTTGGCATATAAGATAACTCAAAGGACACTAGAAAAGGAAGATATGGTACAACATTGAAACTCCTTTTCAAGTAAGCTGCAAAAAATAAAGTGCAAATTATCTACAATGGATTTGGCTAGCCCATTGGAAATGGATCAGATAAATTTAGAAGTTGGTGTGGTGTTATTGCAGACATGGGAAGTTATCTCTATTAACTTATCCCGGTGGGATATGATGCCAAGCACGTTTAAAGAGTTACATCTCGAATTTCTAAAAGTAAGAAAAATGTAACTTCAATTATCTAACGCCTTAAAAGTTGTTTGATATAAATCATTACTTTTTATTTTACAGATGTATTTTACTTTCGATGAATCTGCCTTGGAATACTATATTAGAAAAATTATAGGACAAAAATGGAAAGACTGGAAGAACACAATGCATAGTTTTGTTGATTTAAATAAATCTTTGGAGGAAAATATGGATAAGCCGATTGATGAACGAGTAGATCCAAACCAGTGGAAACAATTAGTTCCAGTTTGGTTTACAAAGTGTATTAGGTATTGCTTTTGTTTAGTGGGGTTTCTCTTTAGTTGTACCTACAGGTATTACTTGTCTCAGTTTCTTATCTACAGGTGAATGTATCTGAGAAAGCCAAACAGTATAAAGCAAAGCATGATATCTTTCATACATGTGGTCGAAAGCCTTATGCTTAAATACGAGAGGATTTAGTAAGAATGATACTTTGATTAGCATGAGAATGATAGTAATTAACATTGAAATATATCTTTACAGGGACATGATGTGGGGGATATTGAATTTTTTCACCGAACACACAATCATGCTAAAGATGGAAGATTAAACCCGAGTGTTGATGAAAGTTTGATATTTATTTACTACCTTAGTTCCTAATGACTTTCAACATTTAGTGCTTTCCTAATGGTTTAAATATTGTTTTAGGAACAATGTAAGAATATAATTGACAGCAGGAATTTAAAGAGGGAAGAGGTAGAACACAGTCTTGATCTATAATCTGAGATCTTCAGTGAGGTAGTGGGAAAAGAAGGGATTAGGACCTACTAGATCAGCTGTTCATGGATCAAACAAAGTTAATAAAAATACGATTGAGAAAATTCAAATGCATTATGAAGCCGAGATGTAAAAAATGCGAGCACAAGTGGAAGAGCTTAAAGAAGAACACAAAACTGAGATGGCAGAAATGCAAGTTAAAATAGAATCAAAGTTTAACAAAGAACTTCAAGTGCAAAAGAAAGAGACGGATGATTTGAAGATGATGTTTAAATCTTTCATCTCCGCACCCATTAAAAAATAGTTTTTGAATAGGGTTTGAGTTTATATAGTTCTGCTAGTTGATTAAAACTCACTTAGTTGGACTATTTTTGTATTGCTTTTTATGTAAAACTTCTATATTTTGTTATAACTCGGTATTTGCAAGCTTTTGTCATACATGGACATATTTTGGTCATTGAGACATAATTACAACATATATACTCATTAAACTATTTAATATCGTAACATAAATTTTGTCTTAGAAAACTATATCCAGAATAAGATTTTGATATGAAAGAGTATTCTTAAAACATGCTTTGATATTTTAGGTTTTCTTGGTATTCTATATTTAAATTTGCTTCACTATCTAAGATATTCTTATGGAATTTTACCACCACATATTTTGTTGCTTCTAAACCCTTCCAATACACTTTTCGAAAGTCCTTTTTGCAAGTATCAATCAGAATAAGAATTATGAAACTTGAATCTAAGAAAAAAAATAATTAGATTAAATTTGACAAGACTGTACAAAAAAGGCCCCTTTAACAAAAAAATTTATTTAGTTCAAAAATTAAATTCCCTCATATCCACGTACAATATTCTAGTGGATACAAGAATTGAGAGGTTGTGTGTAGTTCATTGTATTGGATAAAAATTTGATGAAAATTTGCATCACGAGTTTTAAAAGAGTCATTACATAAGATGCAAATATTGATGAACAACCATCAACAAAAGTCGTCTAGACATAATAAAAGTTCGACAAAAAATAATATTAAAGAAGAAATCTATTAACATTATGTAAGAAAATAGAAAGTCTACATGAAATATTATTTGGTAAAGAAGTAATATAGTATAAATTTGTTATTAATAATAAATATATTTATCAATACCATATACTATTTAATAGATAATTAAATTATATAGAGTAAAATATACAAGAAATTATACATTTCAACTAGTATAATTATAATGCCACAAAAAAAAAATATTTAATGAGAATAAGGTATTATATTAACTGAAAACAAGAAAACAAGTTAATAACAAAAAATATCCAAATATTTATTATCTTCTCAACCAAATAAAAAACATATATTCATGTTTATTCCAAATATTCCTTCCATATGAGTACTGAAATAAATAAAAGTATAATTTACTTATTTGGAATACTATTTTCTATGATAATTCTAATAAGATGGAGATAATGTTACAATGTTCTTTTTAAGAAATCAAATGATATGTAGAATTAATTTTTTTGTCCATATTGTTTTTTTAATGTTACTTAAATTCAAGAACATTTTCTTTATGTTTTGATTTTATAAAGTTTTGTGTATGAAATTGGTTTTTACATATACATATTATTAATTTTATCATATACTGAGAAAATAAATGTATGTATTTAGATATTTATGTTAAGGAATGAATTGAAAATTTTATGAGTTCAAATTGTATGGATGAATTAAAAATTAAATCAAAATAAAATGAGAAGTGTGGGGAGAGTAAAAAAGTTTTTTATAACACTAAGATACAAGCGATAATTTGTGCAACTCTACTAAGTGCCAATTTAGAAGTGTTTATAGGTAAAAATACTTAATAGTGCTTCTAGAACTTTATAAGAGTGTTAGTCCCTTAAAAACCATTTTAAGAGAAGTATCAAATATATGCTTCTTAAAAAATGTACTTAAAGATATATTATATTTTAAAATAATTTTTATAATTTTTTAAAATATTTTAATTCAATCTTAAAAGCATTTTTATGTTAAAATAAGCACTTCTGAACAGACACTATGTATATACACTTCTCTTGAATACAATAAATATATTATTTTTATCCATTAGTTTAAAGGTATTCTATAAATATTAATACTTTTTTAATGTATTATATTTTTTTTACAATTTTAGCTAAACAGGAAGAACAAATGAGTAGTTAAATATTATTGTTAGCATACGAGAAACCCCATAAAAATTGAGTTTACTATTTTTTTAATTTTTTAATTCTTATCAACACATATATTGAATAATCTTAAGGCTAACTAAACTAGGTCCACCATCCTTTACTACTAAATTTAAATACCTTATTTGACTTAAATCTCACACACAACACTTTTATCATTCTCTGAATTTATATTGTGTTTTATAATTTCTTCAAGATTATCTTTCTCGTAATTGTTATTTGTATTGAAATATATATTTGTTTAAAATATATCAAAATCCTCATTAATTAGAGTAACCAAGTACAATACTATTACAAATGGTTACAATATTCTCGTTTTAAGGATAAAAAAAAAATTCCACAAATCTAATAACTCACTCAAACAACTTGAACTAGTAACCAATTTTTTTTTATGAATTTTAAATTTTATTAAATTTATTGCTTATACAATTTTTATCACAAATAATATTATTATATTTATATTTAATTTATAAATTATATCTATTTGAAATTAATACATCAACTAAAATATTTTAATATCCTAGAGTGAACAATATAAAATTTTTAAATATTACTATTATACACAAATTTATTTTAAATAAACAACAATTTAGAATTATATTGTACTACAATTTCTGTTTGTTTACTAATTTTAATATGATTTTGATTACTATAATTATATGGTATGTATCTCAAAAAATTTCAAATATATTATTGAATAATAATTACGCTATTTAAAATTATATCAACATATAAAGAAATTATACATAAATTAAATTATGTTAAATAAATTAAAATAACTATTAAAGACACCATAACTCAATACTTATTACATGTTTTAATTAAAAAATAATAATATAAAACAAAAAAATCACTAAAATTTCACAAATAATTAATTTATACTAGCCAAATGGAAAAATAAATTCTAACCTAACACATATGAGGTTAGTAAATATATTAAGGTGTTGTCAATATAAAATTATCATTGGATAAGTATATGTATGAAAGAGTTTAAGTTATGCATCAAACTTAGCTAATTGGCAATAAGAGTATGTTGTTGTCTCAAAATATGTTGTTGTCTTGTATTCATATTCAAATTTAATGTATATTTAATCATTTTTTTACTTAGACAACTTATTTTATATGGTTATCAACTAATATGATATGACTACGTGTTCCATGTAATAATTTAAAACCCATTAATAGGTCTCTTTCTGCTTGAATATTTAATACTTTAATCATAAACGTTAAGTCCGACTTTTACACCTAGTTTTATTTTATTAATTATTATATTACTACTAAATAAAAATAAAATCTTTTAATATTATATTTTTTTATGAATGTTATAGTTAACAAATTTTTCAGTCACATACATTATTACATTACTAAATTTAGTAAAACATTGTCACAGTATGTAAAAAAATAGAAATTATAGATGAACAATTATTTAATAAACAAATAATATTATACTAAAAGAAAACAGGGAATCGAAACACAATTTATGGCCTTTGACGAAGCTATCGGTGTAGATATTGCCGACACCTTACACTACATTAAAAATTAAATTAAAAAGTGTTGCATCTAATTAGAATTTTAATATGATATTTATAACTATTAGGGTAATATATGTTAATAATCATATTGTTTCTAGCTTCATATGTGACAAAGTTGTATTTGTAATCTTCGAAAACCCAATTGTTTTATCTTATATATTTTTAATGAAATGTTACCTTGACACATTTATCTACAACCTTGTTAATTTTATTTAAACTTATAACTAAAAACACCAATTTCTTCATAAAAAAAGGGAGAAAATTTATCATTGTATATATCTTTTAAGAAAAGATTTAGTATTACTCTTACATTGTTGACCAAATCTTATCAAATTCATTAAATAGTATTTTAATAGAATGAAATCTAATATATACTCTAAAAGCTAAATCAAAAAAATTATATACTCACATGCACTAGTTCTAATACATTTACTTTCCTCCCAATAAAATGAAATATTAATAAATAAATAACCTTTAAAATCTTAAAAACATAGAAACCTTTCTAAATAAGTACACTCATGTAATACTAAGACTAACTATAATTTATAGTTAAACTCATTTATCGGCAGTACTTTATTTCATAAAAAACCTTATATTTCTTACTCGTTTAAACTACTTAATGAGAAATAAACTTTTCTACTTACCTCAATTAGTTTTATTTCATTCTATTTAAAAAAACAAGACTACTAACCTTCACAGCCAATGCAAATTTTTTCACTCTATCAATTACATATTAATAGTAATTTTGAAAATCCCATTTTTCAAAAACATACTTCACAAGTAACTACGCCATGAGTTTCAATAACAAGATCACTAGTTAAACAAAATTTACCTGAAAGGCTTTATTTATCTCTCTATATGAAGTAATAAACTTCTTCAAACTCAAGGAGTAACCTAAAAAGATAAATATACATGAATGGTTAAAATGGTAAAATAACTCGTTATTAAAAGTTAGATGTTACAAATATTAGCCAAACCTTTTCATAGCCACCCTTCATGGTGACCTGTAAATATTAAAATTAAAAAAATTGTTAAAATAATTAAAAGAACAAAAAATCAAAAAATAACACCTTAATATGCATAAATTTATATAGAAGAAATCAATATAAAAAATGTTAAAACATAATGACAATAATTGCTCAACTAAGTGTAGTTTGACCGGTAAATGCATATTTCGATGGTTTAAACTATGTGATGAGAGTTTATCAAACTTTAATGGTTACTTCAATGAATATAAAATTGTAATATTTTTAACATATGGTTCTATAGAATTTTGGGTTTCAAATAGTTTAATGTTCTATTAAAATAAAATAAAAAAATAGATACATAGAGTAGTTTATTAATTGTTGTAATTCATATACATATTTATTTATTTAGGAATGCATTATGGTTGTTGGATCTTTCAATCATTACGTGGGTATCCAAACTTCCCAGTATGTTATACCTCTGTGGTCAATTCAAAATAAATTCATATATATGAAACCATTTTTGTTTGATATTCTAATAAAATTCATGGTATAGATTGTGTTTTTCATCTTTCTATTCTTCGCCAATATGTTGAATTTAGTTATAGTTAACTTGTTTGTTTAGTCTATATATTTAAATATGACAAAAATTTAAGTAAACTGAAACAAAAATAATTTACAAAATAATAAAATTTATGGATACCAAAACAATTAAGATCATTATTTTATATTTTATAGCATGCTTGTGTTAGAATGGAAATGGAATATAAATAAAATGTATTGTGTATACAAGAATATGTTGTTGACTAGGCCACTTTTTAGTTATATCTTTAGTATCCTAATCCCTGTTTATCTTTTTTGTGTTTTATTATATATATATTTGTTTAATTAATTAGTTAATTTTTCTATTCATTTTTATCTTGCTCCTTTTGGCTTGTAACCCAATTTAATGTTGTTTCTTTTTCGGAATTACAAAATCTAATACTTTATATTGATAGTATTATTTAGTAACCAAGTACATTGTGAAATTGCGTTAGACAACAACTCAATAAGAAAGTGACACGTGGCAAATAATATAATCTTATTAGTTATGTAATAATTAGAATAGATTAATACTTCAAAGTAAATTTATATACCAATGTTAATAATTCAATTTGAAAAGAAAAATTCAAGCTTACGGAATTAAATTCCACAATATTTCAAAGAGATTCCAAAAAACATTTACAAAAGTATAGAATTGATAATTTCTCATGAACACGTTACACAAGAAAAAATTACTTATAGGTTACAAATATAGGGGTGGACACATGTCAATGTGAAAATATTTTATCCATTAAAATACACCAAGTATTGGTACGACTAAATATAAGTTATTTTATACGATTATATCATCACATGCTCAACTATTAGGTTTTTGTGTGATTTATACAATCTTATAATTTATAATGTTTCTTATATTTTATTATGTATAATTATTTATTGGTAAGGAAATTACAATACAACAATATATCTAAAATTTATATTATTCAGAACATAATATACTATGAATATATATTATCTTTATATATTAATAAAGTGATTACTTTACGAACTATACTTATTTTATATAATTATAAAGTGATTAATATACTAACCTTAATTATTTTAAAAAGAGATTTGGATATTATTGAAATAAAATGATCATAGACCTCTGAAATACACTTCAAAATTACTTCAATTGGTATAGAGAACACGACCTCTGAATTTTTTATTACATGTGAACAATTAGAACCATAATTTTGTTTTATAATATATAATTATCTATTGTATTCAACTTTATACTAATCATGAATATTCTGATATTTTTAATTAATTAATTATATATATCATTAATCCATAGACCACCACATAATATAAAATTATATTTTTATATAAGAAATAATATTAGTAAATAACCTCAAAAGATATGTTTAAAAAACTAATTTTCACGTGTAAGAATAAGATCTCATATTACCTAACAAAATGATAATATTTATAATAAAACTTTTTGTTTCATATAGACTCTTATGAGTAGTAACTTTTGAGAAAACTGAATTTTTTAATTTGTATTTTCTAAATCAATTTTAAAAAAATAAAGATCTAGCATGAATAATTTTCACTAATGAAACATTTAGCTTATAAAACTAGTTGTAATGTTACGAAAAAAGTCATATACTGATTTCTTGTGTTGGTGGGGGTGGTTGTGTTGATGGTGGATGTTATTTGTCTTATAAAATTTAGAAAAGAAGATGAAGTGTCAAGAATGAAGAAGCTGAGAGCTACCAAAGAAGAAAATAGATTTTTGGGTTTTTTTAGTATTAGAAAAATATCCAACATAAGATAATTGGTCCAAAATTAAATGTAACATTATTCCACTTTAAAATTATCCTTATTTAGGCCCAAATAACAAATAGTGGACTTTTAGTCTAAACTTATTTTAGTTGAAAAATATTATAGAAAACCCACATGTGAAAAAGTGTCGATCTTCACTAATGGAGAAATATATAATCAATAGAACATATAGTGTATTCGAAACAAATTTTTCATTGATAAATATAATATGTAATTTGTGACCTCCATCAATTGTTGTGGTTGTCAAAGTACAATATATTTAAATGATAAACTTATTTGTTCTTCTCATGAAAGCCTTATTACATTAACCTCTACAAAATAGTAAATATCATTAGTTTGTCACCTAATCACCTAATATGCAACGTTTTGTAAAAGTTAATATGGATAGACAAGAAAGAAGTTGTAGTAGTTTAATTAATTTGTAAAGATTATGAGAACCTAATTGTGTTTGGAAATCACGAAAATATTTTTTTGGCCTCCTTTTATATTTATAAGGCCATTCCAATGTGCAATTTTGTAATGTTATTATACAACATGTTCCTCTACGTCTTCATTATGTGATGGCGTAGTGTAAGTTGTGGTCAAATACTCATCAATCACTATGTTAGATTTTCAATATAACTTTGTTACTTGAAATGTATTTAAGATTCTAATCATGTATTTCTCATTATATCAAGTTATATGAGAAGAAATTGAAATAGAGATCTCAAATGGATTACAAAGAATCATTTGGCAGATTATCTTCCTAATTATTGGATTATAAGAAATTATTTTGTTTATTAAAGTCTTGCATATCGTATTGGACTTGTAAGGTATCATGTGTCTATTAAACTATTATATACTCTTGTTGTATTTATTTTATGCCTTCCAATCTTTAAATGAATTAAATATATTTTGACAAAAAGGGCTACTATATATTTTTTTCTCATGTATATTTAATTACATAATTATAAAAATACAATATCACAACATATCCTAAAGACACAGTTTGCAAGTTAATCAATAGTAACCCAATTCATCTCTACCCTAGACACTTATTACTACTGAAGTCTACCAAAGGAAATCGTTGTCCACTACGGTGAATGTTGCATCTGATGTCAAAGGTATCTTATATGTTTCTGAGACGTAATTGTGTGAGCAACCATCTTTGAATCGATCGAGCCAAACTAACTCATCATCTAGTCTTTCAAAAAAATCTTCATAGATAGGAGTATGTAAAATCTGCAAACCATCATAAATATCTTCAACCTCTTTCAACATATCATTAATTTCCTCCCGACCACCTTCAATATTTTCTTACGCCGGAAGGACAATCTCTAGCAAAAAGTAGAAAAATTTGTTTGGGTCATCAATTTTAAATTTTTTAGGGGCCTGCACATTTTGATAATAGATATTTCGACCTTTTGCGGCGGATTCCTGCACGAGGTTCTTGGCGAGTTGGCATAGGATGATCGTGACTATGCGTATAAGTCACAGTAAGCATTGTAGGGTTGGTTTTGTTTTGATCTACTTGCTTTCGACCTAGGCACTCCTTTGAAGTGACACATTTGTAGTAACTCCGGGTTTGATTCAAAATATTGATTATAATTCATTTGAAACTTATTAAACATCTATAAATACATTAAAAAGCAAATACACATTTTTTAGACGTCCTATATAAGTGTGAAATAAGGTTAATACAATAAAGATTTCATATTACTTTTACATTGTTGACCAAATCTTATCAAATTCATTAAGTCGTATTTATTTAGAATGAAATCTAATATTTAATTTAAAACTAAGTCGAAAACATTATATACTCTTATGCAAGGGTGCTAATACATTTCCTTGGCTCCCAGTAAAATGGAATATAATAAAAAAAACATAACCTTTTAAAACTTTAAAACATAGAATCCTTTCTAAATAAGTACATTAATATAAACCTAAGACTAACATTAATTTTTGGTCAAACTCATTTGTCGGTAGTACTGTATTTCTTTAAAAAAAACATATATTTATTAATCATTTAAACTACTTAACAAGAAATAAACTTTTTTGCTTCCCTAAAATAGGTTTTTCATTTTGTTTTAAAAAAACAAGATGACTAATCTTCACTACCAATTCAAAGATTTCCACGGTATCAATTACATATTAATAGTAGTTTTGAAACTCCCTTTTTTCAAAAGCATACCTCACAAGTAACTACACCCTAGAGTTTAAATAACAAACTCACTGATAAATACAATTTACCTGAAAAGCTTTATTGATCTATCTATATGAATTAATAAACTTCTTCAACCGAAGGAGTTAGGCGTAATAGGGTTTCCTTAATCGAGATGAAACACTACTTTGGTTGATGAAAACCTAAAAGTTTTTCTAGTCTCTCTTTATTTTTTGTTTATAATAATCTTAAAATAAAAATATACATGAATGGTTAAAATTTTAAAAGAACTAGTTATTAAAAGTTAGAAGTTAAAAGTATTAGCGGAACCTTTTCATAGCCACCTTTCTTGGTGACCTACAAATATTAAAATAAAACAAATAGTTAACTAATTAAAAAAAATAAAAAATAACACCTTAAAATGATTAAATTTATATAGAGGAAAACAATTTAAAATATTGATTAACTAATTTTAGTTTGCATATTTCGATGGTTAAAACTATTGATTGAGAGTTTCATAAAAAAATTTATTTACTTCAATGAATATAAAACTGCAATTTTTTTTACATATGGCTCTATAGAATTTTGGGTTCCAATAGTATAATGTGCTCATACAACAGATAAAACAGATATACAGTGTGGGAGTTTATTTATTTGGGAATGAATTATTGTTGTTAGATTATTTATCGATGGGTTTTTTGTACTTCTCTTATGTTTCATATATTTTTTTGATCTATCAATCATTACATGGGTATCCAAACTTCCTGGAAAGTAATATTTCTTTGGTGATTATAAAATTTATTTTAGTTAACATTCATATATATGAAACGTTTTTCTTTGTTGTGTTAGATTGAATTATTTGTATAGATTGTGTTTGTCATCTTTGTATTCTTCGACAATACTTTATATATCTACTTATAGTTAACTTGTTTGTTTAGTCTATATATTTAACTAGGTATTACACAACAAAAAATTAAGTGAACTGAAACAAAAATAAATTACTAAATAATAAAATCTATGTATACCAAATAAATTAAGAATATTATTCTTTATGTTCTAGCATGGGTTTGTGAGATTGGAAACGGAATGGAAATAAAATGTATTATATTTGTATATACAAGAATATATGGTTGGTTCAAATATAGTGGGATTAATTTTTATATAATGTAATGGCTATCTAGGCCACTTTTTGGTTATAATTTTAGTATCACAATTCTAATTTATTTTTATTTGTCTTTTATTATAAATATTTGTTTAATTTATTAGTTAATTTTTCTATTCATTTTTAACTTGCTCCTCTTGGGTTGTAACCCCGTTTAATGTTGTTTGTTTTTCTTAAATAAAAAATCTAATACTTTATATTGATAGTGTTAATTAGTAACCAAGTTCATTATCAAATTGCACAAGACAACAGCTCAATAAGAAAGTGACATATGGCAAATAATATAATCCTTAGTCCAATTTATGAGTGGACACATGACAATTTGAATATATTTATCCATCAGAATACACCATGTATTTGTAGGACCGAACGTAAGTTATTTGATACTACAAATAGATCAACAAATATTAATTTAAAATGGTTCATCTTAGTATGTATAATTATTTATATTAAGGAAATTACAACAAAACAATATATCAATAATTTATATTATTCAAAACATAATATACCATATAATTATAAATTGATTAATATACTAACCTTGATTATTGTAAGAAGATATCTGGATATTATCGAAATGCAATGATCATCGATCTATACTTTAAAATTACTTCAATTTTTATAGAGTACACCACCTTATGAAAAAAATAACTATATGTGAACAATTTGAACCATACATTATTTTTATAATATATAAGTATCCATTGTATTTACATTAAACTAATCATGAATATTTTGATATTTTTGATTTTTTAATTAAATAAAATTATATATCATTAACCCATAAACCACCACATCATATTAATTACATTTTTATATAAGAAAAAAGTATCTGTAAATAACATCTAAAAATATGTTTTAAATAAATATTTATCTCAATTATATCAAGAAAATATCAATTTTTTTTATATGACTAGTTAGATTTAATAAAAATTTTACATAAAAGAATAAGATCTCAAATTGCCTAAAAGAATGAAAATATTTATAATGAAACTTTTTGTTTTGTATAAAATCTTATGAGTAGTAACTGCTTTATAGGATCTCAATTTTTTTATTTGGATCTGGGATCTGAATTTTTTTTATCTGTATTTTCTAAATCAATTCCAAAAAATATAGATCTAGCATGAATAATTTTTTTTATCTGTATTTTCTAAATAATTTCCAAAAAATGTTCAACTTATAAAATTAGTTGCAATGTTACAAAAAATGTCACATACCGATTTCTTATGGTGGGTGGGGGTGGTTGTTTGATGGTGGACATTCTTTTTTTTTTATTTATAGAAAAGATAAATTGTCAAGAAACAAGAAGCTGAGAGATAACATAAGATTATTGGACCCAAACAAAATGTAACTTTTTTCACCTCTAGACTTATCCTTATTTAGACCCAAGTAACAGATAATGAACTTTTAGTATAAACTTATTTTAGTTGAAAATATTATAGCAAGCCCACCTGTGAACAAGTGTCTTGATCTTCACTAATGGAGAAATATATAATCAATGGTATACATAGTCTATTAGAAACAAATTTTTCATTGATACATATAATATAAAATTTGTGACTTCCATCAGTTGTTGTGATTCTCAAAGTACGATATATTTAACTGATAAACTTATTTGTTTTTCTCATGAAAGCCTTATTACCTTAACCTCAACAGAATGGTAAATCTCATTACTTAGTCATCTAATGTGCAATGTTTTGTAAACGTTAATATGGATATAGTAGACAAGATCAAAGTTGTAGTAGTTTCAATAATTTGTAAAGATTATGAGAACCTTATGTGGTTTGGAAATCACTACAATATTTTTTTTCCTCCTCCTTAATTGCTAAGGGCATTCTAATGTGTAATTTTGTAATGTTAGTAAACAACATGTTTCCTACGTCATCATTAGGTGATGTCGTAGTGTAAGTGGAGGTCATCTACTCACCAATAATTACGTTAGATTTTCAATATAACACTGTTACTAGAAATGTAATTAAGATTCTACTGATGTTTGTCTCATTATATCAACTTTTATGAGTGAAAATGGAAACTGAAAACTCGACTGGATTACAAAGATTCATCTCGCATATTGTTGGGAATTTTATACTAACAGCTTAGGTGTCGTGAGAGATGTGCTTACACCGCATAGGCACAAATTAATGAAAAAAATTGATTAATTATAAAATTCCCCCTAGACGTAAGACCCTCGTCAACTGCCAAAGCCACGAAACCAATTGTACAAAATTGATTAAATATATACACTAAGAATTTGATTGAGTGTTTATATTTGTATCCCATATTATATGTTCGTCTGGCAATAAGATTAAAACATGTTGAAGAACGAATTTTAGATGGAATCAAAGGATTTTGTTTTGGATTTTTCAATTTGAATTTTGTTATAAATTTTACAAATACACTCACCGTATCGATAAGTTTTGATGATAAAGTCATTATCAAAAATATATAAGAAAACCTTAAGAGATTTATAAATAGAGAGAGATTAAGATATGAGAAATGTGTATTTTATAGTAGGAGAGTAGAGACAAGAGTGTGTAAATTTATTATCGAATGATTAGCATTTGTTTATAAGAAATTTATACGACTTTGGAAGAATTGTACCTGGATCAAATCCCTTACACTTCCTTATTTCACTAAACTTATCTATTTTGTATCGCAGTCGAGGGTGATGTATCAGGATTCACCGATCTTTCTTATTACCAATTGTTTCTTATTAAATTTCTCTATATCTTTTGCAATTTGTATTCCCAACTATATCTTATGGACAATGTTGCTTGATGTGTCTGAACTTGCTGTTGTTATAGCATGTTATCTCTGTTCTTATTTTTAAAATTTCTCATGTGGATTGCTTGAACTTTCATTTCAACAAAATTTCTTTTCTTACACGATTCATTGTTTAATCAAATTCATTTATTGTTTATACTATGTAGTCAAAATAGAACATAAGAACGATATAAAATTATATTTATATTACAAAATAAAATATTTAACATATGTCAGCCTTTATAATTAATTCCTCTAATTTCTCAAATAAAGCTATTAGAGGGAGAAAAAATTTGAACCATCTTGAACTAGTCTCAAACTTTATATAATGTATATGCAAATTTGAATAAGAATAAGTGGATATGTTTATTTATCTAATTAGAATTTTAATATGATATATATAATTATTAGGGTAATATATGTTAATAATAATTTTGTTTCTAGCTTCATATGTGACAAAGTTGTAATTTGTAATCTTCGAATACCCAATTGTTTTATCTTATATATTTTTTATGCAATGTTATCCTGACACATTTGTCTGAAAATGGTCTTTAGCAAATTCACTTGAAAATGTGAGTCCTTTCTCTAAATTAATTCGAACTAAGCAATGAATAAAAACCTTGAAATTTTTTGAATAAATATTCCCATAAAAACTTGCAAAGTTGTATGATGGAAAAATATTTGCTACTTTTATAATCCATTGATATATTTGGCTATTTTATAAAATAGGACCGACACCAAAACAAAAACTTGTTTACAAATATTTTTAAAAATTTATAGAGTTTCAAGTAGGTACAATTTAAATTCGAAAATCGCACGATCAAAACTAAACATTGTGACACACCTAAACTAAAAAACAAAGAATGTTTTCACATATACATACACTAGGTATAGCCCGCGCCTTATGGCACTTCAAAACATAAAAATTGAGACAAATTAAGGTTAAGGTTAATGTTAGGTTTAAGGTTAAGTTTAAGGTTAAGTTAAGGTCAAGGTTAAGGTCAAGGTTAAGGTTAAGATTAAGGTTAAGATTTAAGTTAAGGTTAAGTTTATGTTAGGTTATTGTTAAGGATAAGGTTAAGGATATGGTTAAGGTTAATAGTTAAGGGGTTGAGGTTAAGTTAAGGAGTAAGGTTAGAATTAAGGTTAAAGCTAAGGTAAAGGTTAGCTTAATTTTAAGGTTAAGGTTAAGGTTAATGTTAAGGTTAAGGCTACGACTAAAGATACAGTGAAGGCTAAGGCTATGGTTAAATTTCAAGTTGAGGTTAAGGTTAAGTTTAAGGTTGAGGTTGAGGTTGAGGTTAAGGTAAGAGTTAAAGTTAATATTAAGGTTAAGGTTTAAGTTTATGGGTTAAGGGTTAAAATCAAGCTTTTGGTCAACGTTAAGGTTAAGGTTAATTTTAAGGTAAATTTTTAAGCTTTAAGTTTAAAGTTAAGGTTGAGGTTAAGGTGAAGATAAAGATTAAGTTTTATGGTTTAAAGTTTAAGGTTTGAGTTTAAGGTGTAATATCTAAGGTTATGGTTAAGTATAAGGTTAAAGTTGAGGTTAATATTATTGTTAAGGTTAAGGGTAGGGTGAGGGTAAGGGCGAGGGTAAGGTTAACGTTAACAATAAGGTTGAGTTTAAGTTTATGTTTAAGTTTAAGTTTAAGTGTAAGTTGAAGTTTATGTTTAACTTTAAGTTTATGTTTAAGTTTACGTTTAAGTTTAAGTTTAAGGTTAAGGTTAAGGTTGATGTTAGGTTAGGGTTAAGGTTATTAGTTAAAAAGTTGAGGTTGAGGTTAAGGTTAAGGTTAAGTTTAAGAGGTTAAGGGGTTAAGGGTTAAGTTTAAGGTTACTATTAAGTTTATGGTTATGGTCAAGACTAAGGCTAGGACTTAGGCTACGACTAAGCTTAGGAATAAATTTAATACTAAGGGTAAGGCTAAGGTTAAGGCTAAGGCTAAGACTAAGGTTAAGGCTAAAGGCTAAGTATAAGGCTAAGGCTAAGTCTAAGGCTACGATTAAGACTAAGGCTAAGACTAAGGCTAAGGCTAAGGGTAAGACTAAGGCTAAGGCTAAGACTACGACTAAGGCTAACGCTAAGGCTAAGGCTAGGTCGAGGGCTAGGGCCAGGGCTAAGGTTAAGGAGAAGGTTGAGGTCAAGTTTAATGTTAGTGTTAAGGTTAAATTTAAGTTAGAGGTTGATGTTAAGTTTAATTCAAGGTTGAGGTTGAGGTTGAGTTTGAGGTTAAGGTTAAAGTTAAGGTTAAATTTAAGTTAGAGGTTGATGTTAAGTTTAATTCAAATGTTGAGGTTGAGGTTGAATTTGAGGTTAAGGTTAAAGTTAAGATTTAGGTTATGGTTAAGAATTTGGGTTAAGGTTAGAGGTTTGCAGTCAGCGTGGATCAAATGCGAAACTTTTAGGGAAAAAAAATTAATGCAATTAATGTGAAGAAATTAATTAAGCGACCAAAGACGATTATGCTCGTCTTTTTCGTAGAGGGTCCAACCCGTTTAAAAAAGTACTTTATTATATAGATATAGAGATATAATGAATAATGAATGTTAATGGTCAATTATCAAATTATTTTAAGTATTCATTATTTTTTAAGTGTTTGTTAATTTTATATTTTTATATGACAGGCATATATATATATATATATATATATATATATATATATATATATATATATATATATATATATATATATATTATCCTATGAATTCTATCTTACTTTATAATATTCTATAATTTTATTGGATGAATTAATATATTTCTTTTCTTGAAAAAAATATTTTTATAAAGTTAAAATGATTTCTTTCAAAATTATTCATGTTTTGACAAAAAAAATAAAAAATAAAAAAATTATTTAAATATTGTAATATAAAGTGATTTTTTTTAATTTTATATTATATCTAGTTGAACTTTTCTTATAATAAATTTTTTTAAAAATCTTAAATTTTTTAGTTCTTTGTAAATTTTAATAAAAAGGAATAAATTTTATATATATGAAACTTAATTTGAATTCTTATAATTTTATTTATATAAAGGTTAAATGGATTATATATTATTTAATATTTTCATGCGTATGTGTATATAATAAATATAATAAATGAAAGAATGGGAATAATGGTGGAATTATGAGAAGAACGGGTGAATTATGAGATGAATGGGGGAATTATGAGAGGAATGAGGAAGTTTGAGGATAAATAGGGAGAGTTAGGTTTCATTCTGCTTTATTATATAGATATTGTAATATAAAGTGATTTTTTTTAATTTTATATTATATCTAGTTGAACTTTTCTTATAATAAATTTTTTAAAAATTCTTAAATTTTTTTGTTCTTTGTAAATTTTAATAAAAAGGAATAAATTTTATATATATGAAAGTCAATTTGAATTCTTATAATTTTATTTATATAAAGGTTAAATGGATTATATATTATTTAATATTTTCATGCGTATGTGTATATAATAAATATAATAAATGAAAGAATGAGAATAATGGGGGAATTATGAGAAGAACGTGGGAATTATGAGACGAATGGGGGAATTATGAGAGGAATGGGGAAGTTTGAGGATAAATAGGGAGAGTTAGGTTTCATTCTGCTTTATTATATAGACTAGGTATAGCCCGTACCTGAAGGCACTCCAAAAAATAATATTCCAGTTACTTGTTCATTTACTGTTGATACATATGAAATGTTTAGAAATTAGAATGATTTTTGGTATTGAATATGTAAAAACTGAAGTTATAGATAGTGTGTTATACAGAAATTATAAAAAAAAATTATTATAAAATTCAAATGAACATAATTACGTGTATAATTTATCAAACAACTAATAAAGAAGTTGAAATACGAAAAAAATTAAAAAGAAACAGAATCGAAAATACATATATGATCATTCGTCTTGTGTGCTTACTTATAATAAACATTATATTAAAACTTCAGGATATACAATATTAGTTGTTGTTTGTTCACCATCGGGAAGAAGTACACTTATGCGATCATAACTCGTACATCTTGATAATGCAACATACAGTTGTCCATGACTAAATACTGGTATTCGCAAATCGATACCAACGAATTTCGCAAATTGACCTTGTGATTTACTGATGTTCATGGCATAGGCTAAACGCACATGAAATTGTCTCCTTGTCATCACAAAGGGTATATCCGAGTCAGAAGGCGTCAATGATATTCTTGGAATGAATACCAAATTACCGGATTTATCTCCATTCAAAATGCGGGCTTCAATAACACGTGTAGAACATCTGACAACCATTAACCGCGTGCCATTACACAATCCATCCTTCAGGGCAATATTTCTTAACAACATGATAGGAGAACCCACTATAATTCCAATTTGAATGGAGGTAACCCACTTGGATTCAGTGAGTTTAAATACTCAATTAGATATCGAGATGTTATAGATTTATCTACTTGATCCTCTTCAACCATCTTATCAGCTGCTAGATACGTCTTCTGTATTCCAGGAAAAATCTTAAGTGCAAGATTGTTGATCTCACTAACATTTTCGTTTCTCGCGGACAGTATAGTGCGTTCATTGAGATATGTGTTAGTTACAGTTTCAAGGTCATGCAAGTTAGGATATGTGGTTGATATCAAATTGTTCAAATTTGTGCACTTGCACATTGTTGTTGGGATCTCCATTAATTCTTCTGAGTTAGAGCCAATCTAGAATGATTAACAAACACTTAAATTTATGAGTATTAAAAAAAATTATAACAAAATTTAGAGCCATTTAAATTACCTTTAGTAGAAAGTCGGCAAAATCAGAGTTCCCGCTAATTGAGTCGTCGAGACGCATATTAACATCTAATGTAAGCGCGTGAATTTTTCTCCAAAGTATAGAACGTCTTAATGAGGCTCCGACTATTTGTTCGCGTACACCTTTTGGTACAACTGGTAAAATCAGTCGGAAATCACCTCTGAGAACAACAGTGATGCCCCTGAATGGCTTCTCACTTTTATGTATATCTTGTAACATTCGATTAACAGCCTCAACACAATTTCGATATTGCATCGGAACTTCGTCCCAAATTATGAGACTTGTTTTTTGTATCATCTCAGCCTGGAGGGATTGTTTAGAAATATGACAAATAGAATCTTCCATAATATTTAGTGGTATCGAGAATGTGGAATGTGCAGTTCGACCTCCAATCAATTACAAAGATGCGATTCCTGACGAAGCTACATTAATCACAAAATAATCTAAACTCCGACATTTTGTTGATATCGTATTGTATAAAAAGGTTTTTCTAGTTCCAGCACCTCCATTCAAGAAGAAAGTTACACCTTTACTATTAACCACGGAATCAACAATCTTATCGCATGCGCGCCTTTGTGCACTGTTAAGTCGATCAACGTTTATATCTGCATCCCTATCTTTCGCTCCCCTTTGAAGTTGTAAATGTTCTCTAATCAATCGATTTTCCAAACCAAGTTCCAATTCATGAGTTGTGGATTTTGTTTCAAAATTGGAGCACGGTTTTTTGCGCGAGTTGTGTAGATAGTCATTTCGATTCTTTTATTTTTCTGCGAAACCTGTATAATAATATCAATTATGTATTAGTTACAATATAATGACATTCGTGTTGTGTGTTTACTTATAATATACATTATTTTGAAACTTCAGGGTATACAATATTAGGTGTTGTTTGTTCAACATCAAGAAGAAATACACGTATACGATCATAAAGTGAAATTATAGGCTTACTTAAGGTCTGCGAACTTTTGCATTCGATTGGACTCGAGATGCACTCATTTTCGAGACCTTGTTTTTGTTATTCGATACGCTCGTCATTTGATAGTACAATGATCTAAAAATATGAGGATTTATTAACATTTGGTAAATAAAACGATAAATCTATATTACATGTTATACAAATGAAACAATTAATCTAGTAATACATATACTGGAATACGACACACGTAAGTATAATTTTAATAAGTTCAATTAATTTATTTCAATACATAAAAAAGTAGTTCTCCAATACAATACAATTATTATCGAATCAAGAACAATTTATTACAAATGACTCCCTAAAAACGATTATTCATGAAAAAGTAGCAAATCAATATCATAAATTTATTGTCAAATCTAGACTAATTTATTAAAATCCACTCCCAAAAACCTATTACATTGATAAATAACGACCATTCGAATATAAGGTACCATGCTCCATGTTAGCAAGGGTTAAATCTGCTAGCATCGTAAACTCAATATCATCAAGTAAAACTTTCAAATCTTCTAGTTCATCCATATTTTTTAGTAAAGGTAGGATATTTGCTATTGGCCAATCTTGAGGAAGCGTGGCAACTATAACATATAGCAATGGGGCAGATCTAAAGGAACGTTTGTACTACTTCTAAAGGAATAATAACTTTCTTCTTTGCGTTTAATGTGATCAAGCACAGATTTAGTTGAATTCATTAGTTCATCAGTGAATTCAATCCATAAAAGGGTTATATTATCGATTTCACCATATTTATCGTATGAATTTGTTATAATCTTAGTTAGCATTTTGAGTGTGTCCATTGTATTTTTGTTTTAGCCTGCAAAAGATAACTATGAATAGAAAAAATTATATGTAAATATTTGTATGCTATATTTTTTAAAAGTGAGTATTCAAAATGGAAAATATTATCTACAAACTACTCAAATGGTAATACGGTTACTAATTAAAATATTCAGATTTTTTTTTTAGTTTATTAACAAAAAATAAATAGGATTTTACGATTTTATAATAAAAATATAGATATACTAAATGCTACAAATAGTAATTATTAATTTTAGTAGTATTTTAATTATTTAATTATCAATTATTTTTATATTTTTATATCAAAATATAAATATAGAAAATATTTTATTGTTTACTAAATTATTTGTATTTTCTTTTTTTTTACAACTTTTTTCTTAAACCCACGTAAATTCCATTTGTTTTATATTTTTTAAATTCTTTTATTAAATCCAACAGAAATGTATAACGTATTCTTGTACAAATGTAAAATTTTTAAATATATTTTTTAAAATGTAAAATTTAAGAATATATTTTTGTTCAATGATGCTACGTTTTGATTGGGGATTTATGGGTAAAAGATTTTTTTTTCAAACGATTATAGAATATGTAAAATGAACATAAAGGAGAAGAATGAGGAAATTATGAGATGAAAGGAAGAATTATGAGACAAAGGGGGGAATAATAAGATAAATAGGGAGGTTTAAGGATAAATAGGAAGAGTTAGGTTTCATTCTGATTTATTATATAGATATCAATTGAAAAACCAGTCACTGCATCCATATTACAGGGACACATTAAGTGAGTGTAAACGAAATTTTGTCTTCTCATGCATAATTATTAAAATATAACAATTTATTATTTTATTAAATTATAAATTTATCAATCAACATATTTTTTATGATTTTGCAAGATTCTAATATGACATAGCTTTAAAACTTGCTTGCGATTTTCTCCCCAAGATGTAGGTCTACAAAAATACTCAAAATTCATATACTAAAAGAAAATTTAAAATTATTTCATGAAAAATATAGGCTCAGATTCTTAATGATTCAGGTTATATGTCAAAGATATAGTTCATGTCTAAATAAAATTATCTATTTGATCACACAAAATACTTCTAGGATCTAAAATAATAGATATATATCCTCGTTGTATTAAAGAATTTTCATACTCAAGAGTCGAGAATGTACTACCTTAGCGTAACCTAAAAGATTCTATTCCAAAACCCCCATGATATCAAACTCGGGTAGGAGTTAATAGAGGAGTTCCACCTAACAATCTGAATAATCTGCATATAGAGCAAGGTTTTTCCGAGAATAAGCCAATTTCATTTTCAAGCTGCTTGATTCAAGCCAGATCACGATATGCAAATTTAATTTATGATTTATGGAAATTACGATGGTGCTACACAACAAGGTCAAGTTGTATCGAGTAAGATTTTTATACAGATGTGTGATACCTACATTACTCAACTTGTCACTCACGAGACACTATATTACACCATTTTACTATTTTGATTTATCGGAGGTGCGAGTGAATGGTTGTATCATCAACCATCACATAAAATTATATCATGGACAAAACTGCAAGCAAGTTTCTTTGATTGCTATTATCCACACGGTATGATAATGAAGAATCAAACAGAGCATTCCATTTTCCACCAAGATGTTGGTTAAAGTGTAGGCGAGACATAGATAAAGTTTTAACATCAGTTAACTAGATGTCCACTTCATGGTTATACCCTTAAGTTTCAATTTGTGATGTTCTATCAAGGTCCGATTATAATTCACAATTGAAAATAAATTACATTAAAAGAGAAGATTTTTCAAAGAAATGTGCCCTTGTATTTTTTATTTATACCAAACCTTATTGTTATTAATAGTTTTGATTTTTCTATGATCTGCATTACTAAAAAAATTGTCATTAACATATTTGTTTATATTTTTAAAAATTAAGGAATACATTAACACACTAATATATAGATAATCAACTAATAATGTGTTTATTTATAATAGATAAAATAGCATAAAGTGTCAAAAAATATTCTTAACATATCTTATTTTTCTCCCAAAATTTCAAGTTATTGTTCGGTTATCTTTGTTATCTTAATATATTGTTGAGTTTGTTTAATTTGTTGAATATATTCATAGGGGTTCATTTATAAATAAGGCCCAAAAAACATTATAAAGAATTATCTTGTCAATTGAAGTCCACAATGCTAAATAATTCTTGAAATATCACTGTGGCTAGTTATGCATTTTTTTCTGTACAACCCTATTGACCACTAACACCAAAAGCCCAACCCATATTATATGTGTTTATATTCAAACCCTATTTTCCAAAACTCACCGCCTCCTTATTCCTTATTCTGTCCATCTCTACCTCTATATAAATCACAACTATAATAATGTTGGTAAGTGTATATGAATTTCCATTTCAGATATATGGGTAAAAATTTACTTGATTTGTGTAAGCTTGTGAACAACATTGTATCGTTAATCACTAAGATTCGATGGTCATAACATTTCAATTGAGGTATGTTTTTTTATTATACTTTTATTCCTTATGGTTTGATTTTTATAGTTTTAATTTTAGGGTATCTGGTAAATGAATTTTGTATATAATTCTTGCACGTTATATATTCTTTAATCAACATAAAGATATATTATTTTTAGGTTTATGAATAATAAATTATTTTATAAAATACAATTATACATTATTTTATAAAATACATGTGATGTTTATAATTTTTATTAAAATATTTGTGTATCTAAAACAAAGTGATTATCGTTCTCAACCTAACTAGTTTGTGATGGACAAAGAAATAGCTCTATAAATCCACTAGTAAACAAAAATGTTTAAATCTACATGGTTATTTTAAGGACACACATATTGCCTTTAAAAATATTTATTTAATCTCTAAAACATTATGTCTACTAATTAAAAGAAGAAAAAAAATATTTTATGAGTTGAAGCCACTCCTTCGAAGCAATATCATTCAATATGAGTCTCGTTACTAAATTCTTTTATCATTGTATCACTCGTACATGTGGTCACACTTTTCATATCCCAACATTAAAATAAGTAATTTACTCAAAAATGAAATGTCTTTACAGGTTGTTATTCCTCTTCATCTTCAAGATCTTTACAGGTGCAAGGAATTAAGAAAAACATAAAATAATTAAGGTATATGTTACATTGTTGAAATTACGGATGCCTATTTTCCTCCATGGATAATATGTAGTGTTTCTGAAGCTATTATTGGGTTTGATGAGTCTAGTTTTGAAGCCAGGTATATATATATATGCAGTAATTAAATATTAATATTCAAAAAATTAATTTAGTGTTATGTTATTGTGATGTAGTTTTGTTACGGAACATGTATCGATGGGATTAAATGTTAGTTTAGAAATGGTTGAATTAAATTGTGAAGATGAAGAAGGATTGAAAAAGAGTGTTTGGAATAGTAAATGCGAAACTTTTTTCTCATATGAGTTGTATGTTTGTTAAAGGGTTTAAGTATAGTGGTGGATCTTATACTCTTTCTGTGGGCCCTATTTGATCTATATATGTACTTTGAATTCTTTTTTCGACACAAACTTTTCAAGGTTTTTTTAATCTCTTGGTTGTATTAATGAGCTTTGTACAAGGTTTATTTTTGGGACATTTTGGGTACCATATCGTTGATATTTGAAAACAATTGGGGTGAAGAAACACGGTTATGTTGAAAGTGAAATTTAAAGTATCTTGAAAACATTTCTCTATTTATAAAGATAGAAAATTATATGTTATACATGCTTAATATACTGATAATTTAATTAATAAAACAACTATACTCTTACGTTATTGAAGGTCCACTAGTTAAGAGTGTTATCTTCATTAAAATATCTTCATTAAGAGTGTTACTTTTACAAGATAAAGGACTAAATTGCAGAAGATTCCTTACTTTTATACCATAAGTAAGAGAAAACAAGATATACCACAATTAATATGCTTTTTTCTTCCTTAGTCTTTACAGTTTACACCATGAAATTCCACATCATAATTGGAGGTTTTTCAAAAATGACATCTAAACTTAATTAAGGAACATAAACATCAAACAAAAATTAAAAATTGAACTGAAATATAATTAAGGATAGTATTCGTTGAGAAGTAGTTTACAGTAGAAGCCGAAATAACATGACCCCATTTTTAAACAACAGAAGCCCAATATCACTTTGGAAAAAAAGAATAAGAGAGAAGCCCATCTTCAAACCCATCTTGCAACTGAATCTCTTTTAAATTAAATATAAAAGGAACGAGTAAGACATAACAAATTTCGCAAAACAACAAAATATCTCTCTACACTTACTTCTCACCCGAAAAAAAGACTCACTTCTCAACGGAAAATACACTCATTTCTCACCGGAAAATTCTCTATTGTACGGGAAGGAAAACTCTTCATTTCACCACGTTGATTTCTATATCTCAATTCAACGGCTTCTTAGCTTGGCTCTCTCCCTGTGCCTCTTCATCGCTTTTAATATGCAATTTGATCTGGTACATATTGTTTGTCTCATAAATTATTGTCTCATCCGATTTCTTTTTCATGTTTAGCTATTATTCTTATCTGTAATATATGGAATTTTCATTTAAACAATCAATTTTTTGATATTCATAATATAATTATTTATTCATAATTAGTTTAGGTCAAACCTATTGTAGAGTTCAAATAACGTAATGTAACTGTATGATATGATTATTTATAGATTAATTTTTTAGTAGAGTTTATATAATATTTTTGTTTGAATCAAAGTGTGTTTTATCGATTAACCTTTGTTATTTAGTTGAACCAGTGTATGTTCTGAAATTGTTATGTAGTTGAATCAAAGTGTGATTTATCATTTAAGCTTTGTTATTTAGTTGAATCAGCGTATGTTCTGAAATTGTTATGTAGTTGAATCAAAGTGAGTTCTGTAAACTAAGTATATTTAATAAATCAAATCTTAATTGTTCAGTTTAATTATCTATACACTAAACTTGTTATGTAGTTAAATCAGATTTAAGAAAGGAAAACTATCCAATGATTAACAAAAAATGGTTCAAGGAAAAGAAGTTTAAGTGGCTCTTCAAGTAAGAGATCAAACATTCCAGTACTTCAAATAAGGCAGTCACATCGCCAGCATATCATGATTCCATACAATCACCACCCACTGATATTCATTCAATAGCAGCTGAATTAGTGAAGGGTAATAATTCTTTCACTCTTGTTGTTTATATTGTTTATATATGTCTATATATATTATCAAACTAATCGATTTGTCTTGGCATATAAGATAACTCAAAGGACACTAGAAAAGGAAGATATGGTACAATATTGAAACTCTTTTTCAAGTAAGCTGCAAAAAATAAAGTTCATATTATCCACAATGGATTTGGCTAGCCCATTGGAAATGGATCGTATAAATTTAGAAGTTGGTGTGGTGTTATTGCCAGACATGGGAAGTTATCTCCATTAACTTATCCCGGTGGGATATGATGCCAAGCACGTTTAAAGAGTTACATCTCGAATTTCTAAAAGTAAGAAAAATATTACTTCAATTATCTAACGCCTTAAAAGTGGTTTGATATAAATAATTACTTTTTATTTTACAGATGTATTTTACTTTCGATGAATCTGCCTTGGAATACTATATTAGAAAAATTATAGGACAAAAATGGAAAGACTGGAAGAACACAGTGCATAGTTTTGTTGATTTAAATAAATATTTGGAGAAAAATATTGATAAGGCGATTGATGAACGAGTAGATCCAAACCAGTGGAAACAATTGGTTCCAGTTTGGTTTGACAAAGTGTATTAGGTATTGCTTTTGTTTAGTGGGGTTGCTCTTTAGTTGTACCTACAGGTATTTCTTGTCTCAGTTTCTTATCTACAGGTGAATGTATCTGAGAAAGCCAAACAGTATAAAGCAAAGCAGGATATCTTTCATACATGTGGTCGAAAGCCTTGTGCTTAAATACAAGAGGATTTAGTAAGAATGATACTTTGATTAGCATGAGAAAGATAGTAATTAACATTGAAATATATCTTTACAGGGACATGGTGTGGGGGATATTGAATTTTTTCACCGAACACACACTCATGCTAAAGATGGAAGAATAAACCCGAGTGTTGATGAAAGTTTGATATTTATTTACTACCTTAGTTCCTAATGACTTTCAACATTTAGTGATTTCCTAATGGTTTAAATATTGTTTTAGGAACAATGTAAGAATATAATTGACAGCAGGAATTTAAAAAGGGAAGAGGTGGAACACAGTCTTGATCTATAATCTGAGATCTTCAGTGAGGTAGTGGGAAACAAAGGGATTAGGACCTACTAGATCAGCTGTTCATGGATCAAACAAAGTTAATAAAAATACGATTGAGAAAATTCAAAAGCATTATGAAGCCGAGATGTAAAAAATGTGAGCACAAGTGGAAGAGCTTAAAGAAGAACACAAAACTGAGATGGCAGACATGCAAGTTAAAATAGAATCAAAGTTTAACGAAGAACTTCAAGTGCAAAAGAAAGAGACGGATGATGTTTAAATCTTTCATCTCCGCACCCATTAAAAAATAGTTTTTGAATAGGGTTTGAGTTTATATAGTTCTGTTAGTTGATTAAAACTCCGCACCCATAAATTTTGTCTTAGAAAACTATATCCAGAATAAGATTTTGATATGAAAGAGTATTCTTAAAACATGCTTTGATATTTTAGGTTTTCCTGGTATTCTATATTTAAATTTGCTTCACTATCTAAGATATTCTTATGGAATTTACAACCACATATTTTGTTGCTTCTAAACCCTTCCAATACACTTTTCGAAAGTCCTTTTTGCAAGTAGCAATCAGAATAAGAATTATGAAAGTTGAATCTAAGGAAAAAAATAATTAGATTAAATTTGACAAGACTGTACAAAGAAGGCCCCTTTAACCAAAAAATTCATCTTGTTCAAAAATCAAACTCCCTCATATCCACGTACAATAATCTAGTGGATACAAGAATTGAGAGGTTGTGTGTAGTTCATTGTATTGGATAAAAATGTGTTAAAAATTTGCATCACGAGTTTCAAAAGAGTCATTACATAAGATGCAAATATTGATGAACAAACATCAACAAAAGTCATCTGGACATAATAAAAGTTCGACAAAAAATAATATTAAAGAAGAAATCTATTAACATTATGTAAGAAAATAGAAAGTCTACATGAAATATTATTTGGTAAAGAAGTAATATAGTATAAATTTGTTATTAATAATAAATATATTTATGAATACCATTACTATTTAATAGATAATTAAATTATATAGAGTAAAATATACAAGAAATTATACATTTCAACTAGTATAATTATAACGCCACAAAAAAGAATATTTAATGAGAATAAGGTATTATATCAAATAAAAAACAATATTCATGTTTATTCCAAATATTCCTTCCATATGAGTACTGAAATAAATGAAACTATAATTTACTTATTTGGAATACTATTTTCTATGATAATTCTAATAAGATGGAGATAATGTTACAATGTCCTTTTTAAGAAATCAAATGATATGTAGAAGTAATTTTTTTGTCCATATTGTTTTTTTAATGTTACTTAAATTCAAGAACATTTTCTTTATGTTTTGATTTTATAAAATTTTGCGTATGAAATTGGTTTTTACATATACATATTATTAATTTTATCATATACTGAGAAAATAGATGTATATATTTAGATATTTATGTTAAGGAATGAATTACAAATTTTATGAGTTAAAATTGTATGGATGAATTAAAAATTAAATCAAAATAAAATGAGAAGTGTGGGGACAGTAAAAAAGTTTTTTATAACACTAAGATACAAGCAATAATTTGTGCAACTCTACTAAGTGCCAATTTAGAAGTGTTTATAGGTAAAAATACTTAATAGTGCTTCTAGAACTTTATAAGTGTGTTAGTCCCATAAAAACCTTTTTAAGAGAAGTATCAAATATAATCTTCTTAAAAAAATGTACTTAAAGATATTTTAGATTTTAAAATAATTTTTATAATTTTTTAAAATATTTCAATTCAATCTTAAAAGCATTTTTATGTTAAAATAAGCACTTCTGAACAGACACTATGTATATACACTTCTCTTGAATACAATAAATATATTATTTTTATCCATTATTTTAAAGGTATTCTATAAATATTAATACTTTTTTAATGTATTATATTTTTTTTCCTATTTTAGCTAAGCAGGAAGAACAAATGAGTAGTTAAATATTATTGTTAGCATACGAGAAACCCCATATAAAATTGAGTTTACTATTTTTTTAATTTTTTAATTCATATCAACACATATATTGAATAATCTTAAGGCTAACTAAACCAGGTCCACCATCCTTTACTACTAAATTTAAATACCTTATTTGACTTAAATCTCACACACAACATTTTTATCATTCTCTGAATTTATATTGTGTTTTATAATTTCTTCAAGATTATCTTTCTCGTAATTGTTATTTATATTGAAATATATATTTGTTTAAAATATATCAAAATCCTCATTAATTAGAGTAACAAAGTACAATACTATTACAAATGGTTACAATATTATCGTTTTAAGGATAAAAAAAAATCTACAAATCTAATAACTCACTCAAACATCTTGAACTAGTAACCAATTTTATTTTTTATGAATTTTAAATTTTATTAAATTTATTGCTTATACAATTTTTATCACAAATAATATTATTGTATTTATATTTAATTTATAAATTATATCTATTTGAAATTAATACATCAACTAAAATATTTTAATATCCTAGAGTGAACAATATAAAAATTTAAAATATTACTATTATACACAAATTTATTTTAAATAAACAACAGTTTAGAATTATATTGTACTACAATTTCTGTTTGTTTACTTATTTTAATATGATTTTGATTACTATAATTATATGGTATGTATCTCAAAACTTTTCAAATATATTATTGAATAATAATTACGCTATTTAAAATTGTATCAACATATAAAGAAATTATACATAAATTAAATTATGTTGAATAAGTTAAAATAACTATTAAAGACACCATAACTCAATACTTATTACATGTTTTAATTAAAAAATAATAATATAAAACAAAAAAATCACTAAAATTTCACAAATAATTAATTTATACTAGCAAAATGGAAAAATAAATTCTAACCTAGCACATATGAGGTTAGTAAATATATTAAGGTGTTGTCAATAAAAAATTATCGTTGGATAAGTATATGTATGAAAGAGTTTAAGTTATGCATTAAACTTAGCTAATTGGCAATAAGAGTATGTTGTTGTCTCAAAATATGTTGTTGTCTTATATTCATATTCAAATTTAATGTATATTTAATCATTTTTTACTTAGACAACCTATTTTATATGGTTATTAACTAATATGATATGACTACGTGTTCCATATAATAATTTAAAACCCACTAATAGGTCTCTTTCTGCTTGAATATTTAATACTTTAATCATAAACGTTAAGTCCGACTTTTACACCTAGTTTTATTTTATTAATTATTATATTACTACTAAATAAAAATAAAATCTTTTAATATTATATTTTTTTTTATGAATGTTATAGTTAACAAATTTTTCAGTCACATACATTATTACATCACTATATTTAATAAAACATTGTCACAGTATGTAAAAAAATAGAAATTATAGATGAACAATTATTTAATAAACGAATAATATTATACTAAAAGAAAACAGGGAATCGAAACACAATTTATGGCCTTTGACGAAGCTATCGGTGTAGCTATTGCCGACACCTTACACTACATTAAAAATTAAATTAAAAAGAGTTGCATCTAATTAGAATTTTAATATGATATTTATAACTATTAGGGTAATATATGTTAATAATCATATTGTTTCTAGCTTCATATGTGACAAAGTTGTATTTGTAATCTTCGAACACCCAATTGTTTTATCTTATATATTTGTAATGAAATGTTACCTTGACACATTTATCTACAACCTTGTTAATTTTATTTAAACTTATAACTAAAAACACCAATTTCTTCATAAAAAAAAGTAAGAAAATTTATCATTGTATATATCTTTTAAGAAAAGATTTAGTATTACTCTTACATTGTTGACCAAATCTTATCAAATTCATTAAATATTATTTCAATAGAATGAAATCTAATATTTACTCTAAAAGCTAAATCAAAAAAATTATATACTCACATGCACTAGTTCTAATACATTTACTTTCCTCCCAATAAAATTAAATATTAATAAAAATATAACCTTTAAAATCTTAAAAACATAGAAACCTTTCTAAATAAGTACACTCATGTAATACTAAGACTACTTTATTTCATAAAAAAAACTTATATTTCTTACTCATTTAAACTACTTAATGAGAAATAAACTTTTCTACTTCCCTCAATTATTTTTATTTCATTCTATTTAAAAAAACAAGACTACTAACCTTCACTGCCAATGCAAATATTTTCACTCTATCAATTACATATTAATAGTAATTTTGAAAATCCCATTTTTCAAAAACATACCTCACAAGTAACTACGCCGTGAGTTTCAATAACAAAATCGCTAGTTAAACAAAATTTACCTGAAAAGCTTTATTGATCTCTCTATATGAAGTAATAAACTTCTTCAACCTCAAGGAGTTGAGCGTGATAGGGTTTCCTTAATGGAGATGAAACACATGTGTTTGGTTGATGAAAACCTAAAAGTTTTTCTAGTCTCTCTTTGTTTTTTGTTTGTAATAACCTAAAAAGATAAATATACATGAATGGTTAAAATGGTAAAATAACTCGTTATTAAAATTTAGAGGTTACAAATATCAGCCAAACCTTTTCATAGCCACCCTTCATGGTGAAAGAACAAAAAATAAAAAAATAACACCTTAAAATGCATAAATTTATATAGAAGAAATCAATATAAAAAATGTTAAAACATAATGACAATAATTGCTCAACTAAGTGTAGTTTGACCGGTAAATGCATATTTTGATGGTTAAAACTATGTGATGAGAGTTTATCAAACTTTAATGGTTACTTCGATGAATATAAAATTTTAATATTTTTTACATATGGTTCTATAGAATTTTGGGTTTCAAATAGTTTAATGTACTATTAAAATTAAAAAAAAATAGATACATAGAGTAGCTTATTAATTGTTGTAATTCATATACATATTTATTTATTCAGGAATACATTATGGTTGTTGGATCTTTCAATCATTACGTGGGTATCCAAACTTCCCAGTAAGTTATACCTCTTTGGTCAATTCAAAATAAATTCATATATATGAAACCATTTTTGTTTGGTATTCTAATAGAATTCATGGTATAGACTGTGTTTTTCATCTTTCTATTCTTTGCCAATATGTTGAATTTAGTTATAGTTAACTTGTTTGTTTAGTCTATATATTTAAATATGTCAAAAATTTAAGTGAACTGAAACAAAAATAATTTACAAAATAATAAAATTTATGGATACCAAAACAATTAAGATCATTATTTTATATTTAATAGCATGCTTGTGTTAGAATGGAATGGAACATAAATAAAATGTATTGTGTATACAAGAATATGTTGTTGAGTAGGCCACTTTTTTGTTATATCTTTAGTATCCTAATCCCTATTTATCTTTTTTGTGTTTAATTATATATATTTGTTTAATTGATTAGTTAATTTTTCTATTCATTTTTATCCTGCTCCTTTTGGGTTGTAACCCAATTTAATGTTGTTTCTTTTTCGGAATTACAAAATCTAATACTTTATATTGATAGTATTATTTAGTAACCAAGTACATTGTGAAATTGCGTTAGACAACAACTCAATAAGAAAGTGACATGTGGCAAATAATATAATCTTATTAGTTATGTAATAATTCGAATAGGTTAAAACCCTAAATGTAAATTTATATACTAATGATAATAATTCAGTTTGAAAAGAAAAAATCAAGCTTACGGAATTAAATTCCACAATATTTCAAAGAGATTCCAAAATAAATTTATAAAAGTATAGAATTGATAAATTTTCATGAACACGTTACACAAGAAAAAATTACTTATAGGTTACAAATATAGGGGTGGACACATGTCAATGTGAAAATATTTTATCCATTAAAATACACCAAGTATTGGTACGACTAAATATAAGTTATTTTATACGATTATATCATCACATGCTCAACTATTAGGTTTTTGTGTGATTTATACAATCTTATAATTTATATATATAATTATGTATAATTATTTATTGGTAAGGAAATTACAATACAACAATATATCTAAAATTTATATTATTCGGAACATAATATACTATGTATATATATTATCTTTATATATTAATAAAGTGATTACTTTACGAACCATAATTATTCTATATAATTATAAAGTGATTAATATACTAACCTTAATTATTTTAAAAAGAGATTTGGATATTATTGAAATGCAATGAGCATAGACCTTTGAAATACACTTCAAAATTACTTCAATTGGTATAGAGTACACGACCTCTGAATTTTTTATTACATGTGAACAATTAGAACCATAATTTTGTTTTATAATATATAATTATCTATTGTATTCAACTTTACACTAATCATGAATATTTTGATATTTTTAATTAATTAATTATATATATCATTAATCCATAAACCACCACATAATATAAAATTATATTTTTATATAAGAAATAATATTAGTAAATAACCTCAAAAAATATGTTTAAAAAACTAATTTTCACGTGTATGAATAAGATCTCATATTACCTAACAAAATGATAGTATTTATAATGAAACTTTTTGTTTCATATAGACTCTTATGAGTAGTAACTTTTGAGAAAACTGAATTTTTTAATTTGTATTTTCTAAATCAATTTTAAAAAAATATAGATCTAGCATGAATAATTTTCACTAATGAAACATTTAGCTTATAAAATTAGTTGTAATGTTACGAAAAAAGTCATATACTGATTTCTTATGTTGGTGGGGGTGGTTGTGTTGATGGTGGATTTTATTTGTCTTATTAAATTTAGAAAAGAAGATGAAGTGTCAAGAATGAAGTAGATGAGAGCTACCAAAGAAGAAAATAGATTTTAGGGTTTTTTTTAGTATTAGAAAAATATCCAACATAAGACAATTGGTCCAAAATCAAATGTAACATTATTCCACTTTAAAATTATCCTTATTTAGACCCAAATAAAAAATAGTGGACTTTTAGTCTAAACTTATTTTAGTTGAAATGTATTATAGCAAACCCACATGTGAACAAGTGTCGATCCTCACTAATGGAGAAATATATAATCAATAGAATATATAGTGTATTCGAAACAAATTTTTCATTGATAAATATAATATGTAATTTGTGACCTCCATCGATTTTTGTGGTTGTCAAAGTACAATATATTTAAATGATAAACTTATTTTTTCTTCTCATGAAAGCCTTATTACATTAACCTCTACAAAATTGTAAATATCATTACTTTGTCACCTAATCACCTAATGTGCAACGTTTTGTAAAAGTTAATATGGATAGACAAGAAAGAAGTTGTAGTAGTTTAATTAATTTGTAAAGATTATGAGAACCTAATTGTGTTTGGAAATCACGAAAATATTTTTTTGGCCTCCTTTTATATTTCTAAGGCCATTCCAATGTGCAATTTTGTAATGTTATTATACAACATGTTCCCCTACGTCTTCATTATGTGATGGTGTAGTGTAAGTTGTGGTCAAATACTCATCAATCACTACGTTAGATTTTCAATATAACTTTGTTACTTGAAATGTATTTAAGATTCTAATCATGTATCTCTCATTATATCAAGTTATATGAGAAGAAATAGAAATAGAGATCTCAACTGGATTACAAAGAATCATCTGGTAGATTATCTTCCTAATTATTGGATTATAAGAAATTATATTGTTTATTAAACTCTTGCATATCGTATTTGACTTGTAAGGTGTCATGTGTCTATTAAACTATTATATACTCTTGTTGTATTTATTTTTTGCCTTTCAATGTTTAAATTAATTAAATATATTTTGACAAAAAGGGCAACTATATATTTTTTTCTCATGTATATTTAATTACATAATTATAAAAATACAATATCACAACATATCATAAAGACACAGTTTGCAAGTTAATCAATAGTAACCCAATCCATCTCTACCCTAGACACTTATTACTACTGAAGTCTACCAAAGGAAATCGTTGTACACTACGGTGAAAGTTGCATATGATGTCAAAGGTATCTTATATGTTTCTGAGACGTAATTGTGTGAGCAACCATCTTTGAATCGATCGAGCCAAACTAACTCATCATCTAGTCCTGCAAAAAAATCTTCATCGATAGGAGTATGTAAAATCTGCAAACCATCATAAATATCTTCAACCTCTTTCAACATATCATTAATTTCCTCCCGACCACCTTCAATATTTTTTTGCGCCGGAAGGACAATCTATAGCGACAAGTAGAAAAATTTGTTTGGGTCATCAATTTTAAATTTTTTTGGGGCCTGCATATTTTTAAAATAGATATTTCGGCCTTTTGCGGCGGATTCCTACACGAGGTTCTTGGCGAGTTGGCATAGGATGATCGTGTTCATGCGTATAAGTCACAGTAAGCATAGTAGGGTTTGTTTTGTTTTGATCTACTTGCTTTCGACCTAGGCACTCCTTTGAAGTGACACATTTGTAGTAACTCCGGGTTTGATTCAAAATATTGATTATAATTCATTTGAAACTTATTAAACATCTATAAATACATTAAAAAGCAAATACGCATTTTTTAGACGTCCTATATAAGTGTGAAATAAGGTTAATACAATAAAGATTTCATATTACTTTTACATTGTTGACCAAATCTTATCAAATTCATTAAGTCGTAATTATTTAGAATGAAATCTAATATTTAATTTAAAACTAAGTCGAAAAAATTATATACTCTTATGCAAGGGTGCTAATACATTTCCTTGGCTCCCATTAAAATGGAATATAATAAAAAAAACATAACCTTTAAAAACTTGAAAACATAGAAACCTTTCTAAATAAGTACATTAATATAAACCTAAGACTAACATTAATTTTTGGTCAAACTCATTTGTCGGTAGTACTGCATTTCTTAAAAAATAACTTATATTTATTAATCATTTAAATTACTTAACAAGAAATAAACTTTCTTGCTTCCCTAAAATAGGTTTTTCATTTTGTTTTAAAAAAACAAGACGACTAATCTTCACTACCAATTCAAAGATTTCCATGGTATCAATTACATATTAATAGTAGTTTTGAAACTCCCATATTCCAAAAGCATACCTCACAAGTAACTACACCCTAGAGTTTAAATAACAAACTAACTGATAAATAAAATTTACCTGAAAAGCTTTATTGATCTATCTATATGAATTAATAAACTTCTTCAACTGAACGAGTTAGGTGTAATAGGATTTCCTTAATCGAGATGAAACACTACTTTGGTTGATGAAAACCTAAAAGTTTTTCTAGTCTCTCTTTATTTTTTTTATAATAATCTTAAAATAAAAATATACATGAATGGTTAAAATTTTAAAAGAACTAGTTATTAAATGTTAGAAGTTAAAAGTATTAGCGGAACCTTTTCATAGCCACCTTTCTTGGTGACCTACAAATATTAAAATAAAACAATTAGTTAACTAATTAAAAAACAAAAAAAAAAAAACAAAGTAATAACACCTTAAAATGATTAAATTTATATAGAGGAAATCAATTTAAAAAAATTGATTAACTAATTTTAGTTTGCATATTTCGATAATGAAAACTATTGATTGAGAGTTTCATAAAATTTTATATTTACTTCAATGAATATAAAACTGTAATTTTTTTTACATATGGCTCTATAGAATTTTGGGTTCCAATAGTATAATGTGCTCATACAACAGATAAAATAGATATACAGCGTGAGAGTTTATTTATTTGTGAATGCATTATTGTTGTTAGATTATTTATCGATGGGTTTTTTGTACTTCTCTTATGTTTCATATATTTTTTTGATCTCTCAATCATTACATGGGTATCCAAACTTCCTGGAAAGTAATATTTCTTTGGTGATTGAAAAATTTATTTTAGTTAACATTCATATATATGAAACGTTTTTGTTTGTTGTGTTAGATTGAATTCTTTGTATAGATTGTGTTTGTCATCTTTGTATTCTTCGACAATACATTATATATCTACTTATAGTTAACTTGTTTGTTTAGTCTATATATTTAACTAGGTATTACACAACAAAAAATTAAGTGAACTGAAACATAATGACAATAAGTACTCAACTAAGTGTAGTTTGACCGGTAAATGCATATTTCGATGGTTAAATGTATGTGATGAAAGTTTCTCAAACTTTAATGGTTACTTCGATGAATATAAAATTGTAATATTTTTTACATATGGTTCTATAGAATTTTTGGTTTCAAATAGTTTAATGTTCTATTAAAATAAAAAAAATTAGATACATAGAGCAGCTTATTAATTGCTGTAATTCATACACATATTTATTTATTCAGGAATGCATTATGGTTGTTGGATCTTTCAATCATTACGTGGGTATCCAAACTTCCCATTAAGTTATACCTCTTTGGTCAATTCAAAATAAATTCATATATATGAAACCATTTTTGTTTGGTATTCTAATAGAATTCATGGTATAGATTGTGTTTGTCATTTTTCTATTTTTCGCCAATATGTTGAATTTAGTTATAGTTAACTTGTTTGTTTAGTCTACATATTTAAATATGACAAAAATTTAAGTGAATTGAAACAAAAATAATTTACAAAATAATATAATTTATGGATACCAAAACAATTAAGATCATTATTTTATATTTTATAGCATGCTTGTGTTAGAATGGAAATTAAATATAAATAAAATGTATTGTGTATACAAGAATATGTTGTTGAGTAGGCCACTTTTTAGTTATATCTTTAGTATCCTAATCCCTGTTTATCTTTTTTGTGTTTTATTATATATATTTGTTTAATTGATTAGTTAATTTTTCTATTCATTTTTATCCTGCTCCTTTTGGGTTGTAACCCAATTTAATGTTGTTTCTTTTTCGGAATTACAAAATCTAATTCTTTATATTGATAGTATTATTTAGTAACCAAGTACATTGTGAAATTGCGTTAGACAACAACTAAATAAGAAAGTGACATGTTGCAAATAATATAATCTTATTAGTTATGTAATAATTAGAATAGGTTAAAATTTCAAAGTAAATTTATATACCAATGATAATAATTCAGTTTAAAAAGAAAAAATCAAGCTTACGGAATTAAATTCCACAATATTTCAAAGAGATTCCAAAATAAATTCATGAACACGTTACACAAGAAAAAATTACTTATAGCTTACGAATATAGGGGTGGACACATGTCAATGTGAAAATATTTTATCCATTAAAATACACCAAGTATTGGTAGGACTAAATATAAGTTATTTTATACGATTTTATCATCACATGCTCAACTATTAGGTTTTTGTGTGATTTATACAATCTTATAATTTAAAATGTTTCTTATATTTTATTATGTATAATTATTTATTGGTAAGGAAATTACAATACAACAATATATCTAAAATTTATATTATTCAGAACATAATATACTATGTATATATATTATCTTTATATTTTAATAAAGTGATAACTTTACGAACCATAATTACTTTATATAATTATAAAGTGATTAATATACTAACCTTAATTATTTTAAAAAGAGATTCGGATATTATTGAAATGCAATGATCATAGACCTCTGAAATACACTTCAAAATTACTTCAACTGGTATAGAGTACACGACCTCTGAATTTTTTATTACATGTGAACAGTTAGAACCATAATTTTGTTTTATAATATATAATTATTTATTGTATTCAACTTTACACTAATCATGAATATTCTGATATTTTTAATTAACTAATTATATATATCATTAATCCATAAACCACCACATAATATAAAATTATATTTTTATATAAGAAATAATATTTATAAATCACCTCAAAAAATATGTTTAAAAAACTAATTTTCACGTGTAAGAATAAGATCTCATATTACCTAACAAAATGATAATATTTATAATGAAACTTTTTGTTTCATATAGACTCTTATGAGTAGTAACTTTTGAGAAAACTGAATTTTTTAATTTGTATTTTTCTAAATCAATTTAAAAAAAAATAAAGATCTAGCATGAATAATTTTCACTAATGAAACATTTAGCTTATAAAATTAGTTGTAATGTTACGAAAAAAGTCATATACTGATTTCTTGTGTTGGTGGGGGTGGTTGTGTTGATGGTGAATGTTATTTGTCTTATTAAATTTAGAAAAGAAGATGAAGTGTCAAGAATGAAGAACCCCAGAGCTACCAAAGAAGAAAATAGATTTTAGGGTTTTTTTTGTATTAGAAAAATATCCAACATAAGATAATTGGTCCAAAATTAAATGTAACATTATTTCACTTTAAAATTATCCTTATTTAGACCCAAATAAAAAATAATGGACTTTTAGTCTAAACTTATTTTAGTTGAAAAGTATTATAGCAAACCCACATGTGAACAAGTGTCGATCTTCACTAATGGAGAAATATATAATCAATAGAATATATAGTGTATTCGAAAAAAAAAATCATTGATAAATATAATATGTAATTTGTGACCTCCATCAATTGTTGTGGTTGTCAAAGTACAATAAATTTAAATGATAAACTTATTTTTTCTTCTCTTGAAAGCCTTATTATATTAACCTCTACAAAATTGTAAATATCATTACTTTGTCACCTAATCACCTAATGTGCAAGGTTTTGTAAAAGTTAATATGGATAGACAAGAAAGAAGTTGTAGTAGTTTAATTAATTTGTAAAGATTATGAGAACCTAATTCTGTTTGGAAATCACGACAATATTTTTTTGGCCTCCTTTTATATTTCTAAGGCCATTCCAATGTTCAGTTTTGTAATGTTATTATACAACATGTTCCCCTACGTCTTCATTATGTGATGGCGTAGTGTAAGTTATGGTCAAATACTCATCAATCAATACATTAGATTTTCAATATAACTTTGTTACTTGAAATGTATTAAGATTCTAATCATGTATCTCTCATTATATCAAGTTATATGAGAAGAAATAGAAATAGAGATCTCACCTGAATTAAAAAGAATCATCTGGCAGATTATCTTCCAAATTATTGGATTATAAGAAATTATATGCTTTATTAAAGTCTTGCATATCTTATTTGACTTGTAAGGTGTCATGTGTCTATTAAACTATTATATACTCTTGTTGTATTTATTTTTTGCCTTTCAATCTTTAAATGAATTAAATATATTTTGACAAAAAGGGCTACTATATATTTTTTTCTCATGTATATATAATTACATAATTATAAAAATACAATATCACAACATATCCTAAAGACACAGTTTGCAAGTTAATCAATAGTAACCCAATTCATCTCTACCCTAGACACTTATTACTAATGAAGTCTAACAAAGGAAATCGTTGTCCACTACGGTGAAAGTTGCATCTGATGTCAATGGTATCTTATATGTTTCTGAGACGTAATTGTGTGAGCAACCATCTTTGAATCGATCGAGCCAAACTAACTCATCATCTATTCGTGCAAAAAAATCTTCATCGATAGGAGTATGTAAAATCTGCAAACCATCATAAATATCTTCAACCTCTTTCAACATATCATTAATTTCCTCCCGACCATCTTCAATGTTTTTTTGCTAAGGACAATCTCTAGCGACAAGTACAAAAATTTGTTTGGGTCATCAATTTTAAATTTTTTAGGGGCTTCACATTTTGAAAATAGATATTTCGGCCTTTTGCGGCGGATTCCTGCACGAGGTTCTTGGCGAGTTGGTATAGGATGATCGTGTTCATGCGTATAAGTCACAGTAAGCATAGTAGGGTTGGTTTTGTTTTGATCTACTTGCTTTCGACCTAGGCACTCCTTTGAAGTGACACATTTGTAGTGACTCCGGGTTTGATTCAAAATATTGATTATAATTCATTTAAACTACTTAACAAGAAATAAACTCTTTTGCTTCCCTAAAATAGGTTTTTCATTTTGTTTTAAAAAAACAAGACGACTAATCTTCACTGCCAATTCAAAGATTTCCACGGTATCAATTACATATTAATAGTAGTTTTGAAACTCCCATTTTCCAAAATCATACCTCACAAGTAACTACACCCTAGAGTTTAAATAACAAACTCACTGATAAATAAAATTTACCTGAAAAGCTTTATTGATCTATCTATATGAATTTATAAACTTCTTCAACTGAAAGAGTTAGGCGTAATAGGGTTTCCTTAATCGAGATGAAACACTACTTTGGTTGATGAAAACCTAAAAGTTTTTCTAGTCTCTCTTTATTATTTGTTTATAATAATCTTAAAATAAAAATATATATTAATGGTTAAAATTTTAAAAGAACTAGTTATTAAAAGTTAGAAGTTAAAAGTATTAGCGTAACCTTTTCATAGCCACCTTTCTTGGTGACCTACAAATATTAAAATAAAACAAATAGTTAACTAATTAAAAAACAAAAAAAAAAACAAAGAAATAACACCTTAAAATGATTAAAAATATATAGAGGAAATCAATTTAAAAAATTGATTAACTAATTTTAGTTTTAATATTTCGATGGTTAGAACTATTGATTGAGAGTTTCATAAAATTTTATATTTACTTCAATGATTATTTACTTCTCTTATGTTTCATATATTTTTTTGATCTATCAATCATTACATGGGTATCCAAACTTCCTCGAAAGTAATATTTCTTTGGTGATTGAAAAATTTATTTTAGTTAACATTCATATATATGAAACGTTTTTGTTTGTTGTGTTAGATTGAACTCTTTGTATAGATTGTTTTTGTCATCTTTGTATTCTTCGACAATACTTTATATATCTACTTATAGTTAACTTGTTTGTTTAGTCTATATATTTAACTAGGTATTACACAACAAAAAATTAAGTGAAATGAAACAAAAATATATTACTAAATAATAAAATCTATGTATACCAAATAAATTAAGAATATTATTCTCTATGTTCTAGCATGGGTTTGTGAGATTGGAAAGGGAATGGAAATAAAATGTATTGTATTTGTATATACAAGATTATATGGTTGGTTCAGATATAGTGGGATTAATTTTTATATAATGTAATGGCTATCTAGGCCACTTTTTGGTTATAATTTTAGTATTATAATTCTAATTTATTTTTATTTGTCTTTTATTATATATATTTGTTCAATTTATTAGTTAATTTTTCTATTCATTTTTTTGACTTGCTCCTCTTGGGTTGCAACCCCGTTTAATGTTGTTTGTACTTCTTAAATAAAAAATCTAATACTTTATATTGATAGTGTTAACTAGTAACCAAGTTCATTGTCAAATTGCACAAGACACAGCTTAATAAGAAAGTGACAGATGGCAAATAATATAATCCTTAGTCCAATTTATGAGTGGACACATGACAATTTGAATATATTTATCTATTAGAATACACCATGTATTTGTAGGACTGAATGTAAGTTATTTGATACTACGAATAGATCAACACATGCTGGACTATTAAGTTTTTGTAAAACTTATACAATATATTAATTTAAAATAGTTAGTATATCTTAGTATGTATAATTATTTATGGTAAGGAAATTACAACAAAACAATATATCAATAATTTATATTATTCAAAACATAATATACCATATAATTATAAAGTGATTAATATCACTTTATATTAATCACTTTATTTTATAAAGTGATTAATATAACCAGGTGAGCTAGCTCATCTGGCCAGGGCTCTGTCTCTCAAGTGAGAGGTACAGGGTTCGAATCCCGCAAGCGGCAGAATGTTATTAAAGTTTGGAAAGTTCTCTCAAGTGAGAGGTTCATGGTTCGAATCCCGCAGGCGGCAGAAAGTTATTAAAGTTTGGAAAGTTCTCTCAAGAAAGTTATTAAAGTTTGGAAAGTTCTCTCAAGTGAGAGGTACATGGTTCGAATCCCATAGGTGGAAGAAAGTTATTATGTTTGGAAAGTTTCCAAGGTCCGAAACCCTCCCCAGAACATGGGCAACCTAGTTCTGATTGCCTGGAGGTATGGTTGGGGAGGCAGTCATATCTCCCGGGGGACTAGTCGGGTGTAAGCCCGGGAACCCTCGTCATAAAAAAAAAAAAGTGATTAATATACTAACATTGATTATTGTAAGAAGATATCTGGATATTATCGAAATGCAATGATCATCGATCGCTGAACTATACTTTAAAATTACTTCAATTTTTATAGAGTACACCACCTTATGAAAAAAATGATTATATGTGAACAATTAGAACCATACATTATTCTTATAATATATAAGTATCCATTGTATTTAACATTAAACTAATCATGACTACTTTGATATTTTTGATTTTTTAATTAAATAAAATTATATATAATTAACCCATAAACCACCACATCATATTAATTACATTTTTATATAAGAAAAAAGTATCTGTAAATAACATCTAAAAATATGTTTTAAATAAATATTTCTCTCAATTATATCAAGAAAATATCAATTTTTTTATATGACTAGTTAGTTTTAATATAAATTTTGCATAAAAGAATAAGATCTCAAATTGCCCAACAGACTTAAAATATTTATAATGAAACTTTTTGTTTTGTATAAAATCTTATGAGTAGTAACTGCTTTATAGGATATCAATTTTTTTATTTGGATATGGGATCTGAATTTTTTTTATCTGTATTTTCTAAATCAATTCGAAAAAGTATAGATCTAGCATGAATAATTTTCACTTATAAAATGTTTAACTTATAAAATTAGTTGCAATGTTACAAAAAATGTCACATACCGATTTCTTATGGTGGGTGGGGGTGGTTGTTTGATGGTGGACATTTTTTTTTTTTAATTTATAGAAAAAATAAATTGTCAAGAAAGAAGAAGCAGAGAGATACCAAAGAAGGAAATAAATTTTAGGTTTTTTTATTAGTATTAGTAGGTACTATAAAAATTAAAACATAAGATAATTGGACCCAAACAAAATGTAACTTTTTTCACCTCTAGACTTATACTTATTTAGACCCAAGTAACAGATAGTGAACTTTTAGTATAAACTTATTTTAGTTGAAAATATTATAGCAAGCCCACCTGTGAACAAGTGTCTTGATCTTCACTAATGGAGAAATATATAATCAATGGAATACATAGTCTATTAGAAACAAATTTTTCATTGATACATATAATATAAATTTTGTGACTACCATCAGTTGTTGTGATTCTCAAAGTACAATATATTTAATTGATAAACTTATTTGTTTTTCTCATGAAAGCCTTATTACCTTAACCTCAACAGAATGGTAAATCTCATTACTTGGTCATCTAATGTGCAATGTTTTGTAAACGTTAATATGGATATAGTAGACAAGAACAAAATTGTGGTAGTTTCAATAATTTGTAAAGATTATGAGAACCTTATGTGGTTTGGAAATCACTACAATATTTTTTTTCCTCCTCAATTGCTAAGGGCATTCAAATGTGTAATTTTGTAATGTTAGTAAACAACATGTTTCCTACGTCATCATTAGGTGATGTCGTAGTGTAAGTGGAGGTCATCTACTCACCAATAATTACGTTAGATTTTCTTAACATTGTTACTAGAAATGTAATTAAGATTCTACTGATGTCTGTCTCATTATATCAACTTTTATGAGTGAAAAATGGAAATAGAAAACTCGACTGGATTACAAAGATTCATCTCGCATATTGTTGGGAATTTTATACTAACACCTTAGGTGTCGTGAGAGATGTGCTTACACCGCCTAGGCACAAATTAATGAAAAAAATTGATTAATTATAAAATTCCCCCTAGACGTAAGACCCTCATCTGCCAAAGCCACGAAACCAATTATACAAAATTGATTAAATATATTCACTAAGAGTTTGATTGATTGTTTATATTTGTATCCCATATTATATGTTCGTCTGACAATAAGATTAAAACATGTTAAAGAACGAATGTTAGATGGAATCAAAGGATTTTGTGTTGGATTTTTCAATTTGAAGTTTGTTATAATTTTTACAAATACACTCACCGTATCGATAAGTTTTGATGATAAAGTCATTATCAAAAATATATAAGAGAACCTTAAGAGATTTATAAATAGAGAGAGATTAAGATATGAGAAATGTGTATTTTATATTAGGAGAGTAGAGACAAGAGTGTGTACATTTATTATCAAATGATTAGCATTTGTTTATAAGCAATTTTAACGACTTTGGAAGAATTGTACCTGGATCAAATCCCTTACACTTCCTTATTTCACTAAACTTATCTATTTTGTATCGCAGTCGAGGGTGATGTATCAGGATTCACTGATCTTTCTTATTACCAATTGTTTCTTATTAAATTTCTCTATATCTTTTGCAATTTGTATTCCCAACTATATCTTATGGACAATGTTGCTTGATGTGTCTGAACTTGCTGTTGTTATAGCATGTTATCTCTGTTCTTATTTTTAAAATTTCTCATGTGGATTGCTTGAACTTTCATTTCAACGAAATTTCTTTTCTTACACGATTCATTGTTTAATAAAATTCATTTATTGTTCATACTATGTAGTCAAAATAGAACATAAGAACGATATAAAATTATATTTATATTACAAAATAAAATATTTAACATATGTCAGCCTTTATAATTAATCCCTCTAATTTCTCAAATCAAGCTATTAGAGGGAGAAAAAATTTGAACCATCTTGAACTAGTATCAAACATTATATAATGTATATGCAAATTTGAATAAGAATAAGTGGATATGATTATTTATCTAATTAGAATTTTAATATGATATTTATAACTATTAGGGTAATATTTGTTAATAATAATATTGTTTCTAGCTTCATATGTGACAAAGTTGTAATTTGTAATCTTCGAATACCCAATTGTTTTATCTTATATATTTTTTATGCAATATTATCCTGACACATTTGTCTGAATATGGTCTTTAGCAAATTCACTTGAAAATGTGAGTCATTTCTCTAAATTAATTCGAACTAAGCAATGAATAAAAACCTTGAATTTTTTTGAATAAATATTCCCATAAAAACTTGCAAAGTTGTATGATGGAAAAATATTTGCTACTTTTATAATCCATTGATATATTTGGCTATTTTATAAAACAGGACCGACACCGAAACAAAAACTTGTTTACAAATATTTTATAAATTTATTGAGTTTCAAGTAGGTACAATTTAAATTCGAAAATCGCACGATCAAAACTAAACATTGTGACACACCTAAACTAAAAAACAAAGACTGTTTTCACATATACATACATATCAATTGAAAAATCAGTCACTGCATCCATATTATAGGGACACATTAAGTGAGTGTAAACGAAATTTTGTCTTCTCATGCATAATTATTAACATATAACAATTTATTATTTTATCAAATTATAAATTTATCAATCAACATATTTTTTATGATTTTGCAAGATTCTAATATGACATAGCTTTAAAACTTGCTTGCGATTTTCTCCCCAAGATGTAGGTCTACAAAAATACTCAAAATTCATATACTAAAAGAAAATTTAAAATTATTTCATGAAAAATTTAGGCTCAGATTCTTAATGATTCAGATTATATGTCAACAATATAGTTCATGTCTAAATAAAATATACTATTTGATCACACAAAATACTTCTAGGATCTAAAATAATAGATATATATCCTTGTTGTATTAAAGAATTTTCATACTCAAGAGTCGAGAATGTACTACCTTAGCATAACCTAAAAAATCCTATTCCAAAACTCCCATGATATCAAACTCGGGTAGGAGTTAATAGAGGAGTTCCACCTAACAATCTGAATAATCCGCATATAGAGCAAGGTTTTTCCGAGAATAAGCCAATTTCATTTTCAAGCTGCTTGATTCAAGCCAGATCACGATATGGAAAATCAATTTATGATTTATGGAAACTACGATGGTGATACACAACAAGGTCAAGTTGTATCGAGTAAGATTTTTATACAGATGTGTGATACCTACATTACTCAACTTGTCACTCACGAGACACTATATTACACCATATTACTATTTTGATTTACCGGAGGTGCGAGTGAATGGTTGTATCATCAACCATCACATACAATTATATCATGGAAAAAACTGCAAGCAAGTTTCTTTGATTGCTATTATCCACACGGTATGATAATGAAGAATCAAACAGAGCTTTCCATTTTCCACCAAGATGATGGTTAAAATGTAGGCGAGACATAGATAAAGTTTTAACATCAGTTAACTAGATGTCCACTTCATGGTTATACCCTTCAGTTTCAATTTGTGATGTTCTATCAAGGTCCGATTATAATTCACAATTGAAAATAAATTACATTAAAAGAGAAGATTTTTCAAAGAAAGGTGCCCTTGTATTTTTTATTTATACCAAACCTTATTGTTATTAATTGTTTTTATATGTTCTGCATTACTAAAAAAAATTGTCATTAACATATTTAGTTATATTTTTAAAAATTAAGGAATACATTAACACACTAATATATAGATAATTAAATAATAATGCGTTTATTTATAATAGATAAAATAGCATAAAGTGTCAAAAAATATTCTTAATATATCTTATTTTTTCTCCCAAAATTTCAAGTTATTGTTCGGTTATCTTTGTTATCTTAATGGATTGTTGAGTTTGTTTAATTTGTTGAATATGTTTATAGTGGTTCATTTATAAATAAGGGCCAAAAAATATTATAAAGAATTATCTTGTCAATTGAAGTCCACAATGCTAAATAATTCTTGAAATATCACTGTGGCTAGTTATGCATTTTTTTTGTACAACCCTATTGACCACTAACACCAAAAGCCCAACCCATATTATATGTGTATATATTCAAACCCTATTTTCCAAAACTCACCGCCTCATTATTCTTTATTCTGTCCATCTCTACCTCTATATAAATCACCACTATAATAATGTAGGTAAGTGTATATGAATTTCCATTTCAGATATATGGGTAAAAATTTACTTGATTTGTGTAAGCTTGTGAATAACATTGTATCGTTAATCACTAAGATCGATGGTCATAACATTTCAATTGAGGTATGTTTTTTCATTATACTTTTATTCCTTATGGTTTGATTTTTATAGTTTTAATTTTAGGGTATCCGGTAAATGAATTTTGTATATAATTCTTGCACGTTATATATTATTTAATTAACATAAATATATATTATTTTTAGGTTTATGAATTATAAATTATTTTATAAAATACAATTATACATTATTTTATAAAATACATGTGATGTTTATAATTTTTATTAAAATATTTATGCATCTAAAACTAAGTGATTATCGTTCTCAACCTAACTAGTTTGTGATGAACAAAGAAATAGCTCTATAAATCCACTAGTAAACAAAAATGTTTAAATCTACATGGTAATTTTAACGACACACATATTGCCTTCAAGAATATTTATTTAATCTCTAAAACATTATGTCTACTAATTAAAAGAAGAAAAAAATGATTTATGAGTTGAAGCCACTCCTTCGAAGAAATATTATTCAACTATATCATTCAATATGAGTCTCATTACTAAATTCTTTACCTATCATTTTATCACTCGTACATGTGGTCACACTTTTCATATCCCAACTTTAAAATAAGTAATTTACTCAAAAATGAAATGTATTTACAGTTTGTTATTTCTCTTCATCTTCAAGTTCTTTAAAGGTGCAAGGAATTACGAAAAACAGAAAATAATCAAGGTATACGTTACAGTGTTGAAATTACGAATGCGTATTTACCTCCGTGGATAATATGCAGTGTTTCTGAAGCTATAATTAAATATTAATATTCAAATTAATTAATTTAGTGTTATGTTATTGTGATGTAGTTTTGTTATTAAATGTTAGTTTAGAAATGGTTGAATAAAATTGTGAAGATGAAGAAGGATTGAAAAAGAGTGTTTGGAATAGGAAATGCGAAACTTTTTTCTCATATGAGTTGTATGTTTGTTAAAGGGTTTAAGTATAGTGGTGGATCTTATACTCTTTCTGTGGGCCCTGTTTGATCTATATATGTACTTTGAATTCTTTTTTGGACACAAACTTTTCAAGGTTTTTGTAAATCTCTTGGTTGTATTAATGAGCTTTGTACAAGGTTTATTTTTGGGACATTTTGGGTACCTTATCGTTGATATTTGAAAACAATTGGGTGAAGAAACACGGTTATGTTGAAAGTGAAATTTAAAGTATCTTGAAAACATTTCTCTATTTATAAAGATAGAAAATTATATGTTATACATGCTTAATATACTGATAATTTAATTAATAAAACAACTATACTCTTACGTTATTGAAAGTCCACTAGTTAAGAGTGTTATATTCATTAAAATATCTTCATTAAGAGTGTTACTTTTACAAGATAAAGGACTAAATTGCAGAAGATTCCTTACTTTTATACCATAAGTAAAAGAAAACAAGATATACCACAATTAATATGCTTTTTTCTTCCTTAGTCTTTACAGTTTACACCATGAAATTCCACAGCATAATTGGAGGTTTTTCAAAATTGACATCTAAACTTAATTAAGGAACATAAAAATCAAACAAAAATAAAAAATTGAACTGAAATATAATTAAGGATACTATTCGTTGTGAAGTAGTTTACAATAGAAGAATAAGAGAGAAGCCCATCTTCAAACACATCATGCAACTGAATCTCTTTTAAATTAAATATAAAAGGAACGAGTAAGACATAACAAATTTCACAAAACAACAAAATATCTCTCTACACTTACTTCTCACCCGAAAAAAGACTCACTTCTCAACGGAAAATACACTCATTTCTCACCGGAAAACTCTTCATTTCACCACGTTGATTTCTATTTCTCAATTCAACGGCTTTTTAGCTTGGCTCTCTCCCTGTGCCTCTTCATCGCTTTTAATATGCAATTTGATCAGGTACATATTGTTTGTCTCATAAATTATTGTCTCATCCGATTTCTTTTTCATGTTTAGCTATTATTCTTATTTGTAATATATGGAAATTTCATTTAAACAATCAATTTTCTGATATTCATAATATAATTATTTATTTATAATTAGTTTAGGTCAAACCAATTGTAGAGTTCAAATAACGTAATGTAACTGTATGATATGATTATCTATAGATTAATTTTTTAGTAGAGTTTATATAATATTTTTGTTTGAATCAAAGTGTGTTTTATCGATTAACCTTTGTTATTTAGTTGAATCAGTGTATGTTCTGAAATTGTTATGTAGTTGAATCAAAGTGTGTTCTGTAAACTAAGTATATTTAATAAATCGAATCTTAATTGTTCAGTTTAATTATCTATACACTAAACTTGTTATGTAGTTAAATCAGATTTAAGAAAGGAAAACTATCCAAATATTAACAAAAAATGGTTCAAGGAAAAGAAGTTTAAGTGGCTCTTCAATTAAGAGATCAAACATTCCAGTACTTCAAGTAAGGCAGTCACATCGCCAGCATATCACGATTCCATACAATCACCACCCACTGATATTCATTCAATAGCAGCTGAATTAGTGAAGGGTAATAATTCTTTCACTCTTGTTGGTTATATTGTTTATATATTGTTTATATATGTGTATATATATTATCAAACTAATCGATTTGTCTTGGCATATAAGATAACTCAAAGGACACTAGAAAAGAAAGATATGGTACAACATTGAAACTCTTTTTCAAGTAAGCTGTAAAAAATAAAGTTCAAATTATCCACAATGGATTTGGCTAGCCCATTGGAAATGGATCAGATAAATTTAGAAGTTGGTGTGGTGTTATTGCCAGACATGGGAAGTTATCTCCATTAACTTATCCCGGTAGGATATGATGCCAAGCACGTTTAAAGAGTTACATCTCGAATTTCTAAAAGTAAGAAAAATATTACTTCAATTATCTAACGCCTTAAAAGTTGTTTGATATAAATCATTACTTTTTATTTTACAGATATATTTTACTTTCGATGAATCTGCCTTGGAATACTATATTAGAAAAATTATAGGACAAAAATGGAAAGACTGGAAGAACACAGTGCTTAGTTTTGTTGATTTAAATAAATCTTTGGTGGAAAATATGGATAAGGCGATTGATGAATGAGTAGATCCAAACCAGTGGAAACAACTGGTTCCAGTTTGGTTTGACAAAGTGTATTAGGTATTGCTTTTGTTTAGTGGGGTTGCTCTTTAGTTGTACCTACAGGTATTGCTTGTCTCAGTTTCTTATCTACAGGTGAATGTATCTGAGAAAGCCAAACAGTATAAAGCAAAGCATGATATCTTTCATACATGTGGTCGAAAGCCTTATGCTTAAATACGAGAGGATTTAGTAAGAATGATACTTTGATTAGCATGTGAATGATAGTAATTAACATTGAAATATATCTTTACAGGGACATGATGTGGGGGATATTGAATTTTTTCACCGAACACACACTCATGCTAAAGATGGAAGAATAAACCCGAGCGTTGATGAAAGTTTGATATTTATTTACTACCTCAGTTCCTAATGACTTTCAACATTTAGTGCTTTCCTAATGGTTTAAATATTGTTTTAGGAACAATGTAAGAATATAATTGACAGCAGGAATTTAAAGTGGAAAGAGGTGAAACATAGTCTAGATCTATAATCTGAGATCTTCAGTGAGGTAGTGGGAAACGAAGGGATTAGGACCTACTAGATCAGCTGTTCATGGATCAAACAAAGTTAATAAAAATACGATTGAGAAAATTCAAAAGCATTATGAAGCCGAGATGTAAAAAATGCGAGCACAAGTGGAAGAGCTTAAAGAAGAACACAAAGCTGAGATGGCAGAAATGCAAGTTAAAATAGAATCAAAGTTTAACGAAGAACTTCAAGTGCAAAAGAAAGAGACGGATGATGTTTAAATCTTTCATCTCCGCACCCATTTAAAAAATAGTTTTTGAATAGGGTTTGAGTTTATTTAGTTCTGCTAGTTGATTAAAACTCCCTCAGTTGGACTATTTCTGTATTGCTTTTTATGTAAAACTGCTATATTTTGTTATAGCTTGGTATTTGCAAGCTTTTGTCCTACATGGACATATTTTGGCCATTGAGACATATTTACAACATATATACTCATTAAACTATTTAATATCGTAACATAAATTTTGTCTTAGAAAACTATATCCAGAATAAGATTTTGATATGAAAGAGTATTCTTAAAACATGATTTGATATTTTAGGTTTTCTTGGTATTCTATATTTAAATTTGCTTCACTATCTAAGATATTCTTATGGAATTTTACCACCACATATTTTGTTGCTTCTAAACCTTTCCAATACACTTTTCGAAAGTCCTTTTTGCAAGTAGCAATCAGAATAAGAATTATGAAACTTGAATCTAAAAAAATAAAAAATTAGATTAAATTTGACAAGACTTTACAAAGAAGGCCCCTTTAACAAAAAAATTCATCTAGTTCAAAAATCAAACTCCCTCATATCCACGTACAATATTCTAGGGATACAAGAATTGAGAGGTTGTGTGTAGTTCATTGTATTGGATAAAAATGTGATAAAAAATTGCATCACGAGTTTCAAAAGAGTTATTACATAAGATGCAAATATTGATGAACAAACATCAACAAAAGTCATCTAGACATAATAAAAGTTCGACAAAAAATAATATTAAAGAAGAAAACTATTAACATTATGTAAGAAAATAGAAAGTCTACATGAAATATTATTTGGTAAAGAAGTAATATAGTATAAATTTGTTATTAATAATAAATATATTTATCAATACCATATACTATTTAATAGATAATTAAATTATATAGAGTAATATATACAAGAAATGATACATTTCAACTAGTATAATTATAATGCCACAAAAAAGAATATTTAATGAGAATAAGGTATTATATTAACTGAAAACAAGAAAACAAGTAAATAACCAAAAATATCCAAATATTTATTATCTTCTCAACCAAATTAAAAAACATATATTAATGTTTATTCCAAATATTCCTTCCATATGAGTACTGAAATAAATGAAAGTATAATTTACTTATTTGGAATACTATTTTCTATGATAATTCTAATAAGATGGAGATAATGTTACAATGTTCTTTTTAAGAAATCAAATGATATGTAGAGTTTGTCCATATTGTTTTTTTAATGTTACTTAAATTCAAGAACATTTTCTTTATGTTTTGATTTTATAAAATTTTGCATATGAAATTAGTTTTTACATATACATATTATTAATTTTATCATATACTGAGAAAATAAATGTATATATTTAGATATTTATGTTAAGGAATGAATTGAAAATTTTATGAGTTCAAATTGTATGGATGAATTAAAAAGTAAATCAAAATAAAATGAGAAGTGTGGGGACAGTAAAAAAGTTTTTTATAACACTAAGATACAAGCGATAATTTGTGCAACTCTACTAAGTGCCAATTTAGAAGTGTTTATAAGTAAAAATACTTAATAGTGCTTCTAGAACTTTATAAGTGTGTTAGTCCCTTAAAAACCTTTTTAAGAGAAGTATCAAATATATGCTTCTTAAAAAAATATACTTAAAGATATTTTAGATTTTAAAATAATTTTTATGATTTTTTAAAATATTTCAATTCAATCTTAAAAGCATTTTTATGTTAAAATAAGCACTTCTGAACAGACACTATGTATATACACTTCTCTTGAATACAATAAATATATTATTTTTATCCATTATTTTAAAGGTATTCTATTAAAATTAATACTTTTTTAATGTATTATATTTTTTTACAATTTTAGCTAAGCAGGAAGAACAAATGAGTAGTTAAATATTATTGTTAGCATACGAGAAACCCCATAAAAAATTGAGTTTACTTTTTTTTTTTTTTTTAATTCATATCAACACATATATTGAATAATCTTAAGGCTAACTAAACCAGGTCCACCATCCTTTACTACTAAATTTAAATACATTATTTTACTTAAATCTCACACACAATACTTTTATCATTCTCTGAATTTATATTGTGTTTTATAATTTCTTCAAGATTATCTTTCTCGTAATTGTTATTTATATTGAAATATATATTTGTTTAAAATATATCAAAATCCTCATTAATTAGAGTAACCAAGTACAATACTATTACAAATGGTTACAATATTCTCGTTTTAAGGATAAAAAAAGAATTCCACAAATCTAATAACTCACTCAAACATCTTGAACTAGTAACCAATTTTATTTTTTATGAATTTTAATTTTATTTAATTTATTGCTTATACAATTTTTATCACAAATAATATTACTGTATTTATATTTAATTTATAAATTATATCTATTTGAAATTAATACATCAACTAAAATATTTTAATATCCTAGAGTGAACAATATAAAAATTTAAAATATTACTATTATACACAAATTTATTTTAAATAAACAATAGCTTAGAATTATCTCAAAATTTTTAAATATATTATTGAATAATAATTACGCTATTTAAAATTGTATCAACATATAAAGAAATTATACATAAATTAAATTATGGTAAATAAATTAAAATAACTATTAAGGACACCATAACTCAATACTTATTACATGTTTGAATTAAAAAATAATAATATAAAACAAAAAAATCACTAAAATTTCACAAATAATTAATTTATACTAGCCAAATAGAAAAATAAATTCTAACCTAGCACATATGAGGTTAGTAAATGTATTAAGGTGTTGTCAATATAAAATTATCGTTGGATAAGTATATGTATGAAAGAGTTTAAGTTATGCATTAAACTTAGCTAATTGGCAATAAGAGTATGTTGTTGTCTCAAAATATGTTGTTGTCTTATATTCATATTCAAATTTAATGTATATTTAATCATTTTTTTACTTAGACAACCTATTTTATATGGTTATCAACTAATATGATATGACTAAGTGTTCCATATAATTATTTAAAACCCATTAATAGGTCTCTTTTTGCTTGAATATTTAATACTTTAATCATAAACGACTTTTACACCTAGTTTTATTTTATTAATTATTATATTACTACTAAATAAAAATAAAATCTTTTAATATTATATTTTTTATGAATGTTATAGGTAACAAATTTTTCAGTCACATACATTATTACATTACTATATTTAATACAACATTGTCACAGTATGTAAAAAAATAGAAATTATAGATGAACAATTATTTAATAAACAAATAATATTATACTAAAAGAAAACAGGGAATCGAAACACAATTTATGGCCTTTGACAAAGCTATCGGTGAAGATATTGCCGACACCTTACACTACATTAAAAATTAAATTAAAAAGAGTTGCATCTAATTAGAATTTTAATATGATATTTTATAACTATTAGGGTAATATATGTTAATAATCATATTGTTTCTAGCTTCATATGTGACAAAGTTGTATTTGTAATCTTCGAACACCCAATTGTTTTATCTTATATATTTTTAATGAAATGTTACCTTGACACATTTATCTACAACCTTGACACATTTATCTACAACCAAATAAAAGATAGTGAACTATTAGTATAAACTTATTTTAGTTGAAAAATATTATAGCAAGCCCACCTGTGAACAAGTGTCTTGATCTTCACTAATGGAGAAATATATAAACAATGGAATATATACTTTATTAGAAACAATTTTTTTATTGATACATATAATATAAAATTTGTGACTTCCATCGGTTGTTGTGATTCTCAAAGTACAATATATTTAATTGATAAACTTATTTGTTCTTCTCATGAAATCATTATTACCTTAACCTCAACAGAATGGTAAATCTCATTACTTGGTCACCTAATGTGCAATGTTTTGTAAACGTTAATATGGATATAGTATACAAGAACAAAGTTGTAGTAGTTTCAATAATTTGTAAATATTATGAGAACCTTATGTGGTTTGGAAATCACTACAATATTTTTTTTGTCCTCCTTAATTGCTAAGGGCATTCCAATGTGTAATTTTGTAATGTTATTAAACAACATGTTTCCTACGTCATCATTAGGTGATGTCGTAGTGTAAGTGGAGGTCATCTACTCACCAATACTACGTTAGATTTTCAATATAACATTGTTACTAGAAATGTAATTAAGATTCCAATGATGTCTCTCTCATTATATCAACTTTTATGAGTAAAAATGGAAATAGAAAACTCGACTGGATTACAAAGATTCATCTCGCGTATTGTTGGGAATTATATACTAACACCTTAGGTGTCGTGAGAGATGTGCTTACACCGCCTAGGCACAAATTAATGAAAAAAATTGATTAATTATAAAATTCCCCCTAGACGTAGGACCCTGGTCAGCTGCCAAAGCCACGACACCGAGTTATACAATATTGATTAAATATATACACTAAGATTTTGATTGAGTGTTTATATTTGTATCACATATTATGTGTTCGTCTAGCAATAAGATTAGAACATGTTGAAGAACGGATTTTTAGATAGAATCAAAGGATTCGATTTGTGTTGGATTTTTCAATTTGAATTTTGTTACAAATTTTACAAATACACTCCCCGTATCGATTAGTTTTGATGATAAAGTCATTATGAAAAATATATAAGAGAACCTTAAGCGATGTATAAATAGAGACAGATTAAGATATGAGAAATGTGTATTTTATAGTAGGAAAGTAGAGACAACAGTGTGTACATTTATTATCAAATGATTAGCATTTGTTTATATGAAATTTATACGACTTTGTAAGAATTGTACCTGGATCAAATCCCTTACATTTCCTTATTTCACTAACCTTATCTCTTTTGTGTCGCTGTCGAGGGTGATGTCTTAGGATTCACCCATCTTTCTTATTACCAACTGTTTCTTATTAAATTTCTCTGTATCTTTCGCAATTTGTATTCCCACCTATATCTTATGGACAATGTTGCTTGATGTGTCTTAACTATTTGTTGTTATAGCATGTTATCTCATTTCTTATTTTTAAAATTTCTCATGTGGATTGCTTGAACTTTCATTTCAACGAAAATTCTTTTTTTACACGATTCATTGTTTAATCAAATTCGTTAATTGTTTATACTATGTTGTCAAAATATAACATAAGAACGATATACAATTATATTTATATTACAAAATAAAATATTTAATATATGTCAGCCTTTATAATTAATCCCTCCAATTTCTCAAAAAAAGCTACTAGAGGGAGAAAAAATTTGAACCATCTTGAACTAGTCTCAAACTTTATATAATGTATATGCAAATTTGAATAAGAATAAGTGGATATGATTATTTATCTAATTAGAATTTTAATATGATATTTATAACTATTAGGATAATAAATGTTAATAATCATATTGTTTCTAGCTTCATATGTGACAAAGTTGTAATTTGTAATCTTCGAATACCCAATTGTTTTATCTTATATATTTTTTTATGCAATGTTATCTTGACACATTTATCTGAAAATGTTCTTTAGCAAATCCAATAGAAAAGGTGAGTCATTTCTCTAAATTAATTCGAACTAAGCAATGAGAAAAAAACCTTGAAATTTTTGTAATAAACATTCCCATAAAAAATAGCAAAGTTGTATGATGGAAAAATATTTGCTACTTTTATAACCCATTGATATATTTGGCTATTTTATAAAATAGGACCTACACTGTAACAAAAACATGTTTACAAATATTTTTGTAAATTTATTGAGTTTCAAGTAGGTACAATTTAAATTCGAAAATTGCACGATCAAAACTGAACATTGTGACACACCTAAACTAAAAAAGAAAGAATGTTTTCACATATACATACATATTAATTAAAAAATCAGTCACTGCATCCTTATTATATGGTAACACTAAGTGAGTGTAAGCGAAATTTTGTCTTCTCATGCATAATTATTAAAATATAACACTTTATTATTTTATTAAATTATAAATTTATCAATCAACCTATTTTTTTTATTTTGCAAGATTCTAATATGACATAGCTTTAAAAGTTACTTGCGATTTTTTCCACAAGATGTAGGTCTACAAAAATACTCAAAATTCATATACTGAAAGAAAATTTAAAATTATTTCATGAAAAATTTAGGCTCAGATTCTTATTGATACAGGTTATATGTCAAAGATATAGTTCATGTTTCAATAAAATATTCTATTTGATAACACAGAATACTTCTAGGATCTAAAGTAATAGATATATATATATATATACTTGCTGTATTAAAGCCTTTTCATACTCAAGAGTCGATAATGTACTACCTTAGCTTAACCTAAAAAATCCTATTCCAAAACCCCATGATATCAAACTCAGGTAGGAGTTAATAGAGGAGTTCCACCTAACAATCTAAATAATCCGCATATAGAGCAAGGTTTTTCCGAGAATAAGCCAATTTCATATTCAAGCTGCTTGATTCGAGCCAGATCACGATATGGAAAATCAATTTTTGATTTATGAAAACTACGATGGTGCTACACAACAAGGTCAAGTTGTATCGAGTAAGATTTTTATAAAGATGTGTGATACATACATTACTCAACTTGTCACTCACGAGAAACAATATTATACCATGTTTCTATTTTGCATTGCCAGAGGTGCGAGTGAATTGTTGTATCATCAACCATCACATACAATTATATCATAGACCAAACTGCAAGCAAGTTTCTTTGATCGCTATTGTCCATACGGTATGATAATGAAGAATCAAACACAACTTGCTATTTTCCACCAAGATAGATGGTTAAAGTGTAGGCGTGACATAGATAAAGTTTCAACATAGGTTAGCTAGATGTCCACTTTATGGTTATACCCTTCAATTTCAATTTGCGATGTTCCATCAAGGTCTCGATTAGAATTCACAATTGAAAATAAATTACACTAAAAGAGAATATTTTTCAAATAAATGTGCCCTTGTATTTTTTAACTATACCAAACATTAATTTTCATAGAAATGTGCCGTTGTCTAAACTTATTTAAGTTGAAAAGTATTATAGCAAACCCACATGTGAACAAGTGTCGATCTTCTTTAATAGAGAATTATATAATCAATAGAATATATAGTGTATTTGAAATAAATATTTTATTGATAAATATAATATAAAATTTGTGACCTCTATAAATTGTTGTGGTTGTCAAAGTACAATATATTTAAATGATAAACCTATTTGTTCTTCTTATGAAATCCTTATTACATTAACCTCTACAAAATTGTAAATATCATTACTTTGTCACCTAATGTGCAACGTTTTGTAAAAGTTAATATGGATATAGTAGACAAGAACAAAGTTGCAGTAGTTTAATTAATTTGTAAAGATTATGAGAACCTTATTGTGTTTAAAAATCACTACAATATTTTTTTGGCCTCCTTTAATATTTCTAAGGACATTCCAATGTGCAATTTTGTAATGTTATTATACAACATGTTCCCCTACGTCATCATTATGTGATGGCGTAGTGTAAGTATAAGTCATATACTCACCAATCACTACGTTACATTTTCAATTTAACTATGTTACTAGAAATGTAATTAAGATGGTACTCATGTCTCTCTCATTATATCAAGTTATATGAGAAGAAATAGAAATGGAGATCTCGACTAGATTACAAAGAATCATTTGGAATATTATCTTCCTAATTATTGGATTATAAGAAATTATATTGTTTATTAAAATCTTGCATATCGTATTTGACTTGTAAGGTGTCATGTGTCTATTAAACTAATATATACTCTTGTTGTATGTATTTTTTGCCTTTCAATCTTTAAATAAATTTGATATATTTTGACAAAAAGGGCTACTATATATTTTTTTCTCATTTATATTTTATTAAATAATTATAAAAATACAATATCACAACATATCCTAAATACACATTTTGCAAGTTAATCAATAGTAACCCAAAACATCTTTACAATAAACACTTAATACTACTGAAATCTACCAAAGGAAATCATTGTCCACTACGGTGAAAGTTGCATCTACTATCAAAGGTATCTTATCTGTTTCTGAGATGTAATTGTGTGAGCAACCATCTTGGAATCGATCGAGCCAAACTAACTCATCATCTAATCCTGCAAAAAAATATTCATCGGTAGGAGTATGTAAGATCTCCAAACCATCATTAAAATCTTCAACCTCATTCAACATATCATTAATTTCCTCCCGACCATCTTCAACAATTTTTTGCGCCGGAAGGACAATCTCTAGCGACGAGCGGAAATTTTTGTTTGGGTCATCAATTTTGAATTTTTGAGGGGCCTGCACATTTTGGAAAGAGATATTTTGGCCTTTTGCGACGGATTCCTGCATGAGGTTCATGGCGAGATGACATAGGATGGTCGTGTTCATCCGTGTAAGTCACAATAAGCATAGTAGGGTTGGTTTTGTTTTGATCTACTTGCTTTCGACCTAGGCACTCCTTTGAAGTGACACATTTGTAGTAACTCCTAGTTTGATTCAAAATATTGATTACAATTCAATTGAAACTTACTAAACATCTATAAATACATTAAAAAGCAAATACGTATTTTTTAGATGTCCTATATAAGTGTGAAATAAGGTTAATACAATAAAAATTTCATATTACTTTCACATTGTTGAACAAATCTTATCAAATCCATTAAGTCGTATTTATTTAGAATGAAATCTAATATTTAATTTAAAACTAAGTCAAAAAATTTATATACTCTTATGCAAGGGTGGTAATACATTTCCTTGGATCCCAATAAAATGGAATATAATAAGAAAAACATAACCTTTTAAAACTTTAAAACATAAAAACCTTTCTAAACAAGTTCATTAATATAAACCTAAAACTAACATTAATTTTTGGTCAAACACATTTGTCGGTAGTACTATAATTCTTAAAAAAAACTTATATATCTTAATAATTTAAACTACTTAAGAAGAAATAGACTCTTTTGAGTCCCTAAAATAGGTTTTTTCATTTTGTTTTAAAAAAACAAGACGACTAATCTTCACTACCAATTCAAAGATTTCCACGGTATCAATTACATACTAATCGTAGTTTTGAAGCTCCCTTTTCCAAAAGCATACGTCACAAGTAACTACACCCTAGAGTTTAAATAACAAACTCACTAATAAACAAAATTTACCTGAAAAGCTTTATTGATCTATCTATATGAATTAATAAACTTCTTCAAACTGAAGGAGTTGAGCGTAATAGGGTTTCCATCATTGAGATGAAACACTATTTTGGTTGATGAAAACCTAAAAGTTTTTCTAGTCTCTCTTTGTTTTTTGTTTGTAATAATCTTAATAGAAAAATATACATTAATGGTTAAATTTTTTAAAGAACTAGTTATTAAAAGTTAGAAGTTAAAAATATTAGCAGAACCTTTTCATAGCCACCTTTCTTGGTGACCTACAAATATTAAAATAAAACAAATAGTTAACTAATTAAAAAACAAAAAAAAAAACAAAGAAGTAAAACCTTAAAATGTTTAATTTTTATAAAGGAAATCAATTTAAAAATTGCTTTACTAATTTAAATATGACTAGTTGATGCATATTTCGATGGTTAAAACTATGGATTGAGATTTCATAAACTTTTATATTTACTTCGATGAATATAAAACTGAAATTATTTTTACATATGGTTTTATAGAATTTTGGGTTCCAATAGTATAATATGCTGAAACAACCGAAAAATTAGATATACAGCATGGGAGTTTATTTATTTGGGAATGCATTATTGTTGTTAGATGTATTATCGATTATTTTATATTTCCCTTAGGTTTCATATATTTTTTTTGATCTATCAATCATTACATGGGTATCCAGACTTCCTGAAAATTAATATTTCTGTGGTGATTGCAAAATTAATTTTAGTTAACATTTATATATATGAAATGTTTTGTTTGGTGTGTCATATTGAATCCTTTGTATAGATTTTGTTTGTCATCTTTGTATTCTTCGAGAATATGTTATATATCTACTTATAGTTAACTTATTTGTTTAGTCTATATATATAACTAGGTATTACACAACAAAAAATTAAATGAACTGAAACAAAAATAAATTACTAAATAATAAAATATATGTATACCAAATAAATTAAAAATATTATTCTATATGTTATAGCATGGTTGTGTGAGATTGTAAATGGAATGGAAATAAAATATATTGTATTTGTGTATACAAGAATATGTGGGTGGTTCAAATATAGTGGGATTAATTTTTATATAGTGTAATGGCTATCTAGGCCACTTTTTGGTTATAATTTTAGTATCATAATTCTAATTTATTTCTTTGTGTTTTGTTATATATATTTGTTCAATTTATTAGTTAATTTTTGTATTCATTTTTAACTTGCTTCTCTTGGGTTGTAACCCCATTTAATGTTGTTTGTATTTCTTAAATAAAAAATCTAATACTTTATATTGATAGTGTTATTTAGTAACCAAGTTCATTGTCAAATTGCACAAGACAACAACTCAATAAGAAAGTGACGGATGGCAAATAATGTAATCCTATTAGTCCAATTTATGAGTGGACACATGACAATTTGAATATATTTATCCATTAGAATACACCATGTATTCGTAGGACAAAATATAAGTTATTTTATACAAATAGATCAACACATGCTTGACTATTAGGTTTTTGTGTAACTTAATTTTAAATGTTTAGTATATCTTAGCATGTATAATTATTTATGGTAAAGAAATTACAACAAAACAATAGATCAATAATTTATATTATTCAAACATAATATACCATATATATTATCTTTATATAATTATAAACTTATTAATTTATGAACTATAATTATTTCATATAATTATAAAGTGATTAATATACTAACCTTGATTATTTTAAGAAGATATCTGGATATTATCGAAATGCAATGATCATCGATCTTTGAATTATACTTTAAAATTACTTCAGTTTTTTTTATAGAGTACACCACCTTATGAAAAAAATTATTATATGTGAACAATTAGAACCATAAATTATTTTTATAATATATAAGTATCCATTGTATATAAATTTAAACTAATCATTAATATTTTGATTTTTTTGATTTTTTAATCAAATATAATTATATATATTTAACCCATAAACCACCACATCATATTAATTACATTTTTATATAAGAAAAAAGTTTATGTAAATAACATCTAAAAATATATTTTAAATAAATATTTAACCATCTTTGGTATCTCCAAAATCTCTCAATTATATCAAGAAAATATCAATTTTTTTATATGACTAGTTAGATTTAATATAATTTTTACATAAAAGAATAAGATCTCAAATTGCCCAACAGAATGAAAATATTTATTATGAAACTTTTTGTTTTGCATAAAATCTTATGAATAGTAACTGCTTTATAAGATCTCAATTTTTTTTATTTGGATCTGGGATCTGAGTTTTTTTTATCTGTATTTTCTAAACTAATTATAAGAAATATAGATCTAGCATGAATAATTTTCACTTATAAAATGTTTAGCTTATATAATTAGATGCAATGTTACAAAAAATATCACATACCTTTTTCTTATGGTGGGTGGGGGTGGTTGTTTGATGGTGGACGATCCTTTTTTTTAATTTACAGAAAAGATGAATTGTCAAGAAAGAAGAAGCTGAGAGATACCAAAGAAGGAAATAGATTTTAGGTTTTTTTGTTAGTATTAGTAAGTACTAGAAAAATTAAAACATAAGATAATTGGACCCAAACAAAATGTATTTTTTTTCACCTTTTGACTTATCCTTATTTAGACCCAAATAAAAGATAGTGAACTTTTAGTATAAACTTATTTTAGTTGAAAAATATTATAGCAAGTCCACCTGTGAACAAGTGACTTGATCTTCACTAATGGAGAAATATATAAACAATAGAATATATAGTGTATTCGAAACAACAATTTCATTGATAAATATAATATAAAATTTGTGACCTCCATAAATTGTTGTGGTTGTCAAAGTACAATATATTTAAATGATACACCTATTTGTTCTTCTCATGAAATCCTTATTACATTAACCTCTACAAAATTGTAAATATCATTACTTTGTCACCTAATGTGCAACGTTTTGTAAAAGTTAATATGGATATAGTAGACAAGAACAAAGTTGTAGTAGTTTAATTAATTTGTAAAGATTATGAGAACCTTATTGTGTTTAGAAATCACTACAATATTTTTTTGGCCTCCTTTTATATTTCTAAGGACATTCCAATGTGCAATTTTGTAATGTTATTATACAACATGTTCCCCTACGTCATCATTATGTGATGGCGTAGTGTAAGTATAGGTCATATACTCACCAATCACTACGTTACATTTTCAATTTAACTATGTTACTAGAAATGTAATTAAGATTCCAATGATATCTCTCTCATTATATCAACTTTTATGAGTAAAAATGGAAATAGAAAACTCGACTGGATTACAAAGAGTCATCTCGCGTATTGTTGGGAATTATATACTAACACCTTAGGTGTCGTGAGAGATGTTCTTACACCGCCTAGGAACAAATTAATGAAAAAAATTGATTAATTATAAAATTCCCCCTAGACGTAGGACCCTGGTCAGCTGCCAAAGCCACGACACCGAGTTATACAAAATTGATTAAATATATACACTAAGAATTTGATTGAGTGTTTATATTTGTATCACATATTATGTGTTCGTCTAGCAATAAGATTAAAACATGTTGAAGAACGGATTTTTAGATAGAATCAAAGGATTTGATTTGTGTTGGATTTTTCAATTTGAATTTTGTTACAAATTTTACAAATACACTCCCCGTATCGATTAGTTTTGATGATAAATTCATTATGAAAAATAAATAAGAGAACCTTAAGCGATGTATAAATAGAGACATATTAAGATATGAGAAATGTGTATTTTATAGTAGGAAAGTAGAGACAACAGTGTGTACATTATTATCAAATGATTAGCATTTGTTTAAATGAAATTTATACGACTTTGTAAGAATTGTACCTGGATCAAATCCCTTACATTTCCTTATTTCACTAACCCTATCTCTTTTGTGTCGCTGTCGAGGGTGATGTCTCAGGATTCACCCATCTTTCTTATTACCAATTGTTTTTTATTAAATTTCTCTGTATCTTTCGCAATTCGTATTCCCACCTTTATATTATGGACAATGTTGCTTGATGTGTCTTAACTAGTTGTTGTTATAACATGTTATCTCATTTCTTATTTTTAAAATTTCTCATGTGGATTGCTTGAACTTTCATTTCAACGAATTTTTTTTTTTACACGATTCATTGTTTAATCAAATTCATTAATTGTTTATACTATGTTGTCAAAATATAACATAAGAACGATATAAAATTATATTTATATTACAAAATAAAATATTTAATATATGTCAGCCTTTATAATTAATCCCTCCAATTTCTCAAAGAAAGCTATTAGAGGGAGAAAAAATTTGAACCATCTTGAACTAGTCTCAAACTTTATATAATGTATATGCAAATTTGAATAAGAATAAGTGGATATGATTATTTATCTAATTAGAATTTTAATATGATATTTATAACTATTAGGATAATATATGTTAATAATCATATTGTTTCTAGCTTCATATGTGACAAAGTTGTAATTTGTAATCTTCGAACACCCAATTGTTTTATCTTATATATTTTATTATGCAATGTTATCTTGACACATTTATCTGAAAATGGTCTTCGGCAAATTCAATAGAAAAGGTGAGTCATTTCTCTAAATTAATTCAAACTAAGCAATGAGAAAAAAACCTTGAAATTTTTGTAATAAACATTCCCATAAAAAATAGCAAAGATGTATGATGGAAAAATATTTGCTACTTTTATAACCCATTGATATATTTGGCTATTTTATAAAATAGGACCTACACTGTAACAAAAACATGTTTACAAATATTTTTGTAAATTTATTGAGTTTCAAGTAGGTACAATTTAAATTCGAAAATTGGACGATCAAAACTAAACATTGTGACACACCTAAACTAAAAAACAAAGAATGTTTTCACATATACATACATATTAATTAAAAAATCAGTCACCGCATCCATATTATATGGTAACATTAAGTGAGTGTAAGCGAAATTTTATCTTCTCATGCATAATTATTAACATATAACACTTTATTATTTTATTAAATTATAAATTTATCAATCAACCTATTTTTTTTATTCTGCAAGATTCTAATATGACAAAGCTTTAAAAGTTGCTTGCGATTTTTTCCACAAGATGAAGGTCTACAAAAATACTCAAAATTCATATACTTAAAGAAAATTTAAAATTATTTCCTGAAAAATTTAGGCTCAGATTCTTATTGATACAGGTTATATGTCAAAGATATAGTTCATGTTTCAATAAAATATTCTATTTGATAACACAGTATACTTCTAGGATCTAAAATAATAGATATATATACTTGTTGTATTAAAGCCTTTTCATACTCAAGAGTCGATAATGTACTACCTTAGCTTAACCTAAAAAATCCTATTCCAAAACCCCATGATATCAAACTCAGGTAGGAGTTAATAGAGGAGTTCCACCTAACAATCTAAATAATCCGCATATAGAGCAAAGTTTTTCCGAGAATAATCCAATTTCATATTCAAGCTGATTGATTCAAGCCAGATCACGATATGGAAAATCAATTTATGATTTATGAAAACTACGATGGTTCTACACAACATGGTCAAGTTGTATCAAGTAAGATTTTTATACAGATGTGTGATACATACATTACTCAACTTGTCACTCACGAGAAACTATATTACACCATGTTTCTATTTTGCATTACCGGAGGTGCGAGTGAATTGTTGTATCATCAACCATCACATACAATTATATCATAGACCAAACTGCAAGCAAGTTTCTTTGATCGCTATTGTCCACATGGTATGATAATGAAGAATCAAACACAGTTTGCTATTTTCCATCAAGATGATGGTTAAAGTGTAGGCGAGACATAAATAAAGTTTCAACATAGGTTAGCTAGATGTCCACTTCATGGTTATACCCTTGAGTTTCAATTTGCGATGTTCCATCAAGGTCTCGATTAGAATTCACAATTGTATATAAATTACACTAAAAGAGAATATTTTTCAAATAAATGTGCCCTTGTATTATTTATCTATAACAAACCTTATTTTTCAAATAAATGTGCCCTTGTCTAAACTTATTTTAGTTGAAAAGTATTATAGCAAACCCACATGTGAACAAGTGTCGATCTTCACTAATAGAGAAGTATATAATCAATAGAATATATAGTGTATTCGAAACAAATATTTCATTGATAAATATAATATAAAATTTGTGACCTCCATAAATTGTTGTGGTTGTCAAAGTACAATATATTTAAATGATAAACCTATTTGTTCTTCTCATGAAATCCTTATTACATTAACCTCTACAAAATTATAAATATTATTACTTTGTCACCTAATGTGCAACGTTTTGTAAAAGTTAATATGGATATAGTAGACAAGAACAAAGTTGTAGTAGTTTAATTAATTTATAAAGATTATGAGAACCTTATTGTGTTTAGAAATCACTACAATATTTTTTTGGTCTCACTCATGGAGAGATATATAATCAATGGAATATATAGTTTATTAGAAACAAATTTTTCATTGATAAATACAATATAAAATTTGTGACCTCCATTAATTGTTGTGGTTGTCAAAGTACAATATTAATGATAAACTTATTTGTTCTTCTCATGAAAGCCTTATTACATTAACTTCTGCAAAATGGTAAATATTATTATTCTGTCACCTAATGTGCAACGTTTTGTAAAAGTTAATATGGATAGAAAAGAACGAAGTTGTAGTAGTTTAATTAATTTGTAATGATTATGAGAACGTGATTGTATTTGGAAATCACTACAATATTTTTTTGGCCTCCTTTTATATTTATAAGGCCATTCTAATGTGCAATTTTGTAATGTTATTATACAACATATTCCCCTACGTCATCATTATGTGATTGCGTAGTGTAAGTATAGGTCATATACTCACCAATCACTACGTTACATTTTCAATTTAACTTTGTTACTAGAAATGTAATTAAGATGGTACTCATGTCTCTCTCATTATATCAAGTTATATGAAAAGAAATAGAAATGGAGATCTCGACTGGATTACAAAGAATCATCTGGAAGATGATTATAAGAAATTATATGGTTTATTAAAGTCTTGCATATCGTATTTGACTTGTAAGGTGTCATGTGTCTATTAAACTAATATATACTCTTGTTGTATTTATTTTTTGCCTTTCAATCTTTACATGAATTAGATATATTTTGACAAAAAGGGCTACTATATATTTTTTTCTCATATATATTTAATTAAATAATTATAGAAATACAATATCACAACATATCCTAAATACACATTTTACAAGTTAATCAATAGTAACCCAAAACATCTCTACCCTAGACACTTATTACTACTGAAATCTACCAAAGGAAATCATTGTCCACTACGGTGAAAGTTGCATCTACTATCAAAGGTATCTTATCTGTTTCTGAGACGTAATTGTGTGAGCAACCATCTTGGAATCGATCGAGCCAAACTAACTCATAATCTAATCCTGCAAAATAATATTCATCGATAGGAGTATGTGAGATCTCCAAACCATCATTAAAATCTTCAACCTCATTCAACATATCATTAATTTCCTCCCGACCATCTTCAACAATTTTTTGCGCCGGAAGGACAATCTCTAGCGACGAGTGGAAAATTTTGTTTGGGTCATCAATTTTGAATTTCTGAGGGGCCTGCACATTTTGGAAAGAGATATTTTGGCCTTTTGCGACGGATTCCTGCATGAGGTTCTTGGCGAGATGGCATAGTATTGTCGTGTTCATCCGTATAAGTCCCAATAAGAATAGTAGGGTTGGTTTTGTTTTGATCTACTTGCTTTCGACCTAGGCACTCCTTTGAAGTGACACATTTGTAATAACTCCTGGATTGATTCAAAATATTGATTATAATTCATTTGAAACTTACTAAACGTCTATAAATACATTAAAAAGCAAATACACATTTTTTGACGTCCTATATAAGTGTGAAATAAGGTTAATACAATAAATATTTCATATTACTTTTACATTGTTGACCAAATCTTATCAAATTCATTAAGTCGTATTTATTTAGAATGAAATCTAATATTTAATTTAAAACTAAGTCAAAAAAATTATATACTCCTATGCAAGGGTGCTAATACATTTCCTTGGATCCCAATAAAATGGAATATAATAAGAAAAAATTTACCTTTTAAAACTTTAAAACATAGAAACCTTTCTAAATAAGTTCATTAAAATAAACCTAAAACTAACATTAATTTTTGGTCAAACTCATTGGTCGGTAGTACTGTATTTCTTAAAAAAAACTTATATTTCTTAATAATTTAAACTACTTAACAAGAAATAGACTTTTTTCATTTTAAAAAAAAAAACTAGACGACTAATCTTCACTACCAATTCAAAGATTTCCACGGTATCAATTACATACTAATAGTAGTTTTGAAACTCTCTTTTTCCAAAAGCATAATTCTCAAGTACCTACACCCTAGAGTTTAAATAACAAACTCACTAATAAACAAAATTTACCTGAAAAGCTTTATTGATCTATCTATATGAATTAATAAACTTTTTCAAACTGAAGGAGTTGAGCGTAATAGGGTTTCCATCATTGAGATGAAACACTATTTTGGTTGATGAAAACCTAAAAGTTTTTCTAGTCTCTCTTTGTTTTTTGTTTGTAATAATCTTAAAAGAAAAATATACATTAATGGTTAAATTTTTAGAAGAACTAGTTATTAAAAGTTAGAAGTTAAAAATATTAGCAGAACCTTTTCATAGCCACCTTTCTTGGTGACCTACAAATATTAAAATAAAACAAATAGTTAACTAATTAAAAAACAAAAAAAAAACAAAGAAGTAAAACCTTAAAATGTTTAAATTTATATAGAGGAAATCAATTTAAAAATTGCTTTACTAATTTAAGTATGACTAGTTGATGCATATTTCAATGGTTAAAACTATGGATTGATATTTCATAAACTTTTATATTTACTTCGATGAATATAAAACTGAAATTTTTTTTACATATGGTTTTATAGAATTTTGGGTTCCAATATTATAATATGCTGATACAACCAAAAAATTAGATATACAGCATGGGAGTTTATTTATTTGGGAATGCATTATTGTTGTTAGATGATTTATCGATGATTTTTTTATATTTCCCTTAGGTTTCATATATTTTTTTTATCTATCAATCATTACATGGGTATCCAGACTTCCTGGAAAGTAATAATTCTGTGGTGATTGCAAAATTAATTTTAGTTAACATTCATATATATGAAATGTTTTTGTTTGGTGTGTTAGATTGAATCCTTTGTATAGATTGTGTTTGTCATCTTTGTATTCTTCGACAATATGTTATATATCTTCTTATAGTTAACTTTTTGTTTAGTCTATATATTTAACTAGGTATTACACAACAAAAAATTAAATGAACTGAAACGAAAATAAATTACTAAATAATAAAATATATATGTATACAATATAAATTAAGAATAGTATTCTATATGTTCTAGCATGGTTGTGTGAGATTGGAAATGGAATGGAAAGAAAATGTATTGTATTTGTATATACAAGAATATGTGGGTGGTTCAAATATAGTGGGATTAATTTTTATATAATGTAATGGCTATCTAGGCCACATTTTGGTTATAATTTTAGTATCATAATTCTAATTTATTTCTTTGTGCTTTATTATATATATTTGTTTAATTTATTAGTTATTTTTTCTATTGATTTTTATCTTGCTCCTCTTGGGTTGTAACCCCTTTAACGTTGTTTATTTTTCTTAAATAAAAAATCTAATACTTTATATTCATAGTGTTATTTAATAACCAAGTTCATTGTCAAATTGCACAAGACAACAACTCAATAAGAAAGTGACTGATGGAAAATAATATAATCATATTAGTCTAATTTATGGGTGGACACATGACAATATGAATATATTTATCCATTAGAATATACCATGTATTTGTAGGACTGAATGTAAGTTATTTAATACGAATAGATTAACACATGCTCGACTATTAGGTTTTTGTGTAACTTATACAATATTTTAATTTAAAATGTTTAGTATATTTTAGTATGTATAATTATTTATGGTAAGAAAATTACAACAAAACAATATATAAATAATTTATATTATTCAGAACATAATATACCATATATATTATCTTTATATAATTATAAACTGATTAGTTTATGAATTATAATTATAAAGTGATTAATATACTAACCTTGATTATTTTAAGAAGATATCTGGATATTATCGAAATGCAATGATCATCTATCTCTAAACTATACTTTAAAATTACTTCAATTTTTATAGAGTACACCACCTTTTGAAAAAAATGATTATATGTGAACAGTTAGAACCGTACATTATTTTTATAATATATAAGTATCCATTGTATTTAACATTAAACTAATCATGAATATTTTGATATTTTTGATTTTTTAATTAAATAAAATTATATATCACTAACCCATAAACCACCAAATCATATTAATTACATTTTTATATAAGAAAAAAGTACCTGTAAATAACATCGAAAAATATGTTTTAAATAAATATTTCTCTCAATTATATCAAGAAAATATCAATTTTTTTATATGACTAGTTAGATTTAATATAATTTTTACATAAAAGAATAAGATCTCAAATTGCCCAACAAAATGAAAATATTTATAATGAAACTTTTTGTTTTTTTATAAAATCTTATGAGTAGTAACTGCTTTATAGGATCTCAAGTTCTTATCTGTATTTTCTAAATCAATTTCAAAAAATATAGATCTAGCATGAATAATTTTCACTTATAAAATGTTTAGCTTATAAAATTAGTTGCAATGTTACAAAAAATGTCACATACCGATTTCTTATGGTGGTGGGTGTGGTTGTTTGATGGTGGACGTTATTTTTTTATTTATAGAAAAGATAAATTGTCAAGAAAGAAGAAGTGGAGAGATACCAATGTAGGAAATAAAATTTAGGTTTTTATTATTAGTATTAGTAGGTACTAGAAAAATTAAAACATAAGATAATTGGACCCAAACAAAATATAACTTTTTTCACCTCCAGACTTATCCTTATTTAGACCCAAATAACAAATAGTGAACTTTTAGTATAAACTTATTTTAGTTGAAAATTATTATAGCAAGAACACCTGTGAACAAGTGTCTTGATCTCCACTAATGGAGAAATATATAATCAATGGAATACATGGTCTATTAGAAACAAAATTTTCATTGATACATATAATATAAAATTTGTGACTTCCATCAGTTGTTGTGATTCTCAAAGTATAATATATTTAATTGATAAACTTATTTGTTCTTCTCATGAAAACCTTATTACCTAAACCTCAACATAATGGTAAATCTCATTACATGGTCACCTAATGTGCAATATTTTGTAAACGTATATATGGATATAGTAGACAAGAACAAAGTTGTAGTAGTTTCAATAATTTGTAAAGATTATGAGAACCTTATGTGGTTTGGAAATCACTACAATATTTTTTTTCCTCCTCCTTAATTGCTAAGGGCATTCCAATGTGTAATTTTGAAATGTTAGTAAACAACATGTTTCCTACGTCATCATTAGGTGATGTCGTAGTGTAAGTGGAGGTCATCTACTCACCAATAATTACGTTTGATTTTCAATATAACATTGTTACTAGAAATGTAATTAAGATTCTACTGATGTCTCTCTCATTATATCAACTTTTATGAGTGAAATGGAAATAGGAAACTCGACTGGATTACAATGATTCATCTCGCATATTGTTGGGAATTTTATACTAACACCTTAGGTGTTGTGAGAGATGTGCTTACACTTCCTAGGCACAAATTAATCAAAAAAATTAATTAATTATAAAATTCCCCCTTGACGTAAGACCTTGGTCAACTACCAAAGCTACGAAACCGATTATACAAAATTGATTAAATATATACACTAAGAGTTTGATTGAGTATTTATATTTGTATCCCATATTATGTGTTCGTCTGGCAATAAGATTAAAACATGTTGAAGAACGGATTTTAGATGGAATCAAAGGATTCGATTTGTTTTGGATTTTTCAATTTGAATTTTGTTATAAATTTTACAAATACACTCCTCGTATCGATAAGTTTTGATGATAAAGTCATTATCAAAAATATATAAGAGAACCTTAAGAGATTTATCAATAGAGAGAGATTAAGATATGAGAAATGTGTATTTTTTAGTAGAAGAGTAGAGACAAGAGTGTGTACATTTATTATCAAATGATTAGAATTTGTTTAACAGAAATTTATACGACTTTGGAAGAATTGTACCTGGATCAAATCCCTTACACTTCCTTATTTCACTTAACTTATTACCAATTGTTTCTTATTAATTTTCTCTATATCTTTTACAATTTGTATTCCCAACTATATCTTATGGACAATGTTGCTTGATGTGTCTGAACTTGCTGTTGTTATAGCATGTTATCTCTGTTCTTATTTTTAAAATTTCTCATGTGGATTGCTTGAACTTTCATTTCAACGAAATTTCTTTCTTACACGATTCATTGTTTAATCAAATTCATTTATTGTTCATATTATGTAGTCAAAATAGAACATAAGAACGGTATACAATTATATTTATATTACAAAAGAAAATATTTAACATATGTCAGCGTTTATAATTAATCCCTTCAAATTCTCAAATCAAACTATTAGAGTGAGAAAAAATTTGAACCATCTTGAACTAGTCTCAAACTATATATAATGTATATTCAAATTTGAATAAGAATAAGTGGATATGATTATTTATCTAATTAGAATTTTAATATGATATTTATAACTATTAGGGTAATATATGTTAATAATAATATTGTTTCTAGCTTCATATGTGACAAAGTTGTAATTTGTAATCTTCGAACACCCAATTGTTTTATCTTATATATTTTTTATGCAATGTTATCCTGACACCTTTATCTGAAAATGGTCTTTAGCAAATTTTGAAAATGTAAGTCATTTCTCTAAATTAATTCGAACTAAGCAATGAAAAAAAACCTTGAAATTTTTTGAATAAATATTCCCATAAAAACTTGCAAAATTGTATGATGGAAAAATATTTGATACTTTTATAATCCATTGCTATATTTGGCTATTTTATAAAACAGGACCTACACCGGAAGAAAAACTAGTTTACAAATATTTTTATAAATTTATTGTGTTTCAAGTAGGCACAATTTAAATTCGAAAATCGCACGATCAAAACTAAACATTGTGACACACCTAAACTAAAAAACAAAAAATGTTTTCACATATACATACATATCAATTGAAAAATCAGTCACTGCATCCATATTATAGGGACACATTAAGTGAGTGTAAACGAAATTTTGTCTTCTCATGCATAATTATTAACATATAACAATTTATTATTTTATCAAATTATAAATTTATCAATCAACATATTTTTTATGATTTTGCAAGATTCTAATATGACATAGCTTTAAAACTTGCTTGCGATATTCTCCCCAAGATGTATGTCTACAAAAATAATCAAAATTCATATACTAAAAGAAATTTAAAATTATTTCATGAAAAATTTAGGCTCAGATTCTTATTGATTCAGGTTATATGTCAAAGATATAGTTCATGTCTCAATAAAATATTCTATTTGATCACACAAAATACTTCTAGGATCTAAAATAATAGATATATATCCTTGTTGTATTAAAGCCTTTTCATACTCAAGAGTCGAGAATGTACTACCTTAGCGTAACCTAAAAAATCCTATTCCAAAACCCCCATGATATCAAACTCGGGTAGGAGTTAATAGAGGAGTTCCACCTAACAATTTGAATAATCTGCATATAAAGCAAGGTTTTTCTGAGAATAAGCCAATTTCATATTTAAGCTGCTTGATTCAAGCCAGATCACGATATGCAAAATCAATTTATGATTTATGGAAACTACGATGGTGCTACACAACAAGGTCAAGTTGTATCGAGTAAGATTTTTATGCAGATGTGTGATACCTACATTACTCAACTTGTCACTCATGAGACACTATATTACACCATTTTACTATTTTGATTTACCGGAGGTTTTAGTCAATGGTTGTATCATCGACCATCACATACAATTATATCATGGACAAAACTGCAAGCAAGTTTCTTTGATTGCTATTATCCACACGGTATGATAATGAAGAATCAAACAGAGCTTGCCATTTTCCACCAACACGATGGTTAAAGTGTAGGCGAGACATAGATAAAGTTTCAACATAGGTTAACTAGATGTCCACTTCATGGTTATACCCTTTAGTTTCAATTTGTGATGTTCTATCAAGGTCCGATTATAATTCACAATTGAAAATAAATTACATTGAAAGAGAAGATTTTTCAAAGAAATGTGCCCTTGTATTTTTTATTTATACCAAACCTTATTGTTATTAATTGTTTTGTTTTTTCTATGATCTGCATTACTAAAAAAATTGTCATTAACATATCTAGTTATATTTTTAAAAATTAAGGAATACATTAACACACTAATATATAGATAATTAACTAATAATGTTTTTATTTATAATAGATAAAATAGCATAAAGTGTCAAAAAATATTCTTAACATATCTTATTTTTCTCCCAAAATTTCAAGTTATTGTTCGGTTAATTTTGTTATCTTAATGAATTGTTGAGTTTGTTTAATTTGTTGAATATGATTATAGTGGTTCATTTATAAAAAAGGCCCAAAAAACTTTATAAAGAATTATCTTGTCAATTGAAGTCCACAATGCTAAATAAGTCTTGAAATATCACTTTGGCTAGTTATACATTTTTTTTGTTGTACAACCCTATTGACCGCTAACACCAAAAGCCCAAACCATATTATATATGTATATATTCAAACCCTATTTTCCAAAACTCACCGCCTCCATATTCCTTATTTTGTCCATCTCTACCTCTATAAAAATCACCACTATAATAATTTAGGTAAGTGTACATGAATTTCCATTTCAGATATATGGGTAAAATTTTACTTGATTTGTGTAAGCTTGTGAACAACATTGTATCCAGTGGTCATAACATTTCAACTGGCGTATGTTTTTTATTATACTTTTATTCCTTATGGTTTGATTTTTATAGTTTTAATTTTAGGGTATCCGGTAAATGAATTTTGTATATAATTCTTGCACGTTATATATTCTTTAATTAACATAAATATATATTATTTTTAGGTTTATGAATTATAAATTATTTTATAAAATACAATTATACATTATTTTATAAAATACATGTGATGTTTATAATTTTTATTAAAATATTTGTGCATCTAAAACTAAGTGATTATCGTTCTCAACCTAACTAGTTTGTGATGAACAAATAAATAGCTCTATAAATCCACTATTAAACAAAAAAGTTTGAATCTACATGGTAATTTTAACGACACACATATTGCCTTAAAAAATATTTATTTAATCTCTAAAACATTATGTCTACTAATTAAAAGAAGAAAAAAATGATTTATGAGTTGAAGCCACTCCTTCGAAGAAATATCATTCAACTATATCATTCAATATGAGTCTCGTTACTAAATTCTTTACCTATCATTTTATCACTTGTACATGTGGTCACACTTTTCATATCCTAACTTTAAAATAAGTAATTTACTCAAAAATGAAATGTCTTTACAGGTTGTTATTCCTCTTCATCTTCAAGTTCTTTACAGGTGCAAGGAATTAAGAAAAACATAAAATAATCAAGGTATATGTTACAATGTTGAAATTACGGATGTGTATTTACCTCCATGGATAATATGCAGTGTTTCTGAAGCTATTATGGGGTCTGATGAGACTAGTTTTAAAGCCAGGTATATATATATATGCAGTAATTAAATATTAATATTCAGAATAATTAATTTAGTGTTATGTTATTATGATGTAGTTTTGTTACGAAACAAGTATCGATGGGGTTAAATGTTAGTTTATAAATGGTTGAATAAAATGTGAAGATGAAGAAGGATTGAAAAAGAGTGTTTGAAATAGGAAATGCGAAACTTTTTTCTCATATGAGTTGTATGTTTGTTAAAGGGTTTAAGTATAATGGTGGATCTTATACTCTTTCTGTGGGCACTGTTTGATCTATATATGTATTTTGAATTCTTTTTTGGACACAAACTTTTCAAGGTTTATGTAATCTCTTGGTTGTATTAATGAGCTTTGTACAAGGTTTATTTTTGGGGCATTTTGGGTACCTTATCGTTGATATTCGAAAACAATTGGGTGAAGAAACACGGTTATGTTGAAAGTGAAATTTAAAGTATCTTGAAAACATTTCTCTATCTATAAAGATAGAAAATTATATGTTATACATTCTTAATATACTGATAATTTAATTAATAAAACAACTATACTCTTACGTTATTGAAGGTCCACTAGTTAAGAGTGTTATCTTCATTAAAATATCTTCATTAAAATATCTTCATTAAGAGTGTTACTTTTACAAGATAAAGGACTAAATTGCAGAATATTCCTTACTTTTATACCATAACTAAGAGAAAACAAGATATACCACAATTAATATGCTTTTTTCTTCCTTAGTCTTTACCGTTTACACCATGAAATTCCACAACATAATTGGAGGTTTTTCAAAATTGACATCTAAACATAATAAAATAACATAAACATCACGCAAAAATTAAAAATTGAACTGAAATATAATTAAGGATACAATTTCATTGAGAAGTAGTTTACCGTAGAAGCCCAAATAACATGACCCCATTTTTAAACAACAGAAGCCCAATATCACTTTGGAAAAAAAGAAGAAGAGAGAAGTCCATCTTCAAACCCATCTTGCAACTGAATCTCTTTTAAATTAATATAAAAGGAATGAGTAAGACATAAATTTTTTTGCAAAACAACAAAATATCTCTCTCTACACTTATTTCTTACCCGAAAAAAAGATTCACTTCTCCAAGAAAAATACATTCACTTCTCACTGGAAAATTCTCTATTGTACGGGAAGGAAAGCTTTTCATTTCACCACGTTGATTTTTGTTTCTCAATTCAACGGCTTCTTAGCTTCGCTCTCTCCCTGTGCCTCTTCACCACTTTTAATATGCAATTTGATCAGGTACATATTGTTTGTCTCATCCGATTTCTTTTTCATGTTTAGCTATTATTCTTATCTGTAATATATGGAATTTTTATTTAAACAATCAATTTTTGATATTCATAATATAATTATTTATTTATAATTAGTTTAGGTCAAACCAATTGTAGAGTTCAAATAACGTAACTGTATGATATGATTATCTATAGATTAAATTTTAATAGAGTTTATATAATATTTTTTTTTGAATCAAAGTGTGTTTTATCGATTAACATTTGTTATTTAGTTGAATCAGTGTATGTTCAGAAATTGTTATGTAGTTGAATCAAAGTGTGGTTTATCATTTAAGCTTTGTTATTTAGTTGAATCAGCATATGCTCTGAAATTGTTATGTAGTTGAATCGAAGTGTGTTCTATAAACTAAGTATATTTAATAAATCAAATCTTAATTGTTCAAGTTTAATTATCTATACACTAAACTTATTATGTAGTTAAATCAGATTTAAGAAAGGAAAACTATCAAAAGATTAACAAAAAAAAGTTCAAGGAAAAGAACTTTAATTGGCTCTTTAAGTAAGAGATCAAACATTCCAATACATTCTACTTCAAATGAGGCAGTCACATCGCCAGTATATCATGATTCCATACAATCACCACCCCCTGATATTTATTCTATAGCAGCTGAATTAGTGAAGGGTAATAATTCTTTCACTCTTGTTGTTTATATTGTTTAAATATGTGTATATATGTGTATATATATTATCAAACTAATTTATTTGTCTTGGCATATAAGATAACTCAAAGGACACTAGAAAAGGAAGATATGGTACAACACTGAAACTCTTTTTCAAGTAAGCTGCAAAAAATAAAGTTCAAATTATCCACAATGGATTTGGCCAGCCCATTGGAAATGGATCAGATAAATTTAGAAGTTAGTGTGGTGTTATTGCCAGACTTGGGAAGTTATCTCCATTAACTTATCCCGGTGGGATATGATGCCAAGCACGTTTAAAGAGTTACATATCGAATTTCTAAAAGTAAGAAAAATGTTACTTCAATTATCTAACGCCTTAAAATTTGGTTTATATAAATCATTACTTTATATTTTACAGATGTATTTTACTTGCGATGAATCTGCCTTGGAATACTATATTAGAAAAATTATAGGACGAAAATGAAAAGACTGGAAGAACACAGTGCATAGTTTTTTTGATTTAAATAAATCTTTGGAGGAAAATATGGATAAGGCGATTGATGAACGAGTAGATCCAAGCCAGTGGAAATAATTGGTTCCAGTTTGGTTTGACAAAGAGTATCAGGTATTGCTTTTGTTCAGTGGGGTTGCTCTTTAGTTGTACCTACATGTATTGCTTGTCTCAGTTTCTTATCTACAGTTGAATGTATCTGAGAAAGCCAAACAGTATAAAGCAAAACATGATATCTTTCATACATGTGGTCGAAAGCCTTATGCTTAAATACGAGAGGATTTAGTAAGAATGATACTTTGATTAGCATGAGAATGATAGTAATTAACATTGAAATATATCTGTACAGGGACATGATGTGGGGGATATTGAATTTTTTCACCGAACACACACTCATGCTAAAGATGGAAGCATAGACCCGAGTGTTGATGAAATTTTGGTATTTTATTACTACCTTAGTTCCTAATGGCTTTCAACATTTAGTGCTTTCCTAATGGTTTAAATATTGTTTTAGGAACAATGTAAAAATATAATTGACATCAGGAATTTAAAGAGGGAAGAGGTGGAACACAGTCTTGATCTATAATCTGAGATCTTTGGTGAGGTAGTGGGAAAAGAAGGGATTAGGACCTACTAGATCAGCTGTTCATGGATCAAACAAAGTTAATAAAAATACGATTGAGAAAATTCAAAAGTATTATGAAGCCGAGATGTAAAAAATACGAGCAGAAGTGGAAGAGCTTAAAGAAGAACACAAAACCGAGATGGCAGAAATGCAAGTTAAAATAGAATCAAAGATTAACGAAGAACTTCAAGTGCAAAAGAAAGAGACGGATGATTTGAAGATGATGTTTAAATCTTTCATCTCTGCACCCAATAAAAAATCGTTTTTGAATAGGGTTTGAGTTTATATAGTTCTGCTAGTTGATTAAAACTCCCTCGGTTGGACTATTTTTGTATTGCTTTTTATGTAAAACTGCTATATTTTGTTATAACTTGGTATTTGCTAGCTTTTGTAATACATGGACATATTTTGGTTATGATGGAGTTCAATTTCGTTAATTTTTTAAGTGGTAACAAATTTGCACTAATTTGTATCTTATTGTTCTTTACTTGATACTTAACTCCATTGAAGTGATGAAGCTGAACACGTTGAATGGAGCAAGATTCAGACACTAACTGATGAGGTTGTGGTGCCTTATGACACCTTAAATCATGTACCTACGTGAAGGTAATTATCATGCCTTAGGGTAACAGAATTTCTTTCTTCAAGTTTGAAATGATTATTTCGTGAATTTCTTTGCTTAAATTATAGACACTATTCTATGCAGATCCATTTGACGTGGAATCACAAAGGAAAACAGAAGAAGCTATCAGCCAGGTCATAATTTTCACATTTTCATCCACCAAATTACATTTTCAGTACATACAAAGTTTGTTTAATTATATATATTATGTTTGGATTTGTATTTATGCGCAAAAGTATTTATGAGAACTGGGAAACTTCCTTGGAGCATAATCATGAAGCTTACGCTAGAGTGGTATGTTTATTATACATACATACACGCTTTGAATCCATGTGTCATTATTTTGAGATGAACCTTTGAGAAACTGTTTAATTTAGTATGAATTTCATATTCAGTTATGAGAATGCTTTGATGAAGAGCCTGATGGAAACCGCCCCAAAGAAGTAGTGTTTAATGAGGCTTTGTTGACACGTGTACAGAACCAGAAAAATGAGGCTTCAGAATTAGGTAATTAATATTAGTTCACGATACTTATATTAAACTTACAAAAGAATTAGCATAGTTTATTTCTTATATTTGCAGCAAAATTAGCAGTGAATAATTCAAGCAAGATATTGAAACTTAACCAAATCTAAAAGTACCTCGATCAGATTTTATTAAGACTCCACATTTAATCATACATGCTTATGTTAAATATGATTTTTTTTCGTTTGGGTAGCTATTTTGTCCAATCTGAGTTGGGTCCTTCTCAGCCAGCATGGAACAGAGTTGATTTACTTGTTAACAAGATGATGATTGGAGAAAGGTATATTCCTACTTCCACTTGTCAATTATATATTCTTCTCCTAAATTTTAAATAACATATGCTTTGTTTTTTCTCAGTGCAACTTTTACAGGAAACCATTGAAAAAAGTGAATCCTTAAGAAATACATTATGTTAATGTAATTTTGTGCCTAATAATGTCTTTTACAATGGAATTTTAAGTTCTCAAAGAAGTGTATCAACAATTCTCAACCGATGTGCATGTATATAATAAAATTAGATCTTTATATTGAAAATCTTAATATATATTCTTGTTTGCCAGAATTGCTTGTTATTCCTTTTTTCTCTTGTCGTTATATATGCTTTTCAAAATTTTAAACTTTCAAGTTCGAGAAGAAAGTAAAAGGGTTGGTCTAAAAATGAAGGTACGTGAATTTTTTTTGTGTTGAAACTAGGGGGAATACCCAAATGGTCCCTGAACTATAGGCTAGTTATCTATTAAGTCCTTGTGCTTTTCAATTTTCTTAAATGGTCCTTGAACTATAGAAACTTGGTATAGTATGTGCACGGTTAAGGATTTTTCATGATACAGGGACTTATAATGCAATTAACTCAAAAGAAGCACCTTTAATTGCTCGATTTCTGATTTTCATATTTAAATTACATTACAGGTTGATCCAAGTTTTTATATGGAATAGAAATGTATTGGAGGATCTTATTGAAAATAAGGTACGAAAGATTGCAAGTATTTAATTTTACCATAACATTATTTAACAATGTATTTAATTTTACAAGAGTTGCAAAAGCAATTGACTTAGCAGATAAATTTCTTCCAAAAATCAAGTCCTTGAATTGTAAGTTTCAAACTTTCTTCTATATTTTAGTAGATCCAACTACTTATTACTATGTTGTCCTTCATTTATTTGGCAAGCCTATGGTTATTACTTTTTATGCATATTCCAAGGATCAAATCATCAAGATTCTACAACAAAGGATAATGGTAATAATTTCTTTACTTTAATCTCAGTAACCATAATTTTAATAAAGAAAGTACTTAATTTTTCAATTTATACATCAAACAGGGGCTGCCTTATAAGGTATTCCAACCACAAGCATTAGAACTATGTGCAAGAGTAAGTTTTTTTTTTCTAAATCATTTTATTTAAATATTGATCTATAAAATGATCATATTTTGTTATCTAATGTAGAATGTCTCAGCTGCATCTGGTGATATGAGAAAGGCATTATGGGTTTGCAGGTTAGTAGTAATTTTGTGTTTTAAAAGTTAAATAATTATGGTGACTAATTACTATTTATTTTTAATTTAGGAATGCAATTGAGATGTTAGAAGCTGAAATAAAAGAATGTATTAATCATTTAAGCTTACCTTTTGGTGAAGAACCTAAAAATATTATAGCAAAGCAAGAAAATTATATAGTAAGAGTTGATCATGTAGGGATTGCTTTGTCTAAACCATATAAATCTTTTGTAGTAGATATTATAAAATCTCTTCCACAACATCAACATGTAAATAAATAAATAAAATTATGTTTATTTAATTGTTGAAATCTTATATACCTTTTAACCTTGTCTTGTTTTTTTACTATAGTTTATTCTTTGTTCTACTGTAAAACTTTTCTGTGGGGGTAAAAAGGATAGCACTGTTGTTGAGGTAAATTCTTTTTTCTGTGAGAAATTTAATGAAATTAAATGTTAATATTTACTGATTTGTTGTAACTTTTGTGATGTAACAATTGAATAAGTGTTATACTGATGTATGATAATATTTATAATGAAACTTTTTGTTTCATATAGACTCTTATGAGTAGTAACTTTTGAGCAAACTGAATTTTTTATTTGTATTTTCTAAATCAATTTTAAAAAAATAAAGATCTAACATGAATAATTTTCACTAATGAAACATTTAGCTTAAAAAATTAGTTGCAATGTTAAGAAAAAAATTTATATACTGGTAAGGGTGGTTGTGTTGATTGAGGATGTTATTTGTTTTTTAAAATCTAAAAAAAGAATATGAAGTGTCAAGAATGAAAAAGCTGGGAGCTACCAAAGAAGAAAATAGATTTTAGAGTTTTTTATTAGTATTAGAAAAATATCCAACATAAGATAATTGGTCCAAAATTAAACGTAACATTATTCCACTTTAAAATTATCCTTATTTAGGCCCAAATAACAAATAGTGGACTTTTAGTCTAAACTTATTTTAGTGGAAAAGTATTATAGAAAACCCACATGTGAACAAGTGTCGATCTTCACTCATGGAGAGATATATAATCAATGGAATATATAGTTTATTAGAAACAAATTTTTCATTGATAAATACAATATAAAATTTGTGACCTCCATTAATTGTTGTGGTTGTCAAAGTAAAATATATTTAAATGATAAACTTATTTGTTCTTCTCATGAAAGCCTTATTACATTAACTTCTGCAAAATGGTAAATATCATTATTCTGTCACCTAATGTGCAACGTTTTGTAAAAGTTAATATGGATAGAAAAGAACGAAGTTGTAGTAGTTTAATTAATTTGTAATGATTATGAGAACGTGATTGTATTTAGAAATCACTATAATATTTTTTTGGCCTCCTTTTATATTTATAAGGCCATTCTAATGTGCAATTTTGTAATGTTATTATACAACATATTCCCCTACGTCATCATTATGTGATGGCGTAATGTAAGTTGAGGTCATGTACTCATCAATCACTATGTTAGATTTTCAATATAACTTTGTTACTATAAATGTAATTAAGATGCTACGCATGTCTCTCTCATTATATCAAGTTATATGAGAAGAAATAGAAATAGAGATCTCATCTGGATTACAAAGAATCATCAGACAGATTATCTTCCTAATTATTGGATTATAAGAAATTATATGGTTTATTAAAGGCTTTTCATACCGTATTTGAATTATAAGGTGTCATGTGTCGATTAAACTAATATATACTCTTGTTTTTTTTTTCCTTTCAATCTTTAAATGAATTAGATATATTTTGACAAAATGGGCTACTATATATTTTTTTCTCATGTATATTTAATTAAATAATTATAAAAATACAATATCACAACATATCCTGAAGACACTATTTGAAGGTTAATCTATAGTAACCCAAAACATCTCTACCCTAGACACTTATTACTACTGAAGTCTACCAAAGGAAATCGTTGTCCACTACGGTGAAAGTTGCGTCTGATATCAAAGGTATCTTATCTGTTTCTGAGACGTAATGTTGTGAGCAACCATCTTGGAATCGATCGATCCAAACTAACTCATCATCTAGTCTTGCAAAAAAATCTTCATCGATAAAAGTATGTACGATCTCCAAACCATCCTTAAAATCTTTAACCTCTTTCAACATATCATTAATTTCCTTCCCACCATCTTCAACATTTTTTGGTGCCGGAAGGAAAATTTCTAGCGACGAGTAGAAAAATTTGTTTAGGTCATCAATTTTGAATTTTTGAGGGTCATGCACATTATGGAAAGAGATATTTCGGTCTTTTGCGAGGGATTCTAGCACGAGGTTCTTGGCGAGTTGGCATAGGATGATTGTGTTCGTCCGTATAATTCACAATAAGAATAGTAGGGTTGGTTTTGTTTTGACCTACTTGCTTTCGACCTAGGCACTCCTTTGAAGTGACACATTTATAGTAACTCCTGGTTTTATTCAAAATATTGATTATAATTCATTTGAAACTTACTAAATTTCTATAAATACATTAAAAAGCAAATACGCATTTTTTCGACGTCCTATATAAGTGTGAAATAAGGTTAATACAATAAAGATTTCATATTACTTTTAAATTGTTGACCAAATCTTATCAAATTCATTAAGTCGTATTTATTTAATATGAATTCTAATATTTAATTTAAAACTGTCAAAAAAATTATATACTATTATGCAAGGGTGCTAATACATTTCCTTGGCTCCCAATAAAATGGAACATAATAAAAAAACATAACCTTTTAAAACTTTAAAACTTAGAAACCTTTCTAAATAAGTACATTAATATTCACTACCAATTCAAAGATTTCCACGGTATCAATTACATATTAATAGTAGTTTTGAAACTCCCTTTTTCCAAAAGCATACCTCACAAGTAACTACACCCTAGAGTTTAAATAACAAACTCGCTGATAAACAAAATTTACTTGAAAATCTTTATTGATCTATCTATATGAATTAATAAACTTCTTCAAACTGAAGGAGTTAGGCGTAATAGGGTTTCCTTAATCGAGATGAAACACTATTTTGGTTGATGAAAACCTAAAAGTTTTTCTAGTCTCTATTTGTTTTTTGTTTTTAATAATCTTAAAATAAAAATATACATGAATGGTTAAAATTTTAAAAGTACTAGTTATTAAAAGTTAGAAGTTAAAAGTATTAGCGGAACCTTTTCATAGCAACCTTTCTTGGTGACCTACAAATATTAAAATAAACAAATAGTTAACTAATTAAATAACAAAAAAAACAAAAAAAATAACACCTTAAAATGTTTAAATTTATATAGAGGAAATCAATTTAAAAAATTGATTTACTAATTTTAGTTTGACTAGTTGATGCATATTTCGATGGTTAAAACTATGGATTGAGAGTTTCATAAAATTTTATATTTACATCTATGAATATAAAACTGCAATTTTTTATACATATGGTTCTATAGAATTTTGGGTTCCAATAGTATAATGTGCTGATACAACAGAAAAATTAGATATACAGCGTGGGAGTTTATTTATTTGGGAATACATTATTGTTGTTAGATTATTTATAGATGGTTTTTTTTATTTCTCTTAGGTTTCATATATTTTTTTATCTATCAATCATTACATGGGTATCCAAACTTCCTGGAAAGTAATATTTCTTTGGTGATTGCAAAATTAATTTTAGTTAACATTCATATATATGAAATGTTTTTGTTTGGTGAGTCAAATTGAATTCTTTGTACAGATTGTGTTTGTCATCTTTGTATTCTTCGACAATATTTTATATATCTACTTATAGTTATCTTGTTTGTTTAGTCTATATATTTAACTAGGTATTACACAACAAAAAATTAAGTGAACTGAAACAAAAATAAATTACTAAATAATAAAATCTATGTATACCAAATAAATTAAGAATATTATTCTATATGTTCTAGCATGGTTTTGTTAGATTGGAAATGGAATGGAAATAAAATGTATTGTATTTGTATATACAAGAATATATTGTTGGTTCAAATATAGTGGGATTAATTTTTATATAATGTAATGGTTATCTAAGCCAGTTTTTGGTTATAATTTTAGTATTATAATTCTAATTTATTTTTCTTTGTCTTTTATTATATATATTTGTTCAATTTATTAGTTAATTTTTCTATTTATTTTTAACTTGCTGCTCTTGGGTTGTAACCCAGTTGTTTGTTTTTCTTAAATAAAAAATCTAATACTTTATATTGATAGTGTTATTTAGTAACTAAGTTCATTGTACAAAAGACAACCAGTCAATAAAAAAGTGACAGATGGCAAATAATATAACCCTATTAGTCCAATTTATGAGTTGACACATGATAATTTGAATATATTTATCCATTAGAATACACCATGTATTCGTAGGACTAAATGTAAGTTATTTTATACGAATAGATCAACACATGCTCTCGACTATTAGGTTTTTGTGTAACTTATACAATATTTTAATTTAAAATTTTTAGTATATCTTAGTATGTATAATTATTTATGGTAAGGAAATTACAAAAAAAACAATATATCAATAATTTATATTATTGAAAACATAATATACCATATATATTATCTTTATATAATTATAAACTGATTAGTTTATGAACTATAATTATTTCATATAATTATAAAGTGATTAATGTACTAACCTTGATTATTTTAGGAAGATATATAGATATTATCGAAATGCAATGATCATCGATCTTTGAACTATACTTTAAAATTACTTCAGTTTTTATAGAGTACACAACCTTATAAAAAAAATGATTATATGTGAACAATTAGAACCATAAATTATTTTTATAATATATAAGTATCCATTGTATTTAAATTTAAACTAATCATGAATATTTTGATATTTTTATTTTTTAATTAAATATAATTATATATCATTAACCCATAAACCACCACATCATATTAATTACATTTTTATATAAGAAAAAAGTATCTGTAAATAATATCTAAAAATATGTTTTAAATAAATATTTAACCATCTTTGGTATCTCCAAAATCTCTAAATTATATCATGAAAATGTCAATTTTTTTATATGACTAATTAGAATTAATATAATTTTTACATAAAAGAATAAGATCTCAAATTGCCCAACAGAATGAAAATATTTATAATGAAACTTTTTATTTTGCATAAAATCTTATGAGTAGTAACTGCTTTATAAGATCTCAATTTTTTTTATTTGGATCTGGGATCTGATTTTTTTTATCTATATTATCTAAATCAATTCTAAAAAATATAGATATAGCATGAATAATTTTCACGTATAAAATGTTTAGCTTATAAAATTAGTTGCAATGTTACAAAAAAATGTCACATACCTATTTCTTATGGTGGGTGGGGGTGGTTTTTTAATTGTGGACGATCCTTTTTTTTTAATTTACAAAAAAGATTAATTGTCAAGAAAGAAGAAGCGGAGAGATACCAAAGAAGGAAATAGATTTTAGGTTTTTTTTTTGTTAGTATTAGTAGGTACTAGAAATATTAAAACATAAAATAATTGGACCCAAACAAAATATAACTTTTTTCACCTTTAGACTTATCCTTATTTAGACCCAAATAAAAGATAGTGAACTTTTCGTATAAACTTATTTCAGTTGAAAAATATTATAGCAAGCCCACCTGTGAACAAGTGTCTTGATCCTCACTAATGGAGAAATATATAAACAATGGAATATATAGTCTATTAGAAACAATTTTTTTATTGATACATATAATATAACATTTGTGACTTCCATCAGTTGTTGCGATTCTCAAAGTACAATATATTTAATTGATAAACTTATTTGTTCTTCTCATGAAAGCCTTATTACCTTAACCTCAACAGAATGGATATCTCATTACTTGGTCACCTAATGTGCAATGTTTTGTAAATGTTACTATGGATATAGTATACAAGAACAAAGTTGTAGTAGTTTCAATATTTTGTAAATATTATGAAAACCTTATGTTGTTTGGAAATCACTATAATATTTTTTCCTCCTCCTTAATTGCTAAGGGCATTCCAATGTGTAATTTTGAAATGTTATTAAACAACATGTTTCCTACGTCATCATTAGGTGATGTCGTAGTGTATGTGGAGGTCACTAGTGACCAATAGTTACGTTAGATTTTCAATATAACATTGTTACTAGAAAGGTAATTAAGATTCTAATGATGTCTCTCTCATTATATCAACTTTTATGAGTAAAAATGGAAATAGAGAACTCGACTGGATTACAAAGTTTCATCTTGCATATTGTTGGGAATTATATACTAACACCTTAGGTGTCGTGAGAGACGTGCTTACACCGCCTACGCACAAATTAATGAAAAAAATTGATTAATTATAAAATTCCCCCTAGACGTAGGACCCTGGTCAGCTGTTAAAGCCACGACACCGAGTTATACAAAATTGATTACATATATACACTAAGAATTGGATTGAGTGTTTATATTTGTATCACATATTATGTGTTCGTCTAGCAATAAGATTAAAACATGTTGAAGAACGGATTTTTAGATAGAATCAAAGGATTCGGTTTGTGTTGGATTTTTCAATTTAAATTTTGGTATAGATTTTACAAATACACTCCCTGTATCGATTAGTTTTGATGATAAAGTCATTATCAAAAATATATAAGACAACCTTAAGCGATGTATAAATAGAGAGATATTAAGATATGAGAAATGTGTATTTTATAGTAGGAAAGTAGAGACAAGAGTGTGTACATTTATTATTAAATGTTTAGAATTTGTTAATATGAAATTTATACGACTTTGGAAGAATTGTACCTGGATCAAATCCCTTACACTTCCTTATTTCACTAACCTTATCTCTGTTGTGTCGCTGTCGAGGGTGATGTCTCAGGATTCACCCATCATTCATAGTACCAATTGTTTCTTATTAAATTTCTTTATATCTTTCGTAATTTGTATTCCCAACTATATCTTATGGACAATGTTGCTTGATGTGTCTTAACTCGTTGTTGTTATAGCATGTTATCTCATTTCTTATTTTTAAAATTTCTCATGTGGATTGCTTGAACTTTCATTTCAACGAAATTTCTTTTTTTACAAGATTCATTGTTTAATCAAATTCATTAATTGGTTATACTATGTTGTCAAAATATAACATAAGAACGATATAAAATTATATATATTACAAAATAAAATATTTAACATATGTCTATCTTTATAATTAATCCCTCCAATTTCTCAAAGAAAGCTATTAGAGGGAGAAAAAATTTGAACCATCTTGAACTAGTCTCAAACTTTATATAATGTATATGCAAATTTGAATAAGAATAAGTGGATATGATTATATATCTAATTAGAATTTTAATATGATATTTATAACTATTAGGGTAATATATGTTAATAATCATATTGTTTCTAGCTTCATATGTGATAAAGTTTTAATTTGTAATCTTCGAACACCCAATTGTTGTATCTTATATATTTTTTTATGCAATGTTATCTTGACACATTTATCTGAAAATGGTCTTTAGCAAATTCAATTGAAAAGGTGAGTCATTTTTCTAAATTAATTCGAACTAAGCAATGAGAAAAAAACCTTGAAATTTTTGTAATAAACATTCCCATAAAAAATTACAAAGTTGTATGATGGAAAAATATTTACTAGTTTTATAATCCATTGATATATTTGGCTATTTTATAAAACGGGACATACATTGTAACAAAAACTTGTTTACAAATATATTTGTAAATTTATTGAGTTTCAAGTAGGTACAATTTAAATTAGAAAATTACACGATCAAAACTAAACATTGTGACACACCTAAACTAAAAAACAAAGAATGTTTTCACATATACATACATATCAATTAAAAAATAAGTCACTGCATCCATATTATATGGTAACATTAAGTGAGTGTAAACGGAATTTTGTCTTCTCATGCATAATTATTAACATATAACACTTTATTAATTATTAAATTATAAATTTATCAATCAACCAATTTTTTTGATTTTGCAAGATTCTAATATGACATAGCTTTTAAACTTGCTTGCGATTTTTTTCACAAGATGTAGGTCTACAAAAATAATCAAAATTCATATACTTAAAGAAAATTTAAAATTATTTCATGAAAAATTTAGGCTCAGATTCTTATTGATTCAGGTTATATGTCAAAGATATAGTTCATGTTTCAATAAAGTATTCGATTTGATAACACAATATACTTCTAGGATCTAAAATAATAGATATATATACTTGTTGTATTAAAGCCTTTTCATACTCAAGAGTCGATAGTGTACTACCTTAGCGTAACCTAAAAAATCCTATTCCAAAACCCCATGATATCAAACTCAGGTAGGAGTTAATAGAGGAGTTCCACCTAACAATCTAAATAATCCGCATAGAGAGCAAGGTTTTTCCGAGAATAAGCGAATTTCATATTTAAGCTGCTTGATTCAAGCCAGATCACGATATGGAAAATCAATTTATGATTTATAAAAACTACGATGGTGCTACACAACAAGGTCAAGTTGTATGTAGTAAGATTTTTTTACAGATGTGTGATACATACATTACTCAACTTGTCACTCACGAGAAACTATATTACACCATGTTTCTATTTTGCATTACCGGAGGTGTGAGTGAATGGTTGTATCATCAACCATCACATACAATTATATCATAGACCAAACTGCAAGCAAGTTCCTTTGATCGCTATTGTCCACACGGTATGATAAATAAGAATCAAACACAGCTTGCTATTTTCCACCAAGATGATGGTTAAAGTGTAGGCGAGACATAGATAAAGTTTCAACATAGGTTAGCTAGATGTCCACTTCATGGTTATACCCTTCAGTTTCAATTTGCGATGTTCTATCAAGGTCTCGATTAGAATTCACAATTGAAAATAAATTACACTGAAAGAGAATATTTTTCAAATAAATGTGCCCTTTTATTTTTTATCTATACCAAACCTTATTTTTCAAAGAAATGTGCCCTTGTCTAAACATATTTAAGTTGAAAAGTATCATAGCAAACCCACATGTGAACAAGTGTCGATCTTCACTAATAGAGAAGTATATAAACAATAGAATATATAGTGTATTCGAAACAAATATTTTATTGATAAATATAATACAAAATTTGTGACCTCCATAAATTGTTGTGGTTGTCAAAGTACAATATATTTAAATGATAAACCTATTTGTTCTTCTCATAAAATCCTTATTAAATTAACCTCTACAAAATTTTAAATATCATTACTTTGTCACCTAATGTGCAACGTTTTGTAAAAGTTAATATGGATATAGTAGACAAGAACAAAGTTGTAGTAACTTAATTAATTTGTACAGATTATGAGAACCTTATTGTGTTTAGAAATCAGTACAATTTTTTTTTTGCCTCCTTTTACATATCTAAGGACATTTCAATGTGCAATTTTGTGATGTTATTATACAACATGTTCCCCTACGTCATCATTATGTGCTGGCGTAGTGTAAGTATAGGTCATATACTCACCAATCACTACGTTACATTTTCAATATAACTTTGTTACTAGAAATGTAATTAAGATGGTACTCATGTCTCTCTCATTATATCAAGTTATATGAGAAGAAATAGAAATATAGATCTCATCTGGATTACAAAGAATCATCAGACAGATTATCTTCCTAATTATTGGATTATAAGAAATTATATGGTTTATTAAAGTCTTTTCATATCGTATTTGAATTATAAGGTGTCATGTGTCTATTAAACTAATATATACTCTTGTTGTATTTTTTTTTCCTTTCAATCTTTAAATGAATTAGATATATTTTGACAAAATGAGCTACTATATATTTTTTTCTCATGTATATTTAATTAAATAATTATAAAAATACAATATCATTACATATCCTAAAGCCACATTTTGCAAGTTAATCAATAGTAACCCAAAACATCTCTACCCTAGACACTTATTACTACTAGAGTCTACCAAAGGAAATCATTGTCCACTACGGTGAAAGTTGCATCTACTATCAAAGGTATCTTATTGTTTCTGAGATGTAATTGTGTGAGCAACCACCTTGGAATCGATCGAACCAAACTAACTCATCATCTAGTCCTGTAAAAAAATCTTTATCGATGGGAGTATGTAAGATCTCCAAACCATCATTAATTTCCTCCACACCCTCTTCAACATTTTTTGGCGCCAGAAGAACAATCTCTAGCGACTAGTAGAAATATTTATTTGGGTCATCAATTTTGAATTTTTGAGGTGCCTGCATATTTTGGAAAGAAATATTTCAGCCTTTTGCGAGGAATTCTTGCACGAGATTCTTGGCGAGTTGGCATAGGATGATTGTGTTCATCCGTATAAGTCACAATAAGCACAGTAGGGTTGGTTTTGTTTTGATCCACTTGCTTTCGACCTAGGCACTCCTTTGAAGTGACATGTTTGTAGTAACTCCTGGTTTGATTAAAAATATTGATTATAATTTATTTGAAACTTATTAAACATCTATATAATAAAGCATAATGAAAACTAATTTACCCTATTTATCCTCAAACTTCCCCGTTAGTCTCATAATCCCCCGATTTGTCTCATAATTCCTCTATTTTTCTCATTCTTTCATTTATTATATACACATACTATTAAAATATTAAATAATATGAAATCCATTTAACCTTCATATAAATAAAATTATTAGTATTCAAATTAACTTTCATATAAATAAAATTTATTCATATTTATTAAAATTTACAAAATACTAAAATATTTAAGAATTTTTTCAAAATTTATTAAAAGAAAACTTCAACTAGATATAATATAAAATTAAAAAAAAATCACTTTACATTACAATATTTAAATAATTTTTCATTTATTTTATTTTCTTTGTCAAAACATGTATAATTTTTAAAGAAATCATTTCAACTTTATAAAAATAAACTTTTTAAGACAAGAAGTATATTGATTCATCCAATAATTAACAAAGTACTTTTTTAAACGGGTTGGACCCTCTACAAAAAAGAAGAGCATGATCGTCTTTGGTCCCTTAATTAATTTCTTCACATATACTGCATTAATTTTTTTTCTAATAAAAACTTAATTGTCCCTTATCCCACTCCATTAGACATCTAAAAGTTTCGTATTCGATCCATGGTGACCGCAAACCTCTAACCTTAACCTAAATTCTTAACTGTAACCTAAACCTTAACTTTAACCTTAACCTCAACCTCAACCTTTGAATTAAACTTAACATCAACCTCTAACTTAAATTTAACTTTAACTTTAAACTTAACCTAAAACTCAACCTCAACCTCAACCTTGAATTAAACTTAACATCAACCTCTAACTTAAATTTTACCTTAACATTAACCTTAACATTAACCTTAAATTTGACCTTAACCTTCTCCTTAACCCTAGCCCTGGCCCTATCCCTGGCCCTAGCCCTCGACCTAGCCTTAGACTTAGCGTTAGCCTTAGTCTTAGTCTTAGCGTTAGCCTTGGCCTTACTCTTAACCTTAGCCTTAGACTTAGCCTTAGTCTTAGCCGTAGCCTTAGCCTTTGCCTTAGTCTTAGTCGTAGCCTTAGCCTTAGCCTTAGCCTTAGCCTTAGACTTAGCCTTAACCTTAGCCTTAGCCTTAGCCTTAACATTAAACTTATCCTAGCCTTAGTCATAGCCTTAGTCTTAGCCTTAGCCTTAACCATAACCATAAACTTAGCATTGACCTTAAACTTAACCCTTAACCCCTTAACCCCTTAACCCCTTAACCTTAACCTTAACCCCAACCTCAACTTTTTAAATAATAACCTTAACCATAACCTAACATTAACCTTAACCTTAACCTTAACCTTAACCTTAACCTTAAACTTAAACTTAAACTTAAACTTAAACATAAAATTCAACTTACACTTAAATTTAAACTTAAACATAAACTTAAACATAAACTTAAACTTAAACTTAAACTTAAACTTAACCTTATTGTTAACGTTAACCTTACCCTCACCCTTACCCTTAACCTTAACAATAATATTAACCTCAACTTTAACCTTAAACTTAACCATAACCTTAGATATTACACCTTAAACCTAAACCTTAAACTTTAAACCATAAACCTAATCTTCATCTTCACCTTCACCTTAACCTCAACCTTAACTTTAAACTTAAAGCTTAAAAATTTACATTAAAATTAACCTTAACCTTAAACCTTAAACCTTGAACCTCAAACCTTAACCTTTACCTTAACCTTAAACCATAAATTTAACTTTCACCTTCACCTTCATCTTTACTTTTTTAACCTTTATCTTAACCTTAAAGTTAAAACTTAACTTTAACCTTAATTTTAAAATTAATCTTAACTTGAACCATGAAACTTAAAGCTTAAACCTTAAACCTTAAACCTTAACCTTAATACTTAAAAATCCCTTATTCTTCTCATAATTTCCATATTCTTCTCATAATTAATTAATATAAAATAAAAACATATATATACTTACGTTTTACCTCATATTTTACTCAAGTAAGTAACAAATTTATTTCCTTCAATCTCGGATTTTATAGTATTCAAAAAGTATCGTCGTTTTAATAATAAATATATCTAAGTATAAACTCATATATGTAGCAAACATACGGATAAATTAAATTGAAAGATGATTACTCATGAAAGACACGTTTAAGCATTCTATCTTTAATAAGTATGTGTGATTCTATACTCAACGTAGCTATATATGTTAAATAATATCTATCATGTATAAATTAGAAAAACAATTTTTTCTATTAAAAGACCAAGTTTTGCATTCTATATTTGAATCATAAAAAAATACTTATTTAATTTTCAATTTTACCTTAACCAAAATAAGATATCTATATAAAATAGGATACACCTAAATTTTAAATTTTTATCAGTATTAAAATATGAACAAATGAGCATCACAACTTAATTGCATATTTTCTTATTTATTTTCATTACAAGATCGTTTATATTATATGAACTAATCAAACATTTTTTTTAAATTAATAATATATATCGGAATACTAACGTTTACCTTAAATTTATAATATAAAACCATTCCTTACAAAACTTCCCAATTTCTCAACCTTAAAATTAACCTTAATCTTAACCTTAACCTTAACCTTACCTTACCCTTGACCAAAAGCTTGATTTTAACCCTTAACCCATAAACTTAAACCTTAACCTTAATATTAACCTTAACTCTTACCTTAACCTCAACCTTAAACATAACCTTAACCTTAACTTGAAATTTAACCATAGCCTTAACCTTCACTGTATCCTTAGTCGTAGCCTTAGCCAAAGCCTTAACCTTAACCTTAACCTTAACATTAACCTTATCCTTAGCCTTAAAATTAAAATAACATTTACTTTAACTTTAACCTTAACATTAACATTAACCTTAATTCTAACCTTACCCCTTAACTTAACCTTAACCCCTTAACTATTAACCTTAACTATATCCTTAACCTTATCATTAACCTTAACCTAACATTAAACTTAACCTTAACCTTAACTTTAATCTTAACCTTAATCTTAACCTTAACCTTGACCTTAAGCTTAACTTTTAACTTAACCTTAAACATAACCTTAAACCTAACCTAAACCTTAACCTTAATTTGTCACAGTTTTTATGTTTTGAAGTGCCTTAAGACACGAGCTGTACCTAGTATAATATTGGAGAAGGGCCGACGGCCTGAAATGTCTCATGTTTTTCTCCAAATTTTTTAGTCTTTGATCAAATTTCAATCATTTTCGGCCTTTAGATCGATTATAATTAATGGTCCAGATTGGCTAAATTCAATCTACGGCTTAAAATATCTTGATGTCTCCTCTATATTTTTCAACCTTTGGATTACTTATTTTTAAAATTCAAAATTTAAAACAAAAAACAAAAAGAAAGTGTAATTTAGAAATTAGTTCCTAAAAATCCTCTAAAAGTATCTCTTCATCCTCCAATTAATTTTAACAAAAACCATAATACAAACCTGTTTACATTCACTTTCCCACCAAGCACTCTCCTACACAAAAAAACAACCGCCACTCAAAGGACCATTCGTCACCACCATCTACTGGCGAATAACACAAATTAAAGTAAATAAAAAAAAATTATTATTGAAACTTTCTCTTATTTATTATATTCTTATATAAATTTTATAGCCAATTTCATGGTGTTGGAAGTCTTTCACCGTGTGATACAGAACCCAAATTAATTAAGGTATTGATTTTTTTGTTATTTATTATATTCTTATACAAATCCTACCATGGCCAATTGCAATGGCGTTGGAAGCCTATCACCGTGAGTAAGTAATGCAAGGTATTGAATATTATTTTGTTTTTATTATATTTTTATACAAATTCTATAATTGACTAATTTTATAGCAGTTGAAAGCCGTTCTTCTGTACAGATTAAATTTGTCACCATCATCAGTCAGCCATTAATAATCAAAGAACCATTAAGATAAAAAATTATCTTTTACCATTAAAATTCTAGAGATTGAATTATTTTAACCTAATTTCATTACTTTTACAATTTTCAGAATTATCTGATATTAATATAATTTCAGTAGTAATCACTTCTTTTTCCGCATAAAAAGTGTTGTTGGCCAAAAACAAAAAAGGTATGAGAAGTGATGCGTTTTCTTTTACTATTTATGTAATTATATATTATATCTATTATATTTTTAGTATATTATTTCTTATACAAATCTCTTAGGACCATTGGAAGTTTATAGTATGAGAACTTATGATGCGTGTGTGTTTTCTTTTCCTTTATCTTTTTTTTTACTACTTATATTTTTAATTAATGTATCTATTTTCTTTTGTTTTTTTACAAATCACACAATGCCCATTGGAAGCTTTTACTGTATGAGAAGTGGGGCTGCTGGTAAGTTCTTTTTTTCCTTTTTTTACTATTTATTTTTTGAATTAATTATCTATTTGGTTTTGTTTATTATGTTTTTATACAAATCAGGTCATTTTATGACCATTGGAAGGTTTTAACGTATGAGAAGCGATGCTGGTATATATAGAAGGGATGTGAGTTTTTTTTTAATCAATATAAACTCAATTTAAGTCTGTGAAATGTTCATTTGTAAGTCAATTTTTTATTTTTTCTTCTATTAAACATTATAGGATTCACTGATTCAGAAGTTGCCGAGAAACTCCATGAGGCCAGACGGAACCTCGAAGTTGAGGAGGATGGTGATATCGCAGGTGGTGGTGTTGTGTCAGCAAACAAGTAAGTTGAATAGCTCCAATTTTTTATTTAATATAATGATGTTTGAAAATTGGGCGTGGATTGAATTATGATGTTTATATAATTTTAGTATATTGAAGGATTATGTTTTAAATTATTTATATTGTTATATTATTTTAGTTCATATAACGTGGGAAAACTTGATCATTGGATTATTGGGTGGTTTATATACTGAGCCTCGGTATTTCTTTCACGTAAGGGATTATAACTAAAATTGAAGAGTATGTACTACATGTGAATATATGATATGGTATAAGTTCGTAATATATTTGCATATAATCAAGAGTTTGTATTAGGATTGTGTTCAAAGGTGTAATTAAGGTTCTGTTCTGAAAATCTATAATAACTCAATTGAGTTTTGTGTGCGAGTGTGAAGATTTGTGTATACATGTAATTACTTTTATTAATAATTAACTATTGTAATTTCAAAATTGACTAAATTATTATTTTGAGTTAATTGCATTAACGGTCCCTGTTTTATGCAAGATAGCCAAATTTACCCTGTTTTATTTTTCAAAGTGTATCAACACCCACAAATCAGTTAGTTACATTGAGCACAGGATTTAACTCTTTCTCTCGGTGGGTGATGCAGGTTTTCTGAGAGTAGATGGAAAGATTGAGAACTCCAGGAGCGGATTCATAGGGATGTGAAAGAAATTGTTGCTATAATTAGTTAATTATGTGTTAATATACTTTCATTTGCAAATGGTAGGGCCGAGAATTCAAAAATTCATGTATTTAATTCATTATTGTGACCAGGGCAGATTTGTTTAATGAGTATCCCAGATGCTCGCACATATTTACTCACCCTACAGGAGATAAGAATTAAGTATGCCTATCTCTGTGTGAATTTGTAAATTATAAATATTTTTTGTTTACTAAATGCATCTTTTTTTAGGAGAGGTGTTTCTGATGGGATTGGTGCAGAGAAGTTGATGATGAGTGCATTGGATAAAGTTGAAAAGGAAATTAAAGCCTCTAATGCTGAATGGTAAGAAAGGAATTGCTCTTCTAATGACACAGTTTGATTAAATCAATAAAAAGTATTTTAAATTAGATTTTTATTTACAATTACGGCTATTGTTAATTTACTACTAATGTTTGTCATATATGTTTAGACTTGGAATTCGAAAGGAAGATTTACCAAAGAATGAAGAGCAAAAAAGAAAAAGAAAACGCTTTGTGGATTTATTTTCCCAAGTTTACTCATTTCCAGGAGGGTTTACGAGGGAAGTGGAAGATCAAATACATTTAACTTTTATATTGCATTTTTTAAAAGTTTGTTTATTCTGTATAAATTATTTTTTTAAAATCAATATTAAAAATCAAATACACATTTTTTAGACGTCCTATATAAGTGTGAAATAAGGTTAATGCAATAAAGATTTCATATTACTTTTACGTTGTTGACCAAATCTTATCAAATTCATTAAGCCGTATTTATTTAGAATGATATATAATATTTAATCTAAAAAATAACTCAAAAAAGTATATACTCGTATGTGCGGGTGCTAATACATTTCCTTGCCTTACAATAAAATAGAATATAATAAAAAAACTTACCGTTTTAAAACTTAAAAACATATAAACCTTTCTAAATAAGTACATTAATATAAACACAAAACTAACATTAATTTTTGGTCACACTCATTTGTCAGTAGTACTTTATTTCATAAAAAAAACTTAAATTTCCTAATCATTTAAACTACTTAACATGAAATACACTTCTTGGTTACCTAAAATAGGGTTTCTTCATTTTATTTAAAAAACCAATATGACTAATCTGCACTACCAATCCAAAGATTTTCACTGTATCAATTATATATTAATAGTAGTTTTGAAACATCCTTTGCCAAAAACATACCTCATAATTTACTAAACCTCAAATTTTAAATAACAAACTTCAGCTTTATTGATCTCTCTGTGTGAAGTAATAAACTTTAAACTCAAGGAGTTGAGCGTAATAGGGTTACCTTAATCAAGATGAAACACTATTTTGGTTGATGAAAACCTAAAAGTTTTTCTAGTCTCTCTTCGTTTTTTGTTTGTAACAACCTAAAAATACAAATATACATGAATCGTTATAATGGTAAAATAACTGTTAGTTATTAAAAATTAGAAGTTAAAACAGTTCGAATTAATGATTATTTGACGTTTAGGTGGAGTTGAGATATCAAGCTATTGTAATTTAAATTCATGTCATTGAATTTTGAATTCTCGTTCTTAACCCTTTCATTGAGACATAATTAAAACATATATACTCATTAAACTATTTAATATCGTAACATAAATTATGTCTTAGAAAACTATATCCAGAATAAGATTTTGATATGAAAGAGTATTCTTAAAACATGCTTTGATATTTTAGGTTTTCTTGGTATTCTATATTTAAATTTGCTTCACTATCTAAGATATTCTTATGGAATTTTACCACCACATATTTTGGAGCTTCTAAACCCTTCCAATACACTTTTCAGAAGTCCTTTTTCCAAGTAGCCATCAGAATTAGAATTATGAAAGTTGAATCAAAGCAAACAAATAATTGGATTAAATTTGGAAGGACTGTAAAAAGAAGGTCCCTCTAACAAAAAAAGTCATCTAGTTGAAAAATCAAACTCCCTCATATCCACGTACAATATTCTAGCGGATACAAGAGTTGAGAGGTTGTGTGTAGTTAATTGTATTGGATAAAAATGTGATTAAAATTTGCATCACAAGTTTCAAAAGAGTCATTACACAAGATGCAAATATTGATGTAAAAACATCATCAAAAGTCATCTAGACATAATAAAAGTTCGACAAAAGATATTAAAGAAAAAATCAACTAACATTATGTAAGAAAATAGAAAGTCTACATCAAAAATTATTTGTTAAAGAAGTAATATAGTATAAAGTTGTTATTAATAAATAATATATTTATCAATACCATATACTATTTAATAGATAATTAAATTATATAGAGTAAAATATACAAGAAATTATACATTTCAACTAGTATAATTATAATGCAACAAAAAAGAATATTTAATGAGAATAAGGTATTATATTAACTGAAAACAAGAAAACAAGTAAATAACAAAAAATATCCAAATATTTATTATCTTCTCAACCAAATAAAAAACTTATATTCATGTTTATTCCAAATATTCCTTCCATATGAGTACTTAAATAAATGAAAGTATAATCTATTTATTTGGAATACTATTTTCTATGATAATTCTAATAAGATTGAGATAATGTTACAATGTTCTTCATAAGAAATCAAATTATATGTAGAAATAATTTTTATGTCCATATTGTTTTTCTAATGTTACTTAATGTCAAGAACATTTACTTTATGTTTTGATTTTATAATATTTTGCGTATGAAATTTGTTTTAAGATATACATATTATTAGTTTTATCATATACTGAGTAAATAAATGTATATATTTAGATATCTATGTTAAGGAATGAATTGAAAATTTTATGAGTTCAAATTGTATGAATTAAAAAATAAATCAAAATAAAATGAGAAGTATGGGGACAGTAAAAAAAAATTTATAACACTAAGATACGAGCGATAAATTGTGAAACTCTACTAAGTGCCAATTTAGAAGTGTTTATAGGGAAAAATATTTAATAGTGCTTCTAGAACATTCTAAGTGTGTTAGTCCCTAAAAAACCTTTTTAAGAGAACTATCAAATATATGCTTCTTAAAAAAATATACTTAAAGTGATTTTAGATTTTAAAATAATTTTTATAATTTTTTAAAATATTTCAATTCAATTCTAAAAGCGTTTTTATATTAAAATAAGCAGTTCTGAACAGACACTATGTATATATACCTCTCTTGAATACAATAAATATATTATTTATATCTATTAGTTTAAAGGTATTTTATAAATGTTTATAATTTTTTAATGTATTATAGTTTTTTTAAAATTTTAGGTACACAGGAAGAACAAATGAGTAGTTAAATATTATTGAATAATCTTAAGGCTAACTAAACCAGGTCCGTCATCCTTTACTACTAAATTTAAATACATTATTTGACTTAAATCTCACACACAACACTTTTATCATTCTCTCAATTTATATTGCGTGTTATAATTTCTTCAAGATTATCTTTCTCGTAATTGTTATTTATATTGAAATATATATATTTGTTTAAAATACATCAAAATCCTCATTAATTAGAGTAACCAAGTACAATACTATTACAAATGGTTACAATATTCTCGTTTTTATGACATTTCATTATATTGATCCTTGTTTAAAAGAATTGTTTTGATAAAATGTTAAGACCATAAATCAAATTTTATAGTCTTTTAAGGATAAAAAATTCCACAAATCTAATAACTCACTCAAACATCTTGAACTACTAACCAATTTTATTTTTTATGGATTTTAAATGTTATTAAATTTATTGCCCATACAGTTTTTGTCACAAATAATATTATTGTATTTATATTTAATTTATAAATTATATCTATTTGAAATTAATATATAAACTAAAATATTTTAATATCCTAGAGTGAACAATATAAAAATTTAAATTATTACTATTATACACAATTTTATTTTAAAATAAACAACAATTTAGAATTATATTTTACTACAATTTCTTTTTGTTTACTAATTTTAATGTGATTTTGATTACTATAATTATATGGTATGTATCTCAAAACTTTTCAAATATATTATAGAATAATAATTACGCTATTAAAAATTGTATTAACATATAAACAAGTTATACATATATTACTAATGTTTGTCATATATGTTTAGGCTTGGAATTCGAAAGGAAGATTTACCAAAGTATGAAGAGCAAAAAAGAAAAAGAAAACGCTTTGTGGATTTATTTTCCCAAGTTTACTCATTTCCAGGAGGGCTTACGAGAGAAGTGGAAGATCAAATACATTTAACTTTTATATTGCACTTTTTAAAAGTTTGTTTATTCTGTATAAATTATTTTTTTAAAATCAATATCAAAAATCAAATACAAATTTTTTAGACGTCCTATATAAGTGTGAAATAAGGTTAATGCAATAAAGATTTCATATTACTTTTACGTTGTTGACCAAATCTTATCAAATTCATTAAGCCGTATTTATTTAGAATGAAATATAATATTTAATCTAAAAAATAACTCAAAAAAGTATATACTCGTATGTGCGGGTGCTAATACATTTCCTTGCCTTACAATAAAATAGAATATAATAAAAAAACTTATAGTTTTAAAACTTAAAAACATATAAACCTTTCTAAATAAGTACATTAATATAAACACAAGACTAACATTAATTTTTTGTCACACTCATTTGTCAGTAGTACTTTATTTCATAAAAAAAACTTAAATTTCCTAATCATTTAAACTACTTAAAATGAAATACACTTCTTGGTTACCTAAAATAGGGTTTTTTCATTTTATTTAAAAAACCAATATGACTAATCTGCACTACCAATCCAAAGATTTTCACTGTATCAATTATATATTAATAGTAGTTTTGAAACATCCTTTGCCAAAAACATACCTCATAATTTACTAAACCTCAAATTTTAAATAACAAACTTCAGCTTTATTGATCTCTGTGTGAAGTAATAAACTTTAAACTCAAGGAGTTGAGCGTAATAGGGTTACCTTAATCAAGATGAAACACTATTTTGGTTGATGAAAACCTAAAAGTTTTTCTAGTCTCTCTTCGTTTTTTGTTTGTAACAACCTAAAAATACAAATATACATGAATCGTTATAATGGTAAAATAACTGTTAGTTATTAAAAATTAGAAGTTAAAACAGTTCGAATTAATGATTATTTGACGTTTAGGTGGAGTTGAGATATCAAGCTATTGTAATTTAAATTCATGTCATTGAATTTTGAATTCTCGTTCTTAACCCTTTCATTGAGACATAATTAAAACATATATACTCATTAAACTATTTAATATCGTAACATAAATTTTGTCTTAGAAAACTATATCCAGAATAAGATTTTGATATGAAAGAGTATTCTTAAAACATGCTTTGATATTTTAGGTTTTCTTGGTATTCTATATTTAAATTTGCTTCACTATCTAAGATATTCTTATGGAATTTTACCACCACATATTTTGGAGCTTCTAAACCCTTCCAATACACTTTTCAGAAGTCCTTTTTCCAAGTAGCCATCAGAATTAGAATTATGAAAGTTGAATCAAAGCAAACAAATAATTGGATTAAATTTGGAAGGACTGTAAAAAGAAGGTCCCTCTAACAAAATAAATCATCTAGTTGAAAAATCAAACTCCCTCATATCCACGTACAATATTCTAGCGGATACAAGAGTTGAGAGGTTGTGTGTAGTTAATTGTATTGGATAAAAATGTGATTAAAATTTGCATCACAAGTTTCAAAAGAGTCATTACACAAGATGCAAATATTGATGTAAAAACATCATCAAAAGTCATCTAGACATAATAAAAGTTCGACAAAAGATATTAAAGAAAAAATCTAGTAACATTATGTAAGAAAATAGAAAGTCTACATCAAAAATTATTTGTTAAAGAAGTAATATAGTATAAAGTTGTTATTAATAAATAATATATTTATCAATACCATATACTATTTAATAGATAATTAAATTATATAGAGTAAAATATACAAGAAATTATACATTTCAACTAGTATAATTATAATGCAACAAAAAAGAATATTTAATGAGAATAAGGTATTATATTAACTGAAAACAAAAAAACAAGTATATAACAAAAAATATCCAAATATTTATTATCTTTTCAACCAAATAAAAAACTTATATTTATGTTTATTCCAAATATTCCTTCCATATGAGTACTTAAATAAATGAAAGTATAATCTATTTATTTGGAATACTATTTTCTATGATAATTCTAATAAGATTGAGATAATGTTACAATGTTCTTCATAAGAAATCAAATTATATGTAGAAATAATTTTTATGTCCATATTGTTTTTCTAATGTTACTTAATGTCAAGAACATTTACTTAATGTTTTGATTTTATAATATTTTGCGTATGAAATTTGTTTTAAGATATACATATTATTAGTTTTATCATATACTGAGTAAATAAATGTATATATTTAGATATCTATGTTAAGGAATGAATTGAAAATTTTATGAGTTCAAATTGTATGAATTAAAAAATAAATCAAAATAAAATGAGAAGTATGGGGACAGTAATAAATTTTTTATAACACTAAGATACGAGCGATAAATTGAGAAACTCTACTAAGTGCCAATTTAGAAGTGTTTATAGGGAAAAATATTTAATAGTGCTTCTAGAACATTCTAAGTGTGTTAGTCCCTAAAAAACCTTTTTAAGAGAACTATCAAATATATGCTTCTTAAAAAAATATACTTAAAGTGATTTTAGATTTTAAAATAATTTTTATAATTTTTTAAAATATTTCAATTCAATTCTAAAAGCGTTTTTATATTAAAATAAGCAGTTCTGAACAGACACTATGTATATATACCTCTCTTGAATACAATAAATATATTATTTATATCTATTAGTTTAAAGGTATTTTATAAATGTTTATAATTTTTTAATGTATTATATTTTTTTTTAAATTTTAGGTACGCAGGAAGAACAAATGAGTAGTTAAATATTATTGAATAATCTTAAGGCTAACTAAACCAGGTCCGTCATCCTTTACTACTAAATTTAAATACATTATTTGACTTAAATCTCACACACAACACTTTTATCATTCTCTCAATTTATATTGTGTGTTATAATTTCTTCAAGATTATCTTTCTCGTAATTGTTATTTATATTGAAATATATATATTTGTTTAAAATACATCAAAATCCTCATTAATTAGAGTAACCAAGTACAATACTATTACAAATGGTTACAATATTCTCGTTTTTATGACATTTCATTATATTGATCCTTGTTTAAAAGAATTGTTTTGATAAAATGTTAAGGCCATAAATCAAATTTTATAGTCTTTTAAGGATAAAAAATTCCACAAATCTAATAACTCACTCAAACATCTTGAACTACTAACCAATTTTATTTTTTATGGATTTTAAATGTTATTAAATTTATTGCCCATACAGTTTTTGTCACAAATAATATTATTGTATTTATATTTAATTTATAAATTATATCTATTTGAAATTAATACATAAACTAAAATATTTTAATATCCTAGAGTGAACAATATAAAAATTTAAATTATTACTATTATACACAATTTTATTTTAAAATAAACAACACTTTAGAATTATATTTTACTACAATTTCTTTTAGTTTACTAATTTTAATATGATTTTGATTACTATAATTATATGGTATGTATCTCAAAACTTTTCAAATATATTATAGAATAACAATTACGCTATTAAAAATTGTATTAACATATAAACAAGTTATACATAAATTATATTATGTTAAATAAATTAAAATAACTATTAAAGACACCATAACTCAACACTTATTAGAGGTTTTAATTAAAAAATAATAATATAAAACAAAAAATTACTAAAATCTCACAAATAATTCATTCATACTAGCCAAATGAAAAATTAAATTCTAACCTAGCACATATGAGGTTAGTAAATATATTCAGGTGTTGTCAATATAAAATTATCGTTGTATAAGTATATGTATGAAAGATTTTAAGTTATGCGTCAAACATAGCTAATTGGCATAAGAGTATGTTGTTGTCTTATATTCATATTCAAATTTAATATATATTTAATTATTTTTTTACTTAGACAACCTATTATATATCGTTATCAACTAATATGATATGACTACTTGTTTCATATAATAATTTAAAACCCATTAATAGGTCTCTTTCTGCTTGAATATTTAATATTTTAATCATAAACATTAAGTCCAAATTTTACACCTAGTTTTATTTTATTAATTATTATATTTCTACTAAATAAAAATAAAATCTTTTAATATTATATTTTTTGTATGAATGTTATAGTTAACAAATTTTTCAGTCACATACATTATTACATTACTATATTTAATAAAAAATTGTTACAGTATATAAAAAAATAGATATTATAGATGAAAAATTATTTAATCAAGAAATAATATTATACTAAAAGAAAACAGGGAATCGAAACACAATTTATGGCCTTTGGCGAAGCTATCGGTGTAGATATTTCTGACACCTTACACTACATTAAAAAGTATATTAAAAAGAGTTGCATCTAATTAGAATTTTAATATGATATTTATAACTATTAGGGTAATATATGTTATTAATCATATTGTTTCTAGCTTCATATGTGACAAAGTTGTAATTTGTAATCTTCGAACACCCAATTGTTTTATCTAATATAATTTTTAATGTAATGTTATCTTGACACATTTGTCTACAACCTTGTTAATTTTATTTAAACTAATAACTAAAACACCAATTTGTTCATAAAAAAATAAAACAGAGAAAATTTATCATTGTATATATCTTTTAAGAAAAATAAGTTTAATACAGTAAAGATTTAGTATTACTTTTACATTGTTGACCAAATATTATCAAATTCATTAAATAGTATTTTATTAGAATGAAATCTAATATTTACTCTAAAAACTAAATCAAAAAAATTATATACTCACATGCACTAGTTGTAATACATTTACTTTCCTCCCAATAAAATGAAATATTAATAAAAAATAACCTTTAAAATCTTAAAAACATAGAAACCTTTCTAAATAAGTACATTCATATAAAACTATGACTAACTGTAATTTATAGTTAAACTCATTTATCGGCAGTACTTCATTTTATAAAAAAAACTTATATTTCTTAGCCATTTAACCTACTTAATGAGAAATAAACTTTTCTACTTCCCTCAATAAGGTTTATTTCATTCTATTTAAAAAAACAAGACTAATAATCTTCAGTGCCAATGCAAATATTTTCACTCTATCAATTACATATTAATAGTATTTTTGAAACTCCCATTTTCCAAAAACATACCTCACAAGTAACTACACCCTAGAGTTTCAATAACAAAATCATTAGTTAAATAAAATTTACCCGAAAAGCTTTATTGATTTCTCTATATGAAGTAATTAACTTCATCAAACTCAAGGAGTTGAGCGTAATAGGGTTTCCTTAATCGAGATGAAACACATGTGTTTGGTTGATGAAAACCTAAAAGTTTTTCAAGTCTCTCTTTGTTTTTTGTTTGTAATAACCTAAAAAGATAAATATACATGAATGGTTAAAATGGTAATATAACTCGTTATTAAAAGATAGAAGTTACGAATATTAGCAAAACCTTTTCATAGCCACCCTTCATGATGCCCTATAAATATTAAAATTAAACAAATGGTTAACTAATTAAAAGAACAAAAAATAAAAATATTACACCTTAAAATGTATAAATTTATATAGAAGAAATCAATTTAAAAAAGGTTAAAACATAACAACAATAATTGCTCAACTAAGTGTAGTTTGACCGGTAAATACATATTTCGATGGTTAAAAATATGTGATGAGAGTTTCTCAAACTTTTATGGTTACTTCGATAAATATAAAATTGTAATATTTTTTACATATGGTTCTATAGAATTTTGGGTTTCAAACAGTATAATGGTCTATTAAAATAAAAAAATTAGATACATAGAGCAGCTTATTAATTGTTGTAATTTATATACATATTTATTTATTCGGGAATGCATTATTGTTGTTGAATCTTTCAATAATTATGTGGGTATGCAAACTTCCCAGTAAGTTATACCTCTTTGGTCAATTCAAAATTAATTCATATATATACTACCATTTTTATTTGGTATTCTAATAAAATTCCTGGTATAGATTGTGTTTGTCATCTTTCTATTCTTCGCCAATACGTTGAATCTAGTTATAGTTTACTTTTTTGTTTAGTCTATATATTTAACTATCACAAAAATTTATGTGTCTTGAAACCAAAATAATTTACAAAATAATAAAATCTATGGATACCAAAACAATTAAGATTATTATTTTATAGCATGCTTGTGTTAGAATGGAAATGGAATATAAATAAAATGTATTGGTATACAAGAATATGTGGTTGACTAGGACACTTTTTAGTTATATCTTTAGTATCCTAATCCATGTTTATCTTTTTTGTGTTTTTTATATATATTTGTTTAATTGATTAGTTAATTTTTCTATTCATTTTTATCCTGCTCCTTTTGGGTTGTAACCCCATTTAATGTTGTTTCTTTTTCGGAATTACAAAATCTAATACTTTATATTGATAGTATTATTTAGTAACCAAGTACATTGAGAAATTGCGTTAGACAACAACTGAATAAGAAAGTGACATGTGGTAAATAATATAATATTATTAGTTATGTAATAATTAGAATAGGTTAAAACTTTGAAGTACATTTATTCACAAATGATAATAATTCAGTTTGAAAAGAAAAAATCAAACTTACGGAATTAAATTCCACAATATTTGAAGAGATTCCAAAATAAATTTATAAAAGTATAGAACTGATAAATTTTCATGAACACGTTACACAAGAAAAAATTTCTTATAGGTTACAAATATAGGGGTGGACACATGTCAATGTGAAAATATTTTATCCATTAAAATACACCAAGTATTGGTACGACTAAATATAAGTTATTTTATACGATTATATCATCACATGCTCAACTATTAGGTTTTTATGTGATTTATACAATCTTATAATTTAAAATGTTTCATATATTTTAGTATGTATAATTATTTGTTGGTAAGGAAATTACAATACAAAAATATATCAAAAATTTATATTATCCAGAATATAATATACTATGTATATATATTATCTTTATATATAGACTCTTATGAGTAGTAACTTTTGAGGAAACTGAATTTTTTATTTGTATTTTCTAAATCAATTTTATAAAAATAAAGATCTAGCATGAATAATTTTAACTAATGAAACATTTAGCTTATAAAATTAGTTGCAATGCTACGAAAAAAAGTCATATAGTGATTTCTTGTGCTGGTAAGGGTGGTTGTGTTGATTGTGGATGTTATTTGTTTTTTAAAATTTAAAAAAAGAATATGAGGTGTCAAGAATGAAGAAGCTCAGAGCTACCAAAGAAGAAAATATATTTTAGCGTTTTTTATTAGTATTATAAAAATATCCAACATAAGATAATTGGTCCAAAATTAAATGTAACGTTATTCCACTTTAAAATTATCATTATTTAGGCCCAAATAACAAATAATGGACTTTGAGTCTAAACTTATTTTAGTTGAAAAGTATTATAGAAAACCCACATGTGAACAAGTGTCGATCTTCACTAGTGGAGAGATATATAATAAATAGAATATATAGTGTATTTGAAACAAATTTTTCATGGATAAATATAATATAAAATTTGTGACCTCCATCAATTGTTGTGGTTGTCAAAGTAAAATAATTTTAAATGATAAACTTATTTTTTCTTCTCATCAAAGCCTTATTACATTAACCTCTACAAAATTGTAAATATCATTACTCTATCACCTAATCACCTAATGTGCAACGTTTTGTAGAAGATAATATTGATAGACAAGTATGAAGTTGTAGTAGTTTAATTAATTTGTAAAGATTATGAGAACGTAATTGTGTTTGGAAATCACTACAACATTTTTTTGGCCTCCTTTTATATTTCTAAGGCCATTCCAATGTGCAGTTTTGTAATGTTATTATACAACATATTCCCATACGTCATCCTGATGTGATGGCATAGTGTAAGTTGAGGTCATATACTCATCAATCACTACATTAGATTTTCAATATAACTTTGTTACGAGAAATGTAATTAAGATGATATGCATGTTTCTCTCATTATATCAAGTTATATGAGAAAAAATAGAAATAGTGATCTCAACTAGATTACAAAGAATCATCTGGCAGATTGTCTTCCTAATTATTGGATTATATGAAATTATATTGTTTATTAAAGTCTTTCATATCTTATTTGACTTGTAAGGTGTCATGTGTCTATTAAACTAATATATACTCTTGTTGTATTTATTTTTTGCCTTTCAATCTTTAAATGAATTAGATATATTTTGACAAAAAGGGCTACTATATATTTTTTTCTCATGTATATTTAATTAAATAATTATAAAAATACAATATCACAACATATCCTAAAGACACAGTTTGCAAGTTAATTAATAGTAACCCAAAACATCTCTACCCTAGACACTTATTACTACTGAAGTCTGCTAAAGGAAATCGTTGTCCACTACGGTGAAAGTTGCGTCTGATATCAAAGGTATCTTATCTGTTTCTCAGACGTAATGTTGTGAGCAACCATCTTGGAATCGATCGAGGCAAACTAACTCATCATCTAGTCCTCCAAAAAAACTTCATCGATAGAAGTATGTAAGATCTCCAAACCATCATTAAAATCGTCAACCTCTTTCAGCATATCATTAATTTCCTCCCCACCATCTTCAACATTTTTGGCGCCGGAAGGACAATCTCTAGCGACGAGTAGAAAAAGTTTTTTAGGTCATCAATTTTGAATTTTTGAGGGTCATGAACATTTTGGAAAGAGATATTTCGGCCTTTTGCGAGGGATTCTGGCACGAGGTTCTTGGCGAGTTGGCATAGGATGATTGTGTTCATCCATATAAGTCACAATAAGAATAGTAGGGCTAGTTTTGTTTTGATCTACTTGATTTCGACCTAGGCACTCCTTTGATGTGACACATTTGTAGTAACTCCTGGTTTTATTCAAAATATTAATTATAATTCATTTGAAACTTACTAAACATCTATAAATACATTAAAAAACAAATACGCATTTTTTAGACGTCCTATATAAGTGTGAAATAAGGTTAATACAATAAAGATTTCATATTACTTTTAAATTGTTGACCAAATCTTATCAAATTCATTAAGTCGTATTTATTTAGAATGAATTCTAATATTTAATTTAAAACTAAGTCATAAAAATTATATACTATTATGCAAGGGTGCTAATACATTTCCTTGGCTCCCAATAAAATGGAATGTAATAAAAAAATATAACCTTTTAAAACTTTAAGACATAGAAACCTTTCTAAATAAGTACATTAATATAAACCTAAGATTAACATTTATTTTTGGTCAAACTCATTTGTCGGTAGTACTGTATTTCTTAAAAAAACTTATATTTCTTAATCATTTAAACTACTTAACAAGAAATACAAATATTTGCATCCCTAAAATAGGTTTTTTCATTTTGTTTTAAAAAAACAAGACGACTAATCTTCACTACCAATTCAAAGATTTCCACGGTATCAATTACATATTAATAGTAGTTTTGAAACTCCCTTTTTCCAAAAGCATACTTCACAAGTAACTACACCATAGAGTTTAAATAACAAACTCACTAATAAATAAAATTTACCTAAAAAGCTTTATTGATCTATCTATACGAATTAATAAACTTCTTCAAACTAAAGGAGTTAGGCGTAATAGGGTTTCCTTAATCGAGATGAAACACTACTTTGGTTAATGAAAACCTAAAAGTTTTTCTAGTCTCTCTTTATTTTCTTTTTTTATTAATCTTAAAATAAAAATATACATGAATGGTTAAAATTTTAAAAGAACTAGTTATTAAAAGTTAGAAGTTAAAAGTATTAGCGGAACCTTTTCATAGCCACCTTTCTTGGTGACCTACAAATATTTTAATAAAACAAATAGTTAACTAATTAAAAAACAAAAAAAAAAACAAAGAAATAACACCTTAAAATGATTAAATTTATATAGAGGAAATAAATTTAAAAAATTAATTAACTAATTATAGTTTGCATATTTTGATGGTTAAAACTATTGATTGGGAGTTTCATAAAATTTTATATTTACTTCGATGAATATAAAACTGAATTTTTTTTTACATATGGCTCTATAGAATTTTGGGTTCCAATATTGTAATGTACTCATACAACAGAAAAAATAGATATACAGCGTGGGAGTTTATTTATTTGGGAATGCATTATCGTTGTTAGATTATTTATCGATCGGTTTTTTGTATTTCTCTTATGTTTCATATATTTTTTTGATCTATCAATCATTACATGGGTATCCAAACTTCCTGGAAAGTAATATTTCTTTGGTGATTAAAAAAATTATTTTAGTTAACATTCATATATATGAAACGTTTTTGTTTGTTGTGTTAGATTGAATTCTTTATATAGATTGTGTTTGTCATCTTTGTATTCTTCGACAATATTTTATATATCTATTTATAGTTAACTTGTTTGTTTTGTCTATATATTTAACTAGGTATTACACAACAAAAAATTAAGTGAACTAACACAAAAATAAATTAATAAATAATAAAATCTATGTATACCAAATAAATTAAGACTATTATTCTATATGTTCTAGCATGGTTTTGTGAGATTGGTAAGGGAATGGAATAAAATGTATTCTATTGTATTTGTATATACAAGAATATATGGTTGGTTCAAATATAGTGGGATTAATTTTTATATAATGTATTGGCTATGTAGGCCACTTTCTGGTTATAATTTTAGTATCATAATTCTAATTTATTTTTATTTGTCTTTTATTATATATATTTGTTAAATTTATTAGTTAATTTTTCTATTCATTTTTAACTTGCTCCTCATGGGTTGTAACCCCGTTTAATGTTGTTTGTTTTTCTTAAATAAAAAATCTAATACTTTATATTGATAGTGTTAATTCGTAACCAAGTTCATTGTCAAATTGCACAAGACAACAACTCAATAAGAAAGTGACAGATGGCAAATAATATAATCCTTAGTCTAATTTATGAGTGGACACATGACAATTTGAATATATTTATCCATTAGAATACACCATGTATTTGTAGGACTGAATGTAAGTTATTTGATACTACGAATATATCAACACATGCTCGACTATTAAGTTTTTGTGTAACTTATACAATATTCTAATTTAAAATGTTTAGTATATCTTAGTATGTATAATTATTTATGGTAAGGAAATTACAACAAAAAAATATATCAATAATATATATTATTCAAAACATAATATACCATATAATTATAAAGTGATTAATATACTAACCTTGATTATTTTAAGAATATATCTGGATATTATCGAAATGCAATGATCATCGATCTCTGAACTATACTTTAAAATTACTTCAATTTTTATAGAGTACACCACCTTATGAAAAAAATGATTACATGTGAATAATTAGAACCATACATTATTTTTATAATATATAAGAATCCATTGTATTTAACATTAAACTATTCATGAATATTTTGATATTTTTTATTTTTTAATTAAATAAAATTATATATCATTAACCCATAAACCACCACATCATATTAATTACATTTTTATATAAGAAAAAAGTATTTGTAAATAACATCTAAAAATATTTTTTAAATAAATATTTCTCTCAATTATATCAAGAAAATATGAATTTTTTTATATGACTAGTTAGATTTAATATAATTTTTACATAAAAGAATAAGATCTCAAATTGCCCAACAGAATGAAAATATTTATAATGAAAATATTTGTTTTGTAATGAAACTTTTTGTTTTGTATAAAATCTTATGAGTAGTAACTGCTTTATAGGATCTCAATTTTTTTTATTTGGATCTGGGATCTGAATTTTTTTTATCTATATTTTCTAAATCAATTCCAAAAAATATATATCTAGCATGAATAATTTTCACTTATAAAATGTTTAGCTTATAAAATTAGTTGCAATGTTACAAAAAATGTCACATACCGATTTCTTATGGTGGGTGGGGGTGGTTGTTTGATGGTGGACTTTTTTTTTCATTTATAGAAAAGATAAATTGTCAAGAAAGAAGAAGCGGAGAGATACCAAAGAAGGAAATAAATTTTAGGTTTTTTTTATTAGTACTAGTAGGTACTAGAAAAATTAAAACATAAGATAATTGGACCCAAACAAAATGTAACTTTTTTCACCTCTAGACTTATCCTTATTTAGACCCAAATAACAGATAGTGAACTTTTAGTCTAAACTTATTTTAGTTGAAAAATGTTATAGCAAGCCCACCTGTGAACAAGTGTCTTCATCTTCACTAATGGAGAAATATATAATCAATGTAATACATAGTCTATTAGAAACAAATTTTTCATTCATACATATAATATAAAATTTGTGACTTCCATCAGTTGTTGTGATTCTCAAAGTACAATATATTTAATTTATAAACTTATTTGTTCTTCTCATGAAAGCCTTATTACCTTAACCTCAACAGAATGATAAATCTCATTACTTGGTCACCTAATGTGCAATGATTTGTAAACGTTAATATGGATATAATAGACAAGAACAAAGTTGTACTAGTTTCGATAATTTATAAATATTATGAGAACCTTATGTGGTTTGGAAATCGATACAATATTTTTTTCCTCCTCCTCAATTGCTAAGGGCATTCCAATGTGTAATTTTGTAATGTTAGTAAACAACATGTTTTCTACGTCATCATTAGGTGATGTCGTAGTGTAAGTGGAGGTTATCTACTCACCAATAATTACGTTAGATTTTCAATATAACATTGTTACTAGAAATGTAATTAAGATTCTACTGAAGTCTCTCTCATTATATCAACTTTTATGAGTGAAAATGGAAATAGAAAACTCGACTGGATTACAAAGATTCATCTCGCATATTGTTGGGAATTTTATACTAACACCTTAGGTGTCGTGAGAGATGTGCTTACACCGCCTAGGCACAAATTAATGAAAAAAATTGATTAATTATAAAATGCCCCCTAGACGTAAGACCCTGGTCAACTGCCAAATCCACGAAATCGATTATACAAAATTGATTAAATATATACAGTAAGAGTTTGATTGACTGTTTATATTTGTATCGCATATTATGTGTTCGTCTGGCAATAAGATTAAAACATGTTGAAGAACGGATTTTAGATGTAATCAAAGGATTCGATTTGTGTTGGATTTTTCAATTTGAATTTTGTTATAAATTTTACAAATACACTCCCCGTATCGATAAGTTTTGATGATAAAGTCATTATCAAAAATATATAAGAGAACCTTAAGAGATTTGTAAACAGAGAGAGATTGAGATATGAGAAATGTGTATTTTATAGTAGGAGAGTAGAGACAAGAGTGTGTACATTTATTATCAAATTATTAGCATTTGTTTATAAGAAATATATACGACTTTGGAAGAATTATACCTGGATCAAATCCCTTACACTTCTTTATTTCACTAAACTTATCTATTTTGTATCACAGTCGAGGATGATGTCTCAGGATTCACCCATCTTTCTTACTACAAATTGTTTCTTATTAAATTTCTCTATATCTTTTGCAATTTGTGTTCCCTACTGTATCTTATGGACAATGTTGCTTGATGTGTCTGAACTTGCTGTTGTTATAGCATGTTATCTCTGTTTTTATTTTTAAAATTTCTCATGTGGATTGCTTGAACTTTCATTTCAATGAAATTTTTTTTCTTACACGATTCATTGTTTAATCAAATTTATTTATTGTTCATACTATGTAGTCAAAATAGAACATAAGAAAAATATAAAGTTATATTTATATTACAAAATAAAATATTTAACATATGTCCGCCTTTATAATTAATCCCTCCAATTTCTCAAATCAAGCTATTAGAGGGAGAAAAAAGTTGAACCATCTTGAACTAGTCTCAAACTTTATATAATGTATATGCGAATTTGAATAAGAATAAGTGGATATTATTATTTATCTAATTAGAATTTTAATATGATATTTATAACTATTAGGGTAATATATGTTAATAATAATATTGTTTCTAGCTTCATATGTGACAAAGTTGTAATTTGTAATCTTCGAACACCCAGTTGTTTTATCTTATATATTTTTTATGCAATGTTATCCTGACACATTTATCTGAAAATGGTCTTTAGCAAATTCACTTGAAAATGTGAGTAATTTCTATAAATTAATTCGAACTAAGCAATGAAAAAAAAACCTTGAAATTTTTTGTATAAATATTCCCATAAAAACTTGCAAAGTTGTATGATGGAAAAATATTTGCTACTTTTATAATCCATTGATATATTTGGCTATTTTATAAAACGGGACCTACACCGAAACAAAAACTTGTTTATAAATATTTTTATAAATTTATTGAGTTTCAAGTAGGTACAATTTAAATTCGAAAATCGCACGAACCAAACTAAACATTGTGACACACCTAAACTAAAAACCAAAGAATGTTTTCACATATACATACATATCAATTGAAAAATCAATCACTGCATCCATATTATAGGGACACATTAAGTGAGTGTAAACGAAATTTTTTCTTCTCATGCATAATTATTAACATATAACAATGTATTATTTTATCAAATTATAAATTTATCAATCAACATATTTTTTATGATTTTGCAAGATTCTAAAATGACATAGCTTTAAAACTTTCTTGGGATTTTCTCCCCAAGATGTAGGTCTACAAAAATAATCAATATTCATATACTAAAAGAAAATTTAAAATTATTTCATGAAAAATATAGGCTCAGATTCTTATTGATTCAGGTTATATGTCAAAGATATAGTTTATGTCTTAATAAAATATTCTATTTGATCACACAAAATACTTCTAGGATCTAAAATAATAGATATATATCCTTGTTGTATTAAAGCCTTTTCATACTCAAGAGTCGAGAATGTACTACCTTAGCGTAACCTAAAAAATCCTATTCCAAAACCCCCATGATATCAAACTCTGGTAGGAGTTAATAGAGGAGTTCTACCTAACAATCTGAATAATCCGCATATAGAGCAAGGTTTTTCTGAGAATAAGCCAATTTCATATTCAAGCTGTTTGATTCAAGCCAGATCACGATATGCAAAATCAATTTATGATTTATGGAAACTACGATGGTGCTACACAACAAGGTCAAGTTGTATGGAGTAAGATTTTTATACAGATGTGTGATACCTACATTACTCAACTTGTCACTCATGAGACACTATATTACACCATTTTACTATTTTGATTTACCGGAGGTGCGAGTGAATGGTTGTATCATCAACCATCACATACAATTATATCATGGACAAAACTGCAAGCAAGTTTCTTTGATTGCTATTATCCACACGGTATGATAATGAAGAATCAAACAGAGCTTGCCATTTTCCACCAAGACGATGGTTAAAGTGTAGGCGAGACATAGATAAAGTTTCAACATAGGTTAACTAGATGTCCACTTCATGGTTATACCCTTCAGTTTCAATTTGTGATGTTCTATCAAGGTCCGATTATAATTCACAATTGAAAATAAATTACATTGAAAGAGAAGATTTTTCAAAGAAATGTGCCCTTGTATTTTTTATTTATACCAAATCTTATTGTTATTAATTGTTTTGATTTTTAATGATCTGCATTACTAAAAAAAAATTGTCATTAACATATTTAGTTATATTTTTAAAAGTTAAGGAATACATTAACACACTAATATATAGATAATTAACAAATAATATGTTTATTTATAATAGATAAAATAGCATAAAGTGTCAAAAAATATTCTTAACATATCTTATTTTTCTCCCAAAATTTCAAGTTATGGTTCGGTTAAATTTGTTATCTTAATGGATTGTTGAGTTTGTTTAATTTGTTGAATATGTTTATAGGGGTTCATTTATAAAATAAGGCCCAAAAAACTTTATAAATAATTATTTTGTCAATTGAAGTCCACAATGCTAAAGAAGTCTTGAAATATCACTGTGGCTAGTTATGCATTTTTTTTGTTGTACAATCCTATTGACCACTAACACCAAAAGCCCAACCCATATTATATGTGTATATATTCAAACCCTATTTTCCAAAACTCTCCGCCTCCTTATTCCTTATTCTGTCCATCTCTACCTCTATATAAATCACCACTATAATAATGTAGGTAAGCGTATATGAATTTCCATTTCAGATATATGGGTAAATATTTACTTGATTTGTGTAAGCTTGTGAACAACATTGTATCGTTAATCACTAAGATCGATGGTCATAACATTTCAATTGAGGTATGCTTTTTTATTATACCTTTATTTATTCCTTATGGTTTGATTTTTATAGTTTTAATTTTAGGGTATCCGGTAAATGAATTTTGTATATAATTCTTGAACGTTATATATTCTTTAATTAACATAAATATATATTATTTTTAGGTTTCTGAATTATAAATTATTTTATAAAATACAACTATACATTATTTGATAAAATACATTTATACATTATTTTATAAAATACATGTGATGTTTATTAGTTTTCTTAAAATATTTGTGCATCTAAAACTAAGTTATTATCGTTCTCAACCTAACTATTTTGTTATGAACAAAGAAATAGCTCTATAAATCCACTAGTAAACAAAAAAGTTTAAATCTATATGGTAATTTTAACGACATACATATTGCATTTAAAAATATTTATTTAATCTCTAAAACATTATGTCTACTATTTACAAGAAGAAAAAAATGATTTATTAGTTAAAGCCACTCCTTCGAAGCAATATCATTCAACTATATATTTCAATATGAGTCTCGTTACTAAATTCCTTACCTATCATTTTATCACTCGTGCATGTGGTCACACTTTTCATATCTCAACTTTAAAATAAGTAATTTACTCAAAAATGAAATGTCTTTACAGGTTGTTATTCCTCTTCATCTTCAAGTTCTTTACATGTTCTTTACAGGTTCTTTACAGTGTTGAAATTACGGATGCGTATTTACCTCCATGGATAATATACAGTGTTTCTGAAGCTATTATTGGGTCTGATGAGACTAGTTTTGAAGCCAGGTATATATATATATATATATGCAGTAATTAAATATTAATATTGAAAATAATTAATTCAGTGTTATGTTATTATGATGTAGTTTTGTTATGGAACAAGTATCGATGGGATTTAATGATAGTTTAGAAATGGTTGAATAAAATTGTGAAGATGAAGAAGGATTGAAAAAGAGTGTTTGGAATAGGAAATGCCAAACTTTTTTCTCATATGAGTTGTATGTTTGTTAAAGGGTTTAAGTATAGTGGTGGATCTTATACTCTTTCTATTGGCCCTGTTTGATCTATATATGTATTTTGAATTCTTTTTTGGACACAAAATTTTCAAGGTTTATGTAATCTCTTGGTTGTATTAATGAGCTTTGTACAAGGTTTATTTTTGGGGCATTTTGGGTACCTTATCGTTGATATTTGAAAACAATTGGGTGAAGAAACACGGTTATGTTGAAAGTGAAATTTAAAGTATCTTGAAAACATTTCTCTATTTATAAAGATAGAAAATTATATGTTGTACATGCTTAATATACTTATAATTTAATTAATAAAACAACTATACTCTTACGTTATTGAAGGTCCACTAGTTAAGAGTGTTATCTTCATTAAAATATCTTCATTAAGAGTGTTACTTTTACAAGATAAAGGACTAAATTGCAGAAGATTCCTTACTTTTATACCATAAGTAAGAGAAAACAAAATATACAACAATTAATATGCTTTTTTCTTCCTTAGTCTTTACAGTTTACACCATGAAATTCCACAACATAATTGGAGGTTTTTCAAAATTGACATCTAAACTTAATAAAGGAACATAAACATCAAACAAAAATTAAAAATTGAAATGAAATATAATTAAGGATACGATTCGTTCAGAAGTAGTTTATAGTAGAAGCCCAAATAGCATGACCCCATTTTAAACAACAGAAGCCAAAAATCACTTTGGAAAAAAAGAAGAAGAGAGAAGCCCATCTTCAAACCCATCTTGCAACTGAATCTCTTTTAAATTAAATATAAAAGGAACATAACAAATTTAGCAAAACAACCAAATATATCTCTCTACACTTACTTCTCACCCGAAAAAAAGACTCACTTCTCAACGGAAAATACACTCATTTCTCACCGGAAAATTCTCTATTGTACGAGAAGGAAAACTCTTCATTTCACCACGTTGATTTCTATTTCTCAATTCAATGGCTTCTTAGCTTCGCTCTCTCCCTGTGCCTCTTCACCTCTTTTAATATGCAATTTGCTCAGGTACATATTGTTTGTCTCATAAATTATTGTCTTATCCGATTTCTTTTTCATGTTTAGCTATTATTCTTATCTGTAATATATGGAATTTCATTTAAACAATCAATTTTCTGATATTCATAATATATTTATTTATTTATAATTAGTTTAGGTCAAACCAATTGTAGAATTCATATAATGTAATGTAACTGTATGATATGATTATCTATAGATTAATTTTTTAATAGAGTTTATATAATAATTTTGTTTGAATCAAAGTGTGTTTTATCGATTAACCTGTGTTATTTAGTTGAATCAGTGTATGTTCTGAAATTGTTATGTAGTTGAATCAAAGTGTGATTTATCATTTAAGCTTTGTTATTTAGTTGAATCAGCGTATGTTCTGAAATTGTTATGTAGTTGAATCAAAGTGTGTTATGTAAACTAAGTATATTTAATAAATCATATCTTAATTGTTTAGTTTAATTATCTATACACTAAACTTGTTATGTAGTTAAATCAGATTTAAGAAAGGAAAACTATCCAAAGATTAACAAAAAATGGTTCAAGGAAAAGAAGTTTAAGTGGCTCTTCAAGTAAGAGATCAAACATTCCAGTACATTCTACTTCAAATGAGGCAGTCACATCGCCAGTATATCATGATTCCATACAATCACCACCCCCTGATATTTATATAATAGCAGTTGAATTAGTGAAGGGTAATAATTCTTTCACTCTTGTTATTTATATTGTTTATATATGTGTATATATGTGTATATATATTATCAAACTAATCGATTTGTCTTGGCATATAAGATAACTCAAAGGACACTAGTAAAGGAAGATATGGTACAACAGTGAAACTCTTTTTCAAGTAAGCTGTAATAAATAAAGTTCAAATTATCCATAATGGATTTGGCCAGCCCATTGGAAATGGATCAGATAAATTTTGAAGTTGGTATGGTGTTATTGCCAGACTTGGGAAGTTATCTCCATTAACTTATCCTGGTGGGATATGATGCCAAGCACGTTTAAAGAGTTACATCTCGAATTTCTAAAAGTAAGAAAAATGTTACTTCAATTATCTAACGCCTTAAAAGTTATTTGATATAAATCATTACTTTTTATTTTACAGATGTATTTTACTTTCGATGAATCTGCCTTGGAATACTATATAAGAAAAATTATAGGACAAAAATGGAAAGACTGGAAGAACACAGTGCATAGTTTTGTTGATTTAAATAAATTATTGGAGGAAAATATGGATAAGGCGATTGATGAACGAGTAGATCCAAACCAGTGGAAACAATTGGTTCCAGTTTGGTTTGACAAAGAGTATCAGGTATTGCTTTTGTTTAGTGGGGTTGCTCTTTAGTTATACCTACATGTATTGCTTGTCTCAGTTTCCTATCTACAGGTGAATGTATCCGAGAAAGCCAAACAATATAAAGCAAAGCATGATATCTTTCATACATGTGGTCAAAAGCCTTATGCTTAAATACGAGCGGATTTAGTAAGAATGATACTTTGATTAGCATGAGAATGATAGTAATTAACATTGAAATATATCTTTACAGGGACATGATGTTGGGATATTATATTTTTTCACCGAACACACACTCATGCTAAAGATGGAAGCATAAACCCGAGTGTTGATGAAATTTTGGTATTTATTTACTACCTTAGTTCCTAATGGATTTCAACATTTAGTGCATTCCTAATGGTTTAAATATTGTTTTAGGAACAATGTAAGCATATAATTGACAGCATGAATTTAAAGAGGGAAGAGGTGGAACACAGTCTTGATCTATAATCTGAGATCTTCAGTGAGGTAATGGGAAAAGAAGGGATTAGGACCTACTAGATCACATGTTCACGGATCAAACAAAGTTAATAAAATTACGATTGAGAAAATTCAAAAGAATTATGAAGCCGAGATGTAAAAATGCGAGCACAAGTGGAAGAGCTTAAAGAAGAACACAATACCGAGATGGCAGAAATGCAAGTTAAAATAGAATCAAAGTTTAACGAAGAACTTAAAGTGCAAAAGAAAGAGACAGATGATTTGAAGATTATGTTTAAATCTTTCATCTCCGCACCCAATAAAAAATCGTTTTTGAATAGGGTTTGAGTTTATATAGTTCTGCTAGTTGATTAAAACTCCCTCAGTTGGACTATTTTTGTATTGCTTTTTATGTAAAACTTCTATATTTTGTTATAACTCGGTATTTGTTAGCTTTTGTAATACATGGACATATTTTGGTTATGATGGAGTTAATTTTCGTTAATTTTTTAAGTGGTAACAAATTTGCACTAAGTTGTATCTTATTTTTCTTTACTTGATACTTAATTCCATTGAAGTGATGAAGCTGAACACGTTGAATGGAGCAAGATTCAGACATTAACTAACTGATGAGGTTGTGGTGCCTTATGACACCTTAAATCCTGTACCTACCTGAAGGTAATTATCATGCCTTAGGGTAACAGAATTGTTTTCTTCAAGTTTGAAATGATTATTTCGTTAATTTCTTTGCTTAAATTATAGACACTATTCTATGCAGATCCATTTGATGTGGAATCACAAAGGAAAACAGAAGAAGCTATCAGCCAGGTCATAATTTTCACATTTTCATCCACCAAATTACATTTTCAGTACATACAAAGTTTGTTTAATTATATATATTATGTTTGGATTTGTATTTATGCACAAAAGTATTGATGAGATCTGGGAAACTGCCTTGGAGCATAATCATGAAGCTTAAGCTAGAGTGGTATGTTTATTATACATACATACACGCTTTGAATCCATGTGTCACTATTTTGAGATTAACCTTTGAGAAACTGTTTAATTTAGTATGAATTTCATATTCAGTTATGAGAATGCTTTGATGAAGAGCCTGATGGAAACCGCCCAAAAGAAGTAGTGTTTAATGAAGCTTTGTTGACACGTGTACAGAACCAGAAAAATGAGACTTCAGAATCAGGTAATTAATATTAGTTCACAGATACTTATATAAAACTTACAAAAGAATTAGCATAGTTTATCTCTTATATTTGCAGCAAAATTAGCAGTGAATAATTCAAGCAAGATATTGAAACTTAACCAAATCTAAAAGTACCTCGATCAGATTTTTTTAAGATTCCACATTTAATCATACATGCTTATGTTAAATATGATTTTTTTTCGTTTGGTTAGCTATTTTGTCCAATCTGAGTTGGGTTCTTCTCAGCCAGCATGGAACAGAGTTGATTTACTTGTTAACAAGATGATGATTGGAGAAACGTATATTCCTACTTCCACTTGTCAATTAAATATTCTTTTCTTATATTTTAAATAACATATGCTTTTGTTTTTTCTCAGTGCAACTTTTACAGGAAACCATCGAAAAAATTGAATCCTTAAGAAATACATTATGTTAATGTAAATTCGTGCCTAATAATGTCTTTTATTATGGAATTTTAAGTTCTCAAAGAAGTGTATCAACAATTCTCAACTGATGTGCAGGTATATAATAAAAATAGATCATTACATTGTTTGTCAGAATTGCTTGTTATTACTTTTTTTCCCTTGTCGTTATATATGCTTTTCAAAATTTTAAACTTTCAGGTCCGAGAAGAAAGTAAAAGGGTTGGTCTAAAAATGAAGGTACGTGAAATGGTTTTGTGTTGAAACTAGGGGAAATACCAAATGGTCCCTGAACTATAGGCTAGTTATCAGTTAAGTCCTTGTGCTTTTCAATTTTCTTATATGGTCCTCGAACTATAGAAACTTGGTGCAGTATGTGCACGGTTAAGGATTTTGCAGGATATAGGGACTTATAATACAATTAACTCAAAAGAAGCACCTTTTATTGCTCGACTTCTGATTTTAAGATTTAAATTACACTACAGGTTGATCCAAGTTTTTATATGGAATAAAAATGTATTGAAGGATCTTATTGAAAATAAGGTATGAAAGATTGCAAGTATTTAATTTTACCATAACATTATTTAACAATGTATTTAATTTTACAGGAGTTGCAAATGCAATTGACTTAGCAGATAAATTTCTTCCAAAACTCAAGTCTTTGAATTGTAAGTTTCAAACTTTCGCCTATATTTTAGTAGATCCAACTACTTATTACTATGTTGTCCTTCATTTACTAGGCAAGCCTATGGTTATTATTTTTCGTGCATATTCCAAGGATCAAATCATCAAGATTCTACAACAAAGGATAATGGTAATAATTTCTTTACTTTAATCTTAATAACCATAATTTTAATAAAGAAAGTACTTATTTTATTAAATTTATACATCAAACAGGGACTCCCTTATAAAGTATTTCATCCACAAGCATTAGAACTATGTGCAAGAGTAAGTTTTTCTTTCTAAATCATTTTATTTAAAAATTAATCTATAAAAAGATCATATTTTGTTATCTAATGCAGAATGTTTCAGCTGCATCTAGTGATATGAGAAAGGCATTATGGGTTTGCAGGTTAGTAATAATTTTGTGTTTGCAAAGTTAAATAATTATGGTGACTAATTACTATTTATTTTTAATTTAGGAGTGCAATTGAGATGTTAGAAGCTGAAATAAAAGTATGTATTAATGATTTAAGCTCTTCTTTTGGTGAAGAACCTCAAAATATTATAGCAAAGCAAGAAAATTATATAGTAAGAGTTGATCACGTAGGGATTTCTTTGTCTAAAACATATAAATCTTCTGTAGTAGATATTATAAAATCTCTTCCACAGCATCAACATGTAAATAAATAAATAAAATAATGTTTACTTAATTGTTGAAATCTTATATACCTTTTATCCTTGTCTTGTTTTTTTACTGTAGTTTATTCTTTGTTCTGCTGTAAAACTTTTCCGTGAGGGTAAAAAGGATAGCACTGTTGGTGAGGTAAATTCTTTTTTCTGTGAGAAATTCAATGAAATTAAATATTAATATTTACTTATTTGTTGTAACCTTTGTGATGTAACAGTTGAATAAGTGTTATACTGATGTATGATAATATTTATAATGAAACTTTTTGTTTCATACAGACTCTTATGAGTAGTAACTTTTGAGCAAATTGAATTTTTTATTTGTATTTTCTAAATCAATTTAAAAAAAAAAAAAAGATATAGCATAAATAATTTTCACTAATGAAACATTTAGCTTAAAAAATTAGTTGCAATGTTACGAAAGAAAGTCATATACTGATTTCTTGTGCTGGTAAGGGTGGTTGTGTTGATTGAGGGTGTTATTTATTTTTTAAAATTTAAAAAAAGAATATGAAGTGTCAAGAATGAAGAAACTGAGAGCTACCAAAAAAGAAAATAGATTTTAGGGATTTTCTATTAGTAATAGAAAAATATCAAACATAAGATAATTGGTCCAAAATTAAATGTAACATTATTCCACTTTAAAATTATCCTTATTTAGGCCTAAATAACAAATAGTTGACTTTTAGTCTAAACTTATTTTAGTTAAAAAGTATTATAGAAAACCCACATGTGAACAAGTGTCGATCTTCACTAATGGAGAGATATATAATCAATGGAATATATAGTGTATTAGAAACAAATTTTTCATTGATAAATATAATATAAAATTTTTGACCTCCATAAATTGTTGTGGTTGTCAAAGTACAATATATTTAAATGATACACCTATTTGTTCTTCTCATGAAATCCTTATTACATTAACCTCTACAAAATTGTAAATATCATTACTTTGTCGCCTAATGTGCAACGTTTTGTAAAAGTTAATATGGATATAGTAGACAAGAACAAAGTTGTAGTAGTTTAATTAATTTGTAAAGATTATGAGAACCTTATTGTGTTTAGAAATCACTACAATATTTTTTTGGTCTCCTTTTATATTTCTAAGGACATTCCAATGTGCAATTTTGTAATGTTATTATACAACATGTTCCCCTACGTCATCATTATGTGATGGCGTAGTGTAAGTATAGGTCATATACTCACCAATCACTACGTTACATTTTCAATTTAACTATGTTACTAGAAATGTAATTAAGATTCCAATGATATCTCTCTCATTATATCAACTTTTATGAGTAAAAATAGAAATAGAAAACTCGACTGGATTACAAAGATTCATCTCGCGTATTGTTGGGAATTATATACTAACACCTTAGGTGTTGTGAGAGATGTTCTTACACCGCCTAGGAACAAATTAATGAAAAAAATTGATTAATTATAAAATTCCCCCTAGACGTAGGACCCTGGTCAGCTGCCAAAGCCACGACACCGAGTTATACAAAATTGATTAAATATATACACTAAGAATTTGATTGAGTGTTTATATTTGTATCACATATTATGTGTTCGTCTAGCAATAAGATTAAAACATGTTGAAGAACGGATTTTTAGATAGAATCAAAGGATTCGATTTGTGTTGGATTTTTCAATTTGAATTTTGTTACAAATTTTACAAATACACTCCCCGTATCGATTAGTTTTGATGATAAAGTAATTATGAAAAATATATAAGAGAACCTTAAGCGATGTATAAATAGAGACATATTAAGATATGAGAAATGTGTATTTTATAGTAGGAAAGTAGAGACAACAGTGTGTACATTATTATCAAATGATTAGCATTTGTTTAAATGAAATTTATACGACTTTGTAAGAATTGTACCTGGATCAAATCCCTTACATTTCCTTATTTCACTAACCCTATCTCTTTTGTGTCGCTGTCGAGGGTGATGTCTCGATTCACCCATCTTTCTTATTACCAATTGTTTTTTATTAAATTTCTCTGTATCTTTCGCAATTTGTATTCCCACCTATATATTATGGACAATGTTGCTTGATGTGTCTTAACTAGTTGTTGTTATAACATGTTATCTCATTTCTTATTTTTAAAATTTCTCATGTGGATTGCTTGAACTTTCATTTCAACGAAATTTTTTTTTTACACGATTCATTGTTTAATCAAATTCATTAATTGTTTATACTATGTTGTCAAAATATAACATAAGAACGATATAAAATTATATTTATATTACAAAATAAAATATTTAATATATGTCAGCCTTTATAATTAATCCCTCCAATTTCTCAAAGAAAGCTATTAGAGGGAGAAAAAATTTGAACCATCTTGAACTAGTCTCAAACTTTATATAATGTATATGCAAATTTGAATAAGAATAAGTGGATATGATTATTTATCTAATTAGAATTTTAATATGATATTTATAACTATTAGGATAATATATGTTAATAATCATATTGTTTCTAGCTTCATATGTGACAAAGTTGTAATTTGTAATCTTCGAACACCCAATTGTTTTATCTTATATATTTTTTTATGCAATGTTATCTTGACACATTTATCTGAAAATGGTCTTCAGCAAATTCAATAGAAAAGGTGAGTCATTTCTCTAAATTAATTCAAACTAAGCAATGAGAAAAAAACCTTGAAATTTTTGTAATAAACATTCCCATAAAAAATAGCAAAGATGTATGATGGAAAAATATTTGCTACTTTTATAACCCATTGATATATTTGGCTATTTTATAAAATAGGACCTACACTGTAACAAAAACATGTTTACAAATATTTTTGTAAATTTATTGAGTTTCAAGTAGGTACAATTTAAATTCGAAAATTGCACGATCAAAACTAAACATTGTGACACACCTAAACTAAAAAACAAAGAATGTTTTCACATATACATACATATTAATTAAAAAATCAGTCACTGCATCCATATTATATGGTAACATTAAGTGAGTGTAAGGGAAATTTTATCTTCTCATGCATAATTATTAACATATAACACTTTATTATTTTATTAAATTATAAATTTATCAATCAACCTATTTTTTTAATTTTGCAAGATTCTAATATGACAAACCTTTAAAAGTTGCTTGCGATTTTTTCCACAAGATGTAGGTCTACAAAAATACTCAAAATTCATATACTTAAAGAAAATTTAAAATTATTTCATGAAAAATTTAGGCTCAGATTCTTATTGATACAGGTTATATGTCAAAGATATAGTTCATGTTTCAATAAAATATTCTATTTGATAACACAGAATACTTCTAGGATCTAAAATAATGGATATATATACTTGTTGTATTAAAGCCTTTTCATACTCAAGAGTCGATAATGTACTACCTTAGCTTAACCTAAAAAATCCTATTCCAAAACCCCATGATATCAAACTCAGGTAGGAGTTAATAGAGGAGTTCCACCTAACAATCTAAATAATCCGCATATAGAGCAAAGTTTTTCCGAGAATAAGCCAATTTCATATTCAAGCTGATTGATTCAAGCCAGATAACGATATGGAAAATCAATTTATGATTTATGAAAACTACGATGGTTCTACACAACATGGTCAAGTTGTATCAAGTAAGATTTTTATACAGATGTGTGATACATACATTACTCAACTTGTCACTCAAGAGAAACTATATTACACCATGTTTCTATTTTGCATTACCGGAGGTGCGAGTGAATTGTTGTATCATCAACCATCACATACAATTATATCATAGACCAAACTGCAAGCAAGTTTCTTTGATCGCTATTGTCCACATGGTATGATAATGAAGAATCAAACACAGTTTGCTATTTTCCATCAAGATGATGGTTAAAGTGTAGGCGAGACATAAATAAAGTTTCAACATAGGTTATCTAGATGTCCACTTCATGGTTATACCCTTCAGTTTCAATTTGCGATGTTCCATCAAGGTCTCGATTAGAATTCATAATTGTATATAAATTACACTAAAAGAGAATATTTTTCAAATAAATGTGCCCTTGTATTATTTATCTATAACAAACCTTATTTTTCAAATAAATGTGCCCTTGTCTAAACTTATTTTAGTTGAAAAGTATTATAGCAAACCCACATGTGAACAAGTGTCGATCTTCACTAATAGAGAAGTATATAATCAATAAAATATATAGTGTATTCGAAACAAATATTTCATTGATAAATATAATATAAATTTGTGACCTCCATAAATTGTTGTGGTTGTCAAAGTACAATATATTTAAATGATAAACCTATTTGTTCTTCTCATGAAATCCTTATTACATTAACCTCTACAAAATTGTAAATATTATTACTTTGTCACCTAATGTGCAACGTTTTGTAAAAGTTAATATGGATATAGTAGACAAGAACAAAGTTGTAGTAGTTTAATTAATTTATAAAGATTATGAGAACCTTATTGTGTTTAAAAATCACTACAATATTTTTTTGGTCTCACTCATGGAGAGATATATAATCAATGGAATATATAGTTTATTAGAAACAAATTTTTCATTGATAAATACAATATAAAATTTGTGTCCTCCATTAATTGTTGTGGTTGTCAAAGTACAATATATTTAAATGATAAACTTATTTGTTCTTCTCATGAAAGCCTTATTACATTAACTTCTGCAAAATGGTAAATATTATTATTCTGTCACCTAATGTGCAACGTTTTGTAAAAGTTAATATGGATAGAAAAGAACGAAGTTGTAGTAGTTTAATTAATTTGTAATGATTATGAGAACGTGATTGTATTTGGAAATCACTACAATATTTTTTTGGCCTCCTTTTATATTTATAAGGCCATTCTAATGTGCAATTTTGTAATGTTATTATACAACATATTCCCCTACGTCATCATTATGTGATGGCGTAGTGTAAGTATAGGTCATATACTCACCAATCACTACGTTACATTTTCAATTTAACTTTGTTACTAGAAATGTAATTAAGATGGTACTCATGTCTCTCTCATTATATCAAGTTATATGAAAAGAAATAGAAATGGAGATCTCGACTGGATTACAAAGAATCATCTGGAAGATGATTATAAGAAATTATATGGTTTATTAAAGTCTTGCATATCGTATTTGACTTGTAAGGTGTCATGTGTCTATTAAACTAATATATACTCTTGTTGTATTTATTTTTTGCCTTTCAATCTTTAAATGAATTAGATATATTTTGACAAAAAGGGCTACTATATATTTTTTTCTCATATATATTTAATTAAATAATTATAGAAATACAATATCACAACATATCCTAAATACACATTTTACAAGTTAATCAATAGTAACCCAAAACATCTCTACCCTAGACACTTATTACTACTGAAATCTTCCAAAGGAAATCATTGTCCACTACGGTGAAAGTTGCATCTACTATCAAAGGTATCTTATCTGTTTCTGAGACGTAATTGTGTGAGCAACCATCTTGGAATCGATCGAGCCAAACTAACTCATAATCTAATCCTGCAAAATAATATTCATCGATAGGAGTATGTGAGATCTCCAAACCATCATTAAAATCTTCAACCTCATTCAACATATCATTAATTTCCTCCCGACCATCTTCAACAATTTTTTGCGCCGGAAGGACAATCTCTAGCGACGAGTGGAAAATTTTGTTTGGGTCATCAATTTTGAATTTCTGAGGGGCCAACACATTTTGGAAAGAGATATTTTGGCCTTTTGCGACTGATTCCTGCATGAGGTTCTTGGCGAGATGGCATAGTATTGTCGTGTTCATCCGTATAAGTTCCAATAAGAATAGTAGGGTTGGTTTTGTTTTGATCTACTTGCTTTCGACCTAGGCACTCCTTTGAAGTGACACATTTGTAGTAACTCCTGGTTTGATTCAAAATATTGATTATAATTCATTTGAAACTTACTAAACGTCTATAAATACATTAAAAAGCAAATACACATTTTTTGACGTCCTATATAAGTGTGAAATAAGGTTAATACAATAAAGATTTCATATTACTTTTACATTGTTGACCAAATCTTATCAAATTCATTAAGTCGTATTTATTTAGAATGAAATCTAATATTTAATTTAAAACTAAGTCAAAAAAATTATATACTCCTATGCAAGGGTGCTAATACATTTCCTTGGATCCCAATAAAATGGAATATAATAAGAAAAAATTTACCTTTTAAAACTTTAAAACATAGAAACCTTTCTAAATAAATTCATTAATATAAACCTAAAACTAACATTAATTTTTTGTCAAACTCATTGGTCGGTAGTACTGTATTTCTTAAAAAAAACTTATATTTCTTAATAATTTAAATTACTTAACAAGAAATAGACTTTTTTCATTTTTAAAAAAAAAAACAAGACGACTAATCTTCACTACCAATTCAAAGATTTCCACGGTATCAATTACATACTAATAGTAGTTTTGAAACTCTCTTTTTCCAAAAGCATAATTCTCAAGTACCTACACCATAGAGTTTAAATAACAAACTCACTAATAAACAAAATTTACCTGAAAAGCTTTATTGATCTATCTATATGAATTAATAAACTTCTTCAAACTGAAGGAGTTGAGCGTAATAGGGTTTCCATCATTGAGATGAAACACTATTTTGGTTGATGAAAACCTAAAAGTTTTTCTAGTCTCTCTTTGTTTTTTGTTTGTAATAATCTTAAAAGAAAAATATACATTAATGGTTAAATTTTTTGAAGAACTAGTTATTAAAAGTTAGAAGTTAAAAATATTAGCAGAACCTTTTCATAGCCACCATTCTTGGTGACCTACAAATATTAAAATTAGACAAATAGTTAACTAATTAAAAAACAAAAAAAAACAAAGAAGTAAAACCTTAAAATTTATATAGAGGAAATCAATTTAAAAATTGCTTTACTAATTTAAGTATGACTAGTTGATGCATATTTCAATGGTTAAAACTATGGATTGATATTTCATAAACTTTTATATTTACTTCGATGAATATAAAACTGAAATTTTTTTTACATATGGTTTTATAGAATTTTGGGTTCCAATATTATAATATGCTGATACAACCGAAAAATTAGATATACAGCATGGGAGTTTATTTATTTGGGAATGCATTATTGTTGTTAGATGATTTATCGATGATTTTTTTATATTTCCCTTAGGTTTCATATATTTTTTTTATCTACCAATCATTACATGGGTATCCAGACTTCCTGGAAAGTAATAATTCTGTGGTGATTGCAAAATTAATTTTAGTTAACATTCATATATATGACATGTTTTTGTTTGGTGTGTTAGATTGAATCCTTTGTATAGATTGTGTTTGTCATCTTTGTATTCTTCGACAATATGTTATATATCTTCTTATAGTTAACTTTTTGTTTAGTCTATATATTTAACTAGGTATTACACAACAAAAAATTTAATGAACTAAAACGAAAATAAATTACTAAATAATAAAATATATATGTATACAATATAAATTAAGAATATTATTCTATATGTTCTAGCATGGTTGTGTGAGATTGGAAATGGAATGGAAAGAAAATGTATTGTATTTGTATATACAAGAATATGTGGGTGGTTCAAATATAGTGGGATTAATTTTTATATAATGTAATGGCTATCTAGGCCACATTTTGGTTATAATTTTAGTATCATAATTCTAATTTATTTCTTTGTGCTTTATTATATATATTTGTTTAATTTATTAGTTATTTTTTCTATTGATTTTTATCTTGCTCCTCTTGGGTTGTAACCCCTTTAACGTTGTTTGTTTTTCTTAAATAAAAAATCTAATACTTTATATTCATAGTTTTATTTAATAACCAAGTTCATTGTCAAATTGCACAAGACAACAACTCAATAAGAAAGTGACAGATGGAAAATAATATAATCATATTAGTCTAATTTATGGGTGGACACATGACAATATGAATATATTTATCCATTAGAATATACCATGTATTTGTAGGACTGAATGTAAGTTATTTAATACGAATAGATTAACACATGCTCGACTATTAGGTTTTTGTGTAACTTATAGAATATTTTAATTTAAAATGTTTAGTATATTTTAGTATGTATAATTATTTATGGTAAGAAAATTACAACAAAACAATATATAAATAATTTATATTATTCAGAACATAATATACCATATATATTATCTTTATATAATTATAAACTGATTAGTTTATGAATTATAATTATTTAATATAATTATAAAGTGATTAATATACTAACCTTGATTATTTTAAGAAGATATCTGGATATTATCGAAATGCAATGATCATCTATCTCTAAACTATAATTTAAAATTACTTCAATTTTTATAGAGTACACCACCTTATGAAAAAAATGATTATATGTGAACAGTTAGAACCGTACATTATTTTTATAATATATAAGTATCCATTGTATTTAACATTAAACTAATCATGAATATTTTGATATTTTTGATTTTTTAATTAAATAAAATTATATATCACTAACCCATAAACCACCAAATCATATTAATTACATTTTTATATAAGAAAAAAGTACCTGTAAATAACATCGAAAAATATGTTTTAAATAAATAATTCTCTCAATTATATCAAGAAAATATCAATTTTTTTATATGACTAGTTAGATTTAATATAATTTTTACATAAAAGAATAAGATCTCAAATTGCCCAACAAAATGAAAATATTTATAATGAAACTTTTTGTTTTTTTATAAAATCTTATGAGTAGTAACTGCTTTATAGGATCTCAAGTTCTTATCTGTATTTTCTAAATCAATTTCAAAAAATATAGATCTAGCATGAATAATTTTCACTTATAAAATGTTTAGCTTATAAAATTAGTTGCAATGTTACAAAAAATGTCATATACCGATTTCTTATGGTGGGTGGGTGTGGTTGTTTGATGGTGGACGTTATTTTTTTTATTTATAGAAAAGATAAATTGTCAAGAAAGAAGAAGTGGAGAGATACCAAAGAAGGAAATAAAATTTAGGTTTTTTTTATTAGTATTAGTAGGTACTAGAAAAATTAAAACATAAGATAATTGGACCCAAACAAAATATAACTTTTTTCACCTCCAGACTTATCCTTATTTAGACCCAAATAACAAATAGTGAACTTTTAGTATAAACTTATTTTAGTTGAAAATTATTATAGCAAGAACACATGTGAACTGAACAAGTGTCTTGATCTCCACTAATGGAGAAATATATAATCAATGGAATACATGGTCTATTAGAAACAAAATTTTCATTGATACATATAATATAAAATTTGTGACTTCCATCAGTTGTTGTGATTCTCAAAGTACAATATATTTAATTGATAAACTTATTTGTTCTTCTCATGAAAGCCTTATTACCTAAGCCTCAACATAATGGTAAATCTCATTACATGGTCACCTAATGTGCAATATTTTGTAAACGTATATATGGATATAGTAGACAAGAACAAAGTTGTAGTAGTTTCAATAATTTGTAAAGATTATGAGAACCTTATGTGGTTTGGAAATCACTACAATATTTTTTTTCCTCCTCCTTAATTGCTAAGGGCATTCCAATGTGTAATTTTGAAATGTTAGTAAACAACATGTTTCCTACGTCATCATTAGGTGACGTCGTAGTGTAAGTGGAGGTCATCTACTCACCAATAATTACGTTAGATTTTCAATATAACATTGTTACTAGAAATGTAATTAAGATTCTACTGATGTCTCTCTCATTATATCAACTTTTATGAGTGAAATGGAAATAGGAAACTCGACTGGATTACAATGATTCATCTCGCATATTGTTGGGAATTTTATACTAACACCTTAGGTGTTGTGAGAGATGTGCTTACACTGCCTAGGCACAAATTAATCAAAAAAATTAATTAATTATAAAATTCCCCCTTGACGTAAGACCTTGGTCAACTACCAAAGCTACGAAACCGATTATACAAAATTGATTAAATATATACACTAAGAGTTTGATTGAGTATTTATATTTGTATCCCATATTATGTGTTCGTCTGGCAATAAGATTAAAACATGTTGAAGAACGGATTTTAGATGGAATCAAAGGATTCGATTTGTTTTGGATTTTTCAATTTGAATTTTGTTATAAATTTTACAAATACACTCCTCGTATCGATAAGTTTTGATGATAAAGTCATTATCAAAAATATATAAGAGAACCTTAAGATATTTATAAATAGAGAGAGATTAAGATATGAGAAATGTGTATTTTTTAGTAGGAGAGTAGAGTCAAGAGTGTGTACATTTATTATCAAATGATTAGCATTTGTTTAACAGAAATTTATACGACTTTGGAAGAATTGTACCTGGATCAAATCCCTTACACTTCCTTATTTCACTTAACTTATTACCAATTGTTTCTTATTAAATTTCTCTATATCTTTTACAATTTGTATTCCCAACTATATCTTATGGACAATGTTGCTTGATGTGTCTGAACTTGCTGTTGTTATAGCATGTTATCTCTGTTCTTATTTTTAAAATTTCTCATGTGGATTGCTTGAACTTCCATTTCAACGAAATTTCTTTCTTACACGATTCATAGTTTAATCAAATTCATTTATTGTTCATATTATGTAGTCAAAATAGAACATAAGAACGATATACAATTATATTTATATTACAAAAGAAAATATTCAACATATGTCAGCGTTTATAATTAATCCCTTCAAATTCTCAAATCAAGCTATTAGAGTGAGAAAAAATTTGAACCATCTTGAACTAGTCTCAAACTATATATAATGTATATTCAAATTTGAATAAGAATAAGTGGATATGATTATTTATCTAATTAGAATTTTAATATGATATTTATAACTATTAGGGTAATATATGTTAATAATAATATTGTTTCTAGCTTCATATGTGACAAAGTTGTAATTTGTAATCTTCGAACACCCAATTGTTTTATCTTATATATTTTTTATGCAATGTTATCCTGACACCTTTATCTGAAAATGGTCTTTAGAAAATTTTGAAAATGTAAGTCATTTCTCTAAATTAATTCGAACTAAGCAATGAAAAAAAACCTTGAAATTTTTTGAATAAATATTCCCATAAAAACTTGCAAAGTTGTATGATGGAAAAAAATTTGATACTTTTATAATCCATTGCTATATTTGGCTATTTTATAAAACAGGACCTACACTGGAAGAAAAACTAGTTTACAAATATTTTTATAAATTTATTGTGTTTCAAGTAGGCACAATTTAAATTCGAAAATCGCACGATCAAAACTAAACATTGTGACCCACCTAAACTAAAAAACAAAGAATGTTTTCACATATACATACATATCAATTGAAAAATCAGTCACTGCATCCATATTATAGGGACACATTAAGTGAGTGTAAACGAAATTTGGTCTTCTCATGCATAATTATTAACATATAACAATTTATTATTTTATCAAATTATAAATTTATCAATCAACATATTTTTTATGATTTTGCAATATTCTAATATGACATAGCTTTAAAACTTGCTTGCGATATTCTCCCCAAGATGTATGTCTACAAAAATAATCAAAATTCATATACTAAAAGAAAATTTAAAATTATTTCACGAAAAATTTAGGCTCAGATTCTTATTGATTCAGGTTATATGTCAAAGATATAGTTCATGTCTCAATAAAATATTCTATTTGATCACACAAAATACTTCTAGGATCTAAAATAATAGATATATATCCTTGTTGTATTAAAGCCTTTTCATACTCAAGAGTAGAGAATGTACTACCTTAGCGTAACCTAAAAAATCCTATTCCAAAACCCCCATGATATCAAACTCGGGTAGGAGTTAATAGAGGAGTTCCACCTAACAATTTGAATAATCCGCATATAAAGCAAGGTTTTTCCGAGAATAAGCCAGTTTCATATTTAAGCTGCTTGATTCAAGCCAGATCACGATATGCAAAATCAATTTATAATTTATGGAAACTACGATGGTGCTACACAACAAGGTCAAGTTGTATCGAGTAAGATTTTTAGACAGATGTGTGATACCTACATTACTCAACTTGTCACTCATGAGACACTATATTACACCATTTTACTATTTTGATTTACCGGAGGTTTGAGTCAATGGTTGTATCATCGACCATCACATACAATTATATCATGGACAAAACTGCAAGCAAGTTTCTTTGATTGCTATTATCCACACGGTATGATAATGAAGAATCAAACAGAGCTTGCCATTTTCCACCAAGACGATGGTTAAAGTGTAGGCGAGACATAGATTAAGTTTCAACATAGGTTAACTAGATGTCCACTTCATGGTTATACCCTTCAGTTTCAATTTGTGATGTTCTATCAAGGTCCGATTATAATTCACAATTGAAAATAAATTACATTGAAAGAGACGATTTTTCAAAGAAATGTGCCCTTGTATTTTTTATTTATACCAAACCTTATTGTTATTAATTGTTTTGTTTTTTCTATGATCTGCATTACTAAAAAAATTGTCATTAACATATCTAGTTATATTTTTAAAAATTAAGGAATACATTAACACACTAATATATAGATAATTAACTAATAATGTTTTTATTTATAATAGATAAAATAGCATAAAGTGTCAAAAAATATTCTTAACATATCTTATTTTTCTCCCAAAATGTCAAGTTATTACTCTTCATCTTCAAGTTCTTTACATGTTCTTTACAGGTTCTTTACAGTGTTGAAATTATGGATGCGTATTTACCTCCATGGATAATATATACAGTGTTTCTGAAGCTATTATTGGGTCTGATGAGACTAGTTTTGAAGCCAGGTATATATATATATATATATATATATATATATATATATATATATATATATATATATATATATATATATATATATATGCAGTAATTAAATATTAATATTGAAAATAATTAATTCAGTGTTATGTTATTATGATGTAGTTTTGTTACGGAACAAGTATCGATGGGATTTAATGATAGTTTAGAAATGGTTGAATAAAATTGTGAAGATGAAGAAGGATTGAAAAAGAGTGTTTGGAATAGGAAATGCCAAACTTTTTTCTCATATGAGTTGTATGTTTGTTAAAGGGTTTAAGTATAGTGGTGGATCTTATACTCTTTCTATTGGCCCTGTTTGATCTATATATGTATTTTGAATTCTTTTTTGGACACAAACTTTTTAAGGTTTATGTAATCTCTTGGTTGTATTAATGAGCTTTGTACAAGGTTTATTTTTGGGGCATTTTGGGTAGCTTATCGTTGATATTTGAAAACAATTGGGTGAAGAAACACGGTTATGTTGAAAGTGAAATTTAAAGTATCTTGAAAACATTTCTCTATTTGTAAAGATAGAAAATTATATGTTGTATATGCTTAATATACTGGTAATTTAATTAATAAAACAACTATACTCTTACGTTATTGAAGGTCCACTAGTTAAGAGTGTTATCTTCATTAAAATATCTTCATTAAGAGTGTTACTTTTACAAGATAAAGGACTAAATTGCAGAAGATTCCTTACTTTTATACCATAAGTAAGAGAAAACAAAATATACAACAATTAATATGCTTTTTTCTTCCTTAGTCTTTACAGTTTACACCATGAAATTCCACAACATAATTGGAGGTTTTTCAAAATTGACATCTAAACTTAATAAAGGAACATAAACATCAAACAAAAATTAAAAATTGAAATGAAATATAATTAAGGATACGATTCGTTCAGAAGTAGTTTATAGTAGAAGCCCAAATAGCATGACCCCATTTTAAACAACAGAAGCCCAATATCACTTTGGAAAAAAAGAAGAAGAGAGAAGCCCATCTTCAAACCCATCTTGCAACTGAATCTCTTTTAAATTAAATATAAAAGGAACATAACAAATTTAGCAAAACAACCAAATATATCTCTCTACACTTACTTCTCACCCGAAAAAAAGACTCACTTCTCAACGGAAAATACACTCATTTCTCACCGGAAAATTCTCTATTGTACGAGAAGGAAAACTCTTCATTTCACCACGTTGATTTCTATTTCTCAATTCAATGGCTTCTTAGCTTCGCTCTCTCCCTGTGCCTCTTCACCTCTTTTAATATGCAATTTGCTCAGGTACATATTGTTTGTCTCATAAATTATTGTCTTATCCGATTTCTTTTTCATGTTTAGCTATTATTTTTATCTGTAATATATGGAATTTCATTTAAACAATCAATTTTCTGATATTCATAATATATTTATCTATTTATAATTAGTTTAGGTCAAACCAATTGTAGAATTCATATAATGTAATGTAACTGTATGATATGATTATCTATAGATTAATTTTTTAATAGAGTTTATATAATAATTTTGTTTGAATCAAAGTGTGTTTTATCGATTAACCTTTGTTATTTAGTTGAATCAGTGTATATTCTGAAATTGTTATATAGTTGAATCAAAGTGTGATTTATCATTTAAGCTTTGTTATTTAGTTGAATCAGCGTATGTTCTGAAATTGTTATGTAGTTGAATCAAAGTGTGTTATGTAAACTAAGTATATTTAATAAATCAAATCTTAATTGTTTAGTTTAATTATCTATACACTAAACTTGTTATGTAGTTAAATCAGATTTAAGAAAGGAAAACTATCCAAAGATTAACAAAAAATGGTTCAAGGAAAAGAAGTTTAAGTGGCTCTTCAAGTAAGAGATCAAACATTCCAGTACATTCTACTTCAAATGAGGCAGTCACATCGCCAGTATATCATGATTCCATACAATCACCACCCCCTGATATTTATTCAATAGCAGTTGAATTACTGAAGGGTAATAATTCTTTCACTCTTGTTATTTATATTGTTTATATATGTGTATATATGTGTATATATGTGTATATATATTATCAAACTAATCGATTTGTCTTGGCATATAAGATAACTCAAAGGACACTAGAAAAGGAAGATATGGTACAACAGTGAAACTCTTTTTCAAGTAAGCTGTAATAAATAAAGTTCAAATTATCCATAATGGATTTGGCCAGCCCATTGGAAATGGATCAGATAAATTTTGAAGTTGGTATGGTGTTATTGCCAGACTTGGGAAGTTATCTCCATTAACTTATCCTGGTGGGATATGATGCCAAGCACGTTTAAAGAGTTACATCTCGAATTTCTAAAAGTAAGAAAAATGTTACTTCAATTATCTAACGCCTTAAAAGTTATTTGATATAAATCATTACTTTTTATTTTACAGATGTATTTTACTTTCGATGAATCTGCCTTGGAATACTATATAAGAAAAATTATAGGACAAAAATGGAAAGACTGGAAGAACACAGTGCATAGTTTTGTTGATTTAAATAAATCTTTGGAGAAAAATATGGATAAGGCGATTGATGAACGAGTAGATCCAAACCAGTGGAAACAATTGGTTCCAGTTTGGTTTGACAAAGAGTATCAGGTATTGCTTTTGTTTAGTGGGGTTGCTCTTTAGTTATACCTACAGGTATTGCTTGTCTCAGTTTCCTATCTACAGGTGAATGTATCCGAGAAAGCCAAACAGTATAAAGCAAAGCATGATATCTTTCATACATGTGGTCAAAAGCCTTATGCTTAAATACGAGCGGATTTAGTAAGAATGATACTTTGATTAGCATGAGAATGATAGTAATTAACATTGAAATATATCTTTACAGGGACATGATGTTGGGGATATTATATTTTTTCACCGAACACACACTCATGCTAAAGATGGAAGCATAAACCCGAGTGTTGATGAAATTTTGGTATTTATTTACTACCTTAGTTCCTAATGGATTTCAACATTTAGTGCATTCCTAATGGTTTAAATATTGTTTTAGGAACAATGTAAGCATATAATTGACAGCATGAATTTAAAGAGGGAAGAGGTGGAACACAGTCTTGATCTATAATCTGAGATCTTCAGTGAGGTAGTGGGAAAAGAAGGGATTAGGACCTACTAGATCACATGTTCACGGATCAAACAAATTTAATAAAATTACGATTGAGAAAATTCAAAAGAATTATGAAGCCGAGATGTAAAAATGCGAGCACAAGTGGAAGAGCTTAAAGAAGAACACAATACCGAGATGGCAGAATTGCAAGTTAAAATAGAATCAAAGTTTAACGAAGAACTTAAAGTGCAAAAGAAAGAGACAGATGATTTGAAGATTATGTTTAAATCTTTCATCTCCGCACCCAATAAAAAATCGTTTTTGAATAGGGTTTGAGTTTATATAGTTCTGCTAGTTGATTAAAACTCCCTCAGTTGGACTATTTTTGTATTGCTTTTTATGTAAAACTTCTATATTTTGTTATAACTCGGTATTTGCTAGCTTTTGTAATACATGGACATATTTTGGTTATGATGGAGTTAATTTTCGTTAATTTTTTAAGTGGTAACAAATTTGCACTAAGTTGTATCTTATTTTTCTTTACTTGATACTTAATTCCATTGAAGTGATGAAGCTGAACACGTTGAATGGAGCAAGATTCAGACATTAACTAACTGATGAGGTTGTGGTGCCTTATGACACCTTAAATCCTGTACCTACCTGAAGGTAATTATCATGCCTTAGGGTAACAGAATTGTTTTCTTCAAGATTGAAATGATTATTTCGTTAATTTCTTTTCTTAAATTATAGACACTATTCTATGCAGATCCATTTGATGTGGAATCACAAAGGAAAACAGAAGAAGCTATCAGCTAGGTCATAATTTTCACATTTTCATCCACCAAATTACATTTTCAGTACATACTAAGTTTGTTTAATTATATATATTATGTTTGGATTTGTATTTATGCACAAAAGTATTGATGAGAACTGGGAAACTGCCTTGGAGCATAATCATGAAGCTTAAGCTAGAGTGATATGTTTATTATACATACATACACGCTTTGAATCCATGTGTCACTATTTTGAGATTAACCTTTGAGAAACTGTTTAATTTAGTATGAATTTCATATTCAGTTATGAGAATGCTTTGATGAAGAGCCTGATGGAAACCGCCCAAAAAAAATAGTGTTTAATGAAGCTTTGTTGACAGGTGTACAGAACCAGAAAAATGAGACTTCAGAATCAGGTAATTAATATTAGTTCACAGATACTTATATAAAACTTACAAAAGAATTAGCATAGTTTATCTCTTATATTTGCAGCAAAATTAGCAGTGAATAATTCAAGCAAGATATTGAAACTTAACCAAATCTAAAAGTACCTCGATCAGATTTTTTTAAGATTCCACATTTAATCATACATGCTTATGTTAAATATGATTTTTTTTCGTTTGGGTAGCTATTTTGTCCAATCTGAGTTGGGTTCTTCTCAGCCAGCATGGAACAGAGTTGATTTACTTGTTAACAAGATTATGATTGGAGAAACATATATTCCTACTTCCACTTGTCAATTAAATATTCTTTTCTTATATTTTAAATAACATATGCTTTTGTTTTTTCTCAGTGCAACTTTTACAGGAAACCATCGAAAAAATTGAATCCTTAAGAAATACATTATGTTAATGTAAATTCGTGCCTAATAATGTCTTTTATTATGGAATTTTAAGTTCTCAAAGAAGTGTATCAACAATTCTCAACTGATGTGCAGGTATATAATAAAAATAGATCATTACATTGTTTGTCAGAATTGCTTGTTATTACTTTTTTTCCCTTGTCGTTATATATGCTTTTCAAAATTTTAAACTTTCAGGTCCGAGAAGAAAGTAAAAGGGTTGGTCTAAAAATGAAGGTACGTGAAATGTTTTTGTGTTGAAACTAGGGGAAATACCCAAATGGTCCCTGAACTATAGGCTAGTTATCAGTTAAGTCCTTGTGCTTTTCAATTTTCTTATATGGTCCTCGAACTATAGAAACTTGGTGCAGTATGTGCACGGTTAAGGATTTTGCAGGATATAGGGACTTATAATACAATTAACTCAAAAGAAGCACCTTTTATTGCTCGACTTCTGATTTTAAGATTTAAATTACACTACAGGTTGATCCAAGTTTTTATATGGAATAAAAATGTATTGAAGGATCTTATTGAAAATAAGGTATGAAAGATTGCAAGTATTTAATTTTACCATAACATTATTTAACAATGTATTTAATTTTACAGGAGTTGCAAATGCAATTGACTTAGCAGATAAATTTCTTCCAAAACTCAAGTCTTTGAATTGTAAGTTTCAAACTTTCGCCTATATTTTAGTAGATCCAACTACTTATTACTATGTTGTCCTTCATTTACTAGGCAAGCCTATGGTTATTATTTTTCGTGCATATTCCAAGGATCAAATCATCAAGATTCTACAACAAAGGATAATGGTAATAATTTATTTACTTTAATCTTAATAACCATAATTTTAATAAAGAAAGTACTTATTTTATTAAATTTATACATCAAACAGGGACTCCCTTATAAAGTATTTCATCCACAAGCATTAGAACTATGTGCAAGAGTAAGTTTTTCTTTCTAAATCATTTTATTTAAAAATTAATCTATAAAAAGATCATATTTTGTTACTTAATGCAGAATGTTTCAGCTGCATCTAGTGATATGAGAAAGGCATTATGGGTTTGCAGGTTAGTAATAATTTTGTGTTTGCAAAGTTAAATAATTATGGTGACTAATTACTATTTATTTTTAATTTAGGAGTGCAATTGAGATGTTAGAAGCTGAAATAAAAGTATGTATTGATGATTTAAGCTCTCCTTTTGGTGAAGAACCTCAAAATATTATAGCAAAGCAAGAAAATTATATAGTAAGAGTTGATCACGTAGGGATTTCTTTGTCTAAAACATATAAATCTTCTGTAGTAGATATTATAAAATCTCTTCCACAGCATCAACATGTAAATAAATAAATAAAATAATGTTTACTTAATTGTTGAAATCTTATATACCTTTTATCCTTGTCTTGTTTTTTTACTGTAGTTTATTCTTTGTTCTGCTGTAAAACTTTTCCGTGAGGGTAAAAAGGATAGCACTGTTGGTGAGGTAAATTCTTTTTTCTGTGAGAAATTCAATGAAATTAAATATTAATATTTACTTATTTGTTGTAACTTTTGTGATGTAACAGTTGAATAAGTGTTATACTGATGTATGATAATATTTATAATGAAACTTTTTGTTTCATATAGACTCTTATGAGTAGTAACTTTTGAGCAAACTGAATTTTTTATTTGTATTTTCTAAATCAATTTTAAAAAAAAAAAAGATCTAGCATAAATAATTTTCACTAATGAAACATTTAGCTTAAAAAATTAGTTGCAATGTTACGAAAAAAAGTCATATACTGATTTCTTGTGCTGGTAAGGGTGGTTGTGTTGATTGAGGGAGTTATTTATTTTTTAAAATTTAAAAAAAGAATATGAAGTGTCAAGAATGAAGAAGCTGAGAGCTACCAAAAAAGAAAATAGATTTTAGGGATTTTCTATTAGTAATAGAAAAATATCAAACATAAGATAATTCGTCCAAAATTAAATGTAACATTATTCCACTTTAAAATTATCCTTATTTAGGCCTAAATAACAAATAGTGGACTTTTAGTCTAAACTTATTTTAGTTAAAAAGTATTATAGAAAACCCACATGTGAACAAGTGTCGATCTTCACTAATGGAGAGATATATAATCAATGGAATATATAGTGTATTAGAAACAAATTTTTCATTGATAAATACAATATAAAATTTGTGACCTCCATCAATTGTTATGGTTGTCAAAGTACAATATATCTAAATGATAAACTTATTTGTTCTTCTCATGAAAGCCTTATTACATTAGCCTTTACAAAATGGTAAATATCATTACTCTGTCACCTAATGTGCAACGTTTTGTAAAAGTTAATATGGATAGAAAAGAACAAAGTTGTAGTAGTTTAATTAATTTGTAAAGACTATGAGAACGCGATTGTGTTTGGAAATCACTACAATATTTTGTTGGCCTCCTTTTATATTTTTAAGGCTATTTTAATGTGAAATTTTGTAATGTTATTATACAACATATTCCTACGTCATCATTCTGTGATGGCGTAGTGTAAGTTGAGGTCATATACTCATCAATCATTATGTTAGATTTTCAATATAACTTTGTTACTAGAAATGTAATTAAGATGCTACGCATGTCTCTCTCATTTTATCAAGTTATATGAGAAGAAATAGAAATAGAGATCTCATCTGGATTACAAAGAATCATCTTGCAGATTATCTTCCTAATTATTGGATTATAAGAAATTATATGGTTTATTAAAGTCTTGCATATCGTATTTGACTTGTAAGGTGTCATGTGTCTATTAAACTGATATATACTCTTGTTGTATTTATTTTTTTTCCTTTCAATCTTTAAATGAATTAGATATATTTTGACAAAAAGGGCTACTATATATTTTTTTCTCATGTATATTTAATTAAATAGTTATAAAAATACAATATCACAACATATCCTAAAGACACAGTTTGCAAGTTAATCAATAGTAACCCAAAACATCTCTACCCTAGACACTTATTACTACTGAAGTCTATCAAAGGAAATCGGTGTCCACTACGGTGAAAGTTGCGTCTGATATCAAAGGTATCTTATCTGTTTCTGAGACCTAACGTTGTGAGCAGCCATCTTTGAATCGATCTATCCAAACTAACTCATCATCTAGTCCTGCAAAAAAATCTTCATCGATAGAAGTATGTAAGATCTCCAAACCATCCTTAAAATCTTCAACCTCTTTCAACATATCATTAATTTCCTCCCTACCATCTTCAACATTTTTGGTGCCCAAAGGACAATCTCTAGCGACGAGTAGAAAAACTTGTTTAGGTCATCAATTTTGAATTTTTGATGGTCATGCACATTTTGGAAAGAGATATTTCAGCCTTTTGCGAGAGATTCTGTCACGAGGTTCTTGGCGAGTTGGCATAGGATGATTGTGTTCATCTGTATAATTCACAATAAGAATAGTAGGGTTGGTTTTGTTTTGATCTACTTGCTTTAGTCCAAGGCACTCCTTTGAAATGACACATTTATAGTAACTCCAGGTTTTATTCAAAATATTGATTATAATTCATTTGAAACTTACTAAATTTCTATAAATACATTAAAAGCAAATACGCATTTTTTCGACGTCCTATATAAGTGTTAAATAAGGTTAATACAATAAAGATTTCATATTATTTTTAAATTGTTGACCAAATCTTATCAAATTCATTAAGTTGTATTTATTTAAAATGAATTCTAATATTTAATTTAAAACTAAGTCAAAAAAAATTATATACTATTATGCAAGGGTGCTAATACATTTCCTTGGTTCCCAATAAAATAGAATATAATAAAAAAACATAACCTTTTAAAACTTTAAAACTTAGAAACATTTCTAAATAAGTACATTAATATAAACCTAAGACTAACTTTAATTTTTGGTCAAACTCATTTGTCGGTAGTACTGTATTTCTTTAAAAAAAACTTGTATTTCTTAATCATTTAAACTACTTAACAAGAAATACACTTTTTTGCTTCCCTAAAATAGGTTTTTTCTTTTTGTTTTAAAAAAACAAGACGACTAATATTCACTACCAATTCAAAGATTTCCACGGTATCAATTACATATTAATAGTAGTTTTGAAACTCCCTTTTTCCAAACGCATACCTCACAAGTAACTACACCCTAGAGTTTAAATAACAAACTCGTTGATAAACAAAATTTACTTGAAAATCTTTATTGATCTATCTATATGAATTAATAAACTTCTTCAAACTGAAGGAGTTAGGCGTAATAGGGTTTCCTTAATCGAGATGAAACACTATTTTGGTTGATGAAAACCTAAAAGTTTTTCTAGTCTCTATTTGTTTTTTGTTTGTAATAATCTTAAAATAAAAATATACATGAATGGTTAAAATTTTAAAAGAACTAGTTATTAAAAGTTAAAAGTTAAAAGTATTAGCGGAACCTTTTCATAGCAACCTTTCTTGGTGACCTACAAATATTAAAATAAAACAAATAGTTAACTAAGTTAAAAACAAAAAAAAAACAAAGAAATAACACCTTAAAATATTTAAATTTATATAGAGGAAATCAATTTAAAAAATTGATTAACTAATTTTACTTTGACTAGTCGATGGAAATTTCGATGGTTAAAACTATTGATTGAGAGTTTCATAAAATTTAATATTTACTTCGATGAATATAAAACTGCAATTTTTTTTACATATGGCTCTATAGAATTTTGAGTTCCAATAGTATAATGTGCTCATACAACAGATGAAATAGATATACAGCGTGGGAGTTTATTTATTTTGGAATGCATTATTGTTGTTAGATTATTTATCGATGGGTTTTTTGTACTTCTCTTATGTTTCATATATTTTTTTGATCTATCAATCATTACATGGGTATCCAAACTTCCTGTAAAGTAATATTTCTTTGGTGATTGAAAAATTTATTTTAGTTAACATTCATATATATGAAACATTTTTGTTTGGTGTGTCAAATTGAATTCTTTGTATAGATTGTGTTTGTCATCTTTGTATTCTCCGACAATACTTTATATATCTACTTATAGTTAACTTGTTTGTTTAGTCTATATATTTAACTAGGTATTACACAACAAAACATTAAGTGAACTGAAACAAAAATAAATTACTAAATAATAAAATCTATGTATACCAAATAAATTAAGAATATTATTCTATATGTTCTAGCATGGTTTTGTGAGATTGGAAAGGGAATGTAAATAAAATGTATTGTATTTGTATATACAAGAATATATGGTTGGTTCAGATATAGTGGGCTTAATTTTTATATAATGTAATGGCTATCTAGTCCACTTTTTGGTTATAATTTTAGTATCATAATTCTAATTTATTTTTATTTGTCTTTTATTATATATATTTGTTCAATTTATTAGTTCATTTCTCTATTCATTTTTAACTTGCTCCTCTTGGGTTGTTACCCCGTTTAATGTTGTTTTTTTTCTTAAATAACAAATCTAATACTTTATATTGATAGTGTTAATTAGTAACCAAGTTCATTGTCAAATTGCACAAGACAACAGCTCAATAAGAAAGTGACAGATGGCAAATAATATAATCCTTAGTCCAATTTATGAGTGGACACATGACAATTTGAATATATTTATCCATTAGAATACACCATGTATTTGTAGGACTGAATGTAAGTTATTTGATACTACGAATAGATCAACACGTGCTCGACTATTATGTATTTCTGTAAATTATACAATATATTAATTTAAAATGGTTAGTATATCTTAGTATGTATAATTATTTATGGTAAGGAAATTACAACAAAACAATATATCAATAATTTATATTATTCAAAACATAATATACCATATAATTATAAAATGATTAATATACTAACCTTGATTATTGTAAGAAGATATCTGGATATTATCGAAATGCAATGATCATCGATCGCTGAACTATACTTTAAAATTACTTCAATTTTTATAGAGTGCACCACCTTATGAAAAAAAATGATTATATGTGAACAATTAGAACCATACATTATTTTTATAATATATAAGTATCCATTGTATTTAACATTAAACTAATCATGAATATTTTGATATTTTTTATTTTTTAATTAAATAAAATTATATATCATTAACCCATAAACCACCACATCATATTAATTACATTTTTATATAAGAAAAAAGTATCTGTAAATAACATCTAAAAATATGTTTTAAATAAATATTTCTCTCAATTATATCAAGAAAATATCAATTTTTTTATATGACTAGTTAGATTTAATATAATTTTTAAATAAAAGAATAAGATCTCAAATTGCCCAACAGAATGAAAATATTTATAATGAAACTTTTTCTTTTGTATAAAATCTTATGAGTAGTAACTGCTTTATAGGATCTCAATTTTTTTATTTGGATTTGGGATCTGAATTTTTTTTATCTGTATTTTCTATATCAATTCCAAAAAATATAGATCCAGCATGAATAATTTTCACTTATAAAATGTTTAGCTTATAAAACTAGTTGCAATGTTACAAAAAATGTCACATGCCGATTTCTTATGGTGGGTGGGGGTGGTTCTTTGATGGTGGACATTCTTTTTTTTTTAATTTATAGAAAAGATAAGTTGTCAAGAAAGAAGAAGCGGAGAGATATCAAAGAAGGAAATAAATTTTAGGTTTTTTTATTAGTATTAGTAGGTACTAGAAAAATTAAAACATAAGATAATTGGACCCAAACAAAATGTAACTTTTTTCACCTCTAGACTTATCCTTATTTAGACCCAAGTACCAGATAGTGAACTTTTAGTATAAACTTATTTTAGTTGAAAATATTATAGCAAGCCCATATGTGAACAAGTGTCTTGATCTTCACTAATGGAGAAATTTATAATCAATGGAATACATAGTCTATTAGAACCAAATTTTTCATTGATACATATAATATAAAATTTGTGACTTCCATCAGTTGTTGTGATTCTCAATGTACAATATATTTAATTGATAAACTTATTTGTTTTTCTCATGAAAGCATTATTACCTTGACCTCAACAGAATGGTAAATCTCATTACTTGGTCACCTAATGTGCAATGTTTTGTAAACGTTAAAATGGATATAGTAGACAAGAACAAAGTTGTAGTAGTTTCAATAATTTGTAAAGATTATGAGAACGTTACGTGGTTTGGAAATCACTACAATATTTTTTTCCTCCTCCTTAATTGCTAAGGGCATTCCAATGTGTAATTTTGTAATGTTAGTAAACAACATGTTTCCTACGTCATCATTAGGTGATGTCGTAGTGTAAGTGGAGGTCATCTACTCACCAATAATTACGTTAGATTTTCAATATAACATTGTTACTAGAAATGTAATTAAGATTCTACTGATGTCTGTCTCATTATATCAACTTTTATGAGTGAAAACTCGACTGGATTACAAAGATTCATCTCGCATATTGTTGGGAATTTTATACTAACACCTTAGGTGTCGTGAGAGATGTTCTTACACCGCCTAGGCATAAATTAATGAAAAAAATTGAGTAATTATAAAATCTCCCCTAGACGTAAGACCCTCGTCAACTGCCAAGGCCACGAAACCGATTATACAAAATTGATTAAATATATACACTAAGAGTTTGATTGAGTGTTTATATTTTTATCCCATATTATATGTTCGTCTGGCAATAAGATTAAAACATGTTGAAGAACGGATTTTAGATTGAATCAAAGGATTTTGTGTTGAATTTTTCAAGTTGAATTTTGTAATAAATTTTACAAATACACTCACCGTATCGATAAGTTTTGATGATAAAGTCATTATCAAAAATATATAAGAGAACCTTAAGAGATTTATAAATAGAGAGAGATTAAGATATGAGAAATGTGTATTTTATTGTAGGAGAGCAGAGACAAGAGTGTGTACATTTATTATCAAATGATTAGCATTTTTTTATAAGAAATTTATACGACTTTGGAAGAATTGTACCTGGATCAAATCCCTTACACTTCCTTATTTCACTAAACTTATCTATTTTGTATCGCAGTCGAGGGTGATGTATCAGGATTCACCGATCTTTCTTATTACCGATTGTTTCTAATTAAATTTCTCTATATCTTTTGCAATTTGTATTCCCAACTATATCTTATGGACAATGTTGCTTGATGTGTCAGAACTTGTTGTTGTTATATCATGTTATCTCTGTTCTTATTTTTAAAATTTCTCATGTGGATTGCTTGAACTTTCATTTCAGCGAAATTTATTTTCTTACACGATTCATTGTTTAATCAAATTCATTTATTGTTCATACTATGTAGTCAAAATAGAACATAAGAACGATATAAAATTATATTTATATTACAAAACAAAATATTTAACATATGTCAGCCTTTATAATTAATCCCTCTAATTTCTCAAATCAAGCTATTAGAGGGAGAAAAACTTTGAACCATCTTTAACTAGTCTGAAACATTATATAATGTATATGCAAATTTGAATAAGAATAAGTGGATATGATTATTTATCTAATTAGAATTTTAATATGATATTTATAAATATTAGGGTAATATATGTTAATAATAATATTGTTTCTAGATTCATATGTGACAAAGTTGTAATTTGTAATCTTCGAACACCCAATTGTTTTATCTTATATATTTTTTATGCAATGTTATCCTGACACATTTATCTGAAAATGGTCTTTAGCAAATTCACTTGAAAATGTGAGTCATTTCTCTAAATTAATTCGAACTAAGCAATTAATAAAAACCTTGAAATTTTTTGAATAAATATTCCCATAAAAACTGGTAAAGTTGTATGATGGAAAAATATTTACTACTTTTATAATCCATTGATATATTTGGCTATTTTATAAAACAGGACCGACACCGAAACAAAAACTTGTTTACAAATATTTTTATAAATTTATTGATTTTTAAGTAGGTACAATTTAAATTCGAAAATCGCACGATCAAAACTAAACATTGTGTCACACCTAAACTAAAAAACAAAGAATGTTTTCACATATACATACATATCAATTGAAAAATCAGTCACTGCATCCATATTAAAGGGACACATTAAGCGAGTGTAAACGAAATTTTGTCTTCTCATGCATAATTATTAACATATAACAATTTATTATTTTATAATATTATAAATTTATCAATCAACATATTTTTTATTATTTTGAAAGATTCTTATATGACATAGCTTTAAACTTGCTTGCGATTTTCTCCCCAAGATGTAGGTCTAAAAAAATACTCAAAATTCATATACTAAAAGAAAATTTAAAATTATTTCATGAAAAATTTAGGCTCAGATTCTTAATGATTCAGGTTATATTTCAAAGATATAGTTCATGTCTAAATAAAATATTCTATTTGATCACACAAAATACTTCTAGGATCTAAAATAATAGATATATATCCTTGTTGTATTAAAGAGTTTTCATACTCAAGAGTCGAGAATGTACTACCTTAGCGTAACCTAAAAAATCCTATTCCAAAACCCCCATGATATCAAACTCGGGCAGGAGTTAATAGTGGAATTCCACCTAACAATCTGAATAATCCGCATATAGAGAAAGGTTTTTCCGAGAATAAGCCAATTTCATTTTCAAGCTGCTTGATTCAAGCCAGATCACGATATGCAAAATCAATTTATGATTTATGGAAACTACGATGGTGCTACACAACAAGGTCAAGTTGTATCGAGTAAGATTTTTATACAGATGTGTGATACCTACATTACTCAACTTGTCACTCACGAGACACTATATTACACCATTTTACTATTTTGATTTACCGGAGGTGCGAGTGAATGGTTGTATCATCAACCATCACATACAATTATATCATGGACAAAACTGCAAGCAAGTTTCTTCGATTGCTATTATCCACACGGTATGATAATGAAGAATCAAACAGAGCTTTCCATTTTCCACCAAGACGATGGTTAAAGTGTAGGAGAGACATAGATAAAGTTTCAACATCAATTAACTAGATGTCCACTTCATGGTTATACCCTTCAGTTACAATTTGTGATGTTCTATCAAGGTCCGATTATAATTCACAATTGAAAATAAATTACATTAAAAGAGAAGATTTTTCAAAGAAATGTGCCCTTGTATTTTTTATTTATACCAAACCTTATTGTTATTAATTGTTTTGATTTTTCTATGATTTGCATTACTAAATAAATTTGTCATTAACATATTTAGTTATATTTTTAAAAATTAAGGAATACATTCACACACTAATATATAGATAATTAACTAATAATATGTTTATTTATAATAGATAAAATAGCATAAAGTGTCAAAAAATATTCTTAACATATCTTATTTTTCTCCCAAAATTTCTAGTTATTGTTCGGTTATCTTTGTTATCTTAATGGATTGTTGAGTTTGTTTAATTTGTTGAATATGTTTATAGGGGTTCATTTATAAAATAAGGTCCAAAAAACTTTATAAAGAATTATCTTGTCAATTGAAGTCCACAATGCTAAATAATTCTTGAAATATCACTGTGGCTAGTTATGCATTTTTTTCGTACAACCCTATTGACCATTAACACCAAAAGCCCAACCCATATTATATGTGTATATATTCAAACCCTATTTTTCAAAACTCACCGCCTCCTTATTCCTTATTCTGTCCATCTCTACCTCTATATAAATCACCACTATAATAATGTAGGTAAGTGTATATGAATTTCCATTTCAGATATATGGGTAAAAATTTACTTGATTTGTGTAAGCTTGTGAACAACATTGTATCGTTAATCACTAAGATCATGGTCATAACATTTCAATTGAGGTATGTTTTTTTATTATACTTTTATTCCTTATGGTTTGATTTTTATAGTTTTAATTTTAGGGTATCCGGTAAATGAATTTTGTATGTAATTCTTACACGTTATATATTCTTTAATTAACATAAATATATATCATTTTTAGGTTTATGAATTATATATTATTTTATAAAATACAATTATACATTATTTTATAAAATACATGTGATGTTTATAATTTTTATTAAAATATTTGTGCATCTAAAACTAAGTGATTATCGTTCTCAACCTAACTAGTTTGTGATGAACAAAGAAATAGCTCTATAAATCCACTAGTAAACAAAAATGTTTAAATCTACATGGTAATTTTAACGACACATTATGTCTACTAATTAAAAGAAGAAAAAAATGATTTATGAGTTGAAGCCACTCCTTTGAAGAAATATCATTCAACTATATCATTCAATATGAGTCTCGTTACTAAATTCTTTACCTATCATTTTATCACTCGTACATGTGGTTACACTTTTCATATCCCAACATTAAAATAAGTAATTTACTCAAAAATGAAATGTCTTTACAGGTTGTTATTCCTCTTCATCTTCAAGTTCTTTACAGGTGCAAGGAATTACGAAAAACAGAAAATAATCAAGGTATATGTTACAGCGTTGAAATTACGGATGCGTATTTACCTCCGTGGATAATATGCAGTGTTTCTGAAGCTATAATTAAATATTAATATTCAAAATAATTAATTTAGTGTTATGTTATTGTGATGTAGTTTTGTTATTAAATGTTAGTTTAGAAATGGTTGAATAAAATTGTGAAGATGAAGAAGGATTGAAAAAGAGTGTTTGGAATAGGAAATGCGAAACTTTTTTCTCATATGAGTTGTATGTTTGTTAAAGGGTTTAAGTATAGTGGTGGATCTTATACTCTTTCTGTGGGCCCTGTTTGATCTATATATGTATTTTGAATTCTTTTTTGGACACAAACTTTTCAAGGTTTTTGTAAATCTCTTGGTTGTATTAATGAGCTTTGTACAAAGTTTATTTTTGGGACATTTTGGGTACCTTATCGTTGATATTTGAAAACAATTGGGTGAAGAAACACGGTTATGTTGAAAGTGAAATTTAAAGTATCTTGAAAACATTTCTCTATTTATAAAGATAGAAAATTATATGTTATACATGCTTAATATACTGATAATTTAATTAATAAAACAACTATACTCTTACGTTATTGAAGGTCCACTAGTTAAGAGTGTTATCTTCATTAAAATATCTTCATTAAGAGTGTTACTTTTACAAGATAAAGGACTAAATTGCAGAAGATTCCTTACTTTTATACCATAAGTAAGAGAAAACAAGATATACAACAATTAATATGCTTTTTTCTTCCTTAGTCTTTACAGTTTACACTATGAAATTCCACAGCATAATTGGAGGTTTTTAAAAATTGACATCTAAACTTAATTAAGGAACATAAAAATCAAACAAAAATTAAAAATTGAAATGAAATATAATTAAGGATACAATTTGTTGAGATGTAATTTACAGTAGAAGCCCAAATAACATGACCCCATTTTAAACAACAGAAGCCCAATATCACTTTGGAAAAAAAGAATAAGAGAGAAGCCCATCTTGCAACTGAATCTCTTTTAAATTAAATATAAAAGGAACGAGTAAGACATAACAAATTTCGCAAAACAACAAAATATCTCTCTACACTTACTTCTCACCCGAAAAAATGACTCACTTCTCAACGGAAAATACACTACTTTCTCACCGGAAAATTCTCTATTGTACGGGAAGGAAAACTCTTCATTTCACCACGATGATTTCTCTGTGCCACTTCATCGCTTTTAATATGCAATTTGATCAGGTACGTATTGTTTGTCTCATAAATAATTGTCTCATCCGATTTCTTTTTCATGTTTAGCTATTATTCTTATCTGTAATATATGGAAATTTCATTTAAACAATCAATTTTCTGATATTCATAATATAATTATTTATTTATAATTAGTTTAGGTCAAACCAATAGTAGAGTTCAAATAACGTAATGTAACTGTATGATATGATTATCTATAGATTAATTTTTTAGTAGAGTTTATATAATATTTTTGTTTGAATCAAAGTGTGTTTTATCGATTAACCTTTGTTATTTAGTTGAATCAGTGTATGTTCTGAAATTGTTATGTAGTTGAATCAAAGTATGATTTATATTTAAGCTTTGTTATTTAGTTGAATCAGCGTATGTTCTGAAATTGTTCAGTTTAATTATCTATACACTAAACTTGTTATGTAGTTAAATAAGATTTAAGAAAGGAAAACTATCCAAAGATTAACAAAAAATGGTTCAAGGAAAATAAGTTTAAGTGGCTCTTCAAGTAAGAGATCAAACATTCCAGTACATTCTACTTCAAATGAGGCAGTCACATCGCCAGTATATCATGATTCCATACAATCACCACCCCCTGATATTTATTCAATAGCAGCTGAATTAGTGAAGGGTAATAATTCTTTCACTCTTGTTGTGTATATTGTTTATATATGTGTATATATGTGTATATATATTATCAAACTAATCGATTTGTCTTGGCATATAAGATAACTCAAAGGACACTAGAAAAGGATGATATGGTACAACATTGAAACTCCTTTTCAAGTAAGCTGCAAAAAATAAAGTTCAAATTATCTACAATGGATTTGGCTAGCCCATTGGAAATGGATTAGATAAATTTAGAAGTTGGTGTGGTCCGGTGGGATATGATGCCAAGAACGTTTAAAGAGTTACATCTCGAATTTCTAAAAGTAAGAAAAATGTTACTTCAATTATCTAACGCCTTAAAAGTTGTTTGATATAAATCATTACTTTTTATTTTACAGATGTATTTTACTTTCGATGAATCTGCCTTGGAATACTATATTAGAAAAATTATAGGACAAAAATGGAAAGACTGAAAGAACACAATGCATAGTTTTGTTGATTTAATAAATCTTTGGAGGAAAATATGGATAAGGCGATTGATGAACGAGTAGATCCAAACCAGTGGAAACAATTGGTTCCAGTTTGGTTTACAAAGTGTATTAGGTATTGCTTTTGTTTAGTGGGGTTGCTCTTTAGTTGTACCTACATGTATTGCATGTCTCAGTTTCTTATCTACAGGTGAATGTATCTGAGAAAGCCAAACAGTATAAAGCAAAGCATGATATCTTTCATACATGTGGTCGAAAGCCTTATGCTTAAATACGAGAGGATTTAGTAAGAATGATACTTTGATTAGCATGAGAATGATAGTAATTAACATTGAAATATATCATTACAGGGACATGATGTGGGGGATATTGAATTTTTTCACCGCACACACACTCATGCTAAAGATGGAAGAATAAACCCGAGTGTTGATGAAAGTTTGATATTTATTTACTACCTTAGTTCCTAATGACTTTCAACATTTAGTGCTTTCCTAATGGTTTCAATATTGTTTTAGGAACAATGTAAGAATATAATTGATAGCAGGAATTTAAAGAGGGAAGAGGTAGAACACAATCTTGATCTATAATCTGAGATCTTCAGTGAGGTAGTGGGAAAAGAAGGGATTAGGACCTACTAGATCAGCTGTTCATGGATCAAACAAAGTTAATAAAAATACGATTGAGAAAATTCAAAAGCATTATGAAGCCGAGATGTAAAAAATGCGAGCACAAGTGGAAGAGCTTAAAGAAGAACACAAAACTGAGATGGCAGAAATGCAAGTTAAAATAGAATCAAAGTTTAACAAAGAACTTCAAGTGCAAAAGAAAGAGACGGATGATTTGAAGAAGATGTTTAAATCTTTCATCTCCGCACCCATTAAAAAATAGTTTTTGAATAGGGTTTGAGTTTATATAGTTCTGCTAGTTGATTAAAACTCACTCAGTTGAACTATTTTTGTATTGCTTTTTATGTAAAACTTATATATTTTGTTATAACTCGGTATTTGCAAGCTTTTGTCATACATGGACATATTTTGGTCATTGAGACATAATTACAACATATATACTCATTAAACAATTTAATATCGTAACATAAATTTTGTCTTAGAAAACTATATCAAGAATAAGATTTTGATATGAAAGATTATTCTTAAAACATGCTTTGATATTTTTGGTTTTCTTGGTATTCTATATTTAAATTTGCTTCACTATCTAAGATATTCGTATGGAATTTTACCACCACATATTTTGTTGCTTCTAAAACCTTACAATACACTTTTCGAAAGTCCTTTTTGCAAGTAGCAATCAGAATAAGAATTATGAAACTTGAATCTAAGAAAAAAAATAATTAGATTAAATTTGACAAGACTGTACAAAGAAGGCCCCTTTAACAAAAAAATTCATCTAGTTCAAAAATTAAACTCCCTCATATCCACGTACAATATTCTAGTGGATACAAGAATTGAGAGGTTGTGTGTAGTTCATTGTATTGGATAAAAATTTGATGAAAATTTTCATCACGAGTTTTAAAAGAGTCATTACATAAGATGCAAATATTGATGAACAAACATCAACAAAAGTCGTCTAGACATAATAAAAGTTCGACAAAATATAATATTAAAGAAGAAATCTATTAACATTATGTAAGAAAATAGAAAGTCTACATGAAATATTATTTGGTAAAGAAGTAATATAGTATAAATTTGTTATTAATAATAAATATATTTATCAATACCATATACGATTTAATATATAATTAAATTATATAGAGTAAAATATACAAGAAATTATACATTTCAACTAGTATAATTATAATGCCACAAAAAAGAATATTTAATGAGAATAAGGTATTATATTAACTGAAAACAAGAAAACAAGTTAATAACAAAAAATATCCAAATATTAATTATCTTCTCAACCAAATAAAAAACATATATTCATGTTTATTCCAAATATTCCTTCCATGTGAGTACTGAAATAAATAAAAGTATAATTCACTTATTTGGAATACTATTTTCTATGATAATTCTAATAAGATGGAGATAATGTTACAATGTTCTTTTTAAGAAATCAAATGATATGTAGAATTACTTTTTTTGTCCATATTGTTTTTTTAATTTTACTTAAATTCAAGAACATTTTCTTTATGTTTTGATTTTATAAAATTTTGCGTATGATATTGGTTTTTACATATACATATTATTAATTTTATCATATACTGAGAAAATAAATGTATGTATTTAGATATTTATGTTAAGGAATGAATTGAAAATTTTATGAGTTCAAATTGTATGGATGAATTAAAAATTAAATCAAAATAAAATGAGAAGTGTGGGGACAGTAAAAAAGTTTTTTATTACACTAATATACAAGCGATAATTTGTGCAACTCTACTAAGTGCCAGTTTAGAAGTGTTTATAGGTAAAAATACTTAATAGTGCTTCTAGAACTTTATAAGTGTGTTAGTCCCTTAAAAACCTTTTTAAGAGAAGTATCAAATATATGCTTCTTAAAAAAATGTACTTAAAGATATTTTATATTTCAAAATAATTTTTATAATTTTTTAAAATATTTTAATTCAATCTTAAAAGATTTTTTATGTTAAAATAAGCACTTCTGAACAGACACTATGTATATACACTTCTCTTGAATACAATAAATATATTATTTTTATCCATTAGTTTAAAGGTATTCTATAAATATTAATACTTTTTTAATGTATTATATTTTTTTTACAATTTTAGCTAAGTAGGAAGAACAAATGAGTAGTTAAATATTGTTGTTAGCATACGAGAAACCCCATAAAAAATTGAGTTTACTGTTTTTTTAATTTTTTAATTCATATCAACATATATATTGAATAATCTTAAGGCTAACTAAACTAGGTCCACCCTCCTTTACTACTAAATTTAAATACCTTATTTGACTTAAATCTCACACACAACACTTTTATCATTCTCTGAATTTATATTGTGTTTTATAATTTCTTCAAGATTATCTTTCTTGTAATTGTTATTTATATTAAAATATATATTTATTTAAAATATATCAAAATCCTCATTAATTAGAGTAACCAAGTACTATACTATTACAAATGGTTACAATATTCTCGTTTTAAGGATAAAAAAAAAATTCCACAAATCTAATAACTCACTCAAACATCTTGAACTAGTAACCAATTTTATTTTTTATGAATTTTAAATTTTATTTAAATTTATTGCTTATACAATTTTTATCAGAAATAATATTATTATATTTATATTTAATTTATAAATTATATCTATTTGAAATTAATACATCAACTAAAATATTTTAATATCCTAGAGTGAACAATATAAATTTTTTAAATATTACTATTATACACAAATTTATTTTAATTAAACAACAGTTTAGAATTATATTGTACTACAATTTCTGTTTGTTTACTAATTTTAATATGATTTTGATTACTATAATTATATGGTATGTATCTCAAAGTTTTTCAAATATATTATTGAATAATAATTACGCTATTTAAAATTATATCAACATATAAAGAAATTATACATAAATTAAATTATGTTAAATAAATTAAAATAACTATTAAAGACACCATAACTCAATACTTATTACATGTTTTAATTAAAAAATAATAATATAAAACAAAAAAATCACTAAAATTTCACAAATACTTAATTTATACTAGCCAAATGGAAAAATAAATTCTAACCTAGCACATATGAGGTTAGTAAATATATTAAGGTGTTGTCAATATAAAATTATCGTTGGATAAGTATATGTATGAAAGAGTTTAAGTTATGCATCAAACTTAGCTAATTTGCAATAAGAGTATGTTGGTGTCTCAAAAATATGTTGTTGTCTTATATTCATATTCAAATTTAATGTATATTTAATCATTTTTTTACTTAGACAACCTATTTTATATGGTTATCAACTAATATGATATGACTACGTGTTCCATGTAATAATTTAAAACCCATTAATATGTCTCTTTCTGCTTGAATATTTAATACTTTAATCATAAACGTTAAGTCCGACTTTTACACCTAGTTTTATTTTATTAATTATTATATTACTACTGAATAAAAATAAAATCTTTTAATATTATATTTTTTTTATGAATGTTATAGTTAACAAATTTTTCAGTCACATACATTATTACATTACTATATTTAATAAAACATAGTCACAGTATGTAAAAAAATAGAAATTATAGATGAACAATTATTTAATAAACAAATAATATTATACTAAAAGAAAACAGGGAATCGAAACACAATTTATGGCCTTTGACGAAGCTATCGGTGTAGATATTGCCGACACCTTACACTACATTAAAAATTAAATTAAAAAGAGTTGCATCTAATTAGAATTTTGATATGATATTTATAACTATTAGGGTAACATATGTTAATAATCATATTGTTTCTAGCTTCATATGTGACAAAGTTGTATTTGTAATCTTCGAACACCCAATTGTTTTATCTTATATATTTTTAATGAAATGTTACCTTGACACATTTATCTACAACCTTGTTAATTTTATTTAAACTTATAACTAAAAACACCAATTTCTTCATAAAAAAAGGGAGAAAATTTATCATTGTATATATCTTTTAAGAAAAGATTTAGTATTACTCTTACATTGTTGACCAAATCTTATCAAATTCATTAATTAGTATTTTAATAAAATGAAATCTAATATTTACTCTAAAAGCTAAATCAAAAAAATTATATACTCACATGCACTAGTTCTAATACATTTACTTTCCTCCCAATAAAATGAAATATTAATAAAAAAATAACCTTTAAAATCTTAAAAACATAGAAACCTTTCTAAATAAGTACACTCATGTAATACTAAGACTAACTGTAATTTACAGTTAAACTCATTTATGGGCAGTACTTTATTTCATAAAAAAAACTTATATTTCTTACTCGTTTAAACTACTTAACGAGAAATAAACTTTACTACTTCCCTCAATTAGTTTTACTTCATTCTATTTAAAAAAACAAGACTACTAACCTTCAATGCCAATGCAAATATTTTCACTCTATCAATTACATATTAATAGTAATTTTGAAAATCCCATTTTTCAAAAACATACCTCACAAGTAACTACGCCGTGAGTTTCAATAACAAAATCACTAGTTAAACAAAATTTACCTGAAAAGATTTATTGATCTCTCTATATGAAGTAATAAACTTCTTCAAACTCAAGGAGTTGAGCGTGATAGGGTTTCCTTAATGGAGATGAAACACATGTGTTTGGTTGATGAAAACCTAAAAGTTTTTCTAGTCTCTCTTTGTTTTTTGTTTGTAATAACCTAAAAAGATAAATATACATGAATGGTTAAAATGGTAAAATAACTCGTTATTAAAAGTTAGATGTTACAAATATTAGCCAAACCTTTTCATAGCCACCCTTCATGGTGACCTGTAAATATTAAAATTAAACAAATTGTTAAAATAATTAAAAGAACAAAAAATCAAAAAATAACACCTTAATATGCATAAATTTATAAAGAAGAAATCAATATAAAAAATGTTAAAACATAATGACAATAATTACTCAACTAAGTGTAGTTTGACCGGTAAATGCATATTTCGATGGTTAAAACTATGTGATGAGAGTTTATCAAACTTTAATGGTTACTTCGATGAATATAAAATTGTAATATTTTTAACATATGGTTCTATAGAATTTTGGGTTTCAAATAGTTTAATGTTCTATTAAAATAAAATAAAAAAAAGATACATAGAGTAGCTTATTAATTGTTGTAATTCATATACATATTTATTTATTCAGGAATGCATTATGGTTGTTGGATCTTTCAATCATTATGTGGGTATCCAAACTTCCCAGTATGTTATACCTCTTTGGTCAATTCAAAATAAATTCATATATATGAAACAATTTTTATTTGGTATTCTAATAAAATTCATGGTATAGATTGTGTTTTTCATCTTTCTATTCTTCGCCAATATGTTGAATTTAGTTATAGTTAACTTGTTTGTTTAGTCTATATATTTAAATACGACAAAAATTTAAGTGAACTGAAACAAAAATAATTTACAAAATAATAAAATTTATGGATACCAAAACAATTAAGATCATTATTTTATATTTTATAGCATGCTTGTGGTAGAATGGAAATGGAATATAAATAAAATGTATTGTGTATACAAGAATATGTTGTTGACTAGGCCACTTTTTAGTTATATCTTTAGTATCCTAATCCCTGTTTATCTTTTTTGTGTTTTATTATATATATATTTGTTTAATTAATTAGTTAATTTTTCTATTCATTTTTATCTTGCTCCTTTTGGGTTGTAACCCAATTTAATGTTGTTTCTTTTTCGGAATTACAAAATCTAATACTTTATATTGATAGTATTATTTAGTAACCAAGTACATTGTGAAATTGCGTTAGACAACAACTCAATAAGAAAGTGACACGTGGCAAATAATATAATCTTATTAGTTATGTAATAATTAGAATAGGTTAAAACTTCAAAGTAAATTTATATACCAATGATAATAATTCAATTTGAAAAGAAAAAATCAAGCTTACGGAATTAAATTCCACAATATTTCAAAGAGATTCCAAAATAAATTTACAAAAGTATAGAATTGATAATTTCTCATGAACACGTTACACAAGAAAAAATTACTTATAGGTTACAAATATAGGGGTGGACACATGTCTATGTGAAAATATTTTATCCATTAAAATACACTAAGTATTGGTACGACTAAATATAAGTTATTTTATACGATTATATCATCACATGCTCAACTATTAGGTTTTGTGTGATTTATTTATTTATTTATTATTTTTTTTTTTTTGATGACGAGGGTTCCCGGGCTTACACCCGACTAGTCCCCCGGGAGATATGACTGCCTCCCCAACCATACCTCCAGGTAATCAGAACTAGGTTGCCCATGTTCTGGGGAGGGTTTCGGACCTTGGAAACTTTCCAAACATGATAACTTTCTTCCACCTGCGGGATTCGAACCATGTACCTCTCACTTGAGAGAACTTTCTAAACTTTTTAATAACTTTCTGCCGCCTGCGGGATTCGAACCATGTACCTCTCACTTGAGAGAACTTTCCAAACTTTAATAACTTTCTGCCGCCTGCGAGATTCGAACCCTGTACCTCTCACTTGAGAGACAGAGCCCTGGCCAGATGAGCTAGCTCACCTGGTTTTTGTGTGATTTATACAATCTTATAATTTAAAATGTTTCTTATATTTTATTATGTATAATTATTTATTGGTAAGGAAATTACAATACAACAATATATCTAAAATTTATATTATTCAGAACATAATATACTATGAATATATATTATCTTTATATATTAATAAAGTGATTACTTTACGAACCATAATTATTTTATATAATTATAAAGTGATTAATATACTAACCTTAATTATTTTAAAAAGAGTCTTGGATATTATTGAAATGCAATGATCATAGACCTCTGAAATACACTTCAAAATTACTTCAATTGGTATAGAGAACACGACCTCTGAATTTTTTATTACATGTGAACAATTAGAACCATAATTTTGTTTTATAATATATAATTATCTATTGTATTCAACTTTACACTAATCATGAATATTCTTATATTTTTAATTAATTAATTATATATATCATTAATCCATAAACCACCACATAATATAAAATTATATTTTTATATAAGAAATAATATTAGTAAATAACCTCAAAAAATATGTTTAAAAAACTAATTTTCACGTGTAAGAATAAGATCTCATATTACCTAACAAAATGATAATATTTATAATAAAACTTTTTGTTTCATATAGACTCTTATGAGTAGTAACTTTTGAGAAAACTGAATTTTTTAATTTGTATTTTCTAAATCAATTTTAAAAAAATAAAGATCTAGCATGAATAATTTTCACTAATGAAACATTTAGCTTATAAAACTAGTTGTAATGTTACGAAAAAAGACATATACTGATTTCTTGTGTTGGTGGGGGTGGTTGTGTTGATGGTGGATGTTATTTGTCTTATAAAATTTAGAAAAGAAGATGAAGTGTCAAGAATGAAGAAGCTGAGAGCTACCAAAGAAGAAAATAGATTTTTGGATTTTTTTTAGTATTAGAAAAATATCCAACATAAGATAATTGGTCCAAAATTAAATGTAACATTATTCCACTTTAAAATTATCCTTATTTAGGCCCAAATAACAAATAGTGGACTTTTAGTCTAAACTTATTTTAGTTGAATAGTATTATAGAAAACCCACATGTGAACAAGTGTCGATCTTCACTAATGGAGAAATATATAATCAATAGAATATATAGTGTATTCGAAACAAATTTTTCATTGATAAATATAATATGTAATTTGTGACCTCCATCAATTGTTGTGGTTGTCAAAGTACAATATATTTAAATGATAAACTTATTTGTTCTTCTCATGAAAGCCTTATTACATTGACCTCTACAAAATTGTAAATATCATTACTTTGTCACCTAATCACCTAATGTGCAACGTTTTGTAAAAGTTAATATGGATAGACAAGAAAGAAGTTGTAGTAGTTTAATTAATTTGTAAAGATTATGAGAACCTAATTGTGTTTGGAAATCACGACAATATTTTTTTGGCCTCCTTTTATATTTCTAAGGCCATTCCAATGTGCAATTTTGTAATGTTATTATACAACATGTTCCCCTACGTCTTCATTATGTGATGGCGTAGTGTAAGTTATGGTCAAATACTCATCAATCACTACGTTAGATTTTTAATATAACTTTGTTACTTGAAATGTATTTAAGATTCTAATCATGTATCTGTCATTATATCAAGTTATATGAGAAGAAGTAGAAATAGAGATCTCAACTAGATTACAAAGAATCATTTGGCAGATTATCTTCCTAATTATTGGATTATAAGAAATTATATGGTTTATTAAAGTCTTGCATATCATATTTGACTTGTAAGGTGTCATGTGTCTATTAAACTATTATATACTCTTGTTGTATTTATTTTTTGCCTTTCAATCATTAAATAAATTAAATATATTTTGACAAAAAGGGCTACTATATATTTTTTTCTCATGTATATTTAATTACATAATTATAAAAATACAATATCACAACATATCCTAAAGACACAGTTTGCAAGTTAATCAATAGTAACCCAATTCATCTCTACCCTAGACACTTATTACTACTGAAGTCTACCAAAGGAAATCGTTGTCCACTACGGTGAAAGTTCCATCTGATGTCAAAGGTATCTTATATGTTTCTGAGACGTAATTGTGTGAGCAACCATCTTTGAATCGATCGAGCCAAACTAACTCATCATCTAGTCTTTCAAAAAAATCTTCATAGATAGGAGTATGTAAAATCTGCAAACCATCATAAATATCTTCAACCTCTTTCAACATATCATTAATTTCCTCCCGACCACCTTCAATATTTTCTTACGCCGGAAGGACAATCTCTAGCGACAAGTAGAAAAATTTGTTTGGGTCATCAATTTTAAATTTTTTAGGGGCCTGCACATTTTGAAAATAGATATTTCGGCCTTTTGCGGCGGATTCCTGCACGAGGTTCTTGGCGAGTTTGCATAGGATGATCGTGTTCATGCGTATAAGTCACAGTAAGCATAGTAGGGTTGGTTTTGTTTTGATCTACTTGCTTTAGACCTAGGCAATCCTTTGAAGTGACACATTTGTAGTAACTCTGGGTTTGATTCAAAATATTGATTATAATTCATTTGAAACTTATTAAACATCTATAAATACATTAAAAAGCAAATACGCATTTTTTAGACGTCCTATATAAGTGTGAAATAAGGTTAATACAATAAAGATTTCATATTACTTTTACATTGTTGACCAAATCTTATCAAATTCATTAAGTCGTATTTATTTAGAATGAAATCTAATATTTAATTTAAAACTAAGTCGAAAAAATTATATACTCTTATGCAAGGGTGCTAATACATTTCCTTGGCTCCCAGTAAAATGGAATATAATAAAAAAAAACATAACCTTTTAAAACTTTAAAACATAGAAACCTTTCTAAATAAGTACATTAATATAAACCTAAGACTAACATAAATTTTTGGTCAAACTCATTTGTCGGTAGTACTGTATTTCTTTAAAAAAAACATATATTTATTAATCATTTAAACTACTTAACAAGAAATAAACTTTTTTGCTTCCCTAAAATAGGTTTTTCATTTTGTTTTAAAAAAACAAGATGACTAATCTTCACTACCAATTCAAAGATTTCCACGGTATCAATTACATATTAATAGTAGTTTTGAAACTCCCTTTTTTCAAATGGATACCTCACAAGTAACTACACCCTAGAGTTTAAATAACAAACTCACTGATAAATAAAATTTACCTGAAAAGCTTTATTGATCTATCTATATGAATTAATAAACTTCTTCAACTGAAGGAGTTAGGCGTAATAGGGTTTCCTTAATCGAGATGAAACACTACTTTGGTTGATGAAAACCTAAAAGTTTTTCTAGTCTCTCTTTATTTTTTGTTTATAATAATCTTAAAATAAAAATATACATGAATGGTTAAAATTTTAAAAGAACTAGTTATTAAAAGTTAGAAGTTAAAAGTATTAGCGGAACCTTTTCATAGCCACCTTTCTTGGTGACCTACAAATATTAAAATAAAACAAATAGTTAACTAATTAAAAAAAAATAATGTGCTCATACAGCAGATTAAATTTGATATACAGTGTCGGAGTTTATTTATTTGGGAATGCATTATTGTTGTTAGATTATTTATCGATGGGTTTTTTGTACTTCTCTTATGTTTCATATATTTTTTTGATCTATCAATCATTACATGGGTATCCAAACTTCCTGGAAAGTAATATTTCTTTGGTGATTGAAAAATTTATTCTAGTTAAAATTCATATATATGAAACGTTTTTGTTTGTTGCGTTAGATTGAATTATTTGTATAGATTGTGTTTGTCATCTTTGTATTCTTCGACAATACTTTATATATTTACTTATAGTTAACTTGTTTGTTTAGTCTATATATTTAACTAGGTATTACACAACAAAAAATTAAGTAAACTGAAACAAAAATAAATTACTAAATAACAAAATCTATGTATACCAAATAAATTAAGAATATTATTCTATATGTTCTAGCATGGGTTTGTGAGATTGGAAAAGGAATGGAAATTAAATGTATTGTATTTGTATATACAAGAATATATGGTTGGTTCAAATATAGTGGGATTAATTTTTATATAATGTAATGGCTATCTAGGCCACTTTTTGGTTATAATTTTAGTATCATAATTCTAATTTATTTTTATTTGTCTTTTATTATATATATTTGTTCAATTTATTAGTTAATTTTTCTATTCATTTTTAACTTGCTCCTCTTGGGTTGTAACCCCGTTTAATGTTGTTTGTTTTTCTTAAATAAAAAATCTAATACTTTATAGTGATAGTGTTAATTAGTAACCAAGTTCATTGTCAAATTGCACAAGACAACAGCTCAATAAGAAAGTGACAGATGGCAAATAATGGAGTGAAAAAGGTTGAATAAAATTGTGAAGATGAAGAAGGATTGAAAAAGAGTGTTTGGAATAGGAAATGCTAAACTTTTTTCTCATATGAGTTGTATGTTTGTTAAAGGGTTTAAGTATAGTGGTGGATCTTATACTCTTTCTGTGGGCCCTGTTTGATCTATATATGTATGTTGAATTCTTTTTTGGACACAAACTTTTCAAGGTTTATGTAATCTCTTGGTTGTATTAATGATCTTTGTACAAGGTTTATTTTTGGGGCATTTTGGGTACCTTATCGTTGATATTTGAAAACATTTGGGTGAAGAAACACGGTTATGTTGAAAGTGAAATTTAAAGTATCTTGAAAACATTTCTCTATTTATAAAGATAGAAAATTATATGTTATACCTGCTTAATATACTGATAATTTAATTAATAAAACAACTATACTCTTACATTATTGAAGGTCCACTAGTTAAGAGTGTTATCTTCATTAAAATATCTTCATTAAGAGTGTTACTTTTACAAGATAAAGGACTAAATTGCAGAAGATTCCTTACTTTTATACCATAAGTAAGAGAAAACAAGATATACAACAATTAATATGCTTTTTTCTTCCTTAGTCTTTACAGTTTACACTATGAAATTCCACAGCATAATTGGAGGTTTTTAAAAATTGACATCTAAACTTAATTAAGGAACATAAAAATCAAACAAAAATTAAAAATTGAAATGAAATATAATTAAGGATACGATTTGTTGAGATGTAATTTACAGTAGAAGCCCAAATAACATGACCCCATTTTAAACAACAGAAGCCCAATATCACTTTGGAAAAAAAGAATAAGAGAGAAGCCCATCTTCAAACCCATCTTGCAACTGAATCTCTTTTAAATTAAATATAAAAAGAACGAGTAAGACATAACAAATTTCGCAAAACAACAAAATATCTCTCTACACTTACTTCTCACCCGAAAAAATGACTCACTTCTCAACGGAAAATACACTCATTTCTCACCGGAAAATTCTCTATTGTACGGGAAGGAAAACTCTTCATTTCACCACGATGATTTCTCTGTGCCTCTTCATCGCTTTTAATATGCAATTTGATCAGGTACATATTGTTTGTCTCATAAATAATTGTCTCATCCGATTTCTTTTTCATGTTTAGCTATTATTCTTATCTGTAATATATGGAATTTTCATTTAAACAATCAATTTTCTGATATTCATAATATAATTATTTATTTATAATTAGTTTAGGTCAAACCAATTGTAGAGTTCAAATAACGTAATGTAATTGTATGATATGATTATCTATAGATTAATTTTTTAGTAGAGTTTATATAATATTTTTGTTTGAATCAAAGTGTGTTTTATCGATTAACCTTTGTTATTTAGTTGAATCAGTGTATGTTATGAAATTGTTATGTAGTTGAATCAAAGTGTGATTTATCTTGTAAGCTTTGTTATTTAGTTGAATCAACGTATGTTCCGAAATTGTTATGTAGTTGAATCTGTTTTGTAAACTAAGTATATTTAATAAATCAAATCTTAATTGTTCAGTTTAATTATCTATACACTAAACTTGTTATGTAGTTAAATAAGATTTAAGAAAGGAAAACTATCCAAAGATTAACAAAAAATGGTTCAAGGAAAAGAAGTTTAAGTGGCTCTTCAAGTAAGAGATCAAACATTCCAGTACATTCTACTTCAAATGAGGCAGTCACATCGCCAGTATATCATGATTCCATACAATCACCACCCCCTGATATTTATTCAATAGCAGCTGAATTAGTGAAGGGTAATAATTCTTTCACTCTTGTTGTGTATATTGTTTATATATGTGTATATATGTGTATATATATTATCAAACTAATCGATTTGTCTTGGCATATAAGATAACTCAAAGGACACTAGAAAAGGAAGATATGGTACACCATTGAAACTCTTTTTCAAGTAAGCTGCAATAAATAAAGTTCAAATTTTCCACAATGGATTTGGCCAGCCCATTGGAAATGGATCAGATAAATTTAGAAGTTGGTATGGTGTTATTGCCAGACTTGGGAAGTTATCTCCATTAACATATCATGGTGGGATATGATGCCAAGCCCGTTTAAAGAGTTACATCTCGAATTTCTAAAAGTAAGAAAAATGTTACTTCAATTATCTAACGCCTTAAAAGTTGTTTGATATAAATAATTACTTTTTATTTTACAGATGTATTTTACTTTCGATGAATCTGCCTTGGAATACTATATTAGAAAAATTATAGAACAAAAATGGAAAGACTGGAAGAACTCAGTGCATAGTTTTGTTGATTTAAATAAATCTTTGGAGGAAAATATGGATAAGGCGATTGATGAACGAGTAGATCCGAACCAGTGGAAACAATTGGTTCCAGTTTGGTTTGACAAAGAGTATCAGGTATTGCTTTTCTTTAGTGGGGTTGCTCTTTAGTTGTACATACATGTATTGCTTGTCTCAGTTTCCTATCTACAGGTGAATGTATCCAAGAAAGCCAAACAGTATAAAGCAAAGCATGATATCTTTCATACATGTGGTCGAAAGCCTTGTGCTTAAATACGAGAGGATTTATTAAGAATGATACTTTGATTAGCATGAGAATGATAGTAATTAACATTGAAATATATCTTTACAGGGACATGATATGGGGGATACTGAATTTTTTTACCGAACACACACTCATGCTAAAGATGGAAGCATAAACCCGAGTGTTGATGAAATTTTGGAATTTATTTACTACCTTAGTTCCTAATGGCTTTCAACATTTAGTGCTTTCCTAATGGTTTAAATATTGTTTTAGGAATAACTTAAGAATATAATTGACAGCAGGAATTTAAAGAGGGAAGAGGTGGAACACAATCTTGATCTATAATCTGAGATCTTCAGTGAGGTAATGGGAAAAGAAGGGATTAGGACCTACTAGATCACATGTTCTTGGATCAAACAAAGTTAATAAAAATACGATTGAAAAAATTCAAAAGCATTATGAAGCCGAGATGTAAAAATGCGAGCACAAGTATAAGAGCTTAAAGAAGAACACAAAACCGAGATGGCAGAAATGCAAGTTAAAATAGAATCAAAGTTTAACGAAGAACTTCAAGTGCAAAAGAAAGAGACGGATGATTTGAAGATGATGTTTAAATCTTTCATCTCCGCACCCAATAAACAATCGTTTTTGAATAGGGTTTGAGTTTATATAGTTCTGCTAGTTGATTAAAACTCCCTCAGTTGGACTATTTTTGTATTCTTTTTTATGTAAAACTGCTATATTTTGTTATAACTCGGTATTTGCTAGCTTTTGTAGTACATGGACATATTTTGGTTATGATGGAGTTAATTTTCGTTAATTTTTTAAGTGGTAACAAATTTTCACTAAATTGTATCTTATTGTTCTTTACTTGATACTTAATTCCATTGAAGTGATGAAGCTGAACACGTTGAATGGAGCAAGATTCACACACTAACTGATGAGGTTGTGGTGCCTTATGACACCTTAAATCCTGTACCTACCCGAAGGTAATTATCATGCCTTAGGGTAACATAATTTCTTACTTCAAGTTTGAAATGATTATTTCGTAAATTTCTTTGCTTAAATTATAGACACTATTCTATGCAGATCCATTTGATGTGGAATCACAAAGGAAAACAGAAGAAGCTATCAGCCAGGTCATAATTTTCACATTTTCCCAAATTACATTTTCAGTACATACAAAGTTTGTTTAATTATATATATTATGTTTGGATTTGTATTTATGCACAAAAGTATTGATGAGAACTAGGAAACTGCCTTGGAGCATAATCACGAAGCTTACGCTAGAGTGGTATGTTTATTATACATACATACACGCTTTGAATCCATGTGTCACTATTTTGAGATGAACCTTTGAGAATCTGTTTAATTTAGTATGAATTTCATATTCAGTTATGAGAATGCTTTGATGAAGAGTCTGATAGAAACCGCCCCAAAGAAGTAGTGTTTAATCTGGCCTTGTTGACACGTGTACATAACCAGAAAAATGAGGCTTCAGAATCAGGTGATTAATATTATTTCACGATACTTATATAAAACTTACAAAAGAATAAGCATAGTTTATTTCCTTTATTTGCAGCAAAATTAGCAGTGAATAATTCAAACAAGATATTGAAACTTAACCAAAATCTAAAAGTCCAGCATGGAACAGAGTTGATTTACTTGTTAACAAGATGATGATTTGAGAAAGGTATATTCCTACTTCCACTTGTCAATTAAATATTCTTCTCTTAAATTTTAAATAACATATGCTTTTGTTTTTTCTCAGTGCAACTTTTACAGGAAACCATTGAAAAAATTGAATCCTTAAGAAATACATTATGTTATTGTAATTTTGTGCCTAATAATGTCTTTTATTATGGAATTTTAAGTTCTCAAAGAAGTGTATCAACAATTCTCAACTGATGTGCAGGTATATAATAAAAATAGATCTTTACATTGGAAATCTTAATATATATTCTTGTTTGTCAGAATTGCTTGTTATTCCTTTTTTTCCCTTGTAGTTATATATGCTTTTCAAAATTTTAAACTTTCAGGTTCGAGAAGAAAGTAAAAGGGTTGGTCTAAAAATGAAGGTACGTGAAATGTTTTTGTGTTGAAACTAGGGGAAATACCCAAATGGTCCCTGAACTATAGGCTAGTTATCCTTTAAGTCCTTGTGCTTTTCAATTTTCTTAAATGGTCCTCGAACTATAGAAACTTGGTGCAGTATGTGCACGGTTAAGGATTTTGCATGATATAGGGACTTATAATGCAATTAACTCAAAAGAAGCACCTTTTATTACTCGACTTCTGATTTTAAGATTTAAATTACATTACAAGTTGATCCAAGTTTTTATATGAAATAGAAATGTATTGGATGATCTTATTGAAAATAAGGTATGAAAGATTGCAAGTATTTAATTTTACCATAACATTATTTAACAATGTATTTAATTTTACAGGAGTTGCAAATGCAATTAACTTAGCAGATAAATTTCTTCCAAAACTCAAGTCCTTGAACTGTAAGTTTCAAACTTTCTCCTATATTTTAGTAGATCCAACTACTTATTACTATGTTGTCCTTCATTTACTTGGCAAGCCTATGGTTATTACTTTTCGTGCATATTCCAAGGATCAAATCATCAAGATTCTACTACAAAGGATAATGGTAATAATTTCTTTACTTTAATCTTAATAACCATAATTTTAATAAAGAAAGTACTTATTTTTTTCAATTTATACATCAAACAGGGGCTCCCTTATAAAGTATTCCAACCACAAGCATTAGAACTATGTGCAAGAGTAAGTTTTTATTTCTAAATCATTTTATTTAAATATTAATCTATAAAAAGATCATATTTTGTTATTTAATGCAGAATGTTTCAGCTGCATCTAGTGATATGAGAAAGGCATTATGGGTTTACAAGTTAGTAATAATTTTGTGTTTGTAAAGTTAAATAATTATGGTGACTAATTACTATTTATTTTTAATTTAGGAGTGCAATTGAGATGTTAGAAGCTGAAATAAAAGTATGTATTAATGATTTAAGCTTACCTTTTGGTGAAAAACCTCAAAATATTAAAGCAAAGCAAGAAAATTATATAGTAAGAGTTGATCACGTAGGGATTGCTTTGTCTAAAGCATATAAATCTTCTGTAGTAGATATTATAAAATCTCTTCCACAACATCAACAGGTAAATAAATAAATAAAATAATGTTTACTTAATTGTTGAAATCTTATATACCTTTTATCCTTGTCTTGTTTTTTTACTGTAGTTTATTCTTTGTTCTGCTGTAAAACTTTTCCGTGGGGGTAAAAAGGATAGCACTGTTGGTGAGGTAAATTCTTTTTTCTGTGAGAAATTTAATGAAATTAAATATTAATATTTACTGATTTGTTGTAACATTTGTGATGTAACAGTTGAATAAGTGTTATACTGATGTATGATAATATTTATAATGAAACTTTTTGTTTAATATAGACTCTTATGAGTAGTAACTTTTGAGTAAACTGAATTTTTTAGTTGTATTTTCTAAATCAATTTTTAAAAAATAAAGATCTAGCATAAATAATTTTCACTAATGAAACATTTAGCTTACAAAATTAGTTGCAATGTTACGAAAAAAAGTCATATACTGATTTCTTGTGCTTGGTAAGGGTGGTTGTGTTGATTGAGGATGTTATTTGTTTTTTAAAATTTAAAAAATTAATATGAAGTGTCAAGAATGAAGAAGCTGAGAGCTACCAAAGAAGAAAATAGATTTTAGGGTTTTTTATTAGTATTAGAAAAATATCCAACATAAGATAATTGGTCCAAAATTAAATGTAACGTTATTCCACTTTAAAATTATCCTTATTTAGGCCCAAATAACAAATAGTGGACTTTTAGTCTAAACTTATTTTAGTTGAAAAGTATTATAGAAAACCCACATGTGAACAAGTGTCGATCTTCACTAATGGAGAGATATATAATCAATAGAATATATAGTGTATTAGAAATAAATTTTTCATTGATAAAAACAATATAAAATTTGTGACCTCCATCAATTGTTGTGGTTGTCAAAGTACAATATATTTAAACGATAAACTTATTTGTTCTTCTTAGGAAAGCCTTATTACATTAACCTCTACAAAATGGTAAATATCATTACTCTGTCACCTAATGTGCAACGTTTTATAAAAGTTAATATGGATAGAAAAGAACAAAGTTGTAGTAGTTTAATTAATTTGTAAAGATTATGAGAACGTGATTGTGTTTGGAAATCACTACAATATTTTTTTGGCCTCCTTTTATATTTATAACGCCATTTTAATGTGTAATTTTGTAATGTTATTATACAACATATTCCCCTACGTCATCATTATGTGATGGCGTAGTGTAAGTTGAGGTCATATACTCATCAATCACTATGTTAGATTTTCAATATAAATTTGTTACTAGAAATGTAATTAAGATGCTACGCATGTCTCTCTCATTTTATCAAGTTATATGAGAAGAAATAGAAATAGAGATCTCATCTGGATTACACAGAATCATCTGGCAGATTATCTTCCTAATTATTGGATTATAAGAAATTATATGGTTCATTAAAGACTTGCATATCGTATTTGACTTGTAAGGTGTCATGTGTCTATTAAACTGATATATACTCTTATTGTATTTATTTTTTTTCCTTTCAATCTTTAAATGAATTAGATATATTTTGACAAAAAGGGCTACTATATATTTATTTCTCATTTATATTTAATTAAATAGTTATAAAAATACAATATCACAACATATGCTAAAGACACAGTTTGCAAGTTAATCAATAGTAACCCAAAACATCTCTACCCTAGACACTTATTACTACTGAAGTCTATCAAAGGAAATCGGTGTCCACTACGGTGAATGGTGCTTCTGATATCAAAGGTATCTTATTTGTTTCTGAGACGTAACGTTGTGAGCAACCATCTTTGAATCGATCGATCCAAACTAACTCATAATCTAGTCCTGCAAAAAAAATCTTCATCGATAGAAGTATGTAAGATCTCCAAACCATCCTTAAAATCTTCAACATCTTTCAACATATCATTAATTTCCTCCCCACCATCTTCAACATTTTTGGTGCCCGAAGGACAATCTATAGCGACGAGTAGAAAAATTTGTTTAGGTCATCGATTTTGAATTTTTGATGGTCATGCACATTTTGGAAAGAGATATTTCATCCTTTTGCGAGGGATTCCTGCACGAGGTTCTTGGCGAGTTGGCATAGGATGACTGTGTTCATCTGTATAATTCACAATAAGAATAGTAGGGTTAATTTTGTTTTTATCTACTTGCTTTCGACCTAGGCACTCCTTTGAAGTGACATATTTTGTAGTAACTCCGGGTTTGATTCAAAATATTGATTATAATTCATTTGAAACTTATTAAACATCTATAAATACATTAAAAAGCAAATACGTATTTTTTAGACATCCTATATAAGTGTGAAATAAGGTTAATACAATAAAGATTTCATATTACTTTTACATTGTTGACCAAATCTTATCAAATTCATTAAGTCGTATTTATTTAGAATGAAATCTAATATTTAATTTAAAACTAAGTCGAAAAAATTATATACTCTTATGCAAGGGTGCTAATACATTTCCTTGGCTCCCAGTAAAATGGAATATAATAAAAAAAACATAACATTTTAAAACTTTAAAACATAGAAACCTTTCTAAATAAGTACATTAATATAAACCTAAGACTAACATTAATTTTTGGTCAAACTCATTTGTCGGTAGTACTGTATTTCTTAAAAAAAATTTATATTTCTTAATCATTTAAACTACTTAACAAGAAATAAACTTTTTTGCTTCCCTAAAATAGGTTTTTCATTTTGTTTTAAAAAAACAAGACGACTAATCTTCACTACCAATTCAAAGATTTCCACGGTATCAATTACATATTAATAGTAGTTTTGAAACTCCCTTTTTCCAAAAGCATACCTCACAAGTAACTACACCCTAGAGTTTAAATAACAAACTCGTTGATAAATAAAATTTACCTGAAAAGCTTTATTGATCTATCTATATGAATTAATAAACTTCTTCAACTGAAGGAGTTAGGCGTAATAGGGTTTCCTTAATCGAGATGAAACACTACATTGGTTGATGAAAACCTAAAAGTTTTTCTAGTCTCTCTTTATTTTTTGTTTATAATAATATTAAAATAAAAATATACATGAATGGTTAAAATTTTAAAAAAAATAGTTATTAAAAGTTAGAAGTTAAAAGTATTAGCGGAACCTTTTCATAGCAACCTTTCTCGGTGACCTACAAATATTAAAATAAAACAAATAGTTAACTAATTAAAAAACAAAAAAATAACAAAAAAATAACACCTTAAAATGTTTAAATTTATATAGAAGAAATCAATTTAAAAAATTGATTAAGTAATTTTAGTTTGACTAGTTGATGCAAATTTCGATGGTTAAAACTATGGATTGAGAGTTTCATAAAATTTTATATTTACTTCGATGAATATAAAACTGTAATTTTTTTACATATGGTTCTATAGAATCTTGGGTTCCAATAGTATAATGCGCTGATACAACAGAAAAAATAGATATATAGCGTGGGAGTTTATTTATTTGGGAATGCATTATTGTTGTTAGATTATTTATGGATGGTTTTTTTGTATTTCTCTTAGGTTTCATATATTTTTTTGATCTATCAATCATTACATGGGTATCCAAACTTCCTGGAAAGTAATATTTCTTTGGTGATTGAAAAATTAATTTTAGTTAACATTCATATATATGAAACATTTTTGTTTAGTGTGTCAGATTGAAATCTTTGTATAGATTGTGTTTGTCATCTTTGTATTCTTCGACAATATTTTATATATCTACTTATAGTTATCTTGTTTTTTTAGTCTATATATTTAACTAGGTATTACACAACAAAAAATTAAGTGAACTGAAACAAAAATAAATTACTAAATAATAAAATCTATGTATACCAAATAAATTAAGAATATTATTCTATATGTTCTAGCATGGTTTTGTTAGATTGGAAATGGAATGGAAATAAAATGTATTGTATTTGTATATACAAGAATATATTGTTGGTTCAAATATAGTGGGATTAATTTTTATATAATGTAATGGCTATCTAGGCCACTTTTTGGTTATAATTTTAGTATCATAATTCTAATTTATTTTTATTATATATATTTTCTCAATTTATTAGTTAATTTTTCTATTCATTTTTAACTTGCTCCTCTTGGGTTGTAACCCCGTTTAATGTTGTTTGTTTTTCTTAAATAAAAAATCTAATACTTTATATTGATAGTGTTAATTAGTAACCAAGTTCATTGTCAAATTGCACAAGACAACAACTCAACAAGAAAGTGAGAGATGGCAAATAATATAATCCTTAGTCCAATTTATGAATGGACACATGATAATTCGAATATATTTATCCATTAGAATACACCATGTATTTGTAGGTCTGAATGTATGTTATTTGATACTACGAATAGATCAACACATGCTCGACTATAAAGTTTTTGTGTAACTTATACGATATATTAATTTAAAATGGTTAGTATATCTTAGTATGTATAATTATTTATGGTAAGGAAATTACAACAAAACAATATATCAATAATTTATATTATTCAAAACATAATATACCATATAATTATAAAGTGATTAATATACTAACCTTGATTATTGTAAGAAGATATCTGGATATTATCGAAATGCAATAATCATCGATCGCTGAACTATACTTTAAAATTACTTCAATTTTTATAGAGTACACCACCTTATGAAAAAAATGATTATAAGTGAACAATTAGAACCATACATTATTTTTATAATATATAAGTATCCATTGTATTTAACATTAAACTAATCATGAATATTTTAGTTTTGATTTTTTAATTAAATAAAATTATATATCATTAACCCATAAACCACCACATCATATTAATTACATTTTTATATAAGAAAAAAGTATCTGTAAATAACATCTAAAAATATGTTTTAAATAAATATTTCTCTCAATTATATCAAGAAAATATAAAAAAATTTATATGACTAGTTAGATTTAATATAATTTTTACATAAAAGAATAAGATCTCAAATTGCCCATCGTTTTGTATAAAATCTTATGAGTAGTAACTGCTTTATAGGATCTAAATTTTTTTATTTGGATCTGGGATCTGAATTTTTTTTTTTCTATATTTTCTAAATCAATTCCAAAAAATATAGATCTAGCATGAATAAGTTTCACTTATAAAATGTTTAGCTTATAAAATTAGTTGCAATGTTACAAAAAATGTCACATACTGATTTCTTATGGTGGGTGGGGGTGGTTGTTTTATGATGGACATTCTTTTTTTTTTAATTTATAGAAAAGATAAATTGTCAAGAAAGAAGAAGCTGAGAGATACCAAAGAAGGAAATAAATTTTAGGTTTTTTATTAGTATTAGTAGGTACTAGAAAAATTAAAACATAAGATAATTGGACCCAAACAAAATGTAACTTTTTTCACCTCTAGACTTATCCTTATTTAGACCCAAGTAACAGATAGTGAACTTTTAGTATGAACTTATTTTAGTTGAAAATGTTATAGCAAGCCGACCTGTGAACAAGTGTCTTGATCTTCACTAATGGAGAAATATTTAATCAATGGAATACATAGTCTATCAGAAACAAATTTTTCATTGATACATATAATATAAAATTGGTGACTTGCATCAGTTGTTGTGATTCTCAAAGTACAATATATTTAATTGATAAACTTATTCGTTTTACTCATGAAAGCCTTATTACCTTAACCTCAACAGAATGGTAAATCTCATTACTAGGTCACCTAATGTGCAATGTTTTGTAAACGTTAATATGGATATAGTAGACAAGAAAAAAGTGGTAGTAGTTTCAATAATTTGTAAAGATAATGAGAACCTTATGTGGTTTGAAAAACACTACAATATTTTTTTTCCTTCTCCTTAATTGCTAAGGGCATTCCAATGTGTAATTTTGTAATGTTAGTAAACAACATGTTTCCTACGTCATCATTAGGTGATGTCATAGTGTAAGTGGAGGTCATCTACTCACCAATAATTACGATAGATTTTCAATATAACATTGTTACTAGAAATGTAATTAAGATTCTACTGATGTCTGTCTCATTATATCAACTTTTATGAGTGAAATATGGAAATAGAAAACTCGACTGGATTACAAAGATTCATCTCGCATATTGTTGGGAATTTTATACTAACACCATAGGTGTCGTGAGAGATGTGCTTACACCGCCTAGGCACAAATTAATGAAAAAAATTGATTAATTATAAAATTCCCCCTAGACGTAAGACCCTCGTCAACTGCCAAAGCCACGAAACCGATTATACAAAATGGGTTAATATATACACTAAGAGTTTGATTGAGTGTTTATATTTTTATCCCATATTATGTGTTCGTCTGGCAATAAGATTAAAAAATGTTGAAGAACGGATTTTAGATGGAATCAAAGGATTCGATTTGTGTTGGATTTTTCAATTTAAATTTTGTTATAAATTTTACAAATACACTCCCCGTATCGAATAGTTTTGATGATAAAGTCACTATCAAAAATATATAAGAGAACCTTAAGAGATTTATAAATAGAGAGAGACTAAGATATGAGAAATGTGTATTTTATAGTAGGAGAGTAGAGACAAGAGTGTGTACATTTATTATCAAAAGATTAGCATTTGTTTATAAGAAATTTATACGACTTTGGAAGAATTGTACCTGGATCAAATCCCTTACACTTTCTTATTTCACTAAACTTATCTATTTTGTATCGCAGTCGAGGGTGATGTATCAGGATTCACCCATCTTTCTTATTACCAATTGTTTCTTGTTAAATTTCTCTATATCTTTTGCAATTTGTATTCCCAACTATATCTTATGGACAATGTTGCTTGATGTGTCTAAACTTGCTGTTGTTATAGCATGTTATCTCTGTTCTTATTTTTAAAATTTCTCATGTGGATTGCTTGAACTTTTATTTCAACGAAATTTCTTTTCTTACACGATTCATTGTTTAATCAAATTCATTTATTGTTCATACTATGTAGTCAAAATAGAACATAAGAACGATATAAAATTATATTTATATTACAAAATAAAATATTTAACATATGTCAGTCTTTATAATTAATCCCTCTAATTTCTCAAATCAAGCTATTAGAGGGAGAAAAAAATTTGAACCATCTTGAACTAGTCTCAAACTTTATATAATGTATATGCAAATTTGAATAAGAATAAGTGGATACGATTATTTATCTAATTAGAATTTTAATATGATATTTATAAATATTAGGGTAATATATGTTATTAATAATATTGTTTCTAGCTTCATATGTGACAAAGTTGTAATTTGTAATCTTCGAACACCCAGTTGTTTTATCTTATATATTTTTTATGCAATGTTATCCTGACACATTTATCTGAAAATGGTCTTTAGCAAATTCACTTGAAAATGTGAGTAATTTCTCTAAATTAATTCGAACTAAGCAATCAATAAAAACCTTGAATTTTTTTGTATAAATATTCCCATAAAAACTTGCAAAGTTATATGATGGAAAATATTTGCTACTTTTATAATCCATTGATATATTTGCCTATTTTATAAAACGGGACCTACACCGAAACAAAAACTTTTTTACAAATATATTTATAAATTTATTGAGTTTCAAGTAGGTACAATTTAAATTCGAAAATCGCACGATCCACACTAAACATTGTGACACACCTAAACTAAAAAACAAAGAATGTTTTCACATTTACATACATATCAATAGAAAAATCAATCACTGCATCCATATTATAGGGACACATTAACTGAATGTAAACGAAATTTTGTCTTCTCATGCATAATTATTAACATATAAAAATTTATTATTTTATCGAATTATAAATTTATCAATCAACATAATTTTTATGATTTTGCAAGATTCTAAAATGACATAGTTTTAAAACTTGTTTGCGATTTTCTCCCTAAGATGTAGGTCTACAAAAATAATCAAAATTCATATACTAAAAGAAAATTTAAAATTATTTCATGAAAAATATAGGCTCAGATTCTTATTGATTCAGGTTATATGTCAAAGATATAGTTCATGTCTCAATAAAATATTCTATTTGATCACACAAAATACTTCTAGGATCTAAAATAATAGATAATATATCCTTGTTGTATTAAAGAATTTTCATACTCAAGAGTCGAGAATGTACTACCTTAGCGTAACCTAAAAAATCCTATTCCAAAACCCCCATGATATCAAACTCGGGTAGGAGTTAATAGAGGAGTTCCACCTAACAATCTGAATAATCCGCATATAGAGCAAGGTTTTTCCGAGAATATCATTTTCAAGCTGCTTGATTCAAGCCAGATCACGATATGCAAAATCAATTTATGATTTATGGAAACTACGATGGTGCTACACAACAAGGTCAAGTTGTATCGAGTAAGATTTTTATACAGATGTGTGATACCTACATTACTCAACTTGTCACTCACGAGACACTATATTACACCATTTTACTATTTTGATTTACCGGAGGTACGAGTGAATGGTTGTATCATCAACCATCACATACAATTATATCATGGACAAAACTGCAAGCAAGTTTCTTTGATTGCTATTATCCACACGGTATGATAATGAAGAATCAAATGAGCTTTCCATTTTCCACCAAGACGATGGTTAGAATGTAGGCGAGACATAGATAAAGTTTCAACATAAGTTAACTAGATGTCCACTTCATGGTTATACCCTTCAGTTTCAATGTGATGTTCAATCAAGGTCCGATTATAATTCATAATTGAAAATAAATTACATTAAAAGAGAAGATTTTTCAAAGAAATGTGCCCTTGTATTTTTTATTTATACCAAACCTTATTTTTATTAATTGTTTTGATTTTTCTATGATCTGCATTACTAAAAAAAATTGTCATTAACATATTTAGTTATATTTTTAAAAATTAAGGAATACATTAACACACTAATATATAGATAATTAACTAATTATGTGTTTATTTATAATAGATAAAATAGCATAAAGTGTCAAAAATATTCTTAACATATCTTACTTTTCTCCCAAAATTTCAAGTTATTGTTCGGTTATCTTTGTTATCTTAATGGATTGTTGAGTTTGTTTAATTTGTTAAATATGTTTATAGGGGTTCATTTATAAAATAAGGCCCAAAAAACTTTATAAAAGAATTATCTTGTCAATTGAAGTCCACAATGCTAAATAATTCTTGAAATATAACTGTGGCTAGTTATGCATTTTTTTTTACAACCCTATTGACCACTAACACCAAAAGCCCAACCCATATTATATGTGTATATATTCAAACCCTATTTTCCAAAACTCACCGCCTCCTTATTCCTTATTATGTCCATCTCTACCTCTATATAAATCACCACTATTATAATGTAGGTAAGTGTATATGAATTTCCATTTCAGATATATGGGTAAAAATTTACTTGATTTGTGTAAGCTTGTGAACAACATTGTATGTTAATCACTAAGATAGATGGTCATAACATTTCAATTGAGGTATGATTTTTTATTATACTTTTATTCCTTATGGTTTGATTTTTATAGTTTTAATTTTAGGGTATCTGGTAAATGAATTTTGTATATAATTCTTGCACATTATATATTCTTTAATTAACATAAATATATATTATTTTTAGGTTTATGAATTATAAATTATTTTATAAAATACAATTATATATTATTTTATAAAATACATGTGATGTTTATAATTTCAATTAAAATATTTGTGCATCTAAAACTAAGTGATTATCGTTCTCAACCTAACTAGTTTGTGATGAACAAAGAAATAGCTCTATAAATCTACTAGTAAACAACAATGTTTAAATCTACATGGTAATTTTAACGACACACATATTGGCTTCAAAAATATTTATTTAATCTCTAAAACATTATGTCTACTAATGAAAAGAAGAAAAAAATTATTTATGAGTTGAAGCCACTCCTTCGAAGCAATATCATTTAACTATATCATTCAATATGAGTCTCGTTACTAAATTCTTTACCTATCATTTTATCACTCGTACATGTGGTCACACTTTTCATATCCCAACTTTAAAATAAGTAATTTACTCAAAAATGAAATGTCTTTACAGGTTGTTATTCCTCTTCATCTTCAAGTTCTTTACAGGTGCCAGGAATTAAGAAAAACAGAAAATAATCAAGGTATATGTTACAGTGTTGAAATTACGGATGCGTATTTACCTCGGTGGATAATATGCAGTGTTTCTGAAGCTATTATTGGGTCTGATGAGACCAGTTTTGAGCCAGGTATATATATATGCAGTAATTAAATATTAATATTCAAAATAATTAATTTAGTGTTATGTTATTGTGATGTAGTTTTGTTACGGAATAAGTATCGATGGGATTAAATGTTAGTTTAGAAATGTTTGAATAAAATTGTGAAGATGAAGAAGGATTGAAAAAGAGTGTTTGGAATAGGAAATGCGAAGCTTTTTTCTCATATGATTTATATGTTTGTTAAAGGGTTTAAGTATAGTGGTGGATCTTATACTCTTTATGTGGGCCCTGCTTGATCTATATATATATTTTGAATTCTTTTTTGGACACAAACTTTTCAAGGTTTTTGTAATCTCTTGGTTGTATTAATGAGCTTTGTACAAGGTTTATTTTTGGGACATTTTGGGTACCTTATCGTTGATATTTGAAAAAAAATTGGGTGAAGAAACACGGTTATGTTGAAAGTGAAATTTAAAGTATCTTGAAAACATTTCTTTATTTATAAAGATAGAAAATAATATGTTATACATGCTTAATATACTGATAATTTAATTAATAAAACAACTATACTCTTACGTTATTGAAGGTCCACTAGTTAAGAGTGTTATCTTCATTAAAATATCTTCATTAAGAGTGTTACTTTTACAAGATAAAGGACTAAATTGTAGAAGATTCCTTACTTTTATAACATAAGTAAGAGAAAACAAGATATACCACAATTAATATGCTTTTTCTTCCTTAGTCTTTACAGTTTACACCATGAAATTCCACAGCATAATTGGAGGTTTTTCAAAATTGACATCTAAACTTAATTAAGGAACATAAACATCAAACAAAAATTAAAAATTGAACTAAAATATAATTAAGGATACGATTTGTTGAGAAGTAGTTTACAGTAGAAGCCCAAATAACATGACCACATTTTTAAACAACAGAAGCCCAATATCACTTTGGAAAAAAAGAATAGAACGAGTAAGACATAACAAATTTCACAAAACAACAAAATATCTCTCTACACTTACTTCTCACTCCAAAAAAAGACTCACTTCTCAACAGAAAATACACTCATTTCTCACCGGAAAATTCTCTATTGTACGGAAAGGAAAACTCTTCATTTCACCACGTTGATTTCTACTTCTCAATTCAACGGCTTCTTAGCTTGACTCTCTCTTTGTGCCTCTTCATCGCTTTTAATATGCAATTTGATCAGGTACATATTGTTTGTCTCATAAATTATTGTCTCATCCGATTTCTTTTTCATATTTAGCTATTATTCTTATCTGTAATATACGGAATTTTCATTTAAACAATCAATTTTCTGATATTCATAATATAATTATTTATTTATAATTAGTTTAGGTCAAACCAATTGTAGAGTTCAAATAATGTAATGTAACTGTATGATATGATTATCTATAGATTAATTTTTTAGTAGAGTTTATATAATATTTTTGTTTGAATCAAAGTGTGTTTTATCGATTAACCTTTGTTATTTAGTTGAATCAGTGTATGTTCTGAAATTGTTATGTAGTGGAATCAAAGTGTGATTTATCATTTAAGCTTTGTTATTTAGTTGAATCAGCGTATGTTCTGAAATTGTTATGTAGTTGAATCAAAATGTGTTATGTAAACTAAGTATATTTAATAAATAAAATCTTAATTATTCAGTTTAATTATCTATACACTAAACTTGTTATGTAGTTAAATCAGATTTAAGAAAGGAAAACTATCCAAAGATTAACAAAAAATGGTTCAAGGAAAAGAAGTTTAAGTGGCTCTTCAAGTAAGAGATCAAACATTCCAGTACTTCAAATGAGGCAGTCACATCGCCAGCATATCATGATTCCATACAATCACCACCCCCTGATATTCATTCAATAACAGCTGAATTAGTGAAGGGTAATAATTCTTTCACTCTTGTTGTTTATATTGTTTATATATGTGTATATATGTGTATATATATTATCAAACTAATCGATTTGTCTTGGAATATAAGATAGCTCAAAGGACACTAGAAAAGGAAGATATGGTACAACATTGAAACTCTTTTTCAAGTAAGCTGCAAAAAATAAAGTTCAAATTATCCACAATGGATTTGGCTAGCCCATTGGAAATGGATCAGATAAATTTAGAAGTTGGTGTGGTGTTATTGCCAGACATGGGAATTTATCTCCATTAACTTATCACGGTGGGATATGATGCCAAGCACGTTTAAAGATTTACATCTCGAATTTCTAAAAGTAAGAAAAATGTTACTTCAATTATCTAACGCCTTAAAAGTTGTTTGATATAAATCATTACTTTTTATTTTACAGATGAATTTTACTTTCGTTGAATCTGCCTTAGAATTCTATATTAGAAAAATTATAGGACAAAAATGGAAAGACTGGAAGAACACAGTGTATAGTTTTGTTGATTTAAATAAATCTTTGTAGGAAAATATGGATAAGGCGATTGATGAACGAGTAGATCCAAACCAGTGGAACCAATTGGTTCCAGTTTGGTTTGACAAAGTGTATTAGGTATTGCTTTTGTTTAGTGGGGTTTCTCTTTAGTTGTACCTACAGGTATTGCTTGTCTCAGTTTCTTATCTACAGGTGAGTGTAACTGAGAAAGCCAAACAGTATAAAGCAAAGCATGATATCTTTCATACATGTGGTCGAAAGCCTTATGCTTAAATACGAGAGCATTTAGTAAGAATGATACTTTGATTAGCATGAGAATGATAGTAATTAACATTGAAATATATCTTTACAAGGACATGATGTGGGGGATATTGAATTTTTTCACCGAACACACACTCATGCTAAAGATGGAAGAATAAACCCGAGTGTTGATGAAAGTTTGATATTTATTTACTACCTTAGTTCCTAATGACTTTCAACATTTAGTGCTTTCCTGATGGTTTAAATATTGTTTTAGGAACAATGTAAGAATATAATTGACAGCAGGAATTTAAAGAGGGAAGAGGTGGAACACAGTCTTGATCTATAATCTGAGATCTTTAGTGAGGTAGTGGGAAAAGAAGGGATTAGGACCTACTAGATCAGCTGTTCATGGATCAAACAAAGTTAATAAAAATACGATTGAGAAAATTCAAAAGCATTATAAAGCTGAGATGTAAAAAATGCGAGCACAAGTGGAAGAGCTTAAAGAAGAACACAAAACTGAGATGGCAGAAATGCAAGTTAAAATAGAATCAAAGTTTAACGAAGAACTTCAAGTGCAAAAGAAAGAGACGGATGATTTGAAGATGATGTTTAAATCTTTCATCTCCGCACCCAATAAAAAATTGTTTTTGAATAGGGTTTGAGTTTATATAGTTCTGCTAGTTGATTAAAACTCCCTCAGTTGGACTATTTTTGTATTGCTTTTTATGTAAAACTACTATATTTTGTTATAACTCGGTATTTGCAAGCTTTTTTCATATATGGACATATTTTGGTCATTGAGACATAATTACAACATATATACTCATTAAACTATTTAATATCGTAACATAAATTCTGTCTTAGAAAACTATATCCAAAGATTTTAATATGAAAGAGTATTCTTAAAACATGCTTTGATACTTTAGGTTTTCTTGGTATTCTATATTTAAATTTGCTTCACTATCTAAGATATTTTTATGGAATTTTACCACGACATATTTTGTTGCTTCTAAACCCTTCCAATACACTTTTCTGAAGTCCTTTTTGCAAGTAGCAATCAGAATAAGAATTATGAAACTTGAATCTAAAAAAAAAATAATTAGATTAAATTTGACAAGACTGTACAAAGAAGGCCCCTTTAACAAAAAAATTCATCTAGTTCAAAAATCAAACTCCCTCATATCCACGTACAATATTCTAGTGGATACAAGAGTTGAGAGGTTGTGTGTAGTTCATTGTATTGGATAAAAATGTGATAAAAATTTGCATCACGAGTTTCAAAAGAGTCATTACATAAGATGCAAATATTGATGAACAAACATCAACAAAAGTCATCTAGACATAATAAAAGTTCGACAAAAAATAATATTAAAGAAGAAATCTATTAACATTATGTAAGAAAATAGAAAGTCTACATGAAATATTATTTGGTAAAGAAGTAATATAGTATAAATCTGTTATTAATAGTAAATATATTTATCAATAACATATACTATTTAATAGATAATTAAATTATATAGAGTAAAATATACAAAAAATTATACATTTCAACTAGTATAATTATAATGCCACAAAAAAGAATATTTAATGAGAATAAGGTATTATATTAACTGAAAACAAGAAAACAAGTAAATAACCAAAAATATTCAAATATTTATTATCTTCTCAACCAAATAAAAAAAATATATTTATGTTTATTCCAAATATTCCTTCCATATGAGTACTGAAATAAATGAAAGTATAATTTACTTATTTGGAATACTATTTTTTATGATAATTCTAATAAGATGGAGATAATGTTACAATGTTCTTTTTAAGAAATCAAATGATAAGTAGAATTAATTTTTTTGTCCATATTGTTTTTTTAATGTTACTTAAATTCAAGAACATTTTCTTTTCGCTTTGATTTTATAAAATTTTGCGTATGAAATTGGTTTTGACATATACATATAATTAATTTTATCATATACTGAGAAAATAGATGTATATATTTAGATATTTATGTTAATGAATGAATTGAAAATTTTATGAGTTCAAATTGTATAGATGAATTAAAAATTAAATCAAAATAAAATGAGATGTGTGGGGACAGTAAAAAATTTTTTTATAACACTAAGATACAAGCGATAATTTGTGCAACTCTACTAAGTGCCAATTTAGAAGTGTTTATAGGTAAAAATACTTAATAGTGCTTCTAGAACTTTATAAGTGTGTTAGTCCTTTAAAAACTTTTTAAGAGAAGTATCAAATATATGCTTCTAAAAAAAATGTACTTAAAGATATTTTAGATTTTAAAATAATTTTTATAATTTTTTAAAATATTTCAATTCAATCTTAAAAGCATTTTTATGTTAAAATAAGCACTTTTGAACAGACACTATGTATATACACTTCTCTTGAATACAATAAATATATTATTTATATCCATTAGTTTAAAGTTATTCTATAAATATTAATACTTTTTTAATGTATTATATTTTTTTTTAAATTTTAGCTAAGCAGGAAGAACAAATGAGTAGTTAAATATTATTGTTAGCATACGAGAAACCCCATAAAAATTGAGTTTACTATTTTTTTAATTATTTAATTCATATCAACACATATATTGAATAATCTTAAGGCTAACTAAACAAGGTCCACCATCCTTTACTACTAAATTTAAATACATTATTTGACTTAAATCTCACACACAACACTTTTATCATTCTCTGAATTTATATTGTGTGTTATAATTTCTTCAAGATTATCTTTCTTGTAATTTTTATTTATATTGAAATATATATTTGTTTAAAATATATCAAAATCCTCATTCATTAGAGTAACCAAGTACAATACTATTACAAATGGTTACAATATTCTCGTTTTTATGACATTTCATTATAATGATTCTTCTTTAAAATAATTATTTTGATAAAATGTTAAGGCCATAAATCAAATTTAATAGTTTTTTAAGGATTAAAAAAAATTCCACAAATCTAATAACTCACTCAAACATCTTGAACTAGTAACCAATTTTATATTTTATGAATTTTAAATTTTATTAAATTTATTGCTTATACAATTTTTATCACAAATAATATTATTGTATTTATATTTAATTTATAAATTATATCTATTTGAAATTAATACATCAACTAAAATATTTTAATATCCTAGAGTGAACAATATAAAAATTTAAAATATTACTATTATACACAAATTTATTTTAAATAAACAACAGTTTAGAATTATATTGTACTACAATTTTTTTTGTTTACTGATTTTGATTACTATAATTATATGGTATGTATCTCAAAACTTTTCAAACATATTATTGAATAATAATTACGCTATTTAAAATTGTATCAACATATAAAGAAATTATACATAATTTAAATTATATTAAATAAATTAATATAAATATTAAAGACACCATAACTCAATACTTATTACATGTTTTAATTAAAAAATAATAATATAAAACAAAAAAATCACTAAAATTCACAAATAATTAATTTATACTAGCCAAATGGAAAAATAAATTCTAATCTAGCACATATGAGGTTAGTAAATATATTAAGGTGTTGCCAATATAAAATTACCGTTGGATAAGTATATGTATGAAAGAGTTTAAGTTATGCATCAAACTTAGCTAATTGGCAATAAGAGTATGTTGTTGTCTCAAAATATGTTGTTGTCTTATATTCATATTCAAATTTAATGTATATTTAATCATTTTTTTACCTAAACAACATATTTTATATGGTTATCAACTAATATGATATGACTACGTGTTCCATTTAATAATTTAAAACCCATTAATATGTCTCTTTCTGCTTGAATATTTAATACTTTAATCATAAACGTTAAGTCCGACTTTTACACCTAGTTTTATTTTATTAATTATTATATTACTACTAAATAAAAATAAAATCTTTTAATATTATATTTTTTTATCAATGTTATAGTTAACAAATTTTTCAGTCACATACATTATTACATTACTATATTTAATAAAACATTGTCACAGTATGTAAAAAAATAAAAATTATAGAGGAACGATTATTTAATAAACAAATAATATTATACTAAAATAAAACAGGGAATCAAAACACAATTTATGGCCTTTGACGATGCTATCGGTGTAGATATTGCCGACACCTTACACTACATTAAAAATTAAATTAAAAAGAATTGCATCTAATTAGAATTTTAATATGATATTTATAACTATTAGGGTAATATATGTTAATAATCATACTGTTTCTAGATTCATATGTGACAAAGTTGTATTTGTAATGTTCGAACACCCAATTGTTTTATCTTATATATTTTTAATGAAATGTTACCTTGACACATTTATCTACAACTTTGTTAATTTTATTTAAACTTATAACTAAAAACACCAATTTCTTCATAAAAAAAGGGAGAAAATTTATCATTTTATATATCTTTTAAGAAAAATAAGTTTAATACAGTAAAGATTTAGTATTACTCTTACGTTGTTGACCAAATCTTATCAAATTCATTAAATAGTATTTTAATAGAATGCAATCTAATATTTACTCTAAAAGCTAAATCAAAAAAACTATATACTCACATGCACTAGTGCTAATACATTTACTTTCCTCCCAATAAAAAAAGAAATATTAATAAAAAAATAACCTTTGAAATCTTAAAAACATAGAAACCTTTCTATATAAGTACACTCATATAATACTAAGACTAACTGTAATTTATAGTGGGGCTGCTGGTAAGTTCTTTTTTTCCTTTTTTTACTATTTATTTTTTGAATTAATTATCTATTTGGTTTTGTTTATTATGTTTTTATACAAATCAGGTCATTTTATGACCATTGGAAGGTTTTACCGTATGAGAAGCGATGCTGGTATATATAGAAGGGATGTGAGTTTTTTTTAATCAATATAAACTCAATTTAAGTCTGTGAAATGTTCATTTGTAAGTCAATTATTTATTTTTTCCTCTATTAAACATTATAGGATTCACTGATTCAGAAGTTGCCGAGAAGCTCCATGAGGCCAGACGGAACCTCGAAGTTGAGGAGGATGGTGATATCGCAGGTGGTGGTGTTGTGTCAGCAAACAAGTAAGTTGAATAGCTCCAATTTTTTATTTAATATAATGATGTTTGAAAATTGGGCGTGGATTGAATTATGATGTTTATATAATTTTAGTATATTGAAGGATTATGTTTTAAATTATTTATATTGTTATATTATTTTAGTTCATATAACGTGGGAAAACTTGATCATTGGATTACTGGGTGGTTTATATACTGAGCCTCGGTATTTCTTTCACGTAAGGGATTATAACTAAAATTGAAGAGTATGTACTACATGTGAATATATGATATGGTATAAGTTCGTAATATATTTGCATATAATCAAGAGTTTGTATTAGGATTGTGTTCAAAGGTGTAATTAAGGTTCTGTTATGAAAATCTATAATAACTCAATTGAGTTTTGTGTACGAGTGTGAAGATTTGTGTATACATGTAATTACTGTTATTAATAATTAACTATTGTAATTTCAAAATTGACTAAATTATTATTTTGAGTTAATTGCATTAACGGTCCCTGTTTTATGCAAGATAGCCAAATTTACCCTGTTTTATTTTTCAAAGTGTATCAACACCCACAAATCAGTTAGTTACATTGAGCACAGGATTTAACTCTTTCTCTCGGTGGGTGATGCAGGTTTTCTGAGAGTAGATGGAAAGATTGAGAACTCCAGGAGCGGATTCATAGGGATGTGAAAGAAATTGTTGCTATAATTAGTTAATTATGTGTTAATATACTTTCATTTGCAAATGGTAGGACTGAGAATTCAAAAATTCATGTATTTAATTCATTATTGTGACCAGGGCAGATTTGTTTAATGAGTATCCCAGATGCTCGCACATATTTACTCACCCTACAGGAGATAAGAATTAAGTATGCCTATCTCTGTGTGAATTTGTAAATTATAAATATTTTTTGTTTACTAAATGCATCTTTTTTTAGGAGAGGTGTTTCTGATGGGATTGGTGCAGAGAAGTTGATGATGAGTGCATTGGATAAAGTTGAAAAGGAAATTAAAGCCTCTAATGCTGAATGGTAAGAAAGGAATTGCTCTTCTAATGACACAGTTTGATTAAATCAATAAAAATTATTTTAAATTAGATTTTTATTTACAATTACGGTTATTGTTAATTTACTACTAATGTTTGTCATATATGTTTAGGCTTGGAATTCGAAAGGAAGATTTACCAAAGTATGAAGAGCAAAAAAGAAAAAGAAAAAGCTTTGTGGATTTATTTTCCCAAGTTTACTCATTTCCAGGAGGGTTTACGAGAGAAGTGGAAGATCAAATACATTTAACTTTTATATTGCATTTTTTAAAAGTTTGTTTATTCTGTATAAATTATTTTTTTAAAATCAATATTAAAAATCAAATACACATTTTTTAGACGTCCTATATAAGTGTGAAATAAGGTTAATGCAATAAAGATTTCATATTACTTTTACGTTGTTGACCAAATCTTATCAAATTCATTAAGCCGTATTTATTTAGAATGAAATATAATATTTAATCTAAAAAATAACTCAAAAAAGTATATACTCGTATGTGCGGGTGCTAATACATTTCCTTGCCTTACAATAAAATAGAATATAATAAAAAAACTTACAGTTTTAAAACTTAAAAACATATAAACCTTTCTAAATAAGTACATTAATATAAACACAAGACTAACATTAATTTTTTGTCACACTCATTTGTCAGTAGTACTTAATTTCATAAAAAAAACTTAAATTTCCTAATCATTTAAACTACTTAACATGAAATACACTTCTTGGTTACCTAAAATAGGGTTTTTTCATTTTATTTAAAAAACCAATATGACTAATCTGCACTACCAATCCAAAGATTTTCACTGTATCAATTATATATTAATAGTAGTTTTGAAACATCCTTTGCCAAAAACATACCTCATAATTTACTAAACCTCAAATTTTAAATAACAAACTTCAGCTTTATTGATCTCTCTGTGTAAAGTAATAAACTTTAAACTCAAGGAGTTGAGCGTAATAGGGTTACCTTAATCAAGATGAAACACTATTTTGGTTGATGAAAACCTAAAAGTTTTTCTAGTCTCTCTTTGTTTTTTGTTTGTAACAACCTAAAAATACAAATATACATGAATCGTTATAATGGTAAAATAACTGTTAGTTATTAAAAATTAGAAGTTAAAACAGTTCGAATTAATGATTATTTGACGTTTAGGTGGAGTTGAGATATCAAGCTATTGTAATTTAAATTCATGTCATTGAATTTTGAATTCTCGTTCTTAACCCTTTCATTGAGACATAATTACAACATATATACTCATTAAACTATTTAATATCGTAACATAAATTTTGTCTTAGAAAACTATATCCAGAATAAGATTTTGATATGAAAGAGTATTCTTAAAACATGCTTTGATATTTTAGGTTTTCTTGGTATTCTATATTTAAATTTGCTTCACTATCTAAGATATTCTTATGGAATTTTACCACCACATATTTTGGAGCTTCTAAACCCTTCCAATACACTTTTCAGAAGTCCTTTTTCCAAGTAGCCATCAGAATTAGAATTATGAAAGTTGAATCAAAGCAAACAAATAATTGGATTAAATTTGGAAGGACTGTAAAAAGAAGGTCCCTCTAACAAAAAAAATCATCTAGTTGAAAAATCAAACTCCCTCATATCCACGTACAATATTCTAGCGGATACAAGAGTTGAGAGGTTGTGTGTAGTTAATTGTATTGGATAAAAATGTGATTAAAATTTGCATCACAAGTTTCAAAAGAGTCATTACACAAGATGCAAATATTGATGTAAAAACATCATCAAAAGTCATCTAGACATAATAAAAGTTCGACAAAAGATATTAAAGAAAAAATCTAGTAACATTATGTAAGAAAATAGAAAGTCTACATCAAAAATTATTTGTTAAAGAAGTAATATAGTATAAAGTTGTTATTAATAAATAATATATTTATCAATACCATATACTATATAATAGATAATTAAATTATATAGAGTAAAATATACAAGAAATTATACATTTCAACTAGTATAATTATAATGCAACAAAAAAGAATATTTAATGAGAATAAGGTATTATATTAACTGAAAACAAGAAAACAAGTAAATAACAAAAAATATCCAAATATTTATTATCTTCTCAACCAAATAAAAAACTTATATTCATGTTTATTCCAAATATTCCTTCCATATGAGTACTTAAATAAATGAAAGTATAATCTATTTATTTGGAATACTATTTTCTATGATAATTCTAATAAGATTGAGATAATGTTACAATGTTCTTCATAAGAAATCAAATTATATGTAGAAATAATTTTTATGTCCATATTGTTTTTCTAATGTTACTTATTGTCAAGAACATTTACTTTATGTTTTGATTTTATAATATTTTGCGTATGAAATTTGTTTTAAGATATACATATTATTAGTTTTATCATATACTGAGTAAATAAATGTATATATTTAGATATCTATGTTAAGGAATGAATTGAAAATTTTATGAGTTCAAAATGTATGGATTAAAAAATAAATCAAAATAAAATGAGAAGTATGGGGACAGTAAAAAAAAATTTATAACACTAAGATACGAGCGATAAATTGTGAAACTCTACTAAGTGCCAATTTAGAAGTGTTTATAGGGAAAAATATTTAATAGTGCTTCTAGAACATTCTAAGTGTGTTAGTCCCTAAAAAACCTTTTTAAGAGAACTATCAAATATATGCTTCTTAAAAAAATATACTTAAAGTGATTTTAGATTTTAAAATAATTTTTATAATTTTTTAAAATATTTCAATTCAATTCTAAAAGCGTTTTTATATTAAAATAAGCAGTTCTGAACAGACACTATGTATATATACCTCTCTTGAATACAATAAATATATTATTTATATCTATTAGTTTAAAGGTATTTTATAAATGTTTATAATTTTTTAATGTATTATATTTTTTTAAAATTTTAGGTACGCAGGAAGAACAAATGAGTAGTTAAATATTATTGAATAATCTTAAGGCTAACTAAACCAGGTCCGTCATCCTTTACTACTAAATTTAAATACATTATTTGACTTAAATCTCACACACAACACTTTTATCATTCTCTCAATTTATATTGTGTGTAATAATTTCTTCAAGATTATCTTTCTCGTAATTGTTATTTATATTGAAATATATATATTTGTTTAAAATACATCAAAATCCTCATTAATTAGAGTAACCAAGTACAATACTATTACAAATGGTTACAATATTCTCGTTTTTATGACATTTCATTATATTGATCCTTGTTTAAAAGAACAATTTTGATAAAATGTTAAGGCCATAAATCAAATTTTATAGTCTTTTAAGGATAAAAAATTCCACAAATCTAATAACTTACTCAAACATCTTGAACTACTAACCAATTTTATTTTTTATGGATTTTAAATGTTATTAAATTTATTGCCCATATAGTTTTTGTCACAAATAATATTATTGTATTTATATTTAATTTATAAATTATATCTATTTGAAATTAATACATAAACTAAAATATTTTAATATCCTAGAGTGAACAATATAAAAATTTAAATTATTACTATTATACACAATTTTATTTTAAAATAAACAACACTTTAGAATTATATTTTACTACAATTTCTTTTTGTTTACTAATTTTAATATGATTTTGATTACTATAATTATATGGTATGTATCTCAAAACTTTTCAAATATATTATAGAATAATAATTACGCTATTAAAAATTGTATTAACATATAAACAAGTTATACATAAATTAAATTATGTTAAATAAATAAAAATAACTATTAAAGACACCATAACTCAATACTTATTAGAGGTTTTAATTAAAAAATAATAATATAAAACAAAAAATTACTAAAATCTCACAAATAATTCATTCATACTAGCCAAATGAAAAATTAAATTCTAACCTAGCACATATGAGGTTAGTAAATATATTCAGGTGTTGTCAATATAAAATTATCGCTGGATAAGTATATGTATGAAAGATTTTAAGTTATGCGTCAAACATAGCTAATTGGCATAAGAGTATGTTGTTGTCTTATATTCATATTCAAATTTAATATATATTTAATTATTTTTTTTACTTAGACAACCTATTATATATCGTTATCAACTAATATGATATGACTACTTGTTTCATATAATAATTTAAAATCCATTAATAGGTCTCTTTCTGCTTGAATATTTAATATTTTAATCATAAACATTAAGTCCAAATTTTACACCTAGTTTTATTTTATTAATTATTATATTTCTACTAAATAAAAATAAAATCTTTTAATATTATATTTTTTGTATGAATGTTATAGTTAACAAATTTTTCAGTCACATACATTATTACATTACTATATTTAATAAAAAATTGTTACAGTATGTAAAAAAATAGAAATTATAGATGAAAAATTATTTAATAAAGAAATAATATTATACTAAAAGAAAACAGGGAATCGAAACACAATTTATGGCCTTTGGCGAAGCTATTGGTGTAGATATTTCCGACACCTTACACTACATTAAAAAGTATATTAAAAAGAGTTGCATCTAATTAGAATTTTAATATGATATTTATAACTATTAGGGTAATATATGTTATTAATCATATTGTTTCTAACTTCATATGTGACAAAGTTGTAATTTGTAATTTTCGAACACCCAATTGTTTTATCTAATATAATTTTTAATGTCATGTTATCTTGACACATTTGTCTACAACCTTGTTAATTTTATTTAAACTAATAACTAAAACACCAATTTGTTCATAAAAAAATAAAACAGAGAAAATTTATCATTGTATATATCTTTTAAGAAAAATAAGTTTAATACAGTAAAGATTTAGTATTACTTTTACATTGTTGACCAAATATTATCAAATTCATTAAATAGTATTTTATTAGAATGAAATCTAATATTTACTCTAAAAACTAAATCCAAAAAATTATATACTCACATGCACTAGTTGTAATACATTTACTTTCCTCCCAATAAAAATGAAATATTAATAAAAAATAACCTTTAAAATCTTAAAAACATAGAAACCTTTCTAAATAAGTACATTCATATAAAACTATGACTAACTGTAATTTATAGTTAAACTCATTTATCGGCAGTACTTCATTTTATAAAAAAAACTTATATTTCTTAGCCATTTAACCTACTTAATGAGAAATAAACTTTTCTACTTCCCTCAATAAGGTTTATTTCATTCTATTTAAAAAAACAAGACTAATAATCTTCAGTGCCAATGCAAATATTTTCACTCTATCAATTACATATTAATAGTATTTTTGAAACTCCCATTTTCCAAAAACATACCTCACAAGTAACTACACCCTAGAGTTTCAATAACAAAATCATTAGTTAAACAAAATTTACCCGAAAAGCTTTATTGATTTCTCTATATGAAGTAATTAACTTCATCAAACTCAAGGAGTTGAGCGTAATAGGGTTTCCTTAATCGAGATGAAACACATGTGTTTGGTTGATGAAAACCTAAAAGTTTTTCTAGTCTCTCTTTGTTTTTTGTTTGTAATAACCTAAAAAGATAAATATACATATATGGTTAAAATGGTAAAATAACTCGTTATTAAAAGATAGAAGTTACGAATATTAGCCAAACTTTTTCATAGCCACCCTTCATGATGCCCTATAAATATTAAAATTAAACAAATGGTTAACTAATTAAAAGAACAAAAAATAAAAATATTACACCTTAAAATGTATAAATTTATATAGAAGAAATCAATTTAAAAAAGGTTAAAACATAACAACAATAATTTCTCAACTAAGTGTAGTTTGACCGGTAAATACATATTTCGATGGTTAAAACTATGTGATGAGAGTTTCTCAAACTTTTATGGTTACTTCGATGAATATAAAATTGTAATATTTTTTACATATGGTTCTATAGAATTTTGGGTTTCAAACAGTATAATGGTCTATTAAAATAAAAAAATTAGATACATAGAGCAGCTTATTAATTGTTGTAATTTATATACATATTTATTTATTCGGGAATGCATAATTGTTGTTGAATCTTTCAATAATTATGTGGGTATGCAAACTTCCCAGTAAGTTATACCTCTTTGGTCAATTCAAAATTAATTCATATATATGCTACCATTTTTATTTGGTATTCTAATAAAATTCCTGGTATAGATTGTGTTTGTCATCTTTCTATTCTTCGCCAATACGTTGAATCTAGTTATAGTTGACTTTTTTGTTTAGTCTATATATTTAACTATCACAAAAATTTATGTGTCTTGAAACCAAAATAATTTACAAAATAATAAAATCTATGGATACCAAAACAATTAAGATTATTATTTTATAGCATGCTTGTGTTAGAATGGAAATGGAATATAAATAAAATGTATTGGTATACAAGAATATGTGGTTGACTAGGACACTTTTTAGTTATATCTTTAGTATCCTAATCCATGTTTATCTTTTTTGTGTTTTTTATATATATTTGTTTAATTGATTAGTTAATTTTTCTATTCATTTTTATCCTGCTCCTTTTGGGTTGTAACCCCATTTAATGTTGTTTCTTTTTCGGAATTACAAAATCTAATACTTTATATTGATAGTATTATTTAGTAACCAAGTACATTGAGAAATTGCGTTAGACAACAACTCAATAAGAAAGTGACATGTGGTAAATAATATAATATTATTAGTTATGTAATAATTTGAATAGGTTAAAACTTCGAAGTACATTTATTCACAAATGATAATAATTCAGTTTGAAAAGAAAAAATCAAACTTACGGAATTAAATTCCACAATATTTGAAGAGATTCTAAAATAAATTTATAAAAGTATAGAATTGATAAATTTTCATGAACACGTTACACAAGAAAAAATTTCTTATAGGTTACAAATATAGGGGTGGACACATGTCAATGTGAAAATATTTTATCCATTAAAATACACCAAGTATTGGTACGACTAAATATAAGTTATTTTATACGATTATATCATCACATGCTCAACTATTAGGTTTTTATGTGATTTATACAATCTTATAATTTAAAATGTTTCATATATTTTAGTATGTATAATTATTTGTTGGTAAGGAAATTACAATACAAAAATATATCAAAAATTTATATTATCCAGAATATAATATACTATGTATATATATTATCTTTATATATAGACTCTTATGAGTAGTAACTTTTGAGGAAACTGAATTTTTTATTTGTATTTTCTAAATCAATTTTATAAAAATAAAGATCTAGCATGAATAATTTTAACTAATGAAACATTTAGCTTATAAAATTAGTTGCAATGCTACGAAAAAAGTCATATAGTGATTTCTTGTGCTGGTAAGGGTGGTTGTGTTGATTGTGGATGTTATTTGTTTTTTAAAATTTAAAAAAAGAATATGAGGTGTCAAGAATGAAGAAGCTCAGAGCTACCAAAGAAGAAAATATATTTTAGCGTTTTTTATTAGTATTATAAAAATATCCAACATAAGATAATTGGTCCAAAATTAAATGTAACGTTATTCCACTTTAAAATTATCCTTATTTAGGCCCAAATAACAAATAATGGACTTTGAGTCTAAACTTATTTTAGTTGAACATGTGAACAAGTGTCGATCTTCACTAGTGGAGAGATATATAATCAATAGAATATATAGTGTATTTGAAACAAATTTTTCATGGATAAATATAATATAAAATTTGTGACCTCCATCAATTGTTGTGGTTGTCAAAGTAAAATAATTTTAAATGATAAACTTATTTTTTCTTCTCATGAAAGCCTTATTACATTAACCTCTACAAAATTGTAAATATCATTACTCTGTCACCAAATCACCTAATGTGCAACGTTTTGTAGAAGATAATATTGATAGACAAGAATGAAGTTGTAGTAGTTTAATTAATTTGTAAAGATTATGAGAACGTAATTGTGTTTGGAAATCACTACAATATTTTTTTGGCCTCCTTTTATATTTCTAAGGCCATTCCAATGTGCAATTTTGTAATGTTATTATACAGCATATTCCCATACGTCATCCTTATGTGATGGCATAGTGTAAGTTGAGGTCATATACTCATCAATCACTACATTAGATTTTCAATATAACTTTGTTACGAGAAATGTAATTAAGATGATATGCATGTTTCTCTCATTATATCAAGTTATATGAGAAGAAATAGAAATAGTGATCTCAACTAGATTACAAAGAATCATCTGGCAGATTGTCTTCCTATTTATTGGATTATATGAAATTATATGGTTTATTAAAGTCTTTCATATCTTATTTGACTTGTAAGGTGTCATGTGTCTATTAAACTAATATATACTCTTGTTGTATTTATTTTTTGCCTTTCAATCTTTAAATGAATTAGATATATTTTGACAAAAAGGGCTACTATATATTTTTTTCTCATGTATATTTAATTAAATAATTATAGAAATACAATATCACAACATATCCTAAAGACACAGTTTGCAAGTTAATTAATAGTAACCCAAAACATCTCTACCCTAGACACTTATTACTACTGAAGTCTGCTAAAGGAAATCGTTGTCCACTACGGTGAAAGTTGCGTCTGATATCAAAGGTATCTTATCTGTTTCTCAGACGTAATGTTGTGAGCAACCATCTTGGAATCGATCGAGGCAAACTAACTCATCATCTAGTCCTCCAAAAAAACTTCATCGATAGAAGTATGTAAGATCTCCAAACCATCATTAAAATAGTCAACCTCTTTCAACATATCATTAATTTCCTCCTCACCATCTTCAACATTTTTGGCGCCGGAAGGACAATCTCTAGCGACGAGTAGAAAAAGTTGTTTAGGTCATCAATTTTGAATTTTTGAGGGTCATGAACATTTTGGAAAGAGATATTTCGGCCTTTTGCGAGGGATTCTGGCACGAGGTTCTTGGCGAGTTGGCATAGGATGATTGTGTTCATCCATATAAGTCACAATAAGAATAGTAGGGCTAGTTTTGTTTTGATCTACTTGATTTCGACCTAGGCACTCCTTTGATGTGACACATTTGTAGTAACTCCTGGTTTTATTCAAAATATTGATTATAATTCATTTGAAACTTACTAAACATCTATAAATACATTAAAAAACAAATACGCATTTTTTAGACGTCCTATATAAGTGTGAAATAAGGTTAATACAATAAAGATTTCATATTACTTTTAAATTGTTGACCAAATCTTATCAAATTCATTAAGTCGTATTTATTTAGAATGAATTCTAATATTTAATTTAAAACTAAGTCATAAAAATTATATACTATTATGCAAGGGTGCTAATACATTTCCTTGGCTCCCAATAAAATGGAATGTAATAAAAAAACATAACCTTTTAAAACATTAAGACATAGAAACCTTTCTAAATAAGTACATTAATATAAACCTAAGATTAACATTAATTTTTGGTCAAACTCAATTGTCGGTAGTACTGTATTTCTTAAAAAAACTTATATTTCTTAATCATTTAAACTACTTAACAAGAAATACACTTATTTGCATCCCTAAAATTGGTTTTTTCATTTTGTTTTAAAAAAACAAGACGACTAATCTTCACTACCAATTCAAAGATTTCCACGGTATCAATTACATGTTAATAGTAGTTTTGAAACTCCCTTTTTCCAAAAGCATACTTCACAAGTAACTACACCATAGAGTTTAAATAACAAACTCACTAATAAATAAAATTTACCTAAAAAGCTTTATTGATCTATCTATACGAATTAATAAACTTCTAAAACTAAAGGAGTTAGGCGTAATAGGGTTTCCTTAATCGAGATGAAACACTACTTTGGTTAATGAAAACCTAAAAGTTTTTCTAGTCTCTCTTTATTTTCTTTTTGTATTAATCTTAAAATAAAAATATACATGAATGGTTAAAATTTTAAAAGAACTAGTTATTAAAAGTTAGAAGTTAAAAGTATTAGCAGAACCTTTTCATAGCCACCTTTCTTGGTGACCTACAAATATTTTAATAAAACAAATAGTTAACTAATTAAAAAACAAAAAAAACAAAGAAATAACACCTTAAAATGATTAAATTTATATAGAGGAAATAAATTTAAAAAATTGATTAACTAATTATAGTTTGCATATTTCGATGGTTAAAACTATTGATTGAGAGTTTCATAAAATTTTATATTTACTTCGATGAATATAAAAGTGAATTTTTTTTTACATATGGCTCTATAGAATTTTGGGTTCCAATATTGTAATGTACTCATACAACAGAAAAAATAGATATACAGCGTGGGAGTTTATTTATTTGGGAATGCATTATTGTTGTTAGATTATTTATCGATCGGTTTTTTGTATTTCTCTTATGTTTCATATATTTTTTTGATCTATCAATCATTACATGGGTATCCAAACTTCCTGGAAAGTAATATTTCTTTGGTGATTAAAAAAATTATTTTAGTTAACATTCATATATATGAAACGTTTTTGTTTGTTGTGTTAGATTGAATTCTTTATATAGATTGTGTTTGTCATCTTTGTATTCTTCGACAATATTTTATATATCTATTTATAGTTAACTTGTTTGTTTAGTCTATATATTTAACTAGGTATTACACAACAAAAAATTAAGTGAACTGACACAAAAATAAATTAATAAATAATAAAATCTATGTATACCAAATAAATTAAGACTATAATTCTATATGTTCTAGCATGGTTTTGTGAGATTGGTAAGGGAATGGAATAAAATGTATTCTATTGTATTTGTATATACAAGAATATATGGTTGGTTCAAATATAGTGGGATTAATTTTTATATAATGTATTGGCTATGTAGGCCACTTTCTGGTTATAATTTTAGTATCATAATTCTAATTTATTTTTATTTGTCTTTTATTATATATACTTGTTCAATTTATTAGTTAATTTTTCTATTCATTTTTAACTTGCTCCTCTTGGGTTGTAACCCCGTTTAATGTTGTTTGTTTTTCTTAAATAAAAAATCTAATACTTTATATTGATAGTGTTAATTAGTAACCAAGTTCATTGTCAAATTGCACAAGACAACAACTCAATAAGAAAGTGACAGATGGCAAATAATATAATCCTTAGTCCAATTTATGAGTGGACACATGACAATTTGAATATATTTATCCATTAGAATACACCATGTATTTGTAGGACTGAATGTAAGTTATTTGATACTACGAATATATCAACACATGCTCGACTATTAAGTTACTGTGTAACTTATACAATATTCTAATTTAAAATGTTTAGTATATCTTAGTATGTATAATTATTTATGGTAAGGAAATTACAACAAAAAAATATATCAATAATATATATTATTCAAAACATAATATACCATATAATTATAAAGTGATTAATATACTAACCTTGATTATTTTAAGAATATATCTAGATATTATCGAAATGCAATGATCATCGATCTCTGAACTATACTTTAAAATTACTTCAATTTTTATAGAGTACACCACCTTATGAAAAAAATGATTACATGTGAATAATTAGAACCATACATTATTTTTATAATATATAAGAATCCATTGTATTTAACATTAAACTATTCATGAATATTTTGATATTTTTTAATTTTTAATTAAATAAAATTATATATCATTAACCCATAAACCACCACATCATATTAATTACATTTTTATATAAGAAAAAAGTATTTGTAAATAACATCTAAAAATATTTTTTAAATAAATATTTCTCTCAATTATATCAAGAAAATATGAATTTTTTTATATGACTAGTTAGATTTAATATAATTTTTACATAAAAGAATAAGATCTCAAATTGCCCAACAGAATGAAAATATTTGTAATGAAACTTTTTGTTTTGTATAAAATCTTATGAGTAGTAACTGCTTTATAGGATCTCAATTTTTTTTATTTGGATCTGGGATCTGAATTTTTTTTATCTATATTTTCTAAATCAATTCCAAAAAATATATATCTAGCATGAATAATTTTCACTTATAAAATGTTTAGCTTATAAAATTAGTTGCAATGTTACAAAAAATGTCACATACCGATTTCTTATGGTGGGTGGGGGTGGTTGTTTGATGGTGGACTTTTTTTTTCATTTATAGAAAAGATAAATTGTCAAGAAAGAAGAAGCGGAGAGATACCAAAGAAGGAAATAAATTTTAGGTTTTTTTTATTAGTACTAGTAGGTACTAGAAAAATTAAAACATAAGATAATTGGACCCAAACAAAATGTAACTTTTTTCACCTCTAGACTTATCCTTATTTAGACCCCAAATAACAGATAGTGAACTTTTAGTCTAAACTTATTTTAGTTGAAAAATATTATAGCAAGCCCACCTGTGAACAAGTGTCTTCATCTTCACTAATGGAGAAATATAAAATCAATGTAATACATAGTCTATTAGAAACAAATTTTTCATTCATACATATAATATAAAATTTGTGACTTCCATCAGTTGTTGTGATTCTCAAAGTACAATATATTTAATTTATAAACTTATTTGTTCTTCTCATGAAAGCCTTATTACCTTAACCTCAACAGAATGATAAATCTCATTACTTGGTCACCTAATGTGCAATGATTTGTAAACGTTAATATGTATATAATAGACAAGAACAAAGTTGTACTAGTTTCGATAATTTGTAAATATTATGAGAACCTTATGTGGTTTGGAAATCGATACAATATTTTTTTTCCTCCTCCTCAATTGCTAAGGGCATTCCAATGTGTAATTTTGTAATGTTAGTAAACAACATGTTTTCTACGTCATCATTAGGTGATGTCGTAGTGTAAGTGGAGGTCATCTACTCACCAATAATTACGTTAGATTTTCAATATAACATTTTTACTAGAAATGTAATTAAGATTCTACTGAAGTCTCTCTCATTATATCAACTTTTATGAGTGAAAATGGAAATAGAAAACTCGACTGGATTACATAGATTCATCTCGCATATTGTTGGGAATTTTATACTAACACCTTAGGTGTCGTGAGAGATGTGCTTACACCGCCTAGGCACAAATTAATGAAAAAAATTGATTAATTATAAAATGCCCCCTAGACGTAACACCCTGGTCAACTGCCAAATCCACGAAACCGATTATACAAAATTGATTAAATATATACAGTAAGAGTTTGATTGACTGTTTATATTTGTATCCCATATTATGTGTTCGTCTGGCAATAAGATTAAAAGATGTTGAAGAACGGATTTTAGATGTAATCAAAGGATTCGATTTGTGTTGGATTTTTCAATTTGAATTTTTTTATAAATTTTACAAATAGACTCCCCGTATCGATAAGTTTTGATGATAAAGTCATTATCAAAAATATATAAGAGAACCTTAAGAGATTTGTAAACAGAGAGAGATTGAGATATGAGAAATGTGTATTTTATAGTAGGAGAGTAGAGACAAGAGTGTGTACATTTATTATCAAATTATTAGCATTTGTTTATAAGAAATATATACGACTTTGGAAGAATTATACCTGGATCAAATCCCTTACACTTCTTTATTTCACTAAACTTATCTATTTTGTATCACAGTCGAGGATGATGTCTCAGGATTCACCCATCTTTCTTACTACAAATTGTTTCTTATTAAATTTCTCTATATCTTTTGCAATTTGTGTTCCCTACTGTATCTTATGGACAATGTTGCTTGATGTGTCTGAACTTGCTGTTGTTATAGCATGTTATCTCTATTTTTATTTTTAAAATTTCTCATGTGGATTCCTTGAACTTTCATTACAATGAAATTTTTTTTCTTACACGATTCATTGTTTAATCAAATTTATTTATTGTTCATACTATGTAGTCAAAATAGAACATAAGAAAAATATAAAATTATATTTATATTACAAAATAAAATATTTAACATATGTCCGCCTTTATAATTAATCCCTCCAATTTCTCAAATCAAGCTATTAGAGGGAGAAAAAATTTGAACCATCTTGAACTAGTCTCAAACTTTATATAATGTATATGCGAATTTGAATAAGAATAAGTGGATATTATTATTTATCTAATTAGGATTTTAATATGATATTTATAACTATTAGGGTAATATATGTTAATAATAATATTGTTTCTAGCTTCATATGTGACAAAGTTGTAATTTGTAATCTTCAAACACCCGGTTATTTTATCTTATATATTTTTTATGCAATGTTATCCTGACACATTTATCTAAAAATGGTCTTTAGCAAATTCACTTGAAAATGTGAGTAATTTGTATAAATTAATTCGAACTAAGCAATGAAAAAAAAACGTTGAAATTTTTTGTATAAATATTCCCATAAAAACTTGCAAAGTTGTATGATGGAAAAATATTTGCTACTTTTATAATCCATTGATATATTTGGCTATTTTATAAAACGGGACCTACACCGAAACAAAAACTTGTTTATAAATATTTTTATAAATTTATTGAGTTTCAAGTAGGTACAATTTAAATTCGAAAATCGCACGAACCAAACTAAACATTGTGACACACCTAAACTAAAAAACAAAGAATGTTTTCACATATACATACATATCAATTGAAAAATCAATCACTGCATCCATATTATAGGGACACATTAAGTGAGTGTAAACGAAATTTTTTCTTCTCATGCATAATTATTAACATATAACAATTTATTATTTTATCAAATTATAAATTTATCAATCAACATATTTTTTTTGATTTTGCAAGATTCTAAAATGACATAGCTTTAAAACTTTCTTGGGATTTTCTCCCCAAGATGTAGGTCTACAAAAATAATCAATATTCATATACTAAAAGAAAATTTAAAATTATTTCATGAAAAATATAGGCTCAGATTCTTATTGATTCAGGTTATATGTCAAAGATATAGTTTATGTCTCAATAAAATATTCTATTTGATCACACAAAATACTTCTAGGATCTAAAATAATAGATATATATCCTTGTTGTATTAAAGCCTTTTCATACTCAAGAGTCGAGAATGTACTACCTTAGCGTAACCTAAAAAATCCTATTCCAAAACCCCCATGATATCAAACTCTGGTAGGAGTTAATAGAGGAGTTCCACCTAACAATCTAAATAATCCGCATATAGAGCAAGGTTTTTCCGAGAATAAGCCAATTTCATATTCAAGCTGTTTGATTCAAGCCAGATCACGATATGCAAAATCAATTTATGATTTATGGAAACTACGATGGTGCTACACAACAAGGTCAAGTTGTATGGAGTAAGATTTTTATACAGATGTGTGATACCTACATTACTCAACTTGTCACTCATGAGACACTATATTACACCATTTTACTATTTTGATTTACCGGAGGTGCGAGTGAATGGTTGTATCATCAACCATCACATACAATTATATCATGGACAAAACTGCAAGCAAGTTTCTTTGATTGCTATTATCCACACGGTATGATAATGAAGAATCAAACAGAGCTTGCCATTTTCCACCAAGACGATGGTTAAAGTGTAGGCGAGACATAGATAAAGTTTCAACATAGGTTAACTAGATGTCCACTTCATGGTTATACCCTTCAGTTTCAATTTGTGATGTTCTATCAAGGTCCGATTATAATTCACAATTGAAAATAAATTACATTGAAAGAGAAGATTTTTCGAAGAAATGTGCCCTTGTATTTTTTATTTATACCAAATCTTATTGTTATTAATTGTTTTGATTTTTAATGATCTGCATTACTAAAAAAAAATTTTCATTAACATATTTAGTTATATTTTTAAAAGTTAAGGAATACATTAACACACTAATATATAGATAATTAACAAATAATATGTTTATTTATAATAGATAAAATAGCATAAAGTGTCAAAAAATATGCTTAACATATCTTATTTTTCTCCCAAAATTTCAAGTTATGGTTCGGTTAAATTTGTTATCTTAATGGATTGTTGAGTTTGTTTAATTTGTTGAATATGTTTATAGGGGTTCATTTATAAAATAAGGCCCAAAAAACTTTATAAAGAATTATTTTGTCAATTGAAGTCCACAATGCTAAATAAGTCTTGAAATATCACTGTGGCTAGTTATGCATTTTTTTTGTTGTACAATCCTATTGACCACTAACACCAAAAGCCCAACCCATATTATATGTGTATATATTCAAACCCTATTTTCCAAAACTCACCGCCTCCTTATTCCTTATTTTGTCCATCTCTACCTCTATATAAATCACCACTATAATAATGTAGGTAAGCGTATATGAATTTCCATTTCAGATATATGGGTAAATATTTACTTGATTTGTGTAAGCTTGTGAACAACATTGTATCGTTAATAACTAAGATCGATGGTCATAACATTTCAATTGAGGTATGCTTTTTTATTATACCTTTATTCCTTATGGTTTGATTTTTATAGTTTTAATTTTAGGGTATCCGGTAAATGAATTTTGTATATAATTCTTGCACGTTATATATTCTTTAATTAACATAAATATATATTATTTTTAGGTTTCTGAATTATAAATTATTTTATAAAATACAACTATACATTATTTGATAAAATACATTTATACATTATTTTAATAAATACATGTGATGTTTATAATTTTTATTAAAATATTTGTGCATCTAAAACTAAGTTATTATCGTTCTCAACCTAACTATTTTGTTATGAACAAAGAAATAGCTCTATAAATCCACTAGTAAACAAAAAAGTTTAAATCTATATGGTAATTTTAACGACATACATATTGCATTTAAAAATATTTATTTAATCTCTAAAACATTATGTCTACTATTTACAAGAAGAAAAAAATGATTTATGAGTTAAAGCCACTCCTTCGAAGCAATATCATTCAACTATATAATTCAATATGAGTCTCGTTACTAAATTCCTTACCTATCATTTTATCACTCGTGCATGTGGTCACACTTTTCATATCCCAACTTTAAAATAAGTAATTTACTCAAAAATGAAATGTCTTTACAGGTTGTTATTCCTCTTCATCTTCAAGTTCTTTACATGTTCTTTACAGGTTCTTTACAGTGTTGAAATTACGGATGCGTATTTACCTCCATGGATAATATACAGTGTTTCTGAAGCTATTATTGGGTCTGATGAGACTAGTTTTGAAGCCAGGTATATATATATATATATATATATATATATATGCAGTCATTAAATATTAATATTGAAAATAATTAATTCAGTGTTATGTTATTATGATGTAGTTTTGTTACGGAACAAGTATCGATGGGATTTAATGATAGTTTAGAAATGGTTGAATAAAATTGTGAAGATGAAGAAGGATTGAAAAAGAGTGTTTGGAATAGGAAATGCCAAACTTTTTTCTCATATGAGTTGTATGTTTGTTAAAGGGTTTAAGTATAGTGGTGGATCTTATACTCTTTCTATTGGCCCTGTTTGATCTATATATGTATTTTGAATTCTGTTTTGGACACAAACATTTCAAGGTTTATGTAATCTCTTGGTTGTATTAATGAGCTTTGTACAAGGTTTATTTTTGGGGCATTTTGGGTACCTTATTGTTGATATTTGAAAACAATTGGGTGAAGAAACACGGTTATGTTGAAAGTGAAATTTAAAGTATCTTGAAAACATTTCTCTATTTATAAAGATAGAAAATTATATGTTGTATATGCTTAATATACTGATAATTTAATTAATAAAACAACAATACTCTTACGTTATTGAAGGTCCACTAGTTAAGAGTGTTATCTTCATTAAAATATCTTCATTAAGAGTGTTACTTTTACAAGATAAAGGACTAAATTGCAGAAGATTCCTTACTTTTATACCATAAGTAAGAGAAAACAAAATATACAACAATTAATATGCTTTTTTCTTCCTTAGTCTTTACAGTTTACACCATGAAATTCCACAACATAATTGGAGGTTTTTCAAAATTGACATCTAAACTTAATAAAGGAACATAAACATCAAACAAAAATTAAAAATTGAAATGAAATATAATTAAGGATACGATTCGTTCAGAAGTAGTTTATAGTAGAAGCCCAAATAGCATGACCCCATTTTAAACAACAGAAGCCCAATATCACTTTGGAAAAAAAGAAGAAGAGAGAAGCCCATCTTCAAACCCATCTTGCAACTGAATCTCTTTTAAATTAAATATAAAAGGAACATAACAAATTTAGCAAAACAACCAAATATATCTCTCTACACTTACTTCTCACCCGAAAAAAAGACTCATTTCTCAACGGAAAATACACTCATTTCTCACCGGAAAATTCTCTATTGTACGAGAAGGAAAACTCTTCATTTCACCACGTTGATTTCTATTTCTCAATTCAATGGCTTCTTAGCTTCGCTCTCTCCCTGTGCCTCTTCACCTCTTTTAATATGCAATTTGCTCAGGTACATATTGTTTGTCTCATAAATTATTGTCTTATCCGATTTATTTTTCATGTTTAGCTATTATTCTTATCTGTAATATATGGAATTTCATTTAAACAATCAATTTTCTGATATTCATAATATATTTATTTATTTATAATTAGTTTAGGTCAAACCAATTGTAGAATTCATATAATGTAATGTAACTGTATGATATGATTATCTATAGATTAATTTTTTAATAGAGTTTATATAATATTTTTGTTTGAATCAAAGTGTGTTTTATCGATTAACCTTTGTTATTTAGTTGAATCAGTGTATGTTCTGAAATTGTTATGTAGTTGAATCAAAGTGTGATTTATCATTTAAGCTTTGTTATTTAGTTGAATCAGCGTATGTTCTGAAATTGTTATGTAGTTGAATCAAAGTGTGTTATGTAAACTAAGTATATTTAATAAATCAAATCTTAATTGTTTAGTTTAATTATCTCTACACTAAACTTGTTATGTAGTTAAATCAGATTTAAGAAAGGAAAACTATCCAATGATTAACAAAAAATGGTTCAAGGAAAAGAAGTTTAAGTGGCTCTTCAAGTAAGAGATCAAACATTCCAGTACATTCTACTTCAAATGAGGCAGTCACATCGCCAGTATATCATGATTCCATACAATCACCACCCCCTGATATTTATTCAATAGCAGTTGAATTAGTGAAGGGTAATAATTCTTTCACTCTTGTTATTTATATTGTTTATATATGTGTATATATGTGTATATATGTGTATATATATTATCAAACTAATCGATTTGTCTTGGCATATAAGATAACTCAAAGGACACTAGAAAAGGAAGATATGGTACAACAGTGAAACTCTTTTTCAAGTAAGCTGTAATAAATAAAGTTCAAATTATCCATAATGGATTTGGCCAGCCCATTGGAAATGGATCAGATAAATTTTGAAGTTGGTATGGTGTTATTGCCAGACTTGGGAAGTTATCTCCATTAACTTATCCTGGTGGGATATGATGCCAAGCACGTTTAAAGAGTTACATCTCGAACTTCTAAAAGTAAGAAAAATGTTACTTCAATTATCTAACGCCTTAAAAGTTATTTGATATAAATCATTACTTTTTATTTTACAGATGTATTTTACTTTTGATGAATCTGCCTTGGAATACTATATAAGAAAAATTATAGGACAAAAATGGAAAGACTGGAAGAACACAGTGCATAGTTTTGTTGATTTAAATAAATCTTTGGAGGAAAATATGGATAAGGCGATTGATGAACGAGTAGATCCAAACCAGTGGAAACAATTGGTTCCAGTTTGGTTTGACAAAGAGTATCAGGTATTGCTTTTGTTTAGTGGGGTTGCTCTTTAGTTATACCTACAGGTATTGCTTGTCTCAGTTTCCTATCTATAGGTGAATGTATCCGAGAAAGCCAAACAGTATAAAGCAAAGCATGATATCTTTCATACATGTGGTCAAAAGCCTTATGCTTAAATACGAGCGGATTTAGTAAGAATGATACTTTGATTAGCATGAGAATGATAGTAATTAACATTGAAATATATCTTTACAGGGACATGATGTTGGGGATATTATATTTTTTCACCGAACACACACTCATGCTAAAGATGGAAGCATAACCCCGAGTGTTGATGAAATTTTGGTATTTATTTACTACCTTAGTTCCTAATGGATTTCAACATTTAGTGCATTCCTAATGGTTTAAATATTGTTTTAGGAACAATGTAAGCATATAATTGACAGCATGAATTTAAAAAGGGAAGAGGTGGAACACAGTCTTGATCTATAATCTGAGATCTTCAGTGAGGTAGTGGGAAAAGAAGGGATTAGGACCTACTAGATCACATGTTCACGGATCAAACAAAGTTAATAAAATTACGATTGAGAAAATTCAAAAGAATTATGAAGCCGAGATGTAAAAATGCGAGCACAAGTGGAAGAGCTTAAAGAAGAACACAATACCGAGATGGCAGAAATGCAAGTTAAAATAGAATCAAAGTTTAACGAAGAACTTAAAGTGCAAAAGAAAGAGACAGATGATTTGAAGATTATGTTTAAATCTTTCATCTCCGCACCCAATAAAAAATCGTTTTTCAATAGGGTTTGAGTTTATATAGTTCTGCTAGTTGATTAAAACTGCCTCAGTTGGACTATTTTTGTATTGCTTTTTATGTAAAACTTCTATATTTTGTTATAACTCGGTATTTGCTAGCTTTTGTAATACATGGACATATTTTGGTTATGATGGAGTTAATTTTCGTTAATTTTTTAAGTGGTAACAAATTTGCACTAAGTTGTATCTTATTTTTCTTTACTTGATACTTAATTCCATTGAAGTGATGAAGCTGAACACGTTGAATGGAGCAAGATTCAGACATTAACTAACTGATGAGGTTGTGGTGCCTTATGACACCTTAAATCCTGTACCTACCTGAAGGTAATTATCATGCCTTAGGGTAACCGAATTGTTTTCTTCAAGTTTGAAATGATTATTTCGTTAATTTCTTTGCTTAAATTATAGACACTATTCTATGCAGATCCATTTGATGTGGAATCACAAAGGAAAACAGAAGAAGCTATCAGCTAGGTCATAATTTTCACATTTTCATCCACCAAATTACATTTTCAGTACATACTAAGTTTGTTTAATTATATATATCATGTTTGGATTTGTATTTATGCACAAAAGTATTGATGAGAACTGGGAAACTGCCTTGGAGCATAATCATGAAGCTTAAGCTAGAGTGGTATGTTTATTATACATACATACACGCTTTGAATCCATGTGTCACTATTTTGAGATTAACCTTTGAGAAACTGTTTAATTTAGTATGAATTTCATATTCAGTTATGAGAATGCTTTGATAAAGAGCCTGATGGAAACCGCCCAAAAGAAGTAGTTTTTAATGAAGCTTTGTTGACACGTGTACGGAACCAGAAAAATGAGACTTCAGAATCAGGTAATTAATATTAGTTCACAGATACTTATATAAAACTTACAAAAGAATTAGCATAGTTTATCTCTTATATTTGCAGCAAAATTAGCAGTGAATAATTCAAGCAAGATATTGAAACTTAACCAAATCTAAAAGTACCTCGATCAGATTTTTTTAAGATTCCACATTTAATCATACATGCTTATGTTAAATATGATTTTTTTTCGTTTGGGTAGCTATTTTGTCCAATCTGAGTTGGGTTCTTCTCAGCCAGCATGGAACAGAGTTGATTTACTTGTTAACAAGATGATGATTGGAGAAATATTCTTTTCTTATATTTTAAATAACATATGCTTTTGTTTTTTCTCAGTGCAACTTTTACAGGAAACCATCGAAAAAATTGAATACTTAAGAAATACATTATGTTAATGTAAATTCGTGCCTAATAATGTCTTTTATTATGGAATTTTAAGTTCTCAAAGAAGTGTATCAACAATTCTCAACTGATGTGCAGGTATATAATAAAAATAGATCATTACATTGTTTGTCAGAATTGCTTGTTATTACTTTTTTTCCCTTGTCGTTATATATGCTTTTCAAAATTTTAAACTTTCAGGTCCGAGAAGAAAGTAAAAGGGTTGGTCTAAAAATGAAGGTACGTGAAATGTTTTTGTGTTGAAACTAGGGGAAATACCCAAATGGTCCCTGAACTATAGGCTAGTTATCAGTTAAGTCCTTGTGCTTTTCAATTTTCTTATATGGTCCTCGAACTATAGAAACTTGGTGCAGTATGTGCACGGTTAAGGATTTTGCAGGATATAGGGACTTATAATACAATTAACTCAAAAGAAGCACCTTTTATTGCTCGACTTCTGATTTTTAAGATTTAAATTACACTACAGGTTGATCCAAGTTTTTATATGGAATAAAAATGTATTGAAGGATCTTATTGAAAATAAGGTATGAAAGATTGCAAGTATTTAATTTTACCATAACATTATTTAACAATGTATTTAATTTTACAGGAGTTGCAAATGCAATTGACTTAGCAGATAAATTTCTTCCAAAACTCAAGTCTTTGAATTGTTAGTTTCAAACTTTCGCCTATATTTTAGTAGATCCAACTACTTATTACTATGTTGTCCTTCATTTACTAGGCAGCCTATGGTTATTATTTTTCGTGCATATTCCAAGGATCAAATCATCAAGATTCTACAACAAAGGATAATGGTAATAATTTCTTTACTTTAATCTTAATAACCATAAATTTAATAAAGAAAGTACTTATTTTATTAAATTTATACATCAAACAGGGACTCCCTTATAAAGTATTTCATCCACAAGCATTAGAACTATGTGCAAGAGTAAGTTTTTCTTTCTAAATCATTTTATTTAAAAATTAATCTATAAAAAGATCATATTTTGTTATTTAATGCAGAATGTTTCATCTGCATCTAGTGATATGAGAAAGGCATTATGGGTTTGCAGGTTAGTAATAATTTTGTGTTTGCAAAGTTAAATAATTATGGTGACTAATTACTATTTATTTTTAATTTAGGAGTGCAATTCAGATGTTAGAAGCTGAAATAAAAGTATGTATTAATGATTTAAGCTCTCCTTTTGGTGAAGAACCTCAAAATATTATAGCAAAGCAAGAAAATTATATAGTAAGAGTTGATCACGTAGGGATTTCTTTGTCTAAAACATATAAATCTTCTGTAGTAGATATTATAAAATCTCTTCCACAGCATCAACATGTAAATAAATAAATAAAATAATGTTTACTTAATTGTTGAAATCTTATATACCTTTTATCCTTGTCTTGTTTTTTTACTGTAGTTTATTCTTTGTTCTGCTGTAAAACTTTTCCGTGAGGGTAAAAAGGATAGCACTGTTGGTGAGGTAAATTCTTTTTTCTGTGAGAAATTCAATGAAATTAAATATTAATATTTACTTATTTGTTGTAACTTTTGTGATGTAACAGTTGAATAAGTGTTATACTGATGTATGATAATATTTATAATGAAACTTTTTGTTTCATATAGACTCTTATGAGTAGTAACTTTTGAGCAAACTGAATTTTTTATTTTTATTTTCTAAATCAATTTAAAAGAAAAAAAAAAGATCTAGCATAAATAATTTTCACTAATGAAACATTTAGCTTAAAAAATTAGTTGCAATGTTACGAAAAAAAGTCATATACTGATTTCTTGTGCTGGTAAGGGTGGTTGTGTTGATTGAGGGTGTTATTTATTTTTTAAAATTTAAAAAAAGAATATGAAGTGTCAAGAATGAAGAAGCTGAGAGCTACCAAAAAGGAAAATAGATTTTAGGGATTTTCTATTAGTAATAGAAAAATATCAAACATAAGATAATTGGTCCAAAATTAAATGTAACATTGTTCCACTTTAAAATTATCCTTATTTAGGCCTAAATAACAAATAGTCGACTTTTAGTCTAAACTTATTTAGTTAAAAAGTATTATAGAAAACCCACATGTGAACAAGTGTCGATCTTCACTAATGGAGAGACATATAATCAATGGAGTATATAGTGTATTAGAAACAAATTTTTCATTGATAAATACAATATAAAATTTGTGACCTACATCAATTGTTGTGGTTGTCAAAGTACAATATATCTAAATGATAAACTTATTTGTTCTTCTCATGAAAGCCTTATTACATTAGCCTTTACAAAATGGTAAATATCATTACTCTGTCACCTAATGTGCAACGTTTTGTAAAAGTTAATATGGATAGAAAAGAACAAAGTTATAGTAGTTTAATTAATTTGTAAAGACTATGAGAACGCGATTGTGTTTGGAAATCACTACAATATTTTTTTGGCCTCCTTTTATATTTTTAAGGCTATTTTAATGTGAAATTTTGTAATGTTATTATACAACATATTCCTACGTCATCATTCTGTGATGGCGTAGTGTAAGTTGAGGTCATATACTCATCAATCATTATGTTAGATTTTCAATATAACGTTGTTACTAGAAATGTAATTAAGATGCTATGCATGTCTCTCTCATTTTATCAAGTTATATGAGAAGAAAGAGAAATAGAGATCTCATCTGGATTACAAAGAATCATCTTGCAGATTATCTTCCTAATTATTGGATTATAAGAAATTATATGGTTTATTAAAGTCTTGCATATCGTATTTGACTTGTAAGGTGTCATGTGTCTATTAAACTGATATATACTCTTGTTGTATTTATTTTTTTTCCTTTCAATCTTTAAATGAATTAGATATATTTTGACAGAAAGGGCTACTATATATTTTTTTCTCATGTATATTTAATTAAATAGTTATAAAAATACAATATCACAACATATCCTAAAGACACAGTTTGCAAGTTAATCAATAGTAACCCAAAACATCTCTACCCTAGACACTTATTACTACTGAAGTCTATCAAAGGAAATCGGTGTCCACTACGGTGAAAGATGCGTCTGATATCAAAGGTATCTTATCTGTTTCTGAGACGTAACGTTGTGAGCAACCATCTTTGAATCGATCTATCCAAACTAACTCATCATCTAGTCCTGCAAAAAAATCTTCATCGATAGAAGTATGTAAGATCTCCAAACCATCCTTAAAATCTTCAACCTCTTTCAACATATCATTAATTTCCTCCCCACCATCTTCAACATTTTTTGTGCCCAAAGGACAATCTCTAGCGACGAGTAGAAAAACTTGTTTAGGTCATCAATTTTGAATTTTTGATGGTCATGCACATTTTGGAAAGAGATATTTCAGCCTTTTGCGAGAGATTCTGTCACGAGGTTCTTGGCGAGTTGGCATAGGATGATTGTGTTCATCTGTATAATTCACAATAAGAATAGTAGGGTTGGTTTTGTTTTGATCTACTTGCTTTAGTCCAAGGCACTCCTTTGAAATGACACATTTGTAGTAACTCCAGGTTTTATTCAAAATATTGATTATAATTCATTTGAAACTTACTAAATTTCTATAAATACATTAAAAGCAAATACGCATTTTTTCGACGTCCTATATAAGTGTGAAATAAGGTTAATACAATAAAGATTTCATATTATTTTTAAATTGTTGACCAAATCTTATCAAATTCATTAAGTTGTATTTATTTAAAATGAATTCTAATATTTAATTTAAAACTAAGTCAAAAAAAATTATATACTATTATGCAAGGGTGCTAATACATTTCCTTGGTTCCCAATAAAATAGAATATAATAAAAAAACATAACCTTTTAAAACTTTAAAACTTAGAAACCTTTCTAAATAAGTACATTAATATAAACCTAAGACTAACATTAATTTTTGGTCAAACTCATTTGTCGGTAGTACTGTATTTCTTTAAAAAAAACTTGTATTTCTTAATCATTTAAACTACTTAACAAGAAATACACTTTTTTGCTTCCCTAAAATAGGTTTTTTCTTTTTGTTTTAAAAAAACAAGACGACTAATATTCACTACCAATTCAAAGATTTCCACGGTATCAATTACATATTAATAGTAGTTTTGAAACTTCCTTTTTCCAAAAGCATACCTCACAAGTAACTACACCCTAGAGTTTAAATAACAAACTCGTTGATAAACAAAATTTACTTGAAAATCTTTATTGATCTATCTATATGAATTAATAAACTTCTTCAAACTGAAGGAGTTAGGCGTAATAGGGTTTCCTTAATCGAGATGAAACACTATTTTGGTTGATGAAAACCTAAAAGTTTTTCTAGTCTCTATTTGTTTTTTGTTTGTAATAATCTTAAAATAAAAATATACATGAATGGTTAAAATTTTAAAAGAACTAGTTATTAAAAGTTAAAAGTTAAAAGTATTAGCGGAACCTTTTCATAGCAACCTTTCTTGGTGACCTACAAATATTAAAATAAAACAAATAGTTAACTAATTAAAAAACAAAAAAAAAAACAAAGAAATAACACCTTAAAATATTTAAATTTATATAGAGGAAATCAATTTAAAAAATTGATTAACTAAATTTAGTTTGACTAGTCGATGCAAATTTCGATGGTTAAAACTATTGATTGAGAGTTTCATAAAAAAATTTATTTACTTCAATGAATATAAAACTGCAATTTTTTTTACATATGGCTCTATAGAATTTTGGGTTCCAATAGTATAATGTGCTCATACAACAGATAAAACAGATATACAGTGTGGGAGTTTATTTATTTGGGAATGAATTATTGTTGTTAGATTATTTATCGATGGGTTTTTTGTACTTCTCTTATGTTTCATATATTTTTTTGATCTATCAATCATTACATGGGTATCCAAACTTCCTGGAAAGTAATATTTCTTTGGTGATTATAAAATTTATTTTAGTTAACATTCATATATATGAAACGTTTTTCTTTGTTGTGTTAGATTGAATTATTTGTATAGATTGTGTTTGTCATCTTTGTATTCTTCGACAATACTTTATATATCTACTTATAGTTAACTTGTTTGTTTAGTCTATATATTTAACTAGGTATTACACAACAAAAAATTAAGTGAACTGAAACAAAAATAAATTACTAAATAATAAAATCTATGTATACCAAATAAATTAAGAATATTATTCTTTATGTTCTAGCATGGGTTTGTGAGATTGGAAACGGAATGGAAATAAAATGTATTGTATTTGTATATACAAGAATATATGGTTGGTTCAAATATAGTGGGATTAATTTTTATATAATGTAATGGCTATCTAGGCCACTTTTTGGTTATAATTTTAGTATCACAATTCTAATTTATTTTTATTTGTCTTTTATTATAAATATTTGTTTAATTTATTAGTTAATTTTTCTATTCATTTTTAACTTGCTCCTCTTGGGTTGTAACCCCGTTTAATGTTGTTTGTTTTTCTTAAATAAAAAATCTAATACTTTATATTGATAGTGTTAATTAGTAACCAAGTTCATTATCAAATTGCACAAGACAACAGCTCAATAAGAAAGTGACATATGGCAAATAATATAATCCTTAGTCCAATTTATGAGTGGACACATGACAATTTGAATATATTTATCCATCAGAATACACCATGTATTTGTAGGACCGAACGTAAGTTATTTGATACTACAAATAGATCAACAAATATTAATTTAAAATGGTTCATCTTAGTATGTATAATTATTTATATTAAGGAAATTACAACAAAACAATATATCAATAATTTATATTATTCAAAACATAATATACCATATAATTATAAATTGATTAATATACTAACCTTGATTATTGTAAGAAGATATCTGGATATTATCGAAATGCAATGATCATCGATCTATACTTTAAAATTACTTCAATTTTTATAGAGTACACCACCTTATGAAAAAAATAACTATATGTGAACAATTTGAACCATACATTATTTTTATAATATATAAGTATCCATTGTATTTACATTAAACTAATCATGAATATTTTGATATTTTTGATTTTTTAATTAAATAAAATTATATATCATTAACCCATAAACCACCACATCATATTAATTACATTTTTATATAAGAAAAAAGTATCTGTAAATAACATCTAAAAATATGTTTTAAATAAATATTTATCTCAATTATATCAAGAAAATATCAATTTTTTTTATATGACTAGTTAGATTTAATAAAAATTTTACATAAAAGAATAAGATCTCAAATTGCCTAAAAGAATGAAAATATTTATAATGAAACTTTTTGTTTTGTATAAAATCTTATGAGTAGTAACTGCTTTATAGGATCTCAATTTTTTTATTTGGATCTGGGATCTGAATTTTTTTTATCTGTATTTTCTAAATCAATTCCAAAAAATATAGATCTAGCATGAATAATTTTTTTTATCTGTATTTTCTAAATAATTTCCAAAAAATGTTCAACTTATAAAATTAGTTGCAATGTTACAAAAAATGTCACATACCGATTTCTTATGGTGGGTGGGGGTGGTTGTTTGATGGTGGACATTCTTTTTTTTTTATTTATAGAAAAGATAAATTGTCAAGAAACAAGAAGCTGAGAGATAACATAAGATTATTGGACCCAAACAAAATGTAACTTTTTTCACCTCTAGACTTATCCTTATTTAGACCCAAGTAACAGATAATGAACTTTTAGTATAAACTTATTTTAGTTGAAAATATTATAGCAAGCCCACCTGTGAACAAGTGTCTTGATCTTCACTAATGGAGAAATATATAATCAATGGTATACATAGTCTATTAGAAACAAATTTTTCATTGATACATATAATATAAAATTTGTGACTTCCATCAGTTGTTGTGATTCTCAAAGTACGATATATTTAACTGATAAACTTATTTGTTTTTCTCATGAAAGCCTTATTACCTTAACCTCAACAGAATGGTAAATCTCATTACTTAGTCATCTAATGTGCAATGTTTTGTAAACGTTAATATGGATATAGTAGACAAGATCAAAGTTGTAGTAGTTTCAATAATTTGTAAAGATTATGAGAACCTTATGTGGTTTGGAAATCACTACAATATTTTTTTTCCTCCTCCTTAATTGCTAAGGGCATTCTAATGTGTAATTTTGTAATGTTAGTAAACAACATGTTTCCTACGTCATCATTAGGTGATGTCGTAGTGTAAGTGGAGGTCATCTACTCACCAATAATTACGTTAGATTTTCAATATAACACTGTTACTAGAAATGTAATTAAGATTCTACTGATGTTTGTCTCATTATATCAACTTTTATGAGTGAAAATGGAAACTGAAAACTCGACTGGATTACAAAGATTCATCTCGCATATTGTTGGGAATTTTATACTAACAGCTTAGGTGTCGTGAGAGATGTGCTTACACCGCATAGGCACAAATTAATGAAAAAAATTGATTAATTATAAAATTCCCCCTAGACGTAAGACCCTCGTCAACTGCCAAAGCCACGAAACCAATTGTACAAAATTGATTAAATATATACACTAAGAATTTGATTGAGTGTTTATATTTGTATCCCATATTATATGTTCGTCTGGCAATAAGATTAAAACATGTTGAAGAACGAATTTTAGATGGAATCAAAGGATTTTGTTTTGGATTTTTCAATTTGAATTTTGTTATAAATTTTACAAATACACTCACCGTATCGATAAGTTTTGATGATAAAGTCATTATCAAAAATATATAAGAAAACCTTAAGAGATTTATAAATAGAGAGAGATTAAGATATGAGAAATGTGTATTTTATAGTAGGAGAGTAGAGACAAGAGTGTGTAAATTTATTATCGAATGATTAGCATTTGTTTATAAGAAATTTATACGACTTTGGAAGAATTGTACCTGGATCAAATCCCTTACACTTCCTTATTTCACTAAACTTATCTATTTTGTATCGCAGTCGAGGGTGATGTATCAGGATTCACCGATCTTTCTTATTACCAATTGTTTCTTATTAAATTTCTCTATATCTTTTGCAATTTGTATTCCCAACTATATCTTATGGACAATGTTGCTTGATGTGTCTGAACTTGCTGTTGTTATAGCATGTTATCTCTGTTCTTATTTTTAAAATTTCTCATGTGGATTGCTTGAACTTTCATTTCAACAAAATTTCTTTTCTTACACGATTCATTGTTTAATCAAATTCATTTATTGTTTATACTATGTAGTCAAAATAGAACATAAGAACGATATAAAATTATATTTATATTACAAAATAAAATATTTAACATATGTCAGCCTTTATAATTAATTCCTCTAATTTCTCAAATAAAGCTATTAGAGGGAGAAAAAATTTGAACCATCTTGAACTAGTCTCAAACTTTATATAATGTATATGCAAATTTGAATAAGAATAAGTGGATATGTTTATTTATCTAATTAGAATTTTAATATGATATATATAATTATTAGGGTAATATATGTTAATAATAATTTTGTTTCTAGCTTCATATGTGACAAAGTTGTAATTTGTAATCTTCGAATACCCAATTGTTTTATCTTATATATTTTTTATGCAATGTTATCCTGACACATTTGTCTGAAAATGGTCTTTAGCAAATTCACTTGAAAATGTGAGTCCTTTCTCTAAATTAATTCGAACTAAGCAATGAATAAAAACCTTGAAATTTTTTGAATAAATATTCCCATAAAAACTTGCAAAGTTGTATGATGGAAAAATATTTGCTACTTTTATAATCCATTGATATATTTGGCTATTTTATAAAATAGGACCGACACCAAAACAAAAACTTGTTTACAAATATTTTTAAAAATTTATAGAGTTTCAAGTAGGTACAATTTAAATTCGAAAATCGCACGATCAAAACTAAACATTGTGACACACCTAAACTAAAAAACAAAGAATGTTTTCACATATACATACACTAGGTATAGCCCGCGCCTTATGGCACTTCAAAACATAAAAATTGAGACAAATTAAGGTTAAGGTTAATGTTAGGTTTAAGGTTAAGTTTAAGGTTAAGTTAAGGTCAAGGTTAAGGTCAAGGTTAAGGTTAAGATTAAGGTTAAGATTTAAGTTAAGGTTAAGTTTATGTTAGGTTATTGTTAAGGATAAGGTTAAGGATATGGTTAAGGTTAATAGTTAAGGGGTTGAGGTTAAGTTAAGGAGTAAGGTTAGAATTAAGGTTAAAGCTAAGGTAAAGGTTAGCTTAATTTTAAGGTTAAGGTTAAGGTTAATGTTAAGGTTAAGGCTACGACTAAAGATACAGTGAAGGCTAAGGCTATGGTTAAATTTCAAGTTGAGGTTAAGGTTAAGTTTAAGGTTGAGGTTGAGGTTGAGGTTAAGGTAAGAGTTAAAGTTAATATTAAGGTTAAGGTTTAAGTTTATGGGTTAAGGGTTAAAATCAAGCTTTTGGTCAACGTTAAGGTTAAGGTTAATTTTAAGGTAAATTTTTAAGCTTTAAGTTTAAAGTTAAGGTTGAGGTTAAGGTGAAGATAAAGATTAAGTTTTATGGTTTAAAGTTTAAGGTTTGAGTTTAAGGTGTAATATCTAAGGTTATGGTTAAGTATAAGGTTAAAGTTGAGGTTAATATTATTGTTAAGGTTAAGGGTAGGGTGAGGGTAAGGGCGAGGGTAAGGTTAACGTTAACAATAAGGTTGAGTTTAAGTTTATGTTTAAGTTTAAGTTTAAGTGTAAGTTGAAGTTTATGTTTAACTTTAAGTTTATGTTTAAGTTTACGTTTAAGTTTAAGTTTAAGGTTAAGGTTAAGGTTGATGTTAGGTTAGGGTTAAGGTTATTAGTTAAAAAGTTGAGGTTGAGGTTAAGGTTAAGGTTAAGTTTAAGAGGTTAAGGGGTTAAGGGTTAAGTTTAAGGTTACTATTAAGTTTATGGTTATGGTCAAGACTAAGGCTAGGACTTAGGCTACGACTAAGCTTAGGAATAAATTTAATACTAAGGGTAAGGCTAAGGTTAAGGCTAAGGCTAAGACTAAGGTTAAGGCTAAAGGCTAAGTATAAGGCTAAGGCTAAGTCTAAGGCTACGATTAAGACTAAGGCTAAGACTAAGGCTAAGGCTAAGGGTAAGACTAAGGCTAAGGCTAAGACTACGACTAAGGCTAACGCTAAGGCTAAGGCTAGGTCGAGGGCTAGGGCCAGGGCTAAGGTTAAGGAGAAGGTTGAGGTCAAGTTTAATGTTAGTGTTAAGGTTAAATTTAAGTTAGAGGTTGATGTTAAGTTTAATTCAAGGTTGAGGTTGAGGTTGAGTTTGAGGTTAAGGTTAAAGTTAAGGTTAAATTTAAGTTAGAGGTTGATGTTAAGTTTAATTCAAATGTTGAGGTTGAGGTTGAATTTGAGGTTAAGGTTAAAGTTAAGATTTAGGTTATGGTTAAGAATTTGGGTTAAGGTTAGAGGTTTGCAGTCAGCGTGGATCAAATGCGAAACTTTTAGGGAAAAAAAATTAATGCAATTAATGTGAAGAAATTAATTAAGCGACCAAAGACGATTATGCTCGTCTTTTTCGTAGAGGGTCCAACCCGTTTAAAAAAGTACTTTATTATATAGATATAGAGATATAATGAATAATGAATGTTAATGGTCAATTATCAAATTATTTTAAGTATTCATTATTTTTTAAGTGTTTGTTAATTTTATATTTTTATATGACAGGCATATATATATATATATATATATATATATATATATATATATATATATATATATATATATATATATATATATTATCCTATGAATTCTATCTTACTTTATAATATTCTATAATTTTATTGGATGAATTAATATATTTCTTTTCTTGAAAAAAATATTTTTATAAAGTTAAAATGATTTCTTTCAAAATTATTCATGTTTTGACAAAAAAAATAAAAAATAAAAAAATTATTTAAATATTGTAATATAAAGTGATTTTTTTTAATTTTATATTATATCTAGTTGAACTTTTCTTATAATAAATTTTTTTAAAAATCTTAAATTTTTTAGTTCTTTGTAAATTTTAATAAAAAGGAATAAATTTTATATATATGAAACTTAATTTGAATTCTTATAATTTTATTTATATAAAGGTTAAATGGATTATATATTATTTAATATTTTCATGCGTATGTGTATATAATAAATATAATAAATGAAAGAATGGGAATAATGGTGGAATTATGAGAAGAACGGGTGAATTATGAGATGAATGGGGGAATTATGAGAGGAATGAGGAAGTTTGAGGATAAATAGGGAGAGTTAGGTTTCATTCTGCTTTATTATATAGATATTGTAATATAAAGTGATTTTTTTTAATTTTATATTATATCTAGTTGAACTTTTCTTATAATAAATTTTTTAAAAATTCTTAAATTTTTTTGTTCTTTGTAAATTTTAATAAAAAGGAATAAATTTTATATATATGAAAGTCAATTTGAATTCTTATAATTTTATTTATATAAAGGTTAAATGGATTATATATTATTTAATATTTTCATGCGTATGTGTATATAATAAATATAATAAATGAAAGAATGAGAATAATGGGGGAATTATGAGAAGAACGTGGGAATTATGAGACGAATGGGGGAATTATGAGAGGAATGGGGAAGTTTGAGGATAAATAGGGAGAGTTAGGTTTCATTCTGCTTTATTATATAGACTAGGTATAGCCCGTACCTGAAGGCACTCCAAAAAATAATATTCCAGTTACTTGTTCATTTACTGTTGATACATATGAAATGTTTAGAAATTAGAATGATTTTTGGTATTGAATATGTAAAAACTGAAGTTATAGATAGTGTGTTATACAGAAATTATAAAAAAAAATTATTATAAAATTCAAATGAACATAATTACGTGTATAATTTATCAAACAACTAATAAAGAAGTTGAAATACGAAAAAAATTAAAAAGAAACAGAATCGAAAATACATATATGATCATTCGTCTTGTGTGCTTACTTATAATAAACATTATATTAAAACTTCAGGATATACAATATTAGTTGTTGTTTGTTCACCATCGGGAAGAAGTACACTTATGCGATCATAACTCGTACATCTTGATAATGCAACATACAGTTGTCCATGACTAAATACTGGTATTCGCAAATCGATACCAACGAATTTCGCAAATTGACCTTGTGATTTACTGATGTTCATGGCATAGGCTAAACGCACATGAAATTGTCTCCTTGTCATCACAAAGGGTATATCCGAGTCAGAAGGCGTCAATGATATTCTTGGAATGAATACCAAATTACCGGATTTATCTCCATTCAAAATGCGGGCTTCAATAACACGTGTAGAACATCTGACAACCATTAACCGCGTGCCATTACACAATCCATCCTTCAGGGCAATATTTCTTAACAACATGATAGGAGAACCCACTATAATTCCAATTTGAATGGAGGTAACCCACTTGGATTCAGTGAGTTTAAATACTCAATTAGATATCGAGATGTTATAGATTTATCTACTTGATCCTCTTCAACCATCTTATCAGCTGCTAGATACGTCTTCTGTATTCCAGGAAAAATCTTAAGTGCAAGATTGTTGATCTCACTAACATTTTCGTTTCTCGCGGACAGTATAGTGCGTTCATTGAGATATGTGTTAGTTACAGTTTCAAGGTCATGCAAGTTAGGATATGTGGTTGATATCAAATTGTTCAAATTTGTGCACTTGCACATTGTTGTTGGGATCTCCATTAATTCTTCTGAGTTAGAGCCAATCTAGAATGATTAACAAACACTTAAATTTATGAGTATTAAAAAAAATTATAACAAAATTTAGAGCCATTTAAATTACCTTTAGTAGAAAGTCGGCAAAATCAGAGTTCCCGCTAATTGAGTCGTCGAGACGCATATTAACATCTAATGTAAGCGCGTGAATTTTTCTCCAAAGTATAGAACGTCTTAATGAGGCTCCGACTATTTGTTCGCGTACACCTTTTGGTACAACTGGTAAAATCAGTCGGAAATCACCTCTGAGAACAACAGTGATGCCCCTGAATGGCTTCTCACTTTTATGTATATCTTGTAACATTCGATTAACAGCCTCAACACAATTTCGATATTGCATCGGAACTTCGTCCCAAATTATGAGACTTGTTTTTTGTATCATCTCAGCCTGGAGGGATTGTTTAGAAATATGACAAATAGAATCTTCCATAATATTTAGTGGTATCGAGAATGTGGAATGTGCAGTTCGACCTCCAATCAATTACAAAGATGCGATTCCTGACGAAGCTACATTAATCACAAAATAATCTAAACTCCGACATTTTGTTGATATCGTATTGTATAAAAAGGTTTTTCTAGTTCCAGCACCTCCATTCAAGAAGAAAGTTACACCTTTACTATTAACCACGGAATCAACAATCTTATCGCATGCGCGCCTTTGTGCACTGTTAAGTCGATCAACGTTTATATCTGCATCCCTATCTTTCGCTCCCCTTTGAAGTTGTAAATGTTCTCTAATCAATCGATTTTCCAAACCAAGTTCCAATTCATGAGTTGTGGATTTTGTTTCAAAATTGGAGCACGGTTTTTTGCGCGAGTTGTGTAGATAGTCATTTCGATTCTTTTATTTTTCTGCGAAACCTGTATAATAATATCAATTATGTATTAGTTACAATATAATGACATTCGTGTTGTGTGTTTACTTATAATATACATTATTTTGAAACTTCAGGGTATACAATATTAGGTGTTGTTTGTTCAACATCAAGAAGAAATACACGTATACGATCATAAAGTGAAATTATAGGCTTACTTAAGGTCTGCGAACTTTTGCATTCGATTGGACTCGAGATGCACTCATTTTCGAGACCTTGTTTTTGTTATTCGATACGCTCGTCATTTGATAGTACAATGATCTAAAAATATGAGGATTTATTAACATTTGGTAAATAAAACGATAAATCTATATTACATGTTATACAAATGAAACAATTAATCTAGTAATACATATACTGGAATACGACACACGTAAGTATAATTTTAATAAGTTCAATTAATTTATTTCAATACATAAAAAAGTAGTTCTCCAATACAATACAATTATTATCGAATCAAGAACAATTTATTACAAATGACTCCCTAAAAACGATTATTCATGAAAAAGTAGCAAATCAATATCATAAATTTATTGTCAAATCTAGACTAATTTATTAAAATCCACTCCCAAAAACCTATTACATTGATAAATAACGACCATTCGAATATAAGGTACCATGCTCCATGTTAGCAAGGGTTAAATCTGCTAGCATCGTAAACTCAATATCATCAAGTAAAACTTTCAAATCTTCTAGTTCATCCATATTTTTTAGTAAAGGTAGGATATTTGCTATTGGCCAATCTTGAGGAAGCGTGGCAACTATAACATATAGCAATGGGGCAGATCTAAAGGAACGTTTGTACTACTTCTAAAGGAATAATAACTTTCTTCTTTGCGTTTAATGTGATCAAGCACAGATTTAGTTGAATTCATTAGTTCATCAGTGAATTCAATCCATAAAAGGGTTATATTATCGATTTCACCATATTTATCGTATGAATTTGTTATAATCTTAGTTAGCATTTTGAGTGTGTCCATTGTATTTTTGTTTTAGCCTGCAAAAGGTAACTATGAATAGAAAAAATTATATGTAAATATTTGTATGCTATATTTTTTAAAAGTGAGTATTCAAAATGGAAAATATTATCTACAAACTACTCAAATGGTAATACGGTTACTAATTAAAATATTCAGATTTTTTTTTTAGTTTATTAACAAAAAATAAATAGGATTTTACGATTTTATAATAAAAATATAGATATACTAAATGCTACAAATAGTAATTATTAATTTTAGTAGTATTTTAATTATTTAATTATCAATTATTTTTATATTTTTATATCAAAATATAAATATAGAAAATATTTTATTGTTTACTAAATTATTTGTATTTTCTTTTTTTTTACAACTTTTTTCTTAAACCCACGTAAATTCCATTTGTTTTATATTTTTTAAATTCTTTTATTAAATCCAACAGAAATGTATAACGTATTCTTGTACAAATGTAAAATTTTTAAATATATTTTTTAAAATGTAAAATTTAAGAATATATTTTTGTTCAATGATGCTACGTTTTGATTGGGGATTTATGGGTAAAAGATTTTTTTTTCAAACGATTATAGAATATGTAAAATGAACATAAAGGAGAAGAATGAGGAAATTATGAGATGAAAGGAAGAATTATGAGACAAAGGGGGGAATAATAAGATAAATAGGGAGGTTTAAGGATAAATAGGAAGAGTTAGGTTTCATTCTGATTTATTATATAGATATCAATTGAAAAACCAGTCACTGCATCCATATTACAGGGACACATTAAGTGAGTGTAAACGAAATTTTGTCTTCTCATGCATAATTATTAAAATATAACAATTTATTATTTTATTAAATTATAAATTTATCAATCAACATATTTTTTATGATTTTGCAAGATTCTAATATGACATAGCTTTAAAACTTGCTTGCGATTTTCTCCCCAAGATGTAGGTCTACAAAAATACTCAAAATTCATATACTAAAAGAAAATTTAAAATTATTTCATGAAAAATATAGGCTCAGATTCTTAATGATTCAGGTTATATGTCAAAGATATAGTTCATGTCTAAATAAAATTATCTATTTGATCACACAAAATACTTCTAGGATCTAAAATAATAGATATATATCCTTGTTGTATTAAAGAATTTTCATACTCAAGAGTCGAGAATGTACTACCTTAGCGTAACCTAAAAGATTCTATTCCAAAACCCCCATGATATCAAACTCGGGTAGGAGTTAATAGAGGAGTTCCACCTAACAATCTGAATAATCTGCATATAGAGCAAGGTTTTTCCGAGAATAAGCCAATTTCATTTTCAAGCTGCTTGATTCAAGCCAGATCACGATATGCAAATTTAATTTATGATTTATGGAAATTACGATGGTGCTACACAACAAGGTCAAGTTGTATCGAGTAAGATTTTTATACAGATGTGTGATACCTACATTACTCAACTTGTCACTCACGAGACACTATATTACACCATTTTACTATTTTGATTTATCGGAGGTGCGAGTGAATGGTTGTATCATCAACCATCACATAAAATTATATCATGGACAAAACTGCAAGCAAGTTTCTTTGATTGCTATTATCCACACGGTATGATAATGAAGAATCAAACAGAGCATTCCATTTTCCACCAAGATGTTGGTTAAAGTGTAGGCGAGACATAGATAAAGTTTTAACATCAGTTAACTAGATGTCCACTTCATGGTTATACCCTTAAGTTTCAATTTGTGATGTTCTATCAAGGTCCGATTATAATTCACAATTGAAAATAAATTACATTAAAAGAGAAGATTTTTCAAAGAAATGTGCCCTTGTATTTTTTATTTATACCAAACCTTATTGTTATTAATAGTTTTGATTTTTCTATGATCTGCATTACTAAAAAAATTGTCATTAACATATTTGTTTATATTTTTAAAAATTAAGGAATACATTAACACACTAATATATAGATAATCAACTAATAATGTGTTTATTTATAATAGATAAAATAGCATAAAGTGTCAAAAAATATTCTTAACATATCTTATTTTTCTCCCAAAATTTCAAGTTATTGTTCGGTTATCTTTGTTATCTTAATATATTGTTGAGTTTGTTTAATTTGTTGAATATATTCATAGGGGTTCATTTATAAATAAGGCCCAAAAAACATTATAAAGAATTATCTTGTCAATTGAAGTCCACAATGCTAAATAATTCTTGAAATATCACTGTGGCTAGTTATGCATTTTTTTCTGTACAACCCTATTGACCACTAACACCAAAAGCCCAACCCATATTATATGTGTTTATATTCAAACCCTATTTTCCAAAACTCACCGCCTCCTTATTCCTTATTCTGTCCATCTCTACCTCTATATAAATCACAACTATAATAATGTTGGTAAGTGTATATGAATTTCCATTTCAGATATATGGGTAAAAATTTACTTGATTTGTGTAAGCTTGTGAACAACATTGTATCGTTAATCACTAAGATTCGATGGTCATAACATTTCAATTGAGGTATGTTTTTTTATTATACTTTTATTCCTTATGGTTTGATTTTTATAGTTTTAATTTTAGGGTATCTGGTAAATGAATTTTGTATATAATTCTTGCACGTTATATATTCTTTAATCAACATAAAGATATATTATTTTTAGGTTTATGAATAATAAATTATTTTATAAAATACAATTATACATTATTTTATAAAATACATGTGATGTTTATAATTTTTATTAAAATATTTGTGTATCTAAAACAAAGTGATTATCGTTCTCAACCTAACTAGTTTGTGATGGACAAAGAAATAGCTCTATAAATCCACTAGTAAACAAAAATGTTTAAATCTACATGGTTATTTTAAGGACACACATATTGCCTTTAAAAATATTTATTTAATCTCTAAAACATTATGTCTACTAATTAAAAGAAGAAAAAAAATATTTTATGAGTTGAAGCCACTCCTTCGAAGCAATATCATTCAATATGAGTCTCGTTACTAAATTCTTTTATCATTGTATCACTCGTACATGTGGTCACACTTTTCATATCCCAACATTAAAATAAGTAATTTACTCAAAAATGAAATGTCTTTACAGGTTGTTATTCCTCTTCATCTTCAAGATCTTTACAGGTGCAAGGAATTAAGAAAAACATAAAATAATTAAGGTATATGTTACATTGTTGAAATTACGGATGCCTATTTTCCTCCATGGATAATATGTAGTGTTTCTGAAGCTATTATTGGGTTTGATGAGTCTAGTTTTGAAGCCAGGTATATATATATATGCAGTAATTAAATATTAATATTCAAAAAATTAATTTAGTGTTATGTTATTGTGATGTAGTTTTGTTACGGAACATGTATCGATGGGATTAAATGTTAGTTTAGAAATGGTTGAATTAAATTGTGAAGATGAAGAAGGATTGAAAAAGAGTGTTTGGAATAGTAAATGCAAAACTTTTTTCTCATATGAGTTGTATGTTTGTTAAAGGGTTTAAGTATAGTGGTGGATCTTATACTCTTTCTGTGGGCCCTATTTGATCTATATATGTACTTTGAATTCTTTTTTCGACACAAACTTTTCAAGGTTTTTTTAATCTCTTGGTTGTATTAATGAGCTTTGTACAAGGTTTATTTTTGGGACATTTTGGGTACCATATCGTTGATATTTGAAAACAATTGGGGTGAAGAAACACGGTTATGTTGAAAGTGAAATTTAAAGTATCTTGAAAACATTTCTCTATTTATAAAGATAGAAAATTATATGTTATACATGCTTAATATACTGATAATTTAATTAATAAAACAACTATACTCTTACGTTATTGAAGGTCCACTAGTTAAGAGTGTTATCTTCATTAAAATATCTTCATTAAGAGTGTTACTTTTACAAGATAAAGGACTAAATTGCAGAAGATTCCTTACTTTTATACCATAAGTAAGAGAAAACAAGATATACCACAATTAATATGCTTTTTTCTTCCTTAGTCTTTACAGTTTACACCATGAAATTCCACATCATAATTGGAGGTTTTTCAAAAATGACATCTAAACTTAATTAAGGAACATAAACATCAAACAAAAATTAAAAATTGAACTGAAATATAATTAAGGATAGGATTCGTTGAGAAGTAGTTTACAGTAGAAGCCGAAATAACATGACCCCATTTTTAAACAACAGAAGCCCAATATCACTTTGGAAAAAAAGAATAAGAGAGAAGCCCATCTTCAAACCCATCTTGCAACTGAATCTCTTTTAAATTAAATATAAAAGGAACGAGTAAGACATAACAAATTTCGCAAAACAACAAAATATCTCTCTACACTTACTTCTCACCCGAAAAAAAGACTCACTTCTCAACGGAAAATACACTCATTTCTCACCGGAAAATTCTCTATTGTACGGGAAGGAAAACTCTTCATTTCACCACGTTGATTTCTATATCTCAATTCAACGGCTTCTTAGCTTGGCTCTCTCCCTGTGCCTCTTCATCGCTTTTAATATGCAATTTGATCTGGTACATATTGTTTGTCTCATAAATTATTGTCTCATCCGATTTCTTTTTCATGTTTAGCTATTATTCTTATCTGTAATATATGGAATTTTCATTTAAACAATCAATTTTTTGATATTCATAATATAATTATTTATTCATAATTAGTTTAGGTCAAACCTATTGTAGAGTTCAAATAACGTAATGTAACTGTATGATATGATTATTTATAGATTAATTTTTTAGTAGAGTTTATATAATATTTTTGTTTGAATCAAAGTGTGTTTTATCGATTAACCTTTGTTATTTAGTTGAACCAGTGTATGTTCTGAAATTGTTATGTAGTTGAATCAAAGTGTGATTTATCATTTAAGCTTTGTTATTTAGTTGAATCAGCGTATGTTCTGAAATTGTTATGTAGTTGAATCAAAGTGAGTTCTGTAAACTAAGTATATTTAATAAATCAAATCTTAATTGTTCAGTTTAATTATCTATACACTAAACTTGTTATGTAGTTAAATCAGATTTAAGAAAGGAAAACTATCCAATGATTAACAAAAAATGGTTCAAGGAAAAGAAGTTTAAGTGGCTCTTCAAGTAAGAGATCAAACATTCCAGTACTTCAAATAAGGCAGTCACATCGCCAGCATATCATGATTCCATACAATCACCACCCACTGATATTCATTCAATAGCAGCTGAATTAGTGAAGGGTAATAATTCTTTCACTCTTGTTGTTTATATTGTTTATATATGTCTATATATATTATCAAACTAATCGATTTGTCTTGGCATATAAGATAACTCAAAGGACACTAGAAAAGGAAGATATGGTACAATATTGAAACTCTTTTTCAAGTAAGCTGCAAAAAATAAAGTTCATATTATCCACAATGGATTTGGCTAGCCCATTGGAAATGGATCGTATAAATTTAGAAGTTGGTGTGGTGTTATTGCCAGACATGGGAAGTTATCTCCATTAACTTATCCCGGTGGGATATGATGCCAAGCACGTTTAAAGAGTTACATCTCGAATTTCTAAAAGTAAGAAAAATATTACTTCAATTATCTAACGCCTTAAAAGTGGTTTGATATAAATAATTACTTTTTATTTTACAGATGTATTTTACTTTCGATGAATCTGCCTTGGAATACTATATTAGAAAAATTATAGGACAAAAATGGAAAGACTGGAAGAACACAGTGCATAGTTTTGTTGATTTAAATAAATATTTGGAGAAAAATATTGATAAGGCGATTGATGAACGAGTAGATCCAAACCAGTGGAAACAATTGGTTCCAGTTTGGTTTGACAAAGTGTATTAGGTATTGCTTTTGTTTAGTGGGGTTGCTCTTTAGTTGTACCTACAGGTATTTCTTGTCTCAGTTTCTTATCTACAGGTGAATGTATCTGAGAAAGCCAAACAGTATAAAGCAAAGCAGGATATCTTTCATACATGTGGTCGAAAGCCTTGTGCTTAAATACAAGAGGATTTAGTAAGAATGATACTTTGATTAGCATGAGAAAGATAGTAATTAACATTGAAATATATCTTTACAGGGACATGGTGTGGGGGATATTGAATTTTTTCACCGAACACACACTCATGCTAAAGATGGAAGAATAAACCCGAGTGTTGATGAAAGTTTGATATTTATTTACTACCTTAGTTCCTAATGACTTTCAACATTTAGTGATTTCCTAATGGTTTAAATATTGTTTTAGGAACAATGTAAGAATATAATTGACAGCAGGAATTTAAAAAGGGAAGAGGTGGAACACAGTCTTGATCTATAATCTGAGATCTTCAGTGAGGTAGTGGGAAACAAAGGGATTAGGACCTACTAGATCAGCTGTTCATGGATCAAACAAAGTTAATAAAAATACGATTGAGAAAATTCAAAAGCATTATGAAGCCGAGATGTAAAAAATGTGAGCACAAGTGGAAGAGCTTAAAGAAGAACACAAAACTGAGATGGCAGACATGCAAGTTAAAATAGAATCAAAGTTTAACGAAGAACTTCAAGTGCAAAAGAAAGAGACGGATGATGTTTAAATCTTTCATCTCCGCACCCATTAAAAAATAGTTTTTGAATAGGGTTTGAGTTTATATAGTTCTGTTAGTTGATTAAAACTCCGCACCCATAAATTTTGTCTTAGAAAACTATATCCAGAATAAGATTTTGATATGAAAGAGTATTCTTAAAACATGCTTTGATATTTTAGGTTTTCCTGGTATTCTATATTTAAATTTGCTTCACTATCTAAGATATTCTTATGGAATTTACAACCACATATTTTGTTGCTTCTAAACCCTTCCAATACACTTTTCGAAAGTCCTTTTTGCAAGTAGCAATCAGAATAAGAATTATGAAAGTTGAATCTAAGGAAAAAAATAATTAGATTAAATTTGACAAGACTGTACAAAGAAGGCCCCTTTAACCAAAAAATTCATCTTGTTCAAAAATCAAACTCCCTCATATCCACGTACAATAATCTAGTGGATACAAGAATTGAGAGGTTGTGTGTAGTTCATTGTATTGGATAAAAATGTGTTAAAAATTTGCATCACGAGTTTCAAAAGAGTCATTACATAAGATGCAAATATTGATGAACAAACATCAACAAAAGTCATCTGGACATAATAAAAGTTCGACAAAAAATAATATTAAAGAAGAAATCTATTAACATTATGTAAGAAAATAGAAAGTCTACATGAAATATTATTTGGTAAAGAAGTAATATAGTATAAATTTGTTATTAATAATAAATATATTTATGAATACCATTACTATTTAATAGATAATTAAATTATATAGAGTAAAATATACAAGAAATTATACATTTCAACTAGTATAATTATAACGCCACAAAAAAGAATATTTAATGAGAATAAGGTATTATATCAAATAAAAAACAATATTCATGTTTATTCCAAATATTCCTTCCATATGAGTACTGAAATAAATGAAACTATAATTTACTTATTTGGAATACTATTTTCTATGATAATTCTAATAAGATGGAGATAATGTTACAATGTCCTTTTTAAGAAATCAAATGATATGTAGAAGTAATTTTTTTGTCCATATTGTTTTTTTAATGTTACTTAAATTCAAGAACATTTTCTTTATGTTTTGATTTTATAAAATTTTGCGTATGAAATTGGTTTTTACATATACATATTATTAATTTTATCATATACTGAGAAAATAGATGTATATATTTAGATATTTATGTTAAGGAATGAATTACAAATTTTATGAGTTAAAATTGTATGGATGAATTAAAAATTAAATCAAAATAAAATGAGAAGTGTGGGGACAGTAAAAAAGTTTTTTATAACACTAAGATACAAGCGATAATTTGTGCAACTCTACTAAGTGCCAATTTAGAAGTGTTTATAGGTAAAAATACTTAATAGTGCTTCTAGAACTTTATAAGTGTGTTAGTCCCATAAAAACCTTTTTAAGAGAAGTATCAAATATAATCTTCTTAAAAAAATGTACTTAAAGATATTTTAGATTTTAAAATAATTTTTATAATTTTTTAAAATATTTCAATTCAATCTTAAAAGCATTTTTATGTTAAAATAAGCACTTCTGAACAGACACTATGTATATACACTTCTCTTGAATACAATAAATATATTATTTTTATCCATTATTTTAAAGGTATTCTATAAATATTAATACTTTTTTAATGTATTATATTTTTTTTCCTATTTTAGCTAAGCAGGAAGAACAAATGAGTAGTTAAATATTATTGTTAGCATACGAGAAACCCCATATAAAATTGAGTTTACTATTTTTTTAATTTTTTAATTCATATCAACACATATATTGAATAATCTTAAGGCTAACTAAACCAGGTCCACCATCCTTTACTACTAAATTTAAATACCTTATTTGACTTAAATCTCACACACAACATTTTTATCATTCTCTGAATTTATATTGTGTTTTATAATTTCTTCAAGATTATCTTTCTCGTAATTGTTATTTATATTGAAATATATATTTGTTTAAAATATATCAAAATCCTCATTAATTAGAGTAACAAAGTACAATACTATTACAAATGGTTACAATATTATCGTTTTAAGGATAAAAAAAATCTACAAATCTAATAACTCACTCAAACATCTTGAACTAGTAACCAATTTTATTTTTTATGAATTTTAAATTTTATTAAATTTATTGCTTATACAATTTTTATCACAAATAATATTATTGTATTTATATTTAATTTATAAATTATATCTATTTGAAATTAATACATCAACTAAAATATTTTAATATCCTAGAGTGAACAATATAAAAATTTAAAATATTACTATTATACACAAATTTATTTTAAATAAACAACAGTTTAGAATTATATTGTACTACAATTTCTGTTTGTTTACTTATTTTAATATGATTTTGATTACTATAATTATATGGTATGTATCTCAAAACTTTTCAAATATATTATTGAATAATAATTACGCTATTTAAAATTGTATCAACATATAAAGAAATTATACATAAATTAAATTATGTTGAATAAGTTAAAATAACTATTAAAGACACCATAACTCAATACTTATTACATGTTTTAATTAAAAAATAATAATATAAAACAAAAAAATCACTAAAATTTCACAAATAATTAATTTATACTAGCAAAATGGAAAAATAAATTCTAACCTAGCACATATGAGGTTAGTAAATATATTAAGGTGTTGTCAATAAAAAATTATCGTTGGATAAGTATATGTATGAAAGAGTTTAAGTTATGCATTAAACTTAGCTAATTGGCAATAAGAGTATGTTGTTGTCTCAAAATATGTTGTTGTCTTATATTCATATTCAAATTTAATGTATATTTAATCATTTTTTACTTAGACAACCTATTTTATATGGTTATTAACTAATATGATATGACTACGTGTTCCATATAATAATTTAAAACCCACTAATAGGTCTCTTTCTGCTTGAATATTTAATACTTTAATCATAAACGTTAAGTCCGACTTTTACACCTAGTTTTATTTTATTAATTATTATATTACTACTAAATAAAAATAAAATCTTTTAATATTATATTTTTTTTTATGAATGTTATAGTTAACAAATTTTTCAGTCACATACATTATTACATCACTATATTTAATAAAACATTGTCACAGTATGTAAAAAAATAGAAATTATAGATGAACAATTATTTAATAAACGAATAATATTATACTAAAAGAAAACAGGGAATCGAAACACAATTTATGGCCTTTGACGAAGCTATCGGTGTAGCTATTGCCGACACCTTACACTACATTAAAAATTAAATTAAAAAGAGTTGCATCTAATTAGAATTTTAATATGATATTTATAACTATTAGGGTAATATATGTTAATAATCATATTGTTTCTAGCTTCATATGTGACAAAGTTGTATTTGTAATCTTCGAACACCCAATTGTTTTATCTTATATATTTGTAATGAAATGTTACCTTGACACATTTATCTACAACCTTGTTAATTTTATTTAAACTTATAACTAAAAACACCAATTTCTTCATAAAAAAAAGTAAGAAAATTTATCATTGTATATATCTTTTAAGAAAAGATTTAGTATTACTCTTACATTGTTGACCAAATCTTATCAAATTCATTAAATATTATTTCAATAGAATGAAATCTAATATTTACTCTAAAAGCTAAATCAAAAAAATTATATACTCACATGCACTAGTTCTAATACATTTACTTTCCTCCCAATAAAATTAAATATTAATAAAAATATAACCTTTAAAATCTTAAAAACATAGAAACCTTTCTAAATAAGTACACTCATGTAATACTAAGACTACTTTATTTCATAAAAAAAACTTATATTTCTTACTCATTTAAACTACTTAATGAGAAATAAACTTTTCTACTTCCCTCAATTATTTTTATTTCATTCTATTTAAAAAAACAAGACTACTAACCTTCACTGCCAATGCAAATATTTTCACTCTATCAATTACATATTAATAGTAATTTTGAAAATCCCATTTTTCAAAAACATACCTCACAAGTAACTACGCCGTGAGTTTCAATAACAAAATCGCTAGTTAAACAAAATTTACCTGAAAAGCTTTATTGATCTCTCTATATGAAGTAATAAACTTCTTCAACCTCAAGGAGTTGAGCGTGATAGGGTTTCCTTAATGGAGATGAAACACATGTGTTTGGTTGATGAAAACCTAAAAGTTTTTCTAGTCTCTCTTTGTTTTTTGTTTGTAATAACCTAAAAAGATAAATATACATGAATGGTTAAAATGGTAAAATAACTCGTTATTAAAATTTAGAGGTTACAAATATCAGCCAAACCTTTTCATAGCCACCCTTCATGGTGAAAGAACAAAAAATAAAAAAATAACACCTTAAAATGCATAAATTTATATAGAAGAAATCAATATAAAAAATGTTAAAACATAATGACAATAATTGCTCAACTAAGTGTAGTTTGACCGGTAAATGCATATTTTGATGGTTAAAACTATGTGATGAGAGTTTATCAAACTTTAATGGTTACTTCGATGAATATAAAATTTTAATATTTTTTACATATGGTTCTATAGAATTTTGGGTTTCAAATAGTTTAATGTACTATTAAAATTAAAAAAAAATAGATACATAGAGTAGCTTATTAATTGTTGTAATTCATATACATATTTATTTATTCAGGAATACATTATGGTTGTTGGATCTTTCAATCATTACGTGGGTATCCAAACTTCCCAGTAAGTTATACCTCTTTGGTCAATTCAAAATAAATTCATATATATGAAACCATTTTTGTTTGGTATTCTAATAGAATTCATGGTATAGACTGTGTTTTTCATCTTTCTATTCTTTGCCAATATGTTGAATTTAGTTATAGTTAACTTGTTTGTTTAGTCTATATATTTAAATATGTCAAAAATTTAAGTGAACTGAAACAAAAATAATTTACAAAATAATAAAATTTATGGATACCAAAACAATTAAGATCATTATTTTATATTTAATAGCATGCTTGTGTTAGAATGGAATGGAACATAAATAAAATGTATTGTGTATACAAGAATATGTTGTTGAGTAGGCCACTTTTTTGTTATATCTTTAGTATCCTAATCCCTATTTATCTTTTTTGTGTTTAATTATATATATTTGTTTAATTGATTAGTTAATTTTTCTATTCATTTTTATCCTGCTCCTTTTGGGTTGTAACCCAATTTAATGTTGTTTCTTTTTCGGAATTACAAAATCTAATACTTTATATTGATAGTATTATTTAGTAACCAAGTACATTGTGAAATTGCGTTAGACAACAACTCAATAAGAAAGTGACATGTGGCAAATAATATAATCTTATTAGTTATGTAATAATTCGAATAGGTTAAAACCCTAAATGTAAATTTATATACTAATGATAATAATTCAGTTTGAAAAGAAAAAATCAAGCTTACGGAATTAAATTCCACAATATTTCAAAGAGATTCCAAAATAAATTTATAAAAGTATAGAATTGATAAATTTTCATGAACACGTTACACAAGAAAAAATTACTTATAGGTTACAAATATAGGGGTGGACACATGTCAATGTGAAAATATTTTATCCATTAAAATACACCAAGTATTGGTACGACTAAATATAAGTTATTTTATACGATTATATCATCACATGCTCAACTATTAGGTTTTTGTGTGATTTATACAATCTTATAATTTATATATATAATTATGTATAATTATTTATTGGTAAGGAAATTACAATACAACAATATATCTAAAATTTATATTATTCGGAACATAATATACTATGTATATATATTATCTTTATATATTAATAAAGTGATTACTTTACGAACCATAATTATTCTATATAATTATAAAGTGATTAATATACTAACCTTAATTATTTTAAAAAGAGATTTGGATATTATTGAAATGCAATGAGCATAGACCTTTGAAATACACTTCAAAATTACTTCAATTGGTATAGAGTACACGACCTCTGAATTTTTTATTACATGTGAACAATTAGAACCATAATTTTGTTTTATAATATATAATTATCTATTGTATTCAACTTTACACTAATCATGAATATTTTGATATTTTTAATTAATTAATTATATATATCATTAATCCATAAACCACCACATAATATAAAATTATATTTTTATATAAGAAATAATATTAGTAAATAACCTCAAAAAATATGTTTAAAAAACTAATTTTCACGTGTATGAATAAGATCTCATATTACCTAACAAAATGATAGTATTTATAATGAAACTTTTTGTTTCATATAGACTCTTATGAGTAGTAACTTTTGAGAAAACTGAATTTTTTAATTTGTATTTTCTAAATCAATTTTAAAAAAATATAGATCTAGCATGAATAATTTTCACTAATGAAACATTTAGCTTATAAAATTAGTTGTAATGTTACGAAAAAAGTCATATACTGATTTCTTATGTTGGTGGGGGTGGTTGTGTTGATGGTGGATTTTATTTGTCTTATTAAATTTAGAAAAGAAGATGAAGTGTCAAGAATGAAGTAGATGAGAGCTACCAAAGAAGAAAATAGATTTTAGGGTTTTTTTTAGTATTAGAAAAATATCCAACATAAGACAATTGGTCCAAAATCAAATGTAACATTATTCCACTTTAAAATTATCCTTATTTAGACCCAAATAAAAAATAGTGGACTTTTAGTCTAAACTTATTTTAGTTGAAATGTATTATAGCAAACCCACATGTGAACAAGTGTCGATCCTCACTAATGGAGAAATATATAATCAATAGAATATATAGTGTATTCGAAACAAATTTTTCATTGATAAATATAATATGTAATTTGTGACCTCCATCGATTTTTGTGGTTGTCAAAGTACAATATATTTAAATGATAAACTTATTTTTTCTTCTCATGAAAGCCTTATTACATTAACCTCTACAAAATTGTAAATATCATTACTTTGTCACCTAATCACCTAATGTGCAACGTTTTGTAAAAGTTAATATGGATAGACAAGAAAGAAGTTGTAGTAGTTTAATTAATTTGTAAAGATTATGAGAACCTAATTGTGTTTGGAAATCACGAAAATATTTTTTTGGCCTCCTTTTATATTTCTAAGGCCATTCCAATGTGCAATTTTGTAATGTTATTATACAACATGTTCCCCTACGTCTTCATTATGTGATGGTGTAGTGTAAGTTGTGGTCAAATACTCATCAATCACTACGTTAGATTTTCAATATAACTTTGTTACTTGAAATGTATTTAAGATTCTAATCATGTATCTCTCATTATATCAAGTTATATGAGAAGAAATAGAAATAGAGATCTCAACTGGATTACAAAGAATCATCTGGTAGATTATCTTCCTAATTATTGGATTATAAGAAATTATATTGTTTATTAAACTCTTGCATATCGTATTTGACTTGTAAGGTGTCATGTGTCTATTAAACTATTATATACTCTTGTTGTATTTATTTTTTGCCTTTCAATGTTTAAATTAATTAAATATATTTTGACAAAAAGGGCAACTATATATTTTTTTCTCATGTATATTTAATTACATAATTATAAAAATACAATATCACAACATATCATAAAGACACAGTTTGCAAGTTAATCAATAGTAACCCAATCCATCTCTACCCTAGACACTTATTACTACTGAAGTCTACCAAAGGAAATCGTTGTACACTACGGTGAAAGTTGCATATGATGTCAAAGGTATCTTATATGTTTCTGAGACGTAATTGTGTGAGCAACCATCTTTGAATCGATCGAGCCAAACTAACTCATCATCTAGTCCTGCAAAAAAATCTTCATCGATAGGAGTATGTAAAATCTGCAAACCATCATAAATATCTTCAACCTCTTTCAACATATCATTAATTTCCTCCCGACCACCTTCAATATTTTTTTGCGCCGGAAGGACAATCTATAGCGACAAGTAGAAAAATTTGTTTGGGTCATCAATTTTAAATTTTTTTGGGGCCTGCATATTTTTAAAATAGATATTTCGGCCTTTTGCGGCGGATTCCTACACGAGGTTCTTGGCGAGTTGGCATAGGATGATCGTGTTCATGCGTATAAGTCACAGTAAGCATAGTAGGGTTTGTTTTGTTTTGATCTACTTGCTTTCGACCTAGGCACTCCTTTGAAGTGACACATTTGTAGTAACTCCGGGTTTGATTCAAAATATTGATTATAATTCATTTGAAACTTATTAAACATCTATAAATACATTAAAAAGCAAATACGCATTTTTTAGACGTCCTATATAAGTGTGAAATAAGGTTAATACAATAAAGATTTCATATTACTTTTACATTGTTGACCAAATCTTATCAAATTCATTAAGTCGTAATTATTTAGAATGAAATCTAATATTTAATTTAAAACTAAGTCGAAAAAATTATATACTCTTATGCAAGGGTGCTAATACATTTCCTTGGCTCCCATTAAAATGGAATATAATAAAAAAAACATAACCTTTAAAAACTTGAAAACATAGAAACCTTTCTAAATAAGTACATTAATATAAACCTAAGACTAACATTAATTTTTGGTCAAACTCATTTGTCGGTAGTACTGCATTTCTTAAAAAATAACTTATATTTATTAATCATTTAAATTACTTAACAAGAAATAAACTTTCTTGCTTCCCTAAAATAGGTTTTTCATTTTGTTTTAAAAAAACAAGACGACTAATCTTCACTACCAATTCAAAGATTTCCATGGTATCAATTACATATTAATAGTAGTTTTGAAACTCCCATATTCCAAAAGCATACCTCACAAGTAACTACACCCTAGAGTTTAAATAACAAACTAACTGATAAATAAAATTTACCTGAAAAGCTTTATTGATCTATCTATATGAATTAATAAACTTCTTCAACTGAACGAGTTAGGTGTAATAGGATTTCCTTAATCGAGATGAAACACTACTTTGGTTGATGAAAACCTAAAAGTTTTTCTAGTCTCTCTTTATTTTTTTTATAATAATCTTAAAATAAAAATATACATGAATGGTTAAAATTTTAAAAGAACTAGTTATTAAATGTTAGAAGTTAAAAGTATTAGCGGAACCTTTTCATAGCCACCTTTCTTGGTGACCTACAAATATTAAAATAAAACAATTAGTTAACTAATTAAAAAACAAAAAAAAAAAAACAAAGTAATAACACCTTAAAATGATTAAATTTATATAGAGGAAATCAATTTAAAAAAATTGATTAACTAATTTTAGTTTGCATATTTCGATAATGAAAACTATTGATTGAGAGTTTCATAAAATTTTATATTTACTTCAATGAATATAAAACTGTAATTTTTTTTACATATGGCTCTATAGAATTTTGGGTTCCAATAGTATAATGTGCTCATACAACAGATAAAATAGATATACAGCGTGAGAGTTTATTTATTTGTGAATGCATTATTGTTGTTAGATTATTTATCGATGGGTTTTTTGTACTTCTCTTATGTTTCATATATTTTTTTGATCTCTCAATCATTACATGGGTATCCAAACTTCCTGGAAAGTAATATTTCTTTGGTGATTGAAAAATTTATTTTAGTTAACATTCATATATATGAAACGTTTTTGTTTGTTGTGTTAGATTGAATTCTTTGTATAGATTGTGTTTGTCATCTTTGTATTCTTCGACAATACATTATATATCTACTTATAGTTAACTTGTTTGTTTAGTCTATATATTTAACTAGGTATTACACAACAAAAAATTAAGTGAACTGAAACATAATGACAATAAGTACTCAACTAAGTGTAGTTTGACCGGTAAATGCATATTTCGATGGTTAAATGTATGTGATGAAAGTTTCTCAAACTTTAATGGTTACTTCGATGAATATAAAATTGTAATATTTTTTACATATGGTTCTATAGAATTTTTGGTTTCAAATAGTTTAATGTTCTATTAAAATAAAAAAAATTAGATACATAGAGCAGCTTATTAATTGCTGTAATTCATACACATATTTATTTATTCAGGAATGCATTATGGTTGTTGGATCTTTCAATCATTACGTGGGTATCCAAACTTCCCATTAAGTTATACCTCTTTGGTCAATTCAAAATAAATTCATATATATGAAACCATTTTTGTTTGGTATTCTAATAGAATTCATGGTATAGATTGTGTTTGTCATTTTTCTATTTTTCGCCAATATGTTGAATTTAGTTATAGTTAACTTGTTTGTTTAGTCTACATATTTAAATATGACAAAAATTTAAGTGAATTGAAACAAAAATAATTTACAAAATAATATAATTTATGGATACCAAAACAATTAAGATCATTATTTTATATTTTATAGCATGCTTGTGTTAGAATGGAAATTAAATATAAATAAAATGTATTGTGTATACAAGAATATGTTGTTGAGTAGGCCACTTTTTAGTTATATCTTTAGTATCCTAATCCCTGTTTATCTTTTTTGTGTTTTATTATATATATTTGTTTAATTGATTAGTTAATTTTTCTATTCATTTTTATCCTGCTCCTTTTGGGTTGTAACCCAATTTAATGTTGTTTCTTTTTCGGAATTACAAAATCTAATTCTTTATATTGATAGTATTATTTAGTAACCAAGTACATTGTGAAATTGCGTTAGACAACAACTAAATAAGAAAGTGACATGTTGCAAATAATATAATCTTATTAGTTATGTAATAATTAGAATAGGTTAAAATTTCAAAGTAAATTTATATACCAATGATAATAATTCAGTTTAAAAAGAAAAAATCAAGCTTACGGAATTAAATTCCACAATATTTCAAAGAGATTCCAAAATAAATTCATGAACACGTTACACAAGAAAAAATTACTTATAGCTTACGAATATAGGGGTGGACACATGTCAATGTGAAAATATTTTATCCATTAAAATACACCAAGTATTGGTAGGACTAAATATAAGTTATTTTATACGATTTTATCATCACATGCTCAACTATTAGGTTTTTGTGTGATTTATACAATCTTATAATTTAAAATGTTTCTTATATTTTATTATGTATAATTATTTATTGGTAAGGAAATTACAATACAACAATATATCTAAAATTTATATTATTCAGAACATAATATACTATGTATATATATTATCTTTATATTTTAATAAAGTGATAACTTTACGAACCATAATTACTTTATATAATTATAAAGTGATTAATATACTAACCTTAATTATTTTAAAAAGAGATTCGGATATTATTGAAATGCAATGATCATAGACCTCTGAAATACACTTCAAAATTACTTCAACTGGTATAGAGTACACGACCTCTGAATTTTTTATTACATGTGAACAGTTAGAACCATAATTTTGTTTTATAATATATAATTATTTATTGTATTCAACTTTACACTAATCATGAATATTCTGATATTTTTAATTAACTAATTATATATATCATTAATCCATAAACCACCACATAATATAAAATTATATTTTTATATAAGAAATAATATTTATAAATCACCTCAAAAAATATGTTTAAAAAACTAATTTTCACGTGTAAGAATAAGATCTCATATTACCTAACAAAATGATAATATTTATAATGAAACTTTTTGTTTCATATAGACTCTTATGAGTAGTAACTTTTGAGAAAACTGAATTTTTTAATTTGTATTTTTCTAAATCAATTTAAAAAAAAATAAAGATCTAGCATGAATAATTTTCACTAATGAAACATTTAGCTTATAAAATTAGTTGTAATGTTACGAAAAAAGTCATATACTGATTTCTTGTGTTGGTGGGGGTGGTTGTGTTGATGGTGAATGTTATTTGTCTTATTAAATTTAGAAAAGAAGATGAAGTGTCAAGAATGAAGAACCCCAGAGCTACCAAAGAAGAAAATAGATTTTAGGGTTTTTTTTGTATTAGAAAAATATCCAACATAAGATAATTGGTCCAAAATTAAATGTAACATTATTTCACTTTAAAATTATCCTTATTTAGACCCAAATAAAAAATAATGGACTTTTAGTCTAAACTTATTTTAGTTGAAAAGTATTATAGCAAACCCACATGTGAACAAGTGTCGATCTTCACTAATGGAGAAATATATAATCAATAGAATATATAGTGTATTCGAAAAAAAAAATCATTGATAAATATAATATGTAATTTGTGACCTCCATCAATTGTTGTGGTTGTCAAAGTACAATAAATTTAAATGATAAACTTATTTTTTCTTCTCTTGAAAGCCTTATTATATTAACCTCTACAAAATTGTAAATATCATTACTTTGTCACCTAATCACCTAATGTGCAAGGTTTTGTAAAAGTTAATATGGATAGACAAGAAAGAAGTTGTAGTAGTTTAATTAATTTGTAAAGATTATGAGAACCTAATTCTGTTTGGAAATCACGACAATATTTTTTTGGCCTCCTTTTATATTTCTAAGGCCATTCCAATGTTCAGTTTTGTAATGTTATTATACAACATGTTCCCCTACGTCTTCATTATGTGATGGCGTAGTGTAAGTTATGGTCAAATACTCATCAATCAATACATTAGATTTTCAATATAACTTTGTTACTTGAAATGTATTAAGATTCTAATCATGTATCTCTCATTATATCAAGTTATATGAGAAGAAATAGAAATAGAGATCTCACCTGAATTAAAAAGAATCATCTGGCAGATTATCTTCCAAATTATTGGATTATAAGAAATTATATGCTTTATTAAAGTCTTGCATATCTTATTTGACTTGTAAGGTGTCATGTGTCTATTAAACTATTATATACTCTTGTTGTATTTATTTTTTGCCTTTCAATCTTTAAATGAATTAAATATATTTTGACAAAAAGGGCTACTATATATTTTTTTCTCATGTATATATAATTACATAATTATAAAAATACAATATCACAACATATCCTAAAGACACAGTTTGCAAGTTAATCAATAGTAACCCAATTCATCTCTACCCTAGACACTTATTACTAATGAAGTCTAACAAAGGAAATCGTTGTCCACTACGGTGAAAGTTGCATCTGATGTCAATGGTATCTTATATGTTTCTGAGACGTAATTGTGTGAGCAACCATCTTTGAATCGATCGAGCCAAACTAACTCATCATCTATTCGTGCAAAAAAATCTTCATCGATAGGAGTATGTAAAATCTGCAAACCATCATAAATATCTTCAACCTCTTTCAACATATCATTAATTTCCTCCCGACCATCTTCAATGTTTTTTTGCTAAGGACAATCTCTAGCGACAAGTACAAAAATTTGTTTGGGTCATCAATTTTAAATTTTTTAGGGGCTTCACATTTTGAAAATAGATATTTCGGCCTTTTGCGGCGGATTCCTGCACGAGGTTCTTGGCGAGTTGGTATAGGATGATCGTGTTCATGCGTATAAGTCACAGTAAGCATAGTAGGGTTGGTTTTGTTTTGATCTACTTGCTTTCGACCTAGGCACTCCTTTGAAGTGACACATTTGTAGTGACTCCGGGTTTGATTCAAAATATTGATTATAATTCATTTAAACTACTTAACAAGAAATAAACTCTTTTGCTTCCCTAAAATAGGTTTTTCATTTTGTTTTAAAAAAACAAGACGACTAATCTTCACTGCCAATTCAAAGATTTCCACGGTATCAATTACATATTAATAGTAGTTTTGAAACTCCCATTTTCCAAAATCATACCTCACAAGTAACTACACCCTAGAGTTTAAATAACAAACTCACTGATAAATAAAATTTACCTGAAAAGCTTTATTGATCTATCTATATGAATTTATAAACTTCTTCAACTGAAAGAGTTAGGCGTAATAGGGTTTCCTTAATCGAGATGAAACACTACTTTGGTTGATGAAAACCTAAAAGTTTTTCTAGTCTCTCTTTATTATTTGTTTATAATAATCTTAAAATAAAAATATATATTAATGGTTAAAATTTTAAAAGAACTAGTTATTAAAAGTTAGAAGTTAAAAGTATTAGCGTAACCTTTTCATAGCCACCTTTCTTGGTGACCTACAAATATTAAAATAAAACAAATAGTTAACTAATTAAAAAACAAAAAAAAAAACAAAGAAATAACACCTTAAAATGATTAAAAATATATAGAGGAAATCAATTTAAAAAATTGATTAACTAATTTTAGTTTTAATATTTCGATGGTTAGAACTATTGATTGAGAGTTTCATAAAATTTTATATTTACTTCAATGATTATTTACTTCTCTTATGTTTCATATATTTTTTTGATCTATCAATCATTACATGGGTATCCAAACTTCCTCGAAAGTAATATTTCTTTGGTGATTGAAAAATTTATTTTAGTTAACATTCATATATATGAAACGTTTTTGTTTGTTGTGTTAGATTGAACTCTTTGTATAGATTGTTTTTGTCATCTTTGTATTCTTCGACAATACTTTATATATCTACTTATAGTTAACTTGTTTGTTTAGTCTATATATTTAACTAGGTATTACACAACAAAAAATTAAGTGAAATGAAACAAAAATATATTACTAAATAATAAAATCTATGTATACCAAATAAATTAAGAATATTATTCTCTATGTTCTAGCATGGGTTTGTGAGATTGGAAAGGGAATGGAAATAAAATGTATTGTATTTGTATATACAAGATTATATGGTTGGTTCAGATATAGTGGGATTAATTTTTATATAATGTAATGGCTATCTAGGCCACTTTTTGGTTATAATTTTAGTATTATAATTCTAATTTATTTTTATTTGTCTTTTATTATATATATTTGTTCAATTTATTAGTTAATTTTTCTATTCATTTTTTTGACTTGCTCCTCTTGGGTTGCAACCCCGTTTAATGTTGTTTGTACTTCTTAAATAAAAAATCTAATACTTTATATTGATAGTGTTAACTAGTAACCAAGTTCATTGTCAAATTGCACAAGACACAGCTTAATAAGAAAGTGACAGATGGCAAATAATATAATCCTTAGTCCAATTTATGAGTGGACACATGACAATTTGAATATATTTATCTATTAGAATACACCATGTATTTGTAGGACTGAATGTAAGTTATTTGATACTACGAATAGATCAACACATGCTGGACTATTAAGTTTTTGTAAAACTTATACAATATATTAATTTAAAATAGTTAGTATATCTTAGTATGTATAATTATTTATGGTAAGGAAATTACAACAAAACAATATATCAATAATTTATATTATTCAAAACATAATATACCATATAATTATAAAGTGATTAATATCACTTTATATTAATCACTTTATTTTATAAAGTGATTAATATAACCAGGTGAGCTAGCTCATCTGGCCAGGGCTCTGTCTCTCAAGTGAGAGGTACAGGGTTCGAATCCCGCAAGCGGCAGAATGTTATTAAAGTTTGGAAAGTTCTCTCAAGTGAGAGGTTCATGGTTCGAATCCCGCAGGCGGCAGAAAGTTATTAAAGTTTGGAAAGTTCTCTCAAGAAAGTTATTAAAGTTTGGAAAGTTCTCTCAAGTGAGAGGTACATGGTTCGAATCCCATAGGTGGAAGAAAGTTATTATGTTTGGAAAGTTTCCAAGGTCCGAAACCCTCCCCAGAACATGGGCAACCTAGTTCTGATTGCCTGGAGGTATGGTTGGGGAGGCAGTCATATCTCCCGGGGGACTAGTCGGGTGTAAGCCCGGGAACCCTCGTCATAAAAAAAAAAAAGTGATTAATATACTAACATTGATTATTGTAAGAAGATATCTGGATATTATCGAAATGCAATGATCATCGATCGCTGAACTATACTTTAAAATTACTTCAATTTTTATAGAGTACACCACCTTATGAAAAAAATGATTATATGTGAACAATTAGAACCATACATTATTCTTATAATATATAAGTATCCATTGTATTTAACATTAAACTAATCATGACTACTTTGATATTTTTGATTTTTTAATTAAATAAAATTATATATAATTAACCCATAAACCACCACATCATATTAATTACATTTTTATATAAGAAAAAAGTATCTGTAAATAACATCTAAAAATATGTTTTAAATAAATATTTCTCTCAATTATATCAAGAAAATATCAATTTTTTTATATGACTAGTTAGTTTTAATATAAATTTTGCATAAAAGAATAAGATCTCAAATTGCCCAACAGACTTAAAATATTTATAATGAAACTTTTTGTTTTGTATAAAATCTTATGAGTAGTAACTGCTTTATAGGATATCAATTTTTTTATTTGGATATGGGATCTGAATTTTTTTTATCTGTATTTTCTAAATCAATTCGAAAAAGTATAGATCTAGCATGAATAATTTTCACTTATAAAATGTTTAACTTATAAAATTAGTTGCAATGTTACAAAAAATGTCACATACCGATTTCTTATGGTGGGTGGGGGTGGTTGTTTGATGGTGGACATTTTTTTTTTTTAATTTATAGAAAAAATAAATTGTCAAGAAAGAAGAAGCAGAGAGATACCAAAGAAGGAAATAAATTTTAGGTTTTTTTATTAGTATTAGTAGGTACTATAAAAATTAAAACATAAGATAATTGGACCCAAACAAAATGTAACTTTTTTCACCTCTAGACTTATACTTATTTAGACCCAAGTAACAGATAGTGAACTTTTAGTATAAACTTATTTTAGTTGAAAATATTATAGCAAGCCCACCTGTGAACAAGTGTCTTGATCTTCACTAATGGAGAAATATATAATCAATGGAATACATAGTCTATTAGAAACAAATTTTTCATTGATACATATAATATAAATTTTGTGACTACCATCAGTTGTTGTGATTCTCAAAGTACAATATATTTAATTGATAAACTTATTTGTTTTTCTCATGAAAGCCTTATTACCTTAACCTCAACAGAATGGTAAATCTCATTACTTGGTCATCTAATGTGCAATGTTTTGTAAACGTTAATATGGATATAGTAGACAAGAACAAAATTGTGGTAGTTTCAATAATTTGTAAAGATTATGAGAACCTTATGTGGTTTGGAAATCACTACAATATTTTTTTTCCTCCTCAATTGCTAAGGGCATTCAAATGTGTAATTTTGTAATGTTAGTAAACAACATGTTTCCTACGTCATCATTAGGTGATGTCGTAGTGTAAGTGGAGGTCATCTACTCACCAATAATTACGTTAGATTTTCTTAACATTGTTACTAGAAATGTAATTAAGATTCTACTGATGTCTGTCTCATTATATCAACTTTTATGAGTGAAAAATGGAAATAGAAAACTCGACTGGATTACAAAGATTCATCTCGCATATTGTTGGGAATTTTATACTAACACCTTAGGTGTCGTGAGAGATGTGCTTACACCGCCTAGGCACAAATTAATGAAAAAAATTGATTAATTATAAAATTCCCCCTAGACGTAAGACCCTCATCTGCCAAAGCCACGAAACCAATTATACAAAATTGATTAAATATATTCACTAAGAGTTTGATTGATTGTTTATATTTGTATCCCATATTATATGTTCGTCTGACAATAAGATTAAAACATGTTAAAGAACGAATGTTAGATGGAATCAAAGGATTTTGTGTTGGATTTTTCAATTTGAAGTTTGTTATAATTTTTACAAATACACTCACCGTATCGATAAGTTTTGATGATAAAGTCATTATCAAAAATATATAAGAGAACCTTAAGAGATTTATAAATAGAGAGAGATTAAGATATGAGAAATGTGTATTTTATATTAGGAGAGTAGAGACAAGAGTGTGTACATTTATTATCAAATGATTAGCATTTGTTTATAAGCAATTTTAACGACTTTGGAAGAATTGTACCTGGATCAAATCCCTTACACTTCCTTATTTCACTAAACTTATCTATTTTGTATCGCAGTCGAGGGTGATGTATCAGGATTCACTGATCTTTCTTATTACCAATTGTTTCTTATTAAATTTCTCTATATCTTTTGCAATTTGTATTCCCAACTATATCTTATGGACAATGTTGCTTGATGTGTCTGAACTTGCTGTTGTTATAGCATGTTATCTCTGTTCTTATTTTTAAAATTTCTCATGTGGATTGCTTGAACTTTCATTTCAACGAAATTTCTTTTCTTACACGATTCATTGTTTAATAAAATTCATTTATTGTTCATACTATGTAGTCAAAATAGAACATAAGAACGATATAAAATTATATTTATATTACAAAATAAAATATTTAACATATGTCAGCCTTTATAATTAATCCCTCTAATTTCTCAAATCAAGCTATTAGAGGGAGAAAAAATTTGAACCATCTTGAACTAGTATCAAACATTATATAATGTATATGCAAATTTGAATAAGAATAAGTGGATATGATTATTTATCTAATTAGAATTTTAATATGATATTTATAACTATTAGGGTAATATTTGTTAATAATAATATTGTTTCTAGCTTCATATGTGACAAAGTTGTAATTTGTAATCTTCGAATACCCAATTGTTTTATCTTATATATTTTTTATGCAATATTATCCTGACACATTTGTCTGAATATGGTCTTTAGCAAATTCACTTGAAAATGTGAGTCATTTCTCTAAATTAATTCGAACTAAGCAATGAATAAAAACCTTGAATTTTTTTGAATAAATATTCCCATAAAAACTTGCAAAGTTGTATGATGGAAAAATATTTGCTACTTTTATAATCCATTGATATATTTGGCTATTTTATAAAACAGGACCGACACCGAAACAAAAACTTGTTTACAAATATTTTATAAATTTATTGAGTTTCAAGTAGGTACAATTTAAATTCGAAAATCGCACGATCAAAACTAAACATTGTGACACACCTAAACTAAAAAACAAAGACTGTTTTCACATATACATACATATCAATTGAAAAATCAGTCACTGCATCCATATTATAGGGACACATTAAGTGAGTGTAAACGAAATTTTGTCTTCTCATGCATAATTATTAACATATAACAATTTATTATTTTATCAAATTATAAATTTATCAATCAACATATTTTTTATGATTTTGCAAGATTCTAATATGACATAGCTTTAAAACTTGCTTGCGATTTTCTCCCCAAGATGTAGGTCTACAAAAATACTCAAAATTCATATACTAAAAGAAAATTTAAAATTATTTCATGAAAAATTTAGGCTCAGATTCTTAATGATTCAGATTATATGTCAACAATATAGTTCATGTCTAAATAAAATATACTATTTGATCACACAAAATACTTCTAGGATCTAAAATAATAGATATATATCCTTGTTGTATTAAAGAATTTTCATACTCAAGAGTCGAGAATGTACTACCTTAGCATAACCTAAAAAATCCTATTCCAAAACTCCCATGATATCAAACTCGGGTAGGAGTTAATAGAGGAGTTCCACCTAACAATCTGAATAATCCGCATATAGAGCAAGGTTTTTCCGAGAATAAGCCAATTTCATTTTCAAGCTGCTTGATTCAAGCCAGATCACGATATGGAAAATCAATTTATGATTTATGGAAACTACGATGGTGATACACAACAAGGTCAAGTTGTATCGAGTAAGATTTTTATACAGATGTGTGATACCTACATTACTCAACTTGTCACTCACGAGACACTATATTACACCATATTACTATTTTGATTTACCGGAGGTGCGAGTGAATGGTTGTATCATCAACCATCACATACAATTATATCATGGAAAAAACTGCAAGCAAGTTTCTTTGATTGCTATTATCCACACGGTATGATAATGAAGAATCAAACAGAGCTTTCCATTTTCCACCAAGATGATGGTTAAAATGTAGGCGAGACATAGATAAAGTTTTAACATCAGTTAACTAGATGTCCACTTCATGGTTATACCCTTCAGTTTCAATTTGTGATGTTCTATCAAGGTCCGATTATAATTCACAATTGAAAATAAATTACATTAAAAGAGAAGATTTTTCAAAGAAAGGTGCCCTTGTATTTTTTATTTATACCAAACCTTATTGTTATTAATTGTTTTTATATGTTCTGCATTACTAAAAAAAATTGTCATTAACATATTTAGTTATATTTTTAAAAATTAAGGAATACATTAACACACTAATATATAGATAATTAAATAATAATGCGTTTATTTATAATAGATAAAATAGCATAAAGTGTCAAAAAATATTCTTAATATATCTTATTTTTTCTCCCAAAATTTCAAGTTATTGTTCGGTTATCTTTGTTATCTTAATGGATTGTTGAGTTTGTTTAATTTGTTGAATATGTTTATAGTGGTTCATTTATAAATAAGGGCCAAAAAATATTATAAAGAATTATCTTGTCAATTGAAGTCCACAATGCTAAATAATTCTTGAAATATCACTGTGGCTAGTTATGCATTTTTTTTGTACAACCCTATTGACCACTAACACCAAAAGCCCAACCCATATTATATGTGTATATATTCAAACCCTATTTTCCAAAACTCACCGCCTCATTATTCTTTATTCTGTCCATCTCTACCTCTATATAAATCACCACTATAATAATGTAGGTAAGTGTATATGAATTTCCATTTCAGATATATGGGTAAAAATTTACTTGATTTGTGTAAGCTTGTGAATAACATTGTATCGTTAATCACTAAGATCGATGGTCATAACATTTCAATTGAGGTATGTTTTTTCATTATACTTTTATTCCTTATGGTTTGATTTTTATAGTTTTAATTTTAGGGTATCCGGTAAATGAATTTTGTATATAATTCTTGCACGTTATATATTATTTAATTAACATAAATATATATTATTTTTAGGTTTATGAATTATAAATTATTTTATAAAATACAATTATACATTATTTTATAAAATACATGTGATGTTTATAATTTTTATTAAAATATTTATGCATCTAAAACTAAGTGATTATCGTTCTCAACCTAACTAGTTTGTGATGAACAAAGAAATAGCTCTATAAATCCACTAGTAAACAAAAATGTTTAAATCTACATGGTAATTTTAACGACACACATATTGCCTTCAAGAATATTTATTTAATCTCTAAAACATTATGTCTACTAATTAAAAGAAGAAAAAAATGATTTATGAGTTGAAGCCACTCCTTCGAAGAAATATTATTCAACTATATCATTCAATATGAGTCTCATTACTAAATTCTTTACCTATCATTTTATCACTCGTACATGTGGTCACACTTTTCATATCCCAACTTTAAAATAAGTAATTTACTCAAAAATGAAATGTATTTACAGTTTGTTATTTCTCTTCATCTTCAAGTTCTTTAAAGGTGCAAGGAATTACGAAAAACAGAAAATAATCAAGGTATACGTTACAGTGTTGAAATTACGAATGCGTATTTACCTCCGTGGATAATATGCAGTGTTTCTGAAGCTATAATTAAATATTAATATTCAAATTAATTAATTTAGTGTTATGTTATTGTGATGTAGTTTTGTTATTAAATGTTAGTTTAGAAATGGTTGAATAAAATTGTGAAGATGAAGAAGGATTGAAAAAGAGTGTTTGGAATAGGAAATGCGAAACTTTTTTCTCATATGAGTTGTATGTTTGTTAAAGGGTTTAAGTATAGTGGTGGATCTTATACTCTTTCTGTGGGCCCTGTTTGATCTATATATGTACTTTGAATTCTTTTTTGGACACAAACTTTTCAAGGTTTTTGTAAATCTCTTGGTTGTATTAATGAGCTTTGTACAAGGTTTATTTTTGGGACATTTTGGGTACCTTATCGTTGATATTTGAAAACAATTGGGTGAAGAAACACGGTTATGTTGAAAGTGAAATTTAAAGTATCTTGAAAACATTTCTCTATTTATAAAGATAGAAAATTATATGTTATACATGCTTAATATACTGATAATTTAATTAATAAAACAACTATACTCTTACGTTATTGAAAGTCCACTAGTTAAGAGTGTTATATTCATTAAAATATCTTCATTAAGAGTGTTACTTTTACAAGATAAAGGACTAAATTGCAGAAGATTCCTTACTTTTATACCATAAGTAAAAGAAAACAAGATATACCACAATTAATATGCTTTTTTCTTCCTTAGTCTTTACAGTTTACACCATGAAATTCCACAGCATAATTGGAGGTTTTTCAAAATTGACATCTAAACTTAATTAAGGAACATAAAAATCAAACAAAAATAAAAAATTGAACTGAAATATAATTAAGGATACTATTCGTTGTGAAGTAGTTTACAATAGAAGAATAAGAGAGAAGCCCATCTTCAAACACATCATGCAACTGAATCTCTTTTAAATTAAATATAAAAGGAACGAGTAAGACATAACAAATTTCACAAAACAACAAAATATCTCTCTACACTTACTTCTCACCCGAAAAAAGACTCACTTCTCAACGGAAAATACACTCATTTCTCACCGGAAAACTCTTCATTTCACCACGTTGATTTCTATTTCTCAATTCAACGGCTTTTTAGCTTGGCTCTCTCCCTGTGCCTCTTCATCGCTTTTAATATGCAATTTGATCAGGTACATATTGTTTGTCTCATAAATTATTGTCTCATCCGATTTCTTTTTCATGTTTAGCTATTATTCTTATTTGTAATATATGGAAATTTCATTTAAACAATCAATTTTCTGATATTCATAATATAATTATTTATTTATAATTAGTTTAGGTCAAACCAATTGTAGAGTTCAAATAACGTAATGTAACTGTATGATATGATTATCTATAGATTAATTTTTTAGTAGAGTTTATATAATATTTTTGTTTGAATCAAAGTGTGTTTTATCGATTAACCTTTGTTATTTAGTTGAATCAGTGTATGTTCTGAAATTGTTATGTAGTTGAATCAAAGTGTGTTCTGTAAACTAAGTATATTTAATAAATCGAATCTTAATTGTTCAGTTTAATTATCTATACACTAAACTTGTTATGTAGTTAAATCAGATTTAAGAAAGGAAAACTATCCAAATATTAACAAAAAATGGTTCAAGGAAAAGAAGTTTAAGTGGCTCTTCAATTAAGAGATCAAACATTCCAGTACTTCAAGTAAGGCAGTCACATCGCCAGCATATCACGATTCCATACAATCACCACCCACTGATATTCATTCAATAGCAGCTGAATTAGTGAAGGGTAATAATTCTTTCACTCTTGTTGGTTATATTGTTTATATATTGTTTATATATGTGTATATATATTATCAAACTAATCGATTTGTCTTGGCATATAAGATAACTCAAAGGACACTAGAAAAGAAAGATATGGTACAACATTGAAACTCTTTTTCAAGTAAGCTGTAAAAAATAAAGTTCAAATTATCCACAATGGATTTGGCTAGCCCATTGGAAATGGATCAGATAAATTTAGAAGTTGGTGTGGTGTTATTGCCAGACATGGGAAGTTATCTCCATTAACTTATCCCGGTAGGATATGATGCCAAGCACGTTTAAAGAGTTACATCTCGAATTTCTAAAAGTAAGAAAAATATTACTTCAATTATCTAACGCCTTAAAAGTTGTTTGATATAAATCATTACTTTTTATTTTACAGATATATTTTACTTTCGATGAATCTGCCTTGGAATACTATATTAGAAAAATTATAGGACAAAAATGGAAAGACTGGAAGAACACAGTGCTTAGTTTTGTTGATTTAAATAAATCTTTGGTGGAAAATATGGATAAGGCGATTGATGAATGAGTAGATCCAAACCAGTGGAAACAACTGGTTCCAGTTTGGTTTGACAAAGTGTATTAGGTATTGCTTTTGTTTAGTGGGGTTGCTCTTTAGTTGTACCTACAGGTATTGCTTGTCTCAGTTTCTTATCTACAGGTGAATGTATCTGAGAAAGCCAAACAGTATAAAGCAAAGCATGATATCTTTCATACATGTGGTCGAAAGCCTTATGCTTAAATACGAGAGGATTTAGTAAGAATGATACTTTGATTAGCATGTGAATGATAGTAATTAACATTGAAATATATCTTTACAGGGACATGATGTGGGGGATATTGAATTTTTTCACCGAACACACACTCATGCTAAAGATGGAAGAATAAACCCGAGCGTTGATGAAAGTTTGATATTTATTTACTACCTCAGTTCCTAATGACTTTCAACATTTAGTGCTTTCCTAATGGTTTAAATATTGTTTTAGGAACAATGTAAGAATATAATTGACAGCAGGAATTTAAAGTGGAAAGAGGTGAAACATAGTCTAGATCTATAATCTGAGATCTTCAGTGAGGTAGTGGGAAACGAAGGGATTAGGACCTACTAGATCAGCTGTTCATGGATCAAACAAAGTTAATAAAAATACGATTGAGAAAATTCAAAAGCATTATGAAGCCGAGATGTAAAAAATGCGAGCACAAGTGGAAGAGCTTAAAGAAGAACACAAAGCTGAGATGGCAGAAATGCAAGTTAAAATAGAATCAAAGTTTAACGAAGAACTTCAAGTGCAAAAGAAAGAGACGGATGATGTTTAAATCTTTCATCTCCGCACCCATTTAAAAAATAGTTTTTGAATAGGGTTTGAGTTTATTTAGTTCTGCTAGTTGATTAAAACTCCCTCAGTTGGACTATTTCTGTATTGCTTTTTATGTAAAACTGCTATATTTTGTTATAGCTTGGTATTTGCAAGCTTTTGTCCTACATGGACATATTTTGGCCATTGAGACATATTTACAACATATATACTCATTAAACTATTTAATATCGTAACATAAATTTTGTCTTAGAAAACTATATCCAGAATAAGATTTTGATATGAAAGAGTATTCTTAAAACATGATTTGATATTTTAGGTTTTCTTGGTATTCTATATTTAAATTTGCTTCACTATCTAAGATATTCTTATGGAATTTTACCACCACATATTTTGTTGCTTCTAAACCTTTCCAATACACTTTTCGAAAGTCCTTTTTGCAAGTAGCAATCAGAATAAGAATTATGAAACTTGAATCTAAAAAAATAAAAAATTAGATTAAATTTGACAAGACTTTACAAAGAAGGCCCCTTTAACAAAAAAATTCATCTAGTTCAAAAATCAAACTCCCTCATATCCACGTACAATATTCTAGGGATACAAGAATTGAGAGGTTGTGTGTAGTTCATTGTATTGGATAAAAATGTGATAAAAAATTGCATCACGAGTTTCAAAAGAGTTATTACATAAGATGCAAATATTGATGAACAAACATCAACAAAAGTCATCTAGACATAATAAAAGTTCGACAAAAAATAATATTAAAGAAGAAAACTATTAACATTATGTAAGAAAATAGAAAGTCTACATGAAATATTATTTGGTAAAGAAGTAATATAGTATAAATTTGTTATTAATAATAAATATATTTATCAATACCATATACTATTTAATAGATAATTAAATTATATAGAGTAATATATACAAGAAATGATACATTTCAACTAGTATAATTATAATGCCACAAAAAAGAATATTTAATGAGAATAAGGTATTATATTAACTGAAAACAAGAAAACAAGTAAATAACCAAAAATATCCAAATATTTATTATCTTCTCAACCAAATTAAAAAACATATATTAATGTTTATTCCAAATATTCCTTCCATATGAGTACTGAAATAAATGAAAGTATAATTTACTTATTTGGAATACTATTTTCTATGATAATTCTAATAAGATGGAGATAATGTTACAATGTTCTTTTTAAGAAATCAAATGATATGTAGAGTTTGTCCATATTGTTTTTTTAATGTTACTTAAATTCAAGAACATTTTCTTTATGTTTTGATTTTATAAAATTTTGCATATGAAATTAGTTTTTACATATACATATTATTAATTTTATCATATACTGAGAAAATAAATGTATATATTTAGATATTTATGTTAAGGAATGAATTGAAAATTTTATGAGTTCAAATTGTATGGATGAATTAAAAAGTAAATCAAAATAAAATGAGAAGTGTGGGGACAGTAAAAAAGTTTTTTATAACACTAAGATACAAGCGATAATTTGTGCAACTCTACTAAGTGCCAATTTAGAAGTGTTTATAAGTAAAAATACTTAATAGTGCTTCTAGAACTTTATAAGTGTGTTAGTCCCTTAAAAACCTTTTTAAGAGAAGTATCAAATATATGCTTCTTAAAAAAATATACTTAAAGATATTTTAGATTTTAAAATAATTTTTATGATTTTTTAAAATATTTCAATTCAATCTTAAAAGCATTTTTATGTTAAAATAAGCACTTCTGAACAGACACTATGTATATACACTTCTCTTGAATACAATAAATATATTATTTTTATCCATTATTTTAAAGGTATTCTATTAAAATTAATACTTTTTTAATGTATTATATTTTTTTACAATTTTAGCTAAGCAGGAAGAACAAATGAGTAGTTAAATATTATTGTTAGCATACGAGAAACCCCATAAAAAATTGAGTTTACTTTTTTTTTTTTTTTTAATTCATATCAACACATATATTGAATAATCTTAAGGCTAACTAAACCAGGTCCACCATCCTTTACTACTAAATTTAAATACATTATTTTACTTAAATCTCACACACAATACTTTTATCATTCTCTGAATTTATATTGTGTTTTATAATTTCTTCAAGATTATCTTTCTCGTAATTGTTATTTATATTGAAATATATATTTGTTTAAAATATATCAAAATCCTCATTAATTAGAGTAACCAAGTACAATACTATTACAAATGGTTACAATATTCTCGTTTTAAGGATAAAAAAAGAATTCCACAAATCTAATAACTCACTCAAACATCTTGAACTAGTAACCAATTTTATTTTTTATGAATTTTAATTTTATTTAATTTATTGCTTATACAATTTTTATCACAAATAATATTACTGTATTTATATTTAATTTATAAATTATATCTATTTGAAATTAATACATCAACTAAAATATTTTAATATCCTAGAGTGAACAATATAAAAATTTAAAATATTACTATTATACACAAATTTATTTTAAATAAACAATAGCTTAGAATTATCTCAAAATTTTCAAATATATTATTGAATAATAATTACGCTATTTAAAATTGTATCAACATATAAAGAAATTATACATAAATTAAATTATGGTAAATAAATTAAAATAACTATTAAGGACACCATAACTCAATACTTATTACATGTTTGAATTAAAAAATAATAATATAAAACAAAAAAATCACTAAAATTTCACAAATAATTAATTTATACTAGCCAAATAGAAAAATAAATTCTAACCTAGCACATATGAGGTTAGTAAATGTATTAAGGTGTTGTCAATATAAAATTATCGTTGGATAAGTATATGTATGAAAGAGTTTAAGTTATGCATTAAACTTAGCTAATTGGCAATAAGAGTATGTTGTTGTCTCAAAATATGTTGTTGTCTTATATTCATATTCAAATTTAATGTATATTTAATCATTTTTTTACTTAGACAACCTATTTTATATGGTTATCAACTAATATGATATGACTAAGTGTTCCATATAATTATTTAAAACCCATTAATAGGTCTCTTTTTGCTTGAATATTTAATACTTTAATCATAAACGACTTTTACACCTAGTTTTATTTTATTAATTATTATATTACTACTAAATAAAAATAAAATCTTTTAATATTATATTTTTTATGAATGTTATAGGTAACAAATTTTTCAGTCACATACATTATTACATTACTATATTTAATACAACATTGTCACAGTATGTAAAAAAATAGAAATTATAGATGAACAATTATTTAATAAACAAATAATATTATACTAAAAGAAAACAGGGAATCGAAACACAATTTATGGCCTTTGACAAAGCTATCGGTGAAGATATTGCCGACACCTTACACTACATTAAAAATTAAATTAAAAAGAGTTGCATCTAATTAGAATTTTAATATGATATTTTATAACTATTAGGGTAATATATGTTAATAATCATATTGTTTCTAGCTTCATATGTGACAAAGTTGTATTTGTAATCTTCGAACACCCAATTGTTTTATCTTATATATTTTTAATGAAATGTTACCTTGACACATTTATCTACAACCTTGACACATTTATCTACAACCAAATAAAAGATAGTGAACTATTAGTATAAACTTATTTTAGTTGAAAAATATTATAGCAAGCCCACCTGTGAACAAGTGTCTTGATCTTCACTAATGGAGAAATATATAAACAATGGAATATATACTTTATTAGAAACAATTTTTTTATTGATACATATAATATAAAATTTGTGACTTCCATCGGTTGTTGTGATTCTCAAAGTACAATATATTTAATTGATAAACTTATTTGTTCTTCTCATGAAATCATTATTACCTTAACCTCAACAGAATGGTAAATCTCATTACTTGGTCACCTAATGTGCAATGTTTTGTAAACGTTAATATGGATATAGTATACAAGAACAAAGTTGTAGTAGTTTCAATAATTTGTAAATATTATGAGAACCTTATGTGGTTTGGAAATCACTACAATATTTTTTTTGTCCTCCTTAATTGCTAAGGGCATTCCAATGTGTAATTTTGTAATGTTATTAAACAACATGTTTCCTACGTCATCATTAGGTGATGTCGTAGTGTAAGTGGAGGTCATCTACTCACCAATACTACGTTAGATTTTCAATATAACATTGTTACTAGAAATGTAATTAAGATTCCAATGATGTCTCTCTCATTATATCAACTTTTATGAGTAAAAATGGAAATAGAAAACTCGACTGGATTACAAAGATTCATCTCGCGTATTGTTGGGAATTATATACTAACACCTTAGGTGTCGTGAGAGATGTGCTTACACCGCCTAGGCACAAATTAATGAAAAAAATTGATTAATTATAAAATTCCCCCTAGACGTAGGACCCTGGTCAGCTGCCAAAGCCACGACACCGAGTTATACAATATTGATTAAATATATACACTAAGATTTTGATTGAGTGTTTATATTTGTATCACATATTATGTGTTCGTCTAGCAATAAGATTAGAACATGTTGAAGAACGGATTTTTAGATAGAATCAAAGGATTCGATTTGTGTTGGATTTTTCAATTTGAATTTTGTTACAAATTTTACAAATACACTCCCCGTATCGATTAGTTTTGATGATAAAGTCATTATGAAAAATATATAAGAGAACCTTAAGCGATGTATAAATAGAGACAGATTAAGATATGAGAAATGTGTATTTTATAGTAGGAAAGTAGAGACAACAGTGTGTACATTTATTATCAAATGATTAGCATTTGTTTATATGAAATTTATACGACTTTGTAAGAATTGTACCTGGATCAAATCCCTTACATTTCCTTATTTCACTAACCTTATCTCTTTTGTGTCGCTGTCGAGGGTGATGTCTTAGGATTCACCCATCTTTCTTATTACCAACTGTTTCTTATTAAATTTCTCTGTATCTTTCGCAATTTGTATTCCCACCTATATCTTATGGACAATGTTGCTTGATGTGTCTTAACTATTTGTTGTTATAGCATGTTATCTCATTTCTTATTTTTAAAATTTCTCATGTGGATTGCTTGAACTTTCATTTCAACGAAAATTCTTTTTTTACACGATTCATTGTTTAATCAAATTCGTTAATTGTTTATACTATGTTGTCAAAATATAACATAAGAACGATATACAATTATATTTATATTACAAAATAAAATATTTAATATATGTCAGCCTTTATAATTAATCCCTCCAATTTCTCAAAAAAAGCTACTAGAGGGAGAAAAAATTTGAACCATCTTGAACTAGTCTCAAACTTTATATAATGTATATGCAAATTTGAATAAGAATAAGTGGATATGATTATTTATCTAATTAGAATTTTAATATGATATTTATAACTATTAGGATAATAAATGTTAATAATCATATTGTTTCTAGCTTCATATGTGACAAAGTTGTAATTTGTAATCTTCGAATACCCAATTGTTTTATCTTATATATTTTTTTATGCAATGTTATCTTGACACATTTATCTGAAAATGTTCTTTAGCAAATCCAATAGAAAAGGTGAGTCATTTCTCTAAATTAATTCGAACTAAGCAATGAGAAAAAAACCTTGAAATTTTTGTAATAAACATTCCCATAAAAAATAGCAAAGTTGTATGATGGAAAAATATTTGCTACTTTTATAACCCATTGATATATTTGGCTATTTTATAAAATAGGACCTACACTGTAACAAAAACATGTTTACAAATATTTTTGTAAATTTATTGAGTTTCAAGTAGGTACAATTTAAATTCGAAAATTGCACGATCAAAACTGAACATTGTGACACACCTAAACTAAAAAAGAAAGAATGTTTTCACATATACATACATATTAATTAAAAAATCAGTCACTGCATCCTTATTATATGGTAACACTAAGTGAGTGTAAGCGAAATTTTGTCTTCTCATGCATAATTATTAAAATATAACACTTTATTATTTTATTAAATTATAAATTTATCAATCAACCTATTTTTTTTATTTTGCAAGATTCTAATATGACATAGCTTTAAAAGTTACTTGCGATTTTTTCCACAAGATGTAGGTCTACAAAAATACTCAAAATTCATATACTGAAAGAAAATTTAAAATTATTTCATGAAAAATTTAGGCTCAGATTCTTATTGATACAGGTTATATGTCAAAGATATAGTTCATGTTTCAATAAAATATTCTATTTGATAACACAGAATACTTCTAGGATCTAAAGTAATAGATATATATATATATATACTTGCTGTATTAAAGCCTTTTCATACTCAAGAGTCGATAATGTACTACCTTAGCTTAACCTAAAAAATCCTATTCCAAAACCCCATGATATCAAACTCAGGTAGGAGTTAATAGAGGAGTTCCACCTAACAATCTAAATAATCCGCATATAGAGCAAGGTTTTTCCAAGAATAAGCCAATTTCATATTCAAGCTGCTTGATTCGAGCCAGATCACGATATGGAAAATCAATTTTTGATTTATGAAAACTACGATGGTGCTACACAACAAGGTCAAGTTGTATCGAGTAAGATTTTTATAAAGATGTGTGATACATACATTACTCAACTTGTCACTCACGAGAAACAATATTATACCATGTTTCTATTTTGCATTGCCAGAGGTGCGAGTGAATTGTTGTATCATGAACCATCACATACAATTATATCATAGACCAAACTGCAAGCAAGTTTCTTTGATCGCTATTGTCCATACGGTATGATAATGAAGAATCAAACACAACTTGCTATTTTCCACCAAGATAGATGGTTAAAGTGTAGGCGTGACATAGATAAAGTTTCAACATAGGTTAGCTAGATGTCCACTTTATGGTTATACCCTTCAATTTCAATTTGCGATGTTCCATCAAGGTCTCGATTAGAATTCACAATTGAAAATAAATTACACTAAAAGAGAATATTTTTCAAATAAATGTGCCCTTGTATTTTTTAACTATACCAAACATTAATTTTCATAGAAATGTGCCGTTGTCTAAACTTATTTAAGTTGAAAAGTATTATAGCAAACCCACATGTGAACAAGTGTCGATCTTCTTTAATAGAGAATTATATAATCAATAGAATATATAGTGTATTTGAAATAAATATTTTATTGATAAATATAATATAAAATTTGTGACCTCTATAAATTGTTGTGGTTGTCAAAGTACAATATATTTAAATGATAAACCTATTTGTTCTTCTTATGAAATCCTTATTACATTAACCTCTACAAAATTGTAAATATCATTACTTTGTCACCTAATGTGCAACGTTTTGTAAAAGTTAATATGGATATAGTAGACAAGAACAAAGTTGCAGTAGTTTAATTAATTTGTAAAGATTATGAGAACCTTATTGTGTTTAAAAATCACTACAATATTTTTTTGGCCTCCTTTAATATTTCTAAGGACATTCCAATGTGCAATTTTGTAATGTTATTATACAACATGTTCCCCTACGTCATCATTATGTGATGGCGTAGTGTAAGTATAAGTCATATACTCACCAATCACTACGTTACATTTTCAATTTAACTATGTTACTAGAAATGTAATTAAGATGGTACTCATGTCTCTCTCATTATATCAAGTTATATGAGAAGAAATAGAAATGGAGATCTCGACTAGATTACAAAGAATCATTTGGAATATTATCTTCCTAATTATTGGATTATAAGAAATTATATTGTTTATTAAAATCTTGCATATCGTATTTGACTTGTAAGGTGTCATGTGTCTATTAAACTAATATATACTCTTGTTGTATGTATTTTTTGCCTTTCAATCTTTAAATAAATTTGATATATTTTGACAAAAAGGGCTACTATATATTTTTTTCTCATTTATATTTTATTAAATAATTATAAAAATACAATATCACAACATATCCTAAATACACATTTTGCAAGTTAATCAATAGTAACCCAAAACATCTTTACAATAAACACTTAATACTACTGAAATCTACCAAAGGAAATCATTGTCCACTACGGTGAAAGTTGCATCTACTATCAAAGGTATCTTATCTGTTTCTGAGATGTAATTGTGTGAGCAACCATCTTGGAATCGATCGAGCCAAACTAACTCATCATCTAATCCTGCAAAAAAATATTCATCGGTAGGAGTATGTAAGATCTCCAAACCATCATTAAAATCTTCAACCTCATTCAACATATCATTAATTTCCTCCCGACCATCTTCAACAATTTTTTGCGCCGGAAGGACAATCTCTAGCGACGAGCGGAAATTTTTGTTTGGGTCATCAATTTTGAATTTTTGAGGGGCCTGCACATTTTGGAAAGAGATATTTTGGCCTTTTGCGACGGATTCCTGCATGAGGTTCATGGCGAGATGACATAGGATGGTCGTGTTCATCCGTGTAAGTCACAATAAGCATAGTAGGGTTGGTTTTGTTTTGATCTACTTGCTTTCGACCTAGGCACTCCTTTGAAGTGACACATTTGTAGTAACTCCTAGTTTGATTCAAAATATTGATTACAATTCAATTGAAACTTACTAAACATCTATAAATACATTAAAAAGCAAATACGTATTTTTTAGATGTCCTATATAAGTGTGAAATAAGGTTAATACAATAAAAATTTCATATTACTTTCACATTGTTGAACAAATCTTATCAAATCCATTAAGTCGTATTTATTTAGAATGAAATCTAATATTTAATTTAAAACTAAGTCAAAAAATTTATATACTCTTATGCAAGGGTGGTAATACATTTCCTTGGATCCCAATAAAATGGAATATAATAAGAAAAACATAACCTTTTAAAACTTTAAAACATAAAAACCTTTCTAAACAAGTTCATTAATATAAACCTAAAACTAACATTAATTTTTGGTCAAACACATTTGTCGGTAGTACTATAATTCTTAAAAAAAACTTATATATCTTAATAATTTAAACTACTTAAGAAGAAATAGACTCTTTTGAGTCCCTAAAATAGGTTTTTTCATTTTGTTTTAAAAAAACAAGACGACTAATCTTCACTACCAATTCAAAGATTTCCACGGTATCAATTACATACTAATCGTAGTTTTGAAGCTCCCTTTTCCAAAAGCATACGTCACAAGTAACTACACCCTAGAGTTTAAATAACAAACTCACTAATAAACAAAATTTACCTGAAAAGCTTTATTGATCTATCTATATGAATTAATAAACTTCTTCAAACTGAAGGAGTTGAGCGTAATAGGGTTTCCATCATTGAGATGAAACACTATTTTGGTTGATGAAAACCTAAAAGTTTTTCTAGTCTCTCTTTGTTTTTTGTTTGTAATAATCTTAATAGAAAAATATACATTAATGGTTAAATTTTTTAAAGAACTAGTTATTAAAAGTTAGAAGTTAAAAATATTAGCAGAACCTTTTCATAGCCACCTTTCTTGGTGACCTACAAATATTAAAATAAAACAAATAGTTAACTAATTAAAAAACAAAAAAAAAAACAAAGAAGTAAAACCTTAAAATGTTTAATTTTTATAAAGGAAATCAATTTAAAAATTGCTTTACTAATTTAAATATGACTAGTTGATGCATATTTCGATGGTTAAAACTATGGATTGAGATTTCATAAACTTTTATATTTACTTCGATGAATATAAAACTGAAATTATTTTTACATATGGTTTTATAGAATTTTGGGTTCCAATAGTATAATATGCTGAAACAACCGAAAAATTAGATATACAGCATGGGAGTTTATTTATTTGGGAATGCATTATTGTTGTTAGATGTATTATCGATTATTTTATATTTCCCTTAGGTTTCATATATTTTTTTTGATCTATCAATCATTACATGGGTATCCAGACTTCCTGAAAATTAATATTTCTGTGGTGATTGCAAAATTAATTTTAGTTAACATTTATATATATGAAATGTTTTGTTTGGTGTGTCATATTGAATCCTTTGTATAGATTTTGTTTGTCATCTTTGTATTCTTCGAGAATATGTTATATATCTACTTATAGTTAACTTATTTGTTTAGTCTATATATATAACTAGGTATTACACAACAAAAAATTAAATGAACTGAAACAAAAATAAATTACTAAATAATAAAATATATGTATACCAAATAAATTAAAAATATTATTCTATATGTTATAGCATGGTTGTGTGAGATTGTAAATGGAATGGAAATAAAATATATTGTATTTGTGTATACAAGAATATGTGGGTGGTTCAAATATAGTGGGATTAATTTTTATATAGTGTAATGGCTATCTAGGCCACTTTTTGGTTATAATTTTAGTATCATAATTCTAATTTATTTCTTTGTGTTTTGTTATATATATTTGTTCAATTTATTAGTTAATTTTTGTATTCATTTTTAACTTGCTTCTCTTGGGTTGTAACCCCATTTAATGTTGTTTGTATTTCTTAAATAAAAAATCTAATACTTTATATTGATAGTGTTATTTAGTAACCAAGTTCATTGTCAAATTGCACAAGACAACAACTCAATAAGAAAGTGACGGATGGCAAATAATGTAATCCTATTAGTCCAATTTATGAGTGGACACATGACAATTTGAATATATTTATCCATTAGAATACACCATGTATTCGTAGGACAAAATATAAGTTATTTTATACAAATAGATCAACACATGCTTGACTATTAGGTTTTTGTGTAACTTAATTTTAAATGTTTAGTATATCTTAGCATGTATAATTATTTATGGTAAAGAAATTACAACAAAACAATAGATCAATAATTTATATTATTCAAACATAATATACCATATATATTATCTTTATATAATTATAAACTTATTAATTTATGAACTATAATTATTTCATATAATTATAAAGTGATTAATATACTAACCTTGATTATTTTAAGAAGATATCTGGATATTATCGAAATGCAATGATCATCGATCTTTGAATTATACTTTAAAATTACTTCAGTTTTTTTTATAGAGTACACCACCTTATGAAAAAAATTATTATATGTGAACAATTAGAACCATAAATTATTTTTATAATATATAAGTATCCATTGTATATAAATTTAAACTAATCATTAATATTTTGATTTTTTTGATTTTTTAATCAAATATAATTATATATATTTAACCCATAAACCACCACATCATATTAATTACATTTTTATATAAGAAAAAAGTTTATGTAAATAACATCTAAAAATATATTTTAAATAAATATTTAACCATCTTTGGTATCTCCAAAATCTCTCAATTATATCAAGAAAATATCAATTTTTTTATATGACTAGTTAGATTTAATATAATTTTTACATAAAAGAATAAGATCTCAAATTGCCCAACAGAATGAAAATATTTATTATGAAACTTTTTGTTTTGCATAAAATCTTATGAATAGTAACTGCTTTATAAGATCTCAATTTTTTTTATTTGGATCTGGGATCTGAGTTTTTTTTATCTGTATTTTCTAAACTAATTATAAGAAATATAGATCTAGCATGAATAATTTTCACTTATAAAATGTTTAGCTTATATAATTAGATGCAATGTTACAAAAAATATCACATACCTTTTTCTTATGGTGGGTGGGGGTGGTTGTTTGATGGTGGACGATCCTTTTTTTTAATTTACAGAAAAGATGAATTGTCAAGAAAGAAGAAGCTGAGAGATACCAAAGAAGGAAATAGATTTTAGGTTTTTTTGTTAGTATTAGTAAGTACTAGAAAAATTAAAACATAAGATAATTGGACCCAAACAAAATGTATTTTTTTTCACCTTTTGACTTATCCTTATTTAGACCCAAATAAAAGATAGTGAACTTTTAGTATAAACTTATTTTAGTTGAAAAATATTATAGCAAGTCCACCTGTGAACAAGTGACTTGATCTTCACTAATGGAGAAATATATAAACAATAGAATATATAGTGTATTCGAAACAACAATTTCATTGATAAATATAATATAAAATTTGTGACCTCCATAAATTGTTGTGGTTGTCAAAGTACAATATATTTAAATGATACACCTATTTGTTCTTCTCATGAAATCCTTATTACATTAACCTCTACAAAATTGTAAATATCATTACTTTGTCACCTAATGTGCAACGTTTTGTAAAAGTTAATATGGATATAGTAGACAAGAACAAAGTTGTAGTAGTTTAATTAATTTGTAAAGATTATGAGAACCTTATTGTGTTTAGAAATCACTACAATATTTTTTTGGCCTCCTTTTATATTTCTAAGGACATTCCAATGTGCAATTTTGTAATGTTATTATACAACATGTTCCCCTACGTCATCATTATGTGATGGCGTAGTGTAAGTATAGGTCATATACTCACCAATCACTACGTTACATTTTCAATTTAACTATGTTACTAGAAATGTAATTAAGATTCCAATGATATCTCTCTCATTATATCAACTTTTATGAGTAAAAATGGAAATAGAAAACTCGACTGGATTACAAAGAGTCATCTCGCGTATTGTTGGGAATTATATACTAACACCTTAGGTGTCGTGAGAGATGTTCTTACACCGCCTAGGAACAAATTAATGAAAAAAATTGATTAATTATAAAATTCCCCCTAGACGTAGGACCCTGGTCAGCTGCCAAAGCCACGACACCGAGTTATACAAAATTGATTAAATATATACACTAAGAATTTGATTGAGTGTTTATATTTGTATCACATATTATGTGTTCGTCTAGCAATAAGATTAAAACATGTTGAAGAACGGATTTTTAGATAGAATCAAAGGATTTGATTTGTGTTGGATTTTTCAATTTGAATTTTGTTACAAATTTTACAAATACACTCCCCGTATCGATTAGTTTTGATGATAAATTCATTATGAAAAATATATAAGAGAACCTTAAGCGATGTATAAATAGAGACATATTAAGATATGAGAAATGTGTATTTTATAGTAGGAAAGTAGAGACAACAGTGTGTACATTATTATCAAATGATTAGCATTTGTTTAAATGAAATTTATACGACTTTGTAAGAATTGTACCTGGATCAAATCCCTTACATTTCCTTATTTCACTAACCCTATCTCTTTTGTGTCGCTGTCGAGGGTGATGTCTCAGGATTCACCCATCTTTCTTATTACCAATTGTTTTTTATTAAATTTCTCTGTATCTTTCGCAATTCGTATTCCCACCTTTATATTATGGACAATGTTGCTTGATGTGTCTTAACTAGTTGTTGTTATAACATGTTATCTCATTTCTTATTTTTAAAATTTCTCATGTGGATTGCTTGAACTTTCATTTCAACGAATTTTTTTTTTTTACACGATTCATTGTTTAATCAAATTCATTAATTGTTTATACTATGTTGTCAAAATATAACATAAGAACGATATAAAATTATATTTATATTACAAAATAAAATATTTAATATATGTCAGCCTTTATAATTAATCCCTCCAATTTCTCAAAGAAAGCTATTAGAGGGAGAAAAAATTTGAACCATCTTGAACTAGTCTCAAACTTTATATAATGTATATGCAAATTTGAATAAGAATAAGTGGATATGATTATTTATCTAATTAGAATTTTAATATGATATTTATAACTATTAGGATAATATATGTTAATAATCATATTGTTTCTAGCTTCATATGTGACAAAGTTGTAATTTGTAATCTTCGAACACCCAATTGTTTTATCTTATATATTTTATTATGCAATGTTATCTTGACACATTTATCTGAAAATGGTCTTCGGCAAATTCAATAGAAAAGGTGAGTCATTTCTCTAAATTAATTCAAACTAAGCAATGAGAAAAAAACCTTGAAATTTTTGTAATAAACATTCCCATAAAAAATAGCAAAGATGTATGATGGAAAAATATTTGCTACTTTTATAACCCATTGATATATTTGGCTATTTTATAAAATAGGACCTACACTGTAACAAAAACATGTTTACAAATATTTTTGTAAATTTATTGAGTTTCAAGTAGGTACAATTTAAATTCGAAAATTGGACGATCAAAACTAAACATTGTGACACACCTAAACTAAAAAACAAAGAATGTTTTCACATATACATACATATTAATTAAAAAATCAGTCACCGCATCCATATTATATGGTAACATTAAGTGAGTGTAAGCGAAATTTTATCTTCTCATGCATAATTATTAACATATAACACTTTATTATTTTATTAAATTATAAATTTATCAATCAACCTATTTTTTTTATTCTGCAAGATTCTAATATGACAAAGCTTTAAAAGTTGCTTGCGATTTTTTCCACAAGATGAAGGTCTACAAAAATACTCAAAATTCATATACTTAAAGAAAATTTAAAATTATTTCCTGAAAAATTTAGGCTCAGATTCTTATTGATACAGGTTATATGTCAAAGATATAGTTCATGTTTCAATAAAATATTCTATTTGATAACACAGTATACTTCTAGGATCTAAAATAATAGATATATATACTTGTTGTATTAAAGCCTTTTCATACTCAAGAGTCGATAATGTACTACCTTAGCTTAACCTAAAAAATCCTATTCCAAAACCCCATGATATCAAACTCAGGTAGGAGTTAATAGAGGAGTTCCACCTAACAATCTAAATAATCCGCATATAGAGCAAAGTTTTTCCGAGAATAATCCAATTTCATATTCAAGCTGATTGATTCAAGCCAGATCACGATATGGAAAATCAATTTATGATTTATGAAAACTACGATGGTTCTACACAACATGGTCAAGTTGTATCAAGTAAGATTTTTATACAGATGTGTGATACATACATTACTCAACTTGTCACTCACGAGAAACTATATTACACCATGTTTCTATTTTGCATTACCGGAGGTGTGAGTGAATTGTTGTATCATCAACCATCACATACAATTATATCATAGACCAAACTGCAAGCAAGTTTCTTTGATCGCTATTGTCCACATGGTATGATAATGAAGAATCAAACACAGTTTGCTATTTTCCATCAAGATGATGGTTAAAGTGTAGGCGAGACATAAATAAAGTTTCAACATAGGTTAGCTAGATGTCCACTTCATGGTTATACCCTTGAGTTTCAATTTGCGATGTTCCATCAAGGTCTCGATTAGAATTCACAATTGTATATAAATTACACTAAAAGAGAATATTTTTCAAATAAATGTGCCCTTGTATTATTTATCTATAACAAACCTTATTTTTCAAATAAATGTGCCCTTGTCTAAACTTATTTTAGTTGAAAAGTATTATAGCAAACCCACATGTGAACAAGTGTCGATCTTCACTAATAGAGAAGTATATAATCAATAGAATATATAGTGTATTCGAAACAAATATTTCATTGATAAATATAATATAAAATTTGTGACCTCCATAAATTGTTGTGGTTGTCAAAGTACAATATATTTAAATGATAAACCTATTTGTTCTTCTCATGAAATCCTTATTACATTAACCTCTACAAAATTATAAATATTATTACTTTGTCACCTAATGTGCAACGTTTTGTAAAAGTTAATATGGATATAGTAGACAAGAACAAAGTTGTAGTAGTTTAATTAATTTATAAAGATTATGAGAACCTTATTGTGTTTAGAAATCACTACAATATTTTTTTGGTCTCACTCATGGAGAGATATATAATCAATGGAATATATAGTTTATTAGAAACAAATTTTTCATTGATAAATACAATATAAAATTTGTGACCTCCATTAATTGTTGTGGTTGTCAAAGTACAATATTAATGATAAACTTATTTGTTCTTCTCATGAAAGCCTTATTACATTAACTTCTGCAAAATGGTAAATATTATTATTCTGTCACCTAATGTGCAACGTTTTGTAAAAGTTAATATGGATAGAAAAGAACGAAGTTGTAGTAGTTTAATTAATTTGTAATGATTATGAGAACGTGATTGTATTTGGAAATCACTACAATATTTTTTTGGCCTCCTTTTATATTTATAAGGCCATTCTAATGTGCAATTTTGTAATGTTATTATACAACATATTCCCCTACGTCATCATTATGTGATTGCGTAGTGTAAGTATAGGTCATATACTCACCAATCACTACGTTACATTTTCAATTTAACTTTGTTACTAGAAATGTAATTAAGATGGTACTCATGTCTCTCTCATTATATCAAGTTATATGAAAAGAAATAGAAATGGAGATCTCGACTGGATTACAAAGAATCATCTGGAAGATGATTATAAGAAATTATATGGTTTATTAAAGTCTTGCATATCGTATTTGACTTGTAAGGTGTCATGTGTCTATTAAACTAATATATACTCTTGTTGTATTTATTTTTTGCCTTTCAATCTTTACATGAATTAGATATATTTTGACAAAAAGGGCTACTATATATTTTTTTCTCATATATATTTAATTAAATAATTATAGAAATACAATATCACAACATATCCTAAATACACATTTTACAAGTTAATCAATAGTAACCCAAAACATCTCTACCCTAGACACTTATTACTACTGAAATCTACCAAAGGAAATCATTGTCCACTACGGTGAAAGTTGCATCTACTATCAAAGGTATCTTATCTGTTTCTGAGACGTAATTGTGTGAGCAACCATCTTGGAATCGATCGAGCCAAACTAACTCATAATCTAATCCTGCAAAATAATATTCATCGATAGGAGTATGTGAGATCTCCAAACCATCATTAAAATCTTCAACCTCATTCAACATATCATTAATTTCCTCCCGACCATCTTCAACAATTTTTTGCGCCGGAAGGACAATCTCTAGCGACGAGTGGAAAATTTTGTTTGGGTCATCAATTTTGAATTTCTGAGGGGCCTGCACATTTTGGAAAGAGATATTTTGGCCTTTTGCGACGGATTCCTGCATGAGGTTCTTGGCGAGATGGCATAGTATTGTCGTGTTCATCCGTATAAGTCCCAATAAGAATAGTAGGGTTGGTTTTGTTTTGATCTACTTGCTTTCGACCTAGGCACTCCTTTGAAGTGACACATTTGTAATAACTCCTGGATTGATTCAAAATATTGATTATAATTCATTTGAAACTTACTAAACGTCTATAAATACATTAAAAAGCAAATACACATTTTTTGACGTCCTATATAAGTGTGAAATAAGGTTAATACAATAAATATTTCATATTACTTTTACATTGTTGACCAAATCTTATCAAATTCATTAAGTCGTATTTATTTAGAATGAAATCTAATATTTAATTTAAAACTAAGTCAAAAAAATTATATACTCCTATGCAAGGGTGCTAATACATTTCCTTGGATCCCAATAAAATGGAATATAATAAGAAAAAATTTACCTTTTAAAACTTTAAAACATAGAAACCTTTCTAAATAAGTTCATTAAAATAAACCTAAAACTAACATTAATTTTTGGTCAAACTCATTGGTCGGTAGTACTGTATTTCTTAAAAAAAACTTATATTTCTTAATAATTTAAACTACTTAACAAGAAATAGACTTTTTTCATTTTAAAAAAAAAAACTAGACGACTAATCTTCACTACCAATTCAAAGATTTCCACGGTATCAATTACATACTAATAGTAGTTTTGAAACTCTCTTTTTCCAAAAGCATAATTCTCAAGTACCTACACCCTAGAGTTTAAATAACAAACTCACTAATAAACAAAATTTACCTGAAAAGCTTTATTGATCTATCTATATGAATTAATAAACTTTTTCAAACTGAAGGAGTTGAGCGTAATAGGGTTTCCATCATTGAGATGAAACACTATTTTGGTTGATGAAAACCTAAAAGTTTTTCTAGTCTCTCTTTGTTTTTTGTTTGTAATAATCTTAAAAGAAAAATATACATTAATGGTTAAATTTTTAGAAGAACTAGTTATTAAAAGTTAGAAGTTAAAAATATTAGCAGAACCTTTTCATAGCCACCTTTCTTGGTGACCTACAAATATTAAAATAAAACAAATAGTTAACTAATTAAAAAACAAAAAAAAAACAAAGAAGTAAAACCTTAAAATGTTTAAATTTATATAGAGGAAATCAATTTAAAAATTGCTTTACTAATTTAAGTATGACTAGTTGATGCATATTTCAATGGTTAAAACTATGGATTGATATTTCATAAACTTTTATATTTACTTCGATGAATATAAAACTGAAATTTTTTTTACATATGGTTTTATAGAATTTTGGGTTCCAATATTATAATATGCTGATACAACCGAAAAATTAGATATACAGCATGGGAGTTTATTTATTTGGGAATGCATTATTGTTGTTAGATGATTTATCGATGATTTTTTTATATTTCCCTTAGGTTTCATATATTTTTTTTATCTATCAATCATTACATGGGTATCCAGACTTCCTGGAAAGTAATAATTCTGTGGTGATTGCAAAATTAATTTTAGTTAACATTCATATATATGAAATGTTTTTGTTTGGTGTGTTAGATTGAATCCTTTGTATAGATTGTGTTTGTCATCTTTGTATTCTTCGACAATATGTTATATATCTTCTTATAGTTAACTTTTTGTTTAGTCTATATATTTAACTAGGTATTACACAACAAAAAATTAAATGAACTGAAACGAAAATAAATTACTAAATAATAAAATATATATGTATACAATATAAATTAAGAATAGTATTCTATATGTTCTAGCATGGTTGTGTGAGATTGGAAATGGAATGGAAAGAAAATGTATTGTATTTGTATATACAAGAATATGTGGGTGGTTCAAATATAGTGGGATTAATTTTTATATAATGTAATGGCTATCTAGGCCACATTTTGGTTATAATTTTAGTATCATAATTCTAATTTATTTCTTTGTGCTTTATTATATATATTTGTTTAATTTATTAGTTATTTTTTCTATTGATTTTTATCTTGCTCCTCTTGGGTTGTAACCCCTTTAACGTTGTTTATTTTTCTTAAATAAAAAATCTAATACTTTATATTCATAGTGTTATTTAATAACCAAGTTCATTGTCAAATTGCACAAGACAACAACTCAATAAGAAAGTGACTGATGGAAAATAATATAATCATATTAGTCTAATTTATGGGTGGACACATGACAATATGAATATATTTATCCATTAGAATATACCATGTATTTGTAGGACTGAATGTAAGTTATTTAATACGAATAGATTAACACATGCTCGACTATTAGGTTTTTGTGTAACTTATACAATATTTTAATTTAAAATGTTTAGTATATTTTAGTATGTATAATTATTTATGGTAAGAAAATTACAACAAAACAATATATAAATAATTTATATTATTCAGAACATAATATACCATATATATTATCTTTATATAATTATAAACTGATTAGTTTATGAATTATAATTATAAAGTGATTAATATACTAACCTTGATTATTTTAAGAAGATATCTGGATATTATCGAAATGCAATGATCATCTATCTCTAAACTATACTTTAAAATTACTTCAATTTTTATAGAGTACACCACCTTTTGAAAAAAATGATTATATGTGAACAGTTAGAACCGTACATTATTTTTATAATATATAAGTATCCATTGTATTTAACATTAAACTAATCATGAATATTTTGATATTTTTGATTTTTTAATTAAATAAAATTATATATCACTAACCCATAAACCACCAAATCATATTAATTACATTTTTATATAAGAAAAAAGTACCTGTAAATAACATCGAAAAATATGTTTTAAATAAATATTTCTCTCAATTATATCAAGAAAATATCAATTTTTTTATATGACTAGTTAGATTTAATATAATTTTTACATAAAAGAATAAGATCTCAAATTGCCCAACAAAATGAAAATATTTATAATGAAACTTTTTGTTTTTTTATAAAATCTTATGAGTAGTAACTGCTTTATAGGATCTCAAGTTCTTATCTGTATTTTCTAAATCAATTTCAAAAAATATAGATCTAGCATGAATAATTTTCACTTATAAAATGTTTAGCTTATAAAATTAGTTGCAATGTTACAAAAAATGTCACATACCGATTTCTTATGGTGGTGGGTGTGGTTGTTTGATGGTGGACGTTATTTTTTTATTTATAGAAAAGATAAATTGTCAAGAAAGAAGAAGTGGAGAGATACCAATGTAGGAAATAAAATTTAGGTTTTTATTATTAGTATTAGTAGGTACTAGAAAAATTAAAACATAAGATAATTGGACCCAAACAAAATATAACTTTTTTCACCTCCAGACTTATCCTTATTTAGACCCAAATAACAAATAGTGAACTTTTAGTATAAACTTATTTTAGTTGAAAATTATTATAGCAAGAACACCTGTGAACAAGTGTCTTGATCTCCACTAATGGAGAAATATATAATCAATGGAATACATGGTCTATTAGAAACAAAATTTTCATTGATACATATAATATAAAATTTGTGACTTCCATCAGTTGTTGTGATTCTCAAAGTATAATATATTTAATTGATAAACTTATTTGTTCTTCTCATGAAAACCTTATTACCTAAACCTCAACATAATGGTAAATCTCATTACATGGTCACCTAATGTGCAATATTTTGTAAACGTATATATGGATATAGTAGACAAGAACAAAGTTGTAGTAGTTTCAATAATTTGTAAAGATTATGAGAACCTTATGTGGTTTGGAAATCACTACAATATTTTTTTTCCTCCTCCTTAATTGCTAAGGGCATTCCAATGTGTAATTTTGAAATGTTAGTAAACAACATGTTTCCTACGTCATCATTAGGTGATGTCGTAGTGTAAGTGGAGGTCATCTACTCACCAATAATTACGTTTGATTTTCAATATAACATTGTTACTAGAAATGTAATTAAGATTCTACTGATGTCTCTCTCATTATATCAACTTTTATGAGTGAAATGGAAATAGGAAACTCGACTGGATTACAATGATTCATCTCGCATATTGTTGGGAATTTTATACTAACACCTTAGGTGTTGTGAGAGATGTGCTTACACTTCCTAGGCACAAATTAATCAAAAAAATTAATTAATTATAAAATTCCCCCTTGACGTAAGACCTTGGTCAACTACCAAAGCTACGAAACCGATTATACAAAATTGATTAAATATATACACTAAGAGTTTGATTGAGTATTTATATTTGTATCCCATATTATGTGTTCGTCTGGCAATAAGATTAAAACATGTTGAAGAACGGATTTTAGATGGAATCAAAGGATTCGATTTGTTTTGGATTTTTCAATTTGAATTTTGTTATAAATTTTACAAATACACTCCTCGTATCGATAAGTTTTGATGATAAAGTCATTATCAAAAATATATAAGAGAACCTTAAGAGATTTATCAATAGAGAGAGATTAAGATATGAGAAATGTGTATTTTTTAGTAGAAGAGTAGAGACAAGAGTGTGTACATTTATTATCAAATGATTAGAATTTGTTTAACAGAAATTTATACGACTTTGGAAGAATTGTACCTGGATCAAATCCCTTACACTTCCTTATTTCACTTAACTTATTACCAATTGTTTCTTATTAATTTTCTCTATATCTTTTACAATTTGTATTCCCAACTATATCTTATGGACAATGTTGCTTGATGTGTCTGAACTTGCTGTTGTTATAGCATGTTATCTCTGTTCTTATTTTTAAAATTTCTCATGTGGATTGCTTGAACTTTCATTTCAACGAAATTTCTTTCTTACACGATTCATTGTTTAATCAAATTCATTTATTGTTCATATTATGTAGTCAAAATAGAACATAAGAACGGTATACAATTATATTTATATTACAAAAGAAAATATTTAACATATGTCAGCGTTTATAATTAATCCCTTCAAATTCTCAAATCAAACTATTAGAGTGAGAAAAAATTTGAACCATCTTGAACTAGTCTCAAACTATATATAATGTATATTCAAATTTGAATAAGAATAAGTGGATATGATTATTTATCTAATTAGAATTTTAATATGATATTTATAACTATTAGGGTAATATATGTTAATAATAATATTGTTTCTAGCTTCATATGTGACAAAGTTGTAATTTGTAATCTTCGAACACCCAATTGTTTTATCTTATATATTTTTTATGCAATGTTATCCTGACACCTTTATCTGAAAATGGTCTTTAGCAAATTTTGAAAATGTAAGTCATTTCTCTAAATTAATTCGAACTAAGCAATGAAAAAAAACCTTGAAATTTTTTGAATAAATATTCCCATAAAAACTTGCAAAATTGTATGATGGAAAAATATTTGATACTTTTATAATCCATTGCTATATTTGGCTATTTTATAAAACAGGACCTACACCGGAAGAAAAACTAGTTTACAAATATTTTTATAAATTTATTGTGTTTCAAGTAGGCACAATTTAAATTCGAAAATCGCACGATCAAAACTAAACATTGTGACACACCTAAACTAAAAAACAAAAAATGTTTTCACATATACATACATATCAATTGAAAAATCAGTCACTGCATCCATATTATAGGGACACATTAAGTGAGTGTAAACGAAATTTTTTCTTCTCATGCATAATTATTAACATATAACAATTTATTATTTTATCAAATTATAAATTTATCAATCAACATATTTTTTATGATTTTGCAAGATTCTAATATGACATAGCTTTAAAACTTGCTTGCGATATTTTCCCCAAGATGTATGTCTACAAAAATAATCAAAATTCATATACTAAAAGAAATTTAAAATTATTTCATGAAAAATTTAGGCTCAGATTCTTATTGATTCAGGTTATATGTCAAAGATATAGTTCATGTCTCAATAAAATATTCTATTTGATCACACAAAATACTTCTAGGATCTAAAATAATAGATATATATCCTTGTTGTATTAAAGCCTTTTCATACTCAAGAGTCGAGAATGTACTACCTTAGCGTAACCTAAAAAATCCTATTCCAAAACCCCCATGATATCAAACTCGGGTAGGAGTTAATAGAGGAGTTCCACCTAACAATTTGAATAATCTGCATATAAAGCAAGGTTTTTCTGAGAATAAGCCAATTTCATATTTAAGCTGCTTGATTCAAGCCAGATCACGATATGCAAAATCAATTTATGATTTATGGAAACTACGATGGTGCTACACAACAAGGTCAAGTTGTATCGAGTAAGATTTTTATGCAGATGTGTGATACCTACATTACTCAACTTGTCACTCATGAGACACTATATTACACCATTTTACTATTTTGATTTACCGGAGGTTTTAGTCAATGGTTGTATCATCGACCATCACATACAATTATATCATGGACAAAACTGCAAGCAAGTTTCTTTGATTGCTATTATCCACACGGTATGATAATGAAGAATCAAACAGAGCTTGCCATTTTCCACCAACACGATGGTTAAAGTGTAGGCGAGACATAGATAAAGTTTCAACATAGGTTAACTAGATGTCCACTTCATGGTTATACCCTTTAGTTTCAATTTGTGATGTTCTATCAAGGTCCGATTATAATTCACAATTGAAAATAAATTACATTGAAAGAGAAGATTTTTCAAAGAAATGTGCCCTTGTATTTTTTATTTATACCAAACCTTATTGTTATTAATTGTTTTGTTTTTTCTATGATCTGCATTACTAAAAAAATTGTCATTAACATATCTAGTTATATTTTTAAAAATTAAGGAATACATTAACACACTAATATATAGATAATTAACTAATAATGTTTTTATTTATAATAGATAAAATAGCATAAAGTGTCAAAAAATATTCTTAACATATCTTATTTTTCTCCCAAAATTTCAAGTTATTGTTCGGTTAATTTTGTTATCTTAATGAATTGTTGAGTTTGTTTAATTTGTTGAATATGATTATAGTGGTTCATTTATAAAAAAGGCCCAAAAAACTTTATAAAGAATTATCTTGTCAATTGAAGTCCACAATGCTAAATAAGTCTTGAAATATCACTTTGGCTAGTTATACATTTTTTTTGTTGTACAACCCTATTGACCGCTAACACCAAAAGCCCAAACCATATTATATATGTATATATTCAAACCCTATTTTCCAAAACTCACCGCCTCCATATTCCTTATTTTGTCCATCTCTACCTCTATAAAAATCACCACTATAATAATTTAGGTAAGTGTACATGAATTTCCATTTCAGATATATGGGTAAAATTTTACTTGATTTGTGTAAGCTTGTGAACAACATTGTATCCAGTGGTCATAACATTTCAACTGGCGTATGTTTTTTATTATACTTTTATTCCTTATGGTTTGATTTTTATAGTTTTAATTTTAGGGTATCCGGTAAATGAATTTTGTATATAATTCTTGCACGTTATATATTCTTTAATTAACATAAATATATATTATTTTTAGGTTTATGAATTATAAATTATTTTATAAAATACAATTATACATTATTTTATAAAATACATGTGATGTTTATAATTTTTATTAAAATATTTGTGCATCTAAAACTAAGTGATTATCGTTCTCAACCTAACTAGTTTGTGATGAACAAATAAATAGCTCTATAAATCCACTATTAAACAAAAAAGTTTGAATCTACATGGTAATTTTAACGACACACATATTGCCTTAAAAAATATTTATTTAATCTCTAAAACATTATGTCTACTAATTAAAAGAAGAAAAAAATGATTTATGAGTTGAAGCCACTCCTTCGAAGAAATATCATTCAACTATATCATTCAATATGAGTCTCGTTACTAAATTCTTTACCTATCATTTTATCACTTGTACATGTGGTCACACTTTTCATATCCTAACTTTAAAATAAGTAATTTACTCAAAAATGAAATGTCTTTACAGGTTGTTATTCCTCTTCATCTTCAAGTTCTTTACAGGTGCAAGGAATTAAGAAAAACATAAAATAATCAAGGTATATGTTACAATGTTGAAATTACGGATGTGTATTTACCTCCATGGATAATATGCAGTGTTTCTGAAGCTATTATGGGGTCTGATGAGACTAGTTTTAAAGCCAGGTATATATATATATGCAGTAATTAAATATTAATATTCAGAATAATTAATTTAGTGTTATGTTATTATGATGTAGTTTTGTTACGAAACAAGTATCGATGGGGTTAAATGTTAGTTTATAAATGGTTGAATAAAATGTGAAGATGAAGAAGGATTGAAAAAGAGTGTTTGAAATAGGAAATGCGAAACTTTTTTCTCATATGAGTTGTATGTTTGTTAAAGGGTTTAAGTATAATGGTGGATCTTATACTCTTTCTGTGGGCACTGTTTGATCTATATATGTATTTTGAATTCTTTTTTGGACACAAACTTTTCAAGGTTTATGTAATCTCTTGGTTGTATTAATGAGCTTTGTACAAGGTTTATTTTTGGGGCATTTTGGGTACCTTATCGTTGATATTCGAAAACAATTGGGTGAAGAAACACGGTTATGTTGAAAGTGAAATTTAAAGTATCTTGAAAACATTTCTCTATCTATAAAGATAGAAAATTATATGTTATACATTCTTAATATACTGATAATTTAATTAATAAAACAACTATACTCTTACGTTATTGAAGGTCCACTAGTTAAGAGTGTTATCTTCATTAAAATATCTTCATTAAAATATCTTCATTAAGAGTGTTACTTTTACAAGATAAAGGACTAAATTGCAGAATATTCCTTACTTTTATACCATAACTAAGAGAAAACAAGATATACCACAATTAATATGCTTTTTTCTTCCTTAGTCTTTACCGTTTACACCATGAAATTCCACAACATAATTGGAGGTTTTTCAAAATTGACATCTAAACATAATAAAATAACATAAACATCACGCAAAAATTAAAAATTGAACTGAAATATAATTAAGGATACAATTTCATTGAGAAGTAGTTTACCGTAGAAGCCCAAATAACATGACCCCATTTTTAAACAACAGAAGCCCAATATCACTTTGGAAAAAAAGAAGAAGAGAGAAGTCCATCTTCAAACCCATCTTGCAACTGAATCTCTTTTAAATTAATATAAAAGGAATGAGTAAGACATAAATTTTTTTGCAAAACAACAAAATATCTCTCTCTACACTTATTTCTTACCCGAAAAAAAGATTCACTTCTCCAAGAAAAATACATTCACTTCTCACTGGAAAATTCTCTATTGTACGGGAAGGAAAGCTTTTCATTTCACCACGTTGATTTTTGTTTCTCAATTCAACGGCTTCTTAGCTTCGCTCTCTCCCTGTGCCTCTTCACCACTTTTAATATGCAATTTGATCAGGTACATATTGTTTGTCTCATCCGATTTCTTTTTCATGTTTAGCTATTATTCTTATCTGTAATATATGGAATTTTTATTTAAACAATCAATTTTTGATATTCATAATATAATTATTTATTTATAATTAGTTTAGGTCAAACCAATTGTAGAGTTCAAATAACGTAACTGTATGATATGATTATCTATAGATTAAATTTTAATAGAGTTTATATAATATTTTTTTTTGAATCAAAGTGTGTTTTATCGATTAACATTTGTTATTTAGTTGAATCAGTGTATGTTCAGAAATTGTTATGTAGTTGAATCAAAGTGTGGTTTATCATTTAAGCTTTGTTATTTAGTTGAATCAGCATATGCTCTGAAATTGTTATGTAGTTGAATCGAAGTGTGTTCTATAAACTAAGTATATTTAATAAATCAAATCTTAATTGTTCAAGTTTAATTATCTATACACTAAACTTATTATGTAGTTAAATCAGATTTAAGAAAGGAAAACTATCAAAAGATTAACAAAAAAAAGTTCAAGGAAAAGAACTTTAATTGGCTCTTTAAGTAAGAGATCAAACATTCCAATACATTCTACTTCAAATGAGGCAGTCACATCGCCAGTATATCATGATTCCATACAATCACCACCCCCTGATATTTATTCTATAGCAGCTGAATTAGTGAAGGGTAATAATTCTTTCACTCTTGTTGTTTATATTGTTTAAATATGTGTATATATGTGTATATATATTATCAAACTAATTTATTTGTCTTGGCATATAAGATAACTCAAAGGACACTAGAAAAGGAAGATATGGTACAACACTGAAACTCTTTTTCAAGTAAGCTGCAAAAAATAAAGTTCAAATTATCCACAATGGATTTGGCCAGCCCATTGGAAATGGATCAGATAAATTTAGAAGTTAGTGTGGTGTTATTGCCAGACTTGGGAAGTTATCTCCATTAACTTATCCCGGTGGGATATGATGCCAAGCACGTTTAAAGAGTTACATATCGAATTTCTAAAAGTAAGAAAAATGTTACTTCAATTATCTAACGCCTTAAAATTTGGTTTATATAAATCATTACTTTATATTTTACAGATGTATTTTACTTGCGATGAATCTGCCTTGGAATACTATATTAGAAAAATTATAGGACGAAAATGAAAAGACTGGAAGAACACAGTGCATAGTTTTTTTGATTTAAATAAATCTTTGGAGGAAAATATGGATAAGGCGATTGATGAACGAGTAGATCCAAGCCAGTGGAAATAATTGGTTCCAGTTTGGTTTGACAAAGAGTATCAGGTATTGCTTTTGTTCAGTGGGGTTGCTCTTTAGTTGTACCTACATGTATTGCTTGTCTCAGTTTCTTATCTACAGTTGAATGTATCTGAGAAAGCCAAACAGTATAAAGCAAAACATGATATCTTTCATACATGTGGTCGAAAGCCTTATGCTTAAATACGAGAGGATTTAGTAAGAATGATACTTTGATTAGCATGAGAATGATAGTAATTAACATTGAAATATATCTGTACAGGGACATAATGTGGGGGATATTGAATTTTTTCACCGAACACACACTCATGCTAAAGATGGAAGCATAGACCCGAGTGTTGATGAAATTTTGGTATTTTATTACTACCTTAGTTCCTAATGGCTTTCAACATTTAGTGCTTTCCTAATGGTTTAAATATTGTTTTAGGAACAATGTAAAAATATAATTGACATCAGGAATTTAAAGAGGGAAGAGGTGGAACACAGTCTTGATCTATAATCTGAGATCTTTGGTGAGGTAGTGGGAAAAGAAGGGATTAGGACCTACTAGATCAGCTGTTCATGGATCAAACAAAGTTAATAAAAATACGATTGAGAAAATTCAAAAGTATTATGAAGCCGAGATGTAAAAAATACGAGCAGAAGTGGAAGAGCTTAAAGAAGAACACAAAACCGAGATGGCAGAAATGCAAGTTAAAATAGAATCAAAGATTAACGAAGAACTTCAAGTGCAAAAGAAAGAGACGGATGATTTGAAGATGATGTTTAAATCTTTCATCTCTGCACCCAATAAAAAATCGTTTTTGAATAGGGTTTGAGTTTATATAGTTCTGCTAGTTGATTAAAACTCCCTCGGTTGGACTATTTTTGTATTGCTTTTTATGTAAAACTGCTATATTTTGTTATAACTTGGTATTTGCTAGCTTTTGTAATACATGGACATATTTTGGTTATGATGGAGTTCAATTTCGTTAATTTTTTAAGTGGTAACAAATTTGCACTAATTTGTATCTTATTGTTCTTTACTTGATACTTAACTCCATTGAAGTGATGAAGCTGAACACGTTGAATGGAGCAAGATTCAGACACTAACTGATGAGGTTGTGGTGCCTTATGACACCTTAAATCATGTACCTACGTGAAGGTAATTATCATGCCTTAGGGTAACAGAATTTCTTTCTTCAAGTTTGAAATGATTATTTCGTGAATTTCTTTGCTTAAATTATAGACACTATTCTATGCAGATCCATTTGACGTGGAATCACAAAGGAAAACAGAAGAAGCTATCAGCCAGGTCATAATTTTCACATTTTCATCCACCAAATTACATTTTCAGTACATACAAAGTTTGTTTAATTATATATATTATGTTTGGATTTGTATTTATGCGCAAAAGTATTTATGAGAACTGGGAAACTTCCTTGGAGCATAATCATGAAGCTTACGCTAGAGTGGTATGTTTATTATACATACATACACGCTTTGAATCCATGTGTCATTATTTTGAGATGAACCTTTGAGAAACTGTTTAATTTAGTATGAATTTCATATTCAGTTATGAGAATGCTTTGATGAAGAGCCTGATGGAAACCGCCCCAAAGAAGTAGTGTTTAATGAGGCTTTGTTGACACGTGTACAGAACCAGAAAAATGAGGCTTCAGAATTAGGTAATTAATATTAGTTCACGATACTTATATTAAACTTACAAAAGAATTAGCATAGTTTATTTCTTATATTTGCAGCAAAATTAGCAGTGAATAATTCAAGCAAGATATTGAAACTTAACCAAATCTAAAAGTACCTCGATCAGATTTTATTAAGACTCCACATTTAATCATACATGCTTATGTTAAATATGATTTTTTTTCGTTTGGGTAGCTATTTTGTCCAATCTGAGTTGGGTCCTTCTCAGCCAGCATGGAACAGAGTTGATTTACTTGTTAACAAGATGATGATTGGAGAAAGGTATATTCCTACTTCCACTTGTCAATTATATATTCTTCTCCTAAATTTTAAATAACATATGCTTTGTTTTTTCTCAGTGCAACTTTTACAGGAAACCATTGAAAAAAGTGAATCCTTAAGAAATACATTATGTTAATGTAATTTTGTGCCTAATAATGTCTTTTACAATGGAATTTTAAGTTCTCAAAGAAGTGTATCAACAATTCTCAACCGATGTGCATGTATATAATAAAATTAGATCTTTATATTGAAAATCTTAATATATATTCTTGTTTGCCAGAATTGCTTGTTATTCCTTTTTTCTCTTGTCGTTATATATGCTTTTCAAAATTTTAAACTTTCAAGTTCGAGAAGAAAGTAAAAGGGTTGGTCTAAAAATGAAGGTACGTGAATTTTTTTTGTGTTGAAACTAGGGGGAATACCCAAATGGTCCCTGAACTATAGGCTAGTTATCTATTAAGTCCTTGTGCTTTTCAATTTTCTTAAATGGTCCTTGAACTATAGAAACTTGGTATAGTATGTGCACGGTTAAGGATTTTTCATGATACAGGGACTTATAATGCAATTAACTCAAAAGAAGCACCTTTAATTGCTCGATTTCTGATTTTCATATTTAAATTACATTACAGGTTGATCCAAGTTTTTATATGGAATAGAAATGTATTGGAGGATCTTATTGAAAATAAGGTACGAAAGATTGCAAGTATTTAATTTTACCATAACATTATTTAACAATGTATTTAATTTTACAAGAGTTGCAAAAGCAATTGACTTAGCAGATAAATTTCTTCCAAAAATCAAGTCCTTGAATTGTAAGTTTCAAACTTTCTTCTATATTTTAGTAGATCCAACTACTTATTACTATGTTGTCCTTCATTTATTTGGCAAGCCTATGGTTATTACTTTTTATGCATATTCCAAGGATCAAATCATCAAGATTCTACAACAAAGGATAATGGTAATAATTTCTTTACTTTAATCTCAGTAACCATAATTTTAATAAAGAAAGTACTTAATTTTTCAATTTATACATCAAACAGGGGCTGCCTTATAAGGTATTCCAACCACAAGCATTAGAACTATGTGCAAGAGTAAGTTTTTTTTTTCTAAATCATTTTATTTAAATATTGATCTATAAAATGATCATATTTTGTTATCTAATGTAGAATGTCTCAGCTGCATCTGGTGATATGAGAAAGGCATTATGGGTTTGCAGGTTAGTAGTAATTTTGTGTTTTAAAAGTTAAATAATTATGGTGACTAATTACTATTTATTTTTAATTTAGGAATGCAATTGAGATGTTAGAAGCTGAAATAAAAGAATGTATTAATCATTTAAGCTTACCTTTTGGTGAAGAACCTAAAAATATTATAGCAAAGCAAGAAAATTATATAGTAAGAGTTGATCATGTAGGGATTGCTTTGTCTAAACCATATAAATCTTTTGTAGTAGATATTATAAAATCTCTTCCACAACATCAACATGTAAATAAATAAATAAAATTATGTTTATTTAATTGTTGAAATCTTATATACCTTTTAACCTTGTCTTGTTTTTTTACTATAGTTTATTCTTTGTTCTACTGTAAAACTTTTCTGTGGGGGTAAAAAGGATAGCACTGTTGTTGAGGTAAATTCTTTTTTCTGTGAGAAATTTAATGAAATTAAATGTTAATATTTACTGATTTGTTGTAACTTTTGTGATGTAACAATTGAATAAGTGTTATACTGATGTATGATAATATTTATAATGAAACTTTTTGTTTCATATAGACTCTTATGAGTAGTAACTTTTGAGCAAACTGAATTTTTTATTTGTATTTTCTAAATCAATTTTAAAAAAATAAAGATCTAACATGAATAATTTTCACTAATGAAACATTTAGCTTAAAAAATTAGTTGCAATGTTAAGAAAAAAATTTATATACTGGTAAGGGTGGTTGTGTTGATTGAGGATGTTATTTGTTTTTTAAAATCTAAAAAAAGAATATGAAGTGTCAAGAATGAAAAAGCTGGGAGCTACCAAAGAAGAAAATAGATTTTAGAGTTTTTTATTAGTATTAGAAAAATATCCAACATAAGATAATTGGTCCAAAATTAAACGTAACATTATTCCACTTTAAAATTATCCTTATTTAGGCCCAAATCACAAATAGTGGACTTTTAGTCTAAACTTATTTTAGTGGAAAAGTATTATAGAAAACCCACATGTGAACAAGTGTCGATCTTCACTCATGGAGAGATATATAATCAATGGAATATATAGTTTATTAGAAACAAATTTTTCATTGATAAATACAATATAAAATTTGTGACCTCCATTAATTGTTGTGGTTGTCAAAGTAAAATATATTTAAATGATAAACTTATTTGTTCTTCTCATGAAAGCCTTATTACATTAACTTCTGCAAAATGGTAAATATCATTATTCTGTCACCTAATGTGCAACGTTTTGTAAAAGTTAATATGGATAGAAAAGAACGAAGTTGTAGTAGTTTAATTAATTTGTAATGATTATGAGAACGTGATTGTATTTAGAAATCACTATAATATTTTTTTGGCCTCCTTTTATATTTATAAGGCCATTCTAATGTGCAATTTTGTAATGTTATTATACAACATATTCCCCTACGTCATCATTATGTGATGGCGTAATGTAAGTTGAGGTCATGTACTCATCAATCACTATGTTAGATTTTCAATATAACTTTGTTACTATAAATGTAATTAAGATGCTACGCATGTCTCTCTCATTATATCAAGTTATATGAGAAGAAATAGAAATAGAGATCTCATCTGGATTACAAAGAATCATCAGACAGATTATCTTCCTAATTATTGGATTATAAGAAATTATATGGTTTATTAAAGGCTTTTCATACCGTATTTGAATTATAAGGTGTCATGTGTCTATTAAACTAATATATACTCTTGTTTTTTTTTTCCTTTCAATCTTTAAATGAATTAGATATATTTTGACAAAATGGGCTACTATATATTTTTTTCTCATGTATATTTAATTAAATAATTATAAAAATACAATATCACAACATATCCTGAAGACACTATTTGAAGGTTAATCTATAGTAACCCAAAACATCTCTACCCTAGACACTTATTACTACTGAAGTCTACCAAAGGAAATCGTTGTCCACTACGGTGAAAGTTGCGTCTGATATCAAAGGTATCTTATCTGTTTCTGAGACGTAATGTTGTGAGCAACCATCTTGGAATCGATCGATCCAAACTAACTCATCATCTAGTCTTGCAAAAAAATCTTCATCGATAAAAGTATGTACGATCTCCAAACCATCCTTAAAATCTTTAACCTCTTTCAACATATCATTAATTTCCTTCCCACCATCTTCAACATTTTTTGGTGCCGGAAGGAAAATTTCTAGCGACGAGTAGAAAAATTTGTTTAGGTCATCAATTTTGAATTTTTGAGGGTCATGCACATTATGGAAAGAGATATTTCGGTCTTTTGCGAGGGATTCTAGCACGAGGTTCTTGGCGAGTTGGCATAGGATGATTGTGTTCGTCCGTATAATTCACAATAAGAATAGTAGGGTTGGTTTTGTTTTGACCTACTTGCTTTCGACCTAGGCACTCCTTTGAAGTGACACATTTATAGTAACTCCTGGTTTTATTCAAAATATTGATTATAATTCATTTGAAACTTACTAAATTTCTATAAATACATTAAAAAGCAAATACGCATTTTTTCGACGTCCTATATAAGTGTGAAATAAGGTTAATACAATAAAGATTTCATATTACTTTTAAATTGTTGACCAAATCTTATCAAATTCATTAAGTCGTATTTATTTAATATGAATTCTAATATTTAATTTAAAACTGTCAAAAAAATTATATACTATTATGCAAGGGTGCTAATACATTTCCTTGGCTCCCAATAAAATGGAACATAATAAAAAAACATAACCTTTTAAAACTTTAAAACTTAGAAACCTTTCTAAATAAGTACATTAATATTCACTACCAATTCAAAGATTTCCACGGTATCAATTACATATTAATAGTAGTTTTGAAACTCCCTTTTTCCAAAAGCATACCTCACAAGTAACTACACCCTAGAGTTTAAATAACAAACTCGCTGATAAACAAAATTTACTTGAAAATCTTTATTGATCTATCTATATGAATTAATAAACTTCTTCAAACTGAAGGAGTTAGGCGTAATAGGGTTTCCTTAATCGAGATGAAACACTATTTTGGTTGATGAAAACCTAAAAGTTTTTCTAGTCTCTATTTGTTTTTTGTTTTTAATAATCTTAAAATAAAAATATACATGAATGGTTAAAATTTTAAAAGTACTAGTTATTAAAAGTTAGAAGTTAAAAGTATTAGCGGAACCTTTTCATAGCAACCTTTCTTGGTGACCTACAAATATTAAAATAAACAAATAGTTAACTAATTAAATAACAAAAAAAACAAAAAAAATAACACCTTAAAATGTTTAAATTTATATAGAGGAAATCAATTTAAAAAATTGATTTACTAATTTTAGTTTGACTAGTTGATGCATATTTCGATGGTTAAAACTATGGATTGAGAGTTTCATAAAATTTTATATTTACATCTATGAATATAAAACTGCAATTTTTTATACATATGGTTCTATAGAATTTTGGGTTCCAATAGTATAATGTGCTGATACAACAGAAAAATTAGATATACAGCGTGGGAGTTTATTTATTTGGGAATACATTATTGTTGTTAGATTATTTATAGATGGTTTTTTTTATTTCTCTTAGGTTTCATATATTTTTTTATCTATCAATCATTACATGGGTATCCAAACTTCCTGGAAAGTAATATTTCTTTGGTGATTGCAAAATTAATTTTAGTTAACATTCATATATATGAAATGTTTTTGTTTGGTGAGTCAAATTGAATTCTTTGTACAGATTGTGTTTGTCATCTTTGTATTCTTCGACAATATTTTATATATCTACTTATAGTTATCTTGTTTGTTTAGTCTATATATTTAACTAGGTATTACACAACAAAAAATTAAGTGAACTGAAACAAAAATAAATTACTAAATAATAAAATCTATGTATACCAAATAAATTAAGAATATTATTCTATATGTTCTAGCATGGTTTTGTTAGATTGGAAATGGAATGGAAATAAAATGTATTGTATTTGTATATACAAGAATATATTGTTGGTTCAAATATAGTGGGATTAATTTTTATATAATGTAATGGTTATCTAAGCCAGTTTTTGGTTATAATTTTAGTATTATAATTCTAATTTATTTTTCTTTGTCTTTTATTATATATATTTGTTCAATTTATTAGTTAATTTTTCTATTTATTTTTAACTTGCTGCTCTTGGGTTGTAACCCAGTTGTTTGTTTTTCTTAAATAAAAAATCTAATACTTTATATTGATAGTGTTATTTAGTAACTAAGTTCATTGTACAAAAGACAACCAGTCAATAAAAAAGTGACAGATGGCAAATAATATAACCCTATTAGTCCAATTTATGAGTTGACACATGATAATTTGAATATATTTATCCATTAGAATACACCATGTATTCGTAGGACTAAATGTAAGTTATTTTATACGAATAGATCAACACATGCTCTCGACTATTAGGTTTTTGTGTAACTTATACAATATTTTAATTTAAAATTTTTAGTATATCTTAGTATGTATAATTATTTATGGTAAGGAAATTACAAAAAAAACAATATATCAATAATTTATATTATTGAAAACATAATATACCATATATATTATCTTTATATAATTATAAACTGATTAGTTTATGAACTATAATTATTTCATATAATTATAAAGTGATTAATGTACTAACCTTGATTATTTTAGGAAGATATATAGATATTATCGAAATGCAATGATCATCGATCTTTGAACTATACTTTAAAATTACTTCAGTTTTTATAGAGTACACAACCTTATAAAAAAAATGATTATATGTGAACAATTAGAACCATAAATTATTTTTATAATATATAAGTATCCATTGTATTTAAATTTAAACTAATCATGAATATTTTGATATTTTTATTTTTTAATTAAATATAATTATATATCATTAACCCATAAACCACCACATCATATTAATTACATTTTTATATAAGAAAAAAGTATCTGTAAATAATATCTAAAAATATGTTTTAAATAAATATTTAACCATCTTTGGTATCTCCAAAATCTCTAAATTATATCATGAAAATGTCAATTTTTTTATATGACTAATTAGAATTAATATAATTTTTACATAAAAGAATAAGATCTCAAATTGCCCAACAGAATGAAAATATTTATAATGAAACTTTTTATTTTGCATAAAATCTTATGAGTAGTAACTGCTTTATAAGATCTCAATTTTTTTTATTTGGATCTGGGATCTGATTTTTTTTATCTATATTATCTAAATCAATTCTAAAAAATATAGATATAGCATGAATAATTTTCACGTATAAAATGTTTAGCTTATAAAATTAGTTGCAATGTTACAAAAAAATGTCACATACCTATTTCTTATGGTGGGTGGGGGTGGTTTTTTAATTGTGGACGATCCTTTTTTTTTAATTTACAAAAAAGATTAATTGTCAAGAAAGAAGAAGCGGAGAGATACCAAAGAAGGAAATAGATTTTAGGTTTTTTTTTTGTTAGTATTAGTAGGTACTAGAAATATTAAAACATAAAATAATTGGACCCAAACAAAATATAACTTTTTTCACCTTTAGACTTATCCTTATTTAGACCCAAATAAAAGATAGTGAACTTTTCGTATAAACTTATTTCAGTTGAAAAATATTATAGCAAGCCCACCTGTGAACAAGTGTCTTGATCCTCACTAATGGAGAAATATATAAACAATGGAATATATAGTCTATTAGAAACAATTTTTTTATTGATACATATAATATAACATTTGTGACTTCCATCAGTTGTTGCGATTCTCAAAGTACAATATATTTAATTGATAAACTTATTTGTTCTTCTCATGAAAGCCTTATTACCTTAACCTCAACAGAATGGATATCTCATTACTTGGTCACCTAATGTGCAATGTTTTGTAAATGTTACTATGGATATAGTATACAAGAACAAAGTTGTAGTAGTTTCAATATTTTGTAAATATTATGAAAACCTTATGTTGTTTGGAAATCACTATAATATTTTTTCCTCCTCCTTAATTGCTAAGGGCATTCCAATGTGTAATTTTGAAATGTTATTAAACAACATGTTTCCTACGTCATCATTAGGTGATGTCGTAGTGTATGTGGAGGTCACTAGTGACCAATAGTTACGTTAGATTTTCAATATAACATTGTTACTAGAAAGGTAATTAAGATTCTAATGATGTCTCTCTCATTATATCAACTTTTATGAGTAAAAATGGAAATAGAGAACTCGACTGGATTACAAAGTTTCATCTTGCATATTGTTGGGAATTATATACTAACACCTTAGGTGTCGTGAGAGACGTGCTTACACCGCCTACGCACAAATTAATGAAAAAAATTGATTAATTATAAAATTCCCCCTAGACGTAGGACCCTGGTCAGCTGTTAAAGCCACGACACCGAGTTATACAAAATTGATTACATATATACACTAAGAATTGGATTGAGTGTTTATATTTGTATCACATATTATGTGTTCGTCTAGCAATAAGATTAAAACATGTTGAAGAACGGATTTTTAGATAGAATCAAAGGATTCGGTTTGTGTTGGATTTTTCAATTTAAATTTTGGTATAGATTTTACAAATACACTCCCTGTATCGATTAGTTTTGATGATAAAGTCATTATCAAAAATATATAAGACAACCTTAAGCGATGTATAAATAGAGAGATATTAAGATATGAGAAATGTGTATTTTATAGTAGGAAAGTAGAGACAAGAGTGTGTACATTTATTATTAAATGTTTAGAATTTGTTAATATGAAATTTATACGACTTTGGAAGAATTGTACCTGGATCAAATCCCTTACACTTCCTTATTTCACTAACCTTATCTCTGTTGTGTCGCTGTCGAGGGTGATGTCTCAGGATTCACCCATCATTCATAGTACCAATTGTTTCTTATTAAATTTCTTTATATCTTTCGTAATTTGTATTCCCAACTATATCTTATGGACAATGTTGCTTGATGTGTCTTAACTCGTTGTTGTTATAGCATGTTATCTCATTTCTTATTTTTAAAATTTCTCATGTGGATTGCTTGAACTTTCATTTCAACGAAATTTCTTTTTTTACAAGATTCATTGTTTAATCAAATTCATTAATTGGTTATACTATGTTGTCAAAATATAACATAAGAACGATATAAAATTATATATATTACAAAATAAAATATTTAACATATGTCTATCTTTATAATTAATCCCTCCAATTTCTCAAAGAAAGCTATTAGAGGGAGAAAAAATTTGAACCATCTTGAACTAGTCTCAAACTTTATATAATGTATATGCAAATTTGAATAAGAATAAGTGGATATGATTATATATCTAATTAGAATTTTAATATGATATTTATAACTATTAGGGTAATATATGTTAATAATCATATTGTTTCTAGCTTCATATGTGATAAAGTTTTAATTTGTAATCTTCGAACACCCAATTGTTGTATCTTATATATTTTTTTATGCAATGTTATCTTGACACATTTATCTGAAAATGGTCTTTAGCAAATTCAATTGAAAAGGTGAGTCATTTTTCTAAATTAATTCGAACTAAGCAATGAGAAAAAAACCTTGAAATTTTTGTAATAAACATTCCCATAAAAAATTACAAAGTTGTATGATGGAAAAATATTTACTAGTTTTATAATCCATTGATATATTTGGCTATTTTATAAAACGGGACATACATTGTAACAAAAACTTGTTTACAAATATATTTGTAAATTTATTGAGTTTCAAGTAGGTACAATTTAAATTAGAAAATTACACGATCAAAACTAAACATTGTGACACACCTAAACTAAAAAACAAAGAATGTTTTCACATATACATACATATCAATTAAAAAATAAGTCACTGCATCCATATTATATGGTAACATTAAGTGAGTGTAAACGGAATTTTGTCTTCTCATGCATAATTATTAACATATAACACTTTATTAATTATTAAATTATAAATTTATCAATCAACCAATTTTTTTGATTTTGCAAGATTCTAATATGACATAGCTTTTAAACTTGCTTGCGATTTTTTTCACAAGATGTAGGTCTACAAAAATAATCAAAATTCATATACTTAAAGAAAATTTAAAATTATTTCATGAAAAATTTAGGCTCAGATTCTTATTGATTCAGGTTATATGTCAAAGATATAGTTCATGTTTCAATAAAGTATTCGATTTGATAACACAATATACTTCTAGGATCTAAAATAATAGATATATATACTTGTTGTATTAAAGCCTTTTCATACTCAAGAGTCGATAGTGTACTACCTTAGCGTAACCTAAAAAATCCTATTCCAAAACCCCATGATATCAAACTCAGGTAGGAGTTAATAGAGGAGTTCCACCTAACAATCTAAATAATCCGCATAGAGAGCAAGGTTTTTCCGAGAATAAGCGAATTTCATATTTAAGCTGCTTGATTCAAGCCAGATCACGATATGGAAAATCAATTTATGATTTATAAAAACTACGATGGTGCTACACAACAAGGTCAAGTTGTATGTAGTAAGATTTTTTTACAGATGTGTGATACATACATTACTCAACTTGTCACTCACGAGAAACTATATTACACCATGTTTCTATTTTGCATTACCGGAGGTGTGAGTGAATGGTTGTATCATCAACCATCACATACAATTATATCATAGACCAAACTGCAAGCAAGTTCCTTTGATCGCTATTGTCCACACGGTATGATAAATAAGAATCAAACACAGCTTGCTATTTTCCACCAAGATGATGGTTAAAGTGTAGGCGAGACATAGATAAAGTTTCAACATAGGTTAGCTAGATGTCCACTTCATGGTTATACCCTTCAGTTTCAATTTGCGATGTTCTATCAAGGTCTCGATTAGAATTCACAATTGAAAATAAATTACACTGAAAGAGAATATTTTTCAAATAAATGTGCCCTTTTATTTTTTATCTATACCAAACCTTATTTTTCAAAGAAATGTGCCCTTGTCTAAACATATTTAAGTTGAAAAGTATCATAGCAAACCCACATGTGAACAAGTGTCGATCTTCACTAATAGAGAAGTATATAAACAATAGAATATATAGTGTATTCGAAACAAATATTTTATTGATAAATATAATACAAAATTTGTGACCTCCATAAATTGTTGTGGTTGTCAAAGTACAATATATTTAAATGATAAACCTATTTGTTCTTCTCATAAAATCCTTATTAAATTAACCTCTACAAAATTTTAAATATCATTACTTTGTCACCTAATGTGCAACGTTTTGTAAAAGTTAATATGGATATAGTAGACAAGAACAAAGTTGTAGTAACTTAATTAATTTGTACAGATTATGAGAACCTTATTGTGTTTAGAAATCAGTACAATTTTTTTTTTGCCTCCTTTTACATATCTAAGGACATTTCAATGTGCAATTTTGTGATGTTATTATACAACATGTTCCCCTACGTCATCATTATGTGCTGGCGTAGTGTAAGTATAGGTCATATACTCACCAATCACTACGTTACATTTTCAATATAACTTTGTTACTAGAAATGTAATTAAGATGGTACTCATGTCTCTCTCATTATATCAAGTTATATGAGAAGAAATAGAAATAGAGATCTCATCTGGATTACAAAGAATCATCAGACAGATTATCTTCCTAATTATTGGATTATAAGAAATTATATGGTTTATTAAAGTCTTTTCATATCGTATTTGAATTATAAGGTGTCATGTGTCTATTAAACTAATATATACTCTTGTTGTATTTTTTTTTCCTTTCAATCTTTAAATGAATTAGATATATTTTGACAAAATGAGCTACTATATATTTTTTTCTCATGTATATTTAATTAAATAATTATAAAAATACAATATCATTACATATCCTAAAGCCACATTTTGCAAGTTAATCAATAGTAACCCAAAACATCTCTACCCTAGACACTTATTACTACTAGAGTCTACCAAAGGAAATCATTGTCCACTACGGTGAAAGTTGCATCTACTATCAAAGGTATCTTATTGTTTCTGAGATGTAATTGTGTGAGCAACCACCTTGGAATCGATCGAACCAAACTAACTCATCATCTAGTCCTGTAAAAAAATCTTTATCGATGGGAGTATGTAAGATCTCCAAACCATCATTAATTTCCTCCACACCCTCTTCAACATTTTTTGGCGCCAGAAGAACAATCTCTAGCGACTAGTAGAAATATTTATTTGGGTCATCAATTTTGAATTTTTGAGGTGCCTGCATATTTTGGAAAGAAATATTTCAGCCTTTTGCGAGGAATTCTTGCACGAGATTCTTGGCGAGTTGGCATAGGATGATTGTGTTCATCCGTATAAGTCACAATAAGCACAGTAGGGTTGGTTTTGTTTTGATCCACTTGCTTTCGACCTAGGCACTCCTTTGAAGTGACATGTTTGTAGTAACTCCTGGTTTGATTAAAAATATTGATTATAATTTATTTGAAACTTATTAAACATCTATATAATAAAGCATAATGAAAACTAATTTACCCTATTTATCCTCAAACTTCCCCGTTAGTCTCATAATCCCCCGATTTGTCTCATAATTCCTCTATTTTTCTCATTCTTTCATTTATTATATACACATACTATTAAAATATTAAATAATATGAAATCCATTTAACCTTCATATAAATAAAATTATTAGTATTCAAATTAACTTTCATATAAATAAAATTTATTCATATTTATTAAAATTTACAAAATACTAAAATATTTAAGAATTTTTTCAAAATTTATTAAAAGAAAACTTCAACTAGATATAATATAAAATTAAAAAAAAATCACTTTACATTACAATATTTAAATAATTTTTCATTTATTTTATTTTCTTTGTCAAAACATGTATAATTTTTAAAGAAATCATTTCAACTTTATAAAAATAAACTTTTTAAGACAAGAAGTATATTGATTCATCCAATAATTAACAAAGTACTTTTTTAAACGGGTTGGACCCTCTACAAAAAAGAAGAGCATGATCGTCTTTGGTCCCTTAATTAATTTCTTCACATATACTGCATTAATTTTTTTTCTAATAAAAACTTAATTGTCCCTTATCCCACTCCATTAGACATCTAAAAGTTTCGTATTCGATCCATGGTGACCGCAAACCTCTAACCTTAACCTAAATTCTTAACTGTAACCTAAACCTTAACTTTAACCTTAACCTCAACCTCAACCTTTGAATTAAACTTAACATCAACCTCTAACTTAAATTTAACTTTAACTTTAAACTTAACCTAAAACTCAACCTCAACCTCAACCTTGAATTAAACTTAACATCAACCTCTAACTTAAATTTTACCTTAACATTAACCTTAACATTAACCTTAAATTTGACCTTAACCTTCTCCTTAACCCTAGCCCTGGCCCTATCCCTGGCCCTAGCCCTCGACCTAGCCTTAGACTTAGCGTTAGCCTTAGTCTTAGTCTTAGCGTTAGCCTTGGCCTTACTCTTAACCTTAGCCTTAGACTTAGCCTTAGTCTTAGCCGTAGCCTTAGCCTTTGCCTTAGTCTTAGTCGTAGCCTTAGCCTTAGCCTTAGCCTTAGCCTTAGACTTAGCCTTAACCTTAGCCTTAGCCTTAGCCTTAACATTAAACTTATCCTAGCCTTAGTCATAGCCTTAGTCTTAGCCTTAGCCTTAACCATAACCATAAACTTAGCATTGACCTTAAACTTAACCCTTAACCCCTTAACCCCTTAACCCCTTAACCTTAACCTTAACCCCAACCTCAACTTTTTAAATAATAACCTTAACCATAACCTAACATTAACCTTAACCTTAACCTTAACCTTAACCTTAACCTTAAACTTAAACTTAAACTTAAACTTAAACATAAAATTCAACTTACACTTAAATTTAAACTTAAACATAAACTTAAACATAAACTTAAACTTAAACTTAAACTTAAACTTAACCTTATTGTTAACGTTAACCTTACCCTCACCCTTACCCTTAACCTTAACAATAATATTAACCTCAACTTTAACCTTAAACTTAACCATAACCTTAGATATTACACCTTAAACCTAAACCTTAAACTTTAAACCATAAACCTAATCTTCATCTTCACCTTCACCTTAACCTCAACCTTAACTTTAAACTTAAAGCTTAAAAATTTACATTAAAATTAACCTTAACCTTAAACCTTAAACCTTGAACCTCAAACCTTAACCTTTACCTTAACCTTAAACCATAAATTTAACTTTCACCTTCACCTTCATCTTTACTTTTTTAACCTTTATCTTAACCTTAAAGTTAAAACTTAACTTTAACCTTAATTTTAAAATTAATCTTAACTTGAACCATGAAACTTAAAGCTTAAACCTTAAACCTTAAACCTTAACCTTAATACTTAAAAATCCCTTATTCTTCTCATAATTTCCATATTCTTCTCATAATTAATTAATATAAAATAAAAACATATATATACTTACGTTTTACCTCATATTTTACTCAAGTAAGTAACAAATTTATTTCCTTCAATCTCGGATTTTATAGTATTCAAAAAGTATCGTCGTTTTAATAATAAATATATCTAAGTATAAACTCATATATGTAGCAAACATACGGATAAATTAAATTGAAAGATGATTACTCATGAAAGACACGTTTAAGCATTCTATCTTTAATAAGTATGTGTGATTCTATACTCAACGTAGCTATATATGTTAAATAATATCTATCATGTATAAATTAGAAAAACAATTTTTTCTATTAAAAGACCAAGTTTTGCATTCTATATTTGAATCATAAAAAAATACTTATTTAATTTTCAATTTTACCTTAACCAAAATAAGATATCTATATAAAATAGGATACACCTAAATTTTAAATTTTTATCAGTATTAAAATATGAACAAATGAGCATCACAACTTAATTGCATATTTTCTTATTTATTTTCATTACAAGATCGTTTATATTATATGAACTAATCAAACATTTTTTTTAAATTAATAATATATATCGGAATACTAACGTTTACCTTAAATTTATAATATAAAACCATTCCTTACAAAACTTCCCAATTTCTCAACCTTAAAATTAACCTTAATCTTAACCTTAACCTTAACCTTACCTTACCCTTGACCAAAAGCTTGATTTTAACCCTTAACCCATAAACTTAAACCTTAACCTTAATATTAACCTTAACTCTTACCTTAACCTCAACCTTAAACTTAACCTTAACCTTAACTTGAAATTTAACCATAGCCTTAACCTTCACTGTATCCTTAGTCGTAGCCTTAGCCAAAGCCTTAACCTTAACCTTAACCTTAACATTAACCTTATCCTTAGCCTTAAAATTAAAATAACATTTACTTTAACTTTAACCTTAACATTAACATTAACCTTAATTCTAACCTTACCCCTTAACTTAACCTTAACCCCTTAACTATTAACCTTAACTATATCCTTAACCTTATCATTAACCTTAACCTAACATTAAACTTAACCTTAACCTTAACTTTAATCTTAACCTTAATCTTAACCTTAACCTTGACCTTAAGCTTAACTTTTAACTTAACCTTAAACATAACCTTAAACCTAACCTAAACCTTAACCTTAATTTGTCTCAGTTTTTATGTTTTGAAGTGCCTTAAGACACGAGCTGTACCTAGTATAATATTGGAGAAGGGCCGACGGCCTGAAATGTCTCATGTTTTTCTCCAAATTTTTTAGTCTTTGATCAAATTTCAATCATTTTCGGCCTTTAGATCGATTATAATTAATGGTCCAGATTGGCTAAATTCAATCTACGGCTTAAAATATCTTGATGTCTCCTCTATATTTTTCAACCTTTGGATTACTTATTTTTAAAATTCAAAATTTAAAACAAAAAACAAAAAGAAAGTGTAATTTAGAAATTAGTTCCTAAAAATCCTCTAAAAGTATCTCTTCATCCTCCAATTAATTTTAACAAAAACCATAATACAAACCTGTTTACATTCACTTTCCCACCAAGCACTCTCCTACACAAAAAAACAACCGCCACTCAAAGGACCATTCGTCACCACCATCTACTGGCGAATAACACAAATTAAAGTAAATAAAAAAAAATTATTATTGAAACTTTCTCTTATTTATTATATTCTTATATAAATTTTATAGCCAATTTCATGGTGTTGGAAGTCTTTCACCGTGTGATACAGAACCCAAATTAATTAAGGTATTGATTTTTTTGTTATTTATTATATTCTTATACAAATCCTACCATGGCCAATTGCAATGGCGTTGGAAGCCTATCACCGTGAGTAAGTAATGCAAGGTATTGAATATTATTTTGTTTTTATTATATTTTTATACAAATTCTATAATTGACTAATTTTATAGCAGTTGAAAGCCGTTCTTCTGTACAGATTAAATTTGTCACCATCATCAGTCAGCCATTAATAATCAAAGAACCATTAAGATAAAAAATTATCTTTTACCATTAAAATTCTAGAGATTGAATTATTTTAACCTAATTTCATTACTTTTACAATTTTCAGAATTATCTGATATTAATATAATTTCAGTAGTAATCACTTCTTTTTCCGCATAAAAAGTGTTGTTGGCCAAAAACAAAAAAGGTATGAGAAGTGATGCGTTTTCTTTTACTATTTATGTAATTATATATTATATCTATTATATTTTTAGTATATTATTTCTTATACAAATCTCTTAGGACCATTGGAAGTTTATAGTATGAGAACTTATGATGCGTGTGTGTTTTCTTTTCCTTTATCTTTTTTTTTACTACTTATATTTTTAATTAATGTATCTATTTTCTTTTGTTTTTTTACAAATCACACAATGCCCATTGGAAGCTTTTACTGTATGAGAAGTGGGGCTGCTGGTAAGTTCTTTTTTTCCTTTTTTTACTATTTATTTTTTGAATTAATTATCTATTTGGTTTTGTTTATTATGTTTTTATACAAATCAGGTCATTTTATGACCATTGGAAGGTTTTAACGTATGAGAAGCGATGCTGGTATATATAGAAGGGATGTGAGTTTTTTTTTAATCAATATAAACTCAATTTAAGTCTGTGAAATGTTCATTTGTAAGTCAATTTTTTATTTTTTCTTCTATTAAACATTATAGGATTCACTGATTCAGAAGTTGCCGAGAAACTCCATGAGGCCAGACGGAACCTCGAAGTTGAGGAGGATGGTGATATCGCAGGTGGTGGTGTTGTGTCAGCAAACAAGTAAGTTGAATAGCTCCAATTTTTTATTTAATATAATGATGTTTGAAAATTGGGCGTGGATTGAATTATGATGTTTATATAATTTTAGTATATTGAAGGATTATGTTTTAAATTATTTATATTGTTATATTATTTTAGTTCATATAACGTGGGAAAACTTGATCATTGGATTATTGGGTGGTTTATATACTGAGCCTCGGTATTTCTTTCACGTAAGGGATTATAACTAAAATTGAAGAGTATGTACTACATGTGAATATATGATATGGTATAAGTTCGTAATATATTTGCATATAATCAAGAGTTTGTATTAGGATTGTGTTCAAAGGTGTAATTAAGGTTCTGTTCTGAAAATCTATAATAACTCAATTGAGTTTTGTGTGCGAGTGTGAAGATTTGTGTATACATGTAATTACTTTTATTAATAATTAACTATTGTAATTTCAAAATTGACTAAATTATTATTTTGAGTTAATTGCATTAACGGTCCCTGTTTTATGCAAGATAGCCAAATTTACCCTGTTTTATTTTTCAAAGTGTATCAACACCCACAAATCAGTTAGTTACATTGAGCACAGGATTTAACTCTTTCTCTCGGTGGGTGATGCAGGTTTTCTGAGAGTAGATGGAAAGATTGAGAACTCCAGGAGCGGATTCATAGGGATGTGAAAGAAATTGTTGCTATAATTAGTTAATTATGTGTTAATATACTTTCATTTGCAAATGGTAGGGCCGAGAATTCAAAAATTCATGTATTTAATTCATTATTGTGACCAGGGCAGATTTGTTTAATGAGTATCCCAGATGCTCGCACATATTTACTCACCCTACAGGAGATAAGAATTAAGTATGCCTATCTCTGTGTGAATTTGTAAATTATAAATATTTTTTGTTTACTAAATGCATCTTTTTTTAGGAGAGGTGTTTCTGATGGGATTGGTGCAGAGAAGTTGATGATGAGTGCATTGGATAAAGTTGAAAAGGAAATTAAAGCCTCTAATGCTGAATGGTAAGAAAGGAATTGCTCTTCTAATGACACAGTTTGATTAAATCAATAAAAAGTATTTTAAATTAGATTTTTATTTACAATTACGGCTATTGTTAATTTACTACTAATGTTTGTCATATATGTTTAGACTTGGAATTCGAAAGGAAGATTTACCAAAGAATGAAGAGCAAAAAAGAAAAAGAAAACGCTTTGTGGATTTATTTTCCCAAGTTTACTCATTTCCAGGAGGGTTTACGAGGGAAGTGGAAGATCAAATACATTTAACTTTTATATTGCATTTTTTAAAAGTTTGTTTATTCTGTATAAATTATTTTTTTAAAATCAATATTAAAAATCAAATACACATTTTTTAGACGTCCTATATAAGTGTGAAATAAGGTTAATGCAATAAAGATTTCATATTACTTTTACGTTGTTGACCAAATCTTATCAAATTCATTAAGCCGTATTTATTTAGAATGATATATAATATTTAATCTAAAAAATAACTCAAAAAAGTATATACTCGTATGTGCGGGTGCTAATACATTTCCTTGCCTTACAATAAAATAGAATATAATAAAAAAACTTACCGTTTTAAAACTTAAAAACATATAAACCTTTCTAAATAAGTACATTAATATAAACACAAAACTAACATTAATTTTTGGTCACACTCATTTGTCAGTAGTACTTTATTTCATAAAAAAAACTTAAATTTCCTAATCATTTAAACTACTTAACATGAAATACACTTCTTGGTTACCTAAAATAGGGTTTCTTCATTTTATTTAAAAAACCAATATGACTAATCTGCACTACCAATCCAAAGATTTTCACTGTATCAATTATATATTAATAGTAGTTTTGAAACATCCTTTGCCAAAAACATACCTCATAATTTACTAAACCTCAAATTTTAAATAACAAACTTCAGCTTTATTGATCTCTCTGTGTGAAGTAATAAACTTTAAACTCAAGGAGTTGAGCGTAATAGGGTTACCTTAATCAAGATGAAACACTATTTTGGTTGATGAAAACCTAAAAGTTTTTCTAGTCTCTCTTCGTTTTTTGTTTGTAACAACCTAAAAATACAAATATACATGAATCGTTATAATGGTAAAATAACTGTTAGTTATTAAAAATTAGAAGTTAAAACAGTTCGAATTAATGATTATTTGACGTTTAGGTGGAGTTGAGATATCAAGCTATTGTAATTTAAATTCATGTCATTGAATTTTGAATTCTCGTTCTTAACCCTTTCATTGAGACATAATTAAAACATATATACTCATTAAACTATTTAATATCGTAACATAAATTATGTCTTAGAAAACTATATCCAGAATAAGATTTTGATATGAAAGAGTATTCTTAAAACATGCTTTGATATTTTAGGTTTTCTTGGTATTCTATATTTAAATTTGCTTCACTATCTAAGATATTCTTATGGAATTTTACCACCACATATTTTGGAGCTTCTAAACCCTTCCAATACACTTTTCAGAAGTCCTTTTTCCAAGTAGCCATCAGAATTAGAATTATGAAAGTTGAATCAAAGCAAACAAATAATTGGATTAAATTTGGAAGGACTGTAAAAAGAAGGTCCCTCTAACAAAAAAAGTCATCTAGTTGAAAAATCAAACTCCCTCATATCCACGTACAATATTCTAGCGGATACAAGAGTTGAGAGGTTGTGTGTAGTTAATTGTATTGGATAAAAATGTGATTAAAATTTGCATCACAAGTTTCAAAAGAGTCATTACACAAGATGCAAATATTGATGTAAAAACATCATCAAAAGTCATCTAGACATAATAAAAGTTCGACAAAAGATATTAAAGAAAAAATCAACTAACATTATGTAAGAAAATAGAAAGTCTACATCAAAAATTATTTGTTAAAGAAGTAATATAGTATAAAGTTGTTATTAATAAATAATATATTTATCAATACCATATACTATTTAATAGATAATTAAATTATATAGAGTAAAATATACAAGAAATTATACATTTCAACTAGTATAATTATAATGCAACAAAAAAGAATATTTAATGAGAATAAGGTATTATATTAACTGAAAACAAGAAAACAAGTAAATAACAAAAAATATCCAAATATTTATTATCTTCTCAACCAAATAAAAAACTTATATTCATGTTTATTCCAAATATTCCTTCCATATGAGTACTTAAATAAATGAAAGTATAATCTATTTATTTGGAATACTATTTTCTATGATAATTCTAATAAGATTGAGATAATGTTACAATGTTCTTCATAAGAAATCAAATTATATGTAGAAATAATTTTTATGTCCATATTGTTTTTCTAATGTTACTTAATGTCAAGAACATTTACTTTATGTTTTGATTTTATAATATTTTGCGTATGAAATTTGTTTTAAGATATACATATTATTAGTTTTATCATATACTGAGTAAATAAATGTATATATTTAGATATCTATGTTAAGGAATGAATTGAAAATTTTATGAGTTCAAATTGTATGAATTAAAAAATAAATCAAAATAAAATGAGAAGTATGGGGACAGTAAAAAAAAATTTATAACACTAAGATACGAGCGATAAATTGTGAAACTCTACTAAGTGCCAATTTAGAAGTGTTTATAGGGAAAAATATTTAATAGTGCTTCTAGAACATTCTAAGTGTGTTAGTCCCTAAAAAACCTTTTTAAGAGAACTATCAAATATATGCTTCTTAAAAAAATATACTTAAAGTGATTTTAGATTTTAAAATAATTTTTATAATTTTTTAAAATATTTCAATTCAATTCTAAAAGCGTTTTTATATTAAAATAAGCAGTTCTGAACAGACACTATGTATATATACCTCTCTTGAATACAATAAATATATTATTTATATCTATTAGTTTAAAGGTATTTTATAAATGTTTATAATTTTTTAATGTATTATAGTTTTTTTAAAATTTTAGGTACACAGGAAGAACAAATGAGTAGTTAAATATTATTGAATAATCTTAAGGCTAACTAAACCAGGTCCGTCATCCTTTACTACTAAATTTAAATACATTATTTGACTTAAATCTCACACACAACACTTTTATCATTCTCTCAATTTATATTGCGTGTTATAATTTCTTCAAGATTATCTTTCTCGTAATTGTTATTTATATTGAAATATATATATTTGTTTAAAATACATCAAAATCCTCATTAATTAGAGTAACCAAGTACAATACTATTACAAATGGTTACAATATTCTCGTTTTTATGACATTTCATTATATTGATCCTTGTTTAAAAGAATTGTTTTGATAAAATGTTAAGACCATAAATCAAATTTTATAGTCTTTTAAGGATAAAAAATTCCACAAATCTAATAACTCACTCAAACATCTTGAACTACTAACCAATTTTATTTTTTATGGATTTTAAATGTTATTAAATTTATTGCCCATACAGTTTTTGTCACAAATAATATTATTGTATTTATATTTAATTTATAAATTATATCTATTTGAAATTAATATATAAACTAAAATATTTTAATATCCTAGAGTGAACAATATAAAAATTTAAATTATTACTATTATACACAATTTTATTTTAAAATAAACAACAATTTAGAATTATATTTTACTACAATTTCTTTTTGTTTACTAATTTTAATGTGATTTTGATTACTATAATTATATGGTATGTATCTCAAAACTTTTCAAATATATTATAGAATAATAATTACGCTATTAAAAATTGTATTAACATATAAACAAGTTATACATATATTACTAATGTTTGTCATATATGTTTAGGCTTGGAATTCGAAAGGAAGATTTACCAAAGTATGAAGAGCAAAAAAGAAAAAGAAAACGCTTTGTGGATTTATTTTCCCAAGTTTACTCATTTCCAGGAGGGCTTACGAGAGAAGTGGAAGATCAAATACATTTAACTTTTATATTGCACTTTTTAAAAGTTTGTTTATTCTGTATAAATTATTTTTTTAAAATCAATATCAAAAATCAAATACAAATTTTTTAGACGTCCTATATAAGTGTGAAATAAGGTTAATGCAATAAAGATTTCATATTACTTTTACGTTGTTGACCAAATCTTATCAAATTCATTAAGCCGTATTTATTTAGAATGAAATATAATATTTAATCTAAAAAATAACTCAAAAAAGTATATACTCGTATGTGCGGGTGCTAATACATTTCCTTGCCTTACAATAAAATAGAATATAATAAAAAAACTTATAGTTTTAAAACTTAAAAACATATAAACCTTTCTAAATAAGTACATTAATATAAACACAAGACTAACATTAATTTTTTGTCACACTCATTTGTCAGTAGTACTTTATTTCATAAAAAAAACTTAAATTTCCTAATCATTTAAACTACTTAAAATGAAATACACTTCTTGGTTACCTAAAATAGGGTTTTTTCATTTTATTTAAAAAACCAATATGACTAATCTGCACTACCAATCCAAAGATTTTCACTGTATCAATTATATATTAATAGTAGTTTTGAAACATCCTTTGCCAAAAACATACCTCATAATTTACTAAACCTCAAATTTTAAATAACAAACTTCAGCTTTATTGATCTCTCTGTGTGAAGTAATAAACTTTAAACTCAAGGAGTTGAGCGTAATAGGGTTACCTTAATCAAGATGAAACACTATTTTGGTTGATGAAAACCTAAAAGTTTTTCTAGTCTCTCTTCGTTTTTTGTTTGTAACAACCTAAAAATACAAATATACATGAATCGTTATAATGGTAAAATAACTGTTAGTTATTAAAAATTAGAAGTTAAAACAGTTCGAATTAATGATTATTTGACGTTTAGGTGGAGTTGAGATATCAAGCTATTGTAATTTAAATTCATGTCATTGAATTTTGAATTCTCGTTCTTAACCCTTTCATTGAGACATAATTAAAACATATATACTCATTAAACTATTTAATATCGTAACATAAATTTTGTCTTAGAAAACTATATCCAGAATAAGATTTTGATATGAAAGAGTATTCTTAAAACATGCTTTGATATTTTAGGTTTTCTTGGTATTCTATATTTAAATTTGCTTCACTATCTAAGATATTCTTATGGAATTTTACCACCACATATTTTGGAGCTTCTAAACCCTTCCAATACACTTTTCAGAAGTCCTTTTTCCAAGTAGCCATCAGAATTAGAATTATGAAAGTTGAATCAAAGCAAACAAATAATTGGATTAAATTTGGAAGGACTGTAAAAAGAAGGTCCCTCTAACAAAATAAATCATCTAGTTGAAAAATCAAACTCCCTCATATCCACGTACAATATTCTAGCGGATACAAGAGTTGAGAGGTTGTGTGTAGTTAATTGTATTGGATAAAAATGTGATTAAAATTTGCATCACAAGTTTCAAAAGAGTCATTACACAAGATGCAAATATTGATGTAAAAACATCATCAAAAGTCATCTAGACATAATAAAAGTTCGACAAAAGATATTAAAGAAAAAATCTAGTAACATTATGTAAGAAAATAGAAAGTCTACATCAAAAATTATTTGTTAAAGAAGTAATATAGTATAAAGTTGTTATTAATAAATAATATATTTATCAATACCATATACTATTTAATAGATAATTAAATTATATAGAGTAAAATATACAAGAAATTATACATTTCAACTAGTATAATTATAATGCAACAAAAAAGAATATTTAATGAGAATAAGGTATTATATTAACTGAAAACAAAAAAACAAGTATATAACAAAAAATATCCAAATATTTATTATCTTTTCAACCAAATAAAAAACTTATATTTATGTTTATTCCAAATATTCCTTCCATATGAGTACTTAAATAAATGAAAGTATAATCTATTTATTTGGAATACTATTTTCTATGATAATTCTAATAAGATTGAGATAATGTTACAATGTTCTTCATAAGAAATCAAATTATATGTAGAAATAATTTTTATGTCCATATTGTTTTTCTAATGTTACTTAATGTCAAGAACATTTACTTTATGTTTTGATTTTATAATATTTTGCGTATGAAATTTGTTTTAAGATATACATATTATTAGTTTTATCATATACTGAGTAAATAAATGTATATATTTAGATATCTATGTTAAGGAATGAATTGAAAATTTTATGAGTTCAAATTGTATGAATTAAAAAATAAATCAAAATAAAATGAGAAGTATGGGGACAGTAATAAATTTTTTATAACACTAAGATACGAGCGATAAATTGAGAAACTCTACTAAGTGCCAATTTAGAAGTGTTTATAGGGAAAAATATTTAATAGTGCTTCTAGAACATTCTAAGTGTGTTAGTCCCTAAAAAACCTTTTTAAGAGAACTATCAAATATATGCTTCTTAAAAAAATATACTTAAAGTGATTTTAGATTTTAAAATAATTTTTATAATTTTTTAAAATATTTCAATTCAATTCTAAAAGCGTTTTTATATTAAAATAAGCAGTTCTGAACAGACACTATGTATATATACCTCTCTTGAATACAATAAATATATTATTTATATCTATTAGTGTAAAGGTATTTTATAAATGTTTATAATTTTTTAATGTATTATATTTTTTTTTAAATTTTAGGTACGCAGGAAGAACAAATGAGTAGTTAAATATTATTGAATAATCTTAAGGCTAACTAAACCAGGTCCGTCATCCTTTACTACTAAATTTAAATACATTATTTGACTTAAATCTCACACACAACACTTTTATCATTCTCTCAATTTATATTGTGTGTTATAATTTCTTCAAGATTATCTTTCTCGTAATTGTTATTTATATTGAAATATATATATTTGTTTAAAATACATCAAAATCCTCATTAATTAGAGTAACCAAGTACAATACTATTACAAATGGTTACAATATTCTCGTTTTTATGACATTTCATTATATTGATCCTTGTTTAAAAGAATTGTTTTGATAAAATGTTAAGGCCATAAATCAAATTTTATAGTCTTTTAAGGATAAAAAATTCCACAAATCTAATAACTCACTCAAACATCTTGAACTACTAACCAATTTTATTTTTTATGGATTTTAAATGTTATTAAATTTATTGCCCATACAGTTTTTGTCACAAATAATATTATTGTATTTATATTAATTTATAAATTATATCTATTTGAAATTAATACATAAACTAAAATATTTTAATATCCTAGAGTGAACAATATAAAAATTTAAATTATTACTATTATACACAATTTTATTTTAAAATAAACAACACTTTAGAATTATATTTTACTACAATTTCTTTTAGTTTACTAATTTTAATATGATTTTGATTACTATAATTATATGGTATGTATCTCAAAACTTTTCAAATATATTATAGAATAACAATTACGCTATTAAAAATTGTATTAACATATAAACAAGTTATACATAAATTATATTATGTTAAATAAATTAAAATAACTATTAAAGACACCATAACTCAACACTTATTAGAGGTTTTAATTAAAAAATAATAATATAAAACAAAAAATTACTAAAATCTCACAAATAATTCATTCATACTAGCCAAATGAAAAATTAAATTCTAACCTAGCACATATGAGGTTAGTAAATATATTCAGGTGTTGTCAATATAAAATTATCGTTGTATAAGTATATGTATGAAAGATTTTAAGTTATGCGTCAAACATAGCTAATTGGCATAAGAGTATGTTGTTGTCTTATATTCATATTCAAATTTAATATATATTTAATTATTTTTTTACTTAGACAACCTATTATATATCGTTATCAACTAATATGATATGACTACTTGTTTCATATAATAATTTAAAACCCATTAATAGGTCTCTTTCTGCTTGAATATTTAATATTTTAATCATAAACATTAAGTCCAAATTTTACACCTAGTTTTATTTTATTAATTATTATATTTCTACTAAATAAAAATAAAATCTTTTAATATTATATTTTTTGTATGAATGTTATAGTTAACAAATTTTTCAGTCACATACATTATTACATTACTATATTTAATAAAAAATTGTTACAGTATATAAAAAAATAGATATTATAGATGAAAAATTATTTAATCAAGAAATAATATTATACTAAAAGAAAACAGGGAATCGAAACACAATTTATGGCCTTTGGCGAAGCTATCGGTGTAGATATTTCTGACACCTTACACTACATTAAAAAGTATATTAAAAAGAGTTGCATCTAATTAGAATTTTAATATGATATTTATAACTATTAGGGTAATATATGTTATTAATCATATTGTTTCTAGCTTCATATGTGACAAAGTTGTAATTTGTAATCTTCGAACACCCAATTGTTTTATCTAATATAATTTTTAATGTAATGTTATCTTGACACATTTGTCTACAACCTTGTTAATTTTATTTAAACTAATAACTAAAACACCAATTTGTTCATAAAAAAATAAAACAGAGAAAATTTATCATTGTATATATCTTTTAAGAAAAATAAGTTTAATACAGTAAAGATTTAGTATTACTTTTACATTGTTGACCAAATATTATCAAATTCATTAAATAGTATTTTATTAGAATGAAATCTAATATTTACTCTAAAAACTAAATCAAAAAAATTATATACTCACATGCACTAGTTGTAATACATTTACTTTCCTCCCAATAAAATGAAATATTAATAAAAAATAACCTTTAAAATCTTAAAAACATAGAAACCTTTCTAAATAAGTACATTCATATAAAACTATGACTAACTGTAATTTATAGTTAAACTCATTTATCGGCAGTACTTCATTTTATAAAAAAAACTTATATTTCTTAGCCATTTAACCTACTTAATGAGAAATAAACTTTTCTACTTCCCTCAATAAGGTTTATTTCATTCTATTTAAAAAAACAAGACTAATAATCTTCAGTGCCAATGCAAATATTTTCACTCTATCAATTACATATTAATAGTATTTTTGAAACTCCCATTTTCCAAAAACATACCTCACAAGTAACTACACCCTAGAGTTTCAATAACAAAATCATTAGTTAAATAAAATTTACCCGAAAAGCTTTATTGATTTCTCTATATGAAGTAATTAACTTCATCAAACTCAAGGAGTTGAGCGTAATAGGGTTTCCTTAATCGAGATGAAACACATGTGTTTGGTTGATGAAAACCTAAAAGTTTTTCAAGTCTCTCTTTGTTTTTTGTTTGTAATAACCTAAAAAGATAAATATACATGAATGGTTAAAATGGTAATATAACTCGTTATTAAAAGATAGAAGTTACGAATATTAGCAAAACCTTTTCATAGCCACCCTTCATGATGCCCTATAAATATTAAAATTAAACAAATGGTTAACTAATTAAAAGAACAAAAAATAAAAATATTACACCTTAAAATGTATAAATTTATATAGAAGAAATCAATTTAAAAAAGGTTAAAACATAACAACAATAATTGCTCAACTAAGTGTAGTTTGACCGGTAAATACATATTTCGATGGTTAAAAATATGTGATGAGAGTTTCTCAAACTTTTATGGTTACTTCGATAAATATAAAATTGTAATATTTTTTACATATGGTTCTATAGAATTTTGGGTTTCAAACAGTATAATGGTCTATTAAAATAAAAAAATTAGATACATAGAGCAGCTTATTAATTGTTGTAATTTATATACATATTTATTTATTCGGGAATGCATTATTGTTGTTGAATCTTTCAATAATTATGTGGGTATGCAAACTTCCCAGTAAGTTATACCTCTTTGGTCAATTCAAAATTAATTCATATATATACTACCATTTTTATTTGGTATTCTAATAAAATTCCTGGTATAGATTGTGTTTGTCATCTTTCTATTCTTCGCCAATACGTTGAATCTAGTTATAGTTTACTTTTTTGTTTAGTCTATATATTTAACTATCACAAAAATTTATGTGTCTTGAAACCAAAATAATTTACAAAATAATAAAATCTATGGATACCAAAACAATTAAGATTATTATTTTATAGCATGCTTGTGTTAGAATGGAAATGGAATATAAATAAAATGTATTGGTATACAAGAATATGTGGTTGACTAGGACACTTTTTAGTTATATCTTTAGTATCCTAATCCATGTTTATCTTTTTTGTGTTTTTTATATATATTTGTTTAATTGATTAGTTAATTTTTCTATTCATTTTTATCCTGCTCCTTTTGGGTTGTAACCCCATTTAATGTTGTTTCTTTTTCGGAATTACAAAATCTAATACTTTATATTGATAGTATTATTTAGTAACCAAGTACATTGAGAAATTGCGTTAGACAACAACTGAATAAGAAAGTGACATGTGGTAAATAATATAATATTATTAGTTATGTAATAATTAGAATAGGTTAAAACTTTGAAGTACATTTATTCACAAATGATAATAATTCAGTTTGAAAAGAAAAAATCAAACTTACGGAATTAAATTCCACAATATTTGAAGAGATTCCAAAATAAATTTATAAAAGTATAGAACTGATAAATTTTCATGAACACGTTACACAAGAAAAAATTTCTTATAGGTTACAAATATAGGGGTGGACACATGTCAATGTGAAAATATTTTATCCATTAAAATACACCAAGTATTGGTACGACTAAATATAAGTTATTTTATACGATTATATCATCACATGCTCAACTATTAGGTTTTTATGTGATTTATACAATCTTATAATTTAAAATGTTTCATATATTTTAGTATGTATAATTATTTGTTGGTAAGGAAATTACAATACAAAAATATATCAAAAATTTATATTATCCAGAATATAATATACTATGTATATATATTATCTTTATATATAGACTCTTATGAGTAGTAACTTTTGAGGAAACTGAATTTTTTATTTGTATTTTCTAAATCAATTTTATAAAAATAAAGATCTAGCATGAATAATTTTAACTAATGAAACATTTAGCTTATAAAATTAGTTGCAATGCTACGAAAAAAAGTCATATAGTGATTTCTTGTGCTGGTAAGGGTGGTTGTGTTGATTGTGGATGTTATTTGTTTTTTAAAATTTAAAAAAAGAATATGAGGTGTCAAGAATGAAGAAGCTCAGAGCTACCAAAGAAGAAAATATATTTTAGCGTTTTTTATTAGTATTATAAAAATATCCAACATAAGATAATTGGTCCAAAATTAAATGTAACGTTATTCCACTTTAAAATTATCCTTATTTAGGCCCAAATAACAAATAATGGACTTTGAGTCTAAACTTATTTTAGTTGAAAAGTATTATAGAAAACCCACATGTGAACAAGTGTCGATCTTCACTAGTGGAGAGATATATAATAAATAGAATATATAGTGTATTTGAAACAAATTTTTCATGGATAAATATAATATAAAATTTGTGACCTCCATCAATTGTTGTGGTTGTCAAAGTAAAATAATTTTAAATGATAAACTTATTTTTTCTTCTCATCAAAGCCTTATTACATTAACCTCTACAAAATTGTAAATATCATTACTCTATCACCTAATCACCTAATGTGCAACGTTTTGTAGAAGATAATATTGATAGACAAGTATGAAGTTGTAGTAGTTTAATTAATTTGTAAAGATTATGAGAACGTAATTGTGTTTGGAAATCACTACAACATTTTTTTGGCCTCCTTTTATATTTCTAAGGCCATTCCAATGTGCAGTTTTGTAATGTTATTATACAACATATTCCCATACGTCATCCTGATGTGATGGCATAGTGTAAGTTGAGGTCATATACTCATCAATCACTACATTAGATTTTCAATATAACTTTGTTACGAGAAATGTAATTAAGATGATATGCATGTTTCTCTCATTATATCAAGTTATATGAGAAAAAATAGAAATAGTGATCTCAACTAGATTACAAAGAATCATCTGGCAGATTGTCTTCCTAATTATTGGATTATATGAAATTATATTGTTTATTAAAGTCTTTCATATCTTATTTGACTTGTAAGGTGTCATGTGTCTATTAAACTAATATATACTCTTGTTGTATTTATTTTTTGCCTTTCAATCTTTAAATGAATTAGATATATTTTGACAAAAAGGGCTACTATATATTTTTTTCTCATGTATATTTAATTAAATAATTATAAAAATACAATATCACAACATATCCTAAAGACACAGTTTGCAAGTTAATTAATAGTAACCCAAAACATCTCTACCCTAGACACTTATTACTACTGAAGTCTGCTAAAGGAAATCGTTGTCCACTACGGTGAAAGTTGCGTCTGATATCAAAGGTATCTTATCTGTTTCTCAGACGTAATGTTGTGAGCAACCATCTTGGAATCGATCGAGGCAAACTAACTCATCATCTAGTCCTCCAAAAAAACTTCATCGATAGAAGTATGTAAGATCTCCAAACCATCATTAAAATCGTCAACCTCTTTCAGCATATCATTAATTTCCTCCCCACCATCTTCAACATTTTTGGCGCCGGAAGGACAATCTCTAGCGACGAGTAGAAAAAGTTTTTTAGGTCATCAATTTTGAATTTTTGAGGGTCATGAACATTTTGGAAAGAGATATTTCGGCCTTTTGCGAGGGATTCTGGCACGAGGTTCTTGGCGAGTTGGCATAGGATGATTGTGTTCATCCATATAAGTCACAATAAGAATAGTAGGGCTAGTTTTGTTTTGATCTACTTGATTTCGACCTAGGCACTCCTTTGATGTGACACATTTGTAGTAACTCCTGGTTTTATTCAAAATATTAATTATAATTCATTTGAAACTTACTAAACATCTATAAATACATTAAAAAACAAATACGCATTTTTTAGACGTCCTATATAAGTGTGAAATAAGGTTAATACAATAAAGATTTCATATTACTTTTAAATTGTTGACCAAATCTTATCAAATTCATTAAGTCGTATTTATTTAGAATGAATTCTAATATTTAATTTAAAACTAAGTCATAAAAATTATATACTATTATGCAAGGGTGCTAATACATTTCCTTGGCTCCCAATAAAATGGAATGTAATAAAAAAATATAACCTTTTAAAACTTTAAGACATAGAAACCTTTCTAAATAAGTACATTAATATAAACCTAAGATTAACATTTATTTTTGGTCAAACTCATTTGTCGGTAGTACTGTATTTCTTAAAAAAACTTATATTTCTTAATCATTTAAACTACTTAACAAGAAATACAAATATTTGCATCCCTAAAATAGGTTTTTTCATTTTGTTTTAAAAAAACAAGACGACTAATCTTCACTACCAATTCAAAGATTTCCACGGTATCAATTACATATTAATAGTAGTTTTGAAACTCCCTTTTTCCAAAAGCATACTTCACAAGTAACTACACCATAGAGTTTAAATAACAAACTCACTAATAAATAAAATTTACCTAAAAAGCTTTATTGATCTATCTATACGAATTAATAAACTTCTTCAAACTAAAGGAGTTAGGCGTAATAGGGTTTCCTTAATCGAGATGAAACACTACTTTGGTTAATGAAAACCTAAAAGTTTTTCTAGTCTCTCTTTATTTTCTTTTTTTATTAATCTTAAAATAAAAATATACATGAATGGTTAAAATTTTAAAAGAACTAGTTATTAAAAGTTAGAAGTTAAAAGTATTAGCGGAACCTTTTCATAGCCACCTTTCTTGGTGACCTACAAATATTTTAATAAAACAAATAGTTAACTAATTAAAAAACAAAAAAAAAAACAAAGAAATAACACCTTAAAATGATTAAATTTATATAGAGGAAATAAATTTAAAAAATTAATTAACTAATTATAGTTTGCATATTTTGATGGTTAAAACTATTGATTGGGAGTTTCATAAAATTTTATATTTACTTCGATGAATATAAAACTGAATTTTTTTTTACATATGGCTCTATAGAATTTTGGGTTCCAATATTGTAATGTACTCATACAACAGAAAAAATAGATATACAGCGTGGGAGTTTATTTATTTGGGAATGCATTATCGTTGTTAGATTATTTATCGATCGGTTTTTTGTATTTCTCTTATGTTTCATATATTTTTTTGATCTATCAATCATTACATGGGTATCCAAACTTCCTGGAAAGTAATATTTCTTTGGTGATTAAAAAAATTATTTTAGTTAACATTCATATATATGAAACGTTTTTGTTTGTTGTGTTAGATTGAATTCTTTATATAGATTGTGTTTGTCATCTTTGTATTCTTCGACAATATTTTATATATCTATTTATAGTTAACTTGTTTGTTTTGTCTATATATTTAACTAGGTATTACACAACAAAAAATTAAGTGAACTAACACAAAAATAAATTAATAAATAATAAAATCTATGTATACCAAATAAATTAAGACTATTATTCTATATGTTCTAGCATGGTTTTGTGAGATTGGTAAGGGAATGGAATAAAATGTATTCTATTGTATTTGTATATACAAGAATATATGGTTGGTTCAAATATAGTGGGATTAATTTTTATATAATGTATTGGCTATGTAGGCCACTTTCTGGTTATAATTTTAGTATCATAATTCTAATTTATTTTTATTTGTCTTTTATTATATATATTTGTTAAATTTATTAGTTAATTTTTCTATTCATTTTTAACTTGCTCCTCATGGGTTGTAACCCCGTTTAATGTTGTTTGTTTTTCTTAAATAAAAAATCTAATACTTTATATTGATAGTGTTAATTCGTAACCAAGTTCATTGTCAAATTGCACAAGACAACAACTCAATAAGAAAGTGACAGATGGCAAATAATATAATCCTTAGTCTAATTTATGAGTGGACACATGACAATTTGAATATATTTATCCATTAGAATACACCATGTATTTGTAGGACTGAATGTAAGTTATTTGATACTACGAATATATCAACACATGCTCGACTATTAAGTTTTTGTGTAACTTATACAATATTCTAATTTAAAATGTTTAGTATATCTTAGTATGTATAATTATTTATGGTAAGGAAATTACAACAAAAAAATATATCAATAATATATATTATTCAAAACATAATATACCATATAATTATAAAGTGATTAATATACTAACCTTGATTATTTTAAGAATATATCTGGATATTATCGAAATGCAATGATCATCGATCTCTGAACTATACTTTAAAATTACTTCAATTTTTATAGAGTACACCACCTTATGAAAAAAATGATTACATGTGAATAATTAGAACCATACATTATTTTTATAATATATAAGAATCCATTGTATTTAACATTAAACTATTCATGAATATTTTGATATTTTTTATTTTTTAATTAAATAAAATTATATATCATTAACCCATAAACCACCACATCATATTAATTACATTTTTATATAAGAAAAAAGTATTTGTAAATAACATCTAAAAATATTTTTTAAATAAATATTTCTCTCAATTATATCAAGAAAATATGAATTTTTTTATATGACTAGTTAGATTTAATATAATTTTTACATAAAAGAATAAGATCTCAAATTGCCCAACAGAATGAAAATATTTATAATGAAAATATTTGTTTTGTAATGAAACTTTTTGTTTTGTATAAAATCTTATGAGTAGTAACTGCTTTATAGGATCTCAATTTTTTTTATTTGGATCTGGGATCTGAATTTTTTTTATCTATATTTTCTAAATCAATTCCAAAAAATATATATCTAGCATGAATAATTTTCACTTATAAAATGTTTAGCTTATAAAATTAGTTGCAATGTTACAAAAAATGTCACATACCGATTTCTTATGGTGGGTGGGGGTGGTTGTTTGATGGTGGACTTTTTTTTTCATTTATAGAAAAGATAAATTGTCAAGAAAGAAGAAGCGGAGAGATACCAAAGAAGGAAATAAATTTTAGGTTTTTTTTATTAGTACTAGTAGGTACTAGAAAAATTAAAACATAAGATAATTGGACCCAAACAAAATGTAACTTTTTTCACCTCTAGACTTATCCTTATTTAGACCCAAATAACAGATAGTGAACTTTTAGTCTAAACTTATTTTAGTTGAAAAATATTATAGCAAGCCCACCTGTGAACAAGTGTCTTCATCTTCACTAATGGAGAAATATATAATCAATGTAATACATAGTCTATTAGAAACAAATTTTTCATTCATACATATAATATAAAATTTGTGACTTCCATCAGTTGTTGTGATTCTCAAAGTACAATATATTTAATTTATAAACTTATTTGTTCTTCTCATGAAAGCCTTATTACCTTAACCTCAACAGAATGATAAATCTCATTACTTGGTCACCTAATGTGCAATGATTTGTAAACGTTAATATGGATATAATAGACAAGAACAAAGTTGTACTAGTTTCGATAATTTATAAATATTATGAGAACCTTATGTGGTTTGGAAATCGATACAATATTTTTTTCCTCCTCCTCAATTGCTAAGGGCATTCCAATGTGTAATTTTGTAATGTTAGTAAACAACATGTTTTCTACGTCATCATTAGGTGATGTCGTAGTGTAAGTGGAGGTTATCTACTCACCAATAATTACGTTAGATTTTCAATATAACATTGTTACTAGAAATGTAATTAAGATTCTACTGAAGTCTCTCTCATTATATCAACTTTTATGAGTGAAAATGGAAATAGAAAACTCGACTGGATTACAAAGATTCATCTCGCATATTGTTGGGAATTTTATACTAACACCTTAGGTGTCGTGAGAGATGTGCTTACACCGCCTAGGCACAAATTAATGAAAAAAATTGATTAATTATAAAATGCCCCCTAGACGTAAGACCCTGGTCAACTGCCAAATCCACGAAATCGATTATACAAAATTGATTAAATATATACAGTAAGAGTTTGATTGACTGTTTATATTTGTATCGCATATTATGTGTTCGTCTGGCAATAAGATTAAAACATGTTGAAGAACGGATTTTAGATGTAATCAAAGGATTCGATTTGTGTTGGATTTTTCAATTTGAATTTTGTTATAAATTTTACAAATACACTCCCCGTATCGATAAGTTTTGATGATAAAGTCATTATCAAAAATATATAAGAGAACCTTAAGAGATTTGTAAACAGAGAGAGATTGAGATATGAGAAATGTGTATTTTATAGTAGGAGAGTAGAGACAAGAGTGTGTACATTTATTATCAAATTATTAGCATTTGTTTATAAGAAATATATACGACTTTGGAAGAATTATACCTGGATCAAATCCCTTACACTTCTTTATTTCACTAAACTTATCTATTTTGTATCACAGTCGAGGATGATGTCTCAGGATTCACCCATCTTTCTTACTACAAATTGTTTCTTATTAAATTTCTCTATATCTTTTGCAATTTGTGTTCCCTACTGTATCTTATGGACAATGTTGCTTGATGTGTCTGAACTTGCTGTTGTTATAGCATGTTATCTCTGTTTTTATTTTTAAAATTTCTCATGTGGATTGCTTGAACTTTCATTTCAATGAAATTTTTTTTCTTACACGATTCATTGTTTAATCAAATTTATTTATTGTTCATACTATGTAGTCAAAATAGAACATAAGAAAAATATAAAGTTATATTTATATTACAAAATAAAATATTTAACATATGTCCGCCTTTATAATTAATCCCTCCAATTTCTCAAATCAAGCTATTAGAGGGAGAAAAAAGTTGAACCATCTTGAACTAGTCTCAAACTTTATATAATGTATATGCGAATTTGAATAAGAATAAGTGGATATTATTATTTATCTAATTAGAATTTTAATATGATATTTATAACTATTAGGGTAATATATGTTAATAATAATATTGTTTCTAGCTTCATATGTGACAAAGTTGTAATTTGTAATCTTCGAACACCCAGTTGTTTTATCTTATATATTTTTTATGCAATGTTATCCTGACACATTTATCTGAAAATGGTCTTTAGCAAATTCACTTGAAAATGTGAGTAATTTCTATAAATTAATTCGAACTAAGCAATGAAAAAAAAACCTTGAAATTTTTTGTATAAATATTCCCATAAAAACTTGCAAAGTTGTATGATGGAAAAATATTTGCTACTTTTATAATCCATTGATATATTTGGCTATTTTATAAAACGGGACCTACACCGAAACAAAAACTTGTTTATAAATATTTTTATAAATTTATTGAGTTTCAAGTAGGTACAATTTAAATTCGAAAATCGCACGAACCAAACTAAACATTGTGACACACCTAAACTAAAAACCAAAGAATGTTTTCACATATACATACATATCAATTGAAAAATCAATCACTGCATCCATATTATAGGGACACATTAAGTGAGTGTAAACGAAATTTTTTCTTCTCATGCATAATTATTAACATATAACAATGTATTATTTTATCAAATTATAAATTTATCAATCAACATATTTTTTATGATTTTGCAAGATTCTAAAATGACATAGCTTTAAAACTTTCTTGGGATTTTCTCCCCAAGATGTAGGTCTACAAAAATAATCAATATTCATATACTAAAAGAAAATTTAAAATTATTTCATGAAAAATATAGGCTCAGATTCTTATTGATTCAGGTTATATGTCAAAGATATAGTTTATGTCTTAATAAAATATTCTATTTGATCACACAAAATACTTCTAGGATCTAAAATAATAGATATATATCCTTGTTGTATTAAAGCCTTTTCATACTCAAGAGTCGAGAATGTACTACCTTAGCGTAACCTAAAAAATCCTATTCCAAAACCCCCATGATATCAAACTCTGGTAGGAGTTAATAGAGGAGTTCTACCTAACAATCTGAATAATCCGCATATAGAGCAAGGTTTTTCTGAGAATAAGCCAATTTCATATTCAAGCTGTTTGATTCAAGCCAGATCACGATATGCAAAATCAATTTATGATTTATGGAAACTACGATGGTGCTACACAACAAGGTCAAGTTGTATGGAGTAAGATTTTTATACAGATGTGTGATACCTACATTACTCAACTTGTCACTCATGAGACACTATATTACACCATTTTACTATTTTGATTTACCGGAGGTGCGAGTGAATGGTTGTATCATCAACCATCACATACAATTATATCATGGACAAAACTGCAAGCAAGTTTCTTTGATTGCTATTATCCACACGGTATGATAATGAAGAATCAAACAGAGCTTGCCATTTTCCACCAAGACGATGGTTAAAGTGTAGGCGAGACATAGATAAAGTTTCAACATAGGTTAACTAGATGTCCACTTCATGGTTATACCCTTCAGTTTCAATTTGTGATGTTCTATCAAGGTCCGATTATAATTCACAATTGAAAATAAATTACATTGAAAGAGAAGATTTTTCAAAGAAATGTGCCCTTGTATTTTTTATTTATACCAAATCTTATTGTTATTAATTGTTTTGATTTTTAATGATCTGCATTACTAAAAAAAAATTGTCATTAACATATTTAGTTATATTTTTAAAAGTTAAGGAATACATTAACACACTAATATATAGATAATTAACAAATAATATGTTTATTTATAATAGATAAAATAGCATAAAGTGTCAAAAAATATTCTTAACATATCTTATTTTTCTCCCAAAATTTCAAGTTATGGTTCGGTTAAATTTGTTATCTTAATGGATTGTTGAGTTTGTTTAATTTGTTGAATATGTTTATAGGGGTTCATTTATAAAATAAGGCCCAAAAAACTTTATAAATAATTATTTTGTCAATTGAAGTCCACAATGCTAAAGAAGTCTTGAAATATCACTGTGGCTAGTTATGCATTTTTTTTGTTGTACAATCCTATTGACCACTAACACCAAAAGCCCAACCCATATTATATGTGTATATATTCAAACCCTATTTTCCAAAACTCTCCGCCTCCTTATTCCTTATTCTGTCCATCTCTACCTCTATATAAATCACCACTATAATAATGTAGGTAAGCGTATATGAATTTCCATTTCAGATATATGGGTAAATATTTACTTGATTTGTGTAAGCTTGTGAACAACATTGTATCGTTAATCACTAAGATCGATGGTCATAACATTTCAATTGAGGTATGCTTTTTTATTATACCTTTATTTATTCCTTATGGTTTGATTTTTATAGTTTTAATTTTAGGGTATCCGGTAAATGAATTTTGTATATAATTCTTGAACGTTATATATTCTTTAATTAACATAAATATATATTATTTTTAGGTTTCTGAATTATAAATTATTTTATAAAATACAACTATACATTATTTGATAAAATACATTTATACATTATTTTATAAAATACATGTGATGTTTATTAGTTTTCTTAAAATATTTGTGCATCTAAAACTAAGTTATTATCGTTCTCAACCTAACTATTTTGTTATGAACAAAGAAATAGCTCTATAAATCCACTAGTAAACAAAAAAGTTTAAATCTATATGGTAATTTTAACGACATACATATTGCATTTAAAAATATTTATTTAATCTCTAAAACATTATGTCTACTATTTACAAGAAGAAAAAAATGATTTATTAGTTAAAGCCACTCCTTCGAAGCAATATCATTCAACTATATATTTCAATATGAGTCTCGTTACTAAATTCCTTACCTATCATTTTATCACTCGTGCATGTGGTCACACTTTTCATATCTCAACTTTAAAATAAGTAATTTACTCAAAAATGAAATGTCTTTACAGGTTGTTATTCCTCTTCATCTTCAAGTTCTTTACATGTTCTTTACAGGTTCTTTACAGTGTTGAAATTACGGATGCGTATTTACCTCCATGGATAATATACAGTGTTTCTGAAGCTATTATTGGGTCTGATGAGACTAGTTTTGAAGCCAGGTATATATATATATATATATGCAGTAATTAAATATTAATATTGAAAATAATTAATTCAGTGTTATGTTATTATGATGTAGTTTTGTTATGGAACAAGTATCGATGGGATTTAATGATAGTTTAGAAATGGTTGAATAAAATTGTGAAGATGAAGAAGGATTGAAAAAGAGTGTTTGGAATAGGAAATGCCAAACTTTTTTCTCATATGAGTTGTATGTTTGTTAAAGGGTTTAAGTATAGTGGTGGATCTTATACTCTTTCTATTGGCCCTGTTTGATCTATATATGTATTTTGAATTCTTTTTTGGACACAAAATTTTCAAGGTTTATGTAATCTCTTGGTTGTATTAATGAGCTTTGTACAAGGTTTATTTTTGGGGCATTTTGGGTACCTTATCGTTGATATTTGAAAACAATTGGGTGAAGAAACACGGTTATGTTGAAAGTGAAATTTAAAGTATCTTGAAAACATTTCTCTATTTATAAAGATAGAAAATTATATGTTGTACATGCTTAATATACTTATAATTTAATTAATAAAACAACTATACTCTTACGTTATTGAAGGTCCACTAGTTAAGAGTGTTATCTTCATTAAAATATCTTCATTAAGAGTGTTACTTTTACAAGATAAAGGACTAAATTGCAGAAGATTCCTTACTTTTATACCATAAGTAAGAGAAAACAAAATATACAACAATTAATATGCTTTTTTCTTCCTTAGTCTTTACAGTTTACACCATGAAATTCCACAACATAATTGGAGGTTTTTCAAAATTGACATCTAAACTTAATAAAGGAACATAAACATCAAACAAAAATTAAAAATTGAAATGAAATATAATTAAGGATACGATTCGTTCAGAAGTAGTTTATAGTAGAAGCCCAAATAGCATGACCCCATTTTAAACAACAGAAGCCAAAAATCACTTTGGAAAAAAAGAAGAAGAGAGAAGCCCATCTTCAAACCCATCTTGCAACTGAATCTCTTTTAAATTAAATATAAAAGGAACATAACAAATTTAGCAAAACAACCAAATATATCTCTCTACACTTACTTCTCACCCGAAAAAAAGACTCACTTCTCAACGGAAAATACACTCATTTCTCACCGGAAAATTCTCTATTGTACGAGAAGGAAAACTCTTCATTTCACCACGTTGATTTCTATTTCTCAATTCAATGGCTTCTTAGCTTCGCTCTCTCCCTGTGCCTCTTCACCTCTTTTAATATGCAATTTGCTCAGGTACATATTGTTTGTCTCATAAATTATTGTCTTATCCGATTTCTTTTTCATGTTTAGCTATTATTCTTATCTGTAATATATGGAATTTCATTTAAACAATCAATTTTCTGATATTCATAATATATTTATTTATTTATAATTAGTTTAGGTCAAACCAATTGTAGAATTCATATAATGTAATGTAACTGTATGATATGATTATCTATAGATTAATTTTTTAATAGAGTTTATATAATAATTTTGTTTGAATCAAAGTGTGTTTTATCGATTAACCTGTGTTATTTAGTTGAATCAGTGTATGTTCTGAAATTGTTATGTAGTTGAATCAAAGTGTGATTTATCATTTAAGCTTTGTTATTTAGTTGAATCAGCGTATGTTCTGAAATTGTTATGTAGTTGAATCAAAGTGTGTTATGTAAACTAAGTATATTTAATAAATCATATCTTAATTGTTTAGTTTAATTATCTATACACTAAACTTGTTATGTAGTTAAATCAGATTTAAGAAAGGAAAACTATCCAAAGATTAACAAAAAATGGTTCAAGGAAAAGAAGTTTAAGTGGCTCTTCAAGTAAGAGATCAAACATTCCAGTACATTCTACTTCAAATGAGGCAGTCACATCGCCAGTATATCATGATTCCATACAATCACCACCCCCTGATATTTATATAATAGCAGTTGAATTAGTGAAGGGTAATAATTCTTTCACTCTTGTTATTTATATTGTTTATATATGTGTATATATGTGTATATATATTATCAAACTAATCGATTTGTCTTGGCATATAAGATAACTCAAAGGACACTAGTAAAGGAAGATATGGTACAACAGTGAAACTCTTTTTCAAGTAAGCTGTAATAAATAAAGTTCAAATTATCCATAATGGATTTGGCCAGCCCATTGGAAATGGATCAGATAAATTTTGAAGTTGGTATGGTGTTATTGCCAGACTTGGGAAGTTATCTCCATTAACTTATCCTGGTGGGATATGATGCCAAGCACGTTTAAAGAGTTACATCTCGAATTTCTAAAAGTAAGAAAAATGTTACTTCAATTATCTAACGCCTTAAAAGTTATTTGATATAAATCATTACTTTTTATTTTACAGATGTATTTTACTTTCGATGAATCTGCCTTGGAATACTATATAAGAAAAATTATAGGACAAAAATGGAAAGACTGGAAGAACACAGTGCATAGTTTTGTTGATTTAAATAAATTATTGGAGGAAAATATGGATAAGGCGATTGATGAACGAGTAGATCCAAACCAGTGGAAACAATTGGTTCCAGTTTGGTTTGACAAAGAGTATCAGGTATTGCTTTTGTTTAGTGGGGTTGCTCTTTAGTTATACCTACATGTATTGCTTGTCTCAGTTTCCTATCTACAGGTGAATGTATCCGAGAAAGCCAAACAATATAAAGCAAAGCATGATATCTTTCATACATGTGGTCAAAAGCCTTATGCTTAAATACGAGCGGATTTAGTAAGAATGATACTTTGATTAGCATGAGAATGATAGTAATTAACATTGAAATATATCTTTACAGGGACATGATGTTGGGATATTATATTTTTTCACCGAACACACACTCATGCTAAAGATGGAAGCATAAACCCGAGTGTTGATGAAATTTTGGTATTTATTTACTACCTTAGTTCCTAATGGATTTCAACATTTAGTGCATTCCTAATGGTTTAAATATTGTTTTAGGAACAATGTAAGCATATAATTGACAGCATGAATTTAAAGAGGGAAGAGGTGGAACACAGTCTTGATCTATAATCTGAGATCTTCAGTGAGGTAATGGGAAAAGAAGGGATTAGGACCTACTAGATCACATGTTCACGGATCAAACAAAGTTAATAAAATTACGATTGAGAAAATTCAAAAGAATTATGAAGCCGAGATGTAAAAATGCGAGCACAAGTGGAAGAGCTTAAAGAAGAACACAATACCGAGATGGCAGAAATGCAAGTTAAAATAGAATCAAAGTTTAACGAAGAACTTAAAGTGCAAAAGAAAGAGACAGATGATTTGAAGATTATGTTTAAATCTTTCATCTCCGCACCCAATAAAAAATCGTTTTTGAATAGGGTTTGAGTTTATATAGTTCTGCTAGTTGATTAAAACTCCCTCAGTTGGACTATTTTTGTATTGCTTTTTATGTAAAACTTCTATATTTTGTTATAACTCGGTATTTGTTAGCTTTTGTAATACATGGACATATTTTGGTTATGATGGAGTTAATTTTCGTTAATTTTTTAAGTGGTAACAAATTTGCACTAAGTTGTATCTTATTTTTCTTTACTTGATACTTAATTCCATTGAAGTGATGAAGCTGAACACGTTGAATGGAGCAAGATTCAGACATTAACTAACTGATGAGGTTGTGGTGCCTTATGACACCTTAAATCCTGTACCTACCTGAAGGTAATTATCATGCCTTAGGGTAACAGAATTGTTTTCTTCAAGTTTGAAATGATTATTTCGTTAATTTCTTTGCTTAAATTATAGACACTATTCTATGCAGATCCATTTGATGTGGAATCACAAAGGAAAACAGAAGAAGCTATCAGCCAGGTCATAATTTTCACATTTTCATCCACCAAATTACATTTTCAGTACATACAAAGTTTGTTTAATTATATATATTATGTTTGGATTTGTATTTATGCACAAAAGTATTGATGAGATCTGGGAAACTGCCTTGGAGCATAATCATGAAGCTTAAGCTAGAGTGGTATGTTTATTATACATACATACACGCTTTGAATCCATGTGTCACTATTTTGAGATTAACCTTTGAGAAACTGTTTAATTTAGTATGAATTTCATATTCAGTTATGAGAATGCTTTGATGAAGAGCCTGATGGAAACCGCCCAAAAGAAGTAGTGTTTAATGAAGCTTTGTTGACACGTGTACAGAACCAGAAAAATGAGACTTCAGAATCAGGTAATTAATATTAGTTCACAGATACTTATATAAAACTTACAAAAGAATTAGCATAGTTTATCTCTTATATTTGCAGCAAAATTAGCAGTGAATAATTCAAGCAAGATATTGAAACTTAACCAAATCTAAAAGTACCTCGATCAGATTTTTTTAAGATTCCACATTTAATCATACATGCTTATGTTAAATATGATTTTTTTTCGTTTGGTTAGCTATTTTGTCCAATCTGAGTTGGGTTCTTCTCAGCCAGCATGGAACAGAGTTGATTTACTTGTTAACAAGATGATGATTGGAGAAACGTATATTCCTACTTCCACTTGTCAATTAAATATTCTTTTCTTATATTTTAAATAACATATGCTTTTGTTTTTTCTCAGTGCAACTTTTACAGGAAACCATCGAAAAAATTGAATCCTTAAGAAATACATTATGTTAATGTAAATTCGTGCCTAATAATGTCTTTTATTATGGAATTTTAAGTTCTCAAAGAAGTGTATCAACAATTCTCAACTGATGTGCAGGTATATAATAAAAATAGATCATTACATTGTTTGTCAGAATTGCTTGTTATTACTTTTTTTCCCTTGTCGTTATATATGCTTTTCAAAATTTTAAACTTTCAGGTCCGAGAAGAAAGTAAAAGGGTTGGTCTAAAAATGAAGGTACGTGAAATGGTTTTGTGTTGAAACTAGGGGAAATACCAAATGGTCCCTGAACTATAGGCTAGTTATCAGTTAAGTCCTTGTGCTTTTCAATTTTCTTATATGGTCCTCGAACTATAGAAACTTGGTGCAGTATGTGCACGGTTAAGGATTTTGCAGGATATAGGGACTTATAATACAATTAACTCAAAAGAAGCACCTTTTATTGCTCGACTTCTGATTTTAAGATTTAAATTACACTACAGGTTGATCCAAGTTTTTATATGGAATAAAAATGTATTGAAGGATCTTATTGAAAATAAGGTATGAAAGATTGCAAGTATTTAATTTTACCATAACATTATTTAACAATGTATTTAATTTTACAGGAGTTGCAAATGCAATTGACTTAGCAGATAAATTTCTTCCAAAACTCAAGTCTTTGAATTGTAAGTTTCAAACTTTCGCCTATATTTTAGTAGATCCAACTACTTATTACTATGTTGTCCTTCATTTACTAGGCAAGCCTATGGTTATTATTTTTCGTGCATATTCCAAGGATCAAATCATCAAGATTCTACAACAAAGGATAATGGTAATAATTTCTTTACTTTAATCTTAATAACCATAATTTTAATAAAGAAAGTACTTATTTTATTAAATTTATACATCAAACAGGGACTCCCTTATAAAGTATTTCATCCACAAGCATTAGAACTATGTGCAAGAGTAAGTTTTTCTTTCTAAATCATTTTATTTAAAAATTAATCTATAAAAAGATCATATTTTGTTATCTAATGCAGAATGTTTCAGCTGCATCTAGTGATATGAGAAAGGCATTATGGGTTTGCAGGTTAGTAATAATTTTGTGTTTGCAAAGTTAAATAATTATGGTGACTAATTACTATTTATTTTTAATTTAGGAGTGCAATTGAGATGTTAGAAGCTGAAATAAAAGTATGTATTAATGATTTAAGCTCTTCTTTTGGTGAAGAACCTCAAAATATTATAGCAAAGCAAGAAAATTATATAGTAAGAGTTGATCACGTAGGGATTTCTTTGTCTAAAACATATAAATCTTCTGTAGTAGATATTATAAAATCTCTTCCACAGCATCAACATGTAAATAAATAAATAAAATAATGTTTACTTAATTGTTGAAATCTTATATACCTTTTATCCTTGTCTTGTTTTTTTACTGTAGTTTATTCTTTGTTCTGCTGTAAAACTTTTCCGTGAGGGTAAAAAGGATAGCACTGTTGGTGAGGTAAATTCTTTTTTCTGTGAGAAATTCAATGAAATTAAATATTAATATTTACTTATTTGTTGTAACCTTTGTGATGTAACAGTTGAATAAGTGTTATACTGATGTATGATAATATTTATAATGAAACTTTTTGTTTCATACAGACTCTTATGAGTAGTAACTTTTGAGCAAATTGAATTTTTTATTTGTATTTTCTAAATCAATTTAAAAAAAAAAAAAAGATATAGCATAAATAATTTTCACTAATGAAACATTTAGCTTAAAAAATTAGTTGCAATGTTACGAAAGAAAGTCATATACTGATTTCTTGTGCTGGTAAGGGTGGTTGTGTTGATTGAGGGTGTTATTTATTTTTTAAAATTTAAAAAAAGAATATGAAGTGTCAAGAATGAAGAAACTGAGAGCTACCAAAAAAGAAAATAGATTTTAGGGATTTTCTATTAGTAATAGAAAAATATCAAACATAAGATAATTGGTCCAAAATTAAATGTAACATTATTCCACTTTAAAATTATCCTTATTTAGGCCTAAATAACAAATAGTTGACTTTTAGTCTAAACTTATTTTAGTTAAAAAGTATTATAGAAAACCCACATGTGAACAAGTGTCGATCTTCACTAATGGAGAGATATATAATCAATGGAATATATAGTGTATTAGAAACAAATTTTTCATTGATAAATATAATATAAAATTTTTGACCTCCATAAATTGTTGTGGTTGTCAAAGTACAATATATTTAAATGATACACCCATTTGTTCTTCTCATGAAATCCTTATTACATTAACCTCTACAAAATTGTAAATATCATTACTTTGTCGCCTAATGTGCAACGTTTTGTAAAAGTTAATATGGATATAGTAGACAAGAACAAAGTTGTAGTAGTTTAATTAATTTGTAAAGATTATGAGAACCTTATTGTGTTTAGAAATCACTACAATATTTTTTTGGTCTCCTTTTATATTTCTAAGGACATTCCAATGTGCAATTTTGTAATGTTATTATACAACATGTTCCCCTACGTCATCATTATGTGATGGCGTAGTGTAAGTATAGGTCATATACTCACCAATCACTACGTTACATTTTCAATTTAACTATGTTACTAGAAATGTAATTAAGATTCCAATGATATCTCTCTCATTATATCAACTTTTATGAGTAAAAATAGAAATAGAAAACTCGACTGGATTACAAAGATTCATCTCGCGTATTGTTGGGAATTATATACTAACACCTTAGGTGTTGTGAGAGATGTTCTTACACCGCCTAGGAACAAATTAATGAAAAAAATTGATTAATTATAAAATTCCCCCTAGACGTAGGACCCTGGTCAGCTGCCAAAGCCACGACACCGAGTTATACAAAATTGATTAAATATATACACTAAGAATTTGATTGAGTGTTTATATTTGTATCACATATTATGTGTTCGTCTAGCAATAAGATTAAAACATGTTGAAGAACGGATTTTTAGATAGAATCAAAGGATTCGATTTGTGTTGGATTTTTCAATTTGAATTTTGTTACAAATTTTACAAATACACTCCCCGTATCGATTAGTTTTGATGATAAAGTAATTATGAAAAATATATAAGAGAACCTTAAGCGATGTATAAATAGAGACATATTAAGATATGAGAAATGTGTATTTTATAGTAGGAAAGTAGAGACAACAGTGTGTACATTATTATCAAATGATTAGCATTTGTTTAAATGAAATTTATACGACTTTGTAAGAATTGTACCTGGATCAAATCCCTTACATTTCCTTATTTCACTAACCCTATCTCTTTTGTGTCGCTGTCGAGGGTGATGTCTCGATTCACCCATCTTTCTTATTACCAATTGTTTTTTATTAAATTTCTCTGTATCTTTCGCAATTTGTATTCCCACCTATATATTATGGACAATGTTGCTTGATGTGTCTTAACTAGTTGTTGTTATAACATGTTATCTCATTTCTTATTTTTAAAATTTCTCATGTGGATTGCTTGAACTTTCATTTCAACGAAATTTTTTTTTTACACGATTCATTGTTTAATCAAATTCATTAATTGTTTATACTATGTTGTCAAAATATAACATAAGAACGATATAAAATTATATTTATATTACAAAATAAAATATTTAATATATGTCAGCCTTTATAATTAATCCCTCCAATTTCTCAAAGAAAGCTATTAGAGGGAGAAAAAATTTGAACCATCTTGAACTAGTCTCAAACTTTATATAATGTATATGCAAATTTGAATAAGAATAAGTGGATATGATTATTTATCTAATTAGAATTTTAATATGATATTTATAACTATTAGGATAATATATGTTAATAATCATATTGTTTCTAGCTTCATATGTGACAAAGTTGTAATTTGTAATCTTCGAACACCCAATTGTTTTATCTTATATATTTTTTTATGCAATGTTATCTTGACACATTTATCTGAAAATGGTCTTCAGCAAATTCAATAGAAAAGGTGAGTCATTTCTCTAAATTAATTCAAACTAAGCAATGAGAAAAAAACCTTGAAATTTTTGTAATAAACATTCCCATAAAAAATAGCAAAGATGTATGATGGAAAAATATTTGCTACTTTTATAACCCATTGATATATTTGGCTATTTTATAAAATAGGACCTACACTGTAACAAAAACATGTTTACAAATATTTTTGTAAATTTATTGAGTTTCAAGTAGGTACAATTTAAATTCGAAAATTGCACGATCAAAACTAAACATTGTGACACACCTAAACTAAAAAACAAAGAATGTTTTCACATATACATACATATTAATTAAAAAATCAGTCACTGCATCCATATTATATGGTAACATTAAGTGAGTGTAAGGGAAATTTTATCTTCTCATTCATAATTATTAACATATAACACTTTATTATTTTATTAAATTATAAATTTATCAATCAACCTATTTTTTTAATTTTGCAAGATTCTAATATGACAAACCTTTAAAAGTTGCTTGCGATTTTTTCCACAAGATGTAGGTCTACAAAAATACTCAAAATTCATATACTTAAAGAAAATTTAAAATTATTTCATGAAAAATTTAGGCTCAGATTCTTATTGATACAGGTTATATGTCAAAGATATAGTTCATGTTTCAATAAAATATTCTATTTGATAACACAGAATACTTCTAGGATCTAAAATAATGGATATATATACTTGTTGTATTAAAGCCTTTTCATACTCAAGAGTCGATAATGTACTACCTTAGCTTAACCTAAAAAATCCTATTCCAAAACCCCATGATATCAAACTCAGGTAGGAGTTAATAGAGGAGTTCCACCTAACAATCTAAATAATCCGCATATAGAGCAAAGTTTTTCCGAGAATAAGCCAATTTCATATTCAAGCTGATTGATTCAAGCCAGATAACGATATGGAAAATCAATTTATGATTTATGAAAACTACGATGGTTCTACACAACATGGTCAAGTTGTATCAAGTAAGATTTTTATACAGATGTGTGATACATACATTACTCAACTTGTCACTCAAGAGAAACTATATTACACCATGTTTCTATTTTGCATTACCGGAGGTGCGAGTGAATTGTTGTATCATCAACCATCACATACAATTATATCATAGACCAAACTGCAAGCAAGTTTCTTTGATCGCTATTGTCCACATGGTATGATAATGAAGAATCAAACACAGTTTGCTATTTTCCATCAAGATGATGGTTAAAGTGTAGGCGAGACATAAATAAAGTTTCAACATAGGTTATCTAGATGTCCACTTCATGGTTATACCCTTCAGTTTCAATTTGCGATGTTCCATCAAGGTCTCGATTAGAATTCATAATTGTATATAAATTACACTAAAAGAGAATATTTTTCAAATAAATGTGCCCTTGTATTATTTATCTATAACAAACCTTATTTTTCAAATAAATGTGCCCTTGTCTAAACTTATTTTAGTTGAAAAGTATTATAGCAAACCCACATGTGAACAAGTGTCGATCTTCACTAATAGAGAAGTATATAATCAATAAAATATATAGTGTATTCGAAACAAATATTTCATTGATAAATATAATATAAATTTGTGACCTCCATAAATTGTTGTGGTTGTCAAAGTACAATATATTTAAATGATAAACCTATTTGTTCTTCTCATGAAATCCTTATTACATTAACCTCTACAAAATTGTAAATATTATTACTTTGTCACCTAATGTGCAACGTTTTGTAAAAGTTAATATGGATATAGTAGACAAGAACAAAGTTGTAGTAGTTTAATTAATTTATAAAGATTATGAGAACCTTATTGTGTTTAAAAATCACTACAATATTTTTTTGGTCTCACTCATGGAGAGATATATAATCAATGGAATATATAGTTTATTAGAAACAAATTTTTCATTGATAAATACAATATAAAATTTGTGTCCTCCATTAATTGTTGTGGTTGTCAAAGTACAATATATTTAAATGATAAACTTATTTGTTCTTCTCATGAAAGCCTTATTACATTAACTTCTGCAAAATGGTAAATATTATTATTCTGTCACCTAATGTGCAACGTTTTGTAAAAGTTAATATGGATAGAAAAGAACGAAGTTGTAGTAGTTTAATTAATTTGTAATGATTATGAGAACGTGATTGTATTTGGAAATCACTACAATATTTTTTTGGCCTCCTTTTATATTTATAAGGCCATTCTAATGTGCAATTTTGTAATGTTATTATACAACATATTCCCCTACGTCATCATTATGTGATGGCGTAGTGTAAGTATAGGTCATATACTCACCAATCACTACGTTACATTTTCAATTTAACTTTGTTACTAGAAATGTAATTAAGATGGTACTCATGTCTCTCTCATTATATCAAGTTATATGAAAAGAAATAGAAATGGAGATCTCGACTGGATTACAAAGAATCATCTGGAAGATGATTATAAGAAATTATATGGTTTATTAAAGTCTTGCATATCGTATTTGACTTGTAAGGTGTCATGTGTCTATTAAACTAATATATACTCTTGTTGTATTTATTTTTTGCCTTTCAATCTTTAAATGAATTAGATATATTTTGACAAAAAGGGCTACTATATATTTTTTTCTCATATATATTTAATTAAATAATTATAGAAATACAATATCACAACATATCCTAAATACACATTTTACAAGTTAATCAATAGTAACCCAAAACATCTCTACCCTAGACACTTATTACTACTGAAATCTTCCAAAGGAAATCATTGTCCACTACGGTGAAAGTTGCATCTACTATCAAAGGTATCTTATCTGTTTCTGAGACGTAATTGTGTGAGCAACCATCTTGGAATCGATCGAGCCAAACTAACTCATAATCTAATCCTGCAAAATAATATTCATCGATAGGAGTATGTGAGATCTCCAAACCATCATTAAAATCTTCAACCTCATTCAACATATCATTAATTTCCTCCCGACCATCTTCAACAATTTTTTGCGCCGGAAGGACAATCTCTAGCGACGAGTGGAAAATTTTGTTTGGGTCATCAATTTTGAATTTCTGAGGGGCCAACACATTTTGGAAAGAGATATTTTGGCCTTTTGCGACTGATTCCTGCATGAGGTTCTTGGCGAGATGGCATAGTATTGTCGTGTTCATCCGTATAAGTTCCAATAAGAATAGTAGGGTTGGTTTTGTTTTGATCTACTTGCTTTCGACCTAGGCACTCCTTTGAAGTGACACATTTGTAGTAACTCCTGGTTTGATTCAAAATATTGATTATAATTCATTTGAAACTTACTAAACGTCTATAAATACATTAAAAAGCAAATACACATTTTTTGACGTCCTATATAAGTGTGAAATAAGGTTAATACAATAAAGATTTCATATTACTTTTACATTGTTGACCAAATCTTATCAAATTCATTAAGTCGTATTTATTTAGAATGAAATCTAATATTTAATTTAAAACTAAGTCAAAAAAATTATATACTCCTATGCAAGGGTGCTAATACATTTCCTTGGATCCCAATAAAATGGAATATAATAAGAAAAAATTTACCTTTTAAAACTTTAAAACATAGAAACCTTTCTAAATAAATTCATTAATATAAACCTAAAACTAACATTAATTTTTTGTCAAACTCATTGGTCGGTAGTACTGTATTTCTTAAAAAAAACTTATATTTCTTAATAATTTAAATTACTTAACAAGAAATAGACTTTTTTCATTTTTAAAAAAAAAAACAAGACGACTAATCTTCACTACCAATTCAAAGATTTCCACGGTATCAATTACATACTAATAGTAGTTTTGAAACTCTCTTTTTCCAAAAGCATAATTCTCAAGTACCTACACCATAGAGTTTAAATAACAAACTCACTAATAAACAAAATTTACCTGAAAAGCTTTATTGATCTATCTATATGAATTAATAAACTTCTTCAAACTGAAGGAGTTGAGCGTAATAGGGTTTCCATCATTGAGATGAAACACTATTTTGGTTGATGAAAACCTAAAAGTTTTTCTAGTCTCTCTTTGTTTTTTGTTTGTAATAATCTTAAAAGAAAAATATACATTAATGGTTAAATTTTTTGAAGAACTAGTTATTAAAAGTTAGAAGTTAAAAATATTAGCAGAACCTTTTCATAGCCACCATTCTTGGTGACCTACAAATATTAAAATTAGACAAATAGTTAACTAATTAAAAAACAAAAAAAAACAAAGAAGTAAAACCTTAAAATTTATATAGAGGAAATCAATTTAAAAATTGCTTTACTAATTTAAGTATGACTAGTTGATGCATATTTCAATGGTTAAAACTATGGATTGATATTTCATAAACTTTTATATTTACTTCGATGAATATAAAACTGAAATTTTTTTTACATATGGTTTTATAGAATTTTGGGTTCCAATATTATAATATGCTGATACAACCGAAAAATTAGATATACAGCATGGGAGTTTATTTATTTGGGAATGCATTATTGTTGTTAGATGATTTATCGATGATTTTTTTATATTTCCCTTAGGTTTCATATATTTTTTTTATCTACCAATCATTACATGGGTATCCAGACTTCCTGGAAAGTAATAATTCTGTGGTGATTGCAAAATTAATTTTAGTTAACATTCATATATATGACATGTTTTTGTTTGGTGTGTTAGATTGAATCCTTTGTATAGATTGTGTTTGTCATCTTTGTATTCTTCGACAATATGTTATATATCTTCTTATAGTTAACTTTTTGTTTAGTCTATATATTTAACTAGGTATTACACAACAAAAAATTTAATGAACTAAAACGAAAATAAATTACTAAATAATAAAATATATATGTATACAATATAAATTAAGAATATTATTCTATATGTTCTAGCATGGTTGTGTGAGATTGGAAATGGAATGGAAAGAAAATGTATTGTATTTGTATATACAAGAATATGTGGGTGGTTCAAATATAGTGGGATTAATTTTTATATAATGTAATGGCTATCTAGGCCACATTTTGGTTATAATTTTAGTATCATAATTCTAATTTATTTCTTTGTGCTTTATTATATATATTTGTTTAATTTATTAGTTATTTTTTCTATTGATTTTTATCTTGCTCCTCTTGGGTTGTAACCCCTTTAACGTTGTTTGTTTTTCTTAAATAAAAAATCTAATACTTTATATTCATAGTTTTATTTAATAACCAAGTTCATTGTCAAATTGCACAAGACAACAACTCAATAAGAAAGTGACAGATGGAAAATAATATAATCATATTAGTCTAATTTATGGGTGGACACATGACAATATGAATATATTTATCCATTAGAATATACCATGTATTTGTAGGACTGAATGTAAGTTATTTAATACGAATAGATTAACACATGCTCGACTATTAGGTTTTTGTGTAACTTATAGAATATTTTAATTTAAAATGTTTAGTATATTTTAGTATGTATAATTATTTATGGTAAGAAAATTACAACAAAACAATATATAAATAATTTATATTATTCAGAACATAATATACCATATATATTATCTTTATATAATTATAAACTGATTAGTTTATGAATTATAATTATTTAATATAATTATAAAGTGATTAATATACTAACCTTGATTATTTTAAGAAGATATCTGGATATTATCGAAATGCAATGATCATCTATCTCTAAACTATAATTTAAAATTACTTCAATTTTTATAGAGTACACCACCTTATGAAAAAAATGATTATATGTGAACAGTTAGAACCGTACATTATTTTTATAATATATAAGTATCCATTGTATTTAACATTAAACTAATCATGAATATTTTGATATTTTTGATTTTTTAATTAAATAAAATTATATATCACTAACCCATAAACCACCAAATCATATTAATTACATTTTTATATAAGAAAAAAGTACCTGTAAATAACATCGAAAAATATGTTTTAAATAAATAATTCTCTCAATTATATCAAGAAAATATCAATTTTTTTATATGACTAGTTAGATTTAATATAATTTTTACATAAAAGAATAAGATCTCAAATTGCCCAACAAAATGAAAATATTTATAATGAAACTTTTTGTTTTTTTATAAAATCTTATGAGTAGTAACTGCTTTATAGGATCTCAAGTTCTTATCTGTATTTTCTAAATCAATTTCAAAAAATATAGATCTAGCATGAATAATTTTCACTTATAAAATGTTTAGCTTATAAAATTAGTTGCAATGTTACAAAAAATGTCATATACCGATTTCTTATGGTGGGTGGGTGTGGTTGTTTGATGGTGGACGTTATTTTTTTTATTTATAGAAAAGATAAATTGTCAAGAAAGAAGAAGTGGAGAGATACCAAAGAAGGAAATAAAATTTAGGTTTTTTTTATTAGTATTAGTAGGTACTAGAAAAATTAAAACATAAGATAATTGGACCCAAACAAAATATAACTTTTTTCACCTCCAGACTTATCCTTATTTAGACCCAAATAACAAATAGTGAACTTTTAGTATAAACTTATTTTAGTTGAAAATTATTATAGCAAGAACACATGTGAACTGAACAAGTGTCTTGATCTCCACTAATGGAGAAATATATAATCAATGGAATACATGGTCTATTAGAAACAAAATTTTCATTGATACATATAATATAAAATTTGTGACTTCCATCAGTTGTTGTGATTCTCAAAGTACAATATATTTAATTGATAAACTTATTTGTTCTTCTCATGAAAGCCTTATTACCTAAGCCTCAACATAATGGTAAATCTCATTACATGGTCACCTAATGTGCAATATTTTGTAAACGTATATATGGATATAGTAGACAAGAACAAAGTTGTAGTAGTTTCAATAATTTGTAAAGATTATGAGAACCTTATGTGGTTTGGAAATCACTACAATATTTTTTTTCCTCCTCCTTAATTGCTAAGGGCATTCCAATGTGTAATTTTGAAATGTTAGTAAACAACATGTTTCCTACGTCATCATTAGGTGACGTCGTAGTGTAAGTGGAGGTCATCTACTCACCAATAATTACGTTAGATTTTCAATATAACATTGTTACTAGAAATGTAATTAAGATTCTACTGATGTCTCTCTCATTATATCAACTTTTATGAGTGAAATGGAAATAGGAAACTCGACTGGATTACAATGATTCATCTCGCATATTGTTGGGAATTTTATACTAACACCTTAGGTGTTGTGAGAGATGTGCTTACACTGCCTAGGCACAAATTAATCAAAAAAATTAATTAATTATAAAATTCCCCCTTGACGTAAGACCTTGGTCAACTACCAAAGCTACGAAACCGATTATACAAAATTGATTAAATATATACACTAAGAGTTTGATTGAGTATTTATATTTGTATCCCATATTATGTGTTCGTCTGGCAATAAGATTAAAACATGTTGAAGAACGGATTTTAGATGGAATCAAAGGATTCGATTTGTTTTGGATTTTTCAATTTGAATTTTGTTATAAATTTTACAAATACACTCCTCGTATCGATAAGTTTTGATGATAAAGTCATTATCAAAAATATATAAGAGAACCTTAAGATATTTATAAATAGAGAGAGATTAAGATATGAGAAATGTGTATTTTTTAGTAGGAGAGTAGAGTCAAGAGTGTGTACATTTATTATCAAATGATTAGCATTTGTTTAACAGAAATTTATACGACTTTGGAAGAATTGTACCTGGATCAAATCCCTTACACTTCCTTATTTCACTTAACTTATTACCAATTGTTTCTTATTAAATTTCTCTATATCTTTTACAATTTGTATTCCCAACTATATCTTATGGACAATGTTGCTTGATGTGTCTGAACTTGCTGTTGTTATAGCATGTTATCTCTGTTCTTATTTTTAAAATTTCTCATGTGGATTGCTTGAACTTCCATTTCAACGAAATTTCTTTCTTACACGATTCATAGTTTAATCAAATTCATTTATTGTTCATATTATGTAGTCAAAATAGAACATAAGAACGATATACAATTATATTTATATTACAAAAGAAAATATTCAACATATGTCAGCGTTTATAATTAATCCCTTCAAATTCTCAAATCAAGCTATTAGAGTGAGAAAAAATTTGAACCATCTTGAACTAGTCTCAAACTATATATAATGTATATTCAAATTTGAATAAGAATAAGTGGATATGATTATTTATCTAATTAGAATTTTAATATGATATTTATAACTATTAGGGTAATATATGTTAATAATAATATTGTTTCTAGCTTCATATGTGACAAAGTTGTAATTTGTAATCTTCGAACACCCAATTGTTTTATCTTATATATTTTTTATGCAATGTTATCCTGACACCTTTATCTGAAAATGGTCTTTAGAAAATTTTGAAAATGTAAGTCATTTCTCTAAATTAATTCGAACTAAGCAATGAAAAAAAACCTTGAAATTTTTTGAATAAATATTCCCATAAAAACTTGCAAAGTTGTATGATGGAAAAATATTTGATACTTTTATAATCCATTGCTATATTTGGCTATTTTATAAAACAGGACCTACACTGGAAGAAAAACTAGTTTACAAATATTTTTATAAATTTATTGTGTTTCAAGTAGGCACAATTTAAATTCGAAAATCGCACGATCAAAACTAAACATTGTGACCCACCTAAACTAAAAAACAAAGAATGTTTTCACATATACATACATATCAATTGAAAAATCAGTCACTGCATCCATATTATAGGGACACATTAAGTGAGTGTAAACGAAATTTGGTCTTCTCATGCATAATTATTAACATATAACAATTTATTATTTTATCAAATTATAAATTTATCAATCAACATATTTTTTATGATTTTGCAATATTCTAATATGACATAGCTTTAAAACTTGCTTGCGATATTCTCCCCAAGATGTATGTCTACAAAAATAATCAAAATTCATATACTAAAAGAAAATTTAAAATTATTTCACGAAAAATTTAGGCTCAGATTCTTATTGATTCAGGTTATATGTCAAAGATATAGTTCATGTCTCAATAAAATATTCTATTTGATCACACAAAATACTTCTAGGATCTAAAATAATAGATATATATCCTTGTTGTATTAAAGCCTTTTCATACTCAAGAGTAGAGAATGTACTACCTTAGCGTAACCTAAAAAATCCTATTCCAAAACCCCCATGATATCAAACTCGGGTAGGAGTTAATAGAGGAGTTCCACCTAACAATTTGAATAATCCGCATATAAAGCAAGGTTTTTCCGAGAATAAGCCAGTTTCATATTTAAGCTGCTTGATTCAAGCCAGATCACGATATGCAAAATCAATTTATAATTTATGGAAACTACGATGGTGCTACACAACAAGGTCAAGTTGTATCGAGTAAGATTTTTAGACAGATGTGTGATACCTACATTACTCAACTTGTCACTCATGAGACACTATATTACACCATTTTACTATTTTGATTTACCGGAGGTTTGAGTCAATGGTTGTATCATCGACCATCACATACAATTATATCATGGACAAAACTGCAAGCAAGTTTCTTTGATTGCTATTATCCACACGGTATGATAATGAAGAATCAAACAGAGCTTGCCATTTTCCACCAAGACGATGGTTAAAGTGTAGGCGAGACATAGATTAAGTTTCAACATAGGTTAACTAGATGTCCACTTCATGGTTATACCCTTCAGTTTCAATTTGTGATGTTCTATCAAGGTCCGATTATAATTCACAATTGAAAATAAATTACATTGAAAGAGACGATTTTTCAAAGAAATGTGCCCTTGTATTTTTTATTTATACCAAACCTTATTGTTATTAATTGTTTTGTTTTTTCTATGATCTGCATTACTAAAAAAATTGTCATTAACATATCTAGTTATATTTTTAAAAATTAAGGAATACATTAACACACTAATATATAGATAATTAACTAATAATGTTTTTATTTATAATAGATAAAATAGCATAAAGTGTCAAAAAATATTCTTAACATATCTTATTTTTCTCCCAAAATGTCAAGTTATTACTCTTCATCTTCAAGTTCTTTACATGTTCTTTACAGGTTCTTTACAGTGTTGAAATTATGGATGCGTATTTACCTCCATGGATAATATATACAGTGTTTCTGAAGCTATTATTGGGTCTGATGAGACTAGTTTTGAAGCCAGGTATATATATATATATATATATATATATATATATATATGCAGTAATTAAATATTAATATTGAAAATAATTAATTCAGTGTTATGTTATTATGATGTAGTTTTGTTACGGAACAAGTATCGATGGGATTTAATGATAGTTTAGAAATGGTTGAATAAAATTGTGAAGATGAAGAAGGATTGAAAAAGAGTGTTTGGAATAGGAAATGCCAAACTTTTTTCTCATATGAGTTGTATGTTTGTTAAAGGGTTTAAGTATAGTGGTGGATCTTATACTCTTTCTATTGGCCCTGTTTGATCTATATATGTATTTTGAATTCTTTTTTGGACACAAACTTTTTAAGGTTTATGTAATCTCTTGGTTGTATTAATGAGCTTTGTACAAGGTTTATTTTTGGGGCATTTTGGGTAGCTTATCGTTGATATTTGAAAACAATTGGGTGAAGAAACACGGTTATGTTGAAAGTGAAATTTAAAGTATCTTGAAAACATTTCTCTATTTGTAAAGATAGAAAATTATATGTTGTATATGCTTAATATACTGGTAATTTAATTAATAAAACAACTATACTCTTACGTTATTGAAGGTCCACTAGTTAAGAGTGTTATCTTCATTAAAATATCTTCATTAAGAGTGTTACTTTTACAAGATAAAGGACTAAATTGCAGAAGATTCCTTACTTTTATACCATAAGTAAGAGAAAACAAAATATACAACAATTAATATGCTTTTTTCTTCCTTAGTCTTTACAGTTTACACCATGAAATTCCACAACATAATTGGAGGTTTTTCAAAATTGACATCTAAACTTAATAAAGGAACATAAACATCAAACAAAAATTAAAAATTGAAATGAAATATAATTAAGGATACGATTCGTTCAGAAGTAGTTTATAGTAGAAGCCCAAATAGCATGACCCCATTTTAAACAACAGAAGCCCAATATCACTTTGGAAAAAAAGAAGAAGAGAGAAGCCCATCTTCAAACCCATCTTGCAACTGAATCTCTTTTAAATTAAATATAAAAGGAACATAACAAATTTAGCAAAACAACCAAATATATCTCTCTACACTTACTTCTCACCCGAAAAAAAGACTCACTTCTCAACGGAAAATACACTCATTTCTCACCGGAAAATTCTCTATTGTACGAGAAGGAAAACTCTTCATTTCACCACGTTGATTTCTATTTCTCAATTCAATGGCTTCTTAGCTTCGCTCTCTCCCTGTGCCTCTTCACCTCTTTTAATATGCAATTTGCTCAGGTACATATTGTTTGTCTCATAAATTATTGTCTTATCCGATTTCTTTTTCATGTTTAGCTATTATTTTTATCTGTAATATATGGAATTTCATTTAAACAATCAATTTTCTGATATTCATAATATATTTATCTATTTATAATTAGTTTAGGTCAAACCAATTGTAGAATTCATATAATGTAATGTAACTGTATGATATGATTATCTATAGATTAATTTTTTAATAGAGTTTATATAATAATTTTGTTTGAATCAAAGTGTGTTTTATCGATTAACCTTTGTTATTTAGTTGAATCAGTGTATATTCTGAAATTGTTATATAGTTGAATCAAAGTGTGATTTATCATTTAAGCTTTGTTATTTAGTTGAATCAGCGTATGTTCTGAAATTGTTATGTAGTTGAATCAAAGTGTGTTATGTAAACTAAGTATATTTAATAAATCAAATCTTAATTGTTTAGTTTAATTATCTATACACTAAACTTGTTATGTAGTTAAATCAGATTTAAGAAAGGAAAACTATCCAAAGATTAACAAAAAATGGTTCAAGGAAAAGAAGTTTAAGTGGCTCTTCAAGTAAGAGATCAAACATTCCAGTACATTCTACTTCAAATGAGGCAGTCACATCGCCAGTATATCATGATTCCATACAATCACCACCCCCTGATATTTATTCAATAGCAGTTGAATTACTGAAGGGTAATAATTCTTTCACTCTTGTTATTTATATTGTTTATATATGTGTATATATGTGTATATATGTGTATATATATTATCAAACTAATCGATTTGTCTTGGCATATAAGATAACTCAAAGGACACTAGAAAAGGAAGATATGGTACAACAGTGAAACTCTTTTTCAAGTAAGCTGTAATAAATAAAGTTCAAATTATCCATAATGGATTTGGCCAGCCCATTGGAAATGGATCAGATAAATTTTGAAGTTGGTATGGTGTTATTGCCAGACTTGGGAAGTTATCTCCATTAACTTATCCTGGTGGGATATGATGCCAAGCACGTTTAAAGAGTTACATCTCGAATTTCTAAAAGTAAGAAAAATGTTACTTCAATTATCTAACGCCTTAAAAGTTATTTGATATAAATCATTACTTTTTATTTTACAGATGTATTTTACTTTCGATGAATCTGCCTTGGAATACTATATAAGAAAAATTATAGGACAAAAATGGAAAGACTGGAAGAACACAGTGCATAGTTTTGTTGATTTAAATAAATCTTTGGAGAAAAATATGGATAAGGCGATTGATGAACGTAGATCCAAACCAGTGGAAACAATTGGTTCCAGTTTGGTTTGACAAAGAGTATCAGGTATTGCTTTTGTTTAGTGGGGTTGCTCTTTAGTTATACCTACAGGTATTGCTTGTCTCAGTTTCCTATCTACAGGTGAATGTATCCGAGAAAGCCAAACAGTATAAAGCAAAGCATGATATCTTTCATACATGTGGTCAAAAGCCTTATGCTTAAATACGAGCGGATTTAGTAAGAATGATACTTTGATTAGCATGAGAATGATAGTAATTAACATTGAAATATATCTTTACAGGGACATGATGTTGGGGATATTATATTTTTTCACCGAACACACACTCATGCTAAAGATGGAAGCATAAACCCGAGTGTTGATGAAATTTTGGTATTTATTTACTACCTTAGTTCCTAATGGATTTCAACATTTAGTGCATTCCTAATGGTTTAAATATTGTTTTAGGAACAATGTAAGCATATAATTGACAGCATGAATTTAAAGAGGGAAGAGGTGGAACACAGTCTTGATCTATAATCTGAGATCTTCAGTGAGGTAGTGGGAAAAGAAGGGATTAGGACCTACTAGATCACATGTTCACGGATCAAACAAATTTAATAAAATTACGATTGAGAAAATTCAAAAGAATTATGAAGCCGAGATGTAAAAATGCGAGCACAAGTGGAAGAGCTTAAAGAAGAACACAATACCGAGATGGCAGAATTGCAAGTTAAAATAGAATCAAAGTTTAACGAAGAACTTAAAGTGCAAAAGAAAGAGACAGATGATTTGAAGATTATGTTTAAATCTTTCATCTCCGCACCCAATAAAAAAAATCGTTTTTGAATAGGGTTTGAGTTTATATAGTTCTGCTAGTTGATTAAAACTCCCTCAGTTGGACTATTTTTGTATTGCTTTTTATGTAAAACTTCTATATTTTGTTATAACTCGGTATTTGCTAGCTTTTGTAATACATGGACATATTTTGGTTATGATGGAGTTAATTTTCGTTAATTTTTTAAGTGGTAACAAATTTGCACTAAGTTGTATCTTATTTTTCTTTACTTGATACTTAATTCCATTGAAGTGATGAAGCTGAACACGTTGAATGGAGCAAGATTCAGACATTAACTAACTGATGAGGTTGTGGTGCCTTATGACACCTTAAATCCTGTACCTACCTGAAGGTAATTATCATGCCTTAGGGTAACAGAATTGTTTTCTTCAAGATTGAAATGATTATTTCGTTAATTTCTTTTCTTAAATTATAGACACTATTCTATGCAGATCCATTTGATGTGGAATCACAAAGGAAAACAGAAGAAGCTATCAGCTAGGTCATAATTTTCACATTTTCATCCACCAAATTACATTTTCAGTACATACTAAGTTTGTTTAATTATATATATTATGTTTGGATTTGTATTTATGCACAAAAGTATTGATGAGAACTGGGAAACTGCCTTGGAGCATAATCATGAAGCTTAAGCTAGAGTGATATGTTTATTATACATACATACACGCTTTGAATCCATGTGTCACTATTTTGAGATTAACCTTTGAGAAACTGTTTAATTTAGTATGAATTTCATATTCAGTTATGAGAATGCTTTGATGAAGAGCCTGATGGAAACCGCCCAAAAAAAATAGTGTTTAATGAAGCTTTGTTGACAGGTGTACAGAACCAGAAAAATGAGACTTCAGAATCAGGTAATTAATATTAGTTCACAGATACTTATATAAAACTTACAAAAGAATTAGCATAGTTTATCTCTTATATTTGCAGCAAAATTAGCAGTGAATAATTCAAGCAAGATATTGAAACTTAACCAAATCTAAAAGTACCTCGATCAGATTTTTTTAAGATTCCACATTTAATCATACATGCTTATGTTAAATATGATTTTTTTTCGTTTGGGTAGCTATTTTGTCCAATCTGAGTTGGGTTCTTCTCAGCCAGCATGGAACAGAGTTGATTTACTTGTTAACAAGATTATGATTGGAGAAACATATATTCCTACTTCCACTTGTCAATTAAATATTCTTTTCTTATATTTTAAATAACATATGCTTTTGTTTTTTCTCAGTGCAACTTTTACAGGAAACCATCGAAAAAATTGAATCCTTAAGAAATACATTATGTTAATGTAAATTCGTGCCTAATAATGTCTTTTATTATGGAATTTTAAGTTCTCAAAGAAGTGTATCAACAATTCTCAACTGATGTGCAGGTATATAATAAAAATAGATCATTACATTGTTTGTCAGAATTGCTTGTTATTACTTTTTTTCCCTTGTCGTTATATATGCTTTTCAAAATTTTAAACTTTCAGGTCCGAGAAGAAAGTAAAAGGGTTGGTCTAAAAATGAAGGTACGTGAAATGTTTTTGTGTTGAAACTAGGGGAAATACCCAAATGGTCCCTGAACTATAGGCTAGTTATCAGTTAAGTCCTTGTGCTTTTCAATTTTCTTATATGGTCCTCGAACTATAGAAACTTGGTGCAGTATGTGCACGGTTAAGGATTTTGCAGGATATAGGGACTTATAATACAATTAACTCAAAAGAAGCACCTTTTATTGCTCGACTTCTGATTTTAAGATTTAAATTACACTACAGGTTGATCCAAGTTTTTATATGGAATAAAAATGTATTGAAGGATCTTATTGAAAATAAGGTATGAAAGATTGCAAGTATTTAATTTTACCATAACATTATTTAACAATGTATTTAATTTTACAGGAGTTGCAAATGCAATTGACTTAGCAGATAAATTTCTTCCAAAACTCAAGTCTTTGAATTGTAAGTTTCAAACTTTCGCCTATATTTTAGTAGATCCAACTACTTATTACTATGTTGTCCTTCATTTACTAGGCAAGCCTATGGTTATTATTTTTCGTGCATATTCCAAGGATCAAATCATCAAGATTCTACAACAAAGGATAATGGTAATAATTTATTTACTTTAATCTTAATAACCATAATTTTAATAAAGAAAGTACTTATTTTATTAAATTTATACATCAAACAGGGACTCCCTTATAAAGTATTTCATCCACAAGCATTAGAACTATGTGCAAGAGTAAGTTTTTCTTTCTAAATCATTTTATTTAAAAATTAATCTATAAAAAGATCATATTTTGTTACTTAATGCAGAATGTTTCAGCTGCATCTAGTGATATGAGAAAGGCATTATGGGTTTGCAGGTTAGTAATAATTTTGTGTTTGCAAAGTTAAATAATTATGGTGACTAATTACTATTTATTTTTAATTTAGGAGTGCAATTGAGATGTTAGAAGCTGAAATAAAAGTATGTATTAATGATTTAAGCTCTCCTTTTGGTGAAGAACCTCAAAATATTATAGCAAAGCAAGAAAATTATATAGTAAGAGTTGATCACGTAGGGATTTCTTTGTCTAAAACATATAAATCTTCTGTAGTAGATATTATAAAATCTCTTCCACAGCATCAACATGTAAATAAATAAATAAAATAATGTTTACTTAATTGTTGAAATCTTATATACCTTTTATCCTTGTCTTGTTTTTTTACTGTAGTTTATTCTTTGTTCTGCTGTAAAACTTTTCCGTGAGGGTAAAAAGGATAGCACTGTTGGTGAGGTAAATTCTTTTTTCTGTGAGAAATTCAATGAAATTAAATATTAATATTTACTTATTTGTTGTAACTTTTGTGATGTAACAGTTGAATAAGTGTTATACTGATGTATGATAATATTTATAATGAAACTTTTTGTTTCATATAGACTCTTATGAGTAGTAACTTTTGAGCAAACTGAATTTTTTATTTGTATTTTCTAAATCAATTTTAAAAAAAAAAAAGATCTAGCATAAATAATTTTCACTAATGAAACATTTAGCTTAAAAAATTAGTTGCAATGTTACGAAAAAAAGTCATATACTGATTTCTTGTGCTGGTAAGGGTGGTTGTGTTGATTGAGGGAGTTATTTATTTTTTAAAATTTAAAAAAAGAATATGAAGTGTCAAGAATGAAGAAGCTGAGAGCTACCAAAAAAGAAAATAGATTTTAGGGATTTTCTATTAGTAATAGAAAAATATCAAACATAAGATAATTCGTCCAAAATTAAATGTAACATTATTCCACTTTAAAATTATCCTTATTTAGGCCTAAATAACAAATAGTGGACTTTTAGTCTAAACTTATTTTAGTTAAAAAGTATTATAGAAAACCCACATGTGAACAAGTGTCGATCTTCACTAATGGAGAGATATATAATCAATGGAATATATAGTGTATTAGAAACAAATTTTTCATTGATAAATACAATATAAAATTTGTGACCTCCATCAATTGTTATGGTTGTCAAAGTACAATATATCTAAATGATAAACTTATTTGTTCTTCTCATGAAAGCCTTATTACATTAGCCTTTACAAAATGGTAAATATCATTACTCTGTCACCTAATGTGCAACGTTTTGTAAAAGTTAATATGGATAGAAAAGAACAAAGTTGTAGTAGTTTAATTAATTTGTAAAGACTATGAGAACGCGATTGTGTTTGGAAATCACTACAATATTTTGTTGGCCTCCTTTTATATTTTTAAGGCTATTTTAATGTGAAATTTTGTAATGTTATTATACAACATATTCCTACGTCATCATTCTGTGATGGCGTAGTGTAAGTTGAGGTCATATACTCATCAATCATTATGTTAGATTTTCAATATAACTTTGTTACTAGAAATGTAATTAAGATGCTACGCATGTCTCTCTCATTTTATCAAGTTATATGAGAAGAAATAGAAATAGAGATCTCATCTGGATTACAAAGAATCATCTTGCAGATTATCTTCCTAATTATTGGATTATAAGAAATTATATGGTTTATTAAAGTCTTGCATATCGTATTTGACTTGTAAGGTGTCATGTGTCTATTAAACTGATATATACTCTTGTTGTATTTATTTTTTTTCCTTTCAATCTTTAAATGAATTAGATATATTTTGACAAAAAGGGCTACTATATATTTTTTTCTCATGTATATTTAATTAAATAGTTATAAAAATACAATATCACAACATATCCTAAAGACACAGTTTGCAAGTTAATCAATAGTAACCCAAAACATCTCTACCCTAGACACTTATTACTACTGAAGTCTATCAAAGGAAATCGGTGTCCACTACGGTGAAAGTTGCGTCTGATATCAAAGGTATCTTATCTGTTTCTGAGACCTAACGTTGTGAGCAGCCATCTTTGAATCGATCTATCCAAACTAACTCATCATCTAGTCCTGCAAAAAAATCTTCATCGATAGAAGTATGTAAGATCTCCAAACCATCCTTAAAATCTTCAACCTCTTTCAACATATCATTAATTTCCTCCCTACCATCTTCAACATTTTTGGTGCCCAAAGGACAATCTCTAGCGACGAGTAGAAAAACTTGTTTAGGTCATCAATTTTGAATTTTTGATGGTCATGCACATTTTGGAAAGAGATATTTCAGCCTTTTGCGAGAGATTCTGTCACGAGGTTCTTGGCGAGTTGGCATAGGATGATTGTGTTCATCTGTATAATTCACAATAAGAATAGTAGGGTTGGTTTTGTTTTGATCTACTTGCTTTAGTCCAAGGCACTCCTTTGAAATGACACATTTATAGTAACTCCAGGTTTTATTCAAAATATTGATTATAATTCATTTGAAACTTACTAAATTTCTATAAATACATTAAAAGCAAATACGCATTTTTTCGACGTCCTATATAAGTGTTAAATAAGGTTAATACAATAAAGATTTCATATTATTTTTAAATTGTTGACCAAATCTTATCAAATTCATTAAGTTGTATTTATTTAAAATGAATTCTAATATTTAATTTAAAACTAAGTCAAAAAAAATTATATACTATTATGCAAGGGTGCTAATACATTTCCTTGGTTCCCAATAAAATAGAATATAATAAAAAAACATAACCTTTTAAAACTTTAAAACTTAGAAACATTTCTAAATAAGTACATTAATATAAACCTAAGACTAACTTTAATTTTTGGTCAAACTCATTTGTCGGTAGTACTGTATTTCTTTAAAAAAAACTTGTATTTCTTAATCATTTAAACTACTTAACAAGAAATACACTTTTTTGCTTCCCTAAAATAGGTTTTTTCTTTTTGTTTTAAAAAAACAAGACGACTAATATTCACTACCAATTCAAAGATTTCCACGGTATCAATTACATATTAATAGTAGTTTTGAAACTCCCTTTTTCCAAACGCATACCTCACAAGTAACTACACCCTAGAGTTTAAATAACAAACTCGTTGATAAACAAAATTTACTTGAAAATCTTTATTGATCTATCTATATGAATTAATAAACTTCTTCAAACTGAAGGAGTTAGGCGTAATAGGGTTTCCTTAATCGAGATGAAACACTATTTTGGTTGATGAAAACCTAAAAGTTTTTCTAGTCTCTATTTGTTTTTTGTTTGTAATAATCTTAAAATAAAAATATACATGAATGGTTAAAATTTTAAAAGAACTAGTTATTAAAAGTTAAAAGTTAAAAGTATTAGCGGAACCTTTTCATAGCAACCTTTCTTGGTGACCTACAAATATTAAAATAAAACAAATAGTTAACTAAGTTAAAAACAAAAAAAAAACAAAGAAATAACACCTTAAAATATTTAAATTTATATAGAGGAAATCAATTTAAAAAATTGATTAACTAATTTTACTTTGACTAGTCGATGGAAATTTCGATGGTTAAAACTATTGATTGAGAGTTTCATAAAATTTAATATTTACTTCGATGAATATAAAACTGCAATTTTTTTTACATATGGCTCTATAGAATTTTGAGTTCCAATAGTATAATGTGCTCATACAACAGATGAAATAGATATACAGCGTGGGAGTTTATTTATTTTGGAATGCATTATTGTTGTTAGATTATTTATCGATGGGTTTTTTGTACTTCTCTTATGTTTCATATATTTTTTTGATCTATCAATCATTAGATGGGTATCCAAACTTCCTGTAAAGTAATATTTCTTTGGTGATTGAAAAATTTATTTTAGTTAACATTCATATATATGAAACATTTTTGTTTGGTGTGTCAAATTGAATTCTTTGTATAGATTGTGTTTGTCATCTTTGTATTCTCCGACAATACTTTATATATCTACTTATAGTTAACTTGTTTGTTTAGTCTATATATTTAACTAGGTATTACACAACAAAACATTAAGTGAACTGAAACAAAAATAAATTACTAAATAATAAAATCTATGTATACCAAATAAATTAAGAATATTATTCTATATGTTCTAGCATGGTTTTGTGAGATTGGAAAGGGAATGTAAATAAAATGTATTGTATTTGTATATACAAGAATATATGGTTGGTTCAGATATAGTGGGCTTAATTTTTATATAATGTAATGGCTATCTAGTCCACTTTTTGGTTATAATTTTAGTATCATAATTCTAATTTATTTTTATTTGTCTTTTATTATATATATTTGTTCAATTTATTAGTTCATTTCTCTATTCATTTTTAACTTGCTCCTCTTGGGTTGTTACCCCGTTTAATGTTGTTTTTTTTCTTAAATAACAAATCTAATACTTTATATTGATAGTGTTAATTAGTAACCAAGTTCATTGTCAAATTGCACAAGACAACAGCTCAATAAGAAAGTGACAGATGGCAAATAATATAATCCTTAGTCCAATTTATGAGTGGACACATGACAATTTGAATATATTTATCCATTAGAATACACCATGTATTTGTAGGACTGAATGTAAGTTATTTGATACTACGAATAGATCAACACGTGCTCGACTATTATGTATTTCTGTAAATTATACAATATATTAATTTAAAATGGTTAGTATATCTTAGTATGTATAATTATTTATGGTAAGGAAATTACAACAAAACAATATATCAATAATTTATATTATTCAAAACATAATATACCATATAATTATAAAATGATTAATATACTAACCTTGATTATTGTAAGAAGATATCTGGATATTATCGAAATGCAATGATCATCGATCGCTGAACTATACTTTAAAATTACTTCAATTTTTATAGAGTGCACCACCTTATGAAAAAAAATGATTATATGTGAACAATTAGAACCATACATTATTTTTATAATATATAAGTATCCATTGTATTTAACATTAAACTAATCATGAATATTTTGATATTTTTTATTTTTTAATTAAATAAAATTATATATCATTAACCCATAAACCACCACATCATATTAATTACATTTTTATATAAGAAAAAAGTATCTGTAAATAACATCTAAAAATATGTTTTAAATAAATATTTCTCTCAATTATATCAAGAAAATATCAATTTTTTTATATGACTAGTTAGATTTAATATAATTTTTAAATAAAAGAATAAGATCTCAAATTGCCCAACAGAATGAAAATATTTATAATGAAACTTTTTCTTTTGTATAAAATCTTATGAGTAGTAACTGCTTTATAGGATCTCAATTTTTTTATTTGGATTTGGGATCTGAATTTTTTTTATCTGTATTTTCTATATCAATTCCAAAAAATATAGATCCAGCATGAATAATTTTCACTTATAAAATGTTTAGCTTATAAAACTAGTTGCAATGTTACAAAAAATGTCACATGCCGATTTCTTATGGTGGGTGGGGGTGGTTCTTTGATGGTGGACATTCTTTTTTTTTTAATTTATAGAAAAGATAAGTTGTCAAGAAAGAAGAAGCGGAGAGATATCAAAGAAGGAAATAAATTTTAGGTTTTTTTATTAGTATTAGTAGGTACTAGAAAAATTAAAACATAAGATAATTGGACCCAAACAAAATGTAACTTTTTTCACCTCTAGACTTATCCTTATTTAGACCCAAGTACCAGATAGTGAACTTTTAGTATAAACTTATTTTAGTTGAAAATATTATAGCAAGCCCATATGTGAACAAGTGTCTTGATCTTCACTAATGGAGAAATTTATAATCAATGGAATACATAGTCTATTAGAACCAAATTTTTCATTGATACATATAATATAAAATTTGTGACTTCCATCAGTTGTTGTGATTCTCAATGTACAATATATTTAATTGATAAACTTATTTGTTTTTCTCATGAAAGCATTATTACCTTGACCTCAACAGAATGGTAAATCTCATTACTTGGTCACCTAATGTGCAATGTTTTGTAAACGTTAAAATGGATATAGTAGACAAGAACAAAGTTGTAGTAGTTTCAATAATTTGTAAAGATTATGAGAACGTTACGTGGTTTGGAAATCACTACAATATTTTTTTCCTCCTCCTTAATTGCTAAGGGCATTCCAATGTGTAATTTTGTAATGTTAGTAAACAACATGTTTCCTACGTCATCATTAGGTGATGTCGTAGTGTAAGTGGAGGTCATCTACTCACCAATAATTACGTTAGATTTTCAATATAACATTGTTACTAGAAATGTAATTAAGATTCTACTGATGTCTGTCTCATTATATCAACTTTTATGAGTGAAAACTCGACTGGATTACAAAGATTCATCTCGCATATTGTTGGGAATTTTATACTAACACCTTAGGTGTCGTGAGAGATGTTCTTACACCGCCTAGGCATAAATTAATGAAAAAAATTGAGTAATTATAAAATCTCCCCTAGACGTAAGACCCTCGTCAACTGCCAAGGCCACGAAACCGATTATACAAAATTGATTAAATATATACACTAAGAGTTTGATTGAGTGTTTATATTTTTATCCCATATTATATGTTCGTCTGGCAATAAGATTAAAACATGTTGAAGAACGGATTTTAGATTGAATCAAAGGATTTTGTGTTGAATTTTTCAAGTTGAATTTTGTAATAAATTTTACAAATACACTCACCGTATCGATAAGTTTTGATGATAAAGTCATTATCAAAAATATATAAGAGAACCTTAAGAGATTTATAAATAGAGAGAGATTAAGATATGAGAAATGTGTATTTTATTGTAGGAGAGCAGAGACAAGAGTGTGTACATTTATTATCAAATGATTAGCATTTTTTTATAAGAAATTTATACGACTTTGGAAGAATTGTACCTGGATCAAATCCCTTACACTTCCTTATTTCACTAAACTTATCTATTTTGTATCGCAGTCGAGGGTGATGTATCAGGATTCACCGATCTTTCTTATTACCGATTGTTTCTAATTAAATTTCTCTATATCTTTTGCAATTTGTATTCCCAACTATATCTTATGGACAATGTTGCTTGATGTGTCAGAACTTGTTGTTGTTATATCATGTTATCTCTGTTCTTATTTTTAAAATTTCTCATGTGGATTGCTTGAACTTTCATTTCAGCGAAATTTATTTTCTTACACGATTCATTGTTTAATCAAATTCATTTATTGTTCATACTATGTAGTCAAAATAGAACATAAGAACGATATAAAATTATATTTATATTACAAAACAAAATATTTAACATATGTCAGCCTTTATAATTAATCCCTCTAATTTCTCAAATCAAGCTATTAGAGGGAGAAAAACTTTGAACCATCTTTAACTAGTCTGAAACATTATATAATGTATATGCAAATTTGAATAAGAATAAGTGGATATGATTATTTATCTAATTAGAATTTTAATATGATATTTATAAATATTAGGGTAATATATGTTAATAATAATATTGTTTCTAGATTCATATGTGACAAAGTTGTAATTTGTAATCTTCGAACACCCAATTGTTTTATCTTATATATTTTTTATGCAATGTTATCCTGACACATTTATCTGAAAATGGTCTTTAGCAAATTCACTTGAAAATGTGAGTCATTTCTCTAAATTAATTCGAACTAAGCAATTAATAAAAACCTTGAAATTTTTTGAATAAATATTCCCATAAAAACTGGTAAAGTTGTATGATGGAAAAATATTTACTACTTTTATAATCCATTGATATATTTGGCTATTTTATAAAACAGGACCGACACCGAAACAAAAACTTGTTTACAAATATTTTTATAAATTTATTGATTTTTAAGTAGGTACAATTTAAATTCGAAAATCGCACGATCAAAACTAAACATTGTGTCACACCTAAACTAAAAAACAAAGAATGTTTTCACATATACATACATATCAATTGAAAAATCAGTCACTGCATCCATATTAAAGGGACACATTAAGCGAGTGTAAACGAAATTTTGTCTTCTCATGCATAATTATTAACATATAACAATTTATTATTTTATAATATTATAAATTTATCAATCAACATATTTTTTATTATTTTGAAAGATTCTTATATGACATAGCTTTAAACTTGCTTGCGATTTTCTCCCCAAGATGTAGGTCTAAAAAAATACTCAAAATTCATATACTAAAAGAAAATTTAAAATTATTTCATGAAAAATTTAGGCTCAGATTCTTAATGATTCAGGTTATATTTCAAAGATATAGTTCATGTCTAAATAAAATATTCTATTTGATCACACAAAATACTTCTAGGATCTAAAATAATAGATATATATCCTTGTTGTATTAAAGAGTTTTCATACTCAAGAGTCGAGAATGTACTACCTTAGCGTAACCTAAAAAATCCTATTCCAAAACCCCCATGATATCAAACTCGGGCAGGAGTTAATAGTGGAATTCCACCTAACAATCTGAATAATCCGCATATAGAGAAAGGTTTTTCCGAGAATAAGCCAATTTCATTTTCAAGCTGCTTGATTCAAGCCAGATCACGATATGCAAAATCAATTTATGATTTATGGAAACTACGATGGTGCTACACAACAAGGTCAAGTTGTATCGAGTAAGATTTTTATACAGATGTGTGATACCTACATTACTCAACTTGTCACTCACGAGACACTATATTACACCATTTTACTATTTTGATTTACCGGAGGTGCGAGTGAATGGTTGTATCATCAACCATCACATACAATTATATCATGGACAAAACTGCAAGCAAGTTTCTTCGATTGCTATTATCCACACGGTATGATAATGAAGAATCAAATAGAGCTTTCCATTTTCCACCAAGACGATGGTTAAAGTGTAGGAGAGACATAGATAAAGTTTCAACATCAATTAACTAGATGTCCACTTCATGGTTATACCCTTCAGTTACAATTTGTGATGTTCTATCAAGGTCCGATTATAATTCACAATTGAAAATAAATTACATTAAAAGAGAAGATTTTTCAAAGAAATGTGCCCTTGTATTTTTTATTTATACCAAACCTTATTGTTATTAATTGTTTTGATTTTTCTATGATTTGCATTACTAAATAAATTTGTCATTAACATATTTAGTTATATTTTTAAAAATTAAGGAATACATTCACACACTAATATATAGATAATTAACTAATAATGTGTTTATTTATAATAGATAAAATAGCATAAAGTGTCAAAAAATATTCTTAACATATCTTATTTTTCTCCCAAAATTTCTAGTTATTGTTCGGTTATCTTTGTTATCTTAATGGATTGTTGAGTTTGTTTAATTTGTTGAATATGTTTATAGGGGTTCATTTATAAAATAAGGTCCAAAAAACTTTATAAAGAATTATCTTGTCAATTGAAGTCCACAATGCTAAATAATTCTTGAAATATCACTGTGGCTAGTTATGCATTTTTTTCGTACAACCCTATTGACCATTAACACCAAAAGCCCAACCCATATTATATGTGTATATATTCAAACCCTATTTTTCAAAACTCACCGCCTCCTTATTCCTTATTCTGTCCATCTCTACCTCTATATAAATCACCACTATAATAATGTAGGTAAGTGTATATGAATTTCCATTTCAGATATATGGGTAAAAATTTACTTGATTTGTGTAAGCTTGTGAACAACATTGTATCGTTAATCACTAAGATCATGGTCATAACATTTCAATTGAGGTATGTTTTTTTATTATACTTTTATTCCTTATGGTTTGATTTTTATAGTTTTAATTTTAGGGTATCCGGTAAATGAATTTTGTATGTAATTCTTACACGTTATATATTCTTTAATTAACATAAATATATATCATTTTTAGGTTTATGAATTATATATTATTTTATAAAATACAATTATACATTATTTTATAAAATACATGTGATGTTTATAATTTTTATTAAAATATTTGTGCATCTAAAACTAAGTGATTATCGTTCTCAACCTAACTAGTTTGTGATGAACAAAGAAATAGCTCTATAAATCCACTAGTAAACAAAAATGTTTAAATCTACATGGTAATTTTAACGACACATTATGTCTACTAATTAAAAGAAGAAAAAAATGATTTATGAGTTGAAGCCACTCCTTTGAAGAAATATCATTCAACTATATCATTCAATATGAGTCTCGTTACTAAATTCTTTACCTATCATTTTATCACTCGTACATGTGGTTACACTTTTCATATCCCAACATTAAAATAAGTAATTTACTCAAAAATGAAATGTCTTTACAGGTTGTTATTCCTCTTCATCTTCAAGTTCTTTACAGGTGCAAGGAATTACGAAAAACAGAAAATAATCAAGGTATATGTTACAGCGTTGAAATTACGGATGCGTATTTACCTCCGTGGATAATATGCAGTGTTTCTGAAGCTATAATTAAATATTAATATTCAAAATAATTAATTTAGTGTTATGTTATTGTGATGTAGTTTTGTTATTAAATGTTAGTTTAGAAATGGTTGAATAAAATTGTGAAGATGAAGAAGGATTGAAAAAGAGTGTTTGGAATAGGAAATGCGAAACTTTTTTCTCATATGAGTTGTATGTTTGTTAAAGGGTTTAAGTATAGTGGTGGATCTTATACTCTTTCTGTGGGCCCTGTTTGATCTATATATGTATTTTGAATTCTTTTTTGGACACAAACTTTTCAAGGTTTTTGTAAATCTCTTGGTTGTATTAATGAGCTTTGTACAAAGTTTATTTTTGGGACATTTTGGGTACCTTATCGTTGATATTTGAAAACAATTGGGTGAAGAAACACGGTTATGTTGAAAGTGAAATTTAAAGTATCTTGAAAACATTTCTCTATTTATAAAGATAGAAAATTATATGTTATACATGCTTAATATACTGATAATTTAATTAATAAAACAACTATACTCTTACGTTATTGAAGGTCCACTAGTTAAGAGTGTTATCTTCATTAAAATATCTTCATTAAGAGTGTTACTTTTACAAGATAAAGGACTAAATTGCAGAAGATTCCTTACTTTTATACCATAAGTAAGAGAAAACAAGATATACAACAATTAATATGCTTTTTTCTTCCTTAGTCTTTACAGTTTACACTATGAAATTCCACAGCATAATTGGAGGTTTTTAAAAATTGACATCTAAACTTAATTAAGGAACATAAAAATCAAACAAAAATTAAAAATTGAAATGAAATATAATTAAGGATACAATTTGTTGAGATGTAATTTACAGTAGAAGCCCAAATAACATGACCCCATTTTAAACAACAGAAGCCCAATATCACTTTGGAAAAAAAGAATAAGAGAGAAGCCCATCTTGCAACTGAATCTCTTTTAAATTAAATATAAAAGGAACGAGTAAGACATAACAAATTTCGCAAAACAACAAAATATCTCTCTACACTTACTTCTCACCCGAAAAATGACTCACTTCTCAACGGAAAATACACTACTTTCTCACCGGAAAATTCTCTATTGTACGGGAAGGAAAACTCTTCATTTCACCACGATGATTTCTCTGTGCCTCTTCATCGCTTTTAATATGCAATTTGATCAGGTACGTATTGTTTGTCTCATAAATAATTGTCTCATCCGATTTCTTTTTCATGTTTAGCTATTATTCTTATCTGTAATATATGGAAATTTCATTTAAACAATCAATTTTCTGATATTCATAATATAATTATTTATTTATAATTAGTTTAGGTCAAACCAATAGTAGAGTTCAAATAACGTAATGTAACTGTATGATATGATTATCTATAGATTAATTTTTTAGTAGAGTTTATATAATATTTTTGTTTGAATCAAAGTGTGTTTTATCGATTAACCTTTGTTATTTAGTTGAATCAGTGTATGTTCTGAAATTGTTATGTAGTTGAATCAAAGTATGATTTATATTTAAGCTTTGTTATTTAGTTGAATCAGCGTATGTTCTGAAATTGTTCAGTTTAATTATCTATACACTAAACTTGTTATGTAGTTAAATAAGATTTAAGAAAGGAAAACTATCCAAAGATTAACAAAAAATGGTTCAAGGAAAATAAGTTTAAGTGGCTCTTCAAGTAAGAGATCAAACATTCCAGTACATTCTACTTCAAATGAGGCAGTCACATCGCCAGTATATCATGATTCCATACAATCACCACCCCCTGATATTTATTCAATAGCAGCTGAATTAGTGAAGGGTAATAATTCTTTCACTCTTGTTGTGTATATTGTTTATATATGTGTATATATGTGTATATATATTATCAAACTAATCGATTTGTCTTGGCATATAAGATAACTCAAAGGACACTAGAAAAGGATGATATGGTACAACATTGAAACTCCTTTTCAAGTAAGCTGCAAAAAATAAAGTTCAAATTATCTACAATGGATTTGGCTAGCCCATTGGAAATGGATTAGATAAATTTAGAAGTTGGTGTGGTCCGGTGGGATATGATGCCAAGAACGTTTAAAGAGTTACATCTCGAATTTCTAAAAGTAAGAAAAATGTTACTTCAATTATCTAACGCCTTAAAAGTTGTTTGATATAAATCATTACTTTTTATTTTACAGATGTATTTTACTTTCGATGAATCTGCCTTGGAATACTATATTAGAAAAATTATAGGACAAAAATGGAAAGACTGAAAGAACACAATGCATAGTTTTGTTGATTTAATAAATCTTTGGAGGAAAATATGGATAAGGCGATTGATGAACGAGTAGATCCAAACCAGTGGAAACAATTGGTTCCAGTTTGGTTTACAAAGTGTATTAGGTATTGCTTTTGTTTAGTGGGGTTGCTCTTTAGTTGTACCTACATGTATTGCATGTCTCAGTTTCTTATCTACAGGTGAATGTATCTGAGAAAGCCAAACAGTATAAAGCAAAGCATGATATCTTTCATACATGTGGTCGAAAGCCTTATGCTTAAATACGAGAGGATTTAGTAAGAATGATACTTTGATTAGCATGAGAATGATAGTAATTAACATTGAAATATATCATTACAGGGACATGATGTGGGGGATATTGAATTTTTTCACCGCACACACACTCATGCTAAAGATGGAAGAATAAACCCGAGTGTTGATGAAAGTTTGATATTTATTTACTACCTTAGTTCCTAATGACTTTCAACATTTAGTGCTTTCCTAATGGTTTCAATATTGTTTTAGGAACAATGTAAGAATATAATTGATAGCAGGAATTTAAAGAGGGAAGAGGTAGAACACAATCTTGATCTATAATCTGAGATCTTCAGTGAGGTAGTGGGAAAAGAAGGGATTAGGACCTACTAGATCAGCTGTTCATGGATCAAACAAAGTTAATAAAAATACGATTGAGAAAATTCAAAAGCATTATGAAGCCGAGATGTAAAAAATGCGAGCACAAGTGGAAGAGCTTAAAGAAGAACACAAAACTGAGATGGCAGAAATGCAAGTTAAAATAGAATCAAAGTTTAACAAAGAACTTCAAGTGCAAAAGAAAGAGACGGATGATTTGAAGAAGATGTTTAAATCTTTCATCTCCGCACCCATTAAAAAATAGTTTTTGAATAGGGTTTGAGTTTATATAGTTCTGCTAGTTGATTAAAACTCACTCAGTTGAACTATTTTTGTATTGCTTTTTATGTAAAACTTATATATTTTGTTATAACTCGGTATTTGCAAGCTTTTGTCATACATGGACATATTTTGGTCATTGAGACATAATTACAACATATATACTCATTAAACAATTTAATATCGTAACATAAATTTTGTCTTAGAAAACTATATCAAGAATAAGATTTTGATATGAAAGATTATTCTTAAAACATGCTTTGATATTTTTGGTTTTCTTGGTATTCTATATTTAAATTTGCTTCACTATCTAAGATATTCGTATGGAATTTTACCACCACATATTTTGTTGCTTCTAAAACCTTACAATACACTTTTCGAAAGTCCTTTTTGCAAGTAGCAATCAGAATAAGAATTATGAAACTTGAATCTAAGAAAAAAAATAATTAGATTAAATTTGACAAGACTGTACAAAGAAGGCCCCTTTAACAAAAAAATTCATCTAGTTCAAAAATTAAACTCCCTCATATCCACGTACAATATTCTAGTGGATACAAGAATTGAGAGGTTGTGTGTAGTTCATTGTATTGGATAAAAATTTGATGAAAATTTTCATCACGAGTTTTAAAAGAGTCATTACATAAGATGCAAATATTGATGAACAAACATCAACAAAAGTCGTCTAGACATAATAAAAGTTCGACAAAATATAATATTAAAGAAGAAATCTATTAACATTATGTAAGAAAATAGAAAGTCTACATGAAATATTATTTGGTAAAGAAGTAATATAGTATAAATTTGTTATTAATAATAAATATATTTATCAATACCATATACGATTTAATATATAATTAAATTATATAGAGTAAAATATACAAGAAATTATACATTTCAACTAGTATAATTATAATGCCACAAAAAAGAATATTTAATGAGAATAAGGTATTATATTAACTGAAAACAAGAAAACAAGTTAATAACAAAAAATATCCAAATATTAATTATCTTCTCAACCAAATAAAAAACATATATTCATGTTTATTCCAAATATTCCTTCCATGTGAGTACTGAAATAAATAAAAGTATAATTCACTTATTTGGAATACTATTTTCTATGATAATTCTAATAAGATGGAGATAATGTTACAATGTTCTTTTTAAGAAATCAAATGATATGTAGAATTACTTTTTTTGTCCATATTGTTTTTTTAATTTTACTTAAATTCAAGAACATTTTCTTTATGTTTTGATTTTATAAAATTTTGCGTATGATATTGGTTTTTACATATACATATTATTAATTTTATCATATACTGAGAAAATAAATGTATGTATTTAGATATTTATGTTAAGGAATGAATTGAAAATTTTATGAGTTCAAATTGTATGGATGAATTAAAAATTAAATCAAAATAAAATGAGAAGTGTGGGGACAGTAAAAAAGTTTTTTATTACACTAATATACAAGCGATAATTTGTGCAACTCTACTAAGTGCCAGTTTAGAAGTGTTTATAGGTAAAAATACTTAATAGTGCTTCTAGAACTTTATAAGTGTGTTAGTCCCTTAAAAACCTTTTTAAGAGAAGTATCAAATATATGCTTCTTAAAAAAATGTACTTAAAGATATTTTATATTTCAAAATAATTTTTATAATTTTTTAAAATATTTTAATTCAATCTTAAAAGATTTTTTATGTTAAAATAAGCACTTCTGAACAGACACTATGTATATACACTTCTCTTGAATACAATAAATATATTATTTTTATCCATTAGTTTAAAGGTATTCTATAAATATTAATACTTTTTTAATGTATTATATTTTTTTTACAATTTTAGCTAAGTAGGAAGAACAAATGAGTAGTTAAATATTGTTGTTAGCATACGAGAAACCCCATAAAAAATTGAGTTTACTGTTTTTTTAATTTTTTAATTCATATCAACATATATATTGAATAATCTTAAGGCTAACTAAACTAGGTCCACCCTCCTTTACTACTAAATTTAAATACCTTATTTGACTTAAATCTCACACACAACACTTTTATCATTCTCTGAATTTATATTGTGTTTTATAATTTCTTCAAGATTATCTTTCTTGTAATTGTTATTTATATTGAAATATATATTTATTTAAAATATATCAAAATCCTCATTAATTAGAGTAACCAAGTACTATACTATTACAAATGGTTACAATATTCTCGTTTTAAGGATAAAAAAAAAATTCCACAAATCTAATAACTCACTCAAACATCTTGAACTAGTAACCAATTTTATTTTTTATGAATTTTAAATTTTATTTAAATTTATTGCTTATACAATTTTTATCAGAAATAATATTATTATATTTATATTTAATTTATAAATTATATCTATTTGAAATTAATACATCAACTAAAATATTTTAATATCCTAGAGTGAACAATATAAATTTTTTAAATATTACTATTATACACAAATTTATTTTAATTAAACAACAGTTTAGAATTATATTGTACTACAATTTCTGTTTGTTTACTAATTTTAATATGATTTTGATTACTATAATTATATGGTATGTATCTCAAAGTTTTTCAAATATATTATTGAATAATAATTACGCTATTTAAAATTATATCAACATATAAAGAAATTATACATAAATTAAATTATGTTAAATAAATTAAAATAACTATTAAAGACACCATAACTCAATACTTATTACATGTTTTAATTAAAAAATAATAATATAAAACAAAAAAATCACTAAAATTTCACAAATACTTAATTTATACTAGCCAAATGGAAAAATAAATTCTAACCTAGCACATATGAGGTTAGTAAATATATTAAGGTGTTGTCAATATAAAATTATCGTTGGATAAGTATATGTATGAAAGAGTTTAAGTTATGCATCAAACTTAGCTAATTTGCAATAAGAGTATGTTGGTGTCTCAAAAATATGTTGTTGTCTTATATTCATATTCAAATTTAATGTATATTTAATCATTTTTTTACTTAGACAACCTATTTTATATGGTTATCAACTAATATGATATGACTACGTGTTCCATGTAATAATTTAAAACCCATTAATATGTCTCTTTCTGCTTGAATATTTAATACTTTAATCATAAACGTTAAGTCCGACTTTTACACCTAGTTTTATTTTATTAATTATTATATTACTACTGAATAAAAATAAAATCTTTTAATATTATATTTTTTTTATGAATGTTATAGTTAACAAATTTTTCAGTCACATACATTATTACATTACTATATTTAATAAAACATAGTCACAGTATGTAAAAAAATAGAAATTATAGATGAACAATTATTTAATAAACAAATAATATTATACTAAAAGAAAACAGGGAATCGAAACACAATTTATGGCCTTTGACGAAGCTATCGGTGTAGATATTGCCGACACCTTACACTACATTAAAAATTAAATTAAAAAGAGTTGCATCTAATTAGAATTTTGATATGATATTTATAACTATTAGGGTAACATATGTTAATAATCATATTGTTTCTAGCTTCATATGTGACAAAGTTGTATTTGTAATCTTCGAACACCCAATTGTTTTATCTTATATATTTTTAATGAAATGTTACCTTGACACATTTATCTACAACCTTGTTAATTTTATTTAAACTTATAACTAAAAACACCAATTTCTTCATAAAAAAAGGGAGAAAATTTATCATTGTATATATCTTTTAAGAAAAGATTTAGTATTACTCTTACATTGTTGACCAAATCTTATCAAATTCATTAATTAGTATTTTAATAAAATGAAATCTAATATTTACTCTAAAAGCTAAATCAAAAAAATTATATACTCACATGCACTAGTTCTAATACATTTACTTTCCTCCCAATAAAATGAAATATTAATAAAAAAATAACCTTTAAAATCTTAAAAACATAGAAACCTTTCTAAATAAGTACACTCATGTAATACTAAGACTAACTGTAATTTACAGTTAAACTCATTTATGGGCAGTACTTTATTTCATAAAAAAAACTTATATTTCTTACTCGTTTAAACTACTTAACGAGAAATAAACTTTACTACTTCCCTCAATTAGTTTTACTTCATTCTATTTAAAAAAACAAGACTACTAACCTTCAATGCCAATGCAAATATTTTCACTCTATCAATTACATATTAATAGTAATTTTGAAAATCCCATTTTTCAAAAACATACCTCACAAGTAACTACGCCGTGAGTTTCAATAACAAAATCACTAGTTAAACAAAATTTACCTGAAAAGATTTATTGATCTCTCTATATGAAGTAATAAACTTCTTCAAACTCAAGGAGTTGAGCGTGATAGGGTTTCCTTAATGGAGATGAAACACATGTGTTTGGTTGATGAAAACCTAAAAGTTTTTCTAGTCTCTCTTTGTTTTTTGTTTGTAATAACCTAAAAAGATAAATATACATGAATGGTTAAAATGGTAAAATAACTCGTTATTAAAAGTTAGATGTTACAAATATTAGCCAAACCTTTTCATAGCCACCCTTCATGGTGACCTGTAAATATTAAAATTAAACAAATTGTTAAAATAATTAAAAGAACAAAAAATCAAAAAATAACACCTTAATATGCATAAATTTATAAAGAAGAAATCAATATAAAAAATGTTAAAACATAATGACAATAATTACTCAACTAAGTGTAGTTTGACCGGTAAATGCATATTTCGATGGTTAAAACTATGTGATGAGAGTTTATCAAACTTTAATGGTTACTTCGATGAATATAAAATTGTAATATTTTTAACATATGGTTCTATAGAATTTTGGGTTTCAAATAGTTTAATGTTCTATTAAAATAAAAAAAAAAAAAAGATACATAGAGTAGCTTATTAATTGTTGTAATTCATATACATATTTATTTATTCAGGAATGCATTATGGTTGTTGGATCTTTCAATCATTATGTGGGTATCCAAACTTCCCAGTATGTTATACCTCTTTGGTCAATTCAAAATAAATTCATATATATGAAACAATTTTTATTTGGTATTCTAATAAAATTCATGGTATAGATTGTGTTTTTCATCTTTCTATTCTTCGCCAATATGTTGAATTTAGTTATAGTTAACTTGTTTGTTTAGTCTATATATTTAAATACGACAAAAATTTAAGTGAACTGAAACAAAAATAATTTACAAAATAATAAAATTTATGGATACCAAAACAATTAAGATCATTATTTTATATTTTATAGCATGCTTGTGGTAGAATGGAAATGGAATATAAATAAAATGTATTGTGTATACAAGAATATGTTGTTGACTAGGCCACTTTTTAGTTATATCTTTAGTATCCTAATCCCTGTTTATCTTTTTTGTGTTTTATTATATATATATTTGTTTAATTAATTAGTTAATTTTTCTATTCATTTTTATCTTGCTCCTTTTGGGTTGTAACCCAATTTAATGTTGTTTCTTTTTCGGAATTACAAAATCTAATACTTTATATTGATAGTATTATTTAGTAACCAAGTACATTGTGAAATTGCGTTAGACAACAACTCAATAAGAAAGTGACACGTGGCAAATAATATAATCTTATTAGTTATGTAATAATTAGAATAGGTTAAAACTTCAAAGTAAATTTATATACCAATGATAATAATTCAATTTGAAAAGAAAAAATCAAGCTTACGGAATTAAATTCCACAATATTTCAAAGAGATTCCAAAATAAATTTACAAAAGTATAGAATTGATAATTTCTCATGAACACGTTACACAAGAAAAAATTACTTATAGGTTACAAATATAGGGGTGGACACATGTCTATGTGAAAATATTTTATCCATTAAAATACACTAAGTATTGGTACGACTAAATATAAGTTATTTTATACGATTATATCATCACATGCTCAACTATTAGGTTTTGTGTGATTTATTTATTTATTTATTATTATTTTTTTTTTTGATGACGAGGGTTCCCGGGCTTACACCCGACTAGTCCCCCGGGAGATATGACTGCCTCCCCAACCATACCTCCAGGTAATCAGAACTAGGTTGCCCATGTTCTGGGGAGGGTTTCGGACCTTGGAAACTTTCCAAACATGATAACTTTCTTCCACCTGCGGGATTCGAACCATGTACCTCTCACTTGAGAGAACTTTCTAAACTTTTTAATAACTTTCTGCCGCCTGCGGGATTCGAACCATGTACCTCTCACTTGAGAGAACTTTCCAAACTTTAATAACTTTCTGCCGCCTGCGAGATTCGAACCCTGTACCTCTCACTTGAGAGACAGAGCCCTGGCCAGATGAGCTAGCTCACCTGGTTTTTGTGTGATTTATACAATCTTATAATTTAAAATGTTTCTTATATTTTATTATGTATAATTATTTATTGGTAAGGAAATTACAATACAACAATATATCTAAAATTTATATTATTCAGAACATAATATACTATGAATATATATTATCTTTATATATTAATAAAGTGATTACTTTACGAACCATAATTATTTTATATAATTATAAAGTGATTAATATACTAACCTTAATTATTTTAAAAAGAGTCTTGGATATTATTGAAATGCAATGATCATAGACCTCTGAAATACACTTCAAAATTACTTCAATTGGTATAGAGAACACGACCTCTGAATTTTTTATTACATGTGAACAATTAGAACCATAATTTTGTTTTATAATATATAATTATCTATTGTATTCAACTTTACACTAATCATGAATATTCTTATATTTTTAATTAATTAATTATATATATCATTAATCCATAAACCACCACATAATATAAAATTATATTTTTATATAAGAAATAATATTAGTAAATAACCTCAAAAAATATGTTTAAAAAACTAATTTTCACGTGTAAGAATAAGATCTCATATTACCTAACAAAATGATAATATTTATAATAAAACTTTTTGTTTCATATAGACTCTTATGAGTAGTAACTTTTGAGAAAACTGAATTTTTTAATTTGTATTTTCTAAATCAATTTTAAAAAAATAAAGATCTAGCATGAATAATTTTCACTAATGAAACATTTAGCTTATAAAACTAGTTGTAATGTTACGAAAAAAGACATATACTGATTTCTTGTGTTGGTGGGGGTGGTTGTGTTGATGGTGGATGTTATTTGTCTTATAAAATTTAGAAAAGAAGATGAAGTGTCAAGAATGAAGAAGCTGAGAGCTACCAAAGAAGAAAATAGATTTTTGGATTTTTTTTAGTATTAGAAAAATATCCAACATAAGATAATTGGTCCAAAATTAAATGTAACATTATTCTACTTTAAAATTATCCTTATTTAGGCCCAAATAACAAATAGTGGACTTTTAGTCTAAACTTATTTTAGTTGAATAGTATTATAGAAAACCCACATGTGAACAAGTGTCGATCTTCACTAATGGAGAAATATATAATCAATAGAATATATAGTGTATTCGAAACAAATTTTTCATTGATAAATATAATATGTAATTTGTGACCTCCATCAATTGTTGTGGTTGTCAAAGTACAATATATTTAAATGATAAACTTATTTGTTCTTCTCATGAAAGCCTTATTACATTGACCTCTACAAAATTGTAAATATCATTACTTTGTCACCTAATCACCTAATGTGCAACGTTTTGTAAAAGTTAATATGGATAGACAAGAAAGAAGTTGTAGTAGTTTAATTAATTTGTAAAGATTATGAGAACCTAATTGTGTTTGGAAATCACGACAATATTTTTTTGGCCTCCTTTTATATTTCTAAGGCCATTCCAATGTGCAATTTTGTAATGTTATTATACAACATGTTCCCCTACGTCTTCATTATGTGATGGCGTAGTGTAAGTTATGGTCAAATACTCATCAATCACTACGTTAGATTTTTAATATAACTTTGTTACTTGAAATGTATTTAAGATTCTAATCATGTATCTGTCATTATATCAAGTTATATGAGAAGAAGTAGAAATAGAGATCTCAACTAGATTACAAAGAATCATTTGGCAGATTATCTTCCTAATTATTGGATTATAAGAAATTATATGGTTTATTAAAGTCTTGCATATCATATTTGACTTGTAAGGTGTCATGTGTCTATTAAACTATTATATACTCTTGTTGTATTTATTTTTTGCCTTTCAATCATTAAATAAATTAAATATATTTTGACAAAAAGGGCTACTATATATTTTTTTCTCATGTATATTTAATTACATAATTATAAAAATACAATATCACAACATATCCTAAAGACACAGTTTGCAAGTTAATCAATAGTAACCCAATTCATCTCTACCCTAGACACTTATTACTACTGAAGTCTACCAAAGGAAATCGTTGTCCACTACGGTGAAAGTTCCATCTGATGTCAAAGGTATCTTATATGTTTCTGAGACGTAATTGTGTGAGCAACCATCTTTGAATCGATCGAGCCAAACTAACTCATCATCTAGTCTTTCAAAAAAATCTTCATAGATAGGAGTATGTAAAATCTGCAAACCATCATAAATATCTTCAACCTCTTTCAACATATCATTAATTTCCTCCCGACCACCTTCAATATTTTCTTACGCCGGAAGGACAATCTCTAGCGACAAGTAGAAAAATTTGTTTGGGTCATCAATTTTAAATTTTTTAGGGGCCTGCACATTTTGAAAATAGATATTTCGGCCTTTTGCGGCGGATTCCTGCACGAGGTTCTTGGCGAGTTTGCATAGGATGATCGTGTTCATGCGTATAAGTCACAGTAAGCATAGTAGGGTTGGTTTTGTTTTGATCTACTTGCTTTAGACCTAGGCAATCCTTTGAAGTGACACATTTGTAGTAACTCTGGGTTTGATTCAAAATATTGATTATAATTCATTTGAAACTTATTAAACATCTATAAATACATTAAAAAGCAAATACGCATTTTTTAGACGTCCTATATAAGTGTGAAATAAGGTTAATACAATAAAGATTTCATATTACTTTTACATTGTTGACCAAATCTTATCAAATTCATTAAGTCGTATTTATTTAGAATGAAATCTAATATTTAATTTAAAACTAAGTCGAAAAAATTATATACTCTTATGCAAGGGTGCTAATACATTTCCTTGGCTCCCAGTAAAATGGAATATAATAAAAAAAAACATAACCTTTTAAAACTTTAAAACATAGAAACCTTTCTAAATAAGTACATTAATATAAACCTAAGACTAACATAAATTTTTGGTCAAACTCATTTGTCGGTAGTACTGTATTTCTTTAAAAAAAACATATATTTATTAATCATTTAAACTACTTAACAAGAAATAAACTTTTTTGCTTCCCTAAAATAGGTTTTTCATTTTGTTTTAAAAAAACAAGATGACTAATCTTCACTACCAATTCAAAGATTTCCACGGTATCAATTACATATTAATAGTAGTTTTGAAACTCCCTTTTTTCAAATGGATACCTCACAAGTAACTACACCCTAGAGTTTAAATAACAAACTCACTGATAAATAAAATTTACCTGAAAAGCTTTATTGATCTATCTATATGAATTAATAAACTTCTTCAACTGAAGGAGTTAGGCGTAATAGGGTTTCCTTAATCGAGATGAAACACTACTTTGGTTGATGAAAACCTAAAAGTTTTTCTAGTCTCTCTTTATTTTTTGTTTATAATAATCTTAAAATAAAAATATACATGAATGGTTAAAATTTTAAAAGAACTAGTTATTAAAAGTTAGAAGTTAAAAGTATTAGCGGAACCTTTTCATAGCCACCTTTCTTGGTGACCTACAAATATTAAAATAAAACAAATAGTTAACTAATTAAAAAAAAATAATGTGCTCATACAGCAGATTAAATTTGATATACAGTGTCGGAGTTTATTTATTTGGGAATGCATTATTGTTGTTAGATTATTTATCGATGGGTTTTTTGTACTTCTCTTATGTTTCATATATTTTTTTGATCTATCAATCATTACATGGGTATCCAAACTTCCTGGAAAGTAATATTTCTTTGGTGATTGAAAAATTTATTCTAGTTAAAATTCATATATATGAAACGTTTTTGTTTGTTGCGTTAGATTGAATTATTTGTATAGATTGTGTTTGTCATCTTTGTATTCTTCGACAATACTTTATATATTTACTTATAGTTAACTTGTTTGTTTAGTCTATATATTTAACTAGGTATTACACAACAAAAAATTAAGTAAACTGAAACAAAAATAAATTACTAAATAACAAAATCTATGTATACCAAATAAATTAAGAATATTATTCTATATGTTCTAGCATGGGTTTGTGAGATTGGAAAAGGAATGGAAATTAAATGTATTGTATTTGTATATACAAGAATATATGGTTGGTTCAAATATAGTGGGATTAATTTTTATATAATGTAATGGCTATCTAGGCCACTTTTTGGTTATAATTTTAGTATCATAATTCTAATTTATTTTTATTTGTCTTTTATTATATATATTTGTTCAATTTATTAGTTAATTTTTCTATTCATTTTTAACTTGCTCCTCTTGGGTTGTAACCCCGTTTAATGTTGTTTGTTTTTCTTAAATAAAAAATCTAATACTTTATAGTGATAGTGTTAATTAGTAACCAAGTTCATTGTCAAATTGCACAAGACAACAGCTCAATAAGAAAGTGACAGATGGCAAATAATGGAGTGAAAAAGGTTGAATAAAATTGTGAAGATGAAGAAGGATTGAAAAAGAGTGTTTGGAATAGGAAATGCTAAACTTTTTTCTCATATGAGTTGTATGTTTGTTAAAGGGTTTAAGTATAGTGGTGGATCTTATACTCTTTCTGTGGGCCCTGTTTGATCTATATATGTATGTTGAATTCTTTTTTGGACACAAACTTTTCAAGGTTTATGTAATCTCTTGGTTGTATTAATGATCTTTGTACAAGGTTTATTTTTGGGGCATTTTGGGTACCTTATCGTTGATATTTGAAAACATTTGGGTGAAGAAACACGGTTATGTTGAAAGTGAAATTTAAAGTATCTTGAAAACATTTCTCTATTTATAAAGATAGAAAATTATATGTTATACCTGCTTAATATACTGATAATTTAATTAATAAAACAACTATACTCTTACATTATTGAAGGTCCACTAGTTAAGAGTGTTATCTTCATTAAAATATCTTCATTAAGAGTGTTACTTTTACAAGATAAAGGACTAAATTGCAGAAGATTCCTTACTTTTATACCATAAGTAAGAGAAAACAAGATATACAACAATTAATATGCTTTTTTCTTCCTTAGTCTTTACAGTTTACACTATGAAATTCCACAGCATAATTGGAGGTTTTTAAAAATTGACATCTAAACTTAATTAAGGAACATAAAAATCAAACAAAAATTAAAAATTGAAATGAAATATAATTAAGGATACGATTTGTTGAGATGTAATTTACAGTAGAAGCCCAAATAACATGACCCCATTTTAAACAACAGAAGCCCAATATCACTTTGGAAAAAAAGAATAAGAGAGAAGCCCATCTTCAAACCCATCTTGCAACTGAATCTCTTTTAAATTAAATATAAAAAGAACGAGTAAGACATAACAAATTTCGCAAAACAACAAAATATCTCTCTACACTTACTTCTCACCCGAAAAAATGACTCACTTCTCAACGGAAAATACACTCATTTCTCACCGGAAAATTCTCTATTGTACGGGAAGGAAAACTCTTCATTTCACCACGATGATTTCTCTGTGCCTCTTCATCGCTTTTAATATGCAATTTGATCAGGTACATATTGTTTGTCTCATAAATAATTGTCTCATCCGATTTCTTTTTCATGTTTAGCTATTATTCTTATCTGTAATATATGGAATTTTCATTTAAACAATCAATTTTCTGATATTCATAATATAATTATTTATTTATAATTAGTTTAGGTCAAACCAATTGTAGAGTTCAAATAACGTAATGTAATTGTATGATATGATTATCTATAGATTAATTTTTTAGTAGAGTTTATATAATATTTTTGTTTGAATCAAAGTGTGTTTTATCGATTAAACTTTGTTATTTAGTTGAATCAGTGTATGTTATGAAATTGTTATGTAGTTGAATCAAAGTGTGATTTATCTTGTAAGCTTTGTTATTTAGTTGAATCAACGTATGTTCCGAAATTGTTATGTAGTTGAATCTGTTTTGTAAACTAAGTATATTTAATAAATCAAATCTTAATTGTTCAGTTTAATTATCTATACACTAAACTTGTTATGTAGTTAAATAAGATTTAAGAAAGGAAAACTATCCAAAGATTAACAAAAAATGGTTCAAGGAAAAGAAGTTTAAGTGGCTCTTCAAGTAAGAGATCAAACATTCCAGTACATTCTACTTCAAATGAGGCAGTCACATCGCCAGTATATCATGATTCCATACAATCACCACCCCCTGATATTTATTCAATAGCAGCTGAATTAGTGAAGGGTAATAATTCTTTCACTCTTGTTGTGTATATTGTTTATATATGTGTATATATGTGTATATATATTATCAAACTAATCGATTTGTCTTGGCATATAAGATAACTCAAAGGACACTAGAAAAGGAAGATATGGTACACCATTGAAACTCTTTTTCAAGTAAGCTGCAATAAATAAAGTTCAAATTTTCCACAATGGATTTGGCCAGCCCATTGGAAATGGATCAGATAAATTTAGAAGTTGGTATGGTGTTATTGCCAGACTTGGGAAGTTATCTCCATTAACATATCATGGTGGGATATGATGCCAAGCCCGTTTAAAGAGTTACATCTCGAATTTCTAAAAGTAAGAAAAATGTTACTTCAATTATCTAACGCCTTAAAAGTTGTTTGATATAAATAATTACTTTTTATTTTACAGATGTATTTTACTTTCGATGAATCTGCCTTGGAATACTATATTAGAAAAATTATAGAACAAAAATGGAAAGACTGGAAGAACTCAGTGCATAGTTTTGTTGATTTAAATAAATCTTTGGAGGAAAATATGGATAAGGCGATTGATGAACGAGTAGATCCGAACCAGTGGAAACAATTGGTTCCAGTTTGGTTTGACAAAGAGTATCAGGTATTGCTTTTCTTTAGTGGGGTTGCTCTTTAGTTGTACATACAGGTATTGCTTGTCTCAGTTTCCTATCTACAGGTGAATGTATCCAAGAAAGCCAAACAGTATAAAGCAAAGCATGATATCTTTCATACATGTGGTCGAAAGCCTTGTGCTTAAATACGAGAGGATTTATTAAGAATGATACTTTGATTAGCATGAGAATGATAGTAATTAACATTGAAATATATCTTTACAGGGACATGATATGGGGGATACTGAATTTTTTTACCGAACACACACTCATGCTAAAGATGGAAGCATAAACCCGAGTGTTGATGAAATTTTGGAATTTATTTACTACCTTAGTTCCTAATGGCTTTCAACATTTAGTGCTTTCCTAATGGTTTAAATATTGTTTTAGGAATAACTTAAGAATATAATTGACAGCAGGAATTTAAAGAGGGAAGAGGTGGAACACAATCTTGATCTATAATCTGAGATCTTCAGTGAGGTAATGGGAAAAGAAGGGATTAGGACCTACTAGATCACATGTTCTTGGATCAAACAAAGTTAATAAAAATACGATTGAAAAAATTCAAAAGCATTATGAAGCCGAGATGTAAAAATGCGAGCACAAGTATAAGAGCTTAAAGAAGAACACAAAACCGAGATGGCAGAAATGCAAGTTAAAATAGAATCAAAGTTTAACGAAGAACTTCAAGTGCAAAAGAAAGAGACGGATGATTTGAAGATGATGTTTAAATCTTTCATCTCCGCACCCAATAAACAATCGTTTTTGAATAGGGTTTGAGTTTATATAGTTCTGCTAGTTGATTAAAACTCCCTCAGTTGGACTATTTTTGTATTCTTTTTTATGTAAAACTGCTATATTTTGTTATAACTCGGTATTTGCTAGCTTTTGTAGTACATGGACATATTTTGGTTATGATGGAGTTAATTTTCGTTAATTTTTTAAGTGGTAACAAATTTTCACTAAATTGTATCTTATTGTTCTTTACTTGATACTTAATTCCATTGAAGTGATGAAGCTGAACACGTTGAATGGAGCAAGATTCACACACTAACTGATGAGGTTGTGGTGCCTTATGACACCTTAAATCCTGTACCTACCCGAAGGTAATTATCATGCCTTAGGGTAACATAATTTCTTACTTCAAGTTTGAAATGATTATTTCGTAAATTTCTTTGCTTAAATTATAGACACTATTCTATGCAGATCCATTTGATGTGGAATCACAAAGGAAAACAGAAGAAGCTATCAGCCAGGTCATAATTTTCACATTTTCCCAAATTACATTTTCAGTACATACAAAGTTTGTTTAATTATATATATTATGTTTGGATTTGTATTTATGCACAAAAGTATTGATGAGAACTAGGAAACTGCCTTGGAGCATAATCACGAAGCTTACGCTAGAGTGGTATGTTTATTATACATACATACACGCTTTGAATCCATGTGTCACTATTTTGAGATGAACCTTTGAGAATCTGTTTAATTTAGTATGAATTTCATATTCAGTTATGAGAATGCTTTGATGAAGAGTCTGATAGAAACCGCCCCAAAGAAGTAGTGTTTAATCTGGCCTTGTTGACACGTGTACATAACCAGAAAAATGAGGCTTCAGAATCAGGTGATTAATATTATTTCACGATACTTATATAAAACTTACAAAAGAATAAGCATAGTTTATTTCCTTTATTTGCAGCAAAATTAGCAGTGAATAATTCAAACAAGATATTGAAACTTAACCAAAATCTAAAAGTCCAGCATGGAACAGAGTTGATTTACTTGTTAACAAGATGATGATTTGAGAAAGGTATATTCCTACTTCCACTTGTCAATTAAATATTCTTCTCTTAAATTTTAAATAACATATGCTTTTGTTTTTTCTCAGTGCAACTTTTACAGGAAACCATTGAAAAAATTGAATCCTTAAGAAATACATTATGTTATTGTAATTTTGTGCCTAATAATGTCTTTTATTATGGAATTTTAAGTTCTCAAAGAAGTGTATCAACAATTCTCAACTGATGTGCAGGTATATAATAAAAATAGATCTTTACATTGGAAATCTTAATATATATTCTTGTTTGTCAGAATTGCTTGTTATTCCTTTTTTTCCCTTGTAGTTATATATGCTTTTCAAAATTTTAAACTTTCAGGTTCGAGAAGAAAGTAAAAGGGTTGGTCTAAAAATGAAGGTACGTGAAATGTTTTTGTGTTGAAACTAGGGGAAATACCCAAATGGTCCCTGAACTATAGGCTAGTTATCCTTTAAGTCCTTGTGCTTTTCAATTTTCTTAAATGGTCCTCGAACTATAGAAACTTGGTGCAGTATGTGCACGGTTAAGGATTTTGCATGATATAGGGACTTATAATGCAATTAACTCAAAAGAAGCACCTTTTATTACTCGACTTCTGATTTTAAGATTTAAATTACATTACAAGTTGATCCAAGTTTTTATATGAAATAGAAATGTATTGGATGATCTTATTGAAAATAAGGTATGAAAGATTGCAAGTATTTAATTTTACCATAACATTATTTAACAATGTATTTAATTTTACAGGAGTTGCAAATGCAATTAACTTAGCAGATAAATTTCTTCCAAAACTCAAGTCCTTGAACTGTAAGTTTCAAACTTTCTCCTATATTTTAGTAGATCCAACTACTTATTACTATGTTGTCCTTCATTTACTTGGCAAGCCTATGGTTATTACTTTTCGTGCATATTCCAAGGATCAAATCATCAAGATTCTACTACAAAGGATAATGGTAATAATTTCTTTACTTTAATCTTAATAACCATAATTTTAATAAAGAAAGTACTTATTTTTTTCAATTTATACATCAAACAGGGGCTCCCTTATAAAGTATTCCAACCACAAGCATTAGAACTATGTGCAAGAGTAAGTTTTTATTTCTAAATCATTTTATTTAAATATTAATCTATAAAAAGATCATATTTTGTTATTTAATGCAGAATGTTTCAGCTGCATCTAGTGATATGAGAAAGGCATTATGGGTTTACAAGTTAGTAATAATTTTGTGTTTGTAAAGTTAAATAATTATGGTGACTAATTACTATTTATTTTTAATTTAGGAGTGCAATTGAGATGTTAGAAGCTGAAATAAAAGTATGTATTAATGATTTAAGCTTACCTTTTGGTGAAAAACCTCAAAATATTAAAGCAAAGCAAGAAAATTATATAGTAAGAGTTGATCACGTAGGGATTGCTTTGTCTAAAGCATATAAATCTTCTGTAGTAGATATTATAAAATCTCTTCCACAACATCAACAGGTAAATAAATAAATAAAATAATGTTTACTTAATTGTTGAAATCTTATATACCTTTTATCCTTGTCTTGTTTTTTTACTGTAGTTTATTCTTTGTTCTGCTGTAAAACTTTTCCGTGGGGGTAAAAAGGATAGCACTGTTGGTGAGGTAAATTCTTTTTTCTGTGAGAAATTTAATGAAATTAAATATTAATATTTACTGATTTGTTGTAACATTTGTGATGTAACAGTTGAATAAGTGTTATACTGATGTATGATAATATTTATAATGAAACTTTTTGTTTAATATAGACTCTTATGAGTAGTAACTTTTGAGTAAACTGAATTTTTTAGTTGTATTTTCTAAATCAATTTTTAAAAAATAAAGATCTAGCATAAATAATTTTCACTAATGAAACATTTAGCTTACAAAATTAGTTGCAATGTTACGAAAAAAAGTCATATACTGATTTCTTGTGCTTGGTAAGGGTGGTTGTGTTGATTGAGGATGTTATTTGTTTTTTAAAATTTAAAAAATTAATATGAAGTGTCAAGAATGAAGAAGCTGAGAGCTACCAAAGAAGAAAATAGATTTTAGGGTTTTTTATTAGTATTAGAAAAATATCCAACATAAGATAATTGGTCCAAAATTAAATGTAACGTTATTCCACTTTAAAATTATCCTTATTTAGGCCCAAATAACAAATAGTGGACTTTTAGTCTAAACTTATTTTAGTTGAAAAGTATTATAGAAAACCCACATGTGAACAAGTGTCGATCTTCACTAATGGAGAGATATATAATCAATAGAATATATAGTGTATTAGAAATAAATTTTTCATTGATAAAAACAATATAAAATTTGTGACCTCCATCAATTGTTGTGGTTGTCAAAGTACAATATATTTAAACGATAAACTTATTTGTTCTTCTTAGGAAAGCCTTATTACATTAACCTCTACAAAATGGTAAATATCATTACTCTGTCACCTAATGTGCAACGTTTTATAAAAGTTAATATGGATAGAAGAGAACAAAGTTGTAGTAGTTTAATTAATTTGTAAAGATTATGAGAACGTGATTGTGTTTGGAAATCACTACAATATTTTTTTGGCCTCCTTTTATATTTATAACGCCATTTTAATGTGTAATTTTGTAATGTTATTATACAACATATTCCCCTACGTCATCATTATGTGATGGCGTAGTGTAAGTTGAGGTCATATACTCATCAATCACTATGTTAGATTTTCAATATAAATTTGTTACTAGAAATGTAATTAAGATGCTACGCATGTCTCTCTCATTTTATCAAGTTATATGAGAAGAAATAGAAATAGAGATCTCATCTGGATTACACAGAATCATCTGGCAGATTATCTTCCTAATTATTGGATTATAAGAAATTATATGGTTCATTAAAGACTTGCATATCGTATTTGACTTGTAAGGTGTCATGTGTCTATTAAACTGATATATACTCTTATTGTATTTATTTTTTTTCCTTTCAATCTTTAAATGAATTAGATATATTTTGACAAAAAGGGCTACTATATATTTATTTCTCATTTATATTTAATTAAATAGTTATAAAAATACAATATCACAACATATGCTAAAGACACAGTTTGCAAGTTAATCAATAGTAACCCAAAACATCTCTACCCTAGACACTTATTACTACTGAAGTCTATCAAAGGAAATCGGTGTCCACTACGGTGAATGGTGCTTCTGATATCAAAGGTATCTTATTTGTTTCTGAGACGTAACGTTGTGAGCAACCATCTTTGAATCGATCGATCCAAACTAACTCATAATCTAGTCCTGCAAAAAAAATCTTCATCGATAGAAGTATGTAAGATCTCCAAACCATCCTTAAAATCTTCAACATCTTTCAACATATCATTAATTTCCTCCCCACCATCTTCAACATTTTTGGTGCCCGAAGGACAATCTATAGCGACGAGTAGAAAAATTTGTTTAGGTCATCGATTTTGAATTTTTGATGGTCATGCACATTTTGGAAAGAGATATTTCATCCTTTTGCGAGGGATTCCTGCACGAGGTTCTTGGCGAGTTGGCATAGGATGACTGTGTTCATCTGTATAATTCACAATAAGAATAGTAGGGTTAATTTTGTTTTTATCTACTTGCTTTCGACCTAGGCACTCCTTTGAAGTGACATATTTTGTAGTAACTCCGGGTTTGATTCAAAATATTGATTATAATTCATTTGAAACTTATTAAACATCTATAAATACATTAAAAAGCAAATACGTATTTTTTAGACATCCTATATAAGTGTGAAATAAGGTTAATACAATAAAGATTTCATATTACTTTTACATTGTTGACCAAATCTTATCAAATTCATTAAGTCGTATTTATTTAGAATGAAATCTAATATTTAATTTAAAACTAAGTCGAAAAAATTATATACTCTTATGCAAGGGTGCTAATACATTTCCTTGGCTCCCAGTAAAATGGAATATAATAAAAAAAACATAACATTTTAAAACTTTAAAACATAGAAACCTTTCTAAATAAGTACATTAATATAAACCTAAGACTAACATTAATTTTTGGTCAAACTCATTTGTCGGTAGTACTGTATTTCTTAAAAAAAATTTATATTTCTTAATCATTTAAACTACTTAACAAGAAATAAACTTTTTTGCTTCCCTAAAATAGGTTTTTCATTTTGTTTTAAAAAAACAAGACGACTAATCTTCACTACCAATTCAAAGATTTCCACGGTATCAATTACATATTAATAGTAGTTTTGAAACTCCCTTTTTCCAAAAGCCTACCTCACAAGTAACTACACCCTAGAGTTTAAATAACAAACTCGTTGATAAATAAAATTTACCTGAAAAGCTTTATTGATCTATCTATATGAATTAATAAACTTCTTCAACTGAAGGAGTTAGGCGTAATAGGGTTTCCTTAATCGAGATGAAACACTACATTGGTTGATGAAAACCTAAAAGTTTTTCTAGTCTCTCTTTATTTTTTGTTTATAATAATATTAAAATAAAAATATACATGAATGGTTAAAATTTTAAAAAAAATAGTTATTAAAAGTTAGAAGTTAAAAGTATTAGCGGAACCTTTTCATAGCAACCTTTCTCGGTGACCTACAAATATTAAAATAAAACAAATAGTTAACTAATTAAAAAACAAAAAAATAACAAAAAAATAACACCTTAAAATGTTTAAATTTATATAGAAGAAATCAATTTAAAAAATTGATTAAGTAATTTTAGTTTGACTAGTTGATGCAAATTTCGATGGTTAAAACTATGGATTGAGAGTTTCATAAAATTTTATATTTACTTCGATGAATATAAAACTGTAATTTTTTTACATATGGTTCTATAGAATCTTGGGTTCCAATAGTATAATGCGCTGATACAACAGAAAAAATAGATATATAGCGTGGGAGTTTATTTATTTGGGAATGCATTATTGTTGTTAGATTATTTATGGATGGTTTTTTTGTATTTCTCTTAGGTTTCATATATTTTTTTGATCTATCAATCATTACATGGGTATCCAAACTTCCTGGAAAGTAATATTTCTTTGGTGATTGAAAAATTAATTTTAGTTAACATTCATATATATGAAACATTTTTGTTTAGTGTGTCAGATTGAAATCTTTGTATAGATTGTGTTTGTCATCTTTGTATTCTTCGACAATATTTTATATATCTACTTATAGTTATCTTGTTTTTTTAGTCTATATATTTAACTAGGTATTACACAACAAAAAATTAAGTGAACTGAAACAAAAATAAATTACTAAATAATAAAATCTATGTATACCAAATAAATTAAGAATATTATTCTATATGTTCTAGCATGGTTTTGTTAGATTGGAAATGGAATGGAAATAAAATGTATTGTATTTGTATATACAAGAATATATTGTTGGTTCAAATATAGTGGGATTAATTTTTATATAATGTAATGGCTATCTAGGCCACTTTTTGGTTATAATTTTAGTATCATAATTCTAATTTATTTTTATTATATATATTTTCTCAATTTATTAGTTAATTTTTCTATTCATTTTTAACTTGCTCCTCTTGGGTTGTAACCCCGTTTAATGTTGTTTGTTTTTCTTAAATAAAAAATCTAATACTTTATATTGATAGTGTTAATTAGTAACCAAGTTCATTGTCAAATTGCACAAGACAACAACTCAACAAGAAAGTGAGAGATGGCAAATAATATAATCCTTAGTCCAATTTATGAATGGACACATGATAATTCGAATATATTTATCCATTAGAATACACCATGTATTTGTAGGTCTGAATGTATGTTATTTGATACTACGAATAGATCAACACATGCTCGACTATAAAGTTTTTGTGTAACTTATACGATATATTAATTTAAAATGGTTAGTATATCTTAGTATGTATAATTATTTATGGTAAGGAAATTACAACAAAACAATATATCAATAATTTATATTATTCAAAACATAATATACCATATAATTATAAAGTGATTAATATACTAACCTTGATTATTGTAAGAAGATATCTGGATATTATCGAAATGCAATAATCATCGATCGCTGAACTATACTTTAAAATTACTTCAATTTTTATAGAGTACACCACCTTATGAAAAAAATGATTATAAGTGAACAATTAGAACCATACATTATTTTTATAATATATAAGTATCCATTGTATTTAACATTAAACTAATCATGAATATTTTAGTTTTGATTTTTTAATTAAATAAAATTATATATCATTAACCCATAAACCACCACATCATATTAATTACATTTTTATATAAGAAAAAAGTATCTGTAAATAACATCTAAAAATATGTTTTAAATAAATATTTCTCTCAATTATATCAAGAAATATAAAAAAATTTATATGACTAGTTAGATTTAATATAATTTTTACATAAAAGAATAAGATCTCAAATTGCCCATCGTTTTGTATAAAATCTTATGAGTAGTAACTGCTTTATAGGATCTAAATTTTTTTATTTGGATCTGGGATCTGAATTTTTTTTTTTCTATATTTTCTAAATCAATTCCAAAAAATATAGATCTAGCATGAATAAGTTTCACTTATAAAATGTTTAGCTTATAAAATTAGTTGCAATGTTACAAAAAATGTCACATACTGATTTCTTATGGTGGGTGGGGGTGGTTGTTTTATGATGGACATTCTTTTTTTTTTAATTTATAGAAAAGATAAATTGTCAAGAAAGAAGAAGCTGAGAGATACCAAAGAAGGAAATAAATTTTAGGTTTTTTATTAGTATTAGTAGGTACTAGAAAAATTAAAACATAAGATAATTGGACCCAAACAAAATGTAACTTTTTTCACCTCTAGACTTATCCTTATTTAGACCCAAGTAACAGATAGTGAACTTTTAGTATGAACTTATTTTAGTTGAAAATGTTATAGCAAGCCGACCTGTGAACAAGTGTCTTGATCTTCACTAATGGAGAAATATTTAATCAATGGAATACATAGTCTATCAGAAACAAATTTTTCATTGATACATATAATATAAAATTGGTGACTTGCATCAGTTGTTGTGATTCTCAAAGTACAATATATTTAATTGATAAACTTATTCGTTTTACTCATGAAAGCCTTATTACCTTAACCTCAACAGAATGGTAAATCTCATTACTAGGTCACCTAATGTGCAATGTTTTGTAAACGTTAATATGGATATAGTAGACAAGAAAAAAGTGGTAGTAGTTTCAATAATTTGTAAAGATAATGAGAACCTTATGTGGTTTGAAAAACACTACAATATTTTTTTTCCTTCTCCTTAATTGCTAAGGGCATTCCAATGTGTAATTTTGTAATGTTAGTAAACAACATGTTTCCTACGTCATCATTAGGTGATGTCATAGTGTAAGTGGAGGTCATCTACTCACCAATAATTACGATAGATTTTCAATATAACATTGTTACTAGAAATGTAATTAAGATTCTACTGATGTCTGTCTCATTATATCAACTTTTATGAGTGAAATATGGAAATAGAAAACTCGACTGGATTACAAAGATTCATCTCGCATATTGTTGGGAATTTTATACTAACACCATAGGTGTCGTGAGAGATGTGCTTACACCGCCTAGGCACAAATTAATGAAAAAAATTGATTAATTATAAAATTCCCCCTAGACGTAAGACCCTCGTCAACTGCCAAAGCCACGAAACCGATTATACAAAATGGGTTAATATATACACTAAGAGTTTGATTGAGTGTTTATATTTTTATCCCATATTATGTGTTCGTCTGGCAATAAGATTAAAAAATGTTGAAGAACGGATTTTAGATGGAATCAAAGGATTCGATTTGTGTTGGATTTTTCAATTTAAATTTTGTTATAAATTTTACAAATACACTCCCCGTATCGAATAGTTTTGATGATAAAGTCACTATCAAAAATATATAAGAGAACCTTAAGAGATTTATAAATAGAGAGAGACTAAGATATGAGAAATGTGTATTTTATAGTAGGAGAGTAGAGACAAGAGTGTGTACATTTATTATCAAAAGATTAGCATTTGTTTATAAGAAATTTATACGACTTTGGAAGAATTGTACCTGGATCAAATCCCTTACACTTTCTTATTTCACTAAACTTATCTATTTTGTATCGCAGTCGAGGGTGATGTATCAGGATTCACCCATCTTTCTTATTACCAATTGTTTCTTGTTAAATTTCTCTATATCTTTTGCAATTTGTATTCCCAACTATATCTTATGGACAATGTTGCTTGATGTGTCTAAACTTGCTGTTGTTATAGCATGTTATCTCTGTTCTTATTTTTAAAATTTCTCATGTGGATTGCTTGAACTTTTATTTCAACGAAATTTCTTTTCTTACACGATTCATTGTTTAATCAAATTCATTTATTGTTCATACTATGTAGTCAAAATAGAACATAAGAACGATATAAAATTATATTTATATTACAAAATAAAATATTTAACATATGTCAGTCTTTATAATTAATCCCTCTAATTTCTCAAATCAAGCTATTAGAGGGAGAAAAAAATTTGAACCATCTTGAACTAGTCTCAAACTTTATATAATGTATATGCAAATTTGAATAAGAATAAGTGGATACGATTATTTATCTAATTAGAATTTTAATATGATATTTATAAATATTAGGGTAATATATGTTATTAATAATATTGTTTCTAGCTTCATATGTGACAAAGTTGTAATTTGTAATCTTCGAACACCCAGTTGTTTTATCTTATATATTTTTTATGCAATGTTATCCTGACACATTTATCTGAAAATGGTCTTTAGCAAATTCACTTGAAAATGTGAGTAATTTCTCTAAATTAATTCGAACTAAGCAATCAATAAAAACCTTGAATTTTATTGTATAAATATTCCCATAAAAACTTGCAAAGTTATATGATGGAAAATATTTGCTACTTTTATAATCCATTGATATATTTGCCTATTTTATAAAACGGGACCTACACCGAAACAAAAACTTTTTTACAAATATATTTATAAATTTATTGAGTTTCAAGTAGGTACAATTTAAATTCGAAAATCGCACGATCCACACTAAACATTGTGACACACCTAAACTAAAAAACAAAGAATGTTTTCACATTTACATACATATCAATAGAAAAATCAATCACTGCATCCATATTATAGGGACACATTAACTGAATGTAAACGAAATTTTGTCTTCTCATGCATAATTATTAACATATAAAAATTTATTATTTTATCGAATTATAAATTTATCAATCAACATAATTTTTATGATTTTGCAAGATTCTAAAATGACATAGTTTTAAAACTTGTTTGCGATTTTCTCCCTAAGATGTAGGTCTACAAAAATAATCAAAATTCATATACTAAAAGAAAATTTAAAATTATTTCATGAAAAATATAGGCTCAGATTCTTATTGATTCAGGTTATATGTCAAAGATATAGTTCATGTCTCAATAAAATATTCTATTTGATCACACAAAATACTTCTAGGATCTAAAATAATAGATAATATATCCTTGTTGTATTAAAGAATTTTCATACTCAAGAGTCGAGAATGTACTACCTTAGCGTAACCTAAAAAATCCTATTCCAAAACCCCCATGATATCAAACTCGGGTAGGAGTTAATAGAGGAGTTCCACCTAACAATCTGAATAATCCGCATATAGAGCAAGGTTTTTCCGAGAATATCATTTTCAAGCTGCTTGATTCAAGCCAGATCACGATATGCAAAATCAATTTATGATTTATGGAAACTACGATGGTGCTACACAACAAGGTCAAGTTGTATCGAGTAAGATTTTTATACAGATGTGTGATACCTACATTACTCAACTTGTCACTCACGAGACACTATATTACACCATTTTACTATTTTGATTTACCGGAGGTACGAGTGAATGGTTGTATCATCAACCATCACATACAATTATATCATGGACAAAACTGCAAGCAAGTTTCTTTGATTGCTATTATCCACACGGTATGATAATGAAGAATCAAATGAGCTTTCCATTTTCCACCAAGACGATGGTTAGAATGTAGGCGAGACATAGATAAAGTTTCAACATAAGTTAACTAGATGTCCACTTCATGGTTATACCCTTCAGTTTCAATGTGATGTTCAATCAAGGTCCGATTATAATTCATAATTGAAAATAAATTACATTAAAAGAGAAGATTTTTCAAAGAAATGTGCCCTTGTATTTTTTATTTATACCAAACCTTATTTTTATTAATTGTTTTGATTTTTCTATGATCTGCATTACTAAAAAAAATTGTCATTAACATATTTAGTTATATTTTTAAAAATTAAGGAATACATTAACACACTAATATATAGATAATTAACTAATTATGTGTTTATTTATAATAGATAAAATAGCATAAAGTGTCAAAAATATTCTTAACATATCTTACTTTTCTCCCAAAATTTCAAGTTATTGTTCGGTTATCTTTGTTATCTTAATGGATTGTTGAGTTTGTTTAATTTGTTAAATATGTTTATAGGGGTTCATTTATAAAATAAGGCCCAAAAAACTTTATAAAAGAATTATCTTGTCAATTGAAGTCCACAATGCTAAATAATTCTTGAAATATAACTGTGGCTAGTTATGCATTTTTTTTTACAACCCTATTGACCACTAACACCAAAAGCCCAACCCATATTATATGTGTATATATTCAAACCCTATTTTCCAAAACTCACCGCCTCCTTATTCCTTATTATGTCCATCTCTACCTCTATATAAATCACCACTATTATAATGTAGGTAAGTGTATATGAATTTCCATTTCAGATATATGGGTAAAAATTTACTTGATTTGTGTAAGCTTGTGAACAACATTGTATGTTAATCACTAAGATAGATGGTCATAACATTTCAATTGAGGTATGATTTTTTATTATACTTTTATTCCTTATGGTTTGATTTTTATAGTTTTAATTTTAGGGTATCTGGTAAATGAATTTTGTATATAATTCTTGCACATTATATATTCTTTAATTAACATAAATATATATTATTTTTAGGTTTATGAATTATAAATTATTTTATAAAATACAATTATATATTATTTTATAAAATACATGTGATGTTTATAATTTCAATTAAAATATTTGTGCATCTAAAACTAAGTGATTATCGTTCTCAACCTAACTAGTTTGTGATGAACAAAGAAATAGCTCTATAAATCTACTAGTAAACAACAATGTTTAAATCTACATGGTAATTTTAACGACACACATATTGGCTTCAAAAATATTTATTTAATCTCTAAAACATTATGTCTACTAATGAAAAGAAGAAAAAAATTATTTATGAGTTGAAGCCACTCCTTCGAAGCAATATCATTTAACTATATCATTCAATATGAGTCTCGTTACTAAATTCTTTACCTATCATTTTATCACTCGTACATGTGGTCACACTTTTCATATCCCAACTTTAAAATAAGTAATTTACTCAAAAATGAAATGTCTTTACAGGTTGTTATTCCTCTTCATCTTCAAGTTCTTTACAGGTGCCAGGAATTAAGAAAAACAGAAAATAATCAAGGTATATGTTACAGTGTTGAAATTACGGATGCGTATTTACCTCGGTGGATAATATGCAGTGTTTCTGAAGCTATTATTGGGTCTGATGAGACCAGTTTTGAGCCAGGTATATATATATGCAGTAATTAAATATTAATATTCAAAATAATTAATTTAGTGTTATGTTATTGTGATGTAGTTTTGTTACGGAATAAGTATCGATGGGATTAAATGTTAGTTTAGAAATGTTTGAATAAAATTGTGAAGATGAAGAAGGATTGAAAAAGAGTGTTTGGAATAGGAAATGCGAAGCTTTTTTCTCATATGATTTATATGTTTGTTAAAGGGTTTAAGTATAGTGGTGGATCTTATACTCTTTCTGTGGGCCCTGCTTGATCTATATATATATTTTGAATTCTTTTTTGGACACAAACTTTTCAAGGTTTTTGTAATCTCTTGGTTGTATTAATGAGCTTTGTACAAGGTTTATTTTTGGGACATTTTGGGTACCTTATCGTTGATATTTGAAAAAAAATTGGGTGAAGAAACACGGTTATGTTGAAAGTGAAATTTAAAGTATCTTGAAAACATTTCTTTATTTATAAAGATAGAAAATAATATGTTATACATGCTTAATATACTGATAATTTAATTAATAAAACAACTATACTCTTACGTTATTGAAGGTCCACTAGTTAAGAGTGTTATCTTCATTAAAATATCTTCATTAAGAGTGTTACTTTTACAAGATAAAGGACTAAATTGTAGAAGATTCCTTACTTTTATAACATAAGTAAGAGAAAACAAGATATACCACAATTAATATGCTTTTTCTTCCTTAGTCTTTACAGTTTACACCATGAAATTCCACAGCATAATTGGAGGTTTTTCAAAATTGACATCTAAACTTAATTAAGGAACATAAACATCAAACAAAAATTAAAAATTGAACTAAAATATAATTAAGGATACGATTTGTTGAGAAGTAGTTTACAGTAGAAGCCCAAATAACATGACCACATTTTTAAACAACAGAAGCCCAATATCACTTTGGAAAAAAAGAATAGAACGAGTAAGACATAACAAATTTCACAAAACAACAAAATATCTCTCTACACTTACTTCTCACTCCAAAAAAAGACTCACTTCTCAACAGAAAATACACTCATTTCTCACCGGAAAATTCTCTATTGTACGGAAAGGAAAACTCTTCATTTCACCACGTTGATTTCTACTTCTCAATTCAACGGCTTCTTAGCTTGACTCTCTCTTTGTGCCTCTTCATCGCTTTTAATATGCAATTTGATCAGGTACATATTGTTTGTCTCATAAATTATTGTCTCATCCGATTTCTTTTTCATATTTAGCTATTATTCTTATCTGTAATATACGGAATTTTCATTTAAACAATCAATTTTCTGATATTCATAATATAATTATTTATTTATAATTAGTTTAGGTCAAACCAATTGTAGAGTTCAAATAATGTAATGTAACTGTATGATATGATTATCTATAGATTAATTTTTTAGTAGAGTTTATATAATATTTTTGTTTGAATCAAAGTGTGTTTTATCGATTAACCTTTGTTATTTAGTTGAATCAGTGTATGTTCTGAAATTGTTATGTAGTGGAATCAAAGTGTGATTTATCATTTAAGCTTTGTTATTTAGTTGAATCAGCGTATGTTCTGAAATTGTTATGTAGTTGAATCAAAATGTGTTATGTAAACTAAGTATATTTAATAAATAAAATCTTAATTATTCAGTTTAATTATCTATACACTAAACTTGTTATGTAGTTAAATCAGATTTAAGAAAGGAAAACTATCCAAAGATTAACAAAAAATGGTTCAAGGAAAAGAAGTTTAAGTGGCTCTTCAAGTAAGAGATCAAACATTCCAGTACTTCAAATGAGGCAGTCACATCGCCAGCATATCATGATTCCATACAATCACCACCCCCTGATATTCATTCAATAACAGCTGAATTAGTGAAGGGTAATAATTCTTTCACTCTTGTTGTTTATATTGTTTATATATGTGTATATATGTGTATATATATTATCAAACTAATCGATTTGTCTTGGAATATAAGATAGCTCAAAGGACACTAGAAAAGGAAGATATGGTACAACATTGAAACTCTTTTTCAAGTAAGCTGCAAAAAATAAAGTTCAAATTATCCACAATGGATTTGGCTAGCCCATTGGAAATGGATCAGATAAATTTAGAAGTTGGTGTGGTGTTATTGCCAGACATGGGAATTTATCTCCATTAACTTATCACGGTGGGATATGATGCCAAGCACGTTTAAAGATTTACATCTCGAATTTCTAAAAGTAAGAAAAATGTTACTTCAATTATCTAACGCCTTAAAAGTTGTTTGATATAAATCATTACTTTTTATTTTACAGATGAATTTTACTTTCGTTGAATCTGCCTTAGAATTCTATATTAGAAAAATTATAGGACAAAAATGGAAAGACTGGAAGAACACAGTGTATAGTTTTGTTGATTTAAATAAATCTTTGTAGGAAAATATGGATAAGGCGATTGATGAACGAGTAGATCCAAACCAGTGGAACCAATTGGTTCCAGTTTGGTTTGACAAAGTGTATTAGGTATTGCTTTTGTTTAGTGGGGTTTCTCTTTAGTTGTACCTACAGGTATTGCTTGTCTCAGTTTCTTATCTACAGGTGAGTGTAACTGAGAAAGCCAAACAGTATAAAGCAAAGCATGATATCTTTCATACATGTGGTCGAAAGCCTTATGCTTAAATACGAGAGCATTTAGTAAGAATGATACTTTGATTAGCATGAGAATGATAGTAATTAACATTGAAATATATCTTTACAAGGACATGATGTGGGGGATATTGAATTTTTTCACCGAACACACACTCATGCTAAAGATGGAAGAATAAACCCGAGTGTTGATGAAAGTTTGATATTTATTTACTACCTTAGTTCCTAATGACTTTCAACATTTAGTGCTTTCCTGATGGTTTAAATATTGTTTTAGGAACAATGTAAGAATATAATTGACAGCAGGAATTTAAAGAGGGAAGAGGTGGAACACAGTCTTGATCTATAATCTGAGATCTTTAGTGAGGTAGTGGGAAAAGAAGGGATTAGGACCTACTAGATCAGCTGTTCATGGATCAAACAAAGTTAATAAAAATACGATTGAGAAAATTCAAAAGCATTATAAAGCTGAGATGTAAAAAATGCGAGCACAAGTGGAAGAGCTTAAAGAAGAACACAAAACTGAGATGGCAGAAATGCAAGTTAAAATAGAATCAAAGTTTAACGAAGAACTTCAAGTGCAAAAGAAAGAGACGGATGATTTGAAGATGATGTTTAAATCTTTCATCTCCGCACCCAATAAAAAATTGTTTTTGAATAGGGTTTGAGTTTATATAGTTCTGCTAGTTGATTAAAACTCCCTCAGTTGGACTATTTTTGTATTGCTTTTTATGTAAAACTACTATATTTTGTTATAACTCGGTATTTGCAAGCTTTTTTCATATATGGACATATTTTGGTCATTGAGACATAATTACAACATATATACTCATTAAACTATTTAATATCGTAACATAAATTCTGTCTTAGAAAACTATATCCAAAGATTTTAATATGAAAGAGTATTCTTAAAACATGCTTTGATACTTTAGGTTTTCTTGGTATTCTATATTTAAATTTGCTTCACTATCTAAGATATTTTTATGGAATTTTACCACGACATATTTTGTTGCTTCTAAACCCTTCCAATACACTTTTCTGAAGTCCTTTTTGCAAGTAGCAATCAGAATAAGAATTATGAAACTTGAATCTAAAAAAAAAATAATTAGATTAAATTTGACAAGACTGTACAAAGAAGGCCCCTTTAACAAAAAAATTCATCTAGTTCAAAAATCAAACTCCCTCATATCCACGTACAATATTCTAGTGGATACAAGAGTTGAGAGGTTGTGTGTAGTTCATTGTATTGGATAAAAATGTGATAAAAATTTGCATCACGAGTTTCAAAAGAGTCATTACATAAGATGCAAATATTGATGAACAAACATCAACAAAAGTCATCTAGACATAATAAAAGTTCGACAAAAAATAATATTAAAGAAGAAATCTATTAACATTATGTAAGAAAATAGAAAGTCTACATGAAATATTATTTGGTAAAGAAGTAATATAGTATAAATCTGTTATTAATAGTAAATATATTTATCAATAACATATACTATTTAATAGATAATTAAATTATATAGAGTAAAATATACAAAAAATTATACATTTCAACTAGTATAATTATAATGCCACAAAAAAGAATATTTAATGAGAATAAGGTATTATATTAACTGAAAACAAGAAAACAAGTAAATAACCAAAAATATTCAAATATTTATTATCTTCTCAACCAAATAAAAAAAATATATTTATGTTTATTCCAAATATTCCTTCCATATGAGTACTGAAATAAATGAAAGTATAATTTACTTATTTGGAATACTATTTTTTATGATAATTCTAATAAGATGGAGATAATGTTACAATGTTCTTTTTAAGAAATCAAATGATAAGTAGAATTAATTTTTTTGTCCATATTGTTTTTTTAATGTTACTTAAATTCAAGAACATTTTCTTTTCGCTTTGATTTTATAAAATTTTGCGTATGAAATTGGTTTTGACATATACATATAATTAATTTTATCATATACTGAGAAAATAGATGTATATATTTAGATATTTATGTTAATGAATGAATTGAAAATTTTATGAGTTCAAATTGTATAGATGAATTAAAAATTAAATCAAAATAAAATGAGATGTGTGGGGACAGTAAAAAATTTTTTTATAACACTAAGATACAAGCGATAATTTGTGCAACTCTACTAAGTGCCAATTTAGAAGTGTTTATAGGTAAAAATACTTAATAGTGCTTCTAGAACTTTATAAGTGTGTTAGTCCTTTAAAAACTTTTTAAGAGAAGTATCAAATATATGCTTCTAAAAAAAATGTACTTAAAGATATTTTAGATTTTAAAATAATTTTTATAATTTTTTAAAATATTTCAATTCAATCTTAAAAGCATTTTTATGTTAAAATAAGCACTTTTGAACAGACACTATGTATATACACTTCTCTTGAATACAATAAATATATTATTTATATCCATTAGTTTAAAGTTATTCTATAAATATTAATACTTTTTTAATGTATTATATTTTTTTTTAAATTTTAGCTAAGCAGGAAGAACAAATGAGTAGTTAAATATTATTGTTAGCATACGAGAAACCCCATAAAAATTGAGTTTACTATTTTTTTAATTATTTAATTCATATCAACACATATATTGAATAATCTTAAGGCTAACTAAACAAGGTCCACCATCCTTTACTACTAAATTTAAATACATTATTTGACTTAAATCTCACACACAACACTTTTATCATTCTCTGAATTTATATTGTGTGTTATAATTTCTTCAAGATTATCTTTCTTGTAATTTTTATTTATATTGAAATATATATTTGTTTAAAATATATCAAAATCCTCATTCATTAGAGTAACCAAGTACAATACTATTACAAATGGTTACAATATTCTCGTTTTTATGACATTTCATTATAATGATTCTTCTTTAAAATAATTATTTTGATAAAATGTTAAGGCCATAAATCAAATTTAATAGTTTTTTAAGGATTAAAAAAAATTCCACAAATCTAATAACTCACTCAAACATCTTGAACTAGTAACCAATTTTATATTTTATGAATTTTAAATTTTATTAAATTTATTGCTTATACAATTTTTATCACAAATAATATTATTGTATTTATATTTAATTTATAAATTATATCTATTTGAAATTAATACATCAACTAAAATATTTTAATATCCTAGAGTGAACAATATAAAAATTTAAAATATTACTATTATACACAAATTTATTTTAAATAAACAACAGTTTAGAATTATATTGTACTACAATTTTTTTTGTTTACTGATTTTGATTACTATAATTATATGGTATGTATCTCAAAACTTTTCAAACATATTATTGAATAATAATTACGCTATTTAAAATTGTATCAACATATAAAGAAATTATACATAATTTAAATTATATTAAATAAATTAATATAAATATTAAAGACACCATAACTCAATACTTATTACATGTTTTAATTAAAAAATAATAATATAAAACAAAAAAATCACTAAAATTCACAAATAATTAATTTATACTAGCCAAATGGAAAAATAAATTCTAATCTAGCACATATGAGGTTAGTAAATATATTAAGGTGTTGCCAATATAAAATTACCGTTGGATAAGTATATGTATGAAAGAGTTTAAGTTATGCATCAAACTTAGCTAATTGGCAATAAGAGTATGTTGTTGTCTCAAAATATGTTGTTGTCTTATATTCATATTCAAATTTAATGTATATTTAATCATTTTTTTACCTAAACAACATATTTTATATGGTTATCAACTAATATGATATGACTACGTGTTCCATTTAATAATTTAAAACCCATTAATATGTCTCTTTCTGCTTGAATATTTAATACTTTAATCATAAACGTTAAGTCCGACTTTTACACCTAGTTTTATTTTATTAATTATTATATTACTACTAAATAAAAATAAAATCTTTTAATATTATATTTTTTTATCAATGTTATAGTTAACAAATTTTTCAGTCACATACATTATTACATTACTATATTTAATAAAACATTGTCACAGTATGTAAAAAAATAAAAATTATAGAGGAACGATTATTTAATAAACAAATAATATTATACTAAAATAAAACAGGGAATCAAAACACAATTTATGGCCTTTGACGATGCTATCGGTGTAGATATTGCCGACACCTTACACTACATTAAAAATTAAATTAAAAAGAATTGCATCTAATTAGAATTTTAATATGATATTTATAACTATTAGGGTAATATATGTTAATAATCATACTGTTTCTAGATTCATATGTGACAAAGTTGTATTTGTAATGTTCGAACACCCAATTGTTTTATCTTATATATTTTTAATGAAATGTTACCTTGACACATTTATCTACAACTTTGTTAATTTTATTTAAACTTATAACTAAAAACACCAATTTCTTCATAAAAAAAGGGAGAAAATTTATCATTTTATATATCTTTTAAGAAAAATAAGTTTAATACAGTAAAGATTTAGTATTACTCTTACGTTGTTGACCAAATCTTATCAAATTCATTAAATAGTATTTTAATAGAATGCAATCTAATATTTACTCTAAAAGCTAAATCAAAAAAACTATATACTCACATGCACTAGTGCTAATACATTTACTTTCCTCCCAATAAAAAAAGAAATATTAATAAAAAAATAACCTTTGAAATCTTAAAAACATAGAAACCTTTCTATATAAGTACACTCATATAATACTAAGACTAACTGTAATTTATAGTGGGGCTGCTGGTAAGTTCTTTTTTTCCTTTTTTTACTATTTATTTTTTGAATTAATTATCTATTTGGTTTTGTTTATTATGTTTTTATACAAATCAGGTCATTTTATGACCATTGGAAGGTTTTACCGTATGAGAAGCGATGCTGGTATATATAGAAGGGATGTGAGTTTTTTTTAATCAATATAAACTCAATTTAAGTCTGTGAAATGTTCATTTGTAAGTCAATTATTTATTTTTTCCTCTATTAAACATTATAGGATTCACTGATTCAGAAGTTGCCGAGAAGCTCCATGAGGCCAGACGGAACCTCGAAGTTGAGGAGGATGGTGATATCGCAGGTGGTGGTGTTGTGTCAGCAAACAAGTAAGTTGAATAGCTCCAATTTTTTATTTAATATAATGATGTTTGAAAATTGGGCGTGGATTGAATTATGATGTTTATATAATTTTAGTATATTGAAGGATTATGTTTTAAATTATTTATATTGTTATATTATTTTAGTTCATATAACGTGGGAAAACTTGATCATTGGATTACTGGGTGGTTTATATACTGAGCCTCGGTATTTCTTTCACGTAAGGGATTATAACTAAAATTGAAGAGTATGTACTACATGTGAATATATGATATGGTATAAGTTCGTAATATATTTGCATATAATCAAGAGTTTGTATTAGGATTGTGTTCAAAGGTGTAATTAAGGTTCTGTTATGAAAATCTATAATAACTCAATTGAGTTTTGTGTACGAGTGTGAAGATTTGTGTATACATGTAATTACTGTTATTAATAATTAACTATTGTAATTTCAAAATTGACTAAATTATTATTTTGAGTTAATTGCATTAACGGTCCCTGTTTTATGCAAGATAGCCAAATTTACCCTGTTTTATTTTTCAAAGTGTATCAACACCCACAAATCAGTTAGTTACATTGAGCACAGGATTTAACTCTTTCTCTCGGTGGGTGATGCAGGTTTTCTGAGAGTAGATGGAAAGATTGAGAACTCCAGGAGCGGATTCATAGGGATGTGAAAGAAATTGTTGCTATAATTAGTTAATTATGTGTTAATATACTTTCATTTGCAAATGGTAGGACTGAGAATTCAAAAATTCATGTATTTAATTCATTATTGTGACCAGGGCAGATTTGTTTAATGAGTATCCCAGATGCTCGCACATATTTACTCACCCTACAGGAGATAAGAATTAAGTATGCCTATCTCTGTGTGAATTTGTAAATTATAAATATTTTTTGTTTACTAAATGCATCTTTTTTTAGGAGAGGTGTTTCTGATGGGATTGGTGCAGAGAAGTTGATGATGAGTGCATTGGATAAAGTTGAAAAGGAAATTAAAGCCTCTAATGCTGAATGGTAAGAAAGGAATTGCTCTTCTAATGACACAGTTTGATTAAATCAATAAAAATTATTTTAAATTAGATTTTTATTTACAATTACGGTTATTGTTAATTTACTACTAATGTTTGTCATATATGTTTAGGCTTGGAATTCGAAAGGAAGATTTACCAAAGTATGAAGAGCAAAAAAGAAAAAGAAAAAGCTTTGTGGATTTATTTTCCCAAGTTTACTCATTTCCAGGAGGGTTTACGAGAGAAGTGGAAGATCAAATACATTTAACTTTTATATTGCATTTTTTAAAAGTTTGTTTATTCTGTATAAATTATTTTTTTAAAATCAATATTAAAAATCAAATACACATTTTTTAGACGTCCTATATAAGTGTGAAATAAGGTTAATGCAATAAAGATTTCATATTACTTTTACGTTGTTGACCAAATCTTATCAAATTCATTAAGCCGTATTTATTTAGAATGAAATATAATATTTAATCTAAAAAATAACTCAAAAAAGTATATACTCGTATGTGCGGGTGCTAATACATTTCCTTGCCTTACAATAAAATAGAATATAATAAAAAAACTTACAGTTTTAAAACTTAAAAACATATAAACCTTTCTAAATAAGTACATTAATATAAACACAAGACTAACATTAATTTTTTGTCACACTCATTTGTCAGTAGTACTTAATTTCATAAAAAAAACTTAAATTTCCTAATCATTTAAACTACTTAACATGAAATACACTTCTTGGTTACCTAAAATAGGGTTTTTTCATTTTATTTAAAAAACCAATATGACTAATCTGCACTACCAATCCAAAGATTTTCACTGTATCAATTATATATTAATAGTAGTTTTGAAACATCCTTTGCCAAAAACATACCTCATAATTTACTAAACCTCAAATTTTAAATAACAAACTTCAGCTTTATTGATCTCTCTGTGTAAAGTAATAAACTTTAAACTCAAGGAGTTGAGCGTAATAGGGTTACCTTAATCAAGATGAAACACTATTTTGGTTGATGAAAACCTAAAAGTTTTTCTAGTCTCTCTTCGTTTTTTGTTTGTAACAACCTAAAAATACAAATATACATGAATCGTTATAATGGTAAAATAACTGTTAGTTATTAAAAATTAGAAGTTAAAACAGTTCGAATTAATGATTATTTGACGTTTAGGTGGAGTTGAGATATCAAGCTATTGTAATTTAAATTCATGTCATTGAATTTTGAATTCTCGTTCTTAACCCTTTCATTGAGACATAATTACAACATATATACTCATTAAACTATTTAATATCGTAACATAAATTTTGTCTTAGAAAACTATATCCAGAATAAGATTTTGATATGAAAGAGTATTCTTAAAACATGCTTTGATATTTTAGGTTTTCTTGGTATTCTATATTTAAATTTGCTTCACTATCTAAGATATTCTTATGGAATTTTACCACCACATATTTTGGAGCTTCTAAACCCTTCCAATACACTTTTCAGAAGTCCTTTTTCCAAGTAGCCATCAGAATTAGAATTATGAAAGTTGAATCAAAGCAAACAAATAATTGGATTAAATTTGGAAGGACTGTAAAAAGAAGGTCCCTCTAACAAAAAAAATCATCTAGTTGAAAAATCAAACTCCCTCATATCCACGTACAATATTCTAGCGGATACAAGAGTTGAGAGGTTGTGTGTAGTTAATTGTATTGGATAAAAATGTGATTAAAATTTGCATCACAAGTTTCAAAAGAGTCATTACACAAGATGCAAATATTGATGTAAAAACATCATCAAAAGTCATCTAGACATAATAAAAGTTCGACAAAAGATATTAAAGAAAAAATCTAGTAACATTATGTAAGAAAATAGAAAGTCTACATCAAAAATTATTTGTTAAAGAAGTAATATAGTATAAAGTTGTTATTAATAAATAATATATTTATCAATACCATATACTATATAATAGATAATTAAATTATATAGAGTAAAATATACAAGAAATTATACATTTCAACTAGTATAATTATAATGCAACAAAAAAGAATATTTAATGAGAATAAGGTATTATATTAACTGAAAACAAGAAAACAAGTAAATAACAAAAAATATCCAAATATTTATTATCTTCTCAACCAAATAAAAAACTTATATTCATGTTTATTCCAAATATTCCTTCCATATGAGTACTTAAATAAATGAAAGTATAATCTATTTATTTGGAATACTATTTTCTATGATAATTCTAATAAGATTGAGATAATGTTACAATGTTCTTCATAAGAAATCAAATTATATGTAGAAATAATTTTTATGTCCATATTGTTTTTCTAATGTTACTTATTGTCAAGAACATTTACTTTATGTTTTGATTTTATAATATTTTGCGTATGAAATTTGTTTTAAGATATACATATTATTAGTTTTATCATATACTGAGTAAATAAATGTATATATTTAGATATCTATGTTAAGGAATGAATTGAAAATTTTATGAGTTCAAAATGTATGGATTAAAAAATAAATCAAAATAAAATGAGAAGTATGGGGACAGTAAAAAAAAATTTATAACACTAAGATACGAGCGATAAATTGTGAAACTCTACTAAGTGCCAATTTAGAAGTGTTTATAGGGAAAAATATTTAATAGTGCTTCTAGAACATTCTAAGTGTGTTAGTCCCTAAAAAACCTTTTTAAGAGAACTATCAAATATATGCTTCTTAAAAAAATATACTTAAAGTGATTTTAGATTTTAAAATAATTTTTATAATTTTTTAAAATATTTCAATTCAATTCTAAAAGCGTTTTTATATTAAAATAAGCAGTTCTGAACAGACACTATGTATATATACCTCTCTTGAATACAATAAATATATTATTTATATCTATTAGTTTAAAGGTATTTTATAAATGTTTATAATTTTTTAATGTATTATATTTTTTTAAAATTTTAGGTACGCAGGAAGAACAAATGAGTAGTTAAATATTATTGAATAATCTTAAGGCTAACTAAACCAGGTCCGTCATCCTTTACTACTAAATTTAAATACATTATTTGACTTAAATCTCACACACAACACTTTTATCATTCTCTCAATTTATATTGTGTGTAATAATTTCTTCAAGATTATCTTTCTCGTAATTGTTATTTATATTGAAATATATATATTTGTTTAAAATACATCAAAATCCTCATTAATTAGAGTAACCAAGTACAATACTATTACAAATGGTTACAATATTCTCGTTTTTATGACATTTCATTATATTGATCCTTGTTTAAAAGAACAATTTTGATAAAATGTTAAGGCCATAAATCAAATTTTATAGTCTTTTAAGGATAAAAAATTCCACAAATCTAATAACTTACTCAAACATCTTGAACTACTAACCAATTTTATTTTTTATGGATTTTAAATGTTATTAAATTTATTGCCCATATAGTTTTTGTCACAAATAATATTATTGTATTTATATTTAATTTATAAATTATATCTATTTGAAATTAATACATAAACTAAAATATTTTAATATCCTAGAGTGAACAATATAAAAATTTAAATTATTACTATTATACACAATTTTATTTTAAAATAAACAACACTTTAGAATTATATTTTACTACAATTTCTTTTTGTTTACTAATTTTAATATGATTTTGATTACTATAATTATATGGTATGTATCTCAAAACTTTTCAAATATATTATAGAATAATAATTACGCTATTAAAAATTGTATTAACATATAAACAAGTTATACATAAATTAAATTATGTTAAATAAATAAAAATAACTATTAAAGACACCATAACTCAATACTTATTAGAGGTTTTAATTAAAAAATAATAATATAAAACAAAAAATTACTAAAATCTCACAAATAATTCATTCATACTAGCCAAATGAAAAATTAAATTCTAACCTAGCACATATGAGGTTAGTAAATATATTCAGGTGTTGTCAATATAAAATTATCGCTGGATAAGTATATGTATGAAAGATTTTAAGTTATGCGTCAAACATAGCTAATTGGCATAAGAGTATGTTGTTGTCTTATATTCATATTCAAATTTAATATATATTTAATTATTTTTTTTACTTAGACAACCTATTATATATCGTTATCAACTAATATGATATGACTACTTGTTTCATATAATAATTTAAAATCCATTAATAGGTCTCTTTCTGCTTGAATATTTAATATTTTAATCATAAACATTAAGTCCAAATTTTACACCTAGTTTTATTTTATTAATTATTATATTTCTACTAAATAAAAATAAAATCTTTTAATATTATATTTTTTGTATGAATGTTATAGTTAACAAATTTTTCAGTCACATACATTATTACATTACTATATTTAATAAAAAATTGTTACAGTATGTAAAAAAATAGAAATTATAGATGAAAAATTATTTAATAAAGAAATAATATTATACTAAAAGAAAACAGGGAATCGAAACACAATTTATGGCCTTTGGCGAAGCTATTGGTGTAGATATTTCCGACACCTTACACTACATTAAAAAGTATATTAAAAAGAGTTGCATCTAATTAGAATTTTAATATGATATTTATAACTATTAGGGTAATATATGTTATTAATCATATTGTTTCTAACTTCATATGTGACAAAGTTGTAATTTGTAATTTTCGAACACCCAATTGTTTTATCTAATATAATTTTTAATGTCATGTTATCTTGACACATTTGTCTACAACCTTGTTAATTTTATTTAAACTAATAACTAAAACACCAATTTGTTCATAAAAAAATAAAACAGAGAAAATTTATCATTGTATATATCTTTTAAGAAAAATAAGTTTAATACAGTAAAGATTTAGTATTACTTTTACATTGTTGACCAAATATTATCAAATTCATTAAATAGTATTTTATTAGAATGAAATCTAATATTTACTCTAAAAACTAAATCCAAAAAATTATATACTCACATGCACTAGTTGTAATACATTTACTTTCCTCCCAATAAAAATGAAATATTAATAAAAAATAACCTTTAAAATCTTAAAAACATAGAAACCTTTCTAAATAAGTACATTCATATAAAACTATGACTAACTGTAATTTATAGTTAAACTCATTTATCGGCAGTACTTCATTTTATAAAAAAAACTTATATTTCTTAGCCATTTAACCTACTTAATGAGAAATAAACTTTTCTACTTCCCTCAATAAGGTTTATTTCATTCTATTTAAAAAAACAAGACTAATAATCTTCAGTGCCAATGCAAATATTTTCACTCTATCAATTACATATTAATAGTATTTTTGAAACTCCCATTTTCCAAAAACATACCTCACAAGTAACTACACCCTAGAGTTTCAATAACAAAATCATTAGTTAAACAAAATTTACCCGAAAAGCTTTATTGATTTCTCTATATGAAGTAATTAACTTCATCAAACTCAAGGAGTTGAGCGTAATAGGGTTTCCTTAATCGAGATGAAACACATGTGTTTGGTTGATGAAAACCTAAAAGTTTTTCTAGTCTCTCTTTGTTTTTTGTTTGTAATAACCTAAAAAGATAAATATACATATATGGTTAAAATGGTAAAATAACTCGTTATTAAAAGATAGAAGTTACGAATATTAGCCAAACTTTTTCATAGCCACCCTTCATGATGCCCTATAAATATTAAAATTAAACAAATGGTTAACTAATTAAAAGAACAAAAAATAAAAATATTACACCTTAAAATGTATAAATTTATATAGAAGAAATCAATTTAAAAAAGGTTAAAACATAACAACAATAATTTCTCAACTAAGTGTAGTTTGACCGGTAAATACATATTTCGATGGTTAAAACTATGTGATGAGAGTTTCTCAAACTTTTATGGTTACTTCGATGAATATAAAATTGTAATATTTTTTACATATGGTTCTATAGAATTTTGGGTTTCAAACAGTATAATGGTCTATTAAAATAAAAAAATTAGATACATAGAGCAGCTTATTAATTGTTGTAATTTATATACATATTTATTTATTCGGGAATGCATAATTGTTGTTGAATCTTTCAATAATTATGTGGGTATGCAAACTTCCCAGTAAGTTATACCTCTTTGGTCAATTCAAAATTAATTCATATATATGCTACCATTTTTATTTGGTATTCTAATAAAATTCCTGGTATAGATTGTGTTTGTCATCTTTCTATTCTTCGCCAATACGTTGAATCTAGTTATAGTTGACTTTTTTGTTTAGTCTATATATTTAACTATCACAAAAATTTATGTGTCTTGAAACCAAAATAATTTACAAAATAATAAAATCTATGGATACCAAAACAATTAAGATTATTATTTTATAGCATGCTTGTGTTAGAATGGAAATGGAATATAAATAAAATGTATTGGTATACAAGAATATGTGGTTGACTAGGACACTTTTTAGTTATATCTTTAGTATCCTAATCCATGTTTATCTTTTTTGTGTTTTTTATATATATTTGTTTAATTGATTAGTTAATTTTTCTATTCATTTTTATCCTGCTCCTTTTGGGTTGTAACCCCATTTAATGTTGTTTCTTTTTCGGAATTACAAAATCTAATACTTTATATTGATAGTATTATTTAGTAACCAAGTACATTGAGAAATTGCGTTAGACAACAACTCAATAAGAAAGTGACATGTGGTAAATAATATAATATTATTAGTTATGTAATAATTTGAATAGGTTAAAACTTCGAAGTACATTTATTCACAAATGATAATAATTCAGTTTGAAAAGAAAAAATCAAACTTACGGAATTAAATTCCACAATATTTGAAGAGATTCTAAAATAAATTTATAAAAGTATAGAATTGATAAATTTTCATGAACACGTTACACAAGAAAAAATTTCTTATAGGTTACAAATATAGGGGTGGACACATGTCAATGTGAAAATATTTTATCCATTAAAATACACCAAGTATTGGTACGACTAAATATAAGTTATTTTATACGATTATATCATCACATGCTCAACTATTAGGTTTTTATGTGATTTATACAATCTTATAATTTAAAATGTTTCATATATTTTAGTATGTATAATTATTTGTTGGTAAGGAAATTACAATACAAAAATATATCAAAAATTTATATTATCCAGAATATAATATACTATGTATATATATTATCTTTATATATAGACTCTTATGAGTAGTAACTTTTGAGGAAACTGAATTTTTTATTTGTATTTTCTAAATCAATTTTATAAAAATAAAGATCTAGCATGAATAATTTTAACTAATGAAACATTTAGCTTATAAAATTAGTTGCAATGCTACGAAAAAAGTCATATAGTGATTTCTTGTGCTGGTAAGGGTGGTTGTGTTGATTGTGGATGTTATTTGTTTTTTAAAATTTAAAAAAAGAATATGAGGTGTCAAGAATGAAGAAGCTCAGAGCTACCAAAGAAGAAAATATATTTTAGCGTTTTTTATTAGTATTATAAAAATATCCAACATAAGATAATTGGTCCAAAATTAAATGTAACGTTATTCCACTTTAAAATTATCCTTATTTAGGCCCAAATAACAAATAATGGACTTTGAGTCTAAACTTATTTTAGTTGAACATGTGAACAAGTGTCGATCTTCACTAGTGGAGAGATATATAATCAATAGAATATATAGTGTATTTGAAACAAATTTTTCATGGATAAATATAATATAAAATTTGTGACCTCCATCAATTGTTGTGGTTGTCAAAGTAAAATAATTTTAAATGATAAACTTATTTTTTCTTCTCATGAAAGCCTTATTACATTAACCTCTACAAAATTGTAAATATCATTACTCTGTCACCAAATCACCTAATGTGCAACGTTTTGTAGAAGATAATATTGATAGACAAGAATGAAGTTGTAGTAGTTTAATTAATTTGTAAAGATTATGAGAACGTAATTGTGTTTGGAAATCACTACAATATTTTTTTGGCCTCCTTTTATATTTCTAAGGCCATTCCAATGTGCAATTTTGTAATGTTATTATACAGCATATTCCCATACGTCATCCTTATGTGATGGCATAGTGTAAGTTGAGGTCATATACTCATCAATCACTACATTAGATTTTCAATATAACTTTGTTACGAGAAATGTAATTAAGATGATATGCATGTTTCTCTCATTATATCAAGTTATATGAGAAGAAATAGAAATAGTGATCTCAACTAGATTACAAAGAATCATCTGGCAGATTGTCTTCCTATTTATTGGATTATATGAAATTATATGGTTTATTAAAGTCTTTCATATCTTATTTGACTTGTAAGGTGTCATGTGTCTATTAAACTAATATATACTCTTGTTGTATTTATTTTTTGCCTTTCAATCTTTAAATGAATTAGATATATTTTGACAAAAAGGGCTACTATATATTTTTTTCTCATGTATATTTAATTAAATAATTATAGAAATACAATATCACAACATATCCTAAAGACACAGTTTGCAAGTTAATTAATAGTAACCCAAAACATCTCTACCCTAGACACTTATTACTACTGAAGTCTGCTAAAGGAAATCGTTGTCCACTACGGTGAAAGTTGCGTCTGATATCAAAGGTATCTTATCTGTTTCTCAGACGTAATGTTGTGAGCAACCATCTTGGAATCGATCGAGGCAAACTAACTCATCATCTAGTCCTCCAAAAAAACTTCATCGATAGAAGTATGTAAGATCTCCAAACCATCATTAAAATAGTCAACCTCTTTCAACATATCATTAATTTCCTCCTCACCATCTTCAACATTTTTGGCGCCGGAAGGACAATCTCTAGCGACGAGTAGAAAAAGTTGTTTAGGTCATCAATTTTGAATTTTTGAGGGTCATGAACATTTTGGAAAGAGATATTTCGGCCTTTTGCGAGGGATTCTGGCACGAGGTTCTTGGCGAGTTGGCATAGGATGATTGTGTTCATCCATATAAGTCACAATAAGAATAGTAGGGCTAGTTTTGTTTTGATCTACTTGATTTCGACCTAGGCACTCCTTTGATGTGACACATTTGTAGTAACTCCTGGTTTTATTCAAAATATTGATTATAATTCATTTGAAACTTACTAAACATCTATAAATACATTAAAAAACAAATACGCATTTTTTAGACGTCCTATATAAGTGTGAAATAAGGTTAATACAATAAAGATTTCATATTACTTTTAAATTGTTGACCAAATCTTATCAAATTCATTAAGTCGTATTTATTTAGAATGAATTCTAATATTTAATTTAAAACTAAGTCATAAAAATTATATACTATTATGCAAGGGTGCTAATACATTTCCTTGGCTCCCAATAAAATGGAATGTAATAAAAAAACATAACCTTTTAAAACATTAAGACATAGAAACCTTTCTAAATAAGTACATTAATATAAACCTAAGATTAACATTAATTTTTGGTCAAACTCAATTGTCGGTAGTACTGTATTTCTTAAAAAAACTTATATTTCTTAATCATTTAAACTACTTAACAAGAAATACACTTATTTGCATCCCTAAAATTGGTTTTTTCATTTTGTTTTAAAAAAACAAGACGACTAATCTTCACTACCAATTCAAAGATTTCCACGGTATCAATTACATGTTAATAGTAGTTTTGAAACTCCCTTTTTCCAAAAGCATACTTCACAAGTAACTACACCATAGAGTTTAAATAACAAACTCACTAATAAATAAAATTTACCTAAAAAGCTTTATTGATCTATCTATACGAATTAATAAACTTCTAAAACTAAAGGAGTTAGGCGTAATAGGGTTTCCTTAATCGAGATGAAACACTACTTTGGTTAATGAAAACCTAAAAGTTTTTCTAGTCTCTCTTTATTTTCTTTTTGTATTAATCTTAAAATAAAAATATACATGAATGGTTAAAATTTTAAAAGAACTAGTTATTAAAAGTTAGAAGTTAAAAGTATTAGCAGAACCTTTTCATAGCCACCTTTCTTGGTGACCTACAAATATTTTAATAAAACAAATAGTTAACTAATTAAAAAACAAAAAAAACAAAGAAATAACACCTTAAAATGATTAAATTTATATAGAGGAAATAAATTTAAAAAATTGATTAACTAATTATAGTTTGCATATTTCGATGGTTAAAACTATTGATTGAGAGTTTCATAAAATTTTATATTTACTTCGATGAATATAAAAGTGAATTTTTTTTTACATATGGCTCTATAGAATTTTGGGTTCCAATATTGTAATGTACTCATACAACAGAAAAAATAGATATACAGCGTGGGAGTTTATTTATTTGGGAATGCATTATTGTTGTTAGATTATTTATCGATCGGTTTTTTGTATTTCTCTTATGTTTCATATATTTTTTTGATCTATCAATCATTACATGGGTATCCAAACTTCCTGGAAAGTAATATTTCTTTGGTGATTAAAAAAATTATTTTAGTTAACATTCATATATATGAAACGTTTTTGTTTGTTGTGTTAGATTGAATTCTTTATATAGATTGTGTTTGTCATCTTTGTATTCTTCGACAATATTTTATATATCTATTTATAGTTAACTTGTTTGTTTAGTCTATATATTTAACTAGGTATTACACAACAAAAAATTAAGTGAACTGACACAAAAATAAATTAATAAATAATAAAATCTATGTATACCAAATAAATTAAGACTATTATTCTATATGTTCTAGCATGGTTTTGTGAGATTGGTAAGGGAATGGAATAAAATGTATTCTATTGTATTTGTATATACAAGAATATATGGTTGGTTCAAATATAGTGGGATTAATTTTTATATAATGTATTGGCTATGTAGGCCACTTTCTGGTTATAATTTTAGTATCATAATTCTAATTTATTTTTATTTGTCTTTTATTATATATACTTGTTCAATTTATTAGTTAATTTTTCTATTCATTTTTAACTTGCTCCTCTTGGGTTGTAACCCCGTTTAATGTTGTTTGTTTTTCTTAAATAAAAAATCTAATACTTTATATTGATAGTGTTAATTAGTAACCAAGTTCATTGTCAAATTGCACAAGACAACAACTCAATAAGAAAGTGACAGATGGCAAATAATATAATCCTTAGTCCAATTTATGAGTGGACACATGACAATTTGAATATATTTATCCATTAGAATACACCATGTATTTGTAGGACTGAATGTAAGTTATTTGATACTACGAATATATCAACACATGCTCGACTATTAAGTTACTGTGTAACTTATACAATATTCTAATTTAAAATGTTTAGTATATCTTAGTATGTATAATTATTTATGGTAAGGAAATTACAACAAAAAAATATATCAATAATATATATTATTCAAAACATAATATACCATATAATTATAAAGTGATTAATATACTAACCTTGATTATTTTAAGAATATATCTAGATATTATCGAAATGCAATGATCATCGATCTCTGAACTATACTTTAAAATTACTTCAATTTTTATAGAGTACACCACCTTATGAAAAAAATGATTACATGTGAATAATTAGAACCATACATTATTTTTATAATATATAAGAATCCATTGTATTTAACATTAAACTATTCATGAATATTTTGATATTTTTTAATTTTTAATTAAATAAAATTATATATCATTAACCCATAAACCACCACATCATATTAATTACATTTTTATATAAGAAAAAAGTATTTGTAAATAACATCTAAAAATATTTTTTAAATAAATATTTCTCTCAATTATATCAAGAAAATATGAATTTTTTTATATGACTAGTTAGATTTAATATAATTTTTACATAAAAGAATAAGATCTCAAATTGCCCAACAGAATGAAAATATTTGTAATGAAACTTTTTGTTTTGTATAAAATCTTATGAGTAGTAACTGCTTTATAGGATCTCAATTTTTTTTATTTGGATCTGGGATCTGAATTTTTTTTATCTATATTTTCTAAATCAATTCCAAAAAATATATATCTAGCATGAATAATTTTCACTTATAAAATGTTTAGCTTATAAAATTAGTTGCAATGTTACAAAAAATGTCACATACCGATTTCTTATGGTGGGTGGGGGTGGTTGTTTGATGGTGGACTTTTTTTTTCATTTATAGAAAAGATAAATTGTCAAGAAAGAAGAAGCGGAGAGATACCAAAGAAGGAAATAAATTTTAGGTTTTTTTTATTAGTACTAGTAGGTACTAGAAAAATTAAAACATAAGATAATTGGACCCAAACAAAATGTAACTTTTTTCACCTCTAGACTTATCCTTATTTAGACCCCAAATAACAGATAGTGAACTTTTAGTCTAAACTTATTTTAGTTGAAAAATATTATAGCAAGCCCACCTGTGAACAAGTGTCTTCATCTTCACTAATGGAGAAATATAAAATCAATGTAATACATAGTCTATTAGAAACAAATTTTTCATTCATACATATAATATAAAATTTGTGACTTCCATCAGTTGTTGTGATTCTCAAAGTACAATATATTTAATTTATAAACTTATTTGTTCTTCTCATGAAAGCCTTATTACCTTAACCTCAACAGAATGATAAATCTCATTACTTGGTCACCTAATGTGCAATGATTTGTAAACGTTAATATGGATATAATAGACAAGAACAAAGTTGTACTAGTTTCGATAATTTGTAAATATTATGAGAACCTTATGTGGTTTGGAAATCGATACAATATTTTTTTTCCTCCTCCTCAATTGCTAAGGGCATTCCAATGTGTAATTTTGTAATGTTAGTAAACAACATGTTTTCTACGTCATCATTAGGTGATGTCGTAGTGTAAGTGGAGGTCATCTACTCACCAATAATTACGTTAGATTTTCAATATAACATTTTTACTAGAAATGTAATTAAGATTCTACTGAAGTCTCTCTCATTATATCAACTTTTATGAGTGAAAATGGAAATAGAAAACTCGACTGGATTACATAGATTCATCTCGCATATTGTTGGGAATTTTATACTAACACCTTAGGTGTCGTGAGAGATGTGCTTACACCGCCTAGGCACAAATTAATGAAAAAAATTGATTAATTATAAAATGCCCCCTAGACGTAACACCCTGGTCAACTGCCAAATCCACGAAACCGATTATACAAAATTGATTAAATATATACAGTAAGAGTTTGATTGACTGTTTATATTTGTATCCCATATTATGTGTTCGTCTGGCAATAAGATTAAAAGATGTTGAAGAACGGATTTTAGATGTAATCAAAGGATTCGATTTGTGTTGGATTTTTCAATTTGAATTTTTTTATAAATTTTACAAATACACTCCCCGTATCGATAAGTTTTGATGATAAAGTCATTATCAAAAATATATAAGAGAACCTTAAGAGATTTGTAAACAGAGAGAGATTGAGATATGAGAAATGTGTATTTTATAGTAGGAGAGTAGAGACAAGAGTGTGTACATTTATTATCAAATTATTAGCATTTGTTTATAAGAAATATATACGACTTTGGAAGAATTATACCTGGATCAAATCCCTTACACTTCTTTATTTCACTAAACTTATCTATTTTGTATCACAGTCGAGGATGATGTCTCAGGATTCACCCATCTTTCTTACTACAAATTGTTTCTTATTAAATTTCTCTATATCTTTTGCAATTTGTGTTCCCTACTGTATCTTATGGACAATGTTGCTTGATGTGTCTGAACTTGCTGTTGTTATAGCATGTTATCTCTATTTTTATTTTTAAAATTTCTCATGTGGATTCCTTGAACTTTCATTACAATGAAATTTTTTTTCTTACACGATTCATTGTTTAATCAAATTTATTTATTGTTCATACTATGTAGTCAAAATAGAACATAAGAAAAATATAAAATTATATTTATATTACAAAATAAAATATTTAACATATGTCCGCCTTTATAATTAATCCCTCCAATTTCTCAAATCAAGCTATTAGAGGGAGAAAAAATTTGAACCATCTTGAACTAGTCTCAAACTTTATATAATGTATATGCGAATTTGAATAAGAATAAGTGGATATTATTATTTATCTAATTAGGATTTTAATATGATATTTATAACTATTAGGGTAATATATGTTAATAATAATATTGTTTCTAGCTTCATATGTGACAAAGTTGTAATTTGTAATCTTCAAACACCCGGTTATTTTATCTTATATATTTTTTATGCAATGTTATCCTGACACATTTATCTAAAAATGGTCTTTAGCAAATTCACTTGAAAATGTGAGTAATTTGTATAAATTAATTCGAACTAAGCAATGAAAAAAAAACGTTGAAATTTTTTGTATAAATATTCCCATAAAAACTTGCAAAGTTGTATGATGGAAAAATATTTGCTACTTTTATAATCCATTGATATATTTGGCTATTTTATAAAACGGGACCTACACCGAAACAAAAACTTGTTTATAAATATTTTTATAAATTTATTGAGTTTCAAGTAGGTACAATTTAAATTCGAAAATCGCACGAACCAAACTAAACATTGTGACACACCTAAACTAAAAAACAAAGAATGTTTTCACATATACATACATATCAATTGAAAAATCAATCACTGCATCCATATTATAGGGACACATTAAGTGAGTGTAAACGAAATTTTTTCTTCTCATGCATAATTATTAACATATAACAATTTATTATTTTATCAAATTATAAATTTATCAATCAACATATTTTTTTTGATTTTGCAAGATTCTAAAATGACATAGCTTTAAAACTTTCTTGGGATTTTCTCCCCAAGATGTAGGTCTACAAAAATAATCAATATTCATATACTAAAAGAAAATTTAAAATTATTTCATGAAAAATATAGGCTCAGATTCTTATTGATTCAGGTTATATGTCAAAGATATAGTTTATGTCTCAATAAAATATTCTATTTGATCACACAAAATACTTCTAGGATCTAAAATAATAGATATATATCCTTGTTGTATTAAAGCCTTTTCATACTCAAGAGTCGAGAATGTACTACCTTAGCGTAACCTAAAAAATCCTATTCCAAAACCCCCATGATATCAAACTCTGGTAGGAGTTAATAGAGGAGTTCCACCTAACAATCTAAATAATCCGCATATAGAGCAAGGTTTTTCCGAGAATAAGCCAATTTCATATTCAAGCTGTTTGATTCAAGCCAGATCACGATATGCAAAATCAATTTATGATTTATGGAAACTACGATGGTGCTACACAACAAGGTCAAGTTGTATGGAGTAAGATTTTTATACAGATGTGTGATACCTACATTACTCAACTTGTCACTCATGAGACACTATATTACACCATTTTACTATTTTGATTTACCGGAGGTGCGAGTGAATGGTTGTATCATCAACCATCACATACAATTATATCATGGACAAAACTGCAAGCAAGTTTCTTTGATTGCTATTATCCACACGGTATGATAATGAAGAATCAAACAGAGCTTGCCATTTTCCACCAAGACGATGGTTAAAGTGTAGGCGAGACATAGATAAAGTTTCAACATAGGTTAACTAGATGTCCACTTCATGGTTATACCCTTCAGTTTCAATTTGTGATGTTCTATCAAGGTCCGATTATAATTCACAATTGAAAATAAATTACATTGAAAGAGAAGATTTTTCGAAGAAATGTGCCCTTGTATTTTTTATTTATACCAAATCTTATTGTTATTAATTGTTTTGATTTTTAATGATCTGCATTACTAAAAAAAAATTGTCATTAACATATTTAGTTATATTTTTAAAAGTTAAGGAATACATTAACACACTAATATATAGATAATTAACAAATAATATGTTTATTTATAATAGATAAAATAGCATAAAGTGTCAAAAAATATGCTTAACATATCTTATTTTTCTCCCAAAATTTCAAGTTATGGTTCGGTTAAATTTGTTATCTTAATGGATTGTTGAGTTTGTTTAATTTGTTGAATATGTTTATAGGGGTTCATTTATAAAATAAGGCCCAAAAAACTTTATAAAGAATTATTTTGTCAATTGAAGTCCACAATGCTAAATAAGTCTTGAAATATCACTGTGGCTAGTTATGCATTTTTTTTGTTGTACAATCCTATTGACCACTAACACCAAAAGCCCAACCCATATTATATGTGTATATATTCAAACCCTATTTTCCAAAACTCACCGCCTCCTTATTCCTTATTTTGTCCATCTCTACCTCTATATAAATCACCACTATAATAATGTAGGTAAGCGTATATGAATTTCCATTTCAGATATATGGGTAAATATTTACTTGATTTGTGTAAGCTTGTGAACAACATTGTATCGTTAATAACTAAGATCGATGGTCATAACATTTCAATTGAGGTATGCTTTTTTATTATACCTTTATTCCTTATGGTTTGATTTTTATAGTTTTAATTTTAGGGTATCCGGTAAATGAATTTTGTATATAATTCTTGCACGTTATATATTCTTTAATTAACATAAATATATATTATTTTTAGGTTTCTGAATTATAAATTATTTTATAAAATACAACTATACATTATTTGATAAAATACATTTATACATTATTTTAATAAATACATGTGATGTTTATAATTTTTATTAAAATATTTGTGCATCTAAAACTAAGTTATTATCGTTCTCAACCTAACTATTTTGTTATGAACAAAGAAATAGCTCTATAAATCCACTAGTAAACAAAAAAGTTTAAATCTATATGGTAATTTTAACGACATACATATTGCATTTAAAAATATTTATTTAATCTCTAAAACATTATGTCTACTATTTACAAGAAGAAAAAAATGATTTATGAGTTAAAGCCACTCCTTCGAAGCAATATCATTCAACTATATAATTCAATATGAGTCTCGTTACTAAATTCCTTACCTATCATTTTATCACTCGTGCATGTGGTCACACTTTTCATATCCCAACTTTAAAATAAGTAATTTACTCAAAAATGAAATGTCTTTACAGGTTGTTATTCCTCTTCATCTTCAAGTTCTTTACATGTTCTTTACAGGTTCTTTACAGTGTTGAAATTACGGATGCGTATTTACCTCCATGGATAATATACAGTGTTTCTGAAGCTATTATTGGGTCTGATGAGACTAGTTTTGAAGCCAGGTATATATATATATATATATATATATATATATATATATATATGCAGTCATTAAATATTAATATTGAAAATAATTAATTCAGTGTTATGTTATTATGATGTAGTTTTGTTACGGAACAAGTATCGATGGGATTTAATGATAGTTTAGAAATGGTTGAATAAAATTGTGAAGATGAAGAAGGATTGAAAAAGAGTGTTTGGAATAGGAAATGCCAAACTTTTTTCTCATATGAGTTGTATGTTTGTTAAAGGGTTTAAGTATAGTGGTGGATCTTATACTCTTTCTATTGGCCCTGTTTGATCTATATATGTATTTTGAATTCTGTTTTGGACACAAACATTTCAAGGTTTATGTAATCTCTTGGTTGTATTAATGAGCTTTGTACAAGGTTTATTTTTGGGGCATTTTGGGTACCTTATTGTTGATATTTGAAAACAATTGGGTGAAGAAACACGGTTATGTTGAAAGTGAAATTTAAAGTATCTTGAAAACATTTCTCTATTTATAAAGATAGAAAATTATATGTTGTATATGCTTAATATACTGATAATTTAATTAATAAAACAACAATACTCTTACGTTATTGAAGGTCCACTAGTTAAGAGTGTTATCTTCATTAAAATATCTTCATTAAGAGTGTTACTTTTACAAGATAAAGGACTAAATTGCAGAAGATTCCTTACTTTTATACCATAAGTAAGAGAAAACAAAATATACAACAATTAATATGCTTTTTTCTTCCTTAGTCTTTACAGTTTACACCATGAAATTCCACAACATAATTGGAGGTTTTTCAAAATTGACATCTAAACTTAATAAAGGAACATAAACATCAAACAAAAATTAAAAATTGAAATGAAATATAATTAAGGATACGATTCGTTCAGAAGTAGTTTATAGTAGAAGCCCAAATAGCATGACCCCATTTTAAACAACAGAAGCCCAATATCACTTTGGAAAAAAAGAAGAAGAGAGAAGCCCATCTTCAAACCCATCTTGCAACTGAATCTCTTTTAAATTAAATATAAAAGGAACATAACAAATTTAGCAAAACAACCAAATATATCTCTCTACACTTACTTCTCACCCGAAAAAAAGACTCATTTCTCAACGGAAAATACACTCATTTCTCACCGGAAAATTCTCTATTGTACGAGAAGGAAAACTCTTCATTTCACCACGTTGATTTCTATTTCTCAATTCAATGGCTTCTTAGCTTCGCTCTCTCCCTGTGCCTCTTCACCTCTTTTAATATGCAATTTGCTCAGGTACATATTGTTTGTCTCATAAATTATTGTCTTATCCGATTTATTTTTCATGTTTAGCTATTATTCTTATCTGTAATATATGGAATTTCATTTAAACAATCAATTTTCTGATATTCATAATATATTTATTTATTTATAATTAGTTTAGGTCAAACCAATTGTAGAATTCATATAATGTAATGTAACTGTATGATATGATTATCTATAGATTAATTTTTTAATAGAGTTTATATAATATTTTTGTTTGAATCAAAGTGTGTTTTATCGATTAACCTTTGTTATTTAGTTGAATCAGTGTATGTTCTGAAATTGTTATGTAGTTGAATCAAAGTGTGATTTATCATTTAAGCTTTGTTATTTAGTTGAATCAGCGTATGTTCTGAAATTGTTATGTAGTTGAATCAAAGTGTGTTATGTAAACTAAGTATATTTAATAAATCAAATCTTAATTGTTTAGTTTAATTATCTCTACACTAAACTTGTTATGTAGTTAAATCAGATTTAAGAAAGGAAAACTATCCAATGATTAACAAAAAATGGTTCAAGGAAAAGAAGTTTAAGTGGCTCTTCAAGTAAGAGATCAAACATTCCAGTACATTCTACTTCAAATGAGGCAGTCACATCGCCAGTATATCATGATTCCATACAATCACCACCCCCTGATATTTATTCAATAGCAGTTGAATTAGTGAAGGGTAATAATTCTTTCACTCTTGTTATTTATATTGTTTATATATGTGTATATATGTGTATATATGTGTATATATATTATCAAACTAATCGATTTGTCTTGGCATATAAGATAACTCAAAGGACACTAGAAAAGGAAGATATGGTACAACAGTGAAACTCTTTTTCAAGTAAGCTGTAATAAATAAAGTTCAAATTATCCATAATGGATTTGGCCAGCCCATTGGAAATGGATCAGATAAATTTTGAAGTTGGTATGGTGTTATTGCCAGACTTGGGAAGTTATCTCCATTAACTTATCCTGGTGGGATATGATGCCAAGCACGTTTAAAGAGTTACATCTCGAACTTCTAAAAGTAAGAAAAATGTTACTTCAATTATCTAACGCCTTAAAAGTTATTTGATATAAATCATTACTTTTTATTTTACAGATGTATTTTACTTTTGATGAATCTGCCTTGGAATACTATATAAGAAAAATTATAGGACAAAAATGGAAAGACTGGAAGAACACAGTGCATAGTTTTGTTGATTTAAATAAATCTTTGGAGGAAAATATGGATAAGGCGATTGATGAACGAGTAGATCCAAACCAGTGGAAACAATTGGTTCCAGTTTGGTTTGACAAAGAGTATCAGGTATTGCTTTTGTTTAGTGGGGTTGCTCTTTAGTTATACCTACAGGTATTGCTTGTCTCAGTTTCCTATCTATAGGTGAATGTATCCGAGAAAGCCAAACAGTATAAAGCAAAGCATGATATCTTTCATACATGTGGTCAAAAGCCTTATGCTTAAATACGAGCGGATTTAGTAAGAATGATACTTTGATTAGCATGAGAATGATAGTAATTAACATTGAAATATATCTTTACAGGGACATGATGTTGGGGATATTATATTTTTTCACCGAACACACACTCATGCTAAAGATGGAAGCATAACCCCGAGTGTTGATGAAATTTTGGTATTTATTTACTACCTTAGTTCCTAATGGATTTCAACATTTAGTGCATTCCTAATGGTTTAAATATTGTTTTAGGAACAATGTAAGCATATAATTGACAGCATGAATTTAAAAAGGGAAGAGGTGGAACACAGTCTTGATCTATAATCTGAGATCTTCAGTGAGGTAGTGGGAAAAGAAGGGATTAGGACCTACTAGATCACATGTTCACGGATCAAACAAAGTTAATAAAATTACGATTGAGAAAATTCAAAAGAATTATGAAGCCGAGATGTAAAAATGCGAGCACAAGTGGAAGAGCTTAAAGAAGAACACAATACCGAGATGGCAGAAATGCAAGTTAAAATAGAATCAAAGTTTAACGAAGAACTTAAAGTGCAAAAGAAAGAGACAGATGATTTGAAGATTATGTTTAAATCTTTCATCTCCGCACCCAATAAAAAATCGTTTTTCAATAGGGTTTGAGTTTATATAGTTCTGCTAGTTGATTAAAACTGCCTCAGTTGGACTATTTTTGTATTGCTTTTTATGTAAAACTTCTATATTTTGTTATAACTCGGTATTTGCTAGCTTTTGTAATACATGGACATATTTTGGTTATGATGGAGTTAATTTTCGTTAATTTTTTAAGTGGTAACAAATTTGCACTAAGTTGTATCTTATTTTTCTTTACTTGATACTTAATTCCATTGAAGTGATGAAGCTGAACACGTTGAATGGAGCAAGATTCAGACATTAACTAACTGATGAGGTTGTGGTGCCTTATGACACCTTAAATCCTGTACCTACCTGAAGGTAATTATCATGCCTTAGGGTAACCGAATTGTTTTCTTCAAGTTTGAAATGATTATTTCGTTAATTTCTTTGCTTAAATTATAGACACTATTCTATGCAGATCCATTTGATGTGGAATCACAAAGGAAAACAGAAGAAGCTATCAGCTAGGTCATAATTTTCACATTTTCATCCACCAAATTACATTTTCAGTACATACTAAGTTTGTTTAATTATATATATCATGTTTGGATTTGTATTTATACACAAAAGTATTGATGAGAACTGGGAAACTGCCTTGGAGCATAATCATGAAGCTTAAGCTAGAGTGGTATGTTTATTATACATACATACACGCTTTGAATCCATGTGTCACTATTTTGAGATTAACCTTTGAGAAACTGTTTAATTTAGTATGAATTTCATATTCAGTTATGAGAATGCTTTGATAAAGAGCCTGATGGAAACCGCCCAAAAGAAGTAGTTTTTAATGAAGCTTTGTTGACACGTGTACGGAACCAGAAAAATGAGACTTCAGAATCAGGTAATTAATATTAGTTCACAGATACTTATATAAAACTTACAAAAGAATTAGCATAGTTTATCTCTTATATTTGCAGCAAAATTAGCAGTGAATAATTCAAGCAAGATATTGAAACTTAACCAAATCTAAAAGTACCTCGATCAGATTTTTTTAAGATTCCACATTTAATCATACATGCTTATGTTAAATATGATTTTTTTTCGTTTGGGTAGCTATTTTGTCCAATCTGAGTTGGGTTCTTCTCAGCCAGCATGGAACAGAGTTGATTTACTTGTTAACAAGATGATGATTGGAGAAATATTCTTTTCTTATATTTTAAATAACATATGCTTTTGTTTTTTCTCAGTGCAACTTTTACAGGAAACCATCGAAAAAATTGAATACTTAAGAAATACATTATGTTAATGTAAATTCGTGCCTAATAATGTCTTTTATTATGGAATTTTAAGTTCTCAAAGAAGTGTATCAACAATTCTCAACTGATGTGCAGGTATATAATAAAAATAGATCATTACATTGTTTGTCAGAATTGCTTGTTATTACTTTTTTTCCCTTGTCGTTATATATGCTTTTCAAAATTTTAAACTTTCAGGTCCGAGAAGAAAGTAAAAGGGTTGGTCTAAAAATGAAGGTACGTGAAATGTTTTTGTGTTGAAACTAGGGGAAATACCCAAATGGTCCCTGAACTATAGGCTAGTTATCAGTTAAGTCCTTGTGCTTTTCAATTTTCTTATATGGTCCTCGAACTATAGAAACTTGGTGCAGTATGTGCACGGTTAAGGATTTTGCAGGATATAGGGACTTATAATACAATTAACTCAAAAGAAGCACCTTTTATTGCTCGACTTCTGATTTTTAAGATTTAAATTACACTACAGGTTGATCCAAGTTTTTATATGGAATAAAAATGTATTGAAGGATCTTATTGAAAATAAGGTATGAAAGATTGCAAGTATTTAATTTTACCATAACATTATTTAACAATGTATTTAATTTTACAGGAGTTGCAAATGCAATTGACTTAGCAGATAAATTTCTTCCAAAACTCAAGTCTTTGAATTGTTAGTTTCAAACTTTCGCCTATATTTTAGTAGATCCAACTACTTATTACTATGTTGTCCTTCATTTACTAGGCAGCCTATGGTTATTATTTTTCGTGCATATTCCAAGGATCAAATCATCAAGATTCTACAACAAAGGATAATGGTAATAATTTCTTTACTTTAATCTTAATAACCATAAATTTAATAAAGAAAGTACTTATTTTATTAAATTTATACATCAAACAGGGACTCCCTTATAAAGTATTTCATCCACAAGCATTAGAACTATGTGCAAGAGTAAGTTTTTCTTTCTAAATCATTTTATTTAAAAATTAATCTATAAAAAGATCATATTTTGTTATTTAATGCAGAATGTTTCATCTGCATCTAGTGATATGAGAAAGGCATTATGGGTTTGCAGGTTAGTAATAATTTTGTGTTTGCAAAGTTAAATAATTATGGTGACTAATTACTATTTATTTTTAATTTAGGAGTGCAATTCAGATGTTAGAAGCTGAAATAAAAGTATGTATTAATGATTTAAGCTCTCCTTTTGGTGAAGAACCTCAAAATATTATAGCAAAGCAAGAAAATTATATAGTAAGAGTTGATCACGTAGGGATTTCTTTGTCTAAAACATATAAATCTTCTGTAGTAGATATTATAAAATCTCTTCCACAGCATCAACATGTAAATAAATAAATAAAATAATGTTTACTTAATTGTTGAAATCTTATATACCTTTTATCCTTGTCTTGTTTTTTTACTGTAGTTTATTCTTTGTTCTGCTGTAAAACTTTTCCGTGAGGGTAAAAAGGATAGCACTGTTGGTGAGGTAAATTCTTTTTTCTGTGAGAAATTCAATGAAATTAAATATTAATATTTACTTATTTGTTGTAACTTTTGTGATGTAACAGTTGAATAAGTGTTATACTGATGTATGATAATATTTATAATGAAACTTTTTGTTTCATATAGACTCTTATGAGTAGTAACTTTTGAGCAAACTGAATTTTTTATTTTTATTTTCTAAATCAATTTAAAAGAAAAAAAAAAGATCTAGCATAAATAATTTTCACTAATGAAACATTTAGCTTAAAAAATTAGTTGCAATGTTACGAAAAAAAGTCATATACTGATTTCTTGTGCTGGTAAGGGTGGTTGTGTTGATTGAGGGTGTTATTTATTTTTTAAAATTTAAAAAAAGAATATGAAGTGTCAAGAATGAAGAAGCTGAGAGCTACCAAAAAGGAAAATAGATTTTAGGGATTTTCTATTAGTAATAGAAAAATATCAAACATAAGATAATTGGTCCAAAATTAAATGTAACATTGTTCCACTTTAAAATTATCCTTATTTAGGCCTAAATAACAAATAGTCGACTTTTAGTCTAAACTTATTTAGTTAAAAAGTATTATAGAAAACCCACATGTGAACAAGTGTCGATCTTCACTAATGGAGAGACATATAATCAATGGAGTATATAGTGTATTAGAAACAAATTTTTCATTGATAAATACAATATAAAATTTGTGACCTACATCAATTGTTGTGGTTGTCAAAGTACAATATATCTAAATGATAAACTTATTTGTTCTTCTCATGAAAGCCTTATTACATTAGCCTTTACAAAATGGTAAATATCATTACTCTGTCACCTAATGTGCAACGTTTTGTAAAAGTTAATATGGATAGAAAAGAACAAAGTTATAGTAGTTTAATTAATTTGTAAAGACTATGAGAACGCGATTGTGTTTGGAAATCACTACAATATTTTTTTGGCCTCCTTTTATATTTTTAAGGCTATTTTAATGTGAAATTTTGTAATGTTATTATACAACATATTCCTACGTCATCATTCTGTGATGGCGTAGTGTAAGTTGAGGTCATATACTCATCAATCATTATGTTAGATTTTCAATATAACGTTGTTACTAGAAATGTAATTAAGATGCTATGCATGTCTCTCTCATTTTATCAAGTTATATGAGAAGAAAGAGAAATAGAGATCTCATCTGGATTACAAAGAATCATCTTGCAGATTATCTTCCTAATTATTGGATTATAAGAAATTATATGGTTTATTAAAGTCTTGCATATCGTATTTGACTTGTAAGGTGTCATGTGTCTATTAAACTGATATATACTCTTGTTGTATTTATTTTTTTTCCTTTCAATCTTTAAATGAATTAGATATATTTTGACAAAAAGGGCTACTATATATTTTTTTCTCATGTATATTTAATTAAATAGTTATAAAAATACAATATCACAACATATCCTAAAGACACAGTTTGCAAGTTAATCAATAGTAACCCAAAACATCTCTACCCTAGACACTTATTACTACTGAAGTCTATCAAAGGAAATCGGTGTCCACTACGGTGAAAGATGCGTCTGATATCAAAGGTATCTTATCTGTTTCTGAGACGTAACGTTGTGAGCAACCATCTTTGAATCGATCTATCCAAACTAACTCATCATCTAGTCCTGCAAAAAAATCTTCATCGATAGAAGTATGTAAGATCTCCAAACCATCCTTAAAATCTTCAACCTCTTTCAACATATCATTAATTTCCTCCCCACCATCTTCAACATTTTTGGTGCCCAAAGGACAATCTCTAGCGACGAGTAGAAAAACTTGTTTAGGTCATCAATTTTGAATTTTTGATGGTCATGCACATTTTGGAAAGAGATATTTCAGCCTTTTGCGAGAGATTCTGTCACGAGGTTCTTGGCGAGTTGGCATAGGATGATTGTGTTCATCTGTATAATTCACAATAAGAATAGTAGGGTTGGTTTTGTTTTGATCTACTTGCTTTAGTCCAAGGCACTCCTTTGAAATGACACATTTGTAGTAACTCCAGGTTTTATTCAAAATATTGATTATAATTCATTTGAAACTTACTAAATTTCTATAAATACATTAAAAGCAAATACGCATTTTTTCGACGTCCTATATAAGTGTGAAATAAGGTTAATACAATAAAGATTTCATATTATTTTTAAATTGTTGACCAAATCTTATCAAATTCATTAAGTTGTATTTATTTAAAATGAATTCTAATATTTAATTTAAAACTAAGTCAAAAAAAATTATATACTATTATGCAAGGGTGCTAATACATTTCCTTGGTTCCCAATAAAATAGAATATAATAAAAAAACATAACCTTTTAAAACTTTAAAACTTAGAAACCTTTCTAAATAAGTACATTAATATAAACCTAAGACTAACATTAATTTTTGGTCAAACTCATTTGTCGGTAGTACTGTATTTCTTTAAAAAAAACTTGTATTTCTTAATCATTTAAACTACTTAACAAGAAATACACTTTTTTGCTTCCCTAAAATAGGTTTTTTCTTTTTGTTTTAAAAAAACAAGACGACTAATATTCACTACCAATTCAAAGATTTCCACGGTATCAATTACATATTAATAGTAGTTTTGAAACTTCCTTTTTCCAAAAGCATACCTCACAAGTAACTACACCCTAGAGTTTAAATAACAAACTCGTTGATAAACAAAATTTACTTGAAAATCTTTATTGATCTATCTATATGAATTAATAAACTTCTTCAAACTGAAGGAGTTAGGCGTAATAGGGTTTCCTTAATCGAGATGAAACACTATTTTGGTTGATGAAAACCTAAAAGTTTTTCTAGTCTCTATTTGTTTTTTGTTTGTAATAATCTTAAAATAAAAATATACATGAATGGTTAAAATTTTAAAAGAACTAGTTATTAAAAGTTAAAAGTTAAAAGTATTAGCGGAACCTTTTCATAGCAACCTTTCTTGGTGACCTACAAATATTAAAATAAAACAAATAGTTAACTAATTAAAAAACAAAAAAAAAAACAAAGAAATAACACCTTAAAATATTTAAATTTATATAGAGGAAATCAATTTAAAAAATTGATTAACTAAATTTAGTTTGACTAGTCGATGCAAATTTCGATGGTTAAAACTATTGATTGAGAGTTTCATAAAATTTAATATTTACTTCGATGAATATAAAACTGCAATTTTTTTTACATATGGCTCTATAGAATTTTGAGTTCCAATAGTATAATGTGCTCATACAACAGATAAAATAGATATACAGCGTGGGAGTTTATTTATTTTGGAATGCATTATTGTTGTTAGATTATTTATCGATGGGTTTTTTGTACTTCTCTTATGTTTCATATATTTTTTTGATCTATCAATCATTACATGGGTATCCAAACTTCCTGTAAAGTAATATTTCTTTGGTGATTGAAAAATTTATTTTAGTTAACATTCATATATATGAAACGTTTTTGTTTGGTGTGTCAAATTGAATTCTTTGTATAGATTGTGTTTGTCATCTTTGTATTCTCCGACAATACTTTATATATCTACTTATAGTTAACTTGTTTGTTTAGTCTATATATTTAACTAGGTATTACACAACAAAACATTAAGTGAACTGAAACAAAAATAAATTACTAAATAATAAAATCTATGTATACCAAATAAATTAAGAATATTATTCTATATGTTCTAGCATGGTTTTGTGAGATTGGAAAGGGAATGGAAATAAAATGTATTGTATTTGTATATACAAGAATATATGGTTGGTTCAGATATAGTGGGCTTAATTTTTATATAATGTAATGGCTATCTAGTCCACTTTTTGGTTATAATTTTAGTATCATAATTCTAATTTATTTTTATTTGTCTTTTATTATATATATTTGTTCAATTTATTAGTTCATTTTTCTATTCATTTTTAACTTGCTCCTCTTGGGTTGTTACCCCGTTTAATGTTGTTTTTTTTTCTTAAATAACAAATCTAATACTTTATATTGATAGTGTTAATTAGTAACCAAGTTCATTGTCAAATTGCACAAGACAACAGCTCAATAAGAAAGTGATAGATGGCAAATAATATAATCCTTAGTCCAATTTATGAGTGGACACATGACAATTTGAATATATTTATCCATTAGAATACACCATGTATTTGTAGGACTGAATGTAAGTTATTTGATACTACGAATAGATCAACACGTGCTCGACTATTATGTTTTTCTGTAACTTATACAATATATTAATTTAAAATGGTTAGTATATCTTAGTATGTATAATTATTTATGGTAAGGAAATTACAACAAAACAATATATCAATAATTTATATTATTCAAAACATAATATACCATATAATTATAAAATGATTAATATACTAACCTTGATTATTGTAAGAAGATATCTGGATATTATCGAAATGCAATGATCATTGATCGCTGAACTATACTTTAAAATTACTTCAATTTTTATAGAGTGCACCACCTTATGAAAAAAATGATTATATTTGAACAATTAGAACCATACATTATTTTTATAATATATAAGTATCCATTGTATTTAACATTAAACTAATCATGAATATTTTGATATTTTTTATTTTTTAATTAAATAAAATTATATATCATTAACCCATAAACCACCACATCATATTAATTACATTTTTATATAAGAAAAAAGTATCTGTAAATAACATCTAAAAATATGTTTTAAATAAATATTTCTCTCAATTATATCAAGAAAATATCAATTTTTTTATATGACTAGTTAGATTTAATATAATTTTTACATAAAAGAATAAGATCTCAAATTGCCCAACAGAATGAAAATATTTATAATGAAACTTTTTCTTTTGTATAAAATCTTATGAGTAGTAACTGCTTTATAGGATCTCAATTTTTTTATTTGGATTTGGGATCTGAATTTTTTTTATCTGTATTTTCTATATCAATTCCAAAAAATATAGATCTAGCATGAATAATTTTCACTTATAAAATGTTTAGCTTATAAAACTAGTTGCAATGTTACAAAAAATGTCACATGCCGATTTCTTATGGTGGGTGGGGGTGGTTGTTTGATGGTGGACATTCTTTTTTTTTTTAATTTATAGAAAAGATAAATTGTCAAGAAAGAAGAAGCGGAGAGATATCAAAGAAGGAAATAAATTTTAGGTTTTTTTATTAGTATTAGTAGGTACTAGAAAAATTAAAACATAAGATAATTGGACCCAAACAAAATGTAACTTTTTTCACCTCTAGACTTATCCTTATTTAGACCCAAGTACCAGATAGTGAACTTTTAGTATAAACTTATTTTAGTTGAAAATATTATAGCAAGCCCATATGTGAACAAGTGTCTTGATCTTCACTAATGGAGAAATTTATAATCAATGGAATACATAGTCTATTAGAACCAAATTTTTCATTGATACATATAATATAAAATTTGTGACTTCCATCAGTTGTTGTGATTCTCAATGTACAATATATTTAATTGATAAACTTATTTGTTTTTCTCATGAAAGCATTATTACCTTGACCTCAACAGAATGGTAAATCTCATTACTTGGTCACCTAATGTGCAATGTTTTGTAAACGTTAAAATGGATATAGTAGACAAGAACAAAGTTGTAGTAGTTTCAATAATTTGTAAAGATTATGAGAACCTTACGTGGTTTGGAAATCACTACAATATTTTTTTTCCTCCTCCTTAATTGCTAAGGGCATTCCAATGTGTAATTTTTTAATGTTAGTAAACAACATGTTTCCTACGTCATCATTAGGTGATGTCGTAGTGTAAGTGGAGGTCATCATTAGTAAACAAAAAAATTGAGTAATTATAAAATCCCCCCTAGACGTAAGACCCTCGTCAACTGCCAAGGCCACGAAACCGATTATACAAAATTGATTAAATATATACACTAAGAGTTTGATTGAGTGTTTATATTTTTATCCCATATTATATGTTCGTCTGGCAATAAGATTAAAACATGTTGAAGAACGGATTTTAGATGGAATCAAAGGATTTTTTGTTGAATTTTTCAAGTTGAATTTTGTAATAAATTTTACAAATACACTCACCGTATCGATAAGTTTTGATGATAAAGTCATTATCAAAAATATATAAGAGAACCTTAAGAGATTTATAAATAGAGAGAGATTAAGATATGAGAAATGTGTATTTTATTGTAGGAGAGCAGAGACAAGAGTGTGTACATTTATTATCAAATGATTAGCATTTGTTTATAAGAAATTTATACGACTTTGGAAGAATTGTACCTGGATCAAATCCCTTACACTTCCTTATTTCACTAAACTTATCTATTTTGTATCGCAGTCGAGGGTGATGTATCAGGATTCACCGATCTTTCTTATTACCGATTGTTTCTAATTAAATTTCTCTATATCTTTTGCAATTTGTATTCCCAACTATATCTTATGGACAATGTTGCTTGATGTGTCAGAACTTGTTGTTGTTATATCATGTTATCTCTGTTCTTATTTTTAAAATTTCTCATGTGGATTGCTTGAACTTTCATTTCAACGAAATTTATTTTCTTACACGATTCATTGTTTAATCAAATTCATTTATTGTTCATACTATGTAGTCAAAATAGAACATAAGAACGATATAAAATTATATTTATATTACAAAACAAAATATTTAACATATGTCAGCCTTTATAATTAATCCCTCTAATTTCTCAAATCAAGCTATTAGAGGGAGAAAAACTTTGAACCATCTTGAACTAGTCTGAAACTTTATATAATGTATATGCAAATTTGAATAAGAATAAGTGGATATGATTATTTATCTAATTAGAATTTTAATATGATATTTATAACTATTAGGGTAATATATGTTAATAATAATATTGTTTCTAGATTCATATGTGACAAAGTTGTAATTTGTAATCTTCGAACACCCAATTGTTTTATCTTATATATTTTTTATGCAATGTTATCCTGACACATTTATCTGAAAATGGTCTTTAGCAACTTCACTTGAAAATGTGAGTAATTTCTCTAAATTAATTCGAACTAAGCAATTAATAAAAACCTTGAAATTTTTTGAATAAATATTCCCATAAAAACTGGTAAAGTTGTATGATGGAAAAATATTTACTACTTTTATAATCCATTGATATATTTGGCTATTTTATAAAACTGGACCGACACCGAAACAAAAACTTGTTTACAAATATTTTTATAAATTTATTGATTTTTAAGTAGGTACAATTTAAATTCGAAAATCGCACGATCAAAACTAAACATTGTGACACACCTAAACTAAAAAACAAAGAATGTTTTCACATATACATACATATCAATTGAAAAATAGTCACTGCATCCATATTAAAGGGACACATTAAGCGAGTGTAAACGAAATTTTGTCTTCTCATGCATAATTATTAACATATAACAATTTATTATTTTATAATATTATAAATTTATCAATCAACATATTTTTTATGATTTTGAAAGATTCTTATATGACATAGCTTTAAACTTGCTTGCGATTTTCTCCCCAAGATGTAGGTCTAAAAAAATACTCAAAATTCATATACTAAAAGAAAATTTAAAATTATTTCATGAAAAATTTAGGCTCAGATTCTTAATGATTCAGGTTATATGTCAAAGATATAGTTCATGTCTAAATAAAATATTCTATTTGATCACACAAAATACTTCTAGGATCTAAAATAATAGATATATATCCTTGTTGTATTAAAGAGTTTTCATACTCAAGAGTCGAGAATGTACTACCTTAGCGTAACCTAAAAAATCCTATTCCAAAACCCCCATGATATCAAACTCGGGCAGGAGTTAATAGTGGAGTTCCACCTAACAATCTGAATAATCCGCATATAGAGAAAGGTTTTTCCGAGAATAAGCCAATTTCATTTTCAAGCTGCTTGATTCAAGCCAGATCACGATATGCAAAATCAATTTATGATTTATGGAAACTACGATGGTGCTACACAACAAGGTCAAGTTGTATCGAGTAAGATTTTTATACAGATGTGTGATACCTACATTACTCAACTTGTCACTCACGAGACACTATATTACACCATTTTACTATTTTGATTTACCGGAGGTGCGAGTGAATGGTTGTATCATCAACCATCACATACAATTATATCATGGACAAAACTGCAAGCAAGTTTCTTCGATTGCTATTATCCACACGGTATGATAATGAAGAATCAAACAGAGCTTTCCATTTTCCACCAAGACGATGGTTAAAGTGTAGGAGAGACATAGATAAAGTTTCAACATCAATTAACTAGATGTCCACTTCATGGTTATACCCTTCAGTTACAATTTGTGATGTTCTATCAAGGTCCGATTATAATTCACAATTGAAAATAAATTACATTAAAAGAGAAGATTTTTCAAAGAAATGTGCCCTTGTATTTTTTATTTATACCAAACCTTATTGTTATTAATTGTTTTGATTTTTCTATGATCTGCATTACTAAATAAATTTGTCATTAACATATTTAGTTATATTTTTAAAAATTAAGGAATACATTCACACACTAATATATAGATAATTAACTAATAATGTGTTTATTTATAATAGATAAAATAGCATAAAGTGTCAAAAAATATTCTTAACATATCTTATTTTTCTCCCAAAATTTCTAGTTATTGTTCGGTTATCTTTGTTATCTTAATGGATTGTTGAGTTTGTTTAATTTGTTGAATATGTTTATAGGGGTTCATTTATAAAATAAGGCCCAAAAAACTTTATAAAGAATTATCTTGTCAATTGAAGTCCACAATGCTAAATAATTCTTGAAATATCACTGTGGCTAGTTATGCATTTTTTTTTGTACAACCCTATTGACCATTAACACCAAAAGCCCAACCCATATTATATGTGTATATATTCAAACCCTATTTTTCAAAACTCACCGCCTCCTTATTCCTTATTCTGTCCATCTCTACCTCTATATAAATCACCACTATAATAATGTAGGTAAGTGTATATGAATTTCCATTTCAGATATATGGGTAAAAATTTACTTGATTTGTGTAAGCTTGTGAACAACATTGTATCGTTAATTACTAAGATCGATGGTCATAACATTTCAATTGATGTATGTTTTTTTATTATACTTTTATTCCTTATGGTTTGATTTTTATAGTTTTAATTTTAGGGTATCGGTAAATGAATTTTGTATGTAATTCTTACACGTTATATATTCTTTAATTAACATAAATATATATCATTTTTAGGTTTATGAATTATATATTATTTTATAAAATACAATTATACATTATTTTATAAAATACATGTGATGTTTATAATTTTTATTAAAATATTTGTGCATCTAAAACTAAGTGATTATCGTTCTCAACCTAACTAGTTTGTGATGAACAAAGAAATAGCTCTATAAATCCACTAGTAAACAAAAATGTTTAAATCTACATGGTAATTTTAACGACACATTATGTCTACTAATTAAAAGAAGAAAATAATGATTTATGATTTGAAGCCACTCCTTTGAAGAAATATCATTCAACTATATCATTCAATATGAGTCTCGTTACTAAATTCTTTACCTATCATTTTATCACTCGTACATGTGGTTACACTTTTCATATCCCAACATTAAAATAAGTAATTTACTCAAAAATGAAATGTGTTTACAGGTTGTTATTCCTCTTCATCTTCAAGTTCTTTACCGGTGCAAGGAATTACGAAAAACAGAAAATAATCAAGGTATATGTTACAGCGTTGAAATTACGGATGCGTATTTACCTCCGTGGATAATATGCAGTGTTTCTGAAGCTATAATTAAATATTAATATTCAAAATAATTAATTTAGTGTTATGTTATTGTGATGTAGTTTTGTTATTAAATGTTAGTTTAGAAATGGTTGAATAAAATTGTGAAGATGAAGAAGGATTGAAAAAGAGTGTTTGGAATAGGAAATGCGAAACTTTTTTCTCATATGAGTTGTATGTTTGTTAAAGGGTTTAAGTATAGTGGTGGATCTTATACTCTTTCTGTGGGCCCTGTTTGATCTATATATGTATTTTGAATTCTTTTTTGGACACAAACTTTTCAAGGTTTTTGTAAATCTCTTGGTTGTATTAATGAGCTTTGTACAAAGTTTATTTTTGGGACATTTTGGGTACCTTATCGTTGATATTTGAAAACAATTGGGTGAAGAAACACGGTTATGTTGAAAGTGAAATTTAAAGTATCTTGAAAACATTTCTCTATTTATAAAGATAGAAAATTATATGTTATACATGCTTAATATACTGATAATTTAATTAATAAAACAACTATACTCTTACGTTATTGAAGGTCCACTAGTTAAGAGTGTTATCTTCATTAAAATATCTTCATTAAGAGTGTTACTTATACAAGATAAAGGACTAAATTGCAGAAGATTCCTTACTTTTATACCATAAGTAAGAGAAAACAAGATATACCACAATTAATATGCTTTTTTCTTCCTTAGTCTTTACAGTTTACACCATGAAATTCCACAGCATAATTGGAGGTTTTTCAAAATTGACATCTAAACTTAATTAAGGAACATAAACATCAAACAAAAATTATAAATTGAACTGAAATATAATTAAGGATACTATTCGTTGAGAAGTAGTTTACAGTAGAAGCCCAAATAACATGACCCCATTTTTAAACAACAGAAGCCCAATATCACTTTGGAAAAAAAGAATAAGAGAGAAGCCCATCTTGCAACTGAATCTCTTTTAAATTAAATATAAAAGGAACGAGTAAGACATAACAAATTTCGCAAAACAACAAAATATCTCTCTACACTTACTTCTCACCCGAAAAAATGACTCACTTCTCAACGGAAAATACACTACTTTCTCACCGGAAAATTCTCTATTGTACGGGAAGGAAAACTCTTCATTTCACCACGATGATTTCTCTGTGCCTCTTCATCGCTTTTAATATGCAATTTGATCAGGTACATATTGTTTGTCTCATCCGATTTCTTTTTCATGTTTAGCTATTTTTCTTATCTGTAATATATGGAAATTTCATTTAAACAATCAATTTTCTGATATTCATAATATAATTATTTATTTATAATTAGTTTAGGTCAAACCAATAGTAGAGTTCAAATAACGTAATGTAACTGTATGATATGATTATCTATAGATTAATTTTTTAGTAGAGTTTATATAATATTTTTGTTTGAATCAAAGTGTGTTTTATCGATTAACCTTTGTTATTTAGTTGAATCAGTGTATGTTCTGAAATTGTTATGTAGTTGAATCAAAGTATGATTTATCATTTAAGCTTTGTTATTTAGTTGAATCAGCGTATGTTCTGAAATTTTTATGTAGTTGAATCAAAGTGTGTTCTGTATACTAAGTATATTTAATAAAGAGTAAATGACATTTTTGCCCCCTGGGTTTATACGCGATTGACAGGTTGCCCCCTAACTCTTAAAATGCGCCTCGTTGCCCCCTAAGATTTGTTTTTGTGACCCATTACCCCCTACTGCTTGTTCCGTCCATTTTTTGCCGTTAAAAGTGACGTGGCAATGCCATGTCACAATTTTTTTTTTAATCCAGATGTTAATTACATGTTTAATTAATTTAAAACAGGGGTAAAAAATAAATTTTATATATAGTTTTTATAATATTAAATATAAATAATAAAATAGCCACCCCCCACCCCACCACACCCCCTACCCCCCTCCCCCCACCCCTTCTTCCCCGTTCTTCTTCTTCGTCCCCATCCTCTGGTTTTTAAAAAAAAAAAAATACAGCAGCAACATAAGCTTCTCATTGAGCAGCTTTCCAGATCTTGAACCATGGAGCTCGATCTTGAACGCAAATGCCGCTGCTCAGAGCATCATGGAATTCCTCTTTGATTCTTGGGCAGGAGAGCTCGCCGGACTTCGACGCCATTGCAGCGGAGAAGAACGATTTCGATCTGCTGGATTCACGATATATTGCAGCTTAGGTAGAATAGGAGCTCAGATTCACGAACTCAGCACCATGGATTCACGAACTCATCACCAGATTATCTTCTCCGATGCTCAGATTCACGAACTCGGCACCATAGAGTCATGAACTCAGCCCCATGAACTCAGTCATGAACTCCGATGCTAGTATACCAAAACCAGTTGCACCTAGTACAGCTGGAACTACCTTAATATCTGGAAAGCCCATACTTCCAAAGCCCAAAGCTATCTTACCAACACCATGGGTGGAGGAGTATTCCAAATGCAGTTTTAGTTTCTGCCATGGTCAATCACTTCATTAGTATATAACTTTAAAATTAATTTTGGAAAGCTAAGGGACCAAAAGGAAATGAATTTTACCGTCCACCCTGTTGACCTTGCATAGTTTATAGCCACTGTGAGATCAATGTCATAATCCTCTAGGCTGCGGTTTAAGATCTCATCCACGAAGGTATTAGGTCCATTTATCCGCTAATTAAATTATACAATAACAATAATTAAATTAACTATTATTGCTGTTGGTGTTGGTGGAGTTCTTGATTTTTTTTTTTTTTAGGACGAACCAGAGGTTGGGGACGAAGAAGAAGAACGGGGAAGAAGGGGTGGGGGGAGGGGGGAGGGGGGTAGGGGGTGGGGTGGGGTGAGGGGGAGTTATTATATTAATTATATTTAATATTATAAAACCTATTAATGAAATTTCATTTTTACCCTTGGTTTAAATTAATTAAATAATTAATTGACATCTGGATTAAAAAAAAAAAAATTGTGACATGGAAATGCCACGTCACTTTTAACGGTAAAAATGGACGGAACACGCAGTAGGGGGTAACGGGTCACAAAACTAAATCTTAGGGGGCAACGAGGCGCATTTTAAGAGTTAGGGGGCAACTTGTCAATCGCGTATAAACCCAGGGGGCAAATGTGTTATTTACTCTTTAATAAATCAAATCTTAATTGTTCAGTTTAATTATCTATACACTAAACTTGTTATGTAGTTAAATCAGATTTAAGAAAGGAAAACTATCCAAAATTTAACAAATGATGGTTCAAGGAAAAGAAGTTTAAGTGGCTCATCAAGTAAGAGATAAAACATTCCAGTACTTCAAATAAGGCAGTCACATCGCCAGCATATCATGATTCCATACAATCACCACCCACTTATATTCATTCAATAGCCTGATTTAGTGAAGGGTAATAATTCTTTCACTCTTGTTGTTTATATTGTTTATATATGTGTATATATGTGTATATATATTATCAAACTTATCAATTTGTCTTGGCATATAAGATAACTCAAAGGACACTAGAAAAGGAGGATATGGTACAACATTGAAACTCCTTTTCAAGTAAGCTGCAAAAAATAAAGTTCAAATTATCTACAATGGATTTGGCTAGCCCATTGGAAATGGATCAGATAAATTTAGAAGTTGGTGTGGTCCGGTGGGATATGATGCCAAGCACGTTTAAAGAGTTACATCTCGAATTTCTAAAAGTAAGAAAAATGTTACTTCAATTATCTAACGCCTTAAAAGTTGTTTGATATAAATCATTACTTTTTATTTTACAGATGTATTTTCCTTTCGATGAATCTGCCTTGGAATACTATATTAGAAAAATTATAGGACAAAAATGAAAAGACTGAAAGAACACAATGCATAGTTTTGTTGATTTAAATAAATCTTTGGAGGAAAATATGGATAAGGCGATTGATGAAAGAGTAGATCCAAACCAGTGGAAACAATTGGTTCCAGTTTGGTTTACAAAGTGTATTAGGTATTGCTTTTGTTTAGTGGGGTTGCTCTTTAGTTGTACCTACAGGTATTGCTTGTCTCAGTTTCTTATCTACAGGTGAATGTATCTGAGAAAGCCAAACAGTATAAAGCAAAGCATGATATCTTTCATACATGTGGTCGAAAGCCTTATGCTTAAATACGAGAGGATTTAGTAAGAATGATACTTTGATTAGCATGAGAATGATAGTAATTAACATTGAAATATATCTATACAGGGACATGATGTGGGGGATATTGAATTTTTTCACCGAACACACACTCATGCTAAAGATGCAAGAATAAACCCGAGTGTTGATGAAAGTTTGATATTTATTTACTACCTTAGTTCCTAATGACTTTCAACATTTAGTGCTTTCCTAATTGTTTAAATATTGTTTTAGGAACAATGTAAGAATATAATTGACAGCAGGAATTTAAAGAGGGAAGAGGTAGAATACAATCTTGATCTATAATCTGAGATCTTCAGTGAGGTAGTGGGAAAAGAAGGGATTAGGACCTACTAGATCAGCTGTTCATGGATCAAACAAAGTTAATAAAAATATGATTGAGAAAATTCAAAAGCATTATGAAGCCGAGATGTAAAAAATGCGAGCACAAGTGGAAGAGCTTAAAGAAGAACACAAAACTGAGATGGCAGAAATGCAAGTTAAAATATAATCAAAGTTTAACAAAGAACTTCAAGTGCAAAAGAAAGAGACGGATGATTTGAAGAAGATGTTTAAATCTTTCATCTCCGCACCCATTAAAAAATAGTTTTTGAATAGGGTTTGAGTTTATATAGTTCTGCTAGTTGATTAAAACTCACTCAGTTGAACTATTTTTGTATTGCTTTTTATGTAAAACTTCTATATTTTGTTATAACTCGGTATTTGCAAGCTTTTGTCATACATGGACATATTTTGGTCATTGAGACATAATTACAACATATATACTCATTAAACTATTTAATATCGTAACATAAATTTTGTCTTAGAAAACTATATCAAGAATAAGATTTTGATATGAAAGAGTATTCTTAAAACATGCTTTGATATTTTTGGTTTTCTTGGTATTCTATATTTAAATTTGCTTCACTATCTAAGATATTCTTATGGAATTTTACCACCACATATTTTGTTGCTTCTAAACCCTTACAATACAGTTTTCGAAAGTCCTTTTTGCAAGTAGCAATCAGAATAAGAATTATGAAACTTGAATCTAAGAAAAAAAATAATTAGATTAAATTTGACAAGACTGTACAAAGAAGGCCCCTTTAACAAAAAAATTCATCTAGTTCAAAAATTAAACTCCCTCATATCCACGTACAATATTCTAGTGGATACAAGAATTGAGAGGTTGTGTGTAGTTCATTGTATTGGATAAAAATTTGATGAAAATTTGCATCACAAGTTTTAAAAGAGTCATTACATAAGATGCAAATATTGATGAACAAACATCAACAAAAGTCGTCTAGACATAATAAAAGTTCGACAAAAAATAATATTAAAGAAGAAATCTATTAACATTATGTAAGAAAATAGAAAGTCTACATGAAATATTATTTGGTAAAGAAGTAATATAGTATAAATTTGTTATTAATAATAAATATATTTATCAATACGATATACTATTTAATAGATAATTAAATTATATAGAGTAAAATATACAAGAAATTATACATTTCAACTAGTATAATTATAATGCCACAAAAAAGAATATTTAATGAGAATAGGGTATTATATTGACTGAAAACAAGAAAACAAGAAAACAAGTTAATAACAAAAAATATCCAAATATTAATTATCTTCTCAACCAAATAAAAAACATATATTCATGTTTATTCCAAGTATTCCTTCCATATGAGTACTGAAATAAATAAAAGTATAATTCACTTATTTGGAATACTATTTTCTATGATAATTCTAATAAGATGGAGATAATGTTACAATGTTCTTTTTAAGAAATCAAATGATATGTAGAATTAATTTTTTTGTCCATATTGTTTTTTTAATGTTACTTAAATTCAAGAACATTTTCTTTATGTTTTGATTTTATAAAATTTTGCGTATGAAATTGGTTTTTACATATACATATTATTAATTTTATCATATACTGAGAAAATAAATGTATGTATTTAGATATTTATGTTAAGGAATGAATTGAAAATTTTATGAGTTCAAATTGTATGGATGAATTAAAAATTAAATCAAAATAAAATGAGAAGTGTGGGGACAGTAAAAAAGTTTTTTATTACACTAAGATACAAGCGATAATTTGTGCAACTCTACTAAGTGCCAATTTAGAAGTGTTTATAGGTAAAAATACTTAATAGTGCTTCTAGAACTTTATAAGTGTGTTAGTCCCTTAAAAACCTTTTTAAGAGAAGTATCAAATATATGCTTCTTAAAAAAATCTACTTAAAGATATTTTATATTTCAAAATAATTTTTATAATTTTTTAAAATATTTCAATTCAATCTTAAAAGCATTTTTATGTTAAAATAAGCACTTCTGAACAGACACTATGTATATACACTTCTCTTGAATACAATAAATATATTATTTTTATCCATTAGTTTAAAGGTATTCTATAAATATTAATACTTTTTTAATGTATTATATTTTTTTTACAATTTTAGCTAAGTAGGAAGAACAAATGAGTAGTTAAATATTGTTGTTAGCATACGAGAAACCCCATAAAAAATTGAGTTTACTGTTTTTTTAATTTTTTAATTCATATCAACATATATATTGAATAATCTTAAGGCTAACTAAACTAGGTCCACTATCCTTTACTACTAAATTTAAATACCTTATTTGACTTAAATCTCACACACAACACTTTTATCATTCTCTGAATTTATATTGTGTTTTATAATTTCTTCAAGATTATCTTTCTTGTAATTGTTATTTATATTGAAATATATATTTGTTTAAAATATATCAAAATCCTCATTAATTAGAGTAACCAAGTACTATACTATTACAAATGGTTACAATATTCTCGTTTTAAGGATAAAAAAAAATTCCACAAATCTAATAACTCACTCAAACATCTTGAACTAGTAACCAATTTTATTTTTTATGAATTTTAAATTTTATTTAAATTTATTGCTTATACAATTTTTATCACAAATAATATTATTATATTTATATTTAATTTATAAATTATATATATTTGAAATTAATACATCAACTAAAATATTTTAATATCCTAGAGTGAACAATATAAAAATTTTAAATATTACTATTATACACAAATTTATTTTAATTAAACAACAGTTTAGAATTATATTGTACTACAATTTCTGTTTGTTTACTAATTTTAATATGATTTTGATTACTATAATTATATGGTATGTATCTCAAAGTTTTTCAAATATATTATTGAATAATAATTACGCTATTTAAAATTATATCAACATATAAAGAAATTATACATAAATTAAATTATGTTAAATAAATTAAAATAAATATTAAAGACACCATAACTCAATACTTATTACATGTTTTAATTAAAAAATAATAATATAAAACAAAAAAATCACTAAAATTTCACAAATACTTAATTTATACTAGCCAAATGGAAAAATAAATTCTAACCTAGCACATATGAGGTTAGTAAATATATGAAGGTGTTGTCAATATAAAATTATCGTTGGATAAGTATGTATGAAAGAGTTTAAGTTATGCATCAAACTTAGCTAATTTGCAATAAGAGTATGTTGTTGTCTCAAAAATATGTTGTTGTCTTATATTCATATTCAAATTTAATGTATATTTAATCATTTTTTTACTTAGACAACCTATTTTATATGGTTATCAACTAATATGATATGACTACGTGTTCCATGTAATAATTTAAAACCCATTAATATGTCTCTTTCTGCTTGAATATTTAATACTTTAATCATAAACGTTAAGTCCGACTTTTACACCTAGTTTTATTTTATTAATTATTATATTACTACTAAATAAAAATAAAATCTTTTAATATTATATTTTTTTTATGAATGTTATAGTTAACAAATTTTTCAGTCACATACATTATTACATTACTATATTTAATAAAACATTGTCACAGTATGTAAAAAAATAGAAATTATAGATGAACAATTGTTTAATAAACAAATAATATTATACTAAAAGAAAACAGGGAATCGAAACACAATTTATGGCCTTTGACGAAACTATCGGTGTAGATATTGCCGACACCTTACACTACATTAAAAATTAAATTAAAAAGAGTTGCATCTAATTAGAATTTTGATATGATATTTATAACTATTAGGGTAATATATGTTAATAATCATATTGTTTCTAGCTTCATATGTGACAAAGTTGTATTTGTAATCTTCGAACACCCAATTGTTTTATCTTATATATTTTTAATGAAATGTTACCTTGACACATTTATCTACAACCTTGTTAATTTTATTTAAACTTATAACTAAAAACACCAATTTCTTCATAAAAAAAGGGAGAAAATTTATCATTGTATATATCTTTTAAGAAAAGATTTAGTATTACTCTTACATTGTTGACCAAATCTTATCAAATTCATTAATTAGTATTTTAATAGAATGAAATCTAATATTTACTCTAAAAGCTAAATCAAAAAAATTATATACTCACATGCACTAGTTCTAATACATTTACTTTCCTCCCAATAAAATGAAATATTAATAAAAAATAACCTTTAAAATCTTAAAAACATAGAAACCTTTCTAAATAAGTACACTCATGTAATACTAAGACTAACTGTAATTTACAGTTAAACTCATTTATCGGCAGTACTTTATTTCATAAAAAAAACTTATATTTCTTACTCGTTTAAACTACTTAACGAGAAATAAACTTTTCTACTTCCCTCAATTAGTTTTATTTCATTCTATTTAAAAAAACAAGACTACTAACCTTCAATGCCAATGCAAATATTTTCACTCTATCAATTACATATTAATAGTAATTTTGAAAATCCCATTTTTCAAAAACATACCTCACAAGTAACTACGCCGTGAGTTTCAATAACAAAATCACTAGTTAAACAAAATTTACCTGAAAAGCTTTATTGATCTCTCTATATGAAGTAATAAACTTCTTCAAACTCAAGGAGTTGAGCGTGATAGGGTTTCCTTAATGGAGATGAAACACATGTGTTTGGTTGATGAAAACCTAAAAGTTTTTCTAGTCTCTCTTTGTTTTTTGTTTGTAATAACCTAAAAAGATAAATATACATGAATGGTTAAAATGGTAAAATAACTCGTTATTAAAAGTTAGATGTTACAAATATTAGCCAAACCTTTTCATAGCCACCCTTCATGGTGACCTGTAAATATTAAAATTAAACAAATTGTTAAAATAATTAAAAGAACAAAAAATCAAAAAATAACACCTTAATATGCATAAATTTATAAAGAAGAAATCAATATAAAAAATGTTAAAACATAATGACAATAATTACTCAACTAAGTGTAGTTTGACCAGTAAATGCATATTTCGATGGTTAGAACTATGTGATGAGAGTTTATCAAACTTTAATGGTTACTTCGATGAATATAAAATTGTAATATATTTAACATATGGTTCTATAGAATTTTGGGTTTCAAATAGTTTAATGTTCTATTAAAATAAAAATAAAAAAAGATACATAGAGTAGCTTATTAATTGTTGTAATTCATATACATATTTATTTATTCAGGAATGCATTATGGTTGTTGGATCTTTCAATCATTATGTGGGTATCCAAACTTCACAGTATGTTATACCTCTTTGGTCAATTCAAAATAAATTCATATATATGAAACAATTTTTGTTTGGTATTCTAATAAAATTCATGGTATAGATTGTGTTTTTCATCTTTCTATTCTTTGCCAATATGTTGAATTTAGTTATAGTTAACTTGTTTGTTTAGTCTATATATTTAAATATGACAAAAATTTAAGTGAACTGAAACAAAAATAATTTACAAAATAATAAAATTTATGGATACCAAAACAATTAAGATCATTATTTTATATTTTATAGCATGCTTGTGTTAGAATGGAAATGTAATATAAATAAAATGTATTGTGTATACAAGAATATGTTGTTGACTAGGCCACTTTTTAGTTATATCTTTAGTATCCTAATCCCTGTTTATCTTTTTTGTGTTTTATTATATATATTTGTTTAATTAATTAGTTAATTTTTCTATTCATTTTTATCTTGCTCCTTTTGGGTTGTAACCCAATTTAATGTTGTTTCTTTTTCGGAATTACAAAATCTAATACTTTATATTGATAGTGTTATTTAGTAACCAAGTACATTGTGAAATTGCGTTAGACAACAACTCAATAAGAAAGTGACACGTGGCAAATAATATAATCTTATTAGTTATGTAATAATTAGAATAGGTTAAAACTTCAAAGTAAATTTATATACCAATGATAATAATTCAATTTGAAAAGAAAAAATCAAGCTTACGGAATTAAATTCCACAATATTTCAAAGAGATTCCAAAATAAATTTACAAAAGTATAGAATTGATAATTTCTCATGAACACGTTACACAAGAAAAAATTACTTATAGGTTACAAATATAGGGGTGGACACATGTCTATGTGAAAATATTTTATCCATTAAAATACACCAAGTATTGGTACGACTAAATATAAGTTATTTTATACGATTATATCATCACATGCTCAACTATTAGGTTTTGTGTGATTTATACAATCTTATAATTTAAAATGTTTCTTATATTTTATTATGTATAATTATTTATTGGTAAGGAAATTACAATACAACAATATATCTAAAATTTATATTATTCAGAACATAATATACTATGAATATATATTATCTTTATATATTAATAAAGTGATTACTTTACGAACCATAATTATTTTATATAATTATAAAGTGATTAATATACTAACCTTAATTATTTTAAAAAGAGATTTGGATATTATTGAAATGCAATGATCATAGACCTCTGAAATACACTTCAAAATTACTTCAATTGGTATAGAGAACACGACCTCTGAATTTTTTATTACATGTGAACAATTAGAACCATAATTTTGTTTTATAATATATAATTATCTATTGTATTCAACTTTACACTAATCATGAATATTCTGATATTTTTAATTAATTAATTATATATATCATTAATCCATAAACCACCACATAATATAAAATTATATTTTTATATAAGAAATAATATTAGTAAATAACCTCAAAAAATATGTTTAAAAAACTAATTTTCACGTGTAAGAATAAGATCTCATATTACCTAACAAAATGATAATATTTATACTAAAACTTTTTGTTTCATATAGACTCTTATGAGTAGTAACTTTTGAGAAAACTGAATTTTTTAATTTGTATTTTCTAAATCAATTTTAAAAAAATAAAGATCTAGCATGAATAATTTTCACTAATGAAACATTTAGCTTATAAAACTAGTTGTAATGTTACGAAAAAAGACATATACTGATTTCTTGTGTTGGTGGGGGTGGTTGTGTTGATGGTGGATGTTATTTGTCTTATAAAATTTAGAAAAGAAGATGAAGTGTCAAGAATGAAGAAGCTGAGAGCTACCAAAGAAGAAAATAGATTTTCGGGTTTTTTTTAGTATTAGAAAAATATCCAACATAAGATAATTGGTCCAAAATTAAATGTAACATTATTCCACTTTAAAATTATCCTTATTTAGGCCCAAATAACAAATAGTGGACTTTTAGTCTAAACTTATTTTAGTTGAATAGTATTATAGAAAACCCACATGTGAACAAGTGTCGATCTTCACTAATGGAGAAATATATAATCAATAGAATATATAGTGTATTTGAAACAAATTTTTCATTGATAAATATAATATGTAATTTGTGACCTCCATCAATTGTTGTGGTTGTCAAAGTACAGTATATTTAAATGATAAACTTATTTGTTCTTCTCATGAAAGCCTTATTACATTGACCTCTACAAAATTGTAAATATCATTACTTTGTCACCTAATCACCTAATGTGCAACGTTTTGTAAAAGTTAATATGGATAGACAAGAAAGAAGTTGTAGTAGTTTAATTAATTTGTAAATATTATGAGAACCTAATTGTGTTTGGAAATCACGACAATATTTTTTTGGCCTCCTTTTATATTTCTAAGGCCATTCCAATGTGCAATTTTGTAATGTTATTATACAACATGTTCCCCTACGTCTTCATTATGTGATGGCGTAGTGTAAGTTGTGGTCAAATACTCATCAATCACTACATTAGATTTTCAATATAACTTTGTTACTTGAAATGTATTTAAGATTCTAATCTTGTATCTCTCATTATATCAAGTTATATGAGAAGAAGTAGAAATAGAGATCTCAACTAGATTACAAAGAATCATTTGGCAGATTATCTTCCTAATTATTGGATTATAAGAAATTATATGGTTTATTAAAGTCTTGCATATCATATTTGACTTGTAAGGTGTCATGTGTCTATTAAACTATTATATACTCTTGTTGTATTTATTTTTTGCCTTTCAATCATTAAATGAATTAAATATATTTTGACAAAAAGAGCTACTATATATTTTTTTCTCATGTATATTTAATTACATAATTATAAAAATACAATATCACAACATATCCTAAAGACACAGTTTGCAAGTTAATCAATAGTAACCCAATTCATCTCTACCCTAGACACTTATTACTACTGAAGTCTACCAAAGGAAATCGTTGTCCACTACGGTGAAAGTTCCATCTGATGTCAAAGGTATCTTATATGTTTATGAGACGTAATTGTGTGAGCAACCATCTTTGAATCGATCGAGCCAAACTAACTCATCATCTAGTCTTTCAAAAAAATCTTCATAGATAGGAGTATGTAAAATCTGCAAACCATCATAAATATCTTCAACCTCTTTCAACATATCATTAATTTCCTCCCGACCACCTTCAATATTTTCTTACGCCGGAAGGACAATCTCTAGCGACAAGTAGAAAAAAAATTTTGGGTCATCAATTTTAAATTTTTTAGGGGCCTGCACATTTTGAAAATAGATATTTCGGCCTTTTGCGGCGGATTCCTGCACGAGGTTCTTGGCGAGTTGGCATAGGATGATCGTGTTCATGCGTATAAGTCACAGTAAGCATAGTAGGGTTGGTTTTGTTTTGATCTACTTGCTTTAGACCTAGGCACTCCTTTGAAGTGACACATTTGTAGTAACTCCGGGTTTGATTCAAAATATTGATTATAATTCATTTGAAACTTATTAAACATCTATAAATACATTAAAAAGCAAATACGCATTTTTTAGACGTCCTATATAAGTGTGAAATAAGGTTAATACAATAAAGATTTCATATTACTTTTACATTGTTGACCAAATCTTATCAAATTCATTAAGTCGTATTTATTTAGAATGAAATCTAATATTTAATTTAAAACTAAGTCGAAAACATTATATACTCTTATGCAAGGGTGCTAATACATTTCCTTGGCTCCCAGTAAAATGGCATATAATAAAAAAAAACATAACCTTTTAAAACTTTAAAACATAGAAACCTTTCTAAATAAGTACATTAATATAAACCTAAGACTAACATAAATTTTTGGTCAAACTCATTTGTCGGTAGTACTGTATTTCTTTAAAAAAAACATATATTTATTAATCATTTAAACTACTTAACAAGAAATAAACTTTTTTGCTTCCCTAAAATTGGTTTTTCATTTTGTTTTAAAAAAAACAAGATGACTAATCTTCACTACCAATTCAAAGATTTCCACGGTATCAATTACATATTAATAGTAGTTTTGAAACTCCCTTTTTTCAAATGGATACCTCACAAGTAACTACACCCTAGAGTTTAAATAACAAACTCACTGATAAATAAAATTTACCTGAAAAGCTTTATTGATCTATCTATATGAATTAATAAACTTCTTCAACTGAAGGAGTTAGGCGTAATAGGGTTTCCTTAATCGAGATGAAACACTACTTTGGTTGATGAAAACCTAAAAGTTTTTATAGTCTCTCTTTATTTTTTGTTTATAATAATCTTAAAATAAAAATATACATGAATGGTTAAAATTTTAAAAGAACTAGTTATTAAAAGTTAGAAGTTAAATGTATTAGCGGAACCTTTTCATAGCCACCTTTCTTGGTGACCTACAAATATTAAAATAAAACAAATAGTTAACTAATTAAAAAAAAAAAATGTGCTCATACAACAGATTAAATTTGATATACAGTGTCGGAGTTTATTTATTTGGGAATGCATTATTGTTGTTAGATTATTTATCGATGGGTTTTTTGTACTTCTCTTATGTTTCATATATTTTTTTGATCTATCAATCATTACATGGGTATCCAAACTTCCTGGAAAGTAATATTTCTTTGGTGATTGAAAAATTTATTTTAGTTAAAATTCATATATATGAAATGTTTTTGTTTGTTGTGTTAGATTGAATTATTTGTATAGATTGTGTTTGTCATCTTTGTATTCTTCGACAATACTTTATATATCTACTTATAGTTAACTTGTTTGTTTAGTCTATATATTTAACTAGGTATTACACAACAAAAAATTAAGTGAACTGAAACAAAAATAAATTACTAAATAACAAAATCTATGTATACCAAATAAATTAAGAATATTATTCTATATGTTCTAGCATGGGTTTGTGAGATTGGAAAGGGAATGGAAATTAAATGTATTGTATTTGTATATACAAGAATATATGGTTGGTTCAAATATAGTGGGATTAATTTTTATATAATGTAATGGCTATCTAGGCCACTTTTTGGTTATAATTTTAGTATCATAATTCTAATTTATTTTTATTTGTCTTTTATTATATATATTTGTTCAATTTATTAGTTAATTTTTCTATTCATTTTTAACTTGCTCCTCTTGGGTTGTAACCCCGTTTAATGTTGTTTGTTTTTCTTAAATAAAAAATCTAATACTTTATAGTGATAGTGTTAATTAGTAACCAAGTTCATTGTCAAATTGCACAAGACAACAGCTCAATAAGAAAGTGACAGATGGCAAATAATGGAGTGAAAAAGGTTGAATAAAATTGTGAAGATGAAGAAGGATTGAAAAAGAGTGTTTGGAATAGGAAATGCTAAACTTTTTTCTCATATGAGTTGTATGTTTGTTAAAGGGTTTAAGTATAGTGGTGGATCTTATACTCTTTCTGTGGGCCCTGTTTGATCTATATATGTATGTTGAATTCTTTTTTGGACACAAACTTTTCAAGGTTTATGTAATCTCTTGGTTGTATTAATGATCTTTGTACAAGGTTTATTTTTGGGGCATTTTGGGTACCTTATCGTTGATATTTGAAAACATTTGGGTGAAGAAACACGGTTATGTTGAAAGTGAAATTTAAAGTATCTTGAAAACATTTCTCTATTCATAAAGATAGAAAATTATATGTTATACATGCTTAATATACTGATAATTTAATTAATAAAACAACTATACTCTTACATTATTGAAGGTCCACTAGTTAAGAGTGTTATCTTCATTAAAATATCTTCATTAAGAGTGTTACTTTTACAAGATAAAGGACTAAATTGCAGAAGATTCCTTACTTTTATACCATAAGTAAGAGAAAACAAGATATACAACAATTAATATGCTTTTTTCTTCCTTAGTCTTTACAGTTTACACTATGAAATTCCACAGCATAATTGGAGGTTTTTAAAAATTGACATTTAAACTTAATTAAGGAACATAAAAATCAAACAAAAATTAAAAATTGAAATGAAATATAATTAAGGATACGATTCGTTGAGATGTAATTTACAGTAGAAGCTCAAATAACATGACCCCATTTTAAACAACAGAAGCCCAATATCACTTTGGAAAAAAAGAATAAGAGAGAAGCCCATCTTCAAACCCATCTTGCAACTGAATCTCTTTTAAATTAAATATAAAAGGAACGAGTAAGTCATAACAAATTTCGCAAAACAACAAAATATCTCTCTACACTTACTTCTCACCCGAAAAAATGACTCACTTCTCAACGGAAAATACACTCATTTCTCACCGGAAAATTCTCTATTGTACGGGAAGGAAAACTCTTCATTTCACCACGATGATTTCTCTGTGCCTCTTCATCGCTTTTAATATGCAATTTGATCAGGTACATATTGTTTGTCTCATAAATAATTGTCTCATCCGATTTATTTTTCATGTTTAGCTATTATTCTTATCTGTAATATATGGAATTTTCATTTAAACAATCAATTTTCTGATATTCATAATATAATTATTTATTTATAATTAGTTTAGGTCAAACCAATTGTAGAGTTCAAATAACGTAATGTAACTGTATGATATGATTATCTATAGATTAATTTTTTAGTAGAGTTTATATAATATTTTTGTTTGCATCAAAGTGTGTTTTATCGATTAACCTTTGTTATTTAGTTGAATCAGTGTATGTTATGAAATTGTTATGTAGTTGAATCAAAGTGTGATTTATCTTGTAAGCTTTGTTATTTAGTTGAATCAACGTATGTTCTGAAATTGTTATGTAGTTGAATCAATGTCTGTTTTGTAAACTAAGTATATTTAATAAATCAAATCTTAATTGTTCAGTTTAATTATCTATACACTAAACTTGTTATGTAGTTAAATAAGATTTAAGAAAGGAAAACTATCCAAAGATTAACAAAAAATGGTTCAAGGAAAAGAAGTTTAAGTGGCTCTTCAAGTAAGAGATCAAACATTCCAGTACATTCTACTTCAAATGAGGCAGTCACATCGCCAGTATATCATGATTCCATACAATCACCACCCCCTGATATTTATTCAATAGCAGCTGAATTAGTGAAGGGTAATAATTCTTTCACTCTTGTTGTGTATATTGTTTATATATGTGTATATATGTGTATATATATTATCAAACTAATCGATTTGTCTTGGCATATAAGATAACTCAAAGGACACTAGAAAAGGAAGATATGGTACACCATTGAAACTCTTTTTCAAGTAAGCTGCAATAAATAAAGTTCAAATTATCCACAATGGATTTGGCCAGCCCATTGGAAATGGATCAGATAAATTTAGAAGTTGGTATGGTGTTATTGCCAGACTTGGGAAGTTATCTCCATTACCTTATCATGGTGGGATATGATGCCAAGCCCGTTTAAAGAGTTACATCTCGAATTTCTAAAAGTAAGAAAAATGTTACTTCAATTATCTAACGCCTTAAAAGTTGTTTGATATAAATCATTACTTTTTATTTTACAGATGTATTTTACTTTCGATGAATCTGCCTTGGAATACTATATTAGAAAAATTATAGAACAAAAATGGAAAGACTGGAAGAACTCAGTGCATAGTTTTGTTGATTTAAATAAATCTTTGGAGGAAAATATGGATAAGGCGATTGATGAACGAGTAGATCCGGACCAGTGGAAACAATTGGTTCCAGTTTGGTTTGACAAAGAGTATCAGGTATTGCTTTTCTTTAGTAGGGTTGCTCTTTAGTTGTACATACAGGTATTGCTTGTCTCAGTTTCCTATCTACAGGTGAATGTATCCAAGAAAGCCAAACAGTATAAAGCAAAGCATGATATCTTTCATACATGTGGTCGAAAGCCTTGTGCTTAAATACGAGAGGATTTATTAAGAATGATACTTTGATTAGCATGAGAATGATAGTAATTAACATTGAAATATATCTTTACAGGGACATGATATGGGGGATACTGAATTTTTTCACCGAACACACACTCATGCTAAAGATGGAAGCATAAACCCGAGTGTTGATGAAATTTTGGAATTTATTTACTACCTTAGTTCCTAATGGCTTTCAACATTTAGTGCTTTCCTAATGGTTTAAATATTGTTTTAGGAATAACTTAAGAATATAATTGACAGCAGGAATTTAAAGAGGGAAGAGGTGGAACACAATCTTGATCTATAATCTGAGATCTTCAGTGAGGTAATGGGAAAAGAAGGGATTAGGACCTACTAGATCACATGTTCTTGGATCAAACAAAGTTAATAAAAATACGATTGAAAAAATTCCAAAGCATTATGAAGCCGAGATGTAAAAATGCGAGCACAAGTATAAGAGCTTAAAGAAGAACACAAAACCGAGATGGCAGAAATGCAAGTTAAAATAGAATCAAAGTTTAACGAAGAACTTCAAGTGCAAAAGAAAGAGACGGATGATTTGAAGATGATGTTTAAATCTTTCATCTCCGCACCCAATAAACAATCGTTTTTGAATAGGGTTTGAGTTTATATAGTTTTGCTAGTTGATTAAAACTCCCTCAGTTGGACTATTTTTGTATTCCTTTTTATGTAAAACTGCTATATTTTGTTATAACTCGGTATTTGCTAGCCTTTGTAGTACATGGACATATTTTGGTTATGATGGAGTTAATTTTCGTTAATTTTTTAAGTGGTAACAAATTTGCACTAAATTGTATCTTATTGTTCTTTACTTGATACTTAATTCCATTGAAGTGATGAAGCTGAACACGTTGAATGGAGCAAGATTCACACACTAACTGATGAGGTTGTGGTGCCTTATGACACCTTAAATCCTGTACCTACCCGAAGGTAATTATCATGCCTTAGGGTAACATAATTTCTTTCTTCAAGTTTGAAATGATTATTTCGTAAATTTCTTTGCTTAAATTATAGACACTATTCTATGCAGATCCATTTGATGTGGAATCACAAAGGAAAACAGAAGAAGCTATCAGCCAGGTCATAATTTTCACATTTTCCCAAATTACATTTTCAGTACATACAAAGTTTGTTTAATTATATATATTATGTTTGGATTTGTATTTATGCACAAAAGTATTGATGAGAACTAGGAAACTGCCTTGGAGCATAATCACGAAGCTTACGCTAGAGTGGTATGTTTATTATACATACATACACGCTTTGAATCCATGTGTCACTATTTTGAGATGAACCTTTGAGAAACTGTTTAATTTAGTATGAATTTCATATTCAGTTATGAGAATGCTTTGATGAAGAGCCTGATAGAAACCGCCCCAAAGAAGTAGTGTTTAATCTGGCCTTGTTGACACGTGTACATAACCAGAAAAATGAGGCTTCAGAATCAGGTGATTAATATTATTTCACGATACTTATATAAAACTTACAAAAGAATAAGCATAGTTTATTTCTTTTATTTGCAGCAAAATTAGCAGTGAATAATTCAAACAAGATATTGAAACTTAACCAAAATCTAAAAGTCCAGCATGGAACAGAGTTGATTTACTTGTTAACAAGATGATGATTTGAGAAAGGTATATTCCTACTTTCACTTGTCAATTAAATATTCTTCTCTTAAATTTTAAATAACATATGCTTTTGTTTTTTCTCAGTGCAACTTTTACAGAAAACCATTGAAAAAATTGAATCCTTAAGAAATACATTATGTTATTGTAATTTTGTGCCGAATAATGTCTTTTATTATGGAATTTTAAGTTCTCAAAGAAGTGTATCAACAATTCTCAACTGATGTGCAGGTATATAATAAAAATAGATCTTTACATTGGAAATCTTAATATATATTCTTGTTTGTCAGAATTGCTTGTTATTCCTTTTTTTCCCTTGTAGTTATATATGCTTTTCAAAATTTTAAACTTTCAGGTTCGAGAAGAAAGTAAAAGGGTTGGTCTAAAAATGAAGGTACGTGAAATGTTTTTGTGTTGAAACTAGGGGAAATACCCAAATGGTCCCTAAACTATAGGCTAGTTATCCTTTGAGTCCTTGTGCTTTTCAATTTTCTTAAATGGTCCTCGAACTATAGAAACTTGGTGCAGTATGTGCACGGTTAAGGATTTTGCATGATATAGGGACTTATAATGCAATTAACTCAAAAGAAGCACCTTTTATTACTCGACTTCTGATTTTAAGATTTAAATTACATTACAAGTTGATCCAAGTTTTTATATGAAATAGAAATGTATTGGATGATCTTATTGAAAATAAGGTATGAAAGATTGCAAGTATTTAATTTTACCATAACATTATTTAACAATGTATTTAATTTTACAAGAGTTGCAAATGCAATTAACTTAGCAGATAAATTTCTTCCAAAACTCAAGTCCTTGAATTGTAAGTTTCAAACTTTCTCCTATATTTTAGTAGATCCAACTACTTATTACTATGTTGTCCTTCATTTACTAGGCAAGCCTATGGTTATTACTTTTCGTGCATATTCCAAGTATCAAATCATCAAGATTCTACAACAAAGGATAATGGTAATAATTTCTTTACTTTAATCTTAATAACCATAATTTTAATAAAGAAAGTACTTATTTTTTTCAATTTATACATCAAACAGGGGCTCCCTTATAAAGTATTCCAACCACAAGCATTAGAACAATGTGCAAGAGTAAGTTTTTATTTCTAAATCATTTTATTTAAATATTAATCTATAAAAAGATCATATTTTGTTATTTAATGCAGAATGTTTCATCTGCATCTAGTGATATGAGAAAGGCATTATGGGTTTACAAGTTAGTAATAATTTTGTGTTTGTAAAGTTAAATAATTATGGTGACTAATTACTATTTATTTTTAATTTAGGAGTGCAATTGAGATGTTAGAAGCTGAAATAAAAGTATGTATTAATGATTTAAGCTTACCTTTTGGTGAAAAACCTCAAAATATTAAAGCAAAGCAAGAAAATTATATAGTAAGAGTTGATCACGTAGGGATTGCTTTGTCTAAAGCATATAAATCTTCTGTAGTAGATATTATAAAATCTCTTCCACAGCATCAACAGGTAAATAAATAAATAAAATAATGTTTACTTAATTGTTGAAATCTTATATACCTTTTATCCTTGTCTTGTTTTTTTACTGTAGTTTATTCTTTGTTCTGCTGTAAAACTTTTCCGTGGGGGTAAAAAGGATAGCACTGTTGGTGAGGTAAATTCTTTTTTCTGTGAGAAATTTAATGAAATTAAATATTAATATTTACTGATTTGTTGTAACGTTTGTGATGTAACAGTTGAATAAGTGTTATACTGATGTATGATAATATTTATAATGAAACTTTTTGTTTAATATAGACTCTTATGAGTAGTAACTTTTGAGTAAACTGAATTTTTTAGTTGTATTTTCTAAATCAATTTTTAAAAAATAAAGATCTAGCATAAATAATTTTCACTAATGAAACATTTAGCTTACAAAATTAGTTGCAATGTTACAAAAAAAAGTCATATACTGATTTCTTGTGCTTGGTAAGGGTGGTTGTGTTGATTGAGGATGTTATTTGTTTTTTAAAATTTAAAAAAATAATATGAAGTGTCAAGAATGAAGAAGCTGAGAGCTACCAAAGAAGAAAATAGATTTTAGGGTTTTTTATTAGTATTAGAAAAATATCCAACATAAGATAATTGGTCCAAAATTAAATGTAACATTATTCCACTTTAAAATTATCCTTATTTAGGCCCAAATAACAAATAGTGGACTTTTAGTCTAAACTTATTTTAGTTGAAAAGTATTATAGAAAACCCACATGTGAACAAGTGTATATCTTCACTAATGGAGAGATATATAATCAATAGAATATATAGTGTATTAGAAATAAATTTTTCATTGATAAAAACAATATAAAATTTGTGACCTCCATCAATTGTTGTGGTTGTCAAAGTACAATATATTTAAACGATAAACTTATTTGTTCTTCTCAGGAAAGCCTTATTACATTAACCTCTACGAAATGGTAAATATCATTACTCTGTCACCTAATGTGCAACGTTTTGTAAAAGTTAATATGGATAGAAAAGAACAAAGTTGTAGTAGTTTAATTAATTTGTAAAGATTAGGAGAACGTGATTGTGTTTGGAAATCACTACAATATTTTTTTGGCCTCCTTTTATATTTATAAGGCCATTTTAATGTGCAATTTTGTAATGTTATTATACAACATATTCCCCTACGTCATCATTATGTGATGGCGTAGTGTAAGTTGAGGTCATATACTCATCAATCACTATGTTAGATTTTCAATATAAATTTGTTACTAGAAATGTAATTAAGATGCTACGCATGTTTCTCTCATTTTATCAAGTTATATGAGAAGAAATAGAAATAGAGATCTGATCTGGATTACACAGAATCATCTGGCAGATTATATTCCTAATTATTGGATTATAAGAAATTATATTGTTCATTAAAGACTTGCATATCGTATTTGACTTGTAAGGTGTCATGTGTCTATTAAACTGATATATACTCTTATTGTATTTATTTTTTTTCCTTTCAATCTTTAAATGAATTAGATATATTTTGACAAAAAAGGCTACTATATATTTATTTCTCATGTATATTTAATTAAATAGTTATAAAAATACAATATCACAACATATGCTAAAGACACAGTTTGCAAGTTAATCAATAGTAACCCAAAACATCTCTACCCTAGACACTTATTACTACTGAAGTCTATCAAAGGAAATCGGTGTCCACTACGGTGAATGGTGCTTCTGATATCAAAGGTATCTTATTTGTTTCTGAGACGTAACGTTGTGAGCAACCATCTTTGAATCGATTGATCCAAACTAACTCATAATCTAGTCCTGCAAAAAAAATCTTCATCGATAGAAGTATGTAAGATCTCCAAACCATCCTTAAAATCTTCAACATCTTTCCACATATCATTAATTTCCTCCCCACCATCTTCAACATTTTTGGTGCCCGAAGGACAATCTATAGCGACGAGTAGAAAAATTTGTTTAGGTCATCGATTTTGAATTTTTGATGGTCATGCACATTTTGGAAAGAGATATGTCATCCTTTTGCGAGGGATTCCTGCACGAGGTTCTTGGCGAGTTGGCATAGGATGATTGTGTTCATCTGTATAATTCACAATAAGAATAGTAGGGTTAATTTTGTTTTTATCTACTTGCTTTCGACCTAGGCACTCCTTTGAAGTGACATATTTTGTAGTAACTCCGGGTTTGATTCAAAATATTGATTATAATTCATTTGAAACTTATTAAACATCTATAAATACATTAAAAAGCAAATACGTATTTTTTAGACATCCTATATAAGTGTAAAATAAGGTTAATACAATAAAGATTTCATATTACTTTTACATTGTTGACCATATCTTATCAAATTCATTAAGTCGTATTTATTTAGAATGAAATCTAATATTTAATTTAAAACTAAGTCGAAAAAATTATATACTCTTATGCAAGGGTGCTAATACATTTCCTTGGCTCCCAGTAAAATGGAATATAATAAAATAAACATAACCTTTTAAAACTTTAAAACATAGAAACCTTTCTAAATAAGTACATTAATATAAACCTAAGACTAACATAAATTTTTGGTCAAACTCATTTGTCGGTAGTACTGTATTTCTTTAAAAAAAACATATATTTATTAATCATTTAAACTACTTAACAAGAAATAAACTTTTTTGCTTCCCTAAAATAGGTTTTTCATTTTGTTTTAAAAAAACAAGACGACTAATCTTCACTACCAATTCAAAGATTTCCACGGTATCAATTACATATTAATAGTAGTTTTGAAACTCCCTTTTTCCAAAAGCATACCTCACAAGTAACTACACCCTAGAGTTTAAATAACAAACTCGTTGATAAATAAAATTTACCTGAAAAGCTTTATTGATCTATCTATATGAATTAATAAACTTCTTCAACTGAAGGAGTTAGGCGTAATAGGGTTTCCTTAATCGAGATGAAACACTACATTGGTTGATGAAAACCTAAAAGTTTTTCTAGTCTCTCTTTATTTTTTGTTTATAATAATATTAAAATAAAAATATACATGAATGGTTAAAATTTAAAAGAAAATAGTTATTAAAAGTTAGAAGTTAAAAGTATTAGCGGAACCTTTTCATAGCAACCTTTCTTGGTGACCTACAAATATTAAAATAAAACAAATAGTTAACTAATTAAAAAACAAAAAAATAACAAAAAAATAACACCTTAAAATGTTTAAATTTATATAGAAGAAATCAATTTAAAAAATTGATTAAGTAATTTTAGTTTGACTAGTTGATGCAAATTTCGATGGTTAAAACTATGGATTGAGAGTTTCATAAAATTTTATATTTACTTCGATGAATATAAAACTGCAATTTTTTTACATATGGTTCTATAGAATCTTGGGTTCCAATAGTATAATGTGCTGATACAACAGAAAAAATAGATATACAGCGTGGGAGTTTATTTATTTGGGAATGCATTATTGTTGTTAGATTATTTATGGATGGTTTTTTTGTATTTCTCTTAGGTTTCATATATTTTTTTGATCTATCAATCATTACATGGGTATCCAAACTTCCTGGAAAGTAATATCTCTTTGGTGATTGAAAAATTAATTTTAGTTAACATTCATATATATGAAACATTTTTGTTTGGTGTGTCAGATTGAAATCTTTGTATAGATTGTGTTTGTCATCTTTGTATTCTTCGACAATATTTTATATATCTACTTATAGTTATCTTGTTTTTTTAGTCTATATATTTAACTAGGTATTACTCAACAAAAAATTAAGTGAACTGAAACAAAAATAAATTACTAAATAATAAAATCTATGTATACCAAATAAATTAAGAATATTATTATATATGTTCTAGCATGGTTTTGTTAGATTGGAAATGGAATGGAAATAAAATGTATTGTATTTGTATATACAAGAATATATTGTTGGTTCAAATATAGTGGGATTAATTTTTATATAATGTAATGGCTATCTAGGCCACTTTTTGGTTATAATTTTAGTATCATAATTCTAATTTATTTTTATTATATATATTTTCTCAATTTATTAGTTAATTTTTCTATTCATTTTTAACTTGCTCCTCTTGGGTTGTAACCCCGTTTAATGTTGTTTGTTTTTCTTAAATAAAAAATCTAATACTTTATATTGATAGTGTTAATTAGTAACCAAGTTCATTGTCAAATTGCACAAGACAACAGCTCAACAAGAAAGTGAGAGATGGCAAATAATATAATCCTTAGTCCAATTTATGAATGGACACATGATAATTCAAATATATTTATCCATTAGAATACACCATGTATTTGTAGGTCTGAATGTAAGTTATTTGATACTACGAATAGATCAACACATGCTCGACTATAAAGTTTTTGTGTAACTTATACGATATATTAATTTAAAATGGTTAGTATATCTTAGTATGTATAATTATTTATGGTAAGGAAATTACAACAAAACAATATATCAATAATTTATATTATTCAAAACATAATATACCATATAATTATAAAGTGATTAATATACTAACCTTGATTATTGTAAGAAGATATCTGGATATTATCGAAATGCAATAATCGTCGATCGCTGAACTATACTTTAAAATTACTTCAATTTTTATAGAGTACACCACCTTATGAAAAAAATGATTATAAGTGAACAATTATAACCATACATTATTTTTATAATATATAAGTATCCATTGTATTTAACATTAAACTAATCATGAATATTTTAGTTTTGATTTTTTAATTAAATAAAATTATATATCATTAACCCATAAACCACCACATCATATTAATTACATTTTTATATAAGAAAAACGTATCTGTAAATAACATCTAAAAATATGTTTTAAATAAATATTTCTCTCAATTATATCAAGAAAATATAAAAAAATTTATATGACTAGTTAGATTTAATATAATTTTTACATAAAAGAATAAGATCTCAAATTGCCCATCGTTTTGTATAAAATCTTATGAGTAGTAACTGTTTTATAGGATCTGAATTTTTTTATTTGGATCTGGGATCTGAATTTTTTTTATCTGTATTTTCTAAATCAATTCCAAAAAATATAGATCTAGCATGAATAAGTTTCACTTATAAAATGTTTAGCTTATAAAATTAGTTGCAATGTTACAAAAAATGTCACATACTGATTTCTTATGGTGGGTGGGGGTGGTTGTTTTATGATGGACATTCTTTTTTTTTAATTTATAGAAAAGATAAATTGTCAAGAAAGAAGAAGCTGAGAGATACCAAAGAAGGAAATAAATTTTAGGTTTTTTTATTAGTATTAGTAGGTACTAGAAAAATTAAAACATAAGATAATTGGACCCAAACAAAATGTAACTTTTTTCACCTCTAGACTTATCCTTATTTAGACCCAAGTAATAGATAGTGAACTTATTTTAGTTGAAAATGTTATAGCAAGCCGACCTGTGAACAAGTGTCTTGATCTTCACTAATGGAGAAATATTTAATCAATGGAATACATAGTCTATTAGAAACAAATTTTTCATTGATACATATAATATAAAATTGGTGACTTGCATCAGTTGTTGTGATTCTCAAAGTACAATATATTTAATTGATAAACTTATTCGTTTTACTCATGAAAGCCTTATTACCTTAACTTCAACAGAATGGTAAATCTCATTACTAGGTCACCTAATGTGCAATGTTTTGTAAACGTTAATATGGATATAGTAGACAAGAAAAAAGTGGTAGTAGTTTCAATAATTTGTAAAGATTATGAGAACCTTATGTGGTTTGAAAAACACTACAATATTTTTTTCCTTCTCCTTAATTGCTAAGGGCATTCCAATGTGTAATTTTGTAATGTTAGTAAACAACATGTTTCCTACGTCATCATTAGGTGATGTCGTAGTGTAAGTGGAGGTCATCTACTCACCAATAATTACGTTAGATTTTCAATATAACATTGTTACTAGAAATGTAATTAAGATTCTACTGATGTCTGTCTCATTATATCAACTTTTATGAGTGAAATATGGAAATAGAAAACTCGACTGGATTACAAAGATTCATCTCGCATATTGTTGGGAATTTTATACTAACACCTTAGGTGTCGTGAGAGATGTGCTTACACCGCCTAGGCACAAATTAATGAAAAAAATTGATTAATTATAAAATTCCCCCTAGACGTAAGACCCTCGTCAACTGCCAAAGCCACGAAACCGATTATACAAAATTGGTTAAATATATACACTAAGAGTTTGATTGAGTGTTTATATTTGTATCCCATATTATGTGTTCGTCTGGCAATAAGATTAAAAAATGTTGAAGAACGGATTTTAGATGGAATCAAAGGATTCGATTTGTGTTGGATTTTTCAATTTAAATTTTGTTATAAATTTTACAAATACACTCCCCGTATCGATATGTTTTGATGATAAAGTCACTATCAAAAATATATAAGAGAACCTTAAGAGATTTATAAATAGAGAGAGACTAAGATATGAGAAATGTGTATTTTATAGTAGGAGAGTAGAGACAAGAGTGTGTACATTTATTATCAAATGATTAGCATTTGTTTATAAGAAATTTATACGACTTTGGAAGAATTGTACCTGGATCAAATCCCTTACACTTCCTTATTTCACTAAACTTATCTATTTTGTATCGCAGTCGAGGGTGATGTATCAGGATTCACCCATCTTTCTTATTATCAATTGTTTCTTGTTAAATTTCTCTATATCTTTTGAAATTTGTATTCCCAACTATATCTTATGGACAATGTTGCTTGATGTGTCTGAACTTGCTGTTGTTATAGCATGTTATCTCTGTTCTTATTTTTAAAATTTCTCATGTGGATTGCTTGAACTTTCATTTCAACGAAATTTCTTTTCTTACACGATTCATTGTTTAATCAAATTCATTTATTGTTCATACTATGTTGTCAAAATAGAACATAAGAACAATATAAAATTATATTTATATTACAAAATAAAATATTTAACATATGTCAGCCTTTATAATTAATCCCTCTAATTTCTCAAATCAAGCTATTAGAGGGAGAAAAAAATTTGAACCATCTTGAACTAGTCTCAAACTTTATATAATGTATATGCAAATTTGAATAAGAATAAGTGGATACGATTATTTATCTAATTAGAATTTTAATATGATATTTATAAATATTAGGGTAATATATGTTATTAATAATATTGTTTCTAGCTTCATATGTGACAAAGTTGTAATTTGTAATCTTCGAACACCCAGTTGTTTTATCTTATATATTTTTTATGCAATGTTATCCTGACACATTTATCTGAAAATGGTCTTTAGCAAATTCACTTGAAAATGTGAGTCATTTCTCTAAATTAATTCGAACTAAGCAATGAAAAAAAACCTTGAATTTTATTGTATAAATATTCCCATAAAAACTTGCAAAGTTGTATGATGGAAAAATATTTGCTACTTTTATAATCCATTGATATATTTGCCTATTTTATAAAACGGGACCTACACCGAAACAAAAACTTTTTTACAAATATATTTATAAATTTATTGAGTTTCAAGTAGGTACAATTTAAATTCGAAAATCGCACGATCCAAACTAAACATTGTGACACACCTAAACTAAAAAACAAAGAATGTTTTCACATTTACATACATATCAATTGAATAATCAATCACTGCATCCATATTATAGGGACACATTAACTGAGTGTAAACGAAATTTTGTCTTCTCATGCATAATTATTAACATATAAAAATTTATTATTTTATCAAATTATAAATTTATCAATCAACATAATTTTTATGATTTTGCAAGATTCTAAAATGACATAGTTTTAAAACTTGTTTGCGATTTTCTCCCTAAGATGTAGGTCTACAAAAATAATCAAAATTCATATACTAAAAGAAAATTTCAAATTATTTCATGAAAAATATAGGCTCAGATTCTTATTGATTCAGGTTATATGTCAAAGATATAGTTCATGTCTCAATAAAATATTCTATTTGATCACACAAAATACTTCTAGGATCTAAAATAATAGATAATATATCCTTGTTGTATTAAATAATTTTCATACTCAAGAGTCGAGAATGTACTACCTTAGCGTAACCTAAAAAATCCTATTCCAAAACCCCCATGATATCAAACTCGGGTAGGAGTTAATAGAGGAGTTCCACCTAACAATCTGAATAATCCGCATATAGAGCAAGGTTTTTCCGAGAATATCATTTTCAAGCTGCTTGATTCAAGCCAGATCACGATATGCAAAATCAATTTATGATTTATGGAAACTACGATGGTGCTACACAACAAGGTCAAGTTGTATCGAGTAAGATTTTTATACAGATGTGTGATACCTACATTACTCAACTTGTCACTCACGAGACACTATATTACACCATTTTACTATTTTGATTTACCGGAGGTACGAGTGAATGGTTGTATCATCAACCATCACATACAATTATATCATGGACAAAACTGCAAGCAAGTTTCTTTGATTGCTATTATCCACACGGTATGATAATGAAGAATCAAATGAGCTTTCCATTTTCCACCAAGACGATGGTTAGAATGTAGGCAAGACATAGATAAAGTTTCAACATCAGTTAACTAGATGTCCACTTCATGGTTATACCCTTCAGTTTCAATGTGATGTTCTATCAAGGTTCGATTATAATTCACAATTGAAAATAAATTACATTAAAAGAGAAGATTTTTCAAAGAAATGTGCACTTGTATTTTTTATTTATACCAAACCTTATTGTTATTAATTGTTTTGATTTTTCTATGATCTGCATTACTAAAAAAAAATTGTCATTAACATATTTAGTTATATTTTTAAAAAATTAAGGAATACATTAACACACTAATATATAGATAATTAACTAATTATGTGTTTATTTATAATAGATAAAATAGCATAAAGTGTCAAAAATATTCTTAACATATCTTATTTTTCTCCCAAAATTTCAAGTTATTGTTCGGTTATCTTTGTTATCTTAATGGATTGTTGAGTTTGTTTAATTTGTTAAATATGTTTATAGGGGTTCATTTATAAAATAAGGCCCAAAAAACTTTATAAAAGAATTATCTTGTCAATTGAAGTCCACAATGCTAAATAATTCTTGAAATATAACTGTGGCTAGTTATGCATTTTTTTTACAACCCTATTGACCACTAACACCAAAAGCCCAACCCATATTATATGTGTATATATTCAAACCCTATTTTCCAAAACTCACCGCCTCCTTATTTCTTATTCTGTCCATCTCTACCTCTATATAAATCACCACTATTATAATTTAGGTAAGTGTATATGAATTTCCATTTCAGATATATGGGTAAAAATTTACTTGATTTGTGTAAGCTTGTGAACAACATTGTATCGTTAATCACTAAGATAGATGGTCATAACATTTCAATTGAGGTATGATTTTTTATTATACTTTTATTCCTTATGGTTTGATTTTTATAGTTTTAATTTTAGGGTAGCTGGTAAATGAATTTTGTATATAATTCTTGCACATTATATATTCTTTAATTAACATAAATATATATTATTTTTAGGTTTATGAATTATAAATTATTTTATAAAATACAATTATACATTATTTTATAAAATACATGTGATTTTTATAATTTTAATTAAAATATTTGTGCATCTAAAACTAAGTGATTATCGTTCTCAACCTAACTAGTTTGTGATGAACAAAGAAATAGCTCTATAAATCCACTAGTAAACAAAAATGTTTAAATCTACATGGTAATTTTAACGACACACATATTGCCTTCAAAAATATTTATTTAATCTCTAAAACATTATGTCTACTAATTAAAAGAAGAAAAAAATTATTTATGAGTTGAAGCCACTCCTTTGAAGCAATATCATTTAACTATATCATTCAATATGAGTCTCGTTACTCAATTCTTTACCTATCATTTTATCACTCGTACATGTGGTCAAACTTTTCATATCCCAACTTTAACATAAGTAATTTACTCAAAAATGAAATGTCTTTACAGGTTGTTATTCCTCTTCATATTCAAGTTCTTTACAGGTGCCAGGAATTAAGAAAAACAGAAAATAATCAAGGTATATGTTACAGTGTTGAAATTACGGTTGCGTATTTACCTCCGTGGATAATATGCAGTGTTTCTGAAGCTATTATTGGGTCTGATGAGAGCCAGGTATATATATATGCAGTAACTAAATATTAATATTCAAAATAATTAATTTAGTGTTATGTTATTGTGATGTAGTTTTGTTACGGAACAAGTATCGATGGGATTAAATGTTAGTTTAGAAATGGTTGAATAAAATTGTGAAGATGAAGAAGGATTGAAAAAGAGTGTTTGGAATAGGAAATGCGAAGCTTTTTTCTCATATGATTTATATGTTTGTTAAAGGGTTTAAAGTATAGTGGTGGATCTTATACTCTTTCTGTGGGCCCTGTTTGATCTATATATGTATTTTGAATTCTTTTTTGGACACAAACTTTTCAAGGTTTTTGTAATCTCTTGGTTGTATTAATGAGCTTTGTACAGGGTTTATTTTTGAGACATTTTGGGTACCTTATCGTTGATATTTGAAAACAATTGGGTGAAGAAACACGGTTATGTTGAAAGTGAAATTTAAAGTATCTTGAAAACATTTCTCTATTTATAAAGATAGAAAATTATATGTTATACATGCTTAATATACTGATAATTTAATTAATAAAACAACTATACTCTTACGTTATTGAAGGTCCACTAGTTAAGAGTGTTATCTTCACCACAATGATTTCTATTTCTCAATTCAACGGCTTCTTAGCTTGGCTCTCTCCCTGTGCCTCTTCATCGCTTTTAATATGCAATTTGATCAGGTACATATTGTTTGTCTCATAAATTATTGTCTCATCCGATTTCTTTTTCATGTTTAGCTATTATTCTTATCTGTAATATATGGAATTTTCATTTAAACAATCAATTTTCTGATATTCATAATATAATTATTTATTTATAATTAGTTTTGGTCAAACCAATTGTAGAGTTCAAATAACGTAATGTAACTGTATGATATGATTATCTATAGATTAATTTTTTACTAGAGTTTATATAATATTTTTGTTTGAATCAATGTGTGTTTTATCGATTAACCTTTGTTATTTAGTTGAATCAGTTTATGTTCTGAAATTGTTATGTAGTTGAATCAAACTGTGATTTATCATTTAAGCTTTGTTATTTAGTTGAATCAGGGTATGTTCTAAAATTGTTATGTAGTTGAATCAAAGTGTGTTCTGTAAACTAAGTATATTTAATAAATCAAATCTTAATTGTTCAGTTTAATTATCTATACACTAAACTTGTTATGTAGTTAAATCAGATTTAAGAAAGGAAAACTATCCAAAGATTAACAAAAAAAAGTTCAAGGAAAAGAAGTTTAAGTGGCTCTTCAAGTAAGAGATCAAACATTCCAGTACTTCAAATGAGCCAGTCACATCGCCAGCATATCATGATTCCGTACAATCACCAGCCCCTAATATTCATTCAATAGCAGCTGAATTAGTGAAGGGTAATAATTCTTTCACTCTTGTTGTTTATATTGTTTATATATGTGTATATATGTGTATATATATTATCAAACTAATCGATTTGTCTTGGCATATAAGATAACTCAAAGGACACTAGAAAAGGAAGATATGGTACAACATTGAAACTCTTTTTCAAGTAAGCTGCAAAAAATAAAGTTCAAATTATCCACAATGGATTTGGATAGCCCATTGGAAATGGATCAGATAAATTTAGAAGTTGGTGTGGTGTTATTGCCAGACATGGGAAGTTATCTCCATTAACTTATTCTGGTGGGATATGATGCCAAGCACGTTTAAAGAGTTACATCTCGAATTTCTAAAAGTAAGAAAAATGTTACTTCAATTATCTAACGCCTCAAAAGTTGTTTGATATAAATCATTACTTTTTATTTTACAGATGTATTTTACTTTCGATGAATCTGCCTTGGAATACTATATTAGAACATTTATAGGACAAAAATGGAAAGACTGGAAGAACACAGTGCATAGTTTTGTTGATTTAAATAAATCTTTGGAGGAAAATATGGATAAGGAGATTGATGAACAAGTAGATCCAAACCAGTGGAAACAATTGGTTCCAGTTTGGTTTGACAAAGTGTATTAGGTATTGCTTTTGTTTAGTGGGGTTGCTCTTTAGTTGTACCTACAGGTATTGCTTGTCTCAGTTTCTTATCTACAGGTGAATGTATCTGAGAAAGCTAAACAGTATAAAGCAAAGCATGATATCTTTCATACATGTGGTCGAAAGCCTTATACTTAAATACGAGAGGATTTAGTAAGAATGATACTTTGATTAGCATGAGAATGATAGTAATTAACATTGAAATATATCTTTATAGGGACATGATGTGGGGGATATTGAATATTTTCACCGAACACACACTCATGCTAAAGATGGAAGAATAAACCCGAGTGTTGATGAAAGTTTGATATTTATTTACTACCTTAGTTCCTAATGACTTTCAACATTTAGTGCTTTCCCAATGGTTTAAATATTGTTTTAGGAACAATGTAAGAATATAATTGACAGCAGGAATTTAAAGAGGGAAGAGGTGGAACACAGTCTTGATCTATAATCTGAGATCTTCAGTGAGGTAGTGGGAAAAGAAGGGATTAGGACCTACTAGATCAGCTGTTCATGGATCAAACAAAGTTAATAAAAATACGATTAAGAAAATTCAAAAGCATTATGAAGCCGAGATGTAAAAAATGCGAGCACACGTGGAAGAGCTTAAAGAAGAACACAAAACTGAGATGGCAGAAATGCAAGTTAAAATAGAATCAAAGTTTAACGAAGAACTTCAAGTGCAAAAGAAAAAGACGGGTGATTTGAAGATGATGTTTAAATCTTTCATCTCCGCACCCAATAAAAAATAATTTTTGAATAGGGTTTGAGTTTATATAGTTCTGTTAGTTGATTAAAACTCCCTCAGTTGGACTATTTTTGTATTGCTTTTTATGTAAAACTACTATATTTTGTTATAACTCGGTATTTGAAAGTTTTTGTCATACATGGACATATTTTGGTTATGATGGAGTTAATTTTCGTTAATTTTTTAAGTGGTAACAAATTTGCACTAATTTGTATCTTATTGTTCTTTACTTGATACTTAATTCTATTGAAGTGATGAAGCTGAACACGATGAATAGAGCAAGATTCAGACACTAACTGATGAGGTTATGGTGCCTTATGACACCTTAAATCCTGTACCTACCTGAAGGTAAATATCATGCCTTAGGGTAACCGAATTTCTTTCTTCAAGTTTGAAATGATTATTTCGTGAATTTCTTTGCTTCAATTATAGACAGTATTCTATGTAGATCCATTCGATGTGGAATCACAAAGGAAGACAGAAGAGGCTATCAGCCAGGTCATAAATTTTACATTTTCATCCACTAAATTACATTTTCAGTACATACAAAGTTTGTTTAATTATATATATTATGTTTGGATTTGTATTTATGCACAAAAGTATTGATGAGAACTGGGAAACTGCCTTGGAGCATAATCATGAAGCTTACGCTAGAGTGGTATGTTTATTATAGATACATACACGCTTTGACTCCATGTGTCACTATTTTGAGATGAACCTTTGAGAAACTGTTTAATTTAATATGAATTTCATATTCAGTTATGAGTATGCTTTGATGAAGAGCCTAATGGAAACTGTTTAATGAGGCTTTGTTGATACGTTTACAGAACCAGAAAAATGAGGCTTCAGAATCAGGTAATTAATATTAGTTCAGGATACTTATATAAAACTTACAAAAGAATTAGCATAATTTATTTCTTATATTTGCACCAAAATTAGCAGTGAATAATTCAAGCAAGGTATTGAAACTTAACCAAATCTAAAAGTACCTCGATCAGATTTTATTAAGACTCCACATTTAATCATACATGCTTATGTTAAATATGATTTTTTTTTCATTTGGGTAGCTATTTTGTCTAATCTGAGTTGGGTTATTCTCAGCCAGCATGGAACAGAGTTGATTTACTTGTTAACAAGATGATGATTGGAGAAACGTATATTCCTACTTCCACTTGTCAATTAAATATTCTTCTCTTAAATTTTAAATAACATATGCTTTTGTTTTTTCTCAGTGCAACTTTTACAGGAAACCATTGAAAAAATTGAATCCTTAAGAAATACATTATGTTAATGTAATTTTGTGCCTAATAATGTCTTTTATTATGGAATTTTAAGTTCTCAAAGAAGTGTATCAACAATTCTCAACTGATGTGCAGGTATATAATAAAAATAGATCTTTACATTGGAAATCTTAATATATATTCTTGTTTGTCAGAATTGCTTGTTATTCCTTTTTTTCGTTATATATGCTTTTCAAAATTTTAAACTTTCAGGTTCGAGAAGAAAGTAAAAGGGTTGGTCTAAAAATGAAGGTACGTGAAATTTTTTTATGTTGAAACTAGGGGAAATACCCAAATGGTCCCCGAACTATAGGCTAGTTATCCATTAAGTCCTTGTGCTTTTCAATTTTTTTTAAATGGTCCTCAAACTATAGAAAGTTAGTGCAGTATGTGCACGGTTAAAGATTTTGCATGATATAGGGACTTATAATGCAATTAACTCAAAAGAAGCACCTTTTATTGCTCGACTTCTGATGATTTTCAGATTTAAATTACATTACAGGTTGATCCTGGAATAGAAATGTATTGGAGGATCTTATTAAAAATAAGGTACGAAAGATTGCAAGTATTTAATTTTACCATAACATTATTTAACAATGTATTTAATTTTACAGGAGTTGCAATTGACTTAGCAGATAAATTTCTTCCAAAACTAAAGTCCTTGAATTGTAAGTTTCAAACTTTCTCCTATATTTTAGTAGATCCAACTACTTATTACTATATTGTCCTTCATTTACTAGACAAGCCTATGGTTATTACTTTTCGTGCATATTCCAAGGATCAAATCATCAAGATTCTACAACAAAGGATAATGGTAAAAATTTCTTTACTTTAATCTTAATAACCATAATTTTAATAAAGAAAGTACTATTTATTTTTAATTTAGGAGTGCAATTGAGATTTTAGAAGCTGAAATAAAAGAATGTATTAATGATTTAAGCTTACCTTTTGGTGAAGAACCTCAAAATATTATAGCAAAGCAAGAAAAATATATAGTAAGAGTTGATCACGTAGGGATTGCTTTGTTTAAAGCATATAAATCTTCTGTAGTAGATATTATAAAATCTCTTCCACAGAATCAAAAAGTAAATAAATAAATAAAATAATGTTTATTTAATTGTTGAAATCTTATATAACTTTTAACCTTGTCTTATTTTTTTAGTAGTTTATTCTTTGTTCTGCTGTAAAACTTTTCCATGGGGGTAAAAAGGATAGCACTGTTGGTGAGGTAAATTTTTTTTTCTGTGAGAAATTTAATGAAATTAAATATTAATATTTACTGATTTGTTGTAACTTTTGTGATGTAACCGTTGAATAAGTGTTATACTGATGTATGATAATATTTATAATGAAATTTTTTGTTTCATATAGACTCTTATGAGTATTAACTTTTGATCAAACTGAATTTTTTATTTGTATTTTCTTAATCAATTTTTAAAAAATAAAGATCTAGCATGAATAATTTTCACTAATGAAACATTTAGTTTAAAAAATTAGATGCAATGTTACGAAAAAAAGTCATACACTGATTTCTTGTGCTAGTAAGGGTGGTTGTGTTGATTGAGGATGTTATTTGTTTTTTAAAATTTTAAAAAAAAAAAAGAATATGAAGTGTCAAGAATGAAGAAGCTGTGAGCTACCAAAGAAGAAAATAGATGTTAGGGTTTTTTATTAGTATTAGAAAAATATCCAACATAAGATAATTGGTCCAAAATTAAATGTATCATTATTCTACTTTAAAATTATCCTTATTTAGGCCCAAATAACAAATAGTGGACTTTTAGTCTAAACTTATTTTAGGTGAAAAGTATTATAGAAAACCCACATGTGAACAAGTGTCAATCTTCACTAATGGAGAGATATATAATCAATAGAATATATAGTGTATTAGAATTTTTCATTGATAAATACAATATAAAATTTGTGACCTCCATCAATTTTTGTGGTTGTTAGAGTACAATATATTTAGATGATAAACTTATTTGTTCTTCTCATGAAAGCCTTATTACGTTAACCTCAACAAAGTGGTAAATATCATTACTCTGTCACCTAATGTGCAACATTTTGTAAAAGTTAATATGGATAGAAAAGAACGAAGTTGTAGTAGTTTAATTAATTTGTAAAGATTATGAGAACGTGATTGTGTTTGGAAATCAGTGCAATATTTTTTTGGCCTCCTTTTATATTTATAAGGCCATTCTAATGTGCAATTTTGTAATGTTACAACATATTCCCCTATCATTATTATATAATGGCGTAGTGTAAGTTGAGGTCATATACTCATCAATCACTATGTTAGATTTTCAATATAACTTTGTTACTAGAAATGTAATTATGATGCTACGCATGTCTCTCTTATTATATCAAGTTATATGAGAAGAAATGGAAATAGAGATTTCATCTGGATTACAAAGAATCATCTGGCAGATTATCTTCCTAATTATTGGATTATAAGAAATTAAATGGTTTATTAAAGTCTTGCATATCGTATTTGACTTGTAAGGTGTCATGTGTCTATTAAACTAATATATACTCTTGTTCTATTTATTTATTTTCCTTCCAAACATTAAATGAATTAGATATATTTTAACAAAAAGGGCTACTATATATTTTTTTCTCATGTATATTTAATTAAATAATTATAAAAATACAATATCACAACATATCCTAAAGACACCGTTTGCAAGTTAATCAATAGTAACCCAAAACATCTCTACCCTAGACACTTATTACTACTGAAGTCTACCAAAGGAAATCGTTGTCCACTACGGTGAAAGTTGTGTCTGATATCAAAGGTATCTTATCTGTTTCTAAGACGTAACGTTGTGAGCAACCATCTTGGAATCGATCGATACAAACTAACTCATCATCTAGTCCTGCAAAAAAATCTTCATCGATAGAAGTATGTAAGATCTCCAAACCATACTTAAAATCTTCAACCTCTTTCAACATATCATTAATTTCCTCCTACCATCTTCAACAATTTTTGGTGCCGAAAGGACAATCTCTAGCGACGAGTAGAAAAATTTGTTTAGGTCATCCATTTTGAATTGTTGAGGGTCATGCACATTTTGGAAAGAGATATTTCGGCCTTTTGCGAGGGTTCTTGGCAAGTTGGCGTAGGATGATTGTGTTCATCCGTATAATTCACAATAAGAATAGTAGGGTTGGTTTTGTTTTCATCTACTTGCTTTCGACCTAGGCACTCCTTTAAAGTGACACATATGTAGTAACTCCTGGTTTTATTCAAAATATTGATTATAATTCATTTGAAACTTACTAAATTTCTATAAATACATTAAAAAGCAAATACGCATTTTTTCTATGTCCTATATAAGTGTGAAATAAGGTTAATACAATAAAGATTTCATATTACTTTTAAATTGTTGACCAAATCTTATCAAATTCATTAAGTCGTATTTATTTAAAATGAATTCTGTTATTTAATTTAAAACTATGTCAAAAAAATTATATACTATTATGCAAGGGTGCTAATACATTTCCTTGGCTCCCAATAAAATGGAATATAATAAAAAAACATAACATTTTAAAACTTTAAAACTTAGAAACCTTTCTAAATAAGTACATTAATATAAACCTAAGACTAACATTAATTTTTGGTCAAACTCATTTGTCGGTAGTACTGTATTTATTTAAAAAAAACTTATATTTCTTAATCATTTAAACTACTTAACAAGAAATACACTTTTTTGCTTCCCTAAAATAGGTTTTTTCATTTTGTTTTAAAAAAACAAGACGATTAATATTCACTACCAATTCAAAGATTTCCACGGTATCAATTACATATTAATAGTAGTTTTGAAACTCCCTTTTTCGAAAAGCATACCTCACAAGTAACTACACCCTAGAGTTTAAATAACAAACTCGATGATAAACAAAATTTACTTGAAAATCTTTATTGATCTATTTATATGAATTAATAAACTTCTTCAAATTGAAGGAGTTAGGCGTAATAGGGTTTCCTTAATCGAGATAAAACACTATTTTGGTTGATGAAAACATAAAAAAAATTCTAGTCTCTTTGTTTTTCGTTTATAATAATTTTAAAATAAAAATATACATGAATGGTTAAAATTTTAAAAGAACTAGTTATTAAAACTTAGAAGTTAAAAGTATTAACGGAACCCTTTCATAGCAACCTTTCTTGGTGACCTACAAATATTAAATCAAAACAAACAAATAGTTAACTAATTAAAAAAAAAAAACAAAGAAATAACACCTTAAAATGTTTAAATTTATATAGAGAAAAACAATTTAAAAAATTGATTAACTAATTTTAGTTTGACTAGTTGATGCATATTTCGATGGTTAAAACTATGGATTGAGAGTTTCATAAAATTTTAAATTTACTTCTATGAATATAAAACTGCAATTTTTTTTACATATGGTTCTATAGAATTTTGGGTTCCAATAGTATAATGTGCTGAGACAACAGAAAAAATAGATATACAGCGTGGGAGTTTATTTATTTGGGAATGCTTTATTGTTGTTAGATTATTTATCGATGGTTTTTTTGTATTTCTCTTAGGTTTCATATATTTTTTTGATCTATTAATCACTCATTACATGGGTATCCAAACTTCCTGGAAAGTAATATTTCTTTGGTGATTGCAAAATTAATTTTAGTTAACATTCATATATATGAAACATTTTTGTTTGGTGTGTCAAATTGAATTCTTTGTATAGATTGTGTTTGTCATCTTTGTATTCTTCAACAATATTTTATATATCTACTTATAGTTATCTTGTTTGTTTAGTCTATATATTTAACTAGGTATTACACAACAAAATATTAAGTGAACTGAAACAAAAATAAATTACTAAATAATAAAATCTATGTATACCAAATAAATTAAGAATATTATTCTATATGTTCTAGCATGGTTTTGTTAGATTGGAAATGGAATGGAAAAAAATGCATTGTATTTGTATATACAAGAATATATTGTTGGTTCAAATATAGTGGGATTAATTTTTAAATAATTTAATGGCTATCTAGGTCACTTTTTGGTTATAATTGTAGTGTCATACTTCTAATTTATTTTTCTTTTACTTTTATTATATATTTGTTCAATTTATTAGTTAATTTTTCTATTCATTTTTTAACTTGCTGCTCTTGGGTTGTAACCCCGTTTAATGTTATTTGTTTTTCTTAAATAAAAAATCTAATACTTTATATTGATAGTGTTTATCTTTTGGAGGGGAGCTAGGAAAGGAGGTCGTAATAGCCGACTCTTTTGAAGGGGAGCTGGGAAAGGAGGTCGCAATAACCGACTCTCCTATTAAAATGTAGTCATAACATTGTCAACACGAGTATAGGCCACTATGGGATAAAGTGCAGGCAAAAATAAGCCAACACTTTAAAAGGGTCGTCTAAAGGTCAAAACGAAGTCGGGAAAAAAAGATTTTCTTGTTGTGTACTACTAAATAAAAATAAAATCTGTTAATAATATATTTTTTATGAATGTTATATTTAACAAATTTGTCAGTCACATACATTATTACATTACTATATTTAATAAAAAATTGTCACAGTATGTAAAAAAAATAGAAATTATAGATGAAAAATTATTTAATAAAGAAATAATATTATACTAAAAGAAAACAGGGAATCGAAACACAATTTATGGCCTTTGGCGAATTTATCGGTGTAGATATTGCCGACACCTTACACTACATTAAAAAGTATATTAAAAAGAGTTGCATCTAATTAGAATTTTAATATAACTATTAGGATAATATATGTTAATAATCAGATTGTTTCTAGCTTCATATGTGACAAAGTTGTAATTTGTAATTTTCGAACACCTAATTGTTTTATCTTATATATTTTTAATGCAATGTTATCTTGACACATTTATCTACAACCTTGTTTTTTTAGTTAAACTCATAACTAAAACACCAATTTGTTCATAAAAAAATAAAAGGGAGAAAATTTATCATTGTATAAATCTTTTAAGAAAAATAAGTTCAATATAGTAAAGATTTAGTATTACTTTTACATTGTTGACCAAATCTTATCAAATTCATTAAATAGTATTTTATTAGAATGAAATCTTATATTTACTCTAAAAAATAAATCAAAATAATTATATACTCACATGCACTAGTGCTAATACATTTACTTTCCTCCCAATAAAATAAAATATGAATAAAAAAATAACCTTTAAAATCTTAAAAACATAGAAACGTTTCTAAATAAGTACATTCATATAAAACTAAGACTAACTGTAATTTATAGTTAAACTCATTTATTGGCAGTACTTTATTTCATAAAAAAACTTATATTTCTTAATCATTTAACCTACTTAATGAGAAATAAATTTTTCTACTTCCCTCGATAAGGTATTCTATAAATATTAATACCTTTTTAATGTATTATATTTTTTTTAAATTAAAGGTAAGCACGAAAGAACAAATGAGTAGTTAAACATTATTGTTAGCATACGAGAAACACCATAAAAATTTGAGTCTACTAATTTTTTAATTTTTTAATTCATATCAACACATATATTGAATAATCTTAAGGCTAACTAAACCAGATACACCATCCTTTACTACTAAATTTAAATACATTATTTGACTTAAATCTCACACACAATACTTCTATCATTCTCTCAACTTATATTGTGTGTTATAATTTCTTCAAGATTATCTTTCTCGTAATTGTTATTTATATTGAAATATATATTTGTTTAAAATATATCACAATCCTTATTAATCAGAGTAACCAGGTACAATACTATTACAAATGGTTACAATATGCTCATTTTTATGACATTTAATTATAATAATCCTTCTTTTAAAGAATTGTTTTGATGTAATGTTAAGGCCATCAATCAAATTTTAGAGTTTTTTAAGGATAAAAAAATTCCACAAATCTAATAACTCACTCAAATATCATGAACTACTAACCAAATTTATGTTTTATGAATTTTAAATTTTTTAAATTTATTGCCAATACAGTTTTTGTCACAAATAATATTATTGTATTTAAATTTAATTTATAAATTATATCTATATGAATTTAATACATCAACTAAAATTTGTAATATCCTAGAGTGAAAAATATAAAAATTTAAATTATTACTATTATACACATTTTAAAAAAATAAAAATAAATAACACTTTATAATTATATTGTACTATAATTTCTTTTTGTTTACTAATTTTAATATGATTTTTATATATTATTAATTTTTAAGATTATAAAAAACCAGAAAGAAAACACGTTTGGATTACTTTAATTATATGGTATATATCTCAAAACTTTTCAAATATATTATTGAATAATAATTACGCTATTTAAAATTGTATCAACATATAAAAAAATTATACATAAATTAAATTATGTTAAATAAATTAAAATAACTATTAAAGACACCATAACTCAATACTTATTATAGGTTTTAATTAAAAAATAATAATATAAAACAAAAAAATCACTAAAATTTCACAAATAATTCATTTATACAAGGCAATGGAAAAACAAATTCTAACCTAGCACATATGAGGTTAGTAAATATATTCATGTGTTGTCAAATAAAATTATCGTTGAATAAGTATACGTATGAAAGAGTTTAAGTTATACGTCGAACTTAGCTAATTGTCATAAGAGTATGTTGTTGTCTCAATATTTGTTGTTATCTTATATTCATATTCAAATTTAATGTATATTTAATCATTTTTTTACTTAGACAACCTATTGTATATGGTTATCAACTAATATGATATGACTACGTGTTCCATATAATAATTTAAAATCCATTAATAGGTCTCTTTCTTCTTGAATATTTAATATTTTAATCATAAACGTTAAGTCCAACTTTTACACCTAGTTTTATTTTATTAATTATTATATTACTACTAAATAAAAATAAAAATCTTTTAATATTATATTTTTTATAAATGTTATAGTTAACAAATTTTCCAGTCACATATATTATTACTCTATATTTAATAAAAAATTGTCACAGTATGTAAAAAAAATAGAACCTATAGATGAAAAATTGTCACAATATATTATACTAAAAGAAAACAGGGAATCGAAATACAATTTATGGCCTTTGACGAAGCTATCGGTGTAGATATTGTCGATACCTTACACAACATTAAAAAGTATATTAAAAAGAGTTGCATCTAATTAGAATTTTAATATAATATTTATAATTATTAGGGTAATAGATGTTAATAATCATATTTTTTCTAGCTTCATATGTGAAAAACTTGTAATTTGTAATCTTCGAACACCCAATTGTTTTATCTTATATATTTTTTAATGCAATGTTATCTTGACACATTTATCTGTAACCTTGTTTTTTTAAATAAACTTATAACTAAAACACCAATTTGTTCATAAAAAAAGAAAAGGGAGAAAATTTATCAGTGTATATATCTTTTAAGAAAAATAAGTTTGATATAGTAAAGATTTAGTATTACTTTTACATTGTTGACCAAATCTTATCAAATTCATTAAATAGTATTTGATTAGAATGAAATCTAATATTTACTCTAAAACTAAATCTAAAAAATTATATACTCGCATGCACTAGTGCTAATAAGTACATTCATATAATAAAAAAACCTTTAAAATCTTAAAAACATAGAAACCTTTCTAAATAAGTACATTCATATACAACTAAGACTAACTGTAATTTATAGTTAAACTCATTTATCGGAAGTACTTTATTTCATAAAAAAACTTATATTTCTTAATTATTTAAACTACTTAATGAGAAATAAACTTTTCTACTTCCCTCAATTATGTTTATTTCATTCTATTTAAAAAACCAAGACTACTAATCTTCACGGCCAATGTAAATAATTTTACTCTATCAATTACATATTAATAGTAATTTTCAAACTCCCATTATCCAAAAACATACCTCACAAGTAACTACACCCTAGAGTTTCAATAACAAAATCATTATTTAAACAAAATTTACCTGAAAAGCTTTATTGAACTCTCTATATGATGTTATAAACTTCTTCCAACTCAAGGAGTTGAGCGTAATAGGGTTTCCTTAATCGAGATGAAACAGATGTTTTGGTTGATGAAAACCTAAAAGTTTTTCTAGTCTCTCTTTGTTTTTTGTTTGTAATAACCTAAAAAGATAAATATACATGAATTGTTAAAATTGTAAAATAACTCGTTATTAAAAGTTAGAAGTTACAAATATTAGCCAAACCTTTTTATAGCCACCCTTCATGTTGACCTATAAATATTAAAATTAAACAAATCGTTAACTAATTAAAAGAACAAACAATCAAAAAATAACACCTTAAAATGTATATATTTATATAGAATAAATCAATTTAAAAAAGGTTAAAACTTAACGACAATAAATGCTCAACTAAGTGTAGTTTGACCGGTAAATGCATATTTCTATGGTTAAAACTATGTGATGAGAGTTTCTCAAACTTTTATGGTTACTTCGATGAATATAAATTTGTAATATATTTTACATATGGTTCTATAAAATTTTGGGTTTCAAACATTTTAATGTTCTATTAAAATAAAAAAATTAGATACATAGAGCAGTTTATTAATTGTTGTAATTTATATTGATTTATTCGGGAATGCATTATTGTTGTTGGATTATTTATTGATGGGTTTTTGTATTTCTCTTAGGTTTCATATATCTTATTGATCTTTTATTACGTGGGTATCCAATTTTCCCAGTAAGTAATACCTCTTTGGTCAATTTAAAATTAATTCATATATATGGAACCATTTTTGTTTGGTATTCTGATAGAATTCTTGGTATAGATTGTGTTTGTCATCTTTTTATTCTTCGAAAATATGTTATATCTAGTTATAGTTAACTTGTTTGTTTAGTCTATATATTTAACTATGACAAAAAATTAAGTGAACTGAAAAAAAATTACAAAATAATAAAATCTATGGATACCAAAACAATTAAGATTATTATTTTATATATTTAGCATGCTTGTATTAGAATGGAAATGGAATAGAAATAAAATGTATTGTATATACAAGAATATGTGGTTGGCTAGGCCATTTTTTAGTTATATTTTTAGTATGTTAATTCCTATTTATCTTTTTTATGTTTTATTATATATATTTTTTAATTGATTAGTTAATTTTTCTATTCATTTTTATCTTGCTCCTTTTGGGTTTAACACCATTTAATGTTGTTTGTTTTTCAGAATTACAAACTAAATACTTTTTATTGATAGTATTCTTTAGTAACCACGTACATTGTCAAATTGCGTTAGACAACAACTCAATAAGAAAGTTACATGTGGGAAATAATATACTCTTATTAATCATGTGGGAAATAATATAATCTTATTACATTGTCAAATTGCGTTAGACAACAACTCAATAAGAAAGTGTCAAGAATAAAGAAGCTCAAAGCTGCCAAAGAAGAAAATAGATTTTAGGGTTTTTAATAGTATTAGAAAAATATCCAACATAAGATAATTGGTCCAAAATTAAATGTAATATTATTCCACTTTAAAATTATCTTTATTTAGGCCCAAAGAACAAATAGTGGAATTTTAGTTTAAACTTATTTTAGTTGAAAAGTGTTATAGCAAACCCACATGTGAACAAGTTTCGATCTTCACTAATAGAGACATATATAATCAATAGAATATATAGTGTATTAGAAACAAATTTGTCATTGATAAATATAATATAAAATTTGTGACCTCCATTAATTGTTGTGGTTATCAAAGTAAAATATATTTAAATGATAAACTTATTTGTTCTTCTCATGAAAGCGTTATTACATTAACATATACAAAATTGTAAATATCATTACTTTGTCACCTAATGTGCAATGTTTTGTAAAAGTTAACATGGATATAGTAGACAAGAACGAAGTTGTGGTAGTTTAATTAATTGTAAAGATTATGAGAACCTTATTGTGTTTGAAAATCACTACAATATTATTTTTGGCCTCCTTTTATACTTATAAGGCCATTCCAATATGCAATTTTGTCATATTATTATACATGTTCCCTTACGTCATCATTATTTGATGGTGTAGTGTAAGTAGAGGTCATATACTCACCAATCACTACGTTAGATTTCCAATATAACTTTGTTACTAGAAATGTAATAAATTGATACTCATGTTTCTCTCATTATATCAAGTTATATGAGAAGAAATAGAAATAGGGATCTTGACTGTATTACAAAGAATCATCTGGCATATTATCTTCCTAATTATTGGATTATAAGAAATTATAAGGTTTATTAAAGGCTTGCATGTCGTATTTGACTTGTAAGGTGTCATGTGTCTATTAAACTAAGATATAATCTCGTTGTATTTGTTTTTTGCTTTCAATCTTTAAATGAATTAGGTCTAGTATATATTTTACTCTCATGTATATTTAACTAAATAATTATAAAATGATTAATTTATGCCCAATGAATCTGACATGTTTCTTACTCAGCTTTTTATCTCAATCTTTAAAAAAAATATACACTCCATAATTATATCTCAAAAGTCTAATCGTCCCACATATAGGTTCATGTACAGTGGTTGGTCTTGTTGATCTGGCTAGTATCATCTCTTTTAATACTATTTTGGAAGGGGTTTATATTATTGAATTTATCAATTAAATAACTTTTCTTCTATGATGATTGTGTCTTCGATAATATTAGTTATGTAATAAATAAATGGCTACTCTATATTTTAAAATATTACAATGGAGTTATATAAGGGTCAATGCCTTCTTAAATCAAAATAATAAACCAACTTCCTTATAGATTACACAATAATTTAAATGAAAAGATTACAATAATACTCTTATTATAATTGTTGTCTTTGACCATATATTTATTCCCATTTAAATCAAACATTATCATAAATGTGAAAATCCACCTACTACAAATTTCATCGCAAGCGCACGTCTATGATTTAAAAAATCGTCATAACTAATTCTAAAAATTTTAAAACTTATAAAAATTATATTTTTAGACGATACAATTTAATATTTACGTCTATGATTTTTTCGAATACTTTAAATTTTTTAAATTTTTATTTTTTAATTTTTTTAAATGATATTTAATCCCATCTCTAATTTTAAGACTAAATGAATTTGTCTCATCTTCATTCTAATACTGAGATATTTTAAAGTCCACTTATGAGTGGACACATGACAATTTGAATATATTTATCCGTTAGAATACACCATGTATTTGTAGGACTGAATGTAAGTTATTTGATAATACGAATAGATCAACACATGCTCGACTATTAAGTTTTTTTGTAACTTATACAATATATTATTTTAAAATGGTTAGTATATCTTAGTATGTATAATTATTTATGGTAAGGAAATTACAACAAAACAATATATCAATAATTTATATTATTCAAAACATAATATACCATATAATTATTAAGTGATTAATATACTAACCTTGATTATTTTAAGAAGATATCTGGATATTATCGAAATGCAATGATCATCGATCGCTGAACTATACTTTAAAATTACTTCAATTTTTATAGAGTACACCACCTTATGAAAAAAATGATTATATTTGAACAATTAGAACCATACGTTATTTTTATAATATATAAGTATCCATTGTATTTAACATTAATCTAATCATAAATATTTTGATATTTTTGATTTTTTAATTAAATAAAATTATATATCATTAACCCATAAACCACCACATCATATTAATTACATTTTTATATAAGAAAAAAGTATCTGTAAATAACATCTAAATGTATGTTTTAAATAAATATTTCTCTCAATTATATCAAGAAAATATCAATTTTTTTATATGACTAGTTAGATTTAATATAATTTTTACATAAAAGAATAAGATCTCAAATTGCCCAACAGAATGAAAATATTTATAATGAAACTTTTTGTTTTGTATAAAATCTTATGAGTAGTAACTGCTTTATAGGATCTCAATTTTTTTATTTGGATCTGGGATCTAAATTTTTTTTATCTGTATTTTCTAAATCAATTCCAAAAAATATAGATCTAGCATGAATAATTTTCACTTATAAAATGTTTAGCTTATAAAATTAGTTGCAATGTTACAAAAAATGTCACATACCGATTTCCTATGGTGGGTGGGGGTGGTTGTTTGATGGTCGACATTATTTTTTTTTTAATTTATAGAAAAGATAAATTGTTAAGAAAGAAGAAGCGGAGAGATACCAAAGAAGGAAATAAATTTTAGGTTTTTTTATTAGTATTACTAGGTACTAGAAAAATTAAAACATAAGATAATTGGACCCAAACAAAATGTAACTTTTTTCACCTCTAGACTTATCCTTATTTAGACCCAAGTAACAGATAGTGAACTTTTAGTATAAAGTTATTTTAGTTGAAAATATTATAGCAAGTCCACCTGTGAACAAGTATCTTGATCTTCACTAATGGAGAAATATATAATCAATGGAATACATAGTCTATTAGAAACAAATTTTTTATTGATACATATAATATAAAATTTGTGACTTCCATCAGTTGTTGTGATTCTCAAAGTACAATATATTTAATTGATAAACTTATTTGTTTTTCTCATGAAAGCCTTATTACCTTAACCTCAACAGAATGGTAAATCTCATTACTTGGTCACCTAATGTGCAATGTTTTGTAAACGTTAATATGGATATAGTATACAAGAATAAAGTTGTAGTAGTTTCAATAATTTGCAAAGATTATGAGAACCTTATGTGGTTTGGAGATCACTACAATATTTTTTTTACTCCTCCTTAATTTCTAAGGGCATTCAAATGTGTAATTTTGTAATGTTAGTAAACAACATGTATCCTACGTCATCATTAGGTGATGTCGTAGTGTAAGTGGAGGTCATCTACTCACCAATGATTACGTTAGATTTTCAATATAACATTGTTACTAGAAATGTAATTAAGATTCTTCAGATGTCTCTCTCATTATATCAACTTTTATGAGTGAAAATGGAAATAGAAAACTCGACTGGATTACAAAGATTCATCTCGCATATTGTTGGGAATTTTATACTGACACCTTAGGTGTCGTGAGAGATGTGCTTACACCGCCTAGGCACAAATTAATGAAAAAAATTGATTAATTATAAAATTCCCCCTGGACGTAAGACCCTCATCAACTGCCAAAGCCATAAAACCGATTATACAAAATTGATTAAATATATACACTAAGAGTTTGATTGAGTATTTATATTTGTCTCCCATATTATGTGTTCGTCTGGCAATAAGATTAAAAAATGTTGAAGAACGGATTTTAGATGGAATCAAAGGATTCGATTTGTGTTGGATTTTTCAATTTGAATTTTGTTATAAATTTTACAAATACACTCCCCGTATCGATAAGTTTTGATGATGAAGTCATTATCAAAAATATATAAGAGAACCTTAAGAGATTTATAAATAGAGAGAGATTAAGATATGAGAAATGTGTATTTTAGAGTAGGAGAGTAGAGACACGAGTGTGTACATTTATTATCAAATGATTAGCATTTCTTTATAAGAAATTTATACGACTTTGGAAGAATTGTACCTGGATCAAATCCCTTACACTTCCTTATTTCACTAAACTTATCTATTTTGTATCGCAGTTGAGGGTGATGTATCAGGATTCACCCATCTTTCTTATTACCAATTGTTTCTTGTTAAATTTCTCTATATCTTTTGCAATTTGTATTCCCAACTATATCTTATGGACAATGTTGTTTGATGATAGCATGTTATCTCTGTTCTTATTTTTAAAATTTCTCATGTGGATTGCTTGAACTTTCATTTCAACAAAATTTCTTTTCTTACACGATTCATTGTTTAATCAAATTCATTTATTGTTCATACTATGTAGTCAAAATAGAACATATGAACGATATAAAATTATATTTATATTACAAAATAAAATATTTAACATATGTCAGCCTTTATAATTAATCCCTCTAATTTCTCAAATCAAGCTATTAGAGGGTGAAAAAATTTGAACCATCTTGAACTAGTCTCAAACTGTATATAATGTATATGCAAATTTGAATAAGAATAAGTGGATACGATTATTTATCTAATTAGAATTTTAATATGATATTTATAACTATTAGGGTAATATATGTCAATAGTAATATTGTTTCTAGCTTCATATGTGACAATGTTGTAATTTGTAATTTTCGAACACCCAGTTGTTTTATCTTAACATATAACAATTTATTATTTGATCAAATTATAAATTTATAAATCAACATATTTTTTATGATTTTGCAAGATTCTAAAATGACATAGCTTTAAAACTTGTTTGCGATTTTCTCCCGAAGATGTAGGTCTACAAAAATAATCAAAATTCATATAGTAAAAGAAAATTTAAAATTATTTCATGAAAAAATATAGGCTCAGATTCTTATTGATTCAGGTTATATGTCAAAGATATAGTTCATGTCTCAATAAAATATTCTATTTGATCACACAAAATACTTCTAGGATCTAAAATAATAGATATATATCCTTGTTGTATTAAAGCCTTTTCATACTCAAGAGTCGAGAATGTACTACCTTAGCGTAACCTAAAAAATCCTATTCCAAAACTCCCATGATATCAAACTCGGGTAGGAGTTAATAGAGGAGTTACACCTAACAATCTGAATAATCCGCATATAGAGCAAGGTTTTTCTGAGAATAAGCCAATTTCATATTCAAGCTGCTTGATTCAAGCTAGATCACGATATGCAAAATCAATTTATGATTTATGGAAACTACGATGGTGCTACACAACAAGGTCAAGTTGTATGGAGAAATATTTTTATACAGATGTGTGATACCTACATTACTCAACTTGTCACTCATGAGACACTATATTACACCATTTTACTATTTTGATTTACCGGAGGTGCGAGTGAATGGTTGTATCATCAACCATCACATACAATTATATCATGGACAAAACTGTAAGCAAGTTTCTTTGATTGCTATTATCCACACGGTATGATAATGAAGAATCAAACAGAGCTTGCCATTTTCCACCAAGACGATGGTTAAAGTGTAGGCGAGACATAGATAAAGTTTCAACATAGGTTAACTAGATGTCCACTTCATGGTTATACCCTTCAGTTTCAATTTGTGATGTTCTATTAAGGTCCGATTATAATTCACAATTGAAAATAAATTACATTGAAAGAGAAGATTTTTCAAAGAAATGTGCCCTTGTATTTTTTATTTATACCAAACCTTATTGTTATTAATTGTTTTGATTTTTCTATGATCTGCATTACTAAAAAAAATTGTCTAGTGTATATGGAGAACCATCTAGTAAACGTTAATATAGATATAGTATACAAGAACAAATTTGTAGTAGTTTCAATTATTTTTAAAGATTATGAGAACCATATGTGGGTTTGGAAATCACTATAATATATTTTTTGGCCTCCTCTTTAAATGCTAAGTCCATTCCAATGTTAAATTTTGTAATATTATTATTATACAACATGTTCCCCTACGTAATTATTAGGTGATATCCTAGTGTATATGGAGGTCATCTACTCACCAATAACTACGTTAGATTTTCAATATAACTTTGTTACTACAAATGTAATTAAGATTCTACTGATGTCTCTCTAATTATATCAAGTTTTATGAGTAGAAATGGAAATAGAGAACTCGACTGGGTTAAAAAGAATCATCTGGCATATTATCTTCTTAATGGTTGTATTACAAAGAATCATATTGTTTATTAAAGACTTGCATAACATATTTGACTTGTAAGGTGTTATATAACTATTAAACTAAGATATACTCTCGTCGTCTTTATTTTTTGCTTTCAATCTAAAAAAATTGATATATTTGATAAAAAAGGGCTAGTATGTATCTTTTTCTAATGTATATATAACTAATTAATTATAAAATAGTAAATTTATGTTCAATCAAACTGGCATATTTCTTACTCGCCTTTTTATCTCAATCTTTTTTTTTTTTGAAAATTTACACTACATCTTGGGAGCCTCTATTACCCTTCTTTATACCAATCCATGATTATATCTTGAAAGTGTAATCTTCCCACATATAGGTTCATGTACAATGGTTGGTCTTGTTGATCTAGCTAGTATGATTTTTTTAGTACTATTTTGGAAGGGGTTTATATAATTGGATCTATCTATTAAATAACTTTTCTTCAATAATGATTGTTACTCTGATAATATTAGTTATGTAATAAATAAATGGCTACTCCATATTCAAAATATTACAATGTACTTATATAATTCAAATTCAATAGGTATATTAAATATAATTAATTAATTTTTTTTATTAATTTCGTTATGTAAGGTAAATAATTTGATAACTAGAGAAATTTCATGAAATTTATTTAGTAATTGAATAAGTTCTTCTAGATTGTATCAAATTACCTTTTTAAGTTATTAAAATTCCAATTACTCAGAACATTAATTTAAAATAATTTTGGTTCTTGAAATATAGGTAGTTGGTCAAGTAGTTAGAGTACTCGTGCAATACTAGGTAAATTAGCGGTAATCGTAAGTCCTATAGTTTTGCAGTTGGTATAGTGAATAAATGTGATCTTCCATTTACTATAAAAGAGTATGATAAAACTTGTGTAATGTAGACACAATGCTTAAAGGTTTCATGGAGTGTGAAGTGGAATCTCGTGAAATGAGATGGTCTTCTCATACTTTTATGGTGATATACAAGTTACAGGCCTTACGGGGTTCTAAAGTGGTATATTGTGACTTGAATTATCTACTTTATTTACTAGTGTTTTAATGAATTTTACTCTTACCTTCAAGAGACACAAATAATTATAGTGAACAAGTTTTAAATCCTAAGGGTGCATTGATGTTAGTTGGTGACCGAGGCATATGTTACTCGAGCCACCCAAAATGGTTGTTTGGCTTATCTCCCTTAAATCTTTAGTTCAGTGCATACTTTAGAACTGTGTTAATCTATAATGCTTGCATGTAATGATTTTTTATATCACTTGTGTTAAAAATTTATTTAGTAGAGGTTGGGTTAGGATTCTTTGATGGTAGAAAAGGGGAGTAGTAGAGGTCACATAAGTGACTTTCTCTCTTTTCCCACAACAACCGTTTTAAAAGAAATAAAGCCACTTATCTACCTTTTGGTCTATTTACCTTCCAAAGAACTAACCCCCGTGCATGAGAAACAATATATTGTATCCCAACACTTGCGCACCACCACCACCACCTGCCCCTCCTGAGCCCGAGCCCGGACCTTAGGTCTTGGGGAATTGAAAAATAAAAATAAATTAGTTATATTACCAACTTTTAGTTAAACATTTTCTGATCAAGTGTTGTCCTATTTATGTGATATATAAATATAGTTATGAGACATCATTTAGGTGTAATTAGTACTTAATTTTGGGATTTTTCTCCATTTATTCTTACTTTTAAAATTCTTGTCTAGTTTTAAGTGTTTTGCTATTTTATGTGATTTTGCGCGTAAATTGTGTGTTATTTTACAGCACTTAGGTAATGGAAGCTATTACACCTCGGGATAATGATAAGAAGTGATGAAAAACAAATAAAACCCCCTCAGTCGCAATTAAAAAGGAAAAGTTTGGATATACTTGGATGTAAAATTTATTTTATCCTTCAAATTACTTTTACTTGCTTTTATCTTGTAATTTATTACACAAATCATATTATACCACATAGTCTGTACAGTTATCCTTTATTTTATTGCAACAATTTTGATTGGAAAATATATTATTTTATTTTTTATAGAGAAGTTTTTAAATTTGGTACACAGAATATCCAGTTTTTCGAATATTTCATGGCCCCTATTCAAGAAAAAATCTTTGAAACAATCGTGTTCATGTGACGTCAACGAGCTCGGTGCTTTTTTACTTTCTCTTTGTTTGGAATCTTTGTGTTGAATGATTCGTGACAAGTCTCTTATATCTATAGACAAATAGTACACTATAGACTCTATTTTTATCCTTTATAGGTTTTATATCTTCTTCTTAGATACCCACCATCTTAGTAAATTTAAATTCACTTGGGATCGAGTTTTCATATATGATGATAACATTTATCAAATATCCGACATCTTATCCTTTAGTTTCTTGTTCTTCATTTTTTTATAGGCTCCCATCTGGTGCACTTAGGTGTTCTCATTTTCCGTAAAAATTTCATAAACTAATCTATTGACATGTGTCTTGTTATTATATCAATGATCCTGATTTATATATTGGACCAAGTCTTACTCGTAAGAATAAGATCTCAAATTACCCAACAAAATGATAATATTTATAATAAAACTTTTTGTTTCATATAAAATCTTATGAGTAGTAACTTTTGAATAAAACTTTTTTTACTAAACCTTATTTGGATCTAGGATCTGAAATTTTTATCTGTATTTTCTAAATCAATTTTAAAAAATACCTATCTAGCACGAATGATTTTAACTAATGAAGTGTTTAGCTTATAAATTAGTTGCAATGTAACGAAAAAAAGTCATATACTGATTTCTTTTGGTGGGTCAGCGTGGTTTTGTTGATGGTACGTTCTTTTTTTTTTAAATTTACAAAAGAAGATGAAGTGTCAAGAAAGAAGAAACGAAGAGCTAGCAAAGAAAAAAAAATAGATTTTAATGTTTTTTATTAATATAAGTATTTACGAGAAAAATATCCAAGATAAGATAATTGGACCCAAACCAAATGTAACATTATTCCGCTTTAGAATTATCCTAATTTAGGCCCAAATAACAAATAGTAAACTTTTAGTCTATAACTTATTTTACTTGAAAAGTATTATAGCAAGCCCACCTATGACCAAGTGTCTTGCTTGTTCTTTATTAATGGATAAATATATAATCGATAGAATAAATAGTGTATTATTAACAAATTTTTCATTGATAAATATAATATAATATTTTTGCCCTCCATCAATTGTTTTGGTTCTCAAAGTAAAGTATATTTAAATGATAAACTTATTTGTTATTCTCATGAAAGCTTTATTACCTTAACCTCAACAAAATGGTAAATCTCATTACTTGGTCACCTTATATTCAACGTTAAGTTAATATGGATATAGTAGACAAGAACGATGTTGTAATAGTTTTAATAATTTGCAAAGATTATGAGAACCTTATGTGGTTTGGAAATCAATACAATATATTTTTTTGGCCTCCTCTTTAATTGCTAAAGCCATTCCAATGTGTTATTATGTAATGTTCATGTTCCTCTACGTCGTCATCAATATGTGATGTCGTAGTGTAATTGGAGGTCATCTACTCTCCAATATCTACGTTACATTTCAAAATAACTTTGTTACTAGAAATGTAATTAAGATACTACTGATGTATCTCTCGTTATATCAAGTTTTTATTAGCAGAAATGGAAATAGAGAACCCGACTGGTTTCTAAAGAATCATATGGCATATTATCTTCTTAATGGTTGGATTACAAATAATCATATGGTTTATTAAAGACTTGCATATCATATTTGACTTTGAAAGTGTCATGTAACTATTAAACTAAGATATACTTTCGTTGTCTTTATTTTTTGCTTTCAATCTTTAAATGAAATAGATATATTTTGACAAAAACGCGCTAGTATATTATTTTTGTCACGTGTATTTAACTAAATAATTATCAAATCATAAATTTATGTTCAATAAAGCTGACATATTTCTGACTCATCTTTTTGTCTCATTCTTTTTTATTCTGAAAATTTACACTGCATCTTGGGAGCCTCTTTTTCCCTTCTTTATACCAATCCATAATTATATCTCAAAAGTGTGATCGTCACACATATAGGTCTTGGTGATCTGGCTAGTATCATTTCTTTTAATACTATTTTGGACGGGTTTATATTACTGAATCTATTTATTAAATAACAGTTCTTCTATAATGATTGTGTCTCTGATAAAATCAGTTATGTAATAAATAAATGGCTATTCCATATTCAAGAAATCCATAAAAATATAACTTCATGCACTACTAATGTATAGATGCTATGATTAACGCAAAGATGTGGTATTAAAATTAGAAAAATTGGAATACACCTTCTAAATACTTTCATGAGAATATGCCTATTTATGCCAGATTTACTTTCCTCTACAACAAATCACCATCTCGATATAACAATCTACATTAGATCATCCTTTTACTCAACCTCTCCATCAACGTCTAGTGGATCCCTAACTTCTACACAATGCTCTACCAATTTATGGTTAATCTTAACCACTAATACAACCACTCCTTTACTTAACTGTCTCGAGACCCAGGCCTTATCAACATCATGTGGGATAGATTATCTATAAATTGAAAGCATGATGGTCATTTTCACTATAGACGTTGAATAAAATGCTGAATTTTGCTACTTTGATAATAATTTGAAATAACATTTCTTAATTCCGTAGTAGGTAAGCTCATTTTGTAAGGTAGCTATTTGTCCAACCAAAAAAACTTATTCAATTCATTGAATACCTCATTCCTAATGAACCCACTTGTTAAGTTCCTTTGAATTCAAAATCTTTCTCCGTCATCAAGAGGTACCTTAAGAAATTGGGACGTGTTAGAATGATTAGTTTTATAAGAGAACTGACTGTACCATGAAGACCATAATGTACTTTTTTACAACATGACCATAAGAGCTTGAGTGTGGATACCTTGTTATGAGTTTAACGCTTTATGATTCACTACCCCTTTTCTATAAAAGACTTGCATACTTTTTGTGATAATACCTTTTTACTCTAGTCATGAGGATAAGGAGAGTAATTGAAGTGTTTGCAAATATAATAAAAAATTCTTATGCAGGGGTCTTGAGAGAGCTTTTTGGCGGGTAATCCAATCTTCTAACAATTCCTGACCAATGATAAGAACCTACACTCGCTCACATTTCTACCATTTTTGTCGTCGCACCTTATATCGAGTGAAGGAGGAGTAGTCAAGGATTCTTTCAATTCTAACGCGAGTCACAAAATGGGAGAGAATTTCTTCTGTTAGGAGGAGGTTGATCTATTTCTCCACTTAAATCTCTTCTATCACCATATTCGTGTCTCTTTTAACTACTATCTCTTCTACTACATCCTCTCGTAGCCAACAAGAATGGCATTCTTAGAGAACAAAGTACCCCAATTAACCACAACAAATGGTTGATCATGTGGATGGTTTAATAGTAAGGATTCCTCAATGTAAGAAATTGTGGTGTATGCAAGGTGTCGAAGTTGCTTGAAGGCTTGGTAGCTGAGAACTGATGGATGTGTATCTCAATTAAGCTGAGCAAGAAGGTTTACTCTATAGCGATTCTAAGAGTAATGCTTCGTTTGATATGGATGTTGCGAAAAGAAATCAACGCCATCTTAGAATACTACAAGACTATTAGTTAGTAATTTATATGTTATACCTGAAGTAAAGTTTATTTGATGCCATTTCTTCCTTCATGTAGCCTATATTCTTTGATAGGATCCTAAAGGAAATAAAACAAGATCTCCTCAATAATTTTCTATGGAAAAAAATGTACAAATTCTGATAAGCAATTAGATAATTTTAGCGCAAAGTGTATTCATGTGGTATAAGGTTGTTTAGTGTATGTATGTCACACAAAAATACCACTACTCGGGTTGAGGTGAACAAATAGGTAAACCTTAATAGCTATTATTTGTAAAGAGTGTTAAAGAGAAAAAAGTTGATACCTTATGAGATACTAGGTTGTTTTGTGTAGTCATTAGCTAGGTGGATCAAAAAAAGTATCAAGCTTAATTGTAATATGAAAATACTAGAGGAATATGTAATCTACCCTATGGATAAGATTAAAAGACAAAATTGCATATATTGACAAATTTCAGGTGAATCGTTATCGCTCAAATTCAAGGTTGTATGATAAATGAAAGAAAAGTGTAGAGAAACATTAAGGTTACCATATGTTGATGATCATCCATCACAACCTGGAACAGTTTAAACACATCCCTTTTAGCAAACATCCCTCTCAACGATATGCATTCATTATCATACTTCCTCTCCAAGCAACAAACCAAGTCAAGAGGTCGCTACTTTTTATTATAAATCATTTATTTACCAATAAAAGCAAGTCGATAGTTGCAAAAGTAATTTCAATAAATTTCAAAGAACTACATCTTAGGCATCTAGCTTTAGTAGGCTATATATACCGCAGCTTTTAAAAATAATTTCAGTGAATTTCAAAAGACCTGCATCTTACAAGAAAATTTTGATAGACACACATTATTTTTTATCAGAGTACTTAGTCTATGTTCTAACAGACTCATCTGTTCAATCCCATTATTGATCCAATCTCACTTTTCTTCGTAGCATATATCTCAAAGATAATAACCTTTCTGGTTAGTTTCCGTCTAGTTTCAAAAAGTTGACTCGTATTACTTGTATAGTAGACTTATCTTCCAATAACTTCACTAACTAAAACTCGTTCTCCATAAACAATCTAACATAATTAACCAGTATATTCCTTGTAAATAACCAATTCGAAGGTACTTTCAAGTTTTAAACCAAGTATGGAATGAACTAGCTCCACTGTTCCCACAATAATTTTATATCTTTTCCATCTACGGACGAAATGGGGAAGTGAAGAAGTCACGTAAGTGACTTTCTCACTTTTCCCACATCAGTTGTTTTAAAAGAAATAAAGCCACTTATCTACCTTGTGGTCTATTTACCTTCCAAAGAACTAACCACATGTATCAGAAACGATACAGTGTATCCCCACATGTGCGCACCACCACCACCACCCGCCCCTCCGAGCCCAAGCCCAAATCCCAAGTCTTGGGGAATTGAAAAATAATAATAAATTAGTTTTATTATCAACTTTTACTCAAACGTTTTCAAATCAAGTGATGAATCCATTTATGTGATACAAAATATAGTTATAAGACAACATTATAGTGGTATTTAATATTTAATTTTTGGATTTTCCCCATTTATTCTTATTTTTTACTTTCTTGTTTAGTTTTAGGTGTTTTGATATTTTATAAGTTTTTGCTCTTAATTTGTGTGTTACTTGTGTAGAACTTAGGTAATGGAAGCTATTAAACCTTGGGATAAAGATAATAAGTGAAAAAATGCAAAGAAAACCCCTTATACACAAACTAAAAGGAAATGTTTTGATATATTTAGAAAGTAAAGAATCTGTCATGCTGGAAAAATATTCACTAATTGGGAATCTGCCAAAAATCGATCAAGGATTTGAAGGATCCTAAATATGGTCGGATAAGATTTTAAATTGCGGTCATTTTAATAGGTCGTACATTAAATTTTGGTAAATAACGAAGGAGATATGGCCAAATCTATCTACAAGCGTTTATCATGTCCTACAATTTATGCATACGAATTTTTGTAAGATTAGGACTCCTTAACTTTGGGATTACTCCATATTTTGACCAAAGACCTATATATATCCATTCCTACCTAAGACGAATGTTCCATGAATACTTTCTCAATCCTTAATCAATATTACACCAAGAAATCATCTGGAGCATATGACAAGAGAAGAAGAAAGAGTTAGAAGTTGTTCATGCTATTCCAAAATTTCCTTTTTGTAAATTATTTTCTTTCTTTCTCTAGTATGAACTAAATTTGTTTAGCTTGAGATTATCATATGGGCATGAACCCTAGACTTTATATATATATATATATATATATATATATATATATATATATATATATATATATATATATATATATATATATTTTAATTGGGATGTCATTTTACATTTAATTGAAAATAGTAGTGATAACTCTGTTTTTATGTTCTTTGAGGTATAGTCTGTAGTTCTTGCGGTATATAATGTACAGGATTACCATAGTAGTGGATGGTTGCTTGAAAGGGGTGTTCAACTATTGAAACAACACATAAACGTCTAGTGTGCGGTAGTGATGCTTACGGGCTGGCCTTACTAGATAGTCACTTGTATTTGAGATTAACCACTAATCATTGCACAAGGTCCCTTACCCAAGTCCCCTGGTAATTTTTAGGTTTCCTCTTAAGTCCATCCAGAAGTGGGTCAGGAGGAATATAAAATTGTGGCTATTGGGTATCACACAATTCTCTCTTAGATAGTAATTATAAAACATTTCTAATGGGTATTACTTGTTGTATCTCGAGCTAAACTCTCATACCACTTCTCTCTTTATATTTATTTTCATGTCTTTAGTTTTATTTTTAATTGTTTAGAGTCTTAATTGTTTAGAGTCTTAGAGATACAAGAAGATTCTCCTTCTCATTATAAATGGAGAAAAATTAATTTTTGGCCGGGTACCAGCTTCTAATCCTTCTCCTTAATTGCTTATGTGTTAATGTTAGTTTATTTTAGTTTAAATTATATTATCTTTATTAAGTTTTTTTTCGAGTTGTGGGAACACGGCTCTATTTTGAGTTGGGGTGGGTATTTGTTGTCCTCATCTTCCTTTTTCTTTTTTAGCATGAAAAATTAAATTTTAAGGTTAAAGAATTGGAATATAATATGGTGAATGTACCTATTTGAGCATGTTTCTAGTTAAGTCAATTATAGTAGGTAGTATATTTTTGAATGGTTTCACAACAAACCTTATTATGAATGCATGAAAATGTTAAGTAAAAGATGGGGAATATTAACAAGAAATGCATATGAAGTGTCAAGTTGAATCTTAGGGAATATTTAAGGGGTGTGTAGAACGTGAGGTCTAAAATTAGTTGATAACCCACTTAGTTAATGAACTAAAAGTGAAAAAGTAACAAGATCTAGTAGTTAGAAAAATGAATAAGGCAGATCTTTCATATAAGCCACTTTAAGCCTTTAAGCTTTCTCATCCGTTATGAATTGAATTTATCATTATCTGTCTTACCCATTCTGAGCCTCTCTAAATCCTTTTATTAGCCACATTACAAGTCATACCCTTAGTTTATAGGACTTATCCACAAGACCCGCACTCAAATTGCAAACCTGAGACAAGTTGTTTTAGAGCTTGAGTTTGGGGTGGTGGTTTTCATTATTCGGGATCATTGGGTTTGGAAATTTGATTGTAATTGTGACATTTTTGATAATTATGAGTTTATTTATAAACATTTGTCAAGGTAAAAAAAAATATATATATATATATATATATATATATATATATATATATGTTTAGAAGAAAAGAAATATGAGAATAAGTGGTATGACATACCATCTCAAAGAGGGAGTCATAACCAAATTAGAAAAATATATGATAACGACTGAAAATATTTGGACCGGAAAAGCGAGAATTGGTATGTAATCATCATGAAAAGGTTTTATTGGGTTATTTGGGGATGCAATGTTAAGAAGCATCGAACTTGGGTTGAGTGAGAACATATTCGAGTGAATTCAAGCTCTAAGCCGGTTCTTTGATGGAATGTGAGGAGAGAGCTAAAATCTCACTTTTTTCATTTTTAAATATATATCATACCGTCCCTAAGCCAAAGTTATAATCATAAAGACGTTAGGATTTCTAACTACTTGTTTGAGGAACAATAGAACAATTATGGCATAGTTGAGTCGATCATTGGATACTATATTAAGATCTATGATCACCCTATAGCTGCCAAACGCAAACTAAGCAAAAACCGCTCCTTCAGGCATTGCAAAGTTAATCTGGTCTTGAATTTATAGATTGTTGATTATGTGTATATTAAACATGTGTGTGAATTATTTGTTTAACATTACTACATGATAAATTTAGATATTTTTCTCTAGGATCATTTATTATTTTCTATTCTTCTTCTTCTTCTTCTATATTTATTGTTGACTACCCTACTGTTCTTATCTTTATTATGGCAGGACGACAAAACTTTGATTTGGGGGTCTTGATGTCTCCATTTATGTGATGAAATAATAAAGTTATGAGATATCATTTTAGGGGTATCTAGTTCTTAATTTCGAGAGTTTGCCTCATTCATTCTTACTTTACACTTTCTTGTCTAGTTTTAGGTGTCTTGCTATTTGATGGAATGTAATGGAAGATAAAACACATTGATATAATGATAAGAAGTGAATAAAAGTAAATAAAACCCCTCAATCGCAATTAAAAAGGAAACATTTGGATATATTTGGAAAGTAAAGAACCTGTCATGCTGGAAAAACTTTCACTAATCAAAAATCTACCAAAACTCTGTCACGAATTTGAATGAGCCTATACAGGGTCATATTTATTTTTGAATTACGGTTGTTTTGATAGGTCGTACATTAAATTCCGATAAGTTACGACATAGTATAACCAAATCAATCTGCAAGGGTTTATCATGTACAACAATTTAGGAATACGAATTTCGGTAAGATTAGGACTCCTTAAAGTGGGGATTACTCCATATTTTGACCAAAGGCCTATATATATCGATTCCTACCTCATGAGAATGCTCCTTGAATCCTTTCTCATTCCTTAATCTATATTTCACCAAGAAATCATCAGGAGCAAGTGATAAGAAGAGAAGAAAGAGTTGGAAGTTGTTAATGCTATTCCAACCTTTCCCCTTTGTAAATTATTTTATTTTTTTCCTTGGTACGAACTAAATCTATTTAGCTTGAGATTAGCATATGGGTATGAACCTTATACTTCTTTTATATTTATTTTAATTTTAGATGTCCTCTTACATTTAATTTAAAATAGTAGTGATAACTCTGTTTTTATGTGTTTTGATGTATAGTTTGTAGTTTTGCGGTGTACAACGTATGAGATTAACATAGTAGTTGGATGGTCACCCAGAGGGGTGTCCAACAATCGAAACACCACATAAACTTCTAGTGTGAGGTAGTGATCTTGACAGGCTTTCCTACAGGATAGTCACTAAAGTCTAAGATCAACCACCGATCATTGCATAGGCTCCCCTTACCCCAAGTCCCCTGATAATTGTTAAGTTGCCTCCTAAGTCCACCTAGAAGGGAGTTAGGAGGAATATATAATCCTAGCTACTGGGTATTACACAATTCTCCCATAGGTAATAATTATAAAACAATACTAGAGGGGATTACTTGCTACATCTCGAGCTAAACTTTCATATTACTTCTCTCTTTCTATTTATTTTCCTTTCTTCTGTTTTATTAGTTAATTGTTTACAGTCTTAAAAACCAAACAAATATTTCAGAGTCTTTTCGCATATTATTTAGTTATCTTCTTTAATGCACATTCTAAATTCATTACCTACAGCTAACTTTGGTAGTCCCAGCGAAGGAATTCTATTTATCAACTAAACATGGATACAATCTATGATGCTTGCAGTGAGTAACATAGTGGGCTAGATATTTTAGTTCTTTTAATATTTATATTATTATTTTATCACACCTTAACCATCACCATCAAGACTTAGTCTATTTTGACCAATTCCTCCACTTTTGTAATAGCTTTTTACCCACGTTTTATAACGGCTATATTGGTTGTAACTGTTTCTATATTTCGTCCATGATTAACATCTTTGACTAAGTATAACGGCTAGTTTTTATAGCTATATATAGAGAAGTTGTTTAGTTCCTTTAACACACTTACACCATCAATACTTACGAAATTATTCACCTTCTTCTTACTTCCTTCTTGAGCGAAATATGTACATGTTCCATACCTTTACTTGTGAGTGTACATGAGAGAGGGTAGTAGTGTTTAAACCTTGTGTAACATTCGGAAAAAAACAGTATAGCATCTCAGTTATCCCGTAATTCATTCTTAAGGTAGTGGATTCAGCACGACATTACAATTAATTTACGCCTTCTACTAATTTAGTTTGTTATTTATTTTCTTTTAAATACTTGTTATTTTCTTACATTACCTAGTTAAAGTATTTTTGCACATAAATATTTTTAAAACAGTTACAGTTTTTTTTCTCGGACTAACAATTTAATAGCAGATTTTTATATATAAACTGTAATGGCGTCGTCTTCTACTTTAACTATGACTTTTAAAACTTTGCCGGATATGTCTAAACTCAAACTTTTAGACGACTCTAATTTTAAAAGCTGGTCCCAAAAACTACTTATATTTTTTGAACAATTGGAGGTCGACTTTTTACTACTTGACGACCCTTCTGTTTCAACATATAAGGCGTATGCTACTGCAACTGCTAAGATTTTAAAATTTGTTAAGGCAAATAAATTAACTCGAGGTCATCTTTTAAACCACATGTCGAACCTCTTTTTGGATTTTTTTGTAAACGAACAAATTTTGAAAACTATTTAGAACCTCTTACACACTAAGTATGGGGGTGATGGTGCTGGTAAGAAAAAGTATGTGGTCGAAAACTAGCTTATATACTCAATCACTGGTCATAGAACAAGTGCACATATACGAGAACCTTTGTGTTAAAATCATATATGAGGGAATGGAAATGTTTGAGATTTTACAACCGAAGGTATTACTTTATAAATTTCCACTATCATGGAGTGACGATCGCAACCACCTCAAGGATAAGAAAAAATACATGACAATCGAAGAGCTTCTTAGCCACATAAGAACCAAAGAGGAAAATCACCTCAAAGACAAATATGAATCTTTACCTCATTTTTCTTCGAATGCAAACTTGGTCAAGATATCCATCCATGATAACAAAGACGGTTTCGAAGATAAAGTAAATATCAGATTAAGAACAACAAATCGAAGGGAAAATTTAACAAATTAGGAGGTAACTTCAAACCAACTAGTCATATTAAAATAATGACTAATAACTTCAAACCAGCTATTGTTGTGGAAAGGAAGGTGGTGGTGGAAAAGATGTGATAAAATAATGATAATAAGAGATAATAATAAATGATACATGCCCTATACTACCACAAGAAACTCACTGCAAGTGCACAAATCATTTTCAAGTTATAGTTAATAAATAAAGTTCGTTTGAGGGGATTTGTCTGATAGATCGAATTGTATTTAAGATAAAAGCGTATAAGAGACTGATTGTTAAAACTAAAAGACAAATAAGAAGATAAATATTTATTGTGTTTTTTGAATAAGAATCAAAATAAAATAAACTAATGCAAATAAATAAACTAAGAGAGTGGAGATGAGAGTATAGCTTGAGGTTTCTAGTATATACCTATCCTTCTAAATCAGTATTCTAATTATAAGGGTGATTTAAGCTTCACGAAAGTATAGATAGGCAGGATTCTATATTCCTCCTAACTCACGTCAAGGTAGACTTAGGTTGTTACCTTAACACTACCAGGGGACTTGGGTAAGTGGACCCTACGCAATGATCGGTGGTTAAATAAAACCTTAGAGGCTATCTAGTTAGGCAAACCCATCATGATCACTACTGCACACTAGACGATTATATGTTGTTGTCAATAATTGAATCCCCCGTCAAGGTGACAATCCAACTACTAATAGGGTAACCTTATACTCGTGCACTAGTAAGGACTATAAACATTGAGTAAAAGCACATAATATATAAATAAGAAGCTCAATCAATTAATGGTCACTTTCTTAAATAACATAGAATATAGAATTATAATTCTAAGATTATACATATGCAAACCCAAGCTATGAGAAAATTAGTTCATACTAGAAGAAATGAAACTAATAATAAAACACATACGGTCACTTGCTTCTTAGGATGATCTCTAAGTGTAATATTGACTAATAATTGAGAAAGGACATGTTTACAAAGATAGGTAGTCATATTTATAGGTTTATGGTCGAAACCTAGAGTATTCCTTAAAATCTAGAGTCCAAATTCAACTCTAACTCGTATTTCTAATTAAAAGAGACTGGTTAACCTTAGGATTTTCAAAAATTAATAACTCCTACGTTACATATCCAAATCTAGTGATCTTTATATCGAAACGACCAATATTCAAAGACCTTTCTGAATCTTAATGTGCACCTTCAAATTCCTTGTCTATTTTATGCATTATTTAAAATACCAGACGTCTTCATTGGTGGACAACAACTTTTGGCAACTTTTGCACTTTCCTAAATCAACTTTCATTCCTTTTAACTCTTGATCTTTCTTTGGATATTCTTTCATTAGCATCTGATATCATCAATATACCTAAGAGCTTCACATTTAACACACAAATTACACTTAAAACACTATAAAAGTAATAAACCTTAAAATCAAAGCATGAATCGAGAAATTGTCAATTAATAGGGAAAAATCTCTCAACTAGGAACATAATACGCCAAAAATGATGTCTCAAGCTAGAATAATATATCAAAAATATGGAGAAATCAAGACCCCCAACACAAAGTTTTATCGCCTCAATATAGTAAAGAATAAAGAACATAGGGAAGTCTTTCAGAATATGACTAAGTCAATTAAGTATAAAGGGAAAGGATAGAAAAATATGAGTAATAATCCCAAAGTAACTACTTAGATGGTTTCATGTAATAATATTTACAAACTAAATTCTCTATATACACGTATCATACAAACAATTAAAACGATTTAAATTCAAGATCGCTTTGAAATGCATGAAGGAGAGGTTCTTCACTTAGTCTGATATGGAGGCTATAGATTGTTCATCGACCCTACATAATATCCAGTGATTTATCAAACTACTCTCTATTGGTTCAGTGGCTCCTTGATCACATAGTAAAGAATCATTGGGTCTATAAGGTTGTAGTGTTAGGCTTAGGGACGGTATGATCATATATTTGGAGAATGTAGAGTAAGCTTTTGGCTCTCTTCTCACTAGCCATCAATAAATTGTCCTAGAGTTTGAGTTACTCTCATTGATGTTCTCACTCAACCCAATGATTTTGATGCACTAATTAGCATCCCCAATTACCCAATATAAATCAAGATGATAACATGAGAAATTCCACTTTGCCGGTCCAAATCATATCATCTTTTCATATCAATTTTCTTTTTCTTTTGTAAGTTAGCTATAACTCTCTTTTTTATGTAAAATATCATGTTACTTCTTTCATCATATTTCCTTTTCCTTTCAATAATTTGTAATTTACTATGGCAAAGGGTTACAAATATAAAACAGTAAATCATCACTAAGAGCACAAATACATAAGCTTAAATACCCAACCCAATAATCTTTCACATAATGTGAACCCACCACCCCAAACTCAAACTCTAAAACGATTGTCTAAGTATCGTGATTCGAGTGCAGGACATATGGAAAAGTTCTAAAATATTAGGGGTATGGCTTGTAATGTGTGTAATGAAAAGGCTTTACAAAGGCTAGAAGGGGCTGAGACAGATATAAATATATTAAATTTGGACAGCAAGCTAAAAGACAACAAGGGGCTTATCAAAAACCTTCTTAATCACTTTCTAAACTATGAAAATTCGTTATTTTCTCACCTCTAGGATGTTCATCAAATGGGTTTATTAACTAGCTCAGATCTTACGACCTACACACCCCGCAAGGTGCCCTTAGATCATACTTACTTCTACCGCATTACTCACTAATCCTTTCTTTACTATTAAGATGTGTTTTCATGTTTATACTCGAAGCATACAACCTAACCAGCTCATAAACAAATTACCTACTATCATTAACATACTCTTTCAAGCCATTAAACACGATCTACATCAAATTCCATCTATCAAAAAATTTAATTTCTTCTAAATACATTAAAGCATAAAAAATGGAGATGAGGTACAACAACTCCCCACACCCCCAACTCAAAAATGGGTCATGTCCCCACGACTCGATAAAACTCGATAAAAAATTTAAACTCTACATATATATTGCATGTAATTAAATGGTATGGAAGAAAGAGAACATACTCACAAGGCTTTTACCTTGCATGATCAATACCTAACATAGGGTTCAGTGCTTTTCTTGTATGTAAACCTCTTGTATCACCAACATTCGTATTCACTTACCTCCTAGTATGCTTCATCCCAATCAATAATCCAACCCTAGAAATCTTTCTTCTCACCTTCTCAAATTTCTTTCTTGAGCACTCCCTTCTGTTAAGGTGTTCTTCTCGATCTTACGCAACACCTAGGTTTTATTTTTTCTCCATATCCTTAACAGTATATAGTGTCTCTGTACTTTTTGTCATCTCTTTTGACCCCCAACTCAAAGGTTTTAAACACTCTTGAACTACCTTGTGTATATAGGTAATTAAGGTGTTATTTGGGTTAGGAAGGGTGTAAGGATGATGATTCTTTATGCGTGTATGATAAACTCTTGCTTGCATGATATGGGTTTAAGAAACTATGGATAAAGATTTGGAACATTTGGTTTTGATTCATTGATTCTAGGTGTTTTGGATTGATCTGAGTGGATGGATCTTGTTTGTAAGGATATAGGGAAGGATTTGGATATAAATTTATGGTATTTTGGTGTTGTTTTTATGTGAGGTGGAGGTTTGGTTAAGCTTTAATGAAGTTTGGGTGGTTTGAAGAAGAAAGAGGCTTAAGATTTTGGAAGTGTATTATAAGCAGACCTCTGTATCCCTTCATGGTCACATGTCGTGCGGTGTACCGCATATGGCGGTGTGGTATACCGCAGCTCCATTCTGTCTTTGAACCGTGATACGGTATATCGTGAACCACAATTCGATTTTTCTCGTGCGGTGTATCGCATGTCTCGAGTGGTGTACAACATGTCTCATGCGGTGTACCGCACGAACTTGCTGAATTTCGCATATAAACTTGATTTTGCACACCGTGGTGACGGTTTATCGGCCTGCTCTCACACGTAGACCTGATTTCGCACACCGTGGCAACGGTTTTGCTGTGGTGTGGTGTTTCGCAACTATGGCGCGGTATACTTCACCTAGTTGCTGATACTCAAGAAAAAGTTTTTTTATCACAAATTCCTTTTCTTTGTTGCCTACACATCAAATAAACTAATACCTTTGGTTGCTCCTATAGTGTGATAAAAATCAACACTAAATAGGAGGAGCAACTAACCGCAAGTGTACGGGTGGTTTTTTAAGTAATAGATAAATAATAAGGGATTTTGTTTCAGGGACTGCGAGGTATGACAAATGGGTTTGAAGATTCTTTAGAACTAATTGCAAATACAGAAATAAATATACAAGATATATTTGTTGGATTTTCAATTATGAACTACTAGACGCAAAGAAATAAATTACTAAAAGGGTTAACCTAAAGTAAATAAATTAAAGAGTAAATGTTGTAGACACAAAGTTGAGAGGTGTACTTGAGTCTTGCAAGGGATTCACCTAAGTTCATACAATTAATGCTACGCTTTAAGGGTCAAGTCGGTATTTATGTATTAGTCGGGACTTTAATATCTTATAACTCCCGTCAGGGTAGACTTAGGAGCTATCCTACGATATTACAAACCCCGTTAGGGCGATTATAAGCTACTTTTGGATGTTGAAGTGTTTTACCCAATTGATTGTGTGGTTTGTCAAGCCCGTCAGGATCATTGACGAATACCATGCGGCTATTACCTACGTCCGTAATTAAACCCCCCTCAAGGTGATCACCGCCACTAGTGAATAGTCCAATTACAGTTACCTATATTAAAAATAGTAAACAATCATACAATAATAGTCAATACAAAATACCCAACTTAAATTAAACTAAAATAATCCCAAATTCGAAAAAACATCAAATTGTGTAAACTAGGGCTTAGCCCATGTTGTGATTCTCAAGCACTATATGTTTAGCTTGTGTTTAAATTAAACATAATAAAGTATGTTTCCTAAAAACAAAAATAAAATAAGGAACCTAATTAAAGGAATGGATTGAGATGTTGTTGAAGAAAAGTGAATTCTCTAGCTATTCCTCTTTATCCTTGGTTTCGACTATTGCAACGCCTCAAACGGATAAGTATTAAAGGAGATATGACCAAAACAAATTAGCATCAGAATCTTACCTTTCCTAAATTTTAGGGTTACGAATTAAAGAGTTCTTCACTTGTCTTCCACTCCAAGTAAAACGAATTAAAGCTTCATAGCACCTATAAATACACCCCTTAGACCTCATAATTCAAAACCTCTCACAATTCATTCAATATATACATCTTTAGAGAGAGCGTCAAGAGGAAGAAGTAAGAGCAGAAGCTAGAGAATCATTTTCCTCCAACAACAGTTTAAGCCAATTCCTCTATCTAGGTTCTTATTTTATTTATGTTATTAGGACATGTATATTATTAATTTCCTTATTGTTTTTACTTTCAATATGAGCTAAACCTTAATTACTTGAGAATCGTAATGGGATGAACCCTAATTTGTTTAATTCATGTATTTCTTGGGATTAGTTTCTAGTTTAATTTGAATTAGGTATTTCATATTGTTTCTTATTTTATATTAATTTTTCTATCAATGAATTAGCTAATCGGAGATAGGTCATAGTAATTAAGCTATTCACTTTGGTGGGGAAGTGATTGCATTGACGGGGGGTTTAATTACTGAACTAGATAATAAACGTAAGGTAGAAATTATTGATCCTGACGGACTTAGTTAACCTTATAGCCAATGGGGTAGAATACTTAACCATTCGAAGGTGGATTATAATCGCCCTGATGGGGTTTGTAACACCTGAGTATAGCTCCTAGGTCCACCCTGACGGGGGCTAGGAGATTATAGAGTCTTGACTAATATAAAAATATCAGTTCTGCCCTTAAAGAAAGCATTAATTAGGTATGTTTAGGTGATTCTCTAGCGAGACTCAAGAATAGCTCATATCTGCATCTTATTTCTTAGTATTTACTTTTAGTTATTTGTTTCTTTGCGTTATTTTTTGTATTTACAATTACTACTACTTGTTTATTGAACACTTGGGTTATACCAGTCCAATCCCTGAGAACGAATCCGACTTGTCGGAGTATTACTTGGACAACCGTACACTTGCGGTATTGTGGTTCCTATTTATTTTTGCATTAATTTTATAACACACCAGGACCCACCAAGTTTTTGGCGCCGCTGCCGGGGACACAATCAGAGAAAATTTCGGCAAGTCATATCTTTGCGCTCGGATGTCGAAATCAGATGATCTTTGAGCCTAAACTGCATAACTTTTTGAGATCTAGCTGTTGGGGAGGTCGTCGTTTGCGACCGGCTAGCAGGTGATACCGCCGGTATGCCGGTGCCCAGAAACACGTGCCCACGGGTATCGACTTGGGTTCAAGGCAGAATGTTACAAAAAGTAGGACCTCCAGCACCGGTATGCCGGCCAGAACTCCGGTATGCCGGTCAGTATGGCGGTTTTGAAGTGTTTGATTCCAATTCCATTGCTTAACTTATCAAGAAGTAACCCTAGCCTCTTCAAAAACGATTTTCAGACCCTAATCCATTATATACCTGCACAAAGACCACTACAACACCAAAAAACATTAAACCCTTCCTCCTATTTCATTCCAAACACACATACAACACCATGATCCTTCAAGAACATCAAGAAATCTTCTCCTTCAACCTTAAGACTCTTCATCAAAGCTTCAATTCTATTCATTAAACCTTCCCCAAGCCATTAAATATTCATTACCCATCTCATATGACACCATAATCCTTCGTTACAAATCCTCAAAACATCAAATTTCAAAACTCTTCTCTAGTTTTTTATTATTTGAAGTTTTCATTTTGGGGTTCATTGAGATGACGAAGATTGGAAGGTCAAGAATACCGTGGAGAGGAAGAAGAAGTTGAAGAACCTTGTATTACTTTTGGTGTTTAAAGATGTAGTTGAAAGAATGGAAATTTAGGAGGATAATCATTAAGAGGTGTTGCCAACCATAGGAAAAGTCACAAAGAGTTGGAGCTTATGCAAATCATATTATGTGGAGTGAGAAATGTTCAACATGCCACCTACGCAACACAAGGAGATCAACCTACACGCAACAATGGAAACCAGCTTCGTGCTGGTTCAGATACGTTTTCCTATCCCTTTCTTATTTTTTTAATTCTTTAATTGCTTTCTTGAGTCTTTTTCGAGTCGTGGGGACACGACTCATTTTTGAGTTTGGGGTGGGGTTCGTTGCCTCATCCCAATTTTATGTGTTTTACTGTTTTTAAAAAAAAATTAGTTTGAGGAATATTTTTACTGTAGAGTTGTAAAGTATTTTAAATGCCCCCATCAAGCATGCTTTTCATGAATTTATGATAGAAAATTGTTAACTTTAGGGGTTAGTGTAAAACGCACTTAGATTGCATGAAAATATGAGATAATTGATATGAACAATTAATGAACAATGCAAAAGAAGTAAACTTGTGCTTAAGGATAATGAGTGGTTTGTAGAACATGAGATCTGGATAAGTAGAGAACCCACTTAGGTATGAACTAGAGTCAAGATGTGTAGATAGGAAAATGATAGAGGCAGTTCTTTGTTAGCCCTTTGAATCCTTTTTGGCCTTCTATCCCTGAATTAATTGTATCCTTCTTAGCCAAATTTTTAGCCTTTAAGCCTTTCTTTTGTCGCCACATTATAAGCAAATATCCCCTTAGATTGTTAGGCATGACCATATGACCTGCACTTGAATTACGATCCTGAGACTTCCTGTCTTGAGCTTGAGTTTGGGGTGGTGGGTCCACTATATAGGAATTTACATTGGGTTGGGATTTTTGAGCTTATCAATTGTGCTTTGTGCTATATTTTAATGATGATTCACAGGTTTATTATATTGTAACCCTCTGCCGGGGTAATAGTACATGAAAAAGAAGGTACGAGCTAAAGTTATGAATAGGCATAATTTATGAAAAAATAGAATGATATCTCAACATCAAAAAGGGAGTCATGGCTATACAAAAGAAAAAGAAAATTTATATGAAAAGAATATATATTTGGACTGGCAAAGTAGAAAATTTTAGGTGAATCATCCTTAGTGCTTATAGGGTAACTTTGGGGACGCTAAATTAGCACGTTAAATGGGTTGAGTGAGAACGTTATTTGAGTGTAAACTCAAGCTCTGGGACAGTTTGTTGATGGTAAGTAAGGAGAGAGCCACAAGCTCACTTCAAATTCACCAAATATACATACCATACTGGTGTGGCCTAAGGTGTGATAAAATAATGATATAAATAAGTGCAAATACACACCCTAAACTAACACTGTACTGCAAGTATTACAGGACGTATGCAAGTTTTAATGATAAGAAGATTCGTTCCTCAGGGACTGACGAAAGTTAGAGAGAACTTATGCAAATTATCAAGTGCAGATATTAAAGATAGATAATAATACGCAAGGAGAAAGAAGAGAAAGATAGATATTTATTTGGTTTTTAATAAGAAAATTAAACTACTAAATTAAAGACAGAAAATAAATAACAGAAAAGAAAAGAAGATAGTATGAACGATATAACTTAGGTTTTACTAGTATGCACTAATCCTTCTAATTCTATCTATTAGATCTAATTCATAAGGGAGAATATTAGCTCTTGGTATACTTAGTCAGGATTCTAAATTCCACTACCTTAGACCTTGAGAGCGACTAAGGGGGCAACGGCACAACCAAGAAGTGATTTAAAATAGGGTTATCAAACGCCACTAAGGCCCTAAGCAAATACTGCAATCTTGGTGATATGGTGGTTAAAACAAACCTTAATGACTATCTAGTTAGAAGTATGTTTTGTCAGAACTGCTATCGACACTAGACGTTATGTGGTGGTTCAATAGTTAAACACCCTTACAAGGTGACCATCTAACTACTATTAAGGTAATCCTATACTCGTGCACTAGCAACGAAAACAGTCATTATATCAAAACACATAATCAAATATAAGGGTAAGTAGCTAATATCAGATTAAAACATATAATTCCCAAAGAACTTAGATAGAAGAACTAGAATTCATAGTTTATACATTATGCAAAACCTAAGCTAAGAGAATTAGTTCATACAAAGAAAAGAAGAAGAAAGAATTACAAAATAAGAGGTTGAAGGAGACATGATTGATGCACAGCTCCCTCCAGACTTCTTCTCTTGTGTTGCAGCTTCCTCTTGACCTTAGGGTCTGGCCAAGGATGATTTAAGAGTGTTAAGAGGCTGTATTTATAGTGTATAGGTTGACCTAATTCGTTTGGTGGAGATAACTTCAAGTAATGGGCTCCTGGCCCAACCCAAATTCGTAAGGAAAACACTGTTGCGTTGTTTTGAGTGTATCTTCTTCATTATTGGTCGGATTTTGCTCTATAAGATACCAAAAGAATCGCAACAGAATTATCTAGGCCCATTAGAAGGAAATTACCAAATTCGGCCTATTTCTTAGGTAAAAACACCAATCTTTGGACGTGTACTGCAGAATCCCAGATTTAGGCAGCTTTTCCTTTTCCTATTTGAACTCAGTTTCCTTCTATCTCCAATTTCCATGCATATCTCTTTCCATAAGTTGTAATCTTTGACTTGGACTCTAATTAATCTCCATAATTATCTTTAAAGCTTCACACTAAATAAACAATTAAACCCAATATGCTCTAAAAATAATAATTCTACAAATCAAGACTCAAAATAGGAAAGTGCACTAAATTAAGCTAAAATCAACCTATAGACTAATAAATAAGCCTAAAATGATGTCTCAAGAGTGTATTTTACTATCACAAATGAGGAGACATCACATACCGTCCCTAAGCCTACGCTATAACCGTAAAGATCTCATGATTCCTAGATTAGCAGTGAGTTAATAGGGAGTATGCTACTTGGAGTGTTTAAAGCAAGTAAAGATCGAGGAACACCTTATAGCCACCATCTTGAGATAAGTAGTAAGTGTAACCTTCTAGCATTGTGAAATTAATTTTGGATTGATATTATCTTGTGTTTGATTTTGCATGATAAGTGTATCTGTATATTAATTCCTAGATTAGACTATATGAGATTTTTTTTAAGTTGTGCTTTGGTAATATTTACTAGATTTTACCTTTTGCGTTCACCTAAAAGGGGCCTTTGTTTTAATTTTATTTTGTCAGGACGACAAAGGTTTGAGTTGGGGGTTTTGATGTCTCCCTATTTGTTCTAAATATTAGCCATTTGGAGACATCATTTTAGGTGAATTATTGACTTATTAGCTAGACTTTTATGAATATTTTTTCATATTTCACTCTTTCCCCTTGGAATTAGACTATTTGAATTTATAGAGCTTTTGTGCGTTAATTTGATTATTTTTAGTGCAAAGTTAGTAGGTTCTTGAATTTCATGAAAGACCACTACAAGGAGGAGAAGTGAGAATTAAATTATTAGGGTATTTTAGTGTGTCAGGAAGTATTTCTACTCGAGTTTCTATTTTTAGAGTGCACTTTCCTATTTCTAGTCTTGAATTATTGATTTATTATTTTTAACGCATATGCGGTTTAATTATTTATTTAATGTGAAGCTTTAAAAGATATATGGTAATTAATTAGAGACCAAGTCAAGACAAAGAAGTAAAGGAAAGATATTTACATGTAAATAAGAAGATTAAGGAAGGATATATGCAAAGAAGGAAAAGATAAAGTTGTCATATGAATCTGAAATTCCAGCCACGTTCTAAATACGAGCTCATAACTTAATATTGGCTAGGAATTTGGTAAAATAGTCTTGACCACTGGAAAGAACTTTCCAAGACAAGCCGTTTCGACTATTGGAACGCCTCAAACGGATAAGTATTGAAGGCGATATGACCAAAACAAATCAACAACAGGATCTTATCTTTCCTAGATTTTAGGGTTACGAATTAAAGAGTTCTTGACTTGTCTTCCACTCCAAGGAAAACGAATTAGGGCTTCATAGAACCTATAAATACACCCCTTAGACCTCATAATTCAGTACCTCTCACAATTCATTCAATATATACATCTTTAGAGAGAGCGTCAAGAGGCGGAAGCAAGAGCAAAAGCTGGAGAATCATTTTCCTCCAACAATAGTTCAAGCCAATTCCTTTATCTAGGTTTTTATTTTATTTTTGTTATTAGGATGTGTATATTATTAATTTCCTTATTGTTTTTACTTTCAATATGAGCTAAATCTTAATTACTTGAGAATCGTAATGGGATGAACCGTAATTTGTTTAATTCATGTATTTCAATTTGGGATTAGTTTCTAGTTTAATTTGAATTAGGTATTTCATATTGTTTCATATTTTATATTAATTTCACAATAAATGAATTAGCTAATCGGAGATAGCGCATAGTAATTAAGCTATTCACTTTGGTGGGGAAGTGATCGCCTTGACGGGGGATTTAATTACTAAACTAGATAATACACGTAAGGTAGAAATTATTGTCCTTGACGGACTTAGTTAACCTTATAGCCAATTGGGTAGAATACTTGACCATTCGAAGGTGGATTATGATCGCCCTGACGGCGTTTGTAACACCTGAATATAGTTCCTAGGTCCACCCTGAGGGGGGTAGGAGATTATAGAGTCCCGACTAATATAGAAATGTCAGTTATGCCCTTAAACAAAGCATTAATTAGGTAAGTTTAGGTGATTCCCTAGCGAGACTCAAGTATAGCTCATATCTGCGTCTTATTTCCTAGTATTTACTTTTAGTTATTGTTTTCTTTGCGTCTAGTAGTTTAATAACTCAAAACCAGACAAATATATTTTGTCTTTTATTTTCTGTATTTAAAATTACTACTACTTGTTTATTGAACACTTGGGTTATACCATTCCAATCCCTGAGAACGAATCCGACTTGTCGGAGTATTACTTGGACAACCGTACACTTGCGGTATCGTGGTTCCTATTTATTTTCGCATTTATTTTGTAACACACCAGGACCCACCAAGCGTATAGAAACAGAATTGAGTTGGCCAATCTTGCGAGCTCCTATTACAAATACCAAAGGTACGCTTCGATTAAGTACATAAACTTCTCAATCTGCTAAGTTAACAGCATTGTAGAATCAAGTCAAAGAGATAAAGCTTGAGATGCGATAAAAACGTCAAAATTTAGCTGCAACAACTGTAGTGCAAGAATCACAAGGTTATCCACAGTGTAAGGTAGAAAATCATACATGGGAAGAGTGTGAAGGAAATCCAGCACCTGTATACTTCATATCTAACCGAGAAAATTACAAATTTGGTAATAAGAATCATCTGGGTATGAAGTATTCAAATCCGCAAGGGGCGGCAAACCAAGGTACTTATCAACCTCGTCCCCAGAACAACACTTACCAAACGAGAGGTCAGGGTCCTTATTAAGGAAACCATAATTTGAATAGACTAGCTCCTCCTCCACAATAACATGCCAATGATGCTTATATTGATACTCTAGCTTAGAAGGCTTTACCATAACATTCTCAAGAAGGAGTAATGTCAGATAAGAGATTACAAACTTTCATGGATATAATTACGCATAATATTCAATCACATAATGAGAAGGTTAGAGAACAAGAGGCCATAATTCAAATCTTGGGCACAGAAGTAGATTAATTGAACAAAGTTTTAACTAATATTGTGGATGCAATAGATTTGAAGGACATTGAAGGAGGTGATTCCAATGTTGGGTTCGAAACTTGTAAGTAAATTCTCCACGAAATAGAAAAGAAAGAGGCAGTATCACATGATGCAGAAATTGTCGTGGAAGTTCCAGAAATTGAAGAAGAACCAACCAAGTCTAGCCTTGAGACTCTGAGTTTTTGAGGATCCTGAATTTGAGTTTTTGAATCTTCTCAACGACATTCAAGAAGAAATTAGATCGGTTATTGAGCTTCAAGCTACCAGAACTAAAGAGAAAGAGGAAGAAGCTTCAAAAGAGCAGAAAGGAGAAGTTGCACCTGATGTGCAAGATGAGAAAGAAGAAAAGAAGGTGGACTCGACAACAAATATTCAAGCAATGTCACCATCTATTCCTAAAACAAATACAAAGGTTGACATTGAACTCGATACATTTGTAGAGGCGTATAGCCAAGAAATTATCAACTCCCAGATGCTTGAGATTGCGAAGAAAGGCTTACACCACAACAAGTTTTTATGAAAGTTATTCCAGAGAAAGAAGTGAGTGTAGAAGCCAGTTTAGAGACTATATCTCATACTAAAAGAGTGTCGGAAAGAGTAGAGAATGAGTTACCACTCAAGCTCAAAGATCCATGAAGCTTCAATCTTCCTATTCAAATTAGTGGTATGCTCAAGATGAAAGCCATGAGTGATGTGGGTTCCATTGTGAATCTTATGCCAAGTCTGCTATAGGCTTGGACTGAAGAAGATGGACAAAGCTTCCGCGAACTTACAATTTGCGGATATCTCATTGACAAAGACATGGGGTATAGTGGAGGACGTTCATGTCCAAACAGGTTATATCACCATCCCTACTGACATTTGTTAGTCTTGATTATGATGCAGACAAGTAGGTTCCAATTATACTTAGAAGGCCATTCTTGGCCACAAGTCAAAGCATCATCAACTTCTAGGAGGGGACAATAACCCTCTGTGCTAAAAACGTATCTGAGACATTCTATGTCTGGGGTAAGAAACCAAGGAAGTTATCTCCCACAGTTCCTATCATCCACACTCTTTCACATTATAAAATCCCTGAAGAAATCCACGCAAATCATGTGGATACTAGACAAAGGAGTGAGTTTGGGGTCGGCCATGAAGTTGTATGGAGAGCCTGCAAACCTCAGAATAGGCCACGAAGTTACAAAGACTCGTGGATGGGACTATCCATAGTCACGAAAGTTATTTCAGCTAAAGTGATAGTGATCAGGCCCAATAGGGGCATTAAACAAAGATTAGTAGACATTCATATCCTTGCTCGTTGTTGGGGAGGTTATATACGGATATTATGATAGATGTAACGTGTCTAATTCTGAAAGACGTTAAACAAAAGTGTTGTACGTGAGCCACCCAAAATATTTTATGTTGTTAAGTTTCAATTTATGTTTAGATTAGTTGTTTATAGTAGATACTGCAGTATTGAGGAAGGTATTAGTGTTTTTGATATGTATGTACTTAAGAAATTGAGTTAGGGAGAAGAAACGTGGAAAATTGGAGAAAACCAAAGCTTTCGTGCGGTACACTGCACGAGTGCTCTGGTGCAACGCACCTAAAGAAAACTGTGACACGGTTCAGCAAAAATGGTCTAGCGTAATAGACCGTATCGTCACTCGCACCAAACCGTGACTACGGTCCCGAATAGAACCTTCATGCGGTACACCGCATGACCTGTGTTCTACACCGCACCAATCCAAAACTGTCACAATGGTGTGCAATATTAGGGTTTTGCCGAGACCCCCTTACACAAACCTTTTCGTCAAGACCGTGGCACGGGGTCAAACAGAACATTCATGTGGTACACCGTAGGTCCAGTCGGGTGCACCGCACGGAGCTGCCATATCAAGATATAAATAGGGTTTGAAGAGAAGGGTAGTCATAGTTACGAATTTCTAAACCTTAAGCCTCTCTTTCTTCCCCAAAGCCCTCCCAACTTTATTAAAGCTTCTACAAACCTTCACCATACATCAAAACACTACCCAATCACCATAAATTTACATCCAAACCCTTCCCTACATCATTATAAAGAATATTCAACCACCCAAATCATATCAAAACACCTAGAATCCAAGAATCAAAACCCAAAATTTCCAAATCTTATCCAACAATTTCTTAGATGCAAACCAATCAAGAAAAAGTTCATTTACCCACATAAATATTAATCATCATCCTTACACCTTTTCTAACTCAAATAACACTTGTTCAACCAAAAATTAAGGGTAAAAATTTTCAAGGCTGTTCAAAGCTTTGAGTTGGAGGTCAATTGAGATGACGAAGAGACGAAAACATTATCTAATGTTAGGAAGATGGAGAAGCGTCAAATTAAGGTATTGGGTTATATTAAGAAGAAGACAATTGAGAAAAGTTCAAGTTCTCATATGAAGAAAAAGGTAAAACATATTAAGAGAGTAAAGGAAAGCATGCAGTGGTAAATTCAAAGAGCAAAAAATATTACAACTTTCAAGGAAAAGACACCACAACCTCTAAAAATTGAGATTCCTATGTCCGAGATGAATGAAGCTTCAAAGTCCTTGTTAGCTTCCGCAAAGACACGTTTACCGGGACTACCCTTTACTCATGAAAGAGTATTCGAAAAAGAAGTTGGAGAAGGATACTATAAGAGATTCTTAGAGATGGTAGATAGATTGGGTTGGACAGCATTCATGATGAGACGTTTAAATCTATGTATGGAGTTAGTTTTTGAGTTCTATTTAGGCCTCTTTAGTTGAGATAGTGAAGGTCGTGTTCCAGTTAGAGGAAAGTTAGTTCCTTTTACATTTGAAGAGATTAGGAACCACTTCTAGTTTAAGAAATTGGTTGGACCATGTAAGTTTAGAGAAGTAGTGGAAAATATCAAGTCTTTCGATTGGAATAAACTTTTTTAGTATGTATTAGCTGAAGAGAAAGTGCAATCACATAAGGGAAAATTGAAGGCACCAAGGCCTTACAAATATCTTCAAACATATACAAGAGTTTGGCACAATTTCCTCACACGAAACGCATTTGGAAACACGCGAACACCGTATATAACTAAGAGAAACACCATCTTTTGGAATTGTGTTTTAAGAGGGGAAGAAATAGATGTGGCATAGTTGATCTTTGAGAAGGTTATGCGATTTTTAGTCTCTCCCCTTTCGTTATTTAATGTGAAATATCCTACTATGATCACGTGCATTTTACAAAAAGAGAATGTGATTCCGGGAGAAGAAGAGAAACTAATGTATAAGATGAGAAATGATATCGCCAATACTTGGATCAAGACAATTTTAAGAGGAGCAGGAATTAAGAATCCTCCACAAGATGAATCAAAAGAAGAGGATCTTATTTGGCGAGAAAGGATGAAGGATCGATGGAATAAAGTTGAAGCAACTCAAACTTTCTTGGCTGATGATGTGGCACAAATCAAAGCTAATCAGGTGCACATCATGACACTCCTTGAGCAATTAAAGCGCGATTCAGCAAAAGATCAAGTAATTCCTATCTTGGATGTTGATGACGCGAGGCAATAGCCTCGAGAATATGATCTCTTTCTTCCTTACCATTTATGTATATGCTTTATTTGCTTGTTTTTAATTTCGTTTTAGAGTATTTTTTGAGTCGTAGGGACATTCCTCATTTTTTAGTTGGGATTGTGGGGATTCGTTGTCTCTCATCTCCATTTTTATGTGATTTTACTGTTTTAATAATAAATTAAATTTTTCGATAAATGGGATTTAGATGTATAGTTTGTTTAATAGCTTGAATGCATAAGCTTAGTGAGTTAATGATAGAAACTAATATGTTTATGAACTGGTTATTTTGTATGCTTTGAATATTTACAAGAAACACAAATTGATGGTAAAGAAAAGATTAGTTTGTAATGCAGTAGAAGTATGTTTGATCTTAGGTCGCCTTCAGGGGTGTGTAGGTTGTGAGATTCGAGCTAGATTATAAACTCGTTTTATGAACGTGATAAAGGTAAGAGAATGAAAAAATTGCATAGTTTAGAAAGTAATTAAGGCGGTTCATTGATAAGCCCCTTGTTTCCTTTTAGCTTGTTGTCCATTTATTATAATTATATCCTTCACAGCCCCTTCTAGCCTTTCTAAAGCCTTTTTTATTTAGCCATGTTATAAGCCATATCCCTTTATATTTTAGGACTTTTCCATATGACTCGCACTCGAATTGCGATGCATAGACAATTGTTTTAGAGATTGAGTTTGGGGTGGTGGGTCCACCATTATGGGAATAATTATCGGGTTGGGATTTCGGAGCTTATGTATTTGTGCTCTATATTTTATTGATGATTCACTATTTTTTATATTGTAACCCTTTGCCAGGGTAAAAGTAAATGGAAAAAGTTATGAAAAGAAAAGAAAAATATGTGAAAAATAGCATGATATCTTGAATCAAAAAGAGAGTCGTAGCTATACAAAAGAAAAAATGATATGAAAGAATTGAAACATTATATTTGGACCAGCAAAGTAGAATTTTTATGTGATCGTCTTTATTCTTTATTAAGGATGCTAATTAGTGCATCATTTCATTGGGTTGAGTGAGAACGTTTTATGAGAGTAACTAAAGATCTAGGGAGATTCGTTGATGGCTAGTGAGGAGAGAGCCAAAAGCTCACTCTAAATTATCCAAATATACTATCATACCATCACTAACCCAACATTACAACCCTAAAGACATCTTGATTCTTTTCTATGTCATCTAGAAGTGATTCATCCATTAGAGAGCAGGTAGGTGGATATTTGGATACTAGTAAAGTTCGATAAATAATCTATAGCCAAATTTTTAGCCTTTAAGCCTTTCTTTTGTCGCCACATTATAAGCAAATATCCCCTTAGATTGTTAGGCATGACCATATGACCCGCACTTGAATCACGATCCTGAGACTTCCTGTCTTGAGCTTGAGTTTGGGGTGGTGGGTCCACTATATGGGAATTTACATTGGGTTGGGATTTTTGAGCTTATCAATTGTGCTTTGTGCTATATTTTAATGATGATTCACAGGTTTATTATATTGTAACCCTCTGCCGGGGTAATAGTACATGAAAAAGAAGGTACGAGCTAAAGTTATGAATTGGCATAATTTATGAAAAAATAGCATGATATCTCAACATCAAAAAGGGAATCATGGCTATACAAAAGAAAAAGAAAATTCATATGAAAAGAATATATATTTGGATTGGCAAAGTAGAAAATTTTAGGTGAATCATCCTTAGTGCTTATTGGGTTACTTTGGGGACGCTAAATTAGCACGTTAAATGGGTTGAGTGAGAATGTTATTTGAGTGTAAACTCAAGCTCTGGGACAGTTTGTTGATGGTAAGTGAGGAGAGAGCCACAAGCTCACTTCAAATTCACCAAATATACATACCATACCGTCCCTAAGCCTACGCTATAACCGTAAAGATCTCGTGATTCCTAGATACACAGTGAGTTAATAGGGAGTATGCTACTTGGAGAGTTTAAAGCAAGTAAAGATCAAGGAACACTTTATAGCCACCATCTTGAGATAAGTAGTAAGTGTAACCTTCTAGCATTGTGACATTAATTTTGGATTGATATTATCTTGTGTTTGATTTTGCATGATAAGTGTATCTGTATATTAATTCCTAGATTAGACTATATGAGATGTTTTTAAGTTGTGCTTTGGTAATATTTACTATATTTTACCTTTTGTGTTCACCTAAAAGGGGTCTTTGTTTTAATTTTACTTTGTCAGGACGACAAAGGTTTGAGTTGGGGGTTTTGATGTCTCCCTATTTGTTCTAAATATTAGCCATTTGGAGACATCATTTTAGGTGAATTATTGACTTATTAGCTAGACTTTTATGAATATTTTTTCATATTTCACTCTTTCCCCTTGGAATTAGACTATTTGAATTTTTAGAGCTTTTGTGCGTTAATTTGATTATTTTTAGTGCAAAGTTAGTAGGTTCTTGAATTTCATGAAAGACCACTACAAGGAGGAGAAGTGAGAATTAAATTCTTAGGGTATTTTAGTGTGTTAGGAAGTATTTCTACTCGAGTTTCTATTTTTAGAGTGCACTTTCCTATTTCTTGTCTTTAATTATTGATTTATTATTTTTAACGCATATGTGGTTTAATTATTTATTTAATGTGAAGCTTTAAAAGATATATGGTAATTAATTAGAGACCAAGTCAAGTCAAAGAAGTAAAGGAAAGATATTTACATGTAAATAAGAAGATTAAGGAAGGATATATGCAAAGAAGGAAAAGATAAAGTTGTCATATGAATCTGAAATTCCAGCCACGTTCTAAAGACGAGCTCATAACTTAATATTGGCTAGGAATTTGGGAAAATTGTCTTGAACACTGGAAAGAACTTTCCAAGACAAGCGTTTTCGACTATTGGAACGCCTCAAACGGATAAGTATTGAAGGCGATATGACCAAAACAAATCAACAGCAGAATCTTATCTTTCCTAGATTTTAGGGTTACGAATTAAAGAGTTATTGACTTGTCTTCCACTCCAAGTAAAACGAATTAGGGCTTCCTAGAACCTATAAATACACCCCTTAGACCTCATAATTCAGTACCTCTCACAATTCATTCAATATATACATCTTTAGAGAGAGCGTCAAGAGGCGGAAGCAAGAGCAAAAGCTGGAGAATCATTTTCCTCCAACAATAGTTCAAGCCAATTCCTTTATCTAGGTTCTTATTTTATTTTTTTTATTAGGATGTGTATATTATAAATTTCCTTATTGTTTTTACTTTCAATATGAGCTAAATCTTAATTACTTGAGAATCGTAATGGGATGAACCGTAATTTGTTTAATTCATGTATTTCAATTTGGGATTAGTTTCTAGTTTAATTTGAATTAGGTATTTCATATTGTTTCATATTTTATATTAATTTCACAATAAATGAATTAGCTAATCAGAGATAGCGCATAGTAATTAAGCTATTCACTTTGGTGGGGAAGTGATCGCCTTGACGGGGGATTTAATTACTAAACTAGATAATACACGTAAGGTAGAAATTATTGATCTTGACGGACTTAGTTAACCTTATAGCCAATTGGGTAGAATACTTGACCATTCGAAGGTGGATTATGATCGCCCTGACGGTGTTTGTAACACCTGAATATAGTTCCTAGGTCCACCCTGACGGGGGCTAGGAGATTATAGAGTCCCGACTAATATAGAAATATCAGTTATGCCCTTAAATAAAGCATTAATTAGGTAAGTTTAGGTGATTCCCTAGCGAGACTCAAGTATAGCTCATATCTGTGTCTTATTTCCTAGTATTTACTTTTAGTTATTGTTTTCTTTGCGTCTAGTAGTTTAATAACTCAAAACCAGACAAATATATTTTGTCTTTTATTTTTTGTATTTAAAATTACTACTACTTGTTTATTGAACACTTGGGTTATACCATTCCAATCCCTGAGAACGAATCCGACTTGTCGGAGTATTACTTGGACAACCGTACACTTGCGGTATCGTGGTTCCTATTTATTTTCGCATTTATTTTGTAACACACCAGGACCCACCAAGCGTATTATAGAAACAGAATTGAGTTGGCCAATCTTGCGAGCTCCTATTACAAATACCAAAGGTACGCTTCGATTAAGTACATAAACTTCTCAATCTGCTAAGTTAACAGCATTGTAGAATCAAGTCAAAGAGATAAAGCTTGAGATGCGATAAAAACGTCAAAATTTAGCTGCAACAACTGTAGTGCAAGAATCACAAGGTTATCCACAGTGTAAGGTAGAAAATCATACATGGGAAGAGTGTGAAGAAAATCCAGCACCTGTATACTTCATATCTAACCGAGAAAATTACAAATTTGGTAATAAGAATCATCTGGGTATGAAGTATTCAAATCCGCAAGGGGCCGCAAACCAAGGCACTTATTAACCTCGTCCCCAGAACAACACTTACCAACCGAGAGGTCAGGGTCCTTATTAAGGAAACCATAATTTGAATAGACTAGCTCCTCCTCCACAATAACATGCCAATGATGCTTATATTGATACTCTAGCTTAGAAGGCTTTACCATATCATTCTCAAGAAGGAGTAATGTCAGATAAGAGATTACAAACTTTCATGGATATAATTACGCATAATATTCAATCACATAATGAGAAGGTTAGAGAACAAGAGGCCATAATTCAAGTCTTGGGCACAGAAGTAGATTAATTGAACAAAGTTTTAACTAATATTGTGGATGCAATAGATTTGAAGGACATTGAAGGAGGTGATTCCAATGTTGGGTTCGAAACTTGTAAGTAAATTCTCCACGAAATAGAAAAGAAAGAGGAAGTATCACATGATGCAGAAATTGTCGTGGAAGTTCCAGAAATTGAAGAAGAACCAACCAAGTCTAGCCTTGAGACTCTGAGTTTTTGAGGATCCTGATTCTTCTGAAGAATTTGAGTTTTGAATCTTCTCAACGACATTCAAGAAGAAATTAGATCGGTTATTGAGATTCAAGCTACCAGAACTAAGAGAAAGAGGAAGAAGATTCAAAAGAGCAGAAAGGTGAAGTTGCACCTGATGTGCAAGATGAGAAAGAAGAAAAGAAGGTGGACTCGCCACCAAATATTCAAGCAATGTCACCATCTATTCCTAAAACAAATACAAAGGTTGACATTGAACTCGATACATTTGTAGAGGCGTATAGCCAAGAAATTATCAACTCCCAGATGCTTGAGATTGCGAAGAAAGGCTTACACCGCAACAATTTTTTATGAAAGTTATTCCAGAGAAAGAAGTGAGTGTAGAAGCCAGTTTAGAGACTATATCTCATACTAAAAGAGTGTCGGAAAGAGTAGAGAAAGAGTTACCACTCAAGCTCAAAGATCCATGAAGCTTCAATCTTCCTATTCAAATTAGTGGTATGCTCAAGATGAAAGCCATGAGTGATGTGGGTTCCATTGTGAATCTTATGCCAAGTCTGCTATAGGCTTGGACTGAAGAAGATGGAAAAAGCTTCCGCGAACTTACAATTTGCGGATATCTCATTGACAAAGACATGGGGTATAGTGGAGGACGTTCATGTCCAAACAGGTTATATCACCATCCCTACTGACATTTGTTAGTCTTGATTATGATGCAGACAAGTAGGTTCCAATTATACTTAGAAGGCCATTCTTGGCCACAAGTCAAAGCATCATCAACTTCTAGGAGGGGACAATAACCCTCTGTGCTAAAAACGTATCTGAGACATTCTATGTCTGGGGTAAGAAACCAAGGAAGTTATCTCCCACAGTTCCTATCATCCACACTCTTTCACATTATAAAATCCCTGAAGAAATCCACGCAAATCATGTGGATACTAGACAAAGGAGTGAGTTTGGGGTCGGCCATGAAGTTGTATGGAAAGCCTGCAAACCTCAGAATAGGCCACGAAGTTACAAAGACTCGTGGATGGGACTATCCATAGTCACGAAAGTTATTTCAGCTAAAGTGATAGTGATCAGGCCCAATAGGGTCATTAAACAAAGATTAGTAGACATTCATAGCCTTGCTCGTTGTTGGGGAGGTTATATACGGAAATCGTGATAGATGTAACGTGTCTAATTCTGAAAGACGTTAAACAAAAGTGTTGTACGTGAGCCTCCCAAAATATTTTATGTTGTTAAGTTTCAATATATGTTTAGATTAGTTGTTTATAGTAGATACTGCAGTATTGAGGAAGGTATTAGTGTTTTTGATATGTATGTACTTAAGAAATTGAGTTAGGGAGAAGAAACGTGGAAAATTGGAGAAATTCAAAGCTTTCGTGCGGTACACTGCACGAGTGCTCCGGTGCACCGCACCTAAAGAAAACTGTGACACGGTTCAGCAAAAATGGTCTAGCGTAATAGACCGTATCGTCACTCACACCAAACCGTGACTACGGTCCCGAATAGAACCTTCATGCGGTACACCGCATGACCTGTGTGTTCTACACCGCACCAATCCAAAACTGTCACAACGGTGTGCAATATTAGGGTTTTGCCGGGACCCCCTTACACAAACCTTTTCGTCAAGACCGTGGCACGGGGTCAAACAGAACATTCATGTGGTACACCGTAGGTCCAGTCGGGTGCACCGCACGGAGCTGCCATATCAAGATATAAATAGGGTTTGAAGAGAAGGGTAGTCATAGTTACGAATTTCTAAACCTTAAGCCTCTCTTTCTTCCCAAAAGCTCTCCCAACTTTATTAAAGCTTCTACAAACCTTCACCATACATCAAAACACTACCCAATCACCATAAATTTACATCCAAACCCTTTCCTACATCATTATAAAGAATATTCAACCACCCAAATCATATCAAAACACCTAGAATCCAAGAATCAAAACCCAAAATTTCCAAATCTTATCCAACAATTTCTTAGATGCATACCAATCAAGAAAAAGTTCATTTACCCACATAAATATTAATCATCATCCTTACACCTTTTCTAATTCAAATAACACTTGTTCAACCAAAAATTAAGGGTAAAAATTTTCAAGGCTGTTCAAAGCTTTGAGTTTGAGGTCAATTGAGATAACGAAGAGACGAAAACATTATCTAATGTTAGGAAGATGGAGAAGCGTCAAATTAAGGTACTGGGTTATATTAAGAAGAAGACAATTGAGAAAAGTTCAAGTTCTCATATGAAGAAAAAGGTTAAAACAGATTAAGAGAGTAAAGGAAAGCATGCAGTGGTAAATTCAAAGAGCAAAAAATATTACAACTTTCAAGGAAAAGACACCACAACCTCTAAAAATTGAGATTCCTATGTCTGAGATGAATGAAGCTTCAAAGTCCTTGTTAGCTTCCGCAAAGACACATTTACCGGGACTACCCTTTACTCATGAAAGAGTATTCGAAAAAGAAGTTGGAGAAGGATACTATAAGAGATTCTTAGAGATGGTAGATAGATTGGGTTGGACTGCATTCATGATGAGACGTTTAAATCTATGTATGGAGTTAGTTTTTGAGTTCTATTTAGGCCTCTTTAGTTGAGATAGTGAAGGTCGTGTTCCAGTTAGAGGAAAGTTAGTTACTTTTACATTTGAAGAGATTAGAAACCACTTCTAGTTCAAGAAATTGGTTGGACCATGTAAGTTTAGAGAAGCAGTGGAAAATATCAAGTCTTTCGATTGGAATAAACTTTTTTAGTATGTATTAGCTGAAGAGAAAGTGCAATCACATAAGGGAAAATTGAAGGCACCATGGCCTTACAAATATCTTCAAACATATACAAGAGTTTGGCACAATTTCCTCACATGAAACGCATTTGGAAACACGCGAACACCGGATGTAACTAAGAGAAACACCATCTTTTGGAATTGTGTTTTAAAAGGGGAAGAAATAGATGTGGCATAGTTGATCTTTGAGAAGGTTATGCGATTTTTAGTCTCTCCCCTTTCGTTATTTAATGTGAAATATCCTACTATGATCACGTGCATTTTACAAAAAGAGAATGTGATTCCGGGAGAAGAAGAGAAACTAATGTATAAGATGAGAAATGATATCGCCAATACTTGGATCAAGACAATTTTAAGAGGAGCAGGAATTAAGAATCCTCCACAAGATGAATCAAAAGAAGAGGATTTTTATTTGGCGAGAAAGGATGAAGGAGCGATGGAATAAAGTTGAAGCAACTCAAACTTTCTTGGCTGATGATGTGGCACAAATCAAAGCTAATCAGGTGCACATCATGACACTCCTTGAGCAATTAAAGCGCGATTCAGCAAAAGATCAAGTAATTCCTATCTTGGATGTTGATGACGCGAGGCAATAGCCTCGAGAATATGATCTCTTTCTTCCTTACCATTTATGTATATGCTTTATTTGCTTGTTTTCAATTTCTTTTTAGAGTATTTTTTGAGTCGTACGGACATTCCTCATTTCTTTAGTTGGGATTGTGGGGATTCGTTGTCTCTCATCTCCATTTTTATTTGATTTTACTGTTTTAATAATAAATTAAATTTTTCGATAAATGGGATTTAGATGTATAGTTTGTTTAATAGCTTGAATGCATAAGCTTAGTGAGTTAATGATAGAAACTAATATGTTTATGAACTGTTTATTTTGTATGCTTTGAATATTTACAAGAAACACAAATTGATGGTAAAGAAAAGATTAGTTTGTAATGCAGTAGAAGTATGTTTGATCTTAGGTCGCCTTCAGGGGTGTGTAGGTTGTGAGATTCGAGCTAGATTATAAACTCGTTTTATGAACGTGATAAAGGTAAGAGAATGAAAAAATTGCATAGTTTAGAAACTAATTAAGGCGGTTCATGTATAAGCCCCTTGTTTCCTTTTAGCTTGTTGTCCATTTATTATAATTATATCCTTCACAGCCCCTTCTAGCCTTTCTAAAGCCTTTTTTATTTAGCCATGCTATAAGCCATATCCCTTTATATTTTAGGACTTTTCCATATGACTCGCACTCGAATTGCGATGCATAGACAATTGTTTTAGAGATTGAGTTTGGGGTGGTGGGTCCGCCATTATGGGAATAATTATCGGGTTGGGATTTCGGAGCTTATGTATTTGTGCTCTATATTTTATTGATGATTCACTATTTTTTATATTGTAACCCTTTTCCAGGGTAAAAGTAAATGGAAAAAGTTATGAAAAGAAAAGAAAAATATGTGAAAAAATAGCATGATATCTCGAATCAAAAAGAGATTCATAGCTATACAAAAGAAAAAATGATATGAAAGAATTGAAATATTATATTTGGACCAGCAAAGTAGAACTTTTATGTGATCGTCTTTATTCTTTATTAAGGATGCTAATTAGTGCATCATTTCATTGGGTTGAGTGAGAACATTTTATGAGAGTAACTAAAGATCTAGGGAGATTCGTTGATGGCTAGTGAGGAGAGAGCCAAAAGCTCACTCTAAATTATCCAAATATACTATCATACCATCACTAACCCAACATTACAACCCTAAAGACATCTTGATTCTTTTCTATGTCGTCTAGAAGTGATTCATCCATTAGAGAGCAAGTAGGTGGATATTTGGATACTAGTAAAGTTCGATAAATAATCTATAGCCAAATTTTTAGCCTTTAAGCCTTTCTTTTGTCGCCACATTATAAGCTAATATCCCCTTAGATTGTTAGGCATGACCATATGACCCGCACTTGAATCACGATCCTGAGACTTCCTGTCTTGAGCTTGAGTTTGGGGTGGTGGGTCCACTATATGGGAATTTACATTGGGTTGGGATTTTTGAGCTTATCAATTGTGCTTTGTGCTATATTTTAATGATGATTCACAGGTTTATTATATTGTAACCCTCTGCCGGGGTAATAGTACATGAAAAAGAAGGTACGAGCTAAAGTTATGAATAGACATAATTTATGAAAAAATAGCATGATATCTCAACATCAAAAAGGGAGTCATGGCTATACAAAAGAAAAAGAAAATTTATATGAAAAGAATATATATTTGGATTGGCAAAGTAGAAAATTTTAGGTGAATCATCCTTAGTGCTTATTGGATTAATTTGGGGATGCTAAATTAGCACGTTAAATGGGTTGAGTGAGAACGTTATTTGAGTGTAAACTCAAGCTCTGGGACAGTTTGTTGATGGTAAGTGAGGAGAGAGCCACAAGCTCACTTCAAATTCACCAAATATACATACCATACCGTCCCTAAGCCTACGCTATAACCGTAAAGATCTCGTGATTCCTAGATACACAGTGAGTCAATAGGGAGTATGCTACTTGGAGTGTTTAAAGCAAGTAAAGATCGAGGAACACCTTATAGCCACCATCTTGAGATAAGTAGTAAGTGTAACCTTCTAGCATTGTGAAATTAATTTTGGATTGATATTATCTTGTGTTTGATTTTGCATGATAAGTGTATCTGTATATTAATTCCTAGATTAGACTATATGAGATTTTTTTTAAGTTGTGCTTTGGTAATATTTACTAGATTTTACCTTTTGCGTTCACCTAAAAGGGGCCTTTGTTTTAATTTTACTTTGTCAGGACGACAAAGGTTTGAGTTGGGGGTTTTGATGTCTCCCTATTTGTTCTAAATATTAGCCATTTGGAGACATCATTTTAGGTGAATTATTGACTTATTAGCTAGACTTTTATGAATTTTTTTTCATATTTCACTCTTTCCCCTTGGAATTAGACTATTTGAATTTTTAGAGCTTTTGTGCGTTAATTTGATTATTTTTAGTGCAAAGTTAGTAGGTTCTTGAATTTCATGAAAGACCACTACAAGGAGGAGAAGTGAGAATTAAATTATTAGGGTATTTTAGTGTGTTAGGAAGTATTTCTACTCGAGTTTCTATTTTTAGAGTGCACTTTCCTATTTCTAGTCTTGAATTATTGATTTATTATTTTTAACGCATATGCGGTTTAATTATTTATTTAATGTGAAGCTTTAAAAGATATATGGTAATTAACTAGAGACCAAGTCAAGACAAAGAAGTAAAGGAAAGATATTTACATGTAAATAAGAAGATTAAGGAAGGATATATGCAAAGAAGGAAAAGATAAAGTTGTCATATGAATCTGAAATTCCAGCCACATTCTAAAGACGAGCTCATAACTTAATATTGGCTAGTAATTTGGGAAAATGGTCTTGACCACTGGAAAGAACTTTCCAAGACAAGCGGTTTCGACTATTGGAACGCCTCAAACGGATAAGTATTGAAGGCGATATGACCAAAACAAATCAACAGCAGAATCTTATCTTTCCTAGATTAAAAGTTCTTGACTTGTCTTCCACTCCAAGTAAAACGAATTAGGGCTTCATAGAACCTATAAATACACCCCTTAGACCTCATAATTCAGTACCTCTCACAATTCATTCAATATATACATCTTTAGAGAGAGAGCGTCAAGAGGCGGAAGCAAGAGCAAAAGCTGGAGAATCATTTTCCTCCAACAATAGTTCAAGCCAATTCCTTTATCTAGGTTCTTATTTTATTTTTGTTATTAGGATGTGTATATTATTAATTTCCTTATTGTTTTTACTTTCAATATGAGCTAAATCTTAATTACTTGAGAATCGTAATGGGATGAACCGTAATTTGTTTAATTCATGTAGTCAATTTGGGATTAGTTTCTAGTTTAATTTGAATTAGGTATTTCATATTGTTTCATATTTTATATTAATTTCACAATAAATGAATTAGCTAATAGGAGATACCGCATAGTAATTAAGCTATTCACTTTGGTGGGGAAGTGATCGCCTTGACGGGGGATTTAATTACTAAACTAGATAATACACGTAAGGTAGAAATTATTGATCTTGACGAACTTAGTTAACCTTATAGCCAATTGGGTAGAATACTTGACCATTCGAAGGTGGATTATGATCGCCCTGACGGCGTTTGTAACACCTGAATATAGTTCCTAGGTCCACCCTGACGGGGGCTAGGAGATTATAGAGTCCCGACTAATATAGAAATATCAGTTATGCCCTTAAATAAAGCATTAATTAGGTAAGTTTAGGTGATTCCCTAGCGAGACTCAAGTATAGCTCATATCTGCATCTTATTTCCTTGTATTTACTTTTAGTTATTGTTTTCTTTGCGTCTAGTAGTTTAATAACTCAAAACCAGACAAATATATTTTGTCTTTTATTTTCTGTATTTAAAATTACTACTACTTGTTTATTGAACACTTGGGTTATACCATTCCAATCCCTGAGAACGAATCCGACTTGTCGGAGTATTACTTGGACAACCGTACACTTGCGGTATCGTGGTTCCTATTTATTTTCGCATTTATTTTGTAACACACCAGGACCCACCAAGCGTATTATAGAAACAGAATTGAGTTGGCCAATCTTGCGAGCTCCTATTACAAATACCAAAGGTACGCTTTGATTAAGTACATAAACTTCTCAATCTGCTAAGTTAACAGCATTGTAGAATCAAGTCAAAGAGATAAAGCTTGAGATGCGATAAAAACGTCAAAATTTAGCTGCAACAACTGTAGTGCAAGAATCACAAGGTTATCCACAGTGTAAGGTAGAAAATCATACATGGGAAGAGTGTGAAGGAAATCCAGCACCTGTATACTTCATATCTAACCGAGAAAATTACAAATTTGGTAATAAGAATCATCTGGGTATGAAGTATTCAAATCCGCAAGGGGCCGAAAACCAAGGTACTTATCAACCTCGTCCCCAGAACAACACTTACCAACCGAGAGGTCAGGGTCCTTATTAAGGAAACCATAATTTGAATAGACTAGCTCCTCCTCCACAATAACATGCCAATGATGCTTATATTGATACTCTAGCTTAGAAGGCTTTACCATAACATTCTCAAGAAGGAGTAATGTCAAATAAGAGATTACAAACTTTCATGGATATAATTACGCATGATATTCAATCACATAATGAGAAGGTTAGAGAACAAGAGGCCATAATTCAAATCTTGGGCACAGAAGTAGATTAATTGAACAAAGTTTTAACTAATATTGTGGATGCAATAGATTTGAAGGACATTGAAGGAGGTGATTCCAATGTTGGGTTCGAAACTTGTAAGTAAATTCTCCACGAAATTGAAAAGAAAGAGGAAGTATCACATGATGCAGAAATTGTCGTGGAAGTTCCAGAAATTGAAGAAGAACCAACCAAGTCTAGCCTTGAGACTCTGAGTTTTTGAGGATCCTGAATTTGAGTTTTTGAATCTTCTCAACGACATTCAAGAAGAAATTAGATCGGTTATTGAGCTTCAAGCTACCAGAACTAAAGAGAAAGAGGAAGAAGCTTCAAAAGAGCAGAAAGGAGAAGTTGCACCTGATGTGCAAGATGAGAAAGAAGAAAAGAAGGTGGACTCGCCACCAAATATTCAAGCAATGTCACCATCTATTCCTAAAACAAATACAAAGGTTGACATTGAACTCGATACATTTGTAGAGGCGTATAGCCAATAAATTATCAACTCCCAGATGCTTGAGATTGCGAAGAAAGGCTTACACCACAACAAGTTTTTATGAAAGTTATTCCAGAGAAAGAAGTGAGTGTAGAAGCCAGTTTGGAGACTATATCTCATACTAAAAGAGTGTCGGAAAGAGTAGAAAATGAGTTACCACTCAAGCTCAAAGATCCATGAAGCTTCAATCTTCCTATTCAAATTAGTGGTATGCTCAAGGTGAAAGCCATGAGTGATGTGGGTTCCATTGTGAATCTTATGCCAAGTCTGTGTTCTATAGGCTTGGACTGAAGAAGATGGAAAAATCTCCCGCGAACTTACAATTTGCGGATATCTCATTGACAAAGACATGGGGTATAGTGGAGGACGTTCATGTCCAAACAGGTTATATCACCATCCCTACTGACATTTGTTATTCTTGATTATGATGCAGACAAGTAGGTTCCAATCATACTTAGAAGGCCATTCTTGGCCACAAGTCAAAGCATCATCAACTTCTAGGAGGGGACAATAACCCTCTGTGCTAAAAACGTATCTGAGACATTCTATGTCTGGGGTAAGAAACCAAGGAAGTTATCTCCCACAGTTCCTATCATCCACACTCTTTCACATTATAAAATCCCTGAAGAAATCCACGCAAATCATGTGGATACTAGACAAAGGAGTGAGTTTGGGGTCGGCCATGAAGTTGTATGGAAAGCCTGCAAACCTCAGAATAGGCCACGAAGTTACAAAGACTCGTGGATGGGACTATCCATAGTCACGAAAGTTATTTCAGCTAAAGTGATAGTGATCAGGCCCAGTAGGGGCATTAAACAAAGATTAGTAGACATTCATAGCCTTGCTCGTTGTTGGGGAGGTTATATACGGAAATCATGATAGATGTAACGTGTCTAATTCTGAAAGACGTTAAACAAAAGTGTTGTACGTGAGCCACCCAAATTATTTTATGTTGTTAAGTTTCAGTTTATGTTTAGATTAGTTGTTTATAGTAGATACTGCAGTATTGAGGAAGGTATTAGTGTTTTTGATATGTATGTACTTAAGAAATTGAGTTAGGGAGAAGAAACGTGGAAAATTGGAGAAAACCAAAGCTTTCGTGCGGTACACTGCACGAGTGCTTCGGTGCACCGCACCTAAAGAAAACTGTGACACGGTTCAGCAAAAATGGTCTAGCGTAATAGACCGTATCATCACTCGCACCAAACCGTGACTACGGTCCCGAATAGAACCTTCATGCGGTACACCGCATGACCTGTGTTCTACACCGCACCAATCCAAAACTGTCACAACGGTGTGCAATATTAGGGTTTTGCCGAGACCCCCTTACACAAACCTTTTCGTCAAGACCGTGGCACGGGGTCAAACAGAACATTCATGTGGTACACCGTAGGTCCAGTCGGGTGCACCGCACGGAGCAGCCATATCAAGATATAAATAGGGTTTGAAGAGAAGGGTAGTCATAGTTACGAATTTCTAAACCTTAAGCCTCTCTTTCTTCCCCAAAGCTCTCCCAACTTTATTAAAGCTTCTACAAACCTTCACCATACATCAAAACACTACCCAATCACCATAAATTTACATCCAAACCCTTCCCTACATCATTATAAAGAATATTCAACCACCCAAATCATATCAAAACACCTAGAATCCAAGAATCAAAACCCAAAATTTCCAAATCTTATACAACAATTTCTTAGATGCATACCAATCAAGAAAAAGTTCATTTACCCACATAAATATTAATCATCATCCTTACACCTTTTCTAACTTAAATAACACTTGTTCAACCAAAAATTAAGGGTAAAAATTTTCAAGGCTGTTCAAAGCTTTGAGTTGGAGGTCAATTGAGATGACGAAGAGACGAAAACATTATCTAATGTTAGGAAGATGGAGAAGCGTCAAATTAAGGTATTGGGTTATATTAAGAAGAAGACAATTGAGAAAAGTTCAAGTTCTCATATGAAGAAAAAGGTAAAACATATTAAGAGAGTAAAGGAAAGCATGCAGTGGTAAATTCAAAGATCAAAAAATATTACAACTTTCAAGGAAAAGACACCACAACCTCTAAAAATTGAGATTCCTATGTCCGAGATGAATGAAGCTTCAAAGTCCTTGTTAGCTTCCGCAAAGACACATTACCGGGACTACACTTTACTCATGAAAGAGTATTCGAAAAAGAAGTTGGAGAAGGATACTATAAGAGATTCTTAGAGATGGTAGATAGATTGGGTTGGACTGCATTCATGATGAGACGTTTAAATCTATGTATGGAGTTAGTTTTTGAGTTCTATTTAGGCCTCTTTAGTTGAGATAGTGAAGGCCGTGTTCCAGTTAGAGGAAAGTTAGTTCCTTTTACATTTGAAGAGATTAGAAACCACTTCTAGTTCAAGAAATTGGTTGGACCATGTAAGTTTAGAGAAGCAATGGAAAATATCAAGTCTTTCGATTGGAATAAACTTTTTTAGTATGTATTAGCTGAAGAGAAAGTGGAATCACATAAGGGAAAATTGAAGGCACCATGGCCTTACAAATATCTTCAAACATATACAAGAGTTTGGCACAATTTCCTCACACGAAACGCATTTGGAAACACGCGAACACCGGATCTAACTAAGAGAAACACCATCATTTGGAATTGTGTTTTAAGAGGGAAAGAAATAGATGTGGCATAGTTGATCTTTGAGAAGGTTATGCGATTTTTGGTCTCTCCCCTTTCGTTATTTAATGTGAAATATCCTACTATGATCACGTGCATTTTACAAAAAGAGAATGTTATTCCGGGAGAAGAAGAGAAACTAATGTATAAGATGAGAAATGATATCGCCAATACTTGGATCAAGACAATTTTAAGAGGAGCAGGAATTAAGAATCCTCCACAAGATGAATCAAAAGAAGAGGATCTTATTTGGCGAGAAAGGATGAAGGAGCGATGGAATAAAGTTGAAGCAACTCAAACTTTCTTGGCTGATGATGTGGCACAAATCAAAGCTAATCAGGTGCACATCATGACACTCCTTGAGCAATTAAAGCGCGATTCAGCAAAAGATCAAGTAATTCCTATCTTGGATGTTGATGACGCGAGGCAATAGCCTCGAGAATATGATCTCTTTCTTCCTTACCATTTATGTATATGCTTTATTTGCTTGTTTTTAATTTCTTTTTAGAGTATTTTTTGAGTCGTAGGGACATTCCTTATTTTTTAGTTGGGATTGTGAGGATTCGTTGTCTCTCATCTCCATTTTTATGTGATTTTACTGTTTTAATAATAAATTAAATTTTTCGATAAATTGGATTTAGATGTATAGTTTGTTTAATAGCTTGAATGCATAAGCTTAGTGAGTTAATGATAGAAACTAATATGTTTATGAACTGGTTATTTTGTATGCTTTGAATATTTACAAGAAACACAAATTGATGGTAAAGAAAAGATTAGTTTGTAATGCAGTAGAAGTATGTTTGATCTTAGTTCGCCTTCAGGGGTGTGTAGGTTGTGAGATTCGAGCTAGATTATAAACTCGTTTTATGAACGTGATAAAGCTAAGAGAATGAAAAAATTGCATAGTTTAGAAAGTAATTAAGGCGGTTCTTTGATAAGCCCCTTGTTTCCTTTTAGCTTGTTGTCCATTTATTATAATTATATCCTTCACAGCCCCTTCTAGCCTTTCTAAACCCTTTTTTATTTAGCCATGTTATAAGCCATATCCCTTTATATTTTAGGACTTTTCCATATGACTCGCACTCGAATTGCGATGCATAGACAATTGTTTTAGAGATTGAGTTTGGGGTGGTGGGTCCACCATTATGGGAATAATTATCGGGTTGGGATTTCGGAGCTTATGTATTTGTGCTCTATATTTTATTGATGATTCACTATTTTTTATATTATAACCCTTTGCCAGGGTAAAAGTAAATGGAAAAAGTTATGAAAAGAAAAGAAAAATATGTGAAAAAATAGCATGATATCTCGAATCAAAAAGAGAGTCATAGCTATACAAAAGAAAAAATGATATGAAAGAATTGAAATATTATATTTGGACCAGCAAAGTAGAATTTTTATGTGATCGTCTTTATTCTTTATTAAGGATGCTAATTAGTGCATCATTTCATTGGGTTGATTGAGAACGTTTTATGAGCGTAACTAAAGATCTAGGGAGATTCGTTGATGGCTAGTGAGGAGAGAGCCAAAAGCTCACTCTAAATTATCCAAATATACTATCATACCATCACTAACCCAACATTACAACCCTAAAGACATCTTGATTCTTTTCTATGTCACCTAGAAGTGATTCATCCATTAGAGAGCAGGTAGGTGGATATTTGGATACTTGTAAAGTTCGATAAATAATTTATAGCCTCCTTGGTAAGTCAAGTGAAGAACATCACCTTCGTGCGTTGCAAAGCTAATCTTATCTTGAATTTGAACTATGTTGGTCGTTTGTGTGACAAGTGTACAGGTAACTCGGTTTGTAGAAATTATTACATGAAATTTTCTGAGTAATTGGTTTGAGTTTATAATATATATTCTATGATATTTGTCTCACTGTGTTTAATTGACTTAAGTGTGTATTTAGAGAATTCCCTTTGTTTTTATCTTATTGTATCAGGACGATACAACTTTGAGTTGGCGATCTTTATGTCTCCCTACTTGTGATATAATAATATAGGTTGGAGACATCATTTTAGGGGTATTTTTATTAATTAGCTATATATTTTTATTCATATTTTGATAATCTCTTATTTCTTATCTTGATTTGATGATTTATTAATTGTAGAGCATATTTGGTTTAATTTGTGTGTTAATGTGAAGCTCTTGAGATATATGAAATATAATTAGATGCCAAATCAATTACAAGTAGATAAGGAAAGAAGATATGAAAGGAATCGAGAGATAAAAGGAAATAGAGATAAAATAGGAAAGGAAAAGCTGCCAAGTAAATCTGAAATTTTGTAGCTATGTCCATTAAAGTGAAGATAACTTCATGTCGGCTGGGAATTTAGATGAGCATTCAAAATAGTAAAGATATATCTTTTCACTTCGGTTCTTTCGATATCAATTAGGCAAAAATCGGACCAATAAGAAAGTAGATATGATCAAAATAGTGAGCAGTGTTTATCATCTCCGGTATTCTAGGAAAACGAATTTGAGTTGGAATTTGACTCAAATTACTTGTCTTCCACTCAAGATTTTGACATAGGGTCTTCTAAACACCTATAAATACGGCCTTTTATTATTGTAAGCATGTCCTTACTCAATTATTAGTCCTTAGTTTCAAGAAGTCATTCAAGAGAAGTAACTTGACAGTATGTATCCTTATGTTAGTTTTATTATTTCCAACATGAACTAAATTTCTCATAGCTTGGGTTTTGCATATGTATAATATTTGAAATCTATTTTCTTCTATTTAAGTTTGTTTTGGAAAAACCTTTTTAAATTGATTATAGCTTCTTAACCTTTATATTTGTTCTATGTGCTTTGATTTATTAACCGTAGTTCTTGCTAGTGCACGAGTATTGAATACCCCATTAATAGTAGCTAGATGGCTACCCGGAAAGGGTGTCTAACTGTTGAAACACCACATACACGTCTAGTGTGTGGTAGTGATCCGGAATGGGCTTGTCTAACTAGATAGTAATTAGGGTTTGAGATTTAACCACCGATCATTGCGCAAGGTCCCCTTACCCAAGTCCCCTGGTAATTGTTAGGTTACCACCTAAGTCCACCTAGAAGGGGGTTAGGAGGAATATAGAATCCTGGCTACTTACTTTAAAGCTTTAATTACCTTTATAAACTAGTAGAAAAAATAGAAGGATAAGTGCATACTAGCAAACCTAACTTATACTTCTTATATTATTCTTACATCTTTTATTTATTTTATTGTTTTTAGTTTCATTAATATCTCTCCACAATTATTCATATTTACTTTTCTTGTATTTTAATTAATTGTTACTAAATTCTTAGTACGCTTTCTTGTAATCCATTCGTATAACACACTAAGTCACTAAGAATGAATCTGAACTTGTAATCAAAACTTGTGTACGACCTGTGATACTTGCAGTGGGTAAAAATTTTTGGTTAGGGTGTTAGTTGCATATTTATTTATCATTATTTTATCACGCCCTAACCGGTACCAGTAGGCATCAAAAATCTACATAAACTTCTTGATCATTATAACTAGATCTTGACGTGTTGCGCCACTATAGTGTCAAAATCTCGAAAACTAACTAAGCATACTCTGATTCAGCTTGAATCTCACGGCTTGGATCACTGGAAGGCGAATCCATGTTGGTTTTACTTCAAAAGTTGGTCCTAAACCGGGAAGACCTTGTTCACTATGTTAATTATTAGGTGGATTCATTCCTTGTGGTGCTCCTTGTGGTAGTACTACTTGGGGAGTGGATTTTGTTGATTGTTCACCCCAAGTGGTACGTTATTTTCTTATGCTACATTATCTACGACTTTGGCCATCACTTCTATTTTATTTTGATCTCTTTGTCTTTTCTTCTTAGCTCGGATAAGCTCTCTTCATCCGCAAGCATACACCAATACCTAGAAAGAAACCTGAAAGAGACCAATATAAAAATTAGTGTAAGACTGAAACAACTAAAACTACTACACTAGACTAAACACAATAGCTAACTAGATAAATCCACGGTAGCGGCCCGAATAAGTTGGTGGTGGAAATGGTGTGATAAAATAATGGTAATAAAAGATAATAATAAAGGGCACACCCTATACTGCCACAAGAAACTCACTGCAAGTGCACAGATCATTTGCAAGTTATAGTTAATAAGTAAAGTTCATACGCAGGGAATTAGCTTGTTAGATCGAATTGTGTTTAAGATAAAAGCGTAGAATAGATTAATTGTAAAAACTAAAAGACAATAAGAAAAGAATATTTTTATTTGGTTTTATGAATAAGAATCTAAATAACATAGACTAATGCAAATAAATAAACTAAGCGAATGGATACTAAGAGAATGGAGATGAGAATATAATTTGTGGTTGCTAGTATGAATCTATCCTTCTAAATAAATATTCTAATTGTAATGGTGATTTATGCTTTAGGTAAGTATAAATATCCAGGATTCTATATTCCTCCTAACTCTCTTCAGGGTAGACTTAAGTGGCAACCTCAACACTACCAGGGGACTTGGGTAAAAAGGACCATGCGCAATGATCGGTGGTTAAACGAAACCATATCATCTATCTAGTTAGGCAAGCCCGTCAGGATCACGACCGTACACTAGATTATCATATGGTGTTGTCAACAATTGAATACCCCGTCAGGGCAACAATCCAACTACTAATGGGGTAACCCTATACTCGTGCACTAGTAAGGACTAAAAACAGTAAGTCAAAGAACATAACAAATATATGTAAAGAAGAAGCTCAATCAATTAACATTCACTTTCCCAAATAACATAGAATATAGAATGATAATTCAATTATTATACATATGCAAACCCCAACTATGGGAGAATTAGTTCATAGCTAAAGATAAAATACATACCGTCACTTGCTTCTCTAGATGATCTCTAAGTGTAATATTGACTAATAACTGAGAATGGACATGTTTACAAAGGTAGGTAGTCATATATAGGTGTATGTCTAAACTTTGAGTGTTCCCTAAGTTATAGAGTCCAAATTCAGCTCTAAATCGTATTCCTAATTAATAGGGATTGGTTAACCTTAGGAGTTTGTAATATTCATAACTCCTTCGTTACTTATCCATATGCACTGATCTTTATATCTAAACGACCGCAGTTCAAATATCTTTCGGAATCTAAATGGGTTCCTTCAAACTCCTTGTCTATTTTATGCAGCATTAAAAATACTAGACGTCTTCACAATTGGACAACAACTTTTGGTAGCTTTTTCACTTTCCTAAATCAACTTTCTTTCCTTTTAACTCTTGATTTCGCCTCGTATATTCTTTCCTTAACTCCTAACATTGATTTGGCATCTAATGTCATCATTATACCTAAGATCTTCACATTTAACATACAAACTACACTAAAATGCTCTAAAAGTAATAATCCTCCAAATCAAGGAATGAATTCAAAAACTATCAATTAATAGGGAAAACATACTCAACTGGGAACATAATACACCTAAAATGATGTCTCTAAACTATATTTAAATATCACAACTATGGAGACATCAGAAGGACACAAGGCATACAAATGCAAGGACAGGTTCAACCTTAATAACCCATCTCGCGCTAACATGACTGAAACTGAAGAGGTAATTGCCGCGGTAATGGTCAAAACTAATTTGGTAGAAAGCAAGGCCGAATGGATTTAGGATACTGGAGCATCAAGACAGTTTTGTGCCACCAAAAATTTATTCCAAGGGTTTGTGGATGCAGCTGATGGGGAATGCACCTACATGGGAAACTATACAACTGCATAGGTTCTTGAGAAGGAAAATGTGTGTCTTAAACTTACTTCTGGCAAGACCTTAGCCCTTAACGATGTTTTGTATGTTCCAACTCTATGCACAAATTTAGTTTATGTGTCTCTTCTAAACAAAGTAGGACTTAACTTGTTTTTTAGGGGGAGGGGGAATAATTATCTCTAGAAATGGTGACTTTGTAGGAAAATGTTACCATAGTGGAGGAAATTTGGTATTAAACTTGTTTATACTTTTAATGAGAATGCATCTACTTCTGCTTATATTGTTGAATCTCTTCTATGTGGTACACTAGATTAGGACACTTAAATGTTTCCTTTATTAATTGACTTAAAACTCATGTACTCGTAATGGAAAACTATAACGATGAATTGTTTAAGGATCAAATATATGTAGAGTCTAAACATCCTAAGAAGCCTTTTAAAACGTGATCACTATAGAAACTCAAGTCTTAGAACTAGCGCATTTGATTTGGAAGACTTTAAAACTACCGCTAGTAGAGGAGGAAAATTATATTATATGACCTTTGTAGATGACTACTCTAGGTCCACGAAATTATACCTCCTAAAGTCTAAGGATGCAATAGAATCCACCTTTTAAAAGTATAAGGATGGGGTTGAAAACCAACTAGATAGAAAAAATTACAATATTTAGGTACAATAGGGACGGTGAATATAGTTCAAACACACTTAAAAAAAATTGTGAACGTAATGGAATTATTCATAAAATTACTACCCCTTATACACCCTAACAAAATGGAATAGCTGAAAGGAAAAATAGATCCCTTAAACAAAATAATGAATTCCATGTTAATAAGTTCAAGTTTATCATCTAACATGTGAGGGAAGCTATTTTATCTGCTTGTTATGTATTAAACCGAGTACCCCGTAAACATATAGATAAGACCCCTTACGATTTGTGGAAAGGATATCAACCTAAGCTGAAATTCTTAAGAGTGTGGGGGTTTTTGGCCAAAGTAGCTTCACTGGACTTCAAGAAAATCAACATTGGACCCAAAATCGTAGACTCTATCTTTATAGGATATGCTCAATATAGTGTAGCTTATATATTTATGTCCTTATTTGATAAAACTATAACTGAATCTAGAGGCGTTGGATTCTTTGAGCATATATTTCCCTAGGAAAAGAATGTTGTTCATAACGCCTTCTCATCCCACTAATGACCCATTAGTCAAAACTGAAACACCTGTTAGTGATAGTCTATCTTCTTCTCTACCCTCTTCAAGTTCAGGAACTAACCTTGATAACAAAATTAGGAGAAGTAAAAGAAGTAAATTTGAGTATAGTTTTGGACCAGACTTTATCACTGCTTTCTTGGCTTGGGATTTTCATATAGATAAAATATGTGAATAACTAGTCTTTTGTTTCCTTCTTTAGGAAGATCCTATGTACTTTACCAAGGCTATAAAATCAGCAAATGCCAGCTTCTAGAAACAGGCAATAAACCGTGAGATATAATCCATTATATCAAACCACACCTGGTACTTAATTGACTTACCAAAGGGATGTAGGCCAATTAGTAGCAAATGGTTATTTTAGAGAAAATTAATACCTAGTGGTGCCATCGAGAAATTTTAGGCAGGGCTTGTAATTCGAGGATTTACTCAAAAGAAAGGCTTGGAGTACTATGACAACTATTCCCCGGTGACCAAAATAGCCACCATAAGAACTCTAATAGCCTTAGCTTCCATTCATAAACTCACTATACATCAGATAAATGTTAAGATCACATTTTTAATGGACACTTAGATGAAGAGATATATATGGTCCAACCCAATGGGTTTGTCGCATCTGGTCAAGAGAGCAAAGTATGCAAGCTTAATATATCTCTAAATGGTTTGAAACAAGTGTCCAAAGAATGGTACAAAAAGGTAGATAGTACTTTATTTAATGATGGCTTAATAGTCAATATTTGTGACTCAAGTGTTTACATGAAGGTGCTCGGATCCAAATATGTGGTAATCTTTATATACGTAGATGACATGCTAATCTTTGGCACTAAACTTTAAGTTATTAATGAGACTAAGGACTTCTTATCATCTAAATTTGAGATGAAGGACATGGGAGAAGCTGATGTTATCTTAGGGGTCAAGATGTTAAGAAAAGAAAGTGGTATATCTCTTAGTCAGTCTCATTATGTAGAGAAGTATTTGAGGAGATTCAGCTCCTTTGATGTCATACCCGCTATAACCCCTTATGATTCTAGTATTTATTTTACTAAAAAACACGGGAAATGCAATATCTCAAAATGAATATGCTAAGATAATCAGAATTGCGATGTTCCTAATGAACTACACTCGGTCTGATACTTCATGTAATGCAAGTAGACTTAGTTGATATACCCATAACCCTAGTACTAAACATTAGGCTTTTCTTCAAAGATTACTGAAATATCTAAGAGGTACTATGGACTTAGGCATACACTATAACAAGTTCCCTGCTGTTTTGGAAGGATGTTATGATGCAAATTGGATATTAGATAATGATGAAATGAGCTCCACTAGTGGTTATGTGTTTTGCTTAGGTGGAGGAGCTATATCTTGAAAGTCTTCAAAACAAACTTGTATTGTATGGTCCACCATGGAATCCGATTTTATAGATCTAGAGTTGGCAGAACAAGAAGTTGAATGGTTGAGGAGTCTCCTAGCAGATGTGCCATTATGGAAAGATAAAGGTATTCTGGTTTATCTTCATTGTGACTCGCGAGCAACTATCATCGTTGCTTATAACAACACCTATAATATAAAACAGAGAGATATTTACATCAGACATAGTTCAGTAAAACAGTTACTGAAGATTGGTGTGACAGCATTGGATTTCATTAGATCAGAGAAAAATCCGGTTGATCAATTCACTAAAGGTTTAACCATGAGAGTAGTTCTGGAAATTTTAAGGGAAATGGGGCTTAAGATCATTCATAGAGGACATAAGGTTTCCATAAGATGCACTACTTGCCCATCCCTATGGCATACAACAGTGCACTTGAGGTTGAGTTTCGACTCTTAATGATTCATAGCCCTTTGTGGTTGTCCTATTGAGACGGACTTGATGAATTCACCATTGATTAATTCAAGGTTGATTTTAACTCTTAATGATTTTCATAACTCTATGTGGTGTTCCTACTGATACGTACTTGATGAACTCAACGACCTATGATAAGGTTGACTTTTAGGGATCTTAATGACTTCAAGACCCTTGAGGGGTAGTTTATGATGTATAGTCAATATTGAAATCACCTATGTGAGTGTGAAAGTGGGGGCCTCTTTCTATAAAAAGCATGGGAAACCTTTTTAGAGAACTTATTAGAACCAAGATATGTGCCTGGCCTGAAGGCGTTTATGATAACATCGCGGAATCTGTATAATTCTAACGGGTTAAAGTATGTGTTGTGAGGGTCTCAACTGAAGAACAATAGGTTCAAGAGTACGTTCACTTGAATTTATTTAGTTGTTTCCTCACTTCACTACGTGTCAATTCAAATCGCAAGATATTGACACTTAAGTACAATTCACCCAGTCTTTGCTCAATTCCTATTTTTAAAACCTATATCTCTTTTATGCCTTGGACAATCAATGTGTATAGTATTGTTGGATACATTAATTGATATTGCTTGCATGTAATGATTTTTTATATCACATGTGTTAAAAATCATTTAGTATAAGTAGTGTTAGGATTCTTTGATAGTGGAGAAGTGGAGAAGTCACGTAAGTGACTTTTTAACTTTTCCCACATCGGTTGTTCTAAAATAAATAAAGCCACTTATATACCTTGTGGTCTATTTACCTTCCAAGGAACTAACCCTCATGCATGAGAAAAGATATAGTGTATCCCCACACGTGTGCACCATCACCACCACCTGCCTGTCCTAAGTCCTAGACCGCGTCCTAGGTTTTGGGGAATAAAAAAATATTGTTTTATTACCAGGTTTTACTCAAAAGTTTTCTGATCAAGACTTAGTCTATTTTAACCAATTCTTCCACGTTTGTAACAGCTTGCTACCCACGTTTTATAACAACTATATTGGCTATAACTACTGTTATATTTCAGCCGTCATGAACATCTTTCACTAAGTGTAACAGCTACTTTATATTGGCTAGTTTTTTGCAGATATATATTGAGCAGTTGTTTAGTACATTTAACACACTTACAACATAACTACTTACGAAATTATTCACCTTTTTCTTACTTCGTTCTTGAGCGGTACATATACAAGTTCCATACCTTTACTTATGAATGCACATGAGCGAGGGTAGTAGTGTTCAAACCTTGGCGAACATTCGAAAAAAATAGTATAGCATCTCGGTTGTCCCGAAATTTGTTCTTAAGGCAGTGGATTCTTCACGACATTAGTCTTCTACTAATCTGGTTCGTTATTTTTTTAGAATACTTGTTTTTTTCTTACATAACGTAGTTAAAGTTTTTTCGCACATAAATATTTTTGAAACAGTTACAGTTTGTTTTCTCGGACTAACAGCAAGGGCTCTAAAGAAAGAGAATAGAGATTTCAACTTTGTGGTGGCGAAGACTCCGAAGAGGAGATGAGAATAGAGATTCTAATTTATTTTATTTTTTGAGTAATAATCCCATGAATAAAATATATTAATTAAATATAATAAAAATAATAAATAATAATTAAACAGGTATTTTAGTGATTAGGTATGTTTTTGTTTTAAGTGGTCATTATTCTTTAGATGAATAACTAAAAAAATCATATTAATATTATAGTTGACCCAAACTATCATGTGAAATATTTTAAGTATAATTTATCATCATACCCCTACTAATATATATCTTCTAAAAGTTGCACCAGACTTATAAGTGATATATTAAAACGTATGAAACAACAAGGTGTTGTTAACAAAAAACCATAAATCAAAAAGCGTAGCACAAATAGGGAACTAGATTGGAATCTCTCTTGTGGAAGCTTTCCAAGACATTGACACTTAAAATGGGTTATAATTGAAGATCAAATGTATTTTTCTAAGGATTCCGTTGGAAGTAATCTTTCCAGTGTTATTTTTTAAAATGAATATCTACGATAAATTATTTTTTATTTAGTTGTATCATGCCAATTTATGTGGGTTTGTATTTAATTTCATCTAATACATCTGAATTTGATACATTGAAGAATTTTTTGCTTTTGTATGTATGACCCTAGTTTTCTGATAAATTGGTACTTTGATGACATGAAATTGATATAAATTTTACTAATCAATTAATAATAGTATAGTAAATTTCACCATTTATTACTCACTTTTGATATTATTGAAGTGATTTTGGTGACCATGCTTCTCTTTTCCTCTCACTTGATGTATTTGACGTAATATCCAAGTCTTAAATTGAACTTCTAGCTGAAGTTTGTAATACTAAATCATATCTTTATGGATTAGCAAATGGGTTTATAGATTAACTTTTTGTGTTGATGTCATACTAAATCTATTTTTTATGTTTGTGCTTTGACAGTTAAGAATTTTCCGATATGAAAAAGATTAATTAGCATATTTCTTAAGAATTTTCCTTGTGTTTTTTTTACAGTGCCCAGATACAAACTATCTATATATGGGAGACTATGTGGATCATAGTTATTGTTATGATGAGACTGGTACTGTAAGTACACTCTAGTTCTTTACTTTGTCTACTTAACTATAAATTCGTATGCGATTTTGACTGAATTATTATTTTAGCTTTTGGTGGCTCTCAAAGTGCGCTACCCTCACTGCATTACTATTCTTAGAGGAAATCATAAAAGTCGAGAGGTACATAAATAATTGATACACTTCTTACTAGTAATTTATATGTGAAAATGTTTTTAACTTCCCTATTTAAAATGTACTTTTTTTTACATGTACGGATTTTATGATGAATGTTTGAGCAAGTAAGTTTTCCAACCGAATTAACTATTTTATGATTATTGATAATTCAAAGTTTAGGGGTTTTGGTGACAGGTATGGGATTATAAATTTGTGGAAGACATTCACAGGTCTATTTGACTATTTCCCTCTTGTTTTGGTTAGTTAATTTTAGTTTGAACCCACTTACTCTAAAAAAATTATCATATAAATGATAATTGTATATATGATTAATAATTGAATTAGAAATATTCTATTTACATGGTGGATTATCACCATCAATTGACAACAAATTATTTGGGGTAGTATAAATTTTTTCAACATTTTCACTTGAACTCAATGAGTAATTATAAATGGTTTTTCAATGTATAAAATTGTTTTGTTGTATGAAAGATTAGTGTCTATTCGAATCTAACATGCATTATGTTTATTCCTTTCAAAGGAGACGAAATAATCAGATATGACTGTATGACTATATGAAATTCATCCCATCACTGGGTCAATGGGATCCATTCCATCATTAAAATGTTCAATCCACCTTTAATGCACCTACTACTCATGTAAAAGATCACTCTTATTACTGATACAGTGGTCATCCTTTGAGGACTATTCTGAAAATGGACCTTTATCAATTGAAAGACTGAACATTGTTGAAGCCACCTCAAATACATTAGGAAGTCATGTATATGAATCTAGATAATTTATTTGTTAAATATAATTTTCTTGGTTATTTAGTGTGTAAAGCACTCAGTCTATATGTTTGATGGGATGAATCACATCAGGTTATGTTAAAATTGCATGGAAATAACTGTGATTGGTATATTGTAATCAACTTTGTAATATCATTCCTTCTGTAATCACATTACCATTGATATGTGGGTTTTCATTACATAACAACTACCTATGAATGATCCATTACAATCGTAATCGTAATGAACATTTTTTTAAAAACTAAAATAATATTTTTAAACTTAACATATTATGTTTTTTTGATTAAATAATACATGTAAAAATTTATATTATTAGTTTAAAAACTAAAAAAATTATATATTATATTTAAGATACTACATATAGGCATTTATTATACTATATTACTTAAGATTGTTATATATTGGTGGTATAACCATAATATACAAATAATTATAACAAAAATTATATTATTTCTCATACTTGTTAATCACAAATCATCATATTCATCAAAATACTAACATGAAATAGAAATTATTATTAAATCTTTACTTCTTGATAAAAATTAAACAAGTTATCACACAACTAACCAATCGAATTCTAAATCATATCAACCTTTCGAATATTATATATAATATTCTCACTAAAAGATAATATTGAAATATAAAAAATTTAAGATTTATCGAACTATATATACAAATCCTTTACTTTTTTAATATTTTATTTTATTAAAATTATTAGTACTTTATAATAATAAAAGGATAACCTTATATCTTAAACAACTTATTTATCATCTCATTTAATTAAATTAGGTACTAGGACAAGTTTAAAATCAATCAATCCAGTACATTCTCATTCAGATAGCATACCAAGCACTATATAATGATTACAAATTTCATTACATTACCAACTCCATTACCTGAACTCATAACATTCAGTCACCACGAAATATTTAACAAATATTTCGTGATGACTGAAATAATATGACGTTAAGATTTCTCTGATAAACACTATATCTTCCCAAAGTAACTCATGCATGGGTTAGTAACAGGTTTGTTTATGAAATCCATTAGACGTCTAAATTCCATTATTTGTCTAAGTCCCATCAACTGCATACATCCGACCAACTGTCCAAATTCCCGTAACAGACTTAAACCTGTTAAGTGTATAAATCCCATCAACTATCGAAATCCCATGAACATTCTATATCACTTCGACAGTCTAACAAATGTCTAAATCCCATCAAAAGATTAAATTCCATCAATAGACTTAATCCCATCAACTATATATATCCCATCAAGCGTCTAAATCTCATCATTTTTCTAAATCTCAACTAACTAAATCCCATCAACTACCTAAATCCTATCAACTACCCAAATACCATCAACATTACAAATCCCACTGACAGTCTAAATCACATCAATTGTCTAAATCTAATCAACAAACTTAATTCCATGAATAAACTCATTAGACGTGTAAATCTCATCATCTGTCTAAATCGCATCTAACTGGAAATCTGAATTTTTAATAAAAATAAGTTTTTTCATTTCAAAATAAATCAAATTAATAAATTATAACTATATTAATGAAATTTGCAAATTACATATTACATCAAAAGTTAAGAACAATAAATATTTAATTTTTTTAATTAGTACTTAAAAGTTATATAAGAATGAAACTATGCAAATGAGATGTTTTACAAATTACAAAAGCATAGAAAATTAATTTATAGTTGAGACTGATTTGGAATTACTAATTAGGGTTTATCCATTTAGCGCCAAGAGTTAACTAAGTAAAGTGTATGTTAATTTAACTAAATAGGTTGATTTTGATTATAATTATATATTCATAATAATCAATAATTGAAAAAGTACCCCGAAACCATATTTGAAAGGTGGTATCAGAATTAAAAATCAAAAATAAAAATCGACAATTACTATCATAAATAAAAATCGGGGGAAAATAAAAAACAGAATCAGAAATTTCATAATTTTATATATAATTCTGATTTTTTTTTTTAAATTTGAAAATCAAAATTTTGAAAATTGAAGCATTCAGAATCTGTTCCAAATTGGAAATTTCGGCTTATATCTCCATGCCTTTTCCAGATGAACAACAAAGTGAGTAACTCTTTAGAAATTATTCGAGTAACCTCAACATTCAGTTATGACTAGAAAAATAAAAGTAACCTCAAAGCCTTAAGTTGTACAGTATAAAAAAAGAGTACTAAAAAGTAAGAGAGATACTATTTTATGTCATATGCTAGATCTGTAGAACAAGGCATTACAAATCTAACATATGACATAGAGTAGTCAATTGATTTATGGGTAATTTCTAGTTAAAGGTCTACCACATCCTACTTACTAAAAAAAGAGGGTCAACTATCATGGTTAAGACTATAGTTAGTAGTTAAAAAGACGTATATATCCCTCTGCTATAACTATGGGTATCTGACGGAATAAGAACTTTTTGCAGGGCTTTTTGAGAAACCCATCACCTAAGAAGCTATTTTAATAATACCGGTGGGTCCTGGTGTGTTATAAAATTAAGTACTGAAATAAAAGGAACCACAATACCGCAAGTGTACGGTTGTCCAAGTAATACTCTGACTAGTCGGATTCGTTCTCAGTGATTGAACTGGTATAACCCAAGTGTTCAACAGATTAGTAGTAATTGAAAATGCAGAAAATAAAAGATAAAAGATATTTATTTGGTTTCGAGTTATTAAACTACTAGACACAAAGAATCAATTACTGGAAATAAATACTAAAAGACTAAGACGCTGATATGAGCTATACTTGAGTCTCGCTAGGGAAACACCTAAACTTACCTAATTAAAGCTTTCATTAAGGGCAGAACTGATATTTCTATATTAGTCGGGATTCTAGATTCTCCTAGCCCCCGTCAGGGTGGACCTAGGAGCTATTATTAGGTGTTACAAACCACGCCAGGGCGATTATAATCCACCTTCGAATGGTCAAGTATTCTACCCAATTGGCTATAAGGTTAACTAAGTCCATCAGGATCAATAAATTCTACCTTACGTTTATTATCTAGTTCTGTAATTAAACCCCCCATCAAGGCGATCACTTCCCCACCAAAGTGAATAGCTTAGTTACTATGACCTAAGTTTGATTCATGACTTCAAAATTAGTTAAATTAATATAAAATAATAAGCAATATGAAATACCCAATTCAAATTAAACTAGAAACTAATCCCAAATTACAATACGTGAATTAAATAAATTAGGGTTCATCCCATTACGATTCTCAAGTAATTAAGGTTTAGCTCATATTGAAAGTAAAAATAATAAGGAAATTAATAATATACATGTCCTAATAACATAAACAAAATAAGAACCAAGATAGAGGAATTGGCTTGAACTGTTGTTGGAGGAAAAGGATTCTCCAGCTTCTGCTCTTTCTTCCGCCTCTTGACGCTCTCTCTAAGGATGATTTAATATGAAGGTTTAGTGAGAGGTGCTGAATAATTAGGTCTAATAGGTGTATTTATAGGTGTTAGGAAGCCCTAGGTCGAATTTACTTGGAGTGGAAGACAAGTAAAGAACTCTTTAATTCATAACCCTAAAATCTAGGAAAGGTAAGATTCTGCTGCTGATTTGTTTTGGTCATATCTCTCTCAATACTTATCCGTTTGATGCGTTCCAATAGTCGAAACCGCTTGTCTCGGAAAGATATTTCCATTGGTTCAGACCTTTGTCCAAAATTACTTGCCAATATTAAGTTATGATCTCGTCTTTGAAACGTGGCTGGAATTTCAGATTCATATGACAGCTTTATCTTTTCCTTCTTTGCATATATCCTTCCTAAATCTTATTATTTCCATGTAAATATCTTTCCTTTACTTCTTTGACTTGACTTGGTCTCTAATTAATTACCATATATCTTTTAAAACTTCACTTTAAATAAATAATTAAACCGCATATGGTTTAAAAATAATAAATCAATAATCAAGACTATAAATAGGAAAGTGCACTCTAAAATTAGAAACTCGACTCAAATACTTCCTAAAACACTAAAAATAAGCTAAGACTCTAATTCTCACTTCTCCACCTTGTGTTGAAATTTAAGAACATACTAACTTTGCACTAAAAATAATCAAATTAACGCATAAAAGCTCTAAAAATGCAAATAGTCTAATTCCAAGGGGAGAAAGTGCAATATGACGAAATATGAATAAAAGTCTAGATAATGAGTCAATAATTCACGTAAAATGATGTTTGTAGAGGGCTAATATTTAGAACAAATAGGGAGACATCAAGACCCCCAACTCAAACCTTTGTCGTTCCGACAAAGTAAGATTAAAACAAAGACCTTTTTAGGTAAATGCAGATGGTAGAATCTAGTAAATATTCCCAAAGCACAACTTAAAACAAATCTCATATAGTCTAGTCTAGGAATTAATACACATACAATACATCATGCAAAATCAAACACAAAATAATATCAATCAAAAATTAATTTTACAGTGCTAGAAGGTTACGCTTATTACTTATTTCAAGATGGTGGCTATAGGGTTCCTCGATTTTTACTTGCTTTGAACGCTCCACTTAACATATTCCCTATTAAATCACTATGCATCTAGGAATCACGAGGTTTTTATGGTTTTAACATAGGCCGAAGGACGCTATGGTATGTATATTTGGTAAATTTGAAGTGAGCTTTTGGCTCTCTCCTCACTTACCATCAACAAACTGTCCAAGAGCTTGAGTTTACACTCGAATACGTTCTTACTCAACCCATTTGACAAGCTAATGTAGCGTCCCCAAATTAACCCAATAAGCACTAAAGATGATTCACCTAAAAATTTCCTCTTTGCCGGTCCAAATATATATTCTTTTCAAATTAATTTTTTTCTTTTGTATAGCTCTGAATCTCTTCTTTTACTGTTCGAGATATCATGCTATTTTTCATAAATTATGCCTTTTCATAACTTTAGCTTTTTAGCTTCTTTTTCATTTACTATTACCTCGGCAAAGGGTTACAATATAATCATTGTGAATCATCATCAAAATAAAACATAGCACAATTGATAAGCTCAAACATCCCAACCCAATGTAAATTCCCATAATAGTGGACCCACCACCCCAAACTCAAGCTTAAGACAGGAAGTCTCAGGATCGTGATTCAAGTGCGGGTCATATGGTCATGCCTAACAATCTAAAGAAATATTGGCTCATAATGTGGCGACAAGAGAAAGGCTTATAGGCTAAAAATTTGGCTAAGAAGGATACAATTAATTTAGGGATAGAAGGCCAAAAAGGATTCAAAGGGCTAACAAAGAACTGCCTCTATCATTTTCCTATATACATAGCTCGCCTCTAGTTCATACCTAAGTGGGTTTTCTACTCATTCAGATCTCACGTTCTACAAACCACCCATTATCCTTAAGCACAAGTTTACTTCTTTTGCATTGTTCATTAATTTTTCCTATCAATTATCGCATATTTGCATGCAATCTAAGTGTGTTTTATACTAACTCCTAAAGTCAACTATTTTCTATCATAAATTCATAAAAAGCATGTTTGGTAGAGGCATTTAAAATACTCTACTGCTCTACAGTCAAAACATTCCTCAAACTAAATTTTTTTTTTAAAAAAAGTAAAACACATAAAATTGGGATGAGGCAACGAACCCCACCCCAAATTCAAAAATGAGTCGTGTCCCCACGACTCGAAAAGACTCAATGAAATAAAAATAGCAAATAGTGCATATAGAGAAATGGTAAGGAAGAAAGAAAACATACTCTTCGAGGCTATTGCCTCGCTTGATTAGTACCCAAAATAGGGTGCAGTGATTGCCTTGTACGTAAACTTCTAGTATCACCAGTTTCGCTTTCCTTTACATCCTCTTATGATCCATCCCAATCAATCACACTCTAGAGATCTCTTGTTTCTCATCTTCTTCCAACTCTCGAATACTCTCTCATTTGACAGTGTTCATCCAGGAACATGTTTTGAACACCGCTACTAGCGCCCCAAAAGCTTTCATTCATCTCTGATATAGGAATATTTGATTAGAAGAGGTATTGGCATCTTCTACTCCCTAATCACAATTGCTTGCTTTTTAGGATTTGAACCCACCAAAAACCAGTTCCTCTCTAATTGCTTGACTCGAATTATCTTGTAATTTATTCCTGAAATAGTACCAATCTCAATTGATTTCTTCTAGACTTTACCTAGTACCTTGCATTGATACTTCATCTCCCATAACACTTGATAATAACTCTATCATCTCTTTATCATCTCTTTTGACCCCCAACTCAAAGCTTTGAACACTCTTGAAATTTGTAACTCTTGATCATAGGTGGAACAAGCTTTATTTGGATTAGGAAGGTCTTTGGATGACAATTCTCTATATGGGTATGATGGAATCAAGCTTTGATGATATGGGTTTAAGGAATTTTGGATGAATTTAGAAAATTTAGACTCTTGATTCATGGATTCTATGTGTTTTGATATGATTTGGGTGGTTGAATCTTCTTTGTAATGATCTAGGGAAGGATTTGGATATGAATTAATGGTGATTTGGTTGTGTTTTGATGTTAGGTGAAGGTTTGTTGAAGCTTTAATGGAGTTGGGAAGGGTTTGGAGAAGAAAGTGAGGCTTAAGGATTGAGAAATTCGGATTAGAACTCACCTCTACCTCTTTATAACCTTAAAAACGCATTTTCTCTCTCTCTCTCTCTCTCTCTCTCTCTCTCTCTCTCTCTCTCTCTCTCTCTCTCTCTCTCTCTCTCTCTCTCCAGCGGTGTAGAGCGGTATACCGACTGTAGGGCCCGGTATACCGGTGCTGCTGCTCTTTGAAACCCAAGTTACGGCAAAATACCCGAGTTGTAAACACGTGGGCCCCCCATTTTGCCTGACCGGGTTACCAGTGGTGTGACCGGGTACCCGGTGGGAAATTTTTTTCCAAAAACCAAATTTCTGCCTTGAACACGTGGCGACACCCGTGGCCTCGGGTTTTCTGCCCTGCGGTATACCGCCGGTAGGGCCCGACATACCGGTGGCAGGTCAGAATTCTCCCAAAAAATTTCGTTTTTGCTTCCCAAACTCGATTTCTTTGCTACCTGATCATCAAAAACACTAATACCTTCCTCAATAATGCACTATCAACTAAAAAATTGTGTAACTATATATTATACACTAAAAAACTAAACAAGGAAAGCAATTATAGCTTGGGTTGTCTCCCAAGAAGCACTTTTGTTTATTACGTCTTTAAGTTCGACGCGTTACCTTCCATGAAGATAGTATTGAGGCCCTTGCGGTTATCCTCCTCTTAAATTTGCCTCTTCCTTGACATGTAAACTTTAAAACCTTCCCCCTTAGAATTCTATTTAATCGATCTCTGAAAGGGGGAGGGTAGTATCTTTGTTTCGCCTTCTTACTTTTCACGACGAAACGTTTTCTTAACCACATGATAGTATATAACCATTCTCAACGGTATAAGCTCATTTGGACTCTCTCTAATCTCGCGTTCCTCTTTAAAATGTGGTGGGTAGGTGCTCCTCCTTGCCGCTTTACTCTCGCGGTGTAGCACCTTTCTTGCGTAGCACATGGTTGAACTTTGTGGTGGTGGAGGTGATTCAAATTTCTCAGCTCTAATCTCATTCATGATTCGGGGTAGAGATGGTAATTGGTGAACTTTTTGTGGTGGAGATTCAACTTCTGTTTTAGCGTGAAACTTGAATTCTTCAATTGATTATCAGAGCACTTCAGATTCGTCTTCGCTGTCAACCCAATCTTCCACTATTACCTCGTAATATTTTTGCTTTGTAATTTCTATAACCTCGATCACCACCTCTTCTAGGTTGCGTTTTGTATCTTGATCATGTGCATACACTATATGAATATCAATTTGTGTGATAACTTCTAGGAATTGCGTTGCTACTCCTTCTTCTACCATGCTAACAAAATTCTCAACCACATGGTGGTCTCCATTTATAATCGGCATGGTGGTCGTATCACTATCACTAACATTGTCTTCCAACAATTCCTCCTCAACTACTTCTTCAGGAGAATCATACTGGGAAGCCAGTTCATCTAGCATCTGTTTTATTTTTTTCATTCTGGCATTTCTTTCCTGATCTCTTGCCTTTTGCTCTTGAAATCTTTAGGTGATTTTTTCTTCGTAACGGCATTCGAATTTGGGGTCTTCATAAGACTTGCAATTACTCTCGGCAAAGTCATGATAATTATATCTAGAACCCCTTTTGTCTAGCATCCGGTCTATTTTTGTGCTACGTTCCTCGCTATCGCGTCTGTATTTAGCAATTGTTTCATTCAGATAGGCAAGAGTTATTTGTGGAGGTTGTTGAATGTTCCATATTTGATCTTGTTGATAGTGATAAGATGGTTGTTCTTGATAGTGATACGGCAACTTTTTTTTATTATTCCTGATTCATTGGTTGTTCCACCTTGTATTGAAATTTAAGAACATACTAACTTTGCACTAAAAATAATCAAATTAATGCACAAAATCTCTAATAATGCAAATAGTCTAATTCCAAGGGGAGAAAGTGCAATATGACGAAATATGCATAAAAGTTTAGCTAATAAGTCAATAATTTACCTAAAATTATGTCTCTAGAGGGCTAATATTTAGAACAAATAGGAAGACATCAAATACCTACTACACATATACCTATATGTACTTATTTAATCATAAACATATATCCATATATAGATGTAGTAGAAGCAACCGTGATTCTCTCTCCAAACTGCAGCAACTTCATTCTGTCTCTGCAGCCTAATATACTGACCTTGCCGTGAAAACAGTAAAGACGGAGGAATAGTATCTTCATCGCCAGACACAAGAAGCGATACCAACGGTATGTATTCTTTCTCATTCGACTGGTGTCTGCGTTGTGGTATGAATAGTAGTTAGAATACCTTGATAACCGACGTGTAATCATAACAATGGTATATGAAACTGTAAGTTCGGTTTCCGATCTTGTAAATCAAACTATCGTTAGGGGTACACACGTGTATATAAATGTAAGAAATAGTGGTGATGGGTGTATGAGAGATTACGGTGGTAGTGGGTATTCGTTTGTTGAGTAGCAGCCCTACTTTTTTATTAATGTATATATTTTAAATTCGATTGGATATCATGCAACTGAGGTATAACTGGTTAATAATTTTTTTCCAGTTTGTTTTGTGTGTATACCGGATAATGTCAAAATACAGATGCACTCTAATGAGCGTTTTCAAGATACTGCATGATCCAAACATGACACTGGGGTATTTAGATGCATGTGTCGTGTCACCATCTTATGAGCTTTTTGTCGCGCTTTATAAACATGAGAACGATACAAAAATGGAGAAATGCAACAGTTTGATATCAGACTTACTCATGATGTACAATGAGTTGGCTAGAGCATTTATTTTAGGCAATGAAAAATTAAGTGTCAATGGGACGGATGTGTGTTTAATTATGGGTGTACAAGGAGGTGATGATACGGTGTCGTGTACGAATCGCATTAACAAGGACCATCCCCCTGGTTTAGTAAGCACTTCCCTAGAATAACAATTGGTGTGCTTTTGCAAACAGCTGTTAAGGGTAAGCTTGAGTCCATACTGATGTACAAAAACGAGAAAAGCCTGATGAAGTTCGTGAAATGCTTGAATATGCTTGCAATGTTAACAATATTCTACCCAGCCTATTCTGGTAGAATAATGTAGTGGTACGTACCGGAAGGGTTGGATGAGCTCAAAAATTATAACAAGGAGGCCATATAGCAGACCACTTGATGGACCCAGTACAAGGTTTAGGTAAGGGTTGTTGCGTTTGCGTAGATGGCGTCACCTAGTGGGTTTGTGGGTAGTAACCTGAAATTGCACAATGATTCATTGGCATGCTTTGAAAGGGTTGGAGATAATGAGAAGTTTATTGAGATGTGGGTGATGAATGATTACGGAGTTGCAGAATCGTGGACGAAACGCGTTAGAGTTAGTCATATGTTGTATAATGTTTGTTACATGCAAAGGAAGGACAGATCAATACTTCGCGGCAATGATCATGATGTTGATAATGACGGGTACGAGGACGAGTTAGTCTCGTGTGAGATAGGCATGGGCGAAATTAGCCGAATGGGCATGTACTTGAACTCTCTCGTGGTGTATTTAGAGCTTTATTCGTGTGTATTACCATGTTTTAAAGTGTACGGATTATAGCCGTGTGGTGTGTATTTGTATTAGTACTCTAGTTGTTAAGCTTATTATTAATCTCGTACTCAGACATAATGTTATTATGTATGTTGTTTATCGTATTATATGTTAACGTTTACCGAGTGCTATACAGTGTTGGTGTATGAAAAGATTGTGGATATGGCTCTTGTAATGGAATACATATATTAACCCCATGTGGTACATGAAACATGCCTTACATGTTAATGGTCGCTAGGCCCTTGTAAGTGGTCTGTACCACAAAGGATGTAATACTGAATGTGTTAACAAATGTCATATTGATGCAAGGTCATCACCACACAACATTTGCCAAATCTAAAGTCATGTGTGGTATGGGTCGAATTAACCATGGTTTCTCCTTCCTTACATTGATATATTCATTATGTCATGCAAAACCAACCAATCGTATCACTGAATGACAAAATCATGTAGCAAGTGGTATGCATCACATCCATTGCAAGTATACCATGATCATGATGTACTGTGTATTGTTTGTGTATGTTGTATGCGTCAACCATATGTAATTGTATAGTAATAATACTAAATTATTAGTAATAACCTAAACAATGACCAATTCGATAAAACTAGGCATGATATCTGAAAAAGCATTCCTTCTTCTTTTTATCGTGTGTTCAAACTCTAGCCAAATTTGATTTTTATTTGCTAGCATGCTTGTTTTTATTGAAATTGTGGTGCTATGCAAAGAGTGTGGATATGGATCTAGTAATGGAGTACACATATTAATCTCGTGTAGTACATGACACATGACTAACATGGTAATAGTTGCTATTCCCTTGGAAGTGGTATGTAACGCAATGGATGTAATATTGGTTGTGTTACCAAACATCATATTGATGCAAGGGGAATAAATTACAACATCTGTCCAGGCTAACATCATGTGTGTTATGGGTAGGCTTTTCCATGGTTCTCCTTCATTACATTGATATATTAATTATGGAATAAATATTCCAAACATTGTATAACTGAATGACAAAAACATGTAGCAAGTGGTACGCGTCACACTCACTGCAAGTATTCTACGATCATATTGTACACTGTGTATGTTATGTATGTGGTATGCATCAACCATATATAAATGTATAGTGGTAATGATAATTAAGTAGTAGTAACCTAAACAATCACCAATTCGATAAATCTAGGCATGAAATTTGAAAAATCATTCCTTCTTGTTTTTATTGTGCGTTCAAACTCTAGCCTCTTTATTTTTTGCGCATGTGGTGGGTTGTGTTAGATTGAAGTAGTTATTTAATTGCTAGCATGCTTGTTTATGATTGGGGGTGTGGTACAATGCAAATAGCGTGGATATGACTCTTATAATGGAAAACATTTAGTCGCCCCATGTGGTACGTGACACATGCCTAAAGTTGTAAGGGTCCCAATGAACGTGAAAGTGGTCTGTACCACAAACTTTTTAATATTGGATGTGTTATAAAATGGCATGTTGATGGAAGGTGAACAAATAACAACAGCTGGCAAAGCTAATGTCATGTGTTTTGCCGACCTTACATTGCTAGATTCATTATGGCATGCAAAACCCACCCTTCGTTTCACTTAAGTACAAAATCATGTATAAAGTGGTATGTGTCACACCCATTGCAAGTATACCATGATAATACTACACATGTGTGGGTTGTATACATGTTATGCGTCAACCATGTTGTACGAATGAGTGACTGTTTTGATATGAACCACGTAATTGACATAGACTCCCATCGTGGCCTGAAGTATGCAAGCCATCATCTGAAAGGGAATGCGCCATATCGTGGTACTTGTATGACACTCTTGGGTTCCATACATGTGCGATAAACTAGTCGAACTGTGTTCTTGTGAGATTGTAGCATACGCTTGATGACGAATTGAATTACATAAGCTTGATTAAAATTTCAGTATATTAAATATATATTGTTGGTATATTGAATTGGATAATGAACAATTGGATAAAACTATGTATTAAATTTGAAAACTCATTTCTTCTTCTTTTTATTTGGGGTTTCAAACTCTAGTCAAATTAGATGTTTGTTTATTTTGTGTGTATGTGGTGGGTTGTGTTAGATTAAATGAATTATTTATTTGCTAGCATTCTTTTTTTTTATTGGAGATGCGCTACCCTGCATTGGAATGTACATAGAAGACAAAATGTGGAACAAAGTACATAATACAAATAAAAATAAAATAAAATTTCTAACATTAGTAGATTGAAGGATTACATTGTCGGGGTTCATACAAATCTGACCAGACTCTCATTGTACAACATTATGCGGTCGAAGTATATTCCTCACCTGGTCCGCTCACCATTCCTCATGTTGACCTAAATCAACTCCTCCGCATACCGGTAGTCTGCGACTTCGTGATCACTACCACATAGGAGCTTGTTCTCTCTCCATATAAAATGACACGAACAGAACCAGGTAGGGACAACCTGTGATTGTATTACCCATGACTCCGCCACACCATACTCCGTCATTACCCATATATTGATAAAGTCCGACCGACCCCTAATTGGAACAAACAACGCAAGCGGTTGTTGTACCACCTTCAAGCTGAAACAGGTAACTCCACCGGGCAGCGCCAGATGTAAAAACTCGTCACTGTTTAGAACATACGCAATGATATAGTGGCGATGGATGTCAATCCCACTACCAGGAGAAAGCGCTACTTTGGCCCTCGGAAGAGCGGTCCAATGAAGAGCCCCATTTAGCAAGACACATGTACTGTATAGATGAGGGAAATTAAAATCCATGTTTCTCCATGTTTGGTGTTCATGTTGTACATAACGATAAAACTTAGACACCCATATCGATGAAGTACACCACTTTGTAGTTGTCTGTGGTTGTGTCCACACCTAGGCCAAATGCCCTAACAGTTGCAGGTTTTGACCGACGTGAAGAGTGAACCAAATCTACCCAAGGGGCATCATGTACGACATCGGCAGCGCTGTGCAGCAACCTGAACTCTCACAAGGCTGGGTTGTCCACCACCAAACAAAATTGTCTGAAAAACAAACCAAACCGTTGCACGACCAAGAAACGTTTGGAGTGCTGCGGAAGCAATCGGGTGTGTTCAGATCTTCTTGTATGAGATTTAAAGCGTTGTACTAGTAGAAGGACATGGTTGAGTATGGTTGTTGATGTATATGTATGTTGGTCAGAATGCATGCGTATTTGAGGCTATTGCTATGTAAGTAGCGTTGTAAAAAAAACTACCCTCGTATCAAAGTTTCCAGCCTTTGCTAACACACGTAAATTAAATCAATTTTTTCTCTGGTAGCCGAACAAGGATCATGACGACCAAATCCTCGAGAAGTTCATTAGCCATGTCTGCCATTGTGTGTGTTGTAGAGCGTATATGTTGTGTGCTACAAGTAGTGGGTGTAATTTTGCAGATGAGAATAATGTTTGTCTAAATTGGGAAACGATCCTAGTATATATAGAGTGTGGAAGACGAAGGGTACCAATTGATGCGTGACAGGCGTTTAAGTGGAAAATTGTTTAGGTTCCTCTTGGTGGGCGGGAGACTTGAATTTGATTGGGGAAGTTAAACGGTGTTTGTAATGTCAATTGGTGCACGTGTATGCTGCCTATTAATTGTCTTTAATGTTTTTTTATCAGTCAACTTTGCATATTGTCAGTTAAAAAACGCTTTTACAATGGGTTGTTTTGACTATCAGCTACTCGTATTTGAGAAAAAAAGTATATGTATGCAAATAAATGAGAATATTCTTCACAAAAAACAAAGTTGTGTGCGGGTAATCACAAGTCAACGGAAGTTGTCAAAACATGTGGGATGCGAAAGCTTTCAGTGTGGCGTATACCACTTTGATATGTTAATGCATATTTTGTGTCTAATGTGTATATTGCAATGTGGGTGGTGCATGCCACCTAGGTAGCATTTGATCTATATTATATGCATGTTAGGGGACTTAATATATAGGTAAATTAACATGAGTGGTCTATACCACACTTAGTTTGTTATGCATGTGTGTGTGGAACCACAGATATATAATAAAGATTGAAGTGGTGTGTATGTGTGATGCATGTGTAAATGTAGTGCTTGTTGTGGTATGTGCTACATGCACGATTGAAGATATCATTGTCGTGTGTGGTGGTAGTACGTGTTTTTCGTAGGACTAACACGCAAAAAGAATGGTTGTTCCGATACGCCGAAACGTACCACGATCGGTGCAACCGAATCAAAGGACAGTAAAACAATGACATTAAGCGTTGAACATCCCCCATTGTATGGATTGTAGTCAAATAATATAAAAATGTGATAATCGATATGTTTTACACATACATAACTGCAATATATGGCATACATATTCGAAACGTTTTCATAGGTTAACAGTACATATTTTTTGTTGTGGTACCCCATTGTTTGAAATCTTGTGCACCGTATCTTGGGCCTTATTCTCTCAGAAATAGATAGCTTTATTTTCTTGGTGGGGCGCCCTGGGGGTTCTTGCATATCGGTGGAAATATAGTTATAACATTGGGAGACGCGTCACTAAGAGAGAAGGTTGATAACGCAGGCACTTTGGTGGAGTATCATTCCCTGTATTTGGAATTGTGGAAGTAGGGTTCTATGTAATCATACGTCGTACCTGGTTTGCTAAATTCGAGGGCTCTGACGGCATGCTCACATGGGAATTCGTTGTGCTGCCACTTACCACACGAACAAGAATGTGCGTCTATGTAGACCATCATTGTGGGTTCCCTTCAGATTTCAAATACATGATTGCTGGATTGATATACATCCCATGTGCGCAACAACTTGAAATTCGTGTCGTATTCAACTTGTCTTGATGGAAACAGCTCAGATATCCAGTCGTTAGCTACAACGGACATGTCGAAAATCTGTTTCATCAACAAGAGGCGTAACTTTTCCACAAAATCGGCCACAGTAAGCTCACGCATATGTACTATTTGGTTATTGAATGACTCAACGGCATTCAGTGTCATCTCGTTGTATCGGTTTCCAACAAAGTACGCAGTCGTAATTTTGAATCGGAAGGTTGGACATGAACTTCATGGCAGCGCATCCACCTATACGTAGGAATTCATCCATATGATGGTCAAACAACTCAAACGACGGTGTGTACGCTGCGTTCTTCCACGCAGCAACTACAACACACCTAGTGCGTTCCGACAAGAGCGGCTCAAGATTACCCTTTAAATGTCTGATATAGAACAAATGGTGTGCATCAGGGAAAACATCCCGCACTGCATTTATTATGCCGCGGTATCGGTCTGAAACAAAAACAAACGCCCTCCCGGCTACTAGAGGCTTTAAGAATTTCATAAACGCTTCCCAGTTCTCGTTGTCTTCCGCCCTTACAATCGCAAACGCAACTGGGTATAGACCTGGATAACAACACATTGGGAAAAAACCATATGACTATTACTTTAACCAGGACTATAAAATGTAACAGCCTTATATTTACCAGAATTGCCGTCTTTCGCAATCGCCGCAAGAAGCGTCCCCTTAATATTTTTTAGAAAGGTGCCATCCAAGAAAATGACCGGTACGCAAGATCGGAACCCCTGTATGCAAGCTCCAAAGGCCCAATGTGCATGTTCAAATTAGCGTGTCACGGGGTCCGACTCAAACAGAGAATCTCCAATCGGGTCAAATACCTTAAGCTTCGCAAAGTACTCCTTAATCGTATTATATGACTCGCTAAGGGCACCATTTATCTCTTATGTGGCATTATTTAAGAAATAATATGAAATATCGTTATCAATAGTGAACCCATAACTGTCGCGCATCCGATTGATTACATGTTTGGGTTTCATATCCAGCGTGGATCGGACATTGTCGATTACCAGGTCAGGAACCAACGACGCAAACATCCTCTTGCTCTTCATTCTCTGATTAGCCGCCCCACAAGAGGTTACATTGAAAAACGACTTTAGGTATACCAACCAATCTCATTTTTTCAACGATGCATACACCCACCACTGACAGTCGGTTATGTCACGATCGCGACATACAACCCCTACCTTGACACAATTATTGTGCTTGAACGTGTAATTATATCCAGTTTCACAGGAATATTTGGCAATGCATATACGGAATTTTGTTAACTCACCATCAATAAATATTCCAACGTCACCTATTGCTGATGGCCAGCTGCTACTCAACAACTCTTTTACTCGATGGTTGTAAAATTTAGGAGGGGAATCATATGTACACTGTAAGCCAGAATCGGTCGTTTGATTTCCTGGGGTGGATGAGCTGGAAACAGATTCAAATTCCACAGTTTTTTTAAAAACAAATATATAAATCTCATTTACAGAACACGCTTGGTCAACCACACAAGAGTTTTAAAGTCAGTTTCGCCATCCATGGAGCGGTTCAGATGGTCGCTGACAGAGGATGCATAAGCGAGCTTCTCGTTGACTGAAAGTATGTTCTTTTTCTTCAAAAAGTTTTACATTGCATAAAACGAGTCAAAACATCCAAGTTGGGATAGATGTTTCTTGTGTACAATATTGAAGTTCACCAGCAAATCCATTTTATACCTGCAGCATGAAGATGTATGATTCCACTATATACCTATACATCATACCTTAATCGAAGCACCAAGAAATGTAATAAACTCATTGATACCTGAAGAAGACTGCTCTGGATGTGATGCTTCGTGTGAATGCTGGAATTCAAAATTCAAATTTGATTTTTGTTGCACATCAGTTGTATTGTATATAGTTTTAATATATATAAATGTCTCTTAAACAATAATAAATCTTGTACTTCCTTTCTATCAAGCTGTCAGAATTAGAGTATATTAGATAAAGTAATGGGACCATCAATATAAGGGTATAATTGTAAGCTTATTTTATCAGTTTAGTTTAAGTAGACCTTTATCTGGAATTTTTTAACTACAGAATTTTATTTAGTATAGTTAATGAAAGTAGGCCTCTATTTAGAATTACCTCTTGATTTATATCTATCAATTCACTACTACAGATCGGTTCTTTAGCGACTAAACCTTTCGCGACTATAATTTTTTAGTCGTTAATAATACATCTTTCGCGACTACTTGTTACTTACGACTATATTCACTCATTTCCGACCACACAAGTAGTCGGTAATGGGTTTTCTAATTTGCGACAAAATGTAGTAGTCGTTTATGATGTAGTAGTAGTCGCTAGTATCTATTTTAATTTATAATATTTTTACACCGATAAAAGTAGTCGCAAAAGATATAGTTATTTTTACGACTACATTTTTAGTCGCTATTTGTTCATACTAGTGACTACTTGTCCATGTTTAGCGGCTACATAATATAGTCTAGAAAGCTGTAAGCATATTTATGACAGTAACTTGTGAATTCAAATCATTAATACCCCCATTTATCTATCTTCCCCATAATTCACTCAAAACCCTCCCAAATTTTTCCAACTAATCATCATAAAATATTATTCCAACACGTGCAAAAGTTTTTCGGGACCAAGCAACTAAGTGGGACCTACACAATTCTCACTTTCTCCAACCAAATTTGTCCAAAATTAGGTATTTGTTCTTCATTAAAACTTTTTGAAATTTATGTTCTTAGATTATAATTGTGTATATAATGTTATATAGTATGATTACGTTGTTAGAAAGATGTTTTATTTTTCTATTGTACATGTTATTGTTTTGTATGAGAATAAAATGCATAAATATTTATATTGTACTCTTTATATTGTTGTAGTTGATTATATTGTTAATAGACGATGGCTTTGGGTATTGATAAGAGTTGGATTAATTCTGTGCATCGTATTTCACATGAATTTGTTAATGGGATAGAAGAATTTCTCAATTTTGCTAGAAAACAAGAGAATTTTAAAGATACTTTGTTTTGTCCGTGTAATAAGTGTACGAACAATCCTCGTTTTAATGTCCAAAAGGTTAGGGCATATGTATGAGATTTAGACAAAGCATGGTGAAATTTTGGAAATTCCCGAGAGTCGATATATAGAAAATGAAAATGTTTAATGTCAGTGAAGATTTGAGAACTAATTACGAGGGTGATGGTCATTTGGGTGACACTGAGATGAGTGACTCAGACAATTCACCACATGGAAATTTTGAAACTTTATTCGAGGAATTGGAGACTGGATTATACCATGGGTGTACAGTAATGATTTCATTAAATTTCATTGCGAAGCTAATGCACGTGAAGGTGAAGAACAAGTGGACTAACACATCATTCACCAAGCTTCTGGAATTGTTGCGTCGCGTGTTTCCCAAACCTCATACCTTGCCCGAGTCTTACGAGGAGTGTAGCAAAAAGTTAAAAAGTTTAGGTATGGGGTACACTACTATCGATGTTTACGTGAATGATTGTGCTTTATTTTACAAGGAAAATGAATTCCTCGACAAGTGTCTAGGATGTAATGAATCCAGAGGGAACCCGAAGAAGGGTCAGAAAGTAGCGAATAAGAAACTCGTGTGTTTTCCAATAGAGTCAAGGTTGCAACAACTTTATGCTTTGAGACACACTACCGAAGATATGATTTGGTACTGTACAGGGAAGAGTACCGACCCAGATGTGTTGCGTCATCCGGTTGATGGTGATATTTGGAAGAGATTTGTAGAGCTACATCTTGAGTTTTCTAGTGAACCTCGGAGTGTATTCTTGGGTCTGGTTATCGATGGTTTTGGTCTGTTCTCTATGCAAACCAACTCATACATCATGTTTCCAGTTATATTGACCATCTACAACTTACCACCGTGGCATGAAGAAAACCATATTTCAGCTTTGTTTGTTGATTCCGGGTCCATGTTCACCCAGTAAGGACATGGATATCTTTCTGAGCCCTAATACAGATGAGTTGAAAGAGTTATAGGAACAGGATTCCTTACGTATGATTCTCACACGAAGCAAGAGTTTAAATGAAGGTTTGTTTGTTTTCCACAACTAATGATTACCCTGCTAGGTCATACACGTCGTGATGGCAGGGTCAAGGTTACTTAGCTTACTCAGAATGCATGGATTCTACATCGTCAAAGAAGGTGAAGAAAGGGGTAGTTTATTTTGATCATAGATGTTGGTTACCTCCCAGACATCTATTTAGAAAAGACAAAGTTTTGTACCCGAGTACCGATTATAGGGCCCCACCAAGGAAACATAGTCCTGCTAATATTCAAACGCAGTTAGATGGGTTGCCTATTGTGTTTCCCGGTAAACACAAGGATTTTGGGGGCAATATCCTGAAGAAAATCGGTCCTCGTCAATTCAGTTGGAAGAAAATGAGTATTTTTTATCGCTTACCTTATTGGTCCAAAAATTTGTTAAAACATAACATTGATGTTATGCATTGCGAGAAGAATGTGTCGGATAGTTTGCTCGGTATAGTTATAGGTCATGATGGAAAAATAAATAAAGATAACGTGAAAGAGAGAATGGATCTTAAGGATATGAACATCAGGAAAGATTTGTGGTTGATATCAAGAGGAGGTAAAGTGATATTGAAGCGAGAAAAGTATACTTTGTCAAAAGATAAGCTGAAAATATTTATTGACTGGTTGAAGGCACAAAAGTTTCCTGATGGTTTTGCATCTAGTTTGAGAAATAATGTTCAAAGTGATACGGGAAACATTTCTGGAATGAAATCTCATGACTGTCACGTGAGGATGCAGTATCTTTTTGTGGCTAGTATCGCCAGGATTATTGAAGATAAGTCGATTAGCGATGTGATGTGTTCAAAGTCATATGTAAGAAAAAACTCAGTAGGAAAGAGTTAGAATCGGGTAAGGCGGGAGTGGTTTAAGTTATGTGTAGACTATAAATGATTTTGCCTCCCGCATTTTTCGATATAATGATCCACTTGGTTATACACTTATACAACGAAGCTTTATTAGGGGGACCAGTTCAGATGTGGTGGATATACCCATTTGAACAGTATTTAAAGAAGTTAAAGGAATATATACAAAACCCAGCTAAGCCAGAGTGTTCAGTCGCCGAGGGATATGCCGTAGAAGAGACTTTGACTTTTATTTCGTGTTATCTTCAAGAAGAAAAAGTAAAGTCCAATGATCCAGGTAGATATACCGATATTGTACCTAAACCTAAATATTTATCCGTATTGAAGAGCCAGTGTAACCCATTAGGTAAAAAAGAGTTTGGTGCTTTTCCATATGTAGAGAAGGAGTAAATCAACTGGTACATCCTACTTAATTGCGACGAGATCCAACATTTAGTGACGTATGGTCATTTAGATTTAATATTTTTTCATTAATGATAAAATAAATATTGACTTTAGTCTTTAAATCTGCAGAGAACACGAAGCCACGCTATCGGGCTCTGAGGACGATAAAGAGAGGAAACACCGACAAAAGATTTAAGATTGGTTTATGCATAAGGCATAGATTCATTCAAATATAAAATTAAGAATCAATGTTAGACAATATTGTTATAATTATTCTCGTTTGTATGTTTATGAAATGAAAAATGTTTATTATGCATTTGCTACACGTGAGATGATTTCATTAGCTAGTAAGTCTCATGGTTCAGTTTATAGATACAATTCATGTGTTGTGAACGATTCAAATGGGTTACTCATGAAAAAGGAGAAAAAAGAGTGACTCGGGATTACTGAATATGTACCACGTATGAAGGGAAACTGTATTACGGTAGATTAGTCAAGATTGTAGAGGTAACATTCGATGGTGGTTGTTCTGTTGTGTTATTCGAGTGTAAGTCGTATAAAACAAAAAATGGGAGGAAATAGAATTCGGTAAACTTTATTAACACATCTAGTCTCTTTTTTGAGCAAAGAACCATACATCTTAGCGATGCAAGCAAAAAAAGTGTTTTACATTGATGAGATTAATTCAAGGAAAACACAAAAAAATGTGGAAAGTTGTTTGGGAAATCAATGATCGGCATGGATGGAGTCTCGAGTTGTGGGGTGCAAAATCACTACCAACTGAAAACGAGAGTATCACGATTCCTTTGGTGAACACGGAAACAGATTACTCACACCTACACTTGACTGGTGAGGAATCCAGATTGACCCATCTCTATTTCATGTAGATTTATTTATTGAAAAAAATGATGAGTTTTTATACGACACGTTGGACGAGTACGCAGATGATGATTTAGAGGAATCCATCTATGTTGATAGTGATGAGGAATTTGTTGACACGAGTGGTTACAAAACTGATTAGAATGTTTATTATATATTTATTGTTTTGTCTTGTCATTTCGTGTTTTTTGAAATTTGATATTTAGGGTTGCAGATTTGTTATGATTAAAGTGTTTTGATTATGTGGAATTTGTTAGAATAGTAATTTGATTGTATAACAGGTGTTTTAAAATTAAAATTGTTCCTTACAATTAAAAAAAAGGAAAAAAACATTTTGGCATTTGCGACTACATTGTAGTTGCTAGTTATAAAGAACTAGACGCGAAAGATGGGGGGTCATTCGCGACTAGTTCATGTGTATGAACTAGTCGAGAAAGACTAAACATCATTAATGACTAGTTAAGTAGTCATTAAAAGTGAATAAAATATCCATTAAAATTGGGCGGTCCACTTCGCCGCCCATTAATACACACGTGTTTCACTCCCGGATATTCGCGACTACAAAGTAGTCGCAAATGAGGTGGGTCCTTCTGTGTTATAAAATAATGCGGATAAAATAGAGGAACCACTAACTGCAAGTGTACAGTTGTCCAAAGTAATATATGATAATCAAGTTCGTTCGCAAGGACAGAATAGGTTGACTCTAATGTTATCAAATAGTGGAATAATTGCAAATACGAAAGAGTAAAAGATGTGATGTTTTGTTTTAGATTTTTGATTAACAAATAAAGTGAAAAAGTCATGTAAATACTAAATTAATTAAACTAGAATGGAAATAACACAAGTAATTGAGGTAGGCGCAAAATAAAAGTAGTACGTGAGTCAGGCTAGGGTTTCACCACAAACTTTCCTAATTAAAGTTTTCCTTTAAGGGTTGAATTAATATATTTACGCTAGTCACTCTTAGCCCCCGTCAAGGTGGACCTAAAAGCTTTCCTACGGTCTTATAAACCCCGTCAGGGTGATTAAAACCACTTTCGGATAATTAAAACTTACCACTTTGGCTATTTGCTAGTCAAGTTTGTCAAGGTCATTGGCGGATACCAACGGCAAATACCTAGTTCTGTATCTAAACCCCCCGTCAAGGTGATCCATACGCCACTATATGGATTAGCCTAGATACTAAAACTTATCCTTAGTTCATGACGCTAAAGATAATAAATAATCACAAGATAAAAGTCAACGTAAAATAAAAACTCAAATTAAATTATTAAATCCCAAATCGGAAAAACAATAATCATTCTAGTTTGGGTTCAACCCAACTTGCGATTCTCAAGTACAAAGTAAATTTAGCTCATAATTGAAATTAAAACTAAACAAATAAAACTAATTGAGTTCATGTTTTACAGATAGTAAATAAAATAAAAGAACCTAATTAGGATGTTGGATTTGGCTATTGATTTGGAGAGGTTGAATTCTCCAGCTCTTGGCTTTTTCCTTCTTCCTAGATTCTGCTCTTTTCTCTAACGCTGTGACTTTGTGTAATATGAATTGTGTGTGAAAATTAAAGTCAAAAGCCTATTTATACTAAATAATTTGGACTTGGGCTATTTCAAGTGAATAGATGATATTTTTAATGGCCCAAATCCACTATTCAAGTCCAAATCCCGTTATTGTTGTACACCATCCACTAAAACGGCTGTAACTTCTTCAATTTAACTCCGAATTGACTCATTCAACTTGCTAATTATTTGTAACTCGATAAGGCACGAATCTTATTTACAACTCAGAGGCTTAATTGGTAGGTCCTAGGGTGTTATAAAATTAAGTGCAAAATAGAGGAACCACTTAACCGCAAGTGTACGGTTGTCCCAAGTAATATATGATAATCAAGTTCGTTCTCAGGGACGGATTAGGTTCAACCCAAATATTAATCAAATAGTACAGATAATTGCTAAACAGAAAAATAAAAGATAGAATTTTGTTTGGTTTTTATAAATTAAAGGATGCAAATAAAGTAAAGACTAAAATTAAATTAACAGAAAAGAAATAAAACAAATAACGACTAACTTCAGATAAGAGAAATACTTGATCCTCGCAAAGGAATCCACTTAATCAATATAATCTATGCTATGTTTAAGGGTAGAATTGGAATTATAATATTAGTCGGGACTCTAATATCTCCTAGCCCCCTGTCGGGTGGACCTAGAAGCTATCCTAAAGTATCATAAACACCTGTATGGCCGAATATGGCTTTTCGGATGATAAGATTTTACCTCTTTGGCTATGTAACTAGTTAAGCCTGTCGGTCAATAACGGACATTACACGGGTATTACCTAGATCTGTATTCAAACCCCCCTGTCGGATGATCACTTCGCCACTAAAGTGAATAGCCCAAATACTAAAAGCTAATTCTAGTTGTTCCTAAAAGAATTAGTAATGAAAACAAAGTAATATCCAATATATAAAACTCAATTCAATTTAAATCTAAACAATCCCAAATTCAAAACATAGATTAATTAATTAAGGTTCATCCCTTTAATGCGATTCTCAAGTATAAAGAAATTTAGCTCATGATGAAATTAAAAACTAACATAAAAGCAAAGGAATTCATGTTCAAATACAAAAGATTAATGAAAAACCTAAAGGGTAGAATGACTATGGTTGGAAGAACAGGATTCCTCCAGCTTCTAGCTTCTTCTCTCCTTCGTGCTCTGACTTGAAAACCTTAAGCCTCTTGTTTAATTCTCTGAAGTGTGTGAAAGTAGGAGGTTAAGGGGTGTATTTATAGGCGTTGGAGGAACCTAGGTCGAATTTTGCTTGGAGTGGAAGGCAAGTCAAAGACTCTCAAATTCGTAGCTCTAAAAGATAAGATTCTGCTGATTTGATTTGGTCATATCTTTTTCAATACTTATCCGTTTGAGAAGTTCCAATATATGAAACTGCTTGTCTTGGAAAGCTCTTTCTATTGGTGTAGACCATTCGTCCAGAATCCATGCCAATCTTTGATTATGATTTAATCTCTAAAACGTGGCTGGATTTTCAGATTTCAAAAGGCAGCTTTATCTTTTCCTCCTTTGAATAAATCTTTCCTAAATCTTCTTATTTCCATGTAAATCTTCTTTCCTTTCATCTTTATCTTCACTTGGTCTCTAAGTAATTTCCATTTATCTTTTAAAGCTTCACATTAAATAAATAATTAAACCGCATATGCTTTAAAAAGAATAAATCAAGAAATCAAGAAATCGAAATAGGAAAGTGTACTCTAAAAATAGAAACTCGACTAGAAATCACTTCCTAACACTCTAAAATACACTAAGACTTTATTCTCACTTTTTCTCCTTGGATTGGTCTTTCATGAAATTCAAGAACCAATTAACTTTGCATTAAAAATAGTCAAATTTACGCACAAAAGCTCAGATTCTGAAATTAGTTAATTTCCAAGGGGAGAAAGTGTAATATGATCAAATAAGCTTAAAAGTCTATCAAACAAGTCATTTATTCACCTAAAAGGATGTCTCCAAGGGGCTAATAATTAGAAGAAATCGGGAGACATCAAGACCCCAAACTCAAACCTTTGTCGTCCCGACAAAGTAAAATAAAAACAAAGGATCTTTTTTTTTAGGTGAATGCAGAAGGTAGAATCTAGTAAATAATCCCAAAGCAAGACTTAAAACAAATTTCATATAGTCTAATATAGGAATTAATATACACCTACACTTATCATGCAAAATCAAATACAAAACAATATCAATTCAAAATTAATTTCACAATGCTAGAAGGTTACGCTTATTACTTATCTCAAGATGGTGGCTATAGGGTGTTCCTCGATCTTTACTTGCTTTGAACGCTCCACTTAGCATATTCCCTATTAACTCACTGTGCATCTAGGAATCACGAGGTCTTTACGGTTTTAGCATAGGCTGAGGGACGGTATGGTATGTATATTTGGTAAATTTGAAGTGAGCTTTTGGCTCTCTCCTCACTTACCATCAACAAAACTGTCCAAGAGCTTGAGTTTACACTCGAATAACGTTCTCACTCAACCCAATTGACGCGCTTAATTAGCGTTCCCAAATTAACCCAATAAGCACTAAGGATGATTCACTTAAAAATTTCCACTTTGCCGGTCCGAATATATAATCTTTTCAAATCATTCATTTTTTTCTTTTCTTATAGCTATGACTCTCTTTTAATGTTGAGATATCATGCTATTTTTTCATAGTTATGCCTATTCATAACTTGAGCTCGAAGCTTCTTTTCCATTCACTATTACCCCGGCAAAGGGTTACAATATAATAAACCTGTGAATCATCATCATATAAAGCACAAAGCATCATTGATAAGCTCAAAAATCCCAACCCAATGTAAATTCCCATATAGTGGACCCACCACCCCAAACTCAAGCTCAAGACAGGAAGTCTCAGGATCGTGATTCAAGTGCGGGTCATATGGTCATGCCTAATAATCTAAAGGGATCTTGGCTTATAATGTGGCGACAAAAGAAAGGCTTAAAGGCTAAAAATTTGTCTAAGAAGGATAAAATTAATTCAGGGAGAGAAGGCCAAAAAGGATTCAAAGGGCTAACAAAGAACTGCCTCTATCATCTTCCTATCTACACAACTTGCCTCTAGTTCATACCTAAGTGGGTTCTCTACTCATTTAGATCTCACGTTCTACAAACCACCTATTTTCCTTAAGCACAAGTTTACTTCTTTTGCATTGTTCATTAATTCTTCCGATCAATTATCTCATAGTTGCATGCAATCAATGTTCAGTTTACACTAGCTCCTAAAGTCAACTATTTTCTATCATAAATTCACAAAAAGCATGCTTGATGGGGGCATTTAAAATTCTCTACAGTCAACGCAACCCTATGATTAAAGCATGTAAATCACAAAAAAAAATTGGGATGAGGCAACGAACCCCACCCCAAACTCAAAAGTGAGTCGTGTCCCCACGACTCGAAAAAGACTCAATAAAGCAATAAAATTAAACTAAACTACCTAACTAGTGCCTACCATCAATTAAGAATAAGAATTAGAACGGGGTACCTGGCCATGAAGATCCATCGTGTCCTCCTCCGAAGGGGGAGAATAATTATCAATATCCATGTACAAAGTTACCTCTTCTAATGTTGACGTAATCTGTGTGATTTCCTTCCAAAGTGCTCCGATGTCTAGTCTTAAAAGTTCGAATTCTTGTTGCAAATTTCGAGCCCATGGAGGAATACCAGAATTAGTTTGAGAAGAAGAAGAACCTTGATCTTGAATTTGTGTCTTGTCTTCAGGCTTTGATGATACCCTCATCCTTGCTGTTAATTTCCCGTGTTGTGGTGGTGCAGGTTCCTTTTCTTCTTGTGTTTCTTCAATAGGCTCATCAAGATTGATGGCCTTTTCAATTGTGGAACCAGGAAAATTCTTGTTCTTCCCTAGGATACAACACCTCTTCTTGTAATCCAAAGCATCTGTTCTGTTTGTCATAGTTGATTTGACCCCAAACTCAAGTTTATACCAAGGAGAGAATAAAGTTAAGAAAACTTGGTATAGCTTGAGGTTCTTTCTTGGATTAGATGAAGGAAGTTGGTTCTTGACAAATCTTGGAAGAACTCTTGAAAGCTTGATGATCTTGATTGTGTTTAATGGTGTTTTGTGATGAATTTGATGAAGAGGATATGTTTATGGAGGATGGAGGAGAGATTTGATGATGTTAATGTGTTTGTTGTGGAGGTTTAATCAAGCTTCAAGGTGTTTTTATAGGGTTGGGAGCTGGAAAATTCGTGTGGAAGAGGCTAGGGTTTATCTCTTTAAGGTAAGAAGTTGGATGGGCTTCAATTTCTTCACAAACCGCCTGGCGCGGTGCATCCCTGCGGTGCATGGGGTATACCGCGGGGTACACCGCAGCGCTGTTGATGTTAATTTTTCGCCCCTGTCTTGTACCCGTGCTAGCACCCTGTGGCACGCGTTTTTGCCCTGCGGTGCAGGGGTGCGGTGCATGGGGTAGTCCGCACGTGCTCCGTCAAAAAACATGCGGTACATACCCCGTGGCACGCGTTTTGGGCGTGCAGTATAGGGCGCGGTGCACAGCGGACATCAGCTTCTTTTTTTTCTCGCCTCTGGATAAGACCCGTGGTGCGCGACCCGTGGTACGGGTTTTTGGGGCGCGTTACATCCCTGCGGTATAGGGGGTACACCGCGGGGGTAGTCCGCGCCAGGCTTTGAATCTCTCCAAGAATTTTTCCTTGCGTTCCTAGCATCCCAAACTCGATTCCTGCACCATTAACACACTACCCTTCTCATTTGTTTTTAAATGTAGACAGTAAAACTTGACACTAACTTAGAATTATACACTAGGAATTGAAAAACTTAAAGCAATAAACTAATATACAATGAAATGGCTTTTGTTTAACGTCGTTAAGCTCGACGGGTTACCTCATGAATCATTTTTTTACATAACCTCCCCAGCAGTGAGTGAGGTTATCAATGTTTGCTACACGGAATTTGCATCCCTTAGCTTTTATGACCACCAGTTGATTTGAAATAACCTTTGTGACCATGAACGGTCCTTGCCAAGAACTCTTGGCTTCGCGCATTTTTGGAGAAGGATCAGGCTTCTTCAATGCAACCTCTTCGCCTACTCTGAACCCCCTTTTCTTTCTCTCTTTCTTAGGTTCTTTTGGAACCTTCACGTTACGCCCTTTCTCTTTTATCTTCGCACTGTCAAGGAACCACAAATCTGGTGGTTTCTGGTCAAGGTGTGGGTTTTCCTTAGGATCTGTATGGAGAAACCACGGATTTGGTGGTTTTTTTCTTAGCTCTTCTTCATCCATTCCTGAGGTTTCCACTACCTTAGTTGGTTCCTTGTCTGTTTGTTCAATCGCGTCAATCCGGAAGCAATCTTCCTTGGGATCCGGAAACTTCATTGGCTTAAACAAGTTAAATTTCACCTCCTCGTCTTGGATACGCATAATCATTTCACCATTCTCTACATCAATCAAAGTACGCCCCGTGGCTAGGAATGGTCTTCCCAAAATAATGGGGACATTACTATCCGCGTCGTAATCAAGAATAACAAAATCAACAGGAAAGATTAACGTACCAGCCTTGACGAGGACATCTTCTAGTCTTCCCTCTGGATGTACGAGGGATCTGTCAGCCATTTGCAAAACCATAGAGGTGGGTTTTGCATTTCCTATCTTCAACTTCTCAAACACGGATTTGGGCATGAGATTAATACTTGCTCCCAAATCACACAAAGCTTTCCCTTGCCACTTAGCACCAATGGAAATCGGGATCGTAAAACTTCCAGGATCAAGTAATTTGGGTGGCAACTTACTTTGGCAGATGGCACTACACTCTTCTGGCAAACCCACCATTTCATTCTCAAGATACTGACTCTTGCTGGTGATAGCTCTTTTTAAGAATTTCATGTATTTCGGTACACCTTTGATAGCCTCTAAGAAAGGTATATTAATGTTAAGCTTACCCACCATGGTCATGAATCTCTGATATTCCGCAGTATCTCCTTTCTTCTGAACTCTTGAAAGGAATGGTGGAGGAGGACGGACTTCTATAGCATCTTTCTTTTTCGGATTTTCTGGAATCTTCTCCACTTCAATTATTTCAGGTTCATCTTCTTTCTCTTCCACCTCTTTTACCGGTTTCTCTTTCAGAGTTGTTTCTTTTTCTTTCATAACGGGAAAAGGTGGGGGTGGAAGATTCTTACCACTTCTAAGAGAGATCGCGTTACATTCTTCATATGGTTTAGGTTCTTCAGTATCGCTTGGTAATTGTCCTTGTGGACGCTGATTTAATTGCTTATTAATCCGGGCTATCTGAGTTTCCATCAATTTAAGTGCTGTGGCCGTAGTTTGTTGAATGTTCATTAGTGTTGTCAAGGTTTGTTGAAAATCTAATGCACCTTCTTGAGGTTGAGCAGGTAAAGCCTTCTGATTCATGGTGTCGGCATAAGCATCTTGAGGAGGTTGTCTCTGATTTCCGTAAGCTTGTCCACCTTGGTAGTTGTTCTGAGGTCTTGGTTGATAGTTATTGCCTTGGGGACGCGGTTGATATGCATGTTGTGGATTAGCGGCCCCATTTGGATTCGAGTATTGGAAACCCGGATGGTTTCTATTCGGTTGATAGCCTTGACCACTTGAATTGTAATTTCCTCGGTTGGATACGAACATTACGGATTCTGGATTGTTTTGACAGGTCTCCCAATCATGATCTTCTGTACCGCAGTTAGAACACCCATAAACTTCTTGTGTAACATTCACATCTGCTCTTTTACTTGCAACACTCTTTGTAACGGCTATAGTAAGTTGTTTCAGTTGTTGCTCGAGTTTGTTTTCCATGGCGGTGACTTTTTCTTCAATTGACGCAGTATTTCCACCTCGAACAGGTGTTCTTACAGTGTTCCAACCAAGTTCATTTGTTACAGTTCTATTCAAAATAATCTTCGCATGAACTGGTTGTGCCTGTAGAAATCTACCACCACAAAGTAAATCTAGATCCTTTCTTGAAGAGCCATCAAGTCCTCGGTAAAATATCTTCATTTGTTGAACTTCTGTGAGGCCATGATCAGGGACTCTTCGTAAGCAAATCTGAAATCTCTTCCAACTTCTACCCAAAGTCTCGTCTTCCTCTTGTTTGAATGATGTTAGTTCAACTTGCGCATCCAATCTCATATTCGTTGGGTAGTATCCATCGAAGAACGCGGTCTGTAATGCGTCCCATGTTGTAATTGTTCCGGGTTCTTGAGAATCATGCCACTCACTTGCTCCATCAATAACGAAGTATCTAAAACGAGCAAAATACATTTGCTCTTTAGTTACCCCTTGCGTAATATACGAATCGCAAATTTGCATGAACTTCTGTACAGCACGGATTGGATCTTCGGTAGGTGCTCCTCGGAAATTGCCATAACTCTGAAACTGAGATAACATACCAGGATCGGGTCTGAATCTCTCGACATTAATATTTGCAGGGCCAATTCCGATGGCAGGAACTCGAAACGGAGCTTCTGCAGGGCCATTGACGAACCACGGATCATTGTTTCGAGGAGCAGCTGGGTTGAGTTGACCAGCCATTGTTTCTCTTGCTAATTGCTCCTCTAACTCTTTTGCTTTAGCGTCTCTCTTTCTTTTGTTTGCTTCACGAACTAGGTTTTCGGGATTTGCAAGAATCACGATATCTTCACGCATAAACCAAAACCTGTAAACCTGAGAAAGAAAAACAACTTAAAGCGTAAAACTGAAAAAATAAAACTAAAACTAACAATTAAACTACTAAAAGATTAACACCGGGGTCACACGCTACCGTCCCCGGCAGCGGCGCCAAAAACTTGGTGGGTCCTAGGGTGTTATAAAATTAAGTGCAAAATAGAGGAACCACTTAACCGCAAGTGTACGGTTGTCCCAAGTAATATATGATAATCAAGTTCGTTCTCAGGGACGGATTAGGTTCAACCCAAATATTAAACAAATAGTAGAGATAATTGCTAAACAGAAAAATAAAAGATAGAATTTTTGTTTGGTTTTTATAAATTAAAGGATGCAAATAAAGTAAAGACTAAAATTAAATTAACAGAAAAGAAATAAATTAAATAACGACTAACTTCAGATAAGAGAAATACTTGATCCTCGCAAAGGAATCCACTTAATCAATATAATCTATGCTATGTTTAAGGGTAGAATTGGAATTATAATATTAGTCGGGACTCTAATATCTCCTAGCCCCCTGTCGGGTGGACCTAGAAGCTATCCTAAAGTATCATAAACACCTGTATGGTCGAATATGGCTTTTCGGATGATAAGATTTTACCTCTTTGGCTATGTAACTAGTTAAGCCTGTCGGTCAATAACGGACATTACACGGGTATTACCTAAATCTGTATTCAAACCCCCCCGTCGGATGATCACTTCGCCACTAAAGTGAATAGCCCAAATACTAAAAGCTAATTCTAGTTGTTCCTAAAAGAATTAGTAATGAAAACAAAGTAATATCCAATATATAAAACTCAATTCAATTTAAATCTAAACAATCCCAAATTCAAAACATAGATTAATTAATTAAGGTTCATCCCTTTAATGCGATTCTCAAGTATAAAGAAATTTAGCTCATGATGAAATTAAAAACTAAAATAAAAGCAAAGGAATTCATGTTCAAATACAAAAGATAAATGAAAAACCTAAAGGGTAGAATGACTATGGTTGGAAGAACAGGATTCCTCCAACTTCTAGCTTCTTCTCTCCTTCGTGCTCTGACTTGAAAACCTTAAGCCTCTTGTTTAATTCTCTGAAGTGTGTGAAAGTAGGAGGTTAAGGGTGTATTTATAGGTGTTGGAGGAACCTAGGTCGAATTTTGCTTGGAGTGGAAGACAAGTCAAAGACTCTCAAATTCGTAGCTCTAAAAGATTAGATTCTGCTGATTTGATTTGGTCATATCATTTTCAATACTTATCCGTTTGAGAAGTTCCAATATATGAAACTGCTTGTCTTGGAAAGCTCTTTCTATTGGTGCAGACCATTCGTCCAGAATCCATGCCAATCTTTGATTATGATTTAATCTCTAAAACGTGGCTGGATTTTCAGATTTCAAAAGGCAGCTTTATCTTTTCCTCCTTTGAATAAATCTTTCCTAAATCTTCTTATTTCCATGTAAATCTTCTTTCCTTTCATCTTTATCTTCACTTGGTCTCTAAGTAATTTCCATTTATCTTTTAAAGCTTCACATTAAATAAATAATTAAACCGCATATGCTTTAAAAAGAATAAATCAATAAATCAAGAAATCGAAATAGGAAAGTGTACTCTAAAAATAGAAACTCGACTAGAAATCACTTCCTAACACTCTAAAATACACTAAGACTTTATTCTCACTTTTTCTCCTTGGATTGGTCTTTCATGAAATTCAAGAACCAATTAACTTTACATTAAAAATAGTCAAATTTACGCACAAAAGCTCAGATTCTGCAATTAGTTAATTTCCAAGGGGAGAAAGTGTAATATGATCAAATAAGCTTAAAAGTCTATCAAACAAGTCATTTATTCACCTAAAAGGATGTCTCCAAGGGGCTAATAATTAGAACAAATCGGGAGACATCATTAATCCACGATTAAGTAGCTAGAAATCAGAAATTTCCATAAGCCTTCCAGATTTGCAACTCTAATTTGTCAATTCTTCAGGATATTTCTTTTAGCCTTTAACTTATTTACACGATCTAAGACTTCCATTCTTGTTTCCTCTCCTTGCTAGTATTAGAAACCTACAAACTTTACACTAAAACAAACCATTTAACGTGCAAAAGCTTAATAAATGAAAAATACTAAAATCCAAGGAGAGAAAATGAAATATATCAAATTAATACTAAAAGTCTATCGAATTAGTCAAATAATCACCTAATTTGATGTCTCCTAAGGGCATATAATTAGAACAAAAGAGGAGACATCAATGAGGCACGTGGCGGTCACTTTCCTGACGCGTGTCGGTCGCTCCTATTTCTAGCGACTACATATGAATCTATTACGACTACAAAAACTAGTCGCGAAACACTAAGTACTATATGTAGTGCTGCCGAGCCTTTCCACTTCATTTCTCATCCCCAGCATATTAAAAAAACAAAACACCTCAATAAACAACACTATTTTCGGCTGCAATTGGAGCTACTAACACCTCCAAATCTATTCCTAAGGTAAGGAATTCATCATTTACACCCATTTTTCCTATTTTTTCTCATGATTTAATAATATTATCAATTTTTTCAAAACCTAACCTAATTGTTTCGTTTGTATTTATGATTGAATGTAATAAGCATGGATTATAGTTGAAAGGAGCTATCAAACACACAGAAAATGTACGATTTTCTTCAACTTATTAGCTTTTAATTTTTATGTTTTGATTTTCAATTTTTTTTGTTCTTCAATTTTCGCATGTAATAGCGGATTCCAAATTTATGTGAGGACTTTTTGGTTTGTTTTAGGTTATTTTAAACACATTTTGGATGTTAGATTATAAAAAAATTAATGTATACATTTATAAAAGATTTTTTGCCTCTTTGTTTAGGATTTTTAGTTGATTCCGAATTTGTGTGAACACATTTGGGTGTGATTTAGGTTGCTTGTAACACATTATGGATGTTAGAAGTGAAAAAAATTAATTGAGATTATTTTTAATAGGTTTTTAGTGGATTTTAAGCATAGGTAATATGATTTGGGTTAATTTTTATGGTTTTTAAAAGTATAAGGACTTTTTTTGCAATTGAAAAAACATAATATACAATTATAAGGATTAATATGTAATTTTTGATGAATTTATTATTAGTAATGTTTAAGAATATTAGAATTATTTAGGGTTATTTTAATGTTTTTTAAATGTACAATGACTTTTTTGCAATTAAAAAATTTACAGGGACTAATATGTAAGTTTGATGAATTTAGTGTTAGTATTATTTTAGAATTCTAGGATTATTTAGGGTTAATTTATAATTTTTATAAAAGTATAAGGACTTTTTATAATTAAAAAAATATTAATTAAAATTAGAAGGACTAATATGTAATTTTTGATAAATAAGTGTTAGTAATATTCAAGGGTTAATTTTAATTTTTATAAAATTTTAAGACTAAAATAAAATAATTTTAAAGAAAAAGGATTTTTTTGGTAATTGGAAAAAAAAATTTAAAAATATTTAAGAATAAGAGTAATTATATATTTATTTCACAAAATGACGAATAATTTTTTTAATACAGATTATAAATAGATTGAGATTAATAATATATTTATTTATTTTATTTTATTTTATTTGCTAATTTAATATTTTTATAGTATTTATTCATTTATTTAATTTGGTGATGTATAATTGTTATTTTTTTATTATATATTTATTTAATTTGGTGATATATTTATTTATTTATTATTTCATTAGTTGTAATATTTAATAGTCTAGTTATTTAAAGTAATATTATTTATTTCTTAACGTATTTTAATAATTTAATTTTAGTTTTGTTTTTATTTTCGATTATAAGTTTTAATTATTTTATTGAACATTTGGGATTGCAAAATAGATGGCTGATATGTTGGCTAGGAACCATGACGGAGATGGTGGGGGACGTGATCCAAACTGCAATCCAAACCGAAACCTGTCAAACTGTAACACCAATAGGGTATAGAAAAAATTTACCATACTTATTTAAAAAAAAATTACATTAACTAAATCTGATTTAAAACAGAAAAAGTAAAGCGCAAACCGAGGGGGTCCGCGTCCCTAAAAACTGTCATTCAGGCATTAAAGGCAGCCTGGTATCCTTTTCCTGTCGATTTTTGCATACTCGGTCACACGTGGAATCCCTCCGGTAAATACGGGAAATGCGTAAGCCAAGTGGTCGGGCTAACGGTTCGGGAGAGATTACCACCTTGCTACAAAGCATGGGAAAAAATACCTCAAACCGATAAAGATGCAGATGTTCAACGATTGTCCGTAATTTCCAAACTTCATTTAAATTTTAATACATAGGATAATTTATGTGTTTTATTTAACTTTAATATTTTAAATATAGGAATTTTTCGACATAGAGAATTGGAGAAGAAGGACAGATTGGGCATATATTATCGGTAATCTAGATGCTACCATGCGATACAAATACAGGGACTACAAACATAAGGTGAATAAGTACTATTGCTTGTTGGGGACGAAATCAAATGACTTGTCTGGTGAGATTTGGGGGAAGTGTTGTAAGCTATAGGGATCGGCTGCCGCGAAGGTAGTAAACTATTACTTTATTTATTTGATTAATTATATTACATAATGTTATTAATATTATAATTATAAAAAAACCAGCACCAGGCTAAGATGAATAGAGAAATTCAAAGGAAACTCAAGAACCAGAATGAGGCAAGATCTCGAAAATATTTCTGAACTAGGGATATTATTTAAGAGAGAGAGAGAGAGATATTACTTTTTATAAGTGTTAAGATTATTTAGAATATTAATTTACTTTTTGAATGGAACAGGGTATTCTAAAGACAACAACGGATGACACGATAACGGTGACTGGTGAGATTACTCAGGAACAAGTCTCCATTCCACAAATGGGTGTCTTTTTTGAGGTTGTAGGCGAAGATAAAAAGACGAAACAGTGGTACACGCATAACTTCAAGACTGCATATGTAAGTTTTTTTTAAAATTTAATTATAATTTTATTAATTAATGGTCTTTAATATTAATTTTTTTTACATGTCTTTATTTAAATAGAAATTTTTGAAGAGAAAGTTGAAAGAGAAAGTGACCCAGACTCAAACTGGGTCATCTGAAACTCGTGACTACGCTAAAGGAGCAGTTGGATGTGGTGAAGGAAGCGACCAAGGAGGGTATGGGCTCTCCATAAAGGAGTTGGACACCAAGTGTTGGCCAACCGAGAAAGAGGAAGTGTGTCTCGGGTCCTTCAACTACCCCTGCCCAAGACGAGCACAACGCGCATATGATGGCAGCTGTGAACGAGCTTTGGGTAGCCCAGGGACTTCCACCGTATATACTCCCTACTACAGCCTCTACTAGCAATGTTCCTCCAATTTACTCTCAGACTGATGTGACCAACGGGATGGAGTGGATTAATCAGATGAGGGTGCAGTAGGGTTTGACCCTTTTCACTCCTATGCCACAAAATCGTACTACTCACCTTGCGTAGCTGGTGCATCTTAGAGTCGAGGTGAAGAATCTGATTAGGATGGTGGAGGAGGTGATTCTGGAGATGATGATGACTCTGAAAGAAAGGAAGAAACTCATTTATATAGTCGTTAGTTTGGGCTATTTTGGTGGTTTGATTGTAATTTTGTTTATTTATCTTATTTTGACTATGTTTGACTTTTGGTTGACTTTTTTTGGATTCGGTTTGACTTTTATCGATGCATTAATTTATATTATTGGTATTTTAATTAATTGTTTGTATTTTATTGGTATTTTTAATTATTAATTCTATTCTTGTTATGAATTAATGCAATTGAGTATAATTCAAAAACATAATTTTCATTTTTTTTAAATAATAATGTCATACGCGACTACATGTAGTTTCCAATGACACCTGGAAGTAGTCGCTAGTTTGTCATCTATGGAAACTAAACGAGTAGTCGCCAATAATAACTTATTGACGACTAGAAATCTAGTTGTCAATAAGGAAATTTATAGACGAGAATGACATTAAATAACGACTATATTGTCGTCGTTTATGGTACTAAATAACGAAAACATATTGTAGTCGGCAATGGTATTTATTCTTTACGACTATTGCTGTAGTCGTTAATGTAACATGAGTATTCACGACTACTTATGTGCATTTGTCGCTAAATATACTCTTTAGCGACAACTTTCAGGAACTAATTATTAACGACTACATGTAGTCGGGAAAGTCCAAATTTGTCTTCTACGACTATTTTTTCCACCTTTCGCGACTACAAATGTAGTCGCGGAAGAAAGAACGCGGTGTAGTGATTTGAGATATTCTTATCTGGTCTATTATGACTTCAAGATATTTAAAACAACTTGAAATATAGAAGTGGTCAATCAAATGTTGATTATAGTGACATGAAGTCAATTATAAGACAAATTTTAAAATAGTCGCCATCATGAATGACACTGAAATTAGTGGGAAACTCGAGATATCTTTGAACTAGTATCTTATATGTTTCATATTTGAATTATCAGGAAAAAAAAAAGTTGCCATCCTCAACTGTTGGAGGTCAAAATGAAATTTGCAAAATATTGTAAAGGGATACCTTTTTATGTTGTTTTGACAGTAGGGCTTCTAAAAAAGATGGCAAAGGAAGAATATTTGTGGAAGGATATTGTAGAAAGTTTAATTCCATGCATACTTGGTGATGCGGATGCACAAAACAAATGCATAATACATCTGATTTACAAACTTACCGGATATTTTGAAGCCATGTACTTTAGAGCATTCTTAGAGGAGTTTCTGTGAAAAAATTATTACGTCTATTCGCTGAGGGTGTTATCAAACACTATGATTCGAATGAAAAATAGAATAATGGGCAGATGATTACTTAGAATGTCGGGTTAGATTAGACGCAGTTAAGTCACTGTTGCTCAAGAAAAAATCAAATAGTGGGGTGAATTCTTGTCTTGATCACGATCTCCTTTGTGAATTCTCCTTGACCAGAGCTAGGGAAGACAACATTTTGCACCAAATGCAAAGGTATGATGATAAATTTGATTATTGTTCATACCTCCTTTGCCTCTATTCTAAGAGCGATCATTTCTTCAACTTGGGAGTTAGCCACTTGGTCCATATGGTTGATCACTGCTTTTTTTGGTGCCAGTGATATGTCTTCATGTTATTCCTTTTATATCTCCTTTATTTTTTCCAACTTCAAGCTTATCCAATTTTAAAATTCATAGAATATTAACATAGGAAATTCTTTTAAAGAAATTGATGTGCTTCTTCGTTTAAGATACTTAGCAGTTCAAGGCACAATGGTCTCTATTCCATCATCCATATCTAATCTTCCGAACCTTGAAACATAACCTGTCAAATCATTAGAAGATAAAGTTGTGGGGATATTTGTTTTGTTTTCACTTTGGAGATATTAAAACTAAGATTTACTATTCAAAAGTCTATTGGCTTTATAAACGTTCATGAAGCAGTATAGAGATTCTGCTGCTACTACACCTTCATATTATTGTTTATCCTGAAGTAATTGCAATACTTGTTATATCGAATATACATAGCGGAAATAATATATTGCAATCCTAAAACTATCTAGTTGCGATTTAAAAATTTAAAACAAGAAAAAATTCGATTACGTACCTGAATCCTTAGTATGAGAATCGAAAAACTAACCGAGCTTCAAAATTCTTGAAGCCTCCACGCTTTGCACACCGAGCTGTCAATCATGCTTATAGAAACCTTTTCTGACTAGGAGACCTTTAGCCTTCTATGGTTGATTTGTTTTTGGTTTGAAGAGAAGAAAAAAATCCTTACGTATAATGAAAAACATTATACTTATATAAACTTAAGGTAAATAAAAAGACAGAAAATGAAGAGTCACCCATTATAATAAAAATTGATTATCCTAATAATATGGATCACTGTCCACTTGTGAAGTGGATTTGAACCTTTTATATTATACATATGACTTAAACAAGCCCAACGGTTAGTGAAACATTTTCCTTTGCTAGAGTTGTGTGGTTCGATCCACAACCTCGTCATTTCCCTTTTTAACACTTTTTTCCCTCAATTTGGTCTTATATTAGAATATTAATTTGTTCTAGCAAATTAATATACCAATATTCCAAGTATATATAATTAATTAATATCTATTATCCGATAATAAAAATTAATTAATAACATGAAGCAAGATCAATGCACTCGTTAGTGTGCGACTACATGGGTTCATCGTTAAACCGCTAGTAGTTAACTACAAAGAACCCGGTAAATGATCATACACGTAATCCCTCTAGCTTTACAGCTCCGGATTATCCTGGGATATGGTATAACTGTCAAATCCCATCAGAAAATCAACAACGTTACACGTCGATTATTAATGATTGACGAATTACCTCATTCTATCACCTTGGCCAAGGATTTGATACAATTGTAATAATCTTATGACATCGTAGAGCTCAAACTCTTTACCTATAGTTGATAGTTTCCATTTTGACTCATCCCCAGGAGTATATATACTTAGCTATGTCCAACATCCTTTCGACTAGCATTATGACACACTAGTAGTCAAGTATCGAAACACAACAAGTACATACACAATCATAGTGATGATCTCAGGTCAAATGATTTACAAGTATAAAACTCCTTATAGAGATTAACCTACTTGTCAATTCAAGGTAATTAACCATTAGAAATCTCTAGTTTTAGTTGGTTCGATAATCACATCTCTATGTGCATTATCTATGCACCTAACTCGGTAAACGAGAACTACCGATATTCATCCAATAAATACTTGCTAGCTACATATTAATCTAACCGGATCATCGAGGTCCTAGATCGATGCTCCTACGATTAAGAATAAGTTTAGATAAAGTCCTATGAGATAGATTCTATTTATCATAACACCTTATGGTGTTGGTGTCGCCTAAGGTGTGATAAAATAATGTATAAAATAAGTGCAAATAAACACCCTAGGCTGAGCACGGTTCTGCAAGTATACAGATCGTATGCAAGTTTTAATGAATAAGTAGAATTCGTTCCTCAGAGACGACGAAGGTTAAGAAGAACTTATGCAAATTATCAAGTGCAAATATGAGAGTTAGAACAGATAATACGCAAGTAGAAAGAAGAGATAGATAGATATTTATTTGGTTTTTTAATAAAAGAATTAAACTAATAAATTAAAAGACAGAAAATTAAATAAAAGAAAAGAAGATAGTATGATAGTTTAGCCTGAGTAATTAGCAAGTAATCCCCGCTAGTTTTGTCGTTCTAAACATGTAAGGGTGAATCATGTAGTATTTCAATGTTTGGTTTCAATTGCGCTAGGTAGATAATTTTAGGGTTTACCTGTGTCAATAAGAACCTAATAATCTTTTCCTGCAATTGATTAAATAACACTACACTAAACCATTGACTATCTAGTTAGGTTGATTTGTCAGGTCTAAACCTTGTTCTAGACGCTATGTGTTGTTCCCATAATTAAATATGCCTTAGCTAATGACTTATCAAACTACTATGAAGGTAATCCTATACGGTTGCAATTCGCAAAGAAAACAGATTATAAATCAAACACATAGACAGGGAAATAAACATGAATTCAATTTAAAACATATAATTCCCAAATTAGATAGATGTCAATCAAAACTAGGGTTCATACATATATGATAAAACTCAGGCTAAATTTATTTAAATCATACTAAGAAAATAAAAGAAAAGAATTACAGAATTGAAGGTTAAAGAAGGCATGATTGATGCACAGCTCCTTCCAGACTTCTCTTCTTGTGTTGTAAGCTTCTTCCTTGCCTTAAGGTTTGGCCAAGGATGATTTTCTAATGATAAGAGGTTGTATTTATAGTGTATAGGAAGAACTAATTCGTTTTCTTGAAGGAGAAGGTAAGTAGTGGACTCCAAGCCCAACTCAAATTCGTAACCCTAAAATATGAAATCAGCCCCGTTTTTTTTTTGGTCCTAACAACTTCAATTCTTATCCGTTTGATGCGTATGAGTAGTCAAAATTCATCGTCTCAGAAAGATATTTAACTTTTCTCTTGACCGTTTCTCCAAATTCCTCACCGATTTTGAAATACAAGCTGATTTGTAGTCGTGGGTGGTGAAATTCAGATTTATAGCAGCTTTTCCTTTTCCATAATTTTAGTTTTTACTTCCTTATCTTCAATTTCCATGTTTATATTCTTTTCTTTAGCTCTTGGAACCAACTTGGACTCTAATTAATTACCATATATCTCTAAAGTTTCACACTAAATAAACAATTAAACCTAATATGCTCTAAAAATAATAAATAACAAAACAGGAAAGTGTAGTAAATCATGATAAAATCGACCTATACTCTAATAAATACACCTAAAATGATGTCTCCAACTACTAATAAATCATCACAAATGAGGAGACATCAGGACCCCCAACTCAAAGTTGTATCGTCCCGATACAATAAAAATGAAGAATAGTAGGGAAATCAAGAAGAAGAAGTAGGAGGAAAAGAAGAACAAAACACAATGAATGATCCCAGAGCATAGTATCTAAAAAGACTCATGTAGTAATGTTCAAGAAATAATGCACAAGTATGCTTAATATACATATAATCAACAATCCATCATAGTCAAGTCAAGATTAATTTCGCAATGCCAGAAGGAGAGGTTGATAAATTAGTTCATGCGAATGACAAAGGGTTACAAATAACATATCATCATAACTTGCACACAAATACAAACGCATAAAAGTCCCTCCCAATGTATTTTCCCAATAATGAAACCCACCATCCAAAACTTAAGCTCAAGACAAGAAGTCTCAGGATCATGATTCAAGTGCGGGTCATATGGAAATGCCTAATAAACTAAGGGGATATGGGCTTATATCGTGGCGACAAAAGAAAGGCTTAAAGGCTAAAACTGGGTCAAGGAAGGATATAATTAAATCATGGTATAGAAAGCTAAAAGGTTTCAAATGGCTAACAAAGAACTACCTCTATCATTTTCCTAGTTAATAGCTTGTCTCTAGGTCATACCTAAGTGGGTTCTATACTAATTCCACTCTCACGTTCTACACACCACTCAATTTCTTTAAGTACAAGTTTACTTCTTTTGCATTGTCAATTCATTTTTCCTATCAATTACCTAATGTTTGCATGCAATTAAAGTGAGTTTTATACCAACTCCTAAGGTCTACTATTTTCTATCATATATTCATAAAAAATATGCTTAATGGGGACATTTAAAATACTCTACAGTCGAACGCAACCCTTAATTAATTTTATTGAAAGTAGTAAAACAGATAACATATAAAATTAGGATAAGGCAATGAACCCCACCCAAACTCAAAAATGATCGCGTCCCCACGACTAGAAAAGAATCAATAAATCAAATAACGTAATATACAATTGAAATGACTTATGTTTAACATCGTTAAGCTCGACGGGTTACCTCTTGCATATGCAGCTTCAGGAGGTACATGAACTCCCCAGGATGTGGATTTTCCAAACGATTGATATCCTCGCCTCCATGATAGATTTTCAATCGATGCCTATTCCCCATGAAGGTGCGGTGCTGAATTGGATGCTCAATATCTATAGCTCCATGAGGCGTGACTTTGGTCACAATAAGGACCTGACCACTTCGATCTCAACTTACCCAGATAATTACTGAACTTGGAGTTGTATTTCAGTACCGTCTGTCCCACTTCAAATTTCTTTTCACAGATGCGGTTATCATGCCATTTATTTGTCTTTTATTTGTAAAGCTTAGCATTCTCATAGGCATGGAATCGGAATTCATCAAGTTCGTTTAGTTTCATCATACGATTCTCACCGGCTAAAGTAGGATACATATTCATCTTTGTGATGTCTCCCTGTTTGTGATATAACAATCTATGTTGGAGATATCATTTTAGGTATATTCTAGTATTTAATTTATAGATTTTGATTATTATTTTGAAAAATTCTTATTTCTTGTCTTGATTTGATGATTTATTATTTATAGAGCATATTGAGTTTTACTTGTTTGTTTAATGTGAAGCTTTAAAGATATATGGAAATTAATTAGATGCCAAATAAATTCTAAATAGATAAAGAAAGAAGATATGGATGGAAATTAGAGATAAAAAGAAGTAGAGATAAAATAGGAAAGGAAAAGCTACCAAGTAAATCTAAAATTTTGCATCCAAGTCCACTAAAGTGAAGATTAATTAAAATCGGCTAGGAATTTGGACGAGTAATCTAAAGTAGAAGTGTAAATCTTTTCGACTCGGTCGTTTTGATATAAAGTAGGAAAAAATTGGACTAATAACGAAGGAGTTACGACCAGAACAAGACAACATTTTTTATCCTATCTCCTATATTTTAGGAGACGAATTTGATTTGGAAAATAGTCCAATTAGTTGTCTTCTACTCCTAGATTTCGACCTAGTGTCTTCTTAACACATATAAATATACCCTTTAATCATTGTAAACATGTCATTGCCTCTCCACAATTAGTCCTTAATATTATTCACCATAGAAGTCATTCAAGAAAAGTAAGTTGACAGTATGTATCTTTATGTTAGTTTATTTCTTTCTAGTATGAACTAATTTTCTCATAGTTTGGGTTTTGCATATGTATGATCTTTGAATTCTATTCTCTTCTATCTAAGTTTGTTTAGGGAAGCTATTTTAAATCAATTCTAGCTTCTTAACCATACATTTGTTTTATGTGTTTGATTTATTGTCTGCCTTAATCTTGATCACGTTAGAAGTGTCTTAATAGTAGTTAGATGGTCACCCGGAAGGGGTGTCTAATTATTGAAACATCACATAAGCGTCTAGTATGCGGTAGTGATCTCGAAGGGCTTTCCTAACTATATAGTCATTAGGGTTTGAGATTTAATCACCGAACATTGCGTAGGGTCCCTTACCAAAGTCCCCTGGTAATTGTTAGGTTGCCACCTAAGTCCACCCGGAAGGGGGTTAAGAGGAACGTAAAAAAATGGCTACTTATCTAAGAGCTTTAAACACACTTATTAACTAGTAGAATAAATAGAAGGATTAGTGCATACTAGCAAAACCTAAGCTATACTCTCTCATCTTATTCTTACATCTTTTTATTTATTGTCTTTAGTTTTAATGAATCATTATTCTCTCAATCAATCATCTTATTTACTTTTCTTGTCTTTTAATTTATTAACTATTAATTACTACCCTTTTTTGTTAATTCATTCGTATAACACACTAAGTCCCTTAGAACGAATCTTTACTTATCATTAAGACTTGCGTACGACCTGTGATACTTATAGTGAGTACCGTACTCGGTTAAGGTGTTTTTATCACACCTTAGCCGACACCAAATTTTTGGCACCGCTGTCGGGGACTTGTGTCTCGTTAGAGTGTGGGTTTTAATTTTTAGTGTAGTAGTTTTTAGTTATTTTTTCATATTTACGCTTTTTGTTTTTGATGTCTCCTCTTTTGTTCTAATTATATACTCTTAGGAGACATCATTTTGGGTGATTATTTGACTAATTTGATAGACTTTTAATGTTAATTCGTTATAGTTCATTTTCCCTCCTTAGATTTTAGTATTTTTCATTTATCAAGCTTTTGGACGCTAAATGGGTTGTTTTAGTACAAATTTTGTACTTCCATGATGCTAGCAAGGAGAGGAATCAAGAATTAAAGTCTTAGATCGTGTAAAGAAGTCAAAGGCGAGAAGAAATATCTGAAGAGTTGAGAAGTTGAAGCTGCAAATCTGGAAGGCTGATGGTAATTACTGATTTCGAGCTACTTAAACTTGGATTCAGCCTCTGAGGGTTAAAGAATATTTGTTCCTTATCGAATTCAAAGATTTAGCAATTGAGTCTTTTTCGAGTCGTGGGGACACGACTCATTTTTGAGTTTGGGGTGGGGTTCGTTGCCTCATCCCAATTTTTTGTGTTTTACATGCTTTCAATAAAATTAATCTTAGGGTTGCGTTGACTGTAGAGTATTTGAATTGCCCCCATCAAGCATGCTTTTCATGGATTTATGATAGAAAATAGTTGACTTTAGGAGTTAGTATGAAACTGTACTTTGATTGCATGCAAATATGAAGTAATTGATAGGAAAAATTAATGAACAATGCAAAAGAAGTAAACTTGTGCTTAACGATAATGGGTGGTTGTAGAACGTGAGATCTAAATGAGTAGAGAACCCACTTAGGTATGAACTAGAGGCAAGTTGTGTAAATAAGAAGATGATAGAGGCAGTTCTTTGTTAGCCCTTTGAATCCTTTTTGGCCTTCTATCCCTGAATTAATTTTATCCTTCTTAGCCAAATTTTTAGCCTTTAAGCCTTTCTTTTGTCGCCACATTATAAGCCAATATCCCTTTAGATTGTTCGGCATGACCATATGACCCGCACTGAAATTTCAGCCATGTTTTAAAGATCAGTCCACAACTTACGATTGGCTAAGAATCTGAACGAGTGGTCTGCACCAATAGAAATCTCTTTCCAAGACAAGTAGTTTCATATATTGGAACTTCTCAAACGGATAAGTATTGAAAAAGATATGACCAAATCAATTCAGCAGCAGAATCTTACCTTTCCTAGATTTTAGGGCTACGAATTTAAGAGTTCTTGCCTTATCTTCCACTCCTAGTAATTCGACCTAGGGCTTGCTAACACCTATAAATACACCCCTTAGACCTCATAATTCAGTACCTATTATATTTTACTCAATTCATACATATTTAGAGAGAGAGTCAAAGACTTCAAGAGCAAGAAGGCAAAGGAGAAGTTAGAGCTGGAGGAATCATATTCTTCCATCAACAGTCATCTAATCCTTAGGTTATATATTCTTTTCTGTAATTAAATATGATGTCTTTCTATTTAGTTTCAGTCTTTAATATTATCATGAGCTAAACTTTTATATACTTGAGAATCGCAATAAAAAGATGAACCTTAATTAATTATTTCTACGTTTTGAATTTGGGATTGTTTAGACTTAAATTGAATTAGGTCTTAGATATTGGATATTACTTTGTTCTTAATCACTATTTCTTTTCCGTACAACTAGAAATAGATTTTAGTATTTGGGCTATTCACTTTTAGTGGCGAAGTGATCATCCGACAGGGGGGTTTGAATACAGATCTAGGTAATACCCGTGTAATGTCCGTTATTGACCGACAGGCTTAACTAGTTACATAGCCAAATAGGTAAAATCATATCATCCGAAGAGGCATATTCGACCATACAGGTGTTTATGATACTTTAGGATAGCTCCTAGGTCCACCTGCCAGGGGGCTAGGAGATATTAGAGTCCCGACTAGTATACTAATACCAATTCTACCCTTAAACATAACATAGATTATATTAATTAGGAGGATTCTTTGCGAGACTCAAGTATCTTTCATCTCTGAAGTCGTATTTTACTTGCATTATTTCTTTTCTGTTATTTACTTTTAGTCTTTATTTTATTGCATATTTATTTCGAAGAAAATCAAACAAAAATCATCTTATTCTATAAACAATTATTCTTACTATCTAATTAATACTGGAGTTGAACCTAATTCGTCCCTGAGAACGAAACTCGATTTATCGAATTTTACTTGGACAACCGTACACCTGCGGTAATTGTGGTTCCTTTATTTTTGCACTTAATTTTATAACACACCAGGACCCGCCACACTCTTTGGTTCAACTACCTCTTCGACCATAACTTTTACTGTTTCTTCAACCACTTTTTCTGGAATAGAGGTTGGTTTCGGATCTCTTCTAGGTGGAGGTAATTGTTTTCCACTTTGCAATTCAACTGTGTGACAAGCATCATCTTGAGGAGCAATAGTATCACTTGGGAGTTCCCCTTTTGGCCTATTTTGCAATGTACTCGCCATTTGTGATAGAGTATGCTCGAGATTTTTAATCACCTTTTGCTAGGTTTGAAGTCTTCACTGGCTCATCTTCATATTCTCTTCAAATAATTTCATCATCTTAGCCATACTTGAATCCAAACTCAAAGGTATTTCTTGTTTTGCTTGTTGCATTGATTGTTTCGGTGGTTCTTGATAAGCATTTTCGTAAATTGGCGCTTCTTGATGTAAAGGTTGTGGTTGATAATAGGATTGAGGTTGGGTTTGATAACAAGTCTCTTGATTTCTTACCCAACTTCGCTTTTGTGGAGGCTGATATCTAGTGTAACTCCCTTGCGGATAATAATCACAATTAGAATAATGGTTTATTTGATGAGATATAAAAGGAGTTGCAGCCGAATTATTCATACACTTTTCCAACACATGATTTCTTGATCCACAACCAGAACACGAAGGTATAGTACGTACTAGATTTACCTGAGCTATTGTTCGATCTTGTTCTTGTAGTTCCTTAAGTTGTTTGTTTAATTCTTTGATCTTCAGAGATTCGGAGGTCTCTTCTTATTCTTCTGATTCACTTGGCCAACTTCTCCCGGTTTCAAGAACTTTTTCCATAATACTTTCAGCTTCTACATAATCTAATAATGCGAACCCTTTGTTTCCTAACAAATCTGCTCTTACCTTGGACTCATCATTAAGTCCTCCATAGAACATGGTTAAAGAATATTCTGAAGATGATTTATGGAATGGACATCTCGCCTTTTTCTCATTGAATCGTAACCATGCTTCACCCAAACTTTCTCCGTCTTCCTGCATAAACTGTTCGAGCTCCAACATATCTTTTAATCTTATACTAACCGGTTAGAATCGGTCTAGGAATTTTGATTAAAGCTTGTCCCAATCCGGAATAACGTGAGGATGTTGGGTATCATACAAATCGCTTGCACCTCCGGTCAACAAGAACTGGAACATAACGTAATACATCTGCTCCTTTATACCGCCTTAAACGATATACGCGTCACAGATCTGCATGAATTTCTGGATATACCGAACCGGATCTTGTTGTGCAGCACCGCTAAATTGTCCATGATTTGCAAACTGCGCTATCATCCCTGGATCTGGTCTAAATTTAGCAGCTTGGATTTCTGGAGTGCAGATTCCGCGTGGTTGCACTCTAAATGAGACGGGAAGATCAAGTCTCCTTGGGCTCGCCATCTGTAAAAATATGTAAAACAAAACTAAAAGACAAAATCGTAAAATAGAACTAACTGAAATAAAAGCACTAGATATATGCACAAGGACTAACGATGTAGTCCCCGGCAGCGGCGCCAAAAACATGGTGTCGACTAGGGTGTGATAAAAAGATGATATAAATAAGTGCAAAAATAGACACCCTAGCCTAGCACGGTTCTGCAAGTATACAGGACGTATGCAAGTTTTTAAATAATAAGTAAGATTCGTTCCTCAGAGACTACGAAGGTTAGGAAGAACTTATGCAAATATTCAAGTGAAAATATGAAAGCTAGATCAGATTAATACTCAGGAAAATAAAAGAAAAGAGATTTTTGCTTGATTTTCAAATAAGAAAAATAGACTAATAATTTAAAAGACAGAAAAATAAATAAATAAGAAGAACAGATAGTATGATAGTTTAGCTCGAGATATTAGCAAATAATCCCCACTAGTTTTGTTTATTCTATCGTATAAGGGTGAATAACGAGATATGCAATAATCAGGATTCTAAATTCCCATACCTTAGACCTTGAGAGCGACTAAGGGGGCTACAGCACAACCACGAGGTAGCCTAAACTTAGGGTTATCAAGCGCCACCAAGGCCCTAAGCAATTCAATTCAAAAAATGGTGATAGTGGTGAAAACATACCTTAATGATTATCTAGTTAGGCTGATTTGTCAGGTCTAAGCCTTGTCCTAGACGTTATGTGGTGTTTCAATAATTAGACACCCCTTCCAGGTGACCATCTAACTACTATTAAAGTAATCATATACGTTGCGCACAGCAAGGAACACAGACATTAAATCAAAACACATAAACAGAGAATAAAACATGAATTCAAATTAAATACGATGTATCACAAATCAAATAGAAAAAACTAGGGTTCATACATATATGCTAAATCTAAAGCTAAAATTATTTAGTTCATACTAAGAGAAGAAAAATAAGTAATTACAAATTTAAAGGTTGAAAATGACATGATATGGTGTTCAGCTCCTTCCAGAATTCTCTTGTGTTGTCTGCTTCCTCTTGGCTTAAGGGTTGCTAAGGATGATTTTCTTGTGATAAGAGGTTGTAATAATAGGGTATAGGAAGACCTAATTCCTTTCTTGGAGTATAAGATAGGTATTTGGTGGGGGCAAAGGTGTGATAAAATAATAGATAAATAAAGAGTCACACACCCTTGAGAACCACGGAACTCACTGCAAGTATCACAGATCGTATGCAAGTTTTAATGATAAGTCAAGTTCGTTCGCAGAGATTGTATCCGTTAGATCTACTTATATTTAACAAGCGTAGATGAATTTAGATGTTAAGATAAAAATATAAAAAGATAAATAACTATCTAATGCATATAAATAAATAAAACAAATAAACAAAACAAATAACTAAATATGAAAGTAAGTCAAATAGATTAGGATTCCTACGTCTATTACTAAATTGTTATTCTAACCTGTCACATTAAGCATTATATATTAACCAGGATTCTAATAACTACCTAGCCTTTTCTAGACTTAGGAGCAACCTCTCCACTACTAGGGATTCCTAAGTAATGTTTGGAGATTAAATCAAACCTTAATGGCTATCTAGTTACACTAGACGATTATGTGGTGTTGTCAATAACTAAAATTAATCCTAAGATTGATCAGATCTAGGGAAATAAGTCAAAACACATAATAACAATATACGCCAAGCTTAATCAATTAGAATAAACAAATAGTATTTAAAGACAAAATAATAATCCAACAATTAAAAGTAAAACTTACAGAATAAAAGCTTAGAAATATGGTTGAGAATAGATCTATAGCTAATTACTCTAAATATAGAGAAGGTGAGATGTAGAAGAGGAGTTGTCAGTCTCCAATCTTCTTCTTCTTGTCTTCCTCTACAGGTCAGCTTGCTTCTTGGACGAATAGCTTGATTCTAAGGATGAATATCTAACTAAAGGACTAAGCTATTGTTTAAAAGTAAGAAAATATAAGTAAAGACTAAGCCTATACTTTGCAATTGAGAAAGGACATTTTTACAATGATAAGAGGGTGTATTTATAGGTGTCTTGGAAGCCCTAATTCGTTTTCTTGAAGGAGAAGTAAGTGGTGGACTCCAAGCCCAACTCAAATTCGTAACCCTAAAAACAAGAAATCAGGCCCGATCTTCTTTTGGCTCTAACAGTTTCAATATTCATCCGTTTGACGCGTATGAATATACCAAATTGATCGTCTCAGAAAGCTCTTCAACTTGGCTCTTGACCGTTTCTCCAAATTCCACACCGTTCTTGAGATATAAGCTGATTTGTGGTCGTAGGTGTAGAAATTCAGGATTAAGGCAGCTTTTCTTTTTCCATGTTTTTAGCTTTTATTTCCTTATCTTCAATTACCATGTCTATCTCTTTCCATATCTTGTAGTCTTTGACTTGGAATCTAATTAATCTCCATAATTATCTTTAAAGGTTCACACTAAATAAATAATTAAACCCAATATGCTCTAAAAATATTATTTTACTAAATCAAGACTCAAAATAGGAAAGTGTAGCATTTCTCAAGAAAATCACCTCAAAGACTTCCTAAATCACTAAAAATGATGTCTCATCCTAATATAAATCTCACAAATGAGGAGACATCAAGACCCCCAACTCAAAGTTGTATCGTCCCGATACAATAAAGGTAAAAACAAAGGGAAGTCTCTAAATACACACCTAGGTCAATTAAGCACAGAAGACAGAAGATAGAAGAATATGGAGAATAGACTCGAAGCAACTACTCAGAAAATTTCATGTAACAATATTTATAAACTTCATACCTGTACACTTCTCATATCCACAGTCAACACGGCTTGAATTCAAGATCAGATTAGTTTCGCAATGTAAGAAGGATTGGGACTTTACTCAGTTCCCCAAGGAAGCTATAGATTGTTCATCGAACTTCACTAGTATCCAAAGATCCATTTAACTACTCTCTATTGGCTCAATCACTTCTCAATTACATAGCAAAGAATCAGAAGTTCTTTAAGGTTGTAATTTAGGCTTAGGGACGGTATGATAAGTATATTTGGATAATTTAGAGTGAGCTTTTGGCTCTCTCCTCACTAGCCATCAACGAATCGCCCTAGAGCTTGAGTTACTCTCATAAAACGTTTCTCACTCAACCCAATGATTTCTTTGATGCACAGCATCCCCAATAACCCAATTAAAGCATAAGATGTCACATAAAAATTCCACTTTGCCGGTCTGAATATATATATTTTCTCTTTTCAAATCACTTTCTTCGATAGCTATGACTCTCTTTTTAATGTTGAGATATCACGGTATTGTCTCATATATATATTTTTTCTTTTAATGCCCTTGTTGGAAAATTTAGCTCGAAACTTCTTTTTCATTCACTATTACCCCGACAAAGGGTTACAATATAAAAATCTGTGAATCATCAATGAAATAACAGAGCACAAAGCACAATTAACAAGCTCACAAATCCCAACCCAATAATAATTCCCATAATGGTGGACCCACCACCCCAAACTCAAGCTCTAAAACAACTGTCTATGCATCGCGATTCGAGTGCGGGTCATATGGAAAAGTCCTATAATATAAAGGGATATGGCTTATAATGTGTTTCAATAAAAAGCTTTAGAAAGGCTAGAAGGGGCTGAGAAGGATATAGCATATAAAATCAAAAATAACAAGGTGAGAAGGTATAAAAAGGCTTCAAAGGCTTCAAATATGAAAGAACCGCCTTAATCACTTTCTACACTATGTAATTTTGTTATTTTCTTACCTTTAGCACTTTCATCAAATGGTTTATCAACTAGCTTGGATCTCACGGCCTACACACTTCTCAAGGTTCCCTGAGATCGAACATACTTTCTATCGCATTGCTCACTAATCTATTCTTTACTATCAATGTGTGTTTTCCTGCAAATACTCAAAGCATACAAAATAAAATAGCTCATAAACATATTAGTTTCTATCATTAACTTACTGAGCTTATGCTTTTAAGCTTTTAAACACACTCTACATACATCTAAACCTTCAAAAATTTTAATTTTACCTAAAACTAAAAACACAGAAAAATAGAGATGAGAGACAACGAATCCCCACACCCCCAACTCAAAAATGAGCCGTGTCCCCACGACTCGAAAAGACTCAAAAATAAAAGAAAAGAAAATTAAAATTTTACAGATTTTGCACACATAGAAAAGGTAAGGAAGAAAGAAAACATACTCTTCGAGGCTATTTACCTCGCCTGATCAATACCCGGAATCGGGTGCAGTGCTTTCATGTATGTAAATTTCTATGTATCACCAATTTCGCATTCCCTTACATCTTCTTATGCTCCATCCCAATCAATCACACTCTAGAAATATCTTGTTTATCTTCTTCCAACTTTTCTCTTTGAATAATCTCTCATGTGACAGTTGTTCATTCAGGAATATGTTTTGAATACAGCTACTAGCGTCCCAGAAGCTTTTGTTCATCTCTGATATAGAAATCTTTGATTAGAAGAGGTAGTGGTATCTTCTGCTCCTTAATTACAATTGCTTGCTTTTTAGGATTTGAATCCGCCAAAAACCGGTTCCTCTCTAATTGCTTGACTCTAATTATCTTGTAATATATTCCCAAACTATTATCCATCTCAATTGATTTCATCTAGAACTTACCCAATACCTTGCTTTGATTCTTCATATCCCATAACACTTGATAATTTCTCTGTTCTCTTCATCATCTGTTTTGACCCCCAACTCAAAGCTTTGAGCACTCTTGAAATTTGTAACTCATAGGTGGAACGAGCTTTATTTTTTTTAGGAAAGGTGTTAGGATGACAATTCTCCATGTGGGTATGATTGAGTCAAGCTTGATGATATGGGTTTAATGAATTTTGGAAAAAGATTTTGAAATTCATGGTTTTGATTCTTGGATTCTAGGTGTTTTGATATGATTTGGGTGCTTGAATCTTCTTTGTAATGATGTAGGGAAGGATTTGGATGAGAATTAATGGTGATTTGGTAGTGTTTTGATGTTGGTGAAGGTTTTTATGAGCTTTAATGGAGTTGGGAAAGTTTTGGGGGAGAAGGAGAAGCTTAAGGTTTAATAAATTCGGAATTAAAAGCTTAATACCTCCTTTATACACTTGAAACCCTTTCTCTTTTCTCTCTGGCGGCTCGTGCGGACTACCCCTGCAGACCAGGGGGTGTACTGCGGGGTTCACCGCGATATCTAATGAAAATTTTTGCTCACTGGTTAACACCCGTGGTAGGACCCCGTGGCACGTGTTTTTGCTCTGCGGACCAGGGTGCGGTGTACCGCGGGGGTGCTCCGCGCCTCCTACGTCAAAATACCCGTGGTAGGACCCCGTGGCACGTGTTTGTGCGGTGCATGGCGCGGTATAGGGTCCGATATACCGGACCCATCAGCTATATTTTTTTTTTACTTTTCTGTACACAACACGTGGCTGCTATCGTGGCACGGGTTTTTACCCTGCGGTGCACCGCAGCTGAGGTCCAGTGTACCGCACCTGGCAAAAACCTCCCCAACAGCTAGATCTCGAAAAGTTATGCAGTTTAGGCTCAAGGATCGCCTGATTTCGACATCCGAGCGCAAAGATATGACTTGCCGAAGTTTCTCCGTTCCGAAAAATTTTGCTCGCTTCCCTAACTCGATTTCTCCAATACCTAATCATCAAAAATACTAATACCTTCCTCAAATATGCAATATCAACTAAAATTAACTAAACTAAACATAAATTAAAAACTAAAAATGTAAAAACATAAACGAAATTACGGGTTGTCTCCCGTGTAGCACTTTTGTTTAACGTCTTTCAAAGTTAGACGTGTTACCTCGATCAAGGCTTGCGTACATAACCTCCCCAACAACGGGTTAGGTTATGCTCATCTATTATCCGAAGGTTGTGACCCTTCTTATCTTGTATTCAATCCGTTTTAAAGAAATAACTCTTGTAACTACAAACGGACCCATCCACGAATCCTTGAATCCCCGTGGTCTATTCTCTTGTTTGGGGGCTTTCCATGCAACCATGTCACCAACCCCAAACTCACTTTTGATTCTATTTTTCACAGGTTTATTGTGGACTTTATTTTTAATTTCTTTTGTCACAAATCGGAGTGTCGGGGCTTTTTCTATACGTGATTCCTCATGCTTTTCATCCACCAAGTGGAATATTTTAGATTCTTTTCCCACTTGGAAAGTCACGGTTCCCCTAGGAATATCAATTATGCTGTGACTTGTCGCCAAGAATGGGCGTCCAAGTATCAATGGAACATGTTGACCTGCAATGCTATCAAGGATAACAAAATCTGTAGGTATAGTTAAAGTACCTACTTGGACAAGCACGTCTTCAATGACTCCCCATGGTTTTATCCTTGAATTATCTAGGAGCAGCAAATCAATATCTTTTCTTTTGGAATCTTTCATGCCTAACTTCTCGAACAGACTCTTGGGCATGATGTTCCTTCCTGAACCCAAGTCACACATCGCTTTAGCTTTGAAATTACCACCTATATTAATGTGGAGATATAAAGCTCCAAGATCTTGCATCTTTTGTGGTAGTTTCTTTGGAATGGTCGTCAATCTTTCTTTAGTATGGTCCCTATTCTCAATCTCAACTTCTACACTTGGTGATGTAGGCTCTTTATATACGATTACGTCCTCTATGCATATCGTGCTTTGTTCTTCTAGTTTATTAAGTGGAACTTGTGGTGATTCCACTTCCTCCTCTTCTTGAAAGCTGAACTCTTCAACAACATCGAACCAAACATCGCTATCGATTTCAGTGGCCTCATTAACTAGGCCAGTTTGCATGTATGGGACGTCGAGTATAGGAACAATGATTTCTTCTGGGCTTGACGTTTCGGATTTAGTATCACCACTAGGATATGTAATTCTTTGTAGATGAGGTGGTGATAGTAACGGATGTGTAGGCGGTGTCCCCGCCTTGTCTTCTTCTTTGTGCACCTTTTGTGCGGTTGTCTCTTCTTTATCAGTTTCTTTTTCTTCTTCCACCTGCTTGAATTCTGGATCAACCTCCTTCGCAATTTGATCTTTAACAATTACTTCTTCTAAGCTAAGCTTGGTTGGTTCTTCTACAGTTGAAATTTCGAACCCAACATTGCTATAACCCAGTTTCTTATGTAATTCTTGTTGTAACTGTTGATTGATCGTAGTGAGTTCCGTTAATCTTTGCTACATTGCTTGATATTTTTGGTGCATAGAACGTATTAAGGTTGTATTTGCATCTATGTTTGCCGCATTTTGATCTTCCATATTCTCCAGATAATTTATACTTTCAAAAACTTGATGAGACGGAAGTGCTTGTTGAACCTGTTCTTCTATGACACTTCGGATTAACGATTAACGGTGGAAGTTCTTGTTGGAGTTTTAGAGAAGAATTGGTCACTTGAGTGACTTGTGTCTCCAAGGCTTCCACTTTTGCAGCTTGCTCCATGGATGTTTCCTTGGTGAGCTGCATACAATTTTGAACCAGAATCAATAATTTATCCATCATTTCTTTTATAACTTCATTTTGTGGATTATGCATGGGTTGTGGTGGAGCTTGTAATTGATAGCTCGAACCTTCTTGATAAAAAAATTTTGACTTCGGGCCCCATGCATATTTTGTGCGTAATAATTCTCCATACCTAATAAACCTGAGAAGAGACTAAAAAGAAAAAGCGCAAAACTGAAAACAAATAAATACTTCTACACTAAATAAACAAAAATAGATTTAACTTAAAGATAAATCCCCGGCAGCGGCGCCAAAAACTTGGTGGGGGCAAAGGTGTGATAAAATAATAGATAAATAAAGAGTCACACACCCTTGAGGACCACGGAACTCACTACAAGTATCACAGATCGTATGCAAGTTTTAATGATAAGTCAAGTTCGTTCGCAGGGATTGTATCCGTTAGATCTACCTATATTTAACAAGCGTAGATGAATTTAGATGTTAAGATAAAAATATACAAAGATAAATAACTATGTAATGCAAATAAATAAATAAAACAAATAAACAAAACAAATAACTAAATATGAAAGTAAGTCAAATAGATTAGGATTACTACGTCTATTACTAAATTGTTATTCTAACCTGTCACATTAAGCATTATATATTAACCAGGATTCTAATAATTACCTAGCCTTTTCTAGACTTAGGAGCAACCTCTCCACTACTAGGGATTCCTAAGTAATGTTTGGAGATTAAATCAAACCTTAATGGCTATCTAGTTACACTAGACGATTATGTGGTGTTGTCAATAACTAAAATTAATCCTAAGATTGATCAGATCTAGGGAAATAAGTCAAAACACATAATAACAATATACGCCAAGCTTAATCAATTAGAATAAACAAATAGTATTTAAAGACAAAATAATAATCCAACAATTAAAAGTAAAACTTACAGAATAAAAGCTTAGAAATATGGTTGAGAATAGATCTATAGCTAATTACTCTAAATATAGAGAAGGTGAGATGTAGAAGAGGAGTTGTCAGTCTCCAATCTTCTTCTTCTTGTCTTCCTCTACAGGTCAGCTTGCTTCTTGGACGAATAACTTGATTCTAAGGATGAATATCTAACTAAAGGACTAAGCTATTGTTTAAAAGTAAGAAAATATAAGTAAAGACTAAGCCTATACTTTGCAATTGAGAAAGGACATGTTTACAATGATAAGAGGGTGTATTTATAGGTGTCTTGGAAGCCCTAATTCGTTTTCTTGAAGGAGAAGTAAGTGGTGGACTCCAAGCCCAACTCAAATTCGTAACCCTAAAAACATGAAATCAGGCCCGATCTTCTTTTGGCTCTAACAGCTTCAATATTCATCCGTTTGACGCGTATGAATATACCAAATTGATCGTCTCGGAAAGCTCTTCAACTTTTCTCTTGACTGTTTCTCCAAATTCCACACCGTTCTTGAGATATAAGCTGATTTTTGGTCGTAGGTGCAGAAATTCAGGATTAAGGCAGCTTTTCCTTTTCCATGTTTTTAGCTTTTATTTCCTTATCTCCAATTACCATGTCTATCTCTTTCCATATCTTGTAGTCTTTGACTTGGAATTTAATTAATCTCCATAATTATCTTTAAAGCTTCACACTAAATAAATAATTAAACCCAATATGCTCTAAAAATATTATTTTACTAAATCAAGACTCAAAATAGGAAAGTGTAGCATTTCTCAAGAAAATCGACTCAAAGACTTCCTAAATCACTAAAAATGATGTCTCATCCTAATATAAATCTATCACAAATGAGGAGACATCAGTATTGTACTCCAAGCCCAACTCAAATTCGTAACCCTAGAATCTAGAAAATGTAAGATTTTGATGATGTTTTGTTTTGGCCGTAACTGATTCAATACGTATTTGTTTGACACGTTCCAATAGTCGAAACTAATCGCCTTGGAAATCTCTTTAACTTTTATGTAGACCATTATTCCAAATTCCTATCCAATCTTGAGATATACGCCCTTTTGTGATCGTAGCTGCAGGAATTCAGATTTATTTAGCAACTTTGTCTTTTCTTTTTTCATAATTCTTGTCTTTATCTCCAATTTCCATGTTTATCCTCTTTCCTTTATCTCTTAGAATTAACTTGACCTCTAATTAATTACCATATATATATTTAAAGCTACACACTAAATAAACAATTAAACCCAATATGTTCTAAAAATAATAAATAATTAATGCAAGACACAAAATAGGAAAGTGTACTAAATCATGAGAAAATCGACCTAATAAATACACCTAAAATGATGTCTCCAACTAGGATTAATTCATGACAAATAGGGACACATCAGCGAGGATATCAATCGATCGGAAGATCCACATCCCGGGGAGGTCATGTACCTCCTTGAAGCTCCCTAGAAGCGAGAGGTAACCCGTCGAGCTTAACGACGTTAAACAAAAGCTAATTCATTGTATATTAGTTTCATGTCTTACAATTTTATAGTGTAAATTAGAGTAATTGTTGTTTATTAGTGTTTATTTTTAAGAAATGATAAAGGTTTGGTATTTTGATGATTTCAGGAGTGAAAAGGTCACGAGTTTGGGGAGAAAAAGTTGAAAAGCAAGGAAAAATGGGTTGCAAGACAGGAGCAAACCGGGAACCCGGTTGTCACCAACCAGAAACCGGTGAGCAACTGTTGATCAACCCATCACACGCAAATAAAGGCGCGTCTGGGTTTGCGCCATGCGACGACAACAGGGAACCCGGTTTCGAACGCTGTAGATCCCAACTCTCTGACCTTTGCGTTGGAAACGCGACCGAACTCTTGCATCTGGGTTCGCGTCAAGCGACAGCAACCGGGAACCCGGTTGCCTGCTGGCCGGGAACCTGGTTTCGGCAGCCAAATTTCTGACCTACGCGGTGGAACGCGATGTAATTCTTGCGTCTAAAAAAATTGGAAATTTTTTCGCAGACACAGCGACGCAAATCGGGAACCCGGTTGAGCAACAGAGAGGCGGTTTTCAAGCTTATTTAACCTATTTTCTTACCTCCTTTCACAAGCCAGCTACTATTCCATTTCCAAACTCCATACACCTACGAAAATAATCATCAAAACACCACAAATCATCAAAATCCTCTCCTACAACACCACATAAACACACAATTCTCTCCCAATCCCTCCAAAACACCAACAATGTTCAACTTTTCTCCAAGATTTCTCCTTCATCCAAACCATAAATTGACACATAAAACCTCTCCAATCACACAAATTAACCATACCCATCTCATATCTCACCTTAATCTTCTTCCTTCTAGCCTCAGAACATCAAATTTCAAAACTTTCCTCTATTTTTTGAATTTTTGAAGTTTTGAGTTTGGGGTGAGTAGACATGACAAACAGGACAGATTCTTTCAGTTATACTCGGAGAACCAATCCAAGAATAAGAAACAATCCTTGTGCTATGCAAGAGAGAGCTATTGAGATTCCAGATTCGGGTCCTAAACGCAAGATTGAAGAGGTTAAGACTGCTATAAAGAGGAAAGAAAACCCAGGTGAGGCTAAATCCAAAAAGACTACCTTGGTAGATGAAGAAGAAGAGGTTGAAAAAGAAATTCCTAGCGAACCCATTCTGGAACAATGATTCACTCGAAGAAAGATGAATGCGAATAAGCCAAAAAGAGTCATAGTTGGTTGGGAGGAGCAGGTTTGCAATAGAGTCGAATATTTGAAGTTTGGTGTTGAGAAAGGATTTCATTCAGGTATTATGAACAGTACTTTTATAGATTATGCTATTACATGTGACAAGATTAGTTGGAAAGAATTGAGAATGAGAACCCCCACGTTCATCCCTGCTTTAGTTCGTGAGTTCTATGAAAAACTTGTCTTTTGCGAATAAACAGTCAATCATTCTACGCCAAAAGGTACTACCTTTCTCAGTTGAAGTTATTCAAAATACGTTGAAGTTACCAATCATGACTAGCCCATGCTCTTATCACGAAACACTTAATGATCCATCTTTTGAATGTGAGTCTCTTTATGATTTAGTACTTGTTCGTGGAAGACTTCCCATCCCAGAAGCAGGTCAATTTTATAGTAGTGATTTAATACCTTCTGCAAAGGTATGGTCTCGTTTCATAATTCTGGCCTTCTTTGGCAACAATCACACCTCCGAATTGAAAAGGGAACACCTTATTTTCATTAAGTGTATTCTTGAAAAGAAATATATTGATGTTGCCCCTGTGATCTATGACACTATCATGGAGTTCGAGAAATCCCCTATTCTTCAACTGCCATTTGCTTAGCCGCAAAAATACCATGCAAGAGAGAAGAGATCGAACCTAATAGAAAAAGGAGAAGAAATGACGTTGAGATCAATTTAGAATGCCCATGAAGAAGCTACAAGAGAGATGATGAGACCTAGACTTCCTCCACGTAAGAAGAAGGTAACTACTGGAGTTGATTCTGCTCAAATTGAAGAGTTGGAGGAGAAACAAGACGCGATGATTTTCACTTTAAATAAACGTCACAAAGGAGTTGGAGATACTAAAAAACATGTTATTAGGGGTGAGTAATATGCAACACGTCATTTACACCATACTTACAAAAGAAGCCCAACCTGGACGCAACAATGGTAACCAGCCTAGTGCTGGTTGAGATACGTTTTCTATCCCTTATCATTTAGTGTATATTAGTTTAATTGCTTTGAGTCTTTTCGAGTCGTGGGGACACGACTCATTTTTGAGTTTGGGGTGGGGTTCGTTGCCTCATCCCAGTTTTACGTGTTATTTATTTTAGTTGCTTTTAATAAAATTAATTAGGGGTTGCGTTTAACGGTAGAAGATTTTAAATGTCCCCATTAAGCATACTTTTGATAAATCTATTATAGTAAATAGTGGACTTTAGGGGTTAGTATAAAACTCACTTTAATTGCATGAAAACATAGGTAATTGATAGGAAGAATTAATGAACAGTGCAAAAGAAGTAAACTTGTACTTAAGGAAAATGTTTTGTTTGTCGAACGTGAGATCCAAATTAGTAGAGAACCCACTTAGATATGAACTAGAGGCAAGCTATGTAACTAGGAAAATGATAGGGGCAGTTCTTTGATAGCCATTTGAGACCTTTTTAGCCTTCTATCCCTTGAATTAATTATATCCGTCTTAGCCAATTTTAAGCCTTAAAGCCTTTTCTTTAGTCGCCACGATATAAGAACATATCTCCTTAGTTTATTAGGAATTTCCATATGACCCGCACTTGAATCACGATCCTGAGACCTATCTTGAGCTTGATTTTGGGGTGTTGAGTCCATCTATGGGAATTATATTGTGAGGGAATTCTATGTGTTTGTATTGAGACACAATTTAAGATGATATTATTATTTGTAACCCTTTGCCGGTATTGAAAAAAAAAGTGAAAAAAGTTGTCAATACAGTAGACAACCGGAAACCCGGCCATCACTAACTGGGAACCCGGATATCGGCTGTACAAAAAAAAAGAAAAAAAAAAAGAAATGAAAAAGAAAAATAAAGAAAGAATAAAATATCCGGAAAAGTAGAAATTTATGAAAATCATCTTATATGCATTGGGTTAACATGCAGACGCTAAATTAGCGCGTCAAATGGGTTGAGTGAGAACATTATTCGAGTGTAAACTCAAGCTCATGGACTGTTGTTGATGGTAAGTGAGGAGAGAGCCAAAAGCTCACTTCAAATTTACCAAATATACATACCACACCGTCCCTAAGTCTAAGCTAAAACCGTAAAGTCCTCGTGATTCCTAGGAGCACGGTTGGTGTCGCCTAGGGTGTGATAAAAATAAGATAAATAAAGTCTAGAAAACTACGTACTCTCACCCTAGACAGGCACAGTACTGCAAGTATTATAGGACATATGCAAGTTTTAGTTAGTAAGTTGAGTTCGTTCTCAGGGACTTAAGTGTGCTAGTCGAATGGGTAGCAATAACGAGTAAGTGCCCGTTTGGAAGTGCTTTTTTTGAGAAGCACTTAAAAGTGCTTTTAGCATTTTAAAAGTTTTTTTTACCTTGAAAAGCACTTTTTTGAGAAGCACCAAATATGTGCTTCTTGAAAAAAGCACTTTCAATAATTTTAGATTTCAAAATTATTTTTAATAATTTTTTAAAATTTTGAATTTTATTCCAAAAGTGCTTTTTTACTCTAAAATAAGCACTTCCAAACGGGCCTTAAGTAATAATTAATTAAAGACAAAAAATAAAAGCAATAGATTTTCGAAATTACTAATTAAAATTAGGAAAATAAAGACAGTAAAATAAAATACGAAGAATATGAGATGAGAAGTATAGCTTAGGTTTTGCTAGTATGCACTAATCCTTCTAATTCTTTCTATTAGATCTAGTTAATAAGGGACACTATTAGCTCTTGTATACTTAGTCAGGATTCTAAATTCCCATTCCTTAGACCTTGAGAGCGACTAAGGGGGCTACGGCATAACCACGAGGCTGTTTCAAATAGGGTTATCAAGCGCTACCAAGGCCCTAAGCAAATAATTCCTTCAATTGTCATATGGTGATTAAATTATACCCTAATGACTATCTAATTAGAATCAGTTTTGTCAGGACTAATATCGACACTAGACGTTATCTGGTGTTTCAATAATTAGACACCCATCTAAGGCGATCATCTAACTACTATTAAGGTAATCCTAAACGTTGCGCACCGCAAGGAAAACAGTCATTAAATCAAAACACATAAAAAAATATAAGAGTAAGCAGCTAATCAATTTAAAACATGTAGTTCCCAAAGAAACTTAGATAGAAGAATTAGAATTCATAGATTATACATGATGCAAAACCCAAGCTATGGGGAGTTTAGTTCATACCTGATGGAAACAAACTAAAAGAAATTACAAAAGACCATCTTGCTCTCTACAATAAATTGGAAGAATAAAACCTTAAGAACTAATTACTATGAGGCAAGGATGAGCAAGGATGATTTACAAGTGATATAAGGGTGTATTTATAGGTTTTTAAAAGACCTAATTCGTTTTCTTGAAGGAGAGGTTAAGTAATGGACTCCAAGCCCAACTCAAATTCGTATTGAAATAAAGATAATTACTGCTGACTTGTTTTGATCATATCTTCTTCGTTATTGGTCGGTTTTTGCTCCATAAGATACCAAAAGAATCCTCACAGAATTATCTACGTCCCTATAAAAGGAATCTTCCAAAATCGGCTTGTTTTTGGAGGTATCACTACTTCTTTAGGCGTAGCTGCAAAAATTCAGTTTTAGGCAGCTTTTCTTTTTCCATGATTTTAGCTTTTGTTTCCTTTATCTCCAATTACCATGCTTATCTCTTTCCATATCTTGTAGTCTTTGACTTGGATTCTAATTAATCTCCATAATTATCTTTAAAGCTTCACACTAAATAAATAATTAAACCCAATATGCTCTAAAATTATTATTTTACTAAATCAAGACTCAAAATAGGAAACGCACTATTTCTCAAGAAAATCGACTATTATGACTTCTAAATCATTAAAAATGATGTCTCATCCTAATCTATCCCAAATGAGGAGACATCAAGACCCCCAACTCAAAGTTGTATCATCCCGATACAATAAAGATAAAAACAAAGGGAAACCTATAAATACACACTTATGGAATTTTCAACACAATGGGAAGAACATAGCAGAATATATAGAATAAACGTAAAGCACATAACTCAGAAAATTTCATGCAATAATATTCATAAACTACATACTTGTACACTTCTCATATTCATAGTCAACACGGCTTGAATTCAAGATCAGATTAGTTTCGCAATGTAGGAAGGATTAGGACTTTACTTATTTCCCCAAGGAAGCTATAGATTGTTCATCAAACCTCACTAGTATTCAAAGATCCACTTAACTACTCTCTAATGGCTCAATCATTTCTCAATTACATAGCAAAGAATCACAAGGTCTTTAAGGTTGTAATGTAGGCTTAGGGACGGTATGATAGTATATTTTGATAATTTGGAGTGAGCTTTTGTCTCTCTCCTCACTAGCCATCAACGAATCGCCCTAGAGCTTGAGTTACTCGCATAAAATGTTTCTCACTCAACCCAATGAATTCCTTGATGCACAATTTAGCATCCCCAATAACCCAATTTAAGCATAAGATGTTCACATAAAAATCCACTTTGCCGGTCCGAATATATATATTTTCTTTTTAAATCAATTTCTTTTCTATATCTATGACTCTCTTTTAATGTTGAGATATCACACTATTTTCTCATATATTTTTTCTTTTAATGCCCTTGTTGGCAAATTTAGCTCGTAGCTTCTTTTTTATTCACTATTACCCCGGCAAAGGGTTACAATAAAAATCTGTGAATCATCATCCATATAAAGCACAAAGCACAATTAATAAGCTCAAAAATCCCATCCCAATAACAATTCCCATAATGGTGGACCCACCATCCCAAACTCAAGCTCTAAAACAACTGTCTATGCATCGCGATTCGAGTGCGGGTCATATGGAAAAGTCCTATAATCTAAAGGGATATGGCTTATAACGTGTTTCAGTAAAAAGATTTAGAAAGTCTAGAAGGGGCTGAGAAGGATATAGCATATAAAATCAAAATAACATGGTGAGAAGGTATAAAAAGGTTTCAAATGGCTTCAAATATGAAAGAACCGCCTTAATCACTTTCTACGCTATGTAAATTCATTATTTTCTTACCTTTAGCACTTTCATCAAATGGTTTTGTCCACTAGCTTGGATCTCACGGCCTACACACTTCTCAAGGTTCCCTGAGATCGAACATACTTTCTATCGCATTGCTCACTAATCTTTTATTTACTATCAACGTGTGTTTTCCTGCGAATACTCAAAGCATACAAATAACATAGCTCATAAACATACTACTTACTATCATCAATTCACTGAGCGTATGCTTTCAAGCTATTAAACACACTCTACATCTAATTCCCATGTATCAAATAATTTCTACCTAAAAACAGAAAAATGGAGATGAGAGACAACGAATCCCCACACCCCCAACTAAAAAATGAGTCGTGTCCCCACGACTCGAAAAAGACTCGAAACAGAAATTAAAATTAGCAGATAAAAACATTTACAGAAATGGTAAGGAAGAAAGAGAACATACTCTCGAGGCTTATTGCCCCGCATCATTGATATCCGAGGTCGGATTTGCTTGATCTTTCGTTAATTGCTCAAGGAGTTTCATGATGTGCACTTGATTAGCGTTGATTTGTGTCACATCATTGACTAAGGAAGTTTGAGCTGCTTCGAATTTTGTTAAACGCTCCTCCATCTTCTCTTGCCAACTTTTCTCCTTTTCTTCTTTCGAGACTTGCGTAGAACCCACTCTTCAAAAGATATCCTTGATCCAAGCATTATCAATATAACTCGTCTTAAACTCAAGTTTCTCTTCTTCACCCAATGTAACATTCGCTTTTCGCGCAATACACGTGATCATATTAGGAAATTTAACATTATAAACTGATTTAGGAGAGACCGAAAATCGCATCACCTCCTCATAGATCAACTGTGCCACATCTACTTCTTCTCCTCTCAAAATACAATCCAAAAGTAGAGCGTTCTTCATAGTCATATTCAAAGTTCGTGTGTTACCAAAGACATTATGAATAAGGAAATTGTGCCAAATTCTCGCATCCGGATGAAGATATTTGTAAGGCCAAGGTGCCGTCAATTCTCCCTTATGTGATTGCACTTTCTCCTTGTCTAAAACATGCTCAAAAAGTAATTTCTCATCAAATATTCTTTGTTTAGCAACCGCTTCCTCATACTTGCAATAACCTTTCAATTTCTTGAACTTGAAGTGGTTTCTAATCTCATTAACTGTGAAAGGAACTAGCTTTCCTCTAATTGGAACACAACGTTTACTATCTCGGCTAAAGAGGCCTAAATAGAATTCCAAAACTAACTCATGACATAATTCAGAACGTCTTACCATGAACGTAGACCAACCCAATTTTTCACCAAGCTCTAAGAATCTCTTATGTTCTCCTGTACCAACTTCTTCCTTGAATACTTTCTCATAAGCAAAAGGTAGCTCTTTAAATTGTTTTTCTGCAGAAGCTTTTAAGGCATTTAAAGCTTCCTCTTTCTCCTTGGGTATAGGACCTTGTGGAAGTTGTGTTTTCTCCATTGCATAAAAGTAAAGCTTTTTACCATTACGATTAAACAAAGATATCGTACCTTCATCTTCAACATCGTCTTTACCCTTTGATTTAGAACTAGAACCCTTGTTATTTGATTTCTTCTTGATTGGATCCAATACCTTGCTTTTCTTCACCTCCCTCTTGTTAGCTAATATTGTTGTTCTATTAGTCATCTCCAATTAACCCCTAACTCAAAGCTTTAACAACTCTTGAAATTTGAACTTGTGAATTTTTTGTTGAACAAGCGTGATTTGGCTTAGGAAGGATGAATTGATGATGAATCTCTATATGGGTGAGGTGGATTCTTGATGGATTGGCTTGGATTTAAGAAATTGTAGGATGAATTTTGAAAATTTGAGCTCTTGATTCTTCAATTGATTATGTTTGGTGAGGATTGGTGCTTGAATATTCTTTGTAATGAGGTGGAGAGAAGATTTGATGTGTTTTTCTTGATGATCGGGTAGTGTTTTGATGATTGGTGAAGGTTTTTATGAGTTTCAATGGAGTTGGGAGAGTTTTGGAGAAGAAAGAGAGGCTTGAGGTTTAGTAAATTCAGAATAATGAGCATTACCCCTCTTTTATAAGTTTGAAACCCGTTTTTCTCTCTCTAGGCGGCGACCTGCGGTGCACCGCGCATATGGTGCGGTATACCGCAGCTGCTGTAGCTCCAAAAATTTTCGCCTCGTCAAAATACCCGTGGCACGGGTTTTGGACCTGCGGTATAGGGTCTGGTGCATGGTCTGGTATACCGCAGCATCTGTTGTGATTTTTTTCGTGTCGGTACAAAACCCGTGGCATCCACCCGTGGTACGGGTTTTCTTCCTCTGCGGTACACCGCGGCTGAGGTCCGGTATACTGCACCGCTGCTTCAGCATTTCCGAAAAATTTTGTTCTCCTTTCCCAACTCGATTTCTCCAGTACCTAATCATCAAAAACACTAATACCTTTCTCAAATATGCAATATCAACTAAAAACAACTAAACTAAACATAAACTAAAAACGTAAAAGACATAAAAAATTACGGGTTGTCTCCCGTACAGCACTTTTGTTTAACGTCTTTCAAAGTTAGATGTGTTACCTCTATCAAGATTTGCGAATATAGCCTCCCCAACAACGAGTTAGGCTATGTGTGTCAACTAATCTGCGCTTGATCCCCTTCTTGGGTCAGATTTCTATTACGTTGGCTGAAACAACCGTAGTGACAATGAATGGTCCCATCCACGAGTCTAAGAAACTGCGTGGCCTATTCTCGCATTTGTGAGCTTTCCATAGTATTTCATGGCCAACCCCAAACTCAATGTTTGGCTCAGTATCCACAGGTTTTGAGTGGATCTTCTCAGGAGGGACTTTGTGATGTGTAAGACTGTGGATGACAAAAAAGGTGGGATCTAACTTCCTTGGTTTCTTACCCAAGACATAGGAGGTCTCGGATACATTCTTTGCGTGAAGGGTGATGGTCCCTTCTTTGAAGTTGATGATACTTTGACTTGTGGCCATAAAGGCCGTCCAAGTATGATTGGAACCTGCTTATCTGCATCAAACTCAAGTATAACAAAGTCAGTAGGGATGGCGATACTACCTGCACGGACTAAGACATCCTCCACTGTTCCCCATGTCCTCGTAACTGAGTTGTCAGCGAACTGCAACTTCACTGGAGTTTACTCTGAATTCTGAAGTCCAAGTCTCTCGAACACGGACTTAGGCATAAGATGCACACCAGAACCCACATCGTACATAGCTTTCACCTTGAGCATACCATTTATTTGAATAGGAAGGTTGAAACTTCCTGGATCTTTAAGTTTTGTTGGTAGCTCTCGTTCACTTCTTCTTGAAACTCTTAGATTCTCTCTTGGGATCTCTACACTTGCTTCTTTCTCTGGAATAACTTCCGTAAAAACTTGTCGCGGTGTAAATCCTTTCTTTACTATCTCAAGCATTTGGGCGATGATATTTTCAGGTGTATACACCTCTACAAATGTCTTGAGTTCAGTGTCATCCTTAAATTTTGTATCAGAAACAGTTGGTGCCACTGGTTGAACAACAGGTGGCGGTTCCACCTTCTCTTCTTCTTTCTCTTTTTGCACGGCAGGTGCAACTTCATCTTCAACTTTTGATTCCTCCTTGGAGGCTTCTTTCTCTTTCTCTCTATCCAGCTCAGCTTGATAATCCATAACTGATCGAATTTCCTCTTGCATATTCTTCAGAAGCTGTATAAATTCGGCTCTTTCTGGATCGCACTCCACATAAACCTCAGAACAGTCAGATTCCACGGGGCTAGACTTGGTTGGTTCTTCTTCGGTACTCGGAACTTCTACGGCACTAACGGCAGCATACGGTACTTCCTTCTTTTCTTCTTCAATTTCAAGGCAAATAGCCTTACAAGCTTCGAACCCAACATTGTCATCACCTCCTTCGATAGCCTTCAATTCTTTCTGATCCATTAAATTTTTTAGAACTTTGTTTAATTGTTCTACTTGAATACCTAAAATCTGAATTGCGGCATCTTGTCCTCGGACTTTCTCTTCCTGAGCGTTCATATTCGTGGTCAAACGGTCCAAGATTTTTATTACTTGTTGATTATCCATAGATCCTTCTTGAGGATACTGAGGTAAAGCTTTCTGATCTAACGCATCGGTATAGGCATCTTGAACAGGTTGTTGAGGTGGAGCAGGTCTATTTTGATATTGATTTTGATACTGACCTCTCTGTTGGAAAGAGTTGTTCTGGGGGGGCGGTTCATAATGACCAGGATTAGCGGCCCCTTGAGGATTTGAATACTGCATACCCGGATGGTTTCGGTTACCCCATTGATAACCTCCTCGGTTGGATATGAAGTACGCAGATTGTGGATTTGTTTCGCACTCTTCCCATGTATGATTATATACCCCACATTGTTGATAACCTTGTGCTTCTTGTACTACGTTCGCTGCGGCTAAATTCTTTTGCATCTCTAACTTCAGCTCTTTGATTTGATTTTCTAATGGGGATATTTGAGCTGAGTTCCCAGTTTCTGCATCTAAACAAAGTGTTCCTCGGGTCTTTGCAATAGGAGCTCGCGTTGAAGGCCAACTCCTTTCTCGTTTAATAATATTTTCCAAGACCTCGGAAGCTTCATTATGATTCATGGACACAATATTACCTTTTCCAATGTCATCCACCTTCTCTCTACCTTTATCATTAAGACCTTCATAGAATATAGCAAGTTGTAGAGCGGGGGTATAACCATGGAGAGGACATCTAGCTAATTTACGTTGAAACCTTGTCCATGATTCTCCTACAGTTTCTCCATCTTCTTGACAAAATCTTGCAAGCTCGCTTTGATCTTTGATTCTCATACTCTTCGAATAAAAACGGTTAAAGAAAGCGGCTTGAAGTTCTACCCATGTATTAATTGTTCCAAATGGTTGTCTATCTAGCCATTCGCTAGCTCTATCGGTTAAGAATAACGAAAACATATGACAATACAGTTGCTCGTGTGTAATGCCTGGAGTAACATAGGCATCACAAATTTGCATAAACTTCTTAATCGATCTAACTGGATCTTGAATTGCTGTACCACTGTAGAGTCCATGATTTGAAATTGACTGAGCATACCCGGATCGGGTCTAAATTTAATATTCTGGATCTCTGGAGGACGGTAACCTATTGGTTGCACATGGAACGGCACATGAAGACCAGGGAGGTCTTGCTGTACTCGATTTTGATTATTCTACCCATTACCTCGTCCTAGTGGCTGTTGTACACCTTGTTGTTGTCCACCAGGTGGTGGTTGTCCTCCTGGCAAATTTCCAGGTGGGACCCCAAGTGGTAGATTTAGTTGAGGTCCTCCAATTGGGTCCTCGAGTGGTGGATCTAGTTGGGCGACCATCGCTCTTCTTAAGGCTCTTTCCTCACGAACTCGTTTGTTGTAAGGTCTGAAGCTCCTCTCAGGCTCCGATAAAGGAGACCAAGAATTAAACACTGTGAACCCTGAAAAAGACTAACGCAAACCACAAGCGTAAATCCTGAAAAGTAAAAACTAAAAACTGAAAAATAAAAATTAATTAAAAACTACTACTCGAAATAGATAACCCACACGCTAACGAGACACAAGTCCCCGGCAGCGGCGCCAAAAACTTGGTGTCGCCTAGGGTGTGATAAAAATAAGATAAATAAAGTCTAGAAAACTACGTACTCTTACCCTAGACAGGCACAGTACTGCAAGTATTACAGGACGTATGCAAGTTTTAGTTAGTAAATTGAGTTCGTTCTCAGGGACTTAAGTGTGCTAGTCGAATGTGTAGCAATAACGAGTAAGTAATAATTAATTAAAGACAGAAAATAAAAGCAATAGATTTTTGAAATTACTAATTAAAACTAGGAAAATAAAGACAGTAAAATAAAATACGAAGAATATGAGATGATAAGTATAGCTTAGGTTTTGCTAGTATGCACTAATCCTTCTAATTCTTTCTATTAGATCTAGTTAATAAGGGAGACTATTAGCTCTTGTATACTTAGTCAGGATTCTAAATTCTCATTCCTTAGACCTTGAGAGCGACTAAGGGGGCTACGGCACAACCACGAAGCTGTTTCAAATAGGGTTATCAAGCGCTACCAAGGCCCTAAGCAAACAATTCCTTCAATTGGTGATATGGTGATTAAATTATACCCAAATAACTATCTAGTTAGAATCAGTTTTTTCAGGACTAATATCGACACTAGACGTTATGTGGTGTTTCAATAATTAGACACCCATCTAAGGCGATCATCTAACTACTATTAAGGTAATCCTAAACGTTGCGCACCGCAAGGAAACAATCATTAAATCAAAACACATAAACAAATATAAGAGTAAGCAGCTAATATCAATTTAAAACATGTAATTCCCAAAGAAACTTAGATAGAAGAATTAGAATTCATAGATTATACATGATGAAAAACCCAAGCTATGGGGAGTTTAGTTCATACATGATGGAAACAAACTAAAAGAAATTACAAAAGACATCATCTTGCTCTCTACAATGAACTGGAAGAATAAAACCTTACGAACTAATTACTATGAGGCAAGAATGAGCAAGGATGATTTAAAAGTGATATAAGGGTGTATTTATAGGTGTTTAGAAGACCTAATTCGTTTTCTTGAAGGAGAGGTTAAGTAATGGACTCCAAGCCCAACTCAAATTCGTATGGAAATAAAGATAATTACTGCTGACTTGTTTTTATCATATCTTCTTCGTTATTGGTCGGTTTTTGCTCCATAAGATACCAAAAGAATCCTCACAGAATTATCTACGTCCCTATGAAAGGAATCTTCCAAAATCGGCTTGGTTTTGGAGTTATCACCACTTCTTTAGGCGTAGCTGCAGAAATTCAGATTTAGGCAACTTTTTCTTTTCCATGATTTTAGCTTTTGTTTCCTTTATCTCCAATTACCATGCTTATCTCTTTCCATATCTTGTAGTCTTTGACTTGGACTCTAATTAATCTCCATAATTATCTTTAAAGCTTCACACTAAATAAATAATTAAACCCAATATGCTCTAAAAATATTATTTTACTAAATCAAGACTCAAAATAGGAAAGCGCACTATTTCTCAAGAAAATCGACTATTATGACTTCTAAATCACTAAAAATGATGTCTCATCCTAATATAAATCTATCACAAATGAGAAGACATCAATGGTGAGTTTATAATTCAGATAATAGGGAGTATACTAACTAGAGCGTTCAAAGCGAGTGAGTATCAATAAACACCCTATAGCCATCATATTGAGATATGTACAAGCGTAACCTTTTAGCATTGTGAAGTTAATTTTAAGATTGATATTATTAGTGTCTGATTTTGCGTGATAAGTGTATGTGTATATTATTTCCTAATGTTTGCTATATGAAATTTATTTTAAGTGTTGCTTAGGGTGTATTTACTAGTTTCTGCATTTCTACATTCACCTTAGACCATTGTTTTTAATTTTACTTTGTCGGGACGACAAAGTTTTGAGTTTGGGGTCTTGATCTCTCCTCTTTTGTTCTAATTATATGCCCTTAGGAGACATCATTTTGGGTGATTATTTGACTAATTTGATAGTCTTTTAGTGTTAATTCGTTATATTTCATTTTCCCTCCTTAGATTTTACTATTTTTCATTTATCAAGCTTTTGCACGTTAAATGGGTTGTTTTAGTGCAAAGTTTGTAGGTCCATGATGCTAGTAAGGAGAGGAATCAAGAATTTAAGTCTTAGATCGTGTAAAGAAGTCAAAGGCAAGAAGAAATATCCCGAAGAATTGACAAGTTAAAGCTGCAAATCTGAAAAGCTGATGGTAATTTCTGATTTCGAGTTACTTAAACGTGGATTCAGCCTCTGAGTTGTGAAGAAGATTTGTTCCTTATCGTGTTACGAAGATTTAGCAAGTTGAATGGTTCAATTCGGAGTTGATTTGAGAAAGTTACAGTCGTTTTAGTGAAGGGTGTACACCAGTTACGGGATTTGTAATTAAAGATTGGACTTGGGTTTTTTAATATTTCACTAATTCACTTAAGTAAAGCCCAAGTCCGAATTTAAGCTTATAAATAGACATTTGGACTCTTATTTTAGACATAACTTAATTCATACAAGTCAGAAGCGCCAGAGAGAAAGTCAGCAGCAAGGATAAGGAAAAAGCTAAGAGCTAGAGAAAGTCATCTTCTCCAAATCGCAGCCAAACCCAATTCCCTTATTAGGTTCTTTCGTACTTTATATCTGTAAAACATAAATTCTTTTAATTTTATTTCTTTAGTTTTTATTTCAATTATGAGCTAACTTTAATTGTACTTGAGAATCGCGAATTGGGTAGAACCCTAACTTTATTAATTTATGTTTTTCTGATTTGGGATTTCTAAATTTAAATTTAAATTTGAATTCGTTAATTATGTTGGTTTTTATTTTATGCTTGATTTATTATCTTTAGAGTCATGAACTAAGGATAAGTTTTAGTATCTAGGCTATTCAATATAGTGGCGTATTGATCACATTGACGGGGGGTTTTAGATACAAAACTAGGTAATTGTCGTTGGTATTCGCCAATGACCTTGACCGGCTTGACTAACCAATAGCCAATGTGGTAAGAAATTGAACCATCTGAAAGTAGTTTTAATCATCCTGACGGAGTTTAGAATACCGTAAGAGAGCTTTTAGGTCCACCCTGACGGTGGCTAAGAGACTTTAGAATCCCGACTAGCATAATTAAAACGATACAACCCTTAACGGAGAACATTAATTAAGAAGGTTTAGGTGAAGCCTTAGCGAGACTCTAGTACTATTTCTCTCCTTATGTCTAACTCTTTTATTTGCATTATTTTCATCTCAACTTAATTAATTTAGTCTTTAATTTCTTTGTGCATATTCGTTATTAAAACAAAAAAAACTAAATAAACTTTTATAGCATTTAATTTTCTGTATTTTCAATTATTTCACTATTTGATCCAAACCTGAGTTGTACCTAATCCGTCCCTACAAACGAATCTGATTTATCAGTTCATTACTTGGACAACCGTACACTTGCGGTTTGTGAGTCCTAATCTTTTACGCATTATTTTATAACACACAAGGAACCACCAGTTTGTTTTTGTCTTTCTCAAGTTTTTAATGCATGCTTGAGAATCTCGAGAGTGTTTTCACAACTTACAACAGACTTTTGAGAGAAGAACGAGAGCAAAAAAAAGAAATGGCTCAACTAGAGGAAGAAGTACCACCACAATGGGATAATCTTAATTTTAATCCTAATCCCCCGGTGTTGCCTGTTTCTCGAGTACCACTACCAGGAAATAACAGAAAAAATATACGTCAATAACAAGATCTCCCAGGTTCGAGCTCAACCTTTAGATTGTCATCTTCCAGAGATCCAAAACATAAAATTCAGGCCCGATTCGGGTAAGCTCAGTCAATTTACAAGCTTTGGACTCTATAGTGGTACAGCAATTCAAGATCCAGTAAGGGCGATTCAGAAGTTCATGCAGATTTGTGATGCCAACATTACTCTGGGCATTACACGCGAGCAACTATATTGTCACATGTTTTTGTTGACCAAAAAAACTGGTGATTGGCTAGATAGACAACCACCAGGTACACTTAATACTTGGGTGGAACTTCAAGCCTCATTTTTTAACCGTTTTTATCCAAAGAGTATGAGATTGAAAGATCAGATGGAGCTTGCTAAATTTTGCCAAGAGAATGGAGAAGAATTAGGAAACGCATGGAAAAGGTTTCAACAAAAGTTAGCTAGATGTCCACTTCACGGTTATACCCCATCTTTACAGTTAGCAATGTTTTATCAAGGTATTAATGCAAAAAGTAGATTGAGGGTAGATAATCTTGGAAGAGGAGGATTTGTGTCCATGGATCCAACTGAAGCTGCTAAAGGTATGGAACGTATTATAGAAACAAAAAAGGAGTTGGTCACTTTCGCGGGCTCCTGTTACAAATACCAGAGGTACGCTTCAATTAGATACAGAGACTGTGGATCCAGCTCAATTAACAGCTTTATAAAATCAATTCAAAGAGACTAAACTTGAGATGCAAAGACGCCAGAATGTAGCAGCAACAAAAGTAGTGCAAGAGGTACAAGGTTGTCCACAGTGTGAGGTACCAAATCATACATGGGAAGAGTGTGAAAGAAATCCAACATTTGTTTATTACATATCCAACTGAATGAATTACCAACTTAGTAATAGAAATCATCTGGGTATGCAGTACTCAAATCCATAGGGGGCCGCAAATCAAGGTAACTATCAACCTCGTCCCCAGAATAACTCTTACCAACCAAGAGGTCAAGGTCCTTATCAAGGGAATCAGAATTTTAATAGACCTTCTTTGTGATATAATAATCTAGGTTGGAGACATCATTTTAGGTGTATTCGAGTATTTAATTATATATTTTTATTCGTATTTTTATAAATTCCTATTTCTTATCTTGATTTGATGATTTATGATTTTTAGAGCATATTGAGTTTAATTTGTTTGTTTAGTGTGAAGCTTTAAAGATATATGGAAATTAATTAGATTCCAAATCAATTCTAAAGAGATAAGAAAATAAAATATGGATGGAAATTGGAGATAAAAGAAAGTAGAGATAAAATATGAAAGAAAAAGCTGCCAAGTAAATCTGAAATTTTGCATGCACATCTACTAAAGTGAATATAACATAAACTCGGCTGGGAATTTGGATGATCAATCTAAATAAAAAGTGTAGATATTTTTGGCGCGGTTGTTTCGATATAAAGTAGACAAAAATTTGATCAATAACGAAAGAGTTACGACCAGAACAAGACAAAAGTGTTTATCCTATCTCCTATATTTTAGTAGACGAATTCGATTTGGAAAAGGAGTCCAAATACTGGCCTTCTACTCCAATATTTCAACCTAGGGTCTTCTTAACACCTATAAATACACCCTTTAATCATTGTAAACATGTCCTTGCCTCTCCACAATTAGCCTTTAATATTATTCATCATAGAAGTCATTCAAGAGAAGAAAGGTTCAGTATCTTTATTTTAGTTTATTTCTTTCTAGTATGAACTAATTTTCTCATAGCTTGGGTTTTGCATATGTATAATATTTGATATCTATTTTCTTCTATCTAAGTTTGTTTGGGAAAACTATTTTAAATTGATTCTAACTTCTTAACCATATATTTGTTTTATGTGCTTTGATTTATTGTCTGTCTTAATCTTCATCACGTTAGGATTGTCTTAATATTAGTTAGATGGTCACCCGGAAGGGTGTCTAATTATTGTAACATCACATAAGCGTCTAATGTGCGGTATTGATCCGGAAGGGCTTTCCTAACTAGATAGTCATTAGGGTTTAAGATTTAATTACCGATCATTGCGCAAGGTCCCCTTACCCAAGTCCCCTGGTAATTGTTAGGTCGCCACCTAAGTCCATCCGGAATGGGGTTAGGAGGAATAAAGATTCCTGGTTACTTATCAAAGAGTTTTAATCACCCTTATAAACCAGTAGAAGAAATATAAGGATTAGTGGATACTAGCCAAACCTGAGCTATACTCTCTCATCTTATTCTTACATCTTTTTATTTATTGTATTAAGTTTTAATAATAATTATTCTCTCAATCAATCAAAATTTATTAGCTATTAATTACTTCACTTTTCTATTAATCCATTCGTATAACACACTAAGTCCCTGAGAACAAATCTTTACTTATCATTAAGACTTGCGTACGGCCTGTGATACTTGCAGTGAGTACCGTGCTCGGTTAAGGTATTTAGTTGCATCGTTCGTTATCTTATTTTTGTCACACCTTAGCCCACACCACTCCGCTATCGCCCAATATGCACCTAATTCAAGCTCAAGAGGTAAGTGACAAGCCTTACCATAAACCATGCGAAATAGAGATGCACCAATAGGTGTCTTAAATTCAGTACGGTATGCCCACAACGCGTCATCTAATTTCATCGACCAATCTTTGTGTGTGGGTCCGACAGTCTTTTCTAGAATCGATTTGATCTCTCGATTAAAGACCTCAGCTTAACCGTTTGCTTGTGGATGATAAGTAGTAGATACACGATGTCTCGCCCCATACTTCTTAAGAACACCTTCAAGTATCTATTAACGAAATGCGAACCTCCATCACTGATAATAACTCTAGGTGTACCATGTCTAGTGAAGATGTGTGACTTTAAGACTTTTATCACCACTCGTGAATCATTTGTTGGTAGAGCTACAACCTCTACCCATTTAGACACGTAATGAATAGCCAATAGGATGTATTGATTTCCATTAGATAGTACAAAGGGACCCATGAAATCAATACCCCAAACATCAAATATCTCAACTTCAAGAACATTATTTCATGACATCTCATCTCACTTAGATATATTACTGGTAAATTGGCATCTGTTTCATTCTTTGACATATTTATGACAATCTTTATGTAAAGTAGGCCAATAAAAACCGGATTTAAGTACCTTTGTAGTTGTACTATCACCCTCGAAATGTCCTTCATAGGGTGAATCATGAAAACTAGCAACTACCGCATGGACTTCACCTTCGGGTATGCATCTTCTCACCATCTTATCACTACATGTTTTGTAGAGGAAAGGATCCTCCCAAAAGAACTGTTTTGCACGATAAATCAATCTCTTTCTCTCTTGTGAAGTAGCTCCTTCGGGAAAAGAACCACTCACAATAATATTTGCTATGTCTGCATACCAAGGAGTACTCGTTGCGTAAATCGAAAATAGACTCTCATCTGGAAACTCTTATTTGACCAACTCTGGTCCACTATTAAGGTCAGAACCTTCATGACGCGACAAATGATCTGCAACTTTATTATTACAACCCTTTCGATCTCAACAATACCCATCTAATTAAACGCGGCTTTGCATCCTACTTTTTCATAAGGTATTTGATCGTGGAATGATCGGTGTACACAACAATTTTCACCCCAAGAAGATTGGAACGAAGTTTGTCAAATGCATACACAACAGCTAGTAATTCCTTTTCCGTCACGGTATAATTAATATGAGCACTCGTGAAGGTCTTACTAGCATAGTAAATAGAATGAAATACCTTATCTTCCTCTGACCCAATACAACACCCATAGCAAGATCACTAGCATCACACATAACTTCAAACAAAATCTTCCAATCAAGAGGTAATTCAATAGGTGCAGAAATGAGTTTCTCCTTGATTTCTTTGAATGCCACCATGCAAGCTTCATAAAAAACAAATTTAGCGTCCTTCTCAAGTAAGTTACACAGTGGCTTAGAAATCTTAGAGAAATATTTGACGAAACAGAGATAAAACCCAGCATGACCTAAAAAGCTTCTTACCCCTTTTACAGATTTAGGAGTGGGAAGAGTCTTGATTACCTCAATCTTTACATGATCAACTTCTAAGCTGGAACTTGTAACCTTGTGTCCTACTACTTGATGTCTCCCTATTTGTTATAATTATTAGCCCTTTGGAGACACCTTTTAGGTGAATAAATGACTTATTTGATAGAATTTTATGCTTATTTGATCATATTGCACTTTATCCCCTTGGAAATTGACTATTTGTGTTTTAGAGCTTTAGTACGTAAATTTCATTGTTTTTAGTGCAAAGTTAGTAGGTTCTAGAATTTCATGAAAGACCAATCCAAGGAGGAGAAGTGAGAATTAAAGTCTTAGGGTATTTTAGTGTGTTAGGAAGTACTTTTACTCAAGTTTCTATTTTTAGAGTGCACTTTCCTATTTCTATTTCTTGAATCATTGATTTATTCTTTTTAAAGCATATGCGGTTTAATTATTTATTTATTGTGAATGTTTAAAAGATATATGGTAATTACTTAGAGACCAAGTCGAGTTAAAGAAGTAAAGGAAAGAAGATTTACATGGAAATAAGAAGATTAAGGAAGGATATATGCAAAGAAGGAAAAGATAAAGCTGCCTTATGAATCTGAAATTTCAGCCACGTTTCAAAGACGAGTCCATAACTTAAGATTGGCTAGGAATTTGGGTGAGTGGTCTGCACCAATCGAAATATATTTCCGAGACAAGCGGTTTTGAATATTGGAACGCGTCAAACGGATAAGTATTGAATGAGATATGACCAAAACAAATCAGCAGCAGAATCTTACCTTTTCTAGATTTTAGGGCTACGAATTTAAGAGTTCTTAACTTGTCTTCCACTCCAAGTAAATTCGACCTAGGGCTTGCTAACACCTATAAATACACCCCTTAGCCTCCTCTTTTCACACACTTAAGATAATTACACAAGAGGCTTAAGGTTTTCAAATCAGAGCAAGAAGGCAAGGAGAAGTTGGAGGAATCATGTTCTTCCATCAACAGTCATCCTACCCTTTAGGTTATTAATTTATCTTTTGTATTTGAACATGAACTCCTTTTATTTATTTTTAGTCTTTAATTTTATTATGAGCTAAATTTCCATATTTTTGAGAATCGCATTAAAGGGATGAACCTTAGTTAATGAATCTATGTTTTGAATTTGGGATTATTTTGATTTAAATTGAATTGAGTTTTATATATTGGATATTACTTTGTTTTCATTACTATTTCTTTTAGGAACAACTAGAAATAGCTTTTAGTATTTGGGCTATTCACTTTAGTGGCGAAGTGATCATCCGACAGGGGGGTTTGAATCAGATCTAGGTAATACCCGTGTAATGTCCGTTATTGACCGATAGGCTTAACTAGTTACATAGCCAAAGAGGTAAAATCATATCATCCGAAGAGGCATATTCCACCATATAGGTGTTTATAGTACTTTAGGATAGCTCCTAGGTCCACCCGACAGGGGGCTAGGAGATATTAGAGTCCCGACTAATATTATAATTCCAATTCTACCATTAAACATAGCATAGATTATATTGAATAACTGGATTCCTTGCGAGACTCAAGTATTTCTCTTATCTGAAGTTAGTCACTTTTATTTGCTTTATTTCTTTCTAGTTAATTGAATTTTAGTCTTTATTTAATCTGCATCTTTAATTTACAAAAACCAAACAAAAATTCTTATCTTTTATTTTCTGTTTAGCAATTATTCTTACTACTTGATTAATATTTAGGTTGAACCTAATTCGTCCCTGAGAACGAACTTGATTATCATATATTACTTCGGACAACTGTACACTTGCAGTTTGTGATTCCTCTTTATTTATCGCTTTATTTTCTAACACCCTAGGACCCACCAAGTTTTTGGCGCCGCTGCCAGGGACGGTAGTGTGTGACCCCGGTGTTAATCTTTAGTAGTTTAATAGTTTTAGTTTTAGTTTTAGTTTCCAGTTTTACGCTTTGGGTTTTCTTTCCTTCTCAGGTTTAAAGGTTTTGGTATATGCTTGGAGATATCGTGATTCGTGCGAATCCCGAAAACCTAGTTCGAGAAGCAAATAAAAGAAAGAGAAGCTAAAGCAAAAGAGTTAGAGGAGCAATTAGCAAGAGAAGCAATGGATGACGATCATGAAATCAACCCCCTCTTGTTCCTCTTGTTCCACAAGTTCAACCTACTCAGAACAATGATCCGTGGTTCATCAATGGCCCTGAACAAGCTCCATTTCGAGCTCCTGCCCTCGGAATTGGCCTACCAAATATTAATGTCGAGAGATTCAGACCCGATCCTGGTATGTTTTCTAAATTTCAGAGTTATGGCAATTTCCGAGGAGCACTTGGAGAAGATCCAATCCGTGTTGTACAGAAGTTCATCCAAATCTGCGATTCCTATATTACGCAAGGAGTAACAAGAGATCAGATGTATTTTGCGAATTTTAGGTATTTTGTAATAGATGGAGCAAGTGAATGGCATGATTCTCACAAACCCGGAGCAATTACAACATGGGACGCATTACAAACTGCGTTCTTTGACAGATACTACCCAACGAATATGAGATTAGACGCACAAGTTGAATTGACTTCATTCAAACAAAATCAAGACGAGACATTGGGTAGAAGTTGGAAGAGATTTCAGATTTTGCTAAGAAGAGTCCCTGATCATGGCCTCACAGAGATTCAACAGATGAAGATATTTTACCGAGGACTTGATGGCTCTTCAAGAAAGGATCTAGATTTGCTTTGTGGTGGTGGATTTATACAGGTACAACCAGTCCATGCTAAGATTATTTTGAATAGAACAGTTACGAATGAGATGGGTTGGAATACCATGAGAACACCTATTCGAGGTGGAAATAGCGCTTTGATTGAATAAAAATTCACTGCCATGGAAAATAAACTTGAGCAACAATTAAAACAGCTTACTCTAGCTGTTACAAAAGGTGTTGTAGGTAGAAGAGAAGATGTTAATGTTACACAAGAAGTTTATGGGTGTTCTAAGTATGGTACACAAGATCATGAATGGGAGCATTGTCAAAACAATCCAGAATCCGTAATGTTTGTTCCCAACCGAGGAAACTATAATTCAAGTGGTCAAGGTTATCAACCGAATAGAAACCATCTGGGTTTCCAATATTCAAATCCAAATGGGTCGCTAATCCAACTTATGCATATCAGCCGCGTCCTCAAGGTAACAACTTTCAACCAAGACCACAGAACAACTACCAAGGTGGACAAGCTTACGGAAATCAAGCTCAGAGACAACCTCTTCAAGATGCTTACACCGAAACCATGAACCAGAAAGCTTTACCTGCTCAACCTCAAGAAGGCGCGCTAGATGTTCAGCAAACCTTGTTGACACTACTCAATATTCAAACAAAAGCTAGACAAGAGCAACAAGCCACAACCGCATCACTTAAGATGTTAGAAAATTAGCTAGCTCAAGTATCTAAACAATTGAATCAACGTCAACAAGGACAACTTCCAAGTGACACTGAAGAACCCAAGAAAAGAGAAGATTGCAATGCAGTGACACTTAGAAGTGGTAAGAAACTCCCACCACCTCCTTTTCCCGTGATGAAAGAAAAAGAAACAACTGTGAAAGAGAAACGGGAAAAAGATGTGGTGGAGAATGAAGATGAACCTGAAGTAGTCAAAGTGGAGAAGATTCTGGAGAAGCCAAAGTCCAAAGAGATTACAGAAGCCCGTCCTCCTCCACCTTTTCCCTCAAGAGTTCAGAAGAAAGGAGACATGGCTGACTATCAGAAGTTCTTGAATATGGTTCGTGGTCTCAATATTAATGTTTCGTTCTTAGATGCTATCAGAGATGTGCCAAAGTACGTTAAATTCCTGGAAAGATCCATTACCAACAAGAGACCATACCGTGAGAATGAGATGGTAGGATTGCCAGAAGAATGCAGCGCTATATGCCAAAGTAAGTTGCCACCTAAACTACTTGATCCTGGGAGTTTTACGATTCCTATTCCTATTGGTAATAAGTGGCAAGGGAAAGCTTTGTGTGACTTGGGTGCGAGTATCAATTTGATGCCCAAATCAATTTTCGAAAAACTTAAGATAGGAAACGCAAGACCTACTTCCATGATCCTGCAAATGGCTGATAGATCCCTCGCTCATCCAGAAGGAAGAATAGAAGATGTCATCGACAAGGCAGGTACTTTAACTTTTCCCATTGATTTTGTTAAACTTGAATACGACGCGGATAGGAATGTCCCCATCATCTTGGGTCGACCATTCCTAGCCATGGGGCGTACAGTTATTGATGTAGAAAACGGAGAATTAATCATGCGAATCCAAGACGAGAAGGTAAAGTTCAGTGTGTTTAGGGCCATGAAGTTTCCAGATCTTTCTGAAGAATGTTTTCGAATGGATGCACTAGAATTAACTACGCAAGAAGTATTTGATTGTATGAATTTTAACGATATCTTGCAAACGGCCCTAACACTTGACTTACCGGAATTAATGTAAGAACTAACTGAAACTATAGCTGGTCTAAATTCCGGAAATATCAAGCATAGGAATCTCGCCTATGAGCCAGTCCAAGAACCAGGGGAGATAGTATCTAAAAAGAAACCATCTATCGAATCTCCCCCTCAACTAGAAGAAAAACCGCTTCCTTCACACTTAAGGTATGCTTATTTAGGTACTAACAACACTCTACCTGTTATTGTTTCAGCTACTTTAACAGGTCCTCAAGAAGACAAATTGTTGCGCATAGTGAGAGCTAATAAAGAGGCGATTGGTTGGACTATTGCTGACACCAAATGTATTAGTCCTTCCTATTGCCAACACAAAATCATTCTAGACGATGAAAGAGCGCGCTTGGTTGAAGGGCAAAGAAGATTGATGCCAGCTATGAAGGAAATGGTGAAAAGAGGTTATCAAGTTGCTAGACGCGGGAATCATCTATCCCGTAGCTAGTAGTGAATGGGTGAGTCCAGTTCAATGCGTACCAAAGAAGGGTGGTATCACTACCATCTTGAACGAGCAGAATGAATCCATTCCCTCAAGAACCGTTGTTGGTTGGAGAGTGTGTTTGGATTATCGAAAGTTGAATAAGGCCACCAGAAAAGATCACTTCCCTCTTTCGTTTATTGATCAGATGTTAGACAAGCTAGCTGGGAGAGAATATTATTGCTTTTTGGATGGATATTCAGGGTACAATTAGATTTACGTAGATCAAAAGACCAACACAAGACAACCTTTACATGTCCTTTTAGTACCTTTGCCTTTCGAAGGATGCCATTCAGATTATGTAATGCACCTGCTACTTTTCAAAGATGTATGATGGCAATCTTCTGGGACATGATTGATGATTTCCTTGAAGTATTTATGGATGACTTTTCTGTGTTTGGTGATAACTTTGAGGAGTGTTCAAGGAACTTGGGGAAGGTATTTATTAGATGCAAGGAGACTGATTTGGTTTTGAACTGGGAGAAGTGTCACTTTATGGTTTGAGAAGGTATAGTGTTAGGTCACAAGGTTTCAAGTGCTGGTTTGGAAGTTGATCGTGCGAAGATTGAGGTAATCAAGACTCTTCCCCCTCCTATTTCTGTAAAAGGGGTAAGAAGCTTTTTGGGTCATGCTGGTTTTTACCGACGTTTTATCAAGAACTTCTCCAAAATTTCTAAGTCGTTGTGTAACTTACTCGAAAAGGACACCAAATTCCTTTTTGATGAAACTTGCATAAAGGCATTCAACGAGATCAAAGAGAAGCTTATTTATGCACCTATTATATTACCTCCTGATTGGAAGATTTCTTTTGAGACTATGTGTGACGCTAGTGATCTTGCAATGGGTGATGTTCTAGATCAAAGAAAAGAAAAGGTATTTCATTCCATCTACTGCACTAGTAAAACCTTCACAAGTGCTCAAATTAATTATACCGTGACTGAGAAGGAATTACTAGCAGTTGTGTACGCATTCGACAAATTTCGTTCCTACCTTCTTGGGGCGAAAGTTGTTGTGTTTACCGATCATTCTGTGATTAAATACCTTATGGAAAAGAAAGATGCGAAGCCGCGTTTGATTATATGGGTTATACTGTTACAAGAGTTTGACTTAGAGATTCGGGATCGAAAGGGTTGTGATAATCAGGTTGCTGATCATTTTTCGCGTCTTGAAGGTTCTGAGTCTAATGGAGGACCTGAGTTGGTAAGAGAAGAGTTTCCTGATGAGAGTTTGTTTTTCAGTTTATTCATTAGAAACTCCTTGGTATGCGGATATAGCAAATCTTATTGTGAGTGGTTCTTTTCCTCAAGGAGCTACCTCACAAGAGAAAAAGAGACTAGTCCATCGCGCTAAATAATTCTTTTGGGAGGATCCTTTCCTCTACACAGTATGCAGTGATCAGATGGTGAGAAAGTGCATACCAGATAAGGATATTCTGTCCATTGTTGCAGGTTGTCATGATTCACCATACGGAGGACACTTCAAAGGTGATCGTACAACTGCAAAGGTACTACAATCCGGTTTTTATTGGCTTACTTTACATAAGGATTGTCATGAGTAAGTTCAGAAATGTCATAGATGCCAGTTTACTGGTAATATATCTAAGAGAGATGAGATGCCGCGTAATAAATTTCTTGAAGTTGAGATATTCGATGTATGGGGTATTGATTTCATGGGTCCTTTTGTACCATCTAACAGGAATCTTTACATCCTACTAGCTGTTGATTACATGTCTAAATGGGTAGAGGCTGTAGCGCTACCAACTAATGATTCACGAGTAGTGATTAAATTCTTAAAATCACACATCTTCACTAGACATGGTACACCTCGAGTTATTATCAGTGATGGGGGTTCACACTTAGTGAACAAATATCTAAAGACAATTCTAGAGAAGTATGGTGTGAGACATCGTGTATCTACCGCGTATCATCCACAAGCCAATGGTCAAGCTGAGGTCTCTAATCGAGAGATCAAATCCATTCTTGAGAAGACAGTTGGTTCCACACGCAAAGATTGGTCAATGAAATTAGATGATGCGTTGTGGGCATATCGTACTGTGTTCAAGACTCATGTTGGTGCATCTCCGTAGCGCATCGTTTATGGTAAGGCTTGTCACTTACCTCTTGAGCTTGAAAAGGGTGCATATTGGGCGATAGCGGAGATGAACATGGATCCTACCTTAGCCGCGGAGAATCGTATGATGAAGCTAAATGAACTTGATGAGTTTTGATTTCATGCCTATGAGAATGCTAAACTTTACGAAGAAAAGACGAAAAGATGGCATGACAATCGCATTCGTGAAAAGAAATTCAAAGTTGGACAGATGGTCCTCAAATATAACTCCAAGTTCAGCAATTATCCGGGCAAGTTGAGGTCAAAGTGGTCTAGTCTGTTCGTGGTGACCAAAGTTACACCACATGGAGATATAGAAATCGAGAATCCAAACGAGCAACGCACCTTCATGGTGAATGGGCATCGTCTGAAACTTTACCATGTAGGCGAGGATACCAATCGCAGAGTTGATCCACATCCTGGGGAGGTAATGTACCTCCTTGAAGCTGAATAGATGAGAAAGGTAACCCGTCGAGCTTAACGACGTTAAACAAAATCCAGTTCATTGTATATTAGTTTATTTCTTTATGTTTTTCAATTCGTAGTGTATAATTCTAATTTAGTGTCGAGTTTTAGTGTCTACTTCTTAAAATAAATGAGAAAGGTAGTGTGTTAATGGTGCAGGAATTGAATTTGGGGTGCTAAGGGACGTGATGTCTACTCATTTTTGATAGATTTATGTTAAGATGAGACATCATTTTTAGTGATTTGGAAGTCTTTCTAATCGATTTTCTTGAAAAATAGTACTCTTTCCTATTTTGAGTCTTGATTTAGTAAAATAATATTTTTAGAGCATATTGGGTTTAATTATTTATTTAGTGTGAAGCTTTAAAGATAATTATGGAGATTAATTAGAGTCCAAGTCAAAGACTAAGAGATATGGAAAGAGATAAGCATGGTAATTGGAGATAAGGAAAGAAAAGCTAAAAACATGGAAAAAGAAAAGCTGCCTTAAATCTGAATTTCTGCACCTACGACCACAAATCAGCTTATATCTCAAAATCGGTGTGGAATTTGGAGAAACGGTCAAGAAAAAAGTTGAATATCTTTCTGATACGATGAATTTCGACTACTCATACGCATCACACGGATAAGTATTGAAGCTGCTAGGACCAAAACAATAACGGGCCTGATTTCATGTTTTAGGGTTACGAATTTGAGTTGGGCGTGGAGTCCACTACTTACCTTCTCCTTCAAGAAAACGAATTCGGTCTTCTAAACACCTATAAATACACCCTTATATCACTTGTAAAATCATCATTGCCTCATAGTAATTAGTCCTTAGGGTTTTATTCATCAGAGTTATTGTAGAGAGTAAGATGATGTCTTTTATTATTTCCTTTAGTTTATTTCCTTCAGGTATGAACTAAACTTCTCATAGCTTGGGTTTTGCATCATGTATAATCTATGAATTCTAATTTCTTTCTATCTAAGTTTCTTTGGTAATTTCATGTTTTAATCTGATATTAGCTACTTACCTTTATATTTGTTTATGTGTTTTGATTTAATGACTGTTTTCCTTGCTAGTGCACGAGTATATCATTACCTTAATAGTAGTTAGATGATCACCTTAGCTGGGTGTTCAATTATTGAAGCACCACATAACGTCTAGTGTCGATATTGGTCCTGACAACACTCATTCTAACTAGATAGTCATTAGGGTATAATTTAATCACTATCACCATGTATGGAAATTGATTGCTTAGGGCCTTGGTTGCAATTGTAAACCCTATTTGAACCAGCCTCGTGGTGTGTCCGTAGCCCCCTTAGTCGCTCTCAAGGTCTAAGGTATGGGAATTTAGAATCCTGACTAAATATCAAAGAGCTAATTATCTCCCTTATTAACTATATTTGATAGAAAGAATTAGAAGGATTAGTGCATACTAGCAAAACCTAAGTTATACTTCTCATCTCATATTTCTTCGTATTTATTTTATTGTCTTTTATTTTCCTTATTTTAATTAGTAATTTCAAATTATTCTCTCTTTATTCTCTTGTCTTTTAATTAATTGCTTCTTACTCGTTATTGCTACCCATTCGATTAACACACTAAGTCCCTGAGAACGAACTCAACTTATCATTAAAACTTGCATTCGTCCTGTAATACTTGCAGTACTGTGCCTGTCTAGGGTGAAAGTGCGTTGTTTTCTGACTTATTAATTATCTTATTTTATCACACCCTAGGCGACACCAAGTTTTTGGCGCCGCTGCCGGGTACTTGTGTCTCGTTAGCGTGTGGGTTATCTATTTCGAGTAGTAGCTTTTAGTTAATTTTTAATTTTCAGTTTTAGTTTTTATTTTTTCGGATTTACGCTTGTGGTTTGCTTTAGTCTCTTTAAAGTTTCACAGTGTTTAATTCTTGGCCTCCGTTACCGGAGCCTGCGAGGCGCTTTAGACCTTATAATAAACGTGTTCGTGAGGAAAGAGCCTTAAGAAGAGCTATGGCAGGCGTACAAGAGCAGTTAGATCCACCACTTGTAATCCCACCTGGAGGATTACCATTCGTTCCATCAGGAGGACCACCTCTACTTGTCCCACCTAGTGGACAACAACAAGGACAACATCCACTAGGAAGAGGTAACGGGCAAAACAATGTTAATCAGAACCGAGTTGAACAAGACCTTCCTGGCCTCCGAGTGGCGTTCCATGTTCAATCGATAGGTTACCGTCCTCCGGAGATCCAAAATATCAAATTTAGACCCGATCCGGGTATGCTTAGTCAGTTTCAAAGTTTTGGACCCTACAGTGGTACAGCAATTCAAGATCCGGTAAGAGCGATTCAGAAGTTTATGCAGATTTGTGATGCTTATGTTACTCCAGGCATTACACGCGTGCCACTGTATTGTCATATGTTTTCGTTCTTTCTGACCGGTAGAGCTGGTGAGTGGCTAGATAGGCAACCACCAGGGACAATTAATTCATGGACAGAACTTCAAGCCGCTTTCTTTAACCGTTATTATCGGAAGAGCATGAGACTCAAAGACCAAAGCGAGCTTGCAAAATTTTGTCAAGAAGATGGAGAAGAAGTAGGAGAAGCATGGACAAGATTTCAACAAAAGTTAGCTAGATGCCAGCTCCATGGTTATACCCCCTCTCTACAGTTAGCTATAATTTATGAAGGTATCAACAGAGAAGGTAGATTGAAGGTGGATAACATTGGAAAAGGGAACTTCGTGTCCATGGACCCTACTGAAGCTACCGAGGTTTTGGAAAATTTTATTGAACAAGAAAGAAGTTGGCCATCTTCGCAAGCTCCTGTTGCAAATACCCAAGGTACGCTTCGTTTAGATGCAGAAACTGCAAACTCAGCTCAAATAGCCGCATTAGAAAATCAAATCAAAGAACTTAAGCTTGAGATGCAGAAAAATTTAACCGCAGCAAATGTAATGCAAGAAGCACAAGGGTGTCAACAATGTGGGGTTAATAATCATACTAGGGAAGAGTGCAAAGGAAATCCACAATATGTTTATTTCATATCCGACCGAGGAGGTTATCAATTTGGGAACCGAAACCATCCGGGTATGCAGTATTCTAATCCTCAGGGTGCCGCTAATCCTGGTCATTATCAACCGCGTCCCCGGAACAAATTTTTCCAACCAAGAGGTCAGTATCAAAATCAATATCAGATTAGACCTGCTCCTCCACAACAACCTATCAGGATGCCTATGCCGATTCATTAGATCAGAAAGCCTTACCACAGTATCCTCAAGAGGGAACTATGGATAATCAACAATTAGCAAAAGTCTTGGATCGTTTGACCACGAATATGAACGCTCAGGGTGAAAAGTTACGAGGACAAGTAGCCGCAACTCATCTATATCTGGTTCACCCTCTTTCTCCACCACATCTTTTACCGTTTTATTCTTCACAGTTGTTTCTTTTTCTTTCATAATGGGAAAAGGAGGTGGTGGTACCTTCTTACCACTTCTGAGTGTTATAGCATTACAATCTTCTTTCTGTTTTGGATATTCAATGTCACTTGAGAGTTTCCCTTGTGGACGCTGATTTGGCTATTTTTCCATCTGAGCTATTTGTTTTACTAACATATTGAACGCTGTGGTAGAAACTTGCTGATCTTGTTGTGTCTTTGCTTGCATATTGATCAATTTTTGTAAGGTTTGTTGAACATATACCTTCTTGAGGTTGAGCAGGTAAAGATTTATGATTCTAGCATCGATATAGTTGTCTTGAGGAGCTTGTCTCAGAGCTTGATTTCTGTAATTGTGTCCCCCTTGGTAATTGTTCTGTGGTCATGGTTGATAATTATTTCCTCGAGGATGTGGTTGATATGCATAGGTAGGATTTGCGGCTCCGTTTGGATTTGAATATTGGAAACCCGGATGGTTTCTGTTTGGTTGATAACCTTGACCACCTGAATTATAGTTCTCTCGGTTGGAAACAAACATCACAGATTCTGGATTGCTTTGACAATTCTCCCAATCATGATCTTGTACACCACAATTAGAACATCCATATACTTCATGTGTAACATTAACATCAGCACTCCTACCCAAAAAACCTTCTTTAACAGCTAAAGTAAGCTGTTTCAGTTGCTTCTCAAGTGTATTCTTCAATTTATTCTCTAATAAAGAGAATTTCTCATCAATTCCGGCACTACTCTCTTTATGACCTTTACCTTGGATAGGTGTTCTCACAGTATTCCAACCCAACTCATTCTAAACTGTACTGTTCAGTATAATCTTAGCGTTAGCTGGAGTCACCTGTAAAAATCCCCCACCACAAAGTAAGTCTAAATCTTTCACGATCGCCCTTCAAGGCCTTTATAATATATTGACATTTTGTTGCGGTTCTGTAAGGCCATGATCTAGAACTCTTCTCAAACATAGTTGGAATCTTGTCCAACATGAACCTATGAATTCGCCTTGTTATTGTTCATATAATGTCAACTCGATTAGTGCGTTCAATATCATGTTGCAAGGATAATAAGGATCAAAGAACACAGTTTGTAGCTCATCCTAATTAGTGATCAATCATGGTTCTTGTGAATCGTGTCATACACTCGCTGCGTCTATAAAAAAAATCTGAAATTTGCAAAATACATTTGTTCTCTTGTTACACCTTGCGTTATATACACATCACATATTTGCATAAACTTCTGTACTGCACGAATTGGATCTTCTCCAGCTACTCCACGACAATTTCCAAAGATTTGGAATTGAGATAGCATACCCGGATCGGGTCTGTATCTTGCGACATCAATATCTAGAGGACCAACACCAAGAGTAGGAGCGCGATATGGAATTTGTTCTTGACCTTGTACGAACCATCGATCATAATACATTTGAGGTTTAGCTTGTCCTCCAAGTGGAGGAGGATTTTCTTGATTGTTGATAATTAAAGGGTTACGGATAATAGGATTTCTGTTCGCATCCACTTCCACCTGAGAAGGGTTAAGATTGTTGACATTGTTGTTGTTTATATTAGCCATCTCTTCTTCTATGGCTAATATTTCTTCTTTTTCTCTTGCTTCTTTCTCTTTTTATTTCGTTTATTTTGAATTCTGAATAATATCTCGGGGTTATCGAGCATACACCAAACCTGTAAAGTTGTGAAAGGAAGAACAAAGAAAGCGTAAAGAAAAAAATAAAATAACATTTAAACTACTAAAGAACTAACACCGGAGTCACACGCTACCATCCCCAGTAGCAGCGCCAAAAACTTGGTGTCTTCTGATGTGTGATAAAATCACCACCCCTTTTGAGAGGGACACTACCCGCAAATGCACGGGACGTTCTAAGTAATGTGTAAATAATACGGATTTCGTTCTCAGATTATGTGATGTCTCCCTATATGTGCGAAATTAATCTATCTTTGAGACATCATTTTAGGTGTATTATGTGTTTAATTATTTGATTTTTCCCTGTTATTTGATATATTCCTATTTCTTGTCTTGATTTAATGAATTATTATTTTTAGAGCATATTTGGTTTAATTTGTGTGTTAATGTAAAGCTTTAAAGATATATGGAAATAAATTAGATGTCAAATCAATTCTAATGGGATAAGGAAAGAAGATCTGGAAGAAATCAAGAGATAAAAGGAAACAGAGTTCAATTAGTAAAAAAATAAACTGCCAAATAAATCTAAATTTCTACAGCTACGTCCAAAGAAGTGAAGATAACTCCAAATTGGCGATGATTTTGGAAGATCCATCAAAAAAGTTAGATAAATCTTTCTGTGAGGATTCTTTTGAAATCTTATGGACCAAAAACGGACAAGTAACGAAGGAGATATGGTCAAAACAGTTCAGCAGTAATTATCATTATCTACTTACGAATTTGAGTTTGGCTTGGACTCTTTTACTTGGTCCCTACGCAAAGATTTCGACCTAACACCTATATATATATCCGTTCCTAACCTTAGAAAATCATCCCTTGGCTGCATAAACTTAATATACATACATAAATCATCATAGAAGCAATCAAGAGGATATAGAGGACAAAGAAGCAAGAGCTAGAGCTTAACTACATCAATTCTACACTTCTCCATCTCTTTTCTTTGGGTAAATTAGTATTACATATATTTTGTCTATGAGGTATTTCTAAGCTATTTATTCAAGATTTTTATTATGCATAATTTCTCTTTAGGATTGTAATTATATGAACCATTGATTATTGTTTTTTTGTTTTAATTTGAATCTGGGATTTTAGTATTTAATAGATTTGGTTCTTAATTTCCATTTACTATATTCTTGTGCTTGTTTACTATCATTGACGTCGCGAATCAAGTGTAAGTATTAGTAATTAGTCTATTCACTAGTGGTCGTGATCATCCGACATGGGGGTTTAATTACAGAATTAGAATATAGACGTGTGGTGTCTGTTATTGACCGACATGCTTGACTAACCACGTAGCCAATTGGGTAAAGAAACTTCACATCCGTAAGTAAATTTACTACCTTAGAGGGGTTTATCTTACCGTAATATAGCTCCTAAGTCCACCCGACAGGGGGTTAGGAGATTATAGAGTCCCGACTATTGTGAAATTTTCTATTCACCCTTATTCTTAGGAATCATAAATTCAATAGGATAGTTTCATACTTGCATCTCTTTATCTTATTTGCATAATTATTTATTATTTAGTTAATTAATAAAAATACTTCACTGCTTATCTTTGTAATTAAGACAATTAAAACTATCTATTCTAATATTGAACACGAATTTAGAATAACTACTTAAATCCCTGTGGGGACGAATATCCCATATTTACTTATCTATTACTTGGAAAGACCCGTACACTTGGGGTATGTGGATCCTTTATTTTATTGCTTAATTTTATCATAACCCAGGACCCACCAAGTTTTTGGCGCCGCTGCCGGGGATTTTAAAGTTATTTTATTTTGTGTTTAAGTTAGTTTAGTCGTTTTATTTGTTTTTAGTTTTACGTTTGTTTTGTTTTAGTCTCATTTCAGGTTTTTCTTTAGGTATGGATAATTCCCTCTATCAAGAGAAAAATCCTCCACAAGCCTGGTGTATTCAAGTAAAAACTTCATTAATAAAGCACAAATTTTCATGGAGCTGACACGAGGGAGCTTTAGAGATCATGAAGAGAGGCTCAGGAAGTTGGAAGACTCCCTCAATTGTTTCATTAAGGTTCCAATGGATAATGTAGTAGAGAGTGAGGCGAAAAGCGATGTTGTTATATCATTAGTGCAAATTATGCAACAAAGACATCAATTGATGGATCAACGGTTGACGTAACTCACTGAAACAATTGAGCAATTACAACAAAGACCATTTCTGCAAATTGACCAAGATACAAATATTAATTATAAGGCCAGTCAAGATAGCGATGTTTGGTTCGATGTGGTTAAAAAGTTTAGCCTTCAAGAAGAGAAGAAAGTGGAATCGCCATAAGTTACACCTAGTGAACTAGAGATTCCAACAATAGAAGAACCAACCAAGCTAAACATAGATGAGACAATTGTTGATAATCAGTTGAAGTTGAAATTAAACCTTGTGAAGGGAAGATTACATCCATGGAAAACCCAGCCAAGCCGCGTTTAGAGGAATCAAATATTGAGATCTTGATTGGAAAAGAGATAGAAGATGAAGATACTAGGATGGATTCGCCACATAGTACTCCATTGATGTCACCACCCAAACCTATGAAGACGAATCATTTAAATGGTGACATCGATATAGAATTTGTAGAGGCGTGCAAAGAAGACAAAACCTACACCCAAATGCTTGAAAGTTATACAAAAGAACTCACACCACAACAAGTATTCACAAAAGCTATTTCACAAACAAATGACAATGCGAGTGTAGAGATCGAGGTTGATAACGTGGCCCTCATAACAAAAGAAAAGTCTGAAACATCTCTTGTTTTGGACAAAAAGCTCGAGGAGGTGCCACTTGAGTTCCCCCATTGTACCAGAAGTATCTAAAGAGGTTAAAAAGAAGAACCACCACTATGAAACCGTGAAGAAGAGAGTTAAAGATGAGTTTGGGGTTGGAACTACAGTTTCTTGGAACGCCTCCAAACAAGAGAATAGGCCACGAGGTTTCAAAAATGAGTGGATGGGGCCATATGTTGTTACTCGAGTGGTGACAACAAAATTAATAGAGATACAACCTTCGAGAAGACAAAGGCTACCAATTGTAGACATTCATTGCCTCGCCCACTGCTGGGGAGGCTACATACTCAAGGGATAATGGAGGTGACACGTAAAACTTTAAATGATGTTAAATAAAAGTTCTCTTGGGAGACACCCCAAGTTTTAAATGCTTTATTAGTTTAGTTTTTTTAGTGTGTATTAGTTAGTTTATGTAGTTTTAAGTGAATATTGCAGTAATGAGGAATGTATGGGTGTTTTTGATGTGTAGGTATGTAAAAGTTCGAGTTCGAGGTGAAAAATTGAAAAAAAAAATCAAAGTTAAAATGGGCTGGACAGAGGTATTTTGCGGTACTCCACAGATACTCGCGGTGCACCGCACTTATTAGCGACGGAAATTGGCCAAAACTTCCAACTGGCATAACTTTGTGCTCAAGTATCGGAATTCACTTTTTCTCGAGTCCAAACCGCATATTTTTTCAAGAGCTATCCAATGGAGTGGATAAAAACTGTTTTGGAGATGAAATAGAAATGGAATTTTTTGCAAAAACCAAAAGAGTCATGCGGTACACTGCACTCCTACCGCGGTGCACCGCACCACAGAAAACCGTGACAACGGTTTGGAAATCAAGTACATTTCCGAGACCTCTTATGTAAAAAATGTCGACAACTCGCGGCCACGGTCTGAAACTCTCGAGTCCGGTATACCACACCTAGGCTCCGATGCACCGCAAGCCGTAACCAGATCCAAATAGAAAACGTTATAAGCAGGGCATCAGAGAAAAGGCTAGTTTTACATGAATTTTATATCCTCTACACCTCTTTTCTTCCCCAAAACTTCCCAAACTCCATTAAAGCTTCAACAAACCTTCACCTAACATCAAAATACTACTCAATCACCATAAATTCACATCCAAATCCTTCCCTACATCATTAAAAATAAGATTAGACCACCCAAATCATATCAAAACACCTTCACATAAGAAAGTATTCAAAAACAAGAGATTTCTAGAGTGTGATTGTGATTGATTGGGATGAAGCATAATAGGATGTAAGGGAAAGTGAAATTGGTGATACTAGAAGGTTACATACAATAAAAGCAATGTCCCAGGATTGATCATGCGAGACAATAGCCTCGAAGAGTATGTTTTCTTTCTTCCCTACCATTTCTCTATTTGCAATATGTGTGTTAGTTTTTATTTTTTTATCAAGTCTGTTTTGAGTCGTGGGGACACGACTCATTTTTTAGTTGGAGGTGTGGGGATTTGTTGAACCTCATCTCTATTTTATGTGATTTACATTTTTTTTTTTTTTGAGAAATTTGAAAATTTGAAATTTTTAAGAGATGGAATAAGATGTAGAATGTGTTTAATGGCCTAAAAGCATAAACTTTAGTGAGTTAATGATATATAAGTAATATGTTTATGAGCTAGTTGTATTGTATGCTTTGAAGCATGAACATAAAAACACTTCTTAAAAGTAAAGAAATGATTAGTAAGCAATGTAGTAGAAGCATGTTTGACCTTAAGGCGACTTGAGGGTGTGTAGGCCGTGATATCTGAGATAGTTGATAAACCCATTTAATGAACATGCTAGAGGCGAGAAATTAATGAAATTGTATAGTTAGAAAAGTGATTAAGGAGGTTCTTTGATAAGCCATTTGTTGCCTTTTAACTTGTTTTCCAAATATAATTGATTATTATTCGTCTCAGCCCCTCTGAGCCTTTCTAAAGCCTTTTATTTGCCACATTACAAGCCATACCCCTTAGATTATATGACTTTTCCATATGACCCTCACTCGAATCGCTATTCATAGACAATCATTTTAGAGCTTGAGTTTGGGGTGGTGGGTTCACATTATGGAATAAAATCATTGGGTTGGGTATTTTTCGAGCTATGTAATTGTGCTTTTGATGATTCATTTATTTATATTGTAACCCTTTGCCGGGGTAAAAGAAAAAAAGTATTGAAAAGAAAAGAAATATGTTGAAAAACAGTAGCATGACATCTCACATCAAAAGAAAGAATGATATAGAAGTAATATATCATAGCTAACTTACAAAAGAAAGAAAAAATGAATTGAAAAGATTATATGATTTGGACCGGCAAAGTGGAATTATTATGTGATCATCTTAAAGCTTTGTTGTGGATTATTTGGGATGCAAATTAAGTGCATCAAATCTTGGGTTAAGTGAGAAACATTCATGAGAGTAACTCAACCTCTAGTGCAATTCGTTGACGGGTAGTGAGGAGAGAGCCAAAAGCTCACTTTAAATCATCCAAAAATACGACCATACCATCCCTAAGCCCACATTACAACCTTAAAGACCTTAGGATTCTTAGCTATGTGATCCAAAATGATTGAACCAATAGAGAGTATTTAGATGGACCATTAGAGACTATGTTAGGATCGATGAACACTCTACAACCTCCATATCAAACTAAGTGAAGAGCCTCTCCTTCGTGCATTCCAAAACTAATCTAATCTTGAAATTAAACCGTGGAGATCGTTTGTATGATAAGTATATCAATATTACTTAGTTTGAAAATATTATTACATGAAACTTGCTAAGAAGTTGCTTTAGGATCATTGCTTACATTCTTCTTCTCTCATGCTTTATTAACTTAGCTGATATTTTTGAGACTTCCATATATTCCTATTTCTTATTGTATCAGGACGATACAACTTTGAGTTGGGGGTCTTGATGTCTCCCTATTTGTGCAAAATTAATCTACCTTTGAGACATCATTTGAGGTGTATTATGTGCTTAATTGAGGGATTTTTCTCTATTATTTGATATATTCCTATTTCTTTTCTTGATTCAATGAATTATATTTTTAGAGCATACTTGATTTAATTTGTGTGTTAATGTGAAGCTTTAAAAATATATGGAAATAAATTAGATGTCAAATCAATTCTAAGGGGATAATGAAAGAAAATCTTGAAGAAATCAAGAGATAAAAGGAAACAGAGTTCAACTAGAAAAAAAAAGTTGTCAAATAAATCTGAATTTCTACAGCTACGTCCAAAGAAGTGAAGAAAATTCCAAATCGGTGAAGATTTTGGAAAAGACATTTAAGAGTTAGATAGATCTTTCTGTGAGGATTCTTTTGATATCTTACGGGCCAAAAACGGCCTAGTAATAAAGAAGATATGGTCAAAACAATTTAGCATAAATTATCATTATCTACTTACGAATTTGAGTTGGACTTGGACTTTTTTACTTAGTCTCTACTCCAAGATTTTGACCAATCACCTATATATATATATATATCCGTTCCTAACCTTAGAAAATCATCCCTTAACTGCATAAACTTAATATACATACATAAATCATCATAGAAGCAATCAAGAGGATATAGAGGAGGAAGAAGCAAGAGCTAAAGCTTAACTACATCAATTCTACACTTCTCCATCTCTTTTTTTTTTTGGGTTAATTAATATTAGATCTATTTTGTCTATGAGGTATTTCTAAGCTATTTATTCAAGAGTTTATTATGCATAATTTCTCTTTAGGATTGTAATTATATGAACCATTGATAATTGTTTCTCAGTTTTAATCTGAATCTGGGATTTTAGTATTTAATAGATTTGGTTCTTAATTTCCATTGACTATATTCTTGTGCTTGTTTACTATCATTGACGTCTCAAATCAAGTGTATGTTTTAGTAATTAGGTTATTCACTAGTGGCGGTGATCATCCGACAGGGGGGTTTAATTACTGAATTAGAATATAGACGCGTGGTGTCCGTTATTGACCGACATGCTTGACTAACCACGTAGCCAATTGGGTAAAGAAACTTCACATCCGTAAGTAAATTTACTACCTTAGAGGGGTTTATCTTACCGTAATATAGCTCCTAAGTCCACCCGACAGGGGGTTAGGAGATTATAGAGTCCCGACTATTGTGAAATTTTCTATTCACCCTTATTCTTAGGAATCATAAATTCAATAGGATAGTTTCATACTTTCATCTCTTTATCTTATTTGCATATTATTTATTATTTAGTTAATGAGAAACCAAATACTTCACTGCTAATCTTTGTAATTAAGACAATTAAAACTATCTATTCTAATATTGAACACAAATTTAGAATAACTACTTAAATCCTTGTAGAGACGAATTTCTTGTATTTACTTATCTATTACTTGGAACGACCGTACACTTGTGGTCTGTGGATCCTTTATTTTATTGCTTAATTTTATCACAACCCAGGACCCACCATTATGACACTAGTATTAATCAGAATAGTAGAAGTAATTGTTAAAAACAGAAAAGTAAAATGATAAGATTTTTGTTTGGTTTTGATTAAGAACTAATGATGCGATAACATAAATACTAAAATGATTAACTGAAAAAAATTAATGCAAGTAAATAAGTTTGGACGTAAGAGTAAGAGAGGTACTTGAGTTTCGCAAGGGTTCAACCTAAATCTCTATAATCAATGCTTCTATTTAAGGGCTAAAGTGGTATTGTTGTGTTAGTCGGGACTCTAATATCTCCTAACCCTCATCTGGTTTGACTTAGGAGCTTTCCTACGGTACTATAAACCCCGTCAGGATGATTATATCTACTTTCGAATGATTAAGTCTTTTATCTCTTGGTTGTGTGGTTAGTCAAGCTTGTCAGGATCATTGACGAACACCACACGTCTATTACCTAGGACCGTAATTAAACCCCGGTCAAGATGATCACTTCGACACTAAAGTGAATAGCCTAATTACTGTAACTGGTGTCGCCTAGGGTGTGATAAAAAGATATAATAATTAGATGCAAATGAACACCCTAAACTGAGCACGGTTCTGCAAGTATACAGATCGTATGCAAGTTTTAATGATTAAGTAAGATTCGTTCCGCAGAGACTACGAAAGTTAGGGGAATCTTATGCAATAATCAAGTGCAATTATTAAAATCTAGAACAAATAAAACGCAGAAAAAGTAAAGACAAATAGATTTTTATTTAGTTTTTAAATAACAAAATTAAACTAAGAAATTAAATACATAAATTTAAATGCAAGAGAAGAAGTAGTATGAGAATATAGCTTCAGTCAGTAGCATGTAATCCCCACTAGTTTTTCCGTTCTAAACATGTAAGGGTGAATTATGTAGTATTTAAATAATCGGTTCCAATTGCGCTAGGTAGTTTTACTAGGTAGTTTTAAATAGGATTTACCTGTGTCAATAAGGAGTCCTAAGCAAACTGTTCCTGCAATTGGTAAATAGCAATACACTAAACCATGGTGATTATCTAGTTAGGTTGATTTGTCAGATCTAAACCGAATACTAGACTTTATGTGCTAAACATGTAATTAAACACCGTTGTCAATGGTTACCTAACTACTAGATGGTAATTCTATATAGGCACGCTTCCACAAGAACACAGAATATAAATCCAAACACATAAACAGAGAATAAGAACAATAATTCAATTTAAAACATAAAATTCCCAAATTAGATAGATGTCAACCAAAACTAGGGTTCATACATATATGCTAAAACTCAAGCTAATAGAAATTTAGTTCATACTAATGGAAGAAAAGAAAGAAATTATAAATTCAAAGGTAAAAGAAGACATTATTGATGATCAGCTCCTTCCAGACTTCCTTTCTTCTGTTGTAAGTTTCCTCTTGGCTTACGGTTTAACCAAGGATGATTTTCTAATGTTAAGAGGATGTATTTATAGTGTATAGGTTGACCTAATCGTTTTCTTGAAGGAAAAGGTAATTATTGGACTCCTAGCCCAACTCAAATTCGTAGCCCAAAAACATGCAATCAGCCCCGTTTTTGTTTTGGTCCTAACAGCTTCAATGCTTATCCGATTGATGCGTATGAGTATACCAAATTCATCGTCTCAGAAAGATATTCAACTTTGCTCTTGACCGTTTCTCCAAATTCGACACCTATTTTAAGATATAAGCTGATCTGTGGTTGTAGGTGCAGAAATTCAGAATTAAGACAGCTTTTCCTTTTCCATGTTTTTAGCTTTTACTTCCTTATCTTCAATTCCCATGTTTATCTTCTTTCCTTTAACTCTTTGAACCAACTTGGACTCTAATTAATTACCATATATCTCTAAAGCTTCACACTAAATAAATAATTAAACCCAATCTGCTCTAAAAATAATAATTAATTAATTCAAGACCCAAAATAGGAAAGTGTACTAAATCATGAAAAAATCGACCTATAAACTAATAAATATGCCTAAAATGATGTCTCGGAAATAGATTTTATCATCACAAATGAGGAGACATCAAGACCCGCAACTCAAAGTTGTATCGTCCCGATACAATAAAAGTAAAGAACAGTAGGGTAGTCAAATAAACAAGAAGTAGAAGTCGGAGGAGAATAAGAACTAGACATAATGAATGATCCCAGAGCACGAATTTTAAAAAGTCTCATGTAGTAATGCTTAAGAAATAATGCACAAGTATGCTTAATATACACATAATCAACAATCCATAAGTTCAAGTCCAGATTAATATCGCAATGCAAGAAGGAGAGGATGATAACTTAGTTCATGTTAATGGCTATAGGTCGTTCATAGGTCCTAATATAGAATTCAATGGTCCACTTACCTACTACCTAATAGATCAATTGTTTCTCCACCAAGTAGTTAGAAATCCTAAGGTCTTTGGTTATAACGTGGCTTAGAGACGGTGTGGTATATTTGGATAATGAAAAGTGAGCTTTTGGCTCTCTCCTCACTAGCCATCAACGAATCGCCCTAGAGCTTGAGTTTTCACTCGAAGATGTTCTCACTCGACCCAATTTATTGATGCTTTTGATGTGCATCCCCAATTAATCCCAATTAGAACCTTTTATGATGATATACAAGATCCACTTTGCCGGTCCAAATATATATTCTTTTCATATCAATTTTTTCTTTTGTATAGCTATGACTCTCTTTTTAATGTTCGAGATATCACGCTATTTTTTCATATATATATTTTTCGTTTTATGCCCTTGTTGGCAAATTTAGCTCGTAGCTTCTTTTCCATTCACAATTACCCCGGCAAGGGTTACAATAATAACTTTTTCATCATCAATAAAATCACAATTATAATTCCCAAACCCAATTTTCCCTAATGATGAAACCCACCACCCCAAACTCAAGCTCTAAAACGAGTTGTTTCAGGTTTTGCGATTCGAGTGCGGGTCATATAGATAAGTCCTACAAACTAAGGGTATGGATTATAGTGTGGTTCAATAAAAGGCTTTAGAAAGGCTCAGAGGGGCTAAGACGGATAATAACAACATCAAATAAAAGGGTGAGAAGGTATAAAAGGCTTCAAGTGGCTTCACTATGAAAGAACTGCCTTATTCATTTTTCTAACTACCAGATTTTGTTACTTTTTCACTATTAGTTCATAGATAAGCGGGTTTTCAACTAATTTCAAACCTCACGTTCTACATTCCAAATAACTCTCCCTAAGTTTCAACGTGATTTCTTAGCATTGCTCATTAACTTTTCTATCTTTTATTTCCTGTTTTCATACATGCATGCTAAACAACTTTGTAACATCTTTCAAAAACATACTACTTACTATCATTGACCTAATAAAATCATGCTCAAATAGGTACATTCAAAATATTCCATGACTTAATTCAACCTAAAAAATTTAAATTTTATGCAAAAACGAAAAGAAGATGAGGACAACGAATCCCCACCCCCAACTCAAAAGTGAGTCGTGTCCCCACGACTCGAAAAAGACTCAAGAAAGAAATAAATTTAAAATTAAAACTAACTAAACTACCTAATGCATACAAGCTATTAAGAAAAAGAATTAGAGTGGCGTACCCGGCTGGCCATAGAGATCCATTATGTCCTCCTCCTCCGAAGAAGATGGAGAAGAATAATTATCAATATCCCGGTCCATGGTTATATCTTCCAGCTGTGAATTAATCTGTGTAATTTCTACCCAGAGTTCTTTGTTTTCTTCTTGTAATCGTTCAACTTCATGTTGTAATTAAAGAGCCCATGGGGGAATATCATGATCAACTTTAGAGGAAGAAGTAGAAGAACCTTGATCATGAATCTTTATCTTTATCAAAGGCCTTGCTGGTACAGACATTCTAGCAGTTGATTTCTTTGGTAGTGGTTGTGCTGATGCCTTTTCTTTTGATTCTTCAGTAGCCTCATCAAGGTTGATAGGCTTTTCAATGGTGGCTCCAGGCAATTTCTTATTCTTCCCAAGGATGGTGCACTTTCTCTTGTATTCCATAGCATCAGATCTATTAGTCATGTTTGATTTACCCACAACTCAAGTTATACCAAGGATGAATTAAAAGTTAAGAGAAATTGGTGTAGCTTGAGGTTGTTGCTTGGAATTAATGAAAGAGAAAGGTTTCTTGATGAATCTTGGAAGAATTCTTGAAAGCTTGATGTTCTTGATGGTGTTTAATGGTGTACTGTGATGAATTTGATGAAGAAATTGTGTTTATGGAGGATGGAGGAGAGAATTATTGATGTTATTGTGTTAATTGTGGAGGTTTGTACAAGCTTCAAGGTCTATATATAGTGTTTGGGTCTAAAAATTTCGTGTGGGAGGGGCTAGAGTTAAGTTTGATAAGGTAAGAGTTTGAATAGGAATAAAATTCATCAAAACCGACATAGCATGGTATACCGGCCATATGGCCCGGTATACCGGACCTGCGTCTCTTTCTTTTTCACTTCTCGGCAAAAAACCCGAGTCTCCTACCCGTATTACGGGTTTTTCCTCCTGCGGTATACCGGACCCATCATGCTCCACTTTTTTGAACTCTCGGCAGAAAACCCGAGTCACATACCCGTATTACGGGTTTTTCCTGGCGCGGTATACCGGACATATCCTGCGGTATACCGGACTGACCTGCGAAATTTTCAAACTTATTTCTTTTGACCCCAAACTCGTTTCCTGCACAAAAGCACACTACCTTTCTCTCCTATTAGCTTGTAAACACAATTAAAAATCTACACTAACTTAAAATTATACACTACAAAGCAATAAACTAATCTAAAAAGCAATTAAAACAAGGGGTGTCTCCCAAGAGCACTTTTGTTTAACGTCTTTGAGTTAGACGTGTACCTCAGGCTAATCGTTTTCTACGAGACGGATCGTCTCCTCTCGTCCAAAGTCCTCACTGTCATGGTATCTTTTCAAACGCTGGCCATTCACCATGAATTTCCATTGCTCGGTTGGATGTTCAATTTCAATCGCTCCATGAGGTGTGACTTTCGTAACAATGTAAGGTCCTCCCCAACAGGATTTAAGATTTCCTGGGTAGTTCAAAAATCGAGAGTTGTATAATAAAACCTTTTGTCCTCTCTCGAAATGCTTTGGACGGAGTCGCCTATGATGCCATCTCTTTGTTTTCTCCTTGTAGAAACATGTTTTTTCATAGGCAAGATAGCGAAACTCCTCCAGCTCATTCAACTGCATCAACCTTTGTTTCCCGGCCAATTCTGGGTCTAGATTCAGAGTTTTAATAGCCCAGAAGGCTCGGGCTTCAAGTTCAATAGGTAGATGACACGCTTTGCCGTAGACCATGCGATATGGAGATGCCCCAACTGGTGTTTTAAATATTGTTATGTAAGCCAGATAGCATCATCTATTTTTAATGACCAATCTTTCCTCGTTTTGTTCACGGTCTTCTCAAGAATAGATTTGATTTCCCGATTGGAAACTTCAGCTTGACCGTTAGTTTGTGGGTGATAACCGGTTGAAATACGGTGTCTCACTCCAAACTTACGAAGGAGGTTTCTCAGTTGAGCATTGATGAAATGGGTACCTTTATCACTGATGAGAACACGTAGCGTACCATGTCTTGAAAATATGTTTGTCTTTAAGAATTTTATCACTGTTTGAGCATCGTTCTTTGGTGTTTCCACTACTTCTACCCATTTTGATACATAATCTACCGAAAGCAAAATATAAAGATTTCCATGGGAAGTGTGATGAAAGGTCCCATGAAATCTATTCCCCATACATCAAAGATTTCGACTTCTAGAATATTGTTAAGCGGCATCGCGTCCCTTTTTTATATATTACCAGTAAACTGGCATCTTTGACATGACTAGACAAAACGATGACAATCTTTGTGTAGGGTAGGCCAATAGAAACCGGATTGAAGAATTTTAGCTGCAGTTCTATTGCCTTTAAATTGACCTCCATATGGTGACCCATGACAGCTTGCTATAATCTTATCAACTTCGCCTTCATGGACACATCTTCTAACTACTTGGTCACTACAAATTTTCCAGAGGTACGGTTCATCACAATAGTATTGTTTAGCCTGGTGAGATAATCTTTGTCTTTGTTGTGGGTGGATATCCTTGGGGATCAGACCACTCACGATGAGGTTGACTAGATCTGCATACCTGGTGGGTCCTAGGGTGTTATAAAATTAAGTGCAAAATAAAGGAACCACTTAACCGCAAGTGTACGGTTGTCGAAAGTAATATATGATAATCAAGTTCGTTCTCAGGGACGGATTAGGTTCAACCCAAATATTAATCAGATAGTAGAGATAATTGCTTAACAGAAAAATAAGAGATCATAATTTTTGTTTGGTTTTTGGAAATTAAAAGATGCAAATAAAATAAAAGACTAAAATTAATTAAACAGAAAGGAAATAAAGCAAATAACGACTAACTTCAGATAAGAGAGATACTTGAGTCTCGCAAGGGAATCCACTTAATCAATATAATCTATGTTATGTTTAAGGGTAGAATTGGAATTAGTATATTAGTCGGGAATCTAATATCTCCTAGCCCCCGTCAGGGTGGACCTAGAAACTATCCTAAAGTATCATAAACACCTGTATGGTCGAATATGCCTCTTCAGATGATATGATTTTACCTCTTTGGCTATGTAACTAGTTAAGCCTGTCGGTCAATAACGGACATTACACGGGTATTACCTAGATCTGTATTCAAACCCCCCTGTCGGATGATCACTTCGCCACTAAAGTGAATAGCCCAAATACTCAAATCTATTTCTAGTTGTACGGAAAAGAAATAGTGATTAAGAACAAAGTAATATCCAATATCTAAGACCTAATTCAATTTAAATCATAACAATCCCAAATTCAAAACAAAGATTAAATTAATTAGGGTTCATCCCTTTAATGCGATTCTCAAGTATATAAAAGTTTAGCACATGGTAATATTAAAGACTGAAAGTAAATAGAAAGACATCATATTTAATTACAGAAAAGAAATATATAACCTAAGGATTAGATGACTGTTGATGGAAGAACAGAATTCCTCCAGCACTAGCTTCTCCTTTGTCTTCTTGCTCTAAAGTGGTTGACTCTCTCTCTCTCTAAGGATGTTTGAATTGAATAAATTGTGAGAGGTTCTTGTGACTCTCTCTCTAAGGATGTTAAGAATTGAAAGATTAATGAGAGGTACTGAATTATGAGGTCTAAGGGGTGTATTTATAGGTGTTGGAAGACCCTAGGTCGAATTTGCTTGGAGTGGAAGACAAGTCAAAGACTCTCAAATTCGTAGCCCTAAATTCTAGAAAAGGTAAGATTTGCTGCTGATTTGATTTTGTCATATCTTTTTCAATACTCATCCGTTTGAGAAGTTCCAATATATGAAACTGCTTGTCTTGGAAAGCTCTTTCTATTGGTGCAGACCATTCGTCCAGAATCCATGCCAATCTTTAATTATGATTTAATCTCTAAAACGTGGCTGGATTTTCAGATTTCAAAAGGCAGCTTTATCTTTTCCTCCTTTGAATAAATCTTTCCTAAATCTTCTTATTTCCATGTAAATCTTCTTTCCTTTCATCTTTATCTTGACTTGGCCTCTAAGTAGTTACCATTTATCTTTTAAAGCTTCACATTAAATAAATAATTAAACCGCATATGCTTAAAAAGAATAAATCAAATAATCAAGAAATCGAAATAGGAAAGTGTACTCTAAAAAAAGAAACTCGACTAAAAATCATTCCCTAACACTCTAAAATACACTAAGACTTTATTCTCACTTCTTATCCTTGGATTGGTCTTTCATGAATTTCAAGAACCAATTAACTTTGCATTAAAAATAGTCAAATTTACGCACAAAAGCTCAGATTCTGCAAATAGTTAATTTCCAAGGGGAGGAAGTGCAATATGATCAAATAAGCCTAAAAGTCTATCATATAACTCATTTATTCACCTAAAAGGATGTCTCCAATGGGCTAAGAATTAGAAAAAATAGGGAGACATCAAGACCCCAAACTCAAACCTTTGTCGTCCCGACAAAGTAAAATAAAAACAAAGGATCTTTTAGGTGAATGCAGAAGGTAGAATCTAGAAAATAATCCCAAAGCAAAGCTTAAAATAAATCTCATATAGTCTAACCTAGGAATTAATATACACCTACACTTATCATGCAAAATCAAATACAAAACAATATCAATCCAAAATTAATTTCACAATGCTAGAAGGTTACGCTTAATACTTTTCTCAAGATGGTGGCTATAGGGTGTTCCTCGATCTTTACTTTTGTTGAATGTTCCACTTAGAATAATCCCTATCAACTCACCGTGCATCTAGGAATCACGAGGACTTTATGGTTTTAGCATAGGCTGAAGGACGGTATGGTATGTATATTTGGTAAATTTGAAGTGAGCTTTTGGCTCTCTCCTCACTTACCATCAACAAAACTGTCCAAGAGCTTGAGTTTACACTCGAATAACGTTCTCACTCAACCCAATTGACGCGCTTAATTAGTGTCCCCAAATTAACCCAATAAGCACTAAGGATGATTCACCTAAAATTTCCACTTTGCCGGTCCGAATATATTTTCTTTTCAAATCATTCATTTTTTTCTTTTATATAGCCATGACTCTCTTTTAATGATGTTGAGATGTCATGCTATTTTCATAGTTATGCCTATTCATAACTGGAGCTCGAAGCTTCTTTTCCATTCACTATTACCCCGGCAAAGGGTTACAATATAATAAACCTGTGAATCATCATCATGTATAGCACAAAGCATCATTGATAAGCTCGAAAATCCCAACCCAATGTAAATTCCCATAAGTGGACCCACCACCCCCAACTCAAGCTCAAGACAGGAAGTCTCAGGATCGTGATTCAAGTGCGGGTCATATGGTCATGCCTAACAATCTAAAGGGATATTGGCTTATAATGTGGCGACAAAAGAAAGGCTTAAAGGCTAAAAATTAGTCTAAGAAGGATAAAATTAATTTAGGGATAGACAGCCAAAAAGGATTCAAAGGGCTAACAAAGAACTGCCTCTATCATCTTCCTATCTACACAACTTGTCTCTAGTTCATACCTAAGTGGGTTCTCTACTCATTTAGATCTCACGTTCTACAAACCACCTATTATCCTTAAGCACAAGTTTACTTCTTTTGCATTGTTCATTAATTTTTCCTATCAATTATCTCATAGTTGCATGCAATCAAAGTTCAGTTTACACTAACTCCTAAAGTCAACTATTTTCTATCATAAATTCATAAAAAGCATGCTTGATGGGGGCATTTAAAATTCTCTACAATCATCGCAACCCTTAGATTAATTTTAAAAAAAAACAGTAAAACACATAAAATTGGGATGAGGCAACGAACCCCACCCCAAACTCGAAAATGAGTCATGTCCCCACGACTCGAAAAAGACATAATAAAGCAAATAAACAAATAAAACAAATAAGAAAGGGATAGGAAAACGTATCTGAACCAGCACGAAGCTGGTTTCCATGGTTGCGTGTAGGTTGAGCTCCTTGTGTTGCGTAGGTGGCATGTGGAACATTTCTCACTCTACGTAATATGATTTGCATAAGCTCCAACTCTTTTGTGATTTTTCCTATGGGTTTCAATCACCTCTTCATGATTATCCTCCCAAAATTTCCATTCTTTCGACTACATCTTCAACACCAAAAGTAATACAAGGTTCTTCAACTTCTTCTTCCTCTTCATAGTATTCTTGACCTCCCAATCTTCGTCATCTCAATGAACCCCAAACTCAAAACTTCAAATAATCAAAAACTAGAGAAGAGTTTTGAAATTTGATGTTTTGAGGATTTATAATGAAGGTCTTAGGTGTTATATGAGATGGGTAATGAATATGTAATGGCTTGGGGAAGGTCTAATGAATAGGTTTGAAGCTTTGATGAAGAGGCTTAAGGTTGAAGACTTGATGTTCTTGAAGGATTGTGGTGTTGGATGTGTGTTTGAAATGGATTAGGAGGAAGGATTTAATGTTCTTGGGTGTTGTAGTGGTCTTTGTGCAGGTATATAAGGGTTAAGTTCTGGAAAATTCGTATTGGGGAGGCTAGGGTTACTTCTTGATGAAGTAAGAAGCTGATAAGGTGAAGACTCTTCAAAACCGACATAGCGCGGTATACCGGGCATGACCTCCGGTATACCGGACCCAACAGCTCCTCATTTTTTCGTCTCTGCCAAGAACCCGTGATATATACCTCGTGGCACGGGTTTTTGCTACTGTTCAATATCTCTTCTCCGTCCAAAAACCCGCGGTACCTAACCCGTGGTACGGGTTTTTCCTCCTGCGGCATACCAGACATATCACGCGGTATACCGGACCGCGCATCGAAATTTTTTTTTCTCCTTTCTGTATAAAACCCGCGTGAGTAACACGTGACACGGATTTTCTTCCTGCGGTATACCGGGGTTCTGGGGCGGTATACCGGACCTCGCGCCGAATTTTTCCCTTGAATTTCCTAGCACCCCAAACTCGATTCCTGCACCATTAACACACTACCTTTCTCATTTCTTTTAAAGGTAGACACTAAAACTTGACACTAACTTAGAATTATACACTAGGAATTGAAAAACTTAAAGCAATAAAAAACATGGGTTGTCTCCCAAGAAGCACTTTTGTTTATTACGTCTTTAAGTTCGACGCGTTACCTTCCATGAAGATGGTATTGAGTCCCTTGCGGTTCTTCTCCGCTTGAATTCGCCTCGTCCTTGGCATGTAAGCTTTAGAACCTTCCCCCTTAAAATTTTATTCAATCGATCTCTGAAAGGGGGAAGGTAGTATCTCCGTTTCGCCTTCTTACTTTCACGACGAAACGTATTCTTCACCACACGATAGTAGATAACCGTCCTCAATGGTATAAGCTCATTTTTATTCTCTTCAATCTCGCATTCCTCTTTAAAGTGTGGTGGGTAGGTGCTTCTCCGTGCCGCTTTACTCTCGCGGTGTAGCACCTTTCTTGCGTAGCACCTATTGATCATTTTTAATAATAGAGGTGATTCCGATATTTTATCTCTAATGATGACTTGTGGTGGAGATAGTGATTGGTGAACTTTTTGTGGTGGGGATTCGACTTCTCTTTTATTATGAAGCTTTAATTCTTCAATTTATTCCTCAACCACTTCACATTCATCTTCGCTTTCAACCCAATCTTCCACTATTACCTCATCATATTCTTGATGTGGAATCTCAACAATCTCGATCGCCTCTTCTTCTTGTTTGCATTCAGTATATTGATCATGTGCACGCACCATAGGAATAGCAATCTCAGTTTCAATTTCTATGATTTTCGTTGCTACTCCTTCTTCCACCATGCTAAGAGGATTGTCAACCACATGGTGGTCTTCATTTATAACCGGCATGATGGTCATATCACTATCAATAGTATCTTCCTTCAACACCTCCTCCTCAACTACTTCTTCCAGTTGATCTCTTCCATTCCTCGGGGGAGTGGAATCTTCATAAGACATACTACCCCATTCTTCTACCATCTGTTGCATGCGTGCAACGGTGGCATTTGTTTCTTCTACTAAGCGCTGGAGTTTAGAACGTATCTCATTGTCAATTTCTTGCTGATAGTGATGAGGTGAGGGTTGTTGAATGTTTCCAACCCATTGGTTGTTCCATCCTTGCTCCTGGGGATAGTGATATGATGATTGTTGTTGATTATTCCCAATCCATTGATTGTTCCAATCCTGCTCTTGCGGGTATTGATAAGATTGTTGGTAGAAGTTACTACCCCATTGTTGTTGTCCGGAAGAGTCTTCCCAATAGTCTTATGGATCGGGATTCGGGTAATGTCCTTTATACATCTTCAATAGAACCTTTTGATCATTACCTGAATAAAAATCTGTACAACAAAAACAAAAACAAAAACCAAGCGTAAAACTGAAAAAATAAATAAACAATTACAACTACTAAAGATTAACACCGGGGTCACACGCTACCGTCCCCGGCAACGGCGCCAAAAACATGGTGGGTCCTAGGGTGTTATAAAATTAAGTGCAAAATAAAGGAACCACTTAACCGCAAGTGTACGGTTGTCCCAAGTAATATATGATAATCAAGTTCGTTCTCAGGGACGGATTAGGTTCAACCCAAATATTAATCAGATAGTAGAGATAATTGCTTAACAGAAAAATAAGAGATAATAATTTTTATTTGGTTTTTGGAAATTAAAAGATGCAAATAAAATAAAGACTAAAATTAATTAAACAGAAAGGAAATAAAGCAAATAACGATTAACTTCAGATAAGAGAGATACTTGAGTCTCGCAAGGGAATCACTTAATCAATATAATGATATTCTATATGCGTCCTAAAAGGGGGGTTGAATAGGACAATGGAAATTAATCGGCTAATTTTATTTCAAGTAAATAAAATTAAAAGCTAATTTGAATCCTATTGTTTTAGCAAACTAAATAGTTAAGAACTAGATAATCCTAAAAGACAATATTATCAAACTATTCATGTAAGCATTTTATCAAGCATATAGAGTGCGGAAATGTAAAGAGTGAAGGGATAGAAAACGATACACAACGATGTATAGTGGTTCGGTTTCCCTACATCCACTACCTAAGGAAGCCTCCTTAGGATTTGCAAGATTCTCAACTAATCTTCGTAACTCTTAAACCGGGTGAGATTACAAACCCTTTACAACCACTTCAAAACCTTGAAGTAAATACACTTGTGTTATCACCAACACAAGGAACCAAGTATAGAACCTATACTCACACTACTCTCTTAATCTATTACAAGAACTAAGAGGAAAAGAAAAGTGTTTAGGGGTGCTTTAAAAGCTTGTAACTAAACTCCTAAAAGAGTGGATATAAACTATGTAGCTTGAGAATGAATATGACTTGAATGCTCCTTTGAAACCTTCTTGAATGATAATATTACTTGCTCTTAAGATTGGTAGATGGAAGGCTTAAGTTGTGTCTTGAATGAGCTTCAATTTATAGCTGAAATAAGCTTCCAACGGTCAAAAGGCTTCTATTTAACGGATCTATTTTAACTCCAACGGATATAAGCTTTGTCCTCTAGTAATAGTGCAGAAACCCTTTCATGCGGTGTACCGCGGGTATGGTCCGGTGCACCGCAAAATCACTCGTCTTGATTTCATAGCATACTGACGGGCTATCCTATGCACCGTGTTCCTGGTCCGTGCCTCAGTCCGGTGTACCGCGCCTCAGTCCGGTGTGCCGCACATTTTCTTAGCTTACTGGTCGGACTAGCCTATGCACCGCGCCTTTGGTCCGTGGTACTGCGGTGTACCGCAACTCTTGTCCGGTGTACCGCGACACTGTTCTTTTGAAGCTCAAGCTTAAGATCAAGGAATTAAGCACAACTAATCTAATGAGGGGTTTTGGAAAACCTTTAAAAGTGATACCAAATGAATTTTAGTTTAAATGATGATTTGTCGAATATTAAAACGGGAATAAAAACAAGGTGAGGCTAACAATCTCCCCCTTTTTGATGTTTGACAAATCATAAACTTTTGAAGATGCCTAAGATAAAGTTTTGATCAAAAAACTCCCCCTCAACCTAATCACTAGAGTTTTTATAAAAACTCCCCCTCACAAAATGCATTTGAAAAAGTTTAACTAAAATTTCTCCCCCTTTGTCAACAACAAAAAGAACCAATGATACGATTTTTGAAAATTTTAAGGGGTCAAAATACATTTTGAGTAAAAACAAAGGCTAAAGAAATAAATGGATGACAATTAGAAGCTTCAAGGACCCTATAACATCAAGAAAATATTAGCAACAAGATAATATACACAAAAAGCACTAAACAATAATGGCATGATAAGATGGTTAGAGAATTTGCATGCCAATCTCACAACGAATTTTCTCAAAAAGATCTTGGGGTAGAGGTTTAGTAAAGATATCGGCTAGTTGATTTTCCGAAGTGACAAATTCAAGTACAATATCCCCTTTTTGAGTGTGATCACGGATTTCTATGTGTTTCGTTCTAGAGTGTTGAATAGGATTTTTGGTAAGATTGATAGCACTAGTGTTATCACAACAAATGGGAACACAATCATACTCTAGGCCAAAATCTAGTAAGGTTTGTTTCATCCAAAGAATTTGAGTCACACAATTTCCGGCCGCAACATATTCGGCTTCGGCCGTGGATAAAGCAACACTATTTTGTTTTCTACTAGACCAAGAAACAAGGGATTGACCTAAGAATTGGCAACTTCCACTAGTACTCTTCCTATCAAGTCTACAACCGGCATAATCGGCATCCGAATAACCTATTAGTTCAAAAGAGGTAAATCTTGGGTACCAAAGTCCTAGACTTAGGGTTCCTTTCAAATACCTAAAAATACGCTTAACGGCACTAAGATGAGATTCCTTAGGAGAGGATTGAAATCTAGCACAAAGACACACGGGGAACATAATATCGGGTCTAGAAGCGGTTAAATAAAGTAATCTACCAATCATACCTCGATATGCTTTCTCATCAACATCCTTACCATCTTCATCTTTGTCTAATTTTGTGGATGTGCTCATTGGAGTTCCGATTTCCTTTGCATCTTCAAGTCCAAATTTTTTGATCAATTCTTTTGTGTATTTGGCTTGATTTACAAAGATGCCATCCTTCATTTGCTTGATTTGAAGTCCAAGAAAGTAATTCAATTCTCCCATCATGCTCATCTCAAATTCCTTATGCATGTTTTTAGAAAAATTCTCACAAAGATTTTCATTAGTAGCACCAAATATTATATCATCCACATAAATTTGAACAAGAAGGATATCTTTTGAAGACCTTTTTATAAATAAAGTGGAGTCAATATTTCCACGTTTAAAACCATCATCTAACAAAAATTTGCTTAAACGTTCATACCAAGCACGAGGTGCTTGTTTTAAACCATATAAAGCTTTTGAAAGTTTAAAAACATGATTTGGAAATTTTGGATCTTCAAAACCCGGTGGTTGTTTAACAAAAACTTCTTCATCTATAAAACCATTTAAAAAAGCACTTTTGACCTCCATTTGGTAAAGTTTAAAATTCATATAACAAGCAAAAGCAAGTAGCATACGAATAGATTCAAGTCTAGCTACCGGAGCAAAAGTTTCATCGAAATCAATACCTTCTTCTTGATTGTATCCTTGAGCAACTAACCTTGCTTTATTTCTAGTGATAATACCGGTGTCATCTAGCTTGTTGCGAAATACCCACTTAGTGCCAATAATAGTAGGGCCAATTGGTTTCTCAATTAATGTCCAAACTTTACTACGCTCAAATTGATTTAATTCCTCATGCATAGCGTTTATCCAATGATCATCTAGCAAGGCTTCTTTAATATTCTTGGGCTCAATTTGAGATAAGAATGCTTGATGAGCACATAGAGCAATAATACGAGAACGAGTGGTAACACCTTCTTTTGGATCACCTAGAATTAATTCACTTGGGTGATCTTTAATATTTTTCCAACACTTTGGTAAATCCGTACTAGCTTCATTTGAGAGTTGACCATTTTCCTTAAGAGATTCATCATGAGAGTTTAATTCTTGGATAGGAGATTCTAAGGGTTGATCTTGTGGAGTATCTTCATGTAAATCAACATCTACTACTTTCTTGATACAAAAAGGGTTAGTCTCATCAAAGTCAACATGCATAGATTCTTCAATGGTACGAGTACGTTTATTGAAAATGCGATAGGCTTTTCCCTTAGTGGAATAACCAAGAAAAATACCTTCATCCGATTTAGCATCAAATTTTCCCAAATAGTCCCTAGTGTTTAAGATAAAACATTTGCACCCAAAAACACGAAAATAAGCAATAGTTGGTGGTCTACCATTCCAAAGCTCATAAGGGGTTTTCTTAATAAGGGGTCTAATTAGAACTCTATTTAACACATAACAAGTCGTATGAACGGCTTCACCCCAAAAGTATGTAGGCAAGCTATGTTCTTTTAGCATTGTTCTAGCCATTTCTTGTAGAGTTCGGTTTTTCTTTTCCACTACCCCATTTTATTGGGGAGTTCTAGGAGCCGAAAATTATGCTCAATCCCAAATTCATCACAAAAATGCACAAAAGGAGAATTCACATATTCACTACCATTATCACTACGAATGCATGTAATAGAGTAGCCTTTCTCATTTTGCACCTTTCTACAAAGTTTTGCAAATTCATTGAAGGCTTGACTTTTCAAAGCAAGGAACATCACCCATGTATATCTAGTGTAATCATCAACAACAACAAAGACATATCTAGATCCTCCTAGACTAGTGACATCAACGGGACCAAAAAGATCCATATGCAATAATTGAAGTGGCCTAACGGTGATGACCTTATTTATGGATTTAAAAGATGAACGATGTTGTTTACCAAGTTGACATGCATCACATAATTTATCTTTATCAAACTTATAAATAGGCAAACCAACAACAAGATTTTTTCTAGACAATTTTGAAATCAAATCCATACTAGCATGTCCTAAACGTCTATGCCAAAGCCAACTATCATTTACCACGGATAAGCATTTAATGCGTTGACACATAATACTCTCAAGATCAACTACAAAAACATTATCCGACCTTTTTGCAATAAACATAGTATCTAACTCATTATTTTTGAAAACAATGCATCTAGATGCTTCAAATTTAACACTATAACCAACATCACAAAGTTGACTTATACTAAGCAAGTTAAGAGATAGACCCTCAACAAGCAAAACATTTGAGATAAGTAAAGAATTCATATTACCAATGTTACCTTTACCCAAAACGCGTTTTTTAGTATTGTCGGCAAAAGTAACTCTATCACCTTTTGTTTTATATAGATGTGTAAATAATGATGGGTTCCCGGTCATATGTCTTGAGCATCCACTATCAAGGAGCCATATATTTTGCTTCTTGATGCTCAATCCCTACACACAAAAATAATTTAGGCTTTAGGTATCCAATTTGGTTTGGGTCCATGAGGGTTAGTGGATTTTCTTTTTATAGCCCATATAGGCCTTTTCCAAATTGGCACAAGAGATCCCAAATCCAATAATTTACGATAGTAACAATGAGATGCATCATGACCAAGTTTTTCACAATAGGTGCAAGTGATAGAAGATTTTGAAGAAGATGGAATTGCATTTGAAATTTTTGATTTTACAAAAACATTTTTCAAGAGTTTTTGTTTAGTTGATGGATCATATCCAACACCACTTTTTTCAAAAGCCATTTTTTGAGAGCCTAAAATCATTTCCAAGTTTTCTTGCCCATTTGTAAATTTTAAAATAATAGCATTTTGATCAACAATCTTTTTCTCTAACAAAGCTTTTTCTTCCAAAAGATTTTTCTCAATAAGATGAAGTTTCTCATTTTTATCTATACATTCATCACAAAGATTTTGACAATCTTCCAAAGCTTTCAAAACCTCTTTAGTTCTATTTTTCTCAAATTCTAAATCTTTTGTTAAAACTTTGTTTGTTTTAATAGAGTTTAAAAAATCATTGTAGAGAGAATCAAATGCCTCATGAATATCTTGTTCACTAGCATCATCATTAGATAAAGAGAGTTTAGATTTAGGAGTTACCTCATCATGATTTGCCATAAAGGCAAAGTGAGTTGAACCGGTATCATCATCCGAAGAAGCATCTTCATAATTTTCAAGTTCTCCCATAAAAGCAACAAGATTAACATTTTCATTATCACTTTCTTCTTCATCCGAATTTTGAGTATCCCAAGTGATATTAGCATGCATTGCTCTCTTAGGTTTCTCCTTTTGAAGAAGAGGACAATAAGTTTTGATGTGACCAACTTTCTTGCAATGATAGCAAGTGGGTTCATCTTGTTTGATAGCTCTAACATTCTTCTTGTAGGGTGAGGAAGAACTTCCTTTATTGGCAAAGCGTTTGTATCTCATGAATTTTTTCATATCTCTTGCCAACATAGCTACTCCTTCATCTTCACTAGTTTCTTCTTCATGTGAGTTTTCTTCTTCTTCACTTTCCTTCCTTTCTTTTCGTTCTTTCAACTTGGTACTCAAGGCATGGAAAGCAATGGATTTCTTAATCTTCTTCTCCTCATCATCTCTTATCTTTTCTTCTTCAAGCACAAGCTCTTCCGTCATGAGGTTGCAAATGAGTTCATGAACCGTCATTTTTGAAAGATCTTTAGTGTCTCTTATAGAGTTGATCTTTGATTTGTATTTCTTTGGAAGAGCAAATAAGATTTTTCGGCATTGTTCTTTGTTGGTGTACTCTTGACCAAGAGTCTTCAAGGTGTTGACAATGTTAGAAAATCTTTGATGCATAGCATTTAAGGCTTCATCGGGCTCCATACGAAATAGCTCATACTTGGTGATAAAAAGACCAATCTTAGTTTCTTTGATATCTTCCGTTCCTTGATATGATAGCTCCAAGAGTTGCCACATTTCATGAGCCGAATTGCATTCACTAACTCTAGCATATTCCGTGACACTTAACCCATTTATGAGTATGTTCATAGCTTTGTTGTTTTTGGTGAGTTTAGCTATGTCTTGATCATTGTAATCATCTTCATCTTTCACCTCCGTTTTACTACCATTAACATAAGGAATGTAAGGACCCTTCTTGATAGCAAGCCACAAAAAGTAATCAATTCCTTTGACATGAATCTCCATTTTCTTTTTCCATCCAAAGTAATCTTTTCCTACAAAAAGCGGAGGTCTAGTAGAACATGAACCTTCCGGTTGATTAGAATCCATATCGTATTAACTCTAGAAACGATTAATTACAATAGAGCTAGGCTCTGATACCAATTGATATTCTATATGCGTCCTAGAAGGGGGGTTGAATAGGACAATGGAAATTAATCGGCTAATTTTATTTCAAGTAAATAAAATTAAAAGCTAATTTGAATCCTATTGTTTTAGCAAACTAAATTGTTAAGAACTAGATAATCCTAATAGACAATATTATCAAACTATTCATGTAAGCATTTTATCAAGCATATAGAGTGCGGAAATGTAAAGAGTGAAGGGATAGAAAACGATACACAACGATGTATAGTGGTTCGGTTTCCCTACATCCACTACCTAAGGAAGCCTCCTTAGGATTTGCAAGATTCTCAACTAATCTTCGTAACTCTTAAACCGGGTGAGATTACAAACCCTTTACAACCACTTCAAAACCTTGAAGGAAATACACTTGTGTTATCACCAACACAAGGAACCAAGTATAGAACCTATACTCACACTACTCTCTTAATCTATTACAAGAACTAAGAGGAAAAGAAAAGTGTTTAGGGGTGCTTTAAAAGCTTGTAACTAAACTCCTAAAAGAGTGGATATAAACTATGTAGCTTGAGAATGAATATGACTTGAATGCTCCTTTGAAACCATCTTGAATGATAATATTACTTGCTCTTAAGATTGGTAGATGGAAGGCTTAAGTTGTGTCTTGAATGAGCTTCAATTTATAGCTGAAATAAGCTTCCAACGGTCAAAAGGCTTCTATCTAACGGATCTATTTTAACTCCAACGGATATAAGCTTTGTCCTCTAGTAATAGTGCAGAAACCCTTTCATGCGGTGTACCGCGGGTATGGTCCGGTGCACCGCAAAATCACTCGTCTTGATTTCATAGCATACTGACGGGCTATCCTATGCACCGTGTTCCTGGTCCGTGCCTCAGTCCGGTGTACCGCGCCTCAGTCCGGTGTACCGCACATTTTCTTAGCTTACTGGTCGGACTAGCCTATGCACCGCGCCTTTGGTCCGTGGTACTGCGGTGTACCGCAACTCTTGTCCGGTGTACCGCGACACTGTTCTTTTGAAGCTCAAGCTTAAGATCAAGGAATTAAGCACAACTAATCTAATGAGGGGTTTTGGAAAACCTTTAAAAGTGATACCAAATGAATTTTAGTTTAAATGATGATTTGTCGAATATTAAAACGGGAATAAAAACAAGGTGAGGCTAACATATAATCTATGTTATGTTTAAGGGTAGAATTGGAATTAGTATATTAGTCGGGAATCTAATATCTCCTAGCCCCCGTCAGGATGGACCTAGAAGCTATCCTAAAGTATCATAAACACCTGTATGGTCGAATATGCCTCTTCGGATGATATGATTTTACCTCTTTGGCTATGTAACTAGTTAAGCCTGTCGGTCAATAACGGACATTACACGGGTATTACCTAGATCTGTATTCCAACCCCCCATGTCGGATGATCACTTCGCCACTAAAGTGAATAGCCCAAATACTCAAATCTATTTCTAGTTGTACGGAAAAGAAATAGTGATTAAGAACAAAGTAATATCCAATATCTAAGACCTAATTCAATTTAAATCATAACAATCCCAAATTCAAAACAAAGATTAAATTAATTAGGGTTCATCCCTTTAATGCGATTCTCAAGTATATAAAAGTTTAGCACATGGTAATATTAAAGACTGAAACTAAATAGAAAGACATCATATTTAATTACAGAAAAGAAATATATAACCTAAGGATTAGATGACTGTTGATGGAAGAACAGAATTCCTCCAGCACTAGCTCCTCCTTTATCTTCTTGCTCTGAAGTGGTTGACTCTCTCTCTCTAAGGATGTATGAATTGAATAAATTGTGAGAGGTTCTTGTGACTCTCTCTCTAAGGATGTTAAGAATTGAAAGATTAATGAGAGGTACTGAATTATGAGGTCTAAGGGGTGTATTTATAGGTGTTGGAAGACCCTAGGTCGAATTTGCTTGGAGTGGAAGACAAGTCAAAGACTCTCAAATTCGTAGCCCTAAATTCTAGAAAAGGTAAGATTTGCTGCTGATTTGATTTTGTCATATCTTTTTCAATACTTATCCGTTTGAGAAGTTCCAATATATGAAACTGCTTGTCTTGGAAAGCTCTTTCTATTGGTTCAAACCATTCATCCAGAATCTATGCCAATCTTTAATTATGATTTAATCTCTAAAACGTGGCTGGATTTTCAGATTTCAAAAGGCAGCTTTATCTTTTCCTCCTTTGAATAAATCTTTCCTAAATCTTCTTATTTCCATGTAAATCTTCTTTCCTTTCATCTTTATCTTGACTTGGCCTCTAAGTAGTTACCATTTATCTTTTAAAGCTTCACATTAAATAAATAATTAAACCGCATATGCTTAAAAAGAATAAATCAAATAATCAAGAAATCGAAATAGGAAAGTGTACTCTAAAAACAGAAACTCGACTAAAAATCATTTCCTAACACTCTAAAATACACTAAGACTTTATTCTCACTTCTTCTCCTTGGATTGGTCTTTCATGAATTTCAAGAACCAATTAACTTTGCATTAAAAATAGTCAAATTTACGCACAAAAGCTCAGATTCTGCAAATAGTTAATTTCCAAGGGGAGGAAGTGCAATGTGATCAAATAAGCCTAAAAGTCTATCATATAACTCATTTATTCACCTAAAAGGATGTCTCCAATGGGCTAAGAATTAGAACAAATAGGGAGACATCAATACCATGGCACAAACGCATCTTTAATAGCAAAAAGTTGTTCATCAGGGAATACCTCTTTAACCAATAATGGTTCCTTGTTCGCATCAGATCCTTCGAGCCTTGATAAATGATCAGCAACTTGATTCTCGCATCCCTTTCGGTCTCGAATGTCTATGTCGAACTCTTGAAGCAACAGTACCCATCTAATAAGACGCGGCTTAGCATCCTTTTTCTCCATAAGGTATATGATAGCTGAATGGTCCGTGTATACAACAGTTTTCTTCCCAATCAGATAGGAACAAAATTTATCAAAAGCATATACTACGGCCATCATCTCTTTCTCCGTCACTGTATAATTCATCTGGGCAGCGTTGAAGGTCTTACTTGCATAATAAATCGTGTGGAAGATCTTGTCTTTCCTCTGTCCCAACACAACACCCATAGCGTGATCACTTGCATCGCACATAAGTTCAAACGGAGCTTTCCAATTAGGAGGTATAACAATAGGTGTAGAGATCAGTTTCTCCTTAATCGTCAAAAACACTTGAAGACATTCGTTAGTAAAGTTAAAAGGAGTATCCTTTTCAAGTAAAGAACAAAGCGGTTTGGCGATCTTGGAAAAATCTTTAATAAATCTTTTGTAAAATCCTGCGTGACCCAAGAAACTTCTCACTCCTTTTACAGAAACGGGGGGTGGTAATGTTTTGATAACTTCATTTTTAGCACGATCAACCTCCATTCCTGCCTTCGAAACTTTATGTCCCAACACAATTCCCTCTTGAACCATGATGTGGCATTTTTCCCAGTTAAGCATAAGATCTTTTTCTTTACATCTCACAAGGACTTTCTCAAGATTATTCAAATAATCATCAAAACTATCTCCAAACACCGAAAAATCATCCATAAAAACCTCCAAGTATTTATCAATCATGTCCCAAAATATAGCCGGCATGCACCTCTGGAACGTGGCAGGTGCATTACATACACCAAACGGAATCCTTCTATAAGCAAAGGTGCCAAACGGACAAGTAAAAGTTGTTTTGTGTTGATCAAGGGGATCCACGCAAATCTGATTATAACCCGAATATCCGTCCAGAAAACAATAATACACTCTCCCAGCGAGTTTGTCTAGCATCTGATCAATTAACGGTAGCGGGAAGTGATCTTTCTTTGTAGATTTGTTAAGTCTTCGGTAATCCATGCATACTCGCCACCCCACAACTGTTCTTGATGGTATGGCTTCACCTTGATCATTAAGGATGGTAGTAATAACTCCTTTCTTTGGAACACATTGCACTGGACTAACCCAATCACTGCTAGCAATCAGATAGATAATTCCTGCGTCTAATAACTTTATTACCTCCTTCCTCACCACTTCTTTCATAGCTGGCATGAGTCTTCTTTGCCCCTCTATAGATCGTCCACCTTCGTTCTCAAGAATGATTTTGTGTTTGCAAACAGACGGACTAATTCCCTTGATGTCGGCAATAGTCCATCTGATTGCTTCTTTGTTTGCGTGAAGTACATGAAGTAGCTTCTCCTCTTGAAGACCTGGAAGGTTAGCAGAAATAATAACAGACAAAGTTTTATTCGTACCTAAATATGCATAGCGTAGATGATCTGGAAGCGGTTTTTCTTCGAGAACAGGTGGACATATTATGGATGGTTGTTTTATAGGTTCAATGTCACGTGATTCTTGAAGTAGTTCTCGTATATTTGATCCTAATGCAGCAACTTCTTCAGGGGGAATCTCGTTTTCCTCTTGTGATTCAAGTGTTAAGGCCTTATCAAGATCATCATCTAAGCTTGCTTCATTGAAGACTTCTTGTGCAATTTTTCCGATGACATCTATTTTAAAACATTCATCTTTCGAATTCGGTAACTTCATAGCCTTAAACACATTGAATCGTACCTGTTCGTCTTGTACCCTCATGATCAACTCACCATTCTCAACATCTATTAGTGTACGCCCCGTGGATAAGAATGGTCTACCCAAGATGATGGGGACATTCTTATCCGCGTCGTAGTCAACAATAATAAAATCACAAGGAAAAATAAAACTACCAGCTTTAACTAAAACATCTTCAATTTTACCTAATGGTCGGGAGAGAGAGAGCGATCCGCCATTTGTAATACCACAGGTGTGGGTACTACCTCTCCTATGTTAAGCTTCTCGAACAGGGATCTTGGCATGAGATTGATACTCGCGCCTAAATCACATAATGCTTTCCCAGTCCAACTGTCTCCAATGCCAATGGGAATTGTAAAACTTCCGGGATCTTCTAGCTTTGGTGGTAACTTGTTTTGACATATAGCACTACGCTCCACAGGCAATCCAATTGTTTCCCCAGTTTCTATACTCCGTTTGTTTGACAGAATGTCCTTCATGAATTTTAGATATTTTGGCATTCTCTTTAGAGCTTCAACAAACGGCATATTAATCTCTATCTTGCTCAACATGTCAACGAACTTCTTGAATTCCAAGTCATTGTCCTTTTCTCTGACACGTGAAGGGTATGGTGGTGGAGGGCGTGTATTAAGTTCCACTGGATTTTTCGATTTTTCAGGTGTCTTGGCTTGGACACTCTTTGGTTCAACTACCTCTTCTACTGTATCTTCGGTTGTTTCTTCTCCCCCTTTTTTTGGAATAGGGATTGGTTCTGGTTCTGATCTCGGTGGAGGTAGTTGTTTTCCACTTCGCAATTCAACTGCATGACAAGAATCATCTCTAGGAGCAATAGTATCACTTGGGAGTTTCCCTTTTGGCCTGTTTTGTAATGTACTCGCCATGTGTGATAGAGTATGCTCGAGTTTCTTGATTACCTTTTGCTGGGCTTGAATTCTCTGTTGGCTACGACTCATATTGTTTTCAATTGCTTGCATTAGTTTAGCCATACTCGAATTCAAGCTCAAGGTTTGTTCTTTCTTTTCCAATTGCATTGATTGTTTTGGTGGTTCTTGATAAGCTTTTTCGAAAACGGGCGCCTTTCATGAATGGGTTGTGGTGGATAGTAAGGCTGAGGTTGGGGTTGATGATAAGTCTCTTGATTTCTGACCCAACTTCTTTGTTGTGGAGATTGCTGATAATTAGCGTAGCTTTCTTGCGGATAATCATAACCATTAGAATAATAGTGATCTTGAGGATATGTAACGGAAGCTAATGCTGGATTATTCATGCACCTTTCCCACACATGATTTCTTGATCCACAACCAGGACACGAAGGTATTGCACGTACTACATTTACCTGAGCAATTGTTCGAACTCTTGCAGTTCTTCGAGTTGTTGGGCCAATTCTTTAAGCTTCAGAGATTCTGAAGTGTCTTCTTTTTCTGGTTTCCTTGGCCAACTTCTCTCGTTCTCGAGAATTCTCTCCATACAAAGTTCGGCTTCTTCAGAATCTAGTAACACAAAACCTTTGTTTCCTGACGAATCTGCTTTTGCCCTTGACTTGCTATTAAGTCCTCCATAGAACAAGGTTAAATAATATTCCGTCGATGATTTATCGTATGGACATCTCGCCTTCTTTTCATTAAATCGTAACCATGCTTCACCCAAACTTTCTCCGTCTTCCTGTATAAATTGTTCAAGCTCCAACATATCTTTTAAACGTCTACTAACCGGATAGAATTGGTCTAGGAATCTTGCTTGAAGCTTGTCCCAATCTGGAATGACATGAGGATATTGGGTATCGTACCAATTGCTTGCACTTCCGGTCAAGAAGAACTGGAACATCACGTAATACACTTGTTCCTTTGTAACTCCTCTTACGATATAAGCATCACAGATTTGCATGAATTTCTGAATATATCAGATCGGATCTTGTTGTGCAGCACCGCTAAATAGTTCATGAGTTGCAAACTAAGTTAACATCCCTGGATCAGGTCTAAATTTAGCGGCTTGGATTTCTGGAGCGCGGATTCCGCGTGGTTGCACTTTAAATTCGATGGGTAACTCAAGTCTCCTTGGATTCTCCATCTGTAACTATCTATAAAACAAAAACTAAAAGACAAAAGCGTAAAATAGAACTAACTGAAATAAAAGCACAAGATATATGCACAAGGACAAACGATGTAGTCCCCGACAGCGGCGCCAAAAACTTGGTGTCGCCTAGGGTGTGATAAAAAGATATAATAATTAGATGCAAATAAAAACCCTAAATTGAGCACGGTTACGCAAGTATACAGATCGTATGCAAGTTTTAATGATTAAGTAAGATTCGTTCCGCAGAGACTACCAAAGTTAGGGGAATCTTATGCAATAATCAAGTGCAATTATTAAAAGTTAGAACAAATAAAACGCAGAAAAAGTAAAGACAAATAGATTTTTATTTGGTTTTTAAATAACTAAATTAAACTAAGAAATTAAAGACATAAATTTAAATGCAAGAGAAGAAGTAGTATGAGAATATAGCTTGAGTCAATAGCATGTAATCCCCACTAGTTTTGCCGTTCAAAACATGTAAGGTTGAATTATGTAGTATTTCAATAATCGGTTCCAATTGCGCTAGGTAGTTTTAAATAGGATTTACCTGTGTCAATAAGGAGTCCTAAGCAAACTGTTCCTGCAATTGGTAAATAGCAATACACTAAACCATGGTGATTATCTAGTTAGGTTGATTTGTCAGATCTAAAGCGAATACTAGACGTTATGTGCTAAACATGTAATTAAACACTGTTGTCAATGGTGGCCTAACTACTAGATGGTAATTCTATATGGGCGCGCTTCCACAAGAACACAGAATATAAATCCAAACACATAAACAGAGAATAAAAACAATAATTCAATTTAAAACATAAAATTCCCAAATCAGATAGATGTCAACCAAAACTAGGGTTCATACATATATGCTAAAACTCAAGCTAATAGAAATTTAGTTCATACTAATGGAAGAAAAGAAAGAAATTACAAATTCAAAGGTAGAAGAAGACATTATTGATGATCAGCTCCTTCCAGACTTCCTTTCTTCTGTTGTAAGCTTCCTCTTGGCTTACGGTTTAACCAAGGATGATTTTATAATGTTAAGAGGCTGTATTTATAGTGTATAGGTTGACCTAATCGTTTTCTTGAAAGAAAAGGTAAATATTGGGCTCCTAGCCCAACTCAAATTCGTAGCCCAAAAACATGCAATCAGCCCCGTTTTTGTTTTGGTCCTAACAGCCTCAATATTTATTCGATTGATGCGTATGAGTACACCAAATTCATCATCTCGGAAAGATCTTCAACTTTTCTCTTGACCGTTTCTCCAAATTCCACACCGATTTTAAGATATACGCTGATTTGTGGTCGTAGGTGCAGAAATTCAGAATTAAGGCAGCTTTTCCTTTTCCATGTTTTTAGCTTTTACTTCCTTATCTTCAATTCCCATGTTTATCTTCTTTCTTTTAGCTCTTTGAACCAACTTGGACTCTAATTAATTACCATATATCTCTAAAGTTTCACACTAAATAAATAATTAAACCCAATATGCTATAAAATAATAATTAATTAATTCAAGACCCAAAATAGGAAAGTGTACTAAATCATGAAGAAATCGACCTATAAACTAATAAATACGCCTAAAATGATGTCTCGGAAAAAGATTTTATTATCACAAATGAGGAGACATCAGTAACCTACCCTTGATTCATGACTTCAAAAATAGTAAATAAAATTAAGATGATAGCCAATACAAAATACCGAGTTTAAATTAAATAATTAAATCTCAAAATCAGAAAACATAAATTAAATAGATTAGGGCTTAACCCATAATGCGATTCTCAAGTACTTATTAATTTATATCATGTTCACACTAAAACTGAAATAAAATAAAAGAAAGACATTATCCTAAATTGCAGAAATAAAATTAGAAACCTAATTGCGGCGTTGGATTGAGCTGTTGATGGAGGAATGAAAATTCCCCAGCTCTAACTTCCTCTTCTGCCTCCTGCTCTGACTTGGACTTCTAAAATTAAGCGTAGAATGAATTGTGTGTAAAAAGGAGGTCTAAAGGTATATTTATAATAGAGAATTCGGATTGGGCTTTTTACTTAAAAACAATAAGTTAAATGATAAAAAGCCCAAATCCATTTTGAAAATCTCGTAACTGTTGTACAGCTGATGGTAAAACTGTCGTAACTCTTGTGTCTCACATATAAATCACCTGATTTCAGTCCTCAATCTTCCTAACTCAAAGGCGCAACTTTCTCTTCTAGATTTCCAGACCTGAGTCAGTGTCGAAGTGGCTCGAAAACAGCAATTAGTGACAACTTCCATATTTTCCTCTCTATTAGTCAACTCTTCGGATAATCTTTTCTTGCTTTTGACCTCTCCGCTTGATCTAGGACTTTAATTCTCATTTTTCCTCCTTGTTTTGGTACTCCGTAGTATCCATAGACCTAAAAACTTTATACTAAAAACAAACAAATTAACGCCCAAAAGTTCAAAAAATGGAATAACATAATTCTAAGAAGAAAAAATGCAATATAACGAAATAAACATAAAAGTCAATCAAATAAGTCTAATATTCACAAATAATTTTGTCTCCTAAGGGCTATATATTATGTTTTAGAGATCCCCTATAGCATAAACCTTATTTGTTTTTTATTTTCTAGTTACATGGTGTGCTTAATTGCATATTAGCTCATTTGCGAGTATTAAGAAATTGTGATAATTCAACTATATATTCATTCACTGTAATGATTCTTACTCTATATTAATATAGGATTAATCCTTGGCAGTTTGAGAAGAGTTTAGTGTTTGAAAAAGACGGGATTACTTCGTAACTCTAAAATAGACGCAATAGGTAGCTTGTTCTTACCTTATAAGAGACAAGAACGTGTATTCGTGACAATACAAGAGGTACTTTGATAGTTTTCGAAGGAGTGTAAGATTGATATCACATTTGAAAAGATGTACTGAACTCTTGGAACTTTAAACCTTAAGTGGTGAACTACACTCTAAAAAAACCCTTGGAAGTACAAATCATCGTAAATCATTGTTTTCATTATTCTTCTCTACATTATTTATTTACTTATTATCATATCTTATAGTATTATATATGCTTGTCATGTCGTCTGTAATAATGTTTGAGAGGTTTCCTAGGCATGTTGACTATTATGTTATTCAATTCACTAATTATCATATTTGTTAATTAGTGATTTAAACTAACTATGTGTTTATCTTTATACTGATATGTTAGTTAGAATCGTATTCAGTTAATAATAAGATCATAGATTTAAATGGTGGTTAATTTCACTATGAGTCCATCAACTCACAAAAATCATAACAACAATGTTAGGAAGGAGTTTAGCAAACAAATTTGTTACAAAATCTTTCATCGACTTTAGGGTTTAGAGTTGAAGTTCAAAACTATCCAAATTCAAACCCAAAATCATCTTCAAAATTTTCAAAATCGATAAAATAATTTTAGTGTCATTCATCTTGGAAGCAATCCATTTTGACATCTGTAACATCAAGTTGCACTATTTCTGCTCTACACCCAAGAATTGAACCAACACTACAACACATAAAGTTAAATAAACATCAAAATCTCTAAATACTTCGAAATAATAAAATCATAAATGCTTTCAAACACACAATTAACATAAATCATTCACATACCTAGGATTAGTCCTTCCAAGGTCACTATGAACAAATTCTTTTATATATGTCCCAGCCTATTTCCATACATACAATCATTAAAACTTGCGTAAAAAAAATTGTAAAAACAATTAAAAACAATCTTTCACCTGTGTACATAAATGCAATAAAAAATATTGCGAGCTTCCCATAATCTTTTCTATTCTCATCCTGTTCAGTAAATAAAATAAATTTAAACACTAACTTTAATCAATAATTAAGAGAAAAGTTTGAATCATTTGTACCAGTGTATTATCTTTTCTCGCTCCAATGGACTTCTTCTATGAAGAACCCTGACAGGTGTCTTCTGCATAATTTTCTACACAACCCCAAAAAAAAAAATATTATTTATTATAATAAAATAATATTTATTATTAAACTCACCATATCCTTTAATGAAGATATGTTTTGCAAATCATCATCGTTTAACTCTCGAGATATCCATACCAATGCAACATATTGCTTCTGTAACATAATTAAATCAAATCGTTAATTAATAAAAAATAAATTAAAATTCAAAAATCAAGTAATTTATTTTTTTATTTTTATTTTTACTTGTTTTTCTGCTTCTCCTTCACGCATTAAATCCCATCCTTTTTCTCCCAAACTCTTGAGATTCTTAACCTTAACCTGAACCCATAATGGCAAAACACGTAAATAACTTGTAGTTAATGGGTAAAAGTGTAAATAAACTCACGAGTTTATCATTTAAGGTGTTTATTTTGAGTTCTATATCTTTCATAAGTAATGAAGAAGGTATTTCTCGTGCATTTTGTATTTCCACTAGAAATGGCCTACCAGTACCTAACATTCGTACCTGAAATAATTCAACATAACATAAAACATAACATGACATACATGTTATGATAAGATGAGTCATGAAACTTAGTGAACATACATCAATATCTTCTCTACCAGCTGCATGAAATTTGTAACTATCACCTTTACATAAAGGAAGAACATTATTACCTATAATTTCCTGTAAATAAAAAGAGAAAGTTATTAATAAATAAATATTTTAATAACTTATATTACTAATTGAAAAAAAAAAAATACCTCAACTGATGCTTCACCCATTCTTTCATCATCGATAATCCATCTACTTTGGCTTACATTTCTTGAATACTGTTTAAGAATGAGTATTTTTTACATGTTTAGTGGGTCCCACAATACATATGTTTGATTAATTTACCTTGAGATATCTTCCACCTATATAAATAGGGCTTCTATTACAAAGAAATGTTAAACGGCATGGTTGATTAACCTAAAAAAAAAAAAATTAATTTATATTTTATTGTTTGAAATTTGTAATAAGTTAATATACCTTGATTAAATGGATGTTTAAAGTATTGATTCCTTGTGAAGTTTCAATGACTCTATTTATTTGATCTTCATGTGTATTTGGAGACTCTATATAATTAGAAATATTATTATTTATAATGAGAGATTATATTATTGAAATTTGAAACAAAATATACCTGTTTTTCTTCTCTTATTGCATACATTATTTCCATTCATATCTTGACTCAATGCTGACGTGTCACCTTTTGTGTATGTTAAACGGATCCGAAACGAGCTTTCGTTATTACATTTCACACCCTGCAAAATTTCAATTTTACATATATAACTTTAAGAAAGTATATAAACTACAAAACAAATGGTTTGAGGTATTTTCTGTGTACTGAAGAATATTTAAAATCTTGCATAACTTCAAAAAGTAGGATAAGAAAGAGATTGAAATTAATTACCAATAAAGCCCCTAAGGTATCTGTGATACACTGTTTTAACACATCCTTTGCAGAAATAAGGTCTGATGTAGGCATTTCGTAATTGTTTTTCATATATAACCTGAAAAAACAAGTATATATCTCAAATTACCCAATAAATGTGATAATTTAGAACCTTTTATGGCTAACATGAGATTTATCTTACCATACTGTTTTTTCTTTTTCCATGATAAGTGATGGAAGAGAGATTTCAAGAGAAAAACTATCTATTTGATGGCGTTCATGTTTCACAGCTTCTGCAACTGTATTAGCAAAATCAATGGCACATTCCTTTTTTACCAACAAATCCTTATCATCAAGATGGTGAAATTGCAAAATGCCCAAACACATAGGGCAAATTGATAGTTTCATAGCAGAATCTTCATCTCCTCTTAATTCAAACTCTTCTTGGAAAATCGCACCCATAATTGGAGCTGAGAGTGATGGGTAAGAACAAATTGGCTCATGAAGACCAAATAGCCTGAATATACACAAGGAACACACCTGATTGGGGAATAATTTATTATAAGGATCATAACAAATGGTAATTAATATACAATGTGCATATAATTTAGTTACTGAGGAAAAAACAAAGAAGAGTTTGGAAGCTGACGTCAGCAGACAGTAAGTCTTTGACGGCATTTGTGGGAAGCGAACGGACGGCGTCGTATAGAGGGTTTAGATCATCCTTATTGATAGCGGCTGAGTTAACGTGCGCCTTCTTGGTACAGTTGCTATCCTGCGCAGCTTCGTTGGACATTTTGGTGGTGTCTGGTTAGTAAGTTTGTTACAGAGACGGCAGTTTTTTGAGCTATTGGAGTTCCGTTTAGAAATAGTATATCAAAGTACTGGAATTTTATAGATTTGTATGTAAGTCCTTGTAATCTTTACTAATTACATAAGAGATACAAGACGCCGACGGTTTCCAATTACATTAATTTTGACCTACCTTTGGATTTTATTTTATTTTTGGGCAAAATAAAATAGCGAGAAAATTACTTTGTAAAGTCTCAAAATCAAAAACTTTATATTATACATCCCAACTAAAAAACAATCCTATTTACATCTAATGTCTAACTAATTGGTTAGGTTGTTGTCTATTTTACCCTTGCTCGTGATGGGTACGGCCCCGTGGAAGTTGGCTTTTAAGTTAAGTCACCTTCCATACAGCCCAGCCCCATCGCGATTATTAAATCGGTGGGTACGGACCCTAACCCATAAAAACAACCCCATACTGAATCTCAACACAAATTCAGCCAAATTAACACAATTACCATGAACACACAAACTGAAAACAAAGTATTCAATCACTGCATTTACCAAATTAATTTACAAACAAACAAAAGCTCAGTCTTTAACAACAATCAATGGAAACAAAAACCAAAACCAAAAAATTCCCTAACAATCTATGTACATTTGTGCTCCAAAGAACCCATAATGGGGCTTATCCTATGACTACACTATCTAGCACCATCAACACCAACAGTAGAACCAAAATATGAGCCAAGCTGCTATATATGTGTGGATAATCTCCCTGAGTAAATGATTGCACTGCAAATGATTCAAGCTCCATGAATGTATTTTTATGATAATCCACTTGATCCCTAGTTTCTAAATCCACTGAGACAACAATAATAACAATCATTAATTAACATTCAATATATTCATCTGTTATGTTCCTAAATATAACAATAATAACAGCACAAAATTAGAAACTAAAACCCTAAATCTTTGCCTGAAAAGATTAACGCACTCGATCCAAAAGCCCTCATGAGGGGTTAACCCCGAGGTTTTGTTCCACCACCAAATGAATTACAAAATCAAAAACCAAGAATTGGAAAGTAAAGAGTTTTAAAACTTACCAGAAAAGAATTCCAGCAGCACCTCCCGCAATTCTCATAAATAAACAAATTTCTCCTTCTTCTTCAACATTAGCTACAAACCGTGTCTCATATATGTATATAATGTATGTATAGCTCGAGCCGCTGTACTTTTTCTAGAGAGAGAGAAAGTAAAGAGTCAGAGTCAACGGTCTGGACCCATCAAGCAATGGCGCCTCAACGGTATGGACCCATCAAGCAATGGCGCCTCAACGGTATGGACCATCACTAGAAGGCTTCAAATGTCTGGACCCGTGGTAGTATTTTGATTGGGCTGGACCCATCGGGCTTCAATGGCGGAAAATTGAATTCACTGGGTTTTCCTATGCTGGAGAAGAGCGCCTTGGCGACGGCGGTGTTGGTGAGTATAGGAGAACGGCTCAGTGGAGATGACAGTGAATCAGTGGTGAAGCATCGCTGTGGTGGATTTGGGCTTAGCCAAGCTTCGATTGTGAGATCAATATCAGTGGTGGTGGAGAGCGGCATCGGAGTTGGTGATGGTTGTGAATAAGGTTTTCAGTGTCGATGGTGGTGAAGATGGGTTTCAGGATGGTGGGGTGGGTTGGGTTGATGTTGTTGATGGTGGGGAAGTTGGTTTTCAGGTGGGTGGTTGGATTGACGCCGATGATGGTGAGGATGGTGGCCATGGTGATGCAGACGATGGCGGTGATGCTGGTGGTGTGGCCATGGTGATGTTGTTGGTGAATGTCAGATAGGGGAGGTGGGGTTGTTGGTGGTGGTGTGGCTGTGACAGGGTTTGGTGGTGGTTTGATTAGAGAGGGTAGAGGAGGAGGTGGTGGGTTGATGGTGGGTTGGTGGTGGTTGATGCGGTGCCGGTAGAGGTAGATTGATCAGAGAACGGGAGGGGAAGGGAGGGGAGGGGGGTCGGCTATGCTGTTGGAGAAGAAAGGGAATGGGTGGGGTTATATAGGGGGCATTATTGGGCTATTTGGGAATTTTTGTTCTTTTAGTTGAAACCCAACTAGTAGTTGGGGTTAAGGATGTTTATTATAAACATGGTATACCAACCGGCCTTATAAAGTTAATGGCCCTAAAATAGCATATAATTTGGGATTGGAAACGGATCAGTTTTTTACAAAAATATCAAAAACCATAATCATAACCGTTTATTTTATTAAAAACCATATACTAACGGTTTTAACCATCGGTTACACATTTCAAAACCCTAACCGTATTATTCTGTTTCCATTTTTTTTAAACGGTTTTTCGGTTTTTAACCATAATCAAATGATAATTTAAAAAATATATTAATTTTCATAAAATCAAACCACACATCAAAGAAAAATTTCTGAGATATATAAAATATTTTGTTGGTCTTTATTAAATTGCATATTTATTATTTAGTTGGTTAAATCTAGTATTTATGTTTTGGTTTTATAATTTTAATATTTATATTTTACTTATATTATTATAGAATATGAAAATAAATAAGATAATAAACGGTTTTTGGTTATTCGGTTTTATTTTTATCTAAAACCATAACCTAACGGTTTTAACCATCGGTTACACTTTTCGAAACCATAACCTAATGGTTTTAATCACGGTTACATAATTTGGTTTTTAATCGGTTTGGTTATGATCAGTTTTGGATTTTAACCGTAACCATTGTCATCCCTACATATAATAAAAGATTAAGTAATCCTAAGGGACGGATAGTCATCTAAGGTAATGGTAATGTTACTAAATGGGATGGTGGGCTTAACAAAAGGAAAAAAGGATGGAAGGAAGGAGTCACCAAATCACACAATTATTCTTATCATGTTAGACGAAAGGAGGATTGGTGCAATTATACAGGTTAATCGAATTCCCCTAATCACCTAGTAGAGTCGGTTTCAAACGCTTTGCGATTCCATCTATACTTATCCTCGATCATTCTTGACAGTACAAACAACATAATTTTTATTAGCGGCGTATATATGAGGCATCACAAGCGTTGCCATCTATGTGGTCTAATAGTGGGACAAGGGTTTGTAGTCCTCTTTATCCCTCGCTAAGACAGGCTTTATTGCTAAATCAAAACAACTAGGGGGCTATTACTATTATCCACACCTAGAGACACGTATGACGTCTACTCATGCATCCCAATGATAGCAGCGGTAACAAGGTAGTCTTGGTTATCCTTGACTTGTCTAATTATAGTAACGAGTAGTTCAAGTGTAATACCATTAAAGATAAAGTCACACACACTCTTCCAAATTTTCCAATCCAGGTGGGAGGTGATAGGCTCGGTCATGCTATGACGAGAGTGACAAATCCGTCTTATTTTCTGATGCGTCACTATTCCCTGACCCCTTGAATTGTCGAGTCCAAATCCTAAAAAGAGCCTCATGAGTTTTATCCTATTCTTTTGTACGCTCGAGGACACAATCTCCTGGGCGACTCCTATTAGGATACAATAAAAGCCCAACCAGGTATAGTAGGATTTTCTTAAATATGAATACCCATGGCATGTGCTCAAATGAGTATATGTCATCCCCCAGCGTGATAATATAAATCAACACCAAAGGGAGGGTGACTTCCTGCAAGTGTACGGGTCATTGACAAGTAATAAATTTGACAAGTATAAGGGATATCGTTTCCACATGGACTATCAAAGTTAAATCAATGTGTTTCGAAGTATAAAATCGTAAAGTTGTAAAGGAAAATGGCAAGAAAGTATATATAATATTTGTTTGGTTTAAATGATTAATGAAGTAAAGCGATTAACGAAATTATGAACTAAAATTTAATTTTAAAGAAATAATAACTAAAATGAAAGACAATTTAAACTAATAAAAGGTGGAGAAACAGGTGAGAAGGTGCTTGAGTTTTGCTGATAATCCTTATGCCGTATTAAATGTTTTTATGAATAAGGGAGAAGTGGTAATTTCACTTTAGTCGGGATTCTAAAATCCTTCTAACTCCTATATGTAGCTTAGAAGGCAACCTCAACATTAATAGGGAACATGGGTAAGGGGACTCTATGCAAGGATTTGTGGTTATTTCTAACCTTATTAACTATCTAGCTAGGCAAGTCTTCCCAGCTCACTACCGTACACTAGACGTTTATAGGTTATATTCACAATTAACCCCCCTCCTAGGTGATATCCTAATTACTCGAACTACTCACTACTTGGAAAAATATGAATAGGAATTATAACAAATATATAGTCAATGGAAGTATACTACCCACTTCAGTTAAACATAATCCCAAATTCAATTAGAATATTAAAATAACCAACATAGGTTCATACAATAGCAACCCTCAAGCAATGAGGGTTTAGGAAATAAAAACTAATGAATAAAAATGATGGAATCATGTTTAAAAGACAAAAAAATAAAGTTTCTCTAAGAATCAGAATATTTTGGTGCTAGAATGGTGAACAATGATGAGGTTTTGTGGAAAAGCCCTTCTCTTTTTCTCATCTCCAGGCGTTAAAATTTATAAAATATGAAGTGTATTAAGAGGTAATGATTTAGGAGCTGCTAAAAAACTTATATACTACTCTAAAACCGTTTTGTGGCCTCATGGGCTCATTTACGTATGTTAAAATACCTAAACCCGTTTTTAGCCTAATGTTAGACTAGTTCGAGTCACAGCGGAAGCAAATGGCATAACTTTTTCATCTCAGCTCTGAATTGACTTCCGTCACTTCTCTCGTTTCACTAACTCCAAGCTTATCCAAATCGAAAGAAAATTAAGTCCAAATCTCTAACCAATTTATCATGGTCCCTGAACAATGTGACGTCAAAATTTCTCCAGTAAACTATCTAGCTTTCCAAAAGTGACTTTAATCTCATTTCACACCTTAGCTTTGGGGTTGACTATAAATTTTAACTTTACCTCATCATCTTGGAATCTTGTGTTAACTATGTACCTAAAACTACACACTTAATACACAATTAAGGAACAAAAACTCTATAAATAGTAACATGTCCAAAATAAGAGAGAAAATTACATTATGTCGAATATGAGGGAATAATCCCTCACTTATGTACCATAAATTTTAAAAAATATGTCTCATAAATAGATTAATATATCAATAAAGAGGAGACATCAAGAAACCCAAATCCAGATTTTGTCTTCCCGACAAAAGAAAAGAAAAATAAACTCAAAGGGGCCTAAGTCCAATCAATCAAATAAGAGAGAAATAAATACATAATGAATGGAAATAAAGAATTTTTCCTAAAAAGTCTCATATAGTAATATTCACAAACTAAATCAAATATATACACTTACCAAACAAGCAATCAACTCGGTTTAAGTTCAAGATTAGATTACCGTTGCAATGCACGAAGGATGGGTTTTTTCTCTTAGTCAGCTATGGTGGCTATAGGGTGTTCCTCGATCCTATAATAGTATCTAATGGTCCATCTAATCACTCTATATTGGTTCAATTGCTCCTTAATCACATTGTCAAGAATCATAAGGTCTTTAAGTTTGTAATGTTGGCTTAGGGAAGGTATGATCGTCTATTTGGATAATGTAGAGTGAGCTTTGGTCTCCCTACAGCTTGAGCTATTCTCAAATATATTCTCACTTAACCCAGATTTGATGCACTTCTTTGCATCCACAAGAACCCATCTAAAAACCTTTATGATCACCTAAGAAATTCCACTTTGTTGGTCCTTTTCATATATTTTATCTTTTGCAAGTTAGATATGACTCTCTTTTAGGTGAGATGTCATGGTACTTATTTTCAACATATTTCTTTTCTTTTCAAATGTTTTCCTTTTTCTTTTAACCCGAGAAAGGGTTACAATTCATAAACAAGTGAATTATGAAAAACACAAGTACATAGCTCAAAAACCCCACCAAGTATGTTTCCCATAAGTGTTCACACCACCCAAACTCAAGCTCTAAAGACGAGTGTCTAAGCGTCGATTATAGTGCGGGTCATATGGAAAAGTCCTATAATCTAAGGGGCGTGGCTTGTTACGTGGCGAATAAAAAGTCTTAGAAAGTCAGAAAGGGATGAGATGAATAATATATCAATAATTATGGTTAGCAATCTAAAAGTCACAAAGGGCTTAACAAAGAAACACCTTAATCCTTTTCTATCCTATGCAATTTTGTTACGTTCTCATCTCTCTAGCACATTCATTAATGGCTTCTCAACTAGTTTAGATCTCACTTTCTACACACCAGTCATGGCTCCCTAAGATAAAACTTATTTCTACCGCATTGCTTACTTATCTTTTTTTTTACTTTTAATGTGTGTTTCAAGTTCTTCTTTTAAGAATACAATATGACAAGTTCATATACATACTATTTAATATCATTGACTTTTCAAAACTATGCTTAATAACTATATTCACTACATTCTACACCTATTCCCTATACTAAATATTTTTTGAATTTTTATGGGTTTTCAAAAGCAGTTAAACACATAAATTGGGATGAGGACAACATATCCCCACCCTCTACTCAAAAGTGAGATGTGCCCCCATGACTCAAAACAGACTCGATAAATTTAAAGACAAGCAAATTATATAAAAATAGAGAAATGGTAGGGAAGAGAGAAAATGTACTCTTGAGGTTATTACCTCGTGCTTCCAATACCAACGATAGAATATGGTAGATCTTTTCGCGATGTCGCGCTTAAGTTTCTCCAGGAGTGTCATGATGTGCACTTTATTGGATTTGATTAGTGCCATAACATTGGCCAAAAGGGTTTAAGTTATTTCTACTTTATCAAGTTTCTCACTCACACTTTCTTACAAAGAGAGATCTTCTCCTTTAGACTTCGATCCACTCAACATTGTCTTGATCCATGCATCATTGATGATGGTATCCGGCTTGACTTACATATTCTTTTTCTCACCTAGTTTCACTTCCACCTTCATCAGTAGGCTCGTGATAGTTGAGGGGAATTTTTAATTAAACATCTTTTGTGGCTCAAATGTGAATCTTATTACCCCATCAAACATCACTTGTGCTATATCTACTTCTTCCTCTCTCAAAATAAAGTTCAAAAATATGGTGAATTTTTTACTTACATCCACAGTCTGAATGTTCCCCAAAGCAGCTGGTGTGAGGAAGTGGTACCACACTCTTTATCAGGTTGAAGGTACTTGTAAGGCCAAGACGCCTTCACATCTTATTTATCTTCTAGCACCGACTCCTACTAAACACGTGCTCATGTAGTGTTTCAATTTTCTTCATCGTTTTTGATACTTACATGGTTCAACCAGTTTCTTTAACTCGAAGTGGTTCCGAAGCTCTTCAACCATGAAAGGATCTAACTTGTCTCTAACGGAAACTCTTCCTTCCCTATCTCGGCTAAGTATGCCTAGATAGAATTCCTTAACTAGCTCAATGCTCAATCTCGAACGCTTCATCATGAATTTTTGTCAACCCAATTTTTCACCCCTTTCTAGAAATCTCTAGTACTCACCTTTTCTTAAAAATTTCACAAATTTTCTCTCATTTGTGAGTGTTAAGGTCGGTCTAATTTGTGTTGTGATAGATAATAGGGTCCTAAAATCTTCTCTCTTGTCGGCTAGAGGCATCTCGATTTGGAGAGGTTGTGGTGTCTTCTCTTTTGGAATCACAGTTGCTTGTTCTTAAGCACTTGAATCCACCATAACCGGTTCCTCTCTAATCACATGACTCGAATTACCATTTTTCTTAATTGCCTTACTCACATAAAACTCAATTGATTTTCAATTTTCGTCGCCCAAGTATTTTCTTTGATTCTTCTTCATCTCACATTAGCTAGTGTCTCTGTTCCTTGTGTCATCTCCTTTGACCCTTAACTCAAAATTTTACCACTTTTAGAATTACCCCTTTACTTGGGAGGATAAGGTATTCTTTGGATTGGTTATGTGAATATGATGGATTTGTACTTGGGTGAGAAGGATTTAAGAAATTTTGGAAAATGGTTATGAATTTTTTTGGATTTGAATCTTGAATTCTAGGAGTTTTGGAATGTTTTGGGTGGGTGATTGTTGTTTGGAACGATGTAATGGATTTTGATATGAAATTTTGGTTATTTCATAGAATTTTTATGTTAGGTGAAGGTTTAGTTGAAGATTCAATGGGGGTTGGGTGCTTGGGGAAGAAGAAGTCAAGGGTTTAAGCTTTGATGAAGCATATACACTTTTTCTCACAAATCCTCGCATTGCGACATGGTATACCACCCATATGGCGCGGTATACCGCTCCCAAGAGATAACCTTCTGACTTCATTGATCTTGACCCACTCTTCCTGATAGTATTCTGTGAAGTTGTATACCACATATAGGACACAGTATACCGTGCGCCTCGCATGAAGAATTTGGCCATTTACACCATGTTCCACTAGTCACTGCAGTCCATTTTGCGGCACGGTATACTGCTCGTACAATGAAGAATCTGACTTTTTGCCATGGGGTTGTGGTCAAGACGGTGTGATTGGGTGCGGTATACTCCTAGTTGGGAGAGATATAGTGCTCGACCCATTGTGAGCACGAATTTTCCAATCATTTTCACCCCAAACTTAATCTTCTACTTACCTACACATCAAAAACACTTTCTATATTTCTCATTAACTCTAGTATACACTAAAACACATAAATAACTTACTATTATACACTACAAACATTAAATTGAACTAATAAAGCAATTAGGTTGTCTCCTAAGATCACTTTTGTTTAACGTTGTTGAAGTTCAACGTGTTACCTCAAGGTCAATTTTTTTAACATAGACTCCTCAGCAGCGAGTGAGGCTATTAACATCTACCAAGTGGAATTTGTACCCCTTCTTCTTTTCACTTCAACCACCTTCTCTGAAACAACTCTAGTGACCATGAATGGTCCACTACAAGAACTCTTGTGCTTGTGGGATTTGTTTGGGGGATCGGATCTTTCATTGCTACCTCATCTCCTACCCAAACTAATTCTTTTCTCTACTTCTCATAGGTTTTCATGGATCCTTCTTAGCACGTCTCTTGGTCTTCTGCAGCTAGGCAATGCGTGGGTTCCCTATAAGATTCGGAGAAGCTTTAATGGGTGGTTTATTGCTTGGCACTTTCTTCCCCAACCTAAAGGTCGCCACAACCTTGGTTGGTTCTTTCTCTACATGATCAATGATGTCTAAACGGAAACAAGCTCCTAGGGAATTTGGCAACTTCATCGACTTTAACACATTGAACTTTTCCTCCTCGTCTTGCACTCTCATTATCAATTCTCCATTCTCTACATCAATTAATGTATTACCCCGTGGCTAAGAATGGTCGCCGCAAGATGATTGGCACATTCTTATCCGCGTCATAGTCAAGAATAATAAAATTACAAGGAATTATAAATTTACCTGCCTTGACGAGTACATTCTCTATCTTTTCTTCGGGATGGGAGAGCGACCTATCTTCCATTTGTAAAACCATGGTAGTAGGCCTCACGTTCACAATATTCAACTTTTCAAACAACGATCTAGGCATGAGATTGATACTCGCACCCAAATCGCACAAAGTTTTCTCGATACACACTTTACTAATGTATATAGGAATATTGAAACTCCCAAAATCCTTCAACTTCAGAGGATACTAGCTTTGACGGTTTTCACTACATTCCTCTGGCAAACCAACTATCTCTCCCTCCAAGTATTTGCCTTTGTTGGATAGCACATCCTTCATAAATTTCAAGTATTTCGGCATATGCTTATGTTGACATCCACAAACGGGAAATTAATTTGGATAAGTGAACGGAATGGTGGAGGAGGTCCATTTTCATTTGCAACTACTTCTTTTTTCTTCTTTTCTACTAGTGTCTTCTCAACGTGATCACTAATAATTACCGACTCAACTACTTCTTCAACAATTTCTTCCACCTCATTTGGCATGGAGGCTAACTCTTTCTATTTCATAACGGGGAAGGATGTGGATAATTTCCTCCCACTCCATAACGCAATCGCATTACAATATTCATTATTCCGTGGATTATCGGTAGTGATAGGAAGTTGACCTCATGGTCTCATATTCAAATAATTAGCAATTTAGGATACGTGATTATCGAGCAATTTCAGTTCCGTAGAATGCTCATTGGAACGAAAGGTCCCATGAAATCAATAACCCATACATCAAAAATCTCCACTTCTAGTATATTTTTAAGCGACATCTCATCTCTCTTCGAAATATTTCTGGTGAATTGGCATCGTGGTCATTGCTTGACATATTCATGACAATCTCTATGAATAATAGGCCAATAAAAAACAGATTGAAGTATCTTCGCAGCTGTGCGATCACCTTTGAAGTGTCCTCCATAGGGTGAACCATGACAACTTGTAACCATAACACAAATTTCATCTTCGGGTATGCATCTTCTAATCATTTTATCACAACATACCTTGAATAAGAACAGATCCTCCCAAAAGAATTGCTTCACGCGATGAGCTAACCTCTTATTCTCTTGAAAATTACTCTTTGTGGGACATGATTTACTCACTATAAGATTATCTATATCTCCATACCCAGGGACACCATTTGGGACAACACAAATAAGTTCTTGATGTCTCCCTATTTGTTCTAATTTTTAGCCCATTGGAGACATCCTTTTAGGTGAATAAATGAGTTGTTTGATAGACTTTTAGGCTTATTTGATCATATTGCACTTTCTCCCCTTGGAAATTAACTATTTGCAGAATCTGAGCTTTTGTGCCTAAATTTGACTATTTTTAAATGCAAAGTTAATTGGTTCTTGAATATCATGAAAGACCAATCCAAGGAGAAAAAGTGAGAATAAAGTCTTAGAGTATTTTAGAGTGTTAGGAAATGATTTCTAGTCGAGTTTCTATTTTTAGAGTACACTTTCCTATTTTGATTTCTTGATTTATTGATTTATTCTTTTTAAGCATATGTGGTTTAATTATTTATTTAATGTGAAGCTTTAAAAGATAAATGGTAATTACTTAGAGACCAAGTCAAGATAAAGATGAAAGGAAAGAAGATTTACATGGAAATAAGAAGATTTAGGAAAGATTTATTCAAAGGAGGAAAAGATAAAGCTGCCTTTTGAAATCTGAAAATCCAGCCACGTTTTAGAGATTAAATCATAATAAAAGATTGGCATGGATTCTGGACGAATGGTCTGCACCAATAGAAAGAGCTTTCCAAGACAAGCAGTTTCATATATTGGAACTTCTCAAACGGATAAGTATTGAAAAAGATATGACCAAATCAAATCAGCAGCAAATCTTACCTTTTCTAGAATTTAGAGCTACGAATTTGAGAGTCCTTGACTTGTCTTCCACTCCAAGAAATTCCGACCTAGGGTCTTCCAACACCTATAAATACACCCCTTAGACCTCATTATTCAGTACCTCTCATAATTCATTCAATATATACATCCTTAGAGAGAGTGTCAAGAGGCGGAAGCAAGAGCAGAAGCTGGAGACTGTCAAGATCCTTGGTTTACTAATGGTCCACCAGAAGTTCCATTCCGTGCTCCTGCTATAGGAGTAGGTGCTCCAGATATTGATGTTCCGAGATTCCGTCCAGATTCGGGTATGTTAGCTCAATTCCAAAACTTTGGAAATTTTCGCGGAAGACCATTAGAAGATCCTCTTAGAGCAGTACAGAAATTCAAACAAATATGTGATTCTTATATCACACAAGGGGTTTCCAGAGAACAGATGTATTTTGCTGCTTTTAAATTCTTTGTTATTGATGGAGCGAGTGAATGGCACGATACGCAAGATCCTACAAAGATTACTAACTGGGACCAGTTAGAAATTGCTTTCTTTGACAGGTATTACCCAAGTAACATGAGGTTAGATGCTGAATTAGAATTGACGCATTTCCGTCAAGAATATGATGAAACTTTGGGTAGGAGTTGGACAAGATTTCAGATGTGCTTACGTAGAGTCCCCAATCATGACTTTTCAGAACAACAACAATTAAAAATATTTTATAGAGGCCTTGATGGGACTTCAAGAGAGAAATTGGATATGCTATGTGGTGCAGGTTTTCTTCAAGTTCAACCCGCTCATGCAAAGATCATCTTAGAGAGAACAGTCAAGAATGAAGTGGGATGGAATTCAGTAAGAATACCAGTTAAGGGAGTGAATAATGTAGATATGGAAGAGAAATTTGCTACGCTTGAGAATAAGATTCAGAATACCATAGAGCAACAATTGAAGCAGCTTACTTTAGCTGTAAAGGAAGGGTTTTCGGGTAAGAAGGTAGCTGTGCATGCTGCACAAGAGGTTTATATGTGTTCGATTTGCAGGGTAGATGATCATGATGAGGAAAGTTGTCCGAATAACCAAGAATCCGTGATGTTTATGTCTAATAGAGGTAATTTCAATTCGAGTGGTAATGGATATCAGCCTAACAGAAACCATCCTGGGTTTCAATACTCAAATCCTAATGGGGCAGCCAATCCTACATATGAGTATCAGCCGCGTCCCCAAGGTAACAACTATAATCCAAGACCACACAACAATTATCAAGAAGGACAAAATCAAGGCAATTATATACAGAGACAAGCTCCTCAGAATAATTATGATGACACAATGAACCAGAAAACCTTACCTGCCCATCCACAAGAAGGAGTATTTACCCTTCAGAAAACCGTTGAAAGTTTGATTGCTCTTCAGACACAAGCTATGGAACGTCAAAATGCAGTTGAAGCAAATATGCAGTTGTTCCAGAATCAGCTAAGTCAAATTAACAAACAACTGAATCAACGTCCACAAGGGCAACTCCCTAGCGATACTGAGAATCCAATCCAAATCGAAGATTGTAAAGCTATTACTCTCAGAAGTGGTAAGAACCTTCCTCCACCTCCTTTCCCGGTTATGAAAGAAAAAGAAGTTAGAAAAGAGAAAGAGGTGGTGAATGAAGATCAAGAAGTTGAAGTGGAAGAAGTGGAGAGGTCTAATGAGATTCCGAAAAAGAAAAATGATACTATAATCAATCGTCCACCTCCACCATTTCCATCGCGAATTCAAAAGAAGGGTGATATGGCTGATTATCAAAAATTCTTTAACAAGGTAAGAGGTCTTAGCATAAATATTCCGTTGTTAGAAGCTATTCGAGATGTGCCCAAGTATGCTAAGTTTCTGAAAAGAGCCCTCACTAACAAAAGGCCATATTGTGATAATGAGATGATTGGTCTCCCTGAGGAATGTAGTGCTATTTGTCAAGGTAAATTACCTCCAAAGTTAGTTGATTCTGGGAGCTTTACAATTCCGATATCTATTGGTAATGAGTGGAAAGGAAAAGCGCTATGCGATTTGGGTGCAAGCATAAATCTTATGCCCAAATCAATCTTTGACAAGCTTAATATTGAAGCAAGACCCACTTCTATGGTCTTGCAAATGGCGGATCGATCTCTTGCACATCCAGAAGGCCGAATCGAAGATGTCCTCGTTAAGGCAGGTACGTTAATTTTTCCCGCTGATTTCATTATACTTGATTACGACGCGGATAGGAATGTCCCCATTATTTTGGGAAGACCATTCCTAGCCATGGGGCGTACCTTGATTGATGTAGAGAACGGAGAAATGATTATGAGAATCCAAGACGAGGAGATGAAGTTTAATGTGTTTAGACCTATGAAGTTTCCGGATTCCAAGGAAGAATGTTTTCGTGTAGATGTAATGGAACCGGTAAGAAAAGAGCCAATTAATGTTGTGGACACTTTAGGAGTGGAGGAGAAAGAGCTACGAAAGAAACCACCAATTAAAGCTCCTCCATACCCTAAAAATCCACAACTAAATCATGCGAAGAAGAAAGAGAAAGCACGTGCCACGAAGGTTCCGAAGGAACCTAAGAAAGAAAGAACGAAAAAGGGGTTCAAAGTAGGTGAAGAGGTAGCTATGAAAAATCCTAAACCCCCTCAAAAGGTACGTGAATCAAAAAGTTCTTGGATAGGACCATTCATGGTCGCAAAGGTTATCTCAGACAAACTAGTGGGCATAAAAGCTAAGGGATGCAAATTTCGAGTTGCAAATATTGACAACCTCACTCACTGCTGGGGAGGTTATGTCAATGACTAATGAACGAGGTAACCCGTCGAGCTTAACGACGTTAAACAAAAGCCAATTTCTTGTATATTAGTTGAGTTTTTAAATTTTTGAAATTTAGATTAGTTTGATTTTCGCAATTTTAGTGTTTATTATTAAGAAATGAGGAAGGGTAGTTGTTTTTGATGATTTCAGGGATAAAAAGGTCATGAGTTTGGGGTCGAAAAGGCAAAAATAGGAGAAAAATTTGTGGTGTTCCAGGGGCCAAACCGGGTCCCCGCATTTGCAAATGCGGGTACCCAGTTTCGAAAGCTAAAAATTCTAACTTTCTGACCCAGCGTCTTGGGTCCCGCGTTTTGCTGCGTCACCACTGTGTTTTGCTGCGTTTTGCTGCGTTTTGGATTCGCGCCATCGACACAAACCGGGTCCCCGCATTTGCAAATGCGGGTACCCGGTTTTGGAGCTGTACTTTTCCAAATTCTCTGACCCGGCGTCTTGGGAGGTCGCGTTTTGGTGCGTCTTGGCTCGCGCCATCGACGAAAAACCGGGTACCCGCATTTGCAATTGCGGGAACCCGGTTTCGAAGGGCAATTCTCTGACCCCGCGTTTTGGGTCCCGCGTTCTGGCTGCGTTTTGAGGTATATTAAAAAAGAAAAAATTAAAATTAAAATTAAAATTATTTTTTTTTCGCGTCGACACAGCGACGCGAAACTGGGGCCCCGCATTTGCAAATGCGGGTACCCGGTTTCATCTGTGACAGGGCCGTTTGAAGCTGTTTAGCCCTAGATTTTTACCTCTTTCTTCAAACCAGCTTCCAAAAACATTCCCAAAACCTAGAATCTTCCGAAAATTATCATCTACAACCACATAATCATCAAATCCCACCCTCTTCCACCACAATAACATACAATCAATTCATCTCCTATCCAAATATGATAAAATTCCCACTTTCCTCCGATTGTTCTTCGTCCAATCTTCAATTTAAATCCAATTCCCTTTTCCCCCACATTAATTAGCCTTTACCCATCTCATATTCCACCATAATCTTCAAGTCTTAAGCCTCAAAACATCAAAGTTCTAAGCCTTAGCTTCTCACTATTTGAAGTTTTGAGTTTGGGGTGGAAAGAGATGCTTATCAGAACCGTTTTCATGTGTACTTATCGAAGGAATTCTCCAAGAAACAGAAACACTTTTGGTGCTACTCAAGAACAAGCTATTGAGATTCCTATTTCACGTTTCAAACACAAGACTGAAGAGGTTCAAATTAAGGCTAATCCGAAGAAGAGGAAATTGATTGATGAACCTGAAAGTGAGGAAGAAAATGATCCGATGATGAATTGAAATCGAAATTCAAGGTGTTGGAAGAGAATCAGGATACGAGATGCGCTATTTTGGGAAACGTTACAAACAAGTTGAACTTTATTTGTTCAAAGCACAAATTACGATGTCTAGACGCGAGATAAAGTTCATGGACGCAACACCGACAACCAGCCTCGCGCTGGTTAAGATACGTTTTCTAATCCTTCTCATTTAGTGTATATTATTTTATTGCTTTGAGTCTTTTCGAGTCGTGGGGACACGACTCATTTTTGAGTTTGGGGTGGGGTTCGTTGCCTCATCCCAGTTTTTATGTGTTATGTGTTTTATTTGCTTTCAATAAAATAATTTTCGGAGTTGCGTTTGACTATAGAAGATTTTAAATGTCCCTTTAAGCATACTTTTGATGAATCTATGATAGTAAATAGTAGACTTTAGGGAATAACATAAAACGCACTTACAATTGCATGCGAACATAGGTGATTAATAGGAAAAATTAATGAACAATGCAAATGAAGTAAGCTTGTACTTAAGGAATATGTTTGGTGTGTAGAACGTGAAATCCTAATTAGTAGAGAACCCACCTAGATATGAACTAAAGACAAGCTATGTACTTAGGAAAATGATAGGGGCATTTCTTTGTTAGCCATTTGAAGCCTTTTAGCTTGCTATCCCTTATTATAATTTTATCCGTCTTAGCCCAATTTTGAGCCTTAAGCCTTTTTTGTAGCCACGATATAAGCCCCTTATCCTTTAGATTATTAGGCATGACCAAATGACCCGCACTTGAATCACAACCCTGAGACTTGTCTCGAGCTTGAGTTTGGGGTGGAGGGTCCACATTTGGGAAATTATATTGGGAAGGGATTATATGTGTTTGTATTGAGGCACAAAAAGGTAGATAATATTATTATTTGTAACCCTTTGCCGGGATTTGAAAAGAAATTTGAAAAAGAAAAAGAAAATTATAAGAGACATGACCTTTCACATCAAAATGATGGTCATGGGTATCTTGTACAAAAAAAAAAGAAATGAAAAAAAAAAGAAAAAAAAAGGGAAAGAAAGAATGAAATAAACCGGCAAAGTGGAATATTTTTGGAAATCATCTTAGTCTTATTTGGGTTGACATTGGGGACGCAACATTAGCGCGTCAAATGGGTGAGTGAGAACATTTTTTTGAGCGTAAACTCAAGCTCGAGGACATTGTTGATGGTAAGTGAGGAGAGAGCCAAAAGCTCATTTCAAATTTACCAAATATACATCCATACCGTCCTTAAGCCATTATTAAAACCATAAAGACCTCGTGATTCCTAGGTACATAGTGAATTTATGATTCTGTTGATAGGGAATATACTAGGTGGAGCGTTCAAAGCGAGTTAGGATTAATGACCACCCTATAGCCATCATACAGATATGAGTACAAGTGTAACCTTCAAGCATTGCGACTTTAATTTTATGATTGAGATTATTTATGTTTGATGTTGCATGATTAGTGTATGTATATGTTAGTTTTTAATATTTGCTATATGAGATTTATCTTAAGAATTGCTTTAGGTGTATTTGCTAGCTTCTATTTGTTCTTGCGTTTACTTCTACCCCTTGTTTTGTTTTGTTTTGCTTTGTCGGGACGGCAAAGGTTTGAGTTGGGGGTCTTGATGTCTCCCTAATTGTTCTTATTTTCGACCCTTGGGAGACATCATTTTTGGTGTTTATTTAATTAATTCGATAGACTTTTGTACTAAATATGCAATAATCCGGAATTCCCTTTTTATTTCTAGCATTTTTAATTTATTAAACTTTTGCGCGTAATATTGGTATTTTTAGTGAAATGTTTACAGGTTCTAGATGTTAGCTAGGAGAGGAATCCGAGGAGAAAGTCAAATATCGTGAATTAGAGTCAAGACTTGAAGATAAATCCCGAAGATATTATTTTTAGAGCTGAAAATCCATTTTCCAGGCCATAGATTGCTGATTTCGAGGTGCTTAAGCGATGATTTAGCCGCTGACCTTTGAAGAGAAATCATTCCTTATCGAGTTACGGAACTTTAGCAACTGGAATGAGGTCAATCGGAGTCATAACGCATCGGGAAAAGGCGTTTTAGTGAAGGTGTATCAGCAGTTACGGGATTTTGGGCTTAGAAATTGGGCTTGGACATTTAATTAGTGTTTTATTTTCTGGTCCAAACCCTAATCCGTTTTTACACTTATAAAAGGAGCCTTTGACTTCTATTTTTCATACAATTCATTCTTTACAATTAAAAACATCAGAGAGAAGCAACAGAAGGAAGGAAGAAGAAGCTGCTAGAGCTGGAGTGGGTCTATAGCTCCGTTCTCAGTCATTCCAATTCCGGAAATTAGGTTTCTTTTATATTTTATTTGTAATCAATTATGAATTCCATTTATTTTAATTTAGTATTTCTTTTTAATATGAGCTAAACAATTCATAGTGCTTGAGAACAAACAATGGGTGAATCCTAATTTTATGGAATAACGAATGTTGAATTTGGGTTTCTGTTAAATTAAACTAAATCAGGGCTTTTACTCTTTTCAATAAATTGAGATTATTTTACTGTTTTTAGCATCATGAACTAGGAACAGGTGTTAGTATTTAGGCTATTCCAATTAGTGGCAATTGGATCATCCTGACGGAGGGTTTAAATACAGAACCATTTATTCAATCTAGGATAGAAACTATTGATTCTGACGAACTTAGTTAATTCTAGGGCCAATGAGGTAATAAAACTTAAACATCCAACGGTGGATCATATTTACCCTGACGGGACTAGTGACACTTTAGGATCGCCTTATAGTCCACCCTGACGGGGGTATAAGGAAATTAGAATCCCGACCATTGTAATTGACTAATTTAGCCCTTAAACAACATAAGTTAGGAAATAAGATTGGGAGGATCCTTGCGTTCTCAAGTACTACTTCTCATACCGCGTTTTCACTCATTTTACTTGCGTCTTAGTTTTTATTTGCATTTTAATATTTGTCTTTCATTTATTTAGAATTAATACAAAACCAAACAAACATTTTATTATCTTTTACTTTCATAAGTGCATCAATCACTACTTGCTAAACATTGTGATCAACCATCCGTCCTTGGAACGAATCTGTATTATCATACATACTACTTGGGACAACCGTACACTTGCGGTTGTGGTTCGATTAGCATTTGCATTTATTTTTAGAACACACAAAGGACCACCAACTCTTCGGGACAACAACAATGGGGTAGTAACTTCTACCAACCATCTTATCAACACCCGCAAGAGCAATGTTGGAACAACCAATGGATCGGGAATAATCAACAACAATCGCCGTATCACTATCATCAAGAACAACCATCTTATCACTATCAACATCAAAGATGGAGCATTCAACAACCTCCACAAATAACTCTTGCCTATTTGAATGAAACAATTGCTAAATATCAACGCGAGAGCGAGGAACGTAGTGCAAAAAGAGAACGGTTGCTAGAAAGGGGTTCCAGATATAATTCTCATGACTTTGCCGAGAGCAAAAGCAAGTCTTATGAAGACCCCACATTCGAATGCTGTGACGAAGTTGAGGAGGAAATGTTGAATGACAATATTAGTGATAGTGATACGACCACCGTGCCGATTATAAATGGAGACCACCATGTGGTTGAAATCTTGTTAGCATGGTAGAAGAAGGAGTAGCAACGCAATTCCTAGAAGTTAACACAGAAATTGCTATTCCTATGATGTATGCACATGATCAAAAGGTGGTGATCGAGGTTAAGATTCCACAACAAAAATATGACGAGGTAATAGTGGAAGATTGGGTTGACACCGAAGACGAATCTGAAGTGGTCGGAGAATCAATTGAAGAATTCAAGGTTCATGCTAAAACAGAAGTTGAATCTCCACCACAAAAAGTTCACCAATTACCATCTCTACCCCGAATCATGAACGAGATTAGAGCTGAGAAATTCGAATCACCTCCACCACCACAAAGTTCAGACATGTGCTATGCAAGCAAGGTGCCACACCGCGAGAGTAAAGCGGCAAGGAGGAGCACCTACCCACCACATTTTAAAGAGGAATGCGAGATTGAAACGAGGAATACAAATGAGCTTATACCGTGGAGAACGGTCATCTACTATTGTGTGGGGGAAAATGAGTTTCGTCGTGAAAATAAAAAGGCGAAACGAAGTACTTACCCACCCCCTTTCAAAGATCGATTAAATAACATTCGAGGTGGGAGAGTTATTAAGCTTACATGCCAAGGAAGAGGCGGATTTAAGCGGAGGAGAACCGCAAGGGCCTCAATACCATCTTCATGGAAGGTAACACGTCGAACTTAAAGACGTAATAAACAAAAGTGCTTCTTGGGAGACAACCCATGTTTAATTTGCTTTCTGTCTTCAATTTCTTGTGTATAATTTTAAGTTAGTGTCGAGTTTTAGTGTCTACTTTTAAAAGAAATGAGAAGGGTAGTGTGTTATTAGTGCAGGAATTGAACACAAGGGAAAATTCAGCGCGAAGTCCGGTATACCGCCCCAGAACCCCGGTATACCGCAGGAAGAAAACCCGTGTCACGTGTTACTCACGCGGGTTTTATACAGAAAGGAGAAAAATATTTCGATGCGCGGTCCGGTATACCACGTGAGATGTCCGGTATACCGCAGGAGGGAAAAACCCGTACCACGGGTTAGGTACCGCGGGTTTTTGGACGGAGAAAAGAAATTGACCAGTGGCGAAAACCCGTGCCACGGGTTATATACCGCGGGGTCTTTGCCGAGACGAAAAAATGACGACCTGCTGGGTCCGGTATACCTCACAATTCCTCCGGTATACCGCAGTCAAGTCGGTTTGAAGAGTTTGTGCCTTATAAACTTCTTACTTCATCAAGAAGTAACCCTAGCCTCTTCAAAAACAAATTTTCCAGATCCTAACCCTTATATACCTGCACAAAGACCACTACAACACAAAAGAACATCAAATCCTTCCTCCTATTTCATTCTAAACACACATCTAACACCACAATCCTTCAAGAAAATCAAGAAATCTTCTCCTTCAACCTTAAACCTCTTCATCAAAGCTTCAATCCTATTCATTAAACCTTCCCCAAGCTGTTACATATTCATTACCCATCTCATATGACTCCATAATACTTCATTACAAATCCTCAAAACATCAAATTTCAAAACTTCTCTCTAGTTTTTGATTATTTGAAGTTTTGAGTTTGGGGTCCATTGAGATGTCAAAGATTGGGAGGTCAAGAATACCATGAAGAGAAAAGAGAAGTTGGAGAAGCTTGTATTACTTTTGGGTGTTGAATATGTAGTTGGAAGAATGGAAACTTTGGAGGATAATCATGAATAGGTGATTGACAACCATAGGAAAAAGTCACAAAAGAGTTGGAGCTTATGCAAATCATATTACATGGAGTGAGCAATGTTCAACATGCCACCTACGGAACATAAGGAGCTCAACCTACACGCAACCATGGAAACCAGCTTCGTGCTGGTTCAGATACGTTTTCCTATCCCTTTCTTATTTGTTTTATTTGTTTATTTGCTTTATTGAGTCTTTTTCGAGTCGTGGGGACACGACTCATTTTTTAGTTTGGGGTGGGGGTTCGTTGCCTCATCCCAATTTTATGTGTTTTACTGTTTTTTTTAAATTTTAGTTTGAGGAATGTTTTTACTGTAGAGATGTAGAGTGTTTTAAATGCCCCCATCAAGCATGCTTTTCATGAATTTATGATAGAAAATAGTTGACTTTAGGAGTTAGTGTAAAACGCACTATGATTGCATGCAAATTTGAGATAATTGATAGGAAGAATTAATGAACAATGCAAAAGAAGTAAACTTGTGCTTAAGGATAATATGTGGTTTGTAGAACGTGAGATCTAAATGAGTAGAGAACCCACTTAGGTATGAACTAGAAGCAAGCTGTGTAGATAGGGAAATGATAAAGGCAGTTCTTTGTTAGCCCTTTGAATCCTTTTGGCCTTCTATCCCTGAATTAATTTTATCCTTCTTAGCCAAAGTTTTAGCCTTTAAGCCTTTCTTTTGTCTCCACATTATAAGCCAATATCCCTTTAGATTGTTAGGCATGACCATATGACCCGCACTTGAATCACGATCCTGAGACTTCCTGTCTTGAGCTTGAGTTTGGGGTGGTGGGTCCACCATATGGGAATTTACATTGGGTTGGGATTTTTGAGCTTATCAATTGTGCTTTGTGCTATACATGATGATGATTCACAGGTTAATTATATTGTAACCCTTTGCCGGGGTAATAGTGAATGGAAAAGAAGCTTCGAGCTCAAGTTATGAATAGGCATAACTATGAAAAATAGCATGATATCTCAATATAAAAAAGAGAGTCATAGCTATAAGAAAAGAAAAAAAATGAATGATTTGAAAAGAAATTATATTCGGACCGGCAAAGTGGAAATTTTTAAGTTAATCATCCTTAGTGCTTATTGGGTTAATTTGGGGACGCTAATTAAGCGCGTCAATTGGGTTGAGTGAGAATGTTATCCGAGTGTAAACTCAAGCTCTTGGACAGTTTTGTTGATGGTAAGTGAGGAGAGAGCCAAAAGCTCACTTCAAATTTACCAAATATACATACCATACCGTCCTTCAGCCTACGCTAAAACCGTAAAGTCCTCGTGATTCCTAGATGCACAGTGAGTTACTAGGGAATATGCTGAGTGGAGCGTTCAAAGCAAGTAAAGATCGAGGAACACCCTATAGCCACCATCTTGAGATAAGTAATAAGCGTAACCTTCTAGCATTGTGAAATTAATTTTGGATTGATATTATTTTGTGTTTGATTTTTGCATGATATGTGTATGTGGATATTAATTCCTAGATTAGACTATATGAGATTTATTTTAAGTTGTGCTTTGGGAATATTTTCTAGATTCTACCTTCTGCATTCACCTAAAAGATCCTTGTTTTATTTTTATTTTACTTTGTCGGGACGACAAAGGTTTGAGTTTGGGGTCTTGATGTCTCCCTATTTGTTCTAATTCTTAGCCCATTGGAGACATCCTTTTAGGTGAATAAATGAGTTGTTTGATAGACTTTTAGGCTTATTTGATCATATTGCACTTTCTCCCCTTGGAAATTAACTATTTGCAGAATCTGAGCTTTTGTGCCTAAATTTGACTATTTTTAAATGCAAAGTTAATTGGTTCTTGAATCTCATGAAAGACCAATCCAAGGAGAAAAAGTGAGAATAAAGTCTTAGAGTATTTTAGAGTGTTAGGAAATGATTTCTAGTCGAGTTTCTATTTTTAGAGTACACTTTTCTATTTTGATTTCTTGATTTATTGATTTATTCTTTTTAAGCATATGCGGTTTAATTATTTATTTAATGTGAAGCTTTAAAATATAAATGGTAATTACTTAGAGACCAAGTCGAGATAAAGATGAAAGGAAAGAAGATTTACATGGAAATAAGAAGATTTAGGAAAGATTTATTCAAAGGAGGAAAAGATAAAGCTGCCTTTTGAAATCTGAAAATCCAGCCACGATTTAGAGATTAAATCATAATAAAAGATTGGCATGGATTCTGGACGAATGGTCTGCACCAATAGAAAGAGCTTTCCAAGACAAGCAGTTTCATATATTGGAACTTCTCAAACGGATAAGTATTGAAAAAGATATGACCAAATCAAATCAGCAGCAAATCTTACCTTTTCTAGAAATTTGGAGCTACGAATTTGAGAGTCCTTGACTTGTCTTCCACTCCAAGCAATTTCGACCTAGGGTCTTCCAACACCTATAAATACACCCCTTAGACCTCATTATTCAGTAACTCTCATAATTCATTCAATATATACATCCTTAGAGAGAGCGTCAAGAGGCGGAAGCAAGAGCAGAATCTGGAGACTGTCTATATCTCCAACAACAGTTCAAGCCAATTCCTCTATCTAGGTTCTTATTTTATTTTTGTTATTAGGACATGTATAGTATTAATTTCTTTACTGTTTTTACTTTCAATATGAGCTAAACCTTAATTACTTGAGAATCGCAATAATGGGATGAACCCTAATTAATTTAATTTATGTTTTGAATTTGGGATTGTTATGATTTAAATTGAATTAGGTCATTGATATTGGATATTATTTTGTTTTAATCACTATTTCTTTTCCGTACAACTAGAAATAGATTTTAGTATTTGGGCTATTCACTTTATTGGCGAAGTGATCATCCGTCAGGGGGGTTTGAATACAGATCTAGGTAATACCCGTGTAATGTCCGTTATTGACCGACAGGCTTAACTAGTTACATAGCCAAAGAGGTAAAATCATATCATCCGAAGAGGCATATTCGACCATACAGGTGTTTATGATACTTTAGGATAGCTTCTAGGTCTACCCGACAGGGGGCTAGGAGATATTAGAGTCCCGACTAATATTATAATTCCAATTCTACCCTTAAACATAGCATAGATTATATTGATTAAGTGGATTCCTTGCGAGACTCAAGTATAGCTCATATCTGCATCTAGTCCTTGAGTATTTATTTTTAGTTATTTATTTTCATGCATTCTTAGGATTAATATAAAAACCAAATAAATATTTCTCATCTTTTATTTTCTGTATTTGCAATTACTACAACTTATCTGTTGAACACTTGGGTTATACTAGTCCAATCCCTGAGAACGAATCCGACTTGTCGGAGTATTACTTGGACAACCGTACACTTGCGTATTGTGGTTCCTTAATCTTTATCGCATTAATTTATAACACACAAGGACCCACCAGTTCTCATTAGGAAATACCTCTTTTAGAAACTCTCCACTATTAACTTTAGAGCCTTTGAGGAGAGATAGATGATTAGCAACTTGATTCTCCCTTCCTTTCTGATCTCAAATATATAAATTTGTAACGAAAGTACCTATCTAATAAGACGCGTCTTTGCATCTTTCTTCTCTATAAGGTACTTGATACTTGAATGGTCATGTAAATTATAACTTTCGCTCCAAGAAGATAGGAACTAAATTTATCAAACGCATACACCACGGTCAATAATTCATTCTCGGTAACGGTATAGTTCAATTGAGCACTTGAGAAAATCTTACTCACATAATAAATAACATGGAATTCTTGTCTTTGCATTGTCCCAATATGGTACCCATTGCTAAATCATTAACGTCACACATTACCTCGAATGGAAGGTCCCAATCAGACAGTAACACGATAGGTGTGAAATTGAGTTTCTCCTCAATTGCCAAAAGATGCAGCTATGCAAGTATCATCGAAGCAGAAGGTAGTGTCCTTCTCAAGTAAATTACACAATGGCTTGGCATCTTCAAAAAATCCTTGATGAAACGACGGTAAAATCCTGCACGACCCAAGAAACTCATAACACCCTTAACAAAAATTGGAGGTGGTAGAGTTTTGATGACTTCAATCTTCGCACGATTAACTTCCATATCCTTACTCAAAACTGCGTGCCCCGTCATAATTTCTTCTCGAACCATAAAGTGTCAATTCTCCCAATTCAGAACTAAACATCGGATAAGAACCTTCTCTAGGTTGTCAAGACATTCATCAAAGTTATCACCAAATAACGAATCTTCCATGAACACTTCTAAAAATTTGTCTATCATATCACCAAAGATTTCCATCATACATCGATAAAATGTAGTTGGCGCATTACATAACCCAAAAGGCATTCTTCAAAAAGCAAACATCCCAAATAGACATGTAAACGTATTCTTATGTTGATCATCTAGATCAACACAAATCTGATTATATCCCGAATACCCATCAAGGAAGAAATAGTAATCTCTTCCTGCAAGCTTGTCAAACATTTAATCGATGAATGAAAAGGGAAGTGATATGTTGTCCCCCAGTGTGTGATAAAAATAAATGCAATAATAGAATGGGGTGACACACCGCAATGTATGAATCGAAGACAAGTAAAAGTGATAAGTAGGGTTATCGTTTTCCATACAGATTATTAGTGACTAATGGTGTTTAAAATAGTGCAAATGTGTGAAGCTTGTAAAAGAAATAACAAAATAATAAAGAGTTTAAATAAGATAATGTTTATTTGGTTTTAAAATATATTTAAACAACTACTGATAAAGTAATTACAATAATAATTCAACTAAGAATTAAGATTCACAATTGAGTAAAATAAAGAGGAAGAACTAATAGGAGATGGTTGCTTAAGAAATCACTAGTAATCCTTTATGCCGCTATTTAATATTGTTATTGATAAGGGTGAGTGGTTTTGTTCACATTAGTCGGGATTCAAATGCCCTTCTAACTCCCATCCAGGTAGACTTAAAAAGCAACCTTAAAAGCTTTTTTGGGTGAAATACGCTCCCAATCCTTAATGACTTCCTTGTAGACAAGACCATCTGGTTTAATACCTTACACTAGGCGTTTATATGCTATTTTCGTAACAAAAACACCTCCCCCCATCCAGTGTTTGCTTGATTGCTAAAACCAACCACTACTTGGCCAGATTACAGGTGGTATTAATACAAAATATATAAAGCAATGGTAAATAAATTGACCCAACTCAATTAAATATCTCAATATCCCAAATACAATAACTCAATGAAAAAGCTAAACATAGATTCACACAATAGCATCCTCAAGAAATTAGGGGTTAGTTCATTGATGGGGCCTAGGGTGTGATAAAATAAGATATAATTAACGTGCAAAATAACACCCTAAAGCTACACGGTTCTGCAAGTATACAGATCGTATGCAAGTTTTAGTTAAAAGATTAAGATTCGTTCCGCAGAGACTACGAAGGTTAGGAGAATCTTATGCAAGTATCAAGTGCAACAAATTAAAGCTAGAACAACTAAACGCAAATAAAAGTAAAGACAAATAGATTTTTGTTGATTTTCTAATTAACTAAACTAAGAATTTAAAAGACAGAAAAGCAAATACGAAAGAGAAGGAATATGAGAATATAGCTCAAGTTATTAGCATGTAATCCCCACTAGTTTTGCCGTTCTAAACATGTAAGGGTGAATTATGTAGTATTTCCCTAATCGGTCCCAATTCGCTATCGGTAGTTTCAAATAGGATTTACCTGTGTCAATAAGGCTTCCTAAGCAAACTTTTCCTGTAATTGGTAAATAGTCACAAGAACTAAACCATAGTGATTATATAGCTAGGTTGGGTTGTCAGATCAGACCTAATACTAGACGTTATGTGCTAAACATGCAATTAAGCACCGTTGTCAATGGTGACCTAATTACTAGATGGTAATTCTAAATGGCGGACGTCCACAAGAACACAGAATATAAATCCAAACACATAAACAGAGAATACAAACTATAATTCTATTTAAAACATTAAATTCCCAAATTAGATAGATGTCAATAAAAAACTAGGGTTCATACATATATGCTAAAACTCAAGCTAAATAAATTTAGTTCATGAAAGAAAAGAAAGAAATTACAAATTTAAAGGTAGAAGAAGACATTGTTGATGAACAGCTCCTTCCAGACTTCTCTCTTGTGTTGTAAGCTTCCTCTTGGTTTAAGGTTTCACCAAGGATGATTTAAGAGTGTTAAGAGGCTGTATTTATAGTGTATAGGTTGACCTAATTCGTTTCTTGGAGATAAGGCCAAGTAATAGACTCCAAGCCCAACTCAAATTCGTAAGGAAATAAAGATAAACACTGCTGGACCGTTTTGGGCATATCTTCTTCGTTATTGGTCGGTTTGAGCTCCATAAGATACCAAAAGAATCGTAACAGAATTATCCATGTCCCTATGAAAGGAATCTTCCAGAATCGGCTTCCTTGTAGGAGTAATTACCACTTCTTTAGGCGTGTGCTGCAGAAATTCAGATTAGGCAGCTTTTCCTTTTCCATGTTTTTAGCCTTTGTTTCCTTTATCTCCAATTACCATGTAAATCTCTTTCCATAAGTTGTTGTCTTTGACTTGGACTCTAATTAATTTCCATAATTATCTTTAAAGCTTCACACTAAATAACCAATTAAACCCAATATGCTCTAAAAATATTATGTTACTAAATCAAGACTCAAAATAGGAAAGTGCACTAAACTAAGCTAAAATCAACCTATAAACTAATAAATAAGCCTAAAATGATGTCTCAGAAGTATATTTTATTATTACAAATGAGGAGACATCAAGACCCCCAACTCAAAGTTGTATCGTCCCGATACAATAAAAGTAAAGAACAGTAGGGTAGTCAAAATAAACACGAAGAAGTCGGAGGAGAATAAGAACAAAATATAATGAGTGATCATAGAGCATAAAATCCAAAAAGTTTCATGTAATAATGCTCAAGAAATAATGCACAAATATACCTAATATACATGTAATCAACAATCCATAAATTCAAGTTAAGATTAATTTCGCAATGCCAGAAGGAGAGGATGATAACTTAGTTCAGGTTAATGGCTATAGGTTGTTCATAGGTCCCAAATACAGCATCCAATGGTCCACTTACCTACTACCTAATAGCTCAATTGTTTCTCCATCTAGCAGTTAGAAATCCTAAGGTCTTGGTTATAACTTGGCTTAAGGACGGGTGTGGTATATTTGGATAATGAAAACTGAGCTTTTAGCTCTCTCCTCATTAGCCATCAACGAATCGCCCTAGAGCTTGAGTTTAAACTCGAAGATGTTCTCACTCAACCCAATTTATTGATGCTTTTGATTTGCATCCCCAATAATCCCAATTTAAAACCTTTGATGATATAAATCCACTTTTCCGGTCCGAATATATATATTTTCTTTTCACATAATTTTTTTTTCTTTTGTATAGCTATGATTCTCTTTTGATGTTGAGATATCACACAATTTTTTTTTCATATATATATTGTTTTTATGCCCTTGTTGGCAAAATTAGCTCGTAGCTTCTTTTTCATTCACTATTACCCCGGCAAAGGGTTACAATAATAATAATTTCATCATCAATAAAATCACAAAGATAATTCCCAAATTCCCAAAGTTCCCTAATTATGAAACCCACCACCCCAAACTCAAGCTCTAAAACGAGTTTGTCTCAGGTTTTGCGATTCGAGTGCGGGTCATATAGATAAGTCCTAAAACTAGGGTATGGATTATAATGTGTTTCAAATAAAAGGCTTTAGAAAGGCTCAGAGGGGTTAAGACGGATAAATAACAATAATATCAAGCAAAAGGGTGAGAAAGTCTAAAGGCTTCAAGTGTTTTATCATGAAAGAACTGCCTTTGTCATTTTTCTAACTACCGGATTTCGTTACGTTTTCATTATTAGTTCATAGACAAGTGGGTTTTCTACTAATTTTAAACCTCACGTTCTACACACCAGATAACTATTCCTAAGTTTCAACGTGAATACTTAGCATTGCTCATTAACTTTTCTATCCATTATTTCCTGTTTTCATACATGCATCTAAACAAATTTGTTGCATCTTTCAAAAACATACTACTTACTATCATTGACCTAATAAAATCATGCTCAAATAGTTACATTCAAGATATTCTATGCCTTAATTCAACCTAAAAATTTTAAATTTTATGCAAAAACGAAAAGAAGATGAGGACAACGAATCCCCACCCCCAACTCAAAAGTGAGTCGTGTCCCCACGACTCGAAAAAGACTCAAGAATTGAATAAAATTTAAAATAAAACTAACTAAACTACCTACTGCATAAAAGCTATTAAGAAAAATTAGAATGACCTACCTGACTGGCCATAGAGATCCATCATATCATCCTCCTCATCCGAAGCTGAAGGATCGGTATAACTATCAATATCCCTTGTCAAGGTCAAATATTCTATCTGTGATTCCATCTGTATGACTTCTGTCCAAAGTTCTCTGTTATCTTCTCGTAATCTTTCTACTTCGTTCTGTAACTTGAGAGCCCAAGGAGGAAGATCGTAAACAATTTCAGAGGAAGAGGTAGAAGAACCTTGGTCTTGGATTTTTATTTTCTTCAAAGGCCTTCTTGATGGTATGGACATTCTAGCAGTTAACTTCTTTGGTAGTGGTTGTGCTGGTGCCTTTTCTTTTGATTCTTCAGTAACCTCATCAAGATTGATCGATTTTTCAATGGTGGCCCCAGGCAATTTCTTATTCTTCCCACGGATAGAGCACTTTCTCTTGTATTCCATAGCTTTAGATCTGTTAGTCATGCTTGATTTACCCACAACTCAAGTTATACCAAGGATGGATTAAAAGTTTAAGATAATTTGGTGTAGCTTGATGTTGTTGCTTGGAATTTATGAAAGAGAAAGGTTTCTTTGATGGATCTTGGAAGAACTCTTTAAAGCTTGATGAATTTGATGGTGTTTAATGGTGTAGTGTGATGAACTTGATGAAGAGATTGTGTTTATGGAAGATGGAGGAGAGGATTTGATGAGTTGTTGTGTTAGTTGTGAAGGTTTGCACAAGCTTCAAGATGTATATATAGGGTTTGGGTCTGAAAAATTCGTATGGGAGAGGCTAGGGTTTATCTTGTTAAGGTAAGAAGTTGATTAGGAAAGAAACTCTTCACAAACCGCCTGGCGCGGTGCACCCCTGCGGTGCATGGGTAGTCCGCGGGGGTAGTCCGTGCCTTGTAGCTGTTGGAATTTTTGGCTTCTGGATTGTACCCGTGCTAGCACCCCGTGGCACGTGTTTTGTGCTTGCGGTATAGGGGTGCGGTGCATGGGTAGTCCGCGCCTGCTCCGTCAAAAAACCCGCGGTGCATCACCCCGTGGCACGTGTTTTGGGCGTGCGGTACAGGGGTGCGGTGCACCGCACCTATCAGGTCTTCTTTTTCTCGTCTCTGGATAAAACCCGTGGTACCCGACCCGTGGTACGGGTTTTCTGGGCACGGTACATCCCTGCGGTACATGGGTAGTCCGCGGGGGTAGTCCGCGCCTGTCCTAGAATTTTTCCAGCTTTTTCCTTTTGACCCCAAACTCGTTTCCTGCACAATAGCACACTACCTTTCTCTCCTATTAGCTTGTAAACACAATTAAAAATATACACTAACTTAATATTATACACTACAAAGCAAAAAACAACTAATCTAAAAAGCAATTTAAAACAAGGGGTGTCTCCCAAGAGCACTTTTGTTTAACGTCTTTGAGTTAGACGTGTACCTCAGGCTAAGCGCATTCAACGAGATGGATTGTCTCCTCTCGCCCAAAGTCCTCACTGTCATGGTATCTCTTCAAATGCTGGCCATTCACCATGAATGTCCGTTGCTCGGTTGGATTTTCAATTTCAATCGCTCCATGAGGTGTGACTTTAGTAACAATGTACGGTCCTCCCCAACGGGATTTAAGCTTTCCTGGGTAGTTCGAAAATCGAGAGTTGTATAATAAAACTTTTTGTCCTATCTCTAAATGCTTTGGACGGAGCCGTTTATCATGCCATCGCTTTGTTTTCTCTTTATAGAGGCATGAATTTTCATAGGCAAGATAACGAAACTCCTCCAACTAATTCAATTGCATCATCCTTTGTATCCCGGCCAAGTCTGGATCTAGATTCAGAGTTTTAATGGCCCAGTAGGCTCGAGCTTCAAGTTCAATTGGTAGATGACACGCTTTGCCGTAGACCATGCGATATGGAGATGCCCCAACTGGTGTTTTAAATGCTGTTCTGTAAGCCCAGAGAGCATCATCTAGCTTTAAAGACCAATCTTTCCTCGATTTATTCACGGTCTTTTCAAGAATAGATTTGATTTCCCGGTTGGAAACTTCAGCTTGACCGTTAGTTTGTGGGTGATAACCGGTTGAAGTACGGTGTCTCACTCCAAACTTTCGAAGATAATTTCTCAGGGGGAGCATTAAGAAAATGGGCACCTTTATCACTGATTAGAACACGTGGCGTACCATGTCTTGAAAAGATGTTTGATTTTAAGAACTTAATCAAAGTTTGAGCATCGTTCTTTGGTGTTGCCACTGCTTCTACCCATTTTGATACATAATCTACCGCAAGCAAAATATGAAGATTTCCATGGGAGGTGATGAAAGGTCCCATGAAATCTATTCCCCATACATCAATGATTTCAACTTCAAGAATATTATTAAGCGGCATCGCGTCTCTTTTTGATATATTGCCAGTGAACTGGCATCTTTGACATGACTGGACAAAACGATGACAATCTTTGTGTATGGTAGGCCAATAGAACCCGGATTGAAGAATTTTAGCTGCGGTTCTATCGCCTTTAAAGTGACCTCCATAAGGTGAACTATGACAACCTTCAATAATTTTCTCCATCTCACCTTCATGCACACATCTTCTAACCACTTGGTCACTACAAATCTTCCAGAGGTACGGTTCATCCCAATAATACTCCTTGGCCTGGTGACTTAATCTGTGTTTTTGTTGTGGGTGGATATCTTTGGGAAAGATACCACTCGCAATGAGGTTGACCAGATCTGCATACCATGGCACAAACGCATGTTTAATAGCGAAAAGTTGTTCATCAGGGAATACCTCTTTAACCAACAATGGTTCTTTGTTCGCATCAGATCCTTCGAGCCTTGATAAATGATCAGCAACTTGATTTTCGCATCCCTTTCGGTCTCTAATATCTATGTCGAATTCTTGAAGTAACAGTACCCATCTAATAAGACGCGGCTTAGCGTCCTTTTTCTCCATAAGGTACCTAATAGCTGAATGGTCCGTGTATACAACAGTTTTCTTCCCAACCAGATAGGAACGAAATTTATCAAAAGCATAAACCACGGCCAACATTTCTTTCTCTGTCACTGTATAATTCATCTGGGCAGCGTTGAAAGTCTTACTTGCATAATAAATCGTGTGGAAAATCTTGTCTTTCCTCTGTCCCAACACAACACCCATAGCATGATCACTGGCATCGCACATAAGTTCAAACGGAGCTTTCCAATCAGGAGGTATAACAATAGGTGTAGAGATCAGTTTCTCTTTAATCGTCAAAAATGCTTGAAGACATTCTTCAGTGAAATTAAAAGGAGTATCCTTTTCAAGTAAAGAGCAAAGCGGTTTGGCGATCTTGGAGAAATCTTTAATAAATCTTCGATAAAATCCTGCGTGACCCAAGAAACTTCTAACTCCTTTAACAGAAACTGGAGGTGGTAGTGTTTTGATAACTTCAATTTTAGCACGATCAACCTCCATCCCTTCCTTCGAAACTTACACAATTCCCTCTTGAACCATGAAGTGGCATTTTTCCCAATTAAGCACAAGATCTTTCTCTCTACATCTCACAAGGACTTTCTCAAGATTATTCAAACAATCATCAAATCTATCTCCAAACACCGAAAAATCATCCATAAAAACCTCCAAATATTTATCAATCATGTCCCAAAATATAGCCATCATGCACCTTCGGAACGTGGCAGGTGCATTGCATAAACCAAACGGCATTCTTCTATAAGAAAAAGTACCAACCGGACATGTAAAAGTTGTTTTGTGTTGATCGAGGGGATCCACACAAATCTGATTATAACCCGAATATCCGTCAAAGAAACAATAATATTCTCTCCCTGCAAGTTTGTCTAGCATCTGATCAATGAATGGTAGCGGAAAGTGAGCTTTCTTTGTTGCTTTATTCAGTCTTCTGTAATCCATGCACACCCGCCACTCCACAACTGGTCTTGATGGTATGGCTTCGCCTTGATCATTAAGGATGGTTGTTATACCTCCTTTCTTCGGAACACATTGTACTGGACTAACCCAATCACTGCTAACAATCGGATAGATAATTCCTGCGTCTAACAACCTGATAACTTCCTTCCTCACTACTTCTTTCATAGCTGGCATGAGTCTTCTCTGTCCCTCTATAGATCGCCCACCTTCGTTCTCAAGAATGATTTTGTGTTTGCAAACGGAAGGACTAATTCCCTTGATGTCGGCAATAGTCCATCCGATTGCTTCTTTGTTTGCGCGAAGTACTTGAAGTAGCTTCTCCTCTTGAGGACCTGAAAGGTTAGCAGAAATAATAACAGGCAAAGTTTTATTCGTACCTAGATATGCATAGCATTGATGATTTGGAAGTGGTTTTTCTTCGAGAACAGGTGGACATATTATAGATGGTTGTTTCATTGGTTCAATGTCACCTGGTTCTCGAAGTAGTTCTCTCACATTTGGTCCTAATGCAGTAACATCTTCAGGGGGAATCTCGAGTTCCTCTGGTGATTCAAGTGCTAAGGCTTTGTCAAGATCATCATCTAAGCTTGCTTCATTGAAGACTTCTTGCGCCATTTTTCCGATGACATCTATCTTGAAGCACTCATCTTTTGACATTGGTAATTTCATAGCCTGAAACACATTAAATCGTATCTGTTCGCCTTGTACTCTCATGATCAACTCACCATTCTCAACATCAATTAGTGTACGCCCCGTGGCTAAGAATGGTCTACCCAAAATGATGGGGACATTCTTATCCGCGTCGTAGTCAAGAATAATAAAATCACAAGGAAAAATAAAAGAGCCAGCTTTAACTAAAACATCTTCAATTTTACCTATTGGTCGTGAAAGGGAGCGATCCGCCATTTGTAATACCACAGATATGGGTACTACTTCTCCAATATTAAGCTTCTCGAACAGAGATCTGGGCATGAGATTGATGCTCGCGCCTAAATCACATAATGCTTTCCCGGTCCAACTATCTCCAATGCCGATAGGAATTGTAAAACTTCCGGGATCTTCTAATTTTGGTGGCAACTTACTTTGACATATAGCACTGCATTCCCTAGGTAATCCAATTGTTTCTCCAGTTTCTATACTTCGCTTGTTGGAGAGAATGTCTTTCATGAATTTAAGATAGGTTGGCATTCTCTTGAGAGCTTCAACAAGGGGTATATTAACTTCCAATTTCTTCAACATGTCAACAAACTTCTTGAATTCCAGGTCATTGTCCTTCTTTCTGACACGTGAAGGGTATGGTGGTGGAGGGCGTGTATTAAGTTCCACTGGTTTTCTTGTCTGGTCAGGTGTCTCGGCTTGAACACTCTTTGGTTTAACTACCTCCTCAACTGTATCTTTGATTGTTTCTTCCCCCCTCTGTTCTGGAATAGGGATTGGTTCTGTTTCTGGTCTTGGTGGAGGTAGTTGTTTTCCACTTCGCAATTCAACTGCATGGCAAGAATCATCTCTAGGGGCAATAGTATCACTTGGGAGTTGCCCTTTTGGCCGATTTTGTAATGTACTTTCCAAATGTGATATAGTATGCTCTAGTTGCTTGATAATCTTCTCCTGGGTTCGAACTTTCTGTTGGCTATGGCCCATTTTCTCAGCTGCTTGCATTAATTTAGCCATACTCGACTTCAAGCTTGGGATGAGTTCCTTCTTTGCCAGTTGCGTTGATTGTTTAGGTGGATCTTTCTTCGGTTCTTGACAAGCTTTCTCAACAATGGGTGCCTTTTTCTGAATAGGTTGTGGTGGATTATAAGATTGAAGTTGGGGTTGATGATAAGTTTCTTGTTTTCTAACCCAACTCTTTTGCTGAGGAGGTTGTTGATAATTAGTGTAGCTTTCTTGTGGATTAGTATAACCATTAGAATAATAGTTATCTTGAGGATATGTAACGAAATCTACTGCTGGATTATTCATACACCCTTCCCACACATGATTTCTTGACCCACAACCAGGACACGAAGGAATTGCGCATACCGTATTCACCTGAGCGATTGTTCATGCTTGTTCTTGTAGTTCTTCGAGTTGTTTAGCCAATTCTTTAAGCTTCAGAGATTCTGAATTGTCTTCTTTTTCTGCTCTCTTTGGCCAACCTCTCTCGTTCTCAAGAATTCTTTCCATCCCCAACTCAGCTTCTTCAGGATCTAGTAACACAAAACCTGCGTTCCCTAACGAATCTGCTTTCTCTCTTGATTTATCATTAAGGCCTCCATAAAACAAGGTTAAATAATATTCCAGCGAGGATCTATGGTATGGACATCTCGCCTTCTTTTCTGTAAATCGTAACCATGCTTCACCCAAACTCTCTTCGTCTTTCTGTATAAATTGTTCAAGCTCCAACATATCTTTTAAACGTCTACTAACCGGATAGAAACGGTCTAGGAATCTTGCTTGAAGCTTATCCCAATCTGGAATAACATGAGGGTATGGGGTATCATACCAATCGCTTGCACATCCAGTCAAGAAGAACTGGAACATCAGGTAATATACTTGTTCCCTAGTAACTCCTCTTACGATATAAGCATCACAGATCTGCATAAATTTCTGAATATATCGGATCGGATCTTGATGTGCAGCTCCGCTGAATAATCCATGAGATGCAAACTGAGTTAGCATCCCCGGATCAGGTTTAAATTTTGCGGCTTGGATTTCTGGAGCGCGAATTCCTCGTGGCTCCACTCTGAATTCGATGGGTAGCTCAAGTCTCCTTGGGTTCTCCATCTGTAACTAAATCTGAAAAACAAAAACTAAAAACAAAAGCATAAAATAGAACTAACTGAAATTAAAAGAACAAGATATATACACAAGGACTAACGATGTAGTCCCCGGCAGCGGCGCCAAAAACTTGGTGGGGCCTAGGGTGTGATAAAATAAGATATAATTAACGTGCAAAATAACACCCTAAAGCTACACGGTTCTGCAAGTATACAGATCGTATGCAAGTTTTAGTTAAAAGATTAAGATTCGTTCCGCAGAGACTACGAAGGTTAGGAGAATCTTATGCAAGTATCAAGTGCAACAAATTAAAGCTAGAACAACTAAACGCAAATAAAAGTAAAGACAAATAGATTTTTGTTGATTTTCTAATTAACTAAACTAAGAATTTAAAAGACAGAAAAGTAAATACGAAAGAGAAGGAATATGAGAATATAGCTCAAGTTATTAGCATGTAATCCCCACTAGTTTTGCCGTTCTAAACATGTAAGTATTTCCCTAATCGGTCCCAATTCGCTATCGGTAGTTTCAAATAGGATTTACCTGTGTCAATAAGGCTTCCTAAGCAAACTTTTCCTGTAATTGGTAAATAGTCACAAGAACTAAACCATAGTGATTATCTAGCTATGTTGGGTTGTCAGATCAGACCTAATACTAGACGTTATGTGATAAACATGCAATTAAGCACCGTTGTCAATGGTGACCTAATTACTAGATGGTAATTCTAAATGGCGGCCGTCCACAAGAACACAGAATATAAATCCAAACACATAAACAGAGAATAAAAACTATAATTCTATTTAAAACATTAAATTCCCAAATTAGATAGATGTCAATCAAAAACTAGGGTTCATACATATATGCTAAAACTCAAGCTAAAGAAATTTAGTTCATGAAAGAAAAGAAAGAAATTACAAATTTAAAGGTAGAAGAAGACATTGTTGATGAACAGCTCCTTCCAGACTTCTCTCTTGTGTTGTAAGCTTCCTCTTGGTTTAAGGTTTCACCAAGGATGATTTAAGAGTGTTAAGAGGCTGTATTTATAGTGTATAGGTTGACCTAATTCGTTTCTTGGAGATAAGGCCAAGTAATAGACTCCAAGCCCAACTCAAATTCGTAAGGAAATAAAGATAACACTGCTGGACCGTTTTGGGCATATCTTCTTCGTTATTGGTCGGTTTGAGATCCATAAGATACCAAAAGAATCGTAACAGAATTATCCATGTCCCTATGAAAGGAATCTTCCAGAATCGGCTTCCTTGTAGGAGTAATTACCACTTCTTTAGGCGTGTGCTGTAGAAATTCAGATTAGGCAGCTTTTCCTTTTTCATGTTTTTAGCCTTTGTTTCCTTTATCTCCAATTACCATGTAAATCTCTTTCCATAAGTTGTTGTCTTTGACTTGGACTCTAATTAATTTCCATAATTATCTTTAAAGCTTCACACTAAATAACCAATTAAACCCAATATGCTCTAAAAATATTATGTTACTAAATCAAGACTCAAAATAGGAAAGTGCACTAAACTAAGCTAAAATCAACCTATAAACTAATAAATAAGCCTAAAATGATGTCTCAGAAGTATATTTTATTATCAGAAATGAGGAGACATCATTCATAATATTAGAAAACTAATTAAAGGTAAACTAATTAAAAATAAGGACATAATCATGTTTAAAAAGACAAAATAAAGCTAAGTTACTCTTAATGTCGAAGGGAATAAGTGGATGGTTGGGTTCATAGACAAACCCTTGTTCTCTCTTCTTCCTCTAGATTAAGCGGCATTCCCCCTTCTTGCTGATGGATAAAGATAAGATGGTGATATGGGGCTGTAAAAATAGCTTATATAACTTCTAAAAACGTTTTGGGCCCCCTTTAGGCTTGTTATATTTTCTCGGAAAGGGGGCTCAACACGTTTTACTAACCAAAATTCGTGTTCATACTACGGTGGAAGCAATTGGCATAAATTCTTCATCTTTACTTAGTGATGTCTCCCTAATTGTTCTTATTTTCGACCCTTAGGAGACATCATTTTTGGTGTTTATTTAATCAATTTGATAGACTTTTGGACTAAATATGCAATAATATGATTTTCCTCTTTTATTTCTAGCATTTTTAGTTTATTAAGCTTTTGCGCGTAATATTGGTATTTTTCGTGTAAAGTTTACAGGTTTTAGATGTTAGCTAGAAGAGGAATCCGAGGAGAAAGTCAAAGATCAAGAGATAGAGTCAAGACTTGAAAATAAATCCCGAAGATATTATTTTTAGAACTGAAAATCCATTTTCCAGGCCATAGATTGCTGATTTCGAGATGCTTAAGCGATGATTTAGCCGCTGACCTTTGAAGAGAAAACATTCCTTATTGAGTTACGGAACTTTAGCAACTGGAATGAGGTCAATCGGAGTCATAACGAAACGGGAAAAGCCGTTTTAGTGAAGGTGTAACAGCAGTTACGGGATTTTGGGCTTAGAATTTGGGCTTGGAGATTTAATTAGTGTTTTATTCTTAGGTCCAAGCCCTAATCCGTTTTTCCACTTATAAAAGGAGCCTTTGACTTCTATTTTCAAGAGAATTCACATTCTGCAAGATTAAAAACACCAGAGAGAAACAACAAAAGGAAGAAAGAAGAAGCTACAAGAGCTGGAGAGGGTCTATATCTCCGTTCGTAGTCATTCCTATTCCGGAAATTAGGTTCTTTTATCTTTTGATTTTGTAATCAAATATGAATTCCTTTACATTTAATTTAGTTTTTCTTTTTAATATGAGCTAAACATTCATTAGTGCTTGAGAACAATTAATGGGTGAATCCCAATCTTATTGAATTCCATATGTTGAATTTGGGTTTCTGTTAAATTAAACTAGATTGTGTCTTTTACTCTTTTCGATAAGTTGAGAATATTTACTGTTTTTAGCGTCATGAACTAGGAACATGTGTTAGTATTTAGGCTATTCCAATTAGTGGCAATTGGATCATCCTGACGGAGGGTTTAGATACAGAACCATTTATTCAATCTAGGATAGAAGCTATTGATTCTGACGAACTTAGCTAATTCTAGGGCCAATGAGGTAATAAAACTTAAACATCCAAAAGTGTATCATATTTACCCTGACGGGACTAGTGACACTCTAGGATCGCCTTATAGTCCACCCTGACGGGGGTATAAGGAATTTAGAATCCCGACCATTGTAATTGACCAATTTAGCCCTTAAACAACATAAATTAGGAAATAGGATTGGGAGGATCCTTGCGTTCTCAAGTGCTACTTCTCATATTGCGTTTTACATCATTTTACTTGCGTCTTAGATTTTATTTGCATTTTAATAATTGTCTTTCATTTACTTAGCATTAATATAAAACCAAACAAACATATTATTTTTATTTGTTTTCATAAGTGCAATCAATCATTAATAGATAAGCATTGTAGTCAACCATCCCGTCCTTGGAACGAATCTGTTTTATCAGTTATACTACTTGGGACAACCGTACACTTGCGGTTGTGGTTCGATTATTTATTGCATTTATTTTAGAACACACAAAGGACCACCACTTAGAAATGACTTTTTTCTCTTGAGAAGCGATCTTGGCTTCAAGCTCCCTCTAAATAAAAAGGAATCAAGTCCAAAGCTCTGACCAAAATGTCGTAGTGGCTGAAACACTAAGGCGTAAACACTTCTCTGGTAAAATCTCCAGCTTCCCAAAGTGGCTCTAAGCTCAATTTCCGATTTTACTTAGGGTTTCTCTTGACTTCTTCTCCTTATCTTGGACCCTTTTATCAAGCATGTACCTAAAAGCTACACACTTAACACACAATTAAGGTACAAAAGCTCTATAAACATTAATAAGTCTAACGCTAGAGGTAAAAGTGTAATATAATAAATAACAGGAAAGGACAATTAATTTCAATTAAATGTAAAGGACATCCCAAATTAAAATTGATATAAAACAAGTCTAGGGTTCATACCCTTTTGATAATCTCAAGCTAAATAAAATTAGTTTATACTAGAGAAAGAAAGAAAAATAAATTACAGAGGTTAAGGGTTGGAATGACATGAATAATATTCCGCAAGGAGCGAACTTGAATGTAGGAATTCCCACCTAATGTATCTAATCAACAAATGCAAGGCATCCCAGAGGTGGGAGTTTCTTTTCTTGTTCAACATTTGGGGATCCACCCTTCAGCTATTCAAGCCGCACGTTTTAAGCTTAACATGGGTATGTTGAATCAATTCCTTAACTATGGGAATTATAGTGGAGCCGCTTATCAAGATCTGGTACGTGATATCCAGAGTTCATGCATATATGTGACACCTATATCACTCAAGGCGTTACTAGGGAGAAAATGTACTAATTTTTGTTCCATTTTTTCTTGACCGAATGAGCAAATGAGTGGTTAGATAGATAGTGTCAGTTGATGTGTGATAAAATAATGATAAATAAAGATAATAACTAGCACCCTAACCAATCACGTTACTCACTTCAAGTAACACATATCATATGCAAGTTTTAATGATAAGCAGAATTCGTCTTCAAGGACTAGGAAAGTTAGACAGATCTTATGCCAATATAAAGTGCAAATAAAAGTAGAAGAATAATACGCTAAAACGAATATGAAATATTTGTTTGAATTTAAGAATCCAAACAATTAACTAAATAAAATAAAGACATGAAAGTAAATAGAAAGAAAGAAAGTAGTATGAGAGTTTAGCTCGAGATATAGCAAGTAATACCCACTAGCCTTGAGTTATGACCTATTTATGTAAGGGAGAATTGTGTGATATGCAATATCCATGATTCTATATTCCTCCTAACCCCCTTCTAGGTGGAATTGGGAGGCGACCACAATTACCAGGGGACTTTGGTAAGGGGATTTTGCGCAATGATAGGTGGTTAATCTCAAACCCTAGTGACAAACTAGTTAGGCACGGCCGTCAGGATCACTACCGCACACTAGACGTTTATGTGGCGTATCAATAATTAGACACCCCTTTCGAGTGACCATCTAACTACTATGGTAATCATGTACCGCAAGAACTACTGACAATACATCAAAGCACATAAAAACAGAGATATCATAACTAATTTCAATTAAATGTAAAAGGACATCCCAAAATTTTATAGAAAACAAGTCTAGGGTTTATACCATTATGCTAATCTCATGCTAAATAAAATTAGTTCATACTAGAGAATGAAAGAAAATAAATTACAGAGGTAAAGGCTTGGAATGACATGAATAATGTCCAACTCCTTCTTGTCTTCTCTTCTCTTGATGTAGGCTTCCTCTTGATTTTTTGATGATTAGGGACTGACCTAGGATGATTTCTCTAAGGTAGTGATGTCTCCCGTTTTGTTCTAAATATATTCCCTTAGGAAACATCATATTAGGTGAATATTAGACTTATTTGATACACTTTTATGCTTATTTCGTCATATTACACTTTCTCCCCTTAGAATTATGTTATTTGCATTTTTAGAGATTTTGTGCGTTAATTTGTTTGTTTTAGGACCATGGATGCTATGGAACACCAAGACAACGAGGATAAGTGAAAATTAAAGTCTTAGATAGAGCGGATGGGTCAAAAGTAATAAAAGATTACCCAAAGAGATGATTAAAAGAGATGAAAATTTGGAAAGCTGTTACTAATTGCTGATTTCGAGCCACATCGTCACTAATTTGGGTCTGGAGATTCGAAAGAGAAAGTTGCGCCTTTGAGTTAACAAGATTTAATGACTGGAATCAGGTGTTTTGGATATGAGACGCAAAAGTTATGGTTGTTTTACTATAGGCTGTACATCAATTACAAGATTATTAAAGATGGACTTGGGCTTTTCATCATTTAACTTATTATTCTTAAGTAAAAGCCCAATCCGAATTAGAGAATTATAAATAGGCTTTTAGATCTCCTTTTCACACACAATTAATTACGCTTTACATTACGCTTCATTATTTTCAAGTCAGAGCAAAAAGGCAGGAGAGAAAGCTAGAACTGGAGAATTTCCATTCTTCCAACAATAGGCAATCCAATCCTTAGATTATTCATTTCTTTTCAGTAATTGAGAATGGTGAATATTATTTATTTATTTTCAGTTTTAATTCGAACATGAGTTAAATTCCTCAATACTTGAGAATCACACTTATGGGTTGAAGCCCTAGTCAATTAATTTCTATTTTACGAATTTGGGATTTTACTATTTAATCTAAGTTGGGTATTTTATATTGGATATTATTTTGTTCTTTTTACTATTTCTTTTCGGTAAGACTAGAAATAGGTTTTAGTAATTGGGTTATTCACTTTAGTGGATAAGTGATCATCCGATATGGGGGTTTGACTACAGACATAGGTAATATTTGTGTGATGTCCGTTATTGACCGATATGCTTGACTAATAACATAGCCAAAAAGGTAAAGTACATAACATACATAAGTAAATTTACCACCTTAGAGGGGTTTATTTTACCGTAGGATAGCTCCTAGGTCCACCCGACAGGGGGCTAGGAGATATTAGAGTCCTGACTAGTTTACAAATACCAACTTTACCCTTAAATGGAAAGAGTAATTATATTAACTTAGGTGGATCCCTTGCGAGACTTAAGTATATCTCTCATCCTTGCGTATATACCTATTGATGTCTCCTCATTTTTTATAATAAAATCTACTTCTGAGACATCATTTTAGGCGTATTTATTAGTTTATAGGTCGACTTTAGCTTGATTTAGTGCACTTTCCAATTTTGGGTCTTGAATTAATTAATTATTATTATTAGAGCATATTGGATTTAATTATTTATTTAATGTGAAGCTTTAGAGATATATGGTAATTAATTAGAGTCCAAGTTGGTAAAGAGAGCTAAAGGAAAGAAGATAAACATGGGAATTGAAGATAAGGAAGTAAAAGCTAAAAACATGGAAAAGAAAAACCTGCCTTAAATCTGAATTTCTGCACCTACGACCACAAATAAGATTATATCTTAAAAACGGTGAGGAATTTGGAGAAACGGTCAAGAGAAAAGTTGAAGAACTTTCCGAGGCGATGAATTTGGTGTACTCATACGCATCAATCGGATAAATATTGAAACTGCTAGGACCAAACGAAAAACGGGGTTGAATGCATGTTTTTGGGCTACGAATTTGAGTTGGGCTTGGAGCCCATATTTACCTTTTCCTTCAAGAAAACGAATTAGGTCAACCTATACACTATAAATACAGCCTCTTAGCATTAGAAAATCATCCTTGTTTAAAACTTAAGCCAAGAGGAAGCTTACAACACAAGAAAAGAAGTCTGGAAAGAGCTGTTCATCAATAATGTCTTCTTCTACCTTTGAATTTGTAATTTCTTCCTTTTCTTCCATCAATATGAACTAAATTTCCATTAGCTTGAGTTTTTAGCATATATGTATGAACCCTAGTTTTGGTTGACATCTATCTAATTTGGGAATTCTATGTTTTAAATTGAATTATTGTTTTTATTCTCTGTTTATGTGTTTGGAATTATATTCTGTGTTCTTGTGGAAGCGCGCCCATATAGAATTACCATCTATAGTTAGGTCACCATTGACAACGGTGTTTAAACACATGTTTAGCACATAACGTCTAGTATTCAGTTTAGATCTGACAAATCAACCTAACTAGATAGTCACCATGGTTTAGTGTATTGTTATTTACCAATTGCAGGAACAGTTTGCTTAGGACACCTTATTGACACAGGTAAATCCTATTTAAAACTACCTAGCGCAATTGGAACCGATTATTGAAATACTACATAATTCACCCTTACATGTTTAGAACGGCAAAACTAGTGGGGATTGCATGCTATTTACTCAAGCTATATTCTCATACTACTTCTTATCTTGCATTTAAATTTCTGTCTTTAGATTATTAGTTTGATTTAGTTAATTGAAAACCAAATAAAAATCTATTTGTCTTTTACTTTTCAGCGTTTTATTTGTTCTAGCTTTTAATATTTGCACTTGATTATTGCATAAGATTCCCCTAACCTTCGTAGTCTCTGCGGAACGAATCTTACTTAATCATTAAAACTTGCATATGATCTGTATACTTGCAGAATCGTGCTCAGTTTAAGGTTTTTATTTGCATCTAATTATTATATCTTTTTATCGCACCCTAGGCCACACCAAGTTTTTGGCGCCGCTGCCGGGGACTACATCGTTAGTCCTTGTGCATATATCTTGTGCTTTTATTCCAGTTAGTTCTATTTTACGCTTTTGTCTTTTAGTTTTGTTTTATAGATAGTTACATATGGAGAATCCAAGGAGACTTGAGTTACCCATCGAGATTAGAGTGCAACCACGAGAAATTCACGCTCCAGAAATCCAAGCCGCTAAATTTAGGCATGATCCAGGGATGTTAACGCGGTTTGCAACTCATGGGCTATTTAGCTGTGCTGCACAACAAGATCTGATCCGATATATTCAGAAATTCATGCAAATCTGTGATGCTTATATCGTAAGAGGAGTTACTAGGGAACAAGTGTATCACGTGATGTTCCAGTTCTTCTTGACCGGAGGTGCAAGCAACTGGTATGATACCCAATATCCTCATGTCATTCCAGATTGGGACAAGCTTCAAGCAAGATTCCTAGACCAATTCTATCTGGTTAGTAGACGATTAAAAGATATGTTGGAGCTTGATCAGTTTATACAGGAAGACAGAGAGAGTTTGGGTGAAGCATGGTTACGATTTAATGAAAAGAAGGCGAGATGTCCATACCATAAATCATCGTCGGAATATTATTTAACCTTGTTTTATGGAGGACTTAATGACAAGTCAAGGGAAAAAGCAGATTCGTTAGGAAACAAAGGTTTTGTGTTACTAGATCCTGAAGAAGCCGAAATGTGTATAGAGAGAATTCTTGAGAACGAGAGAAGGTGGCCAAGGAAACCAGAAAAAGAAGACATTTCATAATCTCTGAAGCTTAATGAATTGGCCCAACAACTCGAAGGACTAGAAGAACAAGCTCGAACAATTGCTCAGGTAAATGTAGTACGTACAATACCTTCGTGTCCTGGTTGTGGATCAAGAAATCATGTGCGGGAAAGGTGTATGAATAATCCAGCCTTAGCTTCCGTTACATATCCTCAAGATAACTATTATTCTAATGGTTATACTTATCCTCAAGAATTCTACGCTAATTATCAACAACCTCCACAACAAAGAAGTTGGGTTAGAAATCAAGAGACTTATCATCAACCCCAACCTCAATCTTATCATCCACCACAACCTATATATCAAAAGGCGCCCATTGTTGAAAAAGCTTGTCAAGAAACGAAGAAAGAACCACCAAAACAATCAATGCAACTGGCAGAGAAAGAACAAACCTTGATCTTGAATTCGAGTATGGATAAATTAATGCAAGCAATTGAAAACAATATGAGTTGTAGCCAACAGAAAATTCAAGCTCAGGAGAAGGTAATCAAGAAACTCGAGCAAACTTTATCACATATGGCAAGTACATTGCAAATTAGGCCGAAAGGGCAACTTCCAAGTGATACTATTTCTCCTAGAGATGATTATTGCCATGCAGTTGAATTGCGAAGTGGAAAACAACTACCTCCTCCAAGATTAGAACCAAGACCAATCCCTATTCCAGAAAAGGGGGGAGAAGAAACAACAGAAGATATAGTAGAAGAGGTAGTTAAACAAAAGAATGTCCAAGCCGAGACACCTGAAAAAGCAAGAAAACCAGTGGAACTTGATACACGCCCTCCACCACCATACCCTTCACGTGTCAGAAAGAAGGACAATGACCTGGCATTCAAGAAGTTCGTTGACATGTTGCGCAAGTTAGAGATTAATATGCCGTTTGTTGAAGCTCTCAAGAGAATGCCGAAATATCTAAAATTCATGAAGGACATTCTTTCCAACAAACGAAGTATAGAAACTGTAGAGACAATTGGATTGCCTGTGGAGTGTAGTGCTATATGTCAAAATAAGTTACCACTGAAGCTAGAAGATCCCGGAAGTTTTACAATTCCCATTGGCATTGGAGATAATTGGACCGGGAAAGCATTTTGTGATTTAGGCGCGAGTATCAATCTCATGCCAAGATCCCTGTTCGAGAAGCTTAACATAGGAGAGGTAGTACCCACATCTGTGGTGTTACAAATGGCGGATCGCTCTCTCTCTCTTGACCAGTAGGTAAAATTGAAGATGTTTTAGTTAAAGCTGGTTCTTTTATTTTTCCTTGTGATTTTATTATTCTTGACTACGACGCGGATAAGACTGTCCCCATCATCTTGGGTAGACCATTCTTAGCCACGGGGCGTACACTAATAGATGTTGAGAATGACGAGTTGATCATGAGGGTACAAGACGAACAGGTACGATTCAATGTGTTTAAGGCTATGAAGTTACCGAATTCAAAAGATGAATGTTTCAAAATAGATGTCACCGGAAAAATTACACAAGAAGTCTTCAATGAAGCAAGCTTAGATGATGATCTTGACGAAGCCTTAGCACTTAAGAGAAAATCGAGATTCCCCCTGAAGAAGTTGTTGCATTAGGATCAAATATACGAGAACTACTTCGAGAATCAGGTGACATTGAACCAATAAAGCAACCATCGATTATATGTCCACTTGTTCTCGAAGAAAAACCACTTCCAGATCATCTACGCTATGCATATCTAGGTACGAACAAAACTTTTCCTGTTATTATTTCTGCTAACCTTTCAGGTCCTCAAGAAGAGAAGCTACTTCATGTACTTCGCGCAAACAAAGAAGCAATCAGATGGACTATTGCTGACATCAAGGGAATTAGTCCTTCCGTTTGCAAACATAAAATCATTCTTGAGAACGAAAGTGGGCGATCTATAGAGGGACAAAGAAGACTCATGACAGCTATGAAAGAAGTGGTGAGGAAGGAAGTTATCAATTTGTTAGACGCATGAATTATCTATCCGATTGCTAGCAGTGATTGGGTTAGTCCAGTGCAATGTGTTCCAAAGAAAGGAGGTATTACTACTATCCTTAATGATCAAGGTGAATCCATACCATCAAGAACAGTTGTGGGGTGGCGAGTATGCATGGACTACCAAAGACTCAACAAAGCTACAAAGAAAGATCACTTCCCGCTACCATTCATTGATCAGATTCTAGACAAACTTGTAGGGAGGGAGTACTATTGTTTCCTTGACGGATATTCAGGTTATAATCAGATTTGTGTGGATCCCCTTGGTCAACACAAAACAACTTTTACTTGTCCGTTTAGCACCTTTGCGTATAGGAGGATGCCGTTTGGTTTATGTAATGCACCTGCCCCGTTCCAGAGGTGCATGATGGCTATATTTTTGGACATGATTGATAAATAGTTGGAGGTTTTTATGGATGATTTTTGGTGTTTGGAGATAGTTTTGATGATTGTTTGAATAATCTTGAGAAAGTCCTTGTGAGATGTAAAGAAAAAGATCTTGTGCTTAATTGGGAAAAATGCCACTTCATGGTTCAAGAGGGAATTGTGTTAGGACATAAAGTTTCGAAGGCAGGGATGGGGGTTAATCGTGCTAAAATTGAAGTTATCAAAACATTACCACCTCCAGTTTCTGTCAAAGGAGTGAGAAGTTTCTTGGGTCACGTAGGATTTTATCGAAGATTTATTAAAGATTTCTCCAAGATCGCCAAACTGCTTTGTTCTTTGCTTGAAAATGATACTCCATTTAACTTTACCTACGAATGTCTTCAAGCGTTTTTGACGATTAAGGAGAAATTGATCTCTACACCTATTGTTATACCTCCTGACTGGAAAGCTCCGTTTGAACTTATGTGCGATGCTAGTGATCACGCTATGGGTGTTGTGTTGGGACAGAGGAAAGACAAGATTTTCCACACGATTTATTATGCAAGTAAGACTTTCAACGCTGCCTAGATGAATTATACAGTGACGGAGAAAGAGATGTTGGCCATAGTATATGCTTTTGATAAATTTCGTTCCTATCTGATTAGGAAGAAAACTGTTGTATACACGGACCATTCAGCTATCAGATACCTTATGGAGAAAAAGGACGCTAAGCCACGTCTTATTAGATGGGTACTGTTGCTTCAAGAGTTCGACATAGATATTCGAGACCGAAAGGGATGCGAGAATCAAGTTGCTGATCATTTATCAAGGCTCGAAGGATCTGATGCGAACAAGGAACCATTATTGGTTAAAGAGGTATTCCCTGATGAACAACTTTTTTCTATTAAAGATGCGTTTGTGCCATGGTATGCAGATCTAGTCAACCTCATTGTGAGTGGTGTATTCCCCAAGGATATCCACCCACAACAAAGACAAATATTATCTCACCAGGCTAAACAATACTATTGGGATGAACCGTACCTCTGGAAAATTTGTAGTGACCAAGTAGTTAGAAGATGTGTTAATGAAGGCGAAGTTGACAAGATCATAGCAAGTTGTCATAGTTCACCTTATGGAGGTCACTTTAAAGGCGATAGAACTGCAGCTAAAATTCTTCAATCCGGTTTCTATTGGCCTACCCTATACAAAGATTGTCATCGTTTTGTCCAGTCATGCCAAAGATGCCAGTTCACTGGTAATATATCAAAAAGGGACGCGATGCCGCTTAACAATATTCTAGAAGTCGAAATCTTTGATGTATGGGGTATAGATTTCATGGGCCCTTTCATCACTTTCCATGGTAATCTTTATATTTTGCTTGCGGTAGATTATGTATCAAAATGGGTAGAAGCAATGGCAACACCAAAGAACGATGCTCAAACAGTGATTAAATTCTTATAAACAAATATATTTTCAAGACATGGTACGCCACGTGTTCTCATCAGTGATAAAGGTACCCATTTTATTAATGCTCAACTGAGAAACCTTCTTCGAAAGTTTGGAGTGAGACACCGCATTTCAACCGGTTATCACCCACAAACTAACGGTCAAGCTGAAGTTTCCAACCAGGAAATCAAATCTATTCTTGAGAAGACCGTGAACAAAACGAGGAAATATTGGTCTTTAAAGCTAGATGATGCTCTCTGGGCTTACAGAACAGCATTTAAAACACCAGTTGGGGAATCTCCATGTCGCATGGTCAACGGAAAAGCGTGTCATCTACCTATTGAACTTGAAGCTCGAGCCTTATGGGCTATTAAAACTCTGAATCTAGATCCAGAACTGGTCGGGACGAGTTGGAGGAGTTTCGCTATCTTGCTTATGAAAATTCACGTCTATATAAGGAGAAAACAAAGAGATGGCATGATAGGCGACTCTGTCCAAAGCATTTCGAGAGAGGAAAAAAGCTTTTATTATACAACTCTCGATTTTCGAACTACCCAGGAAAACTTAAATCCCGTTGGGGAGGACCTTACATTGTTACAAAAGTCACACCTCATGAAGCGATTGAAATTGAACATCCAACCGAGCAAAGGACATTCATGGTGAATGGCGAGCGTTTGAAAAGATACCATGATAGTGAGGACTTTTGACGAGAGGAGACGATCCATCTCGTAGAAAGCGCTTAGCCTGAGGTACACGTCTAACTCAAAAACGTTAAACAAAAGTGCTCTTGGGAGACACCCCTTGTTTTAATTGCTTTTTAGATTAGTTTATTGCTTTGTAGTGTATAATTTTAAGTTAGTGTAGATTTTTAATTGTGTTTACAAGCTAATAGGAGAGGAAGGTAGTGTGTTATTGTGCAGGAAATGAGTTTGGGGTCAAAAGGACTTACTTTGAAAAAATTCGGTTCACTGACCGGTATGCCGGTGGGAAAACACGTGCCCACGGGTTGGTGACTCGGGTTCATTGCCGAGAGGTCCCAAAAAGAAAAGCCAGGGGCACCGGTATGCCGCTCAGGGCACCGGTATGCCGGCCAAAGGAGAAACACGTGGCCACGGGGTTCACGCCACGGGTTTTTGACGGAGTGGCTCCTGGACGAAAAACAGCATCTGTATGCCGGTGAGATGGCCGATATGCGAAGGAAAAACACGTGCCCACGGGTAGAGTCTCGGGTTCATTGCCGAGAGGTCCAAGAAGAAAATACGTCCAGCACCGGTATGCCGCCAAAACGGCCGGTATACCGGCGATAGGTCGGTTTTGAAGAGTTCTAATCCTATTTTACTTCTTACCTTATCAAACTTAACCCTAGCCTCTCCCACACGAAATTTTCAGACCCAAACACTATATATAGACCTTGAAGCTTGTACGAACCTTCACAACTAACAGAACAACATCAATAATTCTTTCCTCCATCCTCCATAAACACAAATTCTTCATCAAAATAATCACACTACACCATTAAACACCATCAAGAACATCAAGCTTGCAAGAATTCTTCCAAGATTCATCAAGAAACCTTTCTCTTTCATCAATTCCAAGCAAGAACCTCAAGCTACACCAATTTCTCTTAGCTTTTAATTCATCCTTGGTATAACTTGAGTTGTGGGTAAATCAAACATGACTAATAGATCTGATGCTATGGAATACAAGAGAAAGTGCACCATCCTTGGGAAGAATAAGAAATTGCCTGAAGCCACCATTGAAAAGCCTATCAACCTTGATGAGGCTACTGAAGAATCAAAAGAAAAGGCACCAGCACAACCACTACCAAAGAAATCAACTGCTAGAATGTCTGTACCAGCAAGGCCTTTGAAAAAGATAAAGATTCATGATCAAGGTTCTTCTACTTCTTCCTCTAAAGTTGATCATGATATTCCCCCATGGGCTCTTAATTACAACATGAAGTTGAAGGATTACAAGAAGACAACAGAGAACATTGGGTGAAAGTTACACAGATGCAATCACAGCTGGAAGATATAACCTTGGAAAGGGATATTGATAATTATTCCGATCCCTCCTCTTCGGAGGAGGAGGAGGACATGATGGATCTCTATGGCCAGCCAGGTAAGCCACTCTAACCCTCTTTCATAATACCTTGTATGCATTAGGTAGTTTAGTTAGTTTTAATTTTAAATTTTATTTCTTTCTTGAGTCTTTTTCGAGTCGTGGGGACACGGCTCACTGTTGAGTTGGGGGTGGGGATTTGTTGTCCTCATCTTCTTTTCGTTTTTGCATAAAATTTAAAATTTTTAGGTTGAATTAAGGCATAGAATATGTTGAATGTACCTGTTTGAGCATGATCTAATTAGGTCAATGATAGTGAGTAGTATGTTTTTGAAAGATGTATTAAATCTGTTTAGCATGCATGTATGAAAACAGGAAATAAAAGATAGGAAAGTTAATGAGCAATGCTAAGAAATCACGTTGAAACTTAGGGAGAGTTATTTGGTGTGTAGAACGCGAGGTTTGAAATTAGTTAAAAACCCGCTTATCTATGAACTAATAATGAAAACGTAACAAAATCCGGTAGTTAGAAAAAGGAATAAGGCAGTTCTTCCATGTTTAAACCACTTGAAGCCTTTTATACCTTCTCACCCTTTTATTTGATATTGTTATTATTAATCCGTCTTAGCCCCTCTGAGCCTTTCTAAAGCCTTTTATTGAAACACATTATAATCCATACCCTTAGTTTATAGGACTTATCTATATGACCCGCACTCGAATCGCAAAACCTGAAACAAGTCGTTTTTAGAGTTTGAGTTTGGGGTGGTGCCTATGCTGTAGATCTCGGTTTCGTGGCCTAGGCGGTCGACTGGGGCCTAGCGCCTAGGAGGGACTACGCGGGGCCTAGGCGAGATTACGCGGTTTTGAATCTTGCTATGTAATTTTATATATTTAGTAATACGTGTGTATAATTATGATAATTTTATCTATTTAAGTCATAAAATTCATCTAACACCACTATATTGAATATGAAAAATACTAAAATTAGAGTTATAATATCAATTCAAGAATTTCTGAGAGTAAAATAAATTTAATGGAGGGCCTAGGCGGCAAGTTTTTACCATTAATCGGTGCCTAGGCGGGCTAGGCACCTCTTCCACGGCGACTAAGGCGTTGGGCAAAAATGCCTAGCATTTTTACTAGGCGTAAGCGGTTGAGGGGGGAGTTGACGCCTAGGCGGCGATATCTACAGCATAGACTGTGAGAGCACCTATCCAAGGTACAAGTCATAGAGAGAGTAGTGCTGGAATTGATGAGAAATTTTCTTCATTAGATAATAAATTGAAGAAAACACTTGAGCAACAATTGAAACAACTTACTTTAGCTGTTAAAGAATGTTTTTCAGGTAGGAGAGCTGATGTTAATGTTACACATGAAATATATGGGTGTTCCAATTGTGGTGTACAAGATCATGATTGGGTGTATTGTCAAAGCAACCCAGAATCCGTGATGTTTGTTTCCAACCGAGGGAACTATAATTTAGGTGGTCAAGGTTATCAACCAAACAGAAACTATCCGGGTTTCGAATATTCGAATTCAAAAAGGGCCGCAAATATGACTTATGCATACCAACCACGACCCCAAGGATATAACTATCAACTAAGACCACATAACAACTACCAAGGGGGACAGAATAATGGAAATCAAGCTCAGAGACAACCTCCTCAAGACAACTATACCAATACTATGAATCAGAATGCTCTACCTGCTTAACCTCAAGAAGGTGTGTTAGATGTTCAACAAACTTTACAGACACTAACTGCTATGCAAGAGAAAACACAACAAGATCAGCAAGCTTCTACCGCAGCGTTCAAAATGTTAGAAAATCAAATAGCTTAGATGGAAAAACAGTTGAATCAACGTCCACAAGGGAAACTCCCAAGTGACACTGAAAACCTAAAGCAAAGAGAAGATTGTAATGCTATAGCGCTCAGAAGAAGCTACCACCACCTCCTTTTCCTGATATGAAAGAAAAAGAAACAACTAGGAAGGAGAAAACTGTGGAAGATGTGATGGAGAAAGAAGGTGAGTTAGAAACAGTTGAGGTGGAAGTTGAGAAAATTCTGGAAAAGCCAAAGAAGAAAGATGTTGTGGTAGAAGCAAACTGTCCTCCTCTACCTTTCCCCTCAAGAGTTTAGAAGAAACCAAATATGGCGGACTATCAGAAATTCATGAATATGGTGAGTAAGCTTATCATCAATGTACCATTCTTAGATGCTATCAGAGATGTACCGAAATATGTAAAATTCCTTAAGAGAGCTATCACCAACAAAAGGCCATATCTTGAGAATGAAATGATAGGTTTGCCAGAAGAGTGTAGTGCCATATGCCGGAGTAATTTGCCACCTAAACTACTTGATCTTGGGAGTTTCACGATTCCAATTTCTATTGGTAATAATTGGAAAGGGAAGGCTCCGTGTGATTTGGGTGCGAGTATTAATCTCATGCCCATATCAATTTTTGAGAAGTTGAAGATAGGAAACGCAAGACCGACCTCTATGATCTTGCAAATGGCTGACAGATGCCTCGCACATCAGAGGGACGAATAGAAGATGCCCTCGTCAAGGCAGTTACTTTAATTTTTCCCGTTTATTTTGTTATACTTGAATACGAAGTGGATAGGAATGTCCCCATTATTTTGGGAAGACCATTCCTAGCCACGGGGCGTACTCTTATTGATGTAGAAAACAGAGAATTAACCATTTGTATTCAAGACAATGAGGTAAAGTTCAACGTGTTTAGGGAAATGAAGTTTTTGGATTCCAAGGAGGAATGTTTCCGGGTGGATTCAATTAATCAAGTTACTGGTGGTCCCTTGTGTGTTCTAAAAATAATGCAACAAGGAAAAGAGAACCACAACTGCAAGTGTACAGTTGTCCCAAGTAATATATGTGATAAAAAAGATTCGTTCTCAGGTACGGATTGGTTGACTCTAATGCTTATCAAATAGTGAATAATTGCACGTAAAAGCAAGTAAATTGTTTTAAGAATGTTTGTTTTGTTTTTCGATAACTAAGACAATTAATTAAAAGACTAAATTAATGTAAATATTAAACTAGACGCAAGTAAATAAAATAGCTAGACGCAAGGTATGAGAGGTAGTACTTGAGCAACGCTAGGATTTCACCTAAATCTATTCATTCCATGTATTATTAAAGGGACGAATTCGGTAAATAATAGTGGTCGGGATTCGATTATCTCTTTACCCCCGTCAGGGTGGACTAAGGAGCTCTTCTTAGGTGCTACAAACCCCGTCAGGGTGAATATAGTTCACCTTCGAAAGTTTAAGTTCTAATTACCCAATTGGCCATAGGATTAATTAAGCCTGTCAAGGTCAAATAATTTATATCCTACATTCATTAATTAATTCCGTATCTAGACCCCCCGTCAAGGTGATCCATTCGCCACAAAATGGAATAGCCTTAATACTAAGTCCTGTTATTGATTAATTACTTCAATAATAGTTGATAAAAGCAAATTAAAGAAAAATATTTATTACCCAATTCAATTTCAATTATAATAATCTGAAATCCAAAAACATAGAATGAAATAGATTGGGGTTTAACCCATTAATGCGTTCTTAAGTACCAACTAAATTTAGCTCATAATCGTAAAAATTAGTAAATAAAATTAAAAGAATTCATAATTGTTTTACAGAAATAAAGATAAGAAACCTAATTGAAGAGTTGATTCGGCTGCGAATTGGAGAAGTTGAAATTCTCCCGCTCTTGGCTTCTTCTCTTCCTTGCTTCCGCTTCTACTCTGATGCTCTAACTTTGTGAATAATGAATTGTGTGAGAAAATAGAAGTCTAAAAACCTTTTATACTAATAAATTCGGACTAGGGCTTTCTTAAAAGGTTAAATCAAAATTAGAAAGCCCAAGTCACTAACTTAAGCCCAAATCCCGTAACTGTTGTACACCCTTCACGAAAATGGTTGTAGCTTTCTCAATATAACTCCGAATTGACTCATTCAACATTCTAATTCTTCGTAACTCGATAAGGTACGAATCTTATTCATAACTCAGAGGCTGAATCCATCTTTAGGTAGCTCGAAATCAGCACTTTCCATCAGTCTTCCAGATTTTCAGCTCAAATTTGTCAACTCCTTGGGATATTCTTTGTAGCTTTTGACTTCTTTACACGATATTTGACTTCTATTATCGACTCATCTTCTTGCTAGTATTAGAAAACTATAAACTTTTCACTAAAACACACCATATTACGCGCAAAATCTTAATAAATCAAAATACTAAAATCTAAGGAGAGAAAATGAAATATTGCAAATTATTACTAAAAGTCTATCGAAATAGCCAGAAAATCACCTAATTTGATGTCTCCTAGAGTCATATAAATAGAACAAAAGAGGAGACATCAGCTGCGCATGAGGCATTTAATGATATGAATCTTGATGATGTCTTGCACCCTAACACTTGACTTGCCTGAGATGATGGAAGAGCTTGCCGAAACAGTGGCAACTCTAAATTCTGAAAATCCAAAATATAGGCGTCTAGCCTATAAATCGGTTAGAGAACCGAGGGAATGGTACCTAATAAGAGACCATCAATTGAACCTCCGCCGCAATTATTAGAGGAGCCGCTTCCGTCACACTTGAGGTATGCTAATTTGGGAACTAAGAACACTTTACCTGTTATTGTTTCAGCTACTTTAACAGGTCCTCGAGAAGAAAAATTGTTGCGTCCACTAAGAGCCAATAAAGAGGCGATTGGATCGACTATTGCTATATCAAAGGCAGTAGTCCTACCATTTGCCAACACAAAATTATTTTGGAAGATACAAGTGCATGCTTAGTTGAAGGGCAAAGATGATTGATGCCAGTTTTGACGGAGGTGGTAAAGAAAGAAGTTATCAAATTGCTAGATGCGGTAATCATTTTTCCAATAGCTAGTAGCAAGTGGGTGAGTCCAGTTCAATGCGTACCAAAGAAGAGTTGTATCACTACTATCTTGAATGAACAGAATGAAGCCATACCTTCGAGAACTGTTGTTGGCTGGGGAATGTGTATGGATTATCGTAAGTTGAACAAGGCAACCTGAAAATATCATTTTCCCCTTTCGTTCATAGATTAGATCTTAGACAAGTTAGCTGGAAGAGAGTACTATTGTTTTCTAGATGGGTACTCCGGATATAATCAGATATATGTAGACCCTGTAGATCAACACAAAACAACCTTTACATGTCCTTATGGCACCTTTGCTTATCGAAGGATGCCATTTGGCTGTGTAATGCACCTGCTACTTTCCAGAGATGCATGATGGCAATCTTCTGGGACATGATCAATCACTTTCTTGAAGTATTTATGGATAACTTTGCTGTGTTTGGTGATAACTTTGATGAGTGTTGACAGAATTTAGGAAATGTGTTAATTAGATGCAATGAGACTGATATGGTTTTAAACTAGGAGTAATGTCACATCATGGTTCGTGAGTGAATAGTGATTGGACACAAGATTTTGAGTTCAGGCTTAGAAGTTGATCGTTGATGTCTCCCCATTTGTGATGATTTAATATTAGTTGGAGACATCATTTTTAGTGTTTTAGGAAGTCTAGTAGTCGATTTTCTCATAAGAATTGCACTTTCCTATTTCTTGTCTTGATTTAATGATTTGTTATTTTTAGAGCATATTGGGTTTAATTATTTATTTAGTGTGAAGCTTTAAAAATATATATGGAGATTAATTAGATGCCAAGTCAATTCTAAGAGATTTAAGAAAGAAGATATACATGAAAATTAGAGAAAAGAAAGAAAAATCTAAGATATGGAAAGATAAATTTGCTAAATAAATCTAAATTCCAGCACCTACGAACACAAAAGGGCTCATAACTCAAGATTGGCTAGGAATTTTGAAGAATGGTTTGAAGCAACGTTAAAGATCTTTCTGAAATGATCAGTTTCGACTATTGGAACGCATCAAACGGATAAGTATTGAAGAAGTTATGGTCAAAACAAAAAAGCGGCATATTATTACCATTTTTATATTTTAGAGTTACGAATTTGAGTTGGGCTTGGAGTCCAAGTTACTTGTCTTCCACTCCAAGAAAATGAATTAGGTCTTCCTAAACACCTATAAATACACCCTTAAACCATTGTAAACAGGTCCTTCCTCAATGCCAAGTATTGGCTTAGTCCTTGCTCAGTGCCAAGTATTGGCTTAGTCCTTGCTTGTATCTTCTCAGTTTTAAATAGTAGCTTAGTCCTTTAATTTAATATTCATCCTTAGTATCCAGCTATTCACTCAAGAAGCAAGCTGACCTGTAGAAGAAGACAAGAAGCACGAAGTTGGAGAGTGACAAACTCCTCTTCTACATCTCACATTCTTTATATTTAAGGTAATTCACTATAGATTTGTGGTTTTACCATATTTCTAAGTTATTATTCTGTAAGTTTTACTTTTAATTGTTGGGTTATTATTTTCTGTTAAATTCCATAAGACTATTTGTTATTTTAATTGATTTCAGCTTGGAGTATATTGTTATTATGTGTTTTGACTTATTGTTTCAACCCTAGATTTGGCCAATCATAGGACTATTCTTAGTTATTGACAACACCACATAATCGTCTAGTAGTGGCCCTACTTAGATAGCCATAAAGGTTTGATTTAACCAGCAATCATTACTCAAGGTTTCTTTACCCAAGATCCTGGTAGTGGAGAGGTTGCTCCTAAGTCCACCCTGACGCGGGTTAGGTAGAATTTTGAATCCCGATTAATATATAATGCTCAATTCACCATAAGATTAGAATAACTTAGTAATAGACCCATATTAGTGACCCTAATTTATCTGACTTACATTCATATTTATTTATCTGCATTCGTATTTGCTTATTTCATATCAGATAATTATTCATCTTATCCTATTTTTATCTAAACATCTAAATTCATCTACGCTTATTGAATACAAGTAGATCTAACGGATTAAATCCCTGCGAACGAACTTGACTTATCATTAAAACTTGCAAACGATCTGTAATACTTGTAGTGAGTTTCTCGTGGTAGACAAGGTTGTGTATCCTTTATTATTATCTTATTTATCTATTTATTTATCACGCCTTTGCCCCCACCATGTTTTTGGCGCCGCTGCCGGGGATTTATCTTTAAGTTAAATCTATTTTGTGTTTATTTAGTGTAGAAGTTCTTATTTGTTTTCAGTTTTACGCGTTTTTTTTTGTTTTCTTCTTTCTCGGGGTTTAAATGGCTAATCAACAGTTAGAGCTAGGTTTACTAGTCAATTCCGAGTGCAACCCATTGGGATTTTAATCCCAACTATGCAAGTCGTTCGATTCAAGCCTGATCCTGACTTGATTAATCAATTCGCGAGCTATGGGAAATTTAGTGGTGATACATATCAAGATCCGGCCCAATCTGTTCAGAAATTCATGCAATTTTGTGATGCCTACATTAATGAAGGTGTTACGCTAGAACAGATGTATTATTTAATGTTTGAATTTTTCTTGACCGGGGAAGCAAGCGATTGGTTAGATGATCAACCTCCCTAGCTAATAACAAACTCAGACAAGCTTCAAGAAAGATTCCTTGATCAATTTTATCCTACAAGTATGCGAGTGAAGGAACTGTTGGAGCTTATGATTTCTTACAAGAAGCCGGAGAGAGTGTTGGCGAAGCATGGACGAGATTTCAAAAGAAGTTGGCAAGATGTCCAATACATGGATACACGCCAGAATAACAATTATCCATGTTATATAATGGACTCAATAGAGAGTCAAGGCTGAGAGTAGATGATATGGGTCGTGGTAGTTTTGTCTCTATGGATCCGAAAGAAGCAAATAGTGGTATGGGAACAATCATCGAGACCGACATAAGTTGGTCACAATCACAAACTCCTACCACTATTGTAGAAACAGAGGCAAGGTTTTTAAGCTTGCAAGATCAAATACAACAACTCTCTATAAAAGTTAAGGAAAGCATCCAAATGCCGCCTCAACAGTTATGCCTGCAAGAACAAGCCTATGAAAATCAAGCTAATCATCCACCGGGCTGCAATGTGCACAATGGAAGTCAAGCTTCATCACGTCCTCAAGAAGACATCACTGAGTTAAAAGAGACTATTAGTCAATTCATCAACTTCTCGAAGGACAATATGAGCAGACTTGAGTCAAAGATCGATGCATCAGTAGTGCAAAGCCTGCAACTACGGAATCAAGATCTGAATAACATAATCAACTTTTAGAGAAGAATGTGATGCGGCTCACTACAGTCATAGAACAAATGCAAAGTCAACTCTTACAATTGACCCAAAATACAACATCTAACATGAAGAAGATCCAATACGTTGACGACAAGGTGAAGACTATTAGTCTTCAAGTTGAAAAGATGAAGGAAGCGCTACCATATCCATCAAAAGGGGATGTCCTACCAAACACGTCAAACGTAGATAGGATGCACTTAGATGAGATAATTGTTGAAGATTGGGTTGAAGAGGTTGAACAATGTGAGATTAAGAAGCCAAGAGTGGTTTATGAACCAATAATTGAAGAGAGAAGGAGAGTAAGACAACCACCCCTACATTTATATTATCCCGTAAAGGAGCAACAAGAGAAGTGTATGGAGGCGTTAAAACAAGTGAAAATTAACGTCCCTTTACTCAAAGCTATAAAACGAAGGCGAAGCTATGATCAATTCTTTATGGAGGCACTCTCCTATACGGAAAGGTTCACAAAATCCAAGTCTGTGACACTCAATAAAGGAATATCAACGCAAGTTCAAAGAAGGTTACCACCGAAGCGTAAAGATCCTAGAGATTTTAACCTCTCAATCAAAATAGGTGGTATATTTTATGGAAAAGCAATGTGTGATTTAGGGGCAAGTGTGAATATCATGACCAAAAGTGTATTCAAGAAGATTGGTATTAGTGATGCGAAACCGACATCCGTAATCTTACAACTTGCGGATCAATCATCATCAAATCCGTGGGGAGTAATCGAGGACGTGCTCGTCCAAGTAGGTAACCTTGTTATTTGGTGGTCATGTGTGTGTTCTAAAATAAATGCAAGGAGAAAAGAGAACCACAACCGCAAGTGTACGGTTGTCCCAAGTAATAATAGTGATAAAACAGATTCGTTCTCAGGGACGGATTGGTTGACTCTAATGCTTATCAGATAGTGATTAATTGCACGTAAAGCAAGTAAATGATTTTAAGATTTGTTGTTTGTTTTTCTAATAACTAAGACAAATAATGAAAAGACTAAAGTAATGCAAATATAAAGCTAGACACAAGTAAATAAAGTGTTTACGCAAAGTGGGAAAGCAGTACTTGAGAGACGTAAGGGTTTCACCTAATTATCATTCATTTCATGTATTGTTTAAGGGACAAATTAATAGATATGCATTGGTCGGGATTCAGAATTCTCCTTACCCCCGTCAGGGTGTACTAAGGAGCTACTATCAAGTGCTACAAACCCCGTCAGGGTGATTATAGTCCACTCTCAAGTGATTAAGTCTAATTTACCCAATAGGCCATAGGTTTAATTAAGCTCGTCAGAGAATCTAATTTCTAACCTACATTTATTAACTAGGTATGTATCTAAACCCCCCGTCAAGGTAATCCAATCGCCACTAATTGGAATAGCCTAGATACTAAGTCCTATGATTGGTTCATGACTCCAATTACAGTTAATAAAGGCAAATTACTGAAAAATACAATTTACCCAATTCGATTTCAATTATTAAAATCCCAAATCCAAACACATGAAATAAAATCAAATTGGGATTAACCCATTATACGTTCTCAAGCACTAATTATGTTTAGCTCATAATTATTGAAAAGACAAAAACTAAAGAAATAATTGGGTTCATAATGTTTTACAGAATAAAATAGAAAAACCTAATTACGGAATTGAATTGGCTGAGAATTGGAGATATAGACAGTCTCCAGCTCTTGCTTCTTCTCTTCCTGCCTCTAGCTTCTTCTCTGGTGTCTGACTCTTAAGTGTATGTTATGTTATGAAAGAGGTCTGTTAAAATAGAAGTCCAAAACCCTTTTATAAGCTGAAAATCGGATTAGGGCTTTTACTAAGGATTGAGTGAATATTAGAAATGCCCAAGTCCACTAATTAAGCCCAAATCCCGTAACTGCTGCACCACCTCCACTAAAACAGCTCTAACCGGCTCGTTTCAACTCGGATTGACCTCATTCTAGTTGCTAAAGTTTCGTAACTCAATGGGGCACGTTTTCTCTTCACAAGTCAGAGGCTAAATCCGTTTTTAGATGGCTCGGAATCAGCAATATTTGGCAACTTTCCAGATTTGCAGCTTAAAATAATCAATTCTTTCGGGATATTTCTTCTTGCTTTGACTTCATTACACGATCTTTGACTTTATTCTTGGATTCCTCTCCTAGCTAGTATTCAAAACCTACAAACTTTTCACTAAAATACACAATATTACGCGCAAAAACTTAATAAATGAAAAATACTAGTATTAAAAGAGGAAAATCGATTTATTGCATTTTAATACCAAAAGTCTATCTAAATAGTCAAATAAACACAAAAAATGATGTTTCCCAAGGGCATAAAATTAGAACATTTAGGGAGACATCATTATTCCCACGGACTTTATTATTCTTGACTATAAAGCAGATAAGAACGTCCCATTCATTCTTGGGTGTCCATTCCTAGCCACCGGCGACACCATAGTGAATGTGAATGAAGGAACCGTGACTCTAAGTATTAAAGATGATTTTGAAACATTCTATGTTTCGGGAAAGAAGAAGAAAAAGAAGTCACAAGAACTATATCCAATCAGAGTTGTAACCAAGAAGCCAGAACCTGTAAGCCCCCAAGAAACCATGGGTAAAGAAATTGAGTTTGGGGTGGGAAACAAGGTAGCATGGAAACCTCCCTTTCCCAAACATAACAATTCTTGGAAAGGGCCATACATCATCACGCAAATTATCTCAGCAGGAGTGGTAAAAATAAAAGCTATCGATGGGTGCAAGCTCAAGTTGTTAAGTGTTAATCACCTCACTCACTAATGGGGAGGCTATAAAAAGAAATAATCGAGGTAACTCGTCTAACTTTGAAAGACGTTAAACAAAAGTGCCCTCTGGGAGACATCCCATAATATTTTATGTTGTTATATTTTAGTTTAGATTAGTTGTTTTTAGTTGATATAGCATTATTGAGGAAGGTATTAGTGTTTTTGATGTTCAGGTATTAAAGAAATCGAGTTAGGGAAGAAAAAGAAATTTTTGGGAATATTCTGACCTGCTCACCGGTATACCGTCAATACCACCGGTATGACGGTAAGCCAAAAATCAGTGCCCAAGGGTTCACGCGTCGGGTTCTTTGCCGAGAAATGGATATTCGAAAATTGCTGCACCGGTATGCCGGGAATACCAGCGGTATTCCGGTGAGCCAAAAGGGGTGCCCACGGGTTCGCGAATCAAGTTTATTGCCGAAACGATTTATTTCGAAGAGGAGCACTGGTATGCCGGCCACACCGGCGGTATGCCGGCCTGAGCCGCTGGAAAGAGAAAAGAATTTTTTTAGGTTATAAAGAAGAGGAGGTGAGTTCTAGTCCGAATTTCTAAATCCTTAAGCCTCAATTTCTTCTCCAAACCTCTCCCAACTCCATTAAAGCTTCAATAAACCTTCACCTAACATAAAAAAACTACCAAATCACCATGAATTTACATCCAAATCCTTCCCTACATCATTACAAAGAAGAATCAATCACCCAAATCATATCAAAACACCTAGAATCCAAGAATCAAAACCATCAATTTTAAAATGTTTTTCCGAAATTCCTTAAACCCATATCATCAAAGCTTGATTCCATCATACCCGCATAGAGAATTATCATCCTAACCCCTTTCCTAACCCAAATAAAGCTTGTTCCACCTATGATCAAGAATTACAAATTTCAAGAGTGTTTAAAGCTTTGAGTTGGGGGTCAAAATAGATGGTGAAAAGAATAGAGATATTATCAAGTGTTATGGGAGATGAAGTATCAAAGCAAGGTAATGGGTAAGATCAAGAATAAATGAATTGAGATAGGTACTAATTCGGGAACAAACAAGAAGGATAATTCGAGTCAAGCAATTAGGGAGGCCTCCACCATTTTAAAAAATAAGAATCAGAGAAATAAAATCTAAAATATTTATTAGGGTTTTTTGCATATCCATATTACAAAGTTTAGAGAGAGAAAGACAATACATTTTTAGTTCGCCGTTGTCAATCTTTGTGTAGTGCTACTATCGATTGACTTGAGTCCGTTGTATCCTGGGAGATCATCGCTATCAATTGTGAGCACCATAGTAGGGCGAATAGATCTTAAGGACATTGAACCCAGTTCAAGCCTCAGAATTTCTTTTTGCATTTTGTACTGTAAGTTTATCAATTATATTTCTTAATTCCTGCATTTATATTTAGTTAAATTTATTTGTTTACATGTTTTAACACACCAGAAACAACAAATTGTTTACCACTTCGCAATTCAACTGCATGACAAGCATCATCTCGAGGAGCAATAGTATCACTTGGGAGTTGCCCTTTTCGCCTATTTTGCAATGTATTCGCCATGTGTGATAAGGTATGCTCGAGATTTTTTATCACCTTTTGTTGGGTTTGAAGTCTTCGTTGGCTCATCTTCATATTTTCTTCAACTACTTGCATCATCTTAGTCATGCTTGAACTCAAACTCAAAGGTTGTTCTTTCTTTGCTAGTTGCATTGACTGTTTCGGTGGTTCTTGATAAGATTTCTCAACAATTGGCGCTTTCTGATGTATAGGTTGTTGTGGATAATAGGATTGAGGTTGGGGTTTATGATAAGTCTCTTGATTTCTGACCCAACTTCGCTGTGGTGGAGGCTGATATATATCGTAGCTTTCTTGAGGATGATCATAACCATTAGAATAATGGTTACTTTTAGGAGATATAAAAGAAGCTGAGGCTGGATTATTCATACACCTTTCCCACACATGATTTCTTGATCCACAACCTGGACACGAAGGTATAGTATGTACTAGATTTACCTGAGCTATTGTTCGAGCTTGTTCTTGTAGTTCTTCGAGTTGCTGGCTCAATTCCTTGAGCTTCAGGGATTCTGAAGTTTCTTCTTTTTCTTCTGATTCACTTGGCCAACTTCTCTCGTTCTCAAGAATTCTCTCCATACAAATTTTGGCTTCTACAGGGTCTAGTAACACAAAACCTTTGTTTCCTAACGAATATGCTCTTGCCCTGGACTCGTTAGTAAGTCCTCCATAGAATATGGTTAAAGAATATTCTGGCGATGATTTATGATATGGACATCTCGCCTTTTTCTCATTATATCGTAACCATGCTTCACCCAAACTTTCTCCGTCTTCCTGCATAATCTGTTCAAGCTCCAACATATCTTGTAATCTTCTACTAATCGGATAGAATCGGTCTAGAAATCTTGATTGAAGCTTATCCCAATCTGGAATAACGTGAGGATATTGGGTATCGTACCAATAGCTTGCACCTCCAGTCAAGAAGAACTGGAACATAACGTAATACATCTTCTCCTTAGTAACTCCTCTTACGATATAAGCATCACAGATCTGCATGAACTTCTGAATATATCGGATCAGATCTTGTTGTGCAGCACCGCTAAATTGTCCATGATTTGCAAACTGTGCTAACATCCCTGGATCTGGCCTAAATTTAGCGGCTTGGATTTCTGGAGTGCGGATTCCGCGTGGTTGCACTCTAAACGAGATGGGTAACTCAAGTCTCCTTGGATTCTCCATCTTTAAAAATATGTAAAACAAAAACTAAAAAGACAAAAGGACTAACGATATATGCACAAGGACTAACGATGTATTTCCCCGACAGCGACGCTAAAAATTTGGTGTCGCCTAAGGTGTTAGAAAATAATAGATAAATAAGTGCAATAAAACACCCTAGACTAGCACGGTTCTGCAAGTATACAGGACGTATGCAAGTTTTAATGAATAAGTAGAATTCGTTCCTCAGAGACTACGAAGGTTAAGAAGAACTTATGCAAATATTCAAGTGCAGATATTAAGAAGCTAGAACAAATAATACGCAAGAAAATAAAAGAAAAGATATTTTGATTGCTTTTAAAAACTCGAAATTAAACTAAGAAAGTAAAAGACATAAAATTAAATAAAAGAGATAAGCAAGTAGTATGAGAGATTAGCTAGAGATAGTAGCAAGTAATCTCCACTAGTTTTGGTTATTCTATCGTCTAAGGGTGAATTGTGTATTATGAAATAATCAGGATTCTAAATTCCCATACCTTAGACCTTGAGAGAGACTAAGGGGGCTATAGACACATCATGAGGCAGCCTAAACCTAGGGTAATCAAGCTCCACCAAGGCCCTAAGCAATTTAATTCCAATCATGATGATAGTGGTGAAAACGTACCCTAATGATTATCTAGTTAGGTTGATTTGTCAGGTCTAAACCTTATTCTAGACGTTATGTGGTGTTTCAATAGTTAAACACCCAGCTAAGGTGATCATCTAACTACTATTACGGTAATCCTATACGTTGCGCACTGCAAGGAAAACAGACAATAAATCAAAACGCATAAACAAGACAGAAAACATAAATTCCAATTAAATACCGTAGTATCCCAAATCAAATAGAAAAACTAGGGTTCATACATAAATGCTAAATCTCAAGCTTAAAGTAAATTAGTTAATACTAGAGAAAGAAAAGAAAGAAATTACAAATTTAAAGATGGAAGAAGATATGATATGGTGTTCAGCTCCTTCCAGACTTCTTCTCTTGTGTTGCAGCTTCCTCTTAGCTTAAGGTTTTGCCAAGGATGATTTTCTAATATTAAGAGGTTGTATTTATAGTGTATAGGAAGACCTAATTCGTTTACTTGAAGGAGAAGGTAAGTATTGGACTCTGATGTCTCCCTAATTGTTCTTATTTTCGACCCTTGGGAGACATCATTTTTGGTGTTTATTTAATTAATTTGATAGACTTTTGGACTAAATATGCAATAATCCGGAATTTCCGTTTTATTTCTAGCATTTTTAATTTATTAAGCTTTTGCGCGTAAAATTGGTATTTTTAGTGAAAAGTTTACAGGTTTTAGATGTTAGCTAGGAGAGGAATCCGAGGAGAAAGTCAAAGATCGTGAATTAGAGTCAAGACTTGAAGATAAATCCCGAAGATATTATTTTTTTTAGAGCTGAAAATCCATTTTCCAGGCCATAGATTGCTGATTTCGAGGTTCTTAAGCGATGATTTAGCTGTTGACCTTTCAAGAGAAAACATTCCTTATCGGGTTACGGAACTTTAGAAACTGGAACGAGGTCAATCGGAGTCATAACGCATCGGGAAAAGCCGTTTTAGTGAAGGTGTATCAGCAGTTACGGGATTTTGGGCTTAGAATTTGGGCTTGGACATTTAATTAGTATTTTATTTTCTGGTCCAAGCCCTAATCCGTTTTTATGCTTATAAAAGGAGGTCTGGACTTCTATTTTTCAAAAAATTCACATTCCACAAGATTAAACACCAGAGAGAAGCAACAAAAGGAAGAAAGAAGAAGCTGCAAGAACTGGAGAGGGTCTATATCTCCGTTCTCAGTCATTCCAAATTCCGGAAATTAGGTTCTTTTTAATTTTAATTTTGTAATCAAATATGAATTCCATTTCTTTTAATTTAGTTTTTCCTTTTAATATGAGCTAAGCTTTTCATAGTGCTTGAGAACAAACAATGGGTGATTCCCAATTTTATTAAATAACAAATGTTGAATTTGGGTTTCTGTTAAATTAAATTAGATTGGGTCTATTACTCTTTTCGATAATTTGTGATTATTTACTGTTTTTAGAGTCACGAACTAAGAACAGGTATTAGTATCTAGGCTATTCCACATATGTGGCGTGTGGATCATCCTGACGGAGGGTTTAGGTATAGAATTAATTATTCAATCTAGGATAGAAGCTATTGATTCTGACGAACTTAGCTAATTCTAGGGCCAATGAGGTAATAAACTTAAACATCCAACGGTGGATCATATTTACCCTGACGGGACTAGTGACACTTTAGGATCGCCTTATAGTCCACCCTGACGGGGGTATAAGGAATTTAGAATCCCGACCATTGTAATTGACCAATTTAGCCCTTAAACAACATAAGTTAGGAAATAAGATTGGGAGGATCCTTGCGTTCTCAAGTACTACGTCTCATACTGCGTTTTCACTCATTTTACTTGCGTCTTAGCTTTTATTTGCATTTATTATTTGTCTTTCATTTAGTAGTTTTAATAAACAAAACCAAACAAACATATTTTATTTACTTGCTTTCATAAGTGCAACCAATCATTATTTGTTAAACATTGTAGTCAACCATCCCGTCCTTGGAACGAATCTGTTTTATCATACATACTACTTGGGACAACCGTGCACTTGCGGTTGTGGTTCGATTATTATTTGCATTTATTTAGAACACACAAAGGACCACCAGACTCCTAGCCCAACTCAAATTCGTAGCCCAAAATCATGGAATCAACCCCATTTTTCTTTTGGTCCTAACAGCTTCAATTATTATCCGTTTGACGCATATGAGTAGTCGAAATTCATCATCTCGGAAAGATATTTAACTTTACTCTTGACCGTTTCTCCAAATTCCTAACCGATTTTGGAGATATGATCTGATTTGTGGTCGTAGGTGGTGAAATTCAGGATCATGGCAGCTTTTCCTTTTCCATAATTTTAGCTTTTGTTTCCTTATCTTCAATTTCCATGTTTATCTTCTTTCCTTTAGCTCTTGGAACCAACTTGGTCTCTAATTAATTACCATATATCTCTAAAGCTTCACACTAAATAAATAATTAAACCCAATATGCTCTAAAAATAATAAATAATTAATTCAAGACACAAAATAGGAAAGTGTATTAAATCATGTGAAAAACGACCTATAAACTAATAAATACAACTAAAATGATGTCTCCAAGTAGGATTAATTCATGACAAATAGGGAGACATCACGTTCCCGACTTGTAAAATTGAGTTCTGTGTAAAATAAAAGGTCTATTTATAAGCTCAAAATCGGACTTGGGCTATTACTTAAGTGAATTAATGAAATATTAAAAAGCCCAAATCCAATCTTCTAATTAGTATCCCGTAAGTGGTGTGCACCCCTTAGTAAAACGGCTGTAACTTTCTCAAATCAACTCCAAATTGACCCATCCCAGTTTCTAAATCTTCCTAAGTCAATAAGGAATCAAACCTAATTCACTAACCAAAGGCTAATTCCATGTTTAAGTCACTCAAAATCAGAAATCAATATCAGTCTTCTAGATTTGCAGCTTTCCTTGTCAATTCTTCGGGAAATCTTTTCCCGCATTTGACTTTTCTACACGATCTAAGACTTTAATTCTCGGTTCCTCTCCTTGAATTGGTGCTCCCTAGCATCCATGAACCTACAAACTTTGCACTAAAAACAACCCATTTAACGTGCAAAAGCTTTAAAAATGAAAAATAATAAATTCCAAGGAGAGAAAATGAAATATAGCGAATTAATACTAAAAGTCTATCATATTAGTCAATTATTCACCTAAAATGATGTCTCCTAAGGGCATAAAATTAAAACAAAAAGGGAGACATCACTGAATCAGTGTCTAAGTGCTCGAAAACAAGAATTAGTAACAAGTTTCCATATTTTCCTCTCTATTAGTCAACCTTTGAATATTCTTTTCTTCCTTTTGACCTCTCCGTTTGATCTTAGATTTTAATTCCCACTTCTCCTCCTTGTATTGGTGCTCCCTAGCATCCATGAACCTAAGAAATTTGCACTAAAATCAAACAAATTAACGTACAAAAGCTTTAAAAAAATAACATAATTCAATAGGGAGAAAATAAAATATTTAGAAACAAGTATAAAAGTCTATCGAATAAGTCTAATATTCACCTAAAATGATGTCTCCTAACAGATAATATTTAGAACAAGACAGAGACATCACATCCCCATTCTTTAGTTATCTTTATTTGCATTAGTTTAATTGTTGTCTTTCATTTCTTCTCTCAAAAACCAAACACGTATTTCTTTTATTTATCTCTTAGTTTTAGCAATTAATATCTACTATGATTTCTTATCTAAACAAGAGTTTGAGCTGACCAATAAATCTCTGAGAACGAATCTTATTTATTAAATATAACTTGCAAACGACCTGTGCACTTGCAATGAGTTTTTCATAGTGGTTGAGGTGTGTGTATTTATTACTTTATTTACTTGTTACACATTTTCCACCACTAGCAATATAGACTCCAAGATATATATTGAGCTGGAAAGGCTTTATCATAATCTTCACCAATTATTTATTGTGAACTTTCAAAGTTGACAATGACTTTTTATCGGCACTTGTCTTAATCTTCTAGTGAGACTTTTGGTTTCCTTGTAACTTGACTTGGGGATTTTCGTATATTTTTTACTTCATAGCTTCATCTCATGGTATCATATCATCCATGTTCCGAGGAGATACACACTTAACACAAAAATCATCTTAAATTGCTTCAAAAATATATATATAACTAAGTTTGGCTAATAACTCAAATAACGCCAAATAAATGGATAAATCCCACTTTAGTGCTCAAGAATCCCCGGAATGATGTCTCGTCAGTCTCAAAATCCATCACAAAAGATGAGACATCACTAATCCTCTGATTTTTTTTCATACATGGGTTCTGGGCTAGCTTTCACGCGCCCAACTAATACCACAGAGTATATGCCCGCCCCCCAGGCAAGTCAGAACTAGGTTAGCCATGTCTAGGGAGGATATTCAAACCCTGTACCTCTTGGTTGAGAGATAAGGTCGTGGCTAGTTGAGCTAACCCAATTGGTTAATCCTCCTAATTTCATGGACAATGTATTACAATAATGCATGTAGTGTAAGTAGTATTAAGCCATGTGGATCAATATATTTGGTGAGATCATGTGGAATCCTTCCATCTTAACTTTGAGTCGAATGAGTTATTGGTTCGCCGAGAATCTTATTTTTCATATTTCTTATCCTTTGACCTTGGAATCTTTCGAGGCCTTTGAGTTCTTCTTAGGGTCTAGCGACGAACAATATGTCTTTGTCAACATTCCACGTGTTCGAGGTTTATGTGACATTTTCTCCATGTCAGATTTTATTTTGACGACCCCCTAATCTAAGAATGAAGGAGTATGGTAAAATTATTTGATCTTTTAATATTTTTAGGTAGGAAATATATGGACGACCCCCTAGTTGGCGAACATAGGATGACGGTAGTTTTTTTAATTTTTTTTTTTTGACATTTTCAGGTCTAGATAACATTTGGTCAATCCTTTAGTTTATAATCCTATAAATAGTTTTGAACGTTCGACATTTTTAGATCGGGATAAAATTTGGTCTGCCTATTGTTTATGTACATAAAAGGACGGTAAATTTTTTTGATCTTTTGACATGTTTGGATCGGAATAACAATTGGTTTTTCTCAAAGGATTTATTGATTTCATAAGGAGATTTTTTTTCTTAATGATAATTAGATTAAACCCAATAATTCTACCTCATAAAAAACCGTCAAGGGAAAAGAGAGGAGGGTAACTTCTAATATTGTACATGTTCCTTAAAAATAAATCAGGAAATGCTCTGTTTATTTTCTGGAATTTGGCCCGATTGACAACTTACCCCTCATTGTTTAAAATGCAACTCACTACCCTTTAATTTTTTTTTTCGATGTATGGGTGTCCGGGCCAGCTTATGCGCACCACGACTAATCCCATAGGAAATATACACGCCTCCTCATGCATACTCCCACTTAAACAGAACTAGGTTACCCATGTTCAGGGAGGAGACTCGAACCATGCACCCCTTGCTTACCCCCTTTAAGGGCTCAAGAAATAACACAGCTGAGGGGATTCGAACCCTGTACCTCCTAGTTGAGAGACAGGGTCCTGGCCACTACCCTTTAATTTTTGTTTTCGTGACTCGTTGCCATGTTAACAGTTTATGTCCAAAAACACCATTAAGTGTCACGTGCATGTCACATGCCTGCATTTTTAATACTTTTTTATTTTTAATTCATTTTAATCAATCAATTAACTTAATCTAAGTTTTTTACAAAGTCAAAATAGGTACTCCCTATCCTATATATACCCAAAATAAAACAAATTAATTAAAACAAAAGCAAAATCAAAATCAGAAACAAAAAGAATTGTGTCCATTTTCCACCATTATCACAAGGCTTCTCTACTCCATCAACAATCGAAGAACCAAATGAAGGTAAAAACAAAACAAAAGAAATTCCTCCACACTCACCTTCTTCGCTACTCCATCAACAATCGAAGAACCCAAATGAAGGTGAAAAAAAAACCCTCCACACTCACTATTTTATGATGATGATGATGAGAAGTACATTGAGAAAGACCCTGCTCTTGAGCGACGATTCCAACAAGTATTTTGTAGCCAACCATTGACCCTGCTCTTAAACTATTTTTCCATGTCTAAATGGTTCACCCTTTTTTTCATTTATCCATTGACCTTGTGGATGAAGTTGTTGCTAAGTTGAACATTGAGAGTACTACAAAACCTATGGAGAAAGAGAAAGAATCTACAGCTCGAGTTATGTTAAATAATGAAGTCTCTACTCTGAGATCTAAGATTCAGGCACTTGAGAATACTCAGTCCGAATTTAAATGAAGAAAGTAATACAACTTGAACAAAATATTTCTGAAAGGGAACAAGAAATACGCAGTATCAATGAGTTGCTTAGGAAAGAAAAAGTAAGAGCTGATTCAGAGATTAAGAAAGTGAATGAAGCAATGAAGAAAGCAAAATCTAAAAAATGATCGTGTTCAAGAAGATAAAAAGCTCGCTGATCTTGAAAGAAAAAAAGCTGATGGTCAATTAAAGGCATTACAAATTGAAGTTGAGCAAGTAAAGTTAAAGAGTTCAAAGTTTGAAGAGAAAATAAAGAAGCTAGAAAATGAAATAGAGCAATTGTGTAAAGAGAAGAAAAACATAGCCTTGACATTAACTAAAGCTGAAGAGAAGAAAAAACTTACAGAAGCTGATAAAAGATTATTCCACCTTTGTATGGGAATTCAGAATTTGAGACTAGTCTATTATCTGTTAGTGTTAGGATTTGTGTATTTCTGTCATGGATTCCATTAATCCAGTGTTTAATTGTATCATTAGTCCCTGAGTTATGTAAGCGGTGTTAGCCTCACCTTGTTTTTATTCCCGTTTTAATATTCGACAAATCATCATTTAAACTAAAATTCATTTGGTATCACTTTAAAGGTTTTCCAAAACCCCTCACTAGATTAGTTGTGTTAAATTCCTTTATCTTTAGCTTGAGCTTCAAAAGAGCAGTGTCGCAGTACACCGGACAGAAACTGCGGTACACCGCAGAACCACGGACCAGAGGCGCGGTGCACAGGATAGCCCGTCAGTAAGCTAATGAAAATGCGCGGTACACCGGACCAAGGCGCGGTACACCGGACTGAGGCACGGACCAGGGACGCGGTGCATAGGATAGTCCGACCAGTAAGCTTGAAGTTAAGACGAACGTTTTCGCGGTGCACCGGACCATACCCGCGGTACACCGCAAGAGAGGGTTTTCTGCACTATTACTAGAGGACAAAGCTTATATCCGTTGGAGATAAAATAGATCCGTTAGATAGAAGCCTTTTGACCGTTGGAAGATATTTTCAGCTATATATTGAAGCTCATTCAAGACACAACTCAAGCCTTCCATCTACCAATCTCAAGAGCAATTAATATTATCATTTAAGGAGGTTTCAAAGGAGCATTCAAGTCATATTCATTCTTAAGCTACATAGTTCATATCCACTCATTTAGGAGTTTAGTTACAAAGCTTTTATAAGCACCCCTAAACACTTTTCCCTTTCCTCTTAGTTCTTGTAATAGATTAAGAGAGTAGTGTGAGCATAGGTTTTATGCTTGGTTCCTTGTGTTGGTGAAAACACAAGTGTATTTCCTTCAAGGTTTTGAAGTGGTTGTAAAGGGTTTGTAATCTCACCCGGTTAAGAGTTACGAAGATTAGTTGAGAATCTTGCAAATCCTAAGGAGGCTTCCTTAGGTAGTGGATGTAGGGAAACCGAACCACTATACATCGTTGTGTATCGTTTTCTATCTCTACACTCTTTACATTTCCGCACTCTATATGCTTGATAAAATGCCTACATGAATAGTTTGATAACATTGTCTTTTAGGATTATCTAGTTCTTTACTATTTAGTTTGCTAAAACAATAGGATTCAAATTAGCTTTTAATTTTACTTACTTGAAATAAAATTAGCCGATTAATTTCTATTGTCCTATTCAACCCCCCTTCTAGGACGCATATAGTATATCAATTGGTATCAGAGCCTAGCTCTATTGTACTTAATCGTTTGTAGAGTTAATACGATATGGATTCTAATCAACCGGAAGGTTCATGTTCTACTAGACCTCCGCTTTTTGTAGGAAAAGACTACTTTGGATGGAAAATGAAAAGAGAGATTCATGTCAAAGGAATTGATTACTTTTTGTGGCTTGCTATCAAGAAGGGTCCTTATATTCCTTATGTTACGGGTAGTAGAACGGAGGTGAAAGATGAAGATGATTACAATGATCAAGACATAGCTAAACTCACCAAAAACAACAAAGCTATGAACATCCTCATTAATGGATTAAGTGTCACAGAATACGCTAGAGTTAGTGAATGCAATTCCGCTCATGAAATGTGGCAACTCTTGGAGCTATCATATCAAGGAACGGAAGATATCAAAGAAACTAAGATTGGTCTCTTTATCACTAAGTATGAGCTATTTCGTATGGAGCCCGATGAAGCCTTAAATGCTATGCATCAAAGATTTTCTAACATTGTCAACACCTTGAAGACTCTTGGTCAAGAGTACACCAACAAAGAACAATGCCGAAAAATCTTATTTGCTCTTCCAAGGAAATACAAATCAAAAATCAACTCTATAAGAGACACTAAAGATCTTTCAAAAATGACGGTTCATGAACTCATTTGCAACCTCATGACGGAAAAGCTTGTGCTTGAAGAAGAAAAGATAAGAGATGATGAGGAGAAGAAGATTAAGAAATCTATTGCTTTCCATGCCTTGAGTACCAAGTTGAAAGAACGAAAAGAAAGGAAGAAAAGTGAAGAAGAAGAAAACTCACATGAAGAAGAAACTAGTGAAGATGAAGGAGTGGCTATGTTGGCAAGAGATATGAAAAAATTCATGAGGTACAAACGCTTTGCCAAGAAAGGAAGTTCTTCCTCACCCTACAAGATGAATGTTAGAGCTATCAAACAAGATGAACCCACTTGCTATCATTGCAAGAAAGTTGGTCACATCAAAACTTATTGTCCTCTTCTTCAAAAGGAGAAACCTAAGAGAGCAATGCATGCTAATATCACTTGGGATACTCAAAATTCGGAGGAAGAAGAAAGTGATAACGAAAATGTTAATCTTGTTGCTTTTATGGGAAAACTTGAGAATGATGAAGATGCTTCTTCGGATGATGATACCGGTTCAACTCACTTTGCCTTTATGGCAAATCATGATGAGGTAACTCCTAAATCTAAACTCTCTTTATCTAATGATGATGTTAGTGAACAAGATATTCATGAGGCATTTGATTCTCTCTACAATGATTTTTTAAACTCTATTGAAACAAACAAAGTTTTAACAAAAGATTTAGAATTTGAGAAAAATAGAACTAAAGAGGTTTTGAAAGCTTTGGAAGATTGTCAAAATCTTTGTGATGAATGTATAGATGAAAATGAAAAACTTCATCTTATTGAGAAAAATCTTTTAGAAGAAAAAGCTTTGTTAGAGAAAAAGATTATTGATCAAAATGCTATTATTTTAAAATTTACAAGTGGGCAAGAAAACTTGGATTTGATTTTAGGTTCTCAAAGAATGGCTTTTGAAAAAAGTGGTGTTGGATATGATCCATTCACTAACCAAAAACCTTTGAAAAATGTTTTTATAAAACCAAAAATTTCAAATGCAATTCCATCTTCTTCAAAATCTTCTATCACTTGCACCTATTGTGAAAAACTTGGTCATGATGCATCTCATTGTTACTATCGTAAATTATTGGATTTGGGATCTCTTGTGCCAATTTGGAAAAGGCCTATATGGGTATTAAAAAGAAAATCCACTAACCCTCATGGACCCAAATCGAATTGGGTACCTAAAGCCTAAGTTATTTTTGTTTGTAGGGATTGAGCATCAAGAAGCAAAATATATGGCTCCTTGATAGTGGATGCTCAAGACACATGACCGGGAATCCATCATTATTTACAAATATATATAAAACAAAAGGTGATAGAGTTACTTTTGCCGACAGCACTAAGAAACGCGTTTTGGGTAAAGGTAACATTGGTAATATGAATTCTTTGCTTATCTCTAATGTTTTGCTTGTTGAGGGTCTCTCTTTTAACTTGCTTAGTATAAGTCAACTTTGTGATGTTGGTTATAGTGTTAAATTTGAAGCATCTAGATGTGTTGTTTTCAAAAATGATGAGTTAGATACTATGTTTATTGCAAAAAGATCGGATAATGTTTTTGTTGTTGATCTTGAGAGTCTTATGTGTAAACATATTAAATGCTTATCCGTGGTAAATGATAGTTGGCTTTGGCATAGACGTTTAGGACATGCTAGCATGGATTTGATTTCAAAATTGTCTAGAAAAAAATCTTGTTGTTGGTTTGCCTATTTATAAATTTGATAAAGATAAATTATGTGATGCATGTCAACTTGGTAAACAACATCGTTCATCTTTTAAATCCATAAATAAGGTCATCACCGTTAGGCCACTTCAATTATTGCATATGGATCTTTTTGGTCCCGTTGATGTCACTAGTCTAGGAGGATCTAGATATGTCTTTGTTGTTGTTGATGATTACACTAGATATACATGGGTGATGTTCCTTGCTTTAAAAAGTGATGCCTTCAATGAATTTGCAAAACTTTGTAGAAAGGTGCAAAATGAGAAAGGCTACTCTATTACATGCATTCGTAGTGATAATGGTAGTGAATATGTGAATTCTCCTTTTGTGCATTTTTGTGATGAATTTGGGATTGAGCATAATTTTTCAGCTCCTAGAACTCCCCAACAAAATGGGGTAGTGGAAAGGAAAAACCGAACTCTACAAGAAATGGCTAGAACAATGCTAAAAGAACATAGCTTGCCTACATACATTTGGGTGAAGCCGTTCATACGGCTTGTTATGTGTTAAATAGAGTTCTAATTAGACCCCTTATTAAGAAAACCCATTATGAGCTTTGGAATGGTAGACCACCAACTATTGCTTATTTTCGTGTTTTTGGGTGCAAATGTTTTATCTTAAACACTAGGGACTATTTGGGAAAATTTGATGCTAAATCGGATGAAGGTATTTTTCTTGGTTATTCCACTAAGGGAAAAGCCTATCGCATTTTCAATAAACGTACTCGTACCATTGAGGAATCTATGCATGTTGACTTTGATGAGACTAATCCTTTTTGTATCAAGAAAGTAGTAGATGTTGACTTACATGAAGTTACTCCACAAGATCAACCCTTAGAATCTCCTACTCAAGAATTAAAATCTCATGATGAACCTCCTAAGGAAAATGGTCAAATCTCAAATGTAGCTAGTACGGATTTACCAAAGTGTTGGAAACATATCAAAGATCACCCAAGTGAATTAATTCTAGGTGATCCAAAAGAAGGTGTTACCACTCGCTCTCGTATCATTGCTCTATGTGCTCATCAAGCATTCTTATCTCAAATTGAGCCCATGAATATTAAAGAGGCCTTGCTAGATGATCATTGGATAAACGCTATGCATGAGGAATTAAATCAATTTGAGCGTAGTAAAGTTTGGACATTAATTGAGAAACCAATGGGCCCTACTATTATTGGTACTAAGTGGGTATTTCGCAACAAGCTAGATGACACCGGTATTATCACTAGAAATAAAGCAAGGTTAGTTGCTCAAGGATACAATCAAGAAGAAGGTATTGATTTCGATGAAACTTTTGCTCCGGTAGCTAGACTTGAATCTATTCGTATGCTACTTGCTTTTGCTTGTTATATGAATTTTAAACTTTACCAAATGGATGTCAAAAGTTCTTTTTTAAATGGTTTTATAGATGAGGAAGTTTTTGTTAAACAACCACCGGGTTTTGAGGATCCAAAATTTCCAAATCATGTTTTTAAACTTTCAAAGGCTTTATATGGTTTAAAACAAGCACCTCGTGCTTGGTATGAACGTTTAAGCAAATTTTTGTTAGATGATGGTTTTAAAAGAGGAAATATTGACTCCACTTTATTTATAAAAAGGTCTTCAAAAGATATCCTTCTTGTTCAAATTTATGTGGATGATATAATATTTGGTGCTACTAATGAAAATCTTTGTGAGAATTTTTCTAAAAGCATGCATAAAGAATTTGAGATGAGCATGATGGGAGAATTGAATTACTTTCTTGGACTTCAAATCAAGCAAATGAAGGATGGAATCTTTGTCAATCAAGCCAAATACACAAAGGAATTGATCAAAAAACTTGGACTTGAAGATGCAAAGGAAATTGGAACTCCAATGAGCACATCCACAAAATTAGACAAAGATGAAGATGGTAAGGATGTTGATGAGAAAGCATATCGAGGTATGATTGGTAGCTTACTTTATTTAACCGCTTCTAGACCCGATATTATGTTCCCCGTGTGTCTTTGTGCGAGATTTCAATCCTCTCCTAAAGAATCCCATCTTAGTGCCGTTAAGCGAATTTTTAGGTATTTGAAAGGAACCCTTAGTCTAGGACTTTGGTACCCAAGATTTACCTCTTTTGAACTAATAGGTTATTCGGATGCCGATTATGCCGGTTGTAGACTTGATAGGAAGAGTACTAGTGGTAGTTGCCAATTCTTAGGTCAATCCCTTGTTTCTTGGTCTAGTAGAAAACAAAATAGTGTTGCTTTATCCACGGCCGAAGCCGAATATGTTGCGGCCGGAAATTGTGTGACTCAAATTCTTTGGATGAAACAAACCTTACTAGATTTTGGCCTAGAGTATGATTATGTTCCCATTCGTTGTGATAACACTAGTGCTATCAATCTTACCAAAAATCCTATTCAACACTCTAGAACGAAACACATAGAAATCCGTCATCATTTTATCCGTGATCACACTCAAAAAGGGGATATTGTACTTGAATTTGTCACTTCGGAAAATCAATTAGCCAATATCTTTACTAAACCTCTACCCCAAGATCTTTTTGAGAAAATTCGTTGTGAGATTGGCATGCAAATTCTCTAACCTTCTTATCATGGCATTAGTGTTTAGTGTTTTTTGTGTATATAATCTTGTTGCTAATATTTTCTTGATGTTATAGGGTCCTTGAAGCTTCTAATTGTTATCCATTTACTTCTTTAGTCCTTGTTTTTTACTCAAAATGTGTTTTGACCCCTTAAAATTTTCAAAAAATTGTATCATTAGTTCTTTTTGTTGTTGACAAAGGGGGAGAAATTTTAGTTAAACTTTTTCAAATGCATTTTGTGAGGGGGAGTTTTTATAAAAACTCTAGTGATTAGGTTGAGGGGGAGTTTTTGTTCAAAACTTTATCTTAGGCATCTTCAAAAGTTTATGATTTGTCAAACATCAAAAAGGGGGAGATTGTTAGCCTCACCTTGTTTTTATTCCCGTTTTAATATTCGACAAATCATCATTTAAACTAAAATTCATTTGGTATCACTTTAAAGGTTTTCCAAAACCCCTCACTAGATTAGTTGTGTTAAATTCCTTTATCTTTAGCTTGAGCTTCAAAAGAGCAGTGTCGCGGTACACCGGACAGAAACTGCGGTACACCGCAGAACCACGGACCAGAGGCGCGGTGCACAGGATAGCCCGTCAGTAAGCTAATGAAAATGCGCGGTACACTGGACCAAGGCGCGGTACACCGGACTGAGGCACGGACCAGGGACGCGGTGCATAGGATAGTCCGACCAGTAAGCTTGAAGTTAAGACGAACGTTTTCGCGGTGCACCGGACCATACCCGCGGTACACCGCAAGAGAGGGTTTTCTGCACTATTACTAGAGGACAAAGCTTATATCCGTTGGAGATAAAATAGATCCGTTAGATAGAAGCCTTTTGACCGTTGGAAGATATTTTCAGCTATATATTGAAGCTCATTCAAGACACAACTCAAGCCTTCCATCTACCAATCTCAAGAGCAATTAATATTATCATTTAAGGAGGTTTCAAAGGAGCATTCAAGTCATATTCATTCTTAAGCTACATAGTTCATATCCACTCATTTAGGAGTTTAGTTACAAAGCTTTTATAAGCACCCCTAAACACTTTTCCCTTTCCTCTTAGTTCTTGTAATAGATTAAGAGAGTAGTGTGAGCATAGGTTTTATGCTTGGTTCCTTGTGTTGGTGAAAACACAAGTGTATTTCCTTCAAGGTTTTGAAGTGGTTGTAAAGGGTTTGTAATCTCACCCGGTTAAGAGTTACGAAGATTAGTTGAGAATCTTGCAAATCCTAAGGAGGCTTCCTTAGGTAGTGGATGTAGGGAAACCGAACCACTATACATCGTTGTGTATCGTTTTCTATCTCTACACTCTTTACATTTCCGCACTCTATATGCTTGATAAAATGCCTACATGAATAGTTTGATAATATTGTCTTTTAGGATTATCTAGTTCTTTACTATTTAGTTTGCTAAAACAATAGGATTCAAATTAGCTTTTAATTTTATTTACTTGAAATAAAATTAGCCGATTAATTTCTATTGTCCTATTCAACCCCCCTTCTAGGACGCATATAGTATATCAAGCGGATTTCAAAAAGTAGCAGATATACCTCTGTTTCATTCCAAAAAATAGCAAATATACCCCTGTGAAGAGTTGTGAATGGGTATATTTGCTACACTTTTTAGCATGTTTATATTTGTCTATTTACACAACATATGGACTAATAGTGCAATTAACCCTAACTTTTTATAGTCTTGGATCAAAACTTTTGCTATATATATTGAGTTTATCAATTTAAAAGGTCTTTTTTCTTGATTTTTCAAGCAGTTAAAGAAGATCAAAAAAATTAATCACACAGTTTAAGCAAAACTTTGTAAAAAATGGCGACTCTGAAACACACACAATCTAGTAGAATGTACTCTTGGTGGTGGGATAGTCATATTAGCCCCAAAAATTCAAAGTGGCTACAAGATAATCTCACAGGTAGGTGCTATTAATCTATATTAAGCTATGTATTGAATCTGAATGTAATAGTTAATCATTCTTTTGCAGATTTTATGGTAGAGCCCTTATTATCTTTCCTTTGAAGTGCGAACTATGTTCTTGTTGGTTCAAGAGAGTTTTTACCCATGTAAATCAATTCAATGTTTAATAATTATAGCTGAATGGAATAATTGAATTAATGTCCAGCTTAATGAACTTTCATTCAACAACTGGGTAGTTAAATTATTTTAATTTTTTTCTAGGAAATTGGCATAAAAAGCTGTAATGGTGGATGCGTGGTGGTCTGTTTTGGGGGAAGTTATTCCGGCCATTATAGCTGGCCAAGCTTTTAGAGTTAAGAGAAGGCGTGGTGAGGAGCAGAGGCTGAAGGGTGCAAGAGAGAGAGAGAGAGAGAAAAGTTCAGATGGGCGGCGGGTTCCTTGTGCAGAAAGCGGCTTGGTGTGGGAAGGAGAGAGTTAAGAGAATCTTTGTTATAATTATTTTTGTTTTAATTTGGGTATATGTAGTGTATGCATTTTTGAATTACTAATTTTACTCTTCACTAATTATTGGATTAACTTAATTAAATGAATAAAACCGAATTACGATTTAAAAAATATTAAAAACGCGGACATGTGCCTGCATGTGACATTTAACGGTGTTTTTGGACGGAAAACGTTACCAGGGGGCAACGAGTCATGAAAAAAAAATTAAGGGGTAGCGAGTCACATTTTACACAATGAGGGGTAAACTGTCAATCAGGCCAAACTCTAAAGGGTAAACGAGGCATTTCTTCAAAATAAATTAAAAAGTATATTCAACCTAAATATCCAATTTATGTTGGTATCTTACCAGCTTCCTTCTTTATCACTATCATCAACCATCGTTACAGTAAATCCTTTTGGGATTTTTAGTAGCACTCACAAGCATATTGTTTATCCCCTTGAAAACTACCACAAATTTTGGGGCAGATTAGTATTAGGTGATAAGTTGAAACAAAAACTTTAAACTTGATGAGTGTTGTCTGGACGATAATAACATGATACATAAACTCACAGTTAGCCACTACACACTACATGACGGAACTCTTAGACAATTATTTCTAGCCAACAATCATTGGGAGTTTGATATAGCCAAATGAATGGAAGCTCTGTCACGTGAATCCCTCAAACATTTGCATGGCTTGATTGTTACTTAGTCAACCTTTAGTTGATTAAATACGATTATGTGTATTAGATCGATTGGGCTGCCATTATCAACAAATAATCATCTTATTAGGTCGTTCACAATGACTGTAGGGATTATAAGTGGATCTTGATACGGAAATATTAGCATCCTTGCATTTTATCTGTGAATTATATGTTATCCCTCTTTGATGGGCTCCCCCATTGCTGACGGGTCTGCACTACCCACACTTGTTTCTTTTGCTTGTTCTTCTATTTACCACTCTTTGGGCACCTTGCAATACTGTTTACTCAAATTTGTATCCTCGTTAAGATGGATTAGGTCGTGAGTTTGCCACCAGACTCCTAATTTTATTGTCTTGATGCATTGGGATATTTCTTTTGAGCGACCTTTCTCAATGGAGATGCTTCGACTTTCCATCCCCTTTGAGAAGTTTGGTATTAGCTTATGCAAGATTCAACAGTTTGCTTAACTCCCTTTGTCGTTTCTCTTTTCGTTTATTTACATTCATTTGTCTTGCGTCCAAGATATTTGTGAAAATAAAAACATCAAGTTATATATCTTGATATAGGGTTGAGGAACATATTTGGTGGCCATCGGACCTCTTGGTCTTTATCGATTTGACACAAGACTTCATATGGGGTCTGTTTCATACTCAACAACTATCTCTCGCCCCTAGCTCACTGATCCCTTCATACCCTAACTTGTCTCTATATCTCTAATGTCGATCTTGCTTCCCTCAATTTTGTGGGGCGCTTGTAGAGGTTTCTTTTTCTCCCAACTTCTTTGGACGATCTTTTGCATTTCTTAGGCCGCGACAAAGGTTATTGAATCCGCGATAATATCGCTAAATGTATGCCGAGACTTTGAGGCTAGATGTATTTTTAAATCCTTATTGAATAAACCCCTAGTGAAAACATGTAGATGATAGACTAATCTAAGTTATTGAGATTATACGCATCCTCAGTGAATCAATGCATAAAAGACTGTAACTTTTGTCTTCTTTCTGAAATTTGTTTGCATGATATTCCTATTGGGAAACCTACATAGGAAACTTCTTGTGAAAAGTTATCAATCAAGTGGGGTTCTAACATGGAAACCTATTAGCGCTTCCAGCAAAGGTCAAAGGGAATTCTCAATAATAATCTGCGTCTCTTACTACAATAAAATTTATATGTCTTTGGTATGTGTAAATGTGAGCATCCACATCAATTGTCTTGTCGAATGTCATCATGGTCAGTTGTCTAAAGTTCTTCGGTATTGGAGTATCTAATATCTTCCAAGAGAATGGATTTCTTCTATTAACTATTCGCGAGAGATTTGCTTAATTCATTTCTCTCAGCTTATTCAGACCTCTTGTCCTTTATCGGTATTCTCTTGGCTAATGTTATTCTCTTCATCTTTCTTCATTAACTAGAATTTTATGACTCCTTGGTTCTCATGTATATACAATTTTGGCTTGTCCTTCGAAATTGCCCTGAACATGTATGGTCATGGGTTCTTAGTGTTGTTGTGTTGGTACATGTCTCTATTATTTCATGACTTGTTGCACTAACTTCTCAAGATATTGACACACCCTCGGTGGTAGTGGATCTTCCTTGGTTGGTGCTTGACGGTAGGAATTTTTGGCTCCTCTATTGGGGGCTGGTTGTTTGGATGATTTTGTTGAGGAATTGTGTTATTTTCCTATGGTTATTCCTTTCCCGCTATAGAGGGAGATTTTGAACAAAGTCAACGTAAGGGGTCTTCTTTATTTTCTTTCTATTGTTGGCTCTTTCCAGCCCTTCCTTCCTTTATTTACATGAAATTGCTGATAAAAGTTGTACATATCTATATAATAGAGAGAGGGAAGAAAAAGAAGGACTCCCTGCTTTATGTGTAATGTAACCTTTTTCAATTGGGAGAGATGGCTGAGTGGACTAAAGCGGCGGATTGCTAATCCGCTGTACGAGTTATTCGTACCGAGGGTTCGAATCCCTCTCTTTCCGTTTCCGTTGGTGGCTTTCTTTTTTTTTCAAATTCTTTGTTCTTAGTGAAACGTGTCGAATAGGTAAAATCCTAAGAAGATCTAAAAATCACCCAAAGAAAAACTCTTTTGATTTTATTCTTCACGTCCAGGATTATGCCCCGGATCATTAGATAGGAATCCAAAGATGAAGAGAGAAACAAAAAATATCACTACTGTGTAAACCAAAAGTTTGAGAGTAAGCATTACACAATCTCCAAGATGATTTTTCGAAAAAAAAGAGAATAGATCCTCCATTTTTCTACCACATATCTGATTTTGACACCAAGAAATGAGGTTCTTTCTCGAAATAGAAAATTATTTTCAGAAATTCATTTTTAATAAGAATTTTGCATTAATAAAAATTTCTTTCATCTCCACAAGTAGATATTGTGGAGGACCCTAATAGGCTCTTTGAATGGAAAAAGGGTAAAAAAAATGAGGAAATGAGGTAACCCATATTTATCGCGACTGCCCAAGAATTTCAATGTTTGAATCGAGGGTTCATATTGTAAAACTTATCTGATCTTATCAATTGTTATAATTTTCTAGAATATTATTCTATATCTTATCGAAAACTTACAGCAGCTTGCCAAACAAAGGCTAAGAGAAAAAAAAAACAGAGATATGACTGGCATAAAATCTACGATTGGATTCAAAAAAGCATAGGCCTCGGGCAATTTGCCGAAGAAAAAACTACTCGAATGAAGGGCAGAATTAAGACAGATCAAACTAAAGATATTAAGCATAACAGACATTTTGTTCTTGGAGATAATTGCATTTTGATTGAGTTATTAATATAAGAAAAAAGGAAGAAAATAAGTAAGGTAGACAAAAAATCCTCCTTTGAACTCACCCAATCAAAAATTCTCCCATTCTCAAAGGAAAATAGAAGAAATCATATTTTCATACAATATCTTAATTGAATTATATGTAATGATCAATAAATTGAGTTGAATTCTATATTTATATTTATCAAAATTTGAGGAGTCTATTTGATAGATATTTGGGCTGAAGTTGACAAACAACCAATACTAATACTAATAATATTCTTTATTAGTGTCGAATAGAAAAATGGGGCGTGGCCAAGTGGTAAGGCAACGGGTTTTGGTCCCGCTATTCGGAGGTTCGAATCCTTCCGTCCCAGAGCCTATCCAATTTATTAGAATAAATTTTTATTAGAATAAATAAAGGGTTTTTTCACAAACTGAATTGTGGTCAAATAATACACAAATGGAACTGAATCTATTTGTGATCCACGTTCCCATCTTACCTGGCCCACAAGAGACTTGTTTAAATTCAAAAAAAAAAGAACAAATTTATTTGTGTTCTTTATATTTTTATTTATGTATGTTAAAGATGGGGTTTTGTTAAGACTTCTTCTGCAAAGAAAAATCTTTATATATCTATATACCTTTGCCCATATATATAGAGAAGAAAGGGGTATAGATTCCACACATACAATGTCTATGCATGAACTGAACCAATGACTATTCATGATTCCATAATTGAATCAATTCCATACCGCTTCCAAATTAAGAGGAATGTTATGGTAAAACTTCGTTTGAAACGATGTGGTAGAAAGCAACGTGCGACTTGAAGGACACGATCCGCTGTGGATTCTTACATCCACCATTTTATATAGTAATGGAGGTGCTCTTAGCTCGACATCATTTGGTCTGTTCCACTCCACAAAAACCCCCCTTTTTGTTGGGTTGTAATGTAAATAGTCCATGATGGAGCTCGAGTAGAAAAGAAAGTATCAATTCATTTCTCGAGGCAAGGATCTAGGGTTAATGCCAATCAATAAATTGAACAACTTCGTAAATATATCTTCAATATAGGAATCAAAAGAATCCAATTTGGGCAAGTTTTCAATTCAAAAGGAAATTCTGTTGGAATTGATCAACCTTTTTTGATAAAAAGTGGATGTATCACGCGGAATCAATCGTCCGTCGGATTCTTTGATAGAAATAAATCATAAAAAGGGGTATGTTGCTGCCATTTTGAAAGGATTAAGAAGGGCCGAAGTAATGTCTAAACCCAAGGATTTAAAACAAAGATAAAGGATCCCAGAACAAGGAAACACCATTTAAATTGTCCCAATAACTGAATTGAGGAATCAAAATCGATTTGAAACGAGACAAACAAAAAGGCGTAAAGACCACTCACTAAATGAAATTGCCTAAATATAAATAAATGAAATTGCCTAAATATAAATAAAGATTTTCTTTTGAGCTATTTGATTTGATAGTTATCAAACTTGAGTTCGGCGTACTAATGGTTTCTTTTTCAGGAAGAAAAAATATTTCATTAAATAATAGTCTAATTGATTTGATGATTTTATGGATTCCTTTCTCATTGATTTGAATTCCATACATAGAACATAGACAAAACTGCAAATCAAATCATTTTTTCTCGAGCCGTACGAGGATAAAACTTCCTATACGTTTCTAGGGGGGGTATTGTTCATCTATATCTATCCCAATGAGCCGTCTACCGAATCGTTGCAATTGATGTTCGATCCCGAAGAGAGGGAAAAGATCTTAGGAAAGTGGGTTTTTATGATCCGATAAAGAATCAAACTTATTTAAATGTTCCTGCTATTCTATATTTCCTTGAAAGGGGCGCTCAACCTACTGGAACTGTTCAGGATATTTTAAAGAAGGCGGAGGTTTTTAAGGAACTTCGCCCTAATCAAACGGAATTCAATTAAGGAAATACAAAAGGGGGGGAGTAGTGACTTGTATATAACTTTCTATAGCTTTTATCCACTATTTTGTGATTTCCCCCCCCCCCCCCCCCTTCTACCCTATTCATATTGATTTCTTTTATCATTACTTCCATCCAATCCCATGTTCTATAATGACAAAACTTTCTTTTTATTTATCCTAGAAAAATGATCCATTAGGCGGTTTTGTTGGAACTCTACTTTCATTGCAATGCCACTAACAATAATAAAAAGTAATCAAGTTTGCTTATTCCACTTAGACTGATTGAATACATTATTTTTTATTTATTTTCTTAATTATTTATTTAGTCCCCCATCTACACTTCTTTTTCTATCTATGTAGATTAGAATTAGGTATCTAGTGCCAATCTAACACAAGTTTTTATTTTTTTTATTTTTTATTTTAATCAAATAGAAATCATATAAATTAGATTCATTTGAAATACAAAATCCATTTTAATTCTTTTTTTTGTCAACATTCATATTGACAACAGTGTATCTAACAAATATAATTCATCGTGATAAGTGAAGTGGATCCTTTTATTTCTGTACCATAGGTTTTTATTTTTATTTCAACTAAAGGTCTCCTTGATATAAGGAAAAGGATTAAAATTAAGTAGATAATATAAGAGGGCTTATCAATTTTGATAGTTATCTATATTTTCTTTTATATGATAATTTGTTCTATTTTCATATGATCTATTTATTTTTATCTTCTGAATCAATTAGGCAATGTGTGTGTTTTTTATTTTATTTTGATTCTATCTACACACTTTTTGATTATTTTATTCGGGTTGCTAACTCAACGGTAAAGTACTCGGCTTTTAAGTGCGGCAAGGATCTTTTACACATTTGGATGAAGTGAGGGATTCATCCATACTAGCGGTAAAGTTTGGAAGACCACGACTGATCCTGAAAGGAAATGAATGGAAAAAAGAGCATGTCGTAGCAACAGATATAGTTCTGACAATAGTTTATTTTTACCGGGCCTCGGTCTAAAGTAAAGGAATTCTTGGAACGGAACAAAATTGAGTTGGGTCAAATTAATAAATGGATAGGGCCCTAGGGCTTCAATTTCAATTCTTTATAGGGAAAGAAAAAGTAACGAGCTTCTATTCTTAATTTGAATGATTTCCCCATCTAATTAGACGTTAAAAATATATTAGTACCTGATGCGGGAAGGGCTTTTCCCCCCACGAGTCAATTCTCTATTTTTGAAGTGAAGAAATCCTAACTATTGGTATTCTCTATTCTAGAATGGAGATCCGTGTGTAGAAGAAGCAGTATATTGATAAAAAAGGTTTTTCCAATATCAAAAGAGCGATTAGGTTGAAAAAATAAAGGATTTCTAATCATCTTGTTATCCTATAACATAAACATAGAATAGACTAATGAAACAGAAAAAAGAGAGGATAGAGAATCCATTGATAAGTTTATCTGTCTCCGAGGGATCCATTTTTAGTTAGATAAAACCTTGTTTTAACTGTATCGTACTATGTAGCATTTAATAACCCTCAAAATCTTCTACTTTTGGTTTAAATTGTGAATTTCAAATGGAGGAAATTCAAAGATATTTCCAGTTAGAAAGATCTCAACAACACGACTGCTTATATCCACTTATCTTTCAGGAGTATATTTATGCACTTACTCATGATCATGGATTAAATAGATGGTTTTTTTTAGAAAATAAAAATCCGGGTTATGACAATAAATCCAGTTTACTTAGTGTGAAACGTTTAATTACTCAAATGTATCAACAAAATCATTTTTTGATTTCTGTTAATGATTTGAACCAAAACCTAGTTTTGAGGCGTAACAAGAATTTGTATTCTCAAATGATATCAGAGGTATTTGCATTTATTGTTGAAATGCCGTTTTCGCTACGATTAATATCTTCTCTAGAAGGGAAAGATATATTCAAATCTCATAATTTACAATCAATTCATTCAATATTTCCTTTTTTAGAGGACAACTTTTCCCATTTAAATTGTGTGTTAGATATACTAATACCCCACCCCGTTCATTCGGAAATTTTGGTTCAAGCTCTTCGCTTTTGGGTAAAAGATCCCTCTTCTTTGCATTTATTACGATTCTTTCTCCACCAGTATTGGAATAATCTTATTACTCTAAAGAAACCCAGCTCTTCTTTTTCAAAAAGAAATCAAAGATTATTCTTATTCTTATATAATTCTTATGTATGTCAATACGAATCCATTTTCATTTTCATTTTTCTCCGCAACCAATCTTCTCATTTACGATCAACATCTTCTGGAGTCCTTCTTGAACGGATTTTTTTCTATGGAAAAATAGAACGTCTTGTAAAAGTCTTTGCTAAGGATTTGCAAGCCAACCTATGGTTGTTCAAGAATCCATTCATGCATTACGTTAGGTATCAAGGAAAATCTCTTTTGGCTTCAAAAGAGACGCCACTTTTGATGAATAAATGGAAATATTACCTTGTCAATTTTTGGCAATGTTATTTTTACCTGTGGTTACGCCCAGGAAGAATCTATATAAACCAATTATCCAATCATTCCCTTGACTTTATGGGTTATCTTTCAAGTGTGCGACTAAACCCTTTGATGGTACGAAGTCAAATGCCAGAAAATTCATTTCTGATTAATAATGCTATTAAGAAGTTTGATACTCTTCTTCCAATGATTCCTCTGATTGGATCATTGGCTAAAGTGAAATTTTGTAACATATTAGGGAATCCCATTAGTAAGCCGGTTTGGGCGGATTTATCGGATTCTGATATTATTGATCGATTTGGGCGTCTATGCAGAAATCTTTCTCATTATCATAGCAGATCTTCCAAAAAAAAGAGTTTGTATTGAATAAAGTATATACTTCGACTTTCTTGTGCTAAAACTTTGGCTCGGAAACACAAAAGTATATAATCTGCGTCTCTTACTACAATAAAATTTATATGTCTTTGGTATGTGTAAATGTGAGCATCCACATCAATTGTCTTGTCGAATGTCATCATGGTCAGTTGTATAAAGTTCTTCGGTATTAGAGTATCTAATATCTTCCAAGAGAATGGATTTCTTCTATTAACTATTCGCGAGATATTTGCTTAATTCATTTCTCTCAGCTTATTCAGACCTCTTGTCCTTTATCGGTATTCTCTTGGCTAATGTTATTCTCTTCATCTTTCTTCGTTAACTAGAATTTTATGACTCCTTGGTTCTCATGTATATACAATTTTGGCTTGTCCTTCGAAATTGCCCTGAACATGTATGGTCACGGGTTCTTAGTGTTGTTGTGTTGGTACATGTCTCTATTATTTCATGACTTGTTGCACTAAATTCTCAAGATATTGACAGACCCTCGGTGGTAGTGGATCTTCCTTGGTTGGTGCTTGACGGTAGGAATTTTTGGCTCCTCTATTGGGGGCTGGTTGTTTGGATGATTTTGTTGAGGAATTGTGTTATTTTCCTATGGTTATTCCTTTCCCTCTATAGAGGGAGATTGGTGGTCCTTTGTGTGTTCTAAAATAAATGCAAATAATAATCAAACCACAACCGCAAGTGTATGGTTGTCCCAAGTAGTATAACTGATAATACAGATTCGTTCCAAGGACGGGATGGTTGACTACAATGCTTATCTATTAATGATTGATGCACTTATGAAAGCAAGTAAAGATAATATGTTTGTTTGGTTTTTGTATTAATGCTAAATAAATGAAAGACAATTATTAAAATGCAAATAAAAGCTAAGACGCAAGTAAAATGATGTAAAACGCAATATGAGAAGTAGCACTTGAGAACGCAAGGATCCTCCCAATCCTATTTCCTAACTTATGTTGTTTAAGGGCTAAATTGGTCAATTACAATGGTCGGGATTCTAAATTCCTTATACCCCCGTCAGGGTGGACTATAAGGCGATCGTAGAGTGTCACTAGTCCCGTCAGGGTAAATATGATCCAGCGTTGGATGATTAAGTTTTATTACCTCATTGGCCCTAGAATTAGCTAAGTTCGTCAGAATCAATAGCTTCTATCCTAGATTGAATAAATGGTTCTGTATTTAAACCCTCCGTCAGGATGATCCAATCGCCACTAATTGGAATAGCCTAAATACTAACACCTGTTCCTAGTTCATGACGCTAAAAACAGTAAACATTCTCAATTTATCGAAAAGAGTAAAAGCCCTAATTTAGTTTAATTTAACAGAAACCCAAATTCAACATTCGTTATTTAATAAGATTGGGATTCACCCATTGTTTGTTCTCAAGCACTATGAAAAGCTTAGCTCATATTAAAAAGAATTACTAAATCAAATGTAAAGGAATTCATATTGATTACTGATAATGAGAAGTCAACAAACAAGTCAAAAGAGAATCTGAGTTAGTTAGACTATGTAGAATTAGTTAGATGTATGTATTGTGTATGTATACATACACAATCTGTTATTAGTGTAGCTATATAAAGATCACAATTGTAATACACTTAATTCATTCAATAATATACAACAAATACATTTCTTCTCCTCTCTCCTTTATCATGGTATCAGAGCTCTTGAGAATAAAGCTCAAAATCCGCCATTAATGGCGATATAAAACGAGCGTCTCAGTTCTCTACTTCGATCTTCTAATCTTCCGCTGCAATGGCATCTTCTTCACAATCTTCGCCAACTCTTAACATTCAATCCAGTTCAGAAATTCCTGCTGGTCTTCTTCTCCTTCGACAAAACTGGTCTTCTTTAGTTCAAATCAAGTTAGATTCCACGAATTACGTGCTATGGAGAGCTCAAATGGAGTCCGTTCTTGAAGCACATGGATATCTAACTCATGTTAATGGCACATCCTTACCTCCTGCTCAATCTTCTTCACAATACTCTACATGGCTAATTGTCGATCAACAGCTTAAGGTTTCACTCAACTCTTCTATGATTCCTTCAATCCTTGCTCAAGTTGTTCGTCTGAATCATGCTCATGATGTATGGGCTAAACTAGAAGAGATCTTCATAAATCAATGTCGTACACATGTTCATGGATTGAAGATGCGCTTGTGTAACATCAAGAAGAGCGACAAATCAATGCAAAGCTATCTTAATGAGATTCAAGAAATATGTAATAGTTTGGATACTGCAGATGCTTCTCTTCCTCTTGAAGATGTAATAATGTATACGCTTAAAGGCTTGCCTGCAGAATTCAATCAATTCAAGTCAAACATTCGAATAACCAATGCTCAAACTTCAACTTTGAGTTTCCATTCTCTTGGAAGCTTACTGGTGTCTGAAGAATTACACATGAAGATGAACGATTCAAATGATTCATCACAATCTTCTCACTCTGCGTTATTCACATTAGCTACAAATCAAGCCTCAAATCAAGCTCAGAATACAAATCAAGGTAGAGGAAATACCAGTCAGAATAGAGGCCGTGGTGGAGGCAATCATGGTCGTGGTTACTCAAATCGAGGAAGAGGTCGCAATTTCAACTCATCTTCTTCTATATTAGGTGCTCCTCCTCCAGCCTCTTCACAATTTGGTATGAATTCTTCAATTCATTGTCAAATATGCACTCGATTTGGACACTCTGCCTTAGATTGCTGGTATAGAACCGATTTTGTCAATTATCCATCTCCAAAAGCTCAAAATCGTGTGGCAATGGCTGCTCAAACTACTCAAACTTCATCCTATGACCCTGAGCAATGGTACCTTGACTCAGGTGCTAACTCTCATGTTACTCATGATAACTCACTCATTCAGTCTTCTACACCTTATCATGGCTCAAGTTCAGTTGCTGTTGGTAATGGACAACCTTTGGACATTGCTCATATTGGTGATAGTAAGCTTTGCTCATCTTCTTCCTCTCTTCTTCTAAAATCTATTTTACATGTTCCTTGTATCAAGTCGAATTTATTATCAATTTCTCGACTAACAAGTGATAACAATTGCTTCATTGTATTCACATCTTCTTCTGTCTCTATTATTGATTCCACCACCAAACGATTAATGTTTCAGGGCCCTTGTAAAGATGGCCTTTATTCTCTTCATTTTGGATCAAATAAAGTCTCTACAGTGGATTCAACAGCTAAGGTGTGTTTATCTTCTACTATAGTATCTGCTTCAAATAATTCAACTGCTCAAGTGTGGCACTATAGGCTTGGGCATCCTTCTACACAAGCTTCACTACCTATATCTAATTTAATAAATGTTAAGCTTGATTATCATGGTCTTAAGTGTAAAGCTTGTTGTGAATCAAAGGCTCATAAATTGCCTTTTAAATTGTCTGTCAATAAAGCTTGTAAACCCTTTCAACTAGTTCATACTGATGTTTGGGGTCCTGCACCTGTGACTTCTATTTCTTCTCCTTTCAGATATTATATTGTGTTTGTAGATGATTACACTCGCTTTTCTTGGGTTTATCCCTTTAGTCTCAAATCTCAGGTTGCTGAGGTCTTTAAAGCCTTTTGTACAATGGTGGATACACAATTTCAAGTCAAGATACAAATGCTTAGATCTGACAATGGTGGAAAGTTTATAAGTCACAACTTCAAATTGTTTCTTCAGGAAAAAGGTGTTGTGCATCAAACATCTTGTCCACATACACCCGAACAAAATGGTGTTTCAGAGAGAAAGCACAGACATCTTATGGAGACTACCCTATCACTTTTATCTCACAGCTTCTTGCCCACTACATATTGGATTGAAGCACTTTCAACTGCAGTGTACCTCATCAACTTACTTCCTACACCTACTCTTTCAAATAATTCCCCATACCAGCTTCTCTATAAATGTTTACCATCCTATTCTCATCTCAGAACCTTTGGTTGTTTATGTTATCCTTGGCTTAAGCCATATTCTTCACATAAACTATCCTCCAAATCTGAACAATGTGTGTTCTTGGGATATTGCAGTTTCTCAAAAGGATACAAGTGTCTTTCCCTTTTATCTCACAAAATATATATATCAAGACATGTGAGGTTTGATGAATCTACCTTTCCATTTCAAAACCTCTCCAATTTTTCCTCTAAATCCTCTCTTGAGTCATTACCTACAAACTATACAGATTTATTCTCAAATACCATCAATCTTGACTCTATATCCAATCCTTTCTCTCTATCTAATCAGTCTCCATCTTCTTCCCAACCTATATCTACATCTTCCCAACCTATACCTACATCCTCTCAATCTACACAACCTCCCATTCAGTCCTCTCATCCTATGGTCACAAGGCGCCAAACTGGTTCTCTTAAACCATCCTATAAGTGTCAAGCCTTAGTTCTGACTCCTCCTCTTCATGAACCATCCTCATTCAAAGAAGCTTCTAAGTATGATTGCTGGTATAAGGCTATGCTTGAAGAATATAATGCCCTTATGAAGCAACATACATGGGAATTAGTTCCACCTCCAATTGGTAGGAACTTCATCACCTGTAAGTGGGTTTATAAGATTAAGCGCAAGGCTAATGGTGATATCTCTCGTTACAAAGCTCGGTTAGTCGCTAGAGGCTTTCTTCAAGAATATGGCCTGGATTATACTGAGACATTTAGTCCAGTCATCAAACACCAAACAATTCGTGTTGTTTTGTCTCTCGCTGTCTCATACAATTGGACTATTCGACAGTTAGACGTATCAAACGCGTTTCTTCATGGAGAGTTAGATGAAGAAGTATACATGGTGCAACCTTCTGGCTTTATTAATCAAGCATAGCCTACTCATGTCTGCAAGTTAAAACGCTCTCTTTATGGGCTTAAACAAGCACCAAGAGCGTGGTATCAACTTCTTGCATCATTTCTACTAAGTCACAAGTTTATTGTGTGTCAAGCTGACACTTCTATGTTTGTTAAAGGCTCAGGTTCTTCTTTAACCATTATTCTAGTCTATGTTGATGATATCTTAGTCACAGGGGCTGATTCAAGTTCCATCTCATCGATTATATCTGAATTGAAAATTCGGTTTGAAATGAAGGACTTAGGTTCATTATCTTACTTTCTTGGTTTAGAGGTGATTAAAACAAATGATCGCACTATTATCACACAGTGCAATTATGCTAAGTCACTATTACAAAAAGCTGGATTAAGTGACTGCAAATCATCTCCTACTCCTTGCTTAAACAAATACTCAGTTGTTTCAGCTCATGGACTTCAACCTTTTGAGGATCCTTTTTTGTTCTGAAGTTTAGTTGGAGGTCTTCAATATTTGACCATCTCTAGACCTGATATATTATTTGCTGTTAATCAGTTGTGTCAATCTATGCACAAGCCTACAAATGCAGATTATGAAGCTTTGAAAAGAATGCTTAGGTATATCAAGGGTACAGCTCATTATGGCTTGTTTTTCACTGCTTCATCTCCTTCTTTGAGAGCTTTTTCTGACTCGGATTGGGCTAGTTGCTCAATTGATAGAAGGTCAGTCACTGGTTATTGTATCTACTTAGGTGCAAATTTGGTGTCTTGGGGCTCTAAGAAGCAGTCCACAGTGTCAAGATCATCCACTGAAGCTGAATATAGGGCATTAGCCTATGTAGCTGCTGAGTTAAAATGGTTTACCTTCTTATTGAAAAGTCTGCATATTCCTATACAAACACCTACAATTGCTTGTGATAATCTTTCTGCAATTGCTCTTGCCTCAAACCCAGTGTTTCATACTAGAACAAGACACGTAGATGTTGATTTTCACTTTGTAAGAGAACAAGTGAAGTCCAAAGCCCTTCATCTGTTTCATGTTCCATCTTGTGAGCAATTAGCGGATATTCTCACTAAAGGTCTAGCTCCGACTCCTTTTTCCTCCATTATCTCCAAGCTTCCACTCATTACCGTGCTCAGCTTGAGGGGGGATGATAATGAGAAGTCAACAAACAAGTCAAAAGAGAATCTGAGTTAGTTAGACTATGTAGAATTAGTTAGATGTATGTATTGTGTATGTATACATACCCAATCTGTTATTAGTGTAGCTATATAAAGATCACAATTGTAATACACTTAATTCATTCAATAATATACAACAAATACATTTCTTCTCCTCTCTCCTTTATCAATTACAAAATTAAAAGATAAGAAAAACCTAATTTCCGGAATCGGAATGACTACGAACGGAGATATAGACCCTCTCCAGCTCTTGTAGCTTCTTCTTCTTCCTCCTGTTGCTTCTCTCTGGTGTTTTAATCTTGTAGAATGTGAATTGTATATAAAATAGAAGTCCAGACCTCCTTTTATAAGTGCAAATTCGGACTTGGACCTAGGCTTTTAATTTAATGATATATAAAAGGCCCAAGTCCACTAACTTAGCCCAAGATCCCGTAACTGCTGATATGCCTTCAGTAAAATGGCTTTTCCCGACTCGTTATGACTCCGATTGACCTCATTCCAGTTGCTAAAGTTCCGTAACTTGATAGGGAGAGTTTTTATTCAAAGGTCAACGGCTAAATCATCGCTTAAGCACCTCGAAATCAGCAATCTATGGCCTGGAAAATGGATTTTCAGCTCCAAAAAAATAATATCTTCGGGATTTATCTTCAAGTCTTGACTCTATTTCTTGATCTTTGACTTTCTTCTCGGATTCCTCTTCTAGCTAACATCTAAAACCTGTAAAATTTATACTAAAAATACCAATATTACGCGCAAAAGCTTAATAAATCAAAAATGCTAGAAATAAAAGAGGAAAATCATACGATTGCATATTTAGTCCAAAAGTCTATCGACTTAATTAAATAAACACAAAAAATGATGTCTCCTAAGGGTCGAAAATAAGAACAATTAAGGAGACATCAAGACCCCCAACTCAAACCTTTGTCGTCCCGACAAAGCAAAACAAAACAATACAAGGGGTAGAAGTAAACGCAAGAACAAATAGAAGCTAGCAAATAAACCTAAAGCAATTCTTAAGATAAAGCTCATATAGAAAAACTTTAAGAACTAACATATACATACACTAATCATGCAACATCAAACACAAATAATTTCAATCATAAAATTAAAGTCGCAATGCCTGAAGGTTACACTTGTACTCATCTCTGTATGATGGCTATAGGGTGGTCATTAATCCTAACTCGCTTTGAACGCTCCACCTAATATATTCCCTATCAATAGAATTATAAAATTCACTATGCACTTAGGAATCACGAGGTCTTTACGAATTTAATAATGGCTTAAGGACGGTATGGATGTATATTTGGTAAATTTGAAGTGAGCTTTTGGCTCTCTCCTCACTTACCATCAACAAGTCCTCGAGCTTGAGTTTACGCTAAAAAATGTTCTCACTCACCCATTTGACGCGCTAATGTTGCGTCCCCAATGTCAACCCAAATAAAACTAAGATGATATCCAAAAATATTCCACTTTGCCGATTTATTAATTCTTTCTTTCTTTTTATTTTCTTTTTCATTTCTTTTCTCTTTTTTTTTTGTACAAGATACCTATGACCATCATTTTGATGTGAAAGGTCATGTCTCTTATAAAAATTTTTTTTCTTTTTTTTTCAACTTTCGGCAAAGGGTTACAAATAATAATATCATCTTTTATTTTTTTGCCTCAATATAAATACATATAATCCCTTCCCAATGTAATTTCCCAAATGTGGACCCTCCACTCCAAACTCAAGCTCGAGACAAGTCTCAGGGTTGTGATTCAAGTGCGGGTCATTTGGTCATGCCTAATAATCTAAAGGATAATGGGCTTATATCGTGGCTACAAAAGAAAAGGCTTAAGGCTCAAAATTGGGCTAAGACGGATAAAATTATAGTAAGGGTTAGCAAGCTAAAAGGCTTCAAATGGCTAACAAAGAACTGCCCCTATCATTTTCCTACATACATAGCTTGTCTTTAGTTCATATCTAGGTGGGTTCTCTACTAATTAGGATTTCACGTTTTACACACCAAGCATATTCCTTAAGTACAAGCTTACTTCATTTGCATTGTTCATTAATTTTTCCTATCAATTACCTATGTTCGCATGCAATTGTAAGTGTGTTCTATATCAATCCCTAAAGTCCACTATTTACTATCATAGATTCATCAAAAGTATGCTTAAAGGGACATTTAAAATCTTCTATAGTCAAACGCAACTCCGAAAATTATTTTATTGAAAGCAAATAAAACACATAACACATAAAAACTGGGATGAGGCAACGAACCCCACCCCAAACTCAAAAATGAGTCGTGTCCCCACGACTCGAAAAGACTCAACGCAATAAAAATAAACTAAACTAACTAAAACGCGAAAGGGATAGAAAACGTATCTCAACCAGCGCGAGGCTGGTTATCGGTGTTGCGTCCATGAACTTTCTCTTGCGTAAGTATACCATAGGTGGTGTGTTGAATTGTTCTCACCCCCATTAACATGTTTCGGAGAAGTTCTAACTCTTTTGTAAAGTTTTCCAAAGACGCAATCATCTTCACTTGATTCTCTTCTAACACCTTCACTTTCGCTTCCAACTCATCAGTTGTATGCATCTTCTTCTTTGGAGGAGCTCTAAGATTTCTTGTTGCTTTTAACACCTCATCATGAATATTCTTGATCAAAGTTAAAACCATACTCTCACACACTACAACACGATCAATCTCTGCGTCTTTACGCGGAACCTTTGCGTCTAAACACAAAGTAGTGATGGTACAAGGAAATTTGAGATTTTGTTGTGAAGTAGGAATTCTAGCAAATTCCATGATGGTATCATAAATAACATGAGCAACATCCATATGTTTCTCCTCGATAATACACTTAATGAACAAAAGATGCTCCTTCTTCACTTCCGATATGTGTTTAACTCCGAAGAAGGTAGGGATTATGAAACGTGACCAAATCTTAGCACATGGTAGCAAATTACTACTATACATCTGTCCAGGGTATCTCTCTCCTTCGGGAATTGGGCGGGCCCCATCAACAAGCACTTTCCCCCAAAGGGATTCATAATCAAACGAAGGCTCTTTTAGAGACTCTTGAAACGGACATATTCCGGAAAATTCGGGTAATTTCAATGATTTACGAATAAGCTCAACGGAGAAAGGAACTACCTTTTTGCGAATAATAACTGCTTCTTTTGAGAAGGCGATTCCTTCATAAAAATCTCGCACCAATGTAGGAATATACTCAAGCTTCCTTTCACGCAATTCCTTCCAACCCAAGTTATCACAAGTAATACCATAATCTTTATAAGCACTAGTCATAATACCTTTAGGAAGATTCATCTCCTCACCAAACTTCAAAAATTCAATTCTATCACGAACCTGAGTATCCCATGGAACGAAGACTCTCTTAGGCTTTTTGAGCCCAAGCTTTCCTACGCGGAGGTTTCTGTTGTTGTACAGGTTCTTCGGGAACTTCTTGTTCAGTTTCTTCCTCAATCTCTTCTTCAACTTCTTCCTCACTTTCTTCATCACTCTCATCAATTAACCTACTCTTTTTCGGATTAGCCTTACTTGGATTTTCTTTTCTTTTCGGAGCAATTGGGTTTTGGACAGTCTTTCTGGATCGCGAATCCGGAATCTCAATTGCTTGGTCTGGGCTAGCTCCAACATTGTTCCTGTTTCTTGGTATGTTTCTTCGATAGTTACACATGGAATCGGTTCTGTTAGTCATCTCTGTTCACCCCAAACTCAAAACTTCAAATAGAGAAAAAGCTAGAGAAAAGATTTGAAATTTGATGTTTTGAGGCTTAAAACTTGAAGAATATGGATGAATATGAGATGGGTTAAGGTTATTTGAGAGGGATTGTGGAAGAATTGGGTTTAATTTCAAGGTTGGGAAGGAGAAATTGAGGAGAAAAGGTGAAATTTGTTGATGTTTTGGAGAAGATGTGAGTTGATTTTGTGTTTTTGTGATGATAGAAGGCTTGATTTGATGATTTTATAGTTGTTTGTTGATGATTTTCGGAGTAGGTGGAGGCAAGGATTTAGAATAGAAGGTTTGACTTGGAAAAGAGGCAAAAAATTAGGTTTAAGGAGCTCAAAACCGCCTCTCGCAACAGCGCACCGGCTAGCCGGCGGATTCACCGGCTTGCCGGTCGCGAGGGCGGCGGAAAAAATTACTAAAATCGATTTTTTTGTTTTTTTTTTTACCTCAAAACGCAAGTATATTGCGTCGTCGCTGACGCAGTGGTCAGAGACTTCATTCTCTTTCACCGGCTAGCCGGTCGTTGACCGGTATGCCGGTCGCGTGTCGATGGCGCAATTGGTGACGCATCAACCTTGCGTCGTCGCTGACGCAAGGACCAGAACCTTCAGCTTCTTTGGCCGGCTAGCCGGTCAGTGACCGGTATGCCGGTGAATGTCTCGCTGGCGCTAATGGTGACGCAGCAACGCTGCGTCATCGCTGACGCAGTGGTCAGAGAGTTGGGGTCCTTCAGCTCTTTTGACCGGTATGCCGGCCAGCTCGCCGGCTAGCCGGTCAAACCTGCTGTGGACTCCAATTTTTTTTCGTTTTCTCATCGTTTTGACCCCAAACTCATGACCATTATACCCCTGAAATCATCAAAAACAAACACCCTTCCTCATTTCTTAAAAATAAAAACTAAAATCAAAGAAAACTTAACTAATTTATACTACGGAAAATGAAATACTTAAACTAATATACAAGAAATTGGCTTTTGTTTAACGTCGTTAAGCTCGACGGGTTACCTCGTGCTTCTAAGGAGCTTCGAGGAGGTACATAACCTCTCCGGGATGTGGGTCTTTTGCACGATCGGTATCTTCACCTCCATGATATATCTTTAAGAGATGACCGTTCACCATGAATGTACGGTTTTCAAGTGGATGTTAATCTCTATAGCTCCATGAGGTGTAACTTTGGTCACGATGTAAGGTCCTGATCACTTCGATCTTAATTTCCCCGGATAATTACCGAACTTTAAATTATATTTCAACACTCTTTGTCCCACTACAAAGTTCTTCTCTCGAATCCGATTATCATGCCATCTTTTAGTATTTTCTTTGTAAAGTTTAGCATTTTCATAAGCATGTAATCGAAATTCATCAAGCTCATTAAGTTTCATCATTCGATTCTCACCAGCTAGCGTAGGATCTAAATTCAACTTCGCAATAGCCCAATAGGCACCCATTTCAAGTTCAAGAGGTAAGTGACAAGCCTTACCATATACCATTCGATACGGAGAAGCACCTACTGGAGTTTTGAAAGCAGTACGATAGGCCCATAATGCATCATCTCGTAGGACCTACGGTTTTCTCTAAGATAGATTTTACCTCACGATTTGATACTTCGGCTTGACCATTGGCTTGAGGATGATAAGCAGTAGATACACGGTGTCTTACTCCATATTTTTCTAGAACAGTCTTCAAATACTTATTAACGAAATGAGTACCTCCATCGCTAATAATTACCCTTGGAGTTCCATGTCTAGTTAAAATATGCGATTTCAAGAACTTAATCACCACTCGTGAATCATTTGTTGGTAAGGCTACAGCTTCTACCCACTTAGACACGTAATCAACAGCTAATAAGATGTAGAGGTTACCATTTGAAGGAACGAAAGGACCCATAAAATCTATACCCCACACATCGAATATTTCAACTTCTAACACATTATTACGTGGCATTTCATCCCTCTTGGATATGTTTCCGGTAAATTAGCATCTCTCACATCTTTTCGTATATTCATGACAATCTTTTATGATAGAAGGCCAATAGAAACCAGATTGTAATACCTTAGCAGCAGTTCGATCTCCTTTGAAATGTCCACCATAAGGTGAATCATGACACCCAGCTATAATCGCCTCAATTTCTTCCTTGGCTACACATCTTCTTACCATCTGATCAGCACACACTTTATAGAGGAACGGATCTTCCCAAAAGAACTGTCTTGCACGATGAGTTAATCTTTTTCTTTCTTGGTGAGTTGAACCTTCAGGAAAGGAACCACTCACCACTAAATTTGCAATATTCGCATACCAAGGAGCTTCATAATCACGAACAACGAATAAACTCTCATCCAGAAACTCTTCTCTAACTGCTTCAGTACCACTATTCAATTCTGAACCTTCTAACCTCGATAGATGGTCTGCAACCTGATTCTCACACCCTTTTCTATCCTTGATCTCTAAATCGAACTCTTGAAGCAATAACACCCATCTAATTAACCTCGGTTTAGCATCCTTCTTCTCCATAAGATATCGAATCGCTAAATGATCTGTATAAACAATAACTTTCGCTCCAAGAAGATAAGAGCGAAATTTATCGAATGAATACACAACCGCTAGCAACTCCTTTTCTGTAACTGTATAATTAATCTGAGCACAACTAAAAGTTTTACTAGCATAATAAATCGAATGAAAAACTTTCTCTTTTCTTTGTCCTAAAACAGCTCCCATACATAAATCACTCGCATCACACATAACCTCAAACGGTAAATTCCAATCTGGAGGCACTACTATAGGAGCTGAAATAAGCTTTTCTTTGATTGCTTTGAAGGCCGCTAAACAAGCTTCATCAAAAAGGAATTTGGAATCCTTTTCGAGTAAGTTGCATAACGGTTTCGCAATCTTAGAAAAGTCTTTGATAAATCGCCTATAAAAGCCAGCATGGCCAAGAAAACTTCTTACCCCTTTAACAGAAACAGGAGGGGGAAGAGTTTTAATTACCTCTATCTTCGCTCTATCGACTTCCAATCAAACACTCGAAACCTTGTGACCCAGAACAATACCTTCGCGAACCATGAAATGACACTTCTCCCAGTTTGAAACCAAATCTCTTTCTTTGCATCTTATTAACACTTTCTCCAAATTATCTAAACACTTATCAAAATCATCACCAAATACAGAGAAATCATCCATAAACACTTCAAGAAAGTTATCGATCATATCCCAGAAGATAGCCATCATGCATCTTTGAAAGGTAGCAGGAGTATTACACAACCCAAATGGCATTCTACGATATGCAAAATTACCAAAGGGGCATGTAAATGTTGTTTTATGTTGATCTTCCGGAGCCACGTAAATTTGATTATACCCAGAATAACCATCCAAGAAGCAATAGTACTCTCTTCCGGCTAATTTGTCTAACATTTGATCTATGAAGGGCAAAGGAAAATGATCTTTTCTGGTGGCCGTATTCAGCTTTCTGTAATCCATGCAAACTCTCCATCCAACTACCGTTCTTGAAGGAATTGCTTCATTTTTATCATTAAGAACTGTTGTCATTCCTCCCTTCTTCGGTACACACTGAACTAGACTCACCCATTCACTACTCGAGATGGGATAAATAATGCCTGCATCTAAAAGCTTGATCACTTCTTTCTTCACTACATCCTTCATAGTGGGCATTAATCTTCTTTGACCTTCAACTGAGCGTGCGTTAACATCTTCAAGTATGATTTTGTGTTGACAATAGGATGGACTAATGCCTTTGATGTCAGCAATTGTCCAACCTATTGCTTCTTTGTTGGCTCTTAACACACGCAACAGTTTATCTTCTTGAGGACCTGTTAAATTAGCTGAAACAATAACAGGTAGAGTTTCATTAGTACCTAAATACGCATACCTCAAGTGTGCTGGTAATGGTTTTTCTTCCAATTCCGGAGGAGATTCAATTGAAGGCTTCTTTTTAGGAATAATCTCCCCGAGTTCTCTCACAGGTTCATAGGCAAGACGCCTATACTTTGAATTTTCAGAATTGAGAGCTGCCACTGTTTCAACTAGCTCTTCCATCATCTCAGGTGAGTCTAATGTCAAGGCAGCCTGCAAGATATCATCAAAATTTAAACAATTAAATACCTCTTGCGATGTTTGCTCTACTACATCCATTCTGAAGCAATCTTCCTGAGAATCTGGGAATTTCATAGCTCGAAATACATTGAATTTGACTTCCTCATCTTGTATCCTCATCGTTAATTCGCCATTCTCTACATCGATCAATGTAATCCCTGTAGCTAGGAATGGTCTACCCAAAATAATGGGGACATTTCTATCTGCATTGTACTCAAGTATTACGAAATCAACGGGAAATATAAGTGTACCTGCCTTAACAAGGACATCTTCAATGCGGCCTTCAGGATGTGCAAGAGACCTGTCCGCCATTTGCAAGACCATAGAAGTGGGTCTTGCGTTTCCAATTTTTAGCTTATCAAAGATTGACTTGGGCATCAAATTTATGCTTTCTCCCAAGTCACATAGCGCTTTTCCCTTCCATTCTTCTCCAATCGATATCGGAATCGTGAAACTCCCCGGATCAACTAAATTCGGAGGTAATTTACTCTGACAAATCGCGCTACACTCTTCAGGAAGACCAATCATCTCATTATCACAATAAGGCCTTTTGTTAGTGAGGGCCCTCTTTAAAAATTTCGTATACTTAGGAATATCTCGAATCGCCTCTAGTAACGGAATATTAATACTTAGACCCTTCACTCTATTAAAGAATTTCTGAAAATCACCCAAATCACCCTTTTTCTGAACTCGAGATGGAAACGGTGGTGGAGGGCGATTGATCACAATATCATCTTTCTTTTTCGGAACTTCTCTTGGTCTTTCTATTTCTTCAACCTCACTATCTTTCTCATTCTCTTTCTCTTTCTCACCCACTTCCTTTTCTTTTCTTGGAACTTCTTTCTCTTTCATAACGGGAAAAGGAGGTGGAGGAAGGTTCTTACCACTTCTCAATGTAACAGCATTGCAATCTTCGCGTTGTATTGGATTCTCAGTATCGCTTGGAAGTTGTCCTTGTGGACGTTGATTCAGTTGTTTGTTAATTTGACTTAGCTGATTCTGGAACAACTTCATATTTGCTTCGGCTGCATTTTGACGTTCCATAGCTTGTGTTTGAAGAGCAATTAAACTTTCAACTGTTTTCTGAAGGGCAACTACTCCTTCTTGTGAAAGGGCAGGTAAGGCTTTTTGGTTTAAAGTTTCATCATATGTATTCTGAGGAGCTTGTCTTTGTACATAATTACCTTGATTCTGTCCTCCTTGATAATTGTTGTGTGGTATTGGATTATAGTTGTTACCTTGGGGACGCGGCTGATACGCATATGTAGGATTGGCTGCCCCATTAGGATTTGAGTATTGAAACCCAGGATGGTTTCCGTTAGGCTGATACTTATTACCACTTGAATTGAAGTTACCTCTATTGGACATAAACATCACGGACTCTTGGTTATTCAGACAACTTTCCTCATCATGATCATCTACCCTGCAAATCGAACACATATAAACCTCTTGTGTAGCATACACAGCTACCTTCTTACCCGAAAATCCTTCTTTTACAGCTAAAGTAAGCTGCTTGAATTGTTGCTCTATAGTATTCTGAATCTTATTCTCAAGTGTAGCAAATTTTTCTTCCATATCAACATTATTCACTCCTTTAACTGGTGTTCTTACTGAATTCCACCCAACTTCGTTCTTGACTGTTCTTTCTAAAATGATTTTAGCATGAGCGGGTTGAACTTGAAGAAAACCTGCACCACATAACAAATCCAACTTCTCTCTTGAAGTCCCATCAAGGCATCTGTAAAAGATTTTTAGCTGTTGTTGTTCTGAAAAGCCATGATTGGGAACTCTACGTAAACACATCTGAAATCTTGTCCAACTCTTACCCAAAGTTTCATCATATTCTTGACGGAAGTGTGTCAATTCTAATTCAGCATCTAATCTCATGTTACTTGGGTAATACCTGTCAAAGAAAGAAGTCTCTAATTGGTCCCAGTTGGTTATCTTCGTAGGATCTTGTGTATCGTGCCATTCACTTGCTCCATCAATAACGAAAAATTTAAACGTGGCGAAATACATCTGTTCTCTTGAAACTCCTTGTGTGATATAAGAATCACATATCTGCTTAAATTTCTGTACTGCTCTAAGAGGATCTTCTCCCACTCTACCACGAAAATTTCCAAAATTTTGGAATTGAGCTATCATACCCGAATCTGGACGAAATCTCGGAACATTTATATCTGGAGCACCTACTCCTATAGCAGGAGCACGGAATGGAACTTCTGGTGGACCATTAGTAAACCACGGATCTTGATTCATTACTATCTGGACTTGAGGATTAGGAATCACCGGTGGAATTGGAGGAATAACGCTTGGAGCCAAAGGTTGGCCATTTGCGCCTAGTTGACCTGGTTGATTATTTTGTTGATCTTGAAGATTTATCTCTTCCATTCTGTTACTTAATTCGTCTACTTCTAAAGCTTCTCGTTCTCTTCTTCTCCTGTTAGCAAGTCTGATCAACGATTCTGGATTACTAAGGATCGGAGGTGTTGGCTCTAGATCCTTGAATAGCCTTCTTCGCATACACCAAACCTAAAAACCTAAAAAAGCTAACAAACAAAAAGCGTAAAACTGATAAAAACAAAAATAAAAATAAATACACTATCACTAAAGGATAAACACCGTGGTCACACGCTACCGCCCCCGGCAGCGGCGCCAAAAACTTGGTGGTCCTTTGTGTGTTCTAAAATAAATGCAAATAATAATCGAACCACAACCACAAGTGTACGGTTGTCCCAAGTAGTATAACTGATAATACAGATTCGTTCCAAGGACGGGATGGTTGACTACAATGCTTATCTATTAATGATTGATGCACTTATGAAAGCAAGTAAAGATAATATGTTTGTTTGGTTTTTGTATTAATGCTAAATAAATGAAAGACAATTATTAAAATGCAAATAAAAGCTAAGACGCAAGTAAAATGATGTAAAACGCAATATGAGAAGTAGCACTTGAGAACGCAAGGATCCTCCCAATCCTATTTCCTAACTTATGTTGTTTAAGGGCTAAATTGGTCAATTACAATGGTCGGGATTCTAAATTCCTTATACCCCCGTCAGGGTGGACTATAAGGCGATCGTAGAGTGTCACTAGTCCCGTCAGGGTAAATATGATCCAGCGTTGGATGATTAAGTTTTATTACCTCATTGGCCCTAGAATTAGCTAAGTTCGTCAGAATCAATAGCTTCTATCCTAGATTGAATAAATGGTTCTGTATTTAAACCCTCCGTCAGGATGATCCAATCGCCACTAATTGGAATAGCCTAAATACTAACAACTGTTCCTAGTTCATGACGCTAAAAACAGTAAACATTCTCAATTTATCGAAAAGAGTAAAAGCCCTAATTTAGTTTAATTTAACAGAAACCCAAATTCAACATTCGTTATTTAATAAGATTGGGATTCACCCATTGTTTGTTCTCAAGCACTATGAAAAGCTTAGCTCATATTAAAAAGAATTACTAAATCAAATGTAAAGGAATTCATATTGATTACAAAATTAAAAGATAAGAAAAACCTAATTTCCGGAATCGGAATGACTACGAACGGAGATATAGACCCTCTCCAGCTCTTGTAGCTTCTTCTTCTTCCTTCTGTTGCTTCTCTCTGGTGTTTTAATCTTGTAGAATGTGAATTGTATATAAAATAGAAGTCCAGACCTCCTTTTATAAGTGCAAATTCGGACTTGGACCTAGGCTTTTAATTAAATGAAATATAAAAGGCCCAAGTCCACTAACTTAGCCCAAGATCCCGTAACTGCTGATATGCCTTCACTAAAACGGCTTTTCCCGACTCGTTATGACTCCGATTGACCTCATTCTAGTTTCTAAAGTTCCGTAACTCGATAGGGAGCGTTTTCTCTTCAAAGGTCAACGACTAAATCATCGCTTAAGCACCTCGAAATCAGCAATCTATGGCCTGGAAAATGGATTTTTAGCTCTAAAAATAATATCTTCGGGATTTATCTTCAAGTCTTGACTCTATTTCTTGATCTTTGACTTTCTTCTCGGATTCCTCTTCTAGCTAACATCTAAAACCTGTAAACTTTATACTAAAAATACCAATATTACGCGCAAAAGCTTAATAAATCAAAAATGCTAGAAATAAAAGAGGAAAATCATATTATTGCATATTTAGTCCAAAAGTCTATCAACTTGATTAAATAAACACCAAAAATGATGTCTCCTAAGGGTCGAAAATAAGAACAATTAAGGAGACATCAGAGATCTTCCCATGATGTTTGAAGAGACACCCTGCATGGAGTCGTCTTCTATTTGTCGTGACAAATTTCTCACATATCTCTTTAGAACCACGTAGTTCTTGATGAGAATCCAGTCTCAATTCCCACAAACAGAGCCAACTGATAGAGTATAAAATCTCCACCAATAGAATTTGTTTGTGTAGGAATTAAAGTGAATTGCATGAGAGCTTTTTGAGAGTGTTTTCAAGTGTTTTAAGATATATGATATGTCTACCAAAGAATTTTCTAGATCTACTGAAGGGTTTTTTAGCAAACCATTGATAATACCTGATAGTAGACACTAAATCAAGATCACAAGGAGTTTTACTCCCGATGTCACTCTAACACTCAATTCGGTATTATGACCAAGGGTATTCTTATGACCCGTGAGAGATATGAAGTTTTTTATTATTTTTATGAACAATGATTTTTAGAATAATGAATAGTATGTACCCTTTATGGGAGGTGTACATTGGGTATTTATAGATAACTTGAGAATGTGATCCCTGTGTGGGCGCTTGTCACTTTCCCTTTTCTTGGTTCATGGTGTTAATACATTCAGTCATTGGGCACATTATGTTCGTTCGGTTAGTAGAATTATGACAACCGGTGTTTACCCTCTGCTGGGGTATTTACCTTCAACAACAACTTTAATTTGGCTTTCTATTCTCGGTACTTCATTACAGATTATCACTGAAACATTTGTTTCCACCCTATGTAATGCCTATTTATTCGTCTTCAAATGAGTTACTATCTCAAATGGGAGAACATGGAAGTTAAGCTTCATGGATGGTGTCGTTTGCGAGACTTTTCTTAGTAATGAATTTGCTAAAGATAACAATTGTTCTACACCATTTTGAATAGTTTGGTCTGTTGTAGGGATATTGATCTTGATTTGAGGGGAGAATGTTACTCTTCCAAAGTCATTTTATTTAAACGTATACAAAACAATTTTTATATAGAATATATATAACTAGTAATTTTTATCTTTTAACACATTTAGGAGGTGTTACTCAACCCAATTAAGTATGTCATTAATAACGCATCACAATATCAAAAAATATTGAGATGATTATGATTTCATATGCAATCACTTTACTTGGCCCAACTTTAGTCTATTCATAGCCCAAAGTCCTATATAGTTTACTAAGAGATCACAATGTTGAAGGGCCTATCTCGAATGAATTACTAGGGTTTTCATCACTTTTACAATTAATATAATACATTTTCCTTTCTCCCCTAAATTAATAAACCCTACCTCTGCTGTTTTTTGCTACACAATTCTCTGCGATTCCTTCATCCCTCTTCTACGCTCACTCCATCTCATTCATACATCTCTGATTTCATTATTTTATATTGTCTTAGATCTGACCACTAATATATCGGCAACTACTCAAGATCTAACCATCTACCTTTATTTTTATAAATTACATCTACTGATATTGTTTCAACCATTTATATTGATAGATCTGGAGTTTTAGTACATATGTTCATGGTATGATCTATAAAAGTGGTAATAGTACGTTATGGAAGAAGGTATGATATATATATATATATATGAAAGTAATTTTATGCTAATATTTTTAATTTTAAAATTTATTTATAAATTTTAAAGCCATGACATGTTGAACTTTCTATGGTAGCTAAATCATACAATTTTATTTACAAAAATTATCTTGTTATAAATATATATGTTTAAACTAAGGTCATATTCATAAGTTTCTTTAGAAAGGAATAATTGTAAGTCTTTCAACGATAATGTCATTAATTTTTTTTAAAATTTTTTTAGAGGTACACATAAATTGCCTAAAAAAGTTTACAACGGGTAAAACCAAAACTAAATCTCATATGCATCCACCGTTGTTTCATCATATGTCTGATTCATGATATATTAATATTTGAATGTTTTTTTTTTGTATAGTTTAATATAATGGGTGTGAGAAATTTTTGGGATATATTCTGAAAACATCTAATATGTGTACGCATGAAAAATTATTTCACATTATTTTTTTATCATCATAATTATTTCACCTTACTGTTTACATATAATTTTACTTGTGCACATTTTTTTTTATTATCCTTGAAATATTTTTACAATGTCAGGATAAGAAAAATTCGGGTTCAATTATTTGCCAAACCATTCATGTTCACTTGAATAGAACACTAGTAGTAATGTTTAATATCTTTACGTGTCATAAATTTAATAAAACATTATTATTTTGTTATGGAAAAAGGGTTGTTGATCATCACATTCAATCAGAGGACCCTTTTTGCAAATAACACATTAAGTAACACTATTATTGACTCATATGTATAATTTAAAGAAAGTCGTAATACATTGACTGAATTTTCCTTTGATTTATATATTATATATGTTTATAAGCTTTTCCTCATCGGTACTTTTTTTAACTTAATTGAATTAAATAACTAATAGACTAGTGATATCTATCTAATCATATCAGAGTAAAGATGAAATTCTTTATTGATTCCTAGTCATCCATTTCATGTCTTGCGTTGGTAGTGTATTTTGAATTCCCATAATTACCGCCAAATATACAAAGTAAACTTTAATAAACATTATTTTCTATGTGCATCACGTATAAATTATGTTTAGTAATTGACACTGAATGCAGGAGATTAGAATACCTATTCATTTTATTCCGTCTAAAATCCTTTTTTTGTATATAGCTTTTGCTTCACATCGCCAAATTTAGGATGCTTACCAGATATTGGATTTGTACGCATTTGAATTGCCATAAACTAACATGATTTGTAACTCTCTTTGGAGAATCCCAATTTTAATGCTACAATCAAAAGTTATATCTTTTATAAACGATAAGAAATTGGTAGAAATCGTGGTTTGTTTAAAACACACACTTTTTCCTTACACCTATGTCAGTAGTTTCTTTGTTCCAAGTTGGTCAAATTTATACCCCTTGACCGCTTCATCCAAATAGATACTATTGAGCATGAAAGTCGTAAGTAATTCATAATAATGATGCATACATTAAAACACGATTGGTTAATGCGTTGTGTATTTTAACACCATTTGACCACAACTTTTTCAAAGGTCAAAGAAACCTATCTATATTTTTACCAAAAGATTTAGGATTGGAAATCAACAAATTCAACCTGAAGAATGTGTCTTTCATGCATTTTCATTGTGAGAAGTTGTATGTAATAAGTAATTGATGACTTGTCTGAAACTAATGTTTCAAATACAAACAATTCTGAAACCCTCATGGACTCGACAATGGTGCAAATCCATGAGATTATATTACAATCATTGTTATTTGTATTAAAAGATATACTTTTTGGACGTAAGGGATGGGGCAACAATATCAATTTTTAGCTGATTGCACGATATATTCTATATTATTTGTTTAATTAGTTGCATTATATGTATGTATTTTTATTGAGATAATTGTACTCTAAGTTTATATTATGAAAAAAAAAATCAATTTTTCAAATAAGGCTGACTAAAAGAATTTGTTCAGGTGATGCATCGTCACCACCACCACCACCACCATCGGACAACAGAGGTAATACAGTGTCTATAGGATGGGTGTCTTTTGGTGCAGGATTGCTAGCCATGATTATGATGATATATAGTTTATTAATTGTAATAGTGGCTTAAGTGAAATATATTGTCTTCTCTTGATCATTTTAAATCTTGATACATTGTCTTTGAAAACGAATTAAGCATAAAGTTTTACTGCATTTCTATCTATTGACCACCAAAAGAGTTGTTTAAAATTAACTTATATAAAAATGAAATGAAATTAATTAACTTATACATTGTCTTTATAATTCATTTCCTTTCATTTTTATATAAGTTAATTTTAAACAACTCTTTTGGTGGTCAATAGATAGAACTGCAGTAAAACTTTATGCTTAATTCGTTTTCAAAGGCAATGTATCAAGATTAAAAATGATCAAGAGACAACAATATATTTCACTTAAGCAACTATTACAATTAATAAACTATATATCATCATAATCATGGCTAGCAATCCTGCACCAAAAGACACCCATCCTATAGCCACCGTATTACATATGTTGTCCGATGGTGATGGTGGTGACGATGCATCACCTGAACAAATTCTTTTAGTCAGTCATGTTTAAAAAAATGATTTTTTTTGCATAAAATTAAAGTACAATTATCTCAATAAAACGTACAAACATTTAATGCAATTAATTAAGCAAATAAGTTGTTTTGCATAATATAGAATATATCGTGCAATTAACTAAAAATTGATATTGTTGACCCATCCCTTCAGTCCAAAAAGATCGGCTTTTAGTACAATAAATAATGATTGTATTTTCCATGTGATTAGTCGTGGTGCGCGAAAGCTGGCTCGGACACCCATAATCTCAAAAAAAATAATCAGTGTAAAATAATCTCGGGGATCTGCTCCATTGTCGAATCCATAAGGGTTTCAGAATTGTTTGTATTTGAAACGTTAGTTTCAAACAAGTCATCAGTTAATAACCACATATAACTTCTCACCGTTAATATTTTTTAATTAACCTTACCCTTAACCTAAATTTTGACCTTAACTTCTTAACTTTAACCCTTAGACTTAAATTAACCTTAATCCAAAATTTTAACCTAAACTTTATATTATCTTTAATCTTAATCTAAACCTAAAACTTTAATTATGTTAAATAAAAGAAAGGAGAGAATTTAATTTAAAAAAATTTAAAACATTATTGGGTCCCATATAGAGAATAATAAAAATGATAATTACTCGAATTACGGCTTAAAATTAACTATTGAAATATATTTTTAATTTTTTTGTTAAAATATGTCATGCGTTTGTGTATATAATAATTGAGAGAATAAGAAGAATAGAAAAAAATTATAATACGTTAACTATTTGTTTATTTCTTCTTCCTCGTCTCCTCTCTCTCTCTATCTCTCTCTCTCTCTCTCTCTCTCTATGTCTTCTCTCTTGTTTCACCAATCTACCATGTCAAATGGAAACAAAAAACTTTAGAATCAAACAAAAGCACAAACCGGAAAAGCTTATCCTTAAACCTGTGATTAACTCGGTTTACTAAATAATAGAGGAACCAAAACTCCTAGCTAAAATCATCATCACCAAATCGATAAGCTTTAACTTATTTAGATAGACCATCAACAAATCATGGGGCTTGAAAGCTTGAATCAAAAAAGAAAAGATGGGTTTCAATGCATGTCCTATAAGCTGTAACAACCAGGAGGATTTATCAAACTATATTGCAAAAGAGACCATAGAATTTAGCTAGAAAACATATTTTGATTCAATAATGGAAGACTAAAGAGGATTTATCAATTGATAAACAAAACACTACTATCTTCTGGGTTCCAATACACGGCTTACCAGGGAATTATATATCAGAAGAGAATGTCGAGTTTATTGCCGGACGATTTGGTAGGGTCACGAAGGTGAAACTGCCGTCGGTAGCTTCCTTTAAAGAGATAAGCTACTAGTGAATGGGATATCATTCAACCTTTAAGATTTACTTATTCTTTTAATAGCACTGAACATATAAGTCTAACGGGGCTATTAAAATTCAAAAGATTAAGGGAATTTTTCTTTGGGTGTGGGTTGATTGACCACACTGAGGAGGAGTGTAACAACAAGAAAAGGCTAAAGAACAGGTTGGAAAACTGGGTTCATGGTACTGAGCATGATTTTGAAAACATAGGAGCGGCGCCGGTTCCGTTTATCTTCTCCATTGTTAACAACATCCCTAATATCGACAACCCCTCAATGAGTGAACCTAGAGGAACAATTCACAACTCGATAAAAGACAGACGAGTGAGACTCGGTACTATAGAGAATGACAAAATCAAGGAATAAAATGATTTAGCTAAAATAAAGAAGGTGTACTAGGTGAAGGACAATTTGATGGGAGCGGGAGTGGCTCTGAACTTTCAGGATATTTCATTATCTGAAAATAACATTTTTGGGGAACTTATGAAGAAAAATTATATTGCTGAGCTGGAAAACTTCTTTCATAGTCAGGACGTTGTTAAACCTACATTTATTGAAAATAGTGGGGCATTGATACTCTCTTTTGGGTCAATTCATAAAGTAGAAGTTGAAAAATCACTATCAGATAAACCTAAAGTGGGGTTCACTAAACATAACAATAACTCGGATACCCAAATTCAACAAATATTTTCTTAAAACCAATATACATGAACCCTTGATGTCTCCCTATTTGTGATGAATTAATCTAAGTTGGAGACATCATTTTAGGTGTATTTAATAATTTAATTGTCGATTTTAGTCATATATTTTTATATTTTCCTAGCTCTTGTCTTGATTTGATGATTAATTATTTTTAGAGAATATTTGGTTTAATTGTTTGTTAATTGTGAAGCTTTAAAGATATATGGTAATCAATTAGATGCAAAATCAATTCTAAGAGATAAGGGAAAGAAGACAATGATGAAAATTGGAGATACAATAGAAAGATAAAGTTGACAAGTAAATCTGAATATCAGCAGCTACGTCCATTAAATTAGTCATAACTCAAAAAAATCTGGGAATCTGGAAGAATAGTTTGAAGCAAAAGTGTAGAGCTTTCCGAGACACTCAGTTTAGTTACAAAGAACGCGTCAATCAGAGAAATATTGAAGAGGTTACATCTAGAACAAGACAACAACAGTTTATTACGTTTCTTATATTTTAGGGTTACGAATTTGATTTGGAAAAGAGTCCTCTTACTTGCCCTCTACTCCAATAATCCGAATTAGGGTTTTGAATACCCTATAAATACACCCTTTATTTAGTAGAAACACATCCTTGGCCAATCGTTAAGCCCATAGGAAGCTTACAACAAGAGAAGAAAAGTCTGGAAGGAGCTGAACGTCACATTATGTCTTCACAAGTCTCAAATTTGTAATTGTTTTCTTTTCTTTCTCAAGTATGAACTAATTAATTTTAGCTTGAGATTTAGCATATGGGTATGAACCCTAGGCTCGTTTCACATCTAATTTAATTTGGAATTTTAATTATTTAAATGAATGACTGTTTTATTCTATGTTTTATGTGCTTTGACTTATTATCTGTTTTGCTTGCGGTGCGCAACGTATAGGATTACCTTAATAGTAGTTAGATGGTCACCCGGAAGGGGCGTATAATTATTGAAACACCACATAAACGTTTAGTGTGCGGTAGTGATCCTGACGGGCTTGCCTAACTTAGTAACCATTAGGGTTTGATTTAACCACCGATCATCATTAGAAGCCAGTCTCATCTAAGAACCTAGTGATGTAGGAACACCTTAGTTAAGTCTCCTCGTGATTTTGAGGTCGCCACCTAAGTCCTTCCGGAAGGGGGTTAGGAGGAATTTAGAATCCTGGTTATTGCAATTCTACATAATTCTCCCTTACATGATTAGAATAAACAAGGCTAGTGGGGTTTACTTGCTATATCTCGAGCTAAACTCTCATACTATCTTCTTCTCTTATTTACTTTTCTGTCTTTAATTTATTTAGTTAATTTTCTTATTTAGAACGACCAAACAAAAAGTATTGTCTTTTATTTCTTGCATATTATTATTTTATCTTTCTTATTTATACTTGATATTTGCATAAGTTTTCTCTAGCTTTCGTAGTCTCTGAGGTACGAATTCACTTATCATTAAAATTTGCATATATCCTGTAATACTTGCAGTACCGTGCTAGGCTAGGGTGTTTATTTGCATCTTATTTATCTATTATTTTATCATACCTTAGTCGACACCAACCCTAACCAAAAAATTACTTTTGAACACGATGATAAGAACATAAATCACAACCAACACAACTCAACTATTGCGATGGAGGATAGGGAAGATAAACTTATGAAGGATATTCATATGAGCTATGATAGTGAAAAGCTTAAGGAGGAGAATAAATGAAGAGATAACTACATCATAGATTGTTAGGTGAGAAATAAGAGTTATAAGATGTGGAAGGCTAGGTGGACTCCAACTATAATAGATGAGGTAAAAGAAAATGAACACTATGAAGGGTTTTGCAGGATTGAACCAAATCAAATCCATATAAATTAATGACACAGTTGTGTTGGAAATGACAAGGTCTCGACAATGCCTTGACAGTTCTAACACTTAAACATGTTGTTCAGTATCACCAAAAGGTATTTTTTCTGACTGAAAAAAATATTGAATCTTATGTGAGTAATATAGCTACTGAATTGAAGTATAATATGAAGGGTATAGTAAATCCTATTGATTCTAAGGGTGGTATGGATTTATTCTCAAAACCCACCATTAACATTGATATACTGGATTCCTCTACTAGTCGTATTCATTGTTTAAATACTGACAATACCAGTATACAATATTCTGTTACCTTTGTTTACATTCCCACATATAATAATCTTAAGTACAATGCAATTAAAAGAATCACTAAATGTAGCAAAATTTTACCCCAATATGCCATTGAATATCATAGGGGGCATTAATATGTACAAATATGCTTATGAAAAATTGGATGGGTATGGACCTAATAAAGTGAATATGTATAGGATAAATAGATTCTTGCAGAAACTTAAACTATATGACTTATACTCTAAGGGTTGTAGCTTTACATGTACCAATAAGATAAAGGATAATGAACTTATAAAACAAGTTATTGATAGGTGTTGCATTAATAAAGCTTGGGAGAAGTTGCTATTAAATGCTTGGTCAACAATTCTCCCACTATTGGCTTTGATCACTCTATGTTACTTATTATAGATGATAAAGCTCAAATTCCTCTTCTTAAAAATTTTATTTTTGAGAAAAACTAGCTGAAGAATGCTTTAAAATTATAAACAATAGTTGGATTAAGATGGATAGGCTGAGGGGCAATGGTATTTATAAATTTGGATAGAAAGATCACTATATTACATGAAAGATAACTGTTTGGGCTTAAAAGTTAGCTAGAATTAAAAAGAAAATCTCAAAAGACATAGATAAGCTTTACAAAAGATGGTTAACAATACTAACCCAATTATTTGGGATGATGATAACTCCATAATCAAAAGAATGAAAACTAGATGGCAACATGAAGAAATGTATTGGAAACAAAAGACTAAGCTAAAATGGTTAACTTTGGTGATAATAATACAACTTATTTTCATGCTATTACAAAGGCAAGAAGAGGGATAAAACTGATAAATGGATTGAAGGAAAAAGTAGGTATTAAAAATTAAATAAAAAGATAATTTAATTCAATCTTTTGTATTAAGAGGCCTAGAGATAATTCTTATGTTCTTAACTCCATTTTTTTTTGTCAATAAGATAGTCTAGCATTAATGTCATGTACAACCTGAATAAACATTATTGATACAAGCATAGAACTCAACTAACGACCTAGTAGGACAATTAGAAATGTCTAGATTAAGTCTGGCACTTTTAGCAAGGATATCCGCCACTCCGTTAAACTTCCTTTTAACTCTTGTATAACTGAGGAGATGAATGTAAGATTACCTAATTCTTATGTTCTTATTGTTATTAATTAAAAATAGAGGTATTTGCTAAAAGAAGTCTAATAAAATTACCTAATTGTTATTTTAAGCCTTTAATAATTGATTTTATAAAAATATTAATAAAATAATTATTCATAGATAACATCCCTTTTATATTTTTTATACCTTTACTACTCTTATTATTAAATATATTATTTTCAATACAATATTTATTAAACAAATAATAGGGCACTTCCACCACCACCACCACCACTACCATGTATTTAATCACCATTACAACTACCACAACCACAACCACCACTACCTCAACCACCACAACCACCACCTTTTCCACCACCACCACCACCGACTACTAATTCCATTACACACACGCGCATCTATTAATTTTTTTTTTAAAATCATCATAACTAATTCTAAAAAAATCAGAAAAATAAAAAATTTACATTTTTTGATAAACAAATTAATATATACAGGTCTAGACAGGATTAGGTCTCCAAATCCAGATTTCCGAAAAAATAGCAGATAACTTGGAAGACTATATAACAAACATCTATAGAGGAGTGAGTGCAGAATACTGGGAATACGGCATACATCATGATGACAGTGTGGGATATATGGATACAGAAAATGAAAGCTATTCATGAAAATTTACATCTTGACACAAATAGCGTGATAAACGCAGTACAAACTAGTATGAAAGATCCTTTTGTCAATGAATGGGATACGATTCCGGATATACCGAGAGGAACACAAAATACAACAGTCACTAATCCATGGACATCAACATAACTGAATGACACACAAACAATCATCATTTGCGATGCTTCTTTCAAAATAAGGGTTTAAAAGAGTGAAATTGGAATTATCAAACAGAATAATATCTCGAGGAGCAAACTGATGTTTTCAAAATCCATTCTGGTGGAATCAGTCGCTGATGGAGAAGCAACAACGGTTCTGGAAGCGTTTATGATGTGTCCACAGTAGAAGGAAAAGAAGACTACCATTTGCTCGGATAACCATGATGTCATTGAAAGTATTAAGTCGCTATCAGTAGCGTGATGGCATGTCAAACAATTTGTGAAGAGGATTAAACTTATTGCAGAAAAGCGATTAAACTTATTACAAAAAAGCATGGAAACATTCATTTCAAATATTTATTTCAACGTTTCAATGGGATGGCAAATCGGACTGCGCAAAATGCTAGGTAGAAAGCTCTTAAAAAGAAAGGGCATGATTTTCTGTGATTTCAATTTTTTCAATTAGAAATTGGTTAATCTTGACTTGTTATTAATGGTTTATATTGTAAAAGTAACAAAATATATATATATATATATATATATGTATAGAGAGAGAGAGAGAGAATACGGGAGGTGAGACGGCGTCTCACTTTTAAAAGTGAGTCATCGCCTACTAGTATATAAATAAAAACATATTCAGTAGTTTAAAAAAAAGAAAAAAACCCTATTCCGTCTACGACATCAGACGAAAAGAAAAAAGAAAAAGAAAACAACCGCACCGATCAATTGAAGCAGCAGCAAGTATGTCTTTTTGTCTATTAATTGTTGTTTTTTCTTTTGTATTTGTAATATCAATTCATGTGAAAACACAAGAAGTAATTACTATTGAATACAAGGCTCCATTTGGATACAAAGCTTCGTTGCATCATTGGTTGGTTGAAAAAAAAAAGAGATAAAAAACTTTAATTTGGATGTCAATTAATGATGACATGAATTCTGATATCCATGTGCTCTAATAAAATACTGCTCATCAATTTTCTTTTTCACTTATAATTGCTTCATAAAATTGCTGCAGGTCCTCCAAAAAAAAAAAATTGATGCAGGTTTTTTTTTTTTTTACGAATTCATGATTTTAATTATAGACTTTTTAATTGATTCATGTTAAGCAATAATAAATTTATTAAGTGTTGCAATAATTTTGTTGATGGTATACTAATAATTTTATTTCATTTTTTAAATGGAGTAATTGGAGAAAAATGCCTCCTTAATGAGGCTACTAATTTTTATAAGCCTTTAACTTTTTTATTTAGGGATAAATGCCTTCTTAATTAAGTAATTAGAGAAAAACTCCCCTTAATTATTTCTTTTCCTTTTTTACCCAATATAAATACTACTTATTATAAACTAGGTAATTAATTCCCCAATTATTATAACACACTCACACACAGATTCTCTCTATCTATTTCTCTCTCTCCTCTAACCGATTCTGCATCTCCGATTCTGCATCTCCATTGATAAGCTAAGAAGCTCACGCATCTCCATTGCTAAGCTACTAAGATTACTCGTTTTTTTTCTTCTTCTCTAAAGGTAAACTAACATCTCCTTTTCCTCTCATGCTCTTGGTGGTCCTTTGTGTGTTCTAAAAATAAATGCAATTGCTAATCGAACCACAACCGCAAGTGTACGGTTGTCCCAAGTAGTATGTATGATAATACAGATTCGTTCCAAGGACGGATGGTTGATCACAATGTTTAGCAAGTAGTGATTGATGCACTTATGAAGGTAAAAGATAATAAAATGTTTGTTTGGTTTTGTTGATTAAAGCTAATGAATAAAAGACAAATAATTAAATGCAAGTAAAGCTAAGACGCAAGTAAAATAAGTGAAAACGCAATATGAGATGTAGTACTTGTACACGCAAGGATCCTCCTAATCTTACTTCCTAACTTATGTTGTTTAAGGGCTAAATTGGTCAATTACAATGGTCGGGATTCTAAATTCCTTATACCCCCGTCAGGGTGGACTATAAGGCAATCCTAAAGTGTCACTAGTCCCGTCAGGGTAAATATGATCCACCGTTGGATGATTAAGTGTTTTACCTCATTGGCCCTATAATTAGCTAAGTTCGTCAGAATCAATAGCTTTTATCCTAGATTGAATAATTAATTCTATACCTAAACCCTCCGTCAGGATGATCCACACGCCACATATATGGAATAGCTTAGATACTAATACCTAATTTTAGTTCGCGACTCTAAAATCAGTAAATAATCCCAAATTATCGAAAAGAGTAATGAACCCAATCTAATTTAATTTAGCATAAACCCAAATTCAACATTCGTTATTTCATAAAATTAAGATTCACCCATTGTTTGTTCTCAAGCACTATGAAAAGCTTAGCTCATATAAAATTAAAAACTAAATTAAAAGAAATGGAATTCATATTGTTTACAAAATTAAAATATAAAAAGAACCTAATTTTCGGAATTGGAATGACTACGAACGGAGCTATAGACCCACTCCAGCTCTTGTAGCTTCTTCTTTCTTCCTTCTGTTGCTTCTCTCTGGTGTTTAATCTTGTGGAATGTGAATTGTGTGAAAAATCGAAGTCCAGACCTCCTTTTATAAGCATAAATTCGTTCTAGGGCTTGGACCAGAAAATAGAATATTAATTAAATGTCCAAGCCCACTTTCTAAGCCCAAAATCCCGTAACTGCTGATACACCTTCACTAAAACGGCTTTTCCCGATGCGTTACAACTCCGATTGACCTCATTCCAGTTGCTAAAGTTCCGTAACTCGATAAGGAATGATTTCTCTTCAAAGGTCAACAGCTGAATCATCGCTTAAGCACCTCGAAATTCGCAATCTATGGCCTGGAAAATGGATTTTCAGCTCTAAAAATATTATCTTCGGGATTTGTCTTCAAGTCTTGACTCTAATTCACGATCTTTGACTTTCTCCTCGGATTCCTCTCCTAGCTAACATCTAAAACCTGTAAACTTTACACTAAAAATACCAATATTACGCACAAAAGTTTAATAAATTAAAAATGCTAGAAATAAAAAGGAAATTCTGAATGATTGCATATTTAGTCCAAAAGTCTATCGAATTAAGTAAATAAACACCAAAAATGATGTCTCCCAAGGGTCTAAAGTAAGAACAATTAGGGAGACATCAAGACCCCCAACTCAAACCTTTGTCGTCCCGACAAAGTAAAACAAAACAAAGGGGTAGAAGTACGCGTATAAACAAGTAGAAGCTAGCAAATAAACCCTAAAGCAATTCTCAAAATAAATCTCATATAGCAAACTCTAAAAACTAATATACACATACACTAATCATGCAACATCAAACATAAATAATCTCAATCATAAAATTAAAGTTGCAATGCTTGAAGGTTACACTTGTACTCATCTCTGTATGATGGCTATAGGGTGGTCATTAATCCTAACTCGCTTTGAACGCTCCACCTAGTATATTCCCTATCAACAGAATATTAAATTCACTATGCACTTAGGAATCACGAGGTCTTTACGGTTATAATATTGGCTTAAGGACGGGTGTGGATGTATATTTGGTAAATTTGAAGTGAGCTTTTGGCTCTCTCCTCACTTACCATCAACAGTGTCCTCGAGCTTGAGTTAACGCTCAAAAAGATGTTCTCACTCACCCATATACGCAACAATTTAGCGTCCCATGTCTACCCACTATAAACAAGATGATTTTCAGAAAATTCCACTTTGCCGGATGTTTTATTCATAAGTATTTTCTTTTTTCTTTTCTTTTCTCTTTTTCTTCTTTTTTTGTACAGAAGCAAACCGGGTTCCCGGTTTTGACGAATCCGGGTTCCCGGTTCCTACTGTATGATTTTTCAAAAATTTTCATTTTTTTCTTTCTTTTTTTTTCATTTTTCTTCATTCCCGGCAAAGGGTTACAAGTATATATCATCTGCAATTGTGCTACAATACAAAGCACATCGATCCCAACCCATTTAATTCCCCATATGTGGTCCCACCACCCCAAACTCAAGCTCGAGACATGTCTCAGGATTGTGATTCAAGTGCGGGTCATATGGTCATGCCTAATAATCTAAGGGATAATGGCTTATATCGTGGCTACAATGAAAAAGGCTAAAGGCTCAAAGTGGGCTAAGACGGATAATAATTAATACAAGGGATAGAAGGCTAAAAAGGCACAAATGGCTAACAAATAACTGCCCCTATCATTTTCCTAAGTACATAGCTTGTCTTTAGTTCATATCTAGGTGGGTTCTCTACTAATTAGGATTTCACGTTCTACACACCAAACATATTCCTTGAGTACAAGCTTACTTCATTTGCATTGTTCATTAATTTTTCCTATCAATTACCTATGTTCGCATGCAATTGTAAGTGCGTTTTATATCAATCCCTAAAGTCCACTATTTATTATCATAGATTTATCAAGAGTATGCTTAAAGGGATATTTAAAAATTTCTACAGTCAAACGCAACTCCGAAAATTCTTTTATTGAAAGCAAATAAAGCAAATAACACATAAAAATTGGGATGAGGCAACGAACCCCACCCCAAACTCAAAAATGAGTCGTGTCCCCACGACTCGAAAAGACTCAATAAAGCATTTAAACTAATCTACACTAAGAGGAAAGTTTAGAAAACGTATCTTAACCAGCGCGAGGCTGGTTATCGGTGTTGCGTTCTGGACCTTTATCTCGCGTAACAGCATCATAAATCGCGTTCTGAAGTGTATTTACGCCTAGGATAAAATTTCACAGTAGGTCCAATTCTTTTGTTACGTTTCCCAAGGTAGCAATCATCTTCTCCTGATTCTCTTCCAACACCTGAATCTTCGATTCCAACTCAGGTACAGTCTTCGCTTTCTTTGATTGAGGAGTTCTCGGACTCTTGGTAGTTCGTGTTGCTTCTTCATGGATGTTCTTGATTGTTCTCAAAGCTATACTCACACCAACTGAAACAACGTCAGTATCTGCGTCCTTACGCGGAATCTTTGCGTCTAAACACAACTGAGTAATAGTACAAGGAAACTTCAGATTTTGTTGTTTCATTGGTGATTTCGCGAACTCCATGATTGTATTATAAATGATCTTAGCAACATCAAATGGTTTCTCCTCCAAAATACACTTAATAACAAATACGTGCTCTTTCTTCAACTCGGAAGTGTGTTTAATACCAAAGAAAGTGGGTATTATGAAACGAGACCAAACCTTAGCACGAGGTGTCAAATTGCTGCTGTAAAACTGTCCAGGATATCTTTCTCCTTCAGGAATTGGGCTAGTCCCATTAATAAGCACGGTCCCCCAAAGGGATTCAAAATCGAAAGAAGGATCATTAAGAGTTTCTTGGAAAGGGCATGTACCAGAAAAGTTGGGTAATTTCAAGGATTTCCGAATACTTTCAATAGAGAAAGGAACTACCTTTTTGCGGATATCAATGGCATCACGGGAGATTGCTAAACCTTCATAAAATTCTCGCACAAAAGTAGGAATAAACTCAAGCTTCCTTTCTTGCAATTCTTTCCAACCAAACTTAGCACATGTCACAGCATATTCCTTGTAATCACTACTCATAATACCCTTAGGAAAATTCGTCTCCTCACCAAATTTCAAAAATTCAATTCTTTCACGAACCTGAGTATTCCAACAAGTATAAACCCTCTTAGGCTTGTGGGCCCACATCTTCATACGCGGAGGTTTTTGAACTGTTTCTTCCGGAATCTCTTGTTCAGTTTCCTTCTCAGTGTTCTTCTCAATTTCCTCTTCTGGTTCCTTCTCACTTTCTATCTCATCAATTAATCTTCTCTTATGACCTGTGATTTCTTTTCTGTTAGAATCAAGCTGAACTTTGTCAATTTTTCGTTTAGGACGCGAATCAGGAATCTCAATAGCTTGTTCTTGAGAACCACCAATGGTGGTCTTTCTTCTAGGAGCAGTTCTTCGGAAATCACCGGTTCTGTTAGTCATCTCTTTTCACCCCAAACTCAAAACTTCAAATAATGAAAAACTTAGGGAAAAGTTTAGAATTTTGATGTTTTGAGGTTTAAAAATTTAAGAACTAGGTGAAATATGAGTTGGGTCTTGGTTATTTTGTATGGGAGAAGAAAGAATTGAGTTTAATTTAAGGAATTGGGTGAAGAAGAATCTTGGGAAAAACTAAGGATTTGATGTTATTTTGGAGAGGAGGTGAGTTGATCTTATGTTTTTGTGGTGAAAGAGGGTAGGATTTGATGATATATAGTGTTTTGGTAGATGAATTTCGGAGGTGGGGAGGCTATTGGTGCGTTTTAGGTAAAAACTTGCAAAAGAGGCTAAGAAAACTAGGTTAAACCCCTCAAAACCGACATCACAGCTTCGAAAACCGGGTTCCCGGTTCCGCGTCGCTGTGACGGCGCGGAAAAAATACTTAAATAAAAAAAAAAATCTTTTCCTTTTTTTTTTTTTTTTCGAAACGCACCAACACGCAGGACCCCAAGAAGCTGGGTCAGAGATTTTCCTCGCCGAAACTGGGTACCCGGTTCTGTGGAATGCGGGTTCCCGGATTTCCTCGATGGCGCGAGTCAAAACGCGCCAAAACGCAGCACCTCAAAACGCCGGGTCAGAACTTTTGGAAGATTACAGCTCCGAAACCGGGTACCCAGTTCTGCCAAATGCGGGTACCCGGATTTGTGTCGATGCGCGAATCAAAACGCACGAAAACGCAAGCCACCAAGACGCTGGGTCAGAGATTTTCAGAAGTCACAGCACCAAAACCGGGTACCCGGTTTCGCCAAATGCGGGTTCCCGGTTCCGACGCTGTGTCATGAACCCAAAACGCCAAGTGTTGCGTGAAAGCGGTTGGTACCAGCTCCAAAACCGGGTTCCCGGTTTGTGCGAAACCAGGTTCCCGGTTTCTCCTGGACATCCAACCTCTTTTTCTCCTTTTTCGCCAAATCGACCCCAAACTCATGACCTTTTTACCCCTGAAATCATCAAAAACAACTACCCTTCCTCATTTCTTAATAATAAACACTAAAATTACGAAAATCAAACTATTCTAAAATGCAAAAATTAAAAACTCAGCTAATATACAATGAATTGGCTTTTGTTTAACGTCGTTAAGCTCGACGGGTTACCTCACGCTTCTAAGAAGTCTCGCGGAGGTACATGACCTCCCCGGGATGTGGATCTTCCGAGCGATTGGTATCTTCACCTCCATGGTATATCTTTAATCTATGACCGTTCACCATAAAGGTACGGTTCTCTAGCGGATGTTCTATTTCTATCGCCCCATGAGGTGTAACTTTGGTCACTATGTATGGACCTGACCACTTAGATCTTAACTTCCCCGGAAAATTGCTGAACTTTGAATTATACTTTAATACTTTTTGCCCCACTTCAAAGTTCTTTGGACGAATCTGATTGTCATGCCATTTCTTTGTGTTTTCTTTGTAAAGTTTAGCATTTTCATAAGCATGCAATCGGAATTCATCAAGTTCATTAAGCTTCATCATACGATTCTTTCCGGCTAAGATAGGATCTAAGTTCAACTGCGCAATTGCCCAATAGGCACCCATTTCAAGCTCTAAAGGTAAGTGACAAGCCTTACCATACACCATATGATAGGGAGATGCACCAACTGGAGTTTTAAACGCAGTACGATAGGCCCACAACGCATCATCTAACTTCATTGACCAATCTTTTCTTGTAGGACCAACGGTTTTCTCTAGGATTGACTTGACTTCACGGTTCGAAACTTCAGCTTGACCATTTGATTGTGGATGGTATGCGGTAGATACACGGTGTCTTACTCCATACTTCTCTAGAACAGTCTTCAGATATTTATTAACGAAATGAGATCCTCCATCGCTAATAATTACTCTAGGTGTGCCATGTCTAGTGAAAATATGTGATTTCAAGAACTTGATCACCACTCGTGAATCATTAGTTGGTAAAGCCACCGCTTCTACCCACTTAGACACATAATCAACAGCTAACAAAATGTAAAGGTTACCATTTGAAGGGACGAAAGGACCCATAAAGTCTATACCCCAAACATCGAATATCTCAACCTCTAACACATTATTACGCGGCATCTCATCCCTCTTAGATATGTTTCCGGTAAACTGGCATCTCGTACATTTCTTAACATATTCATGACAATCTTTAACAAGAGAAGGTCAGTAAAAACCTGATTGAAATACCTTCGCAGTAGTTCTGTCTCCTTTGAAATGTCCTCCATATAGTGAATCATGGCATCCAGCTATAATGGCTTGAGTCTCTTCCCTCGCTACACATCTTCGTATCATCTGGTCAGCACAAACTTTATAGAGGAAAGGATCCTCCCAAAAGAGCTGTCTAGCACGATGAGCTAACCTCTTTCTTTCTTGATAAGTAGAACCTTCAGGAAAAACACCACTCACCACTAAATTCGCAATATCTGCATACCACGGAGCTTCATAATCTCGAACAACGAATAAACTCTCATCAGGAAACTCTTCTCTAACTACTTCAGTACCACTATTCATCTCTGAACCCTCTAAACGCGATAGATGATCTGCAACCTGATTCTCACAACCCTTCCTATCTTTGATCTCTAAATCGAAATCTTGTAGCAATAACACCCATCTGATTAACCTTGGTTTCGCATCTTTCTTCTCCATAAGAAATCTGATCGCGGAATGATCTGTATAAACAATAACTTTCGCTCCAAGAAGATAAGAGCGAAATTTATCAAACGAATAGACAACTGCTAGCAACTCCTTTTCTGTAACTGTGTAATTAATCTGAGCACAACTTTCTCTTTTCTCTGTCCCAATACAGCTCCCATACACAAATCACCCGCATCATACATAACCTCAAACGGTAAATTCCAATCTGGAGGTAACACTATAGGAGCAGAAATGAGTTTTTCCTTGATTGCTTTGAAAGCCGCTAAACAAGCTTCATCAAAAAGGAATTTGCAATCCTTTTCGAGTAAGTTGCATAACGGTTTAGCAATCTTAGAAAAATCCTTAATAAATCGCCTATAAAAGCCAGCATGGCCCAGAAAACTCCTTACCCCTTTAACAGAAACAGGAGGGGGAAGAGTTTTAATTACCTCAATCTTCGCTCTATCAACCTCTAAACCAGCACTCGAAACTTTGTGACCAAGAACAATACCTTCGCGAACCATGAAATGACACTTCTCCCAGTTGAGCACCAAATCTGTTTCCTTGCATCTCACTAACACTTTCTCCAAGTTATCTAAACATATATCAAAATCATCACCAAACACGGAGAAATCATCCATAAACACCTCAAGGAAATTATCTATCATGTCCCAGAAGATGGCCATCATACACCTTTGAAAAGTAGCGGGAGCGTTACACAACCCAAATGGCATTCTGCGATATGCAAAAGTACCAAATGGGCATGTAAAGGTAGTCTTATGTTGATCTTTTGGGGCCACGTAAATCTGATTGTACCCGGAGTAACCATCCAAGAAGCAATAGTATTCTCTTCCGGCTAATTTATCTAACATTTGATCGATGAAGGGCAAAGGGAAATGATCTTTTCTTGTGGCCTTGTTCAGCTTTCTATAATCCATGCAAACTCTCCAACCTACTACCGTTCTTGAAGGAATCGCTTCATTTTTATCGTTCAAAACTGTTGTCATTCCTCCTTTCTTTGGCACACACTGAACCGGACTCACCCATTCACTACTCGAAATGGGATAAATAATCCCCGCATCTAAAAGCTTGATCACCTCTTTCTTCACCACATCCTTCATAGCGGGCATTAATCTTCTCTGACCTTCAACTGAGCGTGCATTAACATCTTCAAGAATGATTTTGTGTTGACAATAGGATGGACTAATGCCTTTGATATCAGCAATTGTCCAACCTATTGCTTCTTTGTTGGCTCTTAACACACGCAACAGTTTATCTTCTTGAGGACCTGTTAAATTAGCTGAAACAATAACAGGTAGAGTTTCATTAGTACCCAAATAAGCATACCTCAAGTGTGCTGGCAATGGTTTTTCTTCCAACTCCGGAGGAGATTCAATTGAAGGCTTCTTTTTAGGAATAATCTCCCCCGGTCCTCTCACAGGTTCATAGGCAAGACGCCTATATTTCGGATTTTCAGAATTGAGAGCTGCTATTGTTTCGGTAAGCTCCTCCATCATCTCAGGTGAATCTAATGTCAAAGCAGCCTGCAAGATATCATCAAAATTTAAGCAATTAAATACCTCTTGCGATGCTTGCTCTACTACATCCATTCTGAAGCAATCTTCCTGAGAATCTGGGAATTTCATAGCTCGAAATACATTGAATTTCACTTCCTCATCTTGTATCCTCATTGTCAATTCGCCATTTTCTACATCGATCAATGTTTTTCCTGTAGCTAGGAACGGTCTACCCAAAATAATGGGGACATTTCTATCTGCATTGTATTCAAGTATTACGAAATCAACAGGAAATATAAGTGTACCTGCCTTAACAAGGACATCCTCAATGCGGCCTTCAGGATGAGCAAGAGACCTGTCCGCCATTTGCAAGACCATAGAGGTAGGTCTTGCGTTTCCGATTTTAAGCTTATCAAAGACTGACTTGGGCATCAAGTTGATGCTTGCCCCCAAATCGCATAGCGCCTTTCCCTTCCATTCTTCTCCAATCGATATGGGAATCGTGAAACTCCCCGGATCAACTAACTTCGGAGGTAATTTACTCTGGCAAATCGCACTACACTCTTCAGGAAGGCCAATCATCTCATTATCGCAGTAGGGCCTTTTATTAGTGAGGGCCCTCTTCAAAAACTTCGTATACTTAGGAATATCTCGAATTGCCTCAAGTAACGGAATATTAATACTCAAACCCTTCACTCTATTAAAGAACTTCTGAAAATCAACCATATCACCCTTTTTCTGAACTCGCATGGAAACGGTGGTGGAGGGCGATTGCTTACAATTTCATCTCTCTTTTTCGGAATTTCTCTTGGTCTTTCTATTTCTTCAACCTCACTATCTTTATCATTCTCTTTCTCTTTCTCACCCACTTCCTTTTCTTTTCTTGGAACTTCTTTCTCTTTCCTAACGGGAAAAAGAGGTGGAGGGAGGTTCTTACCACTTCTCAACGTAACAGCCTTGCAATCTTCACGTTGTGTTGGATTTTCCATATCGCTAGGAAGTTGCCCTTGTGGACGCTGATTTAGCTGTTTATTAATTTGACTTAGCTGATTCTGGAAAATCTTCATATTCGCTTCAGCTGCGTTCTGACGTTCCAAAGCTTGTGTTTGAAGAGCAATCAAATTTTCAACGGTTTTCTGAAGGGTAACTACTCCTTCTTGTGGATGGGCAGGTAAAGCTTTCTGGCTTAAATTCTCATCGTAGGTATTCTGAGGAGCTTGTCTTTGTACATAATTGTTTTGATTCTGTCCTCCTTGATGATTGTTGTGTGGTCTTGGATTATAGTTGTTGCCTTGAGGACGCGGCTGATACGCGTAAGTAGGATTGGCTGCCCCATTGGGATTTGAGTATTGAAACCCAGGATGGTTTCTGTTAGGCTGATATCCATTACCATTTGAATTGAAATTACCTCTATTGGACATAAAATTCACTGATTCTTGGTTATTCGGACAACTTTCCTCATCATGATCATCTACCTTACAAATCGAACACATATACACCTCTTGTGCAGCATGCACAGCTACCTTCTTACCCGAAAATCCTTCTTTCACAGCTAGAGTAAGCTGCTTCAATTGTTGCTCTATGGTATTCTGGATCTTATTCTCAAACGTAGCAAATTTCTCTTCCATGTCAACATTATTTACTCCCTTAACTGGTGTTCTTACTGAGCTCCACCCAACTTCATTCTTGACTGTTCTCTCTAAAATGATCTTGGCATGAGCGGGTTGAACTTGAAGAAAACCTGCACCACATAGCGTATCCAATTTCTCTCTTGAAGTTCCATCAAGGCCTCTATAAAAGATCTTTAATTGTTGTTGTTCTGAAAAGCCATGATTGGGAACCTTACGCAAACACATCTGAAATCTTGTCCATCTCCTACCCACAGTTTCCTCATATTCTTGACGGAAATGCGTCAATTCTAATTCAGCATCTAATCTCATATTACTTGGGTAATACCTGTCAAAGAAAGCAATCTCTAATTGGTCCCAGTTGGTTATTTTCGTAGGATCTTGCGTATCGTGCCATTCACTTGCTCCATCAATGACAAAGAATTTAAAAGCAGCGAAATACATCTGTTCTCTTGAAACCCCTTGTGTGATATAAGAATCACATATCTGTTTGAATTTCTGTACCGCTCTAAGAGGATCTTCCGATGGTCTTTCGCGAAAATTTCCAAAGTTTTGGAACTGAGCTAGCATACCCGAATCTGGACGGAATCTCGGAACATCTATATCTGGAGCACCTACTCCTATAGCAGGAGCGCGGAATGGAACTTCTGGAGGACCATTAGTAAACCACGGATCTTGATTCCTCACGATCTGAACTTGAGGATTAGGAACCACTGGTGGAACTGGAGGAATAACGCCTGGAGCTAAAGGTTGGCCATTTGCATCTAGCTGGCCCTGTCCATTATGTTGACCTTGAAGGTTGATATTCTCCATTCTGTTACTTAATTCTTCTACTTCTAAAGCTTCTCGTTCTCTTCTTCTTTTGTTTGCAAGTCTGATCAACGATTCTGGATTACTAAGGATCGGAGGTGTTGGCTCTAGATCCTTGAATAGCCTTCTTCGCATACACCAAACCTAACAACCTGAAAAAGCTAACAAACAAAAAGCGTAAAACTGATAAAAACAAAAATAAAAATAAATGCACTATCACTAAAGGATAAACACCGTGGTCACACGCTACCGTCCCCGGCAGCGGCGTCAAAAACTTGGTGGTCCTTTGTGTGTTCTAAAAATAAATGCAATTGCTAATCGAACCACAACCGCAAGTGTACGGTTGTCCCAAGTAGTATGTATGATAATACAGATTCGTTCCAAGGACAGATGGTTGATCACAATGTTTAGCAAGTAGTGATTGATGCACTTATGAAGGTAAAAGATAATAAAATGTTGGTTTGGTTTTGTTGATTAAAGCTAATGAATAAAAGACAAATAATTAAATGCAAGTAAAGCTAAGACGCAAGTAAAATAAGTGAAAACGCAATATGAGATGTAGTACTTGAGAACGCAAGGATCCTCCTAAATCTTACTTCCTAACTTATGTTGTTTAAGGGCTAAATTGGTCAATTACAATGGTCGGGATTCTAAATTCCTTATACCCCCGTCAGGGTGGACTATAAGGCAATCCTAAAGTGTCACTAGTCCCGTCAGGGTAAATATGATCCACCGTTGGATGATTAAGTGTTTTACCTCATTGGCCCTAGAATTAGCTAAGTTCGTCAGAATCAATAGCTTTTATCCTAGATTGAATAATTAATTCTATACCTAAACCCTCCGTCAGGATGATCCACACGCCACATATATGGAATAGCTTAGATACTAATACCTAATTTTAGTTCGCGACTCTAAAATCAGTAAATAATCCAAAATTATCGAAAAGAGTAATGAACCCAATCTAATTTAATTTAGCATAAACCCAAATTCAACATTCGTTATTTCATAAAATTAAGATTCACCCATTGTTTGTTCTCAAGCACTATGAAAAGCTTAGCTCATATTAAAATTAAAAACTAAATTAAAAGAAATGGAATTCATATTGTTTACAAAATTAAAATATAAAAAGAACCTAATTTCCGGAATTGGAATGACTACGAACGGAGCTATAGACCCACTCCAGCTCTTGTAGCTTCTTCTTTCTTCCTTCTGTTGCTTCTCTCTGGTGTTTAATCTTGTGGAATGTGAATTGTGTGAAAAATCGAAGTCCAGACCTCCTTTTATAAGCATAAATTCGTTCTAGGGCTTGGACCAGAAAATAGAATATTAATTAAATGTCCAAGCCCACTTTCTAAGCCCAAAATCCCGTAACTGCTGATACACCTTCACTAAAACGGCTTTTCCCGATGCGTTACAACTCCGATTGACCTCATTCCAGTTGCTAAAGTTCCGTAACTCGATAAGGAATGATTTCTCTTCAAAGGTCAACAGCTGAATCATCGCTTAAGCACCTCGAAATTCGTAATCTATGGCCTGGAAAATAGATTTTCAGCTCTAAAAATAATATATTCGGGATTTGTCTTCAAGTCTTGACTCTAATTCACGATCTTTGACTTTCTCCTCGGATTCCTCTCCTAGCTAGCATCTAAAACCTGTAAACTTTACACTAAAAATACCAATATTACGCGCAAAAGTTTAATAAATTAAAAATGCTAGAAATAAAAAGGAATCTCTGAATTATTGCATATTTAGTCCAAAAGTCTATCGAATTAAGTAAATAAACACCAAAAATGATGTCTCCCAAGGGTCTAAAGTAAGAACAATTAGGGAGACATCAGCTCTTTATCTCTCTCGGCTCTGTTTTTTCCTCTTTTTTTTTTTTTGAATTTTTGATTTCATTTTGTTGTTTTGCTGATTTGCAGGTTTTAGTTTCTATATATACATATACATGTGTATGTATTCTCTATTTTTAAATCATTTTGATTCACATTTTCATACTACTTTACAACTTGTAGCAATTTTACTGTTTTGATGGTTTTTCTCTTCTAATTGCTTGTTTTGTGTTGATTTTGTGTTTATATTCTTAGTTTTGTTTATATTTTGCTTTGATATTAGCAAATTTTTGTGTTTAAGCTCTTTTTGTTATGATAATGTGTTTACACTCTTCATTTCTTCATATTTTGCTTACTTTTCTGTAAATTCTGTGTTACATTCTTCATTTTGTTCATTTTTTGCTTCTATACAGCTAAATTCTGTGTTTAAACTGTTCTACTCGCAGTATATTGTGTGTTTGAGTTGTAATTCTGTGAAGAGGTTTATGCAGTTGCAAAATTCCATGTTTTAAACATAGAATCCCATGTTTTGTACAGTATGAAACATGGAATTCCATGTTTAAAACATGGAATTATGTGAAGAGGTTTGTGCAGTTCCAGAATTCCATGTTTAAAACATGGAATTCTGTGAAGAGGTTTCTGTAGTTGCAGAATTCCATGTTTTAGATATGGAATTCCATGTTTTATACAGTATCAAACTGTATGAAACATGGAATTCCATGTTTAAAACATGGAATTCTACAACTGCACAGAATTTTTTCCCTTTTCTACTTCTTCCTTTGGTTGTGTTATTGTATTCTAGTACTTATTTCATGAATTGTTTTCTGCAGATGGTTATGGATGTAGTTAGGTTCGGTTCTCAACGTTCTATGCGTTTGTTTGATCTTTTCCCGACTCTCTATTCTGTTTTCGATTACGTGTTTCCACGATCCCAAGTAGCATACATTTGGTGGTCACAAAGATTTGGTTCTGAAAAGCAACTGTTGGAGTCAACTAATCAGTCACGTCGGTCAATGCCATAAATTGTCAAGTTGCTCTATGATTATTTTTTATGATCATTATATTCTTGTAATAGTTGTTTAATATTCACTAGTTTAACGATTTTTACAGTTTCTATTATTATGTTTTGGATCCTTTTTGTTTTTATATTGTGTTGTGGTTCATTCCTTTATAATTATTATCTTTCTGTATAGGTTTCGATTCGAGTAGCTTAACTTGTTAGTGTGCAGGTTAGTAAATTTTTCATGTTCCAAACATGGAATTCCATGTTTTCAAACATGGAATTTACATGTCATTTTAATGTGTTGCGGATTTTGCCTGCTTTTTTGAATTTTTTGTTGGTATCAAAACTATTCTAATCAAATCCTTCACAATATGAAATACTAATCAATTTCCATTTCTAATCAAATCCTTCATAATACTTAATAAATTAACAAGTCATTTTAAACATTACATTCTAAAACATTCCAAAATAAGTACAATTAAATACGAAATACTCTTTTCAATATAATAATAAAAACGTCAACACATTCATCAATATTCGTTTAGATAACTGATTCTTTGATCTTTGTTTTTGCTGAACTGCATATACACTCTTCAATGAACATAATCCACTGAGGGGCTGCTCATCACTTAGAAAAGCTAGTAGTTCTTCCTTTTCACTGCTTGTATCTTATCATCTTCTTGTTCATCAGTAAATCTTCTTCTTGGAGGCATTTTTACTTGTATTTACACAAACTCCCACCACAAGAAACAAATTAGTAGTCTTGACTTGATAACTTTTCTTCTTGGTGCCATTTTCACCTGTTTTTACACAAACTCCAAGCACAAGAAAACATATTAGTAGCCTGAATTGAGTTAATTCCATGTTTAATACAGTTATCAAAACATGGAATTTCATGTTTAATAAAATTATCAAAACATGGAATTTCATATTTTGATAAATGTATTAAACATGGAATTCCATGTTTAATACAGTTACTAACAACATTCTGCAGAATTCTATATTATGCAGTAATTACACTATAAGGTCCCTAAACTACACATTATATCTATAATACAGTTATCAACACATGGAATTTAATGATTTGATAACTGTATTAAACATGGAATTCCATGTTTAATACAGTTACTAAAAACATTCTGCAGAATTCCATATTATGCAGTAATTACACTATAAGGTCCCTAAACTACACATGATGTCTATAATACAGTTTTCAAAACATGTAATTTCATGATTTGATAACTGTATTAAACATGGAATTCCATGTTTAATACAGTTACGAAAAACATTGTGCAGAATTCTGCATTATGCAGTAATTGCACTTTAGGTCCTTGTTTAACACATTATTCACATTTTATGACTCTAATCCATCATTCGTTCATGTTGGTCACAGTAAATTGAACACATTCATCAAATAATCCTATTTTAAACCCTAGAAATCCAATAAATGTGTAAGAAATCAAACAAAATCAACATGAATCACACAAAAACAGTTTCTAATCCAAAAAAAACTTTCGAAAACCTCAAAATTAACATAAAAATAGGATTATATTTTACTTACTTATGGGTTTCTTTTGGATTTTGGAGTCTAATCTTTAGTTTGATCGATAGATGTTGCTTCCTAGTTTGCTCGCCGGAGTATACTATCTCTTTATTGTTCACCATCGCCGCCGTTTGCCGCCGTTCGCCGCCGATACTTCTCCTGCTCTTCGTTTCTTCTACTATGTGTTTTGTGTGTGGTGTGTGTTTGTGTGTCGTGTGTGTATATTGGTTTTTTTTTCTTTTTTTTTTCTTTTATACTTTAATAACTGATATCTATTTTCTTTTTCTTTTTTTTTTTAATTATCATTTGTAAGGGTATTTTGGGGTGGGGCTGTTTTCTATAAAATGTCTTATTGGGACACCTTTTTTTAAATAACTTTTTAAATAGGCATTTACCTCTAATTGGCTCTTTTTAAATAGGTGAAATGGATATTTAATTTATGGACAATGATATATTCATCGATCCATTGGAAATCGTAGAGGAAGAATTAATAGAGAGTGATAAAGATGATGAAACAAATAAAAGTAATTTGAAAACTATTACACCAGAAATAGGTATGGATTTTTCTACACAAGAGGATGCTTACAAATTCTATAATAAATATACTTTGAAGATGGGATTCGGGATCAGACGATCATCTACGTATAAGTCGAGATCCAATAAAAGCACAACCATAAGCAGAAAATTTGTATGTAGCAAACAAGGCCAAAGAAGATCATTGGACAAGGGAGTTATAGATGACAACGTGCAACACCGCCGTAATATACGGGCGGGATGTAATGCAATGATGAAATTTGGTCTTAAAAATTCAGAAAGATGGGAAGTTAGCAAATTTGAGCCCCAACATAGCCACAATTTAAGTACTTCGTCAAAAGCAATGAAACACAGGTCTCACTACAAGATTCACCGACAGTCAGTGGTAAAGAACTTAATGACTCAACTTAACAGTGAAGGTTTGTCAAATGCAAATATCACAAAGGTTGTCAATTCTCTTGAGGTTGGTCAAGAGGACTTGATTACATCACAACTAGTTCATGATCACCTAAGAGTTGAAAGGAAAAATAATTTGGGCCAAAATTGTGCTAAAATCGTCAAGCATTCTATGGACGAAAAGGCTAAAGACTCGATGTTCTATTGTAGTATTGAATTGACAGATGACTACACCTTAAGTAGCGTTTTTTGGGCTGATAGAAGATCACGAGAGTCATACAAAATGTTTAGCGACGTTATCATATTTGATGTGACATATCGTACAAATAAATTCAGTTTACCATTTTCTCCTTTCATTGGTATTAATCACCATCGACAATCTACTTTGTTTGGATGTGCATTATTAGCCGATGAGACAGAAGACACATTCGTATGGTTATTTAAAGAGTGGTTGTCGTGTATGGGTGGTATATCACCAGGAGCTATTATTACTGATCAAGATGCGGCTATCGGAAATGCAATTGCTAAAGTTTTTCCACATACTATACACAGATATTGCAATTGGCATCTCGATAAGAATATTGTGGAGCACATGGGTCCCCTAAAAATTGTACACGGTGTGGATTTTAATATTTATTTTATTTCGAAATAGTAGGAGTATTTCCGAAGCAGAAGATTGTTGGAAAGAGTTGATGACAAAGTACAAATTAAAAGAAAAAAGTTGGTTGCCAAAGTTGTGGGAGCGACGAACTAGTTGGATCCCTTGCTTTCTAAATGATAAATTTTTCGCAGGCGCTCGTACAAGCCAAAGGTCAGAAAGTATAAATCTTTTTTTGATACGTATGTTAATGCACAAACACTGTTACATGAGTTTATCGTGCAATATGATAAAGCATTAAAAAGTCGTCGAGATGCCGAGAATAATGAAGATTTTAAAACATTAGACACAAAGCCTATGCTAACTTTGAGTTGTCCACTTGAGAAGCACGCTGGGGAATGTTATACAAGATCATTATTTGATATTTTTAAACAAGAGTTAAGGGATAGTAAACTTTATTGGCCTACAAAAGTGCGTACGGATGGGACATTAACTTCATATATTGTTGGTAAACCTCAAACAGAAGAAAATAAATGGAAACCAGTGTTGTATGATTCGCATGAACTTATTGTTTCATGTGAATGCAAGTATTTTGAAAGTGTCGGTTTACTTTGTAGGAATGCATTATGTATTATGTGGAAGAAAAAATTTCAAAAAATACCAAGTCGGTACATTTTGAAACGATGGGCTATTAATTCTTAATATCGAGATACAAATGTAGAGTTGGGTAATAGCACTGAAATTTCAGAAGTGGATCGTGAGTTACATTGGAACCTTCGTTACAAATTCAACAAGGTTTTAGATGAAGCATACAAATCACCCGTCATTGCTGAATAAATGGATACATTTTTGACAAAAATGGTAGCAAAAATACCTAGTCGCACATTATCTAGTGAAGTTGATGTAGTATCTCAAGAACTGAATAGCCAAGTGAATCCTACTGCACCACCAGTCTCTCTAAGTTTTTCTAACTTGATACCTGGAATTAATATTCGTGATCCAACAGAAATAAGTAGACATAAAGGGCGACCAAAAGAAAATCTAAGAATAAAATCTGGATTAGAATTATCCCAACAAGAAGGTACCAAAAGAAGAACGTGCGGGAAGTGTGGAGAATTGGGTCATTATAGAACAAGTTGCAAAGCTGAGGTACTATATTTATTACTTAAGTATATATTTTTTTATGTTTGGATTTTGTAAATAATTAACTATTAGTATTATCTACTTTTTAGGAAAAAAATCTTGCAATCAATTTGGATGTCTAGCCAACCGTTTCAAGTATTCAATGAAGGAATAAGTCAAGTCGTACTACTTAATATTTTGTCGTATTAATCAATATTTTCTTTTATCTGAGTTTTATTATGCTTGGATTTAGTTATTTTTTGGGATTTATTATAACTTTGTAAAAGGCTTTAGAATGGCTTTAATGTTTTTAATTCTTGAATAATGAAATTTCTTATTTATTCTGATGGCTTTGGTTATATTCTGATAGGAGAGAGTTATTCTGGTGAAATTATAGAATCAGTTGTTATAAGTAAATTGGAGAAGTTATTATGACAAGATAGTTTGTCTGGCTGAAAATTATTTTTTTATGCAAGCTGCTGAAATTTTGGAATAAAAAAATGGCACTGATACACTTAAAAAAGGTAAAAGGTGTTAAAAAGTTAAAAGGTAAAAGGTGTTAAAAGAAAGTTAAGTTGAAAAAAGTAGTGAACGAATAGATTCCACGTTGTTTCTTTACTTTATGAGAGATATATTTTACTTTGGGGTAATTGGAGAAAAATGCCTCTTTAATGAGGCTACTAATTTTTTTAAGCCTCTAACTTTTTTATTTAGAGATAAATGCCTTCTTAATTAAGTAATTAGAAAAAAACTCCCCTTAATTATTTCTTTTCCCTTTTTACCCAATATAAATACTACTTATTATAAACTAGGTAATTAATTCCCCAATTATTAGCTCACACACACACACACACACACATTCTCTCTCTATTTCTCTCTCTCTCTCCGTTTCTCTCTCCTGTAACGGTTTTCTCCATCTCCATTGATGAGCTACGAAGCTCCCTCACACTCACCAAGCTCACTCACGAAGATTACTCGGTTTTTTCTTCTTCTGTAAAGGTAAACTAACATCTCTTTAATCTCTCACGCTCTCTATCTCTCTCGTCTCTGTTCTTTTTAATTTTTTTTTTAAATTTTTGATTTCATTTGATTGTTTTACTGATTTGCAGGTTTGATTTTCTAGATATACGTATACATGTGTATGTATTCTCTATTTTGAAAGCATTTTGATTCACTTTTTCATCCTACTTTGCAACTTGAAGCAATTCTACTGTTTTGAAGGTTTTTCTCTTCTAATTGCTTGTTTTGTTATGATTTTGTGTTTACATTCTTAGTTTTGTTCATATTTTGCTTTGATGTTTGCAAATTTTTGTGTTTAAGCTCTTTTTATTATGATAATGTGTTTACATTCTTCATTTCTTCATATTTTGCCTCTTTTTCTGTAAATTCTGTGTTATATTGTTCATTTTGTTCATATTTTGCTTCTACATTGCTAAATTCTGTGTTTAAACTGTTTTAATCGCAGTAGATTGTGTGTTTGAGTTGTAATTATGTGAAGAGGTTTGTGCAGGCGCAGAATTCCATGTTTTAAACATGGAATTCCATGTTTTATACAGTATGAAGCTGTATGAAACATGGAATTCCATGTTTAAAACATGGAATTTTGCTTATTCACATTTTCATCCTACTTTGCAACTTGAAGCAATTCTACTGTTTTGAAGGTTTTTCTCTTCTAATTGCTTGTTTTGTTATGATTTTGTGTTTATATTCTTAGTTTTGTTCATATTTTGCTTTGATATTTTCAAATTTTTGTGTTTAAGCTCTTTTTGTTATGATAATGTGTTTACACTCTTCATTTCTTCATATTTTGCTTACTTTTCTATAAATTATGTGTTACATTCTTCATTTTGTTCATTTTTTGCTTCTATACAGCTAAATTCTGTGTTTATACTGTTTTACTCGCAGTATATTGTGTGTTTGAGTTGTAATTCTGTGAATAGGTTTATGCAGTTGCAGAATTCCATGTTTTAAACATGGAATTCCATGTTTTATACAGTATGAAACTGTATGAAACATGGAATTCTGTGAAGAGGTTTGTGCAGTTGCAGAATTCCATGTTTAGAACATGGAATTCCATGTTTTAAACAGTATGAAACTGTATGAAACATGGAATTCCATGTTTAAAACATGGAATTCTGCAACTGCACAGAATTTTTTCCCTTTTCTACTTCTTTCCTTGTTTGTGTTAATGTATTCTAGTACTTATGTCATGACTTGTTTTATGCAGATGGTTATGGCTGTAGTTAGGTTCGGTTCTCAACGTTCTATGCGTTTGTTTGATCTTTTCCCGACTCTCGATTCTGTTTTCACTTACGTGTTTCCACGATCCCAAGTAGCATACATTTGGTGGTCACAAAGATTTGGTTCTGAAAAGAAACCGTTGGAGTCAACTAATCAGTCACGTCGGTCAATGCCATTAATCGTCAAGTTGCTCTATGATTATTTTTTATGATCATTATATTCTTGTAACAGTTGTTCAATATTCACCGGTTTAACAATTTTTACAGTTTCTATTGTTATGTTTTGGATCATTTTTGTTTTTATATTGTGTTGTGATTCATTCCTTTATAATTATTATCTTTCTGTATAGGTTGTGATTTGAGTAGCTTAAGTTGTTAGTGTGCAGGTTAGTAAATTTTCATGTTCAAACATGGAATTTCATGTTTTCAAACATGGAATTTCATGTTTTCAAACATGGAATTCCATGTTTCAAACATGGAATTTACAAGTCATTTTTATGTGTTGCGGATTTTGCCTGCCTTTTTGAGTTTTTTGTTGGTATTAAAACTGTTCTAATCAAATCCTTCACAATATGAAATACTAATCAATTTCCATTTCTAATCAAATTCTTCATAATACTTAATAAACTAACAAGTCATTTTAAACATTACAATCTAAAACATTCCAAAATAAGTACAATTAAATACAAAATACTCTTTTCAATACAATAATAAAAACGTCAAAACATTCATCAATATTCTTTTAGATAACTGATTCTTTGATCTTTGTTTTCGCTGAACTGCATACACACTCTTCAATGAACATAATCCACTGAGGGGTTGCTCATCACTTAGAAAAGCTAGTAGTTCTTCCTTTTCACTGCTTGTATATCATCATCTTCTTTTTCATCAGTAAATCTTCTTCTTGGAGGAATTTTTACTTGTATTTACACAAACTCCAACCATATGAAACAAATTAGTAGTCTTGACTTGATAACTTTTCTTCTTGGTGCCATTTTCACCTGTTTTACACAAACTCCAAGCACAAGAAAACATATTAGTAGCCTGAATTGAGTTGATTCTATGTTTAATACAGTTATCAAAACATGGAATTTCATGTTTTGATAAATGTATTAAACATGGAATTCCATGTTTAATACAGTTACTAACAACATTCTGCAAAATTCTATATTATGCAGTAATTACACTATAAGGTCCCTAAACTACACATTCTATCTATAATACAGTTATCAACACATGGAATTTGATGATTTGATAACTGTATTAAACATGGAATTCCATGTTTAATACAGTTACTAAAAAACATTCTGCAGAATTCCGTATTATGCAGTAATTACACTATAAGGTCCCTAAACTACACATGATGTCTATAATACAGTTTTCAAAACATGTAATTTCATGATTTGATAACTGTATGAAACATGGAATTCCATGTTTAATACAGTTACGAAAAACATTGTGCAGAATTCTACATTATGCAGTAATTGCATTTTAGGTCCCTGTTTAACACATTATTCACATTTTATGACTCTAATCCATCTTTCGTTCATGTTGATCACAGTAAATTGAACACATTCATCAAATAATCCTATTTTAAACCCTAGAAACTTCTAAATTTGGTTTTTATATAGAAATCGGTAAGAATTGTTGATAAATCACATGAAATCAGTTTCAAAAGTAAGAAACACTATCAAAAACCTCAAAATAAACATAGAAATTAGATTATATTTCAGTTTTTTCACTTACATATGGTTTTTTTGGGTGTTGGAGTCGAATCGTTAGTTTGATCGATTGATTTTGTTACCTAGTTTGCTCACTGGAATAGATTGCCCTATTTGTGTGCACCGTCGTCGCCGATTGCCGTCGTTCGCCTATCTTCTTCGCTGGACCTTTCGTTTTTCTTAGTACGTGTTTTTGTATGTGTTGGTGTGTGCTGGTGTGTGTGTGTTTGTGTATATGAACGAACGCTGCAATGTTTTTTTTTTTTAATTGTTAATTAGGGGTAGTTTTGGAAGAGGCTGTTTTCTCTAAAATGTTTTATTAGAGGCACCTTTTTTTAAATAACTTCTTTAATAGGCATTTACCTCTAATTGGCTCTTTTACTTTACTAGGTATATACTTTTATATGATTAATTTGAATGATACATATGTAATAATGCCTCCTTTATAGTGCCTAAACTTATGAGCATTAATCATATTTTAAATGAACTGGCAAGAGAGTTTGATTATCAAATATCTGAAAAATTAATACAGATTTTATGCTCAATTTGGAATTTTGGAAGTCTTAAAAGTTAAATCAGTTCAAATTGGTTCTTTATGAAATATTTGGGGTATAAGTTCTTGTCAAAACAAAACTCAATATACTCAGTTTGGTGCCTTCCTGCCATTGAGAATATTCATCTACCTGATTAAATTCATCTACCATATGTAATAATGCTTCCTTTATAGTGCCTAAACTTATGATCATTAATCACATTTTAAATGAATTGGCAAAAGAGTTTGATTATCAAATATCTGAAAAATAGATACAGATTTTTACGCTCCCTCTAGAATTTTGGAAGTCTTAAAAGTTAAATCAGTTCAAATTGGTTCTTTATGAAATATTTGAGGTATAAGTTCTTGTAAAAAAAACTCAATTTACTCAGTTTGGTGCCTTCCCGCCATTGAGAATATTCATCTACAGTGTGCATCACAATTTGGAATATCTGGAAAGCGAGAATGGGTGGCTTTTTTGAGAACAAGGCCCGGAATATCATTGAAATAAACGAGAAAACAAAGGAACTCTTAAAACATCTATTTTCTGATGTTAGCAGCACTGGCGACAAAAGGAACAGAGTAAATTCAGATGATGATGATACCACAAACCCGTTTTTAGGAGACGAGGCGGATATCTTATGGATGTGCGATGCATCTTTCAATCATAGCTGGGAACCGCCAGGTATTGTGACGATTGGAGCAAACAGAGAAGGGAGAATAGAACATAAGGTCGTCAAGCGCGCTAGAGTTAACAAAGTTGTAGAAGGAGAAAGTTGGACGGTGCTGGTAGCCATGAGGGCTGCTGCAGAGCACCATTTACAGAATCGTTCTTTCTATTCTGACAACCTTGAATTAATACAAGGTATCACCAAGAGCCGGTGCGTTAGTTGGCAGATACGGCCAATGATCAACGAAAAACTCGGTTGGATGGGAAGATTCCCAAACTGGAACGTATTCCACATTAGGAGAGATTTGAACCAGATTGCTGACTTAGCTGCCAAGGCAACTAGGCGAGGAGTCGACATCTCGAGCTTACCGTCATGTTCTATCATCGATTTTTATAATATTTTAACTAGGACTAAGTTGTAATTTTTATTTCTGCCTTTGACAAAAAAAAAAGATTAAATCTTATTTAGAAGTTTAAGATTCTTCTATATTTTGAGCACCAGAATTTCAACCTAACGTATAATAAATTCAAATAGTAAAATATATCACAAGTCTTACATTATTTACAAATTGTAAATACATGATCCATTAACCATAGTCCAATGTAGACTTTTGGCAAATGCTTTACGTAATTTCCAGCAAATCCCTTTTCCTATCTTTTATTACATTACACAAGCTACCCATTATCGATACTTTATACAGACAGACAATATATATTACCAGATTGAATCATCCACAGCCACCGCTGAAGGTGGATACCCCTCCTCTTCCTCCACCACCACCTCTACCTCCAATTCGAGCTCACCGGGCACAAACCCACTCGACTCAATATCCGCATAATTCTTCAAAACCACTATGGACAGCTCATCGAGTCTTCTAACCACCGTATCAGAATATGCTAAGAATCTGATATTAATCTTTTTAATCTTTCTTCATGACAGATCAACACCTAGAGTTAATATGTAAGTTCACTCATGTGAGTAAAACTTTGTATACCCCAAAAGCAACAATATATGCAAAAATAAAACATCCATAATAAATAAATACATGACAAACCCTTGTGATTTCCATGCTCCTTCTCATATTCCTCCCACTACCTCCATCGACTATATTCATCTGTAATTACAAAAGAAGCAAAAACAATGGGACAAATTCTACAGTGGATCAAATAAAAATTGTTTATGCTAATTTAAAGGATGGTTTCATTAAATAAACAATGTACTATACGAGTAGTAGTTGTTTGTTTATTGGAAGATCGCATTACTTTCAGAGTTATGCTAGTATTGACTTGGAGAGAAATATTACTTTCACATCCACACCTGATGTAGAAGGTAGCAGTTTTATAATTAGTTCTAACGTAGAAAGAATACATGGACCCAATAGCTTTTAATTGTGACCATGTACAGAGTGGTGACAGTGAGCATAGGAATATAATATTGTTCACGGAAGTTGTTATGAGTTCGCAGATACAACTAATTGACATACCACAATGGAGAGTAAATGGAGGCTGTAAAAGTAGAAGGAGAAACTCCAAGCCTTATTTTGAATTTGTGGAAAACAATTTTAACCTATAAATTTCTTCAATTGGAAGATCGAGAGATTATGACGAACTATGGAGGGCTTGAGTAAATAGGGAAATAGAGACCAATTGTGCAATTAAAACTATTTGATAAATTACCTTTCAAGGATTCTTGATGAACGTTTCGCATACCCATAGTTCATTTTGAAGCCCATTTCGTTGTAATTGTGGAAGAGTATGAACGCCTCATCTGGGTCATGAATTAAGATCAATAATTAACGAAAGATTGAACGTAAAGCACCATCTGGGTCATGACTTTCTTCTTTGATGGAGTTTTTAAGGCGTGGAGGCTTCATAGGTGTTAGGATTAAGATCGGGAGATGAGAAAAAGGGTGCTTGGGATTTAGGCTTAGCTTTGCAATGGTTTGGGCGGTGAGGCTGGTAGTGATCGTGGCTACACGGCGGTGCAAGACAGAGTAATTAGATTTGCTGATAAAGGCGGAGCATATTAGTTTTGTTGGAGAAATTCTTTTCTCACGGTGGGAAAGGATAGAAGTGAGAGTGAAATAAAATGGACTAACGGTTAGTGTACTTAATTTTCTTATTTTTATTTAGAGTCAATTGTTGATTGATGCCTATTAAAAACCTTATTTAGAAAAAGGTGCCTAGGAAAAAATATTTATTGAAAACAGCCCCATCCCAAAATTACCCTTATAATTAACAATTAAAAAATAAGAAAAAAACTAATAATCACACGCGCGCGTCCGTGAAATTCTTTTAAAATTGTCATAACTAATTCGAAAAAAAATTAAAAAAAAAAAAAAATTATATTTGGATAAATCAAATTAATATTTACGTCTATGATTTTTTTCGGAATTTTCTGAATTTTTTGATTTTTTTGATTTTTTTTAATTTTTTTTTCGCAGACACGAAATTACATGTTTTAAACATGGAATTTCATGTTTTAAACATGGAATTTCATGTTTATTTCACGGTTTAAAACATGGAATTTCATGTTTAAAACATGGAATTCCATGTTTAGAACATGAAAATCCGTGTCTGCGAAAAAAAAATCAAAAAAAATCAAAAAAATTCATAGACGTAAATATTAATTTGTTTTATTCAAAAATAATTTTTTTTAATTTTCTGATTTTTTTTGAATTAGTTATGACGATTTTAAAAAAAATTTCACGGACGCGCGCGTGCGATGGTATTAGTAGTAGTAGGTGGTGGTGGTGGTGGTGGTGGTGGTGGTTGTGGTGGAGGTGGTGATGGTTGTGGTGGATGTAGTAGTGGTTACATGCATGGTGGTTGTGGTGGTTGTGGTGGTGGTGGTGGTGGTGGTGGTGGAGAAGGAAAAAGAAGTACTCTATTATTTGTTTAATATTTAAAAATTAATATTGTATTAAAATAAAATAATATATTTAATAATAAGGGTAGTAAAGGTATAGAAAATATAAAGGGGATGTTTTCTATATATAATTATTTCATTAGGCATTTTTTTATAAATAAGATTATTGAAGGCAAAAAAAAACAATTAGATAATTTAATAAGCATGTTTTCAACAATAACCCCTTTTATTTATATACTAGTAGACAAGGGCTCACTTTTTAAAAGAACATTTTGTAAAATCTCGTATCTTTTTTCTTCTTTTTTTTTTTTTTTTTTTTTTTTTGTTAACAAAATCTCGTATCTTTCAAGTCAACTTCATTTTTAATCCTGGATTCACCAACTAACATCTATCAAACTTATATCAAATCCTATCGTTATTGTGAGGGCTTTTCACTTATATATGATCATCCTTGAATTATTTTGTATTAGCCGTTTCTTCGTTATCAGGTCAATTGATTATATAAAAAGAACCACATCATAAACATATTGATTAGCCGGAAATGCAAAGCCAAAAAATAATAAACATACAAAAAGAAAGGACCAAATCAAAAGCTAATTTCCCGAACAGAAGTCTTTTCAACATAATTTATCAACAAAAGCAGTTTACATAACTAAATCAAACAATGAATTCGTACAATCAATTTCAATTTCAATTTTAATTTCAATTTCAGACATTAATGATTAATGTTACCGATGATTTCTTCAATTAAACGACCAATATCATTGTAAGATGATCCACCTTCCATGGTGGCCGCTTTGCTCTTTTCTTTCATATCTTTCACCTTCTTCCTCAATCCAACTTCATCATCCTCTACTGACATCATCAGCTTCCTTATTGATTCTTCAATCTTCTCTGCACTTACATTATCTGTAATATCTCCTTTAATATCACCTTGATAATCCATTTTAATTTCCACTGCCATCTCCAACTCTTTCAGTAAGAAAAATGCATTCAATTGTTGCTCTGCACAAAATGGCCATGTAGCCATTGGAACTCCACACCAAACACTTTCTAGTATCGAATTCCAACCACAGTGTGATACAAAACCACCCACTGATGGATGAGATAGCACCTCCATTTGTGGAGCCCACCCGATTATTTTCCCGATTTCTTTAGTCCTTTCCAAAAAACCTTCTGGTAATACTTCCTCAGGATTTGTTTCTTCAATTGCAAACCTCATTATTCCTGTTTTTGGACGTTTCCTTAATGACCACAAGAATCTATGTCCACTATTTTCTAGTGCTATAGCTATATCCTTCACTTGTTTCTCTTCAAAAGCTGCCATGCTTCCAAAGCACAAAAACACTACTGAAGAATATGGTTGGTTATCAAGCCATTTCATAATATCTTCGTATTGATCTTTGTTGTTGTTATTATTCATGTTCAGCACAGGGCCAATTGTGTATATGGGTGGAATATTTTCTTGACAAAGATATTGATGTACAAAGGATTCAAACTCTATGAACGTGTTAATGATTATTCCTTTAGTCTCTATAAGCCTTTTGATCATTCGAAAGAACATAGTGGACCAATCTCCACCATCGAATAGACTTACAGGTACCACACCAGGTGGAACTCGGTTCTTGTAACATGGTATTGAAAACTCGGTGTCTGAGTTCTTGTAAGCCTTGTTAGTACCATCGAGTTGGGTATGAAAATGAAAGAGTACACCAAGAAAAGAAGCATTTGAAGTGAAGAAAAGGTAAGTTGGTAAATCGAATTCATTAGCAACATCGATCATGTCGGTACAGAACATGTCAACTACAAATCCAGCAAGTTGAGTCGAATCTGAAGAAGTAGAAGAAGATGAAGCTATACTAGCAACAATTTCTCTTACATGAGTTTGTTGATATTTGATAAACTTAAGGAAAAAAGTATCGGGTGATTTTAGGAGTTGTGAAACAAAATCATCATTTGGTAGATCTATTAGCTTCAAACGTGGGTTATTAATGTCTTCATCTGAAGGTGTTAAATGGGTGTCCATTGGCAGCTTTATTATGAGTACTGTAATGGAGAGACGGTTATCTCTGTTAAGAAGGATTTTTGCCATCTCCACCGCCGAGAAGAGGTGACCTGCTCCAGGTGATGGGATGAAGATTAGCTCGAAATTCTTCATATTTCCTTTTTTCTAATAAGTTGTGGAAGAGGAAATGAATTGTTTTTGGCTTTAACCTTGTACATTCGTTGACTTACATGGAACCGGCCAGATCATTAGCCGGGTTAGGCCGGGATAAGCCAATTTTCTAATCCAACCCTTATAAGGTTGGGTGTAAAAAAAAAAAAAAAAAAATCGATTTTCTTAAACCAAACCCGCACATATCCGGTTAAAGCGGGTTAATGAGGGGTTACAGGTTTGAAACAAGTTTAAAGGTGTAAATATATACTTAAAGGACCTAAACTCAAAGAGGTCAAGTTATAAAGCGAAAAAATTATGAATTTTTAATATACATTACAAATTCAAAGGAGTCGTATTTTATATATTAACAAATATTTAACACTTAGTTCTTAAATAAAGGATTAAAGTATAAAATTTAAACTTTATACAACTCATTACCCAAATATATGGAGATGAGAGATAGAGATTCAGCCTACTTGCAAGTTATGTTGAGATCTTATAATTCGTATTTTTAGGAAAATTTTGAAAACCGTATTGTAAACAAACTATGTGAGATAGATTTTTTATTTAAAAACACACAACAGCTGCTGTCGAGAAAACGCCCAAGTTGTTGCCAAGAAAACATGTCATTGTCGAGACATCCTCGCAGTTGTGTGCATATTGCTAAATAACTTGTCCCGCATCGAAAATTTGAAAGAAAAGTGTGAGGAAAATTACCTGTAAATATTGACACCAGGTTATCAGGTTAGTTTGACTATTTTCATCCAAAATCTTAACCTTACCTGAGTTATACTGGGTTGAACTTTTGTGATATGTTGTCCGACTCTATATATAAATTAAGCTCGAAATTTTGTTTTTCAGGTTGGGCCTAATCTTCTAGTTGGACTTAAATTTTCTCTGTCATAGGAACCGTTATGATGATTGATGAATATAAAATAGGAAATAACTATTTAATCACAAATTAAACTAAAGTTAGTCCATTTTATGTATGACTAGTATTGATAAAAGAAAAAAAATGATAAAAACTATTTACGACCCAATATATCATTCATATAACATAACCAGATTAATTAAATACGTTTTATCAAATCTGTTATGATATATTAATTTGAAAAGCTAAAAAATTCTCTAATTATTCCAATAGAGTCCGTTTAATTTTTACTCCCTCAAAAGTTTCAAATAATTTATGATATCATTATTTTACCCTTAGCTAATGCTCTGATAATTTATTCACTTTCATAATTATATCCATTAATGGATTCTATGAATTTTGTTCACTTTCTAAATTCAAACACGATATAATGGCATGTGAGATATTATCAATCACTTATGCATAAGTCTTCTATTGTCTCCATCAACCACATACTGCAAACAGCAAATCATAGAACGTCAAGGTGCGAAAGATAAGAATTATATTAACATAGGTTCTATCATTCACATTATTATTATATATGCATAGTTTTTTCTTTGTGTTCACTATAAAACTTACCTATTAACACATTTTATGGTAAACTAAGCTCGTGTTTGTTGATATGGTGTTAGTAGTATGTGTTGTATGATATACCCTTCACTGATACACAATACATGGTGCTCGATATTAGCATTGTTGTTTTATGTATAGTATATAGATGAACATAAATAGTATTATTTATGATTTGGTAATACATGTGTTCTTCCATGCAATGGATATGTCATATATGGAGTTGAGATTTGATTACTAAGTTCATTGCGCTTTAGATAGACAAGAGGTCACAGATGATAAATAGGCTCTCACTTTTACACTAATAACCCAACCCACTAAAATAAAATGACTCATTGTTACACCCGCACACCCCATTGTTTTTAAACATATAAACCACCTTCATCGAGCTCTTTGGTGGTAGAACTTACTAATTTTTTAGCCATTTTGTTGGTGTGTTATTCCTTTTTAGATTAAATTATGGCATAGAATATGCTCATTTCCTTCGTTACATGGAAGAGAAAGCGTTGAAGTTGTTTTAATTATTTGAGTCTTTTGATTCGATAGAGAAATATGGTACTGAAACATGGCATGTCTGAGATGGTAAGCGCGTTGATTACTTTCATTCGATCTGTGAGCACCATAAGTGCAAGATTGTTAGTGAGCCCACCTTCACTATGATTATCTGGTTGTTGGATTACAGCCTTGTGGTTGAGTTCAAAATCTTGATATGCGAGTCTAGTACTGCAGTTGTCAAACAATCCACACCTTCAGTAGGATACTTGACTATCTCTTTACCACCTTCTCCCCCCTGTGCTGCTGCTGCTGATTATGATGATGATGATGATGATGATGCTGAAAAGGATTATCATAACAAGGTGAGGATTCTGAAGAGTAATGTTCGGAACGTCTTCTTAGAGGAACATAGTATATGCTTCCATAATGGATCAAAAGAATTATGTTGTGCACTTTCCTAATATGCTTTCAAAACTAGTATGCTTAAGAAACTGGGTATCCTTTCTATTTTGGACATAAAAGACCCACACGAATTAGTGCATATTGTTTCTATTACAAGACTTCCAGATGCAAATGGTATGTGTACATTTCAAAAGACAACGCTGATCAACGAGAATTAAAATTACATGGGATAATTACCAACAAATTGTTTAGATAGATATAGGAAGGGAAGGAAACAAGCTAAAGCAAAGTCCATTTGAAAATAAAACCCTGACATAATCTTTACTTAAAGAAAAGATGAAGAAAATCGACATAATTTGTCGTTTGATTCGATCAACCATGAAATTAAAACCTACAATTCATCACAAAGAATCTCTCAAAACAATCAAAATGGATTTACTTGATTTAAGCGATACCTTTATCGCTAAACCCTCAAAGTTTATTATTGAAACCTAAGAAAAAACCTAGAGGTAGGTGGTGCCACCTAAGGTGTGATAAAAATATGATAATAAAATACGGATAAATGATACATTAACACCCTAGACTAAACACGTTACTCACTGCAAGTATCATAGATCGTATGCAAGTTTTAGTAGTAAGTACGATTTGTTCCTCAGAGACTTAGTGCGTTATACATATGGGCAAATAAATTCGAGTAGCAATTAATAATTAAAAGATATAAAAGTAAATAAATATGATTGAGGTGATAATGATTAAACTAAATAAAATAAAAGACAATGAAATAAATATGAAAGAAATAAGATGAGAAAGTATAGCTCAGGTTTTGCTCGTATGCACTAATCCTTCTATTTCTTCTACTAGCTAATAAGGGTGATAATAACTCTTAGACAAGTAGTCATGATTCTAAATTCCTCCCTACCCCCTTCCGGGCAGACTAGAGTGACGACCTCACAAATACGAGGGGACTTAACTAAGGTGCTCCTACGCCACTAGATTCTTAGATGAGGTTGAACTTCTAATGATGATCGGTGATTAAATTAAACCCTAATGACTATCTCTAGTTAGGCAAGCCCTTCTGGATCACTACCACACACTAGACGTTTATGTGTTGTTTCAATAATTAGACACCCCTTCCGGGTGACCATCTAACTACTATTAGCATAACCCTAAATTGATCATGTTTAAGACAGACAATAAATCAAAGCACATAAAATAAATATATGGTTAAGAACCTAGAATCAATTTAAAATAATTATCCCAAAGAAACTTAAATAGAAGAAAATAGAATTCATAGATTATACATATGCAAAACCCAAGCTATGGGAAAATCAGTTCATACTAGAGAGAAATAAATTAAATAAAAAAGATACATACTATCAACTTTCTCTCTTTAATAACTCTAATGATGAATAAAACTTAATGACTAGTTGTGGGAGGCAAGGACATGTTTTTTTTGGGTACATGGGTGATCCGGGATTGCTTGCACGCACCACGACTAATCCCACGACGATATACACGCCTCCTAATATATTCTCAGGTAAATCAGAACTAGGTTACCCATGTTCAGGGAGGGGTTAGAGCCTTGTACATCTTACTTCACACCCGTTAGGGAGGGCATTCGATATTTAGACCTCCCCTTTAAGTGCTGAAGAAATTGCAAGCTCTGGCCAGTTGAGCTAACCCAACTGGTTAGGCAAGGAACTGTTTACAGAGGTTAAAGGGTGTATTTATAGAAGTCTAGGAAGCCCTACAATGTTTTCTTGGAGTGGAAGACAAGTAATTGGACTTCGAGTCCAACTCAAATTCGTAACCCTAAAATATAGAAAAGGAAATAAACTATTGTTGTCTTGTTTTGGCCGTAACTCCTTCAATACTGCTCCGATTGGCGCATTATTCATATATAAACTGGTCGTCTCAGAAAGCTCTACACTTTTGCTTCGGTCCATTCTTCCAAATTCCTAGCCAATCTTGAGTTATAATCACTTTTGTAGACATAGAGCCCGTTTGGGATTGATTATTTTGGAGCTAAAAGCGCTTTTTGATTAAAATTTAAATATTTGTAAAAATTATTAAAAAATATTTTGACATCTAAAATCACTTTAAGTGATTATTTTAATAATCACTAATCTAGTGCTTTTACTGAAAGTGATTTTTAGAGTCTAAAATATTACTATAGATCTAAAATCACTTCAAGTGATTATTTTAAAAAGCAATCCCAAACGAGCACATAGTTGGTGAAATTCAGATTTATTTGGCAACTTTTCTTTTCCTATTTTATCTTTTCCTTCCTTTATCTCCAATTTCCATCATTTATCTTCTTTCCTTTATCTATTGGAATTGATTTGGAATCTAATTAATTACCATATATCTTTAAAGCTTTACAATTAACAAACAATTAAACCAAATATGCTCTAAAAATAATAAATCATCAAATCAAGACATGAAATAAGAAAATACAATAATATTAATAAAAATCGAGTATAACTTCCTAATAATTCCTAAAAATGATGTCTCCAACTAAGATTAAATCATCACAAATGGGGAGACATCAAGGCCCCCAACTCAAAGTTGTATCGTCCCGATACAATAAAGATAAAACAAAGGGAAGTCTCTAAATACACACCTAAGTTAGTTAAGCATATTGGGAAAGAAGATAGCAGAATATATAGAATAGACTCAAAGAAACTACTCAGAAAATTTTATGTAATAATATTTACAAACTACATACCTGCACACTTGTCATATCTACCATCAACACGGCTTGAATTCAAGATTAGATTAGCTTCACAATGTAAGAAGGAGATGATATTTACTTAGTTCATCAAGGAGGCTATAGAGTGTTCATCAAACTTTACTAGTATCCAAAGATCCACTTAAGCACTCTCTATTGGTTCAATCACTTCTAGATTACATAGCAAAGAATTATAAGGTCTTTAAGGTTGTAATGTTGGCTTAGGGACGGTATGATAAGTATATTTGGATAATTTAGAGTGAGCTTTTGGCTCTCTCCTCACTAGCCATCAACGAATCGCCCTAGAGCTTGAGTTACTCTCATAAAACATTCACACTCAATGCAATGATTCTTGATGCACCAATTAGCATCCTAATAACCCAATATTAAAGCATAAGATGTTCACATAAAAATTCCACTTTGGCGGTCCAAATATATAATATTTACATATCAATTTTTTTTTGTATAGCTATAACTCTCTTTTTGGATGTTGAGATATCATGTTATTTTTTTCATATATTTTTTTCTTTCTTTTCATGCTTTTCAGCTTTTTTCATTTACTATTACCCCGGCAAAGAGTTACAATATAATAAACATGTGTATCATCATCAATATATAGAATAGAGCATAATTAATAAGCTCAAAAATCCCAACCCAATAATATTTCCCATAATGGTGGACCCACCACCCCAAACTTAAGCTCTAAAACAATTATCTATGCATCGCGATTCGAGTGCAGGTCATATGGATAAGTCCTAAAATCTAAAGGGATATGTTTTATAATGTGGCTAATAAAAAGGCTTTAGAAAGGCTAGAAGGGGCTAAGAAGGATATAAAATTTTAATTTGGACAGCAAGCTAAAAGGAAACAAAGGGCTTATGGAAGAACCGCCTTAATCACTTACTAAACTATGCAATTTCGTCATTCTATTACCTTTAGCATGTTCATCAAATGGGTTTATCAACTAGCTTGGATCTCATGGCATACTCACCACTCATGGCTCCCTGAGATTGAACATACTACTAACTAATCTTTTCTTTACTATCAATGTGTGTTTTCCTGCAAATAATCAAAGCATACAAAATAAAGCAGATCATAAACATACTACTTTCTATCATCAACTTACTAAGCTTATTCTTTCAAGCTAATAAACACACTCTACATCTAAATCCCATGTATCAAAAGTTTTAATTTCTACCTAAAAATAGAAAAATCATAGAAAAATAGAGATGAGAGACAACGAATCCCCACACCCCCATCTCAAAAATGAGGCGTTTCCCCACGACTCGAGAAAGACTCTAAAAAGAAATAAAAAACAAGCAGATAAAGCATATACATAAATAGTAAGGAAGAAAGAGAACATACTCTTGAGGCTATTGCCTCGTATTATCAACTTCCAAGATAGGATTTACTTGATCTTTCTTTAATTTCTCAAGGAGTGTCATGATGTGCACCTGATTAGCTTTTATTTGTGCTACGTCTTTGGCTAAGAAAGTTTGTGCTGCTTCGACTTTATTCAATCGCTCCTCCATCTTTTCTCGCCAAATACGATCCTTTTATTCTTTTGAAAGTTGTGTAATTCTCGCTCGTCTCAAAATTTTCTTTATCCAAGCATTGTCAATATTATTATTCGTTTTATACTCTAATTTCTCTCCTTCACCCGGAACCACATTTGCTTTCCGAACACGACATGTGATCATAGTAGGATATTTCACATTAAATAACGAAGTAGGAGAGACCAAAAATCGCATAACCTCCTCAAAGATCAACTATGCCACGTCTACTTCTTCTCCTCTTAAAATAAAATTCAAAAAGATTGCATTCTTCTTAATTACATCTGAATTTCTTCTGTTTCCAAAGGCATTAGTTGTAAGAAAGTGGTGCCAAACTCTTGTATTTGGTTGAAGATATTTGTAAGGCCAAGGTGCCTTCAACTATCCCTTATGTGATTGCAATTTCTCCTTATTTAAGATATGCTCAAAAAGTATATTCCAATCAAAAGTCTTGATATTTTCCATCGCTTCTCTATACTTACATGGTCCAACTAATTTCTTAAATTGGAAGTGGTTCTGAATCTCTTCAACTGTAAAAGTAACTAACTTGCCTCTAACTGGAACACAACCTTTACTATCACGGCTAAAGAGGCCTAAATAGAATTTGAAAACTAACTCATGGCATAAATTAGAACGTCTTACCATGAAAGTAGACCAACCCAATTTTCACCTATCTCCAAGAATCTCTTGTACTCTCCTATACCAACATCTTCTTCAAATACTTTCTCATAAGCAAAAGGAAGTTCATGTAAGTGTTTATTTGCTGAAACTATCAAGGCCTTCAAAGCTTCCTCCTTTTCTTTGGGTGTAAGACCTGCGATCTGTATAGATTGTGGTGTCTTCTTTACAAAAGCTGGAACCTTTTTGCCCATTAAATTCACCACAACTAGCTGTCCTCTCTTTTCTTGACCTGTTTTACCCTTTGTGTTGGAACTTGAAGTTTTTTCAATTGATTTCTTCTCAATAGAACCCAGTACCTTACTTTTCTTCATCTCCCTAATAGTGGATAATGTTTATGTTCTTTTAGTCATCTCAATTAACCTCCAACTCAAAGATTTGACCACTCTTGAAATTTGAAACTCTTGATTATAGGTTGTACAAGCTTTATTTGGGTTAGGAAAGGTGTTATAAAGATGATTCTCTATATAGGTAAGATGGATTCTTGATTGATTGGTATGTATCTAAGAAATTGTTGGATGAATTTTGGAAATTTAGGTTTTTGATTCTTGGATTCAAAGTGTTTTGGTTTGATTTGAGTGGTTGAATCTTCTTTTTAATTATGTAAGGAAAGGATTGGATGTGTTTTTATGGTGATTGGGTAGTGTTTTGATGTTTGGGGAAGGTTTGTTGAAGCTTTAATGGAGTTATGAGAGGTTTGGAGAAGAAAGGAGGCTTAACGCATTGAAAAATTCGGAATAGAACTAACCTCTTCTTCTCTTTTAACCTAAAAAGCAAAAAAATTCTCTTCTTACAGCGGCGCGCACCGGCATACCGGTCGTGTGACCGGCTAGCCGGTCACAAACCGTGTCGACACTCGCGCGCACGATTTTTCCCACTGCTCTCGGCAATGTCCCTGATTCCTCATATCGTTCCACGTTTTTTCGCGCACCGATATACCGGCTAGCCGGTCAGCCGATTTTTCATTTTTTCTTCCTCTTGGCAAGGAACCTGGTTTTGGAAACAGTGTCACGGTTTTTGACCCACCGGCATACCGGTCATCTTACTGGCTAGTCGGCAGGCAGGTCAGAATATACTCAAATTTTTTCTTTTTCTTCCCTAACTCGATTTTCTTAGTACTGAACATCAAAAACACCAATAGCTTTCTCAAATATGCAATATCAACTAAAAACAACTAAACTAAACATGAATTGAAAACATAAAAAATTGTGGGTTGTCTCCCGTATAACACTTTAATTTAACGTCTTTTAAAGTTAGACGTGTTACCTCTATCAAGATTTGTGAATATAGCCTCCTCAGCAACAAGCAAGGCTATGAACGTCTACTAACCTTCGTTTGATGCCCCCCTTGGACCTGATTTCTATCACCTTAGCTGAAACAACTTCAGTGACAATGAATGGTCCCATCCACGAATCTTTGTGACTTCGTGACCTATTCTCTGGTTTGTGGGTTTTCCATAGAACTTCATGTTCAAACCCAAACTCAATCTTTGGCTCAGTATCCACCGGCTTTGCCTGGATTTCTTGTGGGACTCTGTGATGTGACATCTTGTGGATGATAGGAATTGTGGGATCTAACATCCTCGGTTTCTTACCCCAGACATGGAATGTTTCAGATATGTTTTTTTAGCATGAAGGGTAACTGTTCGAAGTCGATAAACCTCTGACTAGTGGCCATTAAAGGCCTTCCAAGTATGATTGGAACCTTCTTATCTGCAACGAAATCAAGAATAACAAAGTCAGTAGGGATGGTGATATTACCTGATCGGACATGTACGTCCTCCATTGTTCCCCATGTCTTGTAGCTGAATTGTCAACAAAGTGCAACTTCACTGGAGCTTTCTCTGTTTTCTGAAGTCCAAGCCTATCGAACACGTACTTTGGCATAAGATTCACACCTGAACCCACATCATACATAGCTTTCATCTTGAGCATACCATTTATTTGAATAGGAAGATTAAAGCTTCCTGGATCTTTGAGCTTCAATGGTGACTCATTCTCTACTTCTCCCGAGACTCTCTCAGTATGAGGCACAATCTCTTTTCTGGGTTTTACACTTGCTTCTTCCTCGGGAATAACTTGCGTGGAAATTTGTTGCGGTGTAAGCACTTTCTTCACAATCTCAAGCATCTGGGCGTTGATATTTTCTGGAGTGTATGCCTCTACAAATGTCTTGAGTTAAATGTCAACCTTCGAATTTGTATCAGGAATGGTTGGTGACATTGTTTGAACAACTGGTGGAGGTTCCACCTTCTCTTATTCTTTCTTTTCTTCTTGCACAGCAGGTGCAACTTCTTCTTTCAGCTCTTTTGAGGCTTCTTCCTCTTTTTCTTTAGCTCTAGCAGCTTGTAACTCCATAACCGATCTAATATCTTCTTGCATATCTCTCAAAAGTTGTATAAAGTCGGATATTTCGGATGAATCCTCATCTTCAGGACAGTCATAGTCTTCGAGCTAGACTTGGTTGGTTCTTCTTCAGTTATTGGAACTTCCGCAGTAATTTCTGCAGCATGCGATAATTCCTTATTCTCTTCAATCTCAAGTAAAATAGTCGTACAAGCTTCGAACCCAACATTGGCATCACCTACTTTGATAGCCTTCAATTCTTTTGCTTCCATAATATTAGTAAGAACTTTATTCATTTGTTCTACTTGCGTACCTAAAATCTGAATTGAAGCTTCTTGTTCTCTTAACTTCTCATTCTGTGAATGCACACTAGTTGTCATTAGATCCATAAAACTCTTCAATTGTTTATCACCCACAACTCCTTCTTGAGGATATTGTGGTAAAGCCTTCTGAGCTAAAGCGTCGGTATATGAATCATTGGCAGGTTGTTGTGGAGGAGCGGGTCGATTATAATTCTGATTTCTATGATACAGATCTTGACCTCTTGGTTGGTAAGAGTTATTCTGGGGACGAGGTTAATAGTTTCCTGGATTAGCGGCCCCTTGTGGATTTGAATACTGCACACCCGGATGATTCATGTTACCGAATTGGTAGTTTCCTCGGCTGGATATGAAATAAATAGATGTTGGATTTTCTTCGCACTCTTCCCATGTATGATTTGGTACCTCACACTTCGGATAACCTTGTGCCTCTTGCACTACATTTTTCGTAGCTAAATTATTTTGAATCTCAAGCTTAATTTCTTCGATTTGATTTTCTAATGCTGCAGATTGAGCAGAGTTCGCAGTTTCTGCATCTAATCGAAGCGTACCTCTGGTGTTTGTAACAAGAGCTCGCTAAATTGGCCAACTCCTTTATGTTTTTATTATACGTTCCATACCTTCGGCAGCTTCTGTAGGATCCATGGACACAAGACCTCCCTTTCCAATATTATCTACCCTCAATCTACTTTCGGCATTAATACCTTGATAAAATATAGCTAACTGTAAAGACGGGGTGTAACCATGGAGTGGACATCTAGCTAAATTATGTTGAAAACTTGTCCATGCGCCTCCTACTTCTTATCCATTCTCTTGGAAAAACTTAGCAAGCTCGCTCTGATCTTTTAATCTCATACTCTTCGGATAAAAACGGTTAAAGAATATGGCTTGAAGTTCTATCCAAGTATTAATTGTATCAGTCAGAAAGAACGAAAACATGTGACAATACAGTTGCTCGCATGTAATGCCTGGAGTAATGTAGGCATCACAAATATGCATGAACTTCTGACTCGCTCTTACTAGATCTTGTAGTGATGCACCACTATAGAGTCCAAAGTTCTGGAATTGACTGAGCATACCCGGATCGGACCTGAATTTGATATTCTGGATCTCTGGAGGACGATAACCTAATGGTTGAACTCGAAAAAGGTGCTCCCAAGCCTGGGAGATCTTGCTCAAGTCTGTTGATATTTCTGTTATCTTCCTGTGGTGGTGGTCTATGGCCTAATAGACCAAGTGGAGGATCTACTCCGTCTTGTTGTTCTTCCATTGCTCTATCTTCTCTTATACGTTTATTATAAGGTATGAAACTCCGCTCGGGCTCCGCTAGAGGAGGCCAAGGATTCATTGTTAAAAATCTGGAAAAGACTAGAACAAACCAAAAAGCGTAAAACTGAAAAAATAAAATTAATTAAAAACTCTTACACCCTTTGTTTCAAAATGTTTGTCCACTTACTAAAATTTTTGTTCCAAAATGTTTATCCACTTAGTATTTCCAAGACACTTTTTTCCAATTTTTTCCATTACTACCCCTATTAATAAATTAAAATATATATTTTCCATACACATTTAAGATATCAAGACACTTTATGAAGGGTAATTATGTAATAGGGATTGTAATTATTATATTTCTTAATATGTGTGAAAAATAAAGTGGACAAACATTTTGAAACAGAAGGAGTACTACTAAAAATAAATAACTCACACGCTAACGAGACACAAGTCCCCTACAGCGGCGCCAAAAACTTGGTGTTGCCTAAGGTGTGATATAAATATGATAATAAAATATGGATAAACGATGCACTAACACCCTAGACTAAACACGTTACTCACTGCATGTATCACATATCGTATGCAAGTTTTACTAGTAACTAAGACTCGTACCTCAGAGACTTAGTGTGTTATACTTATGGGAAAATAAATTCGAGTAGCAATTAATAATTAAAAGACAGAAAAGTAGGTAAATATGATTGAGTAGATAATGATTAAACTAAATAAAATAAAATACAATGAAAGAAATAAGATGGGAAAGAATAGCTCAGGTTTTGCTTCTATGCACTAATCCTTCTATTTCTTCTACTAGTTAATAAGGGTGATAATAACTCTTAGATAAGTAGTCATGATTCTAAATTCCTCCCTACCCCCTTCCGGGTGGACTAGAGTGGCGACCTCACAATCACGAGGGGACTTAACTCAGGTGCTCCTACGCCACTAGGTTCTTAGATGAGACTGGCCTTCTAATGATGATCGGTGATTAAATTAAACCCTAATGACTATCTAGTTAGGCAAGCCCTTCCAGATCACTACCGCACACTAGACGTTTATGTGGTGTTTCAATAATTAGACACCACTTCCGGGTGACCATCCAACTACTATTAGCAAAACCCTAGATTTATCAGGTTTAAGACAGACAATAAATCAAAGCACATAAAACAAATATATGGTTAAGCAGCTAGAATCAATTTAAAATAATTCTCCCAAATCAACATAAATATAAGAAAATAGAATTTATAGATTATACATATGCAAAACCCAAGCTATGGGAAAATTAGTTCATACTAGAAAGATAAACTAAAAGAAAGATACATATTATCAACTTGCTCTCTTGAATGAATCTAATGATGAATAAAACTTAAGGACTAGTTGTGGGAGGCAAGTACATGTTTACATAGGTTAAAGGGTGTATTTTTAGGAGTATAGGAAGCCCTTAAATGTTTTCTTGGAGTGGAAGACAAGTAATTGGACTTCTAGTCCAACTCAAATTCGTAACACTAAAATATAGAAAAGGAAATAAATTGTTGTTGTCTTTTTTTTGCCGTAACTCCTTCAATATTGCTCCAATTGACGCGTTATATTGAAACTGATCGTCTTGGAAAGCTTACTACACATTTTCTTCAGACCATTCTTCCAAATTCCCAGCCAATCTTGAGTTATGATCACTTTTGTGGATGTAGCTGATGAAATGCACATTTACTTGGCAACTTTTCTTTTCCTTCCTTTATCTCTAATTTCCATCATTTATCTTCTTTCCTTTATCTCTAAGAATTGATTTGGCATCTATTAATTACCATATATCTTTGAAGTTTCATAATCAACGAACAATTAAACCAAATATGATCTAAAAATAATAAATTATCAAATCAAGACAAGAAATAAGAAAATGCAATAATATTATTAAAAATCGAATATAACTTCCTAATAATTCCAAAAAATTATGTCTCCAACTAAGATTAAATCATCACAAATGGGTAGACATCAGGAGGGTGAATAGGTCAATGGCTAATTTAAAATTATTCTTTTCAAACTCATGCTCAATCCATTTAACTAATACAAGGATAAGAAAAAATGCAAACCTTTAGTTAAAAACTCATTGGGGAATTTTGTCAAACACTTAAGGGATACCTAGTTTTAGCAAACGGATTTTGACAAAAATGATTGAGGTATATGAGCAAATACTTAGCATACACAACAAGAGAACTAGTTATGGGTTACAAATAAAATAAAACACTATGCATGCAATATAGTAAAGAGTCAAGGGAGAGAAACCAAACATGAGATTTAGAAGGGTTTGACCTTTCTCTCCTAAATCCACTACCTAAGGTATGAGCATTCTTAGTACTTACATCCACCACTAGAACTCCATATGTATCTTAAAGGTGAGAGCACAAATCCTTTACACCTTTTTTGAAAACTCCTTCGGAGGAACACATTAGTGTTATCACCAACACGAGGAAACCAAGATAAAAATCTCCACTACTAATGTAATAATTCACAAGCCTATGAAACCTTCTTTTGGGTAACACCACATAAGGACTAGTCGATAATGTCTACCCTAATTTACCACTTCCAACACCGTTCAGCCTTTTAGATAAGTGTATTTTATAGACTAGCTCAACCTCAACCTTGTATTGTATATGTAAGAACTTATCGTCACTAGACTATGAACAAAACCTAGGTTTTATGATTAAACCTAATATACCTACCCTAGCCTCTATACTTTTAAAAATAAAAGGCAATATAGATAGATAGAACTACATGGATATTGATTTTGGGACTTCTCCGCCAAGTATGTGATTTTTGGAGGGTTATGTGGAGCCAAATTTCAAAGTCCACAATGCTTCTATTTAAAGGAAGAAATCCTCCAACATCTTCGGCCATATTCCATATACTGAATGGTTGCTATTTACAACCTTGGACGTCTGTGTCTCCTAGGGCAGATGTCTAGTTGCATGGTCAAACAACTACTTACAAATAGTACACTAACGACTCTATTTTTGTTTTTTATAGTCGTTCCATAATGCCTCCTCAGATATCCTAACTTCAATTACTTGCATATCAATTTAGGTCCAGTTCCCAAGGCTGATGCTAAAATATGTCTGGATCTCGGTCTACTTTAGCTCAGATATCACGTCATCTTCTTCTCATATCTTTCTCCCACATCTTTAGACATTTCAACAAGTTCTAGCTTCGGCGGTCTGGACTCCGCTTCTTCAAAACTCCAATCTTCTATGGGTTTAGGAATTCCGACTAATATAACTTTGAAGGTCCGGTCTAGGCTTCTTCTCATCTCCATTCTCTAATATGTCTAGGCATTCTACCTAGTCTTGCTTCAGAGGTCTGTTATGGCTTCTTCTCACCTCCACTCTCCAATATGTTTAGGCATTCTACTCTTCAGTTCCTTGGAAGACTTACCCTTACGGAGGGGAGATTTGATTCTTGTAGGGATGAACTTGATTTATACTAGAGATTTTGTCAAAATTCCTAGCCTTATTCCATGGATAGCCTAAGCTGAGTTGATTGTCTTGAGTCTTCCTTTAAGTTTTGGCTTCGCTTCTTCAAGGCACTCTTAGCCACCGATCTTATTTCTTAGATATCCTTGATGCATACCTTAATATGATCTTTGAAATTTATCTTTGAACTCCCTCGAGTCTTGATCTTAATATCCTCAATCTTGTTCATACTTCTTGATCTTCAATTTCAAGCCAAACATCTTATTGAGTTTTCTATCTTCACCTTCAATGAACTCCCTAGAGTCTTGATCATCTTTAGCTCATTCCTTTATCTCCTCGAGTCTTTATTTTCAAACTCTTCAAGCTTGTTCTTCTAACTCCCTTGACTCTACATCGTCAAATATCTTCAAACTCATTCTATTAATTCCCTTGAGTCTTATTTATTCAGACGTCTTCAAGATCCTTCTTCTAACTCCTTTAAGTTTTTCTCTGTAATCTCTTCAAAATTCGTTCTCTTGATCACTCTATGCTCATTTGATCATCTCTTAGAATTTTTCATTAGAGTATGATTTTTTATTTCTTAATCTCTATGGCTCTGATGTCTCCCTTTTTGTGATAAATAAATGCCCTTAGGAGACATAATTTAGGTAGAAATTGGACTTAGTTGAGCGGGTTTTCAGCATATTTTGCTTATATTGAACTTTCTCCCTTTGGAATTACAATATTGTTACTTTTAGAGCTTTTGTGCGTTAATTGGCTTGTTTAGAGTGAATTTCTAGGGTACATGGATGCTAGGAGGTATTAATATGAAGAGAAGAAATGGTGTCGCCTAATGTGTGATAAAATAATGAATAAAATAAGCGCAAATAAACACCCTAGACTGAGCACGATTCTGCAAGTATACAGGATGTATGCAAGTTTTAATGATAAAAAAGATTCGTTCCTCAGAGACTACGAAAGTTAGAGAGAACTTATGCAATTTATCTAGTGCAGATATGAAAGCTAGAATTAATAATACGCAAGAAAATAAAGACAAAGAGATTTTTACTTAGTTTTGGGAAATAGAAAATTAGAATAATAAATTAAAGACAAGAAAAGTAAATAGGTAAGGAACAGATAGTATGATAGTTTAGCTCGAGAAATTAGCAAGTAATCCCCACTAGTTTTGTTTATTCTATCATGTAAGGGTGAATCATGTAATATGTAATAATCAGGATTCTAAATTCCCATTGCTTAGACCTTGAGAGCAACTAAGGGGGCTATGGCACAACCACGAGGCAGACTAAAATAGGGTTATCAAGCGCTACCAAGGCCCTAACCAGACAATTCCATCAATTGGTGATATGGTGATCAAAACATACCCTAATGACTATCTAGTAAGGATCAGTGTTGTCAGGACATATACCAAACACTAGAAGTTATGTTGTGTTTCAATAATTAGACACCCCTTCCGGGCGACCATCTAACTACTATTAAGGTAATCCTATACGTAGGCCTCCGGAAGGAAAACAAACAATAAATCAAAACACATAAACATAGAATAAAACATGAATTCAAATTAAATACGATAGTATCCCAAATTAAATAGAAAGAACTAGGGTTCATACATATATGCTAAATCTCAATCTAAAATTATTTAGTTTCTACTAATGAAATAAAAGAAAAGAATTACAAATTTGAAGGTTGAAGACGACATGATATGGTGTTCAACTCCTTCCAGACTTATCTTCTTGTGTTGTAAGCTTCTTCCTGGCTTAAGGTTTGCCAAGGATATGTTTCTTCTGATTAAAGGGTGTATTTATAGGGTATAGGAAACCCTAAAACGCTTTCTTGGAGTAGAAGATAGGTATTGGACTCCTAGCCCAACTCAGATTCGTAACCCTAAAATATATAAAAGGTAAGATTCTGGTGCTGTTTTGTTTTGGCCGTAACTCCTTCAATACTTATCCGTTTGACGCGTTCCAATAGTAAAAAATGATCGTCTCGGAAAGCTTTATAACTTTGATTCAGACCATATTTCCAAATTCCTATCAAATCTTGAGTTAGATGCTGGAATTCGGATTTATTTGGCATCCTTATCTTTTCCTTTTTTATATTTTTTCCTTAATCTCCAATTTCCATGTTTATCCTCTTTCCCTTATCTCTTAGAATTGACTTGGGATCTAATTAATTACCATATATCTTTAAATCTTCACAATTAACAAACAATTAAACCCAATATGCTCTAAAAATAATAAATAATTAAATCAAGACACGAAATAGGAAAGTGTACTAAATCATGAGAAAATCAACCTATATCCTAATAAATACGCCTAAAATGATGTCTCCAATTAATATTAAATCATCACAAATAGGGAGACATCAAGAAGTTAAGTTTAAAGTGAAAGAGCAAAAGGAAATGTTAAAGGAGCAAAAGACATCACTTTAGTGAAGGAGGATGAACACTAGAAACTGGAAAGTCATCACTTCTAGCCCATCCTGAGCCCAAATGGTGCAGATTCAAACCTGGTGGTTCAAATTAAAAGGATGCACCTCCGTGTTAGCAAAATTTGAGAAATGGAATTAGGTGATTTGCACTTACGATGCGAAAGTTACACCGGTTTCACTAAAGTGTGTACAACGGACGCGAGAATTATAAAATGGACTTGGGCCCTAAATCAATTAATTAAGTCAATTAAGGGCTCAATCTATTTTTAAACTCTATTAAGGCTTCTTGAACCTCAGAAATCAGTACGGATCATTATTTTCTGAATTTCTGAGAAGCAGAAGCAAGAGCAGAAGTTGGAGAAATTCTTTTTTTCAACCAACAACTCAAGTCATTCTTCTATTTAGGTTATTTTGATTTCTGTTTTTAGGAAACATGTATAATTCTAATTTATTTTATTAAATTTTAATTTCAATATGAGCTGAACTCCTAAATACTTGCGAGAGAGAGAGAGAGAGAGAGAGAGAGAGAGAGAGAGAGAGAGAGAGAGAGAGAGAGAGAGAGAGAGAGAGAGAGAGAGAGAGAGAGAGAGTTGGAACATCTAGGTATATAAAAGAAGAGAAAAAATAGATAATTACAGAATACACAATACATGCATGTGTTCTTATTCCTCTAAACCTTTCCTTATTCCTTTCACTCAGAACATATACACCAGAACTCTTAATGGTCGAGTTAACTGCAACCACATTAAGTTATTCTTCCTTCTCAAAGGTATGTTATTCTCTCTTTTTTCCATCATGTACTACGTCAATCCCTAATTATACACGTATTTTTTTTTTATTAATTACAGTATAAGTTCAAAATATTAGGGACCAATGATGCAATTAACCCTAATTAAAAAGGTATGAAAAAATAACAAGTACCAATGGTTCGATTAATTGTTAGTTTTATACAAGGCATTTGACAAATACTTACTATAATTTTAAAATTATGGCTTCGAATAATATGACTCAACAATCAATATGTGAAATTAGGTTTGACATAGTACATGATGGCAAAGAGAGAGATAAACATACCTATGAGAAGGGAGAATAACGTATTGGGGTTGCAATTAATCCTACCCATTTAGAGCCCAGGTGTAGATCATCTGAGCGAGAGGACAAATGGAGGGTTAAGAGCAATAAGAACGCGTATATATGTATTGTATATTCTGTAATTATGTTTTTTTCTTTTTTTAATATTCTTAAGTGTTCTATCTCACTTTTTAAAGTGAACTAACAACCTTCCGGTGTTCCCAAAGATATGGTAAATAAATCAACACCCGAGGGAGCTACTACTCGCAACTGTATGAATCGTTAACAAGTAATAATAAGGTAAGTAAGGGGGTTATCATTTTCCACGAGGACTATGAGGTCAATACCTTTGTGTTTTATTAAGTGAATAAGGGTTGTATTGCAATAACATAAAGTAAAATATATAACTATTTGTTGGATTTCAATTGTGAAAGAATAAAATGCAAATAAATGTAACTCATTATAATTAACTAAATGATGAATGAAAATATGAATATTAAGACGAGAAGTATAGATCGAGAACTCACAAGTAATCCCTACTAGTTGATTCTACGATATTTGTCAAAGGGTAAATTGGGAAATATGATATAACCGGATTTAACTCACAGAGATCTATCCAGAGTAAACTCTACAATGATGATAGGTGCCTAAGGTACTTACCCAAATGGCTATTCAGTTAGTCAAGACCTCATGGTTCACTAACACACATTATATGTTTGTATATTGTTTTCTGTTACCAAACCCCTCCTCCAAAGTGAAACTACTAATTACTAAGGTCAGACATTTATTTGTCCAGAATAAAGGCTAAAATTAAAAGTCAAATATATAATCAAAATAATAAATTAACAATTCATTTCAATTACACAATCATATAACTCAATAAAACGTAAAGAATTAATCTAGGGTTCATAGATTATACAATTATAAAGCTATGAGTAATTTATAGTTCATAAATAAATAATGGAAAACAACAATTGTAATATTCATGTCCATAATAGGAAATGGAATATTATTTACACCACTTAATACACAAATTATGCACAAAGTCTCTAAAAGTAACATAAAAGCCAAAACTAGACAAGAAAGTGTAAAACATCAAATAATAGGAAAAAATTCCTCACCTAAGTCCTAAAAAACCCTCAAAATGATGTCTTGTGATAAGATTATTCTATAACAAAAGATGAGACATCAAGACCCCAAACTCAAAGTTTTGTTGTCCCGACAAAATAAGAATTATACGAGGGGCCTAAGTCCAACTAATCAAGGAAGAAGAGAATGTAAAGAATGATCCCAAAGCTATACCTAAACAAGTCTCATGAAGTAATGTCTTAAGAATTAATCTACAAGAATACTTATCATACTAATAATAAACACAATAAAAATATCAAGAATAAATTAGCTTCGCAATGCATGAACAGATCGGTTTTTGCTTAGTTTGATGTTGTCTAATACTCCACTCAACTACTCCTTATCTGTTCAACCGTTACTTAAACACACACCTAGAAATATCGAGGTCTTAGGGTGTAGTGTAGGCTTAAGGTAGGGTGTGATAAATTTTTGGGGGTAATTAAGAGTGGTCTTTTGGCCCTCTCTTCACTACCAACCAACTAATCGCCCTAGAGCCTGAGTATACACTCATTATCATGCTCACTCAATCCATTTGATTCCATAACATTGCGTCCCAACCAATATCAAAGATGTCATGTGCTGGATTTTTTTTATTCTTTTCATAATTTTTTTGTTTATTTTCTTTTCTTCATTTTTTTGTAAGTCAAACATGAGGCCCTTTTTGTATGTGAGTTCTCGTGTTAACTTATTTTATTTTATTTCTTTTTCTCCAGTTTTTCTTTCATCAAATATGGCATGTATTACAAATAGTGCACAATGAAAAAGCATAAATTAAGAATCTACCTACCCAATGTACCCCATGATCACGAACACCCACCACCCCAAACTCAAGCTCTAAGACAACTAGTCCTAGGCATGTGATTTGAAGGCGGGTCATATGGTCAAATGCTAAAAATAAAGGGCAAGGCTTATAATGTGGCTATCAAAGAAAAGTCTACAAAGGCTAAAACAGGGATAAGAAGGATATTATATTATATAAGAAAGCTAAAGGCAACAAGGGGCTAACAAATAAATGCCTCTGTCATTGTTCTAGCTAAGTGGTCTCGTTACTTTCTCACTTTAAGTTTGTATATTAAGTGGGTTTTTTACTAGGTTATACCTCATGTTCTACACACCACTCGTTCTCACTTCGTTTAAACTTATCTTCTTTGCATTGCTTACTAATTAATTCTATCTACAATTACGTGTTTTAATACAAGTACTATAAACAATTCATAAGACACACTTGTTATATATGATTAACTCGTATAGACTACACTTTCGGGAGACATTCTTTAAGTTCTACAACTATTTCCTATATTATACACTAATTTTATTTACACAAATTCTATGGTTTTTTTATAAAGCAATTAAAAACACAAAATGGGAATGAGGACAATGAATCCCCACCCTAAACTCAAGAGTGAATCGTGTCCACGCGACTTGAAAAGACTCAAAAAAGCATAAAATTTATAATATACACTAAGCACATAGTATGCAAAAACTAACGAGCGAGGAAATAATGCTTACCTTTGTGAGATTCATTCAATTCCCAAGTTAGGGGTTGATGTTATTAAGCCATGATGACGCCCATGTAGGTCCCCCGCCTTGTTTTGGGTAATTTTAGGCTTGATTCATATCTTATCCAAAAAAATAACAACCTTGAAAGTTGTAGACATTTTTATTGTCTTTCCCTCAACTCCCAAATTGCTCAATTCAGAACACATTTTTCTTGTCTTTCCGTCGACTCTTGAATCGCTGAATTCGAATCTCATAGGCAAAATTTATACTCTCTCAAAGACAACTCCCAGGAACCAAAATTTTGTACTTTTTTTGTTCCCTTCTTGTGCATCATTGTGTGGTATACCGCATGATAAGTCATGGTATACCGCGACCCACATCTTCCTATACCTTGGCATGGTATGTAGATTCTCACGATACAGTAGTCACCAATATCTTCATGCAAGTATACCGCATGGGATGGTGCGGAATATTGCACCGATTCCTTGCTCTCGACCCCAAACCGTATTCATAATAAATCATACTCCTTGTGACGGTATTCACCATACGGTTCACCGCGGGAGGCTGCAGTGTACCGCATAACCCATCGACTAGCACTCAATATTTCAAAAAAAATACCTACATGTCATGACGGTATCTTCTTTTTCATCTCAAACTCAAACTCTGGAATACATACAAATCAAAAACACTTATACATTTCTCTTTAAACATAGTATACACTAAAAAACTTAAAGATACTAGTTTACACAACTGAAAATGCATAAAATTCTATTAAACCTACCTTTTAACCTTGGGTTGCCTCCCAAGAAGCGCTTTTGTTTATTATATCTTTAAGCTCGACATATGAACTTCGCCAAAAATTGTCTTGAGGACCTGGTGGTACTCCTTAGCTTAAACTCGCCTCCTCCTCAGTTTAGTAACTTAGGGAGTCGCTACCCCTTAATTTTTATTGACTAATCTTTCTATGGAGTTGGGTAGCTTCCCCGTTTCACCTCCTTGTTCTCATGACAAAACAATTTCCTCATACGATGATATTTGATAGCCGTCTTGGACAATATAAGCTCTTTATTCTCTTCGATTACATGTTCATCTTTGAAAGGGGGTAGGTAGTCCCCCCCTCCCCCTTGCCGCCTTGATTTTGTGGTTTAACACCTTTTTCCAAAAGTATTTATTGACCAATTCTTCTAATACTCATCGATATTCAACTAGTTTTACTCTAACTTTGTTCACAACTTACGATGGGAATGTTGGTGGGCAAACTTCTTGTGGTAAATATTCGACTTCCATTTTATCTAGAACCTTTGGTTCTTCAATCGATATCTCAACCACTTTGTCTTCATCATCAACCCAGTCTTCCACAATCACCTCATCCAAATTTGATTTAGGAAGCACTTTCCCCTTGGTAACCACTTCTTTCAACTTGACTTCCCTCTCTTGATTATATGAAAACTCTATGGGGATAACATTCTATTTTTAATTGGTTTGTATAAGCTCAACTACCTATGTATCCACCATTATAACAAGAGTCTCAACTATACGTTGGTTTCCATCCTTATTTGGCAAGGTCATCATGTCACTAAAACAAGTATTTTCTGTCACTACCCCTTTCTCAACTACTTCTTCTGGTTGATCTATTTCATCCCTCAAAAGAGTGGAATTGATAACCCTCGCTACAACTCTTGGTGAAGCTAGAAAATTATTTTGGTCATTCGAGAAGTTTAAAATTTGTGCCATATTCCTTTGAATTATTTCCTATGTGGTGTCAAATTCAAACTTGGTTGCCTCTTCTCTTGCCTTTCTCTCTTTGCAACTCAGTATGAAGATCGTCGTCTTTTGGTTAAGGACTGAGAGGGTTGAGATCTCATCTGAGGTTGCGGAATATGTCAAGTCTATTGACTATACCTTCCCTGTTCATCCCGGTAATGGTAAGAGGTTGGGTAGTTGTTAACCCATTGTGGATAACCTGAATATTCTTCCACGTAGTTGTGTGGCCCAGGACTTAAATAGTAGCCTCCATACAATTACAAAACAGTACTCCCGAGCGGGTAGTGCTTGAAATCACTACTCGGGAGGCAAGGACTCTATCTGAAAGAGACAAAAACAAAATACAAGTATAAAACTGGAAAAACCTAACTCTTACTACACTAAATAAACCACAATATTAAAAAATAGTCCCCGGCAACGGCGCCAAAACTTGTCGTTCCCCAAAGGTGTGATAAATAAACTAACACCGAGGGAGCTACTACCTACATATGTGAAGAATCACAAGTAATAAAAAGATGAGTGAGGGGGTTCTCTTTCTCCACAAGAACTATGAGTTAATGCTTTTGTGATTTATAAAGTGCATGAGGGTTAAGTTGTAATTAACAAAGTAAAAGATATATTTTTTGGTTTTTCAATTACAAGTGACTAAAATGTAAATAAATTAAAATAATTATAATTAACTAATGATGAGAATATAAATAAGAAGATCAAGATGAGAAGTATAGCTCAATAACTTGCAAGTAATCCCCATTAGTTGATTCTAGGATTTATTATCAAAGGTCGAATTGAGAAATATGTTACAGCCAGGACTCAAATATCTTCTTAACTCCTCTTTGGTTAGTTTAAGAAGATACCTAACACCACTAGACAACTCTCTCGATTAATTCTACAATGATGATTCGCTCCTAAGGTTCTTACCCAAATGACTATCTGGTTAGTCAAAACCTCCCATTTCACTAGCGCACACTATCCGTTTATATATTGTTTTTCGTAACTGAACCCTCTTCCTAGTGAAAGCGATAACTACTAAGGTCAACCCTTTATTTTTCCAGTATAAGGGATGAAATTTAAAGTCAAATATACAATCAAAGCAATAAATTAACAATTCATTTAAGTTATTCAATCCTAAAACTCAATAAGACATAAAGAATTAAGGGTTCATACATCATACGATTCTCAAGATATGAGTTATTTACTTCATAATTAAATAATGGAAAAAAGTGTAATATTTATGTTCTGAATAAGAAATAGAATAATATTACATTAATAACTGTTGAAAGATGATGAACGATAGGTATGGAATGGCATAGAAAAACATCACTTCTTCTCCAGACATTAATGACTGCTCCTAAGCATTCCAAAATTATGCAACCCATATTTTGATCTTCAAAATCTGATATATGGCATTTCCAAAATGTTTTTGGAATTGTGTGACCCATATAAGTGGTCCAAGAAACACAAAAATGTTTGAAGAGAATGTGGGTTGGTTCGAACCACAATAGCGGAAAATTCAATTACTCTTTCATTTTAGCTCCAACACATAAACCATCCGCTTCTACGTGCTTCTAACTTCAATATCTACCTTAAAATCAAGTGCTTGTCCATAATTCTAACTGATTTTGCTTGGTAACTTCAGCAAGTCGATTTTCAAATTTAGCCAGCAAATGCTTCTCACTTTCCAAAAGTGGCTTTAAGGTATATTCTTGCAGTGACTTGGGTTATTCATTTGTTTCTTAACTTCTTATCACCGTCTTGGTGCCTCATATCATCCAAGTACCTAAGAGGTGCACAATTAGTACATATTTAACGCACAAAACTCTAAAATTAACAAAACATCTAACACTAAACAAGAAATCGTACAACATCAAACACTAGGGAATAATTTCTCAAATAAGTCTTAAAACTCCCCCAAAATGATGTCTCGTGATACGATTATTTCATTACAAAAGATAAGACAACACCTTCTCTCTCTCTCTCTCTCTCTCTCTCTCTCTCTCTCTCTCTCTCTCTCTCTCTCTCTCTCTCTCTCTCTCTCTCTCTCTCTCTCTCTCTCTCATCTCTCTCTCTCTCTCTCTCTCTCTCTCTCTCTCTCATTATAAGAAGAGTAAGAAAGAAAAAAGGAGAGGAAGATACTCCTACCCTCAATATCTCATACATATCCTAAGAACCTCTGAAAAACAATTCAGTGCATGAAATATGCACCAACAACAAGAAATTTTATATAGAAAACTTCAAAAAAATTACTTTCAACAACGTAAAACTTCTACAGTAAAAATTCTCTAAGTCAAAAGTTTGTAAAATATGTAGGAATGAGACTGAAAACACTTATCAATTCATTTTTGCATGCCTTTGGGTAAAGGTTGAGTGGTTATCTTGTCCTCTAAATATCACGACTAAAAATTATACTGCATATTTATTAGATTATAAATCCAAAAATATCTCAATATCAAAACTTGAGAGTACAATCATATGTACATCTGGAAGGGGAGATATGGTTTTCTCAAAAAAAAAAAAATCACTTAATCTATATTTACAATGATGGTTGCTCTTTCGTGATGGCAAGATCAGTTCTTGATCATTTACCTTCATCAAGTAAATATTTTCATTGAGAGCTAACAATATTGAAAATAATACTTTAAAAAAGTTGGATATACTTGTAGCTCAGCATGAGGCAACCCAAGTAATCTTAGTATAACAGCTTTTTGAGAGTATAATATATAGTAAAATATTGGATAAATGGAAACCCATCCCTATAAGAAATACAAATAAAATGTATAGTTGCACACACAATTAAGGATATGCAATTGTATATATACTTATAAATTCTATTGATAAGGTAGGGTAAAAAAAGGTAACAGCTCACTTAGAACAGCTACCTAATTTGATAGCTAGAATTAGGAGTCAAACTGAGGTTTTTTTCAAATAACAACTCTTAAACTAGTTTTGCTCCAACAGCTTCCCAATTTCATTTTCTCAATCTTATTAATAATTTATTTGAATAATTTCTCTGTTATAATTAATTCATAACTTTTTATGTATATATATATTTTTTATTTGTACACTTCAAAATTAATAAAAAATTATTTAATATTAATTTTTTATTAAATGTTATATTATTAAGAATAATGTTACAGTTATTATTTATTATAGTAATTTTTAAATATTTATATTTTTAGAAATATATTATTTATTTTCTAAAATATTTAAAATTATTAATTTTTCTTGAAATCTTAAATATAGTATACTTATTCAACTTAGTTTTCATTTTTTATTAAATAAATTAAACAAAAATAAAAAATAAAATTGATATACGTATGTTTTGAAGAATTATAAAAAAAGATTAAAATAAAAATTATATTAATAATTCATTTTCAAATAGTTTAAAAGAATTATTAAATACAAAAAAATCCTTCGATGGTTTATATATAAATCTATTCAAAATTATATTTAAATCTATTCAAATTAATCTTAATTTTTTATAAAAGAAAAAGAAATTATATAAATTTGATTAATTAAAATAAAAGATAGTTTGAAACAAAATCAAAGATGATAAATCAATTAGAAAAAAGTAATTGATGAAAAGAAACAATATAAAAAAAAAGACTGGAAATAATAAAAACTAGCCACATATAATAAAAAAATTCATAAATTGGGATCTCTTTAATTGAGATTCCTTTAATTAGGAACCTACCGGTTAGAATGCATAAATAGAAAATACATTCCAATGTAGCAAAAAGCTATAATGTAGAAGCTATTGGATTTAGCCTTAGTTTTGGAAACAAAAGTAGTTGGTATCTTGATGGCATGTAAAATAGCTTTGAAGCTACCAAATACTCGTGTACCAATAGAAAATTATGCCTTCTCAATCATGATGTCATTGTAAACAATTTGCTAATTTGTCATTGTAAACAATTTGCTAATTTGTCATTTAGAAATTTGTAATATGATTAATAATGCCTATATTTTGTATTTGAATAACTGATCGTGAAACGGGCATGGGCGGCCCGGGCAACCCCTTAGGGCCCCGAGATGATGGAGGCCTTATTTATTATGTATTTGTAGCTATAAGGGCAATTATAATGTAAGGCCTCATGAACTATGGCTTTATATTATAGAGCCCATCTGTAATCAGCTGGTTACAAAAGAGAGAAAACCCAAATTTATCCTCCTTCCTCCTTTACCTACTGATAAAAAAGCAAAAACAAAAATCCAAACCATTATTTGGTACGAGAAAACCAAAAGCCATCACACATCTCTCTTCTCTCCCCCATCTTTGTTTCTCTCTTACGAACCATTCCCACAATCATCACCCACCCACCCCACCGTGTACCATTAACAACCATAATCACCCCACTGTCCCCACCATCATCAACATCAATGGCCTCCGTCAGCACCACATTAGATTTCAATGAGTGTCCATGGAGATCTCGAGGTGGGATGGCTATGGTATTTCAAGCTCCGGTTGTTCAAGCTCCGGTTGTTCAAGCTCCGATTGTGCTTCATCAGCCATGGACAAGCAGCAGATCTCAATGAGATTTTATGGAGATCTCGAGGTCCAACAACTCCGGTGATATAGAGATTTAACAATCACAGTTCACATCTTGGGTTCGAATCAGATCGAGATTCGCACCACCACCAAGATTCGGACCACCACTGACCTTGCCGCCTTCCAACACCGGCTGAAAACCTACCCACCATGGGTCCAACCCAAGAAAAATACCCTCATGTGTCCAATACAATCGAAAACTGTTGTGGGTACAACCCCGTCAATGGCAATACGAGTAATGAGTCCAATCCAGCGAAAATACTGTTGTGGGTACAACCATCAATGGAATTAAGAGTAATGGGTCCAATCTAGCAAAATATTGTCGTGGGTACAACCATCAATGGTCCAATCCAGCGAAATACTGTCGTGGGTACAGCCATCACTGAGTCATTTGTTGTTGTTTTTTCATCTGTGCTTGAATATTTACTTATTTTGACATTCAGTGAGGATTTTTGGTTCTTTGTTACAGTAATTCGATTTTGAAATGTATTTGTTGTTGAGTTTTGTTTGTATAGTGATAATTGTGCAGAGATTTTGTTTTTTGTTCATGTGTTGCGAGTGATGAGAAATTTTGAGTTTGTTGTACAGTCCTATATTTTTAAGTTGGGCTGTGAAGAGTTTTCTTTTTGTTTTTGTCCATCTTGGGTACAGCCCAAGAACTCTGTTAAAGGAATGGTCATGGGTATAGCCCGTTATTTTGATAAACACCATTACGACCGGACCCATGACGCTATGAATGACTGAACATGATGAATGACTAAATAATCAAATAATGAACTAATAAAAGAATGGAGTGAAGTCAGCTTCACTACAGTGTGAAGTCAGTTTGTTTATTGTTTAGTGTTAAAAAACGATGTAAAAACGGCCACGGATCTGTACGCATCAATGAAAAAGGAATGAATGTGAATACGTGATAGGTCTGTACCCATTATGAACAAAGGTAAAAAGGTCAAAAACCCCAACCAGAAAATTGGAAAGTAGGCTAAAAAATAAGTTTTTCTAACTTGGCCTTATAATATCAAGTTTGGATAGTTGTGCCTTATTTTGTATTTTCCTCGTATCTAAATGGAGTTATGTATAAATAATAACTGCACTGGTAATGTTGTCTTACTTATATTTAGAGACTTGGGTTTGAATTCTCATGTGTATTTTTTTTTTCTGTTTACATAGATTCCGGGCTAGCTTGCGCACACCCGACTAATCCCACGGAAATATACATGCCTCCCCATATATATTCTTATGGTAAATCAGAACTAGGTTGTCCATATTCATTCTCATGTGTATTCTTTGTCTAGAATCACTTTTCACAATATCTGTTTTTGTTTGTTAAAAAACTTTGATAATTTTTTCTTTTAAGAAAAGTTTTTCACAACTCTTACTTTTTTTGTATGAAACAAAAAAATCTCCTTCTGTATTTTTTTGTTAAGAAAAAGAAACTTTCTAATTCTAGTTATAGTATAATTATAAGATATGAATCATGAAATTAAATAAATTTGTCTAATTATATTTTAAATAAATTAACTTGAATTATCCATTAAAATATATAATTAATCAATGTAACTTATATATTAAATAGATTTAGACTGTATTTATTATTTAAATTAATTTAAGAGATAATTTCTAATTAATTACAGTTCTATCTTTTATATTCCTAAAAAAAAGTAGGAGCAAATTACTTCTTATTTACTCACAAATTACCTACTTAATTCTCAATTAAACACATTGTCATATTTATCTTCCATTATTGTCCTTATGTGATTTTTTTTTAACTTTTTTTTCAAATTTTTTTTAAATTTTGTTTTCGAATTTATTTTTCAGAATTTTTCCCCGATTTTTATTTAAATCGAAATTCCGGGTTATGTGATGCTGTAACACATGAATATAGATTTATGTGTTCCTGTAACACACAAAGTCATAAAATAAATCTAAAGGATTCTCTTCTTTAACAAAGTTGTTTTTTCTCTTTATTAATCGCATATACCTAGGGGTGGAAATCGGATCCAAAATTTTCGATTTCCGACTTTTCCGATCAGAAAATTCCGATTTCGGAACAGATTTTTAAGATTCCGAAATTCCGATTTCCGATTTCCGTTTTTTCCGAAAAAATCGGATCGGAATTGGAACTACAAATATATTTCCGAAATTTCTGGGTCTTCCAATCCGATATTATTTCCGAATTATAATTCCGATCCTATTTTATTTTTGAATTATATTACCAAAGTATAAATTATATTTCAAAATAATATTGCATGGAGTATTTGAAACATGAAAATCAATGGCATGTTTCTTTGGTGCTTGAAACATGTAATATTGCATGATCATTTTTCGAGACATTTTTGCAATATTTAGTTTTTCATTAATTGGAAAGGTAATAGTGGATTAGCATTATTTTTTTACTTACGTTTATTTTGTTACTTCATGTAAATTTTAAATTTAGTTATTAACTATTGTTACACTTCGTGTAATTTTTATAAGTTTATTTTTTTACTACAGTTCCTCTTCGTGTAAGTTTTAAACTATTGTTTCAATTTATAACTTTTAGTTCCGCAATTTCCGAACCAAAAGTTCCGAAATTCCAACCCCAAGTTCCGAATTTTCCGAACCAAAATTTCTGAAATTTCCGTGCCGAAATTTCCGAATTTCCGGTAAATTCCGAAATTCCGAATTAGAAATTGTTTTTGCCATATCCGAAAAATTGGATAGGAATTGGAACGGAAAAAATCTATTTCGAAAATAATTGGAATTTTTCCGAAATACCCTTTTCCGATCTGTTCCTTCCGATTTCCACCCCTACATATACCCAATTTTTATTCGTTTTTAACTATCTTGATATATTATCTTTTTGTGCAACACTTTTTTGTTATTTTGTGTGTTTATATTTTAGGGTTTTGTGTGTTCTGGGTCACACAAAACTTAATTTTGTTTATTCCAATTCTGTGTATTTCTGGAACACACAAATCTCAGAATTGTGTATTCTTAGAACGCACAAATATAAGATTTGTGTATTCATGGAACACACAAAACTCAAATTTGTGTATTCATAGAACACAAAAAAATCGAATTTATGTATTCCTATAATACACAAAACTTGATTTTGTTTATTCCAATTTTGTGTATACCTGGAACATGCAAATCTCATATTTGTGCATTCTTGGAACACACAAATCTCAGATTTGTGAAACCTGGAACACACAAGTCTCAGATTTGTGTATTCATGGAACACATAAAACTCAGATTTGTGTATTCACGGAACACATAAATATCGAATTTGTCATATGTAATACACAAAACTTGATTTTGTTTGTTCCAATTCTATGTATTCCTGAACACACAAATCACAGAATTGTGTATTTTTGGAACACATAAATCTCAGATTTGTGTATTCATGCAACACATAAAACTTAAATTTGTGTATTCATGGAACATATAAAACTCAATTTTGTGTATTCCTAGAATACAAAAAACATGATTTTGGTTGTTCCAATTATGGGTGTTCTTACAACACACAAATCTCAGAATTGTGTGTTCATGGAACACATTAAGAAAATTTTCGGGGAAAAAAATTCGAAAAAAAAAATCAGAAAAAAAATTTTAAAAAAAATTCGAAAAAAATTTCAAAAAAAAGTTTATAAAAAATAAAAATAAATAAATATTATTATAATTAAAGTAATTAATTAATTTTCTATGGGTATTTTTGTAATCTTCAATTTTTTTGTGCTTAAGTAGGAATTAGGGGTGAGCACGGTTCCGTTCGGCTTGGTTTTTTGCCATAACCGAAACCGAATGATTCGGTTTTTAAAGGTGCCGATACCGAACCGAACGGTTTTTTATCGGTTCGGTTTTTTTGGTTTGCTATATGTTTGGATCGGTTTTTTCGGTTTTGTTATGTGTTTAATTCGATAGTTGGATATATATTTTTTTCTTCCCTAAAAAAAGAGAATCAAGAGCGTTTATACAATGATTTAAGGAAAATATAAAAGTCATTTAACGAGCCGTTCTTCCAAGCTGAAGTATCAATGTTACGTCTTGCAATTTTAGCTGTGAGATCTGTGACGTTATTAAATTTCCTGTTAACGAATTTAACCTTCCAATAAGGGAACTTCGCAAACCAGCTCCTCATTTCGGCAATGAATAGGTAGATTTGCCATCGAAGACATGTGCATTTAGAGATACCTTGAATCAATTCAAGGTTGTCGGAGTAAAAAGAGACACTCCATAGATTACAACTAGCAACCTTCCTCATAGCAAGAAGGATCGCCCAACATTCTCCTTCAATAGGGCTTCTAACAATATATCTGGATACAATCCTTTGAGCGATTTACCTTCTTTGTCAATTGCAATTGCTACAATACCTGTAGGTTCATAATCCTTTTTGAAAGACGCGTCACTCATGAAAACATAATCTGATTCGTCCGTAAGAATTAGGTTATTCTCAATCATAAACTCATTGTTGCTCTCGTCTCTTATTTCATTATTCTCTTCCTTTCTCTTATCTTCCATAGCCTTATTTTTAAAGAGGCCGTTCATCGCTGAGTGAATTTTAAATAAGATATCTTTAATAGCCCATGGAGTGTTATCGTGAAAACCCCTCATTTTCGCCTTCCATATGTTCCATAATGTAAGTAGCAAGTATGCCGTAACTTCATTTTGGTCCCATCCATTTTTAACGTATTTTTTGCGCATTTCAATTAACCAATCCCCCAAATCATATTTTCTTTCTTTTTCAATAGGTATTTGTAGTCTTGAATTCGCCCAAATTGCCATACTTAGAGGAAATTTAAACAATAGATGTTCCACATCTTCCTTGCCCAGTTGACACCATTCACACGTGTCATCTTTGGCACACTTCCTTAACTTAAGATTTCGTTTAGTAGGAATGGCTCCATTACAAACTTTCCATCCAAAGGATCTAACCTTATTCATGACATTTGATTTCCAAATAATTCCCCATAGACTATTATTATCATGTTTACCTTGAGAAGATGATTGAGCTTCTTTTTGTACTTCCTCTTCTACTAATTTGTGACAACCTGATTTCGTACTATATATACCATCCTTTGAGAAAGGCCAAATTAATTTATCTTCTTCTTTGCTTATTAGCACCGGTATCTTGCAAATGTCACTTACGATGTTTGGAGGGAATAATTGTCTATGTAGCTCCATATTCCATTTTGACATATTTTCATTGAATAGTTGTGCTATGATTACCACATTGCACCCTACCGGCCTCTTCAGATATATATAATTGTTAACCCATTTTTTATCCCATATGTTAATATTTAGTCCATTTCCAATTCTCCAAATTGAGTGTTGCTTGATAAATTGGACTCCTTTATAAATGCTAGTCCAGCTCCATGATCTTTTACTTGAGAGTTTTGCATTAAAAATACTATCAAAAGGAGAGTATATACCCTTAAGTACCTTAGCCACAAGTGAGTTAGGGTTACTCATAATTCTCCAAGCTTGCTTAGCTAATAATGCTAAATTCATTTTTGAAAATCCCTGAAACCAATACCTCCAATAGCTTTAGCTCTCGCGATTTTTTTCCATTTTACCCAGTGAATTCTTTTATTGTTATTTGAGTCCCACCAAAAATTAGCGACAATTCCTGACAGCTTCTTACAAAGTGATTTAGGGAACTCAAAGATGGACATTACGTAATTAGGTATTGCTTGGAGCACAGCTTTTATAAGCACCTCTTTGCCTCCATCAGAAAGTAAATTAGCAAAGTAACTAGATGATTTGTTTAGAAGTCTATCTTTGATATAATTTAGATTTTCTGATTTTGCCCTTTCAAGAGAGAAGGGTATCCCCAAGTACTTCCCAAAGGTTGATGTCCTTGTAACATTGAGACTTCTTGCTACTTCTTCACACGTGTTCTCAGGGGTTCCTTTGCTGAATAAAATTGATGATTTTTGAAAATTAATTCGTTGTCCAGACGCTTGACAAAATAGAGCTATAGTATCTTTGAACGCATCAATTTTTTTCTTATCAATATTTATGAAAAAGAGAGCGTCATCAGCAAATAAGAGATGTGTGAGGCTCGGACAATTTCTGGTGATTTTAATACCTTTGATATTACCTTCCCGACATTGATAATTAATAAGACCGATAAGGCTTTCCGTAAGAATTGAGAAAAGAAGAGGAGATAATGGATCACCTTGTCGTATTCCGCTGGATGGTGAAAATTTATTGAGTCTCTGTCCGTTGACTTTAATTTGGAAAGATACCGAAGATATACAATTATATATCCATTCCGTCCATTTTTCACAGAAACCAATAGCCTTAAGGGTTTGAATTAAAAAATCCCAATTGACTTGGTCATAGGCCTTTGCCATGTCAATCTTAACCCCCGTAAAATGTTTATTTGATTTACTTTTATTCTTAAGGAAAAAGGAAACTTCCTGCGCAATTAAAATGTTATCTTGTATACTCCTTCCCTTAATAAAAGCTGATTGAGTAGGCGATATTAGCTCATCCATAAGCGGCTGTAATCTATTAGCAAAAATTTTTGATATTATTTTATAGATAAAGTTAAGACACGCTATGGGTCTATAATCTGCCACTGATTCTTGAGATTCCCCTTTTGGAATGAGCGTAATCAAAGTATCATTAAGACCTTTAAATGATGTATTATTCTTGAAAAAATTATTTACAATTGTAAAGATATCATCTTTAAGGGTCTCCCAATTTTCTTGGTAGAAATTACCTGGTAAACCATCCGGTCCTGGAGCTTTTGATCCTGACATATCGAAAACTTCTTTTCTAATATCTTCAATGTCTGGTATATTAGTAATTTCCTCATTCACTTTTCCAGAAATCTTGTTAGGTATATATTGAGATATATTCGCTCCTTGATTCACCGTATTGTTTGTAAACAAGTTTATATAGTAATCACGAATGATGTCCTTAATTTCTCCTTCGTTCTCAATCCACAATCCATCCTTATTCTTGATCGCACTAATTTTATTTATCCTCCTTCTAAAGAGTGTTTTCGCATGAAAATATTTTGTATTTTTGTCTCCTTTTTTAATCCATTGATCTCTAGCCTTATCCGGCCTAAATAATTCTTCTTGTCTCCAAGCTTCCTCTAACTTTCCATATATTTATTTCTCTTTAATCCAACTAGATTCTGTGACTTGCTCATTTTGAAGTATAGTTAATTCTTTTTGATATTTATCGATGAGTTTACGATTGTTGCAAAAAATTTGTTTACTCCATCCTGTAAGGGCTAAACAAAGTGCATCTCTCTTTGTACAAAAATCTTTAATCGAAAGAGCGTTACCTTTTTCAATCCAAGTTTTATTTATAAACTCTTTGCAATTTTCATTTTCTAGCCATCTCGATTCAAACATAAAATATTTTTCAAACCTTGATTTTGGTGTATCCATGGATAGTATAAGAGGTGAATGGTCGGAACCAATCGCCGGTGGTACTTGAATTGATGCATTAGGAAACTTTTCACACCAAGATAGAGAGGCAAGACCTCTATCAAGCCTTTCTTTAACATTTTCTTCACCTTTGCGCTTATTCGTCCAAGTGTAGAAGCATCCTTTACTTGGTAAATCTAGCAATCCATTTTGATTAATAAAGTTGTTAAACCTTATGATTCTGTCAAAATTCAATCCTCTTTTGCCCATTTTTTTGGATGTTCGTGATATATTATTAAAATCCCCGATGAATAGAGTAGGAACATTGACTTTTGAATACCAATTTGTAAGTGATTTACAAAGATTAGTTCTATCATTTTCAAAAGTTGGAACATAAACACACACCAAATACCAAACTTCTTTATTTGATTCCATAATTTCAGCCATTACAAAAGATGAGGTAGAGTTTGTAACCCTTAGATTCACGGAATCTTTCCACAACAATAGAATCCCCCCAGACATATAAGATCTTCCCTTGGGTTCGACTATGTGTGAATTATCAAAACCCTTAAAATGACTACAAGATGAAAGCTTACTAGACTTTAACTTAGTTTCTAACAAACAAGCAACAGAAATATGAAATTTCGAAATAAGGGACTTAAACATACTCTTTGTCGAGGGTGCCATCGCTCCTCGACAATTCCAAACAAGCACACTATCCATCAAACCCAGTCCTCTTAAGGGATAGGCCGCCATCCACTTGAGCAAATAAAGGCCCACTTTCCATCACGGGTAAACCATGTGTACTCGTAGCCTTGTCAGAAGAAGACTCTTTACTTGAAACTCCATCATGATGATCCTCAAATTCAATATAGTATAGAATATATCTGTAAGGGTGATACTGCATGTGTCGATTAAGCTAGCCATGATAAATAAAAATCACTAAAGTATCTGAATGAGTATAGTAGATAAGCTCGCTCAGCGTAGTGCTCAAATCAGCCATATCAAAGATACAAACAGTATCCTTTATATACGTCTGAATTATTATTAATTGCAATGAAAATACTCCACTTGTACCACTCAAAAAATCACCCCGAGATGAAAACTTGCTTATATAGATAATAGAATTATTAATTAAATAGCTTTTCTTGATAAGATGACCGAAGTGATGGATCTTTACTTTTGCCAAATAGTAAATGACATAGTCTACTAAGCCAACTTGGATTAATTCAGTAATACAACTATAATAGATAAGGCTGAATTTTGATGGGCCCAAGATATAGATAAATAAAGAGTCTACCAATATAGATATAACAACACCTGATAACAAACTAATAGCAATATAATAATAAATAATTAGATTTAGATAAGAGGCCTTATCTTTATGGGCTGAAATGGTGCTAATAGTCGTTAGAAAAAATTTCAAGCATTCAAAGTAGATACTAATAAAAAATAGGAGAGAAATCGAATAGCTCTCAACTTCGATTTCCATAACCGAAACACGAACCATAAAGCAACAACAATGCATGCGTGGGAAAAGCAATTGACTACAAAATTGCACAAACCTCCGAACATCCTATGCTTACAATTCGTAAATTTCCATAATGACTCATCACAACAACCATTGATTAAACTCATATTTTCCAGCAAAATATTATTCAACGTTCTTTGAATGTTCCAAAAGTCAATTGAAATTACAAACTGAAAGCCATCACATCCCAGCGGATGTATGAGGCTATATGAGGAGACAGTGTACCATGTCAGAGATATAAGCAAAGGCAAAAATTGACCACAGATACCCATAGGCCAATTTTTAAAGATACCTAGATACCAAACTAGTTTGATATCATTCCAGCAAATCTCAATTCCAAACTTGCTCAGAAATAAAAACCCAAGGATAAAAAAAAAGTATTGTTTGAAATTAAAATTCCAAGGTCGTGCATGTGCATCAATTGAACATGGAGCAAGAGTATAAAACCTGGCCATCCATAAAGCTGAGAAGACGAAAGACCAAACCCCCTAGACAAAGCTGTGACTATTAAATAACAACAGGTAGTAATAGCGTGATTGAAGATAAACTGAAGACCATAGAGAACCTTCATCTTAATTGTATTCAATTGATGAACATAAGCCATTAATGTCCTGTAATTAATATTCTTGAAGATAAAAAATTGAATTCCTGTCAGAATGTTCTTGCTCTTAAATTGCATGTGTGAGAAAACACCTTTCTTCTTAGTAATAGAGTCACAGAATAGTATAAAGTCAACCAACACATCGCAAATAGTAACTAGAATCATATGCATGTTCCAAGGATCACTTATTAGAAGTAGAGTAATAGGATTTCCTTCAGTTTGGTAAATAAACCCCAAATTGGGGCCAGGATCGAAATCAAGTAAAAAGAGAATAACCGTTAAGAAGACAAGTTCTCCGATTGACAATATTATATCCATGACTGTGATTGAAGGGAAAAGAAGTTCAATTGCAGATGAATTTAATCCATGGATTAAAACCCTAAGAGAGAGGTATGAGATAAATGTTTTTTGAGAGAGAAATGTTTTCGCATGTCCATGATAGTTGGATATATTTCAAAGGCGCTTACATGAGATGTTTTATTTTCTGACAAATCCATATATGAAGTGTTTGATTTTCATATTATTTACCCATGTAGGAAGTTGTATTTTTGGAACTCAAATATTATATATTAGTCGTAAACATATAATTTCAAAGGAATATTTATATTAGTCTTAAACACATAATTTCAAAGGAATTTTCATGTTTTGACCCATGTAGGAAATTGTATATTTGAAACTCAAATATTATATATTAGTCGTAAACAAATATTTTCAAAGGCATATTTATAAAATTTAAAGTGTGTGCTTTACCTTCAACAAATATTAATAGCCGAAGGATTTTTTAAAATATGTAGACTAATGGCTTATGTAAAAATATGTTGCACATTATAACATTTTTAGGGGTAGTGCATGTTATATATGAACATTTTTGTTTTCCAAAATTATCCATTTTTTGTCCCATTATCATAATCTCTTCAAGAATATAAATTAAATTCAAGAATGCCTTAGTTTTTGTATTATTTTGATTCGGTTTTTCGGTTCGGTTTAGCAACGAAAAACCATACCGAACCGAACTTTTTCGGTTTTTAAAAAAGTTTATACCGAATCGAACGGTTTTGTCGGTTTTTGGTTTTTTTAGATCGATTCGGTTTTTCGGTTTAGTTTTTCTCACCCCTAGTAGGAATTAAGTTGAAGTTGTAATTAATTAGGAATTTTTACACTCTCTGTGTAATTAATTGGGTGTTGCCCCTTAATATAAATTGTCTATTATAATATTTAATTAACTAATCTAATCTATAGTATAATTTAAAAATTAGACATAAAAATAAATAATTTTGCCTAATTTTTATTTTAAATAAAATCAATTTGTGATATCCATTAAAATATTTAATTAACTAAAATCTATGAAAGATTTAGCAAATCGACAAAGTAAAAGAAATTATTTTCATAAAGTTTTAACATAATATTTTTACATCATATTTTTTTTATATTTCAATAGTTATATAAGAAAGAAGAGTGAATTATACATAGGGTCTTGAAGACAAAGATTCTTCTCTATAGAGTATGTTCCAAAGATTCCTTCATATGAGAGACCTCAGTTTTGACATTGTCTTTCCTACCCTTACTAACACTAAAACACAACAAAAGTGTGATGTCACTGTTTCTCTCTCCACTACCTACCACTACCCACCTACCTCCAACCTCCGACCTCCGACCACCGACCTCCGACAACCAGTCACCGGTCACCGGAAAAAATATAGAGTATCGGAAAAAACATAGAGTACTCTATATATATATACTGAGTACTCTATAAATTTGCGGAGTACTCTCTAAATTTTTTCGAGTGCACTAGTAATATATCGGAGTGCATTAATAAAATCTCGGAGTACTCTAAGAAAATCTCGGAGTACTCTAAGAAAATCTCGGAGTACTCTTAAAATTGGTGAGTATTCTAAAACAATTAGAGAGTAATTTTAAAAAAGCAATGAGTCTAAATTAAAAATAGTGAGTATTATTCAAACAATTATATTATTACACAATCAGAAAAAAAAAGGGAAATCTATTTGGTTTGACCAGATCTAGATCTGGTCAACCATGTCAAACTAAACAAAAAAAAGCATCTCGTCTTCACGGCATGAAACAAACGCCATCACCACCATAAAACCACCACCACCACCTCGCGCCATGTATGGAAATCATCTCGAACAGACACGAAGCTCTACTCCATTTGCAGACACGAACAGCAGCGAAGAATGGTGGATCTCGCCGGATATTGCAGACATGAAGCTCTTCTTCTTCGATCGGCTTCTTAACCACCATTAAAATCTCCATAACACCTCGGAAATGAGCTGCAACTCCCCTGGAACGCGTGGTTCGCCGGAGATCTCGAGTGGTGGCGTTGTAGCTGGAGCGAAACTCTAGCCTCGTCGGAGCTCCAGGCCTCGATCTATGCAGCAGCGAGCTCTGCGAAGAAGGAAGGAAGCTGGAGCGAAACTCTATCGAGCTACAACACGACGAGCTTCAAGCTACTGCAACAAATTTGCTTGACTGCGATGCTGTGCGGCGTAGTGGTGGTGGTCCTCTCGCCGGAATGCTGGCTGTGCTCGCCGCTGGATCTCGGTGGTTGCAACTCCGGTGGTATTTCGAACTTCCATTGCTAAAGTGGTGGTGCTCTGTTTACATAGAAACATAGTTGGTGGTGGAGGTGTTAAGGTGGTGGTGGCGTTTTGGTGGTGGTGGTGGTGGTGGAGCTACTAACGTCGGAGGGGGAAAATAGGGAGGAGAGGAAGGAGAGAGAAGCAGTGAGATTTGTAGGGTTTTGTTTAGAAATGATTTATGATTTAGAAATGGTATATTTAGTATATATAGGAGAAATAAAACAAAAAAAGGGTATAATTGTAATTGGGATTTTTGGCCTATAGTGTTAAATTCTTTCTGAGGTCTTTAGTAAGAAGAGAAGGTAAGAGGGGTTTCTAATTAGAAGAAGGGGGTGTCTTCAAGACCCTAAGTGGCATTTTCTCAAGAAAGAATTCTAACAAAATAAAGTATTTTTAATTTTCAATTATGTGTATGTATTAATTAAATTCTTTAGGTTTTTTTTTTGTATTTTATGTATTTTTTTTATTTTGTTGATATATTTTTATATTATGTATGTAATATAATATAGAGTTAATTGCTTAAAAGGTTTAAAAATATGTATTCTCTGCTCTAATAAATTTAGGATTTTTTTCTTTTTCCTTAAAAATTCCAGTTATTAATGGGTTATTTTTGTCTTTTTAGTGGTTTACGATTTTTTAAAATGAGTTACATATTTTTAAACGACCGCATACGCTATTCAAACAAGTTGTATATATTTTTTTATGAATTACGAGTGTATGATTGGTATGAATCTTACTTGGATTATTCATCCTATAATAAAATATGTACTTTATAAGTTAATATATTTTTATTGTATATATGAATTACGAGTGCGTGTGTGCACGAATGTGTGTTAAACCCATTCAGATCCGTTAGAATAATATGTAATATGTATAATTTTATATTTATATTTGAATGATAGTATAAATTGGATTTACATTTTTATTACTCATCGATATATATATAGTAGTCGTATTCACTACAGCAGGTCGAGGATTTACCGACGACAGCTGTCGTCGGTAAAAAGTGGAATTTCTTCGGTAAAACTGTTTACCGACGACAACTCTTCGGTAACCAGTCGTCCCTAGAAGTTTGTCGGTAAAATCAAGCTTACCGACAGCGCATTTGGCTTCTCGTCGATAAACATCTTCTTTTACCGACGAAAAACATTTTGTCGGTAAACTTTCTCTTACCGACGACTTTTTGTCCGGTCGTCGGTAATATGCCTTTGGTTACCGACGACTTACCTTGTCGGTAAATAAACTCTTTACCGACGACCGCATTGTCGGTATACCAGTAAATAAATTTTTTTTATTTAAATTTTAAACCGTTTACCGACGACATTCGTCACAAGAATGTCGTCGGTATACTTTATTTTTTATTTTTTCTAAAATCTTTACCGACGACATTCATCACATGAATGTCGTCGTTATACTTTTTTTTTATTTTTTTTTTAAAACTTTACCGACGACTTCATCACATGAATGTCGTCGGTATTCTTATTCTTATTTTTTTTTAAATTTTTAAATTTTTTTATTTTTTTTAATTTTAATTTTTATTTAATTTGGTTTTTCGTTTTAAAAAAAATAATGTAATAGAAATCATGAATATAACGTGAAATCTGGAATTATATTCATAAAATATAAATAAACCCGGGTAGTCAAAACCCGGGCAATAAAGTCAAACCCCGGGAATAAAGTCAAACTCCCGGAGTTAAAAGTCAAAATATTACATAAAAACTTAAGTAAATGTCACGAATATAAACGTAAATAAAATCAAAGTCATAAACATAGTAAAATATTAATCAATCACGGGCCCGATAAATCTTCTCCTCGATCACTAGTTTCACTCTCTTCATCTTCATCTTCATCTTCATCGGAGACCGGAGGGAGACCATTTTTTTCACGAGATTCATTGAGGCCTTTGAGCATCTTCGTGAAAAAATCATCGGACCTAGAGGAGGAGCTCGGTGGAGCATCGTCATCCGGCATAGGAGGTAATCCTTGGATTGCGCGGAGCTCGTTCATCCCGTCGAATATCCGCTGGATCTTTCTCGCGTTCTTCTTCGCGGTCTCTTCCGAAACAGGCGGCTTCGGGTCCTTCTTTTTCTTGAAGACAGCTCCGATTGACGGGATCCAGTGTCTGCTCTTAGCCGGTTTCATCACCTCCTGAACCGTCTCCTTTAACGCTCCTATCTGCTCCTCCACTGGAACATCATCAGCCGATTGGGACCCCGTCTCGATAACCCGCTCCCTAAGCTTATCCCGATAAACTCCCTGTAATAAAATTTCAATTAAATAATTAATAAAACTAACAAAGAAATAAATTTAAAGTTAAATAATTAATTTTAAACAATAAAAAGTAAAATAAAATACTTACACTAGCCTGCTCCCATCTATCATCGACACATTTGCCCTTCGCCCCGTCATAGCCCAAGTACTCGAAGTATCCGCCCATCGGTGGAAGTGGGACCTCCTCTTGGGTCTGCTCGTCGATAAAGCTCAGGGGCTCCTTCGTGTTAATCTTCAGCTTACCCTATAAAATATACATAAAAATTATAATTATTAAAAAATTAAATTAAATAACTAATAACTTTTATTTTTACTTTAATAAATTATACCTCGATAATCTCGTGGCGGGTCTGGGTTTGGTTCCGAGAACCTGACTTGTTCGGCTTCTTCTGGTTCTGCCGATTCTTCTTATTAATCTCCGCCTGAGCCTATTACGATCCAAGATAAAAAATTAATTAAACACTAATTTAATAATAAAATAATTAATTTAAGATTTTACCTTCTTCTGAGGGTCATTCATCATCTCTTCGGTCAACTTCCAGTGATCGGGAAGCACATCCGGGGGACACTCGCCCGTGCCCAAGTAATCGGCCTTCAGGTCGCTCTTCCACCGCCTGTAGGCAGCGGACTGAGACTGCTGTAGCTTCCCGCTGATAAAGGCCCAATCTTCGCGGGCCTTCCACTCTTCGAGGTTGAAGAACTCCTCCAGTTTTCCGAGAATCGAGACTTTAAGTCCCCTCGGCACAGCACTCCACGATCTGTAGTAGGGGGGGACTGTTTCACGAACAGCGAGACCCACCACTTGGGCCACGTATTTCCCATATTCTCCGTATGGGTTCCACGTGTCATCTAAAATGCAGAAGTCCAATGGAAGGGGCCCACCTAGCTTCTCCTTAGCATCGTTTGCGGTTTTGAGGGTCGAGACATTTCGGGGTCTCCTCTTTCGCCTAACTGTTTAATAAAATTATGTTAAATAAATTACTAACATATATTAAATGAATTTTATAAAATAATTTATATTACCCGGTGGCTGGTTACAGTCATTGAGGTGTGGGGGTTGATTCCGGTTCGGGTCTTCACCGCTACCATCACCCCGGTGGTAATTGGACATCACATCGGTCATCTGTAATTTAAATAAAATTAATAAATTAGTTTTTTATATAAGTCCTTATATTTTATATAATTACAAAAAAAACCCTAAAATCCATGGTATTTTTTTTCTAAGTTTTTTAATTTGCAATTTAGTCCTTATACCTTATTTATATAAAAAATATACCCTAAAGTCCATATTATTTTTTTCTAAGTTTTTTAATTTGCAATTTAGTCCTTATATTTTATATATTTACAAAAAATACCCTAAAGTCAAAAAACATGTGAATTTTATTAAATTACTTTTTAGACCCTAGATTGCATTGTAGTCCCAAAATTTTTCATATTTACAAAAAAATCCCAAGATTCACAAACACGAAAATTAATAAACATACACACATTTGAAATCACTGGTAACATACAACATATTTACAGTTTAATCCAATAACATGTATAAATTAACAAAAAATCCACAAATTATTCAAAACCCTAATTTTGGCAAAAATTACACAAAATCCTAATTACATGGTGTATTTAACTAACAAAAACGTTTAAACAATCCCTAACACTAACACAATTACTCGGAAATCATAAAAAACCAAATACAAATCCGGAAAAAAATTCAATTCTTAAAAAAAAAAAACAAATGTTTAGATAGGATTTCGTGTACCTATTACGTGAAATTTGTGTTGAAGATGTCCAGGAATCCATGCCACGTAAGAAAGGAAGAAGGACAAAAACAACAAAAAAGTTAGGATTTGATTTAGAATAATAGGAAAAAAAATTGAAAAAACCATTGATTTTGGCATGAAATCACTTACATTTGATGTTGTTTGCGTGTGGGGATGCCTCGGAATAGCTCCTTGTTGCTCGGAATTGAATTTCTGGAGAGTGTTTTGAAGCTTTTGTGTTTCAGAAATGAGCTCGGTAGGGTTTAATAGATAAATTGTTTACCGACGACAAGCAAGTCGTCGGTAAACAGGTCAAAGTCGTCGGTAACTATGACACGCGTCAAACAGTCGTACGCACGACTGTTGCGTGTCCTGGTTTACCGACGACTTCTTTTCGCAAGTCGTCGGTAAATCCTTGGGCGGGAAAAATGAACTGCCCATTTTGGCCAATAAATTTTGGATTTGGGTTTACCGACGAATGAATGACTTGAATGTCGTCGTTAAAGCTTTACCGACGACATTCTTGAATTGAATGTCGTCGGTAAAATTTTAACGACAACATTCAAGTCAAGAAGGTCGTCGGTAAAGCTTTAAATGTCGTCGGTAAACCTTTTTTTCTATTTTTTTTTATTTTTTACCTGGTTTCTTTTATTTTTTTATTCTTAATGGGATTAAGATATACATACACAAATTTTTTTTGAGGTGTTTGGTCAACAGTTAGGGTCAAATGTTAGTGTTTGAGGTGTTTGGTCAACAGTTAGGGTCAAATGTTAGTGTTCGAGGTGTTTGGTCAACAGTTAGGGTCAAATGTTAGTGTTCGAGGTGTTTGGTCAACAGTTAGGGTCAAATGTTAGTGTTCGAGGTGTTTGGTCAACAGTTAGGGTCAAATGTTAGTGTTCGAGGTGTTTGGTCAACAGTTAGGGTCAAATGTTAGTGTTCGAGGTGTTTGGTCAACAGTTAGGGTCAAATGTTAGTGTTCGAGGTGTTTGGTCAATAGTTAGGGTCAAACTTGAGTGTTTGAGGTGCTTGGTCAACAGTTAGGGTCAAATGTTAGTGTTTGAGGTTCTTGGTCAACAGTTAGGGTCAAACTTGAGTGTTTGAGGTGTTTGGTCAACAGTTAGGGTCAAATGTTAGTGTTCGAGGTGTTTGGTCAACAGTTAGGGTCAAACTTAAGTGTTTGAGGTGTTTGGTCAACAGTTAGGGTCAAATGTTAGTGTTCGAGGTGTTTGGTCAACAGTTAGGGTCAAACTTGAGTGATTGAGGTGTTTGGTCAACAGTTAGGGTCAAATGTTAGTGTTTGAGGTGTTTGGTCAACAGTTAGGGTCAAACTTGAGTGTTTGAGGTGTTTGGTCAACAGTTTGGGTCAAATGTTAGTGTTCGAGGTGTTTGGTCAACAGTTAGGGTCAAATGTTAGTGTTCGAGGTGTTTGGTCAACAGTTAGGGTCAAATGTTAGTGTTCGAGGTGTTTGGTCAACAGTTAGGGTCAAATGTTAGTGTTCGAGGTGTTTGGTCAACAGTTAGGTCAAATGTTAGTGTTCGAGGTGTTTGGTCAACAGTTAGGGTCAAATGTTAGTGTTCGAGGTGTTTGGTCAACAGTTAGGGTCAAACTTGAGTGATTGAGGTGTTTGGTCAACAGTTAGGGTCAAATGTTAGTGTTTGAGGTGTTTGGTCAACAGTTAGGGTCAAACTTGAGTGTTTGAGGTGTTTGGCCAACAGTTAGGGTCAAATGTTAGTGTTTGAGGTGTTTGGTCAACAGTTAGGGTCAAAATTGAGTGTTTGAGGTGTTTGGTCAACAGTTAGGGTCAAACAATATCAAAATGCACTAAGACTAAAAAACAAATACAAAATATCCTAATCAGTTTCATATCCACTAAAATCTATAGGTTCATCATCGCTATTAACCTCTGTAGGTTCTTCTTCATCACCATATTCCTCCCACGTGTCGTCTTCGATTTCCTGGTTTTCATCAATAACCATTTCAAAAGCCATCTCAATACGAAAATGAGCTGGGTCAATCTCGATCTCCTCGGTAGTTGCCAAGTTCTCCGGTTCGGAAACCGTCTCAGTGTTACCCAAAGGTATACTAATGCTCTCGTTGTTTGTAGATAGTGATTCCGAACCCCATAACTCGGGACTCCATCCGTGACGAACATTTATTTCCCAAACGGCTTTCCAACCCTTCATTGATTTCTTCGCACTAATCTCGTCAATGTAGAATACTTTCTTGGCTTACGATGCTAAAATGTATGGTTCGTCTTCCCACTCAAAGTTTGTCGTGTTAATAAAGGTTACCCCATGTTCTGTCCTTGATTCAGCCATTTTGTACCATTTACAAACGAATAAGACAACTGAACACCCTTTAGTGTAATTAACCTCCAATATTTTCACTAATTCTCCATAACATGGTCTATCTTCGTACGTGGTACAAACTCCGTAATCTTGCGTGACTCTTTTTTCTCCTTTACTCTTGGTTACCCACTTGACACCATTCACGACACATGAATCGTATCTGTCCACCGCACCAAAAGACATGCTGGCCAAGGATACCATCTCAGTGGTAGCTAATACATCACCTGACTCTTTCATCCCATGAACCTGTCATACATAAATAATACTAAGAACCTCGGACATAAGTAGACTATGTTTAAACCAACGTCTAAAGTACATACCTTTTCCAAAAACCAACTCTTAAACCGTTGACGATGCATAATCTCTATTTCGTCACCCGTTCCCGTAAGTGTGGATTTGTGTTCACTGAAATCATAAATGAATATAAATAAGTTAATGAATATTTATATATATATATATTTATATATTTATATATTTATATATATATATATAATATATATATATTTATATATTTATATTTATATTTATATATTTATATTTATATTTATATATTTATATATATATTTATATTTATATATTTATATTTATATATTTATATATATAAAGAAACGTTACTTACGTCCTATATGGTTCGAGCTCGTCGCAGTTATTCAAAATATACCAACTGGCGTGCTCCTTCTGAAGAGCTGGTAAAGCAACTGACTCTTTCTTGCCAATAGGAGTACACTGAGAATTGAAAACGGATATCTCTTTTGGTTCTGGCAGTTGTTCGTTGTATCTCCCTGGATCGTTGAACTTTGTTTTTTCTTCACTAAGATACCGCGATATGAAAGTCAACGTCTCTTCCGCCACGTAACCCTCGGCTATGGAACCCTCAGGCCTAGCCGGGTTTCGAATATACTCTTTCAACTTCTTCAAATACCTTTCAAATGGGTACATCCACCGCATTTGAACCGGGCCCCCTAACAACGCTTCATCATATAAGTGAATCACTAAGTGGATCATGATATCAAAAAACGCGGGAGGTAAGATCATTTCTAACTTGCACATCACTTCTACCACTTTCGCCTTACCATCCACCAACTCTTTCCTACTCATGTTCTTGTTACAAACGACTCTAAACATGTTAACTAACCCAATAATTGCGTCGCTAATCGATTTATCATCTAGAAGCCCAGGGAGACAACAAACAAAAAGGTACTGCATCATAACATGACAATCATGAGATTTCATTCCAATGATCTTCCCCGTATCGGCTTGAACGTTATTCCTCATACTAGACGCGAATCCATCAACAGGGTGACCCAAAAATACATTACGAGGTTCGCTAGCAAACTCAGGGTGTAGCGCTGCAAATCTCTTCCAACTATCACCATCAACAGGATGACGCAACACATCCGGATCGGCACTCTTACCGGTATGGTGCCAAATCATGTCTTCAGCGGTGTGCTTTGAAGCGTATAGTCGCTGTAACCTGGGAGCAATCGGAAAATTGCGGAGCTTCTTATGCGGTACTTTGATACCCTTCTTTGGGTCCCATCTAGACTCGCTACAAACTGGACAATTATCGAGGTCTTTATACTCTTTATAAAATATGGCACAATCGTTCAAACAAACATCGATGGTAATATACCCCATACCCAAGCTTTTCAACTTCTTGTTGCATGAATCATACGAATCGGGCAAAGTGTGAGGTTTGGGCAAAATTAGACCAATCAACTCCAATAGCTCGGTGAATGACGTGTTAGTCCACTTGTTCTTTACTTCTACGTGCATAAGCTTGGCAATGAAGTTCAATGAACTCATCGCTTTACAACCCGGATATAATTCTGTCTCCAATTCGTTAAACAGTTTTTCGAAACTACTTGGAATTTTTGCGTCTCTCATCTCGGTGTCACCCTGATGACCGCCAACATCGTAACTGTGTCTCACATCGTCATAAACCTCGGCAATTTCATTAACTCTATTCGGAATAGGGATTTCTTCGGGAACGACCGGCTGCTCACCGTGTTTTATCCAAACCCGATACGACTTCATAATCCCTTCATTATAAATGTGGTTCGTAACCGTCCGAGAGGCTAATCGACGATTATTTTTACAATAGTTACACGGGCAATAAATAAGATCTCCATATTGCGAATGTTGTTTTGCATATGCGATAAAACCCAAAACCCCAACAAGATAGTCTGGATCGAATAAATCCGTAGCATCCATCCAACTCTTATCCAAAGCCATCTCTTTACAACAATTTTAGATAACAAGACAACTTCATTCATATGAAAATAAAATAAATAATTATTACAACTCAATTGATAAAATGAAAAAAAAAAATTACAACACAATGAATATAAATAACACAAATTACAAACCAATGGCTTGAATATAATTACAAACCAATAAATAAATAAAATTACATCACAAATAAATAAATAAAATTACATCATAATAAATAAAATAAATAAAATTACAACACAATCAATATATAAATAAACAATTTAACATAAATAAATACACAAATACAAAAATATATGAAACATAATATATGAAACATAATATATGAATGTATGCATGATATATACACAATATATAACAAGACAATAAAAAAATATACAAAATAATAACCTATAACAACTAATACACAATTCAAAATTCATGCATAAGAAAAAATTAAAAAGTTTGAAATTTTAAGAAAATACCTTGAATTGGTGGAAGAAATCGGATATTAATGATGAAATCTCAACCTTTATAATGTAATAATAAACCTAAACCCATAATATTGCAAGAATTACACCAAATTTGATCATAATAAAAAAAAATTAAAGAATTTACCTAATATGTGTAGATGAAATTGTGTGTTGATGATGCCCCACCTTGATTGTAAGCTTGCAAATATTTAGTAATGAATAGGAGAAGGTATTGCAAAAAATTTGGATGAGTTTGATTGATGTAATTGGAAGAAATTGGGAGAAAAAAATGGGGTTTTTGGGGTTTAAGGAGATAAAAATACAGGCTGTTCGCATATATGCACGTCAGATTTACTGACGACACGTAAAGTCGCCGGCAAAGGTAAATAGTCGTCGCTAACACCTAGAATTTAACGACAACTTTAAATGTTGTCGGTAAGTTACCGACGACACTTCCAATCAAAAAAAAAAATAACGACGGCGTTTAGTCATTTACCCACGAGGCCTGTTGTCGGTAAATTACCGGCGGAAGGTTTCTCATGGGTAATCAACAGTCGTCGGTAAATAACAAAAGATTACCGACGACTTTGCGTGTCGTCGGTAAACAGTCGTGGGTAAAACACCGATCTGTAGTAGTGATTGTAATTTATTGTTAATTTTAATTTACTATTATAAGGATCTAATCTTGTTTAAGTTAAGAGATAAGAAATAAGAGTTATGGTGAGCATTATCTATAAGGTATAATTTAAATTTGTTACACATAGCTGAATAATAAGTAGTGGGAAGTTTGCATTTTCAGTTGTCTAGACTTTCTTTGTAATAAAAAAATAATTGTTTGGATTTGTCATATATAAAAATTATATATATATAATAAATTAATAAAAATAAATATATAATTAGCTATTTTGTATAAATGTAATATCTATTATAAATATATGTATTAAAAAATTAAAATCATCAAGATTCATTGAAAATCCTACAATTTAAATTTTTGTTTAAACTTATGGTCGGCATCAATTTAAAATTTTGCTCAGGTAATTCAAATTTGGAGTCTGGCCCTGCCCTTTGAATAATACAATCTATAGTGCATAATTTATTAAACAAGAGTTAGTTGAGAATTTGTTTGAAAATTAGCACATGTAACCTTTCAATGGATAAACATTTTATATCTAAACAATTGAGTTAGTTGACTCTGTCCCGAAAAAAATATTGAGTTACTTTTATCTAAACGCATTATTTGTCAAGTTTTGACAAAAAAAAGAGTTAGTTGACAATCACTACATGTGCCTTTCAGCTGATAAACATTTTACTGAGATAGATAGTTAGCCTAGTGGTTAGGTTACTCCGCAGAGACCAAGAAGTCCTGGTTTCGAATCTTATTGGAGTCAAAATGACTCCGAGTTCGAAGAGGCTCTCTCATGTATTAAAAAAAAAAAACATTTTACTTTAACACAAATTTAATCGTGGAATTCAATGAGCCGTCTGTATCTATTTTTAAGGTCCAAAACAGAAAAGATCTTTTGCCTCTTAATTTATGGAAAAAAAAAAAATTGGCATTAAAGTAAACTTTCTCGTACACAATAATTAATAGTTTTTGTTATTTCATGTTAAGCCTACCCCTACTGTTTATATTATGTATTAAAATAATTTATGGTGAAGTTTTCATGATGTAACTAATTCATACAATTGACGATCTAGACATTTACTCGTATCTTAAATGAAGAAAAGATGAAACATGAAGTAATATATTTGCTCGGAAGTGACGCCTTCAGTAATGTAGGCATTACATATTTGCATGAATTTTTTAATAGCTCGGACCGAATCTTGATGTGTGGCTCAACTATAATTTCCATAGTTCATACCCTGATTCAACATGTCTGAATCGGGCTTGATTCTGACCGCTTAAATCACTAGAGAGCGAATCCTTAACGGTTGAACTCAAAATTGACCTCCTTAACTAAGAAGACCTTACTCTCTACGGGGATTGTTCTGAACGTTAGGTGAAACTCCTCTTTTACCTCCTAATGGTGGTTGACCTCTTAGGGGAATTTGGTTTTGAATGACTTGTTTTACCCTAAGTGCTGGTTCAACCTCTTCTCATGGGATTTGATTCCTATCATCATCTAGATTAAGTGGCACATTCAAATTCTCCATCATTAATTACTTCCTTCTCTCTCTTTCTTGTCTTCTTTGTGCTCACAACAACTTCTCAGAATCTAAATACATACACCAAAACTAAGAATCTGTAAAAGATACACAAACAAAACAAAACAAAAAGCGTAAAACCGGAAACAACTAACTCTATGCACTAAACAAAAACAGAATAATTAACAATATAGTCTCCGGCGGTGGCGGCAAAAACTTGTCTTCTCCAGAGGTGTGATTAAATAACCTAACTAATCAACACGCCTAGAGATCACTCCCCGCAAGGGCACAAGTCTTTCGCAAGTCATAAGTAAGTAATAATATCGTTCTCCATAGGGACCATGGGGTTAACTTAAACTCGTATTTTTAAGAATCGTAGATAATTTAGTTGCTACTACTTTAATGCCTGACATTAAAAAATATATTTGTTTGGTTTTTGATTAAAAGACTACCGTGCAAATAACGTAATCTAAATCATGAATTAAACTACTGAAGCAATTAAATAACTAATGAAGAGATAAAAGATGAGAGTATAGCTCAAGTTGCAAGTCATTCCCTATCACCACAATGATTGAGTACGAGGGTGAAGTTGGCAATTCTCGCTAATCAAAGTAATATTTTTGAAACCGAAGAAATAAGTCATATCTATTGGAAATCGAACTCGATTATGATACTGACACGTAAAATTATGAAACTCTCTCTCTCTCTCTCTCTCTCTCTCTCTCTATCTCTCTCTATCTCTCTATCTCTCTATCTATAATATATATACTCCCTCTTTTCATAATGTTTGTCCACTTACTAAAAATGTAGTTTCAAAATGTTTGTCCACTTAGAATATCAAGACACTATTTACCTCTTTTTTCCACTATTACCCTCATTAAAAAATTAAAATTTATGTTTCCAATACACATTTAAAATATTAAGACACTTTATGAAGGGTACTTTTGTAATAGGGAGTGTTATAATTACATTTCTTAATTCGTGTGAAAAGCAAAGTGGACAAACATTTTGAAACGGAGGGAGTATTTCTTTTATTTTTCACAATCAAGCACCAATTTTCTCTCCTCTTTTCGAATTTCTTTTATTTCCTAAAGTATGAACTTTTACTCTTCAAATCACCCTCGAGCTAAAGGAGGTGATTTGGTAATAACACGTGGAGGTAACACAAAATACAAGGTATTAAGCAAGCCCAAATTGATTGCTAAGTTGATGCTTTGAGAAAATATCAACTTCATCTACATTAATTATCACATTAACAAGTATTGGGCACTATCTGGTCTAGTGAAAACAGAGAAATTAGGCAGTTTTGAGGTTATAATCAAGTTCAAAAGTGAAGAAGATAAGTATAAAGTATGGGTTCAACGACCATGGAAGATTATGTTTAAGACTTTTTCTATTAATTATATAAATGGTGTGAAGAACTATGTGAATCATACAACATTATCGGTGTAACTATTGGGTACTTCGATCACTTTACTTACTCAGAAATGCATAGAAAAACTCGTGTCATACTTCGAAAAGGTCTATAATGTGGAATAACATAAATAGACCATTAAAGATGAAAGCTTTGTTACTAAAGTTGAACTCGATTGGAATTTGTCTAGACCCATAATCCCAGGTATCAATTACATGGAATATGAAGCTTCTCAAGTGTATATTAAATTCCGATATGAAAATATTGGACAAGTTTTCTATGGTTGTGGGTTATTTGATCATAAGGAAAGTGCTCGTCGGAACAATAAAATTGAGAAAATCTTGGTAGTTGGGTTAAGTTATCTACTTGAGGACAATCTAATTCAGCACTATTGTATAAAGCTAAAATATAAATTTGGTGCCGCAAAATTTATTAATGGTGTAAAAAAAGCTTCAAACCGAGTCAAAACTCAAAAATGGTGAAACCCAACTCGACGTTAAACTCTCTATCTTCTAACGGTGAAAGACATGTGATGAGTAGTAACGACAACAATACGATGAGTGTGGATAACAAAACAATGAAAAAATTTGAATTTAAGGTGAGTAGTGCGAGCGGTGGAGAAGACAGCAAAAATGGTACAATGAGGACGATGGTGGGAGTACTGTCTGATGCGGAGGTTAATAAGGTTAAGAAGAATGAATTAATTGATAATAAAGAAAAATAAATGGCTAACTTGGCAGGCCAGCTGGTTACAAAATTAAATACCCCACCTTCACGTATTGAGGATATTGCTCTTAGATCTTTCCAGAGCCCTAGTCAAGGTGGTCCAACACTTTTATTAACCCAACCCAGTCCAAAAGTCTTTATATCCCCTAAACTTTATACTAAGATGGCAATTAAATCAATTCAAACCATACCCTTTCCTCTTAACAGCCCTACTTTCTCTCTCGACCTTCAATCTACCTTGTACACCCCTAAACCTAACTAATCTTCAAATCCTTTCTCCCAAATCACAAGTGCAAATCTTCCATCCTTACAAACCTCACCCTTCACTCCTAAACCAAAATCCAAGAGTAATTTTAAGAAATATGAAGAAGATTATACGATGGCAAATGGTAGAGTCTCGATCAGAAAATTTAGTAAATTGGAGAAAACTTCAAGAAAGGCGAGTTTGGATCTGGTATTAAGAAACAACAAAAGTTTGAGATGAGCAGTATATATATAATATATTTGGGTGATACAGAATGTGAGAAGGCTAGACGTTCAGATGATGATGGTTTGCGGGATTGCCCCATTCAATCCCACATTGAATCATGATACACCTAGCCTGGAACTACCAGGAGATTGGCACACCTTTGGTAGTCCATATCCAGTTCTAATCGATATAACTTCAGATATTGACCTAAGTAATTTTCTTGTCAAAAACTAAAAAATAATACTTTGTCCTTAGTAAACTTGTTGGTGTTATTAATATGGAATTAATTTCAACTGTGGAACCGGTGGGAAAACGTGGGGGTTTAGCTTTTTTGTAAAAAAATAAAGCGGATATAAAAGTTATTGATAAAAACAAAGATTATATACATTGTGAAAGTGTTAGTTTAGGTGAAATTTTCCAGACCACTTTTGTTTATGGATCCTCGTATGATGATGGTAAAAAAAATATCTTGAAAAAATTACTTATTGTGCTACCCATAATAGTATTGTGTGGCCTTTAATAGGTGACTTCAATAATGATAAGATTTATGCATGAAAAAACTAGGGGGGTTTAATAAATTAAAAAATACCATTAAGAGTTGTAATGGTTTTATTAAGCATAACTATTTGTACCAACTTGAAAGTAAAGGTTGTCCATTTTCTTGTTCCAATAGAAGTTCAAGTTCAAAGCTTATTAAAATTTTACTGTATAGATGTCTTACTAATGAAGCCTGGACTAAGGCTTTCCCTGATGCTTGGGTGAATTTGTTGCCAGCGCTAGGGTTTGACCATAGACCCCAGTTGCTTCATTTTGATGATGCTCATGATAAAAAATATAAGAAACATTTTACTTAGTGGATTTTCGGACTAAAGAAAAAGAGTGCTATGAGATTAATATAATGTTTGGGAGTTTATAAATATTATTAACCAACTATATATATACATATATATATATATATATATATATATATATATATATATATATATATATATATATATGTATGTGTGTGTGTGTGTGTGTGTGTAAGATTGCTAATAGTCTCGAGTAAGGAAGTTTGATAATATAGGAAAATAATAGATATTCTTGTGTATAAGTTAAGGGTCTTAACTAATTCTACTTTCCTTAATAACGATGAGAAGGATGAGTAGAATAATATAGTAAAAGATATTGAAATTATTTGGAAAAGGGAGGAGGATTTTTTGGTTTCAAGGTCTAAAAATCATTGGCTAGTAAAAGGAGATAGAAATACTTCTTATTTCCATTCTTCCACTAAAGAGAGAAGAAGTATAAATAAAATAACCTGAATTCAAAATGATAATAGGGTTTAGTTAACTGAGTCCAATGAGGTTAAACATGATATTCTTAACTACTTTAATAACATATATGGTAATATTGGAAATAGAGATTTCTCTAGTATTCTAGATATTATATAACCAGTAACTACTACCAGTATGAATATGTCCTTTATGAACGCTATTGAAATATTTGAGATTGAGTTAGATGTTGATGAGTCAGGGGAATATAAGGCCCCAGGCCCTGATAGGTACCCAAGCCTTATTCATAAAAAAATATTGTAGTTTTATTAAGATTGATGTAATTAAAGTTGTAAACAATTTTTGGTATAACAATGATATCCTAGAGGATGTTGACCAAACTTTCATTTCTCTTATACCAAAAATTGTTAGTCTTAGGTCTATTAAACATTTCAGGCATATCAATTTACCAAACTTTATATGTAAAATCATTGCGAGAATATTGGTAAATATATCACAACCTCTCATGTATTACATAATTGAGGAGAATCAATCTGCCTTTGTCCTTGGCAGACATATACAATAGAACTCAATGATAGCCCATGAAGTGTGTAATATTTTAAAATAAAAAGGATATACTATGAAATATTGTATGATTGTTAAGGCATATATACAAAAGGCATGTGAATTTGTGGAGTGGGACTTCCTTAATAGCCTTATGATTAAAATGGGATTTGATGTGAGATGGTGTACTAAAATAATTAATTGTGTTACTTCTATAACTTGCTCTGTTCTTATATATGCCCAACCTTTTGAATTAAAAAAACTGAAAGGGGGATAAGGCAGGGTGATCATGTATCCCCCCCTTCTATTTTGCAAAGTGACTCAAAATTTATCTACTCTTGTGAATAAAAAACTATATGATGGTTTACTTGAAGGTATTAAAATTGCTACAAACTGTCCTAGACTAACACACTTTCACTTTGCAGATAATAATATGTTTATTTCTTAATGCTACATATAAGTAATTAATAGTTTTAATGATATAGTCAATATGTATGCTTACGCTAGTGGACTTACTCTTAACCTTAATAAATATGGAGTGAAGTTCAGTTCCAATATCCCTGATTACATTCAATATATTTTTTCTACTAGATTGAATATGAAGGTTACTAATAACCTTAGGGGCTACCTTGGGCTACCCACTGAGTGGGGCAGATCTAAGGTTACAGACCTGAGTATATTAGTAGAAAAAGTGGTAAAAAGAATTAGTAGTTGGAAGAATCTATATCTTACTGAAGTTGGGAAGTAAATATTAATAAAAGATATTCTTCAAAGGATTCTGAATTACTATATTTCCTCCTAATTGGTACCTAAAAAAGAGTGTGAATATATCTTATCCCATATTGATAAATTTTGGTGGGGAAGTAAAGGTGAAAAAAAATCGGGTGCGGAAACTGGAATACCTTAATTGTTAGTAAATATAAAGGTGGTCTAGTTTTTAGGGATCTTAACACCATGAACCTAGCTTTTCTTGGGAAACAAGCTTGGAATGTGATATCCAATACTGAGTCTCTTATTTATAAATCTTAAAGGGTAAGTATTTTAACGATTGCACCTTCCATGAGGTTGTTGAAGGGTACTCACCCTCATAGGGTTGGAGAAGCTTTCTAGCTCGAAGGGATGCAATGATTAAATATGTGAATTATAAAGTAGGTGATAGAAGAACCATTAGCCTATATAGTGATAAAGGGATACAAAATTGTAATGAAGTTAGTAGACCTTTGAATTATAACTTAAGAACAGTTAAGGACCTTGTGATAGAGTGTACAAGAAACTAGAACTTAAGGTTAATAAAAGACAACTTCTTTGAAGAGGACCGAGGAAAGAGAAAAAGTAAAGTAGATTTGTTGAGTTGTACTTTGTTTTATATGATAGATTTTTAGAAGTACTTTAGATTATGTTGTAGTGGTCTTTAACCGATAGAAGTTAAATGTAATGTTTTGGCCTTTTATAATGGGCTTTGTAAAGGATGGTTTTGAGCTTAAATGATATAAAATTGGCTGGGCTTGCTGACCAAAAAAAAACTTCTTTGAAGAGTGTTATGAGAAGATCATAAAGATTTTCATCCCTTGATAGTATGTTCTGGAGTCTTAATAGGGATGGTATATATTTAGTTAAAGTAGCATACCATTATAAGAAAGAAAATATAGAAATTGATGAGGCTAATAAGAGTCTATCAAAATCAACCTCGTCCATAATATTGATCCATTAATTTGGAAGATGATTTGGAATATGAAAATCCCACCTACAGTGAGGACTTTCATGTGGAAAGCTCTAGAAAACTTATTATGTACAAATGTGAATCTTTACAATAGAAAAATGAAAAATGTACAAAGTTGTGTAATATTGTTAACATTGAGGAAGAAACAGTTGAACACATATTACAAACCTGTTCTTACTAGGGCTGTTTGGTTGGCTTTTCCCCTAAACTTAAGGACTGTCAACCAGTTCTCTAATAAATTAGATACTTGGATTGCTGAGGTCATTAGGGGGCTAATAATAAAGTAGGAAAAAAGAGTTTATTAATATAACCAGTTACTATATTAGCTTGGTATATATGGAAGGATAGAAATGCTTATATTTTTTAATAATAATAAAATTTGTCCCTTGATTACTATTCAAAAGGCAGAGTCCCCTTTGGAAGAACAAAGACTGATTATATATCACAAGGATGACATAACTAGTATGAGGGACAGACAAGTAATTCAATTAAATTGAAAAGGAAAGGAAGGAACACTTATGAAACCTGAGGATGACATTATATGTTTGAAGGCTGTTAAAAATAAACATAAAATGAAAGTAAGTATGAATAAACAACCTTTGGGTAGTTCTACAAATGAAAATGAATCTGTAGGTAACACAAAGTGTAAAATCAATCCGAGTAAGTGGACCCCCACCACTGAATTTGTATAAAATAAATTGTGATGCCTCATATAAAACTAATAAATCAACCATATCTTGTGTTGTCAGGAATAGTAGTGGAGTTGTTTTTAAGTATACTACATGGGAGATAGGTGCAAATAATCCAATGGAGGCTGAAGTTTTAGATATCTTGAAGGCATATTTGTGGGCTAAGAAGTTCAAGGATACGAGATGTTTGATAGAGAATGGCTGCAAAGGCATCATGGAGACTCTTGTACTTAATACTCATGTAGTTAATCCTAGTATTAGTAATGTAATTCGTAGACTTTATTTTATTTTTGAGTATTGTAATCACCTATTTTCCTTCACTTCTAGAGGAAACAATTTAGTCGCAGATTGGATAGCCAAAATATACGCCCTTAGGAAATTAGTTAGGCTTTGTTAGGGATATTATCCCAACACAATTAGCGAGACTAATAGTTATTGATGCCACCCATTCAGGGATTGGATAAGTTTTGTAACTTTTTATTATAAATGAAAGTAACTAGAACAAAAAAAATGGAAAGCGAACTATTTAATGTAGAGTTTTTTTAACATTTTGAAAATAATTGTTGGAAAAAATTACAATCACTGGTTTGCAAAACTAGTAAAATGGAATTTCAAAGAATAAACAAAATACTTTTCAATTAAAGTAACACTACACTTATTACAATAAATTGAAAAAGACAAAAACTTACACGGAATACAAAAAAGATTACACGGTATATAACTTGCGTTAAAAAGATATTCCGGTCGTACGGGTCATCTCTAACAATTTATAATCTATATTATATCAGAAATTTGAGAGAGAAGTGGAGTAGTTTTTTCTGGTTCTTAGTTTTCGTCTACTTCTATTCTATATTCCTTCTCGAATAGTTTTTTCTAGTTATCTCTAGAATAGTTCTTTTTTTCCTATTCTCTCTAGAATAATTTATTCATTCTCTCTAGAATGATTTTTTCTTCTTCTCTCAAAATGCAAGATACCAAGTCACTATGTATAGAGGAAATGACAAGACAAAAAATCATCAGATAAAGGCCTTTTCAAAGCTCATTAAAGTTAGCCGTTTTTTTTTTACCAAGTTTTAGTAACTCTAGTAACAGCTCAAATAAAGAACCATTAATTTGCAATCAAGAATCATTAATCTGTCATCAAGAAAAAGAAATTATTTAATATTAAATAATTTCCAATTGTTTTTTCTCCTCAAGTTCTAATGCGTGTCTGACTGTACACACATAGTCTTTTCTATTTCTTTTAAGAGCATGAAAGAATTAATAAAATAAATTGTCAATTATTTTATAATTCCAACAATCCTCCACTTAGGGCCTTTGGGAGATAAGGTGAACAGATTTCCAATAATACCAGCATTTGGGTGAATTGTACTTAAGTGACAATATCATCCGTTTTGAATTGACATGTAGTGAAGTGAGGCAACCACCAAAAACATATCAAGTGAACGTACTCTTGAACTTGACAGTTTTCGATCGAGACCCTCACAACACATACTGTACCCGGTTGATAGTTACAGATTCCTCAAACATTACCCTTTCCTTACACATAAGTGATCTCCAAGAGCGTCTAGCCTCAATAGCCGACCCTTCTCTGACTTCGAGATCATTAAGAGCAATAAAACTCAGCCTTATTATGTGTCTCGTGAATTCATCAAGTCCTTCCTCTTTAGGACCATCCTTACGGGCTATGAATTTTTGGTGAGTCTCATAACTCATCCCTTGAGAACATCAAGGACGTCTCCTTGAAGTCGTATAATTATCAATATACAACAACCTCAACGGTAAATTCATCAAGTCCGTCTCGATAAGACCACCACACATGGCTATGAATTCATTAAGTATGAGAAATATACATTAACCTCAACAGTGAATTCATCAAGTCCGTCTCAATAGGACCACCACATATGGCTATGAATTCATTAAGTATGATAAATATATAACAGCCTCAATGGTGAATTCATCAATTTCGTCTAGATAGGACCACCACACATGGCTATAAATTCATTTAAGTGTTAATATGTTCATTTATGCACAACTTACGCCATGTTGGCTAAGGTTCCAAATTTAGTGTTTGGTTTGAAAGGGTGTGGGTTCAAATCACAAAACTTTCAATAAGTCGATTACATGATATTTTACAAAAATACTTTGAACCACATGTATTTTGTTAGAATGCATATGTAGATTATTAATACCTCTTTCGTACTTTATCAAATGACAAAAACTGACTCCGTGTTGATTGATACACCGCACCTCAGCTGCAAAGCACCGCAGGTCCAAACCCTGGCAACGGTTTTTCACCATGGTATATTGCCGAGACACGAGACGAAAAAACCGTATCAAGAAATTGCGCCTATGGGTTTTTCCAGCACGGGTTCGGTGTACCGCAAGGTATGTCCGGTGCACCGCAAGGAAGAAAACCGTGGCAACGGTTTTCAAATACGGTTTATTGCCGAGAAGCTCCTATAAAAACCGTAAAAGACATTTTGCGCCCAAGGTTTTTTCCAGTTCTTACGTCTAGTACACCGCGCCACTCGTCCGGTGCACCGCGCCATGGCGGTTCAAGAAGAAAGAGTTCTAATTGGACTCTTACCTTATCAAAGCTAAACCTAGCCTCTTCCAACCTCTTTAACACAAATTTTTCAGACCCAAACCTTATAAATACACCTTGAAGCTTGATTAAACCTTCACACAAACACAACAACAACATCAAATCTTTCCTCCATCTTCCATAAACACATCTTTTTCATCAAATCCATTACACTACACCATAAATCACCACCAAAGATCATCAAGCTATCAAGAATTCTTCCAAGAACAATAAACAAAATGTTCTTCTACCATTAATAATCATTCATCCAATCAACAAACTCAAGCGACACTAATCTTTCATAACTTTTTGATATCCTTGGTGTAACTTGAGTTGTGGGTTAATCAAAGATGACAAACAGAATGGATGTGATGGATTACAAGAGGAAGTGCTTAATATAAGGGTAGAACAAGAAATTGTCTACATCTTAAATAGAAAAGTCCATTGACCTTGATGAGCCTATTGAAAAGAAACCAAAGATATAGGCATCATCACAACCACTACGAAGGAAATTAACAGCGAGGATGAGTGTACCACCAAGGCCTAAAGCAAAGACAACAATCGAAGATCAAGGTTCTTCTTCAAATCTTAATGGAAATTCAGAGATCAATTCCACACCACCAGCATGGGCAATTAAATTGATGGAAGAAATTGGTAATTTGAAAAGAGAATTCAACGCCTGCTGGGATGAAATTTCCAAGATTAATCATGTAATAAACGAAGTAACAGAAGAGTTTGATATTGATAATTATTCTTCTTCTTCAGAAGATAATCTGCTAGATCTTTATGGCTAGGTACCCCGTTCTAATTATTCTTCTTAATTGCTTGTATGCATCAGTTAGTTAGTTAGTTTTAAATTTTATTACTTTATTGAGTCTTTTTCGAGTCATGGGGACAAATCTCACTTTTGAGTTGGGGGTGGGGATTCGTTGTCCTCATCTTCCCTTTTATTTTTGCATAAAATTTTAAATTTTAGGTTTGAATTGGCATTGAATATAGTGAATTTACTTATTGAGCATTATTTGATTAAGCCAATGATAGTAAGTAATATGTTTTTGAAAGGTTTCACAAATATGTTTAGTATGCATGTATGAAAACGGGAGATAAAAGATAGGGAAGATTAATGAGCAATGCATAAGAAGTCAATTGAAATTTAGAGAGAGTTATTTGATGTGTAGAACATGAGGTTTGAAATTAGTTGAAAACCCACTTATCTATGAACTAATAGTGAAAAAGTAACAAAATCCGCTAGTTAAAAAAGTGAATAAGGATGTACTTTCATGTTGAAGTCTTTTTAGCTTTCTCACCCTTTTATTTGATTATTATTATTTATCCGTCTTGGATCCGCTGGTCCTTTCTAAATCCTTTTATTTTAACCACATTATATGCCATACCCCTTAGTTTTTAGGACTTATCCATATGACCCGCACTCGAATCGCAAAACCTGAGACAAGTCGTTATTAGTGCTTGAGTTTGGGATCCTATTCTTATCGATTTTAGTGCACGGTCCGGTCTACTGGTCCTATTCTTACAGATCCGGTCCGGTCTGTTCCTTTTATAAGTAGAATGGAAAACTCGACCATTGTGGAGGACTAGTTTTAACGTTTTAACCGGTTTTGGTCCGACCCCGGTCCGGTCCTCACCTTATATATATATATATATATATATATATATATATATATTAAAATACTAATATAATTTTTTTTCATGTGAATCAAATGCAATGGAAATGGAGTAAATGAGCAAGGAAAAGGCCCAGGTAGAATGTGGGGTCCCACTTTTTGTTGTATCTGCTATAGTGAGTAAAGTTGCTCTTTTGTGGAATTTTTTGAATTTCACAGCATATAAATGAATATGGCTCATCTGCTTAATCAATAACTTATTAAAAAAAATCATATAATAGGTTAACCGGTCCAGTCCCGCCCGGATCGGTTTATAAACAACATTTTCTTTAGAAAACCGAACCGATAAGCACTAAACCGGTTCGGTCCGATTCGTGCTTTTATTGTTCCTCTGGTCCGGTCCTGGAACCGGTAGCCCGGTCTGGGAACCGATATGGACCGGTCCAATAAGCAGGTTGACTCTGAGGAGCGCTCCAAAATTAAGATTACTTAATGGGTTGGCCTCGTGAGATTTTTGCATTTTTTTTGAAGTAATGATATATAACACCTCTTTACCTTTTATGTGGAGGCTTATGTGGCATTAAATAAAAGAAAGAAAAAAAGTCATTAGAAAAAATAAACATTATAAATGGTTTTTAAAACTTCAATATAGGCTCCAAATAAAGAGTGGAAAAATGATATATAGCATTACTAAAAAAAAGTTATTTCTTTTTCTTACTATACACTACCCCCATTTTATAATAATAGTCTCTTTAGTAAAACAAACGTATAAGTTCTCCTCTGAAGAGAGGAGCGCCTTTCTACATCCCATTAAGTAATTAACATGTTAAGTAATAATAATTGTGAGGCGTTTGTTAGAATTGTGAGGCGTTTGTTAGAAGAGTGTTTTTACTTAAAAAAATGGCTAATGATCTATTAAAACTCTTGAAAGTTTTATTCTTCCAAATCTGATGATTGTATTTGCAAACTTATAAATTATTGCACCTCAAGATCACTCGATCCATATTCAATAAAATTCCATTCATTACCTACTAAATAAGTTAGAGTAGACGAGTACAAGTATCTTCTGGTAGGGTTGTAAATGAATCAAGCCACTCGTGAGCAACTCGATCTCGTCTCGGAGAAAAGCTCGTTCAAGAGCGGCTCGAATATAAATAAACTCAAGATCAAGCTTTATTTTAAACTCGATAAGTAAACGAGCCTGTTCAAGTTCGGCTCGTGAGATCGTTTAAAATTATGAATTATAAGTTAATATATTATCCACTTGTAAAAATATTAATAAACCTTCAATAACAATTTGGATATTTTTTATTCTTTTAGATATTTATTTTTTCATTAATGTTATGTTTCATATTTTTATACCACACAATCCATCAAATACCAACCGTACATGAAAGTCCCTTTGCAACCATATAAAACAACTACAAAAGATTGTTCTATAAGTTAAACAAACAAAATTTAACATTTTTTATTTGGATTGTTAGAAGCTCGAGCTCGACTCGTTTAAATTTGAGTTCGGCTCGTTTAATTTTGAGCTCGGCTCACCTCGAGAAATTAAACAAATAAATCTGTACATCTAGTATTCGACTCGACTCGACTCGTTTATAACCCTATCTTTTGGTATTTGATGGGATGTGCACCAATTTCATTATATGAAATAATTAGAACTTTTAATGGATTCCACCATTTCAAAAGCTCCACAATACTAAAACCAGAATGTTATAATTAAGAAAACAATTGCACGGACTTCAAACCTGTTTTAGAGAAAAGTCAAACCCTTAAATTTTTTTCTGCATTTGAAATGCAATATTATTTATCTAAGTTTATCTTTAAGTGGTTGCAGCGGATTATGATTAAGATAGAGAAATTTAAAATATATATAGCAATCCTTTTCAACATTGTCATTTTGTGAGAAATTTTATTTAGCTGTACACATAAATACTTTTTTATTTAGAGAGGTTGAATGTTAATAACAACGACAATATTTTTGTTCAAACATCTTATCTTATTTGAAGTAACCTGCAAAATATTAAGAAATTTAATATAAAGAGATGGTTGGTCAATAAATATATATTTTTTTAAAATAAAAACGTCTTTGGGGTTAGTCTGGCTAACGGTTCTATCAGTCTGGTGTCATCGGTTCGTATCGATTTCAGTGCACGGTCCGGTCTACCGATCCTATTCTTACAGATCCGGTCCGGTCCGGTCCTTTTATGACTAGAATGGAAAACAGGACCATTGTAGAGGACCGGTTTTAACGTTTTAACCGGTTTCGGTCTGATCCCGGTCCGATCCTCACATAATATATATATATTTAAAATACTAATATAATTTTTGTCGTGTGAATCAAATGCAATGGAAATGGAGTAAATGAGCAAGGAAAAGGCGTAGGTAGAATCGGAGGTCTCACTTTTTGTTGTATCTGCTGGAGTGAGTAAAGTTGCTCTTTTGTGGCATTTTGTGTATTTTACAACATATAAATGAATATGGCTCATCTGGTTAATCAATAATTTATTAAAAAATTATATAATAACCGGTCCAGTCCCGTCCAGATCGGTTCATAAGCAACATTTTCTTTAGAAAACCGAACCGATGAGCACTAAACCAGTTTGGTCTGATTCGTGCTTTTACTGTTCCTCTGGTTCGGTCTTGGAACTGGTAGCCCGGTCCGATTAGCAAGTTGACTCTGAAGAGCGCTCCAAAATTAAGATTACTTAATGGGCTCAAGGCCTCGTGAGATAAACCTTATAGGTTTGTTTTGCAATTTTTTTGGAGTAATGCTATATAACACCTCTTTACCTTTTATGTCAAGACTTATGTGGCATTGAATAAAAGAGAGGAAAAAAATCATTAGAAAAAATAAACATTATAAATGGTTTTTAAAACTTCGACTCCAAATAAGGAGTGAAGAAATGATATATAGCATTACTCAAACAAAATTATTTGTTTTTCTTACAATATACTACCTCCATTCCATAATAATAGTCTCTTTAGCCAAAAAATCTATTCCACAATATATGTCACTTTTAAAGTTCCAAAGCAAAATAAATGGTATTTTTACTATTTTACCCTATTTTAAAAATCTTATATCAACTAAATATTTAGTTTTCTCTCTTTTATAATTAGAGATATGTTGCTCATTTATACTAAAATTTACCTACTTTTTAGCTTCCTTAATATGTGTGAAAAACTCTAAAGAGTCAATTATTATTGAATGGAGGTAGTATTTTTTAAAAGGTTACAAATAAAAGATCAATGTATCATGAAAAAAAAACGAACTCTTGTGCATATCCTTAAACGAACCCCTAGGCAAGGATTGATACCCAGATCTTGAAACATGCCCCTAGTCGAAGAATAATCGACTAATTAAAGCCCGAAGTCCCATTAAATCCCAAATTTCAAAATCATAACTTTGAGCTGCTTAATGCTAATTAAGGTAGTATGATTATGAGCTGCTTAATGCTAAGTAAGATACTCCTAATTCTGAGTTGCTTAGTTTTCCATTCTTTATTAGCAAAAAGAATTACATTCTTAAAAAATATGTCATCTCTTCTAACAAATCTAGGAAAGAAACCTTCAAATGATGATGTTGATAGGATCAACAATTTACCTACACCGATTGTAAGTCACATTTCGTCCTTTCTTTCGACGGATGAGGTTGTAGCTACCAACTTGCTATCAACAAGGTGGAAGTTCATATGGAGAGATATTCATACTCTCTCTTTAAGTGCTGAATACATAACATTCTGGTTTATCGATATAAACAAATTAGAAATTATATTTGTTGATTTTGTTTTCAAGATCTTAACATATTTTGATGGAAAAAGCTTAGACAAGTTCTCTCTTAAGATGGGCAGTCTTGCCCAATACATAGCGATGAGCAAACATGTTACTAACTGGATAGTAGTTGCCGTTTCCCGAAATGCTAAGTGATTGAACTTAATTTGGGACTTTACTCTGAAACCTATGAGATGCCTTGTACGCTTTTTATTTGTAATAAACTAGATGCTCTTCTTTTAAGTGGTTATAGTATATATCTTAAGGTACCAAGCTTGGTTTCTTTTCAAAATCTCAAAACCCTCCTTCTAAAAAATGTGCGGTTCAAATGTGATGAATCGTTTTGCAAGCTTATATCTGCTTGTTCTTCACTTGAGACTCTCCATGTTTCAAGTGACATGGATAACAGTGTGGTTACCTTTACCATATCATCTCCTACTTCGAAAAAACTCACCTTTGATTTTGTGCTTAAGTATGACCTTAAGCTTAAGCTCCAGAAAATGCTCATCAACTTAGGTATCTTGAACTAAATGACGAAATTCAAAGAAACTTTTTGTTGGAATTATTTTTAAAGACAATTTATTTTGAATGATCTTTTCATGTTCTTGGAAGAATTGGAAACATTATTTGTGTTTATTAGTCACATATTATAATTTGAGGAAAAAAATCATTGGAATTATTGAATATTTCTTTTTTCTTGATGACGGATTAATAATTCTTGATTGCAGATTAATGGTATTTGATTTCAGCTGTTACGGGAGTTACTAAAACTTGGTGGGAAAAAAACATCTAGCTTAAATGACCATTGAAGAGGCATTTAAGTGACGGTTTTTTGTCTTGCCATTTATTCTATAAATAGTGACTTTGTCACTATCATTTCTAGAGAAGAAAAAAGATTATTCTTGAAAGGATGGAAAAATTTAGAAAAAATATGAAAAAAATAAACTATTCTAGAGTATTTATAAAATAGAATGTAGAACAAAACTAAGACTCAGAAAATACACTACAGCAGGTCGAGGATTTACCGACGACAGCTGTCGTCGGTAAAAACCTCAAATTCGTCGGTAAACAGGTTTACCGACGACGACTCGTCGGTAACCTGTCGTCCCTAGAAGTTGGTCGGTAAAATCATGATTGCCGACAACTGTTTTGGCTCCTCGTCGATAACACAGCAACTTTACCGACGGAAATGTTTTCGTCGGTAAACATTAAGTTACTGACGACTCCCTGACATGTCGCCGGTAAAACGCATCACTTTACCGACACACGTTTTTGTCGGTAAATAAACAACTTACCGACGACGACGTGGTCGGTATCCAGATAATTAAATAGTTTTTTTTTGAATTTTAATAATTTACCGACAACTTTATTTTTTTGTGTTTCGTCGGTAAATAATATTTTTATTTTTTTTTACAATCGTTACCGACGACATTCTTTACATGAATGTCGTCGTTGTTGTGCTTTTTAAATTTTTTTTTAAATCTTTACCGACGACATTCTTTACATGAATGTTGTCGGTATTGTGATTTTTTTTTAATTTTAATTTAATTTAATTTTTAATTTTTATAAATTTTTTTTTAATTTAAATTGGTTTTTCGATTTTTTATAAATTAATATACTATGAAATCATGAATATAAATAGAAATCATGGATTATATTCATAAAAAGATAAATAAACCCGGGTAGTCAAACCCCGGGCAATAAAGTCAAACCCCGGGGTTAAAAGTCAAAATATTACATAAACACTTAATAAAAGTCAAAAATATAAACTTAAATAAAATAAAAGTCTTAAACGAAAATCAATCACGGGCCCGATAGATCTTCTCCTCGATCTTCTCCTCGATCACTACTATCTTCATCTTCTTCTTCATCGGAGAGCGGATCGAGACCATTCTTTTCACGAGATTCATTGAGGCCGTTGAGCAACTTCGTGAAAAAATCATCGGACCTAGAGGAGCTCGGTGGAGCATCGTCATCCGGCATAGGAGGTAATCCTTGGACTGCGCGGAGCTCGTTCATCCCGTCGAATATCCGCTGTAACTTTCTCGCGTTCTTCTTCGCGATCTCGTCCGAAACAGGCGGCTTCGGGTCCTTCTTTTTCTTGAAGACAGCTTCGATCGAAGGGATCCAGTGTCTACTCTTAGCCGGTTTCATCACCTCCTAAACCGTCTCCTTCAACGCTCCTATCTGCTCCTCCACTGGAACATCCTCAGCCGATTGGGTCCCCGTCTCGATAACCCGCTCCTTAAGCTTCTCCCGATAAAGTCCCTTTAATAAAACAATTTAAAATAAATAATTAATAAATTTAAAGTTAAATAAAAACTAACAAAGAAATAAATTTAAAGTTAAATTTAAACTTACACTAGCCTGCTCCCATCTATCATTGACCCATTTGCCCTTCGCCCCATCATAGCCCAAGTACTCGAAGTATCCGCCCATCTGTGGAAGTGGGACCTCCTCTTGGGTCTGCTCGTCTATATAGCTCAGGAGCTCCTTCGTATTAATCTTCAGCTTACCCTATAAAATATACATAAAAAAATATAATTATTAAAAAATTAAATTAAATAACTAATAAAATTTATTTTTACTTTAACAAATTATACCTCGATAATCTCATGGCGGGTCTGGGTTTGGTTCCGAGAACCAGACTTGTTCGGCTTCTTCTGGTTCTGCCGATTCTTCTTATTAATCGCTGACTGGGCCTGTTACAATTCAACTTAAAAAAATAAATAAACAATAATTTAATAATAAAATAATTAAATTAAAATTTTACCTTCTTATTTGGGTAATTCAACATCTCAAGGGTTAGCTCCCAATCCTCGGGAAGCACATCAGGTGGACATTAATCCGAATCGCCATAATCGGCCTTCAAGTCATACTTCCACCGTCTGTAAGCAGCGGACTGAGACTGGGTTAGCTTCCCGCTAATAAATTTCCAATCTTTGCGGGCCCTCCACTCCTCGAGGTTGAAGAACTCCTCGAGTTTTTCGAGGATCGCTTTCTTTAGTACGGATGGAACAGCACTCCACGAGGGGTAGTAGGGAGGGACTGATTCTCGAACCGCGAGACCCACCACTTGGGCCACGTGTTTCCCATATTCTCCGAATGGGTTCCACTTGTCATCGAGGATACAGAAATCTACCGGAAGGGGCCCACCTAGCTTCTCCTTAGCATCGTTGGCGGTTTAGAGAGTCGAGACATTTCGGGGTCTCCTCTTTCGCTTAACTGTTTAAGAATAGTATATTATTTAATTTAGTAATTTATATTACTTGAATTTTATAAATTAAATTATATTTACCAGGCGGCTGATTACAATCGTTCAAGTTCGGGGGTTGATTCGGGTTCGGATCTTCTCCGTTCCCGTCACCCCGGTGGTAGTTAGGCATCACATCGGCCATCTATAATTTAAATAAAATTAATAAATTAGATATTTACTATAAATTGCATTTTTGACCTTTTTTAATTAAAAATTACAAAAACACCCATATAAATTTTAAAAAAATATATATTTTTCATAGTTTTTAAATTGAGTCCCTAAATTGCATTTTTAGTCCCTATAGTTTTCATATTTGCCTAAAATACCCTAATTTCTTAAAAAATGTAAATTTTTTTAAATTGCATTTTAGTCCCTAAATGGCATTTTAGTCCCTAAATTGTATTTTAGTCCCTAGAGTTTTCATATTTCCATAAATTTCACCAATATCAACATATTTAACTTACACAAATTAACAATTAATCCTTACATTTCTAAACATCAAGCAAAAAATAACATTTCTATACCAAACCCTAATTTTTCTAAAAATTAACAAAAAAATCATGTTACATGGTATATTTAACAACAAAATACATATTCAGAATCTAAAATCCATCACAGAATCTCGGAATTAACAAGAAATTCAATAGAACATTAAAAAAAAATATTCAATTCGAAAATTAAAAAAAAATAGGTTTTGTTTCGGATTTGTGGTACCTGTTACGTGGAGATTATGTTGAATATATCCAGCAATCCATGCCAAGCAAGGGTAGAGGAAAATCAAAAAAAAAATTTAGGATTTGATTTAGAAAAATGAAAAAAAATTGAAGAAATGATTAAGTTTTGGCATGGAATCACTTACATTTGATGTTATAGGGGTGTTGGAATGGCTCGGAACAGCTCCTTCTTCCTCGGAATCGACTTTTTTGAGAGTGTTTTGGTGTGTTTGTGTTTCAGAAATGAAGCTCGGTAGGGTTTAATAGAATAATTGTTTACCGACGACAAGCCAAGTCGTCGGTAAACATGGCATACTCGTCGCTAAACGTGACACGCGTCAAACAGTCGTACGCACGACTGTTGCGTGTCTTGGTTTACCGACGACTTCTTTTCGCAAGTCGTCGGTAAACCCTTGGGCGGGAAAAAAGAACTGCCCACTTTTGGCCAATAAAATTTGGATTTGCGTTTGCCGACGACTTGGGGTATTGAATTTCGTCGGCAAACCTTTACCGACAACATTCTTGAATAGAATGTCGTCGTTAAAATTTTACCGACGACATTCAATTCAAGAATGTTGTCGGTAAAGCTTTAATGTCGTCGGTAACCTCTTTTTTTTTTAAATATTTTTTTCCTGATTTCTTTTCTTTTTTTATTCTTGTTGGGATTAAGATATACACACACAAATTAGTGTTCGAGGTGTTTAGTCAACAGTTATGGTCAAACTTGAGTGTTCGAGGTGTTTAGTCAACAGTTAGGGTCAAATGTTAGTGTTCGAGGTGTTTGGTCAACAGTTAAGGGTCAAATGTTAGTGTTCGAGGTGTTTAGTCAACAGTTATGGTCAAATGTTAGTGTTAGGGGTGTTTAGTCAACCATTAGGGTCAAATGTTAGTGTTCGAGGTGTTTGGTCAACAGTTAAGGGTCAAATGTTAGTGTTCGAGGTGTTTAGTCAACAGTTATGGATCAAATGTTAGTGTTCGAGGTGTTTAGTCAACAGTTAAGGGTCAAATGTTAGTGTTAGGGGTATTTGGTCATCAGTTAAGGGTCAAATGTTAGTGTTCGAGGTGTTTGGTCAACAGTTATGGTCAAATGTTAGTGTTCGAGGTGTTTAGTCAACAGTTAGGGTCAAATGTTAGTGTTCGAGGTGTTTGGTCAACAGTTAAGGGTCAAATGTTAGTGTTCGAGGTGTTTAGTCAACAGTTATGGTCAAATGTTAGTGTTAGGGGTGTTTGGTCAACAGTTAAGGGTCAAATGTTAGTGTTAGGGGTATTTGGTCAACAGCTAAGGGTCAAATGTTAGTGTTCGAGGTGTTTAGTCAACAGTTATGGTCAAATGTTAGTGTTAGGGGTGTTTGGTCAACAGTTAAGGGTCAAATGTTAGTGTTCGAGGTGTTTGGTCAACAGTTATGGTCAAATGTTAGTGTTCGAGGTGTTTAGTCAACAGTTATGGTCAAACTTGAGTGTTCGAGGTGTTTAGTCAACAGTTAGGGTCAAATGTTAGTGTTCGAGGTGTTTGGTCAACAGTTAAGGGTCAAATGTTAGTGTTCAAGGTGTTTAGTCAACAGTTATGGGTCAAATGTTAGTGTTCGAGGTGTTTAGTCAACAGTTAAGGGTCAAATGTTAGTGTTAAGGGTATTTGGTCAACAGTTAAGGGTCAAATGTTAGTGTTCGAGGTGTTTAGTCAACAGTTCAGGGTCAAACAATATCAAAATGCACTAAGACTAAAATACAAATACAAAATATCCTAATCAGTTTCATATCCACTAATATCAATAGGTTCATCATCTCTATTAACCTCTATAGGTTCTTCTTCATCACCATATTCCTCCCACGTGTCGTCTTCGATTTCCTGGTTTTCATCAATAACCATTTCAAAAGCCATCTCAATACGAAAATGAGCTGGGTCAATCTCGATCTCCTCGGTAGTTGCCAAGTTCTCCGGTTCGGAAACCGTCTCAGTGTTAACCAAAGGTATAATAATGCTCTCGTTGTTCGTAGATAGTGATTCCGAACCCCATAACTCGGGACTCCATCCGTGACGATCATTTATTTCCCAAACGGCTTTCCAACCCTTCATTGATTTCTTCGCACTAATCTCGTAAATGTAGAATACTTTCTTGGCTTGCGATGCTAAAATGTATGGTTCGTCTTCCAACTCAAAGTTTGTCGTGTTAATAAAGGTTACCCCATGTTCTGTCCTTGATTCAGCCATTTTGTACCATTTACAAACGAATAAGACAACTGAACACCCTTTAGTGTAATTAACCTCCAATATTTTCACTAATTCTCCATAACATGGTCTATCTTCGTACGTGGTACAAACTCCGTAATCCTGCGTCACTCTTTTTTCTCCTTTACCCTTAGTTACCCACTTGACACCAGTCACGACACATGAATCGTATCTGTCCACCGCACCAAAAGACATGCTGGCCAAGGATACCATCTCAGTGGTAGCTAATACATCACCTGACTCTTTCATCCCATGAACCTGTCATACATAAATAATACTAAGAACCTCGGACATAAGTAGACTATGTTTAAACCAACGTCTAAAGTACATACCTTTTCCAAAAACCAACTCTTAAACCGTTGACGATGCATAATCTCTATTTCGTCACCCGTTCCCGTAAGTGTGGATTTGTGTTCACTAAAATCATAAATGAATATAAATAAGTTAATGAATATTTATATATTTATATATATATATATATATAATATATATATTTATATATTTATATATTTATATTTATATATTTATATATATATATATTTATATTTATATATATATATATATATATATATATATATATATATATATATTTATATATTTATATATATAAAGAAACGTTACTTACGTCCTATATGGTTCGAGCTCGTCGCAGTTATTCAAAATATACCAACTGGCGTGCTCCTTCTGAAGAGCTGGTAAAGCAACTGACTCTTTCTTGCCAATAGGAGTACACTGAGAATTGAAAACGGATATCTCTTTTGGTTCTGGCAGTTGTTCGTTGTATCTCCCTGGATCGTTGAACTTTGTTTTTTCTTCACTAAGATACCGCGATATGAAAGTCAACGTCTCTTCCGCCACGTAACCCTCGGCTATGGAACCCTCAGGCCTAGCCGGGTTTCGAATATACTCTTTCAACTTCTTCAAATACCTTTCAAATGGGTACATCCACCGCATTTGAACCGGGCCCCCTAACAACGCTTCATCATATAAGTGAATCACTAAGTGGATCATGATATCAAAAAACGCGGGAGGTAAGATCATTTCTAACTTGCACATCACTTCAACCACTTTCGCCTTACCATCCACCAACTCTTTCCTACTCAGGTTCTTGTTACAAACGACTCTAAACACGTTAACTAACCCAATAATTGCGTCGCTAATCGATTTATCATCTAGAAGCCCAGGGATACAACAAACAAAAAGGTACTGCATCATAACATGACAATCATGAGATTTCATTCCAATGATCTTCCCCGTATCGGCGTGAACGTTATTCCTCATACTAGACGCGAATCCATCGGGAAACCTCTGTACCTGTAACCACTCAAGAAACAACTTCCTCTTCTCCGCTGACAACGTATACTTTCCACGTTTTAGAATCGTTTTCTTTCCTACTGTTGCCAACCACAATTCTTTCCTAAATTTAATTTTCTTAAGATCTTCCCGCGCCTTAACGTTATCTTTGTTTGGTTTCCCATCGACTGCTATAACTGTACCGAGAAGAGCATCACACACGTTTTTCTCGCAGTGCATGACATCAATGTTATGTTTCAACAGATTTTCGGACCAATAAGGTAAACGATAGAAAATACTCTTTTTCTTCCAATTCGTCTAGCGAGGACCTGTAGTCTTCGTCACCTTGCCTCCAAAATCCTTGTGTTTGCCGGGAAACACAATGGGAAGACCATTTAACTGTGTCTGAATACTAGCTGGACTATATTTCTTCGGTCGCTTAGTAAAATTGGTTGCCGGGTACGAAACATAATCTTTTCTAAACCGATGTCCGAAGGGTAACCAACGTCTATGGTCAAAGTAAACCACGCCTTTTGTCACACCCAATGACGGTGTGGAATCCATGCATTCCGGGCAAGCCATGTAACCTTGACCCGACCATCCTGAAGTGTATGACCGAGCGGGGAAATCATTGGTGGTGGACAACAGACAAACCTTCATAGTAAACTCTTGTTTTGTATGGGCATCATACGTAAGGATCCCTTTACTCCACAACTCGTCCAACTCATCTATCATAGGGCGGAGGTAAACATCCATGTCCTTACCGGGCGAACGAGGACCCGGAATCAACAAACAAAGCAGAAAAGTGGTTTCCTTCATGCATACCCACGGTGGAAAGTTATAGGCGGTTAATATAACAGGCCACATGCTATACGAGTTGTTTTGCATAGAGAAAGGACAAAACACGTCGATACCGAGACCCAAAAATACATTACGAGATTCGCTAGCAAACTCAGGGTGTAGCGCTGCAAATCTCTTCCAACTATCACCATCAACAGGATGACGCAACACATCCGGATCGGCACTCTTACCGGTATGATGCCAAATCATGTCTTCAGCGGTGTGCTTTGAAGCGTATAGTCGCTGTAACCTGGGAGCAATCGGAAAATAGCGGAGCTTCTTATGTGGTACTTTGATACCCTTCTTTGGTCCCATCTAGACTCGCCACAAACTGGACACTTATCGAGGTCTTTATACTCTTTATAAAATATGGCACAATCGTTCAAACAAACATCGATGGTAATATACCCCATACCCAAGCTTTTCAACTTCTTGTTGCATGAATCATACGAATCGGGCAAAGTGTGAGGTTTGGGCAAAATACGACCAATCAACTCCAATAGCTCGGTGAATGACGTGTTAGTCCACTTGTTCTTTACCTTTACGTGCATAAGCTTGGTAATGAAGTTCAATGAACTCATCGCTTTACAACCCGGATATAATTCTGTCTCCAATTCGTTAAACAGTTTTTCGAAACTACTTGGAATTTCTGCGTCTCTCATCTCGGTGTCACCCTGATGACCGCCAACATCGTAACTGTGTCTCACATCGTCATAAACCTCGGCAATTTCATTAACTCTATTCGGAATAGGGATTTCTTCGGGAACGACCGGCTGCTCACCGTGTTAACCCGATACGACTTCATAATCCCTTCATTATAAAGGTGGTTCGTAACCGTCCGAGAGGCTAATCGAAGATTATTTTTACAATAGTTACACGGGCAATAAATAAGATCTCCATATTGCGAATGTTGTTTTGCATATGCGATAAAACCCAAAACCCCAACAAGATAGTTTGGATCGAATAAATCCGTAGCATCCATCCAACTCTTATCCAAAGCCATCTCTTTACAACAATCTTAGATAACTAGACAACTACATTCATATGAAAATAAAATAAATAATTATTACAACCCAATTGATAAAATGAAAAAAAAAATTACAACACAATGAATATAAATAACACAAATTACAAACCAATGGCTTGAATATAAATACAAACCAATAAATAAATAAAATTACATCCCAAATAAATAAATAAATAAATAAAATTACATCATAATAAATAAATAAATAAAATTACAACACAATAAATATATACACAATTTCACATAAATAAATATACAAATACAAAAATATATGAAATATAATATATGAAATAAATGAATGTATGCATGATTTATACACAATATATAACAAGACAATCAAAAAATATACAAAATAATAACCTATATATAGCAACTAATACACAATTCAAAATTCATGCATAAAAAAATAAATTAAAAAGTTTGAAATTTTAAGAAAATACCTTGAATTGGTGGAAGAAATTGGATATTGATGATGAAGTCCCAACCTTGATAATGTAATAATACACCTAAACCCATAACATTGCAAGAATTACACCAAATATGATCATAATAAAATAAAAAAAAATCAAGAATTTACCTAATATTTGTAGATGAAATTGTGTGTTGATGATGCCCCACCTTGATTATAAGCTTGCAAATGATTAGATATGAATTGGAGAAGGTATTGCAAATTTTTTTGAATGAGTTTGATTGATGTTTTTGGGAGAAATTGGGAGAAAAAAAATGGGGTTTTTGGGGTTTAAGGAGATAAAAATACAGGCTGTTCGCATATATGCACGTCAAATTTACCGACAACACGTAAAGTCGTCGGTAAACTTAACGCGTCGTCGCTGAACACAAGAATTTAACGACGCCTTTTCAAACTGTCGGTAATTTACCGACGACAAATCCAAGCAAAAAAAATTTAAAAAAAAAAATTAAATAACGACGGCGTTTCGTCGTTTACCCACGACCACAGTCGTCGGTAAATTACCGGCGGAAGGTTTCTCGTGGGTAATCGTATGTCGTCGGTAAATAACAAAAGTTTACCGACGAGGTAAATCCCGATCTGTAGTAGTGATACTAGCACTACTGGAATATCTTTTTAACTCTATTTTTACATTTCGTGTAATAGTTCATTTCTCGTATTTTCTATGTAAGTTTCGTTAATTTCAATTTATTGTAATAGTGTAGTATTATTTTAATTGAAAATTATCTTTTGAAACTCTATTTTTCTAGTAGGGTTATTTTTCCAATACTTTTCAGTTGAGAATTTATGTTTGCTAGATAAGCACATATTTCTCTAGCCGCTCTTGAAATTGATGAACCACTTTTTTATTGTCGTTACACCAAATCTGTCCTTAAACTCTTTCAAGGACTTTATAACGTGACAAAGCTATCTTTGCTTCGTGCTTCACTAAAGGTGCAATTGCTTTTTATTCAACCGAGGTTGAAAATTTCTCAACACTTTGGTAACTATACATAATTGTATTTGTGTGCAAATACTGCGATCTAGTGTAAATATTTAAATGTGCAGTAGCCTTGTTGTTTTCTTAGTTCAAGAGTATGTAGTTCAGATGCTAACAACTTTGTCTTAGTTTAATTTATCCTATTTTTTCCCTTCTGTGAAGTTTCTAAGAGATGCAAGTGTAATCCCAAGTTTCACGAGACTATCTCAATTGACGGTTGATGTCAAATATTGTTTATGGGATTCACTTCTACAATTGGTTGATTGATCAAAATCAGGTACAATATTTGTCCATTTCACTCACTGGTTAGTACGTAAAAGCTTATGGATTTTTGCATTCATTCCTTAATTCTGCAATTAAAAATTGAAGTAATGTTTTTGATCAACACTTTTTGTTACTGAGTTGATAGATGCCACTAGTAGACCTTGGGCTCGTTTGGGATTATTTTTTAAAATAATCACTTGAAGTGATTTTTTTTCTGAATACATGATTGGACTCGGAGTAAATGACTCCAATGAGATTCGATCCCAGGACCTCTTAGTCTCTACGGAGTAACCTAACCACTAGACCAACTATCGATCGATTTTAGATACACAAGAATAAGTGATTATTATATGATTTTAGATGTCAAATATTTTTTAATATCTTTTACAAATAATTAAATTTTAATCTTAATCTTAAAATAATCAATCCTAAACGGACACTTTTTTTTGAAGATTTTAGTGTTGTAGGTGCAAGATCATTGTCAGTGCTCCTCTATGAGATGTTGGAGCAAACCTGAGAAAATGCCTCTTCGCTTCTTCAACTGCCTTAAAGCAATGTCAATGTGTGAATTCACTGCAAACAGATGAACTTGAGATGTTAGCTTATATTCTAGAGAATGCTAAAATTTTAAGTAAAGTTGCATATCCTCCCCATAAAAGAAAATATGAGTTGCTTCGAAAGATATCAAACTTCCACCGAGGATCTGCAGAATGTCAAATTTCATTTTCTTATTGATTGCTTCAAGAAGTGTGAAAATATTCCCCTTTATTTCTTAATTGGGAAAAGGACATAGTTTAAATTGTTGTAACAATTATACTTCATGTAAACCAAGTATGAAGGTCTATGTGATTGTTAAAAAAAACCTAAAACCCATTTTTAAAAATAGGCCTTCATGTTACCTGGAAGGATCTGAACGAATTATTGTAACAATTAAATAGTTTAAATTGTTGGTTGTTTTTACGAATTCATATAAGTTTGTGGTTTGATATGTGGCTTCACCAAGTTTTATGCTGCGTATATGTTTGTGTTTTCTATACACATCTCTGCATGATAATACAAGATAATATTACACCCAGAATCATGAGTAACTTCAGAAGTGTATACACTAACAAATATACATAGCCTATTTTACTTGGACCATCTATTTTGTTTCTTGTCATTTGTGAATAAGATGGTGTCTGTTATTAGTATTAAAAAAATTTGAGAGAAAATTGAAGGCTCTGTAAATAGAAACAGAGTAGAAATCTCTTTTGCATTGTGAATATATTACAGTTTTCAATGTTTATATGGTGGTATGTGTGGTTTTTTGAGTATGAATAGATAACCAGTAATATATTACATAATATTTGATTCTTGTGTGAATATATTGTTTAGATTTTGTATATTGGTAACTATTCTAGTTTGATTCTTGTGTTGACTTGTTTCCTTTTGTGAGAGAGAGTTGTTTCCTTCTTTATCAATATAATCATTTCATCTCACTTACACAAATGAGAAGAGAAGATAAATCTGCTTCCTAAAGCAATTATCAAGAATATGTGATTTCACATTCTTTAGATTTCTGGACAAAATTTTCCAAAACAACTGAAATCAGGCCTTAATAACATATAGTCAGAACAATATCAATAACATAATAACACGTTCTTAGGTTTGATCCAGCTTATCACAACCATGCCACTGTTACAAACTCAACAATAGTTCACCTGTTAAGGCATTACAAACCCGCTTCTACATTCAATTGAGTTAGACTTCGAAAGCTTGCAATTGGCCATGTTTCTAATCGGTGTATTTACTACGAGTGTGAGGTTAACACCTCCTCAAACCATGGTAAAAGAGCGCCTGAACCAAGGGAAAAAGCTGCTACAAATTCTGCTATTTTTGTCGGAACTGATGTTTTAAATTTTGGGGGACAAAATTCTATTCCTAGTAGTTCAAGGCCTCCTGTGCAATTATCGAATAAATTTGGGGCGCTCGCGACTTCTGATGAGGATTCGGAGTTAGATGCGGCTTCGAATATTATTAAAGGAGCTGTTGGTATTTCTTCTGGAACTAAGGGTACAAATTGGAATCTTCCGAAAATTATTTTAGGATCTTAACTCACTCGCGGGGCTGGAATTTTTTATGCAAATCAACCAGGGACTAGCCGTGCAATTATTGAATATAAGGGACCTGCTCCTTCGAAGAACATTTATAAGGGACCTTGTAATAGTTTTATTTAAAGTGCTGATGCTGTTACTAATTTTAATAAACCTGGAATTTTCCCAGTACTCAACAAATAGCACAAAAACTCAACAATCATATGAAAGACATCCATAACACAAACAGATAAAAAACGAAGCAAATACTTTAACAATTACACAGTTCTGACACCACAAAAAACAACGATCATCTACATGAACAAATATATTATCAAAAAATTGTTAAACAGAGATATTCAAATTAAAATAAAGAAAAAAACAGAGTTAACAACTATTTAAACACAACAGAATCGAAAAGAGAGCAACGATGGAAGAAAATAGTTGAATTCATAGTAAAATACATGAAAAATGCTTCGTAAACTTGAGAATTGAAAATACAGCTGATAAAATAAAGAAAAAACAGAGTTAACAACAAATTGCAAAAAAATGAACGTGAAGCCATCAATAACAGAGACACAGATTAGAAACGAAACTAATACATTAACAATTACACAGTATACATGAGCAAATAGAGTAAAAAACAGATAATCAAATTTAAACATAAAAAACAAAGCGTAAACAACTATTTAAACACAAAAGAAGCAAAAATAGAGTAACAGTGGAAGCAAATACTTGAATTCATAGTAAAAAACCTAAAAATTGATTCGTACAGTTGAGAATTGAAAGCTCAAAGTTATGATTTTTTGGAGAATATAATGATAGAAGGAAGGTCAATTTTACGTGTGATTTGAAAAAAGTGGTTGTTGAAGGAGACTGAGAGAAGGAGAAAGAGAATATATAGTTAAATAAAAACTAACGACGGTAGTAAACGGAGAAGTTGAGAGAAAGAGAAGTTGACGAGTTAGCGGGGTAGTATTGGGAGGTACAAAAATGAGGTGCCTTTTATTGGAAAAAAGAAAGCGGCGGGGGTGAGGGGGAATTAAATATGAAACGGGGTGTTTCTTGGGCAATAATCCTTAAAATAATGGCCAAATCATATTCTAGGGTTCATACAAAAGCATATCAACCCAAATAAGTTTAGTTCATAAAGAAAATATGCAATACAATGATAATCATATTCATATTTAAGCTAAGAACTAAAAGGATAGAAGAATTACACTACAAATTATGATGAAATAATGATAGAATGGTGGAATGATGTTGAACCCTTGGTGTTCTCCTAGCTTCAAGCGTGTAGTCTTCCTCTAGCTAAATGATGGTCTTTTTCTAATTGTAAAACTAATATATTAAAGTAAAAAATGTTTTCCTTCTTGTTGGGCCCATTTGGGTGGAACAAATGTGGCTCAAGAGTCTTTTTTTGCAATTTTGGATAGGTTTGAGTCATCGTGGAAACATTATCATAAATTTGTGATCTTAACTTTTTCACAAACTACTTCCTCTCACACACTCCCGGATCAAATGAATATCTTGAGCTCTAGTGGATTGATTATAATACTCATAATTTGTGTGTGGTGGCACTCTTAAGGTGACTTCAAAGTTTTGCCGAAATATGCACTTGACTCCAAACATGACTTTTTGCTCATTTCACGCCTTGACTTGGGGTTGACCTTGATTTTTATTTATTTTTCTGAATCATCTCAGGGTCTCTTATCATCCATGTACCTAGGAGCTACAGACTTAACAATATTAACACACAAAAGTTCAAAAAACACTTAAATGTCCAAGATTAACCAAGAACCCAAAGTATGTCACATATTAGGTAATATTCCCACAAATAAGTCCAATAACCCCCTAAAATGAGGTCTTGTAGTCCTACAAACGTATCAAAAAGACATCATCTACAGTGTGGGTGTTAAGGAAATCCTATGTTGTTCTTGCCTCCTTCTTTCTCCAGCAGCTTTGTCACTCTCTTCACTTGTATCAAATCTCATTCCTTGTTTTCTTATTTTGGTATACACTCCACCTTGATTGTTTGTGACATCTTCAATTTTCCTCGCCAATTCCCCATCTATCTTTGTCTCCTTAGAGCATCTCCAGTGGTACCCCTTTAAGCCTCTCTATCTGCATAAAATGCAGAAAAGTCACCTGCAAAAATAAATTGACACTCCAACAATAAAGGTATCACTATATGCAAAATAGAAATCACTCGAAAATGCTACAGTAAATCTGTATCTTTACAGATTTACTGTTCACTTTGCATATCAATTAAAGAATAAAAAATTAAAAAAAACAGTACAAAACGGCAACAATGTGTACGGATTCTTACCGTTCAACAAACCCAAAATTTCAACGGCTATTTTCTTCAACTCCTATATATAGATACATTTTGTATCATTATAATTATATGAATACACACAATTTGTTCAATAAAATCAAATTATTCTAATAATTTTTTGTTTCTAAATCGAAGCAAAAGCAAAGAAGGAAGGTAAAATCAAATTGTTCCAATCATTTTTTGTTTCTGAATCAAGCAAAAGCAGAAAAGGAAGGAAAATCAAATTATTCCAATCAATTTTTTTCCTGAATCAAGCAAAAGAAAAAAAAAGGTACTTTCTCTTTTTCTAATATTGTTATTGGTGTTGATGAATTAAGATAGAAATATGTTGAATGGTGATAATTATTGTTATGGGTGGGAGCGATTGTGGTGATCGTGCTTGTGGTGGCTGTGCTTCTGGTTGCCGTGGCTATTGTTGAATAGTGAATTGGATAATTATTTTTTGATCGATGGATTATGAATGGGAAGAATATTTTTTATATACAATGTGTTAGTTTATTGGGCTTGGGCTTGGGCTTGGGTTAAATAAATTAGTAGATTCGATTAAGTTAGTGGATTTATTTTGCTTATTTGATAAGCTTAGTGGATTTGTTTAATGAGTTAAATAAATTAAAAAATCAAATTAGGTGTACATTTAGTAGTAAACAGGTAAGCTTATTAAGTTTAATTTTTTCTTAATTAATTAATTAAAAAATTATATTTATTTATTTATTTTAAATTTTTAATACATATATATATATATATATATATATATATATATATATATATATATATATATCTGTAAATGTATTTTGTACAAATATGGAATACGAAGAGTGGATGACTACCAACAATCAACAACAAGTTACTGACGATAATAGTTTTGGTGAAAGCATTCTGGTACCGGAAAGTCCTAGTCAAGTACCAGAAACTCCTAGACCTCCACACATACAAATAAATATAAAGAAGGCTCAACGTACTTCTAACTATTCAACCGCATAAGACAAATTATTGTGCAAAGCGTGGATCAAACACTCGAACGATCCAATCAATGGAAATGATCAAACAAGGCTACAATACTGGTCACGAATCGAGAATGAGTTTAAGCTACATCCAGTTTCAGAGAAGGTGAGATCGGTTAAATCGCTTACTACACGGATGGAAGTGATAAAGCATACGTTGTCAAAGTGGAACGAGAGTTATATGAGTGTTGTGAGATTAAATTAAAGTGGAAAAACAGAACAAAATCGGGTAATTATCTCTTGATTAACAAAATTATAATTATCTCTATTTTACTTTGAATATATTTGTTCACTTTTTATGTAGATTGAAAACGCTCAAAAACTGTTTAAAGCCCTAAATGGAGTTGAATTTAAGTGGTTTCATAGTTGGGAAATCTTGAAAGACGAGCCAAAGTTTTTGACGTATATTGCAACACAACAACACAAGACAAAGCAAGTTAAAGCCCGCAAAACACCGGGACCATGTATAGATTTTGGAAAAGATGGAGAAGATGAAGACGATGATGATACCGAAACTGCGCCTGACCAGGTTAGACCGCGTGGTAGAAAAGCAGAAAAACTTTTACGTGGTAAGGGAAAATCAATTGATGTTGAAGACGATGGTTGGAAACAATAGTTTATTGATCTCAAGAATATGCACCATCAGGAGAGGTTAGCCCAGCAAGATCGAGATCGAGAGGACAGAGTAAGGTACCGACACGAGGATCTTATACGAGCAAATATGGTACACGAGGAAGCGATACGAGATTGAGAGGACCATGAAAGACACCGACAAGAGGACCACCATTGAGCAGAAATTGCACAAGAAGATGTGATTATGAGTAAGGATTTATCAGAGATGACGCCGGAGATGGCACAATTCAGGATGATTAGACAACAAAACATTATGAATAAATATAAATTATTGTAATTTTCATGCTATTTAATTGAACGTAGTCTAATATCAATTTTATTTATATCCTTCTTTTATTTTTCAAAATCTTAAGTCAAGATATATAATTTTTTTTAAAATAAAACACTTGCATAAAATGAAAAGGGTTAACCAACACCCTTGAGGATACAAATCACATGAAATGAATTACAACAATTAATACTGCAAGATATATCAACGCTAATCAACTCCATGTAAGCTCCAGATGTGTGCAACAAGATCTTGTTGCAGATCTTGGTGGGCACCCTTATTCCGCATATTAAATGTTCTATCGATGAATGTTGTAAGTACATCTGTGTCACTACTTTCAACGGTTACAGGCGTACTCCCTTCAAGATGCTCATAGTTATAGTCTATGTTGTGTTTATCTTGCTCATCTTCAATGATCATATTGTGCATTATAATGCACATATTCATGATCAAACGTAACGTATCAACGTCCCACTTACGAGCTGGTCCACGCCGCAAAACGAGCTTGCAATACACCAAATGCACGCTCGATATCTTTTCGAACAGCCTCTTGTTGTGTGGCAAAGAGTTTGTTAGCACGACCGAGACAATTTCTTGCTAGTATGGTTTTGACAAACACTGGCTAGTTAAGGTAAATTCCATCTGCTAGGCAATATCCCATGTATAGTTATGTCTATTTATGGTAAAACTCACCGGAGGAGCCCGATCTTCGGCAAGTGGTTAGAATATATCTGATACCTGCAAAACATTTTGATCATTATGTGAATCTGGCATTCCAAAAAATGCATGCCATATCCAAAGGTCTTGTGAAGCCACTGCTTCTAAAATAATAGATGGATCTGTGTGATGACCGGTATATGCTCCATGCCATGCAGTTGGGCAATTTTTCCATTCCAGTGCATACAATCTATACTTCCCAACATGCCAGGGAAGCCTCTTTGTTCATTAATCTCTAAGAGACGCGCGGTATCCTCCTCGTTTGGAGATCTCAAATATGTTTCAGAGAATATTTCATCCATTGCCTTAACAAACCTTCTCAAACACAATATGGTAATGGATTCTCCAATACGCACATACTCGTCCACCGCATCAGCGGCAACTCCGTAACACAACATTTTGAAAACAGCAGTCACCTTTTGTAACGTAGTTAAACCCCAAACTCCAGCAGCATCTTGAGTGTGGACAAAGTATTCATCATATTATGAGACTGCATTCATAATATAGGTGAATAACTTGGTGCTCATGCGGAACCTCCTTCGGAAAATGTGCTCTGGATACACGGGAGGATCTGCAAAGTAATCACGGTAAAGTCTTAGATGACCTTCCGATCTATCACGGTGAATAGTAATATGCCCCAGGATAGAACCTCGACGTGCCTTTTGTTGTTGCTTCTTGCGAAGTTCCTGATGTCTCCTCATCTGTGATAATAAAATATACTTCTGAGACATCATTTTAGGCTTATTTATTAGTTTATAGGTTGAATTTAACTTAGTTTAGTGCACTTTCCTATTTTGAGTCTTGATTTAGTAGCATAATATTTTTAGAGCATATTGGGTTTAATTGTTTATTTAGTGTGAAGCTTTAAAGATAATTATGGAGATTAATTAGAGTCCAAGTCAAAGACTATAACTTATGAAAAGAGATTTATATGGAAATTGGAGATAAAGGTAACAAATGCTAAAAATATGGAAAAGGAAAAGCTGCATAAATCTGAAACTCTGCAGCACACGCCTAAAGAAGTGGTAATTACTCCAACAAGGAGGCTGAATTTGGAAGATTCCTCTCATAGGGACATAGATAATTCTGTGACGATTATTTTGGTATATTATGGAGCACAAACCGACCAATAACGAAGAAGATATGCTCAAAACGGTGTGATTCTCTCTGCTGCGATGGAGGTGAACGGCGGATGTGGAAGCTCGATGCTGCGGTGCTGCGATGCTGGAGCTAAGTGGATGGACTGGAGAAGAAGAAGAACACACACACGAAGAAGAAGAAGCTTGAATGGTCCTTTTCTTCGGTGGCGAGAAGCTTGAAGAAGCGGCGAAAATCAGTACTCCGATGGCCTATTCGAGTGGATCTGCATCGAAGAGCAGATCTGCTCACCGGATTTGTCCACCTCCGTGAGAAGTGGCTCGCTTGAGAAGGAATCGAGCCGTGGTGGTTGTGTTATGGTGGTGGTGGTGTTCGTGTGGTTGTTTAGCTTCTGGTGTGGTGTTGGTGGGGTGGCCATGGAGGATGCAGGGTGGTTGTTGAGAGGAGAGAGAAAACTTGGTGGTGGTGTCGGTGGTTGCCGAGAGGAGAGAGGATTTTGTTTTCTAATTTCAGAAAATGCTATATTTAGTATATATAGGAAAAAAAACAAAAGAGGGTAGTAAAGTAATTGGGGTTTTGGGTTTCATGTGTTAAAAACTTTCTGAGGTCTTTAGTAAGAAGAGGCTCTAGGCGGAGTCCCTATCTTGAAGAGGGGGTGTGTTCAAGACCCTAAGTGACATTTTCTCTTTTAAGGTTTTTTATGTTTCACTGTTTTCAACGTTTTTTTATTTTATTTTATTTTGTTCAGAAAATTTTCAACATTTTTGGTTATATATATTTTTTGTTAGGGTTAACCTACCGTTTTTTACTATCACCTCATTATTTTTGTACTGTTAACCCAAAGTTTTTCATTGTCATTCATTGTTTTTGCATTGTCAACCCACAGTTTTTGTGGTATAACCTACTGTTTTTGCACTGTCTACGCACGTTTTTTGTATTGTCACCTGATTATTTTTAACTGTCAACCCACTTCGTTTTGTTCATACTTTTAACCCCTGATTTCTAATTTTTTCTTTGTTTTTATACAAATACATGTTTGACGATTCAAAGAAAGTGGGTTAATTCCTGTTATATAATAGAAAATATTATTGAACAGGTTAGTTTTAGAAAGAAAATATTGTAAGTAGATAAATTTTTCAATTTTAGAATTTTGTAATGTTAGAATATTATAATTATATAATTTTTTAGTTATCGAAAGCAAGTATTTTATTGTGGAATGATTTATTTGAAGAAGGTGTTTTAGATATTTTTTTGAATTGGAATTTTTTGGCTGCAATTGGTGGGTTATAGTCCTCTTAGTCTAACCCTAAAAGGATAAGAAAAAGAAAATACTCTGACAATTTCTTTTAACATAAATACAATCTTTTATATTTAAAAGATTAACATATAATATATATTTTGTGATTACTATCAACAAAAATACAATATAAAATAAATAAATATCCTTGAAATATTTTTATTAATACAAAGTAGAAGTAGTTTTTATATATATTTTAAAAAGCAATGCTTAATTAATCACAAAAAATTAAAATCATTTTAATTTAATTATAATTACAATCTAAATAAATAAAATAATAAAAAATTACTAAAATACTCCATAATTTACTAATTATAATTTCAATTATATAATATTTAATTGGGACAACGCCCAGTTAATTACGCGGAGAGCGTAAGTATTCCCAGTTAATTACAAGTTCGAGTTAATTCCCAATTAAGCACAAATTTTAAGCCGATTACCATAATACCCTTTTAGCTTAATACACAAAAAAATAAAATAAATAATAATATTAGATAATGAAAATAGTATAAATAATAAATTTTTCATAAGTGCACACACTAAAACACACACAAAACTCACGCACCACTATCTCCACTCTCTACTCACACAATCAAAACCTCTCTCTGCCATTAAATTCAATAAACCATAACTGAACTCAAAAACAATATCATCTACTGTTACACTATCATCGTAACTTCAACATCAAATAGGGATCACAAAAACAAGTAGAAGAATCGAAGCAGATACAAGTTTATTCAACAATTAAACATTCGACATTGAAACCCTAGGTATGAACGAAGAATTATAACATCAAATTGCAATTATTTCAGCAATTTTTTCTTTGATTATGCTTCTATTGTGTTTCGTATTTGAATTTACAACATATTCTGCACTAGAATTTACAGTTATGAACGAAGATTTGTTCGACAGCCAGTGAAACCCTAGGTATGAACGAACACTTATAACTTCAAATTACAGTTATTTCAGCAGTTTTTGCTTCGATTATGATTCTATTGTGTTTCGTACTTGAATTTACAACAGTTTTTGATGTTAAATGAGTATTTTAATAGAATATTTATAAAAGTACATGTTTAATGTGAATAGTTGCTGGTAGATTAGTGTGTAAAAGTGTTAATAGATGATAATAGTGTAATATTAGAGTAGTTTGTTTGTTGTTATGTTGTATATAGAACCACATATGATAATTAAGTGTATAAATGGTTAATTTGTGTGGAATTGATAATATAGAGTAGAAACTCAGGCGTATGTGTAAATTAAGAATGCGTTTATGAGTGTGTTTGTAGATTGATATAATTTATGCAGGTTTGTGTGTTACAGCTACACACAATGAGACAATGTGTGTGTTGCAGTAACACATATTTTGTGTTGCAGTAAGTCACAACGAGTAGGTGTTAGTCAATTTTTATGATTAGAGTGGTTTAAACATATTTGATAAAGTGTATAGACGGTTAACTTGTGTGGAACTGAGTATTATAGAGTAAAAACTCAGACGTATGTGTAAATTGAGCATGTGTTTATGAGTGCTTGCGTAGATTGATATGATAAATGCAGAATTGTGTGTTACAGCTACACACAAACACAATATGTGTGTGTAATAGTAACACAAAAATTACTGGATAGATCAATTCATGATACACAAGTACTTATGACATATATATGGACATTTGTGATAAGATGAAACACATATTTTGTGTTGCAGGTAGTCAAAACGAGTAGTTGTTAGTCAATATTGTATGATTAGAGTGGTTTGAACATATTGCATAATCTGGATGTGATGAATGGAATGTTGTGTGTTACATAAACACACAAAAAACAAAATTGTGTGTATATGAAACACCTATTTTGTGTTGCAGTAAGTCAAAACGAGTAGGTGTTAGTCAATATTGTGTGGTTAGAGTGGTTTGAACATATTTGATAAACTGGATGTGATAAATGGAATGTTGTGTGTTACATAAGCACACAATCAAACAATATGTGTGTATGTGTAACACATATTTTGTGTTGCAGCAAGTCACGACTCATGAATTTGATGTGTTCATCAGTTTTTATCATTCAATGTGATTTTGGTTTTTTAGTAATAATCTTATCTTTATACATATACAGTTATGGAAAAGACAAAAGCCGAAGAGACAAAGGATGAACGTGTTAGGCTGCCCCGACTTCCAAAGAGTCTGAAAGTTGAGAACAAAAAGTCAGGAGCAAAGCGTAAGAGGAGGACAACTGAAAGATTGTGACAAATTTGGTTGAATGATATTATGTTTATGTTTTTGAATTGTTTTGTGACAAATTTGGTTAAATGATATTATGTGTATCTTTTTGACTTGTTTTGCGTTCCAGCATATCAAAATTTGTATGTGTTAAGTGTTTCAGCAACATGTGTATGTGTTGCATCAACCCACAATGCACGAGTTATGTGTTCCAAGAACACAAAAAAACCGAAAAAACAACTTATCATAAAAAAATATCTAAGATGTGTATTTCAAAAATCACACTAAATCAAGATTAAACCATTATAATAAACAAAAAATCACAACAATTAATAAGCATCATATACAACAATAAAGCAATATTAAATAATAACGAAATATGCATGATAGATTGTGTGTTTATGCAAGTCATAATCAATATGAATGTGTGTTGATGTAACACACAATCAATAAATAAGAAAAAAACTAAATAAATAAATAAGTAAATACGTACAAAATAAAAAATAAAAAAAGAAAGTCAGAACAGGTAGCTTGAAAAGCAATTCTAACTCAATAGAATTGTGTGTTCTATCAACACAAAACAAAAAATATTGTGTAAAGATGCAGCACAAAAAACATTACCAAAAAAATAACAAAATGTTAATGTTTGTGCATGTAAGATTGTGTGTTATTACAAGTCATAATCATATGTATTCTGACAATAGGTATAAGATTAGTAGAATTGTGTGTTATAGCAACACACAAGAACACAACTTGTGTAAAGCTGCAACACAAAAGAACACATATTGTAGAAAGCTACAACACACAAAACAATACATATTTAAGACACAATAGTTAATTTGACAATAGGTATAAGATTAGTAGAATTGTGTGTTATACCAACACATAAGAACACAAATTGTGTAAAGCTGCAACACAAAAGAAAACGTATTGTGGAAAGCTGCAACACACAAAACAGTACATAACATAACATAATGTCTGATTCAGAAAGTTAAGGATCCATTACATAAAAAAATCAAAATAAAAAACAGTCAAGTGGTATTAAACGATTCATAATAAAAAATTCTGATACAAACTTCTTAATATAAAAGTATCTAGTTGACTTTTGGATAGCTGCATATACTCTCCATAAACATCCAGAAGATTCAGAATGGACACAATGCGCGCATATTCGGTCAACACATTACATTAGAGGGTAAATTCCAATCCAAGCTCACTAGCGTACTTCCACAGTGTGTAGCATATTGCAATAAGTATCGTCGTCGTCTAATAACAAGCGTCCAGACTCTCCAATTGAGTAATGAAGTGTGATGTAGTCGGAATCGAGACATGGCCATTTCGAAGCGACAAAGCTAACCAAGGAACCTAGACAATTGAAAAACTCGAATCGTTGGACAGACTGAATCTGCCCAAATTGAAAGATAACCATGAGCGGAGAAGACATCTACAATGAAAAAAACAAAAAACACAGAAGAAAAGGTAAGAAGTCAGTAGGACAGAAAAAATAGTATACAGCATATAACAGTTGTGCGTTGCAGCAAGACAAAAACCATCCAATATGGTGTTCATGCAACACATAAAGAAGGCAGTATGCAACTAACATATCGTGAAAAAAATTTAAAAATAAACAAATAAAAAAATTATACACAATATAAGAGAGTTATGTGTTGCAGCAAGACACAATCTCCAAAATATTGTGTTCATGCAATACAAAATGTTGCACCCTGCAACTAACAAACACGCAGAAAATAACGATATGAAGCATACAAACACTTTTATAATTGCATCATAGGTCCCTGTGTTAAATTACGGGAGATCGATACATAAATATTCCAATAGATTGCAACTCTTATACAAAAATCGTAATATAAACGATATAATATGTTCATGTAGATAATCAAACATATACACTAACATGTGGAGGATTTGTAGAATCTAATTGCATTATAGGTCCCTAAAGTGTTCATACTCAAACAAAACACGCAATTAGCATAAAGTTTTATGAATTTTCATGACAAAGACATATAGGTAGATATGGAGCTATAAACATCAAGACAATCCAGAGAAAGTAAATAGAAAATGATCTATTGTGATAACAACACCTCATATAAACACAATTCTTACAGTGAATCAACACATATAGTGAAGCAAAGCAACTAAAAAAACACGATGAATGAACTACCTGCAAAAAAATAAGAATAACGACAGCAAAAAATCAAAAAATTATACAATACTAAATGTGAAGTAACAGTGGAATCAGCAAAAGGTAGTGTATAACAACTATACGAAATCAAAACATGAAATTTAAAGACAAAGTAATAAGCAAAACATCACAATTTAACTGTGAAATACAATGAAGATAAAAAAAATTCATAAATGTAACAAACAGCATGAAACAAATGAATTATACAGAGTTAATGACGAGATAAAACACGATAAAAATCAAATTCGAAAAACAAATCATCATCAGCAACTCATATTATCAAAAAAAGCAACCATTAAACGCATAAAAAATTAAGAAAAAAATGCGGCGAATTAACAAAAATCATACCGTGTGAAGTAGTAATACGATATATATGAATGATTATAGCAATAATAACGAGAAATTAGGAATTAATTTGAAGCAGCGAGTGAGAATCAGCTTGAGCGTTCCGCGAGAGAGAAGAAGGTGAGAGAGAAGTTAGTTACGATGTTAACTTGTTGGAGAGCATTGAATGTATTAAGAAAAAAAATGAATTATTAAATGTTAGGGTTTCAGCATTAATGATTTAATTAAGATATAAAGAAGGTGTTTATAAGGGGTAAAAATGGAAGCTAAAATGCCAAAAGTAATTAATTGGGAATTAAGTTACTTTTTTGTGAGTAAGTGGGAACTAATTTCTTCCTTCCTTTTTTTTGAGAATGAAAAGTGAGCAATTGTAATTAATTGGGAATTATCTCTATTTAATTTATATAACTTTCAGAATTTATTATATAATATTTATTTATGTATATATTTTTTATTTAAAATCCGGCCACCGCCACCAACCACCACCCACCATCACCACCATCTCATGCATTTTTTACCGACTATCACCATAACCTCATGCTCTCCACCTACCACCATCTCTACTTTCATTATTCTTTGTCGGGCCACCACCACCGACTAGTTCCGCCACCGTCGTCATCACCAATCACCACCAACTAATTTCATCACGCGCACGCGTTCATATATATATATATATATATATATATATATATATTAAAATATCATAATTATTTCTATAAAAATCAGAAAAAATTGCATATTTGGCCGATGTAATTAATATCTACGTTTATGATTTTTTTTTTTTAAATTTTTTGATTTTTAATACACAAAATATAGATTTGTCAATTACACAACACGACGCTTTGAAAATTCATAATTAATTCCAAAAACATCAAAAAAATAAAAAAATCGCACTTTTGGACGAGGCAAGTTCAAATCTATGAATATTTTTTATTTTGTTTTTTTTAAATTTTGATATTCATTTTTATGGTATCCAACAAAACACAATAATATATTTATGTATTCCTATAATACAAAAAATCTAGAATCAATCTAATTTTTTTTTTAATAAAATCATTTTTATCTTTATGAATCGCATATATCCTATTTTTACTTGTTTTTAACTATCTTAATATATATATTCATTTTTTGTCCAATTTTTTTTGTTAGTGTGTGTTGTTGTAATATAGGAAACAATAATTTATGTATTAAAGAAACACAAAAAATTACGTATTTTTTTTGTCACGCCTTTTTTTGTTTGTGATTTGTGAATCACATGAACGCACAAACCGACTGTATTATGTAATGATGTAATACACAAAAATAAAAAACCAAGGTCTATTACTTTAGCGTAGGTGGCCCAAACACTAAAAACCATACAAATTTCAATACTAAAAACCTCAACTCTAAAAGCCATAAAACCTAAAATCAATAAACTCTAAAGCTATAAACTTTAAACCCTGACCCTTAAATCCTAACCCTAAACCCTAACACTAACCCCAAACCTTAAATCTGAAACCCTAAATTTATAAACGTTAAACATAAACCCTAAAACCCTAAATCTTAAACCCTAGACCTTCACTCAAAAAACAATAACCTTAAACCTGGAAACCTTAGAGCCAAAATCCTAAAAGAAGAAAAAAGACTAATATAGCGGGGTATGTGATTTTGTGTATTTCTAGAATACAACAAATCTGAGTTTTGTGTGTTCCTGAAACAAACAAAATCGCAGAGAATGAGAAAAAGGACTAGTATGATGGGCCTGTCATTTTATGTGTTCCAGTGCTATACAAAACTGGCTTTTGTGTATTACTTAAATCCTAAAAGCGCTAATCTTAAACCCTAACCCTAGAGATGGTAAAAAATTAATTAGTATAAATTAAAATTATTTTTATAAAAGTATAAAACTGGATAATCACGGTGTGTCTCGAAGTATACAATGGTTGCAACCTTGGAGCAACGAGAAAGTATCACGGTTTTTTATGATGTACTTTTTTTCCTTTCTTCGGATCCTACATCTATTCGCCATAAACTGGGCATTCCTCGAGATCTTTATTATCTTTATAATACAATACACTATCATTCAAACAAACATCATTTCTAATTTATCCCATACCTAATTTTTTCAATCTTTTATTGCACTTCTCATACGATGCATGCAAATTATGTCCTTTGGGTAAAATACGATACAACAATTGCAGAATTTCGGTGAAAAGGGTATTTGTTCATTTGTTCTTCACTTTGACACGCATCAACTTAGCAATGAAATTCAAGTAGCGCTTACACGGACAACTAATGAACCCCGTACTACATGTGTGATGTTCTGCAAATTTAATGAAATCTATCACCCCTACCATAAATTTTCGATTCGCCTTATTCTTTGATTTAAACCAACTATTTTCGATAAGCAACGAAATTTAGTCAAACATATATAATGTATAAATAGGAAGAAAAAATTGATACATATAATTATTCCGTAAAATTAAAATCATATATTATGTCATTTATATAATACACATTAATACAAAATATATATAATCAAACAATAAGCATACGTCGATTTAAAATAAGTAGAATCAGAATAGATGTAAATTGAGAAAATCATTTTTTGGGGTAATTTTACAGGTATTTTGATGTTCAAGTGGCCCCCACGTGGAGGTGGAGGTAGGATTCTCCGGTGGTGTAGTGACGGAACTCTGCTAGCGCGAGTTGATGATCCGGAAGATGATATTTCACATTAAGGTTTGGAATTGAGAAGTGAAAAATGTTTGATTAGGGGTAGTAAATGCTACATCTGCCCAACTGTCCGCCTTTAATATATTCGAGCACATCATTAATGATGACATTAAGTCGTCGCTAATGTTTAAATTTTGTAGCTAAATTTTTTACTAGAAACGATATAGTATTGTCGCTAATAATCGTCGTTACCAAAGAATTACTAGAGACAACTTTTTTTTTCGCTACTTTGTATTTTTTTTGTTATAACCCAATAACGGCGGACTATGTAACTTGCTTTTAATGGGCTATCATTAGCGATGACCTCGTGCCGTTGCGAAAAATTCCGTCATTAGAGATGAAAAAATATATTAATGATGGTAATTAATTTTTTTACCGTCAATTGAACCATTAGCTATCCTACTTAAAATCAAATGTATTTGAATACATTCTAATCATAGTTTTTGAAATTTTTGTATCAAAAATATTTGAATCTAAAACACTATGCTTAGTGCTTCACCCAAAATAATCGACCATAATAAATATCCCAAAGTCTTAGAAATCTCAACTGTATTTAAATAGTTAAATATGTCTTTTCATACAAAAGATCAAATTTTCAAGAAACAAAACAACATTTGCTGCCCACATCTGATGATAAGATGAATCCTTGTAATTCACATATTATGTAAATATAACTAAAATGATAAGTCAGAAAAGTTTGAACGTGAAGGTTGCTTTTGCACAGCTTGTTGAGTTGTTTCTATTCACATTTCTATCTAAACTTGGGTCCCCCTATACTACTGCAGACACCATGGCATGGCAGTAACATTTGACACAAGCCAGCCATGAACCATAATTTCTTTTCTTAAAAGAAAACAAAATACCATCTCTATATCTATAGTTAGTGTGTGAATCGAATCTATGTGTTTTGCATGTGAGTTTGTGGGCGAAAAGATATCATATGAATGTTTTCTTTTGATTGGGTTAAAATTAAGTCGGAAGGTATAGTGAAAGGTGAAATTAAAAATGTATAGTGCACGTGAGACTGCAGTGCAAAGCTGTTACGCTTTTTCTGCATCAAAAAGTTGGTAAATGTAATAAGAGGTGGGGGGTTTATCCAGGGATGGCTACTCCCCGGAGTTGGGATTTTTGCTAGGGGCGTTAAGGAGTTGGAGGGTAATGTACCAAAAGTTATTTTTGGAAGTTAATTACTCCATTATAGTACCTATATTACAGGGGTGGTCCGAGCATCTCGTGTATTTAAGTCGAAAAAAAAGTCTTTTACAATATAATAATTTTTTTATTCTATTTTAGCTAAACAAATTATATATAAATAATATTAAATAAAATTTACAAAATAATCATTTATTAAAAAAATCATGATAATATTATCTAAACAATTATATAAAAAATTTATGAATAATTTTTTTTTTTATCTATATGCTTCTTATACGGAAAGCCATTTCATTGGTAGTGGAAAGATGAGTTAGTCAAAATAGGCAAGGCAAATCGATATTTCATTTAAAATCGGTTATATATTTTGAACCTCAAATCGGTATAACGTGTCCTTTGGAACCAAATAATTTCAGTGACAATAGATAACTATGTAACATCTTAGCCGACATCGCTGACCAAACCCTATACCTGTTTTTAGGCGAAAACAGTATGACGTTTTCCATTCCGACGATGTCGTTTCAAAGAGATTCTGACTTTTTTACCATTGAACAGAGGACACCACGTAGATTCGAGTTATTGGAGAAAAATAGATACCCGTTTTCCTTAAAATGGTAACAGTTTACTGTATTTCTGATCATATTCTACGAGTAGTTGGAACTCAAATTACCCTATATATATATATATATATATATATATATATATATATATATATATATATATATGACCTCCCTGCCATAAAAAAATTTACCTCTTGAAGCTCAAATTCAACCGTACACTATCCTTCACTTCAAGAAGGTATTCACTAGTTTGTTCTTGCATTTTTACATCACAAACCCTAGCCTAATGAATTAATATGAAATGATCATTTCATATCAATCAAAGAGGAAGATTAAACTACAAGCTACAACTTTAAATCCACTCAAAAATGAGTTTATCTCAAGTTTTCATTCATATCTACTCAATAAAGGAGAACAAACTTCAAGCTACAACTTTCACATCTAACTATTCTAGGAGTTTTACAATCACATGTCAGATTAGCTCACCAAGGAGTAACCTCGCATTGGTTCGCATTGTATTTATCACAACCATTTAGGGTATTACCCTTTCTATATGTTATAGAATAAGGAGTTATCATAGGTGGTGTCGCCTAGGGTGTGATAAAATTAATACAAATAAAGCTCAAGAAAACTACGCACTCTCACCCTAGACAGGCACAGTACTGAAAGTATTACAGGACGTATGCAAGTTTTAGTTGATAAGTTGAGTTCGTTCTCAGGGACTTAAGTGTGTTAATCACGTGGGTAGGAATAACGAGTAAAAGTAAATAATTAAAAGACAATAAATTAAAGAGAGTAGAATTCGAACTTACTAATTAAACTAAGAAAATAAAAGACAATAAAGTAAATACTAAGAATATGAGATGAGAGATATAGCTTAGGTTTTGCTAGTATGCACTAATCCTTCTAATTATTTCTATTAGATCTAGTTTATAAGGGAGAACATTAGCTCTTGTATACTTAGTCAGGATTCTAAATTCCCATACCTTAGACCTTGAGAGCGACTAAGGGGGCTACGGCACAACCAAGACGCTGTTTTAAATAAGGTTATCAAACGCTACTAAGGCCCTAAGCAAACAATTCAATCAATTGGTGATATGGTGATTAAAACAAACCCTAATGACTATCTAGTTAGAATCAGTTTTGTCAGGACTAATATCGGACACTAGATGCTATGTGGTGTTTCAATAATTAGACACCCAACTAAGGAGATCATCTAACTACTATTAAGGTAATCCTAAACGTTGCGCACCGCAAGGAAAACAAGCATTAAATCAAAACATATAAACAAATATAAGAGTAAGCAACTAATATCAAATTAAAACATGTAATTCCCAAAGAAAATTAGATAGAAGAATTAGAATTCATAGATTATACATGATGCAAAACCCAAGCTATGGGAAGTTTAGTTCATACCTGATGGAAATAAACTAAAAGAAATTACAAAAGACATCATCTTGCTCTCTACAATAAACTGGAAGAATAAAACCTTAAGAACTAATTACTATGAGGCAAGGATTGCTAGGGTGCTTTTACAAGTGATATAAGGCTGTATTTATAGGTGTTTATAAGACCTAATTCGTTTTCTTGAGGGAGAGGTAAAGTAGTAGACTCAAAGCCCAACTCAAATTCGTATAGAAATAAAAGGTAAATTCTGCTGAACTGTTTTGAGCATATCTTCTTCGTTATTGGTCGGTTTTTGCTCCATAATATACCAAAAGAATCCTCAGCGAATTATCTACGTCCCTATGAAAGGATTTTACCAAAATCGGCCTCTTTGTTAGAGTTATCACCACTTCTTTAGGCGTTGCTGCAGAAATTCAGATTTAGGCAGCTTTTCCTTTTCCATCTTTTTAGCTTTTGTTTCCTTATCTCCAATTACCATGCTAATCTCTTTCCATATATTGTAGTCTTTGACTTGGACTCTAATTAATCTCCATAATTATCTTTAAGCTACACACTAAATAAACAATTAAACCCAATATGCTCTAAAAATATTATTTTACTAAATCAAGACTCAAAATAGGAAAGTGCATTATTTTTCAAGAAAATCGACATTTATGACTTCTAAATCACTAAAAATGATGTCTCATCCTAATATAAATCTATAAAAAATGAGGAGACATCAATAGGTTAGTATTAAAACTTGTAAAATCTATAAGGATGTGACTTAATCATTATAATTCTCATCAAGTTGTGACTTAACCATTAAAAGTCTCACCGGGTTGTAACTTAACTGTTAAAAGTCTCACAAGGTTGTGACTTAATCGGAAAAAGTCTCGGGAATTTTTAGGTTTTGTCTTAACCCAGAAAAAATATCGTTTTAAAGGTTAATATCCCACCTTTAAGAGATATAAATAAGATTAGTAGAGAAGCCTGCAAATACTACGGGGATGACCCTAGGTAGTGGATGTAGGGAAACCGAATTACTCTAAATACCCTGCATAACTTCTTTCCTTTATATTTTACTTAACACGTGCATTTAATTTACAAAATTGTTTATCTCCCTATGCTTAAGTAAGATTGTTTTTAACCTATTTTGATTAGTCTTAATCTTTGATTTTGGGAAACTTACTTTAGATAATCTAAATAGGTTGCATATAGTTTTCTCCTTACTTTACTTAATTTAATAAACCTTTTAGTTTTACAATATTGGTCCTTTTCATAATTGGTGGGTCCTAGGGTGTTATAAAATTAAGTGCAAAATAAAGGAACCACTTAACCGCAAGTGTACGGTTGTCCCAAGTAATATATGATAATCAAGTTCGTTCTCAGGGACGGATTAGGTTCAACCCAAATATTAATCAAGTAGTAAGAGTAATTGCTGGACAGAAAATAAAAGCTAAGAATTTTTGTTTGGTTTGTAAAATAAAATTGCAAATAAAGTAAAGACTAAAATTAAATTAACAGAAAGAAAATAAAGCAAATAAAGTGACTAACTTCAGATAAGAGAGATACTTGAGTCTCGCAAAGGAATCCACCTAATCAATGTAATCTATGTTATGTTTAAGGGTAGAATTGGAATTATAATATTAGTCGGGACTCTAATATCTCCTAGCCCCCTGTCGGGTGGACCTAGAAGCTATCCTAAAGTACCATAAACACCTGTATGGCCGAATATGCCTCTTCGGATGATATGATTTTACCTCTTTGGCTATGTAACTAGTTAAGCCTTTCGGTCAATAACGGACATTACACGGGTATTACCTAGATCTGTATTCAAACCCCCCTGTCGGATGATCACTTCGCCACTAAAGTGAATAGCCCAAATACTAAAATCTATTTCTAGTTGTACCGAAAAGAAATAGTGATTAAGAACAAAGTAATATCCAATATCTAAGACCTAATTCAATTTAAATCTAAACAATCCCAAATTCAAAACATAGAATAAATTAATTAGGGTTCATCCCTTTAATGCGATTCTCAAGTATATAAAAGTTTATCTCATAGCAATATTAAAGACTGAAACTAAATAGAAAGACATCATATTTAATTACAGAAAAGAAATATATAACCTAAGGATTAGATGACTGTTGATGCAAGAACAGAATTCCTCCAGCTCTAGCTTCTCCTTTGCCTTCTTGCTCTTGAAGTCTTTGACTCTCTCTCTAAGGATGTATATATTGAATAATAATTGAGAGGTACTGAATTATGAGGTCTAAGGAGTGTATTTGTAGGTGTTGGAAGACCCTAGGTCGAATTTGCTTGGAGTGGAAGACAAGTCAAAAACTCTCAAATTCGTAGCCCTAAATTCTAGAAAAGGTAAGATTTGCTGCTGATTTGATTTGGTCATATCTTTTTCAATACTTATCCGTTTGAGAAGTTCCAATATATGAAACTGCTTGTCTTCGAAATCTTTTTCTATTGGTGCAGACCATTCGTCCAGAATCCATGCCAATCTTTAATTATGATTTAATCTCTAAAACGTGGCTGGATTTTCAGATTCACAAGGCAGCTTTATCTTTTCCTCCTTTGAATAAATCTTTCCTAAATCTTCTTATTTCCATGTAAATCTTCTTTCCTTTCATCTTCATCTTGACTTGGTCTCTAAGTAATTACCATTTATCTTTTAAAGCTTCACATTAAATAAATAATTAAACCGCATATGCTTAAAAAGAATAAATCAATAAATCAAGAAATCGAAATAGGAAAGTGTACTCTAAAAATAGAAACTCGACTAAAAATCATTTCCTAACACTCTAAAATACACTAAGACTCTATTCTCACTTTCTCTCCTTGGATTGGTCTTTCATGAAATTCAAGAACCAATTAACTTTGCATTAAAAACAATCAAATTTACGCACAAAAGCTCAGATTCTGCAAATAGTTAATTTCCAAGGGGAGAAAGTGCAATATGATCAAATACACCTAAAATTCTATCAAATAAGTCATTTATTCACCTAAAAGGATGTCTCCAATGGGCTAAGAATTAGAACAAATAGGGAGACATCAAGACCCCAAACTCAAACCTTTGTCGTCCCGACAAAGTAAAATAAAAACAAAGGATCTTTTAGGTGACCGCAGAAGGTAGAATCTAGTAAATAATCCCAAAGCAAAGCTTAAAACAAATTTCATATAGTCTAATCTAGGAATTAATATACACCTACACTTATCATGCAAAATCAAATACAAAACAATATCAATCCAAAATTAATTTCACAATGCTAGAAGGTTACGCTTATTACTTATCTCAAGATGGTGGCTATAGGGTGTTCCTCGTTCCTTACTTGTGTTGCATGTTCCACTTAGAATAATCCCTATTAACTCACTGTGCATCTAGGAATCTTGAGGTCTTTACGGTTTTAGCGTAGGCTTAAGGACGGTATGGTATGTATATTTGGTAAATTTGAAGTGAGCTTTTGGCTCTCTCCTCACTTACCATCAACAAAACTGTCCAAGAGCTTGAGTTTACACTCGAATAACGTTCTCACTCAACCCAATTGACGCGCTTAGCGTCCCCAAATTAACTCAATAAGCACTAAGGATGATTCACCTAAAATTTTCCACTTTGCCGGTCCGAATATGTATATTCTTTTTAAATCACTCTTTTTTTCTTATAGCTATGACTCTCTTTATGATGTTTGAGATATCATGCTAGTTTTCATAGTTATGCCTATTCATAACTTGAGCTCGAAGCTTCTTTTCCATTCACTATTACCCCGGCAAAGGGTTACAATACAATAAACTTGTGAATCATCATCATGTATAGCACAAAGCATCATTGATAAGCTCAAAAACTCCCAACCCAATGTAAATTCCCATATAGTGGACCCACCACCCCAAACTCAAGCTCAAGACAGGAAGTCTCAGGATCGTGATTCAAGTGCGGGTAATATGGTCATGCCTAACAATCTAAAGGGAAATTGGCTTATAATGTGGCGACAAAAGAAAGGCTTAAAGGCTAAAAATTTGTCTAAGAATGATAAAATTAGTTCAGGGATAGAAGGCCAAAAAGGATTCAAAGGGCTAACAAAGAACTGCCTCTATCATCTTCCTATTTACACAACTTGTCTCTAGTTCATGCCTAAGTGGGTTCTCTACTCATTTAGATCTCATGTTCTACAAACCACCTATTATCCTTAAGCACAAGTTTACTTCTTTTGCATTGTTCATTAATTTTTCCTATCAATTATCTCATACTTGCATGCAATCAATGTTCAGCTTCATACTAACTCCTAAAGTCAACTATTTTCTATCATTAATTCATAAAAAGCATGCTTGATGGGGGCATTTAAAAGTCTCTACAGTCACGCAACCCTAAGATTAATTTTATTGAAAGCATGTAAGACACAAAAAAAAATTGGGATGAGGTAACGAACCCCACCCCAAACTCAAAAGTGATTCGTGTCCCCACGACTCGAAAAAGACTCAATAAAGCAATAAAATTAAACTAAACTACCTAACTAGTGCCTACCATCAATTAAGAAGAAGAATCAGAACGGGGTACCTGGCCATGAAGATCCATCGTGTCCTCCTCCGAAGGGGGAGAATAATTATCAATATCCATGAACCATGTTCCCTCTTCCAGTGTTGACTTAATCTATGTAATTTCCTTCCATAGTGCTCCGATGTCTAGTCGTAAAAGTTCAAATTCTTGTTGCAAATTGTGAGCCCATGGAGGAATACCAGAATCAGTTTGAGAGGAAGAAAAACCTTGAACTTGAAATTGTAGCTTGTCTGTAGGCTTGGATGATACCCTCATCCTTGCTGTTAATTTCCCGTGTTGTGGTGGTGCAGGTGCCTTTTCTTCTTGTGTTTCTTCGGTAGGCTCATCAAGATTGATGGCCTTTTCAAGTGTAGAACCAGGCAAATTCTTGTTCTTCCCTAGGATATAACACTTCCTCTTATAATCCAAAGCATCTGTTCTGTCTGTCATGGTTGAATTGACCCCAAACTCAAGTTTATACCAAGGATAGAATAAAGTTAAGAAAACTTGGTATGGCTTGAGTTCCTTGCTTGGATTAGATGAAGGAAGTTGCTCTCTTGATGAATCTTGGAAGAACTCTTGAAAGCTTGATGATCTTGATTGTGTTTAATGGTGTTTTGTGATGAATTTGATGAAGAGGTTATGTTTATGGAGGATGGAGGAGAGATTTGATGATGTTAATGTGTTTGTTGTGGAGGTTTAGTCAAGCTTCAAGGTGTTTTTATAGGGTTGGGAGCTGGAAAATTCGTGTGGGAGAGGCTAGGGTTAAGTTTGGTAAGGTAAGAGTTTGATTAGGTAAGAGGTTCTTCACAAACCGCCTCTGGGCGGTATACCGGGCATAACCTCCGGTATACCGGACCCAACAGCTCCTCAAGTTTTCGTCTCGGCCACGACCCTGTGATATATACCCCGTGGCACGGGTTTTTGCTACTGTTCAATATATCTTCTCCGTCCAAAAACCCGTGATATCCAACCCGTGATACGGGTTTTTCAACCAGCGGTATACCGGAGGTATGGCCCGGTATACCAGACCGCGCATCGATTCTTTTTCTCGTCTCGGCATACAACCCGCGTTAGTAACCCGTGGCACGGGTTTTTGCCACTGTTCAATTTCTCGTCTTCCAGCGGTATACCGGGGTTCTGGGGCGGTATACCGGACCTCGCGCCGAATTTTTCCCTTGAATTTCCTAGCACCCCAAACTCAATTCCTGCACCAGTAACACACAACCCTTCTCATTTCTTTTAAAAGTAGACACTAAAACTTGACACTAACTTAGAATTATACACTCGGAATTGAAAAACTGAAAGCAATAAACTAATATACATTGAAATGGCTTTTGTTTAACGTCGTTAAGCTCGACGGGTTACCTCTCGCATCTATTCAGCTTCAAGGAGGTACATGACCTCCCCCGGATGTGGATCAATTCTGCGATTGGTATCCTCGCCTACATGGTACAGTTTTAGACGATGCCCATTCACCATGAAGGTGTGTTGCTCGTCTGGATTCTCAATCTCTATCGCTCCATGAGGCGTAACTTTGGTCACTACGAACGGACCAGACCACTTTGATCTCAAATTGCCCAGATAGTTGCTGAACTTGGAATTATACTTGAGGACCATCTGTCCAACTTTGAATTTCTTCTCACGAATGCGATTATCATGCCATCTCTTCGTTTTTTCTTTGTAAATTTTGGCATTCTCATAGGCATGAAATCAAAACTCTTCAAGTTCATTTAACTTCATCATATGATTCTCCGCAACTAAGGTTGGATCCATGTTCATCTCCGCAATTGCCCAATAGGCACCCATTTTAAGCTCAAGAGGTAAGTGACAAGCCTTACCATAAACAATACGATACGGAGATGCACCCACAGGTGTCTTGAACGCAGTACGATATGCCCACAACGCATCATTTAATTTCATTGACCAATCCTTGCGTGTGGAACCAACTGTCTTCTCAAGAATGGATTTGATCTCTCGATTAGAGACCTCAGCTTGACCATTGGCTTGTGGATGATACGCGGTAGATACACGATGTCTCACCCCATACTTCTCTAGAACTTTCTTCAGATATTTGTTCACAAAGTGTGAACCTCCATCACTAATTATAACTCGAGGTTTACCATGTCTAGTGAAGATGTGTGATTTTAAGAATTTAATCACAACTCGCGAATCGTTAGTTGGTAGAGCTACAGCCTCTACCCATTTAGACACGTAATCAACAGCTAGTAGGATGTACAGATTTCCGTTAGATGGTACAAACGGACCCATGAAATCAATACCCCATACATCGAATATCTCAACTTCACGAACATTATTACGCGGCATCTCATCTCTCTTAGATATATTACCAGTAAACTGGCATCTATGACATTTCTTGACATACTCATGACAATCCTTATGTAAAGTGGGCCAATAAAAACCGGATTGTAGTACCTTCGCAGCTGTACGATCTCCTTTGAAGTGCCCTCCGTATGGTGAATCATGACAACCCATAATAATGGATAGAATATCTTTATCTGGTATGCATCTCCTCACCATCTGATCACTGCATGTTTTGTAGAGGAAAGGATCCTCCCAAAAGAATTGTTTTGCTCGGTGGGCTAGTCTCTTTTTCTCTTGTGAGGTAGCTCCTTGAGGAAAAGAACCACTCACAATGAGATTTGCAATATCTGCATACCAAGGAGTCTCTAATGAATAAACTGAAAACAAACTCTCGTCAGGAAACTCTTCTCTAACCAACTCGGGTCCTCTATTAGATTCTGAACCTTCAAGACGTGACAAATGATCAGCAACCTGATTATCACAACCCTTTCGATCCCGAATCTCTAAATCAAACTCTTGCAACAGTAAAACCCATCTAATCAACCTTGGCTTCACATCTTTCTTCTCCATAAGGTATTTAATTGCAGAATGGTCAGTAAAGACAACAACTTTCGCCCCAAGGAGGTAGGAACAAAATTTGTCAAATGCATACACGACAGCTAGTAGTTCCTTCTCAGTTACGGTATAATTAATTTGAGCACTTGTGAAGGTTTTACTAGCGTAGTAGATGGAATGAAATACCTTTTCTTTTCTTTGACCCAGAACAGCACCCATCGCAAGATCACTAGCATCACACATAATCTCAAACGGAATCTTCCAATCAGGAGGAAAGACAATAGGTGCAGAAATAAGCTTCTCCTTAATCTCGTTGAATGCCTTTATGCAAGCTTCATCGAAAAGGAATTTGGTGTCCTTCTCAAGTAAGTTGCACAACGGCTTAGAGATTTTGGAGAAGTCCTTGATAAAACGTCGGTAAAAACCAGCATGACCCAAAAAGCTTCTTACCCCTTTTACAGAAATAGGAGGGGGAAGAGTCTTGATTACCTCAATCTTCGCACGATCTACTTCCAAACCAGCACTCGAAACCTTGTGACCCAACACTATACCCTCTCGAACCATAAAGTGACACTTCTCCCAGTTCAAAACTAAATCCGTCTCCTTGCATCGAATCAATACCTTCTCCAAGTTTCGTAAACACTCCTCAAAGTTATCACCAAACACAGAAAAGTCATCCATAAATACCTCAAGGAAATTATCAATCATATCCCAGAAGATTGCCATCATACATCTTTGAAAAGTAGCAGGTGCATTACATAATCCGAATGGCATCCTTCGGAAGGCAAAGGTACCAAAAGGACATGTAAAGGTTGTCTTGTGTTGGTCTTTTGGATCTACATAAATCTGATTGTATCCTGAATATCCATCCAAAAAGCAATAATATTCTTTACCGGCTAGCTTATCCAACATCTGATCAATAAACGGAAGAGGGAAGTGATCTTTTCTGGTGGCCTTGTTCAACTTTCGATAGTCCATACACACTCTCCAACCAACAACGGTCCTTGAGGGAATGGCTTCATTCTGCTCGTTCAAGATGGTAGTAATACCACCCTTCTTTGGTACGCATTGAACTGGACTCACCCATTCGCTGCTAGCTATGGGATAGATGATTCCCGCATCTAGTAACTTGATAACCTCTTTCTTTACTACTTACTTCATAGCTGGCATCAATCTTCTTTGTCCTTCAACTGAGCGCGCGTTTTCATCGTCTAGAATGATTTTGTGTTGGCAATAGGAAGGACTAATACCTTTGATGTCAGCAATAGTCCAACCAATCGCCTCTTTATTAGCTCTCAGTATGCGCAACATTTTGTCTTCTTGAGGACCTGTTAAAGTAGCTGAAACAATAACAGGTAGAGTGTTGTTAGTACCTAAATACGCATACCTCAGGTGTGATGGAAGCGGCTTTTTTTCTAGTTGTGGGGGAGACTCGATGGATGGTTTCTTTTTAGATACTATCTCCCCAGGCTCTCGGAATGGCTCATAGGCGAGATGCCTATGTTTCATGTTTCCGGAATTCAAAGAAGCTACAGTCTCGGTCAGTTCTTCCATCAATTCCGGTAAGTCAAGTGTTAGGGCTGCTTGCAAGATATCATTAAAGTTCATACAATCAAACGTTTCTTGCGTAGTAAAATCGAGTACATCCATTCGGAAGCATTCTTCAGGAATATCTGGAAACTTCATGGCCCTAAACACGTTGAACTTTACCATCTCGTCTTGGATTCGCATAGTTAATTCGCCGTTTTCTACATCAATAACAGTACGCCCCGTGGCTAGGAATGGTCGGCCCAAGATGATGGGGACATTCCTATCCGCGTCGTATTCAAGAATAACGAAATCAACTGGAAAGATTAACGTACCTGCCTTGACGAGGACATCTTCGATTCGTTCCTCTGGATGAGCGAGGGATCTATCAGCCATTTGTAGGATCATGGAAGTTGGTCTAGCGTTTCCTATCTTCAATTTCTCGAAAATTGACTTGGGCATCAAATTGATACTTGCGCCCAAGTCACACAAAGCTTTTCCTTGCCACTCATTACCAATAGAAATAGGAATCGTGAAACTCCCAGGATCAAGTAGTTTAGGTGGCAACTTACTTTGGCATATAGCGCTGCATTCTTCCAGCCATCCTATCATCTCATTCTCACGGTATGGTCTCTTGTTGGTAATGTCTCTTTTCAGAAATTTAACGTACTTCGGAACATCGCGTATAGCATCTAAGAACGGAACGTTAATATTGAGACCACGTGCCATATTCAAGAACTTCTGACATTCGGCCATGTCTCCTTTCTTCTGAACTCTTGAGGGGAAAGGTGGAGGAGGACGGGTTTCTGTAACATCTTTGGATTTTGGCTTCTCCGGAACCTTCTCTACTTCCACTAATTCGGGTTCATCTTCTTTTTCTTCCACCTCTTTTGCCGGTTTCTCTTTCACAGTTGTTTCTTTTTCTTTCATTAAGGAAAAAGGAGGTGGAGCGAGCTTCTTACCACTTCGAAGTGTTACTGCATTACAATCTTCTCTCTGCTTAGGTTCTTCAGTATCACTCGGTAATTGTCCTTGCTGACGTTGATTTAATTGCTTATTTATCTGAGCCATTTGAGTTTCCATCAACTTAAGTGCTGCGGCGGTAGATTGTTGAATGTTGATTAGTGTTGTCAAGGTTTGCTGAACATCTAATGTGCCTTCTTGAGGTTGAGCAGGTAAAGCTTTCTGGTTCATGGTTTCGGTATAAGCATCTTGAGGAGGTTGTCTCTGAGCTTGATTTCCGTATGCTTGTCCACCTTGGTAGTTGTTCTGAGGTCTCGGTTGAAAGTTGTTTCCTTGGGGACGTGGTTGATATGCATAAGTTGGATTAGCAGCCCCATTTGGATTCGAATATTAGAAACCCGGATGGTTTCTGTTTGGTTGATAACCTTGACCACTTGAGTTATAATGTCCTCGGTTGGACACGAACATTACGGATTCTGGATTATTTTGACAGGTCTCCCAATCATGATCTTGTGTACCACAGTTAGAACATCCATAAACTTCTTGTGTAACATTAATATATGCTCTTCTACCAGTAGCACCTTTTGTAACAGCTAGAGTAAGTTGTTTCAGTTGTTGTTCAAGTTTGTTTTCCATGGCGGTGAATTTTTCTTCAAGTAGTGCAAAATTTCTACCTCGGACAGGTGTTCTTACGGTGTTCCAACACAGTTCATTCGTTACGGTTCTATTCAAGATAATCTTAGCATGGACAGGTTGTACCCGAAGAAATGCACCACCACAAAGTAAGTCTAGTTCCTTTTTCGAAGAGCCATCAAGTCCTCGGTAAAATATCTTCATCTGTTGTATTTCTGTGAGGCCATGATCAGGGACTCTTCTTAAGCAAATCTGAAATCTCTTCCAACTTCTACCCAAAGTCTCGTCTTCCTCTTGTTTGAATGACGTTATTTCAACTTGCGCATCTAATCTCATGTTCGCTGGGTAGTATCTATCGAAGAACGCGGTTTGTAATGCGTCCCAATTTGTAATTGTTCCGGGTTCTTGAGAATCATGACACTCGCTTGCTCCATCAATAACGAAGTATCTAAAATGAGCAAAATACATTTGCTCTTTAGTCACTCCTTGCGTAATATAAGAATCGCAAATTTGCATGAACTTCTGTACAGCTCGGATTGGATCTTCGGTAGGTGCTCCTCGGAAATTGCCATAACTTTGAAACTGAGATAACATACCAGGATCGGGTCTGAATCTCTCGACATTAATATTTGCAGGGCCAATTCCGAGGGCAGGAGCTCGAAACGGAGCTTCTTCAGGGCCATTGATGAACCACGGATCATTATTTTGAGCAACAGGAGCAGCTGGAGGGTTGAGTTGTTGTCGATTGTCAACTGGATCTTCATCCATTGTTTCTCTTTCTAATTGCTCCTCTAACTCTTTTGCTTTAGCGTCTCTCTTTCTTTTGTTTGCTTCACGAACTAGGTTTTAGGGATTTGCAAGAATCACGATATCTCCACGCATAAACCAAAACCTGTAAACCTGAGAAAGAAAAACAACCCAAGGCGTAAAACTGAAAAATAAAACTAAAACTAAACTAACAATTAAACTACTAAAAGATTAACACCGGGGTCACACGCTACCGTCCCCGGCAGCGGCGCCAAAAACTTGGTGGGTCCTAGGGTGTTATAAAATTAAGTGCAAAATAAAGGAACCACTTAACCGCAAGTGTACGGTTGTCCCAAGTAATATATGATAATCAAGTTCGTTCTCAGGGACGGATTAGGTTCAACCCAAATATTAATCAAGTAGTAAGAGTAATTGCTCGACAGAAAATAAAAGCTAAGAATTTTTGTTTGGTTTTTGTAAAATAAAATTGCAAATAAAGTAAAGACTAAAATTAATTTAACAGAAAGAAAATAAAGAAAATAAAGTGACTAACTTCAGATAAGAGAGATACTTGAGTCTCGCAAAGGAATCCACCTAATCAATGTAATCTATGTTATGTTTAAGGGTAGAATTGGAATTATAATATTAGTCGGGACTCTAATATCTCCTAGCCCCCTGTCGGGTGGACCTAGAAGCTATCCTAAAGTATCACAAACACCTGTATGGTCGAATATGCCTCTTCGGATGATATGATTTTACCTCTTTGGCTATGTAACTAGTTAAGCCTGTCGGTCAATAACGGACATTACACGCGTATTACTTAGATCTGTATTCAAACCCCCTGTCGGATGATCACTTCGCCACTAAAGTGAATAGCCCAAATACTAAAATCTATTTCTAGTTGTACCGAAAAGAAATAGTGATTAAGAACAAAGTAATATCCAATATCTAAGACCTAATTCAATTTAAATCTAAACAATCCCAAATTCAAAACATAGAATAAATTAATTAGGGTTCATCCCTTTAATGCGATTCTCAAGTATATAAAAGTTTAGCTCATAGCAATATTAAAGACTGAAACTAAATAGAAAGACATCATATTTAATTACAGAAAAGAAATATATAACCTAAGGATTAGATGACTGTTGATGCAAGAATAGAATTCCTCCAGCTCTAGCTTCTCCTTTGCCTTCTTGCTCTTGAAGTCTTTGACTCTCTCTCTAAGGATGTATATATTGAATAATAATTGAGAGGTACTGAATTATGAGGTCTAAGGGGTGTATTTATAGGTGTTGGAAGACCCTAGGTCGAATTCGCTTGGAGTGGAAGACAAGTCAAAGACTCTCAAATTCGTAACCCTAAATTTTAGAAAAGGTAAGATTTGCTGCTGATTTGATTTGGTCATATCGTTTTCAATACTTATCCGTTTGAGAAGTTCCAATATATGAAACTGCTTGTCTTGGAAAGCTCTTTCTATTGGTGCAGACCATTCGTCCAGAATCCATGCGAATCTTTAATTATGATTTAATCTCTAAAACGTGGCTGGATTTTCAGATTCACAAGGCAGCTTTATCTTTTCCTCCTTTGAATAAATCTTTCCTAAATCTTCTTATTTCCATGTAAATATTCTTTCCTTTCATCTTCATCTTGACTTGGTCTCTAAGTAATTACCATTTATCTTTAAAGCTTCACATTAAATAAACAATTAAACCGCATATGCTTAAAAGGAATAAATCAATAAATCAAGAAATCGAAATAGGAAAGTGTACTCTAAAAATAGAAACTCGACTAAAAATCATTTCCTAACACTCTAAAATACACTAAGACTCTATTCTCACTTTCTCTCCTTGGATTGGTCTTTCATGAAATTCAAGAACCAATTAACTTTGCATTAAAAACAATCAAATTTACGCACAAAAGCTCAGATTCTGCAAATAGTTAATTTCCAAGGGGAGAAAGTGCAATATGATCAAATACGCCTAAAAGTCTATCAAATAAGTCATTTATTCACCTAAAAGGATGTCTCCAATGGGCTAAGAATTAGAACAAATAGGGAGACATCAATAATTTAATAGAATATTTTGGAGGATCACTTTCTTTATAGACCTTGCATTATAGCTTCCGTATACACAAAATCTTAAGATCACTTTTATATCTTAGAGTTTGTTCATTAAATTCTTACCCTAAACTTTAAGTTTAGTAGTCCCTTATCTTTTATGTTGGAATTAATTAGATAATAGTCTTATTCATCCCCCCATCTAGGACTTTACATGTGGTATCAGAGCCTAACTTTATGTGAAATAACTTAATCTTTAGTAAAGTAAACGATCTTTTGTTATCGATCAAGTCAACTGCTAATTATTGTCCTCTGTTGTTTACATGTAAAAAATGTCTATCTTTGAGACATAGAATGGAAAAAATACATGAAAGCCCAAAATCTTGATTATTCGAAAATAATTACTGAAGGACCCTTCGGCCCATACAAAGAAATTATAAAAAAAGATGGAGTCATAATAATTGTAAAAAATGATCACTCGAAATTAAACCAAAGAGGAAGGAATAAAACTTACACATGACGCTAAAGTTTTGAACATTTTAATATGTGGAATATCCGAAGAAAAATTGAAGTGATTTTGTGCGACTTGGCTCGTGATGTTTGGGAACACTTTGAGTACCTCTATGGTATTGAACTCACTAAAAAATCAACATCTATACTAAAGATCTCACTATTAGCGAGATAATCGCAAATCTTCATCATCCAAACCCAAGTTAAAGCTTTATAAGGAAATTCTATATCATTTATACCATTTTCTTTTTTAGATCAATTACATTATATGTTCTCTTTTCTTTTTTTGATCATAGTTGGAAATTTAACATTATAAACTGATTTAGTAAAGACCGAAAATCGCATCACCTCCTCATAGATCAACTGTGCCACATCTACTTCTTCTCCTCTCAAAATACAGTCCAAAAGTAGAGCGTACTTCATAGTCACATCCAAATTTCGTGTGTTTCCAAAGACATTAGGAATAAGGAAATTGTGCAAAATTATCGCATCCGATTAAAGGTATTTGTTAGGCCAAGGTGCCTTCAATTCTTCCTTATGTGATTGCACTTTCTCCTTGTCTAATACATGCTCAAAAAGTAATTCCTCATCAAAGATTTTTCGTTTAGCAACCACTTCATCAAATTTGCAATAACCTTTCAATTTCTTAAACTTGAAGTGGTTTCGAATCTCCTCAACTGTGAAAGGAACTAGTTTTCCTCTAATCGGAACACAACCTTTACTATCTCGGCTAAAGAGGCCTAAATAGAATTCCAAAACTAACGGATGACATAATTCAGAACGTCTTACCATGAACATAGACCAACCCAATTTCGCACCAAGCTCTAAGAATCTCGTGTATTCTCCTATACCAACTTCTTCCTTGAATACTTTCTCATAAGAAAAAGGTAGTTCTTTTAATTGTTTCTCTGCAGAAGCTTTTAAGGTTTTTAAAGCTTCCTCTTTCTCTTTGGGTGTAGGACCTTGTGGAAGTTGTGTTTTCTCCCTTGGATAAAAGTAAAGCTTTTTACCATTACGATCAAGCAAAGGTATCGCTCCATCTTCTACTTTGTCTTTACCCTTTGATTTAGAACTAGAACCTTTGTTATTTGATTTCTTCTTGATTAAATCCAATCCCTTGCTCTTATTCACCTCCCTCTTGTTAGCTAATATTGTTGTTCTATTAGTCATCCTCAATTAACCCCCAACTCAAAGCTTTAGCAACCCTTGAAATTTGAACTTGTGAAATTTTGGTTGAACAAGCTTGATTTGGCTTAGGAAATATGAATGGATGATGAATCTTTATGTGGGTGAGGTGGATTTGTAATGGGTTGGCTTGGATTTAAGAATTTGTAGGATGAATTGTGAAAATTTGAGCTCTTGATTCTTCAATTTGATTGTGTTTGGTGAGGATTGGGTGCTTGAATCTCTCTTGTAATGATATGGAGAGAAGATTTGATGTGTTTTTCTTGATGATTGGGTAGTGTTTTGATGATTGGTGAAGGTTTTTATGAGCTTTAATGGAGTTGGGAGAGTTTTGGAGAAGAGAAAGAGGCTTAAGGTTTATGAAATTCGGATTAATGAGCATTATACCACTTTATAACCTTGAATCCCGTAACTTTCTCTCTCTGGCGGCGCCGCACGGACCATGGGTGCGGTACATGGGTGCACCGCATTGGTACACCGCAACTTCTGTTGCTCCAAAAATTTTGCTTCGGCAAAATACGCGTGGTACCTACTCCGTGGCACGGGTTTTGGGCGTGCGGATAATGGGCGCGGTATAGGGGTACACCGCATGGGTGCACCGCAGCTTCTGTAGCTTCCTTCGGCAAATACCCGTTGTAGCACCCCGTGGCACGTGTTTTAGGCGTTTGGTGTAGGGGTGCGGTGCAGGGGGGTATACCGCACAGGTCTTTTTTCGTCTCGGTATAAAACCCGCGGCTCCTACCCTTGGTACGGGTTTTTGTCCTCTGCGGTACACCGCGGCTGAGGTGTGGTATGCCGCACCGATGGTGTATCCCTTCTGAAAAATTTTGTTTCTTCCCTAACTCGATTTCTCCAATACCTAAGCATAAAAAAAACACTAATACCTTTCTCAAACATGCATTATCAGCTAAAAACAACTAATCTAAACATAAACTAAAAACGTAAAAGGCATAGAAACTAAAAAACTACGGGTTGTCTCCCGTCCAACACTTTTGTTTAACGTCTTTCAAAGTTAGACGTGTTACCTCTATCAAGATTTGCGAATATAGCCTCCCCAACAACGAGTTAGGCTATGAACGTCAACTAATCTGCGCTTGTTGCCAGTTTTGGGTCGAATCTCTATCACCTTGGCTGAAACAACCTTAGTGACAATGAATGGTCCCATCCACGAGTCTTTGAAACTGCGTGGCCTATTCTCGTGTTTGTGAGCTTTCCATAGAACTTCATGGCCAACCCCAAACTCAATGTTTGGCTCAGTATCCACAGGTTTTAAGTGGATCTTCTAAGGAGGGACTTTGTGATGTGAAAGGCTGTGGATGACAGGAACGGTGGGATCTAACTTCCTTGGTTTCTTACCCAAGACATAGAAGGTCTCGGATACATTCTTTGCATGAAGGGTAATGGTCCCTTCTTGGAAGTTGATGACACTTTGACTTGTGGCCATGAAGGGCCGTCCAAGTATGATTGGAACCTGCTTATCTGCATCAAACTCAAGTATAACAAAGTCAGTAGGGATGGCGATACTACCTGCACGGACTAAGACGTCCTCCACTGTTCTCCATGTCCTCTTAACTGAGTTGTCAGTGAACTGCAACTTCACTGGAGTTTTCTTTGATTTATGAAGTCCAAGTCTCTCGAACACGGACTTAGGCATAAGATTCACACCAGAACCCACATCATACATAGCTTTCACTTTGAGCATACCATTAATTTGAATAGGAAGGTTGAAACTTCCTGGATCTTTAAGCTTTGTTGGTAGCTCTCTTTCACTTCTTCTTGAAACCCTCAGGTTCTCTCTTGGTATCTCTACACTCGCCTCTTTCTCAGGAATAACTTGCGTAAAAACTTGTTGCGGTGTAAGTCACTTCTTTGCAATCTCAAGCATTTGGGCGTTGCTATTTTCAGGTTTATACGCCTCTACAAATGTCTTGAGTACAGTGTCATCCTTAGGATTTGTATCAGGAATAGTTGATGAAACTGGTTGAACAATAGGTGGCGATTCCACCTTCTCTTCTTCTTTCTCTTCATGCACAGCAGGTGCAACTTCATCTTCAACTTTTGATTCCTCCTCTGAGGCTTCTTGCTCTTTCTCTTTAGCCAGCTCAGCTTGATAATCCATAACCGGTCGAATTTCCTCTTGCATCTTCTCCAGAAGTTGTATAAACTCGGCTTTCTCTTGATCGTCCTCCACATAAACCTCAGAACATTCGGATTCCACGGGGCTAGACTTGGTTGGTTCTTCTTCGGTACTTGGAACTTCCACGGCACTAACGGCAGCATGCGGTACTTCCTCTTCTTTTTCTTCAATTTCAAGGCAAATAGCCTTGCAAGCTTCAAACCCAACATTGTTTTCACCTCCTTCGATTGCCTTCACTTCCTTTTGTTCCATTAAATTTGTTAAAACTTTGTTTAACTGTTCTACTTGAGTACCTAAAATATGAAGTGCGGCATCTTGTCCTCGGACTTTCTCTTCCTGAGCGTTCATACTCGTGGTCAAACGGTGCAAGGCTTGTATTATCTGTTGATTGTCCATAGATCCTTCTTGAGGATACTGAGGTAAAGCTTTCTGATCTAACGTATCGGTATAGGCATATTGAACAGGTTGTTGAGGGGGAGCAGGTCTATTTTGATATTGATTTTAGTACTGACCTCTCGGTTGGAAAGAGTTGTTCTGGGGGCACGGTTGATAATGGCCAAGATTAGCAGCCCCTTGTGGATTTGAATACTGCATACGCGGATGGTTTCGGTTACCCCATTGATAACCTCCGCGGTTGGATATAAAGTAAACAGATTGTGGATTCGATTCGCACTCTTCTCATGTATGATTATTAACCCCACATTGTCGACAACCTTGTGCTTCTTGTACTACGTTTGCAGCGACTAAATTCTTTTGCATCTCTAACTTCAACTCTTTGATTTGATTCTCTAATGCGGATATTTGAGCTGAGTTCGCAGTTTCTGCATCTAAACGAAGCGTTCCTCGGGGTTTTGCTACAGAAGCTCGCGTTGAAGGCCAACTTCTTTCTTGTTCCATAATATTTTCTAAAACCTCGGAAGCTTCATTATGATTCATGGACACAAAATTACCCTTTCCAATGTTATCCACCTTCTCTCTACCTTTATCATTAAGACCTTCATAGAATATAGCAAGCTGTAGAGCGGGTGTATAACCATGGAGAGGACATCTAGCTAATTTATGTTGAAACCTTGTCCATGATTCTCCTACAATTTCTCCATCTTCTTGACAAAATCTTGCAAGCTCGGTTTGATCTTTGAGTCTCATGCTCTTCGGATAAAAACGGTTAAAGAATGCGGCTTGAAGTTCTGCCCAAGAATTAATTGTTCCATGTGGTTGTCTTTCTATCCATTCGCTAGCTCTTCCGGTCAAGAAGAACGAAAACATATGACAATACAGTTGCTCGCGTGTAATGCCAGGAGTAATATAGGCATCACAAATCTGCATGAACTTCTGAATCGATCTTACCGGATCTTGAATTGATGTACCACTGTAGAGTCCAAAACTTTGAAATTGACTAAGCATACCCGGATCGGGTCTAAATTTGATATTCTGGATCTCTGGAGGACGGTAACCGATTGGTTGAACATGGAACGGTACATGAAGACCAGGGAGGTCTTGCTCCACTCTATTCTGTTGATTGTTATTAGCGTTATTCTGTCCATTACCTCGTCCTAGTGGTAGTTGTACATCGTGTTGTCCACCACCAGGTGGTGGTGGTGGACCTCTTAGATTTATTCCAAGTTGGTCATCAAGTGGTGGATCTTGGTGGGCTGCCATTACTCTTCTCAAGGCTCTTTCTTCACGAACTCGTTTGTTGTAAGGTCTGAAGCTCCTCTCAGGCTCCGATAAAGGAGGTCAAGAATTAAACACTGTGAAAGCTGAAAAAGACTAAAGCAAACCACAAGCGTAAATCCGGAAAAAGAAAAACTAAAAACTAAAAAAAAATAAAAATTAATTAAAAACTACTACTCGAAATAGATAACCCACACGCTAACGAGACACAAGTCCCCGGCAGCGGCGCCAAAAACTTGGTGTCGCCTAGGGTGTGATAAAATTAATACAAATAAAGCTCAAGAAAACTACGCACTCTCACCCTAGACAGGCACAGTACTGCAAGTATTACAGGACGTATGCAAGTTTTAGTTGATAAGTTGAGTTCGTTCTCAGGGACTTAAGTGTGTTAATCACGTGGGTAGGAATAACGAGTAAAAGTAAATAATTAAAAGACAATAAATTAAAGAGAGTAGAATTCGAACTTACTAATTAAACTAAGAAAATAAAAGACAATAAAGTAAATACTAAGAATATGAGATGAGATATATAGCTTAGGTTTTGCTAGTATGCACTAATCCTTCTAATTCTTTCTATTAGATCTAGTTTATAAGGGAGAACATTAGCTCTTGTATACTTAGTCAAGATTCTAAATTCCCATACCTTAGACCTTGAGAGCGACTAAGGGGGCTACGGCACAACCAAGACGCTCTTTTAAATAGGGTTATCAAACGCTATTAAGTACCTAAGCAAACAATTCAATCAATTGGTGGTATGGTGATTAAAACAAACCCTAATGACTAAATAGGTAGAATCAGTTTTGTCAGGACTAATATCGGACACTAGATGTTATGTGGTGATTCAATAATTAGACACCCAGCTAAGGCGATCATCTAACTACTATTAAGGTAATCCTAAACGTTGCGCACCGCAAGGAAAACAAGCATTAAATCAAAACACATAAACAAATATAAGAGTAAGCAACTAATATCAAATTTAAACATGTAATTCCCAAAGAAACTTAGATAGAAGAATTAGAATTCATAGATTATACATGATGCAAAACCCAAGCTATGGGAAGTTTAGTTCATACCTGATGGAAATAAACTAAAAGAAATTACAAAAGACATCATCTTGCTCTCTACAATAAACTGGAAGAATAAAACCTTAAGAACTAATTACTATGAGGCAAGGATTGCTAGGGTGCTTTTACAAGTGATATAAGGGTGTATTTATAGGTGTTTAGAAGACCTGATTCGTTTTCTTGAGGGAGAGGTAAAGTAGTAGACTCCAAGCCCAACTCAAATTCGTATGGGAGTAAAAGATAAATTCTGCTGAACTGTTTTGAGCATATCTTCTTCGTTATTGGTCGGTTTTTGCTCCATAATATACCAAAAGAATCCTCAGCGAATTATCTACGTCCCTATGAAAGGATTTTACCAAAATCGGCCTCTTTGTTAGAGTTATCACCACTTCTTTAGGTGTTGCTGCAGAAATTCAGATTTAGGCAGCTTTTCCTTTTCCATCTTTTTAGCTTTTGTTTCCTTATCTCCAATTACCATGCTAATCTCTTTCCATATATTGTAGTCTTTGACTTGGACTCTAATTAATATCCATAATTATCTTTAACGTTACACACTAAATAAACAATTAAACCCAATATGCTCTAAAAATATTATTTTACTAAATCAAGACTCAAAATAGGAAAGTGCACTATTTCTCAAGAAAATCGACATTTATGACTTCTAAATCACTAAAAATGATGTCTCATCCTAATATAAATCTATCACAAATGAGGAGACATCAATAGGTTAGTATTAAAACTTGTAAAATCTATAAGGATGGGACTTAATCATTATAATTCTCATCAAGTTGTGACTTAACCATTAAAAGTCTCACCGGGTTGTGACTTAACTGTTAAAAGTCTCACAAGGTTGTGACTTAATCGGAAAAAGTCTCGGGAGTTTTTAGGTTGTGGCTTAACCCAGAAAAAATATCGGTTTAAAGGTTTATATCCCACCTTTAAGAGATATAAATAAGATTAGTAGAGAAGCCTGCAAATACTACGGGGATGACCCTAGATAGTGGATGTAGGGAAACCGAATCACTCTAACTACCCTGCATAACTTCTTTCCTTTATATTTTACTTAACACGAGCATTTAATTTACAAAATTGTTTATCTCCCTATGCTTAAGTAAGTTTGTGAAAGAAATAAAAAATAAATATTTTTATCCCATGTCACCCATGATGGGAAAGACATGAGCGTACAGGAAGTTATCAAAGATAACTTCCCACTTTGATGGTGGAGGAAGTGGAGCAAGTGGAGAAAGTGGGAGAGTGGTTTATTTATAGGCAATAAACCAACTCTCCAGCTCTATAAATAGAGCCTTTCTCTCTCACAAAATCACAACAACACAAAGCTAACAAGCATACAATATTTCTCTCCAAATCAATAACACATCATAGATACTTCTGAGACATTTAGGTGGTGAAAACAAAGAGTTTAGTTCTAGTAATTAAACTTACGACCAGATAGCATAAGCGATTCATTCCAATTCAATCAATTACAAGAAGGCTAATATTCAGGACTCTTCATTTCAATCCGCTGCGTATAAGGTTTGTCTAATAAACCTTCTTGTTTATATTCAAGAGTAACAATTGAAATCAGAGCATGTTACCCATTTGTATATATGAATTGAAGTTTTTTTTTGTCGAACAGGAAAAAAAAAGTTTGAGAATTTTTTTTTATTATGTCGAACAGTAGAAGGAGAAAAAAAAAAGAGGCTTTGTTATTTTTTTTTCTTTCGATGTATATATAAGTTAGGTTAGCCCACTTTTTACCCATAGCCCAGCAGCCTATATTGGGGCTTGAATTAATTTTTTTTGGGCCCAATTTTTCTGAATTAATTTTTGGGCCGGCCTTTGGAAATTTTTATCAAGTATTTTCATGGGCCGTATTATTTTTTAGGCTTGGCTGGACCGATTTTTTTATTTGAACCGCCGGATTTTTTTTTAAATATTTTTCGGACCTAATTTTATTTAAGAAAATCGAAATGCATGTGAGGGGAACAGAACCCAGACCACCTAGTCAAGTGACTAGTAGTCTTACCAAATTTGCTACCTTAAATTATTGTTATGAATAGAGTTTCTGGAAAGATACTATTATTATTTTTTCTTGTTTCCTAATCAATTTTGGTGTATTATTTTTTACCGTTCTTAATTTTTTCTATATGTAGAAAAATGGTGTTGACACAATCCAGGGGATCACGAGCAGCAAGGCTTGAGCAACTGACAGTGTACAGATGGCTCAATAGGAATGTAAGAAATCCTAATAGATCATCAGAGATCCATAGACCAAAAGTTGCAAGGACACCGAAAAAAAAACAGTCTTTGAGAAATAGTATCAAAGCACTCTGTTATAAGAAAAAACCTCATCACACCCTAGTGCAACATGTGGCAATTGTCAATAGGTTGATTCAGGGTGTCATAAAATGGGGTGATATCATATGTGAAGGACATAAGGTTGAAGTTCTTTACAAATCTCTACCAAGAGAGATGAAGAGGGATATCGAAATCTTATGGGAGTATGATTTTTTGGAGAACTATGTTCATGGAAGACAAGCTACATATGAGTGGCTAGTCTATGCTTTGACTGAATCTCACTTGTGGAGGCACTATAATAATTCTACTAGGTCGGATCAGTGCAACTGTGGAATGCATTATCGAACTACTAGTATTGATAATTATTTTCCAATTAGACTCTATGAGGAAGTGAACTTTGAGCAGTCAATTCCTAAATTAAGGTTTTGGATATGAAAGGCGTATGCTAGTTAGGACTTGCAATAGGTAGTTTGCTTAGTGGTTTGTTTTTTTCCAATTTTTTTTAATCCCTGTTTGTTAGGAATTGCATTAGTTGTTTTAATTCAGTTATTTCTTTAATGAACATGTATTTCATTTATGTATGAATTCAACTAGTTTCTTTGTTTTTATGTTATTAGTTGTTTATATTCATACATTTTCACTCTAGTTATGTTAGAGTAAGTGGGAGTTCTTGGAGAACTTATTTTTTGCAGTTAAGTGAAATTGATTGAATCATTAAGACAAACAAAATATGGTGGTTCAAGATTGGGAACATAGTGAACTTTCTTTATCACTTATTTTGTTATCTTTCTTATTCATTCTATTTGCATTAATAGCACTGGGTAGTTAAATAATTGTATGTATACTAGTGAAAAATCTCTTACTTTATAAGAAAATGACAACCATCATTGATGATCTCAATATAGACATAATGAATGGTGAGAACTATACCCTGGTAAACTCAAAATACATTATGTTCTAGAGGAACAAGAATTCTTGAGGTTATTAACAATGTCATGGCTCAGCCTAAGGAAGGCATCACAGCTCAAAACAAGAGGGACATGGAGGCTTATGAGAAGTGTAAAAAGAGATATTCCACTACAAGAGGCATCTTGATAAGCTCCATGTATGACGATCTTGTCTATGAGTGTCAATAATACACCACCGCTCACGATATGTGGGACGCTCTTAATGAAAAGTATAAAGGTACAACTATGACTAAGATGAGTCAATTGATCATTAAGTTTGACACTTACAAGAGGAAGCCTAATCAAACCAAGCATATTTGGGAGATGTCTAATATGATTAGGGAACTTGGACTGCAGGTTATAACCTTGCTGATGAACATCAGGTTCAAGCTGTGATCCAATCTCTTTCAAATAAGTGGGAGCATTTGAAGATAAACTTGACTCAAAATGACCATATAAACGTTTGATAATGTTTCTCGCTATATGACGTTGGAAGATGAATGTCTTGATGCAATTAAGTCTTAGGGTCAGACTTATATATATTGCAGAGTCAAATTCTCAAAAAGGTTCTGGCATTAAGTGCAAGAAAAATGGGAAGAGAAACGAAAATGAGCATGCATCCAAGAAGAACAAGAATGGTGGTAACAATGTTTTTTAAGAAAGACGAGAGTAAAGTAAAATGCTATAATTGTGACAAGATAGGTCACTTCGCTCGCGAGTGAGGATAAAGATAGCAATATCATTTACTTCATATAACTTTACATATGTTACCAGTACTGTTTGCTAGTTGATTCTAATCCTTTGTGGACTGTGGATTCAGAAGCGACAAACCATGTAGCCTAAGACTAAGATGCATATGTAGAGTACCATCTAATTCCAGAGGAAATGTGATGAATATAAGTTAGGAGACAACAACAAGGTTGAAGTCAACAGATTTAACACTTGCAAGTTGAACTTGTGAGGTGGTCAAAACTTATAACTGCATAATGCACTTTACACACTTGAAATTTGAAGGAATTTGGTCTTGGTCACTGTTCTTCTAGGATTAGGTTTTAATATGCATTTTCATAACAATCAAGTAGACATCTATTATGACGCTTAGTATTAAGTTTTTTGGTTTTATTTCTCATGTTTTAGTAATACTAGATGATGATAACTCATTTAATAGTTATTATGTAAGTAGTTGCTTTTCTACTAATACTTCTTCTAGTAATTTTAACGTAGAAGAAAGTGTATGGAATGCTAGACTAGGTCATATTGGACAAGACCATATGAATTTGTTGGCTAAGGCAATTTTTTTTTGGGTTAATTGACTAGCGTCAACTTGCCAACTTATGAAAATTGTCTAGCAGATAAAGCAAAAGGAAACCATTTTGAAAAGACTAAACGAGTCGAATACCCATTGCAAATAATTCATTCAGATGCCTGTGACCCAATATATGTTTAAAATAGTCGTGGGAACATTATTTCATCATTTTTTTTAGATTTCACTATCTTTGGTTATATTTAACTGATTTTTCATACATCTGTAGCATTGAAATTTTCTTATGATATATTTCAATGAAGTAGGAAATCGGTTAGAGAGGAAGGTGAAAAACCTTAAACCTTAATCGTGGACGTGAATATCTTTTCAGACAGTTGAAAGAACTGTGTGATGAAGAAGGAATAGAACACTCCTAGAAATGGTTAGGTCTATGATGGCACAAGCAAATCTTCCAATATCTTATTGGGGAGATGCCGTGCTAACCGTCTGTTATATACTTAACCGAGTACCCACAAAGACTATTCCATCAACTCCTTATGAACTATGGACAGGTAGGAAACCTAATCTGTCATACTTGCGACCTTTGGGGTCAGCAGGTTATGTTCATGATCTATCTCATAAATATGGGAAGTTAGAGGCAAGAAGTGTATCTTTATTAGATACCCAGATCACTCTAAAGGATATGTGTTTATTGGTGAACATAAAGATGGGGGTCTTACTGAAATTGAATCACGAGATGTCACATTCTTAGAGAATGATTTTCCTAGCAAAGGTGAGGTTGACATAAATTCTATTTTATGTGAATTAAATGATATTCATGAAGATGATATGCAAACAAATGTGACACCTGATGAGGTAACACATACTCAAGAAATAGAGACAGACACTCCTCTATATCTTGAGATGGAAGAAACCATTGCATCATCTAGTAATCCTATTTCTCAGGATTCTAAACTTAAGAGAAGTGCTAGAGGTTTAGTTCCTCGTCGTCGATTTGAAATTGAAGGAGAAGTCTTTATGATAACTCCATAAGACGAAGAAGAACCTCGATCAGTTAATGAAGCATTCTCATGTCCTGCTAAGGATGAATGGAAGAAAGCAATAAAAGAAGAAATGGAGTCGATGAAAAAAAAACCAGGTATAGGAACTGGTTAATCTCCCGAAAAAAACGTAAGGCGATTGGGAATAAATGGGTTCTCAAAATAAAGAGGAAACCTGACAATTCCATTGACAGGTATAAAGCTCGCTTGGTAGCGAAAGGCTATACTCAACGGGAAGGAATAGATTTTGATGAAACTTTTTCTCCTGTTGTTAGATTTACCTCAATACGTCTTATTTTAGCTATTGTGGCGCATCTCGATCTGGAGTTGCACCAAATGGATGTTAAAACTACATTTCTAAATGGAGATTTAGAAAATGTTATTTTCATGGAACAACCCTCGGGTTTCGTTGCAAAGATCAAGAGAATAAAGTATGTAGATTGTTAAAATCAATATATGATCTTAATCAAGCCTCGAGACAGTGGAATTTGAGATTTCATGAAGTCATTTCATCAAATGGATTTGAGATGATAAGTGAAAATCACTGTGTTTATGTTAAATGTTCCAAGAAATTTTGTGATCTTATCTCTATATGTAGATGACATCCTATTAGCAGGGGATGATAAAGAGTTTATTCAAGCTAATAAGGAGTAGCTAGCTTATCAATGTTATATGAAATATATGGGAAAAGTAAATTATATTCTTGGTGTTAAGATTAGTATAGATAGGTCTAGAGGACTATTATCTTTGTCTCAAGAACCTTAAATCATGAATATAATTGAGCGCTTTAGTATGAATAAGTGCAATTCCATTAACACTCCTGTAGCAATTGGAATAAACTTAACTCTCGACATGTGTCCTAGTACTCTAGAAGAGAAACAGAAAATGTATACAATGTCATATTTTAGTCCATGGATAGTCTTATATATGTTATGATGTGAATTAGGCAAGACATATGTTATTTGGTAGATTTAGTTAATCATTTTAATTGAACCCAGGACAAGAAAATCCGAAATTTGTGAAAAAGATATTGAGATATCTAAAAGGCACTATGGATTATGCCTTTGCTTTCGAGGAAATAGATTACACCTAGAAGGATATATTATGCTATTTGGGATAGTGATATATATGGGGGTAAATCTACCTCAGGTGATGTATTCATGTTGAATAATTGCGCAATTTCTTGAAGTAGCAAGAAACAAACCTGTATAATTTTTGTCCACAATGGAAGCTGAGTTTGTAGCATGCTTAGCTGTGGTTCCAGAGGCTGTTTGGTTAAAAAGGTTATTATGAACATTTAGGATTCTCAGGCAATAGTGGGAGTCCCGTTATTATACATTGTGATAGTCAAGCTGAAAAGGCTTGTGTGAAAGCTCCTAAGTATCACAGTATAACCAAACACATTGATATAAAGTATAACGTTGTTAGAGATATTATTGCACAAAAGGATGTTGATTTTCAATACATACACACACGCAATATGCTTGTTGATCCATTCACAAAGGATATCCCAAGGGATATATTTATGGATATGTTAAATCTATATGATTAAGCAAGATATAATGTATGAATATTGCGAGTTTATGTGCACTCATGTATATATTTTCATTAGTATGTTTATTTAACTGTTTATTTTAATAATATCATGTTTGATATATATTATAATGCGTGTAATTTTGAAGTATGTATGTCCTATAGACTGAGATTGGCTCTATCACACGGGCAATCGCCTTTGGCACAAGAAGTGCGCAAAGATGAGACTGACTCATAGTAGTGAAGAAACCTTAAGATAACTTGAGTTAAGATAGTCGCCTTAACTAAGTGTTAAGATGAGATCATAAACATGGATGAACCATGTTAAGGTTATATTATGATCGAAGTATAATCCCACTATCTACTTAGTCTATAAGAGCCAGATATGAGTTGCTTGATTGATTTCATAGAAGGGTTGATCAATCGAAGAATTCATCTTAGGCAATGAGGCTTGTCTAATTATATATTTGTATGGTATTTATAAAATTGTGACATACAATTGGAGCTATATGAATAATACCATAACACGTGTGTCATACCATGTGTGTTTTCAACCAGAAGGAAGTGAAGAGTCGATCCCTGTCTCTTCATTGTGTGATGCCTTCAAAATTGTGCCCTTATTACTTTTGACTATGTCTTGATATTTTGATTAGGTGTATGCTACTTTGAACATACTACCAATGATCATGAATGATTCGGTCTAATGGGGTATGTTTGGGAAAGCAACCTAATCAACGTAAAAGGATATAAGTGTAAAGGGAAGACTAAAATTCTGTATCAAAGTGTGTGCTTGCAGGTACCGATCATGTAAGTCAATTTGGACCATAACATGATAGTGAGACACATGAAGTTATGTCAGTGAACTCTTTTGATCACATAAACGATGTGATATAAATTTAAAGGGGTCAGAGTTACTGAATATGATACAATAAATTATTAGTCTTGGGTACTACAAGATACGTAAGGAATGAGGTTTCATTTGAGCAACTATGTACCCTAACAGGTTATTAGCAACGTATGCTCGTATGCTTGTCGGTCGCACGACCTATTTTGTCAAGTATGATGAATTATTCTAAAAATGTGTATATGAGAAGATTTGAGAAATATTGATGTATGGTGCATTGAAATGCATGTACCTAAAGGAAATGATTGTAATTCCATCATGTGCGAGTGGGAGAATAAGAGATTTAAAAAATAAATATTTTTATCCCATGTCACCCATGATGGGAAAGACATGAGCGTACAGGAAGTTATCAAAGATAACTTCCCACTTTGATGGTGGAGGAAGTGGAGCAAGTGGAGAAAGTGGGAGAGTGGTTTATTTACAGGCAATAAACAATTCTCCAGCTCTATAAATAGAGCCTTTCTCTCTCACAAAATCACAACAACACAAAGCTAACAAGCGTACAATATTTCTCTCCAAATCAATAACACATTATAGATACTTCTGAGACATTTAGGTGGTGAAAACAAAGAGTTTAGTTCTAGTAATTAAACTTACGACCAGATAGCAGAAGCGATTCATTCCAATTCAATCAATTAGAAGAAGGCTAATATTCAGGACTCTTCATTTCAATCCGCTGCGTATAAGGTTTGTCTAATAAACCTTCTTGTTTATATTCAAGAGTAACAAATTGTTTTTAACCTATTTTGATTAGTCTTAATCTTTGATTTTGGGAAACTTACTTTAGATAATCTAAATAGGTTGCATATAGTTTTCTCCTTACTTTACTTAATTGAATAAACCTTTTAGGTTTACAATATTGGTCCTTTTCATAATTCAATAGAATATTTTGGAGGATCACTTTCTTTATAGACCTTGCATTATAGCTTCCGTATACACAAAATCTTAAGATCACTTTTATATCTTAGAGTTTGTTCATTAAATTCTTACCCTAAACTTTAAGTTTAGTAGTCCCTTATCTTTTATGTTGGAATTAATTAGATAATAGTCTTATTCATCCCCCCATCTAGGACTTTACATGTGGTATCAGAGCCTAACTTTATGTGAAATAACTTAATCTTTAGTAAAGTAAACGATCTTTTGTTATCGATCATGTCAAATGCTAGTGATTGTCCTCTGTTGTTTACATGTAAAAAATTTCTATCTTTGAGACATAGAATGGAAAAATACATAAAAGCCCAAAATCTTGATTATTCGAAAATAATCACTAAAGGACCCTTCGGCCCATACAAAGAAATTATAAAAAAAGATGGAGTCATAATAATTGTAAAAAATGATCACTCAAAATTAAACCAAAGAGGAAGGAATAAAACTTACACATGACGCTAAAGTTTTGAACATTTTAATATGTGGAATATCCGAAGAAAAATTGAAGTGATTTTGTGCGACTTGGCTCGTGATGTTTGGGAACACTTTGAGTACCTCTATGGTATTGAACTCACCAAAAAATCAACATCTATACTAAAGATCTCACTATTAGCGAGATAATCGCAAATCTTCATCATCCAAACCCAAGTTAAAGCTTTATAAGGAAATTCTATATCATTTATACCATTTTCTTTTTTAGATCAATTACATTATATGTTCTCTTTTCTTTCATATTTTTTGGTCTCTTGCTCCTTCTAAAAATAGTTTGGATTTTTATTCAGCACGTGTCTTAAAACAAATATCCTTTTCTTATTAAAAAATGTATATGACGTTTTACTCTGTCTCTTACATTTTTATTAACATAGATGATTCATTTTCCTTCCAAATACCCCTTCACTCTTCTCAAAATTATCTACTTTCTCCACACCTTTACTTGTCCTTTCCTCATTAGTACATATCCTCAACTCATAGCTCTTCAAAAGATTCTACGATTTACAATAAGAACAAGAGAAGTATCAAGGAGGTTAAAGAATAAGAATAAGATTATGAGCTCATCCTTGAAGAAGAACACTCCCTCGATGAAGGACCGGTCAAAAAGAGAATGTTAAAGTAAAGCACCAAGGTTTTTCCCGAAAGATCCATAAATGAACTATGCTTAAGAGCCAATATTTTATTGGTATATACCTCTCCTTTAAATATTTTTAAATTGTTCCATTCTAATATATTATCGAGTTTCTCCCTATTGAACATTCGATTCATTCCTCCCTAATTTTTTAGTTCTAAAAAATGCCCAATTTTTTTATCCGAAAAAAGGTCTTTCTCCACAAAAGTCAAACAAAATCATCTCCATCAACCCTCATTTTATTTCAAAAGCTTTCATTTTAACAATAATGGTCACAACAATTTCATTCTAAGCGGTTGGAATAGGGCACAAGAACCATGTGGTAATGTTTTGAAAAGAAAATGTGAAGCTTTTATGTATTCTAAAACAATCTGCAATCATGCTCAACCTTCGCACACTTGTTCCTTTCTCCAGATATTTTCCTTGCTCATAAACTCTTAAACCATTACCTTCTCGGTAAAACAAATAAAGCCAGAAACATTTCACCACATGAAGCCATTCTCTTGTATCATCTCTACTCAAATATTCCCATAAACTTTTGCAAAATAATAATTAGTAACATGTATCATAGGGCATTTGTCTCCCCCAATCTCTCTTACAAAATTTCTCTTGGTCATTTCTTGATTAAAGTTAATAAAATTCCTTCATCATCCAACCAACACAACTTTGAGCCCACTTGAAGATGTGATATTCGCTTTATCAAAACCATGAACATCTTTATCTACAATGGCGAATACATTGATCAATATTTTTTTTAAATCTCCCCGACTCTATTAAAGAAAAGTTTGTTGATGACATTACTAAAAAAACTATCTCTACGGGACCCTCCATAGATTCCCTCAACATCCCTCCTCGTACAGTCATACCTCTATCCCCACCTAGTGTTCGTCCCACTCCTTTCAAAACGTCTCAAAATTCCTCTCCAAACTTTGTTACCAAAGAAGACCTTAACAAGATCGAGAGTTCCCTTATGAAAGTGATTAAAGATGGTTTATCCGCTATTAAAGAATGTTTTAATAACTTACAAGAAATATTTTAACATCTCAACAATGAAGTTTCTTGCCTATGAAAAAATTATGCTTGAATAAGTCCCTTCATCTTCTCTCTTCACTACTCTTACTTAAAAGGTTTTATTTAAACAAATAGTTAATTTGTTTGGGTTCTCTCTACTCTCTCTTTATGATTTATACTTTTGGTTTGTAATCTAATTTCTTTGTTTTTAAAATTATATAGCTTCAATTAGAATAAAAAGATTAAGTAAGTTGGATTCACTCTTGCAAAAGCCTTCGGTAAAACCTTCTATACCTACTCTTTGTTCATTCTTTTGTTAAAATGATTAGGTGGCATAGTTATGTGTAGTTGAAATTAACTTGCTATTTAGCTTGGGTTGGCTCATTTTGATTTTGTTATATGAATAAATTCTAGATAAAAATTCTGTCTTTTTTATGATTATGTTTATTATGAAGGAGAGTTAAACTCTATATGTGCGTTATTATTTCATATGTTATATGCACATTGATAAGGGGGAGCTTAACTCCCTTAATTTTCCATGAATTCATATCATTCCTATATGTATTAGTGAAATATTTGTCATCATCAAAGAGGGGTAGAATGTTGGCATATAGTCCCTCCTATATGTTATTTTTCATATGACAACTCCTTAGTTTATAATATGCTTAATCTTACCTAAAATGTTTAACTCTACTTTGCATATCTATACCTAAAACACTCTTGAATCTATCCCTTATGACTTGAGGAGTTACATTTTGTATCTCGATATCACTTAAAAGTTGAATGAGACATTAATCATGTTAACGTCGAAAGGATATTTTCAAGAAGGTGCAAGAGACTTAAGACCTGTTTCTTGCGTTAATTTTGGGTATAAGATCATTGTAATAATATTAGCTAATAGACTACATGATTATATGTATACTATTTTTTCTCTAGCACAAGATAATTTTATATAAGGAAGGACGATTCTAGATAATATTATATTTGTGCAAGAAGTTTATTTTGTTAAGAAAAGTAAGGAAAAGAAATCTCGGAACATTGTTGGTGTCAAGTTGGACATGGCTAAGGCATATGATGAGGTAAACTGGAAGTTCTTATTAACGACCTTTCACAAATTAGGTATATGTGAGACATGGATCAAATGGATATACAATTGCATCTCCTCGGTAACCTTTCAGTTAACAATTAATGGGGAGCGTCTACAAAAAATTTCATCCCAAAGAGATTTACGACAAGGGATTCATTATCTCCATTTTTATTCTTATTAATGATGGAATTGCTAATCTCCCTTATCGAAGATAGGGTTACTAAAGGACAGATTAAGGTAGTAAAATTTCTCAGAACTGCCCAATAATATCTCACTTACTATTTTCAGACGATTCATTATTTCTTCTTTCCTTAGATAATGAAGATGTCAAATATTTCCAAGAATGCATTAATACTTACTATACATGATTAAGATAGAGAAATAATTTGAATAGATTAGCGGTATGTTTTAGTAAAACCACACCAGAAAAACTAAATAGATATGTTGTTGGCATATTACATATACAGGAAAACGAGGATTTGGTAAATACATATGAATATATTTATGCCACAAAAGATCAAAAGTGGACTCACTGTCATGGCTTGCAGATAGTTTTTTTCCTCATCACACGGATGGAAATCACTATTGTTATCTGATGGAGAGAACGAGATCCTAATCAAAGCCATCTGACAAGATACGTATGCGATGTCGGTATTCTCTTTCCAAATAATTTATGCAAAAAACTAGCCATCATGGTATCAAATTGGTGGAACTAGCCATCATTAGGTAGCATGGGAGACACTATTGGTTAGGGATGTCAATGGTTACGATTAGAAACTGAAACCGATAATAACCGAACCGATTAAAATCCAAATTATATAACCGTGGTAAAAACCATTAGTGGTTTTTGAAAAGAGTAACCGATGGTTAAAACCGTTAGGTTATGGTTTTAGATAAAAATAAAATCGAATAACCGAAAACCGTTTATTATCATATATATTTTTTCAAATTGTATAATAATTTAGGTTAAATCAGATATATTTATATTTTAAAACAAAATCCAAATACTAGATTAACAAACTAAATAATAAATATGCTATTTAATTAAAGACAAACACAATATTTTATATAACTTAGAGATTTTTCATATATTAGTATTTTTATTTGATGAAAAATAATAAATTTATTAAATTATCATTTGCTTATGGTTAAAAACCGCAAGACCATTTAAAAAACTGAAACCGAATAATACGGTTATGGTTTTGAAAAGTGTAACCGATGGTTAAAACCATTAGGTTATGGTTTAAAACAAAATAACGGTTATGGTTATGGTTTTTAATTTTTTTTTAAAAACCGAACCGTTTCCATCCCTACTATCGGTCGATAAAATGTTGGGGGGAATTAGTTTTTTGGATTTTAAATGCATGAATAGGTTATTGTTGGCTGCCCAAGCATGACGTATCTTTAATAATACAGAGTCATTAGGAGCTCCGGTTCTAAAAGGTATATACTATTCAAATTCTAATATTATGAACATTAAGCTAAGATAGAGTAGGTAAGGATCTTGGGCTAGTATACTTGAATGACGAGATTTATTGAAAGCTGAAGGACGTGACCAAATCGAAAATGGAAGGATTGTTGATATTTGGAAGGATAAATAGCTACCCACAAACTGCTAGATAAATAAAAGACATGGAGACAATTATAACACGTAACAAATCTCATGCAACATGATGAGGATGTGTGGAATTTGAAAATTCTCGATGATTTATTCCCTTCACCAATCATAGGCAAAATTACTAGAATCAAGATTATGCAAAGATATCCACCAGACAAATTAATATGGCCGCACTCAAAATCAGGTGAGTATTTCACTAAGACAGGTTATCAAGTTTTAACTACTATAGATAAGGATAAACATGGCCAAACATCGACTAATATATCCAACTGCTGCAAGGATCTATGGACGTGTGTTTGGAAGTCTAATGTACTGACTAAGGTACACATCTTTATGTGGGAATATTGTAATAGGGTGTTGCCTGTTGCAGTTAACTTACGTAAAAGAAAATGTTCCTCGATTGATAAATGTAATTGGTGTACAAATAAGAAGGAGACTGTGGAAGAGTTAATTCTATTATGTCCAATTAGCATGAAAATATGGGCCACAACTTTATTACAGGTTAGGGTTGATCAATGAATGTGGAATTTAGAGGGTTGGATGCTCCGCCGAATACATTTATTAAATGTAGTTAGGATACCAAGGTGGTAATGACATATATATTATTGATGATTTGTACTATTTGTAAATAAAAAATGAAATCATATTATGATAAACACAATATGTACATCATCCGGTGGTTATTCAGACTAACATGATGACAGAAATGTATGGGATGGAATGGAACAAAATAGTGGTAACTACTCGTCGCGATGGAGATAAGATGGAGCAAAATAGAGGGATTGATGCTAGTTTGTGGGATACTACTTTCCAGTGTGATGGATTTTTTTTGTAACATGTGGGCACCAACCAGATTCGGTGTTGTGGAGATCCATAGGATGTCGCATGCAGTTATAAACCACTCTAAGTCTACAGTATGTTCTTTGATATTGGAAGGAGAATCATTGCTATATTTATCATCGACAAAGGTTTGTGGACAATACCTAAGAGTTGAAAAATCATTTTCTCGGATAATCTTGAACTTATTCAAGGTCTTCAAGGTGGTCGTTAAAACCAGTATTACAAATAATTGTGGAGTTATAGAGCAGGGTTGGACTGATCAAGTTCTTTCACATCCTTAGGAGCTAGAATACCTATGCAAAAAATATTGCAAAGCCATCTAGACATATGACTAAAGAGATTAAGAATGAGTTATTTGGTTTATACATATTTGTGTGTATTATTCAAGTTACAAGATCCATCCTTATATAGATGAGGCAAATACCTATTTACTGTGATTACATTCGTATGTATATGTATACATCAATATAACAAACTCTAACAACTTATTTAACTTGTCTTTGAGGATGGCCCGTCATGATGCTGAATGTGCATGACTTGCATGCTTGCCTTATCTACCTTATCATCCCCTCTCAAACTGAGTATGTGTAACATAGAAAGTTTGGAGAGGAGATAAGAAAATTAAGTAGACAATACCCTTTAGTAAAGATATCTGTAATTTCTTTTTAGTTGAGACATAGTCCAAAATAAATTTCTTAACATCTACATGTTCCCTTGTAAAGTGGTAATCAATTCCAATATATCTTATTCGAATATAAAATACTAGATAGATAGCTAAAGCAATTGCAAACAAGTTATCAAAAGCAAGAGTAGGAGTAAAAATTGGAATATGTAAACTTTGTAGAAGATAAGTTAACCATTTTAGTTCAGTTGAAACATGGGACATAACTCTATATTATGCCTCTGTAGAGGACCTAACAACCGTTGAGCCAAGACAAAGCCAATATCCAGTAGTAGACCTCTTATCTGATACATTAGATGCACAATCTAAATCAGAAAAGCCATGCAACTTTGTGGAAGGAGTAGAGTTCAACCCAAAATGTAAAGATTCTTTAATATATCTCAAGAGGCGTTTTAGAGTATCATAATCTGCATTAATAGGATAATGCATAACATGAAAAAGAAGATTAACTGCAAAGGCTATATCAGGTCTTGAAATAGTAATATAATGTAGAGCACCAATTAGACTTCTAAACATAGATGGATCAGAATAAGGTAAGAGACTATCATTAGTCACAATACTATATTACTCAAAGAGGGTGTTGGTGGGGCTTTACAATCATCTAGATCGGCTTTGTGCAGTATGGAGGAAGCATAAGGTGACTGAGTAACAATTAATGAGTCTTCAGAATGAAGGTCCACCAATCCAAGAAAATAAGATAATTTCTGAAGTATTTGCATAGAAAATCTAGACCTTAATGAAAATATAATTCTTGAAATAGTTTCAGCATCATCACTAGTAATCAAGAGGTTATCAACATAGACAAGTATAATGGTGATTGCACCAGCACATCCTTTAACAAATATAGATGATTCATCGGAACTAGAGGAAAACCATGCTCAATAAGGAATGAAGCAAGCAACTGATATCATGCTCTTGGTGCTTGCTTCAAACCATATAATGACTTATTTAACTTGCAAACATAGTGAGGATTATAAGCATCAATAAGTCCTAGAGTTTGAGTCATATATACCTATTCCTCCAAAGTGCCACGCAAGAATGCATTTGACATATCAAGTTGTTGAATACACTAATTGTTTGTAACAGCCTATGCTGTAGATATCGCCGCCTAGGCGCGCCTAGGCGCCGTCTAGGCGTCAACTCCCCCCTCAACCGCTTACGCCTAGTAAAAATGCTAGGCATTTTCGCCCAACGCCTTAGTCGGCGTGGAAGAGGCGCCTAACCCGCCTAGGCACCGATTAATGGCAAAAACTTGCCGCCTAGGCCCTCCATTAAATTTATTTTACTCTCGAAAATTCTTGAATTGATATTATAACTCTAATTTTAGTATTTTTCATATTCAATATAGTGGTGTTAGGTTAATTTTATGACTTAAATAGATAAAATTATCATAATTATACACACGTATTACTAAATATATAAATTACATAGCAGGATTCAAAACCGCGTAATCCCGCCTAGGCCCCGCGTAGTCCCTCCTAGGCACTAGGCCCCAGTCGACCGCCTCGGCCGCGGAACCGAGATCTACAACATAGGTAACATCTAGAGAAGGAATAACCCTTATGGTTTGATGTTTTACCACATGACTAAAGGTCTCAGTGTAGTCTAGACCATATTCATGCAAGAAAACCTCTAGCCACATGCCTGGATTTATATCTAGAGATGGAACCATCAACATTAGTTTTTATTTTATAGATACACTTAAAAGATATAGGTGATCTTCCATGAGGTGGAGGAACCATTTTCCAACTACGTTGGCCTAAGAGAGCAGCAAATTCATTTTTCATAGCAAACTGCCAACAAGGAAACTTAGAAGCTTCTTTTTATGTAGTAAGTTCAAGAGAAGAGGGAGTAAGAATAGTAGATCGCACCTTATAAGTAGGTTTAAGAGAGTCGGTTTGATACCTAGTGACCATGTGATATTTAGGGAGAGGAGATTAAGGTGGTGATGTAGGTGAGGAGGGTGAGATAGGAGAGGTAGAAGAGGTAGAAGGTGACTCAGAAGGAGAGACAAGAACAGAGGTATCTAGAGAAGAAAGATCAATAGAAAAACCAACGACATCTTTATAAGTAGAACTAGATAAGTCAAGTAAAGTAGAAGATCTAGAAAGAGAAGAATTAAAGGAAAGAAGAGACACTTTAAGTTGGCGATCCTTAATTAACCATATTTTGTGAAGAGGGTCGTCAATTAGAAGAAATGAATAGCGCCATTAGCATGCTCTAAGTAACCATGAGCTTCAAACACAATCTCTAATTGAGCTTTCCATATAATGTGATTTGCTGCATTTGATTTAATTTGAAGTAGAGGCACTCAATAAATGAAGTGGAAGCAAACCAACGAATATAGAGGAAGAAGGTGGGATAATCGTTGTAGTAGTCGACATGAGAATCTAAAAGGACAAAGAAAAGAAACTCTAATAATGGTGAAATTATGAGAGTTTCAAAGAAAATTCCTTCTAAACTCTGATAAAAAGATTAAGAAAAAGTTATTTGTTTTATATATAATTGTGTGATTTAATCAAGTACAAGAGCCCTTCTCATATAAATGAGACAAAAACCTATTTAGTGAGTATATTTTTATGTATATGTATCTATTTATATAACAAATTCTAACAATTTCTTTAACTTTTTTTGAGATGACCCTTCATAATATTTAATGTGCATGAACATGCTAGCTATATTTACCTTATCAAGGTATCACACTGTTGACATGACAAAATAAGAAGGTTAGGGATAGGATAACCTAAGTTGGAATACATATTTTTAAAATAATATGAAAGATTCTAAATTACCAAAAACAAAAAGATAAAAATTTCAACCTTTTTCTCCTTTTCTCTCTCTCCCTGTAATATAGTAATATAAAACTTGTGTCTTTTTTTTTCCAAAAAATATCCTTACTTAATCATGTTATTTCAAAAAAACAATTAAGTACTCCTTCTATAATCATAATTACATTCATAGTTTCCATGATCTTTTTATTACACCATACTAGTATATCTACTAGTAGGACTTTCCAAATTCCCCTTGAGACTTGTGAAACAAATGATATTACCTCTTTTTTGTCAACGAATATTTTCACCTCCATAACAAAATAGACACGTGTCAATAAAAACCTAAAGCAAATCATTTTATTTACCTTTACTGCAACAAATCTTCTTAACCCTCTCTCACACAAAAATATCATACTCTCACACTTATTGTGACCAAACAAAAAAACTATGTCTTGGAATACGAACGGACAACAAAGCCTATCTCCAAAATTAGGGGGAATCAGTTTATAAGGACCAAAGACCATTCCACTTCCCATTTAAAATCCCACCTCCAACTAACCTCTAACTAGTCTAACTAGTAGTAGTATTGTACCAAAATGCCCCCCAACCCATTTCCTCACAGTGTGCTCACAGTGACCCACTAAAATGCTACACACAAACCCTATTAGGAGCTCCGGAAACCCCCACCCCTATCCCATTTCTGTTTCACTCTCTCTCTCTAATCTCTCTCTAATCTCTCTCTCTCTCTCAACATTCCCGATCGAGCCCCCACCATCCCCTCCACCTTCATCACTGCACCACCACCTTCATCACCACCAAAAACCCGCCCCCACCCACCTACTCACCACCGCCGACGAAGAGACCACCCACACCTTCATAACCACCAAAGCCCCCACCTTCATCACTGCACCGCCACCTTAACCACCAACGCCGACGAAGAGCCCCACCACCACAGACCACTGCGGAGAGCCCCACCACCACCAAGCCCTCGCCACCCCTGCCACTCTCCTCGCACAGCCACTCACCACCACAGCCTCTCTCCTCGCACAGCCACTCATCACCACAGCCTCTCTCCTCGCACCACCACAGCCACTCTCCTCGCACCACCACAACCACTCTCCTTGCCACCACCACTGCTGCAAGATAGCCACCACCACTGCGCGAAGCCACACAGCAGCAGCACACCACCGCAGCAGACAAATGTCACCACCACGATCTCGCTGCTCCACCACACCTTTGCCGCCGAGTTCGAGTTCGTGGCCTCCGAGATCGAGTCCAAGAACGATTGCACCTTCAGATCTCGCCGCCTCCCCTCCAGTCTCTGCCGACGAATCAGATCTGCTAATGGGGCCACCACGACGGAGCACCTCGATCCAGTCCCACCACGTCGATCCAGTTCTCCATCGCCGCCCAGCTCCATCGAGATCGTGATTGGGTTTTTTTTTTACTAGGCCAGCCCCATATGCTGAGAATATTAATTTTTTTAATTTAATTCATTCTTGGGCCAGACCCATTACTATAAATGTGATTGGATTTCTTTTTCTTTGTTATTGGGCCAGCCCCAACTTGTGTATTTTGTGGTGCTGGTTACAGCCCATATATTGTGTGTTTCGTTACTTCTTGTTGGGTACGGTCCATATACCTATAAAAGACATTTAATGTCTTAATAAAATAAAGACGGTCTAAAAACACATTGCAAGAAACGTGTTGGGTACAGCCCCAAAAAGAATTCGTGTGATATGGGTCTGGCCCCATATCACTATAAAAACATAAAACTTAGTAAAAATGACTATAAAAACTCATTGCAAAAAAGTGTATTGGGTCTGTACCCATCATGTTATAGGTTAGAGTTTGATAAAACACGGCTTGGGTCTGTACCCATAACGTAAGAGGGTAAAATGGGAAAGTTTCAAACCAGCAAAGTTAGCCTAGGACTTAAAAAAGGATTTTTTTTGAACTAGGATTTAAAATTGGAAGTTTTCAAAAGTTGAGGTGTATTTTGTATTTTCCTCCCAAAATTATCGCATCGCCTAAAATAAATATAAAATAGTAAATGAGAAAAAAAATTACAAATTTGCAAGACAATATATATAATAGGTACTATTATATACTAGGACTATTAGATAAGTACTACTACCTTAGAACAAAAAAAAAAAAAAAAAAAAGATAAGTACTACTACCAAATAAATATCGTATAAGATTACAATGACCCTGGCCTCAATGCAAAAAAGAAGGGACTATTTGGTAAATAAACTAGAAAGGACTTGAAAAGAAATTAAAAACGAAAATAAAACAAAAAAGGTCACCTCCTTTTGTCTCTAAAATATAAAACTTGTGTCGATCGATATAAAAATCATTAAGACCTTTTAGAAAGGGTAGTCAAACTATTATATGCAGAAGAAGAAGATTGATACAATATATGGCCACTTTAGAAGCACTTTCTTCAACCGAACTAGTGAATTTCATCATCTATGATACAATTTCAGCAACCCCTTTTAGCTACCATAATCCTCATCAATACAACAACACTTCTGAAACTACTAATAATAGCTTCGACGATGGTTCTTTACAGCAGCTCAATAATGGCGGTGGCAGTAATGGTGGTGCTGTAGCCATGGAAATGCTGAAAAACTCACCATCAGTTCTTGTTGGATTAGAAAGCTGCACTACCCAAAACAATACGCAGAGTTTAGGAATTCAAGGAGGAAAAAAGAAGAGAAGAAGAAGACAAAAAATGTGCAAGAATAAAGAGGAAGCTGAGTCACAAAGGATGACTCACATTGCTGTTGAAAGGAATCGAAGGAAACAAATTAATCAACATCTTGATGTTTTGAGATCTATTATGCCACTATCTTATGTCCAACGGGTATTTTTCTTCCACTCCTTTTTTTTAGGTCACGTTATACCATTTCAGAATTTTGTGATGATTGAAAATTGTAACAATTATCAATCTTAAATTATTGTATGTACTTAATAAAATGAATCCTTGGACATTTTACAACAATTGTTGATGTTTTCTTAATAAGAGTTAAAATATATCTAATTAAAGATTAATTAACCTAATCTCACGTGAAAACTATCAGAATTGAATACACAACCCTTGATCCATGGATTTTTGGAAGTTTTTTACCCGAAATTATTTGAAATTTGGCAAAATTATGTATTGTTAAATGCCCTTTTCTTTGATTCCTGTTTAAACATTTTTAGCTTTATTAGTTCGAATTCAATGACATTATGCAGTGAGGGTTTTATATTGAAGAAGGCTTACAAATACTCTATTTGTTTAAACTTTTAATTTATCGTATCTAACAAATATATGTAGCCTCGTGGAGTTGAATTTCTTGGTATATTTGGGTTGAATCAAAACTTTTTGTAAATACTCTATATATTAAATTCAGTTTTATGTAGGTACGATATATTCTTTGACAAGATATAAGACACGCATGAATACGAGGCTAGCTAGAATGTTTTATAGATTGATGCACAACTCTCAATGGTATTACTAATTAATTAGGTTAACAAATACCTGGATTACGAAGCTAAGTATTCACATGGTTAGAGTGCAGGCCAATAAAGTACACATAATAAACCTTTCAGGCCCTTTGAAAAGTTAATGAGTTAGTCTACAATTTTCTATATTAGGGGAAATAAATCTCAATAGATATCAGTCATTGTTTGAACAAAAACTATATGTTGTTGCTGAAAATATCTAACTCTTCGAAGTAATTATCAACATTTATTTTCTTATAATTATTTTTCTTATAATGATTATCTGAAGTTAAAATTTGTTTTTAAGACCTCAAAATCTTACTGAATTTCTGAAAATATCTCCAATTAATTACATGCAATTGTTTTAGAAGACTTTTGTTACTATTAGTTGTACCTTAATTCTTATTGAAACTCTTAAAGGAAAAAGTTGTATTATTTAACATGTAGTGACAACACCTTTTTTTGTTTTTACATATTTTAACTTTTTATTAATTAATAATCCTGGCTTTGTTTCTATAATAGGGTGACCAGGCTTCGATAGTGGGTGGTGCTATAAATTATGTGAAGGAGCTTGAGCAGATGTTACAGTCACTCGAAGCAAAAAAAATCCTATCACAACCACAACAACACCGTGTAGAAACATCAGAAAACACCACCACCACCACCATGCCCACCGGAACCCCATTTGCTGAGTTTTTCACATATTCTCAATACACTTGTTCTCAGTTTCCGAACAATTCCACCACAAACAGTAACATTAACGCAATAGCAGACATTGAGGTTACATTAATCGAATCTCATGCAAATGTAAGAATCCTTTGTAGAAGAAGGAGAGTTAGACAACTATCAAAAATAATTAGTGCATTTCAGACAGTTTTGTACCTTAGTATACTGCACCTCAATGTCACAACTTTGGACCCATTGATTCTCTACTCTATTAGTGCAAAGGTACGTATATAGATTAACCATGCATGTGTAGTACGTCCTCATTTGTATAGTACTATTTGGTTGATTATTATTTCTAGAAAATGACTAGAGGCTAGAAGAATCTACTTTTATCATGCTACACGCATTGTAACGTAATCTATAACGTCCGTAGAAAATGTTTTGAGATAAACTTTTTTTTTTTTGGGTTCAGTCTTTTTTTTTTTTTTGTCAGGATTTGGGTTCAGTCTTAATAGGTCTAATTTTACTTGGAAAAAATGATAGGCCACGATAGATGGTTAAGGCAACTGTGGAGAGTAAGGATTGGTTTTACTCAGTTTTAAGGATAAAGGTAAATTAATGTTAACGATTTCAGTTCAAAAATTTAAACGTAATTTAAGGGTAGGGTAAAAAATGTTTACTCTTGGGTTAAGTTTCGATTATCTTCGGATTATCTCTATTGGTCAATCTTTTTTTAACACATGAAAAAAATACTAAAAACGACAAAGAGTATGGAAAAATTTAAACATTAAACATTAAATTTGCGAATAATACTTACTAGAAACTTAAAAATAAAAGTTACAAAATCAATATTACAAATCAAGAATAATGTTACAATTCGAGAAATGAAAGAGATAATGGACTAATGGACCTCTTGTCTGTTTTTAACGTAGTTTGTATTTTTTTTAAATGAGCTAAAGTAACGGGTTGTTCGGTTTTAGGAAGAACAACCCAAGACACAAGGTAACATAAAAAGGTAAAAAAATGAGGATAACAATGAAGGAGAATGGATCAAATGTTATTTTAAACCATATGGTAATTTTATCTATTTTTCGGGTCGATTTGCGATAACACTAGGCCGGTTTTCGGTTTAGATAATAATACTCCGTCCTAGTTGCAACCACCTTTGTTGAGATTTTTTATCGAATATTTGTTATCTTAAAAAAAGAGTTATACATATAATTTAATCTAAAAATTATAACCAACATTTCAAAAATATGATAATAATATATACCATTTAAAATCATACTACCTAAATACCATTCAATGACGTGGCGTAAATTAGTTGGTTATAAATCATTAATCAATTTATTTTCTTGATCCAATATACGATTTATTACCAACCAATTCACGCCATGACATTAAGTAGTATTTGAGTGGTATAATTTTGGATGATATATAACATTTCTCAATATGATATTCCTAGTTTGAACTTGTTAAAGTAATTTTTTTATTTTAGTATACAGTCCCTTATTTTCTTTAGATATGATATTTAGCTTAGATAATAGAATATTTGTATAGTTGGTATAAAAATTCAAATTAACAACCCGTTAATAAACTATTAAATCATTTCCCATAATCTATTTCACAAGCACCCATTATAGTTTAGATAGAACTAACGTCATATTTTACTTAAAGAAAAAGACTTTTAATCCAGCAGGGCTTGTTTTTAGTGTTACTTTTAGTAATATAATAAAAAAAGTAATGATATATATTATTTAAATTTAATAATTAAATAATATAATTTGATTAAATTTTATTATTTCATTTATGATATCTTAATCAAATTATATTATGACATTAATGATAATATTTGGTAGTGTTTTCATTAATTATTTTATCTGTTAAGTTTTATGTATCCACATTTTTGTGCAAGAAGAATTAACAAAAATATTTTATGACACTTATAATAATATTTTCTTTTAAAAAAATTAGACAAATTAAATTGAAGAAAGGAAATACATATATTAGAATTCTTTAAATTAAATAAAATATGATATGAAACTTTTACCTACTGATAAAATGCTATTAATTATGGCAACTATCGACCTTATATATATGTAGTGATTTAGTACCTTGATGTGAGCTAAAAGAATCTTCTCAATAAAGTTCAAAAGATAATGTCCAATGTCCATTGTGACAAATAAATATATATGAAGAGGGTAATTTGGGTAGTTTACTAGGTATGCATTCAATTATTTGACGAAGCAATGATGGGGGCAGAAAGAGGCAGAAAGGGGGGTTTGTTTCCCATATTTGTTTGTAGAGTTTTCCAATAATAGCTTCTACTTGTCTTTAAGTAATTATTATGAGGAAAAAACAAATAAATTGTTTCCTAAATAATTGAAATATGTTTTCTATGAGTAATGATAATTAATTCAAAATATGTTGATCTTATAATTTATATTATATTAGAAAGTTATAATAATTTAGAAAAGTTTTTAATCCAAAATAAAATTCATCATCACATAATATTAATTTTAGCCATTTAAACATTGATCTTATAATTTTGAAATATGTTGATGTAGGTGGAAGAAGGTTGTCAATTCAATTCAGGAGATGAGATAGCTAATGCAATTCACCACATACTTCGAATAATTGAGGAGGAAGCTATTAACGACCTATGTTGTCAAGCATCTATGTGATTGTAAAAGAGAATCATAATGTTTCATTATTTTATTATATTGTTAACGTTTTAGTAGCTCTTTATTTATTTCGTTGTGTGTATAGCTGTAATTTGTGTAGGAGTATATATCCAGGTAATGGGTAATTAAGCACGATTATTTGATTTCATTAAATCCTAAATTTAATATAGCTGGTGAGAGTAGCAAATTAACTAACACTACTTGAACTAGAATAATATGTTGATATAATATTAATGTTCCATATCTGCAGCTCATTGAACTCTTGATGATATTTGAGAAAGACAAAACCACATAAACTTCCATGGAATTTCATAGGCTTATGTTTTAGTGTCGGGTTGAAAATGTTTTTCAAGATTTAAAAATGCTTCTACATCTTTATAAATGCTTATTTAGAAGGCTTCATATTAGAGTAATAAAATGTTTTTAGAATAAATTTAAAATATTTGAAATAATTATAAACAATAATTTTGAAATTTAAAATTATTTTAAAAACGTTTTTCACTCTAAAATAAATAATTCCAAGCATGCTTTAATGGATAATTTTTGTATTACCTAAGTATAGTTTAACCTTCCTAAGATAATAAGCTCAATTATATAAGAATTTATATATTAAAACAGATTTTTTTAACCTGGTAAAATTTTGTACATAAAATATTCTAAGAACAAAAAAAATATGTATAAGAAGTTAAAAATCATGAACCATAAATTAACAATTGTATGGATATGTGTTAATATATTAAAAAATAACCTTAACCTTAACCTTAATCTTAACTTTAATTTTAAGCTTAACCTTACCCTAAACCTTAACCTTAACCTTCATCGTAAACTTAACCTTAACCATGAATTTTGAACCTTCAACCTTGAGCCATAAACCTTAAACCTTAACATTTAAGACTAAAACGTAAAGTTCACTGTAAAACTTGAACTTTAAACCCAAAACTCCACTTTCATCTTAACCATAATCTTAACCCTACCCTAACCTCATCCTTAACCTTAAGGTTTAAACCTTAGTTCATACCTTAACTAAATGAAAATATATCGCGCTGATATTCGACCTCAAACCTTAAATCTTATAACCTTAACCTTAATTTTAACCTCAACCCTAACACTAACCTTATCTTGAACCTTAAGGTTTGAACCTTAATTCTAACCTTAACCAGATAAAGATTCATCGCGTTGATATTCGATCTCAAACTTTTGTATGTAGATATAGTGAACTTCATAGTGTGTGGATTATTCCCCTCGAAAATCAGTTTCCATCAGAAAATCCACTTCATCTCATCAACGCATGCCTCCATATGTCATCATCCTACTCACACCCTCACTATTGTACATCATAACCCCAACTAACCGTAAAACACTCTCATACACAACACCACCATTGTCGCCTCTTATTCGCTTTACATTACAACTATCGTACAACATAACCATCGTCTTCATTTTTTTAATTTTATTACAAAATAACACGTAACTGTCTTCTTCATAAAAAATTGGAAACAACCATGTAACACCATCATTTGTGTACACATTCATGTAAATGTATGTGTGTTTATGTGTGTTTGGATCAGGTTGTGGTGTTAAAGTTTGTTATTTTGATTTTATATGCAAACTAGGATAAATGTTAGAAGAGGAGTAAAATTATAAGAAAATTTATTCTTTAAAATTTACCTTTAAAAAAAGTTAGTTGTTTAAGAAATGAACTATGTACTCTCTGTATTATACCTTAATTATTAACTTACCCCCAAAATTGTACAAAATATTTACTTACTCCTTGTACTTTAGAACGTGCATCGTTGCCCTTTTGGAAGAAATCTATCAAAAAAGTACGTCAGTTGAAGGGGTAAATATGCAGTTGTGTTTTAGTTAGGGGGCAAAAAAGGAGTAAAATTATAAGAAAAATTGTTCTTATAAGTTTACAATTTTAAAAAAAAAATAGTTTTTAAGACAATTTTCATAATTTCTTAGGGTACATGCACTATTTACCCCATGTGCTATATCCCGATTGTTAATTTTTTTCCCCAAGTTGTACAAATTGTATACTTACCCCTTGTACTTTAAATCGTACATCATTGTCCTTTTGGACGAATTTCGTCCAAAAAATATGTCAGTTAACAGGGTAAACAAATAATTGTGTTTTAGTTAGGGGGTAAACAGACAAAGATTTTTTTAAGGGGTCAACTAACAAGGAGTTTGATTCTTAAGGGTCTACTGGCAAACTTTTCTGACTACTTTTGTCCAAAATGGGCAATGAGACACGTGTATAAAGTATATGGAATAAGTAATTGACAATTAGAGTATAGTAATGTTCTTTATTCAATTTATTATTTTGGTTGATAATTAAATACAAGTTCTCCTACTTCAATGGTAAAAAATCTTTACTATACAAGATCGATAGTTAGTCCTAGTGGTTAGACTACTCCGCAAAGACCAAGGTCTTGGGATCAAATCTTTTTGGAGTAAAAATGACTCTGAGTCCAAAGTGTCTCTCACATGTATTCAAAAAAGTATCTTTTTTTAACTAAGAAGACATGAAATGAAAAGAAACACCAAAATTAACAAATGCCGACTGTGATGAACCCCTCAGAAATAGTAAAAATGTTGCAGTTCCTTTGCCTTGACCAATGGCTCTGTGACTAGCATCTTTTGCGAGTTTGTCTTCTTGGCTATTCCACCTCATTGGGATATGTTTGAAGGTGATAGGGCCAAACTCCTCAGCTATCTGTTTAATTTTCTGGATGATCGATTGAATTTTCAAGCTCGTTGCTGACACTTGCCTAATACCTTGAATAATGTCAAGGTTATTTGAACAAATTGTTTTATCTTCGTCTTGGTACTATTTATAAACTTTACAACCCGTATCTTTATGAAATTGAAAAATCTAGTTTCTTCATAGGTTTTACTGAAAGATGTATCACACAAAAAAGTGATAGAAGCTTCTTGTGGTGAGGATTCTTTCTCTTGATTAATCATTCTAGGTTGCTCTTGATGTAAAATGGGATTAAAGTTCCTCCAAACTGTGTTATACAAATCTTTCATTAGCTTGTTTGTTGAAAAGATAATTTTAGCTACATCAACACACTCTTCATGAATAACTTTCATCTTAGACTTCCAGATGTTCCACATATATATCATAATACAACCGATAACTTTGTTAAGATCTCATCCGCCTTTGGAGTAATTATTAGCTATATCTAATATCCGACATTTGTAGATTGATCGGTGTCAACCTTAATTTGAAGTGAAGAACCTGTCCAAATAGCTTGACTAATCTTACATCTAATAAGATTGTGTGTAACTGTTTCAATACTACCTTGACACCAGATGCATTCATTAGTATATGCACACTTTCTTTTGTATTTTTTCTTTGTTGGAAACGCATTATTACATGCCTTCCAAATAATTTTTTTTTTATCTTCTTAGGGATATTAGACTTCCATATGGTTTTCCACAGGTCTATTTTGATACCTTCAAATGTGCAGGCCGATTGAGGTTGATGAAACACCTGTTCTTGTTCTTCTGATCTAGCTTTATAACCTGTATTAGTAGAGTATTGACCATTTGTTGAAAAAAGGACAAATTATCTTTCGAGTCAGTATCAATAATATGAATTCTAGTAATACAAAAGATAATGGATTTTTGAAATATATCATAAAAAATTTCATAATCCCGTTCATAAGAGGCATATTTCCATAATTAATTAACCTTATTGATTTTGAAGTTAGTAGTTTTTCCAGTTTCCAAATTTCACTTTGCCTCTATTAAAATAATTTTTAAGATTTTAATAAGGGTAAAGTGAATATAAAGGGTTAAAAGGTCTTGATTTTTGAAGCGAAGAAATATTTGAGAACAACTATTTTTAATAACGTGGACTAAAATTTGAAGACGAAGGTAGTATATCACCTCTTTTTATTTCATCCATATATCCCCTTATATATGAAAGTTTTAATCACTAATCAAAATTTCTCTTATTATTATTATTATTATAATGAAGCATAAAAATTATATAAAATCAAACAAAAATGAGTGATATATGGCAAAACTATATTAACAAATGATGGGCTTAAGCCCATGCTCATTAAAAAAATAGCCTATTAATAATCATAATATATTATTAATTATGTTACATAAATTTGTAATAAGTTATTAATTCAAAATCCTAATTTTGTTATTTACTTTTAATCTTTATAAACAATAATTACTTACAAGCATACATGATAGTAGTTTGTTATATTCTTATTTTGAATACATATGAGAGCCACTTTGACTCGAAATCATTTTAACTCCAATAAGATTCGATCTCAGGATCTTTTTGTCTCTACGGAGTAGTCTAATTACAAGACCAACTCTTGATTTTTAGTTTGTTATATTCTTTTATAGTCAAGCATTTTGATTTTTTATTTGTCAGGTATTTAAGCTTTTCCTATTTTTGTTAATTTGATTTATTACTTTTATTTGATCCTCAAGTATATATTTTACTGTTTATTATAAAGGGACAACGCCCAGTTAATTACACGAAGAGCGTAAGAATTCCCAATTAATTACAACTTCAACTTAATTCCCATTTAAACACAAAAAATTGGAAGATTACAAAAATACCCATAAGCCTATTAATTAATTATAATATTTATTTATTTATTAATTAATTTATTTTCATTTTTAATTTTTTTCAAAATTTTTTTATTTTGGATTTTTTTTCAAATTTTTTTTTCGAAATTTTTTTTTGAATTTTTTTCCCGAAATTTTGTGTACTAAGATTTGTGTGTTGCAGGAACACACAATTCTAGGATTTGTATGTTCAGGAATATACATAATTGGACCAACCAAAATCAAGTTTTGTGTTTTCTAGGAATACATAAGTTCGAGCTTTATGTGTTCCATGAATACATAAGTTCGAGTTTTATGTGTTCCGTGAATACACAAATTTGAGTTTTATGTGTTCCAAGAATACATAAATTTGAGTTTTCTGTATTCCATGAACACACAAATTTGAGTTTTATGTGTTCCATGAACACACAAATTTGAGCTTTATGTGTTCCAGTTCCGTGGAATACACAATTTTGACTTTTATGTGTTCCATGAACTACAAATTTAAGCTTTATGTGTTCCAATTCCGTGGAACACACAAATTTGAGATTTGTGTGTACCATGAACACACAGATCTAAGTTTTGTGTGTTCCACGAATACACAGAATTTGTACAAACAAAATCAAGTTTTGTGTATTCCAGGAATACATAAATTCGAGTTGTGTTCCATGAATATACAAATTTGAGTTTTATGTGTTTCATGAATACACAAATTTGAGTTTTATGTGTTCCATGAATACATAAATTTGAGTTTTATGTATTCCACGAATACACAAATCTGAGATTTGTGCGTTCTAAGAATACACAAATCTGAGATTTGTGTGTTGCAGGAATCACAGAATTGGAACAAACAAAATCAAGTTTTGTGTATTCCAGGAATACATAAATTCGAGTTTTATGTGTTCCATAAATACACAAATTTGAGTTTTATGTGTTCCATGAAGACACAAATATGAGATTTATGCGTTCCAAGAATTTACAGTTCTGAGTTTTGTGTGTTCTACGAATACGCAGAATTGGTACAAACAAAATCAAGTTTTGTGTATTCCAATAATACATAAATTCGAGTTTTATATGTTCCATGAATTTTGAGTTTTATGTGTTCCATAAATACACAAATCTGAGATTTATGCGCTTTAATAATACACAATTCTGAGATTTGTGTGTTCCACGAATACACAGATTTGGTACAAACATAATCAAGTTTTGTGTAAATTCGAGTTTTATGTGTTTCATGAATGCACAAATTTGAGTGTGTGTTCACGTATACACAAATCTGATATTCGTGCGTTCTAAGAATACACAATTCTGAAATTTGTGTGTTCAAGGTATACACAGAGTTAGAATAAACAAAATCAAGTTTTGTGTGTTGAACACACAAAACTCTAAAACATAAACACACAAAAATAACAAAAGAGTGTTGGACAAAAAGATAATATATCAATATAGTTAAAAACGAGTAAAAATAGGGTATATACGATTAATAAAGAGAAAAAATAATTTTGTTAAAAAGGAGAATCATTTAGATCGATTTTATGATCTTGTGTGTTACAGGAATACATAAATCTATATTTTTTGTGTTATAACAACACATAAAACGGAATTTTGATTTTAAAAAAAAAAACTTAAAAATTATTAAAAAAATTTAAAAAAAATTTAAAAATTAAAAAATATTAAAAAAATTAAAAAAAATCATATATGGGCAATAATGAAAGGTAAATATGACTATGTGTTTAATTAAGAATTAAGTTGATAATTTGTAAATAAGTAGAAAGTAATTTGATTCTTTTTTTTTTAGGTTTAAAAAGTGTGGAATTGCAATTATTTGGAAATTATTTCTTTTTTGAAACATAAAAAATAAATCAAATTAAAAACAAGAGATATTAGTTTAAAAAGTCCTTAGACCCAATACCCCACCCCCAACAAGTCCAGCTCTAGAGTTCTGCCTTATAGAGTCCAACGTTTTTAGCTAATACCATACATACCCCTACTACTAGATATCATATCCAATCTTTTCCATATTTATCGATATCCTAATATTTTAAAAACCCTAATTATTAGTTTTTTATTTCCTCTCTCTCTTTACTCTCTCTTTACGCCTCTCTCGAACAGACTCCATTATCGAAGCTCTGACAGCCTCTTCTGAGCCTCTTCTCCGGCGTCTTTCATGAAGCTCAGGCGAGCCATATTCCGCTCGCGTAGATCCGGTGAGAAGATCTCATTAAGGGTGAAGATCCCGTCAAATATCCTTCGAAGAGCGTCCATGGCGTGGTGGCAAACGACGGCGAAGATCCAGCAGCGAACAAGCTTCTCAACTAGGGTTGTAAACGAGTCGAGCCGAATACTAGATGTACAGTCTTGTTTGTTTAACTTCTCGAGCCGAGCCGAACTCAAAGTTAAACGAGTCGGGCCGAGCCGAGCTTAAATTTTAACGAGTCGAGCTCGAGCTTCCAATTATCCAAATCAAAACAATTTTTTTTTTTAAGTCGAGCACAAGTTTCTTATGAACAATTTGTTTTTTATGGTTGAAATGAGACTTTCTTGAACGGTTGGTATTTGATAGAGTGTGTGGTATGAAAATATGAAACATAACATTTATGAAAAGTAAATGTCTAAAGAAATTAAAAATATCCAGTTTAATATTGAAGGTTCAATAATATATTCATAATTAGACTATATATTAATTTATAATTTTTATAATTTTAAACGAGCTCGAGCAGGCTCGTTTACTTATCGAGCTTAAAATGGAGCTTGAGCTTGAGATTGTTTATATTCGAGCCGATATTGAACGAGTTTTTCTCCGAGCTCGAGCTCGAGCTGCTCGCGAGCGGCTTGGTTAATTTACAGCCCTATTCTCAACGGACCTGGCTGCATGGTGGTGGTTCGACTTGGTGTTGCGAAATGGTGGTTCTAGGTCACTGTGCAAGGTGGTGGTGCACATCACTGTCTTACATAATGAGTGAAGATCCCGTCGAATATCCGTCGAAGAGCGTCCATGGCGTGGTGGCGAACGGCGTCGAAGATCCAACAGAAAACAAGCTTCTTAATGGACCTGGCTGCGTGGTGGTGGTTTGACTTGGTGTTGCGAAGTGGTGGTTCTAGGTCATTGCGCAAGCTTCTCAACGGAAAAGATCATTGTCTTACATTGTTACACCATCAAGTTTAACTGTCAAACCATCGACTTTAAATGTCAAACTATCGACTTTAACTGTCACAACATCAGATCTTGGCACACCTTTGTTTACAAATGACACACCATTGATTGATACTGTCACACCATTGTTTGACAATGACAGACCATCGTTTTACAAAGTCACACCAACACATAACAATTTTCACACTATCGTTTAACAATGGCACACCATCGTTTTACAATGTCACACCATCGCTTAACAGTTTTCACACCATCGTTTAATCATCAGAACCGTAGTGTCAAAGTCATCATCACTTTCTTCAATGGCCTTCTTGTGTTTTTGTTGAATCGTAGCCATTTTAACATTATAGACGGGCTGCTTCATCTTCTTTCCCTTCAAACCTTCACTATTTTCTCCAATATCAGTAGATTTCTTACTACTGTTTGTTTTCGCCATGGTAGAGCTATGAGTGTTGTTTTTCGATGGTTAGGCTTTGGGACTGGATTTTAGGAAAGAGACGATGGGTTGTTGATTGAATTTCCAAATAATTTTTTGGCGGTTCAAATTTTTCTTTTTGATAAATGTTGACTTGCATGAAATCAAGGTATTCAGTTTTGGTAACCCAAATGTTATTAAATGAATTATAGGGGAAATTTTGACTTTCATGATAGGCTAGATCTGATAGGCAATGGTCTATTGACCGCAGACTCTATAGATTAATCACCCTAAAAACAATCATAATTCAAGTCTTTTTTTAATTTTATTTCTAGATTCTCAAGTACATGATTTTAAACATTTGGTGGAAACCTTATTTCATATCATTAACTTTATTAAGATTAGACATATAATAGTCCCTTTCGTAGCTTCCGACATCTCAAAGACATAAGATACTAGTAGGATATAGTACCAATAGAATATAAGTTGTATATATAACGATTTGATCCCAAGTGAAAGTTTAGTGTTATTCTTTTACCAATAATTTACTTTTTTTTGGGTTGCCACCTTAACTTTTCGCTTGAGATAGAAAACTCTTTGTACATTGTATAGTATTGTTTTCTCTTATTAATATAACCGTTTACTCAACACTACAAGAAAATGATCATTTAGCGACGGTTTTTTAACGACGCGTCGCGTTAGCGCCCCTAAAAAAATTATAAATAACGACGCAAAAGTAAACGCGTCCTTAATTGTTATATATGGCGACACTGTGTTTGAAGCGTCCCTATATGCTATTAATAGGAGACGCGTCTTATATATCGTCGGCATTTATTTTGCTATAGGGACGCTGTTGATTCACGCGTCCTTGTTTTACTTTTTCAAGACGCTATATATATAAGCGACGGTATTGACACACTAATTTTAAGACGCAGTTACGTGAGCGTCGGTATTGACACACTAATTAGGGACGCGTCTGCATGAGAGTCGGTATTAACACAATAATTAGGGACACAACTACATAAGCGTCGTCATTGACACACTAATTAGGGACGTAGTTACACAAGCGTCAATGTTGACACGCTAATTAGGGACTCCGTTACATGAGCGTCGGTTATACAGTTAGCTCATATGGGACGCTTTTCGTTTTGCGTCTTTATTTGTACACTAATTAGGGACGCAACTATATGAGCGTCAGTTATACTTAGCACATAAGGACGCTTATAGATTTGCGTTGGGAATGTTGATAAACAAAAATGTACAATTTTCAAAAAAATTATCATTATATTAGTACAATTAACTACAAATATTAGTATACGTAGGGTAACGTAATTAACTCAAAAAATAACATTTGAGAAAGTTACAACAATATCAATAAATTTGAGAATAGACTTGACAATCTTGTGATGTACTTAAGACTTTAATCACAATCCAAAATTATAATTTTGAATATTACTTAAAATATTGTTTGATAAAAACTAACTTGGAAAAATAAAACTACTAGCGATTTTTCTATAAAAATGGACATCACAAATTCTTACGAGAAACAAATAACCATGTAATAAATTATTTGTAAAAATTATTTTTAGACTATATTTAAAAAGTCTGGTGCACAAAATCATTAAACAAATCGTCATTCACATCGTGCCGCAACCAATCACCCTCTTCTAACTCTTGATGGACATAAGGCTCGCTTCTTGCGGACACATAGTCATCATCTTCTTCTTCGTCATCATTGTCTTCAAGATCTAATCCAATGTCCTCACCAAGATCAAACAAGTCTCTAGGAACAGTTTTTATCACAACTTGCCATTTCGTGTTCAAAGGATCTTGTACATAAAAAACTTGTTGCACTTGAGATGATATAACAAATGGCTCATCGGTCATGCGCTGACCTGTATGTGACAGCCGTGAAAAATTAACCAATGTAAAACAGAATTCATCTTTCTTCACTCCACGACCATGTGTCACGTCCGCCCAATTACATCGAAAAAGCACAACCTTTAATTGTCCAGTGTATTATAATTCAATTATATCAGTCAGTTCCCCAAAATATTCCACTTCTCCTTCAATAAGATTTGGATCTCGAACTGAAGCAACACTTGGTGTTGTCGAAGTCAACGCAACCCCAAAGTTTTGTGTTCGTTTCCCATGATTTTTTTCTTTTGTATGAAACTTATATCTGTTGCAAACATAACCTTTATAACTTGTTACAACAGCAAATGGTCCTATAGAAAGCCATCTTATTTTATCGGAGACGTTCCCGTAGCCTATTTCCTCTACCTGTTTTGTGAAAAAAATCTTTTATTCTATAAAAATAATACATATTCATGTGAATATATACTTAATAGATAATAGCTACATGTGTTTTGAACCACGAATGAAATTCCTCTGCAACCAGCCTTTGCAATGTACCTGAATTGTATCTTCTAGGCCGATACTTTTCAATCTTGTAACTTTTAAACAACCTACAACAGAATGTACAATATTAATATGTTAATATATCACAATAGTCTTACCGTGTATAATTAAATAAGTTTCAACGAAAGACTCACTCAACAAACGGTTGTACTTCTTCAACATGCGACAAAACATATCGATGTCCTTGACCCAACGAAATCATGTCCAGTATTTTATAAATAGGCGCTCCCATGCCTCTGCCACCACTAGGAAACAAATATATATCTCCTTCTTTTGGATTAACATCGTAATTACAACGTGGTCGATTAAAAACGGTTTCTATTCCATCCAAATATCTAGAACAAAAGGTGAGGGCCTCTTGTGTAATATAGGTCTCAGCGATTGACCCTTCAGGATGAGCTTTATTTCCCATATATTTTTTGAACACTCTCCAACACCTTGAAGTTTTTAACGTTCAGTATATATTTTTATGTGATTAAATTATAAATATTTAGTAAAATACAATATACCTTTCAATTGGGTACATCCACCTAAATTGAACAGGGCCTCCAAGTTTTACCTCGTCCGCAAGATGGATGATCAAATGAACCATAATTGTAAAAAATGAAGGAGGAAAACATCTTTCCATGTGACATAATATAATATAGATCGAGACTTCACCGTATCCATGTCTTCAACGTTGATTGTCTTTGAGCATATCGCCTTGAAAATGCTACTTAATTCGATTATGAGTTTTGTTACTTGTTTGGTCATAGACGTCCGCAACGCAACCGGGAGTAAATCTTGCATCAAAATGTGATAATCATGGGTCTTAAGGGACTGTAACTTCCTCTCCTTAACATTAATACCCCTTGATATATTTGATGCATAACTATCAGGCATTCGTACATGGTGTAACACCTTGAGAAACATATCTTTCTCTGTTCTAGTAATTGAGTAACATGCCGGAGGAAAAAAAGTTACCTTAGGTTGCTCCACTGGGTGAAGTTTTCGTCTTATACCCATTTCCACCAAGTCTTGGCGAGATTTTGAATTATCTTTACTTTTTCCCTTGATATTTAAAAACGTTGCAATTACATTATCACAAACATTTTTCTCAATATGCATGACATCTAGATTATGACGCAATGTATTGAACTCCCAATAAGGCAACTTAAAGAAAACACATTTTTTCTTCCATAAGATAGAATCACTGGAACCCACATCATCCTCATATTCCTCGTCCAAATCATATGAGTCAGTCCTTGTAATTCTAGGTCTTATTCTCCTAGAGGTGTTCGCCTCATTACTTGTACTACTTGTGTGCTCATCCATGAAATTAACTCTTTCTAATTGCCTAAGCGCATCTGACCCAGATAGTGTAGTTGGTGCATTTCTCCATTCTTCTGTGCCATCAAAAAATTGTGGTTGTGTCTGAAACTTATGCGACTCACCTAACCAACGAAGGTGCCCTAGATATCAAAATTTCCCTCCATGCTTTAACCATTTTGATTCTGTCTGGTCAGCGCAACATGGACATGCATATGTACCTTTAGTGCTCCATCCTGATAGATAGGCATATGCTGGAAAATCATTTAAAGTCCATATCAATGCAGCTCGCATCAAAAACATTTCATTACTAGTCGCATCGTATGTTTCCACCCCATCCCACAACTGTAACAATTCATCGATGAGTGGCTGAAGAAAAATATCAATTTTATCACCTGGTGAGTCTTTTCCTGGGATGAGCATTGACAAAATAAATGACGTCTGCTTCATGCACAACCATGGCGGTAAATTGTACGGAATCAAAATGACAGGCCATATACTATATGGATAATTGGAGTCCGCAAAGGGATTAAAACCATCACTCGCTAATCCAAGTCGAATATTTCGAGAATCCGAAGCAAAATCAGGATATTTATTATCGAAATCCTTCCACGATTGTGAATCTGCCGGATGCCTTAGAAGCCCGTCCTTCGTGCGCCCCTCCTCGTGCCATCTCATTGAGGAAGATTTTTTTTTTACACGTACAACCTCTGGAGCCTTTTAATTAGTGGAAAGTACCTCAATAATGGGTAGTTAATTCAATAATGCTACCATACTGAACTTATATGATAAAAATTGTTAAAAGTATTGTATCAAAGTGGAGAGATTTTAATAATAAAAGATAGTTTAGGTGCCAATAATATTCTAAGAGTAAATATTACTAATGACTATTATTGTTTTTATTCGTTATATCTAAATTTCTTAAACATGTATTGCTTTTTTCTTTTTTTGAAATTTTAAACCGTATTTCATTATCTTTTTCGACGATTTTTATTATTTTTCTCTATTAAATACTTCACGTATACGATAATTAAACTTGTGCCTTGTCTATTTTTCTGAAATATTCAAAAAATACACTTGTGTCTTTCTACCCCTCAACTCAATAGTATAGTTATGTCACACATAGAAGATAAGCTTACATGTTTAAGAAACTAGGAAACAACAAGTCAAAACCTTAATAATATAGGAGGCACGAGAGATATTTGTTTTAAGTTAATACATGCATGTTTAAGAAATTAGTGGACAACGAGTCAAAATCAGAAAACAACATGATCGTTAAAAGGCTTCATAATTTCGCAAACACTAGGTGATCGTTATTATATAGTTATATAGTTTAATCACTAATCAGATGGACTTTATCTACCACTACCGTGGTCGTTAGACCCTTTTTCTAATTATCTTTTATTTATTTTCCACCGCCGATCACAAACAATCGTGTTAGACAATAAGTAGCGATCACGATAGTGGTCGCTAAAGTCCTTGCGTGTAGTAGTGGTCGACTAGAATATACACACTTCCTGATTTGTACTCGTAAAATAAATTATATAAATTATCTATATTTAAGAAAATATTAGAACTCTATATCTTTCCATCGTACCTTTCAAGTATAAAAGAAATACCAAGATCTCTGCGCTAATTTAATCGATTCTGTTAGTGTATTTGTATATATAAGATGCAGAGACCAATCAACTTAATTTTCTTTTGTTAACTTTTTTACCAGTGATAAAAGAGAAAAGAGACCACTCTACAGACATATAGCCTGCATCACTGAAGCAAAAGATGATAGCGGTAGATGTGGACCATTTCCGTCCAAAAAAAGAAGAAAAAAACCATATTTTGTTCAGTGATGTTCCTTATATATTTTCATTACATTAACTAAGTTAATTTTCCCATATTTATCAATTTCTTATGAGTATTATAGTTTATCTTGTAATGAAATGAGAAAAAAGATGTTATCTTGTAATTCATTTTCATACTGATTTTGATTTTAAAGATAATTTTTTTTTGCTTATAACTCATTAACTATATAATTTATACCTCCTATATTTTAAAATTTATATATATATATATATATATATATATTATTAGAGAGAGTTAAATCATATAAGTAGTTGACCAAAAAATAAAAATAGTCATATATGTACAAATTTTACTCCGTTATTCTAAAAGAGCTGCTACAAAGTTTTGTGGATCAATGCAATATTGCAATTTTCCCGGCCTTCAGTTTTGTTTGTTAGTGTAAGATTAATCTGCATTTTTTTTTGTTCAAATGATTAATCTGCATCTCCATTAAGGATTTATGTCATCTTGTGCTCCGAACATGACAGGGACAACCATGGGACCTCACACCTACACACACCAAGATGTATACCAAACCAACCATACATGTTTTCTTAGGTTCGCACGTTCACTATAATGTGGCTTCACTTTCATGTGCATGCTCATTGTTAGTATATCTATTGACTATTATATACAAGATCAATAAAGTTTTTGGAATTATAGAGACAATTAATTAAGGGGTAGGGTTTATGATTTGATATAAAATTTATTTCTCTATCCTATAAATAACTTTTAGGGTTAATGCCCAATAGACACCTGTCACTTTACATCCTTACCTATAAAAACACCGTCTTTTTTAAAAAACAATGAGTTATGTGAAACTTTTCAATACTCAAAATATGAGTTATAGGAAACTTCCCATTACTCAAAGTTTGAGTTATGGGAAGTTTCTCATTACTCAAAGTTTGAGTTATGGGAAACTTCTCATAACTCAATCGACTCTTTTTATGAGAAAAAAAAAAGGAAAAACAAAATATACGTGGCCTTTTATGGGAAAAAAAAAGATAGTTGGGGTGAGAGATAATTAATTCCAACTTTAGGTGTTTTTTGGGCAATAATCCTAATTTTTTACTTAATTTTTTTTATATATTTATATATAATAATTATATTTGCCATTAAAAAAAAATACCACTCTTAAAATATAATATGTATTGAAAATATAAATTTAATATGGTTAATAGTGGAAAGGTTAAAAAAATGTCTTATCTTAAGTAAATATTATTTTTGTAACACTATTTTTAATAAATAAATATTATTTATGAAACAAAAGTACTCTTAAGTTCAGAGGCGGAGCTACCTTAGGGAGAGGGGGTCCTTGGCCTTCGGGGTTTTCAATAGAATAAAATAAATTATAACCACATTTTTTTTTAAAAAGCTATAAGTAATTAACCTTAATTTTTTTAAATCTTCATTTGGCCCCCTTAACTTTTAAAAATTATTTTATTAGAATTTAAATTATTTAGTTTATGATTTTTTTTAAATATATGTTATTTTTTATAATAAAAAAAAATTTATGGGATAATTAATTAAAAAAATTAATTTATGGACTTATATTGCAATCTTTATACAATATAGGGACATAGTGCATTTTTTGCATAATATAAAGACATGTTTTGTAATTTTTACATAATATATAGACTTATCGTGCAAATACGGTGGATTTTTTTTTCAAGGGATGCCCTTAACCCCCTTGCTCCCCCCCCCCCCTCCTAACAATAAATTCTGGCTCTGCCCCTAATTAAGTTGATGTATTAGAATTTAAATGGTGCTTATATTAGGGATATATGTTGTGTGATTTATATGTAAATTTAATTTGGTATGTGGATGCTCTTAGCCAATTTGCGTGCTCCATGACTAGTCTCACAAAAAATATGCACGTCTTCTCATGCATACACCTAGGTAAATCAAAACTAGGTTACCTATATTTTAGGAGAGGATTCGAACCTTATACCTCTCATTTCACACATTTTAAATGTTGAATAAATAGCAAAGCCTTGACCAGTTGAGCTAACCCAACTGGTTATATGTAATTGTTCTTAGTTCTTACTATGGGTTTCGACCTATAGCTTTTTACAATCATTGGAATAGTACTGTTTAATTGTATTTATGATTAGTAAAATAATAAAACTACTCGACAAACAATAGTAAGTCTTGGTGAGAAAATTATTTTCCTATTACGTTGCAGTGAATGAACAACCGCATAAGCTTACTCACCCCTTACAGTATAGTCTTTTTTTGTGTTGGGTAAACAATTGTATTAAATGAAAGGATAAAATATATCTTATACAAAGTATCACCTACCTAGGCTCAAAGGCTTAAGGTAACAACTATCTATGCACTAATATCTACCTTAAAGAGTTACAAAGTAGACTCTTACTATCATCCAAGAAGGCATGATTAGGGACAAAGAGAGAAGTATAGAAAAAGTACACCACATAATCTCCTTGACAACCGCTTCCTTTGTTGAAGAATCACCTCTCATGGAAAGATTATTTCTCACACTCCAAATAGTAGTTTCAAAAGCTATCCTCCAGACTTTTCTCTTACAATTTTCACGAACCTTTAAATTCTTGAGCCACTTCAAAGCACTCAACAAAGTAATCACATCCTTCACGATTTTCAACCACTTTTTGATCTCGTTCCAAATATATCTAGCATTAGCACATTCAAAATAAAGATACGTATTCAAAATTATCACCGCACAACTCACAAAGCGGATCAATTTCCATGTAAGTCATCCTATCCTTTATCTTGAGCCTCTCATGTATCACCACCCATACTACAGTGACATACTTAGGAATAACACAAAATATCTCATACAAGATTTGCCCAAGGTTTAACAAATGATCGGCACTGAAAGTCTAAAACACATCACATGGTTTCTTATATAAGCCATAAAACTCACCCCTATGAACATTATTAATAATAGGAAGATCGTTGCCAAGGAGTACCACCGAGACAAAATAATCTTTCTTCCCTCGCTCCTAAGCAAAACCTCGATCTCAACCTTAAACTCCCAAATATTCTTCAAAAGAAGAGAATTCAATGTCTTCACTTTCCACATTCCAAATATTAGCATTCTTGAAATATTCCCCATGATTCCACTTAATCCATAGTGGATCCTTCTTATCAACTATCTTACAAAACATTTTCATAAGTAAAATTCTTAAACCCAAGCCCACATTCATCTTTTGGAGTACATATTCTCTATTTAATTTGTAGCAATTTTACATCACAATAAAATTTCTACAAATACTCATAATACGACCCCGCGTAATTATAACTATTGTGCAGAAGTGCGCTTAATATATCAAGTTTAGTACATAATTAACAAAAGATTCACATATTATGGGTTGAATCGGGAAATGAAATGTTCGATTTCAATTCGACAAATCCAAATTTGAATTTGTTATAATACAATTTGATTTTCGAATTTTCCGATTCTATTTCGAGTTTTAGGAGGATTTTCAAATTTAAAAAAAAAAATTATATTTATATATTACTATATACCAACATTTATATATTATAGATTTTGGGAAATGAAACTATTAAATAATTGTTTCTACTATAAATTAAAAGTATAAATTTACTACGACCCTGTCACAAGGACGAGGTTTTTTTGTTGTATACATAGTATAAGATTATACCATTAAATCTAGATATCCTTTGAATGTTAAATGTTGAATTTAAGGATATGAGCAAATGTCAAACATTGGGAAGTAATGATATTGTGGACGTAAGTTTATGAAAAATTCTTTGGAAAACAAAACTATCGGAAAATCTATTAAAAAAAATGTTAAAAATGATAGATGTTGGTGTGATACATAAATAATTTTGGACATTTTATATAAAATATTATTGAATATTGAATATATTGTTGATATATGTGAAGTAATATTGATATATTTTATATAATAGAGAAAACTATCCTGAATGTCTTGAAGACACACCCCTAAGACCCAACAACACCTCCTCAATCTCCTCTTCTTACTAAAGGCCACGGCTAAAAATTAACACTATAAGTCAAATTTCTAATTACATTTTTACCCTTTTTTATTTTTTTTTATTTCCTATACATACTAAATATTACAGAATTTTTAAAAAAACCCCTAATATCTCATTCTCTCTCCACTCCTTTTTTTAACCAACCCATATTTTCTCTATTTTCTATACCGTTTTCAACTCCATTTCTATGAAAAGCTGCTTCTTCCTCCGATGCTTCTTCCTCTGGTGGCTCGAGCATTAGCCTCCGTTCGAGAAGCAGTGCCGAACACCACCGTCGAAGAAGCCATGACAAATCTTCCGAAATTACCACCAGCTCGCGCCTGAGAAGACTAAGAGCTTAACTTGCAAAGATGAAGATCTCGCGCCTGAGTAGATTCATACCACCGTTGTCGTTTCGTTCCACCACTATCGCTAGATCTGTCAAAGCTCGCACCACCATCGAGATCTGTTCGAAGCTCGCACCACTATCGAGATCTCCAGTGTTTCCCTCCGACGTTTCCCTAAGCCCTAACAAGAAGATGAACTATGGCATGGCGTTCAAGCTCCTGCAATGCGCAACCATGGTGGATCTAGAATCGTGTTGAAGATCTGGCGAGTCTTCCAACTCTGACGGTGAAGGCAACACACTAGCTCCTACGGTGAAGGCAACCCAATGAGTTATTCCATTCCAAGCAGGGGAGCTTAGAGTGTTGTCGGTTTTTTTCTAACAAAAGAGATGACTTGCCGGTTTTATCTTCTTCTCTAACAGAGTTGTGAAGCTTCACGGAGGACGAGGAGTTGATAAGCTCATGTGCTTCTGCTCCGATCTACGCAGAGTTGCTGAGCTCCGATCAGTTGGGGCTCGCCGGAGTGATTCGCTGGTCACGAAACATGGCAGCTGGTCACGAACTGAGCACGAGTTCTGCTGGACTTTCGACCTTATTTTTTTTCTTTTTACAGTTGCAACTTCTTTTTTCTTTTAATTTTGTTCGGCTGTGGGTAGTCTTCTTAGAAAGTCAATGTATGAAAATCTCTTGTAATAATAAAAAAATTTCTTGATTGATTTTTTATTTATATCCAATTGTTGAAATAATTTGTTGTATATGAAAGTGAATTAAGAAAATAATGATACTCAGTACTTTTACCCTAATACTCAATAAAATTTCCAATTACTCAGTATAATTTTTCGATACTCAGTAGAGTTATTGAGGATACTCAATAAAATTTTCATAATACTCAGTAATTTTTCCAGCCACTCAGTAATTTTTTTCGATACTCCGTAATTTTTTCTGATGCTCGGTAACTTTTTCCGATACTCAACCCTTTTTCTGATACTCATTACTTTTTCCGGAGACTTAGTAAGGTGGTTAGTGGTGATCGGTGGTTTTGGTCGGAGCGGGAAAGTATTTCAAGGCTCAGTGTTTACAAAAGTTGGTCAAAATCTGGAATGAACCTGAAGTTAGCAAAGTATCCAGGCTCATGGAGATATTTGAAAAGATGTAACCAGCAAAACATCTGTAATATATGACGCATTAAAGCTTCTATATGGTGACGATTCTGAAAGGTCTCCTCGTCTCATATATATGGAGTCATTAACCATTTTTAAAATCACGAAACTAAGATTCTGGAAAAGAATATTCTACTGTCCACTTATACTATATTTATATTCGTAAACTAGAGTAAAACCTCCATTAGAGATACCGGCACCACCAACATATTTTTTTTACGAAATTTTTATACCGTGTAATAATTCTTTTATTGAATTTCCGTTTAAGTTTCGTATTCTCTTGTAATAAAAACAGTGTTACTTTTAATTGGAATTTATTTACCTTTTTTTGAGAATCCATTTTTTCCGTTAACAAACCCCGTGATTATTTTATTTTCACCAACAGTTTTAACAAAAAAAATTATAGAATAACGCAAAGTAGTAAAACTATAATATCTAATTTTTTTTGTCCATCTTTCAAATAAGGCTCACTCGTTATTTTACTTTTTTATCGAAAGACTCGACTCACTCACTCACTTATGACATGTCAAAAAGGACGATATTCAACTTTACATCCTAAATTGTACCCAGGTGGTTCATCGAAGATGAGCTTTGCTTTGGCGGAGATGGCTTGACCTTGTAATTCTGCACTGATCATTGCACGTACCTTATGATTAATCCCATAACCAGGTCGGACTTGCCATTGTAGGATACCTCCAACATAACGCGTATAAAACCCACTAATGACCACTTGCTCAAGGACAATACATCTTTCTAGAAAGAACCGAGCAACTTCTATCTCATTCTTTGTTCCCCAAAATCCTCCTAATTTCACCTCTTTCAAATGCATATGACAATGTATACTTGGTATAAATTGTCTCCTTTTTATTCTCTCTTTCTCGACGAATCTTGTTTGAAACTGCAAACAATGAATCATATTAAGTAATGTAAGAAAAGATAAATTAAATTGCAAATATCAAGTTCAGGAATTATCTAATCATATAAGGGTTGAATTCTTCAATATGTACCAATTGTTGGGGAATAATGGTGCAATTTACCTAATGATAGAACACTCAGGCTATGATGACACACATAAGTATTTCCACAGAACATGACAAACGAATAAATCATTGAACATCTTATCTAAGTAATGACTCACCAAATGGACAATAGCATTGGTCCACGGTGAACGTGGAGTTGGATGTAGAGTATACACCTTCTTATTAATAGGATCCTTTAGTGTCTCTTTATAAATCCACACCATATCAAGATTTTCATCTGAGGGGGGTTCATTTTCACAAATCACCGCCATATAAAATTTCTCTAGTAAGGGGCAGGACTCTAAAATACGGGCAAGATTCATCCGATCAAGTTCAAATTCCAGCCGAAAGACTAAATATATCTGTCTAAGATTCTTGAACAGCATGTTTCTTGCATCTATGTATTCTACCTGAAAAAGAGAAGACAAGATAATAAATATGTTAGATATAAAAAATTAAACAAATGGTTCTGCATTGCATAATAGTACGTACCTTATCTACAATAGTGTTGAAGGATAACCATTCCAGGCTCGGCAAATCTCTCTCAATATTATATAACACATTAGGCACCGATATTTTCTTAAAATTAAGAAAAGCATGCAACCCTTTTAGGTTGGGTATACCAGAGAGATATATATATTTATCGGGTATAGGGCATACAATTCTAAAGTATGGAGACTCGACGAATGCATGTGTATCTCTTTTGACCCGCCGTTACACCACTTGATTGTCATGAATTTAAGAGATGATGATGAATTGAAGCTGAATATATTAGGAAGTACACAATTTTCAATTACAAAGGTCACAAGATTCACACAATACGTAAAAATAATTGGAAATTCTCCTCTGTCGAGACGGACCAAACACAGATGAAGATCTTTGAGAAAATTAAATTGTGGCGTACTAGTAACCACCAAACTTAAATTCAAATTACAACCACTTAAAGAGAGGCATTGCAATGAGGAATTTACAGCTAAGTATTCTAGTAACGGAAAACTGTAGGTGTTGGTTATTATTGTTAAATTGGAAGAAAAGATAAAGTCAGCCATGGAAGAGCTTGAAGAACAAGGCTAAGTTGCAGAGCAAAAGAAAGGAGAAGAAGATGAAAGAAATGAAAGTGTATTGATTTATGCGTACTGTACAAGTTATATATATACACATTGCTAAGTAAAGATTCCTATTGACTATATGTTGTAACTAACTAACAAACTAATCAATCTATAACAAACTATCAATCTAATTGCAGTTTGGTCCCTGCACTTTTATCAACTCGTTTCTGCGCTTTTGTCAACTTGTTTGTCTATTTCTAGTTGCTCCAATTTGCTCGCTATACTCCAAGATCCCCCCACAAGTGGAACATGAATGTTAATGATGTTCAACTTGGCTAAGATATGATAAAATTGTAACAAACCAAGGGGTTTAGTGAATATATCTGCAAGTTGTAATCTTGAAGGAATATAGAATAATTTTGTTACACCAGAAGCTAACTTCTCACGAGTGATTTTACAATCTATGTCAATATGTTTTGTTCTTTCATGCTGAACAGGATTGTTTGACATAGCAATTGCTGACTTGCTATCCGAATAGATGAGAGCAGGAGAAGTATGAGCACAATTGTAATCATTTAAAGCATAGATGATCCATTGAAATTCACAAGTAATTGAAGCAAGAGCTCTGTATTCAGCCTCAGCAGAGGACTTGCTTATTGTTGATTGCTTCTTACTTTTCCAAGAAATCAATGAGTCACCTAAAAAAATACAAAATCCAGTTATGCTTCTTCTTGTATCTAAGCAGCCTGCCCAGTCACTGTCACAAAAGGCTTTGATCTTGATTTCTGAGTTTGAAGGATAGAAAACACCCTGTCCTGTAGTCATTTTAATATATCTTAGAACACGTTGAGCAGCAATCCAATGTGCTTTAGAAGGTTTTGATAGAAATTGGCTTAGACAAGTTACAGAAAATGTTATATCAGGTCTTGTAATGGTGAGATAAAGTAATCTACCAACAAGTCTTCTATAAGATGTTGGATTGTCTAGAAGATCTTCTTCAGTATTTTGTAACTTTAATATGGACTCCATTGGAAAAGAAACCGGTTTGGCAGCTAGAACTCCACATTCTTTCAATATGTCAAGAGCAAATTTTCTTCGACATAAAGAAATTCCTTTTGATGATCTAGCTACCTCAATCCCCAAAAAAACTTCAATTTGCCTAAGTCTTTAATGGTAAATTCAGAATGTAGATAATGCTTGAGTTTATTTACTTCATCCATAGAATCACTAGCAATGATTATGTCATCCACATATACGAGAAGAGCAATAAAGGTGGAGTTTTCTGACTTGATGAATAAACTATAATCACTATTGGAGTGCTTGAAACCATATGAGACAAGAGAAGTTGAGAGTTTATCAAACCATTGTCTAGATGCTTGTTTAAGGCCATATAAGCTTTTATTGAGTTTACATGTAGAGTTAGGAGGGGCATTTAAACAAGGAGGAATACTCATATAAACATCCTCATATAAGTCACCATGAAGGAAAGCATTGTTGACATCTAATTGATGTAAATGCCAGCCTTTAATAGAAGATAAAGCAATTAGAATTCTGATAGAAACTACCTTTGCAACAGGAGAAAAAGTATCAAAGAAGTCAAGGCCTTCTTGTTGATTATAACCTTTAGCAACAAGCCTGGCTTTGTGCCTCTCAAGTGTACCATCTGCCTTATATTTGAGCTTAAACACCCACTGACATCCAATAGGAGATATGCCAGAAGTTAAAGGAACAATAGTCCATGTATTATTGTCTTCAAGAGCCTTTAATTCTTGATGAATAGCACCCATCCATTCAGGTGAAGAAGAAGCTTGCTTAAATGTTGTAGGCTCAGTCATTATAGTTATAGCAGCTATAAAAGATTTATAGCTAGTAGATAATTGACTAGTATTTAAGAAATCATGGATAGAGTATAGTGTACCTTGTGTGTTAGGACCCTCCTTGCCTTGAGAAGACTGAGAATTGCATAGAGAAAGAGAGGTGATGTAGTCTTTTAGGTATGAAGGAGGTTGTCTTTGTCCAGATGATCTTGGTATATTTATAATAGGTTGGGAAGAAGGTTGAGTTGAGTTTGATATGGGATGGTGGGGGTAGGTATCTGAGCATGAAGTAGAAGAAGAAGGAGGAAACATGAATGAATGAGGCATTGGAGTAAAGGAAAGTTGGGCAAAAGGGAATATGTGTTCATGGAATATGACATTTCTAGAGATGATGATTTTATGTGTGGACAAGTCTAGAAGTTTATAGCCTTTAGTACCAGGTGGATAACTCAAGAAAACGCATTTTGTGGCTCTATGATCAAATTTGGATCTATGATTTGTAAGAGTAGATGCAAAGCAAAGTGAACCAAAAACTCTAAGATGATTTAGTTGTGGAGGTTTATTGTATAGGACTTGATATGGAGATAGGTTTTGAAGAAGAGGTGTAGGGAGTCTGTTTATTAAATGTACAGAGGTAAGAATAGCTTCAGACCAAAATTTTATAGGCATTTTAGACTGAAACATGAGGGCTCGGGCTGTGGATAAAAGGTGTTGGTGTTTGCGTTCAACAAGTCCATTTTGTTGTGGGGTTTCTACACAGCTTAGTTGATGAATTATGCCATAAGTAGAGTAGAATGAGGGCATTAGAAACTCTTGACCATTATCTGATCTTAAGGTCTTTATTTTTGAGTTAAACTGAGTTAAAACTAGATTATAAAAAGAGATAGGGTGTTTATATACTTCAGATTTGTTAGACATTAAGTAAATCCATGTGCATCTAGAGAAATCATCAACTATGGTTAAGAAATATCTGTGACCAGTGTATGAAACTTCTCTAAAAGGACCCCAAATATCACAATGAATGAGCTCAAAACAAGATGAACTATGAGATGTAGATAATGGGAAAACTAAGCGTTTTTGTTTTGCAAAATGACAAGTGTCACAAATATTACAAGGTAGAAAAGAAATAGTAGAATCAATAGCTTTTAGAGCTTGAATTTTGGCATTAGAAGGATGTCCAAGTCTTGAATGCCACAAGTCAAAAGTAATTGAAGAAGCAACTAAAGAAGAAGAGACAGAAGAGGTGAAAGGTTTGAGATAGTATAGACCTTTCCTCTCATATGCAATCCCAATCATCCTCTTGGTGTGGAGAGCCTGTAAAACACAATGGGAAGGCAAAAACAATACAGAGATAGATGATGTATTAGTGAGTTTAGAGATAGACAAAAGATTGTATTTGAAATTTGGAACACAAAGCACATCTTTTAGCAAAATATGTTGATTTAGTTGTATATCACCCTTGTGAGTAGAGGTAACAATTTCACCATTAGGTAAAGTAATAGGTGTGTTATCATGTCTTATATTAGAAGTATAGATATTGGATGAGTAAATCAAGTGATCAGTGGCTCCTGTATCAAGAATCCAAGTGGAGTTAAGCATATTACCTTCATTAGTAGAAACTTGATGTACAGCTGCAGATTGAGGTGTGGAATTGTTGACTAAGGCCATGATCTTCTCAATTTCTGCAGGTGTGAACTCATGTTGATGTAGAGATTGAGTTTCAGTAGGTTGATCTTCAAATGTGGATACATTGTGAGCTTTGACTTGACTAGTATTGAATCGTTTACCTTTAGGTCCTGTCCATCCAGGAGGATAACCATGAAGTTGAAAGCATTTGTCAATAGAGTGACCTGTATAACCACAGTGAGTGCATAACACTTTCTTTTTCTCAGAGAAATATGAAGATCGAGATTGATTTTTCACATAGAACGCTTGAGCAGCAGAGTTATCAAGAGAATGTGAGATAGATTGTTGAGTCTCTTCTTGAATTAACATTGCAAAAACGGAGTTAATGTTAGGCATCGGATCCATAAGGAGAATTTGACTGCGAACAACTGAGTAAGAATCATTTAAGCCGATGAGAAACTTCATAACAAAATCAGCTTGTTGTCGCTCAATGAGTGAATCAAAAATCTTGCAGGAGCATTGGTTCATGAATCCACAAGAACAAGTAGGCATAGGTCTAGAATGATAATATTCATCCCAAATACCTTTGAATTTAGCGAAATACTCAGAAATCGAGCTAGTATTTTGAGCAATTGAGCTCAAAGATTTCTCAAGCTGGAAGATACGTGTACCGTTGCTTTTGCAGAAGCGAGTTTTGATCTCGTTATATAATTCGTAAGCAGAATTAACGTAGAGTAAGCTTCCTCGAATTTCTTTCGAGATAGAGTTGAGAAGCCATGAAAGGACGAGATTGTTAGCTCGGTTCCACGCAGTGAAGAGGTTGAGGTCTGTGAGTGAAGGCTGTACAATATCGCCATTAATGAAACCAAGTTTATTTTTAACAGCTAATGAAATTTCAATAGCTCTTGACCAAGCTAGGTAGTTATCACCGGTTAAAGCTTCCGAAACAAGTGAAGCTCCGGTGTTCTCACTTGGATGAAGGTAGTAAGGACTTGAGAAGTCTTCAGTAATGGAGGTTTGTTGCGCCATAGCTTAGAAAAGGATAGAATAGATGAAGAGGAGGAGATTGGTGATCGAGGAGTTATGCGGAAGATTTTACGTCTGATACCATGTTAAATTGGAAGAAAAGATAAAGTCAGCCATGAAAGAGCTTGAAGAACAAGGCTAAGTTGCAGAGCAAAAGATAGGAGAAGAAGATGAAAGAAATGAAAGTGTATTGATTTATGCGTACGGTACAAGTTATATATATACACATTGCTAAGTAAAGATTCCTATTGACTATATGTTGTAACTAACTAACAAACTAATCAATCTATAACAAACTATCAATCTAATTGCAGTTTGGTCCCTGCACTTTTATCAACTCGTTTCTGCGCTTTTGTCAACTTGTTTGTCTATTTCTAGTTGCTCCAATTTGCTCGCTATACTCCAAGAATTATGGTCCGGTTTGAGCAACATTCGATAAACGAGAGTTTAAGTTCCTGAACACCCATTCGATAAATGACTTTCAACCATTCCTCAAACTGAGACATAAATTTGTTGACAAAATAAATCTTCATCGTCAAAGATTCCATTTTACGATGTGAAGAATAAATTCCCAAAACATGTTTTATTACTTTCACGTAATCAGCTTCGTTGTTAAAATTGTGGAGGCAAGGTATATTCATCAAAGAAGACATTAGTAGATGAATATTTTTCCACCGTCTTGACAAAATACTTGTACGAAAAGCCTTTTACTCCCAAACATGATGTTATTGAAGACAATATATCATTCGGTAGTTGGCTTATTTGGTCATCCTTCGTCATATTATTGGCTTATTAGTCAATATAATGTAAGCAAAAAAGATGAATATGTTAACAAAATTAAAGTCTTAATATATAGGATTCCCACACTTGATCAACAAGTTATTACTTCGGATAACTATGAAGAATACAAAGATAAACTATGGAAATCTATATAATAATGAGATAAAGAAGGATTAAGATTAATTTTGAGTTAAAATAAAAAAGATTAAAATTTTACCATGTGTATTTATATTATTGATTTTTATTTAAATTATTAATTTTAAACTCACACTTTTCCTTTAATTAATATATGAGCAAATTCTATTTTTAGGCTATTATCTATAGCCTAAAAATATTTTTAAACCAAATGTTTTAAAAGTCACATTTTTAGGCTAAACGTATTCAATATGCCTATTTTTAGGCCATTTCACTTATTTCGTGAGATATTTCATTGATTTCAAGGACAATATTTAGACATTTCAAATAAACTATATGTTTATTTGGCCGCATCACAAATTAGGTACTCTATATAAAATGTCCAAATTGTCCTTAAAATTTATGAAATATCTCACGTAATTAGTTAAATAGCCTAAAAATGGACGTTTTGAATACGTTTCGCTTAAAAATGTGACTTTTGAAACGTTTGGCCTAAAATTATTTTTAGACCATGGGCACCAGTACACTTTCCAAAATGAGAATTCATACAAGCATTTCAACAACATAAATAATATTGAAAAAAAAAAAAAAAAAAACAGTACGGATATCCTTACATTGAGTATGAGTAGACAATATCACAATTTAACACTAGTTTATCTCAAAATACACCACAAATCCATCTCTAAAACATCAATAAGTTAACAGAACATTGTACAACAAAAGCTTCAAGTAACAAACGAGTCAATAAATAGAAAACCACACCTAACAATATTGACACAGGAAGTGCAGGCAAAGCTTTCCGATAAACCGCAAGTAATATCAACGTAACACCAAGACCAGCTATAATCGCAAGATAACACGCATAAACCGTCATATAATCATACATAGCAGCCCTACCAACCAATACGCTGTAAAATATAAAATCCCCTAACCCCAATTTTATCGCACCAGAAGAAGCTAATCCAATTCCCTCTATCGCAAAATCATTCTCCTCTGTATTATTATTATTATTATTATTACTATTTTCATTATTCATTCTTACGTTTATTCTATGTTGAATTAACGGAGTAGAGATGTCAGAATCATTTTCTAAAGCACGGCCTTCTTCCGCTTCAACTAAATCAGTACGAGGAGCATTTCTCCACACTCTCCTCCTCCTTTCTTCGCTAGAATCATCATCGTCGTGAATAACGGGCCGGGCTTCGTAAACTAAAGCAGGAATATCTTCGTCACGTGATATCGCAAGCTCGACTAAAAGCCTTAACGGGCCGTACCGGTAATAAAACCGCGGCAAGATCATACAAAGCCATAGCTACTAAAAGCACCCAAGTAGTCCATTCAGGTAATAAAGTAAACCAATAAGCAACCAAAATACCAATCATGACTAAATATCCTTGTGTTATCAAAATCGCCATTTTCGACATAAAAACAGCTAAAACCCCTACGATTGTAAAATTAAACAGAAGCAACCCGAAAGTGATACAATCGATAGGTAAATTAAAGTCATATTATATTAATAGTATCGCGATTTGACCACCCATAAAGCCGAGTACAAGAAAAGAAGAGAAATCCATGTAATAGTACTAAAAGGAAGGTGACAATAGTGACAACGATAATAAATACGAGTGAGTTGAAGAGGGCACCTTTGAATTTGTCCCAAATGGTGTCGGAGATGTTTTCATTTTCATTGTAGGCTATGGTGGCTATGGTGGAAATTGACATTGAATTTGAGTCACTGTTGTTTAAGATTGAGACTAAAATAACTACCAATAACATACATATTGACACTGGTGGTGTTATGATTCCGATCAATTCTTCACCTAATGTCTCAAGAATGCTTCTTGTTCTTACTCTTTGGTTTTGATCCATCTTTATCTAAATTTTACATCAATCTATTGAATTTTGACTAGCTTTAGGCCTCATTTAGAAGTGCTTATTTTAGAGTAAAAAAGTACTTATATTAATAAAATTTTAAATTTTAAAAAATTATTAAAAATAATTTTGAAATCTAAAATTATTTTAAGTCCTTAAAGTGCTTTTCAGGATTAAAAAAAACTCTCAAAATGCTAAAAGCATTTCCAAACGGACACTTAAAAGTGTTTTTACCATTTTAAGAGTTTTTTTGACTTTGAAAAGCACTTTTATGCACTTAAAATAATTATAGATTTCAAAATTATTTTTAATAATTTATTAAAATTTTAAATTTTATTCTAAAAGCGTTTTTTTATTCTAAAATAAGCACTTCCAAACGGGCTCTTAGGGCCCGTTTGGAAGCGCTTATTTTAGAGTAAAAAAGCGCTTTTAGAATAAAATTTAAATTTAAAAAAAAATTATTAAAAATAATCTTGAAATCTAAAATTATTTTAAGTGCTTTTTTTAAGAAGCACCTATTTGGTGCCCGTTTGGAAGTGCTTTTTTGGAGAAGCACTTAAAAGTGCTTTTAGCATTTTAAGAGTTTTTTTGACTTTGAAAAGCACTTTTTTGAGAAACACCAAATAGGTGCTTCTTAAAAAAGCACTTAAAATAATTTTAGATTTCAAGATTATTTTTAATAATTTTTTTAAAATTTGAATTTTATTCTAAAAGCGCTTTTTTACTCTAAAATAAGAACTTCCAAACGGGCCCTTGGTGCTTCTCAAAAAAGTGCTTTTCAAAGTCAAAAAAACTCTTAAAATGCTAAAAACACTTTTAAGTGCTTCTTCAAAAAAGCACTTCCAAACATGCACTAATTTAGTCTCTAATTGACGGTTCACACTCTTCCAACCGAGATCTAACGGTGACTGAAATATTCAAAACCTTCAACACATAAAAATTTTTTTTATTGGATATTTTCCAAATTAGTCCTTTAACTATATTCAAAATCTTCAAGGTTAGCTCAACTGGTCAAAGACTTGGTTATTTTTCTGATCAGGTTCAAACCGTATCAACACTGAATTCAAAGAGTGGCTCGTAACTAAAAAAAAGAAATTCAACCGGGTACGACTTTGATCTCATAACTTTTTGGTTTTTACCGAATAGTATAACCACTAGATCAATTATTGATCTTGAGTAAACTTTTAGTATAAAAACTAAAAAAAATTATATTGTTTATTTTATTTCTAAAAGGTCATAAAGTGTATGTTATTCTCCCGCTATGTTACTCTTTTCTTTTATTCTGTTTTAAACCATTCAAACTTTAATAATATTTCATTTAATAAATTTAATTTTATATTCTATTATGATATATTATTCTTTTTAATTTTGTAATTTATTATTATAAAATCTCAAGTTATATATAAAAAAAATTAAAAATTATTTAAATGTAGATAGAAATCTAAAGTTATATGATTTATTTCAATTTTTATATTTAAAATAATATTGACTTGTCTAATGAAATTGAAAATAAATTTCACTCGTTTATCGAGCCAAGTCATCCGCAATACACCCACAACCTACTATACCCGAAACACAATGGTTTATATAATGTCTAGACGGAGGCGGGTCTAATTTTTCAAGACACGCACGAAAACGAGCGATTTGCGGTCAAAACATTTTTTTATCCCAAACCGACCCGCCATACCACATCCAATTCTATCTTTTTTTATAGCTAAGTACATAAATAATTTGGACATTTTATATAAAATATTATTGAATATTGAATATATTGTTGATATATGTGAAGTAATATTGATATATTTTATATAATAGAGAAAACTACCCCGAATGTCTTGAAGACACACCCCTAAGACCCAACAACACCTCCTCAATCTCCTCTTCTTACTAAAGGCCACGGGTAAAAATTAACACTATAAGTCAAATTTCTAATTACATTCTTACCCTTTTTTATTTTTTTTTATTTCCTATACATACTAAATATTACAGAATTTTTAAAAAAACCCTAATATCTCATTCTCTCTCCACTCCTTTTTTTAACCAACCCATATTTTCTCTATTTTCTATACCGTTTTCAACTCCATTTCTATGAAAAGCTGCTTCTTCCTCCGATGCTTCTTCCTCTGGTGGCTCGAGCATTAGCCTCCGTTCGAGAAGCAGCGCCGAACACCACCGTCGAAGAAGCCATGACAAATCTTCCGAAATTACCACCAGCTCGCGCCTGAGAAGACTAAGAGCTTAACTTGCAAAGATGAAGATCTCGCGCCTGAGTAGATTCATACCACCGTTGTCGTTTCGTTCCACCACCATCGCTAGATCTGTCAAAGCTCGCACCACCATCGAGATCTGTTCGAAGCTCGCACCACTATTGAGATCTCCAGTGTTTCCCTCCGACGTTTCCCTAAGCCCTAAGAAGAAGATGAACTATGGCATGGCGTTCAAGCTCCTGCAATGCGCAACCATGGTGGATCTAGAATCGTGTTGAAGATCTGGCGAGTCTTCCAACTCGGACGGTGAAGGCAGCACACTAGCTCCTGCGGTGAAGGCAACCCAATGAGTTATTCCATTCCAAGCAGGGGAGCTTAGAGTGTTGTCGGTTTTTTTCTAACAAAAGAGATGACTTGCCAGTTTTATCTTCTTCTCTAGCAGAGTTGTGAAGCTTCACGGAGGACGAGGAGTTGATAAGCTGTTGTGCTTCTGCTCCGATCTACGCAGAGTTGCTGAGCTCCGATCAGTTGGGGCTCGCCGGAGTGATTCGCTGGTCACGAAACATGGCAGCTGGTCACGAACTGAGCACGAGTTCTGCTGGACTTTCGACCTTATTTTTTTCTTTTTACAGTTGCAACTTCTTTTTTCTTTTAATTTTGTTCGGCTGTGGGTAGTCTTCTTAGAAAGTCAATGTATGAAAATCTCTTGTAATAATAAAATTTTTTCTTGATTGATTTTTTATTTATATCCAATTGTTGAAATAATTTGTTGTATATGAAAGTGAATTAAGAAAATAATGATACTCAGTACTTTTACCCTAATACTCAATAAAATTTCCAATTACTCAGTATAATTATTCGATACTCAGTAGATTTATTGAGGATACTCAATAAAATTTTCATAATACTCAGTAATTTTTCCAGCCAGTCGGTAATTTTTTTCGATACTCCGTAATTTTTTCTGATGCTCGGTAACTTTTTCCGATACTCAACCCTTTTTCTGATACTCATTACTTTTTCCGGAGACTTAGTAAGGTGGTTAGTGGTGATCGGTGGTTTTGGTCGGAGCGGGAAAGTATTTCAAGGCTCAGCGGTTACAAAAGTTGGTCAAAATCTGGAATGAACCTGAAGTTAGCAAAGTATCCAGGCTCATGGAAATATTTGAAAAGATGTAACCAGCAAAACATCTGTAATATATGACGCATTAAAGCTTCTATATGGTGACGATTCTGAAAGGTCTACTCGTCTCATATATATGGAGTCATTAACCATTTTTAAAATCACGAAACTAAGATTCTGGAAAAGAATATTCTACTGTCCACTTATACTATATTTATATTCGTAAACTAGAGTAAAACCTCCATTAGAGATACCGGCACCACCAACATATTTTTTTTACGAAATTTTTATACCGTGTAATAATTCTTTTCTTGAATTTCCGTTTAAGTTTCGTATTCTCGATTTCTTGTAATAAAAATAGTGTTACTTTTAATTGGAATTTATTTACCTTTTTTTGAGAATCCATTTTTTCCGTTAACAAACCCCGTGATTATTTTATTTTCACCAACATTTAAAAAAAAAAATTATAGAATAACGCAAAGTAGTAAAACTATAATATCTAATTTTTTTGTCCATCTTTCAAATAAGGCTCACTTGTTATTTTACTTTTTTTATCGAAAGACTCTACTCACTCACTTACGACATGTCAAAAAGGACGATATTCAACTTTACATCCTAAATTGTACCCAGGTGGTTCATCGAAGATGAGCTTTGCTTTGGCAGAGATGGCTTGACCTTGTAATTCTGCACTGATCATTGCACGTACCTTATGATTAATCCCATAACCAGGTCGGACTTGCCATTGTAGGATACCTCCAACATAACGTGTATAAAACCCACTAATGACCACTTGCTCAAGGACAATACATCTTTCTAGAAAGAACCGAGCAACTTCTATCTCATTCTTTGTTCCCCAAAATCCTCCTAATTTCACCTCTTTCAAATGCATATGACAATGTATACTTGGTATAAATCGTCTCCTTTTTATTCTCTCTTTCTCGACGAATCTTGTTTGAAACTGCAAACAATGAATCATATTAAGTAATGTAAGAAAAGATAAATTAAATTGCAAACATCAAGTTCAGGAATTATCTAATCATATAAGGGTTAAATTCTTCAATATGTACCAATTGTTGGGGAATAATGGTGCAATTTACCTAATGATAGAACACTCAGGCTATGATGACACACATAAGTATTTCCACAGAAAATGACAAACGAATAAATCATTGAACATCTTATCTAAGTAATGACTCACCAAATGGACAATAGCATTGGTCCACGGTGAACGTGGAGTTGGATGTAGAGTATACACCTTCTTATTAATAGGATCCTTTAGTGTCTCTTTATAAATCCACACCATATCAAGATTTTCATCTGAGGGGGGTTCATTTTCACAAATCACCGCCATATGAAATTTCTCTAGTAAGGGGCAGGACTCTAAAATACGGGCAAGATTCATCCGATCAAGTTCAAATTCCACCCGAAAGACTAAATATATCTGTCTAAGATTCTTGAACAGCATGTTTCTTGCATCTATGTATTCTACCTGAAAAAGAGAAGACAAGATAATAAATATGTTAGACATAAAAAATTAAACAAATGGTTCTGCATTGCATAATTTTTTTTTTTTGTTCAAATAAACTGCATTGCATAATAGTATGTACCTTATCTACAATAGTGTTGAAGGATAACCATTCCAGGCTCGGCAAATCTCTCTCAATATTATATAACACATCGGGCACCGATATTTTCTTAAAATTAAGAAAAGCATGCAACCTTTTTAGGTTGGGTATACCAGAGAGATATATATTTATCGGGTATAGGGCATACAATTCTAAAGTATGGAGACTCGACGAATGCATGTGTATCTCTTTTGACCCGCCGTTACACCACTTGATTGTCATGAATTTAAGAGATGATGATGAATTGAAGCTGAATATATTAGGAAGTACACAATTTTCAATTACAAAGGTCACAAGATTCACACAATACGTAAAAATAGTTGGAAATTCTCCTCTGTCGAGACGGACCAAACACAGATGAAGATCTTTGAGAAAATTAAATTGTGGCGTACTAGTAACCACCAAACTTAAATTCAAATTACAACCACTTAAAGAGAGGCATTGCAATGAGGAATTTACAGCTAAGTATTCTAGTAACGGAAAACTGTAGGTGTTGGTTATTATGGTCCGGTTTGAGCAACATTCGATAAACGAGAGTTTAAGTTCCTGAACACCCATTCGATAAATGACTTTCAACCATTCCTCAAACTGAGACATAAATTTGTTGACAAAACAAATCTTCATCGTCAAGGATTCCATTTTACGATGTGAAGAATAAATTCCCAAAACATGATCTATTACTTTCACGTAATCAACTTCGTTGTTAAAATTGTGGAGGCAAGGTATATTCATCAAAGAAGACATTAGTAGATGAATATTTTTCCACCGTCTTGACAAAATACTTGTACGAAAAGCTTCTTTTACTCCCAAACATGATGTTATTGAAGACAATATATCATTCGGTAGTTGGCTTATTTGGTCATCCTTCGTCATATTATTGGCTTATTAGTCAATATAATGTAAGCAAAAAAGATGAATATGTTAACAAAATTAAAGCCTTAATATATAGGATTCCCACACTTGATCAACAAGTTATTACTTCGGATAACTATGAAGAATACAAAGATAAACTATGGAAATCTATATAATAATGAGATAAAGAAGGATTAAGATTAATTTTGAGTTATAATAAAAAAGGTTAAAATTTTACCATGTGTATTTATATTATTGATTTTTATTTAAATTATTAATTTTAAGGGTCAATGCCCCAAAAAATCAAAATAATATTATACTTGCCCCAAAGAATCATCCATTAACTTATTATTATAAGATTACATATTTACCCTTACACCATACGGACGATTCCCGTCACGGACGATTCCCGTCACGTACGATTCCCGTCACGTACGATTCCCGTCACGTACGATTCCCGTCACGTACGATTCCTATCACGGACGATTCCCATCACCCGACGAATCCCGTCAACGCGACGAATAATGAATAACATAAGTAGGGATAGTATGGTCAAATAATGTATAAAATAATTCAATTGATGATGTTATTGGGTAGAAATTTTGTCATTGATGTTATTGGGCTGAAAATAATATTATTTTGATTTTTTGGGTCATTTTCCCTAATTTTAAACTCACACTTTTCCTTTAATTAATATATGAGCAAATTCTATTTTTAGGCTATTATCTATAGCCTAAAAATATTTTTAAGCCAAATGTTTTAAAAGTCACATTTTTAGGCTAAACGTATTCAATATGTCTATTTTTAGGCCATTTCACTTATTTTGTGAGATATTTCATTGATTTCAAAGACAATATTTAGACATTTTAAATAAACTATATGTTTATTTGGCCGCATCACAAATTAGAAACTCTATATAAAATGTCCAAATTGTCCTTAAAATTTATGAAATATCTCACGAAATTAGTTAAATAGCCTAAAAATGGACGTTTTGAATACGTTTCGCTTAAAAATGTGACTTTTGAAACGTTTGGCCTAAAATTATTTTTAGACCATGGGTAATGGTCTAAAAATGAGATTTTCTCTTAATATACTTTCTACACTCATATTTTCATTTTCACTTTTTTTTTTTTAAATTTCTTTTATCTTGCACACACTTTTATTTACAAAATTTAACCATTTAAAAAAAATATACATTTCAATTGACCAAATTTTCAATAATAGATTAATTATTTTATAGTTTTTTAAATATCGTGCCCTCCGGCACGGGCGATACTAGTAAAAGAATAAAAATATAAGATATATCTTAGAAATTTTGAGTTGATCCCCTATATTTTAGAAATTGCAAATTAGTGTCTACGAATTAGAAAATTTTAAAATTAACCTTTAAACTTTAGATTATTGCAAAATAACCATAAAAGTTTTATTAGATAACATTAAACCCCAATATAATTTTTGACAATTTCATTTAGTCTTTGAAATTTTATATTTTAGAAAGTATTTGTTGCTAAAGATGACTTCATTAATACAGAAGTATGTCGTCCGCATACTGGTTGTCATTAGCGTCGACTTGTGTCTTCGGAAAGATGTTAATCATTAGAGATGAATTTTGTCGTCGGTAAATATATTATTCATTATATAATGTGTTTCCCAACCCCAAACACCCATTACCCCGAACTAAACTCGAAGACTACTAATCCTAAAGCATTGTGACTCGGGGGTGGGTCATATCGTAAGTCCTGTCAACTAAGGGGTAAAGCTTATTATAGTGGTTAACAAAGAAATAGGCTTAAGTCTCAGCAGGGATAAGGATGATACATAATGTTATTATGTTAAAAGCAAAAGGGAACAAATGGCTACAAAGAAATGCATTGGTCATTTATTCTAACTATGTGATCTTATTGACTCGTTTATATTAATGTTGCGAGTGAAAAGAACCTTCAACTAGGTTAGACCTTACGTTTGAAACACCTACACAATCTTGCTAAGTTCCAACTTATATCCATTGGTCGTTAAAATAACTCATTTCACAATAAGTTCTTTTAAATAAGCATTCAAGTATGTATGGGAGTTTCTTAAAGCACGTGCTTAGCTTATATCATCGGGTTATTGTCATGTCTTACGAGATATGTAACAACGTAATCTAGTTCACACTATTCCTTACGCTAATTGTTTTTGGGTGAAGCCAACGAGAAGCCCTTGATTTTTACCGAAAGTGTACTAGCCGCCCTCTATCTTTAAAATTCCCCCCGGTGGCCCTCCAACTACATTTTTTGTCACCGTTAGCCCTTTTTTAAATTTGTGTTAGTTGACCATTAATCAATACCATGTGGCGCCACGTCAGTGACACCTCGCCGCCACGTCTGCTCCACATAAGCATGACATCACCATCATTTACACGTCATTTTTAATTTTTTTTAATCCGCCTCCTTCTTTTTCTTGCCGCACTCCACAATCATCAATCGAACCCAAATTAAGGTTCAAACTGCCCTCTATCCAAACCGCCCTCACACCAAGCCGCTCTCTGCACCATCATCATCATTCGAACCCAAATTTCTTCTTGTACTCTCTTGGTTTGTTATGAGTTATAATTATGGATTTTGTTTATCATGATAGATCTCATTTTCTGCAAAAAGGGTTAATTTATAAGAATGGAAATGAGATATAATAGCCGTTGGTGTTACAGAGAAAGACATGGAAAATGACAAGAATTTGAAATTCCAAAACCCGTCTTACAAAAACTGGATTCCAAGTTTGGTGGTTCATTATCCGAGGCATCATCCGAGGAGGATTTTTCAGGAAAAGCTGGACAATCACAATTCTTAGACTTCCTAGTTTTGGCACAAAAAGAGTTGGTTTAGTTGGACTTGGTTCAGCATCTTCACCTGTTACTTCTTATCGTATTCTTGGTGAAGTTGTTGCCTTAGCTGCTAAGTCATCTCAGGCCACCAATGTTGCCATTGCACTTGCTTCTTCTGCTTGACTTTCCGAGGCTTCAAAGCTCATCATTGCTTCAAAAAATTTAACCGGTACGTAGTAAACTTTACCCCAAATTTCTTATATAGTAAATATATTGTCTAATACAAGTTTCTTGAATTGTATTATGAACCTTTCCTAGGACTTATGAGGATAACAGATTCAAGTCAGATTCAAAGAAACCATCATCTTTAAAATCTTTGGGTATTTTGGGACTTGGGACAGGTGCTAGTGTGGGCAAAGGTGTGATAAAATAATAGATAAATAAAGATAATAATAAAGGTTACACCCTTGGCTACCACGAGAAACTCACTGCAAGTATTACAGATCATTTACAAGTTTAGTTGATAAGAAAAGTTCATTCGCAGAGATTTAATCTGTTAGATCTACTTGTATTAAATAAGCGTAGATGAATTTAGATGTTTAGAATAAAATATAATAAGAGGAATAATTATCTGATGAGAAATAATAAATAAGAATGCAGATAAATAAATATGAATGTAAGTTAGATAAATTATGATTACTAATATGAGTCTAGCTTACTAAGTTGTTATTCTAATCTTAAGGGTGAATTGAGCATTATATATTAACCGGGATTCTAAATTCTACCTAACCCCCGTGAGGGTGGACTAGGGCTGTAAATGAACCAAGGTGCTCGCGAGCAGCTCGAGCTCGGCTCGGAAAAAACTTGAATCGAGATCGTTTGTTAAACTAAACGAGCCGAGCTCGAGCCTAAAAACGAGCTCGTTTATTAAACGAGCCGAGCCGAGCCTGTTCGCGAGCTTTTCTAAGAAAGCTCGTGAAAAATATAATTAAATTATAAGTATCTATTACATATTGATATTTGACAATTCAAAAATTTAAAACCAATTACTATATTAAAAAAACTTATCTTATCCCAACACTTACATGTCACTCTCCCCCTCTACCTACCTAATTATAAAAGACCATTCAAACTTTAACAATCCAAAAGAAAGAATACGTGATTGTATTTAATGATAGTTTACAATAGTCAATTACGTTCTAATTACAAATTTATATAATTAAAAGATTTGCAACCGTTTATCTTATAATTAATATATCTTATAATTAATCCATAAAAGCCCAAGATAAAAGAAGAGCTTTTCAAACTCGAAATAGATTTAAACAAGCTTTTGAGCTCGAGCTCGAAACACTTTTAAACGAGCTCTCGAGCCCGAGCTTTGTTATATTCTCACGAGCCGAGCTCAAACACTAACTTCAAAGCCCAGCTCGAGCTCGAGCTCGGGTCGTTTAAATTTATAAATAAATAAACAAGTCTGTACATATATTATTCGGCTCGCCTCGGCTCGTTTACAACCCTAGGGTGGACTTAGGAGCAACCTCTTCACTACCAGGGAACCCTGAGTAATGATTGGTGATTAAATCAAACCTTTATGGCTATTTAGTTAGGATCACTACTAGACGATTATGTGGTGTTTTCAATAATTAAATTACTAAGGATAGTCCTACGATTGGCCAAATCTAGGGCTGGAAACAATAAGTCAAAGAACACAATAACAATATACGCCAAGATCAAATCAATTAAAGTAACAAATAGTATTATGAAATTTAAGACAAAATAATAACCCAACAATTAATAGTAAAACTTACAGAATAAAAGCTTAGAAAGATGGTGAAGCCACAAATCTATAGCTAAATACCCTAAATATAGAGAAGGAGAGATGTAGAAGAGAAGTTTGTCACTCTCCAACTTCTTGCTTCTTGTCTTCCTCTACAGGTCAGTTTGCTTCTTCGATGAATAGCTTGATACTAAGGATAAATATTAAATTAAAGGACTAAGCTAATATTTAAAATTGAGAAAATACAAGCAAGGACTAAGCCTATACTTGGCACTGAGCAAGGACATGTTAACTATGGTTTGAGGGTGTATTTATAGGTGTTTAGGAAGACCTAATTCATTTTCTTGGAGTGGAAGACAAGTAACTTGGACTCCAATCCCAACTCAAATTCGTAACCCTAAAATATAAAAAAGGTAATAATCTGTCGCTGTTTTGTTTTGGCCGTAACTCCTTCAATATTTATCCGTTTGACGCGTTCCATATGTCGAAACTTATCGTCTCGGAAAGCTATATAACTTTGCTTCAGACCATTATTACAAATTCCTATCCAATCTTGAGTTATGATCACTTTTATGGTCGTAGGTGTTGGAATTCAGATTTATTTGACAACTTTATCTTTCCATATCTTCTCTTTTCTTTCCTTATCTCCAATTTTCATGCATATCTTCTTTCCTTAATCTCTTATTATTGATTTGGCATCTAATTAATCACCATATATATCTTTAAACCTTTACACTAAATAAATAATTAAACCAAATATGCTCAAAAAATAATAAATCATTAAATCAAGACAAGAAATAGGAAAGTGCAACAATACATGAGAAAATCGACTACTGGATTTCCTAAAACATTAAAAATGATGTCTCCAACTAAAATTAGATCATCACAAATGAGAAGACATTAGGTGCTTCGATTGAAAAGAAACTTAAATATGCTAAACATGTTTGCCTCGGTGTAATTCTCGGGAAGGAGCTTGTTAATGCACTCCCAAATATTCTCACCCCTGGTCAGTAAAATAAAGTTCTTGCAATTATAAAATAAACTAACATTGATTAATTATAGTGTTATGTTTATCTCTCAAGAGTATTAGCTGAAGAAGCGAAGAAAATTGCTTCGCTCCATAGTGATGTTCTTACAACAACTATTTTAGACGGGGAACAATGCAAAGACTTAAAAATGGGTTCATATCTAGCAGTAGCTGAAGCTTCTGCAAACCCAGCTCATTTTATCCATTTATATTACAAACCACCGTGTGGACAAGTCAAGACTAAGCTTGCTTTAGTCCAAAAGGGTTTGACTTTTGACAGGTGAAATTTTAAAGATTTTATACGACTTATTAATAGTTGTTTTCGAACGTTTATTTTTTATGACTGGGCAGTGGGTGCTACCACATTAAAACTGGTCTAGGATGTTTAGTTGAGTTAATGAAATGTGATATGGGAGGTTCAGCAACTGTATTAGGTGCTACGAAAGCTCTTGGACAAATTAAACCTCTCGGTGTGGAAGTGAAGAATAATTTATAATTTTATTTTTTATTGTCCCGTAGTTAATTATATGAATGAACTGTTTCAGGTCCATTTTGTTGTAGCAACTTGTGAGAATATGATAAGTAGAATAGTTATGAGAGTGGCATGGTGTGAGGCCCGGTTTGAGTGAGCTATTTTGGGTTCGACAGATGATGATGGTGCAAAGAGCGGCTTGGTGTGAGAGAGGTTTGGATACAGGGAAGTTTGGACCTTAATGATTGATGATGGTGGAGTACGGTAAGAAGAAGAAGAAGAAAGAGGCGGATTAAAAAATTAAAAAAATGACGTGTAAATGATGGTGACGTCATGCTTACATGGAGTAGACGTGGAGGCAAGGTGTCACTGACATGGCGCCACATGGTATTGACTAACAGACAACTAAAAGAAATTTGAAAAAAGGGCTAACGGTGACAAAAATGTAGTTGGAGGGCCACCAAAGGGAATTTTAAAGATAGAGTAGTGCAGTTTGGGTAAAAATCAAGAGCTTCGCGTGAGCTTCATCCATTGTTTTTTGGTCACCCCCCCTTTTTAAAGAAATAAACACATAAATGGGGATGAAGGAAACATTTACCCCACCCAGAACTCAAAGTTAAGTCATGTCCCCACGACTCGAAAAGACTAAAACGCTATAAAAACTTAAGAATATACACCTAAATGCTTAACGAGAGGGAAACGAGTAATTACCTTCGTGCTATGCTATATATCTCGGTTCTAAGGCCTAGGTGGTCAATCAGGGTCTAGTGCCTAGGCGGGATTACACGGGGCCTAGGCGAAATTATACGGTTTTGAATCTCTTTATGTAATTTTGTATATTTAGTAATATATGTGTAGTAATTATAGAAATTTTAACTGTTTAAGTAATAAAATTCATCTAACAACAATATAATATATATAAAAATACTAAAAATTGAATTATGATATCAATTAAAAAATTCTCGAGAATAAGAAAAATAACAAGAAGGCCTATGCGAGCATGTTTTGCCATTAATCGGCGCCTAGGCGGCTATTTTTTTCATTAATTGGTGTTTAGACGGGCTAGACACCTATTCCACGGCGATTAAGGCGCTAGGCAAAAATGCCTAGAGTTTTAACTAGGCGTAAGCGCCTGAGGGGGGAGTTGACGCCTAGGCGGGGAGATTCTACAACATAGCTTTCGTGAGAATCGCTCAATTCCAGAGTTAGGGGTGACATTCTTGATTCATGTCGCTCTCTTGTGGTATTTCAAGGCCTTATGGATTGATTTAGAGCCAAAGGGGAATGCAAATTTGAGAAACGACCTCCATCTCTAGTGTCATACCTCACCATTTTTTATTTGATACGTGGGTTCCAAATCCCACGGGAGATATGATCGCCTCCCCAACCATATCTCTAAGCAAATCAGAACAGGGTTACCCATGTTCTGGGAGGGTTTCGAACCTTGAACCTCATGGATGAGACAGTAGAGCCCTAGCCAACCACCTTTTTTAACTTTCTTCTACCTTCGGGATTCGAACCTTGGACCTCATGGATGATACAATAGAGCTCTGGCCAACAACCTTCTTTAACTTTCTTCCACCTTCGGGGTTCGAACCTTGTACCTCTAGTTGAGAGACAGGCCCTGGCCATATGAGCTAGCTCACCTTGTTAATACCTCACCATTTTGATCATAAGTTTTTCATATTAAATCCAAATGAGTCATTGAACCTAGACTTATCTAGCTATTCAACAATACCAAGATCTCCCCAAAATTCCTAGCCAATCATTCGTAGTTTATTTTTGAAATTCGTAAAATATGAAAAATCTCAAGAATTCGGCCATTACCTTTTTATGAGATCTTCTATTAAGGTGTGTTGAATTTGATATATCTCAAAACATATGTGATCTAGGCTCGAGAAAAAGTTAATTCCGACATTTGAGCGCAAATTTATGCCTTTTCGAACTTTCGAACTTTGTCCATCGCTCATATGCTTGCGGCAATAAAGTGAAAATATGTGGTATATCGCAAATTGGCTCGACATGTCAAATAATTTATCCATTGCAACAGATCTATATTTATCCCTATTAATTTTCACCGATATTCATGTGGTATACGACAAATTTCCCACTGTATACCGCACCCCTTGTGAAAAAAATTGATCTCTTATTTTCCCGATAACATCTCGAAATTTGACATTTTTTTTCTTTCTAATTAAACAAAATGCTCATAACACACTGGTACTGTTATTTTTACCAACAGAGAATCCTAAATTCACAAAATTTGCTGTTTTCTCCGTTTTGCCTCTGTTTCGACTCTGGACATTGATCAACTGGACGTGCACATCAATGAAACTCCAAAAACCTTCTCCTTTAAAGTAATACACATTAAATAAAGTTTCAAACTACTGAAATATTTTGCTCTAAATCAACGAAATTACATGAAAGCAAGTAAACTTACCTTTTAACCTTGGTTTTCCTCCCAAGAAGCACTTTTGTTTATCATGTCGTTAAAATCGGCATGATATCTTCCCCGGAAATTGTATTAAGACCCTTGTGGTACTTCCCCACTTTATCCCACCTCCTCCTCAGAGTAGTATATTTTTTGGGACTTTTCCACCTAATTTTTGTTTCATTCGATCTTTGAAAAGGGGTGGGTAGTTTCCCCGTGTTGCCGTCTTAGTCTCGCGACGAAGCACATTCTTTATCGGGTGATATGTTATGACCGTCTTTTATTGTATGAGCTATTTATCCTCTTCAACCACACTTTCATCTTTGTAGGGTAACAAGTAGTTCCCCTTTCTTGGCGCCTTACTTTCGCAACATCACACCTCATTCCTAAGATATTTGTTGACCGTTTTTGGTGGTGGAGGTGGTTCTGATTCTTTTAATGCCCATTGATCTTCAACAGGTTCTGGTCTAATTTTATTTATGATCTTAATGGGATTGGTGATGGGCGATTTCCTTGAGGAATGACTAAAGCTTATTGTTCTAGTGCACCCTTGGTGCCTCAACTGCCGCTTCTTCCTTGTCATCAACCCAATCATCCACTATTACATCATCAAAAAATTTATTTAAAAACTCTTTAACCTAAATAAGCACTTATTTTGTTGTTAAAATTGTGGAGGCAATATAAAATCATCAATGAATACATTAGTATATGAATATTTTTCCATCCTCTTGACAAAATGCTTGTACAAAAAGCTTCTTTTACTCCCAAACATGATATAACTGAAGGCAATATATTATCTAGTAGTTAACTTATTTGGTCATCATTCATCATATTATTATGAATTGAAAAGGAAAAAATATGAGAAAAAATGGCGTGATATCTCGAACATCAAAAGGAGAGTCATAGCTATACAAAAGAAAAAATTGATATGAAAAGAATATATATTCGGACTGTCAAAGTGGAATTTGTATATCATCGTGAAAAAGGTTTTATTTGGGATTAATTGGGGATGCACATCAAAAGCATCAAAAATTGGGTTGAGTGAGAACATCTTCGAGTGAAAACTCAAGCTCTAGGGTGATTCGTTGATGGAATGTGAGGAGAGAGCCAAAAGCTCACTTTTCATTTTCCAAATATACCACACCGTCTTTAAGCCCCGTTACAACCGTAAAGACCTTAGGATTTCTAACTGCTTGGTGGAGAAACAATTGAGCTATTAGGTAGTAGGTGAGTGGATCATTGGATGCTATATTAGGACCTATGAACAACCTATAGCCATTAGAACGAACTAAGTTGAGACCTCTCCTTCTGGCATTGCGAAATTAATCTGGACTTGAATTTATGGATTGTTGATTACGTGTATATTAAGCATACTTGTGCATTATTTCTTGGGCATTACTACATGATTTTTTTATATACTATGCTCTAGGATCATTCATTGTGTTCTGTTCTTATTCTCCTCCTACTTCTTCTTCTTGACTTCTCTACTATTCTTTATTCTTATTGTATCGGGACGATACAACTTTGAGTTGGGGGTCTTGATGTCTCCCCATTTGTGATGATTTAATATTAGTTGGAGACATAATTTTAGGTGTAGTTATTAGAGTATAGGTCGATTTTATCATGATTTAGTACTTTTTCCTATTTTGTGTCTTGAATTAATTATTTATTATTTTTAGAGCATATTGGGTTTAATTATTTATTTAGTGTGAAGCTTTAAAGATATATGGTAATTAATTAGAGTCCAAGTCAATTCTAAGAGCTAAAGGAAAGAGGATAAACATGGAAATTGGAGATAAGGAAACAAAAGCTAAAATATGGAAAGATAATGTTACCAAGTAAATATGAATTTCACCACCCACGACCACAAATTGGCTTAGATCTCAAAATCGGTGAGAAATTTGGAAGAACGGTCAAGAGCAAAGTTAAATTTCTTTCCAAAACAATGAATTTCGACTACTCATACGCATCAAACAGATAAGTATTGAAAGTGTTAGGACCAAAACAAAAACGGGGTTGATTCCATATTTTAGGGTTACGAATTTGAGTTGGGCTAGGAGTCCACTACTTACCTTCTCCTTCAAGAAAACGAATTAGGTCTTCCTATACCCTATAAATACAGCCTCTTATCATTAGAAAATCATCCTTGGCCAAAACCTTAGGCCAGGAAGAAGCTACAACACAAGAAGAGAAGACTGGAAGGAGTTGTGCATCAATTATGTCTCCTTCAACCTTCGAATTTGTAATTCTTTTCTTTTCTTTTGTTAGTACGAACTAAATTATATGTAGCTTGAGTTTTAGCATATATGTATAAACACTAGTTTTGATTGACATCTATCTAATTTGGGAATTATTTGTTTTAAATTGAATTTATGTTTTATTTCTCTGTTAATTTGTTGCATTTATATTCCGTGTTCTTTGTGGATCATGACCATATAGAATTACCATCATAGTAGTTAGATAATCATTGACAACGGTATATTTAACTATAGGATTAGCACATAACGTCTAAAATAAGGTTTAGACTTGACAAATTAACCTAACTAGATAGTCACCATGGTTTAGTGTATTGCTATTTAATCAATTGTATTGCTTAGGACTCCTTATTGACACAGGTAAACCCTATTTAAAACTACCTAGCGCAATTGAAACCGATTATTGAAATACTACATGATTCACTGTCATACTACTTGTTCTTAGCTTATTTAATTTTCTGCCTTTAGTTTATTAGTTTAATTTTCCTTTATTAAAAACCAAATAAAAATCTTTCTATCTTTCCTTCTCTTGCGTTTTATTATTCTAGCTTTATTATCTGCACTAGATAAATTGCATAAGTTCTCTCTAACTTTCGTAGTCTCTGAGGAACGAATTCTATTTATCATTAAAACTTGCATACGTCCTGTAATACTTGCAGAACAGTGCTCAGCCTAGGGTGTTTATTTGCACTTATTTATATCATTATTTTATCACACCTTAGGCGACATCACTTTTCCATCCCCAAGAAGGTAAACTTCCTAGTTTGGATTTTAAAATATTTGTGTTATAGAAATATTTTTCTTTTAGCAACTTATAAAGAAGGGAATCTTTTTTATTTGCAGTGTTCTATGCTTGTTTTCTTAATAATGCTTTGTTCATAAGGTGGATATCCCTAAAAACAAGACCCCCTTCATATTTTGAATTAGTTTGAAGTTCCCAATTTGTCCAGTGAATTCTTTTTTTTTCCTTTATCTCCCCACCAGAATTTGGCAATGATGGATTGTATTTTGTTTATTATATCCTTAGGTAGTATTGGTGTCGCCTAGGGTGTGATAAAATTAATACAAAATAAGTATGGAAAACTACGCACTCTCACCCTAGACAGGCACAGTAATGCAAGTAATACATGACGTATGCAAGTTTTAGATAGTAAGTTGAGTTCGTTCTCAGGGACTTAAGTGTGTTATACGAGTAGGTAACAATAACGAGTAAAAGTAAATAATTAAAAGGCAGAAAATAAAAGCAAATAGATTTCGAGATTCTAAATTAAAACTAAGAAAATAAAGACAAGAAAATAAATAACTAAGAATATGAGATGAGAGATATAGCTTAGGTTTTGCTAGTATGCACTAATCCTTCTAATTCTTTTAGATCTAGTTCATAAGGGAGAATATTAGCTCTTGGTATACTTAATCAGGATTCTAAATTCCCATACCTTAGACCTTGAGAGCGACTAAGGGGGCTACGGCACAACCAAGATGTGGTTACACTCTTAGAGTTATCAAGCGCTACCAAGGCTCTAAGCAAACACAACAATCAATTGGTGATATCGTGATTAAAACAAACCCTAATGACTATCTAGTTAGAATCATGTTTTGTCAGAACTAATATCGACACTAGACGTTATGTGGTGGTTCAATAGTTAAACACCCAATTAAGGAGACCATCTAACTACTATTAAAACAATCCTAAAGTGATAAGTTCTAGGAAAGACAGTAAATCAAAACACATAATCAAATAAAGATAAGTAGCCAATATCAAATTAAAACATGTAATTCCCAAAGAAACTTAGATAGAAGAATTAGAATTCATAGATTATACATATGCAAAACCCAAGCTATGGGGAGTTTAGTTCATACCTGATGGAAATAAACTAAAAGAAATTACAAAAGACATCATCTTGCTCTCTACAGTAAACTGGAAGAATAAAACCTAAAGAACTAATTACTATGAGGCGAGGATGAGCAAGGATAATTTACAAGTGATATAAGGGTGTATTTATAGGTGTTTAGAAGACCTAATTCATTTTCTTGAGGAAGAGATAAAGTATTGGACTCCTAGCCCAACTCAAATTCGTATGGAAATAAAGATACACACTGCTGGACCGTTTTGAGCATATCTTCTTCGTTATTGGTCGGTTTTTGCTCCATAAGATACCAAAAGAATCCTCACAGAATTATCTACGTCCCTATGAAAGGAAATTACCAAAATCGGCTTCCTTGTAGGAGTAATCAGCACTTCTTTAGGCGTGTACTGCAGAATCCAAGATTAAGACAGCTTTTCCTTTTCCATCTTTTTAGCTTTTGTTTCCTTATCTCCAATTACCATGCAAATCTCTTTCCATAAGTTGTAGTCTTTGACTTGGACTCTAATTAATCTCCATAATTATCTTTAAAGCTTCACACTAAATAAACAATTAAACCCAATATGCTCTAAAAATATTATTTTACTAAATCAAGACTCTAAATAGGAAAGTGCACTATTTCTCAAGAAAGTCAATTAGAAAGACTTCTAAAACACTAAAAATGATGTCTCATACTAATATAAATCTATCACAAATGAGGAGACATCAAGTATAAAATTTGACACGATATAGTTAGGAAAAGTCTGAATTATTGATTTTATAAGGATTTCTTTTCCCCCTTCTGAGAGGAATAGTGTTTCCAATTTTATATATTTTGTAAGATCCAGTCAATTATAAATTATAGATCTTTGACTTGTTTCTTCCCAATACAGTTGAGAGTCCTAGGTAATTACATCGATTTTTTGTTTTTTTCATATTCAGTCTTTTGCCCATAATATTTTGTATAAATATAGGTGTATTAGGACTGAAGATAACCCCACATTTATTTAGATTTAGGCATAGCCCTGTGCTGTTTTTGTATTTGTTCATGATATCATTGAAAGACAAAATTTCAATGTTATAAGCTTTTAAGAATAAAAGTCTTTCATTTGCAAACATAAGATGCGTGATTTCTGGACAATTATTTCCTATTTTTATACATTGCAGCAGTTCTTTTACTTTTTTATCTTTAATTAAGTCATTAAGAGTTTGAGAAATTAAACAAAAGATAAGTGGATAGAGGGTCTCCTTGTCTAATTGATCTTGTGGGTTTATTAATTTGGTGTGATTCCCCATTTATAAGGACCGAGTATAAGACTGAGGTTATACAAACCACCAGTTTTCTTACCCAATCATTATTAAATCCCATTTTGATCATAAGAACTTGTAAAAAAATCCCATTCAATATAATCATATGTATATTTTTGAGTATTTCTTCTTCTTTGTATGTGTATAATAAGTTCATGCGCAATCATAGTATTTTCTTGTATTAGTCTATTGGGTATAAATGCACTTTGATTTTCTCCTGCTAAAGAATTTATAAATGGTTGTAATCTATTGACAAGTATCCTTGCTATAATTTTATAAATAAAATTAAAACAACTAATTGGTCTATAGTGTTTTATATTTACCGGTTTACCAATTTTAGGAATTAGAGTGATTAGTGTTTGATTTATATCACTAAGGCCTCTCTTATTATTCCAAAAATTATTAATAACTCTCATCAAGTCTAGTTTAATGGTATCCCAATATGTTCTAAAGAAAATTCCATTAAAATCATCCGGTCCTAGAGACTTATTAGGTCCAAGTTCCCAGGTTACTTTTTTTACTTCCTCTTCATTCATGGGTTTATTTAGGCTCTCAACAGATTTTCTATAAATTTTACTAGTTATAATGTCAAAGGTGTTTTATACTCTCTTTTTCCTACTGTTCTCAAAATATTGTTTAAGAAATCAACTATATCATTTGTGATTCTGGTTATTTTGTTTCTACTTCTCTTTTCTTTGGTACATGCATGGTAGTATTTAGTGTTTTTATCCCCTTTATTGAATCAGAATTTTCTAGATCTATCTTTCCTGGAACTCTCTTCTCTTTTCCAAGTATCTTCAAGGTTTTTTATAACATTATTATATTCATCTCAGTTAAAGTTAGGGTTATTTGAATTAGAGATGATTTCTAATTTTCTTATTAATTTACCAATTTGGATTTTATTGTTGCCAAATTTTTTCTTGTTCCATTCCCTTAGTGTAAGGCTACATTTTTTTAATTTATGATTAATTACTGCATTAGGGTTTCCCTTAAGTGTCTAATAATCCTCCCATACTTTCTTAATAATATTCATACAGTTAGATTCTTAGTAGAATCTTTTTTTATTATTACTATCTTTTTTTATCATGGTGTAAGATAATAGGACAGTGGTCAAAGCCAATGGCAGGGATTCCAGCAACCTATGCATTGGGAAAAAGGCTATCCTAGTTAGAGTTATGTAGGGACCTATCCAGTATAGCCCTTATAAGTTTATTACCGGCTCTTTTATTGGTTCAGGTGAATCTACAACCATAGGAGGTTGTATTTTCCAACTTATTAAGATGAATAAACTTATTAAAGTTTTTGATAGATTTTTTTGACATATATACCCCCATTTTTAATTTAAGAAACCTAATACAATTAAAATCCCAAAAAATAGACCAAGCAGAGTTTAAGGTTTAAGTGCATTTAAAAAATTAAGGGATATTTGATGTCTCCCATTTTGTTCTAAATAATATCCCTTAGGAGACATCTTTTTAGGTTATAATTAGACCTATTTGCTAGACTTTTAGTATTATTTAATTATATTTCGATTTCTTCCTTTGGATTTGAAATATTTATGTTTTAGAGCTTTTGCGCTTTAACTTGCTTGTTTTTAGTGTGAAGTTATTAGGTCTATGATTTGATGAAGTTCCAAAGATAAGGAGAATAAACGGGAATTAAAGTCTAGGATTTAGCGTTAGAGTCAAAGGCGAGAATAATTGATTCGAATAAGATATTAGATGGGAAGAAAATATGGAATTGCTATTACAAATCACTATTTTTGGACGCCTTAGCCACTGATTCAGCCTTGGAGCATAAGATTATGGGGATAGAGCTTGAAGTCAAGAAGCTATCGCAAGTCGAATGGAGTGATTCCGAGTCTGGACACAAAAGTTACAGCTGTTTTAGTTAAAGCTATACACCAGGGATTCCTAAAAGGATTGGGCTTTTAATTAGATTAACCTATTTTCTCTCTATAACAAAGCCCAATCCGTTTTTCCCCTCTATAAATAAGACCTAGACTCTATTTTTACACACACAATTCACTTTATAGAAGAGAGCAACGCTTGGGAAGAGTCTGGAAAGCAAAAAGGAGAGAAAGCTAACGCTGGAAAAGCAATTCTTCCAACATCAACATCTTCAATCCTTTAATTAGGTTTTTCAATTCTTTTATTTATTTGACTATGAATGTTCTTAGTTTTACTTCGTTTAATTTTATTCAATTATGAGCTAAATCCTTTACGTACTTGAGAATCGCTACATGGGTTGAGCCCCAATTAATTTGATTAATGTTTTATGATTTGAGATTTTTTAAATTTAATTCGAATTGGGTAATTGAGTATTGATTATTATCGTGAGATTATTTACTATTTTTAATCTGATCAATTAGACATAGGAATTAGTAATTAAGCTATTCACTTTGGTGGGGAAGTGATCGACTTGACGGGGGGTTTAATTACGGACATATGTAATAAACGTAAGGTAGAAATTATTGATCTTGACGGACTTAGTTAACCTTATAGCCAATTGGGTAGAGAAACTTGACATTCCAAGGTGGATTATAATCGCCCTAACGGAGTTTGTAACACCCTAGAATAGCTCTTAAGTCCACCCTGACGGGGGTTAGGAGAATCTAGAATCCGGACTAGTACTAATTACCGATTCGACCCTTAAAAGAAGCATTGATTAAGTTTATTTAGGTGAAACCGTTGTGAAACTCGAGTACTATTTCTCATTCTTGCGTTTACCCATATTTTATTTTCTTGCATCTCATTTATTTGCATTAAGTTAGTTTAATATTTTACTTTATTTGCACTTTAGTCCTTAAACAAAAACAAAACAAACATCTATTCCATTTACTTTTCTTATCATTCAAACAACTATTTTCATTTACTGCATAACACTTTAGTCTTATCCAATCCGTCCCTGAGATCGAAATCCCGTTTACCGGATATAACTTGTCGACCCATACGCTTGCGGTACGTGTCTTTCCTTTTTAGGTGTGTTATTTTAAAACACACAAGGAGACACCAAGTTTTTGGCGCCGCTGCCGGGGACGGTAGCATGTGACCACAGTGTTATCCGTAAGTGCTTTAATTACTATTTTTAGTTTATTTTATTTTTTCGGTTTTACGCTTTTCTTTGTTTTGCTTCTTCTCAGGTTTTACAGGTTTGGTGTATGCTCTCGGATCCCGAGAGACTAATTCGAGCTAAGAACAAGAGAGACAGGGAAGGAAGAAAAAAGCAAGGTTAGAAGAACAAATGGCAGATTTAAACGTTCATAACGTTGAAGATCCCGGAATTCAGTTGGATGAAAACAGTCTCCCGATAGTTCCACCAGTATTACCAGTTCCACCGGTAGGAGTCCAAAATTCTCAATTCCAAATTCCTCCAGGAGGTCAACAACCAATCAATAACAATGGTGTAGAATTTCAAGATGATGGGCCGCGACTCTTCCAACCTAATAACTATAGACCTTTCCATTTACCACCACCAGGACTTCGTCCTCCCGCTATTCAAGGAATTCGATTCAGACCAGACGCGGGTATGATTAATCAGTTTACAAATATTGGACAGTATAGTGGTGCAACTCGTGAAGATCCTATTCGAGCTATGTATAAGTTTATGCAAATTCGTGATGCATATGTCACTCCTAGAGTAACCCAAGAACAAATGTACTTTCATATGTTTCCATTTTTGCTCACCGGAGGAGCAAGTGAATGGTATGATCAGCAACTACACGATGAGATTTTGACTTGGGATCAACTTCAGACAACTTTTTTTGACATGTATTATCCTCAAAGTGTTAGACTTATTGGGCGGTTAGATGTTGCTAGTTTCCGTCAAGAGCGAGGAGAAACTGTAGGAGTTGCTTTGACTCGTTTTCAATCTTTATTACGAAAATGCCCATTACATGGGTATTCACTTGTATTGCAGCTTGGTATATTTTATCGAAGTTTAGATGAAGCAGTGAAAGAGAAGTTAGATACTATGTGTCAAGGTGGCCTCATGATGGTCACAACTACTCAAGCTCAAGCTATTATGGACAAAATTATAAAAAATGAAATGAGTTGGCAACCCTCGAGATCATCATTTAGAGTTTCTGAAAAAGGCACTTTGAATCTAAACGCAAAAACAGCTTTGAATGCTAAGATTACCGCACTTGAGAACAAGCTTAAACATATAACTATGTCAAGAAAAGCTAATGTAAATGTGGTTAATGAACCAAAGATAAGTCCTAGTTGTGGGGTAGATGATCATAACTGGGAAGAATGTGCTAACAACCCATAATTCGTTTGTTTCATTAATCAGCGAGGTAATAATTATTCAGGTGGTCAATGATATGGAAATCAATATAGAAATCATCCAGACTTTCAGTATTCGAATCCACATGGGGCAGCCAATCCAAGAACCTATCGATAAAGGCCTCATGGGAACAATTAACAATTTAAGTCGCAAAACCCATACCAAGGGAACTAACCTAGAGCCGATCATGAAGCCTATTCCGATACGCTAGCTCAAAAGACGCTTCCCTATCGACCTCAAGAAGGCGCAATTACCGCAAATGATTTAGCACTTACCTTGACACAATACATATCCAATGCCAATAGTAAGTCAGCTATAATTGAAGATCAGTTATCTCGATTCATGGATTCCACAAACGCGAAAGAAAACAAGATGGAAGAAACATTAAACTCACATACCGCTTCGTTAAAAATTTTAGAGAATCAAATATCAAAGATCGCAAATAGCTTAAATGTTCGAGGCCAAGGCCAACTCCCGAGTGACACCGAAATTCCTAAACAAAGGGAGGATTGTAACGCGATCACGACTAAAAGTGGTAAGAAATTGCAACCACCACCTTTCCCAGTTATGAAAGAAAAAGAAGTAACTAGAAAAGAAAAACCGTTGGAGGAGGTGGAAAAGAAAGATGAAGAACCTGAAGTAGTAGAAGTGGAGAAGATTCCGGAAGTTTCGAAAAATAAAGATGTTGTAGAAACCCGTCCTCCTCCACCTTTTCCCTCAAGAGTTCAGTAAAAAGGGGATATGGCTGAATATCAAAGATTTTTGAATAGGGTGAGAGGTCTCAATGTTAACATTCCGTTATTAGAAGCCATTAAAGACATACCGAAGTATGTGAAGTTCTTAAAGAGGGCCCTCACCAAAAAGAGACCATATTGTGATAATGAAATGGTAGGATTACCAGAAAAGTGTAGTGCCATTTGTCAAAGTAAGTTGCCACCTAAGCTGCTTGATCCCGGGAGTTTTACGCTTCCGATTTCGATTGGTAATGAGTGGAAAGGAAAAGCTTTGTGCAATTTGGGCGCGAGTATTAATCTCATTAAATCAATTTTTGATAAGTTGAAGATGGGGGATATGAGACCTACCTGTATGGTCCTACAAATGGCAGATAGATCCCTCGTGCATCCTGAGGGACGAATCGAAGATGTCCTCGTCAAGGCAGGTACTTTAGTTTTTCCCGTTGATTTTGTTATTCTTGAATACGACGCGGATAGGAATGGCCCCATCATTTTGGGACGACCATTCCTAGCCACGGGACGTACTTTAATTGATGTAGAAAGCAGAGAATTAACCATGAGAATCCAAGACGAGGAGGTGAAGTTTAATGTGTTTAGAGCTATGAAGTTTCCAGATGTTCCAGGGGATTGCTTCCGAATAGATATAGCAGAACACACCACGCAAGAGGTATTTGATTGTCTTAACTATGATGATATCTTGCAAGCTGCTTAAACGCTTGATTTACCTAAGATGATGGAAGAGCTTTCCGAAACAGTGGCAACTCTTAATTCTGAGAATCCAAAGTATAGGCGTTTAGCCTATGAACCGTTACGAGATGCATGTGAGATTGAACCTCAAAAGAAACCATCTATTGAGTCTCCCCCAAAGTTAGAAGAGAAACCACTTCCGTCACACTTGAGGTATGCATAGTTAGGTGCTAATAACTTTACCTGTTATTGTTTCAGCTACTTTAACAGGTCCTCAAGAAGACAAACTATTGTGTGTACTAAGAGCTAATAAAGAGGCGATAGGATGGACTATTGCTGATATCAAAGGTATTAGCCCCTCCTATTGCCAACACAAGATCATTCTAGAGGATGACAGTTCACGCTCAGTTGAAGGACAATGAAAGTTGATTTCTGCAATGAAAGAGGTGGTGAAGAAAGAAGTTATCAAGCTACTAGATGCGGGGATCATCTACCCTATAGCTAGTAGCGATTGGGTAAGTCCCGTTCAATGTGTACCAAAGAAGGGTGGTATCACTACCATCCTCAATGATAAGAATGAAGCCTTACCCTCAATAACCGTAGTTGGTTGGAGAGTGTGTATGGACTATCGTAAGTTGAACAAGGCTACAATAAAGGACCATTTCCCACTTCCTTTCATTGATCAAATGTTGGATAAATTAGTAGGTAGAGAATATTATTGTTTCTTAGATGGTTATTCAGGTTACAATCAAATATGCATAGATCCAGATGACCAACACAAAACTACGTTCACTTATCCTTTGGCACCTTTGCATACCGAAGAATGCCATTTGGATTATGTAACGCAACTGCTACTTTCCAACGTTGTATGATGGCAATATTTGGAGATATGATCGATCGATTCCTTGAGATTTTTATGGATGACTTCTCTATTTTTGGTGATAACTTTGATGATTGTTTGCAGAATTTAGAGAAAGTGTTGATTAGATGCAAAGAAACTGACTTGGTATTGAATTGGGAGAAGTGTCATTTTATGGTTCGTGAAGGTATAGTGTTGGGGCACAAGGTATCGAGCTCAGGGTTAGAAGTTGACTGTGCGAAGATTGAGGTTATTAAAACTCTTCCCCTCCTGTTTCTGTAAAGGGGGTGAGGAGTTTTCTAGGCCATGCTGGGTTTTATCGCCGTTTCATCAAAAAAAATTTACAAGATTTCAAAACCTTTGTGTAACCTACTCGAAAAGGACACCAAATTTCTTTTTGATGAAGCTTGCATGAAGGAATTCCAAGAGATTAAGGAAAAACTTATCACCGAACCTATTGTATTACCTCCCGATTGGAATATACCGTTTGAAGTTATGTGTGACGCAAGCGACTTGGCTATGGGCGCCATTTTGGGTCAAAGTAAAGATAAGGTATTTCACTCCATCTATTATGCTATTAAGGTCTTTACGAGTGCTCAAGTTAATTACACCGTGACGGAAAAAGAATTACTAGCTGTAGTGTATGCATTTAACAAGTTTCGTTCCTATCTTCTTGGGGCGAGAATTGTTGTGTACACTGATCATTCTGCTATAAAATACCTCATGGAAAAAAAGGATGAAAAGCCGCGTTTGATCAGATGGGTGTTATTGCTGCAAGAATTTGATTTAGAGATTCGAGATAGGAAGGATTGTGATAATCAGGTTGCAGATCATATATCACGTCTCGAAGGTTCCGAATCTAATAGTGGACCTGAGTTGGTACAAGAAGAGTTTCCTGATGAGAATTTGTTTTTGATCTATACACTTGGTACTCCTTGGTATGCGGATGGTGTGGCCTAAGGTGTGATAAAAAGATGATATAATTTAGATGCAAATAAACACCCTAAGCTAGCACGGTTCTGCAAGTATGCAGATCGTATGCAAGTTTTAATGAATAAGTAAGATTCGTTCCTCAGGGACTACGAAGGTTAAGAAGAACTTATGCAAATTATTCAAGTGCAGATATTAAAGATAGAAAAGATAATACGCTAGTAGGAAGAAGAGATAGACAAATATTTATTTGGTTTTTAAATAATAAAACTAAACTAATAAACTAAAGACAGAAACTAAATAAAAGAAAAGAAAAGAAAAGAAAAGAAGATAGTATGAAAGTTAGCTTGAGTAATTAGCATGTAATCCCCACTAGTTTTGCCGTTCTAAACATGTAAGGGTGAATTATGTAGTATTTCAATAATCGGTTCCAATTCGCTATCGGTAGTTTCAAATAGGATTTACCTGTGTCAATAAGGATTCCTAAGCAAACTTTTCCTGTAATTGGTAAATAGTCACAAGAACTAAACCATAGTGATTATCTAGTTAGGTTGAATTGTCAGATCAAACCTTGTACTAGACGTTATGTGCTAAACATGTAATTAAACACCGTTGTCAATGGTGACTTAACTACTAGATGGTAATTCTATATGGCCTAGGTTCCACAAGAACACAGAATATAAATCTAAACACATAAACAATGAATAAAAACTATAAGTCAATTTAAAACATAGAATTCCCAAATTAGATAGATGTCAATCAAAACTAGGGTTCATACATATATGCTAAAACTCAAGCTAAAAAGAATTAATTCATACTAAGAAGAGAAGAGAAAAGAATTACAAAATAAGAGGTTGAAGAAGACATATGGTGTTCTGCTCCTTCCAGACTTCTTCTCTTGTGTTGCAGCTTCCTCTTGGCCTTAAGGTCTGGCCAAGGATGATTTAAGAGTGTTAAGAGGCTGTATTTATAGTGTATAGGTTGACCTAATTCGTTTCTTGGAGATAAGGCCAAGTAATAGACACCAAGCCCAACTCAAATTTGTAAGGAAATAAAGATAAACACTGCTGGACCGTTTTAGGCATATCTTCTTCGTTATTGGTCGGTTTGAGCTCCATAATATACCAAAAGAATCGTCACATAATTATCTATGTCCCTATGAAAGGAAATTACCAAAATCGGCCTATTTCTTGGGGGTAAATAGCACTTCTTTAGGTGTGTGCTGCAGATTCTCAGATTTAGGCAGCTTTTCCTTTTCCTAATTGAACTCTGTTTCCTTCTATCTCCAATTACCATGCATATCTCTTTCCATATCTTGTAGTCTTTGACTTGGAATCTAATTAATCTCCATAATTATCTTTAAAGCTTCACACTAAATAAACAATTAAACCCAATATGCTCTAAAAATATTATGTTACTAAATCAAGACTCAAAATAGGAAAGTGCACTAAATTAAGCTAACATCGGCCTATAAACTACTAAATAAGCCTAAAATGATGTCTCAGAAATAGATTATTTTATCACAAATGAGGAGAAATCAGCGGATATTGTGAATCTTATTATGACTGGTTCATTCCCTGAAGGAGCCACTTCACAAGAGAAGAAGAGACTAATTCATCTCACTAAACAATTCTTTTGGGAGGATCCGTTCCTCTACAAAACATGCGCTGATCAGATGGTGAGAAGGTGCATACCTGAGAAAGATGTTGAACCAGTAGTGGCGGGTTGTCATGATTCACCCTATGGAGGACACTTCAAAGGTGATCGCACAGCTGCTAAGGTATTACAATCTGGTTTTTATTGGCCTACTTTGCATAAGGATTGTCATAAATATGTTAAGAGATGTCATAGATGCTAGTTTACTAGTAACATATCCAAGAGAGATGAGATGCCACGCAACAATGTTCTTGAAGTATAAATGTTTGATGTTTGGGGTATTGATTTCATGGGTCCCTTTATACCATCCAATGGAAATCAATACATCCTATTAGCTGTTGATTACGTGTCAAAATTGGTAGAGGTTGTAGCTCTACCAACCAATGATTCGCGAGTAGTGATCAAATTTTTTAAATCTCATATTTTCACTAGACATGGCACACCCAGAGTTATAATTAGTGATGGAGGTTCACACTTTGTGAACAAATATTTGAAGAAAGTTCTAGATAAATATGGGGTGAGGCACCGTATATCTACCGCGTATCATCCATAAGGCAATGGTCAAGCCGAGGTCTCTAATCGAGAGGTAAAGTCCATTTTAGAGAAGACAGTTGGTCCCACACGGAAAGATTGGTCAACAAAGTTAGATGAAGCGTTGTGGGCATATCATACTGCGTTTAAGACACCCGTGGGTGAGTCTCCATATCGTATAGTGTATGGTAAGGCTTGTCACTTACCTCTTGAACTTGAACTAGAATCCTATTGGGCAATAGCAAAGTTGAATATGTATCCTACTATATCCGGTAAAAATCGTATGATGAAACTAAATGAACTTGATGAGTTCCGATTTCATGCTTATGAGAATGATAAACTTTACAAAGAAAAGACAAAGAGGTGGCATGACAATCGTATTCGCGAAAAGAAGTAGGTCAACATGTCCTTAAGTATAACTCCAAGTTCAGTAACTATCCAGGTAAGTTCAGATTGAAGTGGTCTGGTCCCTATATAGTGACTAAGGTAACGCCTCATGGAGCTATAGAGATCGATCATCCAACTGAGCACCGCACCTTCATGGTGAATGGGCATCGGTTGAAAATTTATTATGGAGGCGAGGATACTAATAGCATGGACGATCCACATCCTGGGGAGGTCATGTATCTCCTTGAGATTGACATAAATGCGTGAGGTAACCCGTCGAGCTTAACGACGTTAAACAAAAGCCATTTCGTATGTATATTAGTTTATTTCTGTCAAAAGTCTTTCAATTATGTAGTGTAGAGTAGCTAAATGTTGTTTATTAGTGTACATTCTTAAAAAGAAATGAGAAAGGTCTGTTGTTTTGAGGATTACAGGTACTTAATCAATGAGTTTGGGGTTAACAGGCGTGATGCGCGCGAAAAAGCGTGTTTTGGTCATAAGACTGATCACTCGCACCGGCTAGCCGGTCATATGACCGGTATGCCGGTCAACGAGGATCAAACATTCTATCTTGGTGACCATTACACGAACCTATAGAGTGCGCCGCCGAAAAAAAATCACTCGCGCGACCGGCTAGCCGGTCATCTGACCGGTATCCCCGCCAAAGGAAAACGCGAGGCCTCGGGTTCATGACTCGGGTATTTTGTCGAAGCGAGGATTTGTGAAAAGTAGCCCACCGGTATGCCGGCAAAAAAAAACGCGAGGCCTCAGATTCATGACTCGGGTATTTTGACGAGGTGAAGTTGTTTTGAAAGTAGCTCACCGGTATGCCGGCCAAAGAAAGAAGCAACAGTGTGAGCTACTGTCTTCGAGGATGTTCCACGCAACTAATTGTTGCGTCACAAAAAAAATTGGTCGACGAAATAAATTTGCGACCGGTATGCCGGTGCGGCCGCCGACTTGAAAACCTAGTGTATATAGTACCTTATTTTCTTCTCTTGGACACAACTTCTCATGCAAGCCACAATTATTGACGAACCTAAAGTCATTAGATACCTGCAATTCATCATTAAAACACCAAAACACATCAAATCCTTCCCTCTAAACCACTCCTAACACATAATCATCATCAAATCCTTCCACCAAACACAAAATTCCCTCCTTTTTCCTTCATCAAATCTTCAACCTTACCCATTAAACCTTTTCCCCCCCACTAGATATTCATCACCCATATCATATAACACCTTAATCCATCTGATGTCTCCTCATTTGTGATAGATTTATGTTAGGATGAGACATCGTTTTTAGTGATTTAGAAGTCTTTCTAATCATTTCTCTTGAGAAATAGAGCACTTTCCTATTCTGAGTCTTGATTTAGTAAAATAATATTTTTAGAGCATATTGGGTTTAATTATTTATTTAGTGTGAAGCTTTAAAGATAATTATGGAGATTAATTAGATTACAAGTCAAATACTAAGAGATATGGAAAGAGATAAGCATGGAAATTGGAGATAAGGAAAGAAAAGCTAAAAACATGGAAAAGGAAAAGCTGCCTTAATTCTGAATTTTTGCACCTACGACCACAAATCAGCTCATATTCAAGATTGGTGTGGAATTTGGAGAAACGGTCAAGAGCAAAGTTGAATATCTTTCCAAGACGATGAATTTCGACTACTCATACGCGTCAAACAGATGAGTATTGAAGCTGCTAGGACCAAAACAAAAACGAGTCTGATTTTATGTTTTAGGGTTACGAATTTGAGTTGGGCTTGGAGTCCACTACTTACCTTCTCCTTCATGAAAACGAATTAGGTCTTCTAAACACCTATAAATACACCCTTATATCACTTGTAAATCATCCTTGCCTCATAGTAATTAGTTCTTAGGGTTTTATTCATCAGAGTTATTCTAGAAAGCAAGATGATGTCTTTTATTATTTCTTTTAGTTTATTTCCTTCAGGTATGAAGTAAACTCCCCATAGCTTGGGTTTTGCATCATGTATAAACTATGAATTCTAATTTCTTTCTATCTAAGTTTCTTTGGGAATTTCATGTTTTAATCTGATATTAGCTGCTTACCTTTATATTTGTTTATGTGTTTTGATTTAATGACTGTTTTCCTTGCTAGTGCACGAGTATAGGATTACCTTAATAGTAGTTAGATGATCGCCTTAGCTGGGTGTCTAATTTTTGAAACACCACATAACGTCTAGTGTCGATATTGGTCTTGACAACACTAATTCTAACTAGATAGTCATTAGGGTATAACTTAATCACTATCACCATGTATGGAAATTGATTGCTTAGGGCCCTAGTGGCGCAGGATAACCCTATTTGAACCAGCCTCGTGGTGTGTCCGTAGCTCCCTTAGTCGCTCTCAAGGTCTAAGGAATGGGAATTTAGAATACTGACTAAATATCTAAGAGCTAATTATCTCCCTTATTAACTAGATTTGATAGAAAGAATTAGAAGGATTAGTGCATACTAGCAAAACCTAAGCTATACTTCTCATCTCATATTTCTTCGTATTTAATTTACTGTCTTTATTTCCTTAGTTTAATTTAATTATTTCGAATTATTCTCTATTTATTTTCTTGTCTTTTAATTAATTACTTCTTACTCGTTATTGCTACCCATTCGATTAACACACTAAGTCCCTGAGAACGAACTTTCTTATCATTAAAACTTGCATACGTCCTGTAATACTTGCAATACTGTGCCTGTCTAGGGTGAGAGTGCGTAGTTTTCTGACTTATTATTTATCTTATTTTTATCACACCCTAGGCGACACCATGTTTTTGGCGCCACTGCCGGGGACTTGTGTCTCGTTAGCGTGTGGGTTATCTATTCCGAGTAGTAGTTTTTAGTTATTTTTATTTTTCAGTATTTAGTTTTTGTTTTTCCGGATTTACGCTTGTGGTTTGCTTTAGTCTTTTTCAGGTTTCACAGTGTTTAATTCTTGGCCTCCGTTACCGGAGCCTGAGAGGAGCTTCAGATCCTATAATAAACGTGTTCGTGAGGAAAGAGCCTTAAGAAGAGCTATGGCAGGCGTACAAGATCAGTTAGATCCACCACTTGTAATCCCACCTGAAGGATTACAATACTATGCACCAGGAGGACCACCACCATTTATTCCACCTGGTGTACAACAACCACTAGGAAGAGGTAACGAGCAAAATAATGTTGATCAGAACCGAGTTGAACAAGACCTTCCTGGCCTCCGAGTGCCGTTTCATGTTCAACCAATGGGTTACCGTCCTCCGGAGATCCAAAACATTAAATTTCGACCCGATCTGGGTATGCTTAGTCAGTTTCAAAGTTTTGGACTCTACAATGGTACAACAATTCAAGATCCGGTAAGAGCGATTCAGAATTTTATGCAGATTTGTGATGCTTATGTTACTCCAGGCATTACACACGAGCAACTGTATTGTCATATGTTTTCGTTCTTTCTGTCCGGTAGGGCTGGTGAGTGGCTAGATAGGCAACCACCAGGGACAATCAATTCATGGACATAACTTCAAGCCGCGTTCTTTAACCGTTTTTATTTGAAGAGTATGAGACTCAACGACCAAAGAGAGCTTGCAAGATTTTATCAAGAAGATGAAGAAACAGTAGGAGAATCATGGACAAGGTTCCAACATAAGTTAGCAAGATGTCCGCTCCATGGTTATACCCCCTCTTTACAGTTAGCTATATTCTATGAAGGTCTCAACAGTCAAGGTAGAGAGAAGGTGGATAACATAGGAAGGGGAAGTTTCGTGTCCATGAACCATAATGAAGCTACCGAGGTTTTGGAAAATATTATTGAACAAGAAAGGAGTTGGCCTTCTACGCGAGCTCCTGTTGCAAAGACCCGAGGTACGCTTCGTTTAGTTGCAGAAACTGCAAACTCAGCTTAAATATCCATATTAGAAAATCAAATCAAAAAACTTAAGTTAGAGATACAGAGAAATTTAGCCGCAACAAACGTAGTACAAGAAGCACAAGGTTGTCAACAATGTGGGGTTAATAATCATACTTGCGAAGAGTGCGAAGAGTGCGAAGGAAATCCACAATCTGTTTATTTCATATCCAATCGAGGAGGCTATCAATTTGGTAACCGAAACCATCCGGGTATGCAGTATTCAAATCCTCAGGGGGCCGCTAATCCTGGTCATTATCAACTGCGTCCCCAGAACAACTTTTTTCAACCAAGAGGTCAGTATCAAAATCAAAATCAAAATAGACCTGCTCCCCCTCAACAACCTGTTCAAGATACCTATGCCAATTCATTAGATCAGAAAGCTTTGCCACAGTATCCTCAAGAGGGAACTATGGATAATCAACAATTAGTAAAAGTCTTGGACCGTTTGACCACGAATATGAACGCTCAGGATGAAAAGTTACGAGGACAAGATGACGCAATTCAGATTTTAGTTACTCAAGTAGAACAGTTTAACAAAGTTCTAACAAATTTAATGGAACAAAAAGAATTGAAGGCTATCGAAGGAGGTGATGACAATGTTGGGTCCGAAGCTTGTAAGGATATTTTCCTTGAAATTGAAGAAGAGAAGGAAGTACCACATGCTGCCGTTAGTGCCGTGGAAGTTCCAAGTACTGAAGAAGAACCAACCAAGTCTAGCCCCGTGGAATCTGACTGTTCTGAGGTTGATGTGGAGGACGATTCAGAAAAATCCTAATTTATACAGCTTCTGAAGGATATGCAAGAGGAGATTCGATCGGTCATGGATTATCAAGCTGAGCTGGCTAAAAAGAAAGAGGAAGAAGCCTCAAAGGAGGAACCAAGAGCTGAAGTTGAAGTTGCACCTGCTGTGCACGAAGAGAAAGAAGAAGAGAAGGTGGAATCGCCACCTATTGTTCAAACAGTGTCATTAACTATTCCCGATACAAATCCTAAGGATGACACTGAACTCAAGACATTTGTAAAGTCGTACACTCCAGAAAATATCAACGCCCAATTGCTTGAGATTGCGAAGAAAGGGCTTACACCACAACAAGTGTTTATGCAAGTTAATCCTGAGAAAGAGGCGAGTGTAGAGATCCCAAGAGAGAACCTGAGAGTCTCAAGAAGAAGTGAAATAGAGTTACCAATGAAGCTCAAAGATCCGGGAAGTTTTAACCTTCCTATTCAAATAAATGGTATGCTCTAGGTGAAAGCTATGTACGATGTGGTTTTTGGTGTGAATCTTATGCCTAAGTCCGTGTTCTAAAGACTTGGACTTCAGAAATCAGAGAAAGCTCTAGTGAAGTTGCAGTTCGCTGACAACTCAGTTACCAGGACATGGGGAATAGTGGAGGATGTCTTAGTCCAAGCAGGTAGTATCGCCATCCCTACTAACTTTGTAATACTTGAGTTTGATGCAGATAAGCAGGTTCCAATCATACTTGGACGGCCTTTCATGGCCACAAGTCGAAGTGTCATCAACTTCCAAGAAGGGACCATTACCCTTTATGAAAATAACGTATCCGAGACCTTCTATGTCTTGGGCAAGAAACCAAGGAAGTTAGATCCCACTGTTCCTGTCATCCACAGCCTTTCACATCACAAAGTCCCTCCAGAGAAGATCCACTTAAAACCTGTGGATACTGAGCCAAATATTGAGTTTGGGGTTGGCCATGAAGTACTATGGAAAGCTCACAAACACGAAAATAGGCCGCGTAGTTTCAAAGACTCGTGGATGGCACCATTCATTGTCACTAAGGTTGTTTCAGCTAAGGTGATCGAAATCCAACCCGAGAAGGGGATCAAGCGCAGATTAGTTGATGTTCATAGCCTTACTCGTTGTTGGGAAGGCTATATTCGCAAATCTTGATAGAGGTAACGCGTCTAACTTTAAAAGACGTTAAATAAAAGTGCTATACGGGAGACAACCCGCAAATTTTTAAGTTTTTATGTCTTTTATGTTTTTAGTTTATGTTTAGTTTAGTTGTTTTTAGTTGATATTGCATATTTGAGAAAGGTATTAGTGTTTTTGATGCTTAGGTATTGGAGAAATCGAGTTCGGGAGGAGAAAACGAAATTTTTCGGAAAATTCAGACCATCAGTCTGGTATACCGCGCCTCAGCCCCGGTATACCGCAGAGGAGAAAACCCGTGACCACGGGGTATTAACTCGGGTTTTTTGCCGAGAAGAAAAAAAATTGGAGCTTCAGGTCCGGTATACCGCGCCTCAGCCACGGTATACCGCGGGACCAAAAACCCGTGCCACGGGTAGAGGATTCGGGTTTTTTGCCGAGCATTAAAATTTCGAGGAACAGAAGCTGCGGTATACCGCGCCTCAGTTCCGGTATACCGCAGGTAGCCGCTGGAGAGAGAAAAAAGCTGCGTTTTAGGTTATAAGAAGCAAGGGGTTGGTAAAATTCCGAATTTATTAATCCTTAAGCCTCTCTTTCTTCTCCAAACCTCTCCCAACTCCATTAAAGCTCATTCAAACCTTCCCCAATCATAAAAACACTACCCAATCATCATAAAAACACATCAAAGCTTCTCTCCACATTATTACAAAGGAGATTCAAACACCCAATCCTCACCAAACACATTAGATTGAAGAGTCAAAATCTTAAATTTTCAAAATTCATCCTACAATTTCTTAAATCCATACCAATCCATCAAGAATCATCTTACCCACATAGAGATTCATCATCAATTCACCTTTCCTAAACCAAATCATGCTTGCTCAACCAAAAATTCAAAAGTTCAAATTTCAAGAGTTGTTAAAGCTTTGAGTTGGGGGTCAATTGGGGATGACTAAAAGAACAGAAACATTATCTAACAAGAGAGAGATGAAGAAAAGCAAGGTATTTGGTTTAATTGAGAAGAAATCAAATAACAAAGGTTCTAGTTCTAAAGCTAAGGGTAAAATTGATATTGAAGATGGAGGTAAGCTAGCTATGTTTGATCCTAATGGAAAAAGGCTTTATTTTTATTCAAAGGATAAACACAACCTCTTCCCTTCAAAGGTCCTACACCCATGGATAAAGAGGAAGCTTCAAAGGCCTTGAAAGCTTCTGCAGGAAAACAATTAAAGGAACTACCTTTTACTTATGAGAAAGTATTCAATGTAGAAGTTGGTACAGGAGAGTATAAGAAATTCTTGGAGCTTGGTGAAAAATTGGGTTGGTCTACGTTTATGGTACGACGTTCTGAATTATGTCATGAGTTAGTTTTAGATTTCTATTTAGGCCTCTTTAGCCGAGATAGTAAAGGTTGTGTTCCGATTAGAGGAAAGTTAGTTCCTTTCACAGTTGAGGAGATTAGAAACCACTTCAAGTTTAAGAAAGTAATTGTATATTGCAAGTATAGTGAAGCGGTCGCTAGACGAAAAATCTTTGATGAGGAATTACTTTTTGAGCATGTTTTAGACAAGGAGAAAGTGCAACCACATAAGGGAGAATTGAAGGCACCTTGGCCTTACAAATATCTTCAACCAGACGCGAGAGTTTGGCACAATTTCCTTATTCCTAACGTCTTTGGAAACACACGAACTTGGGATGTGACTAAGAAGAACACTCTACTTTTGGATTGTATTTTGAGAGGAGAAGAAAAGGATGTGGCACAGTTAATCTATGAGGAGGTGATGCGATTTTTGGTCTCTCCTAAATCAGTTTATAATGTTAAATTTCCTACTATGATCACGTGTCTTGTGCAAAAAGCGAATGTTATATTGGGTGAATAAAAAGAGAAACTCGAATTTAAGGAGAGTTATATTGATAATGCTTGGATAATGGAAGTCTTGAGAAGAACGAGTTTTACGCAAGTCTTAAGGAAGAAAAGGAGAAAAGTTGGCAAGAGAAGATGGAGGAGCATTTAAACAATTTCGAAGCAGCTCAAACTTCCTTAGCCACTGATGTGGCACAAATAAACGCTAATCAAGTGCACATCATGAAACTCCTTGAGCAATTAACGAAAGATCAAGCAAATCCTACCTTGGATGTCAATAATGCGAGGCAATAGCCTCGAGAGTATGTTCTCTTTCTTCCTTACCATTTTTGTAAATGCTTTCATCTGCTAATTTTAATTTCTGTTTCGAGTCTTTTTCGAGTCGTGGGGACACGTCTCATTTTTGAGTTGGGGGTGTGGGGATTCGTTGTCTCTCATCTCCATTTTTTTCTGTTTTTAGGTAGAAATTAAAATTTTGATACATGGGAATTAGATGTAGAGTGTGTTTAATAGCTTGAAAGCATAAGCTCATTGAATTGATGATAGTAAGTAGTATGTTTATGAGCTATTGTATTTTGTATGCTTTGAGTATTTGCAGGAAAACACACATTGATAGTAAAAAAAAGATTAGTGAGCAATGCGATAGAAAGTATGTTCGATCTCAGGGAACCTTGAGAAGTGTGTAGGCCGTGAGATCCAAGCTAGTTGACAAACCCATTTGATGAAAGTGCTAAAGGTAAGAAAATAACGAAATTACATAGTGTAGAAAGTGATTAAGGCAGTTCTTTCATATTGAAGCCACTTGAAGCCTTTTTATACCTTCTCACCTTGTTATTTGATTTTATATGCTATATCCTTCTCAGCCCCTTCTAGCCTTTCTAAAGCTTTTTATTGAAACACATTATAAGCCATATCCCTTTAGATTATAGGACTTTTCCATATGACCCACACTCGAATCGCGATGCATAGACAGATGTTTTAGAGCTTGAGTTTGGGGGTGGTGGGTCCACCATTATGGGAATTGTTATCGGGATGGGATTTTTTAGCTTATTAATTGTGCTCTGTTCGTTATATTAATGATGATTCACAGATTTTTATTGTAACCCTTTGCCGGGGTAATAGTGAATGAAAAAGAAGCTACGAGCTAAATTTACCAACAAGGGCATCAAAAGAAAAAATATATATATGAGAAAAAATAGTGTGATATCTTAAAATTAAAAAGAGAGTCATAGCTTAAGAAATTGATTTGAAAAGAAAAATATATTCGGACCGGCAAAGTGGAATTTTTATGTGAACATCTTATGCTTTAATTGGGTTATTGGGGATGCTATATTGTGCATCAAGGAATTCATTGGGTTGAGTGAGAAACGTTTTATGAGAGTAACTCAAGCTCTAGGGCGATTCGTTGATGGCTAGTGAGGAGAGAGCCAAAAGCTCACTCTAAATTATCCAAATATATTATCATACCGTCCCTAAGCCTAAATTACAACCTTAAAGACCTTTTGATTCTTTGCTATGTAATCGAGAAGTGATTGAGCCATTAGAGAGTGGTTAAGTGGCTCTTTGAATACTAGTGAAGTTCGATGAACAATCTATAGCTTTTTTGGTGAACTGAGTAAAGTCCCAATCCTTCTTACATTGCGAAGCTAATCTGATCTTGAATTCAACCCGTGTTGACTATGGATATGAGAAGTGTACAGGTATGTAGTTTATGAATATTATTGCATGAAATTTTCTGAGTTGTTGCTTTATGTCTATTCTGTATATTCTGCTATGTTCTTCCCATTGTGTTGAAAATTCCCTAGGTGTGTATTTATAGACTTCCCTTTGTTTTTATATTTAGTGTATCGGGACGATACAACTTTGAGTTGGGGGTCTTGATGTCTCCTCATTTATGATAGATTTATGTTAGGATGAGACATCATTTTTAGTGATTTAGAAGTCTTTCTAATCGTTTCTCTTGAGAAATAGTGCACTTTCCTATTTTGAGTCTTGATTTAGTAAAATAATATTTTTAGAGCATATTGGGTTTAATTATTTATTTAGTGTGAAGCTTTAAAGATAATTATGGAGATTAATTAGATTCCAATTCAAAGACTAAGAGATATGGAAAGAGATAAGCATGGAAATTGGAGATAAGGAAAGAAAAGCTAAAAACATGGAAAAGGAAAAGCTGACGTAATTCTGAATTTCTGCACCTACGATCACAAATCAGCTTATACCTCAATATTAGTGTGGAATTTGGAGAAACGGTCAAGAGCAAAGTTGAATATCTTTCCGAAACGATGAATTTCGACTACTTATACGCGTCAAACAGATGAGTATTGAAGCTGCTAGGACCAAAACAAAAACGAGTCTGATTTCATGTTTTAGGGTTACGAATTTGAGTTGGGCTTGGAGTCCACTACTTACCTTCTCCTTCAAGAAAACGAATTAGATCTTCTAAACACCTATAAATACACCCTTATATCACTTGTAAATCATCCTTGCCTCATAGTAATTAGTTCTTAGGGTTTTATTCATCAGAGTTATTGTAGAGAGCAAGATGATGTCTTTTATTATTTCTTTTAGTTTATTTCCTTCAGGTATGAACTAAACTCCCCATAGCTTGGGTTTCGCATCATGTATAAACTATGAATTCTAATTTCTTTCTATCTAAGTTTCTTTGGGAATTTCATGTTTTAATTAGATATTAGCTGCTTACCTTTATATTTGTTTATGTGTTTTGATTTAATGAATGTTTTCCTTGCTAGTGCACGACTATAGGATTACCTTAATAGTAGTTAGATGATCGCCTTAGCTGGGTGTCTAATTATTGAAACACCACATAACGTCTATTGTCGATATTGGTCTTGTCAACACTAATTCTAACTAGATAGTCATTAGGGTATAATTTAATCACTATCACCATGTATGGAAATTGATTGCTTAGGGCCGTAGTGGCGCAGGATAACCCTATTTGAACCAGCCTCGTGGTGTGTCTGTTGCCCCCTTAGTCGCTCTCAAGGTCTAAGGAATGGGAATTTAGAATCCTGACTAAATATCTAAGAGATAATTATCTCCCTTATTAACTAGATTTGATAGAAAGAATTAGAAGGATTAGTGCATACTAGAAAAACCTAAGTTATACTTCTCATCTCATATTTCTTCGTATTTAATTTACTGTCTTTATTTCCTTAGTTTAATTTAATTATTTCAAATTATTCTCTATTTATTTTCTTGTCTTTTAATTAATTACTTCTTACTCGTTATTGCTACCCATTCGATTAACATACTAAGTCCCTGAGAACGAACTTTCTTATCATTAAAACTTGCATACGTCCTGTAATACTTGTAGTACTGTGCCTGTCTAGGGTGAGAGTGCGTAGTTCTCTGACTTATTATTTATCTTATTTTTATCACACCCTAGGCGACACCACCATCTTTCTTAAACCTCAAAACATCAAATTTAAAAACTTTCTCTAGTTTTTGAATTTTTGAAGTTTTGAGTTTGGGGTTCATTGAAGATGACGAACAGGACTGGTTCATTGTGCTATAACCGAAGAGGAAGAGTTAATCCTAACACTATTGAAGCTACTCTAGCTAATTCTATTAAAATTCCGGATTCACGTCCTAAGGTGCCTAGTGAGGAAGTTGAGAAGACGAGGAAAAGGAAAGAGAACCCAAGTACTGTTGGTCCTGAAGAACCTATCATGACTGAAGACAACGATGAAGAAAAAGAGGTAAGTAAGCCAAATATCCCTCCACGTTCGGTGAGAATAAAGAGAATGGCTATGAAACCTAAGCCTAAGAAGCCATCTGTTCCTTGGAAAGACCAAGCCCGGGAGAGGTTTGCTAGTATTTCTTTTTGTGTTGAGAAAGGATTTCCATTGAAAATAATGGACGGTGAATTCAAAGATTATGCGGTTGCATGTGAAGAATTTGGATGGAAAGAATTGAGAGAAAGAGATTTGAGCTTTATTCCGGCCTTGGTTCGAGAATTTTATGAAGAATTAATCTTTTCGAATGGTAATGCTATTGAAGTCTGTAAGAAGATTATTCCTTTCTCAGTTGAGCATATCCGTAAGGTACTTAACCTACCAAATTTGAGGGGTCCATGCCAATATCAAGAGGAGCTTAACAATCCAGCATTCGAATGGGAATCGTTTTATCAACGTGTTTTGATTCATGGTACTTCGCCAATTCCCAAAGGTGCTAGGTATGAAGGTCAAGTTTTTAGTAGTGATTTATTACCGCGTGCTAAAGTACGGTCTCAGTTCATTATTCCGACATCTTTTGGTAACAATCACATCTCCGAGGTAACGCGTGAACAACTAATAATGTATTCGAAAAGAAGGAGATTGATGTAGCTTGAATGATTTATGACTCCAATATGGCTTATACAAAGAGTCCCATTAGTGCACGAAACCTCAAGTACCCATGCACCATCACAAAAATCTGTTTTGTCGCAAGGGTGCCACTTAGGAGCATTGAGGATGAACCGGTCGAAGAAGGTACACCTCTTAAGGAGGTTTCAATTGTAAATATATATAAGGAGGCCAAGAAGAATCAGATTGAGTTAGACAAGCCTTTTGGAGAAGAGAATAAAGCGCGTCCGCCTAAACGCAAAGTTCAAGTTGCCAAAGATCATGAGGTTATTGAAAGAATGCGAGCTTTAGAGGAGAAACATGAAGACGTGTTGAAAGCTATAGGAAGCGTCAAACAATATTTGGTCTTGATGAAATACACAGTGGCAGTTTTGGTGGATTCCTAACATTCCATCTTCACTATGCTCAAGGAGTTAAGCCACCCTGGACGCAACACCGAGAAACAGCCTAGTGTTGGTTGAGATACGTTTTCCTAACCTTCTCATTTAGTAGCGTATGATAGTTTATTTTCCTTATTGAGTCTTTTCAAGTCGTGGGGACACGACTTATTTTTGAGTTTGGGGTGGGGTTCGTTGCCTCATCCCAATTTTTATGTGTCATTTGTTTTAATTGCTTTCAATAAAATTAATTTGGGGGTTGCGTTTGACTGTAGAGAATTTAAATGTCCCCATTAACCAAACTTTTTATGAATTTATGATATAAAATAGTAGTCTTTAGGAATTAGTGTAAAACGCATTTAGATTGCATGCAAACATAGGTAATTGATAGGTAGAATTAATGAACAGTGAAAAAGAAGTAAACTTGTACTTAAGGAAAATGTTTGGTGTGTAGAACGTGATAGAGGCAGTTCTTTGTTATCCCTTTGAGACTTTTTAGCTTTATGTCCTTTAATATAATATTATCCGCCTTAGCCCCATTTTTAGCCTTTAAGCCTTTCTTTTGTCGCCACGATATAAGCCCATATCCCTTTAGATTATTAGGCATATCCATATGACCCGCACTTGAATCACAATCCTGAGACTTCATGTCTTGAGCTTGAGTTTGGGGTGGTAGGTTTCATTATTGGGAGATTACATTGGGATGGAATTTGTATGCGTTTGTATTTATGCGCAATTTTTTATGATACATTATTTGTAACCCTTTGCCGGGTCTTGAAAAAAAGAATAGGAAGAAAAAAAATTATAAGAGACATGACCTTCCACATCAAAATAAGGGTCATGGGTATCTTGTACAAAAAAAAAGAGAAAATTGAAAGAAAAAAAGAAAAAAAAAAAAAAAGTTACCAGCAAAGTGGAAGTTTTAGAAGTCATCTTTAGTGCTTATTGGATAATTTTGGGGACGCCACATTAGTGCGTCGAATGGGTTGAGTGAGAACAATATTCGAGTGTAAACTCAAGCTCAAGGACAGCTTGTTGATGGTAAGTGAGGAGAGAGCCAAAAGCTCACTTCAAATTTACCAAATATACATTCCATACCGTCCCTAAGCCTACGTTATAACCATAAAGTCCTCGTGATTCCTAGATATATAGTGGATTTGTAATTCAGCTAATAGGGAGTATGCTAAGTGGAGCTTTCAAAATTAGTGAGGATCGATGAACACCTGATGTCTCCTCATTTGTCATGAATTAATATTAGTTAGAGACATCATTTTTAGTGTTTTAGAAGTCTAAATACTTGATTTTCACATGTATTAGTGCACTTTCCTAATTCTAGTCTTGATTTAATGAATTATTATTTTTAGAGCATATTGGGTTTAATTATTTATTTAGTGTGAAGCTTTAAAGATATATAAGAGATTAATTAGATGCCAAGTCAATTTTAAGAGATAAAGGAAAGAAGATATACATTGAAATTGGAGAAAAGAATGGAAAATCTAGGATATGGAAAGATAAAGTTGCCAATTAAATCTGAATTCCAGCACCCACGACCACAAATGGGCTTATATCTCAAAATAGGTGAGGCATTTGGAAGAATGGTCAAGATAAAAGTTAAAGAGCTTTCCGAGACTATCGTTTTCGACTATTGGAACGCATCAAGCAGATAAGTATTGAAGCTGTTATGACCCAAACAAAAACAGGGCTGATTGTTACATTTTCTATATTCTAGGGTTACGAATTTGAGTTGGGCTAGGAGTCCATTACTTGTCTTCTACTCCAAGAAAACGAATTAGGGCTTCTCTACACCTATAAATACACATTTATATCACTTGCAAATTATCCTTGCTCATCCTTGCCTCACATAAATTAGTCCTTAGGGTTTATATAATTAGAGTTATTGTAGAGAGCAAGATGAAGTCTTTTATTCAATCTTTTAGTTTATTTCCTTCAGGTATGAACTAAATTTCCCATAGCTTGGGTTTTGCATTATGTATAATCTATTAATTCTATTTTCTTTCTATCTAAGTTACTTTGGGAATTATATGTTTTAATCTGATATTAACTGTTTACCCATATATTTGTTTATGTGTTTTGAATTATTGCCTGTCCTAAACCTGATCACTTTAGGATTTCTTAATAGTAGTTAGATGGTCACCCGGAAGGGGTGTCTAATTATTGAAACACCACATAACGTCTAGTGTCCAATATTGGTCTTGACAACACTGATTCTAACTAGATAGTCATCAGGGTTTGTATTAATCACTATCACCATGTTTAGAATTGAATTGCGTAGGAACCTAGTGGCGTAGGATAACCCTAAGTTTAGGTTGCCTCGTGGTTGTGCCGTAACTCCCCTAGTCTCTCTCAAGGTCTAGGGTATGGGAATTTAGAATCCTGACTAAGTATTCAAGAGCTAATTATATCCCTTGTTAACTAGAATTTGATAGAAAGAATTAGAAGGATTTGTGCATACTAGCAAAACCTAAGTTATATCTCTCATCTCATATTCTTTATATTTTATTTTATTGTCTTCTATTTTCATTAGTTTAATTAATCATCACTCAATTATTTCTCCTTATTTTCTGTCTTTTAATTAATTACTTTCTACTCGTAACTATTTGCTCATTCGTATAACACGCTAAGTCCCTGAGAACGAATCTTCTTATCATTAAAACTTGCATTAGTCCTGTAATACTTGCAGTACCGTGCTAATCTAGGGTGAATTGTGCATCATTTTCATATATTTTATTATATTATTTTATCACACCCTAGGCAACACCAAGTTTTTGGCGCCGCTGCCGGGGACTTGTGTCTCGTTAGCGTGTGGGCTATCTATTTCGAGTAGTAGTTTTTAGTTAAATTTTTATTTTTCAGTTTTTATTTTTTATTTTTCCAGATTTACGCTTGTGGATTGCTTTAGTCTATTTCAGGTTTCAAAAGTGTTTAATCTTTGGCCTCCGAGAGGAGCTTCATAGCTTATAACAGACGTATCCGAGAAGAAAGAGCCTTAAGAAGAGCTATGGCAGACGTACAAGATCTAGTAGATCCGAGAGTACTTGGTCCGTTGGGACAAATACCACCACCGGTATGAGGTAATGGAGTTAACAATAATTATAATCAGAACAGAGTTGAGCAAGACCTCCCAGGCTTGGGAGTACCATTTCAAGTTCAACCATTATGCTACCGTCCTCCGGAGATCCAGAATATTAAATTTAGGCCCGATCCGGGCATGCTCAGTCAATTTCAAAGTTTTGGACTCTATAGTGGTAAGGCAATTCAAGATCCGGTAAGAGCGATTCAGAAGTTCATGCAGATTTGTGATGCTTATGTTACTCCAGGCATTACACGCGAGCAACTGTATTGTCATATGGTTTCGTTCTTTCTGACCGGTAAAGCTGGTGAGTGGCTAGATAGGAAACCACCAGGAACTATTAATACATGGGCAGAACTTCAAGCCGCATTCTTTAACCGTTTTTATCCGAAGAGTATGAGACTCAAAGACCAAAGCGATCTTGCGAAGTTTTGTCAAGAGAATGGAGAATGGACAAGTTTCAACAGTTGTTAGCTAGATGTCCACTCCATGGTTACACCCCATCTCTACAGTTATCTATATTTGATCAAGGTATCAATAGAGAAAGTAGATTGAAGGTAGATATTCTTGGAAAGGGAAATTTCGTGTCCATGGATCCTGCAGAAGCCGCCGAAGGTTTAGAAAATATTATCGAAACAGAAAGGAGTTGGCCATCTTCCCGAGCTCCTATTACAAACGCCAAAGGTACGCTTGATTAGACGCAGAAACTGCAAACTCAGCTCAATTATCCGCATTAGAGAATCAAATCAAAGAACTTAAGCTTGAGATGCAGAGAAATTAAGCCGCAGCAAATATAATGCAAGAAGCACAAGGTTGTCAACGGTGTGGGGTTACAAATCATACATGGGAAGTGTGCGAAGGAAATCCAGCATCTGTTTATTTCATATCCAACCGAGGAAATTATCAATTTGGTAACAGAAATCATCCGGGTATGCAATATTCAAATCCATAGGGGGCCGCTAATCCTGGTCATTATCAACCTCGTCCCCAAATTAACTCTTTCCACCCAAGAGGTCAATATCAAAATCATAATTTTAATCGACCAGCTCCTCCACAACAACCTATTAATGATGCATATACCGAGACGTGAGCTCAGAAATATCTACCACAATATCCTCAAAAAGGAGCTGTGGGTGAACAATTGAAGAATTTTATGGACCTTATGACCACTAATATGCATTCGCGAAGCGAGAAGTTAAGAGAACAAGAAGATTCAATTCAGATTTTAGGTACTTAAGTAGAACAAATGAATAAAGTTCTTACTGATATTATGGAGCAAAAAGAATTGAAGGCTATCGAAAGAGGTGATGGAAATGTTGGGTTCGAAGCTTGTAAGGCTATTTGCCTTGATATTTAAGAAGATAAGGAAGTACCGCATGCTGCCGAAAGTGCCGTGGAAGTTCCGAGTACCAATGAAGAACCAACAAATTCTTGCCCCGTGGACTCTAACTGTTCTGAAGATGATGTGGAAGAAGATTCAGAAAAATCCGACTTTATACAGCTTCTGAATGATATGCAAGAAGAGATTAGATCGGTAATGGAATTACAAGCTGAGCGGGCAAAAGAGAAAGAGGAAGAAGCCTCAAAAGAACCAAGAGTTGAAGTTGCACCTGTTGTGCAAGAAAAGAAAGAAGAAGAGAACGTGGAATCACCACCAGTTATTCAAACAGTGTCATCAACCAGTTCTGATACAAATCCAAAGGATGACATTGAACTCAAGACATTTGTAGAGGCGTACACTCCTGAGAATATCAACGCCCAAATGCTTGAGATTGCAAATAAAGGGCTTACAATGCAACAAGTTTTTACGCAAATTATTCCTGAGAAAGAAGTGAGTGTAGAAGCCAAGAAAGAGACTGTGAGAGTCTCAAGAAGAGAAGAGAAAGATTTACCATTGAAGCTCAGAGATCCTGGAAGTCTCAATCTTCCTATTCAAATAAATGGTATGCTCAAGGTGAAAGCTATGTGTGATGTGGGTTCAGGTGTGAATCTTATGCCAAAGTCCGTGTTCGAGAGACTTGGACTTCATAAATCAGAAAAAGCTCCAGTAAAGTTGCAGTTTGCTGAAAACTCAGTTACCAAGACATGGGGAACAGTGGAGGACGTTCTTATCCGATCAGGTAATATTACTATCCCTACTGATTTTGTTATACTTGATTTTGATGCATATAAGCAAGTTCCAATCATACTTGGAAGGCCTTTCATGGCCACCAATCAAAGCATAATCAACTTCCAAAAAGGACCATTACCCTTCATGCTAAGAACGTATCCGAGACATTCTATGTCTTGGATAAGAAACCAAGGAAGTTAGATCCCACCGTTCCTATCATCCACAGCCTTTCACACCACAAAGTTCCTAAAGAGAAGATCCATGAAAAGCCTGTGGATCCTGAGCCAAACATTGAGCTTGGGGTCGGCCATGAAGTTCTATGGAAAGCCCTCAAACCAGAAAATAGGCCACGAAGTTACAAAGACGCGTGGATGGGACCATTCATAGTCACTAAAGTTGTTTCAGCCAACGTGATAGAGATCAGACCCAAGAAGGGTATTAAGCAAAGATTAGTTGACGTTCATAGCCTTGCTCGCTGTTGGGGAGGCTATTTTCGCAAATCTTGATAGAGGTAACGCGTCAAACTTTAAAAGACGTTAAATAAAAGTGATGTACGGGAGACAACCCGCAATTTTTTATGTTTTTAATTTGTGTTTAGTTTAGTTGTTTTTAGTTGATATTGCATATTTGAGAAAGGTATTAGTGTTTTTGATGTTCATGTGTTAAAGAAATCGAGTCTGGGACGAAAAACGGATTTTTTTGGGCTTGTTCAGACCTGCCACCGGTATGCCGGTCACACGACCGGTAAGCCGGCGGGTCAAAACCCGAGCCCTCGTGTGCATGTCTCTTGCTCATTTCCGAGATGTGACTTTCGAAAGCAAGCAGCACCGGTATGCCGGGCAACTCCGCTGGTATGCCAGTCAGACCAAAACCCGAGCCCACGTGTGCACGATTTGTGTTTTCTGCTAAAGCATGATTTTCAAGGAACAGCAGCACCGGCATGCCAGGCCATATGGCCGGTATACCGGTCGGCGCCACTAGAGAGAGAAAAAAGTGTGTTTTCTAGGTTATAAAGAAGAAGAGGTTGGTCTATTACGGATTTTACAATCCTTAAGCCTCTCTTTCTTCTCCAAACCTCTCCCAACTCCATTAAAGCTTCATCAAACCTTCCCAAACATCAATACACTACCCAATCACCATGAAAACACATCAAATCTTCTCTCCACATCATTACAAAGAATATTCAACCACCCAGATCATACCAAAACACATTGAATTGAAAAATCAAAACCTTAAATTTTCAAAATTCATCCTACAATTTCTTAGATCCATACCAATTCATCAAGAATTCATCTTACCCACATAGAGATTCATCATCAAAACACCTTTCCTAACCCAAATAAAGCTTGTTCGACCAATAATCAAGATTTTCAATTTCAAGAGTGGTTAAAGCTTTGAGTTGGAGGTTAATTGAGATAACTAAACGAACAAAAACATTATCTACTAAGAGGGAGATGAAGAAAAGAAAGGTATTGGGTTCTATTGAGAAGAAATCAAGTGAGAAAAGTTCTAGTTCCAACACAAAGGGTAAAATAGATATTGTAAAGAGAGGTGAGCTAGCTTCGTTTAATTCTATGGGCAAAAAGGTTCCACTTTTTGTCAAGAAGACAACACAATCTCTCCAATTCAAAGGTCCTACACCCGAAGATAAAGAGAAAGCTTCAAAGGCCATAATAGCTTCTGCAGAGAAACAATTAAAGGGACTACACTTTGCTTATGAGAAAGTATTCGATGAAGAAGTTGGTAAAGGAGAGTACAAAAGATTCTTGGAGCTTGGTGAAAATTGGGTTGGTCTACATTCATGGTAAGACGTATCGAATTATGTCATGAGTTAGCTTTAGATTTATATTTAGGCCTCTTTAGCCGAGATAGTGAAGGTTGTGTTCCAGTTAGAGGAAAGTTAGTTCCTTTCACAGTTGAAGACATTAGAAACCACTTCCAGTTTGAGAAATTGATTGGACCATACAAGTATAGACAAGGAGAAAGTGCAATCACATAAGGGAGAATTGAAGGCACCTTGGCCTTACAAATATCTTCAACCGGATGCTAGAATTTGGCACAATTTCCTTATCCCTAACGTCTTTGGAAACACAAGAATTTTGGATGTAAGTAAAAAGAACGCTCTACTTTTGAATTGTATTTTGAGAGGAGAAGAAGTGGATGTGGCACAGTTGACTTTGAGGAGGTGATGCGATTTCCGGTCTCTCCTAACTCGGTTTATAATGTAAAATATCCTACGTTGATCACGTGTCTTGTGCGAAAAGCGAATGTAACGCTGGGTGAAGAAGAGAAACTTGAATTTAAAAAGAGTAATATTGATAACGCTTGGATCATGAAAGTCTTGAGAGGAGCGGGTTCTGCGCAAGTCTCAAAAGAAGAAAAGGAGCAAAGTTGGCAAAAGAATATGGAGGAGCGTTTAAACAAAGTCGAAGAAGCTCAAACTTCCTTAGCCGAGGATGTGGCACAAATCAAAGCCAATCAAGTGCACATCATGACACTCCTTGAACAATTAACGAAAGATCAAGCAAATCCTATCTTGGATGTTGATGATGCGAGGCAATAGCCTCGAGAGTATGTTCTCTTTTTATTCCTTACCATTTTTGTAAATGCCTTATCTGCTAATTTCAATTTCTTTTTCGAGTCTTTTCGAGTCGTAGGGAGACGACTCATTTTTGAGTTGGGGGTGTGGGGATTCGTTGTCTCTCATCTCCATTTTTCTGTTTTTAGGTAGAAATTAAAATTTATGATACATGGGAATTAGATGTAGAGTGTGTTTAATAGCTTGAAAGCATAAGCTCAGTGAGTTAATGATAGTAAGTAGTATGTTTATGAGCTATTTTATTTTGTATGATTTGAGTATTTGCAGGAAATCACACACTGGTAGTAATGAAAAGACTAGTTAGCAATGCGATAGAAAGTATGTTCGATCTCAGGGAGCCTTGAGTGGTTTGTAGGCCGTGATATCCAAGCTAGTTGACAAATCCATTTGATGAACGTGCTAAAGGTAAGAGAATAACGAAATTGCATGGTGTAGAAAATGATTAAGGCAGTTCTTTCATGTTGAAGCCACTTGGAGCCTTTTTTAACTTTCTCACCCTATTATTTGATTTAATATTTTATATCCTTCTCAGCCCCTTCTAGCCTTTCTAAAGCCTTTTTATTTAACCACTTTATAAGCCATATCCCTTTAGATTATAGGACTTTTCCATATGACCCGCACTCGAATCGCGATGCATAGACAGTTGTTTTAGAGCTTGAGTTTGGGGTGGTGGGTCCACCCTTATGGGAATTGTTATTGGGTTGGGATATTTTTGAGCTTATTAATTGTGCTCTGTTATTATTGAGATGATGATTCACATGTTCATATTGTAACCCGTTGCCGGGGTAATAGTGAACGAAAAAAGCTAAGCATGAAAAGAAAAGAAAAAAATCTATGAGAAAAATAGCGTGATATCTCGAACATCAAAAAGAGAGTCATAGCTCTACAAAAGAAAAAAAATTATTTGAAAAGAATATATATTCGGACAGGCAAAGAGGAATTTTTATGTGAACATCTTATGCTTTAATTGGGTTATTTAGGATGCTACTTTGTGCATCAAGAAAAATCATTGGGTCGAGTGAGAAACGTTTCATGAGAGTAACTCAAGCTGTAGGGCGATTCGTTGATGGCTAGTGAGGAGAGAGCCAAAAGCTCACTTCAAATTATCCAAATATACTATCATACCGTCCCTAAGCCTACATTACAACCTTAAAGACCTTTTGATTCTTTGCTATGTAATCTAGAAGTGATTGAGCCAATAGAGAGTAGTTAAGTGGATCTTTGGATACTAGTGAAGTTTGACGAACAATCTATAGCTTCCTTGGTGAACTGAGTAAAGTTCCAATCCTTCTTACATTGCGAAGCTAATCTAATCTTGAATGCAAACCGTGTTGACTGTGGATATGAGAAGTGTACAGGTATGTAGTTTGTAAATATTATTACATGAAATTTTCTTAGTAGTTGCTTTATGTCTATTCTATATATTCTGCTATCTCCTTTCCCATTGTGCTTAAATGACCTAGGTGTGTATTTAGAGACTTCCCTTTGTTTTTATCTTTATTGTATCGGGACGATACAACTTTGAGTTGGGGGTCTTGATGTCTCCTCATTTGGCATGAATTAATATCAGTTAGAGACATCATTTTTAGTGTTTTAGAAGTCTAAATACTCTATTTTCACATGTATTAGTGCACTTTCCTATTTCTAGTCTTGATTTAATGAATTATTATTTTTAGAGCATATTGGGCTTAATTATTTATTTAGTGTGAAGATTTAAAGATATATATGGAGATTAATTAGATGCCAAGTCAATTCTAAGAGATAAAGAAAAGAAGATATACATGGAAATTGGAGAAAAGAAAGGAAAAGCTAGAATATGGAAAGATAAAGTTGCCAAATAAATCTGAATTCCAGCACCCACGCCCACAAATGGGCTTATATATCAAAATCGGTGGGGAATTTGGAAGAATGGTCAAGAGAAAAGTTAAAGAGCTTTCCGAGACGATCGTTTTCGACTATTGGAACGCATCAAACGGATAGGTATTGAAGATGTTATGACCAAAACAAAAACAGGGCTTATTGTTACCTTTTCTATATTCTAGGGTTACGAATTTGAGTTGGGCTAGGAGTCCATTACTTGTCTTCTACTCCAAGAAAACGAATCAGGGCTTCTCTACACCTATAAATACACCCTTATATCACTTGTAAATTATCCTTGCTCATCCTTGTCTCACATAATTTAGTCCTTAGGGTTTATATCATTAGAGTTATTGTAGAGAGTAAGATGAAGTCTTTTATTCAATCTTTTAGTTTATTTCCTTCAGGTATAAACTAAATTTTCCATAGCTTGGGTTTTGCATTATGTATAATCTATGAATTCTATTTTCTTTCTATCTAAGTTTCTTTGGAAAATATATGTTTTAATCTGATATTAGCTGCTTATCCATATATTTGTTTATGTGTTTTGAATTATTGCATGTCCTAAACCTGGTCACTTTAGACTTTCTTAATAGTAGTTAGATGGTCACCCGGAAGGGGTGTCTAATTATTGAAACACCACATAACGTCTAGTGTCTGATATTGGTCTTGACAACACTGATTCTAACTAGATAGTCATTAGGGTTTGTTTTAATCACTATCACCATGTTTGGAATTGAATTGCTTAGAAACCTAGTGTCGTAGGATAACCCTAAGTTTAGGCTGCCTCGTGGTTGTGTCGTAGCCCCCCTAGTCGCTCTCAAGGACTAGGGTATGGGAATTTAGAATCCTGACTAAGTATTTAAAAGCTAATTATCTCCCTTATTAACTAGAATTTAATAGAAAGAATTAGAAGGATTAGTGCATACTAGCAAAACATAAGCTATATCTCTCATCTCATATTATTCTTATTTTATTTTATTGTATTTTATTTTTATTAGTTTAATTAATCATCTCTCAATTATTTCTCCTTATTTTTTGTCTTTTAATTAATTACTTTCTACTCGTAACTATTTTCTCATTCGTATAACACACTAAGTCCCTGAGAACGAATCTTCTTATCATTAAAACTTGCATACGTACTGTAATACTTGTAGTAACGTGCTTATCTAGGGTGAATTGTGCATTGTTTTCATATATTTTATTATATTATTTTATCACACCCTAGGCAACACCAACACCCTATAGCCATCATCTTGAGATAAGTACAAGCGTAACCTTCTAGCATTGTGAAGTTAATTTTTAATTAATTATTTTTGTTTTATTTTGCATGACATTTGTATGTGTATATTAATTCCTAGGTTCATACTATATGAGATTTGTTTTTAGTTATTCTTTGGGTGTTATTCATTAGACTCTACCTTTTTGCGTATGACCTAAGGCCTTTGTTTTTGTTTTACTTTGTCGGGACGACAAAGGTTTGAGTTTGGGGTCTTGATATCTCCCGTTTTGTTCTAAATAATAGCCCTTAGGAGACATCTTTTTAGGTGATAATTAGACTTATTTGCTAGACTTTTAGTATTATTTAATTATATTTCGATTTCTTCCTTTGGATTTGGAATATTTATGTTTTAGAGATTTTGCGCTTTAATTTGCTTTTTTTTAGTGTGAAGTTCTTAGGTCTATTGATGTCTCCCTAAATGTTCTTATTTTCGACCCTTAGGAGACATCATTTTTGGTGTTTATTTAATTAATTTGATAGACTTTTGTACTAAATATTCAATAATCCGGAATTACCTTTTTATTTCTAGCATTTTTAATTTATTAAACTTTTGCGCGTAATATTGGTATTTTTAGTGTAAAGTTTACAGGTTTTAGATGTTAGCTAGGAGAGGAATCCGAGGAGAAGGTCAAAGATCGTGAATTAGAGTCAAGACTTGAAGACAAATCCCGAAGATATTATTTTTAGAGCTGAAAATCCACTTTCCAGGCCATAGATTGCTGATTTCGAGGTGCTTAAGCGATGATTTAGCCGCTGACCTTTGAAGAGAAATCATTCCTTATCGAGTTACGGAACTTTAGCAACTGGAATGAGGTCAATCGGAGTTGTAACGCATCGGGAAAAGCTGTTTTAGTGAAGGCCTATCATCAGTTACGGGATTTTGGGCTTAGAAAGTGGGCTTGGACATTTAATTAGGCTTTTATTTTCTGGTCCAAGCCCTAATCCGAATTTTTACTTATAAAAGGAGGTCTGGACTTCTATTTTTCACACAATTCACATTCCACAAGATTAAACACCAGAGAGAAGCAACAGAAGGAAGAAAGAAGAAGCTACAAGAGCTGGAGTGGGTCTATAGCTCCGTTCGTAGTCATTCCAATTCCGGAAATTAGGTTCTTTCAATTTTAATTTTGTAATCAAATATGAATTCCTTTATTTTTAATTTAGTATTTCTTTTTAATATGAGCTAAACAATTGATAGTGCTTGAGAACAAACAATGGGTGAATCCCAATCTTATTAATTAACGAATGTTGAATTTGGGTTTTTATTGAATTAAACTAAATTAGGGCTTTTACTCTTTTCAATAAATTGAGATTATTTTACTGTTTTTAGAGTAGCTAACTAAGAACAGGTGTTAGTATTTAGGCTATTCCAATTAGTGGCAATTGGATCATCCTGACGGAGGGTTTAAATACAGAACCATTTATTCGAATCTAGGATAGAAGCTATTGATTCTGACGAACTTAGCTAATTCTAGGGCCAATGAGGTAATAAAACTTAAACATCTAAAGGTGGATCATATTTACCCTGACGGGACTAGTGACACCCTAGGATTGCCTTATAGTCCACCCTGACGGGGGTATAAGGAATTTAGAATCCCGACCATTGTAATTGACCAATTTAGCCCTTAAACAACATAAGTTAAGAAATAGGATAGGGAGGATCCTTGCGTTCTCAAGTGCTACATCTCATATTGCGTTTTACATCATTTTACTTGCGTCTTAGCTTTTACTTGCATTTTAATAATTGTCTTTCATTCATTAGCTTTAATAAACAAAAACCAAACAAACATATTATTATCTTTTATTTTCATAAGTGCATCAATCACTAATTGCTAGACATTGTGATCAACCATCCGTCCTTGGAACGAATCTGATTTATCAGTTATTACTACTTGGGACAACCGTACACTTGCGGTTGTGGTTCGATTTACTTTTTGCATTTATTTTAGAACACACAAAGGACCACCAAGTTTTTGGCGCCGCTGCCGGGGACGGTAGCGTGTGACCACGGTGTTTATCCTTTAGTGATAGTTGCATTTATTTTTATATTTGTTTTTATCAGTTTTACGCTTTTTGCTTGTTTAGTTTTCTCAGGTTTTTAGGTTTGGTGTATGCGAAGAAGGCTCAGATTTGAACCGCTAGTTCAAATCCTTGATAATCCGGATTCGTTAATCAGACTTGCAAATAAGAAAAGAAGAGAACAAGAGGAAAGAGAAATGGCGAATATTCAAGATCCATGGTCTACTAATGGTCCACCAGAAGTTCCATTCCGTGCTCCTGCTATAGGAGTAGGTGCTCCAGATATAAATGTTCCGAAGTTTCGTCCAGATCCGGGCATGATAGCTCAATTCCAAAACTTTGGAAATTTTCGTGGTAGAGTTGGAGAAGATCCTCTTAGAGCGATACAGAAATTCAAACAGATATGTGATTCTTACATCACACAAGGAGTTTCAAAAGAACAGATGTACTACGCTGTGTTTAAATTTTTTGTTATTGATGGAGCAAGTGAATGGCACGATACGCAAGATCCGACGAAGATTACTAATTGGGACCAATTAGAGATTGCTTTCTTTGACAGGTATTATCCAAGTAACATGAGGTTAGATGCTGAATTAGAGTTGACGCATTTCCGTCAAGAATATGATGAAACTTTGGGTAGGAGTTGGACAAGATTTCAGATGTGCTTACGTAGAGTCCCCAATCATGGCTTTTCAGAACAACAACAATTAAAAATATTTTATAGAGGCCTTGATGGGACTTCAAGAGAGAAATTGGATATGCTATGTGGTGCAGGTTTTCTTCAAGTTCAACCCGCTCATGCAAAGATCATCTTAGAGAGAACAGTCAAGAATGAAGTTGGGTGGAGTTCAGTAAGAACACCAGTTAAAAGAGTGAATAATGTTGATATGGAAGAAAAGTTTGCTACGCTAGAGACAAAGCTTCAGACCACACTAGAACAACAATTGAGACAACTTACTCTAGCCGTGAAAGAAGGTTTCTCGAATAAAAGAGGTGAGGTAAAGGTTGCACAAGAGGTATATGGATGTGAGTATTGCGGTGTCAATGATCATAGTTGGGAAAATTGTCAAAATAATCAAGAATCCGTGATGTTTGTGTCCAATAGAGGTAACTTTAATTCAAGTGGTAATGGATATCAGCCTAACAGAAACCATCCGGGGTTTCAATACTCAAATCCTGATGGGGCAGCAAATCCTACTTATGCGTATCAGCCGCGTCCCCAAGGTAACAACTACAATCCAAGACCACACAACAATTACCAAGGAGGACAGAATCAAAACTATGTTCAGAGACAAGCTCCTCAAGACAATTATGATGACACAATGAATCAGAAGGCCTTACCTGCCCATCCGCAAGAAGGAGTTACTCTTCAGAAAACAGTTGAAAGTTTAATCGCTCTTCAGACACAAGCTATGGAACGTCAAAATGCAATCGAAGCTAATATGAATTTGTTCCAGAATCAACTAAGCCAAATTAATAAACAACTGAATCAGCGTCCACAAGGGCAACTCCCTAGCGATACTGAGAATCCAATCCAAATCGAAGACTGTAAAGCTATTACTCTCAGAAGTGGTAAGAACCTTCCTCCACCTCCTTTTCCAGTTATGAAAGAAAAAGAAGTTAGAAAAGAAAAAGAGGTGGTGAATGAAGACAAAGAAGTTGAAGTAGAAGAAGTGGAGAAGTCGAGTGAAGTTCCGAAAAAGAAAGATGATACGATAATAAACCGTCCTCCTCCACCATTTCCATCGAGAGTTCAAAAGAAGGGTGACATGGCTGATTATCAAAAATTCTTTAACAAGGTAAGAGGACTTAGCATAAATATTCCGTTATTAGAAGCTATTAGAGATGTACCCAAGTATGCTAAGTTTCTAAAAAGAGCCCTCACCAACAAAAGGCCGTATTGTGATAATGAGATGATTGGTCTCCCTGAGGAATGTAGTGCTATTTGTCAAGGCAAATTACCTCCAAAGTTAGTTGATCCTGGGAGCTTTACAATTCCGATATCTATTGGTAATGAGTGGAAAGGAAAAGCGCTATGCGATTTGGGTGCAAGCATAAATCTTATGCCCAAATCAATATTTGACAAGCTTAATATTGAAGCAAGACCCACTTCTATGGTCTTGCAAATGGCGGATCGATCTCTTGCACATCCGGAAGGCCGAATTGAAGATGTCCTCGTTAAGGTAGGTACGTTAATTTTTCCCGCTGATTTCGTTATACTTGATTACGACGCGGATAGGAATGTCCCCATTATTTTGGGAAGACCATTCCTAGCCACGGGGCGTACCTTGATTGATGTAGAAAACGGCGAAATGATTATGAGAATCCAAGACGAGGAGATGAAGTTTAATGTGTTTAGACCTATGAAGTTTCCGGATTCCAAGGAAGAATGTTTTCGTGTAGATGTAATGGAGCCGGTAAGAACAGAGCCAATTAGTGTTGTGGAAACCTTAGGGGTGGAGGAAAAAGAACTAAGAAAGAAACCACCGATCAAAGTTCCTCCAAATCCTAAGAGAAATCCACCACTCAATCATGCGAAGAAGAAAGAGAAAACACGTGTCACGAAGGTTCCAAAGGAACCTAAGAAGGAAAGAAAGAAAAAGGAGTTCAAAGTAGGCGAAGAAGTTGCTATGAAAAAGCCTAAACCTCCTCCAAAGACATGTGAATCAAAGAACTCTTGGCTAGGACCATTCGTGGTTGCTAAGGTAATCTCAGATAAGTTAGTTGGAATAAAAGCTAAGGGTTGTAAATTCCGAGTTGCAAATATTGATAACCTCACTCACTGCTGGGGAGGTTATGTGAATGACTGATAAATGAGGTAACCCGTCGAGCTTAACGACGTTAAACAAAAGCCAATTTCTTGTATATTAGTCTAAGTTTTTATTTTTTGCAATTTAGATTAGTTTGATTTTCGTAATTTTAGTGTTTATTATTAAGAAATGAGGAAGGGTAGTTGTTTTTGATGATTTCAGGGATAAAAAGGTCATGAGTTTGGGGTCGAAAGGGCGAAAATAAGAGAAAATTTGTGGTGTTCCAGGGGCCAAACCGGGTCCCCGCATTTGCAAATGCGGGTACCCGGTTTCGAAAGCTAAAAATTCTACATTCTGACCCTGCGTCTTGGGTCCCGCGTTTTCCCGCGTTTTGCTGCGTTTTGCTGCGTTTTGCTGCGTTTTGGATTCGCGCCATCGACGCAAACCGGGGCCCCGCATTTGCAAATGCGGGTACCCGGTTTCGGAGCTGTAACTTTCCAATTTCTCTGACCCCGCGTTTTGGGAGGTCGCGTTTTGGTGCGTCTTGGCTCGCGCCATCGACGAGAATGCGGGTACCCGCATTTGCAAATGCGGGAACCCGGTTTCGAAGGGCAATTCTCTGACCCCGCGTTTTGGGTCCCGCGTTTTGGCTGCGTTTTGAGGTATAAAAAAAAAAAAATCTATTTTTTTCCGCGCCGTCACAGCGACGCGGAACCGGGAACCCGGATTTTCGAAACCGGGAACCCGGTTTCATCTGTGACAGGACCGTGTTGAAACTTTTTAGCCCTAGATTTTTACCTCTTTCTTCAACCCAGCCTCCAAAAACACTCCCAAAACCTAGAATTTCCTGAACATCATCATCAACAACCACACAATCCTCAAATCTTGCTCTCTTTCACCACAACAACATGCAATCAACTCATCTCCCATCCGAAAAATATGATTAAAGTCCCACTTTTCTCCAATTGTTCTTCATCCAAGCTTCAAATTAAATCTAATTCCCTCTTCCCCCGCATCAATTAGTCTTTACCCATCTCATATTCCACCATAATCTTCAAGTCTTAAGCCTCAAAACATCAAAGTTCTAAGCCTTAGCTTCTCACTATTTGAAGTTTTGAGTTTGGGGTGGAAAGAGATGCTTATCAGAACCGTTTTCATGTGTACTTATCGAAGGAATTCTCCAAGAAACAGAAGCACTTTTGGTGCTACTCAAGAACAAGCTATTGAGATTCCTATTTCACGTTTCAAACACAAGACTGAAGAGGTTCAAATTAAGGCTAATCCTAAGAAGAGGGAAGTGATTGAGGAACCTGAAAGTGAGGAGGCAAATGATCTGATGATGGGTTGGAATCGAGAATCAAGGTGTTGGAAGAGAATCAGGATACGAGGTGCACTATTTTGGGAAACGTTACAAACAAGTTGAACTTTACTTGTTCAAAGCACTACTTACGATGTCTAGACGCGAGATAAAGTTCAGGGACGCAACACCGACAACCAGCTTCGCGCTGGTTAAGATACGTTTTCTATCCCTTCTCATTTAGTGTATATTATTTTATTGCTTTGAGTCTTTTCGAGTCGTGGGGACACGACTCATTTTTGAGTTTGGGGTGGGGTTCGTTGCCTCATCCCAGTTTTTATGTGTTATTTGTTTTATTTGCTTTCAATAAAATAATTTTCGGAGGTGCGTTTGACTGTAGAAAGTTTTAAATATCCCGTTAAGCATACTTTTGATGAATCTATGATAGTAAATAGTGGACTTTAGGGATTGATATAAAACGCACTTACAATTGCATGCGAACATAGGTAATTGATAGGAAAAATTAATGAACAATGCAAATGAAGTAAGCTTGTACTCAAGGAATATGGTTGGTGTGTAGAACGTGAAATCTTAATTAGTAGAGAACCCACCTAGATATGAACTAAAGACAAGCTATGTACTTAGGAAAATGATAGGGGCAGTTCTTTGTTAGCCATTTGTGCCTTTTTAGCCTGCTATCCCTTGTATTAATTATTATCCGTCTTAGCCCACTTTGAGCCTTTAGACCTTTCTTTGTAGCCACGATATAAGCCATTATCCCTTAGATTATTAGGCATGACCATATGACCCGCACTTGAATCACAATCCTGAGACATGTCTCGAGCTTGAGTTTGGGGTGGTGGGACCACATATGGGGAATTTAATGGGTTGGGATTGATGTGCTTTGTATTGTAGCACAATTGCAGATGATTTATACTTGTCACCCTTTGCCGGGAATGAGAAAAAGTGAAAAAAGAAAGAAAAAAATGAAAAAAAATGAAAAATCCATACAGTAGGAACCGAGAACCCGGATTCATCAAAACCGGGAACCCGGTTTGCTTCTGTACAAAAAAAAGAAAAAAAAAGAGAAAAAGAAAAGAAAAATACATATGAATAAAACATCCGGCAAAGTGGAATTTTTTCTGAAAATCATCTTGTTTATAGTGGGTAGACATGGGACGCTAAATTGTTGCGTATATGGGTGAGTGAGAACATCTTTTGAGCGTTAACTCAAGCTCGAGGACATTGTTGATGGTAAGTGAGGAGAGAGCCACAAGCTCACTTCAAATTTACCAAATATACATCCACACCCGTCCTTAAGCCAATATTATAACCGAAGACCTCGTGATTCCTAAGTGCATAGTGAATTTATAATTCTGTTGATAGGGAATACACTAGGTGGAGCGTTCAAAGCGAGGTAGGATTAATGACCACCCTATAGCCATCATACAGAGATGAGTACAAGTGTAACCTTCAAGCATTGCAACTTTAATTTTATGATTGAGATTATTTATGTTTGATGTTGCATGATTAGTGTATGTGTATATTAGTTTCTAGAGTTTGCTATATGAGATTTCTTTTGAGAATTGCTTTAGGGTCTATTTGCTAGCTTCTATTTGTTTATACGCTTACTTCTACCCCTTGTTTTTAGTTTTGCTTTGTCGGGACGACAAAGGTTTGAGTTGGGGGTCTTGATGTCTCCCTAAATGTTCTTATTTTCGACCCTTAGGAGACATCATTTTTTGTGTTTATTTAATTAATTTGATAGACTTTTGTACTAAATATTCAATAATCCGGAATTACCTTTTTATTTCTAGCATTTTTAATTTATTAAACTTTTGCGCGTAATATTGGTATTTTTAGTGTAAAGTTTACAGGTTTTAGATGTTAGCTAGGAGAGGAATCCGAGGAGAAGGTCAAAGATCGTGAATTAGAGTCAAGACTTGAAGACAAATCCCGAAGATATTATTTTTAGAGCTGAAAATCCACTTTCCAGGCCATAGATTGCTGATTTCGAGGTGCTTAAGCGATGATTTAGCCGCTGACCTTTGAAGAGAAATCATTCCTTATCGAGTTACGGAACTTTAGCAACTGGAATGAGGTCAATCGGAGTTGTAACGCATCGGGAAAAGCTGTTTTAGTGAAGGCCTATCATCAGTTACGGGATTTTGGGCTTAGAAAGTGGGCTTGGACATTTAATTAGGCTTTTATTTTCTGGTCCAAGCCCTAATCCGAATTTTTACTTATAAAAGGAGGTCTGGACTTCTATTTTTCACACAATTCACATTCCACAAGATTAAACACCAGAGAGAAGCAACAGAAGGAAGAAAGAAGAAGCTACAAGAGCTGGAGTGGGTCTATAGCTCCGTTCGTAGTCATTCCAATTCCGGAAATTAGGTTCTTTCAATTTTAATTTTGTAATCAAATATGAATTCCTTTATTTTTAATTTAGTATTTCTTTTTAATATGAGCTAAACAATTGATAGTGCTTGAGAACAAACAATGGGTGAATCCCAATCTTATTAATTAACGAATGTTGAATTTGGGTTTTTATTGAATTAAACTAAATTAGGGCTTTTACTCTTTTCAATAAATTGAGATTATTTTACTGTTTTTAGAGTAGCTAACTAAGAACAGGTGTTAGTATTTAGGCTATTCCAATTAGTGGCAATTGGATCATCCTGACGGAGGGTTTAAATACAGAACCATTTATTCGAATCTAGGATAGAAGCTATTGATTCTGACGAACTTAGCTAATTCTAGGGCCAATGAGGTAATAAAACTTAAACATCTAAAGGTGGATCATATTTACCCTGACGGGACTAGTGACACCCTAGGATTGCCTTATAGTCCACCCTGACGGGGGTATAAGGAATTTAGAATCCCGACCATTGTAATTGACCAATTTAGCCCTTAAACAACATAAGTTAAGAAATAGGATAGGGAGGATCCTTGCGTTCTCAAGTGCTACATCTCATATTGCGTTTTACATCATTTTACTTGCGTCTTAGCTTTTACTTGCATTTTAATAATTGTCTTTCATTCATTAGCTTTAATAAACAAAAACCAAACAAACATATTATTATCTTTTATTTTCATAAGTGCATCAATCACTAATTGCTAGACATTGTGATCAACCATCCGTCCTTGGAACGAATCTGATTTATCAGTTATTACTACTTGGGACAACCGTACACTTGCGGTTGTGGTTCGATTTACTTTTTGCATTTATTTTAGAACACACAAAGGACCACCATCTATGATTTGATGAAGTGTTAAAGATAAGGAAAAGAAACGAGAATCAAAGTCTAGGATTGAGCGTTAGAGTCAAAGGCAAGAATAATTGATTCAAAGAAGATATTAGATGGGAAGATAATCTCGAATTGCTGTTACAAATCACTGTTTTTTAACGCCTTAGCCACTAATTCAGCCTTGGATCATAAACTGATGGGGATAGAGCTTGAATTCAGGAAGCTATAGCAAGTTGAATGGAGTGATGACGAGTCCAGACGCAAAAGTTAAAGCTGTTTTAGTAACAACTATACACCAGTTACGGGATTCCTACAAGGATTGGGCTTTTAATTAGATTAACCTATTTTCTCTTTATAACAAAGACCAATCCGTTTTCCCCTCTATAAATAAGCCTTAGACTCTATTTTTACACACACAATTCACTTTATAGAAGAGAGCAACACTTGGGAAGTGTCTGGAAAGCAAAAAGGAGAAAAAGCTAACGCTGGAAAAGCAATTCTTCCAACAGCAGCATCTTCAATCCTTTAATTAGGTTTTTTAATTCTGTTCTGTATTTGACTATGAATGTTCTTAGTTTTATTTCGTTTAATTATATTTCAATTATGAGCTAAATCCTTTACGTACTTAAGAATCACTACATGGGTTGAGCCCCAATTAGTTTGATTAATGTTTTCCAGATTTGGGATTTTTATAATTTAATTCGAATTGGGTAATTGAGTATTGATTATTATCGTGAGATTATTTACTATTTTTAATCTGATCAATAAGACATAGGAATTAGTAATTAAGCTATTCACTTTGGTGGGGAAGTGATCGCCTTAACGGGGGGTTTAATTACAGACATAGGTAATTAACGTAAGGTAGAAATTATTGATCCTGACGGACTTAGTTAACCTTATAGCCAATTGGGTAGAGAACTTGACATTCAAAGGTGGATTATAATCGCCCTGACAGGGTTTGTAACACCATATAATAGCTCCTAAGTCCACCTTGACGGGGGTTAGGAGAATCTAGAATCCCGATTATTACTAATTACCAATTCGACCCTTAAAAGAAGCATTGATTAAGTTTATTTAGGTGAAACCCTTCTGAAACTCGAGTACTATTTCTCATTCTTGCGTTTACCCATATTTTATTTTCTTGCATCTCATTTATTTGCATTAAGTTAGTTTAATATTTTACTTTATTTGCACTTTAGTCCTTAAAAAAACAAAATAGACATCTATTCCATTTACTTTTCTTGTCATTCAAACAACTATTTTCATTTACTGCATAACACTTTAGTTTTATCCAATCCGTCCCTGAGATCGAAATCCCGTTTACCGAATACTACTTGGACGACCCGTACGCTTGCGGTACGTATCTTGCCTTTTTAAGAATTTTATTTTAGAACACACAAGGAGACACCAATATTTCTTTTTTATTTTCATATGGACTAAGATACACATAAGTATAAAAAAAATTATATTGTTTACCCACGGAAACACGCATGAATGTAATGCATATTTTTTTATTTTTTTTATTTTTATACTTTCACCATAAGCGCTAAACCACCGCTTATTCCCACCGGTTCCACCATGTGAACCAAATCCATATTCAATGAAAAAGCTAAATCACATACTTTATTGTAAATATTCTTAGTTTCAGATGGAAGAAATATCTCTGGCCTGTGTTTGAAGCAGCGGACTGTCAGAGGGCTTTCGATGCCCTGACAGTTTCAGGCGATTTGAATCATTGACGGCGATGGAGTTGATTAGGATCAACTCCAGAAGGCTCTGCATCATTCATCACTGCATCATCGTTCAGTTCTGCCCTTCCATGACAGCTTTGTTTTTCAGCTTCTTCTTGGTCGATCGATTCACATTACTGGTAATCTCCTCACTCCCATAGTTCTTTTTGAATTCTTCGAATAATTCTTTACTCGAATTGCTAACTTATCCCACAACACTTTAGACCGCAATTTTTCAGAGAGCAGCTTGGTCCTCGAATTTGAATCTCTTGGTCATAAATTTTGGATAATCCACCCATTTTGCCCAATTCGCTCCCTAGCTCTGTTTGTATTTCGGTTTCTTGAGGTCTGTACCATAGAATTATTAGGTTTGAAAATCCCAGCAATTCTCATACTCTCCTTACTTACAATCTTACAATTGGGTATTTGGTTATTTCATTTGGTAGTGTTTGAACCTGATTGTGACTTGTGTTTTGCAGGATGTGAATTATGGTGTGTCGAAAAGTATATGGGGTTCAGATTGGCTAGTGATGTTTATTTCCGTTTTAGATGTGTTCTGGGTAGTGGGAGGTTGGTGGTAATAATTTTTGGTTGGAGTAGATTTAAAAGGAGAAACGAGTGTGGTAGTGGTGGTGATGAGGTTTAACTTTGTAATAGGTGAAGTGTGTTGGTTCAGAGGAGGTGAGATGGTTTTGTTTCCCATAATGGTGGACCCACCACCCCAAACTCAAGCTCTGAAACAATTGTCTATGCATCGCGATTCGAGTGCGGGTCATATGGAAAAATCCTAAAAACTAAAGGGATATGGCTTATAATGTGGCTAATAAAAAGGATTTAGAAAGGCTATTAGGGGCTGAGAAGGATATATAATATAAATTTGGACAACAAGCTAAAAGACAACAAGGGGCTTATGAAAGAACTGCCTTAACCACTTTCTAAACTATGCAATTTCGTCATTCTCTTACCTTTAGCACGTTCGTCAAATGGGTTTGTCAACTAGCTTGGATCTCACAGCCTACACACCTCTCATGGCTCCCTGAGATCGAACATACTTTCTATCGCATTGCTTACTAATCTTTTCTTTACTATCGATGTGTGTTTTCCTGCAAATGCTCAAAGCATACAAAATAAAATAGCTCATAAACATACTACTTCCTATCATTAACTTACTAAGCTTATGCTTTCAAGCACACTCTACAGATAATTCCCATGTATCAAAAATTTTAATTTCTACCTAAAAACAGAAAAATGGTGATGAGAGATCACAAACCCCCACACCCCCAACTAAAAAATGAGACGTGTGGTGGGTCCTGGTGTGTTATTAAATTAAGTATGGAAATAAAGGAACCACAATTACCACAAGTGTACGGTTGTCCAAGTAATATTCGATAAATCGAGTTCGTACGCAGGGACAAATTAGGCACAACTCAGGTATCAATCGAAAAGTAAGAATAATTGCTTGACAGAAAAATAAAGTAAAGATTTTTGTTTGGTTTTTATATTAAAAGATGCAATAAAATAAACTACGGAAATAAAAGAAAGCAAATAAAAGAGACTTGAAACTTCAGATGAGAAAGACTACTTGATCCTCGCAAGGGTTTCACCTAACCCATCTAATTCATGCTTCTGTTAAGGGCTAAACTGGTATTATTGTGCTAGTCGGGACTCTAATATCTCCTAACCCCCGTCAGGGTGGACTTAGGAGCTATCCTACGGTATTACAAACCCCTTCAGGGTGAATATAAGCTACTTTCAGATGAATACTGATTTACCTCATTGGCTGCATGGTTAGTTAAGCCCGTCAGGGTCAATAACGGATACTATGCGTCTATTATCTAAGTCTATAATTAAACCCACCGTCAAGGTGATCCATATGCCACTATATGGAATAGCCTAATTACTATGAGCTAAGTTTGATTCATGACTTCAAAATTAGTAATTAAAACAAAATAATAGTCAACACAAAATACCTAGTCTAATTTAAACCATTAAATCCCAAATTCAGAAAACATAAATTAAACAGAATTAAGTTCAACCCATATAGCGATTCTCAAGTACTAAGGAAATTAGTTCATAACGGAATGGAAAAATAAAATTAAAATAAAGGAATTCACAGTTTCGAATTACAGAATGAAAATAAAGAACCTAAAGGGTAAGATGACTGATGGTGGAAGAACAGGATTCCTCCAGCACTAGCTTCTCCTTGCCTTCTTGCTCTGACTTGAAAACCTTAAGCCTCTCGTGTAATTCTCTGAAGTGTGTCAAAAGAGGAGGCTAAGGGGTGTATTTATAGGTGTTAGGGAACCCTAGGTCGAATTTACTTGGAGTGGAAGACAAGTCAAGAACTCTCAAATTCGTAGCCCTAAATTCTAGGAAAGGTAAGATTTTGCTGCTGATTTGATTTGGTCATATCTCATTAAATCCTTATCCGTTTGAGGAGTTCCAACATATGAAAATGCTTGTCTTGGAAAGAGCTTTCTATTGGTGCAGAGCAATCGTCCAGATTCCTAGCCAATCTTTAGTTATGGATTTATCTTTGAAACGTGGCTGGAATTTCAGATTCATAAGGCAGCTTTATCTTTTCCTTCTTTGCATATATCTTTCCCAAATCTTCTTATTTCCATGTAAATCTTCTTTCCTTTACTCCTTTATCTTGACTTGGTCTCTAAGTAATTACCATATATCTTTTAAAGCTTCACATTAAATAAATAATTAAATTGCATATTCTTAAAAAGAATAAATCAATAAATCAAGAAATAGAAATAGGAAAGTGCACTCTAAAAATAGAAACTCGAGTAAAAACATTTCCTAGCACTCTAAAATACACTAAGACTTTAATTCTCACTTATCCTCCTTGGATTGGTCTTTCATGAAATTCAAGAACCGATTAATTTTGCATTAAAAATAGTCAAATTTACGCACAAAAGCTCAGATTCTGCAAATAGTTAATTTCCAAGGGGAGAAAGTGCAATATGATCAATTAAGCCTAAAAGTCTATCAAATAAGTCATTTATTCACCTAAAAGGATGTCTCCAAGGGGCTAACAATTAGAACAAATAGGGAGACATTAAGACACCAAACTCAAACCTTTGTCGTCCCGACAAAGTAAAATAAAAACAAGGATCTTTTAGGTGAACGCAGAAGGTAGAATCTAGAAAATAATCCCAAAACACAACTTAAAACAAATTTCATATAGTCTAATCTAGGAATTAATATACACCTACACTTATCATGCAAAATCAAACACAAAATAATATCAATCCAAAATTAAATTCACAATGCTAGAAGGTTACGCTTATTACTTATCTCAAGATGGTGGCTATAGGGTGTTCCTCGATCTTCACTTGCTTTGAACGCTCCACTTAGCATATTCTCTATTAACGCACTGTACATCTAGAAATCATGAGGTCTTTACGGTTTTAGCGTAGGCTGAAGGACGGTATGGTATGTATATTTGGTAAATTTGAAGTGAGCTTTTGGCTCTCTCCTCACTTACCATCAACAAACTGTCCAAGAGCTTGAGTTTACACTCGAATAACGTTCTCACTAAACCCATTTGATGCGCTTAATTAGCATCCCCAAATTAACCCAATAAGCACTAAGGATGATTCACTTAAAAATTTCCACTTTGCCGTTCTGAATATATATTCTTTTTAAATCATTCATTTTTTTCTTTTTCTTTTCTTTTGTATAGCTATGACTCTCTTTTTAATATTGAGACATCATGCTATTTTTTCTTAGTTATGCCTTTTCATAACTTGAGCTCGTAACTTCTTTTTCATTCACTATTACCCCGGCGAAGGGTTACAATATAATAAACCTGTGAATCATCATCATAATATAGCACAAAGCACAATTTATAAGCTCCGAAAATCCCAACCCAATGTAAATTCCCATATAGTGGTCCCATGATGTCTCCTCATTTGTGATAATAAAATCTATATTTGAGACATCATTTTAGCTGTATTTAGTAGTTTATAGGTCGACTTTAGCTTGATTTAGTGCACTTTCCTATTTTGGGTCTTGAATTAATTATTTATTATTTTTAGAGCATATTGGGTTTAATTATTTATTTAGTGTGAAGCTTTAAAGTTATATAGAAATTAATTAGAGTCCAAGTTGGTAAAGGAAGCTAAAGGAAAAAAGATTAACATGGTAATTGGAGATAAAGGAAACAAAGGCTAAAAACATGGAAAAGGAAAAGCTGCCTAAATCTGAATTTTTGCAGCAACGCCTAAAGAAGTGGTGATAACTCCAACAAGGAAGCATTTTGGTAATTTCCTTTCATAGGGACGTAGATAATTCGCTGAGGATTCTTTTGGTATATTGTGGAGCAAAAAACCTACCAATAACGAAGAATATATGCTCAAAACAATTCAGCAGAATTTATCTTTATTTCCTTACGAATTTGAGTTGGGCTTGGAGTCCATTACTTCACCTCTCCTCCAAGAAACGAATTAGGTGAACCTATACACTATAAATACAGCCTCTTAACACTCTTAAATCATCCTTGGTGAAACCTTAAACCAAGAGGAAGCTTACAACAAAAGAGAGAAGTCTGGAAGGAGTTGTTCATCAACAATGTCTTCTTCTAATTTTAAATTTGTAATTTCTTTCTTTTCTTTCATGAACTAAATTTCTTTAGCTTGAGTTTTTAGAATATATGTATGAACCCTAGTTTTGATTGACATCAATCTAATTTGGGAACTTAATGTTTTAAATTGAATTATAGTTTTTATTCTCTGTTTATGTGTTTGGATTTATATTTTGTGTTCTTGTGGATGGCCACCATATAGAATTACTATCTAGTAGTTAGGTCACCATTGACAACGGTGTTTAATTACATGTTTAGCACATAACGTCTAGTATTCGGTTTAGATCTGACAAATCAACCTAACTAGATAATCACTATGGTTTAGTTCTTGTGACTATTTACCAATTACAGGAAAAGTTTGCTTAGGAAGCCTTATTGACACAGGTAAATCCTATTTTAAACTACCGATAGCGAATTGGAACCGATTATTCAAATACTACATAATTCACCCTTACATGTTTAGAACGACAAAACTAGTGGGGATTACATGCTAATAGCTCAAGCTATATTCTCATATTCCTTCTCTTTCGTATTTTATTTTCCGTCTTTAAATTCTTAGTTTTAATTTAGTTAATTAGAAAATCAAACAAAAATCTATTTCTCTTTACTTTTCTCGCGTTTTATTTGTTCTAGCTTAATTATTTGCACCTGATTATTGCATAAGATTCCTCTAACTTTCGTAGTCCCTGCGGAACGAATCTTACTTATTTTCTAAAACTTGCATACGATCAGTATACTTGCAGAACCGTGCTCAGTCTAGGGTGATTATTTTCTCTTTATTTATATCTTATTTTATCACACCCTAGGCCCCACCAAGTTTTTGGCGCCGCTGCCGGGGACAACATTGTTAGTCCTTGTGCATATATCTTGTGCTTTTAATTTTGTTAGTTCTATTTTACGTTTTTGTCTTTTAGTTTTTGTTTTATAGAAAGTTACAGATGGAGAACCCAAGGAGACTTGAGCTACCCATCGAGTTTAGAGTGCAACCAAGAGGAATTCGCGCTCAAGAAATCCAAGCCGCAAAATTTAGACCTGATCCAGGGATGCTAACTCAGTTTGCAACTCATGGATTATTCAGCGGTGCTGCACACCAAGATCTGATCCGATATATTCAGAAATTCATGCAAATCTGTGATGCTTATATCGTAAGAGGAGTTACTAGGGAACAAGTGTATTACGTGATGTTCCTGTTCTTCTTGACCGGAGGTGCAAGCAATTGGTATGATTCCCAATACCCTCATGTTATTCCAGATTGGGACAAGCTTCAAACAAGATTTCTAGACCAATTCTACCCGGTTAGTAGACGTTTAAGGGATATGTTGGAGCTTGAGCAATTTATACAAGAAGACAAAGAGAGTTTGGGTGAAGCATGGTTACGATTTATAGAAAAGAAGGCGAGACGTCCGTATCACAAAGCCTCGCCGGAATATTATTTAACCTTGTTTTATGGAGGCCTTACTGACAAATCAAGAGGGAAAGCAGATTCGATAGGAAACGCAGGTTTTGTGTTACTAGCCCCTGAAGAAGCTGAGTTGGGGATGGAAAGAATTCTTGAGAATGAGAGAAGTTGGCCAAGGAAACCAGAAAAAGAAGACACTTCAGAATCTCTGAAGCTTACAGAAGTGGCTCAACAACTCGAAGTACTACAAGAACAAGCCCGAACAATTGCTCAGGTAAATGTAGTACGTGCAATTCCTTCGTGTCCTGGTTGTGGATCAAGAAATCATGTGTGGGAAGGATGTATGAATAATCCAGCAGTAGCTTCCGTTACATATCCGCAAGATAACTATTATTCTAATGGTTATACTTATCCTCAAGAAAGCTACGCTAATTATCAACAACCTCCACAACAAAGAAGTTGGGTCAGAAAATAAGAGAATTATCATCAACCCCAACTTAAATCTTATAATCCACCACAACCTATTCAGCAAAAGGCACCCATTATTGAGAAAATTTGTCAAGAAACGAAGAAAGATCCACCAAAACAGTCAATGTAACTGGCAAACCAAGAACAAATCCAAAGCTTGAATTCAAGTATGGCTAAACTAATGCAAGCAGTTGAAACCAATATGAGTCGTAGCCAACAGAAGATTCAAGCTCAGCAGAAGATAATTAAGAAACTAGAGCATACTTTATCACATATGGCAAGTACATTACAAAATCGGCCTAAAGGGCAACTTCCAAGTGATACTATTGCTCCAAGAGATGATTCATGCCATGCAGTTGAATTGCGAAGTGGAAAACAACTACCTCCACCAAGAAGAGAACCTGAACCAATCCCTATTCCAGAAAAGGGGGGGAGAAGAAACAATCAAAAATACAGTAGATGAGGTAGTTAAACCGAAGAGTGTCCAAGCCGAGACACCTGAAAAGACAAGAAAACCAGTGGAACTTAATATACGCCCTCCACCACCATACCCTTCACGTGTCAGAAAGAAGGACAATGACCTGGAATTCAAGAAGTTCGTTGACATGTTGAAAAAGTTAGAGGTTAATATACCGCTTGTTGAAGCTCTCAAGAGAATGCCAACCTATCTTAAATTCATGAAAGACATTCTCTCCAACAAGCGAAGTATAGAAACTGGGGAGACAATTGGATTGCCTGTGGAGTGTAGTGCTATATGTCAAAGTAAGTTGCCACCAAAGCTAGAAGATCCCAGAAGTTTTACGATTCCTATCGGCATTGGAGATAATTGGACCGGAAAAGCATTATGTGATTTAGGTGCTGATGTCTCCTCATTTGTGATAGATTTATGTTAAGATGAGACATCATTTTTAGTGTTTTAGGAGTCAATAATGTCGATTTTCTTGAGTTTTAGTGCACTTTCCTATTTTGTGTCTTGATTTGTAGAATTAATGTTTTTAGAGCATATTGGGTTTAATTGTTTATTTAGTGTGTAGCTTTAAAGATAATTATGGAGATTAATTAGAGTCCAAGTCAAAGACAACAACTTATGGAAGGAGATATGCATGGTAATTGGAGATAAGGAAAGAATTGCTAAAAAGATGGAAAAGGAAAAGCTGCCTAAATCTGGGATTCTGCAAAGATAGGCGTTTTTACCTAATAAATAGGCCGAATTTGGTAGATTACTCCTAAAGGGCCTAGATAATTCTGTTGCGATTCTTTTGGTATCTTGTGGAGCAAAATCGGACCAATAATAAAGAAGTTATGACCAAAACAACGCAGCAGTGTTTATCTTTATTTCCATACGAATTTGAGTTGGGCTAGAAGTCCATTACCTTAACTCTTCCTCAAGAAAAGGAATTAGGTCTTCTAAACACCTATAAATACACCCTTATATCACTTGTAAATCATCCTTGCCTCATAGTAATTAGTTCTTAAGGTTTTATTCTTCCAGTTTATTGTAGAGAGCAAGATGATGTCTTTTATTATTTCTTTTAGTTTATTTCCTTCAGGTATGAACTAAACCTCCCATAGCTTGGGTTTTGCATATGTATAATCTATGAATTCTAATTCTTCTATCTAAGTTTCTTTGGGAATTATATGTTTTAATCTGATATTAGCTTCTTACTTTATATTTGCTTATGTGTTTTGATTTAATGTCTTTCCTAGAACTGATCACTTTAGGATTGTTTTAAGAGTAGTTAGATGGTCTCCTTGTAAGGGTGTTTAACTATTGAACCACCACATAATGTCTAGTGTCGATAGCAGTTCTGACAAAACATACTTCTAACTAGATAGTCATTAAGTTTTGTTTTAACCACAGTATCACCAAGACTTGCAGTATTTGCTTAGGGCCTTAGTGGCGTTTGATAACCCTATTTTAAATCACTTCTTGGTTGTGACGTAGCCCCCTTAGTCGCTCTCAAGGTCTAAGGTAGTGGAATTTAGAATCCTGACTAAGTATTACCAAGAGCTAATATTCTCCCTTATGAACTAGATCTATAGATAGAATTAGAAGGATTAGTGCATACTAGCAAAACCTAAGCTATACTTCTCATCTCATATTCTTAATCTTTTACTTTATTGTCTTTATTTTCTTAGTTTTAATTTAGTTTTAATTCATAAATTCGAAAACCAAATATTTATTTACTGTTTTCTAGTTATTTACTTTTACTCGATATCTGTTCCTACGCGTTTAACACACTTAAGTCCCTGAGAACGAACTCTACTTATCATTAAAACTTGCATACGTCCTGTAATACTTGCAGTACTGTGCCTGTCTAGGGTGAGAGTGCATAGTTTTCCATACTTAAATTGATCTTATTTCTATCACACCCTAGGCGACACCAAGTTTTTGGCGCCGCTGCCGGGGACTTGTGTCTCGTTAGCGTGTGGGTTATCTATTTCGAGTTTTAGTTTTTAATTAGTTTTTACTTTTCAGTTTTTAGTTTAGTTTTAGTTTTTATTTTTCCAGATTTACGCTTGTGGTTTGCTTTAGTCTTTTTCAGGTTTCACAGTGTTTAATTCTTGGCCTCCCTTACCGGAGCCTTGAGAAGAGCTATGGCAGACATACATGATAATGATCCGGAGTTAGTTTACTTTGCTCCAGGAGGACCTCCAGCATACATTCCACCTGGTGTACATTTACCAGTAGGAGAAGGTAATGGGCAGAATAATCAACAAAACCGAGTTGAACAAGATCTACCTGGCCTTAACATACCATTCCATGTTCAACCCATCGGTTACCGCCCTCCTGAGATTCCGAATATCAAATTTAGACCCGATCCGGGTATGCTTAGTCAATTTCAAAGTTTCGGACTCTATGCTGGTACTGCGATTCAAGATCCGGTAAAAGCGATTCAGAAGTTCATGCAGATTTGTGATGCCTACATTACTCCTGGCATTACACGCGAGCAACTGTATTGTCATATGTTTTCGTTTTTCTTGACCGGAAGAGCTAGCGATTGGCTAGAAATACAACCACATGGAACCATTCACTCTTGGAGAGAGCTTCAAGCCGCGTTCTTTAACCGATTTTATCCAAAGAGCATGAGACTTAAAGATCAAACCGAGCTTGCAAGATTTTCTCAAGAAGATGGAGAAACAGTGGGAGAAGCATGGACAAGGTTTCAACAAAAATTAGCTAGATACCCGCTCCATGGTTATACACCTGCTCTACAACTTGCTATATTCTATGAAGGTCTTGATGACAAGGGTAGAGACAAGGTGGATAACATTGGAAAGGGTAATTTTGTGTCCATGAATCACAATGAAGCTTCCGAGGTGTTAGAAAATATTATGGAACAAGAAAGAAGTTGGCCTTCAACGCGAGCTTCTGCAGCAAAGACCCGAGGAACGCTTCGTTTAGATGCAGAAACTGCGAACTCAGCTCAAATATCCTCGTTAGAAAATCAAATCAAGGAGCTGAGAATCGCGATGGAGAAGAATTTAGCTGCTACAAAGGTAGTTCAAGAGGCACAAGGTTGTCAACAATGTGGAGTTAACGATCATTCATGGGAAGAGTGCGAATCAAATCCGCAATCTGTTTACTTCATATCCAACCGATGGGGCAACCGCAACCATCCGGGTATGCAGTATTCAAATCCACAAGGGGCCGCTAATCCTGGTCAATATCAATCGCGACCCCAGAACAACTCTTACCAACAGAGAGGTCAGTACCAAAACCAATATCAGAATCGACCTACTCCTCCACAACAACCTGCTCAAGACGCCTATACCGATACTTTAGATCAAAAAGCTTTACCTCAGTATCCGCAAGAAGGATCTATGGACAATACACAGATAGTACAAGCTCTAGACCATTTGAACACAACTGTAAACGCTCAAGAGGAAAAAGTCCGAGGACACGATGCCATACTTCAGATGCTAAGTACTCAATTAGCCCAAATAAACAAGCATCTAATAGAACAAAAGGAAGTAAAGGCAATCGAAGGAGGTGAAAACAATGTTGGGTTCGAAGCTTGCAAGGCTATATGCCTTGAAATCGAAAAAGAAAAGGAGGAAGCACCACATGCTGCCATTAGTGCCGTGGAAGTTCCCAGTATTAAAGAAGAGCCAACCGAGTCTAACCCCGAGGAGTCCGACTGTCTAGAAGTTTATCATCTGGAAAGCGATGAAGAAAGAGACGAGTTCATAGAGCTACTGAGAAAGGTGCAAGAGGAGATGCGATCGATGGTAGAGTATGCAGCGGAGTTAGCGAGAGAGAAAGAGGAAGAAGCCTCAAAAGAAGAATCGAAAGAAGATGAAGTGGCACCTGCTGTGCTAGAGGAGAAAGAAGAAGAGAAGGTGGAATCGCCACCTAGTGTTCAACCAGTGTCATCAACTATTCCTGATACAAATCCTAAAGATGACACTGCTCTCAAGACATTTGTAGAGGCGTACCAACCTGAAAATATCAACGCCCAAATGCTTGAGATTGCGAAGAGAGGACTTACACCGCAACAAGTTTTTACGCAAGTTAGTCCTGAAAAAGAGGCGAGTGTAGAGATCCCAAGAGAGAACCTGAGGGTTTCGAGAAGAAGTGAGAAAGAGCTACCTACTAAGCTTAAAGATCCGGGAAGTTTCAACCTTCCTATTCAATTACATGGTAGGCTCAAGGTGAACGCGATGTACGATGTGGGTTCTGGTGTGAATCTTATGCCTAAGTCCGTGTTCGAGAGACTTGGACTTCAGAAATCCGAGAAAACTCCACTGAAGTTGCAGTTTGCTGACAACTCAGTTAAGAGGACATGGGGAACAGTGGAGGACGTCTTAGTCCGTGCAGGTAATATCGCCATCCCTACTGACTTTGTAATTCTTGAGTTTGATGCAGATAAGCAGGTTCCAATCATAGTTGGACGGCCCTTCATGGCCACAAGTCAAAGTGTGATCAACTTCCAAGATGGGACCATCACCCTTCATGCTAAAAATGTATCCGAGACCTTCTATGTCTTGGGTAAAAAACCAAGGAAGTTGGATCCCACCGTGCCTATCATCCATAGCCTTTCACATCACAAAGTCCCTCCTGAAGAAATCCACTTAAAACCTGTGGATACTGAGCCAAACATTGAGTTTGGGGTTGGCCATGAAGTCCTATGGAAAGCCCACAAACGCGAGAACATGCCACGAAGTTTCAAAGACTCGTGGATGGGACCATTCATTGTCACTAAGGTTGTTTCAGCCAAGGTGATAGAAATTCGCCCCAAAACTGGGGTCAAGCGCAGATTAGTTGACGTTCATAGCCTTACTCGTTGTTGGGGAGGCTATATTCGCAAATCTTGACAGAGGTAACACGTCTAACTTTGAAAGACGTTAAACAAAAGTGCTGTTCAGGATACAACTCGAAGTTTTTTTTTTATGTTTTCATGTCTTTTACATTCTTAGTTTAAGTTTATTTTAGTTGTTTTTAGTTGATAATGCATATTTGAGAAAGGTATTAGTGTTTTTGGTGTGTAGGAATCGGAGAAATCAAGTTAGGGAACGCGAGGAAAATTTTTGGAGCGCAAGAAAGCACCCCGCGGACTACCCTCACGGACTACCCCATGGTCCGCAGGTATGGTCCGCGAGGTCAAAACCCGTACCACGGGTTGCTACCGCGGGTTTGATCCAGAAACAAGAAAAAATTCCACGGACTACCCCGCGATGCACCGCGCCATGGTCCGCGCCCCAAAAACCCGTACCACGGGGTGAGTACCACGGGTATTTTGACGTAGTTGACAACAGAAGCCGCGGTGTACCCTCCGGTACACCGGACCCTAGTCCGCGAGCCAAAAACCCGTACCACGGGGTCCTACCACGGGTTTAGGTCAGTGAGCAAAAATTTTCGAGCATCAGATGTCACGGACTACCCTGCGGTGCACCCCATGGTCCGCAGGGGTAGTCCGCAGCGCCGCCAGAGGAGAGAGAAAGTTACGGGATTGAGTTATAAAGGAGGTATTGAGCCTATTATTCCGAAATTATTAAACCTTAACCCTCTCTTTCTTCTCCACAACTCTCCTAACTCCATTGAAGCTCATCAAAACCTTCACCAATCACCAAAACACTACCCAATCATCAAGGAGAACACATCAAACCTTCTCTCCACATCATTACAAGAGAAAATCAAGCTACCAATCATCACCAAATTCATTCAAATTGAAGAATCAAAGAGCCAAATTTCACAAATTCATCACACAATTCTAAAATCCTAGCCTACCCATTACAAATCATCCTCACCCACATAGAGATTCATCACCAATTCAACCATCCTAGGACAAATCAAGCTTGTTCATCCATTAATTCAACAGTTAAATTTAAAGGGTTGCTAAAGCTTTGAGTTGGGGGTTAATTGAGGATGACTAATAGAACAACAATCTTATCTAACAAGAGGGAGGTGAAGAGTAACATGGGATTGGATTTAAACAAGAAGAAATCAATTGACAAAGGTGCTAGTTCTAAATCAAAGGGTAAAGGTAAATTGAAGAGTGGGAAACCTTCGTATGATAGTAATGGTAAAAAGCTTTATTTTTATGCAAAGGAGAGAACACTACCTCAACCAAATCCTATACCTATAGAGAAAGTGGATACTTCAAAGGCCTTGAAGATTTCTGCGGAGAAACAATTAGAAGAACTACCTTTTGCCTATGAGAAAGTATTCAAAGAGGAAATTAGAGATGGAGAATACAAGAGATTCTTTGAGCTTGGTGAGAAACTGGGTTGGTCTACGTTCATGGTAAGCCGTTCTGAATTATGTCATGAATTAGTTTTTGAGTTCTATCTAGGCCTCTTTAGCCGAGATAGTAATTGTGTTCCGATTAGAGGAGAGTTAGTTCCTTTCACAGTTGAGGAGATTAGGAACCACTTCAAGTTTCAGAATCTGAAAGGTTTTTGCAAATTTGAGGAAGCAGTTGCTAAACGAAAAATCTTTGATAAGGAATTACTTTTTGAGCATGTTTTAGACAAGGAGAAAGTGCAATTACATACGGGAGAATTGAAGGCACCTTGGCCTTACAAATATCTTCGAGCAGATGCTAGAATTTGGCACAATTTCCTTATCCCTAATGTCTTTGGAAACACACGAACTTTGGAGGTGACCATGAAGAACGCGCTACTGTTGGATTGTATTTTGAGAGGAGAAGAAGTTGATGTGGCACAGTTGATCTATGAGGAGGTGATACGATTCTCGGTCTCTCCTAAATCGGTTTATAATGTTAAATTTCCAACTATGATCACGTGTCTTGTGCGAAAAGCGAATGTAGTATTGGGTGAAGAAGAGAAACTCGAGTTCAAAATGAGTTATATTGATAATGCTTGGATCAAAGAAAGCCTTCGAAGAGCGGGTTCTACTCAAGTCTCGAAGGAAGAAAAGGAGCAATCTTGGCAAGAGAAGATGGAGGAGCGTTTAACGAAGTTTGAAGCAGCTCAAACTTCCTTAGTCAATGATGTGGCACAAATCAATGCTAATCAAGTACACATGATGAAACTCCTTGAGCAATTAACGAAAGGTCCAGCAATTCCAATCTTGGATGTCAATGATGCGAGGCAATAGCCTCGGGAGTATGTTCTCTTTCTTCCTTACCATTTCTGTAAATATGTCTATCTGCTAATTTTAATTTCTGTTTTCGAGTCATTTTTTCGAGTCGTGGGGACACGGCTCATTTTTGAGTTGGGGGTGTGGGGATTCGTTGTCTCTCATCTCCATTTTTCTGTTTTTTGGGTGAAATTAAAATTTTTGATGCATGGGAATTAGATGTAGAGTATGTTTAATAACTTGAAAGCATAAGCTCAGTAGATTAATGATAGTAAGTGATATGTTTATGAGCTATGTATTTGTATGCTTTGAGTATTTGCAGGAAAACACACATTGATAGTAAAGAGAAGATTAGTGAGCAATGCGATAGAAAGTATGTTCGATCTCAGGGAACCTTGAAAGTGTGTAGGCCGTGAGATCCAAGCTAGTTGAAAAACCATTTGATGAGAGTGCTAAAGGTAAGAAATTTTCTGAATTACATAGTGTAGAAAGTGATCAAGGCGGTTCTTTCATATTTTTAAGCCTTTGAAGCCTTTTTATACCTTCTCACCTTGTGATTTTTGAGTTTAAAAGTTATATCCTTCTTAGCCCCTTCTAGCCTTTCTAAAGCCTTTTTATTGAAACACATTATAAGCCATATCCTTTAGATTTTTAGGACTTTTCCATATGACCCGCACTCGAATCGCGATGCTTAGACAGTTGTTTTAGAGCTTGAGTTTGGGGTGGTGGGTCCACCATTATGGGAGTTATTATGTTGGGATTTTTGAGCTTATTAATTGTGCTTTGTGCTTTATATTGAGGATGTTTTACAGCATTGTATTGTAACCCTTTGCCGGGGTAATAGTGAATGAAAAAGAAGCTTCGAGCTAATTTTGCCAACAAGGGCATAAAAAGAAAAAATATATATATGAGAAAATTAGTGTGATATCTCAACATTAAAAGAGAGTCATAGCTATAGAAAAGAGAATTGAATTGAAAAGAAAAGAAAATATATATATTCGGACCGGCAAAGTGGATTTTTATGTGAACATCTTAAGCTTTAAATTGGGTTATTGGGGATGCTAAATTGTGCATCAAGGAATTCATTGGGTTGAGTGAGAAACGTTTTATGAGAATAACTCAAGCTCTAGGGCGATTCGTTGATGGCTAGTGAGGAGAGAGCCAAAAGCTCACTCCAAATTATCCAAATATACTATCACACCGTCCCTAAGCCTACATTACAACCTTAAAGACCTTGTGATTCTTTGTTATGTAATTGAGAAGTGATTGAGCCATTAGAGATTAGTTAAGTGGATTCTTGGAAACTAGCGAGGTTCGATGAACAATCTATAGCTCTCAAGGGGAACTGAGTAAAGTCCCAATCCTTCTTACATTGCGAAACTAATCTGATCTTGAAATCAAGCCGTGTTGACTGGGGATATGAGAAGTGTACAGGTATGTAGTTTATAAATATTATTGCATGAAATTTTCTGAGTTATGTGCTTTAGGTTTATTCTATATATTCTGCTATGCTTTTCCCTTGTGTTGAGAATTTTATAAGTGTGTATTTCTAGACTTCCCTATGTTTTTATCTTTTATTGTATCGGGACGATACAACTTTGAGTTGGGGGTCTTGATGTCTCCTCATTTGTGATAGATTTATGTTAAGATGAGACATCATTTTTAGTGTTTTAGGAGTCAATAATGTCGATTTTCTTGAGTTTTAGTGCACTTTCCTATTTTGTGTCTTGATTTGTAGAATTAATGTTTTTAGAGCATATTGGGTTTAATTGTTTATTTAGTGTGTAGCTTTAAAGATAATTATGGAGATTAATTAGAGTCCAAGTCAAAGACAACAACTTATGGAAGGAGATATGCATGGTAATTGGAGATAAGGAAAGAATTGCTAAAAAGATGGAAAAGGAAAAGCTGCCTAAATCTGGGATTCTGCAAAGATAGGCGTTTTTACCTAATAAAGAGGCCGAATTTGGTAGATTACTCCTAAAGGGCCTAGATAATTCTGTTGCGATTCTTTTGGTATCTTGTGGAGCAAAATCGGACCAATAATAAAGAAGTTATGACCAAAACAACGCAGCAGTGTTTATCTTTATTTCCATACGAATTTGAGTTGGGCTAGAAGTCCATTACCTTAACTCTTCCTCAAGAAAACGAATTAGGTCTTCTAAACACCTATAAATACACCCTTATATCACTTGTAAATCATCCTTGCCTCATAGTAATTAGTTCTTAAGGTTTTATTCTTCCAGTTTATTGTAGAGAGCAAGATGATGTCTTTTATTATTTCTTTTAGTTTATTTCCTTCAGGTATGAACTAAACCTCCCATAGCTTGGGTTTTGCATATGTATAATCTATGAATTCTAATTCTTCTATCTAAGTTTCTTTGGGAATTATATGTTTTAATCTGATATTAGCTTCTTACTTTATATTTGCTTATGTGTTTTGATTTAATGTCTTTCCTAGAACTGATCACTTTAGGATTGTTTTAAGAGTAGTTAGATGGTCTCCTTGTAAGGGTGTTTAACTATTGAACCACCACATAATGTCTAGTGTCGATAGCAGTTCTGACAAAACATACTTCTAACTAGATAGTCATTAAGTTTTGTTTTAACCACAGTATCACCAAGACTTGCAGTATTTGCTTAGGGCCTTAGTGGCGTTTGATAACCCTATTTTAAATCACTTCTTGGTTGTGACGTAGCCCCCTTAGTCGCTCTCAAGGTCTAAGGTAGTGGAATTTAGAATCCTGACTAAGTATTACCAAGAGCTAATATTCTCCCTTATGAACTAGATCTATAGATAGAATTAGAAGGATTAGTGCATACTAGCAAAACCTAAGCTATACTTCTCATCTCATATTCTTAATCTTTTACTTTATTGTCTTTATTTTCTTAGTTTTAATTTAGTTTTAATTCATAAATTCGAAAACCAAATATTTATTTACTGTTTTCTAGTTATTTACTTTTACTCGATATCTGTTCCTACGCGTTTAACACACTTAAGTCCCTGAGAACGAACTCTACTTATCATTAAAACTTGCATACGTCCTGTAATACTTGCAGTACTGTGCCTGTCTAGGGTGAGAGTGCATAGTTTTCCATACTTAAATTGATCTTATTTCTATCACACCCTAGGCGACACCAGGTGCGAGTATCAATCTCATGCCTAGATCTCTTTTCGAGAAGCTTAATATTGGAGAAGTAGTGCCTACATCTATGGTATTACAAATGGCGGATCGCTCCCTCTCACGACCAATAGGTAAAATTGAAGATGTTTTAGTTAAAGTTGGCTCTTTTATTTTTCCTTGTATTTTTATTATTCTTGACTACGACGTGGATAAGAATGTCCCCATCATCTTGGGTAGACCATTCTTAGCCACGGGGCGTACACTAATTGATGTTGAGAATGGTGAGTTGATCATGAGAGTACAAGACGAACAGATACGATTCAATGTGTTTAAGGCTATGAAGTTACCGAATTCAAAAGATGAATGTTTCAAAATAGATGTCATCGGAAAAATTGCGCAAGAAGTCTTCAATGATGCAAGCTTAGATGATGATCTTGACGAAGCCTTAGCACTTGAATCTAAAGAGGAACTCGAAATTCCCCCTGGAGATGTTGCTGCATTAGGATCAAATGTACGAGAACTACTTCGAGAATCAGGTGACATTGAACCAATGAAACAACCATCCATAATATGTCCACCTGTTCTCAAAGAAACACCGCTTCCAGATCATTTACGCTATGCATATCTAGGTACGAATAAAACTTTGCCTGTTATTATTTCTGCTAACCTTTCAGGTCCTCAAGAGGAGAAGCTACTTCGTGTACTTTGAGCAAACAAAGAAGCAATAGGATGGACTATTGCCGACATCAAGGGAATTAGTCCTTCCGTTTGCAAACACAAAATCATTCTTGAGAACGAAGGTGGGCGATCTATAGAGGGACAAAGGAGACTCATGCCAGCTATGAAAGAAGTGGTGAGGAAGGAAGTTATCAAGTTATTAGACGCAGGAATTATCTATCCGATTGCTAGCAGTGATTGGGTTATTCCAGTGCATTGTGTTCCAAAGAAAGGAGGTATCACTACCATCCTTAATGATCAAGGCGAAGCCATACCATCAAGAACAGTTGTGGGGTGGCGAGTATTCATGGATTACCAAAGACTCAACAAAGCTACAAAGAAAGATCACTTCCCGCTACCATTCATTGATCAGATGCTAGACAAACTTTCAGGGAGAGAATATTATTGTTTGTTTGACGGATATTCGGGTTATAATCAGATTTGTGTAGATCCCCTCGATCAACACAAAACAACTTGTACTTGTCCGTTTGGTACCTTTGCTTATAGGAGAATGCTGTTTGGTTTATGTAATGCACCTGCCACGTTCCAGAGGTGCATGATGGCTATATTTTGGGACATGATTGATAAATACTTGGAGGTTTTTATGGATGATTTTTCGGTGTTTGGAGATAGTTTTTATGATTGTTTGAAGAATCTTGAGAAAGTCCTTGTGAGATGTAGAGAAAAAGATCTTGTGCTTAATTGGGAAAAATGCCACTTCATGGTTCAAGAGGGAATTGTGTTGGGACATAAAGTTTCGAAGGAAGGAATGGAGGTTGATCGTGCTAAAATTGAAGTTATCAAAACATTACCACCTCCAGTTTCTGTTAAAGAAGTGAGAAGTTTCTTGGATCACGCAGGATTTTATCGACGATTTATTAAAGATTTCTCCAAGATCGCCAGAGCGCTTTGTTCTTTACTCGAAAAGGATACTCCTTTTAATTTTACTGACGAATGTCTTCAAGCCTTTTTTACGATTAAGGAGAAACTGATCTCTACACCTATTGTTATACCTCCTGATTGGAAAGCTCCGTTTGAACTTATGTGCGATGCTAGTGATCACGCTATGGGTGTTGTGTTGGGACAGAGTAAAGACAAGATCTTCCACTCGATTTATTATGCAAGTAAGACTTGCAACGTTGCCCAGATGAACTATACAGTGACGGAGAAAGAGATGTTGGCCGTGGTTTATGCTTTTGATAAATTTTGTTCCTATCTAATTGGGAAGAAAACTGTTGTATTCACGGACCATTCAGCTATAAGATACCTAATGGAGAAAAAGGACGCTAAGCCGCGTCTTATTAGATGGGTACTGTTGCTTCAAGAATTTGACATAGATATTCGAAACCGAAAGGGATGCGAGAATCAAGTTGCTGATCACTTATCAAGGCTCGAAGGATCTGATGCGAACAAAGAACCATTGTTGGTTAAAGAGGTATTCCCTGATGAACAACTTTTTGCTATTAAAGAATCGTTTGTGCCATGGTATACAGATCTAGTCAACCTCATTGTGAGTGGTGTTTTTCCCAAAGATATCCACCCACAACAAAGACAAAGATTATCTCACCAGGCCAAACAATACTATTGGGATGAACCATACCTCTGGAAGATTTGTAGTGACCAAGTTGTTAGAAGATGTGTTCACGAAGGCGAAATTGACAAGATCATTGCAAGTTGTCACAATTCACCTTATGGAGGTCACTTTAAAGGCGATAGAACTGCAGCTAAAATTCTTCAATCCGGATTCTATTGGCCTACCATACACAAAGATTGTCATCGTTTTGTCCAGTCATGTCAAAGATGCCAGTTCACTGGTAATATATCAAAAAGAGACGTGATGCCGCTTAATAATATCCTTGAAGTCGAAATCTTTGATGTATGGGGAATATATTTCATGGGACCTTTCATCATTTCCCATGGAAATCTTTATATTTTGCTTGCAGTAGATTATGTATCGAAATGGGTAGAAGCAGTGGCAACACCAAAGAACGATGCTCAAACAGTGATTAAATTCTTAAAAACAAACATCTTTTCAAGACATGGTACGCCATGTGTTCTCATCAGTGATAAAGGTACCCATTTCCTTAATGCTCCTCTAATAAACTATCTTCGTAAGTTTGGAATGAGGCACCATACTTCAACCGGTTATCACCCACAAACTAACGGTCAAGCTGAAGTTTCCAACCGGGAAATCAAATCTATTCTTGAGAAGACCGTGAATAAAACGAGGAAAGATTGGTCTTTAAAGCTAGATGATGCTCTCTGGGCTTACAGAACAGCATTTAAAACACCAGTTAGGGCATCTCCATATCGCATGGTCTACGGCAAAGTGTGTCATCTACCTATTGAACTTGAAGCTCGAGCCTACTGGGCTATTAAAACTCTGAATCTAGATCCAGAATTGGCCGGGAAGCAAAGGATGATGCAGTTGAACGAGTTGGAGGAGTTTCGTTATCTTGCTTATGAAAATTCACGCCTTTACAAAGAGAAAACAAAGAGATGGCATGATAAGAGACTCCGTCCAAAGCGTTTCGAGAGAGGACAAAAGGTTTTATTATACAACTCTCGATTTTCGAACTACCCAGGAAAGCTTAAATCCCGTTGGGGAGGACTTTACATTGTTACTAAAGTCACACCTTATGGAGCGATTGAAATTGAACATCCAACCGAGCAAAGGACATTCATGGTGAATGGCCAACGTTTGAAAAGATACCATGACAGTGAGGACTTTGGGCGAGAGGAGACAATCCATCTCGTAGAAAGCGCTTAGCCTGAGGTACACGTCTAACTGAAAGACGTTAAACAAAAGTGCTCTTGGGAGACACCCCTTGTTTTAAGATTGCTTTTTAAATTAGTTTATTGCTTTGTAGTGTATAATATTAAGTTAGTGTATATTTTTAATTGTGTTTACAAGCTAATAGGAGAGAAAGGTAGTGTGTTGTTTGTGCAGGAAATGAGTTTGGGGTCCAGGAAATTTTTCGGAAAAATTCGCAGGAAGCTCCGGTATACCGCGCCTCATGTCCGGTATACCGCGCCTGGGAAAACCCTCACCATGGGTTGGCTACCACAGGTTTTATACCGAGACGAAAAAATGGACACCTGATGGGTGCGGTGCACCGCGGCTCAAGGGGGATATACCGCACGAGCCAAAAACCCATACCACGGGTGATGTACCGCGGGTTTTTTAACGGAGTTGCTGCGGTGTACCTATATACCGCACCCCTATACCGCACGCCCAAAACGCATGCCACGGGGTGCTACTACGGGTATGTTGCCGAGGCTAAAATTTCTGGAGCTACAGCGCTGCGGTGCACCCATATACCGCACCTATGCACCGCGTCATTGCAGTTTGTGAAGAAATCAAGGCCCATTCAACTTCTTACCTTAACAAGATTAACCCTAGCCTCCCCCATACAAATTTTTCAGACCCAAACCCTATATATACACTTTAAAGCTTGTACAAACCTTCACAATTAACACAACAACTCCACAAATTCTCTCCTCCATCTTCCATAAACACAATCTCTTCATCAAAATTCATCACACTACACCATTAAACACCATCAAATTCATCAAGCTTTAAAGAATATTTCCAAGACTCAACAAGAAACCTTTCTCTTGCATCAATTCCAAGCAACAACCTCAAGTTAAACCAATTTCTCTTAAACTTTTAATCCACCCTTGGTATAACTTGAGTTGTGGGTGAATCAACCATGACTAATAGATCAGATGCTATGGAATTCAAGAGAAAGTGCACCATCCTTGGGAAAAATAAGAAATTGCCTGGAAACACCATTGAAAAGCCTATCAGCATTGATGAGGCTCCTGAAGAATCAAAAGAAAAGGCACCACAACAACCACCACCAAAGAGGTTAACTGCTAGAATGTCTACACAAGCAAGGCCTTTGAAAAAGCTTAAAATTCATGACCAAGGTTCTTCTACTTCTTCATCTAAAATTGATCATGATCTTCCTCCATGGGCTCTCAAATTACAACATGAAATCGAAAGATTACAAGAAGATAATAGAGAACTTTGGACAGAAGTCATACAAATGCAATCACAGATAGAAGATTTGACCTTGGAAAGGGATATTGATAGTTATACCGATCCTTCAGCTTCGGATGAGGAGGATGATATAATGGATCTCTATGGCCAGCCAGGTAGGTCATTCTAATTTTTCTTAGTAGCTTGTATGCATTAGGTAGTTAGTTAGTTTTAATTTTAAATTTTATTTCATTTTTTAGTCTTTTTCAAGTCGTGGGGACACGGCTCACTTTTGAGTTGGGGTGGGGATTCGTTGTCCTTATCTTCTTTTCGTTTTTGCATAAAATTTAAAATTTTTAGGTTGAATTAAGGCATGGAATATGTTGAATGTCCTATTTGGGCATGATTTTATTAGGTCAATGATAGTAAGTAGTATGTTTTTGAAAGATGCAACAAAATTGTTTGCTATGAAGTTACGTTGAAACTTAGGAATAGTTATTTGGTGTGTAGAACGTGAGGTTTGAAATTAGTTGAAAACCCACTTGTCTATGAACTAGTAATGAAAAAGTAACGAAATCTAGTAGTTAGAAAAATGATTAAGGCAGTTCTTTCATGATTAAAACACTTGAAGCCTTTTATACTTTCTCACCCCTTTTAGTTGATTACTGTTATTTATCCGTCTTAGCCCCTCTGAGCCTTTCTAAAGCCTTTTTACGAAAACACATTATAATCCATACCCTTAGTTTGTAGGACTTATCTATATGACCCCCACTCGAATCGCAAAACCTGAAACAAGTTGTTTTAGAGCTTGAGTTTGGGGTGGTGGGTTTCATCATTAGGGAACATTGGGTTTTGGGAATTATATTTGTGATTTTATTGATGATGAAATTGTTATTAATGTAACCCTTTGCCGAGGTAATAGTGAATGGAAAAGAAGCTACGAGCTAAAATTGCCAATAAGGGCATAAAAAGAAAGAATGTATATACGAAAAATAGCGTGATATCTCGAACATTAAAAAGAAAGTCATAGCTATAAAAAAGAAAAAAAATTGATTCGAAAAAAATATATATATTCGGACCGGCAAAGTGGAAATTGTATATCACCATAAAAGGTTTTGTTTGGGATTTATTAGGGATGCACATGAAAAGCATCAATAAATTGGGTTGAGTGAGAACATCTTCGAGTGAAAACTCAAGCTCTAGGGCGATTCGTTGATGGATAGTGAGGAGAGAGCCAAAAGCTCACTTTTCATTATCCAAATATATCACACCCGTCCTTAAGCCACGTTATAACCAAAGACCTTAGGATTTCTGACTACTAGATGGAGAAACATTGAGCTATTAGGTAGTAGGTAAGTGGACCATTTAATGCTATATTAGGACCTATGAACAACCTATAGCCATTAAACTGAACTAAGTTATCATCCTCTCCTTCTGGCATTGCGAAATTAATCTTGACTTGAATTTATGGATTGTTGATTACATGTGTATTGAACATAATTGTGCATTAGTTCTTAAGCATTACTACATGAGATTTTTAATATTTTATGCTCTAGGATCATTCATTATGTTATGTTCGTATTCTCCTCCGACTTCTTCTTCTTGTTTATTTGACTACCCTTATGTTCTTTACTTTTATTGTATCGGGACGATACAACTTTGAGTTGGGGGTCTTGATGTCTCCTCATTTGTGATAATAAAATCTATATTTGAGACATCATTTTAGCTGTATTTAGTAGTTTATAGGTCGACTTTAGCTTGATTTAGTGCACTTTCCTATTTTGGGTCTTGAATTAATTATTTATTATTTTTAGAGCATATTGGGTTTAATTATTTATTTAGTGTGAAGCTTTAAAGATATATGGAAATTAATTAGAGTCCAAGTTAGTAAAGGAAGCTAAAGGAAAGAAGATTAACATGGTAATTGGAGATAAAGGAAACAAAGGCTAAAAACATGGAAAAGGAAAAGCTGCCTAAATCTGAATTTTTGCAGCAACGCCTAAAGAAGTGGTGATAACTCCAACAAGGAAGCCGATTTTGGTAATTTCCTTTCATAGGGACGTAGATAATTCGCTGAGGATTCTTTTGGTATATTGTGGAGCAAAAAACCGACCAATAACGAAGAAGATATGCTCAAAACAATTCAGCAGAATTTATCTTTATTTCCTTACGAATTTGAGTTGGGCTTGGAGTCCATTACTTCACCTCTCCTCTAAGAAACGAATTAGGTCAACCTATACACTATAAATACAGCCTTTTAACACTCTTAAATCATCCTTGGTGAAACCTTAAACCAAGAGGAAGCTTACAACAAAAGAGAGAAGTCTGGAAGGAGTTGTTCATAAAAAATGTCTTCTTCTAACTTTAAATTTGTAATTTCTTTCTTTTCTTTCATGAACTAAATTTCTTTAGCTTGAGTTTTTAGCATATATGTATGAACCCTAGTTTTGATTGACATCTATCTAATTTGGGAACTTAATGTTTTAAATTAAATTATAGTTTTTATTCTCTGTTTATGTGTTTGGATTTATATTCTGTGTTCTTGTGGATGGCCACCATATAGAATTACCATCTAGTAGTTAGGTCACCATTGACAACGGTGTTTAATTACATGTTTAGCACATAACGTCTAGTATTCGGTTTAGATCTGACAAATCAACCTAACTAGATAATCACTATGGTTTAGTTCTTGTGACTATTTACCAATTACAGGAAAAGTTTGCTTAGGAAGCCTTATTGACAAAGGTAAATCCTATTTTAAACTACCAATAGCGAATTGGAACCGATTATTGAAATACTACATAATTCACCCTTACATGTTTAGAACGGCAAAACTAGTGGGGATTACATGCTAATAGCTCAAGCTATATTCTCATATTCCTTCTCTTTCGTATTTAATTTTCTGTCTTTAAATTCTTAGTTTTAATTTAGTTAATTAGAAAATCAAACAAAAATCTATTTCTCTTTACTTTTCTCGCGTTTTATTTGTTCTAGCTTAATTATTTGCACCTGATTATTACATAAGATTCCTCTAACTTTCGTAGTCCCTACAGAACGAAACTTACTTATTTTCTAAAACTTGCATACGATCTGTATACTTGCAGAACCGTGCTCAGTCTAGGGTGATTATTTTCTCTTTATTTTATATCTTATTTTATTACACCCTAGGCCCCACCATCCCACCACCCCAAACTCAAGCTCAAGACAGGAAGTCTCAGGACCGTGATTCAAGTGCGGGTCATATGGTCATGCCTAAAAATCTAAGGGATATTGGCTTATAATGTGGCGACAAAAGAAAGGCTTAAAGGCTAAAAATTTGGCTAAGAAGGATATAATTAATTCAGGGATAAACGGCAAAAAAAGGATTCAAAAGGGCTAACAAAGAACTGCCTCTATCATTTTCCTAACTACACAGCTTGCCTCTAGTTCATACCTAAGTGGGTTCTCTACTCATTTAGATCTCACGTTCTACAAACCACCCATTATCCTTAAGCACAAGTTTACTTCTTTTGCATTGTTCATTAATTCTTCCTATCGATTATCTCATATTTGTATGCAATCAAAGTAGAGTTTACACTAACTCCTAAAGTCAACTATTTTCTATCATTAATTCATAAAAAGCATGCTTGATGGGGGCATTTAATATACTCTACAGTCAACGCAACCCTAAGATTAATTTTATTGAAAGCATGTAAATCACAAAAAATTGGAATGAGGCAACGGACCCCCACCCAAAACTCAAAAGTGAGTCGTGTCCCCACGACTCGAAAAAGACTTAATAAAGCAATAAAATTAAACTAAACTACCTAACTAGTTCCTACCATCAATTAAGAAGAAGAATTAGAACGGGGTACCTGGTCATAAAGATCCATCATGTCCTCCTCCGAAGGGGAAGAATAATTATCAATATCCATGTTTGTAGTTACCTCTTCTAATGTTAACTCAATCTGTGTAATTTCCATCCAAAGTGCTATGTTGTTTTCTCTTAAAAGTTTGATTTCATGTTTCAATTTGAGAGCCCATGGAGGAATACAAGAAGTAGTTTGAGAAGAATAATTACCTTGATCTTGAACTTGTGTCTTGTCTTTAGGCTTTGATGATACCCTCATCCTTGCTGTTAATTTCTTGTGTAGTGGTGGTGCAGGTGCCTTTTCTTTTTATTTTTCTTCAATAGGCTCATCAAGATTGATGGCCTTTTCAATTGTAGAACCAGGCAAATTCTTGTTCTTCCCTAGGATACAACACTTCCTCTTATAATCCATAGCATATGTTCTGTTTGTCATGGTTGATTTGACCCCAAACTCAAGTTATACCAAGGATAGAATAAAGTTAAGAAAACTTGGTGTAGCTTGAGTTTCTTGCTTGGATTATATGAAGGAAGGTGTTTTCTTGATGAATCTTGGAAGAATTCTTGAAAGCTTGATGATCTTGATTGTGTTTAATGGTGTTTTGTGATGAATTTTATGACGAGGATGTGTTTAAGGAGGATGGAGGAGAGAATTATTGATGTTATTGTGTTTGTTGTGGAGGTTTAATCAAGATTCAAGGTGTATTTATAAGGTTGGGAGCTGGAAAATTCGTATGGGGAAGGCTAGGGTTCGCTTGTGATAAGGTAAGAGTTGTATTAGGTAACAATCTCTTCAAAACCGACCTAGCGGCGGTATACCGGAGGTATGGCCCGGTATACCGGACCTGAACGTATCTCTTTTTTCAATCCTCGGCAAAAAACCCGAGTTATCAACCCGTGGTCACGGGTTTTTCCTCTTGCGGTATACCGGATGTGAGGCGCGGTATACCGGACCTGTGACCCTTCGATTTTCGAACTCTCGGCAAAAAACCCGAGTCTTCTACCCGTGGTCACGGGATTTTCCTCCTGCGGTATACTGGACGTGAGGCGCGGTATACCGGACCTGACCTCGAATTTTTCCAAGTGATTCCTTTTGCGTTTTCTAGCACCCCAAACTCAATTCCTGCACCAATAACACCCTACCTTTCTCATTTCTTTTAAAAGTAGACACTAAAACTCTATACTAACTTAGAATTATACACTAGGAATTGAAAAACATAAAGCAATAAACTAATATACAATAAAGTGGCTTTTGTTTAACGTCGTTCAGCTCGACGGGTTACCTCTCACAACTATTCAGCTTCAAGGAGGTACATGACCTCCCCAGGATGTGGATCCACCATGCGATTAGTATCTTCGACTCCATGATAGATTTTCAGACGATGACCATTCACCATAAAGGTGCGGTGTTCAGTTGGATGCTCAATCTCTATAGCTCCATAAGGCGTAACTTTGGTCACAATGTAAGGACTAGACCACTTCGATCTCAACTTTCCCGGGTAATTGCTGAACTTGGACTTGTATTTTAGGACCTTCTGTCCTACTTCAAATGTCTTTGCACGGATGCGATTATCATGCCACCTCTTCGTGTTTTCTTTGTACAGTTTTGCGTTTTCATAGGCATGTAACCAAAAATCATCAATTTCATTCAGCTTCATCATACGATTCTTTCCGGCCAAAGTGGGATCTAAATTCAACTGCGCTATTACCCAGTATGCACCTAATTCAATTTCAAGAGGTAAGTGACAAGCCTTACCAAAAACCATACGATACGGAGATGCACCAACTGGAGTTTTAAACGCAATACGATAAGCCCACAACGCATCATCTAGGTTCATAGACCAATCTTTCCGTGTGGGGCCAACAGTCTTTTCAAGAATAGATTTTACCTCTCGATTAGAGACCTCAGCTTGACCATTGGCTTGTGGACGGTACGCGGTAGATACACGATGTCTCACACCATACTTCTCTAGAACGGTCTTCAGATATTTGTTCACAAAGTGTGAACCTCCATCACTGATAATAACTCTAGGTGTACCATGTCTAGTGAAGATGTGTGATTTTAAGAATTTAATCACTACTCGCGAATCATTAGTTGGTAGAGCTACAGCCTCTACCCATTTAGACACATAATCAACAGCTAGTAGGATGTAAAGATTCCCGTTAGATGGTACAAAAGGACCCATGAAATTAATACCACATACATCGAATATCTAAACTTCAAGCACATTATTACGTGGCATCTCATCCCTCTTGGATATATTCCCAGTAAACTGGCATATATGACACTTCTGAACATACTCATGACAATCCTTATGTAAAGTAGGCCAATAAAAAACGGATTGTAGTACCTTAGCAGCTGTGCGGTCACCTTTGAAGTGTCCTCCGTATGGAGAATCATGACAACTCACAATCACTACCCAAACATCTCTCTCAGGTATGCATCTTCTCACCATTTGATCACTACACACTTTGTAGAGGAAAGGATCCTCCCAAAAGAACTGTTTAGCACGATGAATCAATCTTTTCTTGTCTTGTGATGTGGCTCCTTGAGGAAAGTTGCCACTCACAATAAGATTCGCAATGTCAGCATACCACGGAGTACCATCATGTATAGCAAATAAACTCTCATCAAGAACCTCTTCCCGAATCAACTCAGGATCACTATTAAGCTTTGAACCTTCAAGCCGTGACAAATGATTAGCAACCTGATTATCACAACCCTTTCGATCTCGGATTTCTAAGTCAAACTCTTGTAACAATAACACAAATCTAATTAAGCGCGGCTTAGCATCTTTCTTTTCCATAAGGTATCTAATTGCAGAATGATCAGTAAAAACAACAACTTTCGCCCCAAGAAGATAGGAACGAAATTTGTCGAATGCATATACTACCGCTAGTAACTCCTTCTCAGTTACGGTATAATTCACTTGAGCACTTGTAGAGACCTTACTAGCGTAGTAAATGGTATGAAAGACCTTATCTTTTCATTGTCCCAGAACAGCACCCATATCAAGATCACTAGCATCACACATAACTTCAAATGGAATCTTCCAATCAGGAGGTAATACAATAGGTGCAGAAATAAGCTTCTCCTTAATCTTTTGAAAGGCCACCATGCAAGCTTCATCAAAAAGGAATTTGGCGTCCTTTTCAAGTAAATTACACAATGGCTTAGAGATCTTGGAGAAGTCCTTGATGAAACGTCGGTAAAAACCAGCATGACCTAAGAAACTTCTTACCCCTTTAACAGAAATCGGAGGGGGAAGAGTTTTGATTACCTCAATCTTTGCGTGATCAACTTCCGAACCTGAACTCGAAACCTTGTGTCCCAACACTATACCTTTACGAACCATAAAGTGACATTTTTCCTAGTTCAAAACCAAATCAGTTTCCTTGCATCTAACCAACACCTTCTCCAAGTTCCGTAAACACTCATCAAAGTTATCACCAAACACAGAGAAATCATCCATACATACCTCAAGGAAATCATCGATCATGTCCCAGAAAATCGCCATCATACATCTTTGAAAAGTAGCAGGTGCATTGCATAATCCGAATGGCATCCTTCGAAAGGCAAAGGTACCAAAAGGACATGTAAAAGTGGTCTTGTGTTGGTCTTTTGGATCTACATAAATTTGATTGTATCCTGAATACCCATCCAAAAAGCAATAATATTCTCTACCAGCTACCTTGTCTAACATCTGATCAATAAACGGAAGAGGGAAGTGATCTTTTCTGGTGGCCTTGTTCAACTTACGGTAGTCCATACACACTATCCAACCAACAACGGTCCTTGAGGGTATGGCTTACTTATGTTCATTCAAGATGGTAGTAATAACACCCTTCTTTGGTATGCATTGAACTGGACTCACCCATTCACTGCTAGCAATAGGATAGATGATTCCTGCGTCTAGCAACTTGAAAACCTCTTTCTTCACCACTTCCTTCATAGCTGGCATCAATCTTCTTTGTCCTTCGATGGAGCGCGCATTTTCATCGTCCAGAATGATCTTGTGTTGGCAATAGGAAGGACTAATACCTTTGATGTCAGCAATAGTCCAACCAATCGCCTCTTTGTTAGCTCGTAGTATGCGCAACAGTTTTTCTTCTTGAAGACCTGTTAAAGTAGCTGAAACAATGACAGGAAGAGTTTTGTTAGTACCTAAATACGCATACCTCAGGTGTGTCGGAAGCGGCTTTTCTTCTAATTTCGGGGGAGCTTCGACAAATGGTTTGTATTTAAGAACTATCTACCCCGGTTCATAAGTAAGACGCTTCTGCTTCGGATATCCAGGGTTAAGAGCTGCCACTGTTTCGGCTAACTCTTCTATTGGTTTTGGTAAGTCAAGTGTTAGGGCAGCTTGCAAGATATCAGCGAAGTTCATGTATTCCCATACTTCTCGTGTGGCTACATCAATTACGTCCAATCGGAAACAGTCTTCTCGCAAATCTGGAAACTTCATTGCTCTAAACACGTTGAACTTTACCTCCTTGTCTTGGATTCACATTGTTAATTCACCGTTTTCTACATCAATAACAGTACGCCCCGTGGCTAGGAATGGTAGTCCCAAGATTATGGGGACATTCCTATCCGCGTCATATTCAAGAATAACAAAATCAACGGGAAAATTTAAAGTACCTGCCTTGACGAGGACATCTTCTATGCGTCCCTCTGGATGTGCGAGGGATCTATCAGTCATTTGTAAAACCATGGATGTCGGCCTTGCTTATCCTATCTTCAACATCTCGAAAATTGATTTGGGCATGAGATTGATACTTGCTCCCAAATCAGACAAAGCTTTACCTTGCCACTCATTTCCAATGGAAATAGGAATCGTAAAACTCACAGGATCAATTAGTTTTGGTGGCAATTTGCTTTGGCATATGGCACTACACTCTTCAGGCAAACCTATCATCTCATTCTCAAGGTGTGGTCTTTTGTTGGCAATGGCTCTCTTCAGGAATATGACGTATTTCGGCACATCTCTAATAGCATCTAAGAATGGAATGTTAATATTAAGACCACGTACCACATTCAAGAATTTCTGATAGTCAACCATATCGTGTTTCTTCTGAACTCTCGAGGGAAAAGGTGGAGGAGGACGGGTTAATGTAGTATCTGGCTTCTTTGGCTTTTCCGGAATCTTCTCCACTTCCACTACTTCAAGTTCATCTTCTTTCTCCACCACATCTTTTACCGGTTTTTCCTTCACAGTTGTTTCTTTTTCTTTTATCACGGGAAAAGGAGGTGGTGGGAGATTCTTACCACTTCTAAGTGTCACTGCATTACAATTTTCTCTTTGCTTAGGTTCTTCAGTGTCACTCGGTAATTGTCCTTGTGGACGTTGATTCAATTGCTTTGCCATTTGAGCCATCTGAGTTTCCATCAATTTAAGTGTTGTGCCTGTAGTTTGTTGAATGTTGATTAATGTCGTCAAGGTTTGTTGCACATCCAGTTCACCTTCTTGAGGTTGAGCAGGCAGAGCTTTCTGTTTCATGGTGTCGGCATAAGCATCTTGAGGAGGTTGTCGCTGAGCTTGATTTTCGTAAGCTTGTCCACCTTGGTAATTGTTCTGAGGTCTCGGTTGGAAGTTATTGCCTTGGGGTGTGGTTGATAGGCATAAGTTGGATTAGCAGCCCCATTTGGATTCGAATATTGGAAACCCGGATGGTTTCTATTCGATTGATAACCTTGACCACTTGATTTATAGTTACCTCGGTTGGAAACAAACATTACGGATTCCGGATCGTTTTGACATTGCTCCCATTCATGATCTTGTGTACCGCAATTAGAACACCCATAAACTTCTTGTGTAACATTAACTTCTGCTCTTTTACCTGCAACACTCTTTGTAACAGCGAGAGTAAGCTGTTTTATTGTTGCTCAAGTTTATTTTCCATGGCGGTGAATTTTTCTTCAATTAACGCACTATTTCCACCTCGAATAGGTGTTCTTACAGTATTCCAACCCAGTTCATTCGTTACAGTTCTATTCAAAATAATCTTAGCATGGTCTGGTTGTACCTGTAGAAATCCACCACCACAAAGTAAGTCTAGATCCTTTCTTGAAGAGCCATCAAGTCCTCGGTAAAATATCTTCATCTGTTAAACTTCTGTAAGAACATGATCAGGGACTCTTCTTAAACAGATCTGAAATATCTTCCAACTTCTACCCAAAGTCTCGTCTTGATCTTGTTTGAATGAAGTTATTTCAACTTGCGCGTCTAATCTCATATTCGTTGGGTAGTATCTATCGAAGAACGCAGTTTGTAATGCGTCCCATGTTGTAATTGTTCCGGGTTCTTGAGAATCATGCCACTCACTTGCTCCATCAATAACGAAGTATCTAAAATTAGCAAAATACATTTACTCTCTAGTTACTCCTTGCGTAATATAAGAATCGCAAATTTGCATGAACTTCTGTACAACACGGATTGGATCTTCGCCAGGTGCTCCTCGGAAATTTCCATAACTTTGAAATTGAGATAACATACCAGGATCGGGTCTGAATCTCTCGGCATTAATATTTGCTGGTCCAATTCCGAGGGCAGGAGCTCGAAATGGAGCTTCTTCAGGGCCATTGATGAACCACGGATCATTGTTCTGCGGAGCTTGTGGAACAACAGGAACAACTGGAGGGTTGAGTTGATTTTCAGCCATTGTTATTTTTGCTAATTGCTCCTCTACCTCTTTTGCTTTAGCTTCTCTCTTTCTTTTATTTGCTTCTCGAACTAGGCTTTCGGGATTTGCAAGAATCACGATATCTTCACGCATAGACCAAAACCTGTAAATCTGAGAAAGAAAGACAACCCAAAACGTAAAACTGAAAAATAAAACTAAAACTAACAATTAAACTACTAAAAGATTAACATCGGGGTCACACGCTACCATCCCCGGCAGCGGTGCCAAAAACTTGGTGGGTCCTGGTGTGTTATTAAATTAAGTACGAAAATAAAGGAACCACAATTAGTGCAAGTGTACGGTTGTCCAAGTAATATTCGATAAATCGAGTTCGTTTGCAGGGACGGATTAGGCACAACTCAGGTATTAATCGAAAAGTAAGAATAATTGCTTGGCAGAAAAATAAAGTAAAGAATCTTGTTTGGTTTTTATATAAAAAGATGCAATAAAATAAACTACGGAAATAAAAGTAAGCAAATAAAAGAGACTTGAAACTTCAGATGAGAAAGAGTACTTGATCCTCGCGAGGGCTTCACCTAACCTATCTAATTCATGCTTCTGTTAAGGGCTAAACTGGTATTATTGTGCTAGTCGGGACTCTACTATCTCCTAACCCCCATGAGGGTGGACTTAGGAGCTATCCTACGGTATTACAAACCCCTTCAGGGTGAATATAAGCTACTTTCAGATGAATACTGATTTACCACATTGGCTGCATGGTTAGTTAAGCCCGTCAGGGTCAATAACGGATACTATGCGTCTATTATCTAAGTCTGTAATTAAACCCCCCGTCAAGGTGATCCATATGCCACTATATGGAATAGCCTAATTACTATGAGCTAAGTTTGATTCATAACTTCAAAATTAGTAATTAAAACAAAATAATAGTCAACACAAAATAGCTAGTCTAATTTAAACCATTAAATCCCAAATTCTAGAAAACATAAATTAAACAGAATTAAGTTCAACCCATATAGCGATTCTCAAGTACTAAGGAAATTAGTTTATAACGGAATGGAAAACTAAAATAAAATAAAGGAATTCATAGTTTCGAATTACAGAAAGAAAATAATGAACCTAAAAGGTAAGATGACTGATGGTGGAAGAACAGGACTCCTCCAGCACTAGATTCTCCTTGCCTTCTTGCTCTGACTTGAAAACCTTAAGCCTCTTGTGTAATTCTCTGAAGTGTGTCAAAAGAGGAGGCTAAGGGGTGTATTTATAGGTGTTAGGGAACCCTAGGTCAAATTTACTTGGAGTGGAAGACAAGTCAAGAACTCTCAAATTCGTAGCCCTAAATTCTAGGAAGGGTAAGATTCTACTGCTGATTTGATTTGATCATATCTCATTCAATACTTATTCGTTTGAGGAGTTCCAATATATGAAACTGCTTGTCTTGGAAAGAGCTTTCTATTGGTGCATACCACTCTTCCAGATTCCTAGCCAATCTTTAGTTATGGATTTATCTTTGAAACGTGGCTGGAATTTCAGATTCATAAGGCAGCTTTATCTTTTCCTTCTTTGCATATATCTTAATTAAATCTTCTTATTTCCATGTAAATATTCTTTCCTTTACTCCATTATCTTGACTTGGTCTCTAAGTAATTACCATATATCTTTTAAAGCTTCACATTATATAAATAATTAAACCGCATATGGTTAAAAAGAATAAATCAAGAAATCAAGAAATAGAAATAGGAAAGTGCACTCTAAAAATAGAAACTCGAGTAAAAACATTTCCTAACACTCTAAATACACTAATACTTTAATTCTCTCTTCTCCTCCTTGGATTGGTCTTTCATGAAATTCAAGAACCGATTAACTTTGCATTAAAAATAGTCAAATTTACGCACAAAAGCTCAGATTCTGCAAATAGTTAATTTCCAAGGGGAGAAAGTGAAATATGATCAATTAAGCCTAAAATTCTATCAAATAAGTCATTTATTCACCTAAAAGGATGTCTCCAAGGGGCTAATAATTAGAACAAATAGGGAGACATCAACGTGTCCCCACGACTCAAAAAATACTCGAAACAGTTATTAAAATTAGCCGATAAATCATATACAGAAATGGAAAGGAAGAAAGAGAACATACTCTCGAGGCTATTGCCTTACATTATCGACATCCAAGATAGGATTTACTGGATCTTTCTTTAATTGCTCAAGGAGTGTCATGATGTGCAATTGATTAGCTTTTATTTGTGCCACGTCATCGGCCAAGGAAGATTGAGCTACTTCGACTTTATTTAATCGCTCCTCTACCTTCTCTTACCAAATACGATCCTTTTCTTCTTTTGAAAGTTGCATAACTCTTGCTACTCTCAAAACTGTCTTGATCCAGTTGTTGTCAATATTGTTCATCATATTATACATTAGCTTCTCTTCTTTACCCGGAATCATACTTTCTTTTCGAACAAGGCACGTGATCATAGTAGGATATTTCAAACTAAAGAATGAAGTAGGAGAGATCGAAACTCGCATCACCTCCTCAAAGATCACTTGTGCCACATCCACTTCTTCTCCCTTTAAAATACAATTCAACAAGATTGCGTTCTTCTTAGTTACCTCCGAGTTTCTTAGGGTCCAAAGACATTTTTGTAAGGAAATGGTGCCAAACTTTTGTATCTCCTTGGAGGTATTTGTAAGTCCAAGGTGCCTTCAAATCTTCCTTATTTGCTTGCACTTTCTCATTGTCTAATACATGCTTTAAAAGTAGATTCCAATCGAAAGCCTTGATATTTTCCACCGCTTTTCTATACTTACATGGTCCAACCAATTCTTAAACTAGAAGTGGTTTCAAATCTCTTCAGCTGTGAAAGGAACTAACTTGCCTCTTACTGGAACACAACCATTACTATCTCGGCTAAATAAGCCTAAATAGAAATCGGGAACTAACTCTCTACATAAATTCGATCTTTGCAACATGAATTTATACCAACCCAATCTATCACGCATCTATATGAATCTCTTGTACTTACCTTCTTCAACTTCTTCTTCAACCACCCTCTCATAAGCCAAAGGAAATTCCATTAAGTGGTTCTATACTGAAGCTAACATGGCCTTGGAAGCTTCGTTGATCTTGGTCACAGGATTCTCGATTTGTAAAGGTTGTGGTATCTTCCTTATCAAAGTTAAAACCTTTAGGCTTTTTGAATTTACCACAGGTAGCTTTCCTTTATTTTCTAAACCTGTTTTACCTTTCAAATTGGAACTTGAACTTTTCTCAATTGATTTCTTCTAACTAGAGCCCAACACTTTATTTTGATTCTTCTTCATCTCCCTGACAATAGATAATTTTTTGTTCTTTTCGTCATCACAATGACCTCCAACACAAAGCTTTAACCACTCTTGATATTTGAACTCTTGATTATAGGTAGTACAAGCTTTATTTGGGTTAGGAAAGGTATTATGATGATGATTCTCTATGTGGGTAAGATGGATTCTTCTTTGATTGGTGTGGATCTAAAAAATTGTACGATGAATTTTGAAAATTTAGACTTTTGATTCTTGGATTCGATGTGTTTTGGTATGATATGGATGGTTGAATCTTCTCTATAATGATGTGGAGAAAGGCTCAGATGTGTTTTTATGGTGATTGGGTAGTGTTTTGATGTTTGGTGAAGGTTTGATGAAGCTTTAATGGAGTTAGGGAAGGTTTGGGGAAGAAAGAGATGCTTAAGGATTAAAAAATTTGTGTAGAAACTAACCTCTTCTTTTAATTCCCATAATATAACATTTCCTCTTTGGATCTGTCGGCACCGTGCGGTGCACCGGAGGTGGGTTGCGGTGTACCGGACCTGAGGGTTTGAAAACCGTGTTCGCGAGTTGTCGACACGGTTTTGAAGAGCTGGTCTTTTTCCTCTCGTAAATGTACTGTGGTGGAAACCGTGGCCACGGTTCTTGATGGTGCGGTGTACCGGAGGTCTGGTGCGGTGTACCGGAGGTCTGGTGCAGTGTGCAGCACCTAGCTGCTGTTCATGTCGTGGTCGCGATACACGAAGCGGTTTTTGGACCTTCTCCTCGGAAAAATACCGTAGCGAAAACCGTTGACACAGTTTTTGGACCTGCGGTGTACCGCAGGTGTGGTCAGATTTTCACAGAATTTTCGTTTTTCTTTTCCTAACTCGATCTCTTAAGTACTTGAATATCAAAAACACTCACACCTTTCTCAGTAATGCAATATCAACTAAAAACAACTAAACTAAACAAAATTTAAAGACATAAAAACATAAAAAAAAATTGTGGGTTGTCTCTCCCGTACAACACTTTTATTTAAAGTCTTTCAAAGTTAGACGCGTTACCTCTATCAAGATTTGCGAATATAGCCTCCCCAGCAACGAGCAAGGCTATGAACTTCTACTAATATCCATTTAGTTCCCCTCTTGGGCCCGATCTCTATCACCTTAGCTGAAACAACTTCAGTGACTACAAATGGTCCCATCCACGAGTCTTTGTGACCTCGTGGCCTATTCTATGGTTTTTGGGATTTCCATAGAACTTCATGGCCGACCACAAACTCAATATTTGGCTTAGTATCCACAGGCTTTGCGTGAATCTTTTCTTTTGGGACATTGTGATGTGAAAGGCTGTGGATGATAGGAACGGTAGGATCTGACTTCCTTGGTTTCTTACCCCAGACATAGAATGTTTCGGACATATTTTTAGCATGAAGGGTGATGTCTCCTCATTTGTGATAGATTTATATTAGGATGAGACATCATTTTTAGTGTTTTAGAAGTCATTATAGTCGTTTTTCTTGAGAAATGCTACACTTTCCTATTTTGAGTCTTGATTTAGTAAAATAATATTTTTAGAGCATATTGGGTTTAATTATTTATTTAGTGTGAAGCTTTAAAGATAATTATGGAGATTAATTAGATTCCAAGTCAAAGACTACAAGATATGGAAAGAGATAGACATGGTAATTGGAGATAAGGAAATAAAAGCTAAAAACATGGAAAAGGAAAACCTGCCTTAATCCTGAATTTCTGCACCTACGACCACAAATCAGCTTATATCTCAAGAACGGTGTGGAATTTGGAGAAACGGTCAAGAGCAAAGTTGAAGAGCTTTCCGAGACGATCAATTTGGTGTACTCATACGCGTCAAACAGATGAGTATTGAAGCTGTTAGAGCCAAAAGAAAATCGGACCTGATTTCATGTTTTTAGGGTTACGAATTTGAGTTGGGCTTGGAGTCCACTACTTACTTCTCCTTCAAGAAAACGAATTAGGGCTTCCAAGACACCTATAAATACACCCTCTTATCATTATAAACATGTCCTTGCTCAATTGCAAAGTATAGGCTTAGTCTTTACTTATATTTTCTTAGTTTTAAACAGTAGCTTAGTCCTTTAGTTAGATATTCATCCCGAGAATCAAGCTATTCATCCAAGAAGCAAGTTGACCTGTAGAGGAAGACAAGAAGAAGAAGATTGGAGACTGACAACCCCTCTTCTACATCTCACCTTCTCTATATTAGAGTAATTAGCTATAGATCTATTCTTAACCATATTTCTAAGCTTTTATTCTGTAAGTTTACTTTTAATTGTTGGATTATTATTTTGATCTTTAAATACTATTTGTTATTTTAATTGGTTAAGCTTGGCGTATATTGTATTATGTGTTTTGACCTATTTCCTAGATCTGATCAATCTTAGGATTATTCTTAGTTATTGACACACCACATAATCGTCTAGTGTGACTAGATAGCCACTAAGGTTTGTTGCAATCCTGGTTAATATATAATGCTTAATGTGACAGGTTAGAATAACAATTTAGTAATAGACGTAGTAATCCTAATCTATTTGACTCACTTTCATATTTAGTTATCTGTTTTGTTTATTTGTTTTATTTATTTATTTGCATTAGATAGTTATTTATCTTTTCATATTTTATCCAAACATCTAAATTCATCTACGCTTGTTAAACATAAATTGATCTAACGGATACAATCCCTGCGAACGAACTTGACTTATCATTAAAACTTGCATACGATCTGTGATACTTGCAGTGAGTTCCGTGGTTATCAAGGGTGTGTGACTCTTTATTATTATCTTTATTTATCTATTATTTTATCACACCTTTGCCCCCACCAAGTTTTTGGCGCCGCTGCCGGGGATTTATCTTTAAGTTAAATCTATTTGGTGTTTATATAGTGTAGAAGTTTTTATTTGTTTTCAGTTTTACGCGTTTTCTTTTTAGTCTCTTCTCAGGTTTATTAGGTATGGAGAATTGTTACGCACAAAATATGCATGGGGCCCAAAGTCAAAATTTTTATCAAGAAGGTTCGAGCTATCAACTGCAAGCTCCACCACAACCCATGCATAATCCACAAGAAGAAGCTATAACCAAGCTCGAAGGACTGATGGGTAATTTAGTGAATCTGGTTCAAAATGTTGTGCAGCTCCACAATGAGCAAACTGCAAAAGTGGAGGCCTTGGAGACACAAGTCACGCAAGTGACCAATTCTTCTCTAAAATATCAGCAAGAGACTCCACCGTTAATCCGAAGCATCATAGAAGAACAGGTTCGACAAGCATTTCCATCTCACCGAGTTTTTGAAAGTATAAGTTATCTGGAGAGTATGGAAAAGCAACATGCGGCAAAGATAGATGCTAATACAACCTTAATACGTTCGATGCACCAAAAATATCAAGCAATGAAGCAAAGATTAACAGACCTCACTACGATCAATCAACAGTTACAACAAGAATTACATAAGAAACTGGGTTATAGCAATGTTGGGTTCGAAATTTCAACCGTAGAAGAACCAACCAAGCTTAGCTTAGAAGAAGTAATTGTTAAAGATCAAATTACAAAGGAGGTTGAACCAGAATTCAAGTATGTGGAAGAAGAAAAAGAAACCAATAAAGAAGAGACAACCGCACAAGAGGTGCAAAAAGAAGGAAGTAAGGTGGAACCACCACCTACACATCCGTTACTATCACCACTTCATCTACAAAGAATTACTTATCCTAGTGGTGATACTAAAACTAAAACGTCAAGCCCAGAAGAAATCATTGTTCCTATACTTGACGTCCCATACATGCAAACTGGCCTAAGAAAAGAAATTGATGATGATGCCACTGAAATCGATAGCAATGTTTGGTTCGATGTTGTTGAAGAGTTCAGCCTTCAAGAAGAGGAGGAAGTGGAATCACCACAAGTTCCACTTAATGAGCTGGAAGAACAAAGCACGATATGCATAGAGGACGTAATCGCATATAAAGAGCCTACACCACCACTAGTCTGCAAGGAAGATCTGTCCAAGAAGAGTGAAAGTGTAGAAGTTGAGATTGAGAATAGGGACCATACTAAAGAAAGCTTGACGACCATTCCAAAGAAATTACCACAAAAGATGCAAGATCTTGGAGCTTTATATCTCCACATTAATATAGGTGGTAATTTCAAAGCCAAAGCGATGTGTGACTTGGGTTCAGGAAGGAATATCATGCCCAAGAGTGTGTTCAAGAATTTAGGCATGGGAGATGCCAAAAGAAAAGATATTGATTTGCTGCTCCTAGATAAATCAACGATAAAACCATGGGGAGTCATTGAAGACGTGCTTGTCCAAGTAGGTACTTTAACTATACCTACAGATTTTGTTATCCTTGATAGCATTGCAGGTCAACATGTTCCATTGATACTTGGACGCCCATTCTTGGCGACAAGTCACAGTATAATTGATATGCACAGGGGAACCGTGACTTTCCAAGTGGGAAAAGAATCTAAAATATTCCACTTGGTGGATGAAAAGCATGAGGAATCACGTATAGAAGCCCCGACACTCCGAGTTGTGACAAAAGAAATTAAAAAGAAAGTCCACATTCAACCCGTGAAAAAGAGAATCAAAAGTGAGTTTGGGGTTGGTGACATGGTTGCATGGAAAGCCCCCAAACAAGAGAATGGACCACGGGGATTCAAGGATTCGTGGATGGGTCCGTTTGTAGTTACGAGAGTTATTTCGTCAAAACGGATTGAAATACAAGCTAAGAAGGGTCACAAACTTCGGATAGTAGATGAGCATGACCTAACCCGTTATTGGGGAGGTTATGTACGCAAGCCTTAATCGAGGTAACACGTCTAACTTTGAAAGACGTTAAACAAAAGTGCTATACGGGAGACAACCCGTAGTTTTTTTAAATTTTCATGTCTTTTACGTTTTTAATTTATGTTTAATTTAGTTATTTTTAGTTGATATTGCATATTTGAGGAAGGTATTAGTGTCTTTGATGTTTAGGTATTGGAGAAATCGAGTTAGGGAAGCGAGAAAAAAAAAATTTCGGAACGAAACTTCGGCAAGTCATATCTTTGCGCTCGGATATCGGAATCAGGTGCGGTACACCGGACCTCAGCCGCGGTGCACCGCACGGTAAAAACCCGTACCACGGGGTAGAGCTACGGGTTTTATCCAGAAACGAAAAAAAAAAAATAGCTGATGGGTCCGGTATACCGGACCCTATACCGCGCCATGCACCGCACAAACACGTACCACGGGGTCCTACCACGGGTTTTTTGACGTAGGAGGCGCGGAGCACCCCCGCGGTACACCGGACCATGGTCCGCAGCTCAAAAACCCGTACCACGGGGTCCTACCACGGGTTTTATCCAGAAGCTAAAAAAATTTGGGTCATCAGATGTTCCGGTATACCGGAGGATATGCGCGGTATACCGCGCCACGCCGCCAGAAAGAGAAAGTTACGGGTTGAGCTTATAAAAGAGATATAGAGCTATTAATTCCGAATTTCATAAACCTCAAGCCTCTTTCTCTTCTCCAAAACTCTCCTAACTCCATTAAAGCTCATAAAAACCTTCACCTAACATCAAAACACCACCAAATCACCATGAATTCACATCCAAAGCCTTCCCTACATCATTACAAAGAAGATTCAAGCACCCGAATCATATCAAAACACCTAGAAACAGAGAATCAAAGCCATAAATCTCAAAATCTTTTCCCAAAATTCATTAAACCCACATCACCAAAGATAGATTCAATCATACCCACATGGAGAATTGTCATCTTAACACCTTTCCTAACCAAAATAAAGCTTGTTCCACCTATGATCATGAAGTAAAAATTTCAAGAGTGTTCAAAGCTTTGAGTTGGGGGTCAAAAGAGATGATAAAGAGAATAGAGATATTATCAAGTGTTATGGGATATGAAGAATCAAAGCAAGGTATTGGGTAAGTTCTAGATGAAATCAATTGAGATGGATAATAGTTTGGGGAATAATTACAAGATAATTGGAGTCAAGCAATTAGAGAACCGGTTTTTGGTGGATTCAAATCCTAAAAAGCAAGCAATTGTAATTAGGGAGCAGAAGATGCCAATACCTCTTCTAATCAAAGAACTCTATATCAAAGATGAATAAAAGCTTCTGGGACGCTAGTAGCTGTGTTCAAAACATATTCCTGGATGAACAACTGTCACATGAGAGATAATTCAAAGAGCAAAGTTGGAAGAAGATAAACAAGAGATTTCTAGAGTGTGATTGATTGGTATGGAGCATAAGAAGATGTAAGGGAAAGCGAAATTGGTGATACTAGAAATTTACGTACATGAAAGCACTGCACCCTATTCCGGGTATTGATCAGGCGAGGTAAATAGCCTCGAAGAGTATGTTTTCTTTCTTCCTTACCTTTTCTTTATGTGCAATATCTGTGAAATTTTAATTTTCTTTTATTTTCGAGTCTTTTCGAGTCGTGGGGACACGGTTCATTTTTGAGTTGGGGGTGTGGGGATTCGTTGTCTCTCATCTCCATTTTTCAGTTTTTAGGTAAAATTAAAATTTTTATGAGAAGGTTTAGATGTATGTAGAGTGTGTTTAATAGCTTAAAAGCATAAGCTCAGTAGATTGATGATAGTAAGTAGTATGTTTATGAGCTATTTTATTTTGTATGCTTTGAGTAGTTGCAGGAAAACACACATTGATAGTAAAGAAAAGATTAGTCAGCAATGCGATAGAAAGTATGTTCGATCTCAGGGAACCTTGAGAAGTGTGTAGGCCGTGAGATCCAAGCTAGTTGATAAACCCATTTGATGAAAGTGCTAAAGGTAAGAAAATAACGAAATTACATAGTGTAGAAAGTGATTAAGGCGGTTCTTTCATATTTGAAGCCTTTTTATACCTTCTCACCATGTTATTTTTATCCTTCTCAGCCCCTTCTAGCCTTTCTAAAGCCTTTTTATTGAAACACATTATAAGCCATATCCCTTTAGATTATAGGACTTTTCCATATGACCCGCACTCGAATCGCGATGCATAGACAATTGTTTTAGAGCTTGAGTTTGGGGTGGTGGGTCCACCATTATGGGAAATGTTATTGGGATGGGATTTTGAGCTTATTAATTGTGCTTTGTGCTTTATAGTGATGATGTTTCACAGATTTGTATTGTAACCCTTTGCCGGGGTAATAGTGAATGAAAAAGAAGCTACGAGCTAATTTTGCCAATAAGGGCATAAAAATATATATATGAGAAAATAGCGTGATATCTCATCATTAAAAAAGAGAATCATAGCTATAGAAAAGAAATTGATTTAAAAAGAAAAAATATATATTCGGACCGGCAAAGTGGAATTTTTAAGTGAACATCTTATGCTTTAATTGGGTTATTGGGGATGCTAAATTATGCATCAAGAATTAATTGGGTTGAGTGAGAAACGTTTTATGAGAGTAACTCAAGCTCTAGGGCGATTCGTTGATGGCTAGTGAGGAGAGAGCCAAAAGCTCACTCTAAATTATCCAAATATACTTATCATACCGTCCCTAAGCCTACATTACAACCTTAAAGACCTTCTGATTCTTTGCTATGTAATCAAGAAGTGATTGAACCAATAGAGAGTAGTTAAATGGATCTTTGGACACTAGTGAAGTTCGATGAACAATCTATAGCTTCCTTGGTGAACTGAGTAAAGTTCCTCTCCTTCTTACATTGCGAAACTAATCTGATCTTGAATTCAAGCCGTGTTGACTGTGGATATGAGAAGTGTACAGGTATGTAGTTTTTAAATATTGTTACATGAAATTTTCTGAGTAGTTGCTTTAAGTTTATTCTCCATATTCTTCTATCTTCTATCTTCTGTGCTTAATTGACCTAGGTGTGTATTTAGAGACTTCCCTTTGTTTTTATCTTTATTGTATCGGGACGATACAACTTTGAGTTGGGGGTCTTGATGTCTCCTCATTTGTGATAGATTTATATTAGGATGAGACATCATTTTTAGTGTTTTAGAAGTCATTATAGTCGTTTTTCTTGAGAAATGCTACACTTTCCTATTTTGAGTCTTGATTTAGTAAAATAATATTTTTAGAGCATATTGGGTTTAATTATTTATTTAGTGTGAAGCTTTAAAGATAATTATGGAGATTAATTAGATTCCAAGTCAAAGACTACAAGATATGGAAAGAGATAGACATGGTAATTGGAGATAAGGAAATAAAAGCTAAAAACATGGAAAAGGAAAACCTGCCTTAATCCTGAATTTCTGCACCTACGACCACAAATCAGCTTATATCTCAAGAACGGTGTGGAATTTGGAGAAACGGTCAAGAGCAAAGTTGAAGAGCTTTCCGAGACGATCAATTTGGTGTACTCATACGCGTCAAACAGATGAGTATTGAAGCTGTTAGAGCCAAAAGAAAATCGGACCTGATTTCATGTTTTTAGGGTTACGAATTTGAGTTGGGCTTGGAGTCCACTACTTACTTCTCCTTCAAGAAAACGAATTAGGGCTTCCAAGACACCTATAAATACACCCTCTTATCATTATAAACATGTCCTTGCTCAATTGCAAAGTATAGGCTTAGTCTTTACTTATATTTTCTTAGTTTTAAACAGTAGCTTAGTCCTTTAGTTAGATATTCATCCCGAGAATCAAGCTATTCATCCAAGAAGCAAGTTGACCTGTAGAGGAAGACAAGAAGAAGAAGATTGGAGACTGACAACCCCTCTTCTACATCTCACCTTCTCTATATTAGAGTAATTAGCTATAGATCTATTCTTAACCATATTTCTAAGCTTTTATTCTGTAAGTTTACTTTTAATTGTTGGATTATTATTTTGATCTTTAAATACTATTTGTTATTTTAATTGGTTAAGCTTGGCGTATATTGTATTATGTGTTTTGACCTATTTCCTAGATCTGATCAATCTTAGGATTATTCTTAGTTATTGACACACCACATAATCGTCTAGTGTGACTAGATAGCCACTAAGGTTTGTTGCAATCCTGGTTAATATATAATGCTTAATGTGACAGGTTAGAATAACAATTTAGTAATAGACGTAGTAATCCTAATCTATTTGACTCACTTTCATATTTAGTTATCTGTTTTGTTTATTTGTTTTATTTATTTATTTGCATTAGATAGTTATTTATCTTTTCATATTTTATCCAAACATCTAAATTCATCTACGCTTGTTAAACATAAATTGATCTAACGGATACAATCCCTGCGAACGAACTTGACTTATCATTAAAACTTGCATACGATCTGTGATACTTGCAGTGAGTTCCGTGGTTATCAAGGGTGTGTGACTCTTTATTATTATCTTTATTTATCTATTATTTTATCACACCTTTGCCCCCACCAAAGGGTAACTGTCCCTTCCTGGAAGTTGATTACGCTCTGACTTGTGGCCATGAAGGGCCTTCCAAGTATGATTGGACCTGCTTATCTACATCGAAATCAAGTATAACAAAGTCAGTAGGGATGGTGATATTACCTGATCGGACATGAACGTCCTCCACTGTTCCGCATGTCTTGGTAAATGAGTTGTCAGCAAACTGCAACTTCACTGGAGTTTTCTCTGATTTCTGAAGTCGAAGTCTATCGAACACAAACTTTGGCATAAGATTCACATCTGAACCCATATCACACATAGCTTTCACCTTGAGCGTACCATTTATCTGAATAGGAAGATTAAAGCTTCCTGGATCTTTGAGCTTCAATGGCAACTCTTTCTCTACTATTCTTGAGACTTTCACAGTCTCTTTCTCGGCTTTTACACTCTCTTCTTTCTCTGGAATAACTTGCATGAATACTTGTTGCGGTGTAAGCCCTTTCTTAGCCATCTCAAGCATCTGAGCGTTGATATTCTGGGGAGTGTACGCCTCTACAAATGTCTTGAGTTCAATGTCAACCTTCGGATTTGTATAAGGAATAGTTGGTGACACTGTTTGAAAAACTGGTGGCGATTCCACCTTCTCTTCTTCTTTCTTTTCTTGCACAGCAGGTGCAACTTCTATTTTCTCTTTTGAGGCTTCTTCCTCTTCCTCTTTAGCTCTAGCAGCTTGTAATTCCATAACCGATCTAATCTCTTCTTGTATATCTCTAAGAAACTGTATAAATTAAGATTTTTCTGAATCTTCATCCTCATCTTCAGAATAGTCAGAGTCCACGGGGCTAGACTTGGTCGGTTCTTCTTCAGTTTTAGGAACTTCCACGACACATTCTGTAGCATGCAGTACTTCCTTGTTCTCTTTATTTTCAAGGAAAATAGCCTTACAAGCTTCAAACCCAACATTGGCATCACCTCCTTCGATAGCCTTCAATTCTTTCGCTTCCATAATATTAGTAAGAACTCTATTCATTTGTTCTACTTGCGTACCTAAAATCTAAATTGAAGCTTCTTGTTCTCTTAATTTCTCGTTTTGTGAATGCATATTAGTGGTCATAAGATCCATAAAATTCTTCATTTTTTTATCACCAACAACACCTTCTTAAGGATATTGTGGTAGAGCCTTCTGAGTTAAAGCATCAGAATATGTGTCATTAACAGGTTGTTGTGGGGGAGCAGGTCGATTAAAATTCTGATTTCTCTGATATGGAGCTTGACCTCTTGGTTTGAAAGAGTTATTTGGGACGAGGTTGATAGTGACTAGGATTAGCGGCCCCTGTGGATTTGAAAACTGCATACCCGGATGATTTTGTTGCCAAATTGATCATTTCCTCGGTTGGATATGAAATAAACAGATGTTGGATTTCCTTCGCACTCTTCCCATGTATGATTCGTGACCCCACACTGTTGACAACCTAGTGCTTCTTGCACTACATTTGTTGTGGCTAAACTCTTCTGCATCTCAAGTTTAATCTCTTTGATTTGATTCTCTAATGCGACAAATTGAGTTGGGGTTGCAGTATCTGCGTCTAATCTAAGCGTACCTCTGGTGTTTATAACAGGAGCTCGCGAAAGTGGCCAACTCCTTTCTGTTTATATTATGTTTTCCAGACCTTCGACGGCTTCTGCAGGATCCATGGACACAAAATTTCCCTTCCCAAGATTATCTACCCTCAGTCTACTTTCGGCAATGATACCTTGATAAAATATAGCTAATTGTAAAGACGGGGTGTAACCATGAAGTAGAAATCTAGCTAACTTCTGTTGAAACCTTATCCATGCGTCTCCTATTTCTTATCCATTCTCTTGACAAAACTTCGCAAGCTCGCTCTGATCTTTGAGTCTCGTACTCTTCGAATAAAAACGGTTAAACAATGCGGCTTGAAGTTCTGCCCATGTATTAGTTGTACCAGGTGGTTGTCTATCTAGCCAATCACCAGCCTTTTCGGTCAGAAAGAACGAAAACATATGACAATATAGTTGCTCGCGTGTAATGCCTGGAGTAACATAGGCATCACAAATCTGCATGAACTTCTGAATCACTCTTACCGGATCTTGAACTGCTGCAACACTATAGAGTCCAAAATTCTGGAATTGACTGAGCATGCCCGGATCGGGTCTGAACTTGATATTCTGGATCTCTGGAGGATGATAACCTAATGGTTGAACTTGTAAAGGGTGCTCCCAAGCCTGGAAGATCTTGTTCAATTCTGTTGTTGATTCTGTTATCTCCTGGCTATGGTGTAGATCTTCCCGCCTAGGCACCGCCTAGGTGTTAACTCCCCCTTCAGCCGCTTACGCCGAATTAAAATTCTAGGCGTTTTCCCCTAGCGCCTTAGTCGCCGTGGAATAGGCGCCTAACCCGCCTAGGCGCTGATTAATTGCAAAAAATGGCCGCTTAGGCGCCGATTAATGACAAAACATGCCCGCATAGGCCTTCTTGTTATTTTTCTTATTCTTGAGAATTCTTTAATTGATATTATAAATCAATTCTTAGTATTTTTATATTTACTGTAGTGTTGTTAAATGAATTTTACGACTTAAATTGTTAACATTTCTATAATTACTACATATATATTACTAAATATACAAAATTACACAACGGGGTTCAAAACCGTATAATTCTGCCTAGGCCCCGTGTAATTCTGCCTAGGCCCCGTGTAATCCTGCCTAGGCGCTAGGCCCCAGTCAACCGTCTAGGCCGTAAAACCGAGATCTACAACCGTCTAGGAACAATTGGTGGATTCAATAGTGGTGGATCTACTCCTTGTTGATTGTCTGCCATAGCTCTTCTTCGGTCTCTTTCTTCTCGGATACATCTATTATAAGCTTTGAAGCTCCTTTCGGGATCCGGGAGAGGAGGCCAAGGATGCACTGCTAAAACCTGAAAAAGACTAAAGCAAACCAACAAGCGTAAATCTGGAAAAAGAAAAACAAAAACTGGAAAATAAAAATTAACTAAAAATTACTACTAGAAATAAGTAACCCTCACGCTAACGAGACACAAGTCCCCGGCATCGGTGCCAAAAACTTGGTCTCGTCTAGGGTGTGATAAAAATATGATAAATAAATACAGGAAACAAAATGCACTAATCACCCTAGACTAGCACGGTTCTTCAAGTATTACAGGACCTATGCAAGTTTTAATGATAAGAAGATTCGTTCCTCAGTGACATAAATGTGTTAGACAGATGGGTAAATAAATCAGAGTAGCAATTAATAATTAAAAGATAGAAAATAAATACGATTGATTTAGAGATAAAATTAACAACTAAATAAATTAAAAGACAATAAAAAAAGATGGAAGAAATAAGATGAGAGAGTATAGCTCAGGTTTTGCTAGTATGCACTAATCCTTCTAATTCTTTCTATCAATTTCAGTTTATAAGGGATATAATAGCTCTTAGATATGTAGTCAGGTATCTAAATTCCCCCTATCCCCGGAGAGCGAACTAGGGTGGCAACCTCACAATCACGAGGGAACTCAGAAAGGGTTAACCTACACCACTTGGGTCCTAGGTGTAGTCTTACCTACTAATGACGTTTGGTGATGAAAATAAACCATAATGACTATCTAGTTGGGCTGGTGTTGTCATGACCAATTCCTTATTCTTGACGTTTATGTGGTGTTTCAATAATTAGACACCCCTTCCGGGTGACCATCTAACTACTATTAGCAAAGCCCTAAATTGATCAGGTTTAAGACAGGCAATAAATCAAAGCACATAAATCAAATATATGGTTAAGTTGCTAGAATCAGATTAAAACATATAATTCCCAAAGAAATTTAGATAGAAAGAAAAATAAAATTCATAGATTATACATAATGCAAAACCCAAGCTATGGGAAAATTAGTTTATACCTGAAAGAAATAAACTAAAAGAATGATAGATAGATTTCATCTTGCTCTATTCAATAACTCTAATGATATAAAACTTAAAGACTAACTTATGAGAGACAAGGATTAACTTACAAAGGTTTAAGGGTGTATTTATAGGTGTTTAGAAGACCTAATTCGTTTTCTTGGAGGGGAAGACAAGTAACTTGGACTCCAAGCCCAACTCAAATTCGTAACCCTAAAATATAGGAAATGTAATAATCTGCCGTTGTTTTGTTTTGGCCATAACTTCTTTGTTTCAACTCTGTTTGACGCGTTCCATATGTCGAAACTAATCGTCTCAGAAATCTCTATAACTTTGATTTATACCATTTTTCCAAATTCCTAGCCAATCTGAAGTTATGATCACTTCTATGGACGTGGGTGCTGGAATTCAGATTTATTTAACAGCTTTATTTTTCCATATCTTATCTTTTCTTTCCTTTATCTCCAATTTCCATGCATATCTTCTTTCCTTTATCTCTTTAGACTTGATTTGGCATCTAATTACTTTGTATATATCTTTAAAACTTCACACTAAATAAATAAATTAAACCCAATATGCTCTAAAAATAATAAATCATTAAATCAAGACAAGAAATAGGAAAGTGAAATAATACATGATAAAATCGAGTACTAGACTTCCTAAAACACTAAAAATGATGTCTCCAACTATGATTAAATCATCACAAATGGGGAGTCATCATTTGTACAACTCTACCATACTGAGAACCTAATTCTCGGTTTGTTAATGGAGGCATAAATTCCTAGATAGGGCTATAAACGAGCCGAGCCAAATACTATATGTACAAGCTTGTTTGTTTAACTTCTCAAGCCGGGCCGAGATCAAATTTAAACGAGTCGAGACGAGCTCAAATTTGAACAAGTCGAGCCGAGCTTTCAACGATCCAAGTCAGAGTTATTAAAACTTGTTGTTGAACTTATAAAATAAGTTTTTTTAGAGTTGAGCCCAAGTTTCTCATGAACAATTTGTTTTTCATGGTTGAAACCGGACTTTCAAGAACAATTGTTATTTGATGGAGTGTGCGGTATGAAAATATGTAGCGTAATGTTAATGAAAAATAAATACCTAAAGAATTTAAAGATATCTAAGTTGATATTGAACATTTAATAATACATTTATAAGTATATAATATATTAATTTATAATTCATAAATATAAACGAACCCATCACCAACAAGCTCGAGCAGGCTTGTTTGCTAGTCGAACTCATATTAGAGCTTGAGCTTGTTCAAATTCGAGCCGATCTCGAACGAACTTTTCTCTGAGTCGAGCACGATCTGCTCGCAAGCGACTTGGTTCGTTTACAGCCCTATCCCTATATCTCATATCATAGTTTAAAACCTCTGCCTTTTGTATTTATTTTGCTAGCGGCTTATAAGTTGATCATAATCGGAATGTTTAACTTGTTTTTTTCCTACTTTGTTAATAAAGCACATAATCTTCTGTACAGGGGCGGAGCTACGTTACCTCGTTAGATTCTATTACCCCCTTAACTTTTAAGAAAAAAAATACTAATATATATATAACCTTATAAAATTTGAGCATTTATCCCCTTAATTTTTAATATTTATTTTCTTAGGCTTAGAGTTATTTTATTTATATAAAATATTTTTTTCTAACAAATTATTGTTATTTTGTATTATACAAAAGGTAACTAATTAAAAGAAAATATATTAAGATATATAGTACAATCTTTACATAATATAAGGATCTATAGTGTAATTTTGTATAATATAAGAGTTTATTTTATAATTTTTGCATAATATATGAACCTATAGTGCAAATAAGTTCAAATAAAAATACCTACTTCCCACCAAATCCTAAATTCTAAATTGGAATGGAGTAAGACCAAATGAAAAAAAAAAGTAATGATATATACCACCCAATAAATGAAATTCTTAGTAATAGGGCTAATAACGGCCACTATAGTTAAAGAAAAGGTAAAAAAAACAAATGTATAGTGTTTTTTACGGAAAAGTAAATTACAATTGTGATCAAAGAAATAAGAGATTATTACCTACGGGGTTTTGGAGACACCCACTATGTCCTTTTCCAACCCAGATTTTCTTCTCTTCTCACTAAAGACTTCAAACAGATTTTAGCACTATAGACAAAAACCTCATTTACAATTTTACCCTTTTTTATTTTTTTTCACTATATATACGAATTATCCTATTTCTAAACCCAAAAAAAGCCTATTCTCTTTTCACTTTCCCGTCAAATCATTCTCTCTCATCCTTAGACCTCTCTCCCCACTCACCGGATCTATCCCTTCCCACTCACCGGAGCTCCCATGGTTCAAGTTTCTCTCCTTCCCCTCCCAACCTCACAACATAATCGTCGGGCCTCCTCTTTCGCTGTAGCAGCATTCGTCGCACCCCCGCACTGCCCTCCTTCGTAGCTTCGCTCAGGTAGCATTCGCCGCACCGCTCTCCTTCGTAGTATATCTCGAGCTTGTCTGCAAAAAACGAGCGAACCTGATAAACCTCTGTTGGCTAGCTTCGTCAAGATCGGAGCAAACGACCACCATTCCATCTCTTCTGTCGATGCTTTTGCTGGAGATGGCTCGAAGCTTTCGTCGGAGATGTGCAGCACAGATCTACCACTGTGGAGTGCTACCTGTGTTCGAAGGACGCCGAAGTTCCGCCGCCGAGAAGGGTGCTGAAGTTTGAGATATACTCTTCGGAGTTTGTTGCGTTCGAGCTCCGGCGACAAAGAAGAAGACTCCGTCGTGGAATACTGACCTGCGTTCGAGCTATGTGGAGTCTGCTCTACTCCAATCTGTTTTTTTTTCATAAATCTCGGTCAAACTTGATCCATAGCCATGTGTTTAGTTAGTTTTTTTTCCGTTCAGGTAGTAACTTTGTAGAACAAGTTGTAGTAGGTGTAATATTGGTTTTAGCTTTTCTTTTTTTATTATTTCATGTTGTAATTTTTAAAAATCTAATAAAACTAAATTGTTCGAATATTATCTTTAATATTTAGTGAGTACTCTATTTTTTTATGGAGTATTCAGTATTTTTGATGGAGTATTCCAGATTTTTGAAAAATACTCATCATTTTTATTTGACTACTCATCATTTTTTTACGATACTCCATATTTTTTTTTTTGATACATTATACTCTATACATTTTTCCGATACTCTATACTTTTTTCGGCTATGGATGGTGGTCGGAGGTCAATGAGTGGTGGTCAGAAGTTGGTGGGTGGTTGTTAGTGGCTAGGTGGTCGGAGATGAACAGTGTCAACATTCTTTTTGTCTTTTAGTGTCTTTTGTATTATATAATGGTATTTTAGTATTTGGTTATTTTTAAGATCCATTTAAATAATTAAAATTTATACTATTTTTATAAAATAAATAATCATTCTCCAAAACTCTAGGTCTCTTTCACCATAGAAATAATTAAACAATAGTATGAGGGAATCATTAACCAAACTGAGTTTCCTAGCTAATAATGCCGTACATAAAAATAAACATAACAAACTTAATTGAATATGAGAATCACGCAAAATCCATTAGATGAATATTAAGGATTACCCTTAGCATTGGAACATAACAAATTAGATAGACGATGATAGTTTTCCAAATAGATAGCCAAATATTATTATTAAACTACCATATAAAAAACAAGAAAAATCTTATATAATTATGCAAATTGAATCCACCATCGCTATGGAATGCAGATCTTTCGACTTGGAATACAGAATTAATTTGTGATCTCTTCCCCGCCCCTATTATTCTAGTCATACTCCGAACAAGGTTTTTCTCGACTGAAACTCCTGACAAGTTCATATGGCCATATGCCAAGAATGGCGACTATGTTACGAAGACGGGATACAAAATTCTTAACTATCATGCTGTGTTCGAGGAACCGCATCAATCAACCGGTTTACCGGTGGCAGATATTCTTTGGAAAACAATTTGGGGATCCAATGTACCTACAAAGGTTAGAATCTTTTCTTATAAAGTTTGTAATAACGCAATCCCAACAGGTGCAAACCTAGAAAAAAGGAAATGCGAAAGCCAGAGCAACTGTCGCTGGTGCAATGCAGAACAGGAAACAACGGAACATCTACTACTCAATTGTGGGGTATCAAAACTCATCTGGGCAGGATCGGCTCTACAGATACATGTGGACAACGTCGAGCTGGACGTGGGCACCTGGTTTTTAACAATGGTTGAAATATATACGAAAGGAGGATGGCAAAAGGAGGTTGTAATTTCCTACATCTTGTTGATGCTGTGGAATCTTTGGAAGGCAAAAATGAAAAGTCGGCATAATAATTCAGATATCGATCCAGAAATAGTAATTCACCTTACTAATTCTCAAATCCAGGAACACTTTGGTCCAAATTTGTTCAACAGGGAACATTCAAATCTCGAAAATATCATGACGCCAATCTCTGGGAGTACGAGTCTGGACTGTACCACAACGCTCACATTTACGTGTGACGCGTCCTTTACACAAGCACATCTCCCCACGGGGATTGGAATTATGCAAATAAATAAAGACGACGGATCAAGGGTAAAATATATGACAACGGCCAACTGTAATACCAGCGTTGAAGGGGAAGCTCTGGCCGTTATTAAGGCACTGGAAATTGGAAAACAATGGCCACAACGAGAGAAAACTTTTCTCTCGGATAACCTTGACTTGATTCAAGGTATTCAGCAAGTGTCGGCAGCTAGATGGGATCTTCGACCTTTCATAAGACATATTCATAAACTAGTTGGGGAATCGGGCCCAGTTTTCTTCAAACACATTCCCCGCAGGTTTAATGCAGGTGCAGATCATCTAGCAAAAGCAGCCAGGCACAGGGCAACTGACGGATATTTGTCTCTTGAAGTTTTCACTGACAGGTTCTCGAAGCTAGGCATTGGTTAATTTTTATGGTCCCGGGATCTTTTGTAATATATGTACCCGTCCAAAAAAAAAATCCACCATCGCTTTTTTCCGTTTGTTTGCTTTCTCCCTTTTTATCGGGCTTTTCTTTAATCAAAAAATAAAAAAAGGAAAAAGACACTGATAGAAATAACAAAACGAATGAAACTAATACTAATAAATAAAATTTAAATGCTATGCCAGTAAAATATGTAAAATATAAATTATAGTTCATCTAAAACCTAAATCCCAAATTATCTTCAACAAATGACTCGCATGAATTTTTGGAAAAATCACCCCGAACCTTATAGGTATTTATGGAAAATTCAGTTTGGAATTTCTAATGATCACAACACTTGCTATGATTACTGCGGCTATGCCCACATTAGGCCAGTTGTGCTTCGGGCGAAACCAATTCCCAGGGTGTTCGGAAATCCAAGCTGTGAGGCCAGCAGCTGGTGCATCAACAGCTTCTATCTCGGAGGTGACGATAGGTTGTATGCAGAGCCGGTCCTGCTAATTTGAAGGTCCCGGGCGAAACTTTAAATTGGACCCTAAGACGGTTAATCTTTAAAAAGATTAAGGTACAAAATTTTCAACGAAACCGACGACTTCTAATTTATATTATATTACGTAGTTTTATTAATATACTGTTTAATTAATTATAATAAAATACAATAAAAAAACAAACATAATACTTTATTAGACAACAATTTTTTATTTATACATCTTTTGGTTAAAAATAGTTTTTAAAAAAATATGATTTTTTTTAATCAAATATTTTAATGAGTATTATATATTAATTTGATTTTAAATATACACAGTACAAAATTATGGTGTGACGCTATTATTATAAAAAAAATTATTTTTATTATAATATTGTTTCATTCATTATAATTGTAGAAATTAAAAAAATAATTTCTTAAATTATAATTGAAATATGGAAAAATTAATAAATATCATAAGTTTATTAAAATATAGTTGAGAGGGATTTGAACTTGGATCAACAACATAGAAGCAAGGCAACTCTGCCAATTCAACTAGCAAATGCTATTGTTTGAATAAAGAACCTTGAACGTCTTATATGAATAATAAATATATAAATTTATATACTCACCAAAATTTGGGCCCCCCGAGCAGCTCGGGGCCCTGTGCGGTCGCCCTGGTTGCACCTGCCCAGGTCCGGCCCTGGTATTATGAATGGACATTATACGGAAATCAAGGGAATATATTGTTCCATTTGAAATAATTTATTCTTCTCTTCTTGACTAGCGTCATGATCAGTGTACCTTACAGATGTGCAGTCCTCTCCTTGAGAAGGAGATACGGAGTATAGGTGAAATCTGCCTTCCTTCAAGTGAAGGCATGGAACATTCAGCTTCTGTATCATGATTATGATTTTTTTTTCTAACTTGACCAATATTTAAATTAACGGAAGTGACCTTCTATTGATTACTTGGATAAAAAGAAAGAGTTTTAAGTTTGTACAAGGCCAACGTTATTTATTTTTTTTATAAAAAGGGTCCGCCGTTAAACATGATAATAATAATTTGAGATTATTACCCAAAGGGTCTTGAAATCACTACACCGAGACCTAACAAGACCGCCTCTTTTGTCTCTTCTTACTAAAGGCCACAAACTAATTTTAACACTAGAACCTAATTTCCCAATTACTTTCCTACCCTTTTTTATTCTCTATATATACTAAATATTATCATAATATCTTTTAAATCTTAAATTACATTTTCAGAAATATTTCTCTCTCTCTTTCTACCTCTCTCCTCACCTCTTACAATCAACGCCTCTCTTCTCCACTCCATAATATTCCTTCTTTCCATTGCTTCACTTGAAGCACGCAGCCACCAAGCAACCGAAGAAGAGAGCGCGGAGAAGAAGACCATTGGCATGAACTTCGATGAATACCGCAGTGAAGGTGGAGATTTGACCGATCCGAAATAGAGTTTCGATCTAGGGTTCCGCCATGGAAGGAAGAAATTGATCTGCTGCACAATAATCTCTAAGATCGGATTTGAAAGCCATGGATAAACGAAGTTGTTTTTGTGCTTATATTTGTGAAGAAGAAGCTTGGATCTCCGGTAGCAAGTCGATTCGAGATGCTCAGCAAGTTTATGTAGCAGATTTGTTCTTGCTTCGTGTTTCTGTTTATTTTTTTGGTCTTTTGCGCTCAGAACTTTTGCGCTCAGAACTTTTGCACACAGAACTTTTTGCGCTCAACACTGTTGGCGATTAAAAATCTGGCGTTAATGGAACTTTTGCACTCAGACTCAGAACTTTTGCACTCAGACTCAGAATTTTTGCTCTCAGACTCAGAACTTTTGCGCTCAACACTGTTGACGATTAAAAATCTGGCGTTAATGGAACTTTTGCACTCAGACTCAGAACTTTTGCACTCAGACTCAGAACTTTTGCACTCAGGCTCAGAACTTTTGCGCTCAACACTGTTGGCGATTAAAAATCTGGCGTTAATGGAACTTTTGCACTCAGACTCAGAACTTTTGCACTCATACTCAGAACTTTTGCACTCAGACTCAGAACTTTTGCACTCAGACTCAGAACTTTTGCACTCAGACTCAGAATTTTTGCACTCAGACTCTGAACTTTTTTCCAAGACTCAGAACTATTTTCTAGACTCAGAACTTTTTTCCACGCTCAGAACTTTTTCCGCCGGTGGCCGGAGGCGGCCGGCGGTGATCGGTGGTTGTGGTCGGATCTGGAAAATATTTGATAATTAATGAAAGAGGAGAGAGAAAAAATGATAAAGGAGGAGAGAGATTAATGGTAATGGAGGAGAGAGAGTAATGGTAGTGGAGGAGAGAGAAATAATCTATTTTTTTGTCTTATATGCACTAGAAGAGTAGTTATGACATTGGACATTTTATTGGCCTCTAAGAAGGAGAGAGGAATTGACTAGCTCCTAAGTGGCACATTGATTTTTCTCAAGTCTCCTTGGGTAATTGACCCTAATAAGTTTATCTTTGTATTGTTTCATAGTTATCTGAAGTAATAACTTGTTGATCAAGTGTGGGAATCCTATATATATGTGGTTTTAACCTTGTTAAATTGGTCAAAGAATATATTCATCTTTTTTGCTTACATTAATGACACAGGGTTATTGAACTACGATATCTTTGTCAAAAAAAGAAACTATGATTTCTTGGAAACCATTTTTATGGCTTACAAAAAAAATAATTGACTAGTTTTTTTTAAAAAAAATCCAAAACAAATAAAAGTGACACTAAAATATCTTAAAAATATAAAAATTATATAAAAATAAAAAATAAGTGACAAAAAATATGGATTACTGAGTCACTGAGTCAATGAGTACTCAGTACTATTGTCTATTGTTCATTTCCGGCCACCACCGCCATTAGAGACATACTCAGTGATTTCACTGAGTATCGAGGTTTCGCGGATTATCAAAAAAATTCACTAAGTATCGTAAAAATTCACCGACACTTAATAGAAGAAAAAAGATAATAACTAAGAAAAATAAAACTATTACAAAGCTAATATTACAATAAAACTAAAAAAATGAACTTTGTTGTTGACGTCTCTGATGAGGTCACTACGCTGCCATAGCATTTTTTCGAAAAACAAATCTCAACCATTATTACTCAGAGATCCAAGGTCTTGGCTACCATGGACAAAACCGAAAGCACCTATAAATGGGGCTCGAGATCGGAGATCTTCCAAGGAAGATTAAACTAAATAGAAGGACCAAATAAAGTTGTCATTCACGACCATTGGTGAAGCTGCATTGATGAATATCGAGCAGAAGGAACTAAATTGAACAAATTGACTTTAACTGCTAACATGGCTGGATCTCGAATAGAAGGACCTCAAATAAACAAAACGATCTCTGTTTCGAAGCTTATCTGCTACGAAGCTCGAACAATCAGATCTCAAACTCCATACTTGTAATTCCTATGAACCCGTTGAACGAAGCTTTAACCCTCTCTCTCTCTCTCTCTCTCTCTCTCTCTCTCTCTCAATGTCTGCGAGATCTTTGACGTTATAGAACAAAGCTTCCGCCTCAATGAACGAAGCAGATCCATGGTTGATGATCTATGGCTGCTAATTAATGGTTGTTTATTCATGACTAATAATCTTCCTCAATGAACAAAGTTAATCCATGGTTGTGAAGCTGCAATCACTGCAAACACTTTGAAGCTTAAATGGATGTTGATCATCCTCAACAAAACAATTGATGGTTGTAAAAACTTTGAAGACTTATAGCTACTGATTTGAGCAAAGCAACACACTCCAAGAAATAGCTGCTGAAATAATGGGTAGTTAAAGCTTCCATTAAAGCTTTAGGGTTTGAAAGTGTGTGGGTGGAGAGAGGGCGGAAAATTAGGGTTTTTAATCCAATTATATTTTTTATATATGTATTTATTTAGCGGGTCTGATGTCTCCTCATTTGTGATAGATTAATGTTAGGATGAGACATCATTTTTAGTGATTTAGAAGTCAATAATGTCGATTTTCTTGAGTTTTAGTGCACTTTCCTATTTTGAATCTTGATTTAGTGAATTATTATTTTTAGAGAATATTGGGTTTAATTGTTTATTTAGTGTGAAGCTTTAAAGATAATTATGGAGCTTAATTAGAGTCCAAGGCAAAGATTACAACTTATGGAAAGAGATTTGCATGGTAATTGGAGATAAGGAAACAAAAGCTAAAAAGATGGAAAAGGAAAAGCTGCCTAAATCTGGGATTCTGCATACACGTCCAAAGATGTGGATTTTTACCTAAGAAATAGACCGATTTTGCTGATTTCCTTCATTAGGGTCAAGATAATTCTGTTGCGATTCTTTTGGTATATTATGGAGCTCAAACCGACCAATAACGAAGAAGATATGCTCAAAACGGTTCAGCAGTGTTTATCTTTATTTCCATACAAATTTGAGTTGGGCTAGAAGTCCAATACCTTAACTCTTCCTCAAGAAAACGAATTAGGTCTTCTAAACACCTATAAATACACCCTTATATCACTTGTAAATCATCCTTGCCTCATAGTAATTAGTTCTTAGAGTTTTATTCTTCCAGTTTATTGTAGAGAGCAAGATGATGTCTTTTGTAATTTCTTTTAGTTTATTTCCTTCAGGTATGAACTAAACCTCCCATAGCTTGGGTTTTGCATATGTATAAACTATGAATTCTAATTCTTCTATCTAATTTTCTTTGGGAATTATATGTTTTAATCTGATATTAGCTGTTTATGCGTTTTGAATTATTGTCTTTCCTAGAACTGATCACTTTAGGATTGTTAGTATTTAGATGGTCTCCTTGACAGGGTGTTTAACTACTGAACCACCACATAATGTCTAGTGTCGATAGTAGTTCTGACAAAACATGCTTCTAACTAGATAGTCATTAGGGTTTGTTTTAACCACCATATCACCAGGATTGCAGTATTTGCTTAGGGCCTTAGTGGCGTTTGATAACCCTATTTTAAATCACTTCTTGGTTGTGCCGTAGCCCCCTTAGTCGCTCTCAAGGTCTAAGGTATGGGAATTTAGAATCCTGACTAAGTATACCAAGAGCTAATAGTCTCCCTTATTAACTAGATTTATAGATAGAATTAGAAAGATTAGTGCATACTAGCAAAACCTAAGCTATATTTCTTATCTCATATTCTTATCTTTTACTTTATTGTCTTTTATTTTCTTAGTTTAATTTGCTATTTTCGAAATCTGTTCCCTTTAAATTACTGTCTTCTAATTATTTACTTTTACTCGTTATTCCTACTCACGCGTATAACACACTTAAGTCCCTGAGAACGAACTCAACTTACTAACTAAAACTTGCATACGTCCTGTAATACTTGCAGTACTGTGCCTGTCTAGGGTGAGAGTGCGTAGTTTCTTGGCTTATTTTAATCTTAATTTTATCACACCCTAGGTGACACCAGGGTCATATAGATAAGTCCTACAAACTAAGGGTATGGGTTATAATGTGGTTAAATAAAAGGCTTTAGAAAGGATCAGAGGGGCTAAGACGGGTAAATAACAATAATCAAATAAAAGGGTGAGAAGGTATAAAAAGACTACAAGTGGCCTAAATATGAAAGAACGGCCTTATTCATTTTTCTAACTACCGGATTTTGTTACTTTTTCATTACTAATTCATAGACAAGCGGGTTTTCAACTAATTTCAAACCTCACGTTCTAAACACCAAATAACTCTCCCTAAGTTTCAACGTAACTTCTTAGCATTGCTCATTAACTTTTCTATCTTTTATTTCATGTTTTCATACATGCATACTAGACATATTTGTGACATCTTTCAAAAACATACTACTTACTATCATTAACTTAATCAGATCATGCTCAAATAGGTACATTCAACATATTCTATGCCTATTTCAACCCAAAAAATTTTAAATTTTATAAAAAAAACAAAAAGGAAGATGAGGACAACGAATCCCCATCCCCAACTCAAAAGTGAGTCGTGTCCCCACGACTCAAAAAAGACTCAAGAAAGAAATAAAATTTAAAATTAGCAGAAATATTGCACATAAAGAAATGGTAGGGAAGAAAGAAAACATACTCTTCATGGCTATTACCTCGCCTTATCAACATCCAAGATAGGTTTCTGCTGGATTTTTCTTTAATTGCTCACGGAGTGTTATGATGTACTCCTTTTCTTCTTTTAAAAGTTGTGTATTTACTCTCAAAACTTTAATGATCCAAGCATTTTCAATATTGTTATTCATCTTAAACTCACGTGTTTCTTCTTCACCCAAAATCATACTAGCTTTCCGAACAAGACACGTGATCATAGTAGGATATTGCATTAAATAACGAGATAGAAGAGACCGAAAATCGCATCACCTCCTCATAGATCATCTGTGCCACATCTTCTTCTTCTCCTCAAAATACAATTCAACAAAAAGAACGTTTTTTAGAACGTCTTACCATTAACGTAGACCAACCCAATCTTTCCATATCTCCAAGAATCTTTTTTTATTCTCCTTTACCAACTTCTTCTTCAAATACTTTCGTGTAAGCAAAAGGAAGTTCCTATAATTGTTTCTTCGGAGAAGTTATCATGGCCATTGAAGCTTTCTCTTTTTGAACGTTTTTTAGAACGTCTTACCATAAACGTAGACCAACCCAATCTTTTCATATCTCCAAGAATCTTTTTGTATTCTTCTTTATCTTCAAATACTTCCTTGTAAGCAAAAGGAAGTTCCTATAATTGTTTCTTCGGAGAAGTTATCGTGGCCATTGAAGCTTTCTCTTTTTCTTCGGGTGTAGGACCCTTGATCTGTAGAGGTCGTGTTGTTTTCTTCACGAAAGTTGGAACCTTTTTGCCCATTGAATCAAACACAGCTAGCTGACCTCTCTTCTCTTGACCTGTTTTACCCTTTGTTTTGGAACTAGAACTTTTCTTACTTGATTTCTTCTCAATAGAACCCAATACCTTGCTTTTCTTCATCTCCCTTACGGTAAATAATGTTTATGATCTCTTAATCATCTCAACTGACCCCCAACTCAAAGTTTTAACCACTCTTGAAATTTGAAACTCTTGCTTATTGGTTGTACAAGATTTATTTGGGTTAGGAAAGGTGTTTTAAAGATGATTTTCTATGTGGGTAAGATGAATTCTTGATGGATTGGTATGGATCTAAGAAATTGTTGGATGAATTTCTGAAATTTAAGCTTTTGATTCTTGGATTCAATATGTTTTGGTAAGATTTGGGTGGTTGAATCTTCTTTGTAATGTTGTGGAGAAAGGATTGGATGTGTTTTTATGGTGATTGGGTAGTGTTATGATGTTTGGGGAAGGTTTGATGAAGCTTTAATGGAGTTGGGAGAGGTTTGGGGAAGAAATAGAGGCTTAAGGATTGTAAAATTCGTAATAGATCAACCTCCTCATCCTTATAACCTAAAAAACGCAAAAATTTTCTCTCTCCAGCGGTGTCGGGCGGTATACCGGCGGTAGGGCCCGGTATACCGGAGCTACTGTTCTTTCAAATTCATGCTTCGTCAAAAAACCCGTGTTGCGAACCCGTGGGCTCGGGTTTTTGATCAGTCCGGTATACCGGAGATATGGCCCGGTATACCGGAGCTGCTTGCTTTCGAAATTTTACCTCTCGGCATAGAACACGTGACTAGTACCCGTAGGCTCGTGTTTTGACATGCAGTATACCGCCGGTAAGGCCCGGTATACCGGTGGCAGGTCAGAATACTCCCAAAATTCTGCTTTTCCTCCCAAACTCGATTTCTTTAGCACCTGAACATCAAAAACACTAATACCTTTCTTAAATATGCAATATCAACTAAAAATAACTAAACTAAACATGAATTAAAAACCTAAAAACGTAAAAGTTGCGGGTTGTCTCCCGTATAGCACTTTTATTTAACGTCTTTTAAAGTTAGACGTGTTACCTTGGTCATGGTTTGCAAAATTTAAATCCCTTACCTCTAACTCCCACGAACTTTTCAATTCTATTCTTCGTAGCCATGGATGGTTTCATCCAAAATTTCTGGGGTGTTTGCGCGTCTTGTGGTAACTTTAGTTCATTTGTAGCATTACACTCCTCTGGCAATCAATTCGTCTCTTTGGTTTCTACGCTTCATTTGTTAGAAAGAATGTACTTCATGAACTTACGATATTTTATCATTCTTGTGAGAGCTTCTACAAACGGGATGTTGATATTTAACTCGTTCACCATGTCAAGGAACTTCTTGAATTCTTTTTCATTGTTCAGCTTTTTGACACGTGACGGGAATGGTGGAGGAGGGGGTGTGTTGGTTACCACTGGGCTCTCTTTCTTTTCTGGTGTCTTCTCTGGGACACTTTTTTGTTCAATTACCTCTTCTACCTTATATTCAATTGTTTGTTCAACCACTTTCTCGGGAATAGAGGTTGGTTCTGGTTCTACTCTAGGCGGAGGTAATTGTTTCCCAACTCATAATTCAACTGCATGACAAGCGTCATCTTCTGGAGCAATAGTATCACTATGGAGTTGCCCTTTTGGCCTATTTTGCATTGCACTCGCCATTTGTGATATAGTATGCTCGAGATTCTTGATTACCTTGGACTGGGTTTGGATTCTTTGCTAGCTCATCTTCATATTTTCTTCAACTAGTTTCATCATTGAAGCCATACTTGAATTCAAACTCGAAGGTTGCTTTTGTGGAGCTTGTTGAATTGAATATTGAGGTGGTTCTTAATAAGCTTCTCTGTAAATTGGCGCTTCTAGATAGATTTATGTATAGATCATCTCTTCTTGATAAATAGGTTGTGGTTGATAGTAAGATTGAGGTCGAGGTTGATAATGAGTCTCTTGATTTCCGACCCAATTTTGATTCAGTGGGGGCTGATAATTAGTGTAACTTCCTTGAGGATGATAATAACCATTAGAGTAATGGTTTCTTTGATGAGATACGAAGGAAATTGGGGCTATATTATTCATGCAATTCTCCCATGAATGGTTTCGTGCTCCACAACCTGGACATAAAGGTAAAGTAGTACTAGATTCATCTGAGCTATTGTTCGTGCTTGTTCTCGTAATTCCTCAAGTTGTTGGTTTAACTCTTTGAGCCTTAGAGATTCTAAGGTCTCTTCTTGTTTTTCTGTTTCAATCGGCTAACTTCTCTCGATCTCAAGAACTTTCTCCATAATATTTTCAGCTTCTTCGGGATCTAATAGCACAAAACCCTTATCTCCTAACAAATCTGCTCTTCTTCTGGACTCGTTATTGAGTCCTCCATAAAACATGGTTAATGAATATTCTGGCGATGATACATGGACATCTCGCCTTCATCTCGTTAAAACGTAACCATGATTCAGCCAAACTTTCTCCGTCTTCCTGCATAAAGTGTTCGAGCTCCAACATATCTTTTAATCTTCTACTAACCGGATAAAACCGGTCTCGGAATTTGGATTGAAGCTTGTCCCAATCTGGAATAACGTGAGGGTGTTGGGTATCGTACCAATCGCTTGCACTTCCGGTCAAAAAGAACTGGAACATAATGTAATACATCTGCTCCTTCGTAACGCCTCCAGTAATATAAGCGTCACGGATCTGCATAAATTTGTGAACATACCGGACCGGATCTTGTTGTGCAGCACCGCTAATTGTCCATGATTTGCAATCTGCGCTAACATCCCTGGATCTGGTCTAAATTTAGCGGCTTGGATTTCTAGAGTGCGGATTCCGCGTGGTCGCACTCTGAATGTGATGGGAAGATCAAGTCTCCTTGGGCTTGCCATCTGTAAAATCTGTAAAACAAAAACTAAAAAGAAAAGCGTAAAATAGAACTAACTAAAATAAAAGCACTAAGTAATTGCACAAGGACTAACGATGTAGTCCCCGGCAGCGGCGCCAAAAACTTGGTGTCGCCTAAGGTGTGATAAAATAAAGATATAAATAAGTGCAAATAAACACCTAGGCTGAGCACGGTTCTGCAAGTATTACAGGACGTATTCAAATTTTAATGATAAATAGAATTCGTTCCTCAGAGACTACGAAAGTTAGAGAGAACTTATGAAATTTATTTAGTGCAGATAATGAAGCTAGAATAATAAAACGCAAGAGAAGGAAAGATAGAAAGATTTTTATTTGGTTTATAATAAAAGAATATTAAACTAATAAACTAAAGACAGAAAATTAAATAAGCTAAGAACAAGTAGTATGATAGTTTAGCCTGAGTAATTAGCAAGTAATCCCCACTAGTTTTGCCATTCTAAACATGTAAGGGTGAATCATGTAGTATTTCAATAATCGGTTTCAATTGTGCTAGGTAGTTTTAAATAGGGTTTACCTGTGTCAATAAGGAGTCCTAAGCAAACTTCTCCGGCAATTGATTAAATAGCAATACACTAAACCATGGTGATTATCTAGTTAGGTTGATTTTTAGGGTCTAAACCTTATTCTAGGCATTATGTGCTAATCATATAGTTAAATATACCGTTGTCAATGATTATCTAACTACTATGATGGTAATTCTATATGGTCATGATCCACAAAGAACACAGAATATAAATCCAACACATAAACGGAGAAATGAAACATAAATTCAATTTAAAACATATAATTCCCAAATTAGATAGATGTCAATAAAAACTAGGGTTCATACATATATGCTAAAACTCAAGCTAAATATAATTTAGTTCATACTAAGAAAAGAAAAGAAAAGAATTACAGATTCGAAGGTTGAAGGAGACATAATTGATGCACAACTCCTTCCAGACTTCTCTTCTTGTGTTGTAGCTTCTTCCTGACCTAAGGTTTTGGCCAAGGATGATTTTCTAATGATAAGAGGTTGTATTTATAGGGTATAGAAAGACATAATTCGTTTTCTTAAAGGAGAAGGTAAGTAGTGGACTCCTAGCTCAACTCAAATTCGTAACCCTAAAATATGGAATCAGCCCCGTTTTTGTTTTGGTCCTAACAGCTTGAATACTTATCCGTTTGATGCGTATGAGTAGTCGAAATTCATCGTCTCAGAAAGATCTTTAACTTTGCTCTTGACCGTTCTTCCAAATTCCTCACCGATTTTGAGATCTAAGCCAATTTGTGGTCGTGGGTGGTGAAATTCAGATTTACTTGGTAACTTTATCTTTCCATATTTTAGCTTTTGTTTTCTTATCTCCAATTTCCATGTTTATCCTCTTTCCTTTAGCTCTTAGAATTAACTTGGACTCTAATTAATTAACATATATCTTTAAAGCTTCACACTAAATAAATAATTAAACTCAATATGCTCTAAAAATAATAAATAATTAATTCAAGTCACAAAATAGTAAAGTGTACTAAATCATGATAAAATCGACCTATACTCTAATAAATACACCTAAAATGATGTCTCCAACTAATATTAAATCATCACAAATGGGGAGACATCAAAAAGCATACTGATATGTAGAGAAACCTTGAATAAAAATATAAATGGAAATTAAGAAAGAGAGATAACATAAATATTCATGAACATTGGATATGTAATACTAAAGAAATCATAAGACCAAATGAAACTGATGTTTGAGAATAAAATTTGGAATATAGATACCTTGAACAGTCTATATACGAGAGATATTAAAGAAAAAAGAGTAAATGGCATTTTTGCCCCCTGATTTTTGACCTGATTGTCAAGTTGTCCCCTAAGATTTAAAATGCGATTGCGTGCCCCCTAAGTTTTACTCTTGTGCCCCGTTACCCCCTGGTCATGTTTTCCGTCCATTTTTGTCGTTAACTCTAACGTGGCATTTCCATGTCAGCTTTTTTTTAATCCCAATTCTAATTAATCATTTAATTAAGTAAAACCAAGGGTAAAATAGGTTTTTGATAATAGTTTTAATTAACTTAAACCAAGGGTAAAATATAGTTTTAATTAATTAAAAAAAAAGAAAAAAGCTGACATTGAAATGCCACGTCAAACTTAACGGCAAAAATGGACGGAAAACATGACCAGTGGGTAACGGGTCACAAGATTAAAACTTAGGGGGCACGCAGTCGCATTTTAAATCTTAGGGGGCAACTTGACAGTCGGGTCAAAACTCAGGGGGCAAAAATGCTATTTACTCAAGAAAAAATAGAAAAAATAGAAAAAATGATTATACCAAAATTTAATTGTGAAGACCAAATGTGTATTGATTAATGTAAAAATAAAATATATACAATAAAAGAAACATATCGTAAGTTAAAAAAGGAAGATATAAATAATCAACAAATCAAAAACCAACATAAACCAACCATATCAATCAACAACGAAAATCAACTTTGGAACTTGATATGGAAAATAGAAACTCCTCCTAAAAGTAGAAACTGTTGGCATATAGCCTCCCTTAATAGGTTGTTTTAATGTGACAAATCCTCTTGTTTTAGTGTGCTAATTACTCTTGTTATATACATCCTATCTTGCACTCTAATTCATCAAAAAACACAATCTTTATCATTTACATCAAAGCTTTATTGTCATATCCTAAGAAGCTAATTTTCATACAAATACTTTTAACTTTATCTTTGTATACATTCAAAATTAGCTTTCGTGATCAACTACAAAGTTTCTTAGAATGATGTTTCCAACAATTCTCGTGAAGAAGGGTTTCTGATCCGAGCATCGTAGTAAAAGTTATATTCATTAAAAGGTGTTTTAGACCTTTGGTGCGGTACACCGGACCGGTATACCGGCGGTACGAGCGGTATACCGCCAGCAGCACGGACTACACCACGGACCAGGGCTAGTCCGTCAGAAAGCAAGTGAATTAAGCAAGCGTTAGTGCGGTACACCGGACCAACCCCGCGGTGCACCGCAGGTTAGGGTTTTCTGCAGCAAAATGAAGACAAAAGGCATATATCCGTTGGGGATATTAAGATATCCGTTGGAGACAAGTCTTATGACCGTTGGGAGCATTTTGCAGCTATAAATTGAAGGTCTTTCAAGGCTACAACTACACCTTCAACCCATATACACTAAAGGGCTTAATTATTATCATCCAAGAAGGTGTCAAAAGCTATACATTGTCATATCTACTCAATTAAGGAGTTAATCCAATAAACCACAAAGTTCTATCTACTCAAGAGGAGTCTTTCATGCTTAAGTGTTATATCTACTCATTAGGAGATTGTTAGCAAAGTAGTTTCACCCTTTAAACTCTTTGTATTTATCCTCTTAAGTCTAGTTCTTGTAATAGATAGATTAAGAGAGAATTTGAGTATCGGGAGTATACTCGGTGTCCTTGTGTTTTTTATTACACAAGAGTTTCCTTCGTGGTATCGAAGAGGTTATCCTTCGTGGTATCGAAGAGGTTGTAAGGGTTATTGTGTTCTCGACCCGGTTAAGAGAGACACGGAAGCTTAGTGAAAAGCTTGAAATCCTAAGGAGGCTTCCTTAGGTAGTGGATGTAGGGAAACCGAACCACTATAAATCGTGTGTATCTTTTTATCCCTACACTCTTTATTTTTCGCACTTTATATGTTTGATTATATGCTAGTATGAATATTGTGATATTGATTATCTGGTTTATCTAACTTAGATCATCTAGCATAGTAAGAGAATATAATTTCATTTTACTTGTTTAACTTCTATATCAAACCTCTAACTTATCCATTGCATGATCCCTTAAGAGTTTGATATATTAGTTGACTTAGAATCTTCTCTTTAAAACATATAATTGTCCAAAAGATTTTTAATTAGGCATTAATCTTATTAGTAATCCTATTCACCCCCCTCTAGGACTTTCAGAAACTTCACGTGGAGAGCAATAAGAAACCTTTTACCGACGGGGGAAAACCTAATTAAACGTAAATGTAGTAAATGCAGTAAATGTAATATATGTAAAATATGTAATAATAATATGGAAACAGTAGAACATATTCTCTTTAGATACTCATGGGCTAAAGGAGTATGTTTTGCTAGTCCATTTAATATCAAAACTGAAAATGATTTAGATCCTAAACCATATTCAAGAAATGACCAAAAAATTTAAAAAAGAAGATAGGATACTTGAACTTATTTGTACAATTTTATGGTAAATTTGGAAAGAGAAAAATAACTTTATATACAATAATAAAAAATGTGAGCCAATAACTATTGTTACTAAGGCAATAGCAGTACGGAAAAGATATTATAAGATATCAAACCCTAATGACACTAATTTTCTGGAAAAAGATCTAGGGTTAAATGAAATAAACGAACTAGGTGTAAGAAATAATTCGGAAAACCTACTTAATACTAAAAATAATCACAAATTTAAAGATAAATGGAAAAAACCACCTCCAAATAAATTCAAAATTAATTGTGATGTTGCTTTCTCTGAAAAATGAGCAACTATTGCATGCATTGTAAGGACCTCTAATGGTGAATTTGTATTAGGAAAAAATTAGAAAACCGAGGCAGATTCAGTGTTAGAAGCAAAAGCCACGGGGATCTTAAAAGCTACGGAAATGGCATCACGGATCCCTTTTGGAAGCGTAATTATCGAGAATGACGTCGAAAAGATTATGAAGCCCCTTTCTTCTAGTCTAGACATTCCGAGTCATTCAATTAAACATATTGTCTGTGATATCTATTTTTTTGCTGGACTTTCAAAACATATCCTTTACTCTTATTTCTAGGAGTAGGAACGTGACAGCCGACTGGGTTGCAAACAGGAGATTCTGAGCACATTGTTTGGTATTGGGATACTTGTATTCCTCCCTAGTTGGCTAATATTTTTAGTTGTGATAGCGAGCCGATAGGGGTCGGCTAGATTTGTAACCTTTTGAAACTTATTATCTATCTATATATTATGCTTTGGAACAAAAAAATATCCATTGATCTAGTCTAGATGTTGTTTTATTTTCAGTTTTGATATTTAGTGGATTAGCAAACCCAACAGCTTTAGCCCACAGGCATCTAACAATTATATGTTCTACCGTTTCAATACAGTTATTACATATTTTGCATATATTACTATTACTACATTTACGTTTTACTAAGTTTTCCTCAGTAGGTAAAAGATTTCTCATTGCTCACCACATAAAGTTGCTAATGGGAGTTCTCATTTTCCATATTAAATTCCATAAATGATTTTCATTATTAATCGACAAGGTTGGTTTATTTTGATTTTTGATTAATTGGTTATTATAGTCTTTTTTTAAAAATTTATGATATGCTTCTTTTACTGTAATATCCAATTTTCACAGTAATCAACACACTTTTGGTCTTCACATCTGAAGTTAGGTATTATCATTTTTCTATTTTTTCTCTAATATTACTAGGATAAAGATTGTTTAAGAGGTCTAAATTCTAAGTATTGTTTTCTTTAATGAGTTGATTTACCTAAAGGATCTCAGGAGTTTTGGGTTTTATATTCTGTTTATTATTACAAATCCACTTACCATCGTGAATTTTTATATTCTTTTTCATCCTTAATTTCCATTTTATATTATTATGAAAGTTTTCCCTACATATGAGGACACTTTGCCAACCCCAAAAGAAAGAACTACCTAACTTAGTATCTAAAAAGTTATATTTATGAAAATATTTACTTTTTAACTATTTGTGTAATAAAGAATCTTTTTTATTAGCAATATTTAGGGGTTTAGTAAAGGAGAAGTTGGTACATTATTAAGGAGTTTTTTGTTGACTTCTTAGTTTTTATGGAGTAGTCTAACCACTAGACCAACTATGATTTTTTTAAGTTGTTAGGTTCACTCTTTTCAAATTTTCTTTTTTATGGTCTAATTTGCCAAATTGAGTCTTAATTATTTTATATTTATGATCTAAATAAAACTCTATAGAAATGAAAAAAAAAAATTCCTTAACTTTGGGAAAGTGCATTAAGTCGCAATACACCTCTGTCACAAATTCTCATATAAAAAAAAATGAAAAGTTTACATTCAATCAATTAACGAATGTCTTACGTAAGCCATACTCGCCACCTTACATAGAAGGCCTTTTCCTAAATAAATCCAAAAACCACTGCAATGATTTGTTATCACATTGCACCTGCCTTTTCCTAAAGAAAGACCATAGCCACTCAACTGAATGATCTGTCTTCACTTTTGCATCCACAGTATGTGTGGTATGTATTTCGACGTCGATTTGAAGTTAGGCATGGAACAACTTTTAGCCAAAATTGCTATGCAAAGAGTCAGAGCCGGTCTTGCTAATTTGAAGGCCCCAGTCAAAACTTTAAATTGGACCCTAAAACGGTTAATCTTTAAAAAAATTAAGGTACAAAATTTTCAACGAAACCAACAACTTCTAATTTATATTATATTACGTAGTTTTATTAATATATTGTTTAATTAATTATAATAAAATACAATAAAAAAACAAACATAATACTTTATTAAACAACAATTTTTTATTTATACATCTTTTGGTTAAAAATAGTTTTTAAATGAAATATGATTTTTTTTAATTAAATATTTTAATGAGTATTATATATTAATTTGATTTTAAATATACACAGTATAAAATAATGGTGTCACGCTATTATTATAAAACAAATTATTTTTATTATAATATTGTTTCATTCATTATAACATTGTAGAAATTAAAAAAATAATTTCTTAAATTATAATGGAAATATGGAAAAATTAATAAATATTTTAATAAATATCATAAGTTTATTCGATTTAAAATATAAAAATAATAAATTAGTTAGCCTTATTAAAATTGATATTTTAATAAATATCATAAGTTTATTCGATTTAAAATATAAAAATAATAAATTAGTTAGCTTTATTAAAATTGTATTTCATTTATTCTAATGAGATTGATAAAACTAACATAACTGAGAGGGATTTGAACTTGGATCAACAACATAGAAGCAAGACAACTCTACCAATTCAGCTAGCAAATGCTATTGTTCAAATAAAGAACCTTGAACGTCTTATATGAATAATAAATTTATAAATTTATATACTCGACAAAATTTGGGCCCCCCGAGCAGCTCGGGGCCCTGTGCGGTCGCCCTAGTTGCACCTGCCCAGGTCCGGCCCTGCAAAGGGTAATAGCAGCCATATAACCTAATCTAATAAGAAAGACTTTACCCATGGAATTCAACTCAGGTGGCTGAGATTGACCCCTTAGTCTATGCATAATCAATTCACATAACTGCATTAGAGGCAATCTTAGTGGATCAAATGGGCCAAATGTTGGATTACCATCGCCGCCACCTCCACCTCCTCCATCACCACCACCACCACCACCTCCACCACCACCACCACCACCACCACCACCTCCACCGCCACCTTCAACTCCACCTCCACTACCAACGCCGCCTGCAAGCTTGTTTTCTAAGTCAAAATACCTCTGCTTTTCACGCCTTCGGTTTGGGGAATGTCGCGACCAAGAGACGATGATGTGGACAGAGCTCCAGTTTGCGGAATTGCCTCGTTGACTCGAACAAGAAAAGCTGACGTGGACAGAGCTCTGGTTTGCGGAATGGCCTCGTTGACCCGATCAGGAAATGCTGACGTGGACATAGCTTCGGTTTGCAGAATGGCCGTGTTGACGCGACCAAGAATTGCTGACGTGAACAGAGCTACAGGTTGCGGAATGGCATGGTTGACGCGACCATGAGATAATGAGTAGAGGGCTCGGTTTTGAGCAATGAAATATGGCAATTGCGGGTCAGATCAGGGCCGGACCTGGGCAGGTGCAACCAGGGCGACCGCACAGGGCCCCGAGCTGCTCGGGGGCCCAAATTTTGTCGAGTATATAAATTTATATATTTATTATTCATATAAGACGTTCAAGGTTCTTTATTTGAACAATAGCATTTGTTAGCTGAATTGGTAGAGTTGTCTTGCTTCTATGTTGCTGGTCCAAGTTCGATTCCCCCTCAGTTATGTTAGTTTTATCAATCTCATTAGAATAATGAAATACAATTTTAATAAAGCTAACTAATTTATTATTTTTATATTTTAAATCGAATAAACTTATGATATTTATTAATTTTTCAATATTTCAATTATAATTTAAGAAATTATTTTTTTAATTTCTACAATGTTATAATGAATGAAACAATATTATAATAAAAATAATTTTTTTTATAATAATAGCGTGACACCATAATTTTATACTGTGTATATTTAAAATCAAATTAATATATAATACTCATTAAAATATTTAATTAAAAAAAATTATATTTCATTTAAAAACTATTTTTAACCAAAAGATGTATAAATAAAAAATTGTTGTCTAATAAAGTAGTATGTTTGTTTTTTTATTGTATTTTATTATAATTAATTAAACAATATATTAATAAAACTACGTAATATAATATAAATTAGAAGTCGTCGGTTTCGTTGAAAATTTTGTACCTTAATTTTTTTAAAGATTAACCGTCTTAGGGTCCAATTTAAAGTTTCGCCCGGGGCCTTCAAATTAGCAGGACCGGCTCTGCGGTCAGATAAAAAACTTTGGGTGTCCCCGTCGTAAACGACTGATTCAGAGATAGTTTTTATGGAGGAAGAAATTTTAGTGCTGACGAATACTGAGTTTCTCATTATTTTTGATGTATTAATTCGATACTTTGATAAAAATGATACATATATATAGGATACGGGAAGGAGAGTTTTAAGCTATTTTGAAAGTAAACACAAAGATTGCTTGCCTACGGGAAGGAGAGTTTTAAGCTATTTTGAAAGTAAACACAAAAATTGCTGGGAAAAACTTGGATAAACCATACCCCAAATGTAGGGCCGTAATTTTGTAATTAAATATAATATTTTGATGAAAGAGATAGACATGGTTCTTTGTGCAAGATTTAGTGTTTGTTTTACATTTTTTTCCTTTTGCCTTTTGATATATCGTGTTTAAAAGTTTAGAATTAATAATATTTTTTATGTAGCAATCAAAAGAGAAACTTCTACATTTTAATGTTTATTGTACTTTATAACTTTTTATAATACTTTTATAGTTTATTTTGTATTACGTTAACAAAACATTAACTTTCTATATATATATAAGAAATTATATTATTATCTAATATATCAAAATATTAACAAAAAAAATTATACATTATTAGGACAAAAAAATTTACTTTATATTTGGATTAAAAAAAAGATATTATATAAAAAAGTAAAAAATTTAGAATATTGACAACTTTTCATAAGAAATTGATTAACAATAAAAAAAAGTATAATTTTATTTCGCAGTACATCTAAGATCAAATGATAGTAAGACTATATTTTTATTGGGATGTTTTAATTAAATTTAGGGGTGAACTATCCACTCCTATATCTAGTAATAGTCTTATAAATTCATATAATAAATAGTTAGCACCAATTATAGCCACCCAACTTATACATCCAATTTGCGAACAAATTTATTTGTTCAGAGACGTGTGTAAGAACAAAACCCTCCTGACAGGGGTTGAGGCAGGAAATTTTGTTAGAGGGTTCGGAAGCAACGCTCCTGAATTGTTTTTACTCTCTTTGCACGATAAGTTTATATATTATAGCAAAAATTGCAAAATATGTCCTTATATTATGCGAAAATACGGTCCCTATATTATGTAGAAAATTGTAATATAAGTTCAGATACTAATTTTTTAAATTAGTTATCCTATAAATTTTTTTTATACAAAATAACATATATTTTGTTGGCAAAAAAAAAAACTATAAATAAAAGAATTTAAAATCTAATAAATTAAGTTTTAAAAGTTAGGGGGGTCAAATGAATTTTGTAAATATTTTGAGGTTTAATTACTTACACTTGTTTTTAAGGTAGTTATAATTTTTTTTTTTAAAACCAGGAAGGACCATGGACTCCCTATGAATCACGTAGCTCTTTCTCTACCTACCGACTGACAATCTCCTTACACTTCATAAGTGTCGCATAAGAATGACCCCCGATATTCCCAATGCATATCTATACAATTTAATCCCAAATTAAGGTTTAACACGTCTCTAACTAACGTATTTTTTGTCAGGACTATGAGCTTTCTGCAACTCTCGCCTCCTCATGCCTGAGTGTAATTTTTAATAAATAAGTATTGCTCAATTTATATTTTTATTTGAGAAAAATAAGATATACAAAGATAATTTATCAATATTATTTTAATATCAATTAAGTTCACAGTATATTTAGTATAGTTATAAAATACTTTAAAGGTTTTTAAATTGTAAAGTTAAATTTTATATTTATATGGCTTTTTACAAATTAATTTTTTCATAGTTTTTTTATGTTTTATATATTTTATTCGAATTAACTGTAACTAACATATAACCCATCTTATACATATAAAAAAATTACTTTTGTATGAATTCAATTTATTTACCAACAAATTAATAATATTCTCCCAACCAATGGGATAATAGATATTAAATTAATTTTCTATCAGTTACTTTCATCTAAAAAAATAAGTTTATTTCATATCGTATTTTTTCAATAAAAAAAAAGTTACAAAAATGAAAGGAATTAAAAAGCATAAAAAAGAAAAGATTTGTATAAGAAAAAATGTCATATTTTTCTTTTCAAAAATTCTAACAAAATATTATATTTATTAAAAATAGTCATCTATCAATTATTATTATTCTCTATAACTACACCACATTTCTTTTTAAAAAAATTAAAATTTAAAATTCGTATGAATTTACCTTTTTTATATCATCCTCATAATATAATATATAATTTTTCTAGCTCTCAGTTTTTTTTTTTTTTTGTTCGGTAACTTTCAAATATAATAAAAAAACTAATAGATATATGTAGACATATGTAGACATTATAAAAAGTTATTACACAAGAAAGGCAAAAAAAAAAATTGTAAAACAAACACTACATTTTCCGTCCAAAAAAAAAAAAAACACTACATTTTTGCACAAAGAACCATGTCTATCTCTTTCATCAAAATATTTTTAATTACAAAACTACGGCCCTACATTTGAGGTATGGTTTACCCAAGTTTTTCCTAAGATTACTGGTCTGTCATGTTTAATGTGTTTGAGTTGAAGCGCCAAAAAATAGGTAGAAGTAGTTTTCGAATTTATATTTGTGTAAAGAGTATATAAGCTTGAGCTAACTAGCTACATTACATGTACACCACAAGAACTAAATATAACAAATATAAAGCTCTCTTGCAAAATTAACCTGCATTTACATTTTTCCCCTTCTTTAACCTAAAACCCGCCGCCGCCATCGTCCCTCTTCTTTTCTTTTTCTTTGGCGACGGCGGCACCTCCTCCCTTTGTTTGTCTCCTATCTAGCTGTTCCTTTTCTGTTTTTCTAGAGTTTTATTTTTCTTTTTTTGTACCGTTACCCCACCCTAGCAGAGTGCCTTATCGCCGCCACTACCACCCACCTACCTTACGCCGCCGCCTCCCCCGTTTCCAGTTACAACTAGGTCAGTTTGTGCTCCTATCGCGTATTCGATGTTTGGATTGGAAATGTTTGGTTTGGGCTGGACCCGTTTGGTTTTGGGCTGGATTTGTTTGGTTTCTGTGATGAATCTGTTTGGTGTGGGCTGTTTCCGCTTCCAGTCGTGGTGTTCGGCTTGAGCAGCCAAGGATCCTTTCGCTTCAAGAGTGGATTTATGGGTCATTGGTTTGTTTTTCTACCTTCCTGTCTTCTGATAATGGTTACAGGTGGTGTTTCGAGCCGCCAACGATCTGTTCGCCAAACTTGGAGTTTTATAAGCCTTTGGTTTGTATTCTTATCTTTCTGTATTCCCATAATTGTTACAAGTGGTGATTCACGTAGGGTCAGGATTTTAGGATTAGCAAAGATGGAAAATAGAAGTTTTGGGTGTTTGCCGTTCACTCGAAACTACTTATTTTTGTACTTTTCTGGTTTGAATTTCCTGCCCTGTGTCTTTGTGGGATTTCAGAATAGGGGTTGTCTGTGTTGGTTTGCTAGTTTTTGTTGCAGGTTGTCAGTTTGGTTTGGTTGTGGCAGAATCGATTTGGTGTCCTCTCGATGTGGAAGTGAACATAAAGGGTGTTTGCCGTTCACCTTTTATTCAAGTTCTTCTATCTCAGATGGTACATTAAGAAGTTTACTGCCCTGTCTCCCTTATTGGCCGTTTTTGTTTTGCTGGAGCTTTCCTTCTCGTTTTCGTGGGATCCGTTGTCTCTTACTTCGCTGCCGTGTAATTTCCCCTTTCCATCTCCACCCTTTTCACCCTTTAATGTGGTGCATTTTCCACCCATGGCGGTGGTGCAATCTCCTGAGTATGGTTGCTTGCCTATATGGATATTCGCCTGCTTTGCGGCTTTTTTGCCGGTTTGTCGATTGCTTTGTGTTTGGACGGTTGGTCGGTCTTGCAGCTCCTTGTTCCTTACTGGATGATCGGATAGAGTTTTGGAAATTGTTCGGTAAACGACGTGGTATAACGTTTTCCTACTTGACGTATGTTTGGTTTGTTTTTCCGTATTTTTCTTGTAATGTTTGTTTGTATCGTTAGTTTCTGGGATTGGTTGGACAATCTGTGTATTCAGTAATATTTTAATCTATATATCAATTTGAAAAAGAAAAAAAGTAAACATTAATAATATTAAAAAAAATTAGGATAGACACAAAAATGGTAACACCCACTTGATATAACAGAAGATAAACGACACGGCTTAAGAGTTCTATTTCCTTGTTTTTTTTAATCCCTATGAAGCTTCTTCCTAAATAATACTAAGGGAATATGATATATCGGGGTTTATTCAAGTTTCTGGTAAGTTTTGAACCGGAACGGGAGATCGGGGTTGGAGTGAGGTTACTCTTGCTCAGGGCTAAAATTACACGAGCTTATGCGATGATCACAAAGGGAACAATCGAGCCGGTTTCTAGTGTGTTTGTTAACCTTGTGAACGCGGATTTCACGGCTAAACAAAAGGGACTACGAATTAGCGAAAAACGTGTCCAGGTCGATTCATCACCAGAATGTCCGTTAGAATCGAGTCAGGTTCAGATAACGAACGTTGATTCGAAATTTGCGAGTGCTTTGAGTGTTAACGGGAATATTAGTATCGAAGGGAGGGTTAAGTGGTAAGCCTCATCTTACGGTTGTGGGGAGTATCAGTGTGGATGTCAGTTTAGAGGGAAATCTTAACTTAGTCAAGTTAAATAGCAGGGGATGATTAAGACTATTTGATAAATTATGACGATATGATTTTTTCAATTAATTTGACTATTAACTTCTTTGCTAAAGAAATCTCTTAACTAGTATTTTTTAAGGGTGAATTATATATAGGGTACTAGAGACAAATTGTCTTCTCTATAGAGTAGTTTCTTAAATGGCATTCTTCTTAGGGACCTGAATTTTGACAATAGTCTTTCCTACCCTTACTATCACTAAAAGACAAAAAAGTGTGATGTCACTATTTCTCTCTCCTCTACCTACCACTACCCACCTACCTCCAACTTCCCACCACCTACCACCGACCTCCTATCACCGACCACCGACCACCGATCTCCGACCACGGACCTCAGGCCACCAGTCATCGGAAAAAACATAGAGTATCGGAAAAAACATAGAGTATCGGAAAAAACTGAGAGTACTCTCTAAAATTGCTGAGTACTCCGACAATTTGTTGAGTACTCCAAGAATTAAAAAGATACTCTATAAAAAAAGTCGGAGTACTCTATGAAATATAGAGAGTACTCTATGAAAAAGAGAGAGTACTCTATAAAATATTAAGAGTACTCTTTAAAATTAAATAAATACTCTTAAAAATCATATGTATCTATTAAAAAACATTTCTATTCAAAATTTAAACCATTTACAATATATAAATAAAAAAAAAACCTAAACTAATTACAAGTTGACAAGATCTGGTCAAACCAGATCTGAAAAAAGAAAAAAAAATACACTTAAAGCGTGCGTACACAGCACGCGAGAAAAAAAAATGAACAACAGCAGCGAAGCTCCGGCCTGCACAGATCGGAGGTTCCACCACGATTTGAATCACCGGAGCTCTCTCACCCTCGCACCTCCGGCTAGCACCACCACTCGAGCTAAAACCAGCGGCAAGCACTCAACTCCGAGCTCCACTCGAACCACGATTTGAAGAAGATGAAGCCGAGCTCGCTGTGAAGACCTACGAGCTACTGCCGCCGAGCGCCGGAGCTCCTCCAGTCGCGCAGCCATGGGATGTGTGAAGAAGACGAAGCTTCTGCCGCCGAGCGCCGGAGCTCATCCATTCGCGCAGCCATGGGATGCTGTGAAGAAGACGAAGCTTCTACCACCGAGGCCGGAGCTCCTCCATTCGCGCAGCCATGGGATGCTGTGAAGAAGACGAAACTTCTGCCGCCGAGCAACCACCACCACGCAGCTCAGCTCTTTTTCTTCTTCGCGCAGCCATTGCTCCTCCATTGCTCAGCTGTTTTTCTTCTTCGCGCAGCCATTGCTCTTCACAGATCCGTGCTGCCATTCTCACGAACCAGTCTTCTGCGATACATTAAAGATGTAAATCACAAAGACAAACTGGTGGTGGTGTGTTTTAGTGGTGGTGGTACGTTTCAGTGGTGGTGTGTTTTAGTGGTGGTGGTGTGTTTTGGAGCTACTCACGGAGGGGAGAGATTGGGAGGAGAGGGAGGTGAGAGAAGCTGGATCTAGATCTGGAATTATTATTTGTGGTTTCTAAATTAATATATATAGGAAAAGAAAAAATAAAACGAGGGTAGAAAGGTAACAGGGGTTTTGGGGGTCATGTGTTAAAAAGTTGTTGAGGTCTTTAGTAAGAAGAGGCTCTAGGCCGGGTCTCCATCTTGAAGAGGGGGGTGTGGTCAAGACCCTAGGTGTAATTATCTCATTTTTTAATGATTATAATATTTTTTATTGGATTTTTTAACTAATAATAAAATATTTACAAATATAATATTAATAATTGATTTTTTTAAAACTTAAATATATATAACACATTTAAATTTAAAAAAATAAAAAACTGTAGCAAAGTGAAATTGAAGATAAATATTAGTTTTAAAAAAAATTAAGTAATTATTTATTTACTAAAAATTGATATATAATTTTTTATTGTAAAATTTAAAAAGTAAATATATTATATATATTATGAAGTGGAAAAAGAAATGAAAAAAGCATGTGTGGAGAATGAAATGTTAGCTACATGTGTTGATAAAATCATGTGAATAGGGATGTATAGAATAGGGATCAATACAATTGGGAAGCTATTGGAGACCTAAAATGCATTAGTCAAACCCCAATTGTAAGAAAAAGCTATTCTATGGAGCCTCTTGGACTTAGCCTTAGGCATGTATGGAATATACTTGGGGAACAGAATGTGAATGTGAGTTTTATGAGTGTGAGTAGGACTGTTAAGAGGACTAAAGACTATTATGGCCATTGGTGTTGATGAGGAACCGAGTAAACCTACACTTAAGAAGATTGGTGAGGTTTCGGCTGAAGAGGAGTTTGTGTTTTTGAAGCTTTAGAGTGGGGAAATTCTATGTTTAGTAGTTATGTGTTCTATATGTTGTTGGTATATTGTGGATTTTGAGTTTGGCATAGTTTGATAAAGAAAGGGAAAATGATTGCTTTGGTATGTTTTTGGTTGAAGCGTGAATGACTGACCCTTATATATAATAGATTAGGGTGAATAACTATATAGTACATATTCATCTTTTTCTTGAAATATTGGGGTGTAAGATCTAAAGTTAGTCATTTATCCATTTCATCACAAGAACGTGATATATTGGTTGTAAGATCCTTGACCTCTTCTGAAGTGGTTAGTATTGACATTCTTGTTGTTGCTTAACCACCTCTGTAATCTCGATCTTCCTTAATTGCTCACAACATAGCTTTAAATGTTCCTCATGTGGATTCACTATGCTTTGAATTGATGATGATGTTGATAAGTATATTTAACTTTTAATGTGTTCTTTGGTCTGCACATAATAACAAGATTAATGAGATATTTAAAACATATACACACAAGCACACATAAGTGATTGAATACATTATTACCTTGCAGTTCATCCTTCATTAAATTCCTCGTTTTGTAAACCTTGCTTTGTTGAATCAACTTATGCGATTTACCCATATGCTTGTGAGAAGGTGTAGATTTGCAATGTTAATTAAACACAAGGACCAATGGTGCAAATGTACAATTAACCCTATATACATACACATCTAAAAAACATAGGCCTACGGCTAAATAGATTAACAGATAAGAAATCTCAAAACCTTCCACTAAACTATAAATTCAAATAACTAATCTAAATAAATAGTAAAAAATGAAAAATTAAATTAAATTATATGAAATAGTCTACTACGCTTTCAAATCTGCTATTTAAGGTTAATATTAAGTAATTTTACAAAATAGTTAATATTTGGATTTAAGCTGTAATTAATTGAAAAAAAGCTAATATAGGGACCGACAGTGCAAATTCTGTATAATATAGGGACCTGCAATGCAAAATCTGCCTAATACAGGGACCAACCATGCAATTTTCGCATTATATAGGGACTTATATAAATCCCTATATTATGAAAAAATTGCACGGTTGGTCCCTGTATTATTCAAAATTTGCACTGCAGCTCCCTATACAGAATTATAAAGGTAATTTGCACATTTGGTCCCTGTGCTATGGGAAACGCCTCAACTAAGACCCTTTCACAAGGGTATATTTTATAATCTTTGGATAATACTTCATGGAAAACATAATTATATTAGACTATCTGCTTAACAGAGGGACCAATTGTGCAATTTACCCAAACTAATACTAGCTTAAATACGATAAATTACCTGCCCAGGGGTATTAGAATCTGGATTTTCTGGTGCAGGTTCCTCAAGTCTCTGCTTGCTGCTTGAAAATCAATCATTATCTGGATAACCAAAACAATATAAGACTAGTTATTATTATTATTATTATTATTATTATTATTAGAGTAAATAACACTTTTGCCCCCTGGGTTTATACGCGATTGACAGGTTGCCCCCTAAGTCTTAAAATGCGCCTCGTTGCCCCCTAAGATTTACTTTTGTGACCCGTTACCCCCTGAGTGCGTTTTCCGTCCATTTCCTCCGTTAAATATGACGTGGCAATTCCATGTCATATTTTTTCTTTTTTTTTTAAACCCTAATCTTAATTAATTATTTAATTAACTTAAACCAAGGGCAAAAAAGAAATTTTATAAATAGTTTAAATATTATTAATAAAAATAATAAACCCCTCCCTCCTCCCCCACCCCACCCCACCCCACCCCACCCCACCCCACCCCTACACCTTCTTCTTCCCCATTCTTCTTCTTCTTCCTGTTCATCTGGTTCTTCTAAAAAATAAAAAAAAATAAAAATCAAGCAAACCTATGCTTTCATACCCTCATCTTCCAACTGGAGCATCTCGCTCACTTGATAATTCAAGATCAAGTCTTATCTTGTATCTTTTATCTTTGCCAAGCAAAACATCAACTAATTTATAATTCTTATCTACAAATCTCATCTCAAACAAAACAAGTCTAATATTAAAGAATTTAGAAAATGTGAATAGTACTACTAATGCAAAAAGTGGAAGCTCAAATGTAATCAAATAAATCCTACCTGCATAAGAGAGAATAGAAAAAAAATAAAAAATAATACCAGATTTGAATATGGATAGAGAGAGACATAACTACTTAATCAAAACAGCTTGAAGCATATAGCTTTTAAGTTCAGGAATGAGAGAAAACCAATGTAATTTTTGTGTGACCTCAACAGACAAACTCGTGTTTGATGAAAAGAAAGAGTCTAAAATTGATTTGTTTCTTTTAACAGTTAAAGTGGAAGACATAACGGTGGAAATTGATCCTAATACTTTACCAGATGTCTTAGACTTCCATTCTGGTCCATACACTGCCCAAAACACATCAAACTTGTCTTCATCTATCCTCACTAAAAACAGATCTTTACACATATTCATTTCAATTTCCGGAATCATTTCAGATAAATTATATGAATGTAACAAATCTTTTTCGAAGTCCAATACATATAACATCTGGGTTGTTACGTTTTGTCCTAAAAAGAGCATCAATTGTCCGGACACCATAGCAGATTGTTCTGGCAAATAAGAAAGATCATTAAGATCTGATAAATCTATATTTACATACGGCATCCATTTTCTTCTTACAACATTTTCTTCAGCTTCATACTTGTATAATCCGAATGACCTAAGATTACCTTGACGGGTTAATTTGTTATCAATACCAGCAACTATAAAAGCTCTATCGTCACTTTTGACTACTCCTACTATAGCCTTTGCATAAATTCTTTTAAAATATTCATTATCCATCCATTGTTTTTTTACTTTTTTTTCTTCTTCAGAAAGAATTCGATGATAAATTCTATTTAAAAATGCCTTCTCATCTTCTTTTCTTTTTTTATCAGAAAGTCTAAATCTTCCAAAACGTGGAGGCCGAATTGCAATGGGTTGTTTAGATCCTTCCCCCCCCTTTAACAAGATTTTTTTTTTTTTTTAAGAAGAACCAGGTAAGGAAGAGAAGATGAACGGGGAAGAAGAAGATGGGGAAGAGAGGGGGGAGGGGGGTCTCGGTGGGGGGGGGGGGGGGTAGGGGTTTTTATTTTTATTTTTATTTAATAATATTAAAAGTATTGTTAAATTTCTACTTTACCCTTATTTTAAGTTAATTAAACATATAATTAATATCTGGATTAAAAAAAAAAAAAAAATATGACATGGAATTGCCACGTCATATTTAACGGAGAAAATGGACGGAAAACGCACTTAGGGGGTAACGGGTCACAAAAGTAAATCTTAGGGGGCAACGAGGCGCATTTTAAGACTTAGGGGGCAACCTGTCAATCGGGTATAAACCCAGGGGGCAAAAGTGTCATTTACTCTTATTATTATTATTATTATTATTCAGGAAATAACAATAATGACGATAAAACCTAGAACGGAATGAGAAATTTTATCAAACAGGTCTGGTAAAGTAAGTATCTTTGAGAGAGAGAATGGAAAAGTATTAAAATCTACAATTACCTCAAACTCTTTAGCACTAGCTGATAGATTTACTTCCACGTTTATGAAGGTGCTATTGAATCCGTGGTGCTCCTTCCTCATCTTATGGAAATTGAGAGACATGATGAATTGGTGTGGAGAGTAGGAGATAGGAGGTGGGAGATGAAAACTGTCTAGAAAAATAAATAATGGAATAGTACTAATATTTTTCGGCTTTGTTTTTATATTCATATATATCACAGTTCGGCCTTGAGTGACTTAACGGGGTTTGGAATTATAAAAAAAAAAAAAAAAACCTAAATGGTTTCTTATTTATTGCTTTTTTAGTCCCTAGAGTTCATACAAAAGTTTTATTAAATCATTTATATTTTATTTTACGAACTTACATGATTAGTTTGTAAAAGATAGTGAGTGTTTATATAAAATTTGGATGTACTGATCAAAGAAAGGAAAAAGAATTCATTTTTAGATATATGAGTGAATGAGATTTAAGATTTTGAAAATTGATTTTTTGCTTTATAAAGAATGAAAAATAAATTTTAAATTTTCTAAAGGATTTCAAGGATGATCAAATACTAAAATACACTTATCTAATACAATACTAAAAGATAAAAAAAAATATTGAATGTTGAGTGTTGACACTATTCATTTCTAGCCACCACCCACAGACCTCTGGCTACCCCACCGACCTCCGACCTCAGTCCACCACCGTCGACCCCCGACCACCACCGCCGACCTCCGACCACCACCTACCACCAGAAAAAGTATAGAGTATCGGAAAAGGTATAGATTATCGGAGAAAGTATATAGTATCGGAACAAAATTTATTGAATATCGTAAAGTTTGATGGGTACTCCATAAAAAAGTAGTGAGTACTCTAAAAAAAATAATGAGTATCTATACAATTAAATGAGTATTCTGTAAAATAAATGAGTATACAATAAAATAAAATCAATGAGTATTTTATTACATTTCAAATATATTAAAAAAGAAAAAACAAAATACACTAATTACAAAAAGAATTATTGCACCCTTCTTCTTCTCCGGCCACGAACTACGTCTCCCTTCTTCTTCCATCTTGAAACCGGAGCAAAAAATAAACATAACAACTTTCTCGAGCTACTCCGAAGACCCTTGGAAAATCAGCGAAGCTTGGCTCCAAGACCTATCACCATGGGAAGCAGCGAAAGCGGAGGAGCCAGGCTCTAACGCAATGCAGATCCATGGCGGCTTTCTCAAGCTCTGTTTCTTCACATGATCTTGCTAGAAATCACCATAACAACTGTCTCAAGCTACTCTGAAGCTCAGTTTTCTCGATCTCGCCTCAGATATTAACCAAGCTCAACTTTCTCGTGGGAAAGATAGAGGTGCTCCGGCGATGCTTGCTTGTGTAGAGAGAGGCCAGAATGGAGTAGATCTTAACTCGCCGGAATGGAGAGAGGCCGGAATGCATTGCAACACAAGAACACCATCAAAGCCCACGACTGAAGCTCCGTCAAAGCTCTGTCATATAACCTCTGTTGGTGGTGGTCTTGCTTGAACAAAATCTCGAACTCCTAGGTATTCTTCCTCGAGCTCATGGCGGCAGATATCACGCCTATCTCACGGCTATGCCTATCTCACGACTGCTTGGTCTTCTCGAAGGTAGCTTTGCTGGTTTAGCCATGACAGATTCGAAGTCCTCACCAGAAGAGAGAAACAAAAATAGCAGATTCAAAGTTAGCTGGAGAGAGAAACAAAAAAGCTGCGTGTGAGTGTGAGCAAATAACAATTATCATCTGAGTTGTTATTTGCCTCATCAAATAGATTAGAAAGAAAAGTGAAATATCAAACTATGATAAAGGAAATTGAAACCAATCAACTTGCATGTGCATGTGCATGTGCAAGGAGCCTCCAATTTTTTATTAACCTCATCTTTTAACTGCTGAAAGCAATAAAAAAAATGCATATTTTAGCTTCTTCCTTTTTTTTTTGGACGCGGCATATTTTAGCTTTTAAAAATATAGATATTTAGATGTTAAAAAAACAGATATTTAGACATATTTATTACTTTAATAATTTTTTACCATAAATAAACTTCTTCGTTGTGTATATTAAATTATTTTTAATTGAGTGATAGCCATTTTGAACATTGAAAGTCAAGATGTCTCCACATTGTTAGTATAACGCCCCTTTAATCTTGTTTTAATATTTGTCAAATCGCGTTTTAATTTTTTCTGAAAAAATACATTGTATATAAAATATTTTTCAATATACATAAATGCATTTTTCCTCTCTTTAACAATCTTTTCAAGGTTTATTTTTAGAACCAGATCGGCATACCGGTGGTAGCTGTTACCCAACGGTCACATGCCACGTCGAATTCTGCCCGTCGGACTAGAAGACAAACCGGACCGGCATATACCGGCCAGAGGCAAAAAATTGGCTATAAAAGAGAGCTTATTGATGTTCACTTCCTCACCTCTTACCAACACAACTATTACAAGTTTATACATCCATTAGAGGTCTCAAGCTATCAAAGTTTATCAATCCAAGTTTGATCTATCAACTTGTCTAATCCACTCAATTAAAGAGTTAATTCAAGAACCATTCAAAGTTATTATCTAATCAAGAGGATATTCAAGCTTAAAGTTATATTCAGTCTTTGGGAGTTATTAGCTAAGTTATTTCAACCAATCAAACACTTATTTTTATCCTCTTAGATCTAGTCTTTGTAATAGATAGATTGAGAGAGAAAGTGAGTATAGGGAGTATGCTCGGTTTCCTTGTGTTGCGATAGCACAAGAGTTTGATTCGTGGTATCAAAGTGGTTGTAAGAGTATTGTGTTCTCACCCCGGTTAAGAGATACACGAAGCTTAGTTGAGAAGTTTGAAAATCCTAATGTGGCTACCTTAGGCAGTGGAGTAGGGATATCCGAACCACTATAAACCGTTGTGTACTTTATATCCTTTTCCTCTTTACTTACCGTATATTGATTGCTCATATTAATTTTATATCAAACCTCTAGTTATCCCTTGCATGATCCTGTAAGATTTTGATATACATTAACTTAGAAGGTTTTTTTAATTAGGCATTATATATATATATATATATATATATATATATATATATATATATATATATATATATATATATATATATATATATTAGTATCTAATTCACCCTCCCCCCTCTAGGACTTTCATACACATCTTCTGTTAAATATGGTAAATGGGGAGCAACGATCCTCACAATACAGCATAACTATTTGACAACTCCTTATAAGACTTGCACCAACCCTGCCAATTCAATCCTTGTTAGAGTATCACAATCAATATATTAGGTAGGATGTATAAATGCTTACACAACCAGGGGCGGAGGCAGATAGGTACAAGGGGGGTCCATGGCCGCACCTAACTTTTCATTAAAAAAAACATAACTATACTTAAAAAAAATAAACAAATTGAGTAATTAACCCTTAATTTTTTTTTAAAAATTTTCATTTGACCCCCCCTAACTTTTGAGATTCATTTTATTTACCTTTAAATTATTGGGTGATTGACTGGAAGAGTCCACAAACTATTGTCAATTGCCCATAAGGTCCACCCCACCGAAAATGTCTAGATTGCCCTTTTGCTCCATTAATATTTTTTGACTTACCAAAACTAATTTCCTAATTATATGCAATCAATCAATTAATTGCAAAACAAAAAAGAAAAAATATTAAATTAAAGTACAAAACAAAACTAATAAACAAATAAATGATTATATATTTTTCTTTAATATTTGCGTAGTATTTACAAAATAAACTGCACCTGTAATTACAAACCACCGATATTAACTAGCACACCACTGATATTAACTAGCACACCACTGATATTAACTAGCGCACCGTTGATATTCCACATGTAACCCATCGGAAATATGCAGTGTGTCCACGCGTAACCCATTAGTACAAACCACCGATATTAACTAGCACACCACTGATATTCCACACGTAACCCATCAAAAATGTGCAGTGTGTCCACACGCAACCCATCAGTACAAACCACTGATACTAACTAACACACCACTGATATTCCACACGTAACTCATCAGAAATGTGCAGTGTCTTCAACCCCACCAACAACACTTCTCCACCACCCAAAAACCGCCGCCACTACATCGCACCACCACCTCGCACCATGACCTAGTGTGCTCCTATTTCTGCGTTGCTGCCCACCTGATCTTCCAGAAATGTGCAGTGTTTTCAACCCCACCAACAACAGTTCTCCACCACCCAAAAACCTCCACCACCACATCGGAAGCCTTTATGATCTAAAATTTATTTTTTCAATGATAAAAAATTTGTGTTAATTTAGGTTTTTGATGGTTGATGTTAAAAATTAATTTTTAACCTTAATTAATTTTGTAAATTTTCAATAATAAAAATAATTTTTTTACCTTAATATGGGTTCTTCGATTGTAGATGGTGTAGCCAAGCTGTTGATAATGGCAAAGAATGGTTCCCAAGTAGCGGCGATTTACTGGCGATTTTCTTGTGCAGGATGATGGTGAAATATGGTTCGTGAGTGGTGGCCAGGTTTTTGTGCATGATAACTTTGTGCGATGGTGATTGAGTGGCCGCTGGTTTCTTGTGTATAATAGGTTAATGGGAAGGTGATTGTAAAGAGATTTGTTATGAATTAATGTTGTTGTTGTAAAAAAAAATGAATGCAGCTAATATGATGGAGATATTTGTTTATATTTTAGGTTTGTATGATACATTGGTTTTCAACGTTGACTTATTCAATTTTTTGTTTTAAATATTAATTTAAAATTTAACTTTTTATGTTACATTTTTTTAGTTAATTAATGATTCCTTACCTTTTATATAATATGTTTATAAAATAAGGACAGGGGTAATGATGGTACATCAAATAATTCGCTGGACTTGCTGGAGAGAAAAACAGGGGTTGGACCTGATGGGGGTGGATAGTTGGGTCGTAGGACTTAATGAGCTAATATCTCTAAATTATTTTATTTATATGATTTTTTTGTTTTTTTACTATAAAATATATGTTATTTCGTATTAAAAAAAGAAAATTATAGGATAATTAATTGAAAAAAATTAATATCCAAACAATATTGCAATCTTTACATAATATATGGACCTATAGTGCAGTTTTGCATAATATAAAGACCGGTTTTGCAATTTTTGCATAATATAAGGACCTATAGTGCAAATATCGCGTAAAAAGAAATTTTGACGCGTTGCCCCCGAACCCCCTTAGCCCTCCCTACTAAAATATCCTGGCTCCGCCCCTATACACAACATAAATAAAATCAATCTTTTGTCGCATCAAAGAAATTTCAGAGATCAACAATACCAATATTGTTTGGTATTTGTAATGGTCTCACGTGAAAAAGATTTTCCATTCTATTTTCATTATTTCAAGGTCTATATTGGAATCTCATATCAGAGTAACCTAAGCCTTCCATCTCATTCATTAAGCATAAGCTATATCAAATCCAGCAGCAGGACACCAATGTTATTGCAACAAATAAAATGTATTATTCAGGTAAAATATATTTCAAGGTCGTTCATGCCTCTTATCCTCTACTCTACTCCAATGTGAAAATTGAAATGTTTAAACCTATACTTGTCATCCCTGAACTTTTTTTAATCAATTTCACATTCAAACAAAGTAATTGTCTTATATCAGTCAATGACACGTGGCAAATTAGAAGGAAGAACAAAAATTCAATATAATACTAATCAAAGCAGGAAACAAACGAATAGATAATAGAGATACACATGTCAGGATACTAACAGTCTACAAACTTATACTCACAATGCTCTGGTCGTGCACACTGAGCCTTCCCATAATCCTAATAACAATCCTTATATATTAAGTTCCACGTGTAGCTAATAGATTAACAACTATGAGGTCAAAGCAGAACCGTGAAAATTAAGAAACAAAAAAATTGATAATAAAGATTTGCCTTTCATAACAAATCTTGATATTTTATCGTGCGAATATCACGCCACGGCTCTCGCATGATAATTGTTACATTGGTGCATACGTTATACATTATAGACTTTCAGGTTGTAAATTAGCTTATGTAGCATATGCGTTAATAGCAGTATTAGTCGCTACGTTATGTAATATAGCCAAATATATGCATGTTCCCAAAACTGCAACATTGCTATTAGAAGTTCAATACCAAAAATCAATACAAATATGATCCCAACTTATAAATTTATTTTAACCAGTGAAATCTAAGAAGAACTACACAAATACCCCTAAGAATCTTGGGCTGCTTTAACCTGATGATTCTCCTTTAAGTTTTCAACCTTAACTGTAAGTTCAAAATTCTTCTACTTCTTCATCACTTGGAGATTCCATTTCCCAAAAAAGTAAGAATAAAAATTACGTTTTGAATTGAAAAAACGAACATTTAAGTTGAAATTAGGATTGGAGAATATTTTTGTGTTATCGTATCCCAAAACTCCTTGTAGAAAATGGTTGTGTGTGCCAGTGGAGGGTGATTAACAAGGTAGTGACGATAAAATTATTGATGCATTGACCAGTAAGGTTGAGACTTGATAGTATTTGGATAATATAGATTTGGGGGCTATGGAGAAAGGGAGGAGACTTTTCAATTAAACTGTTCAATTAAAATATACTAAAGAACTTATTTTTAATAAAGAGTTAGAATGATTTAGATATTAGGAATGTATGAGAGGTTTAAGGGATTTATAAAAGGTTTGGGAAATTATGAGAAAAATGGAGGAATTATGAGAGAAATGGGAGATATGATGCGAAATATGGAGAAATAGTTATGTGGTTATAGGTAATATAGACTAGGAGTGACCAGTGTTTGAAGGCATTATTAACTTTCACTAATTTTTATTAATATAGATGGGGTGGATAGTATGTAACATCAATGTATATAATATATTCAGACGTTTCTACATAACCCTGGAGACCAATGGTGCAATTATAGCTAAAAAAATTGGCAATACAAAGAGATCAAACAGATTTATATCCAACTGATTTTGAATTTATACCATATATTTTTCCATTAGAATGGTGATTTTTAGCAATACCTAGCCTTTGAATATTCACAACTTATAATATTTAAGAGTGTTGAGAATCTTAGTTAACCGTGAATAATATCTCAAGCCTTAACCATAAAAAGAGTAACAAAAAATTTATCTCCATTACTCTTTCTTGATAAAAGGGGTCATTTCCTTTTAAGTTCCAAAACTTTGCACACTTTATCAACAACCTATTCTATGGATTTTAGAAACATCAAACCGAATAAGAAATAAAATGGATAGTTTTTTTTATCAATCGACAATTTTATTACTCAAAACATTGTTATTACATTATAGAGCACTCAGAAGAGAGCCTCATAACAGCTAGCTTATACGAAATACATACAAATCAGAAGCTAATACATTTACTCTATATATTAATCTTTAAAGACATCCCTCATTCCCCATTCTTCTGCAATCTTCTCTCTTCCATCCTTAACCTTGAATTTTTTCTTTCCTCTACTCTTGACATAGAGATTGTACATAATACTGCGAATAATTTACTCTTCATTCTGTATTTTCCCTTTGTATATGTGGTTGTTTCTATTATTCCAAACCAAGTATACAAATGATGTGAACCAGCTTGAGTAAACAAACTCCATGAATTTATTAGTAGCTTGTGATAATATAAACTCCACTAACTCCTCCCATCCATTTAAAACAGGCATTTTTACCCCACACTTCAAAAAACATTCTTTCAAGATTCTTTTAGACCATGAACAGATCACAAACAGGTGGTCTCTGTCCTCAACACACATATGACAGTGAACACATAATACATCTATTTGTAGGCCCCACTCTTTCATCCTACTCTTAGTAGGTAATCTATCTAAATTTGCAAGCCACGCACAAAAGGAGTTTTTAGGCAGATTCATTGAGTTCCAAGTAATTCGTGTCCATTCTAGTACCTGCTCACTCTCCACCAATTCATTCATTTTCCTCCTAAAAGAGAACTTACCTTTTATATTAGCTCTCCAGCTAATTTTATCAGCATCTCCATTTAGTTTCGGCATCAACTCAGTTAAGCCACTAAGAGGAGGAGGAAGGTGCAATCTTCCATGTATATAACAACTTTTGATTGTCTTATTTAGCCATATATTACTATAATGAGTGTCCCTCTGCAGAACCTCATTTACATTTCTACCTTTCACCCAATTATCCCAAAAAATGAAGGTATTAGCCCCATCATTCACTTTATGTGTTATGAACTCAAAAGCACAACTTCTCAGCTTCAATATCTTCCTCCAAGTCCAAGCTAACTCCTGCCTTATCTTGTAGTTCCAAACACATTCATTCTTAAAGATATTAATGTGGGCCCACAAGCTTAGCAGATTATTATTTTTCCTGTACATTCTCCAAAACATACTCAGTAAGCATACTTTATTTAGGACCTCTATATTAGGTAAGCCGAGACCACCAAAAGCCTTGCCCCTACATACTAACTCCCATGAAACCTTAGCCCCTGTAGCTCCTTCTAAACTGCCTTTCCATAAAAAACTCGCAAGCTTTTGATTAATTTTATATATAACGTTCTTTGGTAGGAATAAAACGGATAGTTGATACCACATAAAATTTGACACATTTAGCTATTGAGTGAACAACAACATTAAAGAAATTAAAAAATAAGGTATGTACAACAACTCTCCACCAGCAAGCAAATCAGTCTCATGTTTAATACTTCTCCAAGCTATGTCCTTGTTTAACTGTACAAAAAAATAATTTGTTAACTCAAAAGTATCTAATAACAATGATCACATATTCAAGTCTCAAGAAAAATTCTAGACACACCATCTACATTACATATAAACCTACTGATTCTTGTCCAAAATATGTGGCAGATCCTACATGAATATTTTATGTGTATTTACCTTAATTTTTTTCTAAAAATATATGTTTACATTCAAATTAAGTACCACAAAAAATACGCATTATAAAGCCAATTATTTATTCTTGGAATCCTTGTAAATTTACTTTCTCTGAATATGTACTTTTGAGTTTCTTTTCAGTATGGTAAGCGACCTAAAAGACTTTCTATCATGACATTTCTTCTTCTACTTCTTAATTACCATGAATCTTCTACATCATACAATAGAAATGATTTACAACACTCCATTACTACTCTATATATCTTAAGTGTATATTCTTTCAAATACTTCTAACGTGTTCCAACTCAATAATGCATATTTTATAATGAAACATACCGAGAGAGAGAGAGGATGTGAACCACTTGTCTTCCAATAATCAATATTTTCCATGTTTCCCACTTGGTATGTACATCCCGTTTTAAAACATCTCTAACTGACAAGATTATAGTCCATGCCCGTGATCATATTTTTTTCTGTCCATAAAAAAAAATTTGGGAAGTAGATTTCTTTAAGTACCCATGCCACATGATAGACTGTTACCAAATAATCTCCAAATTATGGTCGCAAGTAAAGCAAGGTTCATCTTTTCAAAGTCTTCACAGCCAAGCCCTTCATTCTATTTGGTTTTAGAAATATTTAACCAATCTTCCCAATGAATTCATCTTTTAGGACCTGAACCCTATTAAAAATTGACCGAGAATCTTAGAGAGTTGGAAAATAAAAACACCATTCTTTCTGATTTTGATAACACTTATCAAGGTAATTTTAGGGAAAAGTCCCATAAAAGTTTAGTTTGCATTGAATCTCGATCTTCTTCATACCCCACCTTGGAAGAATTTTGTCCCATGGGTTTTCATTCCAGTGGCAAAAGTCTCCTAACCCAAAATGAATTTTTTTGTCTTTACTATAAAAAATATTAGAAATCATTAAATTTTATGTGTTGGATTTAATGATGTATGCTGGATTTAAGACAACTTTATGGAACCATTGTCACGTTTATTCTGAAAAGGTAGGTGGAAATAGGAAAATATGAGAAACTATTAACTAATTTCATGTGCTAATTTTGATTATAAAATGATCTCTACCGTCTTAGTCAATCGCCTTAAATTCATGATGGATGAAATTGTGTTCATTTTTCAAAAAAGATCAATCCAAGATTTTTATTAGCTCATGAAGTTTTTTTCTACCTTAAAAAATCAAAAAAATATTAGACAAAAGACAACTTGGATATGTATTAAGCTACTAACATATGTAAAATGAAAATATCTTTTAGAGGTTCTTAAAAATTTGAACTTTCGCAAAAGGTTTATAAAACTCATTATAAATTGTGTTTGGACCATATCATATTAATTTGGGATTAATAGAGAATTTAGTTAAAAAATTTCCCCAACAAATGAAATGTGTCCAGGGAACTTCATCTCCTATTTTCTTTTTTAAATTGGAATTTTAGAATAATTTTATAGCAAATTTAACTATTATTTCGGAAATCTAATTATATAAAACGGAATACAAAAAACTTTAGAGAAAACATCTTTCAAAAAATGTGATTAAAAGACTGTCACTGAAATAACCTATATGCTTTACAAACTTTTTTTTTTATGGCCAAGTACTTTTTTTCATTTCATTATCAAATTGTCAAAAAATATATTGGGAACATTTTAAGTAGGCTCAAAGTCATGGCCATAGTAAAATACAATATCATTTCTAAAGAGGTTCAACATGACCAAAATAAATATAGAATAAAACAATTATAAAATTTGTGTGATAAAAGGGATATTGTTTTTTTTAATCATAAATTAGAAAAACAATATCTGTTTTTGCTTTTCATACCATCGAGTAAATAATCATAAAAGTGTAAGCATGGTTTCAATTCATTTTATCTAGTTAGAAACATCACCATTGAAACTTATAATTTAACTTTTGTATATCAAGTTAATGCAAACTGTAAACTAATTAATTTTACTAAGGTTTTAGTTAAAAGTGTTAGGCATTGTAAAATGTTGTATAATCTTTAAATCATTTAAGAGATTTAAAAACAGGGTAGCTGATTGGGTTGCTAAACAAACTCTTGTTGGGGGTTTGTTTGGTCTTTGGAGTTTGTTTCCTCCTTTTTCAGTTAACAAATTTGATTAACAATGACTTTAAACAAACCGACATTGACTAAGATTATAATATTTCGATTTAATGATAGTTTATTTTTGACAAAAAAATAAAATAAACATAAAAGGGACTGGACCGTAAAAAGAAAAAAGGGGCTCTTACATATGTGTCAGAAGATTGCTCATTTGTGTGACGTTTTTCATGCATTATTGGAGAGAGTACTCGGTACATTAATGTTTATTTTTAAAAAAATTAGGGAATTACTGGTTTACCCTCTGCAGGGACCAAAATGCAATTAATGCTCTACCTTTTCAGAACTCATGCGTTTGACCAGAATCACACACGTGACTTTATGTAGTTCACGTGTAACTTTTCATAATGGGCGGAATTGAATTAGTTTTCTAGGGGGGTTTGAATCATAATATCTGACGTGGCATATACGGATTATATACGTACAGAAATCTGTATTCCATGTCATTTTTTTTAATGTAAGTATTAGTATTCCGTATATGTACGAATTAATGAATATAATAAGCATCCTTCTTTTTCACGTTCGTATAAAATATTTTATTGATGATTAAAAAAAATCCATTGTAAAACACGTGTTATTTTCTTTTCCCTCCTAAGTTGTAAAGACTACCCCTCCTTCTTCTTCATCTTCTCCATTACACTACGCTACCTGGGTTATTACGAAAGAAAAAAAAATTGAAAAATAGCTCAAACCCTTTGTACCAACAACAACGGCATTATCTTACTAGCCTTGCTTCTGTTTCGGTCTAGACACATAAGATCCGTTGCTTATTGTCTCACTGTGAAGGAGAAGTCTCCAAACTTTAGGGATTTTCTTGTTAATACCTCTGAGTTTGGGTTATTTTTACACGGTGGTGTTGTCAAACTCAATGGGAGCTAAGAAAAGGTATGTTTTTTTTACTGTGATCTTCATTTTTAAAACAAAATACCATAGATTATCACGGTAGGGTTTAGGTTTTTGCTTTGTAAGCAACTTCTGTAGCGTATGGGTTTGGGTTTATAATGTTTTTTGTCAAAGGTTTTCAAAAGTTCTCTGGTATGTAAAATAAGGACCCACATTTGTTTAGGATTGATTTTGTTGATTATTAAACCGTGTGGTAGGTCCGTTTTGCTTATTTCTTTCCATTTTATTCTAATTTGTATCTTTATGTTGGTCCTTGTTTACAAAACGAGAAGCATATCTTTGTGGTCCCCCTCATTCAAAGTGGAAATTTCGAACACAGATTGTGTTAAATGAGATTTAGTATTATTTCACATTAGATTGTGTTTACTTTTTATTGATTTACTTTATTGATTTAAAGATCTGATAACTCAGGTTTATGTAGTGCAATTAACCTATCAATGTGGGTTGTTATGTTTACGTGAACCATAAATGGTAAATTGCAATTTCTATAATATGTTATTTGATATAGATTTTGTTAATGTTGTGCAGGTGTCCAGAGTATTTCGATGGGAAGGCAAAAAAAGCACGTTCTGCATTTGCGTGTTACCTGTAAGAAAAAATTTGAATCTGATAATTCGTGTAATTTGGTTAGTTTTATTATATGACAACTCAGTCCTAGTTGTTGGTTTATTAAATTGCAGGGAAAAGATTGCTCCAAAACGAAAAGAAAAGTATAGCGGACTTGACAGAATTCAAATTTGTAGGATACTTAATGATGAATTCAAACTACTATCTCCAAAGCAGAGGCTACCATATGATAGAATGGCGGCTAGAGATCTCAAAAGATATTGGATGCAAGTTAAAAAATTGGAAAAAGCGAAAGTAAGTATATTTGGAATGTTGTTTTATTGTGTATTTTGTTTTCTAGTGAACAGTTTTTTTTTTTTTTTGTGTTTTACTGGGTTTTTTTGTAGGTTAAGATTGCTACAAGATCTTCCATCAATAATGTCAAGTTTATCAATGACAATCTTAACGAAAATCAAAGGGAAGCAATTCGGAGGGTTGGATTTGGGTCAATGTTAGACATTGACCTAGGAAATTTGAGGCACGGCATATGTTTGTGGATTGCTGAAGCCTTTGACGCGGCGACCAATAGTTTCAATTTTCACGGCACTAAATATCCTTTTGGTCCGAACGACGTGGAGACGATGATCGGGATAACCAATCGAGGACAGAGGATTAAGCTTCGTGAGTCAAGAGATGCGTCATATCTTAGAGTGAAGGCAACTTTCGGGTCAAGTGATGTTATTAGTTTCAAAACACTTAATGCAAAGTTGACAGATAATACCAGTGCTGATGATGATTTTATACGGTCCTACCTGATGAATATATTTGCGTATTTCTTGTTTCCTGATACGTTTTGTGGTATTAAGGCGTACTATCTACAACCGCTAGTGGATGTTGACTCTATAGATAAATATAACTGGGAGCAGCTCGTATTTGACCTCCTTAGGTTCGAAATCGTCGAGTTTAATGGTAGGCGGAAGCAGATGGACAATGAAGAAGGCAATTCTACACCCAAAAGATTTACTTTCCGTGGTTGCATATACCTTTTAATGGTAAGCCTCCATTTGTTAAGTTTCTTGTATATTTGTTTGATTATAATTTAGTATGCAGTCGGAGTTTGTTTTAGTAATAGAAGGAAAAAAAGTGAAATTTTTTTTAAAAATTATATTAATTTCATTTGTTTGTATTTTGATTGTATAGGTTTTATTTCTGGATCAAATAAATGGACCAAATGAATTTAATAGACAACACCACGAGACTCCTTCAATCACATATTGGAACGTGGCAAACATCAGGAACAAATTTAAACGGGTAGGTGGTTGTTTTCGTTTCCCCAACAGGTGTAACGTTATACCTAAGTTAGAAGAATACGAGAGAAATGAAAAAAAGGAACCGGAGGTTGTAGATGAAAGAATCAAAAAGATAGAAAAGAATGTGGCTAAGGTGGTGGAGTACGTGGTTGCACAAGAGTGTTCTAAAGATGTCATTGGAAACAAGGTACTTGATCGTTTAAATAAACTAGCTGAAAGAGTTGATGAGATTCAAGCTTCAATGAATATCCAATCTCAAAATGAACCATCTGTTCAAAAAGGTGGCGATAATGGTCAAGTATAATCTATTGAGTAAGGATCCTCAGTATAATCTATTGAGTAAGGATCCTCAGTATAATATATTGAGTAAGGATCCTCAGTATAATCTATTGAGAATCACAAAATATAATAATAAACATTAAATGTGAAGTAAAACACTACGTATAGCTTGAAATATAATTAGTCTTTCGTTGTAGGGTTAAAATAGTATAGAACTATAAGCCTTTAAAAAAAATATACAATAATTCGAATACAAAATTAGATACAACATAACAATACAAACATAAGTCTTCTTCAGGGATTCCGCTGTCGTTGAACATCACAAGTGTCCGCCCGATGTCCAATAGCTCTGCAGTAGACAAAATATATGTTATGTAATTAGACTAATAGACTACAAATCAATAATATGTTTTACACTTACTTGCATCTACTACACCGGTGAGGACTAGGGTGTATCTTTGGCTGCGGCACGTTGCGTTGAGGATCGTTCACGTGTAATCGAGGACCATAGGTTCCGATGGGTTGCTCATCCTCCATAGTAGTCGAATCCAAATCGTCTTTGACACGTACAAAAGTCTCCATTATGGAATCCATTACACATTGAAACCCATTAACTGTTTGCTTTGCTAACGAAACCAACTCTGTAAACTTTGATTGCATGATACCAGCCCTTCTCGTTTCTACATCTACTGTCCTATGGCGCGATAAATTCTCTTCACGATGCTCGACACTACTCCCTGGAGTCCACCTAAACAAAACCAATGACTGGGGAAACTCTAGAATCTCTTCTTTTTTCATAACAAAAAATATATGCCCACAGGGAATTCCATGAGACTGATACTTCAAACAGTCGCAGAAGATCTCGATATAAGGTAGCCTTCGAAAGTTGACACTACAAAACAAGGTGGGTGCATAATCATCACCAACGATGTATGTCCTATAGCCGATGAGATCTTCCACACTGCTCTGGTATAGCCAAGCTTCCCTAAACATCTGTCTTCGGATTTTGAAGAAGAGCGCTCTGGTGAAGATATACGATGCGTGACACTCGACCGCTAGCAACTCCGTAGTGATTACAACGCTGCTGTGGTTTGTCTTGTACTCTTCACCTACTACTTTCTCGCGGACGTTTTCAACACCTCTATCATAATCTTTAAAAAACGATAAAAGTGTCTTGTCGTTCCCCAGATACCTGTTCAGAGTGGCATTTATTCCCTCGCAGCGTTGCGTGCTCTTAACTAAACCAAAAAAATGCCCCCTTAAATACGCCTCTGCCCATAATTCTCTACGTTCGAAAGTTTTCTGGATCCATGGGTTTGCACCAATCCCATAAGATTCAACCATCCGATCCCAGGCAGTATCGAATTGTTGTTCAGTGCAATCCAGGGACATGTAGTAACTAAAAATGGCTCCGAACTCCCTAATACTTACGTTTGTGGATGCATTACGGCCAAGATGCCACTTACACAATCGATGCCGTGCTTGAGGGAAGATATGAACAATTGCCGCACGCATGGACTTGTCGCCGTCGGTAATCACTGAAGTCGGATGGACATTGTTGACGGCAATCATCAGCTGTTCCAAAACCCACGTATAGCTCTCGATTGTCTCGTCTTTTACCAGAGCTGCGCCAAATACACAAGTTTGACGATGGTTGTTCACACCGGCAAGAATAATGAGGGGGAATCTATAGGAGTTTGTCTTGTACGTGGCGTCGAATATTAGTACCTTCCCAAATGATACCCACTCTTTTCTGGATCTTCCATCCGCCCAGAATATCCTATCTAGACTGTTCCTAAATCGACCGTGTACGAATAGTAAAAAGAGTTATCTATCAGGGCTTTGTTGTTCAAGTATTCCAATGCAGCGTTAGCGTCCCCACCACTGATTTCTACAACACGTATCCTATCGAGAATGTTATACAAGTCCCTCTTAATAAAGCCAACATTCTGATACCCTTCCGCTTCCGACTTAAATACGTCCATGATTTCTTTAATTCGAACTCCAGAATCACGCAATAACAGGGCTTTATCAAGATGGGCTTTATCTACTTTCCTATGAGACCGTAGGTGAGGAACGCATAACTGTGAAATTAGTGCGTGACTATGCCCGAGCACTACTTTACTCACCTTGTAACAAGATAATTTGGGTTATCAAAGTATTCGCATAGACGCAGCACATTCACATCTCGTCACAATCCTGTGCTCCTTTTCCCTTCCAACCATCTCCGTATACTGCAGAAGTCGTGTTCCTTGGTTTGAACAGGAAAACAGCCTATACCGAATAACCCCATCTTTCATTCCCATACTATTCTTCCTAACGCTAAACCCTTTAGACCTTGCATATACGTTATAAAACCCGTACGCTTCATCGTCGCTTTGAAAACTCAGTTGCTTGAAGTCTTCAGCAGTTAAGTCTTGCATTGAGTCTACTGTGTCGTATAGTCTATTCATCGTACCTGAATATTATAATAACAATTATTTATTTAGATCCCTACTAATTTATAAATTTACTTTGCTACATATAACATATTAATAAGGATATTTTCTTTTTTTAATCTACATGGAATTATATTATTATAAATGAACAAGCCAAAATTAATAAAAAGATAATTCTATTTAATAAATTGTTTTCAAAATTACATAAGAATTTCGAGAATTTAAAATTGCGTTTCGATTTTACCTTACTTCTAATTTTTTTTTGTTATTTACGGCCATAAACAAAAAATTTTGGGTTTTGTTTTAATAATTTAATTCCAATCTTTTTTTTCCAAAAAATTGTATTTATACATTAAACGAAAATTGAATAATATTTTCGGTTGTTTATTTCAATGTATAATATAATATAATATATATTAAATGGTAATAAATATATAGTAATATATAAAACGCATTAATAAAATTAAATTTTTTTTAAAAACAATTAAAAAATCATAATAATAACATTTTTTAAAAACAAATATAAATTAATTCCAAAACATGCTTTTCTAAAAGGCTAATACAATATAATGCTTTGCTTTTTAATGTCCAAAAAATAAATTACTTATCCTTGCTTTTGGGCCGCAACAACCGTATGGGGCCATTTCATGGGGGCTTCAAGACAAATTTTCTAGAATTTTATGGCATTTTCGTATAGGCTATTGTTGAGGGTGAATGAAAAATTTAAGGGGTGCTATTGTGGGCTTTACTTTTTTGTAATATTACTTTCTAAATTTGTCTAAATACTATTTCTTTAATTATTGTAATATTACTTTCAAAATTTATGATCTTAAACACCTTTCCCCTAGACAATAAAAAAACGAGATATTATATATATTTTTGGTTTTTCAAAATTTATATTTATCATAACAAATTTAAAAGAAATACATTACGAATATATTTAATTTCCCATTTACCATTACTTAAAAAATAACCTTTGATATCCAAAATTTTAACTATACTAAAATAGAGATTATTTGCCAAATATGTCTTAATTAAATTTTACGTATATAAGACTAACACCTTACATATATAGAAAACATTAATCTTCAATCCTATTTGTTTAAATGTGATATACAAATTTTCCATGCCTTAAATACAAAAATATTATACCTAAAATAAAGCAATTCTATTTAAATAATTTATAATTTCCAAAAAATAAATAAATAACACTAATTTAGGAATTGATAAACATTAAATAATAAATATATAAAAAATACTACTAATATTAATCCTTAACAAATTAACTAAAGTAAACTCCATAAATTATATATATAAAAGTAAACTACTAAACCAAATAATAAGTGATTAAATAAATGACATATAAATAAAAACATACCAATTTGAGATAATACAAGAAACGTTATTGAGGTGAGGAGCTCTTATGCTTGAAGATTGCATATGAAAGTCTTCCAAAAAGAATACTAATTTATAGACAAATTTTGACCTAATAGTTGTTGAAAATGAAATAAATATGATAATAAATTTTGTGTTTATTGTCAACAAGAAATGTATTGTCAACTATCTAATCAACTATATTAAATTATTTGAAAATTATAATTAATTCAATATTTTGAAGGTTTTGAAAAAAAAAAATTCATTTGCTATAATTTCAAATATGAATATAAAGAAATGTAAAGAAATAAAATACAATATAATTAATTTTTTGTCCAGTTAAAATATATATTAAGATTATCAAAGTAAATTTAAAATTAAATATAAAAATAAATTTTTTTTTTTATAAATTATTTTAAAAAAAAACGGTTTAAATAAAACATATATATATGCTGAAATATATGTATAAATGTAACAAGTTGACAAAATACATAACACTTAGTGTATATGTATACTGTCGAAATACAAAAAGAAAAAAAAACAATATACACGATTTATACATTTTGAAAAAAAAAACAATATCAAGCCATCCAGTAAAAAAAAAACACGTGTCATCAATGGCAAATTACATATGAATGGTGGTATACGGTCGAAATACAAATAGTATAAAAATCAAAACAATATACAAGATTTATACATTGTTAAAAAAAACATTAATAAGAAGCCATCCAGTAGGAAAAAAACACGTGTCATCGTTATGAAATCATACTATCCATAAAAACTAAAGAAGTCAACGATTTTGTCACTTTATTGACCGGCCTGTAAAAATGGGACACATGGATTTCTTATGAAAAGATACACGTGCTTGGTTGTTGAAGGGCATTTATGACATATCGTTAAATGGGCCTAACTGCAATTACTTTCTTCGTCCACTTGGCGAGCATCTAACGGCTCATCTCTCCACGTGTCCACTTCTCTTACAAAAAGTAACGCCGCTTTTTCAATTTATTGTACTGAATAATAATCCGCATTATTGACGTTATTTTTTTCGAACATAATGCATTGTTGACAAAGATATTATAATTTTTTTTCATAATCAAAATCAAACTAAGTCGAAGTTATTCAAAATCAAATTAAGTCGAATATTATTTTATGAAGCCACGTCGATGATAATAATATATATATTTTATGATTCATATTACTGAAACAATTGTGAATTTGAAAAAAAAATGTGAATTATAAAATGGGTTTTTAGTTAAATTATCCCGATTAAAAATATTTAGTTACAAAAATACACAACAATTTTACAAAAATCATCCCTATTCTTCCAGCTCGTCTTCGCCAACCAGTCGGCACACGCGTTCGCCTCTCTATATATGTCTCTCACGTTAAATCCCTTATTTCTACCTAGTATAGCTCGAATAATTTTAATCCATTGCGCTCCCGGTCAAGAAATAAAATTATATACCTATTCGAAGAAAAATAACAATTTCTTTTGAAAACCTATTATAGGTTGTATAACTTTTAGGTCAATATTCCTTATATCACCAATTAGCTGGTTTTTTATTTTTAATTTTAAATAGTTTTTTATTAATACGATTGAAAAACGTCATGATATATTATGTGTTTTCAAAAGTGCATTCAACGTCCAAAAAAAAAAGTGCATTCACTTCACACATAGAGATAAACAATATCTTGACTTTTCTACACCGTCTACGAATATATCAACACAAAATATAAACACAAAAATTCATATAACTACTAAAATATTACAAACTAGCATGGTTAATTAGCATCTTAGCCAGTTTTTCGATACTCTCCAAATCATATATGAAAGTGGAGTATGTTAAAGCATTAATGAGGAAAACATCATTGTTGATCTGGATAATCTCGTATGACGTCAACAACTTCCGATTGCAGAGGTTACCATCAAACCGTCTATCCATCCATTGATTTCATGCTAAGACAGACAAACAAAAGAAATATATCCAGATATTTATTAACCATGGAAGAAAGGATCCAACAATCACAAGAACAAATTATCAATACCAAGGCCAAGGAAATGATAAGCCAAATAACTTAGAAACAAGGGGTAAATTTTCCTTGTAGCTTGCTCCTTCATGCGTTCTAGTTGGACGTTGGTCTCCACATGTCCAACCTCAACTTTTCGCTGCGCTCAATATGTATCGTATCATTAATGCTCACTTTCGCTAATTCCTTAATCATGTTCCATATGAACTCTCTTTTCTTTCTCATAATTATAGTTTCATTCTTTCTAGCATAATATATATGTAAAAAATCATTAAGTTTGCTTCATTTATCGTTTTAATTTACTTTGTTACCTGACATATTACTCCTAATCACATCTTATACAACATCTGTTAAAAGCTAGCTTACTCTTTTTCTTGACCTTGTATAAATACCAACATTCTTCTTCTTATATTTGCATTGTTTTATAACATGTTCATCTTTGTTTTTCCTTGCAAATTGTCCATCAATGCGTCTGCAATCATTTTTTTTTTTCATTTCCTATTTTTGTTTCTTCCTCCATTCATTCTTCTCCACTAGACGTGGTTATATTGGCTCATTGCCTTTATTGGCGTCTTCCATACTCACCAAATTAAGATTATAGTTCAATGATACGCCTATTATTCTTGGGTGTCACTATTACACAACCTATTAAATCACAAGATTTCATTGAGGGTTGAAAGTTCTAGAGGGGGTGAATAGGATTACTAATATGATTAATGCCTAATTAAAAATATTTTGGACAATTATAAGTTTTAGAGAGAAACTTCTAAGTCAACTAATATATCAAACTCTTATTGGATCATGCAAAGGATAAGCTAGAGGTTAGATATATAAGTGATACAAGTAAATCGAATTTCTATTCTCTTACTACACTAGATGACAATAAGTTTGATTAACTAGATAATATTATTACGATATTCATACTAGCATATAATCAAACAAATAGAGTGCGGAAAATAAATAGAGTAGCGATAGAAAGTACACAACGATGTATAGTGGTCCGGTTATCCGTACATCCACTACCTAAGGAAGCCTCCTTAGGATTCCAAGCTTTTCACTAAGCTTCCGTGTCTCTTTTAACCGGGTCGAGAACACAATAACCCATACAACCACTTCGATACCACGAAGCAAACTCTTGTGCTATCGCAACACAAGGAAACCGAGTATACTTCTATACTGACACTCTCTCTTAATCTATCTATCACAAGAACTAGATATAAGAGGATAAAAACAAGTGTTTGAATGATTGTTACAAATTTGCTAAGAAATCCTAAAGAGAGTATATAACTCTAAGCTTAAAACTTCTCTTGAGTGGATTAGAACTTTGAAGCTTCTTGGATTAACTTCTTGATTGAGTAGATATAACAAGTTGATTGATCAAGCTTGGATTGATACTATGATAGCTTTAGACCTCTAATTGATGTATAAGAATGATTGGAATTGGATTGGTAAGAGGTGGTTTGTTGCAAGTGATAAAGCTCTCTTTTATAAGCACAATCTGCCTTCTGACCGGCTAGCCGGTGATGTCACCGGTATACCGTTGCGGTTTGTCTCTTAGTCCAACGGTTGAATTGACGTGACATTTGACCGTTGGGCAACAGCTTTCTTCCACCGGTAAGCCGGCCCTGTGACCGGTAACCCGGTCCGGTTTCAAGAATAAAGCTTAAAAAAGGTTTATATATTAAGATAGAATCAATTAGAGAATGTATAAACCATGTAACATGTAATGCACTTTTACGGGGATATTAAAACGAGATTTGGCAAATATTAAAACAAGATTAAAAGGACTTTAGGCCAACAAGAGTCTTATTCTATATTTCTTCACTCATTGTTTTAAATCAAGAAGGCCATCAATCACATTCGGGTTCTTGAGAAGATCATTTCCATGCTGATGAATAGCCTAACCTTATAAATAGGTTGGATTATAGCGGCAATTGATAGCCAAAAGCCAAATTATGCTCAATTCAGATATGAGCTCCTAGATTTTATAGTGTTGTTTTAATGTGTATATGCGTGATCAATGAACCACACCATTCACAAATAATACAAAGAGCCTTACACCTAAACTATATCAAATATGGATTATCCTCTTTAATCTTCACAAATGACCCAACCAAAATAGGCATATCAACTCTTATCCTAAAAATAGGTACTAAATGATTAGTACCAAGTTCACGATAATCTATTTCTTCAATAAGACCTATGCAATCGCTAATCAGGAAGATCCATAATGGCATTGTGTTAAGATCTATGGTCTCTAAAGAGACCACTTTCCCACTCCTTAACTATCAAATGTCATCCATTAATAGGCATTGGTACAAGATTTCTATATAAAGTATCTATCATTTTTCCTTGAAAAACCACTAAGAACACTTTCCTCATTAGTTTGAACATTGTAACATCAACTTTGACTTCAACCACATATACTATCGTTTACTGGAATTTATTTTATCAATAATACCATTAGCTAGCACTTTGATCAACACAAGTTTGTTTGCATACTATATGGTGATATCATATAATATTGGTTATCCAAGAAAGAGCAATTTGGTAGATATAAGATTTGATTATCTTGATGAATATATTACCAAGGGATGTGTATGGTATGAGAAGATAAATTATAAAAAGATGAAGTCCTTATGATGTATACCCTATTTTTTAAGCTTCCTTATTGGATTCCGCAAAATCAGGTGGTGTGCCAAAAAGTCGGGATGTGGGGTTGGACTTTCATGAATGCAAACTAGATCATGCTCAACTTAAAAGACTACCCCAATATCCAATGATACAAAAAGATGTAAAATGATAATAATAATTTTTCTTTGCTTAATGTAGAATAATAATGGAGATTTAAATGAAAAAACATATGAAACCTTTAAAACTTCAATGCAACAATATAGGTTGTAGTGGAACAATGATCTAAGTGCATGCAAAACAATCAAATACGAGCAAAGGTGGTGAAAGCTTGATAATTTTCAGATTCAAAGGGAAAGATTAGGGGTTTGAAAATAAAAAAATTAACTTTGTAGATGTTGGTAAAAACAAGAACACTGATCAATAATATGGTAACCATAAAAGAGTATATTTATATACAAAGGGAAACTTACAACAAGTTACTACGTAAATAAATATAAATTACAAACTTACAACGAGAAAAATTGTTGTAATATGTCTGGGATAAGCTTTTGAGAAAACATAAAAAATTTGGTTCAGTTCAGTTTTATTATGCTAAACCGAAACAAAAAACCGAACCAAAAAGATACAAAAACTAATTATGTTACTAATTTTTTTGAGTTTGGAATGACCCCCCCCCCCCCCCCCCCCCCCTCCCCCACTCTGTCCTTACTTAAGACACCTCTGACTTTCCTTGATATTTTTAAAATGTATTATGATTAGGGATAGAAGATTGAGTAAATTTTGAAAAGAAAAGTGCTCACAAATGACATGTGCCACCCCTTAGAAGGTCATAATGTGCAAGATATGCATAAATCATTGCTCGATATATCTAAAGAGATATTTTATTTATTGAAAATTTATGAAACTAAAATATACACATTAAATTATAGAAAGATTCCTCTCTGATTAGTTGTTTACAATTTTATGCAAGATATTTTTGTTCCAAGAATGCAATTTTTCTAAATCGGCCAACAACATGAAAGTCGTACACTTCATATATTGATCGGTTAAAAAATAAAACGTTTCAAGTAGACGTACATGAGGACTATCCAGTTTTCGGACCAAACCCATTTAAAAACCAAAATTTGAATCGAACCAAACTTAAACTGAACAAAAAACCGATGAAAACCGTTTGGTTTGGTACGAACACCCTTAAAAACCAAACCATTTGGTTTCGGTTTTGGCCAAAAACCAAGCCAAACTAGACCATGCTCATCCCTAGTGGGCTCTACCATCACTTCGCTAAATATGAATTCCCAGACATAGCTAGTATCCTCTAACATACTACTATCACTGCTCTAGTATAAGCTTAGAAATATTTGCGAAGAGAGTTGAGAGCTTTCTTTTACTGGAGTGTTGAATTATGTTGTGTGTCTTTGCAAATGACTCTAACTCCTCTTATATAGTGGTAAAAGTCTTCCAAAATATTAACACTATTGGTATGCCATAAATCTGTTCTTAAAGGAAAATTTGTTTTCTAACTTTTGAAAGCCTTACATGAGCCTGAACGGTTCTCTTTGGCAAGTGATAGAACATATATGAACACGCGTGGCAGGAGTTTTTGCTCATTGTGGATGAGAGCATTCAAGGTTATACGTTTCCCATGTGATGGCATTTACAATCGTGGCCTAATAGCTCCTATAAGTATCCACCAGCTCCTAGTGTGTCTTGCTTTCCAAAAGAGACATGGAATACGACTCATGAACCTGATCACGCCACGTCACGCCTCGTCTAGCCTCGCTGCACCGGAGATGGTGCCAGAGTTGGGTCGGGTGTGGGTGTTGGTGAGTGCGTGTGGACCATTATATATGCTCTTCATTTCTAGAGTACTGTTGGGTTATTTGAAAGGTATAGAAGGTAAAAATAAAATGAGCTATTATTTTCCTTCCTCCAAAAATTATATGAGACATTTTAAGAATAAAGACTCTTGTCGCCAGTTCATGTAATATGTAGAATAGGTAATATGTCTTTTTTTTGTTACATAGGAGAGCCACTTTGGACTCGGAGTTACTGAATCGGTTCGAACCTGCACCACTAGATTGAATGACCAAGGCCCTGGCCAGTGAGTGGTTGAAGGTAATATGTCTTTGTACATGAATAATGAGTCAAAATTTGCTTATATTTCGCGAATTTAACAAATATTACAATTTTGGACAAAAATATCCCTTGTTTATTTCCTCAGCGCGACATCCGACAGGGAGATCCTCTTTCCCCTTATATATTTGTTTTATGTATGGAGAGACTTTCTGTCCTTATTCAGGGGCTCTGTGAGGGTGGGGAATGGATTCCCATTCACATTCATCGGCAGGGCCCACCAATCTCACATATGTTTTTTGCAGATGATTTACTGCTGTTTGCGGAGGCGGAAATATCTCAAGTGAAACTTGTTAAAGAGGTCTTAAGGGTATTCTGTGATGAGGCGGGACAAACAGTAAGCGCGGAGAAATCGTTGATCTATTTTATGACAAATGTGCTAAATGAAAGGGCGGGGGAACTTGCGGCTCTAAGTGGGTTTACATTAAGTGATACTCTGGTGGTCTATCTGGGGGCTCCGATTAGGTCGCAACGCCTACCGAGAGGCTTCTTCAGGAGTGTTACGGCGAAGATGCGGAAAAAGCTTCTGAATTGGAAGAGTCGTAATTTGTCCTTAATACACTTGCCCAATCAATTTTAACGGCAATTCCCACATATATTATGCAGGCGATGAAACTTCCAGTGTACGTATGTGAGGAAATTGATAGGATTATTTGAGACTTTATCTGGGGATCATCTGATGAAGGACGGAAGATACATTGGTTGGCGTGGGATGTTTTGTGTCGACTAAAGAAGAATGGGGGTTTTGGTCTCAGGAAGGCGCGGGATTACAATAGAGCCCTCTTAGCGAAACTGAGTTGGGAAGTGTTGCGCAATGAGCCCGTGTTGTGGGTAAGGGTGTAAACGCAGAAATATTTTCGGAATGGGTTTATTGAGAGGGATGTGAGATCGTCTGATTCGAGAATCTGTAAGAACATCTTGGCGGGGGAGGGAAGTGCTGGAAGGAGGTGTGAGGTTAGTGGAGAATGGGGATGAGAGCTTATTTAAATGGAATCTCACGCCGTCGGGGATATTCTCGGTCAAAACGGGCTATAACAAATTAACCGCGGTGGAGGGAAACGGGGACTTTAAGTGGGAGTTGATTTGGGCGTTGAAGTGTCCACAAAAGATTAAAGTACTTTTTTGGAGGAAGATATGGGAACGGCTACCTAACGGAAAAAATCTTGAGCGGAGAGGGGTAGTGGAGGATCCGAAATGTAGACTGTGTGGGGCGGAAGTGGAAACAGCAGATCATGTATTTTTTAATTGTAATTTTTATTGACTTGGTTTTTGAGTGTACAGCAGGACGCGTAGGGAAGCCAGGAATTTTGCAGCAGAATTGTGGAAGTGTAGGGGCTCGAGGACATGTGCAGCAGGTTCGGGGAGCTGTGGAGCAGTTCGGGGCAGCTGAACGGAATTGGGGAGGTGATCGGGGAGTGCAGCGGGAGCAGACCTGGACAACGGCGGAAGGACAACTACGAGGTGACAGTGTACAGCAGCAGCAACCTTTTGGTCAACAACAACAACCCTTTGATCGTCAGCAGCAGTTGGACCTGTTTCGACAGCAGCTGCAGAATTCTAGTCGGCTGCAGCATCAGCAGTTTGGACGAACAAATCAGCGCCAGGCTTCACAGCAGCGGTTAGGCAGTGACACGTCCTCAAATGGGATTCTGCATCAGGTTGGTTTGAATAGCGACATGGAACAGTTGGTGGCTGTGAATCAGGTTTTGGAGGAACGGAACTTAGAGGTTAGTGTCCGAAGTAAATGGATGGAATTGTTAGCTAATAAATCCTTGGTGAATGGGGTAGAACTGAGGCTTGTAGTGGCAGCTTTGGTATGGCAGATTTGGGTGAGCCGTAATACAATGCTTTTTGATCAATCGGCAAGGGTTAGAACGAAGAGTGAACTGAAAGCGTATTTAGCTCGGTTGATGGTTATATGAGGGTGTGGGGTAAAGAGCGTGATGGTGGGTTAGTTGTATCATCAAAGTGTATTTTTGTTAAATGGAATAAACCGGAATTGGGGGTAAAATTAAATCTGGATGGAGCCTTTGATTTAGGAAGATCGGTAGGTGGAGTCGGATGTTTGTTCCGGAATAGTAGAGGAGATTATTTGGATGGGTTTGCCGGTAGATGCGTTGCGCGAGACTCGTTTGAAGCAGGGGTTCTTGCATTACATTTTGGTTTGGAACAAGCAGTAAGGCGTGGATAATAATCATTAGTGATTGAGATAGACTCGAGTGAATTGTACGCGCTAGTGAAGGGCGGTGCGAATTGAGCTTTCTCAAGCATTATTATCCGGCAGTGTTGCGATATTTTGACAAGAAATACAAATTTGAGCTGGTTTGGAGCTATCGTGAAGCGAATAGAAGTGCGGATTGGATGGCTAAGTTCGGACTCAATTGCGCGGAAGGACCTTTACCATATCGCGATCCACCGGATGGACTGTGGCGACTCTTGGTGAGAGATCGTTATGAATGGGCACTACCTAAATTAACCTTAGCTAGTTAAGTTTTTATTTGGAAGTTTAGTTAGGTCTCTTATAACAAAAAAATATATATATATTTACTCAAAAATATAGTAATTCTTCAACTTCAGTGTCATTAATACACCTTATATGTATGAAAAAAATATATTAATTCTGAGATAAAAATAGTTTACCCATTATTAAAAGCAATATAAAATTTTATAATATTTTATTGATTTCAAATATAATTTCAATATTATAAATTTAGATGACATTTAACTTTTTCTTTAGGTAAAATAAAATGTCAGGTTAATATACAATTGAAACATTTTATAATTATTCAATAAGTTACAAGAATCTAATTAAAAAAATATTTAAATATTATTTTAAAAATATCAAATTTCTTATCTCAAACTTTTGGTATTTATTATTATTATTTTTAAATATTATTGTATAATCAAAAGAACCAAAATTTCTAACGTTTGGTTATTTTTATTATTTTTATTATTTTTTATTATAAATATTTATAAAAATCTAATTTAAATTTGAGCACATGACTTTTAAATATTACTGTGTCAACCCCCTTTGATATATACATCAGGGTTGTTATATGAGTATTCATTTGATTTTTACTAATATCAACATCATTTTTGTTATTTTAGAATTCATTTGATTTTTTTCTTATTAAACTCAAAATCTATGTGGTTTATATATATTGCTGTCATCAAACTTGTAATAGTATATAAATGTTACTTATATTGCTATTTTAAAAATATCTTTATTATATCAAACATATTTAAAAAACATATCTTTATTATAAATATATATATCTTCGTGGGATTAGTCGGGTGCGCGCAAACTAGCCCGGATCACCCATGTAACCCAAAAAAAAAACATATTTTAAAATATTATTTTAAAATTATTTTAAAAAATAATTCTCAATTAATTATAAATTTTTAAATTCTAATTTTTTTTAAAAGAGAAAAATGTTTCTTATTTACTCAAATTTAAAAATTAATACCTTTTATTATTATTTTTAATGTTATTTTAGTTATTTTTTTATTTTTATTATATAATATTCATAATATAAATAATTTATTTATTTTCTTTTCTTTTTATTATAAAATATGGCCACCATCACTGACCACCACCACCACCTCATGCATTTCCCACCGACTATCACCATCACCTTATACATTCTCCACCGACAACCACCTCCACCACTACCCCACACCTACCAACCCCACCACTTCCACCTCCATCCAACCCACCAACCACCATTCCCACCACCACAACCACCCAAACACCCCTACCACCATTCCCACCACCACCACCACCCAACACCCCCTACCACCATCACCACCATTATACTCCGCCAACCACCACCTTCGTTTATAATCACCACCTACTAGTTCCATCGACACCAATCGCCACCAATCACCACCAACTAATTTCATCACACGCGCGCGTCAAAGAAAATTTTTGAAAATTTCATAACTAATTCTAAAACAATCGTAAAAATAACAAATTAATATTTACGTCTAAGAATTTTTTTGATTTTTTACAAAAAAAAATTAATTTTATTTTGATAATCCGTTTTATGTATTAATATATAATAAATGGTGAAAATAATAAGAATTAAATGATATATATAATTAAAGTAATTATTAATAGACTTATGCGTATTTTTGTAATCTTTCAACTTTTTGTTATTAATTGAGAATTAACTTGAAGTTGTAGTTAATTAGGAATAATTTCACTCTCCGTATAATTAATTGGACGTTATCCCTTATTTTAATAATTTTATTAGATATTTTACAGATTTTAATTATAATTTAACCATTTTAAATAAACTATATTTAACCTAAAAATAATAATTTTAAACTTTAGTCTAAAAATATTTTTAACTATAAATAAATATCCTAAATTGGAATTTGCTCACCTTTTACTTTATTCTTTTCAAAACTATTCCCTTTTTTGAAAAACTTGGCTAAAGTGATTAAAAAACCTCTTTTAGAACCATTTCTATATTGCTATACTAGTTGTCATGGATCCAAAGCAAGGAACACAAAGCAAATAAGGCCATCAAAACTCCTTCTCTTGTCTTGTCCACCATCATTACCCCATCTCTTGTTCTTCTTCAAATCTCTTAAGGAAAAACCTTAACCTCTCAAAATCATCTTCTCAAAATGCCATTAAGCCACTATGTAATCGGTGCCATAAACTTCGTAGCTATGCTACATTCGATTCCAATTATTGGTACCGGAATCTGGCTAGCAACAAAAAACGATAACTCTTGCTTAAACATTCTTCAATGGACAGTAATTATACTAGGGATACTAATTTTCATTGTAGGTCTTGTTGGTTTTATTGGAGCTTTTAAAAGAATTCCAAAGTTACTTATTATCTACTTCATTGCTATGCTTGTTCTCATTATATTACTTTCATGCTTAGTGATCTTTATATATATGGTAACTTTTAGAGGTTCTGGTCATTCTGAACCTAGTAGGGCTTATATGGAATACCATGTCGATGATTATTCGGGGTTTCTTCGTCGAAGAGTTAGAAGTCCTTTTACAATGGGAGAGAATAATGAGATGTCTCAGGGATACAAGTATTTGTGCTGAATTGAATCAGAGTTATTCCATGGCTCAGGATTTTTTTAATGCTCATCTCACACCATTGCAAGTAAGTACTATATGTTATCCTTTATTCTTGTCTACATTCAAGTGTATATATGGAATGTGACTATGTTAGGTTCTATAATAGTGGTGCGCTTGACATAGCTCGCAATATAATTATAAGATCCTGAGTCAATCAAATCAGACAACCCAACCTAGCTAGATAATCACTATGGTTTAGTTCTTGTGACTATTTACCAATTACACGAAAAGTTTTCTTAGGAAGCCTTATTGACACAGGTAAATCCTATTTGAAACTACCGATAGCGAATTGGGACCGATTAGGGAAATACTACATAATTCACCCTTACATGTTCAGAACGGCAAAACTAGTGGGGATTACATGCTAATAACTCGAGCTATATTCTCATATCACTTCTCTTTCATATTTATTTTCTGTCTTTTAATTCTTAGTTTTAATTTAGTTAATTAGAAAATCAAACAAACATCTATTTATCTTTACTTTTAATTGCATTTAGTTGTTCTAGCTTTAACTTATCTGCACTTGATACTTGCATAAGATTCCTCTAACCTTCGTAGTCCCTGCGGAACGAATCTTAATCTTTTAACTAAAACTTGCATACGATCTGTATACTTGCAGGACCGTGTAGCTTTAGGGTTTTATTTGCACGTTATTTATATCTTATTTTATCACACCCTAGGCCCCACCAAGTTTTTGGCGCCGCTGCCGGGGACTACATCGTTAGTCCTTGTGCATATATCTTGTGCTTTTAATTTCAGTTAGTTCTCTTTTACGCTTTTGTATCTCAACAGCTACAGCGCGCGGACTACCCCCGCGGACTACCCATGCACCGCAGGGATACACCACGCCAGGCGGTTTGTGAAGAATCCTAAGCCTTTTCAACTTCTTACCTTAACAAGATAAGCCCTAGCCTCTCCCATACGAATTTTTCAGACCCAAACCCTGTATAAACATCTTAAAGCTTGTGCAAACCTTCACAATTAACACAACAACTCCTCAATCCTCTCCTCCATCTTCCATAAACACAAGTTCTTCATCAAATTCATCACACTACACCATTAAACACCATCAAATTCATCAAGCTTTAAAGATTTCTTCCAAGACCCATCAAGAAACCTTTCTATTTCATAAATTCCAAGCAACAACATCAAGTTAAACCGAATTTTCCTTAAACTTTTAATCCATCCTTGGTATAACTTGAGTTGTGGGTAAATCAAGCATGACTAACAGATCTGAAGCTATGGAATACAAGAGAAAGTGCTCTATCCTTGGGAAGAATAAGAAATTGCCTGGGGCCACCATTGAAAAACCCATCAATCTTGATGAGGTTACTGAAGAATCAAAAGAAAAGGCACCAGCACAACCACTACCAAAGAAGTTAACTGCTAGAATGTCCATACCATCAAGGAGGCCGTTTAAGAAGATAAAAATTCAAGATCAAGGTTCTTCTACCTCTTCCTTTGAAATTGTTTATGATCTTCCTCCTTGGGCTCTCAAGTTACAGAACGAAATAGAAAGATTACGAGAAGATAACAGAGAACTTTGGACAGAAGTCATACAGATGGAATCACAGATAGAAGATTTGACCTTGACAAGGGATATTGATAGTTATACCGATCCTTCAGCTTCAGATGAGGAGGATGATATGATGGATCTCTATGGCCAGCCAGGTAGGTCAATCTAATTTTTCTTAATAGCTTGTATGCATTAGGTAGTTTAGTTAGTTTTATTTTAAATTTTATTCCATTCTTGAGTCTTTTTTTTTCGAGTCGTGGGTACACGGCTCACTTTTGAGTTGGGGGTGGGGATTCGTTGTCCTGATCTTCTTTTCGTTTTTGCATTAAATTTAAAATTTTAAGGTTGAATTAAGGCATAGAATATCTTGAATGTACCTATTTGAGCATGATTTTATTAGGTCAATGATAGTAAGTAGTATGCTTTTGAAAGATGCAACAAAATTGTTTACATGCATGTATGAAAACGGGAAATAAAGGATAGAATAGTTAATGAGCAATGCTAAGAATTCACGTTGAAACTTAGGAATAGTTATTTGGTGTGTAGAACGTGAGGTTTAAAATTAGTTGAAAACCCACTTGTCTATGAACTAATTATGAAAACGTAACGAACTCCGGTAGTTAGAAAAATGACTAAGGCAGTTCTTTCATGATAAAACACTTGAAGCCTTTATACTTTCTCACCCTTTTGTTTGATATTATTGTTATTTATCCGTCTTATCCCCTCTGAGCCTTTCTAAAGCCTTTATTGAAACACATTATAATCCTTACCCTAGTTTGTAGGACTTATCTATATGACCCGCGCTCGAATCGCAAAACCTGAGACAAACTCGTTTTAGAGCTTGAGTTTTGGGTGGTGGGTTTCATAAGTAGGGAACTTTGGGAATTGGGAATTATCTTTGTGATTTTATTGATGATGAAATTGTCTTGTAACCCTTTGCCGGGGTAATAGTGAATGAAAAAGAAGCTACGAGCTAGTTTTGCCAACAAGGGCATAAAAAGAATATATATATGAAAAAAATAGTGTGATATCTCAACATCAAAAAGAGAATCATAGCTATACAAAAGAAAATAAAAATTGATTTGAAAAGAAAATATATATTCGGACCGGCAAAGTGGATTTTATATCATCAAAGGTTAAATGGGATTATTAGGGATGCACATTAAAAGCATCAATAAATTGAGTTGAGTGAGAACATCTTCGAGTGAAAACTCAAGCTCTAAGGCAATTCGTTGATGGCTAGTGAGGAGAGAGCCAAAAACTCACTTTTCATTATCCAACTATACCACACCCGTCCTTAAGCCAAGTTATGACCAAAACCTTAGGATTTCTAACTGCTAGGTGGAGAAACAATTGAGCTATTAGGTAGTAGGTAAGTGGAACATTGGATGCTGTATTTGGGACCTATGAACAACCTATAACCATTAACCTGAACTAAGTTATCATCCTCTCCTTCTGGCATTGCGAAATTAATCTTAACTTGGATTTATGGATTGTTGATTACATGTATACTAAGCATATTTGTGCATTATTTATTGAGCATTACTACATGAGACTTTTTAGATATTTTGCTCTAGGATCAGTCATTATGTTCTGTTCTTGTTCTCCTCCGACTTCTTCTTGTTTATTTTGACTACCCTGCTGTTCTTTACTTTTATTGTATCGGGACGATACAACTTTGAGTTGGGGGTCTTGATGTCTCCTCATTTGTGATAATAAAATATACTTCCGAGACATCATTTTAGGCTTATTTATTAGTTTATAGGTTGATTTTAGCTTAGTTTAGTGCACTTTCCTATTTTGGGTCTTGATTTAGTAACATAATATTTTTAGAGAATATTGGGTTTAATTGTTTATTTAGTGTGAAGCTTTAAAGATAATTATGGAGATTAATTAGAGTCCAAGTCAAAGACTACAAGATATGGAAATAGATATGCATGGTAATTGGAGATAGAAGGAAACAGAGTTCAATTAGGAAAAGGAAAAGCTGCATAAATCTGAGATTCTGCAGCACACGCCTAAAGAAGTGGTAATTACTCCTACAAGGAAGCCGATTTTGGAAGATGCCTTTCATAGGGACATAGATAATTCTGTTACGATTCTTTTGGTATCTTATGGAGCACAAACCGACCAATAACAAAGAAGATATGCCCAAAACGATCCAGTAGTGTTTATCTTTATTTCCTTACGAATTTGAGTTGGCCTTGGAATCTATTACTTGGCCTTATCTCCAAGAAACGAATTAGGTCAACCTATACACTTTTAATAAACCTGCTGCTCCTACTAAAACCTTCTCAAAGGAGCTATGTGGGTTGTTAAAAATTCTAGTGCTGAGCTTCAAAAAAAGGCAAGTTTCCCCTCAGGTGGAGATAATAAATCTGATTATGGGGGCATGCCAAAACAATCTTTTTATGCTGAAAGAGTTCCGGGTCAACAAGTCTTAAAGGAATTTTTATATTGGAAATTCAAGTCCGGAACCGATTTATAACTTGAATCACGTCCAATTCAAATATAATTATGCCGATAATAAGATGATAGACGTGATAAGGGACGAGGAACCATTTACATGGGTTTTGTGGCCGTGTTTTGAGTTCTCGTGGTCGAAATGTGAGGGTTCATGGTCGAGCTTTGAGGTTCTGTGGTTGCGCTAAGTTTTTTTCGGACATGTTTTAGAGTCTTGCGCAGTTGATCTTCTTTGTCAAAGTCATGCTGTTTCTGAGATTTATAATACAAGGACCAATTTGCAATATTGTGTTTCATTGGGGGTAGCAGTTGACTAGCTGCTAATATTGAACTTCTGGGTTACGTAATTTTTCTGGTTATACCTGTTATTGGCAACCTTCATCAGCTTTTTTAAGAAGCTATTCTTATGAGCGCTGCATTAAAAATTGTTCAAGAACTTCTTATTTTTGATATTCTTCCCCACCAGCCTGATTATGATCCGCATGGTCATGCCTTAATTAATAAACTTATGCTTCTTCACCATCACATGGATAAGGCATCACGTGGAGTTATTATTGGAGATCAAGTTTCTTTCATGCTTCTTAAGGAATTTTCATTCTTCATAAATATTAAAGCCTTAAAAGGTGTTTTATTTTGCTACAATTCTTTTATTCTGAACAAGCTTTTCGCTACAGTCCTATTAATTATTATCTTTTACAACAGGACCTGTAATGCTATCTTTCTATATGATGCTGGTGGTATTTTGAAGTTTATTAATTATATTTCGGAATTTTGTGGAGGCGATTCAAGGCTTTGTCTGTGTTTTTGTGGTCATGATTCGGATTTTTGTTCGAGATTTTGTGGTCGTATTTTGGGTTTTAGTTCAAGTTTTCGCAGACGAGTTTCGGGTTTTGGTTTGAAATTTCGTGGTCGTGTTTTGGGTTTTAGTTCGAGATTTCGCGGTCGAGTTTTGAGTTTTGGTTCGAGATCTCGTGGTCGTATTTCGGGTTTTAGTTCGAGATTTCACGGTCGAGTTTCAGGTTTTGGTTCGAAATTTCGTGGTCAAATTTTGGGTTTTGGTTCGAGATTTCGTGGTCATGAGTCGAGATTTCGCGTGTGTTGTCGGGGTCGTGATTTGCTGCTTCATTTGAGAACTTATATGTCCTCTTATTTTTATGAGTAATGATATATACCACCTAAATTTATACCACCCAATTATCACCCATGACGTGGCGTGAATTGATTGGAAGTAAATCTTTAATCAAATCAAGAAAATAAATTGATTAAAGACTTTTAACCAACCAGTTCATGCCACGTCATGAGTGGTACACTTGGGTGATATGAATTTGGGTGGTATATATCATTACTCTATTTTTATTCAGTTGCAGCTATTTTTTATTTGAATATGGTCTATGATGGCCACTCTATTTTAAAGAAATTAGCTGTTTTTCTGCACTTTTTCGATAATTTGGGGGTTGGTCATGTAATCCTTATTTGCATGGCTGATGGTGTTATTTTCAAAGCAAATTTTCAAAGCTTAGAAATTGCTGATTTAGGGTTTTCTTTTTTTTTTGAGTACATGAGAGAGCCACTTTGGGCTCGAAGTCATTTCGACTCCAATGAGATTCGATCCCAGGACCTCTTGGTCTCTGCGGAGTAGCCTAACCACTAGGCCAACTATCTATCTCAATTTAGGGTTTTCTTTATCAAGGACCAAATCACAATTATTTATATATCTTCTATCGGTGCATTACTACAATTTTGATGAGGCCGCAACTATCATTTCCGATTCAAATTCTAAAAGAGCTGCTACCTATATTTTCTCAAGAAATTACTTTAATTCTCTATGAAGGAGTATTTATATGTTTTCTTAAATAGTAAGGAGTCTTTATTTGCTATTGTTAATAACTTTATGGGTACGAACCCCCCCTAACCCCTTATGATAATCACATCTTTAAAAGGGTTTTTGCAGAGCCCAATCTTATAGAGGGGTTCGTGACCTCATCCGCAAAAAGGAGATAGATTGTATCGCTTTATTCGAAACTAAAAGCGATCGTACAAGGGTTAATAGATTTGTTAAATACAATGCGTAAGGCTTGGTTATAGACTTGGTTATGTGATGACAATTTTGATTACAAAACGCCAAATAGTAAAGGTTAGATCTTTCTAGCTTGAAACCCCGACAAAGTGGATGTTAATCGCTTCTCTATCAATCCTCAAGCTATTCATTGTGTAGTTAAATGCAAGGTAACTTCAAACTCTATTTGCATTTCTTTCATTTACGGAATGAGTAAAAAAGACGATAAAAAACCCTTAAGGGAGAACTTGACTACCTATGCGGGTACTTTTGATAATTCTTGGTTACTCATGGGAGACTTCAACAACATTCTTAAGTCTAATGAAAAGGTTAATGGAGCGAAAGTCCATGCTTATGATTTAAAGACTTTTATTGATGTTTGTGACGCTCTTGGTTTGGATGATTTGGCTTATGTCAACATTTTAGTTGGCGTGGTGGTCAAAACATAATGAGTAAAATTAATCGCGCTATGGCAAATAGAAGTCTTATTGCTTCTCCCCTCTTTACTTCCGCGGAATTTCTACCTATCCCTCCTTGGACGGATCATATACCCCATGTATTATGACTTTATATATGAAGAAAGAGATTAGACATACTCCCTTTAGATTCTTCAAAATGTGGTATGGGCATGAGCACTGCAATGATGTGGTGTGTTCCGGGTGGGCAAGTGATACACTCCGGGGCACTAAACAATTTGTTTTGTGCAAAAAGCTTAGAAAATTGAAGTTTGGTGTAAGGGGGTTGAATAAAAAACACTATTCACACATCTCCGAACGTGTTAAGAGAACAAATCTTGCCATTGAAGATGTCGAAAAGAAGATGCAACAAGACACAAGTAATGTCATTTTTCATGGAGGAAACTAAAAGTATTCGAAAGTTAGATTCACACCTTGAGAATGCCGAATGTAGCTTCTTCCAACAAAAGTTTAGAAGCGATTATAATCTTAAAATTGATAGGTGCACAAAGCTATTTCATGGCATCATGACAAGTAATGAGAGGAAAAACATATTTCTACTATTAAGCTCGCAGATGGTACCGACTCTACCTCAAGAGAGGAGCTTTGCGAAGCTTTCGTAAATTATTATATTGGTCTCTTGGGTACTAGAGAGGCTATTTCACAAGTCGATCAAGAAGTCTTTGAGAGGGGTAGTGTTTTGACCGAAGATCAAAGGATTGATTTATGTGTGGATGTGGCCGAAGAAGAGATTAAAGATGTGATTTTTTGGATTGATAGTGATAAAGCTCCGGGTCCGGATGGGTATTCTTCACACTATTGTAAGAAATCTTCGAATGTGGTTGGTAAAAGCGTGATTGATGCGGTTAAGGAGTTGTTAACTTCGGAAAACTTCTTCAACAATTAAATCACATAACACTTGTTCTCATCCCTAACCCCGATGATCCTACTTCCGTGGATGCCTTTCGCCCTATTATGTGTTGTAACGTTGCTTATAAAGCCATCACTATGGTCATTACCGATCACATGACCTTGATTCTTGATGTCTTAATTGATAAATCTAAAAGTGTGTTTGTATGGGGTTGTCTCATGTCCGATAACAGACACTTAATGGCGATAAAATCTCTCCTAGATGCACACTTAAAATTAACTTTTGGAAAGCTTTCGATTCGATCTATTGGAAATTTTTTCACGATGTTTTAGTTGGCTTGAAATTCCGAAAAAATACACTAGGTGGATTATGGCTTGTGTAACATCTCCTTCGTATTCCTTATCAATTAATGGTAGACTTCATGGTTATTTCAAAGGCGTTGAAGGGTTGTGTCAAGGTGATCCTTTATTTCCTTATATTTTCATTCTTTGTTTGGAATAATTCTTTAGGTTGGTCAAGAAAAACACGGTGAAACATATTAATTACCAACCTAAATGTGGTAAGCATAAATTCACCCATCTAACTTTTGCGGATGATCTTATGCTCATGTCTAGGGGTGATTGGAGATACGTGGAAATACTCGTGAATCGTATGGAAATATTTGGTGAGTGTTCGGGTCTTCGTTGAATGTGCTTAAGTCTAACTTATATTTTATTGGAATTAAAGACTACCAAGAACTATAGATGATACGAATTTGACAAATATGGCTAAGGGGGTGTTGCCTTTCAAATATCTAAGGGTCCCTCTTGAAGCTTGTAATTTGAAATCACTTGATTATCACCCTATTAGAGATAAATTGAGAGAGAGATCATGGAATGCTTTGAACTTTTCTTATGCCGGAAAACTAGAGCTTATTTGTCCATTCTTCAAGGTATTATTTGCTTTTGTTCTTCAATCTTTCCTCTTCCGGGTAATGTGCGTAAAGATGTCATTAATATATGTCAGGACTTTTATTGGAATGAGAAATCTTCTCTTATTGCTTGGAATATAATTATTTGCATCCCTAAAATAGATGGGATTGAAAGCTATTGAAACTTGAATGCATCTTTGCTAATGAAGATCGTTTAGTATATTGTGGTTGATAAAATTTCGTTGTGGATTGATTGGGTTAACGTCAAATTTTTTAGAAATTAAAGTTTTTGGGATTGGTCCGTGAAAACTCGTAAATCGGGTTTGATGAAAATTATTCGCGAATTAAAAGATGGAATTTTATTGGCTTGTGAAAAAATTGAGGGCGGTAAATTATTGCGGTGGTGGTTTGAAAAAATAAACCAATTTTTGGTGAAAATAATGCTCAAGAAAATATTGTTAGCAATATAGGGTCTGTTTGGATTGAGAGAAATAGAAAGAAGAATAAAAATGATCTTTTATTTTTTACATTATTTATATTAGGAAATATTATAAAAGAAAAGAAAAACAGTTATTCCAAAAATCACTCCTATATCTATTTTTATTAGGGTTTATGCCTAATAGACAGTTGTCACCTTACACTCTTGTCCATAAAAGACATCGTTTTTTTTAAAGAACAGTGAGAAATGGGAAGCTTCCATAACTCAAACGACTCTTTTTATGGGAAAGAAAAAGAAAAAGCAAAATATATGTGGCCTTTTATGGATAAAAAAATAATGGTTAGAATGAGAGGGAATTAATTTTAACTTGAGATATTTCTTGGGCAATAATTATTTTTAATTATCACTCTAAATTAGAGTCAAATAGAAGGAAAGGAAATTTATCAATGATTAGAGACTAAAATTAACTTTTTTTTCTTTCCTTTTCTATTTTTTTTTTCAATTCAAACAAGATATATTTAAAATTATTTATGAAATTTATCTTTACAAAAAATTTTAATCCAAACAAAAAAAATTCTTTCCCTTTTTTTTAATTTTTATTATTATTTTTTCCTCCTAAATACAAATCAAACCCTTAAATTCGTTGATGTCATTTTGTCAAACGAATGAGGTTACGTTACCTCATCTCATTTGAACGATAATACTACTTCAAATTTTAATGGTCCATCAGCAAATTTTAATGGTCCAGCTATTAGGAATCATGGCCCATCTATTGTTGAAGGAAGAAATGTTCAACTTAATCTTCAAGGGAATAATATCTTTTTGGCCCATTAAGTTGGTCAGCAACGAGCCACATCGCCAGCAAATTTCAGCCCTATAAATATCTTTTTTTTTAGACAACCCTATAAATATCGGAGAGGTGAGGTCTTTAATTGTTCGAAAAATATTAATGAGCCAATTGTTGATTGATGCCTATTAAAAAACTTATTTAGAAAAAGGTGCCTAGAAAAAAATATTTATTGAAAACAGCCCCATCCCAAATTATCCTTATAATTAACTATTAAAAAATAAGAAAAAAACTAATAAACACGCGCGCGTCCGTGAAATTTTTTTAAAATCGTCATAACTAATTCAAAAAAAATCAAAAAAATCAAAAAAAATTATATTTGGATAAATCAAATTAATATTTACGTCTATGATTTTTTTCGGAATTTTATGAATTTTTTTATTTTTTTTGATTTTTTTAATTTTTTTTTCGCAGACACGAAATTTCATGTTTAAAACATGGAATTTCATGTTTATTTCACAGTTTAAAATATGAAATTCCGTGTCTGCAAAAAAAAAATTAAGAAAATTCGAAAAAATTCAAAAAAAAAATCAAAAAAATTCATAGACGTAAATATTGATTAGATTTATTCAAAAATATATTTTTTTTTTACTTTTCTGATTTTTTTTTGAATTAGTTATGACGATTTTAAAAAAATTTCACGGACGCGCGCATGTGATGGAATTAGTAAAGGTATAAATATATAAAGGAGATGTTTTCAATAAATAATTACTTCATTAGGCATTTTTTTTATAAATAAGATTATTGAAGGCATAAAAAAATAATTAGAGAGTTTAATGAGGATGTTTTCAACAATAACCCCAAATATTAATTCATGTGTCTTGGACCATGCAGGCCATCTAATGGGAGAATGACGCATAGCCCAGCCTTACTTCCATCAGCGTTTGAATTTTCTCATGCGACCGGATCGACCAAGCGGGAGATTCAAGGAGAAGACCAACCTCTCATAGCCTGCCATGCGTTTAGCTCAAGTGCCAACCTCCATTGACCGATCAAACAAAGACTGGACAGATCAACCCAATAGAAGAATGCCACGTCGTCAGCAACTTTCAACTAGCCTACTGGACAATTCAACAAAGCTAGCGGCCCATCACAGCGTGACACGTGGACCAGAAGACTAGTCAACGAACCAAGCGCCCATCACAACCTGCCACGTCGCAACTCTTGGCCAGCACGTGTAGCACAATCGCTTTGGTCGACCACGCGTGAAGTCGGTCAACATGTGATGTCTCCCTTTTTGTTCTAATTCTATGTCCTTAGGAGACATCAAATTAGGTGATTATTTGACTTATTTGTTAGACTTTTAAGCTTATATGGTTATATTACGATTTTTTCCCTTGGATTTGGATTATTTGTGTTTTAGAGCTTTTATGCGTTAATTCGTTTGTTTTTAGTGTAAAGTTCTTAGGTTTATGATTTGATGGAGTATCAAGACAAGGAGAAGAAACGGGAATTAAAGTCTTAGATTGAGCGTTGAAGTCAAAGGCAAGAATATTTGATTCGAAGAAGTAATTAGTGGGGAATGAAATCTGGAATTCTGTCACAAATCACTGTTTTTGAGCATCTTAGCCATTGATTCATCCTTGGAGCATAAAATGAGATCGATAGAGCTTGAAGTCAGGAAGATTTTCCAAGTTGAACGAACTGATTCTGAGTCTGGACGCAAAAGTTACAGCTGTTTTAGTAACATCTATACACTAGTTACGGGATTTCATTAAGGGATTGAGCTTTTATTCTAATTAACCTCATCCTTCTTTTTAAAAGCCCAATCCGTTTTTCTCACTATAAAAAGGCTTTAGACTTCAATTTTTAGAGACACAACTCATATTTTAGAAGATAGAAGCGCCAGAGAGAAGTCAAAAAGCAAAAGGAGAGAAGAAAGCTGAAGCTGGAGAATTCCAAATTCTCCATCAACAGTCAAAATCAATCCTTCAATTAGGTTACCCATATAATTCTTGTAATTGAACATGAGTAATTTATCTTTTATTTTAGTTTTTCATTACATTATGAGCTAAACAATTAGTGTTTGAGAATCGCAATTATAGGCTATTAGAAGGCTTTAGGTTAACACCCTTATTTATATTAATTGATGTTTTTCTAAATTTGGGATTATTTGATTTAAATTGATATGGGTATTTTTGTATTGACTATTATCGTATTTTAATTACTATTTTTATTCTGGCTAATTAGAAATAAGATTGAGTATTTAGGCTATTCATTATAGTGGTGTAATGATCACCTTGACGGGGGGTTTAAATACAGACCTAGGTAATAGCCGTTGGTATTCGCTAATGACCTTGACAGGCTTGACTAACCAATAGCCAATTTGGTGAGAGACTAAAACCATTCGAAAGTAGGTATAATCGCCCTGCCGGGGTTTATAATACCATAGGATAGCTCCTAAGTCCACATTGACGGGGTAGGAGATTATAGAGTCCCGACTAATACATAAATACCAATTCAGCCCTTAAACGGAAACATTAATTATATGAATATAGGTATATCCCTTGCGAGACTCAAGTACCGCTTCTCATCCTTGCGTCTACTCATTTTTATTTACTTGCGTCTTATCTACTTGCATTAGTTAATTTAGTATTTTACTTTATTTTATTTGCAATTTAGTCCTTAATCAAAAACCAAAACAAATCTTTATATCATTTACTTTCCGCATCATATAACAATTATTCACACTTATTATATAATATCGAACGTCATATCCAATCCGTCCCTGAGATCGAAAACCCGTTTACCAGATGTTACTTGGACGACCCGTACACTTGCGGTACGTGTCTTGAATTTTTAGGTGTGTTATTTTAGAACACATAAGGAGACATCAACATGCCACACGGGCGACGCGTAGAGGCGCGTTGGGGTCCGGAGCCGCTGTACTTGCCACGTCAGCAAGCCACCCTGAGTCAAACCGTCCGGTCAGAAAGTCAATCGGAGAATATTTTGAGCCGTCGAGCCATTTACGAGTATTTTGAGACCCCGTATGACGTGTTTTAGACTCGTTCTTCCATCCAACCTTGTGCGAAAATCACTTGGAACCCGAGTGTGACTCCTAAACACTCGATTATCGTTTGGATGACACTTTTGGGTCGATTAAAGACAAAGGATCGTCTCGTTTTCATGGAGTTAGACGAACCTACTTGTCCGTTTTTTGGAGTAGCATTGGATTCAATGAGTCACTTATTTTTTCGAGTATGGTATTACACATGATATATGGTGAGATGTGAGGCGATGGTTTGGTATTCCGAGAGAGATGAACACTATTTCAAGTTCACTCAAATGGCTCAAGAAGACCAAGACAAGAGCGAGTTGGAGAAGAAAAGCGTGGCGTATGGGTTTTGACGCTACGGTTTACTTAATCTGGACAGCACGAAACAAGCGAATTCGCAAGGGAGTAGTCACTACACACGACATCATTCTCAAGGGAATTCAGACTTCTTTATTTCGTTCTCTATTTGCCTTCATCTTCCGTTTTCAAATTTTAGTGGGTTTATATTAGATGTACATTGATCTCTATTTTTGTAGGAGCTAGTATTAAGTAGGACTACACTTAGCTTTTTGCTAGGGTATCATTTAGTACCGGACCTTCCGGATGTACATTCTACCGTCGCTTTTGACTGTCTTTTTAATATATTATTAACCCAACCGGAAAAAAAAGAAGAAAAAAAAGAAATTTTACGAAGGAAACAAATGAAAAAAGTAAGATACCTGTGCTAAGAAGAAATATACAAACTTGGTCCCCTCTGCTTAGGTTCTTGAGTTACCAGTAGATCAAATATTGGATCCTTCTAGTTTGGTTCCTGAACTACCTGCAATTCAAAGCTTAAACTAACAACACACGGCTTGATGGAAGACACGGAGATGGCCTCAGGTGATTTAAGGTTGTAAATAGAGCTCAAACATGCGGATTGTAGAGGAGATAAACGCTGCAAGTTTCAATCCAAATAGGGAAGGCTAGCTTGGAGCCCTTAGGATATAACAATTTCAGAATACTTGAGTACACCTAAAGTGCTCGATAAAATGTCCAAGCCAAGATCATCTTGTGCATTGAAGGCGATTAATAAAAATCCTAAGCCTAATAATGTGCTAAGTAGTGATGCTATAGTATATTTTGTTGATTAATCTGTTCCAGTTGAGACAAAATTCCAATTAAATGTGATTACTATGTCTAACCCAAACAAGTTAGCTAGTGATGAAACAATAGATTTTGTTTCTCAATTTATTTTACTCGATGATGCCTGATTTTATCCTCCAAATCTAAAGAAGGAAGTGACGCAATAGTAGATTTAGTCCCTCAATCTATTTCACTTGAAACAAAAATCTATACCACTTGAGACTACTACTTTTATTCCAAACAAAATTAGCTAGTGATGCAATAGTAAATTTAGCCGCTCAATCTATTTCATGTGACTATGCTTGCGTTTGCCCCTCTGAATTTAAAGAAGGAAGTGATGCTATAGTGACTTTCTCTTGAGTAGGTGAGGTTTAGATAATTTTTTTTAATCAAGATGATATAGTGAAAGTAATCAATATTAAGAAATTTTCTAAAACTTTGAAACTCAAGAAGATGAGGGATGTTGTACCTATAAGTGCACTCCCAGTAATTCTTCTACCAAGCATGGGATCATACGATCTACCTCCAAGATTGTAGAAAACATTCCCCAATGAATAGTTGAAGGTCCTTCAACTTCTTAAAAATTTGTGGATATTTCATTGATTGATAATGTGTTAGAAGGTTGATTGTCCTAATTTCTTATCTCAGAGAACTCTCCATGAGGGGTTGACTATGAGCATGCTTTGTGACATCAATTCCAACCATGATGAAGAATATGCGAAGGAATATTATTTTTAGGATATATTCTAGATGTGAGGGAATTTATAGATGAAGAAGGATAAAAGATAGTATGTCCCTTTTCATGCTCAATGGAATAGGTTGTCACAACATAGGGGTAACGATTTACTATAAATTAGATAAAAAGATTGAGAAGGGAGATGATAGGAATCTAGATAGGATACCTGATGAAGGTTAAAGGGTATCTGTAGAACTATATTGAAACTTCTATAAATGAATACTATTGAAATTAGAAAAGATATTTGTATAGCAAAATTATTTATTTTATCGATAAATAAATTTTTATTTATTTAAATTATGTATTTATATTTTTCATTTTTTATCATTAATTATTTTTCATGTACATGCACCATGTAACTATATGATTCTATAATGGAATATTTATAGTATATATTTATAATACATGCAACATATACATATATAAAATAGGTACATGTATTATTAAGATTTAAGACTATATAAATATAATATATACTTAGAGTCAACATTAAACATATATGCACCATATATGTATATAGACTAAATACATGCACCATTTACTAATTAAAAATATATGTAATGGACGATATTGAAGTTTCTGAAAAATTAACAATATCATTTCTAATTTCAACAGAGCCGGCTCTTGGGCAAAGCCACCAAGGCCACCTCTTTGGGTCCCATTTTTTTTATATATAAAAAGGACCCCAATTTTATCAAAAATAATTTTTTTTAGTTACAAAAGACCCAAAAAGAAAATCTTACTTTAGGTAACTAAACTTATTTTGGTTTCTTGGACTGGCCCTAATTTTTATTATATACATGTGTTTGACGCCAAACATTTTTAGAACAGTAACGAGAATGATACAATTATGGAATTTTCTACAAATACATAAATGATTGAGTTTGTACTAAATGATAAAAATGATCCAGAATCAGATGATACAAGCAGTAATAACCCTACGAAACTACATACTACAACATGAGAAAAATATTTCTAAAGTTTTGTTTGTAGAAGAAAAAGTTAAGCATGTGATGCATTTTGGTGGGAAAAAAATCAGCTAATGTCTCATGTTTTGTGATATAATTATGATGATTGACCTATGGGATGAGTAGAAAAGTGGGTGAATTTATTCTGTAAATTATTATATATAGTAAATAAAGAAATAAATAAAAGGGTATAATAAGTAATGAGAAAATAATTTTTTATGTGTTAAATATTATAATGACTTTTAGTAAGAATAGTGGATTGAGTGGGGAAGTTTGGGTCTTGACGAGGGGTCCTCAAGACCCGTTGGGTATGTATTTCTGCAATTTAATACTTATTAGACATTAATTTTGGATTGTTTTAGAGAAATTTGAGGTACCTTTGTGTTTTATTTTGTAGCTCTTAAAATATAGAGGATTCAGGACGAATGGACGATATAAGTAGTCAAGAATATAAAGAAACACCCAAGATGAGTAGAAATGAGATCGAGACAAGCCAAGAACTCACAAAGATCATTAGACGTCAAAGCCCCAAACCTGGAAAAATGAATATGTCAACTTGCAAAAATCACAAACAATTATTCATAACGAATCTGATCATTATATATCAAATCAAGATATCTCTTGGATTCTAGTATGCCCTAACTGGTGTTTTAAATTTTATTCTGTAAGCCCAGAGAGCGTCATCTAGTTTAATGACCAACCCTTCCTCGTTTTGTTCACGGACTTCTCAAGAATAGATTTGATTTTTTGGTTTGAAACTATAGCTTGACCATTAGTTTGGAGATGATAGTCGGTTGAAGTGCGGTGTCTCACCCCCTACTTACGAAGGGCAGCTCTCAACTGAAAATTGATGAAGTGGGTACCTTTATCACTACAAAGAACACGTGGCGTACCATGTATTCAAAAGATATGTGACTTCAGGAATGATATAACTGTTTTAGCATCATTCTTTGGTGTTGCCACGGCTTTTACCCACTTGGACACATAATCTACTGCTAGCAAAATATAAAGATTCCCATGGAAAGTTATGAATGGTCCTATGAATTCTATTCCCCATACATCAAAGATTTCGACTTCTAAGATATTATTGAGCAACATCTCGTCTATTTTTTATATATTACCAGTGAACGGGAATCTTTGACATGTCTGAACGAATTGATGACTATCTTTGTGTAGGGTAGGCCAATAGAAACCAGATTGAAGAATTTCAGCTACAATGACCACCATATGGTGAGCCATGACAGCTTGACATGATCTTAGTAATTTCGCCCTCATGGATGCATCTTCTGCTAACTTGATACTGCAAACCTTGAAGAGGTAGGGATCATCCCAAAAGAATTGTTTAGCTCTATTACTTAACCTTTGTCTTTGTTCCGGATTGAAATCCGTAGGGAATACATGATGTCTCCCTAATTGTTCTTATTTTCGACCCTTGGGAGACATCATTTTTGGTGTTTATTTAATTAATTTGATAGACTTTTGGACTAAATTTGCAATAATCCGGAATTACCTTTTTATTTCTAGCATTTTTAATTTATTAAACTATTGCGCGTAATATTGGTATTTTTAGTGAAAAGTTTACAGGTTTTAGATGTTAGCTAGGAGAGGAATCCGAGGAGAAAGTCAAAGATCGTGAATTAGAGTCGAGACCTGAAGATAAATCCCGAAGATATTATTTTTAAAGCTGAAAATCCATTTTCCAGGCCATAGATTGCTGAATTCTAGGTGCTTAAGCGATGATTTAGACGCTGACCTTTGAAGAGAAAACATTCCTTATCGAGTTACGAAACTTTAGCAACTGGAATAAGGTCAATCGAAGTCATAACGCATCGGGAAAAGCCGTTTTAGGGAAGGTGTATCAGCAGTTACGTGATTTTGGGCTTAGAAAGTGGGCTTGGACATTTAATTAGTATTTTATTTTCTGGTCCAAGCCCTAGTACGAATTTATGCTTATAAAAGGAGGTCTGGACTTCTATTTTTCACACAATTCACATTCCACAAGATTAAACACCAGAGAGAAGCAACAGAAGGAAGAAAGAAGAAGCTACAAGAGCTGGAGTGGGTCTATAGCTCCGTTCGTAGTCATTCCAATTCCGGAAATTAGGTTCTTTTTATATTTTAATTCTGTAAACAATATGAATTCCATTTCTTTTAATTTAGTTTTTAATTTTAATATGAGCTAAGCTTTTCATAGTGCTTGAGAACAAACAATGGGTGAATCCTAATTTTATGAAATAACGAATGTTGAATTTGGGTTTATATTAAATTAAATTAGATTGGGTTTATTACTCTTTTCGATAATTTGTGATTATTTACTGATTTTAGAGTCGTGAACTAAGAACAGGTATTAGTATCTAAGCTATTCCACATATGTGGCGTGTGGATCATCCTGACGGAGGGTTTAGGTATAGAATTAATTATTCAATCTAGGATAAAAGCTATTGATTCTGACGAACTTAGCTAATTCTAGGGCCAATGAGGTAAAACACTTAATCATCCAACGGTGGATCATATTTACCCTGATGGGACTAGTGACACTTTAGGATTGCCTTATAGTCCACCCTGACGGCGGTATAAGGAATTTAGAATCCCGACCATTGTAATTGACCAATTTAGCCCTTAAACAACATAAGTTAGGAAATAAGATTGGGAGGATCCTTGCGTTCTCAAGTACTACATCTCATATTGCGTTTTCACTCATTTTACTTGCGTCTTAGCTTTTACTTGCATTTATAATTTGTCTTTCATTTAGTAGTTTTAATAAACAAAACCAAACAAACATTTTATTATCTTTTATTTTCATAAGTGCATCAATCACTATTTGCTAAACATTATGATCAACCATCCGTCCTTGGAACGAATCTGTATTATCCTTATTACTACTTGGGACAACCGTACACTCGCGGTTGTGGTTCGATTAGCATTTGCATTTATTTTTAGAACACACAAAGGACCACCAAGTTTTTGACGCCGCTGCCGGGGACGGTAGCGTGTGACCACGGTGTTTATCCTTTAGAGATAGTGCATTTATTTTATTTTATCAGTTTTACGCTTTTTGTTTGTTAGCTTTTTCAGGTTTTTAGGTTTGGTGTATGCGAAGAAGACTATTCAAGGATCTAGAGCCAACACCTCCGATCCTTAGTAATCCAGAATCGTTGATCAGACTTGCGAACAGAAGAAGAAGAGAACGAGAAGCTTTAGAAGTAGAAGAATTAAGTAACAGAATGGAGAATATCAATCTTCAAGGTCAACAGAATAATGGACAAGGCCAGCTAGATGCAAATGGCCAACCTTTAGCTCCAGGCGTTATTCCTCCAGTTCAACCACTAAATCCTAATCCTCAAGTCCAGATAGTGATGAATCAAGATCCGTGGTTTACTAATGGTCCTCCAGAAGTTCCATTCCGCGCTCTTGCTATAGGAGTAGGTGCTCCAGATATAGATGTTCCACGATTCCGTCCAGATTCGGGTATGTTAGCTCAATTCCAAAATTTTGGAAATTTTCGTGGAAGACCATCAGAAGATCCTCTTAGAGCAGTACAGAAGTTTAAATAGATATGTGATTCTTATATCACACAAGGAGTTTCAAGAGAACAGATGTATTTTGCTGCGTTTAAATTTTTTGTGATTGATGGAGCAAGTGAATAGCATGATACGCAAGATCCTACGAAGATAACCAACTGGGACCAATTAGAGATTGCTTTCTTTGACAGGTATTACCCAAGTAACATGAGATTAGATGCTGAATTAGAATTGACGCATTTCAGTCAAGAATATGAGGAAACTGTGGGTAAGAGTTGGACAAGATTTCAGATGTGTTTGCGTAAAGTTCCCAATCATGGCTTTTCAGAATAACAACAGTTAAAGATATTTTATAGAGGTCTTGATGGAACTTCGAGAGAGAAATTGGATACGCTATGTGGTGCAGGTTTTCTTCAAGTTCAACCCGCTCATGCTAAAATCATTTTAGAGAGAACAGTCAAGAATGAAGTTTGATGGAACTCAGTAAGAACACCAGTTAAAGGAGTGAATAATGTTGACATGGAAGAGAAGTTTGCTACGCTTGAAAATAAGAATTAGAATACCATAGAGCAACAATTGAAGCAGTTTACTTTAGCTGTAAAAGAAGGATTTTCGGGTAAGAAGGTAGCGGTGCATGCTGCACAAGAGGTGTATATGTGTTCGATTTGTAAGGTAGATGATCATGATGAGGAAAGTTGTCCGAATAACCAAGAATCAGTGATGTTTATGTCCAATAGAGGTAATTTCAATTCAAGTGGTAATGGATATCAGCCTAACAGAAACCATCCTGGGTTTCAATACTCAAATCCTAATGGGGCAGCCAATCCTACTTACGCGTATCAGCCGCGTCCTCAAAGCAACAACTATAATCCAAGACCACACAATAATTATCAAGGAGGACAGAATTAAAACAATTATGTACAAAGACAAGCTCCTCAGAATACCTACGATGAGAATTTAAACCAGAAAGCTTTACCTGCCCATCCACAAGAAGGAGTAGTTACCCTTCAGAAAACTGTTGAGAATTTGATTGCTCTTCAAACACAAGCTATGGAACGTCAGAACGCAGCTGAAGCGAATATGAAGATTTTCCAGAATCAGCTAAGTCAAATTAATAAACAGCTGAATCAGCGTCCACAAGGGCAACTTCCTAGCGATACAGAAAATCCAACACAACGTGAAGAGTGCAAGGCTGTTACATTAAGAAGTGGTAAGAACCTCCCTCCACCTCCTTTTTCCATTATGAAAGAGAAAGAAGTTCCAAGAAAAGAAAAGGAAGTGGGTGAGAAAGAGAAAGAGAATGAGAAAGATAGTGAGGTTGAAGAAATCGAAAGACCAAGAGAAGTTCCGAAAAAGAGAGATGAGATTGTAAGCAATCGCCCTCCACCACCGTTTCCATCGCGAGTTCAGAAAAAGGGTGATATGGCTGATTTTCAGAAGTTCTTTAATAGAGTGAAGGGTTTAAGTATTAATATTCCGTTACTTGAGGCGATTCGAGATATTCCTAAGTATACGAAGTTTTTGAAGAGGGCCCTCACTAACAAAAGGCCTTATTGTGATAATGAGATGATTGGCCTTCCGGAAGAATGTAGTGCGATTTGCCAGAGTAAATTACCTCCGAAGCTAGTTGATCCGGGGAGTTTCACGATTCCAATATCGATTGGAGAAGAATGGAAAGGAAAGGCGTTATGTGACTTGGGGGCAAGCATCAATTTGATGCCCAAGTCAATCTTTGATAAGCTTAAAATTGGAAACGCAAGACCTACCTCTATGGTCTTGCAAATGGCGGACAGGTCTCTTGCTCATCCTGAAGGCCGCATTGAGGATGTCCTTGTTAAGGAAGGTACACTTATATTTCCTGTTGATTTCGTAATACTTGAATACAATGCAGATAGAAATGTCCCCATTATTTTGGGTAGACCATTCCTAGCTACAGGGAGAACATTGATCGATGTAGAAAATGGCGAATTGACAATGAGGATACAAGATGAGGAAGCAAAATTCAATGTATTTCGAGCTATGAAATTCCCAGATTCTCAGGAAGATTGCTTCAGAATGGATGTGGTAGAGCAAGCATCGCAAGAGGTATTTAATGGTTTAAATTTGATGATATCTTGCAGGCTGCTTTGATATTAGATTCACCTGAGATGATGGAGGAGCTTACCGAAACAGTGGCAGCTCTAAATTCTGAAAATCCAAAGTATAGGCGTCTAGCCTATGAACCTGTAAGAGAACCGGGGGAGATTATTCCTAAAAAGAAGCCTTCAATTGAATCTCCTCCGGAGTTGGAAGAAAAACCATTGCCAGCACACTTGAGGTATGCATATTTGGGTACTAATGAAACTTTACCTGTTATTGTTTCAGCTAATTTAACAGGTCCTCAAGAAGATAAACTGTTGCGTGTGTTGAGAGCCAACAAAGAAGCAATAGGTTGGACAATTGCTGATATCAAAGGCATTAGTCCATCCTATTGTCAACATAAAATTATACTTGAAGATACCAACGCACGCTCAGTTGAAGGTCAAAGGAGATTGATGCCCGTGATGAAGGATGTGGTGAAGAAAGAGGTGATCAAGCTTTTAGATGCGGGGATTATCTATCCCATCTCGAGTAGTGAATGGGTGAGTCCGGTCCAGTGTGTACAGAAGAAAGGAGGAATGACAACAGTTCTTAACGATAAAAATGAAGCGATTCCTTCAAGAACGGTAGTTGGATGGAGAGTTTGCATGGATTACAGAAAGCTGAACAAGGCCACCAGAAAAGATCATTTCCCTTTGCCCTTCATCGATCAAATGTTAGATAAATTAGCCGGAAGAGAGTACTATTGCTTCTTGGATGGTTACTCCGGGTACAATCAGATTTACGTGGCTCCATAAGATCAACATAAGACCACCTTTACATGCCCATTTGGCACTTTTGCATATCGCAGAATGCCATTTGGGTTGTGTAGCGCTCCCGCTACTTTTCAAAGGTGTATGATGGCCATCTTCTGGGACATGATAGATAATTTCCTTGAAGTGTTTATGGATGATTTCTCCGTTTTTGGTGATGATTTTGATATATGTTTAGATAACTTGGAGAAAGTGTTAGTGAGATGCAAGGAAACAGATTTGGTGCTCAACTGGGAGACGTGTCATTTCATGGTTCGTGAAGGTATTGTTCTGGGTCACAAAGTTTCGAGTGCTGGTTTAGAGGTTGATAGAGCAAAGATAGAGGTAATTAAAACCCTTCCCCCTCCTGTTTCTGTTAAAGGGGTAAGTAGTTTTCTTGGCCATGCTGGCTTTTATAGGCGTTTTATTAAGGATTTTTCTAAGATTGCTAAACCGTTATGCAACTTACTCGAAAAGGATTGCAAATTCCTTTTTGAAGAAGCTTGTTTAGCGGCCTTCAAAGCAATCAAAGAAAAGCTTATTTATGCTCCTATAGTGTTACCTCCGGATTGGAATTTACCGTTTGAAGTTATGTGCGATGCGAGTGATTTATGTATGGGAGCTGTACTGGGACAGAGGAAAGAGAAGATTTTTCATTCGATTTACTATGCTAGTAAAACTTTTAGTGGTGCTCAGATTAATTACACAGTTACAGAAAAAGAGTTACTAGCAGTTGTATATTCATTTGATAAATTTTGCTCTTATCTTCTTGGAGCGAAAGTTATTGTTTATACAGATCATTCCGCGATCAGATTCCTTATGGAAAAGAAAGATGCGAAACCAAGGTTAATCAGATGGGTGTTATTGCTACAAGAGTTCGATTTAGAGATCAAAGATAGAAAGGGTTGTGAGAATCAGGTTGCAGATCATCTATCGCGTTTAGAGGGTTCAGAGATGAAGAGTGGTACTGAAGCAGTTAGAGAAGAGTTTCCTGATGAGAGTTTATTCGCTGTTCGAGATTATGAAGCTCCGTGGTATGCAGATATTGCGAATTTGGTGGTAAGTGGTGTTTTTCCTGAAGGTTCTACTTATCAAGAAAGAAAGAGGTTAGCTCATCGTGCTAGACAGTTCTTTTGGGAGGATCCTTTCCTCTATAAAGTTTGTGCTGACCAAATGATTCGAAGATGTGTAGCAAGGAAGAGACTCAAGCCATTATAGCTGGATGCCATGATTCACTATATGGAGGACATTTTAAAGGAGACAGAACTGCTGCGAAGGTATTTCAATCAGGTTTTTACTGGCCTTCTCTTATTAAAGATTGTCATGAATATGTTAAGAAATGTATGAGATGCCAGTTTACCGGAAACATATCTAAGAGGGATGAGATGCCACGTAATAATGTGTTAGAGGTTGAGATATTTGATGTTTGGGGTATAGACTTTATGGGTCCTTTCGTTCCTTCAAATGGTAACCTCTATATCTTATTAGCTGTTGATTATGTGTCTAAGTGGGTAGAAGCGGTGGCTTTACCTACTAATGATTCACGAGTGGTGATCAAGTTCTTGAAATCACATATTTTCACTGACATGGCACACCTAGAGTGATTATTAGCGATGGGGGATCTCATTTCGTTAATAAATATCTGAAGTCTGTTCTAGAGAAATATGGAGTTAGACACCGTGTATCTACTGCATATCATCCACAATCCAATGGCCAAGCTGAAGTTTCGAATCGTGAAGTCAAGTCAATCCTGGAGAAAACCGTTGGTCCTACAAGAAAAGATTGTTCAATGAAGTTAGATGATGCGTTGTGGGCCTATCGTACTGCGTTTAAGATTCCAGTGGGTGCATCTCCCTATCGTATGGTGTATGGTAAGGCTTGTCACTTACCTTTAGAGCTTGAAATGGGTGCCTATTTGGCAATTGCGCAGTTGAACTTAGATCCTATCTTATCCGGAAAGAATCGTATGATGAAGCTTAATGAACTTGACGAATTCCGGTTGCATGCTTATGAAAATGCCAAACTTTACAAAGAAAACACAAAGAAATGGCATGACAATCAGATTCGTACAAAGAACTTTGAAGTGGGGCAAAGAGTATTGAAGTATAACTCAAAGTTTAGCAATTATCCGGGTAAGTTAAGATCTAAGTGGTCAGGTCCATACATAGTGACCAAAGTTACACCTCATGGGGCGATAGAAATAGAACATCCGCTAGAGAACCGAACCTTTATGATTAACGGTCATAGATTAAAGATATACCATGGAGGTGAAGATACTAATCGCCTTGAAGATCCACATCCCGGGGGGGTCATGTATCTCCTCGAGACTCCTTAGAAGCGTGAGGTAACCCGTCGAGCTTAACGACGTTAAACAAAAGCCAATTCATTGTATATTAGCTGAGTTTTCAATTTTTACATTTTAGATTAGTTTGATTCTCGTAATTTTAGTGTTTATTATTAAGAAATGAGGAAGGGTAGTTGTTTTTGATGATTTCAGGGGTAAAAAGGTCATGAGTTTGGGGTCGATTTGGCAAAAACAGGAGAAAAAGAGGTTGGATGTCCAGGAGAAACCGGGAACCCGGTTTTGGAGCTGGTACCATCCTCTTCAACGCAACACTTGGCGTCTTGGTTCACGACACAGCGTCGGAACTGGGTACCCGGATTTTCGAAACCGGGCACCCGGTTTTGGTGCTGTGATTTCTGAAATTTTCTGACCCAGCGTCTTGGTGGCTTGCGTTTTGGTTCGCGCTATCGACACAAAACCGGGAACCCGCATTTGGCAAAACCGGGTACCCGGTTTTGAAGTTGTGATGTCGGTTATTGAGGCCTTAACCTAGTTTTCTTAGCCTCTTTTGCAAGTCTTTACCTAAAACGCACCAATAGCCTCCCCACCTCCGAAATTCATCATCCAAAACACTATATATCATCATATCCTACCCTCTTTCACCACAAAAACACAAAATCAACTCACCTCCTCTCCAAGATAACATCAAATCCTTAGTTTTTCCCAAGATTATTCTTCATCAAATCCTTACATTAAACCCAATTCTTTCTTCTCCCATCTAAATTGAACAAGACCCATCTCATATTCACCCTAGTTCTTCAATTCCTAAGCCTCAAAACATCAAAATTCTAAACCTTTTCTCTAAGTTTTTCATTATTTGAAGTTTTGAGTTTGGGGTGAAAAGAGATGACTAACAGAACCGGTGATTTTCGAAGAACTGCTCCTAGAAGAAAGACCACCATTGGTGGTTCACAAGATCAAGCTATTGAGATTCCTGATTCGCGTCCTAAACGAAAAATTGACGAAGTTAAGCTTGATTCTAAAAGAAAAGAAATCACGGGTCACAAGAGAAGATTGATTGATGAGATTGAAAGTGAGAAGGAACCAGAAGAGGAAATTGCGAAGAACATTGAGAAGGAAACTGAACAAGAGATTCCGGAAGCACCCGTTCAAAAACCTCCGCGTATGAAGATGTGGGCCCACAAGCCTAAGAGGGTTTACACTTGTTGGAATACTCAGGTTCGTGAAAGAATTGAATTTTTGAAATTTGGTGAGGAGACGAATTTTCCTAAGGGTATTATGAGTAGTGATTACAAGGAATATGCTGTGACATGTGCTAAGTTTGGTTGGAAAGAGCTACAAGAAAGGAAGCTTGAGTTTATTCCTACTTTTGTGCGAGAATTTTACGAAGGTTTAGCTACCTCCCGTGATGCCATTGATATCCGCAAAAAGGTAGTTCCTTTCTCTATTGAACGTATTCGGAAATCATTGAAACAACCCAACTTTTCTGGAACATTCCCCTTCCAAGAAACTCTTAATGACCCTTCTTTTGATTTTGAATCCCTTTGGGGGACCGTGCTTGTTAATGGGACTAGCCCAATTCCTGAAGGTGAAAGATATCCTGGACAGTTTTACAGCAGTAGTTTGACACCTCGTGCTAAGGTTTGGTCTCGTTTCGTAATACCCACTTTCTTTGGTATTAAACACACTTCCGAGTTGAAGAAAGAGCACATATTTGTTATTAAGTGTATTTTGGAGGGGAAACCATTTGATGTTGCTAAGATCATTTATGATACAATCATGGAGTTCGCGAAATCACCAATGAAACAAAAAAATCTGAAGTTTCCTTGTACTATTACTCAGTTGTGTCTAGACGCAAAGATTTCGCGTAAGGACGCAGATATTGATATTGTTTCAGTTGGTGTGAGTATGGCTTTGAGCACAATCAAGAACATCCATGAAGAAGCAGCACGAACTACAAGAAGTCCGAGAAATCCTCAATCAAAGAAAGTGAAAACTGTACCTGAGTTTGAAGCGAAGATTCAGGTGTTGGAAGAGAATCAGGAGAAGATGATTGCTACCTTGGGAAACGTTACAAAAGAATTGGACCTGCTTCGAAATTTAATCCTAGGCGTAAATACACTTCAAAACGCGATTTATGATGCTGTTACGCGAGATAAAGGTCCAGAACGCAACACCGATAACCAGCCTCGCGCTGGTTAAGATACGTTTTCTAAACTTTCCTCTTAGTGTAGATTAGTTTAAATTCTTTATTGAGTCTTTTCGAGTCGTGGGGACACGACTCATTTTTGAGTTTGGGGTGGGGTTCGTTGCCTCATCCCAATTTTTTATGTGTTATTTGCTTTACTTGCTTTCAATAAAAGAATTTTCGGAGTTGCGTTTGACTGTAGAAATTTTTAAATATCCCTTTAAGCATACTCTTGATAAATCTATGATAGTAAATAGTGGACTTTAGGGATTGATATAAAACGCACTTACAATTGCATGCGAACATAGGTAATTGATAGGAAAAATTAATGAACAATGCAAATGAAGTAAGCTTGTACTCAAGGAATATGTTTGGTGTGTAGAACGTGAAATCCTAATTAGTAGAGAACCCACCTAGATATGAACTAAAGACAAGCTATGTACTTAGGAAAATGATAGGGGCAGTTCTTTGTTAGCCATTTGTGCCTTTTTAGCCTTCTATCCCTTGTATTAATTATGATCCGTCTTAGCCCACTTTGAGCCTTTGACTTTTCTTTGTAGCCACGATATAAGCCATTATCCCTTAGATTATTAGGCATGACCATATGACCCGCACTTGAATCACAATCCTGAGACATGTCTCGAGCTTGAGTTTGGGGTGGTGGGACCACATATGGGGAATTTAATAGGTAGGGATTGATGTGCTTTGTATTGTAGCACAATTGCAGATGATATATACTTGTAACCCTTTGCCGGGAATGAAGAAAAATGAAAAAGAAAGAAAAAATGAAAAAAATTTTGAAAATTCATACAGTAGGAACCGGGAACCCGGTTTGCTTCTGTACAAAAAAAAAGAGAAAAAAAAAAGAGAAAAAAAAAGAAAAAGAAAAATTAATATGAATAAAACATCCGGCAAAGTGGAATTTTCTGAAAATCATCTTGTTAATAGTGGGCAGACATGGGACGCTAAATTGTTGCGTATATGGGTGAGTGAGAACATCTTTTTGAGCGTTAACTCAAGCTCGAGGACACTGTTGATGGTAAGTGAGGAGAGAGCCAAAAGCTCACTTCAAATTTACCAAATATACATCCACACCCGTCCTTAAGCCAGTATTATAACCGTAAAGACCTCGTGATTCCTAAGTGCTTAGTGAATTTATAATTCTGTTGATAGGGAATACACTAAGTGGAGCGTTCAAAGCGAGTTAGGATTAATGACCACTCTATAGCCATCATACAGAGATGAGTACAAGTGTAACTTTCAAGCATTGCGACTTTGATTTTATGATTGAGATTATTTATGTTTGATGTTGCATGATTAGTGTATGTGTATATTAGTTTCTAGAGTTTGCTATATGAGATTTATTTTGAGAATTGCTTTAGGGTTTATTTGCTAGCTTCTACTTGTTTATACGCTTACTTCTACCCCTTTGTTTTGTTTTACTTTGTCGGGACGACAAAGGTTTGAGTTGGGGGTCTTGATGTCTCCCTAATTGTTCTTATTTTCGACCCTTGGGAGACATCATTTTTGGTGTTTATTTAATTAATTTGATAGACTTTTGGACTAAATTTGCAATAATCCGGAATTACCTTTTTATTTCTAGCATTTTTAGTTTATTAAACTTTTGCGCGTAATATTGGTATTTTTAGTGAAAAGTTTACAGGTTTTAGATGTTAGCTAGGAGAGGAATCCGAGGAGAAAGTCAAAGATCGTGAATTAGAGTCGAGACCTGAAGATAAATCCCGAAGATATTATTTTTAGAGCTAAAAATCCATTTTCCAGGCCATAGATTGCTGAATTCGAGGTGCTTAAGCGATGATTTAGCCGCTGACCTTTGAAGAGAAAACATTCCTTATCGAGTTACGGAACTTTAGCAACTGGAATGAGGTCAATCGGAGTCATAACGCATCAGGAAAAGCCGTTTTAGTGAAGGTGTATCAGCAGTTACGGGATTTTGGGCTTAGAAAGTGGGCTTGGACATTTAATTAGTATTTTATTTTCTGGTCCAAGCCCTAGTACGAATTTATGCTTATAAAAGGAGGTCTGGACTTCTATTTTTCACACAATTCACATTCCACAAGATTAAACACCAGAGAGAAGCAACAGAAGGAAGAAAGAAGAAGCTACAAGAGCTGGAGTGGGTCTATAGCTCCGTTCGTAGTCATTCCAATTCCGGAGATTAGGTTCTTTTTATATTTTAATTCTGTAAACAATATGAATTCCATTTATTTTAATTTAGTTTTTAATTTTAATATGAGCTAAGCTTTTCATAGTGCTTGAGAACAAAGAATGGGTGAATCCTAATTTTATGAAATAACGAATGTTGAATTTGGGTTTATATTAAATTAAATTAGATTGGGTTTATTACTCTTTTCGATAATTTGTGATTATTTACTGATTTTAGAGTCGCGAACTAAGAACAGGTATTAGTATCTAAGCTATTCCACATATGTGGCGTGTGGATCATCCTGACGGAGGGTTTAGGTATAGAATTAATTATTCAATCTAGGATAAAAGCTATTGATTCTGACGAACTTAGCTAATTCTAGGGCCAATGAGGTAAAACACTTAATCATCCAACGGTGGATCATATTTACCCTGACGGGACTAGTGACACTTTAGGATTGCCTTATAGCCACCCTGACGGGGGTATAAGGAATTTAGAATCCCGACCATTGTAATTGACCAATTTAGCCCTTAAACAACATAAGTTAGGAAATAAGATTGGGAGGATCCTTACGCTCTCAAGTACTACATCTCATGTTGCGTTTTCACTCATTTTACTTGCGTCTTAGCTTTTACTTGCATTTATAATTTGTCTTTCATTTAGTAGTTTTAATAAACAAAACCAAACAAACATTTTATTATCTTTTATTTTCATAAGTGCATCAATCACTATTTGCTAAACATTGTGATCAACCATCCGTCCTTGGAACGAATCTGTATTATCCTTATTACTACTTGGGACAACCGTACACTTGCGGTTGTGGTTCGATTAGCATTTGCATTTATTTTTAGAACACACAAAGGACCACCAATACACCACTCACGAGAAGGTTAACTATATCTGCATACCAAGGCACAAACGCATCTTTAATAGTAAAAAGTTGTTCATCAGGGAATACCTCTTTGACCAATAATGGTCCTTTGTTGGCATTAGATCCTTCGAGCCTGGATAAATTATCAGCTACTTAATTCTCGCATCCCTTTCGGTCTCAAATATCTATGTCAAATTCTTGTAACAGCGATATCCATCTGATAAGACGCGGCTTAGCGTCCTTACTCGCCATAAGGTACTTGATTGCTGAATGATTCGTGTATACAATAGTTTTCATCCCGACAAGATAGGAACGAAATTTATCAAAAGCATATACCACGTCTAACATCTTTTTCTCCGTTACTGTAATTCATTTGGGCATCATTAAAGGTCTTACTTGCATAGTAAATCGTGTGGAATATCTTCTCTTTCCTCTGCCCTAACACAACACCCATTGCGTGATCACTTGCATCGCACATAAGTTCAAACGAAGCGTTCCAATCTGGAGGTATACAAATCGGGGTAGAGATTAGCTTCTCTTTGATAATTTCAAACGCTTGAAGACGGTCTTCATTAAAATTAAAAGGAGTATCCTTCTCAAGTAAAGAACAAAGAGATTTGGCGATCTTAGAGAAATCTTTAATAAATCTTCTGTAAAATCATGCATGACCCAAGAAACTTCTCACTCCTTTGACAGAAACTGGATGTGGTAAGGTTTTTATAACTTCAATTTTAGCACGATTGATGTCTCCCTTTTGTTCTATTTTTATGACCTTAGGAGACATCATTTTAGGTGAATAATTGACTAATATGATAAACTTTTAGTATTAATTCGCTATATTTCATTTTCTCTCCTTGGAAATTATTATTTTTCATTTTAAAGCTTTTGCACGTTAAATGGTTTGTTTTTAGTGCAAATTTATAGGTCCATGGATTAGATGGAACACCAAGACAAGGAAAGGAATCGAGAATTAAAGGCATAGATCGATTGTAAAAGTCAAAGGCGAGAAAAGTTTATTCGAAAAATTTATTAGATGAGAATGGTATCTGGAATGCTGTTACAAATCACTGTTTTTGAGTATCTTAGCCACTGATTAAGCCTTGGAGCATAAAATAAGAACTATAGAGCTTGAAGTCAGGAAGATTTTCCAAGTTGAACAAAGTGATTCCGAGTCCGGCCGCAAAAGTTAAAACTGTTTTACTAACAACTGTACATCAGTTACGGGATTTCATTTAAGGATTGGACTTTTATTCATTTAAACTAATCCTCTTAATTAAAAAGGCCAATCAGATTTTATCCACTATAAATACACCTTTAGACCTCATTATTCAACACCTCTCATATTTTTTTCAAATTAATTCATCCTTAGAGAGAGCGTCAAGAGGCAGAAGCAAGAGCATGAGCTTGAGAATCATATTCTTCCAACAACAACTCAAGTCATCCTCCAAATTAGGTTTCATTTTTTATTTATGTAATTTAGGATAATATCTTTTATTTATTTAATTTTATTTTTTCTTTCGAACATGAGCTAAATTATTAAGTACTTGAGAATCGCAAATAATGGGTTGAAGCCTTAGTTAATCAATTTTTGTTTTTGAATTTGGGATTGATTAATTTAAATTGAATTCGGTAATTGCGTATTAACTATTATTTTGCAATTAAATTCTGTCTTTGAAGTCATGAATCGAATATAGGAATTAGTAATTAAGCTATTCACTTTTGTGGGGAAGTGATCGCCTTGACGGGGGGTTTAATTACAGAACTAAATAATAGATGTAAGGTAGAAATTATTGACCCTGTCGGGCTTAGTTAACCTTATATTTAATTGGGTAGAATACTTGACCATTCGAAGGTGGATTATGATCGCCCTGACGGGGTTTGTAACACCTAAGAATAACTCATAAGTCCACCCTGACTGGGGTTAGGAGACTATAGAATCCCGACTAGTACTTAATTCCGATTCATCCCTTAAACAGAAACATTGATTTAATAGATTTAGGTGAAACCCTTGCGAAACTCAAGTACTACGTTCAAATCTTTGCGTCTACTCATTTTTATTTACTTGTGTCTTATTTATTTGCATTAGCTAATTTAGTATTTTATTTTATTTGCATTCTAGTCCTTAATCAAAAACCAAAACAAATCTTTATATCATTAATTTTCCACATCATATAATAATTATTCACACTTATGACATAACATCGAAAGTCATATCCAATCCGTCCTTGAGATCGAAAACCCGTTTACCAGATATTACTTGGACGACCCGTACACTTGCGGTACGTGTCTTGCATTTTTTAGGTGTGTTATTTTAGAACACACAAGGAGACACAAACGATCAACCTCCATTCCCACCTTCGAAACTTTATGTCCCAACACAATCCCTTCTTGAACCATGAAGTGGCATTTTTCCCAATTAAGCACAAGATCTGTTTCTTTACATCTTACAAGAACCTTTTCAAGATTGTTTAAGAAATCATCAAAACTATCTCCAAAAACTGAAAAATCGTCCATAAAAACCTCCAAGTATTTATCTATCATGTCCCAAAATATAGCCATCATGCACCTCTGGAACGTGGAAGGTGCATTGCATAAACCAAAAGGCATTCTTCTATAAGCAAAAGTGCCAAACGGACAAGTAAAAGTTGTTTTGTGTTGATTAAGGGGAGCTACACAAATCTGATTATAGCCTGAACATTCGTCCAAAAAACAATAATACTCTCTCCCTGCGAGTTTGTCTAGCATCTGATCAATGAATGGTAGAGGGAAGTGATCTTTCTTTGTAGCCTTGTTGAGTCTTCTATAATCCATGCATACTATCCACCCACAACTGTTCTTGATGAAATGACTTCGTTTTGATCATTAAGGACGGTAGTGATACCTCTTTTCTTTGGAACACATTGCACTGGACTAACCCAATCCCTGCTTGCAATTGGAAAGATAATACCCGCATCTAATAACTTGATTACCTCCTTCCTTACCACCTCTTTCATAGCTGGCATAGCCTTCTTTGCCCCTCTATAGATCTCCCTCCTTCTTTCTCAAGAATAATCTTATGTTTACAAACGGACAGACTGATTCCCTTGATATGAGCAATAGTCCACCCAATTGATTCTTTGTTAGCACGAAGCAGACGGAGTAGCTTCTATTCTTGAGGACCTGAAAGGTTAGCAGAAATAATAACAGGTAAAGTTTTGTTCGTACCTAAGTAAGCATAGCGCAGATGGTCTGGAAGTGGTTTTTCTTCAAGAACAGGTGGACATTTATAGATGGTTTCTTCATTGGTTCAATGTCTCCTGATTCTCGAAGTTGTTCTCGTATGTTTGATCCCAACGATGCAACTTCGCCAGTGGCATCATCGTATATTTCTAGTGATTCAAGTGCCAAGGCTTCGTCTAGGTGGCCATCACAGTTTGATTCATTAAAGACTTCCTGTGTAAGTTTGCCGATGACATTTATTTTTAAACATTCGTCTTTCGTATCTGGATATTTCATAGCCTTGAACACATTGAATCTTACATGTTCGTCTTGGACCCTCATGATCAATTCACCATTATCAACTTCTATTAGTGTATGCCTCATGGCTAAGAATGGTCTACCCAAGATGATGGGGACATTCTTATCCGTGTCGTAGTCAAGAATGATAAAATCACAAGGAAATACAAAATTACCAACTTGAACTAAAACATCTTCAATTTTACCTACTGGTTGGTGATGTCTCCCTATTTGTTCTAATTCTTAGCCCTTTGGAGACATCCTTTTAGGTGAATAGATGAGTTATTTGATAGACTTGTAGGCTTAATTGATCATATTACACTTTCTCCCCTTGGAAATTAACTATTTGCAGAATCTGAGCTTTTATGCGTAAATTTGACTATTTTTAATGCAAAGTTAATTGGTTCTTGAATCTCATGAAAGACCAATCCAAGGAGAAAAAGTGAGAATAAAGTCTTAGTGTATTTTAGAGTGTTAGGAAATGATTTCTAGTCGAGTTTCTATTTTTAGAGTACACTTTCCTATTTTGATTTCTTGATTTATTGATTTATTCTTTTTAAGCATATGCGGTTTAATTATTTATTTAATGTGAAGCTTTAAAGAGATAAATGGTAATTACTTAGAGGCCAAGTCAAGATAAAGATGAAAGGAAAGAAGATTTACATGGAAATAAGAAGATTTGGTAAAGATTTATTCAAAGGAGGAAAAGATAAAGCTGCCTTTTGAAATCTTAAATCCAGCCACGTTTTAGGAATTAAATCATAATAAAAGATTGGCTAGGATTCTGGACGAATGGTCTGCACCAATAGAAAGAGCTTTCCAAGACAAGCAGTTTCATATATTGGAACTTCTCAAACGGATAAGTATTCAAAAAGATATGACCAAATCAAATCAGCAGAATCTTATCTTTTAGAGCTACGAATTTTAAGAGTCTTTGCCTTGTCTTCCACTCCAAGTAATTCGACCTAGGGCTTGCTAACACCTATAAATACACCCCTTAGACCTCATTATTCAGTACCTCTCACAATTCATTCAATATATACATCCTTAGAGAGAGCGTCAAGAGGCGGAAGCAAGAGCAGAAGCTGGAGACTGACTATATCTCCAACAACAGTTCAAGCCAATTCCTCTATCTAGGTTCTTATTTTATTTCTGTTATTAGGAACATGTATAGTATTAATTTCTTTACTGTTTTTACTTTCAATATGAGCTAAACCTTAATTACTTGAGAATCGTAATAAAGGGATGAACCCTAATTAATTTAATTTATGTTTTGAATTTGGGATTGCATGATTTAAATAGGATTGAGTTTTATATATTGGTTATTACTTTGTTTTTATTACTAATTCTTTTCCGCGCAACTAGAATTAGCTGTTAGTATTTGGGCTATTCACTTTAGTGGCGAAGTGATCATCCGACAGGGGGGTTTGAATACAGATCTAGGTAATACCCGTGTAATGTCCGTTATTGACCGACAGGCTTAACTAGTTACATAGCCAAAGAGGTAAAATCTTATCATCCGAAAAGCCATATTCGACCATGCAGGTGTTTATGATACTTTAGGATAGCTTCTAGGTCCACCCGACAGGGGGCTAGGAGATATTAGAGTCCCGACTAATATTATAATTCCAATTCTACCCTTAAACATAGCATAGATTATATTGATTAAGTGGATTCCTTGCGAGACTCAAGTATAGCTCATATCTGCATCTTAGTCCTTTAGTATTTATTTTCAGTTATTTATTTTCTTGCAGTCTTAGGATTAATATAAAAACCAAATAAATATATTTTATCTTTTAGTTTCTGTATTTGCAATTACTACTATTTATCTGTTGAACACTTGGGTTACACCAGTCCAATCCCTGAGAACGAATCCGACTTATCGGAGTATTACTTGGACAACCGTACACTTGCGGTTAAGTGGTTCCTCTATTTTGCACTTTATTTTATAACACCCCAGGACCCACCAAGTTTTTGGCGCCGCTGCCGGGGATTGCAGCGTGTGACCCCGGTGTTTAATCTTTAAGTAGTTTTAATTGTTTTATTTTTATGTTTTTCAGTTTTACGCTTGGTTTTTGTTTTTGTTTTGTTTTCACAGGTTCTTTATTTAGGTAATGTTCAAGATATTTGATTGAAAGATGTATAGAGGACATTACCCAGATCCCGATCCATATGACTATTGGGAAGAATCTTCGGGACAACAACAATGGGGTAGTAACTTCTACCAACAACCTTATCAATACCCGCAAGAGCAGGATTGGAACAACCAATGGATCGGGAATAATCAACAACAACCGTCATATCACTATCAGCAAGAACATGAATGGAACAACCAGTGGGTTGAAAACATTCAACAACCTCCACCTTCACCACAAATTTCCCAGTTATATAGATCAATTACAGAACTCATGGGCTTATATGAACAATCGCAGAAGTTAGCAGATGAACAAGATTCCCGCTTGCAAGAAATGCAAAGGGAGCTAGACGAAATAGAATCCATACTTAATTCTCAGCATTCTGCCGATAGTATCAAGTCTTATGAAGAGGAAAGGGATCAACTGGAAGAAGTAGTTGAGGAGGAGGTGTTGAAGGAAGATACTATTGATAGTGATATGACCATCATGCCGGTTATAAAAGAAGACCACCATGTGGTTGACAATCCTATTAGCATGGTGGAAGAAGGAGTAGCAACGAAAATCCTAGAAATTGAAACTGAGGTTGCTATTCCTATGGTGCGTGCACATGATCATGATACAGAACGCAACCAAGAAAAAGAGGTGATCGAGATTAGCAAGATTCCACATCAAGAATATGATGAGGTAATAGTGGAGACTTGGGTTGAAAGCGAAGACGAATGTGAAGTGGTTGAGATATCCACCGAAGAATTCAAAGATCACAATACAATAGAAGTTGAATCTCCACCACAAAAAGTTCACCAATCACTATCTCCACCACAATTCATCATTAGAGATAACATATTGGAATCACCTTTATTACTAAAAATAATAAATAGGTGCTACGCAAGAAAGGTGCTACACCGCGAGAGTAAAGCGGCAAGGAGAAGCACCTACCCACCACACTTTAAAGAGGAACGCGAGATTAAAGAGAATGAAAATGAGCTTATACCGTTGAGGACGGTTATCTACTATCGTGTGGTGAAGAATACGTTTCGTCGTGAAAGTAAGAAGGCGAAACGGAGATACTACCCTCCCCCTTTCAGAGATCGATTGAATAAAATTTTAAGGGGGAAGGTTCTTACATACCAAGGACGAGGCGAATTCAAGCGGAGGAGAACCGCAAGGGCCTCAATACCATCTTCAAGGAAGGTAACGCGTCGAACTTAAAGACGTAATAAACAAAAGTGCTTCTTGGGAGACAACCCATGTTTTAATTGCTTTAAGTTTTTGTCGAGTTTTAGTGTCTACTTTTAAAAGAAATGAGAAAGGTAGTGTGTTATTGGTGCAGGAATTGAAAAAAAAGGAATCACTTGAAAAATTCGCAGGTCGGTCCGGTGCACCGCACCAGACTCCCGGTATACCGCGCCTGAAAAACCCGTACCACGGGGTGGCCCCCACGGGTTTTATACAGAAAGGAGAAATTTTTTTTTGATGCGCAGTCCGGTATACCGCGGGAGGGAAAAACCCGTACCACGGGTTAGGTACCGCGGGTTTTTTGACGGAGTTGGTGCGGACTACCCCATGCACCGCACCCCTACACCGCAGGGCAGAAACCCGTGCCACGGGGTGCTAGCACGGGGTCAAGACAGGAGCGAGAAAAAACGAAACAACAGAAGCTGCGGTACACCGCGGCTTAGGTCCGGTGCACCGCGCCATGGCGGTTTGTGAGGAGTTTGAGGCCCATTCAACTTCTTACCTTGTCAAGATAAAACCCTAGCCTCCCCCAATACGAATTTTCCAGATCCTAACCCTTATATACCTGCACAAAGAACACTACAACACCAAAGAACATTAAATCCCTCCTCCTAATCCATTCCAAACACACATATAACACCAAAATCCTTCAAGAACATCAAGAAATCTTCTACTTCAAGCTTAAGCCTCTTCATCAAAGCTTCAATCCTATTCATTAAACCTTCCCCAAGCCATTACATATCCATTACCCATCTCATATAACACCATAATCCTTCATTACAAATCCTCAAAACATCAAATTTCAAAACTCTTCTCTAGTTTTTTATTATTTGAAGTTTTGAGTTTGGGGTCCATTGAGATGTCAAATATTGGGAGGTCAAGAATACCATGAAGAGAAAAGAGAAGTTGGAGAAGCTTGTATTACTTTTGGGTGTTGAGATGTAGTTGAAAGAATTTTGGGAGGATAATCATGAAGAGGTGTTGAAACCCATAGGAAAAATCACAAAAGAGTTGGAGCTTATGCAAATCATATTACGTGGTGTGAGCAATGTTCAACATGCCACCTACGCAACACAAGGAGCTCAACCTACACGCAACCATGGAAACCAGCTTCATGCTGGTTCAGATACGTTTTCCTATCCCTTTCTTATTTGTTTTATTTGTTTATTTTCTTTCTTGAGTCTTTTTCGAGTCGTGGGGACACGACTCATTTTTGAGTTTGGGGTGGGGTTCGTTGCCTCATCCCAATTTTATGTGTTTTACAGTTTTTTTTAATTTTAGTTTGAGGAATGTTTTGACTGTAGAGCTGTAGAGTGTTTTAAATGCCCCCATCAAGCATGCTTTTTATAAATTTATGATAGAAAATAGTTGACTTTAGGAGTTAGTGTAAAACGCACTTTGATTGCATGCAAGTATGAGATAATTGATAGGAAAAATTAATGAACAATGCAAAAGAAGTAAACTTGTGCTTAAGGATAATGGGTGGTTTGTAGAACGTGAGATCTAAATAAGTAGAGAACCCACTTAGGTATGAACTAGAGACAAGTTGTGTAAATAGGAAGATGATAGAGGCAGTTCTTTGTTAGCCCTTTGAATCCTTTTTGGCCGTCTATCCCTGAATTAATTTTATCCTTCTTAGACAAATTTTTAACCTTTAAGCCTTTCTTTTTTTCGCCACATTATAAGCCAATATCCCTTTAGATTTTTAGGCATGACCATATGACCCGCACTTGAATCACGATCCTGAGACTTCCTGTCTTGAGCTTGAGTTTGGGGTGGTGGGTCCACTATATGGGAATTTACTTTAGGTTGGGATTTTTGAGCTTATCAATTGTGCTCGTTCTATATATTGATGATGGTTCACATGTTTAATTATATTGTAACCCTTTGCCGGGGTAATAGTGAATGGAAAAGAAGCTTCGAGCTCAAGTTATGAATAGGCATAACTTTGAAAAATAGCATGATATCTCAAACATTAAAAACGAGAGTCATAGCTATACAAAAAAATGATTTGAAAAGATTATATATTCGGACCGGCAAAAGTGGAAATTCTTAAGTGAATCATCCTTAGTGCTTATTGGGTTAATTTGGGGACGCTAATTAAGCGCATCAATTGGGTTGAGTGAGAACGTTATTCGAGTGTAAACTCAAGCTCTTGGACAGTTGTTAATGGTAAATGAGGAGAGAGCCAAAAGCTCACTTCAAATTTACCAAATATACATACCATACCGTCCTTCAGCCTATGCCAAAACCGTAAAGTCCTCGTGATTCCTAGATGCACAGTGAGTTAATAGGGAGTATTCTAAGTGGAACATTCAACACAAGTAAGGATCGAGGAACACCCTATAGCCACCATCTTGAGATAAGTATAAAGCGTAACCTTCTAGCATTGTGAAATTAATTTTGAATTAATATTGTTTTGTATTTGATTTTGCATGATAAGTGTAGATGTATATTAATTCCTAGGTTAGACTATATGAAATTTGTTTTAAGCTTTGCTTTGGGATTATTTACTAGATTCTACCTTCTGCATTCACCTAAAAGATCCTTTGTTTTTATTTTACTTTGTCGGGACGACAAAGGTTTGAGTTTGGGGTCTTGATGTCTCCCTATTTGTTCTAATTCTTAGCCCTTTGGAGACATCCTTTTAGGTGAATAGATGAGTTATTTGATAGACTTGTAGGCTTAATTGATCATATTACACTTTCTCCCCTTGGAAATTAACTATTTGCAGAATCTGAGCTTTTATGCGTAAATTTGACTATTTTTAATGCAAAGTTAATTGGTTCTTGAATCTCATGAAAGACCAATCCAAGGAGAAAAAGTGAGAATAAAGTCTTAGTGTATTTTAGAGTGTTAGGAAATGATTTCTAGTCGAGTTTCTATTTTTAGAGTACACTTTCCTATTTTGATTTCTTGATTTATTGATTTATTCTTTTTAAGCATATGCGGTTTAATTATTTATTTAATGTGAAGCTTTAAAGAGATAAATGGTAATTACTTAGAGGCCAAGTCAAGATAAAGATGAAAGGAAAGAAGATTTACATGGAAATAAGAAGATTTGGTAAAGATTTATTCAAAGGAGGAAAAGATAAAGCTGCCTTTTGAAATCTTAAATCCAGCCACGTTTTAGGAATTAAATCATAATAAAAGATTGGCTAGGATTCTGGACGAATGGTCTGCACCAATAGAAAGAGCTTTCCAAGACAAGCAGTTTCATATATTGGAACTTCTCAAACGGATAAGTATTCAAAAAGATATGACCAAATCAAATCAGCAGAATCTTATCTTTTAGAGCTACGAATTTTAAGAGTCTTTGCCTTGTCTTCCACTCCAAGTAATTCGACCTAGGGCTTGCTAACACCTATAAATACACCCCTTAGACCTCATTATTCAGTACCTCTCACAATTCATTCAATATATACATCCTTAGAGAGAGCGTCAAGAGGCGGAAGCAAGAGCAGAAGCTGGAGACTGACTATATCTCCAACAACAGTTCAAGCCAATTCCTCTATCTAGGTTCTTATTTTATTTCTGTTATTAGGAACATGTATAGTATTAATTTCTTTACTGTTTTTACTTTCAATATGAGCTAAACCTTAATTACTTGAGAATCGTAATAAAGGGATGAACCCTAATTAATTTAATTTATGTTTTGAATTTGGGATTGCATGATTTAAATAGGATTGAGTTTTATATATTGGTTATTACTTTGTTTTTATTACTAATTCTTTTCCGCGCAACTAGAATTAGCTGTTAGTATTTGGGCTATTCACTTTAGTGGCGAAGTGATCATCCGACAGGGGGGTTTGAATACAGATCTAGGTAATACCCGTGTAATGTCCGTTATTGACCGACAGGCTTAACTAGTTACATAGCCAAAGAGGTAAAATCTTATCATCCGAAAAGCCATATTCGACCATGCAGGTGTTTATGATACTTTAGGATAGCTTCTAGGTCCACCCGACAGGGGGCTAGGAGATATTAGAGTCCCGACTAATATTATAATTCCAATTCTACCCTTAAACATAGCATAGATTATATTGATTAAGTGGATTCCTTGCGAGACTCAAGTATAGCTCATATCTGCATCTTAGTCCTTTAGTATTTATTTTCAGTTATTTATTTTCTTGCAGTCTTAGGATTAATATAAAAACCAAATAAATATATTTTATCTTTTAGTTTCTGTATTTGCAATTACTACTATTTATCTGTTGAACACTTGGGTTACACCAGTCCAATCCCTGAGAACGAATCCGACTTATCGGAGTATTACTTGGACAACCGTACACTTGCGGTTAAGTGGTTCCTCTATTTTGCACTTTATTTTATAACACCCCAGGACCCACCAGTTGGGAGAGGGAGAGATCTGCCATATGTAATACCACTGAAGTATGTATACCTCTCCTATGTTGAGCTTCTCAAATAGGAACTTTGGCATGAGATTGATACTTGTGCCGAAATCACATTACGCTCTCCCGGTCCAACTTTCTCCAATAGCAATGAAAATTGTAAAACTTCTGGGATCTTATAGCTTCGGTGGTAACATACCTTGACAAATAGCACTACACTCCTCTGGTAATCCAATCGTCTCCCCAGTTTCCAAACTTAGTTTGTTTGAAAGAATGTCTTCCATGAACTTCAGGTATTTTGGCATTCTTTTTAGAACTTCAACAAACGATATAGTAATATCTAAATTGCGCACCATGTCAAGGAACTTCTTGAATTCTTTTTCATTGTTCTTCTTTTTTACACGTGACGAGTATGGTGGAGGAGGACGTGTATTAGTTTCAACTAAGATTTTCTTCTTTTCTGATGTCTTTTCTGGGACACTCTTTGATTCAACTACCTCTTCGACCTTGTCTTCTATTATTTCTTCAACCACTTTTTCTAGAATAGAGGTTGGTTCTGGTTCTTCTCTAGGCGGAGGTAATTGTTTTCCACTTCTTAATTCAACTGCATGACAAGCATCATATTCGGGAGCAATAGTATCACTTGGGAGTTGCCCTTTTGGCCTGTTTTGAAGTGTACGCGCCATGTGTGACAGTGTATGCTCAAGATTCTTGATTACCTTGGACTGGGTTTGGAGTCTTCGCTGGCTCATCTTCATAATTTCTCAACTAGTTTCATCATCACAGTCATACTTGAATCCAAACTCGAAGGTTGCTCTTGTATAGCTTGTTGCGTTGAACATTGAGGTGGTTCTTGATAAGCTTTTGTATAAACTGGTGCTTCTTGATAGATAGGTTATGGTGGATAATAAGATTGAGGTCGCGGTTGATAATAAGTCTCTTGATTTCTGACCCAATTTTGATTCTATGGGGACTGATAATTAGCGTAATTTCCTTGATGATGATAATAACCATTAGAATAATGGTTTCTTTGATGAGATATGAAGGAAATCGAAGCTGGATTATTCATACAATTCTCCCACGAATGATTTCTTGCCCACAACCAGGACATGAAGGTAAAGTATGTACTAGATTTACCTGAGCTATTGTTCGCGCTTGTTCTCGTAATTCCTTGAGTTGTTGGTTTAATTCTTTGAGCCTCAGAGATTCTGAGGTCTCTTCTTGTTTTTCTGATTCTAACGGCCAACTTCTCTCGGTATCCAGAACTCCTTCCATAATATGTTTAGCTACTTCATGATCTAATAACACAAAATTTCCATCTCCTAACAAATTTGATCTTCTTCTGGACTCGTCATTGAGTCATCCATAGAACATGGTTAATTGATATTCAGGAGAGGATACATGGAATGGACACCTCGATTTCTTCTCATTAAAACGTAACCATGCTTCCCCAATACTTTCCCTTTCTTCTTGCATAAACTGTTCAAGCTCCAATATATCTTTTAAGCGTATACTGACTAGATAAAATCGGTCTAAAAATTCTAATGGGAGTTTGTCCCTGTCTGGAATATCATTGGGATGTTTGGAGTCATACCAATTGCTTGCACTTCCGGTCAAAAAGAACTGGAACATAATGTAATAAATCTGCTCCTTTGCAACGCCTCTAATGATATAAACGTCACAGATCTGCATAAATTTCTGAACTTACCAGACCGGATCTTGTTGTGCAGCACCACTAAATTGTCCATGACTCACAAATTGCGCTATCATGCCTGGATCTGGTCTAAATTTAGCGGCTTGGATTTCTGGAGTGCGGATTACTCTAGGTTGCACTCTGAATGAGATGGGAAGATCAAGTCTCCTCGGGCTTGCCATTTGTAAATCTGTAAAGACAAAACTAAAAAAAAACGTAAAATAGAACTAACTAAAATAAAAGCACTAAATAATTGCACAAGGACTAATGATGTAGTCCCCGGCAGCGGCACCAAAAACTTGGTGTCGACTAGGGCGTGATAAAATAATAGATAAAATAAGTGCAAAATAAACACCCTAGTCTAAATACGGTACTGCAAGTATTACAGGACGTATGCAAGCTTTAATGATAAATAAGATTCGTTCCTCAGAGACTACAAAAGTTAGAGAGAACTTATGCAAATTACCAAGTGCAAATATAAAAACTAGATTAAATAATACGCAAGAAAGTAAAAGACAATAGAATTTTTATTGGGCTTTTGTAAATAGAAAAATTAAACTAATAAAGTAAAGACAGAAATTAAATAAGAGAAAGAACAATAGTATGAGAGTTTAGCTCGAGAAACTAGCAAGTAACCCCCACTAGCCTTGTTTATTCTAAACATGTAAGAGTGAATTATGTAGAATTGCAATAACCAGGATTCTAAATTCCTCCCTATCCCCAGAGAGCGAACTTGGGTGGAAACCTCACAATCATGAGGGGACTCGAAATAGGCTGCGCCACCAGGGTCCTAAGTGAAGTTTGGCCTACTAATGATGATTGGTGATTAAATTAAACCTTAGTGGTTATCTAGTTAGGATGGTATTGTCAGACCCAATTCCGTATACTAGACGTTTATGTGGTGTTTCAATAGTTAAACACCCATTTCGTGCGACCATCTAACTACTATTAAGGTAATCCTATACTCGTGCACTAGCAAGGAAAACAGACAATAAATCAAAGCACATAAAACAGAGAATAAAACATCAATTCAATTTAAATACGATGGTATCCCAAATTAGATAGACGTTTAAACAAGAACTAGGGTTTATACATATATGCTAAATCTCAACCTAAAAGTAAATTAGTTCATACTAAAGAAAGAAAAGAAAACAATTACAAATTTGAAGGCTTGTGAAGACATAATATGGTGTTTAGCTCCTTCCAGACTTCTCTTCTCTTGATGTAAGCTTCTTCTTGGCTTAAGGATTCGCCAAGGATGTGTTTCTACTGATTAAAGGGTGTCTTTATAGGGTATAGGAAGACCTAATTCGTTTTTTTGGAGTGGAAGACAAGTAACTTGGATTCCTAGCCTAACTCAAATTCGTTACCCTAAAATATAGAAAAGGTAATAATCGGCCGCTGTTTTGTTTTGGTCATAACATCTTAGTTTCAACTCCGTTTGACGCGTTCCATATGTCGAAACTGATCGCCTCGGAAATCTCTATAACTTTGCTTCAGACAATTCTTCCAAATTCCCATCCGTTTTTGAGTTGTGATCAATTTAATGGACGTAGCTGCTGGAATTCAGATTTATTTGACAACTTTATCTTTCCATACTTATCCTTTCTTTCCTTTATCTCCAATTTTCATGCATATCCTCTTTCCTTTATCTCTTAGAATTGATTTGACATCTAATTAATTTCTATCTATATCTTTAAAGTTTCACACTAAATAAACAAATTAAACCCAATATGCTATAAAAATAATTAATAATTAAATGAAGACCCGAAATAGGAAAGTGTAGTAAATCATGTAAAAATCGATCTATAACCTAATAAATACACCTAAAATGATGTCTCCAACTAAGATTAAATGATCACATATATGGAGACATCAGTGTAGTAACTAAGTCACAATAACAGTTATCAATGCTCCTAATTAAATTTATGTCTCAGAAGAGACATCCTATTGTACGCTTAAAGCGCAATAGATTTATTTGATTTCAAAGATAGCATAAAGGAACAACAATATGAGCAAGTTGTCAATTATGAGACTTTTAACATCTTATAAATATCAAAGTAATGTATATAACTGAGAACTAAAATACCCATACTGAGTATTATGTACCTGATTATATATGACATCTCAGTCAGTTATTTTACTGTTTTAAATTATTGGAACCTAACAAAAAAAAGTTGATCATGATCAAATAGCTACATACGCGTGCAATAGTTATTATAAAATGACGTAAGACGAGAATTATTGTTTCTAAAATGTATATATGAAACTGACAAGCCATTAGTGAAAAGACATAAATAAGACATTTTTTTGAATTTTACTTGTACGATGTAAAATTTTCACAATAATGAAATGAATGTGCTACAAGGGGAGTCTCTATCAAAGATAGTATGTTGTAGCACAATAATTTATTACTTAAGGAGATATAATATCTGGTGGTGGAGGCACTTTAATTTGCCTGAAAAATAATGAAAGACTTCATATAACTCTAATGGATGTATTTTATCGAGCACTTTAAATCATTCTATACGAATGACTAATAATTGATCCATTTAATGTCGTAATATTTATTACTCCTACTAAATGTTTCAAATTATACACCATTGTGTTATACTTAAATAAGGAGGAGACATTTAAGCAATGTACTTCTTGAAGTGATATGTTTTGTTTGGTCACCTTCGAAAAATATTGTATTTTTTTCCTTTACTAAAATTTTCTTCCACTCGGATTTTCTTAGCAAGGTTTTAATGAGGCATATTCTCAAAATTATATATTTAAGGGAATGCAACTTTTCAACAAGTAAACAAAGTCCAACAATATGCTACTTGTATCACTCAAAACAAAGAAGGAGGCTACAACAAAGGTGACAGAAACAAACATATCTTTTCAAAGAAATACGAAATATATATTCATCAAATTCGTTCAAGTGACACTTTGGACGATTTATTTATAAAGACATACCTACATCTATATTCAAAAAATTAATACACAATTTTGTCATGCAACCACTTTAAGATTTTTCTTGAGATGCTTACAATAGAGTGTTATGAACCCATATGTGGATATTCAATCCATCTGTACTCTGTAGTTCACACACTTCTGATAATCAATTCCTTATTATTTCGTCTTTAAGATTTTTCTTAAGATAATTACAAGAGAGTGTTATAAACCTGTATGTGGATATTCAGTTCATCTGTATCTGGAATTTACACACTTCTGATAATCAATTCCTTATTATTTTCTCTGTTCATAACAATAGTATATTTTCTTGGAAGTAAATGATGATAGTAGTAAAAGAAATAAAAATGAAATGTCCCATCATTAATCCAAAAAAGAATCCTAAAAATAGAAAAAAGTTAAGGAAGGTGAATTTGGGTATTATAGTTCTCGACTCTTCTTATGCTTCAAAGAAAGAGAACTCACAAATACGGCAAACACTATGACGAAAACGAAGACAAGGAAGGAGAGGGAGAAAAAGAAGAAGGGGAAGAATTTACCTGAAGAAGTGCTGATAGAGATACTAGCCAAGTTACCAGTGAAATCATTGATTCGTTTCAGGTGTGTTTGCAAATCATGGTATGATTTAATCAAATCCCCTTATTTCATTAAACATTACTCCTCCACCCAAAAAAATAATGAATCCATTCTAAGTTTTCGCTACAAGAGAGATGGTCACGGAACTGTAACTGTTTTGTTATCTATCGTGTATTCGAAACCGTTCAGGGTTCTCTCACCATGTTTGGAAATTCCTCAATTAGGGCATGTTATCAAATATTGTGGATCTTGTGACGGATTAATTTGTCTTTCAAGTTGTGAGAAAGTTGTTTTATGTAACCCATCTATGCGAGAATTCAAATTGCTGGATCCGTGTTATGACCAAGTTGCATTTGATTGTTCAGCAATTGGATTAGGCTTTGATTCCACCACAAATGATTACAAAGTTGTTAAAATTCTTCTTAAGGAATCCAATACACCTAAAGTTAGTGTTTACAATTTAAGTACTCATTCTTGGAGAGAAATCAATCACAACATCCAATGTTCTGTTACTTATATCGAGGATTTTGGAACATTATGCAGAGGAGTATACCATTGGATAGCCAGGTCAAAAGAGAAGGATTTTATTCTTTGTTTTGATATGATCACTGAGGTGTTTAGTCAAATTGAGCTTCCTGATATTTATCATGGAAGAGGTAGGATGAAGCGTTTAAACATATTTAATGGAGATCTTTGTTTGCTACTAGGCACATATTGGGATCCTGGTTTAGGACATGAATTTGAAGAGTTTGTTTCCATTTGGGTGATGGGCCAATATGGAGTGTACGATTCATGGTCAAAACAATTTTCTTTTGGATATAGATCTGCTTCGTGGTACCCTATAATGCTGTGGAAGAATGAAGCCTATGTTACTGAAATAAAGGGTACTTATCGAAACATGAGAAGGATAAGGAGACAATTAATAACGTGTGACCTTGACACACATGTAACCAAGGTTCTTCACAGTCATGGTATTGAGGATATACAATTGACCATTAGAGAACAAGGGATTAGTGACACAAGAGAACTTATGGTTTATAAGGAAAGTCTGATATCTATCAAGTGAGAAGCAGGAATATGATGTCCTTTATATTTACATTTTCGTTGTTCCTTTGTTATGTTTTCTGTAAAACTGAAATATTTCAGGTCTGTATTGGTAAACCTAATTAGAATTATTATTCAGCAATAAAGAATAATTTATTTGTTTGTGTATTATAATATGTTAACATGAGATTATTCTTGTTAAAACTTGTGAGAATTAGTTTTATGAATAGTCACAGGCAACAGAATGAGTTGCATATACTATTGCAATGGGTTTATATTCTTGATAGCCTTTTAAAACCCCTGATTGTATTTTTTCCTTATAAGCTAAGAAAGAGTAGTCTAATCTTAACGAGATTCTCTCGTGCCTTTCTCCTAGAATGTGTAACTATGGGGCAACAGTCACTTGTTTTTTCTACGTCCTTTTAAAAGATAGGATTTGAACGAAATGTCTTTGCAGGCTAGTTTGTGCAAGATTGCTTTTGTTGCTATGTATTTTTGTCTGGCGGGAGACATAAAGAGTGTATAGGAATGAATTTAGAACTGAGATGCTACTCATGGTTTTGATTAATGATATAGTTGACAAATAAGTTGGCTTTAATTGTTTTTGCAGTTTGGTAATTGGGCTAATTGTAATTGGGCTAATTGTAATTAGTGCAAATTATCTAATCGAAAACCCAGCTTTAAGATCCAAGTCCTCCAACTCATGAAATTTTTAAAATAAAAACTAAATGTAAATAGAGTTAATAATATTACAACATCCAAAATTAATAATAGGGGCATGAGTCTCAAGTGGCACCATAATAACCTCACAATCATTTTCCACAACCGCTGAATTGTTTAATAATCTCGAGTCACTTGACAACCCCACAAAACACTTTAAGTTTCAGTTTCAGAAACATTTTGTGTCCTTAATTCCCCTTGAATCATCTTACCTTCTTGATACCTACCAACAAAAGCAATATCACAAACAACAATATTTTTAAAAGAAGTATCTGTATTTATTTTAATATTGTTACAAGGAGGAGGTGACCAAGCACCATAATACCCTCACAATCATTTTCCACAACCACTGAATTGTTTGATAATCTTGAGCCACTTGACAACCCCACAAAACACTTAGAGTTTCAGTGTCAATAACATTGTGTGTCTTTAATTCCCCTTAAATCATCTTACCTTCTTGATCCCTAACAACAAAAGCAATATCACAAACAATAATATTTAAAAAAAAAGTATATGAATTTATTTTAATATTGTTACAAGGAGGAGGTGACCAAATTTACTTACTGTTGTTTCTTCTTTTAGTTTTACCTTTTTATTACTTACTAAATATGGAGCATGGGGATATAATCCTTCAGCTCATTAGAATTTTCGTCATTAGGATTACTATTGTTGTTGTTATACTCATTCCAATTATAATAAGCTTTCTACAATGTAAATATAGGATTTCTTGGAGTATAGCAAGCAAATTAGAACAATCAGAGTTAAATAAAGTAGTCGATAGTGCAGGGACCAAATTGTAAATACAAAGTTAGTTTGTTAGAGAGTTAGTTAGCTCAAGTAGTCAAGGGAATCTTTGACTCAACAATGTATATATAGACATATCTTGTACATTACACATAACAGCTAATAATGCTAATAATACACTCTCTCTTTCGTTTCTTTCTATCTTCATCTCTCTTTTATCTCTGCAACTATTTGTTCTTCAAACTTTCTTCCATGGCTGCTGAAAACCTTTTCTTAAATTTAACATGGTATCATATGTAAAACTTCCGCAATTCTTATTCAAATCTTTATCATAGCTATGGCACATTCAACCTCCATCACTGAAAACTTTTCTAGCCCTTACTATCTCCATCCAAGCGAAAACACTGGAGCTTCACTCGTTTCTGAAACGCTTACAAGCGATAACTACTTAGCTTGGTCTCGAGCAATTGAAATCTCGTTAGCTGTCAAAAATAAACTAGGCTTCATCAATAGTGATATTGTTCAACCATCACTTACAGACCTCAACCTCTTCACTGCGTGGAACAGAGCCAATAACCTTGTTCTATCATGGCTTCTAAACTCTATCTCGAAAGAAATTCGAGGAAGCTTACTCTATGTTAACTCTGCTCATGATCTATATAATGAGATTAAAACTCGATTCTGCAAAAGCAATGGTACGCGTATCTTTCAACTTGAGAAATCTTTGAGTTCAATTGTTTAAAATACGAGCTCAATTTCGGAGTATTTTGCTAAGTTCAAAGGTATTTGGGATGAATACTCACACTCTAGACCTATGCCAACTTGTTCTTGTGGTTTTATGAATCAATGCTCTTGTAAGATTTTTGATTCACTTATTGAGCGACAACAAGCAGATTTTGTCATGAAATTTCTTATTGGATTAAATGATTCTTACTCGGTTGTTCGTAGTAAAATTCTTCTCATGGATCCTATGCCTAATATTAACTCTGTTTTTGCGATGTTGATTCAAGAAGAAACTCAACAATCTATATCACATTCTCTTGACAATTCTGCAACTCAAGCTTTCTATGTAAAAAATCAATCTCGATCTAACTATTTCTCTGAGAAAAAGAAAGTGTTGTGTACTCATTGTGGTTATACAGGCCATTCCATTGACAAATGCTTTGAACTTCATGGTTATCCTCCTGGTTGGACAGGACCTAAAGGCAAACGATTCAATTCTAATCAAGCCAAAGCACATAATGTTTCTACAGTTGAAAATCACAATCATGATGTCAAAAATCTTCATCCAGTCACCCCTGCAGAATTTGAGAAAATCATGGCTCTAGTTCACAATTCTTCTCCTCAATCTGCAGCAGTACATCAAGTATCTACTCAAGAAGGTAACATCATAAACTCCACTTGGATTCTTGATATAGGAGCTACTGATCATCTGATTTACTCCTCTTATCTCTATACTAACAATATAATAAATGATAACACACCTATCACATTACCTAATGGTGAAATTGTTACTTCTACTCATAAGGGTGATATAAGACTAAACCAACACATCCTATTGAAAGATGTGCTTTGTGTTCCCAATTTTAAGTATAATCTTTTGTCCATATCTAAACTTACTAATACCTCATCCATTTATGTGATGTTTTTGCCTTCTCATTGTGTTTTACAGGCTCTCCACACCAAGAGGATGATTGGGATTGCATATGAGAGAAAAGGTCTGTACCATTTCACACCTTCCACACCTTCTAAGTCCTCTTCTTTAGCTGCTTCTTCAACTACCTTTTACTTGTGGCATTCAAGACTTGGTCACCCTTCTAATGCAAAAGTCCAAGCTCTAAAAGCTATTGATCCCTCAATCTCTTTCCTTCATTGTAATATTTGTGATACTTGTCATTTTGCAAAACAAAAACGCTTAGTTTTTCCCTTATCTACATCTAATAGTTCTTCTTGTTTTGAGCTTATTCATTGTGATATTTGGGGCCCCTTTAGAGAAGTTTCTTATACTGGTCACAAATATTTTTTAACCATAGTTGATGATTTTTCTAGATGCACTTGGATTTACTTAATGTCTAAGAAGTCTGAAGTGCATCAACACCTTGTTTCTTTTTATAACTTGATCCTAACTCAATTTAACACAAAAATAAAAACTCTCAGATCAGATAATGGTCAAGAATTCTTAATGCCTTCATTTTACTCTTCTTTTGGCATAATTCATCAACTCAGTTGTGTGGAAACACCACAACAAAATGGCCTTGTTGAAAGATAACATCAACACCTTTTATCCACAGCCCGAGCTCTTATGTTTCAATAAAAATGCCCTTACAATTTTGGTCTGAAGCTATACTTACTTCTGTGCATTTAATAAATAGACTCCCTACTCCTCTCCTTAAAAATCTATCTCCTTATCAAGTTCTCTACAATAAACCTCCAAATTTACAACATCTCAGAGTCTTTGGCTCACTTTGTTTTGCATCTACTCTTACAGATAATTGATCCAAGTTTGATCATAGAGCCATTAAGTGTGTTTTCTTGAGCAATCCACTTGGTACTAAAGGATACAAACTCTTAGACCTATCTACACATAAAATTTTCATCTCAAGGAATGTTATATTTCATGAGCATACATTTCCTTTTGCTCAACTTTCAACCTCTACAATGCCTCACTCATTCATGTTTCCTCCTTCCTCTACTCCATGTTCAGAAATTCATCACCCTCAGCCCATATCCATACCAACTCAACCATCTTCACAACCTGTTGAACCTATACCAAGATCATCTAGACAAAGACAACCTCCTTCATACCTAAAAGACTACATTACCTCACTCTCTCTATGCAACTCTCAGTCACTTCAAGGCAAGGAGGGCTCTAACATAAAGGTACACTATACTCTATCAACGATTTCTTAAATTCTAGTCAGTTATCTCCTAGTTACAAATCTTTTATAGCTGCTATAAGTATAATGACTGAGCCTAAAACATTTAAACAAGCTTCTTCTTCATCTGAATGGATGGGTGCTATCCATCAAGAATTAAAGGCTCTTGAAGATAACAATACATGGACTATTGTTCCTCTAACTTCTGGTATGTCCCCTATTAGATGTAAGTGGGTGTTTAAGTTGAAATATAAGGCAGATGGAACACTTGAAAGACATAAAGCCAGGTTTGTTGCTAAAGGCTACAATCAACAAGAAGGCCTTGATTTCTTTGATACATTTTCTCCTGTTGCAAAGGTAGTTTCTATAAGACTATTGATTTCTCTATCTTCTATTAAAGGTTTTCATTTACATCAATTAGATGTCAATAATGCCTTTCTACATGGTGGTTTATATGAAGATGTATATATGTCTGTTCCTCCTGGTTTAACTGTCCCTCCTAACTCCATTTGTAAACTAAATAAGAGTTTATATGGACTCAAACAACCTTCTAGACAATGGTTTGATAAACTCTCAACTTCCCTTGTTTCTTATGGGTTTAAACATTCTAATAGTGATTATAGTCTGTTCACAAAGTCTACTACCTCCACTTTTATTGCTCTTCTTGTATATGTGGATGATATCATCATTGCAAGTGATTCCATAGAAGAAGTAAATAAGCTCAAACTCTATCTACATTCTGAGTTCACCATTAAAGATTTAGGACAGTTGAAATTTTTTTGGGGATTGAAGTGGCTAGATCATCAAAAGGTATTTCATTGTGTCAAAGGAAGTTTGCTCTTGATATATTAGAAGAATGTGGTGTCTCAGCTGCTAAACCAGTATCTTTTCCAATGGAATCCACTTTGAAGCTACAAACTGATGATGATCTTCTTGACAATCCAACCTCTTACAGAAGATTAGTTTGGAGATTAATTTACCTCACTATAACTAGACCTGATATAACATTCTCAGTGACTTGTTTAAGTCAATTCTTATCTAAACCTTCTAATGCTCATTGAAATGCTGCTCAGCGTGTTTTGAGGTACATTAAAATGACACCAGGACATGGTGTTTTCTATTCTTCAAGCTCAGATATAAAACTCAAAGCTTTTTGCGACAGTGATTGGGCAGGTTGTCTAGATACAAGGAGAAGTATAACCGGATTTTGTATTTTTTTAGGGTGATTAATTGATTTCTTGGAAGAGTAAGAAACAATCAACCATTAGTAAGTCGTCTGCTGAAGCTGGATACAGAGCTCTTGCTGCTATTACTTGTGAAATTCAATGGCTTATATATGCCTTGAATGATTAGAATTTTGATCATAATTCACCCGCTCTCATCTTCTCGGATAGCAAATCAGCTATTGCTATGTCAACCAATCCCGTTCAACATGAGAAACCAAACATATTGACATAGACTGCAAAATTACTCGTGAAAAATTAGCTTCTTGTGTCACTAAATTGTTCTACATTCCCTCAAGGCTTCAACTTGCAGAGATATTTACTAAACCTCTTGGTTTGTTACAATTTCATCATATTTTATCCAAATTGAACATTATTAATATCCATGTTCCACTTGTGGGGGGATCTTGGAGTAAAGCAAGCAAATTAGAACACTTAGAGTTAAATAAAGTAGTCGATAGTGCAGGGACGAAATTGTAAATACAAAGTTAGTTTGTTAGACAGTTAGTTAGCTCAAGTAGTCAAGAGAATCTTTGACTCAACAATGTATATATAGACACAGCTTGTACATTACACATAACAGCTAATAATACACTCTCTCTTTAGTTTCTTTTCGGATAAAAACGGTTAAAGAATGCGGCTTGAAGTTCTTCCCAAGTATTAATCGTACCTGGTGGTTGTCTATCTAGCCACTCACCAGCTTTGTCGGCCAGAAAGAACGAAAAAATTTGAAAATACAGTTCCTCGCGTGTAATGCCTAGAGTAATGCAGGCATAACAAATCTACATAAAATTCTGAATAGCTCTTACCGGATCTTGAATTGTTGTACCACTGTAGAGTCCAAAATTTGAAAACTGACTGAGCATACCTGGATCAGGCCTGAATTTGATGTTTTGGATCTCTGGAGGATGATAACCTAAAGGTTGAACTCGAAAAGGTGCTCCCAAGCCTGGGAGATCTTGTTATTGTCTGTTATTGTTACTGTTACCTCCTCCTGGTGGTAGTTGAGGACCTATTGGCGGATCACGAGGGGCAGGTGGTTGATGTTGATCTTCATTCTGATTAATAAGATTTTCATTATCCCCTAATGGAATATCTTCTCCCATTCATAACTACATTGCTTTTCTTTGTTCTCTTTCTTCTCTCAAGCGTCTGTTATAAGTTGTGAAACACCTTTCGGGCTCTGCAAGTATACACTGTAAACCCTGAAAGAGAATAAAACAAACCAAAAGCGTAAAACTGGAAAAATAAAATTAACTAAGAACTACTACTACCAAAAATAAATACCCCACACGCTAACGAAACACAAGTCCCCGGCAGCGGCACCAAAAACTTGGTGACACCCTAGCTAATGATTAAAGTAAACAATTAAGTAAAGTAAATAAAAGATGAACTAATAAAAGAGAGAGTTGCTTGCTGAATTGCTAGTAATTACCTACGCTGCTAAGTTAATAGTTTTATTGATAAGGATGAGTTGGTGAATTTCGTATTAACCGGGATTCAACAATCCTTCTAACTCCTGTCAGTAGCTTAGAAGGAAATATTTCTTAATTAGAGCCACCTTTTGGATGACCTGGTGTCGCCTAAGGTGTGATAAAAATATGATAAATAAATATGTATAATCATGCACTAACACTCTAGACTAAACACGTTACTCACTACAAGTATCACAGATCGTATGCAAGTTTTACTAGTAAGTAAGATTCATTCCTCAGAGACTTAGTGTGTTATGCTTATGGGAAAATAAATTAGAGTAGAAATTGATAATTAAAAGACAGGAAAAACAAATAAAAATGATGATTGAGGAGATCAGATTAATAACTAAATAAAATAAAAGATGTAAGAATAAGATGAGAGAATATAGCTCGGGTTTTGCTCGTATGCACTAATCCTTCTATTTCTTCTACTAGCTAATAAGGGTGATAATAGCTCTTAGATAAGTAGTCAAGATTCTAAATTCCTCCCTACCCCCTTTCAGATGGACTAGGGTGGCGACCTCACAATCATGAGGGAACTTAACTAAGGTGCTCCTACGCCACTAGGTTCTTAGATGAGACTGGCCTTCTAATGATGATCGGTGATTAAATTAAACCCTAATGACTCTCTAGTTAGGAAAGCCCTTCCGGATCACTACCGCACACTAGACGTTTATGTGGTGTTTCAATAATTAGACACCCCTCCGGGTGACCATACAACTACTATTAGCACAACCCTAAATTGATCAGGTTTAAGACGAAAAATAAATCAAAGCACATTAAACAAATATATGGTTAAGAAGCTAGAATCAATTTAAAATAGTTCTCCCAAAGAAACATATATAGAAGAAAATAGAATTCATAGATTATACCTATGCAAAACCCAAGGTATGGAATAATTAGTTCATACTAGAAAGAAATAAACTAAAAGAAATACATACTGTCAACTTGCTCTAAGGATTGATCTCTAATGATGAATAAACTTAAGGATGGGCAAGGACATGTTTACAATAGTTAAAGGGTGTATATATAGGAGTCTAGGAAGCCCTAATTCGGATTTCTTGGAGTAGGAGGCAAGCGATTGGACTCCTTTACCAAATCAAATTCGTAGCCCTAAAATATAGAAAATGTAATAAATTGTTGTTGTATTGTTTTGGCCATAAATTCTTCAATATAGTTCTGATTGACGTGTTCTATATATCGAAACTGATCGTCTCGGAAAACTCTACACTTTTGCTTTAGACCATTCTTCCAAAATCCCAGCCGATTTTGAGTTATGATCATTTTAATCAACGTAACTGCTGAAATTTAGATTTACTTGACAACTTTTCTTTTCCTATTTTATCTTTTACTTCATTTATCTCTGATTTACATCATTATCTTCTTTTCTTTATCTCTTGGAATTGATTTGGCATCTAATTAATTACCATATATCTTTAAAGCTTCACAATTATCAAACAATTCAACCAAATATGCTCTAAAAATAATAAATCATCAAATCAAGACAAGAAAAAAGAAAATAAAAATATATGAATAAAAATCGAGCATTTGACTTCCAAATAATCCTAAAATGATGTCTTCAACTAAGATTAAATCATCATAAATAGGGAGACATCATGACCCTAGAAATGAGTTTCGAAGATTGAGGTACTAACCCTATTGACTACCTAGTTGGTTAAGACCTCCCAGTTCGCTACCCCCACTAGGCGCCTATACGCTATGTCCGCAATCAAACCCCCTTCCCGGTTAAAAGCTCATGTGAGGGGATTAGCTTCTTTGTCGGAAGGGTATTTTCTAGGCTAAGACTAATGGAATTTTACCTTTACTAAGTGTAGGACTTTTAGTAAGGGGGCGATTCATTGCATGCTAGTCTTCCCCTAGTTAGGGGTTTCTCCAGTCCAAGTAGAAATAGAATAGCGGTTACCTCTGTTAGGCTGATTGCTAATTCCCCCAAGTTTTTGGTGGGCCAAGATGGGCACTCTTCTTTGGTGGTATTACTTGTGGGGTATTTATTTTGGATCCAGAGACATGCGCAACACATTTTAGTCTAACTCACCAATTGTGGGCCTCATTCCTCCATCAATAACTTTACGTTTACCTTTACCTTTCTTGGTCCAATAACTTCAAAACTTCTTAACTTGTCTTCTTTCTTGAATTTTCTAGGATTTCCACCAGGGATGCTACGTGTAATCAGGGGGTTGGGTACCATAACAAAGTCCTTTCAGCACCAGTAGCAGTACAAACCAAAAGTTTCTTGTCTCTAGTACTGCTATCCACCCTCTTTCCTGGCCTACGTTCAGCTCTCTTGGATGAGGGGCCATCATCTGGATACACAGTACGAATTTCGTAAGCATTTTCATCCGAGAAATGGTGAAGTTTTTCTTCGCTATCCAGAAAAAGTGGAAAAGATCATCAAGATCGTCGATGACATGAATTTTGATATCTCTGCCTTTCAACGAGTCTACAACCAACCATTCTCCATAACGAAAGGTCGTAGGAGCCCTTGCGCACCTTGCTTCCAATTTGTACATTTCACAGTCTTTTGCAGTATGGTTTAAGAGGCTACAGAAGTAACAAAACTTACTCAACTTTTCATGGCGAATTTGGATTTCTTCATCTAGGAAAGATGACTGTTCAACAATAAACATTGGAACCAAGGGATTCTACACCTTTTAGAGGACTCCAACTCTAAGATATTTCACCGTTTCACTAGCTTCTTTAATATCATAAACGAGAATATGGCAGACAAGAGTTTTGCATATTTCTAGAGTGATGAATGAAGGAGAGAGGTCCATAATTGAAGTCACATCGTAGCCTTCGAAAACTCAGCTCCCTCGATTGCCATATGTGTATGCCACACATGCAGAATAAGCATATAGACATTAACATACCATGACCTAAATTGCCATGTGTTCATCAAGTCATCGCGTATATCAAAAGCAAGGAAGAATTTATTAAAATTAGCAGAAAATACATGTATGCTCTGAGACCGCAGAACATGTTAGTTGTTTTTTAAACAGTAAAAGGATTAATTTCTTGGATAACTAAAATCTTGGGTAGAAGTATGTTCTTGTTAGTGTAGATTTCATGGTTTTGATATTTTGGTTAAAGAGGCCAGGGTTAAGATGAAGAAAAAAGAGAGAGATTTGAAATGAAAGGAAAAAAGAGAATGTGAAAGTGAAAAGAATGGATAAGGAAAGTAACTATAAGCTTGTGATACTCCGACACCAGTTGACCTTACGTTCCAGACAAAGATAGCATATGCTTGTGATACATCGTTAGAGCATCCACACACACCTAATGGGCTTGGAATAATGCAGATTGTTAAAGATACATGTCAGAGGACGGAACACTCGGCTGTTACCATGTGTAACTCAAGCACGGAAGGGGAGGCACAAGCGGTAGTATTTGCGTTGCAACAAGCAAAACAAGTTAACAGTGAGGGGGTTACTATCTTCTCAGACAACCTTGAATTAGTTCAAGGTATTCAGCAAGTGTCGGCGGCAGACTGGAGGCTTCGACCATGGGTTAGACATATTAACAGACTGGCCACATAAGTTAGGCCAGTGGTTTTTAAGCACATCCCGAGACATCTCAATGGTCGAGCTGACGCCCTAGCGAAAAAAGCCAGACACAGGGTAAGGAAGGACACCGTGACATCGGAATCGTTGATGATGCAATTCTCTCGATTAGGAATCGATTAATTGTACATTAGGGTAGAATTTTCTTCGTCGTCCAAAAAAAAAGTAACTATAAACAATAGGAGAGAGAAAAAGGCTGAAAAAAAGTTTGAAAGAAAAGAGGAGGAAAAGAAAAATAGTTTTAAGAAGGGAAATATAGACGAAAACAATTCTGTGCAGCCATTTTCGAGATGCCAGAAATTCAGCGTAGTGATAGTACAAATATAAGAAAATATAAGAGATTCTAGTACAGGTTTTAGACCGGAGGAAAAACACAGGATTGATAGTCAAAAAGTAGATCTGGACCGGGAGAGAATAGTGCAGAAATTTTCGAAAATACAATGCAAAATTTCACGGTGCTCCTCGGACTTGCGCAGCAAGTTTTAGTTGTGAAAATGGGGTCAGAAAATTTGTTTTGGCAGATGCAAATAAGCCTAAAAGGCACGCGTTACAAATTTGGTGAACTTATCATCCGCGAGGAGGATTCTTTCACTCAAGTCAAGAGCAAAAGTGAGAATTATATTCTATTATGATTATACGAGGTTCTTTATAGCATTACTGATGTAGAAACAAGTTCCATATACATGTTTTTCGGGAAGTTTTAACGTTTTATTAATAGCAAAATACTCATTACAACACAAATTAACACTAAATCATAAGAACAATAGTTACATACCCATTATTAGAGGTATTGTTCTAAAAAAAGAAACAGAGATTATCAAAGTAATAATTACTAAAGAAATCTCCGACCAACAAATATCAGATAGCAGTCAAACCTCGGACAAAAATGCCCATAAACGAGTCGCAACCAAAACTGCCTAAGCTACTAGCCTTACGAATTGAAAAAGACAAAAGCTAGAACAAGACCTTGAATTAATACCTAGATTAAGTAGGGGGGGTGGGGGGGGGGGGGGGGGGGGGGAGCGCAACTCCACCTACCCTTTATTTTTGTTCCGAAATTTCAAACAATTGAAGATAGTTCCTTAATCCATGTACTGAAATCTTGAAAATTCTTATGAGATCTACCTCCTTCACTTATGCTACTCATCATCACTTCCTTGAGACGCAAAGCTCTATCCTTAAACATATAATCATCAAGAAGTTGATCAACCTTGTTCTTGATTTCTTCACGTGTAATCATACCTTGTGTATCTTTATCAAGCTTAACTCCTATCTTCCAAATATCATTAATATAGCTTTGATTAATAAACTGGTCAGCGTAATACGGACAACATATTATAGGAACTCCATTACTAACACTTTCAATTGTGGAGTTCCAACCACAATGACTTACAAAACAAGCTATAGAAGGATGACTTAAAACCTTTTGTTGTAATGCCCAACTAACTATCTTCCCTCGAGTACCTACTCGTTTCAAAAAACCTTCAGGATAAGCTTCGATTCCTTGTTCTATAATACCAGGTCTCACAACCCATAAGAATGACCTATTAGTGAGTTCAAGCCCCATAGCCATTTCTTGAAATTGAGCGTGATTAAATACTGTTGTACTACCAAATGCAACATATAATACCGAGCGTTGTGGTTGCTGATCAAGCCATTCGAGCCATGTTAAGTCTTCTTGCAAGAAAAGTCCTACTGACTCGCCTAGCCTGTTACTTGCTAAAAGTGGACCCATGGGTATAATCTCTGGAGCCAAGGCAAATGCTCCTGGTTCAAGGTCATAACTTGAGTTACAAATGGCCCAGTCTGCTGATTTCACACTTTTACTACATTGTAGGAAAGTATTGAAAAGGAACTTCGGATCTGTCATATTTCCAACACTGCTCCAGTTAAACTCTGAAGTATTCATAATCGGCATTGTTGGTTCAAACTGAAATGTTTTATTCATTATTGGAGTTCCTGCAACGGTTTAATATTAGTTATTCTGCGAAACTAAGATGTAAATCTAAAAAAGTCTTTACCGTCACTGTTAATTACTCCGTCATTAATTAACTTTGGTATGCTAAACTCGAGCGCCACCGTTGCAGCTGCAGGTGAAAGGAAAGCTACTCGTTTTATCTTCATCTTCGTCGCAAATTCTTGAACCCATCCAAGAAGGTGGTCAGCGATAACACAAGTGATCTTATCATCCTCAGATTTATTGATCCTTTTTATCAGCTCCTCCACTTTATCAGGCATGAACTTGAGCACTATTTCAAAGAATCTCCCTTGAGCTTGAAGGTCTTCTATCGATTCAAGACCATCTGGAACGGAAACGAGATGAATTTTATCAGCTAGTGTAGTTTTTCCGGCAAGAGCGTTGACCATACTATGGTGACTAAACTCAGGATTTACAAAAGTGATTTTGATGCCGTTATTGGCTAAGTTTTGTGCAAGCTCCATTAATGGAATTATATGACCTTGAGCTGGAAGAGGTATGATTAGAACATGTGGATTACTCATTCTTGCTGAGGTTATGATGTTCATTTCTATTGTATTGGTATTTGTAGTCTCTTGAGTCAAGACACATGAGTAGGTGGAGACCAGTCAATGATCAATGTTGTGTCGGCCAAGAAATTTTGAATTTAATTCAGATGGATGGATAAAATCTCAACCAGCACACTTCCCGAGGCATCGGAAGAGATCTCACCACCACCCACTCGTCCGCCCTTCCACCACCATAAATCACAATCTCCAACTCCCATCTTTCCCTTCTTCTCCTTCCATTTTGTTACTCTACCCATCCCACTCTCCTTTCTCTCTCTCCATTTCCATCACACACTTTCTTCTTTTTCTCAGTTACGGTATTGTTATGGCTTTTCCTAAGTCTTAAGTTCTATGATAATGAATTCTTTGCTCAAAATGAAAATCTTACCCTCTCACGAGATGAGAGTAGAAGATATGCGGAATTTGAAAAAGCTAAGCTTTTTGTTCGTATGATAGCATCTGAATCTATAAGTTTCACCTACCTAAAATTCATCATTATTAATCACTGGGGTTGAAGGGAAGCTTAGTGTTGAGAAATGAGGTCATAATGTTTGTATCTTGAAGTTTGAGAGGCAGGAAGACTATGATATGGTATGGTCTAATCGACCTTACAATCTGTTTGGATTTCATGTCCTTGTTCAACAATAGGATGATGTTATTACCTAGAAGCTCTTGAGTTCACCTCGGTTTGGGTTCACATTGATGGTATACCAACCTTTTTGAAGGAAGGAAGATTGCCAGAAATCTTGGTAGCGTTGAGGATCTTGTCTTGTCGGTGCCTAAAAATTATCGTACTAATTCTACCATTAGGGTAAGAATTTCATGGTCAATTGATAAACCCCTTCTCTCTGGGTTCTATTTTGTTCAGAAACATAGAGAACCGAAATAGATTTCTTATAAATTTGAGAAGTTTCAAGACTTATGTTTTGGGTGTGGAAATTCTTCTCATGAAGATTCTGAATGTGATAATCCGATAAAATTGATTGTTAGATTGGATAAGTAGGTGAGAGCCCCTTGTCCAAACTTTATGAAAAATGGTAGTGGGAATTTTGTTTTCAAAGTTGGGATACAGAATTTCAAGTTGTAAACGGTATGATTCGAACTCCGAAGAAGAAATATCAGGGAAAAAACAAAATTCTGATGAACAAGGTGCCATTAGAGGGGGGATTTATGAATGTCTCTAATTCTTCATCCATGAAAGCTATGAATGACACTTTGACTAAGCAAGTGATCAGTCAAACGATTTGCTTTGTTGAAACATCAATATGACATCTGTAATTAGACCTATTAGCCCTAATGATGACTCTGCTCTTTTTAAACCCTACCTGGTTGGCGAAGGCCCATCGACAGTTAATACACATATATTCTTAAATAGTCCGCCCTATGAATGACACTTTGACTAAGTCAAGTGATCAGTCAAACGATTTGTTTTGTCAAAACATCAATATGACATCTGTAATTAGACGCATTGGCCCTAATGATGACTCTACTATTTTTAAACCCTACCTGGTTGGCGAAGGCCCATCGAACATTAATAGACATATCTTCTTAAATAGTTCTCCTTCTCGTCTTGGTATCTAACTTCCTCAACCTACCAAACCTAATCTTGTCAAAGATCGATATATCACAGACAACTCTATCCCTAACCTTCAATTTGGCTCTTTGGAGAAAAAAATGGTTAGAACTCGGCAATTTCGTCGTGATTTAGGTTTGGGTTCCAATGTCTCTTCAGCTTCTTCACTCCTGTGTCAAATTATGTGGACGCGCCTATGGCCGATGAAGATGGTGAGAAGGTTGAAAAATCAGCCGAGGAGGCAGAGCAAAACTTCAAAGAGCTTGATGAGGAGATGGGCCAATGGTATTAATAGGAAAACTTGATTGCTGAAGAGGTTTGGCGGGTTGTCCCACAACATCCCCAAATGAAGATATGATCTACTCATGGAACTGTCAAGGGGCTGGTACGCTCATGACATGCTATGTTGGATGCGTTGAAATTTAATTGTACCGAGGTACTTTTCTTGTCTGAGACTAAACATCATCTTAATTTATTAAAAAGCTAAGTAATAAAGCGGGAATGAACATTATTGCTTACATTGACCTTGTAGGCAAGTCAGGGGTACTGGTTGTTATCACTAAAAATGAGTGTAATATTGAAAATTTATCTTGTTATGTTAATATTATTCATTGTAAGTTGGAAATTTTGGGAATGGGGGATATGTTTGTTACTTTTTTTATGGACCTCCTTATCAAAATGCTAAACCCCTGTTTCTTGAACAATTAAAATGACTTAACCCTCATGCTGCCTTTGGTGTATCTTAGGTAACTTTAACTTAATTCGAAGGTTAGATGAAAAAATGGGAGGGGATGAACCTCATAAACACAATATGTCTTCATTTAAGGATTTTTTAAACCAGTTTGATCTATATGAACTTCCCAGAAAAGAGTAAGAATTACATGGAGTAATAAGAGAAAAGGAGGAAAAGAGGAAAGTTGATTAAAGAAGTCCTTGATAGGACAGTTGTGAATGAACATTGGCTCCATTATGCATAAGATAGTTGGGTGGCTGCTTGCCCAGCTATTGGATCTGATCACTCCCCATTGATGTTGTATTTGAATAATGGGAAGGATAGAAATAGTGAAAGATTCATTCTGGATAAAAATTGGATCTCTTAATGAGCTCATTCTTAGGAACTGGGATTCTTACAAAACATTTGTTGGTAAAGGGGCGATGAGATTTTTTAGAAAACTCAAATGTCTTACATTTAGTTTAAATAGATGGGCTAGAAAAAAAACTCAATCAGAGGATTTTAATTATAAAACTATGTCTGAACTGGAATATTTATAAAATGTCTCTTTTTCTGAGCAGAATCTTGAGAAGATTGGTTCTTTGACTAGAATCTTGGAGGAACACTGGGTTAGAGAGGAGAAATATTGGAAAACAAGACCTAGAAACATGTTCTTTAAGCATGGAGATAAAAACTCAAAGTTTTTTCAAGCCATAACCAAAGCTAACAGATTTAGAAACAAAATTTCTAGACTCAAGTTAGCTAATGAGGACTAGTCTTAGGATAATATTGAGAGATCAGATGATATTACTAACTATTTTTCAAATGTGTGTCAGACTGTGGGCCCAAGGGATTTTAGCTCAACAATAAATTGTATAACACCAGTAATGGATGAGGAGATGAATAAATTACTGATTAAACCTATCACTATGACAGAATTGAATAATATGCTCTGAGAAGTATGAATCCAAACAAGGCCTCCGCGCCAGATGGTTACTCAGGTGTTTTCTTTCTTAAATATCTGGACCTACTTAAATTGGATATTCTTAGAGTGGTTTTTGATTTCATCTGTAATAATAGTGACTTGTCTTCTATTAATGGAAGTATAATTTCCCTCATACCAAAGTGATGCAACCTGAGTCCATTGGTTTTTTAGACCAATTAGTTGTGCAGATTTTTTATAGAAACTTATTTCTAAGGTTTTGGTACTTAGAATGCAACCATTTATGGGTATTTGGGTGGATGATGCACAAAATGCCTTTTTTTTTCCTATTAGATCAATCTATGATAATATCCAGAAAGCTCATGAATCATGTCATTTTTAAAAAAATAAAAGAACTTCCAAGACATATTCAATGGATATCAAGGCAGATATTTCTAAAGCATATGAAAATGTAGTGTGGGGTTTTTTATTTTAATTGATGGCTAGACTTGGTTTTTGCAGTAGATGGATTGAATTGGTCAAAAACTGTGTGACATCGGTTACATATCAAGTTATTATTAATGGTAAATTACATGATGTGGAAAAGCTCTCTAAAGGCTTGAGATAGGGGACCCAATATCCCCCTACTTATTTCGCTTGGGCTCAACAATTACTTAAAGGCATTAAAATAACAAAAGGTAGCAATGGTATTACACATTGCATTTTTGCTGGTGATAATTTTTTTTTCTTGAAGCAACTTTGGAAAATGTTGTGAACTTTCAATATTTGATGCATAAGTATAGTTATGCATCAGGGCAGAAGGTTAACCTGCATAAAAAAGGATTCTTTTAATTAGAATATATATGGAGAATTGAAAAGTAAAATCTCATATCGTCTTAGAATGAATGTACTGGTGGACTTAGGTAAATACCTAGGGGTGCCTACATCATGGGGAAGATCTAAATTTAAAAGTCTTGATTGGCTAATTGATACTATTTTGAGAAGGCTTGAAGCTCGGAATATAAAATCACTCTCTTCTAGTGGCAAAGAGACATTGATCAAAGCTATAACCAATGCTATACCAAACCACTTGATAACTGTTTACCTCATTCCAAAGAAAGTAACAGATCATATTGCCTATTTGGTCTCAAATATCTTTTGGGGAAATAAGGATGAGGAAAGAACCCATTGGGTTAGCTGGTTAACTTTGATAAAACATGAATCAGATGGTAGATTTTGGTTTGAAGATTTTCATGAAAATAATTGAGCTCTTCTTGCTTCAAATGCTTGGAAATTTTATTTAAGACCAAATTCAATTGTTTATAAAACTTTAAAGGAAAAATATTTTCCAACTTTTGATTTTTTTATAGCAAACATTGGAAATAACTGTTCTTGGGGTTTTAGAAGCCTCATTACTGAAATAGATTTATTCTTGAATGATGTTTTTTGGCATATTGGGAAAGGAGGTAGAGTTAATATTTGGGATTCACTATGGGTCCCAGGATTTGATTATATTACCAAGCCAATTGGGATTAGTCTTACTTGGGTGGATGAATTGTTTAAAGTAGATGGCTCGGGCTGGGATTGTAATATACTTCATTATGTGTTTGACCACAAGTTAGTAGCAACTATCTTAGGGATACATATATTCCCTTTACATAAAGACATCCCTATTTGGACTAAGTCTAATACAGGAAATGTAACTGTAAAGTAGATGCACTCTAATATTAGGATGGCAACTCAACTTGTGGAAGAAGCAAAAATAGAACATACAGGCCAATCTTCACATGGTAAACCAAAAGAAGTTTGCGATTTCATTTGGGGACTTAAAGTTGCACCAAAAGTCAGAATTTTTTTGGAGGGCTTGTAAAAATAGTATACCATAAATGAAAACAAATTTCAAAGGAAGATGATTCTCAACCCTATCAGTGAAATTTGTAAAGATTCAACTGAGAGTGTTGAACGTCTTATTTTTCAATGTAGTAGGGAAAGAGCTGTTTGGTTTTCATCCCCTTTGATTTTTATATCTCTTAATGACTCTACTTCTTCAATATTCCAGTGAATCACTTTTATTATGGAATATCTGAAATCTAGAGTAGACACAAATAGTTATGGCTGAGATGGCTGCAAAGATTGCTTGGTTTATTTGGAAAGAAAAAAATTCATTTGTGTTCAGTAAAAAGACTCCTGACCCATTGCATACTATGAAGGCGGAATTAAAGGCCACTGATGAGTACTTGTTAGCTAATTGTAACATCTATGAGGCTAAAAATACAAACAAACTTATTGTGCTTGACACAAGTGAGGGTATAAATGACCCAAATACTGAGCCAGACAATAATATGTATCATGTTGACAGTAATACAACTTTAGCATTATCTAAAAATGGGTGGTCCCTACCCCATTTGGAGAGATTGAAGTGAATACTAGTGCAACATTAGATAGAACTAAATATTTCTTAGTTATTTGTTGCATTGTCAAGAATCATGAAGGCAGATTTTCGGAAGGAAATGTAGGCAGAAGCATTAGGTATCTGGTGTCGCCTAGGGTGTGATAAAAATAAGATAAAAATAAGTCTAGAAAACTACGCACTCTCACCCTAGACAGGCACAGTATTGCAAGTATTACAGGACGTATGCAAGTTTTAGTTGATAAGTTGAGTTCGTTCTCAAGGACTTAGTGTGCTAGTCGAATGACGAGTAAGCGATACTTAATTAAAAGACAGAAAATAAATAGAAATTGAATTCGAAAATAGCTAATTAAAACTAAGAAAATAAAGACAATAAAATAAAATACGAAGAATATGAGATGAGAAATATAGCTTAGGTTTTGCTAGTATGCACTAATCCTTCTAATTCTTTCTATTAGATCTAGTTAATAAGGGAGAATATTAGCTCTTGTATACTTAGTCAGGATTCTAAATTCCCATTCCTTAGACCTTGAGAGCGACTAAGGGGGCTACAGACACACCACGAGGCTAGTTCAAATAGGGTTATCAAGCGCTACCAAGGCCCTAAGCAATCAATTTCCATACATGGTGATAGTGATTAAATTATACCCTAATGACTATCTAGTTAGAATCAGTTTTGTCAGGACTAATATCGACACGAGACGTTATGTGGTGTTTCAATAATTAGACACTCAGTTAAGGTGACCATCTAATTACTATTAAGAAAGTCTAAAGTGATCAGTTCTAGGAAAGGCAATAAATCAAAACACATAAACAAATATAAAGGTAAGAAGCTAATATCAGATTAAAACATGTAATTCCCAAAGAAACTTAGATAGAAAGAAATTAGAATTCATAGATTATACATGATGCAAAACCCAAGCTATGGGGAGTTTAGTTCATACCTGAAGGAAATAAACTAAAAGAAATAATAAAAGACATCATCTTGCTCTCTACAATAAACTGGAAGAATAAAACCTTAAGAACTAATTACTATGTGGCAAGGATGATTTACAAGTGATATAACAGTGTATTTATAGGTGTTTAGAAGACCTAATTCGTTTTCTTGAAGGAGAGGTTAAGTAATGGACTCCAAGCCTAACTCAAATTCGTAACCCTAAAAACATGCAATCAGGCCCGTTTCGTTTTTGTCCTAGAAGCTTCAATTTTTATTCGTTTGATGCGTATGAATATACCAAATTCATCGTCTCGGAAAGATCTTCAACTTTTCTCTTGACCATTTCTCCAAATTCCACACCGTTTTTGAGATATAAGCTGATTTGTGGTCGTAGGTGCAAAAATTCAGGATTAAGGCAGGTTTTCCTTTTCCATGTTTTTAGCTTTTCTTTCCTTTATCTCCAATTTCCATGCTTATCTCTTTCCATATCGTGTAGTCTTTGACTTGGACTCTAATTAATCTCCATAATTATCTTTAAAGCTTCACACTAAATAAATAATTAAACCCAATATGCTCTAAAAATATTATTTTACTAAATCAAGACTCAAAATAGGAAAGTGCACTATTTCTCAAGAAAATCGACTATTATGACTTCTAAATCACTAAAAATGAGGAGACATCAGTATCTATCAAGCTTGTCGTGTTGCATCACAATTTTGATTTGGAATTGTAATCATTGAGAGTTATAGTGCTATAGTGTTAAATTCTCGAAAGTGTAGAAATGTTAAAACCCCTCACATTATTTCTCATTTTTGTAAGGATGTTAGAGAGTGCATGTGTACTCATAAACTTAAATTATATCTTGTCAAAAGAGTGAAAAATTGTGCTGCTGATTGGGCAGTCAAACAAAAGCTCAAAGACAAATTGTTTAGCTTGGATTGGTTACAACCCCCCCCCCCCCCCCCCAATTGGAAAAATTCTTTGTAATGACTATGATGCTAAAGACATCAGCGAATTGTTTTGGTTTTAATGAAGTATTATTTTTCGACTAAATTTTTTTAATATGACTCTTATTTAGAAAAATTAAATAAATATTATTTTTTTAACTTTTTTTTGGTAAACAATAATTTATTAATCAACTAATCCCTTAAAAACCCAGTTGGGATTAGCTCAACTGACCAGCGTCTTGGTTCTCCTTCTAAGCGGTACAGGTTTGAACCGAGTCAATGCCTCCGAGTCCAAAGTGGCTCTCCGATGTATAGAAAAACTAGTCACTTAAAAAAGTAATTGGTGAAAATTCTAATCCCTAAAATAAACCCCTATAGATTACTCTCCGCAAGTGTATGGGTCGTTCGCATGTTATAAGTAAGCATGTAAGATCATTCTCCATGGGAACTATGAGGTTAACTAATATCCCGTTTCAAGAAAGAGTAGATGGATTAGTTGTGGTTACTAAAAGACAAGAAAATATAACATAATATATTTGTTTGGTTTTTAAGATTAAGGACGAAAGTAAAATTAAATTAAACTAACAATTATTAACTAAGAATATATTAAATAACTAAGAATACGAGATGATAAGGATAACTTTATTTTGCAAGTAATCCCCTTAAATAACAATGGTTGATTCTAACTATACGGGCGAACTGGGAAGTTATCGTTAATCGAGATTCTAACTCCCTTCCCCCGTAGGTTAGAAGGCTACCTAACACCACAAGAGACCTTTTGGTGTCGACTGAGGTGTGATAAAAATATGATATAAATAAGTGCAATAATATACACCCTAGCCTAGCACGGTAGTGCAAGTATTATGCAAGTTTTAATGATAAATAAGATTCGTTCCTCGAAGACTAAGAAAATTAGAGAGAACTTATGCAAATTATCAAGTGAAAATATAAAAGCTAGATTAAATAATACGCAAGACAGTAAAAGACTAAAGAGATTTTTATTGGTTTTTGTAAATAGAAAATTAAACTAAATAAATTAAAGACAGAAAATTAAATACGACGAGAAGATAGTAGAGAGTTTAGCTCGAGAAACTAGCAAGTAATTCCCACTAGCCTTGTTTATTCTAAACATGTAAGGGTGAATTATGTAGAAATTGCAATAACCAGGATTCTAAATTCCTTCCTATCCCCGGAGAGCGAACTAGGGAGGCGGCCTCACAATCACAAGGGGACTTAACTAGGGTGTTTCTACGCCACTAGGTTCCTAAGTAAGACTGACCTTCTAATGATGATTAGTGATTAAATCAAACCCTAATGATTATTTAGTTAGGTGATGTCTCCTCTTTTGTTCTATATGCCCTTAGGAGACATCATTTTGGATGATTATTTGACTAATTCGATAGACTTTTAGTGTTAATTCGTTATATTTCATTTTCCCTCTGTGGATTTTAGTATTTTTCATTTATTAAGCTTTTGCACGTTAAATGGTTAGTTTTAGTGCAAAGTTTGTAGGCTCTTAATTCTAGAAAGGAGAGGAATCAAGAATTAAAGTCTTAGATCGTGTAAAGAAGTCAAAGGCGAGAAGAAATATCGTTGAACCTGCAAATCTGGAAGACTGATGATAATTGCTGATTTCGAGCTACTTAGACATGGATTCAGCCTCTGAGTTGTAAATAAGTTTTGTTCCTTATCGAGTTACGAAAATTTAGCAAGTTGAACGGGTCAATTCGGAGTTGATTTGAGAACGTTACAGCCGTTTTAGTGAAGGGTGTACACTAGTTACGGGATTTTGATTTGAAGAGTGGACTTGGGCCATTTAATTTTTCATTAATTCACTTAATATAAGCCCAAGTCTGATTTTATAAGTATAAATAGACCTTTTTACTTTATTTTTACGGAGAACTCAATATACACAAGTCAGAACGTCAGAGAGAAAAGTCAGAAGCAAAGAAAAGGAGAAAGCTTAGAGCTGGAGAATTCCATATTCTCCAAATCACAACCAAACCCAATTTCTTTTAATAATTTAAATTTACTTTTTAATTCAGTTATGAACTAATTTCCCTTTGCAATTGAGAATCGCATATTGGGTTGAATCCAAACTAGATTAATTTTTTTTCCAATTTGGGATTCAACAATTTAAATTGAATTTGCTATATGTGTTGGCTTTTATTTTATGCTTGAATTATTATCTTTAAAGTCGCGGACTAGGGATAATTATTAGTATCTAGGCTATTCAATATAGTGGCGTATTGATCACCTTGACGGGGGGTTTAGATACAGAACTAGGTAATTGTCGTTGGTATTCGCCAATGACCTTGACAGGCTTGACTAACCAATAGCCAAAGCGGTAAGACTTGAACCATCTGAAAGTAGTTTTAGTCATCTTGACATAGTTTAGAATACCGTAGGAGAGCTCCTTAGTCCACCCTCACGGGGTTAAGGAGGCTTTAGAATCCCGACTAGCATAGATATAGCAATTCATCCCTTAACAGAAAATATTAGTTAAGAAGGTTTAGGTGAAACCCTAGCGAGAATCAAGTAATACTTCTTTCCTCGCGTCCAACTTTTTCATTTGCATTATTTTCATTTCAGTTTAATTAATTTAGCATTTAATTTACTTGCACCTTAGTTTTAGAAAACCCAAACAAAATTCATATCATTTATTTTTCTCTACTTTCAATTAAATCACTTATTGATCCACATCCAAGTTGTACCTAATCCGTCCCTGCGAACGAATCCGATTTATCGGTTTATTACTTGGACAACCGTACACTTGTGGTTTGTGAGTCCTCAACTCTAGAATATTATTTTATAATACACAAGGACCCACCAAGTTTTTGGCGCCGCTACCGGGGACGGTAGCGTGTGACTCCGGTGTTTATCCTTTAGTGTGTAATTGTTTTTTTATTTTTAGTTTTACGCTTTTCTTTGTTTTTGTTCTTTCTCAGGTTTCACAGGTTTGGTGTATGTACTTAAACCTCGAGAGGTTAATTCGAGATAAAAACAAAAGAGAGATAGAAGCAAGAGAAAAAGCAAAGAAAGAAAGAGAAATGGAGGATTTGAATATTCATAATGCTGAAGATCTTAGCATTGAGTTGGATGCGAATAACCAACCAATAGTGCCACCAATCATTCCTAATCCACCAATTCTCAACAATCAACAAAATCATCCACCTATGCAACAAGCTGAACCCCCAATGTATATGATCCATGGTTCATACATGGTCCAGAACAAGTTCCCTATCACGCTCCTGCTCTTGGTATTGGTCCTGCAAATATTAATGTTGCACGGTATAGACCCGACCCTGGTATGTTATCCCAATTTCATAATTTTGGAAACTTTTGTGGAGTACCTGGAGAAGATCCTATTCATGCAGTACAGAAGTTCATGCAAATATGTGATTCATATATAACGCAAGGAGTGACCAAAGAGCGAATGTACTATGCTAATTTCAGATTTTTCGTGATAGACGCAGCTACTGAGTGACACGATTCACCAGAACTAGGAGCAATAAACAATTGGGATGAGCTACAAACAGTGTTTTTGGATCGTTACTATCTGAGTAACATGAGATTAGATGCACAGGTTGATTTGACATTATTTGTCCAAGAACAAGAAGAAACTTTAGGAAGATGTTGGACAAGATTTCAGTTATGTTTGAGAAGAATTCCTGATCACGACCTTACTGAACAAAACCAGTTGAAGATATTTTATAAAGGCCTTAATGGAGGATCAAGAAAAGACCTCGATTTATTATGTGGAGGTGGTTTCTTACAGGTAGCTCCAGCACATGCTAAGATTATTTTGAATCGAATTGTGAAGAATGAGCAGGGTTGGAATACAGTAAGAACACATATTCGAGGTTGAAAAGAAAGTAGTATGGGAAATGATGAGAAATTCTCCTATTTGGAGAATACGTGAAGAATACATTGGAGCAACAATTGAAATAGCTTAATTTAGCTGTTTAAGAAGGTTTTTCAGGTAAGATAGCAGGTGTTAATGTTACTCAAGAGATATATGGGTGTTCAAATTGTGGTGTTCAAGATCATGATTGGTAGCATTGTCAAAGTAATTCAGAATCTGTAATGTTTGTTTCTAATCGAGGGAATTACAATTCTGGTGGTCAAGGGTATCAGCCAAATAGAAACCATCCGGGTTTCCAATATTCGAATCCTAATGGGGCAGCTAATCCTACACATGCATATCAGCCGTGTCCCCAAGGTAACAATTATCAACCTAGACCACAGAATAATTATTAAGGAGGACAAGGATATGGAAATCATGTTCAGAGACAACCTCCTCAAGATTATTATAATGACACCATGAATCAAAGAGATTTACCTGCTCAACCTCAAGACGGTGCAAATGATCTTTGTCAAACTGTAGAAAAATTAATCGCACTTCAAATATAATCGCTCCAAAATCAATAAGCTTCTGAATCTGCGATTAAATTATTAGAGAACCAAATAGCTTAGATGGAAAAACAGTTACATCAGCGTCCACAAGGACAATTACCCAGTGATAAAGAGGCCCCTATCCAATACGAAGATTGCAATGCTATCTCACTCAGAAGTGGTAAGAAGCTTCCTCCACCTCCTTTTCCTGTTATGAAAGAGAAAGAAGTTACCAACAAAGAAAAACCGGTAAAGGGTGTGGTAGAAAAGGATGATGAACCTGAAGTGGTAGAAGTGGAGAAGATTCCGGAAATTCCTAAGAAGAAAGATGTTATAGAAAACCTTCCTCCTCCACCTTTTCCCTCGAGAGTTCAGAAAAAAGAAGATATGGCTGACTATTAGAGATTTTTAAATATGGTGAGAGGTGTTAACAATAACATACCGTTGTTAGAAGCTATCAAATATATACCAAAGTATGTGAAGTTCTTGAAGAGGGCCATCTCCAATAAGAGGCCATATTGTGATAATGAGATGATAGGTTTGCCAGAAGAGTGTAGCGCCATCTGTCAGAGTAAGTTGCCACCTAAGTTACTTGATCCCGGGAGTTTAACGATTCTGATTTCTATTGATAATGAGTGGAAAGGTAAGGCTTTGTGTGATTTGGGTGCGAGTATTAACCTCATGCCTAGATCAATTTTTGAGAAGTTGAAGATAGGAAAGGCGAAATCGACCTCTATGGTTTTACAGATGGCTGATAGATTCCTCGTACATTAGAGGGACGAATAGAAGATGTCCTCGTCAAGGCAGGTGCGTTAATCTTTCCCACTGATTTTGTTATACTTGATTACGACGCGGATAGGAATGTCCCCATTATTTTGGGAAGACCATTCCTAGCCACGGGGCGTACTCTTATTGATGTAGAGAATGGAGAAATGATTATGCGTATCCAAGATGATTAGGTGAAGTTCAACGTGTTTAGACCAATGAAGTTTCCAGATTCCAAGGAGGATTTTTTTTCTTTGATATGTGATACCAACTAAGGTTGTGGGGACCTTAGGAGTGGAGGAAAAAGAGCAAAGGAAGAAACCACCAATTAAAGCTCCTCCATATCCTAAAGAAAGTCCAAACCTTGATCATGCAAAGAAGAAAAATAAAGCACGTGCCACGAAGGTTCCAAAAGAACCTAATAAAGAAAGAAAAAGGAGTTCAGAGTGGGTGAAGAAGTCGCAATGAAAAAGCCTGACTCTCCTCCAAAGGCACGTGAACCCAAAAGTTCTTGGCTAGGACCATTCATAGTCAGAAAGGTTATCTCAGAGAAATTAGTTGGAATAAGAGCTAAGGGATGCAAATTTTGAGTAGCAAATGTTGAAAACCTCACTCACTGCTGGGGAGGTTATGTTAAGGAATGATGCACGAGGTAAACCGTCGAGCGTAACGACGTTAAACAAAAGTCATTTCAATTGTATATTAGTTTATTGCTTTCATGTCTTTTCAATTCTTAGTGTAAATTAGAGTAATGGTTATTTATTTAGTGTTTAATGCTTAAGAAATGAGAACGGTTGGTGTTTTTGATGATTTCAGGAGTGAAAGGGTCATGAGTTTGGGGTTAAAAAGGTGAAAAACTAAAAACTTTTGGTTACAATACAGTAGAAACCGGGAACCCGGTTTCCAGTACCCGGGAACCCGGTTTCAAGAGCTGTAGCTTCCCAATTCTCTGACCTCTGCGGAGAAAACGCGACCCACATGTTGCGGCTTGGTTTGCGCCAAGAGACAGCAACCTGGAACCCGGTTTCGGCGGCCAAAAGTTCTGACTTTCGCAGTGGAAACGCGACGTCATTCTTGCATCTGGTAGGAAAAAAAGTCCAAAGAACACGATGAAGAGAGAAAGTTGGGTATCGAGGGAAGATTTTCGTAGAGGAGATGATGATTTAGAGAGCTAGGAAAAGCTGAAAACTTGGGAAATTTGACACACGAGTTCGAGGTCATGAAGAACACTTTATTCAAGATGAAACAAGTAATGATCTTTAGAGCTCGAGAAAGAAGTATTCAGAACCTCAACCAGAGACTACACATAATCGGCCTAGTGCCAATTCAGATACGTTTTCTAACCCTTATAATTTAGTAGTGTATATTAGTTTATTTGCTTTGAGTCTTTTCGAGTCGTGGGGACACCACTCATTTTTGAGTTTGGGGTGGGGTTCGTTGCCTCATCCCAGTTTTACGTGTTATTTGTTTTATTTGCTTCCAATAAAATTAATTAGGAGTTGCTTTTGAACGTAGAAGATCTTAAATGTCCCCATTAAGCATAATTTTGATAACTCTATGATAGTAAATAGTGGACTTTAGGGGTTATTATAAAACACACCTTATTTGCATGCAAATATAGTTAATTGATAGGAAGAATCGATGAACACTGCAAAAGAAGTAAACTTGTACTTAAGGAAAATGTTTGGTTTGTAGAACGTGAGATCCAAATTAGCAGAGAACCCACTTATGTATGAACTAAAGGCAAGCTATGTAACTAGGAAAATGATAGGGGCAGTTCTTTGCTAAGCCATTTGAGACCTTTTTAGCCTTCTATCCCTTTATTAATTTTATCCTTCTTAGCCCAGTTTTGAGCCTTATAGCCTTTTCTTTTGTCGCCACGATATAAGCCCATATCCCCTTAGTTTATTAGACATTTTCATATGACCCGCACTTGAATCACGATCCTGAGACCTGTCTCGAGCTTGAGTTTGGGGTGGTGGGTCTATCTATGGGATATTACATTGGGAGAGAATTATATGTGTTTGTTTTGAGACACAATTTCAGATGATATTAATATTTGTAACCCTTTGCCAGGATTGAAAAAAAAGAGAAAAATCGAAAATCAATACAGTAAGGAACGGGAGCCCGGTTATTACAAACCGGGAACCTGGTTTCCTCCTGTACGAAAAAAATGAAATGAAAAAGAAAAATAAAGAAAGAATAAATACCTGGCAAAGTGGAAGTTTCTTGAGATCGTCTTAATATGTATTAGGTTAACATGGGGACGCTAAATTAGCGCGTCAAATGGGTTGAGTGAGAACATTATTCGAGTGTAAACTCAAACTCGTGGACAGTTGTTGATGGTAAGTGAGGAGAGAGCCAAAAGCTCACTTCAAATTAACCAAATATACATACCACATCGTCCCTAAGCCTACGCTAAAACCATAAAGTCCCCATGATTCCTAGGTGCATAGTGAGTTTATGATTAAGCTAATAGGGACTATACTAAGTGGAGCGTTCAAAGCGATTGAGGATCAATGAACACCCTATAGCCATCATATTGAGATAAGTACAACCATAACCTTCTAGCATTGTGAAGTTAATTTTAAGATTGATATTATTTGTGTTTGATTTTGCATGATAAGTGTATGTGTATATTAATTCCTAATGTTTGCTATATGAGATTTATTTTAAGTGTTGCTTTGGGTGTATTTACTAGCTTCTGCATTTCTGCATTCACCTTAGACCTTTGCTTTTATTTTACTTTGTCGGGACGACAAAGGTTTGATTTTGGGGTTTTGATGTCTCCTCTTTTGTTCTAATTATATGCCCTTAGGATACATCATTTTGGGTGATTATTTGACTAATTCGATAGACTTTTAGTATTAATTCGTTATATTTCATTTTCCCTCCGTGGATTTTAGTATTTTTCATTTATTAAATTTTTGAACGTTAAATGGTTTGTTTTAGTGCAAAGTTTGTAGGTTCTTAATGCTAGCAATAAGAGGAATCAAGAATTAAAGTCTTAGATCGTGTAAATATGTCAAAGGCGAGAAGAAATATCCCGAAGAGTAGACAAGTTGAATCTGCAAATCTGGAAGGCTGATGGTAATTGCTGATTTCGAGCTACTTAGACATGAATACAGCCTCTGAGTTGTAAAGAAGATCTGTTCCTTATCGAGTTACGAAAATTTAGCAAGTTGAACGGGTCAATTCGTTAGTTGATTTGAGAAAGTCAAAGCAGTTTTAGTGAAGGGTGTACACCGGTTACAGGATTTTGATTTGAAGAGTGGACGTGGGCCATTTAATATTTCATTAATTCACTTAATATAAGCCCAAGTCCGATTTTATGAGTGTAAATAGACCTTTTGACTTCATTTTTACGGATAACTCAATTTACACAAGTCAGAACATCAGAGATAAAAGTCGGAAACAAGGAGAAGGAGAAAGCTAAGAGCTGGAGAATTCCATATTCTCCAAATCACAACCAAACTCAATCCCTAATTAGGTTCTATCTTTATTTCTGTAATTGAAAATGAGTTCTTTTAATAGTTTTAATTTACTTTTTAATTTTGTTATGAACTAACTTCCCTGTGTACTTGAGAATCGCATATTGGTTTGAACCCAGACTAAATTAGTTTCTGTTTTTTCAATTTTGGATTTAACAATTTAAATTGAATTCGCTATTTGTGTTGACTTTTAATTTATGCTTGAATTATTATCTTTAGAGTCGCGAACTAGGGATAATTATTAGTATCTAGGCTATTCAATATAGTGGCGTATTGATCACCTTGACGGGGGGTTTAGATACAAAACTAGGTAATTTTCGTTGGTATTCGCCAATGACCTTGACAGGCTTGACTAACCAATAGCCAAAGCGGTAAGACTTGACCATCTGAAAGTAGTTTTAATCATCGTGAAGGAGTTTAGAATACCATAGGAGAGCTCCTTAGTCCACCCTGACGGGGGTAAGGAGACTTTAGAATCCCGACTAGCATAGATATAGCAATTCATCCCTTAACAGAAAACATTAATTAAGAACGTTTAGGTGAAACCCTAGCGAGACTCAAGTACTACTTCTTTCCTTGCGTCCAACTCATCATTTGCATTATTTTAATTTCAGTTTAATTAATTTAGCATTTAATTTACTTACACCTTAGTTTTAGAAAACCCAAACAAAATTCATATCATTTATTTTTTTGTACTTGCAATTAAATCTCTGATTGATCCACATATGAATTGTACCTAATTCGTCCCTGCGAAAAAATCTGATTTATCGGTTCATTACTTGGACAACTGTACACTTGCGGTTTGTGAGTCCTCAACTCTAACCTATTATTTTATAACACGCAAGGACCCACCATTAGGCAAATCTTGTCAGGATTACTACCGTACACTAGACGTTTACATGGTGTTTCAATAACTAGACACCCCTTCCATGTGACCATCTAACTACTATTAAGGTAATTCTATACGCGGGCCCTTGTAAGGAGAACATACAATAAATCAAAGCACATAAAACAGAGAATAAAACATGAATGCAATTTAAATACGAAGGTATCCCAAATTAGATAGATGTAAAACAAGTCTAGGGTTCATACATATATGCTAAATCTCAAGCTAAAAGTAAATTAGTTCATACTAAAGAAAGAAAAGAAAACAATTACAAATTTGAAGGCTTGTGAAGACATAATATGGTGTCCATCTCCTTTCAGACTTCTCTTATCATGTTGTAAGCTTCTTCTTGGCTTAAGGATTGGCCAAGGATGTGTTTCTACTGATTAAAAGGGGTATTTATAGGGTTTAGAAAACCCTAAAACTTTTTCTTGGAGTGGAAGACAAGTATTGTACTTCTATCCCAACTCAAATTCGTAACCCTAAAATATTGAAAAGGTAATAAACTGTTGTTGTTTTGTTTTGGCCGTAACTTCTTCAATACATCTCCGATTGACGCGTTCTTTATATTGAAACTGGTCGTCTTGGAAAGCTATACAACTTTGCTTCATACCATTCTTCCGAATTCCCAGCCGTTTTTGATATATGATCACTTTTGTGGACGTAGCTGCTGGAATTCAGAATTATTTGGCAACTTTATCTTTCCATACTTATCTTTTACTTCCTTTATCTCCAATTTCCATGCATATCCTCTTTTATTTATCTCTTAAAATTGACTTGGCATCTAATTAATTTCCATATATCTTTAAAGCTTCACATTTAACAAACAATTAAACCCAATATGCTCTAAAAATAATAAATAATCAAATCAAGACTAGAATTAGGAAATTAGACAATTATGAATAAAAATCGACCTGTTACCTAATAAATACACCTAAAATGATGTCTTCAAGCTAGATTAATTCATCACAAATAAAGGAAACATCAAGACCCCCAACTCAAAGTTGTATAGTCCCGATACAATAAAGATAAAGAACCGTAAGGTAGTCAAATAACAAACAGAGAAGAAGAAGTAGGAGGAGAAGAAGAAGAAGAATCGAACACAATGCACACGTATGCTTAATATACACATAATCAACATTCCACAAATTCAAGTCCAGATTAAATCTTTTTTTTCCGATGTATGGGTGTCCGGGCCAGCTTACGCGCACCACGACTAATCCCATAGGAAATATACACGCCTCCTCATGCATACTCCCACTTAATCAGAACTAGGTTACCCATGTTCAGGGAGGAGACTCGAACCATGCACCCCTTGCTTACCCCCTTTAAGGGCTCAAGAAATAACACGACTGAGGGGATTCGAACCCTGTACCTCCTAGTTGAGAGACAGGGTCCTGGCCACTGAGCTAGTCCCAGTGGTTTGCAATGCCAGAAGGAGAGGTTTTCAACTCAGTTCATGTTAATGGCTATATGTTGTTCATAGATACTAATATATTATCTAATGGTCCACTCACCTACAACCTAATAGCTCAACTGTTTCTCCACCAAGTAGCTAGAAATCCTAAGGTCTTTACGGTTATAATGTGGCTTAGGGACGGTGTGGTATATTTGGATAATGAAAAGTGAGCTTTTGGCGCTCTCCTCACATTCCATCTAAGGACCGCCTTAGAGATTGAGTTTTCACTCGAAGATGTTCTCACTCAACTCAGTTTTGATGCCTTTGATTTGCATCCCCAAATAACCCAAGTAAAACCTTTTTTATGATGACATACAAATTCCACTTTGCCGGTCCAAATATTATTCATTCTTTTCATATATCTTTTTTTTCTTTGTATAGCTATGACTCTCTTTTTGATGTTGAGATATCACGCTATTTTTTTCATATATTCCTTTCTTTTCATGCTTTTCATCTTTTTTCATTTTCTATTACCCCGGCAAAGGTTTACAATACTAACTTTTGTATCATCGATAATATCATACTTACAATTTCCCAAACCCAATGTTCCCAAATGAAGAAACCCACCACCCCAAACTCAGCTCTAAAAACGACTTGTCTCAGGTTTAACGATTCGAGTGCGGGTCATATGGATAAGTCCTTTAAAATAAGGGGTATGGCTTGTAATGTGCTTAATAAAAGGATTTAGAAAGTATCAAAGGGGCTGAGACGGATAAATAATCATATACTCAAATAGCAGGGTGAGAAAGCTAAAAGGCTTCAAGTGACTTTAATATTAAAGAACTTCCTTATTCACTTTTCTAACTACCAGATTTTGTTACTTTTTTTCACTACTAGTTCATAGACAAGCGGGTTTTCAACTACTTTCAAAGCTCACGTTCTACACACCAAATAACTATCCCTAAGTTTCAACATGACTTCTTAGCATTGCTCATTAACTTTTCAACCTTTTATTTCCTGTTTTCATACATGCATACTAAACATATGTGTGACACCTTTCAAAAACATACTACCTACTATTTTTAACTAATTAAATCATGCTGAATAGGTACATTCAATATATTCTATGCCAATTCAAACTAAAAAAAAAATTAAATTTTATGCAAAAACAAAAAGGAAGATGAGGACAATGAATCCTTACCCCCAAATCAAAAGTGAGTCGTGTCCCCACGACTCGGAAAAGAATCAATAAAGAAATAAAATTTAAAACTATCTAAACTAATGCATACAAGAAATTAGGAAGAAGAATTAGAACTGGGTACCCGGCCATAAAGATCCAGCAAATCATCTTCCGAAGAAGAAGCATAATTATCAATATCCCAGTCTTCGGTTACTTTGTTTAATACCTGATTAATCGTTGAAATTTCCTCCCAACAAGCAGTCTTTCTTTAAGTAATTAATTTCATCCTGTAATCTAATTTCCCATGCTGGGGGCATGACTGAATTTTCATGAAGATTTGAAGAAGAAATTTGATCTTGGATTGGTGTCTTTGCTTTAGGCCTTGGTGGTACACTCATTCTAGCTTTTATTTTCCTTCGTAGTGGTTGTTCTGGTACCTCTATCTTTGGTTTCTTTTTACTAGGCTCATAAAGGTCAATGGCTTTTTCAACTGTGGCTCCAGGCAATCTCTTATTCTTCCCTAAGATTGAACATTTCCTATTATAATCCATAGCATCCGTTTTGTTTGTCATCTCTGATTAACCCACAACTCAAGTTACACCAAGGATAGAATAAAGTTAAGAAAGATTGGTGTGTCTTGAGTTTCTAGCTTGGATGAATTATTATTAATGGTAGAAGAAGGTTTATTTTTTTGTTCTTGGAAGAATTCTTGATAGCTTGATGGTCCTTGGTGGTGTTTTATGGTGTAGTGTAATGAATTTGATGAAGATTATATGTTTATGGAGGATGTAGGAGAGATTTGTTGTTGTTGTGTTTGTTTGGAGGTTTAAACAAGCTTCAAGGTGTATTTATAGGGTTTGGGTCTGAAAAATTCGTGTTGGAGAGGCTAGGTTATGATTTGATATGGTAAGAAGTTGATTAGGTAACAATCTCTTCACAACCGCCTCGGTGACATCTGGTGCGGTATACCGCATGTAAACTCTGACCAAAACCTTGGGCGCAAAAATTCGCTACGGTTTTTAATGGGTCTTCTCGGCGAATATCCGTATTTTGAAAACCGTCGCCACGGTTTTCTCCCTTGCGGTACACCGAACATACCTTGCGGTACACCGGACCCATGCTGGAAAAAACCATAGGCATAAATTCTCGATACGGTTTTTCGTCTCGTGTCTCGGCAGTAAACCGTGGTGAGGAACCATCGCCACGGTTTTGACCTGCGGTGCACCGCAGCTAAAGTGCGGTATACCACACCTAGCTACTGTTTAGCACATATTCTTCATCCTTTTGACCCCAAACTCATTTCCTGCACATGTAACACACTACCTTTCTCTCCTATTAGATTGTAAACACTTTAATAATATACACTACTTAGAATTATACACTACAAAACATAATACTAACTAGAAAATAATTAAAACGAGGGGAGTCTCCCAAGAGCACTTTTGTTTAACGTCTTTGAGTTAGACGTGTACCTCGGGCTATGCGTGTTCTTCGAGATGGATCGTCTCCTCTCATCCAAAGTCCTCACTATCATGGTATAACTTCAAGCGCTGACCATTCACCATGAATGTCCTTTACCCGGTTGGATGTTCAATTTCGATTGCTCTATGAGGTGTTACTTTTGTAACAATATAAGGTCCTCCCCAACAGGATTTAAGCTTACCCGGATAGTTCGAGAATCTAGAATTGTATATTAATACCTTTTGTCTTCTCTCGAACCTCTTTGGACATATTTGTTTATCATGCCATCTCTTTGTTTTCTCCTTATAGACACGTGAATTGTCATAGGCATGGAAACGAAATTCATCCAACTCATTCAACTGCATCATCCATTGTTTCCGGCCAAGTATGGGTTTGTTTTCAGAGTTTTAATGGCCCAGAAGGCTAGGGATTCAATATCAATAGAAAGATGACATGCTTTGCCATAGACCATGCGATAGGGAGATGCCCCAACTAGTGTTTTAAATGTTGTTTTGTAAGCCCATAAAGCATCATCTAGTTTTAGTGACTAGTCCTTCCTTGTGTTGTTCACGGTCTTATCAAGAATAAATTTTATTTCTCGGTTAGAAACCTCGGCTTGACCGTTAGTTTGGGTATGATAACCGGTTGAAGTACGGTGTCTCACCCCAACTTACGAAGGGCAGCTCTCAACTGATAATTGATGAAGTAGGTACCTTTATCACTAATAAGAACACGTGGCGTACCATGTCTTGAAAAGATATGTGACTTAAAGAATAGTATAACTGTTTTAACATTGTTCTTTGGTGTTGCCACTGCTTCTACCAACTGTTTTAGCATCGTTCTTTGGTGTTCCTCAGAGACTACGCTAGTTAGAGAGAACTTATGCAAATTATCAAGTGAAAATATAAAAGCTAGATTAAATAATACGCAAGAAAGTACAAGACTAAAGAGATTTTTGTTGGTTTTTGGAAATAGAAAAATTAAACTAAATAAATTAAAGACAGAAAATTAAATACGACGAGAAGATAGTATGAGAGTTTAGCTCGAGAAACTAGCAAGTAATCCCCACTAGCCTTGTTTATTCTAAACATGTAAGGGTGAATTATGTAGGATTGCAGTAACCAGGATTCTAAATTCCTCCATATCCCCGGAGAGCAAACTAGGGAGGCGACCTCACAATTACGAGGGGACTTAATTATGGTGTTCCTACTCCACTAGGTTCCTAAGTAAGACTGGCCTTCTAATGATTATTGGTGATTAAATCAAACCCTAATTATTATCTAGTTAGGCAAATCTTGTCAAGATTAATACCGTACACTAGACATTTACGTGGTGTTTCAATAATTAGACACCCCTTCCAGGTGACCATCTAACTACTATTAAGGTAATCCTATATGCGGGCCCCTCGTGAAGAGAACAGACAATAAATCAAAGCACATAAAACAGAGAATAAAACATGAATTCAATTTAAATACAAAGGTATCTCAAATTAGATAGATGTAAAACAAGTCTAGGGTTCATACATATATGCTAAATCTCAAGCTAAAAGTATATTAGTTCATACTAAAGAAAGAAAATAAAACAATTACAAATCCGAAGGCTTGTGAAGACATAATATGGTGTCCAGCTCCTTTCAGACTTCTCTTATCATGCTGTAAGCTTCTTTTTGGCTTAAGGATTGGCCAAGGATGTGTTTCTACTGATTAAAAGGGGTATTTATAGGGTTTAGAAAACCCTAAAACGTTTTCTTGGAGTGGAAGACAAGTATTGTACTTCTATCCCAACTCAAATTCGTAACCCTAAAATATTGAAAAGGTAATAAACTGTTGTTGTTTTGTTTTGGTCGTAACTTCTTCAATACAGCTCCGATTGACGCGTTTGGTATATCGAAACTGATCGTGTCGGAAAGCTATACAACTTTTCTTCATACCATTCTTCCAAATTCCCAACCGTTTTGAGTTATGATTAATTTTGTGGACGTAGCTGCTGGAATTCAGATTTATTTGGCAACTTTATCTTTCCATACTTATCTTTTACTTCCTTTATCTCCAATTTCCATGCATATCCTCTTTTATTTATCTCTTAAAATTGACTTGGCATCTAATTTATTTCCATATATCTTTAAAGCTTCACATTTAACAAACAATTAAACCCAATATGCTCTAACAATAATAAATAATCAAATCAAGACCAGAACTAGGAAATTAGACAATTATGAATAAAAATCGATCTGTAACCTAATAAATACACCTAAAATGATGTCTCCAAGCTATATTAATTCATCATAAATAGGGAGACATCACCTCTTCCGAGTGAAATCTAAATAAATGCTCGACGCTATTGGTAATTACCATATACAATTATCCGGCTAGTCAAACCTGTCAGGATCCCTAATGTACACTGGGCATATATGAACTTCCTATGTTCCATAACCCCCCATTAAGGCATTAGATTAGGACACTAAAGGTATTCTATATTTGATCAAGATACAAACAACTAATAATCTCAATTCATATGCAATGGGAATAGTTAAACATAAAATTTCCCGAATAACATTAAATTCAATCAATGTTCATTCAACTTTCATACATCAAATCAAAGTCAAACTAATGGAAATTAGTTCATAATAAAAGCAATAAAATTGGAGAGTGCAAGTATTTGAATCATGTTTAAAACATAAAATAAAATATAAATTACTTTAATGGCTGAATGGAATCAGTGAAAGAATGGTGGAGTAAGGCTCCTACTTCATCCCCAGGCATGTTGTTCTTCTACTTTGGCGTTCTAATAATGTGGAATGAATGTGTAACCCTTTATAATTTGATTATTTGATATAATCAGGGTCTAACATGTTGTTGGTGCTGTGGGACCCTTTTAAATGACCAAAGTTAGCCCAAAAATATTTTCAAGGGAGAGCGGACTAGTTCAAGCCACAACAGCTACAACTTTAGTAATTTTTTTATCTAAACTCCAAATCACAAACCGTCAACTCTCACGCTCTCCTGACTTCAAATTCTACCATGACAGTAAGGGGATCTCTCATAATTTTTGCAATTGCACGTGGAAACTCTTTTAAGTTGAATTTCAAGATTTAATGGTAAATGCTATAGCTTTCCAAAAGTGGTTTTTTGGTCCTTTAACGGCATGAGTGGATTTTATCTTGCTTTCCCAACTTATTATCCTTGCCGAGGGTTCTCGTATCATCTAATTACCTAAGAGATGCAAACTTAACACACAAATTAATGCACAAATAGCTCTTAAAGTTCTCCTTCCGTTCCTAAAAGGTTGTCACAGTTGCTTTTGCACACAAACTAAGAAATGTCATTTATTATCCATGTGATTACTAAAATGTCCTCCATAAAGTGTTTTGATATATTGAATATTCATTAGGAACATATATTATAATATTTAATTAGGGGTAAAGTGGTATAAAGAAAAAGAAAAGTGTCTTGATTTTCTAAAGTGACAACCTTTTGGAAACAACTATCTTTAGTATAAGTGACAACCTTTTGGGAACGAATGGAGTAACAAATATCCAAAAAGAGAAAGAAATGTGAATTTCTAAATATAAGGAAGAATCCCTCAAATAAGTACAAATAAACTCTAGAAAGATGTCTCGTGATTCAATTAGTCTATAACAAAAAATGAGACATCAAGACCCCTAACTCAAAGTTTTGTCTTCCTGACAGAAAAAGAACTAAACTAGGGACCTGAGTCAATTAAATATGGGTGTGAAGAATATAAAGAATAATCCCAAAGTAATACCTAACAAGTCTCATGTACAAACTAAAACACACATACACTTATCATACAAACAATCAACACGCTATAATTTCAAGTTTAGATTAGTTTCGCAATGCAAGGAGTGGTTTTTCACTTAGTCCAATACGGTGGCTATAGGTTGTCCTCGATCCTAACATAGTATTCAATATTCCATTCAACTGCTCCCTATTAGATTAATCATTGCTTAACCATGCAACTAAGAATCTTAAGGGTCCTTTAGTTATAATGTAGGCTTAAAGATGGTATGATAAGTATTCAGATAGTATGAAGTGAGATTTTGGCTCTCTCCTCACTAGCTGTCAATGAATCACTATAGAGCTTGAGTTTACACTCATAGATGTGCTCAATCAACTTCTTAATGCACTTCATATACATCCCCAATAATCCAAAAGTATTTCACGATGATTACATAACAATTCCCTTTACCAGTTCTTTTCTTTTCATTTATTTTTCATTTTTTGTAAGTTAAACACGACACTCGTATTTATGTGAGACTTATTATTTTTTGTTTCTTTTTTTCCAACAGAACCTAGCAAAGGGTTATAATAAAGCACATCATCAACATATAGCGCTAACAAATTTCAAACCACCCAATGTGTTTCTTATAATCAAACCCGCCACCCCATACTCAAGCTCAAATGACAACTAGTCTTAAGGAATTACGATTCGAGTACGGGCCATATTCAAAAGTACTAAACTCTATGGGTTATGGCTTGTTATGTGGCTACAAAGAAAGGCTAAATGCTTTAAGAGGCTACAAATGATATATGATTATATTTATTTAGCAAGGTAAAAGGATTCAAGGGGCTTATCAAATGAATGCCTTATTCATTTTCTTAACTATGTGGTCTCCTTACTTTTTCACCTCTAGTACATTCATTAAGTGGTTTTTCAACTAGATTAGATCTCAAGTTCTGCACATCACTCATTCTCCCTAAGTTTAAACTTAATTCTATGCATTCCTTACTAATCCTTTCTATCTTTTATGGTATGCTTTCATGTCCATATGATGTCTTCATTTTTGTGATACATTAATCTTAACTTTAGACATCATTTTAAGGGTGTTTAGTATTTAATTTCGGGATTTCTTCCCATTTTTTATACTTTACAATTTCTTGTCTAGTTATAGGTGTTTTGCTATTTGGTGAGCTTTAGCGTGTAATTTATGTGTTATTTGTGTAGCACTTAGGCATATGGAAGCTATTGCACCTATGGAAACTGATTTGAAGTGGAAAAGTAAATAAAATACCTTAGTCAAAGTCAAATAGGAAGAGTTGAATATATTTGGAAAGTAAAGAAGCTACCAAAACTGCACATACATCCATCGATTAAATTGCTGTAAAAATACAGTCGGGAATTAGAAGGAGCCTTTTATATGCGCAGATAGATCTTTCAATTGCGGTCGTTTATATTTAAAGAACATTAAATTCCGATAAGTAATAAAGAATATATGACCAAATCAATATATGTAAAGGTTTATCTTGTCCTACAAGTTAGGAATACGAATTTTGGTAAGACCAAGACTTTTTAACTTTGGGCTTACTCCATATTTCGACCCAGGGCCTATATATATCCATTCCTGCCTTAGATAAATTATTCTTGGTCAGTCCTTAATCATCAAAAGACCAAGAGGGGGCTTACATCAAGAGAAGAGAAGACGAGAAGGAGTTCGATACTATTCATGCTATTCCAACCCTTCACCATTCTAATTTATTTTATTTCTTCTTCCAATATGAACTAATTATATTTAGCTTGAGATTAGCATAAGGGTATGAGCCTTAGAATTGTTTTATATCTATTTTAATTTGGGATGTCCTTTTACATTTAATTGAAATTAGTAGTGTTATATCTGTTGTTTATTCCACGTCTCCTCGCCTGAATATCAGCGAGTCTAAGGCAAAGGTAAAATTTTTGGAGATGGAAGTTTTGTGATATTAGATCCAGAGATTACGCATATCATCATGGAAAGATTTATTGAAACTGAAAGAAGTTGGCTATTAGAGACAGAAGATGAAAACATCTTAGAAGCACTAAGGATCGAAGAATTAAGCCAACAACTCAAAGAATTACAAAAACAATCACTTATGATAAACGGTGGCGTCATGTAGGCTTCACATAGGCTCCACATCATACTTAATGTGTGAGATAACGGAAAACACTAACGGTTGGACAAAAAGAAAATGTTAGGTACCTAGAAGTCCTATTTTATAGTATGGTACTTAGAAGGCCCTTTTCGAATTCCATAAATACTCATAGAGTCTTTTTTTTCTTCAAAGTATTATAAAAACGTTTTGGATTTTTAATATTTTAAAATAGTTAGTTAGGTCAAAATTTTAAAAAGTATTATGATAAGGCTTTGGCCTTTAAAAGTTAATGAACTTATTTTTTCCTTATCCCATTTTGATTAAACTCTTTGGTAGATCTAGTAAGTATCCGATGAGTTGTTGGTTTCTACTTATTTATACTATATTTTTGCTTAAAATTAAAGTTGATGGACTCATTAAAGGCAATTTTGGGGGAAAAAAAAATTTAAAGGCAACTAAAAAAAACCATATCGATGGGCTCATTATTATGGAAGTTGCGTGGAAGTTGAGTGGTTGATTGTGAACGATATTTTTAGGGGGAGAAGCGTCTCAACTCTTTTCTGCTTCAAAGAGAGAGAGAGGGCTTACAAATATGGGAAACATTATGACGAAGAAAAAGAAGAAGAGTTTACCTGAAGAAGTGATGGTAGAGATATTAGCTAAGTTACCGGTGAAATCATTGATTCGTTTCAGGTGCGTTTGCAAATCATGGTATGATTTAATCAAATCCCCTTATTTCATTAAACATCACTCCACCACAAATACCAAAAACGCTGAATGCATTCTCAGTTTTAGCCATAATCATTTCATATCTTTGATTTCATTGAATTCACTCAAGGTAATCCCACCATGTATAAGAATTCCTAACTTAAGTTTTGCTAAGTACAGTGGGTCTTGTGACGGATTAATTTGTCTATATACTCGTCTTTGTATTGTTTTATGTAACCCATCTATGAGAGAATTCAAATTACTTTTCCAGTGTCTTGACGTAGTTGAATTTGATAATACATCAATTGGATTAGGCTTTGATTCCACCACAAAGGATTACAAGGTTGTTCGTATTAACCTTAGGAACCTCAGTAAAAAAGAAGTTTTTGTTTACAATCTAAGTACCGATTCTTGGAGAGAAATCAATCATAACATCTCATCTTTAGCTTTCAATCTTGATTATGATTTAGGAACCTTATGCAAAGGAGTATACCATTGGATAGCTAAATCCCTAGAGAAAGATTTTATCCTTTGTTTTGATATGATCACAGAGGTTTTTAGTCGTATGGAGCTTCCTGATATTCATGAAAGAATGAGGTACAAGTGTTTAAAGGAATTTAATGGATCACTTGCGTTATTAGTAGATGTAGGATTAGAGGTAAGACGGCGTAATTATGTAAGACAAGGAGCCCAAGAGTGTGTTTCCATATGGGTGATGCACCAATATGGGGTGGCTGAATCATGGACAAAACAATTTACTTTTAAAGCTCAGACTGCTTCTTGTTACCCTTGTCTATTGAGGAAAAATGAAGCCCTTGTTATTAAAAGAATGGAAACTCAAGAAAGCACACAACTACTCTCGTGTAACCTTGACACCCATGAAACGAATCTACTTCGTATTCATGGGATTCATAATAAACGAGGGATTGGTGATATAAGGGATCTTATGTTTTATCGTGAAAGTCTAGTATCTATTAAGTGACAGAGAGTCTAGTCGGTGTTTACTAAAGTTTTAACTGTAATGAGTATATTGGAACAAAAAAAGAGTATATTTTTTTTTTTGCTTACAATGGAGATCCTTTATAGGATCAGGTTATGAATAAAACAAACAGACAACCTCAAGCATTACTAATTAATCTAACACATTCTGCAGCAACTGTGAACAATAAGACATCCGCGGTGTCTTGAAACCCATACGATCCTTGGTAAGCAAGGTCCAAAGCCCATCCGGCGGGTCTCGCAAAGAAACAAACTCCGCCCTATTCACAAGACCTCCTCTCGCTAACCAATCGGCACACGAGTTAGCCTCTCGATATATACCTTTAATCGTGAATTCCTTATTTCTCGCAAATATTTGACGTATTTGAGTAACCCATTTTGCACCAATCCCCCGACCACTCTCCACCTTTTGGATCAATTCTAGCATCTCCCATGAGTCCACCTCCACTTCTACTACCCTAAAGCGTAGCCTTTCTACCATCAATAGACCCTCCAAGAGAGCAATCAGTTCAGCAATAATCGGTGAGCCATGATGTATTTTCATACTAAATCCACTCACCCAATCTCCTAACCCATCTCTGATGATACCTCCACCACCACCTGTATTTCTCCGATTGTTCCAACTACCATCTGTATTTAACTTCACTCCTTGAATAGGTTTTTTCCACCCCACTAGCGTTACCACGTTCTTTCTCGGGACAATGCTTCCCGGGATCTGTCCCCAAGACCTTGCGAAGAGTGTTGCTAGATACTTTGCCTTTTTTAAAATTGCTACTTCATTCGGAGCCTCCACCCCTTGGAATATGAGTTGGTTTCGAGCCTTCCATATAACGTCGATAAGTGCGGAAAATAAAACGCTCCAATTTATCCCAGCGAACAAGTTGTTATTCGATAAATGCTTGAACCACCAAGAGGAAATACTTGCATCGTCTGTAGTCTCCACCTGAATGCTATGATGCAGGCTTCGGTTCTGATGCCTCCTTGTTGTACTTCGAGCCCTCTCTGATGCCGCCTGAAAGTTGTTACCGCCGGGAGTCACAGGTCTGCTGCATTCCACATCTTCATCTCGCCTGCCGTGGAGCTGTTCTCCTCTGCCGCTGCTACTTCCCTGGGCTAAAGTGCTGGTATGTTCCTGTAGTTGGCGCACCAGGGACCTCCCTTGCAATATTTCAAAACTTGCACTATTGAACTCCGGCTCCTCATTGATCAGGTCTGACCTCTCCCCTTGTGACCCCAACCCACGCGAGCTGCTCCCCTCTACAGGTACCTGTACACTAGACAAAATATCAGCTACACCAGACCCTTCCCCCATCCCCCAAATTTAATAACCTCATTACGAATCAAATCCCATACCTTTCTAATTTCACTGCAATCGCGAAACAAATGAACCGCGCTCTCCACCGCGTCGTCGCAAAATGCATACACTTCTGGGACTTCTATTCCGCGCCTAACGAGATTCCCCCTCGTAGCCAATCTCTCGTGAATCGCACGCCACATGAAGACTCGAATCTTTTGGGGGCATTTTAAACGCCATACCTTTTCATTTATATTTTCTTCGCCCTGATCATTTTCCCACCTTACCGACTTGACTGAGTATTCCCCATGAGCTTCCCTAGTCCATGACAGTACATCTCTCGCCCCTTCCTCCAGCCCTACTTTCATGTTAGCCACTTCCAGTAGCTTAGATGGCGATAGGAAACGCTGGAAAAGGGCCCAATTCCAATACCCATCCGATCGCAAATAATCCCTCACACATTTAGTCAACTCGCCCCTGTCAATCTCCTCCACAACATGCTCCACAAGCGGCGAATCGCCTACCCACCAATCCAACCAAAACGCCACATCTTCTCCATTGCGCACTACCCAACGGGCCCCCCGCTTAAACACTCCAATAACCTCCGTAATAGCCCTACAAATCCTCGAATCATTTTGTTTGGGCACATATTGCAACGGAGGTGTCTTGAAATACTTCTGCTTCATTACAATAGACCATAGTGTGTATTCATCATGTATCAATTGCCATCCCAATTTACCCAAAAACCACCAACCAGATTATTGGAGCTAGTGTTAATTACCCTATGTTTCACCTCTTTATTATGCTTCTCCGGGACCTGCTCTAACACTTGACCCACAACCGCGCTATCTCCATCACCCTTCTCACCACTACCACTACTTTCACCTCCTCCCATCGAAGCTAACACTTCATATCGCGATCCCTTCGAGTGTTCAATATTCGGGCCACTTCGCTTTTTATTCGGCGTCGCCCCTCCTTAAAAAAAAAAAAAAAAAAAGTATATTGGAACTGTAAGCTTAATGTAGAATTATCATTTAGCTATTAATGTTAACATGACATTATTTGTCTGAGTATCAAAAGTATTATGAATTTTAATTGTTATTCTTGTTGAAGCTTGTGAGTATTGTGAAATCTCCTTTCAATGTACACCCCATTAATTATATCTGCTTACATCAATTTGTAAACTCCTGCACTATGTATGTATGTGTGCACTATGTATGTATGTGGATGGTATACGATTGGAAATTCGTTTTGGAAACTCATAAATAACAATGCCTCAAACTATTTTAGCATACTCAATAAATATTTGAGCATTCTTAGTGAATACTTGAGTATACTTAATAAGTTCTTTTAGGATTAACGGCTACTATGGTCTCCAGCTTTCTTTCCTTTTTGGGGCTCTTTTCTTTCCTAATTAGAATAATTCTTTCCTTCTTGGACCCTTTCTTTCCTTCTAGGGATGCCGACGGGCAAAATCAGGGAGGCCTAGCGATGGCAGCCGCTGCCATCTATGGCTGACCCAACCGCCGAAAAGGGCAAAACTACAACAACGGGCAATAGACGATCTTCTGCGGCCTCCGTCCCTAATACGCCTAAGACTTCAATTGTAGAACCTAAAGAAAAGGCAAATAGTGTTCAAAAGTTATCAACCAAACGAATTAAGATTTTTAATGGGGGGATGGTAGTGTGGGTGGCAAACGGGAGAAGAAATCCACACCAACAGATGACAGGGGGAAAACTACCATTCGTCCTCCTAAACGCGCGTTGGTCTATTCGGACCGGGACGATTTGTCTCTGGTAGAGGATCAAAGGCCAATAATCACTACATAGAAGAGTTTGGTAGCAATTGAATGGAAGGAAGGGAGTACCAATTGTTCCGGTGGTGATACTGGGGAATTTAGACCACAAGACACAAACCAGTCAATGATTATTAATCCAACTTCATGGACTCACAATGATGCCTAAGGAAGTTGAAAGCTTGGATTGGGGTCAGCAGAAGGGAGTTCGCAAGGAGCCAACCAAAATACACGAGCAGCTGTGGAGGAGTCCTTTCGCTCAACAAATAATCCCGGTAAGGTAACAGTACTATTGACGATTCTTCTAACGCAGGGACTTACACTCTGTCTTGCAGGGAAAAAGTGAGGCTGAGATCGTATAAAGAAGTCATGTCTAGTGGAAGTAACAGTGAGGAGGGATCAAGAGAGAATGGGGACCCCAAGCCAACATTCTCGCTGACTGAGTCAATTGAAGCACCTCAACGGGAGACCTACGAAATGAAGGATAACATTCCAGTTGATGATGATACATACTCGCAACTCTTCAAGACGGCTGATCAAAACGCCAGGGTTGTCAGGTATGGTAAAGATCCCTCATTATTCGTTTACTTGGTAATAGTGTGGGTTATAAGTATCTTCTCGGTAAACATAACCAAATTTGGGCGCCGAAGGCTCACATTGAATTAGTGGATTTTGTTTGTGGGTATTTTATGATCCGGTTTTGAATGGGGAAGAGTATAACAAGGAGTTAGAAGGGGGCCCTTGGATGATTCTTGATTGGTACCTAATTGTGCGACCGTGGGACCCTTCCTTTATGCCGCAAAAAGCTCCCGTAGTTACGACCACGGTGTGGGTCCTTCTTCCCTGGTTGCCACTTATAAACTATACGGAAGAGATTCTCACATCCATTGGAAATTGATTGGTAAAATGGTTCGGATAGACCCATCTACAAAGTCGAGACAAAGGGGTAATTTTGCAAGATTAGTGGTGGAAGTAGAGTTAGACAAACCGTTAGTGGCTAAGATTCAGATAGAGGATTACTTACAACTCGTAGAGTATGAAGGACTCCATATAATTTGTTTCAGTTGCGAAAAGTTCGGACACAAACGTAGTGATGTTCACCCAACAACCGCGAACGAGGGGACCTTAGGCTTCTCGTCCGAGTTCAGAATAGAACGTGATGAAGTTCTAGAGGGGTGGTGAATAGGATTACTAATAAGATTAATGCCTAATTAAAAAACTTTTGGACAATTATAAGTATTAAAGAGAAACTTCTAAGTCAACTAATATATCAAACTCTTACAGGATCATGCAATGGATAATCTAGAGGTTCAATATATAAGAGATACAAGAAAATCGAATTCCTATTCTCTTACTGCACTAGATGACCATAAGTTTGATTAACTAGATAATAATTACTACGATATTCATACTCGCATATAATCAAACAAATAGAATGCGAAAAATAAATAGAGTAGGGATAGAAAGTACACAACGATGTATAGTGGTTCGGTTATCCCTACATCCTCTACCTAAGGAAGCTTCCTTAGGATTTCAAGCTTTTCACTAAGCTCTTGTGTCTCTCTTAACCGGGTCGAGAACACAATAACCCTTACAACCACTTCGATACCACGAAGCAAACTCTTGTGCTATCGCAACACAAGGAAACCGAGTATACTCCCTATACTCACACTCTCTCTTAATCTATCTATTACAAGAACTAGATATAAGAGGATAAAAACAAGTGTTCAAAAGGTTGTTACAACTTTGCTAAGAACTCCTAAAGAGAGGATATAACTCTAAGCTTAAAACTTCTCTTGAGTGGATTAGAACTTTGAAGCTTCTTGGATTAACTACTTGATTGAGTAGATATAACAAGTTGATTGATCAAGCTTGGATTGATACTATGATAGCTTGAGACCTCTAATTGATGTATAAGAATAATTAGTATTGGACTGGTAAGAGGTGGTTTGTTGCAAGTGATAAAGCTCTCTTTTATAAGCACAATCTGCCTTCTGACCGGCTAGCCGGTGATCTCACCGGTATACCGGTGCGGTTTGTCTCTTAGTCCAACGGTTGGATTGACGTGGCATTTGACCGTTGGGAAACGGCTATCTTCCATCGGTAAGTCGGCTGTGACCGGTAACCCGGTCCGGTTTCAAGAAGAAAGCTTAAAGATGGTTTATAAATAAGATAAAAACAATTAGATAAATGTATAAACCATGTAACAAGTAATGCACTTTTACGGGGATATAAAAACGATATTTGGAAAATATTAAAACAAGATTAAAAGAACTTTAGGCCAACAATATCCCCCTTTTTGATGTTTGACAAATCGAAAACACAAGTCTGCCGATAAAGAGTTTTTAACAAAGTTTTCCTTCAAACGAGTTAACGACCGGTAAGTGGAGTAAATCCCTCTTACACTAAGCATAAAAATGTTTTAGAAGTTCCAAAGGAATTTTAAATGATTTTTGTAAATATGATAAGTGAATGTATTTTAAAAACTCTCCCCCTTTTTAAAAGCATAAAACACTTGCAAATTTGTGTTCAAAGATACTATAAGGATTGTAAAAAGTGTAAGCTTGTATCTTTGATCATCTTTCTCCCCCTTTGTCAACAATAAAAAGAATTGAAGATCAATTTAGAATAGCGTAATTTTAGGGGTAAAAGAGCAATTTTCCTAAATTAGAGGGACTAAGTTGTAGGACTAAGCGTAATTTTAGGACTAAGTTGTATATTTTTACATATTGATAAACTAAAGTGCCATTTTTCAAATTTGAAGGATTTAAAACAAGGGAGGTTCTTAAAATAAGAGAATTTGAATAATATTTTCAAGAGAGAGATAGAACTATAAATTTTAGGGACCGAAATGCATTTTTGTTAATTCTAGGGACTAAATTTTTATTTCGCAAAGTAATAATAAGAAAAATTAACGTGTAATTTCACTATAAGATCAAGAAACGAGATTAGTGACGAGTAATAAGTAGCATAACTTACGGGAATAGAAAATGAAAGTTCAATTCCACATAAAAGGAAGAAGACACAATATATAATAAACACATTTTCAATCGAAAACTCCCCCTCAACCTAAGCATTTGAGTTTTAAAGATTACATTTTGAAAAACTCCCCCTCACAAAATGCACATAGTTTTTGTTCCTATTTGAAAAAGTTTAACTAAAAGTTTCTCCCCCTTTGTCAACAACAAAAAGAAACTATGATGAAGTTTAAAAATACAAGGGGTAAAAAGGCAATTTTGAATAAAGAGGCTAAAATGTATTTTATCCAAACTATAGGGTCCAAAATGCAATTTTTTTTTGAACAATGGGGACCTAATTTCAATGTTTCAAATTTTAGGGACCTAAAAGCAAAATTCAAACTTATAAAGGTTTACATAAACTAAGTGCTAGTCTTAAACATAGAAAGGATTTTGTAAATAAAAAGAATGAAAAAACAATTTTCAAAAATCAAGGACTAAAGTGCAATTTGTATGAATGAAAGGGATGAGGATGCAATTTGTAACAATTTTGAACTACAATATCACCTATATCATCAAGAAAAATGTTAGCAACACAATATCTCAATAAGAGAAAACCCGAAATGCATAATTTAAACAACTAAATATACAAATATCCATAACATAATTAAAAACACCCAAACACAACTAATTATCCAAACATCAAACAATTTAAGAAACAGGAGATAACAAAAGATAGTTCAACATTAAAAACATCAACACCAACAATATAGAACTGGATTAAGCATAGAAATTAAAAGTAATACCCAAACTACCAACATATCAACACCAACAATATAATCAACGATTTTCCCGAGGAGAGCGACTTCTTGAACGGTGGCGGGAATGAGACACATCATTCTTAATGCATGATACATCGCTTTTGATACATGACATCTCATCTGCAAGATTTTCCAATTATCCTTCAAAAACCTCAAACTTTCTTTCCACATAATTTATAAATCAGTTTATAGTGGCTTCAATACGAGAGAGATTTGGAGGTTCCTCATTAGTAGGGGGTTTTGATTTGGCTCATTATGAATAGGAGAGGACGGAATAGGAATGCCCGTGGAAGGTGCGGAAGAAGATTTGATACTAGATATGAGTGCACTATCTCCCAAATTATGAAGATATTTATCCAGGATATATTCATTATTATAAATCACAAATTTCATTTGACAGATAGCTTTGTAATAAAACACCCAATTTGGATTAAAGTTTCTAATTTGAGAACGTTTTGGATCAAAATTGAGATGGTTTTGAAATAACGATGATAGGGCTAAACCGAAAGGAACATTTACGGTATTGTTTCTAGCATGATTCATCATTTTTATCATGATTGCCAGAAAATTAATGGTTCGAAATTATAAATGAGAAACATAAGATAGGCTTCATAAGGGGAAATCATAGCATCATGTTTTGATTTGCAAAAAAGCCCTTCTAAAACAAGTTTATAAGCCACTTGAAAATCGGGTGTAAATTTATTAGTTTTCCATACAGAAGAAATAGGAGGAGTCATAAGGGATTCCATAAAAGACATAACATGATTAGTTGTATCATCATCAAGTGGACCCCAACCAACACCCCAAAAAGAATCAATATCGGAATCACGAAGATTGAAAAAACGAGCTAAAGTATTTTGATTTAAAGTGAGTTTTTCCAAGAACTTTTGAGATAATAGCATTATTATCACAATCATACTCAAAATTAGTATAGAATTCAATGCAAAAGCTAATAGCAATAGAAATTTCAATAGAAAGGAAAGCTATTAAACCTTGAGTAGTGAGGAGATCATAGAAATTTTGGACTATGAGTGAAGGCCGATTGATCAATTTTCCTCCCGGGTTTGATTTCGAAAGGTTTTGTGCCATGAGTAAGTATTGGTTGATCTTCCTCTTGAGCCCTTGAAGAGCTATCTCTTTTCTTCCCTTTTAGTGTTGAAGACTCTTTCCTTGGAGGCATTTAGAAGACAAGAGTGAAGGATAGAGTGGGTTTTGTGAGGTATAGAGAAGATGAAAGCTTCTGTTTTATGGAATATAAAGTAGAGATTGAAGGGTTTTTGAAGGGTTTTTGAAAGGAGGGAGTAAATTTTTGGTTTTTGAAGAATAAGGAAGATGAAAAACGAAGAGGGTTTGATTAAAATGAGAAGATAAAGAGTGAAAATCTGTGTTAAAAACGCGTTCAGATTCGCCCACCGGTAAGCCGGTCAAAATACCGGTAAGCCGGTCAGGAAGCAGAGAGGAAACAGTCTCTCACCAGTAAGCCGGTCAAGCCCTCGGCAAAAAATCAAGAAGATCAATTTTTGACGTTTTAAATAATGCTCGAAACTGACCCAGAAGTTCCCCAATAGTTTAATAAAGTGTAAAAACCCCCAAAATAGCTTTTGTTTTGAAAAAAATATGAAGTAGAAATCTCGAAAATAATGAAAACAGATCATTGCAAAAAGATCCCTATATTTTCTAAAAAGTACAAAAAGACCCAAAACAAAAACTAAACATTTTCAAGCATCATAAAGGGTGAAACTTAAAATATATTAGCACATATAAAAAGAAACACATACACACATAATAAAAACGAATAAAAACGAGATAATGAAAGAAATCACCGGATTTTCCTTTTACGAGAATTGAGCGTCCTTTTGCATATCATTTCATTTCCTTGACGCTCAAAACCTACAATAAATATTTCTAAGGTATCCAAGGTGGAGTGGGTCCGAGAACACGATTAGTACTTTTCACGATCTATGTCGGTTTTTCCCACAGAGGTATTAAAGACCTGTATTCAAGTTGTTTGTGGTAATGACACGTAGAAACATGATGACCGGGTTTACCACAATAATTGCAAGTACTTCTTTTTTGAATAGAAATATCACGAGAAGGTTTTGAACACGATTTTTTCTCGTTCTTTTGTATAACCAAGTTTTCACCCAAAAATAATTTTTCTTTAAAAAGTTCATTTTCATCAAATGGAGTGACATTTAAATAGGGATGATTTTCTACAATTTTAAGAGAAATGGAACATGCTTCATCCACTTTTTAAAAACCTACTATATTTTTCTTCATAAGATGTTGACTTTTATTTGAAGATAAAATATTTTCAAACCATGGGTTTTAGTATTTCCCAAAATATCATCTAAAGTGATACAACAATTAAAACATTTCCTTTGCTCAATTTTTGCCTTTTTCAACATAAGGTTATTCAAATTGATTTGAGAGTCAAGAATATTGAGAAGGGGTGAAATATACCTAATATCATCATAATTATATGGAGATGACAAAGAGTTTGGATAGATTGCTACCTCATGGTTTGGTTTAGGGTTATCATGTGATTCATCATGGGTTATGCTTCTTTCTACTTCGTCATTCTCGACAATCCCATATAGAAATTCCAAACAATCCCAAAGTTCTTTTGCCGAATTACAATCTAACATTTTTTAGAAAATCTCTTCGGATATTCCACATATTAGAGTGTACATCGGTTTTGCATTTTCAGTGAGTTTAGCATTATCATCATCGGTGAGTTCATCATAATCTTTTTCTTCTTGATTTAACTTAAGAACTCCCACTTTATTTAACTCCTCTATGTATGGAACGAATGGACCTTCCATAGCTATTCTCCATTGATCGGGATCTTCGGCTTTGATATATTCCTCCATTTTTGTTCTCCAAGCAAGATAATAAGTGCCTACAAAAAGTGGAGGTCGTGTAGAAGGCAACTCTTCCAAAATATTAAATTCCATGTCGTTTACTCTACTAACGATTAAGCTATTCACGTAGAATTAGGCTTTGATACCAATTGAAAGTCCTAGAGGGGGTAAATAGGATTACTAATAAGATTAATGCCTAATTAAAAATCTTTTGGAAAATTATAACTATTAAAGAGAAACTTCTAAGTCAACTAATATATCAAACTCTTACGGGATCATGCAATGGATAATCAAGAGGTTCGATATATAAGAGATACAAGAAAATCGAATTCCTATTCTCTTACTACACTAGATGACCATAAGTTTGATTAACTAGATAATAATTACTATGATATTCATACTAGCATATAATCAAACAAATAGAATGCGGAAAATAAAAAGAGTAGGGATAGAAAGTACACAACGATGTATAGTGGTTCGGTTATCTCTACATCCACTACCTAAGGAAGCCTCCTTAGGATTTCAAGCTTTTCACTAAGCTCCATTGTCTCTCTTAACCGGGTCGAGAACACAATAACCCTTACAACCACTTCGATACCACGAAGCAAACTCTTGTGCTATCGCAACACAAGGAAACCGAGTATACTCCCTATACTCACACTCTCTCTTAATCTATCTATTACAAGAACTAGATATAAGAGGATAAAAACAAGTGTTCAAAAGGTTGTTACAACTTTGCTAAGAACTCCTAAAGAGAGGATATAACTCTAAGCTTAAAACTTCTCTTGAGTGGATTAGAACTTTGAAGCTTCTTGGATTAACTACTTGATTGAGTAGATATAACAAGTTGATTGATCAAGCTTGGATTGATACTATGATAGCTTGAGACCTCTAATTGATGTATAAGAATAATTAGTATTGGACTGGTAAGAGGTGGTTTGTTGCAAGTGATAAAGCTCTCTTTTATAAGCACAATCTGCCTTCTGACCGGCTAGCCGGTGATCTCACCGGTATACCGGTGCGGTTTGTCTCTTAGTCCAACGGTTGGATTGACGTGGCATTTGACCGTTGGGAAACGGCTATCTTCCATCGGTAAGTCGGCTGTGACCGGTAACCCGGTCCGGTTTCAAGAAGAAAGCTTAAAGATGGTTTATAAATAAGATAAAAACAATTAGATAAATGTATAAACCATGTAACAAGTAATGCACTTTTACGGGGATATAAAAACGATATTTGGAAAATATTAAAACAAGATTAAAAGAACTTTAGGCCAACATGTGAGTATCGAAAATTCTAACCCTAAGGAAGTCTTTGGGGAGTGGATGACAGTAGATAGAACCCGTGGGCGGCCAAGAGGCAGGGGGACGGTAAAAACTTACTGGCAAAATAAGCTCGTTGAATTGGGATCGTGCAAAGCTTTCGGAACTCCAGCCAAGAAGAGAGCGGTTTGGTCGGAAAAGCGTACCACCGAAGGGGGTCGAGGTATGAGCTACTTGGTAATCTTGGGGCTGAGTAGGAGCCTGCTTCCAAAGTCACCGAAGGTTTGCAAATCAGAAATCTAGGTATGGATCAGGTGCTTGAGATGGACCGGGGAGCAGATCAGATAGTAACCAAAAAAGGGAAGAAGGTTTCGGGAACAATAGGTCATAGTGTAATTCAGACTATAACGGGTTGAAGGATGGTTTCTTTAGCTCTAGATCACCGCGCATAGTGGATGGAGAACTTGTTGGACCCTCGGAAAAGAGAAAGGATAAGAATGCACAAAAGGAGGATGGTTTTGGTCAAGGAGGTGAAGATTTGAGAGAGGGCGTTTGCGAGCTTTTGTACCTTTAGATAGAGTGTCGAATCCCACAGCCTTGGGGGATGTTGAGGGTCAAAAGTACGGGACTGAAAGTAGTAGTACTAGCGGCGACGAGATTTCAGATGTTCTTTCAAGGATGAAGCGATCTGGCATTAGTGTTGGACTTGAGGAGGTCGGGGACTTATGTGCAATTATTGGAAATTCAGGGGCAGCAAAAGGTGACGGTAGTAAAGGGGCGGTTTTAGTGGATTACATGAGTAATAAATAGAGTTTTTTGGAGTGTGTTTTTATAAAGACCCTAGGGACCAATGTGCAACTACTGCAATTAATTGTGTAGCAAGTCTTTACATCAGTGGTGAGGCGGCGTTGGATTTGGACTCAGATCTCAGAAGAGTTCTTAGCATTCGCGAGACCATCAGCTCATCGATCCCACCCTCCTAGCAACTGCACATTAACGTTTTGAACAAGGGATCAGGTTCACTGGCAAATTCTGCAGAAGCTGAGTCGACTATTCTAAGATAAGATCAGGAGATGCTAAGGGACCCCATGGAGATTATAGCTGTAGGGAGTGGGACTACGCCAGTAACAGGAGCTTCTGTGTGTTCTCCGAGGGTTGAAATGAGTCAGGCTTTAAGCCTTCTTTGAGGCTGACTCCGCTCTTTTCACTTCTGGTTTTTTATCTCTTCTCTTTTTCGTGCTTTGTACCTAATCTTTATTTTTATCCTTTATGTCGCACACACATAAATCATCTGTTGGGGCTGGTTTTCGACCACGCAAGCGTTAAATATTTTCTTTTAGAACTGTAGAGGATCTAATAGCGTAGGTTTTCGAAGATCTTTTAATGATTACATGGCTTCCCATAAAGCTTTAATAGCCATCGTAGTGGAGACTAAAGCTTCTGGAGAATAAGCGACTAAAATTATCAAGTCTCTCCATATGCGAAACTCCTTCTGAGTGGACGCGTGTGGCTTTTCCGGGGGTATCTGGGTCATGTGGAACGTTGAGGATATTTCTCTCCAACTTTTATCGGCAGATAAGCAAGTCATCAATGTTCGTATGATTCGTAACGATTGTTTCTCTTGGATCCATTCCGCAATGTACGCGAGTCTGAGATCGTGGATTAGGTATCACCTTTGGGACGCATTAGAAAGTGCGGCTAGTCACATAATGGAGCCATGGTTAGTGGTGGGAGATTTTAATCAAATAGGACTTCGAAAAGACAAAGTTGGGGGTGCTGAGAAGGCTATGTCTCTCATGAATAGATTCGAAAGATGGAGAAGTAAATGGATCTGGGTTTCGAGGGATCGCGATTTACAAGGAGTGACTCTAGGAAAATAGGGATGCAGACCTTAAAAAGACGAGACAGTGCGTATGGTAATGATAGGTGGAGGACAGCGTTTCTGGATACAAACTTTAACCTCGTTTTCACTCAGACCATGCTCCGCTATTATTAACACTTGATTCTCAGAGGGTTCAGAGCCCAAAGTCACGACGATTCCGTTTCGAAAGTGCATGGCTATGTCATACGGGTTTCCGATACTTCGTGAAGGATAAGTGGAGAGGTGACAGTACTAATTTAGAAGCAAACATTGAAGGTTTAAAGTGTGAGTTGGATAAATGGAAGTTCAAAGTTTTCGGCAAAATCTTTAGAAAGAAGAAACGGCTGATGGCGCAAATAAGGGAATCCAGAAAGCACTTCAAGTATCGTATAATGGATCCTTAGTACACCTCGAACAAAGTTTGAGCAGAGAATTCGAAAGCGTTCTTGAACATGAAGAATATCATCGGTTTCAGAAGTCACGTTCGGACTGGATCTATTCTGGAGATCGTAATACTAAATTCTACAACTTAGCGGCAATGGTCAAGAAAGGGAGGAAGGAAGGGTTTCTTCTTAGAGACAGTAACCATGATTTCATAGTTGGGGAGGAGGAAGAAGGTAGTTGGGTGAGTGATGTCTCCTTAATTGTTCTTATTTTCGACCCTTAGGAGACTTCATTTTTGGTGTTTATTTGATCAATTTGATAGACTTTTGTACTAAATATGCAATAATATGATTTTCCTCTTTTATTTCTAGCATTTTTTATTTATTAAGCTTTTGCGCGTAATATTGGTATTTTTAGTGTAAAGTTTACAGGTTTTAGATGTTAGCTAAAAGAGGAATCCGAGGAGAAAGTCAAAGATCAAAAGATAGAGTCAAGACTTGAAAAGAAATCCCGAAGATATTATTTTTAGAGTTGAAAATCCATTTTCTAGGTCATAGATTGCTGATTTCGAGGTGCTTAAGCGATGATTTAGCCGCTGACCTTTGAAGAGAAAACGCTCCCTATCGAGTTACGGAACTTTAGCAACTAGAATGAGGTCAATCGGAGTCATAACGAATCGGGAAAAGCCGTTTTAGTGAAGGTATATCAGTAGTTACGGGATTTTGGGCTAAGTTAGTGGACTTGGGCCTTTTATATGTCATTTAATTAAAAGCCTATGTCCAAGTCCGAATTTGCACTTATAAAAGGAGGTCTGTGGTGTCTCCTAGTGTGTTCTAAATAAACACACCTAAAAAGGCAAGACACGTACCGCAAGTGTACGGGTCGTCCAAGTAATATCCGGTAAACGGGATTTCGATCTCAGGGACGGATTAGGTATGATTCAAAGTGTTATGCAGTAAATGGAACTAGTTGCTTGAATGAAAATTAAAAGTAAAGAAATAGATTTTTATTTTGTTTTTGATTCAAAGTATTTTGCTTAAACACTCCAATAACCTCCGTAAAAGTTTAATAAATCAAAAATACTAAAATCTAAAGAGGAAAATTGAATTATTGCATATTAGCACCAAAAGTCTATCTAAATAATCAAATAAACACCAAAAATGATGTCTCTCAAAGGTATAAAATTAGAACATTTAGGGATACATCAATAATAAAAGCAATAAAATTGGAGAGTGCAAGTATTTGAATCATGTTTAAAACATTAAATAAAATATAAATTACTTTAATGGCTGAATGAATCAGTGAAGGAATGGTGGAGTAAGGCTCCTACTTCATCCCCATGCATGTTGTTCTTCTACTTTGGCGTTCTAATAATGTGGAATGAATGTGTAACCCTTTATAATTTGGTTATTTGATATAATCAGGGTCTAAAACGTTGTTGGTGCTGTGGGACCCTTTTAAATGACCAAAGTCAACCCAAAAACATTTTCAAGGGAGAGCGGACTAGTTCAAGCCACAACAGCTGCAACTTTAGTATTTTTTTATCTAAACTCCAAATCATAAACCGTCAACTCTCACGCACTCCTGACTTCAAATTCTACCATAAAAGTAAGGGGATCTTTCATAATTTTTGTCAACTGCACGTGGAAACTCTTTTAAGTTGAATTTAAAGATTTAATGGTAAATGCTCTAGCTTTCCAGAAGTGGTTTTTTGGTCCTTTAACGGCATGACTGGATTTTATCTTGCTTTCCCAACTTATTATCCTTTCCGATGGGTTCTCGTATCATCTAAGTACCTAAGAGATGCAAACTTAACACACAAATTAATGCACAAATAGCTCTTAAAGTTCTTCTTCCGTTCCTAAAAGGTTGTCACAGTTGCTTTTGCACACAAACTAAGAAATGTCATTTATTATCCATGTGATTACTAAAATGTCCTCCATAAAGTGTTTTGATATCTTGGATATTCATTAGGAACATATATTATAATATTTAGTTAGGGGTAAAAGTGGTATAAAGAAAAAGAAAAGTGTCTTGATTTTCTAAAGTGACAACCTTTTAGAAACAACTATTTTTAGTATAAGTGACAACGTTTTGGGAACGGATGGAGTAACAAATATCCAAAACGAGAAAGAAATGTGAATGTCTAAATATAGGGAAGAATCCCTTAAATAAGTACAAATACACTCTAAAAAGATGTCTCGTGATTCAATTAGTCTATAACAAAAAAGGAGACATCAAGACCCCCAACTCAAAGTTTTGTCTTCCTGACAAAAAAAGAACTAAACTAGGGACCTGAGTCAATTAAATATGGGTGTTAAGAATATAAAGAATAATCCCAAAGTAATACCTAACAAGTCTCATGTACAAACTAAAACACACATACACTTATCATACAAAGAATCAACACGCTATAATTTCAAGTTTAGATTAGTTTCGCAATGCAAGAATGAGTGGTTTTCACTTAGTCCAATATGGTGGCTATAGGTTGTCCTCGATCCTAACATAGTATTCAATATTCCACTCAACTGCTCCCTATTAGATTAATCATTGCTTAACCATGTAACTAAGAATCTTAAGGTCCTTTAGTTATAATGTAGGCTTAAATATGGTATGATAAGTATTCAGATAGTATGAAGTGAGATTTTGGCTCTCTCCTCACTAGCCGTCAATGAATCACTATAGAGTTTGAGTTTACACTCATAGATGTGCTCAATCAAACCTCTTGATGCACTTGATATACATCCCCAATAATCCAAAAGTATTTCACGATGATTACATAACAATTCCCTTTACCAGTTCTTTTATTTTCATTTATTTTTCATTTTTTGTAAGTTAAACATGACACTCGTATTTATGTGAGACTTATTATTTTTTGTTTCTTTTTTTCCAACAGAATCTAGCAAAGGGTTATAATAAATCACATCATCAACATATAGCTCTAACAAATTTCAAACCACCTAATGTGTTTCTTAAAATCAAACCCGCCACCCCATACTCATGCTCAAATGACAACTAGTCTTAAGGAATTACGATTCGAGTACGGGCCATATTTAAAAGTACTAAACTCTATGGGTTATGGGTTATGGCTTGTTGTGTGGCTACAAAGAAAGGCTAAAGGCTTTAAGAGGCTACAAATGATATATGATTATATTTATTTAGCAAGGTAAAAGGATTCAAGGGGCTTATCAAATGAATGCCTTATTCATTTTCTTAACTATGTGGTCTTCGTACTTTGTCACCTCTAGTACGTTCATTAAGTAGTTTTTCAACTAGATTGGATCTCAAGTTCTGCACATCACTCATTCTCCCTAAGTTTAAACTTACTTCTATGCATTCCTTACTAATCCTTTCTATCTTTTATGGTGTGCTTTCATGTCCATATGATGTCTCCATATTTGTGATACATTAATCTAAACTTTAGACATCATTTTAAGGGTGTATAGTATTTAATTTCGGGATTTCTTCCCATTTTTTTATACTTTACACTTTCTTGTCTAGTTTTAGGTGTTTTGCTATTTGGTGAGCTTTAGCGTGTAATTTATGTGTTATTTGTGTAGCACTTAGGTATATGGAAGATATTGCACCTATGGAAACTGATTTGAAGTGGAAAAGTAAATAAAATACCCTTAGTCAAAGTCAAATAGGAAGACTTGAATATATTTGGAAAGTAAAGAAGCTACCAAAACTGCACATACATCCACTAATTAAATTGCTGTAAAAATACAGTTGGGAATTAGGAGGAGCCTTTTATGTGTGCAGATAGATCTTTCAATTGCGGTCGTTTATATTTAAAGAACACTAAATTCCGATAAGTAACAAAGGAGATATGACCAAATCAATATCTGTAAAGGTTTATCTTGACCTACAAGTTAGGAATACGAATTTTGGTAAGATCAAGACTTTTTAACTTTGGGCTTACTCCATATTTCGACCCAGGGCCTATATATATATCCATTCCTACCTAAGATAAATTATTCTTGGTCAGTCCTTAATCATCAAAAGACCAAGAGGGGGCTTACATCAAGAGAAGAGAAGACGAGAAGGAGTTCGATACTATTCATGCTATTCCAACCCTTCACCATTCTAATTTATTTTATTTCTTCTTCTAGTATGAACTAATTATATTTAGCTTGAGATTAGCATAAGGGTATGAGCCTTAGAATTATTTTATATCTATTTTAATTTGGGATGTCCTTTTACATTTAAATGAAATTAGTAGTGTTGTCTCTGTTTTTATGTGCTTTGATGTATTGTCTATAGTTCTTGCGGTGGCCAACGTATAGTATTACCATAATAGTAGTTAGATGGTCACCGGAAGGGAAGTCTAATTATTGAAACACCACATAAGCGTCTAGTGTGCGGTAGTGATTCGGAAGGGCTTGCCTAACTAGATAGTCATTAGGGTTTGAGATTAACTACTGATCATTGCGTAGGGTCCCCTTACCCAAGTCCCCTGGTAATTGTTAGGTCACCGCCTAAGTCCACCTAGAAAGGGGTTAGGTGGAATATAGAGTCCTGGCTATTGCATATCACACAATTCCCCCTTACATATATAGGTCATAACACAAGGCTAGTGGGGATCACTTGCTATAACTCGAGCTAAACTCTCATACTACTCCTTTCTTTCTGTTTTTTTCTATCCTTATTTTATTTAGTTAATTGTTTATAACCTTAAAAAATGAAACAAACATTTTAGAATATTTTCAGTGTATTATTCATCTAACTTCTCTTATTTACACTTTATATTTGCATTAGTTCCTAGCTAACTTTCTTCTACTTATCAATTAAACTTGCATACGGTCTATGATACTTACAGTGAGTAACGTGATTTGTAGGGTGATAGATCGTATCCTTTATCACACCTTGTCAGCCACACAGTTTTTGGCGCCGCTGCCAGGACTACATCGTTAGTCCTAGTGTTTTTATTTAATGTTTTAATTTTAGTTAGTTCTATTTTATGCTTTGTTTTTAGTTTTGTCTACTTCAGTTTATTCAGATGGAAAGTCCGAGACATCTAGAGCTTCCTATCTCATTCTGAGTGCAACCGCGAGGAATCCGCACTCCAGAAATCCAAGCCGCTAAATTCAGGCCTAATCCAGGCATGATTGAACAATTTTTGAGTTATGGCCGATTTAGTGGTGCTGCACATCAGGATCCGGATCGTTATATTCAGAATGTCATGTAGATATGTCATGCCTACATCGTTAAAGGTGTCACATAAGAACAGATGTACTACATTATGTTCCAATTTTTTTTAAACTGGAAGTGCAAGCGATTGGTATGACTACCAACACCCTGATTCAATTTTAGATTGGGATAAACCTCACGCAAATTTCTTAGTTCGATTATATCCGATTAGTAGACGCTTAAAAGACATGTTGGAGTTAGAACAATTTATGCAAAAAGAAGGAGAAAGTGTCGGTGAAGCATGGTTACGTTTTAATGAAAAGAAAGTGGGGTGTTTATTCCACGTCTCCTCGCCTGAATATCAGCGAGTCCAAGGCAAAGGTAAAATTTTTGGAGATGGAAGTTTTGTGTTATTAGATCCAGAGAATACTCATATCATCATGGAAAGATTTATTGAAACTGAAAGAAGTTGGCTATTAGAGACAGGAGATGAAGACATCTTAGAAGCACTAAGGATCGAAGAATTAAGCCAACAGCTCAAAGAATTACAAATACAATCACTTATGATAAACGGTGGCATCATGTAGGTTTCACATAGGCTCCACATCATACTTAATGTGTGACATAACGGAAAACACTAACGGTTGGACAATAAGAAAATGTTAGGTATCAAGAAGTCCTATTTTATAGTATGGTTTTCAGAAGGCCCTTTTCGAATTACATAAATACCCACATAGTCTTTTCCTCTTAAAAGTATTATAAAAACGTTTTGGACTTTTAATATTTTAAAATAGTTAGGTTAAATTTTTAAAAAGTATTATGATAAGGCTTTGGCATTTAAAAGTCAATGAACTTATTTTTTCCTTATCCCATTTTGATTAAACTCTTTGGTAGATCTAGTAAGTATCCGATGAATGGTTGGTTTCTACTTATTTATACTAAATTTTTGCTTAAAATTAAAGTTGATGGACTCATTAAAGGCAATTTTGGGGGAAAAAAAAATTAAAGGCAACTAAAGAAAACAATATCGATGGGCGCATTATTATGGAAGTTGCGTGGAAGTTGAGTGGTTGATTGTGAGCGATATCTTTAGGGGGAGAAGCGTCTCAACTCTTTTCTGCTTCAAAGAGAGAGAGGACTTACAAATATGGGAAACATTATGACGAAGAAAAAGAAGAAGAGTTTACCTGAAGAAGTGATGGTAGAGATATTAGCTAAGTTACCGGTGAAATCATTGATTCGTTTCAGGTGCGTTTGCAAATCATGGTATGATTTAATCAAATCCCCTTATTTCATTAAACATCACTCCACCACAAATACCAAAAACGCTGAATGCATTCTCAGTTTTAGCCATAACCATTTCATATCTTTGATTTCATTGAATTCACTCAGGGTAATCCCACCATGTATAGAAATTCCTAACTTAAGTTTTTCTAAGTATAGTGGGTCTTGTGACGGATTAATCTGTCTTGCATATGCTCGTCTTCGTATTGTTTTATGTAACCCATCTATGAGAGAATTCAAATTACTTTTCCAGTGTCTTGACGTAGTTGAATTTGATAATACATCAATTGGATTAGGCTTTGATTCCACCACAAAGGATTACAAGGTTGTTCGTATTAACCTTAGGAACCTCAGTAAAAAAGAAGTTTTTGTTTACAATCTAAGTACCGATTCTTGGAGAGAAATCAATCATAACATCTCATCTTTAGCTTTCAATCTTGATTATGATTTAGGAACCTTATGCAGAGGAGTATACCATTGGATAGCTAGATCCCTAGAGAAAGATTTTATCCTTTGTTTTGATATGATCACAGAGGTTTTTAGTCGTATGGAGCTTCCTGATATTCATGAAAGAATGAGGTACAAGTGTTTAAAGGAATTTAATGGATCACTTGCGTTATTAGTAGATGTAGGATTAGAGGTAAGACGGCGTAATTATGTAAGACAAGGAGCCCAAGAGTGTGTTTCCATATGGGTGATGCACCAATATGGGGTGGCTGAATCATGGACAAAACAATTTACTTTTAAAGCTCAGACTGCTTCTTGTTACCCTTGTCTATTGAGGAAAAATGAAGCCCTTGTTATTAAAAGAATGGAAACTCAAGAAAGCACACAACTACTCTCGTGTAACCTTGACACCCATGAAACGAATCTACTTCGTATTCATGGGATTCATAATAAACGAGGGATTGGTGATATAAGGGATCTTATGTTTTATCGTGAAAGTCTAGTATCTATTAAGTGAGAGAGAGTCTAGTCGGTGTTTACTAAAGTTTTAACTGTAATGAGTATATTGGAACAAAAAAGAGTATATTGGAACTGTAAGCTTAATGTAGAATTATCATTTAGCTAATAATGTTAACATGACATTATTTGTAGTATCAAAAGTATTATGAATTTTAATTGTTATTCTTGTTGAAGCTTGGGAGTATTGTATAATCTCCTTTCAATGTACACCCCATTAATTATATCTGCTTACATATATTCAATTTGTAAACTCCTGCACTATTCTAGCGTGGATGGGGAAGCTCTGGCCATCATTAAAGCGATTGAGATTGGACAACAATGGCCTCAACGAGAGAAAACTATTCTCTCGGACAACCTTGACTTGGTTCAGGGTATAAAGCAAGTGTCGGCAGCTAGATGGGATCTTAGACCATACATTAGGCATATTCACAAACTGGTCGGAGAATCGGGCTCAACTTTCTTCAAGCACATTCCCCGCAGGTTTAATGTAGGTACTGATCGACTAACAAAAGAAGCCAGACACAGGGCAACCGACGGATCTTTATCTATTGACACGTTTACTGACAGGTTCTCGAAACTAGACATAGGATAATTTTGGTCCTTGACTCTTGTTGTAATATATGTACCCGTCCAAAAAAAAAAAACTCCTGCACTATGTATGTATGTGGATGGTATACGATTGGAAATTCGTTTCTTTTCTGGAAACTCATAAATAACAATGCCTCAAACTAATTTAGCATACTCAATAAATATTTGAGCATTCTTAGTGAATACTTGAGTATACTTAATAAGTTCTTTTAGGATTAACGGCTACTATGGTCTCCCGCTTTCTTTCCTTTTTGGGGCTCTTTTCTTTCCTAATTAGAATAATTCTTTCCTTCTTGGACCCTTTCTTTCCTTCTGGGGATGCCGACGGGCAAAATCAGGGAGGCCCAGTGACGGTAGCTGCGGCCATCTGTGGCGATTAGCCACAACCGCCAGACAGGGCAAAACTACAACGGGCAATAGACAATTTTCTGCGGCCTCTGTCCCTAATACGCCTAAGACTTCAACTGTAAAACCTAAAGAAAAGGCAAATAGTGTTCAAAAGTTATCAACCAAACAAATTAAGATTTTTAATGAGGGCGATGGTAGAGTGGGTGGCAAACGGGAGAAGAAATCCACACCAACAGATGACAGAGGGAAAACTACCATTCGTCCTCCTAAACGCGCGTTGGTCTATTTGGACCAGGACGACTTGTCTCTGGTAGAGGATCAAAGGCCAATAATCACTACATAGAAGAGTTTGGTAGCGATTGAATAAAAGGAAGGGAGTACTAATCATTCTGGTGGTGATACTGGGGAATTTAGACCACAAGACACAAACCAGTCAATAATTATTAATCCCATCTTCATGGACTCACAAGGATGGCTAAGGATGTTGAAAGCTTGGATCGGGGTCAGTAGGATGGGAGTTCGCAAGGAGCCAACCCAGATACACGAGCAGCTGTGGATGAGTCCTTTCGCTCAACAAATAATCTTGGTAATTAAGGTAACAATGCCAATTGACGATTCTTCTAACGCAGGGACTTGTGCTCTGTCTAGCAGGGAAGAAGTGAGATTGAGATTGTATAAAGAAGTCATGTCTAGTGATGGTAACCGTGAGGAGGGATAAAGAGAGAATAGGGACCCAAAGCCAACATTCTCGCTGACTGAGTCAAATGAAGCACCTCGACAGGAGACCTACGATATGAAGGATGACATTCCAATTGATGATGATACATACCCCCAACTCCTCTGGACGGCCGATCGGAAACGCCAGGGTTGTCAGGTATGGTAAAGATCCCTCATTATTCGTTTACTTGGTCATAGTATGGGTTATAAGTATCTTCTCGGTAAACTTAACCAAATTTGGACGCCGAAGGCTCACATTGAATTAGTGGATTTTGGTTTTGGGTATTTTATGGTTCGGTTTTTGAATGGGGAAGACTATAACAAGGCGTTAGAAGGGGGCCCTTGGATGATTCTTGATCGGTACCTAATTGTGCGACCGTGGGATCCTTCCTTTATGCCGCAACAAGCTCCCGTAGTTAGGACCATGGTATGGGTCCGTCTTCCCTGGTTGCCACTTATATACTGTACGGAAGAGATTCTCACATCCATTGGAAATTTGATTGGTACAATGGTTCGGATAGACCCGTCTACAAAGTTGAGACAAAGGGGTAAATTCGCAAGATTAGCGGTGGAAGTGGAGTTAGACAAACGGTTAGTGGCTAAGATTCAGATAGAGGATTACTTACAACTCGTAGAGTATGAAGGACTCGAAAGTTTGGACACCAACATAGTGATTGTTCACCACAGAATGCACAACCGGGAACTATGGGACCTCAAGCTTCTAGTCCGAGTTCGGAACAGAACGTGAGTATCGAAAATTCTAACCCTAAGGAACTCTTTGGGGAGTGGATGACAGTAGGCAAACCACGTGGGTGGCCAATAGGCAGCGGGACAGTTCAAAATTACCGGCAAAATAAGCCTGTTGAATTGGGGTCGTGCAAAGCTGTCGGAACTCCAGCCAAGAAGAGAGCGGTTTGGTCGGAAAATCATACCACCGAAGGGGTCGAGGTATGAGGAACTTGGTAATCTTGGGGCTGAGGAGGAGCCTGCTTTAGAAGTCACCGAAGGTTTGCAAATCAGAAATCTAGGTAAGTATCAGGTGCTTGAGATGGACCGGGGAGCAGATCAGATAGTAACCAAAAAAGGGAAGAAGGTTTCGGGAACAATAGGTCACTGTGTAATTCAGACTTTGGATAACGGGTTGAATTTCTTTTGATCTAGATCACCGCGCATAGTGGATGGAGAGCTTGTTCGACCCTTGGAAAATAGAAAAGATAAGAATGCACGAAAGAAGGATGGTTTTGGTCAAGGAGGTGAAGATTTGAGAGAGGTTCGTTTGTATGCTTTTGTAACTCTAGATAGAGTGTCGAATCACATAGCCTTGGGGGTTATTGATGGTCAAAAGTACGGGACTGAAAGTAGTAGTACTAGGGGAGACGAGATTTCGGGTGTTCTTTCAAGGATGAAGCCTTCTAGCATTAGTGTTGGACTTGAGGAGGTCAGGGACTTATGTGCAATTAATGGAAATTCAGGGGAGGCAAAAGGTGACGGTAGTAAAGGGGCGGTTTTAGTGGATTACATGAGTAATAAAGAGGGTTTTGGGGAGTGTGTTTTTTCTAAGGACCCCAGGGTCCAATGTGCAATTATTGCAATTTATTATGTAGCAAGTCTTTACTTCAGTGGTGAGGCGGCACTAGATTCGGACTCAGATCTCAAAGGAGTTGTTAGCATTCGCGAGACCATCAGCTCATCTATCCCACCCTCCTAGCAGCTGCACATTAATGTTTTGAACAAGGACTCAGGTTCGCTGCTAGATTCTGCAGAAGCTGAGTCGACTAGTCTAAGACAAGATCAGGAGATGCTAAGGGACCCCATGGAGATTATAGCTGTAGTGAGTGGGACTACGCTAGTAACAAGATCTTCTATGTGTTCTCCGAGGGTTGAAATGAGTAAGGCTTTCGGCCTTCTTTGAGGTTGTCTCCGCTCTTTTCACTTCTTGTTTTTATCTCTTCTCTTTTTTTGCTTTGTACCTAATATTTATTTTTATCCTTTATGTCGCACACACATACATCATCTGTTGGGGTTGGTTTTCGACCACACAAACGTTAAATATTTTCTTTTGGAACTGTAGAGGATCTAATAGCGCAGGTTTTCGAAGATCTTTTAATGATTACATGGTTTTCCATAAAGCTCCACTAGCCATCGTAGTGGAGACTAAAGCTTCTGGAGAAGAAGCGACTGAAATTATAAAGTCTCTCCATATGAGAAACTCCTTCTGAGTGGACGCGTGTGGCTTTTCCGAGGGTAGCTGGGTCATGTGGAACGCTGATGTCTCCCATTTTGGTCTAAATATAAGCCCTTAGGAGACATCATTTTAGGTAGAAAATGGTCTTTTTATAATGACTTTTGTGCTTAATTCGTAATATTCCTATTTCCTGTCTTGATTTAATGAATTATTATTTTTATAGCATATTTGGTTTAATTTGTGTGTTAACATGAAGCGTTAAAGATAATATGGTAATTAATTAAATGCCAAGTCAATTATAAAGAAATAAGGATATAAGATCTTGAATAAATCTGGAGATAGAAAGAACAAGAGCTCAATTAGATAAAGGAAAAGCTGTCAAACAAATCTAGTTTCTGCAGCTACGTCTAAAGAAGTTGTACTAACTCCAAATCTGAGACGATTCCGGAAGATCCCTTTCATAGGTAGATAGATAATTACGTGAGGATTCTTTTGATATCTTACGGACCAAAAACGGACCAATAACAAAGAAGATATGGTAAAAACACGTCAGCAGTAATTATCCTTATCTACATACGAATTTGAGTTGGGCTTGGACTCTTTTACTTGAACCCTACTCCAAAATTTCGACCTAGCACCTATATATATATCAGTTCTAAACCTTAGAAAATCATCTCTTGGCTGCATAAGCTTAATATACATACATAATTCATCATAGAAGCAATCAAGAGGATCTAAAGGAGGAAGAAGCAAGAGCTAAAGTTTAACTACATCAATTCAACACTTCTCCATCTCTATTCTTTGGGTAAATTATTATTAGATCTATTTTGTCTATGAGGTATTTCTAAGCTAATTATTCAAGAGTTTTAGTATGCATAATTTCTCTTTAGGATTGTAATTATATGAACCATTGAATATTATTTTTCTGTTTTAATTTGAATCTGGGATTTTAGTATTTAATTGAATTGGTTCTTAATTTCCATTGACTATATTCTTGTGCTTGTTTACTATTATTGAAGTCATGAATAAAAGGTAGGTTTTAGTGATTGATCTATTCACTTTAGTGGCGAAGTGATCATCCGGCAAGGGGGTTTAATTACAGAACTAGAATATAGACGCGTGGTGTCCGTTATTTGACCGAAAGGCTTGACTAATCACGTAGCCAAAGAGGTAAAAGATCTTATCATCCGAAGAGGCATACTCACCCATATAGGGGTTTATAGTACTTTAGGATAGCTCCTAGGTCCACCCTGACGGGTGCTAGGAGATTATAGAGTCCCGACTATTGTGAGATTTCCCATTCACCCTTATTCTTAGGAATCATAATTTCAATAGGATAGGTTCATACTTGCATCTCCTTATCTTATTTGCATAACTGTTGATTATTTATTATTTATTGCTATCTATTTAATTAGAAAACAAAATACTTCATTGCTTATCTTTTTAGTTAAAACAATTAGAACTATCTATTCTAATATTGAACACGAAGCTAGAATAACTACTTAAATCCATGTGGAGACGATAATCCTGAATTTACTTATGTATTACTTGGAACGACCCGTACACTTGCGGTCTGTGGATCCTTTATTCCTTTACTTTTATTGATTTATTTTATAACACACAAGGACCCACCAAGTTTTTGGCGCCGCTGCCGGAGATTTAAAGCGGTTATTTTATTTTGTGTTTAAGTTAGGTTGGTAGTTTTAGTTTTTTTCAGTTTTACGTTTGTTTTGTTTTAGTCTCTTTTCAGGTTTTTCTTTAGGTATGGAGATTTCCCCCTATCAAGAGCAAAATCCAACACAGACCTGGGGTATGCAAGTAAAAAAATTCATGGATCTGACACGAGGAAGCTTTACGGATCATAAATTTAAGCTCAGAAAGTTGGAGGAATCCCTCAATTTTTTTAAATGCGAAAAGCGATACTATCATATTATTAGTGCAAGTCATGCAACAAAATCATCAATTAATGGAGCAACGATTGACGCAACTCACAAAAATAATTAAGTAGCTACAACAAGTACCATCTATGCAAATTGGCCAAGGTACAAATATTAATCATAAGGCCAGTCAAGATAGCGATGTTCAGTTCAAAGTGGTTGAAGAGTTTAGCCTTCAAGAAGAGAAGGAAGTGGAATCACCACAAGTTACACCTAGTGAGCTAGAGATTCCAACAATAGAAGAATTAACCACGCTAAGCATAGATGAGTCAATTGTTGGTAAGGGAGTCGAAATTGAAATTAAACCTTGTGAAGGGAAGATTACGTCCATGGAAGACCCAGCTAAGACACATTTAGAGGAATCAAATATTGAAATCTTGGTGTGAAAAGAGATAGAAGAAGATACTAGGATGGATTCGCCACATAGTACTCCACTAATGTCACCACCCAATCCAATAAAGACGAATCATTCAAATGATGACATCGATAAAGAATTTGTAGAGGCGTGCAAAGAAGATAAAACCTACACCCAAATTCTTGAAGGTAATACAAAAGAACTCACACCGCAACAAGTATTCACGAAAACTATTTCAGAAACAAATGAGAATGCGAGTGTAGAGACCGAGGTTGAAGACGTGACCCTCATGACAAAAGAAAAGGCTGAAAAATCCCTTGCTTTGGACAAAACTCTAAAGGAGGCGCCACTTGAGTTCCCCATTGTTCCAGAAGTGTCTAAAGAAGTTAAAGAGAAGGACCACCACCATGAACCCATGGAGAAGAGAGCTAAAAATGAGTTAGGGGTCGGAACCACGGTTTCTTAGAAGGCCGCCAAACAAGAGAATAGGCCACGAGGTTTCAAAAATGCATGGATGGGACCATTTGTTGTTACTCGAGTGGTGACATCAAAATTAATAGAGATACGACCTTCGAAAGGTCAAAGGCTTCGAATTGTAGACATTCATAGCCTCACCCATTGTTGGGGAGGCTACATACTCAAGGGATAATGGAGGTAACACGTCAAACTTTAAATGACGTTAAATAAAAGTGTTCTTGGGAGACACCCCAAGTTTTAAGTTCTTTATTAGTTTAGTTTTTTATTATTGTTTTTTATTCTATTTAGTTAGTTTTTGTGTTTTAAGTGCATATTGCATTAATGAGGAAGGTATTAGTGTTTGTGATGTGTAGGAATGCAAGGGTTCGAGTTTGGAGTGAAAAAATGGAAAAATTTCGGAGCTAAAAAGGCCTGGACAGAATTTTTTCACGGTACACCGCAGGTATTTGAGGTGCACCGCACCTATCAACGCGGGAAATTGGCGAAAACTTCGAACTAGCATAACTTTGCGCTCGAGTATCGAAATTCACTTTTTCTCGAGTCTAAATCGCAAATTTTTTTGAGATCTATCCAATGGAGTGCATAAAAATTGATTTGGAGGTAAAAAAAAATTTGTGCACATTCTGACCTACTCGCCGGTATGCCACCCCTACTGCGGTAAGCCGGCGAGTGAAAACCAATGCCCTCGGGTACACGCCTCGGGTTCTTTGCCGAGAGGTTCATGTTTGAGAAATTAGGCAGCGGTATGCAGGCCCACACCGTCGGTATGCTGGTCAGATAAAAAAGGGAGGCCTCGTGTACGCGATTCGGGTTTTTTGCCGAAGAAGAGTTTTCCAAGAGCAGATCACCAGTATGCCGGCCCATACCGGCGATATATCGGCCTGCGCCGTTGGAGAGAGAAAAAATTCGAGTTTTAGGTTATAGAGAAGAGGAAGGCTAGTCTAATCCGAATTTTCCAATCCTTAAGCCTCTCTTTCTTCTTCAAACCTCTCCCAACTCCATTAAAGCTCCACCAACCCTTCACCTAACATCAAAACACTACCAAATCACCATGAATTCAAATCTAAATCCTTCCCTACATTTTTACAAAGAAGATTCAACCATCCAAATCATATCAAAACACCTAGAAACCGAGAATCGAGAGCCTAAATTTTCAAAATTCATTCAACAATTTCTTAAATCCATACCAATCAAGGAAGAATTCATCCTACCCACATAGAGAATTATCATCCTAACACCTCTCCTAACCCAAATAAAGCTTGTTCCACCTATGATCAAGAGTTACAAATTTCAAGAGTGTTCAAGGCTTTGAGTTGGGGGTCAAAAGAGATGATGAAAAGAATAGAGATTTTATCAAGTGTTAAGGGAGATGAAGTATCAAAGCAAGGTATTGGGTAAGATCAAGAATAAATCAATTAAGATGGGTACTAGTTTGGGAATAAACTACAAGGTAAATCGGATCAAGATATAGAGGAAAGCTAGATGTGGTAAATTCAAAGATCAACAGGTTTAAAATTTCATAAGGAAGACACCACAACCTCTACAAATAGAGCATCCTTTGACCAAGGATGAGCAAAGCTTCTGGAACGCTAATAGCTGTTGCCATAACAAAATATTCCTGGATGAACACTTTCTTATGAGAGAGTATTCGAGAACAAAGTTGGAGAAGATGGTAAACATAAGAGATCTCTAGAGTGTGATTGATTGGGATGGAGCATAAGAGGATGTAAGGGAAAGCGAAATTGGTGATACATGAAGGTTGCATACAAGGAAATCACTGCACCCTATCTTGGGTATTAATCAAGCGAGGCAATAGCCTCGAAGAGTATGTTTTCTTTCTTCCTTACCATTTCTCTATATGCAATATTTGATGTTTTTATTTTATTGAGTCTTTTAGAGTCGTGGGGACACAACTCATTTTTGAATTGGGGGTGTGGGGATTCGTTGTCCCTCATCTCCATTTTTATGTGATTTACTGTTTTTTAGAGAAATTTGAATTTTTTTTTGAAATTATTAAGAGATGGATTAGATGTAGAGTGTGTTTAATAGCTTGAATGCATAAGCTTAGTAAGTTGATGATAGAAAGTAATATGTTTATGAGCTGCTTTATTTTGTATACTTTGAGTATTTGCAGGAAAACACACATTGATAGTATAGAAAAGATTAGTTAGCAATGTGATAGAAAGTATGTTCGATCTCAGGGAGCCTTGAGTGGTGTGTAGGCCGTGAGATCCAAGCTAGTTGATGAACACATTTAATGAACGTGCTAAAGGTAAGAGAATGACGAAATTGCATGGTTTAGAAAGTGATTAAGGCGGTTATTTCATAATCCCCTTGTTGCCTTTTAGCTTGTTATCCATTTATTATATTATATATCCTTCTCATCCCCTTATAGCCTTTCTAAAGCCTTTTTATTAGCCACATTATAAGCCCTATCCCTTTAGATTATAGGACTTTTCCCTATGACCCACACTCAAATCGCGATGCATAGACAATTATTTTAGAGCTTGAGTTTAGGGTGGTGGGTCCACCATTATGGGAAATATTATTGGGTTGGGATTTTTGAGCTTATTAAGTGTGCTCTGTTCTATATTTCAATGATGATTCACAAGTTTATTATATTGTAACCCTTTGCCGGGGTAAGAGTAAATGAAAAAAAATTGAAAATCATGAAAAGAAAAGAAAAAATTTATTAGAAAAAATAGCATGATATCTCAACATCAAAAAGAGAGTCATAGCTATACAAACGAAAAAAAATTGATATGAAAAGAATATATATTTGGACCGGAAAAGAGGAATTTTTATGTGAACATCTTTATGCTTTAATTGGGTTATTGGGGATGCTAACTAGTGCATCAAGGAATTCATTGGGTTGAGTGAGAACGTTTTATGAGAGTAACTCAAGCTTTAGGGCGATTCGTTGATGGCTAGTGAGAAGAGAGCCAAAAGCTCATTCTAAATTATCCAAATATACTTATCATACCGTCCCTAAGCCAGCATTACAACCTCAAAGACCTTATGATTCTTTGCTATGTAATCTAGAAGTGATTGAGCCAATAGAGAGTAGTTAAGTGGATCTTTGGATACTAGTGAAGTTCGATGAACAATCTATAGCCTCCTTGGTAAACTGAGTAAAGATCCCCTCCTTCTTACATTGCGAAGCTAATCTAATCTTGAATTCAAGCCGTGTTGATTGTAGATATGACAAGTGTGCAGGTATGTAGTTTGTAAATGTTATTACATGAAATTTTCTGAGTAGTTGCTTTTAGTTTATTCTATATATTCTGCTATCTTCTTCTCCCCTGTGCTTAATTAACTTAGATGATATTTTAGAGACATCCCTATGTTCTTATTTTTTATTGTATCAGGATGATACAAGTTTGAGTTGGGGGTCTTGATATCTCCCATTTTGGTCTAAATATAAGCCCTTAGGAGACATCATTGTAGGTAGAAAATGGTCTTTTTATAATGACTTTTGTGCTTAATTCTTAATATTCCTATTTCCTGTCTTGATTTAATGAATTATTATTTTTATAGCATATTTGGTTTAATTTGTGTGTTAATGTAAAGCTTTAAAAATAATATGGTAATTAATTAAATGCCAAGTCAATTATAAGGAAATAAGGAAAGAAGATCTTGAAGAAATCTGGAGATAGAAGGAAACAGAGTTCAATTAGATAAAGAAAAAGCTGCCAAATAAATCTAATTTATGCAGCTACGTCTAAAGAAGCGATGATAACTCCACATCCGAGACAATTCTGGAAGATCCCTTTCATAGGTAGATATATAATTCCGTGAGGATTCTTTTGATATCTTACGGGCTGAAAATGGCCTAGTAACGAAGAAGATATGGTAAAAACAAGTCAGCAGTAATTATCCTTATCTAGATACGAATTTGAGTTGGGCTTGGACTCTTTTACTTGAACCCTACTCCAAGATTTCGACCTAGCACCTATATATATCAGTTCTAAACCTTAGAAAATCATCTCTTGGCTGCATAAGCTTAATATACATACATAATTCATCATAGAAGCAATCAAGAGGATCTAGAGGAGGAAGAAGCAAGAGCTAGAGCTTAACTACATCAATTCAACACTTCTCCATCTTTATTCTTTAGGTAAATTAGTATTAGATCTATTTTGTCTATGAGGTATTTCTAAGCTAATTATTCAAGAGTTTTATTATGCATAATTTCTCTTTAGGATTGTAATTATATGGACCATTGAATATTGTTTTAATGTTTTAATTTGAATCTGGGATTTTAGTATTTAATTAAATTGGTTCTTAATTCCATTGACTATATTCTTGTGCTTGTTTACTATCATTGAAGTCATGAATCAAGGGTAGGTTTTAGTAATTTATCTATTCACTTTAGTGGCGAAGTAATCATCCGACAGCGGGGTTTAATTACAGAACTAGAATATAGACGTGTGGTGTCCGTTATTTGATCGATAGGCTTGACTAATCACGTAGCCAAAGAGGTAAAAGAACTTATCATCCAAAGAGGCATATTCACCCATATAGGGGTTTATAGTACTTTAGGATAGCTCCTAGGTCCACCCTGACGGGGGCTAGGAGATTATAGAGTCCTGACTATTGTGAGATTTCCCATTCACCCTTATTCTTAGGAATCATAATTTCAATGAGATAGGTTCATACTTGCATCTCCTTATCTTATTTGCGTAATTGTTTATTATTTATTATTCATTATTATTTATTTAATTAGAAAACAAAATACTTCTTTGCTTATCTTTTTAGTTAAAAAAACAATTAGAACTATCTATTCTAATATTGAACACGAAGTTAGAATAACTACTTAAATCCCTGTGGAGATGATAATCGCGTATTTACTTATTTATTACTTGGAACGACCCATACACTTGCAGTCTGTGGATCCTTTATTCCTTTACTTTTATTGCTATATTTTTATCCTTTATGTCGCACACACATACATCATCTGTTGGGGTTGGTTTCCGACCACACAAACGTTAAATATTTTCTTTTGGAACTGTAGAGGATCTAATAGCGCAGGTTTTCGAAGATCTTTTAATGACTATATGGCTTTCCATAAAGCTCCACTAGCCATCGTAGTGGAGACTAAAGCTTCTAGAGGAGAAGCGACTGAAATTATAAAGTCTCTCCATATGAGAAACTCCTTCCGAGTGGACGCGTGTGGCTTTTCCGGGGGTAGCCGGGTCATGTGGAACGCAGAGAATATTTCTCTCCAACTTTTATCGGCTGGTAAGCAAGTCATTAATGTTCGTATTATTCGTAACGATTGTTTCTCTTGTTCCATTCAGCCGTGTACGCGAGTCCAGGATCGTGGATTAGGGATCACCTTTGGGACGCATTAGAAAGTGCAGCTAGTCAGATTATCGAGCCATGGTTAGTGGTGGGAGATTTTAATCAAATAGGACTTCAGGAAGACAAAGTTGGGGGTACTGAAAGGCTATGTATCTCATGAATAGATTCGAAAGATGGAGGAGTAATTGTGGATTAATGGATATGGGTTTCAAGGGATCGCAGTTTACAAGGAGTGACTCTAGGAAAACGGGGATGAAGACCTTAAAAAGACTAGACAGAGCGTATGGTAATGATAGGTGGAGGATAGTGTTTCCGGATACGAGGGTTAGACATCTAACTCGTTTTCACTCAGACCATGCTCCACTATTATTAACACTTGATTCTCAGAGGGTTCAGACCCCAAAGTCATGACGGTTCCGTTTCGAAATTGCATGGCTATGTCATACGGATTTTCGAGACTTCGTGAAGGATAAGTGGAGAGGTGGTGGTACCATCTTAGAAGCAAACATTGAAGGTTTAACGTATGAGTTGGATAAATAGAAGTTTGAAGTTTTCGGTAAAATCTTTAGAAAGAATAAACGGATGATGGCGCAAATAAAGGGAATCTAGAAAGCACTTCAAGTATCGTATAATGGATCCTTAGTAGAACTAGAACAAAGGTTGAACAGAGAATTTGAAAGCGTTCTTGAACAAGAAGAATATCATCGGTTTCAGAAGTCACATTCGGAATGGATCTATTTTGGAGAGCTTAATACTAAATTCTACAACTTAGCGGCAATGGTCAAGAAAGCGAGGAAGGAAGGATTTTGTCTTAGAGACAGTAACCATGATTTCATAGTTGGGCAGGAGGAAGAAGGTAGTTGGGTGAGAGAGTTTTTTTGAAACCTTATAATCCGTAAAAAATGAGAGGTTTACTTCGTTCTCTTTACCTTCTCTACGGCCTCTTGATAAGAGTTCAGTTTCAGTTCTACAGGGGCGGTTTCGAATGAGTAAATTCGAGTGGCACTTTTTCAAATGCAGCCTCACAAAGCGCCTGGTCCAGATGGTTTGACATCGGGGTTTTATCAGACATGTTGGGATACAGTGGGACTTTCGGTATGCGCTATGATTCGGTTAGCTTTGGAGACAGGGTCTTTTCTTAAAGAAGTGGTGGGGACTCTCATACACCTTATACCTAAGACTGAGAATGCAGAATACATCACAAAACTCAGACTGATAAGTCTCATTAACATATGCTACAATATTTGTATGAAAGTATTTGTTAACCGGTTGAGACCCATCCTATCCGAGTATATTGGCCCATACCAGAGTAGCTTTCTTCCGGACCGATCAACAATTGACAACGTGGTCATGGTTAGCAAGATTGATTACATGATGCGTCATGCAAAAGGGAAGAGGAGTTTTATATCTATGAAGATAGATTCTACCAAAGCCTATTATAGGGTGATATGGGTTTCATTCGAGACTCGTTGGTATCACTTGGGGTCCCACATGAATGGATGTCCTTGATTATGTCGAGTATGGAGGAGAATGAGCTTAGCGACCTACGGAAAGGGTCTCCTCTTGGACCCTTCAAGCCCCAGAGAGGAATCAAGCAAGGGGATCCCTTATCACCTTACATTTTTTCCCTTTTCATGGAGAGATTTTCACTGTTCATTCAGAAAATGGTTGAGGAAGGAGCATGGATGCTGTTGCGTATTTGTTCAGGGAGGATTCCTATCTCTCATATATTTTTTGCAGATGATCTAATACTTTATTCTGAAACTTCTAATCGGAATTTTGATCTTATAGAGGAAGCTTTGGATAGATTCTGCCAAGACACGGGACAATCGGTTAGCAAAGAGAAATCCCTTATATATTTCTCCAAATATGTGGCAAAGGATGTTGTAGAAAGTTTAACTGTTCGGAGTGGTTTTTGCCATGGGGAAGGACTTGGAAAGCATCTTGGCGTACCCATTCACTCCAGACGAAGACCTAGGAGTTTTTATGGTTAAAAAGTTTATGTGGTAAGATGGCACGTTGGATTGGGAGATCATTGTCACTTGCCGGAAGAATTACATTAGCTAAGGCAGTTTTGAGTGCGATATCGGTATATATAATGCAAGTAGAAAAGCTCCCAGGTTATGTATGCGAGGAAATTTACCGTATCGTTAGGGATTTCGTTTTGGGTTCTTCAGAGTACCACAAGAAAATAAGTTGGCTCTCATGGAAAGAAGTGTGCTCCCCGAGATATAGTGGTGGTCTTTGGTTCCAAAAGGCTAAGGAAATGAATCGAGCATTGTTGAGTAAGGTAGGATGGAAGGTTCTAAACGATGGTAATGTGTTGTGGGTCAAAGCCTTAAGCCAAAAATATGTCAAAAAGAGCTTACTTAAGTACGAGACCAAACCTTACGATTCACAAGTTTGTTGGCCATTGCGGAAGGTATTGTCGTGGTTAGACTTGAATCCTAATGGTCGCTTCGAAATGGAGAGAGAGAGAGAGAGAGAGAGAGAGAGAGAGAGAGAGAGAGATAATTTTGTTCTAGTTGGATACTTGGATAGGGGAAGAACCGCTAATTAATTGTGCTTTGTCTCCTATTAATAGGGACATTCACATGGAGAGAGTTAGTAATTACGTAAGAGAGTACGGAACTTGGGATTGGGATCGCTTCCAGTACCTTCTTCCTCTTGCGAAGTTAGCTGAGATTGCGAATATAGAGGGGGATTTGATTTTTGACTAAAGTGATGTGCTCTCTTGGACTCTGGAATCGCATGGTAATTATTCTGTGAGATCAGCCTTAAGGGACCCCCCGGACAGCGTGATTGGGAATGATTTCGAGTGGGAGAAAATCTGGACAGTCCGTTTCTAGGAAAACATATGTGTTCTTCTTTGGAGGGCGATGCACGAGAGATTAGCGACTGGAAAAAACCTTGTCAGGAGGGGTATGGGCATGTTGATTTCTTGTCCTTTATGTGGGGAGGCTGAAGAAAGCGCTTATCACTTGTTCAAAGAATGTTCACGGGTTAGTCAAGTTTGGGAAAAAATCAGATTGGAGGTCCGGGGTGTCAAGATCAACTTGGGGCTACTGAGATTTTTAATCATGGCATGGAAGAGGTTACAGAACGTGTAGGCTAGTGTGGAGGAATGGAAGTCCCAGGTCTGCTGCGCTAAGGATGGGACCTAAAATCTCCACTTCATCTGGTGAGGGAAGGGTCATGGCAGTGGGAGGACGGGAGGGACTATCGATGGAACAACCTGGTTTGTCTTTAAACTCAGGGACCTGCACTTGCAATTTAGTTTCTTCTAATTTTTTGCAGGTTCCCAACCGAAGCACTGATGCAAAACCGGACAGCCGGCGCGTGGATGTTTCTGGTCCTCGAACATGCTCGCAGACCTGTAACTGTCACTCAGTGGGGTTGGGGGATCGGGGAGAGCGGAGAACGACCGTCATAAACAACACTCGAATTGAATCAGGCGCGACAAGACATAGATCCTTAACTAGGTGGGGTACAAATATTACATCTGTGGGTTTTTACGCAGGAATTAACGTGAATATTTTCTTCAGGGCTATTATTGGTGTCATATGGCGGGAACGGAACGATGTTTTCTTCAATGAGGGAGTCTTCCCAAGCGTAGTGGCGTTAATTCAGAAGGCGAAGTGGGTGGCAAGAGATTATTTGACAGCGTGGATCCCTCACCTTGGCAAAATGGCCAAACGGAAGAATCGTGTTGAGATGATAGGATGGTGTAAACCCAGCCGGGGTCTTAAGTTTAATGTTGGTGGGAGTTGTATTAGGAGCCAAGGGAAAGGTGGAGTCGGGGGCATGTTTCGGGATAAAGAAGGAATATGGGTTAAGGGTTTCTCCATGAAGTTTAGATGTGCGATTTTGGAGATTGCAGAGATTGTAGCGGTCTATGAGGGTCTTACTATGGCTAGTGGAATGGGGATTAGAGAACTTGAGATAGAAACGGATTCACAAGAGGCCCTAAGAGAAATCAACCAAGCGAATAATAGTAGAAGACCGGTTGCATTTTGTCTTGATGGTATTAGGAGGCTCCTAAGGGAGAACACGCATAGCTATCAAAGTTGTAATCAAGGTTTATACAATACGCAAACCCAAGCTACGGGAAATTTAGCGCATAGCTAAAGAATAAAGTAAAGCATAAGAAGTTTAGAGACATGGTTAAGCAAAGAAACTAAATCTAAATACCGTGATGGTAGCTGTTGAATAATGCAGAATTGAAGGTGTGATGCTCCAACTTCTGTTACTTCCTCTTCCAAGTCGGTATCTGACCGAATTTCTGAATAAAAACTAAGCAAGGGACCCTTCTCTAATATTAATTTATGATATTATAGGCCCATAAATGTTTTATGGGTCATGGGATTCTTTTAAATGACCTAACCCAACCCAAAAATATTTTCCTACAAGAGTGGACTGGTTTGAGCCACGACAGCTGCAACAATAATAACTTCTTCATAACAACTCCAAATCACGAACCATCGAATCCTAAGTTTTTAATTTCAAATCCTAGCTGGATATCAAACGGATCCTCCAGAATCTTTGGAAATATCACGTGGCACCTCGAACAATTCACTTTCTTAACTTGGCCGTCAATTTTTGCACTTTCTAAAAACAACTTATTTGTCATTTAATTCTTTTCTTCGGGTATGATGTTCTTTTCTCGACTTCCTATCCATGATTTGAAATATAATATCACCCATGAACCTAAATTTTTCACACTTAACCCACAAAGTTACGCACAAATAGCTCTAAAAGTAACAGTTCTCCAAAACTAGACAAGAAACGAGAAAGTATCTAATACAAGGGAAAAATCCCTAAACTAAGCACATAATGAACCTAAAAATATGTCTCATGACTATATTAATGTATCACAAATATGGATATATCAATGATATTCTCTCAATGGTAGAGGATTTCTTTAACAACAATGTCTATGTGGAAGGATTGAACCTATCTTATTTAATTGTGTTTCTAGGAATAAGGGTGAGTAGGTAATTTCACATTATATAGGATTCAGCTATCATTCTATCTCCCTTCCGGGAAGACTTAGAAGGCAACCTATACACTATTTTATTTTTGTTTTCGAGTGAATTAAGTTCCTACCCTATTGATTACCTTATGTGAAAGACCTCCCGGTTCAATACCTCGCACTACGTGCCTATATGCTCATTCGCAATTAAACCCCCCCACTGGTGATAGCATAATTACTTGGGCTACCTATTATTTGATCAGAATACAGGTAGTATTATTTCAAAAATATAGTCAATGAAATTTCTTAATCCCAATTCAACTAAATACAATAATCCCAAATTCAATTAACAGCAAAATAATATTCAATGGTTCTTACAAAAAAATCCTAAGCAAAAAATAAATTGTGCATTGTAAAAATTAAAGATAAAAAGAGTAAAATTAATTTATATACAAAATAATATAACTCTAATTATCCAATAATTTAGAGATAAAGATTTACAGATGTGATGCGGTGAAGCTCAAGTGATGTTGCTTCCTTCTCTAGATTCTCCTGATCACTTCTATGATGGAAATTCTTGATAGAAATTAAGCTCTGGCTGCCAAGGGATGAGTTTATATTGGTGGGAGATGATATTTATAATGTTAAAAACATTTGGGTGGGTCTTGGGCTTATTTAAATGACCTAGCCCAACCCAAAAATATTTTCCTTCAAGAAGGGACAGGTTTGAGTCACGCCGGCTGCAGAATGCATAAATTATTTGTTATCCTTCATACTGAAAAATCTTAGTGGCCACGCTTCCTTGATTCAGAGCCCTATATTGATATAAAAGGGATCATCTAAATTCTTCGTCAATCTCACTTGGCATAGAAACAATTCACTTTCTAATTTCGGCGGACAACTCTTTCACTTTCTAAAAACGGTTTCTTCCACCATTTGCTCTTGGTTTCCTTATTTGATCTCCTTCCTGGAATTCTTATCCATGCTTTGGCATATCATATCATCCATGTACCTAAGAGCTTCACTTTTAACAAAAACATTACACGCAAATATCTCTAAAATGACAACTATCCAAAACAAGGCAACAAACGAGAATATATCAAATAATAGAGAAAAAATCCGTCATCTGAGTACAAAAGGAATATAAAAATATGTCTCACAATGTGATTTATGTATCACAAAAAGGGATACATCAAGATTCCTAACCCACATCCGTCATCTTGCAATTGGCGGATTGATCTACAACAAATATGTAGGGAGTAATCGAGGACGTGCTCGTCCAAGTAGGTAATCTTGTTATTCCCACTAATCTTATTTTTCTTGACTATGATGTATATAATAGCATCTTTTTCATACTTGGGCGTCCGTTCCTGGGCGCATGCCGCACTATAGGTAATGTGAAGGGAACGTTCCCTTCATATTGAAGACATATCCAACCTTTCTATGTTTTGGGGAATAAGAAGAAAAAGGGGTCTCGGCAATTCAAATTGTGACCAAGAAATAAAATTCTATGAGCCCTTAAGACAGTGTGAGAAAGAAAGCAAAAGATGAGTTTGGGGTGGGAGACGAGGTATCGTGGAAATCTCCCAACCCGAATAATAAACCACGCAAGCATAAGAGTTCTTGGATGGGGTCATTCCTCATCACTCGAGTTGTTTTAACAAAAGTGATCGAGGTAAGATGTTGATAGCCTCACTCGTTGTTGGGTAGGCTATATCAAAAGAAGTAACCGAGGTAACACGTCAAAATTTGTAACGACGTTAAAAAATATTTCCCTTGAAAGGCATCCATTGTTTTGATTGCTTTAGTTTAAATTTATGTTTTGTAGTGTATATTAATAAGTTACTGTGTGTTAAAGCTAATAGGAGAGAAAATTTAGTGTTTTTTCTTATGTAGGTAGTAAAATTCTGAGTTTGAGGTGAGTTTGAGGAGAAAATCGTGCAAGTCAGCTGCTCCTAACAATATACCGCACCCAAAGGTTAGCATACCGCTCCAAATACTGACACGACGGTAATTTATACTCCATGTCGATAGTAAGGGTGGCCCAAAGTTATACCGCTCCAGGAAGGGTATCGTCAAACGCGAAACACCGTATTACGGTAGGGGTCCAACGGGTGGTATACCGCTTGAACAAAAACCCGTTACGGTGGTTGGGTGAATCATAGTCAATTTTGAGAGCTCACTTGACACCAAAGGTATAACGTGCCCAACGAGTGGTATACCGGTCCAAGAACCGTGTCGTCACTTGCGTCATCTATGTTACGGTCTGGGAAGCGCGTAGTAGGGGGAATGGTACACCATGCCAAATGTATTTATTATCCAAATTTTGATTTATTAAATGTTAAACTAAGACAATGCAAGACTTGGTCATGGGTTAGTATCGTAGAAGGACACGATTTTTTGAAATCTAATGGTATATATCAAATTGGGAACGAAAGGTTAATAGATATTTATAAAGAAAAATGGTTAAATACTCAATGGGAATCGGAAAAATCATTGAATTGTAACGTGAATAAAATCTACGAGATTTGGAATGCAAATACCATAGAGTGGAATACACAATTGTTGTACAACATTTTTTTGTCACCAATAATACTAACAATCACAAGAATAGAGATTCTTCAACCAGATACGCAGGATAAGTTCATATGGGTGCACTCTAAAAATGGTGAATATATAACGAATACTAGATATAAGATTTCACATAAAAAAAAATCAAGTTTTTGGAGAACCTCTAATATCGATTTCAAGCCCGGATATGAATTTAAGTCTATGGAGCATGATATGGAAATCTAGTATACCATCAAAGGCTAGAAACTTCGTGGAAAGTACGGAAGCAAAAGTGTGATGTAATGACAAATTGTGCATGGTGTCATTCAGAATATGAAACGGTAGTGCACCAACTGCTAAATATGGTATATGTCAGACAGTTTGGGCAGGTACTGCTACTCAAATTAGAATTCAACCTTGACATATAAGAGGATTTTGGATCTTGAATTCTGAAAATTATTCAAACTTATATGGAAGGGGGATGGCAACCCAATGTCATTACTACATATGTTCTATTAATGTTATAAAATATTTGGATAAACAAGATGAAAAGAAGGCATACTAATTTTGAATACGGATTATATAATTAGAATGACGAACATTAATGTTAGAGATTTTTTTGGTGAAAATTAGAGCTCTCAAAATGGTAATATCTCGAATAATATAGCAATACCAATGTCTCCCATTATTGGTATGGATTATAATCCCTCACACATTGGTATTGTCAAGCTTCATAAGTAAGGTGGTTTGAGAGTTGAACAAGATTAAATATTATGACACATTCATTGAAGATGAAACGCAGAAGATTATAGAAGAGCTAGAGGTCGCTAGAGATCAAACCCATGGTGAAGAGGATTAATATTTTGGCAGAGAAAGTGGGTCAAGTAACATTCAATCGTATCCCTCGTCTCCTCAAATCTTAGTAAAGGAGGGAAAGGAGAGTATAATAAGGGAATAGAAAGGAAATTATTTGATGTTGTTTGGACTGAATAAAAAAAGAGGGATAGATTTCATTAAAGGATTATATGTATTCGGTGTTTGGATTAGATAAATAATGGGAGGAATGGATTCTTTTTATAACTAAATGACTTATATACCCCTATTAAAATATTTTATAATGAAAGAATAAAGGTAATTTAGACATTACAACGTAATAAAAGAATCTCTCCCTTCTAATCCCACCGAATTGAAAGAATTGAATATATAGATTGCAAAAATCCTTTAATAAACTTTATTCTCGAATTCTTTCCAATACAAACAAGGGATGTAATTGTTATTATCCTTTAATATAATCCCATCTAACAATCACATCTCTCCCAATCTCTCTATCCACACAAACCCTTAAGGGTTTTAAGGGTTTGTTTGGATGAAGGGATAGGAAGGGAATAGATTAACAATCCATTCCTTTGTTTTTATCACACGGATTTGGAAGGGAAAGGTTAGTAAAGGATTCTTACAATACCTTATGTCCTTATAGATTCTATCTTTCCAATTTGGTGGGAATAGAAGGGAGAGATTCTTTTATTATGTTATAATGTCTAAATTACTTTTAGTATTTTTTATAAAATATTTTAATAGGGGTATATGAGTCATTTAGTTATAAAAAGAATCCCTTCTTCACATTATTCCTCTAATCCAAACACCTAATCCTTTAATAAAATCTCCCTTTCTTTTTTTATTCAATCCAAACAAACTTTAATACTCTATTTTTCATTTCTTTATTATACTTTTTCTTTCTATCTTTTACTAAAAAATCACTCCTTAATCCAAACAAACCCTAAAAGATAAGCTAGCAAAGAAAAAAGAAAGCCAAACAAATAAGACAGGTTGATCTTTTTTGTTCGAAATTAAAATGCATTAATAAAAATATTATTACAATTTAGCCATTCCTATTGGACGAAAATAACAACAAAGAAGATTTGCTAACAGGAGAAGAGAAGTGAATCTCAAAAAATGCTACCATATGGAAAAAATGCTCTCTCTCTCTCTAACAAACCTTCCCTCTCAAACACATTCATACATAGCATTTGATAAAACCGGGAACCCGGTTTGGTGAAGCTCAAGTCAACATCAAGTCTTTATAACCGTTATGTAGCCGTTGCAATTGAAACCGGGTACCCGCATTTGGGAAACCGGGAACCCGGTTTGGAACAAAGTATCCCACCAACTTTATATCCGTTGGGGACTTTCTTGTGCTATAAATATGGCCTCTTTGAAGGAGAAACTCACCTCTCACACTTCAACTATTATACATATCATTCTCCTACAAAATTAGAGGTCTCAAGCTATCAAAGTTAATCATCCAAGCTTGATCAAGAGCTTAAACCAATAAGCTTCAAAGTTATTATCTACTCAAGAGGAGTTTACATGCTTATAGTTATATCTACTCTTTAGGAGATTATTTAGCAAAGTTGTTTCACCTTTTAAACACTTTGTATCTATCCTCTTAAGTCTAGGTCTTGTAATAGATAGATTAAGAGAGAATTCAAGTATAGGGAGTATACTTGGTGTCCTTGTGTTGTGATTACACAAGAGTTTCCTTCGTGGTTTCGAAGAGTTTGTCCTTCGTGTTATCGAAGAGGTTGTAAGGGTTATTGTGTTCTCGACCCGGTTAAGAGAGACACGGGAGCTTAGTGAAAAGCTTGAAATCCTAAGGAGGCTTCCTTAGGTAGTGGATGTAGGGAAACCGAACCACTATAAATCGTGTGTATCTTTCTATCCCTACTCTATTTACTTTCCGCACTTTACATGTTTGATTATATGCTTGCTAATATGAATATCGTGATTATGTTTATCTAGCTAATCAAACTTTGGTCTTCTAAGTTAGTAAGAGAATAGATAACCGATTTACTTGTTTAACTTATATATCGAACCTCTAACTTATCCTTTGCATGATCCCATAAGTGTTTGATATATTAGTTGACTTAGAAGTTTTCTCTTAAACTTATATTTGTCCAAAAGATTTTTAATTAGGCATTAATCTTATTAGTAATCCTATTCACCCCCCTCTAGGACTTTCAATTGGTATCAGAGCCTAACTCTACGTGAATAGCTTAATCGTTAGTAGAGTAAACGATATGGAATTTAATCTTTTGGAAGAGTCGTCTTCTACCCGACCTCCACTTTTTGTAGAAACTTACTATTTTGCTTGGAGAACAAAAATGGAGGAATTTATCAAAGCCGAAGATCCCGATCAATGTAGAATCGTTATGGAAGGTCCATTCGTTCCATATAAAGAGGAGTTAAATGAATCGGGAGTTCTTAAGCTAAATCAAGAAGAAATAGATTATGATGAACTCACCGATGAGGATAATGCTAAGCTTACTCAAAATGCAAAACCGATGTACACTCTAATTTGTGGAATATCCGAAGAGATTTTCTCACAAATGTTAGATTGTAATTCCGCAAAAGAGCTTTGGGATCGTTTGGAGTTTCTATATGGAATTGTCAAGAATGATGAAGAAAAAGAAAGCTTAATCCATGATGAATCTCATGACAATCTTAACCCAAACCATGAGGTAGCAATTTATCCTAACTCTTTGTCACCTCCATATAATTATGATGATATTAGGCATATTTCATCCCTTTTAAAAATGCTTGATTCTCAAATCCACTTGAATAACCTTTTGTTGAAAAAGGCTAAAGTTGAGCAAAAGAATTGTTTTAATTGTTGTATCACTTTAGATGATATTTTGGGAAATACTAAAAACCCTTGTTTCGAAAATATTTTCTCTTCCAAAAAAAGTCAACATTCTATGAAGAAAAATATAGAAGGTTTTGAAAAAGTGGATGAAGCATTTTCCCTTGCTCTTAAAACTTTAGAAAATCATCCCTATTTAAATGTCACTCCATTTGATGAAAATGATCTTTTTAAGGAAAAACTATTTTTGAGTGAAAATTTGATTTTACAAAATAATGAGAAAAATTCGTGTTCAAAACCTTCTCGTGATATTTCTATTCGTAAAAGAAGTACTTGTAATTATTGTGATAAACCCGGCCACCATGTTTCTTCGTGTCATTACCACAAACAACTTGAATACGGGTCTTTGATACCCTCGTGGGAAAAACCGACATGGATCGTGAAAAGTACTAATCGTGTTCCCGGATCCATTTCACCTTGGATACCATAGTAATATTTTATTGTAGGTGTTGAGCGTCAAGAAATTGAAATGATATACAAAAAGACGCTCAAATCTCGTAAAAGAAAAATCCGGTGAATTTCTTCCTTCTTTTCTTTTTTAGGTTGTGTTTTATTATGTTTTTATGTGTTTTATCCTCTATGTGCTAATATCTTGCTTGTCTTGACCTTTTCATGCTTAAAATTGCTTAGTTTTTACATTGGGTCTTTTTGTACTTTTTAGAAAATATAGGGGTCTTTGTGCAATAAATTGTTTTCTCTATTTTCGTGATTTCCTTTTCATAATTTTTCATAACAAAAATTATTTTGGAAGTTTTATAACATGTCTAAACTATTGGGGAGCTTTCGATTTGGTTTCGGGTGAATTTGCAAAATGACTTTTTTCCATTCATACCCTTTTTCGTCGAGGCCTACGAAAGGAAACCGGGTACCCGGTTTTGGTGAATGCGGGAACCCGGTTCCGGATCTGTGTACAACCCGAATTGGTCAAAACCCTTGGTCTCTCTCTTATTCTTTCACTTCTCAAAACGTTTTCTCCTCCTTTCTCTCTCAAAAACGAAAACCCTCTTTCAAAACCCTAACTTACTCCATTAAACCTTCATCATCTCCTTGGCCATGGCTTCAAAAGGCAAAGCTCACATGGTTTCTTCCTCTTCCAAAGCTTCTAGAGCTTCAAGGGCTTCCAAAAACAAAAGAATCATTGATGAAGAAGATGAAGAAATTGAGATAGATTCAATTTATGAAGATGAAGAAGATGATTTAGAGCTTGAAGAAGAACCCACAAAACAAAGAATGGTGAGGAAAAACATCAAGATCCTTTGGGGAAGATCAATTTCATCTCTTTCACTAAGTGCTTCAATCTCTTTGGTAAATGGCTCAAATTCTAATCTTTTCCATTTATTTCAATTCCAAGGATTAGATTTTTTCCTATCTTTAGAAAATAAGTCTTATGAATCCTTAGTTAATGATTTTTACAAAAACATCCATCCTCTAGATTGTGATTCTTGCTCTCTAAAATCAATTGTGTCAAACAAAAACCTTTCAATTACTCCAAAAACCATTGAAAAAGCTTTTAAACTTCAAAATAGTGGATATGAGAATTTTATTGTTTCGGGTTGGAATAGAAGTAAAGAAATGATTGATATCCCTTTGAAAAACGAGGTTGAAGCTTTTATGTCATCGAAAATGATTCAAACCCATACTCAACCTTGGTTATCGAGTTTATTCTCTCCGGATATTCGTTTGGCACACAAAATTATCTTGTTTTGTCTTTTAGGAAAAGATAGGAAGGATGGAACAATTGCTCCCTATGAAGCAATCCTTTTATTTCATCTTTATTCAAAAAGGCCTATCAATTTTTGTAAAATTTTCATTGGTAACTTGGATTATCGTGCTCATTCGAACTCTACTTTACCATATGGTATTGCTCTTCGTTATCTCTTGGTCAATGTTAAGAAAATATCTCCCTCTCTTGACCCTCGTGATTTTGAACCAATTTGGAGGTTTGATATTCCTTTTTTGAAAACTATGAAAATCTTCATTTACAATGGAGAATACATTGATAAGCATATTTTTGATCATCTTCCCGAAAATCTTCGAAAAACTATCTTGAAAAATATTGGGCTAAATATCACTTCCTCGGGTCCCACTATTGAGTCTCTTAACATTCCTTCCCGTAAGGTTATGCCTATTGATCCTCCTCCGTCTTATCGTACTTCCCGTTCTAAATCTTCCATTGGTTCTTCTTCAAATGTTGCTACTAAAGATGATCTTGATAGAGTTGAATCTACATTGCTAAATGTTTTTAAAGAGGGTTTTGCGGAAATTAAAGGTTGGTTTGAAAACATGAATAATCGAATTGAGGGGTTGAAGAATGAAGTTTCATGTCTTCGTGATGATGTTGGAGGTGGAATAAGGTCTAGGAGCCGCTCTCCTCGGGATAATCGTTAAATCGTTCTTGTTTGGGTGTTTTTTAATCTTCATTTTATCCTACTTGGTTTTTATGTGTCTTATTGAAGTTGTTTTAGACTATTTGCTATGTTTATGCTTTAATTGCTTTTGGGTCCGTGTTTTGGACATTTAGGATGTTATTGCTACTTGGTTTAATTTGGATATTTGGTTTAGTATGCTATGGTTTTATTTTGGATATTAAATGTTTAGTTGCTTCAATTTTATGCTTCGGATGTTATATAATTGTGTTGATATTGCTAACATGTTCCTTGATGATATAGGTACTATTGCTCTCTTATCCTTGATCTTATTCTATATTGCTTTATAGTCCTATAGTTTGTTCAAATTAGTCTTAGTTCTTAAAATGGTTGAAAATTGCACTTAGGTCCCTAAAAGTTTTTCAAATTGCTTTTTAGTCCCTAAAACTTTTTGTAAAATGATTTTTGTCACCTATACTTTTCAAAAATTACATTTTACCCCTAAATTTCCTAAAAATGATTTCAAATATTCTCATTAGTAAAAAGGAAAAATTATAGGTCAAAATTTTACAAAATTAAAACAAACTCCATGCAATTTGTGAGGGGGAGTTTTTGTTAAATCATATTTAAAAACTCAAATGCTTAGGCTAATCATTTATCTCATACATTGCAACTAATCGTTTGTGTCATTAGAAAGCATATGAAATGAAAATCTATCGATCAAGGAGTTGGTAAAATGTCTCTATCTCTTAGCTCTTGCTTTACAATTATCTATCTTTGTGCATCTCTTTCTAAAATTGTTTTAAACTCTAAAATCTTGCACACTCTTAGAATCGTTGTTTAAAATCTATTCACTTGAGTTTTTTGCTCTTCTATTTTTAGTTGTTTTTACCCCGTCTTTTTGATGAAGACAAAGGGGGAGAAATATGTGCACTAAAACTTTCAAAATTTGCACTTTACAAAACTCACAAATGCATATCTTTTTCATAAAAATACACTTTGACTTAATGCTTTTTGTGAGGGGGAGTTAGACTCCATATGTGTTTTAGTGATTGATTTGTCATCATCAAAAAGGGAAAGATTGTTGGCATATTGCCCCCATCGATTAGGTGTTTTAATGTGACAAATCCTCTATTGTTTAGTGTGATAATTTTACTTTATTATCTTGCACTCTAATTCATCAAAAAGCACAATTGACATCATTTAGATCAAAGCTTTATTATCATATCCTTAGTAGCTAATTTTCATACCATTACTTTTAACCTTATCTTATGTGTACATTAAGAATTAGCTTTCATGATCAACAACAAAGTTTCTTAAAATGATGTTTACTACAACTCTCGTGAAGATAACTTTTCCATCCGAGCAAGGAATCAAAATATCATAATCTCCAAGTTAGTAAGAACCGGGTACCCGCATTTGATAAAACCGAGAACCCGGTTTGGTGAAACTCAAGTCAACATCAAGTCTTTATAGCCGTTATGTAGCCGTTGCAATTGAAACCGGGTACCCGCATTTGGGAAACCGGGAACCCGGTTTGGAACAAAGTATCCCACCAACTTTATATCCGTTGGGGACTTTCTTGTGCTATAAATATGGCCTCTTTGAAGGAGAAACTCACCTCTCACACTTCAACTATTATACATATCATTCTCCTACAAAATTAGAGGTCTCAAGCTATCAAAGTTGATCATCCAAGCTTGATCAAGAGCTTAAACCAATAAGCTTCAAAGTTATTATCTACTCAAGAGGAGTTTACATGCTTATAGTTATATCTACTCTTTAGGAGATTATTTAGCAAAGTTGTTTCACCTTTTAAACACTTTGTATCTATCCTCTTAAGTCTAGGTCTTGTAATAGATAGATTAAGAGAGAATTCAAGTATAGGGAGTATACTTGGTGTCCTTGTGTTGTGATTACACAAGAGTTTCCTTCGTGGTTTCGAAGAGTTTGTCCTTCGTGTTATCGAAGAGGTTGTAAGGGTTATTGTGTTCTCGACCCGGTTAAGAGAGACACGGGAGCTTAGTGAAAAGCTTGAAATCCTAAGGAGGCTTCCTTAGGTAGTGGATGTAGGGAAACCGAACCACTATAAATCGTGTGTATCTTTCTATCCCTACTCTATTTACTTTCCGCACTTTACATGTTTGATTATATGCTTGCTAATATGAATATCGTGATTATGTTTATCTAGCTAATCAAACTTTGGTCTTCTAAGTTAGTAAGAGAATAGATAACCGATTTACTTGTTTAACTTATATATCGAACCTCTAACTTATCCTTTGCATGATCCCATAAGTGTTTGATATATTAGTTGACTTAGAAGTTTTCTCTTAAACTTATATTTGTCCAAAAGATTTTTAATTAGGCATTAATCTTATTAGTAATCCTATTCACCCCCCCCCCTCTAGGACTTTCACAAATCATCTACAATCTAGTGTTTATCCCTATCAAAATCTAAAAACGCTAGATTTCAAACCAAAAATCCTCCTCTCTCCTTGCTTTTCTGCAATCTCCTCCACCTTGTGTAGAATTTCATCATGAATTTCTATGCCTCTTCCCACCCTCTCGCTAAGAATAATCAACTTGTAGTAACACCTGATGAAGCTTCCATCTACCGAGTAGTGAATGAACACAAACTCCTTGTGAAACTGCTACACAAGGAAAAGTTCAATCATATTTTTATCAAAAATCATATTAACAAATACTAAGAACTTAAGAAAAAAGCTGATGTTGAAAGATGTGGTGATAATACTTACATTATCGAATTTGGTACTGAAGAAGACAAGAACAAAGTCTGGAATCAAAGGCCATGGACTGTTCAAGGCAAACACTTAGCAATCAATCAGTATGAAAATGGCGCTAAAAAAGAAGTTCAAAACACTACACTATGGGTGCAACTTACAGGTATACCAGCTAACCTTTTAACAGAGAAATGCATTGAGAAAAGGTTCGGTTACTTTGAAAAAGTGCACTTGGTAGAACTACCAGAATCATTAGAGATTGATGAAACTTCAACTACAAGAATAAGAATTGATTGGAATATCAAAAATCTGTTAATAGCGGGAATAAACTACTGGGAAAACAAATTCAAAGCACATTGGATTAAGTTCAGATATGAAAATATAGGGCAGGTATGCTATGGGTGCGGATTATTTGGTCATGATGAACTCAATTGCAAGAACCCTAAAATTTCACCCAAATTAGGGGCGTGGATGAAAATCTCAAATCGAGGGCCAACACAAAAATTCTACCTTAGAGAAGTAGCTATTAATACAAAGAAAGCTAACAACAACAAAGAATCTATGAAGAATAGTATGAAGCTACAAGAATTGGTACCTCAAGGTTCCCACGAACTCAACTCGGTTGGAATGATAACGAGTGAACCCAGTAACGTCAGCAATAACGACATTAATAGTAACGGTGTCATCTTTGAATTTGGTACTATTGGTGGTACACATAAAAGACAAGGAAGCGGTAGTGGTAAGGCGAAGGAAAATTCGAAGGACGAAGATGGACGAGTTTTTGGTGGTAATGGAAGAGAGAAGAAAGATAAAGGTAAGGACAAAGTTTTGTCTGATTATAATGAAAAAGAGGGTAAATTAGCCACGCTGGCAACTAAAATGTTAACAAAATTTCATTCCCCACCGGCCCAAGAGAAAGGAATCCACTTTGGAACATATGAAAGCCCAAAATCGAAAGTAAAAAGCCCAAACGTAATATTCTCTCCGAATATTACAAACAAAGGCCCAAGTCTAATAAACCCAACCAAAGTTATAACAAATCAAACCCATACCTCATCAGATCAAATTATCGAAAAATCCCAATTTACTATGAACCCTAACACACCTTCACATTCCATCTCAATCAAAAACCAAAATGATTCTTCCTTAAACCCTACTTCTGAAAATTACAAAACCCCTCAACCATACTATAAACTCATGTTCAACTCAAATGAGTCTCAAAACCTATTCAAGAATTGCTACTCGATTGAACATTTTAACAAGAACAAACCGCTCAAGAGAGATTATGAAGAAGCTACTTCACGGCATTCGATTAAAACTAAGAGTGTGAGGTTCAGAAACTACATAGCTACTGAGGTTAATCTAAAACGCCAAAAAACCCTTTGGAATTTCATATTGGAAAACAAAGAAGAAAAGGTTAAAAAAGAAGAAGAAAGAAGAGAAATCATGGTAGGCGAAACTGAAGAAGTTATGAATGATAATATGGGTATGAATGAGCTCGATAACAACTCAGATGGTGAAGAAGCAAGAGAAGAAGGTGAGTATGAAGAATCTATAGCGGTTTGCGGGGTTGACCCAATTCAACCCCACAATGATCAATGATACAAACAGCCTGGAACTGTCAAGGAATTGGCAACTCCTTGACAGTCCAGACCCTATCTGATATTGTTAGTAAATATCAGACTTAGGTATTATTTATGTCTGAAACTAAGAATAAGTACTTGAATGTTAAGAAATTAGAAAAAATTATTAATATGAAGCTATTTAAGACATTAGAACCCGTGGGATTGAGTGGGGGCCTTGCAATTTTTATTAAAGATGATATTAAAATCGAAATTATTAGTAAAAGTCACAATCATATACACTGTAAACTTTTAGAAGGCAATAACATAATCTTTACTACCTTTGTTTATGGAGCCCCCATAGATAAAATGAAGGAAAATTGCCTTGAATTATATAGCAGTTGTAACCCTAAGAATAATGAACCATGGAACCTTATAGGGGATTTTAATAACATTAGATCATTATCTGATAAAAAAGGTGGAGAAAAACATTTTACTAAGAATATAAAACAATTCAATGGCTTTATTAAACATCTTAGACTTGAGGAAATTATACATAAAGGGTGTAAATACTCTTGGACCAATAAAAGAAGCAATGGTGAAATGATTAAAACACTTATTGATAGAGGCTTCTGTAATAAGAATTGGAGTTTATTATATCCTACTCCCTGGATAGCTTTACTCCCAGCAGTAGGATCTGACCACTCTCCTCAAGTTTTAATTATGAAAGATAATCATATTAATAATGATAGAAGATTCTACTTTGAAAACCATTGGTTGGAAGAAACTGAATGTTTAGAAATTATTAAAAATGTTTGGGCTAGTAAGAATATTGGTCATGGTATGTATAGGGAAGCCCTGAGCAATAAAATGAGAAAATGCAGTAGGCTTTTGACCTACTGGAGTAAAAAGAAATTCAAAAACAACAAAAAACAAATAGAAATAAAATGGAGAAATTGGAAATGATTTATAATGATCCAAACACCACTAATTGGGATGAATATCATTCCATAGTCAAAGAAGTAGAAACTCTCTGGAAGAAACAGGAGGACTTTTGGGCCAATAGATCAAGAATATTTTGGCTTAAAAAAGGGGATTAAAACACCTCTTTCTTTCATGCTTCTACAAAAGAAAGAAGGAAAATTAACAAAATCAAAAGAATTACTAAAGAGGATGGCACATGGGTGAATAATTTCACTGATATTCAAGAAGAAATAACTTCTTACTTTAATAATATATTCAAAACTATAGGGCAAAGAGATTTTAAAACAGTCGCTAATCTTATTACCCCTATAGTCACTGAAAATATGAACAATAGTTTAAACCTCCCTCTTTGTATTGAAGAGATTACGAGAGCAATTGATGGCTTGGGTTTACACAAAGCACCAGGCACTGATGGGTTTCCTGATATATTCTTTAAGAAATATTGGGAATTTATTAAAGGAGATGTAATAAGACTAATTAACAACTTTTGGTATAATGGTGGGACACTAGAAGAAATTAACCACACCTATATATCCCTTATACCTAAAATACCAATACCTATCAATATAAAACATTTCAGACCTATTAGTTGTTCTAATTTTATTTATAAAATCATTGCCAAGATACTTGTCAACAGGTTGCAACCGGTGATGAACGTGATAATTGATGAAATCTAATCAGCGTTTGTCCCAGGAAGGCACATCCAAGACAATACTATGTTGGCGCATGAAATAATTTCTTATATTAAAGAACAAAGAAAAACTAAAATCCATTACTTAACAATAAAAGCCGATATTCAGAAGGCTTGTGAAAATGTGGAATGTGACTTTTTGGAAGAACTTATGAAAAAATGGGATTCAATAATAAGTGGGTAAGCAAAATAATGAGGTGTGTAAATTCAGTTACATACTCTTACTTGCTTAATGGCTTTCCTATAAAAATTGAAAATCCACAAAGGGGATTGAGACAGGGTGACCCCCTGTCACCATTCCTCTTTTGTATTATCACTCAAATGCTCTCAATTCTTATCAATAATAAAAAAGAGCAAGAAATTATGAATGGAATAAAAATAGCTAGAATGTCCCCTCCTGATACTCATTTATTATTTGCTGATGATAGTATATTTTTTATGAAGGCAGACATTGAGGAAATAGAATGATTTAATGATGTTATTAATAAATATAATTATGCCACTGGAATGAATTTAAATTTAAATAAGTGTGGGGTGAAATTCAGCCCCAACACCTCAGACTTTATACAAAAAAACCTTTGCTAGAAAACTTAATATGCCTATTACTAATAATTTAGGAAATTACTTGGGACTACCCACTGAATGGGGTAGATCAAAAGTTAAGGACCTTAATTTATTAGTAGAAAGAACTCTAAAAAGAATAGAAAATTGGATAAACTTATATTTAACTCTCGCAGGAAAGGAAATATTAATTAAATCAGTGCTCCAAAGTCTCCCAAACTACTTTATGTCCTCTTACTTAATCCCTAAAAGAATTTGCGATCTTATATCCTCACAAATTGCGAATTTTTGGTGGGGGAGTAAAGGCAATAATAAAGTGCATTGGGGAAATTGGGAATCTATTACAAAAAGCAAAAATAATGGTGGTTTAGGGTTTAGAGATTTACATCTCATGAACCTGGCACTATTGAGCAAACAAGCTTGGTATATTTATAATAATAATAATACCCTATTATATAAGGTACTTAAAGGTAAATACTTCCCCCTTGAGACCTTTATGGAGGCTAGACTTGGTAGTAAACCATCCTGGGGATGGAAGAGCCTACTAAGCGGTAGAGATAATATAAAAAACGATATTAAATGGAAAATAGGAAATGGTTACACTATAAATTTGCATAGTGACAAATGGATAAGTAATCAAGACGAATTAGTAAAACCGAATAGTAATGAAGTTAAAAAAGTAAATGATCTTATTATACATAATGAGAGAAGATGGAACATAGAGCTAGTTAAAAATATATACAATGATGAAATAGTGGATAGTATACTTAATACTTTCATTCCACTTAGTGGTGGACATGACACTCCCTACTGGATTCATGATAAAGATGGTGAATTCTCGGTTAAGAAATGCTACCAAATATTAAAACAGAAAAAAGAAGATAATGATAATAGTAAAAGCAAAACAAAATCATCATCTTCCCATATTGTTGATAAAACAACGTGGAAAATGATTTGGAACCTAAAGGTAGCTCCTAAAATTAAGAACTTTACTTGGAAAGTAGTTAAAAACCTTCTTCCTACTAATGAAAATGTATTCAAGAGGAAAGTTATCAAAAGTCCCATCTGTGATATATGTAACAAAGAAGTTGAAAATAATGAACATATGCTTTTGAATTGTGAATATGCGAGGGATATTTGGTTTGCTTCACCTCTTTTTTTATTTACTTGCAACCACTCTACTTCTAAGGTAGATGTTTGGATGGCAAGCATTATAAACAAGGGGAAGGCTGAAAAAACCTATAATAATTTCTTGATGGCACAGATATGCACTTTACTTTGGCATATATGGAAGGAATGATGTGCATTTAAATTCAAAAACCAAAAAAATTGACCCAATAAGAACAATACAATGTGCTAGAAATGAATGGGTTGAATATCAAAACAATAATTACCCTAATGATGTAATAAAATCACTGAAGGATAATATAAACAAGGAAAAAAACATGGAGGATAATGAAATGGATATGAATATTAATAACGCAAACGAGGTAAATGATAACACCTCGAATGCGAGGGTAAGTAATAGAAATGAATGTATGAAATGGATTCCCCCTCCTAACAATTTTATTAAGATAAATTGTGATGCAACTTTTGGAGTTAATAAAAGTGCTATATCGTGTGTTTCTAGGGATGCAGCAGGTAGAGTTTTGGAGTGCAAAGCATGGGAAATTGCAACTGAAAGTCTAAAAGAGGCTGAAGCTTTGGGGATTCTTAAAGCGTGTCTTGTAGCTCAACATAATTCATACTCTAATGTAATTATTGAGAGTGATTGTCACCAAGTGATGTTTCCTTTAGAAAATAGGTTGTCTTTTATTTCTCCCATGATTTGTAATATTATTAAGAGTATTTACTTAATTTCAGAGAATATTAATCCTACTTTTCGATGGATAAATCGTAGTAGAAACAAGTTAGCCGATGGAGTAGCCAAGCATAAGCTTAGTGGCAACATGTTAGACTCCATGTACCCAAGTAGGTTAGCTGAAATAATAAAAAACGAGGCCATTCCTTCGCGAATTGGCTAATTTTGTAATAACGTTTTATTTATATACGAAGTAAGGTTTGGAAAAAAAAAAATCTCAAAAAAGGTTGATAGTAAAAAAAGAAGAGGGTGAAAGAGAAGAGTTTACCTGAAGAATTGATGGTAGAGATATTAGCTAAGTTACCGGTGAAATCATTGACTCGTTTCAGGTGCGTTTGCAAATCATGGTACCATTTAATCAAATCTCCTTATTTCATTAAACATTACCCCTCCACCCCCAAAAATAATGAATGCATTCTGAGTTTTCGCCACAAGACAGATGCTAACGGAACTATAAGTGTTTTGATATCGACATTTCATTCGAAACCGTTAAGGTCTCTCTCACGATGTTCGGAAATTCCTCAATTTGGGTATGTTGTCAAATATTGTGGGTCTTGACGGATTAATTTGTCTTGCGAGTAGTAAGAATGGTGTTTTATGTAACCCATCTATGCGAGAGTTCAAATTGCTGGATCAGTGGTCTGACCAAGTTGGATTTTATAAAACAGGAATTAAATTAGGCTTTGATTCTACCACAAAGGATTACAAGGTTGTTAGAATTCAACTTAAGAATCCGGATACACCTAAAGTTAAAGTTTACAATCTGAGTACTCATACTTGGAGAGAAATCAATCACAACCACCCATGTTTAATTTTTACTATAGATGAATATGGAACATTATGCAGAGGAGTATACCATTGGATAGTCGGGTCAAGAGAAAAGGATTTTATCCTTTGTTTTGATATGATTAGTGAGGTGTTTACTCAAATGGAGCTTCCCGATATTTATAATGGAAGAGATAGGGTGAAACGTTTAACTGTCTTTAATGAAGATCTTTGTTTGTTAATAGGCACATATTGGCATCCTGATTTAGGACACCATGAGTTTGATTCCTTATGAGTGATGCACCAATATGGGGTGTCCGATTCATGGACACAGCATTGTGTTTTTGGACCTGAATATGCTTCCTGGTACTCAATTCTGTTATGGAAGAATGAAGCCTTTGTTAATGAAATAAAGGACACTCCACTAAGCACAAGGATACAATTCATCTCGTGTGACCTTGACACCCATGAAAATAACTTTCTTCATAGTCAGGAGATTGGTAACACAAAGCAACTTATGGTTTACAGAGAAAGTCTAATATCTATTAAGTGAAAGAGAGATGGTATAATATAATGTAAGAAATATTGTATGGTGTTGATGGTTGTTAAGAGAAGTGATTAAGGTGGCTTTAATTGTTTCTGCAGTTTGGTTGTTAGGCCTAGTTGTAGTTAGTGCAATTTATATATTTTATTTATTGCTTTCCTACGTTCCTTTTCTAATTGTGCGTCTCTTTTATTTGATGAAAAAGAAAATTATTTAATCTCACTTAAAGGATATTATAAGATTTGATATTAGGATATGTAATATTGGATACCAACATCTAAATATGTTGTGGTTGGGTGGTTATATTAATTTGTTATTGGGTTGTTAACGGGAGCTCAAGGTTTCTGTTGACCAATGAATCATTCTAGAGAGGAGAGTGAAGAATGAATATGGATGAGACAAATCTAATTCTACCCATTAGAATCTACTAGTGAGAAATAACTATTAATACAATGAAATACAATTAATTGAGACAATTTATAACATGCATAATCTAGAACACTTATATGATTCAGCTTCATGCCATTCTTATGCTCACTTTGGGAGGTCTCGTTATAAGCTGGGTTGCAGGTGGCTCATCTATGTAATGATGCCATTTATTTGCAATAGATTGTGTGTTGGCCGAACCCTGAGAAGAGGATTTTTCTTCTGATACATGCCTGGAGAATAGGAATGAACACGAAGCCTTTCTTAGGGGTTCGAACATTGCCTTTATTTCCATTATTTCTTTTTGGCTAACTCTTGAGAATCATGCTTCCTACTGAAGAAACTCATGTGAACAATATGACGAGATGGACTTCGGCTCTCATAGAGGAAGCACCAACCAGTTTTTGTGCCCCGGTTACCAGTTCCTCGGCTTACTCCTTGACGAAAAGTGGATTTTCTTTGCCTATTCTTTTTTTGTTTTCCTCTTTTTTTTCATCTCATACTTATTTACCTTGCTTATTCATCTATCAACAACAATGCGCTGAGGTAATTTTAGGGCATGGGGAAATCACTAGAACCTTAGTTGGGAGAGAGACCATTTAAAGAGGAAGTTAGATGGTGCTCAAAGGAACTTAGATAATGTCTACGAAAAATTGATCTCAGCGAGAGAAATGGTCGTCGAGAAATATAAAGGTTAAAAGGATCTAAGAAGTATTTTATGGCTTTATGTTGGCGGTGGAATTTGGTAGACATGAAGGGTATATTCGGTGTTATGATGACATACTTGTTCGGTACCCAGTTTTCGTGGATTTTGATATATTGGAGTCTCTTCATGTCTCGAAGAAACCCCCAGGCGATGCTAGTGCCGAAGATATCCCTTTTCAAGTATCAAATATTTATAGGTTATTTTTCTTCACAACCACACTCTTGGAATGTAGGATCCTACCATAGAGGAGGTTGAGATTGCTTGAGGAAGCTGGAGTTGCCGATATTTTGAAGATTGAAGTTAACATCTTACTTCTATTTTTTCTCTATTATTTGAATGCTTGTATCCGGACCCTGGTACAGACGTTTACCACATTTCTTTTGATGTTTTATTGATGTATTTTGATCTTCATAGCCTGCAGACTTTAACTTTTGAAAGTGCTAATATTTCTTTTGCTTCTGCATCTTCTTACTTGTTTCACTTGGCCAATTGTATTCCCCAACCGAGTTATTTCTGTCATTTTCTTTTGATATGTGTAGGGGGTCTTGTTTAGCTTCTTCCTACGAAGGCATGTCATCACAAACGTCTTTAATTTTTTTTTTTTTTTGTCATTAATTGAAATCAATTACAATACTGTTTCAAAAGGTTAGTACAAAACATAATATTTTCTTCTACACTATTAGAGCTTTTCACTGGTATTTCTCCCATTTTCCTAGCGCACTTTGCATATTTATCAGCTAATATGTTTCTATCTCTTCCGATAACGTCTTTAATCACATACATCTTTTATGAGATTTTATGAGTGTACTCTTTGTAACACCCATACTTTATGATGAATAAGAATTTTTTTCAGACACATTACTTGTCTTCTTAGCCTATGATTCTTTTTGTAATATCTTTCGTGTACCTCTATCACACCCTTCCATCATCAGGAAGATGAGAATCGTTGGTTTTCTATTTTCTTTATTTGCACAATGCACTGGCTCACATAAAATACCGATGATAGGATTAGTCTTTTTCTTCATTTGTGTCGACAAAAGAGTAAGTCCATTAGTCAGAATCCATCAGATCACTAACGCACACCGAACGAATATGAATTATTTTCGTTACCTAACCCCTGTCATGACTATAGTCTAACTTGACATGTACTCAAGAACATAACTTAACTAACTAATAACATTCATTTATAAGTTTGCAATGAGTTTTATTTATTCAGTATCACACATCCATAAAAGAATTCTTTAAAATAAAATGTTACCATATTAGCTCCCTCTCAAACTATTGTACAACAGACTAAAGAAATACTTTCAATTAATCAAACAAATTACAGAGATGAACTTAATTTATTAAGATCTACAAACCCAGCAAGCACTGTCTTGTTTCGTTCTTTCACCTTCACTTGGTAAAGTACTCTGCACATTTCCATTTCTTTACTTAAACAATTCTTTTAACCCATTCTTAAATACATATATAAACTTACTACCTTAAGTCTTGAAGCCACATTTCTGTTACAAAAGTTTCTCCAGGATAAACATGTAAAAGAAATCTACAAGATATGTTCTTAATCATATTTTGATCACCTTTACAAATACATTTAATAACTGCTCTCACTGCAAATCCTAGTGTACACAACCCATGTAATATCGGACGAGAAAATCTACAAACATTAAAAAACTTTTAACCAAATCACAAATCGATAAATTAAAAAAAAAAAAATTCAGAGAATTAAAATACGTACCCTGCAATTTCTGCAACTTTAAGATCTGAATGTAAAGGATTGTAATCACCAGAGAGCCTATAAAGCAAAGCCTGCTATAATTTAAATAATATAAATTAAATTTTACCAAAAAACATAAAACAAAAAGTTGGTCATATTATATACTACTAGTTGGCAAAACAGTAATGCCTGTGATTGTTGTGAACACTCCTCGTATATAGCAAAAGGTTGACTATTTGGGATTTTTGAGGTTGTCTGATTTGATGGATTCTTTGTATAAGAATAGAGTTGAGATGATTTTGAAAACCCACCAACACCTTTTATGTATATACTCATCCTATAATGCAATAACATTATGAATTAATTTCGTAATATATTTTATCATTTGACAATTTCGAATCAGAATTTACCTGTTCATGCACAACAATTCGTTAGAATCTTTCTCGTAACTTAATATATCAACTTCAATAATAGCTGCCTTACCTGTAATTAAACACAAATAATTCTACATATTCTTTTTTAATTTTTTTAGTCCAAATTCATTGAGGCGTACCTTTATCATGTAATCCACTAACAAATGCTTTGTTTTGTATCTGCAAAGTTGATAAATTATGCAAAAGCCTAATATTCCAAAGTTGAACATATAAACAATAATTCAGAATCTTACACAACCACTAGAAGGAAATTGCTTGTAGATTTCGATATAATGTTGTCCATGTAACAGAGTGCTCGGATCGAAACTGCCCATAAATAGAATCAAAAAGGGCATAAACAAGAAATTCTTATAACTTAAATAATTAGAAAATAATATAGCAAAATCTCAAGTTATTTAAGAAAAGGGAAAACAAGATGCTTACTCTATCACAGGTAAAGATATAAATTGTTGTAAAGTAGCATACGAAACCAGAGTAGAAAATGTTGGCAAAACCTGTAATTAATTTTTAATAATTTTTTTAGCTGAGAAATATTAATAATTTGATCCAAAAAAATTACAAATATTACTTGAATAAATGGTTGACCATTAGGATGGTAAAGATATTTGAGATCATGATTATCTACAGCATCTTTTAAACAAGCACCCACACCGAGTGCATATATTGCAGCGTCTCTTACCCAGATCACAAACAAACCCATCAATTTTGTATTTAAAATTACTATCAATCATCAAAGGAAAAGAAAACTGAAGACTAAATTAAGACTTTATGAAGGTACCTTTCTGTGTAAGTGAATGTAGTCTGCGAAATTTACAATATAAAATGATTAATAGACGTCGAGGGTAAAATGATTTAAGAGAAAGTACAGAATTAAGTTATTTTTGATATTATACCTCGGGGAATTTGTGAGAAATGATTTGTTGAGGATCTAAGTGTGAGTTGCCCGCCATTGATGAAGCTTCAAAATTAATAAATTCTTTATAACTAAGATATCTTTTGTTTGATATTTTTCTTTGAGTACAGATTGTGAATTGTGTTTTTTTTCTTTTTTTTTTTAATGAAATGCTGACGAGGTTGTCTGCCTTTATTTATTTATTTTTTAGTAGAAAAGAATTCATTCATTCATTTTTTTTATCAATAAAAGCAACTAAAGAAATACTACCTCGAATTACTAGTACGTTTTAAAGAAGAAAGACTAACGAAAAATTCAACCATAGAACAAGTCGGACACCTAGAGATGTTGATATTAAGCCTATCGCATTTTGCAACTTTACCATTCATTCATTTCAAATATTATAAAAAAGGTAAGACTTTCAGTTTAGGTTGGATGATCCAATATTAACATTATAAGCATTTTGATAAAATACATGGTATTAATTAACTAAGTAGTTGCTATAGTTTTTTTTTACGGTTAAAACATAATTTAGATTAAAGTAAATAGTGACAATATATTACAATAAGTTCGGAATGTATCTAGCCAATACCAATAGAAGTAAAGTCGCTAACAAACAGATTTACAAGTAAAATAGGGGGTGAAGACACCCAATTGTGAGGAAGGTTGTTGGAGTTGGCCTTCTTCGCAATCCAGTCGGCGGCTTGGTTGAATTTCCGAGGAACAAAGAGGAAATTCATGCTTAGGGTGCTAGAAACTCTTTGAATATCTTCATAAATGTGGTGTAAATGACGATTTTCAAACTGTTTACACTCCATAAGCGGCTTCATAAGTGATTGGAAATCATTCATTAGGACAAAATATGCAGAAGGTTGTGAGGCTGCTTCAATAATAGCTTCTCGTATACCAATAGCTCCAGCTTCTTCAGGAGATTTTGCAATGAAGTTCAGAGATTTTCCTTTCAAAAATTGGCCCTGTGAATCACTAAATAAGAAAGCAATAGCTAAGTTATTAGTGTGTTTATCATAAGATGCATCAACTGAAATGAAGTTAATAGGTTTAGAGTTAATGACTTACCTGGTATAGTGATTTTTAATAGGTTTTTTGGCTTGTTTTTCTTGTTTTTCGAGTGGTATTGCCTCAGAATCTATTTTTTCCATTAATATTGAATTCATCATAGGCAAGACAGGATTTTTGTATAACATATAAGGGGCAGAACTCAATATTTTCAAAGACTTTTTTATTTCTTGCTTTCCAGATGAACCAGAGAGTAAAGATTGCCATCTCAACTTGGGTTCTACCTCTATCATCTTTAGGACCTTTTATATCAATAAGTTCTTGTATCCACTGATCCATTTTAATGTTGTGATCATTAGAGGATTTATAACCTCAAGGAGTTGCAAACCAGGTGGCTCTAGCTGAGGGGCAAACGAAAAATAAATGTTCATTTGTTTCAGGTTGCTCACCACAAATTTTGCATAAGTTATTTAAAGCGCATTTTTTAAGGAATTTATTTGCTTCTGTTGGAATAGCATTTGAAATAATGCGCCAATAAAAATTTTCAATTCAGGAGGGATTTTCAATCCCCATATAGTATCCCAAATTTTTTTTATGCAATTTAAAAGATACTGAAGGCTCAATATTTCTAGTATATTCAATTTCATCCATGAGATTTTTTTATAAATGTGAGTAAACTCCTTTAGATGTAAGTTTACCTTTAGGATTAGGTTTCCAAATAATTACATCATCAGCTCCAGTGGAGCTAATATTCATATTTTGTATAAGCCTTGAGGTGCTTTGAGGGACAATAGTATCTAAAATATCAGTGTTCCATTTTCTTTCATTAGTAATAAGTTCAGAGACTTTTTTAATATTGGTATTTGTGTAGTTTAGGATTTGGTCAGATTGGTGAATCCAATCATCCTCCCAAATCTTTATGTTGTTCCCATTTCCCACAATCCATTTAGTATCTTTTAAGTAAGTATCTCTTCCAAGTAGTAGACTTTTCCAACCCCATGAGGGGTTATAACCAAGTATAGCCTCATGAAAGCTAGTGGAATGAAAATAGGTACCTTTAATGATTTTATAAGCGAAAGTGTTCCTATCTAAATTAATTTTCCAAGCTGATGAGGTTAAGAGTGAAATATTCATTTTCGAAAAGTTTTTGATACTCATACCTCCCACTGTTTTTGGTAATTCCATGTATCTCCAAGGTTTCCAATGAATTCTATCTCTTCCTTTATTGCCCCACCAAAAGGAGGCAACTAAAGAAGAGATTTTGTTACAAATGGATTCTGGAATATGGAATATAGTCATAAAATATACAGGTATGGCTTGAATGATAGCCTTAATTAGAGTTTCTTTTCCTGCCTCAGATAATAATTTAATATTCCAATTATCTAACTTTTTAATTACTCTTTCAATTAACCATTCGAGTGCTCTAGATTTTTATCTTCCCCAGTCAGAGGGAAGTCCAAGATAAGTACCAAGATTACTCAAGTGATTAATGTTAAGAATTTTTGTAAGATCAGATGCTACATTTGGTGGTGTGTTTTTACTAAAAACAACACCACTTTTATTTAGGTTTATTGATTGACCCGAGGCATAACATTATTTATTTAGAGCATCTTGAAATTGCTCAAATTCTTCTACTTCTCCTTTCAAGAAAAAGAGGCTATCGTCGGCAAAGAGGATGTGTGTTATTCTTGGGCAATTTTTACTTAATTTTATGCCTTTAAGTAGTTTTTCATCTACTTTATTATTTAAGATAGCTGTTAGGGCCTGTGTTACAATACAAAAGAGGAAAGGGGATAAAGGATCCCCTTGCCTTAGGCCTTTAGTAGGATTTAAAATATTATGTGGTTTACCATTTATAATAATTGCATAAGAGACAGTGATAACACATTGTTTTATCCAACTAGTCCATAAATCAGAGAAACCTAGTGCTTTCATCACATCAAAGAGAAAGTCCCATTCTATATTTTCGAATGCTTTTGACATGTCATCTTTAATAGCTGCTGCATAAGTATTTGAATTTGTTTTATTTTTTAGAAAGTGTACAGCTTCATGTGCTATCAATAAGTTATCTGATATATTTCTATTAATAATAAAGGCAGACTGTTCATAAGAAATAATAGTATCCATGTGTGGTTTTAGTCTTTTAACTAAAATGGCAGCAATTATTTATAGATGAAATTAGGACAGCTAATTGGCCTGTAATGGCCTATAATAGCTGGTGAGATATTTTTTTGGTATAAGAGTTATATAAGTTTTGTTAATAGAAGTTAGATTCCCTTTGTTCCAATAACTGAGATGCTTCTCATGAGATCAAATTTAATAAGGTTCCACTGTTTTTTGTAGAAGCTATCTATAAAGCCATCTAGGCCTGGTAATTTATTGGCACCAAGAGTCCAGACAGCTTCCTTAACTTCTTTTAGAGAAAAGGGCATTTCAAGACAATTATTAATAGCAACAGTAACTGTAGGTTTTATATGCTTTATAATATTTTCATAATCTCTAGGGCCATTAGTGGTATATTGTTTAGCATAATGATCAGTTATATTTCTTTCAATGGTAGCTTGGTCCTCAATCCAAGTACCATCATTTTTCATAAGTCTCAAGATTTTATTTTATTTTCTTCTTTGTTTAGTGGTGTTATGGAAAAAAGATGTATTTTTATCACCTAGTTGAACCCATTGGATGCGAGCTTTCTCCCTCCAATATAGTTCTTCCTTATTCCAGTGAATTTCTAATTGTTCAGCTATGTAGTTGTGTTCATTCCAATAAGTGTGATTTATAGTATTAAGATTTTCCAGTTTTTTCAAAAGGTCTTTAATTATATTTCTATTATTTTGCCTTTTTTTCTTACTCTATTGAGTAATAACAGTAGAGATGGTGTTTAGTTTTGCACCAAATCTTATGATTCCCCTATATATATATTATGTAAATGAGAGTTCCAGTGAGTAGTGATGATATTTTCTACTTCTTTATCAAAATTCCATCTTTTCTTATAGATGAATCTGCTGGTGTTTTTATGTTTTGTTTTATCAGTGTTTAGGATAAGGAGGCTATGGTCTGAACCAATAGCTGGGAGGATAGCTATATAAGCCTCTGGGTAAAGGTTATCCCAGGTTGAATTAGCTAAACCTCTATCAAGTTTTTTCTTGATGAGTTTATCCCCACTTCTCCTATTGCTCCATGTGAAATAACAGCCTTTAGAGGTGATTTCTATAAAATTGTTGTGATCAATAAAATCATTTAAGTCTTTTGTGATAGTAGTTTCATTTCCCCCCATTTTTTCATAACTGTATCTAGCCATATTTAGGTCTCCAATAACAAACCAGGGGGCATTTGTGTTATTTTTCATTAAGTTATTAATGTCAGAGATGTTTTTATGATTTTCTTTCTCGTAGGGAGATATATAAACATAAGTGGCATAATAGTAATTACCTAAAGGGTCAGTGATGATGCAATGAATGTAATTTTTGTTGAAGTCTAAGATTTTAATAGGGAGGTCTTTGTTAACCATAAGGGTGAGGCCACCAAATTTACCATCAGGTTCAATGTTATATGCAATTTTCATATTAAGGGTATTACTGAGATGTTCGGTTTTACTTAAGCAATTTAGAGTTTCACAAAGGAAAATTACCTCTGGATGATGGGATTTGACCGCATCCTTGAGTGTCTGAATTGTCAAGGGGGTACCAATCCCTTGACAATTCCAACTGAAGTGTATCATTGAGGGTTTTGGGTTTGTTCTAGGACAAACCCACAAACCTGTTGTTCATCTTCATCAGCGTGAGATTCGATTCCTTCTGTGTCTTGTATCATTGGTTCAATTGAGTGAGAAGTCTCCATTTCGCTTTCATTGATGCTTTCATTGGTTGTATCATTTTGATTAGGTTGAGTTTCTCATCGCCTTGACCAGAGCTTGTCGTGTTTTTCTGTAACTTGTGGAGTGTTGATTTCCCTTGAGTATTGTTTGTTGTATTGTGGTTTGTAGTCATTGACTCTTGAGTTAGGAGACGGTGGAGGGTTTTCAGTTAATGATGGTAGGAGGTGGTGTTCTTCGGTGGAGGGTTGTTGTTTGGGTTGAGTGTTTATTGGAGAGTAGTGGTGGGGTTGTATTTCTGTGGGTTTTTCTAATGATCCGAATGTAATTGTTGTTGGGCTAGTTGGTATAGTTGGTATTGGACCTTGTTTAAGAGGTGTAGTATATACACTTTCTTTAGCTTCAATAATAATATCGGCCCAAGTTTTTATTGGCCCACTAAAGACAGCTGTAGGTTCAGATAAGGTTTTCTTCTTATTTAGCCTATTTCGGGTATTTGACAGCGTTGAATTGATGGTGTCAGGTACTTCGTTCTTTTTTTGTGATACTTTTACGGCAGACATTAATGGTGGTGTAGCTAGTTTCTGTGCCTCGAAAATAGGTAGCTTTGTTTCTTGCGCTTCAAGATCTGAATTTTTGGTGAGTTGAGTAGCGATTCCAATCTCCGAGTTAGGGTTTTTTGTGGATTTGTAGAAAGATTTTGATTTTTCTTTTCCTTCATTGAATTTTGGTTCGAATCCGTTGATGCCTTTGGATAATTTGTATCTCAGTTTACTTTTGTTGGTGCAGTTTGATTCTTCATGGTCCAAGAATCCACAAAGCAAAAATCACAGAGCTTCTCGTATTTGAGTTGTCCTCTAATGGTGTGACCATCTTCAAGGAAGATGGAGTAATTATTTGAGAGAGGATTGAAGATGTTCCAGTCGACTCTTGCCCTTACTGCTCTGAATTCTTTGAAGGTGCTAACTGGAGGTAGTATTACATACTCCACTTTTCCTAATTGATTTGCTATTTTTGTTGCATTGTCTTCATTGCTTAGGGTAGGGGGTATTCCATGGATTTGAACAATGAAGGAGGTAGTTGATAGTTGAGATTCAGATAAGCCTTTTACCGAGTCCCATTTTTGTAGCAGCACGTGTTTACCCACCACATTCCATGGTCGATTTTTCCAAACTGTTTCAAGATCTTCATCCTTTTCAAAGGTAATAAGGCAGGTGTTGAAACCCTTTTTTTCCGTATGACATTTTCCAGAGATTCCCCATGATGAGTTGATGTTTTTTCACAGGTAGTTGAAACTAATGCCTTGCGAAGAGCTTTGGTCCCTCAAATTGAGCATAGACTGAATTTGGGTCTTCAATGAGAGTAAATGCTTCTCCTGCACTGTTTGGGTGGTTTTTTGTGTAAAATTCCATTTGTAGGGAGTTAAGGGAAGGTTGAGAGGTAGGTAGAATAAAAGAGAGAGTTAAATGCAGATATATTTAAGAGTGTGAGAGTATATTTAGAAGATAAAGGTGAATGTAAATTTAATAAAGCAGGAAATGTTTATGTAAATGTATCAGATTTTTGCTATGTTGAGATATATGATTATGAAAGACATGTTGTAAGGATGAGAAATTTGTTAATATGAGTTCATTTTTCTGGTGGTGTTGTGGTGGTTTATTGATCGGAAAGAAAAAACTCAGCTATCCTTGGGGGATGTGCCTGAGAGAACTTTCTCAAAACAAAATCCCACAGTGGGTAGATCCCTTGTTGGAAGCTTTTACATAAGTAGTTGCTATAGTTAGTTTTTTCATGACATGAACATAGGGTTGTTGGCTCCATTTTCTTGTCCACAGGTTTCTAACATGGGTGGTTTTCTTTATTTCCCACATCGGTGGGGAGAATGGGTTTTAACCCACTTAAATGCTAAGTGATCCTATTAGCTACCAAAAGACTAACACCCATGCACATGAAAGGATAATGGGAAAGCCCACACGAATTAATTTGATGAGTACTCTATCGAATTAAGCGAATACTCTATCGAATTAAACGAATACTCTATCGAATTAAACGAGTACTCTATAAAATTAATGGAATACTCTATAAAATTAAAGGAATACTCTATGAATTTAAAGGAGTACTCTATGAAATAGTAGGAGACTCTATGAAAGTAAAGGAATACTCTATAACATCAATGTGTATTTTATACCATTTCAAACTATATACAGGAAAAAAGTATAAATAACTATTTACAATAAATAAAAAAAATAAAACCTAAACTAAATACAAAGTTGACCAGATCTGGTCAACAAAGGTGATAAAAAAAAAAGAGAACGAAGCTTCCATTCGTTTATGGCGAACACAGATCTGGAAGAACAGGACCATAACACCACCGACACCAGAATGGCGTTGCGAGGATCTGGAAACTGGAACGCATGGCTATACTGTGGTGGTTCGCCGGAGATCTCAAACGCAGGGAGGCGCTCGATGTTGACTGCTTTCTCCGAACATGTGCAGCAGCAGCAGAAGAAGAAGAGCAGCAAGATTTTTGAGCTTCTCTTCACATTCTGCAATGGTGTTTTGAGCTGTTGTGAACTCGTGCGTGGAAGAGCTCCATTCACTGCTAGGCTGGATCTCAAACAATAAGAAGAAGACGAGCTACCATGGCCAGGGACACCACCACCGCTGGATCTCGAACAATAAGAAGAAGAGTCGTTCGCCGCTGGTTCGAGTGGATCTACAACGAAGCATCTTCGAGTGGTGGTGCTCGCCGCTGGTTTCGAGTGGTGGTGCTCGCCGCTGGCTCTCTTTGCTCGAGTGGTGGTGCTCGCCAGAGTTTCTCTTCGCTGGAGGCGCGCGAGTCAAGATCTCGTCTGAGCTTCAACCTCCATGGAAGGAGAGAGTTGAACTCGGTGGTGGTGGTGGGGTGGCCATTTCGGTGGTGGTGGTGGGGTGGCCATTTCGGTGGTGGTGGCTATATAGAGAGTTGAGCTCGGTGGTGGTGGTAGGGTGGCAATTTCGGTGGTGGTGGTGGGGTGGCAATTTCGGTGGTGGTGTTAGATAGAGAGGAGAGATGAGAAAGTTACGGAAATTGAACAGTGAGGAATAATGTTATAAAATATTATATATAGTGGAAAAAAAACAAAAGAGGGTAGTAAGGTAATAGGGATATTAGGTCTCATGTGTTAAATCTTATTGGAGGTCTTTAGTAAGAAGAGCAAGAAAGAGAGGTTTGGATTGAGAAGGGGGGGTGTTCAAGACCGTAAGTGGCATTTTCTCTTAAAACTGAGATATCTTTTGTTTGATATTTTTCTTTGAGGTACAGATTTTTTTTTTGACGCGTAAGACATTTCTACCAAGTACTACCTTCCATCGTCATTATCCGATCCCTAATCGAGAGAATTGACTTGAACTATCGTGGGATATGCTTAAAAAAGACTGGAGTAACCATTGTTGCCAGTATGTTTATATGCCTAACCCATGGTCGAAGCCTCCAACCTGCAACCGACACCTGCTGAATACCCTGAACTAAGTCAAGGTTGTCCGAGAAGATAGTAATCCCCTCGTTTTTGTCTCGAATTGCCCGTTGTAATGCCAATATTACCGCTTGAGCTTCCCTCTCCGTACTTGATGTCTCCCCATTTGTGATGATTTATTATTAGTTGGAGACATCATTTTAGTTGTATTTATTAGTGTATAGGTCGATTTTCTCATGATTTAGTACACTTTCCTATTTTGTGTCTTGAATTAATTATTTATTATTTTTAGAGCATATTAGGTTTAATGATTTATTTAGGGGGGTGTATTCAATTGAGAATTTGATGGATTTTTTTGGATTTTAAAAAGTCTATAGACTTTGCAGATTTTATGGATTGTTTCTGACAGATTTTGACGGATTCTTTTTAAATCTTATATGGAGTTGAATGGATTTTTGTAAATCCTTTATATATTTTGATAGACTTTGACATATTATTTTTTACAAGAATTTAAAATATTGTACTTTTAAACAAATTGAATATCGGACCTATATTTTCACATACATATTATAAAAAATTGAATTACACTATTTTCATGTTTATTATCTTAAGGAGTTGAATTACAATAAAATGTGGTTGATGGCAACGGAAGTTATTTAATCAATAATTTAAGCTACCAAAGTATATAAAAATAAAGAACCAAATAAGCTATTAACATATCCACCTGGTCTTATGTTAGACCATGATCTTTACCAATGTGTTAGCGACTTTAAAAATATTTTTTAATGTTAATCTCACTGAATGAAAACAACTAAGTACTACTTGGAATTGTCACCACAAGTTTCTTTTAAAACGGTAGTTCTCAATGACAAAAAAAATATTAGTCACGAGACATCATTTTAGGTTCATTATTGTACTTAGCTGGATCCATATCATATGTTGTAGCTCTACATGATTTTTTTTTAATTGAACAATATCTCATGAATTTTTTTAACTGAATCAATCATCTTGCGTATAATTTTTTCATTTAAATTTTTTAGTTGAGGTTTAACATGAAAAATATTAATAGCAAGGATGAGTTTTTTAATTGATACAATAATGTTACAGCTAATTTTTTCATGAAATTTTATTAATTATTATAATCGCACATGAAAAATATATCATAAGTATTTATTTTTTTAATTTGCTAGAAAATCGTCTAAAAAAGAAATCCATCAAACTCTCTAGGTAAAATGATAGATTTCGAAATAAAATTTTTGTTCTTTAAAATCCAATGAAATCCAACAGGTAATGAAATCCAAAAAAATCCATAGACTTTTGAATACCATAAGATTTTAAAGGATTGTTTGAAATCCAGATTGAATACACCAAGATTTTAAAAGATTCTTTAGAGTCATAATTGAATACACCAAGATTTTAAAAGACTCTTTAGACTCTTAATTGAATACCTCTAAACTTTTAAAATCCAAAAAAATCCTATAGACTCTCAATTGAATACACCCCCCTTAGTGTGAAGCTTTAGAGATATATGGTAATTAATTAGAGTCCAAGTTGGTTCCAAGAGTTAAAGAAAAGAAGATAAACATGGAAATTGAAGATAAAAAGTAAAAGCTAAAAACATGGAAAAGGAAAAGCTGTCATAAATCTGAATTCCAACACCTACGACCAAAAATCAGCTTATATCTCAGAATAGGTGAGGAATTTGGAAGAACTGTCAAGAGAAAAGTTAAAGATCTTTCCGAGACGATGAATTTCGACTACTCATATGCGTCAAACGGATGAGTATTGAAGCTGCTAGGACCAAAACAAAAACGGGCCTGATTCCATGTTTTAGGGTTACGAATTTGAGTTGGGCTTGGAGTCCACTAATTACCTTTTCCTTCAAGAAAACGATTAGGTCTTCCAATACACTATAAATACAACCTATTATCATTAGAAAAATCGTCATTGGCCAAACCTTAAGGTCAGGAAGAAGCTACAACACAAGAAGAGAAGTCTGGAAGGAGCTGTGCATCAATCATGTCTCCTTCAACCTTTAATTCTGTAATTATTTTTTCTTTTCTTAGTATGAACTAAATTCTATTTAGCTTGAGTTTTAGTGTATATGTATGAACCCTAGTTTTGGTTGACATCTATCTAATTTGATTGAATTTATGTTTTGATTTCTCTGTTTATGTATTGGATTTATATTCTGTGTTCTTTATGGTTGCAAACATATAGGATTACCATCATAGTAGTTAGATAACCGGTATATTTGACTATAGAATTAGCACATAACGTCTAAGATAAGATTGATCTGACAATTCAGCCTAACTAGATAGTCAATGATTTAGTGTATTGATATTTAATCAATTGCAGGAACAGTTTGCTTAGGTTCTTATTGACACAGGTAAACCCTATTTGAAACTACCTAGCGCAATTGAAACCAAACTATTGAAATATTACATGATTCATACCTTACATGTTTAGAACGACGAAACTAGTGCGGATTACTTGCTAATTACTCAAGCTAAACTATCATACTATAATCTTTTCTTTTATTTATTTTCTGTCTTTAGTTTATTAGTTTTAGTTTTCTTATAAAAACCAAATAACTATCTATCTATCTCTTCTGTCTACTTGCGTATTATCTGTTCTAACTCTCATATTTGCACTTGAATATTTGCATAAGTTCTTCTTAACCTTCGTAGTCCCTGAGGAACGAATTCTACTTATTCATTAAAACTTGCATACGATTTGTATACTTGCAGAACCGTGCTCAGCTTAGGGTGTTTATTTGCACTTATTTTATCACACCTTAGGCGACACCAAGTTTTTGGTGCCGCTTCCAGGGACTACATCGTTTGTCCTTGTGCAATTATCTAGTGCTTTTATTTTAGTTAGTTCTATTTTACGCTTTTCTTTTTTAGTTTTTGTCTTTACAAATTTTTACAGATGGAGAATCCAAGGAGACTTGATCTTCCCATCACATACAGAGTGCAACCACGCAGAATCCTCACTCCAGAAATCCAAGCCGCCAATTTTAGACCAGATCCAGGCATGATAGCGCAATTTGCGAGTCATGGACAATTTAGCGTTGCTGCACAACAAGATCCGGTCCGGTATGTTCAGAAATTTATGCAGATCTGTGACGTTTATATTACCAAAGGCGTTACAAAGGAGCAGATGTAGTACATTATGTTCCAGTTCTTTTTGACCGGAAGTGCAAGCGATTGGTACGATACCCAATACCCTCACGTTATTCCGGATTGGGACAAGCTTCAATCTAAATTCCTAGACCGATTTTATTTGGTTAGTAGAAGATTAAAGATATGTTGGAGCTCGAACAATTTATGCAAGAAGATGGAGAAAGTATGGGTGAAGCATGGTTACGTTTTAACGAGATGGAGGCGAGATGTCCATGCCATATATCATCGCCAGAAGATTCATTAACCATGTTCTATGGAGGACTTAATGACGAGTCCAGAAAAAGAGCAGATATGTTAGGAAGAAAAGGTTTTGTGTTATTAGATCCTGAAGAAGCTGGAAATATTATGGAGAAAGTTCTTGAAACCGAGAGAAGTTGGCCGATTAAATCAGAAAAACAAGAAGAGCCCTTAGAATCTCTAAGGCTCAAGGAGTTAAACTAACAACTTGAGGAGATACGAGAACAAGCACGAACAATATCTCAGGTGAATCTAGTACCTACTTTACCTTTATGTCCAAGTTGTGGAGCAGAAACCATTCGTGGGAGAATTGCATGAATAATATAGCCTCACCTTCCTTCGTATCTCATCAAAGACACCATTAATATAATGGTTATTATCATCCTCAAGGAAGTTACGCTAATTATCAGCCCCCACAAAATAAAAATTGGGTCGGAAATCAAGAGAATTATTATCAACCTTGACCTCAATCATACCATCCACCACAACCTATCTATCAAGAAGCGCCTAATTACAAAGAACTCTATCAAGGAGCGCCAGTTTATAAAGAAGCTTATGAAGAACCACCTCAATATTCAATGCAACAAGCTCCACCAAATCAACCTTCGAGTTTGAATTCAAGTATGGCTGCAATGATGAAAGTAGTCGAAGTAGAGCAAGGCAGCCACCCATACATTGCCACTATCCCGCTTATCCAAAGGAGCAGCAACAGAAGTGTATTGAGGCATTAAAACAAGTGAAAATTAACGTCCCTTTACTCGAAGCTATGAAAGAAAGGCGAAACTATGATAGATTCTTTATGGAGGCACTCTCCAATAAAGAAAGGTTCACAAGATCCTAATCTGTGACACTCGATGAAGGGATATCAGCACAAGTTCAGCAAAGATTACCACCAAAGCTTAAAGATCCTGGAGGTTTCAACCTCCCAATCAAAATAGGTGGCATATTTCATGGAAAGGCCATGTGTGATTTAGGGGCAAGTGTGAATATCATGCCCAAAAGTATATTCAAGAAGATTGGTATTAGTGATGCGAAACCAACATCCGTAATCTTACAACTTGCAGATCAATCAACATCAAAGCCGTGGGGAGTAATCAAGGACGTGCTCGTTCAAGTAGGTAACCTTGTTATTCCCACAGACTTTATTATTCTTGACTATAAAGCAGATACGAACGTCCCCATTCATTCTTGGGCGTCCATTCATAGCCACCAGCGATACTATAGTGAATGTGAATGAAGGAACCGTGACTCTCCGTATTGAAGATAACTCTGAAACGTTCTATGTTTCGGGGAAGAAGAAAAAGAAAAATGAGTCAAAATAACTATATCCAATCAGAGTTTTAACCAAGAAGCTAGAACCTGTAAGCCCCCAAGAAACCATGGAGAAAAAGATTGAGTTTGGGGTAGGAGACGAGGTAGCATGGAAACCTCCCTTCAAACATAACAGTTCTTGGAAGGGGCCATACATTATCACGCAAATCATCTCAGAAGGAGTGGTCGAAATAAAAGCTATCAAAGTTTGCAAGATTAGGTTGGTAAGTGTTAATCATCTCACTCACTGCTGGGGAGGCTATAAAAAGAAATACCTGAGGTAACTCATCTAACTTTGAAAGACGATAAACAAAAGTGCTTCTTGGGAGACAACCCATGTTTTAAATTGCTTTATGTTTTTCAATTCCTAGTGTACACTTCTAAGTAATTGTCGAGTCTTAGTGTCTATATTAAAAGAAATGAGAAAGGTGGTGTGTTAAAGTGTGCAGGAATTGAGTTTGGGGTGAAAAGGAACGAAAAGAAAAAAAATATGCAGCGCCACCGGTATACCGGAGGGAGGAAACACGACCCCACGGGTTCTGGAATCGGATTTTTTGCCGAACGGTACCTTACTGGGACCGGTATGCCAGCCCGCTGTGTCGAATAATCTGGACACAATCAGAGAAAACTTCGGCAAGTCATATCTTTGCGCTCGAATGTCAAAATCAGGTGATCTTTGAGCCTAAACTGCATAACTTTTTGAGATCTAGCTGTTGGGGAGGTCGTCGTTTGTGACCGGTATGCCGGCAAGAACTTCGGTATGCAGGTGCCCAGAAACACGTGCCCACGGGTATCGGCTCAGGTTGTCTGCCGAGAGGTACAAAAAGTAGACCTCCAGCACCGGTATGCCGGCCAGAACTCCGGTATGCCGGCCAGTAGGTCGGTTTTGAAGAGTTGGTTGCCTTATACACTTCTTACTTCATCAAGAAGAAACCCTAGCCTCTCCAAAACGATTTTTCAGACCCTAACCCATTATATACCTGCACAAAGACCACTACAACACCAAAGAACATTAAATCCTTCCTCCTATTTCATTCCAAACACACATCCAACACCACAATCATTCAAGAACATCAAGAAATCTTCTCCTTCAACCTTAAGCCTCTTCATCAAAGCTTCAATCCTATTCATTAAACCTTCCCCAAGCCACTACACATTCATTACCCATCTCATATAACACCATAATGCTTCATTATAAATCCTCAAAACATCAAATTTCAAAACTCTTCTCTAGTTTTTGATTATTTGAAGTTTTGAGTTTGGGGTTCATTGAGATGTCAAAGATTGGGAAGACAAGAATACCATGGAGAGGAAGAGGAAGTTAGAGAACTTCTTATTAAATTTTGGGTGTTAAACGACGTAGTTGATAGAATGGAATTTTTGGAGGATATTCATGAAGAGGTGTTACCAACCATAGGAAAAGTCACAAAAGAGTTGGAGCTTATGCAAATCATATTACGTGGAGTGAGCAATGTTCAACATGCCACCTACGCAACACAAGGAGATCAACCTACACGCAACAATGGAAACCAGCTTCGTGCTCGTTCAGATACGTTTTCCTATCCATTTCTTATTTGTTTTAATTGTTTAATTGCTTCTTGAGTCTTTTTCAAGTTGTGGGGACACGACTCATTTTTGAGTTTGGGGTGTGGGAATTCGTTGTCCCTCATCTCCATTTTTTTATGTGTTTATTGTTTTTAGGTAAAGTTAAATTTTTTGAAGGATTAGATGTATGTAGAGTGTGTTTAATAGCTTGAAAGCATAAGCTCAGTAAATTAATGATAGGAAGTAGTATGTTTATGAGCTGATTTATTCTGTATGCTTTGAGTATTTGCAGGAAAACACACAGTCATAGTAAAGAAAAGATTAGTAAGCAATGCGATAGAAAGTATGTTCGATCTCAGGGATCCATGAGTGGTGTGTAGGCCGTGAGATCCAAGCTAGTTGACAAACCCATTTGATGAAAGTGTTAAAGGTAAGAAAATAACGAAATTACATAGTGTAGAAAGTGATTAAGGTTGTTCTTTCATATTGAAGCCACTTGAAGCCTTTTTATACCTTCTCACCCTGTTATTTGATTTAGTATTTTATATCCTTCTCAGCCCCTTCTAGCCTTTCTAAAGCCTTTTTATTAAACACATTATAAGCCATATCCCTTTAGATTATAGGACTTTTCCATATGACCCACACTCGAATCGCGATGCATAGACAGTTGTTTTAGAGCTTGAGTTTGGGGTGGTGGGTCCACCATTATGGGAATTATTATTGGGATGGGATTTTTGAGCTAATTAATTGTGCTCGTTCTATATATTGACGATGATTCACAGGTTTATATTGTAACCCTTTGCCGGGGTAATAGTGAATGGAAAAGAAGCTACGAGCTAAAATTATGAAAGGCAGCATGATATCTCGAACATAAAAAAAGAGAGTCACATCTATACAAAAGAAAAAAATTAATTTGAAAAAAATATATATTCGGACCGACAAAGAGGAATTTTTAAGTGAACATCTTATGCTTTAATTGGGTTATTGGGGATGCCACTTTGTGCATCAAGGAATTCATTGGGTTGAGTGAGAAATGTTTTATGAGAGTAACTCAAGCTCTAGGGCGATTTGTTGATGGCTAGTGAGGAGAGAGCCAAAAGCTCACTCTAAATTATCCAAATATACTTATCATACCATCCCTAAGCCTAAATTACAACCTTAAAGACCTTTTGATTCTTTGCTATGTAATCGAGAAGTGATTGAGTCAATAGAGAGTAGTTAAGTGGATCTTTGGATGCTAGTAAGGTTCGATGAACAATCTATAGCTTCCTTGGTGAACTGAGTAAAGTTCCTCTCCTTCTTACATTGCGAAGCTAATCTAATCTCGAATTCAAGCCGTGTTGATTGTGGATATGAGAAGTGTACATGTATGTAGTTTTTAAATATTATTACATGAAATTTTCTGAGTAGTTGCTTTGAGTTTATTATCCATATTCTGCTATCTTCTTCCCTATGTGCTTAATTGACCTAGGTGTGTATTTAGAGACTTCCCTTTGTTTTTATCTTTATTGTATCGGGACGATACAACTTTGAGTTGGGGTTCTTGATGTCTTCCTATTTGTGATGAATTAATATTAGTTAGAGACATCATTTTTAGTGTTTTAGGAAGTCATTCAGTCGATTTTCTCATGATATATTGCACTTTCCTATTTCTAGTCTTGATTTAGTAAATTATTATTTTTAGAGCACGGTTTAATTATTTATTTAGTGTGAAGCTTTAAAGATAATTATGGAGATTAATTAGAGTCCAAGTCAAAGACTATGAGATATGGAAAGAGATTAGCATGGAAATCGGAGATAAGGAAAGAAAAGCTAAAAACATGGAAAAGGAAAAGCTGCCATAATCCTGAATTTCACCACCCACGACCACAAATCAGCTTATATCTCAAAATCGGGGGAATTTGGAGAAACAGTCAAGAGCAAAGTTGAATATCTTTCCGAGACGATGAATTTCGACTACTCATATGCGTCAAACGGATAATTATTGAAGGTGCTGGGACCAAAACAAAAACGGGTCTGATTTCATGTTTTAGGGTTACGAATTTGAGTTGGGCTTGGAGTCCACTACTTACCTTCTCCTTCAAGAAAACGAATTAGGTCTTCCTAAACACTGATTTCTCCCTAATTGTTCTTATTTTAGACCCTTGGGAGACATCATTTTTGGTGTTTATTTGATTAATATGATAGACTTTTGGACTAAATTTGCAATAATCCGGAATTACCTTTTTATTTCTAGCATTTTTAATTTATTAAACTTTTGCGCGTAATATTGGTATTTTTAGTGTAAAGTTTACAGGTTTTAGATGTTAGCTAGGAGAGGAATCCGAGGAGAAAGTCAAAGATCGTGAATTAGAGTCAAGACTTGAAGACAAATCCCGAAGATATTATTTTTAGAGTTGAAAATCCACTTTCCAGGCCATAGATTGCTGATTTCGAGGCGCTTAAGCGATGATTTAGCCGCTGACCTTTGAAGAGAAATCATTCCTTATCGAGTTACGGAACTTTAGCAACTGGAATGAGGTCAATCGGAGTTGTAACGCATCGGGAAAATCTGTTTTAGTGAAGGCCTATCATCAGTTACGGGATTTTGGGCTTAGAAAGTGGGCTTGGACATTTAATTAGGCTTTTATTTTCTGGTCCAAGCCCTAGTCCGAATTTTTACTTATAAAAGGAGGTCTGGACTTCTATTTTTCACACAATTCACATTCCACAAGATTAAACACCAGAGAGAAGCAACAGAAGGAAGAAAGAAGAAGCTACAAGAGCTGGAGTGGGTCTATAGCTCCGTTCGTAGTCATTCCAATTCCGGAAATTAGGTTCTTTTCGTATTTTAATTTTGTAAACAATATGAATTCCAATTCTTTTAATTTAGTTTTGAATTTTAATATGAGCTAAGCTTTCATTAGTGCTTGAGAACAAACAATGGGTGAATCCTAGTTTTATTTTATAACGAATGTTGAATTTGGGTTTCTGTTAAATTAAATTAAGTCAGGTCTTTTACTCTTTTCGACAATTTATGATTATTTACTGATTTTAGAGTCGCGAACTAAAATTAGGTATTAGTATCTAAGCTATTCCACATATGTGGCGTGTGGATCATCTTGACGGGGGGTTTAGGTACAGAATTAATTGTTCAATCTAGGATAAAAACTATTGATTCTGACGAACTTAGTTAATCCTAGGGCCAAAGTGGTAATAAATCTTAATCATCCAACGGTGGATCATATTTACCCTGACGGGACTAGTGACACTTTAGGATTGCCTTATAGTCCACCCTGACGGGGGTATAAGGAATTTAGAATCCCGACCATTGTAATTGACTGATTTAGCCCTTAAACAACATAAGTTAGAAAGTAAAATTAGGAGGATCCTTGCGTTCTCAAGTACTACATCTCATATTGCGTTTTCACTTATTTTACTTGCGTCTTATCTTTTACTTGCATTTAATTATTTGTCTTTCATTTATTTAGAATTAATAAACAAAACCAAAACAAACAATTTATTATCTTTCATTTCCATAAGTGCATCAATCACTACTTGCTAAACATTGTGATCAACCATCCGTCCTTGGAAAGAATCTGATTTATCAGAATTACTACTTGGGACAACCGTACACTTGCGGTTGTGGTTCGATTAGCATTTGCATTTATTTTTAGAACACACAAAGGACCACCAAGTTTTTGGCGCCGCTGCCGGGGACGGTAGCGTGTGACCACGGTGTTTATCCTTTAGTGATAAGTGCATTTATTTTATTTTATCAGTTTTACGCTTTTTGTTTGTTAGCTTTTTCAGGTTTTTAGGTTTGGTGTATGCGAAGAAGGCTATTCAAGGATCTAGAGCCAGCACCTCCGATCCTTAGTAATCCAGAATCGTTGATCAGACTTGCGAACAGAAGAAGAAGAGAATGAGAAGCTTTAGAAGTAGAAGAATTAAGTAACAGAATGGAGAATATCATTATTCAAGGTCAACAAAATGGACAAGGCCAGTTAGATGCAAATGGCCAACCTTTAGCTCCAGGCGTTATTCCTCAAGTTCAACCACTAAATCCTAATCCTCCAGTCCAGATAGTGATGAATCATGATCCGTGGTTCACTAATGGCCCTCCAGAAGTTCCATTCCGCGCTCCAGCTATAGGAGTAGGTGCTCCAGATATTAATGTTCCGAGATTTCGTCCAGATTCGGGTATGCTAACTCAGTTCCAAAACTTTGGAAATTTTCGCGGAAGACCATCGGAAGATCCTCTTAGAGCGGTACAGAAATTCAAACAGATATGTGATTCTTATATCACACAAGGGGTTTCAAGAGAACAGATGTATTTTGCTGCTTTCAAATTCTTTGTCATTGATGGAGCAAGTGAATGGCACGATACGCAAGATCCTACGAAGATTACTAATTGGGACCAATTAGAAATTGCTTTCTTTGACAGGTATTACCCAAGTAGCATGAGGTTAGATGCTGAACTAGAATTGACACAATTCCGTCAAGAGTATGAGGAAACTGTGGGTAGGAGTTGGACAAGATTTCAGATGTGTTTGCGTAAAGTTCCTAATCATGGCTTTTCAGAACAACAACAGTTAAAGATCTTTTATAGAGGCCTTGATGGGATTTCAAGAGAGAAATTGGATACGCTATGTGGAGCAGGTTTTCTTCAAGTTCAACCCGCTCATGCCAAAATTATTTTAGAGAGAACAGTCAAGAATGAAGTTGGCTGGAGCTCAGTAAGAACACCAGTCAAGGGAATAAATAATGTTGACATGGAAGAGAAATTTGCTACGTTTGAGAATAAGATCCAGAATACCATAGAGCAACAATTGAAGCAGCTTACTCTAGCTGTGAAAGAAGGATTTTCGGGTAAGAAGGTAGCTGTGCATGCTGCACAAGAGGTGTATATGTGTTCAATTTGTAAGGTAGATGATCATGATGAGGAAAGTTGTCCGAATAACCAAGAATCAGTGAATTTCATGTCCAATAGAGGTAATTTCAATTCAAGTGGTAATGGATATCAGCCTAACAGAAACCATCCTGGGTTTCAATACTCAAATCCTAATGGGGCAGCCAATCCTACTTACGCGTATCAGCCGCGTCCTCAAGGCAACAACTATAATCCAAGACCACACAACAATCATCAAGGAGGACAGAATCAAAACAATTATGTGCAAAGACAAGCTCCTCAGAATACCTACGATGAGAATTTAAACCAGAAAGCTCTACCTGCCCATCCACAAGAAGGAGTAATTACCCTTCAGAAAACCGTTGAAAATTTGATTGCTCTTCAAACACAAGCTTTGGAACATCAGAACGCAGCTGAAGCAAATATGAAGATTTTCCAGAATCAGCTAAGTCAAATTAATAAGCAGCTAAATCAGCGTCCACAAGGGCAACTTCCTAGCGATACGGAAAATCCAACACAACGTGAAGATTGCAAGGCTGTTACATTAAGAAGTGGTAAGAACCTTCCTCCACCTCCTTTTCCCGTTATGAAAGAGAAAAAAGTTCTAAGAAAAGAAAAGGAAGTGGGTGAGAAAGAGAATGAAAAAGATAATGAGGTTGAAGAGATAGAAAGACCAAGAGAAATTCCGAAAAAGAGAGATGAAATTGTAAGCAATCGCCCTCCACCACCGTTTCCATCGCGAGTTCAGAAAAAGGGTGATATGGGTGATTTTCAGAAATTCTTCAATAGAGTGAGGGGTTTGAGTATTAATATTCCGTTACTTGAGGCAATTCGAGATATTCCTAAGTATACGAAGTTTTTGAAGAGGGCCCTCACTAATAAAAGGCCCTACTGTGATAATGAGATGATTGGCCTTCCTGAAGAGTGTAGTGCGATTTGCCAGAGCAAATTACCTCCGAAGTTAGTTGATCTGGGGAGTTTCATGATTCCCATATCGATTGGAGAAGAATGGAAAGGAAAGGCGCTATGCGATTTAGGGGCAAGCATCAACTTGATGCCCAAGTCAGTCTTTGATAAGCTTAAAATTGGAAGTGCAAAACCCACCTCTATGGTCTTGCAAATGGTGGACAGGTCTCTTGCTCATCCTGAAGGCCGTATTGAGGATGTCCTTGTTAAGGCAGGTACACTTATATTTCCTGTTGATTTCGTAATTCTTGAATACAATGCAGATAGAAATGTCCCCATTATTTTGGGTAGACCCTTCCTAGCTACAGGGAGGACATTGATCGATGTAGAGAATGGCGAATTGACAATGAGGATACAAGATGAGGAAGTGAAATTCAATGTATTTCGAGCTATGAAATTCCCAGATTCTCAGGAAGATTGCTTCAGAATGGATGTAGTAGAGCAAGCATCGCAAGAGGTATTTAATTGCTTAAATTTTGATGATATCTTGCAGGCTGCCTTGACATTAGATTCACCTGAGATGATGGAGGAGCTTACAGAAACAGTGGCAGCTCTCAATTCTGAAAATCCGAAGTATAGGCGTCTTGCCTATGAACCTGTGAGAGAACCGGGGGAGATTATTCCTAAAAAGAAACCTTCAATTGAATCTCCTCCGGAGTTGGAAGAAAAACCATTGCCATCACACTTGAGGTATGCTTATTTGGGTACTAATGAAACTCTACCTGTTATTGTTTCAGCTAATTTAACAGGTCCTCAAGAAGATAAACTGTTGCGTGTGTTAAGAGCCAACAAAGAAGCAATAGGTTGGACAATTGCTGATATCAAAGGCATTAGTCCATCCTATTGTCAACACAAAATCATACTAGAAGATGTTAATGCACGCTCAGTTGAAGGTCAGAGAAGATTAATGCCAGCCATGAAAGATGTGGTGAAGAAGGAGGTGATTAAGCTTTTAGATGCGGGGATTATTTATCCCATTTGGAGTAGTGAATGGGTAAGTCCAGTTCAGTGTGTACCGAAGAAAGGAGGAATTACAACAGTTCTTAATGATAAAAATGAGGCGATTCCTTCAAGAACGGTAGTAGGTTGGAGAGTTTGCATGGATTACAGAAAGCTGAACAAGGCCACCAGAAAAGATCATTTCCCTTTGCCCTTCATTGATCAGATGTTAGACAAATTAGCCGGAAGAGAATATTATTGTTTCTTGGACGGTTACTCCGGGTACAATCAGATTTACGTGGCTCCAGAAGATCAACATAAGACTACCTTTACATGCCCATTTGGTACTTTTGCATATCGCAGAATGCCATTTGGATTGTGTAACGCTCCCGCTACTTTTCAAAGGTGTATGATGGCCATCTTCTGGGACATGATAGATAATTTCCTTGAAGTGTTCATGGATGATTTCTCCGTGTTTGGTGATGATTTTGATATATGTTTGGATAACTTGGAGAAAGTGTTAGTGAGATGCAAGGAAACAGATTTGGTGCTCAACTGGGAGAAGTGTCACTTCATGGTTCGTGAAGGTATTGTTCTGGGTCACAAAGTTTCGAGTGTTGGATTAGAGGTTGATAGAGCAAAGATAGAGGTAATCAAAACTCTTCCCCCTCCTGTTTCTGTTAAAGGGGTAAGGAGTTTTCTTGGACATGTTGGTTTCTATAGGCGATTTATTAAAGATTTTTCTAAGATTGCTAAACCGCTATGCAACTTACTCGAAAAGGATTGCAAATTCCTTTTTGATGAAGCTTGTTTAGCAGCCTTCAAAGCAATCAAAGAAAAGCTTATTTCTGCTCCTATAGTGTTACCTCCAGATTGGAATTTACCGTTTGAGGTTATGTGTGATGCGAGTGATTTGTGTATGGGAGCTGTATTAGGACAGAGGAAAGAGAAGGTTTTTCATTCGATTTACTATGCTAGCAAAACTTTTAGTGGTGCTCAGATTAATTACACAGTGACAGAAAAAGAATTGCTAGCAGTTGTATATTCGTTTGACAAATTTCGCTCTTATCTTCTTGGAGCGAAAGTTATTGTTTATACAGATCATTCCGCGATCAGATTTCTTATGGAGAAGAAAGATACGAAACCAAGGTTAATCAGATGGGTGTTATTGCTTCAAGAGTTCGATTTAGAGATCAAAGATAGAAAGGGTTGTGAGAATCAGGTTGCAGATCATCTATCGCGTTTAGAGGGTTCAGAGATGAATAGTGGTACTGAAGCAGTTAGAGAAGAGTTTCCTGATGAGAGTCTATTCGTTGTTCTAGATTATGAGGCTCCGTGGTATGCAGATATTGCGAATTTAGTAGTGAGTGGTGTTTTTCCTGAAGGTTCTACTTATCAAGAAAGAAAGAGGTTAGCTCATCGTGCTAGACAGTTCTTTTGGGAGGATCCGTTCCTCTATAAAGTTTGTGCTGACCAAATGATACGAAGATGTGTAGCAAGGGAAGAGACTCAAGCCATTATAGCTGGATGCCATGATTCATTATATGGAGGACATTTCAAAGGAGACAGAACTGCTGCAAAGGTATTTCAATCAGGTTTTTACTGGCCTTCTCTTATAAAAGATTGTCATGAATATGTTAAGAAATGTACGAGATGCCAGTTTACCGGGAACATATCTAAGAGGGATGAGATGCCGCGTAATAATGTGTTAGAGGTTGAGATATTCGATGTGTGGGGCATAGACTTTATGGGTCCTTTCGTTCCTTCAAATGGTAACCTCTATATCTTATTAGCCGTTGATTATGTGTCTAAGTGGGTAGAAGCGGTGGCTTTACCTACTAATGATTCACGAATGGTGATTAAATTCTTGAAGTCACATATTTTCACTAGACATGGCACACCTAGAGTGATTATTAGCGATGGAGGATCTCACTTCGTTAATAAATATCTGAAGACTATTCTAGAGAAATATGGAGTTAGACACCGTGTATCTACTGCATATCATCCACAATCCAATGGGCAAGCTGAAGTTTCGAATCGTGAAGTCAAATCAATCCTAGAGAAAACCGTTGGTCCTACAAGAAAAGATTGGTCAATGAAGTTAGATGATGCGTTGTGGGCCTATCGTACTGCATTTAAAACTCCAGTTGGTGCATCTCCATATCGTATGGTGTATGGTAAGGCTTGTCACTTACCTTTAGAGCTTGAAATGGGTGCCTATTGGGCGATTGCGCAGTTGAACTTAGATCCTATCTTAGCCGGAAAGAATCGTATGATGAAGCTTAATGAACTTGACGAATTCCGATTGCATGCTTATGAAAATGCTAAACTTTACAAAGAAAATACAAAGAAATGGCATGACAATCGGATTCGTCCAAAGAACTTTGAAGTGGGGCAAAAAGTATTAAAGTATAATTCAAAGTTCAGCAATTTTCCGGGTAAGTTAAGATCTAAGTGTCAGGTCCATACATAGTGACCAAAGTTACACCTCATGGGGCAATAGAAATAGAACACCCGCTAGAGAACCGTACCTTTATGGTTAACGGTCACAGACTAAAGATATACCATGGAGGTGAAAATACCAATCGCTCGGAAGATCCACATCCCGGGGAGGTCATGTATCTCCTCGAGACTCCTTAGAAGCGTGAGGTAACCCGTCGAGCTTAACGACGTTAAACAAAAGCCAATTACTTGTATATTAGCTGAGTTTTTACATTTTTGCAATTTAGATTAGTTTGATTTTCGTAATTTTATTGTTTTTATTAAGAAATGAGGAAGGGTAGTTGTTTTTGATGATTTCAGGGGTAAAAAGGACTTGAGTTTGGGGTCGATTTGGCGAAAATAGAAGAAAAATTGGTTGGATGTCCAGGAGAAACCGGGAACCCGGTTTCGCAAAACCGGGAACCCGGTTTTGGAGCTGGAACCACCCATTTTAACGCAACACTTGGCGTTTTTGGGTAATATCACAGCGTCGGAACCGGGAACCCGCATTTGGCAAAACCGGGTACCCGGTTTTGGTGCTGTGATTTCTGAAAATCCCTGACCCAGCGTCTTGGTGGCTTGCGTTTTCGTGCGTTTTAGTTCGCGCAATCGACACAAATCCGGGTACCCGCATTTGGCAGAACCGGGTACCCGGTTTCGGAGCTGTAAACATCCAAAAGTTCTGGTCCAGCGTCTTGAGTTGCTGCGTTTTGGCGCGTCTTGATTCGCGCCAGCGAGAAAATCCGGGAACCCGCATTCCACAGAACCGGGTACCCGGTTTCGGCGAAGAAAATCCCTGACCCCGCGTCTTGGGGTCCAGCGTTTTGTTGCGTTTTGAAAAAAAAAAAAAAAAAAAAAAAAAAAAAAAAAGTCCACAATTATTTTTCCGCGCCGTCACAGCGACGCGGAACCGGGAACCCGGTTTGAAAGCTGTGAGAGGCGGTTTTGATGTGTTTTAACCTAGTTTTTAGCCTCTTTTCCAAGTCTTTACCTAAAAACGCACCAATAGCCTCCCCACCTCCGAAATTCATCTACCAAAACACTATATATCATCAAATCCTACCCTCTTTCACCACAAAAACATAAGATCAACTCACCTCCTCTCCAAAATATCATCAAATCCTTAGTTTTTCCCAAGATTCTTCTTCACCCAATTCCTTAAATTAAACCCAATTCTTTCTTCTCCCATACAAATTAACCAAGACCCATCTCATATTTCACCGAGTTCTTAAATTCTTCAACCTCAAAACATCAAAATTCTAAACTTTTCCCTAAGTTTTTCATTATTTGAAGTTTTGAGTTTGGGGTGAAAAGAGATGACTAACAGAACCGGTGATTTCCGAAGAACTGCTCCTAGAAGAAAGACCACCATTGGTGGTTCTCAAGAACAAGCTATTGAGATTCCTGATTCGCGTCCTAAACGAAAAATTGAAGTTAAGCTTGGTTCTAACAGAAAAGAAATCACAGGTCTAAAGAGAAGATTGATTGATGAGATTGAAAGTGAGAAGGAACCAGAAGAGGAAATTGCGAAGAACATTGAGGAAGAAACTGAACAAGAGATTCCGGAAGCACCCGTTACGAAACCTCCGCGTATGAAGATGTGGGCCCACAAGCCTAAGAGGGTTTACACTTGTTGGAATACTCAGGTTCGTGAAAGAATTGAATTTTTGAAATTTGGTGAGGAGACGAATTTTCCTAAGGGTATTATGAGTAGTGATTACAAGGAATATGCTGTGACATGTGCTAAGTTTGGTTGGAAAGAGTTACAAGAAAGGAAGCTTGAGTTTATTCCTACTTTTGTGCGAGAATTTTACGAAGGTTTAGCTACCTCACATGATGCCATTGATATCCGCAAAAAGGTAGTTCCTTTCTCTATTGAACGTATTCGGAAATCATTGAAACTACCCAACTTTTCTGGAACATGCCCCCTCCAAGAAACTCTTAATGACCCTTCTTTTGATTTTGAGTCCCTTTGGGGGACCGTGCTTGTTAATGGGACTAGCCCAATTCCTGAAGGTGAAAGGTATCCTGGACAGTTTTACAGCAGTAGTTTGACACCTCGTGCTAAGGTTTGGTCTCGTTTCATAATACCCACTTTCTTTGGTATTAAACACACTTCCGAGTTGAAGAAAGAGCACATATTTGTTATTAAGTGTATTTTGGAGGAGAAACCATTTGATGTTGCCAAGATCATTTATGATACAATCATGGAGTTCGCGAAATCACCAATGAAACAACAAAATCTGAAGTTTCCTTGTACTATTACTCAGTTGTGTCTAGACGCAAAGATTCCGCGTAAGAACACAGATATTGACATTGTTTCAGTTGGTGTGAGTATAGCTTTGAGCACAATCAAGAACATCCATGAAGAGGCAACACGAGCTACAAGAAGTCCAAGAACTCCTCAATCAAAGAAAGCGAAAACTGTACCTGAGTTGGAAGCGAAGATTCAGGTGTTGGAAGAGAATCAGGAGAGGATGATTGCTACCTTGGGAAACGTTACAAAAGAATTGGACCTGCTTCGAAATTTAATCCTAGGCGTAAATACACTTCAAAACGCGATTTATGATGCTGTTACGCGAGATAAAGGTCCAGAACGCAACACCGATAACCAGCCTCGCGCTGGTTAAGATACGTTTTCTAAACTTTCCTCTTAGTGTATATTATTTTAAATGCTTTATTGAATCTTTTCGAGTCGTGGGGACACGACTCATTTTTGAGTTTGGGGTGGGGTTCGTTGCCTCATCCCAATTTTTATGTGTTATTTGCTTTATTTGCTTTCAATAAAAGAATTTTCGGAGTTGCGTTTGACTATAGAAATTTTTAAATATCCCTTTAAGCATACTTTTGATAAATCTATGATAGTAAATAGTGGACTTTAGGGATTGATATAAAACGCACTTACAATTGCATGCGAACATAGGTAATTGATAGGAAAAATTAATGAACAATGCAAATGAAGTAAGCTTGTACTCAAGGAATATGTTTTGTGTGTAGAACGTGAAATCCTAATTAGTAGAGAACCCACCTAGATATGAACTAAAGACAAGCTATGTACTTAGGAAAATGATAGGGGCAGTTCTTTGTTAGCCATTTGTGCCTTTTTAGCCTTCTATCCCTTGTATTAATTATTATCCGTCTTAGCCCACTTTGAGCCTTTAGCCTTTTCTTTGTAGCCACGATATAAGCCATTATCCCTTAGATTATTAGGCATGACCATATGACCCGCACTTGAATCACAATCCTGAGACATGTCTCGAGCTTGAGTTTGGGGTGGTGGGACCACATCTGGGGAATTAAATGGGTAGGGATCGATGTGCTTTGTATTGTAGCACAATTGCAGATGATATATACTTGTAACCCTTTGCCGGGAATGAAGAAAAATGAAAAAGAAAAAAAAAAAAAAAATGAAAAATCATACAGTAGGAACCGGGAACCCGGATTCTTCAAAACCGGGAACCCGGTTTGCTCCTGCACACAAAAAAAAAAGAAAAAAAAAAAAAAAAAAAAGAAGAAAAAGAGAAAAGAAAAGAAAAAAAAATATATGAATAAAACATCCGGCAAAGTGGAATTTTCTGAAAATCATCTTATTTATAGTGGGTAGACATGGGACGCTAAATTAGTGCGTATATGGGTGAGTGAGAACATCTTTTTGAGCGTTAACTCAAGCTCGAGGACATTGTTGATGGTAAGTGAGGAGAGAGCCAAAAGCTCACTTCAAATTTACCAAATATACATCCATACCGTCCTTAAGCCATTATTATAACCGTAAAGACCTCGTGATTCCTAAGTGCATAGTGAATTTATTATTCTGTTGATAGGGAATACACTAGGTGGAGCGTTCAAAGCGAGTTAGGATTAATGACCACCCTATAGCCATCATACCGAGATGAGTACAAGCGTAACCTTCAAGCATTGCGACTTTAATTTTATGATTGAGATTATTTACGTTTGATGTTGCATGATTAGTGTATGTGTATATTAGTTTCTAGAGTTTGTTATATGAGATTTATTTTGAGAATTGCTTTAGGGTTTATTTGCTAGCTTCTATGTGTTTATACGTTTACTTCTACCCCTTTGTTTTGTTTTACTTTGTCGGGACGACAAAGGTTTGAGTTGGGGGTCTTGATGTCTCCCTAATTGTTCTTATTTTAGACCCTTGGGAGACATCATTTTTGGTGTTTATTTGATTAATATGATAGACTTTTGGACTAAATTTGCAATAATCCGGAATTACCTTTTTATTTCTAGCATTTTTAATTTATTAAACTTTTGCGCGTAATATTGGTATTTTTAGTGTAAAGTTTACAGGTTTTAGATGTTAGCTAGGAGAGGAATCCGAGGAGAAAGTCAAAGATCGTGAATTAGAGTCAAGACTTGAAGACAAATCCCGAAGATATTATTTTTAGAGCTGAAAATCCACTTTCCAGGCCATAGATTGCTGATTTCGAGGCGCTTAAGCGATGATTTAGCCGCTGACCTTTGAAGAGAAATCATTCCTTATCGAGTTACGGAACTTTAGCAACTGGAATGAGGTCAATCGGAGTTGTAACGCATCGGGAAAAGCTGTTTTAGTGAAGGCCTATCATCAGTTACGGGATTTTGGGCTTAGAAAGTGGGCTTGGACATTTAATTAGGCTTTTATTTTCTGGTCCAAGCCCTAGTCCGAATTTTTACTTATAAAAGGAGGTCTGGACTTCTATTTTTCACACAATTCACATTCCACAAGATTAAACACCAGAGAGAAGCAACAGAAGGAAGAAAGAAGAAGCTACAAGAGCTGGAGTGGGTCTATAGCTCCGTTCGTAGTCATTCCAATTCCGGAAATTAGGTTCTTTTCGTATTTTAATTTTGTAAACAATATGAATTCCAATTCTTTTAATTTAGTTTTGAATTTTAATATGAGCTAAGCTTTCATTAGTGCTTGAGAACAAACAATGGGTGAATCCTAGTTTTATTTTATAACGAATGTTGAATTTGGGTTTCTGTTAAATTAAATTAAGTCAGGTCTTTTACTCTTTTCGACAATTTATGATTATTTACTGATTTTAGAGTCGCGAACTAAAATTAGGTATTAGTATCTAAGCTATTCCACATATGTGGCGTGTGGATCATCTTGACGGGGGGTTTAGGTACAGAATTAATTGTTCAATCTAGGATAAAAACTATTGATTCTGACGAACTTAGTTAATCCTAGGGCCAAAGTGGTAATAAATCTTAATCATCCAACGGTGGATCATATTTACCCTGACGGGACTAGTGACACTTTAGGATTGCCTTGTAGTCCACCCTGACGGGGGTATAAGGAATTTAGAATCCCGACCATTGTAATTGACTGATTTAGCCCTTAAACAACATAAGTTAGAAAGTAAAATTAGGAGGATCCTTGCGTTCTCAAGTACTACATCTCATATTGCGTTTTCACTTATTTTACTTGCGTCTTATCTTTTACTTGCATTTAATTATTTGTCTTTCATTTATTTAGAATTAATAAACAAAACCAAAACAAACAATTTATTATCTTTCATTTCCATAAGTGCATCAATCACTACTTGCTAAACATTGTGATCAACCATCCGTCCTTGGAACGAATCTGATTTATCAGAATTACTACTTGGGACAACCGTACACTTGCGGTTGTGGTTCGATTAGCATTTGCATTTATTTTTAGAACTCACAAAGGACCACCAAACACCTATAAATACACCCTTATACCATTGTAAACATGTCCTTGCTCAGTTTCAAGCTTAGGATTAGTCCTTACTTGTATTTTCTCAGTTTTAAATAATAGCTTAGTCCTTATATTTATTATTCATCCTTAGAATCAAGTTATTCATCCAAGAAGCAAGCTGACCTATAGAGGAAGACAAGAAGCACGAAGTTGGAGAGTGACAAACTCCTCTTCTACATCTCAGATTCTCTATATTTAGGATAATTAGTTATAGATTTATGCTCAACCATATTTCTAAGCTTTTATTCTGTAAGTTTTACTTTTAATTGTTGGGTTATTATTTTGTCTTTAATTCCATAATACTATTTGTTATTTTAATTGAATTGAGCTTGGCGTATATTGTTATTATGTGTTTTGACTTATTGTTTCAACCCTAGATTTGGCCAATCTTAGGACTATTCTTAGTTATTGACAACACCACATAATCGTCTAGTTTTGATCATTTGCCTAACTAGATAGGCATAAAGGTTTGATTTAACCACCAATCATTACTCAGGAATCCTTGGTAGTGGAGAGGTTGCTCCTAAGCCTAATAGAGGCTAGGTAGAATTTAGAATCCTGGTTAATATATAATGCTTAATCTGTGACAGGTTAGAATAACAGGTTAGTAATAGATTCATATTAGTGACCCTGATCTATTAGACTTACATCCATATTTATTTATCTGCATTCTTATTTATTAATTCTCATCAGATAGTTATCTATATTTTTTTATATTTTTATCTTTTATTCTAAAACATCTAAATTCATCTAGGCTTGTTAAATATAAATAGATCTAACGGATACAATCCCTGAGAACGAACTTGACTTATCATTAAAACTTGCAAACGATCTGTGATACTTGCAGTGAGTTTCGTGGTTCTCAAGGGTGTGTGCTCTTTATTATTATATTTATTTATCTATTATTTTATCACACCTTTGCCCCCGCCAAGTTTTTGGCGCCGCTGCCGGGGATTTATCTTTAAGTTAAATCTATTTTATGTTTATTTAGTGTAGAAGTTTTTATTTGTTTTCAGTATTACGCGTTTTTTTTTTGTTTTAGTCTTTTTCAGGTTTTAGATGGCTAATCAACGGTTAGAGCTAGGTTTTCCTAGCCAATTCCGAGTTCAACGCGTTGGGATTCGCATCCCAAATATTCAAGCCGTTAGATTCAAGACCGATCCTGACCTGATTAATCAATTCGCGAGCTATGGGAAATTTAATGGTGATAAAAATCAAGATCCGGTCAGATTTGTTCAGAAATTCTTGCAATTTTGTGATGCCTACATTAATGAAGGTGTTACACAAGAACATATGTATTATTTAATGTTTCAATTTTTCTTGACCGGGAAAGCAAGCGATTGGTTAGATGATCAACCTCCCGAGCTAATAACAAATTGGGACAAGCTTCAAGAAAGATTCCTTGATAAATTTTATCCTACGAGTATTCGAACGAAGGAACTATTGGATCCTATGAATTTCTTACAAGAAGCTGGAGAGAGTGTTGGCGAAGCATGGACGAGATTTCAAAAGATGTTGGCAAGATGTCCAATACATGGATACACACCAGAATTACAATTGTCCATGTTCTATAATGGACTCAATAGAGAGTCAAGGCTGAGAGCAAATGATATGGGTCGTGGTAATTTTGACTCTATGGATCCAAAAGAAGCAAAGAGTGGTATGGAAACAATCATTGAGACCGAAATAAGTTGGCCACAAGAACAAACTCCTACCACTTACGAAGAAGAAGAAGCGAGGATTTCAAGCCTGCAAGATCAAATACAACAACTCGCTATAACAATTAAGGAAAGCATCCCAATGCCATCTCAACGGTTATACCTGCAAGAACAAGCCTATGAAAATCACGCTAATCATCCACCGGGGTGCAGTGTGCATAATTTAAGTCAAGCTCAATCATGTCCTCAAGAAGAAATCACTAAGTTAAAAGAGACTATTACTCAATTCATCAACTTCTCGAAGGATAATATGAGCAGACTTGAATCAAAGATCGATGCATTAGTAGTGCAAAACCTGCAACAACATAATCACTTTTTAGAGAAGAATGTTATGCGGCTCACTACAATCATGGAACAAATGCAAAGTCAACTTTTACAATTGACCCAAGATACAACGTCTAATATGAAGAAGATCCAATACGTTGACGACAAGGTTAAGACTATTAGTCTTCCAGCTGAAAAGATGAACGAAGCGCTACCATCTCCCTCAAAAGGGGATGTTCTACAAATTAAGTCAAACATAAGTTGGATGAACTTAGATGAGATAATTGTTGCAGAATGTGTTGAAGAAGTTGAACAAGATAAAAGTAAGAAGCCAAGAGGGGTTAATGGACCAAGAATTGAAGAGAGAAGTAGATCAAGGCAGCCACCCATACATTGCCACTATCCCGCTTATCCAAAGGAGCAGCAACAGAAGTGTATTGAGGCGTTAAAACAAGTGAAAATTAACGTCCCTTTACTCGAAGCTATGAAAGGAAGGCGAAACTAGGATCGATTCTTTATGGAGGCACTCTCCAATAAAGAAAGGTTCACAAGATCCAAATTTGTGACACTCAATGAAGGGATATCAGCACAAGTTCAGCAAAGATTACCACCGAAGCTTAAAGATCCTGGAGGTTTCAACCTCCCAATCAAAATAGGTGGCATATTTCATGGAAAGGCTATGTGTGATTTAGGGGCAAGTATGAATATCATGCCCAAAAGTATATTCAAGAAGATTGGTATTAGTGATGCGAAACCGACATCCGTAATCTTACAACTTGCGGATCAATCAACAGCAAAGCCGCGGGGAGTAATCGAGGACGTACTCGTTCAAGTAGGTAACCTTGTTATTCCGACGGACTTTATTATTCTTGACTATAAAGCAGATAAGAACGTCCCATTCATTCTTGGGCGTCCATTCCTAGCCACCAGCGTTACTATAATGAATGTGAATGAAGGAACCGTGACTCTCCGTATTGAAGATAACTCTGAAACGTTTTATGTTTCGGGGAAGAAAAATAAAAATGAGTCAAAATAACTATATCCAATCAGATTGTAACCAAGAAGCTAGAACCTGTAAGCTCCCAAGAAACCATGGAGAAAAGGATTGAGTTTAGGGTAGGAGACGAGGTAGCATGGAAACCTCCCTTCAAACATAACAGTTCTTGGAAGGGGCCATACATTATCACGCAAATCATCTCAGAAGGAGTGGTCGAAATAAAAGAACAAAAACCCATGGCCACGTGTTCAAGCCTCCGGTATTTTAATGTAACTTGGATTCCATGAACAGCAGCTCCGGTATACCGGGCCACATGGCCGGTATACCGCCCAACCCCGCTGGAGAGAGAAAAAAAAATCTGGACACAATCTGAGAAAACTTCGGCAAGTCATATCTTTGCGCTCGGATGTCAAAATCAGGGGATCTTTGAGCCTAAACTGCATAACTTTTTGAGATCTAGCTGTTGGGGAGGTTGTCGTTCTCGACCGGTATGCCGGCCAGAACTCCGGTATGTCGGCCAGAAATCCGTGCCCACGGGTGCGGGTCACGTGTTCTATGCCGAGAGGTACATTTCAAAAGCAAGTAGCTCCGGTATACCGGGCCCTACGGTCTGTATACCGCCCGACACTGCTGGAGAGAGGAAATTTTCGCGTTTTTCAGGTTATAAGAGAGAGGAGGTTGCTCTATTACGAATTTTTCAATCCTTAAGCTTCTCCTTCTTCCCCAAACCTCTTCCAACTCCATTGAAGCTTCATCAAACCTTCCCGAATCATTAAAACACTACCAATCACAATAAAAACACATCCAATCCTTTCTCCAAATCATTACAAGGAAGATTCAACCACCCATATCATACCAAAACACATTAAATCCAAGAATCAAAAGCTTAAATTTCAGAAATTCATCCTACAATTTCTTAAATCCATACCAATCCATGAAGAATCCATCTTACCCACATAGAGGATCATCATCAAATCACCTTTCCTAGCCCAAATAAAGCTTGTACAACCAATAATCAAGAGTTTCAAATTTCAAGAGTGGTTAAAGCTTTGAGTTGGGGGACAATGGAGATGATTAAGAGAACATAAACAATATCTACTGAAAGGGAGATGAAGAAAAGCAAGGTATTGGATTTAATTGGCAAGAAATCAAGTGAGAAAAGTGCTAGTTCCAATACAAAGGGTAAAACAAGTCAAGAAAAGAGAGGTCAGCATACTGTATTGATTCAATAGGTAAAAAGGTTTCAAATTTAGTGAAGAAAACAACACAACCTCTACAAATCGAAGACCCTACACCCGAAGAAAAAGAGAAAGCTTCAATGACCATGATAGCTTCTCCGATGGAACAATTAAAGGAACTACCTTTTTCTTATAAGAAAGTATTTGAAGAAGAAGTTGATAAAGGAGAATACAAGAAGATTCGTGGAGATTTGGAAAGATTGGGTAGGTCTACGTTCATGGTAAGACGTTCTAAAAAACGTTCTTTTTGTTGAATTGTATTTTGTGGAGGAGAAAAAGAGGATGTGGCACAGTTGATCTATGAGGAGGTGATACGATTTTTGATCTCTCCCATGTCGTTATTTAATGCAATATCCTACAATGATCACGTGTCTTGATCGGAAAACGAATATGATTATGGGTGAAGAAGAAACACGTGAGTTTAAGATGAGTAACAATATTGACAATGCTTGGATCATTAAAGTTTTGAGAGTAATTACGCAACTTTCAAAAGAAGAAAAAGAGTACATCATAACACTCCGTGAGCAATTAAAGAAGATCCAGCAAATCCTATCTTGGATGTAGATAAGGCGAGGTAATAGCCTCGAAGAGTATGTTTTCCTACCATTTCTTTATGTGCAATATGTGTGCTAATTTTATATTTTTTTTTTCTTGAGTCTTTTTCGAGTCGTGGGGACACGGCTCATTTTTGAGTTGAGGGTGGGGATTCGTTGTTCTCAGCTTCCTTTTTGTTTTTGCATAAAATTTAAAATTTTTGGGTTGAAATAGGCATGGAATATGTTGAATGTACCTATTTGAGCATGATTTAATTAAGTTAATGATAGTGTGTAGTATGTTTTTGAAAGATGTCATAAATATGTTTAGTATGCATGTATGAAAACAGGAAATAAAAGATAGAAAAGTTAATGAGCAATGCTAAGAAATTATGTTGAAACTTAGGGAGAGTTATTTGGTGTGTAGAACGTGAGGTTTGAAATTAGTTGAAAACCCACTTGTCTATGAACTAGTAGTGAAAAAGTAACAAAATCCGGTAGTTAGAAAAATGAATAAGGCAGTTCTTTCATATTGAAGCCACTTGAAGCCTTTTATACCTTCTCACCCTTTTTATTTGATTATTGTTATTATTTATCCATCTTAGCCCCTCTGAGCCTTTCTAAAGCCTTTTATTTAACCACATTATAATCCATACCCTCAGTTTGTAGGACTTATCTATATGACCCACACTCGAATCGCAAAACCTGAACCAAGTCATTTTTAGAGCTTGAGTTTGGGATGGTGGGTTTCATCATTAGGGAACATTGGGATTTGGGAATTGTAATTGTGATTTTATTGATGATGAAAAAGTTAATATTGTGACCCTTTGCCGGGGTAATAGTGAATGGAAAAGAAGCTACGAGCTAAAATTGCCAACAAGGGCGTAAAAAGAAAAATATATATGTAAAAAAAATAGCGTGATATCTCGAACATTAAAAAGAGAGTCATAGCTATACAAAAGAAAAAATTGATATGAAAAGAATATATATTCAGACCGGTAAAGTGGAATGTGTATATCATCACAAAAGGTTTTATTTGGGATTATTAGGGATGCACATCAAAAGCATCAATAAATTGGGTTGAGTGAGAACATCTTCGAGTGAAAACTCAAGCTCTAGGGTGAATTATTGATGGCTAGAGAGGAGAGAGCCAAAAGCTCACATTTCATTATCCAAATATACCACACCGTCCCTAAGCCAAGTTATAACCAAAGACCTTAGGATTTCTAACTACTTGATGGAGAAACAATTGAGCTATTAGGTAGTAGGTAAGTGGACCATTGAATGCTATATTAGGACCTATGAACAGCCTATAGCCATTAGCATGAACTAAGTTATCAACCTCTCCTTCTGGCATTGCAAAATTAATCTTAACTTGAATTCATGGAATGTTGATTATGTGTATATTAAGCATACATGTGCATTATTTCTTGAGAATTACTACATGAGACTTTTTGGATATTTATGCTCTCGGATCATTCATTATATTCTGTTCTTATTCTCCTCCTACTTCTTCCTCTTGTTGATTTGACTACCCTACTGTTCTTTAATTTTATTGTATCGGGACGATACAACTTTGAGTTGGGGGTCTTGATGTATCCCTATTTGTGATGATTTATTATTAGTTGGAGACATCATTTTAGCTGTATTTATTAGTGTATAGGTCGATTTTCTCATGATTTAGTACACTTTCCTATTTTGTGTCTTGAATTAATTATTTATTATTTTTAGAGCATATTGGGTTTAATTATTTATTTAGTGTGAAGATTTAGAGATATATGGTAATTAATTAGAGTCCAAGTTGGTTCCAAGAGATAAAGGAAAGAAGATAAACATGGAAATTGAAGATAAGGAAGTAAAAGCTAAAAACATGGAAAAGGAAAAGCTGCCATAAATCTGAATTTCAGCACCTACGACCACTAATCAGCTTATATCTCAAAATCAGTGAGGAATTTTGAAGAACGATCAAGAGAAAAGTTAAATATCTTTCCGAGATGATGAATTTCGACTACTCATATGCGTCAAACGGATGAGTATTGAAGCTGCTAGGACCAAAACAAAAACGGGCCTAATTCCATGTTTTAGGGTTACGAATTTGAGTTGGGCTTGGAGTCCACTACTTACCTTTTCCTTCAAGAAAACGATTAGGTCTTCCTATACACTATAAATAAAACCTATTATAATTAGAAAAATCATCCTTGGCCAAACCTTAAGGTCAGGAACAAGCTACAACACAAGAAGAGAAGTCTGGAAGGAGTTGTGCATCAATCATGTCTCCTTCAACCTTTAATTCTGTAATTCTTTTCTTTTATTTTCTTAGTATGAACTAAATTATATTTAGCTTGAGTTTTAGCATATATTTATGAACCCTAGTTTTGGTTGACATCTATCTAATTTGATTGAATTTATGTTTTGATTTCTCTGTTTATGTGTTGGATTTATATTTTGTGTTCTTTATGGTTGCAAACATATAGGATTACCATCATAGTAGTTAGATAACCGGTATGTTTAACTATAGAATTATCACATAACTTCTAGAATAAGGTTGATCTGACAATTCTGCCTAACTAGATAGTCAATGGTTTAGTGTATTGTTATTTAATCAATTGCAAGAACAGTTTGCTTAGGTTCTTATTGACAAAGGTAAACCCTATTTGAAACTACCTAGCGCAATTGAAACCAAACTATTGAAATACTACACGATTCATACCTTACATGTTTAGAACGGCGAAACTAGTGGGGATTACTTGCTAATTACTCAAGCTAAACTATCATACTATCTTCTTTTCTTTTATTTATTTTCTGTCTTTAGTTTATTAGTTTTAGTTTTCTTATTTAAAAAACCAAATAAGTATCTATCTATCTCTTCTGTCTACTTGCGTATTATCTGTTCTAACTCTTATATTTGCACTTGAATATTTGCATAAGTTCTTCTTAACCTTCGTAGTCCCTGAGGAACGAATTCTACTTATTCATTAAAACATGCATACGATCTTTATACTTGCATAACCGTGCTCAGCTTAGGGTGTTTATTTGCACTTATTTTATACATTATTTTATCACACCTTAGGCGACACCAGTACTCGAATTACACATAGTAACTGAAGAGTGATCTGTTCTTTGTCCCGTTTCTTTAACTATTTGCACCACCCCCAGTCCAGTTGGTAGATTCGGCCGCTGATGTGTCACATGTATATGCTATCTTCGTTTGGAACGTTAAGTCCATTGATGCCGGACTTCCTGTGTCTCTCATAGCATTTGTTGATATCCGACTTGTCGCCCAATCTCAACCGAAGCTGACGAGGTTGTCTGCCTTTATTTATTTATTTTTTAGAGGAAAAAATTCATTTATTCATTTTTTTTTCAATAAAACCAACGAAAGAAATACCACCCCGAATTACTAGTATATTTTAAAGAAGAAAGACTAACGAAAAATTCAACCATAGAACACGTCAGACACCTAGAGATGTCGATATTAAGCCTACCACATTTTGCAACTTTGTCATTCATTCATTTCAAATATTATGAAAAAGGTAAGACTTTCATTTTATGTTGGATGATCCAATATTAACATTATAAGCATTTTGATAAAATAAATGTTATTAATTAACTAAGTAGTTGCTATAGTTAGTTTTTTCATGACATGAACATGGGGTAATATGATTGGTATTAGACCATCTAATATTGGATGGAAGTATTTTCCATTACAAAAGAGACTATCCAATGCCTATAATTACAAATTTAACTAATCGGGGCAAATGCAAAAACATTTTAATATAAACAAAATGCTTTTTATTCCTTGTATACCTAACTAATCGAAATCAAGGTAAATTTAACATTACAAGCCCTACTAAAACTTCTTATATCATCTACAAAAAATATAATAGTGTGAGAAGGTTAAACTATATTATGAATAAGAGAATTCATCAAGAAAGTTATCATTCACAATCGTGGAAACTTCATTTAGGAAAGAAGACGTCAAACTACAAGTTTGATTATACCCCCTTTGCTTCAACCTCTAGTGGTGATATAACACTCACACAAGATACAATCCCAACTAAAATATTACCTTAATGATCCCTAACCATTGAAACAATACAAGAGTTAGAATTATGAATATCAAAAGCCCCACCAAATTTAATTTTAAGTTTGTCAAAACTCGGTGGTACCCAACCAGTTTTTGATTTATATGATTCTGAGTGTGTATCCATATACCTCATAATCTATTTGTTGCATATATTTAACCTCAAAATCTTGGTCATCAACTATTGAGTATTCAACATGGATTTTTTTATTAGTTTTTCATAGTCAAATAGGGTCAGGAAGTACTCCTTTAAATATAATTGTGTTCATGTCCTTTCATATATGCCAAGCCAAGTTTGCAGCCAATTCTCCACTAACCTCTTTCAATTGATCCCCTTTATTTAAATACTCAACCAGATGCTCAATCCAACTGGTCATTTGAAAAGTGGGGCCATTACTTGACATAAATTTTAGAGGGGAGGCTAGCCAAACTGCCCTACCCCAGTCACATTGAAATAAAATGTGTTCAGTTGATTTTGAAACTGAACCACATAAACCACAACTAGATTTTGTTGTCATCTTCCTTTTATATCTATTTTCATTTATTAGAAGCCCATCTTTACAAGTTTTCCTTAAAATAAAAATACTGACCCTTGTAGCAACATTCAAACTCCAAATGAATCTGCAATCTCCCTTAGGAGTAATATGAGAAAATTCTCCTTTATCTATAATTTTAATTTTTCCTCCTCCAGTTGTGCCATCCTAAGATGACCATATGCTTCATTTAACTAATAAAACCTGATGGAGAAAGACTCTAAACATGTATATCTATGTTGTAGGGGTAATATGGATATTCAAAATGGTTGCAACAATTGAAGGTGTAAAGTATTTATGTAAACCATCTATTTTCCAGCTAACTATAAGAGGGCAGATGTTGTTTAGTTTTGTCAAATGTTTGTAGCCTGAAATCCAATATGCTTCCCGAATGCTTACATTATCTCCTTTGCCAATATTCTAAAATAATTCTCTGGAAAATAAATCCATCCCAAAAATAATGCTTTTCCACCCTTAAGAGCTATTATTTCTTATTTTTTCTTTTTGACAACACGAATTTGAAAATTATGTCCCCTTCAACATTATGAGGATAATAAAATCTGGTTTTATAAAATATTACATGCATTTGAAGTCAATAAAGCCAAATTATTGACAAGTTGAAGGCACAAAAACACACTATAAACTCCCCTCCATCAGCCAAATCCATTCCAAAGACACAATCATACATCAAATCCTTCAAAAACACCAAGAACTCTTCACCTTAATCCTTTTTTTCACCAAACCTTAAAGTTTATCCATCAAACCTCTCCAATACTTTAGATATCAATGACCCAGCTCAGAACGCATTATAAGTCATATTCATACACCTTCAAGAACACCAAAGTCACTAAATTCATCTTAAACTTTTGGGAGTTCTTGAAGCTTTGGGTTTGGGGTCATCAGAGATGACCATGAAGGGTTGGAAAAGGTACAAAGAACATGAAGAGAAAAGAAAGTTGGGTGTTGAGGGAAGACTTCCATAGAGGAGGTTATGATTTAGAGGGCTAGGAGGAGATGATTAATTAAAGGATACATATGTTCGGGTTGATGAAACGCACTTTACAAAATATGAACTCCATGGTGTATGACCTTTACATCGTGACTAAGAAGATGTCACAACCTCGACAAAATACCTCATGTAATCGGCCTAGTGCCGATCCAGATATGTTTCCTTCTCCCTTTTCTCATTTAGTAGTATATATTAGTTTATTTGCTTTACTGAGACTTTTCGAGTCGTGTAGACACGACTCATTTTTTAGTTTGGGGTGGGGTTCGTTGCCTCATCCCAATTTTATGTGTTATTTGTTTTACTTCTTTAAATAAAAATTAGTTTAAGGAATGCCTTGACTGTAGAGTATTATAAATGTCCCTTTAAAGAATACTTTTTATAAATTTATGATAGAAAATAGTGGACCTTAGGAGCTAATGTAAAACGCACTTTGATTGCATGCAAACATTAGGTACTTGATAGGAAAAATTAACGAACAATGCAAAATAAGTAAACTTGTACTTAAGAAAAATGAGTTGTGTGTAGAACGTGAGATCTAAATGAGTAGAGAACCCACTTAGGTATGAACTAGAGGTAAGCCATGTAATAGGAATATGATAGAGGCAGTTCTTTGATAGCCATTTGAAACTTTTTAGCTTTCTATCCCATAATTTAATATTATCCTACTTAGCACCATATCTAGCCTTTAAGCCTTTCTTTTGTTTCCAAGATATAAGCCATATCCCCTTAATTTATTAGGCATTTTCATATGACCCGTATTTGAATCACGATCCTGAGACATCCTTTTTTGAGCTTGAGAGACAAACTTCCACTAATCTCGCACGCGTTAAAGGGAAAGGATATTCAGCAGCTGTTACTTAGTCAAGTCAAACACGTGGGCAATCAAAAGGTCAACATAGCTGTTACAGAATATTATAAACGTGGGGGTTACAAAGCTGTCAAAACGTCAACCCAATCAAATCATATCCGGGAGAGAATCATGGGATTTAATAGGGGCGTTTCTGAAGGCTTGTGTATTCCACTCCTCACCCCTATATATAGAGCTCCCATTCCACTCTCTACAGCTACGAAAATAACACAACAGAAAAACACTCTGCCTCACCACCTACTCTCTACATTTTTCCTACTACGTTGTAGTTCTGTTAGAGATACCGGTCACACCGGAATATCTTTTTAACAACGGTGACTTTGTTTTTCTATTTCCGTGTAAGTTTGTTATTTCCGTGTAATTTTAATTCGATTTTTGTAATCGTATTTCTTTCCGTGTAATTGTTATTCGATTGTTGTAATCGTTTTTTCCGGATTATTGTAATAGTTAGTTTGTTTCAAAAACTTTTTCCTTTTCATTTGTTTTTCTGGAAACCATTTTTTCATTTGTACAACTGGTGGTTATTTCTAATAACAATGTAATATCCACTAAATAATATTTCATAACACTCCCCCTTGGATATTATTTCAAATACGCATATGATGTTGCCTCGTTAAAAACCTCGCTAGTAAAACCCAATGGGAAAAAAACCAGTCAAGGGAAAAAGAGTGCAACGCGTATGAATCTCCCTCTGAATGTGTGGATAAAGTACCTTGATCATTAGTATTATTGACTTGTCTCATGAAATGGAATTATCTTTGCATAAAATTATCAAGTGCATCCACAAACTATATTGACATGATAATTATCTTGAACTTTACATCTTGGGTTTTCTTGTGAACTTAAATTTGACCAAGTCGAGTTGAATATCCACCAAATTTTTATTGATATGCCTCGTTAAAACCTTACTAGGAAAACCCTGTGGGACAAAAACCGAGTGAAGGAAAAAGAGTACATGATTGTTATCAATACGCTTTTAATTTTCCTCGTTAAAAACTTTGTCAGGAAAACCATGTGGGAAAAAACCTTGACGAAGGAATAAAGAGTGCAATACGTGTTGTTCTCCCTCTCATGTAAACGTATATGTGATGATCTTCACTTTCGAATATAATCTCGATATTCAGTATCTTACACATTTTTATAATGGTAACTATACTTTCAAATTAAACAATATATGAAGTCATATCGTCATATAACACTGGAATGATCCACAATCATGTGCAATTTAGAGTAGTAAGTATTCATGCATGTAATTATAAATAAACACATATTCTACTTATGAAATATAAAACAAATATATGGCAGATTACATGACAATATATCAGACAAATAAAGATTGTTAAAGACAACAAAAGTAATACAAATATCATTCTAATATATCCCGGGATTTATGTATACGCGTTTTTAGTCTTCTAAAGACATTCATGTAATTTTTCGTATCACATGATAAATATTGGTAAATTTATTTTACCATAAGACGCACATGGGATCCTATATTAAACTTTCAGGCAAATATTATCCACCAAAAAAAGTACTTCATATATTCACATTGACTGTGTGAGTATGATTATGCCTGACCGCGTCTTATTATATTTGGCCAATTAATTATTTTTTTCTAGTCGACATTATAGAATGGACTTCGATTCAAGATCCTCTTTTTTGTTTAGTAACTTTTACATGATCATTTGCACATATTATTTGATCATGATCAAGTTGTTTTTCGATTCCATATATTTCTGTAGTAATATAATTGAATGAGATTCTTTTATCTCAATTTCTCAATACTGAGAAAATATTCAGGTACCTGGTACTCTTTCTAGAGTACTATTCTTTAGTTATATTTTCTACATTATCTCATGATAATTTTAGAAGTGCCAACTTACTCATACTGCTCAATAATATGATATTTTGGAACCGACAGGTCGACCACGCTTTACGTGTTGCAATGTATTATTTTTTTAAAGGATATTAATTTGGGCAGGATCATTTCAAGGTGAATACGTGACTTAGTCACTTATGAATACATCTTATTTTTACAATGAGCTCATAACTTATTTTCGAGAATGAAGATGCATCTTATAAAAGATTTTTCAGCTCCCCTCTTATCATGAGAATCTTACTTTATGCATAGTATTTCAGTATACATATTTTTCAGGTGGCAAACCCAAAATACATATCAATCATTGTAGATTGAAAATAGATTCTCATATTTGTTCGTGATCTCAACTTTGTGCATAATGGTGGAATATTTATATTTTATGTTGCACAAGTAACAAAATATAGATGGATACTTTTGGTCTTTGACCAATGAGGGTATTCATGATTTTTAGTTGGACTTTTTTTTCAATATGACCGTATATATGTATAAAATTGTATGTTGATAAGTCATATTAGGCGAATTCACAACCAATTGTCTAGCAATTTTCTATTTTAAGAAAATATATATTCTGCTAGACCATATATTTCTTCCCCTGAATTTGGCTATTGACTTCAAATAGTACAAATAAATTGGAGATAGCCTGGTAATATTTATTTTAAGATTTAAACAATATTGATAAATATTGTATTAGTGGTTGTGGTTATAATCATGATTATATTCATGATAATAAATTTATATTGATAAACACGACGAAAAAGCCTAACCTATCAAAAGATTAGGGTCATCAAACTTATATCACTTCATGTGATGGTTTTGACCGATTAGTCATGTTGATGAGTTTTTATTAAAGAATAATATCAACTTTTTTGTGCATCTCGAGCATATGAAACATCTCAATTCAAGATATTTTGTCATTCTATTTTTGAAATTTAATCGAGTTGGACTTGCTCATATATTATCCTTTGAGAAGAAACGATAAAGATTTAATATCCTTCATAGAAGTATAAGTTTATCCTCTCGTAATTGATTTAATATTAGATTTATCCAAATGACATTTGTCACAAAAGAATTATGTCAAATAATATTGTACAATTATGACATGATGATTGATTGGTCTAAGACACCATATTCAAGTTACACAATTTGTAAGAGGGTGGTGGTTCAAATCCCACTTCTAACATTTAATTTTCTTGTAATTAAAATGTCAATTTTGATCCTATAAGGATACATTTCAGAATTTATCTTTCTTTTTGTTTTCATGATTCAATAATCATGTCAAATACTCTTTCGCAATTTCAAGCTCACGATTTTTCTTGTGATAACGTGTTCTTTTCAGGAATACGCAATTATTTCTCCAACCCCGTATGATTTTCAAAGTAGGTGACAAATATAATGTATAATTGTTCATTATATCAAACGAATTTTTTGATTCGTGATAACTATATAAATCATGGGATTAGGCTTTAAGCCTCATTTGAGATAATGTTGAAGAAATATCTTTTTTTTACACAATCGTTCTTAGATGTGTTACTTTCTTCTCAAATTATTATTTTTCACTATCATTTGTGACATTTATATGTCTTTCAAGGTCATGTCAAACGAATATTTTAACATTCAATATTTCATAGAAATGATAATAGATTTTTTTTTTTCATGTCATCAAGATGTATTTGAGAATTTAAGAGAATTCATCTCAATACTTATTTGCATGATTCAATAAATCATTTTTTTCTATAAAATATTAAGACTTTAAGTCTATAATTAACGATATTATGATAAATGAATTCCATAATCTTTCACATATGCTTTCGCAATTTCAATCCATTTTTTTTATTGTGGTGTATTTGGATTACATGACCAATTTTTTTCATATAAGCCTTATTTTCTCACTTGATTTCAAATTCAAGATATATGACAAAAATATTGCTCAATATATGAACGAAAATTTATTTCGTTAGACTCATTTTCATGAATCATACTTTTGTAACAACTAGGCTTTGAATAATTTCACCATGAATTATTATCAAGTTGGACATTTCATAATGGTTTCATCAATTGTTTCTCATCAATATTCAAATTTTTTCTTGATAAGTTCATTGAAATATTTTTTTTCTTTATATACAACTCAAAAGTTATTTTTTTTTTCATAAACAAGACGAGTTTCACATTGCTTTTAAGCAATCATACTTTATAAATTGAAGCAAACATTCAGTTGCTTATTCTCGTCATTTTTATCAATGATTGTAATTCTTTTCTTGAAGCAAACTTGTACAATTTCAAGTTGAATCTTCTCTTTCAAAATCATATATTTGAAGAGGCATATGAATTTCAATTAATTTTTACTCTCTATTAGAATATATTTTCAAATAGAGATGAAGTAATCAATTGTATTATAATATAACATAAAAAATTAAAAGAATATATCTTACCTCAAGAATTACTTACCTTTATATAACAAAAAAAAATTATGAAGAGTCTCAAAATTATATTAGCTCGGCTGGTAAAGTCGTGCTGATAACGTGTTGAAACAATATGTAAAATAAACTAATTGATGAGAGGCTATATGGAGATAAGAAGAGTATATTATAATATGTGGATTTTCATCTTACTTTGAGGAAATGTACCCTTTATATAGGCAATATGAGATTATCCAACTACCCTACTAATTACATAATAAGTAGGATGTTACAAGGGATAAATGTGAAGGTTACACCACCCCACTACTCTATAATAATAATATCCACTAAATAATATTTCATAACATAGATGAATTATTTTCAAATGATTTTTGTATAATTGTTGTACATATATTAACTTATTTCGATATTTATTGATAAATATAGCATAATATTATTTATATATAATTAGTTGATTTTTTTATTAAACCGTAAGAGGCCTTATTTTTTTTCATCTTAGATATCCGAGATGGTCGGGCCGGCTCTGATGATGTTTGTACTGATTTCAACCCACGCTTTGAAGCTGTTACATGAGATCCTTTCTGAACTCCCACATTACTACTATACCTTGATTAGATTTGATTATACAAAGCTATGTAAAGAATTTCAAGTGTGGGTGGCTGCTAGTTTTTTCTTTCTAATAAGCAAAGAATTGTTATATTTGATAATATATATATATATATAACAAACTTTACTAAATATTATAAAATTGTCACCGTCTTTTTCATTGTTCAAGAGAACGTTTTTTACTCTACTGATTAGTTAAGTAAGAAAATGTTATTAATGATATTCTCAAGATCCCAATTATGCATACTAATGAAGAATATAAGATTACTTGGCCAATGACTAAGGATGGGGTATATTCTATTAGGTCTGGTTATCATACACTGGTTAATAATAAAATTGAGAAAGAAGCTCAATCATCAAAAGAAGGAAAACATAACAATCGTCGTTTATGGAACACAATTTATAACTCAAATGTAACGACAAAAGTTAGAGCTTTTGGATGGAAGATTTGTAATGTGGCTATTCCGACTAAGAAGAATCTTCAAACATAAAAATACGTGCAGGATGAACGGTGTGAGTGGTGTGAAGCCAATAAAGAAGATATTGAAAACAAGAGCTCAAATAATCCACACTTATCGGATGATGCTGATTTGATCTGGTTATGTGATGCTTCATTCACCAAGGAATGAGAACCCACATGTATAGGATATATAGCTATTAATCCAGAAGGTATGGTCACACATAAGATTTCTAAAAGATGTATGGTTAGAAGTGATATAGAAGGGGAGTGTTAGGCACTTTTACTTTCAATAAGGCTTGCTTGTAGCCTTAATATCTGGAGTTCCTCCTTTTACTCTGACAAACTTGATTTAGTTCAAGGTATTTCAAAAAATCCAGGTCTTCGATGGCAGATTGCACCAATCATTGTCGAGATGAAGAACTGGCTTGTCAAATTTCCTTTGTGGAAGGCCAATCATATCAACTGATCTTTCGACTCTGCAGCGGATGCTTTGGAAAAATGTACCCGACATACGTCAATCTTTCCCAATAGCAGGATTTTTCTTTATTTGGTTCCGTTAATTTTATGAACTTGATGTGTAACACTTCATAATGGTTTGGTTTCTTATTGACGAAAAATGGGAAAAATATGGATTTCACGTTCTCCAAAAAGACATATTTTAAGTTTTAATTCTGAAAAATTATTTCCAATTCTCCTTAGCCAAATATGTTTGTATTATCATTTTTGGAAATATAAAAAGTAAAAATAGAAAATATCATTTATTTTCGCAAACCAAATAGGGTCTTTTTTTTACAGCGAAAGGGGTTGGAAACCCAAAAGCAAACCAAAACAACCAAACAATCCTATTCCAAGTTTAGAAAATGACGAGCACAATATATAAGTAGAGTTTCCTTGCGATACACCATTAGTTCCATGTCTAGAGCTTTTTTCAAGTAGGTCAACTTTTTTGTTATATTTGCGCCGAAGATGTTGAAGGAGATTGGTCCCGCATTCACAACGATTTGATGAATCTTCTTGATGATCAGGTGAATCCTCCAACTTGCCTCTGACATCGGCTTAATACCTTGAATAACCTCATGGTTATCTGAAAAAAAAGTTTAGTTTCCTCGGATGATTTTTACATATCTTAGTTGCTTCCAATATAGCAAGCGCTTCTCCCTCGAGGCTTGTGTTACATCTCTTGGTAATCTGGGTCTCCTTGTTTCTCCTTGACCTCTTATCTATCAGTATTATCCCAACGCCAACTGGTTCATAGGACACCTTGAAAGAGGCATCACAAAAACATTCAATGACAACTACATGAGGGGGTAGGGGTGGGTTCTTCTCCTAAGCCATGAATATTTGCATTACTAGAACTTTCCAAATGGGTTAAAAGTCTCCATTCAATACCATGTAGTTCCTGCATGAGTTTATTAGTTGCAAAAATAATATTATCACAATCAATAGAATTTTTCACGTGTATAACTTTCATTTTCCCTTTCCAAATATTCCAAATCAAGATCATAGTATAGTCTGAAATAATTCTAGAATCACATCTTGCCTCAACAGAACTTTTAATAATATCAGTACCCAATGTTTGTCTTATCCAATTGGTCAATTTTAATTTGGAAGGTGATGTCTCCCATTTTGTTCTAATTATATGCCTTTAGAAGACATCATTTTAGGTGATTAAGTGACTTATTTGATAGACTTTTAAGCTTAATTGGCTATATTGCATTTGTTCTCCTTGGAATTGTATAAATTGCGTTTTAACGCTTTTGTGCATTAATTTGTTTGTTTTTAGTATAAATATCTTAGGTGCATGGATGTTATGGAGCACCAAGACAAGGAGGATAAATGGGAATTAAAATCTTAGATCGAGCGGAAAAGTCTAAGGCAAGAAAAGATGTTTCAAAGAATTTACTAGAGGAGAGTGAAATCTGGAAGGCTGTTACAAATCGCTGCTTTTGAGCCACTTATCCACTGATTCAGCCTTAGAGTCGTGAAACAAGAATTTTGCATTTTTGAGTCAGGAAGATTTTGCGACAGGAATGAAGCGATTTGGAGTGCGGGCGCAAAAGTTACAGCTGTTTTACTAACATTTGTACATCAGTTACGAGATTTCAAATTAGGATTGGCCTTTTATTTCATTTAACCTATTTCCTTTAAATATAAGAGCCCAATCCGATTTCTCCACCAGATAAAGGCCTTTAGACCTCATTTTTTAGACACAAGTCAGTAACGCTAGAAGAAAAGTCAGAGCAAAATGAGAGAAGAAGCTGAAGTTGGAGAATCAATTTTCTTCCATTAACAGTCAAAATCAATCCTTTAATTAGGTTACCCATTTCATTTCTGTAATTGAATATGAATTATCTTTGTTTATTTTCAGTTTTTAATTTCATTATGAGCTAAACATATTAGTGCTTGAGAATCGCAATAGAGGGATGAACCCTAATTAATTTTTCATTGTTTATGAATTTGGGATTTCCTTAATTTAAATTGAATTGGGTATTTTTTTCATTGGATTTTATTTTATGCTTATTATACTATTTCTTTTAGGAACAACTATAAATAGGTGTTAGTAATCGGGCTATTCACTTATTGGTAAAGTGATCATCCGACCGGTAGGGGGGGTTTGATTACAGACTTAGATAAATATCCATGTAATGTTCGTTATTGACCGACATGTTTAACTAGTTACATAGTCAAAGAGGTAAAAATTTCACATCCGAAGAGGCATATTCGCCCATACAGGGGTTTATAGTGCTTTAGGATAGCTCAAGGTCCACCCGACAGAGGGCTATGAGATATTAGAATCCTGACTAGTATAATAATACCGATTCTACCTTAAACGGAAACGTTAATTAAATTGATTAGGCGGACCCCTTGCGAGACTCAAGTACCCTTCTCGTTCTTGCGTCTACTCATATTTACTTTACTTGTGTTTTGTTACTTGCATTAATTATTTCGTACTTTGATTATTTGCGTCTTAGATTTATAAACAAAACCCAACAAATATTCTCTCATTTATTTTCTTGTCATAACGATTATCCGCACTTATTGCATAACATCATAAGTCATATCCATCCGTCCCTGAGATCGAAAACTCGTTTATCGGATATTACTTGGACGACCCGTACACTTACGATCTGTGTCCTTCCATTTTAGGGGTGTGATTTTATCATACACCATGAGACACCAGAAGGATGATCATGTCCAAATAATTTGACAAATTTTACAGTAAATAAGAAGGTGTTCAGCAGTATCGGTTTCTCCTTGGCACTAGGAGAAGTAATAAGAGTCAACATAGTTCCTCTTAAACAAGTTATTCTTTGTAGAAATTCCATTATTGTAAGTTTTCCACATAAATACTCGTGTCTTATTAGGTGTATTAGAATTTCAGACAACTTTCCAAAGCTCACTTAAGACGTTATCAACATTAGAAGTATTTTGAGGAGATTCAAAGATATTTTCTTTAGTTAAAACATTATAGCGAGATTTAGTGGTGTGCGTACCTTTTTTAGTGTGGGGCCATATTAATTTATCCTTTGAATCTGTATCTAGTAAAATGATCTTATTAATATCTAGAATAATTGGACTGAGAAAAATATTATGGGTCTAAAGTATTATAATTTTTATTTTTATGTTTATAGATTCAATATTTTTTCAACGTGTGGTTCTGTTCATGACCTTGGTGATGTTAGATTAGATGTCCCATCAATTAATAGACATGGAGGAATCAATTGGAGGATCCGCCCCATGATATCCGAGGCATGGAGGTGGATAGGGAGATTCCCGCAATGGAAGGTTAACCAAATTGGAAAAATTTAATGGTATGACGGACATCCTTGCTAAAAGTGTTAGATTTAATCTTGACGTATCTAATTGTCCTACTAGGTCGCTAGTTGAATTTTATGCTTGTATTAATAACGTATATTCGGGTTGTACCAGACATCAATGTTAGACTATTTTATTGACAAAAAAAAAAATGTCCCATCAATTTTTAAACAAAATTACATTTTAAATATTGAACAATGAGGTGTACATCTTTTCTCTTCTTTCATCAAACCCTCTCCAAGCGAATCAATATTTCTGGTTTTTATCCTCGCATGAAGGAAAGGGGGATGGAAACGGACTCAGATGGGGCTTCTACCTCCATCTACAAGAATAGGCTTACTCATCAACAAAATCACAATATTAATTTCTACCCCTTTGATGTTATTGTTTCTTTTTGGACATCTCATGTTGGATTAATACGTTTTGGCTGATCTTTACCACGACTTTTAATTCTCCCAATATGATACAACCATTTGCATGCGTAAGATTTGGTTCAGTTTATTTTAGATGGAGTTCTAGTTTTGTTTATCGGCATTTTTCCATATCAGAGGCAATTGTAAGCATAATAACATGGAATGCATTCATTTAAATTGGGGCAAATTGTTTGCGTTTTTTTCTTCTAGTATGAAAATGACATGTTGTCTTTTCCTAAATCATCGCAAGTGTTTTAATTTTCCACTTGATTGTGGCTTGTTCAGCTGTGTGACTAGGGATTTTTGACATGTTATACTCCTACAGATCTATATGAAGATATAGCAAGTTTCTAGTAAATTGACCTAACTCAACTAGTTATATTAGTTAAGATTTACTTATCATAATAAATAAAAATTATCTTTACTCAAACTTTTATATATATATATATATATATATATATATATATATATATATATATATATATATATCAAAAATAAAGAAATTAGAATTTAAGTAAGATTTGATTACTTTTATTTATATATATAATAGAAAAATTAGTATATAAGTATGAATCAATTATTTAATGAATTTAGAGTCAATTACATATAATTTATCTTTATTATATTTATTTGTAGTCTTATATATCAAATGCTTTAATATTAAAAAAATTAAGTTAAAAGGATAAAAGAAAGAAAACTACGCTATATTTTTTGGTTCATACTTGATGGGGTGTAACATTTTTAGCAAATACTCCTTTATAATACTATTCTTTTTTAATCATAGTTGGGTTAATTTAACTGATCAAAACTTTACGATTTCTTCACCATTTAAAGGTAAGAGGTCTCGAATCTCTCCCTAAACATGGGTCATCTAATTCTATTTACCTAAAAATATACATAGAAAGGCGTATATAATCCCCGTAGAATTAGTCGGATACGATCAAGCAAGCCCGGTCACCTATGTACCCGAAAAAAATACTACTTTTTTTTCAACCTCTATAATAACACGGGACATTGTACGAAATATCAATATTTGCTTACTTAAACCAAAGTTTGTTCAACTACTACTATAAACATACTATATATCAAGGAAAGGTTAACTTTATGCTTCCATTTAATTTGCATAAAACAAATTTACAATCTTATAAAAAAAAAAAAAATCTATTAGGAATTCTACCAGAATTGTTAATTTAGATTAGAAGTTCTAATGCTACATAGCTCTTTTATTAATATTTGATGATAATGGTAACTAAGGATGATAGAAGATGTTATGGAATATTCATTTGGTGTGGGTATTTATATCCTTTTAAGTCTTCCGTAGATGTAAAAATAATTTTGTTTCAAATTTCAAATCGGATACCTAGTTCTAACTCAGTGATGCCTTGACGAAGCGGGATATGGAGGAGATAAAAACAAGAAATCACCGGCGCCGCCAAGAGGAAGGGTGACATGGCGGAGGATAGACAATTGAGGATTGAGAGGAAAAATAGGAGAAAAAAAAAAGAAAAGGAAAGGAAAAAAGGAAAAAAGAAAAGGATTTATAAGACCATCTCCAGCAGATGCGTCAAATGGATAAATACGGTAAGTTTTGAATGAAAATAGAGTAAATGCTCAAATTGTTCACTCCAAGAGATGCGGTAAATATTGGGACCCACAAAAATATCCGCTATATTCATTTCCATATACGCTACTTTCATTGCATTTTTTTCATACGGTATATAATATTTTAATCAATTATAAGATTCTTTATAAATAAAAACACTTTTTTATTTACCAATATAAATAAATAATACACAATAAAAATATCAAATATATATATATATATAAATCTAATATTTTTTTTAAAATTATATAAATTGAGGAAAAGAAAATTGAGATTAATCAAGTTTTTTTTAAGTTTCATTGGTAAATTTTATATTATATTTATAATCAAATCTATTTTTTAATACATTATTGAATTTTAAATTTAAATATTAAATAAATATTATTTATGTACATAAATATATATATATATATATATATATATATATATATATATATATATTTAAGTAAAAGTAATTTTTTTATTTAAATTAAGTAATAATAAAATTAAATGTTATTATTATTACTATTATAAGTAGTACTTTTATTTATATTATTATAAAAAATAATTAAAAAAAATAAAATTATAAATAAATAGTAGATATGAAATATAATTATAGAGTAACTGAAATAGTAAAACTGGAAATTGATACGGTATATTTATGAAGTAGCTATATTTTGATACGGTATAATGAAATATAGAGTATAAAAATAACGCATCTGCTGGAGATGGTCTAAGGAAGTTAAAAATTATAGACTAAAACATAGAATAAGTATAATTTATTTAGGAAAGGACTTATAACTGAAATCATATTTTCGTACAATATTTTAATTGAATTATGTGTAATGATTAATAAATTGAGTTGAATTATATATCTAATACTTATTATAAAATCTATTTGATAGATACTTAGGCTGATGGTACGGATGAATATCAAGTTACTTAAACAGTTCATATTGAAATTTTCCTATAAAGATATGAGAGTTGTACTTCACAAATTTTTCACTAATTAGGTTAAACCAAAATTCAAATGTACGTCATTTATTAAATTTTTTAAATAATGGTTTTCATTTCTTGTCATATATATATAATGTACGATTTTAACAATATCGAGCAATGAAGGTATCTTTTACCTTCATAATTACTTGCTTATTTCTTTGCATCAAATTTTTTTAGGGGGTGTTTGTTTGCACTTAATGAGATCTTAATTTGGTTCATTAAGACACTAGATCAATAAGACTGTTTGGTTTTTTCTGTCTAAGTCAGATCTGAACGGCTTTTAACTGGTCTGTTTCATTAAGATTTCAAACTAAGTCTGAATCATTCAGACACTGCCTCTTAAAAGAATAAGTCTTATTCATTTGTTCATTCAGCATTCAGCACTTATTAATTAAAAAAACAAACGACACCTTAGTCTAATATTGGAGCTAGCATGGAGAATTGGCAAGCAAATAAGTCCTGGATGTGGCTTCGTGACACGGCGATTAATATGGTGATAATTTCGCTCATCTTACTCATGATCAAGACTATAAGCTACGTGAATACTCCCTCCGTTCCACTAAATTTGTCCACTTAACTTTTCACATATATTAAGAAACATAATAAATGCATTCACCATTACAAAAATACCCCTAATAAAGTATCTTGATATCTTAAATGTGTATTGGAAATATAAATTTCAATATTTTTATAAGGATAATAGTGGAAAAAGTAGGAAAAAATGCCTTGGAGTACTGCTACAATATACTCCATCCGTTTCAAATGTTTGTCCACTTTACTTTTCACACAAATTAAGAAATGTAATTATTACATTCCCTATTACAAAAGTACCCTTCATAAAGTGTCTTGATATCTTAAATGTGTATTAGAAACATAAATTTTAATTTTTTAATGGGGTAATAGTGGAAAAAAGAAGAAAAAAATGTCTTGATATTTTAAATGGACAAAGATTTTGAAACTACATTTTTAGTAACTGGACAAACGTTTTGAAACAGAGGGAGTATTTGAAACATTATTTTTAGTAAGTGGACAATTTCAGTGGAACGGAGGGAGTAATAAATATTACCCAAGAATCAGAATTACAGCCATCATAATAAATTTTATAAAGAAGATCAAGACTAGTTTTAATTTACCTGAAAATATACATAAAGAGATGTGTATAATTCCCATAAAATTAGTCGGACCGATCACCCATGTACCCGAAAAAAATACTACTTTTTTTCAACCTTTATAATAACACAGACATTGTACGAAATATCAATATTTGTTTACTTAAACCCAAGTTTGTTCAACTACTACTATAAACATACCATATATCAAAGAAAGGTTAACTTTATGCTTCCATTTAATTTGCATAAAACAAATTTACAATCTTATAAAAAAATTAAAATCTATTAGGAATTCTACGAGAATTGTTAATTTAGATTAGAAATTCTAATGCTAAATAGCTCTTGAAGTAATATTTGATGATAATGGTAATTAAGGATGATAGAAAATGTTATGGAATATTCATTTGGTGTGTGTATTTATATCCTTGTAAGTCTCCGGTAGATGTAAAAATATTTTTGTTTTAAATTTCAACTCGGATACCTAATTCTGTTTCAATGATGCCTTCACGAAGCGGGATGGAGGAGATAAAAACAAGAAATCACCCGCGCCACCAAGAGGAAGGGTGAATGGCAGAGGATAAACAATTGAGGATTGAGAGAAAAAACAGAAGAAAAAAAAAAACAAAAGGAAAGGAAAAAAGGAAAAAAAGGAAAAAAGAAAAGGATTTATAAGGAAGTTAAAAATTATAGACTAAAACACAGATTAAGTATAATTTATTTAGGAAAAAACTTATAACTGAAATCATATTTTCGTACAATATTTTAATTGAATTATGTGTAATGATCAATAAATTGAGTTGAATTTTATATCTAATACTTATCAAGGAATCTATTTGTTAGATTCTAGGCTGATGTTACGGATGAATATCAAATTACTTAAACAATTCACATTGAAATTTTCCTATAAAGATATGAGAGTTGTATACTTCACAAATTTCACTAATTAGGTTAAAACAAAATTCAAATGTACGTCATTTATTAATTTTTTTAAATAATGGTTTTCATTTCGTCTCATATATATATAATGTACGATTACAACGATATCGAGCATCAAAATCTTTTTAGTCTAATATTGGAGCTATCATGGAGAATTGGCAAGCAAATAAGTCCTGGAAATGGCTTCGTAACATTATGATTTCTATGGTGATAATTTTGCTCATCACACTCATAATCAAGTTTATAACCTACTTGTATGATAAATACTGCCCCACCATCAGAATTACAGACATCATAATGAATTTCATAAAGAAGATCACACGTGATATTTATGCAAAATATATCTCTACAAGAAGAGCCATGAAGAAGATCTTTAACTATGTATATTCGAAGTTCCACTCAGGAGAAGTGGAAGGTCCTATGGAACACGAATGTTCAATTAATCAATTTGTTTGGCAAATGTTGTCATACAAGAAGTGGTTGCTTTGGAGTGCGGCCATTTATACCACCGTGTCTGTATAACGGAGTGGAGTGAGTTCAGTAGAACTTGTCCCGTTTGCAGAGATATTATATTTTACTCTATATAATATATATATATCTATTATGATGCTATATATATTTTTATATATAAGACTATATGTACTGTGCTGTTTATATTATATATTGTATGAAAGATTGGAGGTTGTAATACTATGTTCAATAAATAAATGAATTACTGTTTATATTCATGTTCTATTCTTGTGCTGTTTATTGCTTGTACCTCCAAACTAATGAAGATGGGGATGTGAAGAAGCAGCAATAAGGCAGAAAAATATGATTTCCTTTTTGTTCAGTGGATATCAGTGTTGAAACTTTTTAAGTTTGTGGAATTTTATTATTTAATCTCTTGTTTTATGGAGTAGTTACTGTTTGCTTATGAAACTATAACTATATACTAAGCAAAATTCATGCAAGATTATCTGGTTTTATAAGTTTATGATATTTTTGCTTTTCTGTTGATAAAGTAAACAAATTACAAACGAAATGTTGAACCACCTCCCTTCGTATCCGGCCTGAATTTACCTTTGAAAGAAAAATTATATAAGGGGAGACCCCTCCGCCTGATTTTACACCCAAACTTCTCTTATATGTCAGGGTGACTATCGGTTCCGGGAAACCGATCCTACGGACCGGACTGGACCGGACCTGTCAACGCACGACACGGAACCGCCGGTCAACGGCGGCACGGCACGGCCTGTTGTGATTTTATTAGGGACCGGAACCGGCCCTATAAGGTTTTTTTTTTTTTTTTTTTAATAATTATATGTATAAGTATTTCGGTTCTGCAGTGGCAAAGGCTATCATTCGGTTCTGCAGAAACATTTCAAGGCTTAAATCTTTTGTCTAATTTCTTCCAATTGGGTCTAATCAAAATTTAGCTACTGCCTTGTAAGAAACATGACTTAATTTAATTTGATTTTATTATTCTTATTTAATTGGCTCTAATTTCTTTCAATTGTATAGTCGTCAACCAATTGTAGACTTTAAAAACTTGATTCTCATATTCATCAGTTCAAAGGTAGCAGTTCGAGGTACTGAATAAACTAAATTTATTTTATTAAATTGGATTTAAGAAATTGCTCTGTTCATGAATGTTTTATTAAATCTATTGTTTTATCTGATTCCAGTATTGGTGCACATAAAGTAAAGAATGCATGTATTGACTTTAAAAGCTTTTGTGATGCAGCATAGTTAAGGGTAAGTTGCATTATAGGTCCTTCTGTTTTGCGAAACAGCCAAATATACCCATATTCCAGAACATAGCAAATATATGATAGTATGATATACCCTTATGATATTCCGAAACATTGTGAATCTGCCCCTCAATGGGAACACTGGTTCTGCGGTTTGGAATAACATTGGTTCTTTTGCGTGTATGAATTTATTTATATACTGCTCAACTTTTATAAACTTATTTATATATTGTTTTAATTGCTGAAAGCTTGGAAGGTTTTAATCTTTATATCAAGTCTGTAGCACTCTTTCATTTTCCATCCTAAATTGATCTTGTGAATTACTACTACAGCTAGATCGATAAAGGAATTACGTGTTTGACAAAGAGTAGTGATATGTACGTATTTAACAAGTTAAACACTTTTATACAACATAATAATTATATTACAGCTATGTCGCATCCATTAAACACGTCACTTTTTTTAAAGAAACTTATTTTTCTGGCAAAAATATTATTGCAGATTATTTTTTTGACTTATAAGCTAATGAATTAGCTTATTGTGTAGTGTGTTTATCAAATCCATTGATCTAGAAACCTCATATCAGAATTGGTGAAAGGTATAACTATCTCATCCTATGGTAAATGGGGTTAATTGAGTCTTTACTCCCTATGTATACGAAATAACCAAATGTATTATTGTGTTTTAAAAAGTAGGAAATATACCTTGTGTTACATAGTAACTTGCATATCCCACAGGGGTAGAGTTGCAACTTTTTGGAATTATATAAGGATATATTTTCTATTTTTGGAAACACTAGATATATTTGGTTCATTTTGCGTTTGTGGAGCTATAGTGCAATTAGCCAAAAATATTGGTCTTACTATAATTGAGGTCAATTTGTCATGGTAGGAAGACACTTCCCGTTTATTGTAACTCGAATTTTGTGTGGTTAATTATTGCAGGCTGCATCTTTTGGAGATCTTGGTTGGGTGCTATTTGTTATTGTGTGGGTGGTATGATCTAATGTTTGGAAAGAACAGGTTCTACATTTACCTGTTCCTCCAAGCCATGGCCTTCTTCATTGCAGGATTTGGTTACATTGGCACATTTGTCTCATTTCTTAATTTATTATATGTTCTTCGTATGATCGGGCTTTGTTTTTTAATATTGTCTCGAGACAATAATATAAGTGAAGTATTAGGTGGTTAGAAAAAATTTAAAAGCTGTATGAGGTTTTTGGTATAAGATAGGAGTATTATTACTTTTGAGTAATCTTATATATCATTTTTGGTATAATATAGGAGTATTATTACTTGAAGATTGGAAGATCCGGACCGGTAAGCACCGCTAAGAACCGGACCAGACCGGAACCGGTTTAAGCGGTCCCCTTAACGGTCAGGTTCTCGACATCCCAAGTCCGAGTTACGGCACGGACCGGGACCGGGACCGTTAACCTAGGACCGGTAAGCGGCACGGATCGATAAGGACCGAGACCGCTAGGGACCGACACGAAACCGGAACGTTACGACCGTTAGTCGACTTGTATGTCTTTTTTTCTCTCCATTTGACAAAAAAAGTCTTTTTGAATGATAAATTAACAAACTTCCTTGCGAAGACCCACAGTGAGATAAATAGCCATTTTAGCACATGAAGTAGCATTTCCAGTTGCATCACTTGGAATATCGTAATTTACAATAAAAATATCGTAATTTCCTATTACATCTGCCACATTATCAACCTAGAAATTACAGTTATTGGATTTAACAGAAAAAAGAAAATTTAGAAGAAAGTATAGGACTGGGAAATTATTCGGTACACTAAAATGAAAAAGCGCGTGAATTTGTATTTGCAAATCAAAGGGAAGTTGACACGTGTCTAGATTAACCGGTAGATGCACGCCAAGTGGACATTGAAAGTAATTGTAGTTAGGCCCATTTATTGCTATGTCTTAAATGCCCTCGGACAACCAAGCAGTATTATGTTCTCATAATACGTACACGTGTCAACTCGTTACTGGCTGGTCAATAAAGTAATAAAATCGTTGAATTATTTAGTTTTGGTGATAATGTATGATATTATAATAGTGACACGTGTTTTTTTATTACTGGATGACGTTTTGCTGGTTTTTTTTTTACAATGTATAAATCATGTATAGTGAGTATTTTTTTTATATTTTTTGTAGTTCGACCGTATACCCATTTTTTGTACATATTTTTAATTGTTTTATTTCTATATTTTAAAATTGAAAATGTTTCTATTTAGAGATAAATCCCCATTAATTCCTATAACCCAACTATCCATCCCCATCAGGTCCAGCCCCTAATTTTTCCTCAAGGAGGTCCAACGAATTTCATGACATTCCATCGTTACCCTTCACCAAATCAGTTCAAATCAATTATTTCCATGATTTAAGCAAAACAAATCTCTTCCAAAAATATATTAATCCATCATCATAATTATCTTCTCTCTCTTATTTCTCTCATATGCATCTCTATCTCTCTCTATCTTTCGCCACCACCAGAAGACACACCACAACCGCCTCCATCACCATCGTGCAACACTGCTTGTAAATTTGAAGGTTGTAACAACCTTCCACGGTTTCGAATCCCAACGCCACCATCCCTCTTCAACTACATCATCAGCCTTTGCTTCGATCTAATCAGAGTCTCTCCACTGTTACACAAACGTGAAATCTCTTCCACCATCTTTGCTTGTTTATCTTCTCACGATTTTACTCTCGGTTTCATCGAATGAAATATTATATCCAAGAAGTCTCACCATTGATGCAACAGGTAATGCGGAATTTTTCTATATCATAGATACAATATGACAAGTTTTGGTGATTTTAATTTAAATCTAATTTAAAATCTTTACAAGGCCGAGACAGAAGTGAAGAGACTGGATCAAGTAAAATCAAGCAAAAGGAAAGAGCTTTTTTATGAAAAAACAAATGGAGCTTGAGAAGATATGCAATCGATTTTTAATGGTGTAGGTCTTTCAAACACAAATCGGAGTTGAAGACACTGCACTTCTCTGATGGGTTACGTGTGGAATATCAGTGTTGTGTTAGTTAGCATCGGTGGTTTGTATTGATGGGTTACGTGTGGAATATCAATGGTGTGCTAGTTAATATCGGTGGTTTGTACAGATGGGTTACGTGTGGACACACTGCACGTTTCTGATGGGTTACGTGTTGAATATCAGTGGTGTGCTAGTTAATATCGATGGTTTGTAATTACGGGTGCAATTTATTTTGTAATTACTACGTAAATATCAAAGAAAATATGCAATCATTTATTCATTTTATTACTTTTGTTTTGTACTTTACTTTAATGTTTTTCCTTTTTTGTTTTGCAATTAATTGATTGATTGCATATAATTAAGAAATTATTTTTGGTAAGTCAAAAAATATTAATGGAGCAAAAGGGCAATCCAGACAATTTTTACGGGGTGGACCTGATAGGCAACTGACAATAGTCTGTGGACTCTTCTAGTCAATCACCCTTCTATTTATATATATAATTTTAAATTTAGTTTGGCAAACTTAATATATATTATAATTCGATAATAAATTAAATATATAGTATTTTAATTCTTAGCAATTCTATATATTAATATTTAAATAGTTAATATTGAAATATATCTAATAGAATAATATAAAATGTTTAATTAGTTTTTTTTTTTGTAAAACATTTAAATTATGGAATTAATTTTATTTTTCAAATAATCTATTATAGTTGATTTGATTGTTGACAATACCTTTCTTGTTGAGTTTGAACACAAAATTTATTAGCATATTTATATCATTTTCAACAACTATTAGGTTAAATTTCTTTATAAATTAGTAGTCATTTTGCAAGACTTTCAAAATCATTCTTGAAACAATAGAGCTCCTCACGTTTCTTGAAGTAAAAAAAGTGGTATGTTTTTATTTATATGTCATTTATTCAACCATATATATTTTTGTTTAGTAGTTAAGTTTCATGGTATATTAAAATCACTATGTAAAATTTGTGCAACAAATCTATGGATAATTTACCTAGTTTATTTAAGGTAATTTGTTGAAGATTAATATTAGTAGTATTTTACTATTTAATATTTTTTGTATAGTAATTCCTAAATTAATGTTATTTATTTATTTTTGGGAAACTATAAATTATATAAATGAAAATGTTATAAATTCGGTAGAATATATTATTAATTAAGCCATGGATAATTTGTATATTACATGTAAAGAAATAGTGTTGAAGTGTAACGTTATTTTATATTTATGGTGGTATTCTTATATATGAAAAATGTAAATAAGACTAATTGTCAAATTATTGCTATTTATGTATAGTTGAAATTAGATGTCATATGGATTTTATTTAATATTGGTGAATCGAAAATTATATATATTAGTAATGGATTTCTTTTAAATTTGTTACGATAAATAAAAATTTTGAAAAACCGATAATGTATTCAATATGTATAATTTTTAATATGTAGTATATGGTAATTGGTTATATGTAGATATATAAAAGGGGTTATGTATTATTAGCTAAAGGTAGATATTATCCACAAAGTTAGAAAATTAGGCCCTACAAACTTAGTTTGGATAAAGCTCTTAAACTTAGAAAATAATATTCCTTTAATAAAGCCCAAATATTTGAACATCTAAAAAATATTTATTGAAGTCCACAAGAAAAGCACACATGAAAAGCTCTCTAGAAAAGTCCATAAGGTTTTTTTTTATATATTATAAATTTTAAATTGTTATTTTATTATTTTATTATGGTATTATATATATTACTATAAATAATGTATATTAAATTTTATTATATAATGAAATAAATAATCGAAAACATGATGTAATTGTTGTTAATGTATAAAAAAAAAATTAAAAAATGATATCAATAAAAATAATTTACAAATGTATTTTTAATATACATATATATTTAATAATGTTATAATTTATAAAAGGAAAACCCTTATAGTTTTTTTGATTGTTTTGCCGAAATTTGTATTTTGTATTAAGTATTTTTTTATTAAACTTTATTTCTTAGTTTTGATAATTATAGTTTTTGTTTATGGTCCTATATATGTTAAAAAAAAAGATTAGAACTAAGGTATAAACTTAAATGAATATTAAAATCTCAAATTTTTTATGTAAATATGAAAACAATTTATAAAATAGAATACTTTTTTATTAATTATGTTTTGTACCTTTAAAATAATATAATTCCATGTAGATTAAAAAAAAATATTCTTATTAAAATATTATATGTAGTAAAGTCAATTTATAAATTTGTAGGGATCAAATTAAAAAGTTGTTATTATAATATTTAGGTAGGATGAATAGACCTTACGATACAGTTGATTCAATGCAAGTCTTGACTGTTGAGGACTTCATGCAATTGAGTTTTCAGAGTGATGACGAAACTTATGGGTTTTACAACGTCTACACGAGGGCTAAAGGTTTTAGTGTTAGGAAGAACAGTTTGGGGAGGAAAGAGGGAGTTCTTTTGTATAGGTTGTTTTCGTGTTCAAACCAAGGTACACGGCTTGTCCAGTATACATAGATGGTCGGTAGAAAAAAAGAACACAGGGCTGTTACTAGATGTGAATGTGATGCGTCTATGAGAATACTATGGAAACCTGAAATAGCTTGTTACAAGGTGAGTAGAATAGTTCTTGGTCATAGTCACACATTAGTTTCAAAGTTCTGAGTACCTTACGTACAGTCCCATAGGAAAGTGGATGCTGCACATCTTGATAAAGCCATATCGTTGCGTGGATCTGGAGTACCTACTAAAGAAATTATGGATGTATTTAAGTCAGAAGCGAACGGTTATCAAAATGTTGGCTCTATTAAGAGGGACTTGCATAACATTCTTGATAGGATACGTGTTGTAGAAATTAGTGGTGGGGACGCTAACGTTGCAATGGAATACTTGAACAATAAAGCTGTGATAGATAGTTCTTTTTACTATTCCTACACTGTCGACGTTGGGAACAGACTAGATAGGATATTCTAGGCAGATTGAAGATCGAGAAAAGAGTGGGTATCATTTGGGAAGGTACTGATATTCGACGCAACATACAAGACAAACTTCTACAGATTCCCTCTCATTATTCTTGCCGGTGTGAACAACCACCAGCAAACTTGCGTATTTGGTGCAGCTTTGGTAAAAAAGAGACAACTGAGAGCTATACGTGGGTTTTGGAACAGTTGATGATCTCCGCAAACAATGTCCATCCTACTTCAGTGATCACCGACGGCGACAAGTCCATGCGTGCGGCAATTGTTCATGTTTTCTCTCAAGCACGACATCGATTGTGTAAGTGGCATCTCAGCCGTAACGCCTCCACAAACATAACTATTAGGGATTTTATGTCCATTTTTAGTTACTACATGTCCCTGGATTGCACAGAACAACAATTCGATAATGCCTGGAATCGAATGGTGCAAACGTACGGGCTTGGAGGAAACGAATGGATTCGAAAAACTTTTGAACGTAGAGAATTATAGGCAGAGGCCTACTTACGGGGTCATTTTTTTGGTTTAGTAAAAATTACGCAACGCTGCGATGGAATAAATGCCACTCTGAACAAGTATCTGGGTAACGACAAGACACTTTTATCGTTTTTTAAAAATTATGATAGAGGGGTTGAAAACGTCCGTATGAAAGTAGTAGGTGAAGAGCACAAGACAAACCACACCAGCGTTGTAGTGACTACAGAGTTGCTAGAGGTCGAGTCTCACGCATCGTATATCTTCACTAGAGCGCTATTCTTCAAAATTCGTAGACAGATGTTTAGGGAAGCATGGCTATACCAGAGCAACGTGCAAGATTTCATCGGCATAAGGACATACCTCGTTGGTGACGATTATGCACCGAACTTGTTTCGTACGGTCACTTTTCGAAGGCTACCCCACATCGAGATCTTGTGTGACTGTTTGAAGTTTCAATCTCATGGAATCCCCTGTGGGCATATTTTTTTGTTATGAAAAAAGAACAAATAACCGAGTTTCCACAATCACTGGTTTTGTATAGGTAGACTCCAGGAAGTAGCGTAGATCATCGTGAGGATAATTTATCGCGGTACAGAACCAAAGATATAGAAATGAGCAGGGCTGGTTTCATGCAATCAAAGTTTGCCGAGTTGGTTACGTTAGCAAAACAAACAGACAATGGATTTCAATATGTAATGGAAACTTTAATTAAGGCCATTGGACGGGTCAAAGACGATTTATATTTGACTCCTATGGGGGACAAACAACCTAGCAGATCTCATGGTTATCGTGTACACGTGAACGATCCTCAACGCAACGTGCCGCAACAAAAAATACACCCTAGTCCTCACCGCTGCAGCAGATGCAAGTAAGTATAATATATCTAACTGTTTTGAAAGTTAACATAGTAATTATTTAACAAACAATTTGTCTAATGCAGGGATATTGGATATCGGGCGGACACTTGTGAAGTTCCACGGCAGCGTAATCAATGATGAAGGAGTTTTTTAAAATTGTTTAGTTGGATCCATTTGGAATTAACTATTCGATTTGACATTATATGTCATGTTGATTTTTTTTAAATGGTTTTTATTGGTATATTGTGTTAACCAAATTACGAAACAATAATAAGATCAAACGCTAATCACTTAACCCAATCACTTAACTCAATCTAGTTAACCCTAATCACTTAACCCAAATCACGTAAATCAAATAACTTAACCCATATCACTTAACCCAGATGACCTAAATCCAAATCACTTAACCCATATTATATGTAATGTTTGAGTTTATATTTCATGTTTATTATATTTTTGTGGTTTTTATTGGTTTAAACTGATAACCCTATTTGGAAAGAATGATAATGTACAACAATAACACGAAACCATAAAAGAAACATCAACATTAAACCGACGAATTAAATCGAGACTTCAACTTAGAAGTCCAGCTGAATTGGAAAAACAACATTACAACGACAATCTCTTAATGTGGCTTGAACTTGCACTTAATTAAACGAAAATGTAAAAAACAACATACGTAACAGAAAGACTAAAACACATTCCCGCATATCCAAATTTTGATGGCTAACTTACTGTGATGGTGGACCTTTACCAAGCATGTCCATGGTTGACAGATCTATCTGTGGAGTACGGGCTGTGGAGGAATTATCGCGAGTTTTGGAAGAGAAAGGAAGTATTGACATTTCCTTAATGGAAACTCTTGCATACGATAATTCTCAAAATGACAACGAAGAGAGCGTGATACCCTGTGCCCGTCTATCAAGGTACGGTAAATCAGTGCTGGCATACCACATTCACATACATGTGTTTCTGAGTAGTTTTGCGGTGCAGTTTCCATCAATGGAGAAGGCCTAATAACACTGTCGGTGAAATCACTTAGAGTATACTCTGGGCTTCTTGGTGGACTGTCTTGCCATCCGTCACTGTTGCCTGAGCCATCGTAAGACATTATACTAAGATGTTTTTGTTTTAGTTGTATTTGTTGTGTTTGGAGAAGTGATGAATTTGTTTGTTATATAGAGAAACTTTGGAATTTAATATAAAAAAGAAATTATGACGTGCACACATACCTAGTTGATATTGACTATACACAACAATAAACTATAAAAACACGTCATTGAGTAATCTCTTGTCGTATTCCTTCATTAATCATAATATGTTGATCAAATCCACTTAAACCAACTAAAGTTTACCAAATACACCTACACCATATCACTTGATCAATAAAACTCATCACAAATCAGTTAATAATCTCACCCCTACCCGAGTAGTTAACCCAACTAAATTTTGCTAAATCCACTTAACCCATATCACTTGATTTTGTAATGACCTATTGTATTTGACCTTGTTTTTCATGTTTTAACGTAAGTATATCTACTATTTGGGAAAGAATAATAATCTCAAATACTAACACGAAAACGACAAAGAAACATCAACATTAAACAACAGACTTACATGGAGACTTCACCTTTTAAAACGACATAAAATGGAAAAACAACATTACAAAGACAACATACTAATTTGACTTAAACATCAAGTAGATCAAACAAAAATCCAACAACAACATGTGAATAACATACAAAGAGAAGTAATTAAACCCATTCCTACTTATCCAATTCCTGAAGGTGAACTTACTTTGACGGTGGTCCTTTGCCACGCCTGTCCATAGTTGATGGATCTTTCTTTGGAGTAGTGTTTGGTGGGGGAATTGCCGCTTCAAGATGAAGCAACAGGAAGTAGTCACATTCACTTACTGGATACTCTTGCATACAATAATTCTCAAAATGACAACGTAGAGAGCATAATTCCCTATTCCCGTCTACCATGATAAGGTGAATCAATGCAGGCATTCCACAGTTACATACATGTGTTTCAAAGTAATTTTCTGGTGCAATATCCATCAGGGGAGATGGCCTTATATGATCGTCATCGCCGCTTGACATGGTAACTTAAATATTATTATAAAATTATGTTTGACATGCACACAAACCTAGCTGATAGAGACCTTACACAAAAAAACTTTAAACACACTCCATTGACTAATATGTCGTCTTTTACCATACATATTTTTTAACCTAGATCACTTAACCCAAACACTTAACCCATTCACTTACCCCATTCACTTAACCCAGATCACTTAACCCATTCAATTAACCCATTCACCTAACCCAAATCACGTAAACCCAAATCACTTAACCCAATCACATAAGCCATTGCCTAAACCCATATCACCTAACCCAAATCCCTTAAACCCAAATCACTTAAACCCAAATCACTTAACCCATTCACTTAACCCAGATCACCTAACCCAAATCACGTAAACCCAAATCACTTAACCCAATCACTTAACCAATTGACTAAACCCATATCACCTAACCCAAATCACTTAAACTCAAATCACTTGATAGAGATAACTCATCATAAATCAGTTAATACTATTAACCCAATCACTTAACCCAGATAACTTAACCCATTCACTTACCCCAGATCACTTAACCCATATCACTTAACCCAGATCACCTAACCCAAATCACTTAAATCCCAATCACTTAACCCAGATCACTTAACCTAGATCACTTAACCCAAACACTTAACCCATTCACTTACCCTATTCACTTAACCCATATTACTTAACCCATTCACCTAACCCATTCACTTAACCTATTCACCTAACCCAGATCACTTAACCCATTCACTTAACCCAGATCACTTAACCCATTCACTTTACCCATTCACCTAACACATATCACTTGATACAGATAACTCATCATAAATCAGTTAATCCTATTATCCCAACCACATTAGTTAACCGTACTGATATTAGTTAATCCTAAAATCCCGAAATCGTATTTTTTTTATTATACATTTTCTACATTAAGTGGATATATTTAAATTTTTATAAAAAAACTTAATGTAAATATAAAATCCAAAAATTAAATACATCATATATTTATTGTTTTTTTTCTAATTTATAAGGCATAAAAAAAATTAAATTTTGAAGTAAACAATAAATGAATTTTTTTATTAATAGTATATTGATAACCGACATTGTATGTTAAACAATTTTTTTTTAATAAAATATTTTATAACGGTAATAAATAAAAGAAGAAAATAAACGGTAAATGTTATGAAATAAGTTACCAATTTAAAAAGAGTAAATAGCACTTTTGCCCCCTGCGTTTATACCCGATTGACAGGTTGCCCCCTAACCTTTAAAATGCGACTCGTAGCCCCTTAAGTTTTAATTTCGTGCCCCGTTACCCCCTGACTGTGCGTTCCGTCCATTTCTGCCGTTAAAAGTGACGTGGCATTTCCATGTCACATTTTTTTTTTAATCATAATCTTAATTAATCATTTAATTAAGTTAAACCAAGGGCAAAAAAGAAATTTTATAATGTTTCTTAATATTATTAATAAAAATGATAAAATAACACCCCCCCACCCCCACCCCACCGCACCCCCTACCCCCCCTCCCCTTCTTCTTCTTCCCCTTCTTCTTCCCCGACCTGTAACTCCTCTTCTTAAAAAAAAATAATCAATTAACGCTTCAATTTCATGGGAAAATCATCACTGCGTTATTTAATCTACTTTAATTCTTCGTTTCCCTATCGATAGTTTGAGCACCTATTACATTTCGTAGCTTTCTGAAGCTTTTCAATATTATAACATCTCGTGAGTAGTGACTATTGAAAATCTTTCAATGGTGAACACAATCATTGGGTCATGTTGCTGTACAATCCGTGGTTAGGGAAAGAGCTATACACAAGCAAGGATATTTCATTCATGGTACTGTGGGCACCACACTTTCCATATATGGATTGGTTGGTTGTTACCACATGAGCAAGAATCTTCATCAAGATTAGACTAACTAGAAAACGCAATATAGCATTTTTTTAACACCATTGTTGAATTTCCTTCTCGGATTAGGCTCATTCTTCCTCAAACATGATTTTTCAAAAATTAAAATTCCAGTCCCTTCAATGGTGTTATGAACCGTTTTAGCTACTAGAACAGTGTTGCTTTGCTTTATTGTCTTGTGTATTTCCCTTTATTAATGAACCAATAAAGTATCAAAACATAATTAACTCATATTATTTTTTTTTAAAGAAAAGTTGCAGGTGTCGGGAAGAAGAAGAAGAATGAGGAAGAAGAAGGGGAAGAGAGAGGGAGGGGGTGGGGTGGGGAGGGGGTAGGGGGGGTGCGGTGGGGTGGGGGGGTAGGTTTATTATTTATATTTAATAATATAAAAACTATTTATAAAATTTCTTTTTTGCCCTTGGTTTAACTTAATTAAATGATTAATTAAGATTAGGATTAAAAAAAAAAGTGACATGGAAATGCCACGTCACTTTTAACGGCCAAAATAGACGGAACACATAGTCAGGGGGTAACGGGGAACGAAATTAAAACTTAAGGGGCAACGAGTCGCATTTTAAAGGTTAGGGGGCAACCTGTCAATCGGGTATAAATGTAGGGGGTAAAAGTGATATTTATTCATTTAAAAATACACTTTAGGAAAAAAATTAAGAAATATATTAAATATTTTAATATTTAATATTTAATATAATTAGTTTAACTATACGTTTTTTCATTTTTAACTGATAATTTCTTTTTTAATGTAAGGGTGAGCATGCAATTTCTTTTTTCAAACGGCTGACCACAAAATTCAAAAGACATTCGAATATTATTTTTTATTAAAAAATTGTGATGTCTAACTTTTTTTTTTGGGTCGGGTAAACGGTTGTATTAAAATATCAAAACTGTACACTATACATGGGTGTTACCTACCTAGGCTCGAAAGCTTAAGGTAGCAACAAGGAATATAAAAAAAACAACTACCTCATACTATACTAATACAAGCTAGCCTTCCACTCAGATCCAAAAAAGAATGCCGAGGGAACAAGGAAAATAAGATTGAATAAACACACCATTTAATTTCCTTGGTTACTATTTCTCTAGTCTTGGAAGCACCTCTCATGGCTAGGTGATTTCTCGCCGTCCAAATACAATACACGGTAGCTCCAAAACCCACTTTCCAAGCCTTTCTTCTCCAATTCTCTCTAGCTTTTAATTTTTTAAGCCTGGCAAAGCGCTTAGAATAGTGTTCATTTCCTTGTCTAGTCCAAGCCACATTTTAATATCATCCCATATAGCCTTAGCAAAAGAGCATTCAAAAAATAAATGCCTATTCGATTCAAAATCTTCCTTACACAAATCACAAAGTGGATCAAGTTCCATGTAAGTAATCCTATTCTTAGTTTTAAGTCTTTCTTTTAATGCCATCCATACTATGATTGCATGTTTCGGAAATACACTCGGATCCCACACAATATTTGCCCAAGGTTTAATAAAAGCTTTACGATGAAATAAATCATAAGGGAATTTATATACATCATAAAACTCTATTGTATTTACCTCATATGTTGATCGGGGCGCCTTAACGGAAGCAAACCATAAAGCTAATATTTCTTTTCTTCCTTCTTCGCCTAGGGACCCACGTATAATTTCTTTTAACTCCCAAATATTTTTCAAAAGTGGGGAATTATTTGTTTTAGGAATCCATTCCCAAAAACCACTACTATTAAAATACTCACCATGAATCCACCTAATCCAAAGTGATTCTTTATTTTCCACTATTTTCCAAATCATCTTTAGAAGTAAAGCTTTATTCCATGCTTCAAAATCTTTTAATCCAAGTCCACCTTCATTTTTAGGCATACAAATATTTTTCCAACTAACTTGGGGTGGCTTATTATCCCAGTAAAAATTACGGCAAATGCTAATAATTCTCTCTTTAACACCAACCGGAACCGGGAAGATCGTAAACCAAAAGCATATCACCCCTTGCAAAACCGATCTAATCAATTCCAATCTACCCGCAAATGAGAGTGAAGAGGCTCTCCAACTTCTAACATAACCTTCCAATTTATCAAAAAGAGATTTATAGTCTCTCGATAATAATACGGAAGATCCTAGCGGGACCCCTAAATAACGAAAAGGCATAATCCCTTCCTCAAAATTCGTAGGTATTATCCCATTAATCATATCATCATTTGAGATACCTATGTAATAAATATTTGATTTTTCAACATTTAAACGAAGCCCCGAAGCATCTCCAAACTCATTTAAGCTATCCATAAGAATCTTAATCGAACCTTTATCACCTTTAGAAAGTAACATTAAATCGTCCGCAAAAGCTAAATGTGTTATTTTTTCCTTCTCACATTTGGGATGATAATTAAATCCACTACAAGTATTTTTTTTAAAAGCCTAGAGAAATATTCAAGACAAAGAATAAATAAATAAGGAGACATAGGATCACCTTGTCTTAAGCCTTTTTCGCCTTTAAAAAACCCATGCACTTCTCCATTTATAGCCAAAGAGTAAAACGGAGATGAAACACACACCATAATCCAATTTACTATTTTTTCCGGAAACTTTAATCCCTTTAAAACTTCATAAATAAAGTCCCATGATATAGAGTCATACGCATTTCTAAAATCAATTTTAATAGTACATCTTGACGAGCTACTTTGATTATTATAACCTCGAAATAGTTCTTGCATAAGGTGAATATTTTCTATCATAGATCTACCCTCAACAAACGCATTTTGGGCTTTATCCACTATATTATTTAAGCAAGGTTTTAATCTATCCGCTAGTATCATAGTAATCGCTTTATAAACCACGTTACAACACGAAATAGGCCGAAAATTTTCAACACTTTTAGGATCATCTATCTTCGGAATTAAAGCAATAAGAGTAGTATTTAATTGCTTAAGTAAAAAACCGGAGGTAAAGAATTCACGTGCCGCTAATATAACATCTTCCCCAATAATATTCCACGAACTCTTAAAAAATAATGAAGAATAACCATCGGGTCCGGGCGCTTTATCATTCGCTATTTTAAAAATAGCTTCTTTAATCTCCAAATCGGTTATGTCACGGCACATATCTTCTCCTTGCTCTAAAGTAATTTTACTTCCATAATCAAATACTTCAGAATTAATATGTGTCGTATTATCTTTAACACCAAATAAACCTTTGAAATAATTTAGGAACGTTTCATTGACTTGATCTTTAGAAGTAGTTAAATCACCACTTTCCTTTAAAATATTCGGAATAAATCTTCTTCTATTTTTACTTTTAAGGAGCCCATGGAACAATTTAGTACACCTATCACTCTTAAGGGAATAACCGAGCTTAGCCTTTTGTTTAAGAAAACTAATCTCGGCCATTTCAAGAGTTTTAGATCTCTTCCGAATCTCAACCAAGTTATCAAATGAAGAAGTAGGTAAATTTTGTTGGAAATGTACCTCGGCTATTTCAAGATCCTCCTTAGCTTTCTTTGCCCTTGCGGAAATATGAGAAAAGTGGATCTTATTTAATTTCCTCAAGTCGAACTTCAAAGCTTTCATTTTTTTACATAGGATATATTGTTTAGTACCCACGACCATGGTCTTGTTCCATCCGTCTTCAACCGTTACATAATAATCTTCATGTTGCACCCACATATCAAAGAAACGGAAAGGAACAATCCTAGTAACATTTTGTAAAAAAATATTAACTATACAAGGTGAATGGTCGGATACACTAGATTTCGGTAAAAATTCGGCTTGAATATAATGATTCGATTCATCTAGCTTACGATTACCCAATGCTCTATCAATCTTACTAAGAACATGGTTATTATCCCATGTAAAGAATTGACCGGTATATTGTATATCCTCAAGGCCTAAGTGATTACAACAATCCGCAAATTCTTTAAAATCACCACCGTAACATTTTGTCCTCTAATCCTTTCATTAAAAGCTAATATATTGTTAAAATCACCCAAAAGAAGCCACGAATCATCGAAAGTAGCGGAAAAATCAATTAGATTTTTCCACAAGTTTCTTCTAAATCTTATATCATTTAGTCCGTAAATAAAAGAAGTATATAAACTAAGAGATGTTACCTTACACACAATCTTGCAATGTATAGCTTGAGATGTTCTCTCGATAATCTCAACTTGTACTTTATCCGGATCCCAAACTATAAGGATTCTCCCATGCTCCATTAAGTCGAAGTTATTAACACTCTTCCACCCTTTGAGCATGTTATTCATAAATAAATCCACTTTATTAGTATTACTCTTTGTTTCCAATATACCCATCACATCTATATTTTTCTTTTTAATTAAATCTTTTACCCCTAGCTTTTTATGGGTTGAGCCGAAACACCTTAAATTCCAAGTCGTAATAATCATTTACAACTTGCGGTGGGTTTCCCCATATTTGAGCGTTTAATATTAGCTCTACGTGCCTTCCAAAATTGCTTCTTTTGCCACAAATATTCATTTTTATCTAACGTGAGTTTTTTGTAACTCGCTTCTCTTTTTCTAGTTTTCTTACTCACTACCATCTCGAAGGAATCTTCAATTAAATTCTTCGATTTTTCTTTCCTGTCTTTTCCTACTTTATTCCCTTCTAAATCGGAGAAAATTACCATAGCGGCGGAGCGTGAATTTGACCCTACTCGGATAGCCCGAATCTCGCAACTACTATCACTATCCGGAATAAAATTTAAATCAAGCGATTTCGCTCTTTTAATTTTTGTTGGAGTAGAAAACTGCTTCACAATATTAATAGAGCTACTCTGCTCAAAAGTAGGTAATTCAATAGTAGGAAATTCTCCAGCAGCGCTATTATTATTATTATTAGTACCTATAGCTGTAGCATTTATAAAGTTAATTTCTTTATTAATGTTTTCCGCGGGTCCTTTTGATTTATGCAGCAGGCGCACCTCATGTGGAGTTATTACTCCATTCGCCTTAGAAGTAATATATTGTCCACCTTTTGCATGCAAGTTCTCAGCGGGTCCCTTTACTTTGTGCAGCTTGTCCAAGTTCTCATGTAGAGTAACAACTTGTGAAGCGATAAGCTGTCCACTAAAATCTTGTGAAGAGCTGTTCTTTTTATTTCTTGGAGTAACAGCAATGAGTTGTACCTTTTCACCTCCAGCTTTAGGTTTAAAATGCAGTATAGGTTTTTTTGTATAATTTAAATTTTTTCCTTTTACCCCATCTCCAAATTTGTGAATATTCCCATTCCTATCTTTATCTAAAACATAATAGCATTTATTACTCTCGTGTCCAAAAACTTTACACTTTGAACAACACGGCGGTAAATTTTCATATTCCACTAAAACACAATGTTTTTTGCCCGTGTGTGAGCCAAATTCCACCTTTAATTTTCTATCCTTACTCAAATCTAATTCAATGAGGACTCGTGCATAAATAATATCCTCACATTCAAAAGTGATCCCATCCGTTCGAATTGGTTTTCCCACTTGCGAGGCAATCTTCGCTAATCCTTCTTCCGTTCTAGCTTGTTGCGGGAGATTTCTCAATATGATCCAAGTAGGAATCTTGTTAATCTCAAGATTTCCAAAATCGAAAAAGTCAGGAATCTCCGTTAGAAGAAGGAGTCGACCATACGAAAGATGCGGACCTTTTAAGAGAACATTCTTCTTATCTTCGTCCTTGAATTTGAATATTAACCATCCGGAAGGGTGTTTTCGTACTTTACATTCAACATTCCATGCCTTTACGATCCGTCTTATATCTTCCATATCCGGGGATTTTTTTCCGGCTACATAACCTATAAGAGAGTACCCAAAAGCTTGCTCAATAGTTAGAACATCCGTCTCTAAAAGTTGCAACAATTCTCCTTCCACGGGTTCGTAATACTTTAGTTCCTTTCCAACGGATGGCTTTCTATTATTCAAAAGGATATCTTTATAACCTACTCTCTTCTCCTTTTCACACATTGATTGGGATTCACCCGAGCACTTAGTGTTGGCGTCAAGTATTCCGGTCGTAACGGATTTCTTGGTGGTCTTTTCACGCCCTAGATTGACCACGTTCTTTAACACGGAAGTGCCCTCAACGTCTACTTCATTTGATTCATCAATTACTAAAAAATGTGATTCGGAAATTTTATCAAACACTTGGTGTGCGACTAGTGCACCCTTATCATTTTCCCCACAATCTCCTCCAATGGAACCATTTCCCGGTGGCTTATGGTCTAGCGTGAGGCTAGCCATGCCCAAGGAGGACCGGGAACCCGGGTTTACCCATGACGTGAGGTTCGTGGGGTCCGGTGGCTCATTTTCGGAAAAGACGTGGGAAAGAGGATGAACATCTCCGGGGTCCAAATCGGACGGGGAGTGTCTTCGATCTTGAGACGAGTGATACGGGTCCGTCATTCTAGTGATGTTTCGTGAAGAAAAATTCTTGAGATAGGCGCTAGATCGGAAAGATCTAGGAGAAGAACACTCTAACCTCTCTCTAAAATTTTCTTGCCTTTTACGTGAGAAAATTATTTAGCGTGATATGTCTAACTTTGAATTGCCTTTGAAAAACGTGTGAGGGAAGAGAATATTCGGTCAGCTTTTGCAAGGTTCAAGGAAGATTTGTGCTTATCCATTAAGACATATGAAATCGCCAAGTAGATGCAGATTACCATGCGAACACTTGGTTCGGACACTTAATGAAGTACACTTTAATGCCATGGCCGACGTGATAATTCAGATGTCCAAAAATTTGCATTTACAAATTAATTTTTTTTCTTATACGTGTTTAATTAAAAAAAACTCAATATGTCAAATCTCTCAACTCTAAGGTACATAGAATACTACCTCTATAAAATCTATTTAATTGCATTGTTAGTGTTCATTTCTCATTCAAACCAAAATGAAGCCAATATTTCAAGTTTTTTCATACCCTCCAACTCACACCGGTCGTACTGAATTTAGCTTGTTTTTTGGAGGACATTTCGAAAAAGGTGAAGACGTGCACTACGTTGGAGGGATTCCTTGCAAGTCATCCTTAGATTTAAATGTTGAACTTTGCTTCTCTTCGCTATTCCAATTAGCTAAAAGACTCGGGTACGAAGGACGCGTCACACCTACACTATGCTATTTGCCATTCGGGAAAACATTAAAGGATGGGCTACAAAAACTCCTTTTTCACGAAGATCTCGTCAAAATATGTGACGGTGACCCCGAATTAATAATGTACATCGAACAACTAAAGGAATAATTTAGTCCATTTTAAAATGTCGTTTTATGTTTTTAACTTTTTTTTCTAGCTATGTAAAAGGTTTTTTAATTTGTATCCTTTTTTTAATCAAGAAATGCAAGTCCATTTGTTTTAGTATGTATATTGTGTTTTATATAAAAATTTCGTATTCAAATTATCTTTTGTTTTTTAAATAAAAAATAAACGTAATTCTGTTTCTAGAATTACGATGGGTTACTCCCCCGTTTAGCCCAAACCGAAGCCCAATCCAATTAAGCCCTATACAAAATCCAAACCCAAACCAACTACCCCATATTCATTAACAACAAAACCCTATTTCTGCATCTTTTCTTTCCTTCTCGCTTTGTATGTCTTCCTTCCCAACATAGCCAAAATAAACTTCCATCTTCTTTTTCATTTCGATGAGAGAAAACATTGATGCTAGATATCAAAACGTGTGGTGTAATTATACACCCAAGATACTACTTGAGCCTATTATTATAAAAGCCAACACCCATGGAAATAAGGGCAAACTTTTTTCGCATGTGACTATTGTGGATTCTGGCACTTGTGTCTTCCTGTTGTCGTTGAACGCCGCCCTGGTTGGGTTTGTCCAGGTGTGATTCAAGTTCGGAACGGCCTAACAAAGGCTGAAAGAATCATATTATTTTCCATTTTTTTCTTTTTGGTCTTAATCTTAATTTGTAAGTAATGATCTTCTAAATTCAAGAACTGTACGTGGTGTTGTATTTGATCTGTGTGATTTTTCATGTATTAGATGTATATGAAGTTTAATTTTGTTAATGTCTTTGTTCGAGATTTACACGACACAGATTTGGTGAGATATTCTTAATTAAAAAAACTAATTTCGAAGAAATAAATTATGCAGAAATAATGCATTAAATGGCGTTTAATTCTAAATAATGCATTAAACCATAAACAAAATTGTCTCAACATTTTTAATGCAAATGTCTATATCAGGACAATGAATATTACATTAATACAATTTATACGTAATCTATGTCTGAAATTCATCCAAAACAAAACAAAAAAAATAATGTCTGAAATTGATTATACTACTCACGAGTAAACCAAGATTCTGCAATTAATATGTAATAAACCTACAGATTTTATTGCCTAAAAAAATCTAATAATAATTAAAATACAACAAAATGATCTAATAACAATAAAAGGCCAAGCAAAAATTTCATACATGGCCCAAACCAAAAAGCTTATATATTCAATATGTGGCCCAAATCAAAAAGTTTATAAAATAGACTTACTAAAAAACCAAAGACACAAAACCCACGATATACAGCCTTCTCCCTCTCATGCCCTAATATGTATGTCATTACCCGATTGCTGGTCGGTCAATGGGGGCGTGGGATAAAGGATTCAAGGGTTGTAATTCCGAATAATTTGAGTTCTCTTCGATAAATCTCACTCGTTTTATTTTAAAAAACACACTTAATCTCAATAAATAAAACTTATTTATTAGATGAAGAAATAATTGCTTAATAAATTTCTCATTAAAAAAAAAACAATGTTCTCCCTCTTCGTGCTCTCCCTTCTCTCTAGAAAACCCTTTCTCTCTCCTCATGAAGATTCAGTTTAATGTTGTCTCCCTTCTCTCTCCAATCCCTAGTTTATCTTGCTCCTTTTTCTTGTTTAACCCGTTTACTTGTAAGTCTAACCTTCCTTCTTCACGCGTTAATCATTCTCCATTCTCGTTTGGTGTAGATTGTCTTGTTTATTGTGCTTCTTTGTATTTTATTAAGATTGTTTATTCCCTAGGCGTACTTCATACGCATCCCAATCCTTCTTATCCTTTATGCTTTATCAGCTTATCTCAATCTCACATTCTTCTCCTTCTCCACTCCCTCACAACTACTCTCTCCCTAAAACACTTTCTGCTATGGCTAAAGCTCCGACCATCTCCATGAAACTTACACCTTCATTCAAACAAGATGAAATCCTTTCTCGGCGATTCATGCTCCTTTCTAAAATACTCTCAAAATCGGAAGTGTCCTCCTCTATGGTTGAATCCGCTGCTAACAGATCTTGGGGCCTTAGAGCTCGTATGCATGTCACTTCAGCTGGCTTTAATACTTTTTTCCTCAGTTTTGAATCTCGAGATGACCTCCTGAACACTTGGAATTTCAGGCCTTGGTCCATTAATGGCCATCTCCTCCTTCTTCAAGCTTGGCACCCTGAAATGTCAATGAGCGAGGCTGATTTCTCTACTGCTACTTTCTGGGTTCACTTTCAGAACCTCCCTCCAGCCTTTGTCACTCCTGATAATGCTAAGGACATTTGTAAAAACCTTGATTGTATACTTCTAGCTTATGACATTAATGTAGTTAATGATACTACTAAGCTACTTCGTGTTCGTGTTCTCTGGAAGATTGATAATCCCCTCATCCGGTCCTTCAACATTGAAAGACCTTCGCTTCCTTCTTTGGAAGTTGATGTTAGGTTTGAAAAGCTTAGCAAATTCTGTTTTTTCTGTGGTTTGATTACCCACACAGCGGGTGAATGTAGCCTCTTTAAAGAGGAACAAAAGAGGTCACGCGGAAGAGCACCGTTCGTTTTCGGAGACTGGATGAGTATTTCTCCGGTTAAAGGTAGAGGTAGAAACATTCATGTCGTTGATGATCTTGATGATCCCTCTCATATTATCAGTGGAAGTGATGACTCTTATTTTCCCTCATCTGATGATGTTACATCCAAACCAAGACAAATTGCTGGTCCCTCATCAGTTAATACCATAGACATTGAGAATGTCAGAGATATTAATAAAGACAATATTCCCCCTTTTTTACAAGGTTGCTCCTCGGAACCAGAACAGGCGTACGCTTTGGTTGTCAAAGAATTATTAAAAGATGTTTCCTCGGATCCGACCGGGGTTGACCATATATTTAATCCAGTTAAAAAACATAGTTCAGCTCAATCTTCTGGTCCAAAATCCCCGATTAAAAATAAAGATTCTAGGCCCACCCCTAATCAATACAAGCAGAAATCCTCTTTGAACTGGTCTGGATCCAAAAGAAAAGCTAGTGGGGATACTTCCAAGGATAAGTGGCCAGCTTGGCCCATAAAAAAGGAAGGCTCTGATAGTGGTAAGCCTGTGTTTGGCAATAGGTGGTCCATCCGAACTTGGTCCAGATCCAACCCCACCCATGGTAAGACTAGTAGGCAATGGGTCAACCCAGATTTTAACTCCAATAATAAACAAACCCCTTTACCATCTCCACCTCCCATTATACCCTCCTCTCCCCCTACCCCTTTTAATACCCCTCTCCCATGCACCCCTACTCCTTCTCCACCCCCACAGAACCTATCCCTATCCATATTTCATCTTCACCTTCTCTTGGCAATGAGGAAACCGCATCCACTCAAATGGTGGATACTGCTATGGCTGACTCTGATTTGGTTACTTCTCCTATGCTGGCTGATAACCCGAAATCCCCTGACTCGAACTCGTCTACTCCTATGGTTTCTCCAAGTTCTTATTTGGTTCCAGATACCCCTGTTCATGATAGCTCATTGGTCCTCACTGATATCCCTATTTCGGTGGAACGTCCAGAAAAGGAAAAAGGTGGCCCCAGCGCTAAGAAGCGTAAACTGGTACATACAGAAATGGTTGGTTTTAAGGAAGGTGAGGACGGTCTGGTCGAGGTCCCTCTTCTTGATATGGCGGTAGATGCTGTTCCCTTGGTAATGATTGAACCTGCTCCAGTGGGTGGTTGCATTGAGCAACCCCCACAAAACCCATGATCGGAATTTTCTGGAACTGTCAAGGTTCGGGGTCACCCTTGACAGCCCAAAATCTTAGAGATTTAATTTCTAAGGAGAATCCCCGGGTTATTGGTCTTTCTGAGACTAAAACCAAGAAGAAGAAGTTACTAGTTTTTGCGAAGAAGTTAAAAATAAGACTGCTTTGGAGTGTTGACCCGGTGGGTATATCAGGAGGCCTTGCTGTTTTTGTAATGGATGATTGGCACGCTGAGGTAATGTCTTCTTCCATTAACCATATTTCCCTGTCTATCCCTGCTAGTTTAAATTCTGTCTGGTATCTTCACTTTATTTACACTCTCCCTAATGCTGATAGTAAAAAAATCCTCTGGGATTTCATTGAAAAAACTTCTAAAGATGCCCCCCTTTCCCCTAACTTATTTATTGGAGACTTTAATGATATCCGCAATGCCCAGGAAAAGGTTGGGGGGCTGGGGAAGAATCCCTCTGAAATCAGACTGTTTAATAATAATATCATACTTAATGATCTTAATGAAATCCCTTCTAAAGGCTGCTCCTTTACTTGGAGAAATAACCGTAGTGATGATAGCCTAATCCTTCAGAAACTGGATAGAGGTTTAGGCTCGGCGTCTTGGTTCACGCTTTTCCCTGATGCTTGGATCCACAACTATCCCCCCATTGGATCAGATCACTCGCCAATGGTCCTACATTGGGATGATCCTCATATTTTTACTCCTAGACCCGCTTTTAAGCTTGATCCCTCTTGGCTCGATATGGAGTCTTGTTCAACTGCTATTGAGAATTGCCTTGGCTCTTCTCGATCGTTTGCTGGCCCCCCCTCGTCCCGTCTCCCTAAGAGATTAATTAGGTGTAAAAGAACCATTCTTCGTTGGAAGAAAACTAATCTTAGGAACAATGCCACTATCATCAACTTTCTCTCTAAAAAACTTGAAGCCCTTATGCATGCTAACCCTAGTGGTCTAGATGGATCTTTAAAGGAGCAATTTTCTTCAATCTCGAAAGAGATTGAACATTATTGGTCCCTTGAAGAAAAATACTGGGCTACAAGGTCTAGGGTCCTTTGGCTTAGGCTGGGTGACCGTAATTCCAAATTTTTTCCATCTTTCCACCCGCCTTCGTCGAGCCTCTAATAAGATGACTTCCCTTCTTAGAGAGGATGAAACATGGACTTCAGGGAGGGCAGAACTCAATAACCATGTTATTGGGTTCTTTCAAGATCTTTATGCTGACCCTGGATCTAGACAAATCGATCCAATTATCAACAATATCTCCCCCATCATATCCCAAAGCCAAAATGACATGCTTCTTGCTCCCATTACCCCTGAAGAACTCAGAAAAGCTACCTGGTTACTAGGTGCTTCCAAAGCTCCTGGTCCGGATGGCTTCCCTGGTTCCTTCTTTCGTAAATATTGGGAGGTTCTTAAAGATGATATCCTGGCTATCTGTAATGAAGTATTGGTGGGCTCCATTCCTCTGGGTCACATTAGTGAGACCAATATTGTCCTCATTCCGAAATGTTTGAATCCTCAAAGAATTGGGCAATTTAGACCCATATCCTGTACCAATTTCCTTTACAAAATCCTATCCAAAGTCATTGTCCTTAGACTCACGTGTATTATTCCCCACATTATTTCTCCTTGCCAATCCGCTTTTATTAAAGGGAGACTCATCCAAGATAATATTGTTATTGTCCATGAAGTTATCCATAAGCTTAAACATCTTAGAAAGAATTCTAAGGACAGCTATTCCATTATCAAGGCTGATCTTCATAAAGCCTATGATAGGGTTAGATGGCCCTTTTTATTCTCTATCCTTCGTAAGCTGGGCTTTAACGAAAATTGGATAAACCTCATCAACGAATGTGTTACATCTGTCAGGTTTAATGTCCTTATCAATGGTAACAAAGTTGGTAGTTTTGTTCCTTCCCGTGGTCTCCGTCAAGGAGACCCCCTTTCACCCTACCTCTTTACCATTGCCTCTAATGTCCTCTCGTTACTCATTGAGAAAGATTTCCTTGTTGGGGACATTAAAGGTATCCAGCTGAGCAAGCAAGGCCCTCACATACATCATCTTCTTTTCGCTGATGATTCCATCTTCTTCCTGAAGAACTCCTTGTTGGAAATTCATGCGTTTAAAGAAACCTTATATAAATTCTGCTTTGCTTCTGGATTGTCTATAAACCTTAATAAATCCTCTGTCTTTGTGAGTCCCAATTGTTCCCCTTACATGAGGCTTCTGATCTCTGAGTCATTTCGTATGCCTATAACGGAAGACCTTGGACTTTATCTGGGGTTACCTACTGAATGGGGTAACTCCAAGACTAAAGCTATGGACTCGTTAATTGCAAAAACTGCCTCTAAATTGAGTGGATGGAAAAAGTCCCTTCTTTCTATGGCTGGGAAAGCTGTTCTTATCTCGTCTATCATCCATGCTTTCCCTACTTACTTTATGTCTCTCCTTGCCATCCCAAAAGGTGTCATTAGTAAAATTAACTCTCTAACTTGTCACTTCCTTTGGGGGAACGAAGATGACCAAGGTATCCATTGGATAAATTGGAATCGAGTTGCTTCTCCTAAAGATTGTGGGGGCTTAGGAATAAAGAATCTTGAAGCCTTTAATCTTGCCCTTCTTGCTAAACAAGCTTGGTCTATTCTGAATCGCCCATCCTCTTTAGTCCACCGTGTACTTAAAGGTATCTATTTCCCTGAGAATGATATGTTGGATACTAAGGACTATAGAGGTGGCTCCTGGATCTGGAACAGTATTCGTAAAGGGTGTGCTTTTCTTAAGCCTTTACTGATAAAACCAATTGGTGATGGCCACTCCACTCTCATTTGGGATGATAACTTGACTGGCAATATTTTGGGTAGACCTTCCTCTTACTCTGAAGAACCCTCTTTTCCAAAATATGTTGCTGATCTCTTCCATTCTTCCTCTAGAACTTGGAAGATGGATATGTTGAACTCCCTTTTTACCCCTGAGAATGTGGCCATTATCTCTGCGCTTAATATCCCTTGGACCTTTCAGAATGATAAACTGGTTTGGCCTTTTTCTAAAGATGGCAACTACTCTTGTAATTCTGGGTATTATTTAGCTGTTAAGGGACTGTTAGTTCCCTCTCATCACCCTGGTCCCTCCCTCTTCCCCAACTCTGATCTCCTCAAGCTCAACTGGAACAGTAGTGCCCCACCCAAATTTAAATTCTTTTTCTGGAGAATATTCATGAATGCTCTTTCTACTGAACAGAATAGATTTAATAGAAGATGCTCTTCTACTGACCTTTGTCATATATGCCTTACAGAAGAAGAATCCCTTGAGCATTTATTTCTAAGGTGTGAATGGACCAGGAAATTTTGGTTTTTATCCCCTCTTCACTGTCATATTCCACCTTTCTTTGACTTTGGCATAAACACTTGGATAGGAAATATAATACAATCTGGTTGTAATAAGCAGGATAGAATGAACTTACTTTGTAATGTAATCCTTTGTTTTTGGGTTATCTGGTTGACTAGAAATAACTTTGTGTTTAATGATACCCCTATTAACTATGAAACTTGCAGTAATCTTATCAATATTTTTCGCAGGCAGGTTTTTTATGTTGATGGATCTAACAAGGTTATTCCCTCCTCTAATCCCAGTGATCCCTCTGATGATTGGCTCTCTACTATCCCTGTTTGGTCACCTCCTCCCCAGCAGTCACTTAAGATGAACGTGGATGCTACTTTTAAGAACGGAAAAGCCACAGCAGCAGCAGTGATCCGTAACTGGAAGGGTGAAGTAGTCAATGGTTTTGCCATGGATATTACTGCATCCTCTAGTTTTGAAGCAGAAGCTAAAGCAATTCGAAGTGGCATTCGTTTTGCTATTGATCATGCTCCCCTTTGCAACAGAATTGAATCTGATGCTGAAGTTGTTTTGAAAGCCATTTATTCCCCAAGCACGAACTGTACATGGAAGAACAGGGCCATCCTTGAGGATATCAAAAATATGGCTAAGGACCACACTCATTTACGTATTTGTGGTGTTAGAAGAACAGCTAACAAGGTCGCTGATTGGCTCGCTAAGGCTTTTTCTAGTTCTTTACTTTGTCCATCTTGGATTTGTAATATTCCTTATGATTTGAATTCCCTTTTGTGTAATGACTTACCAAACTTTGCAGTGACAGGAGTTGGTTAACTCCTTCACTTTCTATTTCTAATATAAGTCCCTTTGCCTAAAAAAAAATATGTCATTACCCTTCAACTAAACTAAAGAATTTGAGAAGCTGCTACTCTCAAAGGTAGATGTAACTAAATAACTTTCAAACTTAATATAGTGAATTAATTAAATCTTTATTTTGTTCTCACTAAGACTAAGTCCAACAGCTACCCAATAATTTTCCCAGAATTGGGAGTCAAACACATATTCCCTATCAAATATTAACTTTATAAAACAACTCTACTCCAACAGCTTCCCAATTTTAACCCCCAATTTCAAAAAACTCTACTTTAATTTTATTTAAAAAATTTCTTAAATAAATAAATTAATTAATTTTTAAAATTTTCATACAATTATTTATTTACTATTTTACTTTTATATTTGTAAAAAATATTCGAAACAAAAAATATAATGTTAATATTTAAATTATAATTCTCAAAAGAATAATCAAACGATTTTCTTTTATTTTTCTTTTTCAATTGAGACGAGTTTTTTTCATCATCCAATAAGATTAAATTATATTAATATTATTTAATAAATTAGGAAGATATAATTATTTTTCAATTAATTTGATTATTAACTTCTTTAAAATTTCTTAATTAATAATTTTTCTAATAATTATAAATTTTTTATTGAATTTTTTTAACTTATAATAAAAATATTTACATACATCATATTGATATTTGAATAATTTATTTTTTAAAACTTAATTATATATATAAAAAACATATTTAAATTAAAATAAAAAATTAAAAAAATGTAGCAAAGTTGAATTGGGTTAGCCACATGTGGCTAACATTTCTTTAGAATTGAGATCCCTATTCTGGCTTTAACCAGAATTGGGAACCTGTTGGAGTTGGTTTTTTCATTGTTCAACCCCCAATTGTAGTTTTTTGCTACAATTGGGGTCCTATTGGACTTAGCCTAAGGGTAATCAACTTACCATTTGAATTAGAGGAGGAATTCTACATCAACCGTGTGCTATTTTCCAAGTAAGTTCATTTTTTTTATGCCTCATTTAGTATAGTTAATAATGCTTCCTTTAGTACTTATTTGAGATAATCTTTGCCAAAGACTATAGAAATGTCTATCCCTTTACCAAATTTGCATAAACCTTTTAGGAATAAATATATCAACAATTTTGCAACGCAACCCGTTAAAGAAGAGATTTTAGTAGATCTACCCTCATTTGTTAAGCATGAAGAAGTCCCTGAACCGTCTCTTGAACATTCACTCCGAATGAAATTAGATAATAAAATGAAATGGTTTTTTGGCCCTAGCAACGACACTAGGTTTTGTAAAAAGGCCATGGATGAATTCTACTTAACATTGGATACAAGTAGAGCAGATGGGTTTAACGGAAAACTTGCAAGGTGGGATGAATTGTGCAAATCCCATTTCACATTTACCGTGAATGATTGATGTCTCCTCTTTTGTTCTATATTTATATGCTTAGGAAACATCAAATTAGGTGATTATCTGACTATTTTGATAGACTTTTGGACTAAATATGCAATAATCCGATTTTCCTCTTTAATCTCTAGCAATTTTAATTTATTAAACTTTTGCGCGTAATATTGTGCATTTTAGTGAAAAGTTTGTAGGTTTTGAATACTAGCTAGGAGAGGGGTTCGAGAATAAAGTCAAAGATCGTGATATGGAGTCAAAGCATGAAGACAAATCCCGAAAGTATTGAGATTTTAGAGCTACAAATCTGGAAAGTTGTCAAAGATTGCTAATTTTAAGCCACCTAAGAGTAGATTTATCCGCTGACATGTGAAGAGAAACGTGCCCGATTGAGTTAAGGAACTTTAGCAACTGGAATGAGGTCAATCCGAGTTGAAACGAGCCGGTTAGAGCTGTTTTAGTGGAGGTGGTGCAGCAGTTACGGGATTTTGGGCTAAGATAATGGATTTGGGCCTTTATTATTTCATTTAATAATTAGCCTAAGGTTCAAGTCCGAATTTTTAAGTATAAATAAGGGTTTTGACTTCTATTTTTCACACAATTCATTATTTTACAAAAGTCAGACAAGAAGAAAATAAGCAGAAGCAAGGAAAAGAAGAAGCTTGGAGCTGGAGACTGTCTATGTCTCCACTTTGCAGCCGAATCATCTTCCTAATTAGGTTTTTTATTTTCATTTCTGTAAAACAATTATGAATTCCTTTCTATTTATTTTCTTAGTTTTTACGATTATGTGCTAATTTCATTAAGTACTTGAGAACGCGTAATGGGTTGAACCCCAATCTTTTCCATTCTATGTCTTTGAATTTGGGATAATTTTAATTGAAATTGAATTGGGTATTTAATATTTTTCTTTAATTTACACTTATTGACTATTATTGAAGTAATTAACCAATTTTAGGAATTAGTACTTAAGCTATTCCAATTAGTGGCAATTGGATCACCTTGACGGGGGGTCTAGGTACGCAACTAATTAATGAATGTAGGATAAAATTATTTGACCTAGACAGGCTTAATTAATCCTACGGCCAATTGGGTATTTAGGCTTTAATCATTCAAAGGTGGACTATATTCACCCTGACGGGGTTTGTAGCACCTAAGAAGATCTACTTAGTCCACCCTGACGGGGGTAAGGAGATAACTGAATCCCGACAAATATTAATTACCGAATTCGTCCCTTAAACAATACATGGAATGGTTAGATTGAGGTAAGACTCTAGCGTTACTCGAGTACTACCTCTCATATAGTGCGTCCAACTATTTTTACTTGCATCTAGCTTTACATTTGCATTAATTTAGTCTTTTCATTATTTGTCTTAGTTATTAGAAAAACAAACAACAAATCTTAAAATCATTTACTTGCTTTACGTGCAATTAATCACTATCTGATAAGCATTAGAGTCAACCAATCCGTCCCTGAACGAATCTGTTTATCACTATTATTACTTGGGACAGCCGTACACTTGCGGGTGTGGTTCTCTTATATTATTGCATTTATTTTAGAACACACTAAGGACCACCCAGTTTTTGGCTCCGCTGCTGGGGACGGTAGCGTGTGACCCCGGTGTTTTTATCCTTTAGTGTTAGTTGCATTTTTATTTTTCAGTTTTACGCTTTGTTTGTTCATCTTTTTCAGGTTTTTAGGTTTGGTGTATGCGAAGGAGACTTTTAAGGATCTTAAGACATTACCTCCGATCCTTGATAATCCAGAATCATTAGTCAGACTTGCTAACATGAGAAGAAAAGAACAAGAAGCACAAGAAGTAGAAAGACTAGCTTACGAAATGGATAATCTTAACATTCACAACAACAATGGACAAGGAATTCAGCTAGACGCGAATGGCCAGCCAATAGCGCCGCCAGTTGTCCCTAATCCTCCAGTTCAAATCCAAGTAGCCGAACCATGGTTCCTTACCGGTCTTGCACAAGAACCATTCCTTGCTCCTCCTCTTGAGATTGGATCAGCTATGTTTAGAGATTTCGTCTAGATTCGGGTATGTTAGCTCAATTTCAGAATTTCGGAAATTTTCGTGGCAAGCCCGGAGAAGATCCAATTCGCGCAGTACAAAAATTTATGCAAATCTGCGATTCGTACATCACTCAAGGAGTAACAAAAGAGCAAATGTATTTTGCTACATTCAGATTTTTCTTGATAGATAGAGCAAGTGATTGGCATGATTCACAAGAACCGGGAAAGATTACTAATTGGGAACAATTACAGGCTGCGTTTTTCGATAGGTATTATCCGTCCAACATGAGGTTAGATGCTCAACTCGAGTTAACACATTTCCGACAAGAATATGATGAAGCGTTGGGTAGAAGTTGGTCGAGATTTCAGAATTGTTTACGAAGAGTTCCCAATCATGGCCTTTCAGATCAACAACAACTGAAAATTTTCTATAACGGTCTTGATGGGAGTTCACGAAAAGATTTGGATTTGTTATGTGGTGGTGCGTTCTTACGAGTTAAACCCGTTCACGCAAGAATCATTTTGGATAGAAAAGTCGATAATGAAGTGGGGTGGAATACCATGAGAACATCAGCTAAAGGGGGAGTTAATAATGTCAACATGGAAGAGAAGTTCACCGCCTTAGAGAACAAAATACAAACCACTTTAGAACAACAATGAAACAACTCACGCTAGCCGTGAAAGAAGGTTTTTCAAGTAAAAGGGTTGATGTGAATGCTACGCAAGAAGTGTATGGGTGTTCGAATTGTGGTGTTCAAGACCATGATTGGGAACATTATGAGTATAATACCGAAGCCGTGATGTTCGTTTCTAATAGGGGAAATTATAACTCGAATGGACAAGGATATCAACCCAACAGAAACCATCCGGGTTTCCAATACTCAAATCCTAATGGGGAAGCTAATCCTACATACGCATATCAACCGCGTCCCCAAGGTAACACTTATCAACCTAGACCACAAAATAACTATCAAGGAGGACAAAATTACGGAAATCAGGCTCAAAGGAAACCTCCTCAAAATAGTTAAAATGATACAATGAATCAAAAAGCCTTACCATCTCAACCTCGAGACGCAAGGGGTTGCGTCCAAGCCATCCCGCGCTCGTGTCTCAGGTGCAAACCGGGAACTCGGTTTCGATAGCTGGTGATTCCAAAAGTTCTGACCACTGCGTGGCGCAAGACACAGGTCAGCTGCGTCCAAGGGTAAAAAAAAAAGATTTCGAATTTTTTCTCCCTGACATAGAGTCGAAAACCAGGAACCCGGTTTCGCCACTGTAAAGGCGGTTTTGAGTTCTTTTAACCTATTTATTTAGCTTCTTTCTCAAGTTAGCCTCCACATCCAATTTCAGCTTTACACAACTCCAAAAATCATCATCAAAACAGGTTTTATTCACCAATTCTTGCTCTCTTTCCTCCTAAAAACACATAATCAACCCAAAATCTTTCCAAATCTTCACCAAATTCCTACTTTTTCCTTCAATTCTTTCTTCACCCAATCCTTTAATTGAACCACTAAACCTTTTCAACCCTTCAAATTGATCCTTACCCATCTCATAACTCATATCAATTCACCCTATTCTTCTCTCAAAACATCAAAGATTGTAACTTTTCCCTAGTTTTCAACTCTTTGAAGTTTTGAGTTTGGGGTGGAAAGCCATGACTAACAGGACAGATTCTTTCGGTTACATAAGAAGAAACAACCCAAGAACAAGAAACAATCCTGGTGCTACACAAGAGAGAGATATTGAGATTCCAGATTCGGGTCCTAAAAAAAAGATTGAAGAGGTTAAGACTGCTATGAAGAGAAAAGAAAACCCAAGTAAGGTCACTCCTGCTAAACCTACTTTGGTTGATAAAGAAGAAGAGGAAGAGATTGAAGAGGAAATTCCAAAAGAACCTGTTCAGGAACCACGAGCTCCGAGAAGAAAAGCTATTGCACACAAAACCAAGAGGGTAGCTATGCGTTGGGATGAACAGGTGCATGATCGCATTAATTTCTTGAAGTTTAGTATTGAGAAAACATTCCCTTCTGGTATTATGACTAGCGAATTTAAGAGTTATGCAACTACTTGTGATAAGTTTGGGCGGACTGAATTGAGACAGAGAAAGCTTACATTTATCCCCACCTTGGTCCGTGATTTCTATGAAGGAGTAGCCTTTTCGAATAAACAAGTGGTACGGCCTAGGGTGTGATAAAATATGATATAAATAAATTGTAATTAATCACCCTAGACTGAGCACGGTTCTGCAAGTATACAGATCGTATGCAAGTTTTAGAAAATAAGTAAGATTCGTTCCGCAGAGACTACGAAAGTTAGGGGAATCTTATGCAATAATCAAGTGCATATAAGTAAAGCTAGAACAAATAAAACGCAATAAAAGTAAAGACAAATAGATATTTGTTTGGTTTTTGATTAAACTATATTAAAACTAAGAATTTAAAGACAGAAAATAAATACAAAAGAAGAAGTAGTATGAGAATATAGCTTGAGTCAATAGCATGTAATCCCCACTAGTTTTGCCGTTCTAAACATGTAAGGGTGAATCATGTAGTATTTCAATAATCGGTTCCAATTACGCTAGGTAGTTTTAAATAAGATTTACCTGTGTCAATAAGGCTTCCTAAGCAAACTGTTCATGTAATTGGTAAATAGTAACATGTACTAAACCATAGTGATTATCTAGTTAGGTTGATTTGTCAGATCTAAACCGAATACTAGACGTTATGTGCTAAACATGTAATTAAACACCGTTGTCAATGGTAACCTAACTACTAGATGGTAATTCTATATGGCTGCAGTCCACAAGAACACATAATATAAATCCAAACACATAAACAGAGAATAAAAACTATAATTCAATTTAAAATATAAAATTCCCAAATTAGATAGATGTCAATCAAAACTAGGGTTCATACATATATGCTAAAACTCAAGTTAAAGAAATTTAGTTCATGCAAGAAAAGAAAGAAATTACAAATTTAAAGGTAGAAGAAGACATTGTGATGAACAGCTCCTTCCAGACTTTTTTTCTTGTGTTGTAAGTTTCCTCTTGGTTTAAGGTTTCACCAAGGATGATTTAAGAGTGTTAAGAGGCTGTATTTATAGTGTATATGTTGACCTAATTCGTTTCTTGAAGGAGAGGTTAAGTAATGGACTCCAAGCCCAACTCAAATTCGTAAGATAATTACTCCTGACTTGTCTTGAGCATATCTTCTTCGTTATTGGTCGGTTTTTGCTCCACAATATACCAAAAGAATCGTCACAGAATTATCTACATCCCCATGAAAGGAATCTTCCAAAACCGGCTTGGTTTGGAGTTATCACCACTTCTTTAGGCGTAGCTGCAGAAATTCAGATTTAGGCAGCTTTTCCTTTTCCATGATTTTAGCTTTTGTTTCCTTATCTCCAATTACCATGCTAATCTCTTTCCATATCTTGTAGTCTTTGACTTGGACTCTAATTGATAATTTTCTTTAAAGCTTCACACTAAATAAACAATTAAACCCAATATGTTCTAAAAATATTATGTTACTAAATCAAGACTCAAAATAAGAAAGTGCACTAAATTAAGCTAAATTCGACCTATAAACTAATAAATACGCATAAAATGATGTCTCAGAAATAGATTTTATTATCACAAATGATGAGACATCAACAAGCAATTATCGTCCGTAAAAAGGTATTACCCCTCTCAGTTGAACTTATTCGCAAAGCATTGAAACTACCCGAATTTATCGGTCTATGTATGTATTTCGAAACGCTAAATGACCCATCTTTTGAATGGGAATCTCTTTGGGACACAGTTTGATTCGTGGGAAACGCCCTATTCCGATTGGTGAGAGATATGGTGGGCAGGTTTATAGTAGTTGTTTGTTACCTTGTGCTAAGGTATGGTCTAGATTCGTAGTACCTACATTCTTTGGTATTAATCACACTTCCGAGTTGAAGAAGGAGCATGTTATTTTTATTAAGAACATTGTTGAGAATAGAGAGATGGATGTTGCGCGTGTACTTTACGAGACTATAATGGTGTTTGAGAAAATCCCTACGAGTCAACAAAACCTCAAGTTTCGTTGTACTATCACTGGTGGGGCCTAGGGTGTGATAAAATAAGATATAAATAAGTGCAGATAAACACCCTAGACTGCCACGGTTCTACAAGTATACAGATCGTATGCAAGTTTTAGTTAAATAATTAAGATTCGTTCCGCAGAGACTACGAAGGTTAGGGGAATCTTATGCAAGTATCAAGTGCAAATAATTAAAGCTAGAACAACTAAACGCAAATAAAAGTGAAGATAATAGATTTTTGTTTGATTTTCTAATTAACTAAATTAAAACTAAGAATTTAAAGACAGAAAATAAATACGAAAGAGAGTAATATGAGAATATAGCTTGAGTCACTAGAATGTAATCCCCACTAGTTTTGCCGTTCTAAACATGTAAGGGTGAATTATGTAGTATTTCAATAATCGGTTCCAATTCGCTATCGGTAGTTTAAAATAGGATTTCCCTGTGTCAATAAGGCTTCCTAAGCAAACTTTTCCTGTAATTGGTATATAGTCACAAGAACTAAACCATAGTGATTATCTAGTTAGGTTGATTTGTCAAATCTAAACCGAATACTAGACGTTATGTGCTAAACATGTAATTAAACACCGTTGTCAATGGTGACCTAACTACTAGATGGTAATTCTAAATGGCTGCAGCCCACAAGAACACAGAATATAAATCCAAACACATAAACAGAGAATAAAAACTATAATTCAATTTAAAATATAAAATTCCCAAATTAGATAGATGTTAATCAAAACTAGGGTTCATACATATATACTAAAACTCAAGCTAAAGAAATTTATTTCATGCAAGAAAAGAAAGAAATTACAAATTTAAAGGTAGACGAAGACATTGTTGATCAACAGCTCCTTCCAGACTTCTCTCTTGTGTTGTAAGTTTCCTCTTGGTTTGAGGTTTCACAAAGGATGATTTAAGAGTGTTAAGAGGTTGTATTTATAGTGTAGAGGTTGACCTAATTCGTTTCTTGAAGGAAAGGTTAAGTAATGGACTCCAAGCCCAACTCAATTTCGTATGGATAATTACTGCTGAACTGTTTTGAGTATATCTTATTCGTTATTGGTCGGTTTTTGCTCCATAATATACCAAAAGAATCCTCAGAGAATTATCTACGTCATTATGAAAGGGATTTACCAAAATCGGCTTCCTTGTAGGAGTTATCACCACTTCTTTAGGCGTGTGCTGCAGAATCTCAGATTTAGGCAGCTTTTCCTTTTCCATATTTTTAGCCTTTGTTTCCTTTATCTAGAATTTCCATGCAAATCTCTTTCCATGTGTTGTAGTCTTTGACTTGGACACTCTAATTAATCTCCATAATTATCTTTAAAGCTTCACACTATATAAACAATTAAACCCAATATGCTCTAAAAATATTATGTTACTAAATCAAGACTCAAAATAGGAAAGTGCACTAAACTAAGCTAAAATAAACCTATAAACTAATAAATAAGCCTAAAATGATGTCTCATGAATAGATTTTATTATCACAAATGAGGAGACATCAAGACCCCCAACTCAAAGTTGTATCGTCCCGATACAATAAAAGTAAAGAATAGAAGGGTAGTCAAATTAACAAGAAGAAGTCGGAGGAGAATAAGAACAGAATATAATGAATGATCCTAGAGCAAAATATCTAAAACGTCTCATGTAGTAATGCTCGAGAAATAATGCACAAATATACTTAATATACATGTAATCAACAATCCATAAATTCAAGTTTAAGATTAATTTCGCAATGCCAGAAGGAGAGGATGATAACTTAGTTCAGGTTAATGGCTATAGGTTGTTCATAGGTCCCAAATACAGCATCCAATGGTCCACTTATCTATTACCTAATAGCTCAATTGTTTCTCCATTTAGTAGTTAGAAATCCTAAGGTCTTTGGTTATAACTTGGCTTAAGGACGGGTGTGGTATATTTGGATAATGAAAAGTGAGCTTTTGGCTCTCTCCTCACTAGCCATCAACGAATCGCCCTAGAGCTTGAGTTTTCACTCGAAGATGTTCTCACTCAACCCAATTTATTGATGCTTTTGATTTGCATCCCCAATAAATCCCAAATAAAACCTTTTTCATGATGATGTAAAATCCACTTTGCCGGTCCGAATATATATTTTCTTTTTATATCAATTTTTTCTTTTGTATAGCTATGATTCTCTTTTTGATGTTGAGATATCATACTATTTTTCTCATATATATATTCTTTCTTTTTATGCACTTGTTGGCAAATTTAGCTCGTCGCTTCTTTTTCATTCACTATTACCCCGGCAAAGGGTTACAATAATACCATTTCATCATCAATAAAATCAAAGATATAATTCCAAAAACCCAATGTTCCGTAATGATGAAATCCCACCACCCCAAACTCAAGCTCAAAAACGAGTTGTCTCAGGTTTTGCGATTCGAGTGCGGGTCATATAGATAAGTCCTACAAACTAAGGGTATGTATTAAAATGTGTTTCAATAAAAAGGCTTTAGAAAGGCTCAGAGGGGCTAAGACGGATAAATAACAATAATATCAGACAAAAGGGTGAGAAAGTATAAAGGCTTCAAGTGTTTTATCATGAAAGAACTGCCTTATTCATTTTTCTAACTACCGGATTTCGTTACGTTTTCATTATTAGTTCATAGATAAGTGGGTTTTCAACTAATTTTAAACCTCACGTTCTACACACCAAATAACTATCCCTAAGTTTCAACGTGAATTCTTAGCATTGCTCATTAACTTTTCTATTTCATACATGCATCTAAACAATTTTGTTGCATCTTTCAAAAACATACTACTTACTGTCATTGACCTAATAAAATCATGCTCAAATAGGTACATTCAAAGATATTCTATGCCTTAATTCAACCTAAAATGTTTAAATTTTATGCAAAAATGAAAAGAAGATGAGGACAACGAATCCCCACCCCCAACTCAAAAGTGAGTCGTGTCCCCACGACTCGAAAAAGACTCAGGAATGGAATAAAATTTAAAATAAAACTAACTAAACTACCTAATGCATACAAGCTATTAAGAAAAATTAGAATGACCTACCTGGTTGGCCATAGAGATCCATTATATCCTCATCCTCTTCTGATGCAGAGGGGTCAGTATAACTATCAATATCCCGTTCCAAGGTAAAATCGTCCAGCTGTGATTGCATCTGTATTACTTTCGTCCAAAGTTCTCAGTTATCTTCTTGTAATCTTTCGATTTTGTTTTGTAATTTGAGAGCCCAAGGAGGAAGATCATGAACAATTTTAGAGGAAGAAGTAGAAGAACCTTGGTCTTGAATTTTTATCTTCTTCAAAGTCCTCCTTGATGGTATGGACATTCTAGCAGTTAACTTCTTTGGTAGTGGTTGTGCTGGTGCCTTTTCTTTTGATTCTTCAGTAGCCTCATCAATGGTGATAGGCTTTTCAATGGTGGCTCCAGGCAATTTCTTATTATTCCAAAGGATAGAGCACTTTCTCTTGTATTCCATAGCTTCAGATCTGTTAGTCATGCTTGATTTACCCACAACTCAAGTTATACCAAGGATGGATTAAAAGTTTAAGAGAACTTGGTTTAGCTTGAGGTTGTTGCTTGGAATTGATAAGAGAGAAAGGTTTCTTGATGGATCTTGGAAGAAATATTTAAAACTTGTTGAATTTGATGGTGTTTTAATGGTGTAGTGTGATGAATATGATGAGGAGATTGTGTTTATGGAGGATGGAGGAGAGGATTTGAGGAGTTGTTGTGTTAATTGTGAAGGTTTGTACAAGCTTTAAGATGTATATATAGGGTTTGGGTTTGAAAAATTCGTATGGGAGAGGCTAGGGTTAATCCTGTTAAGGTAAGAAGTTGAATAGGCCTCAAACTCTTCACAAACCGCCTGACGCGGTACATCCCATGCGGTACATGGGTACCCCGCGAGGGTACACCGTAGTACTGTTGCTCTTGAATTTTTGCCTCGGTAATATACCCGTGATAGCACCCCGTGGCACGCGTTTTGTGCGTGCGGTATAGGGGTGCGGTGTATGGGTACTCCGCGCCATCTCCGTGAAAAAACCCGCGGTACGTCACCCTGTGGCACGCGTTTTGTGCGTGCGGTATAGGGGTGCGGTGCACCGCGCCTATCAACCTTTCTTTTTCTCATCTCGGTATAAAACTCGTGGTGCTCGAACCGTGGTACGGGTTTTCAGGGCACGGTACATCCCTGCGGTATAGGGGTATACCGCATGGGTAGTCCGCGCCTGCCTTGCGAATTTTTCCAACTTTTTCCTTAACCCGAGTTCCTTCACAATAGCACACTACCTTTCTCTCCTATTAGCTTGTAAACACACTTAAAAATATACACTAACTTAAAATCATACACTACAAAGCAATAAAACTAATCTAAAAAGCAATTAAAACAAGGGGTGTCTCCCAAGAGCACTTTTGTTTAACGTCTTTGAGTTAGACGTGTAACTCAGGCTAAGCGCATTCAACGAGATGGATTGTCTCCTCTCGCCCAAAGTCCTCACTGTCATGGTATCTTTTCAAACGCTGGCCATTCACCATGAATGTCCTTTGCTCGGTTGGATGTTCAATTTAAATCGCTCCATGAGGTTTGACTTTCGTGACAATGTAAGGTCCTCCCCAACGGGATTTAAGCTTTCCTGGGTAGTTCGAAAATCGAGAGTTGTATAATAAAACTTTTTGTCCTCTCTCGAAATGCTTTGGACGGAGTCGTTTATCATGCCATCGCTTTTTTTCTCTTTATAGAGACGTGAATTTTCATACGCAAGATAACGAAACTCCTCCAACTCATTCAATTGCATCATCCTTTGTTTCCCGGCCAATTCTGGGTATAGATTCAGAGTTTTAATAGCCCAGTAGGCTCGAGCTTCAAGTTCAATCGGTAGATGACACGCTTTGCCGTAGACCATGCGATATGGAGATGCCCCAACTGGTGTTTTAAATGCTATTCTGTAAGCCCAGAGAGCATCATCTAGCTTTAAAGACCAATCTTTCCTCGATTTATTAACGGTCTTCTCAAGAATGGATTTGATTTCCCGGTTGAAACTTCAGCTTGACCGTTAGTTTGTGGGTGATAACCGGTTGAAGTACGGTGTCTCACTCCAAACTTACGAAGATAATTTCTCAGAGGAGCATTAATAAAGTGGGTACCTTTATCACTGATGAGAACACGTGGCGTACCATGTCTTGAAAAGATATTCGTTTTTAAGAATTTAATCACTGTTTGAGCATCGTTCTTTGGTGTTGCCATTGCTTCTACCCACTTTGATACATAATCTACCGCAAGCAAAATATAAAGATTTCCATGGGAAGTGATGAAAGGTCCCATGAAATCTATTCCCCATACATCAAAGATTTCGACTTCTATGATATTGTTAAGCGGCATCGCGTCTCTTTTTGATATATTGCCAGTGAATAGGCATCTTTGACATGACTGGACAAAACGATGACAATCTTTGTGTATGGTCGGCCAATAGAACCCGGATTGAAGAATTTTAGCTGCGGTTCTATTGCCTTTAAAATAACCTCCATAAGGTGAACTATTACAACCTTCGATGATTTTTTCCATTTCACCTTCATGTACACATATTCTAACCACTTGGTCACTACAAATCTTCCAGAGGTATGGTTCATCCCAATAATATTGCTTGGCCTGGTGAGTTAATCTTTGTCTTTGTTGTGGGTGGATATCTTTGGGGAAGACACCACTCACAATGAGGTTGACTAGATCTGCATACCATGGCACAAACGCATGTTTAATAGCAAAAAGTTGTTCATCAGGGAATACCTCTTTAACCAGCAATGGTTCTTTGTTCGCATCAGATCCTTCGAGCCTTGATAAATGATCAGCAACTTGATTCTCACATCCCTTTCGGTCTCGAATATTTATGTCAAATTCTTGAAGCAACAGTACCCATCTAATAAGACGCGGCTTAGCGTCCTTTTTCTCCATAAGGTACCTAATAGCTGAATGGTCCGTGAATACAACAGTTTTCTTCCCAATCAGATAGGAACGAAATTTATCAAAAGCATAAACCACGACCAACATCTCTTTCTCCGTTACTATATAATTCATCTAGGCAGCGTTGAAAGTCTTACTTGCATAATAAATCGTGTGGAAAATCTTGTCATTCCTTTATCCCAACACAACACCCATAGCGTGATCACTAGCATCGCACATAAGTTCAAACAGAGCTTTCCAATCAGGAGATATAACAATAGGTGTAGAGATCAGTTTCTCCTAAATCGTCAGAAACGCTTGAAGACATTCTTCAGTAAAGTTAAAAGGAGTATCCTTTTCAAGTAAAGAGCAAAGCGGTTTGGCGATTTTGGAGAAGTATTTAATAAACCTTCGATAAAATCCTGCGTGACCCAAGAAACTTCTCACTCCTTTAGCAGAAACTGGAGGTGGTAATGTTTTGATAACTTCAATTTCAGCATGATCAACCTCCATCCCTGCCTTTGAAACTTTATGTCCCAACACAATTCCTTCTTGAACCATGAAGTGGCATTTTTCCCAATTAAGCACAAGATCTTTTTCTCTACATCTCACAAGGACTTTCTCAAGATTATTCAAACAATCATCGAAACTATCTCCAAACACCGAAAAATCATCCATAAAAACCTCCAAATATTTATCAATCATGTCCCAAAATATAGCCATCATGCACCTCTGGAACGTGGCAGGTGCATTGCATAAACCAAACGGCATTCTTCAATACGCAAAAGTACCAAACGGACAAGTAAAAGTTGTTTTGTGTTGATCAAGGGGATCTACACAAATCTGATTATAACCCGAATATCCGTCAAGGAAACAATAATATTCTCTCCCTGCAAGTTTGTCTAGCATCTGATTAATGAATGGTAGCGGGAAGTGATCTTTCTTTGTAGCTTTGTTGAGTCTTCGATAATCCATGCACACTCGCCACCCCATAACTGGTCTTGATGGTATGGCTTCACCTTGATCATTAAGGATGGTAGTGATACCTCCTTTCTTCGGAACACATTGCACTGGACTAACCCAATCACTGCTAGCAATCGGATAGATAATTTCTGCGTCTAACAACTTGATAACTTCCTTCCTCACTACTTCTTTCATAGCTGGCATGAGTCTTCTTTGTCCCTCTATAGATCGCCCACCTTTGTTCTCAAGAATGATTTTGTGTTTGCAAACAAAAGGACTAATTCCCTTGATGTCGGCAATAGTCCATCCGATTGCTTCTTTGTTTGCGCGAAGTACTTGAAGTAGCTTCTCCTCTTGAGGACCTGAAAGGTTAGCAGAAATAATCACAGGCAAAGTTTTATTCGCACCTAGATATGCATAACGTAGGTGATCTGGAAGTGGTTTTTCTTCGAGAACAGGTGGACATATTATAGATGGTTGTTTCATTGGTTCAATGTCACCTGATTCTCGAAGTAGTTCTCGTACGTTTGATCCTAATGCAACAATATCTTTGGGAGGAATCTCGAGTTCCTCTTGTGATTCAAGTGCTAAGGCTTCGTCAAGATCATCATCTAAGCTTGCTTCATTGAGGACTTCTTGCGCAATTTTTCCGATGACATCTATTTTGAAACATTCATCTTTTGAATTTGGTAACTTCATAGCCTTAAACACATTAAATTGTATCTGTTCGTCTTGTACTATCATGATCAACTCACCATTCTCAACATCAATTAGTGTACACCCCGTGGCTAAGAATGGTCTACCTTAAATGATGGGGACATTCTTATCCGCGTCGTAGTCAAGAATAATAAAATCACAAGGAAATATAAAAGAGCCAGCTTTAACTAAAACATCTTCAATTTTACCTATTGGTCGTGAAAGGGAGCGATCCGCCATTTGTAATACCACAGATGTGGGTACTACTTCTCCAATATTAAGCTTCTCGAATAGGTATCTAGGCATGAGATTGATGCTCGCGCCTAGATCACATAATGCTTTCCCGGTCCAACTATTTCCAATGCCGATGGGAATTGTAAAACTTCCGGGACCTTCTAGCTTTGGTGGTAACTTACTTTGACATATAGCACTACACTCCATAGGTAATCCAATTGTTTCCCCAGTTTCTATACTTCGCTTGTTGGAGAAAATGTCTTTCATGAATTTAAGATAGGTCGGCATTCTCTTGAGAGCTTCAACAAGAGGTATATTAACTTCCAATTTCTTCAACATGTCAACGAACTTCTTGAATTCCAGGTCATTGTCCTTCTTTCTGACACGTGAAGGGTATGGTGGTGGAGGGCGTGTATTAAGTTCCACTGGTTTTCTTGTCTTTTCAGGTGTCTCGGCATGGGCACTCTTTGTGTTAACTACCTCCTCAACTGTATCTTTGATTGTTTCTTCCCCCCTCTGTTCTGGAATAGGGATTGGTTCTGTTTTTGGTCTTGGTGGAGGTAGTTGTTTTCCACTTCGCAATTCAACTGCATGGCAAGAATCATCTCTAGGAGCAATAGTATCACTTGGAAGTTGCCCTTTTGGCCGATTTTGTAATGTACTCGCCATATGTGATAAAGTATGCTCTAGTTGCTTGATAATCTTCTGTTGGCTAAGACTCATTTTCTCAGCTGCTTGCATTAATTTAGCCATACTCGAGTTCAAGCTTGGGACTAGTTCCTTCTTTGCCAGTTGCGTTGATTGTTTAGGTGGATCTTTATTTGGTTCTTGACAAGCTTTCTTAACAATGGGTGCCTCTTTCCGAATAGGTTGTGGTGGATTATAGGATTGAGGTTGGGGTTGATGATAAGTCTCTTGATTTCTGACCCAACTTCTTTGTTGTGGGGGTTGTTGATAATTAGTGTAGCTTTCTTGAGGATAACCGTTAGAATAATAGTTATCTTGCGGATAGGTACCGGAAGCTATTGCTGGATTATTCATACATCCTTCCCACACATGATTTCTTGATCCACAACCAGGACACGAAGGAATTGCACGTACTGTATTCACCAGAGCAATTGTTCGGGCTTGTTCTTATAGTTCTTCGAGTTGTTTAGCCAATTCTTTAAGCTTCTGAGATTCTGAAGTATTTTCTTTTTCTGGTTTCTTTGGCCAACTTCTCTCGTTCTCAAGAATTCTTTCCATCCCCAACTCAGCCTCTTCAGGATCTAGGAACACAAAACCTGCGTTTCCTAACGAATCCGCTTTCTCTCTTGATTTGTCATTAAGGCTTCCATAAAACAAGGTTAAATAATATTCCGCGAAGATCTATGATATGGACATCTCGCCTTCTTTTCAGTAAACTGTAACCATGCTTCACCCAAACTTTCTCCGTTTTCCTGTATAAATTGTTCAAGCTCCAACATATCTTTTAAACGTCTACTAACTGGATAGAAATGGTCTAGGAATCTTGTTTGAAGCTTGTCCCAATCTGGAATAACATGAGGGTATTGAGTATCATACCAATCGCTTGCACATCCGGTCAAGAAGAACTGGAACATCAGGTAATACACTTGTTCCCTAGTAACTCCTCTTACGATATAAGTATCACAAATTTGCATGAATTTCTGAATATATCGGATCTGATCTTGATGTGCAGCACCGCTGAATAATCCATGAGTTGCAAACTGAGTTAGCATCCCTGGATCAGGTTTAAATTTTGCGGCTTGGATTTCTGGAGCGCCAATTCCTCGTGGCTCCATTCTAAATTCGATGGGTAGCTCAAGTCTCCTTGGGTTCTCCATCTGTAACTAAATCTGAAAAACAAAAACTAAAAACAAAAAGCGTAAAATAGAACTAACTGAAACTAAAAGCACAAGATATATGCACAAGGACTAACGATATAGTCCCCGGCAGCGGCGCCAAAAACTTGGTGGGGCCTAGGGTGTGATAAAATAAGATATAAATAAGTGCAGATAAACACCCTAGACTGCCACGGTTCTGCAAGTATACAGATCGTATGCAATTTTTAGTTAAATAATTAAGATTCGTTCCGCAGAGACTACGAAGGTTAGGGGAATCTTATGCAAGTATCAAGTGCAAATAATTAAAGCTAGAACAACTAAACGCAAATAAAAGTGAAGATAAATAGATTTTTGTGTTGTGTTATGTTTGTATAAACCAGTAAAACAATATAGGAACTGATGCAGAAATAAAATAAAAGTAAATAATTAAATAATTTTACTTGTTGAGGCTCGGATAGGATCCGATGTCTTTAAGGTATTTAGGCCACGTACAGGTGTCTTACGTTTGTTGGCTTCAACCTCCAGGATACAACGACAAAACTATTCAAAAGAAACTGAAACACGAATTCTTAAGAATTTCAACGAACTTAATAATGCTGCTTCTTTCTATCTCTCTCTTATAATTTTAATGCTTTTGAAAAATGAATGAAGAAAATGGTTTAGTTGGCCAACTATTTATAGAAAATGAAAAGGTGGCTTGCCAAAGGGTTGTGATGTTTCATTTTGGAGTTACGTTGTATTAATTTAAGATACAACGTTTACTTAAAAGACCAAAAAACTTGGGCTGGTCCAAATGGTATGAACCTAAGGCCCAAAAGCCCAACAAAGATGATGGTCCAGGTTCATACCCCACCTAAGGCCCAAAAACCCACAAAGCTAATGGTCCAGGTTCAACCCTAGCTAAGGCCCAACAAAGCTATGGACCTAAGGCCCAAAGCCCAACAAAGGCTTTTTTCTTTCTTTCTTTCTTTGCTATATAAAAAAATAAAAAAATAAAATAAAATAACATATATATATATATATATATATATTTTTTTCTTTTAATTTCTCCAAATTACATGACTCAATTTCTCATTCAATTTCAAATGATTTTAACCAAGTGAACATATTACGTTAATCTTCACAACTTGAGTAAACGTATTAATATCCGAATCATTTCATTAAATTGAGTCACCGACTAACATCGTAAACATGGTCAACACTTGGGTAGAATCCCATTTGTCCAACAATCCCCACATGAATGAAAATTGACTAACCACCTTATATATTATGCAAAAGAATGCTAAACACTTGAGAGAGAGTGAGAGAGAAGCGTGGAAGAATACTACATCGAGAAAGGTAGCTTTTGGCCTTGAACCTTCTGTAGTAAGAGCTATCGGATTTACTTGCTAACTAGTGAACTTGATGTCTTGAACTATTCAGCTTTTTTGTAAACCAAGACAATAGAACTTACATAGTATACTTCCAAACATTATTTGGTTCTCACGGTTGTGTCCATTTACGGCCCTGGACAACTCCTGGTATTTCATGAATAACCGTCAGAGAATTTCGCCTTTAAAATTCTCGTAGGGCGGCCCTACCCATGTTATTCATATAGGTGGTCTCTTGTCGAGAGTATTCTGCATTACTCTATCTTATGTTATCTAAGATATAATAACCATTAAAAGTTTAACTTATCCTTCACTTTTACAAGTAGCACTGTTTAATTTTGTCCTAGGAATGGTTTGGGGAGGTCTCCCCACAGTGCGTCGCACCAAGTTGCAGTTTCATGATTCAGTTTTCCCTTTGAACCTAGATTGTGGGATATTCACTCTGTTAGGTAGGGTTCCCATCATGGCAACTCAGCTTTCGTAGGCTTAAGACCCATTCCCCTTGACAACACTCGCACTTGCTCTCTTTGTAGACCTTTGGTCAGTGGATCCGCTATATTATCCTTTGATCGAACATAATCAATTGTGATAATTCCGTTTGAGAGCAATTGTCTAACGGTATTGTGTCTACGACGTATGTGTCTAGACTTACCGTTATACATTTCATTTAGTGCCCTACCAATGGCACTTTGACTATCGCAATGTATGCAGATAGCTGACACAGGCTTTGTCCAATTAGGAATATCCTCTAGGAAATTCCAAAGCCACTCGGCTTCTCCAGCAGCTTTGTCTAAAGCTATAAACTCAGATTCCATATTGGATCTGGCTATGCACGTTTGCTTAGTGGATTTCCAAGACACAACTGCTCCTCCTAACATGTAGACAAATCCACTTGTGGATTTTGAGTTGGTGGAGTCTGATATCTAGTTTGCATCACTGTATCCTTCTAGTATAGCTGGATATCTTGTGTACAACAACCCTTCGTTCATAGTGTATCTAAGATACCTTAGAACTCTTACAATAGCAATCCAGTGGTTCTTCACCGGATTATGTGTAAACCTACTTAGCTTGCTTACTGCATGTGCTATATCTAGCCTAGTGCACTTAGTTAAGTACATGAGACTCCCAATAATCCGAGAGTACTCCAACTGGTTGATCATATCACCAGTGTTCTTAGCAAGATGTAAACTTACATCAATAGGTGTCTTGGCGATATGTGTGTCGCCATTACTAAACTTGTTTAATACTTTCTCAATATAGTGTGACTGAGATAGTATAATCCTTCAGATGTTCGGAGGATCTTGATACCCAAAATAACATCCGCAAGGCCTAGATCTTTCATGTCAAACTTACTTGAAAGCATCCTTTTGGTGAATTTAATCACATCATTGTTACTTCCAATGATTAACATATCATCCACATATAAACAGACAATGACATATCCAATCTCATTTCGTTTTACATAAACGCATTTGTCACATTCATTGATCTTGAAATCATTCGAGATCATGAATCTATCAAATTTGTCATGTCATTGCTTCAGTGCCTGTTTTAAACTAGATAAAGATTTAACAAGCTTACATTCTTGCTTCTCCTTACCTGGAACTACGTAACCCTCAAGTTGTTCCATATATATCTCTTCATTTAGTTTTCCATTTCGGAAGGCTGTTTTTACATCCATTTGATGTATTTCGAGCTTCTATATTGAAGCTACAGCGATTAACATTCGAATGGATGATATTCTCTGAGCCTTGTATTTTTCAATAGACCCATCGGTCTTTAGTTTCTTCTTGAATATCCATTTACATCCAAGTGGTTTATTCCCAGGAGGGAGATCCACTAGTTCCCATGTATGGTTTTGTATAATAGAATCTATCTCGCTATTTACCGCTTCTTTCCAGTATGGGGCGTCAGGGTTTGACATAGCCTCCTTGAATGTTCGCGTTTCGTCATCTAGCATGTAAGATAGAAAGTTAGGACCCAAAGACGTAGAGGTTCTAATCCGCTTACTTCTTCTTGGTTCTCCTTCATTTGGCAATGATTCTTGATCTTGCTTTTCAGTTGGAAATGATTCTTGATCTTGCTCTTCTTCAATTGCATCATGTGTTCTTTTTAAGGAACCAGATTCTGGTGTGGTCTTGTACGGAAAGGTTGTTTCAAAGAAATGTGCATTTCTTGATTCAATCACCATATTGACGTTAATCTCAATATGACAAGATTTGTGTACCAGGAATCTATATGCAGCACTGTTGTGAGCATATCCAATAAAGACGCAATCGATGGTCTTTGGTCCTATTTTGACCAATTTAGGAGCAGGAATTGCTACCTTTGCCAAGCATCCCCACACTTTTAAGTATTTGAAGGAATGTGGTTTTCCTTTCCATAATTTGTAAGGAGTTTTATCTACCTTCTTGTGTGGTACCTTGTTGAGGATGTGATTTGCGGTGAGCAAAGCCTCTCCCCACAAGTTCTGTGGTATCAACAAGGTATTCATCATTTCCTTCAGCGTGTGGTTCTTGCTTTCAACAATCCCATTTTGTTGAGGTGAGTAGGGGGCCGTGGTTTGATGGATGATTCCATGTTTAGCGCAAAATTCCTCAAAAGGAGACACATATTCTCTTCCCCTATCTGTTCTAAGATTCTTAATCTTTTTATTTAGTTGATTCTCAACTTCAGTTTGGTATTGCATAAATGCTTCTAAGGCCTCATCCTCACTTCGAAGCAAGTATTTTTGACAATACCTTGTGCAATCGTCAATGAAATTTATGAAATACTTTTTACCACTTTAAGTTTGCACAAATTTCAAGTCACATATGTCATTGTGAATTAACTCTAAAGGTACCAAAGTCCTTTCTATAGATTTAAATGAGGTTTTTGTTAATTTTGACTCAACGCATACTTCACATTCCTTTTGAGAATTGAAGTTCACATTAGGTAGTAACCCTATGTTTACTAACTTACTTAATGAACCAAAATTAACATCTCCTAATCTATCGTGCCAAAAATAAGGTGAGTCAAGGATATATTACTTACTCGGTTACATTTTGGTAGGTACTATGGTCATTATATTCATCTTAAATAAACCATCACATAGATACCCTTTACCCACAAATATCCCACCTTTAGTGAGAATAAATTTATCAGACTTAAATACTAGTTTAAAGCCATTCTTACTCAATAACGAACCTGAAACTAGATTCCTTCTAATGTCAGGCACATGTGGAACGTTATAGAGACTCAACTCTTTTTTTTTAGAAGTCATTATTAGAATAACGATTCCAGATCCAACTACTTTTGATGTAGAGAAATTTCCCATACATAAAGTCTCTTCAATAGTTGCAACTTTGTATGTCTTGAACATACATGTCAGGTGGCCAAGTATCCACCCACCAGTGTTTGGTATTGCCAACCAAATTTACTTTAGAAACTACTGTAGTAAAATCAGTCTTATTTGATCTTATGGAATTGCCTTTACCTTCTGTGATTTCAGCCGTCTGTTCCTTTACACAGATAGCCATTTCCATTTAACCTCTTATACTCCTCAACGGGTCTATAAGAGTCGGGATCATGTCCCACAAATGTATTTTCCATAAGTGAACTTGCTGATGGTATGTTGTTACCGATTCCATCATTTCTGGACATATTGTTTATCTTGGTAGACATCATTTCAATTACCAAGGATTACATATTATAGATAATTCAAACAAACGAATTATTCAACCTTTCTCACTAAAAGACAACACAAAAACTTGATTCTTTCTTATGACAAAATGATTAAATTAATTTTAATTTTCCAAGTTTTTATATTCTTGTTAGTCCCCCAAGTTTTTATATTCTTGTTGTAGAGGATCGAAAAAATTAAAGAGATAATCAATTCACGTAAAAGAAGAATCTCAATCAATTAAGAATTCTTTTAGCGGAAAATTTTCAAACCACAAGGTTCGACAAGTATGACGATACTAGCAAGATTGATATTAGTTGTTAAAAACACACTAATATTACAACGTAATATGACGTTAGTAAGCGAGTATTTTTCTAGTATGTATACACAAGCCTAGAAATCAGAATAAGAGAAAAGAAATAGAATGGAATATTCATGTTCTGTATACACAGACCAAATTTTTTTTTTCCAAAGTAAAGTTTATAAAAACATAAAAAGAAAATGTTTTCTGGTTTATACCACGTGAATCATAAATACCTTAAATTGTTGTGTTATGTTTGTATAAACCAGTAAAACAATATAGGAACTAATGCAGAAATAAAATAAAAGTAAATAATTGTCTTTAAGGTATTTAGGCCATGTACAGGTGTCTTACGTTTGTTGGCTTCAACCTCCAGGATACAACGACAAAACTATTCAAAAGAAACTGACACACGAATTCTTAAGAATTTCAACGAACTTAATAATGCTGCTTCTTTCTATCTCTCTCTTATAATTTTAATGCTTTTGAAAAATGAATGAAGAAAATGGTTTAGTTGGCCAACTATTTATAGAAAATGAAAAGGTGGCTTGCCAAAGGTTGTGATGTTTCATTTTGGAGTTACGTTGTATTAATTTAAGATACAACGTTTACTTAAAAGACCAAAAAACTTGGGCTGGTCCAAATGGTATGAACCTAAGGCCCAAAAGCCCAACAAAGATGATGGTCCAGGTTTATACCCCACCTAAGGCCCAAAAACACACAAAGCTAATGGTCCAGGTTCAACCCTAGCTAAGGCCCAACAAAGCTATGGACCTAAGGCCCAAAGCCCAACAAAGCCTTTTTTTTCTTTCTTTCTTTGCTATATAAAAAAATAAAAAATAAAATAACATATATATATATATATTCTTTTAATTTCTCCAAATTACATGACTCAATTTCTCATTCAATTTCAAATGATTTTAACCAAGTGAATATATTACGTTAATCTTCACAACTTGAGTAAACGTATTAATATCCGAATCATTTCATTAAATTGAGTCACCGACTAACATCGTAAACATGGTTAACACTTGGGTAGAATCCCATTTGTCCAACATTTTGTTTGATTTTCTAATTAACTAAATTAAAACTAAGAATTTAAAGACAGAAAATAAATACGAAAGAGAGTAATATGAGAATATAGCTTGAGTCACTAGCATGTAATCCCCATTAGTTTTGCCGTTCTAAACATGTAAGGGTGAATTATGTAGTATTTCAATAATCGGTTCCAATTCGCTATCGGTAGATTAAAATAGGATTTACCTGTGTCAATAAGGCTTCCTAAGCAAACTTTTCCTGTAATTGGTAAATAGTCACAAGAACTAAACCATAGTGATTATCTACTTAGGTTGATTTGTCAGATCTAAACCGAATACTAGACGTTATGTGCTAAACATGTAATTAAACACCAGTGTCAATGGTGACCTAACTACTAGATGATAATTCTAAATGGCTGCAGTCCACAAGAGCACAGAATATAAATCCAAACACATAAACAGCGAATGAAAACTATAATTCAATTTAAAATATAAAATTCCCAAATTAGATAGATGTTAATCAAAACTAGGGTTCATACATATATACTAAAACTCAAGCTAAAGAAATTTAGTTCATGCAAGAAAAGAAAGAAATTACAAATTTAAAGGTAGAAGAAGACATTGTTGATGAACAGCTCCTTCCAGACTTCTTTCTTGTGTTGTAAGCTTCCTCTTGGTTTAAGGTTTCACCAAGGATGATTTAAGAGTGTTAAGAGGCTGTATTTATAGTGTAGAGGTTGACCAAATTAGTTTCTTGAAGGAAAGGTTAAGTAATGGACTCCAAGCCCAACTCAAATTCGTATGGATAATTACTGCTGAACTGTTTTGAGTATATCTTCTTCGTTATTGGTCGGTTTTTGCTCCATAAAATACCAAAAGAATCCTCAGAGAATTATCTACGTCCCTATGAAAGGGATTTACCAAAATAGGCTTCCTTGTAGGAGTTATCACCACTTCTTTAGGCGTGTGCTGCAGAATCTCAGATTTAGGCAGGTTTTCCTTTTCCATATTTTTAGCCTTTGTTTCCTTTATCTCCAATTTCCATGCAAATCTCTTTCCATGTGTTGTAGTCTTTGACTTGGACTCTAATTAATCTCCATAGTTATCTTTAAAGCTTCACACTAAATAAACAATTAAACCCAATATGCTCTAAAAATATTATGTTACTAAATCAAGACTCAAAATAGGAAAGTGCACTAAACTAAGCTAAAATCAACCTATAAATGATGTCTCATAAATAGATTTTATTATCACAAATGAGGAGACATCAATCACTACCTTATGTCTAGAGTCTAGACGCAAAAATACCGCGAAGGAATGAAGAGATTGACGCGTCTGAAGAGGGAGACGCAATGACTTTAAACTCCATTGACAACGCCCACAATGAAGCAACCCATCCAATTAAGAACCCTAGAGCTCCTCCGCCAAAGAAGAAGGTACATACTGATAATGGGTTAGAAGAAGAGATTCGATTGTTTGAAAGAGAATCAAGAAAAGATGATTGCTACCTTAGGAAACGTCACCAAAGAGTTAGATCTTCTTCGCAACATGCTACTTGAGTTGAGGTGAGCACCATTCAACACGCCACCTATGGGTTACTCGCGAAGGAATCTATACATGGACGCAACACTGATAACCAGCCTCGCGCTGGTTAAGATACGTTTTCTTTCCTTTCTCATTTAGTGTATATTAATTTAATTGCGTTGAGTCTTTCCGAGTCGTGGGGACACGAATCATTTTTGAGTTTGGGGTGGGGTTTGTGCCTCATCCCAGTTTTATGTGTTATGTGTTTTTATCGCCTTCAATAAAATTAATTAGGAGTTGTGTTTAACTGTAGAAGCTCTTAAATGTCCCCATTAAGCATACTTTTGATAAATCAATGATAGTAAATAGTGGACTTTAGGAATTAGTATAAAACACGCTTTAATTGCATGCAAACATATATATTGGATAGGAAAAATTAACAAACAATGCAAAAGAAGTAAGTTCGTACTTAAAGAAAATGTTTGGAGTGTAGAACGTGAGATTTAAATTAGTAGAGAACCCACTTAGATATGAACTAGAGACGAACCATGTAACTAGGAAAATGTTAGAGGCAGATCTTTGATAGCCATTTGAAGCCTTTTAGCTTTCTATCCCTTGTATAAATATTATCCGCCTTAGCCCAATTTTGAGCCTTAAAGCCTTTTCTTTTGTCGCCATGTTATAAGACCATATACCCTTAGTTTATTAGGCATTTCCAAAATGACCCGCACTTAAATCACGATCCTGAGACATGTCTCGAGCTTGAGTTTGGGGTGGTGGATCCATCTTTTGGGGATTTACATTGGGAGGGAGAAATATGTGTTTGTATTGAGGCACGAAAAGAGAATTCAGATGATATTGTTAATTGTAACCCTTTGCCGGGATTGAAAAAAAAGTGAAATAAAATTCTCAAGACAGTAGAATCCTGGAACCCGGATTTCACAAAACCGGGAACCGGGTTTCTCCTGTATCAATTTTTCGACAAAACAAGAAAAAGAAAAGAAAAATAAAAAAATGAAAAAGAATAAACTCCCGACAAAGTGGAAGTTCTGAAATCATCTTAGTATATATTGGGTTAACTTGGGGATGCTACTTAGCGCATCAAAGGGGTTGAGTGAGAACGTTATAAGAGTGTAAACTCAAGCTCGTGGACATTTGTTGATGGTAAGTGAGGAGAGAGCCAAAAGATCACTTCAAAATTACCAAATATACATACCACACCGTCCCTAAGCCTACGCTAAAACCGTAAAGTCCTCGTGATTCCTAGGTGCATGGTAAGTTAATAGGTTATATACTAAGTGGAGCGTTCAAAGCGAGTAAGGATCGAGGAACAACCTATAGCCATCATATTGAGATAAGTACGAATGTAACCTTCTAGCATTGCGAAGTTAATTTTATGATTGAATTTATTTATGTTTGATTTTTGCATGATTAGTGTATGTGTATATTAGTTCCTAATGTTTGCTACATGAGATTTATTTTTAGTAATGCTTTGGGTGTGTTTATTTGCGTCTACTACTTCGTAATCACCTTTTCCCTTTGTTTTTAATTTTACTTTGTCGGGACGACAAAGATTTGAATTTGGGGTCTTGAGATCTCCTCTTTTGTTCTATATTTATATGCTTAGGAGACATCAAATTAGGTGATTATATGACTATTTTGATAGACTTTTGGACTAAATATGCAATAATCCAATTTTCGAGAATAAAGTCAGAGATCGTGATATGGAGTCAAAGCATGAAGACAAATCCCGAAAGAATTGAGATTTTAGAGCTACTAATCTGGAAAGTTGTCAAATATTTCTGATTTCGAGCCACCTAAGAGTCGATTTAGCCGCTAACTTGTGAAGAGAAAATGTGCCCCATTGAGTTACGGAACTTTAGCAACTAGAATGAGGTCAATCCGAGTTGAAACGAGCCGGTTAGAGCTGTTTTAGTGGAGGTGGTGCAGCAGTTACGGGATTTTGGACTAAGATAATGGATTTGAGCCTTTATTATTTCATTTAATATTTAGCCTAAGGTCCAAGTCCGAATTTTGAAGTATAAATAAGGGTTTTGACTTCTATTTTTCACACAATTCACTATTTTACAAAAGTCAAACAAGAAGAAAAGAAGCTGAAGCAAGGAAAAGAAGAAGCTTGGAGCTGGAGACTGTTTATATCTCCACTTTGCAGCCGAATCATCTTCCTAATTAGGTTTCTTATTTTCATTTCTGTAAAACAATTATGAATTCCTTTCTATTTATTTTCTTAGTTTTTACGATTATGAGCTAATTTCATTAAGTACTTGAGAACGCGTAATGGGTTGAACCCTAATCTTTTCCATTCTATGTCTTTGAATTTGGGATTATTTTAATTGAAATCGAATTGGGTATTTAATATTTTTCTTTAATTTACACTTATTGACTATTATTGAAGTAATTAATCAAATTTAGGAATTAGTACTTAAGCTATTCCAATTAGTGGCAATTGGACCACCTTGACGGGGGGTCTAGGTACGGAACTAATTAACGAATGTAGGATAGAAATTATTTGACCTTGGCAGGCTTAATTAATCCTACGGCCAATTGGGTAGTTAGGCTTTAATCATTCAAAGGTGGACTATATTCACCCTGACGGGGTTTCTAGCACCTGAGAAGAGCTCCTTAGTCCACCCTGACGGGGGTAAGGAGATAATTGCATCCCGACCAATATTAATTACCGAATTTGTCCCTTAAACAACACATGGAATGGTTAGATTTAGGTAAGACCCTAGTGTTACTCGAGTACTACCTCTCATATCTTGCGTCCAACTATTTTTACTTGCGTCTAGCTTTACATTTGCATTAATTTAGTCTTTTCATTATTTGTCTTAGTTATTAGAAAAACAAACAACAAATCTTAAAATCACATACTCGCTTTACGTGCAATTAATCACTATCTGATAAGCATTAGAGTCAACCAATCCGTCCCTGAAAGAATCTGTTTATCACTATTATTACTTGGGAGCCGTACACTTGCGGTTGTGGTTCTCTTATCTTATTGCATTAATTTTAGAACACACTAAGGACCACCAATGATGTACCATATAGTTTTGAATCAAACATTCTAACTTCTATATATACCGGGTTGTCTATGGAACAAGTTGTAGAAAACAGTACAGAATACGCAAACTTAAACACCGAAGGAGGAAGATATGTGTTGTGGGTCCAAGAGCTGTTTCCGGGTTTCATAGAAGAGTGTGACAACCCAACGACGGATTGCTCACACATTCTAGTGAAGAAGACACATATGCCGCCTAAAATGTTAATTATCGACGCAATTGCGTGCCATAACTTGCTTCCGACCACCTCAAGCCACCCATCAGAGAGACCATTACTAAATCAAAATGTTCTCTATTGGTTATACAAGGAGGTTCCTTTCGATGTTGGAGCTGTTGTTCTATCACAAATATTACGAAGCCGGGAAAAAATTATGGATGCAAAACCGGGTAGTATTGAACCTCTCCCGTTTCCTCGACTAATTATGCAATTGTTCGAAAGGTTAAACTGATGTCTTCTCATTTTTGATGAATTAATATTAAGATGAGACATCATTTTTAGTGATTTAGAAGTCTTTCTAGTCGATTTTCTTGAGAATTACTACACTTTCCTATTTCTAGTCTTGATTTAGTGATTTATTATTTTTAGAGCATACTGGGTTTTATTATTTATTTAGTGTGAAGCTTTAAAGATAATTATGTAGATTAATTACAGTCCAATTCGAAGAATAAGAGATAAGGAAAGAAGATAAGCATGAAAATTGGAGATAAGGAAAGAAAAGCTAAAATATGGAAAAGGAAAAGCTGCCATAAATCTGAATTTCACCACCCACGACCACAAATCAGCTTATATCTCAAAATCGGTGGGGAATTTGGAGGAACGTTTAAGAGAAAAGTTCAAGATCTTTCCGAGACGATGAATTTCGACTACTCATACGCATCAAACCGGTAGGAATTGAAGCTGTTAGGACCAAAATAAAACGGGTCTGATTTCATATTTTAGGCTTACGAATTAGAGTTGGGCTTGGAGTCCACTACTTACCTTTTCCTTCAAGAAAACGAATTAGTGCTTCTACACCTATAAATACACCCTTATATCACTTGTAAATCATCCTTGTCTCATAGTAATTAGTCTTTAGGTTTATTATCATCAGAATTATTGTAGAAAGCAAGATGAAGTCTTTCATTATTTCTTTTAGTTTATTTCCTTCAAGTATGAACTAATTTTCCCATAGCTTGGGTTTTGAATTATGTATAATCTATGAATTATATTTTCTTTCTATCTAAGTTTCTTTTGGAATTATATGTTTTAATTTGATATTAGCTGCTTACCTATATATTTGTTTATGTGTTTTGATTTATTGTCTGTTTTCCTTGCGGTGCGCAACGTATAGGATTACCTTAATAGTAGTTAGATGATCACCTTAGCTGGGTGTCTAATTATTGAAACACCACATAACGTCTAGTGTCGATATTGGTCTTGACAACACTAATTCTAGCTAGATAGTCATTAGGGTATATTTTAACCACTATCACCATGTTTGGAATTGATTGCTTAGCAACCTAGTAGCGCAGGATAACCCTATTTAAACCAGCCTCATGGTGTGTCCGTATCCCCCTTAGTCGCTCTCCAGGTCTAAGGTATGGGAACATGGCCGTTCTTGGGCATATGCCCAGGAGGCAACCGACTTGGGCCCCAAAAAATTCTGTATTTTCAAGGGCCCCTTTTCAGAAAAATTAAATATTTATACGTACATATAGTTATAAATCTGAATTCATTAAAATAGTATGAATCATAAATAAGCTTATTGGTAAAGTGATATATTTTTTTATGAGAGATTCAAGGTTCGAGTCTCGATTATTAATAAATTTTTTATAAAAAAAGTTTTCGATTTTTCTTATAATTATTTTTAATATAAATATATAGGGGCCCCTATTACAAAATTCTCCTTAGGCCCCAAATATGTCAGGACCGGCCCTGTATGGGAATTTAGAATCCTGACTAAGTATCTAAAGAGCTAATTATCTCCCTTACTAACTAGAATTTGATAGAAAGAATTAGAAGGATTAGTGCATACTAGCAAAACCTAAGCTATACTTCTCATTTCATATTTCTTCGTATTTAGTTATTGTCTTTACTTTTATTTAGTTTAATTCATCATCTTCCAATTTATTCATATTTATTTTCTGTCTTTTAATTAATTACTTCCTACTCATACTATTTACCCATTCGTATAACACACTAAGTCCCCGAGAACGAATTCAACTTATCATTAAAACTTGCATGCGTCCTGTAATACTTGCAGTATCGTGCTTGTCTAGGGTGAAAGTGCATTGTTTTCTGGTGTATATTTATCTTATTTTTATCACACCCTAAGCGACACCAAGTTTTTTGCGCCGCTACCGGGGACTTGTGTCTCGTTAGCGTGTGGGCTATCTATTTCGAGCAGTAGTTCTTAGTTAATTTTTATTTTTCAGTTTTAGTTTTTATTTTTCCGGATTTACGCTTGTGGTTTGCTTTAGTCGTTTTCAGGTTTTAACCGTGTTTAATTCTTGGCCTCCGTAACAGGAGCCTGAGAGGAGCTTCAGAGGTTATAACAGACGTCTTCGTGAGGAAAGAACCTTAAGAAGAGCTATGGCAGACATACGAGATCTAATAAATCCACCCCTTGTCCTACCAGGACAACAACAAGTACCACCACAAGGAAGAGGTAACGGAAACAACAACAATATTCAGAACCGAGTTGAACAAGACCTTCCAGGCTTGAGAGTGCCGTTTCATGTTCAACCAATAGGATACCGTCCTCCAAAGATCCAAAATATCAAATTTAGACCCGATCCGGGCATGCTCAGTCAAATTCAAAGTTTTGGACTCTACAGTGGTACAGCAATTCAAGATCCGGTAAGAGTGATTCGGAAGTTCATGCAGATTTGTGATGCTTATGTTACTCCAGGCATTACACGCGAGCATCTGTATTGTCATATGTTTTCGTTCTTTCTAACCGGTAGAGCTGGTGAGTGGCTAGATAGGCAACCACCAGGGACAATTAATACATGGACAGAACTTCAAGCCGCTTTCTTTAACCGTTTTTATCCAAAGAGTATGAGACTCAAAGACCAAAGCGAGCTTGCAAATTTTTTGTTAAGAGGATGGAGAAGAAGTAGGAGAAGCATGGACAAGGTTTCAACAGAAGTTAGCTAGATGTCCGCTCCATGGTTACACCCCCTCTCTACAGTTAGCTATATTCTATGAAGGTATAAACAGGGAAAGTAGATTGAAGGTAGATCACCTTGGGAAAGGAAATTTCGTGTCCATGGACCCTACTGAAGCTACCTAAGTTTTAGAAAATATTATTGAACAAGAAAGGAGTTGGCCAACTTCGCGAGCTCCTATTACAAAAACCTGAGGTACGCTTCGATTAGACGCAGAAACTGCAAACTCAGCTCAATTATCCGCTCTAGAAAATCAAATCAAAGAACTTAAGCTTGAGATACGAAGAAATTTAGCTGCAGCGAATGTAGTGCAAGAAGCACAAGATTGTCCACACTGTGGGGCTATGAATCATACATGGGAAGAGTGCGAAAAAAATCCACAATCTGTTTATTTCATATCCAACCGAGGAGGTTATCAATTTGGTAACAGAAATCATCCGGGTATCCAGTATTCAAATCCACAGGGGGCCGCTAATCCTGGTCATTATCAACCACGTCCCCAGAATAACTCTTTCTGACCAAGAGGTCAGTATCAAAATCAATATCAGAATAGACCTGCTCCCCCACAACAACCTGTTCAAGATGCCTATACCGATTCATTAGCTCAGAAAGCTTTACCACGTTATCCTCAAGAGGGAGCTATGGATAATCAAAAATTGACAAAATTTATGGATCTTATGACCACTAATATGCATTCCCAGAGCGAGATGTTACGAGAGAAAGAAGCTTCAATTCAGATTTTAGGTACTCAAGTAGAACATATGAACAAAGTTCTAACAAGCATTATGGAACAAAAAGAATTGACGGCTGACGAAGGAGGTGATGACAATGTTGGGTTCGAAACTTGCAAGGCTATTTGCCTTGAAATTGAAGAAAAGAAGGAAGTAACACATGCTGCCGAAAGTGCCGTGGAAGTTTGGTGGTCCTTTGTGTGTTCTAAAAATAATGCAATAAATAATCGAACCACAACCGCAAGTGTACGGTTGTCCCAAGTAGTAATTCTGATAAATCAGATTCGTTCCAAGGACGGAATGGTTGATCACAATGTTTAGCAAGTAGTGATTGATGCACTTATGAAAATAAAAGACAATAATATATTTGTTTGGTTTTTGTTATAAGACTAATGAATGAAAGACAAATATTAAAATGCAATTAAAAGCTAAAACGCAAGTAAAATGATGTAAAACGCGATATGAGAAGTAGCACTTGAGAACGCAAGGATCCTCCCTATCCTATTTCTTAACTTATGTTGTTTAAGGGCTAAATTAGTCAATTACAATGGTCGGGATTCTAATATCCTTATACCCCCGTCAGGGTGGACTATAAGGCGATCCTAAAGTGTCACTAGTCCCGTCAGGGTAAATATGATCCACCGTTGGATGATTAAGTGTTATTACCTCATTGGCCCTAGGATTAGCTAAGCTCGTCAGAATCATTAACTTCTATCCTAGATTGAATAAATGGTTCCGTATTTAAACCCTCCGTCAGGATGATCCAATTGCCACTAATTGGAATAGCCTAAATACTATTACCTGTTCCTAGTTCATGACGCTAAAAGCAGTAAACATTCATAATTTATCGAAAAGAGTAAAAGCCCTAATTTAGTTTAATTTATTAAAAACCCAAATTCAACATTCGTTAATTAATAGGAATTGGGATTCACCCATTGTTTGTTCTCAAGCACTAAATAAAACTTAGCTCATATTAAAATGAAATACGAAATTAAAAATAAAGGAATTCATATTGTTTACAGAATTAAAAAGATAAAAGAACCTAATTTCCGGAATCGGAATGACTACGAACGGAGATATAGACCCTCTCCAGCTCTTGTAGCTTCTTCTCCTTCCTTCAGTTGCTTCTCTCTGGTGTTTTTAATCTTGCAGAATGTGAATTGTGTGTAAAATAGAAGTCAAGGGCTGATTTTATAGTTAGAAATTCGGACTTGGACCTAGGCTTTTAATTAAATGAAATATAAAAGGCCCAAGTCCACTAACTTAGCCCAAAATCCCGTAATTGCTGATATGCCTTCACTAAAACTGCTTTTCCCGATGCGTTACAACTCCGATTGACCTCATTCCAGTTGCTAAAGTTCCGTAATTCGATAAGGAATGATTTCTCTTCAAAGGTCAACAGCTAGATCATCGCTTAAGCACCTCGAAATCAGCAATCTATGGCCTGGAAAATGGATTTTCAGCTCTAAAAATTATATCTTCGGGATTTCTTTTCAAGTCTTGACTCTATCTTTTGATCTTTGACTTTCTCCTTGGATTCCTCTTCTAGCTAACATCTTAAACCTGTAAAATATTCACTAAAAATACCAATATTACGCGCAAAAGCTTAATAAATCAAAAATGCTAGAATTAAAAGAGGAAAATCATATTATTGCATATTTAGTCCAAAAGTCTATCGAAATGATTAAATAAACACCAAAAATGATGTCTCCTAAGGGTCGAAAATAAGAACATTTAAGGAGACATCAAGACCCCCAACTCAAACCTTTGTCGTCCCGACAAAGCAAAACAAAACAAAACAAGGGGTAGAAGTAAACGCAAGAACAAATAGAAGCTTAGCAAATAAACCTAAAGCAATTCTTAAGATAAATCTCATATAGCAAAACTTTAAGAACTAACATATACATACACTAATCATGCAAAATCAAACATAAATAATCTCAATCATAAAATTAAAGTTGCAATGCTTGAAGGTTACACTTGTACTCATATCTGTATGATGGCTATAGGATGGTCATTAATCATAATTCGCTTTGAATGTTCCACCTAAATATTCCCTATCAACAGAAGTATAAATTCACTATGTATTTAAGAATCAAGAGGTCTTTATGGTTTTAATATTGGCTTAAGGACGGTATGGATATATATTTGGTAAATTTGAAGTGAGCTTTTGGCTCTCTCCTCACTTACCATCCACATGTCCTCGAGCTTGAGTTACGCTCAAAAATGTTCTCACTCACCCATTTGACGCGCTAAAGTTGCGTCCCCAATGTTAACCCAAATAAATCTACGATGATTTCCAAAATTATTCCACTTTGCCGGTTTATTTTATTCTTTTTTTATTTTCTTTTTCATTTCTTTTCTTCTTTTTTTTGTACAAGATACCCATGACCATCATTTTGATGTGAAAAGTCATGTCTCTTATAATTTTCTTTTTCTTTTTCTCTTTTTTTTTTCTTTTTTTTTTTTTTCAAATCCCGGCAAAGGGTTACACATAATAATATCATCTACATTTTTGTGCCTCAATACAAACACATATAATCCCTTCCCAATGTAAATTCCCAAAATGTGGACCCTCCACCCCAAACTCAAGCTCGAGACAAGTCTCAGGGTTGTGATTCAAGTGCGGGTCATTTGGTCATGCCTAATAATCTAAAGGATAATGGGCTTATATCGTGGCTACAAAAGAAAAGGCTTAAGGCTCAAAATTGGGCTAAGACGGATAAAATTATAATAAGGGATAGCAAGCTAAAAGGTTTCAAATGGCTTAACAAAGAACTGCCCCTATCATTTTCTTAAGTACATAGCTTGTCTTTAGTTCATATCTAGGTGGGTTCTCTACTAATTAAGATTTCACGTTCTACACACCAAACATATTCCTTAAGTACAAGCTTACTTCATTTGCATTGTTCATTAATTTTTCCTATCAATTACCTATGTTCGCATGCAATTGTAAGTGCGTTCTATATCAGTCCCTAAAGTCCACTATTTACTATCATAGATTTATCAAAAGTATGCTTAAAGGGACATTTAAAATCTTCTATAGTCAAACGCAACTCCGAAAATTATTTTTATTGAAAGCAAATAAAACATATAACACATAAAAATTGGGATGAGGCAACGAACCCCACCCCAAACTCAAAAATGAGTCGTGTCCCCACGACTCGAAAAGACTCAACGCAATAAAAAAATAAACTAATCTAACTAAAATGCGAAAGGGATAGAAAACGTATCTTAACCAGCTCGAGGCTGGTTATCGGTGTTGCGTCCATGAACTTTCTCCTGCATAAGAATACCATAGGTGGCATGTTGAATTGTGCTCACCCCCGTTAACATGTTTCGGAGAAGTTCTAACTCTTTTGTAACGTTTCCTAGAGATGCAATCATCTTCACTTGGTTCTCTTCTAACACCTTCACTTTAGCTTCCAACTCATCAGTTGTATGCATCTTCTTCTTTGGAGGAGCTCTAGGATTCCTTGTTGCTTTTACCACCTCATCATGAATATTCTTAACCAAAGTTAAACCCATACTCTCACACCCTACAACACGATCAATCTCTGCGTCTTTACGCGGAACCTTTGCGTCCAAGCACAAAGTAGTGACGGTACAAGGAAATTTGAGATTTTGTTGTGAAGTAGGAATTCTAGCAAATTCCATGATGGTATCATATATCACACGAGCAACATCCATGGGTTTCTCCTCAATAATACATTTAATGAACAAAAGATGCTCCTTCTTCACTTCCGATATGTGTTTAACTCCGAAGAAGGTAGGTATTATGAAACGTGACCAAATCTTAGCGCATGGTAGCAAGTTACTACTATACATCTGTCCAGGATATCTCTCTCCTTCGGGAATTGGGTGGGCCCCATCAATAGTCACTTTCCCCCAAAGGGATTCATAGTCAAACGAAGGCTCTTGAAGAGATTCTTGAAACGGACATATTCCGGAAAACTTGGGTAATTTTAATGATTTACGAATAAGCTCAACGGAGAAAGGAACTACCTTTTTGCGAATTATAACAGCTTCTTTTGAGAAGGCGATTCCTTCATAAAAATCTCGCACCAAGGTAGGAATATACTCAAGCTTCCTTTCTCTCAATTCCTTCCAACCCAATTTATCACAAGTAACACCATAATCTTTATAAGCACTAGTCATAATACTTTTAGGAAGATTCATCTCCTCACCAAACTTCAAAAATTCAATTCGATCACGAACCTGAGTTTCCCAAGGAACGAAGACTCTCTTAGGCTTGTGAGCCCAAGCTTTCCTACGCGGAGCTTTCGGTTGTTTCACTGGTTCTTCGGGAATTACTAGTTCAGTTTCTTTAACCTCTTCTTCAACTTCTTCCTCACTTTCTTCATCACTCTCATCAATTAACCTGCTCCTTTTCGGATTAGCCTTAATTGGATTTTCTTTTCGTTTTGGAGCAATTGGGTTTTGGACTGTCTTTTTGGATCGTGAATCCGGAATCTCAATTGCTTGGTCTGGGCTAGCTCCAACAGTGTTCCTGTTTCTTGGTATGTTTCTTCGATAGTTACACATGGAATCGGTTCTGTTAGTCATCTCTTTTCACCCCAAACTCAAAACTTCAAATAGAGAAAAAGCTAGAGAAAAGCTTTGAAATTTGATGTTTTGAGGCTTAAAACTTGAAGAACTAGGTGTTATATGAGATGGGTTAAGGTTATTTGAGAGAGATTTTGAAAGAATTGGGTTTAATTTCAAGGTTGGGAAGAGGAAATTTTTGGAGAAAAGGTGAAATTTGATGATGTTTTGGAGAAGATTGTGAGTTGATTTTGTGTTTTTGTGATGATAGAAGGCTTGATTTGATGATTTTATAGCTGTTTGTTGATGATTTTCGGAGTAGGTGGAGGCAAGAATTCGGATTATAAGGTTTGGCTTGGAAAAGAGGCAAAAAACTAGGTTTAATGAAGTTAAAACCGCCTCTCGTAACAGCTGGCCGGTATGCCTTCGGATTCGCCGGTATACCGGCCGTTTCGCCGGTATGCCGGCCGAGAGGCCGGCGAAATTTTTTTTTTTTTTTTTTTTTTTTTTTTTTTTTTTTTTTTTTTTTTTTTTACCTCAAAACGCAAGTATATTGCGTCGTCGCTGACGCAATGGTCAGGGAATTTGAAATCCTTGACCGGCTAGCCGGCGGATTCGCCGGTATGCCTGTGAAATCTCGATGGCGCATTTGATGACGCAGCAACCTTGCGTCATCGCTGACGCAAGGACCAGAACATTCTTCCTCGTTGGCCGGCTAGCCGGCGGATTCGCCGGCATGCCGGTGCTTTCTCGCTGGCGCGAATGAAGACGCAGCATTGCTGCGTTGTCGCTGACGCAATGGTCAGGGAGTTGGGGTCTACCTGCTCGTTTGGCCGGTATGCCGGCTAGCTCGCCGGCTAGCCGGTCAAACCTGCTGTGGACTTCAATTTTTCTCCGTTTTTCCATCGTTTGACCCCAAACTCATGACCATTATACCCCTGAAATCATCAAAAACAAACACCCTTCCTCATTTCTTAAAAATAAAACTAAAATAAACGAAAACTTTAACTAATATACACTACGGAAATTGAAATACTTAAACTAATATACAAGAAATTGGCTTTTGTTTAACGTCGTTAAGCTCGACAGGTTACCTCGTGCTTCTAAGGAGCTTCGAGGAGGTACATGACCTCTCCGGGATGTGGGTCTTTTGCACGATCGGTGTCTTCACCTCCATGATAAATTTTTAAACGATGACCGTTCACCATGAATGTACGGTTCTCAAGTGGATGTTCTATCTCTATAGCTCCATGAGGTGTAACCTTGGTTACAATGTAAGGACCCGACCACTTCGATCTTAATTTCCCCGGATAATTACTGAACTTCGAATTATATTTCAACACTCTTTGTCCCACTACAAAGTTCTTTTCTCGAATTCGATTATCATGCCATCTCTTAGTGTTTTCTTTATAAAGCTTAGCATTTTCATAAGCATGTAATCTGAATTCATCAAGCTCATTAAGTTTCATCATGCGATTCTCACCAGCTAGTGTAGGATCTAAATTTAACTTTGCAATAGCCCAATAGGCACCCATTTCTAACTCAAGAGGTAAGTGACAAGCCTTACCATATACCATCCGATACGGAGAAGCACCTACTGGGGTTTTGAAAGCAGTTCGATATGCCCAAAGTGCATCATCTAATTTCATAGACCAATCTTTTCTTGTAGGACCAACGGTTTTCTCTAAAATAGATTTTACCTCACGATTTGATACTTCGGCTTGACCATTGGCTTGTGGATGATAAGCGGTAGACACACGATGTCTGACTCCATATTTCTCTAGAACAGTCTTCAAATACTTATTAACGAAATGAGTACCTCCATCGCTAATAATCACCCTTGGAGTTCCATGTCTAGTGAAAATATGTGATTTTAAGAACTTAATCACCACTCTAGAATCATTGGTAGGTAAAGCCACTGCTTCTACCCACTTAGACACGTAATCAACAGCTAATAAGATGTAGAGGTTACCATTTGAAGGGACGAACGGACCCATAAAATCTATACCCCAAACATCGAATATTTCAACTTCTAACACATTATTACGTGGCATCTCATCCCTCTTGGATATGTTTCCGGTAAATTGGCATCTATTACATCTTTTAGTGTATTCGTGACAATCTTTTATAATAGAAGGCCAATAGAAACCAGATTGTAATACCTTAGCAGCAGTTCGATCTCCTTTGAAATGTCCACCGTAAGGTGAATCATGACACCCAGCTATAATCGCCTCAATTTCTTCCTTGGCTACGCATCTTCTTATCATCTGATCAGCACACACTTTGTAGAGGAAAGGATCCTCCCAAAAGAACTGTCTTGCTCGGTGAGCTAATCTTTTTCTTTCTTGATAAGTTGAACCTTCAGGAAAGGAACCACTTACCACTAAGTTTGCAATGTCTGCATACCAAGGGGCTTCATAATCGCGAACTTCGAATAAATTCTCATCAGGAAACTCTTCTCTAACCGCTTCAGTACCACTATTCAACTCTGAACCTTCTAACCTCGATAGATGATCTGCAACCTGATTCTCACACCCTTTTCTATCCTTGATCTCTAAATCGAACTCTTGAAGCAATAACACCCATCTGATTAACCTCGGTTTAGCATCCTTCTTCTCCATAAGATATCGAATCGCTGAATGATCTGTATAGACAATAACTTTCGCTCCAAGAAGATAAGAGCGAAATTTATCGAATGAATACACAACCGCTAGCAACTCCTTTTCTGTAACTGTATAATTAATCTGAGCACCATTAAAAGTTTTACTAGCATAATAAATCGAATGAAAAACTTTCTCTTTTCTTTGTCCTAATACAGCTCCCATACATAAATCACTCGCATCACACATAACCTCAAACGGTAGATTCCAATCTGGAGGCACTACTATAGGAGCAGAAATAAGCTTTTCTTTAATTGCTTTGAAAGCCGCTAAACAAGCTTCATCAAAAAGGAATTTGGAATCCTTTTCAAGTAAGTTGCATAACGGTTTCGCAATCTTAGAAAAATCTTTGATAAATCGCCTATAAAAGCCAGCATGGCCTAGAAAACTTCTTACCCCTTTAACAGAAACAGGAGGGGGAAGAGTTTTAATTACCTCAATCTTCGCTCTATCGACTTCCAATCCAACATTCGAAATTTTGTGACCCAGAACAATACCTTCACGAACCATGAAATGACATTTCTCCCAGTTTAAGACCAAATCTGTTTCTTTGCATCTGATTAACACTTTCTCCAAATTGTCTAAGCACTTATCAAAATCATCACCAAATACAGAGAAATCATCCATAAACACTTCAAGAAAGTTATCGATCATATCCCAGAAGATGGCCATCATGCATCTTTGAAAGGTAGCAGGAGCATTACACAACCCAAATGGCATTCTACGATATGCAAAAGTACCAAAGGGGCATGTAAATGTTGTTTTATGTTGATCTTCTGGAGCCACGTAAATTTGATTATACCCTGAATAACCATCCAAGAAGCAATAGTACTCTCTTCCGGCTAATTTGTCTAACATCTGATCTATGAAGGGCAAAGGGAAATGATCTTTTCTGGTGGCCTTGTTCAGCTTCCTATAATCCATGCAAACTCTCCATCCAACTACCGTTCTTGAAGGAATCGCTTCATTTTTATCATTAAGAACTGTTGTCATTCCTCCCTTCTTCGGTACACACTGAACCGGACTCACCCATTCACTACTCGAAATGGGATAAATAATCCCCGCATCTAAAAGCTTGATCACCTCTTTCTTTACCACATCCTTCATGGCGGGCATTAATCTTCTTTGACCTTCAACTGAGCGTGCGTTAACATCTTCAAGTATGATTTTGTGTTGACAATAGGATGGACTAATGCCTTTGATGTCAGCAATTGTCCAACCTATTGCTTCTTTGTTTGCTCTTAACACACGCAACAGTTTATCTTCTTGAGGACCTGTTAAATTAGCTGAAACAATCACAGGTAGAGTTTCATTAGTACCTAAATACGCATACCTCAAGTGTGCTGGCAATGGTTTTTCTTCCAATTCCGGGGGAGATTCAATTGAAGGCTTCTTTTTAGGAACAATCTCCCCCGGTTCTCTCACAGGTTCATAGGCAGGACGCCTATACTTTGGACTTTCAGAATTTAGAGCCGCTATTGTTTCAATAAGCTCTTCCATCATCTCAGGTGAATCTAATGTTAAAGCAGCCTGCAAGATATCATCAAAATTTAAACAATTAAATACCTCTTGCGATGCTTGCTCTACTACATCCATTCTGAAGCAATCTTCCTGAGAGTCTGGGAATTTCATAGCTCGAAATACATTGAATTTCACTTCCTCATCTTGTATCCTCATTGTTAATTCACCATTCTCTACATCGATCAATGTTCTCCCTGTAGCTAGGAATGGTCTACCCAAAATAATGGGGACATTTCTATCTGCATTGTATTCAAGGATTACAAAATCAACAGGAAATATAAGTGTACCTGCCTTAACAAGGACATCCTCAATGCGGCCTTCAGGATGCGCAAGAGACCTGTCCGCCATTTGCAAGACCATAGAAGTGGGTCTTGCGTTTCCAATTTTTAGCTTATCAAAGATCGACTTGGGCATCAAATTGATGCTAGCTCCCAAGTCACATAGCGCCTTTCCTTTCCATTCTTCCCCAATTGATATGGGAATCGTGAAACTCCCCGGATCAACCAACTTCGGAGGTAATTTACTTTGACAAATCGCGCTACACTCTTCTGGAAGACCAATCATCTCGTTATCACAATAGGGCCTTTTGTTAGTGAGGGCCCTCTTCAAAAACTTAGTGTATTTCGGAATATCTCGAATCGCCTCAAGTAACGGGATATTAATACTTAGACCCTTCACTCTGTTAAAGAACTTCTGAAAATCCCCCAAATCACCCTTTTTCTGAACTCGCGATGGAAACGGTGGTGGAGGGCGATTAATCACCATATCATCTTTCTTTTTCGGGACCTCTCTTGGTCTCACTATTTCTTCAACCTCACTATCTTTCTCATTTTCTTTCTCTTTCTCCACCACTTCCTTTTCTTTTCTTGGTACTTCTTTCTCTTTCATAATGGGAAAAGGAGGGGGAGGAAGGTTCTTACCACTTCTCAATGTAACAGCATTACAATCTTCGCGTTGCTTCGGATTCTCAGTATCGCTAGGAAGTTGCCCTTGTGGGCGCTGATTCAGCTGTTTATTAATTTGGCTTAGCTGATTCTGGAAAATCTTCATATTCGCTTCAGCTGCGTTCTGACGTTCTAAGGCTTGTGTTTGAAGAGCAATCAAATTTTCAACGGTTTTCTGAAGGGTAACTACTCCTTCTTGTGGATGGGCAGGTAAGGCTTTTTGGTTTAAAGTTTCATCGTATGTATTCTGAGGAGTATTCTGAGGAGCTTGCCTTTGTACATAATTTCCCTGATTCTGTCCTCCTTGATAATTGTTGTGTGGTCTTGGATTATAGTTATTACCTTGGGGACGCGGCTGATATGCGTAGGTAGGATTGGCTGCCCCATTAGGATTTGAGTATTGAAACCCAGGATGGTTTCTGTTAGGCTGATATCCATTACCACTTGAATTGAAGTTACCTCTGTTGGACATGAACATCACGGATTCTTGGTTATTTGGACAACTTTCCTCATCATGATCATCTACCTGACAAATCGAACACATATAAACCTCTTGTGCAGCATGCACAGCTACCTTCTTACCCGAAAATCCTTCTTTCACAGCTAAAGTAAGCTGTTTCAATTGTTGCTCAATAGTATTCTGAATCTTGTTCTCAAGCGTAGCAAATTTCTCTTCCATGTCAACATTATTCACTCCCTTAACCGGTGTTCTTACTGAATTCCACCCAACTTCATTCTTAACTGTTCTCTCTAAGATAATTTTAGCATGAGCGGGTTGAACTTGAAGAAAACCTGCACCACATAGCGTATCCAACTTCTCTCTTGACTTCCCATCAAGGCCTCTATAAAAGATCTTAAGTTGTTGTTGTTCTGAATACCCATGATTGGGAACTTTTCGTAAACACATCTGAAATCTTGTCCAACTCTTACCCAAAGTTTCTTCATATTCTTGACGGAAATGCGTCAATTCTAGTTCAGCATCTAACCTCATGTTACTTGGGTAATACCTGTCAAAGAACGCAATCTCTAATTGGTCCCAATTGGTGATCTTCGTAGGATCTTGCGTATCGTGCCATTCACTTGCTCCCTCAGTAACAAAGAACTTAAAAGCAGCAAAATACATCTGTTCTCTCGAGACCCCTTGTGTGATATAAGAATCACATATCTGTTTGAATTTCTGTACTGCCCTGAGAGGATCTTCTGCTGGTCTACCACGAAAATTACCAAAATTCTGGAACTGAGCTAACATACCCGAATCTGGACGAAAACGTGGAACATTAATATCTGGAGCACCTACTCCTATAGCTGGAGCACGGAATGGAACTTCTGGAGGACCATTAGTAAACCACGGATCATGATTCATCACTATCTGGACTGGAGCATTGGGATTTAGTGGTTGAACTGGAGGAATAACGCCCGGAGCTAAAGGTTGGCCATTTGCATCTAGCTGGCCTTGTCCATTATTCTGTTGATTATTTTGAAGATTGATGTCTGCCATTCTGTTACTTAACTCTTCTACCTCTAAAGCTTCTCGTTCTCTTCTTCTCTTGTTTGCAAGTCTGATCAACGATTCTGGATTACTAAGGATCGGAGGTGTTGGCTCTAGATCCTTGAATAGCCTTCTTCGCATACACCAAACCTAAAAACCTGAAAAGAAACTAAACAAAAAGCGTAAAACTGATAAAATAAAATAAAATGCACTTATCACTAAAGGATAAACACCGTGGTCACACGCTACCGTCCCCGGCAGCGGCGCCAAAAACTTGGTGGTCCTTTGTGTGTTCTAAAAATAATGCAATAAATAATCGAACCACAACCGCAAGTGTACGGTTGTCCCAAGTAGTAATTCTGATAAATCAGATTCGTTCCAAGGACGGAATGGTTGATCACAATGTTTAGCAAGTAGTGATTGATGCACTTATGAAAATAAAAGACAATAATATATTTGTTTGGTTTTTGTTATAAGACTAATGAATGAAAGACAAATATTAAAATGCAATTAAAAGCTAAAACGCAAGTAAAATGATGTAAAACGCGATATGAGAAGTAGCACTTGAGAACGCAAGGATCCTCCCTATCCTATTTCTTAACTTATGTTGTTTAAGGGCTAAATTAGTCAATTACAATGGTCGGGATTCTAATATCCTTATACCCCCGTCAGGGTGGACTATAAGGCGATCCTAAAGTGTCACTAGTCCCGTCAGGGTAAATATGATCCACCGTTGGATGATTAAGTGTTATTACCTCATTGGCCCTAGGATTAGCTAAGCTCGTCAGAATCATTAACTTCTATCCTAGATTGAATAAATGGTTCCGTATTTAAACCCTCCGTCAGGATGATCCAATTGCCACTAATTGGAATAGCCTAAATACTATTACCTGTTCCTAGTTCATGACGCTAAAAGCAGTAAACATTCATAATTTATCGAAAAGAGTAAAAGCCCTAATTTAGTTTAATTTATTAAAAACCCAAATTCAACATTCGTTAATTAATAGGAATTGGGATTCACCCATTGTTTGTTCTCAAGCACTAAATAAAACTTAGCTCATATTAAAATGAAATACGAAATTAAAAATAAAGGAATTCATATTGTTTACAGAATTAAAAAGATAAAAGAACCTAATTTCCGGAATCGGAATGACTACGAACGGAGATATAGACCCTCTCCAGCTCTTGTAGCTTCTTCTCCTTCCTTCAGTTGCTTCTCTCTGGTGTTTTTAATCTTGCAGAATGTGAATTGTGTGTAAAATAGAAGTCAAGGGCTGATTTTATAGTTAGAAATTCGGACTTGGACCTAGGCTTTTAATTAAATGAAATATAAAAGGCCCAAGTCCACTAACTTAGCCCAAAATCCCGTAATTGCTGATATGCCTTCACTAAAACTGCTTTTCCCGATGCGTTACAACTCCGATTGACCTCATTCCAGTTGCTAAAGTTCCGTAATTCGATAAGGAATGATTTCTCTTCAAAGGTCAACAGCTAGATCATCGCTTAAGCACCTCGAAATCAGCAATCTATGGCCTGGAAAATGGATTTTCAGCTCTAAAAATTATATCTTCGGGATTTCTTTTCAAGTCTTGACTCTATCTTTTGATCTTTGACTTTCTCCTTGGATTCCTCTTCTAGCTAACATCTTAAACCTGTAAAATATTCACTAAAAATACCAATATTACGCGCAAAAGCTTAATAAATCAAAAATGCTAGAATTAAAAGAGGAAAATCATATTATTGCATATTTAGTCCAAAAGTCTATCGAAATGATTAAATAAACACCAAAAATGATGTCTCCTAAGGGTCGAAAATAAGAACATTTAAGGAGACATCAAAGTTCCAAGTACCGGAGAAGAATCAACCAAGTCTAGCCCCGTGGAATCTAAATGTTCTGGGAGTGATGTGGAGGAAGATTCAGAAAAATCCGAATTCATACAGCTTTTGAAGGATATGCAAGAAGAGATTAGATCGGTAATGGAGTTTCAAGCTGAGCTAGCTAAAGATAAAGAGGAAGAAGCCTCAACAGACCCAATAATTGCAGTTGCACCTGCTGTGCAAAAAAAGAAAGAAGAAGAGAAGGTGGAATCGCCACCAGTTGTTCAAACAGTGTCATCAACCATTTCTGGTACAAATCTGAAAGATGACATTGAAATCAAGACATTTGTAAAGGCGTACACTCCTAAGAATATCAACGCCCAAATGCTTGAGATTACAAAGAAAGGGCTTACACCACAACAAGTTTTCACGCAAGTTATTCCTGAGAAAGAAGCGAGTGTAGAAGCCAAGAGAGAGAACTTGAGAGTCTCAAGAAGAACAGAAAAAGAATTACCATTGAAGCTCAAAGATCCGGGAAGCTTTAATCTTCCTATCCAAATAAATGGTATGCTCAAGGGGAAGGTTATGTACGATGTGGGTTCGGGTGTGAATCTTATGCCTAAATCCGTGTTCGAGAGACATGGACTTCAGAAATCAGAGAAAGCTCCAGGGAAGTTGCAGATCGCTGACAACTCAGTTACCAAGACATGGGGAACAGTGGAGGAAGTCCTAGTCCGATCAGGTAGTATCGCCATCCCTACTGATTTTTTTATACTTGATTTCGATGCAGATAAGCAGGTTCCAATCATACTTGGACGGCCTTCCATGGCCACAAGTCAGAGTGTAATCAACTTCCGAGAAGGGACCATTACCCTTCATGCTAAGAATATATCTGAGACATTCTATGTCTTGGGTAACAAACCGAGGAAGTTAGATCCCACCGTTCATGTCATCCACAGCCTTTCACATCACAAAGTCCCTACAGAGAAGATCCATGTAAAACCTGTGGAAACTGAGCCAAACATTGAGTTTGGGGTTGGCCATGAAGTTCTATGGAAAGCTCACAAATGCGAAAATAGGCCACGCAGTTACAAAGACTCGTGGATGGGACCGTTCATTGTCACTAAGGTTGTTTCAGCTAAAGTGATAGAAATCAGGCCCAAAAAGGGGATCAAGTGCAGATTAGTTGACGTTCATAGCCTTGCTCGTTGTTGGGGAGGCTATATTCGCAAATCCTGATAGAGGTAACACGTCTAACTTTAAAAGACGTTAAATAAAAGTGATGAACGGGAGACAACCCGCAATTTTTTATGTTTTTAGTTTGTGTTTAGTTTAGTATTGTTTTAGTTGATATTGCATATTTGAGAAAGGTATTAGTGTTTTTGATGTTCAGGTGTTAGAGAAATCGAGTTTTGGGAGAAACACGGATTTTTTTCGGTGTATTCAGATCATGCCACCGGCATGCCGGGCCCTACGGCCGGTAAGCCGGCGGTCAAAAACCCGAGACCACGGGTAAGGCCACGTGTTCAAGGCAGAAAGACAAAATTCGAAGGTCATCAGCACCGGCATGCCGAGCAACTCCTTCGGTATGCAGGCCAGGTCAAAAACACGTGCCCGCGGGTGTCGTCACGTGTTCAAGACATAAACTTATTTTTTCGAGCGAAGGTAGCACCGGCATGCCGGGCCCTATTGTCGGTATGCCGCCCCGACCAAAACTCGTGCCCACGTGATCTTGCCTCGGGTATTTTGACGTAACTCGGATTTCAAGAGCTCCAGCACCGGCATGTCGGGCCCTACGGTCGGTATGCCGCCCGACACCGCTGGAGAGAGAAAAAAGCTTCGTTTTTAGGTTATAAAGGAGAAGAGGTTGGTATATTCCAAATTTTACAATCCTTAAGCCTCTCTTTCTTCTCCAAACCTCTCCCAACTCCATTGAAGCTTCATCAAACCTTCCCCAATCATCATAAAAACACATCAAATATTCTCTCCACATAATTACAAAGGAGATTCAATCACCCAAATCTCACCAAAACACATTGAATTGAAGAATCAAAAGCTTAAATTTTCAAAATTCATCCTAAAATTTCTTAGATCCATACCAATTCATCAATAATTCATCTTACCCACATAGAGATTAATCATCAAAACACCTTTCCTAACCCAAATAAAGCTTGTTCAACCTATAATCAAGAGTTTCAAATTTCAAGAGTTGTTAAAGCTTTGACTTGGGGGTCAATTAAGATGACTAAAAGAATAGAAACATTATTTAATAAGAGGGAGATGAAGAAAAGCAAGGTATCGGGTCCAATTGAGAAGAAATCAAGTGACAAAAGTTCTAGTTCCAAAGCAAAGGGTAAAATAGATATTGAAAAGAGAGGTGAGCCGGCTTCGTTTATTTCTATGGGAAAAAAGGTTCTACTTTATTCCAAGAAGAAAACACAACCTCTTCCATTCAAAGTTCCTACACCCGGAGATAAAGAGAAAGCTTCAATGGACTTGAATGCTTTTGCAGAAAAACAATAAAAGGAACTACCTTTTGCTTATGAGAAAGTATTCGATGAAGAAGTTGGTATAGGAGAGTATAAGAGATTCTTGGAGCTTGGTGAAAGATTGGGTTGGTCTACATTCATGATAAGACGTTATGAGTTATGTCATGTGTTAGTTTTAGATTTCTATTTATGCCTCTTTAGCCGAGTTAGTGAAGGTTGTGTTCCAATTAGAGGAAAGTTAGTTCCTTTCACAGTTAAAGAGATTAGAAACCACTTCCAGTTTAAGAAATTGGTTGGACCATGCAAGTATAGTGAAGCGGTGGCTAAATAAAGAATCTATGACTGGATTTACTTATTGAGCATGTTTTAGACAAGGAGAAAGTGCAATCACATAAGGGAGAATTGAAGGCACCTTGGCCTTACAAATATCTTCAACCGGATGCTAGAGTTTGGCACAATTTTCTTATCCCTAACGTGTTTGGAAACACAAGAGTTTTGGATGTGACTAAAAAGAACGCTTTACTTTTGGATTGTATTTTGAGAGGAGAAGGAGTGGATGTGGCACAGTTGATCTTTGAGGAGGTGATACGATTTCCGGTCTCTCCTAAATTAGTTTATAATGTTAATATCCCACTATGATCACGTGTCTTGTGCGAAAAGCGAATATAATGTTGGGTGAAGAAGAGAAAATTGAACTTAAAAAGAGTACTATTGATAATGCTTGGATCGTGAAAGTCTTGAGAGGAGCGGGTTCTACGCAAGTCTCAACAGAAGAAAAGGAGCAAAGTTGGCAAGAGAAGATGGAGGAGCGGTTAAACAAATTCAAAGAAGCTCAAACTTCCTTAGCCAATGTGTGGAACTAATCAAAGCCAATCAAGTGCACATCATGACACTCTTTGAGCAATTAAAGAAAGATCAAGCATATCTTATCTTGGATGTAGATAATGCGAGGCAATAGCCTCGAGAGTATGTTCTCTTTCTTCCTTACCATTTCTGTAAATGCTTTATCTGCTAATTTTAATTTCTTTTTTTAGGTTTCTTCAAGTCGTGGGGACACGACTCATTTTTGAGTTGGGGGGTGTGGGGATTCGTTTCTCGCATCTCCATTATTCTTTTTTTAGGTAGAAATTAAAAAATTTGACACATGGGAATTAGATATAGAGTGTGTTTAATAGCTTGAAAGCATAAGCTCGGTAAGTTAATGATAAGCAATGAGATAGAAAGTATGTTTGATCTCAGGGAGCCTTGAGTAGTGTGTAGGCCGTGAGATCCAATCTAGTTGACAAACCCATTTGATGAAAGTGCTAAAGGTAAGAGAATAACGAAATTGCATGGTGTAGAAAATGATTAAGACAGTTCTTTCATATTTAAGCCACTTGAAGCCTTTTTATACCTTCTCACACTGTTATTTGATCTAATATTTTATATCCTTCTCAGCCCATTCTAGCCTTTCTAAAGTCTTTTTATTTAGCCACATTATAAGCCATATCCTTTTAGATTATATGACTTTTCCATATGACCCGCACTCGAATCGCGATGCATAGACAATTATTTTAGAGCTTAAGTTTGGGGTGGTGGGTCCACCATTATGGAAATTATTATTGGGTTGGGATTTTTGAGCTTATTAATTGTGCTCTGTTATTATATTGATGATGATTCACAGGTTTATATTGTAACCCTTTGCCGGGGTAATAGTGAATGAAAAAGAAGCTACGAGCTAAATATGAAAAGAAAAAAAAATATATATATATATATATATGAAAAAAATAGCGTGATATCTCAAACATCAAAAAGAGAGTCATAGCTATACTAAAGAAAAAAAATGATTTGAAAAGAATATATATTCGGACCGGCAAAGAGGAATTTTAATGTGAACATCTTTATGCTTTAATTGGGTTATTAGGGATTCTACTTTGTGCACCAAGGAATTCATTGGGTTGAGTGAGAAACGTTTTATGAGAGTAACTCAAGCTCTAGGGCGATTCGTTGATGGCTAGTGAGGAGGGAGCCAAAAGCTCACTCTAAATTATCCAAATATCTATCATACTGTCCCTAAGCCTACATTACAACCTTAAAGACCTTTTGATTCTTTGCTATGTAATCGAGAAGTGATTGAGCCAATAGAGAGTAGTTAAGTGGATCCTTGGATACTAGTGAAGTTCGATGAACAATCTATAGCTTCCTTGGTAAACTGAGTAAAGTTCCAATCCTTCTTACATTGCGAAACTAATCTAATCTTGAATTCAAACCGTGTTTACTATGGATATGAGAAGTGTACATGTATGTAGTTTGTAAATATTATTGCATGAAATTTTCTGAGTAGTTGCTTTATGTCTATTCTATATATTATGCTATGTTCTTCCCATTGTGTTAAAGTGACCTAGGCGTGTATTTAAAGACTTCCCTTTGTTTTTATCTTTATTGTATCGGAACGATACAACTTTGAGTTGGGGGTCTTGATGTCTCCTCATTTTTGATGAACTAATATTAAGATGAGACATAATTTTTAGTGATTTAGAAGTCTTTCTAGTCGATTTTCTTGAGAATTCTTACACTTTCCTATTTCTAGTCTTGATTTAGTGATTTATTATTTTTAGAGCATATTGGGTTTAATTATTTATTTAGTGTGAAGTTTTAAAGATAATTATGGATATTAATTAGAGTCCAAGTCAAAGAATAAGAGATAGGGAAAGAAGATAAGCATGGAAATTGGAGATAAGGAAAGAAAAGCTAAAGTATGGAAAAGGAAAAACTGCCATAAATCTGAATTTCACCACCCACGACCACAAATCAGCTTATATCTCAAAATCGGTGGAGAATTTGGAAGAATGGTCAAGAGCAAAGTTAAAGATCTTTCCGAGACGATGAATTTCGACTACTCATACACGTCAAATGGAGAAGAATTGAAGCTGTTAGGACCAAACAAAAACGGGTTTGATTTCATATTTTAAGGTTACGAATCAGAGTTGGGCTTGGAGTCCACTACTTACCTTTTCCTTCAAAAAAACGAATTAGGGCTTCTTCTACACCTATAAATACACCCTTATATCACTTGTAAATCACCCTTGCCTCATAGTAATTAGTCTTTAGGTTTATTATCATCAGAATTATTGTTGAGAGCAAGATGAAGTCTTTCATTATTTCTTTTAGTTTATTTCCTTCAGGTATGAACTAATTTTCCCATATCTTGGTTTTTGCATTATGTATAATCTATTAATTATATTTTCTTTCTATCTAAGTTTCTTTGAGAATTATATGTTTTAATTTGATATTAGCTTCTTACCTATATATTTTTTTATGTGTTTTGATTAATTGTCTGTTTTCCTTGCGTGCGCAACGTATAGGATTATCTTAATAGTAGTTAGATGATCACCTTAGCTGGGTGTCTAATTATTGAAACACCACATAACGTCTAGTGTCGATATTGGTCTTGACAACACTAATTCTAGCTAGATAGTCATTAGGGTATATTTTAACCACTATCTCCATGTTTGGAATTTATTGCTTAGGAACCTAGTAGAGCAAGATAACCCTATTTAAACCAGCCTCGTGGTGTGTCTGTAGCCCCCTTAGTCGCTCTACAGGTCTAAGGTTTGGGAATTTAGAATCCTGACTAAGTATCTAAGAGCAAATTATCTCCTTTATTAACTAGAATTTGATAGAAAGAATTAGAAGGATTAGTGCATACTAGCAAAACCTAAGCTACACTTCTCAGTTCATATTTCTTCGTATTTAGTTATTATCTTTACTTTTAATTCACCATCTTCCAATTTATTCATATTTATTTTCTGTCTTTTAATTAATTACTTCCTACTCGTACTATTTACCCATTCGTATAACACACTAAGTCCCTGAGAACGATTTCAACTTATCATTAAAACTTGCATACGTCCTGTAATACTTGCAGTACCGTGCTTGTCTAGGGTGAAAGTGCATTGTTTTCTGACTTATATTTATCTTATTTTTATCACACCCTAGGCGACACCATAAACGTAGATTTGTCGGACATGTATGTGGAAAACAAACCACCAATTAAGTTTTGTGGTAAAGATTTTAGACTTAGTTATAGGAAATGCATCGAGCCAGCTAGGAAAAGAAAAAAAACAAACTTCAACAATAGGTAATTCATCGATTGCAACTCTAGAAGATTTGGATGAAAGAGCCATTGCACGTGAAAACGCAATGGAGGAAAGGGCTATTGCATGAGAGAATGCTAGGGAAAAGAGAGAAGAGGTACGCATTATCGAGTTAAAAGATTTCGTGGACCAAAAATTTGAATCACTAAAGTTGTGGATTGCTCAATCAAGGGATGTTTTGTAAGAGTTCTGCTAGAAACATGTCTCATATTTAATATGTAATTGTGTTATTTATTAGAACTTTAAAATCAACAACTTTTTATTGCATGCTTAAGATATTGGTTATTTTTGCGCATTAGCTTTATTTTTACAAAGGAATGAAAATGTTAAAGCTTTATTCAATGAAATGGTTTTAAAATTTAAAAAAAATAAGCAAAACATATTTGGCAACTGGTTTGCCGAAATAGTTGTATATTTATTTTTAATTATGTTTAATCACTTTGATAAGGTAAATAATTTAGAAACCTTTATATTAGGTATGTATATATTATGGTAAAACATTTTGATTTAACTGTCTATATTATCCAAAAAAAATAAATGAGAAATTCATTATATAAATTAGTTTGAAATAAAAAAATTTAAAACAAAATTATATATACATAATTTATCAAGAATTTAAAAAACTCAATTGGAATTTGAATTTGAAATATTATTATAAAAACTCTCGAAACTGAATGTGCAAACGTCATCATTTGTCTTACCCTACCAAATGTGCAAGGTTAATAAAAAATAAGCACAAGGGGATTTGAACTTGAGTAGCCCTCATGGAAGCACACTACCTTAACGTTACAACCTATTCTCTTCTTCAAATGGTTTAGACAAATACATAAAAAATACTATGAGAAAAGGGTATTTTGCATTTTAAATTAAATTACAGGGTTCCAAAATTTATAAAACTACCTGTCTTCTTCAAACTACTTTACTATGCGAAAAAACATATAGGGCTAACATAACATTAAACGAAACTACATGAGAGTCTTAATACAAACACCAATACGCAAACTAAACATAAGTTTCATAACAAACAAAAGTTAGACTTAGTAGATCCCAATATTAGTTACAAAACATTCACTAATACACAACAAAATAACAGAAAATTTTTCATACAAACACCAATATGAAATATATGTAATAAGCAAGTCCAAAATAACCTAAAAATTATATAAAGGTTTTCAAACAAACAACACCACCATTCATGATTACCAATGCAAAACCCTTGTCTTCATTAACTATAAACATCAACACTCAATTGCTTGTTTATTTCGTTTATGGCATGGCGCCAGATTTAACTAGCTGTAAAAAATGTTTGCTTGTTGACAAAGAATCTGGCCATTCTTTTACTTCGTTCTTGATTCGCATCATTTCACACACGTAGATTGCACAGTCATTACTGAATGGGGATTGACCTGGTACCCATTTTGGGACACTTGGGAGGAAAGTCGTTATATTATGCCTGTATGATGGATGAAGGGAAAACTTTTTGTGTAGAACAACTAACCATTGAAACAAAAACCAAGTTAAACCATTAGGAACAGAATATAATAATACATCACAAACATATAAACTTTAGGGACAAACTTACAGTTTTATCTAGTTCTTCATTAAATATCCCAGCTCTAATATATGAGTTCAAAGTGTCACACCTATAAACTTTTTTAAAGGGTAAATCTATGATTACTAACCCCCAATGCAAATTTTTATTATACGGGACATAAATCTGGAAATAAACATAAACACTCGTGAATTTGATAAACTGCTCCAATTTCATCTTTTTTTTCTACAAACATAATAGCTAACAACAAACCTCCTTTATAGTGTCGAAATTACCAGTAAATTGGTTGTTAATCCAATATTGAGATCTAAACTCTCGGTTATCATCTACACGTTGTGCCATTTGCTTTAAAAACAAAAACAATTGCGAAAAAATAAGAGAAAGAAGACATTAGAAAAAACAAAAAAAAAACCAGGTATTAATGAGTGAAATCAAGATTCTTACCCATATTGAGGTGGGGCTGAAGTACTTTTTTTGCCCTTTCCCTTTCTCCTCAAAGTTTAACGCATGTGCCATAGCTGAGACAATCTGTTAAGGTATATAAAGATAAACCCATTCATTAAAAAGAGTTACGCAATAGATATAATAAAATCATACTCACCTCCTCGTCAATCATGTTTACCGCACTAATCATATTTCTAATTTGACCACGTGTTACATGGCCCACCATATAATCAACCACTCGCTCCCTAATATAAAAACATAGTGGATTAAAAATAAGGATTATTAACTCGAACAATATATAAAGACACTTACTCCAGAGGACCAATAAGTAAATAGTTGAGTAAAGCTTGATCTTCTCTCATCAGAATCCGCGTATCACACAAAGTATGCGGGTACATGACAGAATTGTTAACTCCCCCTTCATCATCATCCGATAAATCTTGTATTGGTTGGTTCATGTCAAATGATGGTCTAGAGCTTTCAGTTTTATCGACACCAATTTGCACCGATGGTTCATTTCGAGATTTGATATTCACGGAAGCTTGCAACTCGTCGACTCTATCTGATAGTATTTTTAAACTCTCAAGTACCTTGTTGCCAAGCACATCATTAGAACATTCGCGTGCAACCACATACTCTACCACCCTAGCCACATTTATCTCTATCTTTTTTATCCTTTCCTCTTCAACCTTCGATTCCTTATTTTCCTTTACGTCTTCATCAACCGTGTAAGCTTTATGTTGGAATTCTTCTACTTTGGGTATAACATTACACCTTTTCGGGAAACAAAAATAACCACCCACACGCTTAATTTGTTCCTGATATTGGCCACATTCCAATATGTGATGGAAGGAATCTCATGGTGTTCTCTGTTAAATTCGTTTGGACCATTTATATGATCAAGAAATAAAACATGTAGAAACAAAGTACAAACGGATGTAAATAATATAAATAGCAATAACTTTTTATTACATAACTTGATTTAACAAAATAAAACAATTATTGCATAATCTTAAAAAGATTAATGCATAAATCTTATACGATATTGTTACAGTACAATGGATTCAAATTAAACAAATATAATTTTATTATATAATAAATCTTTTAATTGTCTTAAAATATAAAATATAATTTCTTTTACTTAAAATAAGCTTTTATTGTGTCACTATTGTTACATTAAATACCTTATTTAAGAAAAAAAATAAGTTAGCGCATAACCTTAAATACGTTGATACCTTAATGCATAAACTTTAAAAACTTAATTCATAATAGTAAATGCTAAATCTAAGTCCAAAAAATTTTATTTTCTTATTTTTAACGTAATAATTGTTTTATATAATGGTAAAAAAATAATTCAATATCTAACTTCGATTATATACTAAATTCTATACAAAATTATATACAAAACTTATCAAATCACTTACCATTAGTAGGTAGATGCATCCACGAAAAGTAAAAAATTTCGGTTTAGAATTGCTTTCAACATTATCCATCTGTTTCCGTCTACCATTGTACTTGATGATTCCGGACCTAAGGAGGTCAAATACATGATGTGCGCAGTTCTCATCTTGACCAAATTCTTCACTATCATGGTATCTTTTCAAATGCTGGCCATTCACCATGAATGTCCTTTGCTCAGTTGGATGTTCAATTTCAATCGCTCCATGCGGTGTGACTCTTGTTACAATGTAAGGTCCTCCCAATGGGATTTAAGCTTTCCTGGGTAATTCGAGAATCGAGAGTTGTATAATAGTACCTTTTGTCCTCTCTCAATATGCTTTGGACGGATTCGATTATCATGCCATCTCTTTGTTTTCTCCTTGTAAAGACGTGAATTTTCATAGGCGTGATATCAAAACACCTCCAACTCATTCAACTGCATCAACCTTTGTTTCCCGGCCAATTCTGGGTTTAGATTCAGAGTTTTAATAGCCCAGAAGGCTCGAGCTTCAATCTCAATAGGTAGATGACATGCTTTGCCGTAGACCATGTGATGTCTCCTTAATTGTTCTTATTTTCGACCCTTAGGAGACATCATTTTTGGTGTTTATTTAATCAATTTGATAGACTTTTGGACTAAATATGCAATAATATGATTTTCCTCTTTTATTTCTAGCATTTTTTATTTATTAAGCTTTTGCGCGTAATAGTGGTATTTTTAGTGAAGATTTTACAGATTTTAAATGTTAGATAGAAGAGGAATCCGTGGAGAAAGTCAAAGATCAAAAGATAGAGTCAAGACTTGAAAAGAAATCCCGAAGATATTATTTTTAGAGCTGAAAATCCATTTTCCAGGCCATAGATTGCTGATTTCGAGGTGCTTAAGCGATGATTTAGCCGCTGACCTTTGAAGAGAAAACGCTCCCTATCGAGTTACGGAACTTTATCAACTGGAATGAGGTCAATCGAAGTCATAACGAATCGGGAAAAGCCGTTTTAGTGAAGGTATATCAGCAGTTACGGGATTTTGGGCTAAGTTAGTGGACTTGGGCCTTTTATATTTCATTTAATTAAAAGTCTAGGTCCAAGTCCGAATTTCCACCTATAAAACCAGCCCTTGACTTCTATTTTTCAACACAATTCACATTCTGCAAGATTAAAAACACCAGAGAGAAGCAAAGGAAGGAAGGAGAAGAAGCTACAAGAGCTGGAGAGAATCTATATCTCCGTTCGTAGTCATTCTGATTCCGGAAATTAGGTTCTTTTATCTTTTTAATTCTGTAAACAATATGAATTCCATTACTTTTAATTTCGTATTTCATTTTAATATGAGCTAAGTTTTCCATAGTGCTTGAGAACAAACAATGGGTGAATCCCAAATCTTATTAATTAACGAATGTTGAATTTGGGTTTTTATTGAATTAAACTAAATTAGGGCTTTTACTCTTTTCGATAAATTATGAATATTTACTGTTTTTAGCGTCATGAACTAGGAACAGGTAGTAGTATTTAGGCTATTCCAATTAGTGGCAATTGGATCATCCTGACGGAGGGTTTAAATACGGAACCATTTATTCAATCTAGGATAGAAGTTAATGATTCTGACGAGCTTAGCTAATCATAGGGCCAATGAGGTAATAACACTTAATCATCCAACGGTGGATCATATTTACCCTGACGGGACTAGTGACACTTTAGGATCGCCTTATAGTCCACCCTGACGGGGGTATAAGGAAATTAGAATCCCGACCATTGTAATTGACTGATTTAGCCCTTAAACAACATAAGTTAAGAAATAGGATAGGGAGGATCCTTGCGTTCTCAAGTGCTACTTCTCATATTGCGTTTTACATCATTTTACTTGCGTCTTAGCTTTTACCTACATTTATAAGTTATTTTTCATTCATTAGCTTTAATAACAAAAACCAAACAAACATATTATTGTCTTTTATTTTCATAAGTGCATCAATCACTATTTGCTAGACATTGTGATCAATAATTCCGTCCTTGGAACGAATCTGTATTATCAGATATACTACTTGGGACAACCGTACACTTGCGGTTGTGGTTCGATTTACATTTGCATTTATTTTTAGAACACACAAAGGACCACCAAGTTTTTGGCGGCGCTGCCGGGGACGGTAGCGTGTGACCACGGTGTTTATCCTTTAGTGATAGTGCATTTATTTTATTTTATCAGTTTTACGCTTTTTGTTTAGTTCTTTTCAGGTTCTTAGGTTTGGTGTATGCGAAGAAGGCTATTCAAGGATCTAGAGCCAACACCTCTGATCCTTAGTAATCCAGAATCGTTGATCAGACTTGCTAACAAGAGAAGAAGAGAACGAGAAGCTTTAGAAGTAGAAGCGTTAAGTAACAGAATGGAGAATATCAATCTTAATGGTCAACAGAATAATGGACAAGGCCAGCTAGATGCAAATGGCCAACCTTTAGATCCAGGCGTTATTCCTCCAGTTCAACCACTAAATTCTAATCCTCAAGTTCAGATAGTGATGAATCAAGATCCGTGGTTTACTAATGGTCCTCCAGAAGTTCCATTCCGTGCTCCAGCTATAGGAGTAGGTGCTCCAGATATAGATGTTCCGAGATTCCGTCCTGATTCGGGTATGTTAGCTCAATTCCAAAATTTTGGAAATTTTCGTGGTAGACCATCAGAAGATCCTCTTAGAGCAGTACAGAAGTTTAAACAGATATGTGATTCTTATATCACACAAGGAGTTTCAAGGGAACAGATGTATTTTGCTGCGTTTAAGTTCTTTGTTATTGATGGAGCAAGTGAATGGCACGATACGCAAGATCCTACAAAGATAACCAACTGGGACCAATTAGAGATTGCTTTCTTTGACAAATATTACCCAAGTAACATGAGGTTAGATGTTGAATTAGAACTGACGCATTTCCGTCAAGAATATGATGAAACTGTGGGTAGAAGTTGGACAAGATTTCAGATGTGTTTACGTAAAGTTCCAAATCATGGCTTTTCAGAACAACAACAATTAAAAATCTTTTATAGAGGCCTTGATGGGAATTCGAGAGAGAAATTGGATACGCTATGTGGTGCAGGTTTTCTTCAAGTTCAACCCGCTCATGCTAAAATTATCTTAGAGAGAACAGTCAAGAATGAAGTTGGGTGGAATTCAGTAAGAACACCGGTCAAGGGAGTGAATAATGTTGATATGGAAGAGAAATTTGCTACGCTTGAGAATAAGATTCAGAGTACTATTGAGCAACAATTGAAACAGCTTACTTTAGCTGTAAAAGAAGGATTTTCGGGTAAGAAGGTAGCTGTGCATGCTGCACAAGAGGTTTATATGTGTTCGATTTGCAAGGTAGATGATCATGATGAGGAAAATTGTCCGAATAACCAAGAATCTGTGATGTTTATGTCCAATAGAGGTAACTTCAATTCAAATGGTAATGGATATCAACCTAACAGAAACCATCCTGGGTTTCAATACTCAAATCCTAATGGGGCAGCCAATCCTACCTACGCGTATGAGCCGCGTCCCCAAGGTAACAACTATAATCCAAGACCACACAACAATTATCAAGGAGGACGGAATCAGGGTAATTATGTACAAAGGCAAGCTCCTCAGAATACTCCTCAGAATACATACGATGAAACTTTAAACCAAAAAGCCTTACCTGCCCATCCACAAGAAGGAGTAGTCACTCTTCAGAAATCAGTTGAAAGTTTAATTGCTCTCCAAACACAAGCTATGGAACGTCAAAATGCAATCGAAGCCAATATGAGTTTGTTCCAGAATCAGTTAAGCCAAATTAATAAACAACTGAATCAACGTCCACAAGGACAACTTCCAAGCGATACTGAGAATCCGAAGCAACGCGAAGATTGTAATGCTGTTACATTGAGAAGTGGTAAGAACCTTCCCCCACCTCCTTTTCCCGTTATGAAAGAGAAAGAAGTACCAAGAAAAGAAAAGGAAGTGGTGGAGAAAGATAAAGAAAATGAGAAAGATAGTGAGGTTGAAGAAATAGTGAGACCAAGAGAAGTTCCGAAAAAGAAGGATGATGTTGTGATTAATCGCCCTCCACCACCGTTTCCATCGCGAGTTCAGAAAAAGGGTGATTTGGGTGATTTTCAGAAATTCTTTAATAGAGTGAAGGGTCTAAGTATTAATATTCCGTTACTTGAGGCGATTCGAGATATTCCTAAGTACACGAAGTTTTTGAAGAGGGCCCTCACTAACAAAAGGCCATATTGTGATAATGAGATGATTGGTCTTCCTGAAGAGTGTAGCGCGATTTGTCAGAGTAAATTACCTCCGAAGTTAGTTGATCCGGGGAGTTTCACGATCCCCATATCGATTGGAGAAGAATGGAAAGGAAAAGCGCTATGTGACTTGGGAGCTAGCATCAACTTGATGCCCAAGTCGATCTTTGATAAGCTTAAAATTGGAAACGCAAGACCCACTTCTATGGTCTTGCAAATGGCGGACAGGTCTCTTGCTCATCCTGAAGGCCGTATTGAGGATGTCCTTGTTAAGGCAGGTACACTTATATTTCCTGTTGATTTCGTAATCCTTGAATACGATGCAGATAGAAATGTCCCCATTATTTTGGGTAGACCATTCCTAGCTACAGGAAGAACATTGATCGATGTAGAGAATGGCGAATTGACGATGAGGATACAAGATGAGGAAGTAAAATTCAATGTATTTCGAGCTATGAAATTCCCAGATTCTCAGGAAGATTGCTTCAGAATGGATGTAGTAGAGCAAGAATCGCAAGAGGTATTTAATTGTTTAAATTTTGATGATATCTTGCAGGCTGCTTTAACATTAGATTCACCTGAGATGATGGAGGAGCTTACTGAAACAATAGCAGCTCTCAATTCTGAAAATCCGAAGTATAGGCGTCCTGCCTATGAACCTGTGAGAGAACCGGGGGAGATTGTTCCTAAAAAGAAGCCTTCAATTGAATCTCCTCCGGAATCGGAAGAAAAACCGTTACCAGCACACTTGAGGTATGCGTATTTAGGTACTAATGAAACTCTACCTGTTATTGTTTCAGCTAATTTAACAGGTCCTCAAGAAGATAAACTGTTGCGTGTGTTAAGGGCAAACAAAGAAGCAATAGGTTGGACAATTGCTGACATCAAAGGCATTAGTCCATCCTATTGTCAACACAAAATCATACTTGAAGATGTTAACGCACGCTCAGTTGAAGGTCAAAGAAGGTTAATGCCCGCTATGAAGGATGTGGTAAAGAAAGAGGTGATCAAGCTTTTAGATGCGGGGATTATTTATCCCATTTCGGGTAGTGAATGGGTGAGTCCGGTTCAGTGTGTACCGAAGAAAGGAGGAATGACAACAGTTCTTAATGATAAAAATGAAGCGATTCCTTCAAGAACGGTAGTTGGATGGAGAGTTTGTATGGATTACAGAAAGCTGAACAAGGCCACCAGAAAAGATCATTTCCCTTTGCCCTTCATAGATCAGATGTTAGACAAATTAGCCGGAAGAGAATATTATTGCTTCTTGGATGGTTATTCTGGTTATAATCAGATTTACGTGGCTCCAGAAGATCAACATAAAACAACATTTACATGCCCCTTTGGTACTTTTGCATATCGTAGAATGCCATTTGGGTTGTGTAATGCTCCTGCTACCTTTCAAAGATGCATGATGGCCATCTTCTGGGATATGATTGATAATTTTCTTGAAGTGTTTATGGATGATTACTCTGTATTTGGTGATGATTTTGATAAGTGTTTAGACAATTTAGAGAAAGTGTTAATCAGATGCAAAGAAACAGATTTGGTCTTAAACTGGGAGAAGTGTCACTTCATGGTTCGCGAAGGTATTGTTCTGGGTCACAAAGTTTCGAGTGTTGGATTGGAAGTCGATAGAGCGAAGATTGAGGTAATTAAAACTCTTCCCCCTCCTGTTTCTGTTAAAGGGGTGAGAAGTTGTCTTGGCCATGCTGGCTTTTATAGGCGATTTATCAAAGACTTTTCTAAGATTGCGAAACCGTTATGAAACTTACTTGAAAAGGATTCCAAATTTCTTTTTGATGGAGCTTGTTTAGCGGCCTTAAAAGCAATCAAAGAAAAGCTTATTTCTGCTCCTATAGTAGTACCTCCAGATTGGAACTTACAGTTTGAGGTTATGTGTGATGCGAGTGATTTATGTATGGGAGCTGTATTAGGACAAAGAAAAGAGAAAGTTTTTCATTCGATTATTATGCTAGTAAAACTTTTAATGGTGCTCAGATTAATTATACAGTTACAGAAAAGGAGTTGCTAGCGGTCGTGTATTCATTCGATAAATTTCGCTCTTATCTTCTTGGAGCGAAAGTTATTGTTTATACAGATCATTCAGCGATTCGATATCTTATGGAGAAGAAGGATGCTAAACCGAGGTTAATCAGATGGGTGTTATTGCTTCAAGAGTTCGATTTAGAGATCAAGGATAGAAAAGGGTGTGAGAATCAGGTTGCGGATCATCTATCGAGGTTAGAAGGTTCAGAGTTGAATAGTGGTACTGAAGCAGTTAGGGAAGAGTTTCCAGATGAGAATTTATTCGTAGTTCGTGATTATGAAGCTCCTTGGTATGCGGATATTGCAAACTTAGTGGTAAGTGGTTCCATTCCTGAAGGTTCAACTTATCAAGAGAGAAAAAGATTAGCTCACCGTGCAAGACAATTCTTTTGGGAGGATCCTTTCCTCTATAAAGTGTGTGCTGATCAAATGGTAAGAAGATGTGTAGCCAAGGAAGAAATTGAAGCGATTATAGCTGGGTGTCACGATTCACCTTATGGTGGACATTTCAAAGGAGACCGAACTGCTGCTAAGGTATTACAATCTGGTTTCTATTGGCCTTCTATTATAAAATATTGTCATGAATATACTAAAAGATGTAATAGATGCCAATTTACCGGAAACATATCCAAGAGGGATGAGATGCCACGTAATAATGTGTTAGAGGTTGAAATATTCGATGTTTGGGGTATAGATTTTATGGGTCCGTTCATTCCTTCAAATGGTAACCTCTACATCCTATTAGCTGTTGATTACGTGTCTAAGTGGGTAGAAGCGGTGGCTTTACCTACCAATGATTCTAGAGTGGTGATTAAGTTCTTAAAATCACATATTTTCACTAGACATGGAACTCCAAGGGTGATTATTAGCGATGGAGGTACTCATTTCGTTAATAAATATTTGAAGACTGTTCTAGAAAAATATGGAGTCAGACATCGTGTATCTACCGCTTATCATCCACAAGCCAATGGTCAAGCCGAAGTATCAAATCGTGAGGTAAAATCTATCTTAGAGAAAACCGTTGGTCCTACTAGAAAAGATTGGTCTATGAAATTAGATGATGCACTTTGGGCATATCTAACTGCTTTCAAAACTCCAGTAGGTGCTTCTCCGTATCGAATGGTGTACGGTAAGGCTTGTCACTTACCTCTTGAACTTGAAATGGGTGCCTATTGGGCTATTGCAAAGTTAAATTTAGATCCTACGCTAGCTGGTGAGAATCGAATGATGAAACTTAATGAGCTTGATGAATTTAGATTACATGCTTATGAAAATGCTAAGCTTTATAAAGAAAATACTAAGAGATGGCATGATAATCGAATTCGAGAGAAGAACTTTGTAGTGGGACAAAGAGTGTTGAAGTAAAATTCGAAGTTCAGTAATTATCCGGGGAAATTAAGATCGAAGTGGTCGGGTCCTTACATTGTAACCAAGGTTACACCTCATGGAGCTATAGAGATAGAACATCCACTTGAAAACCGTACATTCATGGTGAACGGTCATCGTTTAAAGATTTATCATGGAGGTGAAGACACCGTTGAAGTCGACTTGTATCGATAGGTTAAGGGGATAAAGAGCATCAAGCTTATCTCATATCAATAGTTAAGAGAGAACAACAATTTCCCATTCCGATGAGATCGTGCAAAAGACCCACATCCCGGAGAGGTCATGTACCTCCTCGAAGCTCCTTAGAAGCACGAGGTAACCCGTCGAGCTTAACGACGTTAAACAAAAGCCAATTTCTTGTATATTAGTTTAAGTATTTCAATTTCCGTAGTGTAAATTAGTTAAAGTTTTCTTTGATTTTAGTTTTATTTTTAAGAAATGAGGAAGGGTGTTTGTTTTTGATGATTTCAGGGGTATAATGGTCATGAGTTTGGGGTCAAAACGATGAGAAAACGAAAAAAATTGAAGTCCACAGCAGGTTTGACCGGCTAGCCGGCGAGCTGGCCGGCATACCGGCCAAACGAGCTGAAGGACCCCAACTCTCTGACCACTGCGTCAGCGACAACGCAGCATTGCTGCGTCATCATTCGCGCCAGCGAGAAAGCGCCGGCATGCCGGTCAACTGACCGGCTAGCCGGCCAAAGAGGAAGAAGGTTCTGGTCCTTGCGTCAGCGACGACGCAAGGTTGCTGCGTCATCATTTGCGCCATCAACATTCCGCCGGCATGCCGGCCAAGAATGTCGAGAGTTCGATCACTGCGTCAGCGAAGACGCAATATACTTGCGTTTTGAGGTAAAAAAAAAGTCGAATTTAGTAATTATTTTTCGCCGCCCTAGCGACCGGCATGCCGGCGAATCCACCGGTTAGCCGGCCAGCTGTTGCGAGAGGCGGTTTTGAGCTTATTAAACCTAGTTTTTTGCCTCTTTTCCAAGCCAAACCTTATCTTACGAATCCTAGCCTCCACCCACTCCGAAAATCATCAACAAACAGCTATAAAATCATCAAATCAAGCCTTCTATCATCACAAAAACACAAAATCAACTCATAGCTTCTCCAAAACATCACCAAAATTCATATTTTCTCCAAAAAATTCTTTCTCCCAACCTTGAAATTAAACCAAATTCTTCCACAATCCATCTCCAATAACCTTAACCCATCTCATATTTCACCTAATCCTTCAAGTTTTAAGCCTCAAAACATCAAATTTCAAAGCTTTTCTCTAGCTTTTTCTCTATTTGAAGTTTTGAGTTTGGGGTGAAAAGAGATGACTAATAGAACCGATTCCATGTGTAACTATCGAAGAAACATACCAAGAAACAGGAACAATGTTAGAGCTAGCCCAGACCAAGCAATTGAGATTCCGGATTCGCGATCCAAAAAGACTGTCCAAAACCCAATTGCTCCGAAACAAAAAGAAAATCCGAGTAAGGCTAATCCGAAAAAGAGCAGGTTAATTGATGAGAGTGATGAAGAAAGTGAGGAAGAAGTTGAAGAAGAGATGGAGGAAACTGAACTAGAAGTTCCCCAAGAACCAGTGCAACAACCAAAAGCTCCGCGTAGGAAAGCTTGGGCTCAAAAGCCTGAGAGAGTCTTCATTCCTTGGGATACTCAGGTTCGTGATCGAATTGAATTTTTGAAGTTTGGTGAGGAGATGAATCTTCCTAAAGGTATTATGACTAGTGCTTATAAAGATTATGGTGTTACTTGTGATAAATTGGGTTGGAAGGAATTGAGAGAAAGGAAGCTTGAGTATATTCCTACCTTGGTGCGAGATTTTTATGAAGGAATCGCCTTCTCAAAAGAAGCTGTCATTATTCGCAAAAAGGTAGTTCCTTTCTCCGTTGAGCTTATTCGTAAATCATTGAAATTACCCGAGTTTTCCGGAATATGTTCGTTTCAAGAATCTCTTAAAGAGCCTTCGTTTGATTATGAGTCCCTTTGGGGGAAAGTGCTTGTTGATGGGGCCCGCCCAATTCCCGAAGGAGAGAGATATCCTGGACAGATGTATAGTAGTAATGTGCTACCATGGGCTAAGATTTGGTCACGTTTCATAATCCCTACCTTCTTCGGAGTTAAACACATATCGGAAGTGAAGAAGGAGCATCTTTTGTTCATTCAGTGTATTATTGAGGAGAAACCCATGGATGTTGCTCGTGTGATCTATGATACCATCATGGAATTTGCTAGAATTCCTACTTCACAACAAAATCTCAAATTTCCTTGCACCGTCACTACTTTGTGTTTAGACGCAAAGGTTCCGCGTAAAGACGCAGAGATTGATCGTGTTGTAGTGTGTGAGAGTATGGGTTTAACTTTGATCAAGAATATTCATGATGAAGTGGTAAAAGCAACAAGGAATCCTAGAGCTCCTCAAAAGAAGAAGATGCATACAACTGATGAGTTGGAAACGAAAGTGAAGGTGTTAGAAGAGAACCAAGTGAAGATGATTGCGTCTTTAGGAAACGTTACAAAAGAGTTAGAACTTCTCCGAAACATGTTAATGGGGGTGAGCACAATTCAACACGCCACCTATGGTATTCTTACGCAAGAGAAAGTTCATGCACGCAACACCGATAACCAGCCTCGCGCTGGTTAAGATACGTTTTCTATCCCTTTCGCGTTTTAGTTAGTTTAGTTTATTTTTATTGCGTTGAGTCTTTTCGAGTCATGGGGACACGACTCATTTTTGAGTTTGGGGTGGGGTTCGTTGCCTCATCCCAGTTTTTATGTGTTATATGTTTTATTTGCTTTCAATAAAATAATTTTCGGAGTTGCGTTTGACTATAGAAGATTTTAAATGTCCCTTTAAGCATACTTTTGATGAATCTATGATAGTAAATAGTGGACTTTAGGGATTGATATAGAACGCACTTACAATTGCATGCGAACATAGGTAATTGATAGGAAAAATTAATGAACAATGCAAATGAAGTAAGCTTGTACTTAAGGAATATGTTTGGTGTGTAGAACGTGAAATCCTAATTAGTAGAGAACCCACCTAGATATGAACTAAAGACAAGCTATGTACTTAGGAAATGATAGGGGCAGTTCTTTGTTAGCCATTTGAAGCCTTTTAGCTTGCTATCCCCTATTATAATTTTATCCGTCTTAGCCCAATTTTGAGCCTTAAGCCTTTTCTTTTGTAGCCACGATATAAGCCCATTATCCTTTAGATTATTAGGCATGACCAAATGACCCGCACTTGAATCACAACCCTGAGACTTGTCTCGAGCTTGAGTTTGGGGTGGTGGGACCACATTTGGGAAGATACATTGGGAAGGGATTATATGTGTTTGTATTGAGGCACAAAAAGGTAGATGATATTATTATTTGTAACCCTTTGCCGGGATTTGAAAAGAAAATAGAGAAAAAGAAAAAAAAATATTACAAGAGACATGACCTTTCATATCAAATTGATGGTCATGGGTATCTTGTACAAAAAAAAAGAGAAAAGAAATGAAAAAGAAAATAAAAAGAAAGAAAGAAAAAAATAATCCGGCAAAGTGGAATATTTTTGGAAATCATCTTGTTTACATTGGGTTGACATGGGGAAGCAACATTAGTGCGTCAAATGGCTGAGTGAGAACATTTTTTAGCGTAACTCAAGCTCGAGGACATTGTTGATGGTAAGTGAGGAGAGAGCCAAAAGCTCACTTCAAATTTACCAAATATACATCCATACCGTCCTTAAGCCATTATTAAAACCATAAAGACCTCGTGATTCTTAAGTACATAGTGAATTTATAATTCTGTTGATAGGGAATATATTAGGTGGAGCGTTCAAAGCGAGGTAGGATTAATGACCACCCTATAGCCATCATACAGAGATGAGTACAAGTGTAACCTTCAAGCATTGCGACTTTAATTTTATGATTGAGATTACTTATGTTTGATGTTGCATGATTAGTGTATTGGTGTCGCCTAGGGTGTGATAAAAATAAGATCAAATTAAGTATGGAAAACTATGCACTCTCACCCTAGACAGGCACAGTACTGCAAGTATTACAGGACGTATGCAAGTTTTAATGATAAGTAGAGTTCGTTCTCAGGGACTTAAGTGTGTTAAACGCGTAGGAACAGATAACGAGTAAAAGTAAATAACTAGAAGACAGTAAATAAATATTTGGTTTTTCGAATTTATGAATTAAAACTAAATTAAAACTAAGAAAATAAAGACAATAAAGTAAAAGATTAAGAATATGAGATGAGAAGTATAGCTTAGGTTTTGCTAGTATGCACTAATCCTTCTAATTCTATCTATAGATCTAGTTCATAAGGGAGAATATTAGCTCTTGGTAATACTTAGTCAGGATTCTAAATTCCACTACCTTAGACCTTGAGAGCGACTAAGGGGGCTACGTCACAACCAAGAAGTGATTTAAAATAGGGTTATCAAACGCCACTAAGGCCCTAAGCAAATACTGCAAGTCTTGGTGATACTGTGGTTAAAACAAACCTTAATGACTATCTAGTTAGAAGTATGTTTTGTCAGAACTGCTATCGACACTAGACATTATGTGGTGGTTCAATAGTTAAACACCCTGTCAAGGAGAACATCTAACTACTCTTAAAACAATCCTAAAGTGATCAATTCTAGGAAAGACAATAAATCAAAACACATAAGCAAATATAAAGTAAGAAGCTAATATCAGATTAAAACATATAATTCCCAAAGAAACTTAGATAGAAGAATTAGAATTCATAGATTATACATATGCAAAACCCAAGCTATGGGAGGTTTAGTTCATACCTGAAGGAAATAAACTAAAAGAAATAATAAAAGACATCATCTTGCTCTCTACAATAAATTGGAAGAATAAAACCTTAAGAACTAATTACTATGAGGCAAGGATGATTTACAAGTGATATAAGGGTGTATTTATAGGTGTTTAGAAGACCTAATTCGTTTTCTTGAGGAAGAGTTAAGGTAATGGACTTCTAGCCCAACTCAAATTCGTATGGAAATAAAGATAAACACTGCTGCGTTGTTTTGGTCATAACTTCTTTATTATTGGTCCGATTTTGCTCCACAAGATACCAAAAGAATCGCAACAGAATTTCCTACGCCCTTTAGGAGTAATCTACCAAATTCGGCCTCTTTATTAGGTAAAAACGCCTATCTTTGCAGAATCCCAGATTTAGGCAGCTTTTCCTTTTCCATCTTTTTAGCAATTCTTTCCTTATCTCCAATTACCATGCATATCTCTTTCCATAAGTTGTTGTCTTTGACTTGGACTCTAATTAAACTCCATAATTATCTTTAAAGCTACACACTAAATAAACAATTAAACCCAATATGCTCTAAAAACATTATTTCTACAAATCAAGACACAAAACAGGAAAGTGCACTAAAACTCAAGAAAATCGACATTATTGACTTCTAAAACACTAAAAATGATGTCTCATCTTAATATAAATCTATCACAAATGAGGAGACATCAAGACCCCCAACTCAAAGTTGTATCGTCCCGATACAATAAAAGATAAAAACATAGGGAAGTCTAGAAATACACACTTTATAAAATTCTCAACACAAGGGAAAAGCATAGCAGAATATATAGAATAAACCTAAAGCACATAACTCAGAAAATTTCATGCAATAATATTCATAAACTACATACCTGTACACTTCTCATATCCACAGTCAACACGGCTTGAATTCAAGATCTGATTAGTTTCGCAATGTAAGAAGGATTGGGACTTTACTCAGTTCCCCTTGAGAGCTATAGATTGTTCATCAAACCTTACTAGTATCCAAGAATCCACTTAACTAATCTCTAATGGCTCAATCTCTTCTTAATTACATAACAAAGAATCACAAGGTCTTTAAGGTTGTAATGTAGGCTTAGGGACGGTGTGATCATATATTTGGATAATTTGGAGTGAGCTTTTGGCTCTCTCCTCACTAGCCATCAACGAATCGCCCTAGAGCTTGAGTTACTCTCATAAAGTTTCTCACTCAACCCAATGAATTCCTTGATGCGCAATTTAGCATCCCCAATAACCCAATTAAGCTTTAAGATGTTCACATAAAAATCCACTTTGCCGGTCCGAATATATATTTTCTTTTCTTTTCACATCAATCTCTTTTCTATAGCTATGACTCTCTTTTAATGTTGAGATATCATGCTAATTTTCTCATATATATATTTTTTTTTCTTTTAATGCCCTTGTTGGCAAAATTAGCTCGAAGCTTCTTTTTCATTCACTATTACCCCGGCAAAGGGTTACAATACAATGTTGTAAAGCATCCTCAATATAAAGCACAAAGCACAATAATAAGCTCAAAAATCCCAACATAATAACTCCCATAATGGTGGACCCACCACCCCAAACTCAAGCTCTAAAACAACTGTCTAAGCATCGCGATTCGAGTGCGGGTCATATGGAAAAGTCCTAAAAATCTAAAGGATATGGCTTATAATGTGTTTCAAAAAAGGCTTTAGAAAGGCTAGAAGGGGCTAAGAAGGATATAACTTTTAAACTCAAAAATCACAAGGTGAGAAGGTATAAAAAGGCTTCAAAGGCTTAAAAATATGAAAGAACCGCCTTGATCACTTTCTACACTATGTAATTCAGGAAATTTCTTACCTTTAGCACTTTCATCAAATGGTTTTTCAACTAGCTTGGATCTCACGGCCTACACACTTTCAAGGTTCCCTGAGATCGAACATACTTTCTATCGCATTGCTCACTAATCTTCTCTTTACTATCAACGTGTGTTTTCCTGCAAATACTCAAAGCATACAAATACATAGCTCATAAACATATCACTTACTATCATTAACCTACTGAGCTTATGCTTTCAAGTTATTAAACACACTCTACATCTAATTCCCATGCATCAAAAATTTTAATTTCACCCAAAAAAACAGACAAATGGAGATGAGAGACAACGAATCCCCACACCCTCAACTCAAAAATGAGCCGTGTCCCCACGACTCGGAAAAAAAAAAGACTCGAAAACAGAAATTAAAATTAGCAGATAGACATATTTACAGAAATGGTAAGGAAGAAAGAGAACATACTCTCGAGGCTTATTGCCTCGCATCATTGACATCCAAGATTGGAATTGCTGGACCTCTCGTTAATTGCTCAAGGAGTTTCATGATGTGCACTTGATTAGCATTGATTTGTGCCACATCATTGACTAAAGAAGTTTGAGCTGCTTCAAATTTCGTTAAACGCTCCTCCATCTTCTCTTGCCAATTTTGCTCCTTTTCTTCCTTCGAGGCTTGAGTAGAACCCGCTCTTCGAAGGCTTTCTTTGATCCAAGCATTATCAATATAACTCGTCTTAAACTCGAGTTTCTCTTCTTCACCCAATACTACATTCGCTTTTCGCACAAGACACGTGATCATAGTTGGAAATTTAACGTTATAAACCGATTTAGGAGAGACCGAGAATCGTATCACCTCCTCATAGATCAACTGTGCCACATCAACTTCTTCTCCTCTCAAAATACAGTCCAACAGTAGCGCGTTCTTCATAGTCACCTCCAAAGTTCGTGTGTTTCCAAAGACATTAGGGATAAGGAAATTATGCCAAATTCTAGCATCTGCTTGAAGATATTTGTAAGGCCAAGGTGCCTTCAATTCTCCCTTATGTAATTGCACTTTCTCCTTGTCTAACACATGCTCAAAAAGTAATTCCTTATCAAAGATTTTTCGTTTAGCAACTGCTTCCTCAAATTTGCAACAACCTTTCGGATTCTGAAACTTGAAGTGGTTCCTAATCTCCTCAACTGTGAAAGGAACTAACTTTCCTCTAATCGGAACACAATCACTATCTCGGCTAAAGAGGCCTAGATAGAACTCCAAAACTAATTCAGGACATAATTCAGAACGGCTTACCATGAACGTAGACCAACCCAACTTCTCACCAAGCTTAAAGAATCTCTTGTATTCTCCATCTCTAATTTCTTCCTTGAATACTTTCTCATAGGCAAAAGGTAGTTCTTCTAATTGTTTCTCTGCAGAAATCTTCAAGGCCTTTGAAGTATCCACTTTCTCTATAGGTATAGGATCTGGTTGAGGTAGTGTTCTTTCCTTTGCATAAAAATAAAGCTTTTTACCATTACTATCATACGAAGGTTTCCCACTCTTCAATTTATCTTTACCCTTTGATTCAGAACTAGCTCCTTTGTCAATTGATTTCTTCTTGTTTAAATCCAATCCCTTGTTACTCTTCACCTCCCTCTTGCTAGATAAGATTGATGTTCTATTAGTCATCTTCAATTAACCCCCAACTCAAAGCTTTAGCAACCCTTGAAATTTAACTCTTGAATTAATGGATGAACAAGCTTGATTTGTCCTAGGATGGGTGAATTGGTGATGAATCTCTATGTGGGTGAGGATGATTTGTAATGGGTAGGCTAGGATTTTTAGAAATTGTGTGATGAATTTGTGAAATTTGGCTCTTTGATTCTTCAATTTGAATGAATTTGGTGATGATTGGTAGCTTGATTCTCTCTTGTAATGATGTGGAGAGAAGGTTTGATGTGTTTTCCTTGATGATTGGGTAGTGTTTTGGTGATTGGTGAAGGTTTTGATGAGCTTCAATGGAGTTAGGAGAGTTGTGGAGAAGAAAGAGAGGGTTGAGGTTTAATAAATTCGGAATAATAGGCTTAATACCTCCTTTATAACTCAATCCCGTAACTTTCTCTCTCCTCTGGCGGCGCTGCGGACTACCCCTGCGGACCATGGGGTGCACCGCAGGGTAGTCCGTGACATCTGATGCTCGAAAATTTTTGCTCACTGACTTAAACCCGTGGTAGGACCCCGTGGTACGGGTTTTTTGGCTCGCGGACTAGGGTCCGGTGTACCGCGGGGTACACCGCGGCTTCTGTAGCTGCTCCGTCAAAATACCCGTGGTAGTCAACCCGTGGTACGGGTTTCTGGGGCGCGGACCATGGCACGGTGCACCGCGGGGTGGTCCGTGGAATTTTTTCGTGTTTCTGACCTAAACCCGCGGTAGCTACCCGTGGTACGGGTTTTGACCTCGCGGACCATCCCTGCGGACCATGGGGTAGTCCGTGAGGGTAGTCCGCGGGGTGCTTTCTTGCGCTCCAAAAATTTTCCTCGCGTTCCCTAACTTGATTTCTCCGATTCCTACACACCAAAAACACTAATACCTTTCTCAAATATGCATTATCAACTAAAAACAACTAAAATAAACTTAAACTAAGAATGTAAAAGACATGAAAACATAAAAAAACTTCGGGTTGTCTCCCGAACAGCACTTTTGTTTAACGTCTTTCAAAGTTAGACGTGTTACCTCTGTCAAGATTTGCGAATATAGCCTCCCCAACAACGAGTAAGGCTATGAACGTCAACTAATCTGCGCTTGACCCCAGTTTTGGGGCGAATTTCTATCACCTTGGCTGAAACGACCTTAGTGACAATGAATGGTCCCATCCACGAGTCTTTGAAACTTCGTGGCCTGTTCTCGCGTTTGTGGGCTTTCCATAGGACTTCATGGCCAACCCCAAACTCAATGTTTGGCTCAGTATCCACAGGTTTTAAGTGGATCTCCTCAGGAGGGACTTTGTGATGTGAAAGGCTGTGGATGATAGGTACGGTGGGATCCAACTTCCTTGGTTTTTTACCCAAGACATAGAAGGTCTCGGATACATTTTTAGCATGAAGGGTGATGGTCCCATCTTGGAAGTTGATCACACTTTGACTTGTGGCCATGAAAGGCCGTCCAAGTATGATCGGAACCTGCTTATCTGCATCAAACTCAAGAATAACAAAGTCAGTAGGGATGGCGATATTACCTGCACGGACTAAGACGTCCTCCACTGTTCCCCACGTCCTCTTCACTGAGTTGTCAGCAAACTGCAACTTCACTGGAGTTTTCTCTGATTTTTGAAGTCCAAGTCTCTCGAACACGGACTTAGGCATAAGATTCACACCAGAACCCACATCGTACATTGCTTTCACTTTGAGCCTACCATGCAATTGAATAGGAAGGTTGAAACTTCCCGGATCTTTAAGCTTAGTGGGTAGCTCTTTCTCACTTCTTCTCGAAACCCTCAGGTTCTCTCTTGGGATCTCTACACTCGCCTCTTTCTCAGGAATAACTTGCGTAAAAACTTGTTGCGGTGTAAGTCCTCTCTTCGCAATCTCAAGCATTTGGGCGTTGATATTTTCAGGTTGGTACGCCTCTACAAATGTCTTGAGAATAGTGTCATCTTTAGGATTTGTATCAGGAATAGTTGATGACACTGGTTGAACACTAGGTGGCGATTCCACCTTCTCTTCTTCTTTCTCCTCTAGCACAGCAGGTGCCACTTCATCTTCTTTCGATTCTTCTTTTGAGGCTTCTTCCTCTTTCTCTCTTGCTAACTCCGCTGCATACTCTACCATTGATCGCATCTCTTCTTGCACCTTTTTCAGTAGCTCTATGAACTCGTCTCTCTCTTCATCGCTTTCCAGATGATAAACTTCTAGACAGTCGGACTCCTCGGGGTTAGACTCGGTTGGCTCTTCTTCAATACTGGGAACTTCCACGGCACTAATGGCAGCATGTGGTGCTTCCTCCTTTTCTTTTTCGATTTCAAGGCATATAGCCTTGCAAGCTTCGAACACAACATTGTTTTCACCTCCTTCGATTGCCTTTACTTCCTTTTGTTCTGTTAGATGCTTGTTTATTTGGGCTAATTGAGTATTTAGCATCTGAAGTATGGCATCGTGTCCTCTGACCTTTTCTTCTTGAGCGTTTACAGTGGTGTTCAAACGTTCTAGAGCTTGTACTATCTGTGTATTGTCCATAGATCCTTCTTGCGGATACTGAGGTAAAGCTTTTTGGTCTAAAGTATCGGTATAGGTGTCTTGAGCAGGTTGTTGTGGAGGAGTAGGTCGATTCTGATATTGGTTTTGGTACTGACCTCTCTGTTGGTAAGAGTTGTTCTGGGGTCGCGATTGATATTGACTAGGATTAGCGGCCCCTTGTGGATTTGAATACTGCATACCCGGATGGTTGCGGTTGCCCCATCGGTTAGATATAAAGTAAACAGATTGCGGATTTGTTTCGCACTCTTCCCATGAATGATCGTTAACTCCACATTGTTGACAACCTTGTGCCTCTTGAACTACCTTTGTAGCAGCTAAATTCTTCTCCATTGCGATTTTCAGCTCCTTGATTTGATTTTCTAACGAGGATATTTGAGCTGAGTTCGCAGTTTCTGCATCTAAACGAAGCGTTCCTCGGGTCTTTGCTGCAGAAGCTCGCGTTGAAGGCCAACTTCTTTCTTGTTCCATAATATTTTCTAACACCTCGGAAGCTTCATTGTGATTCATGGACACAAAATTACCCTTTCCAATGTTATCCACCTTGTCTCTACCCTTGTCATCAAGACCTTCATAGAATATAGCAAGTTGTAGAGCAGGTGTATAACCATGGAGCGGGCATCTAGCTAATTTTTGTTGAAACCTTGTCCATGCTTCTCCCACTGTTTCTCCATCTTCTTGAGAAAATCTTGCAAGCTCGGTTTGATCTTTAAGTCTCATGCTCTTCGGATAAAATCGGTTAAAGAATGCGGCTTGAAGCTCTCTCCAAGAGTGAATGGTTCCATGTGGTTGTCTCTCTAGCCAATCGCTAGCTCTTCCGGTCAAGAAAAACGAAAACATATGACAATACAGTTGCTCGCGTGTAATGCCAGGAGTAATGTAGGCATCACAAATCTGCATAAACTTCTGAATCGCTTTTACCGGATCTTGAATTGCAGTACCAGTATAGAGTCCGAAACTTTGAAATTGACTAAGCATACCCGGATCGGGTCTAAATTTGATATTCGGAATCTCAGGAGGGCGGTAACCGATGGGTTGAACCTGGAATGGTATGTTAAGGCCAGGTAGATCTTGTTCAACTCGGTTTTGTTGATTATTCTGCCCATTACCTTCTCCTACTGGCAGTTGTACACCAGGTGGAACAAACGCAGGAGGTCCTCCTGGTGCAAAGTAAACTAACTCCGGATCATTGTCTTGAATGTCTGCCATAGTTCTTCTCAAGGCTCTTTCCTTACGAATTCTTTTGTTATAAGCTCTGAAGCTCCTCTCAGGCTCCGGTAAGGGAGGCCAAGAATTAAACACTGTGAAAACCTGAAAAGGACTAAAGCAAACCAAAGCGTAAATCTGGAAAAATAAAAACTAAAACTAAACTAAAAACTGAAAAGTAAAAACTAATTAAAAACTAAAACTCGAAATAGATAACCCACACGCTAACGAGACACAAGTCCCCGGCAGCGGCGCCAAAAACTTGGTGTCGCCTAGGGTGTGATAAAAATAAGATCAAATTAAGTATGGAAAACTATGCACTCTCACCCTAGACAGGCACAGTACTGCAAGTATTACAGGACGTATGCAAGTTTTAATGATAAGTAGAGTTCGTTCTCAGGGACTTAAGTGTGTTAAACGCGTAGGAACAGATAACGAGTAAAAGTAAATAACTAGAAGACAGTAAATAAATATTTGGTTTTTCGAATTTATGAATTAAAACTAAATTAAAACTAAGAAAATAAAGACAATAAAGTAAAAGATTAAGAATATGAGATGAGAAGTATAGCTTAGGTTTTGCTAGTATGCACTAATCCTTCTAATTCTATCTATAGATCTAGTTCATAAGGGAGAATATTAGCTCTTGGTAATACTTAGTCAGGATTCTAAATTCCACTACCTTAGACCTTGAGAGCGACTAAGGGGGCTACGTCACAACCAAGAAGTGATTTAAAATAGGGTTATCAAACGCCACTAAGGCCCTAAGCAAATACTGCAAGTCTTGGTGATACTGTGGTTAAAACAAACCTTAATGACTATCTAGTTAGAAGTATGTTTTGTCAGAACTGCTATCGACACTAGACATTATGTGGTGGTTCAATAGTTAAACACCCTGTCAAGGAGAACATCTAACTACTCTTAAAACAATCCTAAAGTGATCAATTCTAGGAAAGACAATAAATCAAAACACATAAGCAAATATAAAGTAAGAAGCTAATATCAGATTAAAACATATAATTCCCAAAGAAACTTAGATAGAAGAATTAGAATTCATAGATTATACATATGCAAAACCCAAGCTATGGGAGGTTTAGTTCATACCTGAAGGAAATAAACTAAAAGAAATAATAAAAGACATCATCTTGCTCTCTACAATAAATTGGAAGAATAAAACCTTAAGAACTAATTACTATGAGGCAAGGATGATTTACAAGTGATATAAGGGTGTATTTATAGGTGTTTAGAAGACCTAATTCGTTTTCTTGAGGAAGAGTTAAGGTAATGGACTTCTAGCCCAACTCAAATTCGTATGGAAATAAAGATAAACACTGCTGCGTTGTTTTGGTCATAACTTCTTTATTATTGGTCCGATTTTGCTCCACAAGATACCAAAAGAATCGCAACAGAATTTCCTACGCCCTTTAGGAGTAATCTACCAAATTCGGCCTCTTTATTAGGTAAAAACGCCTATCTTTGCAGAATCCCAGATTTAGGCAGCTTTTCCTTTTCCATCTTTTTAGCAATTCTTTCCTTATCTCCAATTACCATGCATATCTCTTTCCATAAGTTGTTGTCTTTGACTTGGACTCTAATTAAACTCCATAATTATCTTTAAAGCTACACACTAAATAAACAATTAAACCCAATATGCTCTAAAAACATTATTTCTACAAATCAAGACACAAAACAGGAAAGTGCACTAAAACTCAAGGAAATCGACATTATTGACTTCTAAAACACTAAAAATGATGTCTCATCTTAATATAAATCTATCACAAATGAGGAGACATCATGTATGTATATGTTAGTTCTTAAAGTTTTGCTATATGAGATTTATCTTAAGAAGTGCTTTAGGTTTATTTGCTAGCTTCTATTTGTTCTTGCGTTTACTTCTACCCCTGTTTTATTTTGTTTTGCTTTGTCGGGACGACAAAGGTTTGAGTTGGGGGTCTTGATGTCTCCTTAATTGTTCTTATTTTCGACCCTTAGGAGACATCATTTTTGGTGTTTATTTAATCAATTTGATAGACTTTTTTACTAAATATGCAATAATATGATTTTCCTCTTTTATTTCTAGCATTTTTGATTTATTAAGCTTTTGCGCGTAATAGTGGTATTTTTAGTGAAGATTTTACAGGTTTTAGATGTTAGCTAGAAGAGGAATCCGAGGAGAAAGTCAAAGATCAAAAGATAGAGTCAAGACTTGAAAAGAAATCCCGAAGATATTATTTTTAGAGCTGAAAATCCATTTTCCAGGCCATAGATTGCTGATTTCGAGGTGCTTAAGAGATGATTTAGCCACTGACCTTTGAAGAGAAAACGCTCCCTATCTAGTTACGGAACTTTAGCAACTGAAATGAGGTCAATCGAAGTCATAACGAATCGGGAAAAGCCGTTTCAGTGAAGGTATATCAGCAGTTACGGGATTTTGGGCTAAGTTAGTGGACTTGGGCCTTTTATATTTCATTTAATTAAAAGCCTAGGTCCAAGTCCGAATTTCCACCTATAAAACCAGCCCTTGACTTTTATTTTTTAACACAATTCACATTCTGCAAGATTAAAAACACCAGAGAGAAGCAAAGGAAGGAAGGAGAAGAAGCTACAAGAGCTGGAGAGAGTCTATATCTCCGTTCGTAGTCATTCCGATTCCGGAAATTAGGTTCTTTTATCTTTTTAATTCTGTAAACAATATGAATTCCATTACTTTTAATTTCGTATTTCATTTTAATATGAGCTAAGTTTTCCATAGTGCTTGAGAACAAACAATGGGTGAATCCCAAATCTTATTAATTAACGAATGTTGAATTTGGGTTTTTATTGAATTAAACTAAATTAGGGCTTTTACTCTTTTCGATAAATTATGAATATTTACTGTTTTTAGCGTCATGAACTAGGAACAGGTAGTAGTATTTAGGCTATCCCAATTAGTGGCAATTGGATCATCCTGACGGAGGGTTTAAATACGGAACCATTTATTCAATCTAGAATAGAAGTTAATGATTCTGACGAGCTTAGCTAATCCTAGGGCCAATGAGGTAATAACACTTAATCATCCAACGGTGGATCATATTTACCCTGACGGGACTAGTGACACTTTGGGATCGCCTTATAGTCCACCCTGACGGGGGTATAAGAAATTAGAATCCCGACCATTGTAATTGACTAATTTAGCCCTTAAACAACATAAGTTAAGAAATAGGATAGGGAGGATCCTTGCGTTCTCAAGTGCTACTTCTCATATTGCGTTTTACATCATTTTACTTGCGTCTTAGCTTTTACCTACATTTATAAGTTATTTTTCATTCATTAGCTTTAATAACAAAAACCAAACAAACATATTATTGTCTTTTATTTTCATAAGTGCATCAATCACTATTTGCTAGACATTGTGATCAACCATTCCGTCCTTGGAACGAATCTGTATTATCAGATATACGACTTGGGACAACCGTACACTTGCGGTTGTGGTTCGATTTACATTTGCATTTATTTTTAGAACACACAAAGGACCACCACCATGCGGTATGGAGATGCCCCAACTGGTGTTATAAATGCTGTTATGTAGGCCCAGAGAGCATCATCTAGCTTTAATGACCAGTCCTTCCTCGTTTTGTTCACGGTCTTCTCTAAAATAGATTTGATTTCTCGGTTAGAAATTTCAGCTAGACCGTTAGTTTGTGGGTGATAACCGGTTGATGTGCGGTGTCTCACTCCAAACTTACGAAGGAGTGCTCTCAACTGAACGTTGATGAAATGGGTACCTTTATCACTGATTAGAACACGTGGCGTACCATGTCTCGTAAAGATATGTGATTTTAAGAATTTTATTACTGTCAAAGCATCGTTCTTTGGTGTTGCCACTGCTTCTACCTATTTCGACACATAATCTACTGCTAGCAAGATATAAAGATTACCATGGGAAGTGACTAAAAGTCCCATGAAATCTATCCCCAACACATCAAAGATTTCGACTTCTAAAATATTGGTGAGCGGCATCTCGTCTCTTTTTGATATATTACCAGTGAACTGGCATCTTTGACATGACTGGACGAAATTATGACAATCTTTGTGTAGGGTAGTGGTGGTCCTTTGTGTGTTCTAGAAAATAATGCAATGAATAGGAGAACCACAACCACAACTGTACGGTTGTCCCAAGTAATAATAGTGATAACAGGATCGTTCGCAGAGACGGTATGGTTAACTACAATGCTTATCAAGTAATGAATGGTTGCACTTATGAAAGTGGTAAATGATTTGAATATTGATTGGTTGGTTTTTTATTAATTCTAAGTATGAAAGACTAAAGTAAAAATGCAAATAAATAATAAGACGCAAGTAAATGAAGGTAAGACGCAAATATGAGAAGGCGGTACTTGAGAAACGCAAGGGATCCTCCGAACTCTATTTCATATCATGTGTTGTTTAAGTGTCAAATAGGTCAGTTGGCATTGGTCGGGATTCAAGAATCTCTGTACCCCCGTCAGGGTAGACTACAAAGCTATTCTAGAGTGTCACTAGTCTCGTCAGGGTAAATATGATCCACTTTCGAATGATTAAGCTAATTTACCTCATTGGCCATAAAATTAACTACGCTCGTCAAAGTCAAATAGTATCTATTTTATATTATGTAATTAATTCTGCACCTAAACCCCCCGTCAAGATGATCCACACGCCACTATGTGGAATAGCTTAGATACTAAAACATGTTATTAGTTCATGACTCTAAGAACAGTAAACAATCACAAATTACAGAAAAATATAAAAGACCTAATTCGATTTAATTAATTAAAACCCAAATTCAAACATATGAAATTCAACAGCTCTTCAGCACTAAGAGAAATTAGCTCATGCTAATGGAAAATAAAACTAAATTAAAATTAATAAGACTCATAGTGTTTTACAGAAATAAAAATAAGAAAAACCTAATTTCCGGAATTAGATTCGGCTGTGAATGGAGATATAGACACTCTCCAGCTCTTCAGCTTTCTTCTGCTTCCTTCGTTGACTTCTCTCTGATGCTTTTTCTTCTTAATAATGAGTTGTATGAAAAATAGAAGTCAAAATCTCCTTTTATAATGTGAAAAACGAATTAGGCTTTAGTCCAAGGTTTAAGTTAAAAATTAAAAGCCCAAGTCCATTTTCTAAGACCAAATCCCGTAACTGCTGCACCGCCTCCACTAAAACAGCTCTAGCCGATTCGTTATAACTCCGATTGACCTCAAATCATTTGAAAAATTTCCGTGACTCGATAAGAAACATAATCTCTTCAAAGGTCAGCGGCTAAATCAACTCGTACGTTCCTCGAAATCAGCAATCTTTGGCCTGTTTTCCAGATTTGCAGCTCCAAAATATAATTCTTTTCGGGATTTATCTTCAAGCTTTGACTCCATATCACGATCTTTGACTTTTTTCTCGGATTCCTCTCCTAGCTAATATTCAAAACCTACAAACTTTTCACTAAAATACACAAGATTACGCGCAAAAGTTTAATAAATTAAAAATGCTAGAAATAAAAAAGGAAATCCGGTTTATTGCATTTTTAACTCAAAAGTCTATCAAAATATTAAATTAAACATCAAAAATGATGTCTCCCAAGGGTATAAAATAAGAACAATTAGGGAGACATCAAGACCCCCAACTCAAATCTTTGTCGTCCCGACAAAGTAAAACAAAATAAAACAAGGGGTAGAAGTAAACGCAAAGACATAGAAGCTAGCAAATACACCTAAAGCAATTCTCAAGATAAATCTCATATAGCAAACTTTAGAAACTAATATACACATACATCTATAATGCAAAATCAAACACAAATAATCTCAATCATAAAATTAAATTCGCAATGCTTGAAGGTTACACTTGTACTCATCTCTGTATGATGGCTATTGGGTGTTCCTCAATCCCAAATCGCTTTGAACGCTCCACCTAGTATATTCCCTATCAACAGAATCATAAATTCACTATGCACTTAGGAATCACGAGGTCTTTATGGTTTTAATATATGCTTAAGGACGGTGTGGATGTATATTTGGTAAATTTGAAGTGAGCTTTTGGCTCTCTCCTCATTTACCATCAACAAATGTCCTCGAGCTTGAGTTTACGCTCAAAAATGTTCTCACTCACCCATTTACGCAACAATTAGCGTCCCATGTCTACCCATTACAGATAAGATGATTTTTCAGAAAAATTTCACTTTGCCGGATGTTTATTCTTTCATATTTTTCTTTTTCTTTTCTTTTCTCTTTTTTTTGGTACAGTTGCAAACCGGGTTCCCGGTTCCTACTGGATTGGATTTTCGATTTTTTTATTTTTTCTTTATTTTTCATTTTTTTTCAATCCCGGCAAAGGGTTACAAATATATATCATCTACAATTGTGCTACAATACAAAGCACATCAATCCCTACCCAATAATTTCCCATAAGTGGACCCACCACCCCAAACTCAAGTTCGAGACATGTCTCAGGATCGTGATTCAAGTGCGGGTCATATGGTCATGCCTAATACTTCTAAGGGATAAAGGGATTATATCGTGGCTACAAAAGAAAAGGCTAAAGGCTCAAAGTGGGCTAAGACAGATATAATTAATATAAGGGATAGAAGGCTAAAAAGGTCACAAATGGCTAACAAAGAACTGCCCCTATCATTTTCTTAAGTACATAGCTCGTCTTTAGTTCATATCTAGGTGGGTACTCTACTAATTAGGATTTCACGTTTTACACACCAAACATATTCCTTAAGTACAAGCTTACTTCATTTGCATTGTTCATTAATTTTCCTATGAATTACCTATGTTTACATGCAATTCTAAATGCGTTTTATATCAATCCCTAAAGTCCACTATTTACTATCATTGATTTATCAAAAGTATGCTTAAAAGGGATATTTAAAATCTTCTACAGTCAAACGCAACTCCGAAAATTATTTTATTGAAATCAAATAAAACATATAACACATAAAAACTGGGATGAGGCAACGAACACCACCCCAAACTCAAAAATGAGCCGTGTCCCCACGGCTCAAAAAAGACTCAAAGCAATTAAACTAATCTACACTAAAAAGGAAGGATTAGAAAACGTATCTTAACCAGCGCGTGGCTGGTTACCGGTGTTGCGTTCTGGACCCTTATCTCGCGTAAGAACATCATAAATTGCGTTTTGAAGTGTGTTCACGCTAAGGATCAAATTTCGGATAAGGTCCAGCTCTCTTGTAACGTTTCCTAAGGTAGCAATCATCTTCTCTTGATTCTCTTCCAACACCCTAATTTTGGATTCCAACTCAGGATCATTCTTTGTCTTCTTCTTTGGTGGAGGAGCTCTAGGAGTCTTCGCTGCTCGTGTTGCTTCATCATGGATATTCTGAATCGTACTCAATGCCATGCTCACTCCAACTGTAACACCGTCAATATCTGCGTTCCTACGTGGGATTTTTGCGTCTAGGCACAAAGTAGTGATAGTACAAGGAAACATGAGATTTTGTTGTTTCATTGGAGCTTTCGCGAATTCCATGATGGTGTTGTAAATAATTTGAGCAACATTCATTGGTTTCTCCTCAATAACACACTTGATAAAAATTATATGCTCCTTCTTCAACTCGGATGTGTGTTTAATTCCAAAGAATGTAGGGATTATGAAACGAGACCAAACCTTAGCACGAGGTGTTAAATTACTGCTCTAAAATTAACCAGGATACCTTTCTCCTTCTGGAATTGGGCTAGCCCCATTAATAAGCACAGTTCCCCAAAGGGATTCACAATCAAAAGATGGATCATTAAGGGATTCTTGGAACGGACATAATCCAGTAAAGTTGGGTAATTTTAAAAATTTCCGAATAAGTTCAATCGAGAAAGGAACTAGCTTTTTGCGAATTTCAATTGCTTCACGGGAAATAGCTAATCTTTCATAAAATTCTCGCACCAAGGTAGGAATAAACTCAAGCTTCCTTTCTCTTCTTTCCAACCAAACTTGTCACAAGCAACAACATATTAATACCCTTAGGAAAATCCATCTCCTCACCAAACTTCAAAAATTCAATTCTATCACGAACCTGATCATTCCAAGAAGTGTAAACCCTCTTTGGCTTGTGAGCACATATCTTTCTTCGCGGGGGTTTCTGTTGAACTGGTACTTCCGGAACTTCTTGTTCGCTTTCATCCTCAATTTATTTTTCAATCTCGTCTTCACTTACTTTCTCGCTTTCGGACTCATCAATTAATTTTCTCTTTTGACCTGTGATTTCTTTCCTCTTTGGAGCAAGCTTAACCTCTTCAATCTTGCGTTTGGGACGCGAATCAGGAATCTCAATATCTTGGTCTTGAGTACCACCAATAGCGGTTCTCTTTCTAGGAGCAGTTCTTCGGAAATCACCGGTTCTGTTAGTCATCTCTTTCCACCCCAAACTCAAAACTTCAAATAGTGAGAAGCTAGATAAAAGCTTAGAACTTTGATGTTTTGAGGTTTAGGAATTGAAGATTAAGGTGAAATATGATATGGGTAATGGTTAATTGATGTGGGAGAAGCAAGAATTTGGTTTAATTTAAAGAGTTGGTGAAGAACAATCTTGGTGAAAAACTAAGGATTTGATGATATTTTGGAGAAGAGGTGAGTTGATTTTGTGTTTATGTGGTGAAAGAGGGTAGGATTTGATGATATTCATAGGTATTACTGATGATTTTCGGAGGTGGGAGGCTATGGGAGCATTTTTGGTAAAAACTTGCAGAAGAGGCTAAAAAAACTAGGTCAAAAAGGCAAAAACCGCCAAATCACAGTGCAAACCGGGTTCCCGGTTTGTGAAAAACGGGTTCCTGGTTTCGCGTCGCTGTGTCGGCGCGAAAACAATTACCAAATTAAATTTTTTTTATCCTGAAACGCAATAGATGGCTAGACCCCAAAACGCTGGGTCAAAAAATCACTTCACGAAACCAGGTACCCGGTTTGTGTAAAACCAGGTCCCCGGTTTGCCTCGTCGGCGCATGTGAAGACGCGGGCCTGAGACGCAGCAAATGGCTGACCCCAAAACGCTGGGTCAGAGAAATTCAGAAAATCACTACTCGGAAACCGGGTTCCCGGTTTGTGCGAAACCGGGTTCCCAGTTTTCGTCGATGGCGCGAGTGGACACGCGTGGAGACGCAACACAAGACGCAGCGGGTGGCGGGACCCAAAACGCTGGGTCAGAACTTTTGAAATTTCCACCTTTCGAAACTGGGTACCCGGTTTTGGCAAACCAGGGCCCCGGTTTGCGCCGACTTCGCGAACCAAAACGCCAACTCTCGCGTGTGAAGGGTTGGTCACAGCGTCGAAACCGGGTTCCCGGTTTTCTCCTGGAAAACCAACCCTTTTTCTTCTATTTTCGCCCTTTCGACCCCAAACACAAGACCTTTTTACCCCTGAAATCATCAAAAACAACTACCCTTCCTCATTTCTTACTAATAAACACTAAATTAACGAAAATCAAAATAATTTACACGACGAAAATTTAAAACTCAAACTAATATACAAAGAATTGGCTTTTGTTTAACGTCGTTAAGCTCGACGGGTTACCTCACGTTTCTAAGGAGTCTCGAGGAGATACATGACCTCCCCGGGATGTGGATCTTCCAAGCGGTTGGTATCTTCACCTCCATGGTATATCTTCAAACGATGACCGTTCACCATGAAGGTGCGGTTCTCGAGAGGATGTTCTATTTCTATCGCCCTATGAGGTGTAACTTTGGTCACAATGTATGGACCCGGCCACTTAGACCTTAACTTACCCGGATAATTGCTGAACTTTGAATTATACTTCAATACTTTTTGTCCCACTTCAAAGTTCTTCACACGAATCCGATTGTCATGCCATTTCTTCGTGTTTTATTTGTAAATTTTAGCATTTTCATAGGCATTCAATCGGAATTTGTCAAGTTCGTTAAGCTTCATCATACGATTCTCTCCGGCTAAAGTAGGATCTAAGTTCAACTGCGCAATTGCCCAATAGGCACCCATTTCAAGCTCAAGAGGTAAGTGACAAGCCTTACCATATACCATACGATACAGAGACTCACCAACTGGAGTTTTGAACGCAGTACGATAGGCCCACAACGCGTAATCTAACTTCATTGACCAATCTCTTCTTGTAGGACCAACAGTCTTCTCTAGGATTGATTTTACTTCACGATTCGAGATTTCAGCTTGACCATTGGATTGTGGATAATATGCAGTAGATACACGGTGTCTTACTCCATACTTCTCTAGCACAGTCTTCAAATACTTATTAACGAAATGAGATCCCCCATCGCTAATAATCACTCTAGGTGTTCCATGTCTAGTGAAGATATGTGATTTTAAGAACTTAATCACCACTCGTGAATCGTTAGTTGGTAAATCCACATCTTCTACCCATTTAGACACGTAATCAACAACTAATAAGATGTAGAGGTTACCATTTGAAGGAACGAACGGACCAATAAAATCTATACCCCAAACATCAAATATTTCAACTTCCAACACATTGTTACGTGGCATTTCATCCCTCTTGGATATATTTCCGGTAAACTGGCATCTCGCACATTTCTTCACATAATCATGACAATCTTTCACAAGTGTAGGCCAGTAAAAACCGGATTGGAATACCTTAGCAGCAATTCTATCTCCCTTGAAGTGTCCTCCGTAGAGAGAATCGTGACATCCAGCTATAATTGCTTATGTTTCTTCCTTGGCTACACATCTTCTTACCATTTAGTCAGCACATACTTTGTAGAGGAAAGGGTCCTCCCAAAATAATTGACTAGCACGATGAGCTAACCTTTTTCTGTCTTGATAAGTGGATCCTTCAGGAAAAGAACCACTTACAAATAAATTCGCAATATCTGCATACCAAGGAGCTTCATAATCACGAACAGAAAATAAACTCTCGTCAGGAAACTCTTCTCTAACTACTTCAGTTCCACCATTTGTTTCTGAACCCTCAAGACGCGATAGATGATCTGCAACCTGATTTTTACAACCCTTTCTATCCTTAATCTCTAAATCGAATTCTTGAAGCAATAAAACCCATCTGATTAACCTCTGTTTAGCATCTTTCTTTTCCATAAGATATCTAATCGCTGAATAATCTGTATAGACAATAACTTTCGCTCCAAGAAGATAAGAGCGAAACTTATCGAATGAATACACAACTGCTAGCAATTCTTTCTCTGTAACTGTATAATTAACTTGAGCACCATTGAAAGTTTTACTAGCATAATAAAATGAATGAAATATCTTATCTTTTCTTTGTCCCAATACAGCTCCTATACACAAATCACTCGCATCACACATAACTTCAAAAGGCAAACTCCAATCTGGAGGTAATACTATAGGAGCAGAAATAAGCTTTTCCTTGATTGCTTGGAAAGCCGCTAGGCAAGCTTCATAAAAAAGGAATTTGGAATCCTTTTCAAGTAAGTTACATAGCGTTTTAGCAATCTTAGAAAAGTCTTTAATGAAACGCCTATAAAAGCCAGCATGGCCAAGAAAACTTCTTACCCCTTTAACAGAAACATGAGGGGGAAGAGTTTTAATTACCTCTATCTTCGCTCTATCAACCTCTAACCAAGCACTTGAAACCTTGTGACCCAGAACTATACCTTCGCGAACCATGAAATGACACTTTTCCCAGTTTAAAACCAAATATGTTTCTTTGTATCTAATTAACACTTTCTCCATGTTATCTAAACATTTATCAAAATCATTACCAAACACGGAGAAATCGTCCATAAAAACTTCAAGAAAATTATCGATCATATCCCAGAAGATAGCCATCATACATCTCTGAAAGGTAGCAGGTGCATTACACAACCCAAATGGCATTCTGCAATATGCAAAAGTACCAAAGGGACATGTAAATGTTGTTTTATGTTGATATTCTGGAGCCACATAGATCTGATTATACCCAGAATAGCCATCTAAGAAACAGTAGTACTCTCTACAAGCCAATTTATCTAACATCTGATCAATGAAGGGTAAGGGGAAGTGATCTTTCCTGGTGTCCTTGTTCAATTTCCGGTAATCCATACAAACTCTACATCCAACAACCGTTCTCGAAGGAATGGCTTCATTCTGAGCATTTAAAACGGTTGTAATTCCTCCTTTCTTTGGCACACATTGAACAAGACTCACCCATTCACTACTCTGGATGGGATAAGTAATCCCCGCGTCTAACAGCTCGATAACTTCCTTCTTTACTACCTCCTTCATAGCGGGCATTAATCTCCTTTGACCTTCAACTGAGAGTGCGTTATCGTCTTCAAGTATGATTTTGTGTTGACAATAGGAGGGACTAATTCCTTTGATGTCAGCAATTGTCCAACCTATCGCCTCTCTGTTATCTCTTAACACACGCAACAGTTTGTCTTCTTGAGGACCTGTTAAATTTGCTAAAACAATAACAGGTAGAGTTTCATTAGTACCTAAATACGGATACCTCAAGTGTGCTGGTAATGGCTTTTCTTCCAATTCCGGAGGAGATTCGATTGAAGGTTTCTTTTTAGGAACAATCTCCCCCAGTTCTCTCACATGTTCATAGGCAGGACGCCTATACGTCGGATTCTCAGAATTAAGAGCTGCCACTGTTTCGGCAAGCTCTTCCATGAACTCAGGTGCATCAATAGTTAAAGTTGCCTGCAAGATATCATCATAAGTAAATTCATTATATACCTCTTGTGTGGCATGCTCAACTACATCCATTCGAAAGCAATCTTCTTGAGAATCTGGAAACTTCAGAGCTCGGAATACATTGAATTTGACCTCCTCGTCTTGGATTCTCATCGTCAATTCACCGTTTTCTACATCAATCAATGTACCCCCCGTGGCTAGGAATGGTCTTCCCAAAATAATGGGGACATTCCTATCCGACTCGTATTCAAGTATAACGAAATCGACGGGAAATACTAACGTACCTGCCTTAACGAGGACATCTTCAATTCGACCTTCCGGATGTGCAAGAGATCGATCCGCCATTTGCAAGACCATAGAAGTAGGTCTTTCTTCTCCAATTTTCAGCTTATCAAAGATTGATTTGGGCATAAGATTAATGCTTGCACCCAAATCGCATAGTGCTTTACCTTTCCATTCTTCTCCAATCGATATCGGAATTGTGAAACTCCCAGGATCAAGTAACTTTGGAGGTAATTTACTTTGACAAATAGCACTACATTCTTCAGGAAGACCAATCATCTCATTATCACAATACGGCCTTTTGTTAGTGAGAGCTCTCTTCCAAAACTTCGTATACTTGGGAATATCTCGGATGGCTTCTAACAACAGAATGTTAATACTAAGGCCTCTCACTCTATTAAAGAACTTTTGATAATCGGCCAAATCACCCTTTTTCTGAACTCGAGATGGAAATGGTGGAGGAGGGCGATTACTTAAATATCATCTTTCTTCTTTGGGAACTCAATCGGTCTCTCTATTTCTTCAACCTCAACATCTTTCTCTTTCTCAATCACATCCTTTTCTTTTCTTGGAACTTATTTCTCTTTCATAACTGGAAAAGGAGGTGGAGGGAGGTTCTTACCACTTCTGAGAGTAACAGCTTTGCAATCTTAATGGTGTCTCGGATTTTCTGTGTCACTAGGGAGTTGCCCTTGTGGACGCTGATTAAGTTGTTTTGTGATTTGAGCCATCTGATTCTCTAATAATTTAATGTTTGCGCTAGACGCTTGTTGATTCTGAATAGCTTGCGTCTGGAGAGCAATTAAGTTTTCAACGGTTTTCTGAAGGCTAAGTACACCTTCTTGTGGTTGAGAAGGTAAGGCTTTTTGGTTCATGGTTTCGTTATAACTGTCTTGAGGAGCTTGTCTCTGAACATAATTCCCTTGATTTTTTCCTACTTGATAATTATTATGTGGTCTTGGATTGAAGTTGTTACCTTGGGGACGCGGCTGATATGCGTATGTAGGATTGGCTGCCCCACTAGGATTGGAATATTGAAACCCAGGATGGTTTCTGTTAGGCTGATATCCATTACCACTCGAATTAAAGTTTCCTCTATTGGAGAAAAACATCACGGACTCTTGATTATTCTGACAATTCTCCCAATCGTGATCATTCACACCACAATACTCACATCCATATACTTCTTGCGCAACCTTTACCTCAACTCTTTTATTCGAAAAACCCTCTTTCACGGCTAAAGTAAGTTGTCTCAACTGTTGTTCCAATGTGGTTTGTATCTTGTTCTCTAAGGAGTTGAACTTCTCTTCAATGTTGACATTATTGACTCCTCCTTTAACTGGTGTTCTTACGGTATTCCACCCAACTTCATTATCAATTGTTCTATCCAAAATAATTCTTGCATACGCAGGTTGAACTCGTGAAAACGCACCACCACACAACAAATCTAAATCTTTTCGCGAGCTCCCCTCAAGACCATTATAGAAAATTTTCAATTGTTATTGTTCTGAAAGGTCATGATTAGGGACTCTTCGTAAACATTTCTGAATTCTCGACCAACTTCTACCCAACGCTTCATCATATTCTTGCTTAAAATGTGTTAACTCAAGTTGAGCATCTAACCTCATGTTGGACGGATAATATCTATCGATAAACGCAGCCTGTAACTGCTCCCAATTCGGAATCTTCCCTGGTTCTTGCGAATCATGCCAATCACTCGCTCCATCTATTAAGAAAAATCTGAATGTAGCATAATAAATTTGCTCCCTTGTTACCCCTTGCGTGATGTATGAATCGCAAATCTGCATAAATTTTTGTACCGCGCGAAGTGGGTCTTCTCCGTGCTTGCCTCGAAAGTTTCCGAAATTCTGAAATTGAGCTAGCATACCCGAATCTGGACGGAATCTCGGAACATTGATATCAGCTGGGCCAATCCCAAGAGGAGGGGCAAGGAATGGTTCTTGAGCGGGACCGGTAAGAAACCATGGATCGGCCATTTGAACTTGAACTGGAGGATTAGGAATGACAGGTGGGACCGGAAGATTAGGAATTCCTGGAGGTTCTATTAGCTGACCATTTTCGTCTAGCTGAACTCCTGGGTTCCCTTGGTTATTAAGATTAATATTATTCATTCTGTTCTCTAATTCTTCTACTTCTCTAGCTTCTTGTTCTTTCTTTCTCTTGTTAGCAAGTCTGATTAATGATTCTGGATTATTAAGGATCGGAGGTGATGGCTCTAGATCCTTAAAGAGTCTCCTTCGCATACACCAAAACTAAAAACCTGAAAAAGATGAACAAACAAAAAGCGTAAAACTGATAAAAATAAAAATAAATGCTCACTAAAGGATAAACACCGTGGTCACACGCTACCGTCCCCGGCAGCGGCGCCAAAACCTTGGTGGTCCTTTGTGTGCTATAGAAAATAATGCAATGAACTGGAGTACCATAACCGCAAGTGCACGGTTGTCCCAAGTAATAATAGTGATAACAGGATCGTTCGCAGGGACGGTATGGTTAACTACAATGCTTATCAAGTAATGAATGGTTGCACTTATGAAAGCGGTAAATGATTTAAATATTAATTGGTTGGTTTTTTATTAATTCTAAGTATGAAAGACTAAAGTAAAAATGCAAATAAATAATAAGACGCAAGTAAATTAAGGTAAGACGCAAATATGAGAAGGCAATACTTGAGAAACGCAAGGGATCCTCCGAACTCTATTTCATATCATATGTTCTTTAAGGGTCAAATAGGTCAATTGACATTGGTCGGGATTCAAGAATCTCTGTACCCCCGTCAGGGTGGACTACAAAGGTATTCTAGAGTGTCACTAGTCCCGTCAGGGTAAATATGATCCACTTTCGAATGATTAAGCTAATTTACCTCATTGGTCATAAAATTAATTACGCTCGTCAAAGTCAAATAGTTTCTATTTTATATTCTGTAATTAATTCTGCACCTAAACCCTCGTCAAGATGATCCACACGCCACTATGTGGAATAGCTTAGATACTAAAACCTGTTATTAATTCATGACTCTAAGAACAGTAAATAATCACAAATTACAGAAAAATGTAAAAGACCCAATTCGATTTAATTAATTAAAACCCAAATTCAAACATATGAAATTCAACAGAATAAGGATTCACCCGTTATGCGTTCTCAACCACTAAGAGAAATTAGCTCATGCTAATGGAAAATAAAACTAAATTAAAAGTAATAGACTCATAGTGTTTTACAGAAATAAAAATAAGAAAAACTTAATTTCCAGAATTAGATTCGGCTGTGAATGCAGATATAGACACTCTCCAGCTCTTCAGCTTTCTTTAGCTTCCTTCGTTGACTTCTCTCTGATGTTTTTTCTTCTTAATAATGAGTTGTATGAAAAATAGAAGTCAAAAGCTCCTTTTATAATGTGAAAAAAGGATTAGGCTTTAGTCCAAGGTTTAAGTTAAAAATTAAAAGCCTAAGTCCATTTTCTAAACCCAAATCCTGTAACTGCTGCACCACCTCCACTAAAACAGCTCTAGCCGATTCGTTATAACTCCGATTGACCTCAAATCACTTGCAAAAATTCCGTAACTCGATAAGGAACATAATATCTTCAAAGGTAAGCGGCTAAATCAACTCGTACGTGGATCGAAATCAGAAATCTTTGGCCTGTTTTCCAGATTTGCAGCTCCAAAATATAATTCTTTTCGAGATTTATCTTCAAGCTTTGACTCCATATCACGATCTTTGACTTTCTTCTCGGATTCCTCTCCTAGCTAATATTCAAAACCTACAAACTTTTCACTAAAATACACAAGATTACGCGCAAAAGTTTAATAAATTAAAAATGCTAGAAATAAAAGAGGAAATCCGGATTATTGCATTTTTAACTCAAAAGTCTATCAAAATATTCAATAAAACATAAAAAATGATGTCTCCCAAGGGTCTAAAATAAGAACAATTCGGGAGACATCAGGTAGGCCAATAGAAACCGGATTGAAGAATTTTAGCTGCAGTTCTATCGCCTTTAAAATGACCTCCATATGGTGAACCATGACAACTTGCTATAATCTTGTCAATTTCGCTTTCATGGACACATCTTCGAACTACTTGGTCACTGCAGATTTTCCAGAGGTATGGTTCATCCCAAAATAATTGTTTGGCCTTGTTAACTAACCTCTTTCGTTGTTGTGAACCGAAATCCGTAGGGAAAACGCCACTTACGATAAAGTTGACTACATCTGCATACCAAGGCACAAACGCGTCTTTAATAGCAAAAAGTTGTTCATCAGGGAATACCTCTTTGACCAATAATGGTTCTTCGTTAGGATTAGATCCTTTGAGCCGATATAAATGATCAGCAACTTGATTCTCGCATCCTTTTCGGTCTCGAATATCTATGTCAAATTCTTGCAGCAACAGTACCCATCTGATTAGACGCGGCTTAGCGTCCTTTTTCTCCATGAGGTATCTGATAGCTGAGTGGTCCATGTATACAACTGTTTTCTTCCCAATCAAGTAGGAACGAAATTTATCGAAAGCATATACTTCGGCCAACATCTCTTTCTCCGTTACTATATAATTCATCTGGGCAGCGTTAAAGGTCTTACTTACGTAATAAATTGTGTGAAGATCTTGTCTTTCCTTTGTCCCAACACTACACCCATTGCGTAATCACTTGCGTCGCACATAAGTTCAAACGGAGCTTTCCAATCTGGAGGTATAACGATAGGTGTGGAGACTAGCTTTTCTTTAATCGTCACAAATTCTTGAAGACATTCGTCAGTAAAGTTAAAAGGAATATCCTTTTCAAGTAAAGAACAACGCGGTTTGGCGATTTTGGAGAAATCTTTAATAAATCTTCGGTAAAATCCTGCGTGACCCAAGAAACTTCTCACTCCTTTTACAGAACCTGGAGGTGGTAGTGTTTTGATAACTTCAATTTTAGCACGATCAACCTCCATCCCTGCCTTTGAAACTTTATGTCCCAACACAATTCCCTCTTGAACCATGAAGTGGCATTTTTCCCAATTAAGCACAAGATCTTTTTCTCTACATCTCACAAGGACATTCTCAAGATTATTCAAACAATCATCAAAACTATCTCCAAACACCGAAAAGTCATCCATAAAAACATCCAAATATTTATCAATCATGTCCCAAAATATAGCCATCATGCACCTCTGAAACGTGGCAGGTGCATTACATAAACAAAACGTCATCCTTCTATAAGCAAAGGTGCTAAACGGACAAGTAAACGTTGTTTTGTGTTGATCAAGGGGATCCACAAAAATCTGATTATAACCTGAATATCCATCGAGGAAACAATAATACTCTCTCCCTGCGAGTTTGTCTAGCATCTGATCAATAAATGGTAAAGGGAAGTGATCTTTCTTTGTAGCTTTGTTGAGTCTTCGGTAGTCCATGCATACTCGACACCCCACAACTGTTCTTGATGGTATGGCTTCACCTTGATCATTAAGGACAGTAGTAATACCTCCTTTATTTGGAACACACTACACTGCACTCACCCAATCACTGCTTGCTATCGGATAGATAATTCCTGCGTCTAGTAACTTGATTACTTCCTTCCTGACCACTTCTTTCATAGCTGGAATGAGTCTTCTTTGTCCCTCTATAGATCACCCTCCTTTGTTCTCAAGAATAATTTTATGTTTGCAAACGGAAGGACTAATTCCCTTGATGTCGGCAATAGTCCATCCAATTGCTTCTTTGTTAGCGCGAAGCACATAAAGCAGCTTCTCCTCTTGAGGATCTGAAAGGTTAACATGTAAAGTTTTGTTCATACCTAGATATGCATAGCGTAGATGGTCGGGAAGTGGTTTTTCTTCGAGAATAGGTGGACATATTATGGATGGTTGCTTTATTGGTTCAATGCCACCTGATTCTCGAAGTTGTTCTCGTATATTTGATCCTAATGCAGCAACTTCGTTAGTGGTAATATCGTTTTCTTCTTGTGATTCAAGTGCTAAGGATTTGTCAAGATCATCATCTATGCTTGCTTCATTGAAGACTTCTTGTGTAATTTTTCCGATGACATCTATTTTGAAACATTCATCTTTCGAATCTGGTAATTTCATAGCCTTAAACACATTGAATCGTACTTGTTTGTATTGGACTCTCATGATCAACTCACCATTCTCAACATCTATTAGTGTACGCCCCTGTGGCTAAGAATGGTCTACCCAAGATGATGGGGACATTCTTATCCGCGTCGTAGTCAAGAATAATAAAATCACAAGGAAAAATAAAAGTACCAGCTTTATCTAAAAACATCTTCAATTTTACCTATTGGTCGGGAGAGGGAGCGATCCTCCATTTGTAGTACCACAGAAGTGGGTACTACGTCTCCTATATTAAGCTTCTCGAACAGGGATCTTGGCATGAGATTGATACTCGCGCCTAAATCACATAATGCTTTCCCGGTCCAATTGTCTCCAATACCAATGGGAATCGTGAAACTTCCGGGATCTTCTAACTTCGGTGGTAACTTTTTTGACAAATAGCACTACACTCCACAGGTAATCCAATTGTTTCCCCAGTTTCTAAACTTCGTTTGTTAGAAAGAATGTCCTTCATGAATTTCAGATATTTCGGCATTCTTTTGAGAGCTTCTACAAATGGAATATTAATAGTTAACTAGCTCACCATGTCAAGGAACTTCTTGAATTCTTGGTCATTGTCCTTTTTCTTGACACGTGAAGGGTATGGAGGTGGAGGGCGTGTATTAAGTGCCACTGAGCTTTTCTTCTGTTCTGGTGTCTTCTCCGGGACACTCTTTGGTTCAATTACCTCTTCGACATGATCTTCAATAGTTTTCTCAACTAATTTCTCTGGAATAGGGGTTGGTTCTGGTTCTATTCTACGTGGAGGTAGTTGTTTACCACTTCGCAATTCAACTGCATGACAAGCATCATCTCTAGGAGCAATAGTATCACTTGGGAGATGTCCTTTCGGCCTATTTTGCAATGTACTCTCCATGTGTGATAAGGTATGCTCAAGATTTTTAATCACCTTTTGCTGGCTTTGAAGTCTTCGCTGGCTCATCTTCATATTTTCTTCAATTGCTTGCATCATCTTAGCCATACTTGAATTCAAACTCAAGGGTTGTACTTTCTTTGCTAGTTGCATTGATTGTTTCGGTGGTTCTTGATAAGCTTTCTTAACAATTGGCGCTTTCTGATGTATAGGTTGTGGTGGATAATAGGATTGAGGTTGGGGTTTATGATAAGTCTCTTGATTTCTGACCCAACTTCGCTGTGGTGGAGGCTGATATCTAGCGTAGCTTTCTTAAGGATGATCATAACCATTAGAATAATGGTTACTTTGAGGAGATATAAAAGAAGCTGAGGCTGGATTATTCATACACCTTTCCTACACATGATTTCTTGATCCACAACCTGGACACGAAGGTATAGTATGTACGAGATTTACCTGAGCAATTGTTCGAGCTTGTTCTTGTAGTTCTTCGAGTTGCTGGCTCAATTCCTTGAGCTTCAGAGATTCTGAAGTTTCTTCTTTTTCTTCTGATTCACTTGGCCAACTTCTCTCGTTCTCAAGAATTCTCTCCATACAAATTTCAGCTTCTACAGGGTCTAGTAACACAAGACCTTTGTTTCCTAACGAATCTGCTCTTGCTAGGACTCGTTATTAAGTCCTCCATAAAACATGGTTAAAGAATATTCTGGCGATGATTTATGATATGGACATCTCGCCTTTTACTCATTATATCGTAACCATGCTTCACCCAAACTTTCTCCGTCTTCCTGCATAAACTGTTCAAGCTCCAACATATCTTTTAATCTTCTACTAACCGGATAGAATCGGTCTAGGAATCTTGATTGAAGCTTATCCCAATCTGGAATAACGTGAGGATACTAGGTATCGTACCAATCGCTTGCACCTCTGGTCAAGAAGAACTGGAACATAACGTAATACATCTGCTCATTTGTAACTCCTTTTACGATATAAGCATCATAGATGTGCATGAATTTCTGAATATATCGGATCGGATCTTGTTGTGCAGCACCGCTAAATTGTCCATGATTTGCAAACTACGCTAACATCCCTGGATCTGGCCTAAATTTAGCGGCTTGGATTTCTGGAGTGCGGATTCTGCGTGGTTGCACTCTAAACGAGATGGGTAACTCAAGTCTTCTTGGATTCTCCATCTGTAAAAATATGTAAAACAAAAACTAAAAGACAAAAGCGTAAAATAGAACTAACTGAAATAAAAGCACTAGATATATGCACAAGGACTAACGATGTAGTCCCCGGCAGCGGCGCCAAAAACTTGGTGTCGCCTAAGGTGTTATAAAATAATAGATAAATAAGTGCAAATAAACACCCTAGGCTAGCACGGTTCTGCAAGTATACAGGACGTATGCAAGTTTTAATGAATAAGTAGACTTCGTTCCTCAGAGACTACGGAGGTTAAGACGAACTTATGCAAAATATTCAAGTGCAGATATTAAAAAGCTAGAACAACTAATATGCAAGAAAATAAGAGAAAAGAGATTTTGGTTTGCTTTGAAAACTCGAAATTAAACTAAGAAAGTAAAAGACAGAAAATTAAATAAAAGAGAGAAGCAAGTAGTATGAGAGTTTAGCTCGAGATATTAGCAAGTAATCCCCACTAGTTTTGGTTATTCTATTGTCTAAGGGTAAATTATGTATTATGAAATAATCAGGATTCTAAATTCCCATACCTTAGACCTTGAGAGAGACTAAGGGGGCTACGGACACATCATGAGGCAGCATAAACATAGGGTAATCAAGCGCCACCAAGGCCCTAAGCAATTCAATTCCAAACATGATGACAGTGGTAAAAACATACCCTAATGATTATCTAGTTAGGTTGATTTGTCTGGTCTAAACCTTGTTCTAGACGTTATGTGGTGTTTCAATAGTTAAACACCCAGCTAAGGTGATCATCTAACTACTATTAAGGTAATCTTATACGTTTCGCACCGCAAGGAAAACAGACAATATATCAAAACACATAAACATAACATAAAACAGAAATTCCAATTAAACACCGTAGTATCCCAAATCAAATAGAAAAACTAGGGTTCATACATAAATGCTAAATATCAAGCTAAAAGTAAATTAGTTCATATTAGAGAAAGAAAAGAAAGAAATTACAAATTTAAAGGTTGGAGAAGACATAATATGGTGTTCTGCTCCTTCCAGACTTATTCTCTTGTGTTGCAGCTTCCTCTTGGCTTAAGGTTTTGCCAAGGATGATTTTTCTAATGATAATAGGTAGTATTTATAGTGTATAGGAAGACCTAATCGTTTTCTTGAAGGAAAAGGTAAGTGTTGGACTCCAAGCACAACTCAAATTCGTAGCCCAAAAACATGGAATCAACCCCGTTTTTGTTTTGGTCCTAACAGCTTCAATTCTTATCCGTTTGACGCGTATGAGTAGTCGAAATTCATCGTCTCGGAAAGATCTTTAACTTTTCTCTTGACCGTTCTTCAAATTCCTCACCGATTTTGAGATATGAGCCGATTTGTGGTCATAGGTGGTGAAATTCAGATTTATGGCAGCTTTTCCTTTTCCATATTTTTAGCTTTTACTTCCTTATCTTCGATTTCCATGTTTATCTTCTTTCCTTTAGCTCTTAGAATTTGAATTGAACTCTAATTAATTACCATATATCTCTAAAGCTTCACACTAAATAAGTAATTAAACCCAATATGCTCTAAAAGTAATAGACAATCAATTCAAGGCACAAAATAGGAAAGTGTACTAAATCATGATAAAATAGACCTATACTCTAATAAATACGCCTAAAATGATGTCTCCAAGTAGGATTAATTCATGACAAATAGGGAGACATCAAAAATCAAGCTTGGAGGATTCTTCAAAATCCTTACTTTTTGCTTTTTAAAGTACTCAAGGGGATTTATATTCCGAATTTTGATACGTGGAACGCTAAACATAAAAATAGGCGTTCGTGGAGTTGGAAGTATATATTAAAGTCTTATGTTTCTTAAAGAAGAATTCATTTAGCAGATTGGGAATGGCCTCAAAATTAATATCTGGAATGATGTTTGGATCAACAAAGAATATAAATTAGATAAACCTAAAAATTGCAGCCTGACTAAAGTGGTAGAATGCTTTAAACCTGACATGTCTATTAGAAATTCGATACACTTAGTCAGTTTTGTACAAGTACGAATTTGACGGATATTAGGAAAATAACAATTTTACATCTTCATAAAGAGGATACAATCATATGGCTGGATACGAAAGATGGAAAATATTCCACAAAATCCAGTTATTATCGCCTGGTTCAAAAAGAGTGTGAAAAAGATTGTCAATCTTCACATGACAGAGAAAGCGCTAATAAGACACTTTGGAATTTAATTTGGTATTCAAACGTTCCACGTAAGATCCAAAATCTCATATGGGAAATCCAAAATGCTATTCCGACCAAAAGTAATTTTCAGAGAAGAAAATGTCTTGATTCAGATTTGTGTGAATGGTGTGAAATAGAATCTGAAACCGTTGAGCATTTACTTATCAAATGACCCTTTAGGAAAGGATTATGGGCCAACTCCCAACTTCAAATAAAAATTGAGGAGAATTTTAACGGTAAAATTGGGGACTGGATTCAACATATCATTGCAAGTTACACTAACAATGGATGGGGTAGTAGGTTAGTTACAACAACGATCTTTGGCACACTTTAAAACATTTGGAAAGCTAGAATGAACGGGTTCTTTGAGAAAAATACAGTGGAATAATTGGGAGATTAATGACAAGACTAAATCACTTATTAAACATCTTTTGGGAATAATGTCGGAATAGATTGAATGGATCCTAACAGGAGCGAACTCACTAATCAAGAAACGGAGGAAGGAAATACTCTATTAGAAGATGATATGGATACTATCTGGCTTAATGATGCTACTTTTCGAAATAGTTAAGAACCGGCTAGCATGGTATCAATCGCAGTTAATAAAGAGGGAATAGTCAAACACGAGATTTCAAAGAAGGCAAAAATTTATTGTGCATTGGAGGGGGAAGTTTGGGTTGTCCTCCTTGCCATGAGATTTGTAGCAGATCTTAATCTCCATAGTACCTTGAAGTTACTCAAGGTATTAATTCTAGGAAATGAATCAATTGGAGAATTCGTCCTATGGTCTCTGAGAGATGGAGGTGGATGGATCGAGTCCCAGATTGGAAAGTCATTCACATCAAGCGATAGTTCAATGGTGTGGAAAAAAAGTTAGCGAAGTGTGTTAGGCTCAACATTGATGTCTCCGGATGCCCTTACGGATCAATTATTGACTTTTTAAGTAGTGGAGGTATCGGCTAAATTTGTATGTTATCCTTTTTACCTTGAAAAAAGAAAAACTTATTTCTATTAAATTTTAAGTGTCGAATGTCCCTAGAGAATTTTTCTCCCTAAAGAACTTCCCAAACAACATCTGCCAAATCCTGGCTGAGTTGGTAGTTTTGGTGGGAGGAATTTGTGTAGGCCACAGTGAAATTCCTTGTAATCTCATGAAGTATAGCCCTACATTTAGTGCTGGTTGGACAAGGTTTTCTTGTGAAAATGAATTGGAAGTGGATGATGGTCTTATCTTCCAATTAGTGAGCCAATGCAAACTTAAAGGTAATTATTTTATTGTTCTACAATATCATTCCTGCTATATTAATCCCTCTAGACTTGTTGTACTTATAAAAACATATGGAATGAGTATTATGTAGGTCCATATTGCAAGATATGTTGTTTTAGATTCTTCGTAGTTTTAGTTTTTGCAAAAGTATGTTCCAGTTAAAGATGGTATTTTATGAGAATTACTGAGAAGACTTCATTTGCAGGTTCACACATTTAGACAAGATGTTTCAATTGATGGTGATCAGGGACGGTCTTGATGGGAGGCCAAGGAGGCCATGGCCTTAGGTCCTTCCAAATTCTTACAACTTTTAGGGCCCCTTAATTTTTTTTCATACATAATATAGTTTGTTCTATTTAAAAAAGACTTAATTTTGGCCCAACTTAAAACAAAAAATCATACCTAATATAGTTTTTTTTATTTAAAAAAGGTCCAATTTTGGCCCAACTTAAAATAAAAATTATAGTCTTTCTTTTTTGTTTTTAAAAACATTGTTTAATTAAGTTAAGTAAAAAAAATTATCCTATATAATACTACATAAATTAAGGGCCCATTTTTTAAAATTTGCCTTGGGTCTCCGAGATGTAGGCCCGGCCCTTATGTTGATGTATTCCTTGGCCTCATAAATATGATTGATAATGTAAAAGAAAGCAATCATGGTAAATCCTTGTATTATTGGTCTTGTTATGGATTGTGACATAAATTTGCAATCTAACTTATTGCTTGAGTTGATGACTTCTCTCTCTCCAACTGAATCTGCTTCTAATTTTCATTTCACTTTTTATTACATCCAATAAGTTATTTTTTTTATTACAATGGAGACCCTTAGGTCATTGGTTAATATTATAAATAATACGAGGTGTCTTCCACCCCATTCTGTCTTTCGTGAGAAGCCCCCAAATACCATCCGATGGATCCTCCATAACTAAGAACTCATCTCCATGCTTCCGTCCTTCCCGTGCAAGCCAATCCACGCACGCGTTGGCTTCTCTATATATGCCCTTCAAATGAAAACCCGAGTGTCTTGATAATATTAGTCGAATATGGTGTATCCAATAAGCACCCGGTCCTCGATCTTCCAATACGCTCCGAATCGCCTCAATTGCCTCCCATGAATCTACCTCGATTAATATATCATCTATACCCAATCTTTCCACCCGTCGCAAGCCCTCGTACATGCAATAAGTTATGATGAAATAAGATCTAAATACTCCTTGGATTTATATGTATTATACAGTTACTAAACAACTAAAGTGGTGTTGATTGCTAAAGTTTGCTTTAAAAATAGTGTAATGGTTTTTTTCCATATTAATGATGGTTGATAACATTTTTTCCAAATTATTTTCAAAAATTATCACTGATGCGTGAAATTTTTCTCTATAAAATTAAGTTGCTTTCCACGTATATTAGTTCATTTCATTGACATTCCCATAGAAAATGTTTGATTTTCAACCAAAAAAACTATTAAATAGCGCATAACTTTTTCATATGGATAATATTTCCTGGGAAAAAATTACATAGAATTAAATTATTTTCCATCCAATTTTCATCGTAAAATCAAACCCAACCTAATTATTCATAACTAGGTGATAACAATTAACTATTCCGCGACTGACAGTGATATAATCCTCAAGCTTGCGTTCATATTTCTTGTTGGTCAAAGGATTTCTCAAGTGACACAATGTAAGGCGCTAAACTGGCAATTGGATGTGACACTAAGAACTAAGTAGTCTTAATCCTACACAACAATTTTTTCTCCCAATTCGAAAACTTGCTCAAGTTGACCTTCAAGGTAACATGAGTACTCACGTGACGATTCATGTAGTTAGTATGTCAAGAAAATCATCATGTCTCTATAACGATTCACTTCCAAAAGTTATAGTAAATCGAGTTCAACAACTGTTTACATGAATTTTCATACGGGTACAAGAGTGATATACACCATCAAAAAATATCTTTTCTCATATATGTTTACTTTGTTATACCCCCAACTAATACATTGACCTTAAATAAATTGAGCCATTGGTACTTGCGTTATACTAATATAAAAAAATTGTAAAGTGAAAATAATAAATAAAAATGCGCAAGAATTAAAATATTAATCAATTAATTGAAAATATAATACTTTTTACTCGTCACATTTTTTTTTGTTTTACTAATTTATTTTTGTTTTTTGAAAATATAACTTGATAATATTTTTCTTTTATTATCTGATTTTTTCTTCTATATTAATTGACTTTTTTGATTTTTTTATGTTAAATTTTTATATAAGAAATTAAAATTAACTTTAAATAAGTCTAATGTACTTTGATTTTTTTTTTTAAAATTCATATGTATTTTTGCTAAATTTGATTATAAAAATGTATATTTGATTTTTTTAGTGGATAACTATGAATTACATATTACCATTTAAAATTAATTTTAAATATTCTTTTAATGAATTAAGCGTTGAATATATAAGTAAAATAATTAAATGAAATTTTATAATATTAATAAATTAGTTGAAATAAAAAAAAGTTATTGAATTATATTTGTATAGGGGTCCTGAAAATTGGGAGGGTTGTTGGAGTAAAATTCTTTTTAGAAGTTAATATTTGAGAGATAGTTGATATTTGACCCCTATTATAGCTAAAAATTTAATAAACTGTTATGGACTGGGACTAAGACTAAGTCGAAAATTCGTAAGAATTTGGCTGCACATGTCATTGTTACCAAAGTAATTTATAACTTTCTCATATGAACCTACGTGAACTAAATTTCAAGAGCTGTCCATTGGCATAAGAACTAACCTCTAATTTGTCACTAATCGTTCTAGGCAATTTTTGCAAGCTAGTGGTGGTTTGAATTTAAACTTTTTGTGCTATCTATGCTAACTTTGTGACATTCACTGACTTTTTTTATGTCCTTCCTAACTGAAAGAAATAAAATAAAATAAATATTATTTTATTCCATGTCACCCATGATGGGGTGACATGAACGTACTCTGGGAATTTAGCCAGGAAGTTACAATGGTAACTTACCCATTAAGAGAAATCGAGATAGTGGCGATAGTGGAGTGATGGTTTATTATCAGATAATAAACCAACGCTCCTATCCCTCTATAAATAGGAGTCTGCTTCTCCTCTCTAGACAAAACAAACACAACAGCAAAAATCAATCTCTTTTCTTATACACTTAACAAGAAATTCTCAGACTCTTAGGCGGTGAAAACAAAGGGCTTAATTCTAGTAATTAAGTTCACGATCAGAAAGCAAGAATTCAGAAAGCAAGAATTCAGAAATCAATCCGCTGCGTAAGAAGGTTTGTCTAAAACCTTTACTATTTAATTTAATAGGTAACAATTGGTATCAGAGCATTTGTTACCTGGATAATTCCTTGCTTCCTCTTCTGTGTTTTTTCAATACGATTCATTAAATTAAAAAAAAGGTTGAAAGAATTTTTTTCTGTCGAATGCGTAAGAGAAAAGAAAAGAAAATTGTTTTTGTTATTTTTTTCTGTCGAATGTATGATTGTATAAGTAGGTTAGATCAATCTGTTTTGGTAGACCCTTTTAAGTTGGATAGAATCTGATTTGGTAGGCCCTTTTAAGTTGGATAGAATTTTTTTTGTTTGGGCCTGAATACAAATTAATTATCTATCTGGACCTAATACCTGTTTTTTTTTTGGACCGAAACTTTTTTTTGGGGCCGATTTATTATTTTAATTTTCGGACCTATTTGGACCATAATACTTGTTTTTCTTTTTGGGCCGTAATTAATTTTAGATTTAATTTCGGACCTATTTATGAGTAGTATAATTATTAAAATGTAAATGCATGTAGAGAGATTCGAACTCTGACCATCTAATCTATACAATTTGTTGTTTATAAAGAATATATGATGAACTTATAACAAATTTCAGAAATGTATTATTTATTGGGTCAATTACCTAAAGAGTCTTAAAGAATATTATAGTGCCACATAGAAGCTAGCCAATTTCTCTCTCCTTCTTAGAGGCCAATAAGATATCCAATGTCATAACTACCCGTCTAGTGCATATAAGACAAAAAAATAGATTATTTCTCTCTCCTCCACTACCATTACTCTCTCTCCTCCATTACCATTAATCTCTCTCCTCCTTTATCATTTTTTCTCTCTCCTCCTTCATTAATTATCAAATAATTTCCAGCTCCGACCACAACCACCAATCACCGCCGGCCACCGCCGGAAAAAGTTCTGAGCGTGGAATAAAGTTCTGAGCGTGGAATAAAGTTCTGAGCGTGGAATAAAGTTCTGAGTCTGGAATAAAGTTCTGAGCGTGGAATAAAGTTCCGAGCGTAGAATAAAAGTTCTGAGTCTAGATACTGGGCATGGGCTACTGAGAATGAAAAAAGTTGCTGAATATCGGAAAAAAGTTCTGAGTGTCGAAAAAAGTTGTTGAGTATTCGATTTTTTTTATTGACTAACTTTACTGAGCATGCTCAGTAACTTGCTGAGTGTTTTTTGTATAATCAGTAAACTTACTGAGTATTTCTCGTATAATCAGTAAAGTGCTGAGCATTTAGACAATAATTATTGAGTTCAAATAATTTTCTTGATTTAATTATTGAAGCATCTAAAAAACACATTGCACTTATTGATTCAATTGATAACAATTAAATAGCAATATTTTGTAATCACTTATTGAATTGATAGAATATATTGTTTAATACCAATAACAATTAAATAGCAATATATTGTTTAATAGTTGAACACGTGTAGAAGGAAATAAGAATGGCAATATTATGTAATCAATATTCTGTAATCATTTGATAACAAAAAGTATTGAGCATTAAAAAGTTGAGCACGTATAGAAGGAAGTAAATAATTAAAAAAAAATATATTATATTTATATTCAACAGCTGTAATTTCTCCTCCTTTAATGCCAATCGATTTATCTTCCTGCCAACATATCTCAATCTTTACCCCTTTAACCTGTGATTCCATTGTTCATCTACCAGCTATTGATTTTTGTTCATCAGCTCAACCTGTAAAAATGAAGTTGAGCATTTAGCAATACCAAGTCGGAATCGTTGACCCATAATCACTACGCTCAGAAAATAATTGTTTCATTTGAACCCCATTATATATATACTAATGTTTTTCAAACTTGGAAAAAGCATTAATAAGTCAAGCTAAAAGAGATAAGATGTTATGGGAAAACTTATATAACATACCTGCATCCCCTAAATCCATGAAAAATCGGAAAACAGGACCATTCCTTTCACCCTTAGTCATCGATGCAGACACCTTATTAAGCCACTCAGGTGTCCTACATATTACACTTTGTTTAGCAATATGTAGCAATTAACTCTTCATATACATCTATATTCATACATGTAAAATATAACAGACTCACATGTATCTTCTACATAAATACTAATACAAACAATTTCAGACACTCGAGCACACACACAGATGTATATATAGTTATTTCATACAGACACATAGCACACAGAGTAATCACATAGCCACAATAACCTTCATATGCGGTATTAACACTTTTTTTTTGTAGCAGACAGACATATCTAGAAAATTGCATAACTACCTTCTAATGCAATGGTAACTCAAAAAAAATCTGTTCAATAGATAATAAAGCTAGAAAATAGACCCGATCATTGTTCAAGGGCTTCTCATTTAAGTTTGCAAGCAATAAATTAGACTTTATTTATGAATTAGCACGTGCAGCTTCTAGTGCCAGCTCTTCACTAAGCAAAATTGTCTTCTCACCGGATCTACGCGAACGGAAAACACCACCTCGCACCAGCAGCAGTTCGTGACCCACGCCTGCAGCAAACCTCCGACACGAACGGAGCTGTAGAAGAGAAGAAATGAGCTGTAGAACGGAGGTGTAGAAGAGGAGCTGTAGAACGCATGTTGCAACACCGAGTGAGCTCCGCCGTCTTGTCAAGTAACGAGATCCGCCGGAGCTTGATAATGGAGGCTGCTTTAGAGAGGCGGACGGAAATAAAGAGTAAAGATAGAGAGAGAAAATAAAAAATAATAATTAGGGTTCTTTAAATATTTTGATATAAATTAGTATATATAGAAAAATAAAAAATAAAAAAAGGGTAGAAATGTAATTGGATTTTTGAGGTATAGTGTTAATTTTTTGTTGTGGCCTTTAGTAAGAAGAGACTATAAAACCGGTCTTGTTAGGACACGAGGTGATGTTTTCAAGATCCTTTGGGTAATAATCTTTAAAATTTATGAGATAACAAAAATATTTTAACATTATCCTTAATCCATTTAATTAAATTTTTTAATTAAATTTTTCAAATATAATTTCAAACATTGTCTAAACAATTTTTTTTTTATTTGTGATGTTTTGTTAATTTAAAAAAAAAAAAAATTCTAACTAAAATCTTTATTTAAAATTTTGTTCATGATCTTTAAATTTAAAAATAAATCCAAAAAATAAAAGAATTAAGGTCAGATCATTACCAATAAATTACTTATTTTATCATTAATTATTATTATACAATTCTCAACTATCTACATGTCTGTTTATTTAGATTAAAAGAAATGGAAAGTGAAGAAGAAAATGATTTTGTATTGACAAGAAAAGAACTAAATGATTTTGTATTGTTTACCTTGTTTATATTAGAAAATTTTATATAAGAAAAGAAAAAAATCATTTCAACTATCGAGATTCTTCGGACCATATTTCCTAGTATCATCCTGATGTTCATTCTACTCCTCCACCAAGGAGCCGTTCGCAGCAAGAAGCAAGGAATGTCGTGAAGGGTGGCAGATTACAGAAAATTAACCTATTCACCCCTTTTCACAGAAAATAGATAGATTAATTGATGTATTTATTTAATAATGTGTAGTTGTGCACTTCCAAACTGTGTCGATTATAGCCCCGAAGAACATGCTCCATGGTAAAATCACTATCAGAGTTGTTCTTACCCATCGAAATTGCACAGGAGGTCCCTGTGGTAAAATCAGCTGCTGTACAAAAGCTTGTAATCTCTCCTATCTATCACTATCCCGAGAACTTCACTGAATATGTGCAAGGCGCTGTTGATTTTTAAAAGTTTACATGTGTTGAATCATATAAAGAAACTTAGGATGTTCATGTATGATTCTATAAGTAGTTGCATCTACTGAGAAACCATGTTTTCTCATTTCCTTCACTGATTCAATTCCCTCTACATACTCTTTATTCTCCATAAACCCCTGGATAATAACATTGTAGGTCACACTATCTGGAGAGAAACCATGTTCCTTCATACTTGAAACCCACTCTTTTGCATCTTCCATCATTCCTTTGCGAAAAAATCCACCAATCATAATAGTATATGTATGTATATCAGGCTTCAAACCTTTGTTTGATAGCTTGTAAAAAACATCTAATGCAGCATTAAGTTGGCCATATTTACATAATCCATGAATAATAGTATTATATGTCACAATGTTAGGAGTTATATTACTACTTTCCATGGAGACTAATAAAGACAAAGCCTCGGTAAAACGTCTATTATTGCAAAATCCGTTTAACATTGTATTATAAGTCACAATGTCAGGAGTTATATTGCTACTTTCCATGGAGACTAATAAAGACAAAGCCTCGGTAAAACGTATATTATTACACAATCCGTTTAACATTGTATTATATGTCACAATGTCAGGGTTTATGCCCTTATCTTTCATCTCAGAAAATAGTTTAAAGGCATCATCAACCATGCGATCCTTGCATAGATAATCAACAATGGTGTTATAAGAATGGATGTCAGGTTTAGAAATCTCCCTTTTTTCAAATATTCGTAGCCATTCCAGAGCCTTGAGTGTATATTCATGTTTGCAAAGCCCATTTAGCACGATCCCAAAAGTAACTTCACTTGGCTCACAAAGTTTTTCCCTCATTAACCTTTGAAACAACTCTACAGCCTCTTTACCTCTATCTTCACCAAAGAGGCCCTTAATCAAGGTGTTATACGTAACCACATCAGGAACATGACCGCTTTTAAAGAGACAGCTTAATACCGCAAAACCCATATTGCTTTTTTTTGAAGAGCAATAACAATTTATAGCTATATTCATTGTGTAATTATCTAACGGAGCCCCCAAAATACGCATTTCTTCGAATAAAGAAAGAGCATAAGGGTAATTTTTCATCTTCACAACAGTACCCAATAGCTTATTGTAATCTATAACAGTAAGATTGGGTCGCGTTCGGATCATTTGATTCACAGTAAAACGAGCATCTTTGACACTAATGATATCATCAAAAGATGTAATTGAAGAATAAAAGAAGAGGGAAAAAGGGTTACCGATTGTGTTACTGAACGAAAGAGAAGATCTAAAGCAGAACAAAGAAGAACCACAAAGCTTCATGATGTTATGTTGACGTGAGAAGGAAATGGTTGTTGCTAATATTGTAAAATGATTGTGATGTTAGGTGAAGAGGACGACTTGAGATGTTCCTTTCTGAACTGGGTTTTTTTTCCGTAGAATTGTCTTTTTCTTTTGAGTAAATAACCCTTTTGCCCCCTACGTTTGTACCCGATTGACAGGTTGCCCCCCAACCTTTAAAACAGGACTCTTTGCCCCCCTACATTTTAATTTTTTGACCCGTTACCCCCTGACTGTGTGTTCCGTCCATTTTCGCCGTTAAAAGTGACGTGGCATTGCCATGTCACTTTTTTTTTTTATTCCAGGTTAATCCCACTTTTTTCCAAGGGCAAAATGGGTACTTCCATCAAAGCCTACCCTATATATACCACAAAAACAAAACAAAATTAATTAATCAAAAACACAAAATCAGAAGAAGAAGTTGAAGGAGCGCGGGTTCTTGCGAAGAACACGAAGAACACCACCAAACCCAGAAAAGCAACGTTCTTGTGAGTTGAAGATAATCAATGGCGCCTTTAAGTCAATGGAGTAAGTGTGTTTGATTATTACCCCTAAATCGTTGCTCTTGGGTTATGATTATTTAACCCGAAAATGTAGGGTTTTGTATTAAATCCATTACATATATAATTATCACGCGTAATGGTAGCAGATTTTACGGGATTTGGTTACCATAGTCATAGTGTGATAATACCTTTTCAATTTGGTAACTAATCTAGTTAAATTTGATTGTGTAACAGAGAAATTTACACTGAAGATTCACTTCGGTGGGTTATTTAATGAAGACAAGAGTTGTTACCATGAAGTAAGCATTGAATACGTAGATGGGTGTCACTATGACAAGTTTAGTATACCTATTCTTAAAAAAATTATGTCGAAACTGGGTATAAAAGGTAACTCGGAGTTTTACTATCTGAAATTGGGGGAAAAACTACTTGATGGTATAGTTTGTTTGGATAGTGAGGAGAAAGGGTTGGAGATGTGTAGCATTGGTGAGGAGAAGGTAACTGTTGACTTGTTTGTTGTTAGTAGTCCCGTAGGAGATGATGACAAAGAGATTCAAACTCCTATATTCATGCCTTTGTTATTGACGTGGAACGAGGATGAAGAAATAGTTCAGAAACGAGAAGAAGAGTGTTCGAAGGAAGAGAACCGTGTTGATCAAAACACAGAGGTTGGTGATGATGAACAAATAAACGAGACCATTGATGATCAGAACACAATGGTTGTTAATGAACAGGTTGTTGATCAAAACACAAACGTAGGTGATGACGAACAAATAAATGAGACCCTTGATGATCAGAACACAGTGGTTGTTAATGAACAAGATGTTGAGCAAAACACAGAGGTTGGTGATGACGAACAAATAAATGAGACCCTTGATGATCAGAACACAGTGGTTGGTGATGACGAACAAATAAATGAGACCCTTGATGATCAGAACACAGTGGTTGTTAATGAACAAGAAAAAACTACAGTTGAAGAAGAAAGCGTAAAGGTAGACACTCTTTTGACAGAATAGCCCTCATCATTTAATATGATTGACAAATCACCCCTCTAGATTTACAATTCTCTAACTGTATAATTCCTTTTACATTTCAGATTGTTTGCGAAGACCAAAGCCCAACTGTTGAAAACCTAAACGAAGGTGGAAAAGATGATGTAAATGGTGGTGAAGAAGTAGGCCAAACTCGTGATGAAGGCCCGTGAACGTGGACGATAGAAATGATGAAATGCAAGAGGATAAAAACGTGGAAGAGGACATTTGTGACGAAGATACGACAAAGGTACAAAGTCATTTGACAGTTTACCCCTAAATGTTTGAAGCTTGTGACAAATCACCCCCTCACTATTTCATGTAATGTGTCAGGTTGTTTCCGAGGAGCAAAGCACGCCAGTTGCAAAAGTAACTGTAGGTATAAACGAGAAAGTACAGGTTGTTGAAGAAGTAAGTGAGACTTGTGAGAAAGGGCATGATAGAAACGTGGAAGATGATAATAATAAAACGCAGTTGGAGAACACAGAGGTGGAAGATATTGGTAAACAAGACACGACGAAGGTCTTCATTTGTTTGACAGTTTACCCCTTACTTTTTCATATTACTGACAATTCACCACCTGAATGTTTTATGTTATGTTTCAGGTTGTTCGCGAAGAGCAAACCACACCTTTGAATGAGGAAGAAGTTAATACCGCTATGGAAGAACAACTCTCTGATATTGGGGAGAAGGAGAAGTCTGTTAATGACATGTTGGATAAAGTGTTGAAAGCTTTGAACACTGAAGATAATGTGACTACGAGGAGTTCCAAACATAAATCTCCATTGAGGCCTTTCAGGCTTATAGATGAAGAACTAACAGATGACTCGGATAATGTTTTTAAGAAAGCTGATGGTGAAGAAGATGTAGATGGTGACATCAGTGACATTGAGGACTCAGACAGCGATTTTATTATACGTGATGGTGAGGATGAGGAGGATGATGAAATCAGTGATAATGAGATACTTGCTAATTTCTTAAAGAAAAATAAATTGGGTATACCACATAAGAAGAAAGATACAAATTCACAGCCGAAGACAACCAAAGGAGTAGTTAAAAAGAACCAATAGGATGTGCCACACTCGCAGAAAAGGACTAGAGCTAGTGTTAAAAGAACAAAAGGAGATGGTGTAGGTCCTAGTGGTACCAAGCCAGATAGTTATAAAAGAGTTGGTAGGACTAGTAGTTCTCAAAAGAAAAAGAATGTGGTTGAGCGAGAAGAAGACGTGGATGAAGAAACAACAACTGATGATGAATACATAGTTGATAGTGACATTGACTTGAGTGAGGGTGAAGATGACCATGATTATAACACATTTATTGACAAGGAAGTGGATGTGGATAGAGTGAATGTCGACAATGATCGTGTGGATGATTCTGATGGTGAAAGTACTGATGGTGGGACTGACTCTGATGAGTATGTACATCATTCTTCAGATTTTAGTACAGCTAGTGATTCTTCTGGTATTGTTGAAGAAGGAAAAAAAAAAAAGATGAAGTACCCCTTATTTAAGGCGAGTATTGATATGCAAAAGCCTAGATTTGTCTTGGGCTTGACATTTAAGAATGTCACTGAAGTAAGACAAGCAGTAAGAGCCCATGCTATTAAAAAGGTGGTCGAGATTAAGTTTGTGAAGAACGATTGGAATCGAATTAGGGTTGTGTGTAAAGGAGCAGGATGTGGTTGGTTTCTTTATGCATCACATAAAGAAAATATTGGCGGGTTAGTGGTAATGAGTCTATGCAATAAACATAGTTGTGGTAAGAACCTCAACCATAAACATGTGACGGCGAAGTACATGGAAACTACTTTTAAGGACATGATAAGACTGAACCTGTACAGTAAAGTAAGCGACTTTCAACATTTAGTTCATCGAGAATATTCAGTTAATGTTAGCACCAGGACATGCTATAGGGCATATAAGTATGCAAAACAGATGATAGAGGCTGAATACAAGGAACAATACACAAAACTTTACGATTATGCAGCAGAATTAAGGAGAAGCAACCCTGGAAGTACTATCGCAATTGAAACCACTATTGATGATGTTACTGGAGTAGAAAGGTTTCAGAGAATTTATGTTGGGTTAGATGGTTGTAGGAGAGGGTTTTTAGAAGGTTGTAGGAAGGTTGTTGGGATAGATGGGTGTCACTTAAAAGGTCCACATCCTGGTGTAATCTTGACAGCAGTTGGAATTGATGGGAACAACTGTATATTCCCAATTGTTTATTGTATAGCAGAGAAAGAAGATAGTAACTCTTGGAGATGGTTTTTTAATTTACTGATACAAGATCTTGGTATAAGTAATCAACAGGAGTGGACTTTCATATCAGATAGACAGAAGGTTTGTTTTTTTTTTTACTGGGATACCTGTATATGTAGTTATTTTTTTATGTAAAAATCTCTAACTTTTTGTTGTTTGTTTATGTATTTAGGGTTTGCTCCAGGTCATGAGTGACATGCTTCCTGATATAGAACATAGGCATTGTGTAAGGCATCTCTACAATAATTTCAAGATCAAACATCCTGGTTTGGCTTTAAAAGACAAAGTTTGGGAAGCTGCAAGAGCCACAACGCATTCCAAATTTAATGAAGTGATGGAGGAGATTAAATGTATGAATGAGGAAGCTTTTATTTGGCTATCTAACCTAGATCCCAAGACATGGACAAGGTCTCATTTTCGTACTGTTACGAAATGTGATCTTCTACTCAACAACATCTGTGAAAGCTACAACAATGCCATTAAAAAGGTCAGGTATATCGACAACTTACCCCTATACAGAAATACTTAGTGACTAATTGCCCCCTTTAACTGATCAAAACTTAATCTTAGGCATCTTCAAAAGTTTATGATTTGTCAAACATCAAAAAGGGGGAGATTGTTAGCCTCACCTTGTTTTTATTCCCGTTTTAATATTCGACAAATCATCATTTAAACTAAAATTCATTTGGTATCACTTTAAAGGTTTTCCAAAACCCCTCATTAGATTAGTTGTGTTTAAATCCTTGGACTTTAGCTTGAGATTCAAAAGAACAGTGCCGCGGTACACCGGACGAGACACACGGTACACCGCAGAGCCACGGACCAGAGATGCGGTGCACAGGATAGCCCGTCAGTAAGCTAATAAAATTGCACGGTACACCGGACCAAAGGCGCGGTACACCGGACCAAAGGCACGGACCAGGGACGCGGTGCATAGGATGGTCCGACCAGTAAGCTTGAAGTTTAGACGAACGTTTTCGCGGTGCACCGGACCATACCCGCGGTACACCGCAAGAAAGGGTTTTCTGCACTATTACTAGAGGACAAAGCTTATATCCGTTGGAGATAAAATAGATCCGTTAGATAGAAGCCTATTGACCGTTGGGAGATATTTTCAGCTATAAAATGGACCTCATTCAAGACACAACTCAAGCCTTCCATCTACCAATCTTAAGAGCAATTAATATTATCATTCAAGGAGGTTTCAAAGGAGCATTCAAGTCATATTCATTGTGAAGCTACATAGTTCATATCCACTCATTTAGGAGTTTAGTTACAAAGCTTTTATAAGCACCCCCAAACACTTTTTCTTTTCCTCTTAGTTCTTGTAATAGATTAAGAGAGTAGTGTGAGCATAGGTTTTATGCTTGGCTCCTTGTGTTGGTGGTAACACAAGTGTATTTCCTTCAAAGGTTTTTGAAGTGGTTGTAAAGGGTTTGTAAACTCACCCGGTTAAGAGTTACGAAGATTAGTTGAGAATCTTGCAAATCCTAAGGAGGCTTCCTTAGGTAGTGGATGTAGGGAAACCGAACCACTATACATCGTTGTGTATCGTATTCTATCTCTACACTCTTTACATTTCCGCACTCTATATGCTTGATAAAATGCCTACATGAATAGTTTGATAATATTGTCTTTTAGGATTATCTAGTTCTTTACTATTTAGTTTGCTAAAACAATAGGATTCAAATTAGCTTTTAATTTTATTTACTTGAAATAAAATTATCCGATTAATTTCTATTTTCCTATTCAACCCCCCTTCTAGGACGCATATAGACTATCAATTGGTATCAGAGTCTAGCTCTATTGTACTTAATCGTTTCTAGAGTTAATACGATATGGATTCTAATCAACCGGAAGGTTCATGTTCTACTAGACCTCCGCTTTTTGTAGGAAAAGACTACTTTGGATGGAAAAAGAAAATGGAGATTCACGTCAAAGGAATTGATTACTTTTTGTGGCTTGCTATCAAGAAGGGTCCTTATATTCCTTATGTTACGGGTAGTAGAACGGAAGTGAAAGATGAAGATGATTACAATGATCAAGACATAGCTAAACTCACCAAAAACAACAAAGCTATGAACATCCTCATTAATGGATTAAGTGTCACGGAATACGCTAGAGTTAGTGAATGCAATTCCGCTCATGAAATGTGGCAACTCTTGGAGCTATCATATCAAGGAACGGAAGATATCAAAGAAACTAAGATTGGTCTCTTTATCACTAAGTATGAGCTATTTCGTATGGAGCCCGATGCATAAGGAATTTGAGATGAGCATGATGGGAGAATTGAATTACTTTCTTGGACTTCAAATCAAGCAAATGAAGGATGGCATCTTTGTCAATCAAGCCAAATATACAAAAGAATTGATCAAAAAATTTGGACTTGAAGATGCAAAGGAAATTGGAACTCCAATGAGCACATCCACAAAATTAGACAAAGATGAAGATGGTAAAAATGTTGATGAGAAAGTATATCGAGGTATGATTGGTAGCTTACTTTATTTAACCGCTTCTAGACCCGATATTATGTTCCCCGTGTGTCTTTGTGCTAGATTTCAATCCTCTCCTAAAGAATCCCATCTTAGTGCCGTTAAGCGTATTTTTAGGTATTTGAAAGGAACCCTTAGTCTAGGACTTTGGTACCCTAGATTTACATCTTTTGAGCTAATAGGTTACTCGGATGCCGATTATGCCGGTTGTAGACTTGATAGGAAGAGTACTAGTGGTAGTTTCCAATTCTTAGGTCAATCCCTTGTTTCTTGGTCTAGTAGAAAACAAAATAGTGTTGCTTTATCCACGGCCGAAGCCGAATATGTTGCGGCCGGAAATTGTGTGACTCAAATTCTTTGGATGAAACAAACCTTACTAGATTTTGGCCTAGAGTATGATCGTGTTCCCATTCGTTGTGATAACACTAGTGCTATCAATCTTACCAAAAATCCTATTCAACACTCTAGAACAAAACACATCGAAATCCGCCATCATTTTATCCGTGATCACACTAAAAAAGGGGATATTGTACTTGAATTTGTCACTTCGGAAAATCAACTAGCCGATATCTTTACTAAACCTTTACCCCAAGATCTTTTTGAGAAAATTCGTTGTGAGATTGGCATGCAAATTCTCTAACCTTCTTATCATGCCATTATTGTTTAGTGCTTTTTGTGTATATTCTCTTGTTGCTAATATTTTCTTGATGTTATAGGATCCTTGAAGCTTCTAAATTGTTATCCATTTACTTCTTTAGTCCTTGTTTTACTAAAAATGTGTTTTGACCCCTTAAAATTTTCAAAAATCGTATCATTAGTTCTTTTTGTTGTTGACAAAGGGGGAGAAATTTTAGTTAAACTTTTTCAAATGCATTTTGTGAGAGGGAGTTTTATAAAAACTCTAGTGATTAGGTTGAGGGGGAGTTTTTGATCAAAACTTAATCTTAGGCATCTTCAAAAGTTTATGATTTGTCAAACATCAAAAAAGGGGAGATTGTTAGCCTCACCTTGTTTTTATTCCCGTTTTAATATTCGACAAATCATCATTTAAACTAAAATTCATTTGGTATCACTTTAAAGGTTTTCCAAAACCCCTCATTAGATTAGTTGTGTTTAAATCCTTGGACTTTAGCTTGAGATTCAAAAGAACAGTGCCGCGGTACACCGGACGAGACACGCGGTACACCGCAGAGCCACGGACCAGAGATGCGGTGCACAGGATAGCCCGTCAGTAAGCTAATAAAATTGCACGGTACACCGGACCAAAGGCACGGACCAGGGACGCGGTGCATAGGATGGTCCGACCAGTAAGCTTGAAGTTTAGACGAACGTTTTCGCGGTGCACCAGACCATACCCGCGGTACACCGCAAGAAAGGGTTTTCTGCACTATTACTAGAGGACAAAGCTTATATCCGTTGGAGATAAAATAGATCCGTTAGATAGAAGCCTATTGACCGTTGGGAGATATTTTCAGCTATAAAATGGACCTCATTCAAGACACAACTCAAGCCTTCCATCTACCAATCTTAAGAGCAATTAATATTATCATTCAAGGAGGTTTCAAAGGAGAATTCAAGTCATATTCATTGTGAAGCTACATAGTTCATATCCACTCATTTAGGAGTTTAGTTACAAAGCTTTTATAAGCACCCCCAAACACTTTTTCTTTTCCTCTTAGTTCTTGTAATAGATTAAGAGAGTAGTGTGAGCATAGGTTTTATTCTTGGCTCCTTGTGTTGGTGATAACACAAGTGTATTTCCTTCAAAGGTTTTTGAAGTGGTTCTAAAGGGTTTGTAAACTCACCCGGTTAAGAGTTACGAAGATTAGTTGAGAATCTTGCAAATCCTAAGGAGGCTTCCTTAGGTAGTGGATGTAGGGAAACCGAACCACTATACATCGTTGTGTATCGTATTCTATCTCTACACTCTTTACATTTTCGCACTCTATATGCTTGATAAAATGCCTACATGAATAGTTTGATAATATTGTCTTTTAGGATTATCTAGTTCTTTACTATTTAGTTTGCTAAAACAATAGGATTCAAATTAGCTTTTAATTTTATTTACTTGAAATAAAATTAGTCGATTAATTTCTATTGTCCTATTCAACCCCCCTTCTAGGACGCATATAGACTATCAATAAATACCTTTTAAGGTTTTAGCAAGTAAGAAATTTAGGTTTTTAAAAATTTTCCATGCATTTCTAGCTAGTAATGTAAAATTTTTGAGTCTCATGTTCTTAAAACCCATTCCTCCTTTATTTTTGTTTTCAGTCATTTCCTTCCAATAAATTTAGTGCTTTCTTTTTTCATTGTTTTTATTCCACCAAAATTTAGAAATTAAAGAATCAATATTATCACAAACAGTGCTAGGGATGAGAAACACTGCCATAGTATAAGAAGGGGTGGCACTTATAACCGATTTTATTAACAGCTCTTTACCTGCATCAGATAAAAAATTTGTGTTCCAACTTTCAACTTTACTAGTTATAATATCTATCATCCAATTTAAGGATTTCACTTTGGATCTACCTCAGTCTGTAAGTAATCTCAGGTTTTTACCCAAATTTTGTAATCTATTCATTCTCAAGATAGACAGTAGGTTTTTTATTTTACTTTCAGGTGTCTTTTTGCAAAACATAACCCCACTTTTGTTAAGATTGATACATTGTCCTGAAGCATTACTATATTCATTAATAATGTTACTAAATTCTTCCACATCCTCTTCTTCAGCCCTTATAAAGAATAGGTTATCATCAGCGAATAGGATGTGACTAAGAGTGGGGCAGTTCCTAATAAATTTCAGCCCTCGTATCAGATTTTTACCTATTTTTGTGTTATAAGAGAAGACAGCGCTTGGGTTATTATACAAAATAGAAAAGGGGATAATGGATCACCCTGCCTCAACCCTTTAGAGGGTGAGTCAATAGCCACTTGTTCCCCATTAAGAAGAACATTATAAGATACAGTAGTAACACAACCCATTATCCATCTTATCCATGTTGCAGCATATCTTGTAAAAAGTCTCATTCTACATTTTCCTAGGCTTTAGCTACATCAGCCTTAATGGCCATGTAGTGAATTTCAGTGTTTCTTTTGCGTTTAAGGAAGTGACTTACTTCATGCGCAAGTAATATATTTTCAGAGATTTCTCTACCCGGAATAAATGCGCATTGAGTATCACTAATTATAATATGGATTATACTTTGTAGCCTTTTAACAAGCCATTGTAATCATTTTACTTATAAAATAAAATACAAAAATTATATACTTTTTTCTCTTCTTTAACATGGTATCAAATTAGCTAAAGGGGATTTTTCATTTCTGCAAAATTTTCCATCAAAATCGATAGCTTCTTCTTCTTATTATTTTATTACCAACAACTTGAACTCATATTCTTTTCTACTCGATCCTATTATGTTGCTCATTCTACATCATAATGGACGATTCTTCTTCCTCGTCGGCGGCTCCGTTTATCAACTTGTCTACATCGATTCTGGCTGGGCTTCTTCTTCGCCAGAATTGGTCAAGCTTGGTTCAAGTAAAGCTTGATTCAACGAACTACGTTCTTTGGCAAGCTCAATTAGAAGTTGTCCTTGAAGCTTACAGCTATCTCAACCATGTTAATGGTGTTTTTCTACAACCAACTCCCTTTGATCCTTTGTTTTCTAAGTGGCTGACTGGAGAACAACAACTCATGGTCTCTCTTCTTGCCTCGGTGATTCATCCTATCTTATCACAGGTGGTTAAATTACCCCATGTCTTTGATGTATGGTACAACCTTGAGGAGATCTATGTCTCTAAATGTTGTACACATGTCAATCAGCTAAAAATGAAGCTTTGTAACATTTAGAAAGGCGATAGAGCTATGAATGCATATTTAAATAAGATTTAAGCGCTCTGCGATGGTTTGGAAACTGCTGTGTCATCTTTGCCTCTTGAATATGTGATAATGTACACTCTAAAAGGCTTGCCCTCTAAGTATAACGAGTTTAAGTCGAGTATCCGTATTTCAAATGCTCAATCCTCCACATTGACCTTTCACTCTCTTGGTAGCTTACTTGTCTTTGAGGATCTCCACATGAAAATGGAGGATTCCTGTGATATCTCATCCTCACACACTGCAATGTTTACAAACAATTAATCTTCATACAACAATCATGGTAGTGGTTCTTCTTCTCGAGGTCGAGGTCGTGTTCGATCTCGTGACTTTACACACAATTTTGGGAGCGCCTCCATCCCCTTTTATGCATATTCTATGGTCATACAGCCATTGACTGCTGGTATCGTAATAATTATGTTAATTTCCCTCACCTAAAGCTCAAAAAAGTACTGCGTTAGCTGCTTAGGTTTCCTCTTCATATCACTCATCTTCATCGTCTACATATGATCCTGAGTTATGGTATTCGGATTCTAGCGCTAACAATCATGTCACGAATGACATTTATCTTTTACAAACTTCTTCCCCGTATAATGGATCTACAGTTGCTACGCGAATTGGTAATGCCTTGTCTATAGCTAACATTGGAAATAGTAAGTACTCAAATTTGAAGTGTTTGTTTCATTTAAATTCCATTTTACATGTCCCTAACATTACTTCTAATTTGCTTTCAATTTCTAAATTCACTCGTGACAATAATTGTGTCAACACATTCACTTCAAATTCTGAGTCTATCTTTGATGCTCACAGTCCCACTTTATTGTTTCACGGCCCTTGTGAGGGTGGCTTATACTCTCTCCCTTTAGGTGGTCTAGTGAACTCTTCCAAGTCTTCCTTTCAGTCAATAGTGTGTCTCTCTTCCAAATCAACTGTTTCTTCTGCAATGTTGTGGCATTTTTGCCTTGGTCACCCATCCACAAATGCTTCAACTCGGTTGTCTTCTCTTTTAAATACTAGAGTAGACTTTCGTGGTGTTAAATGTAATGACTGTGTTGTGTCTAAGGCGCATAAATTTCCATTTACTTCTTCTATAACTCGTAGTGCTAGTATTTTTTTTCTTGTACACAGTGATGTATGGGGTCCCTCCCTTGTCACTTCTTCTTCATTGTTTTAATATTACTTGGTTTTTATTGATGATTTCTCACGCTAAATTGGATATATCCATTAAACTCAAGTCATGTGTGTTTCTTGCATTTAAAAATTTTTACGCTATGATTTTCACTTAATTCTCTACCAAAATCTTAATTCTTTACTAAAATTAAAGTACTTCGTACTGATAATTGTGGAGAATATTTGAGTAACTCCTTTCAGTCCTTTATTGGCCTTCAATGTATTTTATATCACACTTCTCGTCCTCATACGCCTGACCAGAACGGTGTCTCTAAAATTAAACACTACCACTTGATGTCTCCCTATTTGTTCTAATTCTTAGCCCATTGGAGACATCCTTTTAGGTGAATAAATGACTTATTTGATAGACTTTTAGGCTTAATTGATCATATTGCACTTCCTCCCCTTGGAAATTAACTATTTGCAGAATCTGAGCTTTTGTGCGTAAATTTGACTATTTTTAATGCAAAGTTAATAGGTTCTTGAATTTCATGAAAGACCAATCCAAGGAGGAGAAGTGAGAGTTAAAGTTGTTGGCATATAGCCTCCCTTAATAGGTTGTTTTAATATGACAAATCCTCTTATGATTAGTGTGCTAATTACTCTTGTTATACACATCCTAACTTGCACTATTATTCATCAAAAACACTTATCATATCATTCTTATTATATCTCTTACATATGCTTTTATTCATATCTTTATATACTTTGAGATATAGCCTTAATGATCAACTGCAATGTTTATAAGAATGATGTTACCTACAACTTTCGTGAAGAAGATTTATTGATCCGAGCATCAAAGCATAGGTCAATTCTATCAAAGATGTTTGGTGCGGTACACCGGACCAATGGCGCGGTACACCGGACCAAGAATGCGGACCAGGGCATGGTGCATGGCTAGTCCGGTCAGAAAGATAGAAAATCTAACCGTTGAGGTGCGGTACACCGCAAGGAAGGTTTTTCTGCACAAAGTTTACGTCATAAGAAATATATCCGTTGGGAGATTAATAGATCCGTTGGACTCAAGCCTTATGACCGTTGGAAGCTATTTTCTGCTATAAATTGAAGCTCTTTGAAGGCTACAACTACACCAACTAATTACAAACATTAAGGGGCTTAATTGTTATCATTCAAGAAGGTGTCAAGAGCTATACATTGTCAAAATCAATCTTAGTGAGCTTATTAGTCCTATCCAACTCATCCAAGGAGTTAATCAAATAAGCCACAAAGTTTTATCTACTCAAGAGGAGTTTACATGCTTATAGTTATATCTACTCTTTAGGAGATTATCTAGCAAAGTAGTTTCAACCCTTTAAACACTTTGTATCTATCCTCTTAAGTCTAGGTCTTGTAATAGATAGATTAAGAGAGAATTCAAGTATAGGGAGTATACTTGGTGTCCTTGTGTTGTGATTACACAAGTGTTTGTCCTTCGTGTTATCGAAGAGGTTGTAAGGGTTATTGTGTTCTCGACCCGGTTAAGAGAGACACGGGAGCTTAGTGAAAAGCTTTAAATCCTAAGGAGGCTTCCTTAGGTAGTGGATGTAGGGAAACCGAACCACTATAAATCGCGTGTATCTTTCTATCCCTACTCTATTTACTTTCCGCACTTTATATGTTTGATAATATGCTAGCATGAATATTGTGATATTGATTATCTAGTTTATCTAACATATAGTCTTCTAGAGTAGTAAGAGATTAGTTTGTCGATTTACTTGTCTAACTTATATATCGAACCTTTATCTTATCCTTTGCATGATCCTATAAGTGTTTGATATATTTAGTTAACTTAGAAGTTTTCTCTTAAACTTAAAATTGTCTAAAAGATTTTTAATTAGGCATTAATCTTATTAGTAATCCTATTCACCCCCCCTCTAGGACTTTCAAAAGTCTTAGTGTATTTTAGAGTGTTAGGAAATGATTTTGAGTCGAGTTTCTATTTTTAGAGTACACTTTCCTATTTCGTTTTCTTGATTTATTGATTTTTTTTTAAACATATGCGGTTTAATTATTTATTTAATGTGAAGCTTTAAAAGATAAATGGTAATTACTTAGAGACCAAGTCAAGATGAAGGATTGAAGGAAAGAAGATTTACATGGAAACAAGAATATTTAGGAAAGATATATTCAAAGAAGGAAAAGATAAAGCTGCCTTTTGAAATCTGAAATTCCAGCCACGTTTTAAAGATTAAATCATAATTAAAGATTGGCTAGGATTCTGGACGAGTGGTCTGCACCAATAGAAAGCTCTTTCCAAGACAAGCAGTTTCATTTATTGGAACTTCTCAAACGGATAAGTATTGAAAAAGATATGACCAAATCAAATCAGCAGAAGAATCTTACATTTCCTAGAATTTAGAGCTACGAATTTAAGAGTCCTTGACTTGTCTTCCACTCCAAGAAATTCGATCTAGGGTCCTCCAACACCTATAAATACACCTCTTAGACCTCATAATTCAGTACCTCTCAATTATTCTTCAATTTATACATCTTTAGAGAGAGAGAGTCAGAACCACCTCTCATAATTCATTCAATATATACATCCTTAGAGAGAGCGTCAAGAGGCGGAAGCAAGAGCAGAAGCTGGAGAATCCTTTTCCTCCAACAACAGTTCAAGCCAATTCCTCTATCTAGGTTCCTATTTTATTTATGTTATTAGGACATGTATATTATTAATTTCTCTATTGTTTTTACTTTCAATATGAGCTAAACCTTAATTACTTGAGAATCGTAATGGGATGAACCCTAATTTGTTTAATTCATGTATTTCAATTTGGGATTAGTTTCTAGTTTAATTTGAATTAGGTATTTCATATTGTTTCTTATTTTATATTAATTTCACTATCAATGAATTAGCTAATCGGAGATAGGTCATAGTAATTAAGCTATTCACTTTGGTGGGGAAGTGATCGCCTTGACGGGGGGTTTAATTACTGAACTAGATAATAAACGTAAGGTAGAAATTATTGATCCTAACGGACTTAGTTAACCTTATAGCCAATTGGGTAGTATAGTATTCATTCAAAGGTGGATTATAATCGCCCTGACGGGGTTTGTAACATCTAAGAATAGCTCCTAGGTCCACCCTGACGGGGGCTAGGAGATTATAGAGTCCCGACTAATATAGAAATATCAGTTCTGCCCTTAACGAAAGCATTAATTAGGTAAGTTTAGGTGATTCCCTAGAGAGACTCAAGTATAGTTCATATCTGTGTCTTAGTCCTTTAGTATTTATTGTCAGTTATTCATTTTCTTGCATTCTTAGGATTTAATATAAAAACCAAATAAATATTTCTCATCTTTTATTTTCTGTATTTGCAATTATCACTATTTATTTGTTGAACACTTGGGTTATACCAGTCCAATCCCTGAGAACGAATTCGACTTGTCGGAGTATTACTTGGACAACCATACACTTGCGGTATTGTGGTTCCTTTTATTTTAGTACTTAATTTTATAACACATAAGGACCCACCACCACTTCATTGAAACCACCATGTCTTTACTAAATCATGATTCTATTCAATCTAAATACTGGCTTGATGCTTTGTATATAGTTGTTTATCTTATAAATTTACTTCCTACCCATGTAAATTCAAATTCAAGTCCATGCACTTTTTTGTTTAACAAACTACCTTCTTACTCACACTTAAAAGTGTTTAGCTGTTTATGCTATACATGGCTTCAACCCTATGCTCCAAATAAATTATCACCCAAGTCTGAGCCTTGTATTTTCTTGGGTTATTTTAGCATCTCTAAGATTATAACTGTATATCTATCAATACTCATCGTATGTTCATCTCTCGCCACGTGCTATTTGATGAAACCTCTTTTCCATTTCACAAACAACATACTTCATCTGAACCAGCCTTGGATTATTCTCACACTACATTTATATGTGGTTTATTTAACTTCACCATAAATCAACACATTAATTGTCAACCATTTACCTCTCCCATAGTGTCGACTTTCTCGAGTAATGAGTCTAGTCAACCCTCATCTCTTGTTAGTCCACCACCTCATTCTTCTCCAACCCCACCACCCAAAAATCATATGGTGACTCGTCTTCAAATAGAATCACTTAATCCTACATACAAGTATCAACATGTGTCTGTTTCTCCTTCTTTAATTGAACCCACCTCGTTTATAGAGGCTTTTAAATTACAATTTTGGCAAGACACAATGGATGAGAAATATAATGCGTTGATTAATCAATGTATGTGGGAATTGGTACCTCCACCATGAAATAGGACACCCGTCAGATGCAAATGGATCTATATTAAACGTAATGATAATGGGTCAATTGCTAGATATAAAGCACGCGTAGTGGCTCGAGGTTTTCTCCAAGAATATGGGCTTGACTACACAGAGACTTTTAGACCCATGGTCAAACACCAAACTGTACGTCTTATTCTTTCCTTAGCTTCTTGTTTCAACTGTCCTATTAAACAACTCGACGTCTCAAACACGTTTCTTCATGGTGTGCTTAATGAGGAGGTGTATATGGCTCAACTTATTGGATTTATTAATAAAGATCATCCTAACTATGTTTGTAGGTTGAAGAGGTCACTCTATGGCCTTAAGCATGCCCCATGTGTATGGTACCAGCTCTTAACCTCATTTTTACTCCCTCACAAATTTGTTGTTAGTTCTGCAGACATGTCAATGTTTGTGCATGATCAAATGACACTCTTACAATTATTTTGGTGTACGTTGATGATATATTGGTCATAGGCGCCAACTCTACACTTATTTCTACAGTTATTCAAGCTCTTAAGTCTCGTTTATCTATGAAGGACTTAGGTGACTTGTCATACTTTCTTGGACTAGATATAACAAGGTCTTATAAGGGGTTTATCGTTAACTAGTCAACGTATGCTTCTTCTATTCTTCAAAGTGCTGGACACAGTGAATGCACGATCTCCAAATCCCTCACTTAATAAATAAACAGTTCAATCTACTGAAGATTTATCACCATTTAAAAATACATTCTTATTTCGTAGCTTACTTGGAGCGTTGCAATATCTTACGATAACTCGTCCAGACATCGCATTTTCAGTTAATCAGCTTTGTCAAGCTATGCACAAACTAACATATATGGATTACTCGGCTCTTCAACGTGTTTTGCGCTATGTTAAAGGCACAATTAATCATGGGTTGTCTTTTCGTCCTCTTCTGTGTCTCTTAAAGCTTTTTCTGATTCAGATTGGGCTAGTAATTTATCAGAAAAGAGGTAAAAAACAGGCTATTTGATGTCTCCCTGTTTGTGATAAATATATTCCCTTAAAAGACATCATTTAGGTAGAAAATGGACTTATTAGATAGACTTTTGAGCTTATTTTGTCCTATTACACTTTCTCTCCTCTTAAATTATGTTATTTGCGTTTTTTGAGCTTTTGTGCGTTAATTCAATTTTTTAGCATGATGTTCTTAGGTACATGGATGCTATGGAGCACTAATATGAGGAGGAAAAGTGAAGTTTAAAGTCTTAGATCAAGAGTAAAGGTCAAAAGAGAGAAAGTACCACTTAAAGAGTGGAAGAAAAACATAAGAATCTGAAATAGTTGATACTTCTTTCTAATTTCGAACCAAAACAAAACTGATTTAGGTCTGGTAATTGAACGGGAAAAGTTAAGCCTCTGAGTTACCTCGAATTGAGGACTGGAATCAGGTGATTTGGACTTAAGACGCAAAAGTTACGGCTATTCTAGTGGAGTGTGTACAGTAGTTACGGGATTTACTAATTGGACGTGGGCCTTAATTACTTAATTAAGCCCAAGATTAAACCTAATAAGTTTTTACTCTCTATATAAGCTCCTTTAGACCTCATTATTCAGCACCTCTAATTATTCTTCAGATTAAATTATCTTTAGAGAGAGCGTCAAAAGGAAAAGGCAAGAGCAAAGTTGGAGAAGTCTTTCTTCCTCCAACAACAGTTCTTTTCACTCCGGTAATTAGGTTCTTCTTTATTATTTCTGTTATTAGGAAAATATATAATTCTGATTTCCTTTCAGTTTTTACTTTTATGACCTGAACTTAAACATATTTGAGAATCGCGTAATGAGTGAAACCTAATTTATTTAATTAATATATTTCAATTTTTGATTAGTTTCTAATTTAATTTTAATTGGGTATTTTTTATTGCTTATTATTTTGTATTAATTTCACTATCAATGAATTAGCTAATCGGAGCTAGGTCTGAGTAATTAGCCTATTGATGTCTCCTCATATGTGATAATATAATATAATTCTGAGACATCATTTTAGGCTTATTTATTAGTTTATAGGTTGATTTTAGCTTAGTTTAGTGCACTTTCCTATTTTGAGTCTTGATTTAGTAACATAATATTTTTAGAGCATATTGGGTTTAATTGTTTATTTAGTGTGAAGCTTAAAAGATAATTATGGAGATTAATTAGAGTCCAAGTCAAAGACTACAAGATATGGAAAGAGATATGCATGGTAATTGGAGATAGAAGGAAACAGAGTTCAATTAGAAAAAGGAAAAGCTGCCTAAATATGAATTTCTGCAGTACACGCCTAAAGAAGTGGTTATTTACCTAAGAAATAGGCCGATTTTGGTAATTTCCTTTCGTAGGGACAAAGATAATTCTGTTACGATTCTTTTGGTATATTATGGAGCCAAAACCGACCAATAACGAAGATGATATGCTCAAAACGGTCCACCAGTATTTATCTTTATTTCCATACGAATTTGAGTTGGGGTAGGAGTCCATTACTTTCCTTCTCCTTCAAGAAAACGAATTAGGTCTTCCTATACCCTATAAATACAGCCTCTTACCACTTTAAAATGATCCTTGGCCAGACCTTAAGGCCAAGAGAAAGCTACAACACAAGAGAAGAAGTCTGGAAGGAGCTGTGCAACAACTATGTCTCCTTCAACCTCTTATTTTGTAATTCTTTTCTCGTCTCTTCTTAGTATGAATTAATTCTTTTTAGATTGAGTTTTAACATATATGTATGAACCCTAGTTTTGATTGACATCTATCTAATTTAGGAATTTAATGTTTTAAATCGAATTATAGTTTTTATTCATTGTTTATGTGTTTGGATTTATATTCTGTGTTCTTGTGGATCGCGACCATATAGAATTACCATCTAGTAGTTAGATCACCATTGACAACGGTGTTTAATTACATGTTTAGCACATAACGTCTAGTATTAGGTCTGATCTGACAACCCAACCTAGCTAGATAATCACTATGGTTTAGTTCTTGTGACTATTTACCAATTACAGGAAAAGTTTGCTTAGGAAGCCTTATTGACACAGGTAAATCCTATTTGAAACTACCGATAGCGAATTGGAACCGATTAATGAAATACTACATAATTCACCTTTACATGTTTAGAACGGCAAAACTAGTGGGGATTACATGCTATTTACTCAAGCTAACTTTCATACTATCTTCTTTTCTTTTCTTTTATTTAGTTTCTGTTTTTAGTTTATTAGTTTAGTTTTATAAATATTTGTCTATCTTTTCTTCCTACTAGCGTATTAGCTTTTCTATCTTTAATATTTGCACTTGAATAATTTGCATAAGTTCTTCTTAACCTTCGTAGTCCCTGAGGAACGAATCCTACTTATTCATTAAAACTTGCATATGATCTGTATACTTGCAGAACCGTGTTAGCTTAGGGTGTTTATTTGCATTTATTTTATACATCTTTTTATCACACCTTAGGCCACACCAAGTTTTTGGCGCCGCTGCCGGGGACTACATCGTTAGTCCTTGTGCAATTATCTAGTGCTTATATTTTAGTTAGTTCTATTTTACGCTTTTCTTTTTAGTTTTTGTTTTACAGATTTTTAGGCGAAAGCAGATTTATTAGGAGATAAAGGTTTCGTGTTATTAGATCCTGAAGAAGCTAATACCATTATGGAGAATTTTCTTGAAACCAAGAGAAGTTGGTCGTTCGAATCAGAAAAACAAACAGAGACTTTAGAATCTCTAAAGCTCAAAGAGTTAAACCAACAACTTGAGGAATTACGAGAACAATCGCGAAAACTAGCTCAAAGGAATCTAGTACATACCTTACCTTCATGTCCTAGTTGTGGAGCAAGAGATCACTCGTGGTGTAGCCTAAGCTTCTAACTGACCGATAAATTTTATGTATCGTTCTATCAGTAAAAATTCCACCGCTTATTATGCTAATAACCCCGGGTTATATTCCTGAATAATGAAAAAATAAATTATCAACTGCTTAAACAAACATGGAACTTCTTGCAAAAAAATTATGAAGATAAACAGATAATAGTGTATGCATTAATTAAACCTCATCGAGAAACATTAAGATGCAAGAATTCTCCAGTAAAAGCTCCAACTATCCACAGTAGCTCTAATTGGAAAACCTTGCCAAATTAGAAATCCAATATAATTTTCTTTACTAAAATTGTCCGTGTACTTGATCAATTCCTCGTATTTCATATGATATTTTAGCTCTTCATCACACACCATGTCCATCTATTTGTCAAGAGAAAAAAAATAATTAACAAAAACTATATACATGCACACACATTAATATTTTTAGAGCCCCTATTCAATATCTATACATAAAAATCAATTAACCCATGCAACCCTACCAAGCCAGTCTTCTAACTTTTAACCCAATATAAAAAAAAAATCCAGGTCCTACCCCTCTATGTAAAGCATGTTAAATTTTTAGCTCTCTAAACCAAATTCCTGTGTATGTGCTTAGTCTTTTTAATGTATAAATACATATTTACGAAAGAAAAAGAGGATCAAAAAATAGGTTTAGCTATAAATTAAAGTGAAAAAAATCATAATTTCACATGCCTAACAAATACAAATAATGGAAAGAAAGATCCCTAGTGTTTGGGTCCTCTTCAGGTGGGGTCTATTTTCACGCCATAGGAAAATGCTTTGAAGGAGACGAGAGAAGAGGAAGTATGAAAGAGTGTCTGGTTTTTATAGCAAGCAGGCATTACTCGGGAAGTTTAAATTACAAATCAAACCACTATGGGTTTCCTATGGAAGAAAGAACCGCGAATTTTTGTGATAGTAAAAAAATATTTATTGAATTATGCTTTGGAGGGGTTGTGTTCAATTATGGGTAATTTAGAATATTTTTTTTCAATACATATGAGAGTCACTTTCGAATAGGAGTAATTTTGACTTCAATAAGATTTGATCCAAGGACTTATTGGTTTCTGAAGAATAGTTTAACCACTAAACCAACTATCGATCTTATTTAGAATAACTTTAATGGCTAGTTATTTGTAGGATTTGTTATTTATGCCTAGTGTTCTAAAAATCGGTCTAGACAGCCGCCTAGACGCTAGAAGGTAGTTAACTTCCAGAAGTGGCCCAGACGGTCACAGAAGGTCCTAGACGAGTCTAAGCGGGTTTAGGCGGTGTGGAAACTAAAAAAATAAAAAAAATCCATTTTAAATACAAAAAATTAAAAATTCTATTTTTTAATACAAAAAATTATATAATTTTCTATTTAAAAAATTATATAAACCCATAAAAATATTTAAATAAAAAAAACTGTCTATCAAGAAAATGCCTAGGCTCCGCCTAGGTGTTCGAAGGTGGTCGACCATCCGCCTAACGCCTTTTAGAACACTGTATATACCCCGTTGAGCGGTTCAATACATTAACCTTAATTATTATTCAATCATTACTATGTACTAGCCTATTAATCAATTTTGGAATCTTTGTAATATGTGTTGTTTTTTACATGTGTATAGGATGACACAAAAGGCACCCTTGTTTGCAAGAACTAACGAACATGAAGCTTTTGATGAAATATATGCTAATGACTTCAAGGACACCAACATAACTCATGTTCATAAGAGTTTTATAATAAATGAACCCTTACTCCCTACAAGTTAGTAATGATGTCTCACACCGTTTCAGGACTTGGATTGTATTCATGGGCATCATTCAGGGCTGCCTAAGACGAAGAATACTTTAAGGCGTTGCTTGGAGAATTATATCGGCAGTTGGAATTCAAGATAAGAAGTTGGTTTTGTCTAGAGATCTTGCAAATTGGGAAAGCTTTAAGAAGGCAACACTCACTTACACAATCAACAAGAGAAACTTTAAGTGTACAAGTTAGAAGATTTACACAGGCAATGAAGGATATTGCGATCACCTTGAGCACCGCAAGTCGGGTTTCAAAAACCTTCCCAAAGTATCGTTGGTCCGGAGTAGTTGAACTTTTTTTACTTTTCTAGTTATATTGATTGAACGATTTGTTACGTAGATATCTAGGCCCTGTTTGGTTTATGAAAACGTTTTCTGTTTTTGTTTTCAGACTACATTTTCAGAAAATGATTTTCGTTTTCAGTTCCAATATTTTTAGAAAATATGGAAAACATCAATTTCACGTTCTCTAATATAGCACTGTTTTCATTTTATTTTTTAGAAAACTGTTTTCATTTTCTTTAGCCAAACACATTTTCAGTAGGATTTTGGAAAATATAGAAAATGAAAACAGAAAACACCTATTATTTTCACGAACCAAACACATTTTCAGTAGTCATTTTGCATATCTTATATTCCGTATTTTAAAATTTATAGATGGTTAGTTATTTTCCAAGTAGGTGGTCAGATAATGACCCAAACCAAAATTTAGGCCCTACCTGATCCAATCTGATATAGTCTAAATTTTAGCTTGAATCAAATTATCATATGCCCACTCATCAAGTGGAAGGTATGAATCGTCATCTAGGTTTTCTTTTATTAACATACTTTTTGTTATGAGATTTAGGGTATGTTTGGATTAAGGAGGGATAATTTATTAAAGGATAGGAAAGGAGAGTATAACAAGGGAATGGAAAGGAGAGTATTTGATCTTGTTTGGATTGAATAAAAAGAGAAGGGAAGATTTTATTAAAGGATAACATTTATCCGGTGTTTGGATTAGAAGAATAATGGGAGGAAGGGATTCTTTTTATAACTAAATGACTCATATACCCCTATTAAAATATTTTATAAAGAAAGAATAAGGGTAATTTAGACATTACAACGTAATAAAAGAATCCTTCCTTCCTAATCCCACCGAATTGGAGGGATTGAATATATGGGTTCGTAAGGGATTGCAAGTATCCTTTAATAAACTATCCCTTCTACTTATTTCCAAAACAAACAACGGATGGGATTGTCATTATCCTTTAATACAATCCCCTCCCTCCCAATCCCTCCATCCAAACATACCCTTAGTAATAGAATAATACCAAATGCAAACACATCATTAATTTGTGACCAATTACTTGACATCACAGTACAATAGTCAATGTAGCCAATGCTTCCATTCAAGCGATACTATTCATTTACATTCCACCGCTTATCATGCTAAAATCAAATAGCCTCGGGTTATATTCCTGTAGCAACTGCTTAAATAAATTTATGAAGATAAATAGATAATAGCTTGTGCATAAATCAAACCTCATCGAGAATAATATGAGCAAATCCTATAGCAACCTTGATTCTTTGAAGCCAAGTAAAGCTATCCTTAGTTGCAAGGTTATGAAGAGTATCGAGTGGCTTAAGATTGTAGACAACAACAAGATGTTTCCACGGTACACTTTGCCAAATTGAAAATTACCAACATAATTGTTTGAACTTTTAGTACTTACTTCTTTTAGTACTTACTTCTTTTACTTACTAATGGAGCAGCCTAGGCTGATTAATGACCATCTCTCTATCACTTGTAAATCTAAGGACTGTTGATTTTTAAAAGTTTACATGTGTTGAATCATATGAAGAAACTTAGCATCTACTGAGAAACCATGTTTTCTCATTTCCTTCACTGATTCAATTGCCTCTTCATACTCTTTTTTCTTCATAAACCCCTGTATAATAACGTTGTAGGTCACACTATCTGGGGAGAAACCCTTTTTCTTCATACTTGAAACCCACTCTTTTGCATCTTCCATCCTTCCTTTGCGAAAAAATCCACCAATCATAATAGTATATGTATGTATATCAGGCTTCAAACCTTTGTTTGATAGCTTGTAAAAAACATCTAATGCAGCATCAAGTTGGCCATATTTACATAATCCATGAATAATAGTATTATATGTCACAATGTTAGGAGTTATATTACTACTTTCCATGGAGACTAATAAAGACATAGCCTCGGTAAAACGTCTATTATTGCACAATCCGTTTAACATTGTATTATATGTCACAATGTTAGGATATATGCCCTTATCTTTCATCTCAGAAAATAATTTAAGAGCATCATCAACCATGCGATCCTTGCATAGACAATCAACAATGGTGTTATAAGATTGGATGTCAGGTTTAGAAATCTCCCTTTTTTCAAATACTCTTAGCAATTCGAGAGCCTTGAGTGTATGTCCAAGTTTACACAGCCCGTTTAATACAACCCCAAAAGTAACTGCACTTGGCTCACAAAGTTTTTCCCTCATTAACCTTTCAAACAACTCTACAGCCTCTTTACCTCTATCTTCACCAAAGAGGCCCTTAATCAAGGTGTTATATGTAACCACATTAGGAGCATGACCGCTTTTAAAGAGAACGCCTAATACCGCAAAACCCATATTGCTTTTTTTTGAAGAGCAGTAACAATTTATAGCTATACTCATTGTGTAATTATTTACCGGAGCCCCCAAAATAAGCATTTCTCTGAATAGAGAAAGAGCATAAGAATAATTTTTCATCTTCACAACAGTTCCCAATAGCTTAGTGTAGTCTATAACAGTAAGCTTGGGTCGCGTACGGATCATTTGATTGACAGTAAAACGAGCATCTTTGACACAATTGATATCATCAAAAGATGAAATTGAAGAATAAAAGAAGAGGGAAAAAGGGTTACCGATTGTGTTGATGGAAGAAAGAGAAGATCTAAAGCAAAACAAAGAAGAACCAATCAGCTTCATGATGTTAATGTTGACGAGAGAAGGAAATGGTTGTTGCTAAAAATGTAAAAATGATTTTGAATCTGTGATGTTAGGTGAAGAGGGCGACTTGAGGAGTTTTTTTTTAAGGTTAATATTTTTTAAATAAATAATTGGCATAAAGGGGAAAATAATTACGGATCTGGCATAAGGGCGTCATTCTAAACACCGCCCTTAGGCAAAATTGTGTTTCTCTTAAGGGCGGTCATTCAACCACCGCCCTTACAATTTTGCCTAAGGGCGGTGTTCATAATGCCGCCCTTATGCCAGATCCGTAATTACTTTCCTTTTCATGCCAAATTGCCAATTATTTATTAAAAAAATGTTAAAATTTAAAAAAAAAACTCCGACTTGAGATGCTCTTTTGTGAACTGGTTACAAAATCAGATCGCATAAGGATGTAGGGTTTTTTTTCGGTAGAATTGTCTTTTTTTTTTGAAGGGGGTGAATAGACTTCAGTTTTCTTGTCAGTCAAAAGGGTGATATAGATAAATGAAATTAGTGTGAGAAATGTAGTTAAAAGAATAAAACAAAGTTCGTTAGAATATTATAGATATAGAGTTTGTATGTATTACACGAGAACATTATACTTTTTTTTTTTTCAATAGCTTAATAATATAAATCGAAATAGTTCATAAGATTTAACCAATCCCCAAAATGGATGGTAAAGAAGATAGAAGACTAACTAATTGGGGAAGGGTTTAGCCAACCAATTACTCGGCAAAACGCCTAATAGCTTTTGCTTCGCGACCCAATCAGCTATAATATTGATTTTCTTAGGAATGAAATAAAAGGAAACTAGTCTATTACAAATTAACCTCTTAATATCTAAATATAGAATCTTGTGCTTCGCATTTGTAGGAGCTTTAGGTTGGTTGAGCATATCCATCGCCACTTTGTTATTACTCAAAACTCGAATGTCTTCAAACTGGAAATTAATAGTCGAAACTAACCCAGTGAACTCCTAACAGCTCAGCTTCCTTTGCACTGTAAGATAAGAAATTTCGAGCATGACCATGTATGAGTGAATTATTCTTATCTAGTAATATACAAGTAGAGGCAGACATAAAATCAGATTTAAAGGAAGCATCTGAGTAAGCAAAGAGTGTATTGTCGGTTACATTTTCATTCCATTTTTTCATATAATTTTTACCTATATATGAAGTACTTGATATACTTTTACCTTTCTTGTTTTCAGAGATCATTTTTCTTTGTTGAATATTCATTCACATAGCTTCATTCGCATTTGATATTGTAGTATTAGTAGTATGAGTAGTAATTGTAGTATCAGTAGTGTTAGTAGTATTAGCCTCAGAGTTTATATTCTTACATTTATTAACTTCATCATAGGCTTTTATCACTTGTTGGAGTACTCTATTTGGATTAGGTGTTATTCCTTCATAATAAAACTTATTTCTTGCTTTCCATATATGCCAGACTATATAAGGGACCAATGATAAAATATCTCTTCCAGCTACATCTGTACCCCCTTGCAAAGTTTTTAAATTGAGGAACCAGTTTTCAAACTTTGAAGTACAACATATTGTAGTTAGAAGTTGTAGGAGATATAAACAATATAGCTCTTACCCAAGGGCACATAAAGATCATATGCTCTATAGATTCTGCATCAGACCCACATAAATTACAAATATCAGATGTTGCGCATTTAGAATGATTTTTCAGTTCCTCTGTTGGAACTTTCCTTTTACATAGTTTCCATAAAAAAATCCAAATTCGAGGAGGTATTTTCAGCTTCCATATCTCCTTCCAAATGTTACTTGGGGTTATATGAGAGCCACTAGGTAAATGTTCATCTTTTTTCCTTTCTTTTTCTTTTTCATTCTCAATTTCTTTTAAGTAGTCATAAATACCTTTAGATGTTACTTCACCATCTTTAGACGAATCCGAAAAGGCATTATCTTCTATTTTACTCAAGGGAGTAATAATATTGTAAATTTTATTACTTACAGTAGGAGGGAACCATTTGTTAATAACATGAGGATTCCAAATGTTTGATCCTTCATAACATAAGTCAGCTACTTTCTTTAAAGGACAATTTATAGTGCAGTTTAGTTTTTTAATACCTAGGATCTTGCCATAAGTCTATTTTCATTCCATTTCTTACTTTTCAAGTTAGTTTATTTTTAAAAACGTTCCTCCCTTCAAGTAAACTTTTCCATCCCCATGAGGGATGGTAACCCAGGGCAGCATTAATAATTGTTGTTTTACTAAAATAAATACCTTTTAAGGTTTTAGCAAGTAAGAAATTTAGGTTTTTAAAAATTTTCCATGCATTTCTAGCTAGTAATGCAAAAATTTTGAGTCTCATGTTCTTAAAACCCATTCCTCCTTTATTTTTGTTTTCAGTAATTTCCTTCCAATAAATTTAGTGCTTTCTTTTTTCATTGTTTTTATTCCACCAGAATTTAGAGATTAAAGAATCAATATTATCACAAACAGTGCTAGGGATGAGAAACACTGCCATAGTATAAGAAGGGGTGGCACTTATAACCGATTTTATTAACAGCTCTTTACCTGCATCAGATAAAAAATTTGTGTTCCAACTTTCAGCTTTACTAGTTATAATATCTATCATCCAATTTAAGGATTTCACTTTGGATCTACCTCATTCTGTAAGTAATCTCAGGCATTTACCCAAATTTTGTAATCTATTCATTCTCAAGATAGACAGTAGGTTTTTTATTTTACTTTCAGGTGTATTTTTGCAAAACATAACCCCACTTTTGTTAAGATTGATACATTGTCCTGAAGCATTACTATATTCATTAATAATGTTACTAAATTCTTCCACATCCTCTTCTCCAGCCCTTATAAAAAATAGGCTATCATCAGCGAATAGGATGTGACTAAGAGTGGGGCATTTCCTATTAAATTTCAGCCCTCATATCAGATTTTTACCTATTTTTTGTGTTATAAGAGAAGACAGCGCTTGGGTTATTATACAAAATAGAAAAGGGGATAATGGATCACCCTGCCTCAACCCTTTAGAGGGTGAGTCAATAGCCACTTGTTCCCCATTAAGAAGAACATTATAAGATACAGTAGTAACACAACCCATTATCCATCTTATCCATGTTGCAGCATATCTTGTAAAAAGTCTCATTCTACATTTTCCTAGGCTTTAGCTACATCAACCTTAATGGCCATGTAGTGAATTTCAGTGTTTCTTTTGCGTTTAAGGAAGTGACTTACTTCATGCGCAAGTAATATATTTTCAGAGATTTCTCTACCCGGAATAAATGCGCATTGAGTATCACTAATTATAATATGGATTATACTTTGTAGCCTTTTAACAAGCCATTGTAATCATTTTAAAATAAAATACAAAAATTATATACTTTTTTCTCTTCTTTAACATGGTATCAAATTAGCTAAAGGGGATTTTTCATTTCTGCAAAATTTTCCATCAAAATCGATAGCTTCTTCTTCCTATTATGTTGCTCATTCTACATCATAATGGATGATTCTTCTTCCTCGTCGGCGGCTCCGTTTATCAACTTGTCTACATCGATTCTGGCTGGGCTTCTTCTTCGCCAGAATTGGTCAAGCTTGGTTCAAGTAAAGCTTGATTCAACGAACTACGTTCTTTGGCAAGCTCAATTAGAAGTTGTCCTTGAAGCTTACATCTATCTCAACCATGTTAATGGTGTTTTTCTGCAACCAACTCCGTTTGATCCTTTGTTTTCTAAGTGGCTGACTGGAGAAGAACAACTCATGGTCTCTCTTCTTGCCTCAGTGATTCATCCTATCTTGTCACAGGTGGTTAAATTACCCCATGTCTTTGATGTATGGTACAACCTTGAGGAGATCTTCGTCTCTCAATGTCGTACACATGTCAATCAGCTAAAAATGAAGCTTTGTAACATTTAGAAAGGTGATAGAGCTATGAATGCATATTTAAATAAGATTTAAGCGCTCTGCGATGGTTTGGAAACTGCTGTGTCATCTTTTCCTCTTGAAGATGTGATAATGTACACTCTAAAAGGCTTACCCTTTAAGTATAACGAGTTTAAGTCGAGTATCCGTATTTCAAATGCTCAATCCTCCACATTGAGCTTTCACTCTCTTGGTAGCTTACTTGTCTCTGAGGATCTCCACATGAAAATGGAGGATTCCTGTGATATCTTATCCTCACACACTGCAATGTTTACAAACAATTAATCTTCATACAACAATCATGGTAGTGGTTCTTCTTCTCGAGGTCGAGGTCGTGTTCGATCCCGTGGTCCTCCATTAACTTTACACACAATTTTAGGAGCGCCTCCATCCCCTTTTATGCATATGCTATGGTCATACAGCCATTAACTGCTGGTATCGTAATAATTATGTTAATTTCCCTCACCTAAAGCTCAAAAAAGTACTGCGTTAGCTTCTTAGGTTTCCTCTTCATATCACTCATCTTCATCGTCTACATATGATCCCGAGTTATGGTATTCGGATTCTAGCGCTAACAATCATGTCACGAATGACATTTATCTTATACAAACTTCTTCCCCGTATAATGGATCTACAGTTGCTACGCGAATTGGTAATGCCTTGTCTATTGCTAACATTGGAAATAGTAAGTACTCAAATTTGAAGTGTTTGTTTCATTTAAATTCCATTTTACATGTCCCTAACATTACTTCTAATTTGCTTTCAATTTCTAAATTCACTCGTGACAATAATTGTGTCAACACATTCACTTCAAATTCTGAGTCTATCTTTGATGCTCATAATCCCACTTTATTGTTTCACGGCCCTTGTGAGGGTGGCTTATACTCTCTCCCTTTAGGTGGTCTAGTGAACTCTTCCAAGTATTCCTCTCAGTCAATAGTGTGTCTCTCTTCCAAATCAACTATTTCTTCTGCAATGTTATGGCATTTTTGCCTTGGTCACCCATCCACAAATGCTTCAACTTGGTTGTCTTCTCTTTTAAATACTAGAGTAGACTTTCGTGGTGTTAAATGTAATGACTGTGTTGTGTCTAAGGCGCATAAATTGCCATTTACTTCTTCTATAACTCGTAGTGCTAGTATTTTTTATCTTGTACACAGTGATGTATGGGGTCTCTCCCTTGTCACTTCTTCTTCATTGTTTTAATATTACTTGGTTTTTATTGATGATTTCTCACGCTAAATTGGATATATCCATTAAACTCAAGTCATGTGTGTTTCTTGCACTTAAAAAATTTTACGCTATGATTTTCACTTAATTCTCTACCAAAATCTTAATTCTTTACTAAAATTAAAGTACTTCGTACTGATAATTATGGAGAATATTTGAGTAACCCCTTTCAGTCCTTTATTAGCCTTCAATGTATTTTATATCACACTTCCCGTCCTCATACGCCTGACCAGAACGGTGTCTCTAAAATTAAACGCTGCCACTTCATTGAAACCACCATGTCTTTACTAAATCATGATTCTATTCAATCTAAATACTGGCTTGATGCTTTGTATATAGTTGTTTATCTTATAAATTTACTTCCTACCCATGTAAATTCAAATTCAAGTCCATGCACTTTTTTGTTTAACAAACTACCTTCTTACTCACACTTAAAAGTGTTTAGCTGTTTATGCTATCCATGGCTTCAACCCTATGCTCCAAATAAATTATCACCCAAGTCTGAGCCTTGTATTTTCTTGGGTTATTTTAGCATCTCTAAGATTATAACTGTATATCTATCAATACTCATCGTATGTTCATCTCTCGTCACGTGCTATTTGATGAAACCTCTTTTCCATTTCACAAACAACATACTTCATCTGAACCAGCCTTGGATTATTCTCACACTACATTTATATGTGGTTTATTTAACTTCACCATAAATCAACACATTAGTTGTCAACCATTTACCTCTCCCATAGTGTCGACTTTCTCGAGTAATGAGTCTAGTCAACCCTCATCTCTTGTTAGTCCACCACCTCATTCTTCTCCAACCCCACCACCCAAAAATCATATGGTGACTCGTCTTCAAATAGAATCACTTAATCCTACATACAAGTATCAACATGTGTCTGTTTCTCCTTCTTTAATTGAACCCACCTCGTTTATAGAGGCTTTTAAATTACAATTTTGGCAAGACACAATGGATGAGAAATATAATGCGTTGATTAATCAATGTATGTGGGAATTGGTACCTCCACCATGAAATAGGACACCCGTCAGATGCAAATGGATCTATATTAAACGTAATGATAATGGGTCAATTGCTAGATATAAAGCACGCGTAGTGGCTCGAGGTTTTCTCCAAGAATATGGGCTTGACTACACAGAGACTTTTAGACCCGTGGTCAAACACCAAACTGTACGTCTTATTCTTTCCTTAGCTTCTTGTTTCAACTGTCCTATTAAACAACTCGACGTCTCAAACACGTTTCTTCATGGTGTGCTTAATGAGGAGGTGTATATGGCTCAACCTATTGGATTTATTAATAAAGATCATCCTAACTATGTTTGTAGGTTGAAGAGGTCACTCTATGGCCTTAAGCATGCCCCATGTGTATGGTACCAGCTCTTAACCTCATTTTTACTCCCTCACAAATTTGTTGTTAGTTCTGCAGACATGTCAATGTTTGTGCATGATCAAATGACACTCTTACAATTATTTTGGTGTACGTTGATGATATATTGGTCATAGGCGCCAACTCTACACTTATTTCTACAGTTATTCAAGCTCTTAAGTCTCGTTTATCTATGAAGGACTTAGGTGACTTGTCATACTTTCTTGGACTAGATATAACAAGGTCTTATAAGGAGTTTATCGTTAACTAGTCAACGTATGCTTCTTCTATTCTTCAAAGTGCTGGACACAGTGAATGCACGATCTCCAAATCCCTCACTTAATAAATAAACAGTTCAATCTACTGAAGATTTGTCACCATTTAAAAATACATTCTTATTTCGTAGCTTACTTGGAGCGTTGCAATATCTTACGATAACTCGTCCAGACATCGCATTTTCAGTTAATCAGCTTTGTCAAGCTATGCACAAACTAACATATATGGATTACTCGGCTCTTCAACGTGTTTTGCGCTATGTTAAAGGCACAATTAATCATGGGTTGTCTTTTCGTCCTCTTCTGTGTCTCTTAAAGCTTTTTCTGATTCAGATTGGGCTAGTAATTTATCAGAAAAGAGGTCAAAACAGGCTATTTGATGTCTCCCTGTTTGTGATAAATATATTCCCTTAAAAGACATCATTTAGGTAGAAATTGGACTTATTAGATAGACTTTTGAGTTTATTTTGTCTTATTACACTTTCTCTCCTCTTAAATTATGTTATTTGCGTTTTTCAAGCTTTTGTGCGTTAATTCATTTTTTTAGCATGATGTTCTTAGGTACGTGGATGTTATGGAGCACTAATATGATGAGTAAAAGTGAAGTTTAAAGTCTTAGATCAAGAGTAAAGGTCAAAAGAGAGAAAGTACCACTTAAAGAGTGGAAGAAAAACATAAGAATCTGAATAGTTGATACTTCTTTCTAATCTGAATAGTTGCGCCTCTGAGTTACCTCGAATTGAGGAGTGGAATCAGGTGATTTGGACTTAAGACGCAAAAGTTACGGCTATTCTAGTGGAGTGTGTACAGTAGTTACGGGATTTACTAATTGGACTTGGGCCTTAATTACTTAATTAAGCCCAAGATTAAACCTAATCAGTTTTTACTCTCTATATAAGCTCCTTTAGACCTCATTATTCAGCACCTCTAATTATTCTTCTGATTAAATTATCTTTAGAGAGAGCGTCAAAAGGAAAAGGGAAGAGCAAAGTTGGAGAAGTCTTTCTTCCTCCAACAACAGTTCTTTTCACTCCGGTAATTAGGTTCTTCTTTATATTATTTCTGTTATTAGGAAAATATATAATTCTGATTTCCTTTCTGTTTTTACTTTTATGACCTGAACTTAAACATATTTGAGAATCGCGTAATGAGTGAAACCTAATTTATTTAATTAATGTATTTCAATTTTTGAGTAGTTTCTAATTTAATTTTAATTGGGTATTTTATATTGCTTATTAATTTATATTAATTTCACTATCAATGAATTAGCTAATCAGAGCTAGGTTTGAGTAATTAGGCTATTCACTTAGTGGTGAGTGATCATCCGACATGTGAGTTTAATTACAGACATAGGTAATAGACGCGTGGTGTTCGTGAATGACCGATAGGCTTGACTAAACACGTAGCCAATTGGGTAAAAGACTTCAACATTCGAAGGTAGATATAATCACCCGGGAGGGGTTCGTAGAACCGTAGGATAGCTCCTAAGTCCACGCGACAGGGGGTTAGGATATTGTAGAGTCCCGACTAAATAGAAATATCAGTTATGCCCTTAACGAAAGCATTAATTATGTAAGTTTAGTTGATTCCCTAGTGAGACTCAAGTATAACTCATATATACGTCCTAATCATTTGGTTTTTAAATTAGTTTGTTGTGTCTAGTCTTTTCATATTTATAAACCAAATAAATTATATTTTATCTTTCATTTTCTATATTTGCAATTATTTATACTTATCTGTTGAACACCTTGGTTAGACCAGTCCAATCCCTGAGAACGAAATCCCTAATATTTATCTATTACTTGGAACGACCCGCAAACTTGTGGTTAGTTGCTCCCCCTATTTAGTGTGGATTTCTATCACGCTCTAGGAGCCACCAAGTTTTTGGCGCCGCTGCCGGGGATTGAAGCGTGTGACCTTTGTGTTTATCCCTTAAGTAGTTTTAATTGTTATTTTCCGTTTTACGTTTGGTTCTGTTTTTGTCTTTCTTCCCCAGGTTCTCTATTTAGGGTAATGACTAAGAAATTTCATTAAAGATGTATGGAGGATATTACCCAATTTATGGTCCATTCGACTATAGGGAAGACTCTTCGAGATATCAACAATGGGGTAGTAACTTCTACCAACCACCTTATCAATACTCGCAAGAGCAAGAATGGAACAATCAATGGACCGGGCATGTCCAACAACCTCCACAACTAACTCTCTCCGAATTGAATAAAAATGTGAATGGATTTCAATGTTATGAACTGAATTTCATGCAAGAGGTACATGTAGATTTGATGACGGAGTCTTGTATGGAGTTAAGAGAGTTACAAGGAATTCAAATAACTAGACTCCAAAGACTACTAGATGACCATGACTAGACTCTCCGGGACATGATGCTAGATTGGGGGTGTCCTCTAATTTTGACCACACATGATATAATCATGGACATTTTGTACACACACCTTGTAGCCCCACAAGTCCACCAAAGTATATATTGGAAGGAGTTCGTGATTTATAGTAATAATAAATATGTGATGTTGGATTACCCGAGAGAGAAGCATCTATAGAGGAATGTATTCTTGCTAAGAAATGGATTCGAGCTAAGCTTATTGAAGATCAACAGGTAATGAACCCAGCAAGAACAATCCTAATATACCATGTGGAAGATAACGAGTTTCACCATGAGAGCAAGAAGGCGAAACGGAGGTACTACCCACCCCTTTTCAAAGATCGATTGGATCAAAGTTTAGGTGAGAAAGTACCAAAGTTTCCATATCAAGGGAGAGGCGAGTTGAAGCGGAGGAACACCGCAAAGGCCTCAATACCATCTTCATGGAAGGTAACGTGTCGAACATAAAGACGTAATACACAAAAGTGCTTCTTGGGAGACAACCCATGTTTTAAATTGGTTTTATTATTTAGATTCGTAGTGAGTAATTTGATGTTTATTAGTGTTAATTTTCAATAATTGAGAAGGGTTAAAGTGTTGTGATGTTTATAGGTATAGTTTTGTCAAGGATTCATAAATAAACGGAGGGTAAAATGAAGAAAAACTAAAATTTGGGAAACTTAGTGCACCCAATAGAAAATCTGAGTAGTCCGATAAATTGGGAACACAAATTACAATGAAAATGAGTATACATTTTGCAAGAATCTGAGGTATAGGCAAGGAGAAATCGAGAAAATAGGATGAAACTCTAAGCGCAAATACGCAACCCATTGCGTCAACGAGTTGGTTATTCGCACTCGGTATGCTGACCCAACTCTCTGGAATAGAGTTGCCTATATGCAACTACGATGTGATAGCTCGGTATGCCGACCCAATTCTCTGGAAAGAGTTGCTTATACGCAAATAAAATTTCGGGGTTAGTGTCTTTTTCTCCAAATTTAAGTTGAGTTTCTTCTTTTTTCGAGGTTAAAGCATTTTTAACTGCTTCGAAAAATTCCGTATCATTTTTAGTACTTACTTCTTTTAGTAAATGAGGATCATCTAATACATCGTGACTGCTTTTTATTTTAATATTCACATCAGCTAATTCCTTTTCCTCTTCTTCTGCTTTTTCTCCAAATGAAAGTAAATTCAACTTTCTGGAATTATAAACCGTTAATATTTATGTTAATCATCAGATAAGTTTAATTACACTGATTAAAATATGTACTTACTTTATAGTATACTAATTGGAGCCTAAACAGATGAACAATTTAGGCATTTAAGATCATGAGTAATTAAGGACTAATGGAGCAGCCTAGGCTGATTAATGACCATCTAAGGACTGTTGATTTTTAAAAGTTTACATGTGTTGAATCATATGAAGAAACTTAGGATGTTCATGTATGATTCTATAAGTAGCTGCATCTACTGAGAAACCATATTTTCTCATTTCCTTCACTGATTCAATTGCCTCTTCATACTCTTTTTTCTTCATAAACCCTCGAATAATAATGTTGTAGGTCACACTATCTGGAGAGAAACCATGTTCTTTCATACTTGAAACCCACTCTTTTGCATCTTCCAAAATTCCTCTTTGACAAAGTCCGCCTATAATAGTATTATGAGTAAATAAATCAGGCTTCAAACCTTTGTTTGATAGCTTGTAAAAAACATCTAATGCAGCATCAAGTTGGCCATATTTACATAATCCATGAATAATAGTATTATATGTCACAATGTCAGGAGTTATATTGCTACTTTCCATGGAGACTAATAAAGACAAAGCCTCCGTAAAACGTGTATTATTGCACAAACCGTTTAACATTGTATTATATATCACAATGTTAGGAGTAATATGACTACTTTCCATGGAGTCTAATAAAGACATAGCTTCGGTAACACGTCCATTATTACACAATCCGTTTAACATTATTCCATATGTAACAAAGTCAGGACTAATTACTCCCTCAGATTTCATCTTCTTGAATAATTCCTGCGCAATGACACATCTACCCTTCTGAAACAACCCTTGTATCATACTGCTGTATGTAACAGTATTAGGTTGTAGTCCCTTTGAAGGAATATATTGAAAAAGTTGAAAAGCCTTATCAACCCACCTTTTCTTCACTAAACCATTGATTAAAATATTATACGTTTGAATATCAGGATCACAACCTCTAGCTATCATGATAGCTAATAACCCCACAGCTTCCTCTATTTCTCCCCTTAAACAATATGCATCTATCAATGCATTATAAGTAATTATATCCGGTTTTAGGCCTCTTTCAATCATAATTTCTACAAATTCTTGTGCTTCTTCAAATACCCGTAGCCATTCAAGAGCCTTGAGTGTATGTCCATGTTTGCAAAGCCCATTCAACACGACCCCTAATGTAACTTCACTTGGCTCACAAAGTTTTTCTGTGGTTAACCTTTCAAACAATTCTACAGCCTCAGCTCCTCTATCTTCACAAAAGAGGCCCTTTATCAGGGTGGTATACGTAACCACATTAGGAATATGACCGCTTTTAAAGAGACGGCCTAATACCGCAAAACCCATATTGCTTTTGTTTGAAGAGCAATAACAATTTATAGCTATATTCATTGTGTAATTATCTAACGGAGCCCCCAAAATACGCATTTCTCTGAATAAAGAAAGAGCATAAGGGTAATTTTTTATCTTCACAACAGTACCCAATAGCTTATTGTAATCTTTAACAGTAAGCTTAGGTCGCGTTCGGATCATTTGATTCACAGTAAAACGAGCATCTTCGACAGGATTGATATCATTAAAAGATGAAATTGAAGAATAAAAGAAGAGGGAAAAAGGGTTACCGATTGTGTTGATGGAAGAAAGAGAAGATCTAAAGCAAAACAAAGAAGAACCAATCAGCTTCATGATGTTATGTTGACGTGAGAAGGAAATGGTTGTTGCTAAAAATGTAAAATGATTGTGATGTTAGGTGAAGAGGACGACTTGAGATGTTCCTTTGTGAACTTTTTTTTTTTCCAAAACATTACTTCAAATAAAAGAGTTACAAAGAGATAACCAATTCCGGAGGGAATTGATTCGTTATGAATAATTTTAGCTAACCTACTTGAGTAGAGCTATTCATATTGCTAACAAGCTTATGTTTGGCTACCTCATCGGCTAAGCTATTCCTATCTCGACTAACCCATCGAAATATAGGTTTACAATTTTCAGAAATAAAGTATATGCCTTTAATAATATTACAAATTTTTGGAATGCTAATAATAAAGTTTTTCTCCAATGGAAGCATAATCTCTTGACAATCATTCTCAATAATGACTTGTGTATCCTTGATGTCTCTCGCAATAACACAAGCTTTGAGGATTCCAAGAGCTTCAGCCTCTAGAGGAGAATCTGCATTCACATCCCAAGCTTCGCAATATAGCACCTTTCCTTTATTGTCCCTGTTAACACAAGAAATAGTAGCTTTTTTATTAATAAAGGAGGCATCACAATTGATTTTGATATGGTTTATAGGTGGTGGAATCCATCTTTCCTTACTTTGTTCTTTTTTGTTACTAACACTTGCATTATCAGGTTCATTTGGTAAGTTTAGTATATTATCTGAGATATTAGTTTGGTACATATTATCCTTCAGTAACTTTTTAACATCCTTAGGATAATTCACATTTTGATATTCAATCCGTTCCACTTTTGTCTTTTCTAATACTTGTAAAGGCTCGAGTTTTATGAATTTATATTTGTTATCATTTCTAGCCTTCCAAGTACACCATAAGAGTGTACATATTTGTTCAAAAATAAAGCTTTTATCCAACTTATTTGCTCTCAATTTATCAACTATTCCTGCCATCCAAGTATCTAATCTAGTAGATTCTTGGTTGCAAGTTTGAATGTTGAAAGGGGAGGCAAACCACAAACCTCTTGTCCATTCACAGTTTAGAAGTAAATGTTCAGGAGTTTCAATTTTCTTATTACAAATGTCACAAATTGGAGATTTGATCATCCTCCTGTTATATATGTTATTATTTGTGAGGAGTAGGTTTTTTAAGACCTCCATATAAAGTTTTTAACCTTTGGTGCTACCTTTAAATTCCAAATTAACTTCCATATTTTCATATCAATTACATGGGAAGAGGAAGGTTTGGGATTAGAGCTACCCGAGGATTCCATTTCTTTTTCATTTTTCAGGATTTGGTAACATTTTTTAACAGTATATAAACCCTTTGGATCCTTACTCCGGGTAGGTATATCAGTACCACCTGAATAAGGTATGAATGTGTTTAAGATAATATTTGCTATATATGGATCAAATTCTTCTTTAACAAAATTAATATTCCATTTTCTCTCATTCCTAACAAAGAGATCATTAACCTTCTTAACTTTATCATTTTTTGGTTGTATAATATCATTCTGTTCATGTATCCAAATATCACTATATAAATCAATATTTTGGCCATTACCAATTTTCCATCTAATTTCTTTTTTAATCATTTTTTTACCTTTGACTAGACTTCTCCAACCCCATGAGGGTGAGTAGCCTAGCTGAGCCTCCAAAAAGGTACAATGAGGGAAGTATTTGCCCTTTAGTACCTTATAAAGTAAGGATTCTTGTTTATTAAGAATATTCCATGCCTGTTTACCTAACAAGGCTAGATTCATAATATGGAGATCTCTAAACCCAAGACCACCAGAAAGTTTACTCTTGGTAAGTGAGTTCCATTTGCACCAGTGTATTTTTTTCTTACCATTACTTCCCCACCAAAAATTAGAGATTTGAGAGTTAATTAACTCGCAAATACTTTGTGGTAATAAAAAAGAAGACATATAATAGTTTGGTAGGATTTGTATAACAGATTTGATAAGTACTTCTTTACCAGCTGTTGAAAGGTAAAGATTTTTCCAGTTTTCAATCCTCTGGAGAGTTCTATCAACTAATTTATTTAGGTCTTTAACTTTCGACTTATCCCATTCAGTGGGTAGTCCCAAGTAATTGCCTAAATTATTCGCAATAGGCATATTTAACATTTTTGCCATAAAATTTTGTAAATATTGGGGAGTGTTGGGACTAAATTTAATGATACATTTATTAAGATTTAATTTCATATCCGAGGCATAACTGTATTTATTAATAACATCTTTAAAGCTATCAATTTCTTGGTTATTAGCTTGCATAAAAAAGATACTATCGTCGGCAAAGAGCAAATGTGAAACCGCTGGGGCCATTTTCGCAATCTTAATGCCTTCCATAAGATTGTTATCTTTTTATTTCTTTTATAATTGTAGAAAGTAGTTGTGTTGTGATGCAAAAGAGAAGGGGAGATAGTGGGTCCCCTTGTCTTAGACCACGTTGGGGTTTATCAATTTCTACAGGGTTTCCATTTATTAACACTGCATATGAGACTGAAGTGACACATCGCATAATTTTATTAACCAAATTTTCACTAAAACCCATTCTTATCATAATATCTCTTAGGCAGTCCCACTCTACATTCTCGTAAGCCTTTTGAATATCAGTCCTGATTGTCATAAAATATTTTTTGTCTTTTTCCTATCCTTAATAAAATTAATAATTTCATGAGCCACCATTGTATTTTCTTGTATGTGCCTTCCTGGTATAAATGCGGATTGACTCTCATCAATCAACACATTTATTACCGGTTGCAACCTATTTACAAGAATTTTGGCTATAATTTTATAAATAAAGTTGGAGCAACTAATAGGGCGATAATGTTTTATACTAGTGGGTTTTGTAATTTTAGGTACTAGGGAGATGAATGTTTTATTGATCTCCTCAACTGAATCACCATTGTACCAAAAATTATTAATCACTTTAATAACATCTAGTTTGATAATGTTCCAATACTTTTTGTAGAAAATGCCAGGATATCCATCAGGTCCAGGGGCTTTATTAGCCCCCAGTTCTTGGATAGCTTTCTCAATTTCACTAATTTCTAATTTTTTGTTCATATTCACATTCATTGATTTAGTAACTGAGGGTTTAATAATGGCTATGATAGGTTCATAATCTCTAGGACCTATTGTTTTGAAGATGTTATCAAAGTAAGTTTTTATTTCAGTATTAATATCATTATAGGTTTCTATCCATTCTCCATCTTCTTTGGTAATTCTAGTGATTTTATTAACTTTTCTTCTTTCTTTAGTTGAGGCATGAAAAAAAGTAGAATTTTTGTCACCTCATTTGAGCCACAAGTTTCTAGAGCAAGATGCCCAAAAATCCTCTTCTTTTTTCCATAAATATTCAACTTTTTTAATAATGTCATTATACACCACCCAATCTTTGGTGTTAGGATCATTGAAGATAGTTTCAAGTTCACCTATAAGTTTATTTATCTTTTTCTTGTTGTTGTTAAATTTAAGTTTACTCCATTTAGTGAGTAAGAACTTACATTTTTCAAGCTTAAAGGTCAAGGCATTTCTATGGTGGTTTAGTTTACCTTTTTTTAAAAGCCACACTTTTTTAATTATTTCAAGGCATTCAGATTCTTCAGTCCAACTATTTTCAAAGTGAAATCTCTTATCCTTTTTAATATGATCATCATTCATATAGAGTATCTGAGGTGAGTGGTCTGATCCTAGGGCAGGCAAGAGGGCAACCCAGGCTGTAGGAAAAGTATCACCCCAGGATTTGTTACAGAAGGCTCTATCTATGAGTGTTTTAATCATATCATCATTTGTCCTTTTATTGGACCAAGAGTATTTACAACCTTTAGTAATGATTTCCTCCAGATTATGATGTTTAATAAAGCCATTAAAGATGTTCATATTTTTACTATTCGCTTTGTTACCTCCTTTTTTATCAGAATTGTACCTAATGTTGTTAAAATCTCCTATAAGCATCCAAGATTCATTGTTTTTAGGTCTACAGGTACTATATTTTTTAAGGCAAAGCTCCTTGTTCTTATCCAAAGGGGCACCCTTTGTGAACTGGTTACAAAATGAAATCGGATAAAGCTGTAGGGTTTTTTTTTCGGTTGTCTTTTTCTTTTTTAAAGTCAAATGTAAAATGTTATTGAATTAATAGAAGGGTGATAGACTAGGAAATTCTTAGCTAAATCATGACTATAAGTGGGGTTAAGATTTTAATATTAAAAGAATACTAATATTTGTACGAAACGGTATAGGGTTAAAAATATTTTTTCCTTTACAAAATTTTTAAATCACGATTTAGTCCCTTGTGAATTTTAAATAGATAAAATAGTCTCTATCTTTTAATGATCAACTATTAAATCAAGATAAGTTACAATTTTACTCTTTATAATTTAATTAAATAGTATAAACTTGTAAAAAAAATATAAAGCAAAATTAAAAAAAAATCTCTACTAATTATGTCATAAATTAAGAATTTTAAGCATATTATATAGTTAAAACAGATTAAGAATCCAAATCTCTTATTTTTATTTTGGTCAAATCTCTCTTGATCTAAACAATACAATTCTTCTATTTTAACCGAATATGGACACTTTTATTTTTAAATTAATTACACAATACTAGCAAGATTTTTTTACCATTCTATTTTATTCGTTATAATTTAATTAAATAAAATAACCTCTAAGTAACAAATTCATTTCACATCACTCATTTTATCCCTCTATACTAAACTTGATTGTAAAAATTCCCCAAATTAGGGGCAGACTTAGGGGTCGAGTGGGGTGTGAGGCCGCCCACCTCAGTCTCAGAATGTAGTGAAAATTCGTGCAAATTATTTTAACAAAAAAAACATTAGTAGAAATTTACTTTTTCCCATAGCCTATATATTCTCCCCCAAGCCTTCCAAAACTAGAAGTTACATTTAATAAAAATATCGGGACTACATTTGCAAACCTTACTTGTTGTTCTAACTTTTTACGCCTCAGAGAAAATCTGGCCTGCCCTACCATGACGATAAAGTCATTGTTGTATCATCTACGATGGATTATTGATGAATCTAGTAGTTACATTGCTACTTTACATAATCCATGAATAATAGTATTATACATCACAATGTTAGGGGTTACATTGCTACTTTCCATGGGCTCTAATATAAACATAGCTTCGGTAACACGTCCATTATTGCACAATCCGTTTAACATTATTCCATATGTAACAAAGTCAGGACTTACTCCCTCACCACCAGACTTCATCTTCATGAATAATTCCTGTACAATGACACATCTACCCTTCTGAAACAACCCTTGTATCATATTGTTGTATGTAACAATATTAGGCTGCAGTCTATTTGAAGGAATATCTTGGAAAAGTTGAAAAGCTTTATCAACCCACCCTTTCTTCACTAAACCATTGATTATACTGTTATATGTTCGGATATCAGGCTTTAATTTTCTACCTACCATTGTACTTAACACCCTCACAGCTTCCTCCATCTCACCCCTTAAACAATATGCATCTACCAATGCATTATATGTAACTACATTGGGTTTTAGGCCTCTTTCAATCATGATCTCTATAAATCTTTTTGCATCTTCAATTAAGCCTTCCTTTCCATGTGAATCAACCAATATACTAAAAGTATGTACATCTGGAACAACTTTATAATCCAACATCTCAATCAACAACATTTTAGCCTCTTCCTTCCTATCAAACTTACACAATCCATGGATCAATGAATTATAAGTGACAACAGTTGGATATATGCCCTTATCTTTCATCTCAGAAAATAATTTAAGAGCATCATCAACCATGCGATCCTTGCATAGACAATCAACAATAGTGGTATAAGATTGGATGCCAGGTTTACATCTCCCATTTTCAAATACTCTTAGCCATTCAAGAGCCTTGAGTGTATGTCCATAAGTTTGCAAAGCCCATTCAACACGACCCCTAATGTAACTTCACTTGGCTCACAAAGTTTTTCTGTGGTTAACCTTTCAAACAATTCTACAGCATCATCTCCTCTATCTTCACCAAGGAGACCCTTTATCAGGTTGTTATACGTAACCACAGAAGGAACATGACCACTTTTTAAGAGACACCCAAATACCACAAAGCCTGAATTGATGCATTTCAAAGAACAGTAACAGTTCAATGTAATATTCATCGTATATTCATTAATCGGAGCCCCCAAAATTCGCATTTCTTTGAACAGAGAAACAACAGCCGAGTGTTGTTTCATCTTTACAACAACACGCAATAGCTTCGTGTAGTCTACAACAGAAGGCTTAGATTGCATTCTGATCATTCGATGGAGTGCAAATCGAGCTTATTCAACATTATTAATATATCTTTTGTAAAGTTAGACGAAATTGAAGAATAAGATGAAACTGAACCGTTACAAAATTGGAAAAAAGGGTTACCAATTTCGTTCAAGGAAGAAGGAAAAGATCGAAAGCAGATCCGAAACCACCCAACTGAAGAACTATTCAGCTTCATCTTCAATTCCGGTTTCTTTTTTTATCTTTGTGTTTTGAAATCAAAAAGTAGAGTGAAGTTAAAAGGTAGGGTTTCCCTTTTTTTTGGTTCTAAATGATAGGGTTTCCTTTCTTTTTAGGGGTTTACGTGTTTCTTTGTAAGAGTTAGAATTAGGGGTGCACCCGGGTCCGGTAACCGACCCATTGACCTCTAGGAGGGAACGAACCCATATTTGCGAGTTTAGGTTTTTGAAAACCGAAAACCAATCCCTTACTTACAAATGGTTATGGTTTGGTTTTTTGCGGGTTGTCTTTGGTGGTTTCGAATTCGGGTTTTGCGGGTTGGGTTGGTTTCGAGTTCACACAACTATATTCTAAAATAATTATTCCAGCAAAATTTAAACATATTGCATATAAGATACAAAACCTCACTAGTTCAATAAAAAACCTTACAACCTTGAATTACTTTCACTAGTTACGTACAAAACCTTACAAGTTACAACCTTGAATTACAAATTAAACCATTCCAAAACCAAATTGAAACTACAAGTAACTTATACATTTCCAAAACTAAACTAAACTTAAACAGTTCTAAGACCTTGCTTGTTTACAAAACCTCTCATGTCCCTAGACTCTTTTGTTGGAAGCTAAGAGGAAACTTGGAGAAATTTTTTCTGCATTTGAGTTTCTGGATCTTCGTGCCGTGGATCTGGTAAAAGCTTCTTCACTATATTGAATTACTTTCGTGTACTTATCATGTTTTGTATTAAACAGGTTGTTAATCATTTAGAAGGGGCTCGTAATCCATTACCTTTTTCCATACATAATTTTTATGTTCTGGTTAAGACAACATGTAGTGACGAATTCTCTGACAAGTAAACCTCTTTTATGTTTTTTTTTTACATTTTATAATTGTTAAAAAAATTTAGGTTGCAAAAGAATTACGTGGAAGAGGAATTAAAGCTGATCATTATCACGCATATATGGATGTAATACTCGTGAAAAAGTTCATCTTCAGTAAGAATTAAGGTGTTTGTAATGTTTGTGATGCTATTTTGAGTTTTTCTACCGTTGACCTATTTCATAAAGTAAGCCGTATTTAACTCACCATCTGTAACCCAAATAGCACGAGATTCTGTCTAATAATGGATTCTTCATTAAGTTTCTCATTTTGAAGTTCCTCCAGTAAAACATTTTCTTCCTTCAGGATGGCACTAGATTTATTACCCTGTAGCCTAACACTTTGAATATCAACAAGTCTATTATTAAGATGATCAATATTATTTGAAATATTCTTGAAATATAAGTTGTTAAACTCTTTCAATTTCTTTTTCAGATGTTTCAACTTCCTTGTAAGGTTATACATTGGAGTCCCAGCAAATTGATTCTTTCACGATTCTTCCACGATTCTTCTACCAGGGGCATGAAATGCTTATGTTCTAGCCAGATATTATAAAATCTGAATGGTACAAGACCTTTAATTTTATTTTTGAAAATCTGTCAGTGTTGGCTACAATGATCTGAAACACCAAGAGGTTTTAAAATTAGGGATGTCTGACTGATTTTAGTGAGCCAAGTTGAATTGATCAATGTCCTATCAATTCTACTAACCCTCATTTCATCCTCAGCTGCTCTATTGGTCCATGTATATTTACGCCCATTATATTTGAGATCTGTGAGCTCTAGGTCATTAATACATTGAATCATATCTTCTGACCCTTTGGACAGAGCTACACAGTTAAGTCTTTCCTCAATTTTTGTGATTTCATTAAAATCACCCTGAATTGCCCATGGTACGTCTTGAATTATCTTGTCCCATGCCCTTAGTGTGTCCCACAAATGATGTCTACGGTTTTCATCATTTTGAGCATACACAGGGTTAAAGTAAAATTCGGTTTTTGAATGAATGTGGCTTACTCTGCACATCATAGCCTGATCAGTCATATCCAAAACTGTTACATTTACTTTGCTAGGATCCCAGCAGGTCCATATTCTACCTTTGATATCATGTTGGTAATATGTTTCTACTTGCCATTTATTAAAAACTGAATTACAATATATCAACAATCTCCACCTTAAAGTCAAACCCCCTAACTTCTTTCATTTCTCTTACTCACTTCATCATTAGTTGCCCTCCAAGTGTTCAAGTATGCTTAGCACCATCTGGTTGCTTCAAAAATAATTAAATCTGCAATAATTATTAAAACCACAAGTTAATAACTTATAAATATCAAAACAGAAAATAAAAGTTCAGAGAATGTTCAACAAATTCAAGCAATGCTTAAATTTGCTAACTGTAACAATTTTTGTTCCCATATCTGCTGGATTATCTTCTGTCTTTATTTTCAACAATTTAATTCCTTCAGTCACAAGCCAAGTTCTGATAAAATGGAACTTAACATCTACACGTTTAGTTCTCTCATGGTACACAGGGTTCTTGCTTAATTGTATAGCACTTTGACTATCACTGAATATAGTAGCAGTTGACTTAGTCAACTGTAATTCCTTAGTCAAACCTTGTAACCAAATAGCTTCTTTGAAACAATCACAAATAGCCACATATTCAGATTCAGTGGTTGATAAAGCCACCAAGGGCTGTAACTGAGATTTCCATGTAACACAATTATTTCCAAGTACAAAGCAATAAGCAGTAGTAGATTTTCTACTATCTCTATCACCAGCATAATCAGCATCAACAAAGCCATGTAACTCAAAAGGTACATCATACTTACCATACTGTAATCCCACATTTAAAGTACTGCTAATGTAAGAAACTACCCATTGTAGAGTTGTCCAATGTTCAGGACCAGGATTTGACATGAATCTACTAAGTAAAGATATTGAATATGATAGGTCAGGCCTTGTACTTATCATTGCATACATAATAGAACCAATAACATTTGAGTAAGGTATATAACTCATTTTCACTTTCTCAGTAGCATTTTTAGGACATTGATTCTTGCTTAATATAAAATGCCCAGCTAAAGGCATCTCTACCCTTTTACAGTTCAGATTTCCAAATTTCTCAACCAACTTTATCAGATAAGGTTTTTGATGCAACTTGAGACTGTTTTTATTTCTGTCTTTTTATATGATCATTCCCAAAATTTTCTTGGCCTTACCTAAATCCTTCATTTCAAATTCAGAATTTAGATTTGCTTTTAAATCATTTATACTCTGCAAAGAATTGCTAATTAGTAACATGTCATCAACATATAATAGCAAGAATATCATATTTTTTGGCTCAGTGTTAAAGTATAAACAATTATCATAAGCACTTCTGTTAAATCCAAGGCTTAAAACAAAATTATCAAATTTTTTATACCATTGCCGAGGGGATTGTTTAAGACCATATAAAGATTTTTGAAGCAAACATACATAATCAGGATGTTTAATATCAAGAAAACCCTCAGGTTGTTTCATATAAATTTTTTCCTCAAGTTCACCATGTAAAAAGGCAGTTTTAACATCAAGTTGTTCTAGTTCCAAATTATAACAAGCCACATATGAAAGCATGATTCTTATAGTTTTAAATTTCACAACAGGAGCAAAGATTTCATGAAAATCAACACCTTCTCTTTGGGTATAACCCTTTGCTACAAGTCTAGCCTTAAATCTAGGGGGATTAGATTCATTAACACCTTCTTTCAATTTAAACAACCATCTACAATCAACAAGTTTTTGTCCAGGTGGGTTTTTAACAAGAATCCAAGTTTTGTTAATATGTAAAGATTTCATTTCTTCTTTCATAGCATTTAACCATTCATACTTATCTCTAGATTTAAGCACCTCGCTATAAGTTTCAGGTTCAGAATGTATTACCTCAAAAGCTGCTATTAAAGCAGTGTAAACTAACTCAGCATACGAATACCTTGTAGAGGGTTTAGGATCCCTCTTTTCTCTATCTCTTGTCAACTGATGGTTTGAGAGGCTCTCTTGAAGTGATTCTTGAAGAACCTCTGTTTCCGAGTGTGGATCAGTGTTACCTGGCTGCTCAGTAGGCTGAGGTTCTGAATCTTCTTCTTCTGCAACTGGATCAGGATTGCTCTCATCACTTCCATCTTGCAAAGGCTCCACCTCAAACTCTGTGCTATCAGTAGTAGTGACATTCTCAGGGGTAGTATCTGTCTTATTTGAATCAATACCTGAAATCACAAACTCATTTTTGCAAGGAAAATTTAGATTCATCAAATATTACATCCCTACTGATAATGACTTTAATGCCTTTAGCACTTTTATCCCACAATCTGTAACCTTTAGTACCATGCATAGTTTGATAACCCAAGAAAACACATTTAAGAGATCTAGGATCTAATTTTCCTTCCCTATTATGGGCATATGCAACACAACCAAATATGCACAAATTAGACAAGTCAGGTTTTTTATTGTTCCATAATTCCATGGGACATTTCATACTAAGTGATCTATTGGGACTTCTATTTATCAAATAAGTTGCAGTATATAAGGCTTCACCCCAAAAGGACTTAGGCATACAAGAGGTAAACAAGAGGCATCTAACCTTTTCTAATAAGGTTCTATTCATTCTTTCTGCAACACCATTTTGTTGTGGTGTTTTTCTAACAGTTCTATGTCTTAGTATGCCTCGCAATTTACAAAAATTATCAAATTCTTCATTGCAAAATTCAAGTCCATTATCAGTTCTAAATGTTTTAACATGCTTTCCAGTTTGGTTTTCATGCAAGATAAGCCAATCTTTTATTGTTTCAAAAGTATCACTTTTATTTTTCAACAAAAAAGTCCAAACACGCCTAGAATAATCATCTACAAGGGACAAGAAATATTTTCTACCCCCATGTGTTTCATACTTATCAGGACCCCACAAATCAGCATGTATATATTCAAGTATAGATTTAGACATATGAACACCCACATTAAACTTCATTCTGTGTTGTTTAGCTAACACACAAGGCTCGCAAAAAGAAAGATTAGAGATAGGATCCTTACCCAACATTCCATCCTTACTTAGCACATTCAAGCCTAATTGGCTCATATGGCCAAGTCTTAAATGCCACTTTACAGTAGCTGCATTCTCAAGGTTAGTACTAACAGAATTCATATCATTTTTAATACACATACCATCAAGAATGTACAGATTTTCTTTCCACATAAAACAAGTTTATCATTTTTAAACACATTTATAACACCATTTGAAACTTTATAAACACAACCCAAGTCATCTAAAACACCTAAAGAGATAAGGTTTCTTTTTAGATCAGGAATCCATCTAACATCAGTAAGGGTCACATTTTTACCATTATTAAGTCTCAAATTTATTTTACCAATACCAGCTACCTGACATGTATTATTATTGCCCATATATACAGTTTCAACATTAGTTTCAATCAAATCCACAAGCCAATCTTTATTTGGACTCATGTGAAATGTACAACCAGAATCTAAAATCCAATTAGACTTACAAGCAATGTCTGAAACATTTAGGACCTCACAAGTGTCATCAATCTTATGGGGCATACATGCAATATTGGTTTCAATGTTATTATTGTTACTCTTGTTCTTAAGCGCATAGCAATTCTTCTTAATATGGCCAGGTTTTCCACAATGATAATATTTAGAGTTTCCTTATTCTTATTTCCCTTATACTTTTTCTTATTCTTAGTATTTTTAACATGCTCATGCTTTTCATTTTTATGATTCACAAACAAATTATTCCCAACACGTTTAATATTCTTTAATTCAAGTTCCCTAGTTTTCAGAGAGGCAACAATTTGATCAAATGTAGGAATAACAGTAGAATATTGAAACGCATCTTTAACTACTTGATAAGAGTCAGGTATTGCATTCAAAAGGATCATGCATTTAGAGGTCTCATCTAAAGCCATATCAGAACCTTTAAGGACAAGATTAAGTTTTAAAAACTCATCAACATTTTCATCAATTGTTTTAGAAGAATCCATTTTATACGAAAACAAAATTTCCTTTCAAGAAGGCCAGATTAGGAGCAGATTGAGAAGAGTAAAGAGATTCAAGCTTACCCCATAGTTCAAGTGCAGTATCTGCTCCATCTACTTTTCGTATGACATTATCAGAAAGATTTAAGAACTGGAGATTATATGCTTCTTCTCGTATTTCGTTTGTTCTTTTCAGAGATTCTTCGGACCATTTTTTCAAGATCAGACTCGAGAGCATTTATGACCTTGTTATGTGAAAGTAATACTCGCATTTTCTTCTTCCATACACTGAAATCGCCTTTTCCATCAAAGACCGATATTTCAAGCCGTGTTGTTGCCATTCCTTAAATTCTGTATATAAGAAACAAAGAGAAACAAGACATGCAACACAATATTAGGGTTAATTAAAACGAAAGAACCCTAGAAAAAATTATTCAAGGATTTTAAGTTTTCAGAAAATCCTAAAGATTTTAGATCTGAGAGTTACAGTACAAGATAAAGAACTTATACTGTTAAGAAAAGATTTTCAGAAAGATTTACACAGCCAAAACACAGATCTGTTGAGATTAGACACAAATCTTTTCTTAAAACGTTTTAAAGATCAATCGAACAAAGCTCTGATACCACTGTTGTAAAACCACTTAATAAAAACGTTTAATCTTTTGGCAAAAGTTAGATCAGAAAGATCTAAGGTTGAAAAATTATTCAAACCAGAAAAAGAAAATTGCAGAAAGTAAAGAACACAAGGATATATCGTGGTTCAGCAATAATGCCTACATCCACGTTGAAGCCACCCTCAGATGATGCTTCGCACACTATAAGAACACGGTTACAACTTCAGATTACAGGATTACAAGAATAGAACACCACAAGAGTTTCAGCGTGAAACCCTAAGAACTCAATCGAGAAAAGCTACTCAATCTTCAAGTATTATACTTGATCTAATCTATTCTAATTATCAATCTTTATAGGTAGATTGATAATGTTTACAGAAACCCTAACAAATATCTGAAGAAGAAGAGAGAGGGCAGAGAGAAGAAGTCAAAAGACGCTAAGTGTGTTATGACCAAGTCTGAAGACTTGGGGTATATATATGACCTCGGTGGAAGATTTAATCTGAGCCCTTGAATGATAAAACCTATCGACGCTTTAGATTAAGCCACGTACATAAGGCGGTGGAAGTTAAAAGACCCGGTTAAGTAACTTGATATAAGGCTGAAGTGTAAATCCACGTAAGATGCCAACTCATCTTTTAACCAGTCAACTTTGACTTTACAATATATCAACACCATTACACATACAAAAAATGTAAATAAAACTATGAAAGTATTACAAAGCTGAACTTAAGCGATTAAGATCCACAAACCCAGCAAGCACTGCTTTGTTACGTTCTTTCACCTTCACTTGGTATAATACTCTGCACATTTTCATTTCCTTTTTTATAATAAGTCTTTATAAACAAAATACATTAAATACTTTACCTCAAGCCTTGAAACCACATTTCTGTTAATAAAGTTTCACCAGGATAAACATGTAAAAGAAATCTAGCTGATATATTCTTAATCATATCTTGTTCACCTCTACATATACATTTAATAATAGCTCTCACTGCAAAACCCAGTGTACATAATCCATGTAGTATCGGCCGAGAAAATCTACCCACAAGTGTAAATAAAAATCTTACGCTTTATTTAAAAATTAAAATAAATAAATAAAAAATGTAAAATTAAAGAATTAAAGTACCCTGCAATTTGTGCAACCTTAGGATCTGAATGTAAAGGATTGTAATCACCAGAGAGTCTATAAAGCAAAGCCTGTGATAGCTGTGAGCTTTCTTCATAACTAGCAAATGGAGGACTATTTGGGATTTTTGAGGTTGTCTTATTTGATGAATACTTAGAATATGAGAATATTTTAGATGATTTTGAAAAGCCACCGGCACCCCTCAAATGGGCACGTGTCTTCCCACCGGCATGCCGGTGGTTTTACCGGCCTACCGGCCAGTGAACCGAATTTTGCCCAATTATTTTCTTTTAACCCCAAACTCATTTCCTGCACAAAAACACACTACCTTTCTCTCCTATTAGCTTGTAAACACAATTTTAAAAAAATATACACTAACTTTAGAAATATACACTACAAAGCATAAAACTAATCTAAAGAGCAATGAAAACAAGGGATGTCCCCCAAGAACACTTTTGTTTAACGTCTTTGAGTTAGATGTGTACCTTAGGCTAAGCGTGTTCTGCGAGATGGATTGTCTCATCTTGACCAAAGTCTTCACTATCATAGTATCTTTTCAAACGCTGGTCATTCACCATGAATGTCCTTTGCTCGGTTGGATATTCAATTTCAATCGCTCCATGCGGTGTGACTCTTGTTACAATGTAAGGTCCTCCCCAACGGGATTTAAGCTTTCCTGGGTAATTCAAGAATCGAGAGCTTTATAATAGTACCTTTTGTCCTCTCTCGAAATGCTTTGGACAGATTCGATTATCATGCCATCTCTTTGTTATCTCCTTGTAAAGACGTGAATTTTCATAGGCGTGATATCGAAACACCTCCAACTCATTCAACTGCATCAACCTTTGTTTCTCAGCCAATTCTGGGTTTAGATTCAGAGTTTTAATAGCCCAGAAGGCTCGAGCTTCAATCTCAATAGGTAGATGACATGCTTTGCCGTAGACCATGCGGTATGGAGATGCCCCAACTGATGTTTTGAATGTTGTTATGTAGACCCAGAGAGCATCATCTAGCTTTAATGACCAGTCCTTCCTCGTTTTGTTCACGGTCTTCTCTAAAATAGATTTGAGGTTGTGGTGGATAATAGGATTAAGGTTGGGGTTTATGATAAGTCTCTTGATTTCTGACCCAACTTCGCTGTGGTGGAGGCTGATATCTAGCGTAGCTTTCTTAAGGATGATCATAACCATTATAATAATGGTTATTTTGAGGAGATATAAAAGAAGCTGAGGCTGGATTATTCATACACCTTTCCCACACATGATTTCTTGATCCACAACCTGGACACGAAGGTATAGTATGTACGAGATTTACCTGAGAAATTGTTCGAGCTTGTTCTTGTAGTTCTTCGAGTTGCTGGCTCAATTTCTTGAGCTTCAGAGATTCTGAAGTTTCTTCTTATTCTTCTGATTCACTTGGCCAACTTCTCTCGTTCTCAAGAATTCTCTCCATACAAATTTCAGCTTCTACAGGGTCTAGTAACACAAAACCATTTGTTTCCTAACCTCTTGCCCTGGACTCGTTATTAAGTCCTCCATAGAACATGGTTAAAGAATATTCTGGCGATGATTTATGATATGGACATCTCGCCTTTTTCTCATTATATCGTAACCATGCTTCACCCAAACTTTCTCCGTCTTCCTGCATAAACTGTTCAAGCTCCAACATATCTTTTAATCTTCTACTAACCAGATTGAATCGGTCTAGGAATCTTGATTGAAGCTTATCCCAATCTGGAATAACGTGAGGACACTGGGTATCGTACCAATCGCTTGCACCTCCGGTCAAGAAGAACTGGAACATAACTGGTGGGTCCTAGGGTGTTATAAAATAAAGTGCTAAATAAAGGAACCACTTAACCGCAAGTGTACGGTTGTCCCAAGTAATATATGATAATCAAGTTCGTTCTTAGGGACGGATTAGGTTCAACCCAAATATTAATCAGATAGTAGAGATAATTGTTAAACAGAAAAGAAAAGATAATAATTTTTGTTTGGTTTTTTGTAAGATAAAAGATGCAAATAAAGTAAAGACTAAATTAACTAAACAGAAAAGAAATAAAGCAAATAAACGACGAACTTCAGGTAAGAGAGATACTTGATCCTCGCAAAGGAATCCACTTAATCAATGTAATCTATGCTATGTTTAAGGGTAGAATTGGAATTATAATATTAGTCGGGATTCTAATATCTCCTAGCCCCCTGTCGGGTGGACCTAGAAGCTATCCTAAAGTATCATAAACACCTGTATGGTCGAAGATGGCTTTTTGGATGATATGATTTTACCTCTTTGGCTATGTAACTAGTTAAGCCTGTCGGTCAATAACGGACATTACACGGGTATTACCTAGATCTGTATTCAAACCCCCCTGTCGGATGATCACTTCGCCACTAAAGTGAATAGCCCAAATACTAAAAGCTAATTCTAGTTGTTCCTAAAAGAATTAGTAATGAAAACAATAATAACCAATACCTAAAACTCAATTCAATTCAAATCTAACAATCCCAAATTCAAAACATAGAAAACATTAATTAAGGTTCATCCCTATTATGCGATTCTCAAGTATAAAGAAATTTAGCTCATGATGAAATTAAAAACTAACATAAAAGAAAAGGAATTCATATTCAAATACAAAAGATAATTGAAAAACCTAAAGGGTAGAATGACTATTGTTGGAAGAACAGAATTCCTCCAGCTTCTAGCTTCTTCTCTCCTTCGTGCTCTGACTTGAAAACCTTAAGCCTCTTGTTTAATTCTCTGAAGTGTGTGAAAATAGGAGGTTAAGGGGTGTATTTATAGGTGTTGGAAGACCCTAGGTCGAATTTTGCTTGGAGTGGAAGACAAGTCAAAGACTCTCAAATTCGTAGCTCTAAAAAGGTAAGATTCTGCTGATTTGATTTGGTCATATCTTTTTCAATACTTATCCGTTTGAGAAGTTCCAATATATGAAACTGCTTGTCTTGGAAAGCTCTTTCTATTGGTGCAAACCACTCGTCCAGAATCCATGTCAATCTTTTATTATGATTTAATTCCTAAAACGTGGCTGGATTTCAGATTTCAAAAGGCAGCTTTATCTTTTCCTCCTTTGAATAAATCTTTACCAAATCTTCTTATTTCCATGTAAATCTTCTTTCCTTTCATCTTTATCTTGACTTGGCCTCTAAGTAATTACCATTTATCTTTTAAAGCTTCACATTAAATAAATAATTAAACCGCATATGCTTAAAAAGAATAAATCAAGAAAACGAAATAGGAAAGTGTACTCTAAAAATAGAAACTCGACTAGAAATCATGTCCTAACACTCTAAAATACACTAAGACTTTATTCTCACTTTTTCTCCTTGGATTGGTCTTTCATGAAATTCAAGAACCAATTAACTTTGCATTAAAAATAGTCAAATTTACGCACAAAAGCTCAGATTCTGCAAATAGTTAATTTCCAAGGGGAGAAAGTGCAATATGATCAATTAAGCCTAAAAGTCTATTAAATAAGTCATTTATTCACCTAAAAGGATGTCTCCAATGGGCTAATAATTAGAACAAATTGGGAGACATCAAGACCCCAAACTCAAACCTTTGTCGTCCCGACAAAGCAAAATAAAAACAAAGGATCTTTTAGGTGAACGCAGAAGGTAGAATCTAGAAAATAATCCCAAAGCAAAACTTAAAACAAATTTCATATAGTATAATCTAGGAATTAATATACACCTACACTTATCATGCAAAATCAAACACAAAATAATATCAATCCAAAATTAATTTCACAATGCTAGAAGGTTACACTTATTACTTATCTCAAGATGGTGGCTATAGGGTGTTCCTCGATCCTTACTTGTATTGAATGTTCCACTTAGAATACTCCCTATTAACTCACTGTGCATCTAGGAATCACGAGGTCTTTACGGTTTTAGCATAGGCTGAAGGACGGTATGGTATGTATATTTGGTAAATTCGAAGTGAGCTTTTGGCTCTCTCCTCACTTACCATCAACAAACTGTCCAAGAGCTTGAGTTTACACTCGAATTACGTTCACACTCAACCCAATTGACGCGCTTAATTAGCGTCCCCAAATTAACCCAATAAGCACTAAGGATGATTCACCTAAAAATTTCCACTTTGCCGGTCCGAATATATAATCTTTTCAAATCATTCATTTTTTTCTTTTTTTTCTTATAGCTATGACTCTCTTTTTAATGTTGATATATCATGCTATTTTTCATAGTTATGCCTATTCATAACTTGAGCTCGAAGCTTCTTTTCCATTCACTATTACCCCGACAAAGGGTTACAATACAATAAACCTGTGAATCATCATCATGTATAGCACAAAGCATCATTGATAAGCTCAAAAATCCCAACCCAATGTAAATTCCCATATAGTGGACCCACCACCCCAAACTCAAGCTCAAGATAGGAAGTCTCAGGATCGTGATTCAAGTGCGGGTCATATGGTCATGCCTAACAATCTAAAGGGATATTGGCTTATAATGTGGCGACAAAAGAAAGGCTTAAAGGCTAAAAATTTGTCTAAGAAGGATGAAATTAATTCAGGGATAGACAGCCAAAAAGGATTCAAAGGGTTAACAAAGAACTGCCTTTATCATCTTCCTATTTACACAATTTGTCTCTAGTTCATACCTAAGTGGGTTCTCTACTCATTTAGATCTCACGTTCTACAAACCACCTATTATCCTTAAGCACAAGTTTACTTCTTTTGCATTGTTCATTAATTTTTCCTATCAATCATCTCATATTTGCATGCAATTAAAGTCCAGCTTCATACTAACTCCTAAAATTAACTATTTTCTATCATAAATTTATAAAAAGCATGCTTGATGGGGGAATTTAAAAGTCTCTACAGTCATGCAACCCTAAGATTAATTTTATTGAAAGCATGTAAAACACAAAAAAAAATTGGGATGAGGCAACGAACCCCACCCCAAACTCAAAAGTGAGTCGTGTCCCCACGACTCGAAAAAGACTCAATAAAGCAATTAAACTAAACTACCTAACTAGTGCCTACCATCAATTAAGAAGAAGAATTAGAACGGGGTACCTGGCCATGAAGATCCATAGTGTCCTCCTCCGAAGGGGGAGTATAATTATCAATATCCATGTACAAAGTTACCTCTTCCAATGTTGACTTAATCTGTGTAATTTCCTTCCAAATTGCTCCGATGTCTAATCGTAAAAGTTTGAACTCTTGTTGCAAATTGTGAGCCCATGGAGGAATTCCAGAATCAGTTTGAGAAGAAGAAGAACCTTGAACTTGAAATTGTAGCTTGTCTCCAGGCTTTGATACCCTCATCCTTGCTGTTAATTTCCCGTGTTGTGGTGGTGCAGGTGCCTTCTCTTGTGTTTCTTCAGTATGATCATCAAGATTGATGGCCTTTTCAATTGTGGAACCAGGCAAACTCTTGTTCTTCCCTAGGATACAACACCTCCTATTATAATCCAAAGCATCTGTTCTGTTTGTCATGGTTGAATTGACCCCAAACTCAAGTTTATACCAAGGATAGAATAAAGTTAAGAAAACTTGGTATAGCTTGAGTTTCTTGCTTGGATTAGATGAAGGAAGTTGTTTTCTTGATGAATCTTGGAAGAACTCTTGAAAGCTTGATGATCTTGATTGTGTTTAATGGTGTTTTGTGATGAATTTGATGGAGAGGTTATGTTTATGGAGGATGGAGGAGAGATTTGATGATGTTAATGTGTTTGTTGTGGAGGTTTAATCAAGCTTCAAGGTGTTTTTATAGGGTTGGGAGCTGGAAAATTCGTGTGGAAGAGGCTAGGGTTTATCTCCTTGAGGTTAGAAGTTGGCTGGGCTTCAAACTCTTCACAAACCGCCTGGCGCGGTGCATCCCTGCGGTGCATGGGTAGTCCGCGGGGGTATACCGTGCGTAACAGCTATTGAATTTTTTCGCTTCTGTCTTGACCCCGTGCTAGCACCCCGTGGTATGGGTTTTTGCCCTGCGGTGCAGGGGTGCGGTGCATGGGGTAGTCCGCACCATCTCCATCAAAAAACCCGCTGTACACACCCCGTGGCACGGGTTTTGGGCGTGCGGTATAGGGCGCGGTGCACCGCGGCTATCAGCTTCATTTTTTTTCTTGCTTCTGGATAATACCCGTGGTGCGCGACCCGTGGTACGGGTTGTTGGGGCGCGGTACATCCCTGCGGTATAGGGGGTACACCGCGGGGTAGTCCGCGCCAGCCTTGAATTTTCCAAAAATTTTCTCCTAGCACCCCAAACTCGATTCCTGCACTATCAACACAATACCCTTCTCATTTCTTTAAAAGTAGACACTATAAACTTGACACTAACTTAAAATTTTACACTAGGAATTGAAAAACTGAAAGCAATAAACTAATATACAATGAAATGGCTTTTGTTTAACGTCGTTAAGCTCGACGGGTTACCTCTCGCATCTATTCCGCTTCAAGGAGGTACATGACCTCCCCCGGATGTGGATCAATTCTACGATTGGTATCCTTGCCTACATGGTAAAGTTTTAGACGATGCCCATTCACCATGAAGGTGCGTTGCTCGTCTGGATTCTCGATCTCTCTCGCTCCATGAGGCGTAACTTTGGTCACCATGAACGGACCAGACCACTTTGATCTCAACTTGCCCGGATAGTTGCTGAACTTGGAATTATACTTGAGGACCATCTGTCCAACTTTGAATTTCTTCTCACGAATGCGATTGTCATGCAATCTCTTCGTTTTTTCTTTGTAAAGTTTGGCATTCTCATAGGCATGAAATCGAAACTCGTCAAGTTCATTCAACTTCATCATACGATTTTCCGCAGCTAAGGTTGGATCCATGTTCATCTCCGCAATTGCCCAATAGGCACCCATTTCAAGCTCAAGAGGTAAGTGACAAGCCTTACCATAAACAATACGATACGGAGATGCACCCACAGGCGTCTTGAACGCAGTACGATATGCCCACAACACATCATCTAATTTTATTGACCAATCCTTGCGTGTGGAACCAACTGTCTTCTCAAGGATGGATTTGATCTCTCGATTAAAGACCTTAGCTTGACCATTGGCTTGTGGATGATACGCGGTGGATACATGATGTCTCACACCATACTTCTCTAGAACTTTCTTCAGATATTTGTTCACAAAGTGTGAACCTCCATCACTGATTATAACTCGAGGTGTACCATGTCTAGTGAAGATGTGTGACTTCAAGAATTTAATCACTACTCGCGAATCGTTAGTTGGTAGAGCTACAGCCTCTACCCATTTAGACACGTAGTCAACAGCTAGTAGGATGTATAGATTTATGTTAGATGGTACAAAAGGACCCATGAAATCAATACCCCATACATCGAATATCTCAACTTCAAGAACATTATTACGCGGCATCTCATCTCTCTTAGATATATTACCAGTAAACTGGCATCTGTGACACTTCTTGACATACTCATGACAATGCTTATGTAAAGTGGGCCAATAAAAACCGGATTGTAGTACCTTTGCAGCTGTACGGTCTCCTTTATGGTGCCCTCCGTATGGTGAATCTTGACAACCCATAATAATGGATAGAATATCTTTATCTGGTATGCATCTCCTCACCATCTGATCACTGCATGTTTTGTAGAGGAAAGGATCCTCCCAAAAGAATTGTTTCGCTCGGTGGGCTAGTCTTTTTTTCTCTTGTGAGGTAGCTCCTCGAGGAAAAGAACCACTCACAATAAGATTTGCAATATCCGCATACCAAGGAGTCTCTAATGAATAAACTGAAAACAAACTCTCGTCAGGAAACTCTTCTCTAACCAACTCAGGCCCTCCATTAGATTCAGAACCTTCAAGACGTGACAAATGATCAGCAACCTGATTATCACAACCCTTTCGATCCCGAATCTCTAAATCAAACTCTTGCAACAGTAAAACCCATCTAATCAACATCGGCTTCGCATCTTTCTTCTCCATAAGGTATTTAATCGCAGAATGGTCGGTAAAAACAACAACTTTCGCCCCAAGAAGATAGGAACGAAACTTGTTGAATGCATATACTACAGCTAGTAACTCCTTCTCAGTTACGGTATAATTCACTTGAGCACTTGTAAAGACCTTACTAGCGTAGTAGATGGAATGAAATACCTTATCTTTTCGTTGTCCCAGAACAGCACCCATCGCAAGATCACTAGCATCACACATAACTTCGAACGGAATCTTCCAATCAGGAGGTAATACAATAGGTGCAGAAATAAGCTTCTCCTTAATCTCGTTGAATGCTTTTATGCAAGCTTCATCAAAAAGGAATTTGGTGTCCTTCTCAAGTAAGTTGCACAACGGCTTAGAGATTTTGGAGAAGTCCTTGATAAAACGTCGGTAAAAACCAGCATGACCCAAAAAGCTTCTTACCCCTTTTACAGAAATAGGAGGGGGAAGAGTCTTGATTACCTCAATCTTCGCACGATCAACTTCCAAACCAGCACTTGAAACCTTGTGACCCAACACTATACCCTCTCGAACCATAAAATGACACTTCTCCCAGTTCAAAACTAAATCCGTCTCCTTGCATCGAATCAATACCTTCTCCAAGTTTCGTAAACACTCCTCGAAGTTGTCACCAAACACAGAAAAGTCATCCATAAATACCTCAAGGAAATCATCAATCATATCCCAGAAGATTGCCATCATACATCTTTGAAAAGTAGCGGGTGCATTACATAATCCAAATGGCATCCTTCGGAAGGCAAAGGTGCCAAAAGGACATGTAAAGGTTGTCTTGTGTTGGTCTTTTGGATCTACATAAATCTGATTGTATCTTGAATATCCATCCAAAAAGCAATAATATTCTCTACCAGCTAGCTTGTCTAACATCTGATCAATAAACGGAAGAGGGAAGTGATCCTTTCTGGTGGCCTTGTTCAATTTCCGATAATCCATACACACTCTCCAACCAACAACGGTCCTTGAGGGAATGGCTTCATTTTGCTCGTTCAAGATGGTAGTAATACCACCCTTCTTTGGTACGTATTGAACTAGACTCACCCATTCGCTGCTAGCTATGGGATAGATGATTCCCGCATCTAGCAACTTGATAACCTCTTTCTTCACTACTTCCTTCATAGCTGGCATCAATCTTCTTTGTCCTTCAACTGAGCGTGCATTTTCATCGTCTAGAATGATCTTGTGTTGGCAATAGGAAGGACTAATACCTTTGATGTCAGCAATAGTCCAACCAATTGCCTCTTTGTTAGCTCTTAGTATGCGCAACAGTTTGTCTTCTTGAGGACCTGTTAAAGTAGCTGAAACAATAACAGGTAGAGTGTTGTTAGTACTGGTGGGTCCTGGTGTGTTATAAAATTAAGTACAGAAAATAATGGAACCACAATACCGCAAGTGTACGGTTGTCCAAGTAATACTCCGACAAGTCGGATTCGTTCTCAGGGATTGGACTGGTATAACCCAAGTGTTCAACAGATAAATAGTAATAATTGCAAATACAGAAAATAAAAGATAAAAGATATTTATTTGGTTTTATATTAATCCTAAGAATGCAAGAAAATAAGAGACTGAAAATAAATACTAAAGGACTATGATGCAGATATGAGCTATACTTGAGTCTCGCTAGGGAATCACCTAAACTTACCTAATTAATGCTTTCTTTAAGGGCAGAACTGATATTTCTATATTAGTCGGGACTCTATAATCTCCTAGCCCCCGTCAGGGTGGACCTAGGAGCTATTCTCAGATGTTACAAACCCCGTCAGGGCGATCATAATCCACCTTCGAATGAATACTATTTTACCCAATTGGCTATAAGGTTAACTAAGTCCGCCAGGATCAATAATTTCTACCTTACGTTTATTATCTAGTTCAGTAATTAAACCCCCCGTCAAGGCGATCACTTCCCCACCAAAGTGAATAGCTTAATTACTATGACCTATCTCCGATTAGCTAATTCATTGATAGTGAAATTAAAATAAAATAAGAAACAATATGAAATACCTAATTCAAATTAAACTAGAAACTAATCCCAAATTGAAATACATGAATTAAACAAATTAGGGTTCATCCCATTACGATTCTCAAGTAATTAAGGTTTAGCTCATATTGAAAGTAAAAACAATAAAGAAATTAATAATATACATGTTCCTAATAACAGAAATAAAATAAGAACCTAGATAGAGGAATTGGCTTGAACTGTTGTTGGAGATATAGACAGTCTCCAGCTTCTGCTCTTGCTTCTGCCTCTTGACGCTCTCTCTAAGGATGTATATATTGAATGAATTATGAGAGGTACTGAATTATGAGGTCTAAGGGGTGTATTTATAGGTGTTAGCAAGCCCTAGGTCGAATTACTTGGAGTGGAAGACAAGGCAAAGACTCTTAAATTCGTAGCTCTAAAAGATAAGATTCTGCTGATTTGATTTGGTCATATCTTTTTCAATACTTATCCGTTTGAGAAGTTCCAATATATGAAACTGCTTGTCTTGGAAAGCTCTTTCTATTGGTGCAGACCATTCGTCCAGAATCCATGCCAATCTTTTATTATGATTTAATTCCTAAAACGTGGCTGGATTTCAGATTTCAAAAGGCAGCTTTATCTTTTCCTCCTTTGAATAAATCTTTACCAAATCTTCTTATTTCCATATAAATCTTCTTTCCTTTCATCTTTATCTTGACTTGGCCTCTAAGTAATTACCATTTATCTCTTTAAAGCTTCACATTAAATAAATAATTAAACCGCATATGCTTAAAAAGAATAAATCAATAAATCAAGAAATCAAAATAGGAAAGTGTACTCTAAAAATAGAAACTCGACTAGAAATCATTTCCTAACACTCTAAAATACACTAAGACTTTATTCTCACTTCTTCTCCTTGGATTGGTCTTTCAAGAACCTATTAACTTTGCATTAAAAATAGTCAAATTTACGCACAAAAGCTCAGATTCTGCAAATAGTTAATTTCCAAGGGGAGAAAGTGCAATATGATCAAATAGGCCTAAAAGTCTAACAAACAAGTCATTTATTCACCTAAAAGGATGTCTCCAAAGGGCTAAGAATTAGAACAAATAGGGAGACATCAAGACCCCAAACTCAAACCTTTGTCGTCCCGACAAAGTAAAATAAAAACAAAGGATCTTTTAGGTGAATGCAGAAGGTAGAATCTAGAAAATAATCCCAAAGCAAAACTTAAAACAAATCTCATATAGTCTAATCTAGGAATTAATATACACCTACACTTATCATGCAAAATCAAATACAAAACAATATCAATCCAAAATTAATTTCACAATGCTAGAAGGTTACGCTTATTACTTATCTCAAGATGGTGGCTATAGGGTGTTCCTTGATCTTTACTTGCTTTGGACGCTCCACTTAGAATATTCCCTATTAACTCACTGTGCATCTAGGAATCACGAGGACTTTACGGTTTTAGCATAGGCTGAAGGACGGTATGATATGTATATTTGGTAAATTTGAAGTGAGCTTTTGGCTCTCTCCTCACTTACCATCAACAAAACTGTCCAAGAGCTTGAGTTTACACTCGAATTACGTTCTCACTCAACCCAATTGACGCGCTTAATTAGCGTCCCCAAATTAACCCAATAAGCACTAAGGATGATTCACTTAAAAATTTCCACTTTGCCGGTCCGAATATGTATATTCTTTTCAAATCATTTGTTTTTTTTTTTTTTTTTTTTATAGCTATGACTCTCTTTATTATGTTGAGATATCATGCTATTTTTCACAGTTATGCCTATTCATAACTTGAGCTCGAAGCTTCTTTTCCATTCACTATTACCCCGGCAAAGGGTTACAATACAAATAACTTGTGAATCATCATCAAAATATAGCACAAAGCATCATTGATAAGCTCAAAAATCCCAACCCAATAAATTCCCATATGGTGGACCCACCACCCCAAACTCAAGCTCAAGACAGGAAGTCTCAGGATCGTGATTCAAGTGCGGGTCATATGGTCATGCCTAAAAATCTAAAGGGAAATTGGCTTATAATGTGGCGACAAAAGAAAGGCTTAAAGGCTAAAAATTTGTCTAAGAAGGAAAAAAATTAATTCAGGGATAGAAAGCCAAAAAGGATTCAAAGGGCTAACGAAGAACTGCCTCTATCATCTTCCTATTTACACAACTTGTCTCTAGTTCATACCTAAGTGGGTTCTCTACTCATTTAGATCTCACGTTCTACAAACCACCGATTATCCTTAAGCACAAGTTTACTTCTTTTGCATTATTCATTAATTTTTCATATCAATCATCTCATACTTGCATGCAATCAAAGTGCGTTTTACACTAACTCCTAAAGTCAACTATTTTCTATCATAAATTTATAAAAAGCATGCTTGATGGGGGCATTTAAAACACTCTACATCTCTACAGTCAAAACATTCCTCAAACTAAAAATTAAAAAAAACTGTAAAACACATAAAATTGGGATGAGGCAACGAACCCCACCCCAAACTCAAAAATGAGTCGTGTCCCCACGACTCGAAAAAGACTCAAGAAAGCAAATAAACAAATAAAACAAATAAGAAAGGGATAGGAAAACGTATCTGAACCAGCACGAAGCTGGTTTCCATGGTTGCGTGTAGGTTGAGCTCCTTGTGTTGCGTAGGTGGCATGTTGAACATTGCTCACTCCACGTAATATGATTTGCATAAGCTCCAACCCTTTTGTGATTTTCCTATGGTTGTCAATCACCTCTTCATGATTATCCTCCAAAGTTTCCAAGTGTTTCAACTACATCTTTCCACACCAAAAGTACTACAAGGTTCTTCAACTTCTTCTTCCTCTTCATAGTATTCTTGACCTCCCAATCTTTGTCATCTCAATGAACCCCAAACTCAAAACTTCAAATAATCATAAACTAGAGAAGAGTTTTGAAATTTGATGTTTTGAGGATTTATAATGAAGGCCTTAGGTGTTATATGAGATGGGTAATGAATATGTAATGGCTTGGGGAAGGTCTAATGAATAGGTTTGAAGCTTTGATGAAGAGGCTAAAGTTTGAAGGAGAAGATTTCTTGATGTTCTTGAAGGATTGTGGTGTTGGATGTGTGTTTGGAATGGATTAGGAGAAAGGATTTAATGTTCTTTGGTGTTGTAGTGGTCTTTGTGCAGGTATATAAGGGTTAGGATCTGGAAAATTCGTTTTTGAAGAGGCTAGGGTTTATCGTTAAGGTAAGAAGCTGACTGGGCCTCAAACTCCTCACAAACCGCCATGGCGCGGTGCACCGGACCTAAGCCGCGGTGTACCGCAGCTTCTGTTGTTTCGTTTTTTCTTGCTCCTGTCTTGACCCCGTGCTAGCACCCCGTGGCACGGGTTTTTGCCCTGCGGTGTAGGGGTGCGGTGCATGGGGTAGTCCGCACCAACTCCGTCAAAAAACCCGCGGTACCTAACCCGTGGTACGGGTTTTTCCCTCCTGCGGTATACCGGACATCTCACGCGGTATACCGGACCGCGCATCAAATTTTTTTTTTCTCCTTTCTGTATAAAACCCGTGGGGGCCACCCCGTGGTACGGGTTTTTCAGGCGCGGTATACCGGAGGTCTGGTGCGGTGCACCGGACCGACCTGCGAATATTTCCAAGTGATTCCTTTTTTCAATTCCTGCACCAATAACACACTACCTTTCTCATTTCTTTTAAAAGTAGACACTAAAACTCGACAAAAACTTAAAGCAATTAAAACATGGGTTGTCTCCCAAGAAGCACTTTTGTTTATTACGTCTTTAAGTTCGACGCGTTACCTTCCTTGAAGATGGTATTGAGGCCCTTGCGGTTCTCCTCCGCTTGAATTCGCCTCGTCCTTGGTATGTAAGAACCTTCCCCCTTAAAATTTTATTCAATCGATCTCTGAAAGGGGGAGGGTAGTATCTCCGTTTCGCCTTCTTACTTTCATGACGAAACGTGTTCTTCACCACACGATAGTAGATGACCGTCCTCAACGGTATAAGCTCCTTTTTAATCTCTTCAATCTCGCGTTCCTCTTTAAAGTGTGGTGGGTAGGTGCTCCTCCTAGCCGCTTTACTCTCGCGGTGTAGCACCTTTCTTGCGTAGCACCTATTGATCATTTTTAGTGATGGAGGTGATTCCGATATTCTATCTCTAATGATGAGTTGTGGTGGAGATAGTGATTGGTGAACTTTTTGTGGTGGAGATTCAACTTCTTCTGTATTGTGATCTTTGAATTCTTCGGTGGATATCTCAACCACTTCACATTCGTCTTCGCTTTCAACCCAATCTTCCACTATTACCTCATCATATTCTTGTTTGCGTTCAGTATCTTGATCATGTGCACGCACCATAGGAATAGCAACCTCAGTTTCAATTTCTAGGATTTTCGTTGCTACCCCTTCTTCCACCATGCTAATAAGATTGTCAACCACATGGTGGTCTTCTTTTATAACCGTCATGATGGTCATATCACTATCAATAGTATCTTCCTTCAACACCTCCTCTTCAACTACTTCTTCCAGTTGATCTCTTCCATCCCTCGGGGGAGTGGAATCTTCATAAGACATACTACCCCATTCTTCTACCATCTGTTGCATGCGTGCTTGGATGGCGTTCGTTTCTTCTACTAAGCGCTGGAGTTTAGAACGTCTCTCATTGTCAATTTCTTGCTGATAGTGATGAGGTGGAGGTTGTTGAATGTTTCCAACCCATTGGTTGTTCCCTCCTTGCTCCTGCTGATAGTGATATGATGGTTGTTGTTGAATGTTTCCGATCCATTGGTTGTTCCAATCCTGCTCTTGCGGGTATTGATAAGGTTGTTGGTAGAAGTTACTACCCCATTGTTGTTGTCCCGAAGAGTCTTCCCAATATTCGTATGGATCGGGATCCGGGTAATGTCCTCTATACATATTCAATGAAATATCTTGATCATTACCTCAATAAAGAACCTGTAAAAGAAACAAAAACAAAAACCAAGCGTAAAACTGAAAAATAAAAATAAATAAACAATTAAAACTACTTAAAGATTAAACACCGGGGTCACACGCTGCAATCCCCGGCAGCGGCGCCAAAAACTTGGTGGGTCCTGGTGTGTTATAAAATTAAGTACAGAAAATAATGGAACCACAATACCGCAAGTGTACGGTTGTCCAAGTAATACTCCGACAAGTCGGATTCGTTCTCAGGGATTGGACTGGTATAACCCAAGTGTTCAACAGATAAATAGTAATAATTGCAAATACAGAAAATAAAAGATAAAAGATATTTATTTGGTTTTATATTAATCCTAAGAATGCAAGAAAATAAGAGACTGAAAATAAATACTAAAGGACTATGATGCAGATATGAGCTATACTTGAGTCTCGCTAGGGAATCACCTAAACTTACCTAATTAATGCTTTCTTTAAGGGCAGAACTGATATTTCTATATTAGTCGGGACTCTATAATCTCCTAGCCCCCGTCAGGGTGGACCTAGGAGCTATTCTCAGATGTTACAAACCCCGTCAGGGCGATCATAATCCACCTTCGAATGAATACTATTTTACCCAATTGGCTATAAGGTTAACTAAGTCCGCCAGGATCAATAATTTCTACCTTACGTTTATTATCTAGTTCAGTAATTAAACCCCCCGTCAAGGCGATCACTTCCCCACCAAAGTGAATAGCTTAATTACTATGACCTATCTCCGATTAGCTAATTCATTGATAGTGAAATTAAAATAAAATAAGAAACAATATGAAATACCTAATTCAAATTAAACTAGAAACTAATCCCAAATTGAAATACATGAATTAAACAAATTAGGGTTCATCCCATTACGATTCTCAAGTAATTAAGGTTTAGCTCATATTGAAAGTAAAAACAATAAAGAAATTAATAATATACATGTTCCTAATAACAGAAATAAAATAAGAACCTAGATAGAGGAATTGGCTTGAACTGTTGTTGGAGATATAGACAGTCTCCAGCTTCTGCTCTTGCTTCTGCCTCTTGACGCTCTCTCTAAGGATGTATATATTGAATGAATTATGAGAGGTACTGAATTATGAGGTCTAAGGGGTGTATTTATAGGTGTTAGCAAGCCCTAGGTCGAATTACTTGGAGTGGAAGACAAGGCAAAGACTCTTAAATTCGTAGCTCTAAAAGATAAGATTCTGCTGATTTGATTTGGTCATATCTTTTTCAATACTTATCCGTTTGAGAAGTTCCAATATATGAAACTGCTTGTCTTGGAAAGCTCTTTCTATTGGTGCAGACCATTCGTCCAGAATCCATGCCAATCTTTTATTATGATTTAATTCCTAAAACGTGGCTGGATTTCAGATTTCAAAAGGCAGCTTTATCTTTTCCTCCTTTGAATAAATCTTTACCAAATCTTCTTATTTCCATATAAATCTTCTTTCCTTTCATCTTTATCTTGACTTGGCCTCTAAGTAATTACCATTTATCTCTTTAAAGCTTCACATTAAATAAATAATTAAACCGCATATGCTTAAAAAGAATAAATCAATAAATCAAGAAATCAAAATAGGAAAGTGTACTCTAAAAATAGAAACTCGACTAGAAATCATTTCCTAACACTCTAAAATACACTAAGACTTTATTCTCACTTCTTCTCCTTGGATTGGTCTTTCAAGAACCTATTAACTTTGCATTAAAAATAGTCAAATTTACGCACAAAAGCTCAGATTCTGCAAATAGTTAATTTCCAAGGGGAGAAAGTGCAATATGATCAAATAGGCCTAAAAGTCTAACAAACAAGTCATTTATTCACCTAAAAGGATGTCTCCAAAGGGCTAAGAATTAGAACAAATAGGGAGACATCAAGTACCCAAATATGCATACCTCAGGTGTGATGGAAGCGGCTTTTCTTCTAGTTGCGGGGGAGACTCGATGGATGGTTTCTTTTTAGATACTATCTCCCCAGGTTCTCGGAAAGGCTCGTAGGCGAGATGCCTATGTTTCATAGTTCCGGAATTCAAAGCCGCTACAGTCTCGGTCAATTCTTCCATCAATTCTGGTAAGTCAAGTGTTAGGGCTGCTTGCAAGATATCATTAAAATTCATACAGTCAAACGTTTCTTGCGTAGCTAAATCAAGTATATCCATGCGGAAACACTCTTCAGGAATATCTGGAAACTTCATGGCCCTAAACACGTTGAACTTTACCGTCTCGTCTTGGATTCGTATAGTTAATTCGCCGTTTTCTACATCAATAACAGTACGCCCCGTGGCTAGGAATGGTCGACCCAAGATGATGGGGACATTCCTATCCGCGTCGTATTCAAGAATAACGAAATCAACTGGAAAGATTAACGTACCTGCCTTGACGAGGACATCTTCGATTCGTCCCTCTGGATGAGCGAGGGATCTATCAGCCATCTGTAGGATCATGGAAGTTGGTTTAGCGTTTCCTATCTTCAATTTTTCGAAATTTGACTTGGGCATCAAATTGATACTCGCACCCAAATCACACAAAGCTTTTCCTTGCCACTCATTACCAATAGAAATAGGAATTGTGAAACTCCCAGGATCAAGTAATTTAGGTGGCAACTTACTTTGGCATATAGCGCTGCATTCTTCTGGTAATCCTATCATCTCATTCTCACGGTATGGTCTCTTGTTGGTAATGGCTCTTTTCAGAAATTTAACGTACTTTGGGACATCGTGTATAGCATCTAAGAATGGAACGTTAATATTGAGACCTCGTACCATATTTAAGAACTTCTGATATTTTGCCATGTCTCCTTTCTTCTGAACTCTGGAGGGAAAAGGTGGAGGAGGACGGGTTTCTGTAACATCTTTGGATTTTGGCTTTTCCGGAATCTTCTCCACTTCAATTATCTCAGGCTCATCTTCTTTCTCTTCCACCTCTTTTACCGGTTTCTCCTTCACAGTTGTTTCTTTTTCTTTCATAACGGGAAAAGGTGGGGGTGGAAGATTCTTACCACTTCTAAGGGAGATCGCGTTACATTCATATGGTTTGGGTTCCTCAGTATCACTAGGAAGTTGCCCTTGTGGACGCTGATTCAGTTGTTTGCTAATTTGATTTAGCTGATTCTGGAAAAACTTCATATTTGCTTCGACTGCATTTTGACGTTCCGAAGCTTGTGTCTGAAGAGCAATTAAACTTTCAACTGTTTTCTGAAGGGTAACTACTCCCTCTTGTGGATGGGCAGGTAAGGCTTTTTGGTTTAAAGTTTCATCATAGGTATCCTGAGGAGCTTGCCTTTGTACATAATTACCCTGATTCTGTCCTCCTTGATAATTGTTGTGTGGTCTTGGATTGTAGTTGTTACCTTGGGGACGCGGCTGATACGCGTATGTAGGATTGGCTGCCCCATTAGGATTTGAGTATTGAAACCCAGGATGGTTTCTGTTAGGCTGATATCCATTACCACTTGAATTGAAGTTACCTCTATTGGACATAAACATCACGGATTCTTGGTTATTCGGACAAATTTCCTCATCATGATCATCTACTCTGCAAATCGAGCACATATAAACCTCTTGTGCAGCGTGCACAACTACTTTCTTACCCGAAAATCCTTCTTTTACAGCTAAAGTAAGCTGCTTCAATTGTTTCTCTATAGTATTCTGAATCTTATTCTCAAGCGTAGCAAACTTTTCTACCATATCAACATTATTCACTCCTTTAACCGGTGTTCTCACTGAATTCCACCCCACTTCATTCTTGATTGTTCTTTCCAAAATAATTTTAGCATGAGCGGGTTGAACTTGAAGAAAACCTGCACCACATAGCGTATCCAATTTCTCTCTCGAAGTTCCATCAAGGCCTCTATAGAAGATTTTCAGCTGTTGTTGTTCTGACAAGCCATGAGTGGGAACTTTACGTAAACACATCTGAAATCTTGTCCAACTCTTACCCATAGTTTCATCATATTCTTGACGGAAATGCGTCAAATCTAATTCAGCATCTAATCTCATGTTACTTGGATAATACCTGTCAAAGAAAGTAGTCTCTAATTGGTCCCAGTTGGTTATTTTCGTAGGATCTTGCGTATCGTGCCATTCACTTGCTCCATCAATCACAAAAAATTTAAACGCAGCAAAATACATCTGTTCTCTTGAAACTCCTTGTGTGATATAAGAATCACATATTTGCTTAAACTTCTGTACTGCTCTAAGAGGATCTTCTGATGGTCTTCCACGAAAATTTCCAAAATTTTGGAATGGAGCTAACATACCCGAATCTGGACGGAATCGTGGAACATCAATATCTGGAGCACCTACTCCTATAGCAGGAGCACGGAATGGAACTTCTGGTGGACCATTAGTAAACCACGGATCTGGATTCATTACTATCTGGACTTGAGGATTAGGATTTAGTGGTTGAACTTGAGGAATAACGCCTGGAGCTAAATGTTGACCATTTGCATCTAGCTGGCCTTGTCCATTATTCTGTTGATTCTGAAGGTTGAGATTCTCCATTCTGTTGACTAACTCTTCTACTTCTAAAGCTTCTCGTTCTCTTCTTCTTTTGTTAGCAAGTCTGATCAACGATTCTGGATTACTAAGGATCGGAGGTGTTGGCTCTAGATCCTTGAATTGCCTTCTTCGCATACACCAAACCTAAAAACTTAAAAAAGAAAGACAACCCAAAGCGTAAAACTGAAAAATAAAACTAAAACTAAACTAACAATTAAACTACTAAAGATTAACATCGGGGTCACACGCTACCGTCCCCGGCAGCGGCGCCAAAAACTTGGTGGGTCCTAGGGTGTTATAAAATAAAGTGCTAAATAAAGGAACCACTTAACCGCAAGTGTACGGTTGTCCCAAGTAATATATGATAATCAAGTTCGTTCTCAGGGACGGATTAGGTTCAAACCAAATATTAATCAGAAAGTAGAGATAATTGTTAAACAGAAAAGAAAAGATAATAATTTTTGTTTGGTTTTTTGTAAGATAAAAGATGCAAATAAAGTAAAGACTAAATTAACTAAACAGAAAAGAAATAAAGCAAATAAACGACTAACTTCAGGAAAGAGAGATACTTGATCCTCGCAAAGGAATCCACTTAATCAATGTAATCTATGATATGTTTAAGGGTAGAATTGGAATTATAATATTAGTCGGGATTCTAATATCTCCTAGCCCCCTGTCGGGTGGACCTAGAAGCTATCCTAAAGTATCATAAACACCTGTATGGTCGAAGATGGCTTTTCGGATGATATGATTTTACCTCTTTGGCTATGTAACTAGTTAAGTCTGTCGATCAATAACGGACATTACACGGGTATTACCTAGATCTGTATTCAAACCCCCCTGTCGGATGATCACTTCGCCACTAAAGTGAATAGCCCAAATACTAAAATCTAATTCTAGTTGTTCCTAAAAGAATTAGTAATGAAAACAAAGTAATAACCAATACCTAAAACTCAATTCAATTTAAATCTAACAATCCCAAATTCAAAACATAGAAAACATTAATTAAGGTTCATCCCTTTTATGCGATTCTCAAGTATAAAGAAATTTAGCTCATGATGAAATTAAAAACTAACATAAAAGAAAAGGAATTCATATTCAAATACAAAAGATAATTGAAAAACCTAAAGGGTAGAATGACTATTGTTGGAAGAACAGAATTCCTCCAGCTTCTAGCTTCTTCTCTCCTTCGTGCTCTGACTTGAAAACCTTAAGCCTCTTGTTTAATTCTCTGAAGTGTGTGAAAATAGGAGGTTAAGGGGTGTATTTATAGGTGTTGGAAGACCCTAGGTCGAATTTTTCTTGGAGTGGAAGACAAGTCAAAGACTCTCAAATTCGTAGCTCTAAAAAGGTAAGATTCTGCTGATTTGATTTGGTCATATCTTTTTCAATACTTATCCGTTTGAGAAGTTCCAATATATGAAACTGCTTGTCTTGGAAAGCTCTTTCTATTGGTGCAGACCACTCGTCCATAATCCATGCCAATCTTTTATTATGATTTAATTCCTAAAACGTGGCTGGATTTCAGATTTCAAAAGACAGCTTTATCTTTTCCTCCTTTGAATAAATCTTTACCAAATCTTCTTATTTCCAAGTAAATCTTCTTTCCTTTCATCTTTATCTTGACTTGGCCTCTAAGTAATTACCATTTATCTTTTAAAGCTTCACATTAAATAAATAATTAAACCGCATATGCTTAAAAAGAATAAATCAATAAATCAAGAAAACGAAATAGGAAAGTGTACTCTAAAAATAGAAACTCGACTAGAAATCATTTCCTAACACTCTAAAATACACTAAGACTTTATTCTCACTTTTTCTCCTTGGATTGGTCTTTCATGAAATTCAAGAACCAATTAACTTTGCATTAAAAATAGTCAAATTTACGCACAAAAGCTCAGATTCTGCAAATAGTTAATTTCCAAGGGGAGAAAGTGAAATATGATCAATTAAGCCTAAAAGTCTATTAAATAAGTCATTTATTCACCTAAAAGGATGTCTCCAATGGGCTAATAATTAGAACAAATCGGGAGACATCAATAACGTAATACATCTGCTCCTTTGTAACTCCTCTTACGATATAAGCATCATAGATGTGCATGAATTTCTGAATATATCGGATCGGATCTTGTTGTGCAGCACCGCTAAATTGTCCATGATTTGCAAACTGCGCTAACATCCCTGGATCTAGTCTAAATTTAGCGGCTTGTATTTCTAGAGTGCGGATTCCGCATGGTTGCACTCTAAACGAGATGGGTAACTCAAGTCTCCTTGGATTCTCCATCTGTAAAAATATGTAAAACAGAAACTAAAAGACAAAAGCGTAAAATAGAACTAACTGAAATATAAGCACTAGATATATGAACAAGGACTAACGATGTAGTCCCCGGCAGCGGTGCCAAAAACTTGGTGTCGCCTAAGGTGTTATAAAATAATAGATAAATAAGTGCAAATAAACACCCTAGGCTAGCACGGTTCTACAAGTATACAGGACGTATGCAAGTTTTAATGAATAAGTAGAATTCGTTCCTCAGAGACTATGGAGGTTAAGACGAACTTATGCAAATATTCAAGTGCAAATATTAAAAAGCTAGAACAACTAATATGCAAGAAAATAAGAGAAAAGAGATTTTGGTTTTCTTTGAAAACTCGAAATTAAACTAAGAAAGTAAAAGACAGAAAATTGAATAAAAGAGAGAAGCAAGTAGTATGAGAGTTTAGCTCGAGATATTAGCAAGTAATCCCCACTAGTTTTGGTTATTCTATTGTCTAAGGGTGAATTATGTATTATGAAATAATCAGGATTCTAAATTTCCATACCTTAGACCTTGAGAGGGACTAAGGGGGCTACAGACACATCATGATGCAGCATAAACCTAGGGTAATCAAGCACCACCAAGGCCCTAAGCAATTCAATTCCAAACATGATGACAGTGGTAAAAACATACCCTAATGATTATCTAGTTAGGTTGATTTGTCAGGTCTAAACCTTGTTCTAGACGTTATGTGGTGTTTCAATAGTTAAACACCCAGCTAAGGTGGTCATCTAACTACTATTAAGGTAATCCTATACGTTTCGCACCGCAAGGAAAACAGACAATAAATCAAAACACATAAACATAACATAAAACATAAATTCCAATTAAATACCGTAGTATCCCAAATCAAATAAAGAAACTAGGGTTCATATATAAATGCTAAATCTCAAGCTAAAAGTAAATTAGTTCATATTAGAGAAAGAAAAGAAAGAAATTACAAATTTAAAGGTTGGAGAAGACATAATACGGTGTTCTGCTCCTTCCAGACTTTATTCTCTTGTGTTGCAGCTTCCTCTTGGCTTAAGGTTTTGCCAAGGATGATTTTTCTAATGATAATAGGTCGTATTTATATTTTATAGGAAGACCTAATCGTTTTCTTGAAGGAAAAGGTAAGTGTTGGACTCCAAGCCCAACTCAAATTCGTAGCCCAAAAACATGGAATCAGCCCCGTTTTTGTTTTGGTCCTAACAGCTTCAATTCTTATCCGTTTGACGCGTATGAGTAGTCGAAATTCATCGTCTCGGAAAGATATTTAACTTTGCTCTTGACCGTTCTTCAAATTCCTCACCGATTTTGAGATATGAGCCGATTTGTGGTCATAGTTGGTGAAATTCAGATTTATGGCAGCTTTTCCTTTTCCATATTTTTAGATTTTACTTCCTTATCTTCGATTTCCATGTTTATCTTCTTTCCTTTAGCTCTTAGAATTTGACTTGGACTCTAATTAATTACCATATATCTTTAAAGCTTCACACTAAATAAGTAATTAAACCCAATATGCTCTAAAAATAATAGACAATATTCAAGACACAAAATAGGAAAGTGTACTAAATCATGATAAAATCGACCTATACTTTAATAAATACGCCTAAAATGATGTCTCCAAGTAGGATTAATTCATGACAAATAGGGAGACATCAAAAATCAAGCTTGGAGGATTTCCTAAAATCCTTACTCTTTGCTTTTTAAAGTACTCAAGGGGATTTATATTCCGAATTTTGATACGTGGAACACTAAACATAAAATTAGGCGTTCGTGGAGTTGGAAGTATATATTAAAGTCTTATGTTTTTTAAAGAAGAATTCATTTAGTAGATTGGGAATGGGCTCAAAATTAATATCTGGAATGATGTTTGGATCAACAAAGGATATAAATTAGATAAACCTAAAAATTGTAGCCTGACTAAAGTGGTAGAATGCTTTAAACTTGACATGTCTATTAGCAATTCGATACACTTAGTCAATTTTGTATAAGTACGAATTTGACAGATATTAGGAAAATTACAATTTTACATCTTCATAAAGAGGATACAATCATATGGCTGGATATGAAAGATGGAAAATATTCCACAAAATCCAGTTATTATCGCCTGGTTCAAAAAGAGTGTGAAAAAGATAATCAATCTTATCATGACAGAGAAAGGGCTAATAAGACACTTTGGAATTTAATTTGGTATTCAAACGTTCCACTTAAGATCCAAAATTTCATATGGGAAATCCGTAATAATGCTATTCCGACCAAAAGTAATTTTCAGAGAAGAAAATGTCTTGATTCAGATTTGCATGAATGGTGTGAAACAGAATCTGAAACCGTTTAGCATTTACTTATCAAATGACCCTTTAGGAAAGGAGTATGGGCCAACTCCCAACTTCAAATAAAAATTAAGGAGATTTTTAACGGTGAAATTGGGGACTAGATTCAACATATCATTGCAAGTTACACTAACAATGGATGGGATAGTATGTTAGTTACAACAACGATCTTTGGCAGACCTTAAAACATTTGGAAAGCTAGAATTAACGGGTTCTTTGAGAAAAATACAGTGGAATAATTGGGAGATTAATGACAAGACTAAATCACTTATTAAACATCTTTTGGGGAATAATGTCGGAATAGATTGAATGGATCCTAACAGGAGCAAACTCACTAATCAAGAAACGGAGGAAGGAAATACTCTATTAGAAGATGATATGGATACTATCTGGCTTAATGATGCTACTTTCCGAAATAGTTAAGAACCGGCTAGCATGGTATCAATCGCAGTTAATAAAAAGGGAATAGTCAAACAAGAGATTTCAAAGAAGGCAAAAATTTATTGTGTTTTGGAGGGGGAGGTTTGGGTTGTCCTCCTTGCCATGAGATTTGTAGAAGATCTTAATCTCCATAGTAGTTCTTTCTACTCTGATAATAACCTTGAAGTTACTCAAGGTATTAATTCTAGGAAATGAATCAATTAGAGAATTCGTCCTATGGTCTCTGAGAGATGGAGGTGGATGGATCGAGTCCCAGATTGGAAAGTCATTCACATCAAGCGATAGTTCAATGGTGTGGCAAAAAAGTTAGCTAAGTGTGTTAGGCTCAACATTGATGTCTCTGGATGCCCTTACGGATCAATTATTGACTTTTTTAGTAGTGGAGGTATCGGCTAAATTTGTACGTTATCTTTTTTACCTTGAAAAAAGAAAAACTTATTTCTATTAAATTTTGAGTGTCGAATGTCCCTAGAGAATTTTTCTCCCTAAAGAATTTCCCAAACAAAATCTGCCAAATCCTGGCTGAGTTGGTAGTTTTGGTAGGAGGAATTTGTGTAGGCCACAGTGAAATTCCTTGTAATCTCATGAAGTATAGCCCTACATTTAGTGCTGGTTGGACAAGGTTTTCTTGTGAAAATGAATTGGAAGTGGATGATGGTCTTATCTTCCAATTAGTGAGCCAATGCAAACTTAAAGGTAATTATTTTATTGTTCTACAATATCATTCCTGCTATATTAATCCCTCTAGACTTGATGTACTTATAAAAACATATGGCATAAGTATTCTGTAGGTCCATATTGCAAGATATGTTGTTTTAGATTCTTCGTAGTTTTAGTTTTTGCAAAAGTATGTTCCAGTTAAAGATGGTATTTTATGAGAATTACTGAGAAGACTTTATTTGCAGGTTCACACATTTAGACAAGATGTTTCAATTGATGGTGATCAGGGCCGGTCCTGATAGGAGGCCAACGAGGCCATGGCCTTAGGTCCTCCCAAATTCTTACAACTTTTAGGGCCCTTTAATTTCTTTTCATACATAATATAGTTTTTTCTATTTAAAAAAGACTTAATTTTGGCCCAACTTAAAACAAAAATTCATACCTAATATAGTTTTTTCTATTTAAAAAAGGTCCAATTTTAGACCAACTTAAAACAAAAATTATAGTCTTTCTTTTTTGTTTTTAAAAACATTGTTTAATTAAGTTAAGTAAAAAAAAATATCCTATATAATACTACATAAATTAAGGGACCATTTTTTAAAGTTTGTATTGGGTCCCCGAAATGTAGGACCGGCCCTTATGGTGATGTATCCCTTGGCCTCATAAATATGATTGATAATGTAAAAGAAAGCAATCATGGTAAATCCTTGTATTATTGGTCTTGTTATGGCTTGTGACATAAATTTGCAATCTAACTTATTGAAAACAACCCAATACTTACCGATGAATCAAAATATATCTTCATGAGCGATGCATCTTTTAAAAGGGATTATGAACCGACAGGTATAGCAGCAATTGCTATTGATAAGGAATGAAAAGTTGCTCACAAGATTGTCTCCAGACAGATAGTTAGAAGCCCCATTGAAGGTGAATGTTGGGTGGTCCTTCTCGCGATGAGAAAGGCTGCTAGTTGTAATCTCCGGAGTGTCTCCTTTTACTCCGATAACCTTGAAGTCATTCAAGGTATAGCTGAACGAACAGGTCTTCGATGGCAAATTCATCCTTTCATTGCCGAAATGAGGAACTGGCTCACGAAGTTCCCTTATTGGAAGGTTAACTTCGTTAACAGGAAGTTTAACAGTGTTACGGATCTCACAGCTAAGAGTGCAAGACGCAACATCGATACATCTAAGTGGAAGAATGGATCTTTAAATGATTTTTATGTTTTCCTTAAGTCTTTATATAAACGCTCGTGATTAATATATTTTATTTGACAAAAAAAGAAAAGAGTTGATGACTTCTCTCTCTCCAACTGAATCTGCTTCTAATTTTCATTTCACTTTTTATTACATGCAATAAGTTATGATGAAATAAGATCTAAATACTTCTTGGATTTATATGTATTATACAGTTACTAAACAACTAAGGTGGTGTTGATTGCTAAAGTTTCCTTTAAAAATAGTGTAATGGTTTTTTTTCCATATTAATGATGGTTGATAACATTCTTTCCAAATCATTTCCAAAAATTATCACTGATGCGTGAAATTTTTCTCTATAAAATTAAGTTACTTTCCACGTATATTAGTTCATTTCATTAACATTCCCATAGAAAATGTTTGATTTTCAACCAAAAAAACTATTAAATAGCGCATAACTTTTTCATATGGATAATATTTCCTGGGAAAAAATTACATAGAATTAAATTATTTTCCATCCAATTTTCATTGTGAAATCAAACCCAACCTAATTATTCATAACTAGGTGATAACAATTAACTATTCCGCATCTGACAGTGATATAATCCTCAAGCTTGCATTCATATTTCTTGTTGGTCAAAGGATTTCTCAAGTGACACAATGTAAGGCGCTAAACTGGCAATTGGATGTGACACTAAGAACTAAGTAGAGTCTTAATCCTACACAACAAGCTCAAGTTGACCTTCAAGGTAACATGAGTACTCACGTGACGATTCATGTAGTTAGTATGTCAAGAAAATCATCATGTCTCTATAACGATTCACTTCCAAAAGTTATAGCAAATCGAGTTCAACAACTGTTTACATGAATTTTCATACGGGTACAAGAGTGACTATACACCATCGAAAAATATCTTTTCTCATATATGTTTCCTTTGTTATACCCCCAACTAATACATTACACCTTAAATAAATTGAGCCATTGGTACTTGCGTTATACTAATATAAAAAAAATTGTAAAGTGAAAATAATAAATAAAAATTGTGCAAAAGCTTGCTCCTCAAGCTCATTCGAATCAAGTAGGGAAAGTTTTGCATATTAATACTACTTTTAGGCAGCCACATTTGTTGACTAGTCAACAACAATTAAAGACAATTCATTTGAATCAAAAAGTGCAAGGTAATGCTACTTTTCAGCAGCAACACGTAGGGACTACTCAAAAAGTGATTAATGGCCAGCACATGCAAATTGTTACTACTCCTACTCGGCCGCAACTCCTTGCCGATAAAGCTGTCTATGTAGCAGCTCTTCAACAGCAACAGATTGTTACTGCAAAATTACCAAATATTGAGCAGAGCAACTCTATTAACCATATGAGGCAGTTTTCTACTCCAACTAAGGTTAAAAGAGCGAAATCACTTGATTTAAATTTTATTCCGGAAAGTGATAGTAGTTGCGAGATACGGGCTATCCGAGTAGGGTCTAACTCACGCTCCGCTGCTATGGTAATTTTCTCGGATTTAGAAGGGAATAACGTAGTAATTGACGGGAAAGAAAAATCGAAGAATCCAATTGAAGATTCCTTCGAGATGGTAGTGAGTAAGAAAACTAAAAAAAGAGAAGCGAGTTACAAAAAACTCACGTTAGCTAAAAATGAATATATGTGGCAAAAGAAGCAATATTGGAAGGCACGTAGAGCTAATATTAAACGCTCAAATATGGGGAAACCCACCGAAAGTTGTAAATGATTATTACGACTTGGAATTTAAGGGGTTTCGGCTCAACCCATAAAAAGCTAGGGGTAAAAGATTTAATTAAAAAGAAAAATATAGATGTGATGGGTATATTGGAAACAAAGAGTAATACTAATAAAGTGGATTTATTTATGAATAACATGCTCAAAGGGTGGAAGAGTGTTAATAACTTCGACTTAATAGAGCATGGGAGAATCCTTATAGTTTGGGATCCGGATAAAGTACAAGTTGAGATTATCGAGAGAACATCTCAAGCTATACATTGCAAGATCGTGTGTAAGGTAACATCTCTTAGTTTATATACTTCGTTTATTTACGGACTAAATGATATAAGATTGAGAAGAAACTTGTGGAAAAATCTAATTGATTTTTCCGCTACTTTCGATGATTCGTGGCTTCTTTTGGGTGATTTCAACAATATATTAGCTTTTAATGAAAGGATTAGAGGACAAAATGTTACGGTGGGTGATTTTCAAGAATTTGCGGATTGTTGTAATCACTTAGGCCTAGAGGATATACAATATACCGGTCAATTCTTTACATGGGATAATAACCATGTTCTTAGTAAGATTGATAGAGCTTTGGGTAATCGTAAGCTAGATGAATCGAATCATTATATTCAAGCCGAATTTTTACCGAAATCTAGTGTATCCGACCATTCACCTTGTATAGTTAATATTTTTTTACAAAATGTTACTAGGATTGTTCCTTTCCGTTTCTTTGATATGTGGGTGCAACATGAAGATTATTATGTAACGGTTGAAGATGGATGGAACAAGACCATGGTCGTGGGTACTAAACAATATATCCTATGTAAAAAAATGAAAGCTTTGAAGTTCGACTTGAGGGAATTAAATAAGATCCACTTTTCTCATATTTCCGCAAGGGCAAAGAAAGCTAAGGAGGATCTTGAAATAGCCGAGGTACATTTCCAACAAAATTTACCTACTTCTTCATTTGATAACTTGGTTGAGATTCGGGAGAGATCTAAAACTCTTGAAATGGCCGAGATTAGTTTTCTTAAACAAAAGGCTAAGCTCGGTTATTCCCTTAAGAGTGATAGGTGTACTAAATTGTTCCATGGGCTCCTTAAAAGTAAAAATAGAAGAAGATTTATTCCGAATATTTTAAAGGAAAGCGGTGATTTAACTACTTCTAAAGATCAAGTCAATGATACTTTCCTAAATTATTTCAAAGGTTTATTTGGTGCTAAAGATAATACGACACATATTAATTCCGATGTATTTGATTATGGAAGTAAAATTACTTTAGAGCAAGGAGAAGATATGTGCCGTGACATAACCGATTTGGAGATTAAAGAAGCTATTTTTAAAATAGCGAATGATAAAGCGCCCGGACCCGATGGTTACTCCTCATTATTTTTTAAGAGTGCGTGGAATATTATTGGGGAAGATGTTATCTTAGCGGTACGTGAATTCTTTACCTCCGGTTTTTTACTTAAGCAATCAAATACTACTCTTATTGCTTTAATTCCGAAGATAGATGATCCAAAAAGTGTTGATAATTTTCGGCCTATTTCGTGTTGTAACGTGGTTTATAAAGCGATTACTATGATATTAGCGGATAGATTGAAACCTTGTTTAAATATTATAGTGGATAAAGCCCAAAATGCGTTTGTTGAGGGTAGATCTATGATAGAAAATATTCACCTTATGCAAGAACTATTTCGAGGTTATAATAATCAAAGTAGCTCATCAAGATGTACTATTAAAATTGATTTTAGAAAGGCGTATGACTCTATATCATGGGACTTTATTTATGAAGTTTTAAAGGGATTAAAGTTTCCGGAAAAAATAGTAAATTGGATTATGGTGTGTGTTTCATCTCCGTTTTACTCTTTGGCTATAAATGGAGAAGTGCATGGTTTTTTTAAAGGCGAAAAAGGCTTAAGACAAGGTGATCCTATGTCTCCTTATCTATTTATTCTCTGTCTTGAATATTTCTCTAGGCTTTTAAAAAAAATACTTGTATTGGTTTTAATTATCATCCCAAATGTGAGAAGGAAAAAATAACACATTTAGTTTTTGCGGACGATTTAATGTTACTCTCTAAAGGTGATAAAGGTTCGATTAAGATTCTTATGGATAGTTTAAATGAGTTTGGAGATGTTTCGGGGCTTCGTTTAAATGTTGAAAAATCTAATATTTATTACATAGGTATCTCAAATGATGATTTGATTAATGGGATTATACCTACGAATTTTGAGAAAGGGATTATGCCTTTTCGTTATTTAGGGGTCCCGCTAGGATCTTCCGTATTATTATCGAGAGACTATAAACCTCTTTTTGATAAATTGGAAGGTTATGTTAGGAGTTGGAGAGCCTCTTCACTCTCATTTGCGGGTAGATTGGAATTGATTAGATCGGTTCTTCAAGGGGTGATATGTTTTTGGTTTACGATTTTCTCGGTTCCGATTGGTGTTAAAGAGAGAATTATTAGTATTTGCCGTAATTTTTATTGGGATAATAAGCCACCCCAAGTTAGTTGGAAAAATATTTGTATGCCTAAAAATGAAGGGGGGCTTGGATTAAAAGATTTTGAAGCATGGAATAAAACTTTACTTCTAAAGATGATTTGGAAAATAGTGGAAAATAAAGAATCACTTTGGATTAGGTGGATTCATGGTGAGTATTTTAATAGTAGTGGTTTTTGGGAATGGATTCCTAAAAATAGTAATTCCCCACTTTTGAAAAATATTTGGGAGTTAAAAGAAATTATACGTGGGTCCCTAGGTGAAGAAGGAAGAAAAGAAATATTAGCTTTATGGTTTGCTTCCGTTAAGGCGCCCCGATCAACATATGAGGTAAATACAATTGAGTTTTATGATGTATATAAATTCCCTTATGATTTATTTCGTCGTAAAGCTTTTATTAAACCTTGGGCAAATATTGTGTGGGATCCGAGTGTATTTCCGAAACATGCAATCATTGTATGGATGACATTAAAAGAAAGACTCAACACTAAGAATAGGATTACTTATATGGAACTTGATCCACTTTGTGATTTGTGTAAGGAAGATTTTGAATCGAATAGGCATTTATTTTTTGAATGCTCTTTTGCTAAGGCTATATGGGATGATATAAAAATGTGGCTTGGACTAGACAAGGAAATGAACACTATTCTAAGCGCTTTGAAATGGCTTAAAAAATTAAAAGCTAGAGAGAATTGGAGAAGAAAGGCTTGGAAAGTGGGTTTTGGAGCTACCGTGTATTGTATTTGGACGGCAAGAAATCACCTAGCCATGAGAGGTGTTTCCAAGACTAGAGAAATAGTAACCAAGGAAATTAAATGGTGTGTTTATTCAATCTTATTTTCCTTGTTCCCTCGTCATTCTTTTTTGGATGTGAGTGGAAGGCTAGCTTGTATTAGTATAGTATGAGGTAGTCGTTTTTATATTCCTTGTTGCTACCTTAAGCTTTCGAGCCTAGGTAGGTAACACCCATGTATAGTGTACAGTTTTGATATTTTAATACAACCGTTTACCCGACCCAAAAAAAAAAAAAAAAAATAAATAAATAAAAATGAGCAAGAATTAAAATATTAATCAATTAATTGAAAATATAATACTTTTTACTCGTCACATTTTTTTTGTTTTACTCTTTGTTTTACTAATTTATTTTTGTTTTTTGAAAATATAACTTGATAATATTTTTCTTTTATTATCTGATTTTTTTCTTTTATATTAATTGACTTTTTTGATATTTTTTATGTTAAATTTTTATATAAGAAATTAAAATTAACTTTAAATAAGTCTAATGTACTTTGGTTTTTTTCTTCTAAAATTCATATTTATTTTTGCTAAATTTGATTATAAAAATATATATTTGATTTTTTTAGTGGATAACTATGAATTACATATTACCATTTAAAATTATTTATTAAAGAATATTTTTATAATAATAATTAATAATTAATTTTAAATTAATTTTAAATATTCTTTTAATGAATTATGCGTTGAATATATAAGTAAAATAATTAAATGAAATTTTAAAATATTAATAAATTAGTTGAAATAAAAAAAGTTATTGAAATATATTTGTATAGGGGTCCTGAAAATTGGGAGGGTTGTTGGAGCAAAATTCTTTTTAGAAGTTAATATTTGAGAGAAAGTTGATATTTGATCCCAATTGTAGCTAAAAGTTTAATAAACTGTTATGGACTGGGACTAAGACTAAGTCAAAAATTCGTAAGAATTTGGCTGCACATGTCATTGTTACCAAAGTAATTTATAACTTTCTCATATGAACCTACGTGAACTAAATTTCAAGAGCTGTCCATTGGCATAAGAACTAACCTCTAATTTGTCACTAATCGTTCTAGGCAATTTTTGCAAGCTAGTGGTGGTTTGAATTTAAACTTTTTGTGCTATTTATGCTAACTTTGTGACATTCACTGACTTTTTTTATATCCTTCCTAACTTTCATAAGCTCTTTCTTAGCTTTTATACTCCTTAGCTCTCTTGCTTTAATCTCTGGATTTCCCACATTTTGATGAGCTACACACTTAGTGCACAAATCATCTCAAAATGTTCCAAAACAAGTATAAATCCATAAATAAACCAATAACTCAAAATATAGAATATAAAGGAATAAGCCCCACACTAAAACACTAAAACCCCTACAAATGATATCTCGTAAATTTATAAATTTATTACAGAATACGAGATAGCAAGAAAATATATCAAACACTTAGTGATATAGAGAGAAAGAGGTAGTTAGGAAGATAAAATCTTAGCTAAAGACAAAACAAATACGAAACATAAAGTAAATAGAAAAGATAGAGATTAGCAATTATTTAGAATGGTTTGGTTATCCTACGTCCATTATCTAAGGTAATTTTCTTGGATTCGAGTTTATTTAAGGTGAGATACAAACCAAATAAACATGAGATATGTTCCAACTAAATCATAACCCGAATTCGAATACTTCAAATAAAACTCCATTATGTAATCACCTACCCAAGTAATTACTTAACTGCCAAACAAAATGACTTTCACTTATGTTTTCAAACTCCACAATGCATGTATTTTTGGCAAAATCGACTTTCTCGTTACAATTCATTGAGGTATTAAAGAAGTATGGCTATCGTAACATTAAGACTTAAGACATAACCGTGAATGTTTATAATCCTAAGTTTGAAAGTCTTAACAGATTTTTGAAACATTTCTAATATAATACTTCAAATAATAATTTATTTACTTTTTGGTCGGACTTCAAATAATAAATCAAAGTGAACTTTTTGAGTGATGACTGATGAATCTATTCTATGTTTGAAAGTCTTGACAAATTATCCTTTGAGTTTTTGTGTATTGCTTTACCAGGTATGGTCTCAAATTATTGATACATTGCTTAATTTATTAAGAGAAACCTACCATCTCTATTAGACAACGAAAAAATTGGTGGAATGCAAAGTATTAAAAAAGAACTCAGCAATCATTGGTTGGTCATTCTCATATTCCTAGCAAGAGTATATCATAAACCATATATTACACTCTCATTTATTACCATGTAAGTTTCAAAAAGGTTAATAACCTCTTAATAAATCTTAAAACAGACAAAATCCCACATTTGTATTTGCTTGCAAACCTTTAAGTCCAATTTTTCCTGGTTTTTTAAAGAGTCTAATAATGTTATTACAACAGTTCAGTAAGTGTTCATAACATTTACCCAAAACACCCTTCCCATTACTCATACAAAAAATGTATATAAAACTATGAAAGTATTACAAAGCTGAACTTAAGCGATTAAGATCCACAAACCCAGCAAGCACAACCTTATTTCGTTCTTTCACCTTCACTTGGTATAATACTCTGCACATTTTCCATTCCCTTTAAATAATTCTTTAAAAACAAAATTCATTAAATACTTTACTTTACCTCAAGCCTTGAAACCACATTTCTGTTAATAAAGTTTCACCAGGATAAACATGTAAAAGAAATCTAGCTGATATATTCTTAATCATATCTTGTTCACCTCTACATATACATCTAATAATAGCTCTCACTGCAAAACCCAGTGTACATAATCCATGTAGTATCGGCCGAGAAAATCTACCCACAAGTGTAAGTAAAATTCTTACGCTTTATATAAAATAAATAAAAAAATTATAAAATTAAAGAATTAAGTTACCCTGCAATGTGTGCAACCTTAGGATCTGAATGTAGAGGATTATAATCACCAGAGAGTCTATAAAGCAAAGCCTGTGATAGCTGTGAACAATCTTCATAACTAGCAAATGGAGGACTATTTGGGATTTTTGAGGTTGTCTTATTTGATGAATACTTTGAATACGAGAAGATTTTTGATGATTTTGAAAAACCACCAGCACCTCTTAAGTAAATAGTTGTCCTACAAAAGTAACAACATGTATAAATAACTTTTTATCATCTGTCTAATTTAAAAAAAGTACTTACATGTTCTTGCATAAAAGTTCGTTAGACTCTTTCTCGTAACTTAAAATTTCAACTTCAAGTACAGCTGCTTTACCTTCATTGAATCATTGAATTAGAGATCTTTTTACATTAATTTTATTTAATTATTTTGAAGCATACCTTTATCATGTAGTCCTACAACGCTTGTTTTGCTTTGTATCTGTAATAACAAAATAATTGATAAATTAAGATGTAACAATAATAAAGATTTTACATATTAATAAATTAAATATGAAAAAAAAAATTAGTTTAGGATCTTACACAACCACTAGAAGGAAGTTGTTTGAACATTTCAATGTAATGTTGTCCATGCAATAAAAGACGTGTATCAAATCTGCTCAGAGGAGAGAACAAGAATATTATTAAGCTAATAACTATAAGAATATGAAAATAAAAAGGGGAAAATTTAATTTAGCTTTACAAATACTTACTTTAGACCCGGTATATTCTCCAATTGCGAGACGATTCCACGAGAGAATAAAGTAGAAAAGGTGGGTAAAACCTGAATGTGATGAAGATTGTAAATGGGTATGAATTCTATAATATTCATTCTCAAAGGCTTGGATAATCAATAATAGTAAATATTTTAATAAAAAAAATTAAAATCGGTACCTGAATAAATTGTTGGCCATGAGGATTGTAAAGATATTTGAGGTCATGTTCATCTACAGCATCTTTTAAACAAGCACCCACACCGAGTGCATATAATGCAGCATCACTAAACCCAGTTCACAAACAGAATTGTCAATTTCTTATGTATATTACTTATAAAGGAAACGAAAAGTTTATTGAAAAGATCGAAGCGTTTTTGTAAGGTAAGATACCTTTCTGTGTATTTGAAGGTAGTCTGCAAATTATAATACAAAAGTATAAATTGATGTTGAAAAAGATGGTTATTAAAGCTTAAAAGTAAAAAGAGTTAGAAAGTTCGATTGGATTTGATTCATACCTCCGGAAATTTGTGAGAAATGATTTGTTGAGGATCAAAGAGTGATCTGTCCCCCATAGTTGAATTATTTTGGTGGACCAGAAAAGCTTCCGAATTTCTTTTTATTGTTGTGAAATTCACCCCTTTTTTCTTTTTTTTTCTTCTGTTGGGACATTCTTACTCTCACTTACACCTATTTATCCCTGATTGTTTTTTATTAATGAGCAAATAATTAAAAAAAATAAAAAAATCATTACTATCTTTTAATATGTCATTTTTATACCATCATTATCTTTTATGTTATTTTTAGACGAGTCTTTTATTTTTGGGTCAATTACCTATAGGGTCTTAAAGATTATTGTAGTGACACATAAGAGCTAGTCAATTCCTCTCTCTTTTTTAGAGGCCAATAAGATATTCAATGTCATAACTACTCTTCTAGTGCATATAAGACAAAAAAATAGATTATTTTTCTCTCCTCCACTACCATTATTCTCTCACCTCTATTACCATTAATCTCTCTCCTCCTTTATCATTTTTTCTCTCTCCTGCTTCATTAATCATCAAATAATTTCCAGCTCCGGCCACCTCCGGCCACTGCCGGAAAAAGTTCTGAGTATGGAATAAAGTTCTGAGTATGGAAAAAGTTCTGAGTATGGAATAAAGTTCTGAGCATACAATAAAGTTCTGAGCGTGGAAAAAAGTTCTGAGCATGGAAAAAGTACTGAGCATGAAAAAAATTGCTAAGTATCGAAAAAAGTTCTGAGTATCGAAAAAAATGCTGAGTATTCGAATTTTTTTGTTGAATGACTTTACTAGAGCATGCTCAGTAACTTGCTGAGTGTTTTTTGCATAATCTGTAAATTTACTGAATATTTCTCGTATAATCAGTAAAGTGCTGAGCATTTAGACAAAAATTATTTAGTTTAATACAAAAATCTATTTTACATTACAAAATTAAATTACTACATTATAATCACATTAATAAACTACAATTACAATAAAAAGCTAATTACACAAAAAAGTAGTAAATAATTTCTTCACAAATTACATCATTTACATAAAAAAAACCAACAAAGAAAATGCTATGATGCGTAGCATCTTTTGGAACAAAAAAAAAGGTAGCATCTTGTACACCAAAAAGTCATCAATCAGAAAAAAGATTTGGAAAAAAAAAAAAAAGTAGATCACGCAACAACCGCATGTGATTGAATGGATTTTGACCATTTCAAATTTGATCCACCAACGCTTTTTTTTGTCATTAATTTACCAAGAGCGTGTGGCCTATAAGCAGCAGCAACCCACATCAAATTAGTAAAATACAGAGTAGGTTTATTGATGCACTTAAGGATGAAAATAATAAAGTCAGAAGGGTCGAAGGCGCTGCTTCTTTGTTTGTGAAGAATAAACATTCCGGCGGTGAGTAACTCACTACAAACCGAACAGATCTAAAGAGAAGATGTAAAGCAGACTAGAGAATAACAACTCACTGTGATTCAACTGTTGCACTACTCCGAATCACAGATCTAACGCAGCACGAATAGATCTTCCGATTTGGTGTCTTCGCGAAGCTCAATCTTCACCGGTGTTGCTTTGCTCTGGTAGAAGACGAACGGATTTGGAGGTGCTTTGGAAGCTTTGACGTGAAAGAGATGGGAGGAGAGAGATAAGAGGAGAGAGATGAGAAAGAAATACTAAATATTAGGTTTTACAAATATTTGATTAAATAAGTATATATAGAGAAATAAAAATAAAAAGAGGTAAAAAAGTAATTGATTTTTTGGCTTGTAGTGTTAAAATTAGTTTGTGGCCTTTAATAAGAAGAGGCTAAAGAGCCGGTCTTGTTAGGTCACGAGGTGGTGTTTTCAAGACCCTTTGGGTAATAATCTCTTTATTTTTTAAGGCTTTTTGTTTTTTTTTTGTCTAAAAGCTTATATTAATCAACGGAAACAAATTACAAAGGAGTTAGCCTATCCCCGAGGGGGACGAATCAAGGCTAACTAATTTAGCTAGTTCTACGGGAATTGGGTATAGGCAGAAATCAAAAACTTCACCAAATGGCAAATTCCTACACACCCAATCCGCTACTCTATTTTTCTCTCTACAAATGAGGGAGAATTTAGGATTACAAAATTCGGAGACATAGTAAATACTTCTAACAATGTTCATAATACTAGGAAAATTAAAATTGCGATTACAAGTTAAAGGACTCATAAGCTGCGAGTTGTCATTTTCCACAATTACAGGAAAATTGTTGAGTTCCTTAGCCCATAGACAAGCCTTTAGAATCCCCAACGCTTCAGCTTCAAGTACACTTGTAGCGCTTATTCTCCAAACCATGCATCTGATGAGTTTACCTTGGTGATCCCTGGCAACACAATATATATTACTATTATTATTAGTAAATGAGGCATAGTGTTTATTTTGCTAATATTAGGTGGTGGGGGGATCCACTTACTACTCTTTTCAACTTTAGTAAACTCTTTGCTTTTAAGTTCCAATTCTTTCTTTTTACTTTGGAAATCCTTCAGAATATTACTTTCATCATTAGGAGTTATTTCTTTTTCACCCTTTATTGTTTGCGCTTTAGAATATATTAAAACATCCTTAGAATTAACTGCTAAGTACTCGCTCCACATTTGTGTTGCTTTTGATATTGTTAATATAGGGTCCAATTTTTTTCTATTAAAGACAAATAAATTTCTATCCTTCCAAATATTCCAGGCTATGATGCAACCCAATTCAATTAAATAGCTATCTTTACTTGTCTCTTTAGCCATTGGTTTTAAGATATTAGCCTCCGCTCCACCACAACCATGACAACCACGAAAAAAACCGTAACTCCATACTGCCTCTAGCCAGCACCACCACTCCAAGTCATCTTCGAACCGCAAAATAGCAAAACTGTTGTGACCACTGGATATGACTTTGAACGATGCTTGAGCTTTGTTCTAAAACACGGCGCGAGTAGGGAAAGGGGGGTTGAGAGTTATAGCATGTGTTTTTTTTACTTTTTTAGGTTTTAGGATTTGAATGGGTTTATATATAAGAGTACTTGTTGTTGTATGAATATATCATATTTTGAATTTTAATTAATCTTTAGTAAAAATAGAATATAAGAATGTTACCTTTATTTATTAAAGGGGGGTTCTCTAAAACTTGATGAGGAAATATATCAAAAATGTGTAAACGATGTAATGGTTGCAGAATGGAACAAACACCGTTACATGCAAAATAACATAAATATTAACAAAAATATCAACGAAATCCATTTTTTGGAAACTTGGGACTATTAAAAGTATACTTTCATATCTTGGGTATCAAAAAGTCCAATTGTGTAGGGGTACTGTATAAAGCATTTTTGTTAATTTTTTTTTTTTTTTTTGATTTAGGACCATAGAAGCCCAAGTGATTAGCGTCCTCTTAGAACAAAAAAGATAAGCGCCCTCTTGGAATATAGCAAATAGCTAAAGCAAATTTAAGCGTCAAGCATAAGAAAATTAAGCCTAAATAATTCAAAAATAATCTCTACAAAAACCTCACAGCAACCAACAATACTATCATCTATTGCCTAAATTACTCTAATGAAGCTACAGGACTGGTAGAATACACGAGGAATTTATCTAGTATTAAGTATTAACATCTTTCAAAAATCTTGTAGAGTTTCTCCAATGAAGCAACCTGAAGATGCAAAATCATGATTATTTCTTAATGCACCACAATCTAAGAAACAAGTATTATTATTTATACCTGAACAAAAGTTCCATCAGTAGCCATTGAAGTAGGGGGTTTAAAAAAGAGTTTCAAAGCAGGAAAAAGAACATGTTGAATAGACCATTCACGCTGAGCCCATGCATTTTCAGCCTCAGATATCAATTCATGATCTAAATCCAAATTTTCCTCCATTTCATTATTAATCTCTTCTAAAGAGCTCACACTATTAGTAAGCACTTGCTTCTTATATATTTGCAAATTATCACCAGATGGATTAGGCAATAAAGGAGGTTGCATTGCATAAAACTCTCCAAGAGCAGCAGCAATTGTTTGAAAACAATTTTTCTCATTTTCCCAATCAACCTTCAAATTTAAATTAAATTAACAGTTTGAACAAAAAGAAAAGAATAAACGAAACTTACATCATTTCCTAAACAAAGCACAAACTCAGGAGCTCTATCCATATCAGGTGAGTACTGGTCAAGTATAATGGGAAGCCTCGATAAATTACCGTCTGAATCGATATGAATACTAAAATACTCATCTAGCATTTCACACTTTTGCTTCAGTAGTTCTGCATTCATCTAAAAACACATAAAACAATACCACAATTAATAAAGAAATTATACTATTTAGAGTAAATACCATTTTTGCCCCCTGGGTTTATACCCGATTGACAGGTTACCCCAAAAAGTTTAAAATGCGACTCATTGCCCCCTAAGAGTCACTTTTGTGCCTCGTTACCCCCTGGTCGTGTTTTCCATCCATTTCTGCCGTTAAATCTGACGTGGCATTTCCATGTCATTTTTTTTTTTTAATCCTAATACTAATTAACCATTTAATTAACTTAAAACAAGGGTAAAAAAGAAATTTTATAACAGTTTTAATATTATTATTTTATTATTTATATTTAATATTATAAAAACTATTTATAAAATTTCTTTTTTGCCATTAAACAATTAATTTAGATTAGATTAAAAAAAAAAAAGGTGACATGGAAATGCCACGTCAGATTTAACGGCAAAAATGGACGGAAAACACGACCAGGGGGTAACGAGGCACAAAAGTGACTCTTAGGGGGCAACGAGTCGCATTTTAAACTTTTTGGGGCAACCTGTCAATCGGGTATAAACATGGGGGGCAAAAATGGTATTTACTCTACTATTTATTGACAAATAAGACGAGAATTACCTCGGTAATTTTCTGTTTAAGATCGTCATTTTCGTTGTCTTGTGGATCAATATCTTCCTCTTTGAGAGCTAACATTATTAAAGTGTGTAATGGAGCAGGATCACTGAGCTGTATAGCATTAAAATGGGCAAACCGTTGAAGAACTTGCTGGTACATCAGCTCTTTACTGCCAAGGTATAGTAATAAATAAATTAAATTACTACGTAGTTTAAAATAAATTAGCTACATTAATAAATAATAAACTTAAACATTTTATGTATATCACAATAACAAAAAAACCTATAAATTTAAACTTATTATCACACACTATTGGAATGTTTTTTGAAGAATCAATATATACAACCAATTCCTAAGAATCAATTATGTAATTATTAGATCACAAAGGAAAGGAATAGTTTCAGGTTAAAAACGTTGCAATCTTAGGTCAAACCTACAAATTTAAAGATTCTAAACAAAACTTGAAATTAGTCATGTATGAATAAATAATTTATACTAAAAATTAACAAAAAATCATAATAAGAATATTGTTTGATTGGGCATGGAATTATATACAAGAAAAAAATTAGCTACCCTACTAGAAAGTTGAACTAAAGAGTTTGATGTCCAATCTTCTCAATATTTTATTTATCATTTGGATTTTTTTTACTTATGAGATATATAAAAAATAAAATAAAAATTACCTACTCCTTAATGATGATATACAATGATATCACATTCTTACAAAAGTTAGAATTGTACAAACTCAGTTCTAACTAAAAACTTACATGAAACTAATATAATACTTTTAAATTTCACGATATCCTTTAACATTTATGATAAATAAGTATCATATTCGATGTATATAAATTATGAATGAATCAATAATAATTATAATTTATATTAAAAAAAAAATCAGAAGTTAGTTCAACATTATTCATCAAAGAAAAAAATATTAAAACTAGTTCATTTATCTTTAATAGTTGATAAATAGAATCATATATAAATATATCACTGTTTTTAACATTCTTTACAATTTTCCTCTTCTAAATCAAACAACATAATTACAAATTTTATAACTCAGCTCTGAATAATTTCTAAAATATACCTTAACATCATTCGTCAAAGAAATTAAAACTTGTTCATTTATCTTTAATAATCGATAAATAGATACATATATAAGTTTACAAGGTTATGTTTGTTAGGATTTAGTTACAGTCAAAGAATTATAGATTCTATGTAACAGTTAGTGTGTATATATAAGTTACAAAAAGGCTGAGTTATCCTATGATTAAATGTTAATCATATAAAACTTTGTTAATTTATTGCAAGTAATATATAAAAAATGAATATAACCTCAAATTTACTACATTAGCAAGATAAAGATGAGTATTATGCTGAAGCAAAGCAAAAACATCATCTGCCATTCCAATATATGTTCCATGTTTTATAGTATCAAGCAATCCTATACATACAATCATTAATTAGAAATAAATAATCTTTCAATCATGAGAATTAAATAATTAAATAATTAAATAATTAAATAATTTACCAGAGTGACAGTTATTCTCAATTTCATTAATAAGCTCCTGAACACTCGTAAGATCTGCAATTTGCTTATGATTTCTCCTTTGTCTAATAGAAGACCTGTATTATACTTATTTTATGAGGAAATTAAAATAAATTTGGATTATATAAATATTATTACCTTACAGAAGTGAGGCATAAATTGGTATCTGAATGAGTTGGTTTGATTTGCATATATGAATGTAATCTTCCAGCAGGATCTAAGGAGTCTGTGCGTACCATTTTCTGTACTGGAACTTTCTGTGACTTAACCGCTATAAATTTAAAAAAAAAAAAACAATTAAATTAAAAAAAAAACATCAAAATATGATCCAGGGCAGAAATAACATTAATATAATATACATACGAGATGTTGAAGGATTATCACTGGAAAACTCTTTGTTTGTAGCCTTTGGGCTGTGTGGAGAATTATTCACTGTCTGTATCATTCATGAAAGATAAAACATAAAGTGAAAAGTCCGAAAAGCTAAAATTAAATTAATTGTGTGCCCAGGTGGCAAGCTTTGGTTGGAGGTGATTTTTCGGGAATATTTGTGTAATTAGGGATCTATATATATATTATATGTAGTATTAGGATTGTGAAGATTGATAAATGAATATAGAGAGAATAATCTGTACAAATACATAGTTGGCTTGGTCTTGTAATTAAGACACAACTTCTATTTATAATAAGATATTAGAGAAACAAAATTAGTTAAACTAAATGCCCATCTTGATACAAACTAATGCAAAATTTCATATGTAATCCTAAATAATCAACTAATGCAGAATTTACACATGAACTCAAAAACTATCTAACTTAGGGCAGAATTTACTCACAAATTTCAACTTAGTGTAATAAAATCTAGCCAATAATATATCCTCCTATATGATTCTCTTTACATTCTTTTTATCAATCTTTAAAAAATGCAATTTTTGTTGGGATATGATAAGGTGAGTGTATATATGCAATGGGTTGAGATATGATAAGCTCTGGTCTATTCTAGGCTCGGGTTACCATGTACAAGCCAGAGAAAATTTGACGAGTAAACCTAGATTTGATGTATGTTACAAAACGGTAAATTTTCCAAATAATAGTGTGTTAATATATGATGCATTTATGAGAAATACCTGTTCTTGAAAAGTCCTTGACTCGTTTGAGTTTCTTAACTTTGACTCTACAACAGATTGTATCTTCTCAATAATCGCCTCTTGATTTAAAAGGCTAACCTGTATTGTAACATGAAAATGCTTCAAGTTTCTGGAGAATAAAATGTGCAAAAACAAAAAATAAATAAAAAATAACCTCTCTCTTGGTAGGATGTACATTTACATCAACTTGTTCATGTGGTAATACAATTGACATATATACAAATGGTTTTGATGCTTTAGGTAATGTTGCTGTATAAACTATTTCAATTGCTCTCTTTAATGGACCACATTCTACTAATCTATCTGTAAAGGGTAAAAATGAGATTTTCCATAAAACTAGATTATTAGTTAGGTAACTGTAAGTCTGTAACATACCATTGATAAAGAGAATCATGGTTATTTTCTTTGCAATGTAATTAGCATTTGAGATTAAACCAACCATTTTGAAATTTGAACTTAATGGATCATTATCAGAAGCTTCTATTTTTATCAGATCTCGTGCAACTGTGACTCCGTAAACAGATCGAATAGCATCAAGCCTTGATGATGTGGCAGAGGAGTGTACATCTGCTCTAGTAGCTCCATGCTATGGAAATTGAATTTGTAATGCAATAAACAGTTTAGAGAAAGTAGAGGGAGAATTTAGCAAATATTATAAATTGCTTAAAACTTACCTTTCTGCAAGAGAAGCTCACGTTTATGTGGTGTATGGCAAAACGACTCAAAAGGTCCACAATTTTTGGATAATCATCAGCTGAATTCTGAAGCGTTTTCTTACGAGCAATCATGTTATAAAATAAATTCTCAACCTAGAGGGCAAATTAGAGTACATACAAGTGAGTTGCTGTCAAATTTAGTAAAAAAAATATACTAATATATTGTCACAAGCAGGGGTAGAGCAAGGAAATTTAATAACAGGATGCCCTCGAAAAAAAATAAGTAAATTGCACCATAGGTCCCTTTAATTTGAGAAATAGGCTTCAAGAAACTAGACTAATAGAGAAGATAGAACACAACAAAGTTTAAAACTATTACCATGAATTGAGTTCCCTTAACTGCTGCACAAGCTTTTGGTTCATTCTCCATTTCACCATCTCTATATGTGGCCCTAAAAGAAGATCACATACTTAAGAATTCATTCACCTCTGATAAAGCTTTAAACTCATTACACACACAATTGTACAGAAATGAGTACCTGAAACCATGCAATTGACCATTAGTAATGGTAGTAACAGTGACATGAGCCACATAGGTCATGCTTGCTAAAGCCTCTCCTCTAAACCCCATCGATTTTATTGACTGTAAATCATCGAATGTTCTCAGCTTTGATGTTGTATGTCTTTCACATAATATTGGTAGATCCTCACTCTAAATAATACACCAAATAAAGAGAAGAATGTTGATAAGTTAATATACAATTGACCCATGAGATGTGCCCATATAAACATAAACTAAAACATTATTCTATTCACAGAGATGACAAATTATATAGGCACAGGTATGTATGTAATCGAATTGATGAAAGATTAAGTTATAATTACGCGAATGCCATGGCCATCATCGGAGACTTGAATGAGCTTGAGGCCACCATCCTTGACGATGACAGAGATGGATGTGGAGCCGGCGTCGAGACTGTTCTCGACAAGCTCCTTTACGGCGGAGACAGGCCGTTGAATGACCTCACCCGCGGCGATTCGGTTGACTACGGACTCTTCAAGACGCTGGATTTTGGGTGGCTCAAGAGGAATAGGTGTTGGAATGTGGTCTTCCGACTGTTCATCAATTTCCATTTTCGGAGGGGTTGATTGCTGTAGTGGGTTCTTCTTTTAATATTCACAATTTTTATACTCTTTCTTTCATAGCATTTATTAATCTCTATTTTGGGGGTTTGGCGCCAATTGATGTTAGCTCTTCATGTAAAAAACAAAAAGTATTTATTTAGAGATTTTGATTAAATTATTTTTATGTATTAGATTTTATAAGTGAAACCAAACCATAGTAATATGTAAACAAAATTTCTACTCTTAGCTTTTTTTCTTTTTTGTCAAACTAGAACAAGGATAAGCGTTACAAATTATAATAATTACAGATACTAAAGAAATTAGACGAGCTAATAACCGACGACTCGTTCCAGCTTGAAATGTTGTTATTTCTCCTCGTACACTTTGCTAGAAAATCAGCAAAAAAATTAAACTTCCTATTAATATATGAGATTTTCCAAAGTGGGAACCTGTTGATCCATCCATGAATTTTGTCAACGAGCGGTTTAAAGCTCAAGTGGAGCTTCGCCATTTTGTTAAAACCTAGAACAAGCTCAAGTTTATCGTATTAGAAAGAACTAATCTGTATGTTGAGAGCCCCATCGGTTCTCAACGCAAAAAGGAGAATCCAAACTTCTCCTTTAATAACATTTCGTATACAGCACCTGCTTGTTTTTTCTGACTGATATTACCTGACCCATCGATTCCAATTGCGACTACCGCAGCTGGCTCTCATTCTTTGGTGAAAGACGTGTCGCGAAACCAGATTATTTTCGCATTATCATAGACAGCTGGGTTATTATCCTGATTTATATCACTTGTATTAGTGGACACCTTGACCGCCTTATTAAGGCTTAAAGATGGTTCGAAAAGTCTTCTCATCATTGAATTACTACTTTGCGTGATCTGATTAACTGTCTATTTTTTCTTATCAAAGAAACTTTTCATTCGTTCTTTCCAAATATTCCATGCAGTTATGAGAATATTCCACTCGGTTGACTAATGTTGGTGATACTACTAAGGATTTCCTTGAAGGTGATTTTATATGGGTTGTTAAGGTTTACAATCTCACCTTTAAGATACACTAGGAGATTCTAGTGGAGGAGCTTGAAATCCTAAGGGTGCATAGACCTTAGGTGGTGGACTAAGCCTACGAGCTCTGAACTATCTGAAAATTGCTTGTTCGTCTTTTCTCCCTTATATCTTTTTTTTTTGCATGTCAATTGTTTGCTATATTGATTTAGTACTTTCTTTTATATTTAGACATAGATTATTACATGTTTAGTACTTGTAGAATTGTCTCTTCGATTATTGGCTAGTATTCTTTCATTGAATATATACATTAAAAGTTTGATTGAGTTCACAACTCTTGTATGCCTCTCTATCTAAAATACTTAATGGGTGGATTTGCATATACAATCAAAGAAGTTGTTTAGTATTAGATTTTTAATTATGTATTGTTCACATTCACCCCTCCCCTACTTTAAGACTGTTTATTGGGTTTCACTGAGTCATTAGGACGTTTTGGATATATATATATATATATATATATATATATATATATATATATATATATATATGGATCAGTCTAGATCTAAGGTTAACACGTTCAGATGGATCCAAGACAAGTTTTACAATCTTACGTAGGGATGGAAGTAGATTCTTCTTTCTGAAAAGGATAAATAAGTCTTGATTAAAGTTGTTTAGCTGACGGTGTCGAACTATGCAATGTCAGTACTTCTATTTTTTAAGAAATTATGTAAAAAAATCGCGGCCGTGATTTTAAACTTCTAGTGGGTTTCAAACGCGAAAAATCATATAGAGTGCTTGAATGAGAAAAGATCGTGGTCATTAAAAAGATAGGTGGGAACAAAATTTGGGATTTTCAAAATATGAACATCACACTTCTAGATGGTCAGGCATGAAGGATATTCTACATCCTATTTTGATTGTATCCAAAATACTCAAAAGGTATCTACCATCCAAGATATAGTTTTTTGGAGGCACATATAAAGAACTGTCAATCTTGCACGTGGACTAGCATCCTGGAAAGAAAAAATTCATCAAAAGTTAATGTATGTTTTAGGCTACTGAAATAAGTGGTCATATTTGGAAATATACTCGAAACTAAAAATCCTTTACCCTTGAAACACCCTTTTGGTGCCATTTTAAAACGGTTAACCAACTCTGTGACTTGAAGAGTGATGGACTGGATCATGACTTGGTCTCCAAGATCTACCAATTTTTGTTTGTAATTGTATTGAAAACTTGGTTACACTCCCTAGGAAAGCAGGGGATAAGTTGATATGGCCCCACACGAAAGACAATAAGTTTTCAACTTAATCAGGGTATTAGATTTTTACCAATTCGAGACGAATGAGTAAGTTTTCTAATTCTGAGACAACAAAAATTGGGTGCATAAAGATTTGGAACCTTGTTTGGAAGGCTAAGGTCCCTATGAAGGTATGCATATTTGCTTGGAAATGTTGTTGGATGCTCTACTTTCAAGGGTAAACTTATGTAAAAGAAAATGTATTCTGAATGACTCTTGCATCATATGTGAGTGGGAAGGAAGATATTTCATATCTTATATTGAATTTCCCCCATAGCTGCCAGCTTTGGACCCATGTTTTGGTTGCAAGAACAAGTTTTGCATTAATATGTGGACTGAAAAATTATTGATCAATTTGTATCAGGTGGTTGGGATTGAGAGAACTTCTTAGTGTTTATTTTGCACAACTTGTGGCATATTTGGAAAGCAAAATTAAGTATAATACATGAGACTTGTACATGAGAATCGGGCTTGATATGTCCCTGGTTAATCTATCTATGATCAAATGGTTTTGGGTCAATTCGTTTTACACGAAAAAAAGAAAGAGAAAAAAAAAAATATGGACAGGTGCATCACTCAGAACTAAGAGATTGTTGCAATTGTTCTTGATAGAAGAAAAAAAAAAACAGAAGCAACTCAAAATCCATTGTTTCTTTCCCTCTAAAGATAAAAATATTCAAATATAACTATTTTTTTCTCAAATTATCTCAAAATTGGATTTGGAGGACTCTCAAGATTCATTGCTTCTTTCCCTCTAAAGATCCAAGTATTTTGTCATCTAAAGATAATTCAGGACATCTCAAAACCATTAAAGAGACTAGATGAAATATCAGGCCATGGATTTATCAACAGAATAGAAATATATCCTACTAGAATCTCTACTTTCCCTTACCATCCATCATCAACAGAAATATATCCTAAAACAAAGAGAAATCGCCCAACCAGCTTACAAACACTATAAGTTAAGGTCAAATTCTCTGTAAATTACTTTTTTTTTCTTTTATCTACTTAATTTCATGAAACGTGTATTGTGCATAGTCAAAAATCAAACATAAACAAACTCTAATAAAGTAACATAAAAAACACATCCCTTACTAAACACAAAAATCCGTGAAAACAAAATCAAAACCCACCATGTTTTCAACCTAAAAACAACATAACATAACATAACATTGTCAACATAATCGTCACAAACAAATACCACCATAATAAACTCAAATTCAACAAATCATAACACAAAACCATTTAAAAGTCAAAACCACATCTTCTTCAATGTCCTTGCATAGGATCTCTCTTACGTGGCGCACACGTAATAATCTCATCCACCCTCAAAATCATCTCCGCCGCCTCCGTAGCAGATCCCAACACCGCTTGCTTCACTTTAAACGCTTCACATATCCCTCTCTCCGCCATATCCCCAACCTTATTCAAAAAAACATCCACATTTAGAAAAACAACCTTAAAAACATCAAAAAAAAAAAAAAAAAACTCACCATTCCAGAAATAACATCAATACCAGCAGTACTACCTTCCTTAAAATGCTCAGCACGAAGCTGAGCAACCAATTCAGCACTATCTAACCCCGCATTATCCGCAATAATAGTCGGAATAGACAAAAGCGCACGTGAAAACGCTTCAATAGCATGCGATTTTTTCCCCGGAGTCTTTTTCGCCAGCTCATCAACAGCTTTAGCCATCACCATTTCAGGCCAACCACCACCTAATAAAACCCTACTATCATTAACAGTTTGACTCAACACACATAAAGCATCGTGTAAAGATCTCTCAGCTTCATCTAACACATGATTACTTGCACCTCGTAAAACAATTGTACAAGCTTGACCTAATGCACATCCCGAAAAATGAATCAACTTATCTTCACCAATCATAATCTCCTCGATTAACTTACAATGTCCTAATTTAACTGACTCCGGGTTATCGAAAGTTGACGCGATTTCGCCACCTGTCACTAATCCTAACCGTTCAATACCATCGAAATCAGCGTGTTCTATAGCTAAAACACCTGCATCAGCGAAAAGCTCTTCGGGGAAATTATAAATGAGCTGGCGATTAACAAAACAGTTTATTCCATGTCCGATTATTTTTTTTACTTTTTCACGCATTTTATCTTTTTCAGCTCCTTCTATTTCCGCTACTTTAGCCATTGAATCAACACGTACTCTAGCACCGTAAATTTTCACCTTATCTGTATCCATAGCTGTATTTGCTACTAAAATATTCGCATTTTCGATTCTTTTAGGTTGTCCAAGACCAATTTTCTTGTCCAAAATGAATCTATATATACATAAATACCATAATTAATAATCAAACAACAAAAAAAACAAATCTATTTACTTTAAATTACTCACCCTTCATCTAGAAATGAATCCTTCAATGAACCACCAGGCTTTTTAATAATCTGAATAGACTCTAAATTTGTGCTACCCTGAAATTATTAATCATTTAATTAATTACATAAATGATAAATAAAAAGAATTACGAAAGTTAAAATATTTTTACCTTTAACCTCATAACTGCATCAACAGCAAGTAATGCGAAATGTTCTTTATCTTGAGATAAAATTTTGGAGCTTAAAGTAGTCATAGCAATTTTCATTAAATCATCTCTAAATTTCACTGTATTTACACATTTATACACAAATATTAACAAAAACTTAAACAAACAAGAAATTATAATTTATAAATTAATTTTTATTACCTTCATCATTTTTGTTATCCACAACTTTCTCTAACAAAGCGTTTCGTGCACATTCAGAAGCCATTCGATAACCTAAAAACGTTAAAGAACAAAGAATATATTTAATTGAAGAGTAAAATTAAATTAAATTTTTTTATTAATATTTTGATATTTTAATATACCTGCAATAATAGTCATGGGATGAATCTTTGAATTAACTAATTTCTCAGCTTCTCGTAAAAGTTCACCAGCTAATACCACTACAGAAGTAGTTCCATCTCCAACTTCATCATCTTGAACTTTTGAAATATCTAGTAATTAAATTAAAATGAATTAATTAATTGTTATGATTAATTTTAATGATGTAAAGGAAATATATATATATATATATATACCAATAAGGACTTTAGCAGCTGGATTATCGATATGAAGAGACTTTAAGATAGTTGCACCATCATTTGTAACTGTAACCACGTGTCCTCTACCAGTTGATTGTAAAATTTTATCCTGAAAAAGTCAAATAATATTTTTAGTAAACAGTAAAATCGAAGAAGAATTGAATTGATTTTTCTTTTTTTTTTTACCATTCCCTTTGGTCCTAAAGTAGTCTTCACCAAATCAGCTATAGCCATTGCTCCAATAAAAGAGGCCTAAGAAAGAAAACCATTTATTGAACTTGAGTAGATAAAATTAACTGAAAAGTAGTAAATATTCCCCTGTAAAGGGGTAGATCTGGAATGATAGTGTATAAAACAGGGGTATATTTTGGGTACTTTACATAACACGGAACTAATAGTGCAATTATCTTAAAATAATAACTTTTTAAGTAATAATTTCGATTGACTTACCATTCTAGCACGCTCACCCTTCTCTTCACTAGCTTCATCTTTGAAAATTCTCTCACCCTATAACACATAAAGTTAGATACATGTTCTGTAAAAAATTAAATTGACTAGAAAAAAATTGATTGTAGATTGATAGATGAGTATCACGTACCATTTTACCAAGCAATGAAATCTAAATTTAACTCCTTACTGTGAAAAAGAGCCTGTAAACAATTAAGCATTCAATTAGAAAACCCACAATTAAGCATTCGTTTAGAAAACCCACAATTAAGCATTCAATTAGAAAACCCACAATTAAGCATTTAATTAAAAAACCCACAATTAAGCATTCAATTAAAAAACCCAAATACAGTTAAAACACTAGCAGATAATTGTTTCTGCTTGCCCTAATTTCTACTTTTCCATATAAATGTCTAACAGCAGAATACGAATAAATAGTACAGCCGTAGAACATAAAACCGAAATAACCCAAAATAAAATGATAAATACAAGTAAAGATTTACAAAAAATCGAACACTTCTATCATTTTCTAACTTCGGGTACTACAGACAGATCTCTGGGATAAACACAAATGTAGCGCAGAGATAGATAAATAGATTTAGCTAAAGCGAATAACTTTTTTCGATGCAGAAATAAACCCTAATCTTAGTGAGAACGTATGTGTGTATATATGTAATGCGAGTGTGTGTATATGTATAGCACAAAGAGTCGCAGTTACCTGATCTCTGAGAAAGTGAAAATGAAGAGAGTGTTTCAGTGAAAGCAGAATGATGTGGGTTGTGTGAGATTTTAGTCGAGATGCTTTAATATTTGTGTTCTTTCTTTATTTCTCTAGGTTAAGGTTTTGTGGGAATATATTAAAAATATATATTAATGATTTTTTTTTCCTTTTTTTTTTACAAAAATTAAAAGAGTAATGCTATATATTAGCTCTTCACCTTTTCATCTCTATGTAAAGCATATTTTTTTTTTTTGTTCTAACAACTTTCATTCAAAATAACAAACGGATTACAAAGTTTCACCCAACTCCCGAAGGAGCGGCTTCATTTGCTATTAGTTGCGCTAATTGGTTGGGAATGGAATCACCAACATAACCTAAACCATTGCCTAAAGGCGAGTACTTGGTTAACCAATCAGCAACTAAGTTTTGGTTTCTCGAAATACAAGAGAAAATAGGATTACAAAATTCAGAAATAAAATAAATACTACAAATGATATTTTTAAGCCTATTGCTAACAATGGGAGAAAAAGATGAAAGAGCTTCCATGATAGCCTTGCAATCGTTTTCAATAATACACGGGATATTATTGAACTCCTTTGCCCATAGACAAGCTTTAAGGACTCCAAAAGCTTCAGCCTCCATAGCATTTTCTGCACCTATCTCCCATGCGCAATACTTGATAACTTTACCTTTACTATCCCTAACAATACAAGCAATTTTCGATTTAGTACATTTAAAAGATGCATCACAGTTAATTTTATACCAATTGCTAGGAGGGGGTTGCCATTTCATATCATTCATTTCATATACTTTATTATTTGTATTACCTGTTTCACCTTTTTTTCCTTTCATATCAGCTTTTATAGCTTTTTTTGCTGCTTTATTCCTCAGATTAGTAACATCATCATTGGATTTAGGGACATTTGTAGTTAAGGTATCATGGTGAACCCTCAGAAACTCAGTTTCCTCATTGGGTTTTAACACTTTTTGGTATTCTTCCCACAAGTTTTGAGCTTTCATAACTGTATTCCGTGGACATAATTTTACTCTATTAAAAGCAAAAGAGTTCCTGCTTTTCCAAATACACCACGCAATAATTGCGAATTGTTCACAAACAAAAGAATTTTTCGTATCTTTATTGAGATTTAGATGATCCATCCAAGTGTCAATTTTCATTGAACACTGGTTGCTCGTTCTCAAAGTAAGATTCGAAGAAATCCATACTGCCCTAGCCCATTGGCAACCGAATATTAAGTGTTTACTGTTTTCCACCTGTTCATTACATATATCACAGAGATTCGATTCACATGCTCTTCTTTTGTATAAATTTTCTTTAGTAGGAAGAAGATTTTTAACAGCTTTCCATATAAAGTTTTTTTATTTTATTTGGGACTTTAAGATTCCAAATAATTTTCCATATAGCAGGGTCTATATTTGTAGAAGAAGATGGATTAGAGGAAAGTTTTAATTTCTCCTCTTTTTCCTTTTCTTCTTTTAATATATGATAAGCAGACTTAACCCTGTAATCCCCATTATTATTAACATTGCAAAATATAATATCTTGGAGAGGAGTAAGAGGGATAAAAGTCTTGAGGATTTTGTTACAAACATTTTCAGTGAAGTTCTCTTTGATCATTTTTATGTCCCATTTTCTTTCTCCAGTAATTATAAATTCACTGACTTTGGTAATATTTTTATTACGAGGGGTAATTACTTTGTTAGAATCATGAATCCAAATATCAGTTTGAGGGTTAATAGTGTGACCATTTCCAATTTTCCACTTACTAAATTTAGTAATGATTTCTCTACCAGCTAATAGGCTTCTCCATCCCCAAGAGGGAGAGCAACCTAATTTAGCCTGGTAGAAATTAGTATCATTAAAATATTTGCCTTTCAAAATTTTATATAGAAGGGAATCAGTTTTATTACAAAGGTTCCAAGCTTGTTTTCCAAGTAGGGTAAGGTTCATAAGGTGCATATTCCTATAGCCTAGACCCCCTGAGAATTCACTACAAGTTAATGAGTTCCAATTACCCCAATGAATTCTTTTTTCACCTTTATTTCCCCAAAAAAATTTAGCAATTTGCGCAGCAATTAAATCACAAGTCTTACTAGGTAGTAAATAAGATGACATATAATAGTTTGGAAGACTTTGAATTACTGATTTAATAAGAGTCTCCTTTCCAGCACTACTGAGAAAAAGATTTTTCCAATTCTCAGTTTGTTTTATAACCTTTTCCACTAATAAACTTAGGTCCCTTACTTTAGACCTTCCCCACTCAGTGGGTAGCCCAAGGTAAGCCCCTAAGTTGTTAGTGATTGGCATATTTAATTTGGTATAAATTATATCTTTCATATAATGTGGTGTATTTTTACTAAACTTTACACCACATTTATTTAAATTGAGGGTCAGGCCCGTAGCAAGTGAGTATCTGTTCATAATATCATTAAAACAATAAGTTTCATATAGGTCAGCTTTTAAAAAGAAAACACTATCATCTGCAAAAAGCAGATGGGTAAGGGTAGGGCAGTTCCTTGCTATTTTAATACCCTTAAGAAGTTCCTTATCTCTTTTATCATTTACAATAGCAGTTAAGGTTTGAGATACAATACAAAAGAGGAGAGGGGACAGTGGGTCCCCCTGTCTTATCCCTCTTTTAGGTTTATTAAGGGAGTGTGGTTGACCATTTATAAGCACTGAGTAGGTTACAGTAGATACACAGTTTAAAATAAGGTCACACCACCTTTTTTGAAAACCCATTTTGGTCATGAGATCATATAAAAAGTCCCATTCTACATATTCATATGCCTTTTTAATATCAGCTTTGATAATCATGTTATAATTCTTAGTGTTTTTTTGTTCTTTAATAAATTTGCATACTTCATGAACAATCATGGTATTTTCCTGTATATGTCTACCTGGCACAAATGCTGTTTGGTTTTCTTCTATAATATATTTCATAAGAGGTTGCAATCTATTTACTAGAATTCTCGCTAATATTTTGTAAATAAAATTCGAAACACTTATGGGTCGAAAATGTTTTATATTAGCTGGGTTTTCGACTTTAGGTATTAAGGATATGTAGGTGTGGTTAATATCCTCAATAGAGTGGTTATTATACCAAAAATTATTGACTAATTTGATAATATCCAGATTTATAATGTGCCAATACTTTTTATAAAAGAAACCTTGGTAACCATCTGGATCAGGAGCTTTACTAGCTCCCAATTCATTTATTGCCACTTCAATTTTAGATATCATCAGTGGCTTTAGTAAATTGTTATTCATATTTTCAGTAATAGAAGGTTTAACCACATTTAGGATTCTTTCATAATCTCTTGGGCCAACTGAGTTGAAAACACTGTTGAAATAATTGAGAATATTTTCAGTGATTTCATTCTCCTCATTTAGCCAAATCCCATTATCATCTTGGATTTTACTTATTTTATTTATCTTTCTCCTAGCCTTAGTAGAGTTGTGAAAAAAAGCAGTATTCTTATCACCACATTTAAGCCAATTTATTCTAGAGCGTGAGGCCCAAAAGTCTTCCTCACGTTTCCATATAATTTCTATCTCTTTTACTATGCAATTGTATTCATCTTTATTATTTTCATCAAGGTTTTTCGAGTTTGTAATTTTTTCAAGATCTTTTAAAAGCAGGTCAATTTTTTTCCTACTCTTTTGAAACTTTCTTTTGCTCCATACAGTAAGGACTCTTTTGCACATTATAAGGTTGGATTTCAGTCCACTTTTTACTATGTTATTCAGGGTATTCCTTGATTTCCAAACATTTTTAATAATGTCATAACATTCTTTTTCATCAAGCCAGAATTTTTCAAAATAAAACTGATGTCTCCTCATTTGTGATAGATTAATGTTAGGATGAGACATCATTTTAAGTGATTTAGAAGTCAATAATGTCGATTTTCTTGAGTTTTAGTGCACTTTCCTATTTTGTGTCTTGATTTGTAGAAATAATGTTTTTAGAGCATATTGGTTTAATTGTTTATTTAGTGTGTAGCTTTAAAGATAATTATGGAGCTTAATTAGAGTCCAAGTCAAAGACAACAACTTATGGAAAGAGATTTGCATGGTAATTGGAGATAAGGAAGGAATTGCTAAAAAGATGGAAAAGGAAAAGCTGCCTAAATCTGGGATTCTGCAAGGATAGGCGTTTTTACCTAAGAAAGAGGCCGATTTTGGTGAATTACTTCTAAGTGGCCTAGATAATTCTGTTGCGATTCTTTTGGTATCTTGTGGAGCAAAATCGGACCAATAACGAAGAAGATACACTCAAAACAACGCAACAGTGTTTATCTTTATTTCCATACGAATTTGAGTTGGGCTAGGAGTCCATTACCTTAACTCTTCCTCAAGAAAACGAATTAGGTCTTCTAAACACCTATAAATACACCCTTATATCACTTGTAAATCATCCTTGCCTCATAGTAATTAGTTCTTAAGGTTTTATTCTTCCAGTTTATTGTAGAGAGCAAGATGATGTCTTTTGTAATTTCTTTTAGTTTATTTCCTTCAGGTATGAACTAAACTTCCCATAGCTTGGGTTTTGCATATGTATAATCTATGAATTCTAATTCTTCTATCTAAGTTTCTTTGGGAATTATATGTTTTAATCTGATATTAGCTTCTTACTTTATATTTGCTTATGTGTTTTGATTTAATGTCTTTCCTAGAACTGATCACTTTAGGATTGTTTTAAGAGTAGTTAGATGGTCTCCTTGACAGGGTGTTTAACAATTGAATAACCACATAATGTCTAGTGTCGATAGCAGTTCTGACAAAACATACTTCTAACTAGATAGTCATTAGGGTTTGTTTTAACCACCGTATCACCAAGATTGCAGTATTTGCTTAGGGCCTTAGTGGCGTTTGATAACCCTATTTGAAATCACTTCTTGGTTGTGACGTAGCCTCCTTAGTCGCTCTCAAGGTCTAAGCTTGGGGAATTTAGAATCCTGACTAAGTATTACCAAGAGCTAATATTCTCCCTTATTAACTAGATTTATAGATAGAATTAGAAGGATTAGTGCATACTAGCAAAACCTAAAGCTATACTTCTCATCTCACAATCTTAATCTTTTATTTTATTGTCTTTATTTTCTTAGTTTTAATTCTTAATCTCGAAATTCCATTTGCTTTATTTTCTGTCTTTTAATTATTTACTTTTACTCGTTACCTGTTCCTACGCGATTAACACACTTAAGTCCCTGAGAACGAACTCTACTTATCATTAAAACTTGCATACGTCCTGTAATACTTGCAGTACTGTGCCTGTCTAGGGTGAGAGTGCATAGTTTTCCATACTTAAATTGATCTTATTTTCATCACACCCTAGGCGACACCAAGTTTTTGGCGCCGCTGCCGGGGACTTGTGTCTCGTTAGCGTGTGGGTTATCTATTTCGAGTTTTAGTTTTTAATTAGTTTTACTTTTCAGTTTTTAGTTTAGTTTTTATTTTTCCAGATTTACGCTTGGGTTTGCTTTAGTCTTTTTCAGGTTTCACAGTGTTTAATTCTTGCCTCCTTTATCGGAGCCTGAGAGGAGCTTCAGACCTTACAACAAACGAGTTCGTGAGGAAAGGGCCTTGAGAAGAGTTATGGCAACCCCACCAGTAGGAGGACAACAATTGCCAGTGGGAGGATTACCAGTAGGAGGAGACCCACCACTTGGTGCACCTCTAGGTCAACAAGATCCACCACTTGGTGGACAAGAAGGACAACAACTACCAGCAGGAGGAGGTAATGGGAATAATCATAATAGTCAACAAAACCGAGTTGAACAAGATCTGCCTGGCCTTAACATACCATTCCATGTTCAACCAATTGGTTACCGCCCTCCTGAGATTCCGAATATCAAATTTAGACCCAATCCAGGTATGCTCAGTCAATTTCAAAGTTTCGGACTCTATACTGGTACAGCTATTCAAGATCCGGTAAAAGCGATTCAGAAGTTCATGCAGATTTGTGATGCCTACATTACTCCTGGCATTACACGCGAGCAACTGTATTGTCATATGTTTTCGTTTTTCTTGACCGGAAGAGCTAGCGATTGGCTAGAGAGACAACCACATGGAACCATTCACTCTTGGAGAGAACTTCAAGCCGCATTCTTTAACCGATTTTATCCGAAGAGCATGAGACTTAAAGATCAAGCCGAGCTTGCGAGATTTTGCCAAGAAGATGGAGAAACAGTGGGAGAAGCATGGACAAGGTTTCAACAAAAGTTAATTAGATGTCCACTCCATGGTTATACACCTGCTCTACAACTTGCTATGTTTTATGAAGGTCTTAATGATAAAGGGAGAGAGAAGGTGGATAACATCGGAAAGGGTAATTTTGTGTCCATGAATCACAATGAAGCTTCCGAGGTGTTAGAAAACATTATGGAACAAGAAAGAAGTTGGCCTTCAACGCGAGCTTCTGTAGCAAAGACCCGAGGAACGCTTCGTTTAGATGCAGAACTGCGAACTCAGCTCAAATATCCTCATTAGAAAATCAAATCAAGGAGCTGAGAATCGCGATGGAGAAGAATTTAGCCGCCACAAAGGTAGTACAAGAAGCACAGGGTTGTCAACAATGTGGAGCTAACGATCATGTATGGGAAGAGTGCGAAACAAATCCGCAATCTGTTTACTTCATATCCAACCGATAGGGCAATCGCAACCATCTGGGTATGCAGTATTCAAATCCACAAGGGGCCGCTAATCCTGGTCAATATCAACCGCGTCCCCAGAACAACTCTTACCAACAGAGAGGTCAGTACCAAAATCAATATCAGAATAGACCTGCTCCTCCACAACAACCTGCTCAAGATGCCTATACCGATTCATTAGAGCAGAAAGCTTTACCTTAGTATCCGCAAGAAGGATCTATGGACAATACACAGATAGTACAAGCTCTAGACCGTTTGAACACAACTCTTAACGCTCAAGACGAAAAAGTTAGAGGACACGATGCCATAATTCAAATGCTAACTACTCAAGTAACACAGTTAAACAAAGTGTTAACAAGTGTTGTAGAACAAAAGGAAGTAAAAGCAATCGAAGGAGGTGAAGACAAGGATGAATTCAAAGCTTGCAAGGCCATGTGTCTTGAGATTGAAGAAACGAAAGAGGAAGCACCACATGCTGCCATTAGAGCCGTGGAAGTTCCCAGTATTGAAGAAGAACCAACCGAGTCTAGCCCCGTGGAATCTGACTATTCTGAAGTTTATGATCAAGAGAAAGACGAGTTCTTGGAGTTACTGAGGAAAGTGCAAGAGGAGATTCGATCGGTAGTGGAATACGCAGCTGAGTTGGCTAAAGAGAAAGAGGAAGAAGCCTCAAGGGAGGAATCGAAAGATGAAGTGGCACCTGCTGTGCTAGAAGAGAAAGAAGAAGAGAAGGTGGAATCGCCACCTGTTGTTCAACCAGTGTCATCAACTATTCCTGATACAAATCCTAAAGATAACACTGTTCTCAAGACATTTGTAGAGGCGTACCAACCTGAAAATATCAACGCCCAAATGCTTGAGATTGAGAAGAGAGGACTTACACCGCAACAAGTTTTTACGCAAATTATTCCTGAGAAAGAGGCGAGTGTAGAGATCCCAAGAGAGAACCTGAGGGTTTCAAGAAGAAGTGAGAAAGAGCTACCAACAAAGCTTAAAGATCCGGGAAGTTTTAATCTTCCTATTCAATTACATGGTATGCTCAAGGTGAAAGCTATGTACGATGTGGGTTCTGGTGTGAATCTTATGCCTAAGTCCGTGTTCGAGAGACTTGGACTTCAGAAATCAGAGAAAACCCCAGTGAAGTTGCAATTTGCTGACAACTCAGTGAAAAGGACATGGGGAACAGTGGAGGACGTCTTAGTCCGTGCAGGTAATATCGCCATCCCTACTGACTTTGTTATTCTTGAGTTTGATGCAGATAAGCAGGTTCCGATCATACTGGGACGACCTTTCATGGCCACAAGTCAAAGTGTGATCAACTTCCAAGATGGGACCATCACCCTTCATGCTAAAAATATATCCGAGACCTTCTATGTCTTGGGTAAGAAACCGAGGAAGTTGGATCCCACCGTGCCTATCATCCACAGCCTTTCGCATCACAAAGTCCCTCCTGAGGAGATCCACTTAAAACCTGTGGATACTGAGCCAAACATTGAGTTTGGGGTTGGCCATGAAGTCCTATGGAAAGCCCACAAACGCGAGAACAGGCCACGAAGTTTCAAAGACTCGTGGATGGGACCATTCATTATAACTAAGGTTGTTTCAGCCAAGGTGATAGAAATTCGCCCCAAAACCGGGGTCAAGCGCAGATTAGTTGACGTTCATAGCCTTACTCGTTGTTGGGGAGGCTATATTCGCAAATCTTGACAGAGGTAACACGTCTAACTTTGAAAGACGTAAAACAAAAGTGTTGTACGGGAGACAACCCGTAGTTTTTTTTTAGTTTTCATGTCTTTTACGTTTTTAGTTAATTTTATTTTAGTTGTTTTTAGCTGATAATGCATATTTGAGGAAGGTATTAGTGTTTTTGGTGTGTAGGAATCGGAGAAATCGAGTTAGGGAACGCGAGGAAATTTTTTGGAGCAAAGAATGCACTCCGCGGACTACCCCCACGGACTACCCCATGGTCTGTGCCATGATCCGCGTGGTCAAAAACCCGTACCACGGGTTGCTGCTACGGGTTTGATCCAGAAACCAGAAAAATTGCCACGGACTACCCTCCGGTACACCGCACCATGGTCCGCGCCCCAAAAACGCGTACTACGGGGTGGGTACCACGGGTATTTTGACGGAGTTCGCTACAGATGCCGCGGTGTACCCTCCGGTACACCGGACCCTAGTCCGCGAGCCAAAAACCCGTACCACGGGTTTCATCCAGTGAGCAAAAAATTTCGAGCATCAGATGTCACAGACTACCCTGCGGTACACCCCATGGTCCGCATGGGTAGTCCGCAGCGCCGCCAGAGAGAGAAAAAGTTACGGGATTGATTTATAAAAGAGGTATTAAGCTTATTATTCCGAATTTATGAAACCCTAACCCTCTTTTTCTTCTCCACAACCTTCCTAACTCCATTGAAGCTCATCAAAACCTTCACCAATCACCAAAACATTACCCAATCATCAAGAAAAACACATCAAACCTTCTCTCCACATCATTACAAGAGAGAATCAAACACCCAATCATCACCAAATCCATCCAATTGAAGAATCAAGGAGCCAAATTTTAAAAATTCATCCTACAATTTCTTAAATCCAAGCCAACCCGTAACAAATCATCCTCACCCACATAGAGATTAATCATCACTTCATATTTCCTAAGCCAAATCAAGCTTGTTCAACCATTAATTCAAGAGTTTAAATTTCAAGGGTTGCTAAAGCTTTGAGTTGGGGGTTAATTGAGGATGACTAATAGAACAACAATCTTAGCTAACAAGAGGGAGGTGAAGAGTAACAAGGGATTGGATTTAAACAAGAAGAAATCAATTGACAAAGGTGCTAGTCAAAGGGTAAAGATAAAGTGAAGAGTGGAAAACCTTCATATGATAGTAATGGTAAAAAGCTTTATTATTATGCAAAGGAGAGAACACAACCTCAACAAGATCTTATACCTATAGAGAAAGTGGATACTTCAAAGGCCTTGAAGATTTCTGCAGAGAAACTGTTAAAAGAACTACCTTTTGCTTATGAGAAAGTATTCAAGGAAGAAATTAGAGATGGAGAATACAAGAGATTCTTTGACCTTGGTGAGAAATTGGGTTGGTCTACGTTCATGGTAAGACGTTCTGAATTATGTCCTGAATTAGTTTTAGAATTCTATTTAGGCCTCTTTAGCCGAGATAGTAATGGTGTTCCGATTAGAGGAAAGATAGTTCCTTTCACAGTTGAGGAGATTAGGAACCACTTCAAGTTTAAGAAACTGAAAGGTTTTTGCAAATTTGAAGAAGCCGTTGCTAAGCGAAAGATCTTTGATGAGGAATTACTTTTTGAGCATGTATTAGACAAAGAGAAAGTGCAATCACATAAGGGAGAATTGAAGGCACCTTGGCCTTACAAATATCTTCAAGCAGATGCGCGAATTTGGCACAATTTTCTTATTCCTAATGTCTTTGGAAACACACGAGCTTGGGATGTGACTATAAAGAACGCTCTATTATTGGACTGTATTTTGAGAGGAGAAGAGGTTGATGTGGCACAGTTGATCTATGAGGAGGTGATACGATTTCCGGTCTCTCCTAAATCAGTTTATAATGTTAAATTTCCAACTATGATCACGTGTCTGGTGCAAAAAGCGAATGTAGTATTGGGTGAAGAGGAGAAACTCGAATTTAAAGCAAGTTATATTGATAACGCTTGGATCAAAGAAAGTCTTCGAAGAGCGGGTTATACGCAAGTCTCGAAGGAAGAAAAGGAGGAAAATTGGCAAGAGAAGATGGAGGAGCGTTTAACAAAATTTGAAGCAGCTCAAACTTCCTTAGTCAATGATGTGGCACAAATCAACGCTAATCAAGTGCACATCATGAAACTCCTTGAGCAATTAACGAAAGGTCCAGCAATTCCAACCTTGGATATCAATGATGCGAGGCAATAGCCTCGAGAGTATGTGAAAGTCCTAGAGGGGGGGTGAATAGGATTACTAATAATATTAATGCCTAATTAAACATCTTTTGGACAATTATACGCTTAAGTGAAAACTTCTAAAACAACTTAATATATCAAACACTTAGGATCATGCAAAGGGCAAGTAGGAGGTTCGATATATATAAGTAAAACAAGTAAATCGACAATCCAATATCTTACTACTCTAGAAGACTATATGTTAGATAAACTAGATAAACAATATCACAATGATTAAGCTAGCATATTATCAAACATATAAAGTGCGGAAAGTAAATAGAGTAGGGATAGAAAGATACACGCGATTTATAGTGGTTCGGTTTCCCTACATCCACTACCTAAGGAAGCCTCCTTAGGATTTCAAGCTTTTCACTAAGCTTCCGTGTCTCTCTTAACCGGGTCGAGAACACAATAACCCTTACAACCTCTTCGATAACACGAAGGACAACCACTTGTGTAATCACAACACAAGGATACCAAGTATACTCCCTATACTTGAATTCTCTCTTAATCTATCTATTACAAGACCTAGACTTAAGAGGATAGAAACAAAGTGTTTAAAGGGTTGCTTATAAAAGCTTGTAACTAAACTCCTAAAAGAGTGGATATGAACTATATAGCTTGTGAACTCCTTTTGAGTAGATAGAACCTTGTGGCTTATTTGATTAACTCCTTGAAAGGATTTAAAAGCTCACTAAGATTGATTTTGACTATGTATAGCTCTTGACACCTTCTTGAATGATAACAATTAAGCTCCTTAATGTTTGTACTTAGTTGGTGTAGTTGTAGCCTTCAAAGAGCTTCAATTTATAGTAGAAAATGGCTTCCAACGGTCATAAGGCTTGGGTCCAACGGATCTATTAATCTCCCAACGGATATATTCTTTATGACTTAAATTTTGTGCAGAAAAACCTTCCTTGCGGTGTACCGCAAGTTTTCGTGCGGTGTACCGCACCTCAACGGTTTGATTTTCTAACTTTCTGACGGGCTAGCCTCTGCACCGCGCCCTGGTCCGCAATCTTGGTCCGGTGTACCGCGCCTTTCGTCCGGTGTACCGCGCCAAGTATATTTGAAAGATAATGACTTGGATCAATAAATCTTCTTCACGAAAGTTGTTGGAAACATCATGCTAAGAACCTTTGAAGTTGATCACTAAGGCTAATTCTCAATGTACACAAGGATAAGGTTAAACTTATTGTAAGAGAATTAGTTTCATAACAAATAACAATAAAGTTATGATCAACATGATAAAGATGTGCTTTTTGATGAAATAGAGTGCAAGAAAGAATATGTATAACAAGAGTAAATAGCACACTAAACATAAGAGGATTTGTCACATTAAAACAACCTATTAAGGGAGGCTATATGCCATCAATCTCCCCCTTTTTGATGATGACAAATCCTTCACTAAAACACCTTAGGAATGATATGAAAGTTTAAGCACTAATGAAATTAAGCTCCCCCTCACAATAAGCATAAGATTTGAGATGCATTTGTGAGTTTTAAAGCGTGCAAGTTTTGAAAGTATTAGTGCACATATTTCTCCCCCTTTGTCTTCATCAAAAAGACGGGGTTAATAATAACAACTACGAATAGAAGAGCTAAAACTCAAGTGAATAGATTTTAAACAACGTTTCTAAGAGTGTGCAAGAGTTTGGAGATTACAACATTTTTAGAAAGAGATGCACAAAGATAGATAATTGAAGAACTAAGAGATAGAGACTTTTTACCAACTCGTTGATCGATAGATTTTCATTTCATATGCTTTCTAATGACACAAACGATTAGTTGCAATGTATGAGATAAAAGATTAGCCAAAGCATTAGAGTTTTAATAAAAGCTCCCCCTTACAAAATGCATCAAGATTGTTTCAATTTTGTAAAAGTGTGATCTACAATTTCTCCCCAAAAAGATATTTTGAAATCATTTTTAAGAAAGTTAGGGGTAAAATGTAATTTTTGAAAAATATAGGGCCAAAAAGTCATTTGTCAAAAAGTTAGGGGACTAAAAGACAATTTTTAAAACTTTTAGGGACCAAAGTGCAATAATTCAACATGTTAGCAATATATGAAAGGATCAAGGATTAGATGCAATAGTACCTATATCATCAAAGAAAATGTTAGCAAAAACAATATCCAAAGCATAAAGTTTAAGCATCAAATATTCAAGATAAAAACATATCAACCTAAAACAATTATCCAAGTTTAAACACAAAGCATCCTAAACCATTATCCAAATAAAACACGTAGCAATAATATCCTAAATGTCCAAAACACGGACCCATAAACAATTTAAAGCATAAACACAAACTTAGTCCAAGACAATAAAAACACATAAAACACTTAGAGAATAAAAAGAAGATTTTAAAAACCAAACACCCAACACGACCATTTAGCGAAATTCCCGGGGAGAGCGGCTCCTAGAACGGCTTCGAGGATGTGAAACATCATCTTTGATACACGAGACATCGTTCTTCATACAAGATAACTCACTAGCAAGATGGCCTATTTTCTCTTCCAACACTCCAAATTTTCTTTCTATCTTTTCCTCTAAAACCTCAAATTTTCTACCAATATAATCCATAAACCGAGACAAAGCACCTTCGAAACTAGAAGGATTAGGAGGATTCTCATGAGAGGGGTTTTGAGGAGGCTCATTTGGGATAGGATTTTGTTGACCCGGAACATCCAATAGTTCAAGTGTGTCAAGTGCCGGACCATGAGTTCCTTCTCTAGCTTGTAAGATACGATTACGAATAGCAACATCCGAAATACGATTAATAACCGAATGCAAAACATAGGAGTTATTATAAATAGCAAATTTCATTCTCTTGATTGTGCTATAATCGAAACACCACGCTTTATCAATAGATTTCACATTTGTTCCTCCTAACGAAATTCCACTTCCCTCAAAGATCCTAGTAAGAAAGATACCATATGGGACCTTATCTCTTGCGGTTCTAGCATGGTTCATCCATTTGAACATAATAGCAATAATATTAATCGGACGCTTAGCAAAGATAAAAAATAGGAGATAAGCTTCATACGGAATTAACTTTGCATCATGTTTGTCCTTCGGTATTATGGCCGAAATAAGAAACTTATGAGCCACAATGAATTCCGGATCAAAACTACGCAAATTCCAATTTCCATCGGGAACAATCATCCTATTATTGACAAAATCCATAACCTCATTTTGACCAACTATATCAAGAGTAGACCCATCCCAACCACTTGACCAAAAGCCACTAAATCCATCGAACGGAATACTATAACGAGTACACAAAACATGTAATTTTAACCGTAATGGGGTACCCGAAACTAAAGATATTACCATGTTATTTGCACTAACAAATTCGAAATTAGTGTAGAACTCTTCAATCAACCCACTAGCTAATTGAGTACCCGTAAATTTAAAGATATTATCACAACCTTGAAATTTAAATAGTTCAAGAAGAGAATTTTCACCCGTTGGAAAAGCCGAATCACTAAAAGTTCTACCCGGGAGAGGCTCGAATGGCCGGAGTGGAGGAGGTGGTGGTGACCTTGCCGAAGAAGGAGCACGGCGGCGGCTGGAGGAGGCATCGGTGGTGGTCTTCTTCTTAGGTGCTGATTTCTTTGCTCTCATGGTGGAAAAGGGAAGTGGGTAATGAAAGAGAGAGAGAGAGAGAGAGAGAAGTGATTAGTAGGAGAAGATGGTGTTTCTAGGTGGTGGAATCGGAGAAGCAGTGGCCGGAAATCGCCAAGGAGGAGGAGAGGAAATGTTTAAGTGGTGGAATGAGGAGAATAGAAGAGAAAACGGCCTAATATTGCTGTAAAAAACCTAACCTGCGGTGTACCGCGGGAATCGTCCGGTGCACCGCAAAAGTGTTCGGTTTGGACACAAAAAATGAAATTTTTGATTCTTTTAAAAACCCCCGAAACACATTCGAAACTTCCCCAAAAGATTCGGAATGGTATAAAATAATTTAGAGCAACTTTGTTTTGAAAAGAAAGACCAAGGAAAACCCCGAAAACTCATAAAGCAGTTTATTTCACAAATACCCCTAAGTTTTCTAAAAGTACAAAAAGACCCAAAGTAATAACAAAGCAACATTTAAGCATAAAAAGGTCAAGATACAAAAGATAATAGCACATAGAGGATAATTCACATAAAACACATAATAATACGTAAACAAGAAAGAAGAAAGGAAAGAATTCACCGTATTTTCCTTTTATGAGGTTTGAACGTCCTTTTGCATAAAATTCCGTTTTCTTGACGCTCAACACCTTCAATAACTATTACTATGGTAACCGAGGTGGAATGGATCCGGAAATGTTGTTAGCATTTGTCACGATCCATATTGGTTTTTCCCATGAGGGTATCAAAGATCCACGTTCAAGTTGTTCATGGTAATGACACGTAGAAGCATGATGACCGGGTTTTCCACAATAATTGCAAGAACTTCTTTTTCGAGTAGAGCTACTATGTGAGGGTTTTGAACATGAAGTTCCCACATTCTTACCAATATCCAAATTATCACTTAAATATAATTTTTCTTTAAAAAAACCATTTGGATCAAAAGGAGTAACATTTGAAAAAAGATGATTTTTTAAAGTATTAAGAGCGAGGGAAAAAGCTTCATCCAATTTTAAAAAACCTTCTATATTTTTCTTCATAGGATGTTGCCATTTATTTGAAGAAAAAATGTTTTCAAAACAAGGGTTTTTAGTATTGCCAAGAATATCATCCAAAGTGATACAACATTTAAAACAATTTTTTAGCTCAACTTTACCCTTTTTTAACATAAGATTATTCAAATGGATTTGAGAATCAAGAATTTTGAGAAGGGATGAAATTTGCCTAATATCACCATAATTGTAAGGAAGAGATAAAGAGTTAGGATAGAGTGCTACCTCATGGTTTGGTTTAGAATTGTCATGAGATTCATTATGGATTAAGACTTCTTCTTCTTCGTCATTTTCGACAATTCCATATAAAAACTCCAAACGATCCCAAAGCTCTTTTGCGGATTTACAATCTAACATTTGTGAGAAAATTTCTTCGGAAATTCCACGAATGAGAGTGTACATTGGTTTTGCATTTTGAGTGAGCTTAGCCTTTTCCTCAATAGTAAGTTCATCAAAATCTTTTTCTTCTTGATTTAGCTTAAGAACTCCCGCTTCATTTAACTCCTCTTTATACGGAACGAATGGACCTTCCATAACGATTCTCCATTGATCGGGATCTTCGGCTTTGATAAATTCCTCCATTTTTGTTCTCCAAGCAAAATAGTAAGTTCCTACAAAAAGTGGAGGTCGAGTAGAAGACGACTTTTCCAAAAGATTAAATTCCATATCGTTTACTCTACTAACGATTAAGCTATTCACGTAGAGTTAGGCTCTGATACCAATTGAAAGTCCTAGAGGGGGGGTGAATAGGATTACTAATAATATTAATGCCTAATTAAACATCTTTTGGACAATTATACGCTTAAGTGAAAACTTCTAAAACAACTTAATATATCAAACACTTAGGATCATGCAAAGGGCAAGTAGGAGGTTCGATATATATAAGTAAAACAAGTAAATCGACAATCCAATATCTTACTACTCTAGAAGACTATATGTTAGATAAACTAGATAAACAATATCACAATGATTAAGCTAGCATATTATCAAACATATAAAGTGCGGAAAGTAAATAGAGTAGGGATAGAAAGATACACGCGATTTATAGTGGTTCGGTTTCCCTACATCCACTACCTAAGGAAGCCTCCTTAGGATTTCAAGCTTTTCACTAAGCTTCCGTGTCTCTCTTAACCGGGTCGAGAACACAATAACCCTTACAACCTCTTCGATAACACGAAGGACAACCACTTGTGTAATCACAACACAAGGATACCAAGTATACTCCCTATACTTGAATTCTCTCTTAATCTATCTATTACAAGACCTAGACTTAAGAGGATAGAAACAAAGTGTTTAAAGGGTTGCTTATAAAAGCTTGTAACTAAACTCCTAAAAGAGTGGATATGAACTATATAGCTTGTGAACTCCTTTTGAGTAGATAGAACCTTGTGGCTTATTTGATTAACTCCTTGAAAGGATTTAAAAGCTCACTAAGATTGATTTTGACTATGTATAGCTCTTGACACCTTCTTGAATGATAACAATTAAGCTCCTTAATGTTTGTACTTAGTTGGTGTAGTTGTAGCCTTCAAAGAGCTTCAATTTATAGTAGAAAATGGCTTCCAACGGTCATAAGGCTTGGGTCCAACGGATCTATTAATCTCCCAACGGATATATTCTTTATGACTTAAACTTTGTGCAGAAAAACCTTCCTTGCGGTGTACCGCAAGTTTTCGTGCAGTGTACCGCACCTCAACGGTTTGATTTTCTAACTTTCTGACGGGCTAGCCTCTGCACCGCGCCCTGGTCCGCAATCTTGGTCCGGTGTACCGCGCCTTTCGTCCGGTGTACCGCGCCAAGTATATTTGAAAGATAATGACTTGGATCAATAAATCTTCTTCACGAAAGTTGTTGGAAACATCATTCTAAGAACCTTTGAAGTTGATCACTAAGGCTAATTCTCAATGTACACAAGGATAAGGTTAAACTTATTGTAAGAGAATTAGTTTCATAACAAATAACAATAAAGTTATGATCAACATGATAAAGATGTGCTTTTTGATGAAATAGAGTGCAAGAAAGAATATGTATAACAAGAGTAAATAGCACACTAAACATAAGAGGATTTGTCACATTAAAACAACCTATTAAGGGAGACTATATGCCAACAGTATGTTCTCTTTCTTCCTTACCATTTCTGTAAATATGCTTTTATCTGCTAAATTTTAATTTCTGTTTTTCGAGTCTTTTTCGAGTCGTGGGGACACGGCTCATTTTTGAGTTGGGGGTGTGGGGATTCGTTGTCTCTCATCTCCATTTTTCTGTTGGGAATTAGATGTAGAGTGTGTTTAATAGCTTGAAAGCATAAGCTCAGTAGATTAATGATAGTAAGTAATATGTTTATGAGCTATGTATTTGTATGCTTTGAGTATTTGCAGGAAAACACACGTTGATAGTAAAGAAAAGATTAGTGAGCAATGCGATAGAAAGTATGTTCGATCTCAGGGAACCTTGAGAAGTGTGTAGGCCGTGAGATCCAAGCTAGTTGAAAAACCATTTGATGAAACTGCTAAAGGTAAGAAATTTTCTAAGTTACATAGTGTAGAAAGTGATTAAGGCGGTTCTTTCATATTTTGAAGCCCTTGAAGCCTTTTTATACCTTCTCACCTTGTGATTTTTGATTTTATATGCTATATCCTTCTCAGCCCCTTCTAGCCTTTCTAAAGCCTTTATTGAAACACGTTATAAGCCTTATCCTTTAGATTTTAGGACTTTTCCATATGACCCGCACTCGAATCGCGATGCATAGACAGTTGTTTTAGAGCTTGAGTTTGGGGTGGTGGGTCCACCATTATGGGAATTGTTTTTTTTGTTGGGATTTTTGAGCTTAGTAATTGTGCTTTGTGCTTATTAATGATGATTCACAGATTTGTATTGTAACCCTTTGCCGGGGTAATAGTGAATGAAAAAGAAGCTTCGAGCTAATTTTGCCAACAAGGGCAATAAAAAGAAAAAATATATATATAAGAAATTAGCATGATATCTCAACATTAAAAGAGAGTCATAGCTAGAGAAAATTGATTTGAAAAGAAAATATATATATTCGGACCGGCAAAGTGGATTTTTATGTGAACGTCTTAAGCTTTAAATTGGGTTATTGGGGATGCTAAATTGTGCATCAAGGAATTCATTGGGTCGAGTGAGAAACGTTTTATGAGAGTAACTCAAGCTCTAGGGAGATTCGTTGATGGCTAGTGAGGAGAGAGCCAAAAGCTCACTCCAAATTATCCAAATATATGATCATACCCGTCCCTAAGCCTACATTACAACCTTAAAGACCTTTTGATTCTTTGCTATGTAATTAAGAAGTGATTGAGCCATTAGAGATTAGTTAAGTGGATCCTTGGATACTAGTGAGGTTTGATGAACAATCTATAGCTCTCTTGGGGAACTGAGTAAAGTCCCAATCCTTCTTACATTGCGAAACTAATCTGATCTTGAATTCAAACCGTGTTGACTGTGAATATAAGAAGTGTACAGGTATGTAATTTATAAATATTATTGCATGAAATTTTCTGAGTTATGTGCTTTAGTTTATTCTATATATTCTGTTATGCTTTTTCCCTTGTGTTGAGAATTTTATAAGTGGGTATTTCTAGACTTCCCTATGTTTTTATCTTTATTGTATCGGGACGATACAACTTTGAGTTGGGGGTCTTGATGTCTCCTCATTTGTGATAGATTAATGTTAGGATGAGACATCATTTTAAGTGATTTAGAAGTCAATAATGTCGATTTTCTTGAGTTTTAGTGCACTTTCCTATTTTGTGTCTTGATTTGTAGAAATAACGTTTTTAGAGCATATTGGGTTTAATTGTTTATTTAGTGTGTAGCTTTAAAGATAATTATGGAGCTTAATTAGAGTCCAAGTCAAAGACAACAACTTATGGAAAGATATTTGCATGGTAATTGGAGATAAGGAAGGAATTGCTAAAAAGATGGAAAAGGAAAAGCTGCCTAAATCTGGGATTCTACAAAGATAGGCGTTTTTACCTAAGAAAGAGGCCGATTTTGGTGAATTACTTCTAAATGGCCTAGATAATTCTGTTGCGATTCTTTTGGTATCTTGTGGAGCAAAATCGGACCAATAACGAAGAAGATACACTCAAAACAACGCAACAGTGTTTATCTTTATTTCCATACGAATTTGAGTTGGGCTAGGAGTCCATTACCTTAACTCTTCCTCAAGAAAACGAATTAGGTCTTCTAAACACCTATAAATACACCCTTATATCACTTGTAAATCATCCTTGCCTCATAGTATTTAGTTCTTAAGGTTTTATTCTTCCAGTTTATTGTAGAGAGCAAGATGATGTCTTTTGTAATTTCTTTTAGTTTATTTCCTTCAGGTATGAACTAAACTTCCCATAGCTTGGATTTTGCATATGTATAATATATGAATTCTAATTCTTCTATCTAAGTTTCTTTGGGAATTATATGTTTTAATCTGATATTAGCTTCTTACTTTATATTTGCTTATGTGTTTTGATTTAATGTCTTTCCTAGAACTGATCACTTTAGGATTGTTTTAAGAGTAGTTAGATGGTCTCCTTGACAGGGTGTTTAACAATTGAATAACCACATAATGTCTAGTGTCGATAGCAGTTCTGAAAAAACATACTTCTAACTAGATAGTCATTAGGGTTTGTTTTAACCACCGTATCACCAAGATTGCAGTATTTGCTTAGGGCCTTAGTGGCGTTTGATAACCCTATTTGAAATCACTTCTTGGTTGTGACGTAGCCTCCTTAGTCGCTCTCAAGGTCTAAGCTTGGGGAATTTAGAATCCTGACTAAGTATTACCAAGAGCTAATAGTCTCCCTTATTAACTAGATTTATAGATAGAATTAGAAGGATTAGTGCATACTAGCAAAACCTAAAGCTATACTTCTCATCTCACAATCTTAATCTTTTATTTTATTGTCTTTATTTTCTTAGTTTTAATTCTTAATCTCGAAATTCCATTTGCTTTATTTTCCGTCTTTTAATTATTTACTTTTACTCGTTACCTGTTCCTACGCGATTAACACACTTAAGTCCCTGAGAACGAACTCTACTTATCATTAAAACTTGCATACGTCCTGTAATACTTGCAGTACTGTGCCTGTCTAGGGTGAGAGTGCATAGTTTTCCATACTTAAATTGATCTTATTTTTATCACACCCTAGGCGACACCAAAAACCTTTTGAATTTTTTATTATTATCTTCTTCCAGATGTAATACAAGTGGGCTGTGGTCAGATCCTAGTGCAGGAAGAAGTGACACCCAAGCATAAGGGTATATATCACACCACTCTTTATTTGTTAGGCATTTATCTAATTGGATTTTAATTAGCTTATCACATGCCCTTCTATTAGACCAAGAGAAAGAGCAACCTTTGCTCTCAATCTGTTGAAGCTTTAAGGTATTCATAAATTCACAAAGGGCTTTCATATTTTTAGTGTTAACATTATCACCTCCCAATTTCTCACTAATATATCTATGATTATTAAAGTCACCAATTAAATTTCAAGCACAATTAACTGGAGGGGCACAAAGTTCAAATTTTTTAAGGGATTCAATTTTATCAGTATCATTTGGGGCGCCATAAACGAAAGTAGTATAGCTTTTAACATTTTTGCTATTAGTGAGTTCACAGTGTATTAAATTAACATTCTTTTCAATAATCCTAATGTTATTTTTTACAGTACTTAATAAAGCAAGTCCCCCACTTAATCCTATGGGTTCTACAGTATCAATCAAATGCATATTCAAAGTATCAGCCACTTTAATAAGCGAAGCATAGCAATTTTTAGTTTCAGAGAGGAAAATTACCTCAGGACGATACCTCCTCACGATATCGATGAGGGTTTGGACTGCCAAAGGGGTGCCAATCCCTTGGTAGTTCCAAGCCAGCTGTATCATATCTCAGTGTGGGCTTGTTTTAGGACAAGCCCGCAAACCTTATCAGCATCTTCTTCAATGTCGATCCATTTCTCAGAGTTGTCTTCTTCACTGAAACCCTCGACTTTCTTATCTTCTTTTCCGTCTTTAGCATTGTTTTTCCTAGATTCCCACAACTTTCTTAAACGATTGTTATCCGAGTAAATACTCTTATCGGTTCTCTTAAGATTTGGTAGTTTCTTAATCGATGTTCGGCTTTTAATACTGAGATTAGTAGTGAGGGTGAAAGGGATTGGAAGGTTAGCTATAGTTTGAAATGGAGAAGTGATCTGTACTATTTGGTTAGGGTTTGGGGTTAGGTAAGATTTGGAGGAGAAGGTTGTCGGGGACGATAGGTTAGAAGTGGGGTTTGGGTTGTTTGGGTTTTGATTTTGTTCTGAAATGTTTGTGGGTTGAAATGTGAGTGGGTTAGAAGTTGGGCTTTGTTTTAGTATGTTAGGAGATAAAATGACTTTTGAGTTGGGCCCAGAGTGAGTTAAAGCTATTGGGCTAGAGATACTCCCAAATAAGATTTTATCAGCTGAATTTTTTGGGCTCGAAAGCGAGTTAGCCAAGTGGCCCGCTTTAGTTATTTAAAAAAAACATCATAATTGGTTTTTAAAATCTCCGCATATACTCTATATAAAGGGTGAAGAAGTGAAAGGGTGATATATAACATTACTCAAATTAAAAATGTATACGAAGAAAGGAGCTAATCAATATAAATTGTAACAAGAAATTATCTGATGTGAACAAATTACAATGAGCATACAACTAAACTTTTCATAGTCTGATCCAACATTTTAGTATCAAGACAAGGTAATACAAAGCCTTTTACTATTTTGCTTTTGGATAAAGGTCAAAACTAGAGAGAAATCTCAAAACACAAAACAATATAGCTTTGCTATATATCACTCCTTTTGCTTCACCTATTTATCACCTCCTATATGTCATCTAATGTGGCATTAAACAAAGGAAAGAGAAAATAATCATCTAAGAGAGAAAAACATTTTTATTTGTGTTTAAAACCTCCACATAGGAGGTGATACATGGGTAAAGTAAAAAAGGATGATATATATCTTTACTCAAACAAGAATAATGAAAATAGTGCACATGTAACTTATTCTAGCTTCACCCTCTCAAGATCTGTCATTACAGTTTCAAGCTTAGCAATTTGATGCAAAAACTAATCCCCAAATCTTTTTGCTGGTTTTGATTCAGTTTCCGTAACATAAATCATATCATCATCGATATAAAAATCCACATCAGCATTCGAGATTATCTTCCCATCAGAATCAACACAATGTGTTTTATGCTTGTACATCATTAAAATTGTCCTTAAAGTTTGTTCATCCACTTCCATATAACTAGCAAGTTTCCCAAGTGAAATAGTTGAATACACATTCAAGAAATTTCGTACACCTGATAATAACTGTTGTTGCTTAATTTCATACAAAAACAGCTTCAATTGAAGTCTATAAGCATCCTGGTTGTAATTCACGAGAGGCTCCTCAAAACTAGGAGCAGAATGAGTAATGAATTTAGGACAAGCATATGAGAATAACTCATCGTATAAAGCAAACGCCTCATCATCAAATCTTATCATTCTCGACATTTTATCACCGACTTTTTCACGTAATTGAGAATTTACAGTTTCTTCAATAAGCTTTGTTTGTGGACAAAGCGAATACTTTTTTCTCCACATTAGGGACTTAATTTTGTGTGTTTAATTTATAATATTTATTTAAGATTTCCAATAGTTTTATAAGTAAGGCAGGTTCAATCATGGGTCTGGACCACCCATTTTACAAAAACAAAAATAACGGTTTCAATCGTATCTTTTGACCTTTAGGTTTTGTTTTGACTCTTAATCGACTAGTAGGTTGAAATCGAATTTTCCAATTCAAATTGGTTTGGTTTTAATATATAGCTGGTGTGGCCTAGGGTGTGATAAAATATGATATAAATAAAGTGCAAATAAACACCCTAGACTGAGCACGGTTCTGCAAGTATACAGATCGTATGCAAGTTTTGATGATTAAGTAAGATTCGTTCCGCATAGACTACGAAGGTTAGGGGAATCTTATGCAATAATCAAGTGCAGATATAAAAAGCTAGAACAAATAAAATGCAGAAAAAGTAAAGACAAAGATATATTTATTTGGTTTTCAATTAAACTAAAATAAACTAATAAAATAAAGACAGAAAATTAAATGCAAGAGAAGAAGTAGTATGAGAATATAGCTTGAGTAAATAGCATGTAATCCCCACTAGTTTTGCCGTTCTAAACATGTAAGGGTGAATTATGTAGTATTTCAATAATCGGTTCCAATTGCGCTAGGTAGTTTTAAATAGGGTTTACCTGTGTCAATAAGGAGTCCTAAGCAAACTGTTCCTGCAATTGGTAAATAGCAATACATTAAACCATGGTGATTATCTAGTTAGGTTGATTTGTCAGATCTAAACCGTACACTAGACGTTATGTGCTAAACATGTAATTAAACACCGTTGTCAATGGTGACCTAACTACTAGATGGTAATTCTATATGGTCGCGATCCACAAGAACACAGAATATAAATCCAAACACATAAACAGAGAATAAAAACAATAATTCAATTTAAAACATAGAAATCCCAAATTAGATCGATGTCAACCAAAACTAGGGTTCATACATATATGCTAAAAACTCAAGCTAATAGAAATTTAGTTCATACTAATGGAAGAAAAGAAAGAAATTACAAATTCAAAGGTTGAAGGACATATTGATGCACAACTCCTTCCAGACTTCTTTTCTTGTGTTGTAAGCTTCCTCTTGGTTTAAGGTTTCATCAAAGATGATTTTAGAGTGTTAAGAGGCTGTATTTATAGTGTTTAGGTTGACCTAATTCGTTTTCTTGAAGGAAAAGGTAAATATGGGCTCCTAGCCCAACTCAAATTCGTAGCCCAAAAACATGCAATCAGCCCCGTTTTTCTTTTGGTCCTAACAGTTTCAATATTTATCTGATTGATGCATATGAGTACACCAAATTCATCGTCTCGGAAAGATCTTCAACTTTTCTCTTGACCGTTTCTCCAAATTCCTCACCATTTTTAAGATATAAGCTGATTTGTGGTCGTAGGTGCAGAAATCCAGATTTAAGGTAGCTTTTCCTTTTCCATGTTTTTAGCTTTTACTTCCTTATCTTCAATTCCCATGTCTATCTTCTTTCCTTTAGCTCTTAGACTTTGACTTGGACTCTAATTAATTACCATATATCTCTAAAGTTTCACACTAAATAAATAATTAAACCCAATATGCTCTAAAAATAATAAATAATTAATTCAAGACACAAAATAGGAAAGTGTACTAAATCATGAGGAATTCGACCTATAAACTAATAAATACGCCTAAAATGATGTCTCAGAAATTGATTTTATTATCACAAATGAGGAGACATCAATAGCACAAAATTTTAATATTTGTAAAATATCTTTCTCGATGTTGTTTGTTGTTGTTTTCTTATCCTTTCTTGTAACTTTCCTGTACACCCAAGTGAGATACCTATAGACGACACTAGGTTAGGGGATCACAAGGGAAGGTGCTCTAGCTGGCTTTCTGATGCTCAAGTTAGTATACTGAATAGATAATAAACACTCATTGGACGTAGTCTTTAGAAGGGAGAAATATGTAGAGCAAGAGTATATTAGCATAGAAATCATGTGTATCGACACGATATGACAAGAAGTCATATTAATACCTAAATGACCTCTCAACTTATATATATATGAGCTTATTCATGGTAGACCTCCTTCTGTCAAGATAATTGCAAATAGGATTATAGTTGATTATCTCTTATGTATGACTAATTTTAAGAAAAGTAATGATGGACATCATCCCAAATCACATCACATTTTTATCACCCTTTAGGTGGATCCTAAGTGGACCAATTATATATTTTTTTCCCTAATTAATCATATTCTCTCTCTTTTATAATTGGTCCAACTAAGAGTTGATATAAAAGAGTGATATCTAGTATTACTCTTTTAGGAATGATTTCCAAGATTGATTGCTTTTCTCTTTTCCCTGGTACCATATCCCGTATATGTTTCCTTGAGTAAATCTTGTGCATGACTAATATTAAGATATGTATGGCCTATTATAATAGAAATTTTAGGAAGTCGTTGACACCCAAGGATCAGTGGAAAATCCACTTGTTGGCTAGGGGTAAAGCTGTAAATGAACCAAACCGCTTGCAAGCAACTCGATCTCGGCTCGAAAAATATCTCGTTCGAACTCGTTCGTTTATAAAAACGAATAAAAAAGTTTGTTCGAACGCATTTGTTAAAAAATGAGTTCATTTGAGCTCATTCGTTAACTCGTTAATATCTATAATTTATAAATTAATGTTTTAGTTATCAATAAATATATTATTAAACCTATAAAAAACAAATCATTCATTATTAACTCGAGTTCCGCTCTAAAAAAGTTTGTTCGATATGTTAACAAACAAGCTTTTAAAATTTTGGCTCGACTCGTTAAAATTTGAGTTTGGTTCGACTCGACTCGTAAATTTTAACAAACAAGCTTTCACATCTAGTATTTGGCTCGTCTCGCTTTGTTTACAACCCTAGCTAGGGGGGATCATGGTCTCCTTGAATTTGTAAAAAAAAATCCATGTAAAAAAGAGTTATATTATTACCTTTTAGTCTGTTCCTGAAATTTCCAGAGAACTCACTTGGTCCCCCTAACTTTTAAATTTTATCTTAATGGGGTCGATTTATGTTATTTATATGATATAATTTAGTTTTTCTAATAATATAGGGACTTATAAGGTAATCTTTAAAAATAAAAAGTTTAATGAGGTTTGTAGTGCAATATCTGCATAATATAAGAAGCTATATTACTATTTTTGCATAGGATAAAGACATATAACGCAAATAAATTGGTGGGAAAAATCAGGGGTGTTGTCCCTGAACAACCTTAGTCCTCCCCAACAAATAATTTTGCCTCCATCCTGGTGTCTCCTCGTGTGTTCTAAATAAACACACCTAAAAAGGCAAGACACGTACCGCAAGTGTACGGGTCGTCCAATTAATATCCGGTAAACAGGATTTCGATCTCAGGGACGGATTAGGTATGATTTTAGATGTTATGTAATAAGTGTAGATAATTGTTATGTAATGCGAAAAATAAATGATATAAATATTTGTTTTGGTTTTGTGATTATGAACTAAGACGCAATGAAAATAAAATACTAAATTACGCAAGAATTAAAATGCAATTAAGTAAATAAAGGGTTGGACGCAAATATGAGAGGTAGTACTTGACTCACGCAAGGGTTTCGCCTAAATCTATTTAACTAGTGTTTCGTTTAAGGGTCAAATTGGTAATTAACAATAGTCAGGATTCAATACTCTTCTAACCCCCGTCAGGGTGGACTTAGAAGCTATTCTAGGGTAATACAAACCCCGTCAGGGCGATCATAATCTACCTTTGAATGATAAGCACTTTTTACCCAATTGGCTATAAGATTAATTAAGTCCGACATGATCAATAACTTTTATCTTACATCTATTATCTATTTCCGTACCTAAACCCCCCGTCAAGGTGATCCATACGCCACTATATGGAATAGCCTAGATACTAAATCCTATTACTGGTTAATTACGTCACTAATAGTCAATAAGCTTAAAATAATAGAAATTGATTAACTACCCAATCCGAATTAAATCATACAATTCCAAAATTGAAAACACTAAAGTAAATAAATAGGGCTCAACCCATAAATGCGTTTATCAAGTACTTAAAGAATTTAGCTCATACTAATGTTTGAAATAACTAAAATAAAAGATAAAGGACTCATAATGAATTACAGAAATAGAAAAACCTAAATAAAGGGTTGAGTATTGCTGTTGTTGAAGAAGGAATTCTCTAGTTTCAGCTCTTCTCTCTCATTTTTGCTTCTCTGACTTCTGTTAAGCGTTGCCTCTTCTCTAATATGAATTGTCTCCATAAAAACTGAGGTTAAAGGTCTTTTTATAGTGGAAAAAACGGATTGAGCTATTAAAAATAAGGATTGTGTTAATTAGAATAAAAGCCCAATCCATTTAATAAAATCCCGTCACTGGTGACCAGCTGTTACTAAAACAGCTGTAACTTTTGCGTCCAGACTCGAAATCACTTCGTTCAACTTGGAAAATCTTCCTTAATTCAAGCTCTAGCTACCTCATTTTATGCTCCAAAAAGGCTGAATCAGTGGCTAAGATGCTCAAAAACGGTGATTTGTGACAGCATTCTAAATTTCATTCTCCACTAATTACTTCTTCGAATCAATTATTCTCGCCTTTGACTTCAACGCTTAATCCAAGACTTTATTTCCCGTTTCTTCTCCTTGTCTTGATATTCCATCAAATCATAAACCTAAGAACTTTACACTAAAAATAAACGAATTAACGCATAAAAGCTCTAAAACACAAATAATCCAAATCCAAGGAAAAAAATCGTAATATGACCAAATAAGCTTGAAAGTCTAGTAGATAAGTCAAATAATCACCTAATTTGATGTCTCCTATGGGCATATAATTAGAACAAAAAGAGATACATCAAGACCCAAAACTCAAACCTTTGCCGTCCCGACAAAGCAAAATAAAAACAAGGGTTCCAGGTGATACGCAAAAAGGTAGAGTCTAATGAATAACACCCAAAGCATAACTTAAAATAAATCTCATATAGTTTGATCCTAGGAATTAATATACACATACAAATGTCATGCAAAATCAAACACAAGTAATCAATTAAGAATTGACTTCACAATTATATACTTGTCCTAATTCATCATCAAAGTTCATTAAGTTGAATAATTGTAGTGTTTTTCTATTTTTTTTTTTGTTTCCCTTGGCCTTATTTTAAATGTAGTGAGAACATTATATGAATTATAGGTAATATAGGTACTATAGTACCTATAAAGAAAGAATAATGTTGGGTATCACCTAAAAAGAGATCACCTAAATATCATCTATAATGTGTATTCCGAGTGGTCCAATTATATTCTCTCTCTCTCTCTCTCTCTCTCTCTCTCTCTCTCTCTCTCTCTCTCTCTCTCTCTCTCTCTCTCTCTCTCTCTCTCTCTCTCTCTCTCTCTCTCTCTCTCTCTCTCTCTCTCTCTCTCTCTCTCTCTCTCTCTCTCTCTCTCTCTCTCTCTCTCTCCCTATCTATCTATCTATCTATCTATCTCTCCCTATCTATCTATCTATCTATCTATCTATCTCTCTCTCCCTATCTATCTATCTATCTATCTATCTATCTATCTATCTATCTATCTATCTATCTATCTATCTATCTATCTATCTATCTATCTATCTATCTATCTATCTATCTATCTCTCTCTCTCTCTCTCTCTCTCTCTCTCTCTCTCTCTCACACACACACACTCATATTATTGGACCACCCAAGACACACATCATAAGTGATATTTGAGTGATCTCTTGTTGGGTGATACCCAGCATTACTCAAAAATAGGTTTGTTTAAGAAGGAGATATCAAATCTATTTTAGAAAAATTAAATAACATACGCCAAAGTAAACAAACAAAAAGCAATTTCAAACCCAACACAAAAGAAGAGCTAGTTGGAATCAATCCAAGTGAAATTTGGAGAACTAAAAATTCAGACATCATAGTTATGTGTGAGGTGAAATTATGGTCAAGTTCGGAACAGAAAAGGCAGTAAAGAAATAAAAAGATAGAGGAAATATGCTACTTGATGCGTACTCCAACCCTTTTCATGGGAATCCCTTAAATATGTAGTTATCTTAGCTATTTTTCGGTTAGTTTTATACTATAAATAAACTAGCTACTTATTAGTTTATCTAGTCTTTCTAGAGTTTCTACACCAATTTTATCCTTTACGTTTGTAGTTTAGTTTTTAGCCAGTCCTTGGCAAAATAGAATATTAGAGAAGCGAAAATTCAACACATGTTTATAGGTAAGTCTTTCTTCTCAAACTTTTTTTTCCATTTATGTTATGAGTAGATAAACATGACATAGCTTATGTTGTTATAATGGACTGTTTTTTATGTTTGAGTCAATAAAAAGGTATTTTCGTATATTTCAATATGTGTTATATTTTCTTTGCTTATATATGAATGTATATATTATCATTTATACGTGAATGTGTCTTTCGTAGAGTTAAGATTTATGCTATAAATTGTGCTTGTTTAATGTATATATAATCTCAAGAAAACACATAACTAGAAGGCATAAATCTACTACCTAGTCTAGGATAAGGGTTCAAGTTGTAAATAACTGATTGTACTGAGGTAGGTCATTCATTTAGAGGGTTAGACAAGAATTATGAAAACTTAATTAGAGGAAATATGATTAATTTAGGATTGAATCGTAGATAGCTAATTATACTGTCATAAGGTAATTCACCTAAGGGCCTAATTAATTTCTATCCTTAAGTAGGGTGAGTAGTATGTGAAATCGTAAATCAAACTCATTAATGTCTTAAATTGACAAATGAAGGAATTCTCTAATAAAAAAGCTCAAGATTAAAAAAACATTAATCTTAGATGTTATCTTAATTTTGATCTCTTATTACTTAACTCCATTTTGATTACTTGTTTGATTTGCTTTATTTATTTTACTTTTACTTCCTCCGTCCATCAATATTTGTCATACTTTTTTTTTCATACAAATTAAGAAAAGCGATTAGTTCCTCCTATTTTTACTAAATTACTCTTAACCAACTAAGTAAATGCATTTAATGATGATAAGCTTATGATTATTAAATAAAGATAAAATTGGTAGAAAGGGTAAAAAAGTTCATTGGTATCTTAAATGGCCAACCTTTTGTGGATATCTATTTTTAAAAATTGTGACAGATATTGATTGACGGAGAAAATAGTTACTTAAATACTCATAATATCCCCATAATGAATCTAAGTTACACTACAAGAAAATGGTCATTTAGTGGCGTTTTTTTAGCGGCGCATTGCGATTGCGTCCCTAAAAAAATTATAATTAGGGACGCAATTTTATAAGCGTCCTTATATATATGTATCTCGACGCAATTTTTTACGCGTCACTAAATACACATCAACTGGGACGCAATTAGTCAAGCGTCGACATTAAGTTTGTTATAGCAACGCGTTTATTGTACGCGTCCCCATTACTATTCTAATATGACGCCGTACGTGAGCGTCTCTATGAAACATAAAACTTCAAACTAATCTTTTTTTTTCTGTTTATTTGTCGATCCAACTCTCTTCTCCATTTTTTTTTGTTAAACTATCTTCCAACTACGAATTTACTGAAACAAAACATTCCTACTCACCTCCACCGACCCAGCAGCGGCCCTCCTGCAAAGATAACGCCGCCACTTAGAGATAAGGCCGCTACACAACCCATTAAGGTAATAAATCAACTCTTTGCTTAAAACTCTACAAATTGAAACAAAATTATAATTTAATTTCAACCTAATCTTATAATCTTTGCAATTTTTCTGAATTTTCAAAATTAAATTTATGTGTAATTACACTCTGTGTATGCTTATGTACACAAATCCGACAATGGTCATAGATATGACTGGCTTTTACCTATCCGCAGTGCCGCTCCGAGATTAGCGTTTCTTGAAAGGGATGTTAGGGTAAGCAATTCGCTCTTATACTGCCTTGTTTGACTTTTTCCTTTTTGCAGTAAGCCAGTAAATATCCAATTAGCGCTACGGCTGGAGATGGTATAATATAAAAGATAAAGGTTTGTTTAATTGCTTATGAGAATTACATTATTTGTAGATTCTAGTTTCATTTAAGCATAGAGTTTGAGTCTGTTTTATTTTGAGAATTCAGCCCATTTTAGTCAAATTATTATATTAAGAATTTGGTTACCTGACCTGTTTTGGCTAAATAAGGAGTTAGAGTAAAAAAAGTGCAGGTTAGTTGTGAAAGACTTTTAGATTATTTCTAACATATGCTTCCCTTGATTACTGATTTCTATTCTTAATAATGTACTAGGGAATGAGAAAAGCTCTTGATTGTACAGGAATAGGAATGAATATTGTGTCGTATCATTAGAGGACTCATACTAATGGAACAAATTGGAGCACAAGTAATTTCGTCAATTGCATTTTGAATCAAAAGATTAAAAATTAGATTTAGTTCGTTTGAGGATTGCTATAAGAAACATATAAAAAAGTGATTTTCTTTTTCTTTTAATAATCTCTTGTCTTTTTTTTTGGAACCAGATAACAAAAACTTGCTGCTGAAACGAAAAAGAAGAAACTGTATGATCATTTTTTGAGAAGCTATGTGTGCTGGTAAGGTTTAACTTTTTTCTTATTTTTAGCAAAGAAGAGTTTTTTTCTATTTAGATACATAACATTTAAATTGATATAGCAATAGACATTTTTAACACTATGATTTTATTCTAAGTTTTGTTTTTATATCTTGAATATTTTTGTAGGATTGTGCATAGTTGTTCACTCATTTCTCGAACCTTGTTCACTCATCTCTCGAACCTTGTTCAAGCATTTCTCGAGCTGTATAGAAAATACCGTGCCTCCGTTTTCAATTTATTGAGTATTTAAGAAAAAACTGATTGAGATACGTTGTTTAATTCATGTGTAAATAAGTTAAAAGGAGGTAATGGCTTCAACAATATGTACATAATCCAATTATTTCAGGAAAAATTATGTATTTGATATTTATTTAAATTATTTAGAGACACAGAGTGTGGACGCTGCTACATTTAATTGGAACCATTTGCCGACGCTATGTTGGAAAGCGTCCGCAGAACCAACAACCCATTTGCCGACGCTATGCGGCAAAACGTCTCCGAAACCTATAACCCATTTACCGACGCTATGTGGTAAAGCGTCCACAAAACCTGAACTCATTTGCCGACGCTTGTGGTATAGGCGACGCTTTGTTATATACGTCCCTAATAACACACAAAAACAGAGACGATGTACCAAAAGCGTCGGTATATAAAAAACGACTCTCGCATAGACGACGCTGGTTATAGCGTCGGCAATATCTATGGCGACGCGACGATAGCGTCGGCAAAGGACTAAAATCGCGTCACCAAATCCTTAATTTTTTGTAGTGGCTTATATAGATAATCACGATTCCTACTTAATCGACCATTGGAGACATTTCTTAGTAAATAATAATTACAAATATAAAAATGGAGCATATTTCCGTAGTCATAGCAATATATCTGCCTTGGATGATTTTAAAAGAAATCAAAGTCACCTGAGGAGAGGATCAGTTGGAAGGAAAGAAGCTTTAGAGATGTCACAAGCCATTTGATCATATCTAATGATGTTCGGGACTCAGTGACATTTTTTAACAACAATGGAAATGATTATGTCAATCTCTTTGGGAGATGAATTATTTCATTTTCCATCAGAATAGCATCATTACTTCTCTCGGCCATTCCCAAGCATATTTGAATATTTATTTATGCGAATGAACAAGTAGACGATATATATATATATATATATATATATATATATATATATATATATATATATATACGGGATGAGAGATGACATTCTACTTTTAAAAGTAGGATAAGAGATACTAATATCTAAACAAAAAATTAAAACAAAACTTTACACAATTTTGATGAAGTCTCTCCTTCCCACCAAGTCGTTCTCTTAGCAAAAGAAATTTGCCGCCACTTCTCCTGGACTATTCTTAACCATAATCAACCCGACTTAGCAAAGATTTCAAATTAAAAGGTAAAAAAGTTGAATTATTTTTAACCCAGTTTCATCATTTTTACAATTTTTCAGAATTGTCTGATTTAAATATATAATTGTTTATTATATTTTTATACAGATCCTAGAATGGCCATTTTATGGCTGTTTGAATCCTTATACCGTATGAGAAGTGATGCGTTGAGAATAGCGTACATGAGATTTGTGGGTCCCATGATTTTACCGTGTTGTTGGAGTGAGCAATTTGGTTTTATACTGTATTTTTTGAATTATTTTGTAGTAAATATAAATTTGAAGCAACTGCTGGAGATAATCTACTTCCTTTTTCTTCTTCTCCTTCTCTACTTTTCAGCTAATGCGGCAGCATGGTAATTCCTTCCTCTTCTATCGTTTTTTCTTCTATTTTTCTGTTTTTGCATTCAAAATTAAGTGGGGCAAATGAAGCTCTCTTATCTCCTATGTGTTTTTCACAATTAGAACTAATCAAAAATGTTTCTCTTAGGATGATTAATCAGATAGTTATCCACGTGTTAGCTTTCCTCGTGCATTTGTAACCAGATTATAATTATTTCTTTCAAATGGTTAATGTGCTTCCGTTTAAATCTTTTCCTAGAAACAGGTTGTGGATCAAGAAAGTATACAACTCATGGAAGTGATCAAGGAACTTGTTTTTTATGTAGTTGCCGTGTTTAGAAATGTTAGGCTGCTTGATAACATGGATTTTAATGCATAAATGCATATGCTTATTCGCACATAGAATAATAAACCATAGAATACATATCTCTCTCTCTCTCTCTCTCTCTCTCTCTCTCTCTCTCTCTCTCTCTCTCTCTCTCTCTCTCTCTCTCTCTCTCTCTCTCTCTCTATCTCTCTCTTTCTCATATACAAGGGTGGGTTTTATCAAGGCAAGCTGGGTAGATAATAATACAAGGGATTTAGCGTAACCGCTGCAACAAACTTGTGTGGTGCCTGCAGATACACCAAAACAATCCTTCCCTACTATTTTTCATTTTTTCATTATTGAGAAAAGAAAGAAAGGTAGTTGTATGAAGAAATATTGATCTCGCCAATCAAGTGTGTAGTCAAGAATCCACCATGTGATCCACCAAGCAGAGCTATTCTGGATGGATTAGCCATCCCATCTCAGTGACATCATCTATAGCAGTGAGTACATCATTAACATCTTGGGACCCAATATTCCGTGGACTATAATTCTTCTTCATCATTAGCCATATATAACATGTTTAGGGTCCAAATATGATTAAGTGATGCTCTTACAACTCTAACTTCTTCTCTTCATCGACTTTCTTAATCTGCAAGCAAAATTCATACTCGGTTAATGTAACATTGTTAATTCGCGTCTCATCTAAATCAAGTGTTTCAAAATACGTAAGATTACTTAGTTTTGCAAGTGATAAAATTAAACCCGGGTTTTCTCCTTTCTGACAAATCAAACATGGTATACATGGTTCATAACATAAATAAGGACTAATTTGAAAACTGACCATGTATTTTTCTTAAAGGTACGTAATATATAGGATTAAATGCAATTACAATTTATACTCATTGAACTATCGCAAAAAACCTGAAACACCCCCTTCAACTATTTTAACTACTTTACTGTTCCTTCGACTATTATTTTGATGCTAAAACATATGGGGAAAGGGCGTCCGGCTGAACTTTGCCATTTTTTGTAGGTAATTGCACTATAGGTCCCTATATTATGAAAAAGATATACTTTAAATCCCTATATTGTGAAGTATTTTTCAAAATTTAAGGGTTGGTTTTGTAATGTATTAGAACTTAAGTGACTGTTCTTTTTTCTTTTTCTTAAAAATGATAATTGATTTCAAAATATTGGATTTACCCCCCATTTTAATTGACATGTGGCATTTAACGTCCAATTTGGACAAAAGTACCAACAACCCAAACATTTGTATAGTTGGATACCAGAATGTTCGTTCTCACATCCTAGAACCCTTAAAGTCCGATTGTATATTACGCGAGTACCCCATACGTCTTTTTCCATAATATAATCTTATTCAAAGTAAACTATATAAATTTTAACTAAAACTTAATTGATAACTAAGATAATGAAGTGATTAGATTGTTCTACTGAACTCTAAACTGATACTGAAGGTAGCAAACATGTTTATACTTCTTGAGTATTAAGTTTATCTTAACTATGAATTACTATGTGTTAACATGTTCAGTACCTTCACAATCTATGAAATACTCATCAATTTTATTCTTTTGATAACATGGCTCACATATTAGCTTCCGTACATATATGTATGAGCATAAAACCTCGGTATATCAATTTTTTATATTCATGTTATAAACCAACATAAAACCCAGATTAATACATTAAAAAATTACCTTGTATTTGCAAGTTGTTGGAAAAGAGAGATCTTCAATAATTGAATTTTAAACGTGATTACCTGACAATAAAATATCTACATCACATCCATCTACAAATTACACATTAGTCTTATTCCAATTATCTATATAAATTACAAAGCCCAAGGACTAAAACCGTTGAATTAATTACAAACGCTTAAAACTTTTCAGATAAATTAATAGATAATTGTTACATATGAAGTTAACCATTATACTTGTTATCTACAAAGCAGAGAGGTCATATAAATAGACCTTCAAATCAAATGAGTAATCAGTAAACAAAAGTATACATGACCAACCTTTAGTACAAACTTTCACTCCTTTTCTCTATAGTACATCTTGATACAATCAAGACTCTATCCTATTATTCATATACATCTCCATAAAACAATCATCTATGGTTGAGTAGTTTGTTCAACTTTGTAAAACCCTACCTCTACAACCATCCGAGATAATTTAATCATACCTTTCTAAAATATAACTATGTTACAACACTGGTAAACTTTCAAATTGGATGCAAATTTGAACTTATGAACCTCAAATAACACAAATCACTAAACTTAACTTGATAGAGAAGACTTAAATACCCATAAAGCATGGCACCAAGGGGAAGATATGAGAACCTTAATCACCATCCAGAGAAAAAAAACCACACATATACAGAATTAGAAATTAAAATTCCATTATTTTCTTCTAATCTTGTATAGATTCGCTAGAATATTAAAGAAATAATTGAAACTGTGAGAACAAGCTATATAACTGCTAATTGTAAGTAGAAGTTCATCAAAAATAGTTTGAACTGTTCATTTTACGTACTGGAATACTCCTTGAGTTGTATAACAATATTCAAATGAATTTTTGTATATTGTGCACCCATAATTCTTTAATTTGAAGTGTCATTAAGAAAATTGTCAGATCCCACATATTTGTAGGATGTCTAGGACTAACCTCCCTTTATCCTGACACACTATACAAAAAAAATACCAGCGAGTACATACAGAAGTGCAAGCAAGTTGCAACACGATCAATATATCATTTTATACTATCATAGGTGGTTGATTTGTCGAACGTGTACTATCATATTTACTTATCAACTCAGTTCTCTTCTCGTTTAAACTTGTCATTGTTGTAGTTATAGCTGTGGAAGAACTAAACTCTGTGTAAACTACTAACAATGCATAGGTTGCATAAAGAATATGCTTGAATTTGAATACCTGTTGGGATCAAAGATATATTTAGAATCTCTTTGGATCAATTTATCAAACAAAAGGTGAATGTTTTTTAGATCCAATAGCTTTAAAGCCCCTCTCCTTTGATAATTTCTTTGATAAAACACCATATTTTTTGCATCTCTTGTAATATATTGAAGAGTTCTTGAGGCACATATCTATGCTTTGTTTGCTTCACAATTGCCTCCACCTTCGTTTTGTCTTCTCTTTCCAAGTTTTTAATTAACAATTTATCTGCTTCCACGTCCTCTATTCCTGGTCTTGATGGTAAACTCTTGTGTATTTTCATAATCTACGTCACCACTTCATTAAGTTTCGTGATTGGCTTCTCCATATCAACCATAGCTGGTGAGGTTTAGGTGAGGTGAGAGGTGAGCGGAGGTGAGGTTAGGTACGGTGGTGGGTGAGATTTGTCCTGTAAGGTAAGCAGTGAGGTTAGATTTCTACGCTGTTTATGTTGTTTTCTCATTGTGAATGTGAATTGTGTTTAGAAACAAGAGAGAGAGAGAGAGATGGTGAGAGAGAGGTGCGTTTTTTGAATTGTTATTTTTAGAAAACATAGTTCCTCAACGCTCCAGGTACTTAACCGACCCTCGAGCATATAATGTACCTTGATTATACCGTATTGTATCTTATACCTCAAGCACATCTCAGCAATACTTACCACCAAAAATTAACTCCCACGTGCTAATCATGCATACCAGTATCTCCAGATTTAATGGCATGACCCTATTGAATCATGACCTAAAAATTCAGGTATACAGCGTGGTTATAACACTATAACTTTAGCCTTAGTCTAGCCGCTTTGACCATCGGTCAACTTGGCGCACGTTCTACCACAATCATTACAAACTTGATCCATCCGAGCCGATTTACTGACATTCAAGAGACGTCTAATAGTTATACGTGTCCATGACACTCAATAAATTGTTGCATATTTCATTCCTGTTATTTTACTATCTTTTAATTTTCAATTACGTATAAGTTTTCTTTAATTTACCCACCAAATTCTGTATCGAGGACTACAACAAAAACCTCCACTAGCTTAAAGTTCAGAGTACCTTCACAACTGTTGCTTCTAAATAAATTAGCATTCATGTTGTGTTCTACATGTTCAATTTGTTCTACATGTTGTGTTCTACATGTTCAATTACATCATAAAAAGGTAAAGAAATTTGATCTATGCTTCAATCATGCCACTTATATCATCACTTGGAAAATATATTTTTTCCGCAAACTATGATAAAGAAAATAAAGATAAAAATTTGAAAAACACTAACTTCCTTGAGAAATTTCGAGTTACGTAATTTATAATTCTAGTAGTTTATATATATATATATATATATATATATATATATATATATATATATATATATATATATATATATATATATATATATATATATATATATTTAACATCTACTATTAAAATTGCAAAATTTTAAAATCTCAAAAACTCAAATATTTTAAAACATACTTTCTCCGTCTATTTTTATTTGTCTTACTTTTTATGGTACAAAAATTTAAAAAAATATTAAATACATCATTTTTTTACTATATTATTTTTATTTATTAAGTATAAACTCATTTATTACATTCTTGCTTTTAACTAATTAATTAAGGGTAATATTGAAAAAATAAGAGAAAAATGTCTTAATAATATAAAAAAATAAATATTGTTAGAACCTTCTTTTAAAAAGAAAGACAAATAAAAATAGATGAAAGAAATACCTTTCTTTATTTCAAAACTATCCTAAAATAGCAACATACAACTATTACCCCAAGTCAAAAGAACCTTGATTTAAGATCAATTAAATAATAATGGTACATTTTTAAACTTTTGCGTTATGCTCTAAAAATGCTTGGGAATAAGAAAAAAATAAACATACATTGATTTTGACTTTTGCTAAGACAGCAAAAGTTTAATTTTAATTGAAATAAGGGAATTACCCCTTTACATAAATGGAATTATCCTTTACTCAATACAAACACGGGTTCTTATCTAGTCGTGAAATCATGTCTACGTGGTAATCGACTTGCGTTTTGGCCATGAACTTCTTAGCATCTTGATTGACAATAAAACTAATGGAATAGACTAATTTATAATATTTTAAACTATCTATCTTAATATATATGGTTTGAAAAGTAAAATCCTAAAGGGGCCTTGTCCTTCGACCAGCTGCCCTACCACAAAGACGTGCATTCTTTGGGATGGGGTATTCATCCCTCAACGAAGTTGAAGATGTGTACACCCTTAAGTAAAATTGTTGTCCAAGGTATTGTCTCGCCCAAAATTCCGACCTCAAGTTCCACATTCCAACGTTGTCAAGTGGGATATATATAGCACTCCATGACTTAGGATAAACCTGTTCAAACATACATAACAACAAGTCACTCACTTATCAAGAATATATTAACTTCATTTCAATAAGAAATTCTCTTATACCTGAATTGTGGAACGTGCAACTCCATCGCGAAGATTATATTGATCTCTACTAGCTGAACTCCATAAACCTCCATCCATTCTGCATTTTGAGATCAAGAAATTAGAAATCACGGCATTCAAAAACTATACGATATAGAAAAACTAAAACTCACCCTACTACAAAGAATTGATAGCCATCTAGATGCCAACTTTGCACAATGTCTTCCTTATTCTCGAACACAATTTCAACAAATGACCTATAATCCACTTGCATAACCGAAGTGTCGAGATAAATCCCTCCTCCGGTAGGGGTATACGATATGCTTCCCGGATGGTAAACTCCCGAAATATTGAAAAAGTCAGCGAGTTTCAACGGAGTATCAGCTGGTATAAACGATACACTATTGACTGCATATCTTTGCTTGCTATTAACCTGTCCAGCAGAATTAGCCAGTCTGATTGTTTTCGCGGTGGTAATCATACCGTAATGGTATGAACCTTGTGGGTTCGGTCTTGGTCCACTTGCAGTAAGGTTGGTCCTGATCGAACGAGCCTGGTTCAAAGACCAGTCGACTTGGATGGTGGGACCACCGGGAATAGGACCGGAGACTTGTTTACGAGAGTTGCTGTAATGAAGAACTCCTGTGGTGGTAAGGATTGTGGAAGTGAAACGACTCGACACGACGATGTAATAGTCTAGAGGTTCTTGATCGGCTGTGATTAAAACGGAGTAGGATTGTCCGACATGAATATCAAGTGAAGAATACGTTTGTTGAAGAGTGTGTGTTCCTTCGACTTCTACTAATTTCATTTTATGGTTTTGGATACGGAAGTTGAGTGAATTTTGTAATCCAACGTTAGAGATTCTAAGCCTGTATGTCTTTCCTTGTTCAACTGTGAATGAAGCGCCATTGGAGTTATTTGAGCTACGTCCATTGATAAGGATTGCATCTGGGTTAGGTAGTTTTTTGCCTCTGTCCAAAATTGCCTTTAAATCCTGAGCAAACCAAATACAAATATTAATCTTTCATTAAAGTCTATTGGCCAAAAAAAAGAAAAAAGAATTAAAGTCTATTATTGGGTTTTGCTTAAAAAACTGGGGCCTGAGCCTTGACTATATGTGCCCTACATTTGGGTATTAAAATTTACAAGATGGGCCATTAAAAGCGTAAGGTCATTCTTGGTGAATTCAATAGTGAAACATTTATTACGCGTAGAGGGCATTAATTATTAGTTACCCAAGTGAATGACACAAAAAGGCATTATTAGCTACCTACCAACACTAAAACAGTTGGACCACACCCAATAGAAAGAGCCGTCATAGCTCACATGAAACCCCACCTAATCCGTTAATACGACAATGAATTCCACTTTAATTTGCAACAATGATTTTTGTTTTTTGCGATTTATGAACTTTATTTATATCGGAGGTACTACCTTTTAAATATAATAAGTTCAAAATCTCAAAATAGTAGAGGCTATTTCTAGAGTTTTGCTTTTCAATTTATAATTTCTAAGTGTTGGTGGGTCAACCCTACATCAGGCAAAATATAAAGTGATATTTAAGTAATGCTAATCTACGGCTAAATTTATAATATTATAGGGATCCTTGACTTTTAATAAAAATAGGGTAGTCGAATAGTGTCTAAGTGGCCGGGCTGGTGTGAGGTTTTGCATCACTGACAATGTCAAGAAGAGTTCTTGACATTAGAAGATTTTTTTTTTGTTCGAAATACATTGAAAGATAGTTAGGTCATCACACCCATCATTTTTAATTTAACTTAAAAAGATGTTAGAAAATAAATTATGTTTATATATATATTTTACTTTTTTTTTGCCAATAATAATATATTATTTTAGAGTAAAGATATATATCACCTCACATATAGAGGTTTTAAACACCAATAAAAACATTTATCTCTCTTAAATGATTATTTTCTCTTTCCTTTGTTTAATGTCACGTTAAAGGACACATAAGAGGTGATAAATGAGTGAAGCAAAAAAAGGTGATATATAGTAATGCTCTTATGTTATGATTGTGAAAATGATCAAATAGTAATTACAAAATAAATAATCAATTACCGTGTGATTCTTTTTGTACCAATCTCCAATCAACAAAGTGTAATCACCAGCAGGATCAGGAAAAGGAACAGGAATTCTGGGTCGGCTAAGGATTCTGATACCTCCAAAACCACCCGCGGCTTTGTGGAATGCTAGTGAAGGGAAATAGTAAAAACTTCCGATTTGATCTTTCACTTGCATAATGTAAGTGAAATTTTTGCCGGGAGGAATCGGGCATGTAGTTCCATAAACTCCATCTTCATATGAATTTCTCCTTTGTTGAATTCCATTCCTATATTTTTTAAAAATTTAGTTCACTTGTTCAATGAAAAAGATAAATATAATAAATAGTTAGATAATATCAAATTATGATGGGTATTTTTACAATTTTTTGAGATGTAATTTATTCTTGTTCAAGTTAACAAAGACAATTGACAAATACAAATGAATTGGCATTTAATGCCATAGATAGTAAACCTATAGAACTACTAGTAGTATTAAAAGAAACGTGTTTAATCAATTACTTAAAAACGCAAATAAAACGTGACATGAAGATAACTTAATCCACAATTACAAACCAAAACAAAATGCATGGGCCTCACCCAATTCTACATCTTGTTACCTCACTTTCCTTTTCTTGTAGAGGTCTTTTAGTCACGTTAATATTTAAAAGAAGTAACACAAAATCTAGTTGCGTATTAATCGTCCATCCAATTAATGAAAAATGCTTCAACTTCTTTTCTTTTGTCGAAAATAAATACTTTTAACTAAATTTAAGCTATCGATAAATATTTTTTTAAGTTAAAATTATACAAACATCAAAAAAGTTTTCTAAACAAAGAATTTAAATTGATCGTTTTTAGAAATTATTCATATTTTCTTCTCTTTATTTTCATAATTTTTTTATATCAAGAGAGATTTTAGTCCTAAATAAATTTCCTATAAATTTATAAATCTAAGTTTTGTGTATTTTTCATTTAAGAGTTATACATTCTGCGTAATAATTATTTTTAATAGATCTTAGTAGATTTGGACTTTATGTACTTTGAACTTGAGTAAATAATAATTTCAAGACCTAAGGATCCTAAGATCTAGGGACATGGTAGTACTATAATTGACTAAGTAACCTCTATAAAGTTTTCTTTTCATATTTTCTCAGACCATACTTATGAATCTCACATACCAAAACACCAAAAGTTACACATTTATTGAAACCTGCATAATTTAATTCGATCACACATAAATCATCATTCCTTACCATGAAAGGAGGAAAGGCTCGTCTAAACTGTTAATCACATTGATAATGAGATTGTCATTCGTCACCGAGAAGATATCAGGTCCTGGAAATTGTCCATTGATCAATATCCCCTACAATGCACCATTTAATCAATTACTTCACCAAAAAATTACAAAATTTAAAAGGCTTTTTAATAAACAAACCTGTTGAGCAATCCCCAGGGGATAAATGTTACCGTAAGTGACATTCCAGTTAAAGAATTTGTACGGATCTTCAGCAGTAGCAATGGTGAATAATGTGACACCAACAACAAATAATACAGCTAAACTAAGCTGCATATTTGTGTGACTCTTTTTTTCTTGAATAGTAGTTTGGTATATGAAGTTTTTGATAAAAAGATGAAGAAGGAAAAGTGAATGATGAATTGAGGAGTGATAGAGTGATGGAATATTTAAAGTGCGATACAGACTGCTAAAGGAGTAAAAGGTCATATGAGAATAGTGGCCTTGGTGTAGAATAACCGTGTAAAAGAGGGGGAAAGAGGGAAGAACATGCAAAAATAAAAATAAATCAATTAATTGAAGGGATTGTTTTTTCCATTTTTTGACATAATGACACGTTTTCCAAAAGTTAATGATTTTATTAAATTAGTGGATATTATATAATATACAAAAAAAATTAATAGTTGCTCTTTTATGTATGAAAAAATTCCCATTTAAATTATGATTAGATTAGAGGAATCTTCAAATTACAGCCCAAATCCCCTTCCAACCCTTTTTTAAAGCCTAGGTTAGAAAATGTTCTTTTTAAAGCCTAACCCAACCAAACATACTCTTTTCTCTCTCTTACTTTTTCTGACATACATTTCTTTGTTTTATTCCTTTGTTATTAACCATTAATCCGTATACAGTCCGTACTATCTGGTACGTACCTTTGTGTTGTTATTTCCATTAATCTGTATGGAGTCCGTACCATCGGGTACGTACCTTTGTTGGGGGTTTTAGGTTTTTATGTTGTGTAAAAATTGTCCAAGTATGCACCCATAGGGTTGTACCATTTTTTTTAGTGTAGGTTATATCCACGTTAAAGTCCATGCCTGTGTGGCTATACCCAAGCGTAGATTTTTTCCAAGTCAAGTGTACCAAAGCAACGGTTTTGTCCAAGTCAAATTTTGTCCCAGTCCGCACCCATAGGGCTGTACCCAAGCTTTTTCACTAAAATGAATGTCCAATGAAATAAAAATAATCCAAGTCTTTACTCCTAGGTCTGTACCCAAGTTCGCGTACACAATGGGCTATACACAAGTCCTTTTCTGTCCATATTCATGCCGATTAAGGATGAACCATTAATTCTGTTATGACATTTCTATTAAGGATGAACCATTAATTTTGTTATGAAATTTTAGAGGTTGTTTTTTCAAAACAAAATTTTAAAAACATTTTCAAAAACGATTGATTAAACAGCCCAAAGCTTTCTAGCCCATTAGGGCTGGGCTGGGCTGGACCAAAAAGTAAGAATTAAAAAGAATTGTATGTCAAGGGCTTGTTTGGATCTGTACTGCTCGGCCCACCCAAAATGGGCTGGACATACACCTCTCTCACTACACTCACACGACAAACACAAATAACATAAAGACTTGGACCACCAAGTCTGGACCACCAAGTCTGTACCCAAGTCAGTACCAGTGGGTTGAATCCAAGAAGCTGAGGCACGTCGCGTCTGGAGATGAGGCGGAGGAGAAGCGTCGGAGGAGAAGAAGAGATGAGGCGTTCGAGGAGGAGAAGAGATGAGTGTTACAGTGTTGTGGTGGCTTCGTGGATCTTGGCTTCGTTGTGGTGGCTTCGGAGGATTTGGTGTTACAGTGTTGCTGCATCGTGTCGGAACGAGGAACGAGATATGTTGCAGCAGATCGGAGATGATGAAGGAACGAGGAGCTTGGTGGTGTCGAGATATTGACAGCAACAGTAACGAAACAAGGCTGGTGATGGTGGTGCGGCGGCATTGAGGTGTGAAGATGGTGATGGTTGCGGGGCTACAAGAAGGGTGCGAGAACGGTGCAGCAGCGGTGGTCTTGAGATCTTCTGTTATGGCGTGGTCTTGAGATCTGGTCTTGAGATCTGGTCTTGAGATCTTCTGTTATGGTGTCGAGAGAAGGTGGTGCTGCAGCAGCAGCTTGTTGACGGTGGTGCTGCGCGACTGGAGCTTGTTGATGGTGGTGTCCTGGTACGACGGTGGGGAAGGTCAGTGGTTCACGATGGAAGGTGGGAGGTGCTCTCGGTGGGGGTGGCTCTATATGGGAAGGTGGAGATGGAAGGGGGTGGGGGGCTGCGTTAGTTTGTGAGCACAGAGAGAGATGAGATGAGCACAGAGAGAGATGAGAGAGACAATGTCACGACTCTTAATGGGTCTTTTGTTTTACTTTTTGGTTTCTATCAGTGTAGTAAGGATTTTTACCTGCTTTAATTGGGTTAGTTGGGTTAACTAACTAGAGGCTTTACTATGGAAGTTTCATAGTCATGGGGCTGTAAAAAAATATTACCCCATTAGATTACTCTATGTCCAACCATTGGTAGGTTATTATTTCTTTTCAATTAGATTATCTAGTTTTCCATTTAAATCAAAAATCTATTATTATTTTACTTTCTTATCTTTTTTATTGTTATTAATTATAAATAGAGATATTTCTTAAAAGAAACCTAATTAAATTACATAATTGTTAAATTAAACATATAATAATTTATTTTTACAAAATGCTTGATAAAATAATTATTTATAAAAAACATTTCCTTTATATTTTTTATACCTTTTTACTATTCTTATTATTAAATATATTATTTTTAATACAATATTTATTTTTAAATATTAAACAAATAATAGGGTACCACCACCACCACTACTATGTATTTAACCACCATTACAGCTACCACAATCACAACCACCACCACCTCAACCACCACAACCACCACCTAGTACTATTTTCATTACACACGCGCGCGTCCGTGAATTTTTTTTAAAATCGTCATAACTAATTCTAAAAAAATCAGAAAAATAAAAAATTTGTATTTTTGGATAAAACAAATTAATATTTACGTCTATAATTTTTTTGGATTTTTTTGAGTTTTTTGAATTTTCTTTTCGTAAACATGAAATTCATTACGAAAACAAAATTAAAATATTCAAAACATTAAAAAAAATCCAAAAAAATCATAGACGTCAATATTAATTTGCTTTATCCAAAAATGCGAATTTTTTATTTTTCTGATTTTTTTAAAATTAGTTATGACGATTTTAATAAAAATTCACGGACGCGCGCGTGTAATGAAATTAGTAGTAGGTAAAGGTGGTGGTAGGGTGATGGTGGTGTTTGGGGGTCGTGGTGATGGTGGTGGGAGATTTTAATCGCAAATGGGATAGATCCATCTTAGTTTTACAATAGAGATGAGACAAATCCCATCTTAGTATTAAATGAGTTCTTTATTGTTTTAGTGTTTAGTAATGTTGATGATTCGTACAATTTAATTTTGAATGTTATATAATGAACTAGAAACAGTAATTTTCTTCATTTCAACTAATTATTGCTTCTCAAGTTATCAATATTCAAAGTAAATAAGTTATTTCTTATATAAACATAAATTATAGGGAATGGATCAGAAGAATAAGCAGCTAATAGCCTTAGGTTTCGAAGGCTCTGCAAACAAAATCAGAGTAGGAATAGTAAAACTGGACAGAACAATCCTATCAATCCTCCGACATATATACATAATCCTACCAGGTCAAGACTTATTATCTCGCGAAACAACACATCATCATCTCCAACACATTATACATTTTTTATCAGTTTTACAATAGAGATGGGACAAATCTCATCTTAGTTATACAATAGAGATGAGACAAATCCCATCTCAGTATTAGAATGGAGATTAGACAAATTCATCTCAATTTTAAAATTACAGATGGGACAAAATCCCATTTAAAAAAATCAAAACCAAAAAATTTAAATATTCAAAAAAAAAAATTATAGACGTAAATATTAATTTGTATCATCTAAAAATGGAATTTTTTTATATTTTTTTAATTTTTTTAGAATTAGTTATGATTATTTTAAAAAAAAATCACGGACGTGCGCGTGCGATGAAATTAGTAGTAGGTGGATTTTTACATCTATGATAATATTTGATTTAAATGAGAATAAATATATGGTCAAAGACAACAACTATAATAAGGGTATTATAGTAATCTTTATATCTAAATTATTGTGTAATCTATATGGGAAGTTGGTTTGTCATTTTGATTTAAGAGGGCATTAACCCTTTATGTATTGTATTATATTATATTATATTTTTTATATATATATATATATATATATATTTATATATTACATAGGAAGTTTAAACGATCAGGAAGATATACTCTCAAATGATGAATCTCTTAAGGAAAATGGTCAACTCTCAAATGAAGCTAGTACGGATTTACCAAAGTGTTGGAAAAACATCAAAGATCACCCAAGTGAATTAATTCTAGGTGATCCAAATGAAGGTGTTACCACTCGTTCTCGTATAATTGCTCTATGTGCTCATCAAGCATTCTTATCTCAAATTGAGCCCAAGAATATTAAAGAAGCCTTGCTAGATGATCATTGGATAAACGCTATGCATGAGGAATTAAATCAATTTGAGCGTAGTAAAGTTTGGACATTAATTGAGAAACCAATTGGCCCTACTATTATTGGCACAAAGTGGGTGTTTCGCAACAAGCTAGATGACACCGGTATTATCACTAGAAATAAAGCAAGGTTAGTTGCTCAAGGATACAATCAAGAAGAAGGTATTGATTTCGATGAAACTTTTGCTCCGGTAGCTAGACTTGAATCTATTCGTATGTTACTTGCTTTTGCTTGTTATATGAATTTTAAACTTTACCAAATGGATGTCAAAAGTGATTTTTTAAATGGTTTTATAGATGAGGAAGTTTTTGTTAAGCAACCACTGGGTTTTGAAGATCCAAAATTTCCAAATCATGTTTTTAAACTTTCAAAAGCTTTATATGGTTTAAAACAAGCACCTCGTGCTTGGTATGAACGTTTAAGCAAATTTTTGTTAGATGATGGTTTTAAACGAGGAAATATTGACTCCACTTTATTTATTAAAAGGTCTTCAAAAGATATCCTTCTTGTTCAAATTTATGTGGATGATATAATATTTGGTGCTACTAATGAAAATCTTTGTGAGAATTTTTCTAAAAGCATGCATAGGGAATTTGAGATGAGCATGATGGGAGAATTGAATTACTTTCTTGGACTTCAAATCAAGCAAATGAAGGATGGCATCTTTGTCAATCAAGCCAAATACACAAAAGAATTGATCAAAAAATTTGGACTTGAAGATGCAAAGGAAATTGGAACTCCAATGAGCACATCCACAAAATTAGACAAAGATGAAGATGGTAAGGATGTTGATAAGAAAGCATATCGAGGTATGATTGGTATCTTACTTTATTTAACCGCTTCTAGGCCCGATATTATGTTCCCCGTGTGTCTTTGTGCTAGATTTTTAATCCTCACCTAAGGAATCTCATCTTAGTGCCGTTAAGCGTATTTTTAGGTATTTGAAAGGAACCCTAAGTCTAGGACTTTGGTACCCAAGATTTACCTCTTTTGAACTAATAGGTTATTCGGATGCCGATTATGCCGGTTGTAGACTTGATAGGAAGAGTACTAGTGGAAGTTGACAATTCTTAGGTCAATCCCTTGTATCTTGGTCTAGTAGAAAACAAAATAGTGTTGCTTTATCCACGGCCGAAGCCGAATATGTTGCGGCCGGAAATTGTGTGACTCAAATTCTTTGGATGAAACAAACCTTACTAGATTTTGGCCTAGAGTATGATTGTGTTCCCATTCGTTGTGATAACACTAGTGCTATCACCCTTACCAAAAATCCTATCCAACACTCTAGAACGAAACACATAGAAATCCGTCATCACTTTATCCGTGATCACACTCAAAAAGGGGATATTGTACTTGAATTTTTCACTTCGGAAAATCAACTAGCCGATATCTTTACTAAACCTCTACCCCAAGATCTTTTTGAGAAAATTCGTTGTGAGATTGGCCTGCAAATTCTCTAACTATCTTATCTTGCCATTATTGTTTAGTGCTTTTTGTGTATATTATCTTGTTGCTAATATTTTCTTGGTGTTATAGGGTCCTTGAAGCTTCTAATTGTTATCCATTTATTTCTTTAGCCTTTGTTTTTACTCAAAATGTATTTTGACCCCTTAAAATTTTCAAAAATCGTATCATTGGTTCTTTTTGTTGTTGACAAAGGGGGAGAAATTTTAGTTAAACTTTTTCAAATGCATTTTGTGAGGGGGGAGTCTTTATAAAAACTCTAGTGATTAGGTTGAGGGGGAGTTTTTGATTAAAACTTTATCTAAGGCATCTTCAAAAGTTTATGATTTGTCAAACATCAAAAAGGGGGAGATTGTTAGCCTCACCTTGTTTTTATTCCCGTTTTAATATTCGACAAATCATCATTTAAACTAAAATTCATTTGGTATCACTTTTAAAGGTTTTCCAAAACCCCTCATTAGATTAGTTGTCCTTAAATCCTTGATCTTAAGCTTGAGCTTCAAAAGAACAGCGGCGCGGTACACCAGACAAGAGCTGCGGTACACCGCAGTACCACGGACCAAAGGCGCGGTGCATAGGCTAGTCCGACCAGTAAGCTAAGAAAATGTGCGGTACGCCGGACTGAGGCGCGGTACACCGGACTAAGGCACGGACCAGGAACACGGTGCATATGATAGTCCGACCAGTAAGCTATAAAATCAAGACGAGGGATTTCGCGGTGCACCGGACCATACCCGCGGTATACCGCATGAAAGGGTTTCTGCACTATTAGAAGAGGACAAAGCTTATATCCGTTGGAGTTTAAATCTATCCGTTAGATAGAAGCCTTTTGACCGTTGGAAGCTTATTTCAGCTATAAATTGAAGCTCATTCAAGACACAACTCATCCCTTCCATCTACCAATCTTAAGAGCAATTAATATTATCATTCAAGAAGGTTTCAAAGGAGCATTCAAGTCATATTCATTCCTTAAGCTACATAGTTTATATCCACTCATTTAGGAGTTTAGTTCAAGCTATTATAACACCCCTAAACACTTTTCTTTTCCTCTTAGTTCTTGTAATAGATTAAGAGAGTAGTGTGAGTATAGGTTCTATACTTGGTTCCTTGTGTTGGTGAAAACACAAGTGTATTTCCTTCAAGGTTTTTGAAGTGGTTGTAATGGGTTTGTAATCTCACCCGGGTTAAAGAGTTACGGAGCTTAGTGAAAAGCTTGAAATCCTAAGGAGGCTTCCTTAGGTAGTGGATGTAGGGAAACCGAACCACTATACATCGTTGTGTATCTTTCTATCCCTACACTCTTTACTTTTCCGCACTCTATATGCTTGATAATATGCTTACATGAATAGTTTGATATTATTGTCTTTTAGGATTATCTAGTTCTTGACTATTTAGTTTGCTAAAACAATAGGATTCAAATTAGCTTTTAATTTTATTTACTTGATATAAAATTAGCCGATTAATTTCCATTGTCCTATTCAACCCCCCTTCTAGGACGCATATTGAATATCAAGCTCCAAACCAACTCAAATTGTTCTCTAGAAGTTAGAATCTCACCACATGCTCTTAATATCTCATTCGAAAATCCTCTTGAGTTTGCACCGCCCTTCACTAGCGCGTGCAGTTCACTCGAGTCAATTACGATGATAATGAAAGTGTATCCTCGACACACCACCATGTGTAACCCAAAGTGTAATTCAACTAACTCTGCTTCAAACGGATTTCTCACGACACAACAACCTGTAAAACCTACCAAATAATCGCCATTACTATTAAGAAATAGTCCACCTACTCTCGCCACATCTATGACCTCATCAAAAGAGCCATCTACATTCAACTTGACTCCGCCAGTCGGTTTTACCCATTTCACAAGAACATTACTCGCCGATGTGATCAAACCACCATCCCTCTCCATTCCCCACGCTCGCACGTAATCCCTCGCCACGTTAATAGTAATAGCTACAAGTTTGCTATCCATTTTCTTTCGAGAAGAGTGATCAAATAGTCTCATATTACGATCAATCTAAACCTGCCAAATATACGCAGTTGCATGCATATCCTCTCGATCCCTTTCACCAGCAATTTGATCAAAAGTAGCTCCACCCACCAGCCATTTCTGTCCAAATTCTGCAATTAATTTGGAGGAATAACAGCAGCCTCTGCCTCGAATTCCGCGGCCCACTGCTCCACCCCGTCGTTGCTGACCTGCTTATTTAGTCTAATAGTCATTATATTTTTAATCAAATCTCAAGCGTCAGGGTTGAAAAGTGTCCCACATTTGTTCAAATTTAGAGTGAACGACGTGACTTGTTTATATTTGTTGATTATATCTTTACAAGTCTCAACTTCAATGTTATTTTCTTTGAGAAGAAAATCATATCATGTATAAATGTAGATGTATGATCGAGGGACAGTTTTTCCCTATATGTATCCCTTTTATTAAGTCTTTTTATTTTTTTCATCTTGTACTAAACTGTTTTTTCATCTTAATTTCAACGGTAAACGAATTCTCAATCCCCTCTCCACCAAGCCTAGGGAGATGAACTCATCTTCGGATGCGTTTGTCTTTCCCAAATCCTCACCTAAAGATTTCCCCAAATTTTTTGAAAACATAATTAAGTACCCTAGGAGTATGATTAATGAGGATGATGACGAAGCTAAAATAAAGCATGGGTATGCTAGCAGAGACGACAAATTCAAGAAGTGTATGGGTTTAACAAATCATTAGGAAAGGGCCTTTGGAATTTCAAACTCTAATCATTTCTTCGAAGGAATAGGCTACTAAGCTTTTTGAAGAACGAACTTGTCTCGTTGCAATAAGAAAGAGAAACTTCTCTATCCTGTATCACGCCTCATCTCGATAAGTAATTTTTTCTGTTATTATTACAATTATTGCAGGAAAGAGATTGAATTAGGCTTGGTGTAAGTTAATTGTTATTATGACATGGGTAATTACACAAATGACGACACAAAGAAGGGAACGTGTGGTACTAAGGAGGAGTAGTAAACGTTTTAGTTCCCAACATCGGGAAGAGGAGACAATTATGCCTAAGTCATCTAAACTAATAGATTTTTTCCGTTTGAGGTACCTTATGCAGGATGACAAAATTAATCATTTCTTTTACACCAAGGAGCAGAGCAGGAAACCGAATAGACTCACCCTTAGTTGCCTTATCGAGGTGATCCTTTTACACCCTTCCCTTATACTCTATATAAACAACAACTATACTTTGAATCAGGTAAGTGCTTTACTCATCACTACCCAATCTCCTCTCGCTCTTTCTATTTTCTACTTTTAGAATTTTAACTTTTCACTTCCTAATACGATCAATCTTCAAAATCCCAGCTACAATTTTCTAACATCTTTTCTAGCTTCTGTCTGTCTCTGTTGTGGCTTGTGCTCGTAGAGATATGGCAACTCGAGAATTCAATGCTCTACCTATTGTCCATATGAATGAACACAACTTAAGGAAGCTTGGAGTTATCAATGTTGTCATCAAAGCAAGGATGGTTGAGAACTTAAGAGAGGACACAACAATCATCTTGAAGGTTGTTGGCAAATCACCGATATACGAAGTGGGACTCAGGAAGTTCATCGAATAAAAAATGGGGTATACATGGGACTTTTAGGCTTATGGAGATAAAATCCAACATGTTTAAGTTGGAAGTTTTCAACGCAAGAGAGTTTAAAAGGGTGTGGGAGATAAAACCATGTGTATTTCTTAAAATGTGCATAACCATGACCCTTTGGACACATGTGGTGGACTTTAACGACATCCCAACCAATTACTCCTCTATCTGGGTGCAAATTAAGGGCTTAGCATTTAAGCAAAACAACATAAACACTATTAGCACTCTTGAGGGTTGCTTTATAAAGGTGGACCTCATTGACTACCCAACGACACCAAATGGAGACATCAAGGTACTTAGATTCTGGTTTAAATTCAACGTGAAATATCCACTACCTGAAAGGTACCTATCTCCTCAAATAAGAAGGAGCGGGATGTGTAATCTTACAGTATGAGAACATAGGCTCACTATGGACATCAATATGGGGAGTGTAAGATTAAAAACATTAGAATTATGGAGGACATTGATGAGAGAAGAAAAGTTAACAGGAGTATTGATAATATAGTGAAGTTTCCTCCTTTCAACCCTATCTATGGACTTCAGAATCAACATAGATGGTAACTTTTTTAAAAAATTGTCCAATGACAAGAAATATGGGATTTGTAGGTAGAGATATACCAATTCCTAGAGTTGCTGGAGGCATTGTGATAAGAGACAACTAAGGAGTTAACTTAAGAAAGTACAACTATACTAAGAAGATGAGCGGGAGTCGAATGATTACGAATGAACAATTAGAGGAGGAGAAAGAAAGTGAGCGACAAGTGATGTCTCCCTATTTGTTCTAGATATTAGCCCTTTGGAGACATCATTTTAGGTGAATATTTGACTTATTTGATAGACTTTTATGCTTATTTCGTCATATTACACTTTCTCCCCTTGGAATTAGACTAGTTGCATTTTTAGAGCTTTTGTGCGTTTATTTGGTTATTTTTAGTGCAAGTTAGTAGGTTCTTGAATTTCATGGAAAACCAATACAAGGAGGAGAAGTGAGAATTAAAGTCTTAGATTATTTTTAGTGTATTAGGAAGTATTTTATTCGAGTTTCTAATTTTAGAATGCACTTTCTTATTTCTAGTCTTGATTTAATAATTTATTAATTTTTAAAGCATATGCGGTTTAGTTATTTATTTATTGTGCAACTTTAAAGATATATGGTAATTAATTAGAGACCAAGTCAAGTCTAAGAAGTAAAGAAAAGAAGATATACATGAAAATTGGAAGATTAAGGAAGGAAATATGCAAAGACGGAAAAGATAAAGTTGCCAAATAAATCTGAAATTCCAGCCACGTTCAAAGACGAGCTCATAACTCAAGATTGGATAGGAATTTGGGAGAATGGTTTGGACCAATGGATATAGCTTTTCGAGACAAGTGATTTTGATATAAAGAACGCGTCAAACGAATAAGTATTGAAGGGGATATGACCAAAACAAATCAGCAAAAGAATCTTACCTTTCATATATTTTAGGGCTGCGAATTAAAGAGTCATTTACTTGTCTTCCACTCCAAGTAAAACGAATTAGGGCTTCCTAGAACCTGTAAATAGACCCTTTAGACCTCATTATTCAGCACCTCTCATTAAACCTTCATATTACATCAACCTTAGAGAGAGAGTCAAGAGGCGGAAGCCAGAGCAGAAGCTGGAGAATCCTTTTCCTCCAACAACAGCTCAAGTCAATTCCTCTATCTAGGTTCTTATTTTATTTCTGTTATTAGGAACATGTATATTAATAATTTCTTTATTGTTTTTACTTTTAATATGAGCTAAACCTTAATTACTTGAGAATCGTAATGGGATGAACCTAATTTGTTTAATTCATGTATTTCAATTTAGGATTAGTTTCTAGTTTAATTTGAATTGGGTATTTTATATTTGATATTATTTTGTTCTTGTTTACTATTTCTGACCTAGCTAATTAGAAATAGGTTTTAGTAATTGGGCTATTCACTTTAGTGGCGAAGTGATCATCCGACAGGGGGGGTTTGATTACAGACTTAGGTAATATCTGTGTAATGTACGTTATTGACCGACAGGCTTAACTAATTACATAGTCAAAGAGGTAAATACATATCATCCGAAGAGGCATATTCGCCCATATAGGGGTTTATACTACTTTAGGATAGCTCATAGGTCCACCCTGACGGGGGCTAGGGGACATTAGAGTCCTGATTAATATAGAAATATCAGTTCTGCCCTTAACGAAAGCATTAATTACGTAAGTGTAGGTGATTCCTAGCGAGACTCAAGTATAACTCATATCTGCATCTTATCTTTTAGTATTTATTTTCAGTAATTTGTTTATTTGCGTCTAGTAGTTTAATAACTCGAAACAAAATAAATATCTTTTATATTTTATTTTCCGTATTAGCAATTACTACTACCTATCGATTGAACACTTGAGCTATACCAGTTCAATCCCTGAGAACGAAACCCGATTTATCGGAGTATTACTTGGACAACCGTACACTTGCGGTATTGCGGTTCCTTTTATTTCAGTACTTAATTTTATAACACCCCAGGACCTACCAACAAGATTGGGAGGATTGGAATAGGCAAATATACAAATTGAGGAATAAGCTCAACGACTTGACAAGGAAGTTAACATCTTTCAAAAACAGCTTGGAGATAGGAGAGAATGGTGGGACTGAGAAGGACAAGAGTGAACGAGTCAGGAAGACTAGTAATGAAGACGAGGTGCGCATGATCAAAGGCGAACACAATTGTCAACATTGAGACATATTATTCCTCAAGCATGGATGGATCCATTGACAAACAACAAAAAATAAAAAGGAGGAGAGAGTTTAAGGCTTTGGGAGGAGACTAAATGAATTACAAAAGGAATCCTATGATCATGGGAAATTTTAAAAGTTGAGAGTGGTGGATAACATCGATGATTACATTAACAAAAACCAATTAAGTATCCTAGAGAGCGAGAAGGAGCGGAATGAAGGAGAAAGCGAGGAGAGGTATGTAAATAACGCTGATTTCTCTAAAATGATCGATGATTATGATTCACAATATGAACCCTAGAAAGAAAAGAAAGGAGCGATGAGAATGAAGACAATTTTATTGAAAATGAGTTCGAGGGGGAAGACGAGGACAATGAGATGAACTATATTTATGATGATGCATAGGAAGAGGAGTCCAACCATATGAATAGGAAGAAGGGAGGCGGCAACTCTCGTAAAAAAAGCCGCGACTGATCCGTGAATGCACTTTTCAGGAATGATCTTCAATGAATAATAACTAATGGCTTAAAAATATAATTTTTAGTTTTTTATTAAAGTGTTATTGATTTCATATTGCATATTAAATAGCAATTGAAAAAAAATTATTCTATTAAAAGACGATGCTTGTTTTAAATCAAACTTAGTTTGAAATATTAATAAAATAAATTACTTAAGAGTTAATTTATATTGGTTAGAAAAACAAATTAGGTTATTAATCAATATTTTAGTATTAATATTTAATTAATTACCAATAAACACTCCCTTAATCATTGAATCAAGCCATTGACCTTAAAAATTTTAAATTAAACAATTGGATTTATCACAGTCCAACTTTGCAGAGGAATTCCGATTCTAGCGGGTCATATGGATCTTACTTTCCAATCTAGTGGTGGTCAATAAGTCTACATACTTGGGGGATAAAAATATCTATATCTATTTCAAATGGCTTGCAAGTTTTAGGATAGTGTGAGATATATTAATTTGTCTAAAAAAAAAGTGAGATATATTAATGCTCTACATCTTCGTAGCTTATACTACGAAGATATGGCTGGACTGTGATAAATAATGAAGATTTTGGTAGAGATTGATTTAATAAATAATGATATTTTTGAATTATATCATTTAATATACCTTGATATAGAATTATTTATTTTTTAGTTAATTATATTATATTATGAGGAATGTGTTAAATGACATATACCATTACTTTGATGTAAAACGTAAATCTTGATTCTTTTACTTTAAATTTTGATTTATTTTGTAAATTACTTACCAAGTAAACTCTCTAATATCGCCAAGAACTTGGGTCATAAGAGTTAGGCAAAGTGGTTACTTTAGACGTGCAATGTTGTTATTGAGCGTGAGGGGTGAGGCATGGGATGTGAGGTGTTTACTAAGCACATGGAAATACCGTGGGTGGTGTTAAGACGCACATAACGTAACTATAATTTACACATTACATGGTGTATTTTCATCAGACGTCTAAGTAATCAATACTGACTTTGTATGTTTTATTTTATTTAAGGATTTTCAACAAACGAAAAGATTGTACAATTTTGACTACAGCTGCTCTCATGAATCAATTCTTTTTTTTTTGTTCCAATACTTAATATATTAAATAAACCGCAAACCAAAATTTAGCCTATCCCCGAGGGGTAAGCTTCCGTTTCTACCAATGATCCTAACCTACTAGAGTTTCCACAAAACTGTGGACCAAGAGTGTTGCTAAGTAGCTTACTCTTGGCTACTCCATCGGCTAAACAATTCCTACCTCTACTAATCCATTTAAAGATAGGGTTACAAGTTTCAGAAATGAAATAGATACTCTTAATAATATTACAAATCTTGGGTATATGAATAAAGCTGTTAGACTCTAAGGGAAGCATCACTCTTTGGCAGTCACTTTCAATAATCGTCCTTGAGTCTTTCAAATCTCGGGCAATTATACAAGCTTTAAGTATACCTAGAGCTTCGGCTTCAATTGGAGAATCAGCACTTATATCCCAAGCATTGCATTCTAGTACTCTACCAAGATAATCCCTGCTAACACAAGAAATTGTGGCTTTGTTAATGTTATAAGCTGCATCACAATTTATTTTTATAAAGCCTTTAGGTGGTGGTAACCACCTCTTATCCTGTTTTACCTCATTAGTATTGTTGTTTTTCAAAAGCTGTGTAGTAGGATTTTTAGTATCTTTTGTAATTTCCTTCAGTATAATGTTTACATCCTTAGGAAAATTAGTATTTTTATATTCAGCCCACTCACTATTAGCCTTTTTAAGGACCATTATAGGATCAAGCTTCATATGTTTGAACTTGTGTTCATTTCTAGCCTTCCAAATATGCCAAAGCAGTATACATAGTTTTTCCATACCATAGTTGTAAGGTTTTTGCTCTTTAAACCCTTCATATATATTTGCCATCCAAGAGTCCATTCTAGATGAACTTTGGTTGCAAGTATGTATGTTTGATTCAGAAGCAAGCCAAACAGCCCTAGTCCATTCACAATTCAGCAATAGGTGCTCAGTGTTCTCAATCTCAGTGTTACATATATCACATAATGGGGTTTTAATAGCCTTTTTTTTAAACACATTTTCATTAGTAGCTAATAGATTTTTCAGGGCCCTCCACATAAAGTTTTTAATTTTTGGGGCCATTTTTAGATTCCACATCAGTTTCCAAATTTCCGGGGCAACCTTGTGTGAAGTAGATGCTTTACAGCTATCTTTAGAGTTGTTTTTAATTTCTTGGTTCTTTTTTAGTATCTGATAGCTCTTTTTGACTGTATATATTCCATCTTGGTCATGAGTCCAACAAGGAATATCTTTTCCCCCCGAGAAGGGAATGAAGGTATTAAGGATTTTATAAGATATCTCAGAATTATATTCATCCTTGATAATATTCTCATTCCATTTTCTTTCATTGTTTTTCATAAGGTCCTTGACTGAGTTAGCCAAACCCTTTAGAGGTTTTATGACTTCTTTTGTGTTGTTAATCCATTTATCAACATGTATGTTAATAGTAGTACCATCCCCAACTTTCCAATAAATATCATTTTTAATAATATCTCTCCCTCTCAGTAAGCTTCTCCAACCCCATGAGGGTGAGTAGCCAATCTGAGCCTCGAGAAAGGAGCTATTGGGGAAATATTTCCCTTTGAGTGTTTTGTACAGTAGAGAATCTTGTTTGTTAATGAGATTCCAAGCCTGTTTGCCCAAAAGGGCTAAGTTCATCAGGTGAAGGTCTCTAAAGCCAAGACCACCTGAGTGTTTACTTTTAGTAAGATTATCCCACTTCTCCCAATGTATCTTTTTCTTACCATTACTCCCCCACCAAAAGGTAGAGATTTGGGATGTAATGAGGTCACAAATTTTATGAGGTATAAGATATGATGACATGTAGTAATTAGGTAAGCTTTGTAATACGGATTTAATAAGTATTTCTTTTCCAGCTGAGGAGAGGAAAAGATTTTTCCAATTCTCAGTTTTTTGTAAGGTTTTCTCTACAAGGGAGTTAAGATCTTTTACTTTAGATCTGCTCCATTCCGAAGGTAAGCCTAAATAATTCCCAAGATTATTTGTGATAGGCATGTTAAGTTTTTTAGAGTAAAGGTTTTGAATAAACTCAGGTGTGTTTGGGCTGAATTTAATACCACATTTATTGAGGTTAAGTTTCATACCAGTGGCTAAACTATATTTACTAATGACATCTTTAAAAGCCTCAATTTCAATACCATTGGCATTCATAAAAAATATACTATCATCTGCAAATAATAGATGTGTAACTGTAGGGGCATTTTTTGCAATTTTAATACCTTGCATAATACCATTATCCTTCTTATTTTTAATAAGTAAAGAGAGGAGTTGGGTAGTTATGCAAAATAAAAGGGGTGAGAGTGGGTCTCCTTGGCGCAACCCTCTTTGAGGCTTGTCAATATCAGTAGGAGAGCCATTAATAAGGATAGAATACGATACAGAGTTAACACACCTCATGATTTTGCTAACCCATTTAGTATTGAATCCCATTTTAATCATTATATCAGTTAGGCAATCCCATTCCACGTTTTCATAAGCTTTTTGTATATCAGTTTTTATAGAAAGGAAATACTTGTTGGTATCTCTTTTATTTTTAATAAAATTTATAATTTCATGGGCCACCATTGTGTTTTCCTGGATATGCCTTCCTGGTATAAAAGCTGATTGACTTTCGTCAATTAGGAGATTTAATACCGGTTGCAATCTATTAACCAGGATTTTAGCAATTATTTTGTAAATGAAATTAGAACAACTAATGGGCCTGTAGTGTCTTATGTTAATAGGTTTGGGAATTTTTGGTATAAGTGAGATGAAGGTTTTATTAATCTCATCAAGAGTCCCTTCATTATACCAAAAATCGTTTATCACCTTGATAACATCTAGTTTAATAATGCTCCAATATTTTTTATAAAAGATTCCAGGGTAACCATCAGGTCCAGGGGCCTTATTAGCCCCTAGTTCTTTAATAGCATCCTCAATTTCTATAATGCTCAGTTTTTTATTAAGATTGTCATTCATTTGATTAGTAATAATAGGGTGAATAGTATCAAGAATAGGTTCATAGTTTCTACTACCCACAGTTTTAAAGATATTATTGAAGTATTGTTTAATTTCTATTTGAATATCAGTGAATTTTTCTACCCAAGTATCATGCTCAGTGGCTAATCTGGTGATAGTATTCATTTTCCTTCTTTCTTTAGTAGAAGCATGAAAGTAGGATGTATTTCTATCACCCCTTTTAAGCCATAGGTTTCTTGATCTAGAAGCCCAGAAATCTTCTTCTTTTTTCCATACTTCTTCAATCTTTTTAATGATATTATTATATTCAATCCAGTCAGTGGTATTGGGGTTATTATAAATCTTTTCTAGTTCTTCAATATATTTGTTAATCATTTTTTTATTGTTTTTGAATTTATCTTTACTCCATTTAGTGAGTAAGATTCTACATTTTTCTAATTTAAGAGTGAGGGCATTTCTAAAGAGGCCTTTAGGAGTTTTTTTGAGTTCCCACACTTTTTTAATAATATCCATACATTCTTCTTCTTCAAGCCAGCTATTTTCAAAGTAAAAGCGCCTATCTTTTTTAATGTGATTATCATTTAGTATGAGCACCTGAGGTGAGTGATCAGACCCAATGGCTGGTAATAGTGCAATCCAAGCCGTGGGGTATAAATCACTCCAATTTTTATTACTAAAAGCTCTATCTATAAAGGATTTAATCATTTCAGAATTGCTACGTTTATTACTCCAGGAAAATTTACAGCCTCTAGTAATGATTTCATCCAGTTTATGGTGTTTAATAAAACCATTAAACATATTCATATGTTTAGTGGTATTGTTACTACCCCCTTTCTTATCTGAAGTATATCTAATATTATTAAAATCACCTATCAGAAGCCAAGGGGAGTCATTAGGTGGTTTACAATTGGTGTAGAGTTTCAAACAATCTTCTTTATTTTTGTCTAAAGGGGCTCCATAGACAAAAGTAGTATATGATGAGATTCCTTCATCTTTAATAAGGCAGTGTATGTGATTTATAGATTTGTTAATAATCGAGATATCAAAGTTATTTCTAACGAAAATAGCTAAACCCCCACTTAGACCCACAGGTTCCACAGTATCAAGAAGGGTCATATTTATAATTTTCTCTAGCTTTTTAACAGTAAAAAAATTATTCTTAGTTTCAGAGAGGTAAAGTACCTGAGGCTGATATTTAGCAGTCATATCAGCTAGGGTCTGGACTGTCAAGGTGTTGCCAATACCCTGACAGTTCCAGGATAGTTGTATCATTGAGAAGATTGGGGTTGTTCAAGGACAACCCCGCAAACCCTTGTAGATTTATCATGTTCCTCCTTCTTACCCGAGCTACTCTTTTCATCGATTCCAATGTCCTTAATTTTCTCCTCATTAATCATCGGAGATGAGCTATTGTTAGTCGGGACCTCAACCTCTTTTGTTTCATTTTTTCTAGCTGCCCAGATGGTCCGTTGTCTCTTATCATTGGATTGTGTTGAGGTGAGATTGATAAGTTTAGAACTTCTATTCTTAATAGGTGTTCTATTGATTGAATCTCCAAAGAACTTCTTTTTCATATTGTAGCTGTGTGACCCTTCAATGCTTACGCTCTCTTTGAATAGAGCTGTAGTTGTGAAAAAAGTAGGGAAATTGGTTGGTAGAGAGGGTTGGGGAGTGATGAAGCCGATGTTGATTGGTGATTTCTGGTGTGATGTTTCATCTTTGGTGGTCGGTGATGATTGAGATGAGGGTTCTGATTGAAGAGGTGATTTTGGGGGTTTAGGGTTGTTCAGGTTTGACGATTGTGAAGTGAGAGAGTTGAGACTTGGGTTAGACTGAAGTGTTTGAGTAGGTATTGGGTCGGGTTTTGATAAGTTAGGTAAAATGACATTTGGACTTTTAATAACTTGAGTTGGGCTAACATAAGACCCGAATATAATATCCTCCATTTGGGCCGGAAGTTTAGTATCATTTACTTTCAGGTTGTTAGACGAGGTGGGCCTAATCTTTTCATTTTCAATTAAAGGATTCGTTTCGTATATCTTCTCTTTCATAACCATATCAGACAAAAAATTTGCCTCGCCATTCTCGTCCTTCTCTCCTTCAGTACCATCCTCCACTATGAGTCCTTTTCCTTTGTCGTTTTTTTGGGTCGTGCCAAATTTGAAAATAGCGTTAGTGGTACTATCACCGTTAACCCTAACGTTATCGTTACTGAGTTGATTACCGAGTTCTAAGTTTACTTGAGTGACCGAGTTGTTAACAGTTTGATCATTTGCTGGTAATTTCTTTGAATCCATTTTGAGATTGATGTTTTTCCTTTTGTTATTGTTGATCTTTGGCATTTTCTGTGTGTTTATTGGGGTAGGGCCTCTAGTAGAGGTTTTGATCCAAGCTCCCAATTTAGGCGTAATTCTAGGGTTTTGACACCTGAAATTTTTGTTAATTTCATCATGGCCAAATAGACCACAACCATAGCAAACTTGACCAATGTTTTCATAAGTAAATTTAATCCATGAAGCCTTGTTTTCAGTTTCCCAGTAGTTGATACCCGAGCACAATGGGGTTGTTAAGTTCCAATCGATTTGAACCTTAGTAACTGAGTTTTCGTCGATATTTACCTCTTCTGGTAGGATGATCTCATGGACTTTTCCAAAATATTGCATCATTTTATCAATACAGTGTTTAGTTAAGAGAATAACAGGTATACCTCTTAATTGTAGCCATACTGTAGTGTGAGTGACTCGATTATCTTCCCCATTGTTGTACTCTTTTACTGCGAGGTGTTTACCTTGCAATGTCCAAGGTCTTTGTTCCCAAACCTTTTTCATATCAGCTTCATTCTTGAATTTAATGATGAAGGTGTTTGAAGCATATTTTTCAGCTTCAACTTGTTCTTGTAAAGACCAATACTTATTAATATGATTTTTGATAAACAGGTTGTTAACTTTGTCAGTTGAGAGTAGTCTAACAGCAAGTTTGAACTCTTTGGCCTGTTTGTATTTTGGATTGTTGACAGGAGTGATGGTAAGAGCATCATTTTTTGCTAAAGGATGAGATGGAGCATAGAAATCCATTGCGAGGAAAGAGAGGAGGAAGAAACAGAGGATAGGAGATTTAGTGTTTGTGATGAATTTGTTAGGGGAAAACACTAGATCAAAGTAGGATTCACCCAAAATTTAGAGATTTTGGATGATATTAGGTAAGTGTAAAAGGTTGTAGATGTGTAAAGAGAAAGGCTATGTAAATTTGAGGAGAGAGGGAGGAGAGAATTTCATAACTTTTTTAGACCATTTTACTACTAGTAGTCTACTACTATCCTCATGAATCAATTCACCTAAACATAGCTCACCACAACCAAGGAGTAGAAAACAATTACTCCCTCCGTCCCAAAATTAATGTCCACATTACTAAAAATAGTGTCCCAAAATTATTGTCTACTTAGAATACCAAGACACTTTTCTCCAACTTTTTCCATTATTACCCTTATTAAAAAAATAAATTTTACATTTTCAATGCATATTTAAATTATCAAGACACTTTATGAAAGGTAAATTTGTAAATGGAGTATGTAATTATTAGGTTTCTTAATTTGTGTGAAAAGCAAAGTGGACATTATTTTTGGGACGGAGGGAGTACTGATTTTGTAATTGAAATGCATGTGGGAGACCATTTGGTCCCAATTATTTTGTACGTTGGACCCACACCACCGACACCTCTATTTATCCCATTCTTTTTGTGATAATGTCTTTTTTTATTCTTTTTTAGTTTAATGATTCATTTCTGAAATTTCAAAATTTACTAGTACAAAGTTTTGGCTTTATTCATATTTTAGAATGATACTCCACATGTTAGGAAGCTAAAGGGGTTTTGAACTTTTTATATAAAAAAAATTAGTTTTTTTCTTTTTATCTAAAGTTGAAATTTTTCATTAAATAAGGAAATAAAGCGAAAAAAGAAAATGAGAGACAAGAAAAAAATACATAATGATCGAAGGGGTCTATCAACCGATATCGTTACGTTTGTACAAAGATCGCAGGTAACTAAGAGTATCGGAGAAAGATTTATCCACCTAGATTTCTAAATCTATATTATGTTTAGCACACTCTACAAGAGTATCAACCACCATGTTATTCGATCTACCGATGGAATAACTTCTAAATAGGGAATTTACACAACCATTGACAAATCTCACAGGTGTATGCACAAATATTCCAGTTACCATGAGACATCTTGGTAATACCTTGGATTAAATCCAAGCTATCTAAGTAAAAAGAGTTACTTATAGAGTTAGATTCGGAGACTAGTTTGATTACCTCCAAAAGAGCTATGGCTTATGCTCCAGCAACCGACTTGGCCATGAATCTATTAGCTAAGAATTTTGAGATAGAATCATGCGCATCTGTAGGGACCACAGCTCGACTTGAGGGTTCCCATAAATTAACAAAAGAAGCATCGTAGAGCCATGATGTTCCATTATCATCTTTAACCATTTGCCTTGTCTGGTTTTCATCACGGATCATCAGTTGGGCTTGGACAAGGTTTATTCTAATTTTATCACCTTTTCCATCAAGTAGTTCACTGGTCATTTTATCTGTTCTTGTGTTGATGAGATTTGGGTTCCAGGGGACGTTGTTAAAGCGACCTTCCATTTCTACTTTCTAGATACTCCAAAGCATACATAGAATAAAATTTGTACATCTCCTTACATACCATCCACTTTTTTATGAACCCCTGAGAAGTAATTATAATTCGTTCACCAATCTTAATTTGTTGGATACAATCGACCCTGATTTGAAGAGTGAAGGTTTCCCATAATCCAGCACTAACATGGCAAGTAATGAGAAGGTGGTCAGTCGTTTTGATTCCCTAGTCGCACCACTCGAAAATATTATCCTTATCGCATTTTTTAGAGTAAAGGTTCTTCTTTGACAAAATGAGGCCTTTACATTTTTTCCAGGTGAAAACTCTCACTTTGTTTCGTAAATTAGAATTCCAATAATGTTCCAAATCTCAGTGTTCATACGAGTTAGAGTTGTCAATGTTTGTGGAATTCTTTGACATTCTTTATTAACCAAAGCGTGATATCCTGATTTACTCGAATATTCCCCATTCTTGGTATGTGGCTGGATGATCTTGTCATCTAGGTTCAAAATCAAAAGTGGCATATTCAGAATTTGACAACTTGTCGAGATTGGAAAAGATTGTAAGACCAGATTAGTGTTCCAATTGGAGAGCTCCTGGTTGAAAAGTTGGGCAATCACCGTGAAGTTACAATTTTTTGGGTTTTTAAGCTTGAAATCTTTGCAAATCCGAGGGAATAAGAATTTAACATGTAATTCAAATTTACTCATTAGGAAAACACTAAAATTAAAGATATTTTGTTTGTTTTCTAAAGATTAAACTACTAATTATGATAATGATTAACTAAGATGAAAATAAAGTACTAAAAAGTAAATACTAAGATGAGATATACGGTAGTATAACTTAAGTTTGTGTACTAACCACTGGCATGACATGGGACATTTCTTGATCTAAGGATAAATTAAAAATTCACTTGCTAATTGGGATTCTAAAAGTAACACTAAGTCCCCCGCGGATACGTAGGGGCTGCTATCTAGTACTAGTGACCTCTCCTGAGCGATCCTACAAAATTATCTAATGCCTAAGTTTTAACCCTATTGTGGTTATCTAGCAAGTTTAGATCTTCCCATTCTCAAACTACACTAGATGTCTGTGACTCTAATTCCAATGATTAACTCCCCCTATCCTGGGTGAAGTTTAATCCATAACACAACTCTATATATTATCAAGATATATGAATAACATTAAGCACAAGAGTTATAATCAACAATACATCCACAATCTATTTAAATTAATATGTAATCCCAAATTTCATTGAAAACATCCCAAATCATATCTAGGGTTCTTGCATGTGCAGTGGCAAGCTAAAAGATGTTTAATTCATGCTTCTACAATAAAATAAAAAAGTAAAAGATTTTCATAATTGCAAGAAATAAAGAAATTAAGGTTTACACTAATTGATTAGGAAATTCTGATGAAATAGGTGTAAAACCCTTGCTCCAAGCGTTGGATTCTTATCTCCAAATAATAAGTGATATGTTTTGAGGCTAAAAACTGATATTTATACCCTAAAAAATGTCTTCCATAAGCTGGGCCCGCTTAAGTATGTCAAAAGTGGTCAAATGGTCTCTTTGTTAATGTTAGACAACATGGGTCTTCATAGAAACACTCCCATAATGTTCTCAATTCAACTCCAATTTGCGCACCATACCTAAGCTCATTGAGCTATCTTGAGATGGATGGTCTTGATCATAATCCTCACCAATAATTTATTATGTATGTCCAAAGTTGACGATGATATTTTGCCAGCAATATTTGGTTGAGCTTCTTATGGAAACTTTTGGCTCCTTTGTGACTTGACTCGGAGGTTTCCTTAATTTTTTACTTCTTATCGTCATCTCGGGGTCTCATATCATCCATGTTCCTAAGGAATACACATTTAACAATATCATCTCAAATTTCTTCGAAAAAACACATATATATCTAAGATTAGCTATAAACCCAAATAATGCTAAATATTGGGATAAATCTTGCATTGATGCTTAAAAATCCCCATAACCGGTGTATCGTGGGTGTCTAAATCTTTCAAAAAATCCAATAAATCATTCATACGATTAATCCAAATCATTACATCATCAAAAAGTAGCAAAAAAATGAGTTATGCATCACAAGGGCCTTGAGAGGTGAAACCTAAACAAAAATTCAGAGAAAAATTAAGCACCTCCTCAGTTTTCAACAAAAAAATAAGGGTATCTGGCATAAAAAATTTCTCTACAACCTCCCCAAGGACTTGAAAGGTCTTGATATCGAGGAAAATGTCCCGCTCCAGGACTTTTTAGAAACAATTTATCCAGCTAGCCAATGTTATTGGGGTAACACAATTTAACACAACATGCCTGAATTGATTTAAAGTCTTAAAAGCTTATACAACATCTACTCACGTTTGTTAGAGTAATCATGGATACTGGGACCCCTCATTCTGCAAATCGGTCACCTGAGACTCAAGCTTTTTCTTCCCCTCAATGAAATTTTTAATTTGGTACAGGTAGGATGATTATTAATCATCAAAAGTATCACACTTGATGGTAAGATGATACATAGTGGTCTTGTTCAGGTCCTTTAACACACTGGGTTGTCAGTTAGCGAATTTCTCTCCTGCCGAAACTCATTGATAGTTTGTTCCTAGGGATGGAAACGGTTCGGTTTTTTGCGAAAAAATATCAAAAACCATAACCATAACCGTTTATTTTATTAAAAACCATATCCTAACAGTTTAACCATCGGTTACACAGTTCAAAACCATATCAGTATTATTCGGTTTTGTTTTTTTTAACGGTCAAGCGGGTTTTAACTATAACCAAATGATAATTTAATAAATATATTAATTTTCATAAAATCAAAGCACGCATACGTCTCCCCATTTGTGATGATTTAATCTTAGTTGGAAACATCATTTTAAGCGTTTTAAAAGTCTTTTAGTCGAGTTTTCCTATGTAACATTACACTTTCCTATTTCTTGTCTTGATTTAATGATGTATTATGTTTAGAGCATATTGGGTTTAATTTATTTATTTAGTGTGAAGCTTTAAAGATATATAGTAATTAATTAGATGTCAAATCAAGTATAAAATGATAAAGTAAAGAAGATATGCATGGAAATTGGAGATAAAGGAAGGAAAAGATAAGATATGGAAAGATAAAGTTGTCAAATAAATCTGAATTCCAGCACCTACGACCATAGAAGTGATCATAACTCAAGTTTGGCTAGGAATTTGGAAGAATGGTCTAAAGCAAAGTTATAGAGCTTTCCAAGACGATCGGTTTCGTCATTTGGAACACATAATCGGAGTTAAAACGAAGATGTTATGGCCAAAATAAAACAAAGGCAGAATATTAGCTTTTCTATATATTTTAGGGTTACGAATTTGAGTTGGGCTAGGAGTCCAAGTTACTTGTCTTCCACTCCAAGAAAACGAATCAGGTCTTCTATATACCTATAAATACACCCTTTAACCTTTTTAAAATAATCCTTGTCTCCCATAAGTTAGTCCTTAAGTTTTAAATCATTAGAGTTATTGAAGAGAGAAAGATGATTATCATTCTTTTAGTTTATTATTTCAGGTATGAACTAATTTTCCCATAGCTTGGGTTTTGCATTATGTATAATCTATGAATTTTGTTTTCTTTCTAAGTTTCTTTGGGAATTATATGTTTTAATCTGATAATAGCTGCTTAACCATATATTTGTTTATGTATTTTGAATTATTGCATGTCCTAAAACTGATCACTTTAGGCTTTCTTAAGAGTAGTTAGATGGTCGCCCGGAAGGGGTGTCTAATTATTGAAACGTCACATAACGTCTAGTGTCCGATATTGGTCCTGACAACACCGATTCTAACTAGATAGTCATTAGGGTATATTTCAACCACTATCACCATGTTTGGAATTGAATTGCTTAGAGCCTTGGTAGCGCTTGATAATCCTAAGTTTAGGCTGCCTCATGGTTGTGACGTAGCCCCCTAGTCGCTCTCAAGGTCTAGGGTAAGAGAATTTAGAATCCTGACTAAGCATTTAAGAGCTAATTATCTCCCTTATAAACTAGAATTTGATAGAAAGAATTAGAAGGATTAGTGCATACTAGCAAAACCTAAGCTATATCTTTCATCTCATATTTCTTCGTATTTATTTTATTGTCTTTTATTTTCATTAGTGGTGGGTCCTTGTGTGTTATAAAATAATGAAATAAAAGAAAAAGAATAAAGGATCCACAAACCGCAAGTGTACGGGTCGTACCAAGTAATAGATAAGTAAATACGGGAAAATCGTCTCCACATGGATTTAAGAAGTTATTCTAAATTTGCGTTCAATATCAGAATAGGTAGTTATGATTGCTTTAAAAAGATAAATAATAAAGGTGTTTGTTTTCTAATTAACTAAATAATAAAATAGACAATAAAATAAACAATTAATAATTATGCAAGAAAGATAAGGATATGCAAGTATGAATCTATCCTATTGAATATATGATTCCTAAGAATAAGGGTGAATGGGAAATTTCACAATAGTCGGGAATCTACTATCTCCTAGCCCCCGTCAGGGTGGACCTAAAAGCTATCCTACGGTATTACAAACCCCGTCAGGGCGATTATAAGCTACTTTCAGATGAATACTATTTTACCTCTTTGGCTACGTGGTTAGTCAAGCCCGTCAGGGTCAAATAACGGATACCACGCGTCTATATTCTATTTCTGTAATTAAACCCCCCGTCAAGGCGAGCACTTCCCCACCAAAGTGAATAGCCTAATTACTAAAACCTACCCTTGATTCGCGACGTCAATGATAGTCTATAAGCACAAGAATATAGTCAATGGAAATTAAGAACCAATTCAATTAAATACTAAAAATACCAGATTCAAATTAAAACAGAAAAACAATAATCAAAGGTTCATATAATTACAATACTAAAGAGAAAGTATGCATAAATAAACTTCTTAGATAAATAGCTTAGAAATACCTCATAGACAAAATAGATCTAATACTAAGTTACCCAAAGAATAGAGATGGAGAAGTGTTGAATTGATGTAGTTAGGCTCTAGCTCTTGCTTCTTCCTCCTCTAGATCCTCTTAATTGCTTCTATGATGAATTATTTGTGTATATTAAGCTTATGCAGCCAAGGGATGATTTTCTAAGGTTTAGAGCTGGTATTTATAGGTGCTAGGTCGAATTACTTGGAGTGGAAGACAAGGCAAGAACTCTTAAATACGTAGCCCTAAAATCTAGGAAATGTAAGATTCTGCTGCTGATTTGATTTGGTCATATCTTTTTCAATACTTATCCGTTTGCGAAGTTCCAATATATGAAACTGCTTGTCTCAGAAAGAGCTTTCTATTGGTGCAAACCACTCGTCCAGAGTCCTAGCCAATCTTAAGTTATGGATTAATCTTTGAAACGTGGTTGGAATTTCAGATTCATAAGACAGCTTTTCCTTTTCCTAATTCAACTCTACTTCCTTCTACCTCCAGATTTCTTCAAGATCTTCTTTTCTTATCTCCTTAGAATTGATTTAGAATCTAATTTATTTCCATATTATCTCTAAAGCTTCACATTAAATAAATAATTAAACAGCATATGCTTTAAAAATAATAAATCATTAAATCAAGACTAGAAATAAGAAAATGCAATTTAACTTTTAGGAAATTCGACTAACACACTAGAAATATTTTAAGACTTTAATTCTCACTTCTACTCCTTGGATTGGTTTTGCATGAAATTCATAAACCTACTGACTTTGCACTAAAAATAAGTAAATTAACGCACAAAAGCTCTATAAATGCAAATAGTCTAATTCCAAGGGGAGAAAGTGTAATATTGCAATTTAAGCCCTAAAGTCAATATAAAAAGACCATTTTTATCCTAAAATGATGTCTCCTAAGGGCTTATATTTAGACAAAAAGGGAGACATCAATTAGTTTAATCAATCATCTCTCAATCAATCTTATTTATTTTCTGTCTTTTAATTAATTACTTGCAACTCGTAACTATTTGCTCATTCGTATAACACACTAAGTCCCTGAGAACGAACTTTCTTATGATTAAAACTTGCATATGTCCTGTAATACTTGCAGTGCTGTGCTTATCTAGGGTAATTTGTGCATCGTTTATATATCTTTTATTCTATTATTTTATCAACCCAACACCCATAAAATGTGATGTACCATATAAATATTAGAACTTAACATTAGAAAAGAGTCCACAATCATAATAACACTTAGAAATACTCCTGCTTTTATTTCTTTTAGTATGAACTAAATAATAATAGCTTGAGAACATCAATAATGTATGAACCCTAGTTTTATTTTATGCATTTATTGAATTGGGATATTACATCTTTAAATCGAATTGTGATTTTAATTTCTTTGCACTATGTATTTGTCATATACTCTAGCCCTTTCTCTTGCCAAGTATAGGACTACCCTTAGTAATTAGGACTATCATCCTAACTGGGGTTAGGTTATTGAGAACAATACATAATTGCCTAGTGTGCGGTAGTGATCCTGGTGGGGCCTAGGGTGTGATAAAATAAGGTATAATTAAAGTGCAAAAACACCCTAAAACTACACGGTTCTGCAAGTATACAGATCGTATGCAAGTTTTAAATAAAGATTCGTTCCGCAGAGACTACAGAGGTTAGGAGAATCTTATGCAAATACCAAGTGCAAATAAATTAAAGCTAGAACAACTAAACGCAAATAAAAGTAAAGATAAATAGATATGGATTGATAAACTAATTAACTAAATTAAAACTAAGAATTAAAAGACAGAAAATAAATATGAAAGAGAAGTGATATGAGAATATAGCTTAAGTTATTAGCATGTAATCCCCACTAGTTTTGCCGTTCTAAACATGTAAGGGTGAATTATGTTGTATTTCCCTAATCGGTCCCAATATGCTATCGGTAGTTTAAAATAGGATTTACCTGTGTCAATAAAGCTTCCTAAGCAAACTTTTCCTGTAATTGGTAAATAGTCACAAAGACTAAACCATAGTGATTATCTAGCTAGGTTGGGTTGTCAGATCAAACCTAAAACTAAACGTTATGTGCTAAACATGCAATTAAACACCGTTGTCAATGGTATCCTAATTACTAGATGGTAATTCTAATGGCTGCAATCCACAAGAACACATAATATAAATCAAAACACATAAACAGAGAATAAAAACTATAATTCTATTTAAAACATTGAATTCCCAAATTAGATAGATGTCAATCAAAACTAGGGTTCGTACATATATGCTAAAACTCAAGCTAAAGAAAATTAGTTTATGAAAGAAAAGAAAGAAATTACAAAATTAAAGGTAGAAGAAGACATTGTTGATGAACAGCTCCTTCCAGACTTCTCTCTTGTGTTGTAAGCTTCCTCTTGGTTTAAGGTTTCACCAAGGATGATTTAAGAGTGTTAAGAGGCTGTATTTATAGTGTAGAGGTTGACCTAATTCGTTTGGTGGAGATAACTTCAAGTAATGGACTTCTAGCCCAACTCAAATTCGTAAGGAAATAAAGATAAACACTGCTGCGCTATTTTGAGTGTATCTTCTTCGTTATTGGTCGGATTGAGCTCCATAAGATACCAAAAGAATCGCAACAGAATTATCTAGACCCGTCAGAAGGAAATTACCAAATTCGGTCTATTTCTTAGGTAAAAACGCATATCTTTGGACGTGTATGCAGAATCCCAGATTTAGGCAGCTTTTCCTTTTCCATCTTTTTAGCCTTTGTTTCCTTATCTCCAATTTCCATGCAAATCTCTTTCCATAATTTGTAGTCTCTGACTTGGACTCTAATTAATCTCCATAATTATCTTTAAAGCTTCACACTAAATAAACAATTAAACCCAATATGCTCTAAAAATAATAATTCTACAAATCAAGACCCAAAATAGGAAAGTGCACTAAAATAAGCTAAAATCAACCTATAAACTAATAAATAATCCTAAAATGATGTCTTATGAGTATATTTTACTATCACAAATGAGGAGACATCAAGACCCCCAACTCAAAGTTGTATCGTCCCGATACAATAAAAGTAAAGAATAGTAGGGTAGTCAAAATAAACAAGAAGAAGTCGGAGGAGAATAAGAACAAAATATAATGAATGATCCTAGAGCATAAATTCCAAAAAATCTCATGTAGTAGTGCTCAAGAAATAATGCACAAATATGCCTAATATACATGTAATCAACAATCCATAAATTCAAGTTAAGATTAATTTCGCAATGCCAGAAAGAGAGGATGATAACTTAGTTCAGGTTAATGGCTATAGGTTGTTCATAGGTCCCAAATACATCATCCAATGGTACACTTACCTACTACCTAATAGCTCAATTGTTTCTCCATCTAGTAGTTAGAAACCCTAAGGTCTTGGTTATAACTTGGCTTAAGGACGGGTGTGGTATATTTGGATAATGAAAAGTGAGCTTTTGGCTCTCTCCTCACTAGCCATCAACGAATCGCCCTAGAGCTTGAGTTTTCACTCGAAGATGTTCTCACTCAACCCAATTTATTGATGCTTTTTTAATGTGCATCCCCAATAATCCCAATTAAAACCTTTGATGATATAAAATCCACCTTGCCGGTCCGAATATATATTCCTTTCATATCAATTTTTTCTTTTTTATAGTTATGATTCTCTTTTTGATGTTGAGATATCATACTATTTTTTCATATATATATATATATATTCTTTCTTTTTATGCCCTTGTTGGCAAAATTAGCTCGTAGCTTCTTTTTCATTCACTATTACCCCGGCAAAGGATTACAATAATAACAATTCATCATCAATAAAATCACAAAGATAATTCCCAATTCCCAAAGTTCCCTAATTATGAAACCCACCACCCCAAACTCAAGCTCTAAAACGAGTGTCTCAGGTTTTGCGATTCGAGTGCGGGTCATATAGATAAGTCCTATAAACTAGGGTATGGATTATAATGTGTTTCAATAAAGGCTTTAGAAAGGCTCAGAGGGGTTAAGACGGATAAATAACAATAATATCAAACAAAAGGGTGAGAAAGTCTAAAGGCTTCAAGTGTTGTATCATGAAAGAACTGCCTTAGTCATTTTTCTAACTACCGGATTTCGTTACGTTTTCAATATTAGTTCATAGACAAGTGGGTTTTCAACTAATTTTAAACCTCACGTTCTACACACCAAATAACAATTCCTAAGTTTCAACGTAATTTCTTAGCATTGCTCATTAACTTTTCTATCCTTTATTTCCTGTTTTCATACATGCATCTAAACAAATTTGTTGCATCTTTCAAAAACATACTACCTACTATCATTGACCTAATAAAATCATGCTCAAATAGGTACATTCAAGATGTTTTATGCCTTAATTCAACCTAAAAATTTTAAATTTTATGCAAAAAACGAAAAGAAGATGAGGACAACGAATCCCCACCCCCAACTCAAAAGTGAGCCGTGTCCCCACGACTCGAAAAAGACTCAAGAATGGAATAAAATTTAAAATAAATTAACTAAACTACCTAATGCATACAAGCTATTGAGAAAAATTAGAATAACCTACCTGGCTGGCCATAGAGATCCATCATATCGTCCTCGTCATCCGAAGGATCGGTATACTCATCAACATCCTTATACAAGGTAAAATTCTCTACCTGTGTTTCCAACTGTATGACTTCTGCCCAAAGGTCTTTGTTATCTTCACGTAATCTTTCAACTTCGTTCTGTAACTTGAGAGCCCAAGGAGGAAGATCATAAACAATTTCAGAGGAAGAGGTAGAAGAACCTTGGTCTTGGATTTTTATTTTATTCAAAGGCCTCCTTGATGGTATGGACATTCTAGCAGTTAATCTCTTCTTTGGTAGTGGTTGTTCAGGTGCCTGTTCTTTTGATTCTTCGGAAACCTCATCAAGATTGATGGGTTTTTCAATGGTGGCTCCAGGCAATTTCTTATTCTTCCCAAGGATTGAACACTTTCTCTTGTATTCCATAGCTTCAGATCTGTTAGTCATGCTTGATTCACCCACAACTCAAGTTATACCAAGGATGGATTAAAAGTTTAAGGAAAATTTGGTGTAGCTTGATGTTGTTGCTTGGAATTGATGAAAGAGAAAGGTTATTTGATCGATCTTGGAATAACTCTTTAAAGCTTGTTGGATTTGATGGTGTTTTGATGGTGTAGTGGGATGGATTTGATGAAGAAATTGTGTTTATGGAAGATGTAGGAGAGGATTTGATGAGTTGTTGTGTTAATTGTGAAGGTTTGCACAAGCTTTAAGATGTATATATAGGGTTTGGGTCTGAAAAATTCGTGTATGGAAGGCTAGGGTTAATCTCATAAGGTAAGAATTTGATTAGGAAAAGAATTCCTTCACAAACCGCCTCCTGCGGTGCACCGGACATAACCCGCGGTATACCGCACCTTCTGCTGCTCCAAATTTTTGCCCACTGGATAATACCCGAGCTAGCACCCCATGGCACGTGTTTTGGGCGTGCGGACCAGGGGTGCGGTGCAGGGGATAGTCCGCGCCATGTCCGTAAAAAAACCCGTGGTACCCGACCCCGTGGCACGCGTTTTGGGCGTGCGGACCAGGGGTCTGGTGTACCGCGCCTTCAGGTCGAATTTTTTCTTCTTTCTGGATAAAACCCGTGGTACCCGACCGTGGTACGGGTTTTTTGGGCACGGTACATCCCTGCGGACCATGGGGTAGTCCGCGCCAGGCTTTGAGTTCCTCCAATTTTTTCCTTTCGACCCCAAACTCGTTTCCTGCACAATAACACACTACCTTTCTCTCCTATTAGCTTGTAAACACCATTAAAAATATACACTAACTTAAAATTATACACTACAAAGCAAAAACAACTAATCTAAAAAGCAATTTAAAACAAGGGGTGTCTCCCAAGAGCACTTTTGTTTAACGTCTTTGAGTTAGACGTGTACCTCAGGCTAAGCGCATTCGACAAGAAAGATTTTCTCCCCTTGCCCAAAGTCCTCACTGTCATAGTATCTCTTCAAACTCTGGCCATTCACCATGAATGTCCGTTGCTCGGTTGGATTTTCAATCTCAATCGCTCCATGCGGTGTAACTTTGGTAACAATGTAAGGTCCTCCCCAATGGGATTTAAGCTTTCCTGGGTAGTTCGAAAATCAAGAGTTGTATAATAAAACTTTCTGTCCTATCTCGAAATGATTTGGACGGAGCCGTTTATCATGCCATCGCTTTGTTTTCTCTTTATAGAGGCGTGAATTTTCATAGGCAAGATAACGAAGCTCCTCCAACTCGTTCAACTGCATCATCCTTTGCTTCCCGGCTAAGTCTGGGTCTAGATTCAGAGTTTTAATAGCCCAGTAGGCTCGAGGTTCAAGTTCAATCGGTAGATGACACGCGTTGCCGTAGACCATGCGATATGGAGATGCCCCAACTGGTGTTTTAAATGCTGTTCTGTATGCCCAGAGAGCATCATCTAGCTTTAAAGACCAGTCTTTCCTTGATTTGTTCACGGTCTTCTCTAGAATAGATTTGATTTCCCGGTTGGAAACTTCAGCTTGACCGTTAGTTTGTGGGTGATAACCGGTTGAAGTACGGTGTTTCACTCCAAACTTTCGAAGAAAATGTCTCAGAGGAGCATTAAGAAAATGGGTACCTTTATCACTGATAAGCACACGTGGCGTACCATGTCTTGAAAAGATGTTTGATTTTAAGAATTTGATCACAGTTTGAGCATCGTTCTTTGGTGTTGCCACTGCTTCTACCCATTTTGATACATAGTCTACCGCAAGCAAAATATAAAGATTTCCATAGGAAGTGACGAAAGGTCCCATGAAATCTATTCCCCATACATCAAAGATTTCGACTTCAAGAATGTTATTAAGCGGCATCGCGTCTCTCTTTGGTATATTGCCAGTGTGCTGGCATCTGTCACATGACTGGACAAAACGATGACAATCTTTGTGTATGGTGGGCCAATAGAACTCGGATTGAAGAATTTTAGCTGCGGTTCTATCGCCCTTAAAGTGACCTCCATAAGGTGAACTATGACAACCTTCAATGATCTTCTCCATTTCACCTTCATTCACACATCTTCTCACCACTTGGTCACTACAAATCTTCCAGAGGTACGGTTCATCCCAATAATACTGTTTGGCCTGGTGATTCAATCTTTGTCTTTGTTGTGGGTGGAAATCTTTGGGAAAGACACCACTCACAATGAGGTTGACTAGATCTGCATACCATGGCACAAAAGCACGTTTAATAGCAAAAAGTTGTTCGTCAGGGAATACCTCTTTAACCAACAACGGTTCTTTGTTCGCATCAGATCCTTCGAGCCTTGATAAGTGATCAGCAACCTGATTATCGCATCCTTTTCGGTCTCGAATATCTATGTCGAATTCTTGAAGCAACAGTACCCATCTAATAAGACGCGGCTTAGCGTCCTTTTTCTCCATGAGGTACCTGATAGCTGAATGGTCCGTGTATACAATCGTTTTCTTCCCAACCAGATAGGGACGAAATTTATCGAAAGCATAAACCACTGCCAACATCTCTTTCTCCGTTACTGTATAATTCATCTGAGCAGCGTTGAAAGTCTTACTTGCATAATAAATCGTGTGGAAAATCTTGTCTTTCCTCTGTCCCAACACAACACCCATAGCGTGATCACTAGCATCGCACATAAGTTCAAACGGAGCTTTCCAATCAGGAGGTATAACAATAGGTGTAGAGATCAGTTTTTCCTTAATCGTCAAATACGCTTGAAGACATTCTTCAGTAAAATTAAAAGGAGTATCCTTTTCAAGTAAAGAGAAAAGCGGTTTGGCGATCTTGGAGAAATCTTTAATAAATCGTCGATAAAATCCTGCGTGACCCAAGAAACTTCTCACTCCTTTAACAGAAACTGGAGGTGGTAGTGTTTTGATAACTTCAATTTTCGCACGATCAACCTCCATCCCTGCCTTCAAAACTTTATGTCCCAACACAATTCCCTCTTGAACCATGAAGTGGCATTCTTCCCAATTAAGCACAAGATCTTTTTCTCTACATCTCACAAGGACTTTCTCAAGATTATTCAAACAATCGTCAAAACTATCTCCGAACACCGAAAAATCATCCATAAAAACCTCCAAGTATTTATCAATCATGTCCCAAAATATAGCCATCATGCACCTCTGGAACGTGGCAGGTGCATTGCATAAACCAAACAGCATTCTTCTATAAGCAAAAGTACCAAACGGACATGTAAAAGATGTTTTGTGTTGATCGAGGGGATCCACACAAATCTGATTATAACCTGAGTATCCGTCAAGGAAACAGTAATATTCTCTCCCTGCAAGTTTGTCTAGCATCTGATCAATGAATGGTAGCGGGAAGTGATCTTTCTTCGTTGCTTTGTTCAGTCTTCGGTAATCCATGCACACTCGCCACCCCACAACTGGTCTTGATGGTATGGCTTCGCCTTGATCATTAAGGATGGTAGTGAAACCTCCTTTCTTTGGAACATATTGCACTGGACTGACCCAATCACTGCTAGCAATCGGATAGATAATTCCTGCGTCTAACAACTTGATAACTTCCTTCCTCACTACTTCTTTCATAGCTGGCATGAGTCTTCTCTGTCCTTCTATAGATCGCCCACCTTCGTTCTCAAGAATGATTTTGTGCTTGCAAACGGAAGGACTAATTCCCTTGATGTCGGCAATAGTCCATCCGATTGCTTCTTTGTTTGCGCGAAGTACTTGAAGTAGCTTCTCCTCTTGAGGACCTGAAAGGTTAGCAGAAATAATAACAGGCAAAGTTTTGTTCGTACCTAGATATGCATAGCGTAGGTGATCTGGAAGTGGTTTTTCTTCGAGAACAGGTGGACATATTATAGATGGTTGTTTCATTGGTTCAATGTCACCTGGTTCCCGAAGTAGTTCTCGCACGTTCAATGCAGCAACATCTTCAGGGGAAATTTCGAGTTCCTCTGGTGATTCAGGTGCTAAGGCTTCGTCAAGATCATCATATAAGTTTTCTTCATTGAAGACTTCTTGTGTAATTTTTCCGATGACATCTACTTTGAAGCACTCGTCTTTTGCTTTAGGGTACTTCATAGCCTGAAACACATTAAATCGTATCTGTTCGCCTTGTACTCTCATGATCAACTCACCATTCTCAACATCAATTAGTGTACGCCCCGTGGCTAAGAATGGTCTACCCAAAACGATGGGGACATTCTTATCCACGTCGTAGTCAAGGATAATAAAATCACAAGGAAAAATAAAAGAGCCAGCTTTAACTAAAACATCTTCAATTTTACCTATTGGTCGTGAGAGGGAGCGATCCGCCATTTGTAATACCACAGATGTGGGTACTACTTCTCCGATATTAAGCTTCTCGAACAGGGATCTAGGCATGAGATTGATACTCGCGCCTAAATCAGATAGTGCTTTCCCGGTCCAACTATCTCCGATGCCGATAGGAATTGTAAAACTTCCGGGATCTTCTAGCTTTGGTGGCAACTCACTTTGACATATAGCACTGCACTCCCTAGGTAATCCGATTGGTTCCCCAGTTTCTATACTCCGCTTGTTGGAGAGAATGTCTTTCATGAATTTCATGTAGGTTGGCATCCTCTTGAGAGCTTCAACAAGTGGTATATTAACCTCTAATTTCTTCAACATGTCAATGAACTTCTTGAATTCCAGGTCATTGTCCTTCTTTCTGACACGTGAAGGGTATGGTGGTGGGGGGCGTGTATTGAGTTCCACTGGTTTTCTTGTCTTTTCATGTGTCTCGGCTTGGACACTCTTTGGTTTAACTACCTCCTCGACTGTATCTTTAATTATCTCTTCCCTTATTTAATCTGGAATAGAGATTTGTTCTGGTCTTGGTGGAGGTAGTTGTTTTCCACTTCGCAATTCAACTGCATGGCAAGAGTCATCTCTAGGAGCAATAGTATCACTTGGGAGTTGCCCTTTCGGCCTAGTTTGTAATGTACTCGCCATCTGTGATATAGTATGCTCTAGTTGCTTGATAATCTTCTCCTGGGTTCGAACTTTTTGTTGGCTATGACTCATTTTCTTCTCAACTGTTTGCATTAATTTAGTCATACTCTAAGTCAAACTCTGGAGTTGTTCCTGTTTTTCCAATTGCATTGATTGTTTAGGTGGATATTTCTTCGGTTCTTGACAAGTTTTAACAATGGGTGCCTTTTTCTGAATAGGTTGTGGTGGATTATAAGATGGAAGTTGGGGTTGATGATAAGTCTCTTGCTTTCTGTCCCAACTCTTTTGTTGTGGAGGTTGTTGATAATTAGTGTAGCTTTCTTGAGGATAATCATAACCATTAGAGTAATAGTTATCTTGAGGATTTTGAACGGAAGCTACTGCTGGATTATTCATACATCCTGCCCACACATGATTTCTTGATCCACAACCAGGACATGAAGGAATTGTGCGTACCGTATTCACCTGAGCAATTATTCGGGCTTGTTCTGTTAGCTCTTCGAGTTGTTTAGCCAGTCCTTTAAGCTTCAGAGATTCTGAAGTGTTCTCCTTTGCTGATTTCTTTGGCCAACTTCTCTCGTTCTCAAGAATTCTTTCCATCCCCAACTCAGCTTCTTCAGGGTCTAGTAACACAAAACCTGCGTTTCCTAACGAATATGCTTTTTCTCTTGAATTATCATTAAGGCCTCCATAAAACAAGGTTAAATAATATTCCGGCGAAGATCTATGATAGGGACATATCGCCTTCTTATCTGTAAATCGTAACCATGCTTCACCCAAACTCTCTTCCTCTTTCTGTATAAATTGTTCAAGCTCCAACATATCTTTTAAACGTCTACTAACCGGATAAAAACGGTCTAGGAATCTTGCTTGGAGCTTGTCCCAATCTGGAATAACATGAGGGTATTGGGTATCATACCAATCGCTTGCGCATCCGGTCAAGAAGAACTGGAACATCATATACTTTCTCCCTAGTAACTCCTCTTACGATATACACATCACAGATCTGCATGAATTTCTGAATATATCGGATCGGATCTTGATGTGCAACTCCGCTGAATAATCCATGAGATGCAAATTGAGTTAGCATCCCAGGATCAGGTTTAAATTTCGCGGCTTGGATTTCTGGAGCTCGAATTCCTCGTGGCTCCACTCTAAATTCGATGGGTAGCTCAAGTCTCCTTGGGTTCTCCATCTGTAACTAAATCTGAAAAAACTAAAAACAAAAGCGTAAAATAGAACTAACTAAAAATAAAAGCACAAGATATATGCACAAGGACTAACGATGTAGTCCCCGGCAGCGGCGCCAAAAACTTGGTGGGGCCTAGGGTGTGATAAAATAAGGTATAATTAAAGTGCAAAAACACCCTAAAACTACACGGTTCTGCAAGTATACAGATCGTATGCAAGTTTTAGATAAAGATTCATTCCGCAGAGACTACAGAGGTTAGGAGAATCTTATGCAAATACCAAGTGCAAATAAATTAAAGCTAGAACAACTAAACGCAAATAAAAGTAAAGATAAATAGATATGGATTGATAAACTAATTAACTAAATTAAAACTAAGAATTAAAAGACAGAAAATAAATATGAAAGAGAAGTGATATGAGAATATAGCTTAAGTTATTAGCATGTAATCCCCACTAGTTTTGCCGTTCTAAACATGTAAGGGTGAATTATGTTGTATTTCCCTAATCGGTCCCAATATGCTATCGGTAGTTTAAAATAGGATTTACCTGTGTCAATAAGGCTTCCTAAGCAAACTTTTCCTGTAATTGGTAAATAGTCACAAAGACTAAACCATAGTGATTATCTAGCTAGGTTGGGTTGTCAGATCAAACCTAAAACTAAACGTTATGTGCTAAACATGCAATTAAACACCGTTGTCAATGGTATCCTAATTACTAGATGGTAATTCTAATGGCTGCAGTCCACAAGAACACAGAATATAAATCCAAACACATAAACAGAGAATAAAAACTATAATTCTATTTAAAACATTGAATTCCCAAATTAGATAGATGTCAATCAAAACTAGGGTTCGTACATATATGCTAAAACTCAAGCTAAAGAAAATTAGTTCATGAAAGAAAAGAAAGAAATTACAAAATTAAAGGTAGAAGAAGACATTGTTGACGAACAGCTCCTTCCATACTTCTCTTTTGTGTTGTAAGCTTCCTCTTGGTTTAAGGTTTCACCAAGGATGATTTAAGAGTGTTAAGAGGCTGTATTTATAGTGTAGAGGTTGACCTAATTCGTTTGGTGGAGATAACTTCAAGTAATGGACTTCTAGCCCAACTCAATTTCGTAAGGAAATAAAGATAAACACTGCTGCGCTATTTTGAGTGTATCTTCTTCGTTATTGGTCGAATTGAGCTCCATAAGATACCAAAAGAATCGCAACAGAATTATCTAGACCCTTTAAAAGGAAATTACCAAATTCGGCCTATTTCGTAGGTAAAAACGCATATCTTTGGACGTGTATGCAGAATCCCAGATTTAGGCAGCTTTTCCTTTTCCATCTTTTTAGCCTTTGTTTCCTTATCTCTGTGAGATATTTAAATTAAGTGGGATATTTAAATAAGGGGAAGAGAGGAAAGAGGAAAATAATATATTGAATGAAAGAGCCTTAAAGGCTAGAGAACAAGTGAATACTAGAGACTACATTGTAAATGAGTTGATATCTAATACAATATAATGAGTCCTATTTATAGGACTAATAACTTGGGAAACAAGTAAACTAATACTATGCTAACAAGGAAACAAATTATAATGTGGAATTAACTAGTCTAATAAGTTAATAATATATTATGGTAATAATATATTATTATAATAATATATTTAACACCCCCCCTCAAACTCAAGTAGGTCGGAGAGAGAGCAACTTGAGTTAGAAATATGAATCGTTGATGATGTATCTCGAGCGTTGTTGATGGAGGAGTTGACGTGGTGGAAATGTTGATGTTGTGGCGTCGAGGTGGAGTGATGAGTCGAGCTGTGAGAACTGTGAACCAAAAACCCAGTGATGAGTGAATTACCGAGATGAGACCATGGAAGGTCTAACGAGATGAGACCATTGAATGGCCTAACGAGACGGGACCATTGAGTGGCCTAACGAGACAGGACCATTGAATGGCCTAACGAGACGGGACCACTGAAGGGCCTAACGAGACGAGACCACTGAAGGGCCTAACGAGACGAGACCACTGAAGGGCCTAACGAGACGAGACCACTAAAGGGCCTAACGTAACGAGACCACTAAAGGGACTAACGAGATGCGGAAGCGAACGAAATGATAACGGAAAAACACTTTGAATTGTGGCTCTGATACCATGTGAGATATTTAAATTAAGTGGGATATTTAAATAAGGGGAAGAGAGGAAAGAGGAAAATAATATATTGAATGAAAGAGCCTTAAAGGCTAGAGAACAAGTGAATACTAGAGACTACATTGTAAATGAGTTGATATCTAATACAATATAATGAGTCCTATTTATAGGACTAATAACTTGGGGAACAAGTAAACTAATACTATGCTAACAAGGAAACAAATTATAATGTGGAATTAACTAGTCTAATAAGTTAATAATATATTATGGTAATAATATATTATTATAATAATATATTTAACAATCTCCAATTTCCATGCAAATCTCTTTCCATAAGTTGTAGTCTCTGACTTGGACTCTAATTAATCTCCATAATTATCTTTAAAGCTTCACACTAACTAAACAATTAAACCCAATATGCTCTAAAAATAATAATTCTACAAATCAAGACCCAAAATAGGAAAGTGTACTAAAATAAGCTAAAATCAACCTATAAACTAATAAATAATCCTAAAATGATGTCTCATGAGTATATTTTACTATCACAAATGAGGAGACATCAGATCCTAACATTTTTCCCTAGCTAGATATTCAATAGGGTTAGATTTAACCATTAATCATTGCTTAGGGTCCCTTACCCAAGTCCCATAGTACTACTGAGGTTGCCTCCTAAGCTACCCTGACGGGATGTAGGAGGATTTAGAAACCCGGCTATTGCATATTACCAATTTGCCCTTTAACGGTAAAAGGTTAACGATACTAGTGGGGATTAATTTCGAGTTCTCAAGATATACTCTCATGATCTCCTCCTTCATAGTATTAGTTGTCTTTAGTTTGATCTTAATTTCTTAGTTATTAAAACCAAAACCCAAACAAATATTTGTTTATCTTTAGCATATTTAATTTAGCAACTCTTTCTATTACACTTCATAAGAACTTAGGGATGCTAATTAGTGCATCAATTTATTGGGTTGAGTAAGAATGTTTTATGAGAGTAACTCAAACTCTAGGGAGATTCGTTGATGGCTAGGGAGGAAAGAGCCAAAATCTCACTCTAAATTATCCAAATATACTATCATACCGTCGCTAAGCCTACATTACAACCTTAAAGACCTTATGATGCTTTGCTATGTGATCTAGAAATAATTGAACCATTAGATAGTAGTTAGATGGATCATTGGATACTAGTTAGACTCGATGAACAATCTATAGCCTTTATGGTAACTAAGTGAAGAACCTCTCCTTCGTGCATTGCAAAGCTAATCCAATCTTGAATTTGAACCGTGTTGATCGTTTGTATGACAAGTGTACAGGTAAATTAGTTTGTAGATATTATTACATAAAAAAATTTGAGTAGTTGCTTTGAGTTTATTATCTATATTCTTCCCATTTTGCTTAATTGACTTAGGTGTGTATTTAGGGACTTTCATATGTTCTTATCTTTCGGAACAGAAAAACTTTAAGTTAGGGGTCTTGATGTCTCCGTATTTGTGATATAATAATCTAGGTTTGAGACACCATTTTAGGTGCAATTGGGTTTGTGATTTTAGATGATCAAAAATCTACTTTATAATATGTGTCTTTACATAGTAATTATGACATATCTTTGTGTAAAAGGAAAAAAATATGTATTTCTTTATCCACAATAGAAGTTAAACTTATGGCATGTTCAATAGTAGTTCAAGTAGGTGTTTGGTTAAAAAAAGATTCTTTGAACATTCAGGATTCTCAAATTATAGTAGGGGTCTAGTTATGATACACTATGATAGTCATGCGGCAATGTGTTATATGAAAGTCTTAAAGTATCACAGTTTGACCAATACATAAATATAAAATATAACTTTGTAAGAGACATCATTGCACATAAAGAAATATTTTTGTAGTATATATCTACAGACACGATCCCTGGAGATTCTTTTGCAAAACTCATCCCTAGAGATGTGTTCATGGGTCATCTTAAATATGTAGGATTAAGAAGAATGTGATATATGTGTAACTTTAAGACATTTTGTGTTGTTGATGAATTCCTTTATGAAAATATGATTTCATTCATATTCATTCAATGATATTTGAGTTTTCATGTTAAAAACCTAACTGTTTTATATGTGGAAAATTAAGTAAATCTAATAAACATAGTTCGCCCTCTCACGCAGGGAACAACCTTTGGCATGAGAATTGTGCAAGGATGAGACTAAATTATGTGCACATAGAACATTTTATGAAGTAAATACGAGTTCATGCAGGTTGCCTTAACAAAGTGTTAAGGTGAGATCACAACATGTGTGTGATATGTTGATATTATTTTGTATCGAGGTAAATTCCCACTATCTACTAGTCTATCTTACCATATGTGAAGTTTTTGATTGATTTATAAAAAGTTTGATTAACTGAAAATTTTATTTTAGACAACAAGGTTCGTCTAATTATACATCTGTATTGTATTTTTTGATGGAATGACAAATGCAATATGAATACCGTAGCACGTGAGTCACACCACTTATGTATATTTTACGACAAAATGAAATGAAAAATTATCCTTGTATCTTCATATGTGAGACCTTTAACCAGTGCTATTAGTACCTTTGATTGTCTCTTGGTGTTTTGATTAAGTGTCTGTTATTTAGCACACTATCAACGATAATGGTTGATTCGGCCTAATGGGGGTATGTCTAGGATAGCGATTGAATTACTATGGATGGATTCAAATACGAGAAGAAGACTATATCGGATATCAAAGATGTGTTTTTGCAGGTGTACCGATCATGTAAGTCAAGTAGAACTATACCATGATAGTAAGGCAAATTAGGTTATGATAACATACTCATATTATCACTACCAAATGTAAATAACTTATATTTGAGTGATTAGAGTTACTACATTATTAATATTACATCTTTAGTGTAGGATCCTACAATATTGAAATTGGAATAAATTTATATAAAGCAACTATCTACCATAACAGGTTTACATCAATGATTCTAGTATGTTTGGAAGGTCCCACGAGTTAGTTACCTAGTATGAGATGAGATTATGTGCGGTGACAATATTATATAAGATTGAGTCTGATCTTATCATATGCGAGAGAGAGATTGTTAGAAATTGGGTCGGATTAGTCGTCCATGATGGGCCAAGCCATTCATAATCCACATATAGTTTTGATAGGAACCATTATCTTTTTTAATACATATATATAAAGATTATTGGGCCTTTATTTTCTAATAATTGGTTTTTCTCTAATACATTCTTAGAAAAACAAAAACATAGAACATAATCAAAATATTCTTATTTCTGAGACTTGATCTTTTATATCAAATAAACAAAGATTATCCATAACTTGTGGATTAAATAATTTTTTGCGTAAGAAATTACACTGTTTGGTAGGACGATTACAATGTTTTCACTGCATAAGGTAATTTGTAATCCCCCTTTTATTAATTGTTAACAAAAAAAAACTATCTAGCCAACATTCTAATATCTTCTCGAATCAGTATTGTCTTAATTAGTTGCACGGCTGGATTTCAAAACTTATATGAAATAATCCTCTATGATGATACCATATAATCTCTAATGTTAAATGAACCTAAAAGCATTATGCACCACAAGACATTCTTATGAATATATGAAGTAATGACTATATCTAGGGTTGGTCTAAGAAATCAAAATTTGCTTGGTTACCTAAAGTAAGATTTCTTTTTTGTGTCTTTTGTAACTAAAAAGAAAATTGTTTTGATAAAATTAGGTATTTTTTATGCCCAAAGCGGTGGTTTTGGTAACTTTGTCCAAGTACCACCTCTGACTATATTTATCATGTGCATGTTTCGTTGGACAATTCCCAAATAGTGCATGCCTTTAAACACGGTACCCCTTGTATTAATGAAATTACTATGTACTACCTCCGATCCTTAATTATTGTCGTTTTAGCAGATTTTTTTTGTTTTGTAATATATGTCGTTTATATTTTTAATACTAACTTTTTCCCCATATTTTATCCTTATGTTCTTTCTCTCTTATTAACCCAATATTGATATTTTAAGGTAAGTAATAAGTATAGTCATCTTAGTCTTTTGTAAATTATCTTTAACAAATTAATTAGATTTATTTAGGATAGTAGATAGTAGTAGTAATTCCAAGTTGACGTAATGTTTTGGCAAGAAGGAACAAAGTGTCCGTCCCCTCCACTGACCAATTATGCATGATATGCATGTGCTATCATTGCTGACATTATCAAATGATTAAATTCGGACCCGAACCTTCAATTTTTTATTTATGAAGCCATTATCTAGGCTATAACGCGGCAACTCGCTTAGCAATAGTAGTATTGTATGCATTTTGAATGATACACATAATTGTTTTTTAATCATATACTATTAATAATAGTAATAATCTAGCTATAGCTAGCTAGCAAGCATATTGATTATTGAAAGATACATTGCTTCTTGACAAGTCAGAGAGCTGGGGTTATCATTAGGGTATTGGACCAACTTTGCCGTAATTGATGGGCACCAAACTAAAAAACTCATGTGAAACTGAAGCAATGACCATGTAAATAGTAGTAAATGTTAACTCATAATTAATCAATTATATTATCTTACCCTACTCCATATACTTTAGAGGTCATGCTTGGGACCTCATGTTGTTTAAGGCTCGAAATTCGTGTAAGATTGCAAGATTTAAGAGAGTCGAGTAGCTCAGATTACCCTTTTTAGTATTACAGTCTGTCTCACACTGAATACATTTTATAGGTGGTTGGTTTATAGAATGCCATTTTTAACTTTTTTGTAACAAACACACAAAAGAAGCAAAGATGATGAAGTTAAGTCGATCTATACGTAAATTACGTATAATTCCTTGAATCAGGAAAAGGTTTCTTTAATCTGGTAAAGGGAATGGTTGGATTTGTTTGATTTGTGTGCCCCTTTTGTCCAGGTATTGACAACTTGTCACAAATGGATCTCATACCAGATTCTGTTATACAAAGGGCCAGATTGATCATTAGTTACTTTGAAAACCATATTTTCAATCAAAAAATTAATCCACCATATTCGGTTCAAGCGTCATCTGATTTCTTTAACAAACTTTCTAATGTGTAATTTTCGTTTCTATTTTATGACCAAAAAAAAAAAAAAATCCACCATATTATTTAACAACATAACACCAAACTAAATCATGTACTCTTTCTCTGGGTTCAAGGTTTCCTTTTAGCATTCAAAGGCTACTTTTATAAATTACAAGAAACTGATTAAATACTAAGCTTCACCATATTTGTTAAAATATTTTACCCAAATAACAAAAAGTATAACGAAACATAATTAAATTCTTTGTTCCCTAACTTCTGTCTCAAAACCATGGGTATTCCTTTCCTAAGTCCTTTCAAGAATTAAGCGTATTATTACTCCTTGTGATATCTGATAATAGGCAAGTAGTATATCTCTATCTTATGAAAAACACAGTATATGCCACTAAGGTATTAAATATTGCAAAATTACCCTTACGTTTTTGGGTATTTAGTTACTGCAGTTTTCAAATCAATTGTATGTATATTATCCGCCTATCTGGTATACAATCTAAATAAGCCTTCCTGAAATGCAAAAAATGTTCTGATTCCAAGAATTTGAATATAAAAGTAGTCTATAACAAATCCTTCACATGTAATATGTAAGAGGCTTTTTGCATCTGTCTGTAATACAGTAGTATATTAGTCTTTTTCAATTAACACAAGAACTAATGAAACTTTAGACTTACTTTTGAGCAGTATCTTAGTATATTTCCAGAGTATCCTAATTTTTGAAATAGCTACAATAAATTCATTTTTCATTTAGCAATGTTAATTATGTGGATTTGATACAATACACATTACAGCAATAATTCATCAACACAGATGAGGAAGAGATAATGCAAATTAATTGAAACTTGACACAAAGTATGTAGAAATTAACAGAACATTCAAAGTATAACAAACAACATCAAAGGCATATTACAGTCAATATTATTATTAATGTCAACAAAAACCTAAAAAATTCGTATAAGCAGTGAAGATGATTAAATAAGTAATTAATTAATTGATTTTGCTATCAATTTTTTTCATCACCGAAGAGGAGGCGGAGTCTGGAAGCGAAAACGCCGGAAGAGTCAAGTGCAGCTTCAGCGAGGAGGCTTTGTTTGATATGGTTGATGCGTTTCTTAAGGCCGTCTTGTTCATCTCTTAATGCTGATATGTCACCTTCGAGGTCATGGATGCCATACTTTTGCCCTAGCGATCTACAACTGAGTAAGAGAATTCCTGTCATAGCGAAGAATTGTACGAAGCTGTGTTTGTGCTTCTTGGCGTTGGCAAAGAAGCTTACTGACTTTCTTGCCGATGCAGTTGTTGAGGAATTTGACGGCGGCGCTGTGGAAGCCATGAGAGCTGATGGATAAAATTACCGGTCCGGTACGGTGGTCACTGCGAAGACGGTTGATTATTTCCCTTTTTGAGTAGAAATGGGCTTTTGGACCGAAATGAATTTGGTTGACGTAGCTGCCAAAAGTTGAGTTGGGCCAACAAATTGGATTTAGTTATGTTTAGAAAGATTGTTTAGACGCTCAAGATCAAATAAAAATAATTTTTTCTTGTTGAGTTGGGCCGACGAAGATATAGGCCATCTTTTACCGAACACGATAAGTGGTTGCGTTCTTTACTTTTCTGCAATTGTTTTATCTGTACTTGTAATCTTTAATCTTCTTTATAAACTCAAATCCGGTAAAAGTTTATAAAATGGTATCAGAACTTATAAAACCCATTTCTTATCATTTTCTAAAACTATTTGAATTTTTTTGTGTGATATCAAATAGATTTGTATAAGTTCTTGGGGGTATTTGATTTTTTCAAACTTATATGAATTACTTTTGAAAATTAGGGTTTTACCTATTTTTCTTAGAAAACTTGATTTTTTAGAGACCTAGGTTTTCTGAAACCTCGTGGGGTTTTACAAAACTAGTGATTTAGAAGTTATTTTTCTTTTAAGTTCTTTACTGTCATAATAGTACCTTTTTTTAAAATTGGAATTGCATAAATAAAAAGATAAGCCATAAAGACAAACATACAAAATACAGTTTAACCGATCCTCATAGGCTCGTCACTGAACGACGGTAACTTAGCTAATTGGGATGTGAAAGAAGAAATCCATTGGCTAAACAAAAATATGTATATCTATTATTTTGCCACCCAATGAACTACTTGCTTGTTCTTTCGGAACACAAATGTGAATAAATATTACATGTTTTTTAAAGTTTTTAATCTCAGCTAATTTATTGCAAATTCTAGTATCAACTCTGAAACTTGGATCCAAAAAATGGATTTGATAACACTAGTGCAATCGTTCTCCATGATATATCGTACCTTAAGGGTAGAAAATCACAATTTCACATGCAAACACTACTCCTAGGGCCTCTGTTTCCGATGGTCAGCACAGACTAACCTTCCAAGCTTTGTCATCGATCAAAAGTCTCAACCTCATTCCTAACAACACAACCTACAACTACAATATCATCAGTAACATTCCATGTCGCATCACTATTAATTTTAAAATAATTAGCACGGGATGGGGTCCAAATGGGGTTGGAGTATCTTCTCGTCACTCCCCTCAACAAAGTATTACTAATTTTAAATTAAAACCAGAAAACTCAAGTAAGCCTTTATATATTCTACTATAAGACCTAACTTTTACCTTATTATCAAGTTCTTGGGTTTTAAACAAGTTCTTATTAATAACAAGAATATTGTACCCGCTATAAAACTTAGGACGGTCTGCCCGACAATTAGATTCTTTAGCCGCTTCTAATCATTTTGAGCAAACTCTGGGGAACTAAATCTCTTATCATGAGAGTGGGGATAAACATAGTTAATACAAGGTTGAAGTTTATGATGAGCATCTTCATCCTTGTCAGTCGGAGTGGAAAGAGCTTTTGAAAACTCTTCATAGGAACGAAAAGAATTATCAATGATACATAGGATCTGGCTTTAAATTACAATATGTGGCATTGTTTCTAGTTAGTCATATGATTCATACTAGAAAGGCCGCAAAACAAACTAATTCAAGACCTTTTTAGATCCATGAAGAACTTTCGCATAAAAATAGATTCTAGGGAGCCATTCATCAAAACTTGATATCACTCCATTAAGATTAAGTATATTTAGAGGATAAGCCATCCAAGTTACTCTAGCGTGATGGCATTTGAATAGGAGATGTTCCATAGTTTTCACTTTTTCATTGCAAAAATCACACATTGCACTTGTTGATATATTTTGTTTAACTCTATTAACATTTGTTGGTAGGTTAGTATTCTATTCCTTACATAATTTTTTTTAACTTTGAGGGTGACAACCCGTATTGAAATTTCTGTCTACGGTGGAAAAATTGAATATGGTGTATGACATGAAAAGATGAATATGCTCTTATCTTACCATAAAGTTGCTTATACGCTTATTGTGGATATTAAAAATATGTCCTAAATATTTGTTGGATAAGGAGGATACAATTAAAGATGAAGCATAAAACATTTTATTTCTAAACTTATCTGACTATGTGATCAAACAAGTCGATGGTGCTGATACTGCACTTGATTTGTGAGGTAAGCTTGAATCTCTGTGTGTTATTAGGTCAGCTCCTAATCATGTCATCTTGAAATGTTATTTGTTTAATTATAAAATAGATGTGTCTAAGTATATAGATGATAATGTGAAAGAATTTACTAAGATGTGACCTATGTTAAAAGATACTGTTATGGCCTTATATGATACAGTAAATATATGATCCTTTTAAATTCTATATTTGATGCATGTCAAGTTGTTAAAGATGTGTTCCAATATGCTGCCACGGTCCCTAGTTGTGATCAAGTAGTTACTGATTTAAAAACTAGGAAAAATAAACAAAAGTCTCTCAAAATAACTGGTGCAAATATCTTTGTAAAACAAAGAAAGATCTTACCTTGACACATGACCCTACTAAGGCTAGAAAGAGTAAGGAAAACACTAAAATTAAAGAAACTAGAAAGTAATTTCACTGTAGTAAAGTTGGTCATTTGAAAAATAATTATTTTAAGCTTCGAAACAAAATGAATCTAATAACAATGAGTCTAATGTAGCATGTATGCCTAGAACTGATGTATGTTAGGTACTAAACGTCACTAATATGTTTAGTTGTGCTAATTATATACTTGAATCATGTTGTACTTTCACATGTTCCCCAGAGTTGAACTATTTCACAATATTGTTGAGACAAATAATGAAACTATATAAATGGATAATAGTCAAACTTGTGAGGTTAAAGGAATGGGTAAAGTGAGATTGAGAATGAATAATGGGGAAAATTGTACTAACTAATGTTAGATATATTCCTGACCTTAAGAGAAACTTGATTTCTTTACGTGCATTAGAAAACCTTGCTTATGTATCTACAATATCTAATGGTAGTATGCATGTATGTAAATATTATATGCTTCCTTTAACTGGAACAAAACACTCTGGAGTATATGTGTTAGATGGTAGTCACTTATCTTTTTATGTGAACAATGTTACTAACAACTCTTCACAAACTACTATAAAAAATTGGCACCTTAGGCTTGGGTATATGAGCCTCCAGGGGCTTACTTTGCTAAGAAAATAAGGTATGTAAGGAAAGGAGTCTATATGTAATCTTAATTTATGTGAAATTTGTATAGTCGGTAAACAACACAGGTTAAAATTTAAGCATGAGACTCATAAGTCAAAGGTCTGCCTTGAGCATGTTCATACTAATATATATATACTTTAAGACAGTCCCTTGACTTATGAGTCTCATGCTAGTAATATGGAATTGATCACTAGTGTGTACTGAGACATGTATTGGCTTATGTTAACAGTAATTTGAGTGTTGCATTATGTTATGGTAATCATAATATCCCTTTTGAACATGTCAGATATGTTAATTATGATTTTACAGGAGATAGAGATTTCAAAAAATTTACTACCTCCTACTGTTTTACTGTGGGTAGAAATTATATTTCTTGGAAATCACAATTGCAGCCCCTAGTTTCTTTATCAATAACTGAGCCTGAATATGTTTCTATTACTAACTCAACAAACAAGGCTATCTGGTTAAAAAAATTCTCTGTAAAGCAAACACTGTGAAGGGTGAAGTTACTTTATATATGATAGTCAAAATGCAATATAATTAAGTAGGTAACACAAATACCATGAAAGGACTATGCATATTGATGTTCAGTTTAATTATATTAGAGATGTTCTTATTAGTGGTGAAGTAAAGTTACTAAAAATAGAAATTGAGGACAATCTTGTAGATTTTGGTACTAAAAGTGTTACTAATGCAAAGTTTAAGCACTGCTTGGACTTGTTATTTCTTGGTTGAATTTTTAGAGGATATTTGGACTGAGAAGATGATTAACTAGTGGTTCTCTAGAGACTAAGGAAGATGAAGATTATAAAGGAGAATAACACTTCAAGGTAAAAATTATTGAATATGATATATATATATATATATATATATATATATATTAAAGTGAAGTTGTATTATGTTGTGACAAAGTGGTTTGACATCTTTATGGACCGCAGATCAAAACGATGGCGTTTTATTGAGGGAGTGAACTACATGGTTGATTTTAGATGCTTGATCTTGCACGAGATCAATGACTCTCGTTAACTCTCGGTGATGTCTCATATAAATAGTATATTTTGTTGTCATCACTCTCTCAAAGCTCTCTCGAAACCCTAGCAACTTTAAACTTTTAATTTTTTCCAGATTCACTCTCGATAAGTTAGATTCACTACAATAGCGTGTAAATCTCTTGTAATAGTAAGAATATTCTCAAATCATTACTTATAGTTTTCAGCATAGTTGGTAGACTTGATATTTCTGGTTAGCTTGTGAAATCTGTAACTTGTGTGAGGTGCATGTTTCGAATTTGATATTGTAATTTGTAGCCTAAAATTTCTAGTGGACGAGCTAATCTCATTGGTTATCAACGTGAAGTGCATGTCATTTTTTGCTAAACCATGATAAGTGTTGGTGTTCTTTACTTTTCCGCAATTATTCTATCTGTTTTTGTAATCTCTAATATTCTTTATAAACTCGAATTCGGTAAAGGTCTTTACAAGAATCCCCTGCATTATGCAAGTGAGAAACAAAAAAGTATCAAGCACCACTTTTCTGCGTAGTAGACGCAATATTTGGTGGTGAAATCACGTAATGTTGGTTGTAGGACTGCACAAGGGTTGGGTAACTGAACCTATGGGTCTTACCTTAAATCCAGCCCAAAGAGACTAAAATTGTTCGGTTTGGTAGCTGTAGTTTGGGTCGGGTTCAGTTTTGTTCAAATTAAAGTCAAACTACTAAATATACTTGAAAGTACGTCAAAATTCCCAAAATAACTACATTAATTAGAAAAATAATCCCAAAATAGAACTACAAAACTATAAATTACATATCTTTCCAAAATTACAAGTCCAAAATATAAAAACTTACAAAATGCAACCTCAAATGTGCATATAACTTTTTCTAAATGTACATGAAAGGTGTCACTTGCTTGGTTGCTTCCAAAATGTACTTGAAGTTTCTTAAAAACCGTGCAATTATACACTAAAAATGAGAAGAAATTGTTTAGTAAATTGCTTCATATTTTGTTTTTATCATTGGCATGAAATTGAATATGCCTCAAATTTAAAATCTTCAATGGATCTATATAGTTAGGGACATGGTACAACTTTCGACAAGAGACAACTTAGGGACAAGTGATAGTTTTTAAAACCTACAAGTATTCAAGAACCAAGAGATCAATCATAATATGTTGCCAACTCAACTAGAACTTCCCCACACAATGACAATTATAATCAATTTAAGTAATTATGTGAATAAGTGGAGATGCAAATATATAGTACATTGGCCTATATAGTTTGAATTTAACTTGTAAGTAATAAAAAAAGAAATTATACCTTGGTTGATGACTACAAATTAGATTGTTATTGTGATCTGGGGGTCAGTCACACTCGACTCATCCAAGTCATAATAACATGTTTAAGTTTACAAATGAAAAAGAAAGTAAGTAATAAAAATCCACCTATAATTTATACGATTAAGAATGTTAGTAAATCAAGTTTTCTAGAATCAGCAACATAAGTAGTTTCACAATATTTACACATGCTGCAACTAACATTAGCATCATTATATATAGGATAAATAACTGCCCAACAATCAGATATGATCTTCTTGGTCGTTTGAGCTAAAGGGGTTTGTTACCTGATGGGGTGGGTGTTTGGGTTTAGAAGAAGCATTACCCACATGAGTTGAGATAGCACCTGGAGTTAGAGATGAAATATTAATAACTGATTGAACTTCAACCTTCATATCTTAAATAGAATCTGCAATCGCAAGATAAAACACAAGTTAGTTACACATTTATACTTAATATTTAACACTAAAAAATCAAGCATTGTTTGTTCAACTGATAAACACTAAACACTTGAGTGAAATCTCCACTGATTTCACAAAATTGTCAAGTGGTTTACACTTGATCAAACAATGATTGATTGTTTAGGTTGTAAACACTAATAAATTTGAGTGAAAAACTCATAATTCACTAAAGTGTTAAGTGTTTAACACTTAGATAATCAAGGACTGTTAGAGTGTTAAACACAACATTAATGAAATATGAGATGATTTCACTCAAGTTGTAAATTGTTTTAAACAAAAAAAATTGGTTGTTCGAGTGTTAAACACTGAACACTTGAGTGAAATCTCCACCAATTTCATAAAATTGTAAGTATTTTATAGTTTATCAAACAATGCTTGATTATTTAGGTTTTAAACACTAAACAACTTGATGAAATTATCTCAGAATTACTAAAGGGTTAAGTGTTTAACACTTAAACAATCAGTGATTGATAAAGTGTTAACACTGAACACTTTACTGAAATCTGAGACGATTTCACTCAAGTTGTAATGTGTTTTACACCTAAACAATCAAGAATCGTTTGTTCAAGTGTTAAACATCAAACACTTGAGTGAAATCTCCTATGATTTCCAAAAAGTGTTAAGTGTTTTACACTTGAACAAACAATGCTTCACTGTTAGGTTTTAAACACTAAACAACTTGATGAATATATCTAATAATTCACTAAAGCATTAAGTGTTTAACACTTAAATAATCATTGATTGTTAAAGTGTTAAAAACTAAACACTTTAGTAAAATCTGAGATGATCCTACTCAAGTTGTAAATTGTTTCAAACATAAACAATCAAGCATTATTTGTTTAAGTGTTAAACACTAAACACTTGAGTGAAATCTCCACTGATTTCACATTAGTGATAAGTTTTTTTACATTTGATCAATCAATGATTTATTTTTTAAGGTTTTAAACACTAAACACCTTGGTGGAATTGTCTAAGAATCAACTAAAGTGTTAAGTGTTTTAACACTCAACATCATTGATTGTTAAAGTGTTAAACACTAAACACTTTTGTGAAATTTGAGATGATTTCTTCAAGTTGGTTGGTGTTTAAAATCTAAACAATCAATCATTAAAGTCCCCAATATTTATTCATGGTTCAGTAATAGCAGCACTTCAATTAGTGATATAGGTACATAAAATAGTATGTTCATCATATTTAGTAGGGGCATGTATACAAATCATATATTATGGAAACATAGTATCATTAATATGTAACATGACAAAATAGGGACTGGAACAGACTATACTATTATCTACATAGGCCTACTATATAAGAAAAATGTCCTCAAAATGAAAGGAACTACCTTGGGGTCTTTAACAAAAGAGTATTTATATTTCAACTTATTAATAACTGAACGTGGGTATTTAGTGTAAAACACAGTCTTGAAAAAACATGTTATCGCTGGTCTAAATCTTGCCAACCAAATAATGAAAAGTATCAGGATGACCCGAATACCCTGACAGTTCCGACACAAGTCGTCATTTCACTTTGGAGGACCCTATAAGGGGAGACCATGACCCTTCAGATAAATGTCTTCCAGCATTTGTTTCTCAACTCCTTTAGCACCATACTTACTTCTTCCAAAATCTGAATCATCGTTACCAAGATCATGATCATCATCTACCTTCCTACATGTCCTCTTATGAGTCATATATGGATTTGGAATCATCTTCATTCTCAAAGTCATCCATCTCATCATCAGAAAGTCTTGAAATCCCCTCATGGTTATCACTATCCTCTGAAGATGAACTATCATCTTTAACGTCCATGTTCTTTTCTTCAATTCACATACTTTTAAATCTATATACCTTGTTTTTTTTAGCTTGGGTTGCTTAAACTTTCATCCAAAGTGGTTAAAACAATCATTCCTATGATTAAGCGCTTCCTTTTTAGTCACGTTCATACCTTTAAACCCCGTTTGTTTTGACACGATTGAAATTCCTTCCCCCCTCTCTTAACACCTTGAACTTCTTCCATTCCTTGGTTCGAAACCAAAACATATGGAACAATATCTGAGATTAACAACCCCAACTCCTGAACACCTGATGTATCCCTATTTGTGATGAATTAATATTAGTTGGAGACATCATTTTTAGTGATTTAGGAAGTCATTTAGTCGATTTTCTTGAGAAATGCTACACTTTCCTATTTTGAGTCTTGATTTAGTAAATTATTATTTTTAGAGCATATTGGGTTTAATTATTTATTTAGTGTGAAGCTTTAAAGATAATTATAGAGATTAATTAGAGTCCAAGTCAAAGACTAAGATATATGGAAAGAGATTAGCATGGCAATTGGAGATAAGGAAAGAAAAGCTAAAAACATGGAAAAGGAAAAGCTGTCTTAAAACTTGAATTTCTGCAACTACGACCACAAACGGTCAAGAGCAAAGTCGATGATCTTTCCGAGACGATGAATTTCGACTACTCATACGCGTCAAACGGATGAATATTGAAGCTGCTAGGACCAAAACAAAAACGGGCCTGATTCCATGTTTTAGGGTTACGAATTTGAGTTGGGCTTGGAGTCCACTACTTACCTTCTCCTTCAAGAAAACGAATTAGGGTTCCTAAACACCTATAAATACACCCTTATACCATTGTAAACATGTCCTTTCTCAGTTTCAAGTTTAGGCTTAGTCCTAGCTTATATTTTCTCAGTTTTAAATAATATCTTAGTCTTTATATTTATTATTCATCCTTAGAATCAAGCTATTCATTCAAGAAGCAAGCCGACCTATAGAGGAATACAAGAAGACGAATTTGGAGAGTGACGAACTCCTCTTCTACATCTCACCTTCTCTATATTTAGGGTATTTAGCTATAGATTTATGCTCAACCATCTTTCTAAGCTTTTATTCTGTAAGTTTTACTTTTAATTATTTGGGTTATTATTTTGTCTTTAAATTCCATAATACTATTTGTTATTTTAATTGATTGAGCTTGGTGTATATTGTTATTATGTGTTTTGACTTATTGTTACATCCCTAGATTTGGCCAATCTTAGGATTATTCTTAGTTATTGACAACACCACATAATCGTCTAGTTTTGATCCTTTGCCTAACTAGATAGCCATAAAGGTTTGATTTAATCACCAATCATTACTCAAGAATCCTTGGTAGTGGAAAGGTTGCTCCTAAGCCTAGAAAAGGCTAGGTAGAATTTAGAATCCTGGTTAATATATAATGCTTAATCTGTAACAAGTTAGAATAACAAGTTAGTAAAATAGACTCATAATATTAATCCTAATTTATTTAGACTTACATTCATATTTAGTTATTTGCATTATTTATTTATTCGCGTTAGATAATTATTCATCTATTTATTTTTTATCTAAACATCTAAATTCATCTACGCTTATTAAATATAATTAGATATAACGTATTAAATCCCTGCGAACGAACTTAACTTATCATTAAAACTTGCAAACGATCTTTGATACTTGTAGTGAGTTCCGTGGTTTTCAAGGTGTGTGCTCTTTATCATTATCTTTATTTATCTATTATTTTAGCACACCTTTGCCCCCACCAAGTTTTTGGCGCCGCTGCCGGGGATTTATCTTTAAGTTAAATCTATTTTGTGTTTATTTAGTGTAGAAGTTTTTATTTGTTTTCAGTTTTATGCGTTTTCTTTTTGTTTTAGTCTTTTTCAAGTTTTAGATGGCTAATCAACGGTTAGAGCTAGGTTTTCCTAGCCAATTCCGAGTTCAACGCATTGGGATTCGCGTCCCAACTATCCAAGCCGTTAGATTCAAACCTAATCCTGATTTAATTAATCAATTCGCGAGCTATGGGAAATTTAATGGTGATACAAATCAAGATCCGGTCAGATCTGTTCAGAAATTCATGCAATTCTGTGATGCCTACATTAATGAAGGTGTTACGCAAGAACAAATGTATTATTTAATGTTTCAATTTTTCTTGACCGGGAAAGCAAGCGATTGGTTAGATGATCAACCTTCCGAGCTAATAACCAATTGGGACAAGCTTCGAAAAAGATTCCTTGATAAATTTTATCCTACAAGTATGCGAGTGAAGGAACTATTGGAGCCTATGAATTTCTTACAAGAAGCCGGAGAGATTGTTGGCGAAGCATGGAGGAGATTTCAAAAGATGTTGGCAAGATGTCCGCTACATGGATACACGCCACAATTACAATTATCCATGTTCTATAGTGGACTCGATGGAGAGTCAAGGCTGAGAGCAGATAATATGGGTCGTGGTAATTTTGTCTCTATGGATCCAAAAGAAGCAAAGAGTGGTATGGAAACAATCATTGAGAACAACACGAGTTTGCCACAAGAACAAACTCCTACCACTAACGAAGAAGAAGAAGCGAGGATTTCAAGCTTGCAAGCTCAAATACAACAACTCGCTATAACGGTTAAGGAAAGCATCCCAAAGCCACCTCAACAGTTATACCTGCAAGAACAAGCCTATGAAAATCACGCTAATCATCCACCGGGCTGCAATATACATAATGTAAGTCAAGCTCAATCACGTCCTCAAGAAGAAATCACTGAGTTAAAAGAGACTGTTAGTCAATTCATCAACTTCTCGAAGGATAATATGAGCAGACTTGAATCAAAGATCGATGCATCAGTAGTGCAAAGCCTGCAACAACAGAACCAAGATCTGAAACAACAAAATCAACTTTTAGAGAAGAATGTGATACGGCTCACTACAATCATAGAACAAATTCAAAGTCAACTTTCGCAATTGACCCAAGATACAACATCTAACATGAAGAAGATCCAATACGTTGACGACAAGGTTAAGACTATTAGTCTTCAAGCTGAAAAGATCAAGTAAACGCCACCATCTTCCTCAAAAGGGGATGTCCTATCAAACAAGTCAAACGTAAATCAGATGAAATTAGATGAGATAATTGTTGAAGATTGGGTTGAAGAAGTTGAACAAGGTGAGATCAAGAAGCCAAGAGTGGTTGATGAACCAAGAATTGAAGAGATAAATAGAGCAAGACAACCACCCATACATTGCCATTATCCCGCTTATCCAAAGGAGCAGCAACATAAGTGTATAGAGGCGTTAAAACAAGTGAAAATTAATGTCCCTTTACTCGAAGCTATGGAAGGAAGGCGAAACTATGATCGATTCTTTATGGAGGTACTCTCCAATAAAGAAAGGTTCACAAGATCCAAATCTGTGACACTTAATGAAGGGATATCAGCACAAGTTCAGCAAAGATTACCACCGAAGCTTAAAGATCCGGGAAGTTTCAACCTCCCAATCAAAATAGGTGGTATATTTCATGGAAAAGACATGTGTGATTTAGGGGCAAGTGTAAATATCATGCCCAAAAATATATTCAAGAAGATTGGTATGAGTGATGCGAAACCGACATCCGTAATCTTACAACTTGCGGATCAATCAACAGCAAAGCCGTGGGGAGTAATAGAGGATGTACTCGTCCAAATAGGTAACCTTGTTATTCCCACGGACTTTATTATTCTTGACTATAAAGCAGATAAGAACGTCCCATTCATTCTTGGGCGTCCATTCCTAGCCACCAGCGATACAATAGTGAATGTGAATGAAGGAACCGTGACTCTCCGTAGTGAAGATAACTCTGAAACATTCTATGTTTCGGGGAATTAGAAAAAGAAGAATGAGTCAAAAGAGCTATATCCAATCAGAGTTGTAACCAAGAAGGCATGGAAACCTCCCAATCCCAAACATAACAGTTCTTGGAAGGGACCATATATTATCATGCAAAGCATCTCAGAAGGAGTGGTCGAAATCAAGGCTATCGAGGGTTGCAAGCTCAGATTGGTAAGTGTTAATCATCTCACTCACTGCTGGGGAGGCTATAAAAAGAAATAACCGAGGTAACTCGTCTAACTTTGAAAGACGTTAAACAAAAGTGCCCTTTGGGAGACATCCCATAGTAGTTTTTTATGTTTTTATGTTTTTAGTTTAGTTTAGATTAGTTGTTTTTAGTTGATATTGCGTATTTGAGAAAGGTATTAGTGTTTTTGGATGTTAGGTATTAAAGAAATCGAGTTTGGGATGCAAAAACGATTTTTTTTGGAAAATTCAGATCATACCTCCGGTATACCGCAAGTCAAAAACCCGTGCAACGGGGTGAAGCCTCGGGTTTTATGCCGAGAGGTAAAAATTCGAACAACAGAAGCTCCGGTATACCGGGCCTCACCTCCGGTATACCGCCCGATGCAGCTGGAAAATAAAATAAAATCTGGACACAATCTGAGAAAACTTAGGCAAGTCATACCTTTGCGCTCAGATGTCGGAATCAGGTGATTTTTGAGCCTAAACTGCATAACTTTTTGAGATCTAGCTATTGGGGAGGTTTTTGTTCTCGACCGGTATGCCGGTCAGAAAACCCGTGCCACGGGGTAAGGACTCGTGTTTTATGCCGAGAGGAAGAATTTCGAAAGCCAGAACTCCGGTATACCGGGCCCCATGGCCGGTATACCGCCCGAAAACGCTGGAGAGAGGAAATTTTCGCGTTTTTTAGGTTATAAGGGAGAAGAGGTTGCTCTATTACGAATTTTTCAATCCTTAAGCTTCTCCTTCTTCCCCAAACCTCTCCCAACTCCATTAAAGCTTCAACAAACCTTCACCTAACATCACAACACTACCAAATCACCATGAATTCTCATCCAAATCATTCCCTACATCATTACAAAGAAGATTCAACCACCCAAATCACCTCAAAACACCTAGAAACCAAGAATCAAAACCATGAATTTCAAAATCTTCTTCCAAAATTCCTTAAACCCACATCATTAAAGCTTGATTCCATCATACCCACATGGATATTTGTCATCCTAACACCTTTCCTAACCCAAATAAAGCTTGTTCCACTTATGATCAAGAGTTACAAATTTCAAGAGTGTTCAAAGCTTTGAGTTGGGGGTCAAAAGAGATGATGAAAAGAACGAAAATATTGTTATGGGATATGAAGTATCAAAGCAAGGTATTGGGTAAGTTCAAGAAGATTTCAATTGAGATGGGTACTAGTTCGGGAATAATTACAAGGTAAATCGAGTCAAGTAAGTAGAGGAAAGCATGCAGTAGTGAATTCAAAGAGCAAAAAGGTTTCAACTTTCATAGAGAAGACACCATAACCTCTTCCTATCAAGATCCATCTACCCAAGATGAATAAAAGCTTCTGGGACGCTAGTAGCTGTGTTCAAAACATATTCCTGGATGAACAACCGTCACATGAGAGATTATTCAAGAGCAAAGTTGGAAGAAGATAAAGAAGATATTTCTAGAGTGTGATTGATTGGGATGGAGCATAAGAGGATGTAAGGGAAAGCGAAATTGGTGATACATGAAGTTTGCATACATGGAAAGCACTGCACCCTATTCCGGGTATTGATCAGGCGAGGTAAATAGCCTCGAAGAGTATGTTTTCTTTCTTCCTTACCATTTCTATATGTGCAATATCTGTTAAATTTTAATTTTAATTTTATTTAATTTTTGAGTCTTTTTCGAGTCGTGGGGACACGACTCATTTTTGAGTTAGGGGTGTGGGGATTCGTTGTCCCTCATCTCCATTATTATGTGTTTTTAGGTAAAAATTAAATTTTTTGAGAAGGATTAGATGTATGTAGAGTGTGTTTAATAGCTTGAAAGCATAAGCCTAGTAAGTTAATGATAGTAAGTAGTATGTTTATGAGCTATTTTATTTTGTATGCTTTGAGTATTTGCAGGAAAACACACATTGATAGTAAAGAAAAGATTAGTTAGCAATGCGATAGAAAGTATGTTCGATCTCAGGGATCCATGAGTGGTTTGTAGGCAGTGAGATCCAAGCTAGTTGACAAACCCATTTGATGAACGTGCTAAAGGTAAGAGAATAACGAAATTGCATGGTGTAGAAAATTATTAAGGCAGTTCTTTCATTTTGAAGCCACTTGAAGCCTTTTTATACCTTCTCACCCTGTTATTTGATTTAATATATCCTTCGCAGCCCGTTCTAGCCTTTCTAAAGAATTTTTATTAGACACGTTGTAAGCCATATCCCTTTAGATTATAGGACTTTTCCATATGACCCGCACTCGAATCGCGATGCATAGACAGTTGTTTTAGAGCTTGAGTTTGGGGTGGTGGGTCCACCATTATGGGAATTGTTATTGGGATGGGATTTTTTAGCTTATTAATTGTGTTATGTTATTATATTGATGATGATTTACAAGTTATTATTGTAACCCTTTGCCGGGGTAATAGTGAATGAAAAAGAAGCTACAAGCTAAAGTTATGAAAAGGCATAATTTATGAAAAAATAGCATGATATCTCGAACATTAAAAAGAGAGTCATAGCTATACAAAAGAAAAAAAATGATTTGAAAAGAATATATATTCGGACCGGCAAAGAGGAATTTTTAAGTGAACATCTTATGCTTTAATTGGGTTATTGGGGATGCTACTTTGTGCATCAAAAAATTCATTGGATTGAGTGAGAAACGTTTTATGAGAGTAACTCAAGCTCTAGGGCGATTCGTTGATGGCTAGTGAGGAGAGTGCCAAAAGCTCACTCTAAATTATCCAAATATACTTATCATAGCGTCCTTAAGCCTAAATTACAACCTTAAAGACCTTTTGATTCTTTGCTATGTAATTGAGAAGTGATTGAGCCTATTGAGTAGTTAAATGGATCGTTGGATACTAGTGAAGTTCGGTGAACAATCTACAGCTTTCTTGGTGAACTGAGTAAAGTTCCTCTCCTTCTTACATTGCGAAGCTAATCTAATCTTGAATTCAAGCCGTTTTGACTGTGAATATGAGAAGTGTGCAGGTATGTAGTTTGTAAATATTATTACATGAAATTTTCTGAGTAGTTGCTTTGAGTCTATTCTCCATATTCTGCTATCTTCTTTCCTCTGTGCTTAATTGACCTAGGTGTGTATTTAGAGACTTCCCTTTATTTTTATCTTTATTGTATCGGGACGATACAACTTTGAGTTGGGGGTCTTGATATCTCCCTATTTGTGATGAATTAATATTAGTTGGAGACATCATTTTTAGTGATTTAGGAAGTCATTTTTCTTGAGAAATGCTACACTTTCCTATTTTGAGTCTTGATTTAGTAAATTATTATTTTTAGCGCATATTGGGTTTAATTATTTATTTAGTGTGAAGCTTTAAAGATAATTATGGAGATTAATTAGAGTCCAAGTCAAAGACTAAGAGATATGGAAAGAGATAAGCATGAAAATTGAAGATAAGGAAAGAAAAGCTAAAAACATGGAAAAGGAAAAGCTGTCTTAAATCTGAATTTCTACACCTACGACTACAAATCAGCTTATATCTCAAAATCGGTATGGAATTTGGAGAAACGGTCAAGAGAAAAGTTGAAGATCTTTTCGAGACGATGAATTTAGACTACTCATACGCGTCAAACGGATGAGTATTGAAGCTACTAGGACCAAAACAAAAACGGGCCTAATTCCATGTTTTAGGGTTACGAATTTGAGTTGGGCTTGGAGTCCACTACTTACCTTCTCCTTCAAGAAAACGAATTAGGGTTCCTAAACACCTATAAATACACCCTTATACCATTGTAAACATGTCCTTACTCAGTTTCAAGCTTAGGCTTAGTCCTAGCTTATATTTTCTCAGTTTTAAATAATAGCTTAGTCTTTATATTTATTATTCATCCTTAGAATCAAGCTATTCATTCAAGAAGCAAGCTGACCTATAGAAGAAGACAAGAAGACGAAGTTGGAGAGTGACAAACTCCTCTTCTACATCTCACCTTCTCTATATTTAGGGTATTTAGCTATAGATTTATGCTCAACCATCTTTCTAATCTTTTATTCTGTAAGTTTTACTTTTAATTATTTGGGTTATTATTTTGTCTTTAAATTCCATAATACTATTTGTTATTTTAATTGATTGAGCTTGGCGTAAATTGTTATTATGTGTTTTGACTTATTGTTACATCCCTAGATTTGGCCAATCTTAGGATTATTCTTAGTTATTGACAACACCACATAATCATCTAGTTTTGATCATTTGCCTAACTAGATAGCCATAAAGGTTTGATTTAGTCACCAATCATTACTCAAGAATCCTTGGTAGTGGAAAGGTTGCTCCTAAGCCTAGAAAAGGCTAGGTATAATTTAGAATCTTGGTTAATATATAATGCTTAATCTGTGACAAGTTAGAATAACAAGTTAGTAAAATAGACTCATAATATTAATCCTAATTTATTTAGACTTACATTCATATTTATTTATTTGCATTATTTATTTATTCGCGTTAGATAATTATTCATCTTTTTATATTATTATCTAAACATCTAAATTCATCTACTTTTGTTAAATATAATTAGATCTAACAGATTAAATCCCTGCGAACGAACTTAACTTATCATTAAAACTTGCAAACGATCTGTGATACTTGCAGTGAGTTCCGTGGTTCTCAAGGGTGTGTGCTCTTTATCATTATCTTTATTTATCTATTATTTTATCACACCTTTGCCCCCACCAACACCATTAGCATCTTTCCTAACATTCTCATTTTCCAAAGTAATACCACTTTGATGTACGAAGTTTCCTTTACGTTGAGACTCCAAAATCACATCTTGTAAAAGTTCAGAATTCCGATATTCATGTGTAAAAATTAGAGTCAAACCTTTGGTTTACCATTAGGTGTACCTATCAATAGCAAAATTGCGAGCACCTGAACTTCCTTCATGACTACCTTATGCATCACCATTCGTAGAATTTCCAAAGTCATCAGAAAAGTTGTATTCATCCTTAGCCCACTTATGGAAATGACCAAAGAGCGAGAAACCGTCCTAATCTTTCGGAGAATTCCATAAAATGACTGCTAAGATGGAATTTTTATAATATTCTCCACCGTCCATGTCTTCATTCGCATGTCAATGCCACCTCTCCATGTTTCTCCACCGGATGTCCACACTTATCAAACCTATTACCTATACAACCACAAGCAAAGCATATCGACCCAACAGATCCATATCTAAACATAACCCACCCCATCCTCTTGGATCATGAAATTACCCGGTGTCACATATTTTTTGATATGAAACCATTCAGTAAAAATCTCATGAAATTCTATATCTTCGATCTCAACAAAAACAGGTTTCTAAAGCCAAGACAGTGTCAATGGTATTTTAAATCAAGGCCAACCCGCTTACATGAACCCAAACCGAGAAGTAATCGAGGTGTAAGTCTTGAAGCTTTAGCAGGTCCGGCCATTGCATGATGGCAATGTGCCTTCCTAAAAAATTCTCGGCCTTAAACACAACAGCCTCTGAAACTCATCATCTTTAAAAAGTTGGAGCTCAAAAATAATTTGTTGAACCTTTATGAGCCTGAAGTTTTCCCAAAACACCATTTCTTGTGAATGTTTTTTGAAAACCGACCATAAAAACCCTACTATCTACAATAACTTTCAACACTAGGGAACATGATTCTTGGACTTGTGGGTCCGCCCTCGCCTTAGCCCCTATAATAAGTGCCCCAAACGACTTGTGAGTCCGCCCTCGCCTTAACCCTTATAATAAGTGCCCCAAACGACTTCGTATCACGGTTATTAAAATAAAAAAGAGGAAGTGTATGATGTTCGCGAGTGGCTATTAGCAGAATTTTAAGAGAATAAATACAGTAACTACAACTATGAATAGTAATTTGAGAATAGAACAAACAAACCAGCACGGATTGGCAAATAGAATGAGGAATTGGGCAACGATTATTATACTTATAAAATAACACATGCTCGGAGTAATATAAACTAACGCTTAAAACAAGAGTTTTTTTTTAAGTTTAGCATTCTTTTTATAAATAATTGGCAATTTGGCATAAAAAGGAAAATAATTTCAGATATGGCACAAGGGCTGTGTTCAAAACACAGCCCTTAGGCAAAATTGTATTTCTATAAAGGGCGGTGGTTGAATGACCGCCCTTACAATTTTGCCTAAGGGCTGTGTTCAAAATACAGCCCTTGTGCCAAATCTGAAATTATTTTTCTTTTTATGCCAAATTACCAATTATTTATTAAAAAAGTGTTAAAATTAAAAAAAACTCTTAAAACAAACCACAATTTGTATATTGGATAATAGATCCCTACTTAAGATAAAGTAATCGAAGTGACCTTTGGTGATACCAAGTGTATTTTCATGCAATCGTGTAGGAGTACCACCCATCCTCCTATCACTTCACCTTCTTCTGCATGTGTACTCCATTTCTCAACCAGTGAATCTTCATAATGAACTCCACTAAACGGGCATGGGTGCCAACTGTCTCGTTGTGTAACTTGGTGGTGAAAGTGCAAGGTCTTATAATTTATACGTGTCTCCTAGATACCACTAATATTAATGATAATAGATTGATCATAAAGAGCTAATCAGTAGCGTATATATATATCATTAGTAATATGAAGTGGTGAACTTAGCTATTTTTATTATTAGTTCGAATCTTATCAAATCTGCGAATAAAACTATTAAGTTTCCATGTAGCGCGCGTACTACTTACTAGTATGTAGGGCTGTGCATTGGGTTAGAAAACCCGCATAACCCGACCAACCCGATTACACTAACCCGAAATTATACGGGTTAGTTACTTATTGGGTGGGTTGCGGATTACGTTTTTTAAAAAATATACACTTTTTACCGGTTGTGGATTTTAAACTTGAAACCCACAAACCCAATTACCCTGTAGTATAAAAAATTAAAAAAAATCCATAGTGCTTAATATATTCAAATAACATGGCAGGGATCATATGCTTAGCAAATTTTTCCAACACGCTTTGGCAGAAGTGGTTTGAGTTTACCACCGATCTAACTTTTACAACGCCTGTTAATACTCTCTCCTCCTCTCTCTATTTTTACATAGGCATTTAACCCTAGCCGGCCGCTGTCACCGGTGGCCTTGGTGATGGCGGCCCCCCTTCTCTTTCTTTTTGTCTCTATTTTTCTTTTCCTGTTCCCTTTTTCTTTCCCTGTCGATGGTTTCCCTCCCCCTCCGTTAAAACACCGCCGTTAATATCCATTTTTATTGTCATCGATCTGTATTCTTCCATTTATAGTGACAATGTTTTGGTCTCCCTTCAACGCGGCCTGAATGTGCTCCAACATCTCTTTCAATTTTCTAGCGGGTCCTCCAGATCTGGCCCACAATCAGGCCCAAAGGTCATTCCTTTGTTAGGCCTGTTACAAAAGAAAAGCTCATTTGCAGCGCCTCCTGTCATTTTTTTGGTGCTGGATTGGCCGAACTGTGATAGTGGTAAGGATAGCTTTCTCTGTACCTTGTCCTTTATTTACTGGTGTCATGTTGTGGAGAAGTTTTTGGGTTCTTTATTTGCGGAGGTTGTCGAGGTTGGTTGGCAGGGTACTATCTTGGCAGAGATTTGTTTGTGGGTAGGCTGTGTTAGCCTCATCTTTTGCTGCTTCTTTCCAAGAGCTTGTGGTGATTCACTTGGGATTACTGTAACTTGTACAGTGGGTTTCAAATTTTTGAGTTTCGGGTGTTTGCCGTTCATTCGATACTTGTTTTGTTTGAGATCTTACTATCCGGTTACTTTGACCTGTCCTTGGTTTGTTTGGCTTGAGATGTGGTTTTTTCGTTGTATGTGTTGTTCCTTTGGCTCCTTCCGATCCCATACATTCGCAGGTGGTGGTTCATCTTTAGCCTTGATTTTTCTTTCAGTTGAATCTGACTTAAGGAACTTTAAGTGTTTGCCGTTCATTTGGAGTCGTTCATGTTCGGATTTTCCTTGTTTGATCTTTTTGGCTTGTGGTTGTTTGGTTTGGCTGGAGATGCAGGTTCTGTGTTTGTCTTTTGGGTGCGTGGTTACTCTTTCGGTCCGTCCAGTTTCGAGTTCCGTTTTTATCATTTGGGCTAGTGATATCTCCTTTGACCAGAGGATTACCAAGATCTTCGGCCCCGCAACTTTCGCCTTAGCCGTTGAGTTGCATATCCCGTTTATCATTGAAATGGTAGTCGATTATCTCCCCCTCTCCCCGAGGGTTGAGATTTTCTTTCTTATTGGTCATGGTCCCTTGACCCTCAGTGGTCTCCGCCCGCTACTTCGGTGGCACATTTGCTTCTGGTTCATCTGCTGCTTGAGTTTGCCTCGCTCCCTCTGTTGTTATTGTAGTTTGTTTCTTGTTTTAATTTGTCGTTTTATTTTTATCTCCGGGTTTGGTTGGTCAAACCGCGGTTCGTTGTAACCTCTTTTTCTTTTTATATGAGATGCTTTGACTAAAAAAAAAATATGCTTAGCACTCTATTTTTTATATTCATTTTTTTTAAAATGTTTGAATTCCTCAATATTTCAATAATATTTTATTTTTTGGACGTGTAAGAAAGACATCAGGACCATTATCAAATCAGCCAATTCGCAGTTTACAATAATATATTTTCTAATGAATCCGTTTTTCATTTCAATTATGATGTTATCTCTACTATTTGTTTAATTCATTAATTCATTTTCCTAAAATCTCCTCTTATATTTTTTAAAATCAAAGATTATTTGAAGTGTATATTAGTATCCTAAATTATATATTTTGTTACAAACTTTCATTCGTAATATAAATTTGACCCGAATATGGATACAAATTCAGCTCATTTATCTAACTAAATCACCCGCCATGCATCCGCAATCCGTCAACCTGAAAATCAATGGTTTGTATAATGTATTGGGCGGGTGCGGGTCTCATTTTCCAAAACCCGCACAAGAACGGGTGGTTTGTGGGCTGGACATTTTTTATCCAAAATCGACCCACGCACACCCCTACTAGTATGAGTTCAAGGCAAAGTTTTAATTATATAATTTTTTGGTTATAAAAAGTAAATATTCTTTTATGGACTGACTTGTTTGAAAAAGAATATATTGAACATTTATTTGGATTTGACCTTTTTGGTCAGAATTGATGAATAATAGAATTCATGAGTAAATCACTCTTGAATGAATCAGAATAGACCCAGTAGCCATATAAGAAAAGAAATCGCTTAATATCTTTTAATATATACCATCTAAATTCATACCATCCAAATACCGTCTATGATGTAGCGTTATATAAGTGGAAGTAAATCGTCAATTAAATCATAAAATTAAATATATTAACAATTTATTTTTACTCAAATCACGCCACATCATGGGTGGTATATTAGGTGGTATAAATTTGAGTGATATATATCATTACTCTACTTTATCAATGTAAGTATACCATTGAGAAGAAAATATTCCATCTGACATCGTAGTCATCGTTTGGACTTCTATCAATTTACAAAATAATATTGTTTTAACTGTATGTAGGATACGTAGGGAGTAATTCTATGGATACAGATTTAAAGATGGTTAATCTAAAGATAAGAAAAGTTTTAGATTTATGGATGAGTTCTAGGCGGTAACGAAACTTTTAGAGAATGTCTACTTGATAGTGGCTACACAATAAACTTTGAGTTAACACATAATGTTAATACATAATTTTGGGTCTATGTCAAGTAATACTGATTACATGATAGAAATTTTTACAAGTTGATAGATTATGGAGTTTGGTTAGTATTTTTAAAAGTCTTCAAGTCCTGAAAAAATAATGTATCTGGCAAATCAGAAATGGTATGAAAGCTAATATTTGGAAGGACTCGTGGTTTTAAAAGGAAATAAGTTGGAAAAATTAAAAGCACTAAAATGTCCAAGGTCGCCTGACTGTTTAATGAATAGTTTATAGTCTATGATGTTGATCTCGGTTTCGTAGCCTAGGCAGTCGACCCGGGCCTAGAACCTAGGCGAGATTATACGGGGCCTAGGCGGGATTAGGCGGTTTTTAATCCCTCTATGTAATTTTGTATATTTAGTAATGTTATACATAGTAATTTTAACAATTTTAACTATTTAAGTCATAAATTTCATCTAACGACACTATAGTATATATAAATACTAAAATTTGAGTTATAATAGCAATTCAAGAATTCTCGAGAATAAGAAAAACAAAAAGAAACGCCTAGGTGGTCATTTTCAGTCATTAATCGGCGCCTAGGCGGGCTAGGTGCCTCTTCCATAGCGACTAAGCGGGTTAGGCGCCTCTTCCACGGCGACTAGGCTTAAGCGGCTGAGGGGGGAGTTGACTCCTAGGCGGCGATTTCTACACCATAATTTACAGGATGGAACATCCAAATTATTAATATGCTATGTAATCAAAGAGAGAAAGCGGAGATCCTAAAAATTCATATCCTTCAACTTAACAAGGAAGATAAATTTATTTGACCATATACCAAAAATTGTATCTATTCCATGAAATCTGGATACCATTGTTTGGTCAAAAAAGAAATCCAAAGCACGACTCAACCTTTTAACATCAGAGAAGCTAATGATGAATCTTTATGGAAAAATTATTTGGCACTTGATGTCTCTACATTTGATATGAATTAATATTAGTAAGAGACATCATTTTTAGTGTTTTAGAAGTCTTTCTAGTTGATTTCCCATTAAATATTACACTTTCCTATTTCTAGTCTTGATTTAATGAATTATTTCTTTTAGTTTATTTCCTTCAGGTATGAACTAATTTTCCAATAGCTTGGATTCTGCATTATGTAAAATCTATGCATTCTATTTTCTTTCTATCTAAGTGTCTTTGGTAATTATATGTTTTAATATGATATTAGCTACTTACCCATATATTTGTTTATATGTTTTGATTTATTGTCTTTTTTTCTTCACCGCGTGCGCAACGTTTAGGATTACCTTAATAGTAGTTAGATGTTCACCTTAACTGGGTGTCTAATTATTGAAACACCACATGACGTCTAGTGTCCGATATTGGTCTTGACAACACTAATTCTAACTAGATAGTCATTAGGGTATGTTTTAATCATTATCACCATGTTTGGAATTGAATTGCTTAGGAACCTAGTGGCGCAGGATAACCCAAAGTTTAGGCTGCCTCGTGGTGTGTCCGTAGCCCCCTTAATCGCTCTCAAGGTCTAGGAGAGGGAACTTAGAATACTGACTAAGTATCTAAGAGCTAATTATCTCCCTTATTAACTAGAATTTGATAGAAAGAATTAGAAGGATTAGTGCATACTAGCAAAACCTAAGCTATACTTCTCATCTCATATTTCTTATCTTTTATTTTATTGTCTTTACTTTTTATTAGTTTAATTATTTATTTCTCAATCGTTCCTATTTATTTTCTGTCTTTTAATTAACTACTGTCTACTCGCTATTATTGCTCATAACGTATAACACACTAAGTCCCTGAGAACGAATCTTCTTATCATTAAAACTCGCATATGTCCTGTAATACTTGCAGTACCGTGCTTGTTAAGGGTTCTTCAGTGCATTGTTTTCAGCGTTTATTTATCATATTTCTATAACACCCTAGGCGACACCAAGTTTTTGGCGCCGCTGCCAGGGACTTGTGTCTCGTTAGCGTGTGGGTTATCTATTTCGAGTAGTTTTTAATTAATTTTTATTTTTCAGTTTTTATTTTTATTTTTCGGATTTACGCTTGTTGGTTTGCTTTAGTCTTCTTCAGGTTTTAACAGTGAATCTTTTGCCACCTCTACCGGAGCCCGAAAGGTGCTTCAGACCTTATAATCGACGTATCAAAGAAGAAAGGGCCTTAATAAGAGCTATGGCAGACGTACAAGATCCCATAGATCCGAGAGTCCTAGGTCCATTAGGACATTTACAACCACCACCGGTAGGAGGTAACAGAAATAATAATAATCAGAACAGAGTTGAGCAAGACCTCCCAGGCTTCGGAGTACCGTTTCATGTTCAACCATTAGGTTACCGTCCTCCAGAGATCCAAAATATTAAATTTAGACCCGATCCGGGCATGCTCAATCAGTTTCAAAGTTTTGGACTCTACAGTGGTACATCAATTCAAGATCCGGTAAGAGCGATTCAGAAGTTTATGCAGATTTGTGATGCTTATGTTACTCTAGGCATTACACGCGAGCAACTGTATTGTCATATGTTTTCGTTCTTCCTGACCAGTAAAGATGGTGAGTGGCTAGATAGGCAACCACCAGGAACTATTAATACATGGACAGAACTTCAAGCCGCTGTCTTTAACCGTTTTTATCCGAAGAGATTGAGACTCAAAGACCAAAGCGAGCTTGCAAAGTTTTGTCAAGAGAATGGAGAAGAAGTAGGAGAAGCATGGACAAGGTTCCAACAGAAATTAGCTAGATGTCCACTCCATGGTTACACCCCATCTCTACAATTAGCTATATTTTTTCAAGGTATCAATAGAGAAAGTAGATTGAAGGTAGATAATCTTGGAAAGGGAAATTTCGTGTCCATAGATCCTACAGAAGCCGCCGAAGGTTTAGAAAATTTAATCGAACAGGAAAGGAGTTGGCCATCTTCGCGAGCTCCTATTACAAATGCAAAAGGTACGCTTCGATTAGATGCAGAAACTGCAAACTCAGCTCAATTGTCCGCTTTAGAGAATCAAATCAAGGAACTTAAGTTTGAGATGTAGAGAAATTTAGCCGCAACAAATGTAGTGCAAGAAGCACAAGGTTGTCAACAGTGTGGGGTTACAAATCATACATGGGAAGAGTGCGAAGGAAATCCAGTATCTGTTTATTCCATATCCAACCGAGGAAATTTTCAATTTGGTAACAGAAATCATCCAGGTATGCAATATTCAAATCCACAGGGGGCCGCTAATCTTGGTCATTATCAAACTCGTCTCCAAAATAACTCTTTCCAAACAAGAGGTCAATATCAAAATCAGAATTATAATCGACCTGCTCCTCCACAACAACCTATTAATGATGCATTTACCGAGACGTTAGCTCAGAAAGCTCTACCACAGTATCCTCAAGAAGGAGCAGTGAATGATCAACAATTGAAGAAATTTATGGACCTTATGACCACTAATATGCATTCGCATAACGAGAAGTTACGAGAACAAGAATCTTCAATTCAAATTTTAGGTACTCAAGTAGAACAAATGAATAAAGTTCTTACAAATATTATGGAACAAAAAGAATTGAAGGCTATCGAAGGAGGTGATGCCAATGTTGGGTTCGAAGCTTGTAAGGCTATTTGCCTTGAGACTGAAGAAAATAAGGAAGTACCGCATGCTGCCGAAAGTGCCATGGAAGTTCCGAGTACCGAAGAAGAACCAACCAAGTCTAGCCCCGTGGACTCTAACTGTTGTGAGGGTGATGTGGAGGAAGATTCAGAAAAATCCGATTTTATACAGCTTCTGAGAGATATGCAAGAAGAGATTAGATCGGTAATGGAATTACAAGCTGAGCGAGCTAAAGCGAAAGAGGACGAAGCCTCAAAAGAACAAAGAGTTAAAGTTGCACCTGCTGTGCAAGAAAAGAAGGAAGAAGAGAAGGTGGAAGCGTCACCAGTTGTTTAAACAGTGTCATCAACTATTCCTGATACAAACCCAAAGGGTGACATTAAACTCAAGACATTTGTAGAGGCGTATACTTCTGAAAATATCAACGCCCAAATGCTTGAGATTGTGAAGAAAGGGCTTACACCGCAACAAGTTTTTACGCAAGTTATTCATGAGAAAGAAGCGAGTGTAGAAGCCAAGAGAGAGAACTTGATAAGCTCAAGAAGAATAGAAAAAGAGTTACCATTGAATCTTAAAGATCCTGGGAGCCTCAATCTTCCTATTCAAATAAATGGTATGCTCAAGACGAAGGCCATGTACGATGTGGGTTCATGTGTAAATCTTATGCCAAAGTCTGTGTTCGAGAGACTTGGACTTCAGAAATCAGAGAAAGCTCCAGTGAAGTTGTAGTTTGCTGACAACCCAGTTACCAATACATGGGGAACATTGGAGGACGTTCTAGTCCGATCAGGTAATATCACCATCCCTACTGACTTTGTTGTACTTGATTTTGATGCAGATAAGCAGGTTCTAATCATAATTGGAAGGCCTTTCATGGCCACCAGTCAGAGCATAATAGACTTCCAAGAAGGGACCATTACCCTTCATGCAAAGAACATATCCGAGACATTCTATGTTTTGGGTAAAAAACCAAAGAAGTCAAATCCTACCGTTCCTATCATTCACAGTATTTCACATCACAAAGTCCCTAAAGAGAAGATCCATGAAAAACCTGTGGATACTGAGCCAAACATTGAGTTTGGGGTTGGCCATGAAGTTCTATGGAAATCCCACTAACCAGAAAATAGGCCACGAAGTTACAAAGACTCGTAGATGGGACCATTCATAGTCACTAAGGTTGTTTAAGCTAAAGTGATAGAAATCAGACCAAAAAAGGGTATCAAGCGCAGATTAGTTGACGTTCATAGCCTTACTCTTTTTTGGGGAGGCTATATTCTCAAATCTCGATACAGGTAATGCGTTTAACTTTAAAAGACGTTAAATAAAAGTGCTGTACGGGAGACAACCCGCAAATTTTTATGTTTATATGTTTTTAATTCGTGTTTAGTTTAGTTGTTTTTAGTTGATATTGCATATTTGAGAAAGGTATTAGTGTTTTTGATGTTCAGGTGTCAATGAAATTGAGTTTAGGAGGAAAAAAACGAATTTTTGGGCATATTCAGATCTAACCACCAGTATGCCGGTCACACGACCGGTAAGCCGGCGGTCAAAACCCGAGGCCTCATGTCATCATCACGTGTTCATTACAGAAAGTTGATTTTCGAAGGATGACAGCACCGGTATGCCGGTCAAATCCGCCGGTATGTCGGCCATACCAAAAACCCGAGCCCACGTGTACACGCCTCGGGTATTTTGCCGTAACTCGAGTTTCAAAGGACAGCAGCACCGGTATGCCGGGCCATATGTCCGGTATACCGGTCAGCGCCGCTGGAGAGAGAGAGAGAGAGAGAGAGAAAAAGTGTGTTTTAGGTTATAAAGAAGATGAAGGTTAGTCTATTGCGAATTTTACAATCCTTAAGCCTCTCTTTCTTCTACAAACCTCTCCCAACTCCATTAAAGCTTCATCAAACCTTCCCCAAACATCAAAACACTACCCAATCACCATAAAAACACATCAAATCTTCTATCCACATCATTTCGAAGAAGATTCAACCACCCAAATCTTACCAAAACACATTGAATTGAAGAATCAAAATCTTAAATTTTCAAAATTCATCCTACAATTCCTTAAATTCGTACCAATTCATCAAGAATTCATCTTACCCACATAGAGATTCATCATCAAAACACCTTTCCTAACCCAAATAAAGCTTGTTCAACCAATAATCAAGAGTTTCAAATTTCAAGAGTGGTTAAAGCTTTGAGTTGGAGGTTAATTGAGATGACTAAAAGAACAGATTCATTATCTAATAAGAGGGAGATAAAGAAAATCAAGGTAATGGGTCAAATTGAGAAGAAATCAAGTGAGAAAAGTTCTAGTTCCAACACAAAGGGTAAAATAGACTATGTAAATAGAGGTGAGCTAGCTTCGTTTAACTCTATGGGCAAAAGGGCTCCACTTTTTACCAAGAATAAAACACAATCTCTACCATTCAAAGGTCCTACACCCGAAGAAAAAGAGAGCTTCGAAGGCCATGATAGCTTCTGCAGAAAAACAATTAAAGGAACTACCTTTTGCTTATGAGAGAGTATTCGATGAAGAAGTTGGTAAAGGAGAGTATAAGAGATTCTTGGAGCTTGATGAAAGATTGGGTTGGTCTACATTCATGGTAAGACGTTCTAATTAATGTCATGAGTTAGTTTTAGATTTCTATTTAGGCCTCTTTAGCCGAGATAGCGAAGGTTGTGTTCCAATTAGAGGAAAGTCAATTCCTTTCACAGTTAAAGAGATTGGAAACCACTTCCAGTTTAAGAAATTGGTTGGACCATGCAAGTATAGAGAAGCGGTGGATAAAAAAAGAATCTTTGATTGGAATTTACTTTTTGAACATGTTTTAGACAAGGAGAAAGTGCAATCACATAAGGGAGAATTGAAGTCACCTTGGCCTTACAAATATCTTCAACCGGATGCTAGAATATGGCACAATTTCCTTATCCCTAACGTTTTTGGAAACACAAGAATTTTTTATATAAGTAAGAAGAACGCTCTACTTTTGAATTGTATTTTGAGAGGAGAAGAAGTGGATGTGGAACAGTTGATCTTTGAGGAGGTGATGCGATTTCCGGTCTCTCCTAAAGCGATTTATAATGTGAAATATCCTACTTTGATCACGTGTCTTATGCAAAAAATGAATGTAATTTTGTTTGAAGAAGAGAAACTTGAGTTTGAAAAGAGTAATATTGAGAATGCTTGGATCATGAAAGTCTTGAGAGGAGTGGGTTCTACGCAAGTCTCAAAAGAAGAAAAGGAGCAAAGTTGGCAAGAGAAGATGGAGGAGCGTTTAAACGCATTCGAAGAAGCTCGAACTTCCTTAGCCGAAGATGTGGCACAAATCAAAGCCAATCAAGTGCACATCATGACACTCCTTGCATAATTAAAGAAATATCAAGCAAATTTTATCTTGGATGTAAATAATGCGAGGTAATAGCCTCGAGAGTACGTACTCTTTCTTCCTTACCATTTCTGTAAATGCTTTATCTGCTAATTTTAATTTATTTTTTGAGTCTTTTTCGAGTCGTGGGGACACGACTCATTTTTGAGTTGGGGGTGTGGGGATTTGTTGTCTCTCATCTCCATTTTTCTGTTTTTAGGTAGAAATTAAAATATTTGATACATGGGAATTAGATGTAGAGTGTGTTTAATAGCTTGAAAGCATAAGTTCAGTGAGTTAATGATAGTAAGTAGTATGTTTATGAGCTATTTTATTTTGTATGATTTGAGTATTTGCAGGAACACACACATTGATAGTAAAGAAAAGATTAGTAAGCAATGCGATAGAAAGTATGTTCGATCTCAGGGAGCCTTGAGTGGTTTGTAGGCCGTGAGATCCAAGCTAGTTGACAAACCCATTTGATGAACGTGCTAAAGGTAAGAGAATAACGAAATTGGATGGTGTATAAATGATTAAGGCAGTTCTTTCATATTGAAGCCACTTGAAGCCTTTTAACTTTCTCACCCTGTTATTTGATTTATTATTTCATATCCTTCTCAACCCCTTCTAGCCTTTCTAAAACCTTTTTATTTAGCCACATTATAAGCCATATCCCTTTAGATTATAGGACTTTTCGATATGACCCGCACTCGAATCGTGTTGCATAGATAGTTGTTGTAGAGCTTGAGTTTGGGGTGGTGGGTCCACCATTATGGTAATTATTATTAGGTTGGGATTGTTGAGCTTATTAATCGTGCTCTGTTATTATATTGATGATGATTCACAGGTTTATATTGTAACCCTTTGCCGGGGTAATAGTGAATAAAAAAAAGCTAAAAAGCATGAAAAGAAAATAAAAAAATCTATAAAAAAATAGCATGATATCTCGAACATCAAAAAGAGAGTCATAGCTATACAGAAAAAAAAGATAAAAAAATGATTTGAAAAGAATATATATTTGGACCGGCAAAGAGGAATTTTTATGTGAACATCTTTATGCTTTAATTGGGTTATTGTGGAAGGAAATCATTGGGCTGAGTGAGAACGTTTTATGAGAGTAACTCAAGCTCTAGGGCGATTCGTTGATGGATAGTGAGGAGAGAGCCAAAAGCTCACTCTAAATTATCCAAAAATACTTATCATACCGACCCTAAGCCTACATTACAACCTTAAAGACCTTTTGATTCTTTGCTATGTAATAGAGAAGTGATTGAGCCAATAAAGAGTAGTTAAGTGGATCTTTGGATACTAGTGAAGTTCGATGACCAATCTATAGCTTCCTTGGTGAACTGAGTAAAGTTCCTCTCCTTCTTACAGTGCGAAGCTAATCTAATATTGAATTCAAACCTTGTTGACTATTGATATGAGAAGTGTACAGGTATGTAGTTTGTAAATATTATTACATGAAATTTTCTGAGTAGTTGCTTTATGTCTATTCTATATATTCTGCTATCTCCTTCCCTTGTGCGAAAATGACCTAGGTGTGTATTTAGAGACTTCTATTTGTTTTTATCTTTATTGTATCGGGACGATACAACTTTGAGTTGGGGGTCAGCACTCTAATGTTCCTTCTAAAATCAAGAATTTTATCTGAAAAATATGTAATGGAGCAATACCGACAAAAGTATATCTCGTTAGGAGGAAATGTACACAATGTACATCTTGTGAATGGTGTGAGCAAAATAATGAATCTATTGAACACCTCTTCTTGAAGTGCCTGTTCGTAACGGTTTGGGCAGAATCTTCAATGCAAATTTGAACTTGATCATAACTTTCAGGGCTCGATGAGTACGTGGTTGTGTAATATCATTTACTCCTCCACCAAGAATGGATGGGAGGGAAATATTATCATTTCTAATATCTTTTGTACTATATGGAATATTTAGAAAGCAAGAACAAGAGAGATTCTTCGAGAAAAAAGTATGGAACATTGGAGGAATTATCAACAAATCAAATAAGCTCATCAATGAACTTTTCAACAAAAATCTCAACTGTGAAAATGACATCAATATTACCAAAGACTTACAAAATAGTGATACTTTTGAGGAAAATGATGTACCCCAAGACTCGGCCGATACCATCTGGATTAGTGATGCTCCATTTATTAACGAATGGAGACCGATAGGAATCGCCGCAATACCCATTGACTAGTCAGGTACAATAACTGATAAGAATTCGAGAAGATGCCAAATTAGTAGCATTAAGGAAGTAGAATTGTTGTTGCCTAGGGTGTGATAAAAATAAGATAAATATAAGCCAGAAAACAATGCACTTTCACCCTAGACAAGCACCGTACTGCAAGTATTACAGGACGTATGCAAGTTTTAATGATAAGTTAGAATCGTTCTCAGGGACTTAGTGTGTTGCACGAATGAGCAGAAATAACGAGTAGAAAGTAACTAATTAATAGACATAAAATAAAAGAGAATAATTCGAGATAATTATTTAAACTAAATTCCCATACCTTAGACCTTGAGAGCGACTAAGGGGGCTACAGACACATCATGAGGCAGCCTAAACCTAGGGTAATCAAGCACCACCAAGGCCCTAAGCAATTCAATTCCAAACATGATGATAGTGGTTAAGATATACCCTAATGACTATCTAGTTAGAATTAGTGTTGTCAAGACCAATATCGATACTAGACGTTATGTGGTGTTTCAATAATTAGACACCCAGCTAAGGTGAACATCTAACTACTATTAAGAAAGCCTAATGTGATCAGTTCTAGGACAGGCAATAATTCAAAACACATAAACAAATATATAAGTAAGAAGCTAATATCAGATTAAAACATATAATTCCCAAAGAAACTTAGATAGAAAGAAAATAGAATTCATAGATTATACATAATGCAAAACCCAAGCTATGGGAAAATTAGTTCATACCTGAAGGAAATAAACTAAAATAAATAATAAAAGACTTCATCTTGCTCTCTACAATAATTCTGATGATAATAAACCTAAACACTAATTACTATGAGGCAAGGATGATTTACAAGTGATATAAGGGTGTACTTATAGGTGTAGAGAAGACCTAATTCGTTTTCTTGAAGGAGAAGGTAAGTAGTGGACTCCTAGCCCAACTCAAATTCGTAACCCAAAAATATGAAATCAGGCCCGGTTTTGTTTTGGTCATAACAGTTTCATTTCTTATCCGTTTGACGCGTATGAGTAGTCGAAATTCATCTTCTCGGAAAGATATTTAACTTTGCTCTTGACCTTGTCTCCAAATTCTCTACCAATTTTGAGATATAAGCTGATTTGTGATCGTGGGTGGTGAAATTCAGATTTATTTGGCAGCTTTTCCTTTTCATACTTTAGCTTTTCTTTCCTTATCTCCAATTTCCATGCTTATCTTCTTTCCTTATCTCTTATTCTTTGACTTGGACTCTAATTAATCTCCATAATTATGTTTAAAGCTTCACACTAAATAAATAATTAAACCCAATATGCTCTAAAAATAATAATTTAACTAAATCAAGACTAGAAATAGGAAAGTGTAGTAATTCAGGGGAAAATCGACTATAAAGACTTCTAAATCACTAAAAATGATGTCTCCGACTAATATTAATTCATAAAAAATGAGGAGACATCAAGATCCCCAACTCAAAGTTGTATCGTCCCGATACAATAAAGATAAAAACAAAGGGAAGTCTCTAAATACACACCTAGGTAATTTTAACACAATGGGAAGAACATAGCAGAATATATAGAATAGACATAAGGCAACAACTCAGAAAATTTCATGTAGTAATATTCATAAACTACATACCTGTACACTTCTCATATCCATAGTTAACACGGTTTGAATTAAAGATCAGATTAGTTTCGCTATGTAAGAAGGAGAGGAACTTACTCAGTTTACCAAGGAAGCTATAGATTGTTCATTGAACTTCACTAGTATTCAAAGATCCATTTAACTACTCTCTATTGGCTCAATCACTTCTTGATTACATAGCAAAGAATCAAAAGGTCTTTAAGGTTGTAATGTAGGCTTAGGGACGGTATGATATTATATTTGGATAATTTAAAGTGACCTTTTGGCTCTCTCCTTACTAGCCATCAACGAATCGCCTTAAATCTTGAGTTACTCTCATAAAACGTTTCTCACTCAACCCAATGAATTCTTGATGCACAAAGTAGCATCCCCAATAAACCAATTAAAGCATAGGATGTTCACATAAAAATTCCTCTTTGCCGGTCTGAATATATATTCTTTTCAAATCATTTTTTAACTTTTCTTTTGTATAGCTATGACTCTCTTTTTAATATTCGAGATATCACGCTATTTATGCCTTTTCATAACTTTAGCACGTAGCTTCGTTTTCATTCACTATTACCCCACCAAAGGGTTACAATATAAACATGTGAATCATCATCAATATAATAACAGAGCACAATTAATAAGCTAAAAAATCCCAACCCAATAACAATTCCCATAATGGTGGACCCACCACCCCAAACTCAAGCTCTAAAAAAACTGTCTATGCATCGCGATTCGAGTGCGGGTCATATGGAAAAGTCCTATAATCTAAAGGGATATGGCTTATAACGTGTCTTAATAAAAAAGTTTTAGAAAGGCTAGAAGGGGCTGAGAAGGATATAACATAAAATCAAATAACAAGGTGAGAAGGTATAAAAAGGCTTCAAGTGACTTCAATAAGAAAGAACTGTCTTAATCATTTTCTACACCATGTAATTTCGTTATTTTCTTACCTTTAGCACTTTCATCAAATGGGTTTGTCAACTAGCTTGGATCTCACGGCCTACACACTACACAAGGCTCCCTGAGATCGAACATACTTTCTATCGCATTGCTAACTAATCTTTTCTTTACTATCAATGTGTGTTTTCCTGCAAATACTCAAAGCATACAAAATAAAATAGCTCATAAACATAATACTTACTATCATCAATTCACTGAGCTTATGCTTTCAAGCTATCAAACACACTCTACATCTAATTCCCATGTATAAAAAATTATAATTTCTACCTAAAAACAAAAAAATGGAGATGAGAGACAACGAATCCCCACACACCCAACTCAAAAATGAGCCGTGTCCCCACGAATCGAAAAAGACTCAAAAAATAAATTAAAATTAGCAAATAAAGCATTTACAGAAATGGTAAGGAAGAAAGAGAACATACTCTCGAGGCCATTGCCTTGCATTATCGACATCCAAGATAGGATTTGCTTGATCTTTATTTAATTTCCCAAGGAGTGTCATGATGTGCACTTGATTGGCTTTGATTTGCGCCACATCTTCAGCTAAGGAAGTTTGAGCTTCTTCGAAATTGTTTAAACGCTCCTCCATCTTCTCTTGCCAACTTTGCTCCTTTTCTTCTTTTGAGACTTGCGTAGAAACCGCTCCTCTCAAGACTTTCATGATCCAAGCATTATTAATATAACTCTATTTAAATTCCACTTTCTCTTCTTCACCCAATATTACATTCGCTTTTCGCACAAAACACGTGATCATAGTAGGATATTTAACATTATAATCTGATTTAGGAGAGATCGGAATTCGCATCACCTCCTCAAAGATCAACTGTGACACATCCACTTCTCCTCTCAAAATACAATCCAAAAGTAGAGCGTTCTTCTTAGTCACGTCTAAAGTTCTCGTGTTTCCAAAGACATTAGGGATAAGGAAATTGTGCCAAACTCTAGCATCCGGTTGAAGATATTTGTAAGGCCAAGGTGCCTTCAATTCTCCCTTATGTGATTGCACTTTCTCTTTGTCTAAAACATGCTCAAAAAGTAATCCCCAATCACAGATTTCTTGTTTAGCCACCGCTTCACTATACTTGCATGGTCCAACCAATTTCTTAAACTGGAAGTGGTTTCTAATCTCTTTAACTGTGAAAGGAACTAACTTTCCTCTAACCGGAACACAATTTTCACTATCTCGGCTATAGAGGCCTAGATAGAAATCTAAAAAACTAACTCATGACATAAACCAGAATGTCTTACCATGAATGTAGACCAACCCAATCTTTCACCAAGCTCCAAGAATCTCTTATACTCTCTTGTACAAACTTCTTCATCGAATACTTTCTTATAAGCAAAAGGTAGTTCCTTTAATTGTTTTTCTGCAGAAGATATCAAGGCCTTTGAAGCTTTCTCTTTATCTTCGGGTGTAGGACCTTTGAATGGAAGAGGTTGTGTTTTCTTCTTGGAATAGAGTGGAACCCTTTTTCCCATAGAATTAAACATAGCCGGCTTACTTCCCTTTTCATCATCTATTTTACCCTTGGCTTTGGAACTAGAACCTTTGCTACTTGATTTCTTCTCAATTGGACCCAATCCCTTGCTTTTCTTCATCTCCATCTTGTTAGATAATGATTCTGTTCTTTGAGTCATCTCAATTGACCCCCAACTCAAAGCTTTAGCAACTCTTGAAATTTGAAACTCTTGATTATAGATTTAACAAGCTTGATTTGGTTTAGGAAAGGTGAATTGATGATGAATTTCTATGTGGGTAAGATGAATTCTTGATGGATTGGTATGGATCTAAGAAATTGTAGGATGAATTTTGAAAATTTAAGCTTTTGATTCTTCAATCTAATGTGTTTTGGTGAGATTTGGGTGATTGAATCTTCTTTGTAATGATGTGGAGAGAAGATTTGATGCGTTTTTAAGATGATTAGGCAGTGTTTTGATGTTTGGGGAAGGTTTGATGAAGCTTTAATGGACTTGGGAGAGGTTTGGAAAAGAAATATTGGCTTAATGATTTGTAAATTCAGAACATACCAACCTATTTCTCTTTTATAACCTAAAAAACGAAGCTTTATTCTCTCTCCAGCGGCATCGGGCGGCATACCGGCCTTAGGGCCCGACAAGCCGGTGCTGGAGCTCTTGGAAACCGAGTTACGTCAAAGTACCCGAGGCGAAGACACGTGGGCACGGGTTTGGTCTGGCTGGCATACTGGCGCTAGGGCCCGGCAATGCCGGTGCTGCTGATGCTCGAAATCTTAACATTCTGTCTTGTACACGTGACGACACCCGTGGACACGAGTTTTTGACCTGGCCAGCATACCGGAGATTCTGACCGGCATACCGGTGCTGGCATCTCTCGAATACTGACCTACTGTCTTGAACACGTGGCCTTACCCGTGGGCTCGGGTTTTCTGACCACCGGCTTACCGGTGTTAATGGCCGGCATGCTGGTGGTGCTGTCTGAATGTTCCAAAAAATTTCGTTTTTCCTCCCAAAACTCTATTTCTCTAACACCTAAACATCAAAAACACTAATACCTTTCTCAAATATGCAATATCCACTAAAAACAACTAAACTAAACACAAACTAAAAACATAAAAAGCATAAAAACATAAAAAATTGCGGGTTGTCTCCCGTACAACACTTTTATTTAACGTCTTTTAAAGTTAGTTGTGTTACCTCTATCAAGATTTGCGAATATAGCCTCCCCAACAACGAGTAAGGCTATGAATGTCAACTAATCTGCGCTTGATACCCCTCTTGGGTCAGATTTCTATCACCTTAGCTGAAACAACCTTAGTGACAATGAATGGTCCCATCCACAAGTCTTTGTAACTTCGTGGCCTATTTCCGCGTTTGTGAGCTTTCCATAGAACTTCATGGCCAACCCAAAACTCAATATTTGGCTCATTATCCACAGGTTTTACATGGATCTTCTCTGTAGGGACTTTGTGATGTGAAAGGCTGTGGATGACAGGAACGGTGGGATTTAACTTCCTCGGTTTCTTACCCAAGACATAGAAGGTCTCGGATACGTTCTTAGCATGAAGTGTAATGGTCCCTTCTTGGAAGTTGATGACACTTTGACTTGTGGCCATGAAAGGCCGTCCAAGTATGATTGGAACCTGCTTATCTGCATCAAACTCAAGTATAACAAAGTCAGTAGGGATGTCGATACTACCTGCTCGGACTAGGACGTCCTCCACTGTTCCCCATGTCTTGGTAACTGAGTTATCAACAAACTGCAACTTCACTGGATCTTTCTCTAATCTCTGAAGTCCAAGTCTCTTGAACACGGACTTAGGCATAAGATTCACACCTGAACCCACATCGTACATAGCTTTCACCTTGAGCATACCATTTATTTATTTAGGAAGGTTAAAGCATCCTGGATCTTTGAGTTTCAATGGTAACTCTCTTTCACTTCTACTTGAGACTCTCAAATTCTATCTCTTGGCTTCTACACTCGCTTCTTTCTCAAGAATATCTTGCGTAAAAACTTGTTGCGGTGTAAGCCCTTTCTTCGCACTCTCAAGCATTTGGGCGTTGATGTTTTCAGGAGTGTACGCCTCTACAAATGTCTTGAGTTCAGTGTCACCTTGCGGATTTGTATCAGGAATAGTTGATGACACTGTTTGAACAACTGGTGGAGAATCCACTTTCTCTTCTTCTTTCTCTTCTTGCACAACAGGTGCAACTTCAACTTTAACTCTTGGTTCCTCCTTTGAGGCTTCTTCCTCTTTCTCTTTAGCCAGCTCAGCTTGAAACTCCATTACCGATCTAATCTCTTCTTGCTTATCTTTCAGAAGCTGTATAAATTCGGATTTTTCTAGAATCTTCCTCCACATCACTCTCAGAACAGTTAGAGTCCACGGGGCTAGACTTGGTTGGTTCTTCTCCGGTACTCGGAACTTCCACGACACTAATTGCAGCATGTGGTACTTCCTTCCTCTCTTCAATCTCAAGGCAAATAGCCTTGCAAGCTTCGAACCCAACATTGTCATCACCTCCTTCGATAGCCTTCAATTCTTTTTGTTCCATAATGCTTCTTAGAACTTTGTTCATTTGTTCTACTTGAGTACCTAAAATATGAATTGAAGCTTCTTGTTTTCGTAACTTCTCGCCCTGAGCATGCATATTAGTGGCCATAAGATCCATAAATTTCGTCAATTGTTGATTATCCACAGTTCCCTCTTGAGGATACTGTGGTAAAGCTTTCTGAGCTAATGAACCGGTATAGGCATCTGGAAGGTCTATTTTTATATTGATTTTGATACTGACCTCTTGGTTGGAAAGAGTTATTTTGGGGCCGTGGTTGATAATGACCAGGATTAGCGGCCCCATGTGGATTTGAATATTGCATACCCAGATGATTCCTATTACCAAATTGATAAACTCCTCGGTTGGATATGAAATAAACAAATTGTGGATTTCCTTCGCACTCTTTCCAAGTATGATTCATTGCCCCACAATGTGGACAACCTTGTGCTTCTTGCACTACATTCGCTGCGGCTAAATTTTTCTGCATCTCAAGCTTAAGTTCTTTGATTTGATTCTCTAATGTGGATAATTGAGTTGAGTTTGCAGTTTCCGCGTCTAATCGAAGCGTACCTCGGGTTTTTGTAACAGGAGCTCGCGAAAATGGCCAACTCTTTTCTTGTTCAATACAATTTTCTAAAACCTCGGTAGCTTCAGTAAGGTCCATGGACACGAAATTTCCTTTCCCAAGGTTATCCACCTTCAATCTACTTTCTCTATTGATACCTTCATAGAATATAGCTAACTGTAGAGAGGGTGTGTAACCATGGAGCGGACATCTTGCTAACTTCTGTTGAAACCTTGTCCATGCTTCTCCTACTTCTTCTCCATCTTCTTGACGAAACTTTGCAAGCTCGCTTTGGTCTTTGAGTCTCATACTCTTCGGATAAAAATGGTTAAAGAAAGCGGCTTGAAGTTCTTTCCATGAATTAATTGTCCCTGGTGGTAGCCTATCTAGCCACTCACCAGCTCTACCGGTCAGAAAGAACGAAAACATATGACAATACAGTTGCTCGCGTGTAATGCCTGGAGTAACATAAGCATCTCAAATCTGCATAAACTTCTGAATCGCTCTTACCGGATCTTGAACTGCTGTACCACTGTAGAGTCCAAAACTTTGAAACTGACTAAGCATACCCGGATCGGGTCGAAATTTAATATTTTGGATCTCCGGAGGACGGTAACCTATCGGTTGAACTTGAAACGGTACTCTCAAGCCTAGAAGGTCTTGTTCAACTCGGTTTTGATTTACATTGTTGTTCCCGTTACCTCTTCCTTGTGGTTGTAATGGTTGTTGTCCTCCTAGTGGGACAAGTGGTGGATCTAACGGATCTCGTACGTTTTCCGTAGCTCTGCTTAAGGCTCTTTCGTCACGAAGACGTCTGTTATAACCTCTAAAGCTCCTCTGAGGCTCCGGTAACGGAGGCCAAGAATTAACACGGTTAAAACCTGAAAAAGACTTAAGCAAACCACGTACGTAAATCTGGAAAACTAAATACTGAAAATTAAAAATTAACTAATAACTACTACTCGAAATAGATAGCCCACACGCTAACGCGACACAAGTCCCCGGCAGCGGCGCCAAAAACTTGGTGTCACCTAGGGTGTGATAAAAATAAGATAAATATAAGCCATAAAACAATGCACTTTCACCCTAGACAACCACGGTACTGCAAGTATTACAGGACGTATGCAAGTTTTAATGATAAGTTAGATTCGTTCTCAGGGACTTAGTGTGTTACACGAATGAGCAGAAATAACGAGTAGAAAGTAATTAATTAAAAGACAGAAAATAAAAGAGAATAATTCGAGATAATTATTTAAACTAATGAAAATCAAAGATAATAAAATAAAAGATAAAAATATGAGATGAGAAGTATAACTTAGGTTTTGCTAGTATGCACTAATCCTTCTAATTCTTTCTATCAATTCTAGTTAATAATGGAGATAATTAGCTCTTAGATACTTAGTCAGGATTCTAAATTCCCATACCTTAGACCTTGAGAGCGACTAAGGGGGCTACAGACACATCATGAGGTAGCCTAAACCTAGGGTAATCAAGCGCCACCAAGGCACTAAGCAATTCAATTCCAAACATGATGATAGTGGTTAAGATATACCCTAATGACTATCTAGTTAGAATTAGTGTTGTCAAGACCAATATCGACACTAGACGTTATGTGGTGTTTCAATAATTAGACACCCAGCTAAGGTGAACATCTAACTACTATTAAGAAAGCCTAAAGTAATCAGTTCTAGGACAGGCAATAATTCAAAACACATAAAACAAATATATAAGTAAGAAGCTAATATCAGATTAAAACATATAATTCCCATAGAAACTTAGATAGAAAGAAAATAGAATTCATAGATTATACATAATTCAAAACCCAAGCTATGGGAAAATTAGTTCATACCTGAAGGAAATAAACTAAAAGAAATAATAAAAGATTTCATCTTGCTCTCTACAATAATTCTGATGATAATAAACCTCAAGACTAATTACTATGAGGCAAGGATGATTTACAAGTGATATAAGGGTGTATTTATAGGTGTAGAGAAGACCTAATTCATTTTCTTGAAGGAGAAGGTAAGTAGTGGGCTCCTAGCCCAACTCAAATTCGTAACCCAAAAATATGAAATCAGGCTCGTTTTTGTTTTGGTCCTAACAGTTTCAATTCTTATTCGTTTGACGTGTATGAGTAGTCGAAATTCATCGTCTCGGAAAGATCTTTAACTTTTCTCTTGACAGTCTCTCCAAATTCCCCACCGATTTTGAGATATAAGTTGATTTGTGGTCGTGGGTGGTGAAATTCAGATTTATTTGGCAGCTTTTCCTTTTCATACTTTAGCTTTTCTTTCCTTATCTCCAATTTCCATGCTTATCTTCTTTCCTTATCTTTTAGTCTTTGCCTTGGACTCTAATTAATCTCCATAATTATTTTTAAAGCTTCACACTAAATAAATAATTAAACCCAATATGCTCTAAAAATAATAATTTACTAAATCAAGACTAAAAATAGGAAAGTGTAGTAATTCACGGGAAAATTGACTATAAAGACTTCTAAATCACTAAAAATGATGTCTCCGACTAATATTAATTCATGACAAATGAGGAGACATCAAGAATACTGGGTAATCTTGCAATGAGATCAGCAGTCGATCTCAACCATCAGAAGTGTTCCTTCTACTCTGACAACTTTGAAATTATTCAAGAAATTAGTCGTAAATTAGAAATTCGATGGAAAATTTGTCCAATTGTCTGCGATATTCGGAAATGGATAGACAAATCCCCAATGTGGAAAGTGTTCCCTAGCTAAATGCATTGGGAAAAATATCGACCTTTCAAGAAGGAGACCAACTTCGGTTGGGGAGGCGTTGAATTACCTTAGTAATATTTATAGATCTTACAATGTAGGATAATCTTGTATTTCTATTTTATATTATCTCCTCAAAAAAAAAAAAAAAAAAAAACCTTTTTACTTGTCAAGTAAATACATAGTGAAATTCTTAGAAGGTGAAATATCCAGGGCCAACACGAGTAAGAGTGGTATCTAAAGCTAATACAAAAATATGGGCCTTTTCGATTAATAAAAAACTATGAGCAACCCGATTTAATATCTATACAAAGTAAGATTTTTTTAAAGTGTTCGACTCATAAAAAAATTGTTTTTATTTACAAAAACTAGATCTTTTGAAAAACATAACATATTTTTTCTTATAAAAATATTTATCCTTTATCAAAAAATATATTTTGGTCAAATTTTACATATTTAAAAAGTTGGTTTCTTATTTTCTTGATAAATAACTATCGAACTCATATCTTGTCATTTTTTAAGTTTCTTATTTTTTTTCTAAATAAATTATATAAGAGATAATACAATATATATTCAATCTAGGAACGCAAAATTTAAGGTGAGTTATATTTATCGCAAGGTAGATAAATATGTTGATTGATTAGTTAAAACGGAAACGAAGACAATACTAGATTTGATACAATACTCAGATCCTCTAAATAATTTGTAAGACGTAATCACCAGAGATAAAAGTGAATAGTTCAAACCTCAAATTGTAATACATACCCTGATAAAGGTTTATTGTGATTTATTCTTACTGGCCATTTAGATTTCAAATATATATATATACAAACATAAATATTCATATAAATTATCAACAAATAAGATGATTATAAAAATTAAAACATATAATGTATCAGTATATTTTTTGATATAGAAACATATTTTGTATTAAAAAAATTAAAATATAATAAATAACCTAATATTATATGTGGATTACCAATAGGGTCTTGGATACAATCTCAGTGCCACAAAAGGAACATCCCATTTCTCTCTCCTCTAAAGTATCCTATATTTTTTTTTGTCAAAAGAAACATTACAACTTAACGATATACAAATCTATCCATCCAACTAAAAAATTCTAACATATTCATAGGCTGACACGACGAAATGTCAACCCTCCTCCTTGCAAGCTTGGCAGCTTTGTCGGCAAGACAAATGAAATCCCTTTTACAGTGTATGATTTTCCAAGATGGAAAGCGTTTTAACCATCTGAGAGCTTCGCTGACCATTGGGCTGATTCTCCAATTAGAAGCCCCACCGTTAATGGTTCCTTGAACAACCTCAAGGTTATCGGAGTAGAAAGAGCAACTCCGGTACTTGAGATCCGCAGCGGATCTCATGGCTTGAAGAATGGCCCATGCTTCACCTTCTGTGCTTGAACTAACTCTCGCTCTTTTAATCACTTTATGTTTCACAATCCCCTCTTTGGTAATTCTGATCGAGGCCATGCCCGCCGGTTCCCAATTATTAGTGAAAGAAGCGTCACTCATCCATATGAAATCAGCGTCATCATTAAGTAGTGGGTTCGGGGTGTCCTTCGTTTGTCTATTTTGTCTCTGGTCTTGTTCCCTATCTCTCGCAATTTCCTTGCCGAAGAGATGTTTCAGTATCACTTTTGTATTACAGTTAATTTCATATAAGTTCCAAGTTTTTTTTATCATAAAAGCCTTTCATTCTAGTTTTCCAGATATTCCATATCGTGATAAGCACCGTGGTCGTGACTAATTTTTTGTCCCATCCATTTCTAGAGTAGCTATCAATTATGTTCTTTATTCACTCACTTACCGAACCATCCCATTTCTCATCGATTTTGATCTGTAGTTGTGAGTTAGCCCAAACAACACTAAAAGGCATTTAATAAACATATGTATGCAGGATTCCTCTTCTCTTTCACACCATTCACAAACATCATTATTCATACATTTTCTTCTCTTCAAATTACTCTTAGATGGAATTGCATTATTATGTATTTTCCAGATGAAGTTTCTAATTTTGAGAGGTACGTTAGAGTCCCAGATGATCTTCCACAATTCCTTATCATTACTTTCCCCAATTGCTGATGATTCTCCTTCCTTATCCAATTCTTTTTGTACCAATCTATGATACCCTGATTTAGTCGAGTAATCTCCATTCTTCGTTTCCGGCCATATTAGCTTGTCCTCTTTTTCAAGTTGAAGGATTGGAATTTTCCTTATATCCATTAGATCCCTAGACGTACAAAAGGCTTTAAGAATATCGTAGTTCCAATTTGTGAGATTATCATTAAAGCATTCCACCAGCTTCTCTAATTTACAATTCTCTTGTTTTTCAAGCTTAAATCCTTTTTTAATCCAAAAGTCGTTCCAAATGTTGATTGTAAGACCGTTACCAACTTGCCATATGCATTCGTCCCTAAGAAAGCAAAGTCCTTTATAAATACTCGCCCAGCTCCAGGATCTTTTGTTTTTTAACTTTGTATCCCACATATTACTATTCGGATAATAAATTCCTTTTAATACTTTTGCAACTAGGGAGTCAGGGTTATGTAAAATTCTCCAGGCTTGTTTTCCGAGTAGAGCTATATTCATTTTCCTGAAATCAGGGAAGCCAATTCCACCCATTTTCTTAGCCTTTGCTATTTTTCCCCACTTAACCCAGTGAATCCTCTTTTTGTCTCCCGAATTCCACCAGAAATTGGAGACAATGGAACTAAGTTTGTTGCATAGAGTAATAGGAAATTCAAATATGGACATGGCATAATTCGTTTGTTTTACTTCTACCCCTTTGTTTACTTCGTTTACTTCTACCCCTTTGTTTTGTTTTACTTTGCCGGGACGACAAAGGTTTGAGTTGGGGGTCTTGATGTCTCCCTAATTGTTCTTATTTTAGACCCTTGGGAGACATCATTTTTGGTGTTTATTTACTTAAATTGATAGACTTTTGGACTTAATATGCAATAATCCGGAATTACCTTTTTATTTCTAGCATTTTTAATTTATTAAACTTTTGCGCGTAATATTGGTATTTTTAGTGTAAAGTTTACAGGTTTTAGATGTTAGCTAGGAGAGAAATCCGAGGAGAAAGTCAAAGATCGTGAATTAAGAGTCAAGACTTGAAGACAAATCCCGAAGATATTATTTTTAGAGCTGAAAATCCATTTTCCAGGCCATAGATTGCTGATTTCGAGGTGCTTAAGCGATGATTTAGCTGTTGACCTTTGAAGAGAAATCATTCCTTATCGAGTTACGGAACTTTAGCAACTGGAATGAGGTCAATCGGAGTTGTAACGCATCGGGAAAAACCGTTTTAGTGAAGGTGTATCAGCAGTTACGGGATTTTGGGCTTGGAAATTGGGCTTGGACATTTAATTAGTCTTTTATTTTCTGGTCCAAGCCCTAGTCCGAATTTATGCTTATAAAAGGAGGTCTGGACTTCTATTTTACACACAATTCACATTCCACAAGATTAAACACCAGAGAGAAGCAACAGAAGGAAGAAAGAAGAAGCTACAAGAGCTGGAGTGGATCTATAGCTCCGTTCGTAGTCATTCCGATTCCGGAAATTAGGTTCTTTCAATTTTAATTTTGTAATCAAATATGAATTCCTTTATTTTTAATTTAGTTTTTAATTTTAATATGAGCTAAGCTTTTCATAGTGCTTGAGAACAAACAATGGGTGAATCCCAATCTTATTAATTAACGAATGTTGAATTTGGGTTTTTATTGAATTAAACTAAATTAGGGCTTTTACTCTTTTCAATAAATTGAGATTATTTTACTGTTTTTAGAGTAGCTAACTAAGAACAGGTGTTAGTATTTAGGCTATTCCAATTAGTGGCAATTGGATCATCCTGACGGAGGGTTTAAATACAGAACCATTTATTCGAATCTAGGATAGAAGCTATTGATTCTGACGAGCTTAGCTAATCCTAGGGCCAATGAGGTAATAAAACTTAATCATCCAACGGTGGATCATATTTACCCTGACGGGACTAGTGACACTTTAGGATCGCCTTATAGTCCACCCTGACGGGGGTATAAGGAATTTAGAATCCCGACCATTGTAATTGACTAATTTAGCCCTTAAACAACATAAGTTAGGAAGTAAGATTAGGAGGATCCTTGCGTTCTCAAGTACTACATCTCATATTGCGTTTTCACTTATTTTACTTGCGTCTTAGCTTTTACTTGCATTTATAATTTGTCTTTCATTCATTAGCTTTAATAAACAAAATCAAACAAATATTTTATTATCTTTTACATTCATAAGTGCATCAATCACTATTTGTTAGACATTGTGATCAACCATTCCGTCCTTGGAACGAATCTGTATTATCAGATATACTACTTGAGACAACCGTACACTTGCGGTTGTGGTTCGATTTACTTTTTGCATTTATTTTAGAACACACAAAGGACCACCAAGTTTTTGGCGCCGCTGCCGGGGACGGTAGCGTGTGACCACGGTGTTTATCCTTTAGTGATAGTGCATTTATTTTTATTTTTTTTGTTTTTATCAGTTTTACGCTTTTTGCTTGTTTAGTTTTCTCAGGTTTTTAGGTTTGGTGTATGCGAATGAGACTCTTTAAGGATCAAGAGCCAACACCTCCGATCCTTAATAATCTAGAATCATTAATCAGACTTGCTAACAAGAGAAGGAAAGAACAAGAATCCTTAGAAGTAGAAGAATTAATTCACCAAATGGAAAACGTTAATATTCAGAACAATAACGGACAAGCTCAAATCGTGATGAATCAAGATCCTTGGTTTACTAATGGGCCACCAGAAGTCCCATTCCGTGCCCCTGCTATAGGAGTAGGTGCTCCAGATTTAAATGTTCCGAAGTTTCGTCCAGATCCGGGTATGTTAGCTCAATTCCAAAACTTTGGAAATTTTCGTGGTAGAGTTGGAGAAGATCCTCTTAGAGCGATACAGAAATTCAAACAGATATGTGATTCTTACATCACACAAGGAGTTTCAAAAGAACAGATGTACTACGCTGTGTTTAAATTTTTTGTTATTGATGGAGCAAGTGAATGGCACGATACGCAAGATCCGACGAAGATTACTAATTGGGACCAATTAGAGATTGCTTTCTTTGACAGGTATTACCCAAGTAACATGAGGTTAGATGCTGAATTAGAGTTGACACATTTCCGTCAAGAATATGATGAAACTTTGGGTAGGAGTTGGACAAGATTTCAGATGTGCTTACGTAGAGTCCCCAATCATGGCTTTTCAGAACAACAACAATTAAAAATATTTTATAGAGGCCTTGATGGGACTTCAAGAGAGAAATTGGATATGCTATGTGGTGCAGGTTTTCTTCAAGTTCAACCCGCTCATGCAAAGATCATCTTAGAGAGAACAGTCAAGAATGAAGTTGGGTGGAGTTCAGTAAGAACACCAGTTAAAAGAGTAATAATGTTGATATGGAAGAAAAGTTTGCTACGCTAGAGACAAAGCTTCAGACCACACTAGAACAACAATTGAGACAACTTACTCTAGCCGTGAAAGAAGGTTTCTCGAATAAAAGAGGTGAGGTAAAGGTTGCACAAGAGGTATATGGATGTGAGTATTGCGGTGTCGATGATCATAGTTGGGAAAATTGTCAAAATAATCAAGAATCCGTGATGTTTGTGTCCAATAGAGGTAACTTTAATTCAAGTGGTAATGGATATCAGCCTAACAGAAACCATCCGGGGTTTCAATACTCAAATCCTGATGGGGCAGCAAATCCTACTTATGCGTATCAGCCGCGTCCCCAAGGTAACAACTACAATCCAAGACCACACAACAATTACCAAGGAGGACAGAATCAAAATTATGTTCAGAAACAAGCTCCTCAAGACAACTATGACGACACAATGAATCAGAAGGCCTTACCTGCCCATCCGCAAGAAGGAGTTACTCTTCAGAAAACAGTTGAAAGTTTAATCGCTCTTCAGACACAAGCTATGGAACGTCAAAATGCAATCGAAGCTAATATGAATTTGTTCCAGAATCAACTAAGCCAAATTAATAAACAACTGAATCAGCGTCCACAAGGGCAACTCCCTAGCGATACTGAGAATCCAATCCAAATCGAAGACTGTAAAGCTATTACTCTCAGAAGTGGTAAGAACCTTCCTCCACCTCCTTTTCCCGTTATGAAAGAGAAAGAAGTCCCAAGAAAAGAAAAGGAAGTGGGTGAAAAAGAGAAAGAGAAAGAGAATGAGAAAGATAGTGAGGTTGAAGAAATAGTGAGGCCAAGTGAGATTCTAAAGAAGAAAGATGATACTATGATTAATCGTCCTCCTCCACCATTTCCATCGAGAGTTCAAAAGAAGGGCGATATGGCTGATTATCAAAAATTATTTAATAAGGTACGAGGTCTTAGCATAAATATTCCGTTGTTAGAAGCTATTCGAGATGTGCCCAAGTATGCTAAGTTTCTAAAAAGAGCCCTCACCAACAAAAGGCCGTATTGTGATAATGAGATGATTGGTCTCCCTGAGGAATGTAGTGCTATTTGTCAAGGCAAATTACCTCCAAAGTTAGTTGATCCTGGGAGCTTTACAATTCCGATATCTATTGGTAATGAGTGGAAAGGAAAAGCGCTATGCGATTTGGGTGCAAGCATAAATCTTATGCCCAAATCAATCTTTGACAAGCTTAATATTGAAGCAAGACCCACTTCTATGGTCTTGCAAATGGCAGATCGATCTCTTGCACATCCGGAAGGCCGAATCGAAGATGTCCTCGTTAAGGCAGGTACGTTAATTTTTCCCGCTGATTTCATTATACTTGATTACGACGCGGATAGGAATGTCCCCATTATTTTGGGAAGACCATTCCTAGCCACGGGGCGTACCTTGATTGATGTAGAAAACGGCGAAATGATTATGAGAATCCAAGACGAGGAGATGAAGTTTAATGTGTTTAGACCTATGAAGTTTACGGATTCCAAGGAAGAATGTTTTCGTGTAGATGTAATGAAACCGGTAAGAACAGAGCCAATTAGTGTTGTGGACACTTTAGGGGTGGAGGAAAGAGAGCTACGAAAGAAACCACCAATTAAAGCTCCTCCATACCCTAAAAATCCACAACTAAATCATGCGAAGAAGAAAGAGAAAGCACGTGCCACGAAGGTTCCGAAGGAACCTAAGAAAGAAAGAAAGAAAAAGGGGTTCAAAGTAGGTGAAGAGGTAGCTATGAAAAATCCTAAACCCCCTCCAAAGGTACGTGAATCAAAAAGTTCTTGGATAGGACCTTTCATGGTCGCGAAGGTTATCTCAGATAAACTAGTGGGAATAAAAGCTAAGGGATGCAAATTTCGAGTTGCAAATATTGACAACCTCACTCACTGCTGGGGAGGTTATGTCAATGACTAATGAATGAGGTAACCCGTCGAGCTTAACGACGTTAAACAAAAGCCAATTCCTTGTATATTAGCTGAGTTTTTAAATTTTTGCAATTTAGAATAGTTGATTTTCGTAATTTTAGTGTTTATTATTAAGAAATGAGGAAGGGTAGTTGTTTTTGATGATTTCAGGGATAAAAAGGTCATGAGTTTGGGGTCGAAAAGGCGAAAATAGGAGAAAAATTTGTGGTGTTCCAGGGGCCAAACCGGTCCCCGCATTTGCAAATGCGGGTACCCGGTTTCGAAAGCTAAAAATTCCAACTTTCTGACCCTGCGTCTTGGGTCCCGCGTTTTGCTGCGTCACCACTGCGTTTTGCTGCGTTTTGGATTCGCGCCATCGACGCAAAACCGGGTACCCGCATTTGCAAATGCGGGAACCCGGTTTCGGAGCTGTACTTTTCCAATTTCTCTGACCCCGCGTTTTGGGAGGTCGCGTTTTGGTGCGTCTTGGCTCGCGCCATCGACGAAAAACCGGGTGCCCGCATTTGCAAATGCGGGCACCCGGTTTCGAAGGGCAATTCTCTGACCCCGCGTTTTGAGGTAAAAAAAAAAAAAAAAAAAAAAGAAAAAAAGAAAAAAAATTATTGCGTCATTTCAGACGCCCAAAAAAAAATTATTTAAAAAAAAAAAAAAAAATCTTTTTCGCGTCGACACAGCGACGCGAAACTGGGGCCCCACATTTGCAAATGCGGGTACCCGGTTTCATCTGTGACAGGGCCGTTTTGAAGCTTTTTAGCCCTAGATTTTTACCTCCTTCTTCAACCCAGCCTCCAAAAACACTCCCAAAACCCAGAATCTCCTGAACATCATCATCTACAACTACACAATCATCAAATCCTACCCTCTTCCACCACAATATCATACAATCAATTCATCTCCTATCCAAAGCACCATGGAATTCCCACTTTTGTTCAATTGTTCTTCATCCAAGCTTCAAATTAAAACTAATACCCTCTTCCCCCACATCAATTAGCCTTTACCCATCTCATATTCCACCATAATCTACAAGTCTTAAGCCTCAAAACATCAAAGTTCTAAGCCTTAGCTTCTCACTATTTGAAGTTTTGAGTTTGGGGTGGAAAGAGATGCCTATCAAAACCGTTTTCATGTGTGCTTATCAAAGGAATTCTCCAAGAAACAGGAACACTTTTGGTGCTATTCAAGAACAAGCTATTGAGATTCCTATTTCAAGTTTCAAACAAGACTGAAGCGGTTCAAATTAAGGCTAATCCGAAGAAGAGGGAAGTGATTGAAGAACCTGAAAGTGAGGAAGAAAATGATCCGATGATGAGTTGGAATCGAGAATCAAGGTGTTGGAAGAGAATCAGGATACGAGGTGCACTATTTTGGGAAACGTTACAAACAAGTTGAACTTTACTTGTTCAAAGCACTACTTACGATGTCTAGACGCGAGATAAAGTTCAGGGACGCAACACCGACAACCAGCCTCGCGCTGGTTCAGATACGTTTTCTAATCCTTCTCATTTAGTGTAAATTATTTTATTGCTTTGAGTCTTTTCGAGTCGTGGGGACACGACTCATTTTTGAGTTTGGGGTGGGGTTCGTTGCCTCATCCCAGTTTTTATGTGTTATATGTTTTATTTGCTTTCAATAAAAGAATTTTCGGAGTTGCGTTTGACTGTAGAAATTTTTAAATATCCCTTTAAGCATACTTTTGATAAATCTATGATAGTAAATAGTGGACTTTAGGGATTGATATAAAACACACTTACAATTGCATGCGAACATAGGTAATTGATAGGAAAAATTAATGAACAATGCAAATGAAGTAAGCTTGTACTCAAGGAATATGTTTGGTGTGTAGAACGTGAAATCCTAATTAGTAGAGAACCCACCTAGATATGAACTAAAGACAAGCTATGTACTTAGGAAAATGATAGGGGCAGTTCTTTGTTAGCCATTTGTGCCTTTTTAGCCTTCTATCCCTTGTATTAATTATTATCCGTCTTAGCCCACTTTGAGCCTTTAGCCTTTTCTTTGTAGCCACGATATAAGCCATTATCCCTTAGATTATTAGGCATGACCATATGACCCGCACTTGAATCACAATCCTGAGACATGTCTCGAGCTTGAGTTTGGGGTGGTGGTACCACATATGGGGAATTAAATGGGTAGGGATCGATGTGCTTTGTATTGTAGCACAATTGCAGATGATATATACTTGTAACCCTTTGCCGGGAATGAAAAAAAAATGAAAAAGAAAGAAAAAATGAAAAATTTTGAAAAATCATACAGTAGGAACCGGGAACCCGGATTCGTCAAAACCGGGAACCCGGTTTGCTCCTGTACAAAAAAAAAAAGAAAAAGAAAAAAAATATGAATGAATAAAACATCCGGCAAAGTGGAATTTTTCTGAAAATCATCTTGTTTATAGTGGGTAGACATGGGACGCTAAATTGTTGCGTATATTGGTGAGTGAGAACATCTTTTGAGCGTTAACTCAAGCTCGAGGACATTGTTGATGGTAAGTGAGGAGAGAGCCAAAAGCTCACTTCAAATTTACCAAATATACATCCACACCCGTCCTTAAGCCAATATTATAACCGTAAAGACCTCGTGATTCCTAAGTGCATAGTGAATTTATAATTCTGTTGATAGGGAATACACTAGGTGGAGCGTTCAAAGCGAGTTAGGATTAATGACCACCCTATAGCCATCATACAGAGATGAGTACAAGTGTAACCTTCAAGCATTGCGACTTTAATTTTATGATTGAGATTATTTATGTTTGATGTTGCATGATTAGTGTATGTGTATATTAGTTTCTAGAGTTTGCTATATGAGATTTATTTTGAGAATTGCTTTAGGGTTTATTTGCTAGCTTCTATGTGTTTATACGTTTACTTCTACCCCTTTGTTTTGTTTTACTTTGTCGGGACGACAAAGGTTTGAGTTGGGGGTCTTGATGTCTCCCTAATTGTTCTTATTTTAGACCCTTGGGAGACATCATTTTTGGTGTTTATTTACTTAAATTGATAGACTTTTGGACTTAATATGCAATAATCCGGGATTACCTTATTATTTCTAGCATTTTTAATTTATTAAACTTTTGCGCGTAATATTGGTATTTTTAGTGTAAAGTTTACAGGTTTTAGATGTTAGCTAGCAGAGGAATCCGAGGAGAAAGTCAAAGATCGTGAATTAAGAGTCAAGACTTGAAGACAAATCCCGAAGATATTATTTTTAGAGCTGAAAATCCATTTTCCAGGCCATAGATTGCTGATTTCGAGGTGCTTAAGCGATGATTTAGCTGTTGACCTTTGAAGAGAAATCATTCCTTATCGAGTTACGGAACTTTAGCAACTGGAATGAGGTCAATCGGAGTTGTAACGCATCTGGAAAAGCCGTTTTAGTGAAGGTGTATCAGCAGTTACGGGATTTTGGGCTTGGAAATTGGGCTTGGACATTTAATTAGTCTTTTATTTTCTGGTCCAAGCCCTAGTCCGAATTTATGCTTATAAAAGGAGGTCTGGACTTCTATTTTACACACAATTCACATTCCACAAGATTAAACACCAGAGAGAAGCAACAGAAGGAAGAAAGAAGAAGCTACAAGAGCTGGAGTGGATCTATAGCTCCGTTCGTAGTCATTCCAATTCCGGAAATTAGGTTCTTTCAATTTTAATTTTGTAATCAAATATGAATTCCTTTATTTTTAATTTAGTTTTTAATTTTAATATGAGCTAAGCTTTTCATAGTGCTTGAGAACAAACAATGGGTGAATCCCAATCTTATTAATTAACGAATGTTGAATTTGGGTTTTTATTGAATTAAACTAAATTAGGGCTTTTACTCTTTTCAATAAATTGAGATTATTTTACTGTTTTTAGAGTAGCTAACTAAGAGCAGGTGTTAGTATTTAGGCTATTCCAATTAGTGGCAATTGGATCATCCTGACGGAGGGTTTAAATACAGAACCATTTATTCGAATCTAGGATAGAAGCTATTGATTCTGACGAGCTTAGCTAATCCTAGGGCCAATGAGGTAATAAAACTTAATCATCCAACGGTGGATCATATTTACCCTGACGGGACTAGTGACACTTTAGGATCGCCTTATAGTCCACCCTGACGGGGGTATAAGGAATTTAGAATCCCGACCATTGTAATTGACTAATTTAGCCCTTAAACAACATAAGTTAGGAAGTAAGATTAGGAGGATCCTTGCGTTCTCAAGTACTACATCTCATATTGCGTTTTCACTTATTTTACTTGCGTCTTAGCTTTTACTTGCATTTATAATTTGTCTTTCATTCATTAGCTTTAATAAACAAAATCAAACAAATATTTTATTATCTTTTACATTCATAAGTGCATCAATCACTATTTGTTAGACATTGTGATCAACCATTCCGTCCTTGGAACGAATCTGTATTATCAGATATACTACTTGGGACAACCGTACACTTGCGGTTGTGGTTCGATTTACTTTTTGCATTTATTTTAGAACACACAAAGGACCACCACCAGGCCTTTACTAAACATGATAGTTGACTTGTTAAAGTTCACTTTCTGCCCTGAAGCCATGCAATATTTGTTTATGACATCCTTGAAAGATTCAATCTCCCTATCATTGACTTCCAAAAAGAATAGCGAATCATCCGCGAATAAAAGATGAGTTAGTCTTGTTGCCGATCTTGCTAGAGAAATACCTTTGATATTGACTTCCCGACATTCATAGTTCAAGAGTCCAATTAATCCTTCCGTTAGCATCGAGAAAAGAAGAGGTGACAATGGGTCACCTTGCCTGATACCTTGGGATGGTTTGAATTTTTCAAGTCTATTGCCATTGAATTTGATTTGATAGCTTACCGAGGAAATACAATTAAAAACCAGATTCCTCCATTTCTCACAAAAGCCCAAATTCTCTAATATCTTCATCAGAAAATCCCAATTTACTTGGTCATATGCTTTGGCCATATCTATTTTTGCTGCTCCGTAATGTTTATTTGATCGCCGCTTCGTTTTGAGAAAGAAACCTACCTCTTGAGAAATTAAAATATTGTCATGAATGCTTCTTCCTTTAATAAAGGCCGATTGAGTCGGCGATATCAAGTCATCCATGACCGGCTGAAGCCTCAAAGCCATGATCTTTGCAATGATTTTATAGAAGAAATTGATGCAAGATATAGGCCTAAAATCCTTAATTGATTCTTGACGGTCTCCTTTCGGAATAAGTGATATAATCGTATCATTAATGTAGTCCAATGGCGTATTATAGACGAAAAAATCATGTACCAGCTTGTATATGTCATCTTTTAATATATCCCAAAACTCTTGATAAAAATTACCCGGAAGGCCATCGGGTCCCGGCGCTTTAGATCCCGACATAGCAAAAACAGCTTGCTTAACTTCGTCCATATCTGGAGTACGTATTAAAATGTCATTAGTAGACTCGTCCACTTTACATGGAGTATGTCTAGCCACGTCATCAACATTATAAATGGCACTCCGACTAAAGAGATCGCAGAAATATTCTTGAATTATATTTTCTATATCCTTGACATCATCACACATTCACCATTATTATTCATTAGACATGATATACGATTAATATTCCTTCGTAATGTTGTATTTGCAAAAAAACATTTCATGTTTTTATCACCTTTATTAATATATAAATCACGAGCCTTGTCTGCCCAAAAAGCTTCTTCCTTCTCCCATAACTGATCCATTTCCTTCTTAATCTCAGCTTCTAAGTTGAAATTTTCTTCCGTGGGTTCCCCATCTTGAATTTCTTCGAGAATATTTTGAAACTTCTCAATCATTTTTCTACTATTTCCAAATGTTGATCTACTCCACCCATTTAAAGCTTTACATGTCTTCTCTTTTTTTTTTTAACAAATTCCTTAACGTTTCTGATAATTCTGGATTCATTCCAAGCATTATCCACAATCCCTCTACATTGTGAATTATCTATCCATCTTGATTGAAGAATAAAATTTCTCTTGGGTCTAGGGACCCATTCATCTCTCTGAATAATTAACGGCGAGTGATCCGAACCAATAGCCGGTGGAACTTTGATAATAGTTTGGGGAAATAGATTGTACCAGGTATCTGACGCTAACGCTCTATCGAGTTTTTCCTTAATATTATCCATACCTTTTCTCTTGTTAGTCCATGTGAAAAAACATCCTTTGGACGGGATATCGATCAACGAATTCTTGTTGATAAATTCATTAAATCTCATAACACGTTTAAAGTTGGAAGCTAATTTACCTTTCTTCTCAGAATTCTTAGCAATATCATTGAAGTCACCCGCGATAAGAATTGGTTCTTTAATATTTTGTCTCCATTTAGAGATATTGTCAAAGATCATACCTCGCTCTCCATGGTCATTTGGAGCGTGAATAGTTATTAAGTACCATGGGTTAGTTTTAGGTTCTGATATTAGGCAAATAACATAGTACGAACACGAAAAGAAAATACTAATGTTAAAGTTATTTTTCCAAGCTAATACAATACCCCCGGACCTAGCTGCTCTTCCCCCAGGGTTGATTATATATTTTTTGTCGAAAGAGTTAAGATAGCAAATCGATCGGATGTTACAAGCTTTCACCCGAGATTCCAACAAACACACAAAAGATAATTTAAACTTATCAATAAGGGCGCACATCATTTTCTTAGTCGAAGTCGCCCTTGTCCCTCGACAGTTCCATACTAGCATATTATCCATTAAACCCGGCCGCTTTCACCCCGGGTTGGCCGCTACCCTTATAGTTTGAATAGAGCACGTTTTCCTCCACAAGGGCCCCCTGGGTACTTGCGTCCACTCCAGAATCAGAACTAGTATCATCACCCCTCAAGTGTTCCTCACATCCAGCAACACCACAGTAGTAATACACCCTATTCTCCATTTCACTATCCACAGTCTCATTTGGTCCACAAACTTTAAGGTACTCGTACTCCATAAATTGATTTTGATTTCACCATAACTCTCATAGAGCTCATGTAGAAAGTTCTTTGCCTCCATGATTCGCTGGCCAAGGTCATCAACGTCTTGCATATATATTTTCTTCTTCACCGACTTTTCGCTAGTCCCAGCTGGAACATCTTTCCTCTTCAATTTGTCAGGCCATGTGAACTTCTCGAAATTGTTACTGACTCGCATTCTTGGTGTTAAACGTCCTCCTTGAACCTATTCATCATCTTCACGTGGATGTTGACTGATATGGATTGATTGGGAGTCGAGGGACTGCTCTTCTGGTTCATAAAATTCGTCAAAGGCTTCCTTATCACTGTCATAAACATGCACCACTTGTTTACCCTTCCCTTTGTAGAGGGAAAGATTTCTACCATCTCCAACCTGCTGAACAGCCTTCGTATAGCCCCCTATATTATAATCTACACCCCTTTCCTGCATAAGATTACCAACCTCCGTAATAGTAATACCCTTATTATGATTCTGGACTTTCCATTCTCCAATGGTATTAGAGTTGAGGTTTGTGTAAAAACCAGACTTGCTTTCAATAAGAAAATTCTCATAGTAATACCGAATGTCAGATTCTCTGGCACTCAATATCTCGTAAATGGTTTGGTTGCTTATGATGATGTTATCTCCAAAGTCACCCATCTCGTCTTGTAGGATTTTGAAAAGAGAAGGATAGTTCAAGTTGTTAACTTCAGTTGCTTCATTCATGTCAGTAGATATCCCATACAATTCAGCAAAAGTTAAGGTATTCTCCCGTTTGCGTTTAGAAGATTCACTACCATCTCTCTTACTTGATTCTCCTTGTTCTTTAGTAGACTGAGCACCAGCAATGTTAACTCCTGTATTTAAGTTGTTCGCTTTAGTCACACCCTCCGTTACCAGCATTAGAGTCTCCACCATCGTCGTCATCACCATCATTTCTTCTGTAAGGAAAAAAAATCTCACCACCTCATCAAATACGCCAAACCTGTCTCTTCGTCGAATTATATGGTATGCTTTATCCTCGCTTCGAATTGAAGTATCTTTGTTCCAATTAAAGTATCGATAAGAACCATCACTCCATCGTGGTCTCACCATTCCGATAGTGCAAGCTCCATTGTTATGGCCAAGATACCCGCAGTTATAACAAAAAAGCCCAATACTCTCATACCTAACGGCAACCCACGCTGCTCCCTCGTTCTGCTCCACAAACACACCAGTTTTTAGAGGTAACTGAGTGTTAAACTTCATCCTGAAGCTGATAAAATCAGAAACATCAGCCTCATTTATCGGATGATCAATCTCCTCCAAGCTCCCGATGTAATTCCCAAAAGTCTCCATTGTATCCACCGTATTCTGGGATTTGGCCAACCCATATATTCTCATTGGTGGGTCCTGGTGTGTTATAAAATTAAGTACAGAAAATAATGGAACCACAATACCGCAAGTGTACGGTTGTCCAAGTAATACTCCGACAAGTCGGATTCGTTCTCAGGGATTGGACTGGTATAACCCAAGTGTTCAACGGATAAATAGTAATAATTGCAAATACAGAAAATAAAAGATAAAAGATATTTATTTGGTTTTATATTAATCCTAAGAATGCAAGAAAATAAGATACTGAAAATAAATACTAAAGGACTAAGATGCAGATATGAGCTATACTTGAGTCTCGCTAGGGAATCACCTAAACTTACCTAATTAATGCTTTCGTTAAGGGCAGAACTGATATTTCTATATTAGTCGGGACTCTATAATCTCCTAGCCCCCGTCAGGGTGGACCTAGGAGCTATTCTTAGATGTTACAAACCCCGTCAGGGCGATCATAATCCACCTTCGAATGAATACTATTTTACCCAATTGGCTATAAGGTTAACTAAGTCCGTCAGGATCAATAATTTCTACCTTACGTTTATTATCTAGTTCAGTAATTAAACCCCCCGTCAAGGCGATCACTTCCCCACCAAAGTGAATAGCTTAATTACTATGACCTATCTCCGATTAGCTAATTCATTGATAGTGAAATTAATATAAAATAAGAAACAATATGAAATACCTAATTCAAATTAAACTAGAAACTAATCCCAAATTGAAATACATGAATTAAACAAATTAGGGTTCATCCCATTACGATTCTCAAGTAATTAAGGTTTAACTCATATTGAAAGTAAAAACAATAAAGAAATTAATAATATACATGTTCCTAATAACAGAAATAAATTAAGAACCTAGATAGAGGAATTGGCTTGAACTGTTGTTGGAGATATAGACAGTCTCCAGCTTCTGCTCTTGCTTCCGCCTCTTGACGCTCTCTCTAAGGATGTATATATTGAATGAATTATGAGAGGTCTTTGACTCTCTCTCTAAGGATATTGAGTAAATTGTGAGAGGTACTGAATAATGAGGTCTAAGGGGTGTATTTATAGGTGTTGGAAGACCCTAGGTCGAATTTGCTTTGAGTGGAAGACAAGGCAAAGACTCTTAAATTCGTAGCTCTAAAAGATAAGATTCTGCTGATTTGATTTGGTCATATCTTTTTGAATACTTATCCGTTTGAGAAGTTCCAATATATGAAACTGCTTGTCTTGGAAAGCTCTTTTTATTGGTGCAGACCATTCGTCCAGAATCCTAGCCAATCTTTTATTATGATTTAATTCCTAAAACGTGGCTGGATTTCAGATTTCAAAAGGCAGCTTTATCTTTTCCTCCTTTGAATAAATCTTTACCAAATCTTCTTATTTCCATATAAATCTTCTTTCCTTTCATCTTTATCTTGACTTAGCCTCTAAGTAATTACCATTTATCTCTTTAAAGCTTCACATTAAATAAATAATTAAACCGCATATGCTTAAAAAGAATAAATCAAGAAATCAAGAAATCAAAATAGGAAAGTGTACTCTAAAAATAGAAACTCAACTAGAAATCATTTCCTAACACTCTAAAATACACTAAGACTTTATTCTCACTTTCTCTCCTTGGGTTGGTCTTTCATATAATTCAAGAACCTATTAACTTTGCATTAAAAATAGTCAAATTTACGCACAAAAGCTCAGATTCTGCAAATAGTTAATTTCCAAGGGGAGAAAGTGCAATATGATCAAATAAGCCTAAAAGTCTATCAAATAACTCATTTATTCACCTAAAAGGATGTCTCAAATGGGCTAATAATTAGAACAAATAGGGAGACATCAAGACCCCAAACTCAAACCTTTGTCGTCCCGACAAAGTAAAATAAAAACAAAGGAGCTTTTAGGTGAACGCAGAAGGTAGAATCTAGAAAATAATCCCAAAGCAAAACTTAAAACAAATCTCATATAGTCTAATCTAGGAATTAATATACACCTACACTTATCATGCAAATTCAAATACAAAACAATATCAATCCAAAATTAATTTCACAATGCTAGAAGGTTACACTTATTACTTATCTCAAGATGGTGGCTATAGGGTGTTCCTTGATCTTTACTTGCTTTGAACGCTCCACTTAGAATATTCCCTATTAACTCACTATGCATCTAGGAATCACGAGGACTTTACGGTTTTAGCATAGGCTGAAGGACGGTATGGTATGTATATTTGGTAAATTTGAAGTGAGCTTTTGGCTCTCTCTATCCAAGAGCTTGAGTTTACACTCGAATTACGTTCTCACTCAACCCAATTGACGCGCTTAATTAGCGTCCCCAAATTAACCCAATAAGCACTAAGGATGATTCACTTAAAAATTTCCACTTTGCCGGTCCGAATATGTATATTCTTTTCAAATCATTCGTTTTTTTTTATAGCTATGACTCTCTTTATGATGTTGAGATATCATGCTATTTTTCACAGTTATGCCTATTCATAACTTGAGCTCGAAGCTTCTTTTCCATTCACTATTACCCCGGCAAAGGGTTACAATACAAATAACTTGTGAATCATCATCAAAATATAGCACAAAGCATCATTGATAAGCTCAAAAATCCCAACCCAATAAATTCCCATATGGTGGACCCACCACCCCAAACTCAAGCTCAAGACAGGAAGTCTCAGGATCGTGATTCAAGTGCGGGTCATATGGTCATGCCTAACAATCTAAAGGGAAATTGGCTTATAATGTGGCGACAAAAGAAAGGCTTAAAGGCTAAAAATTTGTCTAAGAAGGATACAATTAATTCAGGGATAGAAAGCCAAAAAGGATTCAAAGGGCTAACAAAGAACTGCCTCTATCATTTTCCTATCTACACAACTTGCTTCTAGTTCATACCTAAGTGGGTTCTCTACTCATTTAGATCTCGCGTTCTACAAACCACCTATTATCCTTAAGCACAAGTTTACTTCTTTTGCATTGTTCATTAATTTTTCCTATCAATTACCACATATTTGCATGCAATCAAAGTTCAGTTTCATACTAACTCCTAAAGTCAACTATTTTCTATCATAAATTTATAAAAAGCATGCTTGATGGGGGCATTTAAAACACTCTACAGCTCTACAGTCAAAACATTCCTCAAACTAAATTTAAAAAAAAAAACTGTAAAACACATAAAATTGGGATGAGGCAACGAACCCCACCCCAAACTCAAAAATGAGTCGTGTCCCCACGACTCGAAAAAGACTCAAGAAAGCAATTAAACAAATAAAACAAATAAGAAAGGGATAGGAAAACATATCTGAACCAGCACGAAGCTGGTTTCCATGGTTGCGTGTAGGTTGAGCTCCTTGTGTTGCGTAGGTGGCATGTTGAACACTGCTCACTCCACGTAATATGATTTGCATAAGCTCCCACTCTTTTGTGATTTTCCTATGGGTTTCAACACCTCTTCATGATTATCCTCCCAAAATTCTTTCAACTACATCTTTCAACACCCAAAAGTTTAATAAGATGTTCTCCAACTTCTTCTTCCTCTCCATGGTATTCTTGTCTTCCCAATCTTCGACATCTCAATGAACCCCAAACTCAAAACTTCAAATAATCAAAAACTAGAGAAGAGTTTTGAAATTTGATGTTTTGAGGATTTGTAATGAAGGATTATGGTGTTATATGAGATGGGTAATGGATATGTAATGGCTTGGGGAAGGTTTAATGAATAAGAATGCTGCTTTGATGAAGAGGCTAAAGCTTGAAGGAGAAGAATTCTTGATTTTCGTGAAGGATTGTGGTGTTGGATGTGTGTTTGGAATGGATTAGGAGGAAGGATTTGATGTTCTTTGGTGTTGTAGTGGTCTTTGCGCAGGTATATAAGGGTTAGGATCTGGAAAATTCGTGTTGGGGGAGGTTAGGGTTTAGTCTTGACAAGGTAAGAAGTTGAACGGGCCTAAAACTCCTCACAAACCGCCATGGCGCGGTGCACCGGGCCTAAGCCGCGGTGTACCGCAGCTTCTGTTGTTTCGTTTTTTCTCGATCCTGTCTTGACCCCGTGCTAGCACCCCGTGGCACGGGTTTTTGCCCTGCGGTGTAGGGGTGCGGTGCATGGGGTAGTCCGCACCAACTCCGTCAAAAAACCCGCGGTACCTAACCCGTGGTACGGGTTTTTCCCTCCTGCGGTATACCGGACATCTCACGCGGTATACCGGACCGCGCATCAAATTTTTTTTTCTCCTTTCTGTATAAAACCCGTGGGGGCCACCCCGTGGTACGGGTTTTTCAGGCGCGGTATACCGGGGGTCTGGTGCGGTGCACCGGACCGACCTGCGAATTTTTCCAAGTGATTCCTTTTTTCGTTTCCTAGCACCCCAAACTCAATTCCTGCACCAATAACACACTACCTTTCTCATTTCTCTTAAAAGTAGACACTAAAACTCGACAAAAACTTAAAGCAATTAAAACATGGGTTGTCTCCCAAGAAGCACTTTTGTTTATTACGTCTTTAAGTTCGACGCGTTACCTTCCTTGAAGATGGTATTGAGGCCCTTGCGGTTCTCCTCCGCTTAAATCCGCCTCTTCCTTGGCATGTAAGCTTAAGAACTTTCCCACCTCGAATGCTATTCAATCGATCTTTGAAAGGGGGTGGGTAAGTACTTTGTTTTGCCTTTTTATTTTCACGACGAAACTCCTTTTCCCCCACACAATAGTAGATGACCGTCCTCAACGGCATAAGCTCATTTGTATTCCTCGTTTCAATCTCATATTCCTCTTTAAAATGTGGTGGGTAGGTGCTCCTCCTTGCCGCTTTACTCTCGCGGTGTGGCACCTTGCTTGTATAGCACATGTCTGAACTTTGTGGTGGTGGAGGTAATTCGAAATTTTCAGCTTTAATCTCTTTCATGATTCGGGGTAGAGATGGTAATTGTTGAACTTTTTGTGGTGGAGATTCAACTTCTGTTTTAGTGTGAACCTTGAATTCAATTAATTCTCCAACCACTTCAGATTCGTCTTCGCTGTCAACCCAATCTTCCACTATTACCTCGTCATATTTTCGCTTTGTAATTTCTGTAACCTCGATCACCACCTCTTCTTGTTTGTGTTCTACATCTTGATCATGCGCATACATCATAGGAATAGCAATTTCTGTGTTAACTTCTAAGAATTGCGTTGCTACTCCTTCTTCTACCGTGCTAACAAAATTTTCAGCCACATGGTGGTCTCCATTTATAATCGGCACGGTGGTCGTATCACTATCACTAATATTGTATTTCCACACTTCTTCCTCAACTACTTTAAGTTGGTTTCTTTCATCCCTTGGGGGAGTTGAATCCAAAAGCTTACTACTCCTGGCATTATATTTGTCTATTGCTTGTTGAAATTTAGCACTGCTTTCCTCACTCCTTCGAAGGTATTTAGCAAGTGTTTCATTCATATCAGCCAGGGTAATACGTGGAGGTTGTGGACTGTTGTATCTTTGATGATAGTGATACGGGAGTTGTTGTTGATTATTCCCGATCCATTGGTTGTTCCAATTTTGCTCTTGCGGGTGTTGATAAGGTTGTTGGTAGAAGTTACTACCCCATTGTTGTTGTCCCGAAGAGTCTTCCCAATAATCATATGGATCGGGATCTAGGTAATGTCCTCTATACATCTTTCAATTAAATCTCTTGAACATTACCTAAATGAAGAACCTGTAAAAGAAAACAAAAACAAAACCAAGCGTAAAACTGAAAAAGAAAAATAAACAATTAAAACTACTTAAAGATTAAACACCGGGGTCACACGCTGCAATCCCCGGCAGCGGCGCCAAAAACTTGGTGGGTCCTGGTGTGTTATAAAATTAAGTACTGAAAATAATGGAACCACAATACCGCAAGTGTACGGTTGTCCAAGTAATACTCCGACAAGTCGGATTCGTTCTCAGGGATTGGACTGGTATAACCCAAGTGTTCAACGGATAAATAGTAATAATTGCAAATACAGAAAATAAAAGATAAAAGATATTTATTTGGTTTTATATTAATCCTAAGAATGCAAGAAAATAAGATACTGAAAATAAATACTAAAGGACTAAGATGCAGATATGAGCTATACTTGAGTCTCGCTAGGGAATCACCTAAACTTACCTAATTAATGCTTTCGTTAAGGGCAGAACTGATATTTCTATATTAGTCGGGACTCTATAATCTCCTAGCCCCCGTCAGGGTGGACCTAGGAGCTATTCTTAGATGTTACAAACCCCGTCAGGGCGATCATAATCCACCTTCGAATGAATACTATTTTACCCAATTGGCTATAAGGTTAACTAAGTCCGTCAGGATCAATAATTTCTACCTTACGTTTATTATCTAGTTCAGTAATTAAACCCCCCGTCAAGGCGATCACTTCCCCACCAAAGTGAATAGCTTAATTACTATGACCTATCTCCGATTAGCTAATTCATTGATAGTGAAATTAATATAAAATAAGAAACAATATGAAATACCTAATTCAAATTAAACTAGAAACTAATCCCAAATTGAAATACATGAATTAAACAAATTAGGGTTCATCCCATTACGATTCTCAAGTAATTAAGGTTTAACTCATATTGAAAGTAAAAACAATAAAGAAATTAATAATATACATGTTCCTAATAACAGAAATAAATTAAGAACCTAGATAGAGGAATTGGCTTGAACTGTTGTTGGAGATATAGACAGTCTCCAGCTTCTGCTCTTGCTTCCGCCTCTTGACGCTCTCTCTAAGGATGTATATATTGAATGAATTATGAGAGGTCTTTGACTCTCTCTCTCTAAGGATATTGAATAAATTGTGAGAGGTACTGAATAATGAGGTATAAGGGGTGTATTTATAGGTGTTAGAAGACCCTAGGTCGAATTTGCTTTGAGTGGAAGACAAGGCAAAGACTCTTAAATTCGTAGCTCTAAAAGATAAGATTCTGCTGATTTGATTTGGTCATATCTTTTTGAATACTTATCCGTTTGAGAAGTTCCAATATATGAAACTGCTTGTCTTGGAAAGCTCTTTTTATTGGTGCAGACCATTCGTCCAGAATCCTAGCCAATCTTTTATTATGATTTAATTCCTAAAACGTGGCTGGATTTCAGATTTCAAAAGGCAGCTTTATCTTTTCCTCCTTTGAATAAATCTTTACCAAATCTTCTTATTTCCATATAAATCTTCTTTCCTTTCATCTTTATCTTGACTTAGCCTCTAAGTAAATACCATTTATATCTTTAAAGCTTCACATTAAATAAATAATTAAACCGCATATGCTTAAAAAGAATAAATCAAGAAATCAAGAAATCAAAATAGGAAAGTGTACTCTAAAAATAGAAACTCGACTAGAAATCATTTCCTAACACTCTAAAATACACTAAGACTTTATTCTCACTTTCTCTCCTTGGGTTGGTCTTTCATATAATTCAAGAACCTATTAACTTTGCATTAAAAATAGTCAAATTTACGCACAAAAGCTCAGATTCTGCAAATAGTTAATTTCCAAGGGGAGAAAGTGCAATATGATCAAATAAGCCTAAAAGTCTATCAAATAACTCATTTATTCACCTAAAAGGATGTCTCCAATGGGCTAATAATTAGAACAAATAGGGAGACATCACTCATCCACACATATGAGTTAACCAAATTGAATTGAGAGATATTAGTTTGATCCTCCCACTTGCATAGCAGCACGTGCATAGATTGAATGAGAGTTGGCCTTAAGAAACCAAAGTCTCTCAGCTTCTTCAGCTTCTTCTAGGGTAATCTTGAAAATGTTAGAACCTAATTCTTGAAAGAGAATACGGCAATTGATGCCCCAAGAGTCGATAACTGCCTTACGAAATACACCCAACGGGAAAATTCTAGAGGAGATGATCTTCGCCACAAAGGGGTGTTCCTCAACAATGGTTCGAATAGCCGGTGTTTTAGTAGCTAATGATAAGACAACAATTTTTTGAAGGTGTCACTTCTGGTTTTAGAGAGAGGGAGATCATGTTTATGTACATTGGCCATGGTTGGAAAGAAATTAGAGAAGAAATATTTTCAAAGTAAGATTGTTCTGTACTGGAAGTAGGGTTTTATCTTAATACTGCTGATCACACGTTTATATAGAAGACCTTTCAGAAGAAAATTGTTGTAAAGCTTGGCGTGAAGAGAAACTCTGCAGATGATTAATTCCAAATGTCCTCCATATGATGATGGAGAGAGGAATATGCTTCTTGGGACTCTCATTCTGCCGTGATAATGAACACGGTTAAACCTTGGTAAGATAAACACCCTATAAGAGTAAAATACGAAGCGTCCGTATCTATGAAACCTAGTCTGATAAGTAGAAAAAGAAATATAAAACCATCTTGCGTAACCCAATTGAATCCTTATCGCTTGGATGAATAAAACCACCAATAGAAGATCAGCCATGTAAGCGTAATAGGTTATGCTAGAGTAGCCCCTTGATAGGTTAATCAAAATATTCCCATAAACATCCACACGCTTAAAACCTAAATCACATTCTCTCTCCTCTCTATTTTATTTCTCTTTCATGCAGTTTCTTTTCTCCTTCACGTGAAAAGTCTTTCCCTGCAAAGTTTGCTCGTGAAGACAGCTTTGTGGTTGAAGCTTCGGCGATGACAGCTTCCGGCGCGTCGCTCGTAGAGATTCCTAATGGTGGATCTGGAGATTCGCGGTGGTGGTGCTGCCGTTCGTGGAGATTCGCGGTGGAGGATTTGGAGATTTGCAGGACTTCTGGGTTTTCAGGGACTAATCTTGCAAATTAATTTTATGAATGTTGTGGCTCTTAGCTGTTATAGTGATGTTAAAGTAATTAAGGGCGAACTTGAAATAATGATGATGGGAAGTCAACGTACATCGGCAATAGTATCTAACGAGTCACGAAAGACGGAGAAGGCTTTGAATCAGTGGTAAGTACATGTACGTTCTTTCATGAGATATTCAGCAAAAGTTTATCTACTATCACCAACATCAACATGATCAATAACTTTTTTATTTTTTTTTTGTCGATAGGATCAATAAATTTATTATAACTTTATTATCCTCCTTCTGCTTTCTTTGTTGATTCTCTTTATTAACTTTCCACCATTTAACTTCCCACCAGTCAATGTAATAATTTTTTCTTTTTTCCTTTGGTCAATTAATGTAATAATTTTTATAATAGTAGTTTTAATTTCTTTTGGTCAATGAATGTGATAATTTAAGTATAGGAATTTAAATAAATCAAGAAAAAAAATTAAACTTAATAACTTTTTTCGCAGACTCAGTAAAGTTACTGAGCAAATGAGCATGCTCAGTAAAGCGACTCAACAAAAAAATTGAATACTCAGCAACTTTTTCCGACACTCAACACTTTTTCGATACTTAAAAACTTTTTTTATTCCCAGTAACTTTTTCCATACTCAGAACTTCATGCTTAGTAACTTTTTCCATGCTCAGTAACTTTTTCCATGCTCAGAACTTCATGCTCAGTAACTTTTTCCATGCTCAGAATTTTTTTGGCGGTGGTCGACGGTGATCGGTGGTTGTGGTCGAAGCTGGAAATTATTGATAGTTAATGAAGGAGGAGAGAGAAAAATGATACAGAAGTAGAAATATTAATGGTAATGGAGGAGAGAGAGTAATGGTATTGGAGGAAAGAGAATAATCTATTTTTTTGTCTTATATGCATTATAAGGGTAGTAATGACAATAGGCATCTTAGAGGCCTCTTTGAAGGAGAGAGGCATAGCCTAGTTCATTTGTGGCACTAAGATGGTCTTCAAGACCCCATGGGTAATTGACCCTAATATTATTGGTCGAATGGTTTGAGTCGACCCGGTTACTAAAACTCGAACGCGAGGAACTTTACGATAATTGCGGTCGAAGTGGATTTAGACAAACCCCTGGTATCGATTATACGTATTGAAGATCATCTGAAAAAAATTGAGTACAAGAAACTCCATTTAATTTGTTTTAATTGTGGTAAGTTTTGGGCATGTGCGAGGGGATTGTTCGCGCACTAAGGGAACTTCAGGGGATGAAAGTGAGGGTGTTTATAATACCAAACCGGAGGCTACAAATGCTAGTTGGTTGGGTAAGCCTACTTCCATGTATGGGAAGTGGATTTCAGTTGAAAGAGAAAGGAGTCATCCACGAAGTAACGGGGGTCCTCAACAACAGAGAGCAAATATAAAGGGAAACAAAACAAGGGTGAAAAGAGGGGTTGTGACGCCGATTAAGAAGAAGTCGGGAAGTTATAATGAGAATAACACAGGGTACAGATTCGAAGACTTGGTCACTTTTGACATTGGGGAGACTAGTGAAAATAATCACCAAAGAGAGGAAGCAATTGAGCAAATGGGACTAGTTAGTACTAGAGAAAAAGTGGGAGATGATTTTGTTCAGGGAAGGATTACTGTTCCAAAGCATAATGTTGAGTTGGTAACTGATAGGTTAGATGGGGGTTTCTTCAAGTCTAAGAAACAAAGGGTGTGTGATGGTTAGATGGTGGGACCGGCCCCAAAACGCATAGATAAATCAGGTAAAATGAGGGAGTAAAAGGTTCAAAAGAGGCATCCAGTAGACAGGAGTGGGACTGACGAGAAGATTAATATAGATGTTATTAGAGAGGACGTAATAATGGTGGATAGTTCCAATAAGGTAGAACACGCGGGTGAGGGAGTTACTTACAGGGAGAATTCGGATCGGTTAGCTGCTGCAGGCAGGGACCTTATCGCAATTACAGAAACTGTGCATTCAAATGGTGGGGCTGATGTCACTGGTATGAGCAGTGAAGGAGTTTCTACATATTTCAGACTAGGCCTGAACTTCTTAATTCTCGAGACAAACAACAGATTTCACAGCAGATTTTGTCCGAGGACTCGCTGCATGGATGCGGAAACCGGGAGTAGCCCTTCAAACTCCAAGGACGTGCAACTGGTGCCATCAAAATACATCATGTGGAGGATAACAATACTAGGCAGGCGGAGGAGTAGAAAACCGAGGAACGTGTGCTTAAAGAGTGTTTTGCAGATATGGATTACAAAGATTTTTTCTTAAATGGTTCCGATGAGGGTAATTCACCACGACCAAGTAACGATCTTAAGGAGCTTGAAACCTTTGGAAACTTAGTGATGGAAGATGAGGAGAGTGGGACAACCCAGGATATTTGAGTGTCGCACGCATCTTATTTTTTTCCTTCCCGATCTTTGGGTTTACTTTCTATACTTCTTGTTTCTTTATGTCTTTTACACCTAATATTCTTAACGGGAATTGGTCCTTGTCTAATTACCCTATTAATATATTATTTTAGAACTGTAGATGTGCTAATAGTGCAGGTATTAGAAGAGCATTTAAAAATATTAGCGAGCGTCATAAACCTCTCCAAGAAATTGGTGTGGAGACAAAGGCGGCGGGTTCGGAAGCTACAATATTATCAAGTCTCTTCGGATGGCTAAATCGCTTAGAGTTGATGCAATTGGCTTTTCTGGAGGCATCTGAATTCTCTGCAATAATGAGGATATTACGGTCCAAATTTTATAGGCAAGCAAGCTAGGAATTGTGTTCGTATTTCTAAAGTCTTGTGTGTTTCTTAGATTTTATCTGTAGTTTACACAAGCCTAAAGCATGGATTAGAGAGTTTCTATTGGATGCATTGGAGGAGGCCTAAAATTTTTTTGGAACCATGGATGGTTGTGGGTGATTTTAATTATATTGGTATTCATGATGATGTTTTGGAAGGGTTGGAAGGTATGACACGACAAATGGTTAAGTTAGAGAATTGGATGGACCAGTGTAGCTTGTAGGATCTGGGTATCGATGGACCTAGGTTCACTTGGAGTGACTCTAGGAATACAGGGTTGATAATTTTGAACGCTTGGATAGAGCCTACAACAACCGATTTTGAATCAAAATATTAGGTTCTACAACAGTCAGGCATCTACCCCGAGTATATTAGGATCATGTCCCCATAATTATTACTCTAGCACATCCAGGGACACCTCATGTGAATATCAGATGCTTCCATTTTGAGTCAGCTTGGTATCGTCACAAGAGCTTCAGAAGCCTGGTGGAAGATAAGTGGATTAAGTAAGGACAATCACTGGAAACGAACAATGAGGTGTTAAAGCAGGAGTTAGAGTTGTGGAAGTTTGATACCTTTGGATATCTATTACGGATATTCAAAGGCTTTGAAACGTTCTTACAACGCGTCGCTAGTGAAGCTAGAGAATAGATTAAGTGGTGAATTTGAGAGTTCGCTTGAACAAGAGGTCATACGTTAGTTTCAACGAGCACGTCAGATTGGGTTAATTCGGGAGAGAGAAATACGAGGTTTTATCACCGGGCTACGTAAGTAAACAAGAGAAGAGGTGGTGAATTGCGTATTAAAAAGATAGCCACGCATGGATTGATGAAAACAAGTCCGAAAGCGTATAGGGTTAGAAGTTTTTATGAGGAGCTCTTCTCGCATGAAGAGGATAGCCACAAATATTCTGAGTTACCACGCCTACCGACTTTTACAACAGGGGCTATTGTGTCACTTATGGAGGCTATTTCGGATGTTGAAGCTCGCATAACCATTTTTCGATTAGTTTGATTAATGTGAGTTATAAGACTTTTATGAAAGTTTTGGTGAACAGAATGCGCCCTTTAATGGTAGATTACACTGGACCTTTTTGGAGTAGCTTCTTACCACATAGCTTATGATAAACTACGATGGAATTTCACAAAGATTCGCTAGATTCACCAAGGGTACCTGAGATGTGGGTGTCTCTAGTTATCGGGTGGATGGTTGATAACGAGTTGAGTGTTCTTTGGCGTAGTTCTCCTTTGCCCCCGATCAAACCAGAGAGATGGATATGCCTATCCACTTTCTAAATCAATCAAGGTACGCCCTGTGGCTAGGAATGGTCTTCCCAAGATGATAGGATATTCCTATCCGCTTCGTAATCAAGTATAACAAAATCACACGGAAATATAAAATTACCTACTTTGACGAGGACATCTTCAATCTTTCCTTCAGGGTGAGATAGGGATCTATCCGCCATTTCTATGACCATAGTAGTAGGATTTGCAGATCCAATCCTCAATTTTTCAAACACTGACCAGGGCATGAGATTTATACTTGCACCTAAGTCATACAAAGCTTTCCCAGTCCGCTCTTTACCAATAGAAATAGGAATATTGAAACTCCCAGGATCTTCCAACTTCGGAGGCAACTTACTTTGACATATTGTGCTACACTCCTCTGGCAAAACAATCATCTAATTAACATAGTATTTGAGTTTATTAGAAAGCACGTCTTTCATGAATTTTAGATATTTGGAATATTTTGGATGACTTCTACAGACGGCAAATATATATGTAATTTTCTCACCATGTCCATGAACTTCTTGTACTCTTTGACATTGTTCTTTTTTTGGACACGTGATGGAAAGTAAGGGGATGACATTTATCATTCACGACCATATCTTTCTTCGTACTCTCCTTTGTAGCCTTTATAGGCTCCTCTATCACATCTTCACTCAAATCATCAACCACATCTTCAACTACCGCTTCATAAACATATTAAATTACAACAAGTTCTACTTCATTTTTAACCAAATCCTTTACCTCTTTTGGCATGACATTTCTCTCTTTCTACTTCATGATTGGGAAAGTAGGTGGTGGGAGTTGCTTCCCACTTCTGGGAAAATTTGCTTTACACTTTTCAAAGTGACGAGAAATCTCGATATCACTGGGTAGTTGTCCTTGTGGGCACTGATTTAGCTATTTTGCAATTTGGGAATCTTGATTCTCAAGGGTCTTGAACGCAGCAGTCTGGTCATCTAATTGGGCTTTGAAAGATTGATGATATTGTTGCGCTTTTTGTGAAATAGAGATAAGTGTTTGTAAAGCTTGTGAACGTCCAATGCACCTTCTTGAGGATGAGCAGGTAAAGCTTTCTGATTCATACTTTCTGTGTAAGCATCTTGTACAGGTTGTTGTGATGGTTTCCATAATTTTGTCCCCCTTGGTTATTATTTTGTGGCCTTTGCTGATAGCTATTCCCTTCAGGTCGTGGCTGATATGCATAAGTAGGATTTGCGGCCCCATTCAGATTTGAATATTGGAAACCAGGATAATTTCTGTTTGGATGATAACCTTGACCACCTGAATTATAGTTCCCTTGGTTGGAAACGAACATTACAGATTCTGGATAAATTTGACAATTCCCCATTCATGATCCTCTACTTCACAATTTGAGCACCCGTAAATTTCTTGCTTAACGTTCACAACACCTCTTCTACCCGTAAAACCTTCTTTGACAACCAAAGTAAGCTATTTCAAATTTTTCTCAAGTGTATTCTTAAATTTGTTCTCTAATGAAGAGAACTTTTCATCAATTCCAGCACCACTATCTCGATATACTGCACCTCGGGTAGGTATTCTCATGGTATTCCATCCCATCTCATTTTTCACTGTTCGGTCTAATATTATTTTTGCATGGTTTGGCATTACCTGTAAGAATCCTCCTCCACATAACAAATCTAAATCTTTTCTAGAATGTCCCTCAAGGCCTTTATAAAAGATGGACATCTGTTGTTCTTCAGAAAAACCATGATCTGGTACTCTTCTTAGGAATATTTTAAATCTTGTCCAACACGTACCTAGGGGTTCACCTTGTTCTTGCTCAAGAGTCTCAATTCAAGTTGTGCGTTCAACCTCATATTTCTCAGATAATAACGGTCAAAGAACGCTGTTTGTAGCTCATCCCAATTAGTGATTTGACCTCTTTGTTGTTGATCATGCCACTAACTTGCTCCATCTATAATGATAAAACTAAAAGTCGCGAAGTACATTCATTCTCTAGTCACACCATGTGTAATATACGCATTGCATATCTGTATAAATTTCTATACAACATTAATTTCATCTTCTCCAGACACTTCTTGAAATTTTCCAAAGTCTCGGAATTGATTTAGCCTACCCAGATTGGGTATAAATCTAGCAACTTGAATATTTGTAGGGTCAACACCTATTTCAGGTGCTCTGAATGGTTGTTGTTCAGGAGTTTTCACGAACCATGTATAGTATCTTAATTGATATTGCGCATTTCTTATAGGTGGGGGTTGTACCTCTTGATTCTGTGGGACTATAGGGTTCCCATGCTCGCAACTTCCACCCGAAGATTGTTATTGTTTAGCGCGGCCATTTCTTTCTTTTGCTACGTCTTTCTCTTTCCCTTTTCCAATAAGATCTGAGTAACGCCTCGGTATCCAAGGACATGCTCCAAAACCTAAGAGACCTGAAAAGACAAAAACAAACAAAAAGCGTAAAACAGAAGAAAAAAACAACTAATTCTACTAAAAGGAATAAACACAGGGGTCACACGCTGCAATCCCCTGCAGAGGCGCCAAAAACTTGGTATGTCCTAGAGTGTAATAAAAATCAACACTAAAGAAGAGAAACGACTACCGCAAGTGTATGAGTCGCCCAAGTAATAAGTAAGTAAAAATGGGATATATCGTCTTCATAGGGATTGCAAGGTGAAATAGTAATGTTTAAACGATAAATAGAACTAATTGTGATGCAAAGTAAATAAATAAAAGATAGATAAAGATATTTTTGTTTAATTTTTGTTTAGTTTTTGTTTAATGAAAATATTAAATGCAAGAAAGTAAATTGGCTAGATTACATGAAAAGACAATAAAGTAAGGACTAAAGGATTACGCAAATATGAGAGGTATACTTGAGTCCCGCTAGGGATCTACCTAAATTCATATATCTAATACTTCCATTTAAGGGTCAAGTTGGTAATTCTATATTAATCGGTACTCTAAATCTCCTAACTCCCTCCCGGGTACACTTAGAAGCTATCCTACAATATTACAAACCCCATCACAATAATAAGCTACGTTAAGATGATAAAGACATTTACCCAATTATCTACGCGGTTAATCAAGCCCGTCAAGATCAATGACGAATACCATAGTGATCAACTTAATTACTAATACATATTTCTGTTTGGCCAAATTAAAAATAGTAAAGAAGCATGAAATAATAGTCAATATGAAATACCTAACTTGAATTAGATTGAAACACAACCCCGAATACGAAATTATTAAATATATTAAACTAGGGTTTAACCCATTACGCGATTCTCAAGTACGAAAGTGTTTAGCTAACAGTCGAATTAAAATCAGAAAAAAATTTAATTAAACACATGTTTCCTAAAAACAAAAAGAAAAGATAAAACCTAATTAAAGGTATGCTCTGAGTTGTTGGTTACAGAAAAGAGATTCTCCAGCTTCTGCCTTCAGAATACTTATTAATGAGGCTTAAGAGGTCTTATATAGAGCTTAGAACGGATGGGCTCCTATTAGGCTTAATTAAATGAATTAGGGCCCAAGTCCATTTTACAATTCCCGCATTTGCTGAACACACTTCAGTAAAATAGGAATAAATGTTGACTCACTTGTCCAAATCACCTGATTTCAATTCCTATGCGACACTACTCGGAGTTGCATACTTTTCATTTGAACCACCAGTTCTTAATCTGTACTATTTGTGCTCGGGGAATTTAATAAGTGACTACTTCCTCAATCTGAAAATTCTTCTCTTTTACTAAATTGTGTTCTTTCTCTCTTTTGACACTTCCTTTTTCTCTTGGACTTTAAACTTCACTTCTTCTCTCCATCTTGGTGTCTTATAGAATCGATGTACCTAATAACTTCACACTAAACAAACAAATTAACGCATAAAAGCTCTAACAGTAACAATATTATATTTCCAAAGGAAGAAAGTTCATAATTGCATATTAAGCCAATAAATCAACTAACTAAGTCCAATTTATACCTAAAATGATGTCTTCTAAGGGTATATGTTTATCACAAAAAGGGATACATCAGTACCTTGGCCCAAATGTGTAAGAGTTAGTTGAAGCTTCCCAAAAGCATTGACTATTAGGGTATTTGTGTCCCTATTATTTTGAACGCAGCAGAGTGCTTGTTGATATTATTGTTAATCCTCATATTGTGTTGTGTCAAAGTCTAGAAAGCTTGCATGGGTTTATCGGTATCGAATCCTTATTAAGGATGTTGCGACGAAGCTTTCGGTTCTAGATATTTGGCATAAGTATCATAGGTTGGTTGCGGTGGTGGTGCTAGCTTGATATAACCTTGGATTCCTTGAAAAGGACCTTCAGATATCTGGTGGAAATTGTTATGTGGAGGTCATTGTCGGTAATAATTACCTTGATTCACGACCCTATTCAGATTAGACCATTGAAGGCTCGGATGGTTGCGATTCCCTTGCTGAATCCCAGTATTATCCGAGTGGTATTCCCACGATTCGACATAAACACACTGATTCCGCATTTCCTTCACACTCTTCCCATACATGATTGTTGATCCCAAAACACAGACAACCTTGTTCTTCTTGCACTACCATCAAATCGTTTTGTTCACCTTGGAAACCTTTCTCGATTGTAAGTGCCAAGTGCTTCAATTGATTCTCCATCGCATAGTATTTAATGTCTATATTAGTTTTACTATCTAAACGCAGTGTACCTTTTGTATTTGTAATGGGAGCACACAACTGTGGCCAACTCCTCACGGTCATAACTATCTTTTCCATACCAACTGCGACTTCCGTAAGCTCCATAATCACAAAACCTCCTCCAAGTTTATCTATCCTTAATATTGAATCTGAGTTGATGCCTTGATAGAATATCTCTAATTGAAGTGATGGGAGTATAACCAAGAAGTGGACATCTGGATATTTTTTGTAGAAATCTTGTCCATGCCTCTCCTACACTCTCTCCATTATCTTAAAAAAACTTGCAAGTGCCATTTGATCCTTTATTCTCATACTTTGCAGATAATAGCAATCAAAGAATTTGACTTAGAACTCATCCCATGACGTAATCGAATCAGATGGTTGACTATCCAACCATTCAGTTGGACCTCTGGTCTAGAAAAACGGAAACGTGAAGTAATACAGCTGCTCGTGTGTAATTATTTGAGTACTATAGGCATCACAGATCTGCATAAACTTCTGAATCGGCCTCACCGAATCTTCTTGTGCTGTACCACTGTAGTGCACAAAGCTCATGAATTGACAAAGCACACCCTGACTGGGCTTGAATCTTGCAGCTTGGATCACTGAATATCTTGGCATCTAATATCATTCTTTTAACTAAGAGTTCCACATTTAATATATAAATTACACCTAAAATGCTCTAAAGGTAACAAAACTCCAAAACAAGGTAAGAATTGAGAAACTATCAAATAATGAGGAAAAATCTCCCAGTTAAGAACATATACACCTCAAATGATGTCTCATGACTATATTATTTTATCACAAATATGGAGACATCAATTTCATAATCTACTCAAATTAAATTTTGTCTATATTTCTCAATTTTTTTAATAAAGAAGCTCCCACGTGCATAGTACAAACTTCAAGGCCGACTAATTTTTTTATTATTTTCTTGCTTAAAAATATTCCTTCAACACCACATGTATAATCTAAGATTAGAGTCATGCTTTCATAGGTTGTTGATCAAGTTAGTCTTACAAAGTAGATTTATATCATGAATCTTTTTATGTATATAACATTAACAATTTGGACTAGTGGTGGTGGTCTAAATGCAAGATGTAGGTTTTTTGTGTCAATAAATCACAAACTTGTCACTATTGACTCAATATAACATTTGTTGTGACTTTTTCTCATTATTTCACCCCAGAAATAAAGTCCTTTATGCATTGTGCATAGTGTAAGTTTTTATTCTTGCTTCCATAGGTTGTCAATCATATTATTACAAAGAACATAATGTCTGGTTGTTGTATATCATGAATGTGATTGATTATTAATGTTGATAGTTTGTCAGAGTGGTCTAGGGTGTCATATTTTGGTTCTTATCTGAAATAGCGTTGGTTCAAATTTAAATCCCATAATTGTCATCACTAGCTCAATTTCACAATTATCACTTTTACCATTCTTTTCCCATAAACAAACTTTTACAATACCACTCGCATAATGTGAGTTTCGATCCCCACTTCAATAGGTTGCATATCATAGTGGTTTTACGAAAAACAAGTTAATTAACATAATTAATGTGTTCAAGTCTACATCATCACACTTTGGGCTAGTGGTCTAAGGTGATAGATTACACTTTGTAAGGGTGTGGGTTGGATCCCATATTTCGTCCTATCGATTTATCCATATAAAAAGAAACTAGAGAGATAAATTTTCACAATATAATTATAATTTTTTTTAAATCATTGAGGTTGGATATTTCATTAAAACTATTTAGGGGCAGATTTATAAAATGAAAAATTAAAGAGACAAAATAGGATAAAATAAATAATATAATGTACTAAATATTAAATTAAAATTATATACAACCTAAAATACAACCCTAATCTCACTTTATAATCACAATCTACACCATTCACAACTCTCTTCCTCTCAGCCGACACCCGTGCCTTCATCGCATTCTCAACCGACACATTCTCTCTCTCCTCTCTCTCTATCTCTCTCTCTATTATATATGTACAACGAGTTACTATGGTAATGACGCTTGTACATTAATGGATCAACAACACATATCCTTAAATCACAGATCGACCATCTTACCTTCGTCAATGACATAAATTGGATTTTACAGACTATCTCAACTCATCATTGGATATATGATCATCTACAATTCTCCTCTTATAATCTCTTTATAAAAAAATTATAGGTATGTTTTTATTTGACATTTTCTTTTGACTGGATAAATAGATTCTAGATATATTGTTACTCTGATTATCGATTTGAAATTGATGTATTCGTCCTATGTACATATATATATAAGTGAAAGATTGATTATAAGTTTTGATTCATTGTAAATTTTTAACTTTAAAAATATTACAATGATATCATTATGTAAAACTTAAAAGGTACTTAAATTTATTGTCATTTATTTTTGTTTTTCAAAATGATAATATATTTTTTGTTAATTTTTGGTGAATATCATTTGATGTTCCCTTTTTTATAAGTTAAAAATTGTTTTTGTTGGATTGTCAGATTTGAAGAGTCTCGTTTTTATCTAGAAATTTGATAAGAAAAACAAAGACTGGATTTGTATTTTAAAACCCATTGAGTCTTCATATTAGCATTGATGGTGTTATTCTTTTACCAGATTCTGATTATTCTCTTTTATAGATTTTTTAAGATTTAGTTGGTTGTGTCTTAAAAATCTTATGACTAAAATTGAAGTTTCTATATATGAATTTCGAGGATATCTATCATATTCAACCACCACTATTACCGATACCTAATTTTATAGGTATTAATAAAATAATTATAAACGTAATATATGATATTTATCTCAATTTATTCTTAAAAGCCAAGTTTTATAACTCATTTCTATTATTTTTAAAAATATTAAAACTTTTTTAATATAATTTTCTTAGAGACCATAATATTCACTAAATATGTGCTAAGGATACCATATGACTTTTAATAATATTTAAAAATACGATGTATAATTACATGTGATGACGCCGAAATTATCTTGCAAAACTAATTTGAAATTATGAATACATAATGGATTAGTTTGAAAAGTAGAAGGCATTAACACGTGTGTGAATTTTATATTTATCAATGTTTTAGTAGATACGGAAACGTAAACATATTTGGATATTATTTCTATAATTTTGTTATCTAACTAAATTAGTTGTAAATCTCTTTTAAAATATATTTTTAAATCGCACTTATTATAAAATTAGTTGGGATGAATTAAAAGTTATATAGAAGAAAAAGATAAGTACTACTGTTTTAAGTTTTTTCATTACAGATTTATGTATTGCATACAAAATCGTGACTCTATCAAGATAAAGATCGTTGGTCATAACATTTCAACATCATCCTCTATACAATAAGAATGGTAAGACAAATTTAAAATGTTATACATTTAAAATTTCACAAATATATATATGAACAACAACAACTTTCTCTGCAAATGATAAGAATATAAATACGCAAATAAAAACATAACTGTTTATTATATTTTTTTAACCAAAATCGGTCAATAACATATATAATGAATTGTTTCTTTGTTTCAGTTATAAAATTTATTAATGTATATACTAATCAAGTTGATTTTGCATTAAAATATCATTAGATACATATATGCACACTAGGGGATAATTAATGTGGAAGTAAGAGATGAAACTCTGGCCTTGAATTTTTTTAAAATATATGTGTAGATTTTGTTTGAAACACGTATTTATCCCCTAACATGAAAGAATAACTAAAATGTGAGTTTGAATAATCAATAAATATAAGTGGTATAATGGTATTTACCGGTGTTCTTAAAGCATAAAATAAAATAAAAAATGATAGACCTCCAAATAGTCTAAGCGCAAAGCGCTATCTCGGACATTTGAGGCATATTACATATTATATATATGAATACACTAATTAAATAAGTAATAGTACTTAAATTAATTATTAAAATTTAAAATGGATTAAAACCATTTATATTAGTTAACAAATAATTAAATTAGATTAATGTGCTAGCCTCTAGCCTTGGGCTAGGCGTACCAAGGCGACTAAAAACGCACGCTTCGACATTAGTGTGATTCGCTCTAACCTATAGTGTCCTATGAGTGCCTCTCTCACTTGACCGCTTAAGCTTACAAGGATAACACTTTAAACAACACTGATATTTAGTTTTTTCAATTTACTCGTTGGAGTCCACTTTATGCATAAAAAGTGGCCCCCAAACTCCCGGCTAGTAGATTGAAATTGTTATCGACATGCTGCATATCCCCATGATCATTCTAAAAACTCCAATATTTCTTGACTTGTATTCCACGAAACACACATTTTAACATGAAGACCCTCACTTCTGAAATTCGAAACCACCGATCATGTCTCCACTTCTCAAAATGATTTATATATCTGATGGAGATTAGAGCCCCTCCTTTGCTATATTCATTAACTTCTACTTCATTTAAGTCTACATTCATGAGCCAAAGGTTAATATTTATGTCAATGAGACCCTCAATGAAACCCATAATTCTTCACGAATCCACATTTTAATACAATCATACAATGTTTTTAAAATAAGAGGTACACACAAGTCTCTACTGATACACATATTAATCGCTTGCTTACCTACCTACAACAATTGTATTGGAACCCTCTATGTTCTAGAGAATCCATATACCACCCGATTGTCTAATCGAATAAACACACAATGACTTTTTCATTGTAAGGTATTTGATAATGGTTTTTGCTTCCAAGCCTGCTACCTTGGTATCTGTTGTGATTTTGATAAGGGGTTCGTGAAGAGATCATAATTACATCACTGTCCTTCCGACCACCCATCAAATTCCAAATATACATTTACGAGATGGTAGCATTACTTTACCCATCGATATTATCACAAATCGTATAAAAAATTAAATAAAAATAATATAAGAATAATAAATATGGAACGAGGCATTGTGTAAAGATAGTAATAGTGTAACATACATAGTCATCTCCCTTGGGAGGTAAGTTCATATATATTGATGTGACTTCGTTTTGATGGAGTATCTCCATCATGTATGGTGTGATCGGTGATAATAAGTTTATCTTAGTCTTTTATCATAATATTTTTTTTTGTCAAGAGTCTTTTATCATAATACAATGGTGAAAGTCGTACAATTCACTATTATTCAAATGATCCGTCTTTAAATCTGACTTGGAATTTACCAAAACTATTTTGGGTTGTCCATTCATTGCCACCATGTCTAGATATATCCCCTTAATTCTTATTTGATTGTGCTCCTGGGCGAACTAAGAAATGACCAACGCCGTGTTATTTACTGGGCCGGTGCAATTCACATACCACTAAGAAAGGACCCATGTCACACTTTTTTCATTACCATACGTGACTTTGACCTCACCCAATCCTATTTGTTTCCCTACACCCAATAAACATCAACCACTTTTTTTCTTTCAGTCTAAGTCTCCAACTTTGATGTAATGACAACCAAGTCAGTTCATTCAATTCCTCAATTCCAAAATCCGGTGACATGTGTGCCCCACCACCTTTTTTCTCTCTTTTTTTGCAAGCCACGTGAATGATCCATTTTGGTTGACTTTATTTTCAGCATTAAAAAACACCTAACCAAACCCTTACTTTAGTAACAATAACCATGTGAGTTTAAAACGTTTCCATTTCCGATAGTCATCAGGTGATAGCCTTTGAAGGTTAGTGATTACGACATGAATTTCCTTTGTGTTTACCTTAGATGTCAAAAGGGTTTCAAACCTTGACCCATGACTACTTTCTTGGTACCTTCTTGAGTGCTAGACTCCTTGGCGTTGCGATTGCTCTAGTCCAATTAGGAGTTCCCTTTTCCTACTGGGCCTTTTAATAAATATACATTAATAAGAATAAATTTATACTAATAAAGTTAATTTTGATTGAATTTTTCCTACATCTTACAGGATATATTGGAGCTTCTAAAGTTGATAGAACGAACCCCACAAGAAGATGTAAAAAAGCCAGCTGAAGTCGGTGATGGATGACATTACTGTACCATGAAGACTGGTACGAGGTTTCATCATCTTGTTGCATATGAAAGATCCTAAGAATTATTTGTCCCAAAACCCCTTGGTACCTCTTCTGATAAAATGAAGGCAATTCATGTAATTGAATTACCTTTTATTTTATTTTTGAAATATGATATATATTTTGGTTTGCAGGATATTTGTCATTTTCTGGTCAGGATCTTCAACCAGTTGTCTTCTTTAGCTGAACGGTCTTACTTGAAGGACGTAGCATTCATGGAATATTTATCAAAATACGAGGTATACATGGTGATGTGACCATAGAGAAGGCTTCATTATTCAGATGTGCCAATAAATTTTGGAAACAACTAAGTAAGCATTTAAAATTTTGTTACTGTTTCTTTACCTAAGTGATATCTGATAATAAATGTGTCTTTCTCTTATAGTTCAATTAAGAGAGCTACCTCATCTCCATCATGAAGAACATTCTCACTTTGATTATAGATGAGGATGTTCCACTTGGGATGTTTAACATCCTTCTTCAGACTTTAAACAAGGAAAATAAGGTAAGCACTTTATAATCATTAATACATGAATGATAGGGTTTTGGTAATTGATTGTTTGCTTTGGGCAGAAAGGGTGTTTCATAGGTGTGCTGACAAGTTAAAGCCCCTTCTCTCAGCAGATATTGAGTTGGAAGATCATTCAGAAATAGTTGCGAGGGTAAAACTGGTAAGTATATTTTTCTTCTATATTTTCTATTAATTAACAAGTAAGTATGTGTTTAGCTGATAACGTGTTTTATTTTGCAAAGGATTGAGAATATGAGTGATGCAGTGAGGACTAACATTGCAATAATAGTAGCAGATCATGAGCTTATTTCTATTAGTAAGAATTGTTAGCATATATTTAGCCAAAGAATAATATATTTGCTTATTATATTCTTATACTTTATTTTTGTTGTATATATTTTGGTAGATATTTGTTACTTATTTAATATGCTAGAATCAAGGTTTGCTAGAATAATGTAATGGTTAGCATCAAAGTTTGCTAGAATAATGTAATGGCTGATTTCTAGCCCTGTAATTACTTTCATATCTTCTATATATAATACATAACTCTCATATGGAGAGACATTAAATCAAATTAACATGGTATCTGAGCTTTCATTTAAAACAGAGTATTGTCTTTTTTTTCTTTGAGTAAGCAAAAGAGTGTTGCATTAGTTTTCAGTGAGCAGTGAGGTAATTTATGTGGTGTAATTTTTACATCAAGGTCAAATCGTGGAGGATTTTTTCCCTCACATTATCTTCTGATGATTCTTTTGGGTGCGTTTGCTAGAAAAATTTGCTCTATTTGGGAATTTCAGTTTCGCTTATTAGTTACGGGAAAAGATCTATGGGGTTAAATCGATGGAAGTGCTCCTAAACCTAAGGATCCAACAAAATTAGCCAAATGCAAGGTTAAGAATGCTCGTGTGATGTCATGAACTTTAGGTTTTGTAGACCCTCTTATTGTACATAATTTAACGGGATATAAGATTGTGGAAATCATGTGGACACACTTGAAGAAGATTTATAACTTGAGTACTTCCGCACGCCGATGTCAGTTGGCGTACTAGATTGTTAACTTCACTCAAGGTGATTTCTCATGAATATTATTCTGCTTTTCTAAATTTGTGAGGAGAGTTTTTAAATTTGGATTGTGAAAAGGTGCCTTCTACTTTTTTCTGGATGTTTTGGTTGTTCATGACCAACGAAAGAGAGATCAATTTCTAATGAAGTTACATACCAGATTTGAGGTTACTCCTGGAAGTTAAATGTTAGAGATCCTCCACCGTCTTTAGATGTTTTTTTGGAGAATGACTCGAGAAGAGCAGTGCCTCTCTACTAAAATTGAATTCCAAAAAGATGTCAATCTGAATCCAATTGCCTATGCAGTGTACTGGAAAGGAAAGATTAAGGATATGCATCAAGTTTAATGTTACAGATGCAAGGAATATTGTCATATTACTGCCAATTGCGTCAAAAAAGTTTGCAACTATTGTAAGAAACCAGACCATTTTATCAAAGAATGTTTAACTCGGCCACCACTTTGTTGCCATGCTAATGCTTGTCAGACTACCATGCAAAACGTTTTGGTTTCAGGATTATCCTCAACCTCAACTGCAGCGGGATCCTCAATTCTAACATTAGAGATGGTCCAACAAATGATTATGGACACTTTTTTCTGACTTATGGCTTAAAGTTAATACTTCACATAAATCATGTCTAATTGATTTTGTTGCATCCAATCATATGACACCATCTTTTGATGCATTATGAAATGTTTGTCCATATATTGGTTCATCTCAAATTCAAGGAGCTAATGGGAGTAATTTATCTATAAATTCAATAGGGAATACCAATTCTTCATTTCAAATCGTTTACATATCTCATGGTCTATCAAATAATCTTATATCAGTTGGTCAATTAGTTGATAACAACTATGATGCCCATTTTTTTAATGATAATTGTCTTGTGCAGGATTTCATGAGGTAGATACTCGCGAAGGCACCTAAAGTTGGCAGACTCTTTCCACTATAATTTCTTACGCGTAATTTGTTTTTTTCTTTTCTGTCCATTAATAACTCTATTGAGGTGTGGCACACTGTTCGCCCCCCAGGTGTGATAAAATAAATCAACACTTGAAGAGGTGGCTTCCCGCAGCGTTTGGGTCATTGACAAGTTATAAATTGATAAGTAAGGTTATATCGTTGTCCACATCGATTATAAATGTAGACGAGTATGCTTCGAATGGTGTAAATGTGTAAAGCTTTCAATAGGAATAAGTATATGGAAAAGACTCTAAGTAATAAAATGATTATTGGATTTTCAATGATTAGCAACAAAAATAACGATAAAGATAAGATTAAATTAATAATTAAAGTGAAAAATTAAGTAAAGTAAATATAATAAAAGATGGACTAATAGATAAGAAGGTTGTTGAGGAATTGCTAGTTACCTATGCTGTTAAGTTAATGGTTTTATTGATAAGGCCGAGTTGGTGAATTTTGCATTAACCGGGATTCAACAATCCTTCTAACTCCTATCAGTAGCTTAGAAGAAAACCTTCTGCCATTAGAAACCCCTCTCAAGTGACCCTAGATATTATTTATGATGATTTAGGTTCTAATCCTAATGACTTCCTAGTTAGGCAAGACTTTTCGGTTCAATACCGCACACTAGGCGCCTATATGCTCTGTCCACAACCAAACCCCCCTCCCGGGTGAAAACTTAGTTACGAAAGCTACCCACTACTTGGCCAGAGCACATGTAGTATTAAATAAACACTATAGTCAATGGAATAATCATAAAACAATTCTCAGTTAAACATTTTTCCCCAAATACGATAATTCAATTAACTAGATAATCATAAGTTCTTACATAGGCAACCTAAAGCAATGAGGGTTTAGTTCATACTAAAAGAAAGAAAATAAATAAAAAATAAAAACAAAATCATAATCAAAAGAGAAAATAATATCTTTCTATTGGATTAATCCATCAAAAAAGGAGAGACATCACACACACTCTTGGATCACCCGAACTCGATTATTTGTCTCATATTTTCAATTTTGTTTGATTGATAATAAAAATCAGGCTCCTAGGTCAGTGTCTTCAGATTGTTTAGTACACAAACTCGCCAAAAGTAAAACTCTATCTTTTCCTTCTCTGGGTAGTCGTGCTACTAAATGTTTTGACATTGCCCATAGTGATATGTTGCTACGAATTTCTTCACCCTTGAAAAGAACTAACTTGCCTCGAATGGGAACTCTTCCCTTGATATCTCGGCTAAAGAGGCCAATATAGAACTCTCTTACTATCTAAATATTTAAACTTGAACGCTTCTCCATGAACGTCTTCCAACCCAATATTTTTCCCCTCTCAAGAAATCGTCTATACTCAAATTTTTCAACTTCCTTTGCGAAAATTCGCTCGTTTGTGAGTATCAAAGTAGACATGATTTGTGTTGCAATAGCTTCCAAGGCCCTTGAAGTATCGCTCTTGTTGGGTAGATGCATCTTGAATTGAATAGGTTGTTGTATCTTCTTTTTCATAATCTCAATTGCTTGTTCTTGAACACTCAAATCCACCATAACCAGTTTATCTCTAGTCACATGACTCAGATTACCCTTTTTCTTCTTTGCTTTACTCACATAAACCTCTAGTGGTTTCCTCTTGTTCTCAGTCAAATCCTTGTTCAGATTCTTCTTCATCTCTCTAATTAAGCAAGTGTCCCCGTTCTTCGTGTCATCTTCTTTTACCTCCAATTTTAAATTTTACCAAGCTTGAACTTTCCCCTTGAATGGGTGAATGAGGTATTATTTAAAGTGTAAAAGGTGTAAGGAGAGTATTTGCTATGTGGATATGAAGGATTTGTGGAGGGATAAGAAGGAATCAAAGGATTAGGAAAAAGATTTTTTTGAAACCTTTTATTTTGCTTCTTGCTTTCTTGTGATGTTGGAATGATTTGGTTGGATAATTTATTTTGGGAATGATTTAGGGATGATTTTAATTATTAATTTTGGGTTATTTGGGTATATTTTTATGGTGGGTGAAGGTGCGGTTGAAGCTCTAACAAAGGTTGAAGGATTGGGGAAGAAGGAGGCTTAAGGTTTAGGTTAAACACTGAACAAATAGTTTTTCTTGCACAAAACTTCGCGGCGCGTGCCAGCTTACCGCCCAAAGGGCTGGCATGCCTGTCCAAATTTTAATCTTTCGGACTTTTTGATCATGGGTTAATCGTCTTGATGGTCTGGAACATGCCGACATACCGCCTAACGGGCCGGTATGCAGCTCTCTCACTCGCGTTGTTTGTGGCTTCACACCGGGTCGATAAGCTCCCACGATCTTTATGTGCAAACTGGTATGCTGCCCGAAGGGACCTGCTATCCGGTCAAGCACTCAAAGTTTCTGACTTTTTGACCGTGGACTTGTCTTATTGACAGGTTTGGGGTGGACCGGCATACCGCCTATCTGGCAGGTATGCCGCCTCGACCTACTACCTAAGCACAAAACTCCACCTTTTCACCCAAAACTCAACCGTTTGCTCATCTACACACCAAAAACACTTTGTAACTTTATCATTACATAATTTAAATCAAATAAATTTACTAATAAACACTAAAGAGATGAAATAAAACTACGAAATCATTAAAAACATGGGTTGTCTCCCGAGAAGCACTTTTGTTAAACGTAGTTGAAGTTTGACGTGTTACGTCAATGTTATTAGCTCTCACATAGCCTTCCCATCAGTGGGTGAGGCGATTAACTTCTACCAAGCCAGGTTTGCATCCCTTCTTGGTCTCAGTTTAAACTAACCTTTCAGAAACAATTCGTATGAACTTGAAAGGGCCAAACCAAGAATTCCTGTGCTTGCGTGATTTGTTTGGGGGATCAGGATATTTCATTGCTACCACATCTCCCACCACAACCTCATCATCTTTTCACTTTCTCTTAGGTACTCTTGGAAGCTTCTTAGCACTCTTATTGGTTCTTTTCAGGTAATCAATGAATGGGCCCCTTTTAACATCTTAAGGAGTGGTGTCAGTTGAGGTGTGATAAAACTATGATAATAAAAGATGCAACTAACATCCTAACCTAAACTCAGTACCCACTGCAAGTATCACAGGTCGTACGCAAGTCTTAATGATAAATAAAGATTCGTTCTCAGGGACTTAGTGTGTTATACTAATGGATCAACAAAAAAGCGTAGTAATAATTAGATCGATGAATTAAAGACAAGAAAAGTATGTAATAACGATTGGAGAGAGGAAACAATAATTAATATAAAGACAATAAATTAAATAAAATATGTAAGAATAAGATGAGAGATTATAGATCAGGTTTTGCTAGTATGCACTAATACTTCTATTTCTTCTAACAGTTAATAAGGGTGATTAAGGCTCTTAGATAAGTAGCCAGGATTCTATCCTAACCCTCTTCCGGGTGGACTTAGGTGGCGACCTAACAAGTACCAGGGGACCCTGCGCAGTGATCGGTGATTAAATTTCAAACCCTTATGACTATCTAGTTGGGCAAGCCCTTCTAGATCACTACCGCACACTAGACTCTTATGTGATGTTTAAATAATTAGACACTCCTTCCGGGTAACCATCTAACTATTATTAAGACAACCCTAGCGTCATCAATATTAAGACTTGAAATAAATCAAAGCACATAAATAAATTTATGGTTAAGAAACTAGAATCAATTTAAAAGGTTTTTCCAAACAAACTTAGATAGAAGAAAATAGAATTCAAAGACTATACATATGCAAAACCCAAGCTATGGGAAATTTAGTTCATACTAATAAGAATTAAACTAAAATAAAGATACATACTGTGAACTTGTTTCTCTTGAATGACTCCTATGATGAAAGATATTAAGCACTAGTTAAGGAGCGGCACGGACATGTTTACAATGATTAAAGGGTGTATTTATAGATGTTAAGAAGACCCTATGTCGAAATCTTGGAGTAGAAGGCAAGTAATTGGACTCCTTTTCCAATTCAAATTTGTTTCCTAAAATATAGGAGAGAGGATAAACACTTTTGTCTTGTTAAAGTCTTATCTCCTTCGTTATTGGTCCGATTCTCGCCTACTTTGTATCGAAACGACCACAGAGAAAAGATCTACACTTTCTCTTTTAATTGCTCATCCAAATTCCCACCCTATTTCAAGTTATCTTCACTTTAGTGGACGTGGTTGCAGAATTTCAGATTTACTTGGCAGCTTTTTCTTTCCTATTTTATCTCTACTTCCTTTTATCTCTTGATTACTTCCATATATTCTTTCCTTATCTCTTTAGAATTGATTTTACATCTAATTATATTCCATATATCTTCAAAGTTTCACATTAAGCACAAATTAAACCAAATATGCTCTAAAAATAATAATTCATCAAATCAAGACAAGAAATAAGAATTTATCAAAATATGAATAAAAATCTGTAATTAATTCATCAAATACACCTAAAATGATGTCTCCAGCCTAGATTATTATATCACAAATAGGGAGACATCAATACCTCCAACTCAAAGTTGTATCATCCCGATACAATAAAAACAAAAACAAAGGGAAGTCTCTAAATACACACCTAAGTCAATTAAGCACAGAGGGAAAGAAGATACCAAAATATATAAAATAAACTCAAACCAACTACACAGAAAATTTTATGCAATAATATTTACAAACTATATCACTTGTTCACAATCAACACGACTCAAATTCAAAATCAGATTAGCTTTGCAATGCACGAAGGAGAGGTTCTTAACTTAGTTTACCAAGGAGGCTATACATTGTTCATCGAACTTCACTAGTCTCCAAAGATCCACCTAACTACTCTCTAACAGCTGAATCACTTCTAGATTATAAGGTCTTTAGGGTTGTAATGTTGGCTTAGGTACGGTATAATATTGGTGTCGCCTAGAGTGTGATAAAAATAAGATAAAATTAAGCCAAGAAACTACGCACTCTCACCCTAGACAGGCACAATACTGCAAGTATTACAGGACGTATGCAAGTTTTAATGATAAATAGAGTTCGTTCTAAGGGACTTAAGTGTGTTAATCGCGTGAGTAGAAATAACGAGTAAAAGTAAATAATTAGAGAACAGAAAAGTAAAGCAAGTAGGAATTCGAAAATAGCAATTAAAACTAAGAAAATAAAGACAGTAAAGTAAAAGATTAAGAATGTGAGATGAGAAGTATAGCTTAGGTTTTGCTAGTATGCACTAATCCTTCTAATTCTATCTATAAATCTAGTTCATAAGGGAGAATATTAACTCTTGGTAATACTTAGTCAGGATTCTAAATTCCCCAAGCTTAGACCTTGAGAGCGACTAAGGAGGCTACTTCACAACCAAGAAGTGATTTCAAATAGGGTTATCAAACCCCACTAAGGCCCTAAGCAAATACTGCAATCTTGGTGATACGGTGGTTAAAACAAACCCTAATGACTATCTAGTTAGAAGTATGTTTTGTCAGAACTGCTATCGACACTAGACATTATGTGGTGGTTCAATAGTTAAACACCCTGTCAAGGAGACCATCTAACTACTCTTAAAACAATCCTAAAGTGATAAGTTCTAGGAAAGACATTAAATCAAAACACATAAACAAATATAAAGTAAGTAGCTAATATCAGATTAAAACATATAATTCCCAAAGAAACTTAGATAGAAGAATTAGAATTCATAGATTATACATATGCAAAACCCAAGCTATGGGGAGTTTAGTTCATACCTGAAGGAAATAAACTAAAAGAAATAATAAAAGACATCATCTTGCTCTCTACAATAAACTGGAAGAATAAAACCTTAAGAACTAATTACTATGAGGCAAGGATGATTTACAAGTGATATAAGGGTGTATTTATAGGTGTTTAGAAGACCTAATTCGTTTTCTTGAGGAAGAGTTAAGGTAATGGACTTCTAGCCCAACTCAAATTCGTATGGAAATAAAGATAAACACTGATGCACCGTTTTGAGTGTATCTTCTTCGTTATTGGTCGGATTTTGCTCCACAAGATACCAAAAGAATCGCAACAGAATTATCTAGGCCGTTAGAAGGAAATCATCAGATTCGGCCTATTTCTTAGGTAAAAACGCCTATCTTTGGACGTGTATGCAGAATCCCAGATTTAGGCAGCTTTTCCTTTTCCATCTTTTTAGCTTTTCTTTCCTTATCTCCAATTACCATGCAAATCTCTTTCCATAAGTTGTTGTCTTTGACTTGGACTCTAATTAATCTCCATAATTATCTTTAAAGCTACACACTAAATAAACAATTAAACCCAATATGCTCTAAAAACAATAATTCTACAAATCAAGACTCAAAATAGGAAAGTGCACTAAAACTCAAGAAAATCGACATTATTGACTTCTAAATCACTTAAAATGATGTCTCATCCTAACATTAATCTATCACAAATGAGGAGACATCAGATATGTATATTTGGATAATTTAGAGTGAGCTTTTGGCTCTCTCCTCACTAGCCATCAATGAATTTCCCAAGAGCTTGAGTTACTCCCATAAAATTTTCTCACTCAACCCAATGATTATGATGCACGAATTAGCATCCCCAATAACCCATTACTAAAGCATAAAGATGATCACATAAAAATTCTAATTTTTCGGTCCAAATATATTTAATCTTTTCATATCAATATTTTTTTTAAATATAGATATGACTCTCTTTTTAATGTGAGATATCATGTTACTTTTTTCACATATTTTCTGTTCATAACTTTTTTCATTTACTTTTACCGCGGCAAAGGGTTACAATATAATAAACATGTGATTCATCATCAAAATATAGAGCACAATTAATAAGCTAAAAAATTCCTAACCTAATAATATTTCCAATAATGGTGAACCCACCACCCCAAACTCGAGCTCTAGAACAACTGTCTATGCATCACAATTCAAGTGCGAGTCATGTGGAAATGTCCTAAAATCTAAAGGGATATGGCTTATAACATGGCTAAATAAAAAGTCTTTTGGAAGGCTAAAAGGGGCTAAGAAGGATAATAATATAATAAATGGACAACAAGGTAAAAGACAACAAGGGGCTTGTCAAAGAACAACCTTAATCACTTTCTAAACTATGCAATTTTGTTATTCTCTTACCTTTAGCATGTTCATAAAATGGGTTTTTCAACTAGCTTGGATCTCACAGCCTACACACCACTCAAGGCGCCCTAAGATCAAACATACTTCTACCACATCGCTTACTAATCTTTTCTTTACTATCGATGTGTGTTTCCTGTAAATACTCAAAGCATATAAAATAAAACAGCTCATAAACATACTACTTTCTATCATTAACTTACTAATCTTATGCTTTCAAGCTATTAAACAAACTCTACATTTAAATTCCATGTATCAAAAATTTTAATTTCTTCCGAAAACAGTAAAACCACATAAAAATGGAGATGAGAGACAAAGAATCCCCACACCCCTAAAATGAGGCATGTCCACACGACTCGAAAAAGACTTTAAAAAGAAAACAAGCAAATAAAGCATATAAAGAAATGGTAAGGAAGAAAGATAACATACTCTCGAAGCTATTGACTTGCGTTATCGACATCCAAGATAGGATTTACAGGATCTTTCGCTAAATCGCGCTTTAATTGCTCAAGGAGGTTTTGTGGAGGTTTCGTAAATCCTGCTCCTCTCAAAATTGTCTAAATCCAAGTATTGTCGATATTATTACTCATCTTATACAATATTTTCTCTCCTTCACCAGGTATCACATTCGGTTTTTGTACAAGACACATGATTATAGTAGGATATTTCACATTAAATAATGAAGTTGGAGAGACCGAAAATCGCATCACCTCCTCAAATTTCAACTTTGCCACATCCACTTCTTCATCTCTTAAATACAATTCAAAAAGATTACGTTTCTCTTAGTTACATCCGAAGTTCGTGTGTTTCTAAAGACGTTTGGTGTAAGAAAATTGTGCCAAACTCTTGTATCTTCTTAGAGATATTTGTAAGGCAAAGGTGCCTTCAGTTCTCACTTATGTGATTGCACCTTCTATTTATCTAAAAAGTGCTCAAAAAGTTGATTCTTATTGAAGGTCTTGATATTTTCCGCCGCTTCTCTACACTTACATGGTCCAACCAACTAATTTCTTGAACTGGAAGTGGTCTCTAATGTCTTCAACTGTAAAAGGAAGTACCTTGCCTCTAACTGGAACATGATCCTCACTATCTCGACTAAAGAGGCCTAAATAGAACTCGGTAACTAACTCCACACATAAATTTTAACTTCGCATCATAAATGTAGACCAACCCAATCTATCTCCCATCTCTAAGAACCTCTTGTAATCACCTTCTCCAACTTCTTTTTTGAATACTCTTTCATGAGCAAAGGGTAGTTTCGGTAAATGTTTCTTTGTGGAAGCTAACAAGGCCTTTGAAGTTTCATTCATGTCGTGCATAGGAATCTCGACTTGTAGAGGTTGTGGTGCCTACTCCTTAAAAGTTGTAATCTTTTTGTTCTTGAATTTACCACTGCCGGCTTTACTCTACTCTTTTGACATGTTTTACCCTTTTTCTTAATACTAGAACTTGAACTTTTCTCAATTGTCTTCTTCTCAATAGAACCCAATACCTTACTTTGATTCTTCTTCATCTCCGTAACAATAGATAATGTTTCTGTTCTTTTTTTCATCTGAATCGACCTCCAACTCAAAGCTTTGAACACTCTTGATATTTGTAACCTTGATTTTAGGTTGAGAAAGTGTTGTTTTAGTTAAGAATTGTGTAAGGATGATGAGTCTTGATGTCTCCCTGTTTGTGATGAATTAATCTAGGTTGGAGACATTATTTTAGATGTATTTTTTTAATTCATATTTAGAGTTTAGTCATATTTAGATATTTTCCTATTTCTTGTCTTGATTTGATGAATTTTTATTTTTAGAGCATATCTAGTTTAATTTGTCTGTTAATGTGAAGTTTTAAAGATATATGAAAATTAATTAGATGCCAAATCAATTCTAAATAGATAAGGAAAGAATATATGGAAATTGGAGATAAAAGGAAGTAGAGATAAAATAGGAAAGGAAAAGTTGTCAAGTAAATCTGAAATTCTGCAGCCACGTCCACTAAAGTGAAGACAAATCAATATCGGCTGAGAATTTGGAGAATCTATTTAAAGGGAAAGTGTAGATCTTTTCGTCGCGGTCATTTTGATATAAAGTAGGCAAAAATTGGAGCTATATTGAAGAAGTTACAACCAAAACAAGATATCAACAATTTATCCGATCTCCTATACTTTAGGAAACGAATTTGATTTGTAAAAGAAGTCCAATTACTTGCCTTCTACCCAAATAAATACGACCTAGGGTTTCCTAAACAACTATAAATACACCCTTTAATCATTGTAAACATGTCCTTGCCTCTCCTTTACAAGTCCTTAATATTATTCATCATAGAAGTCATTTAAGAGAAGCAAGTTGACAGTATGTACATTTATTTTAGGTTGGGTTTTGCATATGTATAATATTTTAATTCTATTTTCTTCTATCTAAGTTTGTTTGGGAAAACTATTTTAAATTCATTCTAACTTCTTAACCATATATTTGTTTTATGTGCTTTGATTTATTTCCAGTATTAATCTTGATCACGTTAGGATTGTCTTAATAGTATTTAGATGGTCACCCGGAAGGGGTGTCTAATTATTGAAACATCACATAAGCGTCTAGTGTGCGGTAGTGATCCGGAAGGGCTTTCCTAACTAGATAGTCATTAGGGTTTGAAATTTAATCACCAATCATTGCGTAGGGTCCCCTTACCTAAGTCCCCTGGTGATTGTTAGGTCGCCACCTAAGTCCACCCAGAAGGGGGTTAGGAGGAATATAGAATCCTGGACACTTACTAAGAGCTTTAATCACCCTTATTAACTAGTAGAAGAAATAGAAGGATTAGTGCATACTAGAAAAACCTGAGCTATTCTCTCTCATCTTATTCTCTCATATTTTATTTACTGTTTTGTCTTTAATTTAATTAATCATTATTTCCTCAATCAAACATTCATATTTACTTTTATTGTCTTTAATTCAATGAACTATTTATTACTACACTTTTCTGTTAATCCATTCGTATAACACCATAAGTATCATTAAGACTTGCGTACAATATATGATACTTGCAGTGAGTACCATGCTCGGTTAGGGTGTTTAGTTTCATCTTAATTTATCTTATTTTTATCACGACCTAGCCGACACCAATTGTCTTCTTCGACTTGCATGTAGCTGATGAGTTTTTGGAGAGTCAATTCCTTGTTTTTGTGTTTGAGGTAATTATGTTTTCACTCCAAGATGGGGGAAATTTCTCAAGCATAATATTAGCTTGAAAAACATTGCATATCTTCATTTTTTCGGCGATTACCTCCACGCATAGGTTTTCATACACATGAAGTTGTTTGGTGATGTCTCCTCATTTGTGATAGATTAACGTTAGGATGAGACATCATTTTTAGTGATTTAGAAGTCATAAATGTCGATTTTCTTGAGTATTAGGGCACTTTCCTATTTTGAGTCTTGATTTAGTAAAATAATATTTTTAGAACATATTGGGTTTAATTGTTTATTTTAGTGTGTAGCTTTAAATATAATTATGGAGCTCAATTAGAGTCCAATTCAAAGACTACAACTTATGGAAAGAGATTAGCATGGTAATTGGAGATAAGGAAACAAAAGCTAAAAAAATGGAAAAGGAAAAGCTGCCTAAATCTGAGATTCTGCAGCACATGCCTAAAGAAGTGCTATTTACCCCAAGAAATAGGCCGATTTTGGTAATTTTCTTTCATAGGGACAAAGATAATTCTGTTACGATTCTTTTGGTATCTTATGGAGCTCAAACCGACCAATAACGAAGAAGATATGCTCAAAACGGTCCAGCAGTCTTTATCTTTATTTCCATACGAATTTGAGTTGGGCTGGAAGTCCAATACTTTATCTCCTCCTCAAGAAAATGAATTAGGTCTTCTAAACACCTATAAATACATCCTTATATCACTTGTAAAAGCACCCTAGCAATCCTTGCCTCATAGTAATTAGTTCTTAAGGTTTTATTCTTCTAGTTCATTGTAGAGAGCAAGATGATGTCTTTTGTAATTTCTTTTAGTTTATTTCCATCAGGTATGAACTAAACTTCCCATAGCTTAGGTTTTGCATAATGTATAATCTATGAATTCTAATTCTTCTATCTAAGTTTCTTTGGGAATTATATGTTTTAATCTGATATTAGCTTCTTACTTAATATTTGTTTATGTGTTTTGATTTATTGTCTTTCCTAGAACTGATCACTTTAGGATTGTTTTAATAGTAGTTAGATGGTCTCCTTGACAGGGTGTTTAACTATTGAACCACCACATAATGTCTAGTGTCGATATTAGTTCTGACAAAACATGGTTCTAACTAGATAGTCATTAGGGTTTGTTTTAATCACCATATCACCAATGATTGCAGTGTTTGCTTAGGGCCTTGGTAGCGCTTGATAACCCTATTTGAAACCACGTCTTGGTTGTGCCGTAGCCCCCTTAGTCTCTCTCAAGGTCTAAGATATGGGAATTTAGAATCCTGACTAAGTATACCAAGAGCTAATATTCTCCCTTATTAACTAGATCTATAGATAGAATTAGAAGGATTAGTGCATACTAGCAAAACCTAAGCTATATCTCTCATCTCATATTCTTAATCTTTTACTTTATTGTCTTTTATTTTCGTAGTTTAATTAATTATTTTCGAAATTCATTCTCTTTATTTTTTGTCTTTTAATTATTTACTTCTACTCGTTATTTCTACTCACGCGATTAACACACTTAAGTCCCTGAGAACGAACTCAACTTACTAACTAAAACTTGCATACGTCCTGTAATACTTGCAGTACTGTGCCTGTCTAGGGTGAGAGTGCGTAGTTTCTTGACTTAATTTTATCTTATTTTTATCACACCCTTGGCGACACCAAGTTTTTGGCGCCGCTGCCGGGTCTTGTGTCTCGTTAGCGTGTGGGTTATCTATTTCGAGTATTAGTTTTTAATTAGTTTTATTTTTCAGTTTTTAGTTTTTATTTTTCCAGATTTACGCTTGTCGTTTGCTTTAGTCTTTTTCAGGTTTCACAGTGTTTAATTCTTGGCCTCCTTTATCGGAGCCTGAGAGGAGCTTCAGACCTTACAACAAACGAGTTCGTGAGGAAAGAGCCTTAAGAAGAGTAATGGCAGCCCAACAAGATCCACCACTTGGTGACCAACTTGGAGAAAATCCGAGAGGACCACCACCACCTGGTGGACTACAGCAAAATCTACCAGGAATCCAACAACAGAATCTACCTGGTGTATAACTCCCAGCAGGAGGAGGTAATGGGCAGAATAACGTTAATAATCAACAGAATCAAGCACAGCAAGATCTCCCTGGTCTTCATGTGCCGTTTCATGTTCAACCAATCGGTTACCGCCCTCCAGAGATTCCGAATATTAAATTTAGACCCGATCCGGGTATGCTCAGTCAGTTTCAAAGTTTCAGACTCTACACTGGTACAACAATTCAAGATCCGGTAAGATTGACTCAGAAGTTCATGCAGATTTGTGATGCCTACATTACTCCTGGCATTACACGCGAGCAACTGTATTGTCACATGTTTTCGTTCTTCTTGACCGGTAGAGCTAGCGATTGGCTAGAAAGACAACCACCTGGAACAATTCATTCTTGGAGATAACTTCAAGCCGCGTTCTTTAACCGCTTTTATCCGAAGAGTATGAGACTCAAAGATCTAACCGAGCTTGCAAGATTTTGCCAAGAAGATGGAGAAACAGTTGGAGAGTCATGGACAAGGTTTCAACAAAAATTAGCTAGATGTCCTCTCCATGGTTATACCCCTGCTCTACAGCTTGCTATATTCTATGAAGGTCTTAATGATAAAGGTAGAGAGAAGGTAGATAACATTGGAAAGGGTAATTTTGTGTCCATGAACCATAATGAAGCTTCTGAGGTGTTAGAAAACATTATGGAACAAGAAATAAGTTGGCCTTCAACGCGAGCTTCTGTAGCAAAGACCCGAGGAACGCTTCGTTTAGATGCAGAAACCGCGAACTTAGCTCAAATATCCGCGTTAGAAAATCAAATCAAAGAGCTGAAGTTAGAGATGCAAAAGAATTTAGCCGATGCAAACGTAGTACAAGAAGCACAAGGTTGTCAACAATGTGGGGTTAATAATCATACATGGGAAAAGTGAGAATCAAATCCACAACCTGTTTACTTTATATCCAACCGCGGAGGTTATCAATGGGGTAACCGAAAACATCCGGGTATGCAGTATTCAAATCCACAAGGGGCCGCTAATCCTGGTCATTATCAACCGCGCCCCCAGAACAACTCTTTCCAATCGAGAGGTCAGTACCAAAACCAATATCAAAATAGACCTACTCCCCCACAACAACCTGCTCAAGACGCCTATACCGATTCATTAGATCAGAAAGCTTTACCTCAGTATCCTCAAGAAGGATCTATGGACAATCAACAGATAGCACAAGCTCTGGACCGTTTGACCACGACTATGAACGCTCAGGAAGAGAAGGTCCGAGGACAAGATGCCATACTTCAGATGTTAGGTACTCAAGTAGAACAGTTAAACAAAGTGTTAACCAATTCAATAGAACAAAAGGAAGTAAAGGCAATTGAAGGAGGTGAAAACAATGTTGGGTTCGAAGCTTGCAAGGCTATTTGCCTTGAAATTGAAAAAGAAAAAGAGGAAGTACCGCATGCTGCCGTTAGTGTCGTGGAAGTTCCGAGTACCGAAGAAGAACCAACCAAGTCTAGCCCCGTGGAATCTGACTGTTCTGAGGTTTATGTGGAGGACGATCAAGAGAAAGCCGAATTTATACAACTTTTGAGGAAGATGCAAGAGGAGATTCGATCGATAATGGATTATGAAGCTGAGCTGGCTAAAGAGAAAGAGAAAGAAACCTCAAGGGAGGAATCAAAAGATGAAGTTGCACCTGCTGTGCATGAGACGGAAGAAGAAGAGAAGGTGGAATCGCCACCTATTGTTCAACCAGTGTCATCAACTATTCCTGATACAAATCCTAAAGATGACACTGTACTCAAGACATTTGTAGAGGCGTACCAACCTGAAAATATCAACGCCCAAATGCTTGAGATTGCGAAGAGAGGACTTACACCGCAACAAGTGTTTACGCAAGTTATTCCTGAGAAAGAGGCAAGTGTAGAGGTCCCAAGAGAGAGCCTGAGGGTTTCAAGAAGAAGTGAAATAGAGCTACCAACAAATCTTAAAGATCCGGGAAGTTTCAACCTTCCTATTCAATTACATGGTATGCTCAAGGTGAAAGTTATGTACGATGTGGGTTCTGGTGTGAATCTTATGCCTAAGTCCGTGTTCGAGAGGCTTGTACTTCAGATATCAGAGAAAACTCCAGTGAAGTTGCAGTTCGCTGACAACTCAGTTAAAAGAACATGGGGAACAGTGGAGGACGTCTTAGTCTGTGCAGGTAATATCGCCATCCCTACTGACTTTGTTATTCTTGAGTTTGATACAGATAAGCAGGTTCCAATCATACTTGGACAGCCTTTCATGGCCACAAGTCAAAGTGTCATCAACTTCCAAGAAGGGACCATTACCCTTCATGCAAAGAACGTATCCGAGACCTTCTATGTCTTGGGTAAGAAACCAAGGAAGTTAGATCCCACCGTTCCTGTCATCCACAGCCTTTCACATCACAAAGTCTCTCCAGAGAAGATCCACTTAAAACCTGTGGATACTGAGCCAAACATTGAGTTTGGGGTTGGCCATGAAGTTCTATGGAAAGCTCACAAATGCGAGAATAGGCCACGAAGTTTCAAAGACTCATGTATGGGACCATTCATTGTCACTAAGGTTGTTTCAGCCAAGGTGATATAAATTCGACCCAAAACTGGGGTCAAGCGCAGATTAGTTGACGTTCATAGCCTGACTCGTTGTTGGGGAGGCTATATTCGCAAATCTTGCCAGAGGTAACACGTCTAACTTTGAAAGACATTAAACAAAAGTGCTGTACGAGAGACAACCCGTAGTTTTTTAGCTTTTATGTCTTTTACGTTTTTAGTTTATGTTTATTTTAGTTATTTTTAGTTGATAATGCATATTTGAGAAAGGTATTAGTGTTTTTGGTGTGTAGGAATTGGAGAAATCGAGTTAGGGAAGAAACAAAAAATTTTGGAGGGGAAGAAATACCTGCGCGGACTACCCCCGCGGACTACCCCCGCGCCGCGGGTATGGTCCGCAAGGCAAAAACCCGTACCACGGGTTAGAGCCACGGGTCCGATCCAGAACCGAGAAAAATTCCCCCGCGGACTACCCCCTGCACCGTGCCATGCACCGCACGGTTAAAACCCGTGCCACGGGGTAGGTCCACGGGTATTTTGACGAAGAAGGCGCGGGGTACCCCTGCGGTGTACCCCCTAGTCCGCACCATGGTCCGCAGAGCTAAAACGCGTGCCACGGGGTTGTACCACGTGTATCATCCAGAAGGTAAAAAATTTCGAGCATCAGATGCCGCGGTGTACCCCGCGGTACACCCCTGGTCCGCAAGGGTAGTCCGCACGACGCCGCCAGAGAGAGAAAGAAACGGGATTCAAGTGTATAAATGAGGTATTAAGCCATTATTCCGAATTTTATAAACCTAAAGCCTCTTTCTTTTCTCCAAAACTCTCCCAACTCCATTGAAGCTCATCAAAACCTTCACCAATCACCAAAACACTACCCAAAAATCTAAAAAACACATCAAACCTTCTCTCCATATCATTACAAGAGAGATTCAAACACCCAATCCTCACCAAATTTATTCAATTTGAAGAATCAAGGAGCCAAATTTTCAAAATTCATCCTACAATTTCTTAAATCCAAGCCAACCCATTAAAAATTCACCTCACCCACATAGAGATTCATCATCAATTCACCTATCCTAAGCCAAATCAAGCTTGTTCAATAAAAAATTCACAAGTTCAAATTTCAAGGGTTGCTAAGCTTTGAGTTGGGGGTTAATTGAAGATGACTAATAGAACAAAAATTTTAGCTAACAAGAGGGAGGTAAAGAGTAACAAGGGATTGGATTTAATCAAGAAGAAATCAATTGACAAAGGTTCTAGTTCTAAATCAAAGGGTAAAGACAAAGTAGAAAAGAGTGCAATACCTTTGTTTGATCGTAATGGTAAAAAGCTTTATTATTATGCAAAGGAGAAAACACAACCTTCACAAGGTCTTACACCCAAAGAGAAAGAAGAAAAAACTTCAAGGGCCCTGAATATTTCTGCGGAGAAACAATTAAAAGAACTACCTTTTTCTTATGAGAAAGTATTCAAGGAAGAAGTTGGTACAGGAGAATATGCAAGATTCTTAGAGCTTGGTGAGAAACTGGGTTGGTCTACGTTCATGGTAAGACGTTCTGAATTATGTCATGAGTTAGTTTTGGAATTCTATTTAGGCTTCTTTAGCCGAGATAGAAACGATTGTGTTCCGATTAGAGGAAAATTAGTTCCTTTCACAGTTGAGGAGATTAGAAACCACTTCAAGTTTAAGAAATTGAAAGGTTATTGCAAATTTGAAGAAGCGGTTGCTAAACGAAAAATCTTTGATGAGGAATTACTCTTTGAGCATGTATTAGACAAGGAGAAAGTGCAATCACATAAAGGAGAATTGAAGGCACCTTGTCCTTACAAATATCTTCAATCGGATGCGAGAATTTGGCACAATTTCCTTATCCCTAATATCTTTGGAAACACACGAACTTTGGATGTGACTATGAAGTATGCTCTACTTTTGGACTGTATTTTGAGAGGAAAAGAAGTAGATGTGGCACAGTTGATCTATGAGGAGGTGATACGATTTTTGGTCTCTCCTAAATCAGTTTATAATGTTAAATTTCCAACTATGATCACGTGTCTTGTGCGAGAAGAGAATGTAGTATTGGGTGAAGAAGAGAAACTAGAGTTTAAGATGAGTTATATTGATAATGCTTGGATCAAGGATATCTTTCGAAGAGCGGGTTCTACGCAAATCTCGAAAGAGGAGAAGGAGCAAAGTTGGCAAGAGAAGATGGAGGAGCGTTTAACGAAATTCGAAGCAGCTCAAACTTACTTAGTCAATGATATGGCACAAATCAATCAAGTGCACAACATGAAACTCCTCGAGCAATTAACGAAAGGTCCAGCAAATCCAACCTTGGATGTCAATGATGCGAGGCAATAGCCTCGAGAGTATGTTCTCTTTCTTCCTTACCATTTCTGTAAATATGTTTATCTGCTAATTTTAATTTTTGTTTCGAGTTTTTTTTTTCGAGTCATGGGGACACGGCTCATTTTTGAGTTGGGGGTGTGGGGATTCGTTGTCTCTCATCTCAATTTTTCTGTCTTTAGGTAGAAATTAAATTTTTTGATACATGGGAATTAGATGTAGAGTGTGTTTAATAGCTTGAAAGCATAAGATCAGTGAATTAATGATAGTAAGTAATATGTTTATGAGCTATGTATTTGTATGCTTTGAGTATTTGCAGGAAAACACACGTTGATAGTAAAGAAAAGATTAGTGAGCAATGCGATAGAAAGTATGTTCGATCTCAGGGAACCTTGAAAATGTGTAGGCCGTGAGATCCAAGCTAGTTGACAAAACCATTTGATGAAAGTGCTAAAGGTAAGAAAATAACGAAATTACATAGTGTAGAAAGTGATCAAGGCGGTTCTTTCATATTTGAAGCCTTTGAAGCCTTTTTATACCTTCTCACCTTGTAATTTTTAATTTTATATGCTATATCCGTCTCAGCCCCTTCTAGCCTTTCTAAAGCCTTTTTATTGAAACACGTTATAAGCCATATCCCTTTAGATTATAGGACTTTTCTATATGACCCACACTCGAATCGCGATGCATAGACAATTGTTTTAGAGCTTGAGTTTGGGGTGGTAGGTCCACCATTATGGGAATTGTGATTGGGATGGGATTTTTGAGCTTATTAATTGTGCTTTTTACTTTATATTGATGATGATTCACATATTTTTATTGTAACCCTTTGTCGGGGTAATAGTGAATGAAAAAGAAGCTACGAGCTAATTTTGCCAACAAGGGCATTAAAAAAAATATATATATGAGAAATTAGTGTGATATGTCAACATTAAAAGAGAGTCATAGCTTAAGAATTAATTTGAAAAGAAAAGAAAATATATATATTCAGACCGGCAAAGTGGAATTCTTATGTGAACATCTAAAAGCTTTAATTGGGTTATTAGGGATGCTAAATTGTGCATCAAGGAATTCATTGGGTTGAGTAAGAAACGTTTTATGAGAGTAACTCAAGCTCTAGGGCGATTCGTTGATGGCTAGTGAGGAGAGAGCCTAAAGCTCACTCCAAATTATCCAAATATACTATCATACCGTCCCTAAGCCTAAATTACAACCTTAAAGACCTGGTGATTCTTTGCTATGTAATTGAGAAGTGATTGAGCCATTAGAGAGTAGTTAAATGGATCTTTGAATACTAGTGAGGTTTGATGAACAATCTATAGCTCTCTTGGGGAACTGAGTAAAGTCCCAATCCTTCTTACATTGCGAAACTAATCTGATCTCGAATTCAAGCCGTGTTGACTGTGGATATGAGAAGTGTACAGGTATGTAGTTTATGAATATTATTGCATGAAATTTTCTGAGTTGTTGCTTTAGGAATATTCTATATATTCTGCTATGCTTTTTCCCATTGTATTGAAAATTTTATAAGTGTGTATTTATAGACTTCCCTTTGTTTTTATCTTTATTGTATCGGGACGATACAACTTTGAGTTGGGGGTCTTGATGTCTCCTCATTTGTGATAGATTAATGTTAGGATGAGACATTATTTTTAGTGATTTAGAAGTAATAAATGTCGATTTTCTTGAGTATTAGTGCACTTTCCTATTTTGAGTCTTGATTTAGTAAAATAATATTTTTAGAGCATATTGGGTTTAATTGTTTATTTTAGTGTGTATCTCTAAAGATAATTATGGAGCTCAATTAGAGTCCAAGTCAAAGACTACAACTTATGGAAAGAGATTAGCATGGTAATTGGAGATAAGGAAACAAAAGCTAAAAAGATGGAAAAGGAAAAGCTGCCTAAATCTGATATTCTGCAGCACACGCCTAAAGAAGTGCTATTTACCCCAAGAAATAGGCCGATTTTGGTAATTTCCTTTCATGGGGATAAAGATAATTCTGTTACGATTCTTTTGGTATCTTATGGAGCTCAAACCGACCAATAACGAAGTAGATATGCTCAAAACGGTCCAACAATGTTTATCTTTATTTCCATACGAATTTGAGTTGGGCTGGAAGTCCAATACTTTATCTCCTCCTCAAGAAAATGAATTAGGTCTTCTAAACACCTATAAATACACCCTTATATCACTTGTAAAAGCACCCTAGCAATCCTTGCCTCATAGTAATTAGTTCTTAAGGTTTTATTCTTCCAGTTCATTGTAGAGAGCAAGATGATGTCTTTTGTAATTTCTTTTAGTTTATTTCCATCAGGTATGAACTAAACTTCCCATAGCTTGGGTTTTGCATAATGTATAATCTATGAATTCTAATTCTTCTATCTAAGTTTCTTTGGGAATTATATGTTTTAATCTGATATTAGCTTCTTACTTAATATTTGTTTATGTGTTTTGATTTATTGTCTTTCCTAGAACTGATCACTTTAGGATTGTTTTAATAGTAGTTAGATGGTCTCCTTGACAGGGTGTTTAACTATTGAACCACCACATAATGTCTAGTGTCGATATTAGTTCTGACAAAACATGATTCTAACTAGATAGTCATTAGGGTTTGTTTTAATCACCATATCACCAATGATTGCAGTGTTTGCTTAGGGCCTTGGTAGCGCTTGATAACCCTATTTGAAACAACGTCTTGGTTGTGCCGTAGCCCCCTTAGTCGCTCTCAAGGTCTAAGGTATGGGAATTTAGAATCCTGACTAAGTATACCAAGAGCTAATATTCTCCCTTATTAACTAGATCTATAGATAGAATTAGAAGGATTAGTGCATACTAGCAAAACCTAAGCTATATCTCTCATCTCATATTCTTAATCTTTTACTTTATTGTCTTTTATTTTCGTAGTTTAATTAATTATTTTCGAAATTCATTCTCTTTATTTTCTGTCTTTTAATTATTTACTTCTACTCGTTATTTCTACTCACGCGATTAACACACTTAAGTCCCTGAGAACGAACTCAACTTACTAACTAAAACTTGCATACGTCCTGTAATACTTGCAGTAATGTGCATGTCTAGGGTGAGAGTGCGTAGTTTCTTGACTTAATTTTATCTTATTTTTATCACACCCTAGGCGACACCATTTGGTCATAGGTTTCTTATGTGTAAGTAAGAAGTTACAACCCCATATTTTTATCTCAAGAGTTTTCCATATGATCTTTGTCGACCTCTCTTTGGCAAGGAGATTAAATATTGGATTGGATACATTTTTCAACATCCAGCTCCGAGCCATTATGTTCAACTTTTTGAACTTGCCATCGAGGACAAGATATCTAGAATGTTCATTTTCAGTAGGAACTCCGTTTTCCACCATAAGTGGAGGTTCTTTGACTATATTAAAGTCGAGTTTGTACTGTTCAAGACAAATCAAGATCTTTTATGCCCAATGCTTGTAGTTGGTTTCATTATGAGCCTCCAACTTATTCACGTGGGAAAAGGCCTTGGAATTCAATGATGAAGAATCTGTCGATATTGGAAAAGCCATTTCTAGAAAACCAGTGATATAAAGTAATATCTTTTTAGATTGTTCGAAAAAATAAAACATTGGTTTGAAAAAACTATAGAAATGGAAAATCAAAAAAGAAAAATAATTTTTCAATTAAAGTAAACTACGCTATTACATTAATGGAAAAAATACAAAACTTACACTGAATAGAAAAGAAAAAAACGGTAAATACTTCGTTAAAAGATATTCTGGTCGTGCCAGTTTTCTCTAACAGAGGTTTTCTACTCTAGAATAATATTATCAGAATATTTGTGAGAGAGAAGTACAATAGATTCTTTTCTGATTCAGTTTTATAGATTTTACAAATGGGAGAGGTCTAAGTATTTATAGGTGAGGATAAGACCTTTTAGAATCGTTAGAATAAATGGTCTTTAATGGCTACATTATTGCCGACGTTATGCATGGTACATCTTTTCAAATTTTAGCATGAACCTGAACTCTTTGCTAGCTTTTAGGAAAAAAGGGTCACTCCCGTATTGACCAAGTCTTGTAACTATTGAGTCTTGATTAGAGAATATTCTTGTTTAATAATTCTTTAATTGGTGGACAAATTACATTCATAAAATGTCATGTACTTATAGATATTTGGTCAAAAATTAAATTTAAAAATCATAATTGATTGTGCAAATGACATAATTTACTTTATATCATTACTTGAATGAAAATTATATATAAAATATTACAAATCATTCTATTACTTGAGTTAAAATCATACATATTAAAAAAGATTATATTTTAAACTTTAAAAGTTTGGATTTAAATTTAAATTTAAATTTTTATGGGTATCAAAATATAATATAAGTATCTATATTGGAATATACATTTCTCAGTGAGCGAATGATATATTGGAACTTACATTTCTTAGTGAACGCATGATACATATATAAGAAATGACTTATCATCTAAAGTCTCTTCGATAAAAATATTGTTTCGAGATTCGAAACAATTCCATCTAGGATTTCTAATCTTGTAGAAGTTATTCTTGTGTTGCTAAGATTTAAATATTTTAATGTAGCTTCTATTGACACAATTTGACCGACTGAATCACTCTCGGTTAATATACTTTCAAGATTTAAACGAGTTACTGATTTCTTGTAAGGTATAACGTTGAGTGCTTAAGGGATGAGGTTGATAAATCGTTGTAAGAAAGATAATTTGTACTAATATGGAAGAGAGATTTTTTTTTTTGACGCGAATATGGAAGAAAGAATTGAAAAAGTTTGAAATTGTAGTTCCGGTTAAAATGAGTTTTGATAGAAGAACTAATAATTAGTGAATCACTTGGGAAAATCAATTTCTTACAAAAAAAAATAGTTGTAAAGACCTAGACAAGGAATTTGAAAGGAAAATGACTAGATAAAATGAATATTTGGCTCCACTTGTCAATTCAACCCCAACATAAATTTGAGTTTCATTCATCTCACTTCTTAAGCAAATGGATATACACCCAACAATAACAATAACAATAAAGGGTGAACTCCATTCGTTAACAATCCAAGTGCAACTGAAGAAAGATAATAGATATTATAATGGATTTATAAAAATTAAATGAGAGAAAAAGGTGATATTATTATTATCTCACAGATCTTCAACAACTAAACTTTTGCACGTTCCGATCTAAACTGTTTGGAGGATCAACGGGATGAATCCATTTCTATGACAAAGTGCCAGCTTTTGCACGTAGCGCCTTTGTTTTTAAAAATTGCTATCTTTGGGTCTTCTAAATATTCGAACCACAACCATCTGTAGCAGCTCTAATAATATGGTAAAGTTTTAGGTAAAACCTAGAAATCGTTTTGATTGGCATCTTTAGCCCCAGATTCTGTTACTGCAATGGGCTCCATCAGCCGTAACAGAAGTTTTAATAACACCATTGGTTCCTATCCAAACTCAAAAATTAACAACGACTCTTATTTAAAAATCATTTGCGGCTAATCTAAAAATAGGAAACTCAATTAGTTAAGATATTTACCTTAGTTGTTATTTATAATAAGGAAGTTTCGCTGTAGCTAATTCAGTAGAGTATATCACCAACCTTATCGTCATTATTCTTTGTCTATCAACCATGAAGGATGAAAAATTTAAGAAAATATGAAAAATATTTCATTTTATTTTTTATTTTAATTATAAATTATCATTTAAATATAAATGGTGGTTCATCAAATTCTCTGTTGTCAACGATCTAAGCCCAAAAACTCTGGCACTCTGGCACCAATAACATATTTTCTTCTTAATTCATAATTGTAACTGAGAAACTTTATGACGGCTAAAAAGGCTACAGAAAAAAATAAACAAAAATCAAACAACTGACTTAGGCTGCAAATGAACCGATACCTCTCATCAAAGGTTTGGGTTTGAGTTTGTTAAGTTTTGTTTGAATTCGCCTTATTAGTTAAACAAGTCAAACTTGTATAAGTTTGACTCTTAAACTCGTGAATAGTTTGGTAAGAGTTCTTCAAGATTTTGTTAATAGGCTATATATTCAATTAAAAATTATCAATATATTTATATATTTTTTTATATATATTATACAAAAAGTCAAAATTACGTAAAATTTTTATATATGCAATTAATCATAACTAAAATATTCTATATCTAAGTATTTTTTTTTCTTCAAGTCAAATTAAGTATATTCGTTTTACTTAACTTCATTATAAATCACCAAAAATTCAAATATATATCATGGAAAAATAAACGAGACTTAAACCAAGCTTGGAAAAAATTTATGAACCAAACTCAAGAAAACTAAAGTTTGGCTCGACTCTGTTTGTTTCAAACTCAAAACAAGTTCAAACTCACTAAAATATTACCAAATGAAACTCAAGTGTGCTAAAGTTTGGCTCGACTTTACAACCCAACTATGATATAATGTATTTGGCTTGTATTGAAAGTTTCAAAGATATTTTAGTCTGTCACTATCACTATTATCCGATAAATAACTGCGAGGATCGAAAGGCTGAAATGTAGAAACTGAATAACCCTTAGCAAAATCATTTCCCTCATTCATAGGCGCAAATGCTGCAAAAAGCATACACCATATTAGAAACATTGAAATACATAAACAAAAGTTAACAAAACATATAAACACAGGAATCTAGGTAAAGGTAAAGGTAAAAGAAACAGAAAAAGTTAACTAACCTTATTTATCATCTAATTCGATGTCTTTATCTTTACCGGGAACCACACTTTCTTTACTCTATTTTGGATCCCCACACTCTGAAATCACCCTATCTGATATTTCTTCTTTGATATGATGTTCAGTGAAATGTTTAGTTACTCTTAGGGTTTTAGATTCTAATATTGGAGGTAATATCAAGGGATTGATGACTGGTGGGTCCTGGGGTGTTATAAAATTAAGTGCAAAATAGAGGAACCACTTAACCGCAAGTGTACGGTTGTCCCAAGTAATATATGATAATCAAGTTCGTTCTCAGGGACGGATTAGGTTCAACCCAAATATTAATCAGATAGTAGAGATAATTGCTAAACAGAAAATAAAATATAGTAATTTTTGTTTGGTTTTTGTAAAATAAAAGATGCAAATAAAGTAAAGACTAAATTGACTAAACAGAAAGGAAATAAAGCAAATAACGACTAACTTCATATAAGAGAGATACTTGATCCTCGCAAAGGAATCCACTTAATCAATATAATATATGCTATGTTTAAGGGTGGAATTAGTATATTAGTCGGGACTCTAATATCTCCTAGCCCCCTGTCGAGTGGACCTAGAAGCTATCCTAAAGTATCACAAACACCTGTATGGTCGAATATGGCTTTTCGGATGATAAGATTTTACCTCTTTGGCTATGTAACTAGTTAAGCCTGTCGGTCAATAACAGACATTACACGGGTATTACCTAGATCTGTATTCAAACCCCCCTGTCGGATGATCACTTCGCCACTAAAGTGAATAGCCCAAATACTAACAGCTAATTCTAGTTGTTCCTAAAAGAATTAGTAATGAAAACAAAGTAATATCCAATACCTAAAACTCAATTCAATTTAAATCTAAACAATCCCAAATTCAAAACATAGAAAACAATTAATTAAGGTTCATCCTTTTAATGCGATTCTCAAGTATAAAAAAATTTAGCTCATAATGAAATTAAAGACTAACATAAAAGAAAAGGAATTCATGTTTCAATTACAAAAGATAGATAAAAACCTAAAGGGTAGAATGACTATGGATGGAAGAACACGATTCCTCCAGCGTCTAGCTTCTTCTCTCCTTCGTGCTCTGACTTGAAAACCTTAAGCCTCCTGTTTAATTCTCTGAAGTGTCTGAAAGTAGGAGGTTAAGGGGTATATTTATAGGTGTTGGAAGACCCTAGGTCGAATTTGCTTTTAGTGGAAGACAAGTCAAGGACTCTCAAATTCGTAGCTCTAAAAAGATAAGATTCTACTGATTTGATTTGGTCATATCTTTTTCAATACTTATCCGTTTGAGAAGTTCCAATATATGAAACTGCTTGTCTTGGAAAGAGCTTTCTATTGGTGCAGACCATTCGTCCAGAATCCATGCCAATCTTTTATTATGATTTAATCTCTAAAACGTGGCTGGATTTTCAGATTTCAAAAGGCAGCTTTATCTTTTCCTCCTTTGGATAAATCTTTCCTAAATCTTCTTATTTCCATGTAAATCTTCTTTCCTTTCATATTTATCTTGACTTGGTCTCTAAGTAATTACCATTTATCTTTTAAAGCTTCACATTAAATAAATAATTAAACCGCATATGCTTAAAAAGAATAAATCAATAAATCAAGAAATCGAAATAGGAAAGTGTACTCTAAAAATAGAAACTCGACTAGAAATCACTTCCTAACACTCTAAAATACACTAAGACTTTATTCTCACTTTTTCTCCTTAGATTGGTCTTTCATGAGATTCAAGAACCAATTAACTTTGCATTAAAAATAGTCAAATTTACGCACAAAAGCTCAGATTCTGCAAATAGTTAATTTCCAAGGGGAGAAAGTGTAATATGATCAAATAAGCCTAAAAGTCTATCAAATAAGTCATTTATTCACATAAAAGGATGTCTCCAAGGGGCTAATAATTAGAAGAAATCGGGAGACATCAAGACCCCAAACTCAAACCTTTGTCGTCCCGACAAAGTAAAATAAAAACAAAGGATCTTCTAGGTGAACGCAGAAGGTAGAGTCTAGTAAATAATCCCAAAGCAAAGCTTAAAACAAATTTCATATAGTCTAATCTAGGAATTAATATACACCTACACTTATCATGCAAAATCAATTACAAAACAATATCAATCCAAAATTAATTTCACAAAGCTAGAAGGTTACGCTTAATACTTATCTCAAGATGGTGGCTATAGGGTGTTCCTCGATCTTTACTTGTGTTGAATGTTCCACTTAGAATAATCCCTATTAACTCACTGTGCATCTAGGAATCACGAGGTCTTTACGGTTTTAGCATAGGCTGAAGGACGGTATGGTATGTATATTTGGTAAATTTGAAGTGAGCTTTTGGCTCTCTCCTCACTTACCATCAACAAAACTGTCCAAGAGCTTGAGTTTACACTCGAATAACGTTCTCACTCAACCCAATTGACGCGCTTAATTAGCGTCCCCAAATTAACCCAATAAGCACTAAGGATGATTCACCTAAAATTTTCCACTTTGCCGGTCCGAATATGTATATTCTTTTCAAATCATTCGTTTTTTCTTATAGCTATGACTCTCTTTATGGTGTTTGAGATATAATGCTATTTTTCATAGTTATGCCTATTCATAACTTGAGCTCGAAACTTCTTTTCCATTCACTATTACCCCGGCAAAGGGTTACAATACAATAAACCTGTGAATCATCATCAAAATATAGCACAAAGCATCATTGATAAGCTCAAAAAAATCCCAACCCAATGTAAATTCCCATATAGTGGACCTACCACCGCAAACTCAAGCTCAAGATAGGAAGTCTCAGGATCGTGATTCAAGTGCGGGTCATATGGTCATGCCTAACACTCTAAAGGGAAATTGGCTTATAATGTGGCGACAAAAGAAAGGCTTAAAGGCTAAAAATTTGTCTACGAAGGATAAAATTAATTCAGGGATAGACAGCCAAAAAGGATTCAAAGGGTTAACAAAGAACTGCCTCTATCATCTTCCTATTTACACAACTTGTCTCTAGTTCATACCTAAGTGGGTTCTCTACTCATTTAGATCTCACGTTCTATAAACCACCTATTATCCTTAAGCACAATTTTACTTCTTTTGCATTGTTCATTAATTTTTCCTATCAATTATATCATACTTGCATGCAATTAAAGTTCAGCTTCATACTAACTCCTAAAGTCAACTATTTTCTATCATAAATTCACAAAAAGCATGCTTGATGGGGGCATTTAAAATTCTCTACAGTCACGCAACCCTAAAATTAATTTTATTGAAAGCATGTAAATCACAAAAAATTGGGATGAGGCAACGAACCCCACCCCAAACTCAAAAGTGAGTCGTGTCCCCACGACTCGAAAAAGACTCAATAAAGCAATAAAATTAAACTAAAACTACCTAACTAGTGCCTACCATCAATTAAGAAGAAAAATTAGAACGGGGTACCTGGCCATGAAGATCCATCGTGTCCTCCTCCGAAGGAGGAGAATAATTATCAATATCCATGAACAAAGTTACCTCTTCCAGTGTTGACTTAATCTGTGTAATTTCCTTCCATAGTGCTCCGATGTCTAGTCGTAAAAGTTCGAATTCTTGTTGCAAATTGCGAGCCCATGGAGGAATACCAGAATCAGCTTGAGAAGAAGAAGAACCTTGAACTTGAAATTGTAGCTTGTCTGTAGGATTTGATGATACCCTCATCCTTGCTGTTAATTTCCCGTGTTATGGTGGTGCAGGTGCCTTTTCTTCTTGTGTTTCTTCAGTAGGCTCATCAAGATTGATGGCCTTTTCAAGTGTAGAACCAGGCAAATTCTTGTTCTTCTCTAGGATATAACACTTCCTCTTGTAATCCAAAGCATCTGTTCTGTTTGTCATGGTTGAATTGACCCCAAACTCAAGTTATACCAAGGATAGAATAAAGTTAAGAAAACTTGGTGTAGCTTGAGTTTCTTGCTTGGATTAGATGAAGGAAGGTGGTTTCTTGATGAATCTTGGAAGAACTCTTGAAAGCTTGATGATCTTGATTGTGTTTAATGGTGTTTTGTGATGAATTTGATGAAGAGGTTATGGTTATGGAGGATGGAGGAGAGATTTAATGATGTTAATGTGTTTGTTGTGGAGGTTAAATCAAGCTTCAAGGTGTTTATATAGGGTTGGGAGCTGGAAAATTCGTTTGGAAGAGGCTAGGGTTTATCTCCTTAAAGTTAGAAGTTGACTGGGCTTTGAACTCTTCACAAACCGCCAGGCGTGGTGCATCCCTGCGGTGCATGGGGTATACCGCGGGGTACACCGCAGCGCTGTGGTGTGTATTTTTTTCGCTTCTGCTTTGTACCCGTGCTAGCACCCCGTGGCACGCGTTTTTGCCGTGCGGTGCAGGGGTGCGGTGCATGGGGTAGTCCGCATGTGCTCCGTGAAAAAACCCGCGGTACACACCCCGTGGCACGCGTTATGGGCGTGCGGTGTAGAGCGCGGTGCACCGCGGCTATCAGCTTCTATTTTTCTCGCTTCTGGATAAGACCCGTGGTGCGCGACCCGTGGTACGGGTTTTTGGGGCGCGGTACATCCCTGCGGTATAGGGGGTACACCGCGGGGTAGTCCGCGCCAGCCTTGAATTCTCCAAAAAAAATTCTCCTAGCACCCCAAACTCAATTCCTGCACCATTAACACAATACCCTTCTCATTTCTTTAAAAGTAGACACTAAAACTCGACACTAACTTAGAATTATACACTAGGAATTGAAAAATTGAAAGCAATAAACTAATATACATTGCAATGGCTTTTGTTTAACGTCGTTAAGCTTGACGGGTTACCTCTCGCATCTATTCAGCTTCAAGGAGGTACATGACCTCCCCCGGATGTGGATCAATTCTTCGATTGGTATCCTCGCCTACATGGTACAGTTTTAGACGATGCCCATTCACCATGAAGGTGCGTTGCTCGTCTGGATTCTCGATCTCTATCGCTCCATGAGGCGTAACTTTGGTCACCACGAACGGACCAGACCAATTTGATCTCAACTTGCCCGGATAGTTGCTGAACTTGGAATTATACTTGAGGACCATCTGTCCAACTTTGAATTTCTTCTCACGAATGCGATTGTCATGCCATCTCTTCGTTTTTTCTTTGTAAAGTTTGGCATTCTCATAGGCATGAAATCGAAACTCGTCAAGTTCATTCAACTTCATCATTCGATTCTCCGCAGCTAAGTTTGGATCCATATTCATCTCCGCAATTGCCCAATAGGCACCCATTTCAAGCTCAAGAGGTAAGTGACAAGCCTTACCATAAACAATTCGATACGGAGATGCACCCACAGGCGTCTTGAACGCAGTACGATATGCCCACAACGCATCATCTAATTTCATTGACCAATCCTTGCGTGTGGAACCAACTGTCTTCTCAAGAATGGATTTGATCTCTCGATTAGAGACCTCAGCTTGACCATTGGCTTGTGGATGATACGCGGTAGATACACGATGTCTCACACCATACTTCTCTAGAACTTTCTTCAGATATTTGTTCACAAAGTGTGAACCTCCATCGCTGATTATAACTCGAGGTGTACCATGTCTAGTGAAGATGTGTGACTTCAAGAATTTAATCACTACTCGCGAATCGTTAGTTGGTAGAGCTACAGCCTCTACCCATTTAGACACGTAATCAACAGCTAGTAGGATGTACAGGTTTCCGTTAGAAGGTACAAAAGGACCCATGAAATCAATACCCCATACATCGAATATCTCAACTTCCAGAACATTATTACGCGGCATCTCATCTCTCTTAGATATATTACCAGTAAACTGGCATCTGTGACACTTCTTGACATACTCATGACAATCCTTATGTAAAGTGGGCCAATAAAAATCGGATTGTAGTACCTTTGCAGCTGTACGGTCTCCTTTGAAGTGCCCTCCGTATGGTGAATCATGGAAACCCATAATAATGGATAGAATATCTTTATCTGGTATGCATCTCCTCACCATCTGATCACTGCATGTTTTGTAGAGGAAAGGATCCTCCCAAAAGAATTGTTTTGCTCGGTGGGCTAGTCTCTTTTTCTCTTGTGAGATAGCTCCTTGAGGAAAAGAACCACTCACAATAAGATTTGCAATATCCGCATACCAAGGAGTCTCTATTGAATAAACTGAAAACAAACTCTTGTCAGGAAACTCTTCTCTAACCAGCTCAGGTCCTCCATTAGACTTAGAACCTTCAAGACGTGACAAATGATCAGCAACCTGATTATCACAACCCTTTCGATCCCGAATCTCTAAATCAAACTCTTGCAACAGTAAAACCTATCTAATCAACCTCGGCTTCGCATCTTTCTTCTCCATAAGGTATTTAATTGCAGAATGGTCGGTAAACACCACAACTTTCGCCCCAAGGAGGTAGGAACGAAATTTGTCAAATGCATACACGACAGCTAGTAACTCCTTCTCAGTTACAGTATAATTCACTTGAGCACTTGTAAAGACCTTACTAGCGTAGTAGATGGAATGAAATACCTTATCTTTTCGTTGACCCAGAACAACACCCATAGCGAGATCACTAGCATCACACATAACTTCAAACGGAATCTTCCAATCAGGAGGTAATACAATAGGTGCAGAAATAAGCTTCTCTTTAATATCGTTGAATGCCTTTATGAAAGCTTCATCGAAAAGGAATTTGGTGTCCTTCTCAAGTAAGTTGCACAACGGCTTAGAGATTTTGGAGAAGTCCTTGATAAAACGTCGGTAGAAACCAGCATGACCCAAGAAGCTTCTTACCCCTTTCACAGAAATCGGAGGGGGAAGAGTCTTGATTACCTCAATCTTCGCACGATCAACTTCCAAACCAGCACTTGAAACCTTGTGACCCAACACAATACCCTCTCGAACCATAAAGTGACATTTCTCCCAGTTCAAAACCAAGTCAGTCTCCTTGCATCTAATTAATACCTTCTCCAAGTTCCATAAACACTCCTCAAAGTTATCACCAAACACAGAAAAGTCATCCATAAATACCTCAAGGAAGTCATCAATCATGTCCCAGAAAATTGCCATCATACATCTTTGAAAAGTAACGGGTGCATTACATAATCCAAATGGCATCCTTCGGAAGGCAAAGGTACCAAAAGGACATGTAAAGGTTGTCTTGTGTTGGTCTTTTGGATCTACATAAATCTGATTGTATCCTGAATATCCATCCAAAGAGCAATAATATTCTCTACCAGCTAGCTTGTCTAACATCTGATCAATAAACGGAAGAGGGAAGTGATCTTTTCTGGTGGCCTTGTTCAACTTTCGATAGTACATACACACTCTCCAACCAACAACGGTCCTTGAGGGAATGGCTTCATTCTGCTCGTTCAAGATGGTAGTAATACCACCCTTCTTTGGTACGCATTGAACTGGACTCACCCATTCGCTGCTAGCTATGGGATAGACGATTCCCGCGTCTAGCAACTTGATAACCTCTTTCTTCACTACTTCCTTCATAGCTGGCATCAATCTTCTTTGTCCTTCAACTGAGCGCGCGTTTTCATCGTCTAGAATGATTTTGTGTTGGCAATAGGAAGGACTAATACCTTTGATGTCAGCAATAGTCCAACCAATCGCCTCTTTATTAGCTCTTAGTATGCGCAACAGTTTGTCTTCTTGAGGACCTGTTAAAGTAGCTGAAACAATAACAGGTCGAGTGTTGTTAGTACCTAAATACGCATACCTTAGGTGTGATGGAAGCGGCTTTTCTTCTAGTTGTGGGGGAGACTCGATGGATGGTTTCTTTTTAGATACTATCTCCCCAGGCTCTCGGAATGGCTCATAGGCGATATGCCTATGTTTCATGTTTCCGGAATTCAAAGCAGCTACAGTCTCGGTCAGTTCTTCCATCAATTCCGGTAAGTCAAGTGTTAGGGCTGCTTGCAAGATATCATTAAAGTTCATACAATCAAACGTTTCTTGCGTAGTTAAATCGAGTACATCCATTCGGAAGCATTCTTCAGGAATATCTGGAAACTTCATGGCCCTAAACACGTTGAACTTTACCATCTCGTCTTGGATTCGCATAGTTAATTCGCCGTTTTCTACATCAATAACAGTACGCCCCGTGGCTACGAATGGTCGACCCAAGATGATGGGGACATTCCTATCCGCGTCGTATTCAAGAATAACGAAATCAACTGGAAAGATTAACGTACCTGCCTTGACGAGGACATCTTCGATTCGTCCCTCTGGATGAGCGAGGGATCTATCAGCCATTTGTAGGATCATGGAAGTTGGTCTAGCGTTTCCTATCTTCAATTTCTCGAAAATTGACTTGGGCATCAAATTGATACTCGCGCCCAAGTCACACAAAGCTTTACCTTGCCACTCATTACCAATAGAAATAGGAATCGTGAAACTCCCAGGATCAAGTAGTTTAGGTGGAAACTTACTTTGGCATATAGCGCTGCATTCTTCTGGCAATCCTATCATCTCATTCTCATGGTATGGTATCTTGTTGGTAATGGCTCTTTTCAGAAATTTAACGTACTTCGGAACATCGCGTATAGCATCTAAGAACGGAACGTTAATATTGAGACCACGTACCATATTCAAGAACTTTTGATATTCGGCCATGTCTCCTTTCTTCTGAACTCTTGAGGGAAAAGGTGGAGGAGGACGGGTTTCTATAACATCTTTGGATTTTGGCTTCTCCAGAATCTTCTCCACTTCCACTATTTTGGGTTCATCTTCTTTTTCTTCCACCTCTTTTGCCGGTTTCTCTTTCACAGTTGTTTCTTTTTCTTTCATTACGGGAAAAGGAGGTGGAGCGAGCTTCTTACCACTTCGAAGTGTTACTGCATTACAATCTTCTCTCTGCTTAGGTTCTTCAGTATCACTCGGTAATTGTCCTTGCGGACGTTGATTTAATTGCTTATTTATCTGAGCCATTTGAGTTTCCATCAACTTAAGTGCTGCGGCGGTAGACTGTTGAATGTTGATTAGTGTTGTCAAGGTTTGCTGAACATCTAATGCGCCTTCTTGAGGTTGAGCAGGTAAAGCTTTCTGGTTCATGGTTTCGGTATAAGCATCTTGAGGAGGTTGTCTCTGAGCTTGATTTCCGTATGCTTGTCCACCTTGGTAGTTGTTCTAAGGTCTCGGTTGAAAGTTGTTTCCTTGGGGACATGGTTGATATGCATAAGTTGGATTAGCAGCCCCATTTGGATTCGAATATTGGAAACCCGGATGGTTTCTGTTTGGTTGATAACCTTGACCACTTGAGTTATAATGTCCTCGGTTGGACACGAACATTACGGATTCTGGATTATTTTGACAGGTCTCCCAATCATGATCTTGTGTACCGCAGTTAGAACATCCATAAACTTCTTGTGTAACATTAATATCTGCTCTTCTACCAGTAGCACCTTTTGTAACAGCTAGAGTAAGCTGTTTCAGTTGTTGTTCAAGTTTGTTTTCCATGGCGGTGAATTTTTCTTCAAGTAGTGCAATATTTCCACCTCGGACAGGTGTTCTTACGGTGTTCCAACCCAGTTCATTCGTTACGGTTCTATTCAAGATAATCTTAGCATGGACAGGTTGTACCCGAAGAAATGCACCACCACAAAGTAAGTCTAGATCCTTTTCCGAAGAGCCATCAAGTCCTCGGTAAAATATCTTCATCTGTTGTATTTCTGTGAGGCCATGATCAGGGACTCTTCTTAAGAAAATCTGAAATCTCTTCCAACTTCTACCCAAAGTCTCGTCTTCCTCTTGTTTGAATGACGTTATTTAAACTTGCGCATCTAATCTCATGTTTGCTGGGCAGTATCTATCGAAGAACGCGGTTTGTAATGCGTCCCAATTTGTAATTGTTCCGGGTTCTTGAGAATCATGCCACTCGCTTGCTCCATCAATAACAAAGTATCAAAAATGAGAAAAATACATTTGCTCTTTAGTCACTCCTTGCGTAATATAAGAATCGCAAATTTGCATGAACTTCTGTACAGCTCGGATTGGATCTTCGGTAGGCGCTCCTCGGAAATTGCCATAACTTTGAAACTGAGATAACATACCAGGATCGGGTCTGAATCTCTCAACATTGATATTTGCAGGGCCAATTCCGAGGGCAGGAGCTCGAAACGGAGCTTCTTCAGGGCCATTGATGAACCACGGATCATTGTTCTGAGCAACAGGAGCAGCTGGAGGGCCGCGTTGTCGATTGTCAACTGGGTCTTCAGCCATCTCTCTTGCTAATTGCTCTTCTAACTCTTGTGCTTTAGCGTTTCTCTTTCTTTTGTTTGCTTCTCAAACTAGGTTTTTGGGATTTTCAAGAATCACGATATCTTCACGCATAAACCCAAACCTGTAAACCTGAGAAAGAAAAACAACCCAAAGCGTAAAACTGAAAAATAAAATTAAAACTAAACTAACAATTAAACTACTAAAAGATTAACACCGGGGTCACACGCTACCGTCCCCGGCAGCGGCGCCAAAAACTTGGTGGATCCTGGGGTGTTATAAAATTAAGTGCAAAATAGAGGAACCACTTAACCGCAAGTGTACGGTTGTCCCAAGTAATATATGATAATCAAGTTCGTTCTCAGGGACGGATTAGGTTCAACCCAAATATTAATCAGATAGTAGAGATAATTGCTAAACAGAAAATAAAAGATAGTAATTTTTGTTTGGTTTTTGTAAAATAAAAGATGCAAATAAAGTAAAGACTAAATTGACTAAACAGAAAGGAAATAAAGCAAATAACAACTAACTTCAGATAAGAGAGATACTTGATCCTTGCAAAGGAATCCACTTAATCAGTATAATCTATGCTATGTTTAAGGGTAGAATTGGAATTAGTATATTAGTCGGGACTCTAATATCTCCTAGCCCCCTGTCGGGTGGACCTAGAAGCTATCCTAAAGTATCACAAACACCTGTATGGTCGAATATGGCTTTTCGGATGATAAGATTTTACCTCTTTGGCTATGTAACTAGTTAAGCCTGTCGGTCAATAACGGACATTACACGGGTATTACCTAGATCTGTATTCAAACCCCCCTGTCGGATGATCACTTCGCCACTAAAGTGAATAGCCCAAATACTAACAGCTAATTCTAGTTGTTCCTAAAAGAATTAGTTATGAAAACAAAGTAATATCCAATACCTAAAACTCAATTCAATTTAAATCTAAACAATCTCAAATTCAAAACATAGAAAACAATTAATTAAGGTTCATCCTTTTAATGCGATTCTCAAGTATAAAGAAATTTAGCTCATAATGAAATTAAAGACTAACATAAAAGAAAAGGAATTCATGTTTCAATTACAAAAGATAGATAAAAACCTAAAGGGTAGAATGACTATGGATGGAAGAACATGATTCCTCCAGCGTCTAGCTTCTTCTCTCCTTCGTGCTCTGACTTGAAAACCTTAAGCGTCTTGTTTAATTCTCTGAAGTGTCTGAAAGTAGGAGGTTAAGGGGTGTATTTATAGGTGTTGGAAGACCCTAGGTCGAATTTGCTTGGAGTGGAAGACAAGTCAAGGACTCTCAAATTCATAGCTCTAAAAAGATAAGATTCTGCTGATTTGATTTGGTCGTATCTTTTTCAATACTTATCCGTTTGAGAAGTTCCAATATATGAAACTGCTTGTCTTGGAAAGAGCTTTCTATTGGTGCAGACCATTCGTCCAGAATCCATGCCAATATTTTATTATGATTTAATCTCTAAAACGTGGCTGGATTTTCAGATTTCAAAAGGCAGCTTTATCTTTTCCTCCTTTGAATAAATCTTTCCTAAATCTTCTTATTTCCATGTAAATCTTCTTTCCTTTCATCTTTATCTTGACTTGGTCTCTAAGTAATTACCATTTATCTTTTAAAGCTTCACATTAAATAAATAATTAAACCGCATATGCTTAAAAAGAATAAATCAATAAATCAAGAAATCGAAATAGGAAAGTGTACTCTAAAAATAGAAACTCGACTAGAAATCACTTCCTAACACTCTAAAATACACTAAGACTTTATTCTCACTTTTTCTCCTTGGATTGGTCTTTCATGAGATTCAAGAACCAATTAACTTTGCATTAAAAATAGTCAAATTTACGCACAAAAGCTCAGATTCTGCAAATAGTTAATTTCCAAGGGGAGAAAGTGTAATATGATCAAATAAGCCTAAAAGTCTATCAAATAAGTCATTTATTCACCTAAAAGGATGTCTCCAAGGGGCTAATAATTAGAACAAATCGGGAGACATCAATGACTTGTTTACATGTTTGGACTCCACCTCGGAAGCTTTATAATTTGCATCAAAGTATCATGATATGCTATTTCAGAGAAGAAAAAGGGACCTATGGTGTTTGAACCTCAAAATAGTGAACCTCTAAATTATACGGATTCCGAATCCCCCACATCTTCTTCACCAGCTAAACTTGTGTATAAAAAAAATACACAAAAATGAAATTAAACCATAAGATTAAATCTAAAAATTATGAAAAATTATAAAAATGGTAAGATTAGTTTGAAATTAAATCAAGTTCCAATTACATAAGCACTATAAGTCCTTATATTATGCAAAATTTGGATTGTACTTTTATATACTATGAAAAAACTGCAATACACTTCCTTACACTATGCAAAATTGCACTATTAACCCCTTGAATATGCAAATCATTACACCATATAATCTCCTAATATGCAGAATAAGCATTATAATTCCCTATGTTATACAAAAATTGCACCAGATCTTCCTATATTATAAAAAATAGCATCATAAATACCACATTATCTGACATTATAAAATTACAGAAAAAGTATCATCATACCCCTAACCTTCAACATCAAATACCCCTCTAAATTATATATTTCCCCCCAAATTATATTAGAGATCGAAGAATATATTGTTATGATTCCAATCTAATTTTCTCTCTATATACTTAAGCTTTTAGATGAACTGCACCTTTACAGATTTTATAAATTTAAAGGCCAAAGACTAATCGTATAAAAGTAGTTTCGTTAACAATTCATACCTTCAATGATTAAGTTATCGTTGGTGTGCTCATAAGACTGTCTACGGCGATGAACGGTGAGGAGGTGAGTAGATGAGCTACGTGAGCTATGTCGAACAACGAGGGAAGAACAACACCTGGTCTTTTTGTATTTGGACCGCTCGTGTTTTGTGTGAGATAAGTTTTGAGGCAAGGTGAGAGGCGAGGTGAGAGGAGGTGAGGCGGTAGAGATGAGGTGAGACTGAGATGTGGTGTCGACGGTGATGGTAGTCGACGGTGAAAGGCACGGGAGCTATGATTTGTGTTTGTGTTATGCATGTTTGTTTTGTGAAATGAAACATGAAATATGTTTTTTTTGTTCAAAAACGTGAAATGTGTTGAGAGAGAGAGAGAGAGAGAGAGAGAGAGAGAGAGAGAGAGAGAGAGAGAGAGAGAGAGAGAGAGAGAGAGAGAGAGAGAGAGAGAGAGAGAGGTGAGTTGTGTTAGGTGTTAATTTTAGAATTTACTTTTTTAGTAGCTTATATAATAGTAAGGGTAGTTTTAAATAGTTTTAAACTTCTTAGTAATGGATATATATGGACCATTTCTCTTGATATAGTTTTAGCTAAAAACAAATCCCGACCCCTCTTTATACACCATAGCCTCTTATATAGCCAAACAATAAGTATACATAAGCAGTGTAAATCATACCATCCAACAATTAAGCTATTATTGTTGATCTCATAAGACTATCTAAGAGGATGAAATAGTGATGAGGTGAGGTGAGTAGGTGAGCTACTTGAGCTACGTCGATTGGCGAGGAAAGAACAACACCTGAGCTCTTCAAATTTGTACCGTCTGTGTTTTGTGTGAGATAGGTTTTGAGGCGAGGTTTGGAGGCGAGGTGAGAGGAGGTGAGGCGGTGCAGGTGAGGCGGAGATATGGTGTCGACGGTGAATGGAACCGGAGCTGTGAAATGTACTTGTGTTATGCATGTTTAATTGTTTTGTGAAATGAAACATGACATGTGTTTTTTTAGGTCAACAACCGTAAAATATGTTTAGAGAGAGAGTGAGAAAACTAGTGTTGCGAATCATGTGAGGTGTTAATTTTAGAATTTTATTTTTTAGTAGATTATATATAGTAAGGGTATTTTTAAAAATTTTTAAACTTGTGGTAGTGGTCTAAGAGAGAAGATGTATGTTGGTCGTGTCAATAAATCCCAAATGTGTCACTATTGACTAAATATCATAGTTTTTGTGACTTTTTCTCATTCTTTCATCACATAAATAAAATCTTTTATGAAACATGCGTAGTGTGCTTTTCGAGTCTTGCTTCCATAGGTTGTTAATCATAGTAGTACAAAGAACGTAATGATTGATCGATGTATATCATGAATGTGATTGATTATACAATGATAATTTGTCAAAGTGGTCTTGGTAGTCAGACTCGGGTTCTTGTCTAAATGGAATGGGTTCAAAAATTAAATCCTACAGTCGTCATGAGTAGCTCAATTCACGATTGTCACCTTACCAATTTTTTTTGCATAAATAAACTTTTTCAATACTATGCGCATAATATGATTTTCAAACCCCACTTTAATAGGTTAAAATTCATAGTAGTATTTCAAACAATAGGTTGAATAACCTATGTATATAATGAATATGTTTGAATATAAAACACTACACTTTGGTCTAGTGGTCTAAGGTGCTAGATTTAGACTTTTTCCAAAAAGGGCATGGGTTCTAATTCCATATCTATCATTACCACATATCACAATTTGTCTCATCACTATTGGGTTATCCATATAATAAAAAGTAAAGAATAATATTTACAATATACTTATAAATCTTTTAGAATCATTGAGGTTGCACATTTTGTCAAAATTATGAAAAAGGAAAACTTATAAGATAAAAAATGCAAGGGACTAACATGATAAAATAAAGAATATAATGGGCTACATATTAAATAAAACCCTAATCTCACTTAATAATCATAATCTACACCATTCTCGACTATCTTCCTCTCAGCCGACAAAGTGTCCATCTCTTTCTCAACCAACACATTGCATATATCTCCGTTATAGACGCACAACGAGTTAATCTATTAATAACGCCTATATATAATCAATCAACAACCCATATCCTCAAATCACATAACGATCATCTCACATCCATTATCCATCAACGACATAAATCTGATTTTGAAGACTCTCCCAACTCATCACCGGATATATGATTTTCTTCAATGCACCTCTTGTAATCTCTATATAAAGAATTATAGGTATGTTTGTATTTGACATTTTCCTATTACTAGATGAATAGATTCTAGATATATTGTTATTCTAATTATGAATTTGACATTGATGTATCCGTCTTGTGTGCATATATATAATTGAAAGATTGATTGTAAGTTCTTTATTCAATGTAAATTTTCAACACTAAAAATATTACATTTGATTTCTTTATGTAATCATTCAAAGGTACTTCAATTTATTGTCATTTATTTTTTATTTTCAAAATAATAATATATTTTTTGTAATTTTTGGTGAATATTATTAAAGTTCCTTTCTTATAAGTTATAAATTTGTTTTTGTTGGCTTTGTTAAATTTGAAGAGTCTCACTTTTATCTACATATTTGATAAGAAAAACAAAGATTGAATTTGTATTTTAAAACCCTATTGAGTCTTCATATTGGTATGTATATTGTTCTTTTTTTACAAGATTTCGATTTTGAATCTTTGATAGTTTTTTTTTTGAAGATTTCAGTTATCGTGTTCTAAAACTTTTATGACTAAAATTGAAGTTGATACTTATATGGAGTTCATGTATACCCATCACATTCATTTATCACCACTATTACTTTTACCTAATCAATTTTTAATTTATTCTTACAAGTAAAATTGTACTACTCTCTTTCATTATTTAAAAAATATTTATGTCAGTCTTTTTATGTCATATTTTGCGTAAAGACCACAATATTCACTAAATATATGCTAAGTTTACCATATAACTTTCACTAAATATGATGTATAATGACATGTGACGTATTATATTGCAAGTCTAATTTGAAATTATGAGTTTATATTTGATTAATTTGAAAAACTAAAAAAGAGTCACACATATGTATCTTTTATATCTATTAATGTTTTAGTAGAAATTGAAACGTAAACATATTTAGGTATTATTTTTATCATTTTTATATCTACTAAATTAGTTGTACATCTCTTAAAATAATTTTTAACAATTGCATTTTTTATTAAATTAGTTGGGATGAATTATATGTTATATATCAGAGAGAGATATAAGTACATAATGTATTAATTTTTTTATTAAATATTTATATATTGTAGACAAAATCGTGATTCTATCAAGATCAAGATCGTTGTTCATGACATTTCAACATCATCATTAATACAATCAGAATGGTAAGACACATTTAAAATGTTATGTATTTAAAATTTCATTATAATATATATATATATATATATATATATATAAATTCTTCTATAAATGACATGAACATAAACACGCAAATAAAAATAGAACTGTTTATTATATTTTTAACCAAAATATGTCAATAACATATATAATAAAAAAATATCTTGTTTTAGTTATAAATTTATAAATGTATATGAGAATCAAGTTGATTTCTCACTAAAATATCACTAGATACACATATGCACACTAGGGGTGAATTGATATGGGGTGAGTAGATTAAACTCTTTTGACCTTGGGAATTTTTTATAATATGTGTAATTTTTGTTTTAAAAATATATTTACCCCCAAATTAGAAAGAATAACTAAAATATGGGTTTAAACAATCAACAAATGTATGTGATATAGTGATATCTACCATTTAGTCTTTTCAATTTAGTTATATTGTCTAAATTTGTTGGAGTCCGTGCATGAAAAAATGGCCCTCAAATCCCAAAATATAACAGTCTCTAGTAGATTGAAATTGTTACCACCATGTTGTATTTCCACATGATCTTTTTAAACTCTTCAATATTGGTTGCAGTGACAAATCTAGGTGAAAACTAATTGGGCATAAGCCTACCTTCAATTTCCGGAGAAAAAAATTCATTATATATTTTGAGCCAATTTTAAATTTCTTTTTTAATAGTATTACACATAATAATGCATATGATCCATCTTTATAATTGAATTTCTTGGTTATTTTTTACAAATGGAAGTTCTTAAAAGGAAATTGTAATTTTTTTTGGAGTTCGTATGGAATTATAAAACGCAGTCCATTATAATTTATGATATTATAAAACCGGGGTAAAGGAGTCGGATTTTATTTTAGGAATAATTTTCCAATTAATCCTAGTTATTTTTTTTTACATAAGAGGTTTAAAAGGCCTCCTACAATTTATTGTCTATCTAAAACAATTCTAAGTACAGCCCAACCACACCTATTCTTCACACAATTATTCGCTTCTCGATAGCACCAATTCGCACAATTATTCGCTTCTCTTATCGATAGCGCCAAACTAGGATTCTATTGAATTTTTATCAATCTAGTTTAAAAAGTCTTGCTCATCCCTAGTTTGTATCATAACTTACAGTCTTCAAACTGAAATTCAAACTCAAACGGTTAGTGTTTTTTCCTTTTAAGGTTTTCTCTCCTAATTCAATTCAAAATTAAAATATATTCATGAATTAAAAGTAATATATGATGTGGTAGTTTATTGATTTTGTTTCGGTGATTATTAATTTAATATGTCCATGTACCCAAATTTTATTAGAATCTTACTTTCTTTTAATCAAGATGGTACTTAGAAAATTGTTTATAATAATATTGATAGTGACTGTTCATATTAATTTTTAATGTTTGATTTTAGCTAGAAAAATAGATGTTTAGACTTTATGCAGATGCCCAATGAAAGCCGTAATCTTTATTTAACAACAATTTGAATTCCTAAATTTTTTTCTATTAAAACATAATTTGGCATGACATTGATTATAATGATAGGTTGAGTAATTGGACTAAACCTTAACATTAAGGGATAACCTGAAAGTATACTTCTCAAATACTTTGTTGCTGTACATTTTGCAATAAGAGCTTCCTCGAGTCTGTTGATCTAAAGTAGCACTCCTCACATTAATAACTTCAGTAATAATTTCCCTACCATTATGTGCAGCATTTACAAATACAGTATGTGCAGCATTTATAATTCCCTTGAATGGAGATGAGCAAACATTAAAATATTATAATCTATTAAAATCCATTGAAATACTATTATAAGAATCTGTCAAACATTGTATAGAAGAAAAAAGATTCTTTTAAAATCTAGATAGAATTAAAACAAGGGTCAATTACTCAAGAAGTCTTGTGGACCATCTTAGAGCCATATAGGAATCAAGTGGATTCTCTGTCCTACTTAGAGGCCTTAAAATTGACAAATACCTTTACTACCCTTATAGTGTATATAAGACAAAAAAAAATAGATTCTTCTCTCTCCTCCATTACCATTACTCTCTCTCCTCCTTTATCAAATTTTCTCTCTCCTCTTTCATTAACTATTAATAATTTCTAGCTCCGACCTCCGGCCACCGACCACCACCGCCGACCACCGCCGGATAAAGTACTGAGCATAAAGTACTGAGTATGGAAAAAGTACTGAGCATAAAGTACTGAGCATGGGAAAGTACTGAGCATAAAGTACTGAGCGTGAAAAAAGTACTGAGTATTAGAAAAATTTGCTGATTATTCGAATTTTTTTATTGAGTAAATATACTGAGCATGCTCATTTATTCAAATTTTTTATCGAGTCAATTATTGAGCATGGAAAAAGTTACTGAGTATCGAAAAAAGTGCTGAGTATCGAGAAAAGTTGCTGATTATTCAATTTTTTTTGTTGAGTCGCTTTACTGAGCATGCTCGTTTGCACAGTAAATTTGCTGAGCATGCTGAGTAACTTTGCTGAGTATCGGGAAAATTAATTGAGTTTTTAGAATTTTTGCTGAGTATTAAGTCAAAAACAGTTGAATTTACGGTATAAAAATACTAAATAGAAATTAGAGCAATAAATATACCCCCAACTTAATTACACCAAAAGAAAAAAAAACGTGTTAGATTCCCATTTACGTATCACTATAGCACTTTTGCCTCAACTTTGTCAGCTTGGTCAAATAATAACCAAAGATATTGCCTCAACTTTCACTTTCAAGGAAAAGACAAATTAATAATGTGTTAGCTTCCCATTTACCCATTTACGTATCTCTCTAGCATTGCTGTATATATAAAGATTATCAGAAGCACCACGCACATCGAGATCAATTCATCATCTTTATACTCTTTTTGGTTTCTTAGATCGGATCGTAGCATTTGTTTTTCATAGATTTAATACTAATTTTCAGCAATGGCCACCGCTACACTCACTCCTATTGATACTGATAAGCTCGCCAATCTCAAATATGTTGTTTCTTCAAATCCATCACCACCTCGCACCACCTCGCACCACCTCGCACCACCACCAGCTTCAGCCCCACCATTGAAAGAAGCTGAAAAAATAGCAGCTAAAACAGGTCAAACAACCATCTTCGGTAAACGAGCTCCATTAAAAACCTTCAGATCTGACATGGCTTGCAGATCTGATGCGAACAGAAAAGAACAGAACAAGAAAAACCTTCAGATGCGGACGAGAAGACCACCGGCTCCCTGCGAACGCGCCACCATCGCAACACCTTTGCCGCGCGTAACTGTTTCCTGGCTTCTTAAACAAGGTTCACGAACAATTTTCATGGATTTGTCTCCATACTCGAAGCTTCTTGTTCATGATTAATCCAACGGAAGCCAGGTTTATGAGATAGAAAGAAGTAAAAAGAAAAGCTAGGTTAACGGGTGATTGGAGAGGCAGGAGAGAGACAAGAGAAATTAATATTTTATGTTTGACAAAAAAATATGAATAGAAATAGAATATATAGGGAAAAAAGATAAGAGAGGGTAAAAAAGTAATTGGATTTTTAAGCCTATAGTGTTAAATCTTGGTTGTGGCCTTTAGTAAGAAGAAAGAATTAGTGTAGTCTTGTTAGGTTTTAGGGGGGTGTTTTTAAGACTCTTTGGTTAATAATCTCTTAAAACAATACGCCGGAATTACAAAGTCTATGGATTTTAAACAATATAATGAATTCATTTAAAATCCTAACTGTATACACCTCTCTTAATATTTATCAGGTCGTCTAGGTTAAGCCGGACGAATGGTATAATACAAGAATAATCTTACATATTATAATATGTAATGACACTTAACATGTATATGATGACACGCACAATAAATCCAATCTTCTTAGAGGAAAGTATCCAGTTTGAAAGTAAAGTATTGTGTTAGGGTAAAAATGCTCTCAATATCGGAAACAACCTTTCACGGTCACGTGTATTTGAGTAGCAAGTATAGCCATAGGTTTTAAAGAAATTAAAAGTAGCCTGTATTTTACAGATATCAGCATATTAGTGCAAATACACCTTAATTTGGGACGTAAATCATTTGCTTTGGTGAATTTAATCATGCATATATGCTTTCTTTAAACTTATGACGATGTAATTAACCCCTGAAAAGTTACTTGAACCCCTTTATTTGAAATGCTATTATGTTGTTAGGTAATTTGATCAAGGACATCATTGACTCAAGGTGTTGCCATGTTTGATGAGAATCGAAGAATGCGTTATCAAGATGGAGATATCATCATCAATCTTCCTGACAGTATAATAGAGAGTATTTAATGTGTATGCCAACACGTGATGCTGCGCGCACATGTATACTGTCAAGTAAATGGAGGAATATGTGGTGGAGACTTCCACAAGTTAAACTTGAAACTTCTATGCTGCAACAATCAAATATCATCAGCATTTTGAAAGCTAAATTTGCAACGATGGTCTGTCAAATTCTTGCTTTTCCTCAAGGGACAATCACCAAGTTTATCCTCAACATTCCTGACCTAGAGAGCTGCCTTGAGATTGACACCTTGATAAGTTTCATATCAAGGAATGGGGTTGAGGAGCTTTTTCATTACGTGAATCCCTACAAATTTCCATCATCATTGTTTTCTTGTACCTAGTTAAGGAAATTGTTTCTTCGCAATTGCTCCATCAATTGGATATGAGTGCTCAGATTTCTTATCAAGTACTTGGATGTCTAATCTCTCTATGCCCATTACTTGAAGTATTTATCATGAGTATTGGATTAGTACACGGTCAAGGGAACGTTGAAATCAATGCTTCTAAACTAAGGTCTCTTGGGATTATAGGACTTTTTCCAACTTCAGTAGGAAGATCACCAAATAACAAGCTTATCGATAAACTCCCGACTCTTGAGATTTTGCACATGAATTATAATTCTATGAAAGTAAATGAATTTAATTTAATGCATTTTGTATTGAATTATACTTTCCTTTGATGTTATTACTAATATCGTTCATTTGCTTTTTATGTACTTTGTTGCAGGTGGGTCCCCAACCAGGCTTCCAAATCCTCTACTCCATCTAAAAGATATGAAGCTAAAGTCAATTTGCTTAGATGAAGTAGACTTGTTCTCGTATACTCTTTTCTTGATTAGAAGCTCACCCAACTTGCAGAAACTCTATGTTACGGTGAGTTACCATAAAATTATGCTTCAAAAGATTGCTTATGATTGGTATGTGTGTCTTTTCTCCTAGGTTCTACGAAATCCTATGGTGGGTGATGCCAATGATGTTCTTGAATACCTTAAAATGCAAGCCTACTCACACATGACATTAAATCATCTTGCATACGCGAATCTGCAATATATTACTAGCACCAAGTCTGAAATAAAATTTATTAAGCTTTTGTTAGCAAAATCATCATCTTTAAAGAAAATGATAATTCAGCCCAATACCAGTGCTCTTTCTGACCAGGGACTGAAACTAGTGAAAGAACTGAACAAATTTGAACGTGCATCACCAAATGTACAAGACATAACTGAGGATTGACGTGAGAAGATCGCAAAACATTAATATTTATATTTTCTTTAGCTTTACCTTTATGTAAACATCAATACTTGAAAATATTTGTTGTTATTTTGTATGTCACCCATTTTGAGTTAGTTTGACCTGTAATATATTTTTGATGATAGAGGGATATCTAATTAACTTGCAATTTTATTTAGCTAAAATATTTCAATATTTTGCAAGGATAAAGACTTTATGAATTGTAAGAATTTTGTAGTAAAAGGATTTTTTTAATACTTTTTGAGGCAAGATTTATGAAGAAGATCAAATTTAAAGTTTAAGGAAAGTGATCTTTTCAAGAACTTAGGGAATTTGGTAAGTGAATGTGTTGGCTTATTCTGTATTTTGAGTGATGTTGTCTTTGACAAAACTTATCCTATATTGCTTGTATTGCATTAATTTATCTTCAAGAATTGCGCTATCAAGATAAGGATATCGTTAGAATTTTCCTGACAGTATAATCAAAACTATTGTAATGTGTATATGCCAACACATGATGTTGCTTGAACATGTATACTCTCAAGTAAATGGATGTATAGGTGGGGGAGACTTCCAAAAATTATATTTACTAGTTCTATGTTACAAGAATCAATCATCAACCAACAACTTGTGAGAGCTACAACTTACCATCTTCATTGCAAATTGCTTCGTCAGTCTTCTCCCATCTACCTTTACAGGATTTAACAGGCTGATACATTTGGGATTTAATAATGTTCATATTTATTACCAAGCTCTTAATTGTTTAATCTCCCTCTGCCTATTACATTGAGATATTGTTTTTGGGAAGGGATATTAGTACGAAGTCCTGGGTACCTCGTAATGAATGCTCCTAAGCTAAGAAATTTAATGATTCTTGGAACTTTTTCAGTTCAAGGAGGAAGATCATCAACTATTATTCAGCTTATTGATAGACTCCCTCTCTTGAGCATTTGTACATGCATTATCATTCTATCAAAGTAAATCTTCCTCCCTAACTTAATTCAATTTATTTTAATGTATTTCCTATATGATCTATTATTTATGTCATTCATTTGTTTTTTAAGTACTTTACAGGTGGGTCCCTAACCAGGCTTCCAACTTCTCTAGTGCATCTTAAAATTGTTAAGCTATATACAGTTTGCTTATATGAAAGGATTATTGCCCAAGAAACACCTCAAATTAGAATTAATGCCCCCTCACCCCCGCCGTTTTCTTCTTGCCCATAAAAGGCATTCCTTTTTTTTCTTTCCTATTTTACCCCCTCACCCCAGCCGCCGTCCGTTTATTAGTCGTTAGTTCGTATACATTGAGTTAGTTATATATATCTCCTCTGTCTCTCTCTCTCTCACCCTTGGCAGCAGCAGACAGTACAAAAGTGTACGTGCACGAGTGTTGGGAAACATTCTCAACAGTAGCCCACAAGTACAAAAATGTACTTGCACGAGTGCTGGGAAACATTCCCATTACTCAACATTAGCCCACAAGTACAAAAGTGTACTTGCACGAGTGATGGGAAACATTCTCATTACTCAACATTAACCCACAAGTACAAAAGTGTACTTGCACGGGTGCTGGGAAACATTCCCATTACTCAACCTGTACAAAAGTGTACTTGCACGAGTGTTGGGAAACATACCCATTACTCGTCTTTGGCGGCAGCAGTAGACAGAAGTAAGGGTATTAAGGTATATTTACCTTAAGTGCCTTTTATGGGAAAGTGGCTAAGGTGACAGGTGCTTATTGGGCATTCACCCTATATGAAATAACTTAAATCTTGTTATCTATTTGCTTGATTAAAGCTCACGGAACTTGCTAAACATCGATATTTCGATGAGTAACCATAAAATTATGCGTAAAATTTATTTTTTGATTTCCTTAAACAATTGCTTATAGTCGATATTAATATATTTATCTTAGGTGGTAAATACTGCAGCAAGGTAATGTTAGTCTAGTTCTTGAGTACCTAAAAGGAAAGACTACTCACACATGATCTTAAATCATCTTGTGGAGGTGAAGTTATTGTCTATTATGGTCACCAAGTCTGAAATGGAAGTTATGAAGCTCTTGTTAGCAAACCTTTTAACTTCAACTATCATGTACAACATAAGTGTTCTCTCTAGCACTCTCCAGTTGACTTGTGGCGCCAAACTAGCGCCTTCTTTCTCTCTTTTTTCCTTTTTTTGACTATTTATTTCCTTATTCGAATTAAAATTTCCTTTTGAAGAGGTAACAGTCACATTCATGGAGGAGAATGAGCGGTTGCCACGGCCTCATCCACCAAATTCCGGTGGAAAGAGAGTTGAGCGCTCGAAGGGACCGATTCAGAAATCAACAGCTTTTCTTCCGTCAACGCCGATTGCAAAGATTAATTTTCTTGAGGAGAAGTCTCATAGTGTCAAAAAAATTATTCGCAAAGAGGCTTAGGATCTTCTCCCAATCTTCTCCCATTATATCAGCTATGAGCCTGGTCGAGACGAGTAGGGTGGGCAACATAGGCACGGGGGCGCAACGAGGGTCTAAAAGAGCTCTTAATTACCAGGATAGAGACGAGCTATCATCGGTGATTAGTGGAGGGACTAATCATGTGATGGGCGCGGCAGGGAGCTTACAGGGGAGTAAAGAGATCATCGCTCATAGTGGAGGTGCGAGTATATGGCCAGACCTGAACATGATGATGACTAATGTGATTCAGAAAGTTACCAAGGAGACGTCGCTGGAGGGGGATGCTCTTCTCGCACCTATTTCATCAATTCGACAAGAGCAACTTTCCCAAGGTAAGTTGTGTAATTCGGTACTGAAAATGCTTGTGTGGCTTTGTCTGATGCAGGGCGTGGAAGAGATGAACCCACTGTTAGTTCCCAAAAATCGGTAGCATGTAGCTGTTATGGAGGGGATTAATGAGAAGCGGAGATAGTAGAAAGAAGCTACGCAAAATTTCGCAGCTAGAGAAGGAATACATGGAGAGGGTTACTGGACAAGGAGAGGGTAATATCCCATACTAATATGCTACCAGGACAATCGTTTACAACTGAGGCAGGGGCGGATACAGATAGATTTGTTATGGTGGATTGTATACTGTCGAGTGACACCACAACCCCGCAACTAAGTCAAACAACGGAGCAAAAGCACAATAGGTGTGAGGTATGACAATGGTCTCTTATTATACATTTATTGAGAGATAATGTTGGCTTTAAATCAGGGGCGGATTCAGGATTCAAGTCAGGGAGGGATATTATTATGAAAAAAACCACACCCAATAAACCTTTTATATATCTAACAAAGTCATTAAAAAAACACCCACAAACATTTTTTTGCGCACTGCTGATGTCTCCCTAATTGTTCTTATTTTAGACCCTTGGGAGACATCATTTTTTATGTTTAATTGAATATTTTGTTAGACTTTTGGGCTAAATATGCAATAATCCGAATTTCCTCTTTTATTTCTAGTATTTTTAATTTATTAAACTTTTGCGCGTAATCTTGTGTATTTTAGTGAAAATTTTGTAGGTTTTGAATATTAGCTAGGAGAGGAATCCGAGAAGAAAGTCAAAGATCGTGATATGGAGTCAAAGTTTGAAGATAAATACCGTTTGAAGCTGCAAATCTGGAAAACAGGCCAAAGATTGCTGATTTCGAGGCACTTACGGGTTGATTTAGCCACTGACCTTTGAAGATATTATGTTCCTTATCGAGTTATGGAAATTTAGCAAGTGATTTGAGGTCAATCGGAGTTATAACGAATCGGCTAGAGCTGTTTTAGTGGAGGTGGTGCAGCCGTTACGGGATTTTGGGCTTAGAAAATGGACTTGGGCTTTTAATTTTTAACTTAAACCTTAAGACAAGGCCTAATCCGTTTTGGAGCATATAAAAGGAGCTTTTGACTTCTAATTTACATACAACTCATTATTCACAAGAAAGAGCATCAGAGAGAAGTCAACGAAGGAAGCAGAAGAAAGCTGCAGAGTTGGAGAGTGTCTATATCTCCATTCACAGCCGAATCTAATTCCGGAAATTAGGTTTTTCTTATTTTTATTTCTGTAAAACAATATGAGTCTTATTTCTTTTAATTTAGTTTTAATTTCCATTAGCATGAGCTAATTCCTCTTAGTACTTGAGAATGCTTAATGGGTGAATCCTAAAACTATTGATTTTCATATGTTTGAATTTGGGTTTTAATTAATTAAATCGAATTGGTCTTTTACATTATTCTGTAATTGGTGATTATTTACTGTTTTTGGAGTAGCTAACTAAGAACATGTGTTAGTATCTAAACTATTCCACATATGTGGAGTGTGGATCATCTTGACGGGGGGTTTAGGTATGGAATTAATTACTCAATATAAGATATAAATTATTTGATTCTGCCGAATATAATTAATTTTAGGGCCAATGAGGTAAAATAGCTTAATCATTCGAAAGTGGATCATATTTACCCTGACGGTTCTAGTGACACTCTAGAATAGCTTTGTAGTCCACCCTGATGGGGGTACAAAGGCTCTTGAATCCCGACCAATGTTAATTGACATTTGACCCTTAAACAACATATGATATGAAATAGAGTTAGGAGGATCCCTTGCGTCTCTCAAGTACTGCCTTCCATTTCTTGCGTCTAGCTATTTATTATTTGCGTCTTGTCATTTATTTACATTTTCATATTAGTCTTTCATACTTAGGCTTAATACAAATCAACCAATCAACTATTAAATCTTTTATTTGTCTTCATAAGTGCAACCATTCATTAATTGATAAGCATTGTAGTTAACTATACCGTCCCTCCAAATGATCCTGTTTATCACTATTAGTACTTGGGACAACCGTACACTTGCGGTTGTGGTTCTCTCACTTATTGCATTATTTTTAGAACACACAAAGGACCACCAAGTTTTTGGCGCCGCTGCCAGGGACGGTAGCGTGTGACCACGGTGTTTATCCTTTAGTGACTAGTTGCATTTATTTTTATTTTTATCAGTTTTACGCTTTTTGTTTGTTCATCTTTTTCAGGTTTTTAGGTTTGGTGTATGCGAAGGAGACTCTTTAAGGATCTAGATCCATCACCTCCGATCCTTAATAATCCAGAATCATTAATCAGACTTGCTAACAAAAGAAAGAAAGAACAAGAAGCTAGAGAAGTAGAAGAATTAGCGAACAGAATGGAAACTATTAATCTTCATAACCAAGAGAACCCAGGAGTTCATCTAAACGGAAATGGTCAGCCATTAGTGCCTCCAGGAATTCCTAATCCTCCCGTTCAAGTTCAAATAGTCGGTCCATGGTTTCTTACCGGTCCCGCTCAAGAACCATTCCTTGCCCCTCCTCTTGGGATTGGCCAAGCTGATATCAATGTTCCGAGATTCCGTCCATATTCGGGTATGCTAGCTCAATTTCAGAATTTCGGAAACTTTCGTGGCAAGTCCGGAGAAGATCCATTACGCGCAGTGCAAAAATTTATGCAAATTTGCGATTCATACATTACGCAAGGGGTAACGAGGGAGCAATTGTATTATGCTACATTCAGGTTTTTCTTAATAGATGGAGCGAGTGATTGGCATGATTCGCAAGAACCAGGGAAGATTACGAATTGGGAGCAGTTACAGGCTGCGTTTTTCGACAGATATTATCCGTCCAACATGAGGTTAGATGCTCAACTTGAGTTAACACATTTCAAACAAGAATACGATGAAGCGTTGGGTAGAAGTTGGTCGAGATTTCAGAAATGTTTACGAAGAGTCCCTAATCACGACCTTTCAGAACAACAACAACTGAAAATTTTCTATAATGGTCTTGAGGGGAGTTCGCGAAAAGATTTAGATTTGTTGTGTGGTGGTGCGTTTTTACAAGTTCAACCCGCGTATGCAAGAATTATTTTGGATAGAACAGTTGACAATGAAGTAGGGTGGAATATCGTAAGAACGCCAGTTAAAGGAGGAGTTAACAATGTCAACATCGAAGAAAAGTTCAACTCCTTAGAGAACAAGATACAAACCACATTAGAACAACATTTGAGACAACTTACTTTAGCCGTGAAAGAGGGTTTTTCGAATAAAAGAGTTGAGGTAAAGGTTGCGCAAGAAGTGTATGGATGTGAGTATTGTGGTGTGAATGATCACGATTGAGGGAATTGTCAGAATAATCAAGAATCCGTGATGTTTGTCTCCAATAGAGGAAACTTTAATTCGAGTGGTAATGGATATCAGTCTAACAGAAACCATCCTGGGTTTCAATATTCAAATCCTAATGGGCAGCCAATCCTACATACGCATATCAGCCGCGTCCCCAAGGTAACAACTTCAATCCAAGACCACATAATAATTATCAAGGAGGACAGAATCAAGGAAACTATGTTCAGAGACAAGCTCCTCAAGAAAGTTATAATGAAACCATGAACCAAAAAGCCTTACCTGCTCAACCACAAGAAGGTGCGATTAACCTTCAGAAAACGTTGAGAACTTAATTGCTCTCCAGACGGAAGCTATTCAGAATCAACAAGCGTCTGGCGCAAATATTAAACTATTAGAGAACCAGCTTGCTCAAATCACAAAACAACTTAATCAGCGTCCACAAGGGCAACTCCCTAGTGACAAAGAAAATCCGAGACAACATGAAGATTGCAAAGCTGTTACTCTCAGAAGTGGTAAGAACCTCCCTCCAACTCCTTTTCCTGTTATGAAAGAGAAAGAAGTTCCAAGAAAAGAAAAGGATGTGGTTGAGAAATAGAAAGACATTGAGGTTGAAGAAATAGAGAGGTCGATTGAGGTTCCTAAGAAGAAAGATGATGTTGTAATCAATCGCCCTCCTCCACCATTTCCATCTCGAGTTCAAAAAAAGGGTGATATGGTCGATTATCAAAAGTTCTTCAATAGAGTGAGAAGCCTTAGTATTAACATTCCGTTGTTAGAAGCCATCCGAGATATTCCCAAGTATACGAAGTTTTTGAAAAGAGCTCTCACTAACAAAAGGCCGTATTTTGATAATGAGATGATTAGTCTTCCTGAAGAATGCAGTGCTATTTGTCAAAGTAAATTACCTCCAAAGTTACTTGATCCGGGAAGTTTCACAATTTTGATATCGATTGGAGAAGAATGGAAGGGTAAAGCACTATGTGATTTGGGTGCAAGCATCAATTTTATGCCCAAATCAATCTTTGATAAACTGAATATTGGAGAAGCAAGACCTACTTCGATGGTCTTGCAAATGGCGGATCGATCTCTTGCACATCCGGAAGGTCGAATTGAAGATGTCCTCGTTAAGGCAGGTACGTTAGTATATTCCGTCGATTTTGTTATTCTTGAATACGACGCGGATAGGAATGTCCCCATTATTTTGGGAAGACCATTCCTAGCCACGGGGCGTACATTTATTGATGTAGAAAATTGTGAATTGACGATGAGAATCCAAGACGAGGAGGTCAAATTTAATGTGTTCCGAGCTATGAAGTTTCTAGATTCTAAAGAAGATTGCTTTCGAATAGATGTAGTTGAGCATGCCACACAAGAGGTATATAATGAATTTAATTATGATGATATCTTGCAGGCAGCTTTAACTATTGATACACCTGAGTTCATGGAAGAGCTTGCCGAAACAGTGGCAGCTCTTAATTCTGAGAATCCGAAGTATAGGCGTCCTATGAACCTGTGAGAGAACCGGGGGAGATTGTTCCTAAAAAGAATCCTTCAATCGAATCTCCTCCGGAGTTGGAAGAAAAGCCATTACCAGCACACTTGAGGTATGCGTAATTAGGTACTAATGAAACTCTAACTGTTATTGTTTCAGCAAATTTAACAGGTCCTCAAGAAGATAAACTGTTGCGTGTGTTAAGAGACAACAAAGAGGCGATAGGATGGACAATTGCTGACATCAAAGGCATTAGTCCCTCCTATTGTCAACACAAAATCATACTTGAAGATGATAACGCACGCTCAGTTGAAGGTCAAAGGAGATTAATGCCCGCTATGAAGGAGGTAGTGAAGAAGGAAGTTATCAAGCTGTTAGACGCGTGGATTATTTATCCCATCTCGAGTAGTGAATGGGTGAGTCCTGTTCAATGTGTACCGAAGAAAGGAGGAATTACAACTGTTCTAAATGCTCAGAATGAAGCCATTCCTTCAAGAACGGTTGTTGGTTGGAGAGTTTGTATGGATTACCGGAAATTGAACAAGGCCACCAGGAAAGATCACTTCCCCTTGCCCTTCATTGATCAGATGTTAGATAAATTGGCTGGTAGAGAGTACTATTGTTTCTTAGATTGCTATTCTGGGTATAATCAGATCTATGTGGCTCCAGAAGATCAACATAAAACAACATTTACATGCCCCTTTGGTACTTTTGCATATCGCAGAATGCCATTTGGGTTGTGTAATGCACCTGCTACCTTTCAGAGATGTATGATGGCTATCTTCTGGGATATGATCGATAATTTTCTTGAAGTTTTTATGGACGATTTCTCCGTGTTTAGTGATGATTTTGATATATGTTTACATAACTTGGAGAAAGTGTTAATCAGATGCAAGGAAACAGATTTGGTCTGAAATTGGGAGAAGTGTCATTTCATGGTTCGCGAAGGTATAGTTCTGGGTCACAAGGTTTCAAGTGATGGGTTAGAAGTTAATAGAGCGAAGATAGAGGTAATTAAAACTCTTCCCCCTCCTGTTTCTGTTAAAGGGGTAAGAAGTTTTATTGGCCATGCTGGCTTTTATAGGCGTTTCATCAAAGACTTTTCTAAGATTGCTAAACGGCTATGTAACTTACTTGAAAAGGATTCCAAATTCCTTTTTGATGAAGCTTGCTTAGCGGCTTTCCAAGCAATCAAAGAAAAGCTTATTTTTGCTCCTATAGTATTACCTCCAGATTGGAGTTTGCCTTTTGAAGTTATGTGTGATGCGAGTGATTTGTGTATGGGAGCTGTATTGGGACAGAGAAAAGATAAGATATGTCATTCGATTTATTACGCTAGTAAAACTTTCAATGGTGCTCAAGTTAATTATACAGTTACAGAGAAAGAATTGCTAGCAGTTGTGTACTCATTCGATAATTTTTGCTCTTATCTTCTTGGAGCGAAAGTTATTGTTTATACAGATCATTCAGCGATTAGATATCTTATGGAAAAGAAAGATGCTAAACCGAGGTTAATCGGATAGGGTTTTATTACTTCAAGAATTCGATTTGGAGATTAAGGATAGAAAGGGTTGTGAGAATCAGGTTGCAGATCATCTAGAAATCTATATGTAGTTCCAATTCATATCCAATTTTCTCGGAAAAATAAAAAATCGGAATTTTGGAATTTCGGACCTTAAAAATCTGATCCTAAATCAGAATTTTCGGATCGGAAAAGTCGGAAATCGGAAATTTCGGATCCGATTTTCACCCCTAGGTGAAAGTATGGTGATGACTCAATGAAGACAAGTAGGTAAAGTAGATATCATAACAACTTATACGAATTTTTACTTTCCAATTCCAAAGTCAGGAAGTGAGTGATAAGATTTTAGAGAAAATTTCGCATGTGGGAGATAGAACTATAATGTTAAGGTAGAATCCAGGAATGATCCTTGAAAAGCTTGAAGTGAACAAGGTATCTTTTTGGGTTAAACTGAAAAAGGTGCCATTAGATGTATGGTCTAAAGAAGGTTCGAGCTATATTGCGAGTGCATCGGATAAACCTATACAATTAGATCCAATAACTAGCTCAAGAAATAGGCTTAACTATGCAAGAGTGTGTGTAGAGTTGGATGTGAAGGATGGAATGTTGTATAAGGTAAATCTAGACCTTGAAAAGGATGGAGAACATATTGTGGAAGTTTTGTATGAATGGGTACGTCCTATGTGCAATTTATGCAAGGAAAGGGGTCACTCAAGTCCGGGATGTAAAAGTAAGCAAGTACGGAAAGAAATAAATAAAGAGGAACAAAAAAAAGAGTGGTTGAAAAAAAAAAGAACAAAAAAAGAATGAAAAAAAATATGAAAAAACGATAAAAAGAATGGAAAAAAAAATGAAAACCAGAAAAAGAGGGTTAAAAATTGAATGATTATGAAGTTGGAAAGGAATGGAGAATTGTGAGAATGAATTGAACAAACAAGCAAGTACACAATAAGCTTGTGGTGGCTCCTACAGTGTGATAAAATTAAACAGTAAATAAAGGATCCACAGACCGCAAGTGTACGAGTCGTTTTAAGTACTAGATAAATAATAGGGATTTCGTTCTTATGGATTGGACTGGTATAACCCAAATGTTCAATGAATAAGTAGTAGTAATTGCAAGTACGGAAAATAAAAGATAAAAGATATATGTGTTTGGGTTATCAAAGATTAAACTACTGGACACAAGAAAATAAAGCAAATAAGATTAACAAAAATGAAAATAAATAAGAAGGTAGTAGACGCAGATATGAGAGCTATACTTAAGTCTCGCTAGGGATCCACCTAGTTTCATACATTTAGTGCTTTCGTTTAAGGGACAAGTTGGTAATTCTATATTAGTCGGGACTCTACAATCTCCTAACACCCTATCGGGTAGACTTAGGAGCTATCCTATGGTACTACAAACCCCTCCTGGGTGATTATATCTACCTTCAGATGTAGAAATCTTTTACCCAATTGGCTAAGTGGTTAGTCAAGTCTGTCAGTCAATAACGGACACCACACGTGTATTACCTAGGTCTATAATTAAACCCCCGTGTCGAATGATCACTCACCACTAAGTGAATAGCCTAATTACTCAAACCTAATTCTATTTTCCGGCTCAATTAAAATTAGTAAATAAGCATGAAATAAAAAACAATATGAAAAACCTAACTTGAATAAAATTAAGACAATCCCATATCCAAAAATACTAAATTAAATAACTATAACTTAACCCATTATGCGATTCTCAAGTATAATTAATTTTAGCTCATACTGAAATTAAATACATAAAAGAAATTAATAGAATACATTTTCCTAAAAACAGAAATAAAACCTAGATAGAGGAATTGATTTGAGTTGTTGCTGGAGAAACTCTTTCTCCAACTTCTGCTCTTCTCTCTACCTTTTTGTTGTCTTCTGAAAGTTGGAAATATTGGTGCGTACTAAAAAATGAGGTCTAAAAGGCTACTTATACTTACAAAATTGGATTGGGCTTTTTATTTTATTTTATTTCGTTTTATGGAGAAAAGCCCAAGTCCAATTTAGCAAATCCTGTAACTACTATGCACCCTTTTGTAAAAAAGCCGTAATTTTTGCATCGTCCAAATCAGCTGATTCCAATCCTCAATTCGTGCTAAATCAGAGACTCAACTTTCTCCTTTAAATCTCCAGACCCAGCAGTGTCGATGTTGCTCGAAATCAGTAATTAGTAACAGCTATCCAGATTTTGTCAACTCCTCGAGTGGTGTTTTCTCTCTTTTAACCTTTCCGCTTGGTCTAGGACTTTAATATTCACTTCTCCTCCTTATCTTGGTGCTCCATAGCATCCATTCACCTAAAAGCTTTATTACTAGAAACAAACAAATTAACGCACAAAAGCTCTAAAAATGCAATATCATAATTCCAAAGAGAGAAAGTGCAATATATTAAAATAAGCATAAAAGTCTATCAAATAAGTCTAATTCTCACCTAAAAGTATTTCTCCCAAGGGTATATATTTATCACAAAACGGAAGACATCAAGACCCTCAACTCAAACCTTTGTCGTCCCGACAAAGTAAGAACAAAAGTAGAGGTCTAAGGTAAGAAGAAAATGCAGAATCTAAAGAATATACCCAAACCAAAACTCAAAATAAATTTCATACAGTACAACCTATGAAATAATGCACACATACACCTATCATACTAAATCAAACACATAAATATTATCAATCCAAAATTAACTTCAATGCTAGAAGATTACACTTTATATAGGGTGTTTATCGATCCTTACTTGCTTTGAACGCTCCACTTAACTTACTCCCTATTAGAAAAAATATTATTCCACTATTTACCTAGAAATCACGGGGTCTTTACGGTTTTAGCGTAGGCTCAGGGACGGTGTGGTATATTTGGATAATGAAAAGTGAGTTTTTGGCTCTCTCCTCACTAGCCTTCAACAAACTGTCCTAAGCTTGAATTTACACTCACATATAATCTCACTCACTTGCGAGTTTAGCGTCCCCAAAATGAGCCCAATCCTATTAATATGATTATAATAAAACTATTCCTTTACCGTTTCTTTTATTATTTCATTTATTCAATCTTTTTTTTTTGTAAGTTAAACATGACATTCTTTTTAATGTGTATTGTGATTCTAACTTATTTTCTCAATTTTTTTTCTTTCTTTCTTTTTCTTTTATTTTTCATTTCTTGTTAGTATCGGCAAAGGAATTTACAATAAAGTGCATAATCATTCAAGCACATCACAAATCTACCAAACAGATGTAATAAGAGATTCCCTCACCCCAAACTCAAGCTTGAGGACAACTAGTCTTAAGCAATCGTGATTCAAGTGCGGGTCATATGGTATAGTCCTAACATCTGAAGGATAATATTATAATGTGGCTTCAAAAGAAAGGCTTAAAGGCTAAAAAATCGTGCTAAGAATGATATAGTTTAATCACGGGTCGAAAGCTAAAAAGGTCTCAAGTGGCTATCAAAGAACTGCCTCTATCATTTTCCTAGTTACATAGTTTCACTCCATTTTCACCTATAGTTCATAATTAGGCGGTTTCTCTACTCATTTAGATCTCACGTTCTACACACCACTCATTCTCACTAAGTACAAGCTTACTTCTTTTGCATTGTTCATTAATTTTCCTATCAATCATCTAGTGTTTGCATGCATTCAAGTTATGTTTTACATTAACTCTAAGTTCTACTATTTTCTATCATTATATGTTTATGGGGACATTCAATAAACTCTACAATCAAATCATTCCTTAAACTAATTTTTATTCTATTTTTACTTTTTTTTGAAAAACAGTAAAAAAAACACATAACAAATAAAATTGGGATGAGGCAACGATACCCCCCCCCCCTAAACTCAAAAATGAGTCGTGTCCCCACGACTCAAAAAGAATCTATAAAGAAAAATAAAAATAATATACACTACTAAATGAGAAAAGGGAGAAGGAAACAAATCTGGATCGGCACTAGGCCGATTACATGTGGTATTGCGTCGAAGTTGTGAAGTCTTCTAAGTCACGGTGTATAGATTATACACCGTGGAATCCATCTTCTGTAAAGTGCGCTTCATCAAATCAAACTCATGTCTCCTTTAATTAATCATCTCCTCCTAGTAATCTAAATCATCACCTCCTCTACATAAATCTTCCCTTAACACCTAACTTTTGTTTCTCTTCATGTTCTTCGTACCTTTTCCAACCTTCATGGTCATCTCAGATGATTCCAAACTCAAAGCTTCAAGAACTCCCAAAATCTTTGGATAAAATTAGTGAATTTGGTGTTCTTGAAAGTGTATGGATATGATTATAGTGTCTCATGAGCTGGTTCATGAATATCTCTAGGTTTGGGAAAGGTTTAATTAATAAACTTTAAGCTTTAGTGAAGAAATAGATTTTGATTAAAGTGTGAATCTTTGGTGTTTTGGAAGGATTTATGATACGATTATATGTTTGGGTGATGTTTAGAGGGATGGTTTGATAATATATTTTGGTGTTTTAATGGTGGTTTGCAGGTATTTCTAGAGCTTGGTTTCATTTACAATTGAGTTTCATGTGTGAGAGGCTGAAGAAGAAGGAAGAAAGAGGTTTAATAAAGATTAGGTTAAAGATATCGCAGGCCAACGCAGCATACTGGTGCAGAGACCGGCTAGCCGACAAGAGCTTCTGTTCCTTTTCTTCTTCACGCAATTTCGTGCGTCCATGAATTAATTTAAATGATTCTCGTTGAGAGTTGACCGGCATTGTCGGCGAGATAACCGGCTAGCCAATTGCGAATTGATTTTTGTTGATGATGCAACATGAAGGTGCGTGTAGCTGGTCGTCATCCAGTGAGTTGGCGTTGTAACAAATTCGCTTGGCTGGCATACCGACGGTCTGACCGGCATACCGGTTGTGCAACTCAGTTTATCGCTGCCGCAAATAAAAAATGCATCCAATATTTAATTTTAATGCCACTTCGCCAAGAGCTCACTGGCAATGCCGGCGAGACGGCCGGTATACTGGTCCGGCTAGTTTAGCTCAAGCACAATTGGATGCAGATTTCTTCGTCTTACACCTGCTTAACCCAAACTTGAGGATTAAATACCTGAAATCATCAAAAACACTCTACCTTTCTCATTTCTTTAAAATTATACACTAATACACATAAATAACTCTAATTCACACTAAGAATTTAAAGACATGAAAGCAGTAAACTAATATACAATTGAAATGGATTTTGTTTAGTCGTTAAGCTCAAAGGGTTACCTCTGAAATCATTTCTTTACATAACCTCCCCAACAGTGAGTGAGGTTATCAACATTTACTATTCGGAAGTTACATCCCTTGGCTTTTATTCCGACTAGTTTCTCAAAGATAATCTGTGTGACCGTGAATGGTCCAAGCCAAAAACCTTTAAATTTATGCGCTTTTTGTGGAGTATCAAGCCTTTTTAATGGGACTTCCTTTCCCACCCTGATCTTCTCCTTATTTCTTTCCTTCTTGGGTTATTTTGGAACCCTCACAGCACGTATCTTGTCCTTCTCTTTTGCGTGATCGAGGTGTGGGTTCCCTTTAGGATTTGGAGGAGATTTATTAGGTGGTTTCTTTCTTAGAGTTTTCTCCTCCATTCCTAAGGTTGTCACTACTTTGGTTGGCTCGTTTACTACCTGTTGAATTGCATCCAGTGAAAAGCAATCCCCCGTAGAACTGGGGAACTTCATGTCCCTGAACACCTTGATTTTTTCTCCTCGTCTTGCACTCGCATGATTAGTTCACCACTCTCTACATCAATCAAAGTACTCCCCGTGGCTAGGAATGGTCTTTCCAAAATGATGGGAACATTCCTATCTGCGTCGTAATCAAGTATAATGAAATCACACGGAAATATAATATTACCTACTTTGACGAGGACATCTTCGATCTTTCCTTCAGGATGAGGTAGGGATCTATCCGCCATTTGTAACACCATGGTGGTAGGCTTTGCATCGCCAATCTTTAATTTCTCAAACACTGATCTAGGCATGATATTAATACTTGTACCTAGATCACACAACACCTTCCCGATCCATTCTTTAACAATGGATATAGGTATATTGAAACTCCCGGGATCATCTAATTTTGGAGGTAACTTACTTAGACATATTGCGCTGCATTCCTATGGTAAATTAATCATCTCTCCCATGTAGTATTTGAGTTTGTTTGATAGCGCATCCTTCAAAAATTTCATGTACTTTGGCATTCCTCGGATGGTATCTAGAAACGGTATATTAATCTGTAATTTTCTCACCATGTCTATGAACTTCTTGTATTCTTTGTCATCGTTCTTCTTCTGGACACGTGATGGAAAGGGAGGGGGAGGACGGTTATCTGTCATGATTACATCTTTCTTCACATTCTCCTTTCTAGCCTTAACAAGCTCTTCAATCACATCTTCACTCATATCCTCAACTACATCTTCAACTACCACATGTTCCTCTTCCTTTTCAACTACATCCTCTACTTCCTTTGGTTTGATAGTTACCTTTTTTTCTTTCATAATCGAGAAGGTAGGTGGTTGTAATTGTTTCCCACTTCTAAGAGAAATCGCCTTACAATCTTCAAACTGGCGAGGAATTTCTCTCTCACTGGGTAGTCGTCCTTGTGGGTGTTGATTTAGCTGTTTTGCAATCTGGGAAACTTGATTCTCTAACTTCTTAAACGCGTCACCCTGCTTGTCTAACTAGGCTTTTAAATATTGCTGATCTTGATGTGTTTTCTGTGAAACATAGATAAGTGTTTGTAACGCTTGTTGAACATCCAACGCACCTTCTTGAGGGTGGGTAAGTAAAGCTTTCGAATTTATACTTTCTGTGTACGCGTCTTGTACTAGGTGTTGTGGTCGATGATTTCGATAATTTTTCCCCCCTTGGTAATGATTTTGTGGTCTAGTTTGATAATTGTTTCTTTGGGGTCGTGGCTAATACGCATGAGTAGGATTTGCGGCCCTATTCGAATTTGAGTATTGGAAACTAGGATGGTATCTTTCTACTGATACACTTGACCACCTGAATCGTCGTTCCCTCGGCTGGCAACAACATTACGGATTCTTGATTACTTTGACAATTACCCCATTCATGATCCTGCATTCCACAATTTGAACACCCATAAATTTCTTGCGTAACATTAACATATGCTCTTCTACCCGTAAAACCTTCTTTAGCAGCCAAAGTAAGTTGTTTCAATTGTTTCATAAATGTGTTCTTCAGTTTGTTATCTAATGCATAAAATGTTTTGCCAATTTTGACACCACTATCTCGATATATTGCATCTCGGGTAGGTGTTCTCACGGTATCTCATCCCATATCATTCTTTATAGTTTTGTCAATATCATTTTAGCATAAGTTGGCATTATCAGTAGGAATCCCTCTCCGTATGCCAAATCTAAATCCTTTCTAGAACCTCCCTCAAGGCCTTTATAAATGATGGACATCTGTTGTTTTTCAGACTAATGGTGATCTGGTGCTCTTCTTAGGCATTTTGATATCTTGTCTAACATGTACCTAGGGATTCACCTTGTTCTTGGTCCATTGATGTTAATTCGAGTCGTGCATACAATCTCATATTTCTCAGATAATATCGGTCAAAAAATGTTATTTGTAACTCATCCCAATTATTGATTTGACCTGGTGGTTGTTGATCATGCCACTCACTCGCTGCGTCTATAAGAAAAAATCTGAAATGCGCAAAGTACATATGTTCTCTAGTTACACCTTGCGTAATATACGCATCACATATCTTCATAAATTTCTGTACTGCACGAATTGCATCTTCTCTATGCACTCCTCAAAAGTTCTTGAAGTATCGTAATTGATTTAGCATATACCCGGATTGGGTCTAAATTTAGCAAAATTAATATTTGGAGGGCCAACATCTGTAGCAGGAGCGCGATATGGTATTTGTTCAGGAACTTGCACAAACCAATTATTGTATCTTAATTGAAGATGAGCTTGTCTTCCAGGTGGAGGAAATATTCCTTGATTTTGATTATTTTGAACTTGAGGGTCACGGACTATTGGGTTTCCCTCATCATCAAATTTCACCTTAAGGTCATTATTCTTGTTTTTATTTAATGCAGTCATTTCTTTCTCTAGCTTGTGTAGCTCTCTTTGACGTTACCTCACAGCTTTTATTATATGCCCTCGGGGTCCGAGTACATACACCAAAAACCTAAGGACCTGAAAAAGACAAAAACACAAGCCAAGCGTAAAACTGAAAAATAAACAATTAAAACTACATAGGGATTAAACATCGGGGTCACACGCTGCAATCCTCGGCAGTGGCGCCAAAAACTTGATGGGTCCTAGGGTGTGATAAAATTAAACAACAAATAAAAGATCCACAGACCGCAATTGTACGGGTCGTTCCAAGTAATAGATAAATAATAGGGATTTCGTTCTCAGGGATTGGACTGGTATAACCCAAATATTCAATGAATAAGTAGTAGTAATTGCAAGTACGGAAAATAAAAGATAAAAGATATATTTGTTTGGGTTTTCAAAGATTAAAAAACTGGACACAAGAAAATAAAGCAACTAAGATTAACAGAATGAAAATAAATAAGAAAGTAGTAAACGCGGATATGAGAGCTATACTTGAGTCTCTCTAAGGATCCACCTAAGTTCATACATTTAGTGCTTTCGTTTAAGGGACAAATTGGTAATTATATATTATTCGGGACTCTACAATCTCCTAACACCCTATCGGGTGGACTTAGGAGCTATCTTATGGTACTACAAACCCCTCCCGGGTAATTATATCTACATTAAGATGTTGAAGTCTTTTACCCAATTGTCTACGTGGTTAGTCAAGCCTGTCCGTCAATCACGGACACCACACGTTTATTACCTTGGTTTGTAATTAAACCCCCCCCCCTTGTAGAATGATCACTCGCCACTAAGTGAATAGCCTAATTACGCAAACATAATTATAATTCCCAGATCAATTAAAATTAGTAAATAATCATGCAATAATAAATAATATGAAAAACCTAACTTGAATTAAACTAAGATAATCCCAAATCCAAAAATACTAAATTAAATAAACTAGGACTTAACCCATTATGCCATTCTCAAGTATAATTAAGTTTAGCTCATACTGAAATTATATACAGAAAGGAAATTAATAGAATACATTTTCCTAAAAACAGAAATAAAACCTAGGTAGAGGAATTGATTTGAGTTGTTGTTGAAGAAAGGAGTTTCTCCAGCTTCTACTCTTCTCTCTGCCTTTTTGCTGTCTTCTGAAAGTTGGAAATATTGGAGCGTACTAAAAAAAGAGGTCTAGGCTATTTATACTTACTAAATCGGATTGGGCTTTTTATTTTATTTCATTTAATGGAGAAAACCCCAAGTCTAATTTAGCAAATCTCGTAACTGCTATACACCTTTTAGTAAAACAACTGTAACGTTTGCGTCTCACGTCCAAATCACCTTATTCTATTCCACAATTCGTGCTAACTCAGAGGCGCAACTTTCTCCTTTGAATATCCAGACCCAAATCAGTTCCGATGTGACTCGAAATCAGCAATTAGTAACAGTTATTCAGATTTTGTCAACTCCTCGAGTGGTGTTTTCTCTCTTTTGACCTTTCCGCTTGATCTAGTACTTTAATATTCACTTCTCCTCCTTATCTTGGTGCTCCATAGAATCCATGCACCTAAAATATTTATACTAAAAACAAACAAATTAACGCACAAAATCTCTAACAATGCTATATCATAATTCCAAAGGGAGAAAGTGTAATATATTAAAATAAGCATAAAAGACTATCAAATAAGTCTAATCTCCACCTAAAATGATGTCTCCTAAGGGTATATATTTTTCACAAAACAGAATACATCAGCTTGATTCACTAAAAAATCAGGTTATTGTAGCTACTAATTCATTTAGTCCTTTAAATATTGCAACCAACAATTTAGAGCAAGCTTTGTCTAGTTTCATGGGCTCCATTCAGAGGAGCATTTATGAGATCCTCTTGATAGATTTTGATAAGATTTTGGAATGTGAGAGGCCTAAATAAGGCCTATAAACAAAAGGAAGTTGAAAGTTATGTAAGAAACAAAAAAATTAGTTTAGTGGGTTTATTGGAAACAAAAATGGGTAGAGTTAGTTTTAATAGGTTTTGTGAGTATCATTTAGTGAGTTGGGATTTTGTTATCAATCATGAAAAAAATGAGAGAGGTAGAATCTATGTTAGGTTGGATCAAAATAGAGTTAGTTTCAAGTGTGTGAGTATGAATTCACAAGCTATGTTGTGTGAAGTAAAAGAGGTTGGGGTAGATTTATGTTTTTTGTGTCTTTTGTATATGCTTAAATGATGATAATATGAGGTTAGGACTTTGGGAAATACTTAGGGGCTGGAAGATTATAGTGGGAAATGTTCCATGGGCTGTTATTGGGGATTTTATTGATATTTTAGCTTGTAAGGATAGATTGGGGTGTGAGGTGTTACTTGAGTGTACTTATGCTTTTGAAGAATGTATAAATGATGTGTAGATTATGGAACATCAAAGTTCAGGAGTATACACACTTGGAGTAATAAAAGAAGTGGTGGATCTGCTTCTAGCAGAATTGATAGAGTGTTTGCAAACACATCTTGGTTTTCTAACTTTGTTTCTAGTGTTGTGGTTGATTCTTGATGTCGATTAGGGCGTCATAAAAAATGATAAATAAAGATGCAAATGTAACAACCTAACCAAGAACGTTACTCACTGCAAGTATCTCAGATCGTATGCAAGTTGTAATAGTAAGTAAGATTTGTTCCTTAGAGACTACGAAAGTTAGGAATAACTTATGCAATATAAAGTGCAAATAAGAAAGCTAGAAGAATAATACGCAGAAAATAAAAGACTTGGAAATATTTGTTTGGTTTTAAGATTCTAAACAATTAACTAAATAAAATAAAGACAGGAAAATAAATAAAGAGAAGAAGATAGTATGAGAGTTTAGCTCGAGATCTAGCAAGTAATCCTCACTAGCCTTGTTATAACCTATTTATGTAAGGGAGAATTGTGTGATATGCAATAGACATGATTCTATATTCCTCCTAACCCATTTTCGGGTGGACTTAGGTGGCGACCTAACAATTACCAGGGGACTTGGGTAAGGGGACCCTGCGCAATGATCGGTGATTAAATCTCAAACCCTAATGACCATCTAGTTAGGCAAGCCCTTCCAGATCACTACCGCACACTAGACGTTTATGTGGTGTTTCAATAATTAGTCACCCCTTCCGGGTGACCATCTAACTACTATTAAGGTAATACTACACGTTTGCAACCGCAAGAACTACAGACAATAAATCGAAACACATAAAAGCAGAGAATAAAACACTAATTTCAATTAAATGCAAACATCCCAAATTAAAATAGATATAAAACAAGTCTAGGGTTCGTACCCATATGCTATTCTCAAACTAAAATATAATTAGTTCATACTAGAGAAATAAAGAAAAACAATTACAAATTTGACGGATTGGGAAGGCATGATTTGTTGTCCAACTCCTTTTGATATTTTCTTCTCTTGATGTAAGCTTCCTCTTGGTTTAAATTCTGGCCAAGGATGAGTTATCTAGGGTAGGAATTAGTATATATAGGCACTTGGTCGAAATTAGGAGTAATCCCCAAGTTAAGGAGACCATATCTTACCAAAATTCGTATTCCTAACTTGTAGGAAGGGATAAACCTTAACAAAATTTGTTTTAGTCATATCTCCTTCGTTACTTATCGAAATTTGATGCTCTTTATATAGAAACAAACACGTTGAAAAGATCTAGCTGATCATATAAAATATCTCCATAATTCCAGACCGTTTTTTACAGTAAATTAATTAGTGAACGTATGTGCAGTTTTGGCAGCTTCTTTACATTCCAAATATATCCAAACTCTTCCTTTTGACTTTGACTAAGGGTTTTCCTTTAATTTTTATTTTCAATTAAGTTTCCTTATGTGTAATAGCTTCCATATACCTAAGTTCTACACAAATAACACACAAATTACGCGCAAAAACTCACAAAATAGCAAAACACCTAAAACTAGACAAGAAAGTGTAAAGTATAAATAAATGGGGAAAATCCTGAAATTAAATGCTAAATAACCCTATAATTATGTATCAAGTATAGATTAATAAATCACAAAATGAGAGACATCAAGACTACCAACTCAAAGTTGTATCGTCCCGATACAGTAGAAATAAGAACAGTTGGGTATTCAACAATAAATATAGAAGAAGAAGAAGAAGAAGAAGAAGAAGAAGAAGAAGAAGAAGAAGAAGAAGAAGAAGAAGAAGAAGAAGAAGAAGAAGAAGAAGAGCAAATATCTATAAGGTCTCATGCAGTAGTGCTAAAGAAAAAATGCATACATATGCTTATTATACACATAATAAACAATCCATATATAAAAGTCCAGATTAACTTTTCAATGCCAGGAGGAGAGGTCTTCAACTCAGTTCGTGTTAACGACTATAGGGTGATCATAGATCCTAATATAGTATCCAACGGTCCACCTATCTATGCCCTAATTGTTCCATTGTTCCTTTACCAAGTAGTTAGAAATTCTAAGGTCTTTACGGTTATAACATGGCTTAAGGATGGTATGATATATATGGATAATGAAAAGTGAGCTTTTGGCTCTCTCCTTACATTCCCTCAACGAATCTCCCTAAAGCTTGAGTTTCACTCAAAGATGTTCTCACTCAACCCAATTTTTGATGCTTTGATTTGCATCCCCAAATAACCCAAGTAAAACTCTTATGATGATTACATAATAAATTCTACTTTGCCAGTCCAAATATTTTTAATCTTTTTCATATATTTTTTTTCTTTATGACAGCTAGCTATGACTCTTTTTTTAATGTGAGATATCATGCTACTTTTCCTCATATTATCATAATATTTCTTTTCAATACTTTTTTCATTTACTTTTACACCGGGTAAAAGGGTTACAAAAGTAAACAAATCATCAATAATATTATAATTACAATTTCCCAATCCTAATGTTTCCCCATGATGAATACCACCACCCAAACTCAAGCTCTAAAACAACTTGTCTCAGGTTTTGCAATTCGAGTACGGGTCATATAGATAAATCCTATAAACTAAGGGGTATGGGTTATGGGTTATAATGTAGCTAATAAAAGGTTTAGAAAGACTCAGAGTGGCTAAGAAGGATAAAGCTAAAAAGGGTGAGAAAGCTAAAAAGGCTTCAAGTGGCTTCAATATGAAAGAACTGTCTTATTCACTTTTCTAACTACCGGATTTTGTTACTTTTTCACTATTAGTTCATAGACAAGCGGGTTTTCAACGAATTTCAAACCTCATGTTACACACTAATTAACTCTCCCTAAGTCCAACTTGTCACTTCATACGCATTGCTTATTAATCTTCCCTATCTTTTATAACCCTGATTTCATACATGCATACTAAACATATTTGTAACACCGTTCAAAAACATACTACTTACTATCATTGACTTAATTAAAACATGCTCAGTAGTTACATTCATCATATTCGATGCCAATTCTAACCCTAAACAATTTTAAATTTTATGCAAAACACAAAGGAAGATGAGGACAACGAATCCCCACCCCCAACTCAAAAGTGAGGTGTGTCCCCACGACTCGAAAAAGACTCAATAAAGCAACAAAATTTAAACTAAACTAAACTAATTCATATAAGCAATTAAGGTGAAGGATTAGAATGTGGTACCTTGCCATAAAGCAGCATGTGCCATTCCTTTTTCGAGGGATGGTCATTATTTATATCCAAGTCTTCTGTCACATTGTTCATCATGTAGTATAACCTCAGAATCTCCATCCAGTAGGTGTTAAAATCTCTTTTTAAACTATCGATCTCTTCCATCAACTAGCTGCCCATGCTGGTGGTGTGGATACACTTTCTGAATTTTCATTAATATTTGAAGACGAACCTGATGTCTCCCTATTTGTTCTAATTATTAGCCCTTTGGATACATCCTTTTAGGTGAATAAATGACTTATTTGATAGACTTTTATGAGTATTTGATCATATTACACTTTCTCCCCTTGGAAATTGACTATTTGCGTTTTATGAGCTATTGTGCGTAAATTTGATTGTTTTTAGTGCAAAGTTAGTAGGTTCTTGAATTTCATGAAAGACCAATCCAAGGAGGAGAAGTGAGAATTAAAGTCGTAGGGTATTTTAGTGTGTTAGGAAGTACTTTTACTCGAGTTTCTATTTTTAGAGTATACTTTCCTATTTCTAATTCTTTTATTGATTTATTATTTTTAAAGCATACGCGGTTTAATTATTTATTTAATGTTAATCTTTAAAAGATATATGGTAATTACTTAGAGACCAAGTCGAGATAAAGAAGTAAAGGAAAGAGATATACATGGAAATAAGAAGATTAAGGAAGGATATATGCAAAGAAGTAAAAGATAAAGCTGCCTTATGAATCTGAAGATCCAGCCACGTTTCAAAGACGAGTCCATAACTTAAGATTGGCTAGGAATTTGGGCAAGTGGTCTGCATTAATATAAAGCTCTTTCCGAGACAAGCAGTTTCATATATTGGAACACCTCAAATGGATAAGTATTGAATGAGATATGACCAAAACAAATCAGCAGCAGAATCTTACCTTTCCTAGATTTTAGGGCTACGAATTTAAGAGTTCTTGCCTTGTCTTCCACTCCAAGTAATTCGACCTAGGGCTTGCTAACACCTATAAATACACCCCTTAGACCTCATAATTCAGTACCTCTCAATAATCATTCAATATATACATCTTTAGAGAGAGAGAGAGAGAGAGAGAGAGTCAGAACCACCTCTCACAATTTATTCAATTCATACATCCTTAGAGAGAGAGTCAACCACTTCAGAGCAAGACGGCAAAGGAGAAGCTAGTGCTGGAAGAATTTTGTTCTTCCATCAACAGTCATCTAATCCTTAGGTTATATACTTTTCTGTAATTGAATATTATGTCTTTCTATTTAATTTCAGTCTTTAAATTTACCATGAGCTAAACTTTTATATACTTGAGATCGCAATAAAGGGATGAAACCTAGTTAATTTAATATTTGTTTTGAATTTGGGATTATATGATTTAACTTGAATTGAGTCTTAGATATTGGATATTTCATTGTTCTTATTTACTAATTCTTTTCCACTAGAATTAGCTTTTAGTATTTAGGCTATTCACTTTAGTGGCGAAGTGATCATCCGACAGGGGGGTTTGAATACACATCTAGGTAATACCCGTGTAATGTCCGTTATTGACCGACAGGCTTAACTAGTTACATAGCCAAAGAGGTAAAATCATATCATCTGAAAAGGCATATTCAACCATACAGGTGTTTATAGTACTTTAGGATAGCTCCTAGGTCCACCCGACAGGGGGCTAGGAGATATTAGAGTCCCGACTAGTATACTAATACCAATTCTATCCTTAAACATAGCATAGATTATATTAGTCAGGAGGATTCTTTGCGAGACTCAAGTATATCTCATCTCTGAAGTTAGTCCTTTTACTTTATTATTTATTTTCTGTTAATTTATTTTATTGCATATATAGTTTTAAGAAAAACCAAACAAAAATCATCTTATTTTACTTTTCTGTTAAACAATTATTCTTGCTATCTGATTAATACTGGACTTGAACCTAATCCGTCCCTGAGAACGAAACTCGGTTTATCGAATATTACTTGGACAACCGTACACTTGCGGTAATTGTGGTTTCTTTATTTTCGTACTTAATTTAATAACACACGAGGACCCACCAAGTTTTTGGCGCCACTGCCGGGGATGGTAGCGTGTGACCCCGGTATTAATCTTTAGTAGTTTTAATTTTTTATTAATTTTTTCAGTTTTACGCTTGGTTTTTGTTTTTGTTTTTGTTGTACAGGTTTTTATACTGAGGTAATGGTCAAGAAGTTTTATTGAAGATGTATAGAGGACATTACCCAGAACCCGATCCATACGATTATTGGGAAGACTCTTCGGGACAACAACAATGGGGTAGTAACTTCTACCAACAACCTTATCAACACCCGCAAGAGCAGGATTGGAACAACTAATGGATTGGGAATAATCAACAACAATCACCTTATCACTATCAACAAGAAAAAGCATGGAACCAGCAGTGGGTTGAGAATAATCAACAACACTCATCATATCACTATCCACAGGAGCAAGGATGGAACAACCAATGGGTTGAAAACATTCAACACTATCCACCTCATCACTATCCACAAGAGACACTACAAGAGACATGTGCTAGAATTCAGCGTCTAGCAGAGGAACTTAAGGCAGAAGAAGAAGAAAGAAAATCCATTCGTGCATCCACACAACAAATTCTAGACAAAATGGAGGCCAGATATAATTCTCGTGACTGTGCTAATAGTAACATGTCTTATAAAGATCCCCCTCCCCTAAGGGATGGAAGAGATCAACTAGGAAAGGTAGTTGAGGAGGAGGTGTTGAAGGAAGATACTATTGATAGTGATATGACCATCATGCCGATGAGAACACCATGTGGTTGAGAATCTTGTTAGCATAGTGGAAGGAGGAGTAGCAACGAAAATCCTAGAAATTGAGAATGTTATTCCTATGGAGCCTGCACATGATCAAGATATAGAATGCAAACAAGAAGAAGAGGTGATCGAGAGTAGTGAGATTCCACATCAAGAATATGATGAGGTAATAGTGGAAGATTGGGTTGAATGCGAAGACAAATGTGAAGTGGTTGAGGAATCAATCGAAGAATTTAAAGTTCACAATAAAAAAGAAGTCGAATCTCCGCCACAAAAAGTTCACCAATCACCATCTCCACCACAAATCATCATTAGAGCTGAAATATCGGAATCACCTCTATTACTACAAATGATCAATAGGTGTTACGCAAGAAAGGTGCTACACCGCGAGAGTAAAGCGGCAAGGAGGAGCACCTACCCACCACATTTTTAAGAGGAACGCGAGATTAAAGAGAATAAAAATGAGCTTATACCATTGAGGACGGCTATCTACTATCGTGTGGAGGAGAATAAGTTTCGTCGTGAAAGTAAGAAGGCGAAACGGAGATACTACGCTCCTCCTTTCAGAGATCTATTGAATATAATTCTAAGGGGGAAGGTCCCAAAGCTTACATGCCAAGGACGAGGAGAATTTAAGCGAAGGATAACCGCAAGGGCCTCAATACCATCTTCATGGAAGGTAACGCGTCGAACTTAAAGACGTAATAAACAAAAGTGCTTCTTGGGAGACAACCCAAGCTTTAATTGCTTTCTTATTTTAGTTTTTAGTGTATATTATTTAGTTACGCAATTTTTGTTAGTTGATAGTGCATTATCGAGGAAGGTATTAGTGTTTTTGATGATCAGGTAGCATAGAAATCGTGTTTGGGAAGCAAAAACGAAATTATATGGAAGTATTCTGACCTGCCACCGGTATACCGGGCCATACCGGCGGTATACCGCAGGTCAAAAAACCTGAGGCCACGGGTACGAGCCACGTGTTCTATGCCGAGAGGAAAATTTAGAAAGCAAGCAGCTCCGGTATACCGGGCCATATCTCCGGTATATACCGGACAGGACAAAAACCTGAGCCCACGGGTTCGCAACACGGGTTTTTTGACGAAGCTTGGATCTGATGGAACAGTAGCTCCGGTATACCGGGCCCTACGGCCGGTATACCGCTCAACCCCACTGGAAAAAAGAAATTCGCGTTTTTTAAGGTTATAAGAAGGAAGAGGTGAGTTCTAGTCCGAATTTCTCAATCCTTAAGCCTCACTTTCTTCCCCAAACCTCTCCCAACTCCATTAAAGCTTCAACAAACCTTCACCTAACATCAAAACACAATCAAATCACCATGAATTCACATCCAAATCCTTCCTTACATCATTACAAAGAGGATTCAATCACCCAAATCATATCAAAACACCTAGAATCCATGAATCAAGAGCCTAAATTTTCTAAATTCATTCAAAATTCCTTAAAACCATATCATCAAAGCTTGATTCCATCATACCCACATAGAGAATTGTCATCCTAAGACCTTTCCTAATCCAAATAAAGCTTGTTCCACCTATGACTAAGAGTTACAAATTTCAATAGTGTTCAAAGCTTTGAGTTAGGGGTCAAAGGATATGATAGAGTTATTATCAAGTGTTAAGGGAGATGAAGTATCAATGCAAGGTATTGGGTAAGTTCTAGAAGAAATCAATTGAGATGGGTACTAGTTTGGGAATAAATTATAAGATAATTCGAGTCAAGCAATTAAAGAGGAACCAGTTTTTGGTGGGTTCAAATCCTAAAAAGCAAGCAATTGTGATTAGGGAGTAGAAGATGCCAATAACTCTTCTAATCAAAGATTCCTATATCAGAGATGAATAAAAGCTTCTGGGACGCAAGTAGCTATGTTCAAAACATGTTCCTGGATGAACACTGTCACATGAGAGAGTATTTGAGAAATGGAAGAAGATGAGATCTCTAGAGTGTGATTGATTGGGATGGAGCACAAGAGATGTAAAGTAAAGCGAAATTGGTGATACATGGAGTTTACATACAAGGAAATAACTACATCCTATCTTGGGTATTAATCAAGCGAGGAAATAGCCTCGAAGAGTATGTTTTATTTCTTCATTACCATTTCTCTATATGCACTATCTGCTCTTTTTTTTCTTGAGTCATTTTCGAGTCGTGGGGACACGACTCATTTTTGAGTTTGGGGTGGCCGGTGGGGTTCGTTGCCTCATCCCAATTTTTTTTTCTGTGTTATTTGTTTTACATGCTTAAAAGAATATTAATCTAAGGGTTGCGTTGACTACAGAGTGTTTTAAATGCCCCCATCAAGCATGCTTTTTATGAATTTATGATAGAAAATAGTTGACTTTAGGAGTTAGTGTAAACCCGCACTTTGATTGCATGCAAATATGAGGTAATTGATAGGAAGAATTAATGAACAATGCAAAAGAAGTAAACTTGTGCTTAAGGATAATAGGTGGTTTGTAGAACGTGAGATCTAAATGAGTAGAGAACCCACTTAGATATGAACTAGAGGCAAGTTGTGTAAATAGGAAGATGATAGAGGCAGTTCTTTGTTAGCCCTTTATATCCTTTTTTGCCTTCTATCCCTGAATTAATTATATCCTTTGTTGCCAAATTTTTAGCCTTTAAGCCTTTCTTTTGTCGCCACATTATAAGCCAATATCCCTTTAGTTTGTTAGGCATGACCATATGACCCGCACTTGAATCACGATCCTGAGACTTCCTGTCTTGGGCTTGAATTTGGGGTGGTGGGTCCACTTATGGGAATTTATATTGGATTGGGATTTTTGAGCTTATCAATTGTGCTCTGTGCTATATATGATGATGATTCACAAGTTTATTATATTGTAACCCTTTGTTGGGGTAATAGTGAATGAAAAAGAAGCTACGAGCTAAAGTTATGAATAGGCATAACTATGAAAAAATAGCATGATATCTCAACATTAAAAAGATAGTCATAGATATACAAAAGAAAAAAAAAATTTGAAAAGAATATATATTCGGACCGGCAAAGTGGAAATTTTTATGTGAATCATCCTTAGTGATGATTGGGTTAATTTGGGGGACGCTACATTAGCGCGTCAAATGGGTTGAGTGAGAACATTTTTCGAGTGTAAACTCAAGCTCTTGGACAGTTTGTTGATGGTAAGTGAGGAGAGAGCCAAAAGCTCACTTCAAATTTACCAAATATACATACCATACCGTCCTTAAGCCTACGCCAAAACCGTAAAGACCTCATGATTCCTAGATACACAGTGAGTTAATAGGGAATATTCTAAGTGGCGCGTTCAAAGCAAGTAAAGATCGAGGAACACCCTACAACCACCATCTTGAGATAAGTAATAAGCATAACTTTCTAGCATTGTGAAATTAATTTTGGATTGATATTATTTTGTGTTTGATTTTACATGATATGTGTAGGTGTATATTAATTCCTAGATTAGACTATATGAGATTTGTTTTAAGTTGTGCTTTGGGATTATTTTCTAGATTCTACCTTCTGCGTTCACCTAAAAGATCCTTTGTTTTTATTTTACTTTGTCGGGACGACAAAGGTTTGAGTTTGGGGTCTTGATGTCTCCCTATTTGTTCTACTTATTAGCCCTTTGAAGACATCCTTTTAGGTGAATAAATGACCTATTTGATATAATTTTATGCGTATTTGATCATATTGCACTTTCTCCCCTTGGAAATTGACTATTTGCGTTTTATGAGCTTTTGTGCGTAAATTTGATTGTTTTTAGTGCAAAGTTAGTAGGTTCTTGAATTTCATGAAAGACCAATCCAAGGAGGAGAAGTGAGAATTAAAGTCTTAGGGTATTTTAGTGTGTTAGGAAGTACTTTTACTCGAGTTTCTATTTTTAGAGTACACTTTCCTATTTTTAATTCTTGAATTATTGATTTATTATTTTTAAAGCATATGCTGTTTAATTATTTATTTAATGTGAAGCTTTAAAAGATATATGGTAATTACTTAGAGACCAAGTCGAGATAAAGAAGTAAAGGAAAGAGATATACATGGAAATAAGAAGATTAAGGAAGGATATATGCAAAGAAGGAAAATATAAAGTTGCCTTATGAATCTGAAATTCCAGCCACGTTTCAAAGACGAGTCCATAACTTAAGATTGGCTAGGAATTTGGGCGAGTGGTCTGCACCAATATATAGCTCTTTCCGAGACAAGCGGTTTCATATATTGGAACACCTCAAACGGATAAGTATTGAATCAGATATGACCAAAACAAATCAGCAGCAGAATCTTACCTTTCCTAGATTTTAGGGCTACGAATTTAAAAATTCTTGCCTTGTCTTCCACTCCAAGTTATTCGACCTAGGGCTTGCTAACACCTATAAATACACCCCTTAGACCTCATAATTCAGTACCTCTCAATAATTATTCAATATATACATCTTTAGAGAGAGATTCAGAATCACCTCTCACAATTTATTCAATTCATACATCCTTAGAGAGAGAGTCAACCACTTCAGAGCAAGAAGGCAAAGGAGAAGCTAGTGCTGGAGGAATTCTGTTCTTCCATCAACAGGCATCTAATCCTTAGGTTATATATTTCTTTTATGTAATTGAACATGATGTCTTTCTATTTAATTTCAGTCTTTAAAATTACCATGAGCTAAACTTTTATATACTTGAGATCGCAATAAAGGGATGAACCCTATTTAATTTAATCTTTGTTTTGAATTTGGTATCATATGATTTAAATTGAATTGAGTCTTATATATTGAATATTTCTTTGTTCTTATTTACTAATTCTTTTCCCCGCAACTAGAATTAACTTTTAGTATTTGGGCTATTCACTTTAGTGGCGAAGTGATCATCCGACAGGGGGGTTTAAATACAGATCTAGGTAATACCCATGTAATGTCCGTTATTGACCGACAGGCTTAACTAGTTACATAGCCAAAGAGGTAAAATCATATTATCCGAAAAGACATATTCGACCATACAGGTGTTTATAATACTTTAGGATAGCTCCTAGGTCCACCCGACAGGGGGCTAGGAGATATTAGAGTCCCGACTAGTATACTAATACCAACTCTACCCTTAAACATAGCATAGATTATATTAGTTAGAAGGATTCTTTGCGAGACTCAAGTATATCTCATCTCTGAAGTTAGTCCTTTTACTTTATTATTTCTTTTCTGTTAATTTATTTTATTGCATATTTAGTTTTAAGAAAAACCAAACAAAAATCATCTTATTTTACTTTTCTGTTAAACAATTATTCTTGCTATCTGATTAGTACTGGAGTTGAGCCTAATCCGTCCCTGAGAACGAAACTCGATTTATCGAATATTACTTGGACAACCGTACACTTGCGGTAATTGTGGTTCCTTTATTTTCGTACTTAATTTAATAAAACACCAGGACCCACCAGAACCTTGATCTTGGACTTGTGTCTTTGCTTTAGGCCTTGGTGGTACACTCATTCTTGCTGTGAGTTTTATTCTTATTAATTGTGTTGTTGCCTCGAGCTTTGGTTCTTTTCAATAGTCTCATCAATATTAATGGCCTTTTTTGGTAGCTCCGGGCAGATTCTTGTTCTTCCCTAAGATTGAACACTTTCTCTTGTAATCCATAGCATCCGTTATGTTTTTCATCTTTGATTAACCTACAACTCAAGTTGCATCACGTATAGAATAAATTTATGAAAGATTGGTGTGGCTTGAGGTTGTTGTTTGAATGAAGGATTATCAATGTACAAGAAGGATATCTTGATTTGTAATGGAAAAAATCTTGAAAGCTTGATGATCTTTTGTGTATTATGGTGTTGTGTAATGGTTTTGATGAATAATATGTGTGTATGGAAGATGTAGGAAATATTTGACGATGTTATTGTGTTTGTTTGAAGGTTTAATCAAGCTATAAGGTGTATTTATAGGGTTTGGGTCTGAAAATTTTGTGTTGGGAAGGTTGGAAGAGGCTAGGGTTAGCTTTTATAAGGTAAAAATCCGATTGGAGGTCAAACTCTTCTCTTCAAACCGACTCATGCAGTGCACCAGACAATCCCTACGGTGTACTGTAGGTGACGTCATGGCTACCGTAGCGACGGGTCTTCATATATGACGTCACGGTTTAAAATGGTTGACTCTCGGCATTGACCCTGATTTTGGTACCGTTGTGAGGGTTTTGTGAACTGCGGTGCACCAGTTCGTACCCGCGTTGTACCGCAGATATGGTCTGGATGACACCGTGGCCACGGTCTCGCGCACCTCGACGACATGGTTTTCAAGGCCTTCTCCTCGGCATTATACCTGATTTGCACACCGTTGTAACAGTCTCAAGGGTGCGGTGCACCGCAGCTAGAGCGCGGTATATCGCACCCAGCTGTTGGTTGTCACAAATTTTCCCTTCTTTTTTACTCTTTCTCTCCTATTAGCTTTTAAACACAATAAAAATATATACTAAATTAAGATTATACACTATAAAACATAAAACTAACTAAAATGCAATTAAAATAAGGGGTGTCTCCCAAGAGCACTTTTGTTTAACGTCTTTTAAAGTTAGACGTGTACCCTGAGTTAAGCGTGTTCTTTGAGATATATTGTATCCTCTGTCCAAAGTCCTCACTGTCATGGTATAACTTTAAGTGATGACCATTCACTATGAATGTCCTTTGCTCGGTTGGATGTTCTATTTCGATTGCGCCATGAGGTGTGACTTTCATAACAATATAAGGTCCTCCCCAATGGGATTTAAGATTACCCAGGTAGTTCGAGAATCTAGAATTGTATAAGCGCACCTTTTTTCCTCTCTCAAACTTCTTTGGGCGAATCTGGTTATCATGCCATCTTTTTGTTTTCTCCTTGTAGAGACGCGAATTATCATAGGCATGAAAACAAAACTCATCTAACTCATTCAACTGTATCATCCTTCGTTTACCCGCTAACTCTACATTCAAATTCAGATATTTAATGGCCCAAAAAGCACAGGTTTCAATCTCGATAGAAAGATGGCAGGCTTTGTCGTAGACCATATGATAGGGAGATGCCCCAACTGGTGTTTTGAATGCTGCTCAGTAAGCCCACAAAGTATCATCTAGTTTTAATGACCAGTCATTCCTCGTTTTGTTCACGGTCTTCTCTAGGATAGATTTGATCACTCGGTTAGAGACCTCGGCTTGACCATTAGTTTAGGTATGATAATTGGTTGAAGTGCGGTGTTTCACCCCAAGTTACGGAGGGCATCTCTCAACTGAAAATTTATAAAGTGTGTACCTTTATCACTCATGAGAACACATGGCGTACCATGTCTTGAACAAATATTCGTTTTAAGGAACGAAATGCCTGTCATAGCATCGTTCTTCAATGTTGCCACTGCTTCTACACACTTGGACACATAATCTACTGCTAACAAAATATAAAGATTACCATTGGAAGATATGAAAGGTCTCATGAAATCTATATCCCATACATCAAAGATTTCGACTTCTAAGACATTGTTGAGTGGCATCTCGTCTCTTTTTGATATATTGCCAGTGAATTGGCATCTTTGACAAGTCTGGACGAATTGATGTCAATCTTTGTGTAAGGTAGGCCAATAGAATCTGTATTGAAGAATTTTAGTTGCGGTTCTATCGCCTTTAAAGTGGCCACCATATGGTGAACCATGGCAGCTTGCAATGATTTTCATTGTTTTGCCCTCATAGACGCATCTTCTAATAACTTGGTCACTACAAACCTTGAAGAGGTAGGGCTCATCACAAAAGAATTGGATGGCTCTATATCTTAACCTCTTGCATTGTTGTGAATTGAAATTCGTAGGGAATACACCACTCACGATGAGATTAACTATATCTGCATACCAAGGAACAAACGCATCTTTAATCGTAAAAATATGTTCATCAGGGAATACCTCTTTCACCAATTCTGGTTCTTTGTTGGCAGCAGATCCTTCGAGCCTGGATAAATGATCATCTACTTGATTCTTTGTTGGCCTCAGATTCTTCGAGTCTGGATAAATGATCAGCTACTTGATTCTCACATCCTTTTTGGTCCCGAATGTCTATGTCAAATTCTTGTAGCAACAGTATCCATCTAATAAGTGCGGCTTAGCATCCTTTTTTGCCATAAGATACTTTATTGCTGTATCTTCCATGTATAAGATAGTTTTCATTCCAAGCAAGTAGGAGCAAAACTTATCAAAAGCATATATTACGGCTAATAGCTCTTTCTCTGTCACTGTATAGTTCCATTGGGCAGCGTTAAAGGTCTTACTTGCATAATATATCGTGTGAAAAATCTTATCTTTCCTTTGCCCTAACACAGTACCCATTGCGTGATCACTTCCATCGCACATAAGTTCAAACGGAGCATTCCAATCTGGAGGTATGACAATCGGTGTGGAGATGAGTTTCTCTTTAATCGTCAAAAACGCTTTAAGACATGCGTCATTAAAATTGAAGGCAGTATCCTTCTCTAGTAAAGCACAAACCGGTTTGGCGATCTTGGAGAAATCTTTAATAAATCTTCTGTAAAATCCTGTGTGACCCAAGAAACTTCTAACACCTTTAACAGAAACCGGAGGTGGTAAGGTTGTTATAACTTCAATTTTAGCACGATCAACCTCCAATCCTGCACTCGAAACTTTATGTCCCAACATAATCCCTTATCGAACCATGCAGTGGCATTGTTTTTGCCTGCCAAATTTGTTCACATAATAGAGAGTAAATTGTCAAGATTTCTTTGGAAAGGTAATTCAGATTCACCTAATGGACCTAAAGTTTCTTGGAATAAAGTTTGTAGGCCTAAAAAAGAGAGGGGACTTGGTATACCTAGTATGAAAACTATCAATCAAACTTGTATTCTAAAGTCTTTTTGGAAATTGTATGGAATGAAAAACAATATGTGGGCCCAATGGGTAAAAGCAAATTGGAGTAGAGGTAAGTGTATTTGGGGGATAAAATATGATCCTCATATGCCTCGGGTATGGAGATGTATGTTAAAAGTCAGAAATTTAGCTTACAAATTCATGTCTCATCACGTGAAGGATGGTAATGGAGCCTATTTTGTTGGAGATATATGGTTAATAATTTGAGTGTCAAGAACTCTTCCCAAATCAGATTAGGGAGAGGAATTTGAACAACGGAGTTGCATCTTACTTTGGTAATGGTAGGTGGAGAATCCCAGCAGGTTTTGGAGAGATCAGTGGCCAATGAAATGAGGTGATTTTGAGTATAGGAAGGGACAAACTTTGTTGTAAAAATAGAGATAAAACAGGCTTCAACTCTCGACTCACAATGATGGACATTGAAGCTGAAAACCCTACTGTGGAATAGGTTGGTCTAGTATGGCACAAGAAGGTAACTCGTAAGCTTAGAATAATAACTTAATTGATTTGCCTAAATAGATTAGCTACAAGTGATAGATTGGTGAAATGGGGAATGAATATTTTTTAATTATGTGGTTCGTGTGAAAATGAGAAAGAATGTGGAGAACATTTCTTTGTGAAGTGTGAGGTAGCTAAATCTATATGGAAAGAGTGATGTAAACTAAATGAGTGTACTCTGCATTGTTTAGAAGGGATAGAAATGCTAATTTGAACGATAAAAATAGCAAAGAGCCATACATTCATAAATGAGATGGTTATACTTAACTTTCGTAGTTATTTATATAGACTATGGATAGTTACGAATGAAAGTATGTTTGAAGACAGAAAATTCAGCTATGAAACGGTAATCAAAGATATTAAAGGTGATATGAAAAACAGGTTAGGACACAAAGAGAAGTTACACAACTCTCGACATAGAACAAAAAGTTAATCAAAAATTAAAATTTAGAAGTAAAATTAGAAGAAAGGTTGTAATGTGATTGTAATTCTTTGTTAAAGTTTTAGTAGACTAGCAAATAATAACTTTATTTCAAGTTAGGTTACATGTAATAATTATATAGGGAGAGTTAATCTTAACTACTATGAGTTTGAAAAACAATAATCTTAACGAACTAAAAAAAGATTAAAATTTCCAATATTTCGCTTAATTAAAGAAAGGGAAAATACCTCAAATGCGGAAAATTACTATTTGTCTTTTGACTAAAGTTAAATATCACATTGATCAACCCTCTTGGAACCCTCAAACGAGAAATAAGTAAATTTAAATATCACATTAATAAACCCTCAAACAAGAAATGAGAAAAATTCTGGGTTTCACCTTGAATACAAGTGTTTATAGTTCTAATATCATACTACGCTTTTGATAGCGGGTGTATACTTTGTGAGTAGGGAGAATTATGTTCATTGAAGATTTTTTAGTGTCAGCTCAACATTAGTTGCAAATCTTCCTCGGGCTTTTACTTCTTCATATCAAAAACACATTAATTCTAATACAGCAAGACAATTAAGTGGGGCCAAGGCAACAATTACTACAGTTGAGAGATAATGATTCAATCGCGGAGCTTAGAAGGTGTTCACCCCAATAAATAAAATCATGGTAAATCAACTAAACAAAATATATGCTTCAAACAATCTAAACTAAACAAACTAAATCCACCTAACATTACAAAAATTTTATCACTTCCTATCAAAATAATAATACAATATATATCCTTAGACTTTCTCAATAAGTGAAGAATACATGTTTCTCTATTATCTCAAAATCAAAAATCAAGTGTCCCACATTGTTTACTTTCAATTGACTTAACACCATTACTTTCTTTACTATCCTTATTCACACCTCTACTTCTCCCAATACCCATCTTAGGTAAACCTCGATTCAATCCATCTAATAAAACACACGCTTTACACCATTTCTGCATATTCAACCAATTTAATTACAAAATATTATAAATAAAAAAAAAATACAATATACCTGACTAGAAATATATCCACATCTTTCACAATTTCCTTGTTCCGGCATTTTCGTACTAGTAGAAATTCTAAAATCTTCACCCGATGTTATAATATCCAATATTGCCCTTGGTCTGTTACATCATATTTCATATTTCATCAAATCAAATATACTCCACAAAAAAAATTAAATAATACCTTAATCTTTCTAAATCCTTGATAAACTCACGAGCAAATCCTCTATACGCATTTGGAGAATAAATACCTACAAAATTTTGATTTATCAAAATTTATCGTAAAAAAAAAAAAACTATAAAATACTTACATTCAGTAGAGAAATAATCCAACTTTTTAAAATAAGCATACGTGAACATCTAGTTAAGGTTTTTAACAATATATATATATTAATTTATATTAATAAATAAAAAATTGTTTTAATTAAGGATATATCACAATTTCTTTCTCATAAGTATACTTAAAAGGCTTGCATCTCGGAATTGGTCCATCTTCACCTGTAACTATACTTGTACATCTACTTAACCTGTAAAAAAAAATATTAATTAGTAAAAACTTTTTTACTAAAAATAAAATTAAATAATTTACCTAGCTATATCTCCACGTAAGATATTTAAAAGAACTGTTTCAGCTATATCATCAGCGTTATGACCTGTTACTAGTTTATCTACTTTCAAAAGTGTGGCCCCACGATCAAGCGCCTTAAAAAAATATATTAATTAAATTATTATTATTATTATTATTATTATTAATATTTAATTTTTAATTTTTACCTGACGACGAAAAACTCCACAGAATGTACAGTTATTTTTTAACCCTATGAGTTTTACTATTTCATCCATTGTCCAACCATATAAATCCTTGTATGAAACAACTTTAAGAGGAAGACCATACTGATAGAACAAAAATAGAAAGAAAAAGAAAATTAGTAAGAGATTTAAAAGAGGAATCTATTTATGGAATATACCTGAATTTCATTTCTTTTAACAGTTTCAAGAGAATCGTCTCTATAGCCTGTGATACCTTCATCTACTGATAAAAGGAAGAGATCGAGACCGTAATTATGTCTACGATTTAATTCAGACATTACATATGCAAGTACAGTTGAATCTGCATATTATATAATTTACAATATTATAATTTTCGAAATTATTAGGTAATAGTGAGTGTAAAAAATCTGACCTTTTCCACCAGAAGCTCCAATAGCAATGCGTTCTCCGGGTTTGAATAGATGATTATCGATAATTACTTTGTGAATTTCATCTTCAAATACAGTGTAAAAACACTCCCTACAGATCTTCAATTCAAAAGTCGAAAATCAAATTGAGGATTTTTTTGATATTGAAGCGATTGAGATGTGAAAAGGCTTACTTGTTCGAGGGTTTTGGGGCGTTTGAGAGCGGCGCGTTGTTGGTTGCAGATTGTGCATAACTTAACCTTGGATTTTACCACCGCCGCCGTAGCCGCCGTCTCCGCCGTAGACTCCATCTACAAATACAAATGAGGATTTATTAGGGTTTATGTTATATCATATCTTCAGTAGTTGAGGCAAATGGATATTTACTGCAAAACAATTCAAAATATACAGTGTAACACCAAATTGGTATGGGACCCACAAAACTCACACGGCATACCCTCCCCTATAGGCGAAAAGGCTTCCAACGGTCATAAAATGGCCATTGTAGATTTGTATAAAAATGTAATAAACATACGACGGTAATTAAACTTAAATCAGATAATTTTGAAAAATTGTAAACGTGATAATATTAGGTTAAGAAAGATTCAATTTTTCAGAGTTTCAATGGTAAAACTTAATTTTTTACCTTAATTTGGGTTTCTTCGCAAAGCTGTGGGTTGATGATGGTGGAGAATGGTTCACGAGTAGCGGCGGTTTTCTTGTGCAGGAGAGCAGCTTGGTGGGAAGGTGATTGAGTGTGAAGAGATTTTTTTTTGTTTTTTTTTTTTCGTGTGACGAGATGGGTATTAGGTTTTATCATTTTTTTTTTTTTACAAATGAGGTCACCCGGAAGCAATGTTTACTTCTCTCTAACAGACGCCATAGTCTATCTGGTGGGTCCCTATAATAGCTTGATTCCTCCTTGTTTCTTGCGTCAAATTTAGCCATCCAATCCGCACAACTATTAGCTTCACGATATCCCCAAGCTAACGCATTGATGTCTCCTCATTTGTCATGAATTAATATTAGTTGGAGACATCATTTTTAGTAATTTAGAAGTCTTTCTAGTCGATTTTCTTGAGAATTATTACACTTTCCTATTTCTAGTCTTGATTTAGTAAATTATTATTTTTAGAGCATATTGGGTTTAATTATTTATTTAGTGTGAACTTTAAAGATAATTATGGAGATTAATTAGAGTCTAAGTCAAAGACTAAGAGATGTGGAAAGAAGATAAGCATGGAAATTGGAGATAAGGAAAGAAAAGCTAAAATATGGAAAAGGAAAAGCTGTCATAAATCTGAATTTCACCACCCACGACCACAAATCAGCTTATATCTCAAAATCGGTGGGGAATTTGGAAGAACAGTCAAGATCAAAGTTAAAGATCTTTCCGAGACGATAAATTTCGACTACTCATATGCGTTAAACGAATAAGAATTGAAGTTGTTAGGACCAAAACAAAAACGGGCCTGATTTCATATTATAGGGTTACGGATTTGAGTTGGGTTAGGAGTCCACTACTTACCTTCTCCTTCAAGAAAACGAATTAGGGCTTCTATACACCTATAAATACACCCTTATATCACTTGTAAATCATCCTTACCTCATAGTAATTAGTTTATAGGTTTATTATCATCAGAATTATTGTAGAGAGCAAGAAGAAGTCTTTCATTATTTCTTTTAGTTTATTTCCTTCAGGTATGAACTAATTTTCCCATAGCTTGGGTTTTGCATCATGTATAATCTATGAATTCTATTTTTCTTTCTATCTAAGTTTCTTAGTTAATTATATGTTTTAAACTGATATTAGCTTCTTACCTATATATTTGTTTATGTGTTTTAAATTATTGTCTGTCCTAGAACTGATCACTTTAGGCTTTCTTAATAGTAGTTAGATGTTCACCTTAACTGGGTGTCTAATTATTGAAACACCACATAACGTCTAGTGTCAAAATTGGTCTTGACAACACTAATTCTAGCTAGATAGTCGTTAGGGTATAATTTAATCACTTTCATCATGTTTGGAATTGAATTGCTTAGGGCCTTGGTGGCGCTTGATTACCCTAGGTTTAGGCTGCCTCATGATGTGTCCGTAGCCCCCTTAGTCGCTCTCAAGGTCTAAGGTATGGGAATTTAGAATCCTGACTAAGTATCTAAGAGCTAATTATCTCCCTTATTAACTATATTTTATAGAAAGAATTAGAAGGATTAGTGCATACTAGCAAAACCTAAGTTATACTCCTCATCTCATATTTCTTATCTTTTATTTATTGTCTTTAATTTTTAGTAGTTTAATTGTTTATCTCTCAATTACTCATCTTTATTTCCTGTTAATTACTGTCTACTCGTTATTTCTGCTCATTCGCATAACACACTAAGTCCCTGAGAACGAATTCAACTTATCATTAAAACTTGCATACGTCATGTAATACTTGCAGTACTGTGCTTGTCTAGGGTGAAAGTGCATTGTATTCTGGCTTATACTTATCTTATTTTTATCACACCCTAGGCGACACCACTCATACATAGTTTTAGTAGCCAGAATATTTTGCACATATTTTAAACACTATTCGAATATTCTCTTGAGTTCACACCGCCCTTCACTAGCGCGTGTAACTCACACGAGTTAATCTCAATAGTTAATGAAGAATAACCACGAGATACTGCCATAATCAGGCCAAATTGTAGCGCCATGAGTTCCGCTTCAAAAGGTGTCTGCGCAACACAAGACCTTGCAAATCCATCTAAATATTCTCCCTTATTATTTCGATAAAGTCCTCCAATACCTGCTAACGATTTACTTGTAAATTAACCCCATCTTGCGGTTTAACCCAATTGACAAGGACATTTTTAGGCGAAGTAACTAAACCTCCATCCCTCTCGAAACCCCAAGCACGCACGTAATCACTCGCTGAGTTCCGAACTATAGCACTTATTTCGCTACTCTACTTCCTTCGAGCGGATGGGTCGAAATTTTTTGTATTTCTATCCATCCAAATGTGCCAAATTAATGTCGCCACCAAAATTCGCATTTCAATGCCATTTACTATTTTTTTTACAAGATAATAATTTGGACAACCAATTTTCTACATCCAATGACTCTAGTAATTGATTTTGTGTGACATATGCAGCAGCCACTTGGTCAACATTCTGCTGCAACAAATCTTCATTCAACGAATTCGCCCCTGCTCTAAATTTACTTCACCAACTGAAGACTCTTGACCAACAAAAGAATCATGCTCACATAATTCCTGGAATGAGTATACGGACCTCCTGTCCCTCACCTCCCCACCTGTTACATGACCAACAGCTATGTCAGCAGTCCCATGAGACCCATCCCAGCGCACCTGATCTTCGCACCTCCTCCCTGATTCAGTAAACATTTTTTAATCACCTCCCTATAGCAGCTGCAATCTCGTAATAAATGCACAACATCTTCACTTGCTAACCCACAGATTCAGCACACCGGGTCTATCGCAACACCTCGCGATACTAAATTACTCTGCGTTGGTAAACGATCCCAAATAGCATGCCACAATAGCATTTTTATTTTTTGCGGACATTTGAGAGACCATACCAAACTCCATTTACCGTTCGCAACTACATTCATCGGTGATAAACTATTATACGCCAATTTAACCTAAAATACACCTGAGGTTTCAAGATTCCATTTATAAACGCTCCCATTCCCACTAATCACTTCACTTACATTTCCTTCAAGAACATCTCTCCCTACTAAATTTTTTTTGCACATTCTAGAATCCGAGTGTTTGACAATCCTCCCCAAGAGCCCCTGACTAAAATATTCTTTCCTTAACACTGTTACCCACAAGGCCGGATCATTGCGCAAGATCTTCCATCCTAACTTTGCCAAGAGAGATTTATTATAACTCCTTGCGCTCCTCAGCCCCAACCCTCCATTCTTCTTCGGTCGACACATGATCTCCCAAGATAGCCAATGTATTTTCTTTTTTTCGAACATAAACAAAATGTAACATTGTTTTTCAACGTTTTTACATTTTCTTTTCTTTTTTTGTTCTAAATTTTTTTTAACGTTTACGGTTGTATAATTAATTTTTTTTAAAATTTATTATTTATTTGATATTTAAGGCCTCTGAAACCGGATGAGATAAAAAACCTTTGTGACCCAACTAGTATAGGCCAACTGTTTGTACTAGCCCAATGAGTCATGCTGAACCTAAGGTCATTATTGACCCATCTATCACTCTAAATTCAGACAAATCTATCTGTTTTGGGTCTCTTGAGAAGAATAAAAATAGAACTAAGTAAGTGAGAGAAGACCTAGGGTTACAAGATGATGAAGAAGGTGCTCATGCAACTCTTGTTGACCTTATCTTTGATAAGGAAGATGATGAGATGGTAGATGCTAACCTCTCTGATAAAGACAACAATGAGGATGGCATTGAAAGATGGTATGAAGAAGGGTTGTTGGATGAACAAGAAGATGAAGTGGTTTGCGGGGTTGACCTAAATCAACCCCAAAAACTTCAATGATACAAGTCTGGAACTGTCAAGGCATTGACACAGCCTTGACAGAGTTGAGCCTGATTGATATGGTCAAGGCTCATCATATAGAGGTATTATTTATTTCTGAAACTAAAAATAAATTGGATATTCTCTTAATCTATGCTCTAAGTTAAACATGACACTTGTAGCTCATGTTGACTCTAAGGGATTACCAGGAGGACTCGCAATATTTGTTAAAGATTTAGATACATTCAATCTTATAAGTTCAAACAAGAACTTAATTCAATGTGTTTATGATGGTTCAAATACAGGAATTTGTTAAATTATTTTTGTATATGGTCCAATAGATAATGTAGAAAAAGAAGATTTTATTAAAAGGTTGGATGAATTGTCTCATATTTTGACTATTGTGTCTTTTTGGGTACTTTAACCTCATTAGGTACCCTTCAGAAAAATTGGGAGGAGAAATTGGTAGCCTTCATAAAAAGAATATGATATTGTTTGATGAGTTTATTGAAAGGAATAGTCTATTTGAATTACCAGCTAAAGGATGTAATTTCTCTTGGTCTAACAAGAGATGACAACTAGCTGATAAAACAAGTACTTGATAGAACACTTGTGAGTAAGAGGTGGATGGATAAGTTCCCTAATTCATGGAGTGCTTTATTGCCTCCAACAGGGGTCTGATCATTCACCACTTATTCTTAAATTTGGCATTTATAATTGAACTCATAAGAAAAGGTTTTTGGTTGAAAAAGGATGGATTTATGATGAGTCCTTTTGTAAATTAGTTCTGGAACACTAGAAAAAGGGCGTTTTATGGAACTGAGAGGTATAAAGAGATTATTTGTTTACAAAATCTCTAATTTGAAAAATCAAATTACTAAATGGGTGAGAAAAAGAGTCCTTAATAATCGGATTTTGATTAAAAATACATTATCTCAGCTTGGGAAATTGTTTAATGAGCCATACTCTGACAATAACAAAGTGATTTTTGAAATTTGAGCTCTAATCTTGAGTCTTACTGGAAAAAGGGGAACTTTATTGGGCTCAAAGATTAAAAAACACTTGGTTAAGGCTTGGTGACAGAAATAGTAAATATTTTCACTCTATTACTAATGTAAAGAGAACAAGAAATAGAATTACAACAATTAAGAATGATATGGGAGAATGGTTGACTGAGAAAGAAGATATTATTCAGGAAATCAAAAACTATTAAAGTAATATTTTCAAAACAAAAGGTGTGAGAAACTATGCACTTATTTTGAATAAGATAGAAGGTGTGGTTACACAGGAGATGAATGACACTCTTACTTGTCTTGTCTCTTGTGAGGAAATTAAAAATGAAATGTAGTCTTTGGGAAGTGACAAATCACCTGGTCCTGATGGTTATGGGGTTTTTTCTTCAAAAAGTTTTGGGAAGAAATTAAACTCGATTTGGTAAAAACTTGTATTTGGTTTTATAATGAATAACTCATCATTAGATGATATTAATGCAACTATAATAGCTCTTATTCAAAAGTACTCAAATCCAAACTTGGTCTCTTCTTTTAGGCCAATTAGTTGTGCAAATTATATATAAGATTATATCAAAAATATTATCCAATAGGCTACAACAGTGGATGGGAGTTTTAATTTCTGAAACTCAAACAACTTTAATTCCTGGGAGATCTATATTTGAGAATATCTTAATTGCGCAAGAAGCAAGTCATTATTTGAAAAACAAAAGAACAACTATGAAATATAGTATGGCAATTAAAGCTGATATGAGAAAATCTTATGAAAACATTGAATGGGATTCCTTGCTTGATTTACTTACAAAATTAGGATTTCATGAAAAGTGGATTGGATATAAGAAATTGTATCTCTTCAGTTACATATAAAGTTCAAATCAATGAACAGTTATATGATATTGAGAAGCCTAAAAAAGGCTTGAGGCAGGGTAACCCCTTGTCACCTTATCTATTTTGTTTAGTTACACAAGCTCTCACAAGCTTGATTGAGTATTATGTTAAAATGGGACTCTTGAAAGGTATTAAAATTACAAGAGAGGCTCCAATGATTACAAATATTCTGTTTGCAGATGATAGTTTGTTTTCCCTGGAAGCTACGGAATACAATGTTGAAATCTTTATTACAATAATGCATTGGTATAGCTATGCAACTTGACAAAAACTCAATCTTAATAAAAATGGTATTCTCTTCAGTAAGAATACACCTATGAGCATCAAAAATCAAATTTCTTCTCAGTTAAGAATGAGGAAACTGGATTATTTAGGCAAATATCTTGGTATTCCATCAGGATGGGGTAAATCAAAAGTTAAATCTCTTGAATGGTTGATAGAAATGATTTTGAGAAAAATGGAAAACTGGGAAACTAGAATGCTTACTAAAAGTGGTAAACAAGTGCTAGTAAAGGCAATAATAGGAGCAATTCCTAACTTTATAATGTCAGTTTTCTTGATTCCAAAGAAACTTACTTCTCACATTACTTCTCTTGTTACAAATTTTTATTGAAATAATAAGGGAGAAAAGAGATTCCACTGGATTAAGTGGCAGCCATTAATGAGTGCAAAAGAGGATGGAGGTATTGGGTTTAAAGACTTTCATACTCAGAATAAGGCACTATTATCATCAAATGCATGGAAATTTTAAATAACAAAGATTCTTTGCTTTACAGAGTGCTTAAAGTCAGACTTTCTTGAGGCATCTCTTAGTAGAAACTGCTCTTGGGGATGGAAGAGCTTGATAGATGGTAGAAATGTGTTTAAAACAGATATCTTTTGGACAGTTGGGAATGGTGAGGATATTAGATTGTGGGAAGATGTTTGGATCCCGAATCAGGGAAGAATTAAAAAACCAGAAGGCTATAACTTATACAAGGTTTCTGAACTTATTTCTAAAGATAAAAAATGTTGGAATTTAGATTTGATTAATGAGATTTTCACTTCTGATATGGCTGCAACCATATGTGGTATTTATATACCATCTTTTTACCGTGTTGACTCTCCATTTTGGATTCATTCCAATAATGAAGAAGTTACAGTTAAAGATAGTTATAAAACACTGTGGAGGGCACAAAGTAAGAATAATGAACTCAAAAATACAAAATTGGGAACTTCATCCTTTCGGATGGATTCTACAGACTGGAAGTTTGTTTGGCAAAGTAAAGTACAACCAAAAATCAAAAACTTCATCTGGAAATGTTGTGAGAATGGATTAGCTACTAGTGAGAATAAAAAGAAAAGAAAATCTATTGATCATGCATTATGTTATATATATGGGGAATTTGATGAAAGTATTGAAAATATTTATTGTTCCATTGCTCTTGGGAAAGAGCTGTGTGGATAGCAAGCCCTTTATGCTATAACTCCTTTACAAATATTTCTTTTAATGTAAAGAAATGGATCAATTTTATTAGAAAATTATCAGAGGAGAAGGAATTAAAGGATAGTAGACTGTGTGAAATTTCTTTCTTCATTGCATGGTTTATTTGGAAAGGTAGAAATGAATTTATTTATATATATATAGGGACTAAGCCTGACCCTTTGTATATCTTACAAGAAGCTATAAAATCCTATGATGAATATAGTCGTGCAACAAGACAACACTCTGAGGCTTAAAAAGTCACAACAAAAGAACCTGTATCTCACCTTTCTGAGATGAATTTAGGAGATGTTGATTATAATGTGAATCAAGATAGAATGATTCATAAAGTAACAATGAATCAAGGAAACAATTATCCAACTGGAGGAATAATTTCTAAATGGAAACCTCCATCATTAGGGAACTATAAGATTAATTGTGATGCATCTATTAATCCAAAAACTAACCAAGCTGCTCTTGTTTGTATTATTAGGGACTCTACAGGTACAATGCGAGGATGAGTTTCTAAGAAGATTCAAGTCAATTCTATTCAAGAAGCAGAAGCAAGAGAGATTTTGGAAGCTTGCTCATTGGCCTCTAACTTTACTCTTGGTAGTGTGGAGATAGAAAATGACTGTTTGAATGTTATTAAACAAACTAAGCCTCGTCGCAAATTTTTTTGTAATACTAAGGTTTTGAGTAAGAAACATTGTTTTGTATAAAAGTAAGTACAAACTCAAGATCTCTTTTGTTAAGAGATCATGTAACATGACAGCTGATTGGGTGGCTAAGCGAGAGCTTAAAGGCTCTTTGTTTAGCCTTTGGAAATGTTTTCCCCCTCCCACTAGCTAACTTGCTAGAGTGTGACTTTCATCCATTAGGGATTGGTTAATGTGTAATTAACTTATGTTTATTTTAATTTATTTTGCATTCGACCAAAAAAAAATATTTGGGATTTAAAATTAGAAAAAAAATCAAAAATACAAATCTTAAAAAAATAGGACGGAAGCCGGAAATTTCGAAATGTTATATGCAGTTTAAATTTTGATCCGGTTTTTTCGGAAAAATCGAAAAACAGAATTTCAGAATATTAAAATCGGTTCTGACATCGAAATTTTTAGATAGAAAAAATCAAAAATAAGAAATTTTGAATCCAATTTCCATCGTAGGATGTATGTATTTTCGGTATAATGTATAGCACTTGCAGTTCGAGTTTATTTGGATTAAAGCTTTCGAGAAGAAAATAAGAGAAAATAAATAATTTTTATTATTTTCCTTCATTTAGATTAGAAAATATACTAAAGGAAAGTAATGCGTATGACTATAAATATCATCTATGCGCTCCAAATTTATAACCACTCCAAATTAGGGTCAAATATTAGGAAATGAATTCAATAAATTAATCAAGACAAAACTAACACTTTCTTCTCTATAATATTACTTCTATAAGATCGATAGTTGGTCTAGTGGGTAGACTACTCTGCAGAGATCAAGGGTTCTAAAAGTATATATTACGAATAGCAAATATTAACCTACAACTCTTTTCCTACATAAGTTAAAAAGATAATGAAATGAGTCCAAAAGATTGTCGCTCTTTCAATTAGATAAGTCAAGATTCTGTTAAACATCATTGGCAAGTCTGTCCGCCACTCCATTAAGTTCTCTCTTAACATGTAATACTTTCTATTCTAGGAATTTGTCCATCCATCTCCAGAATTTGACAGTCATTGGTTGGATCCTCCAATTAATTCCCTTTCACTGGTTAATGTCTTGAATAACTTTAAGGTTATCTATGTAAAAAGTGCAACTCTAAAGTTTATGATCCACTACAGATCTCATAGTCAACAAGATCGCCCAAATTTCAACCCAAACAATACATTTGATCTTACATCTTTTTGTAATTTTTTCCTTAATTTCATCTTTTTCATTGATTGCAACTGAAATTGCGCTTGCTGGTTCCCAACTTTTAGTAAAAGACGAATCACATACTGGTGGTCCTTTGTGTGTTCTAAAATAAATGCAAAAGTAATTGAACCACAACCGCAAGTGTACGGTTGTCCCAAGTAGTAATAATGATTCTAGGATCGTTCGCAGGGACGGTTGGTTAACTACAATGCTTATCAAATAATGAATGGTTGCACTTATGAAAGCAAGTAAAAGATATAATGATCGATTGGTTGTTTGTGTTAATTCTAATTAATGAAAGACTATAAAGAAAATGCAAATAAATACTAAAACGCAAGTGAATGAAGGTAAGACGCAAATATGAGAAGGCAACACTTGAGAACGCAAGGGATCCTCCTAATTCTATTTCATAACATATGTTGTTTAAGGGTTAAATCGGTCAATTAGCAATGGTCGGGATTCTATAATCCTTGTACCCCCGTCAGGGTGGACTACAAGGCTACCCTAGAGTGTCACTAGTCCCGTCAGGGTAAATATGATCCACCTTCGGATGATTAAGTAATTTTACCGCATTGGCCCTAAAATTAACTAAGCTCGTCAGATTCAATAGCTTCTATTTTAGATTGAGTAATTAATTCCGTACCTAAACCCTCCGTCAGGATGATCCACACGCCACATATGTGGAATAGCCTAGATACTAATACCTGTACTTAGTTCATGACTCCAAAAACAGTAAATAATCTCAAATTACCGAAAATAGTAAAAGACCCAATTTAATTTAATTTAACAGAAACCCAAATTCAGACATAAGAAATTCAATAGAATCGGGATTCACCCATTAAGCATTCTCAAGTACTATGAAGAAATTAGCTCATACTAATTAAAAAGAAAACTAAATTAAAAGAAATGGAATTCATATTGTTTTACAGAATTGAAAATAAGAAAGACCTAATTTCCGGAATTGGATTTGGCTGAGAATGGAGATATAGACTCTCTCCAGCTCTATAGCTTTCTTCAGATTCCTTTTGCTTCTTCTCTCTTGATGTTTTATTTTGTAAAAAGTGAATTGTGTCTAAAAAATAGAAGTCAAGAGCTCCTTTTATAAGCTCAAATTCGGATTAGGCCTTGGACCTAAAGTTAAATCACTAATTAAAAGTCCAAGCCCATTTTCTAAGCCCAAAATCCCGTAACTGCTGCACCACCTCCACTAAAACGGCTCTAGCCGCTTCGTTATAACTCCGATTGACCTGAAATCACTTGCTAAATTTCCGTAACTCGATAAGAAACATATTTTCTTCAAGGGTCAGTGGCTAAATCATCTCTTAAGTGCCTCTAAATCAGCAATATTTGGCATGTTTTACAGATTTGCAGCTCCAAAATATATTTCTTTCGGGATTTGTCTTCACGCTTTGACTCCATATCACGATATTTGACTCTCTTCTCGGATTCCTTTCCTATATAATATTCAAAACCTACAAACTTTTCCCTAAAATACACAAGATTACGCGCAAAAGTTTAATAAATCAAAAATACTAGAAATAAAATAGGAATTCCGGATTATTGCATTTTTAACTCAAAAGTCTATCAAAATATTCAATTAAACATAAAAAATGATGTCTCCCAAGGGTCGAAAATAAGAACGATTAGGGAGACATCAAGACCCCCAACTCAAACCTTTGTCGTCCCGACAAAGTAAAACAAAACAAAGGGGTAGAAGTAAACGTAAGAACAAGTAGAAGCTAGCAAATACACCTAAAGCAAGTCTTAAAATAAATCTCATATAGCAAAATCTAGAAACTAATATACACATACATCTAAAATGCAAAAATCAAACACAAATAATCTCAATCATAAAATTAAAGTCGCAATGCTTGAAGATTACACTTGTACTCATCTCTGTATGATGGCTATAGGGTGTTCCTCAATCCCAAATCGCTTTGAACGCTCCACCTAGTATATTTCCTATCAACAGAATCATAAATTCACTATGTACTTAAGAATCACGAGGTCTTTATGGTTTTAATAATGACTTAAGGACGGTGTGGATGTATATTTGGTAAATTTGAAGTGAGCTTTTGGCTCTCTCCTCACTTACCATCAATAAATGTCCTCGAGCTTGAGTTTACGCTAAAAAATGTTCTCACTCACCCATTTACGCAACAATTTAGCGTCCCATGTCTACCCACTACAGCTAAGATGATTTTTCAGAAAATTCCACTTTGCCGGATGTTTTATTCATTCATATTTTTGTTTTTCTTTCTTTTCTCTCTTTTTTTTTGTTTTTTTGTACAGTTGCAAATCGGGTTCCCAGTTTTGGCGAAACCGGGTCCCGGTTCCTACTGTATGGATTTTCGAATTTTTTTATTTTTTCTTTCTTTTTCATTTTTTTTAATCCTGGCAAAGGGTTACAAGTATATGTCATCTGCAATTGTGCCACAATACAAAGCACATCAATCCCAACCCGTTTAATTCCCCATAAGTGGACCCACCACCCCAAACTCAAGCTCGAGACATGTCTCAAGATTGTGATTCGAGTGCGGGTCATATGGTAATGCCTAATAATCTAAGGGGTAATGGCTTATATCGTGGCTACAAAGAAAAGGCTAAAGGCTCAAGTGGGTTAAGACGGATAATAATTAATATAAGGGATAGAAGGCTAAAAAGGTCACAAATGGCTAACAAAGAACTGCCCCTATCATTTTCCTAAGTACATAGCTCGTCTTTAGTTCATATCTAGATGGGTTCTCTACTAATTAGGATTTCACGTTCTACACACCAAACATATTCCTTAAGTACAAGCTTACTTCATTTGCATTGTTCATTAATTTTTCCTATCAATTATCTATGTTTGCATGCAATTCTAAATGCGTTTTATATCAATCCCTAAAGTCCACTATTTACTATCATAGATTCATCAAAAGTATGCTTAAAGGGATATTTAAATTTTTTTACAGTCAAACGCAACTCCGAAAATTCTTTTATTGAAAGCAAATAAAACATATAACACATAAAAACTGGGATGAGGCAACGAACCCCACCCCAAACTCAAAAATGAGCCGTGTCCCCACGACTCGAAAAGACTCAATAAAGCAATTAAACTAATCTACACTAAAAAGGAAGGATTATAAAACGTATCTTAACCAGCGCGTGACTGGTTACCGGTGTTGCGTTCTGGACCTTTATCTCGCGTAACAGCATCATAAATCGCGTTTTGAAGTGTGTTTACGCCTAAGATCAAAGTTCGAAGAAGGTCCAATTCTCTTGTAACGTTTCCTAAGGTAGCAATCATCTTCTCTTGATTCTCTTCCAACACCCTTATTTTTGATTCCAACTCAGGAGCATTCTTCGCTTTCTTTGGTGGAGGAGCTCTAGGAGTCTTCGTAGCTCGTGTTGCTTCATCATGGATATTCTTAATTGTAGTCAATGTCATGCTTACTCCAACTGTCACACCGTCATCTTCTGCGTTCCTACGCGGAATCTTTGCGTCTAAGCAAAACTTAGTAATAGTACAAGGGAACTTGAGATTCTGCTGTTTCATCGGAGCTCTCACGAATTCCATGATGATGTCATAAATAATCTTAGCAACATTCATCTGTTTCTCCTCAATAATACACTTAATAAAAATTATATGCTCCTTCTTCAACTCGGATGTGTGTTTAATTCCAAAGAAAGTAGGTATTATGAAACGAGACCAAACCTTCGCACTAGGTGTTAAATTACTGCTGTAAAACTGTCCAGGATATCTTTCTCCTTCAGGAATTGGGCTAGCCCCATTAACAAGCACAGTACCCCAAAGGGATTCATAATCGAAAGAAGGGTCATTAAGAGTGTTTTGGAACGGACATGAACCAGTAAAGTTGAATAATTTCAGAGATTTCCGAATAAGTTCAATGGAGAAAGGAACTACCTTTTTGCGAATTTCAATTGCCTCACGGGAAAGGGCTAAACCTTCAGAAAATTCTCGCACAAAAGTAGGAATAAACTCAAGCTTCCTTTCTCTTAATACTCTCCAACCAAACTTGTCACAAATAACAGCATATTCTCTATGAGCACTACACATAATATTCTTAGGAAAATCCATCTCTTCACCAAACTTCAAAAATTCAATTCTTTCACGAACCTGTTCATTCCATGAAGTATAAACCCTCTTAGGCTTTTGGGCCCACATCTTTCTTCGCGGGGGTTTCTGTTGAACTGGTACTTCTGTAACTTCTTGTTCAGTTATATCCTCAAGTTCTTTCTCAATCTCATCTTCATGTTCATCCTCAGTTTCTGGTTCATCAATTAATCTTCTCCTCTTACCTGTGATTTCTTTCTTCTTGGGAGCAAGCTTAACCTCTTCAGTATTTCGTTTAGGACGCGAATCCGGAATCTCAATAGCTTGTTCTTGAGTACCACCAATGGTGGTCTTCTTTCTAGGAGCAGTTCTTCGGAAATCACCGGTTCTGTTAGTCATCTCTTTCCACCCCAAACTCAAAACTTCAAATAGTGAGAAACTAGAGAAAAGTTTAGAACTTTGATGTTTTGAGGCTTAGGAATTGAAGAACAAGGTGGAATATGAGATGGTTATTGTTCAATTTGTGTGGGAGAAGAAAGAATTGGGTTTAATTTAAGGATTGGGTGAAGAAAAATCTTGGGGAAAAACTATGGATTTGATGTTATTTTGGAGAAGAGGTGAGTTGATTTTTTGTTTTTATGATGAAAGCGGGTAGGATTTGATGATATATATAGGTTTTAATGATGATTTTCGGAGGTGGGGAGGCTATTGGTGCGTTTTAGGTAAAAACTTGCAGAAGAGGCTAAGAAAACTAGGTTAAAAAGCACAAAACCGCCTCTCACAGATGCAAACCGGGTTCCCGGTTTTGAAAATCCGGGTACCCGGTTTCGCGTCGCTGTGTCAGCGCGAAAACAAATACTTAATAATTTTTTTTTTCAAACCTCAAAACGCCAATAAAGGCTGGACCCCAAAACGCTGGGTCAGAGAGCATCCCTTCGAAACCGGGTTCCCGGTTTTGGCGAACCCGGTTACCCGGTTTGCGTAGCTGATGTGGGTTGACATGCAGATGGTGACGCAGCAAACGGCGGGACCCAGGACGGTGGGTCAGAAAGGTCGAAATTCACAGCACCAAAACCGGGTTCCTGGTTTTGCGAAATCCGGGTACCCGGTTTCCGTCAAGTTCGAGGATGAAGACGCAGCCAATGGCTGCCTTTCAAGACGCTGGGTCAGAACCTCCAAATATCACAGCTCACGAAACCGGGTTCCCGGTTTTGAGAAATCCGGGTACCTGGTTCGCGACGCTGTGTTGTGAACCAAGACGCCATGTGTTGCGTTTGAGGTTGGTACCAGCTCCAAAACCGGGGTCCCGGTTTTTGCGAAACCGGGTACCCGGTTTCTCCTGGACAACCAACCTATTTTTCCTCTATTTTCGTCCATTCGACCCCAACCTCTTGACATTTTTACCCCTGAAATCATAAAAAACAACTACCCTTCCTCATTTCTTAATAATAAACACTAAAATTATGAAAATCAAACTATTTTACATTGCGAAAATTAAAAAAAACTCAAACTAATATACAAAGAATTGGCTTTTGTTTAACGTCGTTACGCTCGACGGGTTACCTCACGCTTCTAAGGAGTCTCGAGGAGATACATGACCTCCCCGGGATGTGGATCTTCCAAGCGGTTGGTATCTTCACCTCCATGGTATATCTTTAATCTATGACCGTTCACCATGAAGGTACGGGTTTCTAGTGGATGTTCTATTTCTATCGCCCCATGAGGTGTAACTTTGGTCACAATGTATGGACCCGACCACTTAGACCTTAACTTACCCGGATAATTGCTGAACTTTGAATTATACTTCAATACTTTTTGTGCCACTTCAAAGTTCTTCACACGAATCCGATTGTTATGCCATTTCTTCGTGTTTTCTTTGTAGAGTTTAGCATTTTCATAGGCATTCAATTGGAATTCGTCAAGTTCATTAAGCTTCATCATACGATTCTCTCCAGCTAAGGTAGGATCTAAGTTCAACTGCGCAATCGCCCAATAGGCACCCATTTCTAGCTCAAGAGGTAAGTGACAAGCCTTACCATACACCATACGATATGGAGATGCACCAACTGGAGTCTTAAACGCAGTACGATAGGCCCACAACACATCATCTAACTTCATTGACCAATCTTTTCTAGTAGGACCAACAGTTATCTCTAGGATTGACTTCACTTCACGATTCGATACTTCAGCTTGACCATTGGATTGTGGATGATATGCAGTAGATACACGGTGTCTTACTCCATACTTCTCTAGAACAACCTTCAAATACTTATTAACGAAATGAGATCCTCCATCGCTAATAATCACTCTAGGTGTACCATGTCTAGTGAAAATATGTGACTTCAAGAACTTAATCACCACTCGTGAATCATTGGTTGGTAAAGCCACAGCTTCTACCCATTTGGACACGTAATCAACAGCTAATAAGATGTAGAGGTTACCATTTGAAGGAACGAATGGACCCATAAAATCTATACCCCAAACATCGAATATTTCAACTTCTAACACATTATTACGTGGCATCTCATCCCTCTTGGATATGTTTCCGGTAAACTGGCATCTTGTACACTTCTTAACATATTCATGACAATCTTTAACAAGAGTAGGCCAGTAAAAACCTGATTGCAATACCTTAGCAGCAGTTCCATCACCCTTGAAATGTCCTCCGTATAGAGAATCATGACATCCAGCTATAATGACTTCTGTTTCCTCCTTGGCTACACATCTTCGTATCATTTGGTCAGCACAAACTTTGTAGAGGAAAGGATCCTCCCAAAAGAATTGTCTAGCACGATGAGCTAACCTCTTTCTTTCTTGATAAGTGGATCCTTCAGGAAAAGAACCACTCACAACTAAATTCGCAATATCAGCATACCAAGGAGCTTCATAATCACGAACAACAAACAAATTCTCATCAGGAAACTCTTCTCTAACTCTTTCAGTACCACTATTCATCTCTGAACCTTCAAGACGCGATAGATGATCTGCAACCTGATTCTCACAACCCTTTCTATCCTTGATCTCTAAATTGAATTCTTGAAGCAATAAAACCCATCTGATTAACCTCGGTTTAGCATCCTTCTTTTCCATAAGATATCTAATCGCTGAATGATCTGTATAAACAATAACTTTCGCTCCAAGAAGATAAGAGCGAAATTTATCAAATTAATAAACAACTGCTAGTAACTCTTTTTCTGTAACTGTATAATTAACTTGAGCACCATTAAAAGTTTTACTAGCATAGTAAATCGAATGAAAGATCTTCTCTTTTCTCTATCCCAATACAGCTACCATACACAAATCACTCGCATCACACATAACTTCAAACGGTAAACTCCAATCTGGAGGTAATACTATAGGAGCAGAAATAAGTTTTTCTTTGATTGCTTGAAAGGCCGCTAAACAAGTTTCATCAAAAAGGAATTTGGAATCCTTTTCGAGTAAGTTGCATAACGGTTTAGCAATCTTAGAAAAGTCTTTAATGAAACGCTTATAAAAGCAGCATGGCCCAGAAAACTTCTTACCCCTTTAACAGAAACATGAGGGGGAAGAGTTTTAATTACCTCTATCTTCGCTCTATCAACCTCTAATCCAGCACTCGAAACTTTGTGACCCAGAACTATACCTTCGCGAACCATGAAATGACACTTCTCCCAGTTTAAGACCAAATATGTTTCCTTGCATCTGCTTAACACTTTCTCCAAGTTATGTAAACATTTATCGAAATCATCACCAAACACAAAGAAATCGTCCATAAAAACTTCAAGAAAATTATCGATCATATCCCAGAAGATGGCCATCATACATCTTTGAAAGGTAGCAGGTGCATTACACAACCCAAATGGCATTCTGCGATATGCAAAAGTACCAAAGGGGCATGTAAATATTGTTTTATGTTGATCTTCTGGAGCCACGTAAATTTGATTATGAAAGTCCTAGAGGGGGGTGAATAGGATTACTAATAAGATAATGCCTAATTAAAAATCTTTTGGACAATAATAAGTTTAAGAGAAAACTTCTAGGTCAACTAATTTAAATCAAACTCTTATAGGATCATGCAATGGAAAGAGTAAGGTTTGATATAAAAGTATAACTAGTAAAAAGCTAATCCAATATCTTAAACTACTCTAGAAGACTATATGTTTAGATATCCTAGATAAACAATATCATAGAATTCATGCAAGCATATAATCAAACATATAAAGTGCGGAAAGTAAATAGAGTAGGGATAGAAAGATACACACGATTTATAGTGGTTCGGTTTCCCTACATCCACTACCTAAGGAAGCCTCCTTAGGATTTCAAGCTTTTCACTAAGCTCCCGTGTCTCTCTTAACCGGGTCGAGAACACAATAACCTTTACAAACTCTTCGATAACACGAAGGACACACCACTTGCGTAATCACAACACAAGGACACCAAGTATACTCCCTATACTTGAATTCTCTCTTAATCTATCTATTACAAGACCTAGACTTAAGAGGATAGCAACAAAGTGTTTAAAGGTTTGCTAATTAAAGCTTGTAACTAAAACTCCTAATAGAGTGGATATGACTATAAGTTTGTATACTCCTTCTTGAGTGGATAGAACCTTGTGGCTTAATTGATTAACTCCTTGAAAGGATTTATAAGCTCACTAAGATTGAATTTGACTATGTATAGCACTTGACACCTTCTTGAATGATAGCAATTAAGCCCCTTAATGTTTGTAATTAGTTGGTGTAGTTGTAGCCTTCAAAGAGCTTCAATTTATAGTAGAAAATGGCTTCCAACGGTCATAAGACTTGGGTCCAACGGATCTATTAATCTCCCAACGGATATATTCCTTATGGCTTGTCTTTTGTGCATAAAACCCTTTTGTGCGGTGTACCGCGGATATGGTCCGGTGCACCGCAGAGCTATTCGACTTAACTTTGAGCTTACTGTTCGGACTAATCAATGTACCGCAACCCGGGTCCGCAACCTTGGTCCGGTGTACCGCACCGGTGTACCGCGCCAAGTAATCTTTGAAGGATAATGACTTGGATTAATAAATCTTCTTCACGAAAGTTGTTGTAATCATCATTCTAAGAATCTTTGAAGTTGAACACTAAAGCTAATTCTCAATATACATAAAGATAAGGTTAATAGCATTTGTGTGAGAATTAGTTTCTTAAGATAAAACAATAGATATGAACAACAAGATAAAGAAAGAGCTTTTTGATGAAAATAGAGTGCAAGAAAGAATGTCAATAACAATAGAAATTAGCACACTAAACACAAGAGGATTTGTCACATTAAAACAACCTAATAAGGGAGGTTATATGCCAACAATCTCCCCCTTTTTGATGATGACAAATCCTTCACTAAAACACCTAAGGAATGATATGAAAGTTTAAGCACTAATGAAATAAAGCTCCCCCTCACAATAAGCATAAGGTTTGAGATGCATTTGTGAGTTTTTAAAACGTGCAAGTTTTGAAAGTTTTAGTGCACATAATATTTCTCCCCCTTTGTCTTCATCAAAAAGACGGGGTAACAACAACTAAGAATAGAAGAGCAGAAAACTCGAGTGAATAGATTTAAAACAATGAATGCAAGAGTTTAGGATAAAAACGAGATGCACAAAGATAGATATATGAAAAGCAAGAGCTTAAGGATAGAGATTTTTACCAACTCCTTGATCGATAGATTTTCATTTCATATGCTTTCTAATGACATGAACGATTAGTTGCAATATATGAAAATGAAAAATGTTTTAAGCATTTGAGTTTAAAAATTTAAACAAAGTCTCCCCCTTACATAGTGCATAGAGTTTGTTTCAATTTTGTAAAAAGTTTGATTGACAATTTTCCCTAATAAGAATACTTGAAGTCATTTTGAAGAAATTTTAGGGATAAAAATGTAATTTTTGAAAAGCAAGGGGTCAAGATGTATTTTTCAAAATTTTGGGGACTAAATGTAATTTTGAAAAATCTTTTGGGGACCGAAATGCAATTTTTCAAACATTTTGAGAATAAAGAAAGAAAGCACAAACTATAGGGACCAATGAGCAAATATCAAGGATTAGAAGTAGTTCCTATACCATCAAAGAAAATGTTAGCAACAAAACAATCCAAAAATTAAACGCAACTAACAATCAAGATAAATACAAACTAAATTTAACCAATAATCCAAATAAAACACAAAGCATCCAAACACAATATTCAAATAATTCAAAGAAGCAATATCCTAGATGTCCAAAACACGGACCCAAACATAATTAAAAATCATAAAAACATCATAAAAAACAAGTTCTAAAATAACCACATAAGCAAATAGACCCGTAAACCACCAAGAACGATAAGAAGAGAAATTTAAACACCAAACACCAAAGTAAGAATTTTTTAACGATTATCACGAGGAGAGCGGCTCCTAGACCTTCTTCCATTCCCAATATCATCACGAATACACGAGACATCATTTTTCATACACGATAGCTCATTCGCAAGATGCCCTATTTTTTCTTCCAAAACTCCAAATTTCCTTTCTATTTTATCTTCCAAAGCCACAAATTTACTTCCTATATAATCCATGAAACGAGACATAGCGCTTTCAAAACCGGATGGATTAGGAGGGTTTACATTGGTGGGTTGGCTTGGAGTGGGCTCATTAGGAATAGGATTTTGTTGGGCCGGGTTATCTAATAAATGAAGAGTATCAAGCTCCGGACCATCGGTGCTACTTTTTGCTTCAAGGATGCGATTACGAATAGTGGTATCCGAGATACGATTAATAGTGGAAGCCGAAACATAGGTGTTGTTATAAATAACAAATTTCATTCTTAGAATAGTGTGATAATCGAAACTCCATGACTTATTGATTGGTTTCACATTAGTCCCTCCAAAAGAAATATCATTAGCTTCAAAGATTTTGGAAAGAAAAATACCGTAAGGGACTTTATCCCGAGAGGCTCGAGCGTGATTCATCCATTTGAACATTATCGCAATAATGTTTATCGGTTGTTTGGTGAAGATCAAATATAAAAGATAAGCTTCATAAGGGATAAGTTTTGCATCATGCTTATCTTTCGGAATTATGGCCGAGATAAGAAACTTGTGAGCCACGATAAATTCCGGATCAAAGTTACGAATATTCCAACTTCCATCGGGTACAACCATTCTACTATTAACAAAATCATTCACCTCATTTTGAGCAACTATATCAATATTCGAGTTATCCCAACCACTAGACCAAAATCCGCTAAAACCATCCGAAGGAATATCAAATTTTGAGCACAAAGTATTTGACTTTAAACGTAAAACGGTACCCGAAACGGTTGATTTAATCGAAGTAGTAGCATGATTATATTCAAAATTATTATAAAATTCTTCGATTAACCCGATTGCCAAATGACTACCCGAAAAAGCAAAGATTTTATGACATTTTTGAAATGAAAGGAGTCTAAAGAGAGAATTTTCACCGGAGGGAAAAGCCGAAGGGCAAATCGTTCTACCCGGGAGAGCATCGAATGGCCGGAGTGGAGGTGGTGTTGGTGACCTCGCCGGAGATGGTTCACGGTGGCGGCTGGAGGAGGCTCCGGTGGAAGCTTTCTTCTTGTTAGCAATAGACTTGGTTCTAACCATGGTAAAAGATAAGATGGGCAATGAAGGAAGGAGAAGGAGGAGTGATTTAATCGGAGAAGGAGGGTGTTTTGGTGGTGGAGACGGAGTGTAGGTGGCCGGAAATCGCCAAGGAGGAGGAGAGGAGAAGTTTTAATGATAGAATGAGGAGAATGGAATGAAAAACGGGCTCTTAATCTGTCAAAACCCTTACGTGCGGTGTACCGCGGGAATCGTCCGGTGCACCGCACGAGTGTTCGGTTTGGTCAACAAAAAAGAGATTTTTGATTCTTTTAAAAACACCCGAAACACAATCGAAACTTCCCCAAATGACTCGGAATGATATAAAATAATTTTGAGCATCTTTGTTTTAGAAAGAAAAGCCAAGGAGAACCTAAGAACTCATATAACAGTTAATTTCACAAAAGTCCCTAAGTTTTCTAAAAGTGCAAAAAGACCCAATGCAAGAATAAAGCAACACTTAAGCATGTAAAAGGTCAAGAACAACAAGATAGTATGACAAGTTGATAAAACACATAAAACAAAAAATAAAAACATAAACAAAAACACAAGAGAGGAAAGAATTTCACCGTATTTTCCTTTTATGAGGTTTGAACGTCCTTTTGCATAAAATTCCATTTTCTTGACGCTCAACACCTTCAATGCATATTATTATGGTACCCGAGGTGGAATGGATCCGGAAATATTATTAGCATTTGTCACGATCCATATTGGTTTTTCCCATGAAGGTATCAAAGATCCACTAATAAGTTGTTCATGGTAATGGCACGTAGAAGCATGATGACCGGGTTTACCACAATAGTTGCAATAACTTCTTTTTTGAATAGAGTAACCATGTAAAGGTTTTGAACAAGAAGTTTCCACATTCTTTCCAACATCCAAATTATCACTAACATATAATTTTTCTTTGAAAAAGTCATTTGGATCAAAAGGAGTGACATTTGAGAAAGGATGATTTTTTAAAGTATCAAGAGCGAGGGAAAACGCTTCATCCAATTTTTTAAAACCTTCTATGCTTTTCTTTAAAGGATGTTTCCATTTATTTAAAATAAAAGTGTTTTCAAAACACGGGTTTTTAGTATTGCCAAGAATATCATCCAAAGTGATACAACATTTAAAACAATTCTTTAGCACAATATTACCCTTTTTTAACATAAGATTATTCAAATGGATTTGAGAATCAAGAATTTTGAGAAGGGATGAAATTTGCCTAATATCACAATAATTATAAGGAAGAGATAAAGAGTTAGGATAAAGTGCTACCTCATGATTAGGTTTGAAATCGTTGTGAGATTCATCATGGATAGAGACTTCTTCTTCTTCGTCATTTTCGACAATTCCATATAAAAACTCCAAACGATTCCAAAGCTCTTTTGCGGATTTACAATCTAACATTTGTGAGAAAATTTCTTCGGAAATTCCACGAATGAGAGTGTACATTGGTTTTGCATTTTGAGTGAGCTTAGCCTTTTCCTCAATGGTGAGTTCATCAAAATCTTTTTCTTCTTGATTTAGCTTAAGCACTCCCTCTTCATTTAACTCTTCTTTATAAGGGACAAATGGACCTTCCTTTACGATTCTCCATTGATCGGGATCTTCGGTTTTTATAAATTCCTCCATTTTTGTTCTCCAAGCAAAATAGTAAGTTCCTACAAAAAGTGGAGGTCGAGTAGAACACGAACTTTCCAAAAGATTAAATTCCATATCGTTTACTCTACTAACGATTAAGCTATTTACGTAGAGTTAGGCTCTGATACCAATTGAAAGTCCTAGAGGGGGGGGGGGGGGGGTGAATAGGATTACTAATAAGATAATGCCTAATTAAAAATCTTTTGGACAATAATAAGTTTAAGAGAAAACTTCTAGGTCAACTAATTTAAATCAAACTCTTATAGGATCATGCAATGGAAAGAGTAAGGTTTGATATAAAAGTATAACTAGTAAAAAGCTAATCCAATATCTTAAACTACTCTAGAAGACTATATGTTTAGATATCCTAGATAAACAATATCATAGAATTCATGCAAGCATATAATCAAACATATAAAGTGCGGAAAGTAAATAGAGTATGGATAGAAAGATACACACGATTTATAGTGGTTCGGTTTCCCTACATCCACTACCTAAGGAAGCCTCCTTAGGATTTCAAGCTTTTCACTAAGCTCCCGTGTCTCTCTTAACCGGGTCGAGAACACAATAACCTTTACAAACTCTTCGATAACACGAAGGACACACCACTTGCGTAATCACAACACAAGGACACCAAGTATACTCCCTATACTTGAATTCTCTCTTAATCTATCTATTACAAGACCTAGACTTAAGAGGATAGCAACAAAGTGTTTAAAGGTTTGCTAATTAAAGCTTGTAACTAAAACTCCTAATAGAGTGGATATGACTATAAGTTTGTATACTCCTTCTTGAGTGGATAGAACCTTGTGGCTTAATTGATTAACTCCTTGAAAGGATTTATAAGCTCACTAAGATTGAATTTGACTATGTATAGCACTTGACACCTTCTTGAATGATAGCAATTAAGCCCCTTAATGTTTGTAATTAGTTGGTGTAGTTGTAGCCTTCAAAGAGCTTCAATTTATAGTAGAAAATGGCTTCCAACGGTCATAAGACTTGGGTCCAACGGATCTATTAATCTCCCAACGGATATATTCCTTATGGCTTGTCTTTTGTGCATAAAACCCTTTTGTGCGGTGTACCGCGGATATGGTCCGGTGCACCGCAGAGCTATTCGACTTAACTTTGAGCTTACTGTTCGGACTAATCAATGTACCGCAACCCGGGTCCGCAACCTTGGTCCGGTGTACCGCACCGGTGTACCGCGCCAAGTAATCTTTGAAGGATAATGACTTGGATTAATAAATCTTCTTCACGAAAGTTGTTGTAATCATCATTCTAAGAATCTTTGAAGTTGAACACTAAAGCTAATTCTCAATATACATAAAGATAAGGTTAATAGCATTTGTGTGAGAATTAGTTTCTTAAGATAAAACAATAGATATGAACAACAAGATAAAGAAAGAGCTTTTTGATGAAAATAGAGTGCAAGAAAGAATGTCAATAACAATAGAAATTAGCGCACTAAACACAAGAGGATTTGTCACATTAAAACAACCTAATAAGGGAGGCTATATGCCAATTCTCCGTTTTCTACATCAATCAATGTACGCCCCGTGGCTAGGAATGGTCTTCCCAAAATAATGGGGACATTCCTATCCGCGTAGTATTCAAGTATAACGAAATCGATGGGAAATACTAATGTACCTGCCTTAACAAGGACATCTTCAATTTGGCCTTCGGGATGTGCAAGAGACCTGTCCGCCATTTACAAGACCATAGAAGTAGGTCTTGCTTCTCCAATTTTTAGCTTATCAAAGATCGATTTGGGCATCAGGTTGATGCTCGCTCCCAAATCGCATAGTGCTTTACCTTTCCATTCTTCTCCAATCGATATCGGAATTGTGAAACTCCCAGGATCAGCTAACTTTGGAGGTAGTTTACTTTGACAAATAGCACTACATTCTTCAGGAAGACCAATCATCTCATTATCAAAGTATGGCCTTTTGTTAGTGAGGGCTCTCTTCAAAAATTTCGTGTACTTAGGAATATCTCGGATAGCTTCCAACAATGGAATGTTAAAACTGAGGCCTCTCACTCTATTAAAGAACTTCTGAAAATCAGCTAAATCACCCTTTTTCTGAACTCGAGATGGAAACGGTGGAGGAGGGCGATTACTCATAATATCATCTTTCTTCTTTGGAATTTCACATGGCCTCTCTATTTCTTCAACCTCAATATCTTTTTCTTTCTCACCCACATCCTTTTATTTTCTTGGAACTTCTTTCTCTTTCATAACGGGAAAAGGAGGTGGAGGGAGGTTCTTACCACTTCTGAGAGTAACAGCTTTGCAATCTTCATGTTATCTCAGATTTTGTGTCACTAGGGAGTTGCCCTTGTGGACGTTGATTAAGCTGTTTTGCGAATTGATCCATTTGGTTCTGTAGTAGCTTAATACTTGCGTCAGACGCTTGTTGATTTTGCATAGCTTGCGTCTGAAGAGCAATTAAGCTTTCAACGGTTTTCTGAAGCGTAACAACACCTTCTTGTGGATGGGCAAGTAAGGCTTTTTGGTTCATGGTTTCATTGTAAGTGTCTTGAGGAGCTTGTCTTTGCACGTAATTTCCTTGATTCTGTCCTACTTGATAATTACTATGTGGTCTTTGATTGAAGTTGTTACCTTGGGGACGCGGCTGATACGCATATGTAGGATTGGCTGCCCCATTAGGATTTGAGTATTGAAACCCAGGATGGTTTCTGTTAGGCTGATACCCATTACCACTTGAATTAAAGTTACCTCTGTTGGAGACAAACATCACAGGCTCTTGATTATTCGGACAACTTTCCTCATCATGATCATTTACCCCACAAATCGAACACATATAAACTTCTTGTGCAACTTGCACAGCTACCTTCTTACCTGAAAATCCTTCTTTTATAGCTAACGTGAGCTGTTTTAATTGTTGCTCTATGGTGGATTGAATCTTGTTCTCAAGAGTAGCGAACTTTTCTTCCATGTTAACCTTATTCACTCCTTTAACCGGGGTTCTTACTGAAGTCCACCCAACTTCATTCTTTACTGTTCTTTCCAAGATGATTTTTGCATGAACGGGTTCAACTTGAAGAAATCCCGCACCACATAGCAAATCTAACTCTTTTCTTGAAGTCCAATCAAGGCCTTTGTAAAATATTTTTAACTGTTGTTTTTCTGAAAAGCCATGATCGGGAACTCTACGTAAACACTTCTGAAATCTTGTCCAGCTTTTACCCAAAGTTTCATCATATTATTTTCGGAAATGTGTTAATTCAAGTTGATCATCCAACCTCATGTTACTTGGGTAATACCTGTCAAAGAAAGCAGTTTCTAATTGTTCCCAGTTTGTTATCTTCGTAGGCTCTTGCGTATCGTGCCATTCACTTGCTCCATCAATAACGAAAAATCGAAACGCAGCAAAATACATTTGTTCCTTTGAAACTCCTTGTGTGATGTAAGAATCACATATCTGCTTGAATTTCTGTACTGCTCGAATGGGATCTTCTCCAGCTTTACCACAAAAGTTTCCAAAATTTTGGAATTGAGCTAACATACCCGAATCTGGACGAAACCTTAGGACATCTATATCTGGAGCACCTACCCCTAGATCAGGAGCACGGAATGGAACTTCTTCTGGTCCATTAACAAACCAGGGATCTATTTGGAATTGAGCTGGAGGATTAGGATTGACTGGCGGAACCTGAGGAATAACACCTTGTGGCGCTATTGGTTGGCCATTCGCGTCCAGCTGAGCTTGTCCGTTATTGTTTTGTTGGTTCTGAAGATTAACGTTTTCCATTCTGTTCACTAACTCTTCTACCTCTCTAGCTTCTTGTTCTTTCCTTCTCTTGTTAGCAAGTTTGATTAATGATTCTGGATTATCAAGGATCGGAGGTGATGGCTTTAGATCCTTAAAGAGTCTCCTTCGCATACACCAAACCTAAAAACCTGAAAAAGATGAACAAACAAAAAGCGTAAAACTGATAAAAATAAAATAAATGCAACTATCACTAAAGGATAAACACCGTGGTCACACGCTACCGTCCCCGGCAGCGGCGCCGAAAACTTGGTGGTCCTTTGTGTGTTCTAAAATAAATGCAAAAGTAATTGAACCACAACCGCAAGTGTACGGTTGTCCCAAGTAAAAATAATGATTCTAGGATCGTTTGCAGGGATGGTTGGTTACCTACAATGCTTATCAAATAATGAATGGTTGCACTTATGAAAGCAAGTAAAAGATATAATGATTGATTGGTTGTTTGTGTTAATTCTAATTAATGAAAGACTATAAAGAAAATGCAAATAAATACTAAAACGCAAGTGAATGAAGGTAAGACGCAAATATGAGAAGGCAGCACTTGAGAACGCAAGGGATCCTCCTAATTCTATTTCATAACATATGTTGTTTAAGGGTTAAATCCGTCAATTAGCAATGGTCGGGATTCTATAATCCTTGTACCCCCGTCAGGGTGGACTACAAGGCTACCCTAGAGTGTCACTAGTCCCGTCAGGGTAAATATGATTCATCTTCGGATGATTAAGTAATTTTACCGCATTGGCCCTAAAATTAATTAAGCTCGTCAGAGTCAATAGCTTCTATTTTAGATTGAGTAATTAATTCCGTACCTAAACCCTCCGTCAGGATGATCCACACGCCACATATGTGGAATAGCCTAGATACTAATACCCGTTCTTAGTTCATGACTCCAAAAACAGTAAATAATCTCAAATTATCGAAAGGAGTAAAAGATCCAATTTAATTTAATTTAACAGAAACCCAAATTCAGACATAAGAAATTCAATAGAATCGGGATTCACCCATTAAGCATTCTCAAGTACTATGAAGAAATTAGCTCATACTAATTAAAAAGAAAACTAAATTAAAAGAAATGGAATTCATATTGTTTTACAGAATTAAAAATAAGAAAGACCTAATTTTCGGAATTGGATTTGGCTGAGAATGGAGATATAGACTCTCTCCAGCTCTACAGCTTTCTTCTTCTTCCTTCTGCTTCTTCTCTCTTGATGTTTTATTTTGTAAAAAGTGAATTGTGTCTAAAAAATAGAAGTCAAGAGCTCCTTTTAAAAGCTCAAATTCGGATTAGGCCTTGGACCTAAAGTTAAATCACTAATTAAAAGTCCAAGCCCATTTTCTAAGCCCAAAATTTCGTAACTGCTGCACCACCTCCACTAAAACGGCTCTAGCCGCTTCGTTATAACTCCGATTGACCTGAAATCACTTGTTAAATTTCCGTAACTCGATAAGGAACATATTATCTTGAAAGGTCAGCGGCTAAATCATCTCTTAAGTGCCTCGAAATTATCAATCTTTGGCCTGTTTTCCAGATTTGCAGCTCCAAAATATAATTCTTTCGGGATTTGTCTTCACGCTTTGACTCCATATCACGATCTTTGACTCTCTTCTCGGATTCCTTTCCTAGCTAATATTCAAAACCTACAAACTTTTCACTAAAATACACAAGATTACGCGCAAAAGTTTAATAAATAAAAAATACTAGAAATAAAATAGGAATTCCGGATTATTGCATTTTTAACTCAAAAGTCTAACAAAATATTCAATTAAACATAAAAAATGATGTCTCCCAAGGTCGAAAATAAGAACAATTAGGGAGACATCACAGAGCCACATGATTTCAGCCTTATCTTACATTATTGCATTTTCTTCAACATTTTCCTCCCCTTTGTTGTTGATATTATTTTCTTCTATTTTTTCCATGTCTTCCTTGCTTCCGAAAAGGCTATTAATTAGATTCTTTTTTTCCATTAATCTCTCAAATGTTCCACTTTTTTTTTTTTTTAAAAACCTTTCATCCCCGTCTTCCGAAAATTCCATAAGGTACAAATAATAGTAGATTTGATTAATCTTAAATCTAATATGTTATTTGAGTAGCTTTCAGTCATTTTATCAATCTATTTGCCTATTTTTCCTTCAAAATATTTATCAATTTTGCATTGAAGCCGTAAGTTTGACCTCACACCCATGCTGAGTGGGCACTTAAGGTATATATGTTCTATCGTTTTCGACTCAGTTTCGCACCATTCGCAATTGTCTGACAGTACACATTTCATTTTTTCCAGGTTAACTTTAGTATGGATAGCATTGCTATAGATTTTAATATGAAGTTTCTGATTTTTAAAGGGATATTTGATTGCCATATGGAATACCATACCTTTTGGTGTTCTTTTCTCCTATAACTGATGTTTGACTATCCTTTTCAATTTCTCTTTGTACCAAGTAGTGGTAACCCGATTTTGTTGTGTACTTTTTGTCTTTTGAATTTGGCCATATAATTTTGTCTTCTTTCTCTAATTGGATGATCAGAATTTTCCTAATAGCTGCGATGTCTCTAGATGTACATAATTGTCGAAGAGTATCAAAATTTCATCTCGTCATATTCAAGTTAAAGCATTCGGCTACTTTGTTTATTTTACTCGTGCTATGTTTATCTAATTTTAAATCTTTTTCAATCCATTGATAATCCCATATATTAGTAGATAACCAGTTTCCGATATTCCAGATACATTCCTCTTTGAGTAATTGAAGCCCTTTAAATATGCTCGTCCAACTCCAAGAGTGCTTCTTTTTATGGGTTGTGTCCCACATATTTGTATTCGGAAAATAGATTTCTTTGAGAACTTTTGCTAGTAACGAGTTAGTATTATGTAAAATTCTCCATGCTTGATTAACCAATAACACAATATTCATTTTTTGGAGATATCTAAAACCAATTCCACCAATTTATTTCGCTTTAGTGATTTTCTTTTCCAAGTAACCCAATGAATTCTCCCTCCCCCCGAGTTCCACCAAAAATTAGCAATAAGGATTCTGAGCTTTTTACACATATTTTTTGGAAATTTATATGTCGACATTGCATAATTTGCGATAGATTGAAGCACTTCTTTAATAAGTACTTCATTTCCCCCGTCAGAAAGGAGTTTGGCAACCCATCTAGCCGATTAGATATTAATTTATCCTTTATGTAATTAAGATTTTCACTTTTCGCTCTTTTAATAGAAATGTCCAAATATTTTCCGAAAGAAGTTGTAGGTTTAATATTAAGATATTCAGATACCTTTTTGATTGATTCCTCTGGTATTCCATTACTAAACAAGATTGATGAGTTGTCACTAACCATTATAAGATCAAATGCCTATTACATTGATATATATAATTAGCATACACATATATAAATCTAGTTATGGAAGATTAACATATATATATATATATAAGTAATTTTAGTCAAACCTATTGAATATGTATTTTTATCATTTTCAACTAACTTTACTTCTTATTTATAATTTTTTGATCATTTGCTCGATACTTTGGAGAAAAGCTTCAAATCATGTATATTTTTTTCTATCTTAAAACTTATTATTTATTTAATATTCGAAATGTAAAATAAAAAAAATCGGAAACAAAAGTCGGATTGAGAAAACAGAAATTTCAGAAATTTATATGTAGTTCCAATTTTGTTCCAATTTTTCCGGAAATTGGAATTTCCGAACATGAAAAATCTGTTTCGAAATTAGAATTTTTGGATCGAAAAAATTAGAAATCGAATATTCCAAATCTGATTTCCACCCTTGGGATGTATGTATCTTTTGGTATAATTTTATTTTACTTGCATTTTTTCCTTAATTACATTAAGGTATTGGAATAATTGAACATTTTTTTATGACATATAAATTATTTTTCTTTCCATACTAAACAATCCCTTACTATTGAAGAAAATACAAATAAATGCATGAATCACCCACATAATAGTTATTAAGATCCAACTTAAAAAGATTCTATAAAAATGAATTTGGATCCTTTCCTAACTTGACTTCTATACTAACTCTACTAACTCCAATCATAATAAACTAATTGGTTTTTACCATTATCTTTATTATAATTGAATTCCTAATTTGTCAAAGTGTTTTGTCTGGACTTACTATTATATCCTCCATTTTCAGCTGTGTTTTTTTTATTTAATTTTTTTTAGGAATGCTATATATCACTTCTTTGGTTCAGCCATATATCACCTCATATGTGTAACCTTCTGTGGCATTAAAAAAAGGAAATAAAAATAATTATTTAAGAAATAAATATATTTTTATTGGTGTTTAAAAACTCCACATAGGAGGTGATACACGTTGAAGGAAAAAGGGATGATATATATTTTCTCTTTTCTTTTTCAATTTATTATTTAACACCATTGTATGCACACTTATTATGCGCAAGTAATGAACTATAACTCGTTGGCTATCTACCCAATGACTGTTTACTCCTATTTATTCTACAACAGGTATCAGATTCTATCTAGGTACGTACCCATGTTGGTGTGTCTTACTGAAATACTTAGGGCTCGTTTGGAAGTTATTATTTTAGAGTAAAAAAACACTTTTAGAATAAATTTAAAATTCTGAAAAAAATTAATAAAAATAATTTTGAAATCTAGAATCACTTTAGGGCAACAGTGTCCTGAGGGAGGAGTTTAGATTTTCTTTTAAGAAGCACATATTTGGTGATTTTCAAGGTCCAAACAGTTTAAACATCTAGAAGCAATTTTAAGTGTTTTTCAGAAAAATCACTTCCAAACGAGCATTTAATTATAATACAAGACTCATATTGGTAGGTAAGCAAATTTTAATTGGGTACATACCTTTTAATCGCCTACAAATCTATTATTCTATTTGGGTACTGGTGAGGGCAAATGTGTGATAAATATAGATATTAATAAAGGACACACCCCTGACTACCACGAGAAACTCACTGCAAGTATTACAGATTGCAAGTTTAGTTGATAAGAAAAGTTCGTTCACAGGAATTTAATCCGTTAGATCTACTTGTATTCATTAAGCGTAAACGAATTTAGATGTTTAGATTAAAAGAGATAAGATGAATAATTAACTAATACGAATAAATAGTGAAAAGAAATAAATATGAATGTAAGTCAGATAAATTAGGGTTACTAATATGAGCCTATCTTACTAACTTGTTATTCTAACCTTAAGGGTGAATTGAGCATTATATATTAACCGGGATTCTAATTCTACCTAACACCCGTCAAGGTGGACTTAGGAGCAACCTCTCCACTACTAGGGGACTTGGGTAAGGGGACCATGTATAATGATATGTGGTTAAATCAAACCTTTATGGCTATCTAGCTAGGCAAACTCATCAGGATCACTACCCGCACACTAGACGATTATGTGGTGTTGTCAATAATTGAATCCCCCTTCTAGGTGTTAACTCAATTACTAAGGATAGTCCCAAGATTGGAAAAATCTAGGGCTGAAAACAATAAGTCAAAGCACACAATACCAATATACGCCAAGCTCAAATCAATTAAAATAAAAAATAGTATTACGAAATTTAAGACAAAATAATAACCCAACAATTAAGAATTAAAAATTACTGAATAAAAGCTTAGAAATATGGTCAAGCCACAAATATATAGCTAATTACCCTAAATATAGAGAAGGAAAGCTTTAGAGGAGGAGTTTGTCACTCTCCTGTTTATTGCTTCTTGTCTTCCTCTACAAGTCAGCTTGCTTCTTTGGATAATAAACTTGATACTAAGGATTAATATTCAACAACGACTATGAATAATTGAGCAAGGACATGTTTAAAATGATAAGAGGGTGTATTTATATGTGTTTAGCTGACCCTAGGTCGAAATCTTGGTGTAGAAGGAAAGTAATTGGAATCATTTTCCAATTCAAATTCGTTTCCAAAAATATAGGAGAAGATAAACACTACTCACTATTTTGGTCATATCTTATTCGTTGAATCTGGTTACATCTCTGCCTTTTTACCACTGTCTATCCCTTCACATCATCCCTCTACTTCTTTCTTCCCGAACTCTGATATTCTTAAGTTGAATTGGTATTCTCAGGCTCCCCCTAAATTTATATTCTTTTTCTGGCGTGTTATGATGAATGCCCTCTCCACAGAACAGAACAGGTTTTCAAGAAACTGTTCCACTACTGATCTTTGTCATATATGCCTTAAGGAAGAAGAATCGATTGAGCATTTATTCTTGAAATGTGAATGGACTAGAACATTTTAGTTTTTATCTCCCCTTCATTGTCATATTCTCCCCTTTTATGAATTTGGATTTAACTCGTGGATAGGTTCTATTATTGAAAATGGGAAGAATGTTAAAGAAAGAACCAACCTTTTACTTACTATTATCCTTTGTTTATGGGTTATTTGGCTTACCAGGAACAAATTTATATTCCATAATATCCCCATTGATTTTGATTCTTGCATTAATTTGATTGATATATTTCACAGGCAAGTTTTCTTTGATGGTGATACGAGCTAAATTGTAACCTCTGATGGGCACATAATCCTGTTAATGTTGGACTTTCCTCTATCCCTATTTGGTCACCTCCTTCACAGCTGAATTTGAAAATGAATGTTGATGCCTCCTTCAAGATGGGAAAAGCCACCACTGCCGCAGTAATTCGCAACTGGAAGGGCGAGATCATTAATGGGTTTACCATGAACATCTCTGCCTCTTCCAGCTTTGAAGCTGAAGCTAAAGCTCTGAGAAATGGTGTTCACTTTGCTATAGCCCATGCTCCACTCTGCGACAGGATAGAAACTGACGCTGAAGCCGTTCTTAAAGTCGTATATTCATCGAGCCCGAACTGTCATTGAAAGGACAGGGCTATCCTCGTTGATATTAAAAATATGGTGAGTGACCACATTAATCTCTGAATCTGTGGTGTTAGAAGAACGACGAACAAAGTTGCTGATTGGCTAGCGAAGGCTTTTTTTAATTCTTCTTTTCCTCCTTTATAGATTTGTAACATTCCTTTTGAACTGCAAAATTTGGCTTGTAATGACTTTAATACTTTTGTTGCTTCTGGAGTTGGTTGAACTCCGTAGCATTTTATTTTAATATATTAGCTTCCTTTGTCTAAAAAAAATATCAAAACAACCGCATCGAAAAGATATATCTAACCCTGTAAATGATCGTCCCTAATCACAGCCGATTTGGAATTATCATCACTTTAGTTGACATAGCTGCAGAATTGACATATTTATTTGGCAGCTTTTCCTTTCTTAGTTCAACTTTGCTTCCTTTGATCTCCTGATTTCTCCTGAATCTTATTTCATTAACTCCTTGGATTTTATTTGGAATCTAATCATATTCCATAAACCTTAAGAGCTTCACAATAACACACAAATTAAACCAAATATGCTCGAAAAATAATAAATCATCAAATCATGACATGAATTAAGAAATTATCTAATAATAGGGGAAAATCTCTTAACATTTAATAAATTACACCTAAAATGATGTCTCAAACCTAGATTAATATATCACAAATATAGAGACATCAAGACCCCCAACTCAAAGTTGTATCGTCCCGATACAATAATGAATAAGAACATAGGGAAGTACCTAAATACACCTTAAGCGAAATGGAAAGAAGATAGAAGAATATGAATAATAAACTCAAAGCAACTACTTAGAAAATTTCATGTAATAATATTTACAAACTAAATTACCTGTAGACTTATCATACAAACTATCAACACGGTTCAAATTCATGACTGGATTAGCTTTGCAATGCACGAAGGAGAGGTTCTCACTTAGTTATACATGGAAACTATAGATTGTTCATCAAGCCTAACTAGTATTCAATGATACATCTAACTACTCTCTAATGGTTCAATTATTTCTAGATCACATAGCAAAGAATCATAAGGACTTTAAGGTAGTAATGTTGGCTTAGGGACGGTATGATATGTATATTTTGGATAATGAAAAGTGAGCTTTTGGCTCTCTCCTGACTAGCCATCAACGAACCGCCTTAGAGTTTAAGTTACTCTCATAATATGTTCTCACTCAATCAGATGATTTGATGCACTAATTAGCATCCCCAATAACCCAATATAAAAAATTAAGATGTCCACATAAGAATTCCACTTTGCCGGTCCAAATCATATATAATCTTTTCATATCAATTTTTTTCTTTTCTAAGCTAGATATGACTCCCTTTTTATGTAGAATATCGTGCTACTTTTTCACATATATTTCTTTTCTTTTCACAACTTTTTTCAATTACTTTTACCCTGACAAAGGGTTACAATATATAAAACAGTGAATCATCGTAAATAAGAGCACAATTACATAAGCTCAGAAACCCAACCCAATAATATTTCCCATAATGGTGAACCCACCACCCCAGACTCAAGCTCTAAAACAACTGTCTAAGCACTGCGATTCGAGTGCGGGTCATATGGAAAAGTTCTAAAATCTAAAAGGTATGGCTTATAACATGGCTAGTAAAAAAGTCTTTAGAAAGTCCAGAAGGAGCTGAGAAAGATATAAATATAATAAATGGACAACAAGCTAAAAGGAAACAAGGGCTTATCGAAGAACCACCTTAATCACTTTCTAAACTATACAATTTTGTTGCTTTCTCACCTCTAGCATGTTCATTAGACGGGGTTATCAACTAGCTCGGATCTCATGGCCTACACACCCCTTAAGGCACCCTAAGATCAAACATACTTCTACCATATTGCTTACTAATCTTTTCTTTACTATCAATCTGTGTTTCCAGTTCATACTCAAATCATATATAATAATCAGCTTATAAACATATTACTTACTATCATTAACTCACTAAGTTTATGCTTTTAAGCTATTAAACACAATTTACATCTAATTTCTTCTATCAATTTTTTTGATTTATTCATACAAAAAAGAAAACACAAAAAATGGAGATGTGGGACAACGAATCCCTACACCCCAACTCAAAAATGAGTCATGTCCCCACGACTCGAAAAGACTTAATAAGAAATTAAAAACTAACACATAAATTGCAAATACAAAAAATGGCAGGGAAGAAAGAAAACATACTCTTCGAGGCTATTACCTCGCATGATCTATACCCAAGATAAGGTGCAGTGCTTATTTTGTATGTAAACTTCTAGTATCGCCAATTTAGAATTCCCTTAACTCCTCTTGTGATTTATCCCAATCAATCATACAACTCTAGAAATCTCTTTTTCTTACCTTCTCCAATTTCTTTCTCAAATATTCAATCATGTGAAGGTGTTCATCCAGGAATCTTTGTTTTATCAATAGCTAATAGCGTCATCAATGGTGTTTCATGTGTGGGAGGCCAAATAAAAGGGAAAAATAAGGTTTTCTTAGGTTTTAGGTCATTTTTCGCCGAAGGAAACCAGGCGCCCGTTTTTGGAAACCGGGCACCCGTTTTTGGAAACCGGGCACCCGTTTTTGGAAACCGGTTTCTTAAGGTTTTCTATGTCGTCTAAAAGTTTTGAAAAAAAATCATTTTTTTCAAAAAATTCAGAAACTCGCAAAACATAGGAATTCCAATTCAATATTCCATCTGATTCTGAAGTTTTTAAATCGGAACTGAATTATGAATTCTAAAAATTTTATTTTCAAAAAAAGAAAAAAAATTCGAACCACCCCTTTTGTGATCTGAAATGGACGTTTTACACCTTTAATCATAGTAGTATGACGAATGACAAAGTGACTAGTCGATGCATATGATAATTCCAGCATTAAGTTTATTTATAAAACATACACAGTTTGGCCAAGTTGTCTAAGGCGCCAAATTTAGGCTCTGATCCGAAAGGGCGTGGTTTCAAGTCACACAGCTGTCATAACTAGACAAATTGTTTCCTATTTTTGCAATTGAAATATAATTTTTGTTTGTAAATGAGTTTAATTCTTAGATAAAAAAAATGAGTTCAATTCTAATAAAAATAGAAACATTAATATATATAATCTTTATTTGTTGATATTTTATCAATATTTTCTATATCAATTAATACATGATATTTTTTTATGTCACATAATAGATAAGTGTATTTTTAACATATGAATTTATTTAAATGAGTATATTTGCTACTGTCAGGGTTTAAAGGGTAATATTTTGCATAAAACAAGGACCTATAGGAAAAGTATTCTCTTGTTTTGCAACTTTTTACGTTTATGGTGGTATATTTCCTATTTTGGAGTTATAAAGGTAGATTTCATATTATAAAGTTCTATGTCTTCTAAATATTTCGAAAAAAATCAATTTTTTCAAAAAATTCTGAAACTCGAAAAACATAGGAATTCTAATCCAATACTCAAGATGATTCTGAAGTTTTGAAATCGGAATTAAATTATGAATTCTGGAAAATTTATTTTCAAAAAAAGAAAAAAAATCTTGAACCACCCCTTTTGTGATCTGAAACGGACGATTTACACCTTTAATCATGGTAGTATGACGAAAAACAAAGTGACTAGTCGATGCATATGATAATTCCAGCATTGACTTTATTTGTAAAACATAGACACCTTGGCTGAGTAGTCTAAGGCCCCAAATTTAGGCTATGGTTCAAAAGAGCGTGGGTTCGAATCCCCCAACGCATAACTAGACAAATTGTTTCCTATTTTTGAAATTCAAATATGATTCTTGTGTGTAAATGAGTTTAATACTTAGACCGTAAAAAAATTAGTTTAATCTCATTAAAATAGGAACATTAATATGTATATATATAATCTTTATTTGTTGATACTTTATCAATATTTTCTATACCAATTAATACATGGTATATTTTCTATGTCGCATAATAGAAAAGTGTATTTTTAACATATGAGTTTATTTAAATGAGTATATTTACTACTGTCTCGGTTTAAAGGGTAATATCTTGCATAAAATAAGGGCTTATAGGAAAAGTATTGTCTTGTTTTGCAACTTTTTAGGTTTACGGTGGTATATTTCCTATTTTGGGATTACAAAGGTAGATGTCATATTATAAAGTTCTATGTCTTCTAAATAATTACAAAAAAAAAAATCAGTTTTTTCAAAAAATTTAGAAACTCGCAAAACATAGGAATTCCAGTCCAATATTTCAGCCGATTCTAAAGTTTTGAAATCAGAATTGAACTATGAATTCTGAAAATTTTAGTTTCAAAATAAGAAAACCATTCTGAACCATCCATTTTGTGATCTTAAATGGACGTTTTACAACATTAATTATAAGTAGTATGACAAATAACAAAGTGACTAGTCGATGAATATGATCATTCAGCAATTGAATTTATTTGTAAAGCATAGACAGTTTTGCCGAGTGGTCTAAGGCGCTAGATTTAGGCTCTGGTCCGAAAGGGCGTGGATTCAAATCCCACAACTGTCATAACTAGACAAATATTTTTCTGTTTTGCAATTGAAATATAATTCTTGTTTGTAAATGAGTTCAATTCTTAGACCAATAAAAATGAGTTTAATTCTCAATCAAATAGAAACATTAATATATATAATCTTTATTTGGTTATATTTTATCAATATTTTCTATATCAGATAATACATGGTATATTTTCTATGTTGCATAATATAAGAGTGTATTTTTAACATATGAGTTTATTTAAATGAGTATATTTGCTACCGTCTGGGTTTAAAGGGTAATATTTTGCATAAAATAAGGACCTATAGGAAAAGTATTCTATTGTTTTGCAACTTCTTACGTTTATGGTGGTATATTTCCTATTTTGGAGTTACAAAGGTAGATTTCATATTATAAAGTTCTGTGTCTTCTAAATATTTCAAAAAAAATTCTGAAACTCGAAAAAACATAGGAATTCCAATCCAATACTCAAGACGATTCTAAAGTTTCGAAATCAGAATTAAATTATGAATTCTGGAAATTTTATTTTCAAAAAAAGAAAAAAAATCTTGTACCACCCCTTTTGTGATCTAAAACGGACGATTTACACCTTTAATCATGGTAGTATGACGAACAACAAAGTGACTAGTCGATGCATATGATAATTCCAACATTGAATTTATTCGTAAAACATAGACACCTTGGCTGAGTGGTCTAAGGCCCTAAATTTAGGCTATGGTTCAAAAGGGCGTGGGTTCAAATCCCACAACGATCATAACTAGACATATTGTTTCCTATTTTTAGAATTGAAATATAATTCGTGTGTGTAAATGAGTTTAATTCTTAGACCACAAAAAAATAGTTTAATCTCGTTGAAATAGGAACATTAATATATATATATATACATATAATCTCTATTTGTTGATATTTTATCAATATTTTCCATACCAATTAATACATGGTATATTTTCTATGTTGTATAATAAAAGAGTGTATTTTAACATATGAGTTTATTTAAATGAGTATATTTACTACTGTCTCGGTTTAAAGGGTAATATCTTGCATAAAATAAGGGCCTATATGAAAAGTATTGTCTTGTTTTGCAACTTTTTAGGTTTACGATGGTATATTTCCTATTTTGGGATTACAAAGGTAGATTTCATATTTTTAAATTTTTATGTCTTCTAAATAATTATAAAAAAAATCAGTCTTTTCAAAAAATCCAGAAACTCGCAAAACGTAGGAATTCCAGTCCAATATTTCAGCCGATTCTGAAGTTTAGAAATCGGAATTGAACTATGAATTCTGAATATTTTAGTTTCAAGAAAAGAAAAAAATTCGGAACCACCCATTTTGTGATCTTAAATGGACGTTTTACACCTTTAATTATAAGTAGCATGACAAATAACAAAGTGACTAGTCGATGAATATGATAATTCCAGCATTGAATTTATTTATAAAACATAGACAGTTTTGCCGAGTTGTCTAAGGCGCTAGATTTAGGCTCTTGTCCGAAAGGGCGTGGGTTCAAATCCCATAGCTGTCATACCTAGACAAATAGTTTCCTATTTTGCAATTGACATAGAATTCTTGTTTGTAAATGAGTTCAATTCTTAGACCAATAAAAATGAGTTTAATTCTCAGTCAAATAGAAACATTAATATATATTATCTTTATTTGGTTTTATTTTATCAATATTTTTTATACAAGATAAATACGTGGTATATTTTCTACGTCGCATAATATAAGAGTGTATTTTTAACACATGAGTTTATTTAAATAAGTATATTTGCTATTGTCTGGGCTTAAAGGGTAATATTTTGCTTAAAGTATGGACCTATAGGAAAGTATTGTCTTGTTTTGCAACTTTTTAGGTTTATAGTGGTATATTTCCTATTTTGGGGTTACAAAGGTAGATTTCATATTATAAGGTTCTATGTCTTCTAAATATTTCAAAAAAAAAATCATTTTTTTCAAAAAGTTCTGAAACTCGAAAAACATAGGAATTCAATCCAGTATTCAAGACGATTCTAAAGTTTTGAACTTAGAACTGAATTATGAATTCTAAAAAATTTATTTTCAAAAAAAGAAAAAAATTCTGAACCACCCCTTTTGTGATCTGAAATGGACGATTTACACCCTTAATCATACTAGTATGACGAATAACAAAGTGACTAGTCGATGCATATGAGAATTCTAGCATTGAATTCTATTTATAAAACATAGACAGTTTGACCGAGTGGTCTAAGGCCCAGATTTAGGCTCTGGTCCGAAAGGTCGTGGGTTCAAATGCCTCAACTGTCATAACTAGACAAATTGTTTCTTATTTTTGCAATTGAAATATAATTCTTGTTTGTAAATGAGTTTAATTCTTAGACCAATAAAAATGAGTTTAATTCTCATTAAAATAGAAATATTAATATATATAATCTTTATTAGTTGATATTTTATCAATATTTTCTATATCAATTAATACATGGTATATTTTCTATGTTGCATAATATAAGAGTGTATATTTAACATATGAGTTTATGAAGCAAGTGTTAGCTCTAGTTGTTTAAACAAGCTTGTTGATAAAGCTATCACTAAGGAAGAAGCAAAAGAAATGGTAAAAGACATTACTAGTAAGGAGATTAAAGAAGCTATTTTCTCTATTGATATCTCAAGAGCTCCTGGTCCAGATGGTTTTAATAGTGCTTTCTTCAAAGCTACTTGGAATATTATTGGGGAGGATGTTTGTAATGCTATAAAGGAAACTTTCAAGAATAGACAAATCTTGAAGCAAATTAATGCTACTAATCTTGTTCTTATTCCCAAGGTTAAAAACCCCACTTCAGTGAAGAGTTTTAGGCCCATTGCTTGTTGTAATATCCTCTATAAAGCTATATCTAAAATCATTTCTAATAGGATGAAGAAAAGCCTTGAGAAGCTTATATCTAATAATCAAGCTGCTTTTGTGGGAGGAAGAAGTATTTCAGATAATACATTGGTTGCTCAAAGTGTTGTGGAAGGTTATGATAGGAAGGACTTGAGTCCAAGATGTACTTTAAATATTGATCTTCAAAAGGCTTTTGATACAATTAATTGGAGGTACCTTTTCCAACTACTTCAAATTATGTGATTTAATAAAAATCTTATATCTTGGATCAAGATGTGTATTTCAACACCTATGTTCTCTTTGTGCATTAATGGGAGTGTGTGTGGTTATTTCAAAGGAGAAAGAGGATTAAGACAAGGTCATCCTTTATCTCCTCATTTATTTGTTATATGTATGCAAGGTTTTTCTTCTATTCTAGAGAAAGTGGCAAATAATAAAGCTTTTACTTATCACCCTAATTGTGCTAGTATGGAGTTGAACCACATTATATTTGCTGATGATTGTTTAGTTTTCTTTAATGGGGATAAAGACTCGGCTATGAGACTTAAACAAGGCCTTGATCTCTTCTCAAGACTTTCCGGCCTTAAAATAAGTCCTGAAAAGAGTGAGCTATATATGGGAGGTTGTAATAAAGACCTTCATGATGATTTGAGTAGTATTCTTAATGTTAAGAAGGGTAAACTTCTTGTTAGATATCTTGGGGCTCCTTTAACTACAAAAGGCCCTAATAGCTTAATGTGTGCTACCCTTATTAATAATATAGTTGGAAGTGTTGAAGGGTGGATGCATAGATTTCTTACATTTGCGGGAAGGCTTCATTTAATCAAGAGTGTTTTGCAAAGTAAAGCTAGGTATTGGTGTAATGTAATGATCCTTCCAATAGGAGTTATTCATGAGATAGAATCACTCTTGAGTAGGTTTCTTTGGAGGGGTAATACTAATGATTTTCATGGTGCTAAAGTGGCTTGGAAAGAATTATGTCAAAGTAAAGAAAGTGGAGGACTAGGCATAACTAATCTTCTCCATATTAATCAAGTTGCTATTCTTAAAGCTTTTTGGAGAATGTATGGCTATAAAGATAATATTTGGTCTCAATGGGTCTACTCGAATTGGCTAGGGAGAAAGAGTATATGGAGCATTACATATGATAATAAACTTCCTTGGACATGGAGAGCTATGCTAAATGTGAGGTACCTTGCTTTTAAATATATTATACATGATGTTGGAAATGGTAAGAGAACCTATATGTTAGATGATAGATGGATAAAGGTAAGTGTGTAGGTGATATTTGTGAACAAAAGGATGCTATTTCTTTGGGTAATTACAATATTAACAAAAAGGTGATGGACTATTATGTGGGAAAGAGGTGGATATTCCCACCTAGGTTTAAGAAGGTGTATGAGGTGGTAAAAGATATGGTGCTTAATGAGAAGCATAACACTATAAGATGGGGGAGATAAAGGCTTTAGGACCTCGGATGTTATGTATGATCTAAGGTGCCCTAATGAGAAAAAAAAATAGTGTGGTGTGGTATAAATGGAGTATGCCAAAGCACAAATTTTGTGCTTGGTTAATTTGTAAGGATAGATTAAGCACTAAAGATAGACTTAGCAAGTGGGGTATGGAAGTGGATAAGATGTGCTATCTTTGCTTTGAAGACCATGAATCTAGGGATCACTTATTTGTGAATTGCAAATTCACTACTTTGGCTTGGAAGGAGATTTGTACTCTTCATAATTGGCACAACTCGGGTAATACTTGGGAGGAAAGGCTCGATTTTATGCTTAAGTTTGATGGTAACACCTTAAAAGATACCATATCAAACATTACTTTTCTTAGCTTACTTTATTGTATTTGGGATGTGAGGAATAAAAAAGAGTTTAAGAAGATGCATCCTAAATATGAGGATATTGTGAAAATAGTTGTGAAAGATGTTCAATACACACTTTGGAATAGAAAGTTATTTAAAAGGAGTGTTGAGAATATGAGATTGATAGAAAGATGGAAGCTACATGGAGTACTCAAGGGAGGAGAACAAGAAGATCAAGGAAGATAGCTTGGAGCTTGGACCTAGTATAAGACTTTAGCAATTGTTGTATAGGGTTTAATTTCCTAGCAATAGTTGTATAGGGTGCTTCTACTTGATTTATTTTTCTAGCAATGGTTGTATAGGTTGTCTTACAAGTTGATAGGTTTACTTTCTAGTAATTGTTGTATAGGGTTTGTTTTCCTAGCCATGCTTGTTTTTGAGTCAAAAACAAGTAGGGGTTTGATTTGTACTTGTCATTTTGTGGATATAAAATGGTAGGTTTGATCAAAAAAAAAAATATATATATTTTGCATATAATAAGGACCTATAGGATATGTATTGTCTTGTTTTGCAACTTTTAGGTTTACGGTGGTATATTTTCTATTTTGGGGTTACAAAGGTAGGTTTCATAGTATAAAGTTCTATGTCTTCTAAATATTTCGAAAATTATCTATTTTTTTTTAAAAACTTCTGAAACTCGAAAATCATAGGAATTCCAATCCAATACTTAAGACGATTCTGAAGTTTCAAAAGCATAATTGAATTATGAATTATGAATTCTGAAAATTTTATTTTCAAAAAAATGATTTTTTTTAACTTCCCCTTTTGTGATCTGAAATGGACATTTTACACCTTTAATCATATTAGTATGACGAATAACAAAGTGACTCGTCGATGGATATAATAATTACAGCATTGAATTTATTCATAAAACATAGACAGTTTTGCCGAATGGTCTAAGGCGCCAGATTTAGGCTATGCTGCGAAAGGGCGTGGGTTCAAATACCACTACTGTCATAACTAGACAAATCATTTCCTATTTTTGGAATTTAAATATAATTCTTGTTTGTAAATGAGTTTAATTCTTAGACCACAAAAAAATTAGTAATATTTCTTAGACCACAAATATAATCTTTATTTGTTGATATTTTATCAATTTTTTCTATATTTATTAATACATGATATATTTTCGATGTCGCATAATAGAAGAGTGTATTATTAACATATGAGTTTATTTAAATAAGTATATTTACTACTGGATGAGTTTAAAGGGTAATGTCTTGCATAAAAAAAGGACCTATAGGAAAAGTTTTGTCTTGTTTTACAACTTTTCAGTTTTACGGTGGTATATTTCCTATTTTGGGATTACAAAGGTAGATTTCTTATTATAAAGTTCTATGTCTTCTAAAATATTTTGAAAAAAATCAATTTTTTCATGAAAATTTTATTTTCAAGAAAAGAAAAAAAACCTGAATCACCACTTTTGTGATCTGAAATGGACGTTTTACACCTTTAATCATAGTAGTATGATGGATAACAAAGTGACTAGTCGATGCATATGATAATTCTAGCATTAAATTTATTTATACAACATAGACAGTTTGGCCGAGTGGTCTAAGGCGCCAGATTTAGGCTCTGGTCCGAAAGGGCGTGGGTTCAAATCCCACAGCTGTCATAACAATTGTTTCCTATTTTTAGAATTGAAATATAATTCTTGTTTGTAAATGATTTTAATTCTTAGACCAAAAAGAATTAGTTTAATCTCATTAAAATAGGAACATTTCCTATTTTTAGAATTGAAATATAATTCTTGTTTGTAAATGATTTTAATTCTTAGACCAAAAAGAATTAGTTTAATCTCATTAAAATAGGAACATTAATATATATTTATATTCTTAAGAAACTAGACCCCTATTCCGCGGTTATGGGGAATACAATGTAGTCAATCACTTCCAGGAAAGAACGGTAAGGATAGAAAGCAATTGCTCGTGCGAGATAATAAGCAGCTCTATCGGGTTAGAAGAGTACAGTGTTAGACTTAGTTGGCGGCAACTGCAACCGATATCTATCCGCAGTTTTCTTTATTAGAATCTCTATTTGTTTATATTTTATCTATATTTTCTATACCAATTAATACATGGTATATTTTCTATGTCACATAATAGAAGAGTGTATTTTTAACATGAGTTATTTAAATGAGTATATTTACTACTGACTTAAAGGGTAATATATTGCATAAAATTAGGACTTATAGGAAAAGTATTTTATGCAATCACTTCCAGGAAAGAACGGTAAGGATAGAAAGCAATTGCTCGTGCGAGATAATAAGCAGCTCTACCGGGTTAGAAGAGTACAGTGTTAGACTTAGTTGGCGGCAACTGCAACCGATATCTATCCGCAGTTTTCTTTATTAGAATCTCTATTTGTTTATATTTTATCTATATTTTCTATACCAATTAATACATGGTATATTTTCTATGTCACATAATAGAAGAGTGTAATTTTAACATATGAGTTATTTAAATGAATATATTTACTACTGGTTTAAAGGGTAATATATTGCATAAAATTAGGACTTATAGGAAAAGTATTTTCTTGTTTTACAACTTTTTAGGTTTACGGTGGCATATCTCCTATTTTGGGATTACAAAGATAGATTTCATATTATAAAGTTCTATGTCTTCTAAATATATTTTTTTTTAAAATCATTTTTTTTTCAAAAAATTAAGAAACTCGCAAAACATAGGAATTCAAGTCCAATATTCTAGCCGATTCTGAAGTTTTTAAATCGGAACTGAATTATGAATTCTGAAAATTTTAGTTTCAAAATAAATGAGTTTAATTCTTAGACCAAAAAAATTAATTTAATCTCATTAAAATAGGAACATTAATATGTATATATATATATATATATATATATATATATATATATATATTTATATAATCTCTATTTTTTTTTATATTTTATCTATATTTTCTATACCAATTAATACATGGTATATTTTCTGTGTCGTATATAGGAAAAGTATTTTCTTGTTTTACAACTTTTTAGGTTTACGGTGGTATATCTCCTATTTTGGGATTACAAAGATAGATTTCATATTATAAAGTTCTATGTCTTCTGAATATTTTTTTTAAAAAAAATCATTTTTTTTCAAAAAATTAAGAAACTCGCAAAACATAGGAATTCAAGTCCAATATTCTAGCCGATTCTGAAGTTTTTAAATCGGAACTGAATTATGAATTCTGAAAATTTTAGTTTCAAAAAAAATGAGTTTAATTCTTAAAACAAAAAAAATTGATTTAATCTCATTAAAATAGGAACATTATTATATATTTATATAATCTCTATTTTTTTATATTTTATCTATATTTTCTATACCAATTAATACATGGTATATTTTCTATGTCGCATAATAGAAGAGTGTATATTTAACATATGAGTTATTTAAATAAGTATATATACTACTGGTTTAAAGGGTAATATATTGCATAAAATTAGGACTTATAGGAAAAGTATTGTCTTGTTTTACAACTTTTTAGGTTTACGGTGGTATATCTCATATTTTGGGATTACAAAGGTAGATTTCATATTAAAAAGTTCTATGTCTTCTAAATATAGGAATTCCAGTCCAATATTCCCGCCGATTCTGAAGTTTTTTAATTGGAATTGAATTATGAATTCTGAAAATTTTAGTGGTGTCGCCTAGGGTGTGATAAAATAAGATAAATAATAAGTCAGAAAACAACGCACTCTCACCCTAGACAGGCACAGTACTGCAAGTATTACAGGACGTATGCAAGTTTTAATGATAATTTGAGTTTGTTCTCAGGGATTTAGTGTGTTAATCGAATGGGTAGAAATAACGAGTAAGAAGTAATTAATTAAAAGACAGGAAAAGTAAAGAGAATAAATTCAAAATTATTAAATTAAAGTAAGGAAATTAAAGAAAATAAAATAAATACGAAGAAATATGAGATGAGAAGTATAGCTTAAGTTTTGCTAGTATGCACTAATCCTTCTAATTCTTTCTATCAAATCTAGTAAATAAGGGAGATAATTAGCTCTTAGATATTTAGTCAGGATTCTAAATTCCCATACCTTAGACCTTGAGAGAGACTAAGGGGGATACGGACACACCACGAGGCTGGTTCAAATAGGGTTTACAAGCGCTACCAAGGCCTAAGCAATCAATTTCCATACATGGTGATAGTGATTAAATTATACCCTAATGACTATCTAGTTAGAATTAGTGTTGTCAAGACCAATATCGACACTAGACGTTATGTGGTGTTTCAATAATTAGACACCCATTTAAGGTGATCATCTAACTACTATTAAGGTAATCCTAAACGTTGTGCACCTTAAGAAAAACAGTAATTAAATCCAAACACATAAACAAATATAAAGGTAAGCGGCTAATATCAGATTAAAACATGAAATTCCCAAAGAAACTTAGATAGAAAGAAGTTAGAATTCATAGGTTATACATGATTCAAAACCCAAGCTATGGGAAGTTTTATTCATACCTGAAGGAAATAAACTAAAGAAAATAATAAAAGACACCATCTTGCTCTCTACAATAACTCTGATGAATAAAACCTTAAGAACTAATTACTATGAGGCAAGGATGATTTACAAGTGATAAAAGGGTGTATTTATAGGTGTTTAGAAGACCGAATTCGTTTTCTTAACGGAGAAGGTAAGTAATGCACTCCAAGCCCAACTCAAATTCGTAACCCTAAAAACTGAAATCAGGCCAGTTTCTGTTTCGGTCCTAGCAGCTTCAATACTCATCCGTTTGACGCGTATGAGTAGTCGAAATTCATCGTCTCGGAAAGATCTCCAACTTTGCTCTTGACCGTTTCTCCAAATTCCAGAACAAGTTTGAGATATAAGCTGATTTGTGTTCGTAGGTGCAGAAATTCAGATTTAAGGCAGTTTTTCCCTTTCCATGTTTTTAGCTTTTCTTTCCTTATCTCCAATTTCCATGCTTATCTATTTCCATATCTCTTAGTCTTTGAATTGGACTCTAATTAATCTCCATAATTATCTTTAAAGCTTCACACTAAATAAATAATTAAACCCAATATGCTCTAAAAATATTATTTTACTAAATCAAGACTCAAAATAGGAAAGTGTACTATTTCTCAAGAAAATCAATTAGAAAGACTTCTAAATCACTAAAAATGATGTCTCATCTTAACATAAATCTATCACAAATGAGGAGACATCAATACCCCCAACTCAAAGTTGTATCGTCCCGATACAATAAAAATAAAAACAAAGGGAAGTCTATAAATATACACCTAGGTAATTTTCAACACAATGTGAAGAACATAGCAGAATACATTACTCAGAAAATTTCATGCAATAATATTCATAAACTACATACCTGTACACTTGTCATATCCATAGTCAACACGGCTTAGAATTCAAGATCAGATTAGTTTCGCAACGTAAGAAGGATTGGGACTTTACTCAGTTCACCAAGGAAGCTATAGATTGTTCATCAAACTTCACTAGTATCCAAAGATCCACTTCACTACTCTCTAATGGCTCAATCACTTCTCAATTACATAGCAAAGAATCAAAAGGTCTCTACGGTTGTAATTTAGGCTTAGGGACGGTATGATAGTATATTTGGATAATTTAGAGTGAGCTTTTGGCTCTCTCCTCACTAGCCATCAACGAATCACCCTAGAGCTTGAGTTACTCTCATTAAATGTTTCTCACTCAACCCAATAAATTTTTTGATGCACAATTTAGCATCCCCAATAATCCAATTAAAGCCTAAGATGTTCACTTAAAAATTCCACTTTGCCGGTCCGAATATATATATTTTCTTTCTTTTCAAATCAATTTCTTAAGCTATGACTCTCTTTTTAATGTTATGATATCACGCTATTTTTCTCATATATATATTTTTTCTTTTTTTTAATGCCCTTGTTGGCAATTTTAGCTCGTAGCTTCTTTTTCATTCACTATTACCCCCGCAAAGGGTTACAATATAACCTGTGAATCATCATCAATATTAAGAACAGAGCACAATTAATAAGCTAAAAAATCCAATCCCAATAACAATTCCCATAATGGTGGACCCACCACCCCAAACTCAAGCTCTAAATCAATTGTCTATGCATCGCGATTCGAGTGCGGGTCATATGGAAAAGTCATATAATCTAAAGGGATATGGCTTATAATGTGTTTCAATAAAAAACTTTAGAAAGGCTAGAAGGGGCTGAGAAGGATATAGCATATAAAACCAAATAACAAGGTGAGAAGGTATAAAACGGCTTCAAGTGGTTTCAATATGAAAGAACTGCCTTAATCACTTTTTACACCATGTAATTTCGTTATTTTCTTACCTTTAGCACTTTCATCAAATGGGTTTGCCAACTGGCTTGGATCTCACGGCCTACACACTTCTCAAGGTTCCCTGAGATCGAACATACTTTATATCGCATTGCTCACTAATCTTTTCTTTACTATCAATGTGTGTTTTCCTGCAAATACTCAAAGCATACAACTAACATAGCTCATAAACATACTACTTACTATCATCAATTCACTGAGCTTATGCTTTCAAGCTATTAAACATACTCTACATCTAATTCCCATGTATCAAAATTTTTAATTTCTACCTAAAAACAGAAAAATGGAGATAAGAGACAACGAATTCCCACATCCCCAACTCAAAAATGAGCCGTGTCCCACGACTCGAAAAATACTCGAAAAGAAATTAAAATTAGCAGATAAAAGCATTTACAGAAATGGTAAGGAAGAAAGAGAACATACTCTCGAGGCTATTGCCTCGCATGATTGATATCCAAGGTAGGATTTGCTTGATCCTTCGTTAATTGCTCAAGGAGTTTCATGATGTGAACTTTATTGGCTTTGATTTGTGCCACATCATTGGCTAAGGAAGTTTGAGCTGCTTCGAAATTGTTTAAACGCTCCTCCATCTTCTCTTGCCAACTTTGCTCCTGTTCTTCTTTTGAAATTTGCGTAGAAACCACTCCTCTCAAGACTTTCATGATCCAAGCATTATCAATAGTACTCTTCTTAAACTCGAGTTTCTCTTCTTCACCCAATGTAACATTCGCTTTTCGCACAAGACACGTGATCATAATAGGAAATTTAACATTATAAACCGATTTAGGAGACACCGAAAATCGCATCACCTCCTCAAAGATCAACTGTGCCACATCCACTTCTTCTCCTTTCCAAATACAATTCAAAAGTAGAGCATTCTTCTTAGTCACATCCAAAGTTTGTGTGTTTCCAAAGACATTAGGAATAAGGAACTTGTGCCAAACTCTCGCATCCGGTTGAAGATATTTGTAAGGCCAAGGTGCCTTCAATTCTCCCTTATGTGATTGCACTTTTTCCTTGTCTAAAACATGCTCAAAAAGTAATTCCTCATCAAATATTTTTCGTTTAGCAACCGCTTCACTATACTTGCAATGTCCAATTAATTTCTTAAACTTGAAGTGGTTTCTAATCTCATCAACTGTAAAAGGAACTAACTTTCCTCTAATCGGAACTCAACCTTTACTATCTCGGCTAAAGAGGCCTAAATAGAATTCTAAAACTAACCCACGACATAATTCAGAACGTCTTACCATGAACGTAGACCAACCTAATTTTTCACCAAGCTCCAAGAATCTCTTATACTCTCCTGTACCAACTTCTTCAGCGAATACTTTCTCATAAGCAAAAGGTAGTTCCTTTAATTTTTTTTCTGCAGAAGCTATCAAGGCCTTTGAAGCTTTATCTTTATCCATGGGTGTAGGATCTTTTAAAGGAGTAGGTTGTGTTTTCTCCTTTGAGTAAAAGTAAAGCCTTTTTCCCATTGAATCAAACATAGCTAGCTTACCTCCATCTTCAACATCTATTTTACTCGTAGCTTTGGAACTAGAACCTTTGTTATTTGATTTCTTTTCAATTGAACCCAATACCTTGCTTTTCTTCATCTCCCTCTTGTTAGCTAATGTTTCTGTTCTCTTAGTCATCTCAATTGAACCCCACCTCAAAGCTTTAACAACTCTTGAAATTTGAACTCTTGAATTATTGGTTGAACAAGCTTGATTTGGTTTAGGAAAGGTGAATTGATGATGAATCTCTATGTGGGTAAGATGAATTCTTGATGGATTGGTAGGGATTTAAGAAATTGTAGGATGAATTTGGAAATTTAAGCTTTTGATTCTTCAATCTAATGTGTTTGGTGAGAATTGGGTGTTTGAATCTCCTTTGTAATGATATGGAGAGAAGCTTTGATGTGTTTCAATGATGATTGGGTAGTGTTTTGATGTTTGGGAAAGGTTTGAATGAGATTTAATGGAGTTGGGAGAGGTTTGGAGAAGAAAGAGAGGCTTAAGGATTAATAATTTCGGAATAATACCAATCCTCCTTCCTTTATAACCTAAAAACGAAATCAATTCTCTCTCCAGCGGCGCTGTGCGGTCTACCGGGGCTAGGGTCCGGTGTACCGGACCTGAAGCTCTTTGAAATTTTGATGTTCGGCAAAAAACGCTTGTCCTTAACCCGTGGTCACGGGTTTTTGATCTTGCGGTGTACCGGATGTATGGTCCGGTGTACCGCACCTGGACTTCTGATTTTTTTTCTTCTCGGAAAAAAACCCGAGTCTTTACCCCGTGGTCACTGGTTTCCTGCTCTGCGGTGTACCGCAGGTATGGTCCGGTGTACCGCAGAGCTGGTCTGAATTTTCCGTAAAATTTTGTTTCTCCTCCCGAACTCGATTTCTCCAGTACCTAAGCATCAAAAACAATAATACCTTTCTCAAATATGAAATATTAGCTAAAAACAACTAATCTAAACACAAACTAAAATAGTAAAAAGCATAAAAACATTAAAAAAATTGCGGGTTGTCTCCCGTACAACACTTTTATTTAACGTCTTTTAAAGTTAGACGCGTTACCTCTATCAAGATTTGCGAATATAGCCTCCCCAACAACGAGTTAGGCTATGCACGTCAACTAATCTGCGCTTGATCCCCTTCTTGGGTCAGATTTCTATCACTTTGGATGAAACAACCTTAGTGACAATGAATGGTCCCATCCACGAGTCTTTGAAACTACGTGGCCTATTTTCGCGTTTGTGAGCTTTCCATAGTACTTCATGGCCAACCCCAAACTCAATGTTTGGCTCAGTATCCACAAGTTTTAAGTGGATTTTCTCTGGAGGGACTTTGTGATGTGAAAGGCTGTGGATGACAGGAACAGTGGGATCTAACTTCCTCGGTTTCTTACCCAAGACATAGAAGGTCTCGTATACGTTTTTAGCATGAAGGGTAATGGTCCCTTCTTGGAAGTTGATGACACTTTGACTCGTGGCCATTAAAGGTCGTCCAAGTATGATTGGAACCTGCTTATCTGCATCAAACTCAAGTATAACAAAGTCAGTAGGGATGGCTATACTACCTGCTCGGACTAAGACGTCCTCCACTGTTCCCCATGTCTTGGTAACTGAGTTGTCAGCGAACTGCAACTTCACTGGAGCTTTTTCTGATTTCTGAAGTCCAAGTCTCTCGAACACGGACTTAGGCATAAGATTCACACCAGAACCCACATCGTACATAGCTTTCACCTTGAGCATACCATTTATTTGAATAGGAAGGTTAAAACTTCCCGGATCTTTGAGCTTCATTGGTAGTTCTTTCACTTCTTCTTGAGACTCCCAGGTTCTCCCTTGGTGCTTCTACACTCGCTTCTTTCTCAGGAATGCCTTGCGTAAAAACTTATTGCAGTGTAAGCCCTTTCTTTGCAATCTCAAGCATTTGGGTGTTGATATTTTCAGGAGTGTACGCCTCTACAAATTATCTTGCGTTCAGTGTCATCTTGTGGATTTGTATCAGGAATAGTTGATGACACTGTTTGAACAACAGGTGGCGGTTCCACCTTCTCTTCTTCTTTCTCTTCTTGCACAGCAGGTGCAACTTCAACTTCAACTCTTGGTTCCTCCTTTGAGTCTTCTTCTCCTTTCTCTTTAGCGAGCTCAGCCTGAAAATCCATAACCGATCTAATCTCCTCTTGCATATCCTTCAGAAGCTATATAAATTCGGATTTTTCTGAATCGTCCTCCACATCACTCTCAGATCAGTTAGATTTCACAGGGCTAGACTTGGTTGGTTCTTCTTCGGTACTCGGAACCTCCACGGCACTAACGGCAGCATGTGGTACTTCCTTCTTTTCTTCTTCAATTTCAAGGCAAATAGCCTTACAAGCTTGGAACCCAACATTGTCACCACCTCCTTCGATAACCTTCAATTCTTTTTGTTCCATTACATTTGTTAGAACTTTGTTCATTTGTTCTACTTGAGTACCTAAAATCTGAATTGCGTCCTCTTGTCCTCATAACTTTTTTCCCTGAGCGTTCATCTGCGTGGTCAAACAGTCCAAAACTGTTGCTAATTTTTGATTATCCATAGTTCCCTCTTGAGGATACTGTGGTAAGGCTTTCTGATCTAATGAATCGGCATAGGCATCCTGAACAGGTTGTTGTGGGGGAGCAGGTCTATTCTGATATTGATTTTGATACTGACCTCTTGGTTGGAAAAAGATGTTCTCGGGACGCGGTTGATAATGACCAGGATTAGCGGCCCCCTGAGGATTTGAATACTGCATACCTGGATGGTTTCGGTTACCAAATTGATAACCTCCTCGGTTGGATATGAAATAAACAGATTGTGGATTTCCTTCGCACTCTTCCCAAGTATGATTATTAACCCCACATTGTTGACAACCTTGTGCTTCTTGCACTACATTTGCTGCGGCTAAATTTCTCTGCATCTCTAGCTTAAGTTCTTTGATTTGATTCTCTAATGCGGATATTTGAGCTGAGTTTGCAGTTTCTGCGTCTAAACAAAACGTACCTCGAGTCTTTGTAACAGGAGCTCGCGAAGATGGCCAACTCCTTTCTTGTTCAATAATATTTTCCAAAACCTCGGTAGCTTCGATAGGGTCCATGGACACAAAATTCCCTTTCCCAATGTTATCCACCTTCAGTCTACCTGTTTCGTTAATACCTTCATAAAATATAGCTAACTGTAGAGAGGAGGTATAACCATGGAGCGGACATCTAGCTAACTTCTGTTGAAACCTTGTCCATGCTTCTCCTACTGCTTCTCCATCTTCTTGACAAAACTTTGCAAGCTCGCTTTGGTCTTTGAGTCTCATGTTCTTCGGATAAAAACGGTTAAAGAAAGCGGCTTGAAGTTCTGTCCATGAATTAATTGTCCCTGGCGGTTGCCTATCTAGCCACTCACCAACTCTACCAGTCAGAAAGAACGAAAACATATGATAATACAGTTGCTCGCGTGTAATGCCTGGAGTAACATAAGCATCACAAATCTGCATAAACTTCTGAATCGCTCTTACCGGATCTTGAATTGCTGTACCACTGTAGAGTCCAAAACTTTGAAACTGACTAAGCATACCCGGATCGGGTCTAAATTTGATGTTTTGGATCTCCAGAGAACGGTAACCTATTGGTTGAACATAAAACGGCACTCGGAGGCCAGGAAGGTATTTTTCAACTCGGTTCTGATTAACATTATTTTGCCTGTTACCCCTTCCTAGTGGATGTTGTCCTTGTTGTTTTCCTTGTTGTTGCCCACCAGGTGGAGGTGGTGGTGGTCCTCCTAGTGGAGCGAATGCTTGTCCTCCAGGTGGGATCACAAGTTGTGGATCTAACGGATCTTGTACGCCTGCCATAGCTCTTCTTAAGGCTCTTTCCTCACGAACACGTTTATTATAAGATCTAAAGCTCCTCTCAAGCTCCGGTAATGGAGGCCAAGAATTAAACACTGTGAAACCTAAAAAAGACTAAAGCAAACCACAAGCGTAAATCCGGAAAAACAAAAACTAAATACTGAAAAATAAAAATTAACTAAAAACTACTACTCGAAATAGATAACCCACACGCTAACGAGACACAAGTTCCCCGGCAGCGCCGCCAAAAACTTGGTGTCGCCTAGGGTGTGATAAAATAAGATAAATAATAAGTCAAAAAACAACGCACTCTCACACTAGACAGGCACAGTACTACAAGTATTACAAGACGTATGCAAGTTTTAATGATAAGTTGAGTTCGTTCTCAGGAACTTAGTGTGTTAATCGAATGGGTAGAAATAACGAGTAAGAAGTAATTAATTAAAAGACAGGAAAAGTAAAGAGAATAAATTAGAAATTATTAAATTAAACTAAGGAAATTAAAGACAATAAAATAAATACGAAGAAATATGAGATGAGAAGTATAACTTAGGTTTTGCTAGTATGCACTAATCCTTCTAATTCTTTCTATCAAATCTAGTTAATAAGGGAGATAATTAGTTCTTAGATATTTAGTCAGGATTCTAAATTCCCATACCTTAGACCTTGAGAGCGACTAAGGGGCTACGGACACACCACGAGGCTAGTTCAAATAGGGTTTACAAGCGCTACCAAGGCCGTAAGCAATCAATTTCCATACATGGTGATAGTGATTAAATTATACCCTAATGACTATCTAGTTAGAATTAGTGCTGTCAAGACCAATATCGACACTAGACGTTATGTGGTGTTTCAATAATTAGACACCCAGCTAAGGTGATCATCTAACTACTATTAATGTAATCCTAAACGTTGCGCACCGCAAGGAAAACAGTCATTAAATCAAAACACACAAACAAATATAAAGGTAAGCGGCTAATATCAGATTAAAACATGAAATTCCCAAAGAAACTTAGATAGAAAGAAGTTAGAATTCATAGTTTATACATTTTTATGCAAAACCCAAGCTATGGGAAGTTTAGTTCATACCTGATGGAAATTAACTAAAGGAAATAATAAAAGACATCATCTTGCTCTCTACAATAACTCTGATGAATAAAACCTTAAGAACTAATTACTATGAGGCAAGGATGATTTACAAGTGATATAAGGGTGTATTTATAGGTGTTTAGAAGACCTAATTTGTTTTCTTGAAGGAGAAGGTAAGTAGTGGACTCCAAGCCCAACTCAAATTCGTTACCCTAAAACATGAAATCAGGCCCATTTTTGTTTCGGTCCTAGCAACTTCAATACTCATCCGTTTGATGCGTATGAGTAGTTGAAATTCATCGTCTCAGAAAGATCTCCAACTTTGCTCTTGAACGCTTCTCCAAATTCCACACCTATTGTGAGATATAAGCTGATTTGTGGTCTTAGGTGCAGAAATTTAGATTTAAGACAGCTTTTCATTTTCCATGTTTCTAGCTTTTCTTTCCTTATCTTCCATGCTTATCTATTTCCATATCTCTTAGTCTTTGACTTGGACTCTAATTAATCTCCATAATTATCTTTAAAGCTTCACACTAAATAAATAATTAAACCAAATATGCTCTAAAAATATTATTTTACTAAATTAAGACTCAAAATAGGAAAGTGTACTATTTCTCAAGAAAATCAATTAGAAAGACTTTTAAATCACTAAAAATGATGTCTCATCTTAACATAAATCTATCACAAATGAGGAGACATCATTTAGTTTCAAGAAAAGAAAAAAATTCGGAACCACCCATTTTGTGATCTGAAATGGACGTTTTACACCTTTAATCATAGTAGTATGACGAATAACAAAGTGACTATTTGATGAATATGACAATTCCAGCATTGAATTTATTTATAAAAATTGTAGATAGTTTGGCCAAGTGGTCTAAGGCGCTAGATTCAGCATTTGGTCCGAAAGGGCCGGGATTCAAATCCCAAAACTGTCATAACTAGACAAATAGTTTCATATTTTGCAATTTGGTGTTGCCTAAGGTGTGATAAAATAATGAATAAAATAATTGCAAATAAACACCCTAGAGTGAGCACGGTTATGCAAGTATACATGACGTATGCAAGTTTTACTGATAAATAAGATTCGTTCCTCAGAGACTACGAAAGTTAGGAAGAACTTCTGCAATTTATCTAGTGAAGATATGAAAGCTAGAACTAATGATACGCAAGAAAATAAAGACAAAGAGATTTTATTTGGTTTTTGAGAAATAGAAAATTAAACTAATAAATTAAAGACAGAAAATTAAATAAAAGAAAAGAAGATAGTATGATAGTTTAGCCTGAGAAATTAGCAAGTAATCCCCACTAGTCTTGTTTATTCTAACATGTAAGGGTGAATCATGTAGTATCACTATAGTCAGGATTCTAAATTCCCATACCTTAGACCTTGAGAGCGACTAAGGGGGCTACGGCACAACCACGAGGCAGTCCAAACATAGGGTTATCAAGCGCTACCAAAGCCCTAAGCAGTACAATTCCTTCAATTGGTGATATGGTGGTGAAAACATACCCTAATGACTATCTAGTTAGAATCGGTGTTGTCAGGACAAACATGGGACACTAGACGTTATGTGGTGTTTCAATAGTTAAACACCCCTTCTGGGCGACCATCTAACTACTATTAAGATAATCCTATTTGCATGCATTCGCAGGGAAAACAAACAATAAATCAAAACACATAAACAAAGAATAAAACATGACTTCAATTAAATACGATGTATCTGATGTCTCCCTAAATGTTCTAATTTTATGCCCTTGGGAGACATCATTTTTGGTGTTTATTTGATTAATTTGATAGACTTTTGGGCTAAATATGCAATAATCCGAATTTCCTCTTTTATTTCTAGTATTTTTGATTTATTAAACTTTTGCGCGTAATCTTGTGTATTTTAGTGAAAAGTTTGTAGGTTTTGAATATTAGCTAGGAGAGGAACACGAGAATAAAGTCAAAGATCGTGATATGGAGTCAAAGCTTGAAGATAAATACCGAAAAGAATTATATTTTGAAGCTGCAAATCTGGAAAACAGGTCAAAGATTGCTGATTTCGAGGCACTTACGAGTTGATTTAGCCGCTGACCTTTAAAGAGATTATGTTCCTTATCGAGTTACGGAAATTTAGCAAGTGATTTGAGGTCAATCAGAGTTATAACGAATTGGCTAGAGCTGTTTTAGTGGAGGTGGTGCAGCAGTTACGGGATTTGGGCTTGATTAGTGGACTTGGATTTTTTATTATTCACTTAATCCCTAATTAAAAGCCCATTTCGAATTTGAGCTTATAAAAGGAGCTTTTGACCTCATTATTTCTTACCTCTCATTTTATTCTTCAATTTAATTCATCCATAGAAGAGAGTGTCAAAACAATTCACTTTTTACAAATTAAAACATCAGAGAGAAGCAACAGAAGGAAGAAAGAAGAAGCTGTAAGAGCTGGAGAGGGTCTATATCTCCGTTCTCAGCCATTCCAATTCAGGAAATTAGGTTTTCTTTATCTTTAATTTTGTAAGACAATATGAATTCCATTACATTTAATTTAGTTTTCTTTTTAATTAGTATGAGCTAATTTCATTTTAGTACTTGAGAATGCTTTATGGGTGAATCCCAATTCTATTGAATTTCGTATGTTGAATTTGGGTTTCTGTTAAATTAAATTAGATTGGGACTTTTACTCTTTACGATAATTTGAGATTATTTACTGTTTTTAGAGTCATGAACTAAGAACAGGTATTAGTATCTAGGCTATTCCACATATGTGGCGTGTGGATCATCCTGACGGAGGGTTTAAGTACGGAAGTAATTATTCAATCTAAAATAGAAGCTATTGATTCTGACGAACTTAGCTAATTTTAGGGCCAATGAGGTAATTAACTTAAACATCTAAAAGTGGATCATATTTACCCTGACGGGACTAGTGACACTCTAGGATAGCCTTATAGTCCACCCTCACGGGGGTATAAGGAATTTAGAATCCCGACCATTGTAATTGACCAATTTAGCCCTTAAAAAGCATAGGTTATAAAATAGGATTAGGAGGATCCCTTGCGTTCTCAAGTGCTACCTTCCCATACTTGCGTTTTACACTTATTTACTTGCGTTTTAGTATTTAATTGCATTTTTCATTACTTAGAAATAATCAAAACAAACAATCAATCATTATATCTTTATTTGCTTTCCTAAGTGCAACAATTCATTATTCGATAAGCATTGTAGTTAACCAAACCGTCCCTGCGAACGATCCTAGAATCACTTATTACTACTTGGGACAACCGTACACTTGCGGTTGTGGTTCGATTACTTTTGCATTTATTTTAGAACACACAAAGGACCACCAAGTTTTTGGCGCCGGTACCGGGGACGGTAGCGTGTGACCACGGTGTTTATCCTTTAGTGTTAGTTGCATTTTTATTTTCAGTTTTACGCTTGTGTTTTTTTGTTTTTACAGGTGCTTTATTCAGGTAATGATCAAGAAATTTAATTAAAGATGTATAGAGAACATTACCCAAATCCTGGTCCATTTGACTATTGGGAAGACTCTTCGGGACAACAACAATGGGGTATAAATTCTTACCAACAACCTTATCAATACCCGCAAGAGCAAGGATGGAACAATCAATGGATCGGGAATAATCAACAACAAACACCATATCACTATCAACAAGAGCATGAATGGAACAATCAATGGATCGAGAACAATCAACAGCAACTATCATATCACTATCAACACGAGCATGAATGGAACAACCAGTGGGTTGAAAACATTCAACAACCTCCACCTTCACCACAAATTTCCCAATTATATAGATCAGTTAAAGAACTCATGCGCTTATATGAACAATCGCAGAAGTTAATAGATGAAAGAAATTCTCGCTTGCAAAGACTGCAAAAGGAGCTAGACGAAATGGAATCCATAATTAATTCTCAGCATTTTGCCAATAGTATCAAGTCTTATGAAGATGGAAGAGATCAACCGGAAGAAATAGTTGAGGAGGAGGTGTTGAAGGAAGGTATTAGTTCTAGTGATATGAACACCGTGCCGATTATAAATGAAGACCACCATGTGGTTGAGGATCTTGTTAGCATGGTGGAAGAAGGAGTAGCAACGCAAATTCTAAAAGTTAACACAGAGATTGCTATTCCTAAGGTGTATGAACATGATCAAATCATAGAACGCGAAAAGGAAGAAGAGGTGATCGAGATTAGAGAGATTTCACAGAAAAAATATGATGAGGTAATAGTGGAAGAATGGGTTGAAAGCGAAGATGAATCTGAAGTGGTAGAGGGGTCAATTGAAGAAGTAAAAGATCAAAATAAAATAGAAGTTGAATATCCGCCACAAAAAGTTTTCCAATTACCATCTCCACCACGAATAATTATTAGAGATGAAAAATCAGAATCGCCTCTATCACTACAAATGATCAACATGTGCTATATAAACACGGTGCAACACCGTGAGCGTAAAGAGGCAAGGAGGAGGACCTACCCACCACATTTTAAAGATGAATACGAGATTGAAACAAGGAATAAAAATAAGCTTATACCGTTGAGAACGGTTATCTACTCTAATGTGGTGGAAAATGAGTTTCGTCGTGAAAATAAGAAGGCGAAACGAAGTACTTACCCACCTCCTTTCAGAGATCGACTAAATAATATTATAAGGAGGAAGGTTCTAAATATTTCACATCAAGGAAGAGGCAAGTTTAAGCGGATGAACACCGCAAGGGCCTCAATACCATCTTCATGGAAGGTAACGCGTCGAACTTAAAGACGTAATAAACAAAAGTGTTTCTTGGGAGACAACCCATGTTTTAAATTGCTTTCATGTCTTTTAAATTCTTAGTGTAAATTAGAGTAATGGTTCTTTATTTAGTGTTTATTTTTAAGAAATGAGAAAGGTTGGTGTTTTTGATGATTACAGGAGTAAAGATCATGAGTTTGGGGTAGTTAGGTTATCAGCAACTTTGGAAGATCATAACTTGATGCTCGGAGGTCGGAATTAACTTTTTCTTGAGCCTAAACCGCATAACTTTTCGAGCTCTATCCAATGGTAAAGTCGAAAAGTTCAGATAAGCAGCTAAAAGTTTCTGACCACTGCGTCAGCAATGACGCAGCATGACTGCGTCTTCATTCGCGCCAGCGACATGCCGCCGGCATACCGGTCAGCGACCGGCTAGCCGGCCAGGGAAGATGGACTTTCTGGTTACTGCGTCAGCAACGACGCAAGAGGCTTGCGTCAGAGGTAAAAAAAAAACAATCAGAGAAAAGTTCGGCAAGCGATATCTTTGCGCTCGGGTGTCCGAATCAGGTGACCTTTGAGCCTAAACTGCATAACTTTTCGAGACCTAGCTGTTGGGGAGGTCGTCGTTCGTGACCGGCTAGCTGGTCATCTGACCGGCATGCCGGTCATGGGCTCGGCGAAAATAGACCTAAAGCTTAAGAAACCTTTTTTTTCCCTCTCCTTTGGCCTCCAACACATGAAACACCATTGATGACGAACCAAAGCTCCAAAAACACTCAAATTCCATCATCAAAACACCAATATATCACCAATCCTAACCTCTAAACATCATCCCAACACAAAATCAATCACAAATCTTTCCAAAAACACCAAGAAATTCAAGTTTTAACCCAAAAATTTCTTCACCAAAGCTTAAATGATATCCTTTAAACCTCTCCAACACCATAGATATTAAATACCCATCTCAAATAAATCACCAATCCCACTACTGTGCCACTTTCAACAATATTAAGAGACACAAATTTCATCAATAAGTTTGGTACTTTGAAGGTTGGAGATTGCAAGTGCAAGGTATCAAATCATCATAAATTCCATGGCCAATCCGGTAAAATAGCTAGAACTCTTCTTTTCTTTCTATTACCAGTTGGGAATTAAGATTTATTTTAGTTATCTAGCGGAGGAATTGTGAATTGTTTGAGCCTATTAATTTTATATATTTTGCAAGTAATCTTTAAGTAGGTGAAAAATTGAGTTTGGGGTCATCACAGATGACCATGAAGGTTGGAAAAGGTACGAAGAACATGATGAAGATGGAAAGTTGGGTGTTGAGGAAAAAATTTCGTAGAAGAGATGATGATTTAGAGAGATAGGAAATGATGAAGATTTGGAAAATATGGCAAAAGAGTTTGAGGTAATGAAGAACACTTTATTCAAGATGGATGCAACAATTAAATGATCTTTAAAGCTTGATGAAGTAGTATTCAAACCCTAACATGAGACTGCACGTAATCGGCCTAGTGTCGATCCAGATATGTTTTCCAATCCTTTTCTCATTTAGTGTATATTAGTTTAATTGATTTATTGAGTCTTTTCGAGTCGTGGGGACACGACTCATTTTTGAGTTTGGGGTGGGGTTCGTTGCCTCATCCCAGTTTTTATGTGTTTAATTGTTTTTAATTACTTTCAATAAATTAATTAGGAGTTGCGTTTGACTGTAGAAGATTTTAAATGTCCCTTTTAAGCATACTTTTGATGAATCTGTGATAGTAGATAGTGGACTTTAGGGAATAACATAAAACGCGCTTTACTTGCATGCAAACATAGATAATGAATAGGAAAAATTAATGAACAATGCAAAAGAAGTAAGCTTGTACTTAAGGAAAATGTTTGGTTTGTAGAACGTGAGATCTAAATTAGTAGAGAACCCACTTAGATATGAACTAGAGACAAACCATGTAGTTAGGAAAATGATAGGGGAAGTTCTTTGTTAGCCATTTGAAGCCTTTTAGCTTGTTATCCCTTATATTAATTTTATCCGTCTTAGCCCAATTTTGAGCCTTAAGCCTTTCTTTTGTAGCCACGATATAAGCCCATTATCCCTTAGATTATTAGGCATTAACAAATGACCCGCACTTGAATCACGATCCTGAGACCTGTCTCGAGCTTGAGTTTGGGGTGGAGGGTCCACATTTGGGAAAATTCATTGGGTGGGGATTTATGTGTTTGTATTGAGGCACAAAAATAAAAGATGATATTATTATTTGTAACCCTTTGCCAGGATTTGAAAAAGAAAAAAAAAGAGAAAAGAAAAAAATTTATAAGAGACATGACCTTTCACATCAAAATGATGGTCATGGGTATCTTGTACAAGAAAAAAAGAAAAGAAATGAAAAAGAAAATAAAAAGAAAGAAAGAATAAAATAAACCGGCAAAGTGGAATATTTTGAAAAATCATCTTAGTTTATATTGGGTTGACATTGGGGACGCAACATTAGCGCGTCAAATGGGTTGAGTGAGAACATTATATGAGTGTAAACTGAAGCTCGTGGATAGTTGTTGATGGTAAGTGAGGAGAGAGCCAAAAGCTCACTTCAAATTTACACCGTCCCTAAGCCTACGCTAAAACCGTAAAGTCCTCGTGATTCCTAGGTACATGGTAAGTTAATAGTTTGTATACTAAGTGGAGCGTTCAAAGCAAGTAAGGATCGAGGAACAAACTATAGCCATCATAATGAGATAAGTACAAGTGTAACCTTCTAGCATTGCAAAGTTAGTATTATGATTGAAGTTATTTATGTTTGATGTTGCATGATTAGTGTATGTGTATGTTAGTTCTTAATGTTTGCTCTATGAGATTTATCTTTAGAATTGCTTTAGGGTGTATTTACTAGCTTCTATTTTCTCTTGCATCTACTTCATTCCCCTTGTTTTTAGTTTTGCTTTGTCGGGACGACAAAGGTTTGAGTTGGGGGTCTTGATATCTCCCTAAATGTTCTAATTTTATGCCCTTGGGAGACATAATTTTTGGTGTTTATTTGATTAATTTGATAGACTTTTGGGCTAAATATGCAATATTCCAAATTTCCTCTTTGATTCTAAATTCCCATACCTTAGACCTTGAGAGCGACTAAGGGGGCTACGTCACAACCACGAGGCAGTCCAAACTTAGGGTTATCAAGCGCTACCAAATCCCTAAGCAGTACAATTCCTTCAATTGGTGATATGGTGGTGAAAACATACCCTAATGACTATCTAGTTAGAATCGGTGTTGTCAGGATTAATATCGGACACTAGACATTATGTGGTGTTTCAATAGTTAAACACCCCTTCCGGGCGACCATCTAACTACTATTAAGGTAATCCTATATGCATGCATTCGTAAGGAAAACAGACAATAAATCAAAACACATAAACAAAGAATATAACATGACTTCAATTAAATACGATGTATCCCAAATCAGATAGAAAAACTAAGGTTCATACATATATGCTAAATCTCAAGTTAAAATTATTTAATTCATACTAAAGAAAGAAAAGAAAACAATTATAGATTTGAAGGTTGAAGATGACATAATATGGCGTTCAACTCCTTCCAGACTTCTCTTCTTGTGTTGTAAGCTTCTTCCTGACTTAAGGACTAGCCAAGGGTGTTTTTCTTATAATAAGATGGTGTATTTATAGGGTATAGGAAACCCTAAAACGTTTCTTGGAGTAGAAGATAGGTATTGGACTCCTAGCCCAACTCAAATTCGTAACCCTAAAATATAGAAAAGGTAAGATTCTAGTGCTGTTCTGTTTTGGCCGTAACTCCTTCAATACTTATCCGTTTGACGTGTTCCAATAGTTGAAACTGATCGTCTCGGATAGCTCTTTAACTTTGCATCAGACTATTCTTCCAAATTCCTATCCAAATTCCTATCCAATTTAATTTTAAAAAAAGAAATAAATTCTGAACCATCCCTTTTGTGATTTAAAATGGACGATTTACACCTTTAATCATAGATAATTCATTAAATTTATTTATAAAACATAGACATTTTTTCCGAATGGTCTAAGACACCAAATTTAGGCTCTTCTCTGAAAGGGCATGGGTTTAAATTCCACAACTGTCATAACTAGACAAATCTTGTCCTATCATTGGAATTGAAATATAATTCTTGTTTGTAAATGAGTTTAATTCTTAGACCACAAAAAAATGAGTTTAATTCTCATTAAAATAGAAACATTAATATATATAATTTTTATTTGTTGATATTTTATCAATATTTTCTATATCAGATAATACATGGTATATCTTTTATGTCGCATAATAGAAGAGTGTATTTTTAACATATGAGTTTATTTAAATGAGTATATTTGCTACTGGGTTTAAAGGGTAATATTTTGCATAAATAAGGACCTATAGGAAAAGTATTGTCTTGTTTTGCAATTTTTTAAGTTTACGGTGGTATAGTTCTTTTTTGGGGGTCACAAAGGTAGATTTCATATTATAAAGTTCAATTTCTTCTAAATATTTCGAAAAAAATCAAATCTTTCAAAAAATTCTGAAACTAGAAAAACATAGATATTCCAACCCAATATTCAAGACGATTCTGAAGTTTCGAAATCGTAAGTGAATTATGAATTCTGAAAAAATTATTTTCAAAAAAAGAATAAAATTCCAAACCACCCTTTTGTGATCTGAAATGTAGGATTTACACTCTTTATCATACTAGTATGACGAATAACAAAGTGACTAGTCGATGCATATGATAATTCCAGCATTGAATTTATTTATAAAATATACACAGTTTGGCCGAGTGGTCTAAGGCGCCAGATTTAGGCTCTGATCTGAAAGGGTGTGGGTTCAAATCCCACAGTTGTCATAACTAGACAAAATGTTTCCTATTTTACCCATGTAGGAGTCATCCCCTAGGTTTTATTAAATACCCATTACCAAAGAGTATTCCAGTTGTTAATGGTAATTCCATCACCCACTTTAAAAATAAGGAGTTTTGAGAAAGTATCACGCCCCATCAAGAGAATCTTATACCCCTAGGAAGGAGACCTAACAAGAGGGGCTTTTACAAAGTTTGTTTCATTGGAAGTTTCCTTTCAAGGCCTCAGCTAAAAGAGAGATTTGGCCACGCATAATATTCATGTGTTACTATCTAAAAGAGACAGGTTCGGAAGGTGGAAGTCCCAAAAACCCAAACCCCTTACTTTTTGAGGTAATTATTTTTAATCTAGTGGTCTTATTCTTTTCCCCATTTCCCACCAGAAGTTAGCAACTAAAGAGGTAAGGTCATTGCAAACTTGTCAGAGGTATGAGAAACAAATACATCGTATAATTTGGTATTGCTTGGAGGATTATCTTGAGTGTCTCTTTTTCCCTTGCAGAGAAGAAATTAGTATCCCAACAGTCTATTTTATTGGACCCTATCAATAATCCATCTCAATGCCTTGATCTTAGACATCCCTTAATCAGATGGGAGTCCCATATATATACCTAGATTAGTTAGTTACCTTATAGGATATGCAAAATATACCTTTGATTGTCGGTTCCTACTAAATAGTATACCTCTCTTATTTAAGTTAATATGTTGTCACGGCGCTTCACATACCTAAGATATGAGAAAACGTTTTATACACTCAAGTTTTAGCATCTTATTTTATCACACCCTAGGTGACACCAATGTCGGTTAGGGCGTGATAATATAAAGATAAAATAAGATTAAAATAAACACCCTAACCTAAACACATTACTCACTGCAAGTATCACAGATCGTATGCAAGTTTTAATAGTAAGTAAGATTCGTTCCTCAGAGACTACAAAAGTTAGGAAGGACTTATGCAATATAAATTGCAATTAAGAAGCTAGAAGAACAATACGCAAGAAATAAAAGACTTTGAAATATTTTTTGGGTTTTTAAGACTTTAACAGTTAACTAAATAAATTATAGACAGGAATATAAATAAGAGAAGAAGATAGTATGAGAGTTTAGCTTGAGATCTAGCAAGTAATTCCCACTAGCCTTGTTATAACCTATTTATGTAAGTGAGAATTGTGTGATATGCAATAGCTATGATTCTATATTACTCCTAACCCCCTTCCAGGTGGACTTAGGTGGTGACCTAACAATTACCAGGAGACTTGGGTAAGGGGACCCTGCGCAATGATCGGTGATTAGTCTCAAACCCTAATGACTATCTAGTTAGGCAAGCCCTTCTGGATCACTACCACACACTAGACGTTTATGTGGTATTTCAATAATTAGACACCCCTTCCGGGTGACCATCTAACTACTATTAAGGTAATCATATACGTTTTCAATTACAAGAACTACAAACAATAAATCAAAACACATAAAAGCAGAGAATAAAACACTAATTTCAATTAAATGCGAACATCCCAAATTAAAATAGATATAAAACAAGTATAGGTTTCATACCCATATGATGATATCAAGCTAATAGAATTAGTTCATACCAGAGAAAGAAAGAAAAACAATTACAAATTTGAAGGATTGGGAAGGCATGAATTGCTGTCCAATCTCCTTCCGATCTTCTCTTTTCTTGATGTAGGCTTCTTCTTGGTCTAAAGGCTGACGAAGGATATGTTCATAATGATAAGAGAGTGTATTTATAGGGTTTGGAAGATCCTAGGTTGAAATCTTGGAGTAGAAGGCAAGTAATTTGAGTCAAAGTCCAACTCAAATTCGTTTCCTAAAATATAGTAGAAGGGATAAACGTTGTTGTCTTGTTTTGATCATATCTCCTTCGTTATTGGTCCGATTTTTGCCTACTTTATATCGAAACGACGTGTCGGAAAGATATAAGTTTCCTGTTTTGGTTACACATCCAAATTTCCTGCCGATTTGAAGTTATCTTCACTTTGGTGGACGTGGTTGTAGAATTTCAAATTTACTTGGCAACTTTTCCTCTCGATTTTATCTCTACGTCCTTTTATCTTTTAATTCCTTCCATATCTTATTTCTGTATCTCTTTAGAATTGATTTGGCATCTAATTAATTTTCATATATCTTTAAAGCTTCACATTAACACACAAATTAAACCAAATGTACTCTAAAAATAATAATTCATCAAATCAAGACAAGAAATAAGAATATATCAAAATACAAATAAAAATATATAATTAATTAATCAAATACACCTAAAATGATGTCTCCAACCTAGATAATTATATCACAATTAAGAAGACATCACATGACAATCAAATCGTGAGTAGGAAGTGATTCCATTTCATTCTTGGTCTTCAGATAACCTTGATGAATATATATATCAATATATATATCACTAAGGGGGTATAAAGAAGGGTCGGAATCGATTCTTAGCTAAAAATATGTCACGAGCAATGGTGGAGATCGTTCCGTTACTTAAAAAATTAAAATCTTCCAAAAATGCCCCTACTATATAAGCTACTAAAACTAAAAATAACACCTCAAAACTCATTCCACACTTTCTTTCTCCTGTCTCCTCTCTCCTGTCTTCTCTCTTCTCTCTTCTCTCTCCAACAACGTTTCTTTTTCTTCTGTCTGAAAATACGCTTCACCTTCACATTTCGATCTCGCCCAACCCGTTCTCACCACCATGGTGAGTTCTCATCGGCGAGTTCTCATTGCTCTCATCATTTACCGAAGATAATTGTTGCCTTTCGTTACACCATTTACAAGTTTGCTTGAATTTTTTGAGATATCTTCAGCCACAAAAGAAGTAGCTACACTGAAGGTTTATTTAATAGCTTTGAAATATTATTGAAGATTGTCATAGAATCACCAGCTGAAGCTAATTCCACCAAATCTATGGAAAGATTCATTCTTTTAGAGCTCATCTTCAATTATAAAGAAAAGGAAAAAATGCACAGTTTCTATTAGTTGTGTTTAGTTGTAATAAAGGTCAATTCAAACTGAATTGACTCCAAGAAGTGGATGTATTACTGGTCAGTAACATCGTATGTTTATTGTAGATGATGACAATCTTGGGTGTTGGAGAATTACAGAGATCATAAACATCCCAAGACTTATTCAGATTTCGTGTTAGAGATGTTCGACCAAATGGTCGAGAGACACTTCCATAAAACTAAAAGGAAAAATGGCTCAATTGTATAACTGATGTACTGAATGCAATTAGCCTTTCTAATTTCAAGACTTTCAATATCTGCGTGCTGACAAAAATGAGCAATATTGATCAAGAACCTTAGAAACTAGACTATCAACAGCTAGCAGAGCTCCGAGAAATCTTTTGATTAGTTAGGATGTTACTATGCCTGGATCATCTAATGGTTAGTTTTAAATCTTTGATACAAAACAAAATCACACTTTGTCTAATTTGCGATTAAGTAAATATAGATAAAAACTATGTTGTTGATAAATTTATGAATGAATTGCTTTGGATGCAGATGTACATGAACCTGGTGATGTGAATTTAAACAATAAAGTTGTTGAATCTCATAAATAAGCTTCTTCTGAAAAGCATGTTAAAACTAAAGAGGAAGAGGAATACTTTCCATCACCGGCTATCCCGGTTCTTCATAATAATACTCAGTTACCTACTTCATAATAATTTCTAGCCTATATGATTATTACAGCTATGCTAAAGAGTAAAAAGTAGAAATTAACTTTAATTATTCAAATAATTCATTTATTTGATTTTTATTAATAGAACATAGGCATCTACAGCGCATTTTTTATACTTTAGGGACCTACAGTGCAATTTTTCGTAATATAGGGACCTACAATGCTATTGGAGGAGGAACGAATCAGTAGTTTGAAGTATTTTACTGATATGGAGTTCCTTTTGCAGTTTTATCCCCAGTGAGTAATAGCATATAATTCAGGGACCATTTAGGTAATCTTATGATAAATTTAATTGACATACCAAGCCTTGAACATCTAAAGTTGTGGTTGTTTAAATAGATACGTTTTTAGTAGCAATGGAACAAGAAGGCTACATTTTTATAGGTCCCGCTCAAATGTGGATTAGATAACTAACTTTGATTTGTCAATAGACACATTTCCAACTGTAAGTATCGATTCTAAGATTCAAGACCATAATTTCGGAGTACTTCTTATTTGAATTTTTTATAGTGTATTGGTGGATATTTATAATTTAGTTTCATCTTGATGTACAGGTTATGCATATAGCGGCTGCTATGGAATTAAATGGAAGATTAATACCCAAAGTTGAAACAATTACACACTACACTAGATTCCAAGGTTGAGCTAAGGGTCTTTTAATATATTAAGATTGTGCCTTAATGTTTGACAAGCTTATAACTGAAGTGTAGTAGTTGTATAGATATATATGTTGTCTTATAGAACTTTCTCTAGCAGAAGTTATAAGGATTAAAAGTGTAAATATGTTGATAATTTTTTAACTCTATTTTAGCTTTCTCCTGCACGTTACAACAAACCCTTTTAAGGAGCTTTTTCGTGGGGTTAATTGCAACATTAGTCCCTGTGTTATGCGAAATAACCATATTTTGTATCACAAGTAGTAGATATACCCTCATAAGGAGGTAGATTTGCAACATTACTGCATAACACAATTGTATATATGCTACTTTTAGGAACAGGGACAAATCACGCAATTAACTTGCAATTTCCTCAACAAATAACCTTTAATTTTGTTTGCAACTACACCTTTTCTTCCTCTTTGGCATTAAATTTCTCATCAAACTTCTAAAAATATTGCAGAAATTTGATACAAGTCCTAAATAAATAAATTACTTATAGAAATGTCTTACCTGTTTTCTGTTTTCTTTTTGCAGCCCTCTTCCATTCATGTTGCTATATAAGATAACGTCCTCAGTAGAAAAGGAGTTGATGACAAAAAATTGAAGTTTGAAATGTGTTACTTTAATTTTATTTGTTAAACGCATTTAGTATCATCAAATCAATAGTATTCCAATTGCGCCAAATAGATATTTACTACAAAATAATTCAAAACATACAATATAAGATCAAATTGCTTACTCCAACCGTTCCGGTAAATCATGGGACCCACACCCTCCCCATAAAGCGCACCACTTCTTATAACGGTCATAAGATGGCCATTGTAAGATTTTTATAAAAGATTAATAAACATCATTGTAATTATACTTATATTGGATAATTTTGAAATATTGGAAAAGTGATGAGGTTGGATTAAAAATCATTTATATAATAAAACATCACGACTGTAATTATACTTGAATCAGATAATTTTGAACAATTGTAAAAGTGATGAGATTAAATTAAAAATAATTTACTTTTATACCTTAATTGGGGTTCTTCTCCAAGCCTGGTTGGTGATGGTGGGATGGTGAGTGTGAAGAGAATTTTTTTGTTTTTCTTTGTTCTAATACGACTGTGGAAGAGATGGTTTGAAGTTTTATCATGTTTCATTCTTTTATTTTTTCGAACATGAAAATGTTACATTGTTTTCAACGTTTCCCTTTGTATACTTTTTTATCTTAAAATTTATTATATATATAATATTCAGAATGTAAAATAAATAAAAAATCTAAAACAAAAATTGAATCGGAAAACCGGAAATTTCGAAAATTAATATGTAGTTCCAATTCCGGTCCGAAATTTTCGGAAAAATCAAAATTTTTGCACATCGAATATCTCTTCCGGAAATGGAATCTTCGGATTGAAAAAATCGAAAATAAAGGATTCGACCCCTACCTCCATACCACCATGTTCTTTAAGCGTCTGAGATGCTATAGTGATACCTTTATCTGTTTTATAAATTTGCAGATGGAAGGATTTTATTGCAACTATCAGTAAGTTATATTTTTATGATTATAAAACATAGTTACCAGAAAAATTTAGTTAATACGAATGCTTAAATTTACTTATGATCCAATATTAGGTTTTACTCAACTACTTTTAATAACTACAGATTTTTCCTATAATCAATTACACCATACAACTATAAACACAAAAGAAAACAGTTTCTCTAAAAAAGACTCTTTGATCATATTTATGAAAAACATGTTTTCATATATGATTTTCATTCAAGTATTGATGCAAACTAAATGATGAATTTTGCACAATCTATTGTAATTATTTAAATTCATTTTAGCCCAAGTACCTTCAGGTACGGGGCATTTCCTAGTGTATATATATATATATATATATATATATATATATATATATATATATATATATATATATATATATATATATATATATATATATATATATATATATATATATATATATGCATTTTTTCAATTATTTTGTAGTAAATATCTGTTTGGACCAACTGCTGTTATATGCAACTTCTTTAATGGCTTTGTTGTTTCTTTTTAGGTTTGTTGAATAGTTCAGGTGAAAGATATTGAATATAGGATGAGTGAAGTAATAGGTGGAGGTGAGGGATCAAGTTCATCAACAACAAAGAGTCAAATATCAGAAGTGAAAGCATGGTTGGATTCTCAATTTGATGCAACGGGAAAAGATTTGCCTGATTTTGAGTACAACCACGAAGCGTTTCTCATTTTCAGAATATTTCCACCATATCCCAAGCCAAACCTAAAACATTTCTAATATTCTTGCTAATTACTTTCATCAAAAAGCAGTTGAATATCGTGCCCAAGGTCCTACCTTTTCTTTAAATGTATATCGATTTTGTGTATATCAAATTGTTAAAATTGTTTGTTTGTTTGTAGCTGCAAGGATAAGAGAAATATTGGAGAATGTGGGATTGGCTCAAGAGATTTACCTCTAAATGTGTTCTTATCAACACAAGTTCTTGCAAATGTTGCAAATTTGTTAGATATTAGAGATACTGAATTAAGTAGGTTAGTTAGTATATTTTGGTAGTTAAATAAATATGATTATTAGCTAATGAAGAAATGTTTAATTAGTTTTCTTGTAGCAATTGCAGTATTGTTGAAAAGTATATTTGTTCAAAGGTAAGCAAGTTTAATCTTCACCCTAATTATTTAATTTAATTTTAACATGTGTTGTTTTTGTTTGAGTTGTATATTTTGATATTATATTGCAAATTTGTTTGTTTTATTTTATTGTAGTTCTTACAAGTCACAAACTCGTCCTCTTTTAGCAGCTAAGCTTTTGAGATCATATTGTGCTTCACGTGGATATGTTGCATCAAGTGGATTGCCCGATAAAACTAATATATTGAAGAATTATATAGATGAAAATCTTTTTCACTTTGTACTTGTATATTGAAAGATTGTTATATAACTTTAGAAAGTTTTTCTTTTTTTCAAATGATTAAGTATTTAGTTTTTTGTATTTGTAACTTGCATTTATGGATTTGTCCGTTAAGATAATGTTCACTATAATATTGTAGTTGTACAAGTAAAATATTGTACTTGTAGGTGCAACTAAACTGCAAGTACACTATTGTAGTTTCACCTACGACGACAATTTTATAGTTGTAGTTGCGATACAGCTATTCTACGAAATCCGTCAGAACTAGAAAAATAAAATTAAAAAAAATCAGAATAATGCAAAAAGAATTACAGTGATATATTTTTATCAAATAGTTGTAAAAAAATTTAACGGAGTTGATCGTTGGAGTTGACTAGGGTGGAATGTTAAAAAAAATATTAATAAAAAGGTTCGCCTGAGTGACCATTGACCACCAGAGTTGACTGCTGGAGTTAATTGTCCAGCAGTTATGGTGGTAATAAATAAATAAATTATTAATTATAATAAATTTAAATTTAAAAAAAAGTATTTTAAGAATTAAAAATTTAGTAATAGTCTAAATTTAGAAAAATAAAAAATTAAATATGATCTATAATAAAAATCAAAATTATATTTAACTAATTTTCAAAAAAATATATGTTTTTAAACTTAACAATAAAATTATCCCAATTATTCCATCACATGCCCCACCTCTCACTCTCTCTAACAACATTGCACGTCCATATTAACCACTTTGCCTAACACTTCATATGACTTAAGTTCTTGGCGATGGTTACAGAATTTACTTGGCAAGTCATTTACGAAATATGCAAATTTTGAAGAAAAATTTGAATTTGGTGACCATTCAAGTTTTTTTTTTTTTTTTTTTGTAATCAAAGGACTTTTGGCTTTTAAGATATAGGCAAACTCGTTGAAGGGGAAATCTGGGTCGTTTTATTGGCCATAAGATCTGCAGCAAATCATAATTTTCAGAGTTGTTCATTCTAGAATAACAACCTTGAAATTATTTAAGAAATTAACAAACAAAAAGAAATTAACTAAAGAATCCAACCATTAACTTGTAAAATTTGGAGATGGATGATACAATTCCTGAAATAGAAAGTGCTACATGTTAAAAGAAAACTTAATAAAGTAGCAGACATTCTTACTAAAAGCGTGCGTCAAACCTAGACTTTACTAGTTGGAAGAGCAATAATAATTTAGAATCATTTCAATACCTCTCTAAATCTATGTAGGAAAAAGGGTGTAGGTTAACATATACGTTTGTAATTAATTTTTTAAGTTGTTGACCAAAAAAAGACTTAAGCGGAGTCCAATAGGCTTCCAATTCTAACAAAAAGTTAGAATTGATAGTTAAATAACTAATTTAATCTTTTTTTAGTCGAAAGTGGAATTATATCGAATGCACAAAAGCGGTTACACCTTAACTATACCTAGAGGGTCAAAATCACTTCTGAGCAACTTAGCTAACTAGGGAGGTATAAAACCATTTCAAAGGCCAAACAAATTGCCAAATAGCTTATGTTCGGCTACCCAATCAGCTGTCCTGTTGTTTTATCTCTTTGTATAAGATATCTTAATATTTAAGTTACTCAGTTAGCTTTACAAAAAATAATATTCTTAACCAATGACCTAGTAGAGCTAGAATGTTTACTACTAGAATTAATTTGGTTAATTAAACAAAGGTTATTATTCTCTATCTCTACACAACCATGAGAAAATCTAGCTGCCATATCACTAGCTGCTTGGATTCCCCTTTGATGTCTCCTCATTTGTGATAATAAATCTATTTCTGAGACATCATTTTAGGCGTATTTATTAGTTTATAGGTCGATTTCTACATGATTTAGTACACTTTTCTATTTTGGGTCTTGAATTAATTAATTATTATTTTTAGAGCATATGGGGTTATAATTATTTATTTAGTGTGAAGTTTTAGAGATATATGGTAATTAATCAGAGTCCAAGTTGGTTCAAAGAGCTAAAGGAAAGAAGATAAACATGGAAACTGAAGAAAAGGAAGTAAAAGCTAAAAACATGGAAAAGGAAAAGCTGCCTTAAATCTGAATTTCTGCACCCACGACAAAATCAGCTTATATCTTAGAATCGGTGAGGAATCTGGAGAAACGGTCAAGAGAAAAGTTGAAGATCTTTCCAAGACGATGAATTTCGACTACTCATACGCGTCAATCGGATGAGTATTGAAGCTGCTAGAACCAAAACAAAAACAGGGTTGATTGCATGTTTTTGGGCTACGAATTTGAGTTGGGCTAGGAGCCCAATGTTTACCTTTTCCTTCAAGAAAACAATTAGGTTAACCTATACAATATAAATACAGCCTCTTAACATTAGAAAATCATCCTTGGTGAAACCCTAAGCCAAGATGAAGCTTACAACACAAGAAAAGAAGTCTGGAAGGAGTTGTTCATCAATAATGTCATCTTCAACCTTTGAATTTGTAATTTCTTTATTTTCTTCCATTAGTATGAACTAAATTTCCATTAGATTGAGTTTTTAGCATATATGTATGAACCCTAGTTTTGGTTGACATCTATCTAATTTAGGAATTCTATGTTTTAAATTGAATTATTGTTTTTATTCTCTGTTTATGTGTTTAGATTTATATTCTGTGTTCTAGTGGATCGCGACCATATAGAATTACCATCTAGTAGTTAGGTCACCATTGACAACGGTGTTTAATTACATGTTTAGCACGTAACGTCTAGTGTACGGGTTAGATCTGACAAATCAACCTAGCTAGATAATCACCATGGTTTAGTGTATTGCTATTTACCAATTGCAGGAGCAGTTTGCTTAGGACTCCTTATTGACACAGGAAAATCCTATTTAAAACTACCTAGCGCAATTGGAACCGATTATTGAAATACTACATAATTCACCCTTGCATGTTTAGAACGGCAAAACTAGTGTGGATTACATGTTATTTACTCAAGCTAAACTCTCATACTACTTCTTCTCTTGCATTTAAATTTCTGTCTTTACTTTATTAGTTTAATTTAGTTAATTGAAAATCAAATAAAAACCTATTTGTCTTTACTTTTTCTGCGTTTTATTTGTTCTAGCTTTTAATATTTGCACTTGATTATTGCATAAGATTCCCCTAACCTTCGTAGTCTCTGCGGAACGAATCTTACTTATTTATTAAAACTTGCATACAATCTGTATACTTGTAGAACCGCGCTCAGCTTAGGGTGTTTATTTGCATCTAATTATTACATCTTTTTATCACACCCTAGGCCACACCAAGTTTTTGGCGCCGCTGCCAGGGACTACATCGTTAGTCCTTGTGCATATACCTTGTGCTTTTATTTCAGTTAGTTCTATTTTACGCTTTTGTCTTTTTAGTTTTTGTTTTATAGATAGTTACAGATGGAGAAGCCAAGGAGACATGAATTACCCGTCACGTTACGAGTGCAACCACGCGGAATCCGCGCTCCAGAAATCCAAGCTGCTAAATTTAGACCTGATCCAGGGATGTTAACGCAGTTTGCAACTCATGGACTATTTAGCGGTGCTGCACAACAAGATCTGATCCGATATATTCAGAAATTCATGCAAATCTGTGATGCTTATATCGTAAGAGGAGTTACTAGGGAGTAGGTGTATTACGTGATGTTCCAGTTCTTCTTGACCGTAGGTGCAAGCAATTGGTACGATACCCAATATCCTCATGTCATTCTAGATTGGGATAAACTTCAAGCAAGATTCCTAGACCAATTCTATCCGGTTAGTAGACGATTAAAAGATATGTTGGAGTTTGAACAGTTTATACAGGAAGACGGAGAAAGTTTGGGTGAAGCATGGTTACGATTAAATGAAAAGAAGGCGAGATGTCCATACCATAAATCATCGCCGGAATATTATTTAACCTTGTTCTACGGAGGACTTAATAACAAGTCAAGGGCAAAAGCAGATTTGTTAGGAAACAAAGGTTTTGTGTTGCTAGATCCTGAGGAAGCCGAACTTTGTATGGAGATAATTCTTGAGAACGAGAGAAGTTGGCCAAAAAAACCAGAAAAAGAAGACAATTCAGAATCTCTGAAGCTCAAAGAATTGGCCCAACAACTCGAAGAACTACAAGAACAAGCTCGAATAATTGCTCAGGTGAATCTAGTGCGTACTATACCTTCGTGTCCTGGTTGTGGATCAAGAAATCATGTGTGGGAAAGGTGTATGAATAATCCAGCCTCAGCTTCCGTTACATATCCTCAAGATAACTATTATTCTAATGGTTATGATTTTCCGCAAGAAAGCTACGCTAATTATCAACAACCTCCACAACAAAGAAGTTGGGTCAGAAATCAAAAGACTTGTCATCAACCCCGACCTCAAGCTTACTATCCACCACAACCTATTCATCAAAAGGTGCCCATTTTTGAAAAATCTTATCAAGAACCACCAAAACAATCAACGCAACTAGCAAAGAAATAACAAACCTTGAGCTTGAATTCGAGTATGGCTAAATTGATGCAAGCAATTGAAAACAACATGATTCGTAGCCAACAGAAAATTCAAGCCCGGCAAAAGGTAATCAAGAAACTCGAGCATGCTTTATCACATATGGCGAGTACATTGCAAAACAGGCCGAAAGGGCCTCCCAAGTGATACTATTTCTCCTAGAGATGATGCTTGTCATGCAGTTGAGTTGCGAAGTGGAAAACAACTACCTCCACCAAGACCAGAACCAGAATCAATCCCTATTCCAGAAAAGGGGGGAGAAGAAACAACAGAAGATACAGTAGAAGAGGTAGTTGAACCAAAGAGTGTCCAAGCCAAGACACCTAAAAAACAAAAAATTCAGTGGAACTTAATACACGCCCTCCACCACCATACCCTTCACGTGTCAGAAAAAAGGGCAATGACCTAGAATTCAAGAAGTTCGTTGACATGGTGAGAAAGTTAGAGATTAATATGCCGTTTGTAGAAGCTCTCAAAAGAATGCCGAAATATCTAAAATTCATGAAGGAAATTCTTTTGAACAAACAAAGTATCGAAACTGGGGAAACAATTGGATTTCCTGTGGAGTGTAGTGCTATATGTCAAAACAAGTTACCACCGAAGCTAGAAGATCCCGGAAGTTTTACTATTCCCATGGCATTGGAGACAGTTTGACCGGGAAAGCATTATGTGATTTAGGTGCGAGTATCAATCTCATGCCAAGATCCCTGTTCGAGAAGCTTAACATAGGAGAGGTAGTACCCACATCTGTGGTATTACAAATGGCGGATCGCTCTCTCTCCCGACCAGTAGGTAAAATTGAAGATGTTTTAGTTAAAGTTGGTACTTCTATTTTTCCTTGTGATTTTATTATTCTTGACTACGACGCAGATAAGAATGTCCCCATCATCTTGGGTAGACCATTCTTAGCCACGGGGCGTACACTAAAAGATGTTGAGAATGGTGAGTTGATCATGAGGGTACAAGACGAACAGGTACGATTCAATGTGTTTAAGGCTATGAAGTTACCAAATTCGAAAGATGAATGTTTCAAAATAGATGTCATCAGAAAAATTACACAAAAAGTCTTCAATGAAGCAAGCTTAGATGATGATCTTGATGAAGCCTTAACACTTGAATCACAAGAGGAAAATGAGATTCCCCCTGAAGAAGTTGCTGCATTAGGATCAAATATACGAGAACTACTTCGAGAATCAGGTGACATTGAACCTATAAAGCAACCATCCATAATATGTCCACCTGTTCTCGAAGAAAAACCCCTTCCAGATCATCTACGTTATGCATATTTAGGTACGAACAAAACTTTGCCCGTTATTTTTTCTGCTAACCTTTCAGGTCCTCAAGAGGAGAAGCTACTTCATGTACTTCGAGCTAACAAAGAAGCAATCAGATGGACTATTGCCGACATCAAGGGAATTAGTCTGTCCGTTTGCAAACACAAAATCATTCTTGAGAACGAAGGTGGGCGATCTATAGAGGGACAAAGAAGACTCATGCCAGCTATGAAAAAAGCGGTAAGGAAGGAGGTAATCAAGTTGTTAGACGAAGAAATTATCTATCTGATTGCTAGCAGTGATTGGGTTAGTCCAGTGCAATGTGTTCCAAAGAAAGGAAGTATTACTACTATCCTTAATGATCAAGGTGAAGCCATACCATCAAGAACAGTTGTGGGGTGGCGAGTATGCATGGATTACCGAAGACTCAACAAGGCTACAAAGAAACATCATTTTCCGCTACCATTCATTGATCAGATGCTAGACAAACTCGCAGGGAGAGAGTATTATTGTTTCCTTGACGGATATTCGGGTTATAATCAGATTTGTGTGGATCCCCTTGATCAACACAAAACAACTTTTACTTATCTGTTTGGCACCTTTGCTTATAGAAGGATAACGTCTAGTGTACGGGTTAGATCTGACAAATCAACCTAGCTAGATAATCACCATAGTTTAGTGTATTGCTATTTACCAATTGCAGGAGCAGTTTGCTTAGGACTCCTTATTGACACAGGTAAATCCTATTTAAAACTACCTAGCGCAAATTATTAAAATACCACATAATTCACCCTTACATGTTTAGAACGGAAAAACTAGTGAGGATTACATGCTATTTACTCAAGCTAAACTCTCATACTACTTCTTCTCTTGCATTTAAATTTCTGTCTTTACTTTATTAGTTTAATTTAGTTAATTGAAAATCAAATAAAAACCTATTTGTCTTTATTTTTTCTGCATTTTATTTGCTCTAGCTTTTAATATTTGCACTTGATTATTGCATAAGATTCCCCTAACCTTCGTAGTCTCTGCGGAACGAATCTTACTTATTTATTAAAACTTGCATACGATCTGTATACTTGCAGAACCATGCTCAGCTTAGGGTGTTTATTTGCATCTAATTATTACATCTTTTTATCACACCTTAGGCCACACCACCCTTGCTCCGCTCCAATAACTAAATTCACCTTTATTTCTTTCTCAAAACCTTCAACTAGTGAACCTGTAGAGTCCCTAAGGATACACACAAAAGCAAGTAAGTTAGTTTAGTATTAACTGAGTATTGATGTCTCCCCATTTGTCATGATTTAATCTTAGTTGGAGACATCATTTTAGGTGTATTTATTAGGTTATAGGTCGATTTTCTCATGATTTAGTACACTTGCCTATTTCGTGTCTTGATTTAATTATTTATTATTTTTAGAGCATATTGGGTTTAATTGTTTATTTAGTGTGTAGCTTTAATGATATATGGTAATTAATTAGAGGCCAAGTTAAATCTAAGAGAAAAGGAAAAAAGATAAACATGGAAATTGGAGATAAAGGCAAGACATATGAAAAAGAAAAAAAGATAAAGTTGTCAAATAAATCTGAATTCCAGCAGCTACGACCACAAAAGGGTTATATCTCAAGATTGGCTAGGAATTTGGAAGAATGGTCTAAAGAAAAGTTAAATAGCTTTCCAAGACAATCAGTTTGGACTATTGGAACGCGTCAAACGGATAAGTATTGAATCCGTTACGGCCAAAACAAAACAGCATCAAAATCTTACCTTTTCTATATTCTAGGGTTACGAATTTAAGTTGGGCTTGGAGTCCAATACCTATCTTATACTCCAAGAAACGTTTTAGGGTTTCCTATACCCTATAAATATACCCTCTTATCATAAGAAAATCATCCTTGGCAACCCTTAAGCCAAGAGGAAGCGTACAACACAAGAGAAGAAGTCTGGAAGGAGCTGAACACCATATCATGTCCTCTTCAACCTTTAAATTTGTAATTTCTTCTTTTTCTTTCTATAGTATGAACTTAATAATTTTATCTTGAGATTTAGCATATATGTATGAACCCTAGTTTTTCTATCTGATTTGGGATACATCGTATTTAATTTGAATTCATGTTTTATTCTCTATTTATGTGTTTTGATTTAATGATTGTTCTCCTTGCGGTGCACAACGTATATGATTACCTTAATAGTAGTTAGATGGTCACCCGGAAGGGGTGTCTAATTATTGAAACACCACATAACGTCTAGAACAAGACTTAGACTGACAAATCAGCCTAACTAGATAATCATTAGGGTATGTTTTCACCACTATCACCATGTTTGGAATTGAATTACTTAGGGCCTTGGTGGTGCTTGATAACCCTAAGTTTAGGCTGCCTCGTGGTTGTGTCATAGCCCCCTTAGTCGCTCTCAAGGTGTAAGGTATGGGAATTTAGAGTCCTAATTATTGCATATCACATGATTCACCCTTACACAATAGAATAAACAAAACTAGTGGGGATTACTTAGTAATATCTCGAGCTAAACTATCATACTATTTGTTCTTCTCTTTTATTTACTTTTCTGTCTGTTAATTTATTAGTTAATTTTCTAGTTCTTAAAATCAAACAAAAATCTCTTTTCTTTTATTTTCCTGCGTATTAATCTGATTTAGCTTTCATATTTGCACTTGATAATTTGCATAAGTTCTCTCTAACTTTCGTAGTCTTTGAGGAACAAATCTTACTTATCATTTAAAATTTTCATACGTCATGTATACTTGCAGAACCGTGCAGCCTAGGGTGTTTATTTGCGTTTATTTTATCTATTATTTTATCACTCCCTAAGGGACACCAAGTTTTTGGCGCCGCTGTCGGGGACTACATCGTTAGTCCTTGTGCATATATCTAGTGCTTTTATTTCAGTTAGTTCTATTTTACACTTTTTTATTTTAGTTTTTGTCTTTACAGATTACAAATGGTAAGCCCAAGGATACTTGATCTTCCCATCTCATTCAGAGTGCAACCACAAGGAATCCACACTCCAGAAAACCAAGCCGCTAAATTTAGACCAGATGCAGGCATGATAGCGCAGTTTGAGAGTCATGGACAATTTAGCGGTGCTACACAACAAGATCTGGTCTGGTATACTCATAAATTCATGCAGATATGTGACGCATATATCATAAAAGGCGTTACAGAGGAGCAGATGTATTACGTTATGTTCCAGTTCTTCTTGACCGGAGGTGCAAGCAATTGGTACGATACCCAACACCCTCACGTTATTCCAGATTGGGAAAAGATCCAATCCAAATTCCTAGACCGATTCTATTCGGTTAGTAGAAAATTAAAAGATATGTTGGAGCTCGAACAATTTATGCAGGAAGACGGAGAAAGTTTTGGGGAAGCATGGTTACGTTTTAATGAGAAAAAGGCAAGATGTACATTCCATATATCATCGCCGGAATATTCTTTAACCATGTTCTATGGAGGACTTAATGACAATTCCAAGGCAAGAGCAGATTTGTTAGGATACAAAGGTTTCGTATTATTAGATCCTGTAGAAGCTGAAAGCATTATGGAAAAAGTTCTTGAGACCAAGAGAAGTTGGCCAAGTGAATCAGAAGAACAAGAAGAGATCTCGGAATCTCTGAAGCTCAAAGAATTAAACCAACAACTTAAGGAACTACAAGAACAAGCCTGAACAATAGCTCAGGTAAATCTAGTACATACCATACCTTCGTGTCTAGGGTGTGGATCAAGAAATCATGTGTGGGAAAAGTGTATGAATAATCCAGCTGCAACTCCCTTTATATCTCATCAAAGAAACCATTATTCTAATTGTGATTATCATCCTCAAGGAAGTTACGCTAGATATCAGCCCCCACAAAAGCGAAGTTAGGTCAAAAATCAAGAGACTTATTATCAAACCCAACCTCAATCCTATTATCAACCGCAACCTATATATCAAGAAGCGCCAGTTTATGAAAAAGCTTATCAAGAACCACTGAAACATTCATTGCAACAAGCAAAACAAGAACAACCTTTGAGTTTGGATTCAAGTATGGCTAAAATGATGAAATTAGTTGAAGAGAATATGAAGATGAGCCATCGAAGACTTCAAACCCAGCAAAAGGTAATTAAAAATCTCGAGCATACTTTATCATAGATGGCGAGCACATTGCAAAATAGGCCAAAGGGGCAACTCTAAAGTGATATTATTGCTCCTCAAGATGATGCTTGTCACGCAGTTAAATTGAGAAGTGGAAAACAATTACCTCCACCTAGAAGAGATCCGGAACCAACCTCTATTCCAGAAAAAGTGGTTGAAGAAACAGTAGAAGATAAGGTCGAAGAGGTAGTTGAACCAAAGAGTGTATAAGAAAATACACCTGAAAGGATGAAAAGCTCAGTGGAAACTAATATACGCCCTCCTCCACCATACCCATCACATGTCAAGAAAAAGGACAATGAAAAAGAATTCAAGAAGTTCCTTGACATGGTGAGCAAGCTAGATATTAATATTCCGTTTGTTGAAGCTCTCAAGATAATGCCGAAATACCTTAAATTCATGAAGGACATTCTTTCTGACAAACGAAGTATAGAATCTGGGGAAAAAATTGGATTTCTAGTGGAGTGTAGTGCTATTTGTCAAAATAAGTTACCACCGAAGCTACAAGATCCCGAAAGTTTTACGATTCCCATTGGTATTGGAGACAGTTGGACTGGGAAAGCATTATGTGATTTAGGCGCGAGTATCAATCTCATGCTAAAGTACTTGTTCGAGAAGCTTAATATAGGAGAGGTAGTACCCACTTCTGTGGTATTACAAATGGCGGATCACTCCCTCTCCCAACCAGTAGGTAAAATTGAAGATGTTTTAGTTAAAGCTGGTACTTTATATTTCCTTGTGATTTCATTATTCTTGACTACGACACAGATTAGAATGTCCCCATCATCTTGGGTAGACCATTCTTAGCCACGGGGCGTAAACTAATAGATTTTGAGAATGGTGAATTAATCATGAGGGTCCAAGACGAACAGGTACGATTCAATGTGTTTAAGGCTATGAAATTACCAGATTCGAAAGATGAATGTTTGAAAATAGATGTCATCGGAAAAAATACACAAGAAGTCTTCAATGAAGCAATCTTAGATGATGATCTTGACGAAGCGTTAGCACTTGAATCACAAAAGAAAGATGATAATACCACTGACGAGGGTGCTATATTAGGATCAAATATACGAGAACAAATTCGAGAATTAGGTGACATTGAACCAATAAAGCAACCATCTATAATATGTCCACCTGTTCTCGAAGAAAAACCACTTCCAGACCAACTACGCTATGCATATTTAGGTATGAACAAAAGTTTACCTGTTATTATTTCTGCTAACCTTTCAAGTCCTCAAGAAGATAAGCTACTTCGTGTACTTCGCGCTAACAAGGAAGCAATTGTGTGGACTATTGCCGACATCAAGGGAATTTGTCCTTCCGTTTGCAAACATAAAATTATTCTTGAGAACGAAGGAGGGCGATCTATAGAGGGACAAAGAAGGCTCATGCTAGCTATGAAAGAAGTGGTAAGGAAGGAGGTAATAAAGTTATTAGACGCGGGAATTATCTATCCGATTGCAAGTAGTGATTGGGTTAGTCTAGTGCAATGTGTTCCAAAGAAAAGAGGTATTACTACTGTCCTTAATGATCAAGGTGAAGCCATACCATCAAGAACAGTTGTGGGGTGGCGAGTATACATGGATTACCTAAGGCTCAACAAGGCTACAAATAAAGATCACTTCCCTTTACCATTCATTGATCAGATGCTAGATAAACTCGCAGGGAGAGAGTATTATTGTTTTCTTGACGAATATTCAGGTTATAATCAGATTCGTGTGGATCCCCTTGATCAACACAAAACAACTTTTACTTGTCCGTTTGGCACCTTTGCTTATAGAAGGACGCCGTTTGGTTTATGCAATGCACCTGTCACGTTCCAGAGGTGCATGATGGCTATATTTTGGGACATGATTGATAAATATTTGGAGGTTTTTATGGATGATTTTTCAGTATTTGGAGACAGTTTTGATGATTTCTTGAATAATCTTGAGAAAGTCCTAGTGAGATGTAAAGAAAAAGATCTTGTGCTTAATTGGGAAAAATGCCACTTCATGGTTCAAGAAGGAATTGTGTTGGGACATAAAGTTTTGAAACCAGGGATGGAGGTTGATCGTGCTAAAATTGAATTTATCAAAACCTTACCACCTCCAGTTTTTGTGAAAGGAGTGAGAAGTTTCTTGTGTCACGCAGGATTTTACAGAAGATTTATTAAAGATTTCTCCAAAATCGCCAAACCGCTTTGTTCTTTACTTGAAAAGAATACTCCTTTTAATTTTAATGACGAATGTCTCCAAGCGTTTGTGACGATTAAAGAAAAGCTAGTCTCCACGCCGATTGTTGTACCTCCAGATTGGAAAGCTCCGTTTGAACTTATGTGCGGTGCAAGTGATCACACAATGGGTGTTGTGTTAGGACAGAGGAAAGACAAGATCTTCCACACGATTTATTACGCAAGTAGGACCTTTAAAGCTGCCCAAATGAATTATACAGTAACGGAGAAAGAGATGTTAGCCGTGGTATATGCTTTCGACAAATCTCGTTCCTATTTGATTGGGAAGAAAACTATTGTATACACGGATAATTCAGCAATTAGATACCTCATGGAGAAAAAGGATGCTAAGCCGCGTCTTATCAGATGGGTACTGTTGCTACAAGAATTTGACATAGACATTCGAGACTGAAAAGGGTGTGAAAATCAAGTTGCTGATCATTTATCTAGGCTCGAAGGATCTGATGCCAACAAAGAACCATTATTGGTCAAATAGGCATTCCTTGATGAACAACTTTTTACTATTAAATATGTGTTTGCGCCTTGGTATGCAGATATAGTCAACCTCATCGTGAGTGGTGTGTTCCCTATGGATTTCGATTCACAACAACGGAAGAGGTTGGTTTACAAGGCCAAACAATTCTTTTGGGACGAACCATACCTCTCGAAAATTTGCAGTGATCAAGTAGTCAGAAGATGCGTCCATGAGGGCAAAGTTGATAAGATCATAGCAAGTTGTCATGGATCACCATATATTGGTCACTTTAAGGACGATAGAACTGCAGCTAAAATTCTTCAATCCGGTTTCTATTGGCCTACCCTACATAAAGATCGTCATCATTTCGTCCAGTCATGTCAAAGATGCCAGTTCACTGGTAATATATCAAAAAGGGACGAGATGCCGCTCAACAATATCTTAGAAGTCTAAATCTTTGATGTATGGGGAATAGATTTCATGGGACCTTTCATCACTTCCCATGGGAATCTTTACATCTTGCTAGCAGTAGAATATGTGTCAAAATGGGTAGAAGCAGTGGCAACACCAAAGAACGATGCTTAAACAGTTCGTATAGTGATAACGCTTTCTCTTTCTTAGCGCTCCGCCCCCCTTGTATAGTAAGGGGAACTTTAATTGCGCGACTTTCTCTTATAGGGGTCTATTTTCTCTGACTTGACTCAGCAATTCCTAAAATCACATATCTTTACAAGACATGGAAAGCCACGTGTTCTAATCAGTGATAAAGGTACCCATTTCATCAATTCTCAGTTGAGAGCCATCCTTCGTAAGTTTGGAGTTAGACATCTCACTTCAACTGGTTATCATCCACAGACTAACAGTCAAGCTGAGGTTTCTAACCGAGAAATTAAATCTATTCTAGAGAAGACCGTGAATAAAACGAGGAAGGACTGGTCACTAAAGCTAGATGATGCTCTCTGGGCTTACCGAACAGCATTCAAAACACCAGTTAGGGCATCTCCGTATCGCATGGCCTATGGTAAGGCATGTCATCTACCTATTGAGATTGAAGCCCGAGCCTTCTAAGCTATTAACACTCTAAATCTAAACCCAGAATTGGCTGGGAAACAAAGGTTGATGCAATTGAATGAATTGGAGGAATTTCGCTACCATGCCTATGAAAATTCGCGTCTCCACAAGGAGAAAACAAAGAGATGTCATGACAAACGAATCCATCCAAAGAACTTCGAGAGAGGACAAAAGGTACTATTATACAATCCTGGATTCTCGAACTACCCAGGCAAGCTTATATCCCGTTGGGGAGGACCTTACATTGTAACGAAAGTCACACCTCATGGAGCAATTGAAAATGAACATCCAAGCGAGCAAAGGACATTTATGGTGAATGGCCAGCGTTTGAAATTATACCATGACAGTGGAGACTTTGGTCGAGAGGAGACAATCCATCTCGAAGAACAAGCTTAGCCCGAGGTACACGTCTAACTCAAAGACGTTAAACAAAAGTGCTCTTGGGAGACACCCCTTGTTTTAATTGCTTTTTAGATTAGTTTTATGTTTTGTAGTGTATATTTCTAAGTTAGTGTAAATTTTTAAATGTGTTTACAAGCTAATACGAGAGAAAGGTAGTGTGTTATTGTGCAGGAAATAAGTTTGGGGTCGAAAGGAAAAAATTGGGAAAAATCCGTACCACTGACCGGTAGGCCGGTGGGGAAACACGAGGCCTCGGGTTGGTGGATTCGGGTTTATTTCCGAGAGCGTGTCCAAGAAAAACTGAGCGCACCGGTATGCCGCCCAGGTTACCGGTATGCCGGCCAGAGGAAAAACACGAGCCCTCGGGTTTCACGACTCGGGTATTTTGACGAAGCATGGTTTTTCGAAAAACAGCGCACAGGTATGCCGGACCAGGTGACCAGTATGCCGACGACCCAAAACACGAGGCCTCGGGTTCTTGATTCGGGTTTATTGCCGAGAGTTACTTAAAGAAAACCTCCAGCACGGTATTTCTCCGCTTTTGCCGGTATGCCGGTCCGATGTCAGTTTTGAAGAAGTTATTTCCAAATCCACTTCTTACCTTATCAAGAAGTAACCCTAGCCTCTCCAACACAAATTTTTCAGACCCAAACCTTATAAATAGACCTTGAAACTTTAATAAACCTCCACAACAAACACAATAACATCAATAATCCTCTCCTCCTTCTTCCATAAGCACATATTCTTCATCAAATTCATCACACTACACCATAAAACACCATCAAGATCATCAAGCTATCAAGAATTCTTCCAAGAATCCTCAAGAAACCTTCGTCTATCATCAAATCCAAGCAAGAAACTCAAGCCACACCAATCTATCTTAACTTTGTTCCATAACTTGAGTTGTGGGTCAATCAAACATGACAAACAGAACAGATGTTATGGATTATAAGAGGATGTGTTCCATCCTGGGAAAGAACAAAAATTTGCCTGGAGCCACAATTGAAAGGCCTATCAACCTTGATGAGCCTATTAAAAAGAAACAAAAGATAGGGCACCAGCACAACCACTACGCAAGAGATTAACAACTAGGATGACCGTACCATCAAGGCCTAAAGAAAAGACACAAATTAAAGATCAATGTTCTTCTTCTTCCTCTTCATATCAGAATAATTCTTGCATACTCCCATGGGCATTCAAATTGCAACATGAAGTCAATCATATAAGAAAAGAAAACAGAGCACTCTGGGAGGAAATTGCAAAGATTAATCAACAATTGGGTGAAGTAACTGAGACCTTGGATATTGATTATTATTATTCTTCGGAGGAGGAGGAGGACATGATGGATCTTTATGGCCAGGTACCCCGTTCTAATTCTTCTTCTTAATTGATTGTATGCATTAGGTAGTTTAGTTTAGCTTAATTTTAAATTTTATTTCTTTATTGAGTCTTTTTCGAGTCATGGGGACATGGCTCACTTTTGAGTTAGGGGGTGGGGATTCGTTGTCCTCGTCTTCCCTTTGGTTTTTGCATAAAATTTAAAATTTTTAGGGTTTGAATAGGCATAGAATATGTTGAATGTACCTATTTGAGCATGATTTAATTAGGTCAATGATAGTAGGTAGTATGTTTTTGAAAGATGTCACAAATATGTTTAGCATGCATGTATGAAAACACGAAATAAAAGATAGATAAGTTAATGAGCAATGCTAAGAAGTTACGTTGAAACTTAGGGAGAGTTATTTGGTGTGTAGAACGTGAGGTTTGAAATTAGTTGAAAACCCGCTTATCTATGAACTAGTAGTGAAAAAGTAACAAAATCCGGTAGTTAGAAAAGTGAATAAGGCAGTTCTTTCATATTGAAGCCACTTGAAGCCTTTTTAACCTTCTCACCCTTTTTATTTGATTATTGTTATTATTTATCCGTCTTAGCTCCTCTGAGCCTTTATAAATCCTTTTATTAACCACATTATAATCCATACCCTTAGTTTGTAGGACTTATCTATATGACCCGCACTCGAATCGCAACACCTGAGACAAGTCATTTTTAGAGCTTGAGATTGGGGTGGTGGGTTTTATCATTAAGGAACATTGGGTTTGGGAAATTGTAATTGTGATTTTATTGATGATGAAAAAGTTATTATTGTAACCCTTTGCCGGGGTAATAGTGAATGAAAAAAGCTAAAAAACATGAATTGGAAAAAAAAAAATATATGAGAAAAAAGTAGCGTGATATCTCGAACATCAAAAAGAGAGTTATAGTTATACAAAAGAAAAAATTTGATATGAAAAGAATATATATTCGGACAAGCAAAGTGGAATTTGTATATCATCATGAAAGGTTTTATTTGGGATTATTGGGGATGCACATCAAAAGAATAAAAAATTGGGTCGAGTGAGAACATCTTCGAGTGAAAACTCAAGCTCTAGGGCGATTCGTTGATGGAATGTGAGGAGAGAGCCAAAAGCTCACTTTTCATCAAAATATACCACACCGTCTTCAAGCCCCGTTATAACCGTAAAGACCTTAGGATTTCTAACTGCTTGGTGGAGAAACAATTGAGCTATTAGGTAGTAGGTGAGTGGACCATTGGATGCTATATTAGGACCTATGAACAACTTGTAGCCATTATCACAAACTGAGTTAAGACCTCTCCTTCTGGCATTGCGAAATTAATTTGGACTTGTATTTGTGGATTATTGATTATGTGTATATTAAGCAAATGTGTGCATTATTTCTTGAGCATTACTACATGAGACTTTTTAGATATTATGCTCTAGGATCATTCATTGTGTTCTGTTCTAATCCTTATCCAACTTCTTCTTCTTGTTTGACTACCCTACTGTTCATTATTTTAATTGTATTAGGATGATACAACTTTGAGTTGGGGGTCTTGATGTCTCCCCATTTGTCATGATTTAATCTTATTTGGAGACATCATTTTAGGTGTATTTATTAGGTTATAGGTCGATTTTCTCATGATTTAGTACACTTTCCTATTTCGTGTCTTGATTTAATTATTTATTATTTTTAGAGCATATTGGGTTTAATTGTTTATTTAGTGTGTATCGTTAAAGATATATGGTAATTAATTAGAGGCCAAGTTAAATCTGAGAGATAAAGGAAAGAGGATAAACATGGAAATTTGAGATAAAGGCAAGCAATATGGAAAAGGAAAAGATAAAGTTGTCAAATAAATCTGAATTCCAGCAGCTACGACCATAAAAGGGATTATAAATCAAGATTGGCTAGGAATTTAGAAGAACGGTCTAAAGAAAAGTTAAAGAGCTTTCCGAGACGATCAGTTTCGACTATTGGAACACATCAAACGGATAAGTATTGAATCAGTTACGGCCAAAACAAAACAACATCAAAATCTTACCTTTTCTATATTCTAGGGTTACGAATTTGAGTTCGGCTTGGAGTCCAATACCTATCTTATACTCCAAGAAACGTTTTAGGGTTTCATATACCCTATAAATACACCCTCTCATCATAATAAAATCATCCTTGGCAACCCTTAAGCCAAGAGGAAGCGTATTTTTTAATAATGGCTTACTTCCTGAGCTATGCGAATGTTTTCAAAAATTGATCTCTCTGAAATGAATGCAGTCTATGTATTTGAGATAGTATCACACATCAAAGGCTGCAATTTATTTGCAAGGATTTTGGACACAATTTTGTACACAAAATTAGCACAATTAATTGTTCTAAAAGAGAAGACCACATTAGTGCACTTTGGTAAAAAACAATAATAGTGCAGTTAATATCTTCCAATAAAGAGTTGCTCAGCACAAAGTCAGATACTAGCTTCATCAGATCACTCCACCCACTTTTCTCAAATAAAGAATTCTAATTTTAAATCCATTTTTTCCTTAGCTAGATCTTTTTTTTTAACAATAAAAGGGCGCAAAGCACCCCAAAATGAGAAAGTTAATCCCTATCCGATACCAAGTTTACTAAATAGATGGTGGTCCCTTGTGTGTTCTAAAATAAATGCAATAAGGATAAGAGAACCACAACCGCAAGTGTACGGTTGTCCGAAGTAATATAAGTGATAAAATAGATTCGTTCTCAGGGACGGAATGGTTGACTCTAATGCTTATCAGATAGTAGTTAATTGCACGTGAAAATAAGTAAATGATTTTTAGAATGGTTGTTTTGGTTTTCTAATGCTAAAACAATAAATTAAAATACTAAATTAATGCAAGAATTAAATTAGACGCAAGAAAATAAAGTGTTTACGCAAGATGGGAAAGGCAGTACTTGAGAGACGCAAGGGTATCACCTAATTATCATTCATTTCATGTCATGTTTAAGGGATAAATCGGTAAATATGCATTGGCCGGGATTCGGAATTCTCCTTACCCCCGTCAGGGTGGACTAAGGAGCTACTCTCAAGTGCTACAAACCCCGTCAGGGTGATTATAGTCCACTCTCAAGTGATTAAGTCTATTCTACCCAATTGGCCATAGGTTTAATTAAGCTCGTCAGATTCTCTACTTTCTAACCTACATTCATTAACTAGGTCTGTAGCAAAACCCCCCATCAAGGTGATCCAATCGCCACTAATTGGAATAGCCATTAAGTCCTATGATTGGTTCATGACTTCAATTATAGTAAATAAATGCAAATTAATGAAAAATACAATTTACCCAATTTGATTTCAATTATTAAAATCTCAAAACCAAAAATATGAATTGAAATAGATTGGGGCTTAACACATTAATGCATTCTCAAGTACTATATGAATTTAGCTCATAATAATTGTAAAAACTAAGAAATTAAAATTAAAGGAATTCATGTTTACAAATTACAGAAATAAAAGATAGAACCTAATTAGGAATTGGGTTTGGCTTTGATTTGGAGCATATTACTTTCTCCAGCTCTTAGCTTTCTCATTTTCCTTACTTCTGACTTTTTCTATGGACACTCTCTTCTTATGATGATTTAATTTGAAGAATAAAATGAGAGGTGCTGAATAATGAGGTCTAAAGGCCTATTTATAGTGCTAAATTCGGACTAGGGCTTTTACTTAGGTTAATTAGTCAAATATTAAAAAGCCCAAGTCCATAATTTAAGTCCAAATCTCGTAACTGCTGTACACCCTTCACTAAAACGAGTGTAACTTTCTCAATATAACTTCGAACTGACTCATTCAACTTTCTCAAAAAATATTTTTCGAAAAAAAAAATCGAAAAAAAAAAAATTTCGAAAAAAATAATGAAAAAATAAATTCAGATATTAAATATAAATATATAATAAAATAAAAAACCATATAAGGGAAATAATGGAAGGTAAATATGACAATGTGCTTAATTGAGAATTAAGTTGAAAATTTGTGAGTAAGTCGGAAGTAATTTCCTCCTTCTTTTTTTTGAGAATGAAAAATGATGAAGTATAATTTATTGGGAATTATCTCTAAAAAAATAAGATATTAGTATAAATTATAAATATATCGTAAACACAATTTTAATTTATATATTTAAAATTATTTATGATATCTTTGTAAGATATATAAATAAAGAACTTCTATAAAAAAACAAAATAGAAAAGCTATTAGAATAAAGTTTATATACAAAATTTAAATATTGGAAAATTGAAATTAGTAAGATGTTGAAATAAAAATGTTATAAGAAGTTAATATTTAGAAAAAGAAAAAATTAACTCTCGATTTTAGTTAAATAATTAGAAACGGACTTAACCTCATAAGTTGTTGGGTGTACTTGACGCCACCCATTGAATTTCCATGTGCTTAGTGAACACCTCCCATCACATGCCTCACCTCTCACTTTCACTAACAACATTGCACGTCCAAATTAACCACTTTGCCTAACTCTTCATATTACCTAAGTTCTTGGCCATTTTTTATTTTTTTTGTCAAAAGTTCTTGGCGATGGTTACACAATTTACTTGGTAACTCATTTACTAAATATTGAAAATTTTGAAGAAAAAATTGAATTTGGCGACCAAGGTTTTTTTTTTTTTTTTTAAACAAAGGACTATTGATGTCTACTCATTTGTGATAGATTTATATTAGGATGAGACATCATTTTTAGTGATTTAGAAGTCATAATAGTGGATTTTCTTGAGAAATAATGCACTTTCCTATTTTGAGTCTTGATTTAGTAAAATAATATTTTTAGAGCATATTGGATTTAATTGTTTATTTAGTGTGAAGCTTTAAAGATAATTATGGAGATTAATTAGAGTCCAAGTCAAAGTCCACTAGATATGGAAAGAGATTAGCATGGTAATTGGAGATAAGGAAACAAAAGCTAAAAATATGGAAAAGGAAAAACTGCCTAAATCTGAATTTTCTGCAGCTACGCCTAAAGAAGTGGTGATAACTCCAAAAGGAAGCCGATTTTGGAAGATTCCTTTCATAGGGACGTAGATAATTTGCTGAGGATTCTTTTGGTATATTGTGGAGCAAAAACCGACCAATAACGAAGAAGATATGCTCAAAACAGTTCAGCAGAATTTATCTTTATTTCCATACGAATTTGAGTTGGGCTTGGAGTCCACTACTTAACCTCTCCCTCAAGAAAACGAATTAGGTCTTCTAAATACCTATAAATACACCCTTATATCACTTGTAAAAGGATCCTTGCCTCATAGTAATTAGTTCTTAAGGTTTTATTCTTCCAGTTTATTGTAGAGAGAAAGATGATGTCTTTTGTAATTTCTTTTAGTTTGTTTCCATCAGGTATGAACTAAACTTCCCATAGCTTGGGTTTTGCATCATGTATAATCTATGAATTCTAATTCTTCTATCTAAATTTCTTTGGGAATTACATGTTTTAATCTGATATTAGCTTCTTACTTTTATATTTGTTTATGTGTTTTGATTTATTTCCTGTCCTAGAACTGATCACTTTAGGATAGTTTTAATAGTAGTTAGATGGTCACCTTAGCTGGGTGTCTAATTATTGAAACACCACATAACGTCTAGTGTCGATATTAGTCCTGACAAAACTAATTCTAACTAGATAGTCATTAGGGTATGATTTAGTTACCATATCACCAATTGAATGAATTGTTTGCTTTAGGGCCTTAGTAGCGTTTGATAACCCTATTTGAAACAGCTTCTTGGTTGTGCCGTAGCCCCCTTAGTCGCTCTCAAGGTCTAAGGAATGGGAATTTAGAATCCTGACTAAGTATACAAGAGCTAATATTCTCCCTTATTAACTAGATCTAATAGAAAGAATTAGAAGGATTAGTGCATACTAGCAAAACCTAAGCTATATTTCTCATCTCATATTCTTAGTATTTTATTTTATTGTCTTTATTTTCTTAGTTTAAATTCTTAATTTCGAAATCTATTTGCTTTTATTTTCTGTCTTTAATTATTTACTTCACTCGTTATTCCTACCCACGTGATTAACACACTTATGTCTCTGAGAACGAACTCAACTTACTAACTAAAACTTGCATATGTCCTGTAATACTTGCAGTACTGTGCCTGTCTAGGGTGAGAGTGCGTAGTTTTCTAGACTTTATTTTATCTTATTTTTATCACACCCTAGGCGACACTAACTATTAATATATATATATATATATATATGTGTGTGTGTGTGTGTGTGTGTGTGTACGGGTCAGCTTACATCAGCTTACACGCACCACTACTATTCCCATAAAAAATATATACGCCTCTTCATGCATATTCTAACTTAATCAGAACTAGGTTACCCATGTTCAATAAGAAGACTCGAACCTTGCACCTCTTTCTTTACCCCCTTTAAGGGCTCAAGAAATAACAAAGCTGGGGGATTCGAACTTTGTACCTCCTAGATGAGAGACAAGATTATGGCCATTGAGCTACCCTTAATGGTTAAAAGACTATAAATATTGATAGCTGGTTTAGTGGTTAGACTATCCTACAGATTCAAATGGTCCTAGAATCGAATTTTATTGGATTTAAAATGATTTCAAGTCCAAAGTGGCTTTCATATATATTAAAAAAAACTATTTAATCTTAAGATTATTCAAAGATCCTTGTTTCCCTTATGAAATGAAGTTTGATATTATATTTTAAATTATATATACTGAATTAAATACCTGATATATTTCTATATGGTTTAAAATTTATTTGACCATGTTTTTTATCTACTTATAAAAAGGAAAAGATAACAGTTACAGATTTATTTTTATAAATTACAAAATTTTATCTCTTCATTCATAAAAAATTCTGAAATTAAAAAGTATTTTTTTTTTTCAAAATGACTCTTTCTTTAGTTTCTTGACCCTCCACTTTATGGTCTTTCTGATATGCTTTTAATTTTGAATTCATCCTCGAATATGAGGATCAAGATATTGCCTAATTGGTTGATAGTGGCAGTGTTTATTCTACCGGGGTGATGACCTCTGGATGGGTGGTCTTTGTGTGTGACGTTATTTCTCCTAAGCTACCACCATTTTTATGGAGGCGATTTCATCTACAATGAGCTACCTATCACCCTCAGCCTATCTATTTATTTTGTGCAATTATTATAGTTGTCAGTTTTGTGGTTGTGATATTTATGGAAGTGACAATATTTGGTGGTATCTCTTATTTCAGTGTTGGAAAACATATTTGATGTCCATCATACGTCGGGTGTTTTCTTGATATGTCATAGGTTCTCGTAAAGGGTTCGATCATGTTTTCTATTGGCATTAAAGGATTCCTCTTACCCAGGGTCGCCGGCTTCCAAATGATTTGTTAGTTCCCTAGCGTAATAGATCTATTCGCGTTTCCCAAAGAGGGATGTTCATTGGAAGGAGCCTCCCTTTCTAGAACATTCTCATTCAATTTTCTTCAAAATTCTTCAGTCCTTACAAAGATTCGTGAATCTACATTATATCAAGATGACCATGTTAGGGCCAAAAGTCCAAGTGGACTCGAAATTCATAATTACTTAATAATCGAGTAAATTTATGATAAACTACCGACCAATCTAGCTCTTATATAGTACAAATTACTATGTAGAAGTGATCCATGAAGGAATGTGAACTTTCCCATAGTCATTGATGATATCAAGTAAGGAAAAGTTCATATGGGAAATCTTTTTATTCGGGGATCGATCTTACAATTTGTCGGCAAGTTGCGTAAATGTTGTAATGGAGTGTGACTTTAACTTAGAATACCATCATTGATCATTACTAGACCGATATAACGGTAAATTCTGACAGTAAGTGGCATTCGAACTTGGAATAAACTCCATATACTTTGGAAGATGTTGATATAGGTTGTCTGGGTCCGAAGAATAGTCGAATGTAGGGACAGTCAACTGTTTGAACTTTTAAGACATGTCGCGTAAAGTAGTTCCCAAGTCACGAAGCTCATCAAGTTGATCATCGATATTTGATCAACCGATGTCCTTTCCTTTACTAACCAGGCTTTTTCTCCGTGGGTATTCCACTTGTTTGTCATTATTATCTTGACCTTGCTCTTCATATATATTAAATTCCCAGGTCTTCTTGGCACTTCGGTGTACATATTCTCTCTAAGTCGAGTGGGATTGTCCCAAACATTGATTATGGAAGGGTCCTGATAGGGCGGTGTCGGTTTTTGTGGAAACTGATTAGTGGTTGATAGGGTGCGATAAAATAATGATAAATAAAGATGCAAACTATCACCCTAACTAATTATGTTACTCACTGCAAGTATTACAAATCGTATGCAAGTTTTAATGATAAGTAAGATTCATTCTCTATGGTTTGGAGATATCACTCTTACAAAATATGATTGATCCCTCCAAACCACAGACATCCCTCAGGTTTTTGAACGACATTCAGTTTGGCTTGATCCCCTTGATTAGAATTCTAACATATTTGTTTCACCTTTGATGTCTCCCCATTTGTGATGATTTAATATTAGTTGGATACATCATTTTAGGTATTTAAGGATGGTCTTTAATCGATTTTTATTAGAATTATTGTATTTTCCTATTTCTTGTCTTGATTTGATGATTTATTATTTTTGGAGCATATTTGGTTTAATTGTGTGTGAATTGTGAAGCTTCAAAGATATATGGAAATTAATTAGATGCCAAATCAATTCCAATAGATAAAGGAAAGAAGATAATGATGGAAATTAGAGATAAAGGAAGGAAAAAATAAATATGGAAAGATAAAGTTGCCAAGTAAATCTGAATTCCAGCACCTACGTCCATAAAAGTGATCATAACTCAATATTAGATAGGAATGTGGAAGAATGGTCTGAGGCAAGGTTGTAGAGCTTTCCGAGTCGATCAATTTCGATAGAAGGAACGCGTCAATCGGAGCAATATTAAAGAAGTTATAGCCAAAACAAAACAGCAACAGTTTATTACCTTTTTTATATTTAAGGGTTACGATTTTGAGTTGGACTAGATGTCTAATTATTTGTCTTCCACTCCAAGAAAACGTTTTAGGGCTTCCTAGACTCCTATAAATACCCCCTTTAACTATTGTAAACATTTCCTTGCCCTCCACAATTAGTCCTTAAGTTTTCTTCATCATTAGAAGTCATTCAAAAGAGCAAGTTGACAGTATGTATCTTTCTTTTAGATTATTTCTTTCTAGTATGAACTAATTTTCCCATAGCTTTGGTATTTCATATGTATAATCTATGAATTCTATTTTCTTCTATCTATGTTTCTTTGGGAGAATTATTTTAAATTGATTCTAGCTGCTTAACCATATATTTGTTTTATGTGCTTTGATTTATTGTTTGTCTAAAACCCGATCAATTTAGGACTGTGCTAATAGTAGTTAGATGGTCACCCGGAAGGGGTGTCTAATTATTGAAACACCACATAAACGTCTAGTGTGCGGTAGTGATCCTGACAGGCTTGCCTAACTAGATAGTCAATAGGGTTTGATTTAATCACCGATCATCATTAAAAGGCCAATCTTATTTAAGAACCTAGTGGCGTAGGAGCACCCTATTTAAGTCCCCTCGTGATTGTGAGTTCGCCACCCTAGTCCATTCTAACGGGGGTAGGGAGGAATTTAGAATCCTGACTACTTATCTAAGAGTTATTATCACCCTTATTAACTAGTAGAAGAAATAGATGGATTAGTGCATACCAGCAAAACCTGAGCTATATTTTATCATCTTATTCTTACATCTTTTAATTTAATGTCTTTTATTTATTTAGTTTAATCATTAATCTTCCAATCAATCATATTTATTTGCTTTCTGTTTTTAACTATTATGTGCTACTCTGATTTAATCACCCCATATGTTTGACACATTTAAGTCCATGAGGAACGAAACTTCTTATCATTAAAACTTGCATACGTCCTGTAATACTTGCAGTACTGTATTTAGTCTAGGTTGATTCCATGCTTTATTTATATCTTATTTTTATCACACCCCAGGCGACACCAACCTTGTTCTCAAGAGCATCATTTTTAGCATTTTAAGGTCGTCTCAATATCAACACTAACGTATCTCTCTCCAAAACACAAAGTGGTGTGAGTTGCCAATTATCTCCTTATTGACTACTTGGTCTAAAGATTCCAAATGCATGATTGTCTTGAACCATCATAAAACCTTCTCCACACAAAATGTCTAACTTTTTCTTTGAACTTTCCTCGATACTTATACAGAACATATTCCCAATTGAAATACCGGTATGTATCCTTGAAGTGGACACGTCTTCAAACATTCTTGGAACCTCATTCATGATGCTCCTAATGATTTATCTTATTCTTCACGGAAACTCACCAGGCCTAGTTGAGTACTCAATATCACGCTCTTAGGATATATTACTGTTTAAGACATATTACTGTTTATATAGCTTGTGTGCCTTAAAGTGTGTTAAGTGTGTAGCTTTTAGGTACATGATTGAAACAAGGTTTCAAGATGATTAGGGGAAGCCAAAAAGTAAATATAAACCCCAAGACAAGAGGTAATTGGAGCTAAAAGTCACTTTGGGAAGTTAGAGCGTTTGTTGGAGAATTCACAACGTCATATTGTTTTAGTCACCACGAATTATTGGTAATAGATATAGACCTGAATACTTTCGATTTGAAAAGATATTAAACTCAGTGTCGTGTGAGAGGTGGTGGAAGTCAATTCGGAGTTTGGTGTCGGTTGGGTGTGATAAAATAATGATTTAAAAGATAAGAACTAGCACCCTAACCAAACACGTTACTCACTACAAGTATCACAAGTCGTATGCAAGTTTTAATGATAAGTTAGATTCGTTTTCAGGGACTTAGTATGTTATACGAATGGATTAGAAGAAAGTGTAGTAAGTATTAGTTCAATGATTTTAACAGAAAATGAAAGTAAATATGAGTAATTGTGGAGAGAATAATGATTAACTCAAACTAATGCAAATAAATATAGATGTAAGAATAAGATGAGAAATATAGCTTAGGTTTGCTTATATGCACTTATCCTTATATTTCTTCTACTAGTTATAAGGGTGATTAAAGCTTTAAAAGTAAGTAGCCAGGATTCTATATTCCTCCTAATCCCCTTCTAGGTGGACTTAGGTGACGACCTAACAATTACCACGAGACTTGGGTAAGGGGATCCTGCGCAATGATCGTTGGTTAATCTCAAACCCTAATGACTATCTAGTTCGGAAAGCCCTTCCGGATCACAACCCCACACTAGACGTTTATGTTGTGTTTCAACAATTAGACACCCCTTCCAGGTGACCATCCAACTGCTATTAATGGGGTAGTCTATACTCGTGCACTAGCAAGAACTATGTACAATACATCAAAGCACATAAAACAAATATAAAGGTTAAGAAGCTCAATATATTTAAAAAGGTTTTTCCTAAACAAACTTAGATAGAAGAAAATAGAATTCAAGGATTATACATATACAAAACCCAGGCTTTGGGAAAATTAGTTTATGCTAGAAAGAGATAAACTAAAATAAAGATACATACTTCAACTTGCTTCTCTTGATGACTTCTAAGTGTAATAATAAATTAAGGACTAGGAAAAGACATGTTTACAATGATAAGAGGGTGTATTTATAAGGTGTTTAGATGACCCTATATCGAAATCTTGGAGTAGAAGGCAAGTAATTTGAGTCCAAGTCAACCACAAATTCGTTTCCTTAAATATAGGATAGGATAAACACTGTTCACTATTTTGGTCATATCTCCTTCGTTATTGGGCCAATTTTCGCCCACTTTATATAAAAAGAACTGCAGAGAAAAGATATATATATATATATATATATATATATATATATATATATATATATATATATATATAAATCATTGAAGGCTCGTCCAAAATCGCATGCGATTTCAAGTTATATTCACTTTAGTGGACATAGCTGCATAATTTCCAAATTCAACTCTACTTTAATTTATATATTGATTTATCTTGGATCTTCTTTCCTTAACTTCTTAGAATTTATTTGGTATCTAATTATATTCCATAAACCTTAAGAGCTTCACATTAACAAAAAAATAAAAAACCAAATATGCTCTAAAAGAAATAAACCATCAAATCAAGACATGAATTAAGAAATTATCAAATAATAGGGAAAATCCCTTAACAATTAATCAAATACACCTAAAATGATGTCTGCAACCTACATTAATATATCACAAATAGGGTGATATAAATATCCCCAACTCAAAGTTATATCGTCCCGATACAATAAAGATAAGAACAAAGGAAAGTCTCTAAATACACACCTAAGTCAATTAAGCACAGCGGGAAGAAGATTGTAGAATATTGATAATAAACTCAAAGAAACTACTCAGAAAATTTCATGTAATAATATTTACAAAATTAAATTACCTGTACACTTGTCATACAAACGATCAACACATTTCAAATTCAAGATCGGATTAGCCTTGCAATGCACGAAGGAGAGGTTCTTCACTTAGTATACCATGGAGGCTATAGATTATTCATCGAACTTTACTAGTATCCAAAGATCCATCTAACTGCTCTCTAATGGTTTGATTATTTCTAGATCACATAGCAATGAATCATAAGGTCTTTAAGGTTGTAATGTAGGCTTAGTGACGGTATGATCATATATTTGGATAATTTAGCGTGAGCTTTTGGCTCTCTCCTCACTAGCCCTCAACGAATCTCCCTAGAGCTTGAGTTACTCTCATAAAATGTTCTCACTCAACCCAATGATTTTGATGCACTAATTAGCATCCCCAATAACCTAACAATAAACTTTAAGATGGTCACATAAAAATCCCACTTTGCTGGTCCAAATCATATATTCTTTTCATATTTTTTTTTGTATTATAGCTATGACTCTCTTTCTTAATGTGAAATATCATGCTATTTTTTTCTCATAAATTTCTTTTCTTTTCTTTTCATACCATTTTTCATTTACTTTTACCCCGGCAAAGGGTTACAATAATAAAACAGTGAATCATCAATAAATATAGAGCACAAATACATAATCTCACAAACCCAACCCAATAATATCTCCCAAAATGGTGGACCCAACATCCCAAACCCAAGCTCTAAAATGACTGTTTATGCATCGCGATTCGTGTGTGGGTCATATGGAAAAGTCCTAAAATCTAAAGGGATGTGGCTTATAACATGGCTAAATAAAAAAGCTTTAGAAAGGCTAGAAGTGGCTGAGGATATAAATATAATAAATGGACAGCAAGCTAAAAGGCAACATGTGGCTTTTCAAAGAACCTCCTTAGTCACTTTATAAACTATGTAATTTCATTAATTTCTCACCTTTATCACGTTAGTTAAATGGGTTTATCAAATAGCTCGGATCTCACGGCCTACACATCCCTCAAGGCGCCCTAAGATCAAAATACTTCTATTGCATTGCTCACTAATCTTTTCTTTACTATCAATGTGTGTTTCTTGCTCATACTCAAAGCATACAAAATAATCAGCTAATAAACACATTACTTTCTATCATTAACTTACTAAGATTATGCTTTCAAGCTATTAAACACACTCTACATCTAATCATATGTATTAAAAAAATTAATTTCTTCCTAAAAACAGTAAAATCACATAAAAATGGAGAAGAGAGAAACAAATCCCCACCTCCTAACTCAAAAATGAGGCGTGCCCCTACGACTTGAAAAAAGACTCAATAAAGTAATTAAGAATAAGAAAATATTGCATATAGAGAAATGTTAAGGAAGAAAGAGAATATACTCTCGAGGCTAATGCCTCGCTTTATCCACATCCAAGATAGGATTTGGTGGATCTTTCGCGATGTCGTGCTTTAATTGCTCAAGGATCGTCATGTTGTGCACATAATTTTCTTTGATTTGTGCCACATCATCGGCCAAGAATGTTTGAGCTTCATCAACTTTATTCAATCGCTCCTCTACCCTTTCTTGCCAAATAAGATCCTCTTCTTTTGATTCTTCTTGTGGAGGTTTCTTAATTCCTACTCCTCTTAAGATTGTCTTGATCCAATTGTTGTTGATATTATTGCTTAATTTATACATCAATTTCTCTTCTTCACCCTGAATCACATTTTCTTTTCGTACAAGGCACGTGATCATAGTAGAATATTTCACATTAAATAACAAAAGTGGAGAGATCGCAAATCGCATCACCTCCTCAAAGATCAATGGTTCCATATCTACTTCTTCCCCTCTTAAAACACGATTCAAAAAGATGGCATTTCTCTTAGTTACATCTGAATTTTGTGTGTTTCCAAAGGCGTTTGGTGTGAGGAAATTGTGCCAAATTCTCATATCAGCTTGGAGATATTTGTAAGGTCAAGGTGCCTTCAATTGTCCCTTGTGTGATTGCACTTTTTCTTCATCTAATACATGCTCTAAAAGTTGATTCCATTAAAAAATCTTGATATTTTTCACCGCTTCTCTATACTTACATGGTCCAACCAATTTCTTGATCTGGAAGTGGTTTCTAATCTCTTCAACTGTAAAAGGAACTAACTTTCCTCTAACTGGAACATGACCTTCACTATCTCGGCTAAAGAAGCCTAAATAGAACTTGGAACCTAACTCCATACATAAACTTGAACGTTTCATCATGAATGTAGTCCAACCCAATCTCTCTCCCATCTCTAGAAGTCTCTTATAATCACTTTCTCCAACTTCTATTTCAAATATTCTATCAGTTGCAAAAGGCAAGTCCGGTAAATGTGTCTTCGCGGAAGCTAACAAGGCCTTTGAAGCTTCATTCATCTCGGGCATAGGAATCTCGATTTTAGAGGTTGTGGTGTCTTCTCTTGAAAGTTATAATCTTTTTTCTCTTTAAATTGACCACAGCCGGCTTTACTCTACTTTCTTGACATGTTTTACCCTTTTTCTCTGTACTAGAACTTAGACCTTTCTCAGTTGTTTTCTTCTCAATAGTACCCAATACCTAAGATTTCTTCTTTATCTCCCTAATAGTAGATAATTTTTATGTTCATTTCGTCATCTCAATTGACCTCCAACTCAAAACTTTAAACACTCTTGAAATTTTTACCCCTTGATTTTGGGTTGAGAAAGTGTTGTTTGGGTTAGAAAAGGTGTAAGGATGATGATTCTCTATGTGGGGATGAACTCTTGCTTGATTGGTATGGGTTTAAGAAATTTTTGGATAATATTTGGAAATTTTTGGGTTTTTATTCTTGGATTCTAGGTGTTTTGATTTGCTGTTGAATCTTATTTGTAATGATGCAGGGAAGGAATTGGATGTGAATTTATGGTGATTGAAGAGTGTTTTGATGTGTAGTGAAGGTTTGTAGAAGCTTTAATGGAGCTGGGAAATAGTTTGGGGAAAAAAGAGAGGCTTAAGGTTTTGATTTTCGTAGGTTTAACTAACCTCTTCTTTAAATCCTTCTTCTGGCGGCGCCGTGCGGTGCACCATGGGTAAGGTGTGGTGTACTGCAGAAATATTCAGTTCACCCATGCGCAACTGATGTCTCCCCATTTGTGATGATTTAATATTAGTTGGAGACATCATTTTAGGTGTATGTATTAGGTTATAGGTCGATTTTTACATGATTTAGTACACTTTCCTATTTTGTATCTTAATTTAATTATTTTTTGTTTTTAGAGCATATTGGGTTTAATTGTTTGTTAATTGTGAAGCTTTAAAGATATATGGTAATTAATTAGATGCCAAGTTAATTCTTAGAGATAAGGGAAAGAGGATAAACATGGAAATTAAAGATAAAGGCAAGAAATATGAAAAAGGAAAAGATAAAGTTGCCAAATAAATCTGAATTCCAGCAGCTACGAACATAAAAGTGATTATAACTCAATATTGGCTAGGAATTTGGAAGAATAGTATAAATCAAAGTTAAATAGATTTCCGAGACGATAAGTTTCAACTATTGGAACACGTCAAACATATAAGTATTGAAGAAGTTACGGCCAAAACAAAACAACATCAGAATCTTACATTTTCTCTATTTTAGGGTTATAAATTTGAGTTAGGCTTGGAGTCCAATATCTATCTTATACTCAAGAAACGTTTTAGGGTTTCCTATACCCTATAAATACACCCTCTTATCAGAAGAAACACATCCTTGGCCAACCTTAAGCCAAGAGTAAACTTACAACACAAGAAAAGAAGTCTGGAAAGAGCTGAACACCATATTATGTCTTCTTCAACCTTTAAATTTGTAATTTATTTCTTTTCTTCTATTAGTATGAACAAAATAATTTTAGCTTGAGATTTAGCATATATGTTTGAACCGTAGTTTTTCTATCTGATTTGGGATACTTTCGTATTTAATTGAATTCATGTTTTATTTTATGTTTATGTGTTGATTTAATGATTGTTTTCCTTGCTAGTGCACGAGTATAGGATTACCTTAATAGTACTTAGATGGTCGCCAGGAAGGGGTGTCTAATTATTGAAACACCACATAACGTCTAGTGTCCGATATTGGTCTTGACCACACTGATTCTAATTAGATAGTCATTAGGGTATGTTTTCACCACCATATCACCAATTGAAGGAATCGTACTGCTTAGGGCCTTGGTAGCGCTTGATAACCCTAAGTTTGGACTGCCTCGTGATTGTGCCGTAACCCCCTTAGTCACTCTCAAGGTCTAAGGTATGAAAATTTAGAATCTTGACTATAGTAATATCACATGATCCACCCTTACATGTTAGAATAAATAAGACTAGTGAGGATTACTTGCCAATATCTTAATCTAAATTCTCATATTTGTTCTTCGCTTATTTAATTTTCTGTCTTTTAATTTATTGGTTTAATTTTCTATTTCTCAAAATCAAACAAAAATCACTTTTCTTTTATTTTTCCTGCGTATTAATCTGATCTAGCTCTCATATCTTCACTTGATAATTTGCATAAGTTCTCTCTAACCTTCGTAGTCTTTGAGGAACGAATCTTATTTATTATTTAAAACTTGCATACGTCATGTATACTTGCATAACCGTGCTAGCCTAGGGTGTTTATTTGCGTTTATTTTATCTATTATTTTATCACGCCCTAGGCGACACCAACAAAGGTCTTGACGATACGGTTTAGGCATGAGGGTCTCGTAATGGACCCTAAATTCACATACAACTGTCACGGTTTTGGGTTGGTGTGGTGCACCGCGAAGGTCCTACCATGTACCGTAGATATGTTCTGTTCTTTACCGTGTCGTGGTCTGGCACGAGTGACGACATGGTTTGGTTCGTGAGCCTCGACGATGGACTGTAATTGTTGAACCGTGGTGACGGTTTTCTTCCTGCGGTGCACCGTGTCCTCCGTGCGGTGTACCGCACAAACTCTCTAGATGAAACCTTTGCTTCGCATGTGTACCTAAATTATTCTAGCGTCGTGACGCTTTTAAGGGTGCGGTGCACCGCAGTGATGGTGCGGTGTACCGCATGGTTCATCTGTTTTTCGCCTATATTTTTTGTTTCTTCTCCCGAACTCTATTTCCCAAGTACCTGTACATCAAAAACACTAATACCTTCCTCAAAACTACAATATCTACTAAAACCAACTAATCTGAACATAAACTAAAGGCATAAAAAAATTGCGGTTTGTCTTCCGTACAACACTTTTATTTAACGTCTTCCAAAGTTAGATGTGTCACCTCTATAAGGATTTCCGTATATAGCCTTCCCAACAACGAGCAAGGATATAAACATCTAATAATATGCATTTGGTACCCCTCGTAGGTATAATTTCTATCACTTTTGTCGAAACAACTTATGTGACGATACATGGACCGATCAACGAATCTTTGTGATTGTGCGACCTATTCTTTGGTTTGTGGGCTTTCCATACAACTTCGTGGCCGACCCTAATCTCACTCATTTGTCTAGTATCCACTGGATTTGTGTGGATTTCTTCTGTGACTCTCTTCCTAGTAGCGATGTGGATGACAGGTACGGTGGGATCTAACTTCCTTAGTTTCTTACCCCAGACATAGAATGTCTCTGATACATTTTTAGCACGGATGGTAACTGTTCCCTCTTGGAAGTTGATGATGCTTTCACTTGTGGCCAAGAAAGTCCTTCCAAGTATGATTGGAACCTTCTTATCTGCATCATAATCAAGAATAACAAAGTAGTAGGGATGGTGATATTACCTGCTTGGACATGAACGTCCTCCACTGTACCCCATGTCTTTGTCACTGAGCTATCCACAAATTGTAAGTTCACGAGAGCTTTTCCACCTTCTCGATGCCAAGCCTATCGAACACGGACTTAGTCATAAGATTCACACTAGAACCCACATCACACATGGCCTTTACTTTGAGCATACCACTTATTTGAATAGGAATATTAAAGCTTCCTGGATCTTTGAATTTGAGTGGTAACTCCTTTCAACTTTTTAAGACTCTCTCAGTATGATCCACAGTCTCCTTACTGGCTTCTACACTCAACCTCTTTCTCTGGAATAACTTGTGTGAATATTCTGTTATGGTGTAAGCTCTTTCTTCGCAATCTCAAGCATTTGGGCATTGATTTTCGCTAGACTATACGCCTCTACAAATGCCTTGAGTTCAATGTCAACCTTTCAATTTGTCTTCAGAATAGATGATGATATTGCTTGATCAATTGGAGGCGAGCCCACCTTCTCTTCTTCTTTCTTTTCTTGCACAACAGGTGCAACTTCGTCTTTCTGCTCTTTTGAGGCTTCTTCCTCTTTCTCTTTAGCTCCACTTGCTTGTAGTTCAATAACCGATCTAATTTCTTCTTGTATGTCCTTGATAAGATCTACAAAGTGCGATTATTCGGAGGAGTCAGTGTCTTTGGGGCTAGACTTGGTTGATTCTTCTTCTATTTCTAGAACTTGCACGACAATTTCTGCATAATGTGGTATTTCCTCTTTCTTTTCTATTTCAAGACAGATTGCCTTACAAGATTCGAACCCAACATTGTCATTGTCTCCTTCAGTGGCCTTCGCTTCTTTAGCTTCTATGAATTTCTTTATTTGATCTAACTGTGTGCTTAAGATCTAAGTTGTGGCCTCTTGTTCTTTGAAATTCTCATTATGTGTTTGAATGTTGTTCGTAACGAAATCCATGAAACTTTGTAATCTCTTCTCTGACACTACTCCTTCTTGAGGATATTGTGGTAAAGCATTATGAGCTAGATTATCAGTATAAACATCATTGGTTGGTTGTTGTGGAGGAGCTGGTCTATTATAACTCTGATTTCCTTGATAAGGACCTTGACCTCTCGATTGGTAAGTGTTGTTATGGGGACGTGGTTGGTAATTACCTTGATCTGCGGCCCCTTTCGGATTAGAATACTGCATACCAGATGATTTCTATTACCAAATTGGTAATTCCCTCGATTTGATATGAAGTATGGATTTCCTTCACACTCTTCCCATGTATGATTTGCTGCCTCGCACTGTGGAAAACCTTGTGCTTCTTGCACAACATTTTTTGCAGCTAAATTTTGTCATTTTTGTTGCATCTCAAGCTTTATCTCCTTGACTTGATTTTCTAATGTTGTTAACTTAGCTGATTGAGTAGTTTCTCTATTTAATCGAAGTGTGTCTTTGGTATTTGTTTATATAATACGTTCCATACCTTCTGCAGCTTTTGTAGGATCCATGGACACAAATCCTCTTCTTCCAAGATTATCTACCCTCAATTTACTTTCTGCATTAATACCTTGAAAAAACATAGCTACCTGTAAAGATGAGGTATAACCGTGGAGTGGACATCTTGCTAACTTCTGTTAAAATGTTGTACTTGCGTCTCCTACTTATTTATCATTCTCTTTGCAAAAACTAGCAAGCTCCATTTGATTTTTTAATCTCATACTACTTGGATAAAAACGGTTAAATAATATGGTCTGTAGTTCATCCCAAATGTTATTATGTTGGGGGTTGTCTATCTAGCCAATCACCAGCACTTCCGGTCAAGAAGAATGAAAACATATGACTGTACAGTTGCTCGGGTGTAATGCCAGGAGTAATATAGGCATCACAAATCAACATAAACGTCTGAATCACTCTTAAAAAATCTTGAATTTCTGCACCACTATAGTGTACATAACTCGTAAATTGACTGAGCATACATGGATCGGACCTGAACTTTATATTCTGGATCACTGGAGGACGATAACCTAATGGTTGAACTCGAAAAGGGGCTCCCAAGCCTGGAAGATCTTGTTCGTGACGTCGATCATTTCTTCCATCTCCTATTGGTGGTGCTATTACTTGAGGAATAGGTGATACCGGAGGAATAGGTATTCCTGGATTATTGTTATCGTTAAGATTATCCTCCGGTGGAATTGGTATATTCTCTTGGTTAGACATGGCTTCTCTTTTCTCATTCTCTTCTCTTAAATGTTTGATGTAAGCCCTAAAAACACTTTCGGGGTTCTCGATCATACACTAGAACCTGAGAGAGATAAAAACAAAAAGAAAGCGTAAATTGGAAAGATAATAAAAAACTACACTAAAAATTAAACGCACACGCTAACGAGACACAAGTCCCTGGCAGCGGCACCAAAAATTTCGTGGCTGGTAGGGCATGATAAAATAATGATAATAAAGATAAGAATTATCGCCCTAACCAATCACGTTACTCACTAAGATTCATTCTCAAAGACTTCATATGTTATACAAATAGATTAGCAGAAAGTGTAATAAGAATTAGCTCAATGAATTAAAAGACAATAAAGAAAATATGAATAATTCTGGAGAGGATAATGATTAATTTAAACTAATGCAAATAAAATAGAGATGTGAGAATAAGATGAGAAATATAGCTTAGGTTTGCTAATATGCACTTATCCTTCTATTTCTTCTACTAGTTATAAGGATGATTAAAACTCTTAAAGTAAGTACCCAGGATTCTATATTCCTCCTAAACCCCTTCCGGGTGGACTTAGGTGGCGACCTAACAATTACCAAGGGACTTGGGTTATGGGACCCTGCGCAATGAACGGTGATTAAATCTCAAACCCTAATGACTATCTAGTTAGGCAAGCCCTTCCAGATCACTACCGCACACTAGACTTTTATGTGGTGTTTCAACAATTAGACACCCCTTTCGGGTGACCATCCAACTGCTATTAATGGGATAGTCTATACTCGTGCACGAGCAAGAACTACAGTCAATAAATCAAAGCACATAAAATAAATATAAAGGTTAAGAAGTTAGAATCAATTTAAAAAATTCCCAAATAATCTTAGATAGGAGAAAATAAAATTCAAATATTATACATATGCATAACCCAATCTATGGGAAAATTATTTCATGCTTGAAAGAAATAAACTAAAATAAAGATACATACTGTTAAGTTGCTTCTCTTGATGATGTTTCTTGAGACTAAGGACTAATAATAAAGCAAGAACATGTTTAAAATGATAAGAGGGTGTATTTATAGGTGTATAGAAGACCCTAGGTCAAAATCTTGGAGTATAAGGCAAGTAATTTGAGTCCAAGTCCAACTCAAATTCGTTTCCTAAGATATGGGAGAGGATATACAATGCTCACTGTTTTGATCATATCTCCTTCGTTATCGGACCGCTTTTCTCCCACTTTATATCGAAAAGACTAAAACCAAATGATCTATCTCAATCTTTAAAATCTCGTATAAAATCGAATCCGATTTAAAGTTATCTTCACTTTAGGCTCGTCAAATAATTAAGCTCAAATTTATTTGGCAACTTTTCCTTTCCTAATTCAACATTTCTTCCTTTTATCTCTTGATTCCTTCTATATGTTCTTTCCTTAACTCCTTAGAATTGATTTGGAATCTAATTTTATTCCATAAACCTCTAGAGCTTCACATTAACACACAAATTAAACCAAATATGCTCTAAAAGTAATAAATCATCAAATCAAGACAAGAATTAAGAATTATCAAATAACGGGTAAAAATCCCTACCTAATTAATCAAATACACCTAATATGATGTCTCCAACCTAGATTAATATATCAAAAATAGGGAGACATCAGACCCGCACTCGAATCGCGATGCTAAGATAGTCGTTTTAGAGCTTGAGTTTGGTGTGGTGGGATACGATTATGGGAAACATTATTTGGACGAGTATTTTTTTAACTTACGTATTTGTGCTTATTTTAATGATGATTCACTTGTTATTATTGTAACCCTTTGCCGGGGTAAAATAAAAAAAGAAAAGTATTGGAAAAAAAAGAAATATACTGAAATAAGTAGCATGACATCTTACATCAAAAAGATAATCATAGCTAATTTACAAAAGAAAAAAGTATGAAAAAGATTATATGAATTGGACCGGCATAGTGGAAATTTTTATGTGATCATCTTGGTACTTTATATTGGGTTATTGGGGATGCGAATTAAGTTCATCAAATCTTGAGTTGAGTTAGAACAATTATGAGAGTAACTTAAGCTCTAGGGCGATCAGTTCATGGCTAGTGAGGAGAGAGCCAAAAGCTCACTCCACATTATCCAAATATACGATCATACCGTCCCTAAGCCTAACATTACAACCTTGAAGACCTTATGATTCTTAACTATGTGATATAGATGTGATTGAACCAACGGATAGTATTAGATAGATCCTTGGAGACTTTGTTATGATTGAACACTTTATAGCCCCTATATCAAACTAAGTTAAAGACTTATCCTTTGTGCATTGCAAAACTAATCTATTCTTGAAATCAAACCATGTTAATTGTTTGTATGATAAGTGTATATATGTGATATAGTTTGTAAATATTAATATATGAAACTTGCTAAGTAGCTGCTTTAGGATTATTATTTACATTCTTCCTCTCCACATGCTTATTTGACTTAGCTGATATATAATGTCACCCCTATGTTCTTAATTCATATTGTGTCAGGATGAGACAACTTAGAGTTGGAGGTCTAGATGTCTCCGTATTTGTGATATAATAATCTAGTTTAGAGACATCATTTTAGGTGTATTATGTGCTTAGTTTAGGGAATTTCCCTATTAATTATTAGTTTCTCAATGCTTGCATTGTTTTGGAGGTTTGTTACTTTTAGAGCCTTTTTGGTTTAATTGTGTGTTAAATGTGAAGCTCTTAGACACAATGAATATATTAGACGCCACATGGATGTTAAGGAGTTAAGGATAGAAGATCCAAGACAAAATCAAGAGTTGAAAGGAAAGAATTTTGTTTTAGAAAAGTGCAAAAGTTGCCAAACGTTGTTGTCTATTTGTGAAAATGTGTAGTATTTTCAATGCTGCATATAATCGACAAGAATTTGAAGGAGCCCTTTAATATCAAGAAAGGACTTTGATTTCGGACGCGTGGCAACTGAAATCAAGCGATTTGGAGTTGTAACAAAGGAGGTATGATCATTATGGGCCAACCAGTCCACTTTCTAAGGAAAACGAGTTTGAGTTGGATTATGACTCCAAAACATAATCCATGACTTAGAAATTTCATCCAAAACCTATATAATATCAGTATGTGACCTTAGAAACTTGTCCTTGCCTTCATAGCTGATGTCTCCATATATTTGATATATTAATCTATACTTGAGACATCATTTTAAGGGTATTTAGCATTTAATTTTGGGATTTTTTCCGATTTATTCATACTTTGCACTTTCTTGTATTGTTTTAGGTGTTTTACTATTTTATAAGATTTTACGCATAATTTGTGTGTTATTTGTGTAGCACTTAGGTATATGGAAGCTATTACACCTATGGAAACTAATTTGAAGTAGAAAAGTAAAGGAAATCCCTTAGTCAAAGTCAAAAAGGAAAAGTTTGGATATATTTGAAAAGTAAAGAATCTATCATGCTGGAAAAACGTTCACTAATTAAATTACTATAGAAAATCAGTCACAAATTTGGAGGAGGGGATATGACCAAATCAAAATTTGCAAAGATTTATCTTGTCCTACATTTTAGGAATACGAATTTTGGTAAGATTAGGACTCCTTAACTTGGAGATTACTCCCTATTTCGACCAAAGACCTATATATATATATATATATATACACATTCCTACCTTAGAGAAATCATCCTTGATCTGTCCTTAATCAATATTACACCAAGAAATCATTTGAAGCAAGTGAAAAAAAGACAAGAAGGAGTTGGAAGCTATTCATGGCATTCCAACCCTTCACCTTTGTAATTTATTTTCTTTCATTCTCTAGTATGAACTAATTCCATTTAGCTTGAGATTAGCATATGGATTTGAACCCTAGACTTGTTTTATATCTATTTTAATTTGGCATGTCTTTTTACATATAATTGAAATTAGTAGTGATTACTCTGTTTTTATTACTTTGATATATTGTCTGTAGTTTTTGCAGTGCGCAACATATAGGATTACCATAGTAGTTGGATGGTCACTAGGAAGGGGTGTACAATTGTTGAAACACAACATAAACATCTAGTATGCGGTAGTTATCTTGACGGGCTTGCCTAAATAGATAGTCACTAGGGTTTGAGATTAACCACCGATCATTGCGTAAGGTATCCTTACCCAAGTCCACTGGTAATTGTTAGATCGCCTCTTAAGTCCACCTAGAAGGGGGTTGGGAGGAATATAGAATCCTGGCTATTGGGTATCACACAATTATCCCTTAGATAAAATTATAAAACAAGGCTAGCGGGGATTACTTGTTATATCTCAAGCTAAACTCTCATACTATCTCTCCTTTCTCTTGTTTGTTTTCTTTTTATTATATTATTTGGTTAATTGTTTAGGAGTCTTAAAAACCAAACAAACATTTCAGATTCTTTTAACGTATCATTCTTCTATCTTCTTTCATTTGCACTTTATACTTGCATTAGTCCTAGCTAACTTTCGTAGTCCCTGCGAATAAATTCTATCTATCAACTAAACTTGCATACAATCTACGATACTTGTAGTGAGTAACGTGATTGGTTTGGGTGTTTAGTTCTTTTAATATTTACATCATTATTTTATCACGCCCTAACCTCCACAAAGTTTTTGGCGCCGCTGCCGGGGACTACATCGTTAGTCCTTGTGATTTTTTTAGTGTTCAAATTTTAGTTAGTTCTATTTTACGTTTTTTTAATTCTGTCTATTTCTGTTATTTAGATGGAAAGTCCGAGAAATCTTGAGCTCCCCATCTTATTCTGAGTGAAACAAAGAGGACTCCGCACTCCAAAAATCCAAGCCATTAAATTCAGGCGTGATAGAACAATTTTTTCGAGTTATGGTCGATTTAGTGGTGCTGCACAACAGGATCCGGTTCGTTATATTCAGATATTCATACAGATCTGTGATGCCTACATCATTAAAGGTGTCACAAAGAAATAGATGTACTACGTTATGTTCCAATTCTTTTTGACCGAAAGTGCAAGCGATTGGTATGACTACCAACACCCTGATCCAATCCTAGATTAGGATAGACTCCACGCAGATTTCCTAGGTTGATTCTATCCGATAAGCAGGCGTTTCAAAGACATGTTGGAGTTAGATAAATTCATGCAAGAAGAAGGGGAAAGTTTTGGTGAAGCGTGGTTAAGCAAGTTGTCCATGCCACGTCGCCTCTCCCGAATATCAATTAACCATGTTCTATGGAGGACTCAACAGCGGGTTGAAGGCAAAGGTAAATACCTTAGAAGAAGGAAGTTTTGTGTTATTAGATCTTGAAGATGCTCGTATCACCATGGAAAGAGTTATTAAAACAGAAAGAAGTTGGCCTTTAGAGACAGAAGAAGAAGATTCCTTAGCAGAATACGGATCGAAGAGTTAAGCCAACAGCTCCAAGAATTACAATCACGTTTAGAGAACGGTTTCATAGCCCAGGTGAGCTAGATAAATACAATACCTTCATGTCCTGGTTGTGGAGAAAATATTCATTCATGGGAGAATTGTATTAATAATCCATCCTCGATTTCCTTCGTATCTCATCAAAGAGTCCATTACTCGAATGGTCCTTATCATACTCTAGGAAATCACGCTAATTATTACTCCCCGAAGAATCAGAGTTGGGTCGGAAATCAAGGTAACTACTATCAAACTCGACCTCAGAATTATTATCATCTAACTCAACCACAACCAATCTATCAACAAATTCGAAATTATGAAGTTCAAGCTCCACTTTACAGTCCATATTTAACGCAACAAGCCACCTATTATAAACCTCCACAACAACCTTCAGTAAACAATTTGGAACAAAGTCTAGATAAATTAGTGGATAGTATGAAGGAAAGCATGAAGGTGAGTCTACAGAGATTTAAAGAACATGAGAAGGTTATCAAGCAACTATAGTCACAAATTGCTAGTGCAATACAAACCAGGCCAAAAGGGAAACTTCCAAGCGCTACTGTAAATCCTCAAGATGATGCTTGTCATGCGATTGGATTGAGAAGTGGAAAACAATTACCTCTACCCAGAGTGGAAGAAATAGAACAACCAAAAGAACCAGCCCCTATACCTGAAGAGGTGGTTGAAGAAACAGTTGAAGATAAAATCAAAGAGGTAATTGAACCAAAGAGTGTACCTATAGAGAAGATAGCAGAAAAGAAGAAAATATTAGTGTTAAACAACACACATCCTCCATGACAATTCCCATCACGTGTTAAAAATAAGAACAATGAAAAAGAATTCAAGAAGTTCCTTGAAATGGTGAGCAAATTAGATATCAACATACCATTTGTAGAAGCTCTCAAAAGAATGTGAAAATATCTTAAATTCATGAAGGACATTCTTTCTAACAAACGAAGTTTAGAAACTGGGGATATGATTGGATTGCTTGAAGAGTGTAGTGCTATATTTCAAAGCAAGTTTACACCCAAGTTACAAGATCCCAGAAGTTTCACAATCCCCATTGCCATTGGCAAAGGATGGACCGGTAAAGCTTTATGTGATCTAAGCGCGAGTATCGATCTCATGCCAAAGTCCTGTTCGAGAAGCTCAACATAGGTAGTACGTACTTCAGTGGTATTACAAATGGCGGATCGATCCCTCTCCCAACCAGTAGGTAAAATTGAAGATGTTTTAGTTAAAGCTGGTGGTTATATATTTCCATGTGATTTTATTATTCTTGACTACGACGCGGATAAGAATGTCCCCATCATTTTGGATAGACCATTCTTATCCATGGGGCGTACACTAATAGATGTTGAGAATGGTGAATTGATCATGAGGGTCTAATACGAACATGTGAGATTCAATGTGTTTAAGTGGTAGGTCCTGGGTGTTATAAAATAAAGCAATAAAATAGAGGAACTATTGTACCGCAAGTGTGCGGTTGTCCAGGTAATACTCCGATAATCGGGTTTCGTTCGCATGGAAGGATATTATAACTCTATTAGTAATCATAAAGTAGGAATAATTGTTTAATGAAAAAGTAAATAGTAAGATTTTTGCTTTGGTTTTGCTTAAAGCTAAGACGCAAGAAAATAACGTACTAAATTAATTAACTGAAAAAATAATAAAGCAAATAAATAAGCGTAGACGCAAATATGAGAAGGAGTACTTGAGTCTCGCAAGGGTTTCACCTAACCTATCTAATTAATGTTTCTGTTAAGGGATAAACTGGTATTATTGTGCTAGTCGAGACTCTAATCTCTCCCAACCCCCGTCAGGGTGGACTTAGGAGCTATGCTACAGTACTATAAACACCATCAGGGTGATTATATCTACTTTCGAACGGTTTTAGTTTGTTACCTCATTGGATGCATGGTTAGTCAAGCCCATCAGGGTCATTGGTGAATACTACGCCTCTATTATCAAGGTCTGTAATTAAACCCCCCGTCAAGGTGATCACTTTTCCACTTAAGTGAATAGCCTAATTACTAAGCCCTAAGTTTGATTCATGACTTCAAAATTAGTATTTGAAAACAAGATAATAACCAACACAAATTACCTAATTTAATTTAAATAAATCAATCCCAAATTCAGAAAACAGAAATTAAATAGAATTGGGTTCAACCCATATAGCGATTCTCAAGGACAAATGGAAATTAGCTCATGTTTTAGTTAAAAACTGAAATAATATAAAATAAATACATGTTCCTAAATTACTAAAATAAATGAAAGAACCTAATTGGGGTGTTCGATTGACTGTAGTTGGAAGAAAGGAATTCTTCCAGCTCTAGCTTCTCCTTCTTCCTTCTGCTCTTGACTCTCTCTTGAAGCGTATGAAAATAATTTGATAAGTGGTATGTAAAAAGGAGGTCTAATGATCTATTTATAATAAAAATAAGGAATGATATTTTTACTTTATCGATATAATTTAAATAATAAAAAACACGAGTTCATCTTTTTTATTTCCTATAACTAGTGTACAACCCTTTGTAAAACGGTTGTAGCATTCGCATATCAACTCCAAATCGACTCATTCCAAATGCAAAATATTCCTGGTGTCACCTAGGGTGTGATAAAATAATAGAATAAATAACATAAATAAGAACCATATACTAGCACGGTATTGCAAGTATTACAGGAAGCATGCAAGTTTTAATGATAAGAAGATTTATTTCTCAGGACTTAAATGTGTTAGACAGATTGGTAATTAAATCAGGGTAGCAATTAATAATTAAAAGACAGAAAATAAATATGATTGATTGAGAGATGAGATTAAAAACTAAACAAATTAAAAGACAACTAATTAAATATGAGAGAAATAAGATGAGAGAATATAGCTTAGGTTTTGCTAGTATGCACTATTCCTTCTATTTCTTTCTATCAGTTCAGTTTATAAGGGTGATAATAGCCCTTGGATAAGTAGTCATGATTCTAAATTCCCCATATCCCCGGAGAAAGAACTAGGGTGGCGACCTCACAATCACGAGGGGACTCAAATAGGTTGTTCCTGCGCTACTAGCTTCCTAGATGAGACTGGCCTACTAATGATGATTGGTGAACCCTTATGACTATCTATTTAGGCAAATCTTGTCAGGATTAATTCCGTACACTAGACGTTTATGTGGTGTTTCAATAATTAGACACCCCTTCTGGGTGACTATCTAACTACTATTAGCACAGCCCTAAATTGACCAGGTTTAAGACAAACAATAAATCAAAGCACATAAAACAAATATATGGTTAAGTAGCTAGAATAAATTTAACACATATAATTCCAAAAGAAACTTAGATAGAACGAAAATAGAATTCATACATTATACGTACTGAAAAACAAATCTATGGAAAAATTAGTTCATATCTGAAGGAAATACACTAAAATAAAGATACATGAATGTCATCTTGCGCTCTTGAATACTCTAATGATATGTAGAACTTATGAACTAGTTGTAGAAGGCAAGGATTAAACCTATGTCTTGGAGTTGAGCAAGGATGATTTGATAAAGGTTTAAGGGTGTATTTATAAGGGTCTAGGAGACCCTGAAACGTTTTCTTGGAATGGAAGACAAATAATTTGATCTAGTCCAACTCAAATTCGTAACCCTAAAATATAGAAAAGGTAATAATCTGCCCCTACTTTGTTTTGGCCGTAGCTTCTTCATTTCAACTCCGATTGACACGTTCTTTATATCGAAACTGATCGCCTCGGAAAGCTCTACACTTTTGCTCAGACCATTCTCCCAAATTCCTAGCCAATCTTGAGTTATGATCACTTTTGTGGACGTAGCTGCTTGAATTCAGATTTACTTGGCAACTTTATCTTTCCATATCTATCATTTCTTTCCGTTATCTCCAATTTCCATGCATATCTTCTTTCCTTTATCTCTTGGAATTGATTTGGCATCTAGTTAATGACTATATATATTTAAAGCTTCACACTAAATAAATAAATTAAACCAAATACGCTCTAAAATATTAAATCATCAAATCAAGACAAGAAATAATGAAATACAATATTTCATGAAAAAGTCGATTAAAGAATTCCAAAAACACTAAAAATGATGTCTCCAACTACGATTAAATCATCACAAATAGGGAGACATCAAGACCCCCAACTCAAAGTTGTATCGTCCCGATACAATAAAGATAAGAACAAAGGGAAGTCTCTAAATACACACCTAGGTCAATTAAGAACAATGGGAAAGAAGATAGCATAATATATAGAATATACATAAAGCAACTACTCAGAAAATTTCATGTAATAATATTTACAAACTACATACCTCCACACTTGTCATATTTCCAATCGACACGGTTTAAATTCAAGATTAGATTCGCAATGTAAAAAGGAGGGGATCTTTACTCAGTTCCTTAAGGAGGATATAGATTGTTCAACGAACTTTACTAGTATCCAAAGATCCACTTAACTACTCTCTATTGTCTCAATCACTTCTAGATTACATAGCAAAGAATCATAAGGTCTTTAAGTTTGTAATTTTGGCTCAGGGACGGTATGATAGTATATTTGGATAATTTAGAGTGAGCTTTTGGCTCTCTCCTTACTAGCCATCAATGAATCGCCCTAGAGTTTGAGTTACTCTCATAAAATATTTCTCACTCAAACCAATGATTTTTTTTTGATGCACAAGGTAGCATCCCCAATAAAACAATTAAAGCATAAAGATGATCACATAAAAAATCTACTTTGCCAGTCCAAATATATATATACTCTTTTAGAATCATTTTTTTTATTTATAGCTATGACTCTCTTTTTTATGTTGAGACATGATGCTATTTTTCTCATAGATTTTTTTCTTTTCTTTTCATGCTTTTTAACTTTTTTTTTCATTCACTGTTACCCCGACAAAGGGTTATAATATCATAAACCACTGAATCATCATCAATATAGAACTGAGCACAATTAATAAGCTCAAAAATCCCAACCCTATAGCAATTCCCATAATGGTGGACCCACCACCCCTAACTCAAGCTCTAAAACTATTGTCTATGCATCGCGATTCGAGTGCGGGTCATATGGAAAAGTCCTATAATCTAAAGGTTTGTGTCTTATAATGTGGTTAATAAAAAGGCTTTAGAAATGCTAGAAGGGGCTGAGAAGGATATAAAATAATAAATATATGGACAACAAGCTAAAAGTCAACAAGGGCTTATGAAAGAGCTGCCCTAATCACTTTCTAAACTATGCAATTTCGTTATTCTCTTACCTTTAGCACGTTCATCAAATGGGTTTATCAACTAGCTTAGATCTCACGGCCAACACACGACTCATGGCTCCCTGAGATCAAACATACTTTCTATCGCACTGCTAAGTAATCTTTTCTTTACTATCAATGTGTGTTTTCCTTCAAATACTCAAGCATACAAAATGAAATAGCTCATAAACATACTACTTTATATCATTAATAAACTGAGCTTATGCTTTCAATCTACTAAACATACTCTGCATCTGTATCAAAAAATTTAATTTCTACCTAAAAACAGAAAATCACAGAAAAATGGAGATGAGAGACAACGAATCCCCACACCCCCAACTCAAAAATGAGATGTGTCCCCACGACTCGAAAAAGACTCGAAACAAAAATTGATATTAGCAGATAAAGCATATACAGAAATGGTAAGGAAGAAAGAGAACATACTCTCGAGGCTATTGCCTCGCATTATCGACATCCAAGATAGGATTTACTGAACTTTCTTTAATTGCTCAAGGAGTGACATGATGTGCACTTTATTAGCTTTGATTTGTACCACATCATTGGCCAAGGAAGATTAAGCTGCTTCGACTTTAGTTAATCTCTCCTCTACCTTCACTTGCCAAATACGATCTTTTTCTTCTTTTGAAAGTTGCATAACTCCCGCACCTCTCAAAATTTTCTTGATCCAAGCATTGTCAATATTATTACTCATCTTAAACTCTAGTTTCTCTCCTTCACCTAGAATCACATTTTCTTTCCGAACAAGACACGTGATCATAGTAGGATATTTCACATTAAATAACGAAATGGGAGAGATCGAAAATCGCATCACCTCCTCAAAGATCAATTGTTCCACATCCACTTCTTCTCCTTTCAAAAAAAAATTCAACTAGATTGCGTTCGTCTTAGTTACATCCGAATTTCTTGTGTTTCCAAAGGCATTAGTTGTAAGAAAGTGGTGCCAACTCTTGTATCCGGTTGGAGATATTTGTAAGGCCAAGGTGCCTTTAACTCTCCCTTATGTGACTGTACTCTTTATTTATCTAAAACATGCTCAAAAAGTAAACTCCAATCGAAAGTCTTGATATTGTCCACCGCTTCTCTATACTTACATTATCCAACCAAATTCTTAAACTGGAAGTGGTTTCGAGTCTCTTTAACTGTAAAAGGAACTAACTTGCCTCTAACTGGAAACCAACCTTTACTATCTCGACTAAAGAGGCTTAAATAGAATTCGGAAACTAACTCATGGCATAAATTAGAACGTCTTACCATGAACGTAGACCAACCCAATCTTTCACCGATCTCCAAGAATCTCTTGATCTCTCCTTTACCAACTTCTTCTTCAAATACTTTCTCATAAGCAAAAGGAAGTTCCTGTAATTGTTTCTTTGCAGAAGCTATCAGGGCCCTTGAAGCTTTCTCTTTTTCTTTGGGTGTAGGACCTTCGATCTGTAGAGGTTGTGGTGTTTTCTTTACGAAAGCTGGAACCTTTTTGCCCATTGAATTAAACAAGCTAGCTGACCTCTTTTCTCTTCACTTGTTTTACCCTTTGTGTTGGAACCTGAACTTTTCTCAATTGATTTCTTCTCAATAGAACCCAATACCTTACTTTTATTCATCTCCCTCATAGTAGATAATGTTTTTGTTCTCTTAATCATCTTAATTAACCTCCAACTCAAAGCTTTAACCACTCTTGAAATTTGAAACTCTTGATTATTGGTTGAACAAGCTTTATTTGGGTTAGAAAAGGTGTTTTGATTATGATTCTCTATATGGGTAAGATGGATTCTTGATGGATTGGTATGGATCTAAAAAATTGTAGGACGAATTTTGAAAATTTAGGCTTTTGATTCTTGGATTCAATGTGTTTTGGTATGGTTTGGGTGGTTGAATCTTTTTTGTAATGATGTGGAGAAAGGATTGATGTGTTTTTATGGTGATTGGTTAGTGTTTGGATGTTTGGTGAAGGTTTTTTGAAGCTTTAATGGAGTTGGGAGAGGTTTGGAGAAGAAATAGAGGATTAAGGATTGAAAAATTTCGGAATATAACTAACCTCTTCTTCTTTATAACCTAAAAGACGCACTTTCTTTCTCTCCAGCGACGCTGGCCGGCATACCGGTCATATGACCGGCTTACCGGTCGTAGACCGTGCCGACCATCCCGCCCACGGTTTTTCATGATAGATCTCGGCAATAAACCCAATTTCACAAACCGTGCCACGGTTTTTCTTCGGGCCAGTATACCCGTGGTGTGAGCGGCTTACCGGTGGTCAAGTTTTTAGAAAATCTTCGTCTCGGCATGGAACCTTATTTCACAAACCGTGCCAAGGTTTTTTTTTGACCCACCGGCATACCGATAATTTCATCGGCTTACCAGTGAGCTGATCAGAATGTGCTCAAAAATTTATTTTTCCTCCCGAACTCGATTTATTTAATACCTGACATCAAAAACACTAATACCTTTCTCAAATATGCAATATCAACTAAAACCAACTAAACTAAACATGAATTAAAAACATAAAAGTTGGGGGTTGTCTCCGGTACAACACTTTTATTTAACATATGTTAAAGTTAGACGTGTTACCTCTATCAAGATTTAAGATTATAGCCTCCCTAACAACGAGAAAGGCTATGAACGTCTACTAATCTCTGTTTGATGCCCCTCTTGGGCCTGATCTCTATCACTTTCGCTGATACAACTTTAGTGATTACAAATGGTTCCATCCACGAGTATTTGTGACTTCGTGGCCTATTATATGGTTTGTGGGCTTTCCATACAACTTCATGGCCGACCCCAAACATAATCTTTGGCTTAGTATCCATAGGCTTTGCGTGGATTTTTTTCCGGGACACGATGATTGAAAGACTGTGGATGATAGGAATGGTGGGATCTGACTTCCTTGGTTTCTTACCCCAAACATGGAATGTCTCGGATATATTTTTAGCATGGAGGGTAACTGTCCCTTCCTGGAAGTTGATTATGCTCTGACTTGTGGCCATGAAGTGCCTTCCAAGTATAATTGGAACCTGCTTATCTGCATCGAGATCAAGTATAACAATGTCAGTAGGGATGGTGATATTACCTGATCGGACGTGAACATCCTCCACTGTTCCCCATGTCTTGGTAACTGAGTTGTCAGCAAACTACAACTTCACTGGAGCTTTCTCTGCTTTCTGAAGTCCAAGTCTATCGAACAAGGACTTTGGCATAAGATTCACACATGAACCCACATCACGCATAACTTTCATCTTGAGCGTACCATTTATTTGAATAGGAAGATTAAAGCTTCCTGGTTCTTTGAGATTCAATGGTGACTCTTTCTCTACTTTTCTCGAGACTCTCGCAGTATGAGCCATAGTCTCTTTCGTGGCTTCTACATTCGCTTCTTTTTCTGGAATAACATGCGTGAATACTTGTTGCGGTGTAAGCCCTTTCTTTGAATTCTCAAGCATTTGGGCATAGATATTTTCAGGAGTATACGCCTCTACAAATGTCTTGAGTTCAATGTCAAGTGGAGGTGGTACATGTCTTAAAGGACCAAGTGGTGGATCTATTGCTTCTTAACGTTCTGCCATAGCTCTTCTTCAGGCTCTCTTTTCTCTAATACGTTTGTTATAAGCTCTGAAGCTCCTTTCGGGCTCTGCAAGAGGAGGCCAAGGATGCACTGCTAAAACCTGAAAAGGACTAAAACAAACCAACAAGCGTAAATCTGGAAAAATTTAAAAAAAATAGAAAATAAAAATTTAACTAAAAACTACTACTACGAAAAATAAATAACCCACACGCTAACGAGCCACAAGTCCCCGGCAGCGGCGCCAAAAACATGGTATCGCCAAGGTTTTGATAAAATAATAGAATAAATAACGCAAATAAGAACTCTAGACTAGCACGGTAGTGCAAGTATTACAGGTTGTATGCAAGTTTTAATGATAAGAAGATTCATTCCTCAGTGACTTAAATGTGTCAGACATATGGGTAATCAATCAGAATAACAACTAATGATTAAAAGATAGAAAATAAATATGATTGATTGAGAGATGAGATTAACAACTAAATAAATTAAAAGACAGCAAATTAAATATGAGAGAAACAAGATGAGAGAATATAACTTAGGTTTTGCTAGTATGCAGTAATCCTTCTATTTCTTTCTATCAGTTCAGTTTATAAGGGTGATAATAACCCTTAGATAAGTAGTCAGGATTCTAAATTCCCTTTATCCCCGGAGAGCGAACTAGGGTGGAGACCTCACAATCACGAGGGGACTCAAATAGGGTGTTCCTGCGCTACTAGGTTCCTAGATGAGACTGGCCTACTAATGATGATTAGTGATTAGAATAAAACCTAATAACTATCTAGTTAGGCAAATCTTGTCAGGATTATTTCCATACACTAGACGTTTATGTGGTGTTTCAATAATTAGGCATCCCTTCCGGGTGACCATCTAACTACTATTAGCACAACCCTATATTGATCAGGTTTAAGACAGACAATAAATCAAAGCACATAAAACAAATATATGGTTAAGTATCTAAAATCGATTTTTAACATATAATTCCCAAAGAAACTTGGATAGAAAGAAAATAGAATTCATAGATTATACATAATGCAAAACCCAAGCTATGAGAAAATTAGTTCATACCTGAAAGAAATAAACTAAAATAAAGATACATGAATCATAAACTCACTATGTACCTAGGAATCACGGGGACTTTACGGTTTTAGCGTAGGGTTAGGGACGGTGTGGTATGTATATTTGGTAAATTTGAATCTCTCCTCACTTACCATCAACAACTGTCCAAGAGCTTGAGTTTATACTCGACTATTGTTCTCACTCAACCCAGTTGACGCACTAATTTAATGTCCCCAAATTAACCCAATAAGTACTAAGATGATTTCCGAAATTTCCATTTTACCGGTTACTTTATTCTTTTTGTTTTTCCTTTTTTTGTTTTCTCTTTTTTTTCAAGGATCCTGGAAAAGGGTTACCAAAAATATATCATCGAGATTTGTGCAGTACTACAAACACATATAATTCCCTCCCAATGTAATTTCCCAATAATGAAACCCACCACCCCAAACTCAAGCTCAAGACAAGAAGTCTCAGGATCGTGATTCAAGTGCGGGTCATATGGAAATGCCTAATAAACTAAGGGGACATGGGCTTATATCGTGCCGACAAAAGAAAGGCTAAAAGGCTAAAAATGGGGCTTAGAAGGATATAATTAAATCATGGGATATAAAGCGAAAAGGTTTCAAATGGCTAACAAAGAACTGCCTTCTATCATTTCCTAGTTACATAGCTTGCCTCTAGTTCATACCTAAGTGGGTTCTTTAGTAATTCGGATTTCACATTCTACAAACCACACAATTTCCTTAAGTACAAGTTTACTTGTTTTGCATTGTTCATTAATTTTTTTTCTATCAATTACCTAATGTTTGCATGCAATTAGAGTGAGTTTTATACTAACTACTAAAGTATACTATTTTCTATCATAAATTCAGACAAAGTATGCTTAATGGGGACATTTAAAATACTCTACAGTCAAACACAACCCTAATATTAATTTTATTGAAAGCAAATAAAACATATAACACATAAAAATTGGGATGAGGCAACTAACCCCACCCCAAACTCAAAAATGAGTTGTGTCCCCATGACTCGAAAAGACTTGATTAAAACAATTAAACTAATATGCACTCCTAAATGAGAAAAGGATAGGAAAACGAATCTTAACCGGCACGAGGCTGGTTACCATTGTTGCGTTCAGTCTGGGCTCCTTTTGTAAGTAATGTGAAGGCGGCATGTTGGATGTTGCTCACCCCAAGTAGCATGTTTTGCATAAGCTCCAACTCTTTTTTGACTTTTCCCAAGGTTGCAATCATCGCATCTTGTTTCTCTTCTAAAACTGTTATTCGGTCCTCTAACTCATTTCCACTAACCGCCTTCTTCTTGCATGGAGGAATTCTAGGATTCCTCATATCTTTTGTAGCTTCCTGGTGGTCCTTTGTGTGTTCTAAAATAAATGCAATAAGTAATTGAACCACAACCGCAAGCGTACGGTTGTCCCAAGTAATAATAGTGATAACAGGATCGTTCGCAGGGACGGTTTGGTTAACTACAATACTTATCAAGTAATGAATGGTTGCACTTATGAAAGTAATTTAAACATGTAATAGTTGATTGTTTGGTTTTATAGTTCCTAAGATGATTAAGACTAATATGAAAATGTAAATAAATGACAAGACGCAAATAATAAATAGCTAGACGCAAGAAAGGGAAGGCAGTACTCGAGAAATGCAAGGGGTCCTCCTAACTCTATTTCATATCATATGTTGTTTAAGGGTCAAATCGGTCAATTAACATTGGTCGGGATTCGAGAGTCTTTGTACCCCCGTCTGTGTGGACTACAAAGCTATACTAGAGTGTCACTAGTCCCGTCAGGGTAAATATGATCCACTTTTGAATGATTAAGTTTATATTACCTCATTGACCCTAAAATTAACTATGCTCGTCAAAGTCAAATAGTTTATACCTTATATTGAGTAATTAATTCCATACCTAAACCCTCCGTCAGGATGATCCACACGCCACATTTGTGGAATAGCCTAGGTACTAGCACCTGTTCTTAGTTAGCTACTCCAAAAACAGTAAATAATCATAAATTACCGAATAATGTAAATGACCCAATTCGATTTAATCCATAAAAACCCAAATTCAAACATATGAAATTCAATAGTTTTAGGGATCACCCATTAAGCATTCTCAAGTACTAAAAGGATTTAGCTCATAATTAAAGGGAAAACAAATACTATATTAAAAGACGAATTCATATTGTTTTACAGAAAGACTTTAAAGAAAAACCTAATTCCGGAATTGAGTTAGCTGTGAGTTGGAGATATAGACAGTCTCCAGTTCTCTAGCTTTCCTGCTTCCTTGCTTTGACTTCTCTCTGATGTTTTTTTTTGTAAAAAGTGAATTGTGTGTAAAATAGAAGTCAAAAGCCCCTTTTATACTTATAAATTCGGACTAGGCCTTTAGGTTAATAATTAAATGAAAGAATAAGGGCCCAAGTCCACTATCTCAACCCAAAATCCCGTAACTGCTGCATCACCTTCACTAAAACAGCTCTAGCCGATTCGTTATAACTCTGATTGACCTGAAATCACTTGCTAAATTTCCGTAACTCGATAAGGAACATAATCTCTTCAAAGGTCAGTGGATAAATCAATTCGTAAGTGCCTAGAAATCAGCAATCTTTGGCCTGTTTTCCAGATTTGCATCTCCAAAATATAATTCTTTTCGGGATTTATCTTCAAGCTTTGACTCCGTATCACGATCTTTGACTTTCTTCTCGGATTCCTCTCTAGCTAATATTCAAAACCTACAAACTTTTCACTAAAATACACAAGATTACGCGCAAAAGTATAATAAATTAAAAATGCTAGAAATAAAAGAGGAAAAAATAGATTATTGCATATTTAGTCCAAAAGTCTATCAAAATAAACGAATAAACACAAAAAATGATGTCTCCCAAGGGCATAAAATTAGAACATTTAGGGAGACATCACTTCCTCATGGGCATACTCAATTGATTTTAATGTCATCTCTTCCCCTTTTTCTGTAGGCTCAACCTCTTCGTTCTTGCATGGTATTTTTTCTTCTAAACACATGGCAGTTCTGGTGCACGGGAACTTGAAATTTCTTTGAATAATTGGGGATTTTTCGAATTCCATGATAGTGTCATAAATCACACGGGCAACATCAATTTATTTCTTCTTTAGAATACACTTTATAAAAATAAGATGTTCCTTTTTTAACTCAGAAGTATGAGTGTTGCCAAAGAAGGTAGGGACTATAAAACGGGACCACACTTTTGCACAAAGTAATAAATTGCTACTATATACTTAGCCAACATATCTCTCTCCTATTGGGATGGGAAGTCTCCCATGAATCATGACTATATCGTAAAGAGATTCCCATTCGAAAGATGGATCATTAAGGTTTTCGTGATATGAGCATGGACCAGTCAAGTTTGGTAATTTCAATGTTTTTCAAATAAGCTCAATCGATAAAGGCAATATCTTTTTGCGTATGATAACTGACTGTTTATTCACAAAAACAAGCTCTTTATAAAACTCTCGAACTAAAACTGGGATGAACGTGAGGTCTCTCTTTCTCAAGTCTTTCCAACCAATCTTGTCACAAGTAATAGCATAGTCTTTATAAGTACTGTTCATAATACTTGAAGGGAATCCTTTCTCCACACCAAACTTTAAATAAGCTACTCTTTCGCGAACTTGCTCAGTCCAACTAACAAAGACTCTTTTTGGCTTAGTGGCTATCATCTTTCTATGTGTAGATCTTTGTTCTGTAATGGGTTCACTAGGAGCTTCGTCTTCATCTTCTGTTCATTCACCTTCTTCTTCCAGGGTAGGCTTTTTGGCATTAGCCACACTTAGGGTTTCTTTCCTCTTCATAGTAGTCTTAACCTCTCTAATCTTATCTCTAGAACTCAAATCCGAAATCTCAATAGTTTTTTCTTGTGTAGCACCAAGAGTATCTATGGTTCCGAAAATGTTCCTACGATTATAGGTCAATGAATCCGTTGTGTTTGTCATCTCAACTCGCCCCGAACTCAAAACTTCAAAAAATTCAAAAACTAGAGAAAAGTCTTTAAATTTGATGTTTTGAGGATAAAAGAAGGGAGATTAAGGTGAGATATAATATGGGTAATGTTTATTTGTGTGTTTGGAGAGGTTTTATGGCTCAATTTATGGTTTTGATGAAGAAGGATTCTTGGATGAAAGTTGAATTTTGATGGTATTTTGGAAGGATTATGAGTTGATTGTATGTTTATGTGGTGTTTAGGGAGAAGATTTGATGATGCTTTGGTGTTTTGAGGATGAAATATTGGTATATATGGAGCTATGGGACGGAATTATGGAGTTTCTTGTTAAAGGAGGCAAGAAAATATGTCAAAACCTGTCAAAAACCGACCTACTGTTGCGAAACCGGGTTCCCAGTTAGCGTCGTTGAGTCGTGCTTATTTTTTTTTGTTTTGGACGCAAGAATCGCATTGCGTCTCCAACGCACAGGCCCGAGACTTGTCCTCCGAGACCGGATTCCCAGTTGTTGTCGATGGGCGCGAATCCAGACGCACTATGTGGCATGCGTCTCCACCGTACAGGTCAGAGAGTTCGGGACTTACAGCGTTGAAAACCGGGTTCCCGGTTTGGTGACAACCGGGTTCCTGATTTTTGTCGCCTGGTGGAAATCCATACGCGCTTTTTCTTGCGTGTGAATGGGCGCCACAATTGATAACCGGGTTCCCAATTAGATGATAACTGGGTTCCCGGTTGTCGCCTGTTTTGACACCTAATTTCCATTATTTTTCAGTCTTCTTACCCCAAACTCATGACCTTTTACTCATATAATCATCAAAACACCAACCTTTCTCATTTCTTAAAAATTAAACACTAATAAACAACAATTAGTCTAATCTACACTACGAATTTAAAAGACATGAAAGAAAATAAACTAAATTACAACTGAAATGGCTTTTGTATAACGTCGTTAAGCTCGACGACTTACCCCTTTCTTTTATGCAGCTTCGAGGAGGTACATAACCTCCCCAGGATGTGGATCTTCCAAGCGATTGATATCCTCGCCTCTGTGATAGATTTTCAATCGATAACCATTCACCATAAAGGTGCGGTGCTCGATTGGATCTGTAATCTCTATAGCTCCATGAGGTGTAACTTTGGTCACAATATAAGGACCAGACCACTTTGATCTCAACTTACCCAGATAATTGTTGAACTTGGAGTTGTAATTAAGGACCTTCTGTCCAACTTCAATCTTCTTTCAACGAATGCGATTATCATGCCGACTCTTTGTATTTTCTTTGTAAAGTTTAGCATTCTCATAGGAATGTAATCGAAACTCATCAAGTTCATTCAGCTTCATCATACGATTCACACCAGCTAAAGTAGGATCTAAATTCAGTTACGCTATCATCCAATATGAACCTATATCAAGTTCAAGAGGTAAGTGACAACCCTTACCATAAACCATAAGATATGGAGATGCACCAATGGGTGTCTTAAACGCAGTACGATATGCCCACAATGCATCATCTAGTTTTACAGCCCAATCCTTGTGTGTGGGTCCAACAGTCTTCTCCAGGATAGATTTGACCTCTCGATTAGAGACCTCAGCTTGACCATTGGCTTGTGGATTATAAGCGGTAGACACACGGTGTATTACCCCATACTTCTCTGAAACTGCCTTCAAGTATCTGTTCACCGAATGAGAACCTGTATTACTGACAATAACTCTAGGCGTACCATGTCTAGTGAATATGTGTGACTTTAAGAATTTAATCACTACTTGCGAATCATTTGTTGATAGAGCTACACCCTCTAACCATTTGGACACATAATCAATAACTAGTAGGATGTATTGATTTCCATTGGATGGTACAAAGGGACCCATGGAATCAATACCCCATACATCAAATATCTCAACTTCGAGAAAATTATTATATGGCATCTCATCTCTCTTAGATATTTTACCAGTAAACTGGAATCTATGACATTTATTAACATACTCATGACAATCCTTATGTAAAGTAGGCCAATAAAAACCGGATAGTAATACCTTAGCAGTTGTGTGGTCACCATTGAAATGTCCTCCATAGGGTGAATCAGCCATTATTGATTGGGTTTCACTTTGAGGTATGAATCTTATCACCATTTGATCACCACGTGTTTTGTAGAGGAAAGGATCCTCTGAAAAGTATTGCTTTGCACGGTGAATAAGTCTCTTTCTGTCTTGTGAAGTAGCTCCTTCAGGAAAAGAACCACTCATAATAAGATTTTCTATGTCTGCATACCAAAGAGTTCCATTTGCATATATCGAAAGAAGATACTCGTCAGGAAACTCTTCTTTGACCAACTCATATCCATTATTAGATTCAGAATCTTCAAGACGAGACAAATGATCTGCAACCTGATTATCATAACATACTTTCGATCTCGAATCTCTAAGTTAAACTCTTGTAATAAAAATACCCATATAATTAGTCGCGACTTTGCATCTTTCTTCTCCATAAGGTATTTAATCTCATAGTGATAAGTAAACACCACAATTTTTGCCCCAAGAAGGTAGGAACGAAATTTGTCAAATGCATATACAACAACTAATAGTTCCTTCTCCGTCACAGTATAATTAATCTGAGCAGTAGTGAAAGTCTTACTTGCATAGTAGATGGAATAGAATACCTTATCTTTTCTTTGACCCAAAACAACACCCATAGCAAGATCACTAGCATCACACATAACTTCAAACGGAATTTTCCAATCAGGAGGTAATACAATAGGTGCAGATTTAAGCTTCTCCTTGATATCTTTGAATTCCACCATGCAAGCTTCATAAAAAAGAATTTGGCATCCTTCTCGAGTAAGTTGCACAATGGATTAGCGATCTTACAGAAGCCCTTGATGAAACGGCGAAAAAAGCCAACATGACCTAGAAAGCTTCTTACCCCTTTTACAAAAATAAGAAGGGGAAGAGTCTTGACTACAACACGATCAACTTCTAAACTTGAACTTGAAACCTTTTTTCCCAACACTATACCTTCACGAACAATAAAATGACACTTCTCCCAGTTAAAAACCAAATCAGTCTCCTTGCATCTAAATAACACCTTCTCCAAGTTTTGTAAACACTTATCAAAGTTATCACCAAACACAGAAAAGTCATCCATAAATACCTCAAGTAAATTATCGATCATCTCCCAGAAAATCGCCATCATACATCTCTAGAAGGTAGCAGGCGCGTTACATAATCCAAATGGAATCCTTCGAAAGGCAAAGGTACCAAAAGGACATGTAAAGTTTGTTTTGTGTTGGTCTTTTGGATCTACATATATCTGGTTATATCCTGAATACCCATCCGAAAATCAGTAATACTCTCTTCCAAATAACTTGTCTAACATCTGGTCTATGAAAGAAAGGGGAAAATGATCTTTTCTGGTGGCCTTGTTCAATTTACAATAATCCATACACACTCTCTAACCAACAAAGGTTCTCGAGGGAATGGCTTCATTCTGAGCATTTAGGACAATAGTGATACCACACTTCTTTAGCACGCATTGAACTAGACTCACCCATTCCCTACTAGCTATGGGATAAATGATTCCCACATCTAGTAATTTAATAACCTCTTTCTTCACAACCTCTTTCATAGATGCCATCAATCTCCTTTGCCCTTCAACTGAGCATGCACTATCATCTTCCAAAATAATTTTGTGTTGGAAATAGGAAGGACTAATACCTTTTCTGTCAGCAATAGTACAACCAATCACCTCTTTATTAGCTCTTAGTATACACAACAATCTGTCTTCTTGAGGACCTGTTAAAGTAGATGAAACAATAACCGGTAGAGTGTCGTTAGTACCTAAATAAGCATATCTCAAGTGTGACGGAAGAGTCTTTTCTTCTAGTTGTGGGGGGATTCGATAGATGGTTTCTTTTTAGGTATTATCTTCCCCGGTTCTCTTACAGGTTCATAGGCTAGACCCCTATGCTTTGGATTTCCAGAATTAAAAGCTGCCACTGTTTCAGCTGGCTCTCCCGTTATCTTAGGTGAGTCAAGTGTTAGGGCAGCCTGCAAGACATCATCAAAATTAAAATCAAATACCTCTTGCATGGCATGCTCTATTACATCCATTCGGAAACAATAGGTGAGTCAAGTGTTAGGGAATCTGGATACTTCATAGCCCTAAACACATTGAACTTTACCTCCTCGTCTTGGATTCACATAGTCAATTCTCTGTTTTCTACATCAATCAAAGTATGCCTCGTGGCTAGGAATGGTCGTCCCAAAATGATGGGGACATTCCTATCCGCGTCATATTCAAGTATAACAAAATTAACTTCCTTGACGAAGACATCTTCTATTAGTCCCTCAGGATGTGCAAGGGATCTGTCAGCCATTTCTAATCTTCAGTTTATCAAAAATTGATTTGGGCATGAGATTAATACTCACACCTAAATCACACAAAGCTTTCCCTTGCCACTCATTACCAATGGAAATAGGAATCATGAAACTCCCTGGATCACGATGTTGGTGATGACTCTTTTCAAGAATTTAGTGTAATTCGGCACATCTCTAATAACATCTAGGAATGGTACATTAATGTTAAGACCTCTCATCACATTTAAGAATTTCTGATAGTCAGCCATATCTCCCTTCTTTTGAACTCTTGAAGGGAAAGGTGGAGGAGGGCGGGTTTCTACAATATCTTTCTTCTTTGGATTTTCTAGAATCTTCTCCATTTCCACTACGTTGGGTTCATCTTCCTTTTCCTCTACATCCTTTACCGGTTTTTCCTTCACAATTGTTTCTTTTTCTTTCATAACCGGGAAAGGAGGTAGAGGAAGCTTCTTACCACTTCTGAGCGCTATATCATTACAATCTTCTTTTTGTTTCGGATCTTCAGTGTCACGTGGGAGTTGCCCTTGTGGATGGTGAATTGTTTTGTCATCTGAACCATCTGACTTTCTAACATTTTAAGTGTCGCGGCAGAAGATTGTTGATCTTGGTGCGCTTTCATCTGAAGGTTGATTAATGTCTGTAAAGGTTGTTGAACATCTAAAGACCTTCTTGAGGTTGAGCAAGTAAAGATTTCTGATTTATAGTATCAGTATAGGTGTCCTAAGGAGGTTGTCTCTGAGCTTGATTTCTGTAATTTTGTCCCCTTTGGTAGTTGTTCTGTGGCCTTGGTTGATAAATATTGCCACGCAGCTGATATCCTTATATCGGATTAGCGGCCCCACTTGTATTCAAATATTGGAAACACGGATGGTTCTGTTTGGTTGATAACCTTGACCACCTGAATTATAGTTCCCTCGGTTGGAAACAAATATCATAGATTCTGGATTGCTTTGACAATGCTCCCAATCATGATCTTGTACACCACCGTTAGAACACCCACATATCTTTTGTGTTACATTAACATCTGCTTTTCTACCTAAAATACCTTCTTTAACAGCTAAAGTAAGATGTTTCAATTGCTGCTCAAGTGTGTTCTTCAATTTATTCTCCAATGAAGAGAATTTTTCATCAATTCCAGCACTACTTTCTTTATAACCTCCACCTCGGATAGGTGCTCTCACAGTATTCCAACTCATCTCATTCTTCACTGTTCTATTTAAAATTATCTTAGCATTAGCTGGAGTTACCTGTAAGAATCCACCACCACAAAGCAGGTCTAGATCTTTTCTTGAATGTCCTTCAAGGCCTTTATAGAATATTGACATTTGTTGTGGTTCTGTAAGGCCATGATCTGGAACTCTTCTCAAGCATAAATGGAATCTTGTCCAACTCTTACCCACGGATTCATTTTATTCTTGTTCAAATGACGTTAAAGCAACATGTGCTATTAGCCTCATGTTACTCGGATAATAACAATCAAAGAAAGTTGTTTGTAACTCATCCCAGTTATTCATTGATCCTGGTTCTTGTGAATCATGTCATTCACTAGTTGCGTCTATCACGAAAAACCTGAAATTTGCATAGTGCATCTGCTCTCTGGTTACACCTTGTGTTATATACGAATCACATATTTGCAAAAATTTCTGTAATGAACGAGTCGGATCTTCTCCAGGTACACCATGAAAGTTTCCAAAGTTTTGGAATTGAGATAACATACCAAGATCGGGTCTGTACCGTGCAACATTAATATCTGAATGAACAATAACAAGAGCAGGAGCGTGATATGGAGCTTGTTCAAGACCTTGTATGAACCATGGATCGTTAATAACTGGAGGTTGAGCTTGTCTTCCAGGTGGAGGAGGATTTTCATCTACCACCCTAGGATTAAGTTCGTTCTCATTAGCCATTTCTGCTTCTCTGGCTAATCTCTCTCTCTCTCTCTCTCTCTCTCTCTCTCTCTCTCTCTCTCTCTCTCTCTCTCTCTCTCTCTCTCTCTCTCTCTCTCTCTCTCTCTCTCTCTCTCTCTCTCTCTCTCTCTCTCTCTCTCTCTCTTCCTTTTCTTCTTTCTTTCTTTTATTTGCTTGCTTGACTAGTATCTCAGGATTTTTTAGCATACACCAAACCTGTAAAATTGAGAAAGGAAGAACAAACGAAGGCGTAAAACTGAAAAATAATAATAACAATTAAACTACTAAAGGATTAACAATGGGGTCACATGCTACCGTCCCTGGAAGCGGCGCCAAAAACTTGGTGGGTCTTGTGGTGCTATAAAATAAAGCTATAAAATAACCATTATACTATAATGCAAGTGCACGGTTGTCCAAGTAATACTCTGATAAATTGGGTTTTATTCGCAGGGACGGATAGTTATAACTCTAGTAGTAATCAAATAGTAGGAATAATTGTTTAACGGAAAAGTAAATAGTAAGATTTTTGTTTTGGTTTTGTTTAAAGCTAAGACGCAAGAAAATAAAGTACTAAATTAATTTACTGAAAAGAAAATAAAGCAAATAATAAGATTGGATGCAAATATGAGAAGGAGTACTTGAGTCTCGCAAGGGTTTAACCTAACCTATCTAATTAATGTTTCCGTTAAGGGAACTGGTACTATTGTGCTAGTCGGGACTCTAATCTCTCCTAAACCCCGTCAGGGTGGACGAGCTATCCTACGGTGCTATAAACCCCGTCACGGAGATTATATCTACTTTGAACGGTTTTAGTCTCTTACCTCATTGGCTTCATGGTTAGTCAAGCCCGACAGGGTCATTAACGAATACTACGCGTCTATCATCTAGGTCCGTAATTAAACCACCCATCAAGGTGATCACTTTGCCACTTAAGTGAATAGCCTAATTACTAAGCCTAAGTTTGATTCATGACTTCAAAATTAGTATTTGAAAATAAGATAATAGCCAACACAAAATACCTAATTTAATATAAATAAATCAATCCCAAATTCAAAAAACAGAAATTAAATAGAATTGGGTTCAACCCATATAGCGATTCTCAAGTACATTATGAAATTATCTCATGTTTATATTAAAAATTGAAATTAAATAAATTAAAGACATCTTCCTAAATTACTGAAATAAATGAAAGAACCTAATTGGGGTGTTGGGTTGACTGTAGTTGGAAGAAAGGAATTCTTGAAGCGTATGAAAATAATCAGATAAGTGGTATGTAAAAAAGAGGTCTAATGGTATATTTATAATAAAAAGAACGAATGAGCTTTTTACTTAATGAGTATAATTAAAATAATAAAAAGCCCAAGTCTATCTTTTTATTTCCCGTAATGGGTGTACAAATCTTAGTAAAACGGTTGTAACTTTAGCATATCAACTCGAAATCAACTCATTCTAGTTGAAAAATCTTCCTAACTCAAAAAAGCAACTTCCTTATTTCACGACTAAAAGGCTGAATCAGTGTCTAAGTGGCTCGATAATAGAAATTAGTAACAGCCTTCCATATTTGCAGCTTTCCTAATCAACTCTTTGGGATATATTTTCTCTCATTTGATTCCTCCGCTCGATCTAAGACTTTAATTCTCGATTCTCCTCCTTTTCTTGGTGCTCCCTAACATCTATGGACCAAGGAACTTTGCACTAAAAAACAAACAAATTAACATACAAAAGCTCTAAAAATAAAATATCATAAATCCAAGGGGAGAAAATGAAGTCAAATATTCACCTAAAATGATGTCTCCTAAGGGCTAATATTTAGAACAAAATGGGAGACATCATTAAGGCTATGAAGTTTCCCTATACAAAAGATGAATGTTTTAAAATAGATGTCATGAGCAAAATTGTGCAAGAGGTTTTTAATGAGTCAATCTCGATGACACCTTAACATTAGTCTTGGAACGTGAATCACCAAATATATATATGACGAGTTAGCTGAAGAATTGGCTACTCTTGATTCTGATGACAGAAGACCAAAAGTGAGAGTTTGCAGATAAATCAGAGTGGCATGAGACATTGAAACAATGAAGAACCCATTTATAATACATCTTCCTGACCTTAAGGAGAAACCATTTCCCTCTCACTTGCAGTATGTGTGTCTAGGTATGAACAAAACTTTGTCTGTTATTATTTTCGCTAACCTTTCAGATCCTCAAGAAGATAAGTTACTACATATGCTTCGAGCCAACAAAGAGGCGATTGGGTAGACTATAGCCGATATAAAGGGGATTAGTCCTACCATTTCCAACACAAAATCATTCTTGAAGATGAAGGGGGCATTCTATAAAGGGACAAAGAATACCTATGACCGCGATGAAGAAGGTGGTAAGAAAAGAGGTGATCAAGTTGTTAGATGCAAGTATTATCTTCTTGATATCGAGTAGTAAGTGGGTTAGTCTAGTGCAGTGTGTTCCAAAGAAAGGAGGTATCACTGCTATCCTTAATGATAAAAACAAAGTCATTCCATCCAGAATAGTTGTGGGGTGGAGAGTATGCATGGATTACCACAAGCTCAAGAAAGACACGAAGAAAGATCACTTCCTTTTACCGTTCATCGATCAAATGTTGGACAAGATGGAAGAGAGAGAGTATTATTGCTTCCTTGATGGATGTTCAGGCTACACTCAGATTTGTGTAGATCCCGCTGATCAACACAAAACCACTTTCACTTGTCTGTTTGGCACCTTTGCCTATCGAAGGATGTCGTTTGGGGAATGGAATGCACCTGCCACGTTCTAGAGGTAAATGATGGCTATATTTTGGGATATGATTGACAAGTTCTTAGAATTTTTATGGATGACTTTTCGGTATTTGGAGATAGTTTTGACAAGTGCCTTAACAATCTTGAAAAGGTACTCTTGTGTTGTAAAGAAACAAATCTTGTTCTTAATTGGGAAAAAAAGCCACTTCATGGTTCGCGAAGGGATTGTGTTGGGACATAAAGTTTCAAGTGCAGAAATGGAGGTTGATCATGTTGAAATTGAAGTTATAAAGAACTTACCACCTCCCATTTCCGTTAAAGGAGTAAGAAGTTTCTTGGGTGACGGAGGATTTTATAGAAGATTTATTAAATATTTCTTCAAAATCTCCAAACCGCTTTGTTCTTTACTTGTGAAGGATACTCCCTTCAATTTCAATGACGCATGTCTTGAAGCGTTTTTAGCAATCAAAGAGAAACTCGTCCCTACACCAATTGTCATACCACTAGATTGGAACTCTCCATTTGAAATTACATACGATGCAAGTGATCATGCAATGGGAGCTGTGTTAGGACAGAGGAAAGAGAAGATCTTCCACACAATATATTATGCAAGTAAGACCTTTACATCTACCCAATTCAACTATACCGTGACAGAGAAAGAGTTATATATGCTTTCTATAAGTTTTGTCCTGTCTGATTGGGATGAAAACTATCGTATACATAGATTACTCAACAATCAAGTATCTTATGGAGAAAAAGGACTCAAAGATGCGTCTTATTAGATGGGTATTATTGCTACAAGAAATTGACGTAGATATTTGAGACCGAAAAGGGTGCGAGAATCAAGTATTTGATCATTTATCTAGGCTCGAAGGATCTAAAGTCAACACAGGACCAGAATTGGTCAAAGAGGTATTTTTCGATGAACAACTCTTTGTTGTTAAAAACGTGTTTGTTCCTTCGTATCCAGATATAGTTAACCTTATATCGGGTGGTGTATTCCATACGGATTTCAATCCACAACAACAAAAGATGTTAAGCCATCGAGCAAGACAATTCTTTTGGGACGATCCCTACCTCTTCAAATTTTTCAGTGACCAAGTCATTAGAAGATGCATTCATAAGAGAGAAATAAGAAAAATCATTGCAAGCTGCCATGGCTCACCATATGGTGGCCACTTCAAGGGCGATAGAACCGCAGAAAAAAATCTTAAATTCGGATACTATTGGCCCACCCTTCACAAAGATTGTCATTGGTTCGTCCAAACCTGTCAAAGATGACAATTCACTGGCAACGTATCGAAAAGAGACAAAATTCCACTCAATAACGTGTTAGAAGTGGAAATCTTTGATGTTTGGGGTATATATTTCATGAGACCTTTCCCATGGCAATCTTTATAATTTGCTAGCAGTAGATTATGTGTCAAAGTGGGTAGATGCAGTGGCAATACCAAAGAATGATGCCAAGACAGTAATATCGTTCCTTAAATTAAATATCTTTTCAAGACATGGTATGCCACGTGTTCTCATTAGCGATAAAGGTGCCTACTTTATAAATTTTCAGTTGAGAGCTGTCCTTCGTAAGTGGGGGGTGAGACACCGAACTTCAACAGGTTATCATCCCCAAACTAACATATCAAGCCGAGGTCTTTAACCGAGAGATCAAATTTATCCTAAAGAAGGTCGTGATAAAAACAAGGAAAGACTGGTCACTAAAGCTTGATGATGCTCTCTGTGATTACAGAACATCATTCAAAACACCAGTGGGGCCATCTCCATACCACATGGTCTACGGGAAAGTCTGTCATATTCCTATCAAGATTGAATCCCGTGCTTTTTGGGCTATTAAGGATCTAAAATTGAACGTAGAGTTAGTGGGTAACCGTAGGATTACGCAGTTGCCGAGTTAGATGAGTTCCATTTTCATGCCTATGATAATTCAAGTCTCTAAAAGGTGAAAACAAAAAGATGGCATGATAACCGGATTCGCACGAAGAACTTCGAGAGAGGACAAAAAGTGCTCATATATAAATCAAGATCCTCAGACTACCTGGGTAAGCTCAAATCCCATAGTGTAGGACCATACATTGTTATGAAAGTCACACCTCATGGCGCGATCGAAATTGAACATCCAATAGAGCAAAGGACCTTTATGATGAATGGTCATCGATTGAAGATATACAATGATAGTGAGGATTTCGGAAGGGATGAGACAATACGTCTCCAATAACATTCTTAATCCGAGGTAACACGTCGAACTAAACGACGTTAAACAAAAATACTCTTGAAAGACATCCCTTGTTTAAATTGATTTTTAGTTAAATTTATGTTTTGTAATGTATACTCTTAAGTTAGTGTATAATTTTAATGTTATATACATGTTGCCTATTCTTTACTTCATGATGCATAAAGTCATAAGGAACATTTCTAATCTTGAAAATTTATTTCTAGACCTAAGTATTACTTTGTTTTGCATCAAGCTCCTAAATACATTTGTCCTTGATAATATGAAGATGAACCCAATAATTCCATAATTTGTTATCTTTAGAATATATTCTCCAAAATGTGAACAATAGAAAGACTTTATTAATCTCCTAAATGTTGGGAATATTCAGACCACCGCACTCTTTTGTTAGGCTAAGTCCAATAGGACCTTAATTGTAGCAAAAAGCTACAATTGGGAGTTGAACAATGCAAAAATCAGCTCCAACAGGTTTCCAATTCTGGCTATAGCCAGAATAGGGAACTCGATTTTTAAGAAATGTTAGCTACATGTGGCTAACCCCAATCTCATCCCCAATTTGATTTTTTAATATTTTATATCATTTTCATTAACCAAAACAACTTATTCCCAACAATCTATTTTTATTAATTTAGTACATATTTTCAATAAAACTTCGTAATTAATCTACTTATATTATTAATTATTTTATTATTTGAATATTAATGAATTCGATTATATTTTTTGGATAAAATTTGAAAAACTAATACTTTTAAGATTCTCGTATAGAAATAAATAATAGACATATTATTATGAAAAATATTATGTAAAATAATAACTATGTTTAATCAATTTTAGTAATATTTAATAAAATCTAATATTAAATATATTAATTTTAATTTCAAATATTTTTTTTTTTGATCGGTAAATCAAAACTTTTATTAATAAAGCTCAACACAAAATGTAACATTACAACTTTAAAACAAGACTAAAACTAAGACACGCCTAGTCTATTAGTCTATTACATTTAATCCGTTACGTTAGGCCCATTACAAATTAACTAATAATAAAGCAGCCCAATACTACATGGACTCAAAGTTTCTAGCTAACAAGCATGCTCCCTTGGTCTTGTATTTCTTTCTCCTTATCTTCACATGGATCAAGCTAAACATTTTCTTTCATAGTTGGTCTTCATTTAGCGCAGGTCCCCCATGTATTCTTTCATTCCTTTCCCACCACACACAGTAAATATATGTGGAGAAGAAGGAACCCACTATATCCACCATTTCATCACTAGAGATTTTGCACAGATATTCTATCAGATTATTTAAACCATTCGGATTAAAGCTTAACTGACAAAACCCGAGTACCCTCAGAAGAATTCTCTTAGTAAAAGTGCAGTTCACAAAGAGGTGATCAACATCCTCAATACCTGCTGAGCAAAATGTACATAAAATGTTTACTTGTAACCCCCAACTATTTAACCTTGCTTTAGTTGCAAGTCTATCTTGGCAGCACAACCAAGCAATGAAAGCACACCTAGGTATACAAGATTTTGTCCAAACTATTTTAAACCATACCACTTCAGCTTTCTCAGTTTCTATGGCATCCAAGGTTTTCTTAAATGAAAACTTATTATTACAGCTCTCTTTCCATACTATTTTATCATCACCATTTGAAAGACTAAAATCCTTAATAATAGGAAGAATTTAACCTATTACAGGAGGTAGTCTCCACCTATTTCCCCCAAATACTGAGCAGACAGTTTTGAAATTAAAAATATATAAATAATTATAAATTATCTAAAATATAAATATTATTGAAATAAAATTAAAATCAGATTGAAAGGTTGAAATTGGGGAGCTATTGGAGTAAAACTGTTTTCAAAGTTGCTATTTACAAGAAATACCCTATTTAACTTCTAATTCTATCTTTTTATTCGAGTAGCTGTTGGACTTAGCCTTACATACTCTTGTTACACTAATACTTCTATTTGTGTCAATTTTATCTGTTATATCTTTATTCTTAGATACCCAACATATTATATGAACTTTCTGATATATTTGGACTTCAGTCTTCAAATTTTATGATAAAGTATATATTCACCTCAAATATCCGGTTTTCGTTGACTCTGGCTTGCTGTTGCATTAGACATTCCTCCTTCACTACAACCCGGAGGTCCAGTCAGGTTTAGATATGAGACGTTGTTACATATTTTTGGAATATAAATATATAAGCTCCGATTTGTCGGTCAAATGTTAAGGGAGACGAAATTTTAATATGTTGTTGTATCCAATTAATGTAAAAATATCACGAATATATCATTCCAACAGATATCATCTGGATATACATCTCGGTTTAGGACATGTTGAGTTCTAATTGTTTTCCTATAATTTGTTAACATCCTTTATCATGTCGACAGAAATCCATAATAAAATAACTTGCTTAGTTCATAGTACTAAAGTCAATTCAACATTTCAAGGATATATATGAAAAGAGTAGATAAATATCCATTACAGATCTGACAAGAGGAATTACATGTTTCATTACAACAGCAACTTAGAGAGATATCGTATTCGACAAATTTTATTAGTAACCTTGGACAATCATTACTTACGGTATTAGGAAGACACCGCTACCAATTCTGTCTTCGGCGAACGTATTTGTCTTCACTAATGATATGTGATTTCTTCGCTAAACATCAATCGATCATTAGCGATAATATTTACTCGTTATTGAGTGCAATAGTTTATTTGTCGAAAACCCCAACAACGCGTACTTTTACGTATCATCGCATTTGGATACACGACACTCATAATGACACATGTCATCGTAAATAATAGTGTCATTTACAAGGACAATTTTTCTCGCATAAAGTATTATTTTCGAGGACATTCTATTACTTATTAGCTACTTTTTTTTTTATTAATTTATTAAGGAAAATTCTTCCATCCAATATTGGATGATCCTACACCAATCATATAAATACACATACCCCATGTTTTAAACTTGCAAAAGTAACTAAATTATTAATCTAATGACACGTGTCTTGTTATAATAATCAATGGTAGTGATATGAATATTGGACCATCCAATATTGGATGGAAGTCTTACCCATTTATTAATATGTAATTTATATTTTTTTATTAATTAAATAGGCATAAATAAAAATCCAATAAACCACTAAAATAAAATAAAATCGATCAAAATATATTATAAACTGTAAAAGTTTTAAAAGTCGATAATAAAAAATAAAATAAATATCTACAATTGTCAAACATAAAAGTCAAACATTACAAATATATCAATTAAGGTTCAAATATTCATCTTCATTGTATTCGAGTCTTAATCGGTGAGGCTGCTTGACTGAAGGAGCGGTAAAAAGGGGATCGGGAGCGGTAGGAGGAGGATCGGAAGGACCGGTAGTAAGAGTAACGGAAGGACCAGTGGGAGGTGTGTAAGTCGATACGAGCTGATCTGATTAATAAAGGTTAGAGCTCTACTCAACTGATCATGGAGGTTGTACATGCGTCGGGTGGTAGCAGTGGAGCTCGTGGATCAAGATATTTCCTCTTCCAAAATGTATGGCTCCTTGCCCACCGTAATCAGATTTTCATTGATGGTCCCCCATCATCCCGTGAAAGTCCCAGACCATTGGCTCGGATGGCTGATCAGTAGACCTCCTAGAATGTTTGGCCTAAGGAGGTGCTCCAACTCTGGGGATCTAACTCCAGATCCCTTCACCCATACCTTGGCAGGTCGCCTCCATTACCGCCTCCACCTGATCCTTTTGGTTGAGCGACGGTGTAGATGATAACGAGTCTAATTGAGTTTGGGATTCCTTAACTTTTCACGCATGATGGCTCTTAATGCGTCTGGTAACATGGAATAAATAAACAATATATTCAATAAATTTTCAAATATTAAATAAATATGTGAAATTATATTTAAATACTTACATTCGATCTTTGTTAAGTTTCTGACCTCCACTATTTATTTTGCTTGTCAAGGCCGATATTGAAGAAGAAGTCGGTCATCCGGGGAAGGGGCAACTCCTGCTCTTGACCCTCGACGGGTTCTTCAATGACCACCGGGTTCTTTTCCCCCTCCTATTTCAGTCAAGTATAAAACCGTTAGGATTATTTAAGTTTAAAAAATAATGAGATGTGTTCCTTACCACAAACATCTCCTCCCGTGTCCGTCAATAAGTCCTCAATCCTGTCCACTTTGGCACTTTAGCTTTGACCATTTTTTCCTATTCGCTTGAGCCCGATTCAGTTTTTTTAACAAAACAAATCAAATTTATGAAAATATTAAAGTATATATATATATATTCATAAATCTTAACTAAAATCAATAATATTACCTTACACTTCTCCGTGCTCCACATACTACATGTGGTCGCCCAATTCTCTAGGGTCTAGTCATCTGAGATCTTACCCTTTAGGTAAAACCACGTCTTTATCTTTAGTTTGAAATCGCGGTAGCCTTTGGCACATGTAGCATCTATGTTGTCGGAGATCATGACCCCCTTTGCATCCAGTCATCGATCTGGAAGAAATTTCACAAATATTTTCAATGATTACAGTTCTACATGTATAGTGGAAAAGATTACATGTTAAGGTTATAAAATGACACACAATCAATTTTGGACCGCGCGCTTCAGCTTGGTGGGACCGCTGCCCAGCTCTCAAAACACCGAGGCACCTTCTATCAAAATGTGAGTCTGTGCACCTGGCTCATGTGTTTCCTATACACGCTCCCTGATTTCACGTCTTATCGAAGACTTAGAAAACTATGGGGAGTTCCCCCCCCCCCCCCTCCGAGTGCATAGGCTTAACGGGTGATGCTAGTGTTGCCTGACCCTTAGGCTTTCAGGTCTTTTTCATGTTAAAATACCAGATTAATAAAAAAACTAAACAAAAATACTGAATAATTTTACCATGTGTGTTGCAACCTGATATCGGCTTATTCAGGTAGCAGGAATGATTTTCACAGTTATTACATCCTTGACCCTGGGGCATAACTACTTCCATTTGCATTTATTCCCTAAGTTTTCTAAAAATTATTTTTAAAAATTTACTAAACCTTACATTAATGCCTTAAATTTTATTAAAATTACACCAAAGCCCAAATATTTATTAAAATTACTTTTAACATTTAAATTTTCTAAGAAATACAATAATTCCCTAAATATTTATCAAAATTACTTATAAGCCCTAAAGTTTTCTAAAAATTACACTTAGGCATTAAATTTTATTAAAATTACAGTAAGGCATAAATAATTATTGAAATTACTTTCAAACCCTTCAATTTTCTAAATATTACAATAATTCCCTAAATAATTATTGAAATTACTTATAAGTCCTAAAGTTTTCTAAAAATTACACTAAGACCCTAAATTTTATTAAAGTTACATGATGTCTCCTCATTTGTGATAGATTTATATTAGGATGAGACATCATTTTTAGTGATTTAGAAGTCATAATAGTCGATTTTCTTGAGAAATGGTGCACTTTCCTATTTTGAGTCTTGATTTAGTAAAATAATATTTTTAGAGCATATTGGGTTTACTTATTTATTTAGTGTGAAGCTTTAAAGATAATTATGGAGATTAATTAGAGTCCAAGTCAAAGACTACAAGATATGGAAAGAGATAAGCATGGAAATTGGAGATAAGGAAACAAAAGCTAAAAACATGGAAAAGGAAAAGCTGCCTTAATCCTGAATTTCTGCACCTACGACCACAAATCAGCTTATATCTCAAAAACGGTGTGGAATTTGGAGAAACGTTCTAGAGAAAAGTTGAAGATCTTTTCGAGGCAATGAATATGGTATACTCATACGCGTCAAACAGATGAAAACTGAAGCTTCTAGGACCAAAATAAAAACGGGTCTGATTTCAAGTTTTTAGGGTTACGAATTTGAGTTGGGCTTGTAGTCCATTTACTTACCTTTTCCTTCAAGAAAACGAATCAGGTCTTCTAAACACCTATAAATGCACCCTTATATCACTTGTAAATCATCCTTGCCTCATAGTAATTAGTTCTTAAGGTTTTATTCTTCCAGTTTATTGTAGAGAGCAAGATGATGTCTTTTATTATTTCGTTTAGTTTATTTCCTTCAGGTATGAACTAAACTTCACATAGCTTGGGTTTTTCATCTTGTATAATCTATGAATTCTAAATTCTTTCTATCTAAGTTTCTTTGGGAATTACATGTTTTAATCTGATATTAGTTGCTTACCTTTATATTGGTTTATGTGTTTTGATTTAATGACTTTTTTCCTTGCTAGTGCACGAGTATAGGATTACCTTAATAGTACTTAGATGATCACCTTAGATGGGTGTCTAATTATTGAAACACCACATAATGTCTAGTGTCGATATTAGTCCTGACAAAACTGATTCTAACTAGATAGTCATTAGGGTATGAATTAATCACTATCACCATGTATGGAAATTGATTTCTTAGGGCCTTTGATAACCCTATTTGAACAAGCCTCGTGGTGTGTCCGTAGCCCCCTTAGTCGCTCTCAAGGTCTAAGGTATGGGAATTTAGAATCCTGACTAAAATACAAGAGCTAATTATCTCCCTTATTAACTAGATCTAATAGAAAGAATTAGAAGGATTAATGCATACTAGCAAAACCTAAGCTATACTTCTCATCTTATATTCTTCGTATTTATTTTATTGTCTTTTATTTTCTTAGTTTAATTTAAGAATCTCGAAATCTATTCCTTTTATTTTCTGTCTTTTAATTAATTATTGCTTACTCGTTATTGCTACCCATTCGACTAGCACACTAAGTCCCTGAGAACGAACTCAACTTATCAACTAAAACTTGCATATGTCCTGTAATACTTGCAGTATTGTGCCTGTCTAGGGTGAGAGTGCGTAGTTTTCTTGACTTATATTTATCTTATTTTTATCACACCCTAGGCGACACCATTACACTAAATACCAAATAATAATTAAAATTACTTTTAAATCCTAAAATATTCTAAGGCCCTAAATTTTATTAAAATTACACTAAGACATAAACAATTATTAAAAATTATTTTTAAACCCTTAAATTTTCTAAAAATTACAATAGTTCCCTAAATTTTATTAAAATTACACTAAGACCCATATAATTATTAAAATTACTTTTAAACCCTTAATTTTTCAAAAAATTACAATAATTTCTATGGATGGATTCGAATATATTCTTTGAATTTCTTGAAGTACCTCTCAAAAAGGTACATCCAACGCACTTGAACTGGACCTCCTAACTGAGCTTCCTCGTACAAGTGTATAACAAGGTGAACCATTATGTCACAAAAAAGCAGGAGGAAAAATCATCTCTAACTTGCACATAAGCACGACCACTTCAGAATTTCCCAATTCTAGTTCTTTCTTACTTGCGTTTTGTTTACAAACATTTCTGAATACGTTGCACAACCCAATAATCAGATCGCTAATCGATTTATTGTTAGTTAGCCCTGGAATACTAGTCACAGAATGAAACTGCATCATTATATGACAGTCATGGGATTTCATACTAACGATCTTCCCCAAATCACTCTAAAAGTTGTTCCTCAATCTAGAAGAATCAGTTGAGAAACTTTTGCGCCTTCAACCAATCCAGAAACATATGTCACTTATCTGGTGTCATCGCATACTTTGCGCTTGGTGATATCATTTTCCATTGGTTTTAGAACAATCACAACACTTTCCAGATACCCGTATCTTTTAGATTTTTTCTCGTTTTCAAATTATCTTGTTAATCTTCCCATCTAATCAATTCATTGTACCGAGTAGATTATCACACACATTCTTCTCACATGCATAACATCAATGTTATGTTTCAAGAAATTTTCTAGTCCAATATAGTAAACAATAAAAAATACTTTTTTTCTTCCAATTAAACTCACTACGACCTGTTTTCTTTGTCACTTTTCAACCAAAATCCTCGTGTTCACAAGGAAACAAAACAGGAAACCCATCTAACTACGTCTGAATATCAGCGGGACTATGTTTTCTAGGTGGGGCCCTATTCTTGACTTTTATGTACGAAGATGCATATTTTCTAAACCGATGCCTAATAGGTAACCACCGTCTATGAATAAAATAAACAACCCCTTCATTCACCCGCACAGACGGAGTAGAATCCATGCGTTTTGAGCACACTAAGTAACCTTGACCCGACAATCCTAAAGTGTACGATCTAGTCGGGTAATCATTAATTGTGAACATTAAATAAACCTTCATTATAAAAAAAATCTTTATATGTGCATCGAATTTAACAATCTCCGTATACATCTATATCTTTTCGAGGTGAACGAGCACCCGAAATCAACAAAGTAAGCATAAATGTGGATTCTTTCATGCATAACCAAGACGACAAGTTATAGATTGTCAATATAACCGGCCACATGCTATATTAGTTGTTTTGCATGGAGAAAGGACAAAATCCATCAATGCCTAAACCAAGGCATACATTACGCGGTTCAATAGAAGTCTCGGAATTGCGTGGTTCACTAGAAGTATCGGGATTCCTATTGTCAAACGTTTTTGAACTAGTACCATCGATCGTGATGTATCTCAAGCCCAAACATTTTCAGCTTTGTGTTGCACTCCTCGTAAGAAGAGATAAAGTATGACCTGGGAAAACAAGACATAACAACTGAAGAAGTTCGGTAAAAGAGGTGTTTGTCCACATGTTCTTCCCTTTGACATGGATAAACTTGGCTATGAAATTCGAGAAACCCATCGTAGAAGAACGGGGGTACAACTATGTCTCCAATTCCTCAAATAACACGTCAAAACACCCACGACTCTGTCTAGTAAGATTCTTGTCATCCATCTTGGTTTTACCAGATTGACCCCCAACTTCAAAGTGGGTCTTAAATCATCCAAGACATTCAACATTTCATCATCTACAAAGGGGTTATTCAAGGAAATTACTTCTGCTTCCCCGTGTTTCGTCCAAACCTCATACGATGACCAAAACCCTCATTTATAAAGATATGCTCTAACATTGTCAATATGAAATTTTGGTTATTGAAACAATGATTACACGAACAGTATATTTTATCGGATTTATCTATGTGTTCTTTCACAAAATTAATGAAATCCGTCACACCCCACAAATATTCTTTCTCATAACGAATTTATCTGATTTAATTCAACTCGTGTCCATAACCGGATCCATTATCTAAATTGAGTTAAACATTAAATTAAAACCAAATATAAAAAATTAAACAAATTCAAAAAATGCCAACTATAATAAAAATATACATTATAACATCTAAAGTACACTCAATAATACATAGTGCATTTATATAATCAAAGCATAATACAACAAATCTTTAATTTAAACAAAAAATAAAAAAGATTGAATTTTTGAAAATACATAATTTGAAGAATTTGATGGATTTTTTGAGTTATAAATGGGACCCACACGTGTGTAATGTAGTAGGAAAGTTTCGTTAATTGATGGGGTCGATCACAAGTTGCGAAGTGGGGGAAAATGGAAGCATTTAATGTGTATATTTTTTTTTTGGGTAAAAGTCACCATTAATGGTGTTCTACTCGCTGTGAGCTATATACTCGCCATTCATTAGCGAGCATATTTGTACTCGCTAAAGACCTAAAATGTCATCGCGAATGATACTCAATCAAGAGGACACCAAACTTGTCACAGAAGAAAAACACAATAGTAAGGACGGAGTTTATTTTTAAATTTCTTTTATTCACCGAAAAAAGAATATATATAGGCAAGGACAATCGTTCTCGCTGATAACTTTTCTTGCAGATAATGGTATCTTTTAACGAGAAAATGAATGTTCTCGCTAAAGACGTGATCGAGAATGACCACCCGTGTAGCTGTGAGCAAAAGCCTTGAGCTCCTCGTCATTTTCCAAAATGGACATGACATTTTCGTCCATAGTCACTACGGCTTCTATTCCATCACCACTGCTGTCGTCAATCAATATGAACGAATTTCTCATTGGTAGAGCTCCTAAAGTCACCTTTATAGGTCTTCCCCATCCGAAGTCCACATGGTTTAATCCATATCCACAGAAGCTTGTACAAGTAAACCAGTTAACACCTTGAAATTGAAGGAAAGATTCCTTATGTATTTCAACACTCGGGAGGCTCTCTAAGAGCAGCAGTTCATTCAAACTCATCCGTTTGCATTTCTCGTACAACTCCAATTTACCCCTCCTTAGATTGCTAACCAATCTCGGCAAATTCATCTCTTCCTCTTCCATAATTGGTGCTGGAAAATAGTAACTCAAATTCCCTATAGAATTTTGTGGAAGCGAAGGTACAGTTAGAGGGCGCATGTTTATGGCTTGGACTAAAATAGATGGCGTAAATATTTCGGACTTCACCATGGTTGCAACTATTGCACGTTTACAAAGAAATGCCGTGATAACTTCTACCCGAGTAGGGTTTGCTACGTCCGATTCAGCAGCGGCTAATTCCTTGAGTTGAGCTATTGATTTACCGGAAAATTCAAACCTCTTACAGACACATGAATCGTGTTTCTGCATTTCGAAAACTTCCTCGATAGAGGTATCCTTAGGTGGATATATATATGTTCCAATGAATTGTGATAAAGGTGGTTCTTCTTCACGTGCCATGGCCGCCCAATCTTTCATAAAAGTTGACAACGTTGAACCATCGCTTAACTTGTGTGTCATGCAAACTGCGAGTGCTTTACCTCCACAGTTAAAATGGTTTAACTGAACAACCACAAGATTATCTTTGTTTACATGACTAAAAGGTGGGAAGTCAGTAGGAAAGACGATTTTCTGAAGAGTTGAATGAGATTGACTGAGAAGTTGCGCCATTGGTAAATCAATTCGTGTTTCTATGAATGTAACTCCACTATCATTACAATCGACATAGAGGTTATCTATTAAAGTTCCGGAAAATGGATAGTAGGATCTTAGAAGACGTGATAATGATTTCTCGAGAAGCTTGGTGGTATCTAATGAAGAGATATTATTGTTATGTGGATAAAAGAAGACCATGGGAATATATCTGTTGGTTGTTAATTGATCCACGAAAGAAATCTTGTAAGAATTGAGTGAAGATGGTGTTGGAGATGAAGGTTTAATCATATTTCTACTGGAGTTTAGTTGTTTTTTAGAAGAATTAGATGCATCCATTCTTTTTCTTTTTTGATCCAAGTAAGTGTATTGCGATTATATGGTTGGCTATTGCTGCAATTTTGTCACTGAACATGTACTTTCTTTATTGTGATTAAGCTATTGAAGGTCGTGTGTATGGAATGAAAAGTAGCTCTCACATTTATAGGCAAATTTTAGAGATAGTTTAGCAAAAAGATCATGCAGAGAATCGTTATTTGGTTGAGCTAATTAAATTTGACTAAGTTTATAATTTCGTGTAAAACAAATAAACTTGATTATATTATATTTGTAAAAAGATAATGATATATACCACTCATTCATATAGTAAAATCCTAACAGAAAATTAAGTGTAATTTTACTCTCTTTCCTAAATTCTACATATATATTAAGGGAATTTTAAAAGAAACTTACTATGTCTTAAAAAAGAAAAATAAAAGGTACGATATATATGAAATACAAAAAGTACTAAGCATAATATCCTTGAGAATGTCTTATAGATAGGGACCCCACTTTCGAAACTTGCTTGTTTGTGTTTGCCAAATTTAGATGGACCGTAACCGCATTAGTGATTTGCAACACTTTTCTCTTCAAAGCCACTTTCGCATTTGTCTTCTTAATCGATTCCAGAGAGCTCGCAATGATACTTATCTTTCTCACATCTCGTAAAATATCCACCAACACTACTACGCGTCTTATTTTTTGCGAAAACATAAATTCTCTCAAAAGAGCCTAAATATCGTCGTAAAAGATCTATTTTATCTTTAGCGAGGACATGTCCTTGCTAAAGTGTCATCGCTAAAGATTCATTGCTAAAGATCACTTACGCGACGATATTTGCACATCCTCACATGAACCAACCTATCTTTAGCAAGGACTCGCTGTCATCGCTAAAGATAGAGACTTTTGCGACGGCCATGTCCTCGCAAAAGATGTGGTCCAACGCGAAAGAAAAGTCATCTCGGTTGACCTCCTTGTCTTTAGCGAGAACTTTGTGGACATCTTAAACGAGGACTTATGTCCTCGCTAAAGAGTTTATTTATTTATTTATTTTAATTGTTTTTTGTTTTGTTTTTTGTTTTGTTTTTTTTATGTTTTAATTTTATATGATATATAAATAAAAGGGTAAAGCCTCCCTGAAAACCTTTAACTTTCCCCAAAGAGCGCGATCCGCCCCTGATCTTCACTTTTCGCCTTTCTGGCCCTCCAGCTCAATACTTTTTGATGCCGTTAGCCCCTTTTTGGTTTTTCTGTTAGTTGACCGTTAGTCAAGCCTATCTGGCGCCATGTCACCGTCAGGTCATCGCCACGTCGACTCCACCTAAGCGTTAGGTCATCAGCAATTCCATGTAATTTTTTTTAAACACCCTTCTTCTTCTTCTTCTTCTTCTTCTTCTTCTTGAAGCGTTCCACATTAATCAAACCCAAATTAAGGTTCATAATAACTCACTCCAACCCACCCTCACGCCAAGCCGTTCTCTACACAAAAGGAAACTGCCGCCACTCATGGTCCCTTCTCCACCATCATCAACCGGCTTCCAAACGCCATCAACCATTGAAGAACGCTCTCTAAACTTTTTACTCAATTACTCCATGTTCATCTTTATCTTCTTCTTCACCATTACCACTAATTAAATCAACAAGTATATCATCAAAATGGTAAAACGCAAACGCTCAAATGACAATTCTTCAGATCGAGAGAAATGGAACAAAGTATTTAACCAGTTGGTGAACGTGCTCCAAACCCAGCAAACCCAGCTTCAATTTCTCTCCAAGGAGAGAAAACTTCTTGAAAGTAGAATTCAATCGCAGTACAAACGTTGGGTCTCTGATGTTAATCTTTTCAAAGATCAAATTTCTCAAATGGAGAAGGTATTTACAGCGAAAGAGATGGAAAAAATGGTTGATGAGATGAAATCTGATTTATTAGTGGGTTTAAAGCAACGAGAAGCTTTCATATATAAGCATAAGCTAGACAAATCACGAGATGAGTTAGCTGATTTCAGAGAATGGTTTGATTTACTCTCCAGTAAATTGTCTTCTCAAGATATACCAAAGTTAGGTGAAGAAAATCGAGTACAGGCCCTAGAAAATGAAATAATGAGGTCAAAAAGTGAACACAATAAGCTTACATTAGATAAAAACTCAGAATCTCAGCTTTATTAGCAGAGAAAAACTTCATATGGAACCAATATAACAAGGTATATATTTGCAAGCTGTTTGAATCACCGAATTACTTTTAAAGTAACGATGTTAAGCTATGATATGAATTAAACTATGAAAGTGAGAAGCATATTCTTAGCAACACGAGTTTTCTTTTAGTTTGAGTAAAAGTGAAGAGACGAATTTGAATTCAAAATTGTTATACTTGTCAAAAGGCAGCACGAAACATGGAAAATCAGTAGAATGGACAAGTAAAGATTTACTAAAAGCTCTAGAAGAATTTGTACCAATATACGAAACAAGTTCTGAAACAAATTACGAGAATGGTGGTGACACTGGAAATCGCAAGGATCTCATCAATGAGTTGATTAGCAAAAAGAATTTAAATCATATGTATTTATTTCTTGTCTTGTTTCTAAAAGCAATATGTAGTTTATGTACTCTGGTCCTGAACTTGAAACTTCCTGGTTCTTCATTTCTTATAAATGACTACTTGTGCATAATATAGTGACTTGTGCATTCTTTTGCATAACATAGTTAATTTGAAAGAAATATAATTCAGGGACTTATAGTGCAATTTTTGCATAAACTGGAATCTGTAATGCAATCACCTATAAAATTTAAAGAGGGACTTGTAGTGTTAGCCATAATATAAGGACCAATAATGCAATTAATTTGAAAAAAATATAATACAGGGACTTATAGTGCAATTTTAGCATAATATAGGACCTAAAATCAATGTAAATCAAAATTAGCTCGATTATTATTGGCAATCAACTTGTGCAATTCAGTATATTTTATAAATCTAAAATAGTATTTAGTTACATAAATATTCAACTCATGATCAAAGAGATCAAAACTCTGGAACTATTACATCCTCTTCGGAAGGCGGTGTCAAAATCCAATCTCCAATTTCATGATCAAAGACCACTCCTTTATTCTTCTCACATTCCTCCACCTTTGCTTGTATCAATTGCTTCTAACATTTGCACTAGCTCATCCATGAGAGGTCTTTTATCCGGATTTGCATCCCAACATCTTTTCATTGCATTTGCTAAAGCAATTGGACAACAACGTGGAATCTCAGGTCTCAAATTCTGAAAAACAAGTAAATAGCAATAGGATACACTTTAGTAAATAGCACAATACACATGTCAATTGCAATATAGGAGATGATCACGTCTTGCTTAATTTACCGGTAAGCTCGACTTTTTATTATATTTACTATTTATCTTGTGAATTATGATTGAATTTTCATGAATGTATTTAGTGTTAATTGCACCATTAGTCACTAAGTTATCTATTTCTTTCTGAAATGATTCAGATGAACAAATCAAATACTGGTTTACAAAGAATCCTTGTGAGTGAAGGTATCACATTAGAAGTAATAGACGCAGAAGAAGTAAATATATTCCATAAAGAGTTGAATCAAACTAATTGGGGTATGAATGATTATTTACCTTTTCGTCCTCCAGTGAAGCATTACTCCCTATTCGAATCCAAGGCTCATCAACCATAATAGCCTATCATACTCTAAACCCAAATTCACGTATTAAAACAAATTTTATATCAAAAAATACAATCAAATTACTCTCTAGAAAATGTTACATCACACGTAAAAAACAAAACTCAGCAATCGAATCCTTGGGTACAACAATTACTATAGTAAAAAAAGGTGAGTGTGAAAAGATTTGTTTTTTTACCTTAATCTTCAATTGTTGATGGCGGATCCAAACCGGTTGATGATGGTGGAGAAGTGATGAGTGGCGGCGGTTTCATTGTTCAGGGAGCGGCTTGTGTGGGAAGTTGATGATGGTGGAGAATGAAACGCTCGAGTGGTTTGTTAATTTTGGGTTCTTTTGATCTTGAAGAAGAAGAAGAATAAACACTTGATTAATTTTGGGTTCTTTGATCTTGAAGAAGAAGAAGAATAATGATTTAAAAATATATATATAATAATTTAACAAAAAATATTAATGACATGGAATTGCTGATGACCTAACGCTTAGTTGGCGGTGACGTGGAGCTTATGTGGCGATGACATGGCGCCAGATAGGCTTGACTAACGGTCAACTAACAGAACAAACAAAAAAGGGCTAACGGCGTCAAAAAGTATTGAGATGGAGGGCCAGAAAGGCGAAAAGTGAAGATCAAGGGCGGATCGCGCACTTTGGGGAAAGTTAGAGGGTTTCATGGAGGCTTTACCCTAAATAAAATCGAAAACTAAATAAACCCAATATATAATAAATGAGAACCGATGACCAAAAAAGTCAACAAAACTCAAACATACTAAAATGTAGGGTAGAGCAAAACCCGGGTTAACCTCGGGTTGAGGTAATTTCCAACCTAGGTTATATACTAACCGGGTTCATTTTTTATAATTCTAACCCTGTTTATATTTTGTTAACCAACCAGGTTAAACATACACCGGTTTATATCGGATTTGTACTGGGTTCGAAAATTTTTACTCTAAAATTTTTACTCTAAAAAAATAACCTAATAAAAGGTCAACATAATAATACTTAATTCAACCATAAGGTCAAATATTAACCGGGTCAAATAATTAAAATTAACCCCACGTTGAAAAAATTAAACTTACTGGGTTAAACAATAAATATCATTAATCCAAAGATAAAAATTAAAACTTAACAAGGTAAAATAAAAATTGTATATAACCTTATATATAAAAACTATCATATCCCAACAGTTATTCCACACAATTAAGAGGTTATTGGAAGGGAAATGTTTAAGAATAAAGAATTATGTAGGCATGTATTTATAGGCAAGACTCTGCAAAAATCTTAACAAAAATTCGATGTGGGAGAGAATGGAGGTAAGGAAATAAGCTGTTCCCATTTTGTGCCTATTTTGTGCGAGAATATTGAGCAAAATATGAGGTTGTGCGAGAAAATTAGGCACTGCTATCAAGTTTGTGTGCATTTGTGTGATTCATTTGGCCAAATAGCGAAACTACTCTTCTCCCACATCGAAAGTTTAGAGTGAAACTATATATAACATTGGTTATAAATAGTTGGCCGGGTTAACCGGGTTATAATTAAACTTTTCGACAAAAATATCAACCCCACCCGAGTTATAACGGGTTGTGGTTCCTATATTGTGGCCCAATCCAAAAATCTAGTTTAACATAAATTTGCTTATTTTGGGTCGGGTTCTAACGGGTTAAGAACAAAAAATTGGGTTGCTTTTATTTTGCTCAAGCCTACTAAAATGACTAAAAAGTCAACAAAAAGTCAAAATATACAAAAAATACCAAAAAAATTATAAACTACAATCTAGTAGTATCATCATCTGAAAAGGAGGATCGGTAGTAGGAGGAGCAACAAAAGGAATGGCTTGAGCGGGATTTGAAGTACCAGCGCCTAGAGTCTGGTTGGAGGCACAACTTCCTCGAATCCACGTTCGGCCATGCACCGATTAAGTAATGCAATGGCCCTATTCATCCGCGCGTCGATCACCTCCTTCGTGGGTGGGGTACTAGCTATGGAGGTCGAGGATCGAGACATGTCATCTGGCATAGGGTCCTTGCCTATGGAGACAAGGAACTCGTTAAGGGCAGTCATCATCCACTTGTAGTCCCTCAGCATCTTATCGTTGACCGAATTAGACGCACTAGTACTCGTCCTCTTGGCTGGAAGCGGTTGTCCAACTCCAGGGATTCAATAGCACGTCTCGTCCCCTAACCCTAAGAGAACCGCCTCCATGACCGCATCAACTTGTTTATGTTGCGATAAGGAGGGTGTAGATGATGAAGAGCCAGTTTGACTCTGCGATTCCCGCACTTTGTTTTGCATAATGGCTTTGAGTGCGTCCCGTTCGAAAAATAAAATATAAAATTTTAATTTGTAAGTATAAATGTTTGCGTATTTTAAAACTTAAATCTGCTTGCTCGTACTCCTTGCTCTTCCACCCGTTCTTTTCTTGTCAAACCCGATTTCCCAAAATAATTTTTTTATCGGGGGAATAGGCAAATCTTGTTGTGTCTGTGGCTGGGATCCCTTACCCTCGATCAATCGAGGGGTCTTATTTTTCTTTACTCCTGTTTCAGTGAAACAGTCGAATAAAGAAGGTGGTCAGAATTATTTGAACGAATTACTTACCAAAATCAAGGAAGTCCTCTTTCTAGTGTAGGTCATAGAACATGCCACGCTCGGGTTTTGCTGCAGCATCCTATTTTCTTTATTCACTGAAGCTTGGTGCTAGTTTTTAAACAAAACAAAACAAAAGAAAGAAAGGAAGCCAATAAAGAGAATATTTTTTGTAAGATTTTAATTTACATTAATTACTTGACACTTCACCGAGTCCCACATCTTAACCGTTTTCTCCCAATTCTCTGGGGTCTGATCATCCAGAATTTCATCCAACCCGTAAAAAAATTATTCACACGGTTTTTGTGATCGCTAAACCCCTTACAACACTTATTGTCTAGCATCCTCTGGATGTTAGGCCAAACTGCGCGACTCTCCCAATCCTCAACCAAAAAGAAGTCATAATAAACCAAATTCACTAGAATTGTATAATTAACTCCTAGGAAATTAAAAAAAGGTTAAGTATAGTCAACTTACCCTCAAGCGTCTTAGTATTTTTAGTTGCTCCTCGCAGGGGACTTTTTCCTAGTTCTCGAAACACAGGGGAACCGTCTTGCGAATCGTTACGTTAATGACCTGACCCACATGATTCCGATTGGCCCGACTGGGTTCCACGAGTTGTCATACACGCAGAAATACACGGGTAGTCTCCCTTCGTGCTTTGCTACTGCCATCAGGGCTGAATTGATATTTTGTATTAGTCGGGATTCTAATATCTCCTAGCCCCCGTCAGGGCGATTATAAGCTACCTTTGAATGTTTAAATATGTTACCCAATTGGCTGCAAGGTTAGTCAACCCGTCAGGATCAATGACGAATATCTTGCGTCTATTACCTATGTCTGTAATTAAACCCCCGTCAAGGTGATCACTTTCCCACTTAAGTGAATAGCCTAATTACTATATCCTATTTCCAATTGATCAGATTAAAAATACTAAATAAGTGTGAAATAATAGGCAATACACAATACCCAATTCAGATTAATTTTTTCAATCCCAAATTCAAAAACATTAATTAAACTAATTAGGGTTCAACCCATAAATGTGATTCTCAAGTACAAATGAAATTAGCTCATATTAAAACTAGAAATAACTGAAATAAAATAAAGAGTATTCATATTCAATTACTAAGATAAAATAGAGAACCTAATTGAAGGGTTGGAATGGGCGGTTAATGGAAGAAATGACGTTCTCCAGCTCTAGCTTTCTTCTCTCCTTTCTGCTCTTGAATTCCTTTTATAAAAATATGAAGCGTGTAATGAATTGTGCCTAAAAATGAAGTCTAAAGACTTATTTATATTGGAGAATTCGGACTTGGGCTTTTTACTTAAAGTAAATAGGTTAAATGAATGAAAGCCCATATCCAAATTAGAAATCTCGTAAATGATGTACAGTTGGTAATACGGACGTAACTTTTACGTCTCAACTCCGAATCACCTGATTCCAGTCGCAAAAATCTTCCTAACACAAGAACGTAGCTTCCTTATTTCAGAGCTCCAAGGCTGAATCAGTGGCAAGTGGCTCAAAAATAGAGATTTGTAACAGCTTTCAAGATTTCCCTATCCTCTAGTCAATTCTTCGAATCATCTTTTCTTGCCTTTGACTTCTCCGCTCGATCTAAGACTTTAATTCCCACTTCTCTTCCTTGTCTTGCTGCTCCATAGAATCCTTAGACCTAATAACTTTACACTAAAACAAACAAATTAACGCACAAATGCTCTAAAACGCAAATAATACAATTCCAAGGGGAAAATGCAACAAAACTAAATAAGCTTAAAAGTCTATCAAATAAGTCTATTAATCACCTAAAAAGATGTCTCTTAAGGGATAATATTTAGAACAAAAAGGAAGACATCATATGTTTCAACAAGTTTTCCGACCAATACGGTAAACGGTTGAATATACTCATTTTCTTCCAATTTGACTCACGAAGCCTAGATTTCTTCGCCACCTTGCAACTGAAAGTCCTTGTGTTTTTCTGAAAACACAATCGGCAACCCATCTAACTGCGTCTGAATATCTGCAGGACTATGTTTCCTAGGCGGGGCATTATTATCAACTTAGATATACAAAGATGTGTCTTTCCAAAAAAGATGGTTCAGAGGTAACCACCGTCTGTGATCAAAATAAAAAATTCCTTTATTAACCCACGCGGAAGGAGTATATTCCATGCATTCGGGACAAGCTAAGTAGCCTTGACCCGATCATCCTGAAGTGTAGGATCTAGCTGGGTAACCATTCGTCGTGAACAACAAACTAACCTTCATTACAAATTCCTCCTTCATATGTGCATCTCATGTAACTATCTGAAAGTCCTAGAGGGGGGGTGAATAGGATTACTAATAAGATTATGCCTAATTAAAAAATCTTTTGGACAATTATAAGTTTAAGAGAAAACTTCTAAGTCAACTTAATATATCAAACACTTATGGGATCATGCAAAGGATAAGTTAAAGGCTTGATATATAAGTTAACAAGTAACTCGACTATCTAATCTCTTACTACTCTAGATGACAATATGTTAGATAAACTAGATAATTAATATCACAATATTCATACTAGCATATTATCAAACATATAAAGTGCGGAAAGTAAATAGAGTAGGGATAGAAAGATACACACGATTTATAGTGGTTCGGTTTCCCTACATCCACTACCTAAGGAAGCCTCCTTAGGATTTCAAGCTTTTCACTAAGCTCCCGTGTCTCTCTTAACCGGGTCGAGAACACAATAACCCATACAACCTCTTCGATAACACGAAGGACAAACTCTTGTGTAATCACAACACAAGGACACCAAGTATACTCCCTATACTTGAATTCTCTCTTAATCTATCTATTACAAGACCTAGACTTAAGAGGATAGATACAAAGTGTTTAAAGGGGTGAAACTACTTTGCTAGATAATCTCCTAAAGAGTAGATATAACTATAAGCATGTAAACTCCTCTTGAGTAGGTAATACTTTGTGGCTTATTTGATTAACTCCTTGAATGAGTTGGATAGGATTTATAAGCTCACTAAGATTGATTTTGACAATGTATAGCTCTTGACACCTTCTTGAATGATAACAATTAAGCTCCTTAATGTTTGTAATTAGTTGGTGTAGTTGTAGCCTTCAAAGAGCTTCAATTTATAGCTGAAAATTGCTTCCAACGGTCATAAGGCTTGTGTCCAACGGATCTATTAATCTCCCAACGGATATATTTCTTATGACTTAACTTTGTGCAGAAAAACCTTCCTTGCGGTGTACCGCACCTCAACGGTTAGATTTTCTATCTTTCTGACGGGCTAGCCATGCACCGTGCCCTGGTCCGCATTCTTGGTCTGGTGTACCGCGCCATAGGTCCGGTGTACCGCACCAAACATCTTTGATAGAATTGACCTATGCTTTGATGCTCGGATCAATAAATCTTCTTCACGAAAGTTGTAGGTAAGATCATTCTTATAAACATTGCAGTTGATCATTAAGGCTATATCTCAAGTATATAAAGATATGAATAAAAGTATATGTAATGAGATATAATAAGAATGGTATGTAAAGTGTTTTTGATGAGCAATAGTGCAAGTAAGGATGTATATAACAAGAGTAATTAGCACACTAATCATAAGAGGATTTGTCATATTAAAACAACCTATTAAGGGAGGCTATATGCCAACAATCTCCCCCTTTTTGATGATGACAAATCCTTCACTAAAACACCTTAGGAATGATATGAAAGTTTAAGCACTAATGAAATTAAGCTCCCCCTCACAATAAGCATATAAGATTTGAGATGCATTTGTGAGATTTAAAAAGTGCAATTTTTTGAAAGTTTTAGTGCACGTATTTCTCCCCCTTTGTCTTCATCAAAAAGACGGGGTAAAAACAACTAAAAATAGAAGAGCTAAAACTCAAGTGAATAGATTTTAAACAACGATTCTAAGAGTGTGCAAGAGTTTAGGGATTAAAATAATTTTAGAAAGAGATGCACAAAGATAGATAATTGTAAAGCAAGAGCTAAGAGATAGAGACATTTTACCAACTCCTTGATCGATAGATTTTCATTTCATATGCTTTCTAATGACACAAACGATTAGTTGCAATATATGAGATAAATGATTAGCCTAAGCATTTGAGTTTTTAAATATGATTTAACAAAAACTCCCCCTTACATAATGCATAGAGTTTGTTTCAATTTTGTAAAAGTTTGATCTATAATTTCTCCCTAATAAGAATATTTGAAAACATTTTTTAAGAAATTTAGGGGTAAAATGTAATTTTTTGAAAAGTAAAGGTGACAAAAATTATTTTTCAAAAAGTTTTAGGGACTCAAAAGCAATTTGAAAAATCTTTTAGGGACCTAAGTGCAATTTTAAACCTTTTTAAGAACTAATACAAATAGAACAAACTATAGGGACTAAAGAGCAATATAGAATAAGATCAAGGATTATAGATGCAATAGTACCTGTATCATCAAAGAAAATGTTAGCAACATCAATATCCGAAGCATAAAGTTTAAGCATCTAACATTCAAGATAAAAACATAACAAACATAACCAATTATCCAAATAAAACACATAGCATCCTAAATCATTATCCAAATTAAACCAAGTAGCAATAACATCCTAAATGTCCAAAACACGGACCCAAAAGCAATTAAAGCATAAACACCACATACTTAGTCCAAAACAACCACAATAAAGCACATAAAAACCAAGAAGGATAAAATGAAGATTTAAAAACACCCAAACACGACCAATTAACGATTTTCACGGGGAGAGCGTCTTCTAGAACGGTGACGGGGATGTGACACATCATCCTTAATGCATGAAACATCGTTTTTCACACAAGTCAACTCACTAGCAAGATGTCCCAATTTCTCTTCTAAAACCCCAAATTTTCTTTCTAATTTCTCTTCCAAAACCTCGAATTTTCTTCCCATATAATCCATAAAACGAGTAATTGTGCTTTCAAAACGAGAGGGATTAGGAGGATCCTCATGAATGGGTTGGCTTTGGGTAGGCTCATTAGGGATATGATTTTGTTGGGCCGGGTTATCCAATAGTTCAAGCGAGTTAAGATCCGGACCGAAAGTTCCTTCTTTTGCTTGTAAGATACGATTACGAATTGAAGCATCCGAAATACGATTAACATGTGAATACGAAACATAGGTGTTATTATAGATAGCAAATTTCATTCTCTTAATCGTGCTATAATCAAAACACCAAGCTCTATCTATTGGTCTCACATTAGTTCCTCCTAAAGAAATTCCACTTGCATCAAAGAGTTTGGTTAGAAAAATACCGTATGGAACTTTATCCCTAGATGCTCTAGCATGGTTCATCCATTTGAACATTATCGCAACAATGTTAATCCGTTGTTTAGCAAAGATAAAAAATAAGAGATAAGCTTCGTAAGGGATTAATTTAGCATCATGTTTATCCTTTGGAATCACGGCCGAAGTTAGAAATTTGTGAGCCACTATGAACTCCGGATCAAAGTTACGTAAATTCCAATTTCCATCACGAATAAGCATTCTACCATTAACGAATTCATTAACCTCGTTTTGAGCTACCACATCAAGACTTGAGCCATCCCAACCACTAGACCAAAAGCCACTAAACCCATCCGAAGGAATATCATAGCGAGCACACAATTCATTTAACTTTAATCGTAAAGAAGTACCCGAAACTTTTGATTTTATCGAATTATTAGCACAATTATATTCAAAGTTTGAGTAAAATTCTTCAATTAACCCACTAGCTAAATGACTACCCGAATATTGAAAGATATTGTGACAACCTTGAAAAGATAGGAGTTGAAAGAGATAATCATCACCGGAAGGAAAAGCTGAAGCATTTATGGTTCTACCCGGGAGAGGATCGAGTGGCCGGAGTGGAGGTGGTGTTGGTGACCTCGCCGGAGATGGTGCACGGCGGCGGCTGGAGGAGGCTCCGGCGGTGGTTTTCTTCCTTGGAGCGGATTTCTTTTCTCTAACCATGGTGAAAAGAGGTGGGTAATGGAGGAGGAATGAAGGAGAGAGAAAGGAGTGATTTGGTGGAGAAATTAGACCTTTAGGCGGTGGAAGAATGGTGGTTAGGTCGTCGGAAATCGCAACAGTGGAGGAGGAGCGGGTAGGGTTTTGTTTAAAAGAAGGGAATGAAGTCAAAATGAAAACTAACGGGTTTAAAACACGAACAAAAACCTAACTCGCGGTGTACCGCGGAAACCGTGCGGTGTACCGCACTGCAGAAATAAACTGGGCGAAAATAAAAGGAAAAATGAAAAGGCTGAAACCCTGGATCGCGGTGCACCGCAAAAACGTTCGACGAAGACACTAAGAATGAATTTTTTGGTTCTTTTAAAAACACCCGAAACACATTCGAAACTTCCCCAAAAGATTCGGAATGGTATAAAACTTATAAGATAATTTTTGTTTTGAAAAGAAACAACAAGGAAAACCCAAAAACATATAAAACAGTTTATTTCACAAATACCCCTATATTTTCTAAAAGTACAAAAAGACCCAATGGAAAAACAAAGCAATATTAAGCATGAAAAGGTCAAGATACACAAGATATTAGCACATAGAGAATAAAGCACATAAACACATAATAACACATAAAAATAAAAAAGAAGAAAGGAAAGAATTCACCGTATTTTCCTTTTACGAGGTTTGAGCGTCTTTTTGCATATAATTCCCTTTTCTTGATGCTCAACACCTACAATGAATATTACTATGGTATCCGAGGTGGAATGGATCCGGAAATGTTATTAGCATTTTTCACGATCCATATCGGCTTTTCCCACGCGGGTATCAAAGACCCGTATTCAAGTAGTTTGTGGTAATGGCACGTAGAAACATGATGACCGGGTTTACCACAATAATTGCAAGAACTTCTTTCTCGAATAGAATTGTCATGTGAGGGTTTTGAACACGATTTTTCCTCATTCTTTTGAATATCCAAATTATCACTCAAATATAATTTTTCTTTGAAAAGACCATTTGAATCAAATGGAGTGACATTTAAATAGGGATGATTTTCAAAAGTTTTAAGAGCAAGGGAAAATGCTTCATCCAATTTTTCAAAACCTTCTATATTTTTCTTCATAGGATGTTGACTTTTATTTGAAAAGAAAATATTTTCAAAACAAGGGTTTTTAGTATTACCTAAAATATCATCTAAAGTGATGCAACAATTTAAACAATTCTTTTGCTCAACTTTAGCCTTTTTCAACATAAGGTTATTCAAATGGATTTGAGAATCAAGAATTTTTAGAAGGGATGAAATATGGCTAATATCATCAAAATAAAAAGGAGGTGACAAAGAGTTAGGATAGATTGCTACCTCATGGTTTGGTTTAGGATTGTCATGAGATTCATCATGGATTAGGATTTCTTTTTCTTCGTCATTCTCGACAATTCCATATAGAAACTCCAAACGATCCCAAAGCTCTTTTGCGGAATTACAATCTAACATTTGTGAGAAAATTTCTTCGGAAATTCCACAAATTAGAGTGTACATCGGTTTAGCATTTTGAGTGAGCTTAGAATTATCCTCAACGGTGAGTTCATCATAATCTTTTTCTTCTTGATTTAGCTTAAGAACTCCCGCTTCATTTAACTCCTCTTTATATGGAACGAATGGACCTTCCATAACGATTCTCCATTGATCGGGATCTTCGGCTTTGATAAATTCCTCCATTTTTGTTCTCCAAGCAAAATAGTAAGTTCCTACAAAAAGTGGAGGTCGGGTAGAAGACGACTCTTCCAAAAGATTAAATTTCATATCGTTTACTCTACTAACGATTAAGCTATTCACGTAAAGTTAGGCTCTGATACCAATTGAAAGTCCTAGAGGGGGTGAATAGGATTACTAATAAGATTAATGCCTAATTAAAAAATCTTTTGGACAATTATAAGTTTAAGAGAAAACTTCTAAGTCAACTTAATATATCAAACACTTATGGGATCATGCAAAGGATAAGTTAAAGGCTTGATATATAAGTTAACAAGTAAATCGACTATCTAATCTCTTACTACTCTAGATGACAATATGTTAGATAAACTAGATAATTAATATCACAATAATCATACTAGCATATTATCAAACATATAAAGTGCGGAAAGTAAATAGAGTAGGGATAGAAAGATACACACGATTTATAGTGGTTCGGTTTCCCTACATCCACTACCTAAGGAAGCCTCCTTAGGATTTCAAGCTTTTCACTAAGCTCCCGTGTCTCTCTTAACCGGGTCGAGAACACAATAACCCTTACAACCTCTTCGATAGCACGAAGGACAAACTCTTGTGTAATCACAACACAAGGACGCCAAGTATACTCCCTATACTTGAATTCTCTCTTAATCTATCTATTACAAGACCTAGACTTAAGAGGATAGATACAAAGTGTTTAAAGGGGTGAAACTACTTTGCTAGATAATCTCCTAAAGAGTAGATATAACTATAAGCATGTAAACTCCTCTTGAGTAGGTAATACTTTGTGGCTTATTTGATTAACTCCTTGAATGAGTTGGATAGGATTTATAAGCTCACTAAGATTGATTTTGACAATGTATAGCTCTTGACACCTTCTTGAATGATAACAATTAAGCTCCTTAATGTTTGTAATTAGTTGGTGTAGTTGTAGCCTTCAAAGAGCTTCAATTTATAGCTGAAAATTGCTTCCAACGGTCATAAGGCTTGTGTCCAACGGATATATTTCTTATGACTTAACTTTGTGCAGAAAAACCTTCCTTGCGGTGTACCGCAGGTATCGTGCGGTGTACCGCAGGTATCGTGCGGTGTACCGCACCTCAACGGTTAGATTTTCTATCTTTCTGACGGGCTAGCCATGCACCGTGCCCTGGTCCGCATTCTTGGTCCGGTGTACCGCGCCATAGGTCCGGTGTACCGCACCAAACATCTTTGATAGAATTGACCTATGCTTTGATGCTCGGATTAATATATCTTCTTCACGAAAGTTGTAGGTAACATCATTCTTATAAACATTGCAGTTGATCATTAAGGCTATATCTCAAAGTATATAAAGATATGAATAAAAGTATATGTAATGAGATATAATAAGAATGGTATGTAAAGTGTTTTTGATGAGCAATAGTGCAAGTAAGGATGTATATAACAAGAGTAATTAGCACACTAATCATAAGAGGATTTGTAATATTAAAACAACCTATTAATGGAGGCTATATGCCAACACTATCCCCGTGCCCCACAACGTTTTTAACTCATCTATATCCGGACGGAGATATACATCCATATCATTTCCAGGTGAACGAGGACCCGGTATCAAGAGAGTAAGCATAAATGTGAATTCTTTCATGCATAACCAAGGCATCAAGTTGTAGAGCGTCAATATAACCATCCACGTGCTATATGAGTTGTTTTGCATGGAGAAAGGACAAAAATCATCAATCCCCAAACCAAGACGTACATTACGTGGTTCACTAGAAAACTCGGGATTCCTCTCGTCAAATTTTTCCAACTGTGACCATCGACGGGATGACGCAACACCTCTTCGTCGGTACTCTTTCTTGTATGGTGCTAAATCATATCTTTGGCAGTGCGCCTTGAAGCATACATTCTTTGTAACCTAGGCGCAATCGGAAAATAATGCAGTTTCTTGTGCGACACTTTTTCCCCTTTTTTGGGTCCCACCTTGATTCTCCACAAACTAGACATTTCTCAAGATTATAATTCTCTTCATAATACAAAAGAAAAGAATTCAAAAACTCGTCGATCGTGGTGTATTCCATGCCTAAACTTTTCAACTTTCTATTGCAATCCGCATAAAAATCAGGTAAGTTATGAGGTTCAGGCAAAACACAACCCAACAATTGAAAAAGTTTGATACAAGAGGTGTTCGTCCACTTGTTCTCTACTTTCACATGAATTAGCTTTGCTATGAAATCCAAATAACTCATCTTAGTACAACAGGGGTACAAATCTGTCTCTATTTCCTTGAACAATGCGTCAAAAGGCCAACGACCATTTCCATTAACATTCTCATCACGCACCTCGGTGTCACCGGAATGCCCGCTAGTTTCAGACGTGGGTCTCAAATCATGAAACACATTACCCATTACATTTTCTTCTTTTGGTTCATCAGCGGGAATTACTACTTCTTCCCCGTGTTTCGTCCAAAACTCATACGATGACCAAATACCCCATTAAAAAGGATGTTTTTGAACTTTGTCAATTGGAAACTTTCGATTATTATATCAATGATTACGCGAACAAAATATTATACCGACATGATCCATTTGGTTTCTCGCAAAATAATAGCCTTTAAAATACCCGCGATATATTCCCCCGTAACCTTATTCTTTGATTTAACCCATCTCTTGTCCATTACCGGGTTCATTATCTAAATTAAATTAAACAATTTATTATTATTCCAAACTATTTTATATACTATTTAGATCATACGATTATAAAAAATTACTAAAATGCCCCTAAGTTATCTAAATAATTCACTAAGGCCTCTAATTAATTATTCAAATTACATTATAGTCCCTACAATAATAATCAATTCCCTAAAATATCTAAATAGTTCCTAAAGGTCCCTACATTATTTTCGATTAATAATCCAACACCTAAAACTATTATAACTTAAAAACCAAATTCAAATAATAACAGAAAAAATTCAAAAATAACAATTATATCAGAAAAATTAATAATATATCGCCAAAAAAACACTCAATACAACTAATTGCACTTATATAATATAAAATATAACAACAATTATATACTTTAAACAAAATAAAGAAAATTTAGAAAATACCTAATTTGTGGACAAAGTGATGGATAAATTTGCTTGGAAATGGGGCCCACAACAACTAGATGTATCTAAGAAGCTTAGTTAATAATGGGTCCGGAAATTTTTGTGGAACAAGGGAATAAAATTGGGAGAATTTTGGGGTTTTCTTCTGAATTTTGTGGGTTTTAGCTTCGAATTAATGGCTAACTGCCCGCTGGCTAGTTTCTATTCGGAAATCTTTAGCGAGGACAACAAGTCCTCGCTAAAGATCAACTCTAGGGATGACCTTCCTGTTGTCGTGAAAGATACTATCCTTATAAAGGACCCGCCACAGCTAATCCTTTTTTAATTATTTTGGCTGGAGTTTAAATCCAGCTTATTATAGGCAAGGACTTTGTCCTCGCAAAAGATCGTATCTTTAGCGACGACCCGCAGGTTATCGCTAAATATTTTCTCGCTAAGGATCAACACTGTAGTAGTGCAAAGATAACCCTCAAAGAGCATATGGCTAGCCGACTCAAACCCACGTCCACAGAGCACACAAGCCGGTCCAACTCCATATGCTCTAATCAGTCTTTGGTGTGTAACGAATCAAAAGCATCATCTACACTATAACCGAGTATTTTGGGGTCATTTAGGTCCAAAATAATATTAGCACGCGGTTTGGGTGAAAATCGGATCCCAAAAGAAGTCATACGTGGTCTTAATTTGTCCAAAATTCCACTCAAAACCGGACAAATTTGGTTGATTTGGTCGACCTTTTGAGGTGCTACAACTTAAAAACCAACATTACCAAGCTCACACACGCTGCCACGCGCCGCAAGAGTGGCATGTTGGCTTAAATTACGCGCGGTTAACTCTTCAATGATACATGTCTGGCGGTGTTCGGATGTTCGAGTACAGTCATCATTCCAAATGTCAACGAGTCTTCCAGTGTTGTGGGCATAAAACTGCGATGTGGCGTTAGTCCAGTGGTTGTGCGGTTACAATCATCAATCATGTGTGCTGACTGGTCAACGGCAGCTGGTATGTTTTTAGTGCAACGTGTCTCTATTTTATTAGATGGCCTATTATGACCAACATTCACTTTCACTCCATCTTCGATACTGAAATCACTCTTCCTACTCGATGACGGCATACATTCGGATGATACAGTCCTTACATAATTTCTTATACACAATGATGTCACCCCTGAATAAACACTATTATTAGTTTGTGTATTCTTTTGGGGACTTTTTCTGCATTTGTCCAGATTCTTTTATCCAAACCACCTCCTTAAAAAATCTATCCATCTATTTTTACAGTATGCCTTTTAAATTCAAATAACTTTTATCAAGGACGAGTTTTAGGTCTTCACATCCTAATCCCAAATGTCTTAACTACCCAAAAATTCAACATGAACCATTAAATGTATGACAAATCATTTTTATCAATAATATGTCACGAGACATTCATGATCAGTGCTTCATTCCATACCCCCAAGTCCTTCAAACGCAGACCACCATCGATCTTTAGAATAATAATTGTCTTCCAATTGATAGTCGAATATTTTACATTTCAATAAAGTTTCTGGCAAAATACTAATAGTATCGTCTCGCACATTTATCAGGTACCATAATAATAGAGAACCAAAAGCAGACACTACCTTGAAGGACCGATCAAACGATATTTAATATCCCCAGATAATTACAAAGTCGGAGCATTCCCGTATCTCACATATGCATTCACCTTGTCCATGAGAGGTTTGTAGTCCCACAAAAACAAGATAGAAGCAATGAGTAGGACACCAAAAAGATTGAAATGTGATCTTCTCCACTTGAGATTGTATCAACTCCTTAACAATATCTAATTCTCCATCTTTGATTCTCACTAAATAAATATTAAATTTGATAATATTTAACTAGAGATCCGAGCACTTAGAAAACTCACCCATACAATCCATAAGAATTTGAATGGGCTTCAAATCACCTATAGCCAAGAAAATCAAATCATTGTCAAACAAAATATGGGTGATTTTAAGCTTCCCACACCTAGGATGGTCAGTAAAATGCTTCAACATGCTTTTCTTTATTAACCTAGACAAACACTACAACCGTAAGAGAAATACGTGAGGCAATATTGGATCACCTTGGTGTAATCCTTTAACTTGTTTGAGTTATATGTGAATATCTCCATAAATAGACACATAACATAATGGTGAAGTCACGCAAGCCATGATCCATCAACTTACTTTTTAGGAATTTCAACCCCTCGGGTACTTCTTAAATACAACTCCATAAAATGGATTTGTACGTTTTTCATAAAACCAAGGGAAGTTGCTCCGACTTCTCCCTGAACTTTAGGCCGATTGACTGTTTCTGTAAACTGAAAATTATGTATATTTACCTCGCTGAACTTTATTTTTCGTGAACGGGTACCCTTGTCATCCATTTTCTCCATTAGTTAACTAATTGACTAACACAAATTTATTTTTTTCAATATTAAAAATCATTTAGAACTTATTTTAAATTCAAAAAATTAGCCACCAAAATATTTAAATTTTTTTAACACTTCTACACACTCTCAAATTTTTATGAAATAAATTTTTTTCCCCCTAAATTTGTAATTTATTTTTAAACACGTCCCACTTTGCCCCTGCCCATGAACCCTACTTTCGACACAATCAACAAGAATTGACCATAAAAAATCCAAATTATGGTAAAAAATTAATTTGCTTAAAACAGTAATTTGCTTGATTGTACACCTCTTTGGTTTTTTTATTATACCCTTTCAAAATCTCTAACACTAGCGGATGTTGACATTAGCCTACTTGAAACAAACACACTTTGCGCTTTATCGATGATACAAACTAGAAACCAATAGCATACTCTCCTCTATTATCCTCGTGCTACCCTTATAAATTACATTGCAACAAGTGATCGAACGGAAAGCATCAACAATGGTGGGTCTATCTTGTTTTTGGATGAGAGAATTATAATGTGATTCAGATGATTAACAATGAAACTTGAGGAGAAGAACTCCCTAATCTTGACGTAGACGATCTTGCCCTAGATGAAATTATATGAAATAAACCAAAACAGAAAAATTAAATAGTAAAATTTACAAATTAGTTTTGTTATAAGTTTTATTTTTTAAAGGTAAAATGAATTATATAGATATTAAAAGGAAGGGGATGGCTCAACAATATCCACGGGATAATTATTCAAAATTACATGCTAAAATTAAGAAGGAAACTTATAACAATAAGTCAACGGCAGAAGATTCAAAGAGAATACTCTTGTTATCTAATCTTCTACATGGTTGAATATTCTTCTTACACTTTAGATTAATACTTTGGGAATCTAAAATTGTTCTTGTAATGTCTTTAAAGATGGACAATTTTTTCGAAGGCCAAACAAGTTTTGAGGATTGAATGTTGTGTTAAACATCATCTAAACCGATTTGAATGATGATACTTGATAATGTTTTATCTTTAGCTATAAAAGGGGAAATTAGTAGTCATAGCCTTAACTTCAAAACTGGAAAAGATTGGATAAATATGGCAATTTTATCACTAGTTTATCCTATTTCAATGTAAATAACAACATTAGTTGTATTAGTTTTTCCTTGGACAAATAAAACATCCGAGCTGATCTTGACGGTGATAATTGTCGGGGGATACTGGTTTGGGGGATAATTTCACGGACAACTTCTTGCAGAACAAGGAAGGTGGGATGTGATAACTAGTCCTTTACTTCTTGTAGATCTCTTCATAAAAGAGATGTCACTAAAATAATTATATGAAAACAAATAGGGTCACTGTACAAAACATCACTAAAAATTAGGTGGAATTTTAAAAGTAAATTACATCCTAGCCAGCTTGATCTCAAAATATTAGATAATGTAAATGTTCTTTATGACTCTTGTGGTGAATGTCTTCGCGTTTACCTATTGAATGGTGTGAAATCTAGTAGGGAAAATATAAGATGTTAGAAATCACGACAAGATAACTAGGTTCAGTTTGTGTGGAAAAGCTATAATGTTTGGTATTTTCATGAATTTCTTGTAAATTCAAAATATATTTTCCTTTCGTCGATAATCTAAGGGTTTGTTTGGATGGGGGGTTTGGGAGGGATGTGATTGTATTAAAGGATAATAACAATCCCATCCCTTGTTTGTATTGGAAAAAATTAGAGGGGATAGTTTATTAAAGGATTCTTACAATCCTTTATGAACCTATATATTCAATCCTTCCATTTTTGTGGGATTAGGAAGGAAGTATTCTTTTATTACATTGTAATGTCTAAATTACTCTTATTCTTTCTTTATAAAACATTTTAATAGGGGTATATAAGTCATTTAGTTATAAAAAGAATTTCTTCCTTCCATTTTCTTCTAATCCAAACACCGGATGCCTATAATCCTTTAATAAAATCCCTCCCTCTCTTTTTATTCAATCCAAACAAGATTAAATACTCTCATTTCTATTCTTTTATTATACTCTCATTTCCTATCCTTTACTAAAGAATCTCTCCTTAATCCAAACACACCCTAAATGAAAAACGATCAGTGCAAGAGTAGTGCCATTTCCTTAACATATAAGATAATATTGAAACTAACTGAGAGAGAGAGAGAGAGAGAGAGAGAGAGAGAGAGAGAGAGAGAGAGAGAGAGAGAGAGAGAGAGAGAGAGAGAGAGATGGCATTTTATCTACTAAGTCAACAAGTTATTTCCCCTAGAAAAAAATTATCTTTTGAAACTGCAACTTTAGGAAGAGTGTATTTGTCGAGTTCCCAAGACTACAGACTAACAAAAATTATGAACGAGAATGCTAAAAAAATTCAAAATTCCTTTTATTTTTCTCATTCCTTAATGTAGTAGTATATATAAGTTTATAAGGAAATCAATAGTCACTGATCATAGTCTCTTCTTAACACACACACACACACATACACACACACACACACACACACACACATATATATATATATATATATATATATATATATATATATATATATATATATATATATATTATATTTCAGAGTTTTTTCTACGGTCCAGATTTACCCGCATAAGTGCTGGCCAGGATTAAATCTGGCTAAACATAAGTGGTGGCCAGGATTTAATCTGGCTGATTCCTGTCAACGGAATTCATTTTTGGTTTAGTATCTTCAGACACCGGTTTTTGTTTTTGAACCTGGGTTCGATTCCTGTCAACAGAATTCGTTTTTTCTTTAGTGTCTTCAGACACGGGTTTTACTTAGTGGTGGTCAGGATTTAATCTGGCTAAACATAAGTGGTGGCCAGGATTGATCCTGCCCCCACTTATTAATTTTTTTTTATCCACAACACTAAAAACAAAAGAAAAAGAAAAAACTAAAATAAACTCACCTCATACTTCTCTCTCTTATTCGTTAAAAAAAACTTCGCCTTCACCGTACATCGACATCGTCGCTCACTACCTCACCACCTCAACGTACCTACTCCAAGACACCTCTCTTCTCCATCTACCTCTCAGTTTCTTTATATTTGTCAAGGTTAGCAACCATTTGGGTTCCAGAAGAATGGAATTTCGTAGAATAAAAAGGATCTTCCGATATATATATATATATATATATATATATATATGTTTGTGTCTATGTGTTTTGAAATATAAACATATGTACTATATGTATCTATCTTAATAATATAAAGAAATATGTGTTAATCTAAGCATATCTCTTAATCAAGGTAGTATATACCAAAAATTGTAAAAATAAGGATTGCGATGGAGAGTGCTTGGGCATGTTTACCTTTCCCTGCACCCCCAACTCCTTAAAGAAAAAGAAGCCCCTTGTCGAGTTCCACCCCTACGGTGTTCTTCCCCATGCCTGCCTTATTCTTTTAATTTCTGTAGGGTTAGTTTCTTCTAGAGGGTTATGAGTCAAAGCAAAATAACTTTATACTAAAAAATTAATCATAAGAATCAAACATAATAAAAGTACATGCTAAACCAATCCTAATCATATGGGTTATGACATAACCATAATATGGTTGTAGTTTACATAACCATAATACAATACATATTTCAGTATGAGTGCAACATTAAAATACCAATATTAAATAATTGTTTATTAATAATTTTGATTCATAGGTGTCAAAGGACAACAAAAACAAAAGCCTAAGAAAATTGTATTTGCTTTGTTTAATGATTATTATTATACTATATCTTAGGATTTTAACTTTTCACTTTATAGTTGGATTTTATAACTAATTTAATTTTAAAAATTAAATATATATTATAGATAAAATATAATAATAGTTAGAGTATTAATATAAACAATCAATGATGTGGTATGATTTGATTGGAAGTGAAATAGATTTAAATTTAAAAAACAACATTATTTCTATTTCACTTCTGATAAAATCGTGCCACCTCATTGGTGGTACGATGGTAGTATTATTTTTTATTGTATAAATCATTACTCTAATAATTATATACTATATACATGTGGGGATAGTTATTGGGGTGGGAAATGTTTATCCCTAAAACCTTTCCCCTCCATCCCTTCAACATTTTAAAAAGTCAATTCCCACAATCCACCCTAATCCCCATTTAGTAGCCTAAAGTTTCCCACGTTTGGAGTAGGGTGGGGTGCTTACCCACAAACACATACCCCATAGACATCCCTAAATAGAATATATTTAGATTTCAAAATATATCAATACCCCCACCCTTAAGTTGGAGCATGGAGATCTCGAAGGCCCAACTTAAGAACGAGAAACTCAAACTATTATTTACCCAATGCCTTTGTGATCATATATATAGTTGTATCACTGAAGGAACATAAAGGGACAAAATATGTCACCAATTATTGTATCACGAACAAAATAAGAATTATTTTCAATGTGTTTAGTTCATTCATAAAACACCAAATTTTGAACTATATGCAACTCAAATTGATTGTCACAATATGACCGCATCCTTTTAGGATGGCTAACTCCCAACTCGAGTAAATCTATAATCTACTTCTAATCACATGTTTGCTTTCATATATCCATATTCAACCACCGTAGACGAACAAGAGATAATTGGTTGTATCTTGGTTTTCCAAGACACCAAAGAAAGACCAAGTAACCCGTTAAAGACAATCTCGTAAGTGGAAAACTAGTCCAATATGTAAAGACTATATTTGAAAGTTAAGTTTACTAGCAGACTTAAGATATTTTCCTTGGCCCATATAATTCCTTCAAATCTTTAACAACTCTTAAGGATGCTTCCCAAATAATTCATGAGGTTGTCTCATAATCTATATTAAAATATGTACATAATATGAAAGACCAAGCATGGTTACAACCAAGTGAATCAATCATCATATAGGTCTTCGGTAAATGACTTGATTCTCAAGTAAAAATCCAGCTGCCAACGCGATTTTATGTTGTGGTTCCATCAATAATTCCACTAGACTTGGGCATAATAGACTATTTTCTTCAATATAAATTGAAGCATATTTACTTTATAAGGATAAATTCATTCATGACACTAGGCTACGTCTAACCCCAAAATAATATTTCAACACTATCAAATCCTCCATATTAAAAAATTCCTAGTTATGCTTTAAATATCTTTAGAGTTGCAATATTATTGCCTGCAATAATCAGTCGTCCTCATTAATCAATAAATTAATATATATTTTTCCCTTGTATGTTGTAAATTGTGAGTGATAGAGGATAAAAACTACACCAATAGAGCTTATAAGAGCATGAATCGTAATGAAGTCCCCCAAGGGATCATTGAGAATATAGTTGAAGCCCTTGCGATTGTAAATAACTTTGGACAAAGTATTCTTCTGATATGCCGTTAACTCCTCTCTATATACACACAATTGATGATACCTGAAACCAGACACTAAGTCAGGACCACATGGACTTCTGATCCTGATGGCTCTCCGACACTCAAGTTAGTATTATGACTGAGTTTATTCTTATGAATTAAAACAGAGTTATGGAGGTTTTTAATAAGAGGTTTAAAATAACGAATAAGCAAGTACCCTTTTTGGAAGGCATGTATGGGGGTATTTATAGAAATTTTGGGTGAATAACGCCTCATTATGGGCCGTGTGGCATTTTAACCTTTTGGGGCACAGATTGCTAAGAATGTGAATAATTGCTCCATCATCTGGATCATGCCAGCTTGTAATTAGTTATTATTTCCTTCGGTCGTGATAGTAATACTTGGCAATTAGCTTTATCTTCTATCAGAGATTTAATTTTCAAAATTACTATCTACGCTTCATTATGGATTAACAGTGAGAAATTTGAAGAATATTAAACAAATATTTAACACTTCAAAATTGTAGTTAGTTTAGCAAACCAACTTCAGAGAGCTTGTTTCAATCCGTTCAATGACCATTTCAATATGCAATATAGAATTGGGTTAGAGTTTTAAATCATGTGGGTAATTTCTTGTACATTCCCTCGTCTAAGTTGCTATGCCAAAAAGTATTGTGTATATCCATTTTATGTACTTCCTACTTTTTAATTCTCACTACCACCAGAAAAGTGCAAATAATCACCATTTTTACCACCATGGTTAATAAGACCGATTCATCTGGATCGAATATATATCAAACTAAGGGTATTTATGTTGGTGGAATAAAGTATTTGAGGAGTGAGTAAAACTTTGTATAGAGTTAATGTAATCACTATTAAATTTATCTGGTATTAATTAGTCGAGTGATTACAATAAGAACGTATAAGGATGTACAATCTAGAATCTATCACATATATTTTTTGTTAAGGAGTTGTCATATCTTCTATCTTGATGTAGCTTTTTTTATTAATACCATTACTTGAAGAGTGGTTAGTTGGATTTGCTCCTATATTCTTCCCACTACAACATTGATAGTCTTGCACTTAGATTTTGGCCCATGTGCTAGACTTGGTGGTCCATATTTGGATTACATCATGTTCCTCTATCAATTCGTGGCATCGCCTGCTGCATAGCCCCTGTGTTGGTTTGATAAGCTCGAGGTTGAGGCTATTAGAACTCGTGAAGTAATGTACGTCCTTGATTTTCCTAACTTTCAAAATCGAGGTTTTGTCCTCTTTGTCTTCGACTTGAAGATGTGTGCAACTATTCCCATATCAATTGATCTTTTAAATCTAGAGGCTTCCTATGTATAAGGGGTGTCATATTTTAATTAATATGTTTCTAGTGGGTTGTACATGTTGAGATCAAGTTTATCAACTTCTTATCCTCCTCATGACATTTGACTTGTTTCTAACATGCACCCAATTTCTTTTTTATTTTTTCTTAGATCTTTCGAGAGCCGATTCATTTTTGTGAAAAAGGTGTCGTAGCGTACTCGATAAGAATTTGCGGTTCCCACTAACTCCTTACAATCGATGAGAGAATTTGCCTTCTTTTTGTCTTCCAAGAGAATGCATCATTACTTCTACTTGATTATGAAAACTGTTACACCGATCACATGGGTAAACATTCTTTTGTCCTTTGGACAACTTCTAGACCTATATATACCTTTACCTGGTTATACCTCTTTTATTCTCATCTTACTTTGACCGAATCTTACATCATGGGCCATAAACACACTCCTTTATTTCTTTCCCTCTATCACAACTCTTTTTCATGATCTAAGCTCTATCACTGGTCTTTTCATGACGTTGTCCTTAAATTAAATGAATTATCCATGTCGTGCAGAGCCATTATTAAGGCTATGGAGGAAGCCTGCAAACTGTCTAGGCCTCAATGTCAATCAGAGCCAATACCATCTGAGATGAGCAACGAGGATTTTAGAGAGCTCATCGAGCTTGACGACAAATTAGAGAAAAAGGAAAAAATCATACTAGAATTGCATGAGAAGGTTGTTGCAACTTTTCAAGGTAAATAAGAGGTTCCAATATACACTGTGTGATATTCCTGAAGAACCTCTTATTGAGGGCTACAATGCTTACTAGTTGTGTTTTGAGATATGTGCATGCCATCCAGAGTTCAAGTGGATTTTCATAAATACAAAGTCTGCAACACTGGTGAATGATCTCCCTCTTCCCCTTGAAGACTACTTTAGATTATCTTATTTGGACTCTTCTTCCCGCTCGTCGTCGTTCACTAAAAGGATTCGACTTATTGTAATTCTTGTATTTTCTAAATGATGTAATAGACTTTTAGAATTTTTTTGCCATATATATATATATATATATATATATATATATATATATATATATATATATATATATAGAGAGAGAGAGAGAGAGAGAGAGAGAGAGAGGGGGGGGGGAAGGGAGACTTTTTCTTTTCATCTGTTACACATTTTTATTTTTTATATATGTTCCTTTTATAATGGTTTATTGACAATTGTTTTTCCTTTATGATGTCGACTTGCAACAACTTAAATGTCTTCTTATGGCTTTCACTTTCCTAATTAAAGGGGATTATAGGGGGATACTCGATTGGTTAAAATAATATGACATTTTTAAGCTTTTCCGAAGGTTATTTAATGGCCATATACACCTCTAAACCTTTTGAATGCCTTTGATGTTTCAAGGACCTTATATTATGGTAATTGTTCCCATTTGGACCACCCCTTGGGGATTTGGGTCAGGATTTTGTGACTGGTATCTTAAAGCCCAAAATATGTGGTTTGCTTGTGACTCTTTTTTATATTTTTTATATATGGGTGTCTAGGCCAGCTTACGCGCACCACGACTGTTCCCATAGAAAATATACATGTCTCCTCATACATATTCCCACTTAATCAGAATTAGGTTTCCCATGTTCAGGGAGGATACTCGAACCTTGTGACTCTTTGCATACATAATATGTTCCTATATAGTCGCACTTATAGGTTATTTTTTTATGGCGAATACCTTAATAATTATGTGCTCGAACCTACTCTTACTACGTTATTATTCTACCTACTAAAACTTCATATCTTTATCAAAAACACCTTTGATAAAACCCTTTTTCTATCATTTTCTCATGACTTGTATACTTTCATTACATATCATAGAAGAAGTTCAAAACTACCCCCTCCCTTAGTTGTTGAGAAATAGAAAGAGTTGCCTTCAATTCGAAAGGAAGTTGAAGATGTTGTTAAAGAGGTTGTTGAGCCGGTGGTTGTTGATGAGAATCGTGAGAAAGCACCGTAAAATAGAATAAGAAAGATTTAGTTGCTAATGAAAACCATCCCCCCCCTTCGTTTTCATCACATGTGCAAGAGACGAACGACGAAAAGGAGTATACGAAGTTTGTTGACATGGTTAGAATATTGAAAATCAAATTTCCGTTTGTCGAAGCCATCTAACGTATTCCTAAACATCTTATATTTATGAAGGATGTGCTATCCAACAAATGAAAATACTTAAAGGGGAAATAGATGGTTTACCAGAGGAATGTAGCACTATTTTTCAAAGTAAGTTGTCTCCAAAGTTGAAGGATCATGTGAGTTTTAATATCACTGTCTCCATTTGTGAAGAATGGACCACAAAATTTTTATGTGATTTAGACGCTAGTATCAGTGTCATTCCAAAGTCACTGTTTGATAAGTTGAACATTGGGAGAGAAAGGCCTACTACCGTGACCTTGCAAATGGCGAATGGGTCTATATCCCAACCCGAGGGAAATATAGAAGATCGGCTCGTCAAGGCTAGTAATTTATCTTTACGTGTAATTTTTTTATTCTTGACTACGACATAGATAAGAATGTGCCCATCATTTTTGGGAGTTCAATCTTAACCACGAGATGTACTTTAATTTATGTAGATACATGGTGAATTAATTATGCGAGTTCAAGACAAGGAGGTCAAATTCAATGTGTTCAAGGCGATGAAGTTCCCTGATACTTGGGATGATTGTTTTCGCGTGGATGTCGTCGATCAAATCTGGCAAGAGGTATATGATGAGACAAATTTTGATGATAATTTGTAGGCCACCTTAACACATGATTGATCCGAGTTACACGAGGAGCTAGCTGAAGTAGTGGCGACTCTAGCAACTGGAAGAGAAAGGTCTAAGATAAGTGGTTATGAAAAGGTACAAGGTTTGGTGGATATGGAACTAATAAAAAACCTTCTCTTGAATATCATCCACAACTTGAAGAGAAGCCACTTTCCTTCCAACTTGAGGTTTGCTTATTTAGGTGCCAATAGTACATTACATGTTATTATTTACGCTAACTTGAGAGGTCCTCAAGAAGATAAGTTGTCGCGACTGCTTCGATCTAACAAAGAGACAATTGGATGGAAAATTGTCGACATTAAAGGTATTAGTACATCCATTTTCCACCATAATAGCATTCTTGAAGAAGATATTTCACAGTATATTGAGGGTCAACAAAGACTTATGTCGGTCATGAAGGAAGTTGTAAGTAGGGAGGTGATCAAGTTTACATATGCGGAGACCATTTTCTCGATTCCGAATAGTGCATAGGCGATCCACATTCAATGTCATATGAAGAAAGAAGGAATTAACTCCATACTCTATGAAGATAATGAAGTTATTCCGTCTAGAACGTTGTGTGGTGGAGAGTTTGTATGGATTATCATAAGCTTAATAAAGCTATCGATCAAATGTTAGATAATATTATGGGAAGAGACTATTATTTCTTCCTCGATGGATATTCTAGGTACAATTAGTTTTATGTTGATCCCGCCGATCAACATAAGACTGCGTTTACATTTTCGTTTGGAACTTTCGTATTTCGAAGGATTCCGTTTGGGTTGTGTAATGTGTCGGCTATATTTCAGGGACATATGATGTCGATATATTGAGACATTATAGACAAATTCTTAGAAGTTTTCAGGATGATTTCCCATTATTTGGTGATGATTTTGATGAGTTCCTCAACAACCTTAAGAAGGTTCTAATATGATGTAAGGAAACTGATCTTGTTTGGAACGGGGAGAAATGTCACTTTATGGTTTGAGAAGGGATTGTGTTGGGCCATAAGATTTCGAGCAAGATTATCATGGCTGACCGTGCAAAGAACGAGGTTATTCTATTCCACCTCTAGTTTCTGTTAAGGGTGTTAGGAGTTTCTTGGGTGATGCGAAATCCTGCCTCCATTTCATTAAAGATTTTCGATATTTATTAAGCCGTTATGTAAATTACTTGAAAACGATATCACCTTTTGTTTCGATGAAGCATGCATGACGGAGTTCTTAGTTATTGATGTCTACCTTTTTGTGATAGACTAATCTATGCACGAGACATCTTTTTGGGTGTTTATTGGACCTACGTGGGGGATTTTCCCCTAGTATTCGGTGTATTTTACTTTTCTACCTTGTTTTGGACAGTTTGTTATTTATAGATATTTTGTGCCTTAATGGTGTGTTAAGTGTGTATAGTTTAGGTACTTGTTTATTACAAGATTCAAAGATGAAGAGAATAAGTCAAAAAGACAATTCAAACCCCAAGCTAAGGCGTGAAATAAGCTTAAAGTTACTTTTGGGAAATTTGAGTGTTTACTAGAAAAGTCTTGATATCATATTGTTTCAGTCACCATGATTAATTAGTCAGATATTTGGACTTAATTCCTTTTAGTTTGTATATATATTGAAATCAGTGACGCGTGAGAAGTGACAGAAGTTAATTTGAAGTTGAGATGAAGAAGTTATGCCATTTGCTTCTGCCGTGACTCGAACTTGGACAACACTACCTAAAAACGGGTTGGGCCAATTGTAACTCATTTAAGTGAGTCCATTTGACCCCAAAAAGTTTTTAAGTTCGTATATAAGTATATTAGAACCTCCTAAATGAGAATCCATCATTAAGCAACAATAATTTTAGAAGAGGGAGGAGAAAAAACGTTTTAGAGAAGGAAGAGAAGTTGAGGATGAGGGTTTCCACCCAATTCCACCATTCTCCACCATTCCACATCAGATTTCTTTCGTTCTTTAGGTTAATTTTATTATGTTTTTATTGTAATCATATTTTTAGCATTAGTTTTCTTTAATTTTAAGTTCATCTTGTGCTTGAGGCTTGCAATGGGTATGCACCCTAATTGATAATTGTATGTTATTTGATTTTGGGATATTTTATTATTGAAATGAATTGAGTATTATTTTCCATTGATTATATATTTGTGATTATTTCCTATTCGTGCCTTGATCACGTATTGATTAGTATTAGACCATTTGATTTCACCTTGACGGGGGTCTAGTATATAAGCTTCTAGTGTGCGGTAGTGAACCGGGAGGTCTTGCCTAGCTAGATAGTCAGTAGGGTTTAAACCTAAAACATTTGAAATCGTTTAGAAGGTACGCTCGGAAGAGGTCCCTAGGGCCGTATAATTTCTCTCTAAGCTTGCCTGACGAGAGTTAGAGAGTCTCTTGAATCTTGGCTGATATGAAAAGCCCAATTCGCCCTTATATCAAATAACGATTAAATAGTTGGTTATGAGGATTACCCACAAGAATAAAGAACATCTCTCCCCCTCTTTCTTGTTATTTAGCATTTTAATTATTTCTCGTTAGTTAATATTTATTTTACTTTCAATTTAGTCCATAAATGAAAACCCGACAAATATCATTTATATTATTGTCATTTATCTTACAACTCTACACTATTTTATTCTTGCAAAACACATTAATTGTAACTTTGATAGTATTTGTGGAGACGATAATACCTTATTACTTATCTTTAATACTTATCAACTACATGTACACTTATGGGTTGTCTCCCTTCTTTTGGTGTTGATTTATATCAGACACTAGAGACGATATTTATAAAGGACACACCTATTTTCACGCCTTTTGTGATGCCTACTGTTTGGAATCTTCTATTTGAGATACTATGGGATGCTAGTGATTTAGCTATGGGTGTCGTGTTGGATCAACACAAAGTAGTATTCCATGATATATATTATGCAAGTAAGACTTTTTTACGCTCACAGTTGAACTATACCATGACTGAGAAAGAGTTGGTAGCCGTGGTATACAAATTTGGAAAGTTTTGTTCCTATCTTCTTGGGGAAAAAGGTATACATGGACCATTCGGCGATCAAATATCTCATGGAGAAGGAATACGCAAAGCCGCGTCTTATTAGGTGGGTACGTTTGTTACAAGAACTTGACTTGGAGAATTGAGACTGGAAAGGGAGTGGGAATCAAGTAGCTGATTATTTATCTTTCCTTGAAGGCTCTTTAGCCAACCCGTGACACGAAATAGTCAATGAGGTTCCCTGATAAACAACTCTTTGTTCTAATTAAAGTTATTACAACTTGGTGTACATATATTGTGAACTTCATAGTGAGTGGATTATTCCCCATGATATTCAATCCCCATGAGTGGATTTGTATCTTGAAAGAATTATTTTAGATACATCAGAGACCCTCTAAGAGTATTTCATTCGGATTCATCTATTTCCTTTCTCATACAACTCTACTTTACCCTTCCGTATTTTTTTGACACTCCGTATACTATTAACAAATCTTGATAACTTCATATTTCCCTAAGCATGGGTAAATCTAGTTCTGAATTACCTGAGAATATTTATGAGGGGGCCTGTATATCCCTGTAGGATTAGTTGTGGTGCGCGTAAGCTTGCCCAAACCATCTTCGTACCAAAAAAAATTAGTGCACAAAACATGGAAGTGATATTTTTATATAATTTTGGAAGTGGAGGCACAGTTAGGCGATGCAAGTTCACGACTTAGACTAAAAATGATGAGGTGAATGATTGTGACTTCACCATTGATGAGGCCATGGAACATTTCCAAAGAAATGTCGCGACAACTTCTACTCGAGTAGGGTTTGCACTTTTGCTTCAGCATCAGCTAATTCCTTGAGTTGAGCTATTAATTTACTTAAAAATGAAAACTTCTTAGCAACTCGTTGATTTTCCAAATTCTCAAAACTGGTTGATTTTTGTATCCATAAGTTGATAGAGATGTTGCAATGAAATGAGGCAATGCCGGTTCTTCTTTAGGTACCATAGCTTGCCAAACATTCATAAACACAACAAGCTTTAACCATGCACAACTTATGTGTCATAGACATGACCAATTTTTTATCTTCACAGTCGAAATGGATTACTTGAGAAATTACAAGATTTTATTTGTCTACATGATTAAAAGGTTAGCTTACAAAGAATTTACACCAAAAGTAAGTAAAGTAATTACTAATTTTTAGTTTTTTGTAGTGCGAACACACTGGTAATAACTAGGGGGGATATATGTTTGCAATACACACTAAAACTAAACCTCAAAATCACACAAACCTACCAATTTTATAAAAATTCTCTTAACTGCACCACAACTCGGAAAAGTCTCGTGGTATAGTTTGACCTTGACAAAAATAGATCTTTGTGGTTCATAAAAGTTCAAATCATGGAACAACAAAGTGGTGGTGGTTCAGGCTGGTGGTTCAAATGAAAGTCGCGATGATGTTTACAGTTCATGCGGGTAGGTGGTTCGTGGTTTACAGAAGAGCATGTGGTGTCTAGGTTTGTTAGAATCGCGACGTGGTTTAGGCGAATGTGGGTGGTAGTCAGAGCCGGTCCTGTCAATTTGTAGGCCCCAGGCAAAAATTTTAAATTGGATCCATAGACGACTAATTTAGAAAAAAATACAAAATATATTTATTGTAATGGAGATAATTGTAATTTAAGATACTTTATTTTTTTAGAAGATATATAAATATTAAAATTTAAGAAAAATAGTTTCTTATATATTATAGCTAAAATAGTTTAATAATTATCATAAGTTAAATTGATTTTAAATATATAATGTAAAATTATATAAATTTATTACAAGTAATTTTTTCATTAATTATAATGAATAATTATTTCGCATTATAATAAAAATAAAATATTGAACTTAAACAAATATTTTTATATTATAATTGTAATGTGAAAAAATCAATTAATTATTAATGAAAATCATAAGTTAATTTAATTTACAATATAAATAATATAAAATTACTTAGGTTTATTATAATATTATTTCATTAATTACAAACATCAAAAAGTACAACAAAAACGGTGATAAGAAGAAATTATAATATAGTTTTATTAATTACAAACAACAAAAAGTACAACAAAAGAATATGTATGAGAGGGAATCGAACCCGAATTACGAAAGTAAAAGAAAAGCACCTCTACTAGTCCATCTAAGCAAGCTTTTATACAATTGACGTCTGTTACAATTTATAACAATACTAAATAAATATATATATACATAACAAATTTTGGGGCCCTCGACTAGCTCAGGGCCCCGGGCGGTTGCCCTTGTTGTCTCTATTTAGGTCCGGCCCTGGTAGTAGTTTGGATAAATGTGTGACAAAGTTTGTAGTTTGTAGTTTTTAGGCAAGAAGATGATTCATGAAAGTTGAACAGTGGTGACGTGAATAGCAATGTTGGTGGTAACTAGATCATCGAGCTAGACGATGTTGAGGTTTTGGATATGTTAGGTTAATTAAGGTTCAAGCAATAGTAGTGGTGTCCGGAGGTGATTGTTATAATTTGATCAAATCGTTCTAATATAATATTTTGTTTATTGATGATTAAATTAATTTACCAAACTCGTTAGACCATCTCCAGCAGATGCGCTATTTTTATACTCTATATTTTATTATACCGTATCAAAATGTATCTACTCTATAAATTTACCGTATCAATTTCCAGTTTTACTTTTTTAGTTACTCTATAATTATACTTCATATTAACTATTTATTTTTAATTATAATTTATAATTATTTTTTGCAATAATATAAATATAAATAATAATTTTAAATTTATCTATTATTTAATTTAAATAAAATATTAAATAAATTTATTTTATCTTTATTTATATATATTAATTTTATAAAATTTAATATTTTTTTATTAAATATAATAAAATATTGTTTTTATATTTACTTATAATATATATTTATGAATTACTTTTATTTAATATTTGAATTTTTTTATTTAATAATTTAATTAAAAATATATATTTGATTATAAAACTTATATGTAGTACTTTTTATTATTGAAATTCAAAAAAAGTAAAAAGAAAAAAAAAAGAACTTAACTTCTTTTCATTTAATTTTTACAATTTGTATATATAAAAAAAAAAGAAAAAACCTTTACCGTATGCATATGGATGCACTACATGTAGTGCATTGAGAAACAAATATACAGTGTGAGTAATGTGGGTCCCATGATTTACAGTAACTGCTGGAGTGAATAAATTGCTTATATACGGTACTTTTGGATTTTTTTTTGGCGTAAATGGTCATTTGCCGCATCTGCTGGAGATGGTCTTAGATAGAGAAGCCATATTAATATCTCGAAAAAAAATTAAGAAAAATCATAAATAGGACAATGAATCATAGCTTGTTTCCCTTCCAAAAAAAAAAAGAAAAAAAAATCATAGCTTGTTTTGGGTAAACAAAAGTGTCACATTCATCGACAAAAACACAAAGTGTCACATTCTTAATATAGTTGATGCTTTATCTCGAAAGCTTTTTTTAGTCAAAGAGTATTGGAAGATTTTTCTTTTTTTTTTGTCTATATTATTACTCTATTATATCGCTTCAGTAGCGGTGGGTCGTAACAGACAACTGATTAATAATGCTTTTATTTATTTTATAATAATAACTTTGTGGATGATATTAAGTTGTGTCTTTTTCTTTTTTCCAAGATATTAAGCTGTCTAAATTAATTAGTTGAATAAGCTCATAAGCAATAAGCAGGCAACTCCATAGTCTGAAACACCAACGATCGACTCAACTATTATACAATATGGATGCCAAACAAGCCAAGTATAGCAACACTACTGCAGGAAAACCAATACTATGTCGAGGTAAGGCTCTGATTCTAGAACGTCATGATCATAAGATTAACCTTTTTACTTACTAAATCTCGAAACCAGAGAGTGTGCAAATAAATAATATCATAGGTCTTCATTGGTAGTCCGTAACTGGTTACTTTCTATATGTAAACGAGTAAATCTATTGGGAATTAGTTAGACCTGTTATTCAATAATAATAATAATAATAATAATAATAATAATAATAATAAAAAAATATAACTAGATTATCATCTTGCTATCTTACAATAAGAGTACAAATTTGTTTGTAATTAATAAAACTATATTATAATTCCTTTTTATGACCGTTTTTTGTTGTACTTTCTGATGTTTGTAATTAATGAAACAATATTATAATAAACTTAAGTAATTTTATATTATTTATATTGTAAATTAAATTAACTTATGATTTTCATTAAGATAATTAATTGATTTTTTTACATTACAATTATAATATAAAAATATTTTTTAAGTTCAATATTTTATTTTTATTATAATGCAAAATAATTTTTCATTATAATTAATGAAAAAATTACTTTTAATAAATTTATACATGCCTTGAGTTTCCTTAGTGTATATTTTTAAAACTATTTGCATGATTGTGCAGCTGCAGTAGCGAGGAAAGCAGGGGAGCCTCTAGTTATAGAGGAGGTGTATGTGTCACCTCCAAAATCACATGAAGTTCGCATAAAAATCATATGCACTACTCTTTGTCAAAGCGATCTCACCTTCTGGAAATTGAAGGACCCTCCTGGTTATTTTCCTAGAATCTTAGGTCATGAAGCTATTGGGTACGTACTTCTATTACATCATCTCATTTTCTTTCTTTTCTGCTCATCAATTATATGATATTTTACAAGTATACCATGCTATCTTATAATGAAGGGTGGTGGAGAGTGTGGGGGAGAATGTTAATGAGTTAATTGAAGGAGACAGAGTTATTCCGACATTCTTGGCCGATTGTGCAGAATGTATAGATTGTAAGTCAACGAAAAGTAATCTCTGCTCAAATTTCCCTTTTGACATCACTCCATGGATGCATAGAGATGAAACAAGCAGATTTATTGATCTTAAAGGGGACACTATATTCCATTTTGGATTCGTATCGAGCTTCAGTGAATATACAGTTATAGATGTTACTCATCTTACGAAGATTGATGCTGCGATTTCACCTAATAGAGCTTGCCTTCTAAGTTGTGGAATCTCAACGGGTAACCTTCTCTTCTTCATGTTTTTGTTTTTCATTTTTAGGATAATACAAATAAGTCAATGACTATATAGTATACATCGGGCAGTCCTTGAACAAAATTATTACCGTAGTTAGTGACAAAAAAAAAATTACCCCAGCAAAAGTTACCAATATTCCTACGTCTCCTAACTCGATATCATGGACATAACAATTCATCTCACTCGAAACGGCAAGTCAATTTCTCACTTCTTTGTAATATATTTCTTGAAAGAGGGTCCAACTTCATATACTCGAGCCAATCAGTGGTGGTAAGGTGGTCTGAGAGTGGCATCTAAATAATAATGGCGTGATTTCGAGTAACACACGGGTGCTAAATAATCTTGACCCAACATTTTGGTGACTAATGCACTTGAAATAAGGCATACATATTATCTAAATTGCTCATTGAACTCTCCATCAATCTTTACACGCCACGTAGCCATCCCAACAATATTAGAATGACCATAGACAGTTAATTGCCATATCATAGGAGGATGGTCAATTTCATGTTAAAAACGTTTTCCAAGTAGTGAAGGTCTTTTTTTTCCTTCTATAGTGACTTAGCCTAATCAGGGACTTAAGGGCCATGGTCTATCAATTTTATAAAATATCTATTTTGTTGTGAAACATGTATAAGATAAGACAAAAAGAATAAGTGAAAAAAGGAGTTTTTTTTAATCTTTAGCATATTTTGAATAAATAATTGATAATTTGAACAAAAAAAAAAGTAATTTCAGATTTGGCATAAGAGCGGTATCCCGAATACCGCCCTTAGGCAAAATTATAAGGGCGGTCATTCAACCACCGCCCTTAACAGAAATACAATTTTGCCTAAGGGCGATGTTCGGGATACCGCCCTTGTTCCAAATCTAAAATTACTTTCATTTTTATGTCAAATTACCAATTATTTATAAAAAAAAAGTATTAATCTTAAAAAAAACTCTGAGAAAGAGTATAATATTTTGTTTTCATTCAACTTGTAGGGTTTACAATGATAAGAGAGCCTCAATATTTATAGGTATTATGTGACCCTTCATATAATGCAATTATGGCGTCATAAAGAAGAAAGTAGGAAGGGTTTTGTAACCGATAACTTTTAAGACAACCACTAATAATATTTCTATTATTTATAATACCCTCCCCCCCTCCCCTTTCGATTTTTGTCCACCTCACTTTGTACGAATAATGAAAACAATTATTCGTAGAATCCTTTCATATTTGAGACACTTGTCTCTCGTACTTTAAATACATTATGTTATTCAGGAACTTTTAAGGTTTCAGGCACTTCACGATTTCAAGAACTTAATATTTAGACACTCTAAGTACTCTGCTTATCATGCTACATGCACCTTTCGTTCTTGGGAACCTGACATCCTTCAGACACCTATCATGTTTCGAGCACCTATATATTGTGTTCGTCAAGAACTTTAATATCAAATATAATCATACGACATTGAATCAATAACATGAGAATGAGGGCGACTCCTTTTTATTGATTCTAGGTTTACACAAGAACTTTTGTGATACAAGTCGACTTTTAGATTTTGAAATTCATTATGATTATTATATTCTCGTCGACATATTTTACCAATTTATACTTTAGTATCATTATTGCTTATTTCAAGCGCTATGGTATCTAAAAATATATTAATCCCATAAATCATCTAACGATTTTATATCTTTTCACCCTCCCCAATTAGTTAGGCTTTTGGAAAGGGACTTCAATCCATTAGGGATAGGTTAAGTTGTAATTGGTTTTTTTTTTGAAGTTCTAATATTATGCTTCTTTCGACTAAAAAAAATCTAGATGATTTTCTTTATTCAGGTACATTGATCTTTTCAGTGTCCATTCTTTTCTTTAGGAGTAATGAATGTGCCAACATTAGCTGGATCAATAATTCAAGGTGTATGACGTGGATGTGCATATTCCACAAATTTTACCATTTTATCATTTACTCATGATAGTTTTTTGTAAAGCATGGTATAGTTTTTAAGTGATAGGTCTACCATACTTCATGTGTTAAATAGGCGCATTACAAGTCTACCAAGTTTCATGTATCAATTAGATGCATTACAAGTCCACCATGCTTCACACGTTAGTTAAATAAATTTACTAGCATATTTTTTATTGTCGATCTGAGACAATAATCTATGTTAAAGTATTCACAATAGGTTATGGGATTTCACAATATTCTCTATATCCGCGGATGCATTGGGTAAATAATTTGCAATACTGTGAAATGATTTTTTTTTTTAACTTCAACTTTGATTCTTTATTTTTGTGAAATAAGATTAGATAATAATATTATCCTCCACGATATATCACGATATGCTTCAAGTTTTTGTATCCCCCAATAAGGGATAAAGTGTCTCATCAAATTGACGCTCCATAGATTCTCTAAAGGGATCACATATTAGAGGTTCAAAATATCGAATACTTGAAGAAAATCAAACCCAACATAAATTTAAATCATTGTTTGGGATAATCTTGTATTCAATTTTACTAGATAACTTTCACCACAAGGGTAATCACTTGGTAAAAAAATCTTCTGGTTCTTTCAAGTATAAACCACGTAAATTCTCTATAATTCGATATAATATTATTAATTTCCCTTAGAAATGAAGTCAATTATATCATAATACAAGTGGATATATCTTCTTTAGCACAATGAGTGTTTCAACTACTCGTATTTGTATGTAATACAACCCCAACGAAATAACGTGATATATTTCTAATATACACTTTTTGTGTGATAATACAAATATATTCATTGTTATCGACACTTGTAGTTTATAGAAGATATTCATTTCAACTATTATATTGAAATTTAGCAAATTCTTTCAGGATTTACCAATAACGTAATGCACAATTTATATCAAACTAATACCACAAGGTAACATAACATTTAGGAATTCAAAAATTTTAATTAGATCGACTAAATGGTTTAGTGTACAAAACGTATGCGATGAGGAATCTTATTGGTCAAATCTAAATCCCAGGAAGTAATCAAGAGAGATCATCTACAAGCAAAACCTCTGCAAAGAAGAGGATAAATTAAGAAGAAGCGTAAAAGAGAAAAATAAGGGTAGAACACTTATATTTTCGTTCATAAAGGAAAAATAAAAGATGTGACTTAGCCAAAAAGGTATCTTCTATCCACTATTAAAAAGTATCCTATGCAACCAGAAATAGAAGCAGGAAAGAAAGAAAAATCCACAAGCATGTATGGGATGAAAACCCAAGTGGTTGTCTCATAAGCCTGGACTTTCGAAGAGTGGGAGTGAAAATATTACAACAACTCAAGAAAAATTATCGGCAGATCATGTGTGAGATGAGGAGTTAGGCTTTGGCTGGATGATCTCGCTCTTGGTTTAAATCCTCGGGCAAAACAAGATTGTCCTTAGTAATTGAATCTGCCAAATGGGGGTAACATGATTGGATATGTCGAATACACATCAGGTACCCAACTCTTTTTCCCCATCATAAGTAGGGTGGGTAAGTTCTACGTCTCCTTATTAAACTCATGTGAAATCCGATGCTGGTGGATGATGCTCTCACAAGAAAAAACTCTTACTTATAGCTCCCGAGCTCTAGCACGAGTTAGTGTCGATTATTCTTCAACTCCTTTGGCCATATTCCATGCACAATCCGCTAAAGTATGATATTCAACAAGCTTGGCTTCAACCTTCTTAACTTTGGCTTGAAGTCCACAACAAAGCTTCGGGTAGTGTTCCAATCGCATCTGAATCGCGAATCGTAGAAGAATCCTTTTAAGAGATTAGAGAAATCCAATTTGAATGTAAAAATTATCTGACTAAAGCTATATGCATACAAATTATAGGAGAGAAGTAAATCAACAACGTCGAATGGCTTAATACAATGGAAGGTTGGAAATACTTTACCGAGGTGATTCCCAAGTCCATCATCAAAGAGGCCTGGTTTACACTTGAAGGTTGATAAATATCAGCCTAAGGATGGGTAGGATGAACCTGGGGAATCTTAATCTTGTGCGGGGTAAAGACAATGAGGTAGAAGGATATCGTCTCCTTCTCTTAGGAAAAGGAGCTGGAGGCACCCTAACTCCACTAGAAGATTTGTGAGACCTATATTGAAGGGTAGAAGCTATGGTATAAGAACTTTTTTCCATAATGAGAAAGCGATAAGAAATGTAATAAGGAAAAATAAAAAAAGTGTGAGAAAAATGGAAGAAGTTACCATAGTATTTATAGCAAGAAAGACAACTTTTCTTCTTCCCAAGGTAATTAATAGGAGATTAATTCTTTTATTCTGGGTAATGGTAAGACCAACATAGCCTTGACTATTAGAGCTTATTTGTAAGAATGATGTAGTCTTGAAAAATAGAGAGAGTTCGCAAGACCGACGTAGCCTTGACAAATCAGATTTGCAAGGCCGATGTAGCTTCGTCAAACCAGAGATTGTTACTAACCCCAATGTAGTCTCTGCAAACGAAGATTATCCCTTGTGAAAGAATTAACGCATATCAACCCCTAATGATGGTACCCTTTTGGAGGTGCGCTCATAAAAATCAGTGTCAACGTTCAAAGTAAATTCCTTGTAAGACTGACGTAGACTCAGTAATCGAATTTACCCGAGAAGACCAACACGATCCTTGGAATATTATGTGATTAGCACGAAAGAGAATATTTAGCAAGCTAAAATCGAAGAAGTCATTCCTGTATCGACATAAAATCTACAAGTGGTGATGAATTCCTTTTGATCATTTCCGCACAAAAGATATTGATCTCAAAAATTCAAAGGGGTATTGATAAACCAAAATATGATGCTGATATTTGGTCGAGTCTAAGATACCCAGAAGTTCCAAACCAAAGAAACAAAACAGTGGTTATTATACCATAGACTTAAGTCTCCATACCTCATTTGGGTAAAGTAGTCTCCAATATAAAAAATGATAACATTGAGTATGGAAGTGCCATCAAGAGCGCACCTTCCCTTGATCCTGTGTTTGGTCTTAGGAAAACCTCAGTAAAACAGGCGAAGCCTCGGATAAGTGAAGATAAAACTCTTCGGGAGTGACCGAGAATAAGGTATAGACCCTTCGAACTCTTCACACCCTTGGTAAGTAGCAACACAGGTTGTTGGGATTCCTCGTGCTACATTTGGCTTAAAACTCGAACATAAAGACCAAGAAATTGTCTTCGAAATATTTTGTGGACACGCCAAAGAGGTACCAAAGAGACGCCAAAGAGACCCTTTTTTGTTGAATTATGAGATACATTGAGGTTATTCATGCACATAGATGATCGGAGAACCGGTTTTACCCCTGAAGTAAGGTTTACGGGGCTGGGACTCTTTGGTGGTGGTTACAAAACGGTGGAAATGGGTATCTCCGAGATCAAGATCGGGTAAAGGGCCTCAATTGTTGCTCAATCTTAATTTTGAAATAGTATTTGTTTGATTCATGGTGGAGAAATTAATAAAATCTTTAAATAACGGGTGATTTTAGTAGAAAACACTCTAATATTTTTCTACTTCTTTTTTGGTTTTTATTTGTAAAATTTTACTGAGATAATTTTAGTTTTACTTCGCAAATTCTTGGGTGATAAAAGATTAAGACTTTAACACCGATAGACATAGTTGAATATATACTGATAGTCTGATATTGAGATTTTTTATGTCTTTAGTTAGTTTTTTAAAAGCAAAAATACTGTAGTTTGTGAAGGAACGCAATACCTGTTATATCGAATATATGCAGCGGAAAAGAAATATATATATTGCAATCCTAAAGCCATCTAGTTGTGATTTAAGAATTTAAAACAAAGTATAATAACGATTACATACCTTAGCTTTAATCATTGCTTTCAGAATCGAATTCTGACTTGAAGACAAAAAGACTTTTTAATTTCTTGTGGGTTTTTTTCTTGGAAGAAAACTGATGGAGAGTTATCCTTGTATAATGACTATCATTATCTTATAAAACCCCAACATAAGAAAATGAAAAGACAAGAATAGGAAAAGTCAGGAACGTATAATGAAATTGATTATCTTAATAATCTAGTCCATTACCACTTGTGAAGTGGATTTGTACCTTCTACATTATACAAAAACAATTGACTAGCCTAGCGGTTAGTGACACATTTCACACTACTAGAGGTCCGTGGTTCGATCCACAAACTTGTCAATTTTTTCCTTTTCCTTTTTGTCTTAGTTCGGCCTTATATTAGAATATTAAATTGTGCTAGCAAATTAATATACCAATATTCCAAGTATATATTTAATTAATATTTATTATCTAATAATAAAATCAATTAACGACATGAAGCAAGATCAATACACTCGTTAGTGTGCGACTACGTGGGTTCATCGTTAAACCGGTAGTATTTAACTTAATTAACTACTAATCGAGGTTGGCGTCTAACAACACTCCCCAACGACCGGATAACGTGAAGTAACTCTATACAAAGAACCCAGTAAAGGATCATACATGTACTCCCTCTATCTTTACAGCTCCGGATCATCCTGGGATATGGTACAACTGTCAAATCCCATTAGAAAATCAACTACGTTACACGTCGATTATCAACGATTGACGAATGACCTAAGAAACTCCTTTCTTCATTCATTCTATCACCTTGGCCAAGGATTCGATACAATCGTTATAATCTTATGACATCGTAGAGCTCAAACTCTTTACCTAGAGTTGATAGATTCCATCTTGACTCATCCCTAGGAGCATATATACTTAGCTATGTCCAATATCCTTTCGACTAGCATTATGACACACTAGTAGTCCAGTATCAAAACATAACAAGCACATACACACCTATAGTGATGATCTCAGGTCAAAGGATTACAAGTATAAAAATCCTTATAGAGATTAACCTATTTGACAGTTCAAGGTAATTAACCATTAGGAATCTCTAGTTTTAGTCGGTTCGATAACCACATCTCTATGTGCATTATCTATGCACCTAACTCGGTAAACGAGAACTACCGATATTTATCCAATAAATACTTGTTAGCTACATATTAATCTAACTGGATCATCGAGGTCCTAACTCGATGATCCTACGATTAAGAACAAGTTTAGATTAAGTCCTATAAGCTAGATTCTCATTATCATAACACCTTATGATATCTAGTTCGTAACTTAATCAAGGATTTGCCTTTATATTATGTAGATTAATACCATAATCATAAAGGCTTTCCATAGATTCAAGGAAACAATTTATTTAATCAAAACTGTAGGGATAACTATTATCGTGTACAGTAAACACTTGTGTTCAATTAATTACAAGACGATTGGTGCTAGGGCATAATTCCAACAATCTCCCACTTGGCCTAGACCCAATCGTTCAAGTACCATAATTCATAAACAGTTTGTTCTCATCAGACTCTTCTGATAGACACACTTAGATGAATAGATATACATCGTGTTCCTTCCTTCTACCTATTGAATGTGAACATCTTCAAGTTCAATTATATCTCGAATCAAGCGGTACTACTGCAGAATTTGTTTGGATCTATAGTTTATTCTAGGTTTCTTTAAACATACAATATCTCAAATATTGTCATCGTATAAAGAAACAATATCTACATTGTTAAACCACACTATGTATATATAAAGAACTATTTTATCCAAACCACTGGCATAGTTGCATCTTATGCTGCTATGTATTCTACTTCTAGTAATCGAAATCTGCTACAGTGTCTTGATTGGAACTATTCCAATTCACTTCTCCTCTATATAGACACAACCATATTTTGATTTGCTATCATCCACGTTTGAAGCAAAACAAGCATCTATATACCCAATTAGCTTCAACTTATATTCTCCACATATGAGGAATTGGTCCTTAATACTTCTTAAGTACTTAAGGATAGTCTTTACTACTTTCCAACATTTCTCATCAAGGTTACCTTCATACCTACTCGCTACTCCTAGCGTGTAGTGTACTTTAGGTCTTATACATTTTTCATGGTGTGTTAGATAGATCCTTATTGTTTTACCAAATAGGACTATACACATTCATTCTCTTACTTTTAGGGTCGTAGAACAAACCCTAACATTAAGAGTAACTCCAAAGCCTATTGTCGAATAGATACTCTTGGAATTTCCATGCGATACTTCTAAAAAAGTATAAATGTAGTAAGATTGATATAGGTCAAGTAGCTTCTTTGATCTATCTCTGTAGATCCCAATTTAAAGAATATAAGCTACTATCCTAAATATTTCATGGAGAACTATTTAACAATCAAAAACTTGGTTAATTGCTTGGTTGGTATATCATATCCCTATGTGATATTATGTCATCTACATATAACATTAGAAAGATAAGTGTACTCCCACTAGTCCTTTGTACTCTTATGACTCTTATTCTAAAATCATAAAATCAAACTATTTGATTGTATGAAAGAGAATAATCCAACTTAGTGACATTTGCTGAACCCATTAAATGTATTTTGGAACTTACATATTTTATTATGAGTAAATGGAAATATTAGACCTTTAGGATTGGTCTTAAGGACGTCATAAACTCCCATTTAGTGAAAACTTTTTTTCACATGAAATTACCATATCTCAAAATAATAGTATGTAGTTACCAATCGAAGAATCTGAAATGAATTAAGCATTTCTATCAAAAAGGAATTCACCATAATAAATGGTTTCCTTTTAATTTAAACGCTTAACAATTAGAAGGACGTTACAGGTCTCTACCTTACCGTCTACTCCAATCATTTTCCTAGCACCCATTTACTATAAATGGATCTTATATCTATTAAAGATTCAACCAAAGTACTATACTTTGTTGATTCTTATAGATACAAATACAGATTATGTGGTTATTAACCACTTGTCACTATCTAGACTAGTCATAGCCTCTTCATAGGGATTTAGGATCATCACTTGATGGGGTTATCATCTATATGATCCCCTCATCAACTATCACCATTATTACAATTGATTTTGGTGTATGATGATATCTATATAACCTATAGGAAGCTTGTGTACAATAAATTCTTCTTTCTGTTGATTTGTTAACTTCCTTTTTCCAAGAAAGGTTCATGAATCGTCCCTAATCCTCAAAGTGTGAGACTTGAACCTTAAATGAAACTATTAACTCATCAAGGAAAGAAAGACTGGCATGCATCGGATGCTCTTTAGCTTGTATAAATAACTCTGAAATCTTTATTTCATTATGATCTATTTCCACATTATGAATTCCTTCACTATGGAATTCCAATCTATAAAGGTTGTCTTCCTTACCACAAACCCTTTGTGTTCAGAATAGTGTGGAAATATTACCTCGTTATTTTATTTGGGTATCCAACAAATCTATATTTGAAAGATATCAACTCAAGCTTAGCCATTATAAGTCGTTTAGCATAAATCAAACATTTCAAATTCTACATTTTAAGGTTTGATTGATATCATCTCCATACCACATATGGATTTCATCGACTGTTTAGTGGGACCTAAGAGTTCATTAAATATGCAGTTGACTTTAAAACATAATCCCATAGGAATATTTAAAACCTAATGAATCACTGAGACAAAATCTAATTTTGTCATAGATAATCTATTAATTCATTGCTAAGATATTCACATATACAGGTTGATATCTTACTTCCTTCATAATCTTATATACTTGCTTTCAACTTCACTCAATAGTAATTTGAACATTTCAAATTATTTATATTGGTGTTACATTTGGTAAACACATCTATATCTATTATATAGTTTGTGAAGGAGATGAAGTAAGAATATCTATCTTTGGATAAATTTTAGATTGGCCACATACATCAATATATAGTGGACATAAGAATTTATTAACATTGTCTCCATTTTCATCAAAATGAGATTTAGTCATATTTCATTGAGATAAGTCTCACAAGTTTCATATGATTCAAAATCATATTCTTCAAGAAAATCTTCCTTGTAAAACTAGTAAACTTTTTCTCACAATTTATGACTTAGTCAATAACACCAAAGATAAGGTTTGATTAGTACGATTATCTATTTCGATTTATGACCAGAAACAACTATAACATTGTTACGTAGTTACTTTAGGCAATTATAATCACCATATTGTAAGTATCCAATGCGGTGTAATTCATCACTATGAAAAACTCCATTGGTCATTTTATATTACATTAATACACCATAACTATATTATGATCAAATGACCATTTTGTTCGAAAAACAAGTTTACGAACAAAAATACAGTTTTCTTACAATATGTTTTGCCATATGCATCTTTGAAGAATTAGGTATTACAATTGTGGTTGCAACAATTGCTCCATTACCGAAATTGTAATTTAACTTCTCTTATTCTTATTTGTCTATTAATCTTTAGAGTATGCAACATTTTGCATATTTCTAAACTATTACGAGTATCCAATACACTTTCTATGTAATTAATAGAAGTTCAAGAAATTATGGAAACAATTTCCATTAATGCCCTTACCTTGTTTCTTGGTATTAGATAACTGGTATCTAAAGGTCATACTAAGTTACTTATACATCTTCTAAAGATATTTAAAGATTATGGGAAAATCATGCTTAAGATGTCTTTTGAAGTTCTTAACTCATGGATACAAGAATATACACTTAGTACCATTACTAAGTTCGTATTACTTTAGACATGCATCATATACATTCTATGCGTCCTAAAGAGACACTTTAGTCAACAGCTCATTGAACACACCAATGAGACTCATTTGCATAAGAAAGACTCTCAAGTTGCAATCATAATACTTGAGATTACCCAACCAACTTGGGATGATTTGAGAAGTGATTTCGCAGAAATATCGAGAAATCTAATCATAGGAAGGAATAGGGAACAACGCTTTAAGAACACTATTATATAACTGTCAAAGATATGGACTATTATCTAAGAGATATATAATTGGAAACTTTAAAACATGAATGAGCCCCCTGGTAGTCAGGTCGTTTCTCACGCATAATTAAAGTGAAGAGTGAAAACTTTAAAACATGAATGAGCCCCCTGGTTGTCAGGTCGTTTCTCACGCATAATTAAAGTGTGGTACATTACCAATTTTATCATATAAAATAAGAGACTCAAAACTATTTAGCCCCCTGGTAGTCAGGTCGTTTCTATTTAGTTTTGTTGAGTTAATCCATCCTATAATCGAATATTATCAATCTCACATCCTCTGGGTAGTCCAGACTAAAAACGTAAAATTAATAATTTAATCCTATTATCAAACAATCTAGAGTTTTATAATTTGTACTCGAACTACAAGTCCACCTGGTAGTCAGATCAAAACTTGTAAACTTAACAAATTTGAAACTCTATTTACGATGGACAAGTCTCACGAATTATCTAATATTTCGTTTTAATAAACTCAATAATTTTAATGTCAAATGGGAATAGCCTAGTATTCATAATCTAAGCATTTGTTTTATTACTTTAAAAAAATTATTACTATAATAATTTTTAGTAATATATAATACCAGTATATTTCACCAAATATAGCTCTAGTATATATTTTATTAAAAGAAATATTAATTAACCAATTAATTAATTAAAAAAAAAAGTAAGTTTCTAAAACAATACTTTTTTATTTATTTAACAAAAATATAAAAATAGTATATCAAATATATACCGAATAACACAAACGTTCCAAAAAAAAAACAATTTTTCTTTTCATTAAAACCTGTTGTCAAAGAAGGAAAACGGGTTTTTCCCTTTACTAAACATCCGCCTGTCAGTTTCATTTTTTTTTTTTATAAAACAGAAGTCATTCAATAGAATGACAAAAATTTGTCATGAAAAAAAACAAACCAGCATCAACAAGATGCATGTGGACAAGCCGACAAAAAGTGAGTGTCTCTATCCTTTTTTTTTTTATTATTTGAACGAAATAAAGAAAAGTGACTTTAATCTTCTGTTTACAAAGCAAAACTTCAAAAATAAAAACAATAAAACCCAATGCAGATTAAAACAACAGGTACAGTGGCAAACAATTTGCCAAAAGAGAAACACCAGTAACAATTACCCACGTGAATAAAAAGAACCATCATTCTTAACGCTTCGTTATTAAAGAAACATGTTAGCCTTACAGATGGCCGAACCTTTTTTCAATAAAAAAAATAAAATGTTTTCACGTAGAAGACACAACCATCCATAACAGTAACATCACTATAAAACCCTATTCATTATTTTCCTTTTTTTTAAAGAACAATCGAAACCAGAAACAATTTCTTATAGTTTCCAGATTGAAATTAAAAACTTAATAAAAAGAAAGAATCATAGCAATACACATAGAATCATAATTAAACTATTTAATATGAATTCTAACAAATGATTTAATATATAAAAACTAGAGTTTCATATAAATCATAAGAACAAAACTCATATATTATCCGATAATATAAAAATTTAAATTCCTAAAACGCAACAACCTTGGCTCTGATACCAATTGAAGGAACACAATACCTGTTATATCGAATATATGCAGCGGAAAAGAAATATATATATTGCAATCCTAAAGCCATCTAGTTGTGATTTAAGAATTTAAAACAAAGTATAATAACGATTACATACCTTAGCTTTAATCATTGCTTTCAGAATCGAATTCTGACTTGAAGACAAAAAGACTTTTTAATTTCTTGTGGGTTTTTTTCTTGGAAGAAAACTGATGGAGAGTTATCCTTGTATAATGACTATCATTATCTTATAAAACCCCAACATAAGAAAATGAAAAGACAAGAATAGGAAAAGTCAGGAACGTATAATGAAATTGATTATCTTAATAATCTAGTCCATTACCACTTGTGAAGTGGATTTGTACCTTCTACATTATACAAAAACAATTGACTAGCCTAGCGGTTAGTGACACATTTCACACTACTAGAGGTCCGTGGTTCGATCCACAAACTTGTCAATTTTTTCCTTTTCCTTTTTGTCTTAGTTCGGTCTTATATTAGAATATTAAATTGTGCTAGCAAATTAATATACCAATATTCCAAGTATATATTTAATTAATATTTATTATCTAATAATAAAATCAATTAACGACATGAAGCAAGATCAATACACTCGTTAGTGTGCGACTACGTGGGTTCATCGTTAAACCGGTAGTATTTAACTTAATTAACTACTAATCGAGGTTGGCGTCTAACAACACTCCCCAACGACCGGATAACGTGAAGTAACTCTATACAAAGAACCCAGTAAAGGATCATACATGTACTCCCTCTATCTTTACAGCTCCGGATCATCCTGGGATATGGTACAACTGTCAAATCCCATTAGAAAATCAACTACGTTACACGTCGATTATCAACGATTGACGAATGACCTAAGAAACTCCTTTCTTCATTCATTCTATCACCTTGGCCAAGGATTCGATACAATCGTTATAATCTTATGACATCGTAGAGCTCAAACTCTTTACCTAGAGTTGATAGATTCCATCTTGACTCATCCCTAGGAGCATATATACTTAGCTATGTCCAATATCCTTTCGACTAGCATTATGACACACTAGTAGTCCAGTATCAAAACATAACAAGCACATACACAACTATAGTGATGATCTCAGGTCAAAGGATTACAAGTATAAAAATCCTTATAGAGATTAACCTATTTGACAGTTCAAGGTAATTAACCATTAGGAATCTCTAGTTTTAGTCGGTTCGATAACCACATCTCTATGTGCATTATCTATGCACCTAACTCGGTAAACGAGAACTACCGATATTTATCCAATAAATACTTGTTAGCTACATATTAATCTAACTGGATCATCGAGGTCCTAACTCGATGATCCTACGATTAAGAACAAGTTTAGATTAAGTCCTATAAGCTAGATTCTCATTATCATAACACCTTATGATATCTAGTTCGTAACTTAATCAAGGATTTGCCTTTATATTATGTAGATTAATACCATAATCATAAAGGCTTTCCATAGATTCAAGGAAACAATTTATTTAATCAAAACTGTAGGGATAACTATTATCGTGTACAGTAAACACTTGTGTTCAATTAATTACAAGACGATTGGTGCTAGGGCATAATTCCAACAGTTTGCAGGAAGACAATGCTATATAAATTATTAAAATATTTCGTAATGGTGGTTCTTATTCTAAGAAATTTATGAAACTATGGTTAATTATAGCCGCCACACGGAGATTGTTCTCCACTACCATCGATGGGTTTGTGGTTCTATTGGTAAGAGTTTAAATTTTTTGTTCCCATGATAGAATCTTTTAATAAAATTGTTAAGTTGGTTTGCGTATCTATTGTTAATAGAAGTGTGAATTGCTGAAGATGGATGGTTCTATTATAAGTTGTTTGTGGTTGCAGAAGATGGGTTAAATTTTTTTTAGAAAAAAATTTGTTTAATGGCTACATATTGATGGGTTTGTGGTTTTCTTTTAAAATAAAATAAAAACTTGAAGGTATTTTTTGTAATATAACCCAAGTGTAAGGTTATATTGCTATATTTCTTTTTTTAGTTAAAAATGAATGTTTTCCGTCAAGTGTAAGGTAGAGTTATGTTTTTTTTACCCTTTTTTTGCAATCTAACCCTCTGATAAATATGATCTGTTGAAGATAGTTTGTTAATATATGTAGGTTAGAATAAATTATCTAAAGCATCTTAGTTTGTTCAGGGGTCGGTGCAGCTTGGAAAACAGCGAATGTGGAAGCCGGATCAACAGTTGCTATCTTCGGGTTAGGAGCCATTGGTTTAGCAGTATGTTCAAAGACAAACCGAGTTTTTTCTTTAATCAATTTGTGTTATTAGTATTAGGCATGCCAAGCCTCAGGATGAATAATGACATCGATGTTATAGGTTGCAGAAGGAGCAAGAATTCGTGGTGCAACAAGAATTATCGGTGTGGATTTAAACCCCGACAAATTTGAAATAGGTGCCTTTATTTTTAAGATAAATCTCTTTCTATGCATGGTTAACCTATGACTTCCGAGTACAATGAGCTTTCTCCATTCTTGCTTTTTACAGGGAAACAATTTGGAGTCACTGATTTTATAAACCCAAAAGAATGTGGTGACAAATCCGTGAGCCAGGTATTTGCAGATTGGAGATTATATTTTTTAAATATAAACTTATTTTATGATCAACTTTCACTTCTTTTGTAATGAACAGGTAATCAATGAGTTGACCAATGGAGGTGCTGATTATTGCTTTGAATGTGTTGGTATGGCATCACTAGTGCATGAAGCTTTTGCTTGCTGCCGCAAGGTTTGATTCTAGTTTCTACTCAATCCCAACTCTTGCTAGTTACTTAAAATTTGAGTAATGTGCTTCTGAGTTCATGATCATTTTTATATATTACAATTAAATTATTTCAGTAGCTCATTCTATCACTGGATATAACTTCAGGGTTGGGGAAAGACAATTGTGATAGGAGTGGACAAGCCTGGGGCAATGCTGAACTTCAGCTCTGCTGAAGTTCTATTCACGGGTAAAACCATAATGGGATCAATATTTGGAGGGATGAAGCCAAAAACTGATATCCCAATCTTTGTTAAAAGTTACACGGATGGGGTAAATATGAAACGACCCTACTCCTAACTTTCTTATTTGTCTTAAGGTGTGGGTTCTTTTTCTGATTTACTTTGTCTGATTTTCTTTTTTCTTTTGTGTACTCAGGATTTACAACTGGATAAATTTGTGACACATGAGATAAATTTTGAAGACATTAACAAAGCGTTTGATTTACTCATTGATGGTCAAAGTCTCAGATGTGTAGTTTGGATGGACAAATCTGAATTCACTCCCTAAAAATTGGATGGTCCTACCTTGTAATAAATTACAACTATATCTTTATTTTAACGCATTTTACAAGAATAAAGTTTTGACAAAAAAAATAAAAATAAAACAAGAATAAAGGAAAGAAAAGACGAAGTGTATTAATGTATTTTATATAATTTTATCATTTGTATTGGTTCCTTAATAATAATACTTTGTTGGGGTCAATGTTATATATTGCTTTAGTGATTTTTTTTTCTCCATATATATCACTCTTTCACCCTTTTACCTTTTATATGGAGCCTATGTGAAGATTAAATAAAAAAGAGAGAAAAAAATAGAGATACACACGAAAACCACGAAACCACAAAATCACACAAAACCGACCCAACCCAACCTATGAAAAACCAACCCGCACAAACCATGGTTTGTATAGGACCAAAAATTAATTTTTTGGTGGATTTGGTTTGGTTTTCGGTTTGGGAAAATCTCAAACCGTGGGTAACCGACCCAACCCGCACTTTGGGCCCTTATATATATACTTTAAATATGTATGTATAAAAGAGGTGGGATAAAATATCCCACCTCATTTCACTCGTCTCTTACAAGATACTAGTTCTCTCTCTTGCCTCTTACTAGAAAAGGGCTAAAAACCCTAACCTTTTCACCTTCTCTCTTCGCTACTCTTTGAAACTCGTCTCTTTACCCTTCCATCGCCGTCTCTCCATGGCTCCTTTTGTATTCTGCATCAATTATTTGAAGGGTTTACAACAACCTTTGAGTTCCGCATTTAATGTTCGTGACTTCTCTCATGATGTTTATCACCTCCGATTTACGAGTTTACCATGGTTAATCGATTAAGCCATGGTTAATACTTTATACGATGGTTAATAATATGCGGGGTTTCCTAGATTTGTATAAAAGGTCGAGGTTAAGGGTCGTGTTCTTCAAAACCACATTTTCCAGGTTTGAATCTTCTCTCTCTTCTATTGATTTTTTTTTCGATTCTTTTGTAATCTATATAGATTGTTACTAATGTTTTGTTTGATATGTGTTTGTGTTTTGCAGGTTATTGAATATTGATTATGGAGGATGAATCTGATTCCATCACTGATCTTACTTTACAACCTACTCAAGGTGTTGATCAAACACCTGTTTGTAACTCTTCTAATCCTCGGCCATCTAGTAGTTTCCCCCCTGTCCCTAAACACTTGTGGAAGACTTGGAAGCTGAATTGGGTAATTATTTATTATTTTATCGGTTTTTCCCCAATTTGCAAATATAAATTGATCAATATTTAACACTATCTAAATTGGAGTTTTTTCTTATGTAGGTTATTATGGTTTAGATGAATTAAGTTTGAGTGACACTTTCCAATCCACTCTAACTGATTCAATGACTTAACCAATAATCCTATGTAAGTTATAAGTCTGTTTCATACTTAAATGACTTGTATTTTCACTTTACATATGAATATATAATAAAGATTGCAACTCATGGACTTCCTATGATGCTATTTACGGTAATTAAAATTTGTACAGGTGATTTTAGTGTACAATTCAGCTGAGGAAATAGTATACTACATTTGAGATGGCATTTTTTGTTCAAGCATTTGGTATTTGAAAATTATAGGTTGTTTACTAAAACTGACCATGTCCCTTGTCCCTATAGGTAAAAGTGCCAATGATGATTAAAAATCTAATCTGGGGCACTAATTCATAGCCAATGATGATATAATGATAGTTTATTTACTTACTTTCAACTCCTTAACATTCTGAGGCTATGATTTCTTCATTTATGCATTTCTTTATCTACCACTTTTATCAAACAGGATGGAAACTTGGAAGATGGGAAGGAATAAGGAGTTAAATGTTTGTATCTTTAAACTCAGCTCTAGGAGTTGGAATCTATCAATGTTGTAGTTTATTTTTGTAAATGTTAAACTTTAATTCTGGTTTTGGATGAGTAATATGTAATTCAATTCTGGTCCTTTGGCTATGTAACTTCTTTAATTCTGTTGGTTTTGGTCCTTTGGCTATGTAATATGTATAATTCAGTTGGTTTTGGTCCTTTGGCTATGTAATATGTAATTCAAGTAGGTGTAATGTGAACTAAACTTGTATTTTGTAAGAATTGTGGGGTTGTATCTTTAATTTGTTGTGTTTTTCTGTTTTTCTACAAATAATTTTACTTAAATATTAATTCAAGGATCAAAGGTGAAATATGTGAATTGAACCCGAAACAAACCAAAACCGATCCTAACCCGCAAAACCCAAATCCGAACCTGCAATAGAGAACCCCAGGAAAACCAACCTGTACCCATTTCTAGACAATGATTTGGTTTTCGGTTTTCAAAACCAAAAACCCGCATATGCTGGTTGGTTCCTTCCAAGGGGGCAATAAGTCGGTTACCCGACCCGTGTGCACCCCTAGAAAAATGTCATTTAAGAAAGAGAAACATCATGATTGGTTTTTAATATCTCCACATAGGCTCCACATAAGGGGTGAAGGGGTGAAGGGGTGAAGGGGTGAAAGGGTGATATATAACATTACTCTTTTTTCTCAAATAATGTATTTAAGGAAGAATAAGATAAAGAGAAGAATGTATTCTTGTATTCCAACAACAACTAACATTATTATAAATAAATTATCCTATATTAATATGGTAAATAGAGACCCTTCACTTGTCACAATTATAAGAAATAAATATGAAATACCTTTGGCCTTTGGACATCCACCTAATAATATTATTTATTCATAATACTCCCCCTTGGATGTCCATCCATTAGGAAAATATGTCTCGTTAAAACATTGCCAAGAAAAACCCTGTGGGATAAAAACTTGGTCGAAGGGAAAAGAGTACATATAGATGGACCTAATCATCTTGAAGCGCTGCCTCGTTAAAACCTTGCCAAGAAAACCCATTAGGAAAAAACTTGGACGAAGGGAAAAGAGTACAGTCTTGTTTATGCTCCCCCTGATGTTGGCAAGAGATCTCTAAGTTTTCGTATTTCAATATTGTGGACCTACTTCTTGAATATTGTGGCTGACAATGATTTCATCAGGAAAATCTACAAAATTATTGCATGATTGTATGTGTCGAGTGTCAATATCCATATTCTTATGTAGCTCGAGTGTGTAGGAGACTTTGGTGAAATATGTTTTGTTTTGTCTCCTTTGATGCATCCATTCTAATTATCTGTGGCACAAGCAATAGTATTCTCATACAATACCATCAATATATTCTTGTTGAAGATATACCACACTTCTTTTGGGTATGTTGAATAATCCACTTAAATAAATATTTTATACCTCTCCCCCTTGGATATTCACTGAAAGATATGCCTCATTAAAACCTTATCAAGAAAACCCATTGAGACAAAACTTGATGAAGGGAAAAGAGTACACTAATCCTTAAGGGTTATGACACGTCTTCAGTTTGTCTTGGTAAAACCTTACCAGGAAAACCCAATGGAAAAAACTGTGGTGAAGAAAAAGGATGCAGAATTCAATATATTCTCCCCCTCATTACGACATTAAATATTTCTAAATATCTTTGTACCTTGATGTCGTCGTTAATGAGACTTCAATTAGTAAATCTTCTGGATTTTTACTTGAGGGTATTTAGTGATAGTAATATCATTTTCTTGACCAATAAAAGATTTTATACTTCCTTTGACAATGAATTTTGCATGCCTCGTTAAAACCTTACTAGGAAAAACCCAGTGGGAAAAAACCTTAGTGAAGGAAAAAGAGTACAATACGCAAATATCACATCATTTTCATTATGACAACAATTACCGAGTATCCTTTCATAATTCATACACTTTTCTCTTATGCTTTAAATAAATTACGTTCTTCGGGAACTTTTATACTCCAGGAACTTCTCATTCTTCTAGAATTTCCTGTTTAGACGCTCTAAGTACTTCAGTCACCTATCCTGCTTCAGGCACCTATCGTGCTTCAGGCACCTCTCATGCTTCAGGCACTTGTTGTGCTTTCAAACACCTATCGTGCTTGGGCACATGGCATGCTTCAGGCACCTATTTTGCTTCTAGCACCTATTTTTTTCATCAAAAACATTAATATCAATCTAATCACCATTACACCAGATCAATAACATAATAATGAGGACGTCTCCCCATAATTAATTCTAGGTTTCTGCAAGAATATTCGTGATACATGTAGGGTTTTAGATTTTAAAATTCACTATCATCCTTTCTTTCATTGTCGATATATTTCACCACTTTGTGGTTTAGGATCCTTATTATTTATTTCAAGCGCTATATTACATGGAAATATATTAATCCCATAAATTGTCTAATAGTTTTAAATATTTTCAGTAAACTAATAATCTACATAACTTTTCTCGTATTTAGGTACCTAGGTATCTTCAATGGCCATTACTTCCTTTAAAAGTCAATTCATGTGCCAACATTAGTTGACTCAATAATTTTTGTCATGTCACGTGGAGTGCATATTTTATAACATTTACCATTTCATCATTTACTCATGAGATTTTCTTCTTTAAGGCATGGTATACTTTCAACCGACAGACTTACCACACTTCATGCGTTGGTTATATGCATTACAGATCTACCAAACTTCATGTGTTGGTTAGATGCATTACAGGTTTAACACGATTCATGCGTTGGTTTGATACATTCACTGGAATATTTGTTATGTGTCTATATGGGACAATAACCTATGTTGGAGCGTTTACAATATATTTTGGGATTTTGAAATATTCTACTTGCGAATGTATTAGGTATATTATTTGCAATACTTTGCAAATGTAGTTCCTTTTAACTTCAAGTTCCTATTCTTTAGTTCGTGGATATAAATGATATAATAAATTGTATTCTACCATACATCATGAAACTTCAGGTTGTCTTGTCTATACGTTACACAACTTCAGGTTGACTTGTCTCTCCCCCTAATAAGGGGGTAGTCACTTGGTAAAATGAATCTTCTAATTCTTTTAAGTAGAGACCAAGTAAGTAATCTATTATTCGACATATCATTACTGCACTAGGTGACCAAGTCGGACATTTAATAATACAAAGTTCTTTGGATTATGACATTTTTCTTTTGCACAATGAGCGTTTCAACAGCTTGAATATGTATATATAAAACCCCAAAGAAATAACATATTTTATTTTCATACACACTTCTGGTGAGACTTTTAGTAAATAATGCAAAAGATATACATTGTTACAAACACTTGTGGTTTATACAAAATACTAATTTTGGATAATATCCTTTAAATTAAGTAAATTTTTTTGGGATTTACTTTTAACATAATTTTCCAATTTTGTATCACAAGGTAACATAACTTTTGAGCATTCAAAAACTTTTAATTAGATCAACTAAATGTCTTAGTCTTCCATGAGTACGCGAACACTATATAATTCCACTTTATCAATAATATTCATGCTTATCATTTCGTGATGGCTTATTTACCGTGAACTTTTACTCTCAGGATGTTCCTTATTATTCCAATTCTGGTGGAAACTATTTTTTCTTACCTTAACCTCGTCTGGAGTTCGGGTCACCAAGATGTCAATTCCATACACATTGAAAAACATTGCATTTTCTTCCAGAAACACACTTCCATTCACTTCAATAATGGTTTTTAGCTAGGAAAAACAGTATTTAAGTCACTCAATTATTTCTCTTACTGGCTCAATGTTATATAAGCCGAAAATGATGCATTTGCTTCAGAGAATGTGATCATTCTCCAGGGAATAATTTCTAATAAGGGAATACAACATTAACCCACTTGTTTTTATCCATATATCTATTTATTTAGTTTATGAAAATAATTACATTCACTTCAGGGAATGTAGCTCTATTCACTTAGAGGAATGAAACATTATAGTTTACAATAAAATGTAATTTAAACCTTAATATTGGGATACAAATCTACTTACGATATTACTACTTCAGGAGTATTTACATGACATGAATTGTGTAAAAGATCTTAATTTATCTTTCTTCAAAATATACTTATACTTACAATAATATCTACTTCAGGAGAATAATTTGGTAACCTTGAATTTTAGAAAGATGTGACGGTATCCCATTTTTATTTGTATTCTCATAATAATTAACCTCGTAGTTTTTTGATTTGCTCATCTTCTATGTATTCACGATAAACATTGTTGTCATCACCTCCTTTCCATTTCTTATCACTTTGATTACCAACAATACTAGTAAAACACACACACACACATACATATATATATATATATATATATATATATATATATATATATATATATATATATATATATATATATATATATATATATACATAAAAATTATATATATACTTTATGAAAACATACCTGCAAAGCACACTTAGCAACACTATCATGATTTCAACCTTAGGTGGAGTTATGATCACCACAACGCTGATTCCAATACACAGTAGAAGATGTAGCATTTTTTTCTTCACGAAATGCAGTTTTATTTACTATGATGAATAATTTTAGCCAGAGAATACAATATTCAATCGTATTTAGCCCTACCATTTTTGTTTACATATCCATTTTCAAATAGATCGAAAAATGCAACAATCTTGAGTTAGAGAATACATTGAAAAATTCAACACTCGCTACAGGAAATGCAATTCCATCCACTACAGGGAATGGTCTTGAGTTAGAGACTGTGATTTCATTCAATTATATTTTTCCACCACAATTTTTATTTTAATACATATTTGAAATTTATTGCATTCGTTATGAGAATATAATTCTAATTGCTAATTGAGAACTTTGTATTATTAAATGACAGACTTGGACACCTAGTGCAGTAATACTTATTATAGTGAATAAAACTGCATTTCCTGAAGAAAAAAATGCTACATCTTCTAATGTGTATTGGAATCATCGTTGGTGGTGATCATAACTCCACCTAAGGTTGAAATCAAAATAGTGTTGCAAAGTGTGCTTTGCAGGTATGTTTTCATAAAGTATATATATATAATTTTTATGCATATATATGTTCTTTTTACTAGTATTGTTGGTAATCAAAGTGATAAGAGAAGGAAAAGGAGGTGATGACAACAATGGTTATCGTGAATACATAGAAGTTAAACAAATCGCGAAAATATGCGAGGTTGATTATTTATGAGAATACGAAGGAAAAATGGGATACCGTCACATCCTTCTAAAATTCAAGGTTACCTAATTATTCTCTTGAATTAAATATTATTGTAAGTAGAAGTATTTTTTTTGAATAAAGATACATTAAGACCTTTTACACGGTTCATGTCATCTAAATACTCCTGAGATACAAAATAAATAAAGTCATTGAGGGAGAAGCGTGGTCCATTTTATTGGCCATGAGATCATCTCACGATCTCAACAGTCAGAGAATTTCTTTCTACTCTGACAACCTTGAGTTAATTCAAGGAATTAAGAAGAGGTCCGAGCTTCATTTGAGCCTTAAACCCATTCTTTCTGAAATCGAAAGTTGGCTGGGCCGTTGTCCACAGTGGGAAGTTAAGTATATCAATAGATGTTACAACACTACTGCCGATGCACTTGCAAGGTGTACGAGGAGAAACATTGACATATCTAGCTGGATAGATCGCTCTTTAATTAATTCTGATAGGGTGCTTAATAGTCTATGTATAAAGTAGCTTCTGTGTTGGTATTGTTGACAAAAAATACTCCTGAAGTAGTACTATCGTAAGTAGATTTTTATCCCAATATTAAGGTTTAACATTACATTTTCTTGTAAACTATAATGTTTCATTCCTCGAAGTGAATGGAGCTACATTCCCTGAAGTGAATGTAACTATTTTCATAAACTTAATAAATAGACATATGGATGACAAAACAAGTGAATTAATGTTGTATTCCCAGATTGGAACTTATTCCGTGGACATATATAATCACATTCTCTGAAGCAAATTCATTATTTCCAACTTTTACAAAAATTGACCTGGTAATGGAAATAATTGAGTGACTTAAATACTGTTTTTCCTAGCTAAAAACCATTCTTGAAGTGAATGGAAGTGCATTTCTGGAAGAAAATGCAATGTTTTTCAATGTGACCAGAATTGACATCTTGTTGACCCGAACTCCAGACGAGGTTAAGGTAAGAAAAAAAATCTTCACCGCCAGAAGTGGAATAATAAGGAATATCCTGAAAGTAAAAGGTCACGGTAAATAAGTCATCACAAAATAATAAGCATGAATATTATTGATAAAGTGGAACTATACAGTATTCGCGTACCCGTGGAATACTAAGACATTTATTCGGTCTAGTTAAAAGTTTTTGGATGCCTAAAAGTCATGTTAACTTGTGGTACAAAACTGACATAATTGGCGAATTTTGTTTTGAGTAAATCCTAAAGAAATTTACTAAATTTAAAAGATATTTTCCGAAATTAGTATTTGTATAAACCACAAGTGTCTGTAACAATGTATATCTTTACATTATTTACTAAAATTCTCACCAGAAGTGTGTATGAAATTAAAATATGCTATTTGTTTGGGGTTATATAATATACAGATTCGAGCAGTTGATTCGCACATTGCAAACGAAAAGATGTCATAATAGAAAGAACTTTTGTATTATTAAATGATCGACTTGGTCACCTAGTGACAGTAATTATATGTTGAATAATAGATTACTCACTTGGTCTCTACTTAAAATAACCAAAAGATTCTTTTACCAATTGACTACCCCCTTATTAGGGGGGAAGGAGACAAGGCAATCTGAAGTTGCGTGACATATCATGGAATACAATTATTATATCAATTCTATCCCTAAACTAAAGAATAGGAACTTGAAGTTAAAAGGAATAACAATTTGCAAAGTATTGCAAATAATATACTTATTACATCCGCAAGTAGAATATTTCAAAATCCCAAGATATGCTGTAAACGCTCCAACATAGGTTATTGTCCCATATAGACACATAAAAAACATTCTAGCGAATGTATCAAACCAACGCATGAAGCGTGGTAAGCATGTCGGTTTAAAGTATACCATGCCCCAAAGAAGAAAATCTCATGAGTAAATGATTAAATGGTAAATATTGTGGAATATGCACTCTATGTGATACGACATGAATAAGCCAAATCATGTTGGCACATGCATTTTCCTTAAAGAAAGTAATGGTCATGAAAAGACCTAGGTACCTAAATACGAGAAAAGTTATGTAGATTATTAGTCTACTGAAAATATTTAAAACTGTTAGACAATCTATGGGATTAATATATATATTCATTTAATATAGCGCTTGAAATAAATAATAAAGATCCTAAACCACAAAGTGTGAAATATGTCGACAATAAAAGAAAGGATAATAGTGAATTTTGAAATCTAAAACCCTACATGTATCGCGGAGGTTCCTGCAGAAACTTAGAATTAATTATGGGGAGACGTCCTCATTATTATGTTATTGATCTGGTGTAGTGGTGATTAGATTGATAATAAACTTTTTTATGAACAAAATAGGTGCTAGAAGCACCGTAGGTTCTTGAAGCATGACATGTTCCCAAGAACGAAGGGTTTTTGAAAGGACAACAAGTGCCTGAAGCACGATAGGTTCCTGTAGCACGATAGGTTCCTGAAGTACTTAGAGCGTCTAAATATGAATTCTCGAAGATTGAGAAGTTCCTGAAGTATAAAAGTTCCCGAAGAACACTATTTATTTAAAGCACAAGAGAAAAGTGTCTGTATTATAAAAGGATATTCAGAATAATTGTTGTCATATGTATTCTACTCTTTTTCCTTCACTAGGGGTTTTTTCTACTGGGTTTTTCCTAGTAAGGTTTTAACGAGGCATACCAAATATTAATTGTCCAAGAAGTATATACTCTTTTCCTTGATCAAGAAATGATATTACTAACACTCTATACCTTCAAGTAAAAATCTAGAATATTTACTAATTAAAGTTCATTAACGATGACAACAAGGCACAAGTCCACAAGTATCTAATGTATTAGGAAATATGTAATGTCGTAATGAGGGGGAGAATATATATTGAAATTCTTCATTTTTTTCCTTCACCACGGTTTTTCCCATTAGGTTTTTCTAGTAAGGTTTTAACGAGACAGATCGAATATGTGTCATAACCCCCAAGGATTGATGTACTCTTTTCACTTCATCAAGTTTTGTCCCGATGGGGTTTTAATGAGGCATATCTTTCAGTGAATATCCAAGGGGTAGTGGTATGACATATTTATTAAGTGGATTGTTCAACATACCAAAAGTAAGTTTGGTTTATCTCCAACAAGAATATACTGATTGTATTTTATGAGGATATTATTGCTTGTACCACGCATAATTATAACGATTACATCAAATGAGACAAAACAAAACATATCTTACCAAAGTCTCATACGCACACGAGCTACAGAAGAATGTGGATATTGACACTCGACAGTTACAATCACGTATGAATTTTGTAGATTTTCTTTATGAAATCATTGTCAACCACAATATTCAAGAAGTAGGTCCACAAATACTGGAATGCGACAACTCAAAGATCTCTTGCTAGCATCAGGTGGAGAATGAACAAGACACTGTACTTTTTTTCCTTTGTCCAAATTTTTATCCCACTGGATTTTTCTTGACAAGGTCTTAACAAGACAGTATTTCAAGAAAATTAATTATATGTATATGTACTCTTTTTCCTTCGACCAAGTTTTTATCCCATAGGGTTTTTCTTGGCAAGGTTTTAATGAGGCATATTTTATAAGGAACGGACATCCAAGGGGGAGTATTATAAATACTTAGTAGATGTCCTTTGTGTTTCTAGACTTTTCACTTTACCATCTTTATGGGAAAATTATTGTGTAATATGAAGGGTCATATATATCCTATAAATATATTACCTTCATTCCTTTTATTGTACATAAGTTAGAATGGAAGTAACAAGTTTATACTTTACTCTTTTGCTTTTCTTATCTCAGTTTATAACACCTTTTTCACTAGTTCATTTTTTTCCTAATCATGGGACAATTCATATTCACTCGTACCTCCTCCCAACAACTCTCTCAAGCCAGCCTAACCCTTCTATTGAGGTTGCTCACCACAATCATTGATAATATTGATGATGGTGAACACGACACGGGTGGTGAGCTACATTCACATCAAGATTAGTTAAAAAAAACTAATTTCACAGAAAGATGCAATATCAACGAACTGATCGAGTTTTGTAAGATCAGATCTTACACTCGTGTTTCTATTGATTATATATCTTATATTAGATTAATACAAATAATATGTAATCTTGCACATCAAAAATATAAATTATATATAATAATCTTGTATTAAAAACACATATAAGTAAAGTAATTATTAAATTTTATATTCACATGAAATCTAGAGTAATGATATTTATCACTTAAATTAATATCATCCAATATACCACTCATGACTTGGTATGATTTGATTTGGGTAAATCGTCAAACTATTGGGTGATAGATATCATTACTCTTACATCTGTTACATAAATTATATATAATAACATCTTATCATGATTTCATGATTGGATATCTTTCCATATCCAGATGTGATTTCATCTAAATTCTGTATTGCTTGAAGAAGAAAACTCTTTTCTCTTTCGTTTGTTGCCTTGAATGGTTGAATACTCTTCTGTAATTCTCTTATGAGATAAGGGTTCATGGTGCTAAGGTTTAAGAAAAATAAAAATTGTTCTATTATAATTAATATTGTTAGGATATGGTCCATGTTATAGGTTGTTCTTATGTGAAGAATCCCTAGTTAAATAAGTGTTTAAACCTTTTCTTACTAAGTCATCATTATACTTTTTAGAATTGTATATCTTCATAAAAAACTTCTTAACTAAAACCCTTTACATACTCCTTCTAAAGACTTGTATGTTTGCATCATTTATCTTATGTGAAGTCTTCTACTCATATGTGATTACTGGTGCTTTGAAACTTCATTCCTACTTTTTCTTGAACACAAACACATCACATGTTTATATTGCACCTTCATTAATTGAAAACCTGTTTACATAACAACTATCTATAGGTTGTTTCTTGGTATATAAGATGAGCTACATTATTTCTACTTGCCACTAGTTCATCTTTCATCTTAAAATTAATAATATAATGATTTATTCAATCTTTTTATATGATATTGTTTTACAAACCTTTCGTGATATATATTTTTGTTGTGTTGCCTTGCTCATCTTGAGTTGTACTAACATTTAATGTAGAATTTCATATCATAAAACTCTTATGAAGGAATTGTATTGATTCAAGCTGTCAAACAATATATAGGTTGAATGCCATTTTAGTCAAAAAATGTCAATACCTAAAACGACACACTAAACCAAATCGGTATAATGTTTTATGCCAAAAAAACGGCATAACGTTTTCAGTAGGAACCAAAAAAATTAGAGAAAATCGGCAATCTTACAACCATATTAGGCTGACATTCCTACTCAAAATGGTTACCCGTTTTTAGAAAAAAAAAACGGTATATAACGTTTTACATCAATGACGGTGTTTCAGGAGCATATGTTTATTATAACCATTAAATATAAGACTCCATGTAAAAGCTATTCGTTGGGGACAAAAACAGTTACCCATTTTATATAAAATGCTAAAACATTTTTTCAGAGATTATGTTGTCTTCCGAAGTGTGATATAAGATCACCACCAATGAATTTGCTCCCCAAAAGTTTACGGGTCGCCAAGTAATATAATTAGTAAGTTATGTTTCCCTATTTTTGACGAATTAATCTACTCATGAGATATCATTTCAGGTGTAGTATGTGCTTAGTTAAGGTATTTTTCCTGATTATTTGATATAGCCTTTATTTGGAAGATTATTGCTTTTAGAGCGTTTTTAGTGTAATTTGTGTGTTAAATTTGAAGCTCTTAGGTAAATTGATTTAATTAAATGCTAAATAAATATTGAGGAGTTGAGGAAAGAAGATCCTAGTTGAAATCAAGAGTTAAAAAATAATTAAAGTTAAAGTAGGAAAGGAAAGCTGCCAAAAGAATCTGTCCAGCTGTAAAGACGTCCAAAGTTTTGAAAACTACATAAAATACAATATGAATTAGGAGGAGGGAGGATCCCTTTAATATTTAGATATATTATTTAATTTTGGTCATTTCGATGGGTGGATCATTAAACTCTGATAAGTAACAAAGGAGATATGACCAAATCAATCTCTAGTGTTTATCCTGTCCTACAATTTAAGAAAATGAATTTGAGCAGGATCCAGACTCAATCACTTGGCCCCTACTCCAGGATTTCGACCTAACACCTATATATATATATATATATATATATATATATATATATATATATATATATATATATAAGCTCTTAACATTACAAAATCATCCCTTTGCTTCCTAAGCTTAATATACATCAATAAATCATCATAAAAAAAACCAGGAGGATCTAGAGGAGGACGAATCAAGAGTTGGAGTTTCACCGCATCAATTCTACATTTCTCTATTTATATTCTTTTTGAAAATTAGTATTAGACCTATTTTGTCTATGATTTACTTCTAAGCTAGTTATTCCAAAGTTGTATTATGCTCAATTTCTCTTTAGGATTGATAATCTTCAATATAGGGAGGTGGTGGAAAATTTTTTGGAAAGAATTTCGAGTTACGGATAATTTCAAGAACTTTTTACGTCGAAAAGATGCAACATGCCTTGCCTTGACGGGATGGAGTAGAGAAACTTTTTGCAACTATCGTAAGCTTATTGATAAATATCAGAAAGTTCTTGAAGATATCCAAAAAAATGAGCCATCCGATAAAAATTTCCAATTGGAATCAAGAATAAAAGAAGAAGTCGAGGCACTTTGGAAATAAGAAGAAGCTTTTTGGTCCGACAGAGCTCGTGATTGATGGATCAAGAAAGGCGATAAGAATACTAAATATTTTTTCGCTTGTATATCTTTGCGGAGAAAAGCTAATCAGATCGATTATTTATAAGACGATAAGGGCGAATGGTGCGATAAACTGAATCGTATGAAGAAAACTATCCAAAATTATTTTATTAATATGTTTATAGGGAATCGGTGTTTTGATATTGATGAGGTGGCAATTCATACACCCCACAAAATCAGTTACGATATTGATTCCGATCTCATTGAAATTCCTGATATGGAGGAGGTTAGAGCGGTAGTGTTTTTCTATGTCAGGATCAAAGGCTCCAGGACCGGACGGTTGCCGGAGATTTTTTATCAGGAGTTTTGGAAGACAATTAAAGATGATATTTATAAAATGGTATATGATTTCTTCACTTTAACACGCCTCTTGACGAGATTAATGATACGTTGATTACGCTAATCCCGTAGGGTACATCTCAGGATACGATTGCAGACTACATGCCAATATCTTGTATTAGTTTTAGATATATAATCACTGCTAAAATTATGGCTCTGAGACTCCAACCAATCATGAATGAGGTTACTTCCTTTACCCAATCGGCTTTTATTAAAGGTAGACGTATTCATGATAATATTTTAATTGCACAGGAGATTGGGTTTTTCTTGAAATCCAAAAGAAGATCAAACAAACATTACAGAGTTGCTAAGATTGATATGATTAAAGCTTATGATCAAGTCAAAGTGGAATTTCTCATGAGTATTCTGTGGAATCTGGGTTTTTGCGAAAAATGGAGAGACCTTTTTTTCCAACATCATATCGTCCGTTTCGTATTAGATTAAAGTTAATGGAGAAAGACAATAAAAGTTTAAGCCAGGTCAAGGAATTCGCCAAGGTGATCCGTTATCTCCTCTTTTATTCTCTATGCTCACTGAAGGTCTTATCGGACTCATAAATTTTGAATTTCGAGAAGGTAAAATTAAAGGTATTTCTCTCACTAAAGTAGCATCGAGGCTTACTCATTTGCTTTTTGCGGACGATTCTTTAATTTTCCTCAAGGTTCACGATAAAGAAATTGATGCCTTTAGAAGAGTCATATCAAAGTATTGCAGACCCTCTGGTCAAAAAATTAATTCAATAAGTATACGATTATGTGCAGCAAAGGTTTTCAGGAACGTAAAGCTGAGGAAGTTGCGGAGTTGTTGAATTTTAAACTTACAGATTTTATGGGAAAGTATTTGGGCATTCCTAAGCCACTCAAGAGATCCAAGACAACTAATCTTCATACATTTATGATAAATTGATAGCTAGATCCGAGAATTGGGTTTCCAATTTATTATCGAACGGGGGCAAAGAGGTCCTCATCAAAGCGGTTCTCAAGGCTATCCCTAACTACGCGATGTCCATTTTCGAATTTCCGGTTACACTTTGTAAAAAATTAAGTAGCATTGTTGATAATTTTTGGTGGAACTCGGGTCATAAAAAGAAAATACATTGGGTCGCATGGAACAAAATCGAAAAAGCAAAATAAGAAGGCGGAATTGGCTTTAGGGACTTCAGAAAAATGAATCTCGCTCTCCTTGGAAATCAAGCTTGGAGAATTTTATATGACCCTAACCTATTAGTGTAAAGAGTTCTCAAGGGCATATATTTCACGAATTGCGATATGTGGAATGCTAAATTAAAAAATAAATGGCCGTGGAGTTGGAGAAGCATTTATAAAGGTTTGATGTACCTTAAAGATGAACGTACTTGGCAGGTTGGTGGTGGGTCCTTGTGTGTTAGAAAATAATATAGATAAAATAGAGGATCCACTAACTGCAAGTGTACAGTTGTCCCAAGTAATATATGATAATCAAGTTTGTTCTCAGGGATGGATTAGGTTGACTCTAATGCTTAATTTAATTGCAAATACGGAAATGTAAAAGATATGATTTTTGGTTTGGTTTTCTATAACTAAGATGCAAGTAAAAATACTAAATTAATTAAATTAATAATGAAAGTAATGCAAATAAAGGGGTAGACGCAAGGAAGAGAGTAGTACTTGAGTCACGCAAGGGTTTCACCGTAAACTTTCCTAATTAATGTTTTCTGTTAAGGGCTGAATAGTTATAATTGTGCTAGTCGGGACTCTAAATTCTCCTTAACCCCGTCAGGGTGGACAAAGAAGCTCTCCTACGGTATTCTAAACTCCGTCAAGATGGATAAAAATATTTTCAGATGGTTCAAGTTCTTACCGCTTTGGCTATGGGTTAGTCAAGCCTGTCAAGGTCATTGGCGAATACCAACGACAATTACCTAGTTCTGTATCTAAATCCCCCGTCAAGGTGATCAATACGCCACTATATTAAATCGCCCAAATACTAATAATTATCCCTAGGTCGCGAGTCTAAAGACAATAATTCAAGTGTAAAGTAAAAGCCAACACAACTATCTAATTCAATTTCAATTGTAAAAGTCCCAAATTATAAAAACATGAATTAATCAAGAATGGGTTCAACCCACTTTGCGATTCTCAAGTACAAATTAATTTTAGCTCATACTAATGAAAATAACTCAAATAAAATAAAGAGTGTTCATAATGAATTACAGAAATAAGAAATTCCTAATTAAAGGGTTGATAACTGCTATTGTTGGAAGAGAGAAATCTCCAGCTTCAGTTTTCTCTCTCCTTTTTGCTTCTCTGACTTCTCCCAAGCGTTCCTCTTGTGTGTAATATGAGTTGTGTGTTAAAAATTGAAGTATAAGGCTTATTTATAGTGGGAAAAACGGATTGGGCTTTAATATTATAAGGAATTAGGTTAAATGAAATATAAACCCAATCCTTAAATGAAATCCCGTAATTGATGTGCAGCTGTTACTAAAACAGCTATAACTTTTGCGTCCGGAATCGGAATCACTTCGTTAAACTTGTAAAATCTCTCTGACTCCAAGATCTATCAACATCATTTCATACTCCAAGGCTGAATCAGTGGCTAAGATACCAAAAAATGGTGATTTGTGACAGCATTCCAGATTCTCTTCCCATCTACTAATCTTTTCAAATCATCTTTCTTCGCCTTTGACTTTAACGCTCAATCCAAGACTTTATTTCCCGTTTCTTCTCCTTGTCTTGATATTCCATCAACTCATAAACCTAAGAACTTTACACTAAAAACAAGCAAATTAACGCGCAAAAGCTCTAAAACACAAATAATCCAAATCCAAGGGAAGAAATCGTAATATAACCAAATAAGCTTAAAAGTCTAGTAAATAAGTCAAATAATCACCTAATTTTATGTCTCCTAAGGTAATATAATTAGAACAAAAAGGGAGACATCAAGACCCCAAACTCAAACCTTTGTCGTCAAGATAAAGTAAAACAAAAACAAGGGTACAAGGTGATACGAAAAAGGTAGAGTCTAATGAATAACACCCAAAGCATAAATCAAAAAAATATCATATAGTATGATCCTAGGAATTATTATACACATACAAATGTCATGCAAAATCAAAGACAAATAATTAAAAATTAACTTCACAATACTAGAAGGTTACACTTGTACTTATCTCAAGATGATGGCTATAGGGTGTTCATCGATCTCACTAACTTTGAACACTCCACTTAGCATACTCCCTATTAGCCAAATTACAAATCCACTACATAACTAGGAATCACGAGGAATTTATGGTTATAGCGTAGTCTTAGGGACGGTATGAAATGTATATTTGGTAGATTTGAAGTGAGCTTTTGACTCTCTCCTCACTTACCATCAACAAATTGTCCTTTAGCTTGAGTTTACACTCGAATATTGTTCTCACTCAACCCATTTGACGCACTAATGTAGCGTCCCCAAAATTACCCAATAAGCACGAAAGATGATTTCTAAAATTCAACTTTGCTGGTTACTTTATTTTTTTCTTTATTTTATTTTTCACTTTTTTTGGTACAAGATACCTATGACCATCATTTTGATGTGAAAGGTCATGTCTTTAATTTTTTTAAGACCCGACAAAGGGTTACAATTAATATATCATCAACAATTGCGCATAAATACAAGCGCATACAAATTCCCTCCCAATGTAATCTCTCAATGATGAAACCCACCACCCCAAACTCAAGCTCAAGACAGGAAGTCTTAGGATTGTGATTTAAGTGCGGGTCATATGGTAATGCCTAATAATCTAAGGGGATATGGGATTATATCTTGGCGACAAAAGAAAGGCTTAAAGGCTAAAAATGGAGCTAAGGCGGATAATATTATATTAAGGAATAGAAGGCCAAAAAGGATTCAAAGGGCTAACAAAGAACTGCCTCTATCATTTTCCTAATTGCATAGCTTGCCTCTAGTTCATACCTAAGTGGGTTCTCTATCAATTTGGATCTCTCTTTGCACACACCAAACATTTTCCTTAAGTACAAGTTTACTTCTTTTGCGGTGTTCATTAATTCTACCTATCAATTACCTATGTTTGCATGCAATCTAAATGCGTTTTATACTAATTTCTAAAGTCTACTATTTTCTATCATAAATTCATAAAATTTTTGCTTAACTGGGACATTTAAAATTCTCTACTGTCAAACGCAACCCTAAAATTAGTTTTATTGAAAGCAAATAAAACAAATAACACATAAAAATTGGGATGAGACAATGAACCCCACCCTAAACTAAAAAATGAGTCGTGTCCCCACGACTCGAAAAGACTCAGTAAAGCAAATAAACTATTATACACTACTAAATGAGAGAGTTAGGAAAACGTATCTCAACCAACACTAGGCTGGTTTTCGGTGTTGCGTCCACGTAGAACTTCCTTCGTGAGTACAGAGTAGGTGGCATGTTGTATGGTTCTCACCCCAAGTAGCATAATTCTGAGGAGGTATAACTCTTTTGTCATGCTTCCTAAAGTATCAATCATCTTATCTTGGTTCGCCTCCAACACTTGAATCTTAGCCTCCAACTCATTATTGGAATTCACCTTCTGCGTTGGTGGAGGGACTCTAGGATTCCTCCTTGCTTCAACCTCTTCAAACCAGTGATGACCTATCTTCGGGATTTCAATACCCTTAACTGGAAGTGCTCCAATAGTGTTAGGATTAACTCTTCCTCTTTGGTTATAGCATAAGGAATCAGTCCCGTTCGTCATCTCCAATGAACCCCAAACTCAAAACTTCAAAAATTCAAAAACTAGGGAAAAGTTTTGAACTTTGATGTTTTGAGGGTTAAGAAAGATGAGTTAAGGTGTTATATGGTATGGGTAATGAATATCTAGTGGATAAGATGAGGTTTAATGGGTAGGATTGAAGATATGATGAAGGAAAAATAAGGATTTTGGTGTTTTGTGGAAGGATTTGATGATTATTATGTGTTAGGAGTGGTTTAGAGGGAAAGATTTGATGTGTTTTGGTGTTTGATGATGAGTTGCAGGTATATAATTGATGTCTCCTCATTTGTGATAATGTGATAATAAAATATACTTCTGAGACATCATTTTAGGCTTATTTATTAGTTTATAGGTCGATCTTAGCTTAGTTTAGTGCACTTTCCTATTTTGAGTCTTGATTTAGTAACATAATAATTTTAGAGCATATTGGGTTTAATTGTTTAACTAGTGTGAAGCTTTAAAGATAATTATGGAGATTAATTAGAGTCCAAGTCAAATACTACAACTTATGGAAAGAGATTTACATGGAAATTGTGATATACTATATGCGTCCTAAAAGGGGGGTTGAATAGGACAATAGAAATTAATCGGCTAATTTTATTTCAAGTAAATAAAATTAAAAGCTAATTTGAATCCTATTGTTTTAGCAAACTAAATAGTATAGAACTAGATAATCCTAAAAGACAATATTATCAAACTATTCAAGTAGGCATTTTATCAAGCATATAGAGTGCGGAAATATAAAGAGTGTAGAGATAGAATACGATACACAACGATGTATAGTGGTTCGGTTTCCCTACATCCACTACCTAAGGAAGCCTCCTTAGGATTTGCAAGATTCTCAACTAATCTTCGTAACTCTTAACCGAGTGAGATACAAACCCTTACAACCACTTCAAAAACCCTTTGAAGGAAATACACTTGTGTTATCACCAACACAAGGAACCAAGCATAAAACCTATGCTTACACTACTCTCTTAATCTATTACAAGAACTAAGAGGAAGGGGAAAAGTGTTTAGGGGTGCTTATAAAAAGCTTTGTAACTAAACTCCTAAATGAGTAGATATGAACTATGTAGCTTCACAATAAATATGACTTGAATGCTTCTTTGAAACCTTCTTGAATGATAATATTAATTGCTCTTGAGATGGGTAGATGGAAGGCTTGAGTTGTGTCTTGAATGAACTCCATTTTATAGCTGAAAATATGGTCCAACGGTCATAAGGCTTCTCTCTAACGGATCTATTTAATCTCCAACGGATATAAGCTTTGTCCTCTTGTAATAGTGCAGAAAACCCTCTCGTGCGGTGTACCGCGGGTATGGTCCGGTGCACCGCGAAAACTTTCGTCTAATTTTCAAGCTTACTGACGGACTACTCTATGTGCCGCGTCCCTGGTCCGTGCATCGGTCCGGTGTACCGCGCCTTTGGTCCGGTGTACCGTGCAAATTTGCTAGCTTACTGACGGGCTATCCTGTGCACCGCTCCTCTGGTCCGTGACTCTGCGGTGTACCGCAAGACTTGTCCGGTGTACCGCGGAGCTGTTCATTTGAATCTAAGCTAGAGTTCAAGGATAAAAACACAACTAATCTAATGAGGGGTTTTGAAAAACATTTAAAGAGATACCAAAATGAATTTTAGTTTAAAAGATGATTTGTCGAATATTAAAACGGGAATAAAAACAAGGTGAGGCTAACAAATTGGAGATAAGGAAACAAAGGCTAAAAAATAGGAAAAGGAAAAGCTGCCTAAATCTGAAATTCTGCAGCACACGTCTAAAGAAGTGGTGATAACTCTAAAACCAATCCGATTTTGGAATATTCCTTTCATAGGGACGTAGATAATTCGCTGAGGATTCTTTTGGTATATTATGGAGCAAAAACCGACCAATAACGAAGAAGATATGCTCAAAACAGTTCAGCCGAATTTATCTTTATTTCCTTACGAATTTGAGTTGGGCTTGGAGTCTATTACTTAACCTCTCCTCCAAGAAACGAATTAGGTCAACCTATACACTATAAATACAGCCTCTTAACACTCTTAAATCATCCTTGGTGAAACCTTAAACCAAGAGGAAGCTTACAACACAGGAGAGAAGTCTGGAAGGAGCTGTTCATCACAATGCTTTTTTCTACCTCTAAATTTGTAATTTCTTTCTTTTCTTGCATGAACTAAATTTCTTTAGCTTGAGTTTTAGCATATATGTATGAACCCTAGTTTTGATTTACATCTACCTAATTTGGGAATTTAATATTTTAAATTGAATTGTAGTTTTTATTCTCTGTTTATGTGTTTGGATTTATATTCTGTGTTCTTGTGGACTGCAGCCATTTAGAATTACCATCTAGTAGTTAGGTCACCATTGACAACGGTGTTTAATTGCATGTTTCGAACATAACGTCTAGTATTCGGTTTAGATCTGACAAATCAACCTAACTAGATAATCACTATGCTTTAGTTCTTGTGACTATTTACCAATTACAGGAAACGTTTGCTTAGGAAGCCTTATTGACACTGGTAAATCCTATTTTAAACTACCGATAGCGAATTGGAGCCGATTAGGGAAATACTACATAATTCACCCTTACATGTTTAGAACGGCAAAACTAGTGCGGATTACATGCTAATAGCTCAAGCTATCTTCTCATATTACCCCTCTTTCGCATTTATTTTCTGTCTTTACATTCTTAGTTTAATTAGTTAATTAGAAAATCAATTTAATATCCTTTTGTCTTTACTTTTATTGCGTTTTATTTGTTCTAGCTTTAATTATTTGCACCTGATTATTGCATAAGATTCCTCTAACCTTCGTAGTCTCTGCGGAACGAATCTTAATTATTTAACTAAAACTTGCATATGATCTGTATACTTGCAGAATCGTGTAGCTTTAGGGTGTTATTTGCACTTTATATATATCTTATTTTATCACACCCTAGGCCCCACCAAGTTTTTGACGCCGCTGCCGAGGACTACATCGTTAGTCTTTGTGCATATATCTTGTGCTTTTATTTTCAGTTAGTTCTATTTTACGCTTTTTGTTTTTAGTTTTTGTTTTTAAGAGTTAGTTACAGATGGAGAACCCAAGGAGACTTGAGCTACCCATCGAGTTCAGAGTGGAGCCACGAGGAATTCGCGCTCCAGAAATCCAAGCCGCTAAATTTAAACCTGATCCAGGGATGTTAACTCAGTTTGCCACTCATGGACTATTCAGCGGTGCTGCACATCAAGATCCGATCTAATATATTCAGAAATTCATGCAAATCTGTGATGCTTATATCGTAAGAGGAGTTACTAGGGACAAAGTATATTACGTGATGTTCCAGTTCTTCTTGACCGGAGGTGCAAGCGATTGGTATGATACCCAATACCCTCATGCTATTCCAGATTGGGACAAGTTTCAAACAAGATTCCTAGACCGTTTCTATCCGATTAGTAGACGTTTAAAAGATATGTTGGAGCTTGAACAGTTTATACAGGAAAACGGAGATGTTTGGGTGAAGCATGGTTACGATTTACAGACAAGAAGGCGAGATGTCCATATCATCAATCCTCGCCGGAATACTATTTAACCTTGTTTTATGGAGGCCTTAATGACAAATCAAGAGAGAAAGCAGATTCGTTAGGGAACGCGGGTTTTGTGTTGCTAGATCCTGAGGAGGCTGAGTTGGGGATGGAGAGAATTCTTGAGAACGAGAGAAGTTGGCCAAAGAAACCAGAAAAAGAAGAAAATTCAGAATCTCTGAAGCTCAAGGAATTGGCTAAACAACTCGAAGAACTACAAGAACAAGCCCGAACAATTGCTCAGGTAAATACGGTACGTGCAATTCCTTCGTGTCCTGGTTGTGGATCAAGAAATCATGTGTGGGAAGGATGTATGAATAATCCAGCAGTAGCTTCCGTTACCTATCCGCAAGATAACTATTACTCTAATGGTTATACTTATCCTCAAGAAAGCTACACTAATTATCAACAACCCCCACAACAGAAGAGTTGGGTCAGAAAGTAAGAAACTTATCATAAAACCCAACCTCAATCCTATAATCCACCACAACATATTCTGAAAAAGGCACCCATTATTGAAAAAGCTTGTCAAGAACCAAAGAAAGATCCACCTAAACAATCAACACAACTGGCAAAGAGGGAAATGATCCCAAGCTTGAATTCAAGTATGGCTAAATTAATGCAAGCAGCTGAGAAAATGAGTCATAGCCAACAGAAAATTCGGGCCCAGCAGAAGATTATCAAGCAACTAGAGCATACTTTATCACAGATGGCGAGTACATTACAAAATCGGCCAAAAGGGCAACTCCCAAGTGATACTATTGCTCCTAGAGATGATTCTTGCCATGCAGTTGAGTTGCGAAGTGGAAAAAAACTACCTCCACCTAGACCAAAAACAGAATCAATCACTATTCCAGCACAAAGGGGGGAAGAACCAATCAAAGATACAGTTGAGGAGGTAGTTAAACCAAAGAGTGTTCAAGCCGAGACACCTGACAAGACAAGAAAACCAGTGGAACTCAATACACGCCCTCCACCACCTTACCCTTCACGTGTCAGAAAGAAGGACAATGACCTAGAATTCAAGAAGTTCGTTGACATGTTGAAGAAATTGGAAGTTAATATACCTCTTGTTGAAGCTCTCAAGAGAATGCCAACCTATCTTAAATTCATGAAAGACATTCTCTCCAACAAGAGAAGTATAGAGACTGGGGAAACAATTGGATTACCTATGGAGTGCAGTTCTATATGTCAAAGTAAGTTGCCACTAAAGCTAGAAGATCCCGGAAGTTTTACAATTCCCATCGGCATTGGAGATAGTTGGACCGGGAGGGCATTATGTGATTTAGGTGCGAGCATCAATCTCATGCCTAGATCCCTGTTCGAGAAGCTTAATATTGGAGAAGTAGTACCCACATCTGTGGTATTACAAATGGCAGATCGCTCTCTCTCACGACCAATAGGTAAAATCGAAGATGTTTTAGTTAAAGATGGCTCTTTTATTTTTCCTTGTGATTTTATTATTCTTGACTACGACGCTTATAAGAATGTCCCCGTCATCTTGGGTAGACCATTCTTAGCCACGGGGCGTACACTAATTGATGTTGAGAATGGTGAGTTGATCATGAGAGTACAAGGCGAACAGATACGATTCAATGTGTTTCAAGCTATGAAGTTACCAAATTCGAAATATGAATGCTTCAAAATAGATGTCATCGGAAAAATTGCGCAAGAAGTCTTCAATAAAGCAAGCTTAGATGATGATCTTGACGAAGCCTTAGCACTTGAATCACCAGAGGAACTCGAGATTCCCCCTGAAGATGTTGCTGCATTAGGATCAAATGTACGAGAACTACTTCGAGAATCGGGTGACATTGAACCAATGAAACAACCATCTATAATATGCCCACCTATGCTCGAAGAAAAACCACTTCCAGATCACCTACGCTATGCATACCTAGGTACGAATAAAACTTTGTCTGTTATTATTTCTGCTAACCTTTCAGGTCCTCAAGAGGAGAAGCTACTTCAAGTACTTCGCGCAAACAAAGAAGCAATCGGATGGACTATTGCCGACATCAAGGGAATTAGTCTTTCCGTTTGCAAACACAAAATCATTCTTGAGAACGAAGGTGGGCGATCTATAGAGGGACAAAGAAGACTCATGCCAGCTATGAAAAAGGTGGTGAGAAAGGAAGTTATCAAGTTATTAGACGCAGGAATTATCTATCCGATTTCTAATAGTGATTGGGTTAGTCCAGTGCAATGTGTTCCAAAGAAAAGAGGTATCACTACCATCCTTAATGATCAAGGCGAAGCCATACCATCAAGACCAGTTGTGGGGTGGCGAGTGTGCATGGATTACCGAAGACTGAACAAAGCTACAAAGAAAGATCACTTCCCACTACCATTCATTGATCAGATGCTAGACAAACTTGCAGGGAGAGAATATTATCGTTTCCTAGACGGATATTCGGGTTATAATCAGATTTGTGTGGATCCCCTCGATCAATACAAAACAACTTTTACTTGTCCGTTTGGTACTTTTGCTTATAGAAGAATGCCGTTTGGTTTATGCAATGCACCTGCCACGTTCCAGAGGTGCATGATGGCGATATTTTGGGACATGATTGATAAATATTTGGAGGTTTTTATGGATGATTTTTCGGTGTTTGGAGATAGTTTTGATGATTGTTTGAATAATCTTGAGAAAGTCCTTGTGAGATGTAGAGAAAAAGATCTTGTGCTTAATTGGGAAAAATGCCACTTCATGGTTCAAGAGGGAATTGTGTTGGGACATAAAGTTTCCAACGCAGGGATGGAGGTTGATCGTGCTAAAATTGAAGTTATCAAAACACTACCACCTCCAGTTTCTGTTAAAGGAGTGAGAAGTTTCTTGGGCCACGCAGGATTTTATCGAAGATTCATTAAAGATTTCTCCCAGATCGCCAAACCGCTTTGCTCTTTACTTGAAAAGGATACTCCTTTTAACTTTACTGAAGAATGTCTTCAAGCGTTTTTGACGATTAAGGAGAAACTAATCTCCACACCTATTGTTATACCTCCTGATTGGAAAGCTCCGTTTGAACTGATGTGCGATGCTAGTGATCACGCTATGGGTGTTGTGTTGGGACAGAGGAAAGACAAGATTTTCCACACGATTTATTATGCAAGCAAGACTTTCAACGCTGCCCAGATGAATTATACAGTGACGGAGAAAGAGATGTTGGCCGTGGTTTATGCTTTTGATAAATTTTGTTCCTATCTGATTGGAAAGAAAACTGTTGTATTCACGGACCATTCAGCTATTAGGTACCTTATGGAGAAAAAGGACGCAAAGCCGCGTCTTATCAGATGGGTACTATTACTTTAAGAATTTGACATAGATATTCGAGATCGAAAGGGATGCGAGAATCAAGTTGCTGATCATTTATCAAGGCTCGAAGGATCTGATGCGAACAAAGAACCATTGTTGGTTAAAGAGGTATTCCCTGATGAACAACTTTTTGCTATTAAACATGCTTTTGTGCCATGGTATGCAGATCTGGTCAACCTCATTGTGAGTGGTGTCTTTCCCAAAGACATCCACCCACAACAAAGACAAATATTAAATCACCAGGCCAAGCAGTATTATTGGGAGGAACCGTACCTCTGGAAGATTTATAGTGACCAAGTGGTTAGAAGATGTGTGCACGAAGGTGAAATGGAGAAAATCATTGAAAGTTGTCATAGTTCACCTTATGGAGGTCACTTTAAAGGCGATAGAACCGCAGCTAAAATTCTTCAATCCGGGTTCTATTGGCCTACCATACACAAAGATTGTCATCGTTTTGTCCAGTCATGTCCAAGATGCCAGTTCACTGGCAATATATCAAAAAGAGAATGAAGTCTTCCATGGTTGTTAATTCCTTGAACTATTTTAAGGTTATCAGAATAGAACGAGCTACTCTGATTTTTATTGGCTCCTGCAGTTCTGAGAGACAATAGAAGAGCCAAGGCTTCCCCCTCAAGACAGGATCTAACCCTACATCTGATAGCTTTTCTTTGAGAAATGACACCTTGTGAATTCACTCCAATTGCTACAATTGCTGCCAGTTCCCATTGTTTGGTATGAGATGCATCACTACACCAGATCATTTTTGCTATATCTTCAATAATTGTATTTTCCTCACTCATTAGCCTCTTGTTTTCTCTATCTTGCCTAGCAGCCCAGTTGTTTTTCCTTTTCTCTTCAAATAGTCTATCTATGATTTTCTTTGTGTTAAGTGTAATGTTTCTTACCGCCCATTTTTTCCTTTCAAAAAAACCATTCATTCTCTCTTTCCGAATATGTCAGGCCGTAGTGAGAACAATCGCTATAACTTTTCTCTTATCCCAACCATTACTCGAGAAGCTTAAAATGATGTTCTGAAACCACTCTGCAAACGACTATCTATTTCCTTTATTAATTTTAATTTGTAGCGTGGAATCAGACCATGCTTGGATGCTAAATAGGCAAGTCAGATAATGTGGTATGTAGTTTCAACATCCATCTCACACCATTCGCACGTAGCCTCTTCTTTGCACTTCCTCTTTTTCAAATTCTGTTTAGACGGGAGAATATCGTTACAAATTCTCCACGCAAAGTTTCTAATTTTAGACGATACATTAGCTTGCCAGATTAAATTACAAAGGGTAGTATTATTTTCTTTCTTACCAATAACCGACTGCTGAGGTTTATTTTTAATCTCGTTATTCACTAATGCATGGTATCCCGACTTCGTAGTAAAACATCCATCCTTATTGAGAGGCCATATCAGTTTGTCTTCTTTAATTACTCGAGTTATAGGAATTTTTAATATCTCATTAGCGATTATTGGGTCAAAATTTCTTTTATAAGATTAATATTCCATCCATTGGACTCTTTATCCATTAATTCATACACCCATTTCAGACTTGACGATTGAGTATTTTCCAGTTGGTAGTCACCCATCAACCATTTATGTTTCCATATCTCCACCCTTTTTCCGTCACCAATTTTCCAAATCGCGTGCTTTTTTAGCATTTGAATACCTTTATAAATGCTAGCCCAACTCCATGATCTTTTTTTTTAATTTTGTATCCCACAAATTCTCATTAGGTGAGTATATTCCCTTCAAGACTTTATAGACCAATGAGTCTTTATTGTTAATGATTCTCCATGCTTGATTGGCTAACATAGCCAGATTCATTTTCTGGAAGTCCCTAAATCCAACTCCTCCCATTTTCTTTGAAGTCGCCATATTATTCTAGCTACACCAATGAATCGTCGTTTTTTCTTTAGCGCCCCACCAAAAATTTGCCACCAACGACGTAAGCTTCTTACATAACGTTTTCGGGAACTCAAAGACAAACATTGCATAGTTTGGGATAGCTTGCATAACAGTTTTGATCATAGTTTCTTTTCCACCTTCAGATAATAAGGAGGCCATCCAACTTGCTGATTTATTTAATAATCTATCTTTGACATAATTTAAATTTTCCATCTTTGACCTTTTCAATGTCAGTGGAAATCCCAAGTATTTACCGAGCGAATCCGTGATTTTGATATTAAGAGTCTTAGATACTTTTTCTTTCACATGATCCGGAGTGTCTTTGCTGAATAAGATTGCTGATTTTGAAAGATTTACCTTTTGACCGGAAGCTTGACAATATAATTTAAGTGTCTCTGTAAACGACTCAACTTCCAGATCGCTAATTTTAATAAAGAAAAGCGCATCGTCTGCGAAGAAGAGGTGTGTCAATTTTGGGCATTGCTTTGTAATTGAGATGCCGTTAATGTTTCCTTCGCTACATTGATTGTTAATGAGGCCAATTAAGCTTTCTGAAAGTAGATAAAACAATAGTGGTGAAAGTGGGTCTCCTTGTCTAAGGCCTTGCTCCAGTTTGAATTTTTTGAGTCGTTGACCATTGACTTTTATCTACATGGAAACAGTTGTTACATAATTTTTGACCCATTGGATCCACTTTTCCGCGAAACCTAGAGCCATCATAGTCTCAAATAAAAACTCCCAATTGACCTGATCATAAGCTTTTTCCATGTCTATTTTTACCGCTGCGTAGTTATTCCATTTCCTCTTGGTGTTCAGGAAATATGACACTTCTTATGCAATTAAAACATTATCCTGAATAATTCTACCTTTGATAAAAGCCGATTATGTTTGTGAGATACTTTCATTCATAAACGGTTAGACGAAGTGCCATGATTTTTGAGATAATCTTATAGCAAAAGTTAACACAAGAAATTGGTTTGTAGTCTTTGACCGTTTCTTGATTTTCTCCTTTAGGAACTAGGGTGATTATCGTATCATTTATCATATCTAGCGGCGTGTTATTTTTTAAAAATCAATCACAATTCGTTCAATGTCTTTTCTGATTATTTCCCAAAACTCATGATAGAATTTCCCTGGTAACCCATCCGGACCCGGAGCTTTCGCCCGATCCATTTTGAACACCGCGTCCTCGATCTCTTTTGAGTCTATAATTTTTGTTAGTACTTCATTGATTTGGAAACTCACTTTAGATGGAATATGTTTTGTGACCTCTTGGATATTAGTGACCTCTTGTTTCTTTAAGAGGTTGATATAGTATTTTCAGATCGTGTCTTTATATTTCCCCTTATTCCCGCACCAATCATTTTAAGACCTTTATCTTGTTTATCTTCCTCCGTTGTATAGTTTTAGCAAATAAATATTTTGAGTTTTTATCTCCTTCTTTAATATTTAGGTCTCTAGCTCTATCCGACCAATAAAGCTCCTCTTCATCCCAATATTTTTCTATTTTCCGTTTCACTTCTAATTCTTTTGTTCGACTTATTTCATTTGTACCCCCATTTTGGAATTCCTCAAGTTCTTTGTATAGCTTATTTAGCTTCTTCATATTATTGTAAAAGGTTAATTTACTCCATCCTGTTAATGCTAGGCAGGTTGCATCCTTCTTATCACAGAATTGACGGATATTCTCAACCATCTCATTTCTACCCCACGCACTTTCCACTACATCTCTACACTGCTCGCGCTTTAGCCATCTCGATTCAAAACTAAAATATCTCTCATTGTTGTCATTTTCAACCTCAAGTTGAAGAATAACCAGTGAATGGTCGGAACCGATAGCGAGAGGAACTATTATGTTCACATCACTAAATTTTGAGCACCACTCAAGACTTGTTAAACCTCTATCTAGCTTCTCCTTCACATTTTCCTCACCCTCTCTACGATTGGACCAAGTAAAAAAGAACCTTTACTTGGTATATCAATTAGGTGGTTATCATTTATAAACTCATTGAATCTTATGATACTATCCAAGTTAGGTTGCACTTTTCTGAACTTTGCCGAATACTTACTTATTTCATTAAAATCACCTATGACGATCGAGGCACCATTTAGCTTATTCAACCATTTGGATATTGTTTTGAAGGTCTTAAACCTATTATCGATATCACATGGAGCATGAACACGAAACAAAAAACAACAAGATCCCTCATTCTCATTAATTTTAAAAATTACCACATTCGAACTAGAAAAAACAATATCGATCGACACATTTTTTTCCACATCAAAACCATTCCCCCGGACATATATGTTCTTCCTCCGGGGTCAACGACATGAAAATTATTAAACTTACTAAATTGAGAACACAATCTAAGGTCTTTCCGTCTCATCTTTGACTCACAAAGACACACAAATGACAAGTTAAATTTATTGACTAAAGACTTAAAAGATTTTCTTGTCAAGGGCGCCCTTGCACCTTGACAATTCCAGACGCAGAAGATATCTATTGAACCCATCCTGGTTACGGGACCGGCCGCCATCCTTGAATAAATTTTGAACTTTGGTGGTCTTCACGGTACTAGCCCGCCCCCATCAAAGTTCTCTGTCTCCTCACTACTGCTTGGTTCATACTCTATATGCCCCGCGCAATCATCACCCTTGCAGAAAAACAGCCTTTCTCCACCTTCTTTATAACCATCATCCACACGCTTAATACGAATACCATCACAAACTTTCTCCTCGTTCTTCATCTGGCCTCTCACCTCATAAAAGCTATTTCTTATTTCGCTGATAAAACCTTGAATGTCATTGATTCTTTTCTCCATATCATCAAAGTCCCCCTTAGTGAATTTCTGGACTTTCGCATTTCCTAGGCATCCACTTGGAGCTGCTTTTCTCTTGAGTGTTTTTGCCATGTGAATTTGGTCTTTGCCTTAAACACTTCTTTATTCTCCTCTTTTGATTCGTCCTTGTTCTGCATTGGCTCTCTTGGGTGTTGACTAATGTGTAAGGACTGTGAATTCGGAGATTCCTCTTCAGGTTCGAAAAAATCTCCTCCTTCAATTACTCCTTTTCCTTTACCCTCACTGTACTCAAACTCATTCATATTATTCACCTTCGAAGTCCCACCAATCTCATACCTAGTGTTCCAAAATTGATCGTTTGCCACCACCGACGTGTTATTTCCAACATTAATGTTCAGATCTTGAACTGTCTTCCCCACCTCAACTAATTTACCGGTAACGTTTTTCCAATAACCAACCCCATCCTCCACGGTTGATTTGAAATTGTTGTACATTTCATCCACATTTATGTTAAGAGCATTTAACACCTCCGTTATTGTTTCATTCGAAACGATGATGCTCATACCAATGTCGCTAAGTTCCCTACGAAAAACTTTGTACAAACCTGGAAAACGCTATTCAGAAATTTCGATTGGACCATCAATGTTGTGTAGGTTTTTGAACATATCCTCTAACAGTTCAGAATTTTCCCTCTTCCTCTTGTTTGACTCACTACCAGAATTAACGCTGTCTTGTTTTTTGTCAGCCTTCATACGTGAGCTTTGTCCTACTTGACCACCACCATGTTGGAACACCCTTGTAGTTGCAGCGAGACCCCCTTGACTAGGATTGCTACTGCTATCTTCACCATCACCTTCAAATCTGTGGAATGGGTAGAAACGAACCACTTCATCAAAGTGGCCCCACCGATCCTTCTTTCTGATGACGTGGAACACCTTGTCTTCACTTCTTATATTCATCTCCTTATGCCAGTTATAGTACCTAGCAGCATCGTCAGTCCATTTGGGTCAAACCATAGACGTTGGGAACACACTCTTATTGTGTCCAATAACTCCACAATTGAAACAGAATAATCCTACGCTTTCGTAAATGAATGAAACTCATGCTTTGCCATCCAATTGTTCCAGGAAAACTCTGGTCTTCAGCGGTTCTGATGTTCTAATCTTCACCCTAAACCTTATAAATTTAAGGTTATCGAGGTCGATCATTGGGTGATCCACCTCAATCACTTCTCCAATAAAATCCCCAAAAATTTGAATCGCCTCGAGAGTGTTTTGTATCCCAGCAAAACCGTAAATCCTGACCCAAACACAAGAGTATTTCAAATCGATATCCTTGAATGCAACCCCACCTTCATATTTTGTTATACTAACATGTAGCCCTTGGACTGTGAGAGGCCTCACAAAGAAGAGTCTTTCCGCCTCTTTGAGCTGAAAAAGAGTAAGCTTGAAGACGTTGGGTTCAAGTTCTTCGAAGATTACTCTACCAAGTATACCCCAGGCATCAAATACAACCTTTCTAAATGACGAAAGGGAAACAATTCTATCGGAAATGATTTTTGCAATGAGGATGAATTTCGGTGTTTCCGGCTTTATGGATTGAACCTTTGTCGAGAGTGAAAGAGTTTCGAATTTCTCAAGGTTTTCTGTTTTAACTCGGGCTTGTGGGAGGAGATGATTGTTTACAGATTCCATAGAATATGCTTGGATTATCTTGCAAAGTGTGTTTTTGTTTGTATTTTACAAATTATACTCAAGGTTCTTATTTATACCTGGATGTGGTGTCTTGATCAGAGCACGATTGTTCTTTTCACCGGTATTGTTTATGAAATTTTTTTGCATGCCCTCCACTTGTCTGTTTGAGTTTTCTTTCCAAAATCTTGGCGTGATTATGTAACTCTTCTTCTTGGACTCTTAAATATAGGTTAATAGACCGTCTATCAGCGTTGTTTCTTTAGCCAGAAAGTATTTTATCTTTCCAATGTGACTATTCGTTATCTTCTTTTCTGTAATTAACTCATAAGAGCTTAATTTATTTCCGACATTCTCCTCATAGCTTTTATTATTCGTACTCGTTATCAGTCCTTTAATTCTTTGTTTCTTAAGACCAGACGAAGAATTTAATATTCAAAAGAATTGAAGCCCATTAATACCCGTTATGTTTCCCATATTTAAACACCATTCAATAAATTTTCTTGTATAAATTTTTCCAGTTATTATCGTCCACCTCTCACCAAGCCTTATATCTAAGCAATTATAAAACTTAAGATAAGTTTTCATAACTTTGTACCTTAGTTTTGGGTTTAAGTGATAAAATTGTACAATTGCCTTCCGCCAAGGACTCTTTCTCGCCTTTTCCACATCACTGCATCCAAGAAGATTTATAAAATCACCACTAAATCCCTTCAGGATCTTCACACGCTCTACACAGCTTATATTATTGTTTCGAAAATCCAATTGTCGCCGATTCAGTAGGATTTTGCTCCAATCAGCATCCATGCACTCTGAGTTAACTTTAGAGAGAAGAAAAGTCATCCAGCTTTTGCAAGGTATCCCATCGAGAGTCACAGTACACCATCCAAAGCATAATTGATTAATTTTTCCACTAAACTCAACATCGAGGGATGATCGGGGTCCCTTATCCCCTTGCATGTCACTAATTCCCACTTCCATGTCTAAATGCAGCAAAATGAGAATTCCTATAAGGAATAGCCAAGGCCCGGGGTCCAATTCTTCCCAACCAAAGACCCGCCATTCCATATTGTGTCCGTACTAGTACGCTTTAGATGAATAAAAAGAAAAGAAAGGGAAAGGAGAAGGATTTTGAGCAAGAATTGACAAAGGAAACCCTAATTATTTGCAGTAATAATTTGTACAGTTGTTGTTTGTAGAAGAAGAAAGAAAGAGGATTCTTCATTCCATTATTATTGGTGGGGTCCCACTGCGTGCTTCAAGTTCAAACTATTTTTCTTTTGGATGACGAAGAAAATTCTACCTTATTCTAAAATTAATCGATACTAATCGAAATAATTGCTTCAAGTTCAAACTATTAATTCTGATGAAAAATATCATCCACATTCATAAAAAAACTCCCAAATCAAAATAAACTGATCAGAATTTCTAATTTCTAGTAAAAGACGAAATACATAGGACGGATTCTAAACCATTCCTTAATGTGATGGACGACGGTGTTTGTAAAACAGAGCGCAATCTGAAAAATGAGAAACAAATTATAGTATGGTTATAAATAAATGAGAGCTATCTTTAGACTTCGGTTTAATCATATGGAATGGTCAAATGGACTTCAAATGAAAATTCAGGGAATGGTTGCTTGAGCTCATGGGACCGTCTGCCCAAACAAATCTGGTCCGATCCGGTTTTCTTTCGTTTTTCCTTGTATTTGTTTACTAGGTATAGCCCGTGCCATAAGGCACTTCAAAACATAAAAATTGAGACAAATTAAGGTTAAGGTTAAAGTTAGGTTTAAGGTTAAGTTTAAGGTTAAGTTAAAGTTAAGGTTAAGGTCAAGGTTAAGATTAAGATTAAGATTAAAGTTAAGTTTAAGGTTAAGTTTAATATTGGTTTAAGGTTAATGATAAGGTTAAGGATATGGTTAAGGTTAATAGTTAAGGGGTTAAGGTTAAGTTAAGGGGTAAGGTTAGAATTAAGGTTAATGTTAATGTTAAGGTTAAAGTTAAAGTAAAGGTTATTTTAATTTTAAGGTTAAGGATAAGGTTTATGTTAAGTTAAGGTTAAGGTTAAGGCTTTGGCTAAGGCTACGACTAAGGATACAGTGAAGGCTAAGACTATGGTTAAATTTCAAGTTAAGGTTAAGTTTAAGTTTAAGGTTGAGGTTATGGTTGAGGTTAAGGTTAAGGTTAAGGTAAGAGTTAAGGTTAATATTAAGGTTAAGGTTTAAGTTTATGGGTTAAGGGTTAAAATCAAGCTTTTGGTCAAGGATAAGGTAAGGTTAAGGTTAAGGTTAAGATTACGGTTAATTTTAAGGTTGAGAAATTTGGGAAGTTTTGTAAGGAATGGTTTTATATTATAAATTTAAGGTAAACGTTAGTATTCTGATATATAATATAAATTTTTTTTAAAAATGTTTGATTAGTTCATATAATATAAACGATCTTTTAATAAAAATAAATAAGAAAATATACAATTAAGTTGTGATGCTCACTTGGTCATATTTTAATATTGATAAAAAATTAAAAGTTGGGTGTGTCCTATTTTATATAGATATCTTATTTTGGTTAAGGTAAATTTGAAAATTAAATAAGTATTAATTTTTTTATGATTCAAATATAAAATGCAAAACTTGGTCTTTTAATAGCAAAAATTGTTTTTCTAATTTATACATGATAGATATTATATAACATATATAGCTACGTTGAGTATAGAATGACACAAACTTTATTAAAAATAGAATGCTTAAACGTGTATTTCATGAGTAATCATCTTTCAATTTGATTTATCCGTATATTTGCTACATATATGAGTTTATATCTAGATATATTTATTATTAAAACGACACTATTTTTTGAATACTATAAAATCCGAGATTGAAGAACGAAATAAGTTTGTTACTTACTTGAGTAAAATATGAGGTAAAACGTAAGTATATATACATTTTTATTTTATATTAATTAGTTATGAGAAGAATATGGGGTTTTTAAGTATTAAGGTTAAGGTTTAAGATTTAAGGTTTAAGCTTTAAGGTTCATGGTTCAAGTTAAGATTAATTTTATAATTAAGGTTAAAGTTAAGTTTTGACTTTAAGGTTAAGATAAAGGTTAAAAAAGTAAAGGTGAAGGTGAAAGTTAAATTTAAGGTTAAGGTAAAGGTTAAGGTTTGAGGTTCAAGGTTCAAGGTTTAAGGTTTAAGGTTAAGGTTAATTTTAATATAAATTTTTAAGCTTTAAGTTTAAAGTTAGGGTTGAGGTTAAGGTGAAGATGAAGATTAGGTTTATGGTTTAAAGTTTAAGGTTTAGGTTTAAGGTGTAATATCTAAGGTTATGGTTAAGTTTAAGGTTAAAGTTGAGGTTAATATTATTGTTAAGGTTAACGTTAAGGGTGAGGGTAAGGTTAACGTTAACAATAAGGTTAAATTTAAGTTTAAGTTTATGTTTAAGTTTAAATTTAAGTGTAAGCTGAAGTTTATGTTTAAGTTTAAGTTTAACTTTAAGTTTAAGGTTAAGGTTAATGTTAGGTTAGGGTTAAGGTTATTATTTAAAAAGTTGAGGTTGGGGTTAAGGTTAAGGTTAAGGTTAAGGGGTTAAGGGACTAAGGGGTTAAGGGGTTAAGGGTTAAGTTTAAGGTTAATGTTAAGTTTATGGTTATGGTTAAGGCTAAGGCTAAGACTAAGGCTACGACTAAGGCTAGGGATAAGTTTAATGCTAAGGCTAAGGCTAAGGTTAAGGCTAAAAGGCTAAGGCTAAGGCTAAAATGCTAAGGCCAAGGCTAAGGCTAAAATGCTAAGGCCAAGGCTAAGGCTACGACTAAGACTAAGGTTAAGGCTAAGGCTACGACTAAGACTAAGGCTAAGGCTAAGGGTAAGGCCAAGGCTAAGGCTAAGACTAAGACTAAGGCTAACGCTAAGGCTAAGGCTAGGTCCAGGGCTAGTGCCAGGGATAGGATAGGGCTAGAGTTAAGGAAAAGGTTAAAGTCAAGTTTAAGGTTAATGTTAAGGTTAAATTTAAGTTAGAGGTTGATGTTAAGTTTAATTCAAGGTTGAGTTTGAGTTTTAGGTTAAGGTTAAAGTTAAGGTTTAATTTAAGTTAGAGGTTGATGTTAAGTTTAATTCAAAGGTTGAGGTTGAGGTTGACTTTGAGGTTAATGTTAAAGTTAAGGTTTAGGTTACGGTTAAGAATTTATGTTAAGGTTAGAGGTTTGTGGTCAGCGTGTATCAAATACATAACTTTTAGATGTCTAATGGAGTGGGATAAGGGACAATTAAGTTTTTATTAGAAAAGATTAATGTAATTAATGTGAAGAAATCAATTAAGGGACCAAAGACGATCATGCTTGTCTTTTTTGTAGAGGGTCCAACCCGTTTAAAAAAGTACTTTATTATATAGATATAGAGATATAATGAATAATGAATGTTAATGGTCAATTATCAGATTAATTTAATTATTAATTATCCTTTAAGTGTTTATTAATTTTAAATTTTTATATGATAAACACATATATATATATATATATATATATATATATATATATATATATATATATATATATATATATATATATATATATATATATATATATATTATCTTGACTTTCTAATATTCTATAATTTTTTATTGAATGAATCAATATATTTCTTGTCTTGAAAAGTTTATTTTTATAAAGTTGAAATGATTTCTTTCAAAATTATACATAATTTTATTTATATAAGGTTAAATAGATTTCATATTATTTAATATTTTCATGCATATGTGTATATAATAAATAAAAGAATGAGAAGAATAGGGGAATTATGAGATAAATGGGGGAATTATGAGATGAATGGGGAAGTTTAAGGATAAATAGAAAAAGTTAGGTTGCATTCTGCTTTATTATATAGATATACCGAATCATTTTGAACCGAAAATAAACGTGATCTGATCCAAAATAATATTTAATCGGTTGAAAAGCGATCCGATATGGACTGATGCAAAGATTGATCCCTGGCTCTAGAGGATCAAACTTGGGAACTTCCCATGTCAACCCTTTAGGATATTAATTTATTTTTTCTATTTAGCAAAACTTTAGATAGTAATTCAAAATGTACTTTTTTGTTATTTTGATCTTTTTCCACTCCTGTATTCATACATTTCCCTACTAATAGTTCGTGACGGAAAAAACTCAACATGTTGTATACCCGTTAGTGCAATGTTTCATGATTACCAAAATCACTATCTTCTTCATGATTGCCAAATTTAATCACCATCTGAATCATTTGGACATCTTTGATGCATCTGAATCATTTGGACATCTGTGATGCTTATGGTTGATCATAATTGAAAAAGTTATGTAAATTTAGTAAAAAAATACAATCCAAGACCCTAAATTAGCCAATTTTATATTTTAAGTTTTAACTAAAAAATAGTTTTACTAATGTCCCGATCATAATATTTTGGTTTAGTTTTTTACTTTTATATTTTTGTTGCTCTAAAAAAATAAAACATTGATGGTTACGCATCCACAAACGCCGCGACCTTTTCGAAAATAAAACCTTGATAGGTACGGATTCGTGTCGTTTTTTTTATTTTTTATTAATTCGTTTATTAATTGTTATTAAGTCATTTGATAGTTTGTCCATGTAGGTACAGACCCATCTCGAACAATAGCTAGATGGGTACGGACCATCTTGAGCAATGGCTATATGGGTACAGACCCAATTAGACATCTCCAACAGTATCCATGGCCCACCCAATAACAAATACAACGCGTTGTACTGGATCTTGGGCTGTACCAATCATGAACAAAAACAAAATAGAAATCTATTCAAGTTGCAGTAGTGGGTTGTACCCATGGCCTTAAAAACATCTTTTCGCACAATTTAGGCTGTACCCACCAGGAACAAAAAACAAAATGAACTAGATTAGTCAAACGCAAAAACTCATGAAACAACTTCTTCACACTCGTATTATTGGACCAAAGACCAAAAATAAATCTCTTTACACTCGAGGCATCTGGAAACGAAACAAAAAAATGGTCCATCAGAGGAAAATGGTCCACGTCAGAAATGGTGGAGCCTGGTCCACGTCGATGTCATTTTTCTTGTGCGCCAGTGACCATGGCTTTCAGGCGAAGAGATGGAGAATGGGTCCACGAACGGTGAAGGGCTGATAGTGTAGAATTGGTCCACGAATGGCAGTGACCATGGCTTTCAGGCGAAGAGCCGGAGAGATGGTCGGAAATGGCCCACGATAGAGAGCGAGAAGAGATGGTCAGTTCTTGTGTACAGGAGAGCAAAGGCGAGAAGGTGAGGCCCAGTTGTCACGACAGTGGCGGTTTTCGTGTACAGGAGAGCGGCGAGAGATGGAGAAGGTGAGACCCGACGGTTTTCGTGGTTTTATGGTGGAGAATGGGCCACGATGGGGCGGCGGTTTTCTTTTGATGGTGATGAAGATAGTGGTGATGAAGATGGTGGTAATGGGGATGAAGATGGGGCGGAGATTTTCTTGAGAAGATGAGGCCTGAAGGTCGGATCTCGAGATCAGAAAGGAGGAAAGATAAGACTAAATGGTAGAGAACGGCTATCTAAGATGGAGGCGGTTTTGTTGTTTAGAAATAAAAGAGAGGGAAAGGGTCAAAGAAAAAGAGAAGTAGAGTAAAATGGCATTTTGGTTTTATGTAACCTTAATGGATTTTTTGATTTAGTTTTTGCATTTTCATTGTAATAACAACCGATGAGTACAATATTTGTTTTGGCCTATTATAACCATTTAGTTAGGATGACGAGTTTTATTATAAAGACTCGTATATCTTAGGTTTTATAAAGTAATTCACCAGCGTCCAAAAAAAATAATAATAAAGTAATTCACCTAAACTTAGGAAAAAGAGTTGTTGGCCCTCTTGGTTAGGCCACTAATTTCTCAATAAGCCAACATTAAATAATTATATGAAGTCGGCGGACCCTTAATAATTATGTGAGTTTGGCACCACAACGTGGACAGTTAGTAGGCTAATAGTAGCACGTGAAGTTTCTGAAGAGTTGTTTGATATATCTAAACATGTCAAGTGCACAGATTTTCTTTTTTCTTTTTTATCAAGAGGGCAAGATGAATTTTCACAAATAGTTTTCTCTAACTTAAAAGATTAGTCTCATATCTATATTATAAAGTAATATTTTTTATATAAATGATGGCTAGAATTAATTTTAGCCACAACATAAGGAGTAATGATATTTGTCATTCTTTTTGTATCACTATTTCATTACCTCCTACGTGTATGTCTATATGTATCAATGAATTGATTTCTCTATCCTAATTAATTTTTCTCTATCTTCTATTCAATGAAATTAAAACATATATATAGAAGGGTGATAAAAAGGTGACATGGAAAGGGGTGACATATCTCATTACTCCAACAAAAGTGGTGACCAGAATCGTTTCTACGCACAACAAAGAACGACAAAATCTAATCTTTTTATTTTTCCATTTCTTCTCCGAATACATTCACACCATCTAATCACACTCACCTTTCCACCAAGCCCCTCTCTAGCACAAGAAAACCGGCGCCATGGGGATCATTCTCCACCATAGTCGAACCGCCGGAACAAACCTAATCTCATCATATTTACTCACGCTCACCTTGTTGTCTTGTGTTTGTATAAACCAGTAAAACAATATAGAAACTAATGCAGAAATAAAATAAAAGTAAATAATTAAATAACAATAATTAAATAACTTTACTTGTCGAGGCTCGGATTGGATCCGATGTCTTTAAGGTATTTAGGCCACGTACAGGTGTCTTACGTTTGTTGGCTTCAACCTCCAGGATACAACGACAAAACTATTCAAAAGAAACTAACACACGAATTCTTAAGAATTTCAACGAACTTAATAATGCTGCTTCTTTCTATCTCTCTCTTATAATTTTAATGCTTTTCAAAAATGAATGAAGAAAATGGTTTAGTTGGCCAACTATTTATAGAAAATGAAAAGGTGGCTTGCCAAAGGTTGTGATGTTTCATTTTGGAGTTACGTTGTATTAATTTAAGATACAACGTTTACTTAAAAGAACAAAAAACTTGGGCTAGTCCAAATATATGAAACTAAGGCCCAAAAGCCCAACAAAGATGATGGTCCAAGTTCATACCCCACCTAAGGCCCAACAAAGGTATAGTCCTAAGGCCCAAAAGCCCAAAAAAGCTAATGGTCATGGACCTAAGGCCCAAAAGCCCAACAAAGCCCTTTTTTTTCTTTCTTTGTTTTATAAAAAAAAAAAACATATATTATTATTTTTTTTCTTTTAATTTCTCCAAATTACATGACTCAATTTCTCATTCAATTTCAAATGATTTTAACCAAGTGAATATATTACGTTGATTTTTACGACTTGAATAAACGTATTAATATCCGAATCATTTCATTTAAATTGAGTCACCGACTAACATCGTAAACATGGTCAACACTTGGGTAGAATCCCATTTGTCCAACAATCCCCACATGAATGAAAATTGACTAACCACCTTAAAATATTATGCAAAAGAATGCTAAACACTTGGGAGAGAGCGAGAGAGAAGCATAGAAGAATACTACATCGAGAAAGGTAGCTTTTGGCCTTGAACCTTCTTTAGTAAGAGCTATCAGATTTACTTGCTAACTAGTGAACGTGATGTCTTGAACTATTCAGCTTTTGTGTAAACCAAGACAATAGAACTTACATAGTATACTTTCAAACATTATTTGGTTCTCACGGTTGTGTCCATTTACGGCCCTGGACAACTCCTGGTATTTCATGAATAACCGTCGGAGAATTTCGCCTTTAAAAATTCTCGTAGGGCGGCCCTACCCATGTTATTCATATAGGTGGTCTCTTGTCGAGAGTATTCTGCATTACTCTATCTTATGTTATCTAAGATACAAGAACCATTAAAAGTTTAACTTATCCTTCACTTTTACAAGTAGCACTGTGTAATTTTGTCCTAGAAATGGTTTTGGGAGGTCTCCCCACAGTGCGTCGCACCAAGTTGCAGTTTCATGATGCAGTTTTCCCTTTGAACCTAGATTGTGGGATATCCACTCTGCTAGGTAGGGTTCCCATCATGGCAAATCAGCTTTCGTAGGCTTAAGACCCATTCCCCTTGACAATACTCACACTTGCTCTCTTTGTAGACCTTTGGTCAGTGGATCCGCTATATTATCCTTTGATCGAACATAATCCATTGTGATAACTCCGTTTGAGAGCAATTGTCTAACGATATTGTGTCTACGACGTATGTGTCTAGACTTACCGTTATACATTTCATCTAGTGCCCTACCAATGGCACTTTGACTATCGCAATGTATGCAGATAGCTGACACAGGCTTTGGCCAAATGGAATATCATCTAATAAATTCCGAAGCCACTCGGCTTCTTCAGCAGCTTTGTCTAAAGCTATAAACTCAGATTCCATAGTGGATCTGGCTATGCACGTTTGCTTAGTGGATTTCCAAGACACAGCTACTCCTCCTAACATGTAGACAAATCCACTTGTGGATTTTTCGTCGGTGGAGTCTGATATCCAGTTTGCATTACTGTATCCTTCTAGTACAGCTGGATATCCTGTGTACAACATCCCTTCGTTCATAGTGTATCTAAGATACCTTAGAACTCTTACAATAGCAATCCAGTGGTTCTTCCATGGATTATGTGTAAACCTACTTAGCTTGCTTACTGCATGTGTTATATCTGGCCTAGTGCAGTTCGTTAAGTACATGAGACTCCCAATAATCCAAGAGTACTCCAACTGGTTGATCATATCACCAGTGTTCTTAGAAAGATGTAAACTTACATCAACAGGTGGTTTGGAGATATGTGTGTCGCCATTACTAAATTTGTTTAATACTTTCTCAATATAGTGTGACTGAGATAGTATAATACCTTCAGATGTTCGGAGAATCTTGATACCCAAAATAACATCCGCAAGGCCTAGATCTTTCATGTCAAACTTACTTGAAAGCATCCTTTTGGTGAATTTAATCACATCATTGTTACTTCCAATGATTAACATATCATCCACATATAAACAGACAATGACATATCCAATCTCATTTCGTTTTACATAAACGCAATTGTCACATTCATTGATCTTGAAATAATTCGAGATCATGAATATATCAAATTTGTCATGCCATTGCTTCGGTGCCTGTTTTAAACCATATAAATATTTAACAAGCTTACATACTTGCTTCTCCTTACCTGGAACTACGTAACCCTCAAGTTGTTCCATATATATCTCTTCATTTAGTTTTCCATTTAGGAAGGCTGTTTTTACATCCATTTGATGTATTTCGAGCTTGTATATTGAAGCTATAGCGATTAACATTCGAATGGATGATATTCTCTCGACTGAAGAATACGTATCAAAATAGTCAAGTCCTTCTTTTTTACTATAACCTTTTACAACAAGGCGAGCCTTGTATTTTTCAATAGACCCATTAGTCTTTAGTTTCTTCTTGAATATCCATTTAAATCCAAGTGGTTTATTCCCAGGAGGGAGATCTACTAGTTCCCATGTATGGTTTTGCATAATGGAATCTATCTCGCTATTTACTGCTTCTTTTCAGTATGGGGCGTCAGGGTTTGACATAGCCTCCTTGAATGTTCGCGGTTCGTCATCTAGCATGTAAGTCATGACCAAAAGACGTAGAGGTTCTAATCCGCTTACTTCTTCTTGGTTCTCCTTCATTTGGCAATGATTCTTGATCTTGCTTTTCAGTTGGCAATGATTCTTGATCTTGCTCTTCTTAAATTGCATCACGTGTTCTTTTTAAGGAACCAGAGTCTGGTGTGGTCTTGTACGGAAAGGTTGTTTCAAAGAAATGTGCATTTCTTGATTCAATCACCATATTGACGTTAATGTCAACATGACAAGATTTGTGTACCAGGAATCTATATGCAGCACTGTTGTGAGCATATCCAATAAAGACGCAATCGATGGTCTTTGGTCCTATTTTGACCATTTTAGAAGCAGGAATTGCTACATTTGCCAAGCATCCCCACACTTTTAAGTATTTGAAGGAATGTGGTCTTCCTTTCCATAATTTGTAAGGAGTTTTATCTACCTTCTTGTGTGGTACCTTGTTAAGGATGTGATTTGCGGTGAGAAAAGCCTCTCCCCACAAGTTCTGTGGTATTAACAAGGTATTAATCATTTCCTTCAGCGTGCGGTTCTTGCGTTCAATAATCCCATTTTGTTGAGGCGAGTAGGGGGCCGTGGTTTGATGGATGATTACATGCTTAGCACAAAACTCCTCAAAAGGAGACACAAATTCTCCTCCCTTATCTGTTCTAAGATTCTTAATCTTTTTATTTAGTTGATTCTCAACTTCAGTTTTGTATTGCATAAATGCTTCTAAGGCCTCATCCACTTCGAAGCAAGTATATTTGACAATACCTTGTGCAATCGTCAATGAAATTTATGAAATACTTTTTACCTCTTTAAGTTTGCACAAATTTCAAGTCACATATGTCATTGTGAATTAACTCTAAAGGTACCAAAGTCCTTTCTATAGATTTAAATGAGGTTTTTGTTAATTTTGACTCAACGCATACTTCACATTCCTTTTGAGAATTGAAGTTCACATTAGATAGTAACCCGATGTTTACTAACTTACTTAATGAACCAAAATTAACATCTCCTAATCTATCGTGCCATAAATAAGGTGAGTCAAGGATATATTACTTTCTCGGTTACATTTTGGTAGGTACTATGGTCATTACATTCATCTTACATAAACCATCACATAGGTACCCTTTGCCCACAAATATCCCACCTTTAGTGAGAATAAATACTAGTTTGAAGCCATTCTTACTCAGTCACGAACCTGAAACTAGATTCCTTCTAATGTCAGACACATGGAGAACGTTATAGAGACTCAACTCTTTTTCAGAAGTCATTATTAGAATAACGATTCCAGATCCAACTACTTTTGATGTAGAGAAATTTCCCATACATAAAGTCTCTTCAGTAGTTGCAACTTTGTATGTCTTGAACATACATGTCAGGTGGCCCCAGTATCCACCCACCAGTGTTTGGTATTGCCAACAAAATTTACTTTAGAAACTAATGTAGTAAAATCAATCTTTTTTTATCTTAGTAATGGTTGCTTGGCCTTATTTTCCTTTCATGGAATTGCCTTTACCCTCTGTGATTTCGGCCATCTATTCCTTTACACAGATAGTCATTTCTATTTAACCTCTTAGACTCCTCAATGGGTCTATAAGAGTCGGGATCATGTCCCACAAATGTATTTTACATAAGTGAAATTGCTGATGGTATGTTGTTATCGATTCCATCATTTCTGGACATATTGTTTATCTTGGTAGACATCATTTCAATTACCAAGGATTACACAATATTATAGATAATTCAAACAAACGAATTATTCAACCTTTCTCACTAAAAGACAACACAAAAACTTGATTCTTTCTTACGACAAAATGATTAAATAATTTTAATTTCTCAAGTTTTTATATTCTTGTTAGTCCCCCAAGTTTTTATATTCTTGTTGTAGAGGATCGAAGAAATTAAAGAGATAATCAATTCACGTAAAAAAAAAGAATCTCAATCAATTAGGAATTCTTTTAGCGGAAAATTTTCAAACCACAAGGTTCGACAAGTATTCCGATACTAGCAAGATTGATATTAGTTGTTAAAAAACACACTAATATTACAACGTAATATGACGTTAGTAAGCGAGTATTTTTCTAGTATGTATACACAACCCTAGAAATCAGAATAAGAGAAAAGAAATAGAATGTAATATTCATGTTCTGTATACACAGACCCAAATTTTTTTTTTTCAAAAGTAAAGTTTATAAAAACATAAAAAGAAAATGTTTTCTAGTTTATACCACGTGAATCATACATACCTTAAATTTGACCCCACCTAAGGCCCAAAAGCCCAACAAAGATGATGGTCCAAGTTCATACCCCACCTAAGGCCCAACAAAGGTATAGTCCTAAGGCCCAAAAGCCCAAAAAAGCTAATGGTCATGGACCTAAGGCCCAAAATCCCAACAAAGCCCTTTTTTTTCTTTCTTTGTTTTATAAAAAAAAAAAATAACATATATTATTATTTTTTTTCTTTTAATTTCTCCAAATTACATGACTCAATTTCTCATTCAATTTCAAATGATTTTAACCAAGTGAATATATTACGTTGATTTTTACGACTTGAATAAACGTATTAATATCCGAATCATTTCATTTAAATTGAGTCACCGACTAACATCGTAAACATGGTCAACACTTGGGTAGAATCCCATTTGTCCAACAATTCCACCACTAGCTCTCTGTAAAAGAAAATTGTCGACACTATCAACAATCGAAGAACCTAAGACAACCGCTGCCGCTGGAGAACCATTCACCATCTGCCACTCCCGCATTTCCACCAAGCCGCTCTCTGCAAAGGAAAACTGCCTCCGCTCTATGACAATTCTCCACCATCGCAGCCGCTCGAGGACAATTCTCCACCATCACAGCCGCTCGAGGACAATTCTCCACCATCAACCCAGACTGATGAAGAACCCAAATAAAATGTAAAATCGTTTCCCTTTCCTATTCCGTCTCAGCAATCAACCACCGCATCTACTTTGTTTGAAAGAAGACTCCCCATTTCTCATTTCCGCCTCCTAATCCACCAATCTACAACACTCATATGATTTTTTAGAGGTTCGTCTTCACCTCTCCTCATCTTCAATAAATGTTATAAGTGTCAATTTTTTGAGAATTTTGTGAGACGGCTCTTAGACCGATTACTCATATAAGTTTTTGTTTTTTACAGTTTTTATTTACTGTTTTTATGCGAGAAAGTCAGGTACACTACTCATATGAGTTTTTGTTTTTACTGTTTATTTATTGTTTTTATGTTAATTCTCCATTTATGATAATTTGGAGCATTAATAAAGTGAGGTTTCATCCTTTTTTTCGGATACCCTAGACTTTGTATATATAATGATTTTATTGCACCATTGGTCCCTGTGTTATTCGAAATAGCCAAATTTATTCTTGTCTTTCAAAACATAGCAAAGACCCATGTATTTAGCAACAGGCGTTGATCTTTCTCAGGTCATTAGCAATGCTAAAAGTCACTTATCTAAAGTTGTGATTCAGATAACGTGAAGTTGCAGAGGAGGATGCTACAAAATATGAAAGATCATTTAGAAAGCTTTCATGTTCACATAAGGTAATTTTTCTTACTCGGTTAGCTGGTAAGAGCATGTTGTTTTTTAATGTATTTAGGTACAAAAAATTAGTAGATATGATAAAAAAAGAGAATTTCGGTGGTTTTTTACCCGATACTATAACTTTTTGTTTTTGCAGGCTTTTTTATAGAACCTTCATGTGAAGTATCAGGAGCAGAGACGGTACATAATACTATTTCGATAAATTCCTAATTTTTTGGGTAAATAATTTTTTGTTTCAAAAATTTACAGAATTATTTTGTTTCGTTTTCAGTATATTCTCTAATATTTTAAACGCATGGGTATAATTTCTATATTTAGAATTCTGAGGTTATACATGTTATTGTTCAGGATGTTTATATCAGCGGGTTTACCACTGACCCTTGGGTATATTTGTTGGATTAGTTTCTGCAGCGGATTGGCCATTGTGGTATTCGGTTCTCTCGACCAGAACTCCTCTAGCTCCATTAGAAGATTACGAGAGTCTTTTGTCCGAAAATGGAATCAAAATCACATGTTCATGAGGGCTTATATATGGTCTTGGAGTAATTTTCTAATTTAGTATTCTATAATTTAAATTTTTATCTATATAATTTTGATGAACATATTTACCTCAATTTAGGTTTTGAAGTCTTTTCTTATTTGTCGTTGCAGGTATTGCCGGAAGACAGTGGCATTGTGAGAACCTTCATATTGAATTGGCCAAAACGACTTGATTCTCTAAATCTTTTATTTCTTAGTTTGTTGTTAATATTGAGTAATTATGAAGTAACATGAGTATGTTTTACAAGAGCAGGTAATTCTGATATAGTTCTCAAGGTGGAGTCCTGACAGAGCTAGCCTTGCTAGAATATTAGGTGATTATTCAAAGTGATCTGAGCTCACCAACTGATGTCTCCTCATTTGTGATAATTAAATATACTTCATAGACATCATTTTAGGCGTATTTATTAGTTTATAGGTCGATCTTAGCTTAATTTAGTGCACTTTCCTATTTTGAGTCTTAATTTAGTAACATAATATTTTTAGAGCATATTGAGTTTAATTGTTTATTTTAGTGTGAAGCTTTAAAGATAATTATGGAGATTAATTAGAGTCCAAGTCAAAGACTACAATATATGGAAAGAGATAGCATGGAAATTGGAGATAGAAGGAAACAGAGTTCAATTAGGAAAAGGAAAAGCTGCCTAAATCTGAAATTCTGTAACACACGCCTAAAGAAGTGGTGATTACTCCAAGAAATAAGACGATTTTGGTAAATTCCTTTCATAGGGACGTAGATAATTCTGTGAGGATTCTTTTGGTATATTATGGAGCAAAAACCGACCAATAACGAATCAAGATATGCTCAAAACAGTTCAGCAGTAATTATCTTTATTTCCATACGAATTTGAGTTGGGCTAGGAGTCCACCACTTACTTCTCCTTCAAGAAAACGAATTAGGTCTTCCTATACCCTATAAATACAGCCTCTTAACACTCTAAAATCATTTTTGGCCAGACCTTAAGGCCAAGAGGAAGCTGGAACACAAGAGAAGAAGTCTGGAAGGAGCTGTGCATCAATCATGTCTCCTTCAACCTCTTATTCTGTAATTCTTTTTTTCTTCTTTTCTTTGTATAAATTAATTCTATTAGCTTGGGTTTTGCATCATGTATAAACTATGAATTCTAATTCTTCTATCTAAGTTTCTTTGGGAATTATATGTTTCAATCTGATATTAGCTACTTACCTTTAGATTTGATTATGTGTTTTGATTTAATGATTGTTTTCCTTGCTAGTGCACGAGTATAGGATTACCTTAATAGTAATTAGATGATCACCTTAATTGGGTGTTTAACTATTGAACCACCACATAGCGTCTAGTGTCGATATTAGCTCTGACAAAACATGATTCTAACTAGATAGTCATTAGGGTTTGTTTTAATCACCATATCACCAATTGATTGCTGCGTTTGCTTAGGGCCTTGGTGGCGCTTGATAACCCTATGTGTAACCACATCTTGGTTGTGCCGTAGCCCCCTTAGTCGCTCTCAAGGTCTAAGGAATGGGAATTTAGAATCCTAACTAAGTATACCAAGAGCTAATATTCTCCCTTATAAACTAGATCTAATAGATAGCATTAGAAGGATTAGTGCATACTAGTAAAACCTAAGCTATATCTCTCATCTCATATTCTTCATATTTATTTTATTGTATTTTATTTTCTTAGTTTTAATTAGTTATTTCGAAATTCATATCTTTTATTTCCTGTCTTTTATTTAGTAGTTTAGCTTTCTTTATAAAAACCAAATAAAAATCTATTTTCCTTTTCTTTCTTTGCGTATTATCTTTCTATCTACTATATCTGCACTTGATAATTTGCATAAGTTCTCTCTAACTTTCGTCAGTCTCTGAGGAACGAATCTTCTTATCATTAAAACTTGCATACGTCCTGTAATACTTGCATTACCGTGTTAGCTTAGGATGTTTATTTGCATCTAAATTATATCATCTTTTTATCACACCTTAGGCCGCACCAAGTTTTTGGCGCCGCTGCCGGGGACTACATCGTTAGTCCTTGTGCATTTATCTAGTGCTTTTATTTTAGTTAGTTCTATTTTACGCTTTTCTTTTTAGTTTTTGTTTTACAGATTTTTTTTCTAGGTGAAAGCAGATTTTTAGGAGATAAAGGTTTTGTATTATTAGATCCTAAAGAAGCTAATACTATTATGGAGAATTTTCTTGAAACCAAGAGAAGTTGGTCGTTTGAATCAGAAAAAAAAAGAGACTTTAGAATCTCTAAAGCTCAAAGAGTTAAACCAACAACTTGAGGAATTACGAGAACAAGCGCGAAAAATAGCTCAAAGAAATCTAGTATATACCTCACCTTCATGTCCTAGTTGTGGAGCAAGAGATCACTCGTGGGAATACTGCATGAATAATCCAGCTTCAATTTCCTTCATACCTTATTAAAGAAACCATTATCATGATGGTTATTATCAATCCCAAGGAAATTACGCTGATTATCAGCCCCCACAAAATTACAATTGGGTCGGAGATCAACAGACTTATTATCATAATAACCATTATTATGATGATTATAATCAACCACGACCACAATCCTACTATCCTCCACAACCTATCTATCAAGAAACGCCGATTTATGATGAAGCTTATCAAGAACCACCTCCTTATTTAATGCAGCAACCCGTACAAGAACAACCGCCGAGTTTGAATTAAAGCATGGCTAAGATAATGAACTTAATTGAAAAGATGGAGATTATCCAGCAAAGAATCCAAAACTCATCCATTGCGTTTAAGAAGATTGAGCATACAGTATCACAAATGGTGAATAAACTTCAAATCTATGCAGAAGGGAAACTCCGAAGTGATACTAGTGCTCCAGGAAACAATGTTTGTCATGCAGTTGAATTAAGAAGTGGAAAACAACTACCTCCACCAAAACCAGAACCAGTCCCTATTCCAGAAAACGGGGGAGAGGAAACAACAGAAGATAAGGTCGAAGAGGTAGTTGAACAAGAAAGTGTCCAAGAGAAGACACCAGAAAGGAAAGAGAGCCCTGTGGTAACCAACACATGTCCTCCACCACCATACCCTTCATATGTCAGAAAAAAGGACAATGACCTGGAATTCAAGAAGTTCGTTGACATGGTGAGCAAGTTAGAGATTAAAATACCGTTTGTAGAAGCACTCAAGAGAATGCCGACATATATAAAGTTCATGAAGGACATTCTTTCTAACAAACGAAGATTCGAAACTGAGGATATGAATGGATCATCAGAGGAGTGTAATACTATCGAGATACCACCAGAAACACCCCTTCCCACGAATTCTTGGATGGCACCATCCATGATTATAAAGAATCGAGCTGAAAAGTTCGTGGGAATTAGAGGCAAAGGGTGGAAATTTCGTCATCCTTAATCGAGGTAACACGTCTAACTTTAAAAGACGTTAAACAAAAGTTCTATACGGGAGACAACCCGTAGTTTCTTTCATGTTTTTACGTTTCTAGGTTTTTAATTTATGTTTAGTTTAGTTATTTTTAGTTGATATTGCATATCTGAGGAAGGTATTAGTGTTTTTGATGATTAGGTACTGGAGAAATCGAGTTAGGGAAGAAACCGGATTTTTTGGACAGAGGAAAAACCCGTGGGGAGTACCCCCTACGTAGTACCCCCTATACCACACCTATGGTCTGCAAGCCCAAAACGCGTGCCACGGGGTGCTACAACGGGTATTTTGCCGAGGGAAAATTTTTGAAGCTACAGAAGGTGCGACGTACCCCTGAGGTGTACCCCTTATACCGCACCTATGGTCCGCAAAACACGTGCCACGGGGTAGCTATCACGGGTATTTTGCCGAAGCAAAAATTCTGAGCAACAGAAGGTGCGGGGTACCCCTGCGGTGTACCCCCTATACCGCAGCAATGGTCCGCATGACGCCGCTGGAGTGAGAAAAACGGGTTTTTGAGCTTATAAAAGAGGGTTAATCCTTATTAGTCCGAATTTACTAAACCTTAAGCCTCTTTGTCTTCTCCAAAATTCTCCCAACTCCATTGAAGCTCATAAAAACCTTCACCAATCATCAAAACACTACCCAATCACCATGAAAACACATCCAATTCATTCTCCACATCATTACAAAGAAGATTCAACCACCTATATCAGTACAAAACACCTTGAATACAAGAATCAAAAGCTTAAATTTCAAAAATTCATCCTACAATTTCTTAAATCCATACCAATCCATGAAGAATCCATCTTACCCACATAGAGAATCATCATCAAATCACCCTTCCTAACCCAAATTAAGCTTGTACAACCAATAATCAAAAGTTCAAATTTCAAGAGTGGTTAAAGCTTTAAGTTGAGGGTCAATTGAGAGGATTAAGAGAACATGAACAGTATCTACTATAAGGGAGATGAAGAAAAGCAAGGTATTGGATTAATTGAGAAGAAATCAAGTGAGAAAAGTCCTAGTTCCAATTCAAAGTGTAAAACAAGTCAAGAGAAGAGAGGTTAGCATGCTGTGTTGATTCAATGGGCAAAAAGGTTCCAACTTTAGTAAAGAAGACAACACAACCTCTATAGATCGAGACTCTACACCCAAAGAAAAAGAGAAAGCTTCAAGGGCCCTGATAGCTTCTCCGAAGAAACAATTAAAGGAACTACCTTTTTCTTATGAAGAAGAAGTTGAAGGAGAATACATGAAGATTCGTGGAGATTTGGAAATATTGGGTTGGTCTACGCTCATGGTAAGACGTTCTAAAAAACGATCTTTTTGGTGAATTGTATTTTGTGAGGAGAAGAGGAAGATGTGGCACAGTTGAACTATGAGGAGGTGATACGGATTTTCGATCTCTCCCATGTCGTTATTTAATGCAATATCCTATTATGATCACGTGTCTTGATCGGAAAATCGAATAAGAAGTTGGGTGAAGAAGAAACACGTGAGTTTATGACGAGTAACAATATTGACAATGCTTGGATCATTAAAGTTTTGAGAGTAATTACGCAACTTTCAAAAGAAGACAAGGAGTACATCATAACACTCCGTGAGCAATTAAAGAAAAATCCAGCAAAATCCTATCTTGGATGTCGATAAGGCAAGGTAATAGCCTCGAAGAGTATGTTTTCTTTCTTCCATACCATTTCTTTATGTGCAATATGTATGCTAATTTTAAATTTTATTTTTCTTGAGCCTTTTTTCGAGTCGTGGGGACACGGCTCAATTTTGAGTTGGGGGTGGGGATTCGTTGTCCTCATCTTCCTTTTTGTTTTTACATAAAATTTAAAAATTTTTGGGTTGAATTAGGCATAGAATATGTTGAATGTACCTATTGAGCATGATTTTAATTAGGTCAATGATAGTAAGTAGTATGTTTTTGAAAGATGTGACAAATTTGTTTAGTTTGCATGTATGAAAACAGGAAATAAACGATAGGAAAGTTAATGAGCAATGCTAAGAATTCACGTTGAAACTTAGGGATAGTTATTTGGTGTGTAGAATGTGAGGTTTAAAATTAGTTGAAACCCCGCTTATCTATGAACTAATAATGAAAACGTAACAAAATCTGGTAGTTATAAAAATGAATAAGGCAGTTCTTTCATGATTAAAACACTTGAAGCCTTTTATACCTTCTCACCCTTTTATTTGATTATTGTTATTATTTATCCGTCTTAGCCCCTCTGAGCCTTTCTAAAGCCTTTTTATTGAACCACATTATAATCCATACCCTTAGTTTGTAGGACTTATCTACATGACCTGCACTCGAATCGCAAAACCTGAAGCAAGTCGTTTTAGAGCTTGAGTTTGGGGTGGTGGGTTTCATCTTTAGGGAACATTGGGTTTTGGAAATTGTAATTGTGATTTTATTGATGATGAAAAAGTGTTTATTGTAACCCTTTGCCGGGGTAATAGTGAATGAAAAAGAAGCTACGAGCTAAATTTGCCAACAAGGGCATAAAAAGAAAGAATATATATATGAAAAATAGCGTGATATCTCAACATAAAAAAGAGAATCATAGCTATACAAAAGAATAAAAAAGTTGATATGAAAAGAATATATATTCGGACCGACAAAGTGGAATTTGGAAATCATCACTAAAGGTTTTAATTGGGATTTAGTGGGGATGCAAATCAAAAGCATCAATAACATGGGTTGAGTGAGAATATTTTCGAGTGAAAACTCAAGCTCTAGGGCAATTCGTTGATGGCTAGTGAGGAGAGAGTCAAAAGCTCACTTTTCATTATCCAAATATACCACTCCCGTCCTTAAGCCACGTTATAACCAAAGACCTTTGGATTTCTAACTACTAGATGGAGAAACAATTGAGCTATTAGGTAATAGGTGAGTGGACCATTGGATGCTATAGTAGAACCTATGAACAACCTATAGCCATTAACATGAACTAAGTTATCATCCTCTCCTTCTGGCATTGCGAAATTAATCTGGACTTGAATTTATGGATTGTTGATTGCATGTATATTAAGCATACTTGTGCATTATTTCTTAAACATTACTACATGAGATTTTTTTAGATATTTTGCTCTAGGATCATTCATTATGTTCTGTTCTTATTCTTCTCCTACTTCTTCTTCTTGACTTCCCTACTGTTCTTTACTTTTATTGTATCGGGACGATACAACTTTGAGTTGGGGGTCTTGATGTCTCCTCATTTTTTATAATTAAATATACTTCAGAGACATCATTTTAGGCGTATTTATTAGTTTATAGGTCGATCTTACCTTAATTTAGTGCACTTTCCTATTTTGAGTCTTGATTTAGTAACATAATATTTTTAGAGCATATTGGGTTTAATTGTTTATTTAGTGTGAAGTTTTAAAGATAATTATGGAGATTAATTAGAGTCCAAGTCAAAGACTAAAATATATGGAAAGAGATAAGCATGGAAATTGGAGATAGAAGGAAACAGAGTTCAATTAAGAAAAGGAAAAGCTACCTAAATCTGAAATTCTGCAGCACACGCCTAAAGAAGTGGTGATTACTCCAAGAAATAAGACGATTTTGGTAAATTCCTTTCATAGGGACGTAGATAATTCTGTGAGGATTCTTTTGGTATATTATGGAGCAAAAACTGACCAATAACGAATCAAGATATGCTCAAAACAGTTCAGCAGTAATTATCTTTATTTCCATACGAGTTTGAGTTGGGCTAGGAGTCCACCACTTACTTCTCCTTCAAGAAAACGAATTAGGTCTTCCTATACCCTATAAATACAGCCTCTTAACACTCTAAAATCATCCTTGGCCAGACCTTAAGGCCAAGAGGAAGCTGCAACACAAGAGAAGAAGTCTGGAAGGAGCTGTGCATCAATCATGTCTCCTTCAACCTCTTATTCTGTAATTCTTTTTTTCTTCTTTTCTTTGTATAAATTAATTCTATTAGCTTGGGTTTTGCATCATGTATAAACTATGAATTCTAATTCTTCTATCTAAGTTTCTTTGGGAATTATATGTTTTAATCTGATATTAGCTACTTACCTTTAGATTTGATTATGTGTTTTGATTTAATGATTGTTTTCCTTGCTAGTGCACGAGTATAAGATTACCTTAATAGTAGTTAGATGATCACCTTAGCTGGGTGTTTAACTATTGAACCACCACATAACGTCTAGTGTCGATATTAGTTCTGACAAAACATGATTCTAACTAAAGAGTCATTAGGGTTTGTTTTAATCACCATATCACCAATTGATTGCTGCGTTTGTTTAGGGCCTTGGTGGCGCTTGATAACCCTATGTGTAACCACGTCTTGGTTGTGCCGTAGCCCCCTTAGTCGCTCTCAAGGTCTAAGGAATGAGAATTTAGAATCCTGACTAAGTATACCAAGAGCTAATATTCTCCTTTATAAACTAGATCTAATAGATAGAATTAGAAGGATTAGTGCATACTAGTAAAACCTAAGCTATATCTCTCATCTCATATTCTTCATATTTATTTTATTGTCTTTTATTTTTTTAGTTTTATTTAGTTATTTCGAAATTCATATCTTTTATTTCCTGTCTTTTATTTAGTAGTTTAGCTTTCTTTATAAAAACCAAATACAAATCTATTTTCCTTTTCTTTCTTTGCGTATTATCTTTCTATCTTCTATATCTGCACTTGATAATTTGCATAAGTTCTCTCTAACTTTCGTCAGTCTCTGAGGAACGAATCTTCTTATCATTAAAACTTGCATACGTCCTGTAATACTTGCAGTACAGTGTTAGATTAGGGTGTTTATTTGCATCTAAATTATATCATCTTTTTATCACATCTTAGGCCGCACCACCAACTCTACACAATAAGTCATGTTATTGATAATAAGATGGTATTATGTGATTATTAGTGCCTTTAATATACTAAAGACTAATAAATAACCATGTGTTTTAGAAGAGTTGATTTATAAGATAATATTAGTTTTTCTTAATTTTCATATCCTTTTTATAAAACTTAAGTTCAAAACTTTTTCCGATCTTCTGGTCCATCCCGATTTTTAACCCATCCTTTCAAGAAATAGAATTGCTGATTTTTTACGTTATAGTTTTATTGAGTAAAATGAAATAAAATTAGAAACAGCTAATGTTAATGGTATTTTTGTTTTAAATGATACTATATATCAAGTAGTTTTACTATTTTATATTATAAAGTTATAACGGGCACTTTCAGCTTCAAAGCATGTGAATTGTAACAACCCGGACAAGCCAGATGCAGTTATATCTTTCTTGGGTTTACTGAAACACAAGTCTTCAAACTCATAAGGATTAATACTAAGCTTGCTATGTCAGATCCTGAAAACACCCTTTTACCTAAGATTTTTTTTGTCTCAAGCTGTTACGAAAGTAGACCTGGCAACGATAATAACTGCAACACCTAATATTCTTTGTATCAATTTGGACTACCCACTTTTAATTGCCTGAAGTAATTACTTGGTTAGGCTGATAATACAATACTTACAGTCGTTGCTGCTATATTTCACTTAGTTTGTCTTCTTGGAAGATGAAAATGGAGGTTTACTTAAATGGGGTTGTTCCGAGGATAAGGGTTTGATAGCATTTCTGAATACCCATCGGTGTATGAAGGTATCAGCATTACTTAAATGTTAACCCAGTGTTTGTTTTCCTTGAGTTAAAATGAGCAATTTATTTGACGAAATGTTGATTTGAATGATAGATTATCAAATCGTAACTGAGTAATCGTTGTATACATATCGGTCTGATGCTCTGAATCAAGAATGTCGAAATCATATCATCTGTTTAATTTTCATTATTATTAATTATTTAGTGATTCCGCAATTGTTCATCTAAATTCCTTTTGGGATGTGATTTATTTTTATTTTGCAACTAATTTATTTTGTGTATGTTAACCAAAGGGATAATTTTCATGTCGAGTATTGTTACTTATGAGGTCTGAGTTGAATCTACATTGTTAAAACTTTCAAAGTAATTAATATTAGGCTTTGAAACATTTGAATTAGATTTTGGGATCTCTTAATTATCACGTTGGAACTGTTCTATTGGTTGAGCAATTAAGTTTGACTGGTTTTCAAACTTGAATCCCTTATCTTACATTTATATGACTGGTAAATAACCATATGATCCTTTATCTTTGCATATTTTTTAAGTTTAGTCCCTTAAAACTTGAATTTGTTATCTTACAATTTTGTAGCTAAGTTTTTTTGATCTAGCAGGATCCAAGAAATTAAAAAAATTCAGTTTCAGTTAAGAATCAATTAAGAGAATCACAAGTATAAAAATTCACTGTCGACTCTTGAAGATGTAATTAGTGCATTATCAACTAATGGTCAACATATCCCTTATAGAAATCATAAACTCACCATGTTAATGATTAATTATGTAGGTGGTAACGCGAAAATACTTATATTCGTGAATATTTCTTAGATTGAATCAAATTTGGATGAGACTTAATTTAATGTTGCTTAAATATGTATGCTTCGAGCGTTCAATTGTTTGTAAATGAGCCGCGTAAAGTTTTTGGTCAAAGGAAATAACACGTTGGAAGAAGTTGGTTGGGTAATGGAAGGAATTAGTAGGTAGAAGAGGGGAGGATGAGGAGTTTTAAGAGATTCAAGAGGAATAGATAAATTCGAGAGTAATCATCATTCAGTGTGAAGTTAAGAATATTCGGTCCAAGGTTTCCATCGAGAAAGAGCTAGAGTAGACACTGGTTATAAGAATGTTGTCGTATAGTAATTGTGAATGTATATAATATATTTTTAGTAGAGGTTTTTTTTTTTGGACAAATTGAATTATGATTTAAAAGTCACTTTTGTTTATGTCAAGAGTAGTAAAAAGAAATGCAAAGATATCGCTTTGAAACTTGATCTTTTATTGAATTAATTGCACTTTTAAGTCCCATATTATGCAAAAATTATACTTTGTGTTCATACTATTTTGAGTTAGTTATGCTATAAAACAATTTTATTTTTCTTATTTTGTTATATATTTTCAAACTTTTGAATTTTGCTCATTCTTTATTATTGGGTAGTGCCTTCAGGCACGGGTTATACTTAGTATGTATATAAATAAGGATGATTTATTTAAAAAGTCCACAATCTATGATTTATAGTTATGAAGATCTAAACTACAATCTGTTTATACTTACGCGCTAGACTAATTAAAAAAAGTGTATATTTAAACAGTCTATTAACCCATCATTAATTTTTGGTTTCTTTTGCTCCTAAAAATCTCTCTAGAATAAACAAAACAAAAATTCAGTTGTCTAACACAAAGCATTCGAAGGCAGAAATATAGACCAATAATGGTAGCAAACCAAGGTTAAGCGAATGTAATGTTAGCCTAACGATAGAGTGGATTTTTGGAATCAGAAAAGGACAACCCATAGATCTTGTACTGTTCGAAGAAGACAACTCAGAGATCTTGTACTATTAACTCACGAATAGATGAAACAACTCATTAAAACCAAACAGCAGTAAACTAGCAACCCATTATAAAGGAACTAGCAATCCATCATTCTTTAAGTAACAACCCACTAAATATGACAACTTACACAATATCAATCCTCGTAGAAATCATTATATACTTTGATGCCAAATGCTTGTTTATTGAACAATCAATGTGAAGATGCATAATGTTGCTGTAATTATATCAGAAATAGAGGAAATAATGCAAAAAATATCAAATCATATATGAAATGGAACAAGAAAATGACAAGAAAGTTTTTCTTGTTTATGTGAATGTAGGCATCTGTGATTATGTGAATGTTATGAAGGTTTTCTTGGTTCATGTCTTATTTGTCAAATGGAGAAGAAAGCTACATAGAAGTTATTTTTTATGTTTACTAATCGTTAGTTAAAGTACAACAACTAATTTTGATAGATTATATTATATTTTTGGTTTCTAAATTGATCATCCTTAAAAGATAGCATGATTATAGACGATAATATGGATACAGTAATGTATATAAGATACACTTTTATAGAACTAGAGGGGGTATAGGTTTAACATTGGTGGTTGTTAGGGTGTGATAAAATAATAATAAAAGATAAGAACTATCACCCTAACCAATCACGTTACTCACTGCAAGTATCACAAATTATATGCAAGTTTTAATAGTAAGTAAGATTCGCTCTCAGGGACTTAGTGTGTTATACTTGTGAATTAGAAGAAAGCGTAGTAAAGAATAGTTCATGGAATAAAAAGTCAGTAAAATAAATATGATTGATTGTGGAGAGAATGATTAAACTAAAACTAATGCAAATAAATAAACTATGTAAGAATAAGATGAGAGATATAACTCAGGTTTGTGTGTATGCACTTATCCTTCTATTTCTTCTACTAATTATAAGGGTGATTAAAACTCCTAAAGTAAGTAGCCATGATTCTATATTTCTCCTAACCCCCTTCCGGGTGGACATAGGTGGCGACCTAACAATTACCAGGGGAATTTTGTAAGGGGATCCTGCGCAATGATCGGTGGTTAATTCAAACCCTAGTGACTATGTATTTGGGCAAGCCCGCCAGGATTACTATCGCACACTAGACGTTTATGTGGTGTTTCAACAATTAGACACCCCTTCCGGGTGACCATCCAACTGTTATTAATGGGGTAGTCTATACTCGTGCACTAGCAAGAACTACAGTCAATACATCAAAGCACATAAAACAAATATAAAGGTTAAGAAGCTTAATCGATTTAAAAAGATTTTTCCTATAAAAACTTAGATAGAAGAAAATAGAATTCAAAGATTATACATATGCAAAACCCAAGCTATGGGAAAATTAGTTCACGATGGAAGATACATATTGACTTCATGTTTTATTCTCTATTTATGTGTTTTGATGTATTGTCTGTTTTCCTTTCTAGTGCACGAGTATAGGATTTCCTTAATAGTAGTTAGGTGGTCACCTGGAAGGGGTTTTAACTATTGAAACACCACAAAACGTATAGAATAAGGAGTTGGTCCTAACAACTCCAGCCTAACTAGATAGGCATTAGGGTTTGTTTTAATCACCATATCACCAATTGAAGGAATTATTTGCTTAGGAACCTAGTGGCGTAGGATAACCCTATTTTAAACTGCCTTGTGGTTGTGACGTAGCCTACCTATTCGCTCTTCGGGTGTAGGTAGGAATCTAGAATCCTGATTATTACAATACTACATGATTCACCCTTACATGTTAGAATAAACAAGACTAGTGGGGATTACTTGCTAATTTCTCAAGCTAAACTCTCATACTATTTGTTCTTGGCTTATTTACTTTTATTGTCTTTAATTTATTAGTCTAATTTCCTATTTCTCAAAGCCAAACAAAAATCTCTTTGATTTTATTTTCCTGCGTATTAATCTGATCTAGCTTTATTATCTGCACTTGATAAATTGCATAAGTTCTCTCTAACTTTCGTAGTATTTGAGAAACAAATCTTATTTATCATTAAAAATTGCATACGTCCTATATACTTGCAGAACCGTGCTCAGCCTAGGGTGTTTATTTGCACTTATTTTATCTATTATTTTATCACGCCCTAGGCGACACCACCAATACTCGTAGGAGTTGAGAAATACGAGTTTGCCTTTTTGATGATATTCAAAGAAGATAAACTCTTTGATGTGCATATTAAATGGACTGGTCGAGGTGTACCCACTCCACATTATTGGAATAATGATCCGTACTTGATGGGTATTCTGAAATTATTTTATGATGCAAAGGTTTGATTTAGTGGAACTCTGTTTGAAACTTGTAACATGTATTTTGATGCGATTGTGATTCTTTATTAAGGAATCTGTATGTTGAGCCGGTCTTGGGATTTAACAGTGATTATATTCTTAAAAAATGGGCGAGTCATTGAAGAAAAAGGTTAGGCGTACTGGGTGCTTACTTCTTACATGATACCGTTTTTGCTTATAATTGTTGTATTAGAACCAAAAAAGAAGTTTCCTTATCTTGAATATTGAGTTGCTAAGATGTATGGAACTGTTAATGCAAATAAGTTGATAACCATAATTAAAGATGCTACACAACACGTTTACAAGAATTACTATTCTATTATGAAACCGGTAGTTAGATAAATAGTGGAGTGGTGATGCGGATGATGTTTTTCTATGGTGGAAAGTTAAATCCCAAAGGTTTAAGGATATGTCGTTGATGGCTCTGGACATCTTGGAAATATTGGTCTCAACTATTGCCTCAAAATCATCTTGGTAGAGTCCTCGATAGATTTCAAAGGGTTTTAAACCAGAACACCATTAAAGCCTTGATTTGTACTCAAAATTGGCTACGAGACTCGATTCCAATCTCACTTCGATCCATAAAAGATATCGATTTGGAAGGAATATTTGGTTAGATTACGTTAATATATATTTCTTATTCACCTTCTTATGTTATGATTTAAATTTATTATATGTTATATTTCAATTTTATTCTTATATGCTAGAAACTTTTAGTCTAAACAATTAAGAATCCGAATCAAGCAACCGATGTGGTTAAAACCCTGTAAGCACTCCTTAGTATTGGCTTTAATAAGCATTGCTTTCATAGTCGTGTTTTGTTTCCTTCTGGTTACATTTGGCTAATCCAAAGTAGAGTTGACTTATTGAGAAGCTTGAGATTAACTCACTTCCATTCTGAGGTCAATGGAGCATAGATGAGGCATGTGACAGAAGTAGATTATTGTAAAACCCTGAGGCATGTGATGAAAACTATATATTGACTCATAATTTCTGAGACCGATCCTTGGTCAAAAGTATTGGTTTTATTATCCCTTTACCAAAATAATTAAATATCGATGCAAGATATTGAGCTGAACAGGTTGATGTAAGGACCCGGACTCACGTTTAAAGTCAAGACATGCCCCGACTTATCAAAGGATTAATGCCTTATTTTGTAACATTCTGTAACATTTTATGTTATCCTCTCTATAATATGTATCTTAAATGAACTTCAAATTTCTTTTTGTAATATATTAATATTTAGCTACGTAATTTTTCTTCGAACGTGGTAATTGCCTTTATAGATCATATATATGTATTAACTTATATTCGAACTTGGAATACCATTATGTATGATGAATATTACTTTCTATATTTTAAGTATATTTTTCACTTTTTAGCTACTAAGTGTTTATTAAAAATACAAATATTCAATTCAAACAAATCCGAGTTAACCCATTGTGTAACCTGAGGCAATCTAGTGTTTTGAACTCGAGTGGGTTCAATAAAAAACACGGTTTGGTTTTTCAAAAACCCAACCAGGGATGTTACAACCCATGGGTAGCAAACCCTAAACCCGATTCGAATTCAGGGTATGCTCTACCCTAAACATTATTATCTGAAGTTTCTAAACAGTTATTCGATTATGACGCACATCTGGGGGGGCACAAATTGAATTTAAGAAAAACTTAATATAAAAAGTTGGAAAAATATATAATCCTGAATGTTAAAAGTCTCATTGATTTATAAATAAAAGTAATTAATATTTCATATATAAAAATTATAATATATAATTAATTTAATGATATTTTGGTAATAATTGTTTTTTTTATAAGTTAAAATATATATTAAATTAATTGAAGGATACATACTATATTAAAATTAGATAGCAAAGATAAAAGGGTCATTGCCTTATGGGGTTTTGGTGACCAATATTATCATCAGTAGGGAACATGTGGCTAGACTCTTGTTCAAAGAGATCGCACAAAACACTAAAATACACTTAAAACAAAAAGTACATAAATACAAAAAACAAGTGACAAAAACTATCGAGTCATTGAGTATCGAGTTAACAAGTATCGGTACTATTCATCTTTGGCCACCACCAACGACCGCCGTTGACGCCGCCAACGGTGGCGTACTTAGTGATTTCACTGAGTATCAGATTAATCAATGAATATGAAAATCAATGAGCACAATATTTTTCCGAGTTTACTCAGCGAAAATCTAAGTATACTTAGCAAATCCTTGAGTATACTCGACAATTCTCTGAGTATACTCAGCATTTTTTGAGTATGCTCAGTGCATTTTCTGAGTATTACTTGAAATTAAGGATTAACACAAAAAACGTGACAAATGCAGAAAATTTAACTATATGATCAAAAGAATATTAAAATGATACAAAATTAATATATATTTTTTAAAAGTTAATACTTTAATTTTTTAAATATTTTCGTAACCAAAGATTCGTCCACAACCATTACCATTGTTAGTTGGCCATGGATTTCAAAATTCTACACCAAGTAGCGAGTAACTGATTATGTTTAATATGATCTTCAATGAAGCTTCTCCATGGTTGTTGAAGCTCGAGGTCCTCGGAGCTCGATTGTAAGAAAATTGGAGTGAAATGAAGCTTCCTTAAAACATATCTCGAAGCTAGCCTAAAACGAAACGTCTTTTTCCATTAAAAGAAATGTCAAAGCTCCTTCATTAAAACAAAGATTCATTAACAGAATTTGTCGTGAAGCTTACAAATGAGCATAGATTCATTAAAAGAAGTTTTCACGAAGCTTTAATGGATATCCGATCTCGAGAACGATCTTCACTGCCATGGTTAGATCTCGAGAACGAGATTTACTGACATGGTTGTTACTACTCGAGAACGAGCTTTCACGACGGGAAGGTGACCATCGTTTACTTCCCGGAGAAGAGACAGGATGAATGGATAACGCTAGGAGGGACAGTGTCGTCGTTTATACACCGTAAAACACCACAGTGAAATGGATTTCTAGTGGGTGAATTGTGGGTGGGAGATGAGAGAGGTTTGAAATGATTTGTAGGGTTTGTAGGTGGAAAAATTGTGTTTATTGTATGATTTAGTATATATAGTAGATAAGAAGCATCTGAGGGTATAATAGGTTATGGAAAGATAAGTTTATAATGTTAAATTTTATAACCAGCTTTTAGTAAGAAGAGTGAAATGGTTGGGGTGTTTGGATTTTGAAAAGGGGTCTTCAAGACTCTCTGTATAAAATCTCAAGATTTCGAACAAAAAAAAAGTATAAAATCTCAAGATAAAATCACGTACAAGAGATCCACCAACGGCGAGGCTAGGCGAGGCGAGATGTGGCATGGTGTGGTCGTGGTGTTGGAGAGTTGGGGAGTTTTGGGGAATTAAAAAATAAAAATAAAATCTTATTTTGAATGTTGGTATTTATACACTTTATTAGCTAAATTTGAAATGTCATCAGAAGAAGAAAAACATCTATATTTGAATGATCTCATCCCCAATGTTTAAAAAACTCCCGTAATAAGATTCAGTTGTTACGTAAGTTACAAAATATGTCCATATTCGTCCTCCAATCTGCAATAAGAAGAATGTCTAGATTCCTGCTAAATTTTCAAAACTTGAAATGTTTGTCTTTATGGTGAACATCTTTATGACCACCATTAAGTGTTGACTTTTTCAAGAAGGTCTTAACTACTATATAAGGAGGTTTATACTACATTTTCAAATCTTGAAACGTTTGTCTTTTTGGTGAACGTCTTTATGACCACCATTAAGTGTTGATTTTTCCGAAAAGGTCTTAACTACTATATTAGAAGAGATTGAGTCATTTGCAAAGATACACAAGTCAGAATTACAACATACAAGAAAAACTCTCAAATATCTTTCTCTAAATTGTTTTTGAGGGCATACTAGAATAGTAATAATAGTCGTTTAAAGATACCGGTCATACTAGAAAATCTTTTTTAACAAAGTTATCTATTACTTGTAGGTTCTATTTCTCTTTCGATTTTGTGTAATCTTGTTATAAATATACTATCGTTTATGAGATACTATATTTGCGATTATTTTTTCTTTACAATTTCTTAAACAATGTAATCATCCCGTACTTAAGTATTGATATATACCATCCAATAATATCATTTATGGCGTGATATGATTTGAGTGGAAGTAAATTGTCTATTCGTTTGTTTTTCTCGATCTAATTGACGATTTATATTCACTAAAATCATGTTGAATGATATATAATACTGATTCTTTTCAATATACGAAAATATGAATACAATTATTCTTAATATTAATAAACGTTGTGGGGTTAGTAGTGTAAGTCAAAATTACCCTTTTTTCAAAATGAGAAGCTCATTTCTAACAATATTTATTGTTCGTTTTAAGATGAATGAGATAGAATAGGACAACTAAGCTTGTTTTGTTATCGAGCATAAGATAACGAAAGATAGCTAAGCTTGTGTAGATAAGTTTGTCACATTCGTAACTAACAGATTACTCTATCTCTAGATTCTCTGTAGGGTAGGTAGTGAGTATGACAAGACAAAAAATCAATTTAATAATAATTAATTTATAATTTTGGGTGATTTCCATATCAGTTGGTGCGTTAGTAATTATTTTCATTCATTAGCAGGCTTGAACATTTACCAATTCTTCTTCCTGAAAATGAACGACAAACAAGCCAACACTACTGCTGGAAAACCAATACGATGCAAAGGTAATTAAGCTTTGATTGTGTAGTAACATATTAATTTACTACTTGCATGATTGTGCAGCTGCAGTGTCGAGGAAAGCAGGGGAGCCTCTGGTAATAGAGGAGGTGTTTGTGTCCCCTCCAAAATCCCATGAAGTTCGCATAAAAATCATATGCACTTCTCTTTGTCACAGCGATATCACTTTCTGGAAAATGAAGGATCCTCCTGGATATTTTCCAAGAATCTTGGGTCATGAAGCTATTGGGTATGTACTTCTCATTTCCATGCTTTTCTGCGCTTTTTGTGTGTATGCTCATCGTTCTTAAAATTCAGGGTGGTGGAGAGTGTCGGTGAAAATGTCCATGAATTGATTGAAGGAGATAGAGTTATTCCAATATTCTTGCCCGATTGTGCAGAATGTGTGGATTGTAACTCCACGAAAAGTAACGTGTGCTCGAAATTCCCTTTTCAACCTACTCCATGGATGCAAAGAGATGAAACAAGCAGATTTACTGATCTTAACGGGGAGACTTTATACCATTTCCTATTCGTTTCAAGCTTTAGTGAATATACAGTTGTAGATCTTGCTCATGTTATAAAAATTGATACCTCAATTCCACCTAACATAGCTTGCCTTCTAAGTTGTGGGATCTCAACCGGTAATCTTCTCTTTAACAACACTTTCAAGAACATAGTGTATAAGTGTACACTTCTTTTTTTGACGTTATGACAAAAAAATAAAGATACACTTTCAAGAGCGATAGTCTGATTTAGTGTTAGTTTTACAGGTGTTGGTGCAGCCTGGAAAACAGCAGGTGTAGATCCCGAGTCAACAGTTGCTATCTTCGGTTTAGGAGCTATCGGATTAGCGGTAACTAATGAATAAATAAGCTTTCTCTTTAAGTAATTTGTGTTAATAAGCATCATGAATCATGGGCTGATTTAGCCATTATAGCTTGTAATATTTTTTGACATATTTTTTTAGCTTTTATCTTCACTGACGAAGAATCCTAGATCTACCCCTGAATTCATGATGATTGATAAAACCTATGTTACAGGTTGCTGAAGGAGCAAGAATTCGTGGTGCAACAAGAATTATCGGTGTGGATACAAACCCGGATAAATTTGAATTAGGTGACTTTAATTTTAAGATTAATCTCTTTCTATCCATTGTTAATTTACATTAAGCCTCTTCGTTTCTAATTCTGCTTTTATTTATAGGGAAACAATTTGGAGTCACTGATTATATAAATCCGAAAAGCTGTGGTGACAAATCTGTGAGCCAGGTAGTTGCAGATGGGAGATTATATTTTTTAAATATAAACTTATTTTATAATCAATTTTCACTTCTTTTGTAATGAACAGGTAATCAATGAGTTGACCAATGGAGGTGCTGATTATTGCTTTGAGTGTGTTGGTATGGCATCACTAGTGCATGAAGCTTTCGCTTGTTGCCGAATGGTTTGATACTGCTTTTCTATTATATCCTCCAACTCTTGCTAATTCAAATTTTGGTATTTATACTATCATTTGATATAATTTCAGGGTTGGGGAAAGACGATTGTGTTAGGAGTCGACAAGCCTGGGACAATGCTGAACTTCAGCTCTTTTGAAGTTCTTCACTCGGGTAAAACCATAACAGGAGCCTTATTTGGAGGACTCAAACCGAAATCTGATATTTCAATGCTTGTTAAAAGTTATATGGATGGGGTAATTAAATACGAAACGACTCTATTCAAGTTTTCTTTGTTTCTTTTATAATGTGGTTTCCTTTTGTGTGTCTCATTTTTCGTATACTCAGGAACTACAACTGGATAAATTTGCGACACATGAGGTGAAATTTGAAGATATTAACAAAGCGTTTGATTTACTCATCGATGGTAAAAGCCTCAGATGTGTAATTTGGATGGACAAATCTGAATTCACTCCGGAAAAGTCGGATTCTCTGACCTTGTAATAGATCGCAATTGTATCTTAATGTATACATAAGAGAATAAAGAAAAGAAAACGATGGACATATAAAAAGTGAATGTACTTTCTATAACTTTTTCTTTGTATTGTTGTCCTAATGATGATACATTTTATAAGTTTTAGTAATTTATTTGACGAATAAATACACTCGTTATCCTCGGTAGTATGCCTAATTGACTACCTCATGTTTTCGAATTTGTGACATTTTACCCCTTGTACTAATTTTTCGTGACTCGTTACCCCCACTTAACGGGATCCGTAAAAAATCGTCGTTAGTTGGTCGCGTGTTGGTCATGTGCGCGGTTTTCGTGACATTTTACCCTATGTACTAAGTTTTCGTGACATTTTACCCCTTGTACTAAGTTTTCTTTTGCTTCTCCTTACATGTCCTTCTCCTTTGCAAATCTTGCATTTCATTACCCTGCCCACTTTACTTTCCTTTTGAACAATCCCATTTGCGTGTTGTTTTCTCCACTTTTGAACTTGAACCTCTTCAATCTCCTTTGTCCTAACCTTTTTTGGTCTGCCAACCAATTTAAAGGCCACATGTGGTTCCACAAAAACAGACCTTGTAGAATGTCACATAGAAGGTCCAATAACTGGGATAATCATTGGTATATATGCCTTTATATAAATTTCTTTTTTGTAACACTCATTGACATATTTTTCTGGATTTAGTACATGAGTAAAATGTCAAGAAAATTTAGGACATGGGTAAAATGTCACGAAAACCTCGCACATGACCAACAAGTGACCAACTAACGACGATTTTTGACGGATTCTGTTAAGTGGGAGTAACGAATCACGAAAACTTAGTATAAAAGGTAAAATGTCACAAATTCAAAAATAGAGAATAAGTAATCAATCGGGTCATAGTATAGAGGTAAAAGAGATATTTACTCTTTATTTGACTATTATATACCCTTTTCTTGTAACTTCAGTACAGTTTTGGTTACGTTTATTTCAATTGTTCCTAAGTTTCGTTTATATCATATTGAATCTCATATTTCATCAATAATCCATTATATTGATGCTTTCATTCGAACTCTATCATGTCACATGCACCTCATCGATTATATGACCAATTAACTGCATAACTTATGATAGTAAAGTGTTTGATTGTGATCATTTACAATTAAACACCAACTTCCAAACATAGCCCATTTTGTGATAGCGACACCTTTCACTAAAATTGTGTTCCATCTAGACTTTCAACCAGAAATTTTTTCCACTTAACTTCTCCTGTACTATTTTCGACTGCAACATTCCTTATAATTTGAAAGGGAAAATGTTGACCAAACGATAGCACCAACAAATAGTTCACATGTTTGGGGAAAATGCGGTCGTAAAGTTGGAGAATTCTCTAGTTTGGAATATACTCGAATTGATGAAGCAAAATAATCCTACATAGTCGAGATATTGGTGGAGCAAATGGAGATGAATTGTTGTAACAAAGATAAGTAATTTTGCAAGTTTTTGTTGGTCTAGACACATCAGGTTGAATTAAGGGTGAATGAAATATAGCATCTTAGAGACTGATTTTTTCTTTATAAAAATGGAATAAATCTTAATTCTTTCAAGGGATCTAAAAAATGACCAAATACTAAAATACCCTTATATAATACAAAAAATATTAAAAGACAAAAAAAAAAGAATATTGAGTGTTGACACTATTTATTTCTGGCCACCATCCACTGATCTCTGTCCGCCACCACCGACCTCCGACCACCACCGCTGATCACTGGTAACCACCCACCGCTGGAAAAAGTATAAAGTATCGGAAAAAAGTATAGAGTGTCAGAAAAAGTATAGGGTATCGAAAAAAAGTAAGAGTGTCAGAACAGAATTTATTGAGTATCGTAAAATTTGATAAGTACTCCATAAAAATAGTGAGTACTTTATAAAAAAATACTGAGTACTCTTTACAAAACAGTGAGTATTCTATAAAATTAAATGAGTATTCGATAAAATCAATGAGTATTTTATTACACTTCAAGCTAGTTACAAAAGAAAAAATAAAACAAACTAATTACAACAAAAAAAGGAAAACTAACTAAAACATGGTTTGACCAGATCTGAACAAATAATAAATACACTCATTTGTGCTTTTTTCGGAAGCTACTAAAAAAACTGCAACTCGGAAAAGAGCACACAGACAGGTGGTGGTCATGAACTTTGAGACACAACACCTTAGTTACGGGAGTAGCTCTGCTCTCCTTCGTGGCCAACTCCGGTGAACGTGAAGAGGCCGAATATGAACTATGGATCAATTTGCAGCGAGCTCAGGTGGAGAGCACGACCGCAGCCTCCGTTCGAACCCGCCTCGTCGGAGCTGGTTTGACCAGGTCTTCTTTCCTCGCACAAAAACACCTCCGCGCTTGTCTTCTCCGGCCATTGTTGCAGACCTCGAAACTGCTACAAACACTTGTCGAGCACCACCCCGAACCAGATCCAAACTCGCTGGAGAAGAAACTCCTCGCGAATAAGTTATGACATTTGCACATGTCGTGGTTTGAACTAGAAATCTGGTTAAAGTAAAAACGGGTTGGGCCTTCCTAAACCTACTTTAGAAGCCCTAAGAAGAGCCCAGCGAATTTAGACGCTTTATAAGCTCATTTTCTAGCCCCCATTTGATACACACGGAGATTATCCAGACATATCCATTAGTTCAGAAGGAGAAGGAGGAAGCGCCAAAACAAAAGGAAGAGGAAGAACAAGGGTTAGTCTATGAACTAAGTCACTTTGCCTTAACCATTCACCATTTCCTCCTATCATCAACAGTAACTATATTTTTTTTTTAGTTTTAAACATGAATTTGAGATTAGTTTTAATTAGTTTTCATTTTATTAGTTTCAATTAGGTTATGAGCTAAACTTTAATTGCTTGAGAATTCTTATGTAATACATTGTGTTTTGCTATTTGATAATGTTAATTTATTTTGGATATCCTATTTAGGTATATAATTAAGATGGGTTATTAATATATTTCCATTTATTGTATATGTGATTCCATTACTCCTGTGCTCTGGACAAAGTAACAAGAGTCTTTGTAATTTTCCTAACACCCGGATGGAGGAAAGATTTCAGACATGGTATACAACCGCTTAGTGTCTTTTATCAGAACATATTAGCACGCTAGGTAGGCACTAAAGGCAATAGGAACTTAAACCAACCTGAAAGCCAAGAGACTAGTAAGGTATATAATTAGGTTTGCCCTTGTGGACCCTTAATCGGATTAGAGTCTTGACTAATGTGAACAATAAAACCACTCGCCCTTATGAATAACAAAGTTAATTAGTGACACGATAGATTACTTATCAATACTCTCAAGAATCTTCTCTATCAAATTAATTCTATTTTATTTTAGTTGTTTATTTTCATTATTACTAGTTGATAGTCATTACTCTTAATTACGATTACTTTTATCTTGTCATTATTTTTGAACCATTACAAAACCAAACAAATATTTTCATTTTGTTATTCGATTTTCATCCTTTACGCATTTATATTACTTTTAAAACCTTTAATTGCACTTCTCCTTGCAAACGAATAATCTACTTATCATTTCTTTCTACCTGCGATCCGTACTTTGCGGAGCTGATTCCCCAATTATTCGTTGTTTATTTATTTAACAGGGAAGGCAAAGGCCAAAGATATGATGTTTTTATAGAAAATGGTATATATCGTTTTTTTGGATGTATTATTTGCACGTTGTGCATTAAATGATCTAACACTCAGAATTTCCAAACGGCCATTTATTTAAAAAAGGTATATCATTTGTATGTCTGAAATCGTATGCCATTTTCAGTGAAATTCGGTGAGGATGTTACCTAATGCCTCGCATTTTATTGTATTTATTTGAGCATTTTATATGAAAAACGGTATGTCTCTTCTTCTGAAAATATGTCATGTCATTTTTTTAGTTGAGGATGAATTAGCACCTAGGATACAATCAAAAGTTTTAAAAGGATATTCTTCCTACACGAGAATTGTTAGAATACCAAGCACTATAGAATGATAAGTTAAGTGCAAAAGATTTATAAAATATGTAAATAATTGATCACATTAAAACACTAATATGTTCATTTATAAAAATACTTTTTTCCAACATTTATGCAACAAGAAGATCATGATTCAGAAAATACACACACCAAATATGGATTCCTCTATAGACACGAACCCCCTACCTTTAATTTTATGCTTGAAGTAAAAACAAGATAAATGTATTTTTGAAAGTATTTTACGCATAATGGAGTCTTAAATAGGAATGATCCCTTAAACCCCCACCCCCACCCCCTTAACATAATGCACAAAGTATATTATACCTTTTCTTACCATATGTGTGAGTGAACTTATTTCTCCCCCTTTGTCTTCATCATAAAGAGTTAGACCTAGATAATAATACTACAAGAAAAGAAAAGAAACCTATAGGTTGATCATTCCAATATCTCATATAATGGTTTTGAATAGATCTTGAAGAAGAGGTTTTGTAAAAATATTAGCTAGTTGGTTGTCCGAATTTACAAATTCTAGCGCAATATCACCTTTTTGGGTATGATCTCTAATGAAGTGATGTCTAATATCTATATGTTTGGTTCGGATAGGTTTTTTAGTTAGGTTGATGGAACTAGTCTTATCATACCTAATATGAATAAAATCATATTTAAGGACAAATCCTCTAAGATTTTTCCATCCAAAGTATTTGGGCAACACAATTTTTGCCAACAACATAGTCGGCTTCGGTGGTGGAAATGACAACACTATTTTGATTTGTACTAGACCAACATACGAGATAATGACCTAAGAATTGACAAATACCACGAGTACTCTTAATATCTAGTTTGTACCCGACATAGTCGGAATTGGTGTAACCTATTATTTCAAAGAGGACAAATTTGGGATACAAAAGTCCTTGATATATTGTGCCTTTAAGATACCTAAATATATGCTTGAAGGAAAAAATATGAAACTCCTTAGGACAAGAATGAAATTTATCACAAATGTATAAGGGGAACATAATATTGGGTCTAGAAGCGCTAAGCTACCGATCATGCCTCTATACATCTTCTCATCAACTTCTATTCCATGTTTGTATTTTTCAATATTATTTGATATGCTCATTGGGGTTCCAATCTCTGTAACACTAGCAAGTCTAAATCTTTTGACGAGCTCATTCACATATATGTCTTGATTGACAAAAATTCCATCTTCTAATTGTTTGATTTAAATTCAAGGAAGAAATTTAGTTCTCTCATCATGCTCATCTCAAATTCTTTGGCCATACTCTTAAATATACCTCACAAAGAGATTCATTAGTAGCACCAAATAAAATATCTTCAATATAGATTTAACCAACAAGAACATCATCACATTGTTTTTTTGATAATAACGCTAGAATTTATTTTTTCACTCTTTGAAAAACATTTTGAATTTAAATAACTCAACCTTTCATACCAAGCCCTAAGAGCTTGTCTTAAACGATATAAAGATTTTTCAAGTTTAAAAACATGATTTGGAAAACTAGGATCTTAAAATTCCGGTGGTTGTTTTATATAAAGTCCCCCTTCAATAAAACCATATAGAAAAGCACTTTTGACATATGACATTTTAGCCCATTTAATTAAAGTGATTAAAATTTTGTATGATGTATATTTTTAATGGATAAATTATTACTTTATTTTGAAATATTATAGATTTAAGACGTTTTAGCCATGGATCAAATAGTAATTGATATTGACCCGACTATCTAAGGTACCCCCATCCCCTTACTCAGTCCCAACCTGAAATTGTCCCTATTGTAATTGATATTTAAAATTCCCCTAAAAAAACATGACAATACAAGAAAAAAAACACAACTTGTTGAACAAAAAATATCTACATGATGGGATCAATTTTCTAAATTTTATAAAAGAGAAATTAGATATGATACATGTAACTAGTGTGAGATTGAGTATGCCACAGATCTAGATATCCATGGTATAAATTTTATGCAAAACCATATGTATGAATAAAGATGTCTAAATATTCCTCTAACACCCCTAATAAGGCCAAACTCAACTCACTTTTACCCCTGATGATATGATGAGATATGGGGTTTGTTGAAAACCCTTTGTCTTTTCACAAAAAAATAGGAATTCCTTTACATGAAATGACTATTTTAGATGAGATAGATTTTCGGGTAGTTGATGGTATGGGGTTTAGGCAATTATGTTTTACTATGCAACCCCTCTCACTGTACTGTAGTTAGGGACATTTTTTAATACCATAATAAACAAAAAATATTCTTGAAAAATCTTCTAAAAGATAAACGAATTAACCTCACAACCGACACTTGGATTTAAATTTAGAAAGTGACCTACATGTGTATTACTGGCCACTTTATAAATGATTTTTGGTTTTTGATAAAACACATAATCTGTTTTTGTGTGTATCATAAATTTTAAATGATAAATTGTAGGAAAAAATTGATTATGTTCCTATGTATTAGCAATATACAAAATCTTAACTCTTACCGATGACAGTGCCATATCTAATTCTATCGATGTTGCTTATATATCTAGAAAGGAAAAGGTTTCCTTGAGACTTTTATGTCTGACCATGAGTTTATGCATGTTAGTTGTTGTGTGCATATAACTTAATTGTTAAAGAGGGTCTTGTTGACACTGATTATGATATTACTAAAATCATGGTTTATGTTAAATACATTAGGTCATCTCTTAGTCGTTCTTTACATTTAAACTTATGTATCTCTTACTAATGTTGTTTCGAAGGATATTGTTTGTCTTGATTTGGTAACCATCTGGAATTTTATGTATCTAATACTCGTAGGAGTTGAGAAATACGAGTTTCCCTTTTCGATGATATACAAAAAAGATAAACTCTTTGATGTGCATATTAAATGGACTGGTCGAGTTCTACCTGGTGGGTCCTGGTGTGTTATTAAATTAATGCGAAAGTAAAGGAACCACAATCACCGCAAGTGTACAGTTGTCCAAGTAATATTCGATAAATCGAGTTCGTTCGCAGGAACGGATTAGGCACAACTCAGGTATTAATCAAAGAGTAAGAGTAATTGCTTAACAGAAACAAATAAAGTAAAGATTTTTGTTTGGTTTTATAAACTAAGATGCAAATAAATTAAAGACTAAATTAAAAGAAAGCAAATAAAAGAGATTTGAAACTTCAGATGAGAAAGAGTACTTGATCCTCGCAAGGGTTTCACCTAATCTATCTAATTCATGTTTCTGTTTAAGGGCTAAACTGGTATTATTATGCTAGTCGGGACTCTAATATCTCCTAGCCCCCGTCAGGGTGGACCTAAGAGCTATCCTACGGTATTACAAACCCCGTCAGGATGAATATAAGCTACTTTCAGATGAATAATAATTTACCTCATTGGCTGCATGGTTAGTTAATCCTGTCAAGGTCAATAACGGATACTATGCGTCTATTATCTAAGTCTGTAATTAAACCCCCTGTCAAGGTGATCCATACGCCACTATATGGAATAGCCTAATTACTATGAGCTAAGTTTGATTCATGACTTCAAAATTAGTAATTAAAACAAGATAATAGTCAACACAAAATACCTAGTCTAATTTAAACTATTAAATCCCAAATTCAGAAAACATAAATTAAACAGAATTAAGTTCAACCCATATAGCGATTCTCAAGTACTACAGAAATTAGTTCATAACGGAAAGGAAAACTAAAAGTAAATTAAATGAACTCATAATGTCGAATTACAAAAAGAAAATAAAGAACCTAAAGGTTAAGATGACTGATGATGGAAGAACAGGACTCCTCCAGCACTAGCTTCTCCTTGCCTTCTTGCTCTGACTTGTAAACATTAAGCCTCTTGTGTAATTCTCTGAAGTGTGTGAAAGTAGGAGGTTAAGGGGTGTATTTATAGGTGTTGGAAGACCCTAGGTCGAATTTAGCTTGGAGTGGAAGACAAGTCAAAGACTCTCAAATTCGTAGCTCTTAGAAGGTAAGATTCTACTGATTTGATTTGGTCATATCTTTTTCAATACTTATCCGTTTGAGAAGTTCCAATATATGAAACCACTTGTATTGGAAAGCTCTTTCTATTGGTGCAGACCACTCGTCCAGAATCCTAGCCAATCTTTTATTATGATTTAATTCCTAAAACGTGGCTGGATTTCAGATTTCAAAAGGCAGCTTTATCTTTTCCTCCTTTAAATAAATCTTTACCAAATCTTCTTATTTCCATGTAAATCTTCTTTCCTTTCATCTTTATCTTGACTTGGCCTCTAAGTAATTACCATTTATCTCTTAAAGCTTCACATTAAATAAATAATTAAACCGCATATGCTTAAAAAGAATAAATCAATAAATCAAGAAATCAAAATAGGAAAGTGTACTCTAAAAATAGAAACTCGACTCAAAATAATTTCCTAACACTCTAAAATACACTAAGACTTTATTCTCACTTTTTCTCCTTGGATTGGTCTTTCATGAAATTCAAGAACCAATTAACTTTGCATTAAAAATAGTCAAATTTACGCACAAAAGCTCAGATTCTGCAAATAGTTAATTTCCACGGGGAGAAAGTGCAATATGATCAAATAAGCCTAAAAGTCTATCAAACAAGTCATTTATTCACCTAAAAGGATGTCTCCAAGGGGCTAATAATTAGAACAAATCGGGAGACATCAAGACCCCAAACTCAAACCTTTGTCGTCCCGACAAAGTAAAATAAAAACAAAGGATCTTTTAGGTGAACGCAGAAGGTAGAATCTAGTAAATAATCCCAAAGCAAAGCTTAAAACAAATTTCATATAGTCTAATCTAGGAATTAATATACACCTACACTTATCATGCAAAATCAAATACAAACCAATATCAATCCAAAAATTAATTTCACAATGCTAGAAGGTTACGCTTATTACTTATCTCAAGATGGTGGCTATAGGGTGTTCCTTGATCCTTACTTGTGTTGAATGTTCCACTTAGAATACTCCCTATTAACTCACTGTGCATCTAGGAATCACGAGGTCTTTACGGTTTTAGCGTAGGCTGAAGGACGGTATGGTATGTATATTTGGTAAATTTGAAGTGAGCTTGTGGCTCTCTCCTCACTTACCATCAACAAAACTGTCCAAGAGCTTGAGTTTACACTCGAATTACGTTCTCACTCAACCCAATTGACGCGCTTAATTAGCGTCCCCAAATTAACCCAATAAGCACTAAGGATGATTCACTTAAAAATTTCCACTTTGCCGGTCCGAATATGTATATTCTTTTCAAATCATTCGTTTTTTCTTATAGCTATGACTCTCTTTTTAATGTTGAGATATCATGCTATTTTTCACAGTTATGCCTATTCATAACTTGAGCTCGAAGCTTCTTTTCCATTCACTATTACCCCGGCAAAGGGTTACAATATAATAAACCTGTGAATCATCATCATGTAAAGCACAAAGCATCATTGATAAGCTCAAAACTCCCAATCCCAATGTAAATTCCCATATGGTGGACCCACCACCCCAAACTCAAGCTCAAGACAGGAAGTCTCAGGATCGTGATTCAAGTGCGGGTCATATGGTCATGCCTAACAATCTAAAGGGATATTGGCTTATCATGTGGCGACAAAAGAAAGGCTTAAAGGCTAAAAATTTGTCTAAGAAGGATAAAATTAATTCAGGGATAGACAGCCAAAAAGGATTCAAAGGGCTAACAAAGAACTGCCTCTATCATTTTCCTATTTACACAACTTGTCTCTAGTTCATACCTAAGTGGGTTCTCTACTCATTTAGATCTCACGTTCTACAAACCACCTATTATCCTTAAGCACAAGTTTACTTCTTTTGCATTGTTCATTAATTCTTCCTCTCAATTATTTCATATTTGCATGCAATCAAAGTTCAGTTTACACTAACTCCTAAAGTCAACTATTTTCTATCATTAATTCACAAAAAGCATGCTTGATGGGGGCATTTAAAATACTCTACAGTCATCGCAACCCTAAGATTAAAGCATGTAAATCACAAAAAAAATTGGGATGAGGCAACGAACCCCACCCCAAACTCAAAAGTGAGTCGTGTCCCCACGACTCGAAAAAGACTCAATAAAGCAATAAAATTAAACTAAACTATCTAACTAGTGCCTACCATCAATTAAGAAGAAGAATTAGAACGGGGTACCTGGCCATAAAGATCCATCATATCCTCCTCTGAAGAGGAAGAATTTTTATCAATATCCATGTTCAAAGTTACCTTGTCCTTTGTTGAATTCATCTTGGCAATTTCCTCCCATAGTGCTAAGACTTGTTTTCTTAGATGATCAATTTGTTGTTGATGTTTGATAGCCCATGGGGGTGTGTAAGAATTATTCAGAGAAGAGGAAGAAGAACCTTGATCTTGGATTGGTGTCTTTTCTTTAGGCTTTGATTGTACCTTTATTCCAGCTGTGAATTTCTTGTGTTGTGGTGGTGCAGGTGCCTTTTCTTCATGTTGTTCAGTAGGCTCATCAAGATTGATGGCCTTATCAATTGTGGAACCAGGCAAATTCTTGTTCTTCCCAAGGACACAACACTTCCTCTTATAATCCATAGCATCTGTTATGTTCGTCATGGTTGAATTGACCCCAAACTCAAGTTTATACCAAGGATAGAATAAAGTTAAGAAAACTTGGTATAGCTTGAGTTTCTTGCTTGGATTAGATGAAGGAAGTTGTTTTCTTGATGAATCTTGGAAGAACTCTTGAAAGCTTGATGATCTTGATTGTGTTTAATGGTGTTTTGTGATGAATTTGATGGAGAGGTTATGTTTATGGAGGATGGAGGAGAGATTTAATTATGTTAATGTGTTTGTTGTGGAGGTTTAATCAAGCTTCAAGGTGTTTTTATAGGGTTGGGAGCTGGAAAATTCGTGTGGAAGAGGCTAGGGTTTATTCCTTAAGGTTAGAAGTTGACTGGGCTTCGAACTCTTCACAAACCGCCTGGCGCGGTGCATCCCTGCGGTGCATGGGTAGTCCGCGGGGTACACCGCAGCGCTGTTGGTTTGATTTTTCTCGCTTCTGTCTTGACCCCGTGCTAGCACCCCGTGGTACGGGTTTTTGCCCTATGATGCAGGGGTGCGGTGCATGGGTTAGTCCGCACGTTCTCCGTCAAAAAACCCGCGGTACATACCCCGTGGCACGCGTTTTGGGCGTGCGGTATAAGGCGCGGTGCACCGCGGCAATCAGCTTCGTTTTTTTCTTGCTTCTGGATAAGACCCGTAGTGCGCAACCCGTGGTACGGGTTTTTGGGGCGCGGTACATCCCTGCGGTATAGGGGGTACACCGCGGGGGTAGTCCGCGCCAGCCTTGAATTCTCCAAAAAAATTTCCTAGTATCCCAAACTCGATTCCTGCACTATCAACACAATACCCTTCTCATTTCTTTAAAAAGTAGACACTAAAACTTGACACTAACTTAGAAATATACACTAGGAATTGAAAAACTTAAAGCAATAAACTAATATACAATGAATTGGCTTTTGTTTAACGTCGTTAAGCTCGACGGGTTACCTCTCGCATCTATTCAGCTTCAAGGAGGTACATGACCTCCCCCGGATGTGGATCCACCATGCGATTAGTATCCTCGCCTCCATGATAGATTTTCAAACGATGACCATTCACCATAAAGGTGCGGTGTTCAGTTGGATGCTCAATCTCTATAGCTCCATGAGGCGTAACCTTGGTCACAATGTAAGGACCAGACCACTTCGATCTCAACTTCCCCGGATAATTGCTGAACTTGGAGTTGTATTTTAGGACCCTTTGTCCCACTTCGAATGTCTTTCCACGGATACGATTATCATGCCACCTCTTCGTGTTTTCTTTGTAAAGCTTCGCGTTCTCATAAGCATGTAATCGAAACTCATCAAGTTCATTCAGCTTCATCATACAATTCTCCGCAGCTAAGGTTGGATCCATATTCATCTCCGCAATTGCCCAATAGGCACCCATTTCATGTTCAAGGGGTAAGTGACAAGCCTTACCATAAACAATACGATACGGAGATGCACCCACAGGTGTCTTGAACGCAGTACGATAAGCCCACAATGCATCATCTAGCTTCATAGACCAATCCTTCCTTGTAGGGCCAACAGTCTTTTCCAGAATAGATTTTACCTCTCGATTAGAGACCTCAGCTTGACCATTGGCTTGTGGATGATACGCAGTAGATACACGATGTCTCACACCATACTTCTCTAGAACTGTCTTCAGATATTTGTTCACAAAGTGTGAACCTCCATCACTGATAATAAGTCGAGGTGTCCCATGTCTAGTGAAGATGTGTGATTTTAAGAATTTAATCACTACTCACGAATCATTAGTTGGTAGAGCTACAGCCTCTACCCATTTAGACACGTAATCAACAGCTAGTAGGATGAAAGATTTCCGTTAGATGGTACAAAAGGACCCATGAAATCAATACCCCATACATCAAATATCTCAACTTCAAGCACATTATTACGCGGCATCTCATCCCTCTTGGATATATTACCAGTAAACTGGCATCTATGACATTTCTGAACGTACTCATGACAATCCCTATGTAAAGTAGGCCAATAAAAACCGGATTGTAGTACCTTAGCAGCTGTGCGGTCTCCTTTGAAGTGTCCTCCGTATGGCGAATCATGACAACCCGCAACCACTGCCCAAGCTTCTTTCTCAGGTATGCATCTCCTCACCATTTGATCACTACACATTTTGTAGAGGAAGGGATCCTCCCAAAAGAACTGTTTAGCACGATGGATCAATCTTTTCTTGTCTTGTGATGTGGCTCCTTGAGGAAAGTTACCACTCACAATAAGATTCACAATGTCAGCATACCAAGGAGTACCATCATGTATAGCAAAAAAACTCTCATCAGGAAACTCTTCTCGAACCAACTCAGGATTATTATTAAGTTCTGAACCTTCAAGACGTGACAGATGATCTGCAACCTGATTATCACAACCCTTTCGATCTCGGATTTCTAAGTCAAACTCTTGCAACAATAACACCCATCTGATTAAACGCGGCTTAGCATCTTACTTTTCCATAAGGTATCTAATTGCAGAATGATCAGTAAAAACAACAACTTTCGCCCCAAGAAGATAGGAACAAAATTTGTCGAATGCATATACTACAGCTAGTAGCTCTTTCTCAGTTACAGTATAATTCACTTGAGCACTCGTAAAGACTTTACTAGCGTAGTAGATGGAATGAAATACCTTATCTTTTCGTTGTCCCAGAACAGCACCCATAGCAAGATCACTAGCATCACACATAACTTCAAACGGAATCTTCCAATCAGGGGGTAATACAATAGGTGCAGAAATAAGCTTCTCCTTAATCTGTTGAAAAGCCATCATGCAAGCTTCATCAAAAAGGAATTTGGCGTCCTTTTCAAGTAAGTTACATAATGGTTTAGAGATCTTGGAGAAATCCTTGATGAAACGTCGGTAAAAACCAGCATGACCTAAGAAACTTCTCACCCCTTTAACAGAAATTGGAGGGGGAAGAGTTTTAATTACCTCAATCTTTGCGCGATCAACTTCCAAACCCGAACTCGAAACCTTGTGTCCTAACACTATACCTTCATGAACCATAAAGTGACATTTTTCCCAGTTCAAAACCAAATCAGTTTCCTTGCATCTAACCAACACCTTCTCCAAGTTTCGTAAACACTCGTCAAAGTTATAACCAAACACAAAGAAATCATCCATAAATACTTCAAGGAAATCATCGATCATGTCCCAGAAAATCGCCATCATACATCTTTGAAAAGTAGCAGGTGCATTACATAATCCAAATGGCATCCTTCGAAAGGCAAAGGTACCAAAAGGACATGTAAAAGTGGTCTTGTGTTGGTCTTTTGGATCTACATAAATCTGATTATATCCTGAATACCCATCCAAAAAGCAATAATATTCTCTACCAGCTAGCTTGTCTAACATCTGATCAATAAAAGGAAGAGTGAAGTGATCTTTTCTAGTGGCCTTGTTCAACTTACGGTAATCCATACACACTCTCCAACCAACAACGGTCCTTGACGGTATGGCTTCATTCTGTTCATTCAAGATGGTAGTAATACCACCCTTCTTTGGTACGTGATGTCTCCCTAATTGTTCTTATTTTCGACCCTTGGGAGACATCATTTTTGGTGTTTATTTACTTAAATTGATAGACTTTTGGACTTAATATGCAATAATCCGGAATTACCTTTTTATTTCTAGCATTTTTAATTTATTAAACTTTTGCGCGTAATATTGGTATTTTTAGTGTAAAGTTTACAGGTTTTAGATGTTAGCTAGGAGAGGAATCCGAGGAGAAAGTCAAAGATCGTGAATTAAGAGTCAAGACTTGAAGATAAATCCCGAAGATATTATTTTTAGAGCTGAAAATCCATTTTCCAGGCCATAGATTGCTGATTTCGAGGTGCTTAAGCGCTGATTTAGCTGTTGACCTTTGAAGAGAAATCATTCCTTATCGAGTTACGGAACTTTAGAAACTGGAATGAGGTCAATCGGAGTTGTAACGCATCGGGAAAAGCCGTTTTAGTGAAGGTGTATCAGCAGTTACGGGATTTTGGGCTTGGAAATTGGGCTTGGACATTTAATTAGTCTTTTATTTTCTGGTCCAAGCCCTAGAACGATTTTATGCTTATAAAAAGAGGTCTGGACTTCTATTTTTCACACAATTCACATTCCACAAGATTAAACACCAGAGAGAAGCAACAGAAGGAAGAAAGAAGAAGCTACAAGAGCTGGAGTGGGTCTATAGCTCCGTTCGTAGTCATTCCAATTCCGGAAATTAGGTTCTTTTCGTATTTTAATTTTGTAAACAATATGAATTCCAATTCTTTTAATTTAGTTTTTAATTTTAATATGAGCTAAGCTTTCAATAGTGCTTGAGAACAAACAATTGGTGATTCTTAATTTTATGAAATAACGAATGTTGAATTTGGGTTTATGCTAAATTAAATTAGATTGGGTTTATTACTCTTTTCGATAATTTGTGATTATTTACTGATTTTAGAGTCGCGAACTAAAATTAGGTATTAGTATCTAAGCTATTCCATATATGTGGCGTGTGGATCATCCTGACGGGGGGTTTAGGTATAGAATTAATTATTCAATCTAGGATAAAAGCTATTGATTCTGACAAACTTAGCTAATTCTAGGGCCAATGAGGTAAAACACTTAATCATCCAACGGTGGATCATATTTACCCTGACGGGACTAGTGACACTTTAGGATCGCCTTATAGTCCACCATGACGGGGGTATAAGGAATTTAGAATCCCGACCATTGTAATTGACCAATTTAGCCCTTAAACAACATAAGTTAGGAAGTAAGATTAGGAGGATCCTTGCGTTCTCAAGTACTACATCTCATATTGCGTTTTCACTTATTTTACCTGCGTCTTAGCTTTACTTGCATTTTATTATTTGTCTTTCATTTAGTAGTTTTAATAAACAAAACCAAACAAACATTTTATTATCTTTTACTTTCATAAGTGCATCAATCACTACTTGCTAAACATTGTGATCAACCATCCGTCCTTGGAACGAATCTGTATTATCATACATACTACTTGGGACAACCGTACACTTGCGGTTGTGGTTCGATTAGCATTTGCATTTAATTTTTAGAACACACAAAGGACCACCAAGTTTTTGGCGCCGCTGCCGGGGACGGTAGCGTGTGACCACGGTGTTTATCCTTTAGTGATAAGTGCATTTATTTTATTTTATCAGTTTTACGCTTTTTGTTTGTTAGCTTTTTCAGGTTTTTAGGTTTGGTGTATGCGAAGAAGGCTATTCAAGGATCTAGAGCCAGCACCTCCGATCCTTAGTAATCCAGAATCGTTGATCAGACTTGCGAACAGAAGAAGAAGAGAACGAGAAGCTTTAGAAGTAGAAGAATTAAGTAACAGAATGGAGAATATCAATCTTCAAGGTCAACAGAATGGACAAGGCCAGTTAGATGCAAATGGCCAACCTTTAGCTCCAGGCGTTATTCCTCAAGTTCAACCACTAAATCCTAATCCTCCAGTCCAGATAGTGATGAATCATGATCCGTGGTTCACTAATGTCCCTCCAGAAGTTCCATTCCGCGCTCCAGCTATAGGAGTAGGTGCTCCAGATATTGATGTTCCGAGATTCCGTCCAGATTCGGGTATGCTAGCTCAGTTCCAAAACTTTGGAAATTTTCGCGGAAGACCATCGGAAGATCCTCTTAGAGCGGTACAGAAATTCAAACAGATATGTGATTCTTATATCACACAAGGGGTTTCAAGAGAACAGATGTATTTTGCTGCTTTCAAATTCTTTGTCATTGATGGAGCAAGTGAATGGCACGATACGCAAGATCCTACGAGGATTACTAATTGGGACCAATTAGAAATTGCTTTCTTTGACAGGTATTACCCAAGTAACATGAGGTTAGATGCTGAACTAGAATTGACACAATTCCGTCAAGAGTATGAGGAAACTGTGGGTAAGAGTTGGACAAGATTTCAGATGTGTTTGCGTAAAGTTCCCAATCATGGCTTTTCAGAACAACAACAGTTAAAGATCTTTTATAGAGGCCTTGATGGAATTTCAAGAGAGAAGTTGGATACGCTATGTGGAGCAGGTTTTCTTCAAGTTCAACCCGCTCATGCCAAGATCATCTTAGAGAGAACAGTCAAGAATGAAGTTGGGTGGAGCTCAGTGAGAACACCAGTCAAGGGAGTAAATAATGTTGACATGGAAGAGAAATTTGCTACGTTTGAAAATAAGATCCAGAATACCATAGAGCAACAATTGAAGCAGCTTACTCTAGCTGTGAAAGAAGGATTTTCGGGTAAGAAGGTAGCTGTGCATGCTGCACAAGAGGTTTATATGTGTTCAATTTGTAAGGTAGATGATCATGATGAGGAAAGTTGTCCGAATAACCAAGAATCAGTGAATTTTATGTCCAATAGAGGTAATTTCAATTCAAGTGGTAATGGATATCAGCCTAACAGAAACCATCCTGGGTTTCAATACTCAAATCCTAATGGGGCAGCCAATCCTACTTACGCGTATCAGCCGCGTCCTCAAGGCAACAACTATAATCCAAGACCACACAACAATCATCAAGGAGGACAGAATCAAAACAATTATGTACAAAGACAAGCTCCTCAGAATACCTACGATGAGAATTTAAACCAGAAGGCTCTACCTGCCCATCCACAAGAAGGAGTAATTACCCTTCAGAAAACCGTTGAAAATTTGATTGCTCTTCAAACACAAGCTTTGGAACGTCAGAACGCAGCTGAAGCAAATATGAAGATTTTCCAGAATCAGCTAAGTCAAATTAATAAACAGCTAAATCAGCGTCCACAAGGGCAACTTCCTAGCGATACGGAAAATCCAACACAACGTGAAGATTGCAAGGCTGTTACATTAAGAAGTGGTAAGAACCTCCCTCCACCTCCTTTTCCCGTTATGAAAGAGAAAGAAGTTCCAAGAAAAGAAAAGGAAGTGGGTGAGAAAGAGAAAGAGAATGAGAAAGATAGTGAGGTTGAAGAAATCGAAAGACCAAGAGAAGTTCTGAAAAAGAAAGATGAAATTGTAAGCAATCGCCCTCCACCACCGTTTCCATCGCGAGTTCAGAAAAAGGGTGATATGGGTGATTTTCAGAAATTCTTTAATAGGGTGAGGGGTCTAAGTATTAATATTCCGTTATTAGAGGCAATTCGAGATATTCCTAAGTATACGAAGTTTTTGAAGAGGGCCTCACTAACAAAAGGCCTTATTGTGATAATGAGATGATTGGCCTTCCGGAAGAGTGTAGCGCGATTTGCCAGAGTAAATTACCTCCGAAGTTAGTTGATCCGGGGAGTTTCACGATTCCCATATCGATTGGAGAAGAATGGAAGGGAAAGGCGCTATGCGATTTGGGGGCAAGCATCAACTTGATGCCCAAGTCAGTCTTTGATAAGCTTAAAATTGGAAACGCAAGACCTACCTCTATGGTGTTGCAAATGGCGGACAGGTCTCTTGCTCATCCTGAAGGCCGCATTGAGGATGTTCTTGTTAAGGCAGGTACACTTATATTTCCTGTTGATTTCGTAATTCTTGAATACAATGCAGATAGAAATGTCCCCATTATTTTGGGTAGACCCTTCCTAGCTACAGGGAGGACATTGATCGATGTAGAGAATGGCGAATTAACGATGAGGATACAAGATGAGGAAGTGAAATTCAATGTATTTCGAGCTATGAAATTCCCAGATTCTCAGGAAGATTGTTTCAGAATGGATGTAGTAGAGCAAGCATCGCAAGAGGTATTTAATTGCTTAAATTTTGATGATATCTTGCAGGCTGCTTTGACATTAGATTCACCTGAGATGATGGAGGAGCTTACCGAAACAGTGGCAGCTCTAAATTCTGAAAATCCGAAGTATAGGCGTCTTGCCTATGAACCTGTGAGAGAACCGGGGGAGATTATTCCTAAAAAGAAGCCTTCAATTGAATCTCCTCCGGAGTTGGAAGAAAAACCATTGCCAGCACACTTGAGGTATGCTTATTTGGGTACTAATGAAACTCTACCTGTTATTGTTTCAGCTAATTTAACAGGTCCTCAAGAAGATAAACTGTTGCGTGTGTTAAGAGCCAACAAAGAAGCAATAGGTTGGACAATTGCTGATATCAAAGGCATTATTCCATCCTATTGTCAACACAAAATCATACTAGAAGATGTTAATGCACGCTCAGTTGAAGGTCAGAGAAGATTAATGCCAGCCATGAAGGATGTGGTGAAGAAGGAGGTGATTAAGCTTTTAGATGCGGGGATTATTTATCCCATTTCGAGTAGTGAATGGGTGAGTCCAGTTCAGTGTGTACCGAAGAAAGGAGGAATTACAACAATTCTTAATGATAAAACGAAGCGATTCCTTCAAGAACGGTAGTTGGATGGAGAGTTTGCATGGATTACAGAAAGCTGAATAAGGCCACCAGAAAAGATCATTTCCCTTTGCCCTTCATCGATCAAATGTTAGATAAATTTGCCGGAAGAGAGTACTATTGCTTCTTGGATGGTTACTCCGGGTACAATCAGATTTACGTGGCTCCAGAAGATCAACATAAGACTACCTTTACATGCCCATTTGGTACTTTTGCATATCGCAGAATGCCATTTGGGTTGTGTAACGCTCCCGCTACTTTTCAAAGGTGTATGATGGCCATCTTCTGGGACATGATAGATAATTTCCTTGAAGTGTTCATGGATGATTTCTCCGTGTTTGGTGATGATTTTGATATATGTTTGGATAACTTGGAGAAAGTGTTAGTGAGATGCAAGGAAACAGATTTGGTGCTCAACTGGGAGAAGTGTCATTTCATGGTTCGCGAAGGTATTGTTCTGGGTCACAAAGTTTCGAGTGTTGGTTTAGAGGTTGATAGAGCAAAGATAGAGGTAATTAAAACTCTTCCCCCTCCTGTTTCTGTTAAAGGGGTAAGGAGTTTTCTTGGCCATGCTGGCTTTTATAGGCGTTTTATTAAGGATTTTTCTAAGATTGCTAAACCGTTATGCAACTTATTCGAAAAGGATTGCAAATTCCTTTTTGATGAAGCTTGCTTAGCGGCCTTCAAAGCAATCAAAGAAAAGCTTATTTCTGCTCCTATAGTGTTACCTCCAGATTGGAATTTACCGTTTGAAGTTATGTGTGATGCGAGTGATTTGTGTATGGGAGTTGTATTAGGACAGAGGAAAGAGAAGGTTTTTCATTCGATTTACTATGCTAGTAAAACTTTTAGTGGTGCTCAGATTAATTACGCAGTTACAGAAAAAGAGTTGCTAGCAGTTGTATATTCGTTTGATAAATTTCGCTCCTATCTTCTTGGAGCGAAAGTTATTGTTTATACAGATCATTCCGCGATCAGATTTCTTATGGAAAAGAAAGATGCGAAACCAAGGTTAATCAGATGGGTGTTATTGCTTCAAGAGTTCGATTTAGAGATCAAAGATAGAAAGGGTTGTGAGAATCAGGTTGCAGATCATCTATCACGTTTAGAGGGTTCAGAGATGAATAGTGGTACTGAAGCAGTTAGAGAAGAGTTTCCTGATGAGAGTTTATTCGTTGTTCGCGATTATGAGGCTCCGTGGTATGCAGATATTGCAAATTTAGTGGTGAGTGGTGTCTTTCCTGAAGGTTCTACTTATCAAGAAAGAAAGAGGTTAGCTCATCGTGCTAGACAGTTCTTTTGGGAGGATCCGTTCCTCATAAAGTTTGTGCTGACCAAATGATACGAAGATGTGTAGCAAGGGAAGAGACTCAAGCCATTATAGCTGGATGCCATGATTCATTATATGGAGGACATTTCAAAGGAGACAGAACTGCTGCAAAGGTATTTCAATCAGGTTTTTACTGGCCTTCTCTTATAAAAGATTGTCATGAATATGTTAAGAAATGTACGAGATGCCAGTTTACCGGAAACATATCTAAGAGGGATGAGATGCCGCGTAATAATGTGTTAGAGGTTGAGATATTCGATGTGTGGGGCATAGACTTTATGGGTCCCTTCGTTCCTTCAAATGGTAACCTCTATATCTTATTAGCTGTTGATTATGTATCTAAGTGGGTAGAAGCGGTGGCTTTACCTACTAATGATTCACGAGTGGTGATCAAGTTCTTGAAATAACATATTTTCACTAGACATGGTACACCTAGAGTGATTATTAGCGATGGAGGATCTCATTTCGTTAATAAATATCTGAAGACTATTTTTTAGAGAAATATGGAGTCAGACACCGTGTATCTACTGCGTATCATCCCCAATCCAATGGTCAAGCTGAAGTTTCGAATCGTGAAGTCAAGTCAATCCTAGAGAAAACCGTTGGTCCTACAAGAAAAGATTGGTCAATGAAGTTAGATGATGCGTTGTGGGCCTATCGTACTGCGTTTAAGACTCCAGTTGGTGCATCTCCCTATCGTATGGTGTATGGTAAGGCTTGTCACTTACCTTTAGAGCTTGAAATGGGTGCCTATTGGGCGATTGCGCAGTTGAACTTAGATCCTATCTTAGCCGGAAAGAATCGTATGATGAAGCTTAATGAACTTGACGAATTCCGATTGCATGCTTATGAAAATGCTAAACTTTACAAAGAAAATACAAAGAAATGGCATGACAATCGGATTCGTCCAAAGAACTTTGAAGTGGGGCAAAAAGTATTAAAGTATAATTCAAAGTTCAGCAATTTTCCGGGTAAGTTAAGATCTAAGTGGTCAGGTCCATACATAGTGACCAAAGTTACACCTCATGGGGCGATAGAAATAGAACATCCGCTAGAGAACCGTACCTTTATGGTTAACGGTCACAGATTGAAGATATACCATGGAGGTGAAAATACCAATCGCTCGGAAGATCCACATCCCGGGGAGGTCATGTATCTCCTCGAGACTCCTTAGAAGCGTGAGGTAACCCGTCGAGCTTAACGACGTTAAACAAAAGCCAATTACTTGTATATTAGCTGAGTTTTTACATTTTTGCAATTTAGATTAGTTTGATTTTCGTAATTTTATTGTTTTTATTAAGAAATGAGGAAGGGTAGTTGTTTTTGATGATTTCAGGGGTAAAAAGGACTTGAGTTTGGGGTCGATTTGGCGAAAACAGAAGAAAAATTGGTTGGAGGTCCAGGAGAAACCGGGAACCCGGTTTTGGAGCTGGTACCAACCATTTTAACGCAACACTTGGCGTTTTGGGGTAATGTCACAGCGTCGGAACCGGGAACCCGCATTTGGCAAAACCGGGTACCCGGTTTTGGTGCTGTGATTTCTGAAAATCCCTGACCCAGCGTCTTGGTGGCTTGCGTTTTCGTGCGTTTTGATTCGCGCCATCGACACAAATCCGGGTACCCGCATTTGGCAGAACCGGGTACCCGGTTTCGGAGCTGTAAACACCCAAAAGTTCTGACCCGGCGTTTTGAGTTGCTGCGTTTTGGCGCGTTTTGATTCGCGCCAGCGAGAAAATCCGGGAACCCGCATTCCACAGAACCGGGTACCCGGTTTCGGCGAAGAAAATCCCTGACCCCGCGTCTTGGGGTCCAGCGTTTTGGTGCGTTTTGAAAAAAAAAAATAAGTCCAAAATTGATTTTTCCGCGCCGTCACAGCGACGCGGAACCGGGAACCCGGTTTGAAAGCTGTGAGAGGCGGTTTTGGGTATTTTAACCTAGTTTTCTTAGCCTCTTTTGCAAGTATTTACCTAAAACGCACAAATAGCCTCCCCACCTCCGAAATTCATCAACCAAAACACTATATATCATCAAATCCTACCCTCTTTCACCACAAAAACATAAGATCAACTCACCTCCTCTCCAAAATAACATCAAATCCTTAGTTTTTCCCAAGATTCTTCTTCACCTAATTCCTTAAATTAAACCCAATTCTTTCTTCTCCCATACAAATTAACCAAGACCCATCTCATATTTCACCTAGTTCTTAAATTCTTAAACCTCAAAACATCAAAATTCTAAACTTTTCCCTAAGTTTTTCATTATTTGAAGTTTTGAGTTTGGGGTGAAAAGAGATGACTAACAGAACCGGTGATTTCCGAAGAATTGCTCCTAGAAGAAAGACCACCATTGGTGGTTCACAAGAACAAGCTATTGAGATTCCTGATTCGCGTCCTAAACGAAAAATTGACGAAGTTAAGCTTGATTCTAACAGAAAAGAAATCACAGGTCTAAAGAGAAGATTGATTGATGAGATTGAAAGTGAGAAGGAACCAGAAGAGGAAATTGCGAAGAACATTGAGAAGGAAACTGAACAAGAGATTCCGGATGCACCCGTTCAAAAACCTCCGCGTATGAAGATGTGGGCCCACAAGCCTAAGAGGGTTTACACTTGTTGGAATACTCAGGTTCGTGAAAGAATTGAATTTTTGAAATTTGGTGAGGAGAAGAATTTTCCTAAGGGTATTATGAGTAGTGATTACAAGGAATATGCTGTGACATGTACTAAGTTTGGTTGGAAAGAGTTACAAGAAAGGAAGCTTGAGTTTATTCCTACTTTTGTGCGAGAATTTTACGAAGGTTTAGCTACCTCCCATGATGCCATTGATATCCGCAAAAAGGTAGTTCCTTTCTCTATTGAACGTATCCGAAAATCATTGAAACTACCCAACTTTTCTGGAACATGCCCCTTCCAAGAAACTCTTAATGACCCTTCTTTTGATTTTGAATCCCTTTGGGGGACCGTGCTTGTTAATGGGACTAGCCCAATTCCTGAAGGTGAAAGGTATCCTGGACAGTTTTACAGCAGTAGTTTGACACCTCGTGCTAAGGTTTGGTCTCGTTTCATAATACCCACTTTCTTTGGTATTAAACACACTTCCGAGTTGAAGAAGGAGCACATATTTGTTATTAAGTGTATTTTGGAGGAGAAACCATTTGATGTTGCCAAGATCATTTATGATACAATCATGGAGTTCGCGAAATCACCAATGAAACAACAAAATCTGAAGTTTCCTTGTACTATTACTCTGTTGTGTCTAGACGCAAAGATTCCGCGTAAGAACGCAGATATTGACATTGTTTCAGTTGGTGTGAGTATAGCTTTGAGCACAATAAAGAACATCCATGAAGAGGCAACACGAGCTACAAGAAGTCCAAGAACTCCTCAATCAAAGAAAGCGAAAACTGTACCTGAGTTGGAAGCGAAGATTCAGGTGTTGGAAGAGAATCAGGAGAGGATGATTGCTACCTTGGGAAACGTTACGTAAGAATTGGACCTGCTTCGAAATTTAATCCTAGGCGTAAATACACTTCAAAGCGCGATTTATGATGCTGTTACGCGAGATAAAGGTCCAGAACGCAACACCGATAACTAGCCTCGCGCTGGTTAAGATACGTTTTCTAAACTTTCCTCTTAGTGTATATTAGTTTAAATGCTTTATTGAGTCTTTTCGAGTCGTGGGGACACGACTCATTTTTGAGTTTGGGGTGGGGTTCGTTGCCTCATCCCAATTTTTATGTGTTATTTGCTTTATTTGCTTTCAATAAAAGAATTTTCGGAGTTGCGTTTGACTGTAGAAATTTTTAAATATCCCTTTAAGCATACTCTTGACAAATCTATGATAGTAAATAGTGGACTTTAGGGATTGATATAAAACGCACTTACAATTGCATGCGAACATAGGTAATTGATAGGAAAAATTAATGAACAATGCAAATGAAGTAAGCTTGTACTCAAGGAATATGTTTGGTGTGTAGAACGTGAAATCCTAATTAGTAGAGAACCCACCTAGATATGAACTAAAGACAAGCTATGTACTTAGGAAAATGATAGGGGCAGTTCTTTGTTAGCCATTCGTGCCTTTTTAGCCTTCTATCCCTTGTATTAATTATTATCCGTCTTAGCCCACTTTGAGCCTTTAGCCTTTTCTTTGTAGCCACGATATAAGCCATTATCCCTTAGATTATTAGGCATGACCATATGACCCGCACTTGAATCACAATCCTGAGACATGTCTCGAGCTTGAGTTTGGGGTGGTGGGACCACATATGGGGAATTTAATGGGTTGGGATCGATGTGCTTTGTATTGTAGCACAATTGCAGATGATATATACTTGTAACCCTTTGCCGGGAATGAAGAAAAATGAAAAAGAAAGAAAAAAAAAAAAAATTTGAAAAATCATACAGTAGGAACCGGGAACCCGGATTCGTCAAAACCGGGAACCCGGTTTGCTCCTGTACAAAAAAAAAAAAAAAAAGAAAAAGAGAAAAGAAAAGAAAAAGAAAAATATGAATGAATAAAACATCCGGCAAAGTGGAATTTTCTGAAAATCATCTTATTGATAGTGGGTAGACATGGGACGCTAAATTAGTGCGTATATGGGTGAGTGAGAACATCTTTTTGAGCGTTAACTCAAGCTCGAGGACATTGTTGATGGTAAGTGAGGAGAGAGCCAAAAGCTCACTTCAAATTTACCAAATATACATCCACACCTGTCCTTAAGCCAATATTATAACCGTAAAGACCTCGTGATTCCTAAGTGCATAGTGAATTTATAATTCTGTTGATAGGGAATACACTAGGTGGAGCGTTCAAAGCGAGTTAGGATTAATGACCACCCTATAGCCATCATACAGAGATGAGTACAAGTGTAACCTTCAAGCATTGCGACTTTAATTTTATGATTGAGATTATTTATGTTTGATGTTGCATGATTAGTGTATGTGTATATTGGTTTCTAGAGTTTGCTATGTGAGATTTATTTTGAGAATTGCTTTAGGGTTTATTTGCTAGCTTCTATTTGTTTATACGCTTACTTCTACCCCTTTGTTTTGTTTTACTTTGTCGGGACGACAAAGGTTTGAGTTGGGAGTCTTGATGTCTCCCTAATTGTTCTTATTTTCGACCCTTGGGAGACATCATTTTTGGTGTTTATTTACTTAAATTGATAGACTTTTGGACTTAATATGCAATAATCCGGAATTACCTTTTTATTTCTAGCATTTTTAATTTATTAAACTTTTGCGCGTAATATTGGTATTTTTAGTGTAAAGTTTACAGGTTTTAGATGTTAGATAGGAGAGGAATCCGAGGAGAAAGTCAAAGATCGTGAATTAAGAGTCAAGACTTGAAGATAAATCCCGAAGATATTATTTTTAGAGCTGAAAATCCATTTTCCAGGCCATAGATTGCTGATTTCGAGGTGCTTAAGCGCTGATTTAGCTGTTGACCTTTGAAGAGAAATCATTCCTTATCGAGTTACGGAACTTTAGCAACTGGAATGAGGTCAATCGGAGTTGTAACGCATCGGGAAAAGCCGTTTTAGTGAAGGTGTATCAGCAGTTACGGGATTTTGGGCTTGGAAATTGGGCTTGGACATTTAATTAGTCTTTTATTTTCTGGTCCAAGCCCTAGAACGATTTTATGCTTATAAAAAGAGGTCTGGACTTCTATTTTTCACACAATTCACATTCCACAAGATTAAACACCAGAGAGAAGCAACAGAAGGAAGAAAGAAGAAGCTACAAGAGCTGGAGTGGGTCTATAGCTCCGTTCGTAGTCATTCCAATTCCGGAAATTAGGTTCTTTTCTTATTTTAATTTTGTAAACAATATGAATTCCAATTCTTTTAATTTAGTTTTTAATTTTAATATGAGCTAAGCTTTCAATAGTGCTTGAGAACAAACAATTGGTGATTCTTAATTTTATGAAATAACGAATGTTGAATTTGGGTTTATGCTAAATTAAATTAGATTGGGTTTATTACTCTTTTCGATAATTTGTGATTATTTACTGATTTTAGAGTCGCGAACTAAAATTAGGTATTAGTATCTAAGCTATTCCATATATGTGGCGTGTGGATCATCCTGACGGGGGGTTTAGGTATAGAATTAATTATTCAATCTAGGATAAAAGCTATTGATTCTGACGAACTTAGCTAATTCTAGGGCCAATGAGGTAAAACACTTAATCATCCAACGGTGGATCATATTTACCCTGACGGGACTAGTGACACTTTAGGATCGCCTTATAGTCCACCCTGACGGGGGTATAAGGAATTTAGAATCCCGACCATTGTAATTGACCAATTTAGCCCTTAAACAACATAAGTTAGGAAGTAAGATTAGGAGGATCCTTGCGTTCTCAAGTACTACATCTCATATTGCGTTTTCACTTATTTTACCTGCGTCTTAGCTTTACTTGCATTTGATTATTTGTCTTTCATTTAGTAGTTTTAATAAACAAAACCAAACAAACATTTTATTATCTTTTACTTTCATAAGTGCATCAATCACTACTTGCTAAACATTGTGATCAACCATCCGTCCTTGGAACGAATCTGTATTATCATACATACTACTTGGGACAACCGTACACTTGCGGTTGTGGTTCGATTAGCATTTGCATTTAATTTTTAGAACACACAAAGGACCACCAGTACGCATTGAACCGGACTCACCCATTCACTGCTAGCGATGGGATAGATGATTCCTGCGTCTAGCAACTTGATAACCTCTTTCTTCACCACTTCTTTCATAGCTGGCATTAATCTCCTTTGTCCTTCGATTGAGCGCGCATTTTCATCGTCCAGAATGATCTTGTGTTGACAATAGGAAGGATTAATACCTTTGATGTCAGCAATAGTCCAACCCATCGCCTCTTTGTTAGCTCGTAGGATGCGCAATAGTTTTTCTTCTTGAAGACCTGTTAAAGTAGCTGAAACAATAACAGGTAGAGTTTTGTTAGTACCTAAATACGCATACCTCAGGTGTGTCGGAAGCGGCTTTTCTTCTAATTTCGGGGGAGCTTCGATAGATGGTTTATTTTTAAGAACTATCTCCCCCGGTTCTCTGACAGGTTCATAAGTGAGACGCTTCTGTTCGGATATCCAGAGTTAAGAGCTGCCACTGTTTCGGCTAACTCTTCAATTGGTTTTGGTAAGTCAAGTGTTAGGGCAGCTTGCAAGATATCACCGAAGTTCATGTATTCCCATACTTCTCGTGTGGCTAAATCAATCATGTCCAATTGGAAACAGTCTTCTCGCAAATCTGGAAACTTCATTGCCCTAAACACGTTGAACTTTACCTCCTCGTCTTGGATTCGCATTGTCAATTCTTCGTTTTCTACATTAATAACAGTACGTCCCGTGGCTAGGAATGGTCGTCCCAAAATGATGGGGACATTCCTATCCGCGTCGTATTCAAGAATAACGAAATCGACAGGAAAAATTAAAGTACCTGCCTTGACGAGGACATCTTCTATACGTCCCACTGGATGTACGAGGGATCTGTCAGCCATTTGTAATACCATGGATGTCGGCCTTGCTTCTCCTATCTTCAACATTTAGAAAATTGATTTGGGCATGAGATTGATGCTCGCTCCCAAATCACATAGAGCTTTACCTTGCCACTCATTGCCAATGGAAATAGGAATTGTAAAACTCCCAGGATCAAGTAGTTTTGGTGGCAATTTGCTTTGGCATATGGCACTACACTCTTCAGGCAAACCTATCATCTCGTTCTCAAGGTGTGGTCTTTTGTTGGCGATGGCTCTCTTCAGGAATTTGACATATTTCGGCACGTCTCTAATGGCATGTAAGAATGGAATGTTAATATTAAGACCACGTACCACATTCAGGAATTTCTGATAGTCAGCCATATCGCCTTTCTTCTGAACTCTTGAGGGAAAAGGTGGAGGAGGACGGGTTACTGTAGTATCTGGCTTCTTTGGCTTTTCCGGAATCTTCTCCACTTCTATTACTTCAGGTTCATCTTCTTTCTCCCCCACATCTTTTACCGGTTTTTCCTTCACAGTCGTTTCTTTTTCTTTCATTACGGGAAAAGGAGGTGGTGGGAGGTTCTTACCACTTCTAAGTGTCACTGCATTACAATCTTCTTTTTGCTTAGGTTCTTCAGTGTCACTCGGTAATTGTCCTTGCTGACGTTGATTTAGTTGCTTATTTATCTGAGCCATCTGAGTTTCCATCAATTTAAGTGCTGCGGCTGTAGTTTGTTGAATTGTGATTAGTGTTGTCAAGGTTTGTTGAACATCTAGAGCACCTTCTTGAGGTTGAGCAGGTAAAGCTTTCTGGTTCATGGTTTCGGTATAAGCATCTTGAGGAGGCTGTCTCTGAGCTTGGTTTCCGTATGCTTGTCCACCTTGGTAGTTGTTCTGAGGTCTTGGTTGAAAGTTGTTTCCTTGGGGGCGTGGTTGATATGCATAGGTTGGATTAGCAGCCCCATTTGGATTTGAATACTGGAAACCCAGATGGTTTCTATTCGGTTGATAGCCTTGACCACTTGAATTGTAATTTCCTCGGTTGGATACGAACATTACGGATTCTGGATTGTTTTCACAGGTCTCCCAATCATGATCTTGTGTACCGCAGTTAGAACACCCATAAACTTCTTGTGTAACATTAACTTCCGCTCTTTTACTTGCAACACTCTTTGTAACGGCTATAGTAAGTTGTTTCAGTTGTTGCTCGAGTTTGTTTTCCATGGCGGTGAATTTTTCTTCAATTGACGCAGTATTTCCACCTCGAACAGGTGTTCTTACAGTGTTCCAACCAAGTTCATTTGTTACAGTTCTATTCAAAATAATCTTCGCATGAACTGGTTGTACCTGTAGGAATCCACCACCACAAAGCAAGTCTAGATCCTTTCTTGAAGAGCCATCACGTCCTCGGTAAAATATCTTCATTTGTTGAACTTCTGTGAGGCCATGATCAGGGACACTTCGTAAGCAAATCTGAAATCTCTTCCAACTTCTACCCAAAGTCTCGTCTTCCTCTTGTTTGAATGAAGTTAGTTCAACTTGCGCATCTAATCTCATATTCGTTGGGTAGTATCCATCGAAGAACGCGGTTTGTAATGCGTCCCATGTTGTAATTGTTCCGGGTTCTTGAGAATCATGCCACTCACTTGCTCCATCAATAACAAAGTATCTAAAATGAGCAAAATACATTTTCTCTTTAGTTACTCCTTGTGTAATATACGAATCGCAAATCTGCATGAACTTCTGTACAGCTCGGATTGGATCTTCGGTAGGTGCTCCTCGGAAATTGCCATAACTCTGAAACTGAGATAACATACCAGGATCGGGTCTGAATCTCTCGACATTAATATTTGCAGGGCCAATTCCGAGGGCAGGAACACGAAACGAAGCTTCTGCAGGGCCATTGACGAACCACGGATCATTGTTTCGAGCAACAGGAGCAGCTGGAGGGAGTTGATTTCCAACTTGACGATTGTCAACTGGGTCTTCAGCCATTGGTTCTTTTGCTAATTGCTCCTTTAACTCTTTTGCTTTAGCTTCTCTCTTTCTTTTGTTTGCTTCACGAACTAGGCTTTCGGCATTTGCAAGAATCACGATATCTTCACGCATAAACCAAAACCTGTAAACCTGAGAAAGAAAGAAAACCCAAAGCGTAAAACTGAAAAATAAAACAAAAAATAAAACTAACAATTAAACTACTAAAAGATTAACACCGGGGTCACACGCTACCGTCCTCGGCAGCGGCGCCAAAAAGTTGGTGGGTCCTGGTGTGTTATTAAATTAATGCGAAAGTAAAGGAACCACAATCACTGCAAGTGTACGGTTGTCCAAGTAATATTCGATAAATCGAGTTCGTTCGCAGGGACGGATTAGGCACAACTCAGGTATTAATCAAAGAGTAAGAGTAATTGCTTAACAGAAACAAATAAAGTAAAGATTTTTGTTTGGTTTTATAAATTAAGATGCAAATAAATTAAAGACTAAATTAAAAGAAAGCAAATAAAAGAGATTTGAAACTTCAGATGAGAAAGAGTACTTGATCCTCGCAAGGGTTTCACCTAATCTATCTAATTCATGTTTCTGTTTAAGGGCTAAACTGGTATTATTATGCTCGTCGGGACTCTAATATCTCCTAGCCCCCGTCAGGGTGGACCTAAGAGCTATCCTACGGTATTACAAACCCCGTCATGGTGAATATAAGCTACTTTCAGATGAATAATAATTTACCTCATTGGCTGCATGGTTAGTTAAGCCTGTCTAGGTCAATAACGGATACTATGCGTCTATTATCTAAGTCTGTAATTAAACCCCCTGTCAAGGTGATCCATACGCCACTATATGGAATAGCCTAATTACTATGAGTTAAGTTTGATTCATGACTTCAAAATTAGTAATTAAAACAAGATAATAGTCAACACAAAATACCTAGTCTAATTTAAACTATTAAATCCCAAATTCAGAAAACATAAATTAAACAGAATTAAGTTCAACCCATATAGTGATTCTCAAGTACTACAGAAATTAGTTCATAACGGAATGGAAAACTAAAACTAAATTAAATGAACTCATAATGTCGAATTACAAAAAGAAAATAAAGAACCTAAAGGTTAAGATGACTGATGATGGAAGAACAGGACTCCTCCAGCACTAGCTTCTCCTTGCCTTCTTGCTCTGACTTGTAAACCTTAAGCCTCTTGTGTAATTCTCTGAAGTGTGTGAAAGTAGGAGGTTAAGGGGTGTATTTATAGGTGTTGGAAGACCCTAGGTCGAATTTAGCTTGGAGTGGAAGACAAGTCAAAGACTCTCAAATTCGTAGCTCTTAGAAGGTAAGATTCTGCTGATTTGATTTGGTCATATCTTTTTCAATACTTATCCGTTTGAGAAGTTCAAATATATGAAACCACTTGTCTTGGAAAGCTCTTTCTATTGGTGCAGACCACTCGTCCAGAATCCTAGCCAATCTTTTATTATGATTTAATTCCTAAAACGTGGCTGGATTTCAGATTTCAAAAGGCAGCTTTATCTTTTCCTCCTTTAAATAAATCTTTACCAAATCTTCTTATTTCCATGTAAATCTTCTTTCCTTTCATCTTTATCTTGACTTGGCCTCTAAGTAATTACCATTTATCTCTTAAAGCTTCACATTAAATAAATAATTAAACCGCATATGCTTAAAAAGAATAAATCAATAAATCAAGAAATCAAAATAGGAAAGTGTACTCTAAAAATAGAAACACGACTCAAAATCATTTCCTAACACTCTAAAATACACTAAGACTTTATTCTCACTTTTTCTCCTTGGATTGGTCTTTCATGAAATTCAAGAACCAATTAACTTTGCATTAAAAATAGTCAAATTTACGCACAAAAGCTCAGATTCTGCAAATAGTTAATTTCCACGGGGAGAAAGTGCAATATGATCAAATAAGCCTAAAAGTCTATCAAACAAGTCATTTATTCACCTAAAAGGTTGTCTCCAAGGGGCTAATAATTAGAACAAATCGGGAGACATCACTACCCACTCCACATTATTAGAATAATGATCAGTATTTGATTGGTATTCTGAAATTATTTTATGATGCAAAGGTTTGATTTAGTGGAACTCTGTTTGAAACTTGTAACATGTATTTTGATTCTTTATGAGGAATCTATATGTTGGGCCGGTCTTGGGATTTAACAGTAATTATATTCTTACAAAATGGGCGAGTCAATGAAGAAAAAGGTTAGGCGTACTGGGTGCTTACTTGTTGTATTAGAACCAAAAAAAAGTTTCCTTATCTTGAATATTGTGTTTCTAATATGTATGGAACTGTTAATGCAAACAGGTTGATAACATAAATTAAATATGCTACACAACACTTTTACAAGAATTACTATTCTATTATGAACCCGGTAGTTATGAGAACTCAATTCGAAACTAATACCTCAACACCAGTTGCTCATGTCGCGTTGTTTGATCCCCGCCCGTCCATCGTTGCATAGTTCAATTCCATCCATGATGCAACCACATTAGTTATTGGTAAGATTGAGTTGGATAAATATTTAGTGGAGTGGTGATGCGGATGATGTTTTTCTATGGTGGAAAGGTAAATCCCAAAGGTTTAAGGATATGTCTTTGATGGCTCCGGACATCTTGGAAAATATTGGTCTCAACTATTGCCTCAAAATTATATTTTAACACCAGGGGTAGAGTCCTCGATAGATTTCAAAGTGTTTTAAACTAGAACAACATTGAAGCCTTGATTTGTATTTAGAATTGGCTACGAGACTCGATTCCAATCTCACTTCGATCCGTAAAAGATATCATCGGGGATTTGGAAGGAATATTCGATTAGATTATGTTAATATATATATTTCTTATTCACCTTCTTATATTATGGTTTAAATTTATTATATGTTATATTGCAATTTTATTCTTATATGCTAGAAACTTTTAATTTAAACGATTAAGGATCCGAATCAATCTACCGATGTGGTTAAGACCCTGTAAGCACTCCTTAGTATTGGTTTTAAAAAACATTGCTTTCGTAGCCGTGTTTTGTTTCCTGCTAGTTACATTTGTCTAATCCAATGTAGAGTTGACTTATTCAGAAGCTCGAGATTAAATCGTTTCCATTCTGAGGTCAATGGAGCATAGATGAGGCATGTAACGGAAGTAGATTATTGTAAAACCCCGAGGCCTGTGATGTAAACTATATATTGACTCAGGATTTCTGAGACCGATCCTTGGTCAAAAGTATTGGTTTTATTATCCCTTTACCAAAATAATTGAATATCGATGCAAGATATTGAGCTGAACAAGTTAATGCAAGGGCCCAAGATTCACGTTTAAAGTCAAGACATGCCCCGACCAGCAAAGGATTAATGCCTTATTTTGTAAAATTCTGTAACATTTTATGTTATTCTCTCTATAATATGTATCTTATAGGAACTTCAAATTTCTTTTTGTAATATATTAACATTTAGCTATGTAACTTTTATTTGAACATGGTAATTGCCTTTATAGATCATATCTATGTATTAACTTATATTCGAACTTGGAATATCATTTTGTATGATGAATATTACTTTCTATATTTTAAGTATACTTTTCACTTTTTAGCTACTAAGTGTTTATTAAAAATACAAATATTTAATTCAAACAAACCTGAGTTAACCCATTGTGTAACCCGAGGCAATCCAGTGTTTTGAACTTGAGTGGGTTCAATAAAAAACAAGGTTAGGTTTTTCAAAAACCCAACCAAGGATGTTACAACGCATGGTTAGCAAACCCTAAACCTGATTCGAACTCGGGGTATGCTCTACCTAAACATTATTACTTGAAGTTTCTAAAGAGTTATTCGATTATGACGCATATCTGGGGGGCACAAATTGAATTTAAGAAAAACTTAATATAAAAAGTTGGAAAAATATATAATCCCGAATGTTAGAAGTCTCATTGATTTATAAATAAAACTAATTCATATTTCATATATAAACAATAATAATATATAATTACTTTAACGATATTTTGGTAGTAATTTTTTTTCTTATAAGTTAAAATATATATATTAAATTAATTGAAGTATACAAACTATATTAAAATTAGATAGCAAAGATAAAAGAGTGATTGACTTATGGGGTTTTGGTGACCAATTTTATCATCAATAGGGAACATGTGGCTAGATTCTTGTTAAAAGATATCACACAAAACACTAAAATACACTTAAAACAAAAAGTACATAAAGCCAAAAAACAAGTGACAAAAACCACCGAGTCATTGAGTATCGAGTTAACAAGTATTGGTACTATTCATCTTTGGCCACCACCAACGACCGCCGTTGACGCCGCCACCGGTGGCGTATTTAGTGATTTCACTGAGTATCAGATTAATCAATGAATATGAAAATCAATGACCATAATATCTTCCCGAGTTTACTCAGCAAAAATCTAAGTATACTCAACAAATCCCTGAGTATACTTGACAATTATTTGAGTATACTCAGCATTTCTTTGAGTATGCCCAGTGAATTTTCTGAGTATTACTTGAAATTAAGAATTAACACAAAAAGTGACAAAAGCAGAAAAATTATTTATATGATCAAAAGAATATTAAAATGATACAAAAATAATATATATTTTTTAAAAGTTAATACTTTAATTTTTTAAATATTTTCGTAACCAAAGATTCGTCCACCACCATTACCATTGTTAGTTGGCCATGGTTTAAAAATTCTACACCAAGTAGCGAGTCACTGACTAGGTTAAATAAGATCTTCAATGAAGCTTCACCATGTTTGTTGAAGCTCGAGGTCATCAGAGCTCGATTGTAACATAATTGGAGTGAAATGAAGCTTCCTTAAAACATATCTCGAATCTAGCCTAAAACGAAGCGTCTTTTTCCATTAAAACTAATTTCAAAGCTCCTTCATTAAAACAAATATTCATTAACAGAAGTTGTCGTGAAGCTTACAAATGAGCATAGATTCATTAAAAGAACTTTTCACAAAGCTTTAATGGATATCTGATCTCGAGAACGATCTTCACTGCCATGGTTAGATCTCGAGAACGAGATTCACTAACATAGTTGTTACTACTCGAGAACGAGCTTTCACGATGGGGAGGTGATTATCGTTTACTTGCCGGAGAAGAGACGGGATGAATGGATAACGCTAGGGGGGACAGTGTCGTCGTTTATCCACCGTAAAACACCACAATGAAATGGATTTCTAGTGGGTGGGAGAGGAGAGAGGTTTGAAATGATTTGTAGGTTTTGTAGGTGGAAAAATTGTGTTTATTGTATGATTCAGTAGATATAGTAGATAAAAGCATTTGAGGGTATAATAGGTTATGGGGAAATAGGTTTATAATATTATAAAACATCCTTTAGGAAGAAGAGTGAAATGGTTGAGGTACTTGGATCTAGAAAAGGGGTCTTCAAGTCTCGATGTATAAAAATCTCAAGATAAAATCACGTACAAAAAATCCAACAACAAAGAGGCTAGGCGAGGCGAGACGTGGCATGGTGTGGTCGTGGTGTTGGAGAGTTGGGGAGTTTTGACGAATTTAAAAATAAAAATAAAATATTATTTTGAATGTTGGTATTTATTTTATTAGCTACATTTAAAATGTCATCTGAAGAAGCAAAACACCTATATTTGAATGATTTCTTCCCCAATGTTTAAAAAACTCCCGTAATAAAGATTCAGTTGTTACATAAGTTACGAAATATGTCCATATTCGTCCTTCAATCTGCAATAAGGAGAGTGTCTATGTTCATGCTAAATTTTCAAAACTTGAAATGTTTGTCTTTATGGTGAACATCTTTATGACCAACATTAAGTGTTGACTTTTTCAAGAAGGTCGTAACTACTATATAAGGAGGTTTATACTAAGATTTTCAAATCTTGAAACATTTATCTTTTTGGTGAACGTCTTTATGACCACCATTAAGTGTTGACTTTTTTGAGAAGGTCTTAACTACTATATTAGGAGAGATTGAGTCATTTGCATAGAGACATAAGTCAGATTTACAACACATGCGAAAAACTTTCAAATATCTATCTCTAAGTTGGTAGTAAGCATCATGAATCATGGGCTGATTTAGCCATTATAGCTTGTAATATTTTTGACATATAAAGAGAAATTAAACCCAACGTATTCTTTTAGCTTCTATCCTCACTGATGAAGAATCCTAGATCCACCCGTGAATTCATGATTATTGATAAAACCTATGTTACAGGTTGCTGAAGGAGCAAGAATTCGTGGTGCTACAAGAATTATAGGCGTGGATACAAACCCGGACAAATTTGAATTAGGTGACTTTAATTTTAAGATTAATCTCTTTCTATACATTGTTCATTTACAATAAGCCTCTTCCTTAAATGTTCAAAAGTGAGTGTTTGAAGACAATGGGTCAAAGATAGTTGACTTTTGGTCAAACTAAGGTGTTAACTAGCCAAAGTTAGGTGTTTACTAGTTAAATGTTCAAAAGTGAGTGTTTGAAGACAATGGGTCAAACATAGTTGACTTTTGGTCAAACTAAGGTGTTAACTAGCCAAAGTTAGGTGTTTACTAGTTAAATGTTCAAAATTGAGTGTTTGAAAACAATGGGTCAAACCTAGATGACTTTTTGTCAAACTAAGGTGTTAACTAGCCAAAGTTAGGTATTTACTAGTTAAATGTTTAAAAGTTAGTCTTTGAAGACAATGGGTCAAAGCTAGGTAACATTTGGTCAAACTAAGGTCTTAGCTAGCCAAAGTTATGTGTTTACTAGTTAAATGTTCAAAAGTGAGTGTTTAAAGACAATGGGTCAAAGCTAGTTGACTTTTGGTCAAACTAAGGTGTTAACTAGCCAAAGTTAGGTGTTTACTAGTTAAATGTTCAAAAGCGAGTGTTTGAAGACAATGGGTTAAAGATAGTTGACTTTTGGTCAAACTAAGGTGTTAATAAGCCAAAGTTAGGTCTTTACTAGTTAAATGTTCAAACGTGAGTGTTTGAAGACAATGGGTCAAAGCTAGTTGACTATTGGTCAAACTAAAGTGTTAACTAGCCAAAGTTACGTGTTTACTAGTTAAATGTTCAAAAGTGAGTGTTTGAAGACAATGGGTCAAAGCTTGTTGACTTTTGGTCAAACGAAGGTGTTAACTAGCCAAAGTTAGGTGTTTACTAGTTAAATGTTCAAAAGTGAGTGTTTGAAGACAATGGGTCAAAGCTAGTTGACTTTTGGTCAAACTAAGGTGTTAACTAGCCAAAGTTAGGTGTTTACTAGTTAAATGTTCAAAAGTGAGTGTATGAAGACAATGGGTCAAAGCTAGTTGACTTTTGGTCAATCTAAGGTGTTAACTAGCCAAAGTTAGGTGTTTACTAGTTAAATGTTCAAAAGTAAGTGTTTGAAGACAATGGGTCAGAGATAGTTGACTTTTGGTCAAACTAAGGTGTTAACTAGCCAAAGTTAGGTGTTTACTAGTTAAATGTTCAAAAGTGAGTGTCTGAAGACAATGGGTCAAAGATAGTTGACTTTTGGTCAAACTAAGGTGTTAACTAGCCAAAGTTAGGTGTTTACTAGTTAAATGTTCAAAAGTGAGTGTTTGAAGACAATAGCTAGTTGACTTTTGGTTAAACTAAGGTGTTAACTAGCCAAAGTTAGGTGTTTACTAGTTAAATGTTCAAAAGTGAGTGTTTGAAGACAACAGCTAGTTGACTTTTGGTCAAACTAAGGTGTTAACTAGCCAAAGTTAGGTGTTTACTTGTTAAATGTTCAAAAGTGAGTATCTGAAGACAATGGGTCAAAGATAGTTGACTTTTGGTCAAACTAAGGTGTTAACTAGCCAAAGTTAGGTGTTTACTAGTTAAATGTTCAAAAGCGAGTGTTTGAAGACAATGGGTCAGAGATAGTTGGCTTTTGGTCAAACTAAGGTGTTAACTAGCCAAAGTTAGGTGTTTACTAGTTAAATGTTCAAAAGTGAGTGTTTGAAGACAATGGGTCAAAGCTAGTTGACTTTTGGTTAAACTAAGGTGTTAAATAGCCAAAGTTAGGTCTTTACTAGTTAAATGTTCAAAAATGAGTGTTTGAAGACAATGGGTAAAAGCTAGTTGACTTTTGGTCAAACTAAGGTGTTAACTAGCCAAATTTAGGTGTTTTCTAGTTAAATGTTCAAAAGCGAGTGTTTGAAGACAATGGGTTAAAGCTAGATAACTTTTGGATAAAGTAAGGTGTTAACTAGCCAAAGTTAGGTGGTTACTATTTAAATGTTCAAAAGTGAGCGTTTGAAAACAATGGGTCAAAGCTAGTTGAATTTTGGTCAAACTAAGGTGTTAACTAGCCAAAGTTAGGTGTTTACTAGTTAAATGCTCAAAAGTGAGTGTTTGAAGACAATAGCTAGTTGACTTTTGGTCAAACTAAGGTGTTAACTAGCCAAAGTTAATTGTTTACCAGTTAAATTTTCAAAAGTGAGTATCTGAAGACAATGGGTCAAAGATAGTTGACATTTGGTCAAACTAAGGTGTTAACTAGCCAAAGTTAGGTGTTTACTAGTTAATTGTTCAAAAGCGAGTGTTTGAAGACAATGGGTCAAAGATAGTTGACTTATGGTCAAACTAAGGTGTTAACTAGCCAAAGTTAGGTGTTTACTAGTTAAATGTTCAAAAGTGACTGTTTGAAGACAATTGGTCAAAGCTAGTTGACTTTTGGTCAAACTAAGGTGTTAACTAGCCAAAGTTAGGTGTTTACTAGTTAAATGTTCAAAAGTGAGTGTTTGAAGACAATGGGTTAAAGATAGTTGACTTTTGGTCAAACTAAGGTGTTAGTAAGCCAAAGTTAGGTGTTTACTAGTTAAATGTTCAAAAGTGAGTGTTTGAAGACAATGGGTCAAAGCTAGTTGACTTTTGGTCAAACTCAGGTGTTAACTAGCCAAAGTTAGGTGTTTACTAGTTAAATGTTCAAAAGTGAGTGTTTGAAGGCAACGGGTCAAATCTAGTTGACTTTTGGTCAAACTAAGGTGTTAACTAGCCAAAGTGAGGTGTTTACTAGTTAAATGTTCAAAAGTGAGTGTTTGAAGATAATGGGTCAAAGATAGTTGACTTTTGGTTAAACTAAGGTGTTAACTAGCCAAAGTTAGGTGTTTACTAGTTAAATGTTCAAAAGTGAGTGTCTGAAGACAATGGTTCAAAGATAGTTGACCTTTGGTCAAACTAAGGTGTTAACTAGCCAAAGTTGGGTGTTTACTAGTTAAATGTTCAAAAGTGAGTGTTTGAAGACAATGGGTCAAAGATAGTTGACATTTGGTCAAACTAAGGTGTTAACTAGCCAAAGTTATGTGTTTACTAGTTAAATGTTCAAAAGTGAGTGTTTGAAGACAATGGGTCAAAGCTAGTTGACTTTTGGTCAAACTAAGGTGTTAACTAGCCAAAGTTAGGTGTTTACTAGTTAAATGTACAAAAGCGAGTGTTTGAAGACAATGGGTTAAGGATAGTTGACTTTTGGTCAAACTAAGGTGTTAATAAGCCAAAGTTAGGTGTTTACTAGTTAAATATTCAAAAGTGAGTGTTTGAAGACAATGGGTCAAATCTTGTTGATTTTTGGTCAAACTAAGGTGTTAACTAGCCAAAGTTAGGTGTTTACTATTTAAATGTTCAAAAGTGAGTGTTTGAAGACAATGGGTCAAAGATAGTTGACATTTGGTCAAACTAAGGTGTTAACTAGCCAAAGTTAGGTGTTTACTAGTTAAATATTTAAAAGCGAGTGTTTGAAGACAATGGGTTAAAGCTAGTTGACTTTTGGATAAACTAAGGTGTTAACTAGCCAAAGTTAGGTGTTTACTAGTTAAATGTTCAAAATTGAGCGTTTGATAACAATGGGTCAAAGCTAGTTGACTTTTGGTCAAACTAAGGTGTTAACTAGCCAAAGTTAGGTGTTTACTAGTTAAATGTTCAAAAGTGAGTGTTTGAAGACAATGGGTCAAAGCTAGTTGACTTTTGATCAAACTAAGGTCTTAACTAGCCAAAGTTAGGTGTTTACTAGTTAAATGTTTTTTTTTATCAACAAATCAAACTTTTTCATTATAAATCAACCACAAAGTCATTACATATGGGACTTACAAGCATAAGGCCGAAGCATGGGTTATATACCTTGTAAGCCCATTTCACTTTATAAAAGAAACATTACATTACTATTTAAAATTTTCTACTCGGCCCATTAACTACATTTCTATTACAAAAGATAGACTAAAGACAATAGAATAGAAAACACAAGTTTAAACATCTTACTTCTCAGCTATTCTAATGACATTCGAATTTTTTAAACTCCTCTCTTTTATCTTCATTTTCTCCATTTCGCAAATACGCCCAACAATTTGTTCTTCATTCAAAATAACCCCTCCATGTTCTATTTCATTTCCCTGCCTCCATACCATGTAAATATATGAAGTAATCACTTAGCTCACGACCATTTTCTTCTCCTTACTTGTTAAACCAAGAATTTTCTCATTAAGATCATCAAAATCACTCGGCATCCAAACAATATCACGGATTTTTAGTAATCTCTGCAATATTCTCTTAGAAAATGAACATAAAAAGAATATATGCACATTATCTTCACCCGTAGCTTTACACAAACCACATAGAGGATTAATTTGAGTTCCCCACTCCAACATTCTAAGTTTTGTGCTCAACCTGTTTTGTATATCTAGCCACGAGATAAAAGAGCACCTGGGAATATTTGCCTTTGACCAAATGAATTTATACCAGTTGACTATTTTTGTGTCTGTAGTATTAGTGATTTTGATTAAGGTTTTTTTAAAAGAAAAACCTTTCTTATTAGATTCACTCCATACTTTCTTGTCTTCTCTATTCACCAATTTAATTTCCACTAAGTTTGGTAATATTTTACCAACACATGGTGGTAATCTCCACCTATCTTTACCATAAAATTTATCAACATACTTGTTACTATTCAAGTTATCTTTTTCCAGCTCTATACCCAGAATCTGTTGTATATTCTTTCCATCTAGCCATCTATCCCATATAAGATAAGTATTTTTTCCATTATATACAGTATGTGTGATGAATTCATATGCTATGTTCCTGATTTTCATTAGTTTCTTCCAAATCCACGTATGGCTTTGTTTCTCTTCCATACTCCACACACACTTTCCTTTTAATATATTGTGTTTCACCCACATACTCCACAAGTTGTATTCTTGCGAGTACATTCTCCAGAATGTGAATAGTAGACAGACCAAATTAAGATTTTCTAAATTTGGGATGCCTAAACCTCCTCTCTCTTTACTATTACATACTTTTTCCCATGCTATTTTAGCTCATTGCGCACCTTCCATATTACCCTTCCATAGGAAACTGCTCATAAGCTGATTAAGTTTGTAGATGACCTGCTTTGGCAGTAAAAATACTCTACACCAGTAGAGGATCTTGCTAATAATTATACTCTTTATTAACTCTACTCTTCCTGAATAAGATAGCAACTTTGAGGTCCAGTGATTGATTGTATTTTAGATTTTATCAACTAACTTGTTTCCCTCCTCAACACTTAGTTTTTTTGATTGAAGTGGGACCCCTAAATATCTAACTGGAAATTTGCCAATTTTGATACTTAGAATCCGAGAAATCTTGTCTTCAGTTATTAAATTACCTCCACTAATATAAACTTCACTTTTCTGGCAATTTCTTTAATACGCAGTCAAACGTCGAAGGCGGGAACAGCCTCAATACTTAGTTGAAGTCATAGCTATTATAATTATAATGCCTCTTTCGATCGGCATTTTCTTTGCCATCAACAAATCTGAACAAAACTCGTCGTGAGGGTGCTTGTAAATCACTAGGTAACCAGTCTTTACTTATCAAAATCCAAGCTTGACTTAGCTCAAGCAATGCCCAAAGACTCCCATGCCTTTCTCCAGATAGTCTTGAGAATAAGTTTAGACCTTCTTTAACTATTTTGGCTGAGTTTATATTTACTTTAAAGAAAACAAGCAAATCATCCGCGAAAATCATATGATTGAGTTTCATTACTTCACATTTTTTATGATAATTGAATTCCCATTTATTAGCCAAATGAGTAAACAACCCTGTAAAGACCTCCATACATAAAGAGAATAGATAAGGTGAGAGAGGATCGCCCTGTCTCAACCCTCTCTTACCTTCAAAGAAACCACACGCTTCTCCATTAACACAAACCGAGTAAGTTGGAGTACACACGCACATTTTAATCCACTTGATAAATTTAACTGGGAAATCAAGAGCTTTTAATATATTAATTAAGAAAACCCAATTTACACTATCATAGGCCTTTTGAAGGTCCAAGTTGATAGTGCAATTAGATGTACTACTCTTTTTATCATACCCCAACATAATATCTTGCGCCAAGAATCATCTCTAGGAGCAATAGTATCACTTGGAAGTTGCCCTTTTGGCCGATATTGAAATGTACTTTCCATGTGTGATAAAGTATGCTCTAGTTTCTTGACTACCTTCTGCTAGGCTTGAATCTTCTGTTGGCTACGACTCATATTGTTTTCAATTGCTTGCATCAATTTAGCCATACTCGAATTCAAGCTTGGGATTAGTTCCTTCTCTGCCAGTTGCATTGATTGTTTAGGTGGATCTTTCTTCGTTTCTTGACAAGCTTTCTCAACAATGGGTGCCTTTTGCGGAATAGGTTGTGGTGGATTATAAGATTGAGGTTGGGGTTGATGATAAGTTTCTTGATTTCTGACCCAACTTATTTGTTGTGGAGGTTGTTGATAATTCGCGTAGCTTTCTTGAGGATAAGTATAACCATTAGAATAATAGTTATATTGAGGATATGTAACGGAGGCTAATGCTGGATTATTCATACATCTTTCCAACACATGATTTCTTGATCCACAACCAGGACACGAAGGTATTGCACGTACTACATTTACCTGAGCAATTGTTCGGGCTTGTTCTTGTAGTTCTTCGAGTTGTTGGGCCAATTCTTTAAGCTTCAGAGATTCTGAAGTGTCTTCTTTTTCTGGTTTCTTTGGCCAACTTCTCTCGTTTGGATCTAGCAACACAAAACTTGCGTTTCCTAACGAATCTGCTTTTTCCCTTGACTTGTCATTAAGTCCTCCATAAAACAAGGTTAAATAATATTCCGGCGATGATTTATGATATGGACATCTCGCCTTCTTTTCTGTAAATCGTAACCATGCTTCACCCACTCTCTTCGTCTTCCTGTATAAACTGCTCAAGCTCCAACATATCTTTTAAACGTCTACTAACCGGATACAAGCGGTCTAGGAATCTTGCTTGAAGCTTATCCCAATCTGGAATAACATGAGGGTATTGGGTATCATACCAATTACTTGCACCATCGGTCAAGAAGAACTGGAACATCACGTAATACACTTGTTCCCTAGTAAATCCTCTTACGATATAAGCATCACAGATTTGCATGAATTTCTGAATATATCGGATCGGATCTTGATGTGCAGCACCGCTGAATAGTCCATGAGTTGCAAACTGAGTTAACATCCCTGGACCATGTTTAAATTTAGCGGCTTGGATTTCTGGAGCGCGAATTCCTCTTGGTTGCACTCTAAACTCGATGGGTAGCTCAAGTCTCCTTGGGTTCTCCATCTGTAAAAATCTATAAAACAAAAACTAAAAGACAAAAGCGTAAAATAGAACTAACTGAAATAACAGCACAAGATATATGCACAAGGACTAACGATGTAGTCCCCGGCAGGGGCGCCAAAAACTTGGTATGGCCTAGGGTGTGATAAAAAGATATATAATTTAGATGCAATTAACACCCTAAAGCTAGCACGGTTCTGCAAGTATACAAATTGTATGCAAGTTTTAGAAAATAAGTAAGATTCGTTCCGCAGAGACTACGAAGGCTAGGGGAATCTTATGCAATAACCAAGTGCAAATAATTAAAGCTAGAACAAATAAAACGCAGAAAAAGTAAAGACAAATAGATATTTTTGGTTTTGATTAAACTAAATTAAAACTAAGAATTTAAAGACAGAAAATAAATACGAAGTATGAGAATATAGCTTGAGTTAATAGCATGTAATCCCACTAGTTTTGCCGTTCTAAACATGTAAGGGTGAATTATGTAGTATTTCAATAATCGGTTCCAATTATGCTAGGTAGTTTTAAATAGGATTTACCTGTGTCAATAAGGCTTCCTAAGCAAACTGTTCCTGTAATTGGTAAATAGTAATATATACTAAACCATAGTGATTATCTAGTTAGGTTGATTTGTCAGATCTAAACCGAATACTAGACGTTATGTGCTAAACATGTAATTAAACACCGTTGTCAATGGTGACCTAACTACTAGATGGTAATTCTATATGGCCTAGGTTCCACAAGAACACAGAATATAAATCCAAACACATAAACAGAGAATAAAAACAATAATTCAATTAAAACATAAAGATCCCAAATTAGATAGATGTCAACCAAAAATAGGGTTCATACATATATGCTAAACTCAAGCTAAAGAAATTTAGTTCATACTAATGCAAGAAAAGAAAGAAATTACAAATTCAAAGGTAGAAGAAGACATTGTGATGAACAGCTCATTCCAGACTTCTTTTCTTGTGTTGTAAGCTTCCTCTTGGCTTAAGGTTTAACCAAGGATGACTTAAGAGTGTTAAGAGGCTGTATTTATAGTGTATAGGTTGACCTAATTCGTTTTCTTGAAGGAAAAGGTAACTATGGGCTCCAAGCCCAACTCAAATTCGTAGCCCAAAAACATGCAATCAGCCCCGTTTTTCTTTTGGTCCTAACAACTTCAATATTTCTCCGTTTGATGCGTATGAGTATATCAAGTTCATCGTCTCGGAAAGATATTCAACTTTTCTCTTGACTGTTTCTCCAAATTCCTCACCGTGTTTTAGATATAAGCTGATTTGTGGTCGTAGGTGCAAAAATTCAGATTTAAGGCAACTTTTCCTTTTCCATGTTCTTAGTTTTTACTTCCTTATCTTCAATTTCCATGATTATCTTCCTTCCTTTAGCTCTCTTTACCGACTTGGACTCTAATTAATTACCATATATCTCTAAAGATTCACACTAAATAAATAATTAAACCCAATATGCTCTAATAATAATAATTAATTAATTCGAGACCCAAAATAGGAAAGTGCACTAAATTAAGCTAAAATCGACCTATAAACTAATAAGTACGCCTAAAATGATGTCTCATAAATAGATTTTATTATCACAAATAAGGAGACATCAACTAGTGAAACGGTCATCTGTCAAGGTTAGAGGACTTTGAGTCGAAGTTAGTTGACTCTTGGTCAAACTAAGGTGTTAACTAGCCAAAGTTAGGTGTTTACTAGTTAAATGTTCAAAAGTGAGTGTTTGAAGACAATGGGTTAAAGATAGTTGACTTTTGGTCAAACTAAGGTGTTAGTAAGCCAAAGTTAGGTGTTTACTAGTTAAATGTTCAAAAGTGAGTGTTTGAAGACAATGGGTCAAAGCTAGTTGACTTTTGGTCAAACTAAGGTGTTAACTAGCCAAAGTTAGGTGTTTACTAGTTAAATGTTCAAAAGTGAGTGTTTGAAGACAACGGGTCAAATCTAGTTGACTTTTGGTCAAACTAAGGTGTTAACTAGCCAAAGTTAGGTGTTTACTAGTTAAATGTTCAAAAGTGAGTGTTTGAAGACAATGGGTTAAAGCTAGTTGACTTTTGGATAAACTAAGGTGTTAACTAGCCAAAGTTAGGTGTTTACTAGTTAAATGTTCAAAAGTGAGTGTTTGAAGACAATGGGTCAAAGCTAGTTGACTTTTGGTCAAACTAAGGTGTTAACTAGCCAAAGTTAGGTGTTTACTAGTTAAATGTTCAAAAGTGAGTGTTTGAAGACAATGGGTCAGAGATAGTTGACTTTTGGTCAAACTAAGGTGTTAACTAGCCAAAGTTAGGTGTTTACTAGTTAAATGTTCAAAAGTGAGTATCTGAAGACAATGGGTAAAAAATAGTTTACTTTTGGTCAAACTAAGGTGTTAACTAGCAAAAGTTAGGTATTTACTAGTTAAATGTTCAAAAGTGAGTGTCTGAAGACAATGGGTCAAAGCTAGTTGACTTTTGGTCAAACTAAGGTCTTAACTAGCCAAAGTTAGGTGTTTACTAGTTAAATGTTCAAAAGCGAGTGTTTGAAGACAATGGGTTAAAGATAGTTGACTTTTGGTCAAACCAAGGTGTTAATAAGCCAAAGTTTGGTCTTTACTAGTTAAATGTTCAAAAGTGAGTGGTTGATGACAATAAGTAACGAAATACGCACAATTTAGCCCCTGTAAGTAAAAAAAATTGCACAATTATTCCTCTTTAACTAACAACTATCCACTGTGCACTAATATCTTTCAAATATTGTTAATTACATTCCTTAGATTTCAAAATTACACGATTCACAACATTTCATCCATTTTAATCAAAACAATTTATACATTTGAAAATCAAGCTAACTAAGCCAAACAAAACAAAACCAAAAACCCATTTCTTGGTTTAAATATTATAGATTATAATGTTTTAAACCCAGTTTATAATGTTATAGAATTCAAACACAAAATTGTTTATATTAACGGAATTAAGAAACAAAAACACATTGTAAAACAACAAAAATCCATCGAACCTAAAAAAAGAAAAACTAACCTTTTCAGATCACTATCCATAGCCATTGCTTTTAGAAGATTGGTAACTACACCTCCTGCAGAATCACTCTTCAACTACACTATTGTTAATCTTCAATACCTGTAATTGTTTTTTTAATTCGAAGCATAATCTGTTTTTCCTTTAAACCTTCAATGCTTTACACCAAATGACGGGGGACTAAAGCTACGAAGAATTGTGTAGGTTTTGAAGCTTTTTATGTGTTGATTCGAGATGGAGAAACGGAGCACGTTTTTAAAAAAAAATTGTAACGAGAAGCTCCAGGATTTACACCATTTGATAACCACGATATTCTAAAGACTTTGGTTAAGAAATCAAGCTCACTGGGTTCCTCTAAGTGGTTGTATAATCGAAACGCGGTTTTCGATAACGATAGAAGTGAAGAGGGAGATGAAGAAGAAAGAGAAAAAAGAAATAAAGTGATAACTGGAGAAGGTGGGTTGGTATTTATATTCAAGACAAAAAATAATAAAATATAATAAATAAAATGCTTCCTACCTTTTTACGACAAAGTCAACCTTTTTATATTTTTGTCCATCTTTATACAAGAATATGTCTATAAAATTGCACCTAGGTCCCTAAAAAAGGATAAAATGGTATTTTATTATTTTATTATATAAATAAGTTAGCGCAGGAAAGAACCTCTCTAAAAACAAGTCTAGAAAAAGAGTAATGATGGGTATCACCCAAAAAGGTATCACCTAAACATCACCCATGATGTGGCAGTTAGGTAGACCAATCATAGATTTTCTCTTTCCAGATTTACTTTTTTCTCTCTCCTCCATGATTGGTCCACCTAACTGCCACATCATAGGTGATGTTTAGGTGATACATTTTTGGGTGATACCCAGCATTACTCCTAGAAAAACTATATGAAACATCAAACATAATACAGAAAGGGGTCAATGATTCAAAATAAAGAATAAAAAAAAGAGTTTCTACAAACAAACTAAACCATCACATCATTTACATAACTGGTCAATCTCTCAACTCTCAAAATATTCATTAAAACCATCATTTACTCTCTTACGCTCCCAAAACAAGTTATCAAAGATTATTCCTAATTTAACAATAACACCACATCATAAGTTATACACACAATATCTTTAATACGAAAAAGCAGCCATAAAAGCAGAAGGTTCCATCTTTGCACGTACACTCGTCATCTGCTTCGGATCATTCGAACACTCCTTTCCTCGTTTTAACAATTTAACAAACAATACACGGTCCATATTCACCATTCTCACCAATCAACTGTAACCCACAAATCTTGGCAGCTCGTAATAGCTGATAAAAACCCATTTCAGCATTATCTGCATCCACAGTCTCTATTCCAAAACACATACTCAATCGATATTTAGCAAACATACGAGCAATAGGCCTGTAACCATCTCTAAACGATGTGTTGTAATATCCAGCTGTTAATTCTGATGGCTGAGATATTGTACAGTAATTGTAATGAATGACAGGGACTTTTGCTGACGCGGAAATATCAATTTTTGAAAAGATTGTTTCGAATTCTCCATATGGTGTGTTCATATAGGGTCCCGCATTTTCCCACCTGATTTCTCCTTTCTCTTTGGCGTAAGCCTTTAGCAAAGAAGTCTGATATATTAAACAAATCAACAAGTTAGTCGAGGATTTTAGTTTTTTCTTTTTCATTTTTTTACATCCTCTTAGTTTACAAAAAGTGCCCCTCTGGTATTAAAATAATCCCTGTGATCTATGATGCTTATAAAAATTATCAACTATAGGGATCTTGGTGTCATTCTTTTTAGCATGCAGAAGGGAACATAGGACTTAAATATCAAATACTACAGGGACTAACGGTGCAATTAAACTACACTCTCTATTAGTTTTGATGGAATCTTGAATGGAGATAGGTTGTATTACCCGCTATTTTCTTATCACATGGGTTAAGGGGGAGGATGGACTTTTGGAAAGCATGGGGATGTAAAATGCAAAAAAACAGTTAAAGAAAAACATCATAATATGAAGAAGACTTTTGGATTTACCTTATCATAGCATAAGAATTCACCGGCTTCACAACTTTACGAAAATTCCAGATAAGGACATGAAGGGTACTTGTTTTCCTTCATCTTCTTGTCTCCGGTGGCATGTCCCGCTTCCTTTAATAGCTTCTTCAAGGCGTTGAACCCATTTAGGTTTAAAACCTGTACAGTCGTATCCATCTTCAAACATAAATATTTAAGAATAATGATATATACCACCCAAATTCATACCACCCAAATGTCACCCAATGACATGGCGTGAATTGATTGGTTACAAATTGTTAAAGAGTTACACTTACAGAAATATATATAGACATATATATATATATATATATATATATATATATATATATATATATATATATATATATATATATATATATATATATATATATATAAAGAATACTATCGAACCTGAATGTAGTTATTCATCTTGCCAAAAGGCTTTCTTGGAGATGATTTCGGCCACAACATTCCAAGCGACTGTATATCAACCCTAACCTCGATTGAACCACCCATGACTAGTCCGTTTCCGATGAGTACTGTTTCAGATCTTCCATGATGTGCGTAAAACAACCACACGATTCCCTCTAGGTTACCTGCTCCTACAAATTCAGTTCTATCGTTAACATTTGGAGCTGCAAATGCCGCGGGAACCTTGTTTTCGACTGTTATAAACAGATTAGCTAGTAGGACGTGGATCAAATTTTCTACTGGAAAAACCAAAGATGTTTGCCATGTTGGAGAATCTGCTGTTGGAACTCCAAATGTTTCAGCATATCTACCACCGAATTGGCCTTTCACAACTAAGCGTGTTGAATTGTTAACGGTAATTAATGGTGAGCCTAAATGGTGTCCTCTAAGGACCTTTATTTCACTAAGAACACCATCTCTGTGATTTGGTTCTTGCTTCTTGCTGCTCTTAAGATATTCTTGAAGAAAGCTTGTGAAATTTTTCAAAAGTTAAATGTATTTTATAAGATAAAAAAGTAGGGATAGATCTATACTAGCGTAATACATAGGTAGTTTTCTAATATCACCTTTTAGAACAATTTATTTTATATGTCTTAAAACTAATAAAACTAAGGGTGAATGCCCAATAAACACCTGCCACCTTAGCCACTTGCCCATAAAAGGCACTTAAGGTAAATATACCTTAATGCCCTTACTGTTGTCTACTGCCGTCTGCTGCTGCTGCTGCCACGGGCGAGTAATGGGAATGTTTCCCAATACTCGTGCAAGTACACTTTTGTAAAGGTTGAGTAATGGGAATATTTCCCAGCACTCGTGCAAGTACACTTTTGTACTTGTGGGATAATGTTGAGTAATGAGAATGTTTCCCAGCACTCGTGCAAGTACATTTTTGTACTTGTGGGCTAATGTTGAGTAATGGGAATGTTTCCCAGCACTCGTGCAAGTACACTTTTGTACTTGTGGGCTAATGTTGAGTAGTGGGAATGTTTCCCAACACTCGTGCACGTACACTTTTGTACTGTCTGCTGCTGCCAAGGGTGAGAGAGAGACAGAGGAAATATATATAACTAACTCAATGTATACGAACTAACAACTAATAAACGGACGGCGGCTGGGGTGAGGGGGTAAAATAGGAAAGAAAAAAAAAGGAGTGCCTTTTATGGGCAAGAAGAAAGCGGCGGGGGTGAGGGGGCATTAATTCTAATTTGAGGTGTTTCTTGAGCAATAATCCTAAAACTAACGATATATATATCATAAAAAAATCAATGTTTAATGAAGAATATATATGTGGTGTGTTTATATATTTTCGGTGAAATGTTATGTTTTTATTGGCTTCTTACTTAATGACGTGGCTTAATGTGGGCGCTTGATCTTCACTTACATCTTACGGCTCTCATTCACTCGTGGCTTATGTCTCTTATAAAAGGCAAAAGGGTTTGACCGAAGTCATAACCCTTCTCTCTTCACGTGTTTCATTCTCTCTGGCCTCTTCACTCTTTCGAAACCCTAGTTTAGAAGATCAATCTCTGATTCTTCTTGTAATTGATTAGATAGCTTCTTGGTTGTAATATTTCGTGTAAATTGTGATAATCATCTTGATTAATCACTAGATAGCCTTAATAGACTTTTAGGGTTCGAGATTTAGACTAGAAGTGGTGTTCGATTGATTTTGTGGTTTGTAAGTGTAAGGTGATCTGAAACATTGTATCTCTTGTGATTTCTAGTGGCTGAGAAACTCTCATCGGAGCTCAACGTGGATGTAGGTCAAATTTTGGCTGAACCACGATAAATTGCTGTGTCTTTTACTTTCTCGCAAATCTTCTTATTTTCTGGTTACCTGAGTATTTTTATTTGGAGCTTAATCTTGAATAAGAAATTACAACAGTGGTATCAGAGCCCGAGTATTAATCTTGGGTTATCAGATTAAGTTTTCAAATCGGAAGTTCTTTAAAATATTAGGGTTTCTTCTCTAATATATCTTGTGGGTTTAATTCGATATCTCTCCGTTCTTGAATCGTTATTACGATGACTACCTCAACTCGAGTTGATATGTCCGTGTTCGATGGTAAGATGGATTTTGGGGTTTGGCAGAAAAAGATGAGAGTTCTACTCTCTCATCACAAAGTGGGAAGCACGCTTATTGCTGATATTAAAGAATGGCGTGAGGGAGAACTTGATAAAGAAGCACAAATTAAAGAGGAAGCTTATAATATTCTCTTCTTGAATCTCTCTGACTCTGACATACGACAAGTTGATGGTGCTGATACAACTCTTGAGCTGTGGGGTAAACTCGAAACACTCTATGCCTCTAAATCTGTCCCTAATCTTGCTTTCCTGAAAGGTTCTTTGTTTAATTATAAAATGGATGTTTCTAAATCTATTGACGAGAATTTAGATGAATTTACTAAGATGAGTCTTGTACTGAAAGGTACTACTATGGCCTTAGATGACACTAGTAAATGTATGATCCTTTTAAATGCCATACCTGAATCTTTTCAAGTTGTGAAAGATGTGTTTCAATATGCAAGTTCTGTGCCTACTTATGATCAAGTTGTTACTGCTTTAAAAACTCGAGAAAATGAACTTAAGTCCCTTAAAAGAACTGGAATTAATATGTATGTTAACCCTAGAACAGATACTACTCAAAACCTTGACTTAGCTAAGAATAAGAAAGGAAAGAAAACCTCTAGTTCTAAGAATAAAGAAACTAGGAAGTGTTTTCACTGTGGGAAAGCTGGACATTTAAAGAAAAACTGTTTTAAGTTGAAAAACAAGATGAACAGTAATGAATCAAATATTGCTAGTATGCCTAAGACCACTGATGATATGTTTGAGGTGTTAAATGTTTGTAACTTGTTTGAGCATGCTAGTTGGATTCTTGATTCAGGTTGTACCTTTCACATGTGTCCCATACTTGAACTATTTCATGATTTGCCTTATGTGAACAATGAAACTGTATATATGGGGAATGATAACACTTGTGAGGTTAAAGGTATAGGAAAAGTGAAATTGAGAATGGATTTTGGAGAATGTATTGAATTGACTAATGTAAGATACATTCCTGATTTGAAAAGAATTTTAATTTCTTTGGGTGCTTTAGATGATCTTGGTTGTGTTTCCAATGTGTCTAAAGGTGTGATTCATGTTTATAAGGGTGGGAAATTGTTATTATCTGGTGTTACACATGCTGGCTTATATGTGCTTAATGGTACTCATATGTTTGGTTCTGTGAATTCTGTCACTAATGCTTCATCTCAGGCTACCACTGAAAAGTGGCATTTAAGGCTAGGGAATATGAGTCAACAACGACTCAGTGTCCTTAGCAAACAAGGTATGCTTGGAAAGGACACAGTTGGGGATCTACCTTTCTGTAAAACTTGTGTGTTGGGTAAACAACATAGGGTAAGTTTCAAGCCTGGAACTCGCAATTCCAAGGCTTGTCTTGAATATGTTCATGCAGACCTTTGGGGTCCTAGGAGGTATGATGCTCATGGTCATTTCAAATACTTCTTTTCTTTAGTTGATGATTTTAGTAGAAGGGTTTGGACCTTTTTACTTAAAACTAAGGATGAGACTTTTCAAAAAATCAAAGAATGGAAGTGTTTGGAGGAAAATCAAACTGGTTTAACTTTAAAAGTTTTAAGAACTGATAATGGTCTTGAATTTTGTAACACTGAGTTTGATTTATATTGTAAGACTAATGGAATTTTGAGACACAGGACAGTTAGGCATACACCACAACAAAATGGTGTAGCTGAGAGGATGAATAGAACTCTTCTTGAGAAAGTCAGGTGTATGCTCTTCACTTCAGGCTTACCCAAATAATTTTGGGGAGAAGCCCTCTATACAACCACTTATCTTGTAAATAGGAGTCCCAACAGGTCTATAGGCCTTAAAACTCCTATGGAGGTTTGGAAGGGTCAGAAACCAAATCTATCTTTTCTTAAACCCTTTGGGTGTGCTGCTTATGCACACACAAAGGAGGGTAAGTTAGATCCTAGGTCTATAAAATGCATTATGTTGGGTTATCAAAACCAACATGGTGTGAAAGGTTATAGGATTTGGGAAAAAGACAGTAGGGGTTTCAAAGTTATTGTTAGTAGAGATGTGATCTTTGATGAACTAACATTTCCTTTTAAAATTGCTGCAGTTACAGGTGATAATGCTTTGCCTGAACCTGCAAATCCTCAACAAGTTGTGGGAATTGAGAAAGAGGTGGAGCCTGAGCATTCCAGTCTAGTTGGTAACCATGGGGATGATCTGAACCCTCCCCATGATGAAGTTGATGCTCCTGAGAAAAATGAGGGTGAAGAACATCCTCCCGAGTCTTCAACAGGGCAACTTCAAAACTATCAACTTACAAGAGATAGGGTAAGAAGAGAAACCAGGACACCAGCTAGATACTCTTATGCATACCTTGTATACACCGCATTAAATGCTTCAGTTGAAGTTACCAACTCTGAACCTACATCTCATATGGATGCTATGGAGTCAGATGATTGTACACACTGGGATCATGCTATGAAGGAGGAAATTCAGTCTTTAAAGGATAACAACACTTGGGTTCTTACTAAGCTACCTCATAAACAAAAGGTGGTTGAATGTAGATGGTTGTTCAAACTCAAAGAGGCCATTTCTGAAACTGATCCTCCAAGGTATAAGGCAAGGTTGGTTGCAAAAGGTTATACTCAAAAGGAAGGTATTGATTTCAATGAAATTTTCTCTCCTGTGGTTAAATTCAAAACTATTAGGGTTATGTTAGCTTTTGCTGCATGTTATAACCTGGAAATTGAACAATTAGATGTTAAGACTGCTTTCTTACATGATGACCTTGAGGAAACAATCAATATGAGACAACCTGAGGGTTTTATTGACCCTAAATTGCCTGATCATGTGTGTTTACTGAAAAGTCTCTTTATGGTTTGAAACAGTCTCCTAGACAATGGTATAAAAAGTTTGATTCATTTATGCTTAAATGTGACTATATGAGATCTGAATATGATGCTTGCTTGTACTATCTATTAAAATTGATCAACATGTATATGTTTTACTCTATGTTGATGATATGCTCATTATTTCTAAGTCCCTTAAGTGTATATCTGAGTTAAAACTGAAACTTAGTAAATAATTTGATATGAAAGATCTTGGAAATGCTAAGAAAATATTGGGGATGATAATTGATAAAGATAGGAGTAAATGCATGATAAAGCTTCACCAGGAACCTTATTGGAGAAAAGTGATTTCAAAATTTGGGAGCTTGAACTGTAAAACTGTTATGACTCCTTTGGCTGGTCATTTTGTTTTAACTAAACAATTGTGCCCCAAGACTAAGTCTGAAATTCTGAAAATGAACTCTGCTCCATATGCTAATGTTATAGGGTCCCTTATGTATGCTATGATTAGTACTAGACCAGATTTGTCTTTTGCCATATCTTTGTTGAGCCGGTACATGTCTAATCCTGGTTGGGATCATTGGTGTGCTCTTAAACATGTTCTTGCATATGTTAGTAGTTGATGTCTCCCTAAATGTTCTAATTTTATGCCATTGGGAGACATCATTTTTGGTGTTTATTTGATTATTTAGATAGACTTTTGGTGCTAATATGCAATAATCCGGAATTTCCATTTTATTTCTAGTAATTTTGATTTATTAAACTTTTGCGCGTAATATTGGTATTTTTAGTGTAAAGTTTACAGGTTTTAGATGTTAGCTAGAAGAGGAATCCGAGGAGAAAGTCAAAGATCATGATATGGAGTCAAGACGTAAAGATAAATCCCGAAGATTTTATTTTTAGAGCTGAAAATCTATTTTCCAGGCCATAGATTGCTGATTTCGAGGTGCTTAAGAGATGATTTAGCCGCTGACCTTTGAAGAGATTATGTTCCTTATCGAGTTACGGAACTTTAGCAACTGGAATGAGGTCAATCGGGGTCATAACGAAGCGGGAAAGGCCGTTTTAGTGAAGGTGTATCAGCAGTTACGGGATTTGGGCTTAATTAGTGGACTTGGGCTTTTCTAATTTTTACTTAATCCTTAAGTAAAAGCCCTAATCCGATTTTATGATTATAAATAGGTCGCTAGACCTCATTATTCAGTACCTCTCATTTTATTCTTCAAATTAAATCATCATTAGAAGAGAGCGTCCAGAGAGAAAGTCAGAAGCAAGGAAAAGGAGAAAGCTTAGAGCTGGAGAAAGTCATCTTCTCCAAATCACAGCCAAACCCGATTCTTAATTAGGTTCTATCTTTTATTTCTGTAATTGAAGAACATGAATTCTTTCTGTTTTAATTTAGTTTTTGCATTTAATATGAGCTAAACTTTACATAGTGCTTGAGAACGCATAATGGGTTAATCCCAATTTGATTTCGTTTTATACATTTGGATTTGGGATTATTATTATTTAAATCAAATTGGGTAAATTGTATTTTTCTTTAATTTGCACTTTAACTACTATTTTTGACCTGATCAATCAATGATAGGACTTAGTATCTAAGCTATTCCAATTAGTGGCGATTGGATCACCTTGACGGGGGGTTTAGGTACCGAACTAGTTAATGAATGTAGGTTAGAAATTATTTGACTCTGACGAGCTTAATTAAACCTATGGCCTATTGGGTAAATTGAATTTAAGCACTTGAGAGTGGACTATAATCACCCTGACGGGGTTTGTAGCATTTGAGAGTTGCTCCTTAGTCCACCCTGACGGGGGTAAGGAGATTATTGAATCCCGACCAATATAAATTTACCGATTTGTCCCTTAAACAATGTATGAAATGAATGATAGTTATGAAAACCCTTGCGTCTCTCAAGTACTACATCTCATATTGCGTTTTCACTTATTTTACTTGCGTCTTAGCTTTTAATTGCATTTTCCATTTAGTCTTTTATTATTTAGGATTAATACAAAAATCAATCAAACATATTATCTTTATTTGCTTTCATAAGTGCAATCATTCATTAGCGGATAAGCATTGTAGTCAACCATCCCGTCCTTGGAACGAATCTGTATTATCACTATTATTACTTGGGACAACCGTACACTTGCGGTTGTGGTTCGATTATTTATTGCATTATTTTTAGAACACACAAAGGACCACCAAGTTTTTGGCGCCGCTGCCGGGGACGGTAGCGTGTGACCACGGTGTTTATCCTTTAGTGATAGTTGCATTTATTTTTATTTTTATTTTTCAGTTTTACGCTTGTGTTTGCTTGTTTTGTTTTTTTACAGGTACTTTATTCAGGTAATGATCAAGAAATTTAATTAACGATGTATAGAGGACATTACCCAGATCCCGATCCATATGACTATTGGGAAGACTCTTCGGGACAACAACAATGGGGTAGTAACTTCTACCAACAACCTTATCAATACCCGCAAGAGCAAGGATGGAACAATCAATGGATCGGAAGTACTCAACAACAAACACCATATCACTATCAACACGAGCAAGAATGGAACAACCAGTGGGTTGAAAACATTCAACAACCCTCACCTCAACACTATCAGCAAGAGACACTACTAGAGAGAGTTAATCGCCTACGCGAGGAATTTCAAGCAGGAGAACCAGAGCGTAAGGCAAGAGATGAGGAATTCAAAGCCACCCATGCACTCATACAACAGAGCCTAGATGAAATGGCTGCCCGAAACAACCCTCCTAACTTAGTTGAAACTGGTAGTATGTCTTATGAAGATTCCACTCCCCCGAGGGATAGAAGAGATCAACTGGAAGAAGTAGTTGAGGAGGAGGTGTTGAAGGAAGATACTATTGATAGTGATATGACCATCATGCCGGTTATAAATGAAGACCACCATGTGGTTAACAATCCTATTAGCATGGTGGAAGAAGGAGTAGCAACAAAAATCCTAGAAATTGAAGCTGAGATTGCTATTCCTATGGTGCGTGCACATGATCCAGATACTGAACGCAAACAAGAAGAAGAGGTGATCGAGATTCAGATTCCACATCGAGAATATGATGAAGTAATAGTGGAAGATTGGATTGAAAGCGAAGACGAATGTGAAGTGGTTGAGAAATCAATTGAAGAGTTAAAGCTTCATAATAAAAGAGAAATCGAATTCCCACCACAAAAAGTTCACCAATCCCTATCTCCACCACTAGTCATCATTAGAGATAAAATATCGGAATCACCTCTATTATTAAAAATAATCAAAAGGTGCTACGCAAGAAAGGTGCTACACCGCGAGAGTAAAGCGGCAAGGAGAAGCACCTACCCACCACACTTTAAAGAGGAACGCGAGATTAAAGAAAATACAAATGAGCTTATACCGTCGAGAACGGTTATCTACTATCGTGTGGTGAAGAACGAGTTTCGCCATGAAAGCAAGAAGGCGAAACGGAGATACTACCCTCCCCCTTTCAGAGATCGATTGAATAAAATTTTAAGGGGGAAGGTTTCAAAGCTTACATGCCAAGGACGAGGCGAATTCAAGCGGAGGAGAACCGCAAGGGCCTCAATACCATCTTCATGTAAGGTAACACGTCGAACTTAAAGACGTAATAAACAAAAGTGCTTCTTGGGAGACAACCCATGCTTTAAATTGCTTTCATGTCTTTTTAAATTTTTAGTGTAAAGTAGAGTAATGGTTATTGATTTAGTGTTTATTTGTAAGAAATGAGGAAGGTTGGTGTTTTTGATGATTACAGGAGTGAAGGTCACGAGTTTGGGGTACCTAGAACGAAAAAGAATGAAAATTTTGGGTTCCAATACAGTAGAAACCGGGTACCCGGTTTGTAGAATGCGGGTACCCGTTTTCGGTGCTGTACCCCAGGTATCAAAACTTCGGAAGATCATAACTTGACGCTCGGAGGTCGGAATTAACTTTTTCTTGAGCCTAAACCGCATAACTTTTCGAGCTCTATCCAATGGTGAAGTCGAAAATTTCGTATGAACAGCTAAAAGTTTCTGACCCAGCGTTTTGAGGCCCGGCATTAGTTGCGTCTCGTGGTTGCGTCTCCACTTAGCACCATTGATGACGAACCAAAGCTCCAAAAACACTTAAATTCCATCATCAAAACACCAATATATCACCAATACTTACCTCTAAACATCATCCCAACACATAATCAATCACAAAGTTTTCCAAAAACACCAAGAAATTCAAGTTTTAACCCAAAAATTTCTTCACCAAAGCTTAAATTATATCCTTTAAACCTTTCCAACACCATAGATATTAAATACCCATCTCATCTAAATCACAAATTCCACTACTGTGCCACTTTCAACAACATCAAGAGACACAAATTTCATCAAAAGCTTTGGTAATTTGAAGGTTGGAGATTGCAAGTACAAGGTATCAAATCATAATAAATTCCATGGCCAATCCGGTAAAATAGCTAGAACTATTCTTTTATTTCTATTACCAGTTGGGAATTAAGATTTATTTTAGTTATTTAGCGGAGGAATTGTGAATTGTTTGAGCATATTAATATTATATATTTTGCAAGTAATCTTTAAGTAGGTGAAAAATTGAGTTTGGGGTCATCAAAGATGACCATGAAGGTTGGAAAAGGTACGAAGAACATGATGAAGATAAAAAGTTGGATGTTGAGGAAAGATTTTCGTAGAAGAGATGATGATTTAGAGGGTTAGGAAAAGATGAAGACTTGGAAAATATGACATGAGAGTTCGAAGTATTCAAAACTTCAACATGAGACTACACGTAATCGGCCTAGTGCCGATCCAGATATGTTTTCCAATCCTTTTCTCATTTATTGTATATTAGTTTAATTGTTTTATTGAGTCTTTTCGAGTCGTGGGGACACGACTCATTTTTGAGTTTGGGGTGGGGTTCGTTGCCTCATCCCAGTTTTTATGTGTTATATGTTTTATTTGCTTTCAATAAAAATAATTTTCGGAGTTGCGTTTGACTGTAGAAGATTTTAAATGTCCCTTTAAGCATACTTTTGATGAATCAATGATAGTAAATAGTGGACTTTAGGTATTGGTATAAAACGCACTTACAATTGCATGCGAACATAGGTAATTGATAGGAAAAATTAATGAACAATGCAAATGAAGTAAGCTTGTACTTAAGGAATATGTTTGGTGTGTAGAACGTGAAATCTTAATTAGTAGAGAACCCACCTAGATATGAACTAAAGACAAGCTATGTACTTAGGAAAATGATAGGGGCAGTTCTTTGTTAGCCATTTGAAGCCTTTTAGCTTGCTATCCTTTATATATTAATTTTATCCGTCTTAGCCCAAGTTTGAGCCTTAAGCCTTTTCTTTTGTAGCCACGATATAAGCCCATTATCCTTTAGATTATTAGGCATGACCAAATGACCCGCACTTGAATCACAACCCTGAGACTTGTCTCGAGCTTGAGTTTGGGGTGGTGGGACCACATTTGGGTAATTTATATTGGGAAGGGATTATATGTGTTTGTATTGAGGCGCAAAAAAAAAAATGAAAGATGATATTATTATTTGTAACCCTTTGCCGAAATTTGAAAAGAAATGAAAAAAAAAGAAAATAAAAAGAAAGAAAAATAAATAAATAAATCGGCAAAGTGGAATATTTTTGGAATTCATCTTAGTCTCATTTGGGTTGACATTGGGGACGCAACATTAGCGCGTCAAATGGGTGAGTGAGAACATTTTTTAGCGTAAACTCAAGCTCGAGAACATTGTTGATGGTAAGTGAGGAGAGAGCCAAAAGCTCACTTCAAATTTACCAAATATACATCCACACCGTCCTTAAGCCATTATTAAAACCATAAAGACCTCGTGATTCCTAAGTGCATAGTGAATTTATGATTCTGTTGATAGGGAATACGCTAGGTGGAGCGTTCAAAGCGAGTTAGGATTAATGACCACCCTATAGCCATCATACAGAGATGAGTACAAGTGTAAACTTCAAGCATTGCGACTTTAATTTTATGATTGAGATTATTTATGTTTGATGTTGCATGATTAGTGTATGTATATGTTAGTTCTTAATGTTTGCTATATGAGATTTATCTTTAGCATTGCTTTAGGGTTTATTTGCTAGCTTCTATTTTCTCTTGCATCTACTTCATTCCCCATGTTTTATTTAGTTTTGCTTTGTCGGGACGACAAAGGTTTGAGTTAGGGGTCTTGATGTCTCCCTAAATGTTCTAATTTTATGCCATTGGGAGAGATCATTTTTGGTGTTTATTTGATTATTTAGATAGACTTTTGGTGCTAATATGCAATAATCCGGAATTTCCATTTTATTTCTAGTAATTTTGATTTATTAAACTTTTGCGCGTAATATTGGTATTTTTAGTGTAAAGTTTACAGGTTTTAGATGTTAGCTAGAAGAGGAATCCGAGGAGAAAGTCAAAGATCATGATATGGAGTCAAGACGTAAAGATAAATCCCGAAGATTTTATTTTTAGAGCTGAAAATCTATTTTCCAGGCCATAGATTGCTGATTTCGAGGTGCTTAAGAGATGATTTAGCCGCTGACCTTTGAAGAGATTATGTTCCTTATCGAGTTACGGAACTTTAGCAACTGGAATGAGGTCAATCGGGGTCATAACGAAGCGGGAAAGGCCGTTTTAGTGAAGGTGTATCAGCAGTTACGGGATTTGGGCTTAATTAGTGGACTTGGGCTTTTCTAATTTTTACTTAATCCTTAAGTAAAAGCCCTAATCCGATTTTATGATTATAAATAGGTCGCTAGACCTCATTATTCAGTACCTCTCATTTTATTCTTCAAATTAAATCATCATTAGAAGAGAGCGTCCAGAGAGAAAGTCAGAAGCAAGGAAAAGGAGAAAGCTTAGAGCTGGAGAAAGTCATCTTCTCCAAATCACAGCCAAACCCGATTCTTAATTAGGTTCTATCTTTTATTTCTGTAATTGAAGAACATGAATTCTTTCTGTTTTAATTTAGTTTTTGCATTTAATATGAGCTAAACTTTACATAGTGCTTGAGAACGCATAATGGGTTAATCCCAATTTGATTTCGTTTTATACATTTGGATTTGGGATTATTATTATTTAAATCAAATTGGGTAAATTGTATTTTTCTTTAATTTGCACTTTAACTACTATTTTTGACCTGATCAATCAATGATAGGACTTAGTATCTAAGCTATTCCAATTAGTGGCGATTGGATCACCTTGACGGGAGGTTTAGGTACCGAACTAGTTAATGAATGTAGGTTAGAAATTATTTGACTCTGACGAGCTTAATTAAACCTATGGCCTATTGGGTAAATTGAATTTAAGCACTTGAGAGTGGACTATAATCACCCTGACAGGGTTTGTAGCATTTGAGAGTTGCTCCTTAGTCCACCCTGACGGGGGTAAGGAGATTATTGAATCCCGACCAATATAAATTTACCGATTTGTCCCTTAAACAATGTATGAAATGAATGATAGTTAGGAAAACCCTTGCGTCTCTCAAGTACTACATCTCATATTGCGTTTTCACTTATTTTACTTGCGTCTTAGCTTTTAATTGCATTTTCCATTTAGTCTTTTATTATTTAGGATTAATACAAAAATCAATCAAACATATTATCTTTATTTGCTTTCGTAAGTGCAATCATTCATTAGCGGATAAGCATTGTAGTCAACCATCCCGTCCTTGGAACGAATCTGTATTATCACTATTATTACTTGGGACAACCGTACACTTGCGGTTGTGGTTCGATTATTTATTGCATTATTTTTAGAACACACAAAGGACCTCCAGTAGTACATTGGGAGTTGGACTGTTCTATGGAAATCATAACATACCATTTGAGTTAGTAGGCTATGTTGACTCTGACTTTGCTGGAGATAGAGACTCAAGAAAGTCAACAACCTCTTATTGCTTTACTATTGGTGGAAACTGTATTTCATGGAAGTCATAACTTCAACCTTTAGTAGCTTTGTCTACTACTGAAGCTGAATATGTGGCTATAACTGACTCAGCAAAAGAGGCAATTTGGCTTCAAAATTTACTATCTGAAGCTTGTGTTGTTAAGGTTAAGGCTACTATATTCTCTGGCAGTCAAAGTGAAATTCAACTAAGTAAAAACCCAGTATATCATGAAAGAACAAAACATATTGATGTCAAATTTCACTATATAAGAGATATACTGGCTAGTGGTGAAGTTAAGTTGTTAAAAGTGGCAACTGAGGATAATCCTGCTGATTTTGGTACAAAAATAGTTACTAATGTCAAATTCAAGCATTGCTTGAATTTGCTTTCTATTGGTTGATGTGTGTGCAGGTACTTGGGCTGAGAAGATGATAGAGATGGCTCATGCTGCTGGATTTCACAAAGGGATGCAGTTTCAGGTGGAGGTGGGGGATGAACACTTCAAGGTGGATATTGAAGAATATATATGTGGTGTGTTTATATATTCTCGGTGAAGTGTTATGTTTTATTGGCTTCTTACTTAATGACATGGCTTAATGTGAGCGCTTGATCTTCACTTACATCTTACGGCTCTCATTCACTCGTGGCTTATGTCTCTTATAAAAGGCAAAAGGGTTTGACCGAAGTCATAACCCTTCTCTCTTCACGCGTTTCATTCTCTCTCACCTCATCACTCTTTCGAAACCCTAGTTTAGAAGATCAATCTCTGATTCTTCTTATAATCGATTAGTGATGTCTCCTTAATTGTTCTTATTTTCGACCCTTAGGAGACATCATTTTTTGTGTTTATTTGATTAATTTGATAGACTTTTGAGTTAAAAATGCAATAATCCGGAATTTCTATTTTATTTCTAGTATTTTTAATTTATTAAACTTTTGCGCGTAATCTTGTGTATTTTAGTGGAAATTTTGTAGGTTTTGAATATTAGCTAGGAATGGAATTCGAGAAGAGAGTCAAAGATCGTGATATGGAGTCAAGACTTGAAGATAAATCCCGAAAGAATTATTTTTAGAGCTGAAAATCTGTTATCCAGGCCATAGATTGCTGATTTCAAGGCGCTTAAGAGATGATTTAGCCGCTGACCTTTGAAGAGAAAACATTCCTTATCGAGTTACGGAACTTTAGCAACTGGAATCAAGTCAATCGGAGTCATAACGAAGCGGGAAAAGCCGTTTTAGTGAAGGTGTATCAGTAGTTACGGGATTTTGGGCTTAGAATTTGGGCTTGGACATTTAATTAGTGTTTTATTCTTAGGTCCAAGCCCTAATCCGTTTTTACACTTATAAAAGGAGCCTTTGACTTCTATTTTCACAACAATTCACATTCTACAAGATAAAACACCAGAGAGAAGCAACAGAAGGAAGAAAGAAGAAGCTGCAAGAGCTGGAGAGGGTCTATATCTACGTTCTCAGTCATTCTTATTCCGGAAATTAGGTTTCTTTTATCTTTAATTCTGTAAACAATATGAATTCCGTTTTATTTAATTTAGTTTTATTTTCAATTAATATGAGCTAAACACATTTTAGTGCTTGAGAATGCTATATGGGTAATTCCAAATCTTATTGAATTTCATATGTTGAATTTGGGTTTCTGTTAAATTAAATTAGATTGTGTCTTTTACTCTTTTCGATAAATTGAGAATATTTACTGTTTTTAGAGTCATGAACTAGGAACAGGTGTTAGTATCTAGGCTATTCCAATTAGTGGCGATTGGATCATCTTGACGGAGGGTTTATGTACAGAACCATTTATTCAATCTAGAATAGAAGCTATTGATTCTGACAAACTTAGCTAATTCTAGGGCCAATGAGGTAATTAAACTTAAACATCTAAAAGTGGATCATATTTACCCTGACGGGACTAGTGACACTCTAGGATAGCCTTATAGTCCACCCTGACGGGGGTATAAGGAATTTAGAATCCCGACCATTGTAATTGACCAATTTAACCCTTAAACAGCATAGGTTATGAAATAGGATTAGGAAGACCCCTTGCGTTCTCAAGTGCTATCTTCTCATACTTACGTTTTACATCATTTTACTTGCGTCTTAGCTTTTAATTGCAGTTTCCATTTAGTCTTTTATTACTTAGGATTAATACAAAAATCAATCAAACATATTATCTTTATTTGCTTTCATAAGTGCAATCATTCATTAGGGGATAAGCATTGTAGTTAACCATCCCGTCCTTGGAACGAATCTGTACTATCACTATTATTACTTGGGACAACCGTACACTTGCGGTTGTGGTTCAATTACTTATTGCATTATTTTTAGAACACACAAAGGACCACCAAGTTTTTGGCGCCGCTGCCGGGGATGGTAGCGTGTGACCACGGTGTTTATTCCTTTAGTGATAGTTGCATCTATTTCTATTTCAGTTTTACGCTTTTTGTTTGTTCATTTCTTTTCAGGTTCTTAGGTTTGGTGTATGCGAAGAAGACTATTTAAGGATCTAGAGCCAACACCTCCGATCCTTAGTAATCCAGAATCGTTAATCAGACTTGCTAACAAGAGAAGGAGAGAACAAGAAGCCTTAGTGGTAGAAGAATTAATTAACAGAATGGAGGATATAAATCTTCAGAATCAACAAAATAATGGACAAGGCCAGCTAGACGCAAATGGCCAACCTTTAGCGCCACCTAGCATTATTCCTCGAGTTCAACCACTGAATCCTAATCCTCAAGTTTAGATAGTGATGAATCAAGATCCATGGTTTGTTAATGGTCCACCAGAAGTTCCTTTTCGTGCTCCTGCTTTAGGAGTGGGTGCTCCAGATATCAATGTTCCAAGATTTCGTCCAGATTCGGGTATGTTAGCTCAATTCCAAAATTTTGGAAATTTTCGAGGTAGACCAGGAGAAGATCCTATCCGAGCTGTACAGAAATTCTAGCAGATATGTGATTCTTACATCACACAAGGGGTTTCAAGAGAACAACTATATTACGCTGCGTTTCGATTTTTTGTCATTGATGGAGCAAGTGAATGGCACGATACACAAGATTCCTACAAAGATAACAAACTGGGACCAATTAGAAACTGCTCTCTTTGACAGGTTTTACCCAAGTAACATGAGGTTAGATGATCAACTTGAGTTAACACATTTCCGTCAAGAGTATGATGAAACTTTGGGTAAGAGTTGGACAAGATTTCAGATGTGTTTACGAAGGGTTCCTGATCATGGCTTTACAGAACAACAACTAAAAATATTTTACAAAGGCCTTGATGGGACTTCAAGAGAGAAATTGGATTTGTTATGTGGTGCGGGATTTCTTAAAGTTCAACCCGTTCATGCTAAAATCATTTTGGAAAGAACAGTCAAGAATGAAGTTGGGTGGACTTCAGTAAGAACACCGGTTAAAGGAGTGAATAATGTTAATATCGAAGAAAAATTTGCTACGCTTGAAAATAAGATTCAAACTACTATAGAGCAACAGTTGAAACAACTTACACTAGCTGTAAAAGAGGGATTTTCGGGTAAGAAAGTAGCTGTGCAAGCTGCACAAGAGGTTTATATGTGTTCGATTTGTAGGGTAGATGATCATGATGAGGAAAATTGTCCGAATAACCAAGAGCCTGTGATGTTTGTGTCCAATAGAGGTAACTTTAATTCAAGTGGTAATGGATATCAGCCTAACAGAAACCATCCTGGGTTTCAATACTCAAATCCTAATGGGGCAGCCAATCCTACATATGCGTATCAGCCGCGTCCCCAAGGTAACAACTACAATCCAAGACCACACAACAATTATCAAGGAGGACAGAATCAGGGTAATTATGTACAAAGATAAGCTTCTCAAAACACATACGATGAAACCATGAACCAAAAAGCCTTACCTGCCCATCCACAAGAAGGAGTAGTTACCCTTCATAAAACCGTTGAGAGTTGAATTGCTCTTCAAACACAAGCTATGGAACGTCAACAGGCGTCTGAAGCAAATATGAAATTAATACAGAATCAAATGGAGCAATTTGCAAAACAGCTTAATCAGCGTCTACAAGGGCAACTCCCTAGTGACACAGAAAATCCGAGACAACATGAAGATTGTAAAGCTGTTACCTAAGAAGTGGTAAGAACCTTCCTCCACCTCCTTTTCCCGTTATGAAAGAGAAAGAAGTTCCAAGAAAAGAAAAGGAAGTGGGTGAGAAAGAGAAAGAGAAAGAGAACGATAAAGATAGTGAGGTTGAAGAAATAGTGAGGCCAAGTGAGATTCTAAAGAAGAAAGATGATATTGTTAGTAATCGCCCTCCACCACCATTTCCATCTCGAGTTCAGAAAAAGGGTGATTTGGCTGATTTTTCAAAATTCTTTAATAGAGTGAAGGGTCTAAGTATTAATATTCCGTTACTAGAGTCTATTCGAGATATTCCTAAGTATACAAAGTTTTTGAAGAGGGCCCTCACTAATAAAGGGCCTTATTGTGATAATGAGATGATTGGTATTCCTGAAGAGTGTAGTGCGATTTGTCAAAGTAAATTACCTCCAAAGTTAGTTGATCCCGGGAGTTTCACTATTCCGATATCGATTGGAGAAGAATGGAAAGGAAAAGCACTATGCGATTTGGGTGCGAGCATTAATTTGATGCCCAAATCAATCTTTGATAGGCTAAAAATTGGAGAAGCAAGACCTACCTCTATGGTCTTGCAAATGGCAGACAGGTCTCTTGCACATCCTGAAGGCCGAATTGAAGATGTCCTCGTTAAGGCAGGTACACTTATATTTCCCGTTGATTTCGTAATACTTGAATACGACGCGGATAGAAATGTCCCCATTATTTTGGGAAGACCATTTCTAGCCACGGGGTGTACTTTGATTGATGTAGAGAATGGCGAATTAACGATGAGGATACAAGACGAGGAGGTCAAATTCAATGTATTTCGAGCTATGAAATTTCCAGATTCTCAGGAAGATTGCTTCAGAATGGATGTAGTTGAGCAGGCATCGCAAGAGGTATTTAATTGCTTAAATTTTGATGATATCTTGCAGGCCGCTTTGACATTAGATTCACCTGAGATGATGGAAGAGCTTGCAGAAACAGTGGCAGCTCTAAATTCTGAAAATCCAAAGTATAGGCGTCTTGCCTATGAACCTGTGAGAGAACCGGGGGAGATTATTCCTAAAAAGAAGCCCTCAATTGAATCTCCTCCGGAATTGGAAGAAAAGCCGTTACCAGCACACTTGAGGTATGCGTATTTAGGTACTAATGAAACTCTACCTGTTATTGTTTCAGCTAATTTAACAGGTCCTCAAGAAGATAAACTGTTGCGTGTGTTGAGAGCCAACAAAGAAGCAATAGGTTGGACAATTGCTGACATCAAAGGCATTAGTCCATCCTATTGTCAACACAAAATTATACTCGAAGATGTAAACGCACACTCAGTTGAAGGTCAAAGAAGATTAATGCCCGTTATGAAGGATGTAGTGAAGAAAGACGTGATCAAGCTTTTAGATGCGGGGATTATTTATCCCATCTCGAGTAGTGAATGGGTGAGTCCGGTTCAGTGTGTACCGAAGAAAGGAGGAATGACAACAGTTCTTAATGATAAAAATGAAGCAATTCCTTCGAGAACGGTGGTTGGTTGGAGAGTTTGCATGGATTACAGAAAGCTGAACAAAGCCACCATAAGAGATCACTTCCCTTTGCCCTTCATTGATCAAATGTTAGATAAGTTAGCCAGAAGAGAATACTACTGTTTCTTGGATGGTTATTCTGGGTATAATCAAATTTACGTGGCTCCGGAAGATCAACATAAAACAACATTTACATGTCCCTTTGGTACTTTTGCATATCGCAGAATGCCATTTGGGTTGTGTAATGCTTCTGCTACCTTTCAAAGATGTATGATGGCCATCTTCTGGGATATGATCGATAACTTTCTTGAAGTGTTCATGGACGATTTCTCCGTATTTTGTGATGATTTTGATAAATGTTTAGACAATTTGGAGAAAGTGTTAATCAGATGCAAAGAAACAGATTTGGTCTTAAACTGGGAGAAGTGTCATTTTATGGTTCGCGAAGGTATTGTTCTGGGTCACAAACTTTCGAGTGCTGGATTAGAAGTCGATAGAGCGAAGATAGAGGTAATAAAAACTCTTCCCCCTCCTGTTTCTGTTAAAGGGGTAAGAAGTTTTCTTGGCCATGCTGGTTTTTATAGGCGATTTATCAAAGACTTTTCTAAGATTGCTAAACCATTATACAACTTACTCGAAAAGGATTCCAAATTCCTTTTTGATGAAGCTTGTTTAGCGGCTTTCAAAGCAATCAAAGAAAAGCTTATTTCTGCTCCTATAGTATTACCTCCAGATTGGAATTTACCGTTTGAGGTTATGTGTGATGCGAGTGATTTGTATATATTAGGACAGAGAAAAGAGAAAGTTTTTCATTCGATTTATTATGCTAGTAAAACTTTTAATGGTGCTCAAGTAAATTATACAGTTACAGAAAAGGAGTTGCTAGCAGTTGTGTACTCATTCGATAAATTTCGCTCTTATCTTCTTGGAGCGAAAGTTACTGTTTATACAGACCATTCAGCGATTCGATATCTTATGGAGAAAAAGGATGCTAAACCAAGGTTAATCAGATGGGTTTTATTGCTTCAAGAGTTCGATTTAGAGATCAAGGATAGAAAGGGGTGTGAGAACCAGGTTGCAGATCACCTATCGCGGTTAGAAGGTTCAGAGATGAATAGTGGTGATGAAAGTTTATTTGTTGTTCGTGATTATGAAGCTCCTTGGTATGCGGATATTGCGAATTTAGTGGTAAGTGGTTCTTTTCCTGAAGGATCAACTTATCAAGAGAGGAAAAGATTAGCTCACCGTGCAAGACAATTCTTTTGGGAGGATCCTATCCTTTACAAAGTGTGTGCTGATCAAATGGTAAGAAGATGTGTAGCCAAGGAAGAAATTGAGGCGATTATAGCTGGGTGTCACGATTCACCTTATGGTGGACATTTTAAAGGAGATCGAACTGCTGCTAAGGTATTACAATCTGGTTTTTATTGGCCTTCTATTATAAAAGATTGTCATGAATATACTAAGAAATGTGAAAGATGTCAATTTACTGGAAACATATCCAAGAGGGATGAAATGCCACGTAATAATGTGTTAGAAGTTGAAATATTCGATGTTTGGGGTATAGACTTCATGGGTCCGTTCGTTCCTTCAAATGGTAACCTCTACATCTTATTAGCTGTTGATTACGTGTCTAAGTGGGTAGAAGCGGTAGCTTTACCAACTAATGATTCACGAGTGGTGATTAAGTTCTTAAAATCACATATTTTCACTAGACATGGCACTCCGAGGGTAATTATTAGCGCTGGAGTTACTCATTTCGTTAATAAGTATTTGAAGACAGTCTTAGAGAAATATGGGGTGAGACATCGTGTATCTACTGCTTATCATCCACAAGCCAATGGTCAAGCCGAAGTCTCAAATCGTGAGGTAAAATCTATATTAGAGAAAACCGTTTGTCCTACTAGAAAAGATTGGTCAATGAAATTAGATGATGCATTATGGGCCTATCGTACTGCGTTCAAAACTCCGGTAGGTGCTTCTCCGTATCGAATGGTATGTGGTAAGGCTTGTGATGTCTCCTCATTTGTGATAGATTTATGTTAGGATGAGACATCATTTTTAGTGTTTTAGAAGTCAATAATGTCGATTTTCTTGAGTTTTAGTGCACTTTCCTATTTTTAGTCTTGATTTGTAGAATTATTATTTTTAGAGCATATTGGGTTTAATTGTTTATTTTAGTGTGAAGCTTTAAAGATAATAATGGAGCTTAATTAGAGTCCAAGTCAAAGACAACAACTTATGGAAATATTAGCATGGTAATTGGAGAAAAGGAAATAAAAGCTAAAAAGATGGAAAAGGAAAAGCTGCCTAAATCTGGGATTCTGCATACACGTCCAAAGATGTGGGTTTTTACCTAAGAAATAGGCCGAATTTGGAGATTTCCTCGTTAGGGGCAAGATAATTCTGTTGCGATTCTTTTGGTATCTTATGGAGCAAAATCCGACCAATAACGAAGAAGATATGCTCAAAACGGTGCAGCAGTGTTTATCTTTATTTCCATACGAATTTGAGTTGGGCTAGAAGTCCATTACCTTAACTATTCCTCAAGAAAACGAATTAGGGCTTCTAAACACCTATAAATACACCCTTATATCACTTGTAAATCATCCTTGCCTCATAGTAATTAGTTCTTAAAGTTTTATTCTTCCAGTTTATTGTAGAGAGCAAGATGATGTCTTTTGTAATTTCTTTTAGTTTATTTCCTTCAGGTATGAACTAAACTTCCCATAGCTTGGGTTTTGCATATGTATAATCTATGAATTCTAATTCTTCTATCTAAGTTTCTTTGGGAATTATATGTTTTAATCTGATATTAGCTACTTACTTTATATTTGCTTATGTGTTTTGATTTAATGTCTTTCCTAGAACTGATCACTTTAGGATTGTTTTAATAGTAGTTAGATGGTCTCCTTGATAGGGTGTTTAACTATTGAACCACCACATAATGTCTAGTGTCGATAGCAGTTCTGACAAAACATACTTCTAACTAGATAGTCATTAGGGTTTGTTTTAACCACCATATCACCAATTGATTGTAGTGTGCTGGATAGGGTTTGATAACCCTATTTGAGTCCTCGTCTTGGTTGTGCCGTAGCCCCCTTAGTCGCTCTCAAGGTCTATGATTGGGGAATTTAGAATCCTGACTAAGTATACCAAGAGCTAATATTCTCCCTTATGAACTAGATTTATAGATAGAATTAGAAGGATTAGTGCATACTAGCAAAACCTAAGCTATATCTCTCATCTCATATTCTTCGTATTTTATTTTATTGTCTTTATTTTCCTTAGTTTTAATTCTTAATCTCGAATTCCTATTTGCTTCATTTTCTGTCTTTTAATTATTTACTTTTACTCGATATTCCTACCTACGCGATTAACACACTTAAGTCCCTGAGAACGAACTCTACTTATCATTAAAACTTGCATACGTCCTGTAATACTTGCAGTACTGTGCCTGTCTAGGGTGAGAGTGCGTAGTTTTCCATACTTAATTTGATCTTCTTTTTATTACACCCTAGGCGACACCAAGTTTTTGGCGCCGCTGCCGGGGACTTTTGTCTCGTTAGCGTGTGGGTTATCTATTTCGAGTTTTAGTTTTTAATTAGTTTTTACTTTTCTGTTTTTAGTTTAGTTTTTATTTTTCCAAATTTACACTTATGGTTTGCTTTAGTCTTTTTCAGGTTTCACAGTGTTTAATTCTTGGCCTCCTTTATCGGAGCCTGAGAGGAGCTTCAGACCTTACAATAAACGAGTTCGTGAGGAAAGAGCCTTAAGAAGAGTAATGGCAGCCCAACTAAATCCACCAGTTGTAGGGGGTCAACAAGATCCTCCCCTTGGTCAACAAGATCCACTAGTAGGAGGACAACAATTACCAGGAGGAGGATTGCAACAAGATCCACCACTCGGTGGGCAAGAAGGACAACAACTACCAGCAGGAGGAGGTAATATGCAAAACAATCTTAATAATCAACAGAACCGAGTTGAACAAGATCTACCTGGCCTTAACGTACCATTCCATGTTCAACCCATCGGTTACCGCCCTCCTGAGATTCCGAATATCAAATTTAGACCCGATCCGGGTATGCTCAGTCAATTTCAAAGTTTCGGACTCTATACTGGTACAGCTATTCAAGATCCGGTAAAAGCGATTCAGAAGTTCATGCAGATTTGTGATGCCTACATTACTCCTGGTATTACACGCGAGCAACTGTATTGTCATATGTTTTCGTTTTTCTTGACCGGAAGAGCTAGCGATTGGCTAAAGAGACAACCACATGGAACCATTCATTCTTGGAGAGAACTTCAAGCCGCGTTCTTTAACCGATTTTATCCGAAGAGCATGAGACTTAAAGATCAAACCGAGCTTGCAATATTTTGCCAAGAAGATGGGGAAACATTGGGAGAAGCATGGACAAGGTTTCAACAAAAGTTAACTAGATGTCCGTTCCATGGTTATACACCTGCTCTACAACTTGCTATGTTCTATGAAGGTCTTAATGATAAAGGTAGAGAAAAGGTGGATAACATTGGAAAGGGTAATTTTGTGTCCATGAATCATAATGAAGCTTCCGAGGTGTTAGAAAATATTATGGAACAAGAAAGAAGTTGGCCTTCAACGCGAGCTTCTGTATAAAAGACCCGAGGAACACTTCGTTTAGATGCAGAAACTGCGAATTCAGCTCAGATATCCTCTTTAGAAAATCAAATCAAGGAGCTGAGAATCGCGATGGAGAAGAATTTAGCTCTACAAAAGTAGTACAAGAAGCACAAGGTTGTCAACAATGTGGAGTTAACGATCATTCATGGGAAGAGTGCGAATCAAATCCGCAATCTGTTTACTTTATATCTAACCGATGGGGCAACCGCAACCATCCGGGTTTGCAGTATTCGAATCCACAAGGGGCCGCTAACCCTGGTCAATATCAACCGCGACCCCAGAACAACTCTTACCAACAGAGAGGTCAGTACCAAAATCAATATCAAAATAGACCTGCTCCTCCACAACAACCTGCTCAAGACGCATATACCGATTCATTAGAGTAGAAAGCTTTACCTCAGTATCCGCAAGAAGGATCTATGGACAATACACAGATAGTACAAGCTCTAAACCGTTTGAACACAACTCTTAATGCTCAAGACGAGAAGGTCAGAGGACATGATGCCATACTTCCGATGCTAACCACTCAAGTAACACATTTAAACAAAGTGTTAACAAGTGTTGTAGAACAAAAGGAAGTGAAGGCAATCGAAGGAGGTGAAGACAAGGATGAGTTCGAAGCTTGCAAGGCTATATGCCTTGAAATTGAAAAAGCGAAAGAGGAAGCACCACATGCTGCCATTAGTGCCGTGGAAGTTCCCAGTATTGAAGAAGAACAAACCGAGTCTAGCCCCGTGGAATCTGACTATTCTGAAGTTTATGTGGAGGACGATCAAGAGAAAGATGAGTTCATAGAGCTACTGAGGAAGGTGCAAGAGGAGATTAGATCGGTAGTGGAGTATGCAGCTGAGTTGGCTAAAGAGAAAGAGGAAGAAGCCTCAAAGGAGGAGTCGGAAGATGAAGTGGCACCTGCTGTGCTAGAAGAGAAAGAAGAAGAAAAGGTGGAATCGTCACCTATTGTGCAGCCAGTGTCACCAACCATTCCTGATACAAATCCTAAAGATGACACTGTTCTCAAGACATTTGTAGAGGCGTACCAACCTGAAAATATCAACGCCCAAATGCTTGAGATCGCAAAGAGAGGACTTACACCGCAACAAGTGTTTACGCAAGTTATTCCTGAGAAAGAAGCGAGTGTAGAAATCCCGAGAGAGAACCTGAGGGTTTCGAGAAGAAGTGAGAAAGAGCTACCAACAAAGCTTAAAGATCCGGGAAGTTTCAACCTTCCTATTCAGTTACATGGTATGCTCAAGGTTAAAGCGATGTACGATGTGGGTTCTGGTGTGAATCTTATGCCTAAGTCCGTGTTCGAGAGACTTGGACTTCAGAAATCAGAGAAAACTCCAGTGAAGTTGCAGTTTGCTGACAACTCAGTGAAGAGGACATGTGGAATAGTGGAGGACGTCTTAGTCCGTGCAGGTAATATCGCCATCCCTACTGACTTTGTTATTCTTGAGTTTGATGCAGATAAGCAGGTTCCGATCATACTTGGCCGGCCCTTCATGGACACAAGTCAAAGTGTGATCAACTTCCAAGATGGGACCATCACCCTTCATGCTAAGAATGTAACCGAGACCTTCTATGTCTTGGGTAAGAAACCGAGGAAGTTGGATCCCACCGTGCCTATCATCCACAGCCTTTCACATCACAAAGTCCCTCCTGAGAAGATCCACTTAAAGCCTGTGGATACCGAGCCAAACATTGAGTTTGGGGTTGGCCTTGAAGTTTTATGGAAAGCTCGCAAACGCGAGAATAGGCCACGAAGTTCCAAAGACTCGTGGATGGGACCATTCATCGTCACTAAGGTTGTTTCAGCCAAGGTGATAGAAATTCGCCCCAAAACTGGGGTCAAGCGCAGATTAGTTGACGTTCATAGCCTTACTCGTTGTTGGGGAGGCTATATTCGCAAATCTTGACAGAGGTAACACGTCTAACTTTGAAAGACGTAAAACAAAAGTGCTGTACGGGAGACAACCCGTAGTTTTTTTTATGTTTTCATGTCTTTTACGTTTTTAGTTAAGTTTATTTTAGTTGTTTTTAGTTGATAATGCATGTTTGAGGAAGGTATTAGTGTTTTTGGTGTGTAGGAATTGGAGAAATCGAGTTAGGAAAGAAAACGAAATTTTTTGGACCACAAGAATAACCTGCGCGGACTACCCCATGGTCCGCAGGTATGTACCGCAGGTGAAAAACACGTGCCACGGGTTGCACCGCGGGTTTGATCCAGAACCGAGAAAAAAATCGACCGCGGACTACCCCCTGCACCGCACCATGGTCCACGCCCCAAAAGCGCGTGCCACGGGGTAGGTGCCACGGGTATTTTGACTGAGTTAGCTACAGAAGGCGCGGGGTACCCTCCGATACACCGGACCCTAGTCCGCAGCTCAGAAACACGTGCCACGGGGTCCTACCTCGGGTCTAAACCAGAGAGCAAAAATTTTCGAGCATCAGATGTCGTGGACTACCCTGCGGTGCACCCCATGGTCCGCAGGGGTAGCCCGCAGCGCCGCCAGAGAGAGAGAAACCTACGGGATTGAGCTATAAAGGAGGTATAAATCTTATTATTCCGAATTTATTAAACCTTAACCCTCTTTCTCTTCTCCACAACTCTCCCAACTCCATTAAAGCTCATCAAAACCTTCACCAATCACCAAAACACTACCCAATCATCAAGAAAAACACATCAAACCTTCTCTCCACATCATTACAAGAGAGAATCAAACACCCAATCTTCACCAAATTCATTCAAATTGAAGAATCAAAGAGCCAAATTTTTAAAATTCATCCTACAATTTCTAAAATCCAAGTCTACCCATTACAAATCCACCTCACCCACATAAAGATTCATCATCAATTCACCTATACTAGGACAATTCAAGCTTGTTCAACCATTAATTCAAGAGTTTAATTTCAAGGATTGCAAAAGCTTTGAGTTGGGGGTTAATTGAAGATGACTAATAGAACAACAATCTTAGCTAGCAAGAGGGAGGTGAAGAGTAACAAGGGATTGGATTTAAACAAGAAGAAATCTATTGACAAAGGTGCTAGTTCTAAATCAAAGGGTAAAGAGAAAGTAGAAAAGAGTAGGATACCTTTGTTTGATCGTAATGGTAAAAAGCTTTATTATTATGCAAAGGAGAAAACTCAACCTCAACAAGATCTTATACCTATAGAGAAAGTGGATACTTCAAGAGCTCTGAAGATTTCTGCAGAGAAACAATTAAAAGAACTACCTTTTGCCTATGAGAAAGTATTCAAGGAAGAAATTAGAGATGGAGAATACAAGAGATTCTTAGAGCTTGGTGATAAATTGGGTTGATCTACGTTCATGGTAAGACGTTCTGAATCATGTCATGAATTAGTTTTAGAATTCTATTTAGGCCTCTTTAGCCGAGATAGTAATTGTGTTCCGATTAGAGGAAAGCTAGTTCCTTTCACAGTTGAGGAGATTAGAAACCACTTCAAGTTTAAGAAATTGAAAGGTTTTTGCAAATTTGAAGAAGCAGTTGCTAAACGAAAAATCTTTGATGAGGAATTACTTTTTGAGCATGTATTAGACAAAGAGAAAGTGCAATCACATAAGGGAGAATTGAAGGCACCTTGGCCTTACAAATATCTTCAAGCAGATGCAAGAATTTGGCACAATTTCCTTGTCCCTAATATTTTCGGAAACACACGAACTTTGGATGTGACTATGAAGTACGCGCTACTATTGGACTGTATTTTGAGAGGAGAAGAAGTTGATGTGGCACAGTTGATCTATGAGGAGGTGATACGATTTTCGGTCTCTCCTAAATCAGTTTATAATGTTAAATTTCCTACTATGATCACGTGTCTTGTGCGAAAAGCGAATGTAGTATTGGGTGAAGAAGAGAAACTCGAATTTAAAGGGTGTTATATTAATAATGCTTGGATCAAGGAAATCCTTCGAAGAGCGAGTTCTACTTAAGTCTTGAAAGAAGAAAAGGAGCAAAATTGGCAAGAGAAGATGGAGGAGCGTTTAACGAAATTCGAAGCAGCTCAAACTTCCTTAGTCAATGATGTGGCACAAATCAACGCTAATCAAGTGCACATCATGAAACTCCTTGAGCAATTAACGAAAGGTCCAGCAATTCCAACCTTGGATATCAATGATGCCAGGCAATAGCCTCGAGAGTATGTTCTCTTTCTTCCTTACCATTTCTGTAAATATGTCTATCTGCTAATTTTAATTTCTGTTTTTCGAGTCTTTTTCGAGTCGTGGGGACACGGCTCATTTTTGAGTTGGGGGTGTGGGGATTCGTTGTCTCTCATCTCCATTTTTCTGTTTTTGGGTGAAATTAAAATTTTTGATACATGGGAATTAGATGTAGAGTGTGTTTAATAGCTTGAAAGCATAAGCTCAGTAGATTAATGATAGTAAGTGATATGTTTATGAGCTATGTATTTGTATGCTTTGAGTATTTGCAGGAAAACACATGTTGATAGTAAAGAAAAGATTAGTGAGGAATGCGATAGAAAGTATGTTCGATCTCAGGGAACCTTGAGAAGTGTGTAGGCCGTGAGATCCAAGCTAGTTGAAAAACCATTTGATGAAAGTGCTAAAGGTAAGAAAATAACTTAGTTACATAGTGTAGAAAGTGATTAAGGCGGTTCTTTCATATTTTGAAGCCCTTGAAACCTTTTATACCTTCTCACCTTGTGATTTTTGATTTTATATTCTATATCCTTCTCAGCCCCTTCTAGCCTTTCTAAAGCCTTTTATTGAAACACATTATAAGCCATATCCTTTAGATTTTAGGACTTTTCCATATGACCCGCACTCGAATCGCGATGCTTAGACAGTTGTTTTAGAGCTTGAGTTTGGGGTGGTGGGTCCACCATTATGGGAATTGTTATTGGGTTGGGATTTTTGAGCTTATTAAGTGTGCTTTGTGCTTTATATTGATGATGATTCACAGATTCTTATTGTAACCCTTTGCCGGGGTAATAGTGAATGAAAAAAGAAGCTTCGAGCTAATTTTGCCAACAAGGGCATAAAAAGAAAAAATATATATATGAGAAAAATAGTATGATATCTCATCATAAAAAGAGAGTCATAGCTATAGAAAAAAATTGATTTGAAAAGAAAAGAAAATATATATATTCGGACCGGCAAAGAGGATTTTTATGTGAACATCTTAAGCTTTAATTGGGTTATTGGGGATGCTAAATTATGCATCAAGGAATTCATTGGGTTGAGTGAGAAACATTGTATGAGAGTAACTCAAGCTCTAGGGCGATTCGTTGATGGCTAGTGAGGAGAGAGCCAAAAGCTCACTCCAAATTATCCAAATATACTATCATACCGTCCCTAAGCCTACATTACAACCTTAAAGACCTTTTGATCTTTGCTATGTAATTGAGAAGTGATTGAGCCATTAGAGATTAGTTAAGTGGATCCTTGGATACTAGTGAGGTTTGATGAACAATCTATAGCTCTCTTGGGGAACTGAGTAAAGTCCCAATCCTTCTTACATTGCGAAACTAATCTAATCTTGAATTCAAGCCGTGTTGACTGTGGATATGAGAAGTGTACAGGTATGTAGTTTATGAATATTATTGCATGAAATTTTCTGAGTTATGTGCTTTAGGTTTATTCTATATATTCTGCTATGCTCTTTCCCTTGTGTTGAGAATTTTATAAGTGTGTATTTCTAGACTTCCCTTTGTTTTTATCTTTATTGTATCGGGACGATACAACTTTGAGTTGGGGGTCTTGATGTCTCCTCATTTGTGATAGATTTATGTTAGGATGAGACATCATTTTTAGTGTTTTAGAAGTCAATAATGTCGATTTTCTTGAGTTTTAGTGCACTTTCCTATTTTTAGTCTTGATTTGTAAAATTATTATTTTTAGAGCATATTGGGTTTAATTGTTTATTTTAGTGTGAAGCTTTAAAGATAATTATGGAGTTTAATTAGAGTCCAAGTCAAAGACAACAACTTATGGAAAGATTAGCACGGTAATTGGAGAAAAGGAAATAAAAGCTAAAAAGATGGAAAAGGAAAAGCTGCCTAAATCTGGGATTCTGCATACACGTCCAAAGATGTGGGTTTTTACCTAAGAAATAGGCCGAATTTGGAGATTTCCTTCTTAAGAGGCAAGATAATTCTGTTGCGATTCTTTTGGTATCTTATGGAGCAAAATCCGACCAATAACGAAGAAGATATGCTCAAAACGGTGCAGCAGTGTTTATCTTTATTTCCATACGAATTTGAGTTGGGCTAGAAGTCCATTACCTTAACTATTCCTCAAGAAAACGAATTAGGGCTTCTAAACACCTATAAATACACCCTTATATCACTTGTAAATCATCCTTTCCTCATAGTAATTAGTTCTTAAAGTTTTATTCTTCCAGTTTATTGTAGAGAGCAAGATGATGTCTTTTGTAATTTCTTTTAGTTTATTTCCTTCAGGTATGAACTAAACTTCCCATAGCTTGGGTTTTGCATATGTATAATCTATGAATTCTAATTCTTCTATCTAAGTTTCTTTGGGAATTATATGTTTTAATCTGATATTAGCTACTTACTTTATATTTGCTTATGTGTTTTGATTTAATGTCTTTCCTAGAACTGATCACTTTAGGATTGTTTTAATAGTAGTTAGATGGTCTCCTTGACAGGGTGTTTAACTATTGAACCACCACATAATGTCTAGTGTCGATAGCAGTTCTGACAAAACATACTTCTAACTAGATAGTCATTAGGGTTTGTTTTAACCACCATATCACCAATTGATTGTAGTGTGCTGGATAGGGCCTTAGTGGCGTTTGATAACCCTATTTGAGTCCTCATCTTGGTTGTGCCGTAGCCCGCTTAGTCGCTCTCAAGGTCTAATATTGGGGAATTTAGAATCCTGACTAAGTATACCAAGAGCTAATATTCTCCCTTATGAACTAGATTTATAGATAGAATTAGAAGGATTAGTGCATACTAGCAAAACCTAAGCTATATCTCTCATCTCATATTCTTCGTATTTTATTTTATTGTCTTTATTTTCCTTAGTTTTAATTCTTAATCTCGAATTCCTATTTGCTTTATTTTCTGTCTTTTAATTATTTACTTTTACTCGATATTCCTACCTACGCGATTAACACACTTAAGTCCCTGAGAACGAACTCTACTTATCATTAAAACTTGCATACGTCCTGTAATACTTGCAGTACTGTGCCTGTCTAGGGTGAGAGTGCGTAGTTTTCCATACTTAATTTGATCTTATTTTTATCACACCCTAGGCGACACCAGCTTGTCACTTACCTCTTGAGCTTGAGATGGGTGCATATTGGGCTATTACGAAGTTAAATTTAGATCCTACTCTAGCTGGTCAGAATCGAATGATGAAACTTAATGAGCTTGATGAATTTCGATTACATGCTTATTAAAACGCTAAACCTTACAAAGAAAATACCAAGAGATGGCATGATAATCGGATTCGAGAGAAGAACTTTGTAGTGGGACAAAGAGTGTTGAAATATAATTCAAAGTTCAGTAATTATCCGGGGAAATTAAGATCGAAGTGGTCAGGACCTTACATCGTGACTAAAGTTACACCTCATGGAGCTATAGAGATAGAACATCCACTTGAGAACCGTACATTCATGGTGAACGGTCATCGTTTAAAGATATATCATGGAGGTGAAAACACCGATCGTGCAAAAGACCCACATCCCGGGGAGGTCATGTACCTCCTCGAAGCTCCTTAGAAGCACGAGGTAACCCGTCGAGCTTAACGACGTTAAACAAAAGCCAATTTCTTGTATATTAGTTTAAGTATTTCAATTTCTGTAGTGTAAATTAGTTAAATTTTCGTTGAATTTAGTGTTTATTTTTAAGAAATGAGGAAGGGTGTTTGTTTTTGATGATTTCAGGGGTATAATGGTCATGAGTTTGGGGTCAAAACGATGCAAAAACGAAAAAAAATTGGAGCCCACAGCAGGTTTGACTGGCTAGCCGGCGAGCTGGCTGGCATACCGGCCAAAAGAGCTGAGAACCCCAAACTCTCTGACCACTGCGTCACATTTTGCGCCAACGAGATTCCACCGGCATGCCGGTCATCTGACCGGCTAGCCGGCCAAAAAAGGAGAAGGTTCTGGTCCTTGCGTCAGCAACGACGCAAGGTTGCTGCGTCTCGAAATGCGCCATCGACATGCCGCCGGCATGCCGGCGAATCCGCCGGCTAGCCGGCCAAGGAATTCAAAGTCTCTGATCACTGCGTTAGCAATGGCGCAAGGTGCCTGCGTCTGAGGTGAAAAAAATCGAATTTAGTAAATTTTTTTCGCCGCCCTCGCGACCGGCATGCCGGCGAATCCACCGGCTAGCCGGTGCGCTGTTGCGAGAGGCGGTTTTGAGCTTATTAAACCTAGTTTTTTGCCTCCTTTTCCAAGCCAACCTTATATTCCGAATCCTTGCCTCCACCTACTTCGAAAATCATCAACAAACAGCTATAAAATCATCAAATCAAGCCTTCTTTCATCACAAAAACACAAAAGCAACTCATAGCTTCTCCAAAACATCACCAAAATTCATCTTATCTTCATAAATTCCCTCTTCCTAACCTAGAAATTAAACCTAATTCTTCCACAATTCCCTTCAATTAACCTTAACCCATCTCACATTCCACCATATTCTTCAAGTTTTAAGCCTCAAAACATCAAATTTTAAAGCTTTTCTCTAGCTTTTTCTCTATTTGAAGTTTTGAGTTTGGGGTGAAAAGAGATGACTAACAGAACTGCTTCCATGTGCAACTATCGAAGAAACATACCAAGAAACAGGAACAATGTTGGAGCTAGCCCAGACCAAGCAATTGAGATTCCGGATTCGCGATCCAAAAAGACTGTCCAAATCCCAATTGCTTCGAAAAGAAAGGAAAATCCAAGTAAGGCTAATCCGAAAAAGAGTAGGTTAATTGATGAAAGTGATGAAGAGAGTGAAGAAGAAGTTGAGGAAGAAACAGAACAAGAAGTTCCCGAAGAACCCGTGTAACAACAGAAACCTCCGCGTAGGAAAACATGGGCTCAAAAGCCTAAAAGAGTCTTCATTCCATGGGATACTCAGGTTCGTGATAGAATTCAATTTTTGAAGTTTGGTGAGGAGATGAATCTTCCTAAAGGTATTATGACTAGTGCTTATAAAGATTATGGTATTACTTGTGACAAATTGGGTTGGAATGAATTAAGAGAAAGGAAGCTTGAGTCTATTCCTACCTTGGTGCGAGATTTTTATGAAGGAATCGCCTTCTCAAACAAGCAGTTGTTATTCGCAAAAAGGTAGTTCCTTTCTCCGTTGAGCTTATTCGTAAATCGTTGAAATTACCCGACTTTTCTGGAATATGTCCTTTCCAAGGATCTCTTAATGAACCTTCTTTTGATTATGAGTCCCTTTGGGGAAAAGTGCTTGTTGATGGGGCCCGCCCAATTTCCCGAAGGAGAGAGATATCCTGGACAGATGTATAGTAGTAACTTGTTACCATGTGCTAAGGTATGGTCCGTTTCATAATCCCTACCTTCTTCGGAAATAAACATATATCAGAAATGAAGAAGGAGCATCTTTTGTTCATCAAGTGTATTATTGAGGAGAAACCTATGGATGTTGCTCGCGTAATTTATGATACCATCATGGAATTTGCTAGAATTCCTACTTCACAACAAAATCTCAAATTTCCTTGTACCATCACTACTTTGTGCTTAGACGCAAAAGTTCCGCGTAAAGACGCAGAGATTGATCGTGTTGTAGTGGGTGAAAGCATGGGTATAGCTTTGGTTCAGAATATTCATGATGAAGTGTTAAGAGAAGTGAGAACTCCTAGAGCTCCTCCAAAGAAGAAGATGCATACCACTAACGAGTTGGAAGCGAAAGTGAAGGTGTTAGAAGAGAACCAAATGAAGATGATTGCGTCTTTGGGAAACGTTACAAAAGAGTTAGAACTTCTCCGAAACATGTTAATGGGGGTGAGCACAATTCAACATGCCACATATGGTTTATTTACGCAAGAGAAAGTTCAAGGACGCAACACCGATAACCAGCCACGCGCTGGTTAAGATACGTTTTTCTATCCCTTTCGCGTTTTAGTTAGTTTAGTTTATTTTTATTGCTTTGAGTCTTTTCGAGTCGTGGGGACACGACTCATTTTTGAGTTTGGGGTGGGGTTCGTTGCCTCATCCCAGTTTTTATGTGTTATATGTTTTACTTGCTTTCAATAAAATAATTTTCGGAGTTGCGTTTGACTATAGAAGATTTTAAATGACCCTTTAAGCATACTTTTGATGAATCAATGATAGTAAATAGTGGACTTTAGGGAATAATATAAAACGCATTTAGAATTGCATGCGAACATAGGTAGTTGATAGGAAAAATTAATGAACAATGCAAATGAAGTAAGCTTGTACTTAAGGAATATGTTTGGTGTGTAGAACGTGAAATCCTAATTAGTAGAGAACCCACCTAGATATGAACTAAAGACAAACTATGTACTTAGGAAAATGATAGGGGCAGTTCTTTGTTAGCCATTTGAAGCCTTTTAGCTTGCTATCCCTTATTATAATTTTATCCGTCTTAGCCCAGTTTTGAGCCTTAAGCCTTTTCTTTTGTAGCCACGATATAAGCCCATTATCCTTTAGATTATTAGGCATGACCAAATGACCCGCACTTGAATCACAACCCTGAGACTTGTCTCAAGCTTGAGTTTGGGGTGGAGGGTCCACATTTGGGAAATTTACATTGGGAAGGGATTATTATGTGTTTGTATTGAGGCACAAAAATAAAAGATGATATTATTATTTGTAACCCTTTGCCGAGATTTGAAAATAAATAAATTATAAGAGACATGACTTTTCACATCAAAATGATGGTCATGGGTATCTTGTACAAAAAAAAAGAAGAAGAAAAGAAATGAAAAAGAAAATAAAAAGAAAGAAAGAATAAATAAATCGGCAAAGTGGAATATTTTTTGAAATCATCTTAGTGGATTGGGTTGACATTGGGGATGCAACATTAATGCGTCAAATGGGTGAGTGAGAACATTTTTTAGCGTAAACTCAAGCTCGAGGACATTGTTGATGGTAAGTGAGGAGAGAGCCAAAAGCTCACTTCAAATTTACCAAATATACATCCATACCGTCCTTAAGCCATTATTAAAACCATAAAGTCCTCGTGATTCCTAAGTGCATAGTGAATTTATGATTCTGTTGATAGGGAATATACTAGGTGGAGCGTTCAAAGCGAGGTAGGATTGATGACCACCCTATAGCCATCATACAGATATGAGTACAAGTGTAACCTTCAAGCATTGCAACTTTAATTTTATGATTGACATTATTTATGTTCGATTTTGCATGATAATTGTATGTGTATATTAGTTTCTAGAGTTTTGCTATATGAGATTTATCTTAAGAATGGCTTTAGGTGTATTTGCTAGCTTCTATTTGTTCTTGTGTTTACTTCTCCCCCTTGTTTTGTTTTGTTTTGCTTTGTCGGGACGACAAAGGTTTGAGTTGGGGGTCTTGATGTCTCCTTAATTGTTCTTATTTTCGACCCTTAGGAGACATCATTTTTTGTGTTTATTTGATTAATTTGATAGACTTTTGAGTTAAAAATGCAATAATCCGGAATTTCTATTTTATTTCTAGTATTTTTAATTTATTAAACTTTTGCGCGTAATCTTGTGTATTTTAGTGGAAAGTTTGTAGGTTTTAAATATTAGCTAGGAATGGAATCCGAGAAGAGAGTCAAAGATCGTGATATGGAGTCAAGACTTGAAGATAAATCCCGAAAGAATTATTTTTAGAGCTGAAAATCTGTTTTCCAGGCCATAGATTGCTGATTTCAAGGCGCTTAAGAGATTATTTAGCCGCTGAACATTGAAGAGAAAACATCCCTTATCGAGTTACGGAACTTTAGCAACTGGAATCAAGTCAATCGGAGTCATAACGAAGCGGGAAAAGCCGTTTTAGTGAAGGTGTATCAGCAGTTACGGGATTTTGGGCTTAGAATTTGGGCTTGGACATTTAATTAGTGTTTTATTCTTAGGTCCAAGCCCTAATCCGTTTTTAAACTTATAAAAGGAGCCTTTGACTTCTATTTTTACAACAATTCACATTCTACAAGATAAAACACCAGAGAGAAGCAACAGAAGGAAGAAAGAAGAAGCTGCAAGAGTTGGAGAGGGTCTATATCTCCGTTCTCAGTCATTCCTATTCCGGAAATTAGGTTTCTTTTATCTTTAATTTTGTAAACAATATGAATTCCGTTTTATTTAATTTAGTTTTATTTTCAATTAATATGAGCTAAACACATTTTAGTGCTTGAGAATGCTATATGGGTAATTCCAAATCTTATTGAATTTCATATGTTGAATTTGGGTTTCTGTTAAATTAAATTAGATTGTGTCTTTTACTCTTTTCAATAAATTGAGAATATTTACTGTTTTTAGAGTCATGAACTAGGAACAGGTGTTAGTATCTAGGCTATTCCAATTAGTGGCGATTGGATCATCCTGACGGAGGGTTTAGGTACAGAACCATTTATTCAATCTAGAATAGAAGCTATTGATTCTGACGAACTTAGCTAATTCTAGGGCCAATGAGGTAATTAAACTTAAACATCTAAAAGTTGATCATATTTACCCTGACGGGACTAGTGACACTCTAGGATAGCCTTATAGTCCACCCTGACGGTGGTATAAGGAATTTAGAATCCCGACCATTGTAATTGAGCAATTTAACCCTTAAACAGCATAGGTTATGAAATAGGATTAGGAAGACCCCTTGCGTTCTCAAGTGCTATCTTCTCATACTTGCGTTTTACATCATTTTGCCTGCGTCTTAGCTTTTAATTGCAGTTTCCATTTAGTCTTTTATTACTTAGGATTAATACAAAAATCAATCAAACATATTATCTTTATTTGCTTTCATAAGTGCAATCATTCATTAGGGGATAAGCATTGTAGTTAACCATCCCGTCCTTCGAACGAATCTGTATTATCACTATTATTACTTGGGACAACCGTACACTTGCGGTTGTGGTTCAATTACTTATTGCATTATTTTTAGAACACACAAAGGACCACCAATTAGATAGCCTTAATAGACTTTTAGGGTTCGAGATTTAGACTAGAAGTGGTGTTCGATTGATTTTGTGGTTTGTAAGTGTAAGGTGATCTGAACATTGTATCTCTTGTGATTTCTAGTGGTTGGGCAACTCTCATCGGAGCTCAACGTGGATGTAGGTCAAATTTTGGTTGAACCACGATAAATTGCTGTGTCTTTTACTTTCTCGCAAATCTTCTTATTTTCTGGTTACCTGAGTATTTTGATTTGGAGCTTAATCTTGAATAAGAAATTTCAACATTTAATTTGATGTTTCTCAATTGATTCGGATAATTTCCGTCAAAACAAATCACGCCAAGTTAATGGTACATTGTACTATAAAGTTAGTAGTTTGTATAATTTTTTTGGACGATTTACCTATACAGATTTGAAAAGCAAGGTTTTTGTATTAAAGATGCCACTATTAGACATATAAGAGAAGAAAGAATATTATATACATTCAAATATATTAAACAGTTTACCATATGTTTGTTTATATAGAGACTTAGCTCTGCATTACATATACTATACATATATACATATAAACTCTAACGTACGTATTCTAGAGTTGTTTGTCAACTTATGTAATAATTTGTGAAGTACTAATCTCCTGTAACGAAGGTGCATGGTATCTGGTGTAATGTACCTTATCATTCTCTCCGAAGTTGAACACGTTTAATAGTGGAAGATTAGAGACAAGTGAAGCAAACAAAGAAGAAGCAAGATTCTTAGTAAGAATGTTTGGAAGTTGAAGCTAAGATTTAACTTGTACACGAACAAAGTGGATATCAACATCAATGTGTCGTGTACGAGTATGAAGGATAGAATTCGAGTCCAAAGCACTCGCAGAAACACTATCACATGATAGAGTAGGTGTATCAATATCAATGTGTAAGTTCTTTAATAAGAAGGTGAACCATTTGATCTCTGCAGAAACATACATCACCGCCGTATACTCAGCTTTAGTAGATGACATTGACATAGTGGATTGCTTCTTGGAACCCCAAGATACAATATTAGAGCCCAAGAAAATGAAATAGCCAGTGGTAGAACGACGATCAACCAAACTACTAGCCCAGTTCAAATCAGAGAAAGCTTTAAGTGTGGGAGTGGTGGTCCTTTGTGTGCTCTAAAATAAATGCAATAAGGATAAGAGAACCACAACCGTAAGTGTACGGTTGTCCCAAGTAATATAAGTGATAAAACAAATTCGTTCTCAAGGACGGAATGGTTGACACTAATGCTTATCAGATAGTAGTTAATTGCACGTGAAAACAAGTAAATGATTTTTAGAATTGTTTGTTTGGTTTTCTAATGCTAAGACAATAAATTAAAATTCTAAATTAATGCAAATAATTAACTAGACGCAAGAAAATAAAGTGTTCACGCAAGATGTGAAAGGCAGTACTTGAGAGACGCAAGGGTTTCACCTAATTATCATTCATTTCATGTCATGTTTAAGGACAAATCGGTAAATATGCATTGGTCGGGATTCGGAATTATCCTTACCCCCGTCAGGGTGGACTAAGGAGCTACTCTCAAGTGCTACAAACCCTGTCAGGGTGATTATAGTCCACTCTCAAGTGATTAAGTCTATTCTACCCAATTGGCCATAGGTTTAATTAAGCTCGTCAGAGTCTCTAATTTCTAACCTACATTCATTAACTAGGTCCGTATCTAAACCCCCCGTCAAGGTGATCCAATCGCCACTAATTGGAATAGCTTAGATACTAAGTCCTAATATTAAGTCGCGAATTCAATAAAAGTAAATAAAAGCGAATTAAAGAAAAATACAATTTACCCAATTTGATTTCAATTATTAAAATCCCAAATCCAAACACATGAAATAAAATCAAATTGGGATTAACCCATTATGCGTTCTCAAGCACTTAATGAAATTAGCTCATGCTAATGCGAAAAACTAAATTAAAAGAAATATAAATACTCATATTGTTTTACAGAAAGAAATAAAAGAGAAACCTAATTTCGGAATTAGATTGGTTGTGATTTAGAGATATTGACAGTCTCCAGCTCTGTAGCTTTCTCCGCTTCCTTGCCTTACTTCTCTCTGATGCTCTGACTTGTAAAAAGTGAATTCCGTGAAAAATAGAAGTCAAAAGCCTTATTTATACTCTCAAAATCGGACTTGGGCCTAGTTAATGATGTAGGTTAGAAATTTAATAACACACCAGGACCCACCGGCTAAGCTCTATAATCATGTTGACATTGCAAATCTTAAAAGTATATATCCATCTATATATGCATTACTAATTTTTTTGGGGCCTTCAAAAATTTGGGGCCCGAGGCGACCGCCTTGATTATCTGGGCCCGGGCCGGCCTTGACCACCACCACCATGTATTTAACCACCTACATCTACCATAACCACCACCACCTCCACCACCACAACCACCACCACCTACTACTAATACCATCACACACGTGCGTCCGTGATTTTTTTTTAAATTCGTCATAACTAATTCTAAAAAAATCAGAAAAATAAAAGATTTGCATTTTCAGATAAAGCAAATTAATATTTACGTCTATGCTTTTTTTTTTGAATTTTTTTATTTTTTTTGGTTTTTTTAATTTTTTTCGTAGACACGGATTTTCATGTTTAAAATATAAAATTCACTGTTTGAAATAGTGATTTTTTTTGTAGACACAGATTTTCATGTTTAAAACATGAAATTCACTGTTCAAAACATGAAATTCCGTATCTGCGAAGAAAAAATTCAACAATAATTCAAAAAATTTTAAAAAAATCATAGACGTAAATATTAATTTGATTTATCCAAATATATAAATTTTTGATTTTTTTAGAATTAGTTATAACATTTTAAAAAATAATTTCGCGGACGCGCATGTACTTATTAACTTTTTTTTTAATTACTATTTGTAGGGGTATTTTGTGTTGAGACGTTTATTTATAAAAAAAATTATTTTAGGTAGTTTTTTATTAATATTTTTTTAAAATCGTCATAACTAATTCTAAAAAAATCAAAAAAATAAAAAATTTATATATTTGGATAAATCAAATTAATATTTACGTCTATGATTTTTTTCAGAATTTTTTGAATTTTTTGATTTGTTTGATTTTTTTTGAATTTTTTAATTCGTAGATCATGGAATTCCATGTTTTGATATAAGGAATTTGTTTTCCGCAGACACGAAATTCACTGTTTAAAACATGGAATTCTATGTTTAAAACATGGAATTCCATGTTCTGCGAATTAAAAAATTTAAAAAAAAATCAAAAAAACAAAAAAAATCAGAAAATTCTGTAAAAAATCATAGACGTAAATATTAATTTGATTTATCCAAATATGATTTTTTTCGATTTTTCTGATTTTTTTTGAATTAGTTATGGTGATTTTAAAAAAATTTCACGGACGCGCGCGTGTGATGAAATTAGTAGTAGGCGGTGGTGGTGGTGGTGGTGATAGTTGTGGTGGCTGTAGTGGTGGTGGTGGTTGTGATGGTGGAGGTGGTGATGGTTGTGGTGGTGGTGGAAATATCGTATTATTTGTTTAAGATTTAAAATAAATATTGTATTAAAAATAAAATAATATATTTAATAATAAGGATAATATAGGTATAAAAAATAGGGTCAATGCCCCAAAAAATCATACTAATATTATTTTTGCCCCAAAGAATCATCACTTAATTAATTAGAGCTAGATTACCTATTTACCCTTAAAGTACAATTAACAAAAGAAAAAGAAAAAAAAACAACATAACATTTCAATCAGATTCGATTACTTAATTTACACACACTACACATTTTTCACACATTACTCTCTCTCTATATCTCTTATATCTGTATCGCTTCTCTCTCTTCTCTCTTTATCGCTTCTCTCTCTTCTAACTCTAACTCTCTTTGATACTCACGAAAATCATAAAAATGTTGGTCAAAGCACAGAAAATCGTAAAAGTGTTTGTCAAATTTGTTACATTTTTACTCAAAAATGAATTATTTTATGGATCGATGGGGAATCACAAAAAATCACACAAGATATGAAGAATTATAAAAGCTTAATCAATTTCATCCCATCAACCAAAATCGGAATCATATAAGGTAAGAATCTGAATCTTTTGATGTGTTTCGTTTTTAATTTAAAATTTAAAGGTATCGATTAATTTGATTTCTTCTGTTTTTTTCAAATTCTTGTTAATTTGATTTCTTCTGTATTTTTCACATACTTGTTTATTGAGTTTTAATTGTACTCATCGAAGTGATTAGAATGATTCAAAATTAATATTTTTTGAAGTTAATTTTTTCAATTTTTGTTAACATTTACTTTTTTAGGGTTTATGTTTACTGCATAATCCCAAAAAACTTCTAACAGTTAGTGTTTTATGTTTACTGCATAATCCCGTTGATTTCTATCTTTTTCTTTGTTAAATTATTCGATTAAACATTATGTATATTGATGGGATTTTAATGATTACGTGTTTGTTCACTGCTAATTAGTCTAAAAACGTAGTATATAGGATTATTTCAGTGATATTAGTGTTTCCTCCATGATGGGATTACATAATTTTTTATGGGATTAAACATTATTGATGGGATCCCATCACTGAAATCTTCTAACAGTTAGTGTTTTATGTTTACTGCATAATCCTGTTGATTTCTATCTTTTTCTTTGTTAAATTATTCGATTAAACATTATGTATATTGATGGGATTTTAAATGATTACGTGTTTGTTCACTGGTAATTACTCTAAAAACGTAGTATATAGGATTATTTCAGTGATATTAGTGTTTCCTCCATGATGGGATTAAACATTATTGATGTGATGAAGTATGATGATGGGATTTTTAGTCTGTCAATGGTTTATTTAGTAATAATTGGATTTAGTATTCTTTATATAACTATTTCAATTGTTGTGATAAATTGTAGTTATGGAAAAAGAATCATACCCAGCTGTGATAGAGACCGATAGCAGGTAAAAATTGTTTTCCCATACAAAATAGCTTGATGGGATTAATCCCTTTGTAGTTTAACACAGTTTTGCTTTCGCATTTATAACAGGAATGATTACACAGATTATCTGTTAAAGGAGATGAGTAGTGAAATCAAACTTCTGAAAGATGAATTACTTTCAAAAGATCAGAAGATACTTGAATTACAAAATGAATCGAAAGACTTAAGAGATAAACTTGATTTGTCCAAAAAACGAATCAAGGTTATGAAAAGTAAAATGAAGGAAGATGAAAAAGAAAAACAACGAATTTTGAAAAACTACAGAAAAGAACATGATGAAAATGTAACATATGGACGTTACACAGCAATGCTAGAAAACAAAATTCAGAGACTCGAAAACAGAGAAGACGAAATCTTTGTTGAAGATGTACAATCATGCAACTGATTGTGAAGAAAATTGTAATATTCTTAGAATTTTCTTTTATTATTTGTACCCTTTTGTTCTTTTGTTTAATAAAATTATTGAAACCCTTTTATTATTGTAATTCATTCAACTGATCAAGTACAATTGTGATTAATATAATTTTTTTTTAAAAATTGGATTCAAATTAGAAACAGTGGGACTGAATTTGAGTTTTGGGAACCAAAAGGTGATTAATTTAGGTGTTTAAAACCCATTGATATTTAAACACTTGTTGTGATGGGACTCACTAGGTGATGGGATTAGAGAGTGTGTGATGGGACTCAATTGAGCTGATGGAAATCAATTGGAATGATGGAATCAATAGGGGTGATGGGATTGAGAAGCAATTTGTTTTAATCCCATTGATATAATAAAAATCCCATTAAGTATTGGTGATGGGACTCGCTTTGGATGATGGGAACTAATTGTGGGGAGATGGAAATCGTCCATTGATGGGACTCGATTGCAGTGATGGGACGCGATTGAAATGATGGGAATCAGAAGTGGTGATGGGATACAATAAAGAATGAAGGTGTTTAAATCCCATTGATGTACTAAAAGTCCCAGCAAAACATTGGATGGGACTTCATTGGGGTGGTTGGACTCAATCGTGGGGCTATGGACTAAATCAAATTGCGTAACAAAAATATGATCAATTAACAGAAAACTCCAATGCTTAATATAAATCCCATCACGTACTTAAGTTTTACCAAACATCTATATCCCAACAAGAGATAATATCTAAATTCAATGAACGAAAACATATAAATCGTATCATGCATATATATCCCATTAACTAAAAACATATAATTCCCATCACACCTGTTGATGGGATCTAATACAGTATTGGGATTTGGAGAAATTTGAACAATCTATTTTATAAACTTTTGTTCTATGAAAACATTAAACAAAATGTTAATCGAATCAAAAAAATTATTATTACATATTCTAAAGTTTTCATTTCTCATTGTAGTTTATTTCATGTCGGGGGTTGCTGCTGTATTAGTAGGGTTATCAAGTAACGAATTTACAATTTTATCTCTGTATTGATCAACTTCTGCTGCTTTATATTGTCCTCCAACAATTTCTTTTGTGAACAAGTCTTCTGCATATAACATAATATAAACGCCCGAATTATAGTATGATGGTTTTTGATGTGAACAATATTCATGCACCAATTCTTCGAATCTTTTTCCTTGTGTGATAATTTTCATCAAATGATCTGCATTCCCATTTGCTAAATTCATTACTGATTTCTTTCCGGGTAGTCCGTTGTAATGAATAAATCCATCATTTGATTTGTCGTACACCAATAACGTCCATACTTTGCAACTACCAATTAATGTGAATATCGGGAATAACACAAATCTGTGTGTTTTCATTAATTCTGAAGCTTTTTGGATATAATTTTGAAAATTGCCCCTTGATCCAAGATACATATATTCCTGGAATCAAAACAAAAACAAAATGAATACTCATAAAAAATGAACTAATGCAAGTTAGAGCTTCCGATCAAGAGACCCCCCCACTTAATCCCATCACGGATATAAGTACCATCACGTAAATGAGTCCATGAAAACAACTAGATCCAATCAAAAGAAGGCATCTGAAAATCAACATATAAAGTTCAATCATGCATATAAATCCAATGACTGCTCAAGTACCATCAAAACATCTAGAGATCCAATCAAACATAAAAAAATCTCATCAGAATATAACACATTCCACCAATTCAAAACATCAAAAAATCCCAACCCCCCAACTTAATCCCATCATTAACGTATACGTCCCATCATGGATATAAGTACCATCACGTAAATGAGTCGATGACTGATCCCATCAAGAGAATCATCTGGAAAACAAAAAACTAACATATAAAGTACAATCATGCATATAAATCCCATGACTGATCAAGTACTATCAAAACATTTAAATCCCATCACTACAAGACATCTAAAAATACTATCAAAAATAAAATCCCATCATGGTATAACACATCCCACAAATACAAATACATCAAAGAAATCCAAAAACAGTTACACATATACATCCCATCAAAAACATATAGATCCCATCACCTGCTCGAGACATTAAACTTAATTTGAGATAGAAATTGCGATACAACAAACTTAATATTTTATATAAAATATACATATATTCCTATAAAAAATGCAAATTAGAGCTTACCACACATTTTACATCAAAATGACTGGCATGATGCCATCTTTGAAATGGTGCGACTTTCCTTTTAGAATTAAACAATCTCTCCATAATGCAAAGTACTGTCTCCATAATCTAAAATATGATTAATATTTAATATTCTACATTAATGTAAAAAAAAAAATTAAAAAATCATATACTTACTGATGGACTGATTGGACCAAATCTAGCAATTGTTAATAATTCTTCAGAACTAGTATTTATGTGTTGGGGGATTTTATTCTCAATAAGCATCTCATAAACTTCGCTTGAACATGCAATGTTCTCTTTTGATCTCTTTCTTTTAATGTCAGTTTCTGAATCATATTCTTCATCAAGTTGTTTCTCCTTTCCTAATCGTTGACCTGTTTTTACACGATTGACCATCGAGCTAGGCGAGACTTGTTTCTTCTGTCTCTTATTTGCAATAGTTTTCATTCTGGGTTTTTTAATTTCATTAGTGTTAGTTTGTGGATTTATGGGAATTTCTTCTCCCGTCATTGTTTGAAATGGTTCAACGTTTGGAATAATGCAAGGCTCTTCAAGAATTTTATTTAAATCATCTTTTAGGACCTTGTTTTCTGTACGTAAATCTTCATTTTCTCTATGTAAGTTCTGATTTGTTAATAATATCATTTCTTTAGTCTTGATCAATGAATTCTTTCTCTCAATTTCATCTTCTAATCTTTTTTCAGTACTTTGGAGTCTATCTTTTAACTTGTCAGCTTCTTCTTTCATCAACTTTTCTAAGTCTATGTATTTGTTTAATTGATCTTGAAGATCGTCGATAATTTTATCTCTGGATTTTAAACAGTTTCTTAAAGTATTTGCTTCTTCCTTTGCAAACATTTCTAAATCATTTAACTCTCTCAATTTGCTTTCAAGATATTTGATCTCGGAAGCCATGTCGATTTCACTGTAAAAAATATTAGATTATATAAATTTGAAGGAAACCTTTTAAACTAAATACTTATACTTGATATACCTTTTCGAGAGTAAACCTTTTTTTGGATTGTTTTGATGATTTTCAGTATTTACCTTTTCTACATGTGCTCCTAAATCATCATCATGCTGTGATATTCCTAAGTCAAACATATTTTCAACAGAGAAATCATCTATAATGTTGTTTTTTGTGTTTTTAAGTTCTTTTTCTAATCCAGCAGTTCTTTCTTTTATCACACCATCGTCTTCATGTACAAAATCGTTTGTTTCATCTAAATTCTCCTTGATCACTTCATTTCTTGGATTACCAAGAGAATCTGGTACTATATTATCAACATTGTTGATGTTTTCATCTTTGTTCCCATAAGTTTGTTCATTAATATGTGGAATATAATCCTCATGTTCGTTATTCTTATTTTCATTTTCTTCCACTTCATCTAGTTCGCCCTCTACATCGAAAAACTTTTCATGTGGAAGGATTTGCAACTGTGTAATGTTAACCTGTCATTAACAATCTTACTATTAAGAACTCTTGTTTTCAGAAATCCAAATAATTTATAACAAAAATTGATTGTATTAATCCTACCAGTAAATTCCCATCAGTAAAAAAAAATTCCCATCATTAAACTAGAAAATCCAATTATTATACCGAAAAACCCATCAGCTAAAAAACATATAACATTGTAATAAATCTTATAACTATATACAAATATTACTTACCTTAGATGCTATGGCTTCACCAATGTATTCCGTTGCAAATGAATTACCTTGAACAAGGTCTAACCACTTTAATAGTCTTGGGTATGCATTAACTTGTGAAGGATTCCAACAAGCAACATGTTCAAAGAAAAATGGCTACAATTTACAAAAAAAAAAATGTTATTTTTTATTATAATTTTACCTGTTTAAGAAATTGAATGTACTTACTATAAGCACACAAGTTGGTCCTTGTATGCGTGTTCTTTTTCGTAATGATATTGAATTTAGCAACGTCTCACACGAGTTCCCTGCCCAATCATACGTTTTAAGGGATTCTAAGTTTTGACAAATAGAAAATAATAACCAACATGTCTTTGAACCGTTCAATGGGTATAATATTGTAGTAAACGCATAAACAAACATCAGCTTTGCAAAGTCTGCTAACACTTCTTCATTCTGATCTTGAAGTAGAAGTAACTTTTCAATTTTAGACTTTATATCTGAATTTGATACCATTTCTTTCCCATTCTCTTCAGGAAATATCTTATGAAACCAAGGTGAGCTTAACACATCTTCCCTAGTTCTATATGGTACTTTAACATCCCCGCACTCAAGTCCAAGAATCAATGTAATGTCTGATTTTTTTAATGGAATTATCTTTCTTGCCACCTTAAATCCTCCTGATGTTGCACAGTAAAAAGATATTAATTCAGAAACTGCAACATTATCTTTTTTAATCTGTTTACGTTCATCTTTGATTCGATGCAATGCTTTTATGATATTGTAGCAAGGAAGTTTTCTGCACGCCTTTATATGTTGAAATGTGATTCGTTGATTCTTCAAAATTTGGTATATAGCGTCAATTGAAGATTTAAACTCTGTATGATACATACCTGCATATTACTTAAATATATTAAATGTTATAACTCGATAATACGTTTATGTAAAGAATAACATTGATATAAATTCCATCAACTACTTGAGTCCAACCAATACACAAAAATCCCATCAAAAAGAGAAAACAATTTACGTATAAAGTCCAATCAAAAAGTCCCATCACAAAATATATAATGAAACTTAAAAAAAATCAATTTTTATACACAATATCATGAAACTAGTATATGCAGGAGTTATTTAACCATTTAAGTATTGCAATAAAGAGTAAAACACAAAAACAAAAAATTAAGAAAACACCAGTACATTTAAATTCTTCTTAATATAAAGTTTATCTTATAAAACTTACACATATACTGAAAAACAGACGTAAAATAATTTATACAGATGCACCTTTCATAATTTCTCAAGTTATTAAAATATTCAGAAGTTACTCGAGCTGATAATTAATGGCTAATTTATAAACTTCCTAAAATTCGCTTCCTCTATATAACATTCACTTATATATACACAATAATTTACATATTTAGTCTAAAAATTATATACGAGTACAAGCAATATGTATATATAGGAAGGTATATATTGTTATATGTCTTACACCATCATTATTTCAACATTTAATCACTTTATAGGGTTTCAAAAAGTTAATATGAATGTAACTAAATAGAAGAAATGAACTTTGAAAACATTACCTTTTTTTTTTTGTAATTCTTCTACTTTGTGTTATGAATCTTCATTATTGAGCAGGAGGGAGAAATTTGATTAGATATCTGCAATTTCACACGAATGATGGTTGTTATTGTATATTTTAGTTTACAGTAGGAGAGAGAATATGTTTGGTGTGAAAGTGGCGGTGATGTGTGAGTTTCTGGGTTCCTTTATGTTCATTTCCTTTAATAAGTGGTGAATGGGATTAAGTACGCTGGCGAATTCAAATGACCAAATAAAGCGAAATCCCATCATATAAAAAAATTTAACAACAAAAGAAACAAAGAAGCTATCTAGCACAATGGTTACAAATACTATGCATAAGCTTTACACTTGCGTATTGATCATTGTTCGAATCACATCAAGTACAAAAAAAAAAAAAAATTGTTTCTCTCTTTTTTGGGATGTTTTTTCTGCCTAAATTATTATATTAGTAGTTGTTTTTCTCCAATTGTTTTGCATTCCTATTGATGATTAGCAATGAGTCCCATCATTGCAATTGATCAATCAACAACTAATAGTATATTCCATCAATCACCATTTACTATCCTAAAATCCCGTCAATCATTGTATGATTCCCATCATATAGTACTGGTCACAATCGGGATGATTGGACTCATCGGGTGCTGATGGGGCTCAAATGCGATGATGGGACTAAATTATAGTGATGGCAATAATTTGTGATGATAGGACTCGAATAGGATGTAATGGGACTCAATTAGTCGGATGGTACTTGAATCAAGTGTTTATGTCCCATTTATTATCCTATCAATCATTGTATGATGTAAAAATGGGGTTATGGTGATTATCATGTTGTTGTAACTTATCATGGTAATGGGACTAAAATGGGATGATGGTAGTAAAGCCCAATCTAGTGTGATGGGATTTATCGAGTGATGATATTTTATAATGGTGATGAGACTCAAGCGGGGGTGATGGGATTTATATGTTCTAGCTTGACTTAATAGAATCGATGACATTTTTTGAAATCGATGACATATTCATTATGTTGATGGAGAGTCAGTTAGGAGAAAAAAGATCCCACCAAAAGAGACGAACAAATTTTTTTTTCCTTGTAGTTGGTGTGATTCGAACCAGGATCAATAGGCAAATGTAGAACTTATGCATAGTATTTGTGACCATTGTGCTCTAAGAGAATTCATTAATAAACTTTACTATCAATATTCTTATTATATGTGGGCAAAATCAACCAAAATGAAACACAAACAAGTATGATGGGACTTGTTTATATGTTCAAATCCCATTGATATTCTAAAAACTAAATTATCCATAAAAACCCATTGCGGTGATGGGACTCAATTGGTGTGATGGTACTTATCGAGTGATGGTATTTTATAGTGGTGATGGGACTCAAGCGGGGGTGATGGGACTCATTGGGGGATGATGGGGCTCAACCAGTGGTGGGACTCAAATACGCTAATGGGAATAATTTAGGGTAATGGGAATAATTTGGGTTGATGGGAATAAAATGTTGGTGATGGGAATCAATTGGAGTGATCGAGACCAACAAAAAGGGTGCTAAAATTCCCATCAATCAAGTACCATTTGGGTGATGAATACAAACCATTGCGGTGATGGGGAAACAATAAGGGTGATGCAAAACAAAAAGGGTGATGGGAAACAATATATTTATAAACTTTGTTTGATCAAAAACATTAAGTAAAACATTAATACTCTAATATAATCCAAAACAATTAACAATCTAAAAAAACCCATCAACATAGTTGTAAACTTTCAAAAAAGTGTAATTTTTTCTCGAATTCCTTCCTAAATTGATCTTGTGTTGGCTGCCTTAGTGTGATATAGTAACCAATTCACAATTTTACCTCTAAAGTCATTTGCCTCTACTGCTTTGTAATGACCTTGTACATGTTGTCTTTTAAACAAATCTTGTGCATATAATAAAATGTAGAGACCTGAATCATGTATTGCTGCTTTTTCGTGTGAACACTCTTCATGCTTTACTTCATCTTGTCTTTTTCCATCTGTTATTACTTTCACTAGATGATTTGCACTATTGTTTGCTATAGTTGTTGAAGATTTTTTGCCTGGAAGTCCGTTGTAATGAACGAAGCCATCAAATGATTTATCATAAACTAACAGTGTCCATTGATTTATTTTTCCTGATTTTGTTTGTATTGGGAATAGCACATATCTATATGTTTGCATGTAGAGTGAAGAATTTTTTATCAAACTTTGTACTTGAATTTCTGGTCCATTATATATATATTCCTGTAAATTAAACGAAACATAATTAGTGTTCATAACAATATAGTCATTAACAATCATACTATTAATAACTCTTTTCTTGTAAAGATAAATATGAAATCCCATTTAAATTTTTAATCCCATTGTCAAGGGAGTATCCAATATTTTCCCAAATCCCATTAGTACATAACATATTTTGATCTTATTAATCCAATCAGTAAATTCCCATCAGTACCTATAAATCCCATCAGTAACCTAGAAATCACATTGAAATTTAAACTTACCACAGAATTTACATCAACATGAACAGCATGATTCCATCTTGCATATGGTGTATATTTTTTACTTGTATCATACAATATTTCCATTATACTAAGTGTTGCCTCCATAACCTGAAAACATGTTAATATCGTTATTGATATAATTATGATTAACATTTTGTGAATATCATATACTTACCGATGATCCAATGGGACAATATTTAACAACTGCCATGCATTCACTCATACTGACATTGAATTCAGGAGGTATTCCTTTATCCATAAGAACCTGGTAATCTTCAGTTGAACATGCAATGTCCTCTTTTGTTTTCTTTCGTTTAAATACATTATCTGTGATGTATTCGTCATCAAAAAATTTCTCCTTTCCTGGGCGTTGACCTTTTTTTACACGATTGACCATTGAGCTTGGTGTTACGTGTTTCTTCTTTCTCTTCCTTGAAATCTTTTTCTGTTGTGGTATATTTATTTCAGTCCCATCATCAAATATCTCTTTATCATCATTATTATCTAAATTCTCATTTGACAAGTGTTCTGCATTTTCAAACTGTTGCACATTGGGAATGTTGTTTGGCTCTTTTATATAATCTTTTAAGATCTTATTTTCTTTTTGTAATTCTTCATTTTCTTTTCGTAATTCTTCATTTTCTTTCCGTAAGCCATGATTTGTTTCAGTTACAATGTTTGCATTTTGGATCAATTCTTCTTTCATTATCACTTCATCTTCTAATTTTTTTTCAGTTTTTCTTAAGCTGTCACTTAATACCTTTGCTTCTTCTTTAGCAAACTTTTCTAATTCGGCTAGATTATTCACTTTCTCTTGAAGCTGTTTGATTAATTTATCTTTGCCCTCAAGAGTAATTTTTAAATCATTTACTTCCTCCCTTGCAACCTTTTCCAAATCTCCTATCTCCCTCAATTTGCTTTCAAGTTGTTTGGTTTTTCTGCTGTTTCAAGTATTATCACATATTAATTTCGCATTGATGTCATTGAAAAATAGTTAAAGTAAATAACAGGTAATTGATTACCTGTTCTCAACAGCTTCATTAGTTTGATTTTTAGGTTGACTCTCATAATTCACATAATCTTCAGGTGTGATAATTTGTGATAGTCCAACTCCGGAGTTGTACATGTTATCCAAATCAAGATAATCTACGTTGTTAACTTCTTTTTCTACTCCGAAGTTTTGTTCATTATTTGTTTTCTCTGTTATTTCATCGATCACTTCCTTCCTTGTTTCTAAAATAATATCTGCATTTTCATCTTGGTTGGGATTTTCATACTCATGTATATCATCATCATTATCATTCATTGGATTATCAAATGAAACTGGCATTACATCATCATCATTATTGATGTTCTCATCTTTGTTCCCATCAGATTGTTCATTACCACAAGGAATGAAATCGTCATCTCTATTTTCATCTTTATCATTCGTTGGATTTTCAAACAAATCTTGTATTACATCCTCAGCATTGTTGATGTTAACACCATCTCTATTATCATGTTCATCATTGTCTTCCTCTCCAGTATGCTCGTCCTCTGCATGAAAATCTTTTTCATGTTCAAGGATTTTCAACTCATCGGTGTTAACCTGTCATTAATCATACTGAAAAAGTTAGAACATATTTTTTTTTACTAATCCCATCAAAATACTATAAAACATAAATAAATCCCGTTAATTCCCAACAAATCCCATTAGATAAAATCCAAATAGTTTCTAAATCCCATTAACAGATCCCCATCTCAAAACCTTAATACTATTCACTTATAACATTTATAGCATTGTGATTAATCCAATCATTAGAGTATTTTAGTACTTACATTAACTTCTAAAGCATCTAAAATGTTAGAACATATTTTTTTGTATTAATCCCATCAATATACTATAAACTAAAAAAAAATCCCGTTAATTTAACTAAAAATCCTATTAGATACAATCCAATAGTTTCAAAAAACAAAACACAAAACGAATTTCAACCTTAATCCAATTGTAATTTAATACAATAATTAGAGTATATTAGTACTTACATTAACTTCTAAAGCATCGAAAATGTTAGAACATATTTTTTGGTATTAATCCCATCAATATACTATAAACTAAAAAAAAAAATCCCGTTAATTTAACTAAAAATCCCATTAGATACAATCCAATAGTTTCAAAAAACAAAACACAAAACGAATTTCAACCTTAATCCAATTGTAATTTAATACAATAATTAGAGTATATTAGTACTTACATTAACTTCTAAAGCATCGAAAATGCATTTCACTACTTTTGATTTGCGGTGTTTACTATCGCAAACATCTAACCACTTCAATACCCTTGGGAATGCATCAACTTTATCAGGATTCCAACCAGAAACATGCTCAAAGAAAAATGGCTACAAAATCAAAAAAAAAATAATGTTAGTTTATATTCTTTTTCATATATAAGAAAATCAGTCAACTTACTATAAGTGCACAAGTTGGTCCTAGTACACGTGTAGTCTTCCCTAAACTTATTGAAGTGAGTATCGTTTTACATAAATGTCCTGCCCAATCATAAGTTTTTAGAGCTTCTAAGTTTTGACATACCGAAAATAACCACCAATATGTCTTTGCAGCTGAGTAAGGGTAAAATATTGTACTAAGCCCGTAAACACACATGAGCTTTGCAATATTCGTTAATACTTCTTCAGTCTGATCGTTTAAATCCAGTAATTCTACAAGTTTAGTCTTTATAACAGAATTCGATACCAATTTACATCCATTCTCAGACGGAAACATCTCACGGAACCACGTTGAGATGAAAACATCCTGCCTTGTACTTGAAGAAGGTACATCAACTTTACCACTGTCAACTCCAAGAACTAATTGAATGTCTGATCTCTTGAATTTAACTATCTTACCTCCAATTCTAAATCCTTTATCTTTTACACAGTATAAGGATATTAATTTTGCAACTCCATGATTGTCTTTTTTTATGTTTTTCCTTTTATCCTTCATACGGTATAATCCAATTAAAAGTTTGAAGAAAGGAAGTTGACTACAAACTGTTAAATGTTGATGTGTAAATTTTTCATGCTTCACAATTTGAAAAATTGCATCGTTATTAGATCTAAATTCTGGAGCCATATCTGCAATGTAGTACTTTATATGTCAAAATATAAACATACCTAATACGGAACAACAAGTACAAATAAATAAATAATTAAACTAAATTACGAAAACACCAGTACATTTAAAATCATCTTAATATAAAGTTTATCTTATGAAACTTACACATATACTGAAAAACATACATATAATAATTTATACAAATGCACCATTCATAAATTATCAAGTTATTTAAATATTCAGAAATTACTCGAAATGATAAGTAATGGCTAATTTCAACAGTTATCTTCATCATTATTTCAACATTTAATCACTTTCTAGGGTTTCAAAATGTTAATATGAATGTAACTAAATAGAAGAAATGAACTTTGAAAACTTTACCTTTTTTTTTGTAATTCTTCTACTTTGTGTTATGAATCTTCATTAGTGAGCAGGAGGAAGAAATTTGATTAGGTATCTGCAATTTTACACGAATGATGGTTGTTATTGTGTATTTTAGTTTACAGTAAGAGAGAGAATGTGTTTGGTGTAAAAGTGGCGGTGATGTGTTAGTTTCTGGGTTCCTTTATGTTCATTTCTTTCTTTAATAAGTGGTGAATGGGATTAAGTACGCTGGCGAATTCAAATGACCAATTAAAGCAAAATCCCATCATATAAAAAAATTTAACAACAAAAGAAACAAAGTAGCTATCTAGCACAATGGTTACAAATACTATGCATAAGCTCTACACTTGCGTATTGATCATTGTTCGAATCACACCAAGTACAAAAAAAAAAAATTATTTCTTTTTTGGTGGGATGTTTTTTCTGCCTAAAGTATTATATTAGAAGTTGTTTTTCTCCAATTGATTCCTATCCGCACTGATGATTTGCAATGAGTCCCATCATTGCAATTGATCAATCAACAAATAATAGTATATTCCATCAATCAACATTTACTATCCTAAAATCCCGTCAATCATTGTATGATTCCCATCATCTAGTAGTAACATAGTGATGGTACTTTATAGTGGTGATGGGAATTCATTGATGGTATTTTGTCGTGTCAAAATAGTGATGGTATTTTATAGTGTTGATGGGACTAAAGGAGAGTTGATGGGATTCGTCACTTTGGTGGGACTCAATTGCAAACTGTATGACTCAACTAAGTGATTGGAATCAACAAAGATGATGGGACTTGATTCAGATGTTCAAATCCAATTACTATTCTAACCTTCCCATCAGACATTGGATGATGAATACAAACCTTGTGGTGATGGGAATTTATTGAGGTGATGGGACTTATCATGGTGATGGGACTAAATTGGAGAGATGGTACTAAAGCCCCAATCTAGTGTGATGGGATTTATCGAGTGATGATATTTTATAATGGTGATGAGACTCAAGCGGGGGTGATGGGATTTATATGTTCTAACTTGACTTAATAGAATCGATGACATTTTTTGAAATCGATGACATATTCATCATGTTGATGGAGACTAGTTAGAAGAAAAAAGATCCCACCAAAAGAGAAGAACAAATCTTTTTTCCTTGTAGTTGGTGATATTCGAACCATGATCAATAGGCAAGTGTAGAACTTATGCATAGTATTTGTGACCATTGTGCTCTAAGAGAATTCGTTAATAAACTTTACTATCAATATTCTTATTATTGGTGGGCAAAATCAACCAAAATGAAAACAAACAAGTATGATGTGACTTGATTTATATGTTCGAATCCCGTTGATATTCTAACCACTCGATGATCAATAAAAACCCATTGCAGGTGATGGGACTCAATTGGTGTGACGGTACTTATCGAGTGATGGTATTTTATAGTGGTGATGGGACTCGATTTGGGTGATGGGAATCGTACCTTTGATGGGACTCATTTGCATAGGTTGGACTCAACTAAGTGATGTTCTTCATTGGGAGGGATGAGAATCAATAGTTGGACTCAATTACAACAATCGGACTCAACTAAAGTGATGGGAATAATTAGTAGTGATATGAATCAACAAGGAATATGAATCCAAAATGACTACTATGAAAATAAAAACAAAAAAACACCTACTAATATAATACTTTAAGGAGAAAAAAGATCCCACCAAAAGAGAGAAACAATTTTTTTTATCTTGTAGTTGATATGATTCGAACTATGATCAATAGGAAAGTGTAGAACTTATGCATAGTATTTGTGACCATTGTGCTATAAGACAATTCATTAATGAACTTTACTATCAAATATTCTTATAATAGGTGCCATGTGGCTTATTTTTCTTTAATCTTTTTAAAATTAATAACGTATCCACATTAACCCTTCATTTATCCCACTATCACACCCAACATCCCACTATCACACCCACGAACGCAGTAGCATAATTATTTCTGAAAATTTATAAAACTCAAGCGTCACAAAACCGTTCCAAAAACATTTTCTCTTAACTTCTTCTCAAAGCTCATTACACTTCTAACACTGCAAAGCAAAAAATCAAACACTTACGAGTATTTCTTCAAAAGGTATGATTTCTATTTTTTTTTTAAACTTATAGTTAAAAAGCTTATTTTGATGATGAATGAACCAGACAAATAATTTTAATACAAAAGGTATTATATATCAATGTACAATGATATCATTACATGCACGAATAAAAAAGTTTAATGGGATTTAATAAAAAAGTTTAATGGGATTCTTCAACTCTGTGTAATTTTTAAAAAGTTTTTATTTGTTTTGTTTTATTAAACAGTGATGGGATTTATGGTATCAGGTTGTAAACTAATGGGATTTATGTGTTATATATGAATTAGATAAAAAAACAGTAAGAGATTAAGACCTATTTTTGGTTTTGCAGAAAATGGATCGAGAGTTCCGTTCAACATTGGAAGGGGAAACAAGTGTTACAAATAATGAACCTGTAGACACTAAAAGGTATAATGATTTTATTACTACAATACTTTCAATAATAAAATATATTAGTACGATTAATCACGTTGTAATCCAATAAAAAATTTGTTTTTGCAAACAGTGAGGATGAGAATGAAAACAAGCTGAAACAAATAATAGATGAAATTGCAATCTTGGAAGCTGATATTATTTCAAGAGATGAGAAGATAAGTATACTTGAAGATAAGCGTGAAGAATTAAGAAATTTTGCTAAAGTATCAGAAGAGTTGAAAAAAAAAAGGAAGAAGCTGATAATGGGAGAACACAATATCTGGAAATGTACGCAAATCAAAACACTAACAAAATACGTCTTAAAAGAAGAATTGAAGAACAAAATGAACAAATTAAAGTTCTATACGATAATTTTTACACACTTGAAAATCAGTATGATGATTTTGGAACTGTTGAGCTAGAGAAAACTATTACTTCCATGGGAAATGAAATAAAAGAAGATAAAGATATCATACGAGAACTTGCCTATGGGAGACAAGTGCTTATTGAACAAAACAGGGCTTCTGAAGAATCTATTGAAGAATTTAAACAGGCAAATAAAGATATTATGATACAATTGGATAAGTCACATGAAGAATTAAGCTCTATGTATCAATTTGTGGATCCTATTCAAGTTGTGGAGTCTAGTGAAGGTCAACGAAGAAGAAAAATGATGGTTCAAAAAAAGAAACAGAAAAAAAAATAGCAGACAATTAAATTTGAAAAAATTGTAGAATTTGGTTTAGTATTCTAACTTATGTATTTATTTAATTTCCTATTTGAATGAATAGTTTTAGTCGAATAGTTAACGTATTTATTGTTATGACTAGACTATTATTTGTTGATGAATCTGAATTCATGGGACTTATTGCAAAAACATCTATAGTGATGGACAACATTGGGGGTGATCGTACTAAATTGGGGTGATTGGAAATAATCGGTGGTAATGTGTAAGTTATTGATGTCGATAGCACTCAAATAGGTGATGGGACTCGATTCGGATGATGGGAACATACATAGATGATGGGAAATAATTGTTGAGTATGGGACATATTGTGTTTATGGGACTTGAGTAGGATGTAATGGGACTCAATTAAAAATCCAATCAACACAAAGACATCAAATACACATATATATCCCATTAAAAAAAAAATCCCATCACGGATATAAACATCCCATCAATACATACATCAAAAAATCTAACCAAATACACATATACATCCCATCGATGGGACTCATTGTGTTGATGGGACTTGAGTATGATGTAATGGGACTCAATTAGGCGGATGGGACATGAATCAAGTGTTTAAGTCCCATCGATGTTGATGGGACTAAATTCGAGTGATAGGAAATCGTCAGTTGGTTGGGGCCAACCAATGATGATGGGAACAACTAAGAGTGATGGGAGTTAAATGCTGGTGATGGGAATCAATTGGGATGATAGGGATTATTGATGGTGATGCAAATTTAATGTTGATGATGGATTCAATTGGTGGTAATGGACAAAAATGTGGTTGATGGGCCTAAATTTGGGTGATGGGAAATCACCGTTGGTGATGGCATCATTGGGGGGTGATGGGACTAAAATTGGTTGATGGTAACCAACGGGTGGTGGGCGGCCCACGAATGATGATGGGAACAACCAAAATAGAGAAACAAAATATTTTTCGTAGTTGGTGTGATTCGAACTAGGATCAATAGGCAAAGTGTATAACATATGCATAGTTTTTGTGACCATTGTGCTCTAAGAGAATTCGTTAATAAACTTTACTATCAAAAATTCTTATTATCGGATTCATTGTATGAAATAATCTAAATATAATAAAGTTGTTGTTTAAGTTAAAATGTAGTTGAATATATGGATGAACAAACTAAACAATATTATATTTACATAATCATATGGTGATGAGATGGCATGAGAAAAGGTCCCAAAAAAACCCTAAAACAAGGTTGATGGGAATCATAGGACTAACTATAGGTATTTAATCTATTACAAATTAAAATAGCATCCACAACTATAGTCAAAAGTGAGAAACATAATAATTGAATAATAATATATTGATAAAAAGTGAGAAATTAACTAGTGATGCTTAATACATAAACTAGAAAATAGGATAATAGTCTAAAAATAGTACAGAATTTTAATCATCTTCTTCAAAAAAAATCTGGTTAAGTGAGTTTTCAGTCACACTTATCAGTATCGTCACAAATTACTTCCCTTTTCCTTTTCTTTGAATAGAGTCCGCTTTGTGCTGCATATGTAAATTCCAACTCCTTATATACTTCTTCAAGTAGTGTATTCCAATTTTCATTTTCATGAGCTAGTTGTTCAACCTCTTCTCCAAGATTGTCGTGTCTTTTCATGACGGCCTTTGACAATTCAAGTTGTTGTTCTTTAAAATTTCTTCCTCTTTATAGTTCAATATCGAGTTGCTCAATTTGATGCTTTAACGATTCTACTAAAATTGGAGCTTGTGCTATTAGATCTTGTTGATTCCTAATCTTTTCTCTCAGGTCACTGATTGTTGATACTTGTTCCCGACATTGAGCAACAGCTTTCTTTCTTTCTTCATATTCTTTTTCATACATTTCAATCATTTCCTTTTGTCTATCTTCAGCTTCGTTTGTTGCAGATTTAAGTTCATCCAATTCTGTTGTAAACTCTTGTAATTCTTTCAACTTTTCTTCAAGATGGGATATTTTCTGATCTTTCATATGTAACTTATCCATCAACAAATCCTTCTTCTGTTTTAGTTCAGTTAACTTATTCTGATATTCGATGTTCAATTTGATGCTTAGTTTGTAAAAATAAAAATTAGATCAGTTTCTGATATGATTAATGATATTACTATACTGTTAAAACAAAGTTACCTTTTTTCTTTACATTTTTTCACAGTCTGATCATCCTTTACACTTTTTCTTTTTTCAATCACAGCTTCGATTTTTGTGGTTTCATTGTAATCTTCATCTTCATTCTCAACTAGTATTACATTATCATTGTTGTTGATGTATTCATTGTGATCTTCTCCAGGATTCTCATTCTCCAACTCAATATTCTTTTCATGTTCAAGTATTGTCAACTCTTGTGTGTTAACCTGTCATTATAAATCATACTATTATATAACTCTGTCTTATAAAATTAACAATAAAAATCAACAGACTTTATGCAAAATCCCATTAATTACCCCAAAATCCCATTACATAAAAAAACAATACTTTCTAAATCCCATATACATACAAATCCCACCTCAAATGTTATCCCATCCGTATATAAAATTTATATTGTTGTGATTAAAAGATATTTTGCTACTTACATTAACTTTTACAGCCTTCAAGATTCGTTGCACTACTTGTGATTCGCGCTTATCAGAATCGCAAACTTCTAACCACTTCAATATCATTGGGAATGCATTCAATTTGTCAGGTTTCCAACCAGCAACATGTTCAAAGAAAAATGGCTACAAAATCAAAAACAAATAAATATAAGCTAATTTAATTTTTAATATTTAAGAAATTCACTCAACTTACTATAAGCACACAAGTTGGTCCTAGTACACGTGTAGTCTTCCCTGAATTTATTGAATTGAGTAACGTTTGACATGAATGTCCGGCCCAATCATAAGACTTTAGAGCCTCTAAGTTTTGAGATATCGAAAATAACCACCATGATGTCTTTGCAGATGTGTAAGGGTAAAATATTGTACTAAGCCCATAGACACAGATGAGCTTTGCAATATTTGTTAAGACTTCTTCAGTCTGATCGTTTGAATCCAGTAATTCTACAATTTTACTCTTTATAGTAGAATTCGATACACATTCAGTCCCAGACTCAGAGGGGAATATCTTACGGAACCACGGTGAGCTTAAAACATCCTGCTTCGTACTTGGAGAAGGTACATTAATTTCACCACTGTCAACTCCAAGAATCAATTGGATGTCTGATTTCTTAATTTGAACTATCTTTCCTGCAATTTTAAATCCTTGATCTTTTACATATAAGGATATTAATTTTGAAACTCCATGATTGTCTTTTTTTATGTTCTTCCTTTGATCCTTCATATGGTACAATGCAATTAAAAGTTTGTAGAAAGGAAGTTGTCTACAAACTGTTAAATGTTGACGTGTAAACTTAGCATTCTTCAAAATTTGAAAAATTGCTTCGATACTAGATCTAAATTCTTTTCCAGCCATACCTGCATTATAGTACTTTAATTAGTCTAATACCATCGTTGAATACAGTTAATCCCATCACCATATAACTTCCTTTAACACATAAAAATTTGCAACTATAACTCAAAAACACAGAATCCAATAAAAAAAAAAACGGTCTAATTAGTGTAATAACATCAATGAATACAGTTAATCGAATCACTATTTATGAAATTGTCGAACTAAAATGATCAGAATTCAATCAAACACAAAAAATCATTCAACCTAATTTTAAACCTAACTTTAGTACATGCAATGATAAACGATTAAATTGACATCATTTGAGTTTTCTTTCAACATCAAATTTATGTTGTTACCTATAAAAATCGAACACAAATTAGAAAAAAAATGAATGAAAAGTTTTTACCTTATGATTAGTCTAAATTGAATTCTCGAAACTGGTTGCTATCGAATGAATCTAATTTTGTGTGATCCTTGAAGGTATCTTTATCTGAGTGTAAAAGGACGAATTGGTTTTCAGAGGAAGAATACTTTACTTTAAGTGTGTGAATAGAAAGAATACGAAAAGGTATGTGTTTACGCGTCCCAAAAAAAAATGATATGTATAAAATTCTCTTACCAACCTAATTTCGAACCAACGCATATGCAAAATAATAAAAAAAAAATTAAGAGTAATTGTTGGGGATTGGACTTATTGTGTTGATGAGACTTGAGTAGGATGTAATGGGACTCAATTAGGCGGATTGGACATGAATCAAGTGTTTAAGTCCCATCACCTATGATGGGACTCAATTGGGTCGATGGTAAATCATCGATGGTTATCGCATCATCGATGGTGATGGGACTAAATTGGGTTGATGATAACCATCGGGTGGTTAGGGGTCCACCAATGATGATGGGAAATGATTGTTGGTGATGGGACTCAATTGGGACGATGGGAATTGTTGATGGTGATGTTGATGGGCATCATCGGTGGGTGATGGGACTAGATTAGGGTGATGGGACTCAATTGGGACGATGGGAATTGTTGATGGTGATGTTGATGGGCATCATCGGTGGGTGATGGGACTAGATTAGGGTGATGGGAATCATCAGTGGGGTGGCGTCATCGAAGGATGATGGGAACAACCAAAGGTGATGGGAAATAATTGTTGGTGATGGGACTCAATTGGGACGATGGGAATTATTGATGGTGATGTTGATGGGCATCATCGGTGGATGATGGGAAATCATCATTGGGGTGGCATCATCGAAGGGTGATGGGACTAAATTTGGTTGATGATAATCATCGGGTGGTTAGGGGTCCACCAATGATGATGGGAACAACCAAAGGTGATGGGAAATAATTGTTGGTGATGGGACTCAATTGGGACGATGGGAATTGTTGATGGTGATGTTGATGGGCATCATCGGTGGGGTGATGGGACAATATTGGGGTGATGGGAATCATCATTGGGGGTGGCATCACTGAAGGTGATGGGACTAAATTGGGTTGATGATAATCATCGGGTGGTTAGGGGGCCACCAATGATGATGGGAACAACCAAGGTGATGGGAAATGATTATTGGTGATGGGACTCAATTGGGACGAGGAGGTGGTGGTTACAGGCCATGGGCAGGAAAGGGAAGAAACCATCATAATCATTATCATGCACCACCACCACCAACAAGATCCTCAAGAAATAACAATGGGGGGCTTTTAAATATTCACGATAGAAATATGTATGAGCTGACCAGACCTCTGCCCCATCTCCTGCCAGTGCCAATGCTGCCAATGCCCATAATGCTTCCCCAACTTTTCGTGGTTAGGGGTCCACCAATGATGATGGGAACAACCAAGGTGATGGGAAATAATTGTTGGTGATGAGACTCAATTGGGACAATTTGAATTATTGATGGTGATGTTGATGGGCATCATCGGTGGGTGATGGGACTAGATTGGGGTGATGGGAAATCATCAGTAGGGGTGGCATCACCGATGGTGATGGGACTAAATTGGGTTGATGATAATAATCGGGTGGTTAGGGGCCCACTAATGATAATGGGAAAACCCAAGAGTGATGGAACTCAATTGGGACGATGGGAATTATTGATGGTGATGGGACTCATCTAGTAGCTGTCACAAATCGGGGTAATGGGACTAGATTCATATGGTCAAATCCCCATTAATATTTTAAACACTGGATGATCCCTAAAAACCTATTGCGATGATGGGACTCAATTGGTCTAATGGTACTTATCGAGTGATGGTATTTTATATAGTAGTGATGGGACTCAAGTGGGGGTGATGGGATTCGTACCTTTGATGGGACTCAATTGCAACGGTTGGACTTAACTAAGTGATATGGATCATTGGGGGTGATGAGAATCAACAAGAATGATTGGACAAGATTCAGATGTTGAATCCCATTGATATCCTAACCTTCCCATAAAACATTGAGGTAATGGGACTTATCGTGTGATGGTGCTTATCGTGTGATGTTACTCAACTAACAAAAATCCATTTAACATTCTTTTAAATCGGTTAGACATTCGTCATGTTCATGGATAGTATTTGGGTGATGGGATTAAAATGGTGATGTTTCTCGTATGGTTATGTGACTCATCAAGTGATAGTACTAATAATTGTGATGGGACTCAACAATTATAAAAAACTATTCTGTTTTAATTGTATAGAAAAATAAAGTTTGATTGTGCGGTGGTTCGAACCGAGATTGATAAGGTAGTAGTGGAGCATATATTTTGATTGTGCCATGTGATTTATTGGTCGACTTGGTGTTTGGTTGATCTTTATCTTATTTTTCTTTAATCTTTTTAAAATTAATAACGGTACCCTTCATTTATCCCACTATCACACACAAAGATCCCACTATCACACCCACGAACTCAGTAGCATAACTATTTCTGAAACTTTATAAAACCCTTCCATAAGCATTTTCGTTTAACTTCTTCTCAAAGTTCATTACACTTCTAACACTGCAAAGCAAAAAAACAAACATTTAAGAGTATTTCTTCAAAAGGTATGATTTCTATTTTATTTATTTTTTGTTAAACTTATAGTTAAGAACCTTATTCTGATGATGAATGAACCATACCGATAATTTTAATACAAAAAGTATTATATATCAATGTACAATAAATATCATTACATGCACGAATAAAAAAGTTCAATGGGATTTAATAAAAAAGATTAATGGGATTCTTCAACTTTGTGTAAATTGTAAAAACGATGGGATTTTTTTGGTAAAAAAATGATGGGATAAATTTGATTGAAACAATATCGGGTTTTTGTTTATCTGTCATAAATGAATTGAACAGAATTTACTGATACATTAAGTTTAATTTGTTTTGTTTCATTAAATAGTGATGGGATTTATGCTAACAAGTTGTAAAATGATGGGATTTATGCTAACAAGTTGTAAATTGATGAGATTAAGACCGATTTTTAGTTTTGCAGAAAATGGGGCGCGAGTTTCGTTCAACATTAGATGGACTATTCCAAGTTTTGAAGAACAACAATGTAACTGATAGACATATCAATGCTTGTCATCAAATACCTTTTTTCTCACTGATAAAAGGATTATATAAAATGAAGAATGAGCTAAAACATATTAAGAAAGATAACACAGCTACAGAAGCATTGATAAGGTCTTATAGCAGTAAAAAAAAGGATTCATAGTGGCAGGGAAAACAATACCACTATCAAATGAAGACATAAAAATTATAATGGGTGTTCGTGGAGGAGACATACCTATACCATCAAGGAAAAGGGATGATGCTATGAGGTCTGAATTATACAGATTACAGTTCCCAGTAACAAGTAATTCACCTGATAAGCTAAAAATATCAGATCTTAAAGCACGAATTGAAGTAATAGCAGGTGCAGAACAAACAGAAGAAAATTTGGTTATATTTGCAAAACTAGTATGCATGTATGGATTAGCGACAATTTTCTTCCCCTACAATTCACATCATGTAGATTGGTGGATTATTCCCATTTATGAAGATCTTGAACATATTAATATGTTTGATTGGAAATCAAGCATTCGTAATGAATTATTAAGCTCTATAGATAACGGAATAACAACCCGTGTGAGAGGACCTACATGCATGCTAGCAGTAAGTATAATCTAATTCTTTTCTTGAATATAAAACATATAAGTTATTTATCTTAATTAATAACAAATTCTATTGTGGGAATATAGCCTTTCTTCTTTGAGCATGTTAAAGGTTATCTAGATGAAGATGAACATAAACGTTTCCCAAGGATACTGAAATGGATAGACATGACAATATCTCAGACTTTTATTCTACAGGCTTTGGAAGTAAATGTAAGTTATTTTGGAATGTGTTTAAATAGAATTGATAACATTATGATTTTTGATTAATTATTGAAGGTTTCTACTAATAAATTGCAAATTCTTGACAACGAAGAAAGAGTTTTTAACACAACTGTTGAGGAAGATAATGTGTTAGAAGACGAGGAGAACCAGGAGGAGGTACATGATGAAGAGGATCAAACTCAAAAAATTCATGATGAAATAAAGGAAGATGAAACAAATGTTACAAATAATGAAACTGTAGAGGATAAAACTCAAACAAAACAAGATAAAATAAAAGAAGGTGAAACAAATGTTACCACAAATGAACCTATAGACACTAAAAGGTATAATGATTTTATTACTACAATACTTTCAATAACAAAATATATTAGTTCGATTAATCACATTGTAATCCAATAAAAAATTTGTTTTTGCACACAGTGAGGATGAGAATGAAACCAAGCTGAAACAAATAATAGATGAAATTGCAATCTTGGAAGCTGATATTATTTCAAGAGATGAGAAGATAAGTATACTTGAAGATAAGCGTGAAGAATTAAGAAAATTTGCTAAAGTATCAGAAGAGTTAAAAAAAAAGAAGGAAGAAGCTGATAATGGGAGAAAACGATATCTGGAAATGTACACAAATCAAAACACTAACAAAATACGTGTCAAAAGAAGAATTGAAGAACAAAATGAACAAATTAAAGTTCTAAACGATAATTTTTACACACTTGAAAATCAGTATGATGAATTTGGAACTGTTGAGCTAGAGAAAACTATTACTTCCATGGAAAACGAAATAAAAGAAGATAAAGATGTCATACATGGACTTGCCTATGGGAGAGAAGTGCTTATTGAACAAAACAGGGCTTCTGAAGAATCTATTGAAGAATTTAAACAGGCAAATAAAGATATTATGATACAATTGGATAAGTCACATGAAGAATTAAGCTCTATGTATCAATTTGTGGATCCTATTCAAGTTGTGGAGTCTAGTGAAGGTCAACGAAGAAGAAAAATGATGGTTCAAAAAAAGAAACAGAAAAAAAAGATAGCAGACAATTGAATTTGAAAAAATTGTAGAATTTGGTTTAGTATTGTAACTGATTTATTTATTTACTTTCCTATTTGAATGAATAGGTTTAGTCGAATAGTTAACGTATTTATTGTTATGACTAGACTATTATTTGTTGATGAATATGAATTCATGAGACTTATTACAAGAACATCTATAGTAATGGACAACATTGAGGGTGATCGTACTAAATTGGGGTGATTGGAAATAATCGGTGGTAATGTGTAAGTTATTGATGTCCATATCACTCAAATAGGTGATGGGACTCGATTCGGAGGATGGGAACATACATGGATGATGGGAAATAATTGTTGAGTATGGGACTTATTGTGTTTATGGGACTTGAGTAGGATGTAATGGGACTCAATTAAAAATCCCATCAACACAAAGACATCAAATACACATATATATCCCATCAAAAAAAAATATAAATCCCATCACGGATATAAACATCCCATCAATACATTACATCAAAAAATCTAACCAAATACACATATAAATCCCATCGATGGGACTCATTGTGTTGATGGGACTTGAGTATGATGTAATGGGACTCAATTAGGCGGATGGGACATGAATCAAGTGTTTAAGTCCCAACGATGTTGATGGGACTAAATTCGAGTGATGGGAAATCGTTAGTTGGTTGGGGTCAACCAATGATGATGGGAACAACTAAGAGTGGTGGGAGTTAAAATGTTGGTGATGGGAATCAATTGGGATGATGGGGATCATTGTACACGGATCTAAAACATACCATCAAAATTTGGGTGATGGGGACTAAATTTGGGTGATGGGAACTAAATTTGGGTGATGGGAAATCACCGTTGATGATGGCATCATTGGGGGGTGATGGGACTAAATTTGGTTGATGGTAACCAACGAGTGTTGTCACATCATGGGACAAAATTAAAAGTGATGGGAATCAATTGGGGTGATGGACTTCCCATCAATGAGTACAGTCAATCCCATCAAGAAAGAAAATCGAGTCATTGTGGTGATGGAACTCATCTAGTAGTAGTCACAAATTGGGGTGATGGGACGTATTAGGGTATTAGAAAAAAAATGGGATTCAAGTGGGAGTGATGGGACTTATCCATTGGGGTGATGGGATTCAAGTAGGAATGATGGGACTTATTAATTGGGATTATGGGATTCAAGTGGGAATGATGGGATTTGTCCTCTTGATGGGATTTGCATGTATTTTACAGGACAAGCAAAAACAACACTGGATGAATAAGACTCATATATACACAAACAAAAACAAAACGTGGATAAGTAATCATTATGCAAAGTGGAAGAGTAATCGTTATTGTAATTGTTACATAAAAGTAATATTGAGAAGAAAAAATTGTAAAAACATGTTAATTGTTTATCCATAGAAAATTATTCAAACTATTATACCAAGGCAACTGTGCAAGTTGCCTTGTTATGATATGCAGGTTGCTTGCATCGACCACACATTCTCTTTTTCCGACTATATTCAACTCCGGAAAGCATACGGTTTTTCTTTGGCCTGCCGGGCATCTTCTTGTACTTGGGGGGAAGAACAATAATCGCAGCAGAATCGAGATCGGCATCTTGAAAAGTTGAAAGAGATGGAATACTTAAAGAATAAGTCTCGCGATACTTTGAAGCATGGTAGTATTCATCAACATATGTGTACTTAATAGATTTCCGAGATTTTTCCAATGCACAAACAACGTGAACACAAGGGAAACCGGTAATTTGCCAACTGTAGCAAGAACATGTCCGGGCTTCTAAATCAACAGTCATGATGGGATTACTTTGAACTTGGAAAACATGATTGCTACACTGTTTCACTACCCACGAACGACAATACTTAAAATTATTAGCATATCTAATATGTGACATGGAAGAGAGAGTAGATTTGCAAGCTTCTGCTTTAACCAAGCGATCATACATCTGAACCATCAACATATTACGTATACTATCAATTAACTCTGTAACGGGTAACTCGCGACGAGACTTAATCTGATTATTAAAAGACTCAGCAGCATTTGAAGTCATTTCACCGTATCGTTTCCCTTTAAAAAAAGCATCAGAAAACTGCTCTTTGGGCAAATTACCCAAAAACTCTTCTGCTTTCTCCTTTCCTGCCTTCAAAAAAGCTGCAACACAAGCATTATACTCTGTTTCATTAACAGCATAGGCAATATCATCAAGATACGATGCCATGCTTTTAGCAAATCCAGAACCACCCTTGCACTTGAGTTTAAGGTTTTTTTTTAGATGGACCATGCAAAAGCATGATGTGAATTAGGAAATACAGTACGTAATGCTAGCGCAATTCCAGGATGGCGATCAGATACAAAAGTTATCTCGCTATCAGAAACATGCGGATAGAGGAAATTCAAAAACTGAGTCCAAGTATCACCATCTTCCGTGCGTACAATTGAAAACGCAACAGGAAAAAGTCCTGCAAAATATAAAAAAGTATTAACTTTGAAATCAAAAACATAATGATAAAAAAAATCGAATGACAAAAGAGTTTAAAATAATAAGGGTGATGGGAATAATAAGGGGGATGCAAATGATCTGTGTGATGGGAGTACACCAGTAATGGGACTCAAAAAACGGTGATGGGACTCAAAATTACGGGAGATGGTACTTAATTTACTGTGATGGGACTTGATTACTGTGATGGGACTCGATTATTGTGATGGGGCTCGATTACTGTGATGGGACTAAATTGAAGTTGTGGGACTAATCAGTTGATGTGACTCGATTACTGTGATGGGAAAACATACCGCTATTAGCATCTTTTGCAGTAGCAATGAGTAATACTCCCTTATACTTGTTCTTGAGAAATGTTCCATCAATAAAGAGCAAAGGCCGACATGAACGAAAACCAGCAAGGCATGCACCAAATGCCACATTACAACTCTCAAAAGTTCGTGTTATAGGATCAACTTGTAACGAAACTTGGGAAGAAGGATCAGCAGCTTTTAATTTGTCAAAATATGGACCAATTCGATTGTATGATAGACCAACATCTCCATAAAGACATTTCCTGGCTTTTGTAACTGCAGTATATGCTACTTTATATGATATATCAAAACCATATGAATCTTTTAGACGGACTACAATATCCGTAGGTTTTGTAGCCGGCTTACTCCTAATCTCATCCATTATTACTTCCATAACAACATCAGAAGTGAGACGGTCAGAAGTCATAGATTGATCAGGTGGCCCACAAGTATGTTCTTTAACAAAAGATCGGACATAAAGCTTTGTCTTCGAAATATCAGACACAACATAAACATACCACTTACAATCTTTTGATTTTCTATTCTTGCAATAAGCACTTGCTTTAGAAGAACTATTGTGCACAAATTCAAAATCATAACCAGATTCACATGCATACTTACCAAGACAAAATCTGAATTCATTAATACCACCATAATAAACATCACCAATCGACTTCAAACACTTATCCCAGTCAGCACTTAATAGTACCTTCTCATTACGTTTATGACGCATTTGATCAGTATCACGACGTACATTGTCAACACCTTCATCAGTAACTTCAGAATTCTGACTAATTAATTCATGTGTTGTACGTGAAGAACAAGTAGCAGTTGTATATGTAGAACAAGTCCCAGAATCTGTATAAGTAACTCCAGAAGTAGGAGCAGATGATGGGATTATTCGAGGAATTACATCAATAATGACATTGGGTGGAGGAATTTCATCATTGCGATTAACCAACCACTTTATAGTATTATAATCCATATCATTAACCATTACACATCCCTTTTGTGTACCATAAGAATACTGATATTCAACAAAAGCATCTTTTAAAACAGGCCAACGCTGATTACAGTAACTCTTGATCGAATCAAAAGAATCAATGAATTGTAATGGGCAAAAAGAATTATTTGGTGAATTTCTAAACTCAACAAGAACTTGAGACTCCATAACCAAGAACCTGAAAAAGGGAAAAAGATATAAAAGTTAGCATAAAATATAACTGTATAACTCCAATAAAACATCTAAATCCCATCGCGGATATAACTACCATAAAAACATCTAGAAATCCCATCAAAAACACATAAATCCCATCGCGGATATAAAATCCCATAAACACAAAGACATCAAAAAATCCAAAACAATAAACATATAATTCCCATAAAAAACACATATAAATCCCATCGCGGATATAAAAATCCCATCAACACACAAGACACCAAAAAATCCAAACAAATACACATATAAATCCCATAAAAAAACATCTAAATCCCATCGCGGATATAACTACCATAAAAACATATAGAAATCCCATCAAAAACATATAAATCCCATCGCGGATATAAAATCCCATCAACCAAAAGACATCAAAAAATCCAATCAAATAAACATATAATTCCATCAAACACATATAAATCCCATCGCGGATATAGAAATCCCATCAACACACAAGACATCAACTAATCGAAACAAATACAAAATAAATCCCATCAAAACATATAAATCCCATTGCGGATATAACTACCATAAAAACATCTAGAAATCCCATCAACAACATATAAATCCCATCGCGGATATAAAAATCCCATCAACACAAAGACATCAAAAAATCCAAACAAATAAACATATAATTCCCATCAACAACATATAAATCCCATCGCGGATATAAAAATCCCATCAACACACAAGACATCAAAAATCCAAAGAAATACACATGTAAAATCCCCTCAAAAACATATAAATCCCATCATGGATATAAAAACATCCCATCACACACAAAAACATCAAAAAATCTAAACAAATGAACATATAAATCACATCAAAAACATATATTATAGTCCAAGATTTGTTTATAGTAAATTGCTCTAAAGGTGCCAATATTATGCAAAAGCTGCACTACAAGTACCTAAATTATGAAAAAACTGAAAAAAGTTCAATACAGTTCCTATATAAATCAAAAAATGCATTGAAGATTCCTATATTATGCATTAAACATTATTATCGAGCAAACAAAAACAACTATATACTACAGAAAAATACTCTAAAAATCCAAATTTTATGCAAAATCTGCAATATAGTCCTTAAATTAAGAAAAAACAGCAAAAAATCACTACAGTTCCTATATAATTAACAATCGAAGAACGAAAATTGGAAAACAATCAAAAACACTGTAAAACTAAAAAAATACCTTAATCGTAGATAAACAAGAAGAATAACACGATTTTGTTGAAGAGAACTCTAATACTTGAGTAGAACGAAGAAATCAAACTGCAATTTAATCCAAAAATGGAGAGAAGAACCGTGGAGTGAGAAAGAACAAATCGGCCATGAATATGAAGTAAACGCAATTCTATGTCGTCGTTCGTGATTGATAGAGAGAGAACAACAATCTTAGTGCGTGATCAATAGAGAAGAAACAGAGGAAGAGAGAGAAAGCTCTATCGTGTAGATAGAGACAGACAGAGGAAGAGAGAGAAAGAAAAAAGGAAATGAAATAAGATTTTATAATAATTAGGGTATATATATTAAGTAATTGTAGTATAAAAGTTAAGTAAGGGTATTATAGTCATATAGGCTATTAAATAATTAAGTTCATGATTTTATTGGGCAGATTTTTTTGTATTGATTCTTTGGGGCATCAAAAATTATTAGTTTGATTTTTTGGGTCATTATCCCTAAAAAATATAAAAGGGATGTTTTTTATAAATAATTGTTCTATTAGGCATTTATCTCTAAATAAGAAAATTAGAGGAAGAAGGCATTTATTTCTAATTACCTTTTTTTAATATATACATTTTTTTTATTATTAGCTAAAATTAATACCTAATTAGCGCACTGATCGGTCGGGTGATTTGTTGCTTCAATGATGACGTCAACAACCTCCTCTGATTTTTAGGTAATGCAAAATCCCACGTGGTGGTAATAATCATGGAAAGGTAGGTGGTTTGCACCCATCTACCTATCATACGACGATAATCCTCCTCTCTTCGCATTAATTTTCATCTTTCTTGTCCTTCAACTCTTGACGATGATAACACATCCTCCTCTACTATTGAGACTTTTTGACCGACATCCAAGGAGTAGTTGGAAAATATTCGAATCCCCGGTCTTGTTATATTTAAATGGGACATGATTAGGGTTCTTTAGAGATGGAAGAACGAATCGTTACATTAATTGCCTTGATCCATTTTTCTATTTCGTCTTCTAGCTCACTCCAATTCATCTTATGCACTTCATCAGTACTCAGTTTCTTCTGTAATCCTAGCCTAGAGAGTAAAACTGTTCTTCACAGTGTTACAGCAAGTCTCACTCACGGCTGGAGGGAGCTACTCAATTTGAAGCTAACCCATATGTGTATGTGTGTGTAACACTGAGATCAATTATTTATGCATTTTATTGTAATGGAATGTTTTCAGCGATTCGTTCTTCAAGCTCTCCATCAATGGTGATGTCTAAGTAGCATCTTGGATTCACCATTCTCATAAGCTATTTGATCTGGAGAAGCTGCTCAATGAGAAGCTTATGTTGCTGCTGTATTTTTTTTTTTTTTTTTTTTTTAAGAATGGAGTTGCAGGTCATCGGGGAAGAAGAAGGGGAAGAAGAAGAAGGGGAGGGGGGTAGGGGGTGCGGTGGGGTGGGGTGGGGGGTGGGGTGGGGTGGGGGGTGGCTATTTTATTATTTATATTTAATATTATAAAAACTATATATAAAATTTCTTTTTTACCCCTGTTTTAAATTAATTAAAAACGCAATTAACACCTGGATTAAAAAAAAAAAAAAATGTGACGTGGAAATGCCACGTCACTTTTAACGGTGAAAAATGGACGGAACACGCAGTAGGGGGTAACGGGTCACAAAACTAAATCTTAGGGGGCATCGAGGCGCATTTTAAGAGTTAGGGGGCAACCTGTCAATCGCGTATAAACCCAGGGGGCAAAAGTGTTATTTACTCTTTTTGTTTTATTATGTACTTATGGGCCATTAGCCCATATAACTCATGTAAAGTTATTTGAAATATGATATAAAATATTCTGGCTTGCCTAGCAAAAAAAAATCATGTAGTTTAACACTTTCATTTGCCGTTGTAATTTTCTCTTCCCGATGGACTTGCTCATGGAATTTTTGGCTCTCAATTTTCTGCTTGAACGGTGTGTGAGCAGCCTCAGAGATCTGTTCTATGGTTGCATTTTTAATAATTGCAGAACTAGTCCCTGCAGATTGTGGGACTGAACTGTTAGTACCTGCATCTTCAATAGGAACAGCAGCTGCTCCGGGGCTACTAGCAACTTGTTGAAGCTTCCTAGTACCTACAGTTTTCAGCATTTCTATAACAGCTCCATGTGCTTGTAACACCATTTTTTTTTTTTTTTTTTTTTTTTTGAGGAGGGAGATATGCACAAGAATATGCAACACAAGAATATGAACGCGAGTAACGTTATATATTGAAGAGAAGTGTCATCAACCCCTATTATAATCTTCCCAGACCTCGGATTGAAGTTAGTTTATAGAGCTGAATTATGACGTGTACACAATATCCGAGATGTATTTCAAGCGTGTAACAAAGTTTTCTTTTTCATTCTAGAGATAGCAAAAGATATGCGAAATAAATTAGATCACCCATACTCATAACCATTTTAATAAAGGATGGTAAATTCAATGGTAGTTGGTGTGTAATTGTAAATGATCACAATCCACCACTTTAATATTGTAAGTTATGCAGTTAAATGGTTATATAATTGATGATGTGCATATTCCATGATAGAGTTCGAGAATGAAAGCATCAATGTAATGGATTATTGACGAAATCTGAGATTTTGTATAATATAAAGGAGACTTAGGAACAATTGAAATAAAAGTAATCAAAACTGTATTGAAGTTACAAGAAAAAGTAGTCAAATAAATTACTAAAGCTAATAAAACGTATCATCATTACGACACCAATACAAAGGAAAAGTTATAGAAATTACATTCATTTCTGATTTCTCCATCGTTTTCCTTTTCTTTATGTTCTTTTGAATTCATTAATACAAAGATACAATCACAATCTATTACAAGGCCAGAGCATCCGACTTTTCCAGAGTGAATTCAGATTTGTCCATCCAAATTACTCATCTGGGGCTTTTACCATCGATGAGTAAATTAAACGCTTTGTTAATGTCTTCAAAATTCACCTCATGTGTCGCAAATTTATCCAGTTGTAATTCCTGAGTATACGAAAAATGAGATACACAAAAGGAAACCACATTTTAAAAGAAACAAAAAAACTTGAGTATAGTCTGTTTCATATTTACCCCATCCATATAACTTTTAACAAGCATTGATATATCAGATTTCGATTTGAGCCCTCCAAATAATAAGGCTCCTGTTATGGTTTTACCCGTGTGAAGAACTTCAAAAGAGCTGAAGTTCAGCATTGTCCCGGGCTTGTCGACTCCTAAAACAATCGTCTTACCCCCAACCCTGAAATTATATCAGATAATAGTATGAATACCAAAATTTGAATTAGCAAGAGTTTGAGGATTAAATAGAAAAGTAGTATCAAACCTTTCGGCAGCTTGATTGATTATCTTTTCATTACAAAAGAAATGAAAATTGATTATAAAATAGCAATTGTTGAGCCTGCTTCCACAACTGCCATTTTCCATGCTGCACCAACCCCTGAAAAACTGACCCAAAATCAGACTCAGTGTGCACGTGAAAGTGTTTCTTTTATTTTTGTCAGATAAAATGAATTTCATTATGTCTAAGAAATTTCTGTACACTGTACACTTGTAGACTGTGCTCTTAAATGTGTTGTTAATAAAAGATGAAGAAGAGAAGAGAAAATTACCTGTTGAGACCCCACAACTTAGAAGGCAAGCTATGTTAGGTGGAATCGAGGTATCAATTTTCGTAACATGAGTAATATCTACGACTGTATATTCACTGAAGCTTGAAACGAATAGAAAATGGTATAAAGTTTCCCGTTAAGGTCAGTAAATTTGCTTGTTTCATCATTTCTTTGCATCCATGGAATTAGTTTAAAAGGAAATTGCGAGCATGCAATACTTTAGTTTTTCGAAATGCCTTCAAGCACAGGTGATATTTAGTTTTTCATAAAACGTCTAGATACCTTAAATATTATTGGAAATATAAATTGTTAACATATAATTAAGGATATAATAAGTATAAATTGTAAAATGGTGTTGTATTCTTTTAATTTAACATATATATGTGACAACTATTTTATAGTATGGTGACATATTTTATCGTACGATTTTAAAACCCTCAAAACCTTTGGCTTTCTGGCACCCCACAAAAATAACACTCAGTTTTAGGCGGACCTGGGAGATTTTGAATTGTGTTCTCACCCTCACCCGTCAAAACAATAGAATTCTCGCAACAACAAAGTCTGCTTGACAAAAATTAGTTGTTAATAAAACTTTTCACAAGAATCTTTCACAAAATTCCATACTAATAAAATACTTAATATTATCAACTAACTAGAATGTTTGATTATTAGACCCGGTGATCTGCCAAATACATCATATACTCTTTCATATATATAGCGCAACTCAATTTTTTTTTTAATCAAAATACCTAATTAACCTAAATAATCAGATTCTAATAACTGACCAATAGTTCAGAGACTAATCAATATTGTATTTATTCTCTTTGATGCACCCAATACATTAAACACGTAATTTGCAGAATTTTATCAATAAAAGACTCAAAAAATGTATTAATAGATAAAGAACATCAGATTGTAAGTAAGGATTAAATTTAACCCAAATACAGAAGCAAACTAAAACAAAGTAAATTACACAACTGATATCGATATGCTACTAAAAACTATCACCAACCTATAGGTCGAATCCTTGTTTGTTGTGTAATTTCGCCGTCTACGATCTCATCATCAACCAAAAAAGGTTCAATCCTTCCATTAGATAAATGATAAACATACATTCTTTTATGAGGTTTAGCAAAGCGTGAGCTTGGTCTCATATCTTTGTGAGAAAAGTATATGCAATTAGGCCTGAAACCATTGTACAGTGTACACTCAAGCGATGATAACTTGGGTAACAATATAGCTTTATTCCCCAAATCATTAATCTCCACCCACGTACCATCTTCTATATTCACCTCATAAACTTTAAATTGTTCAAGTCTACTAACAATTAAAACTTTATTTCTATATTGATCAACTAAGGCAATATCTACTCCAAATAATTCGCTGAAATCAAAGAGTGGGTGCAATTTAGTTGGTTCTGGTCCATGAATATCACATCTCAGCATCCATGCCCACTCACCAACTCCATACAACTTGTTATTCCAGTAATATATTTGACACACTCCACCAACCCAGTTATCTATTAAAGTCCAAGAGGTATTGCCGGGCTTCCAAAAAGCCAGCTGGAAATTACCATACCATGTAACCACGACCATGAAGTCAGAGGTTAAGTTCGGATTTGCTGATAAAACAAACATGTAAGGTGGGGAAGAATTTACTTCTACAGGTGGGAAAGGAAGAGGAATTTGAATACGTGACACTAGATGTAAAAGACATGATGATGTCTGGTTTCTATCTTTTGCAATTATAAGCAACCAATCTTGGTTTGTTAAGACATATTTTCCACTAGCTTCAGGTAAGAAAATCTTGCGAGTATTACCTGTTGAGGCGTTAAAAATTTCGGACATGCCTGGTTCTTTTTCAGCAAGAATATATTGGGGAGTTTTGAATATTTTGTGCTTGAGATTCTCCTTATCCTTGAAATTAGCGGCTCGCCATGATTTACAAACTGCACCAAAAGTTTTGTAATCCGCGATTACTATCAATCGTTTTTGAATCTCAAATAAAATATCATCGTGAAGTCCTGTCCAATCTACCATGTTTAGAATTATGTGATAAGGGTAGTGGGATGTATAAATATGCCTGTGTTAAAAGCTTGTGTTGAATAGGTTATACCGAAGACTTATTAAATTTTTAAGTTTTGCATCATCATTGTTCGATTTATACTGCTTAGAAAAATATTTGTGGTGGAATATGAATCCTTTTCAAATTCTGATTTACAAGACCCAAATACTTTATTTTAAGGTAATCTGCGACCAAAGAATTAAATTTTGTGGAATTCGGATCCTCTTCGAATTTTAATTAGAATAATACGACAACAAGTAAAAATCATTATTATATTTTTTATTAGCTTTTTCTTTTGGGATGATGACACACAAGATCTACTAGGTTACCCATATTTAGATGCACAAACAAATCCATCGATCCACAAAATATATTATAGAATATATAAACCATAGTACCGAACCCAATATGAGAAACCTGATCCATAGTAACCAACCCGACTTGAGCCTAGAAATTTTTTTTAGAGCTGAAACTCCAGAAGTGTATTGCATATATAAATCCAATTGGGTGTATAAATAATACCAGCCCAGCCCAATAACTTCGATATATAAACGTTTTATTTTTGAAAAACTTTATTTTTTCTTTTTCAGAAAACAAAAACAAGCTAGACATATATCCGGAGGCAGCTATACAACAGCAACCGCACTGACGGGATTATTTGACAGATTCGGAGTAAACTAAGGAGACGGACACGGGACACGTTTTATTTAGTTTCATCTGATGTCCCAAATTTTTTTTTATTATTTCTCTCAACTATCTCAAGTTCATCTCTCTCAAGATTCAATGGTAAGTTTTAACTCAAAACTTTTCTTAACCCAAAAATAAATTCAGCCCGGAGTCCACTGAAAAAGGCCAAACAGAATTGGCCGCATGTAAACTCGGTCTAAATTAAAAAAAAGAAAGTGCAAGAAGGAAGCGATATGTGAGTGATGCAAAGCGGAAAATGAAACTACGAAGCACATTATAATGAGATGCCCGTTTAGTATGCAAGCATGGGCTAGGTCAGCACTCCAAGTCAAAATTAATAGAGAAGATAAAGAACAATTCGAAATATGGTTCCAAAACATCATTTCAAGTTTCTCAAATAATGGATGGGAAAAGAGAAAAGTAATCGCAATTGTTCTCACAACAGCATGGAACATCTGGAAAGAAATGATGAAAGGTCTCTTTGATAAAAAAGAGTGGGCGGTTAAAAATATTACAGCTAATACAAATGAAATTATTAATAAGCTCTTTGAAGGGAAAAAGAATACTTGGAAGGCTAAGAGAGACGGAAGCAAAAGAATACTAAGTGAAAGGAATCCAATGACGGAGGACACATCAGAAATGATTTGGTGTAGCGATGCATCCTTTACCAAAGAATGGGAACCGGCAGCTATAGCAGCCATTAGAGTAAATACACAAGGGATTATCTCACAAAGGAAAGCTACAAGGTGCAGAATCAAATCTTGTATTGAAGGAGAAGCCTGGGCTTTTCTTTTGGCCCTTCGGACTGCTAGGGCTAATAGAATCCAGAGTAGCTCGTTCTACTCTGACAACCTTGAACTGGTTCAAGGAATTTACAACAAGGGAGGACTTTATTGGAGTCGTAACCCTATCATGGAAGAAATAAAAGGATGGATGAACGAATTTCCACTCTGGAAGGTCTCGTATACTAAGAGAGAACATAACTCAATTGCTGACGCTCTGGCAAAATGTGTTAGAAGGAACATCAACCTCAGAGGATGGAAGGACTTCTCAGTTACTGAATCGTCTAATTTCTTGTTGAAACTTACGTGTACTTTGTAACGTGTTTTTTTATTTCTTGTAAAAAAAAACTCGGTCTTAAAAACTAAAAAACTTGCATGTACAAATGGGCCTCGGATCACTTTATCTTCATAAAATTTTCGTTCCAATTCGATAGCCCGAAATATATCACGTTAGAGGTTTTTATATAAAAACACTCCCTTCACTTTACCAACCGCAAGATCTTTATCTTCTCTTGTCTCTGTCTCTGAAAACCTTTAAGGGTTTGTTTGGATTGAACGACTGAAAAAGATGGAATTAGATTAAAAAATTTCAATAATTTATTCATTTGTTTGTATTACATGGAATTATAGAAGAAATTTTAAAATACCTTATATTCTTATATATTCAATCCTTTCAATTCGATGACATTGATAGAATAATTCTTTTATTATATTGTAATATTTAAATTAATCTTATTTTTTATTTATAAAATATTTAAATAGAGGTATATGAGTTATTTTAATTATAAAAATAATCTCTCCCTCCTATTATTCCTTTTTTCCAAACCAAATACATAAATTCTTTTAATTCTGTACTTTGGGTTTGATCTTCTTTTCTCGACTTCTTATACATGCTTTGGGATCTAATATCATCTATGTAACTAACTAAGAGTTTTGCACTTAACACACATATACGCACAAGTAGCTCTAATAATAACAATCTCAAAACTAGACAAGAGACAAGAAACTGTTAAATGATGGGTAAAATCCTCGACTAAGCATAATATGAAACTAAAATTATGTCTCGTGACTAGATTAATCTATTGAAAATAGGCAGACATCAATCATATTACAATAACTCTGACCCCTTTAAATTAATATCACATCGTCTATGTGATCAAAAGAGTTCACTGACATAACATTATATGTCTCACTATCATGTTATAGACCTCATTGACTCACACGATCGGTTAACCCGCAAGAGCACACTTTGATACAAAATTTTTATGGCCTTCCCTTTACATCTAGATCCTTTTGTATTTACTTGCTGTCTTTCCCAAACATATCCCATTAAATCGAACCATTCATAATAATTGGTAATATGTTAAAGTATCGTACACCTAAGTAAAATATCAAGATATAGTCAAATTAATAAGATCACAATTCAAAAGCATCGCACAGTGAAGAAATAGGGATCAATTCTTCACTGTCTTCTAGTCAAAAGAACATGTGGTATAAGACACATGTTACGATATTATTCATATAGCTTACGTCATATGTCATGCTTTTACAAATAACATATAGATATAAAAAAAATAGACAAGCCTCGTTACCTAATATGAGTTCTTTGACTGAACACATCCTTCTAATAGCCTTTGTGAATGGACCAGCAAGCATATTTTGCATGGATAAATATTGCAAAGTGACTTTCTTTTGTGCAATTATATCTCTAGCACATTTATACTTTATATCAATGTGTATGGTCTTACTGTGATTCTTAGTATTTTTTATATAATACATTTTAGATTAAGTATCACATTCTATTGTAATTGGACTACGACCATCACTAAATGTTCAAAGAACCTTTTTAACCAAACATCTTCTTGTATCGCATCTGAGCAAGCTATGAATTCAGCTTCCATCATGGACAAAGATACACAGGTTTGTTTCTTGTTACTCAAATATATAACACAATTATTCAGCAAGAATACATAACCTGGGTAGATTTACGCCAAACTATATCACCAGCCCAATCACAGTCTTTATATCCCTCTAGGAGTAATCTATTTCCTCGAAACCATAAGGTATGATCCTTGGTGCCTTTAGGTATCTCAATATCCTTTTCACAAAACTTTCCAATGCTCTTGTCCCGGATTCGATTAAAATTGACTAACTAAACCTACTGCATAACATATGTCCGACTTTGTACACATCGTAACATACATAAGACTACCAATGGCACTAGAATGTGGTACTATAGACATTTCATATTTCTCTTCAGGAGTACTAGGATACATGTCGAGACTTAACTTTATTCCCTTTGCTAAAGGAGTACGAATGATAGTGCACTTACTCATTCTAAAGCGCTCAAGTATATTCAAGATGTAAGGTTCTTGAGACAAAATTAATAGTCGTCTAGACCTATCTCTGTGAATCTTAACGCCAAGAATATAAATTGCTTCTCCCATACCATTCATATAAAATTTAGAAGCTATCCACTCCTTATTAGCTTTAATAAATACTTTATCATTCCCAGCTAATAGGATGTCATCCATATATAGAGATAAAATCACAAATTTTTTCTTGCAGCGCCGAACATAAACACAGTGGTCCTCACTTATCATTTCAAATCCATTTGATGAAATGACTTCATGAAATATCAAATTCCACTATCTCGAGGCTTGCTTCAGATCATAAATTGATTTCAATAGTTTACATACTTTACGTTCTTGTTGTTTTGCAATGAAACCAGAAGGTTATTCTATGACAATAACCTCTTCTAAGTATCCATTTAGAATGCAGTTTTAACATCCATTAGATGAAAATCCCGATCGAGATGTTCCACAATAGCTAGAATAAGATGTATCGAGGTAAATTTAACAACTAGAGAAAATGTTTCTTCAAAATCTATTCCTTCTCGTTGAGTATAGTCTTTCGGTACCAAGTGAGATTTACACCTCTCAGTAGAATTATCAATCATTATCTTCATTTTGATAATCCATTTATTCACAACCGTCTTACGTGCTTTTTGGAGATCAACCAATTCACATACCAGGTGTTTCTTCATCACTCTGTTTCCTCTTTCCATTGATTTTCTCCATCCCTTCTTAAAGGACATGAAAGTGATTGTGTCACATTTATTTGCAAATCATTTTCCTAAATCTCACTTAATTCACATAAATAGAAATTATGTGGAAATCCATTTCTAAATATGTGACATCTCGTGACCCAATTTCAGTAAGACAACCATCACTGTGTTCACCAATAAACACATATCATTTAAAGTGCTTTGGGTATCTTATTGATGTCTCCCTATTTGTTCTAATTATTAGCCCTTTGGAGACATCCTTTTAGGTGAATGTTTGACTTATTTGATAGACTTTTATGCTTATTTCATCATTTTAAACTTTCTCCCCTTGGAATTAGACTATTTGCATTTTTAGAGCTGTTGTGCGTTAATTTGGTTATTTTTAGTGCAAAGTTAGTAGGTTCTTGAATTTCATGAAAAACCAATACAAGGAGGAGAAGAGAGAATTAAAGTATTAGATTATTTTTAGTGTGTTAGGAAGTATTTTATCCGAGTTTCTAATTTTAGAGTGCGAAATCTTATTTCTAGTCTTGATTTAATGATTTATTAATTTTTAAAGCATATGCAGTTTAATTATTTATTTATTGTGAAACTTTAAAAGATATATGGTAATTAATTAGAGACCAAGTCAAGTCTAAGAAGTAAAGGAAAGAAGATATACATGGAAATTGGAAGATTAAGGAAAGATATATGCAAAGAAGGAAAAGATAAAGTTACCAAATAAATCTGAAATTCCAGCCACGTTCAAAGATGAGCTCATAAGTTAAGACTGGCTAGGAATGTGTGAGAATGGTCTGGACCAATGTATAGATCTTTCCGAGACAAGTGATTTCGATATAAAGAACGCGTCAAACGGATAAGTATTGAAGGATATATGACCAAAACAAATCATCAACAAAATCTTACCTTTCCTAGATTTTAGGGTTGCGAATTAAAGAGTTCTTGACTTGTCTTCCACTCCAAGTAAAAACGAATTAGGGTTTCTAAACACCTATAAATACACCCCTTAAACCTCATTATTTATCACCTCTCAATTATTCTTCACATTAAAACATCCTTATAAAGAGAGAGTTAAACACTTCAGAGCAAGAAGGCAGAGGAGACGCTAGAGTTGAAGGAATTCTATTCTTCCATAACAGCTAACCAAACACTTAGGTTATCAATTTCTTTTCTGTAATTGTATATTATGTCTTTCTATTTAATTTAAGTCTTTAATTTATTTATGAGCTAAACTTTCATATACTTGAGAATCGCAATAAAGGGATGAACCTTAATTAATTTATTCTATGTTTTGAATTTGGGATTTCATGATTTAAATTGAATTGAGTCTTATATATTGGATATTACATTGTTCTTAATCACTATTTCTTTTCGGTACAACTAGAAATAACTTTCAGTATTTGGGCTATTCAATTTAGTGGCAAAAGTGATCATCCGTTTGGGGGGTTTGTATACAGACTTAGGTAATACCCGTGTAATGTCCGTTATTGACCGACATGCTTAACTAATTACATAGCCAAAGAGGTAAATTCATATCACCCAAAGAGGCATATTCGCCCATATAGGGGGTTATAGTACTTTAGGATAGCTCCTAGGTCCACCCGACAGGGGGCTAGGAGACATTAGAGTCCCGACTAATATTATAATACCAATTCTACCTTTAAACAAAGCATAGGTTACGTTAATTAAGTGGATTCCTTGCGAGACTCAAGTTTCTTTCATCTCTGAAGTTAGTCAATTTATTTGCATTATTTCTTTTCTGTTAATTTACTTTTAGTCTTTGTTTATTTGCATCTTTAGTTATTAGAAAAACCAAACAAAAATCATATTATTTTACTTTTCTGTCAAGCAATTATTTCTACTATCTGATTAATATTTGGGTTGAACCTAATCCGTCCCTTAAAACAAAACCTGATTTATCGGATATTACTTGGACAACCGTGCACTTGCGGTATTGTGGTTCCTTTTATTTATCGCATTATTTTCTAACACCCCAGGATCACCAAGTTTTTGGCGCCGCTGCCGGGGATGGTAGCGTGTGACCCCGGTGTTAATCCTTTAGAAGTTTTAATTGTTTATTTTTTTTTAAAGTTTTACGACTTGGTTTTTTTTTGTTTTCATTTACAGGTTTTTATATTCAGGTAATGATCAAGAGGTTTTATTGAAGATGTATAGAGGACATTACACAGATCCCGATCCATTCGACTATTGGGAACTCTCCGGGACAACAACAATGGGGTAGTAACTTCTAGCAACAACCTTATTAATACCCGCAAGAGCAAGAATGGAACAATCAATGGATCGGGAATAATCAACAACAATCATCATATCACTATCAGGAAGAGCAATAATGGAACAACCAATGGGTTGAAAACGTTCAACACTATCCACCTCATCACTATCAACAAGAGAAAGGATGGAGCAACTAGTGGATTGAAAACATTCAACAATCTCCACCTTCACCACCTTCACAAAGTTCTGAAATAGATAGATCACTTAAAGAACTCATGCGCTCATATGTACAAACGCTAGAGGAAATAAATTCCAGCTGTAAAAGAATGCACAAGATGCTAGATGAAGTTCTTACTCAATATGGAAAAGTAGTTGAGAAGGAGGTGTTGAAGGAAGATACTATTGATAGTAATATGAACACCATGCCGATTATAAATGGAAACCACCATGTGTTGAGAATCTTGTTAGCATAGTGGAAGAAGGAGTAGCAATGCAAATCCTAGAAGTTAACACAGAAATTGCTATTCCTATTGTGTATGCACATGATCAAGATACAGAACGCAAACAAGAAGAGGTGGTGATCGAGGTTATAGAAAGTACAAAGCAAAAATATGATGAGGTAATAGTGGAAGATTGGGTTGAAAGCGAAGATGAATGTGAAGTGGTTGAGGTGTCAATTGAAGAAATAAAGGTTCACAAAATAGAAGTTGAATCTCCGCCACAAAAAGTTCACCAATCACCATCTCCACCACAAATCATAATTAGAGCTGAAAAACTGGAATCACCTCTATTACTAAAAATGATCAATATGTGCTATGCAAGAAAGATGCTACACCGCGAGAGTAAAGCGGCAAGGAGGAGAACCTACCCACCACATTTTAAAGAGGAATACGAGATTGAAAAGAGGAATAAAAATGAGCTTATACCGCAGAGAACGGTCATCTACTATCAAGTGGTGGAAAATGAGTTTCGTCATGAGAGCAAGGAGGCGAAACAGAGATACTAGCCTCCCCCTTTCAGAGACCGATTGAATAAAATTCTAAGGGGGAAGGTTCTAAAGCTTACATGCCAAGGACGAGGCGAATTTAAGCGGAGGAGAACCGTAAAGGCCTCAATACCATCTTCATGGAAGGTAACGCGTCGAACTTAAAGATGTAATATACAAAAGTGCGTCTTGGGAGACAACCCATGTTTTAATTTGCTTTCTGTTTTTCAATTCCTAGTATATAATTATAAGTAATTATCGAGTCTTAGTGTCTACTTTTAAAATAAATGAGAAAGGTAGTGTGTTAATGGTGTAGGAATTGAGTTTGGGGTGCTAAGGAACGAAAAAGAAAAAAATCTGCAGCACTGGCCGGTATACCGCCGAAATCCCCGGTATACCGGCAAAACACGAGCCCTCGGGTCTTTGACTCGGGTTTATTACCAGGACGAGAAAAAAATAAAAGCGCCAGACCGGTATACCGCCCAGGTGACTGGTATGCCGGCTAGGAGGAAAACACGTGCCCTCGGGTTGTCAACTCGGGTTTTTTGACGAAGGTACTATTATGGGACCGGCTAGCCAGTCATCTGACCAGTATGCTGGCCCGCTGTGTCGAAAAAAAATAATCTAGAAAAAATCAGAGAAAATTTCGGCAAGTCATATCTTTGTGCTCGAATGTCGAAATCAGATGATCTTTGAGCCTAAACTGCATAACTTTTCGAGATCTAGCTGTTGGGGAGGTCGTCATTCACGACCGGCTAACCGGTCATCTGGTCGGCATGCCGCTCAGCTCTCGGCGAACCCCATTAAAAATTGATTCTAGGATGCAGAATTTTGCGCGTTAGCCTCTCACACCAGAAACAACATGAAATACGAAACCAAGTTTTGAAAATACCTGCAACACACCACTACAACACCCAAGAACATTCAATCCTTCCTCCTATTTCATTCTAAACACACATCCAACACCACAATCCTTCAAGAACATCAAGAAATCTTCTCCTTCAACCTTAAGCCTCTTCATCAAAGCTTCAATCCTATTCATTAAACCTTCCCCAATCCACTACATAATCATTACCCATCTCATATAACACCTAAATCCTTCATTACAAATCCTCAAAACATCAAATTATAAAACTCTTCTCTAGTTTTTGATTATTTGAAGTTTTGAGTTTGGGTTTCATTGAGATGACGAAGATTGGGAGGTCAAGAATACCATGAAGAGGAAGAAGAAGTTGGAGAACCTTTTATTACTTTTTGTGTTGAACGATGTAGTTGAAAGAATGAAAATTTTGGAGGTTAATCATGATGAGGTGTTGCCAACCATAGGAAACGTCACAAAAGAGTTGGAGCTCATGCAAAACATATTACGTGGAGTGAGCAATGTTCAACAGGCCACATACGCTACAAGAGAAGCTCAACCTATACGCAACCATGGAAACCAGCTTCGTGCTGGTTCAGATACGTTTTCCTATCCTTTTTTCATTTGTTTTATTAGTTTATTTGCTTTATTGAGTCTGAAAGTCCTAGAGGGGGGGGGGGGGGGGTGAATAGGATTACTAATAAGATTAATGCCTAATTAAAAATCTTTTGGACAATTATAAGTTTAAGAAAGAAACTTCTAAGTCAACTAATATATCAAACTCTTAAGGGATCATGCAATGGATAAGTTAGAGGTTTGATATATAAGTTAAACAAGTAAATCGAATTTCTATTCTCTTACTATGCTAGATGATCTAAGTTAGATAAGCTAGATAATCAATATCACAATATTCATACTAGCATATTATCAAACATATAAAGTGCGGAAAATAAAGAGTGTAGGGATAGAAAGATACACACGATTTATAGTGGTTCGGTTTCCCTACATCCACTACCTAAGGAAGCCTCCTTAGGATTTCAAGCTTTTCACTAAGCTCCCGTGTCTCTCTTAACCGGTTCGAGAACACAATAACCGTTACAACCTCTTCGATAACACGAAGGACAACCTCTTCGAAACCACGAAGGAAACTCTTGTGTAATCACAACACAAGGACACCGAGTATACTCCCGATACTCAAATTCTCTCTTAATCTATCTATTACAAGAACTAGACTTAAGAGGATAAATACAAAGAGTTTAAAGGGTGAAACTACTTTGCTAACAATCTCCTAATGAGTAGATATAACACTTAAGCATGAAAGACTCCTCTTGAGTAGATAGAACTTTGTGGCTTATTGGATTAACTCCTTAATTGAGTGGATATGACAATGTATAGCTCTTGACACCTTCTTGGATGATAACAATTAAGCCCCTTAGTGTATATGGGTTGAAGGTGTAGTTGTAGCCTTGAAAGACCTTCAATTTATAGCTGCAAAATGCTCCCAACGGTCATAAGACTTGTTTCCAACGGATATATTAATATCCCCAACGGATATATGCCTTTTGTCTTCATTTTGCTGCAGAAAACCCTAACCTGCAGTGCACCGTGGGGTTGGTCCGGTGTACCGCACTAAGCTTGCTTAATTCACTTGATTTTTGACGGACTAGCCCCCTGGTCCGTGGTGTAGTCCGTGGGCTGCGGTGTACCGCACAGAAACTCCGGTGTACCGCACCAAAGGTCTAAAACACCTTCTAGTGAGTATATCTTTTAATGTGATGCTCGGATCAGAAAACCTTCTTCACGAGAGTTGTAGAGAACATCATTATAATAAACTTTGTAGTTGATCACTAAAGCTAATTCTCAATGTACATAAAGATAAGGTTAAAAGTATTTGTATGAGAATTAGTTTCTTAAGATAAAACAATAAAGCTTTGATCTAAATGATAAAGAATGTGTTTTTTGATGAATTAGAGTGCAAGATAGAATATGTATAACAAGAATAATTAGCACACTAAACACAAGAGGATTTGTCACATTAAAACAACCTATTAAGGGAGGCTATATGCCAACAATCTCCCCCTTTTTGATGATGACAAACCCTTCTCTAAAACACCTTAGGAATGATATGAAAGTTTAAGCTCTAATGAAATTAAGCTCCCCCTCACAATAAGCATTTAAGTAAAAATGAATATAAGATATGAAATGCATTTGTGAGAATTTAAAAGGTGCAATTTTGAAAGTTTTAGTGCACATATTTCTCCCCCTTTGTCTTCATCAAAAATACGGGATAATAAAATAATATCAAGCAACTAAACGTAGAAGAGCTAAAACTCAAGTGAATAGATTTCAAACAACGATATAAGGAGTGCAAGAGTTTAGAGTAATTAAATCAATTTAATTTGAGATGCACAAAGATCAACAATTGCAAAGCATGAAAAAGATAAGGGATAGAGACATTTTACCAACTTCTTGATCGAAAGGGTTTCATCTTATACGCTTTCCAACAACACAAACGATTAGTGCAATTAAAAAAATATTTCTTTCAAAGGGTTTAAAGATGAAATTTTGAAAAAGATGCCCCTTAACCTAAGCATTTTAGTTTTTAAAGATAGTTGAAGAAAAAACTCCCCCTCACAAAATACATAGAGTGATTGTTTTGAATTTGAAAAAATTTGACCTAAGATTTCTCCCCTTTTACCATTAAAAGATTTTTTAAGAATTTTTAGGAGTAAAAATCAATTTTTGAAAAGTATAGGGGTCAATATGCATTTTTCAAAAGTATAGGGACTAAATGCAATTTTGAAAAACTTTAAGGACCTAAGTGCAATTTTCAAACATAAGAAAGCTAAGTGTAACTTGTTCAAGCTATAGGGACCTCAAAACAATATTTTTCAATTTATAGGAAACACAATGCAATTTGAAAAGGATCAAGGACTAAGAGTGCAATAACACCTATATCATCAAGAATATTGTTAGCAACATCAACACAACAATATAAAATCCGAAACATATAATTCAAATTTAGAACTTAGCAAACGAAATAGAGCAATCATAAGATATAGATAGTAAGGCTAAACAATTTCATTCAAATGAGTTAACGACCAATTAATGGAGTAACTTCCCATAATTCTATGCATAAAAACAATTTTTGAAATGCTATGAGAATTTTAAAATATTATCGGAAAAATATTTTGAAAAAAAATTTCTTTAAAAAACTCCCCCTTACTGAAAGACATATGAAAATGCAAATTTGTGTTCAAAGATAAATTGAGATTTGAAAGTGTAAACTAGTATATTTGATCTTTCTCCCCTTTTGACAACGATAAAAAGAATCAATAGGCACTTTTGAAAGTTATAAAAGCTTGTAAGAATAAAAAGTGCAATTTAAAATAGTTGAGGGACTAAAAAGCAAATTCACATAGTAGGGACTAAAATGCAATTTTTCAAAAGTTTGATCTAAAAATGCAAATTTTACATGTGAAAGATTATGAGGATCAATTTTGACACTTTGGAGTAATTTAATAAATATGAGGGGTCAAAGTGCAATTTTATAAATTGCGGGGACTAAAATGCAATTACCAAAATTCTAAGAGATAAAGTGCAATAACATGATTCAAGAGAATTTGATGCAATATCATTTATAACATAGAAACAATGATTAGTAACACAAGATAATATCCAAAGATAAAACATGATAAAAACAAACACAACTAATCAAATTAAAACCAAATCATAATTATAAACATAAGCCATAAGGAGGAACGCAAAAATATATACGAGAAAAAGAAAAGAAATCACCGGATTTTCCTTTTTCGAGATTTGAGTGTTCTTTCGAATATTAATTCTTCCATTTGTTTCCTCCAAGCAAAGTAACGATCACCTACAAAAAATGGAGGTTGTGTAGAAAACAACTCTTCCAAAAGATTAAATTCCAAATCGTTCACTCTACTAACGGTTAAGCTATTCACGTAGAGTTAGGCTCTGATACCAATTGAAAGTCCTAGAGGGGGGGGGGGGGTGAATAGGATTACTAATAAGATTAATGCCTAATTAAAAATCTTTTGGACAATTATAAGTTTAAGAAAGAAACTTCTAAGTCAACTAATATATCAAACTCTTAAGGGATCATGCAATGGATAAGTTAGAGGTTTGATATATAAGCTAAACAAGTAAATCGAATTTCGATTCTCTTACTATGCTAGATGATATAAGTTAGATAAGCTAGATAATCAATATCACAATATTCATACTAGCATATTATCAAACATATAAAGTGCGGAAAATAAAGAGTGTAGGGATAGAAAGATACACACGATTTATAGTGGTTCGGTTTCCCTACATCCACTACCTAAGGAAGCCTCCTTAGGATTTCAAGCTTTTCACTAAGCTCCCGTGTATCTCTTAACCGGGTCGAGAACACAATAGCCCTTACAACCTCTTCGATAACACGAAGGACAACCTCTTCGAAACCACGAAGGAAACTCTTGTGTAATCACAACACAAGGACACCGAGTATACTCCCGATACTCAAATTCTCTCTTAATCTATCTATTACAAGAACTAGACTTAAGAGGATAAATACAAAGAGTTTAAAGGGTGAAACTACTTTGCTAACAATCTCCTAATGAGTAGATATAACACTTAAGCATGAAAGACTCCTCTTGAGTAGATAGAACTTTGTGGCTTATTGGATTAACTCCTTAATTGAGTGGATATGACAATGTATAGCTCTTGACACCTTCTTGGATGATAACAATTAAGCCCCTTAGTGTATATGGGTTGAAGGTGTAGTTGTAGCCTTGAAAGACCTTCAATTTATAGCTGCGAAATGCTCCCAACGGTCATAAGACTTGTCTCCAATGGATATATTAATATCCCCAGCGGATATATGCCTTTTGTCTTCATTTTGCTGCAGAAAACCCTAACCTGCGGTGCACCGCGGGGTTGGTCAGGTGTACCGCACTAAGCTTGCTTAATTCACTTGCTTTCTGACGGACTAGCCCCCTGGTCCGTGGTGTAGTCCGTGGGCTGCGGTGTACCGCACAGAAACTCCGGTGTACCGCACCAAAGGTCTAAAACACCTTCTAGTGAGTATATCTTTTACTGTGATGCTCGGATCAGAAAACCTTCTTCACGAGAGTTGTAGAGAACATCATTCTAATAAACTTTGTAGTTGATCACTAAAGCTAATTCTTAATGTACACAAAGATAAGGTTAAAAGTATTTGTATGAGAATTAGTTTCTTAAGATAAAACAATAAAGCTTTGATCTAAATCATAAAGAATGTGTTTTTTGATGAATTAGAGTGCAAGATAGAATATGTATAACAAGAATAATTAGCACACTAAACACAAGAGGATTTGTCACATTAAAACAACCTATTAAGGGAGGCTATATGCCAACAGAGTCTTTTTCGAGTCGTGGGGACACGACTCATTTTTGAGTTTGGGCTGGGGTTCGTTGCCTCATCCCAATTTTTCTGGTGTTATTTTATTTACATGCTTTCAATAACATTAATTTAAGGGTTACGTTGACTGTAGAGTATTTTAAATGTCCCCATCAAGCATGTTTTTTATGAATTTATGATAGAAAATAGTTGACTTTAGGAGTTAGTATAAAACACACTTAGATTGCATGCAAATATGAGGTAATTGATAGGAAGAATTAATGAACAATGCAAAAGAAGTAAACTTGTGCTTAAGGAAAATGAGTGGTTTGTAGAACGTGAGATCTGAATGAGTAGAGAACCCACTTAGGTATGAACTAGAGGCAAGCTGTGAAATTAGGAAAATGATAGAGGTAGTTCTTTGTTAGCCCTTTGAATCCTTTTTGGCCTTCTATCCCTGAATTTAATTATATCCTTCTTAGCCAAATTTTTAGCCTTTAAGCCTTTCTTTTGTCGCCACATTATAAGCCAATATCCCTTTAGTTTGTTAGGCATTACCATATGACCCACACTTGAATCACGATCCTGAGACTTCCTGTCTTGAGCTTGAGTTTGGGGTGGTGGGTCCACCATTATGGGAATTTACATTGGGTTGGGATTTTTTGAGCTTATCAATTGTGCTCTATTTTATATTTTGATGATGATTCACACTGATTATATTGTAACCCTTTGCCGGGGTAAGAGTAAATGAAAAAAAAAAGAGAAAATATGAAAAGTTATGAAAAGAAAAAAATTTATGAAAAAAATAGCATGATATCTCAACATCAAAAAGAGAATCATAGCTATACAAAAGAAAAGAAAAAGAAATTTCATATGAAAAGAATATATATTTGGACCGGCAAAGAGGAAATTCTTATGTGAACATTGGGTTAATCTGGGGACGCTAAATTAGCGCATCAAATAGGTTGAGTAAGAACGTATTCGAGTGTAAACTCAAGCTCTTGGACAGTTTGTTGATAGTAAGTGAGGAAAGAGCCAAAAGCTCACTTCAAATTTACCAAATATACATACCATACCGTCCCTAATCCTATGTTAAAACCATAAAGACCTCGTGATTCCTAGATACATAGTGAGTCTGTGATTCATCTAATAGTGAGTATGCTAAGTAAAGCGTTCAAAGCAAGTAAGGATCGAGGAACACCCTATAGCCACCATCTTGAGATAAGTACCAAGCGTAACCTTCTAGCATTGTGAAATTAATTTTGGATTGATATTATTTTGTGTTTGATTTTGCATGATAGGTGTATGTGTATATTAATTCCTAGATCATACTATATGAGATTTGTTTTAAGTTGTGCTTTGGGAATATTTACTAGATTCTACTTGCTGCATTCACCTAAAAGGCCTTTGTTTTTATTTTACTTTGTCGGGACGACAAAGTTTTGAGTTTGGGGTCTTGATGTCTCCCTATTTGTTCTAATTATTAGCCCTTTAGAGACATCCTTTTAGGTGAATATTTGACTTATTTGATAGAATTTTATGCTTATTTCATCATTTTACACTTTCTCCCCTTGGAATTAAACTATTTGCATTTTTAGAGATTTTGTGCGTTAATTTGGTTATTTTTAGTGCAAAGTTAGTAGGTTCTTGAATTTCATGAAAAACCAATACAAGGAGGAGAAGAGAGAATTAAACTCTTAGATTATTTTAGTGTGTTAGGAAGTATTTTATTCGAGTTTCTAATTTTAAAGTGCGCTTTCTTATTTCTAGTCTTGATTTAATGATTTATTAATTTTTAAAGCATATGCGGTTTAATTATTTATTTATTGTGAAGCTTTAAAAGATATAAGGTAATTAATTAGAGACCAAGTCAAGTCTAAGAAGTAAAGGAAAGAAGTTATACATGGAAATTGGAAGATTAAGGAAGTATATACGAAAAGAAGGAGAAGATAAAGTTACCAAATAAATATGAAATTCCAGCCACGTTCAAAGATGAGATCATAACTTAATACTGGCTAGGAATTTGTGAGAATGGTCTGTACCAATGGATAGAGATTTCTGAGACAAGTGATTTCGATATAAAGAACGCGTCAAACGGATAAGTATTGAAGGAGATATGACCAAAACAAATCAGCAACAGAACCTTACCTTTCCTAGATTTTAGGGCTGGGAATTAAAGAGTTCTTGACTTGTCTTCCACTCCAAGTAAAAACGAATTAGAGTTTCTAAACACCTATAAATACACCCCTTAGACCTCATTATTCAACACCTCTCAATTATTATTCACATTAAAACATCCTTAGAGAGAGAGAGTCGAACACTTCAGAGCAAGAAGGTAGAGGAGACGCTAGAGTTGGAGGAATTCTATTCTTCCATAACAGCCAACCAAACACTTAGGTTATCAATTTCCTTTATGTAATTGAATATGATGTCTTTCTATTTAATTTCAGTCTTTAATTTATTTATGAGCTAAACTTTCATATACTTGAGAATCGCAATAAAGGGATGAGCCTTAATTAATTTATTCTATGTTTTGAATTTGGGTTTTTCATGATTTAAATTGAATTGAGTCTTATATATTGGATATTACTTTGTTCTTAATCACTATTTCTTTTGGGTACAACTAGAAATAGCTTTTAGTATATGGGCTATTCACTTTAGTGGCAAAAGTGATCATCCGACATGGGGGTTTGAATACAGACTTAGGTAATACCCGTGTAATGTCCGTTATTGACCAACAGGCTTAACTAATTACATAGCCAAAGAGGTAAATTCATATCATCTGAAGAGGCATATTCGCCCATATAGGGGTTTATAGTACTTTGGGATAGCTCCTAGGTCCACCCGACAGGGGGCTAGGAGACATTAGAGTCCCGACTAATATTATAATACCGATTCTACCCTTAAACAAAGCATAGGTTATGTTAATTAAGTGGATTCCTTGCGAGACTCAAGTTTCTCTCGTCTCTGAAGTTAGTCAATTTATTTGCATTATTTATTTCTGTTAATTTACTTTTAGACTTTATTTATTTGCATCTTTAGTTATTAGAAAAACCAAACAAAAATCATATTATTTTACTTTTCTGTCAAACAATTATTTCTACTATCTGATTAGTATTTGGGTTGAACCTAATCCGTACCCGAGAACGAAACCTGATTTAGCGGATATTACTTGGACAACCGTGCACTTGCGGTATTGTGGTTCCTTTTATTTATCGCATTATTTTCTAACACCCCAGGACCACCACTTATAAAGATACATTTATTTCCTTTTGGATCTAACTTCCCATATTTGTGAGATATGTCATGAACTAGGGGTGTGCGCGGGTCGGTTTTGGATGAAAATGTCCAACCCACAAACCGCCCGTTCTTGTGCGGGTTTTGAAAAATGAGACTCGCACCCGCTCAATACATTATATAACTCATTGAGTTTTGGGTTGGACGGGTTGCGGGTGCATTGCGAGTGATTTAGTTCGATAAATGAGCCGAATTTGTATCCATATTCGTTCGGCAGGTGAAATTTATATTACAAACAAAAGTTGTAACGAAAAAATAGTTTAGAATACTCATATACATTTCAAATCATCTCTGGTTTAAAAAAATATAAAATGAGATTTTATAAAAATAAATTTATGAATTAAACAAAACAGAGATAATATCATAATTGAAATGAAAAACAAATTCCTTTGACAAAATATTATTAAAATATTGAGGGATTTAAAAACTTTAAAAAAGAAGGAATAAAAAAATATAGAGTGAGAAACATATGACCCATACTAATTTATTTGAATAGAATGAGCAATACGATTTTTTCTAACTTCTTATACTATAGGATAATCGGGTATGCGGGTTTAAAGTTTAAAATCCACAACCCGCAAAAAATGTATAATTTTTCTAAAATATAAACCGCAACCCACCCAATAAGAACTACCCCTTATAATTTCGGGTTAGTGAAATCGGGTTGATCGGGTTATGCGGGTTTCCTAACCTGATGCACACCCCTATCGTGAACATATCCCGCCAACCCCCAAGGTCGCAAGTATGACGTGTTATGTTTTCTACCTATCCATAATTCATAAGGACTTTATGGAACTGTCTTTGTGGGTACTCAGTTTAGTATATAACTGGTGTTAAGAAAGACATATACCCAATAAGATATTGGAAGATTAGCTTATGCCATCATAGACCTAATTATTTCTAGGAGTGTTATATTCCTCCTTACAGCCACACCATTATGTTGTGGTCTAGGAATTGTAAGTTGTCTAACTATTCCAATTTTATCACATAGTTCTTAGAACTGATTAGAGAGATAATAATGTCCATGGTCGGTTCTTAAGGTTTTCAGCTTCCTCTCTAACTAATCTTATACTTCATTGACAAATGTCATAAAATATTTCAATGCTTCAGATTTACGATAAATCGGGTATACATTACCAAACTTAGTGAAATCATCTATAAGAGTGATAAAATAATGTTCCCCGTATCTAGTTTGAACACTCATTGAGGCACAGATGTTTGAATGAATAACTTGCAATGGGTACTCGACTCATTTAGCCTTTCCACATGGTTTCCTTTTTCTCTTCACCTGCTAGATAATTTGCACAAGTTGGAAAGTTGACTTTAGTAAATGAACCCAAAAGGTTCGTCTTTGCCAGGGATGGAAATGGTTATAATTTAAAACCAAAACCGATAAAAATCTTATTTGATTAAAACCGATTATGCAACCATGGATAAAACTGTTAGGTTATGGTTTTGAAAAGTGTAATTGCTGATTAAATACGTTTGATTATGGTTTTAGATAAAATAACTCCGAATAACCATAAATCCATTTATTATCATCCATTTTTGTATATTTTATAATAATATAGATAAGAAATTATTATAATATCTCAAAACTAAAATCTAAATATTAAAAGTAACATAAACAGTAACAAATATATTATTTAATTAAGGATCAACATAATATTTTATATATTTTGAAGTTTATTCTTGTAATTGTGATATTCTTTTAAGAATTTTCAATATATTTATAGAGTTATTGTTTGGTTATGCTTAAAATACGAAAAACCGTTTAAAAAATGGAATCCGATTTATTTGGTTATAATTTTGAAAAGTAAGCCCGATGGCTAAATCCGTTAGGATTAGGTTTTTGATCAATTAAATGGTTATGGACATGGTTTTGGATTTTTTTACAATAATGTGATCTGTTGCCATCCCTAGTCTTTGCCAACAAATTCATGCGGTCTTGGCCAATATGACCTATTATAGCATATCATATACTTTATTCAACATTAAAATTACTAGAAGAAGTATTCATAAAAAAAGTACCTACTAATACAATAACTATTAACCAAGTTATTATCATCTTGTACAATCAAACCGTGAGAAATAAACCAAAACCATAATACTTAGCATCATAATATATATCTACTCGTTTGTTATGAAAATTGTTGTCCCCCAGTGCGTGCCATAAAATAAGGAAATAATACGAATAGGGTAACACTCCGTAGTGTACGGATCAAAAACAAGTAAAAGTGATAAGTAGGGTTATTGTTTTCCACAGGGATTGTCTGTGATACTATTGATGTTCAAACTAGTGTATATGCGTGAAGCTTGTAGTAAAATTCACGAAAATAATAAATATTGCAACTAAGAAATTGTTTGTTTGGTTTCGAATGATTAATAACTAACAATAAAGTAATAGTAACAATGATCAAACTAAGAGTGAAAATAAACAAGTAAATAAAAGCATGAACTAATGGGAGATGGTTGCTTGATGGATAACTAGTGATTTTTTATGCCGTTAGTTAATAGTATTATCAATAAGTGTGAGTGGTGATGTTCACATTAGCCAGGATTCAATAGCACTTTAACTCTCGTCATGGTAGACTTAGAGCTCAAACTCACACACTAGCTGGCTGTCTAACGAATTTAACTCTCTACCCTATTGACTACCTAGCAGACAAGATCGTCAGGTTCGCTGCCCTGCACTAGGTGTTTATATGCTATTTATGTAACCAAACCCCCCGGCTTAAGGTGCAACAGGTTACTACATCCACCCACTACTTGGCTAGAGTACTCGTGGTGTTAATACAAACATATAAAACAATTGAAAATAAATCAACCCAACTCAATTGAATATCTCAATATCCCAAATGCAATAATTCCATTATAAAGCGAAACTCAAATTATCACAATAACATCCTCAAGGAATGAGGGTTTAGTTCATAAATAAAGAAGAAAAACTAATTATAAATAAAGACATAATCATATATAAAAGAAAAATAAGGCTAAGTTACTCTTAATGACGAACGGGATTGGTGAACTATTGAGGTAAATTGATGGGTTCATAGACAAACCCTTCTCTTATTCTATTCCTACTGTGTTGAGTGTTCCCCATTCTAATAAAATTGATTTCTAAGAAGTTGGATATTGAAAGATAATGATATGGGGGATGAAAAAATGTCTTATATATCATCTAAAAACGTTAGTCCCCCTTTAGACTTACTTAATTAGGTTTAGAAGGGGCCCATCCTGTTTTACTAACCAGAATTCTAGTTTGGACCACGGTGGGAGCAAATGGAATAACTTCTTCATCATAAATCCAAATTGACTTCCGTCACTTTCCAAATGAACCTAACTTCAAGTTCTCTCCAAATAAAAATGAATCAGAACCAAATTTCTCATTAAAAAGTCGTAGTGACGGAAACACTAAGGCATAAATATTTCTCCGGCAAACGCTCCAACTTCCCAAAGTGGCTCTAAGCTCAAATTCCGCTTTGAATCGGGTATTATCTTGAATTATTGAATTCTTATCCTCATCTTAGAACCTTTTATCAATCATATACCAAAAATCTACACATTTAACACACTATTAAGGCACAAAATCTCTATAAACAATAATGAGTCTAAAACTAGAAGTAAAAGTGCAATATAGCAAATAACAGGGAAGAATCCCTCACTTAGGCTCAATAAACTCTCAAAATAATGTCTCGTGAATGGATTAATACATCAAAAAAAAGAGATATCAAGACCCCAGAACTCAAAGTTTTGTCGACCTAACAAAATAAAAAGAAAAGGAGTTTAGAAGGGTATAAGTCTAATAAGCTAAATAAAATATAGTAGAAAAGTAATGAATGACACTAAAGCGTGAATATTAACAAGACTAATATAGCATAGTTTACAACTAAATCAAATATGCACTATCAAATATACAATCCACACAAATTAATTTCAACATCAAAGTAGTTTTGCAATGCGCGAAGTTATGTCCTTTCATAGTTCACTATGTTGGCTATAGGTTGTTCCTCGATCCTCACATAGTTTATAAGGTCCATCTAACTACTCTCTATAATGCAAAATCTCCTAAATTTTATATTCAAGAATCATAAGGTCTTTAAGGATGTAATGTAGGCTTAGGGTAGGTGTAATGCGCAAAGATTTCGCCAGCAAACGCTCTAACTTCCCAAAGTGGCTCTAAGCTCAAATTCCGTTTTGAATTGGGGTTTATCATGAATTCTTGAATTCTTCTCCTCATATCATATAGTATAACCTAAGAATTAATGTACACATACACCTGTCATGCAAAATCAAACACAAATAATATCAATCCAAAATTAAGTTTACAGTGGTAGAAGATTACACTTACTACTTAGCTCAACATGGGGGGTATAAGGTGTTCATTGATCCTTACTTGCTTTGAAAGCTGCACTTAGCTTACTCACTATTAGACAAATTATAAATTCACTATGTACCTAGGAATCACGAGGACTTTACGGTTTTAGCGTAGGTGGTGGGCCTAGGGTGTGATAAAATAAGATATAAATAAAATGCAAATTACACCCTAAAGCTACACGGTTCTGCAAGTATACAGATCGTATGCAAGTTTTAGTTAAATAATTAAGATTCGTTCCGCATAGACTACGAAGGTTAGGGGAATCTTATGCAATAATCAAGTGCAATAAATTAAAGCTAGAACAACTAAACGCAGATAAAAATAAAGACAAATAGATGTTTGTTTGATTTTCTAATTAACTAAATTAAAACTAAGAATTAAAAGACATAAAAGTAAATATGAAAGAGAAGTGATATGAGAATATCGCTCGAGTTATTAGCATGTAATCCCCACTAGTTTTGCCGTTCTAAACATGTAAGGGTGAATTATGTAGTATTTCAATAATCGGTTCCAATTCGCTATCGGTAGTTTAAAATAGGATTTACCTGTGTCAATAAGGCTTCCTAAGCAAACTTTTCCTGTAATTGGTAAATAGTCACAAGAACTAAACCATAGTGATTATCTAGTTAGGTTGATTTGTCAGATCTAAACCGAATACTAGACGTTATGTGCTAAACATGCAATTAAACACCGTTGTCAATGGTGACCTAATTACTAGATGGTAATTCTAAATGGCTGCAGTCCATAAGAACACAGAATATAAATCCAAACATATAAACAGAGAATAAAAACTATAATTCAATTTATAATATAGAATTCCCAAATTAGATAGATGTCAATCAAAACTAGGGTTCATACATATATGCTAAAACTCAAGCCAAAGAAATTTAGTTCATGAAAGAAAAGAAAGAAATTACAAATTTAAAGGTAGAAGAAGACATTGTTGATGACAGCTCCTTCCAGATTTCTTTTCTTGTGTTGTAAGCTTCCTCTTGGTTTAAGGTTTCACCAAGGATGATTTAAGAGTGTTAAGAGGCTGTATTTATAGTGTATAGGTTGACCTAATTCGTTTCTTGGAGGAAAGGCCAAGTAATGGACTCCTAGCCCAACTCAAATTCGTATGGATAATTACTGCTGAACTATTTTGGGTATATCTTCTTCGTTATTGGTCGGTTTTTGTTCCATAATATACCAAAAGAATCCTCAGAGAATTATCTGCGTCCCTGTGAAAGGGATTTACCAAAATCGGCTTCCTTGTAGGAGTTATCACCACTTCTTTAGGCGTTGCTGCAGAAATTCAGATTTAGGCAGCTTTTCCTTTTCCATGTTTTTAGCCTTTGTTTCCTTTATCTCCAATTTCCATGCAAATCTCTTTCCATAAGTTGCAGTCTTTGACTTGGACTCTAATTAACCTCCATAATTATCTTTAAAGCTTCACACTAAATAAACAATTAAACCCAATATGCTCTAAAAATATTATGTTACTAAATCAAGACTCAAAATAGGAAAGTGCACTAAACTAAGCTAAAATCAACCTATAAACTAATAAATAAGCCTAAAATGATGTCTCAGAAGTATATTTTATTATCACAAATGAGGAGACATCAAGAACCCCAACTCAAAGTTGTATCGTCCCGATACAATAAAAGTAAAGAACAGAAGGGTAGTCAAATAAACAAGACGAAGAAGTCGGAGGAGGATAAGAACAGAATATAATGAATGATCCTAGAGCATAAAATCTAAAAAGTCTCATGTTGTAATGCTCAAGAAATAATGCACAAATATGCTTAATATATATGCAATCAACAATCCATAAATTCAAGTCAAGATTAATTTCGCAATGTCAGAAGGAGAGGATGATAACTTAGTTCAGGTTAATGGCTATAGGTTGTTCATAGGTCCAAATATAGTATCCAATGGTCCACTCACTTACTACCTAATAGCTCATTTGTTTCTCCATCTAGTAGTTATAAATCCTAAGGTCTTTGGTTATAACTTGGCTTAAGGACGGGTGTGGTATATTTGGATAATGAAAAGTGAGCTTTTGGCTCTCTCTTCACTAGCCATCAACGATTCGCCCTAGAGCTTGAGTTTTCACTCGAAGATGTTCTCACTCAACCCAATTTATTGATGCTTTTGATTTGCATCCCCAATAAATCCCATATAAAACCTTTTATGATGATATACAAATTCCACTTTGCAGGTCCGAATATATATTTTCTTTTCAAATCAATTTTTTCTTTTGTATAGCTATGATTCTCTTTTTGATGTTGAGATATCACCCTATTTTCTTTATATATATTATTTTTATGCCCTTGTTGGCAAAATTAGCTCGTAGCTTCTTTTTCATTCACTATTACCCCGGCAAAGGGTTACAATAATAACAATTTCATCATCAATAAAATCACAAATATAATTCCCAACCCCAATGTTCCCCAATGATGAAACCCACCACCCCAAACTCAAGCTCTAAAACGAGTGTCTCAGGTTTTGCGATTCGAGTGAGGGTCATATAGATAAGTCCTACAAACTAAGGGTATGGATTATAATGTGTTTCAATAAAAGGCTTTAGAAAGGCTCAGAGGGGCTACGACGGATAAATAACAATAATATTCAAACAAAAGGGTAAGAAAGTATAAAGGCTTCAAGTGTTTTAATCATGAAAGAACTGCCTTAATCATTTTTCTAACTACCGGATTTCATTACGTTTTCATTATTAATTCATAGATAAGCGGGTTATCAACTAATTTTAGACCTCACGTTCTACATACCAAATAACTCTCCCTAAGTTTCAACGTGAATTCTTAGCATTGCTCATTAACTTTCCTATCTTTTATTTCCTGTTTTCATACATGCATCTAAACAAATTTGTTGCATCTTTCAAAAACATACTACTTACTATCATTGACCTAATAAAATCATGCTCAAATAGGTACATTGAAAATATTCTATGCCTTGATTCAACCTAAAAATTTTAAATTTTATGCAAAAAAGAAGACGAGGACAACGAATCCCCACCCCCAACTCAAAAGTGAGCCGTGTCCCCACGAATCAAAAAAGACTCAGGAATGGAATAAAATTTAAAATAAAAACTAACTAAACTACCTAATGCATACAAGCTATTGAGAAAAATTAGAATGACCTACCTGGCTGGCCATAGAGATCTATTATATCTTCATCCTCTTCCGAAGCAGAGGGGTCGGTATAACTATCAATATCCCTGTCCAAGATAACATCGTCCAACTGTGATTGCATCTGTATAACTTCTATCCAAAGTTCTCTGTTATCTTCTTGTAATCTTTCGATTTCGTTTTGTAATTTGAGAGCCCAAGGAGGAAGATCATGAACAATTTCAGAGGAGGAAGTAGAAGAACCTTGGTCTTGAATTTTTATCTTCTTCAAAGGCCTCCTTGATGGTATGGACATTCTAGCAGTTAACTTCTTTGGTAGTGGTTGTGCTGGTGCCTTTTCTTTTGATTCTTCAGTAGCCTCATCAATGGTGATAGGCTTTTCAATGGTGGCTCCAGGCAATTTCTTATTCTTCCCAAGGCTAGAGCACTTTCTCTTGTATTCCATAGCTTCAGATCTGTTAGTCATGCTTGATTTACCCATAACTCAAGTTATACCAAGGATGGATTAAAAGTTTAAGAAAATTTTGGTTTAGCTTGAGGTTGTTGCTTGGAATTTATGAAATAGGAAAGCTTCTTGATAGATCTTGGAAGAATTCTTTAAAGCTTGTTGAATTTGAGGGTGTTTTAATGGTGTAGTGTGATGAATTTGATGAAGAGATTGTGTTTATGGAGGATGGAGGAGAGAATTTGTTGAGTTGTTGTGTTAATTGTGAAGGTTTGCACAAGCTTTAAGGTGTATATATAGTGTTTGGGTCTGAAAAATTCGTATGGGAGAGGCTAGGGTTTATCCTGTTAAGGTAAGAAGTTGAATGGGCTTCAAATTCTTCACAAACCGTCATGGCGCGGTGCATCCCCGCGGTATATGGGTGTACCGCATGGGTACACCGCGCTTGTAGCTGTTGAAATTTTGTCCTCGGTAATATACCCGTGATAGCACCCCGTGGCACGCGTTTTGTGCGTCGGTATAGGGGTGCGGTGCATGGGTACACCGCGCCAACTCCGTGAAAAAACCCGCGGTACATCACCCCGTGGCACGCATTTTGTGCGTGCGGTATAGGGGTGCGGTGCACCGCACTTATCAGCTATCCCTTTTCTCGTCTCGGTGGAAAACCCATGGTGCTCGACCCGTGGTACGGGATTTCAGGGCACGGTACACCCCTACGGTATAGGGGTATACCGCATGGGTACTCCGCACCAGCCTTTGAATTTTTCCAAGAATTTTCTGTGACCCCAAACTCATTTCTTGCACAATAGCACACTACCTTTCTCTCCTATTAGCTTGTAAACACAATTTAAAATATACACTAACTTAATATTATACACTACAAAGTAAAAGAAACTAATCTAAAAAGCAATTAAAACAAGGGGTGTCTCCCAAGAGCACTTTTGTTTAACGTCTTTGAGTTAGACATGTACCTCAGGCTAAGCGCATTCTACGAGATGGATCGTCTCCTCTCGCCCAAAGTCCTCACTGTCATGGTATCTCTTCAAACACTGGCCATTCACCACGAATGTCCTTCGCTCGGTTGGATGTTCAATTTCAATCGCTCCATGAGGTGTGACTTTTGTAACAATGTAAGGTCCTCCCCAACGGGATTTAATCTTTCCTGGGTAGTTTGAAAATCGAGAGTTGTATAATAAAACCTTTTGTCCTCTCTTGAAATGCTTTGGACGGAGCCGTTTATCATGCCATCGCTTTGTTTTCTCCTTGTAGAGGCGTGAATTTTCATAGGCAAGATAACGAAACTCCTCCAACTCATTCAATTGCATCATCCTTTGTTTTCTGGCCAATTCTGGGTCTAGATTCAGAGTTTTAATAGCCCAGTAGGCTCGAGCTTCTAGTTCAATCGGTAGATGACACGCTTTTCCGTAGACCATGCGATATGGAGATGCCCCAACTGGTGTTTTAAATGCTGTCCAGTAAGCCCAGAGAGCATCATCTAGCTTTAAAGATCAATCTTTCCTCGATTTATTCACGGTCTTCTCAAGAATAGATTTGATTTCCCAGTTGGAAACTTTAGCTTGACCGTTAGTTTGTGGGTGATAACCAGTTGAAGTACGGTGTCTCACTCCAAACTTACGAAGATAGTTTCTCAGAGGAGCATTAATAAAATGGGTACCTTTATCACTGATGAGAACACGTGGCGTACCATGTCTTGAAAAGATGTTTGTTTTTAAGAATTTAATCACTGTTTGAGCATCGTTCTTTGGTGTTGCCACTGCTTCTACCCATTTTGATACATAATCTACTACAAGCAAAATATAAAGATTTCCATCGGAAGTGATGAAAGGTCCCATGAAATCTATTCCCCATACATCAAAGATTTCAATTTCTAGGATATTGTTAAGTGGCATCACGTCTCTTTTTGATATATTACCAGTGAACTGGCATCTTTGACATGACTGGACAAAACGATGACAATCTTTTTGTATGGTAGGCCAATAGAATCCGGATTGAAGAATTTTAGCTGCGGTTCTATCGCCTTTAAAGTGACCTCCGTAAGGTGAACTATGACAACTTTCAATGATCTTTTCCATTTCACCTTCATGTACACATCTTCTAACCACTTGGTCATTACAAATCTTCCAGAGGTATGGTTCATCCCAATAATATTGTTTGGCCTGGTGAGTTAATATTTGTCTTTGTTGTGGGTGGATATCTTTGGGAACGACACCACTCACAATGAGGTTGACTAGATCTGCATACCATGGCACAAACACATGTTTAATAGCAAAAAGTTGTTCGTCAGGGAATACCTCTTTAACCAACAAGGGTTCTTTGTTCGCATCAGATCCTTCGAGCCTTGATAAATGATCAGCAACTTGATTTTCGCATCCCTTTCGGTCTCGAATATCTATGTCGAATTCTTGAAGCAACAGTACCCATCTAATAAGACGCGGCTTAGCATCCTTTTTCTCCATAAGGTACCTGATAGCTGAATGGTCCGTGTATACAACAGTTTTCTTTCCAATCAGATAGGAACGGAATTTATCAAAAGCATACACCACGACCAACATCTCTTTCTCTGTTACTGTATAGTTCATCTAGGCAGCGTTGAAAGTCTTACTTGCATAATAAATCGCGAGGAAAATTTTGTCTTTCCTCTGTCCCAACACAACACCCATAGCGTGATCACTAGCATCGCACATAAGTTCAAACAGAGCTTTCCAATCAGGAGGTATAACAATAGGTGTAGAGATCAGTTTTTCCTTAATCGTAAAAAACGCTTGAAGACATTCTTCAGTAAAGTTAAAAGGAGTATCCTTTTCAAGTAAAGAACAAAGCGATTTGGCGATCTTAGAGAAATATTTAATAAATCTTCGATAAAATCCTGCGTGACCCAAGAAACTTCCCACTCCTTTAACAGAAACTGGAGGTGGTAATGTTTTGATAACTTCAATTTTAGCACGATCAACCTCCATCCCTGCCTTCAAAACTTTATGTCCCAACACAATTCCCTCTTGAACCATGAAGTGGCATTTTTCCCAATTAAGCACAAGATCTTTTTCTGTACATCTCACAAGGACTTTCTCAAGATTATTCAAACAATCATCAAAACTGTCTCCAAACATTGAAAAATCATCCATGTAAACCTCCAAATATTTATCAATCATGTCCCAAAATATCGCCATCATGCACCTCTGGAACGTGGCAGGTGCATTGCATAAACCAAACGGCATTCTTCTATAAGCAAAAGTACCAAACGGACAAGTAACAATTGTTTTGTGTTGATCGAGGGGATCCACATAAATCTGATTATAGCCTGAATATCCGTCAAGGAACAATCGTATTCTCTCCCTGCGAGTTTGTCTAGCATCTAATCAATGAAAGGTAGCGGGAAGTGATCTTTCTTTGTTGCTTTGTTCAGTCTTCGGTAGTCCATGCATACTCGCCACCCCACAACTGGTCTTGATGGTATGGCTTCACCTTGTTCATTTAGGATGGTAGTGATACCTCATTTCTTCGGAACACATTGCACTGGACTAACCCAATCACTGCTAGCAATCAGATAGATAATCCCTGCGTCTAATAACTTGATGACTTCCTTTCTCACCACTTCTTTCATAGCTGGCATGAGTCTTCTTTGTCCTTCTATAGATCGTCCACCTTCGTTCTCAAGAATGATTTTGTGTTTGCAAACGGAAGGACTAATTCCTTTGATGTCGGCAATAGTCCATCTGATTGCTTCTTTGTTGGCTCGAAGTACATGAAGTAGTTTCTCCTCTTGAGGACCTGAAAGGTTAGCAGAAATAATAACAGACAAAGTTTTATTCGTACCTAGATATGCATAGCGTAGATGATGTGGAAGTAGTTTTTCTTCGAGAATAGGTGGACATATTATAGATGGTTTTTTCATTGGTTCAATGTCACCTGATTCTCGAAGTAGTTCTCGTACATTTGATCCTAATGCAGCAACATCTTCAGGGGGAATCTCGAGTTCCTCTTGTGATTCAAGTGCTAAGGCTTCGTCAAGATCATCATCTAAGCTTGCTTCATTGAAGACTTCTTGCGCAATTTTTCTGATGACATCTATTTTGAAACATTCATCTTTCGAATTTGGTAACTTCATAGCCTTAAATACATTGAATCGTATCTGTTCGCCTTGTACTCTCATGATCAACTCACCATTCTCAACATCAATTAGTGTACGCCCCGTGGCTAAGAATGGTCTACCCAATATGATAGGGACATTCTTATCCGCGTCGTAGTCAAGAATAATAAAATCACAAGGAAAAATAAAAGATCCAGCTTTAACTAAAACATCTTCAATTTTACCTATTGGTTGTGATTGGGAGCGATCCGCCATTTGTAATACCACAGATGTGGGTACTACTTCTCCAATATTGAGCTTCTCGAACAGAGATCTAGGCATGAGATTGATGCTCGCTCCTAAATCACATAATGCTTTCCCGGTCCAACTATCTCCAATGCCGATGGGAATCGTAGAACTTCCGGGATCTTCTAGCTTCGGTGGCAACTTACTTTGACATATAGCACTACACTCCATAGGTAATCCAATTGTTTCCCCAGTTTCTATACTTCGCTTGTTGGAGAGAATGTCTTTCATGAATTTAAGATAGGCCGGCATTCTCTTGAGAGCTTCAACAAGAGGTATATTAACTTCCAATTTCTTCAACATGTCAACGAACTTCTTGAATTCCAGGTCATTGTCCTTCTTTCTGACACGTGAAGGGTATGGTGGTGGAGGGTGTGTATTAAGTTCCACTGGGTTTCTTGTCTTTTCAGGTGTCTCGGCTTGGACACTCTTCGGTTTAACTACCTCCTCTACTGTATCTTTGACTATTTCTTCCCCCTTGTTTCTGGAATAGTGATTGGTTCTGTTTCTGGTCTTGGTGGAGGTAATTGTTTTCCACTTCGTAACTCAACTGCATGGCAATCATCTCTAGGAGCAATAGTATCACTGGGGAGTTGCCCTTTAGGCCGATTTTGTAATGTACTCGCCATATGTGATAAGGTATGCTCTAGTTGCTTGATAATCTTCTGTTGGGCTTGATACTTCTGTTGGCTACGACTCATACTGTTCTCAACTGTATGCATTAATTTAGCCATACTCGTATTCAAGCTCTAGAGTTGTTCTTGTTTTTCCAGTTGCATTGATTGTTTAGGTGGATCTTTCTTCGTCTCTTGACAAGCTTTCTCAACAATGGGTGCCTTTTTCTGAATAGGTTGTGGTGGATTATAGGATTGAGGTTAGGGTTGATGATAAATTTCTTGCTTTCTGACCCAACTCTTTTGCTGTGGAGGTTGTTGATAATTAGTGTAGCTTTCTTGAAGATCAGTATAACCATTAGAATAATAGTTATCTTCAGGATATGCTACTGCTGAATTATTCATACATCCTTCCCACAGATTATTTCTTGATCCACAACCAGGACACGAAGGAATTGCACATACTGTATTTACCTGAGCAATTGTTCGGGCTTGTTCTTGTAGCTCTTCGAGTTGTTTAGCCAATTCCTTAAGCTTCAGAGATTCTGAAGTGTTTTCTTTTACTAGTTTATTTGGACAACTTCTCTCGTTCTCAAGAATTCATTCCATCCCCAACCCAGCTTCTTCAGGATCTAGTAACACAAAACCTGCGTTTCCCAACGAATCTGCTTTCTCTCTTGATTTGTCATTAAGGCATCCATAAAACAAGGTTAAATAATATTCCGGCGAGGATCTATGATATGGACATCTCGCCTTCTTTTCTGTAAATCGTAACCATGCTTCACCCAAACTCTCTCCGTCTTCCTGTATAAACTGCTCAAGCTCCAACATATCTTTTAAACGTCTACTAAACGGATAGAAGCGGTCTAGGAATCTTGCTTGAAGCTTATCCCAATTTGGAATAACATGAGGGTATTGGGTATCATACCAATCGCTTGCACATCCGGTCAAGAAGAACTGGAACATCAGGTAATACACTTGTTCCCTAGTTACTCCTCTTACGATATAAGCATCACAGATCTGCATGAATTTCTGAATATATCAGATCGGATCTTGATGTGCAGCACCGCTGAATAATCCATGAGTTGCAAACTGAGTTAGCATCCCTGGATCAGGTTTAAATTTTGCGGCTTGGATTTCTGGAGTGCGAATTCCTCATGGCTCCACTCTAAATTCGATGGGTAGCTCAAGTCTCCTTGGGTTCTCCATCTGTACCTAAATCTGAAAAACAAAAACTAAAAGACAAACGCGTAAAACAGAACTAACTGAAAATAAAAGCACAAGATATATGCACAAGGACTAACGATGTAGTCCCCGGCAGCGGCGCCAAAAACTTGGTGGGGCCTAGGGTGTGATAAAATAAGATATAAATAAAATGCAAATTACACCCTAAAGCTACACGGTTCTGCAAGTATACAGATCGTATGCAAGTTTTAGTTAAATAGTTAAGATTCGTTCCACAGAGACTACGAAGGTTAGGGGAATCTTATGCAATAATCAAGTGCAATAAATTAAAGCTAGAACAACTAAACGCAGAAAAAAGTAAAGACAAATAGATGTTTGTTTGATTTTCTAATTAACTAAATTAAAACTAAGAATTAAAAGACATAAAAGTAAATATGAAAGAGAAGTGATATGAGAATATAGCTCGAGTTATTAGCATGTAATCCCCACTAGTTTTGCCGTTCTAAACATGTAAGGGTTAATTATGTAGTATTTCAATAATCGGTTCCAATTCGCTATCGGTAGTTTAAAATAGGATTTACCTGTGTCAATAAGGCTTCTTAAGCAAACTTTTCCTATAATTGGTAAATAGTCAGAAGAACTAAACCATAGTCATTATCTAGTTAGGTTGATTTGTCAGATCTAAACCGAATACTAGACGTTATGCGCTAAACATGCAATTAAACACTGTTGTCAATGGTGACCTAATTACTATATGGTAATTCTAAATGGTTGCAGTCCATAAGAACACAGAATATAAATCCAAACACATAAACAGAGAATAAAAACTATAATTCAATTTAAAATATAGAATTCCCAAATTAGATAAATGTCAATCAAAACTAGGGTTCATACATATATGCTAAAACTCAAGCTAAAGTAATTTAGTTCATGAAAGAAAAGAAAGAAATTACAAATTTAAAGGTAGAAGAAGACATTGTTGATGACAGCTCCTTCCAGATTTATTTTCTTGTGTTGTAAGCTTCCTCTTGGTTTAAGGTTTCACCAAGGATGATTTAAGAGTGTTAAGAGGCTGTATTTATAGTGTATAGGTTGACCTAATTCGTTTCTTGGAGGAAAGGCCAAGTAATGGACTCCTAGCTCAACTCAAATTCGTATGGATAATTAATGCTGAACTGTTTTGGGTATATCATCTTCGTTATTGGTCGGTTTTTGTTCCATAATATACCAAAAGAATCCTCAGAGAATTATCTACGTCCCTATGAAAGGGATTTACCAAAATCAGCTTCCTTTAGGAGTTATCACCACTTCTTTAGGCGTTGCTGCAGAAATTCAGATTTAGGCAGCTTTTCCTTTTCCATGTTTTTAGCCTTTGTTTCCTTTATCTCCAATTTCCATGCAAATATCTTTCCATAAGTTGTAGTCTTTGACTTGGACTCTAATTAATCTCCATAATTATCTTTAAAGCTTCACACTAAATAAACAATTAAACTCAATATGCTCTAAAAATATTATGTTAACTCAAAATAGGAAAGTGCACTACACTAAGCTAAAATCAACCTATAAACTAATAAATAAGCCTAAAATGATGTCTCAGAAGTATATTTATTATCACAAATGAGGAGACATCAGTAGGCTTAGGGACGGTATGATATGTATATTTGGTAAATTTGAAGTGAGCTTTTGGCTCTCTCCTCACTTACCCTCAACAAATTGTCCAAGAGCTTGAATTTACACTCGTATATGTTCTCACTCAACATATTTGACGCACTTCTTTAGCATTCCCAATTAACCCAATAAGAACTAAAGATGATTTTCAAAACTTCCACTTTTCCGGTCACTTTATTTTTTTTCTTTTTCATTCTTTTTTTTGTATAAGATATCCCTGACCATTATTTTGATGTGAATGGCCATGTCTTTCATAATTTTTTTCTTTTTTTCCAAAGACCCCGACAAAGGGTTACAAATAATATATCATCACAGTTGCGCATCAAATACAAACTCATAATAAAGTCCCTCTCAATGTAATTTCCCAATAATGAAACCCACCACCCCAAACTGAAGCTCAAGACAGGAACTCTCAGGATCGTGATTCAAGTGCGGGTCATATGGAAATGCCTATAAACTGAGGGGATATGGCTTATATCGTGGCAACAAAAGAAAGGATTAAATGTTAAAAATAGGGCTAAGAAGGATAATATTAATCACGGGTTAGAAAGCGAAAAAGTCACGAATGGATATCAAAGAACTGCCTCTTTCCAAGTTACATAGCTTCCCTTTAGTTCATAACTAAGTGGGTTCTCTACTCATTTAGATCTCACGTTCTACGCACCACTCATTCTCACTAAGTATAAGTTTACTTCTTTTGCATTATTCATTAATTTTTCCTATCAATTATCTAATGTTTGCATGAAATCAAAGTGAGATTTACATTAACTCCTAAGGTCTACTATTTTCTATCATAGATTTATAAAAAACATGCTTAATGGGGGAATTTAAAATACTCTATAGTCAACACAACCCTACATTCATTTATTGAAAGCAGTATAAACAAATAACACATAAACTGGGAATGAGGACAACGAGTATCCCACCCCAACTCAATAATGAGTCGTGTGCCCGCGACTCGAAAAGACTCAATAAAGCATATAAACTAATATACACTACTAAATGAGAAAAGGATAGGGAAACATATCTCAATCAGCACTAGGCTTATCACGTGTAGTAGTAGGTTGAGTTTCTGAATTATTGTTGGGTCCTGGGGTGTTATCAAATTAAGTACTGAAAATAAAGAACCACTATACCACAAGTGTACAATTGTCTAACTAATATCCGATAAATCGGGTTTCGTTCTCGGGGACAGATTAGGTACAACTCTAGTACTAATCAGATAGTAGAAATAGTTGCTTGACAGAAAAGTAAAATAATAAGATTTTTGTTTGGTTTTCAAAATTTAAAAGATGCAAAAAAATAAAGACTAAATAAAATAAATAACTGAAAAAAATTAAAAAGTAAAAGGACTAACTTTAGAGATGAGAGATATACTTGAGTCTCGCAAGGAATCCACCTAATTAACGTAATCAATATTTTTTTAAGGGTAGAATTGGTATTATTATATTAGTCGGGACTCTAATGTCTCCTAGCCCCCTGTCGGGTGGACCTAAGAGCTATCCTAAAGTACTATAAACCCCTGTATGGACAAATATGCCTCTTCGGATGTGAAGTAGTTACCTCTTTAGCTATGTAACTAGTTAAGTCTGTCGGTTAATAACGGACATTACACGGGTATTACCTAAGTCTGTATTCAAACCCCCCTGTCGGATGATCACTTTTGACACTAAAGTGAATAGCCCAAATACTAAAAGCTATTTCTAGTTGTACCGAAAAGAAATAGCAATGAAAACAAAGTAATATCCAATATATAAGACTAAATTCAATTTAAATCATAAAAATCCCAAATTCAAAACATAGACTAAATTAATTAGGGTTCATCCCTTAATTGCAATTCTCAAGTATATGAAAGTTTAGCTCATAATAATATTAAAGACTGAAATAATATAAAAAGAATTCATATTCAGTTATATAAAAGAAATAGATAACCTAAAGGTTTGGTTGGCTGTTGTTGAAATAACATAATTCATCCAGCTCTAGCTTCTCCTCTTCTTTCTTGAATTGACTTAAAAATATGAAGCCTCTGATGTAATTCTCTGAAGTGTGTGTAAAAAGGAGGATAAAGGGACTATTTATACTAGTAAATTTGGACTAGGGCTTGGTGAAGAGCATTAGGTCAAATTATCCCGTAACTGGTGTACAACCCTTAGTAAAACGGTTATAACTTTTGCATATCAACTTCAAATGGACTCATTCCAGTTGTAAAATCTTCCTAACTCAAATATGCATTTTCTATATTTCATGACCCAAAGGTTGAATCAGCATCTAAGTGGCCCAAAAACAGCGATTAGTAGCAACCTTCCAAATCTACAACTTCTTTAATCAATTCTTCGGAAATTGTTTTCTTTCCTTTAAATCCTCCTCTAGATCTAAGACTTTAATTCTCACTTCTCCTCCTTATATTGGTTCTCCATAGAATCCATAAACCTAAGAACTTTATACTAAAAACAAACAAATTAACGCACAAAAGCTCTAAAAATGCAAATAGTCTAATTCCAAGGGGAGAAAGTGCAGTATGATGAAATACACATAAAAGTCTATCAAATAAGTCAATATTAACATAAAATGATGTCTCCTAAGGGCTAATGTTTAGTGAAAATAGGGATACATCAAGACCCTAAACTCAAACCTTTGTCTTTCCGACAAAGTAAAATAAAAACAAGGGCCTTTAGGTGAACGCAGAAGGCAGAATCTAGTAGATACACCCAAAGCACAACTTATAACAAATATCATATAGTATGATCTAGGAATTAATATACACATACACATATCATGTAAAATCTAACACAAAATAATATCAATCCAAAATTAATTTCACAATGATAGAAGGTTACGCTTAAGACTTATCTCAAGATGGTGGCTATAGGGTGTTCATCGATCCTTATTTGCTTTGAACGCTCCACTTAGCATAATACCTATTAGCTGAATCATAAACCCACTATGTATCTAGGAATCATGAGGACTTTCTGGTTGTAAGTAGGCTTAGGGATGGTATGGTATGTATATTTGGTAAATTTGAAGTGAGATTTTGGCTCTCTCCTCACTTACCATCAACAAACTGTCCAAGAGCTTGAGTTCACACTTGAATATGTTCTCACTCAACCCAATTGACGCACTAATTTAGCATCCCCAAATTAACCCAATAAGCACTAAAGATTTTCACATAAAAATTTCCTCTTTGCCGGTCCAAATATATATCTTTTTTTATCAATTTTTTTTTTTATTTTGTATAGCTATGACTCTCTTTTTGATGTTGAGATATCATGCTATTTTTTCTCATAATATTTTTTCTTTTCATGCTTCATAGCTTTTTTTTTTCATTTACTCTTATCCCGACAAAGGGTTACAATGCAATAACTGTGAATCATCATCCATATAGAACATAGCACACTTAATAAGCTAAAAAATGCCAACCCAATAATATTACCCATAATCGTGGACCCACCACCCCAAACTCAAGCTCCAGACAGGAAGTCTCAAGAGCGTGATTCAAGTGCGGGTCATATGGAAATGCCTACTAAACGAAGGGGATATGGGCTTATATCGTGGCTACAAAAGAAAGGCTTAAAGGCTAAAAATTTGGCTAAGACGGATAATATAAATTTAGGGATAGAAGGCTAAAAAGGTTTCAAAGGGCTAACAAAGAACTGCCTCTATCATTTTCCTATTTACATAGCATGCCTCTAGTTCATACCTAAGTGGGTTCTCTACTCATTCAGATCTCACGTTTTACAAACCACTCATTTTCCTTAAGGACAAGTTTACTTATTTTGCTTTGTTCATTAATTCTTTCTATCAATTACCTGTGTTTGCATGCAATCAAAGTGCATTTTAGAGTAACTCCTAAAGTCAACAATTTTCTATCATAAATTCATAAAAAGTATGCTTGATGGGGACATTTAAAATACTCTACAGTCAATGCAACTCTTAGATTAATTTATTTAAAGAATGTAAAACAAATAACACATAAAATTGGGATGAGGCAGCGAACCCCACCCCAAACTCAAAAATGAGTCGTGTCCCCACGACTCGAAAAGACTCAATAAAGAAAATAAACTAATATACACTACTAAATGAGATAAGGGATAGGAAAACTTATCTTAACCGGCACGAAGCTGGTTACCATTGTTGCGTTCAGGTTGGGCTCCTCTTGTAAGTATTGTGTAGGTGGTATGTTGAACATTTCTCACCCCAAGTAGCATGCTTTGCTTGAGCTCCAACTCTTTTGTGACTTTTCCTAAGATTGTCAACACCTCTTCATGTTTTTCCTCCAAAGTTCTCATCCTTTCAACTACATCTCTCTCAACACCAAAAGTAATAAGTTCTTCAACTTCGTCCTTCATTCCTCTTCATGATATTCTTGACTTCCCAATCTTCGTCATCTCAATGAACACCAAACTCAAAACATAAAATATTCAAAAACTAGAGAAGAGTTTTGAATTTTGATGTTTTGAGGATTTAGAATGAAAGATTATGGTGTTATATGATATGGGTAATGATTATGTAGTGGATTTGGGAAGGTTTAATCAATAGGAGATGAAGAGGCTTAAGGTTGAAAGAGAAGATTTCTTTGTGTTCTTGAAGGATTTTGATGCTGGGTGTGTGTTTAGAATAATATAGGAGGACGGATTGAATGTATATAGGTGTTGTAGTGGTGTGTTGCAGGTAAATAATGGGTTAGGGGTATTTATAATGATATCTTGCATAAGAGGCTAGGTTAAAAAGGAATAAATTAGGGTTTCATAAGGTTTAGGTTAAAATTCCGCTGGTCGGGCCGGCATGCCGGTCTGATGGCCTGCTAGCCGGTCCCAGACAATGTCGATATTCTCCTCTCGGCAAAGAACCTAATTCGTAACCCATGGCACGGTTTTTTTCTAAACAGCAGGCCAGCAACACCGGTTAGATGACCAGCTAGCCGTTCCCAAACCGTGTCGAGGTTTGCGCCCTAGTTTTTCCTAGGTACTCTCGGCAACGAATCTGATTTTAAAAACCGTGGCACAGTTTTCTCTTCCGCCGGCATACCGCTCCCCTGACCAGCATATCGGTTAGGCTTTTTAATTTTTCTCTTCGTCTCGGCATTGCACCTGATTTTAAAAACCGTGGCACGGTTTTTCTTGGGCGGCATACCTGTGACCTCGGCGGCATACCGGTGACCTCGACAGATTTTTCTTCTTTTCATTCCTTAGCACCCCAAACTCAATTTCTGCATCATTTAACACACTACCTTTCTCATTTCTTTAAAAATAGACGCTAAGACATGGCAAGTACGTATAATATACACTAGGAATTGTAAAAACGTACAATAAACTAATATACAATTGAAATGGATTTTGTTTAACATCGTTAAGCTCGACATGTTACCTCTCGAGTTATTTTTAACATAACCTCCCCAGCAGTGAGTGAGGTTGTCAACATTTTCTACACGGAATTTGCATCCAATGGCTCTTATTCCAACCAGTTTATCTGAGATAACCTTTGTGACTGTGAATGGTCCTAACCAAGAACTTTTGGCTTCACGTGCTTTCGGAGGAGGATCAGGCTTTTTCATTGCGACTTCTTCGCCCATTCTGAACTCCTTCTTCTTTCTTTCTTTTTTAGCTTCTTTTGGAACCTTCATAGCACACGCCTTATCTTTCTTCTTTGCATGATTAAGGTGTGGACTTTCCTTAGGATATGTAGGTTTTTTATTAGGTGTGTTTCTTCTTTAGCTCTCTTTCCTCCATTCCTAAGGTTTCCACAACCCTAGTTGGCTCATTTCCTACATGTTCAATAACATCTAACCGGAACCAATCCTCCTTGGAGTCCGAAAACTTCATTGGCTTAAACACATTGAATTTTACCTCCTCGTCTTGGATACGCATAATCATTTCTCCATTCTATACATCAATAAGGGTACGCCCCGTGGCTAGTAATTGTCTTCCCAGAATAATGGGGACATTCTTATCTGCGTCGTAATCAGGTATAACAAAATCAACAGGAAAAATTAACGTACCTGCCTTGACGAGGACATCTTCTACTCGTCCCTCTGGATGTGAAAGGGATCTGTCAGCCATTTGTAAAACCATAGAGGTTGGTTTTGCGATCCTATCTCCAATTTCTTAAAAATTGATTTGGGCATAAGATTAATACTCGCACCCAAATCGCATAAATCTTTTCCTTGCCACTTAGTACCAACAGAAATCGGAATCGTGAAACTTCCAGGTTCAAGTAATTTAGGTGGAAACTTACTCTGGCAGATGGCACTACATTCTTCTGGCAGACCTATCATTTCATTCTCAAGATACTGGTGTTTGCTGGTGACAGCTCTTTTCAGGAATTTCATATATTTTGGTACACCTTTGATGGACTTTAAGAAAGGTATATTAATGTTGAGCATACTCACCCTATTAATAAATCTCTGATATTTAGAAGTATCTCCTTTCTTCTGAACTCTTGAAGGGAATGGTGGAGGAGGACGGACTTCTATAACATCTTTATCGTTTGGATTTTCCGTAATCTTCTCCACTTCCACTACTTCTGAGCGGAAGCTTCTTACCACTTCTGAGCGTGATAGCCTTACAATCTTCGTATTGGGTAGGAGCCTCTGTATCACTAGGTAAATGTCCTTGTGGACGCCGACTCAATTGTTTTGCTATCTGAGCTATTTGACTTTCTAACAATTTAATAGCTATGACAGAAGATTTTTGATTTTGACAAGCTTTTGTTTGAAGATCGATTAATGTCAGCAAGGTTTGCTGAACATCTAACACACCTTCTTGAGGTTGAGTAGGTAGAGCTTTCTGATTCATAGTGTAAGTATAGGTGTCTTGAGGAGGTTGTCTCTGAGCTTGATTTCCATAACCTTGTCCCCCTTGGTAGTTGTTCTGGGGTCTTGGTTTATAATTTTTGCCTTGGGGACACGGCTGATATACGTATGTCAGATTAGCCGCCCCACTTGGATTTGAATACTGGAAACTCGGATGGTTTCTATTCGGTTGATAACCTTAAACACCTAAATTATAGTTCCCTCGGTCAGTAACAAACATTAAGGCTTCTCGATTGCTTTGACAATGCTCCCAATCATGATCTTGTACAACACAGTTAGAACACCCATAAACTTCTTGTGTATCATTAACTTCTGCTCTTCTACCTAGAAAACCTTTTGTAACAGCTAGAGTAAGCTGTTTCAATTGTTTCTCAAATGTGTTTTGTAATTTATTCTCCACGGCAGCGAATTTTTCCTCAATTATGGCACTACTTTCTTTATAGCTTCCACCTCAGATAGGTGTTCTCACAGTGTTCCAACCCATCTCTTCTTCACTATTCTATTCAAAATAACCTTAACATGAACTGGTTGTACCTGTAAGAATCCACCACCACAAAGCAGGTCTAAATCTTTTCTTGATTGTCCATCAAAGCCTTTATAGAATATTTTCATTTGTTGTGGTTCTGTAAGGCCATGATCGGGAACTCTTCTCAAGCACAACTGGAATCTTGTCCAACTTCTACCCAAAGTTTCTTCTTGTTCTTTCTCAAAGGAAGTTAGAGAAAATTGTGCATTCAATCTCATGTTAGTTGGGTAGTATCTATCGAAAAATGCAGTTTGCAGCTCATCCCAATTATTAATCGATCCCGGTTCTTGTGAATCATGCCACTCACTAGCTGCATCTATCACAAAGAATATGAAATTCGCATAGTACATTTGTTCTCTGGTCACTCCTTGTGTTATGTATGAATCGCATATCTGCATGAATTTATGTACTACACAAATTGGATCTTCTCCAGGTGCTCCTCAGAAATTTCCATAATTCTGGAACACATACCAGGATCAAGTCAGTATCTTGCAACATTAATATCTGATGGACCAATCCAAAGGGCAGGAGCGCGATATGGAGCTTGTTCAGAACAGTTTATGAATCACAGATCATTGTTAACGGGAGGTTGAGCTTGTTGTCCAGGTGGAGGGGGATTTTCCACCACTCTAGGTTCAAGAATATTTTCGTTAAGAGCCATTTCTGCCTCTCTAGCTAGTCTTGTTGCTTTCTTTATCTTGTTTGCTTCCTTGATTAATAACTCGGGGCTATCGAGCATACATCAAATCTATAAACCTGAAAAAGGAAGAACTAATAAACCAAAGTGTAAAACTGAAAAATAAAATAAAAATTAAACTACTAAATATTAACACCGGGGTCACACACTACCGTCCCCGGCAGCGGCGCCAAAAACTCGGTGGGTCCTAGGGTGTTATAAAATTAAGTACTGAAAATAAAGGAACCACTATACCACAAGTGCACGGTTGTCCAAGTAATATCCAATAATTCGGGTTTCGTTCTCAGGGACGGATTAGGTACAACTCTAGTATTAATCAGATAGTAGAATAATTGCTTGACAGAAAAGTAAAATAATATGAATATTGTTTGGTTTTCTAAATTTAAAAGATGCAAATAAATAAAGACTAAATAAAATAAATGACTGAAAAAGAAAATAAACAAGTAAAAGGACTAACTTTGGAGATGAGAGATGTATTTGAGTCTCGTAAGGAATCCACCTAATTAACGTAATCAATGTTCTGTTTAAGGGTAGAATTGGTATTATTATATTAGTCGGGACTATAATGTCTCCTAGCCCCCTATCGGGTGGACCTAGGAGCTATCCTAAAGTACTATAAACCCCTATATGGACGAATATGCCTCTTCAGATATGAAGTATTTACCTCTTTGGCTATGTAATTAGTTAAGCTTGTCGATCAATAACGGACATTACATGGGTATTACCTAAGTCTGTATTCAAACCCCCTTGTCGGATGATCACTTTTGTCACTAAAGTGAATAGCCGAAATACTAAAAGATATTTCTAGTTGTACCGAAAAGAAATAGAAATGAAAACAAAGTAATATCCAATATATAAGACTCAATTCAATTTAAATCATAAAAATCCCAAATTCAAAACATAGACTAAATTAATTAGGGTTCATCCCTTAGTTGCGATTCTCAAGTATATGAAAGTTTAGCTCATAATAAAATTAAAGACTGAAATAATATAAATAGATATCATATTCAATTACAGAAAAGAAATAGATAATCTAAAGGTTTGGTTGGCTGTTGTTGAAAGAACAGAATTCCTCCAGCTCTAACATCTCCTCTGCCTTCTTGCTCTGACTTGAAAATATTAAGCCTCTGATGTAATTCTCTGAAGTGTGTAAAAAGGAGGCTAAAGAGACTATTTATACTAGTAAATTCGTACTAGGGCTTAGGTGAAGAGTATTAGGTCAAATTTTAAAAAGTCCAAGCCCATCTTCTTCTTTAATTCCCGTAACTGGTGTACAACCCTTAGTAAAACGGTTGTAACTTTTTCGTATCAACTCCAAATGGACTCATTTCAGTTGCAAAATATTCCTAACTCACATAGGAATATTCTCTATTTCACGGCCCAAAGGCTGAATCCGCATCTAAGTGGCCCAAAAACAACGATTAGTAACAACCTTCCAGATCATTGCGCAGGGTCCTCTTACCCAAGTCCCCTGGTAATTGTTAGGTCGGCACCTAAGTCCACTCGGAAGGGGGGTTAGGAGGAATATAGAATCCTGGCTACTTATCTAAGTGCTTTAATCACCTTTAATAACTAGTAGAAGAAATAGAAGGATTAGTGCATACTGACAAAACCTAAGCTATACTCTCTCAGCTTATTCTATCATCTTTTATTTATTGTCTTAGTTTAATTAATCATTCTCTCCTCAATCATTATTATTTAATTTTATCGTCTTAAATTCATTAGCTATTTATTACGAAGCTTTTTTGTTAATCCATTTGTATAACACACTAAGTCCTTGAGAACGAATCTGTACTTATCATTAAAACTTGTGTACGACTTGTGATACTTGCAGTGAGTACTGTGTTTAGGTTGGGGTTGTTAGTTGCATATTTTAATATTATATTTTTATCACGCCTTAGTTGACACCAAGTTTTTGGCGTCGCTGCCGGGTACTTGTGTCTCGTTAGCGTGTGGGATTTTAATTTTAGTGTAGTAGTTTTTAGTTATTTTTTCAGATTTATGCTTTTTGTTTGTTTTTGTCATTCTCAGGGTTTAGTGTATGCTCTAGAATCCTGAACGTGAGTTCACAACTTTCAACAAATGCTTTAGAGAAGAACGAGAACAAAGGAAATCCATGTCCCAACAAGAGGAAGAGCTAGTTCCGTGTGAGGATAATCTTAATCTTAACCAGAATGACAATCAACGTCAACAACCAATTCCTCGTGCACCACCACTTATTCCTCCGATACCACCTCTTGGAGATACTAGGAATAATATACGTCTAGAACAAGATCTCCCAGGCTTGGGAGTACCTTTTCGAGTTCAACCTTTAGTTTATCATCCTCCAGAGATCCAAACCATAAAATTCAGGCCCAATCCGGGTATGCTTAGACAATTTACAAGCTTTGGAGTCTATAGTGGTGCAGCAATTCAAGATTCGGTAAGAGCGATTCAGAAGTGCATGCAGGTTCGTGATGTCTATATTACTCTTGGCATTACACACGAGCAACTGTATTGTCATATGTTTCCGTTCTTTCTGACCTGAAAAGCTGGTGATTGACTAGATAGACAACCACCAGGTACACTTAATACTTGGGCAGAACTTAAAGCCGCGTTCTTTAACCGTTTTATCCAAAGAGTATGATATTGAAAGATCAGATTGAGCTAGCTAATTTTCTCCATGAGAATGAAAAAGAAATAGGAGACGCATGGACAAGGTTTCAGCTGAAGTTAGCTAGATGTCCACTTCATGGTTACACCCCATCTTTACAGTTAGCAATGTTTTATCAATGTATTAACGCAGAAAGTAGATTGAGGGTAGATAATTTTGGAAGAGGAGGATTTGTGTCCATGGATCCTACAGAAGTCGCTGAAGGTACGGAACGTATCATAGAAACAGAAAGGAATTGGCCACTTTTGCGAGCTTCTATTACAAATACCGAAGGTACGCTTCGATTGGATACAGAGACTGATAATTCAGCTAAATTAACATCATTATAGAATCAAGTCAAAAAGATAAAACTTGAGAGTCAAAGACATCTGAATTTAGCAGGAACAAATGTAGTGCAAGAAGCACAAGGTTTTCCATAGTGTGAGGTACCGAATCAAACATGGGAAGAGTGTGAAGGAAATCCAACATATGTTTATTTCATATTCAACAAGGGGAATTACCAATTTGGTAACATAAATCATCCGGGTAAGCAGTATTCAAATCCACATGGGGCCGCTAATCAAGGTAACTATCAACCTCGTCCCCAGAATAACTCTTACCAACCAAGAGGTCAGGTCCTTATCAAGGAAATCATAATTTTAACACACCTGCTCATCCACAACAACCTGCCAATGACGCTTATACCGATACTTTAGCTCAGAAGGCTTTACCACAACATCCTCAAGAGGGAGTAGTGGGAGATAAGAAATTAAAGAATTTCATGGATCTAATGACAAGTAATATTCATACACAAAACGAGAAGTTGAGAGAACAAGAGGCTTCAATTAAAATCTTAGGTACACAAATAGAAAAATTGAGTAATGTGTTAACAAATATTGTGGAAGCAAGAGAATTGAAAGACATTGAAAGAGGTGATTCCAATGTTGGGTTCGAAGCTTGTAAGGCAATTTTCCTTGAAATAGAAGAGAAAGAGGAAGTATTGCATGCTGTAGAAATTGTCGTGGAAGTTCTAGTAACTGAAGAAGAACCAACCAAGTCTAGCCCCGAAGACTCTGAATTTTCTGAAGATTCAGATTCATCTGAAAGATCCGAGTTTATAGACCTTCTGAGAGACATGCAAGAAGAAATTAGATCGGTTATTGAACTACAGCTACCATAGCTAAAGAGAAAGAAGCCTCAAAAGAGAAGAAGGAAGAAGTTGCATCTGCTGTGCAAAAAGATAAAGAAAAAGAGAAGGTGGGCTCGCACCTGTTGTTCAAACAATGTCATCATCTATTCCTAAGACAAATACGAAGGTAGACATTGAACTCTAGACATTTGTAGAGGCGTATACTCTTGAAAAGATAAAGAAAAAGAGAAGGTGGGCTCGCACCTGTTGTTCAAACAATGTCATCATCTATTCCTAAGACAAATACGAAGGTAGACATTGAACTCTAGACATTTGTAGAGGCGTATACTCTTGAAAATATTAACCCCCAGATTCTTGAGATTGCGAAGGAAGGGCTTACACCGCAACAAGTATTCACGCAAGTTATTCCAGAGAAAGAAGCGAGTGTAGAAGCCATAAAAGAGACTGTGGCTCATACTGAGAGAGTCTCAAGAAGTGTTGAAAAGGAGTTACCTCTCAAGCTCAAAGATCCCGGGAAGCTTTAATATTCCTATTCAAATCAGTGGTATGCTCAAGATGAAAGCCATGTGTGATGTGGGTTCGAGTGTTAATCTTATGCCAAAATCCGTGTTCGATAGGCTTGGGCTGGAAAAGACAGAAAAAGCTCCCATGAAGTTACAACCTGAGGACAACTTAGTGGCAAAGACATGGGGAACAGTGGAGGACGTTCATGTCCGAACAAGTAATATCACCATCCCTAGTGACTTTGTTATTCTTGATTATCATGCAGATATGAAGGTTCCAATTATACTTGGAAGGCCGTTCTTGGCCACAAGTCAAAGCATCATCAACTTCTAGGAGGGAACATTTACCCTCCGTGCAAAACGTATACGAGACATTCTATGTTTGGGGTAAGATACCAAGGAAGTTAGACCCCACAGTTCCTATCATCCATAACCTTTCACATTACAAAGTCCCAGAAAAAATCCACACAAAACCTGTGGATAGTAGACCAATGAGTGAGTTTGGGGTCGGCCATGAAGTTGTATGGAAAGCCCGCAAACTCGAGAATAAGCCACGAAGTCACAAGGATTCGTGGATGGGACCATTCATTGTCACTGAAGTTGTTTCAGCTAAAGTGATTGAGATCAGGCCCAAGAGGGGCATTAAACGGAGATTAGTAGATGTCCATAGCCTTGCTCGTTGCTTGGGATTCTATATACATTAATCTTGATAGAGGTAATGCGTCTAACTTTGAAAGACGTTAAACAAAAGTGTTGTGCGGGAGACAACCCGTAATTTTTTTTATGTTTTTATGTTTTTAATTTGTTTAGATTAGTTGTTTTTAGTAGGTATTGTAGTAGTGAGAAAGGTATTAGTATTTTTGATGTGTAGGTACTTGAGAAATCGAATAGGGAAAGAAATACGAAAAATTTGGCAAAACTCAACACTCCAGTGCAGTACACCGCACGAGAGTTCTGGTGCACCGCATGTCAATACCGTTACCACGGTTCACAAATCCGGTCCAATGATGAGAAAAAGAGGAGAACCCCGTGTCGTCATTCGTGACCATGGTTCTGGTCAACTCACAGGTCAGGTGCATCGCAGGTTAGAAAAACCGTGACAACGGTTTGTAAATCAGGTATATTGCCGAGACCCATTAATAAAACCACGTCGACAATTCGCGCCCACAGTATGGTCAAAACTTGAGCCCGTACAGCACACGATTCTTCCGGTGCACCGCAGCCCGCCGCCAGATCTAGAAACAAAAGGTTATAAGGAGGGTTTTGAAGAGAAGGTTAGTTATATTACAAAATTTTCAATCCTTAAGCCTCTCTTTCTTCCCCAATACTTCCCTAACTCCATTAAAGATTCTACATACATTCACCATACATCAAAACACTACCCAATCACCATAAATTCACATCCAAATACTTTTCCACATCATTATAAAGAAGATTCAATCACCCAAATCATATCAAAACACCTAGAATCAAAACCCAAAAATTTCCATATCTTACTGGTGTCTCCTTGGGTGTTCTAAAATAACACATCTAAAAAGGCAAGACAAGTACCAAAAGTGTACGGGTCATCCAAGTAATATCCGGTAAACAGGATTTCGATCTCAGGGACGGATTGGATATGACTAAAGTGTTATGCAATAAATGGAAATAGTTGTTTGAATGACAAATAAAAGTAAATGAAATAAATATTTGTTTTGTTTTTGTTCAAGGACTAAAGTGAAAATAAAGTAAAATATTAAACTAACTTAATGCAAATAATGGGACGCAAGAAAATAAAATATGAATGGACGCAAGAATGAGAAATAGTACTTGAGTTTCGCAAGGGTTCCACCGAAATAAACTTAATCAATGCTTCTTTTAAGGGTCGAATTGGTAATTAGTAATAGTCGGGATTCTAGATTCTCCTAACCCCCGTCAAGGTGGACTTAGGAGCTATTCTAGGGTGTTACAAACCCTGTCAGGGCGATTATAATCTACCTTTGAACGTCAAGTTTTCTACCCAATTGGATATAAGGTTAACTAAGTCCGTCAGGATCAATAATTTCTACCTTACGTTTATTACCTATGTCCGTAATTAAACCCCCCGTCAAGATGATCACTTCCCCACCAAAGTGAATAGCTTAATTGCTAATTCCTATGTCTAATTGATCAGATTAAAAGTAGTAAATATTCTCACGATAATAATCAAGATTCTCAAGTACTTAAATGGTTTAGCTCATAATTGAAATACAAACTAAGAAAATAAAATTAAAAGACATCATGTTTTACAGAAAGAAAATTGAATAAAACCTAATTAAGAGGTTGGGTTTGGCTGCGCTTTGCGAAGATGACTTTTGCCATCTCTTAGCTTTCTTCCTTCCTTGCTTCTGACTTGTGGAAATCGAATGCTCTGATGTAATTCTATGAAATGTGTGTAAAAAGGAGGCTAAAGGGTCTATTCATACTTGTGAAAACGGATTAGGGTTTAGGTTAAGAGGATTAGGTCAAATTAAAAGGGTCTTTTAATTCGTGTAACTGGTGTGCAGTAAAACGACTTTAACCTTTGCATCTCAACTCCAAATGGGCTGATTTAACTTGGAGAATCTTCCTAACTCAATAGGCTATCAAACCATGTTTCAAGGCCCAAGGCTAAATCTGCTCCCAAGTAGCCCAAAAACAGCAATCTTTAACAGCCCTTCAGATCTGCAACTTCTTTAATTAAGTTCTTGGAAATTCTTTTCTTTCCTTTAGCTCCTCTACTCGACCTAAGACTTTGATTCTCACTTTTCCTCCTTGTCGTGGTTCTTCATGAATTCATAAACCTACTAACTTTGCACTAAAACAAACAAATTAACGCACAAAAGTTCTAAAAATGCAAATAGTCTAATTCCAAGAGGAGAAAGTGCAATATGACGATATAAGCGTAAAAGTCTATCAAATAAGTAAAATATTCACCTAAAATTATGTCTCCTAAGGGCTAATATTTAGAACAAATAGGGAGACATCAAGACCCCAAACTCAAACCTTTGTCGTTCCGACAAAGTAAAATAAAAAGAAAGGCCTTTTAGGTGAATGCAGAAGGTAGAATCTAGAAAATACACCCAAAGCACAACTTAAAACAAATCTCATATAGTATGATCTAGGAATTAATACACACGTACACATATCATGCAAAATCAAACACAAAATAATATCAATCCAAAATTAATTTAACAATGCTAGAAGGTTACGCTTAGTACTCATCTCAAGATGGTGGCTATAGGGTGTTCATCGATCCTTACTTGCTTTGAACGCTCCACTTAGGATACTCCCTATTAGCTGAATCACATACTCACTATGTATCTAGGAATCACGAGGTCTTTACGATTTTAATATAGGCTTAGGGACGGTATGATATGTATATTTGGTAAATTTGAAGTGAGCTTTTGGCTCTCTCCTCACTTACCATCAACAAACTGTCCAAGAGCTTGAGTTTACACTCGATTATGTTCTCACTCAACCCATACGACGCATTATTTTAGCGTCCCCAGATTAACCCAATAAGCACTAAAGATGATCACATAAAAATTTCCTCTTTGCCGGTCCAAATATATGTATTCTTTTCATATGAAATTTATTTTTTTTCTCTTTTTTTTATTTTTTATAGCCATGACTCTCTTTTTGATGTTGAGATATCATGCTATTTTTTTCATAAGATTTTTTTTCTTTTCGTAACTTTTCAATTTTTTTTTTTACTTTACTCTTACCCCGACAAAGGGTTACAATATAATCACTGTGAATCATCATAACAATAGAACAGAGCACAATTGATAAGCTCCAAAAATCCCAACCCAGTGTAAATTCTCGTAATAGTGGACCCACCACCCAAACTCAAGATCAAGACAAGAAGTCTCAGGATCGTGATTCAAGTGCAGGTCATATGGAAATGCCTAGTAAACTAAAGGGATATTGGCTTATAATGTGGCGACAAAAGAAAGGCTTAAAGGCTAAAAGTTTGGCTAAGAATGATATAATTAAATTTAGGTATAGAAGGCCAAAAAGGATTCGAAGGGCTAACAAAAGAACTGCCCTTATCATTTTCCTATTTACACAGCTTGCCTCTGGTTCATACCTAAGTGGGTTCTCTACTCATTCAGATCTCACGTTCTACAAACCACTCATTTTCCTTAAGCACAAGTTTACTTCTTTTGCATTGTTCATTAATTTTTCCTATCAATTACCTCATGTTTGCATGCAACCTAAGTGCGTTTTACACTAACTCTTAAAGTCAACTATTTTCTATCATAAATTCATAAAAATCATGCTTGATGGGGACATTTATAATACTCTACAGTCAAACGCAACCCTTAGGTTAATTTTATTGAAAGCATGTAAAACACAAAAAATTGGGATGAGGCAACGAACCCCACCCCAAACTAAAAAATGAGTCGTGTCCCCACGACTCGAAAAAGACTCAATAAATCATATAAAAAATAAAACAAATGAGAAAAGAATAGGAAAACGTATTTGAACCAGCACGAAGCTGGTATCCATGGTTGCATGTCGGTTGAACTCCTCTTGTTGCGTAGGTGGCATGTTGAACATTGCTCAGTCCACGTAATATGTCTTGCTTGAGCTCCAACTCTTTTGTGATTTTTCCTATGGTTGTCAACACCTCTTCATGTTTATCCACCACAATTTTCATTCTTTCAACTACATATTTCAACACCAAAAGTAATAAGAGGATCTTCAACTTCTTCTTCCTCTTCATGGTATTCTTGACCTCCCAATCTTCGTCATCTCAATGATCCCCAAACTCAAAACTTCAAATATTCTAAAACTAGAGAAGGGTTTTGAAATTTGATGTTTTGAGGATTTGTAATGAATGAGTATGGTGATCTATGAGATGGGTAATGAATATGTAGTGGATTTGGGAATGTTTAATGAATACGAACAAAGCTTCGATGAAGAGGCTTAAGGTTGAAGGAGAAGATTTCTTGATGTTCTTGAATGATTGTGGTGTTAGATGTGTGTTTAGAATGGATTAGGAGGAAAGATTGAATGTTCTTGGGTGTTGTAGTGGTGTGGTGCATGTATATAATGGGTTAGGGGTCGTTCATAATGAAATCTTGCAGGAGTGGCTAGGTTAAAAAGGAGAAAACTAGGTTTTCCATAAGGTTTGGTAAGTTTCCCGTTGGTCGGGCCGGCATACTGGTCAGATGACCGGCTAGCCGGTCCCAGACCGCGTCGGAATTCTCCACTCGGCAGAAAACCTGTGTCAGACACCCGTGGCGTCGCGTTCTTTTTTTTTCTTTCTTCCGACACTACGGGCCGGCATACCGGTCAGATAACCGGCTAGCTGGTCCTGTAAAGGTAGCTTCGTCAAAAACTCGTGACCACTATATTTCTTCGCCGGCATACCACTCTCCTGTCCGGTATATTGGTCAGGCCCTTGATTTTTTTTCTTCCTCTCGGCCATAACCCGATCCGTAAACCTGTGGTCACTGGTTTTCCCACCGGCTTACCAGTCAGGCTCTGCATATTTTTTTTGTTCCTTAGCACCCCAATCTCAATTCCTGTACTATTCAACACATCACCTTTCGCATTTCTTTAAATGTAGACACTAAGACTCGACAATTACTTATAATTATACACTAGGAATTGAAATACATAAAGCAATAAACCAATATACAATTGAAATAACTTTTGTTTAACGTCGTTAAGCTCGACGGGTTACCTCTCGCATCTATTCAGCTTCAAGGAGGTACATGACCTCCCCAGGATGTGAATCCACCATGCGATTAGTATCCTCGCCTCCATGATAAATTTTCAATCGATGACCATTCACGATAAAGGTGCGGTTCTCGATTGGGTGCTCAATCTCTATAGCTCCATGAGGCGTAACTTTGGTCACAATGTAAGGACCAGACCACTTCGATCTCAACTTACCCGGATAATTACTGAACTTGGAGTTGTATTCCAGGACCTTCTATCCAACTTCAAACTTCTTCACACGGATACAATTATCATGCCATCTCTTAGTATTCTCCTTATAGAGTTTAGCGTTTTCATAGGCATGTAACCGAAACTCATCAAGTTCATTCAATTTCATCATACGATTCTTACTGGCCAAAGTAGGATCTAAATTCAACTGCGCTATCGCCCAATATGCACCTAATTCAAGTTAAGAGGTAAGTGACAAGCCTTACCATAAACCATATGATACGGAGATGCACCAACACGAGTTTTGAATGCAGTACGATAAGCCTATAAAGCATCATCTAACTTCATTGACCAATCTTTTCTTGTAGAACCAACAGTCTTTTATAGGATAGATTTTACCTCTTGATTTGAAACCTCGGCTTGTGGATGATACGCGGTAGATACACGATATCTTATCCCATTCTTTTCTAAATCTGTCTTCAGATATTTGTTCACAAAGTGTGAACCTCCATCACTGATAATAACTCTGGGTATGCCATGTCTAGTGAAAATATGAGACTTCAAAAATTTAATCACTACTCGCGAATCATTTGTTGGTAGAGCTACAACCTCTCCCCATTTAGACATGTAATCAACAACTAATAGGATGTATTGATTTCCATTGGATGGTACAAAGGGAACCATGAAATCAATGCCCCAAACGTCAAATATTTCTACTTCAAGAACATTAGTACGTGGCATTTCATCCCTCTTTGATATATTACCAGTAAACTGGCATCTATGACACTTCTTAAAATACTCGTGACAATCCTTATGCAATGTAGGCCAATAAAAACTAGATTGTAATACTTTAGCAGCTGTGCGGTCGCCCTTGAAATGTCCTCCATAGGGTGAATCATGACAACCTGCAACTACTGATAAAACATCTTTCTCAGGTATACATCTCCTTACCATCTGATCACTACACACTTTGTAGAGGAAAGGATCCTCCCAAAAGAACTGTTTAGCACGACTTATCAATCTCTTCTTATCATGTGACGTGGCTCCTTCGGAAAAGTTACCACTTACAATAAGATTCGCAATGTCTGCGTATCACGGAGCAGCATTATATACTGCAAATAAACTTTCATCGGGGAATTCTGCATTAACTAAGTCAGGACTACTATTCGACTCAGAACCTTCATGACGAGACAAATGATCTGCAACTTGATTATCACACCCCTGTCTATCTCGAATCTCTAAATCAAACTCTTGTAGCAATAAGACCCATCTGATCAAACGTGGCTTAGAATCTTTCTTCTACATAAGGTACTTAATAGCGGAATGATCGGTAAATACAACAATTTTTGCCCCAAGGAGATAGGAATGAAATTTGTCAAAGGCATAAACAACCGCTAAAAGTTCCTTCTCAGTTACCGTATAATTAATCTGAGCACTAGTGAAGTTCTTACTCGCATAGTAAATAGAGTGAAATACCTTATATTTTCTCTGACCCAACACCGCACCCATAACTACATCACTAGAATCACACATAACTTCAAAGTGAATCTTCCAATCAGGTATTAACACAATTGGCGCAATAATAAGTTTCTCTTTAAGCTCTTGAAACGCCTTTATGCAAGCTTCATCAAAAAGGAATTTGGTGTCCTTTTCGAGTAAGTTACACAAAGGTTTTGAAATCTTGGAAAAATCTTTGATAAAAAGGCGATAAAATCCAGCATGGCCTAGAAAACTCCTTACCCCTTTTACAAAAACAGGAGCGGGAAGAGTTTTGATAACCTCAATCTTCGCACGACCACCTTCTAAACAAGCGCTCGATACCTTGTGTCCCAACACTATACCTTCGCGTACCATAAAATGGCATTTCTCCCAGTTCAAGACCAAATCGGTTTCCTTGCATCTAATTGATACTTTCTCTAGATTCTGCAAACAATCATCAAAGTTATCTCCAAAAACAGAAAAATCATCTATAAATACCTCAAGGAATCGATCAATCATATCTTCAAATATTGCCATCATGCAATGTTGGAAAGTGGCAGGTTCATTACATAACCCAAAGGGAATGGACATGTGAATGTGGTTTTATATTGGTCATCTGGATCTACGCATATCTGGCTGTAACCTGAATAACCATCTAAGAAACAATAATATTCTCTACCTGCTAGTTTGTCCAACATCTGATAATGGGAGCGGGAAATGGTCCTTTCTAGTAGGCTTGTTCAACTTACGATAGTCCATACACACTCTCCAACCAACTACGGTCCTCGAAGGTATGGCTTCATTCTGATCATTTAAGATGGTGGTGATACCACCCTTCTTCGGTACACACTGAACTGGACTTACCCAATCACTACTAGCTATGCGGTAGATGATCCCCGCATCTAGTAGCTTAATCACTTCTTTCTTGACCACCTCTTTCATTGCAGGCATCAACCTTCTCTGTCCTTCAATTGAGTGTGAGCTGTCATCCTCTAGAATGATCTTGTGTTGGAAATAGGAGGGGATAATACCTTTGATATCAGCAATAGTCCATCCTATCGCCTCTTTATTGGCTCTTAGTTCACGCAATAGTTTGTCTTCTTGAGGACCTGTTAAAGTAGCTGAAACAATAACAGGTAAAGTGTTATTAGCACCTAAATATGCATACCTCAAGTGTGACGGAAGTGGTTTCTCTTCTAACTTTGGGGTAGACTCAATAGATGGTTTCTTTTGAGGTTCAATCTCCCCTGCATCTCGTAATGCTTCATAGGCTAAACGCCTATACTTTGGATTCTCAGAATTAGGAGCTGCCACTGTTTCAACAAGCTCTTCCATCATCTCAGGTAAATCAAGTGTTAACGCAGCCTGCAAGATATCATCATAGTTAAAACAATCAAATACCTCTTGCGTGGCGTGTTTGGCTATACCATTCGGAAACAATCTCTTGGAACATCTGGAAACTTCATAGCTCTAAACACATTAAACTTCACCTCCTCGTCTTGGATTCTCATGGTTAATTCTCCATTTTCTACATCAATTAAAGTACGCCCTGTGGCTAGGAATGGTCGTCCCAAAATGATGGGGACATTCCTATCCACGTCGTATTCAAGAATATCAAAATCAACGGGAAAAACTAAAGTACCAGCCTTGATGAGGACATCTTCGATTCGTCCCTCAGGATGCATGAGGGATCTATCTGCCATTTGTAGGACCATAGAGGTAGGTCTCATATCCCCCATCTTCAACTTATAAAAAATTGATTTGGGCATGAGATTAATACTCACGCCCAAATCGCGTAAAGCTTTTCCTTTCCACTCATTACCAATCGAAATCGGAAGCGTAAAACTCCCAGGCTCAAGTAGCTTAGGTGGAAACTTACTTTGACAAATGGCACTACACTCTTCTGGTAATACTACCATTTCATTATCACAATATGGTCTCTTGTTGGTGAGGTCCTTTTTCAAGAACTTCACATACTTAGGCATGTATTTAATGACCTCTAATAACGGAATGTTAACATTGAGACCTCTCACCCTATTCAGAAATCTTTGATATTCAGCCATATTCCCTTTTTTCTTAACTCTTGAGGGGAAAGGTGGAGGAGGACGAGTTTCTACAACAACTTTCTTTTTCAGAACTTCCGAAATCTTCTCCACTTTTACCACTTCAGGTTCTTTGTCTTTCTCTTCCACCTCCTCCAACGGTTTTTCTTTTCTAGTTACTTCTTTTTCTTTCATAACCGGGAAAGGTGGTGGTTGCAATTTCTTACCACTTCTTGTAGTGATCGCATTACAATCCTCCCTTTGTTTAGGAATTTCTGTGTCACTTGGGAGTTGGCCATGGCCTTGAACATTTAAGGAATTTGCGATCTTTGATATTTGATTCTCTAAGATTTTCAACGAAGCGGTATGTGAGTTTAACGTTTCCTCCATCTTGTTTTCTTTAACGGTTGTGGTGTCTATGAATCGAGATAACTGATCTTCAAGTATGGATGACTTACTATTAGCATTGGATATGTATTGTGTCAAGGTAAGTGCTAAATCATTTGCGGTGATTGCGCCTTCTTGAGGTCGAGAGGGAAGCGCCTTTTGAGCTACCGTATCGGAATAGGCTTCATGATCGGCTCTAGGTTGGTTCCCTTGGTATTGGTTTTGCGACTTAAACTGGTGATTGTTCCCATGAGGCCTTTGTTGATAGGTTCCTGGATTGGCTGCTCCATGTGGATTCGAATATTGAAAGCCTGGATGATTCCTATTTTGATTTCCATACCCTTGACCACCTGAATAATTATTACCTCGATGTTAAACGAAACATACGAATTCTGGGTTATTAGCACATTCCTCCCAGCCATGATCATCTGCCCCACAACTAGGACATATCTCTGGTTCATTTACCACATTTACATTAGCTTTACTCGACATAGTTATCTGTTTAAGCTTGTTATCAAGTGCGGCTATCTTAGTATTCAAGGTTGTTTCTTCTTCTAGATTAAAAGTACCTTTTTTGGAAACTCTAACTGCTGATCTCGAAGGCTGCCAACTCATTTCATTTTTTACAATTATCTCCATAATAGCTAGAGCTTGATTGGATGTTACCATCATGAGGCCACCTTAACACATAGTATCTATTTTCTCTTTTGCGGCTTCATCTAAACTTTGATAAAATATACCAAGCTGTAACTCAAGTGAATACCCATGTAATGGGCATTTTTGTAATAAAGATTGAAAACGAGTCCACGCAACACCTACAGTTTCTCCTCTCTCTTGACGGAAACTAGCAACATCTAACTGCCCACTAAGCCTAACACTTTGAGGATAATACTTGTCGAAAAAAGTTGTCTGAAGTTGGTCCTAAGTCAAAATCTCATCATGTGGTTGCTGATCATTTCACTCACTAGCTCCTCCGGTGAGGAAAAACAGAAACATATGAAAGTACATTTTTTCTTGGGTTACTCCAGGTTTGACATATGCATCACAAATTTGCATAAACTTATACATAGCTCGAATAGGATCTTCACGACCTACACCACTATACTGTCCAATATTTGTAAAGTGATCAATTATACCCGCATCTGGTCTGAATCAAATTCCTTGAATAGCGGGAGGATGGAGTCCAAGTGGTGGTAAACGGAAAGGTCTATAGTTGTTAGGTTGGAAGAGTTGCGACCCATCATCTTGAAATTCTACACCATTATCGTTAAGTGGTTGTGGACCTCCCGGAGGAATTGGGAATTGAGCATTTTGGGTGGAATTGGTAATACTGGAGGAACTATCAGAAGACCGTTTTCATCCAACTGAATTCCGGGATATTCAACATTATGAACATTTTAATCTGCCATTTCTTCTTCTAACCTTGCTTTTTCTCTTGCTTCTCTGTCTCTCTTGTTCTTAGCTCGGACTAGTCTCTCGGGATCCGAGAGCATACACCAAACCTGTAAAACCTGAGAAGAGGCAAAACAAAGAAAAGCGTAAAATTTAAAAAATAAAATAAACTAAAAATAACAACTAAAACACTTACGGATAACACCGTGGTCACACACTACCGTCCCCGGCAACGGTGCCAAAAACTTGGTGTCTCCTTGTGTGTTCTAAAATAACACACCTAAAAAGGCAAGACAAGTACCAAAAGCGTACGGGTCATCCAAGTAATATCCGGTAAACAGGATTTCGATCTCAGGGACGGATTGGATATGACTAAAGTGTTATGCAATAAATGGAAATAGTTGTTTGAATGACAAATAAAAGTAAATGGAATAAATATTTGTTTTGTTTTTGTTTAAGGACTAAAGTGCAAATAAAATAAATATTAAACTAACTTAATGCAAATAATGAGACGCGAGAAAATAAAATATGAATGGACGCAAGAATGAGAAATAGTACTTGAGTTTCGCAAGGGTTCCACCGAAATAAACTTAATCAATGCTTCTTTTAAGGGTCGAATTGGTAATTAGTAATAGTCCGGATTCTAGATTCTCCTAACCCCCGTCAGGGTAGACTTAGGAGCTATTCTAGGGTGTTACAAACCCCGTTCGGGCGATTATAATCCACCTTTGAACGTCAAGTTTTCTACCCAATTGGATATAAGGTTAACTAAGTCCGCAAGGAGCAATAACTTCTACCTTACGTTTATTACCTATGTCCGTAATTAAACCCCCCGTCAAGATGATCACTTCCCCACCAAATTGAATAGCTTAATTACTAATTCTTATGTCTAATTGATCAGATTAAAAATAGTAAATAATTTTACGATAATAATCAATACTCAATTGCCCAATTCGAATTAAATTATGAAAATCCCAAATCAGAAAACATTAATTAAATTAATTGGGGCTCAACCCATGTAGCGATTCTCAAGCACTTAAATGGTTTAGCTCATAATTGAAATACAAACTGAGAAAATAAAATTAAAAGACATCATGTTTTACAGAAAGAAACTTGAATAAAACCTAATTAAGAGGTTGGGTTTGGCTGCGATTTGGAGAAGATGACTTTCTCCAGCTCTTAGCTTTCTTCCTTCCTTGCTTCTGACTTGTGGAAATCAAATGCTCTGATGTAATTCTATGAAGTGTGTGTAAAAAGGAGGATAAAGGGTCTATTTATACTTGTAAAAACTGATTCGGGCTTAGGTTAAGAGCATTAGGTCAAATTATAAAAAGCCCAAGCCCATCTTCACTTTTAATTCCTGTAACTAGTGTGCATCCTTTAGTAAAACAGCTGAAACTTTTGCATCTCAACTCCAAATGGGCTGATTCAACTTGTAGAATCTTCCTAACTCAATAGGCTATCAAACCATGTTTCACAGCCCAAGGCTAAATCCGCTCCTAAGTAGCCCAAAAACAGCAATCTTTAACAGCCCTTCAGATTTGCAACTTCTTTAATTAAGTTCTTGGAAATTCTTTTCTTTCCTTTAACTCCTCCACTCGATCTAAGACTTTAATTCTCACTTCTCTTCCTTGTAGTGGTTCTTCATGAATTCATAAACCTACTAAATTTTCACTAAAACGAACAAATTAACGCACAAAAGCTGTAAAAATGCAAATAGTCTAATTCAAAGGGGAGAAAGTGCAATATGACGAAATAAGCGTAAAACTCTATCAAACAAGGCAAATATTCACCTTAAATGATGTCTCCTAAGGGCTACTATTTAGAAAAAATAGGGAGACATCACTTACCCAACAATTTCTTAGATCCATACCAATCAAGAAAGAGTTCATCCTACCCACATAGAGATTTATCACCCGTACACCTTTCCTAGCCCAAGCAACACTTGTTCAACCTAAAATCAAGGGTTACAAATTTCAAGAGTGTTCAAAGCTTTGAGTTGGAGGTCAATTGAGATGATGAAAAGAACAGAAACATTATCTACCGTTAGGGAGATGAAGAAAAATCAAAGTAAGGTATTGGGTTCTATTAAGAAGAAATCAATTGAGAAAAGTTCAAGTTCTAGTGTCCAAAAAAGGGTAAAACAGGTCAAGAGAATAGAGGAAAGCTAACTGTGGTAAATTCAAAAGGCAAAAAGGTTTCAACTTTCATAAGAAAGACACCACAACCTCTACAAATCGAGAGTCCTATGCCCGATATTAATGAAGCTGAAAAGGCTTTGTTAGCTTCCACAAAGAAACACTTTCCGGATTTGCCCTTTGCTTATGAGAGAGTATTTGAAAAATATCTTGGAGATTCTTAGAGATGGGAGATAGATTGGGTTGGTCTACATTCATGTTGCGAAGATCGAATTTATGTTTAGAGTTAGTGTCCAATTTCTATTTAGGCCTCTTTAGCCGAGACTATGAAGGTCGTGTTCCAGTTAGAGGCAAGTTAGTTCCTTTTACAGTTGAAGAGATTCGAAACCACTTCCAATTCAAGAAATTGGTGGGACCATGTAAGTTCAGAGAAGCGGTTGAAAGGATCAAGACTTTCGATTGGTATAAACTTTTTAGCATGTTTTAGATAAGGAGAAAGTGAAATCACATAAGGGAGAACTGAAGGCACCTTGGCCTTACAAAATATCTTCAAGTGGATACTTGGTACAATTTTCTTACACCAAACACCTTTGGAAACACGTGAACTTCGGATTTGACTAAGAAAAACACAATCTTTTTGAATTGTATTTTAAGAGGGGAAGAAGTAGATGTGGCACAGTTTATCTTTGAGGAGGTGATGCGATTTTCAGTCTCTTCTACTTCGTTATTTAATTTGAAATATCCTACTATGAGCACGTGTCTTGTGAGAAAAGAGAATGTGATACCGGGTGAAAAAGGAGAAACTATTGTATAAGATGAGAAATAATATTGATAATACTTGGATCAAGACAATTTTGAGAGGAGAAGGAGCTACTAAACATCCACAATTAAGCGAAGAGGATCGTATTTGGAAAGAAAAGGTAGAGGAGCGATTGAATAAAGTTGAAGCAGCTCAAACTTTCTTAGCCGAAGATATGGCACAAATCAAATCTAATCAGGTGCACATCATGACACTCCTTGAGAAATTAAAGCGCGATTTAGCGAAACATCCAATAAATCGTATCCTAGATGTCGATAATGCGAGGCAATAGACTCAAGAGTATTTTCTCTTTCTTCCTTACCATTTATGTATATGTCTTATCTGCTTATTTTAATTTATTTTTAGAGTCTTTTTCGAGTCGTGGGGACACGTCTCATTTTTTGAGTTTGGGGTTTTGGGATTCGTTGTCTCTTATCTCCATTTTTATGTGATTTTACTATTTTTAGGATACATGGGAATTAGATGTAGAGTGTGTTTAATAGCTTAAAAGCATAAGCTTAGTGATTTAATGATATCAAGTAGTATGTTTATGAGTTGTTTGATTTTGTATGCTTTGAGTATTTACAGGAAATACACATTGATAGTAAAGAAAAGATTAGTAAGAAATGCAGTAGAAGTATGTTTAATCTTAGGGCGCCTTGAGGGGTGTGTAGGCCGTGAGATCCGAGCTAGTTAATAAACCCATTTGATGAACGTGCTAAAGGTAAGAGAATAACGAAATTGCATAGTTCAGAAAGTGATTAAGGCGGTTCTTTGATAAGCCCCTTGTTGCCTTTTACCTTGATGTCCATTTATTATAGTTATATCCTTCTGATGTCTCCCTAATTGTTCTTATTTAAGACCCTTGGGAGACATCATTTTTTATGTTTAATTGAATATTTTGATAGACTTTTGAGTTAAAAATGCAATAATCCGGATTTCCTATTTTATTTCTAGTATTTTTAATTTATTAAACTTTTGCGCGTAATCTTGTGTATTTTAGTGAAAAGTTTGTAGGTTTTGAATATTAGTTAGGAGAGGAATCCGAGAAGAAAGTCAAAGATCGTGATATGGAGTCAAAGCTTGAAGATAAATCCCGAAAATAATTATATTTTGGAGCTGCAAATCTGGAAAACAGGCAAAATTGTCTGATTTCGAGGCACTTAAGAGTTGATTTAACCGCTGACCTTTGAAGATATTATGTTCCTTATCGAGTTACGGAAATTTAGCAAGTGATTTCAGATCAATCGGAGTTATAACGAATCGGGTAGAGCTGTTTTAGTGGAGGTGGTGCAGCAGTTACGGGATTTTGGGCTTAGAAAACGGACTTGGGCTTTTAATTAGTAACTTAAACTTAAGACCAAGGCTTAATCCGTTTTTCTTATTATAAAAGGAGCTTTAGACTTCTATTTTACATACAACTCATTATTTATAAGCAGAAGCATCAGAGAGAAGTCAACGAAGGAAGAAGAAGAAAGCTGTAGAGCTGGAGAGTGTCTATATCTCCATTTTCAGCCAAATCCAATTCCGAAAATTAGGTTTTTCTTATTTTTAATTCTGCAAAACACTATGAATCCTATTTCTTTTAATTTATTTTTATTTTCTATTAGCATGAGCTAATTCCTTTTTAGTACTTGAGAATGCATAACGGGTGAATCCCTATTCCGTTGAATTTCATATGTTTGAATTTGGGTTTTAAATAAATTAAATCGAATTGGGTCTTTTACATTATTTTGTAATTTGATATTATTTACTGTTTTTGGAGTCATGAACTAAGAACAGGTGTTAGTATCTAGGCTATTCCACATATGTGGCGTGTGGATCATCCTGACGGAGGGTTTAGGTATGGACTTAATTACTCAATATAAAATAGAAACTATTTGACTCTGACGAGCGTAGTTAATTTTAGGGCCAATGAGGTAATTTATCTTAATCCTTCGAAAGTGGATCATATTTATCCTGACGGGACTAGTGACACTCTAGAATAGCCTTGTAGTCCACCCTGATGGGGGTACAAGGATTATTGAATCCCGACCAATGTCAATTGACCAATTTGACCCTTAAACAATATATGTTATGAAATAGAATTAATAGGATCCCTTGCGTTTCTCAAGTACAACCTTCTCATATTTGCGTCTTATTATTTATTTGCATTTTTACTTTAGTTTTCCATACTTAGGATTAATACAAACCAATCAATCAATCAATCATTATACCTTTTATTTGCTTTCATAAGTGCAACCTTACTTGATAAGCATTGTAGTTAACCAACCGTCCCTGCGAACGATCCTGTTATCACTATTATTACTTGGGACAACCGTACACTTGCGGTTGTGGTTCAATTACTTATTGCATTTATTTTAGAACACACAAAGGACCACCAAGTTTTTGGCGCCGCTGCCGGGGACGCTAGCGTGTGACCGCGGTGTTTATCCTTTAGTGATAGTTGCATTTATTTTTATTTTTATCAGTTTTACGCTTTTTGTTTGTTCAACTTTTTCAGGTTTTTTGGTTTGGTGTATGCGAAGGAGACTCCTTAAGGATCTAGAGCCATCACCTCCGATCCTTAATAATCCAGAATCATTAATCAGACTTGCTAACAAGAGAAGAAGAGAACAAGAAGCTAGAGAAGTAGAAGAATTAGCGAACAGAATGAATAATATCAATATTAATAATCAAGGGAACCCAGGAGTTCAACTAGACGAAAATGGTCAACCAATAGCACCTCCTGGAATTCCTAACCTTCCGATCACACCTGTCATTCCTAATCCTCCAGTCCAAATTCAAATAGCCGATCCATGGTTTCTTACCGGTCCAGTAGAAGAACCATTCCTTGCCCCTGCTCTTGGGATTGGCCCAGCTAATATCGATGTTCCGAGATTCCGCCCTGATCCGGGTATGCTAGCTTAATTTCAGATTTTCAAAAACTTTCGTGGCAAGCCCGGAGAAGACCCATTTCGCGCGGTACAAAATTTATGCAGATTTGCGATTCATACATCACGCAAGAGGTAACAAGGGAGCAAATGTATTATGCTACATTCAGATTTTTCTTAATAGATGGAGCGAGTGAGTGGCATGATTCGCAAGAGTCAGGGAAGATTACGAATTGGGAGCAGTTACAGGCTGCGTTTTTCGACAGGTATTATCCGTCCAACATGAGGTTAGATGCTTAACTTGAGTTAACACATTTCAAACAAGAATATGATGAAGCATTGGGTAGAAGTTGGTCGAGATTTCATAAATGTTTACGAAGAGTCCCTAATCATGACCTTTCAGAACAACAACAAATGAAGATTTTCTATAATGGTCTTGATGGGAGTTCGAGGAAAAATTTAGATTTGTTGTGTGGTGGTGCATTTTTACGAGTTCAACCGTAAGAACACCAGTTAAGGGAGGATTTAATAATGTCAACGTTGAAGAAAAGTTCAACTCCTTAGAGAACAAGATACAAACCACACTAGAACAACAGTTGAGACAACTTACTTTAGCCGTGAAAGAGGGTTTTTTGAATAAGAGAGTTGAGGTAAAGGTTGCGCAAGAAGTGTATGGATGCGAGTTTTGTGGTGTGAATGATCACGATTGGGAGAATTGTCAGAATAATCAAGAGTCCGTGATGTTTGTCTCCAATAGAGGAAACTTTAATTCGAGTGGTAATGGATATCAGCCTAACAGAAACCATCCTGGGTTTCAATACTCAAATCCTAGTGGGGCAGCCAATCCTACATACGCATATCATCCGCGTCCCCAAGGTAACAACTTCAATCCAAGACCACATAATAATTATCAAGGACGACAGAATCAAGGAAACTATGTTCAGAGACAAGCTCATCAAGACAGTTATAACGAAACCATGAACCAAAAAGCCTTACCCGCTCAACCACAATAAGGTGTACTTAGCCTTCAGAAAACCGTTGAAAACCTAATTGCTATCGAGACGCAAGCTATTCAGAATCAACAAGCGTCTGACGCAAACATTAAACTATTAGAGAATCAGCTGGCTCAAATCACAAAACAACTTAATCAGCGTCCACAAGGGCAACTCCCCAGTGACACTGAAAATCCAAGACAACATGAAGATTGCAAAGTTGTTACTCTCAGAAGTTGTAAGAACCTCCCTCCACCTCCTTTTCCAGTTATGAAAGAGAAAGAAGTTCCAAGAAAAGAAAAGGATGTGATTGAGAAAGAGAAAGATGTTGAAGTTGAAGAAATAGAGAGACCGATTGAGATTCCGAAGAAGAAAGATGATGTTATAAATCGCCCTCCTCCACCATTTCCATCTCGAGTTCAGAAAAAGGGTGATTTGCCAATTTTCAAAAGTTCTTTAATAGACTGAGAGGCCTTAGTATTAACATTCCGTTGTTGGAAGCCATCCGAGATATTCCCAAGTACACGAAGTTTTTGAAGAGAGCCCTCACTAACAAAAGGCCATACTGTGATAATGAGATGATTGGTCTTCCTGAAGAATGTAGTGCTATTTGTCAGAGTACATTGCCTCCAAAGTTACTTGATCCTGGGAGTTTCACAATTCCGATATCGATTGGAGAAGAATGGAAAGGTAAAGCACTATGTGATTTGGGTGCAAGCATCAATCTTATGCCCAAATCGATCTTTTATAAGCTAAAAATTGGAGAAGCAAGACCTACCTCTATGGTCTTGCAAATGGCGGATCGATCTCTTGCACATCCAGAAGGCCGAATTGAAGATGTCCTTGTTAAGGCAGGTACGTTAGTATTTCCCGTCGATTTTGTTATACTTGAGTATGACGCGGATAGGAATGTCCCCATTATTTTGGGAAGACCATTCCTAGCCAAGGGGCATACATTGATTGATGTAGAAAACGGTGATTGACGATGAGAATCCAAGACGAGGAAGTCAAATTTAATGTGTTCCGAGCTATGAAGTTTCCAGATTCTCAAGAAGATTGCTTTCGAATGGATGTAGTTGAGCAGGCGACGCAAGAGGTATTTGATTGTTTTAATTATGATGATATCTTGCAGGCCGCTTTGACATTAGACCTACCTGAGATGATGGAAGAGCTTGCCGAAACAGTGGCAGCTCTTAATTCTGAGAATCCAAAGTATAGGTGTCCAGCCTATGAACCTGTGAGAGAACCGGGGGAGGTTATTCCTAAAAAGATGCCCTCAATTGAATCTCCTCCGGAATTGGAAGAAACGCCATTCCCAGCACACTTGAGGTATGCGTATATAGGTACTAATGAAACTCTACCTGTTATTGTTTCAGCAAATTTAACAGGTCCTTGAGAAGATAAACTCTTGTGTGTGTTAAGAGACAACAAAGAGGCGATAGGTTGGACAATTGCTGACATCAAAGGCATTAGTCCCTCCTATTGTCAACACAAAATCATACTTGAAGACGATAACGCATGCTCAGTTGAAGGACAAAGGAGATTAATGCCCGCTATGAAGGAGGTAGTGAAGAAGGAAGTTATCAAGCTGTTAGACGCGAGGATTATTTATCCCATCTCGAGTAGTGAATGGGTGAGTCCAGTTCTGTGTGTGCCGAAGAAAGGAGGAATCACAACAATTCTTAATGATCAAAATGAAGCGATTCCTTCAAGAACGGTAGTTGGTTGGAGAGTTTGTATGGATTATCGTAAACTGAACAAGGCCACCAGAAAGGATCATTTCCCACTTCCTTTCATTGATCGAGACGACACAACTTTGAGTTGGGGGTATTGATGTTTCCCGATTTGTGATATAATAATCTAGGTTGGAGACATCATTTTAGGTGTATTCAAGTATTTAATTATAGATTATTGTTCATATTTTAATAAATTCTTATATCTTGTCTTAATTTGATGAATTATTATTTCTAGAGCATATTTGGTTTAATTTGTGTGTTAATATGAAGCTTTAAAGATATATGAAAATTAATTAGATGTAAAATCAATTCTAAAGAGATAAGGAAAGAAGATATGGAAGGAACTAAGAGATAAAAGGAAGTAGAGATAAAATAAGAAGGGAAAAGCTGCCAAGTAAATTTGAAATTCTGCAACCACGTCCACTAAAGTGAAGATAACTTCAAATTGTGTAGTAATTTGGATGATCAATCAAAATAGAAAGTATCGATCTTTTCTATTCGGTCATTTTAATATAATGTAGGCAAAAATCGGACAAATAACGAATGAGGTACGACCAGAACAAGACAACAACATTTATCCTATCTCCTATATTTTAGGAAACGAATTTGAATTCGAAAAGGAGTCCAATTATTTGTCTTTTCTTAACACCTATAAATATACCCTTTAACCATTGTAAACATGTCCCTTCCTCTCTTTAACTAGTCCTTAATATTATTCATCATATAAGTCATTCAAGAGAAGCAAGTTGACAGTATATATCTTTATTTTAGTTTTATTCTTTCTAGAATGAACTAATTTTCCCATAGCTTGGGTTTTGCATATGTATAATCTTTGAATTCTATTTTATTCTATTTTCTTCTATCTAAGTTTGTTTGGGAAAACATTTTTAAATTGATTTTAGCTTCTTAATCATATATTTGTTTTATGTGCTTTGATTTATTTCCAGTAGTAATCATGATCACGTTAGGATTGTCTTGATAGTAGTTAGATGGTTACCCGGAAGGGGTGTCTAATTGTTAAAATAATCACATAAGCATCTAGTGTGCGGTAGTGATCCAGAAGGGCTTGCCTAACTAGATAGTCATTAGGGTTTGAGATTTATCACCGATCATTGCGCAGGGTCCCCTTACCCAAGTCCCCTGGTAATTGTTAGGTCGCCACCTAAGTCCACCCGAAGGGGGTTAGGAGGAATATAGAATCCTGACTACTTATTTAAGAGCTTTAATCACTCTTATTAACTAGTGGAATAAATAGAAGGATTAGTGTATACTAGCAAAACCTGAGCTATACTCTCTCAGCTTATATTCTTACATCTTTACTTTGTTTTCTTTAGTTTAATTATTGCTTCCTCAATCAATCATATTTACTTTTCTTGTCTTTAATTTCATTACTATTTATTACTATGATTTTCTAGTTAATCCATTGGTATAACACACTAAGTCTCTGAAAACAAATCTTTACTTATCATTAAAACTTGCGTGGGACATGTGATACTCGCAGTGAGTACCGAATTTAGGTTAGGGTGTTAGTTGCATCTTATTTTTTCGTTATTTTATCACCCGTGTCCGACACCACTTGGATATAATTAAGAGATATGCCATCTCTTTGAATTGTGTTTTAAGAGGGAAAGAAGTAGATATGGAACAGTTGATTTTTGATGAGGTGATGCGAGTTTCTATCTCTCTACTCTAATTGTTTGATCTGAAATATCTAACTATGATCACGTGCCTAGTAAGAAAAGCGAGTGTCATTTGTGGTGAATAACAGAAATTGATGTATAAAGTGAGTAATGATATCGACAATGTATGGATCAAGAGGACTCTAAGAGGAGCAGGTATCAAGAAGCCTCCACAAGAAGAGAAATCTCGTTAGAGAGAATCAAAGGAAGAGGATCTTGTTTGGAGAGAAAGGTAGAGGAGCCATTGAAGGAATTGAAGCAGCTCAAACTTTCTTGGCTGATGATATGGCATAAATCAAAGCAAATCAAGTGAACATCATGACACTCATGGACCAATTAAGGCGCGATATAGCGAAGGATCCACCACCTCCTATATTGGATGTTGATAATGCGGGGTAATAGCCTAGAGAGTATGTTCTTTTTCTTCCTTACCATTTCTCTATATGTAATATTTGTGTTAGATTTTAATTTCTTTATCGAGTCTTTTCTAGTCGTGGGGAAACGACTCATTTTTTAGTTGGGGGTGTGGGTATTCGTTGTCCCTTATCTCCATTTTTTGTGATTTACTGTTTTTAAGAAGTGATTAAGATATTTTGATAGATGGATTAGATGTAGACTGTGTTCAGTGGCCTAAAAGCATAAATCTATTGAGTTAATTATATTAGGTAATTTGTTTGTCAGATGGTTATTTGGTATGCTTTAAATATGAACATGAAAGCACACATTGATAGTAAAGAAAAGATTAGTGAGCAATGTTGTAGAAGTATGTTTGATCTTAGGGCACCTTGAGGGGTATGTAGGCCGTTAGATCCGAGCTAGTTGATAACCCATTTAATGAACGTGCTAGAGGTGAGAAAGAAACAAAATTGCATAGTTTAGAAAGTGATTAAGGTGGTTCTTTGATAAGTCTGTGTTGCCTTTTAGCTTGTTGTCCAAATTTATTATATTTATATCATTCTCAGCCCTTTCTAACCTTTATATTAGCCACATTGTAATCCGTACCCCTTGGATTTTGGGACTTTTCTATATGACCTGCACTCGAATCGAGATGCTTAGACAGTCATTTTAGAGCTTGAGTTTGGGGTGGTGGGTTCATTTTATGTGAAACATTATTGGGTTGGATATTTTTGAGCTTATGTATTTGTGCTCTATTTGATGATTATTCACTTGTTATTATTGTAACCCTTTGCCAGGGTAAAAGAAAAAGAGAAAACTGTTGAAAAGAAAATAAATATGTGATAAAGTAGCATGAAATGTCACATCAAAAAGGGAGTCGTAGCGAGCTTAGAAAAGAAAAAAATTGATATGAAAAGATTGAATATGATTTGGACCGGCAAAGAGGAATTTTTATGTGATCATCTTAAAACTTTATGATTGGGTTATTAGAGATGCTAATTAGTGCATCAAATCATTGGGTTGAGTAAGAACATCTTATGAGAGTAGCTCAAGCTCTAGGCATATTAGTTGATGGCTAGTGAGGAGAGAGCCAAAACCTCACTCTAAATTATCCAAATATACGATCATATTGTCACTAAGCTAACATTACAACCTTAAGTACCTTATGATTCCTTGCTATGTGATCTAGGAATAACTGAACCAGTAGAGAGTAGGTAGATGGATCATTGGATACTAGTTAGGCTCGATGAACAATCTATAGCCTCCATGATAAACTAAGTGAAGAACCTCTACTTCGAGCATTGTAAAGCTGATCTGATATTGAATTTGAGCCGTGTTGATTGTTTATATGATAACTGTATGGATAATTTAGTTTGTAAATATTATTACATGAAACTTTCTAAGTATTTGCTTTAATATAATTTCTCACATTCTTCTATCTTCTTTCCATTATGCTTAATTTACCTAGGTGTATCTTTTAGAGACTTTCCTATGTTCTTATTCTTTATTGTATTGGGGGATACAACTTTGAGGTTGGGGTCTTGATGTCTCCATATTTTTTATGAATTAATCCACTCATGAGACATTATTTTAGGTGCAATATGTTAAATTGTTAAGGTATTTTCCCCATTTATTAATAGTTTTTAATTTATGCCTTGATCTGGAGATTAATTACTTTTGTAGCATTTTTGGTATAATTTATGTGTAAATGTGAAGCTCTTAGTTAAAAGAAAATAATTAGATTCCAAATAAATGTCAAGTAGTTAACAAAAGATGATTCAAGGTAAAAGCTAGAGTTAAAAGGAAACAAAGTTAAATTAGGAAATGGAAAGTTGCCAAATAAATCTGTCAAAGTTAAAGAGACGTGCAGTGTTTCGAAAAGTGAAATAAATCTATTACGAATGTGAAGGATACCTTTTTGGGTAATATAGGTCTTTGAGTTGCGGTCATTTTGATAGGTCGTACACTGAATTTGGCCAAGTAACAAAGAAGATATGCTCAAATCAATCTGCAGTGTTGATCTTGTCATATATTTTAGGAAACGAATTTGAATTGGAATGGACTCTAATAACTTTATTTGCACTCCAAGATTTTTACCTAGGGTTATCTAGCGCCTATAAATACATCTATTTATCATTGTAAACATGTCCTTTCTTGAATATTAATCCTTAGTATCAAGTTTTATCATAGAAGCAAGTTGACAAGTATGTATCTATATTTTAGTTTATTTCTTTATAGTATGAACTAATTCTCCCATAGCTTGGGTTTGCACATGTATAATCATTGAATTCTGTTTCTTATATCTATGTTGAAATCGATTGAGCTACTTATTTATTTCATATTTTTTTATGCGCTTTGACTTAATGACTATAGTCCTGGCTAGTGCACGAGTATAGTGTTACCCCATTAGTAGTTGGATGGTCATCCGGAAGGGGTTTTAAATTTTAGAAACACCACATAAATGTCTAGTATGCGTTAGTGATCCTAATGGGCTTGCCTAACTAGATAGTCACTAGGGTTTGAGATTAACCACCGACCATTGTGCAGGGTCCCTTACCCAAGTCCCCTGGTAATTGTTAGGTTGCCACCTAAGTCCACCCTGACGGGGGTTAGGAGGAACATAAAATCCTGACTACTTCTCTCTAAGATATTTGATCACCCTTAAAACTGGAATATAGATTAGAAAGATAAGTGCATACTAGCAAACCTAAGTTATATCTCTCATCTCCATTCTATTTACTTTTATTTATTTGCATTAGTAGTTAATAATGATTTATCTCTTTAATTATTATCTTTTAAATTAGCAATTAATCTCTACTATGCTATCTTTCCTAAACACGATTCTAGGCTAACATGCTTAATCCCTACAAACAAATCTTACTTATGAACCAGGAGATGGTTGCCTAATGGATTTCTAGTGATTGTTCATGTCGCTAGTCTATAGTATTATCGATAAGGGTGAGTGATGATGTTCACATTAGCCAAGACTGAATGTACTCTAACTCCCGACAGGGTAGACTTAGAGCTTAACCTTACACCCCAGCGGCCTATCTGACGAAGTTAACTCTTTACCTTATTGAATACCTAGCAGACAAGACTGTCGGGTTCAATGCCTTGAAGTAGGTGTTTATATGCTATTTATGGAACGAAAACCTGATTTAAGGTGCATCCGGTTACTACAGCCACCCACTACTTGGCCAGAGTACATGTGGTGTTAATAGAAACATACAAAAAAATGGAATATAAATGAAGACAAGTCAATTAAATATCTCAATATCCCAGATTCAATAATTCCATTTAAATGCTAAACATAAATTCTCACAATATCGTCCTCAAGAAATGAGGGTTTAGTTCATAAATAAAGAAGAGAAACTAATTAAAACTAAATACATAGTCATGTTTAGGGGTGGAAATCGGATCCGAAATTTCCGAATTCCGAATTTTCCGATCCGAAAATTCCGATTTCGGAACAACTTTTTACGGTTCCGAAATTCCGAAATTCCGATTTCCGATTTTTCCGAAAAAATAGGATCGGAATTGGAACTACATATAAATTTCCGAAACTTCCGGGTTGATCCGATATTATTTCCGAAATATTTATCTGATTTTTATTTCCAATTTTTATTTTCGAATTGTATTCCGATTTTACATTTCCTATATTAAATAAATAATAAATATTAATATAAGAAAAAATATACAATCAGAAATGTTGAAAATTTTCATAACAAAAGAAGAAAAGAAAATATAAACGTTGAAAAAGTGAAACACAATGATATTATATTTTTATATCAGGAAAATAAAGAAAAACAATAAACCTGATAAAACCTAAAGGATATGGCTAACCCATTTCTTCACATTTTACATTACCTTCCCACGAAGCCTAATATCTGTTTTTTATGTAATTTGAAAAGTAATTTGAAAATAATTCACAGTCATTGTTTTTTTTACCTTTTGTAACTTATGTTAATTCCATTACTGTATTTTTACCTTTTGTTACTTATGTTATTTCTGTTATTGTTCATGAAGTTTATAAGTTAAACTTTTTAACTACTGTTCCATGAAAAGTTGTATAAGTTTTGTTTTTAACTATCTTCATGTAAGTGATGAACTATTGCACCGATTTTCAAGCCCTAGTCCTGCAATTTCCAAAAGAAAAGTTCTGAAATTCCGAAATTTCTGGACAAAAATTTCCGAAATTTCCGTACCGAAATTTCCGAATTTCCGACAAATTCCGAAATTCCGAATTCGGAATTATTTTTCCCAGTTCCGAATAATTGGATAGGAATTGGAACAGAAAAAATCTATTCCGAAAAAAATAGAAATTTTTCCGAAAGACCTTTTTTCCGATCCGTTCCTTCCGATTTCCACCCCTAGTCATGTTTGAAAGAAAAAATAAAGCTAAGTTACTTTTAATGACGAAGGTAATTGGTGAAAGGTTGAGGTATAAGTGATGGGTTGATAGACAAACCCTTCTCTTCTTCTCTTCATTTTGTCTTGAGTGTTCCCCCTTCTGATGAAATTGATTTTTAAAAAGCTGGACAATTAAAGATAATTATATGGGGGCTGAAAAATGGCTTATATATCATCTAAAAATGGTGATCCCCTTTAGGCTTTCTTAATTAAGTTTAGAAGGGGCCTTACCCGTTTTACTAACCAGAATTCTGGTTCAAACCATGGTAGAAGCAAACGACCATAACTTCAAGATCTCTTTAAATAAAAAGGAACCAGATCAGAAGCTCTCACCAAACAGTCGTAATGGATGAAACACTAAGGCACAAATATTTCTCCAGCAAACGCTCCAACTTCCCAAAGTTGCTCTAAGCTCAAATTCCAATTTGACTTGGGGTTTATCTTGACTTGTAGACTTCTTCTCCTCATCTTGTAATTTGTATCAAGCATGTACCTAAAGCTACACACTCAAAACACAATTAAGGCACAAAAGCTCTATAAATAGTAGTAAGTCCAAAACTAGAAGTGCAAGTGCAATATAACAAATAACAGGGAAAAATCCCTCACTTAGGTCCAAAAAACTCCCAAAATAATTTCTCGTGAATGGATTTATCCATTACAAAAGGAGAGACATAAAAAATTCTTATTCAAACCTAATCCTACAAGAATAGTGATCGAGACCAATTTCAGTCAAATATCTTGTACATAAAGTACATCATGACAGTACAAGGTTTAACCGCCTCACATGTTTAACTTGCATCTGCCGACTTATTTGACTTCAACATTGTTGTTGTCAACTACACTTATACACCTCGTTCCCTCTGGAATTCTATGCTATTCTACATATGTCTGTCAATCTTTGGCTACATGGCCCGTCACTTCTGAATCCAAAGTCTAAAAAGGATTAGAATTAGCTAGCAATACAGTAATGATAACATAAGAAACAGTTCAAGAAGTAAATGACTTTGTTACCTTCGTAGGATCGTTGTACTCACAAGAAAAGTGACCCATCTTGTTACAATTATGTCATTTCATCTTATATGCGCTCATTTTTGTTTTTCTTCCCATGGTTCTTTCTCTTATTGTCAGAACCTTTGTGGGAGCTTGTCTCAGCAACATTAGCCTGACCCAGAGGCTTAATTACCTCCAGGTGTTAATCTTCCAACGTCACATGACAAGCGGCATCATCAAAAGTTTTGATATTGTCATTGTGAGTCAAGTTTATCTTTAGATTCTCTTTGTTATTTGAAACATATCAGATCATAGCTTGAACTTGTTGTTCATCAGTAAGGTTATGACCTGCAGTCTTAAGTTCCCTAATCATGTTAGCTATCTTCCGTAGATATTGTTGCTTGGTTTGATTAGAATTCTTCTTGTAGGTTTCAAACTTGATGGTCAATCGACACAACTTAGTTACAGTTGTACCCCCAAACTTCTCATTTAGATTGTTCCTCATTTTGTTAGCAGTGGAATACTGTTGATACTCATAGACAAGGTCATCGTGCATGGAGCTTATCAAGATGCCTCTAGCAGTGGAATATTTGTTTGTCCATATTTCATAAGCCTTAATGTCCCTTCTTTTTTGCAGAGCCATGACATTGTTAATAGCCTCAAGAGCATTTGTTTTTCCAAAATATAATGTATATTGAGCTTCCGAAAGCTATAGTTATCACCATTTATTTTGTCTCCTTTATTGAGATCGGCAATGATGGTTTTTTATGTCATTTTTTAATAAAGCAAGAGATTTCTATTAGCGTACATACATATATTTAATAATCCAATGCTATCAAGGCAAATATAATGAATAAAAAAGATTAACAAAATAAGTCATAAAGAAATTGAACTATGTCGCAATCATGAATCGTCATTTTTTGTCCGTCTTACTTATTCATTCAGTTTCATTAATATAACATTTAAGTTTCACTAGAATTACCACTTTATCTAATTTGAATAGAATGTTATAATCAGAAAAACAGCTATTATATATAACAAAAGAAACAAGTTTTATTTCTAATTAACGGAAAAACTAATTTGATAAACAGGTGAAGCAAATGACTGAATTAAAAACAGATAATGCAAACACTCTATGATGTCTCCCTATTTGTTCTAAATATTAGCCCTTATGAGACATCATTTTAGATGAATATTTGACTTATTAGATAGACTTTTATTCTTATTTAGTCATATTGCACTTTCTCCCCTTGGAATTAGACTATTTGCATTTTTTAGAGCGTTTGCGCCTTAATTTGCTTATTTTTAGTGCAAAGTTAGTAGGTTCCTGAATTTCATACAAGGAGGAGATGTGGGAATTAAAGTCTCATATTATTTTTAGTGTGTTAAGAAGTATTTTACTCGAGTTTCTAATTTTAGAGTGCACTTTCTTGTTTCTAGTCTTGATTTAATGATTTATTAATTTTTAAAGCATATGCGGTTTAATTATTTATTTATTGTGAAGTTTTAAATGATATATGGTAATTAATTAGAGACCAAGTCAAGTCTAAGAAGTAAAGGAAAGAGTTATACATGGAAATAAGAAGATTAAGGAAGGATATATGCAAAGAAGGAAAAGATAAAGTTACCAAATAAATCTGAAATTCCAGCCATGTTCAAATATGAGCTCATAACATAAGATTGTATAGGAATTTGGGAGAATGGTCTGGACAAATGGATAGAGCTTTCAGAGACAAGTTATTTCGATAAAAAGAACGCGTCAAACGGACAAGTATTGAAGGATATATGACAAAAACAAATCAGCAACAGAATCTTACCTTCCCTATATTTTAGGGCGACGAATTAAAGAGTCCTTTACTCTTCTTCCACTCCAAGTAAAATGAATTAGGGATTCCTAGAACCTATAAATACACCCCTTAGCCTCCTCTTTACACACTCTTCATAGAATTACACAAGAGGCTTAAGTTTTTCAAGTCAGAGCAAGCAAGAAGGAAGAAAGCTAAGAGCTGGAGAAAGTCATCTTCTCCAATTCGCAGCCAAACCCAACCTCGTAATTAGGTTTTATTTCATTTTCTTTCTGTTAAACATTATGTATTTTAATTTTATTTTCTTAGTTTTATTTTCAATTATGAGCTAAACCTTTTAAGTGCTTGAGAATCACTATATGGGTTGAACCTTAATTTATTTGATTGATGTTTTCTAATTTGGGATTTTTTTAATTTTATTCGAATTGGGTAATTTTGTATTGTTTATTATCGTAAGGTTATTTCATTATTTTTAATTTGGCCAATTAGACATATGATTTGGTAATTAAGCTATTCACTTATGTGGGGAAGTGATCGCCTTGACGGGGGGTTTAATTACGGACATAGGTAATAAATGTAAGGTAGAAATTATTGATCCTGACGAACTTAGTTAACCTTATAGCCAATTTGGTAGAGAACCTGACATTCGAAGGTGTATTATGATCACCCTGGCGGGGTTTGTAACATTCTGAGAATAGCTCCTAAATCCACCCTGACGGGGGTTGGGAGAATCTAGAATCCCGACTATTACTAGCTACCAATTTGTCCCTTAAAAGAAGCATTGATTAAGTTTATTTAGGTGAAACACTAGCGTGACTCAAGTACTATATCTCATTCTTGCGTCCATTCATATTTTATTTTCTTGCGTCTCATTATTTGCATTAAGTTAGTTTAATATTTTACTTTATTTGCACTTTAGTCCTTAAACAAAAACAAAACAAAAATTTGTTTCTTTTACTTTTAATTGTCATTCAAGCGACTATTTCAATTTATTGCATAACACTTTAGTCATATCCAATTCGTCCCTGAGATCGAAATCTCGTTTACCGGATATTACTTGGACGACCCGTACACTTGCGGTACGTGTCTTGCCTTTTTAGGTGTGTTTATTTAGAATACACAAGGAGACACCAAGTTTTTGGCGCCGCTGCCGGGGACGGTAGCGTGTGACCATGGTGTTATCCGTAAGTGTTTTAGTTGCAAGCTTTTAGTTTACTTTTATTTTTATTTTATTTTTCAGTTTTACGCTTTGGGTTGTTCTTTCTTTCTCAGATTTACAGGTTTTGGTATATGCTTGAAGATCTCGTGATCCTTGAGAATCCTAGTTCGAGAACCAAACAAAAGAAAGAGAGAAGCTAAAGCAAAGGAAAGAGAAGAAGCAATGGCAGATTCAAATGCTCAAGATCCCGCAATTCAGTTAGATGAAAACGGTCTTCCGATAATTCCACTAGTATTACCAATTCCACCGGTAGGTGTCCAATTACCAATTCCTCCCGGAGATCAACAACCAATCAATAATAATGGTGTAGGACTTCAAGATGATGGGCTGCGACTCTTCCAACCGAATAACTATAGACCTTTCCGTCTACCACCACTAGGACTCCGTCCTCCCGCAATTCAAGGAATTCAATTCACACCAGACGCAGGTATGATTAATCAGTTTATAACTATTGGATAGTATAGTGGTGCAGCTCGTGAAAACCCTATTCGCGCTATGTACAAGTTTATGCAAATCTGTGATGCATATGTCACCCCTGGAGTAACCCAAGAGCAAATATACTTTCATATGGTTCCATTCTTCCTCACCGGAGGAGCTAGTGAGTGGTATGATCAGTAACCACACGATGAGATCTTGACTTGGGATCAACTTCAGACAGCATTTATTGACAGGTACTGCCCTCAAAGTGTTCGACTTAGTGGTCAATTAGATATTGTTAGTTTTCGTCAAGAGCAAGGAGAAACTGTAGGTGTTGCGTGGACTCGTTTTCAATCTTTATTACGCAAATGCCCATTTCATGGGTACTCTCTTGAATTACAGCTTGGGATATTTTATCGAATTTTAGGTGAAGCCGCAAAAGAAAAGATAGATACTATGTGTCAAGGTGGCCTCATGATGGTCATAACTAATCAAGCTCTAGCTATCATGGACAGAATTGTGAAGAATAAAATGAGTTGGTAAACTTCGAAATCACCAGTTAGAGTTGCTGAGAGAGGTACTTTGAATCTGGACACAGAAACAGCATTGAACGCTAAGATTGCCGTACTTGAGAACAAGCTGAAACGGATATCCATGTTGAATAAAGTTGTGGTAAATATGGTTAATGAACCAGATATATGTTGTAGTTGTGGAGCAGATGATCATGGCTGGGAAGAATGTGCCAAAAACACATAATCTGTTTGTTTCGTTAATCAGCGAGGTAATAATTATTCAGGTGGTCAAGGGTATGGAAATCAAAACAGAAATCATCCAGGCTTTCAGTATTCGAATCCACATCGGGCAGTCAACCCAGGAACCTATCAACAAAGGCCTCATGGGAATAATTACCAGTTTAAGTCACAGAACCAGTATCAAGGGAATCAACCTAGAGCCGATCATGATGCCTCTTCCGACACGTTAGCTCAAGAGGCGCTTCCCTCTCGACCTCAAGAAGGCGCAATTACCGCAGGTGATTTAGCACTTACCTTGACGCAATACATATCTAATGTCGGATAGGAAGTCATCTATACTTGAAGATCAATTATCTCGATTCATAGACACCACAACCGTTAAAGAAAACAAGATAGAAGAAATATTAAACTCACATACCGCTTCGTTGATAATTTTAGAGAGTCAAGTTTTAATGATCGCAAACAGCTTAAATGTTCGAGGCCAAGGCCAACTCCCGAGTGACACAGAAATTCCTAAACAAAGGGAGGATTGTAATACGATCACTACTAGAAGTCGTAAGAAATTGCAACCACCACCCTTCCCTATTATGAAAGAATAAGAAGTAACTAGAGAAGAAAAACTGTTGGAGGAAGTGGAAGAGAAAGATGAAGAACTTGAAGTGGTAGAAGTGGAGAAGATCCCGGAAGTCCCAAAAAGGAAAGATGTTGTAAAAAGCTGTCCTCCTCCACCTTTTCCCTCAAGAGTTTAGAAAAAAAGGGATATGGCTGAATATCAATGATTTTTGAATAGGGTGAGAAGTCTCAATATTAATATTCCGTTATTAGAAGCCATTAAAGACATACCGAAATATGTGAAGTTCTTAAAGAGGGCCCTCACCAACAAGAGACCATATTGTGATAATGAAATGGTAGGATTACCCGAAGAGTGTTGGTGTCGCCTAGGGTGTGATAAAATAAGATAAATAATAAGTCAGGAAACAACGCACTCTCACCCTAGACAGGCACAGTACTGCAAGTATTACACGACGAATGCAAGTTTTAATGATAAGTGAAGTTCGTTCTCAGGGACTTAGTGTGTTAATCGAATGGGTAGAAATAACGAGGAAGAAGCAATTAATTAAAAGACAAGAAACTATAGAGAGAATAATTCGAAATTACTAATTACACTAAGGAAAATAAAGACAGTAAATTAAATACGAAGAAATATGAGATGAGAAGTATAGATTAGGTTTTGCTAGTATGCACTAATCCTTCTAATTCTTTCTATAAAATCTAGTTAATAAGGGAGATAATTAGCTCATAGATACTTAGTCAGGATTCTAAATTCCCATACCTTAGACCTTGAGAGCGACTAAGGGGGCTACGGACACACCACGAGGCTGGTTCAAATAGGGTTTTCCTACGCTACTAGGGCCCTAAGCAATAAATTTCCATACTTGGTGATAGTGATTAAATTATACTCTAATGACTATCTAGTTAGAATTAGTGTTGTCAAGACCAATATCGACACTAGACATTGTGTGGTGTTTCAATAGTTAGACACCCAGCTAAGGTGATCATCTAACTACTATTAAGGTAATCCTATACTCGTGCACTAGCAAGGAAAACAGTCATTAAATCAAAACACATAAACAAATATAAAGGTAAGCAGCTAATATCAGATTAAAACATGAAATTCCCAAAGAAACTTAGGTAGACAGAAATTAGAATTCATAGTTTATACATGATGCAAAACCCAAGCTATGGGAAGTTTAGTTCATACCTGAAGGAAATAAACTAAAGGAAATAATAACAGACATCATCTTGCTCTCTACAATAACTTTGAAGAATAAAACCTTAAGAACTAATTACTATGAGGCAAGGATGGTTTACAAGTGATATAAGGGTGTATTTATAGGTGTTTAGAAGACCTAATTCGTTTTCTTGAAGGAGAATGTAAGTAGTGGACTCCAAGCCCAACTCAAATTCGTAACCCTAAAACATGAAATCAGACCAGTTTTTGTTTTGGTCCTAGAAGCTTCAATACTCATCCGTTTGACGCGTATGAGTAGTCGAAATTCATCGCCTCGGAAATATATTCAACTTTTCTTTTGACCGTTTCTCTAAATTCCACACCTATTTTGAGATATAATCCGATTTGTGGTCGTAGGTGCAGAAATTCAGAAAAGGCAACTTTTCCTTTTCCATGTTTTTAGTTTTTTTTGCCTTATCTCCAATTACCATGCTTATCTCTTTCCATATTGCTTAGTCTTTGACTTGGACTCTAATTAATCTCCATAATTATCTTTAAAGCTTCACACTAAATAAACAATTAAACCCAATATGCTCTAAAAATATTAATTTACTAAATCAAGACTCAAAATAGGAAAGTGTACTATTTCTCAAGAAAAATGACTATTATGACTTCTAAATCTCTAAAAATGATGTCTCATCCTAACATAAATCTATCACAAATGAGAAGACATCAAGACCCCAAACTCAAAGTTGTATCGTCCCGATACAATAAAGATAAAAACAAAGGGAATTTTATAAATACACACCTAGGTAATTTTCAAGCAATGGGAATAACATAGCAGAATATATAGAATAGACATAAAGCAATTACTCAGAAAATTTCATGCAATAGTATTCATAAACTACATAACTGTACACTTCTCATATCCATAGTCAACACGGCTTTAGAATTCAAGATCGGATTAGTTTCGCAATGTAAGAAGGATTGGGACTTTACTCAGTTTATCATGGAAGCTATAGATTGTTCATCGAACTTCACTAGTATTCAAAGATCCACTTAACTACTCTATAATGGCTCAATCACTTCTTCATTACATAGCAAATAATCACAAGGTCTTTAAGGTTGTAATTTAGGCTTAGGGACGGTATGATAGTATATTTGGATAATTTAGAGTGAGCTTTTGTCTCTCTCCTCACTAGCCATCAACGAATCGCCCTAGAGCTTGAGTTACTCTCATTAAACGTTTCTCACTCAACCCAATGAATTCTTTGATGCACAATTTAGCATCCCCAATAACCCAATTTAAGCATAAGATGTTCACTTAAAAATTCCACTTTGCCGGTCTGAATATATATATTTTCTTTTCAAATCAATTTTTTTTGCATAGCTATGACTCTCTTTTAATGTTGAGATATCACGCTATTTTTCTCATATATATATTTTTCTTTTCTTTTTATGCCCTTGTTGGAAAATTTAGCTCGTAGCTTATTTTTCATTCACTATTACCCCGGCAAAGGGTTACAATACAATCCTATGAATCATTATCAATATAATAACAGAGCATAATTAATAAGCTCAAAAATCCCATCCCAATAACAATTCCTATAATGGTGGACCCACCACCCCAAACTCAAGCTCTAAAACAATTGTCTATGCATCGTGATTCAAGTGCGGGTCTAATGGAAAAGTCCTATAATCTAAAGGGATATGGCTTATAACGTGGCTAAATAAAAAGGCTTTAGAAAGGCTAGAAGGAGCTGAGAAGGATATAGTATATAAAATCAAATAACAAGGTGAGAAGGTATAAAAAGGCTCAAGTGGCTTCAATATGAAAGAACTGCCTTTATCACTTTCTACACCATGTAATTTCGTTATTTTATTACCTTTAGCACTTTCATCAAATGGGTTTGTCAACTAGCTTGGATCTCACGGCCTACACACTTCTCAAGGTTCCCTGAGATCAAACATACTTTCTATCGCATTGCTCACTAATCTTTTCTTTACTATCAATGTATGTTTTCCTGCAAATACTCAAAGCATACAAAATAAAATAGCTCATAAACATACTACTTACTATCATCAATTCACTGAGCTTATGCTTTCAAGCTATTAAACACACTCTACATCTAATTCACATGTATCAAAAAATTTAATTTCTACCTAAAAACAGAAAAACGGAGATGAGAGACAACGAATCCCCACACCCCCAACTCAAAAATGAGTCGTGTCCCCACGACTCTAAAAAGATTCGAAACAGAAATTAAAATTAGCAGATAAAAGCATTTACAGAATTGGTAAGGAAGAAAGAGAACATACTCTCGAGGCTTATTGCCTCGCATTATCGATATCCAAGATAGGATTAGCTTGGCCTTTCGTTAATTGCTCAAGGAGTTTCATGATGTGCACTTGATTGGATTTGATTTGTGCCACATCATTGGCTAAGAAAGTTTGAGCTACTTCGAAGTTGTTTAAACGCTCCTCCATCTTCTCTTGCCAACTTTGCTCCTTTTCTTCTTTCGAGACTTGCGTAAAAATCGCTCCTCTCAAGACTTTCACGATCCAAGCATTATCAATATAACTCTTCTTAAACTCGAGTTTCTCTTCTTCACCCAATACGACATTCTCTTTTTGCACAAGACACGTAATTATAATAGGATATTTAACATTATAAACTGATTTAGGAGAGATCGAAAATCGCATCACCTCCTCATAGATCAACTGTGCCACATCCACTTCTTCTCCTCTCAAAATACAATCCAAAAGTAGAGTGTTCTTCTTAGTCACATCCCAAGTTCGTGTGTTTCGAAAGACATTAGGAATAAGAAAATTGTGCCAAACTCTCGCATCCGGTTGAAGATATTTGTAAGGCCAAGGTGACTTCACCCTTATGTGATTGCATTTTTTCCTTGTCTAAAACATGCTCAAAAAGTAATTCCTCATCAAAGATTTTTCGTTTTGCAACCGCTTCACTATACTTGCAACGTCCAATTAATTTCTCAAACTGGAAGTGGTTTCTAATCTCACCAACTGTGAAAGGAACTAACTTTCCTCTAATCGGAACACAACCTTTACTATCTCAGCTAAAGAGGCCTAAATAGAATTCTAAAACTAACTCATGACATAATTCAGAATGTTTTACCATGAACGGAGACCAACCCAATTTTGCACCAAGTTCCAAGAATCTCTTATACTCTCCTGTACCAACTTCTTCAGCAAATACTTTCTCATAAGCAAAAGGTTGTTCCTTTAATTGTTTTTCTGCAGAAGCTATCAAGGCCTTTGAAGCTTTCTCTTTATCCATGGGTGTATGATCTTTGAAGGGAAGAGGTTGTGTTTTCTCCTTTGAGTAAAAGTATAGACTTTTTCCCATTTAATCAAACATAGCTAGCTTACCTCCATCTTCAACATCAATTTTACCCTTAGATTTGGAACTAGGACATTTGTTATTTGATTTCTTCTCAATTGAACCCAATACCTTGCTTTTCTTCACCTCCCTCTTGTTAGATAATATTTCTGTTCTTGTAGTCATCTCAATTGACCCCCAACTCAAAGCTTTGACAACTCTTGAAATTTGAACTTTTGAATTATTGGTTGAACAAGCTTGATTTGGTTTACGAAAGGTGAATTGATGATGAATTTCTATGTGGGTAAGATGAATTCTTGATGGATTGATATGGATTTAAGAAATTGTAGGATGAATTTTGAAAATTTAATCTTTTGATTCTTCAATCTAATGTGTTTGGTGAGAATTGGGTGTTTGAATCTCCTTTGTAATGATGTGGAGAGAAGATTTTATGTGTTTTTATGATGATTGGGTAGTGTTTTGATGTTTGGGTAAGGTTTGAATGAGCTTTAATGGAGTTGGGAGAGGTTTGTAGAAGAAAGAGAGGCTTAAGGATTAATAATTTGGAATAATACCAATCCTCCTTCTTTTATAACCTAAAAACGAAGCTGATTTCTCTCTCCAGCGGCACTGTGCGGTGTACCGGAGGTATGGTCCGGTATACCGGACCTACTGCTCTTGAAATTTTGAGTTTACGACAAAAAACCCGAATCCTTACCCCGTGGCCACGGGTTTTTGGTCTTGCGATGTACCGGAGCTGAAGCTCTGGTTTTTTTTTTCCTCTCGGCCAAAATCCCGAGTCTTTACCCCGGGGTCACTGGTTTCCTGCTCTCCGGTGTACCAGAGGTATGGTCCGGTGTACCGGAGAGTTGGTCTAAATTTTCCGTAAACTTTTGTTTCTCCTATGAACTCGATTTCTTCAACACCTATGCATCAAAAACACTAATACCTTTCTCAAATATGCAATATCAACTAAAAACAACTAAACTTAACACAAACTAAAAACGTAAAAAGCATAAAAACATAAAAAATTGCGGGTTGTCTCCCGTACATCACTTTTATTTAACGTCTTTTAAAGTTAGACGTGTTACCTCTATCAAGATTTGCGAATATCGCCTCCCCAACAACGAGTTAGGCTATGAACGTCAACTAATATGCGCTTGATCCCTTTCTTGGGTCGGATTTTATCACCTTGGCCGAAACAACCTTAGTGACAATGAATGGTCCCATCCACGAGTCTTTGAAACTACGTGGCCTATTTTCGCGTTCGTGAGCTTTCCATAGTACTTCATGGCCAACCCCAAACTCAATGTTTGGCTCAGTATCCACAGGTTTTGATTTCTACTCATTTGTGATAGATTTATATTAGGATGAGACATCATTTTTAGTGATTTAGAAGTCATAATAGTCGATTTTCTTGAGAAATGCTACACTTTCCTATTTTGAGTCTTAGTTTAGTAAAATAATATTTTTAGAGCAGATTGGGTTTAATTATTTATTTAGTGTGAAGCTTTAAAGATAATTATGGAGCTTAATTAGAGTCCAAGTCAAAGACAACAACTTATGGAAAGAGATTAGCATGGTAATTGGAGATAAGGAAATAAAAGCTAAAAACATGGAAAAGGAAAAGCTGCCTTAATCCTGAATTTCTGCACCTATGACCACAAATCAACTTATATCTCAAGAACGGTGTGGAATTTGGAGAAACGGTCAAGAGCAAAGTCGAAGGGCTTTCCGAGACGATCAATTTGTTGTACTCATACGCGTCAAACGGATGAGTATTGAAGCTGTTAGAGCCAAATCGGACCTGATTTAATGTTTTTAGGGTTACGAATTTGAGTTGGGCTTGGAGTCCACTACTTACTTCTCCTTCAAGAAAACGAATTAGGGCTTCCAAGATAGGGATGGCAACGGTTCGGTTAACCGCAAAAAACCCAGAAACCGTAACCGAAACCGTTTAAGTTAGAAAAAACCATAACCGAAACCGAAACCGTTTAGGAATGAAAATCTAAAACCATAACCGAAACCGATTAAAGTAAAAAAAACCGTGCAAAAAACCGAACCGAACCGTTTAGTATAGACATATAAAATTAATTAAAAATAACTAAAAACTCTTAAATATTCGATATACATAACCATATAATCCAATTCATCACCAAAAAACATTAAAGCAAAAAAAAACTGCAATGGAGTTTCAACAAAAATCGCATAAAAATACTACGTGGAGAATTCATTAACAAACGATATCTTCTTCTTCAACCGTACATGCTTTAAGATAGTCCGATGCTATATTTTTGCCTACATAATCCAAAAATAAAATTAATAATGATAAAATAAATTGATAAAAGTATAATTTAGATATATATATATATATATATATATATATATATATATATATATATATATATATATGTATAATAGTTCTGTAAATTAATAAAATTTTAGATATGTAACAATATATTTTTATTACATTTATTAGAATTAATTTTTATAAAAGCTAATTCATTTTTCAAATTAAACTAACTACATGTTAAAAGTTAGTACTGGTCTTCTTGGACTTTTGGTCTTCTTGAACTCTTGGTCTGCTTAAGAATATAAATATTGGATTTTAAAAGTGAGCAGATTGTATTTAGAATAAATATATAATATCTTATATATTATATATTAAATAAAACGGTTTTCGGTTTATTCGGATTTTTTTTAAAACAAACCCATAACCTTACGGTTTTAACCACGGTTACAATTTTTAAAACCATAACCTCATAATTATAACCACGGTTACATAAACGGTTTTTTAATCGGTTCGGTTTCTATCGGTTTCGGTTTAAAACCCGAACCGCTGCCATCCCTATTCCAAGACACCTATAAATACACCCTCTTATCATTGTAAACATGTCCTTGCTCAATTGCAAAGTATAGGCTTAGTCTTTACTTATATTTCTTAGTTTAAACAATAGCTTAGTCCTTTAGATAGATATTCATCCTTAGAATCAAGTTATTCATACGTAGAGTAATTAGCTATAGATCTATTCTCAACCATATTTCTAAGCTTTTATTCTGTAAGTTTACTTTTAATTGTTGGATTATTGTTTTGTCTTTAAATACTATTTGTTTATTCTAATTGGTTACGCTTGGCGTATATTGTATTATGTGTTTTGACTTATTTCCTAGATCTGATCAATCTTAGGATTATTCTTAGTTATTGACAACACCACATAATCGTCTAGTGTAACTAGATAGCCATTAAGGTTTGATTTAATCACCAATCATTACTTAGGAATCCATAGTAGTGGAGAGGTTGCTCCTACGCCTAAGGAAAGGCTACGGAGAATTTAAGAATCCTGGTTAATATATAATGCTTAATGTGACAGGTTAGAATAACAATTGAGTATTAGACCTAGTAATCCTAATCTATTTGACGTACTTTCATATTTAGTTATTTGTTTTGTTTAATTGTTTTATTTATTTATTTGCATTAGATAGTTATTTATCTTTTCATATTTTATCCAAACATCTAAATTCATCTACGCTTGTTAAACATAAATTGATCTAACAGATACAATCCCTGCGAACGAACTTGACTTATCATTAAAACTTGCAAACGATTTGTGATACTTGCAGTGAGTTCCGTGGTTTTCAAGGGTGTGTGACTCTTTATTATTATCTTTATTTATCTATTATTTTATCACACCTTTTCCCCCACCAGGTTTTAAGTGGATCTTCTCTGTAGGGACTTTGTGATGTGAAAGGCTGTGGATGATAGGAACGATGTGATCTAACTTCCTCGGTTTCTTGCCCAAGACATAGAAGGTCTCGGATACGTTCTTAGCATGAAGGGTAATGGTCCCTTCTTGGAAGTTGATGACACTTTGACTTGTGGCCACGAAAGGCCGTCCAAGTATGATTGGAACCTGCTTATCTGCATCAAACTCAAGTATAACAAAGTCAGTAGGGATGGCGATACTACCTGCTCGGACTAAGACGTCCTCCACTGTTCCCCATGTCTTGGTAACTGAGTTGTCAGCAAACTGCAACTTTACTGGAGCTTTCTCTGATTTCTGAACTCCAAGTCTCTCGAACACGGACTTAGGCATAAGATTCACACCAGAAACCACATCGTACATAGCTTTCACTTTGAGCATACCATTTATTTGAATAGGAAGGTTAAAACTTCCCGGATCTTTGAGTTTCATTGGTAACTCTCTTTCATTTCTTCTTGAGACTCTCAGGTTATCTCTTGGGACTTCTACACTCGCTTCTTTCTCAGGAATAACTTGCGTAAAAACTTGTTGCGGTGTAAGCCCTTTCTTCACAATCTCAAGCATTTGGGCGTTGATATTTTCAGGAGTGTACGCCTCTACAAATGTCTTGAGTTCAATGTCATCCCTTGAAATAGTTGATGACACTGTTTGAACAACAGGTGGCGATTCCACCTTCTCTTCTTCTTTCTCTTCTTGCACAGCAGGTGCAACTTCAACTTCAACTCTTGGTTCCTCCTTTGAGGCTTCTTCCTCTTTCTCTTTAGCCAGCCCAGCTTGAAAATCCATAACTGGTCTAATCTCCTCTTGCATATCCTTCAGAAGCTGTATAAATTCGGATTTTTCTGAATCGTCCTCCACATCATTCTCAGAACAGTTAGATTCCACGGGACTACACTTGGTTGGTTCTTCTTCGGTACTCGGATTCTCCACATCACTAACGGCAGCATGTGGTACTTCCTTCTGTTCTTCTTCAGTTTCAAGGCAAATAGTCTTTCAAGCTTCGAACCCAACATTGTCATCACCTCCTTCGATAGCCTTTAATTCTTTTTGTTCCATTATATTTGTTAGAACTTTGTTCATTTGTTCTACTTGAGTACCTAAAATTTGAATTGCGGCATCTTGTCCTCGTAACTTTTCGCCCCGAGCATTCATATTCGTGGTCAAACGGTCAAAGACTTTTGCTAATTGTTGATTATCCATAGTTCCTTCTTGAGGATACTATGGTAAAGCTTTCTGATCTAATGAATCGGCATAGGCATCTTGAACAGGTTGTTGTGGGGGAGCAGGTCTATTCTGATATTGATTTTGATACTGACCTCTTGGTTGGAAAAATTTGTTCTGTGGACGCGGTTGATAATGACCAGGATTAGCGGCCTCCTGAGGATTTGAATACTGCATACCCGGATGGTTTCGGTTACCAAATTGATAACCTCCTCGGTTGGATATGAAATAAACAGATTGTGGATTTCCTTCGCACTCTTCCCAAGTATGGTTATTAACCCCACATTGTTGACACCCTTGTGCTTCTTGCACTACATTCGCTGCGGCTAAATTTTTCTGCATCTCAAGCTTAAGTTCTTTGATTTGATTTTCTAATGCGGCTATTTGAGCTGAGTTTGCAGTTTCTGCATCTAATCGAAGCGTACCTTGGGTCTTTGCAACAGGAGCTCGCGAAGAGGGCCAACTCCTTTCTTGTTCAATAATATTTTCCAAAACCTCGGTAGCTTCAGCAGGATCCATGGACACGAAATTCCCTTTCCCAATGTTATCCACCTTCAATCTACCTTCTCTGTTGAGACCTTCATAGAATATAGCTAATTGTAGAGAGGGGGTATAACCATGGAGCGGACATCTAGCTAATTTTTGTTGAAACCTTGTCCATGCTTCTCCTACTTCTTCTCCATCTTCTTGACAAAACCTTGCAAGCTCGCTTTGGCCTTTGAGTCTCACACTCTTCGGATAAAAGCGGTTTAAGAAAGCGGCTTGAAGTTCAGTCCATGAATTAATTGTCCCTGGTGGTTGCCTATCTAGCCACTCACCAGCTCTACTGGTCAGAAAGAACGAGAAAATATGACAATATAGTTGCTCGTGTGTAATGCCTGGAGTAACCTAAGCATCACAAATCTACATAAACGCCTGAATCGCTCTTACCAGATCTTGAATTGCTGTGCCACTGTAGAATCCAAAACTTTGAAACTAACTGAGCATACCTGGATCGGGTCGAAATTTAATATTTTGGATCTCCGGAGGACGGTAACCTATCAGTTGAACATGAAACGGCACTCTGAGGCCAGGAAGGACTTGTTCAACTCGGTTCTGATTAACATTATTTTGCCCGTTACCTCTTCCTTGTGGATGTTGTCCCTGTTGTTGTCGTAATGGTGGGACAGGTGGTGGTGGTGGTCCTCCTGGTGGAATGAATGGTTGTCCTCCCGGTGGGATCACAAGTGGTGGATCTAACTGCTCTTGTACGCTTGCCATAACTCTTCTTAAGGATCTTTCCTCACGAAGACGTTTGTTATAAGGTCTAAAGCTCCTCTCAGGCTCTGGTAACGGAGGCCAAGAATTAAACACTGTGAAACCTGAAAAAGACTAAAGCAAACCACAAGCATAAATCCGGAAAAACAAAAACTAAATACTGAAAAATAAAAAAAAATTAACTAAAAACTACTACTCAAAATAGATAACCCACACGCTAACGAGAAACAAGTCCCCGGCAGCGGCGCCAAAAACTTGGTGTCGTCTAGGGTGTGATAAAATAAGATAAATAATAAGTCAGAAAACAACGCACTCTCACCCTAGACAGGCACAATACTACAAGTATTACATGACGAATGCAAGTTTTAATGATAAGTGAAGTTCGTTCTCAGGGACTTAGTGTGTTAATCGAATGGGTAGAAATAACGAGTAAGAAGCAATTAATTAAAAGACAAGAAACTATAGAGAGAATAATTCGAAATTACTAATTACACTAAGGAAAATAAAGACAGTAAATTAAATACGAAAAAATATGAGATGAGAAGTATAGCTTAGGTTTTGCTAGTATGCACTAATCCTTCTAATTCTTTCTATCAAATTTAGTTAATAAAGGAGATAATTAGCTCTTAGATACTTAGTCAGGATTCTAAATTCCCATACCTTAGACCTTGAGAGCGACTAATGGGGCTACGGACACACCACGAGGCTGGTTCAAATAGGGTTTTCCTACGCTACTAGGGCCCTAAGCAATCAATTTCCATACATGGTGATAGTGATTAAATTATATCCTAATGACTATCTAGTTAGAATTAGTGTTGTCAAGACCAATATTGACACTAGACGTTATGTGGTGTTTCAATAATTAGACACCCAGCTAAGGTGATCATCTAACTACTATTAAGGTAATCCTATACTCGTGCACTAGCAAGGAAAACAATCATTAAATCAAAACACATAAACAAACATAAAGGTAAGCAGCTATTATCAGATTAAAACATGAAATTCATAAATAAAATTAGGTAGAAAGAAAATAGAATTCATAGTTTATACATGATGCAAAACCCAAGCTATGAGAAGTTTAGTTCATACCTGAAGGAAATAAACTAAAGGATATAATAAAAGACATCATCTTGCTCTCTATAATAACTTTGAAGAATAAAACCTCAAGAACTAATTACTATGAGGCAATGATGATTTACAAGTGATATAAGGGTGTATTTATAGGTGTTTAGAAGACCTAATTCGTTTTCTTGAAAGAGAAGGTAAGTAGTGGACTCCAAGCCCAACTCAAATTCGTAACCCTAAAACATCCCGTTTTTGTTTTGGTCCTAGCAGCTTCAATACTCATCCGTTTGACGCGTATGAGTAGTCAAAATTCATCTTCTCGGAAAGATCTTCAACTTGTCTCTTGACCTTTTCTCCAAATTCCACACCTAATTTGAGATATAAGCTAATTTGTGGTCGTAGGTGCAGAAATTCAGAATTAAGGCAGCTTTTCCTTTTCCATGTTTTTAGCTTTTCTTTCCTTATCTCCAATTACCATGCTTATCTCTTTCCATATCTCTTATTCTTTTACTTGGACTCTAATTAATCTCCATAATTATCTTTAAAGCTTCACACTAAATAAATAATTAAACCCAATATGCTCAAAAAATATTAATTTACTAAATCAAGACTCAAAACAGGAAAGTGTACTATTTCTCAAGAAAAACGACTATTATGACTTCTAACACTAAAAATGATGTTTCATCCTAACATAAATCTATCACAAATGTAGAGACATCAAGTGTAGTGCCATCTGTCAAAGTAAGTTGCCACCTAAGCTGCTTGATCCTGGGAGTTTTACGCTTCCAATTTCGATTGGTAGTGAGTGGAAAGGAAAAGCTTTATGCGATTTGGGCGTGAGTATTAATCTCATGCCCAAATCAATTTTTGATACGTTGAAGATTGGTGATTGAGACCTACCTCTATGGTCATACAAATGGCGGATAGATACCTCGTACATCATGAGGGACGAATCGAAGATGTCCTCGTCAAGGCAGGTACTTTAGTTGTTCCTGTTGATTTTGTTCTTCTTGAATACGACGCGGATAGGAATGTCCCCATAATTTTGGGACGACCATTCCTAGCCACGGGGCGTACTTTAATTGATGTAGAAAACAGAGAATTAACCATGAGAATCCAAGACGAAGAGGTAAAATTCAATGTATTTCGAGCCATGAAGTTCCTATATGTTCCCGGAGATTGCTTCCGAATGGATATAGCTAAACACGCAACGCAAGAGGTATTTGATTGTTTTAACTATGATGATATCTTGCAGGATGCGTTAACACTTGATTTACCTGAGATGATGGAAGAGCTTGCCGAAACAGTGGCAGCTCTTAATTCTGAGAATCCAAAGTATAGTCGTCTAGCCTACAAACTGTTACGAGATGCAGGGGAGATTGAACCTCAAAAGAAACCATCTATTGAGTCTCCCCCGAAGTTAGAAGAGAAACCACTTCCGTCACACTTAAGGTATGCATATTTAGGTGCTAATAACACTTCGCCTATTATTGTTTCAGCTACTTTAACAGGTCCCCAAGAAGACAAATTGTTGCGTATACTAAGAGACAATAAAGAGGCGATAGGTTGGACTATTGCTGATATCAAAGGTATTAGCCCCTCCTATTGCCAACACAAGATCATTCTAGAGGATGGTAGTAGACGTTCAGTTGAAGGACATAGAAGGTTGATGCCTGCAATGAAAGAAGTGGTAAAGAAAGAAGTTATCAAGCTACTAGATGCGGGGATCATCTACCCCATAGCTAGTAGTGATTGGGTGAGTCCAGTTCAATGCGTATCAAAGAAGGGCGGTATCACTACCATCATAAATGATAAGAATGAAGCCATAACCTCAAGAACCGTAATTGGTTGTAGAGTGTGTATGGACTATCGTAAGTTGAACAAGGCGACTAGAAAAGACCATTTCCCACTCCCATTTATCGATCAAATGTTGGACAAGTTAGCAGGTAGAGAGTATTATTGTTTCTTAGATGGGTATTCAGGTTACAACCAGATATGCGTAGATTAAGATGACCAACATAAAACCACATTAACATGTCCTTTTGGTACTTTCGCATAACGGAGGATGCCTTTTGGATTATGTAATGCACCTGCTACTTTCCAACGTTGCATGGTAGAAATATTTGAAGATATGATTGATCGATTTCTTGAGGTATTCATGGATGATTTTTCTGTTTTTGGAGATAACTTTGATGATTGTTTGCAGAATCTAGAAAAAGTATTAATTAGATGCAAGGAAACGATTTGGTCTTGAACTGGGAGAAATGCCACTTTATGGTTCGCGAAGGTATAGTGTTGGGACACATGGTATCAAGCGCTGGTTTAGAAGTTGATCGTGTGAAGATTGAGGTAATCAAAACTCTTCCCCCTCATGTTTCTGTAAAAGGGGTAAGGAGTTTTCTAGGCCATACTGGGTTTTATCGCCTTTTTATCTAAGATTTCTCCAAAATTTCAAAACCTTTGTGTAACTTACTCGAGAAGGACACCAAATTCCTTTTTGATGAAGCTTGCATGAAGGCATTTCAAGAGCTTAAAGAGAAACTTATTACTGCACCGATTGTGTTACCACCTGATTGGAAGATTCCCTTTGAAGTTATGTGCGATGCTAGTGATTCAGCTATGGGTGCGATGTTGGGTCAAATAAAAGATAAGGTATTTCATTCTATTTACTATGCGAGTAAAAACTTCATTAGTGCTTAGATTAATTATACGGTAACTTAGAAGGAACTTTTAGCGGTTGTTTATGCCTTTGACAAATTTCGTTCCTATCTCCTTGAGGCAAAAATTGTTGTATTCACTGATCATTCCGCTATTAAGTACCTTATGGAGAAGAAATATGCCAAGCCACGTTTGATCAGATCGGTCTTATTGCTACAAGAGTTTGATTTAGAGATTCGAGATAGAAAGGGGTGTGATAATCAAGTTGCGGATCATCTGTCTCGTCTTGAAGGTTCGAAGTCGAATAGTAGTCCTGAGTTAGTTAATGAAACATTCCCAGATGAAGGTATATTTGCAATATATGATGTTACTCCATGGTACGGAGATATTGCAAATCTTATTGTAAGTGGTAACTTTTCCGAAGGAGCCACGTCATAGAATAAGAAGAGATTGATAAGTCATGCTAAACAGTTCTTTTGGGAGGATCCTTTCCTCTACAAAGTGTGTAGTGATCAGATGGTAAGGAGATGTATACCTGAGAAAGACGTTCTATTTGCGGGTTGTCATGATTCACCATATGAAGGACATTTTAAGGGCGGCCGCACAGCTGCTAAGGTACTACAATCTGGTTTTTATTGGTCTACATTGCATAAGGATTGTCATGAGTATGTTAAGATATTTCATAGGTGCCAGTTTACTGGTAATATATCCAAGAGGGATGAGATGCCACATAATAACGTTCTTGAAGTTGAAATATTCGATGTTTGGGGTATTGATTTCATGGGTCCGTTTGTCCCATCCAATGGAAATCAATACATCCTATTAGCTGCTGATTACGTGTCTAAATGGGTAGAGTGTGTAGATCTGCCAACCAATGATTCGCGAGTTGTGATTAAATTTTTGAAGTCTCATATTTTCACTAGACAAGGCACGCCCAGAGTTATTATCAGTGATGGAGGTTCACACTTTGTGAACAAATATCTGAAGATAGTTCTAGAGAAGAATGGGATAAGACATCGTGTATCTACCGCGTATCATCCACAAGCCAACGGTCAAGCTGAGGTTTCAAATCGAGAGGTAAAATCTATCCTAGAAAAGACTGTTGGCCCTACACGAAAAGATTGGTCAATGAATTAAGAACCAATTCAATTAAATACTAAAATCCCAGATTCAAATTAAAACAAAAAACAATAATCAAAGGTTCATATAATTACAATCCCTTGGCTTCTGCAAGTATGATTTATTTTTTATCTCGAATGATGATTTGTGGTGGAGATAGTGATTGGTGAACTTTTTGTGGTGGAGATTCAACTTCTATTGTATTGTGAACTTTTATCTCTTCAATTGATACCTTAACCACTTCACATTCGTCTTCGTCTTCAACCCAATCTTCCACTATTACTTCATCATATTCTTGATGTGGAATCTCAATAATCTCGATCACCTCTTCTTCTTGTTTGCGTTCAGTATCTTGATCATGTGCACGCACCATAGGAATAGCAACCTCAGTTTCAATTTCTAGGATTTTCGTTGCTACCCCTTCTTCCACCACGCTAATAGGATTGTCAACCACATGGTGGCCTTCATTTATAAGGATGTAATCAAGACGATCACTTCCCCACCAAAGTGAATAGCTTAATTACTATGACCTATCTCCGATTAGCAAATTCATTGATAGTGAAATTAGGGCCCGTTTGGAAGTGCTTATTTTAGAGTAAAAAAGCGCTTTTAGAATAAAATTTAAAATTTAAAAAAAATATTAGAAATAATTTTGAAATCTAAAATTATTAAAAGTGCTTTTTTCAAGAAGCACATATTTAGTGCTTCTCAAAAAAGTACTTTTCAAGGTCAAAAAAACTTTTAAAATGCTAATAGTACTTTTAAGTGCTTCCCCAAAAAAGCACTTCCAAACGGGCACTTAATATAAAATAAGAAACAATATGAAATACCTAATTCAAATTAAACTAGAAACTAATCCCAAATTGAAATACATGAATTAAACAAATTAGGGTTCATCCCATTACGATTCTCAAGTAATTAAGGTTTAGCTCATATTGAAAGTAAAAACAATAAAGAAATTAATAATATACATGTTCCTACTAACAAAAATAAAATAAGAACCTAGATAGAGGAATTGGCTTGAACTGTTGTTGGAGATATAGACAGTCTCCAGCTTCTGCTCTTGCTTCCGCCTCTTGACGCTCTCTCTAAGGATGTATATATTGAATGAATTATGAGAGGTATTTGACTCTCTTTCTAAGGATATTGAATAAATTATGAGGTTAAGGGGTGTATTTATAGGTGTTGGAAGACCCTAGGTCGAAATTGCTTGGAGTGGAAGACAAGTCAAGGACTCTCAAATTCGTAGCTCTAAAAGATAAGATTCTGCTGATTTGATTTGGTCATATCTTTTTCAATACTTATCCGTTTGAGAAGTTCCAATATATGAAACTGCTTGTCTTGGAAAGCTCTTTCTATTGGTGCAGACCATTCGTCCAGAATCTATGCCAATCTTTTATTATGATTTAATCTCTAAAACGTGGCTGGATTTTCAGATTTCAAAAGGCAGCTTTATCTTTTCCTCCTTTGAATAAATCTTTCCTAAATCTTCTTATTTCCATGTAAATATTTTTTCCTTTCATCTATATCTTGACTTGGTCTCTAAGTAATTACCATTTATCTCTTAAAGCTTCACATTAAATAAATAATTAAACCGCATATGCTTAAAAAGAATAAATCAATAAATCACGAAACCGAAATAGGAAAGTGTACTCTAAAAATAGAAACTCGACTCAAAATCATTTCCTAACACTCTAAAATACACTAAGACTTTATTCTCACTTTTTCTTCTTGGATTGGTCTTTCATGAGATTCAAGAACCAATTAACTTTGCATTAAAAATAGTCAAATTTACGCACAAAAGCTCAGATTCTGCAAATAGTTAATTTCCAAGTGGAGAAAGTGCAATATGATCAATTAAGCCTAAAAGTCTATCAAATAAGTCATTTATTCACCTAAAAGGATGTCTCCAAGGGGCTAATAATTATAACAAATCGGGAGACATCAAGACCCCAAACTCAAACCTTTGTCGTCTCGACAAAGTAAAATAAAAACAAAGGATCTTTTAGGTGAACGCAGAAGGTAGAAACTAGAAAATAATCCCAAAGCAAAACTGAAAACAAATTTCATATAGTCTAATCTAGGAATTAATATACACCTACACTTATCATGCAAACTCAAATACAAAAAAATATCAATCCAAAATTAATTTCACAATGCTAGAAGGTTACGCTTAATACTTATCTCAAGATGGTGGCTATAAGGTGTTCCTCGATCTTTACTTGCTTTGAATGCTCCACTTATAATAATCCCTATTAACTCACTGTGCATCTAGGAATCACGAGGACTTTACGGTTTTCGCGTAGGCTGAAGGACGGTATGGTATGTATATTTGGTAAATTTGAAGTGAGGTTTTGGCTCTCTCCTCACTTACCATCAACAACTGTCCAAGAGCTTGAGTTTACACTCGAATAACGTTCTCACTCAACCCAATTGATGCGCTTTAATTAGCGTCCCCAAAGTAACCCAATAAGCACTAAGGATGATTCACATAAAAATTTCCACTTTGCTGGTCCGAATATATTTTCATTTCATATCATTCGTTTTCTTATAGCCATGACTCTCTTTTTAATGTCGAGACATCATGCTATTTTTCACAGTTATGCCTATTCATAACTTGAGCTCGAAGCTTCTTTTCCATTCACTATTACCCCGACAAAGGGTTACAATATAATAAACCTGTGAATCATCATCATGTATAGCACAAAGCATCATTGATAAGCTCAAAAATCCCAACCCAATGATAAATTCCCATATGGTGGACCCACCACCCCAAACTCAAGCTCAAGACAGGAAGTCTCAGGATCGTGATTCAAGTGCGGGTCATATGGTCATGCCTAACAATCTAAAGGGATATTGGCTTATAATGTGGCGACAAAAGAAAGGCTTAAAGGCTAAAAATTTGTCTAAGAAGGATAAAATTAATTCAGGGATAGAAGGCCAAAAAGGATTCAAAGGGCTAACAAATAACTGCCTCTATCATCTTCCTATTTACACAACTTGCCTCTAGTTCATACCTAAGTGGGTTCTCTACTTATTTAGATCTCACTTTCTACACACCACCTATTATCCTTAAGCACAAGTTTACTTCTTTTGCATTGTTCATTAATTTTTCTTATCAATTACTTCATATTTGCATGCAATTAAAGTTCAGCTTCATACTAACTCCTAAATTCAACTATTTTCTATCATTAATTTATGAAAAGCATGCTTGATGGGGGCATTTAAAATTCTCTACAGTCAACGCAACCCTAAGATTAATTTTATTGAAAGCATGTAAATCACAAAAAATTGGGATGAGGCAACGAACCCCACCCCAAACTCAAAAGTGAGTCGTGTCCCCACGACTCGAAAAAGACTCAATAAAGCAATAAAATTAAACTAAACTAACTAATTAGTGCCTACCATCAATTAAGAAGAAGAATTAGAACGGGGTACCTGGCCTTGAAGATCCATCGTGTCCTCCTCCGAAGGGGGAGAATAATTATCAATATCCATGAACAAAGTTACCTCTTCCAACGTTGACTTAATCTATGTAATTTCCTTCCAAAGTGCTCCGATGTCTAGTCGTAAAAGTTCGAATTCTTGTTGCAAATTGTGAGCCCATGGAGGAATACCAGAATTAGTTTGAGAAGAATAAGAACCTTGAACTTGAAATTGTAGCTTGTCTGTAGGCTTTGATGATACCCTCATCCTTGCTGTTAATTTCCCGTGTTGTGGTGCAGGTGCCTTTTCTTCTTGTGTTTCTTCAATAGGCTCATCAAGATTGATGGCCTTTTCAATTGCGGAACCAGGCAAATTCTTGTTCTTCCCTAGGATACAACACTTCCGCTTGTAATCCAAAGCATCTGTTTTGTTTGTCATGGTTGAATTGACCCCAAACTCAAGTTTATACCAAGGATAGAATAAAGTTAAGATAACTTGGTATATCTTGAGTTTCTTTCTTGGATTAGATGAAGGGAGTTGGTTTCTTGATTAATCTTGGAAGAACTCTTGAAAGCTTGATGATCTTGATTGTGTTTAATGGTGTTTTGAGATGAATTTGATGGAGAGGTTATCTTTATGGAGGATGGAGGAGATATTTAATGATGTTAATGTGTTTGTTGTGGAGGTTTAATCAAGCTTCAAAGGGTTTTTATAAGGTTGGGAGCTGGAAAATTTGTGTGGAAGAGGCTAGGGTTTATCTCTTTAAGGTTAGAAGTTGACTGGGCTTTGAACTCTTCACAAACCGCCTGGCGCGGTGCATACCTGCGGTGCATGGGGTATACCGTGGGGGTATACCGCAGCGCTGTGGTGTGTATTTTTTCGCTTCTGCCTTGTACCCGTGCTAGCACCCCGTGGCACGCGTTTTTGCCGTGCGGTGCAGGGGTGCGGTGCATGGGGTAGTCCGCACGTGTTCCGTGAAAAATCCCCGCGGTGCATACCCCGTGGCACGCGTTTTGGGCGTGCGGTATAGGGTGTGGTGCACCGTGCCAATCTGCATCTCTTTTTTTTCGCCTCTGGATAAGACCCGTGGTGCGCGACCCGTGGTACGGGTTTTTGGGGCGCGGTACATCCCTGCGGTATAGGGGGTACACCGCGGGGGTAGTCCGCGCCAGACTTGAATTTCTCCCAGAATTTTTCCTAGCATCCCAAACTCGATTCCTGCACTATCAACACAATACCCTTCTCATTTCTTTAAAAAGTAGACACTAAACTTGACACTAACTTAGAATTATACACTAGGAATTGAAAAACTGAAAGCAATAAACTAATATACAATGAAATGGCTTTTGTTTAACGTCGTTAAGCTCGACGGGTTACCTCATGAATCATTTTTTCACATAACCTCCCCAGCAGTGAGTGAGGTTATCAACGTTTGCTACACGGAATTTGCATCCCTTCGCTTTTATGACCACCAGTTGATTCGAAATAACCTTTGTGACCATGAACGGTCCTTGCCAAGAACTCTTGGCTTCGCGCGTTTTCGGAGGAGGATCAGGCTTCTTCAATGCAACCTCTTCGCCTACTCTGAACCCCCTTTTCTTTCTCTCTTTCTTAGGTTCTTTTGGAACCTTCATGTTACGCCCTTTCTCTTTTATCTTCGCACCGTCAAGGAACCATAAATCTGGTGGTTTCTGGTCAAGGTGTGGGTTCTTCTTAGGATCTGTATGGAGAAACCACGGATTTGGTGGTTTCTTTCTTCGCTCTTCTTCTTCCATTCCTGAGGTTTCCACTATCTTAGTTGGTTCCTTGTCTGTTTGTTCAATCGCGTCAATCCGGAAGCAATCTTCCTTGGGATCCGGAAACTTCATTGGCTTAAACACGTTAAATTTCACCTCCTAGTCTTGGATACGCATAATCATTTCACCATTCTCTACATTAATCAAAGTACGCCCCGTGGCTAGGAATGGTCTTCCCAATATAATGGGGACATTCCTATCCGCGTCGTAATCAAGTATAACAAAATCAACAGGAAAGATTAACGTACCAGCCTTGACGAGGACATCTTCTAGTCTTCCCTCTGGATGTACGAGTTATCTGTCAACCATTTGCAAAACCATAGAGGTGGGTTTTGCGTTTCCTATCTTCAACTTCTCAAACACGGATTTGGGCATGAGATTAATACTTGCTCCCAAATCACACAAAGCTTTCCCTTGCCACTTAGCACCAATGGAAATCGGGATCGTAAAACTTCCAGGATAAAGTAATTTGGGTGGCAACTTACTTTGGCAGATGGCACTACACTCTTCTGGTAAACCCACCATTTCATTCTCAATATACTGACGCTTACTGGTGATAGCACTTTTCAAGAATTTCATGTATTTCGGTACACCTTTGATAGCCTCTAAGAAAGGTATATTAATGTTAAGCTTACCCACCATGGTCATGAATCTCTGATATTCCGCAGTATCTCCTTTCTTCTGAACTCTTGAAGGGAATGGTGGAGGAGGACGGACTTCTATAGCATCTTTCTTTTTCGGATTTTCCGGAATCTTCTCCACTTCAATTATTTCAGGTTCATCTTCTTTCTCTTCCACCTCTTTTACCGGTTTCTCTTTCATAGTTGTTTCTTTTTCTTTCATAACGGGAAAAGGTGGGGGTGGAAGATTCTTACCACTTCTAAGCGAGATCGCATTACATTCTTCATATGGTTTAGGTTCTTCAGTATCGCTTGGTAATTTTCCTTGTGGACGCTGATTCAATTTCTTATTAATCTGGGCTATCTGAGTTTCCATCAATTTAAGTGTTGTGGCCGTAGTTTGTTGAATGTTCATTATTGTTGTCAAGGTTTGTTGAACATCTAATGCACCTTCTTGAGGTTGAGCAGGTAAAGCCTTGTGGTTTATGGTGTCGGCATAAGTATCTTGAGGAGGTTGTCTCTGATTTCCGTAAGCTTGTCCACCTTGGTAGTTGTTCTGAGGTCTTGGTTGATAGTTGTTGCCTTGGGGACGCGGTTGATATGCATGTTGTGGATTAGCGGCTCCATTTGGATTTGAATATTGGAAACCCGGATGGTTTCTATTCGGTTGATAACCTTGACAACTTGAGTTGTAAATTCCTCGGTTGGATACGAACATTACGGATTCTGGATTGTTTTGACAGGTGTCCCAATCATGATCTTCTGTACTGCAGTTAGAACATCCATAAACTTCTTGTGTAATATTAACATCTGCTCTTCTACTTGCAACACTCTTTGTAACGGCTATAGTAAGCTGTTTCAGTTGTTGCTCGAGTTTGATTTCCATGGCAGTGACTTTTTCTTCAATTGACGCAGTATTTCCACCTCGAACAGGTGTTCTTACAGTGTTCCAACCAAGTTCATTTGTTACAGTTCTATTCAAAATAATCTTCGCATGAACTGGTTGTACCTGTAGGAATCCACCGCCACAAAGCAAGTCTAGATCCTTTCTTGAAGAGCCATCAAGTCCTCGGTAAAATATCTTCATTTGTTGAACTTCTGTGAGGCCATGATCAGGGACTCTTCGTAAGCAAATCTGAAATCTCTTCCAACTTCTACCCAAAGTCTCGTCTTGATCTTGTTTGAATGAGGTTAGTTCAACTTGCGCATCTAATCTCATATTCGTTGGGTAGTATCTATCGAAGAACGCGGTTTGTAATGCGTCCCATGTTGTAATTGTTCCGGGTTCTTGAGAATCATGCCACTCACTTGCTCCATCAATAACGAAGTATCTAAAATTAGCAAAATACATTTGCTCTTTAGTTACTCCTTGCGTAATATAAGAATCGCAAATTTGTATGAACTTCTGTACAGCACGGATCGGATCTTCACAGGGTGTTCCTCGGTAATTGCCATAACTTTGAAACTGAGATAGCATACCAGGATCGGGTCTGAATCTCTCGACATTAATATTTGCAGGGCCAATTCCGAGGGGAGGAGCTCGAAACGGAGCTTCTTCAGGACCATTGATGAACCACGGATCATTATTTTGAGCAACAGGAGCAGCTGGAGGGTTGAGTTATTGATTTCCAACTTGACGATTGTCAACTGGGTCTTCAGCCATTGTTTCTCTTGCTAATTGCTCCTCTAACTCTTTTGCTTTAGCGTTTCTATTTCTTTTGTTTGCTTCACGGACTAGGCTTTCGGGATTTGCAAGAATCACGATATCTTCACGCATAAACCAAAACATGTAAACCTGAGAAAGAAAGACAACCCAAAGCGTAAAGCTGAAAAATAAAACTAAAACTAAACTAACAATTAAACTACTAAAAGATTAACACCGGGGTCACACGCTACCGTCCCCGGCAGCGGCGCCAAAAACTTGGTGGGTCCTGGTGTGTTATTAAATTAATGCGAAAGTAAAGGAACCACAATCACCGCAAGTGTACGGTTGTCCAAGTAATATTCGATAAATCGAGTTCGTTCGCAGGGACGAATTAGGCACAACTCAGGTATTAATCGAAAAGTAAGAATAATTGCTTAACAGAAAAATAAAGTAAAGATTTTTGTTTGGTTTTTTAAATTAAGATGCAATAAAATAAACTACGGAATTAAAAGAAAGCAAATAAAAGAGACTTGAAACTTCAGATGAGAAAGAGTACTTGATCCTCGCAAGGGTTTCTCCTAACCTATCTAATTCATGCTTCTGTTTAAGGGCTAAACTGGTATTATTGTGCTAGTCGGGACTCTAATATCTCCTAGCCCCCGTCAGGGTGGACCTAAGAGCTATCCTACGGTATTACAAACCTCGTCAGGGTGAATATAAGCTACTTTCAGATGAATAATAATTTACCTCATTGGCTGCATGGTTAGTTAAACCTGTCAAGGTTAATAACGGATACTATGCGTCTATTATCTAAGTCTGTAATTAAACCCCCCGTCAAGGTGATCCATACGCCACTATATGGAATAGCCTAATTACTATGAGCTAAGTTTGATTCATGACTTCAAAATTAGTAATTAAAATAAAATAATAGTCAACACAAAATCCTAGTCTAATTTAAACCATTAAATCCCAAATTCAGAAAACATAAATTAAACAGAATTAAGTTCAACCCATATAGCGATTCTCAAGTACTAAAGAAATTAGTTCATAACGGAATGAAAAACTAAATTAAATTAAAATCATTCATAGTTTCGAATTACAGAAAGAAAATAAAGAACCTAAAGGTTAAGATGACTGATGATGGAAGAACAGGACTCCTCCAGCACTAGCTTCTCCTTGCCTTCTTGCTCTGACTTGAAAACCTTAAGCCTCTTGTGTAATTCTCCGAAGTGTCTGAAAGTAGGAGGTTAAGGGGTGTATTTATAGGTGTTGGAAGACCCTAGGTCGAATTTTGCTTGGAGTGGAAGACAAGTCAAGGACTCTCAAATTCGTAGCTCTAAAAGATAAGATTCTGCTGATTTGATTTGGTCATATCTTTTTCAATACTTATCCGTTTGAGAAGTTCCAATATATGAAACTGCTTGTCTTGGAAAGAGCTTTCTATTGGTGCAGACCACTCGTCCAGAATCCTATCCAATCTTTTATTATGATTTAATCTCTAAAACGTGACTTGATTTTCAGATTTCAAAAGGCAGCTTTATCTTTTCCTCCTTTGAATAAATCTTTCCTAAATCTTCTTATTTCCATGTAAATCTTCTTTCCTTTCATCTTTATCTTGACTTGGCCTCTAAGTAATTACCCTTTATCTCATTAAAGCTTCACATTAAATAAATAATTAAACCGCATATGCTTAAAAAGAATAAATCAATAAATCACGAAACCGAAATAGGAAAGTGTACTCTAAAAATAGAAACTCGACTAGAAATCATTTCCTAACACTCTAAAATACACTAAGACTTTATTCTCACTTTTTCTTCTTGGATTGGTCTTTCATGAGATTCAAGAACCAATTAACTTTGCATTAAAAATAGTCAAATTTACGCACAAAAGCTCAGATTCTGCAAATAGTTAATTTCCAAGTGGAGAAAGTGCAATATGATCAAATAAGCTTAAAAGTCTATAAAACAAGTCATTTATTCACCTAAAAGGATGTCTCCAAGGGGCTAATAATTAGAACAAATCGGGAGACATCAAGACCCCAAACTCAAACCTTTGTCGCCCCGACAAAGTAAAACAAAGGATCTTTTAGGTGAACGCAGAAGGTAGAATCTAGAAATTAATCCCAAAGCAAAGCTTAAAACAAATTTCATATAGTCTAACCTAGGAATTAATATACACCTACAATTATCATGCAAAATCAAATACAAAACAATATCAATTCAAAATTAATTTCACAATGCTAGAAGGTTACGCTTAATACTTATCTCAAGATGGTGGCTATAGGGTGCTCCTCGATCTTTACTTGTGTTGAATGTTTCACTTAGACTAATCCCTATTAACACACTGTGCATCTAGGAATCACGAGGTCTTTACGGTTTTAGCATAGGCTGAAGGACGGTATGGTATGTATATTTGGTAAATTTGAAGTGAGCTTTTGGCTCTCTCCTCACTTACCATCAACAATACTGTCCAAGAGCTTGAGTTTACACTCGAATTACGTTCTCACTCAACCCAATTGACGCACTTAATTAGCGTCCCCAAATTAACCCAATAAGCACTAAGGATGATTCACCTAAAAAAATTCCACTTTGCAGGTCCGAATATGTATATTCTTTTCAAATCATTCGTTTTTTCTCTTTTCTTATAGCCATGACTCTCTTTTTAATTTTGAGATATCATGCTATTTTTCATAGTTATGCCTATTCATAACTGGAGCTCGAAGCTTCTTTTCCATTCACTATTACCCCGGCAAAGGGTTACAATATAATAAACCTGTAAATCATCATCATGTATAGCACAAAACATCATTGATAAGCTCCAAAAATCCCAACCCAATGTAAATTCCCATATAGTGGACCCACCACCCCAAACTCAAGCTCAAGACAGGAAGTCTCAGGATCGTGATTCAAGTGCGGGTCATATGGTCATGCCTAACAATCTAAAGGGATATTGGCTTATAATGTGGCGACAAAAGAAGGGCTTAAAGGCTAAAAATTTGTCTAAGAAGGATAAAATTAATTCAGGGATAGACAGCCAAAAAGGATTCAAAGGGCTAACAAAGAAATGCCTCTATCATCTTCCTATCTACACAACTTATCTCTAGTTCATACCTAAGTGGGTTCTCTACTCATTTAGATCTCATGTTCTACAAACCACCTATTATCCTTAAGCACAAGTTTACTTCTTTTGCATTGTTCATTAATTTTTCCTATCAATTATCTCATATTCGCATGCAATTAAAGTTCAGCTTCATACTAACTCCTAAAGTCAACTATTTTCTATCATTAATTCACAAAAAGCATGCTTGATGGGGGCATTTAAAATACTCTATAGTCAACGCAACCCTAAGATTAATTTTATTGAAAGCATGTAAAACACAAAAAATTGGGATGAGGCAACGAACCCCACCCCAAACTCAAAAGTGAATCGTGTCTGCACGACTCGAAAAAGACTCAATAAAGCAATAAAATTAAACTAAAACTACCTAACTAGTGCCTACCATCAATTAAGAAGAAGAATTAGAACGGGGTACCTGGCCATGAAGATCCATCGTGTCCTCATCTGAAGGGGGAGAATAATTATCAATATCCAGGTAAAAAGTTACCTCTTCCAATGTTGACTCAATCTGTGTGATTTCCTTCCAAAGTGCTCCGATGTCTAGTCTTAAAAGTTCAAATTCTTGATGCAAATTTCGAGCCCATGGAGGAATACCAGAATTAGTTTGAGAAGAAGAAGAACCTTGATCTTGAATTTGTGTCTTGTCTTCAGGCTTTGATGATACCCTCATCCTTGCTGTTAATTTCCCGTGTTGTGGTGGTGCAGGTGCCTTTTCTTCTTGTGTTTCTTCAATAGGCTCATCAAGATTGATGGCCTTTTCAATTGTGGAACCAGGGAAATTCTTGTTCTTCCCTAGGATACAACACCTCTTCTTATAATCCAAAGCATCTGTTCTGTTTGTAATGGTTGATTTGACCCCAAACTCAAGTTTATACCAAGGATAGAATAAAGTTAAGAAAACTTGGTATAGCTTGAGTTTCTTGCTTGGATTAGATGAAGGAAGTTGTTTTCTTGACAAATCTTGGAAGAACTCTTGAAAGCTTGATGATCTTGATTGTGTTTAATGGTGTTTTGTGATGAATTTGATGAAGAGGATATATTTATGGAGGATGGAGGAGAGATTTGATGATGTTAATGTGTTTGTTGTGGAAGTTTAATCAAGCTTCAAGGTGTTTTTATAGGGTTGGGAGCTAGAAAATTCGTGTGGAAGAGGCTAGGGTTTATCTCTTTAAGGTAAGAAGTTGGATGGGCTTCAAATTCTTCACAAACCGCCTAGCGCGGTGCATCCCTGCGGTGCATGGGGTATACCGCGGGGTACACCGCAGCGCTGTTGATGTTAATTTTTTGCCCCTGTCTTGTACCCGTGCTAGCACCCCGTGGAACGCGTTTTTGTCGTGCGGTGCAGGGGTGCGGTGCATGAGGTAGTCCGCACGTGCTCCGTGAAAAAACCCGCGGTGCATACCCCGTGGCACGTGTTTTGAGCGTGCGGTATAGGGTGCGGTGCACCGCTCCAATCAGCATCTCTTTTTCTCGCCTCTGGATAAGACCCGTGGTGCGCGACCCGTGGTACGGGTTTTTGGGGCGCGGTACATCCCTGCGGTATAGGGGGTACACCGCGGGGGTAGTCCGCGCCAGACTTGAATCTCTCCAAGAATTTTTCCTAGCATCCCAAACTTGATTCCTGCACTATCAACACAATACCCTTCTCATTTCTTTCAAAAGTAGACACTAAAACTTGACACTAACTTAGAATTATACACTAGGAATTGAAAAATTGAAAGCAATAAACTAATATACAATGAATTGGCTTTTGTTTAACGTCGTTAAGCTCGACGGATTACCTCATGAATCATTTTTTTACATAACCTCCCCAGCAGTGAGTGAGGTTATCAATGTTTGCTACACAGAATTTGCATCCCTTAGCTTTTATGATCACCAGTTGATTCGAAATAACCTTTGTGACCATGAACGGTCCTTGCCAAGAACTCTTGGCTTCGCGCGTTTTTGGAGGAGGATCAGGCTTCTTCAATGCAACCTCTTCGCCTAATCTGAAACCTCTTTTCTTTCTCTCTTTCTTAGGTTCTTTTGGAACCTTCACGTTACGCCCTTTTTCTTTCTTCTTTGCGTGGTCAAGGTGTGGATTTTCCTTAGGATATGGAGGATTTTTATTAATGGTTTCTTTCTAAGCTCTCTTTCCTCCATTCCCAAGGTTTCCACAACCTTAGTTGGCTCCTGTTCAGTCACATCAATCCGGAAACAATCCTCCTTGGAATCCGGAAACTTCATTGGCTTAAACACGTTAAATTTCACCTCCTCGTCTTGGATACGCATAATCATTTCACCGTTCTCTACATCAATCAAAGTACGCCCCGTGGCTAGGAATGGTCTTCCCAAAATAATGGGGACATTCCTATCCGCGTCGTAATCAAGTATAACAAAATCAACAGGAAAGATTAACGTACCAGCCTTGACGAGGACATCTTCTAGTCTTCCCTCTGGATGTATGAGGGATCTGTCAGCCATTTGCAAAACCATAGAAGTGGGTTTTGCGTTTCCTATCTTCAACTTTTCAAACACGGATTTGGGCATGAGATTAATACTTGCTCCCAAATCACACAAAGCTTTCCCTTGCCACTTAGCACCGATGGAAATCGGGATCGTAAAACTTCCAGGATCAAGTAATTTGGGTGGCAACTTACTTTGGCAGATGGCACTACACTCTTCTGGCAAACCCACGATTTCATTCTCAAGATACTGACGCTTGCTGGTGATAGCTCTTTTTAAGAATTTCATGTATTTCGGTACACCTTTGATAGCCTCTAAGAAAGGTATATTAATGTTAAGCTTACCCACCATGGTCATGAATCTCTGATATTCCGCAGTATCTCCTTTCTTCTGAACTCTTGAAGGGAATGGTGGAGGAGGGCGGACTTCTATAGCATCTTTCTTTTTCGGATTTTCCGGGATCCTCTCCACTTCAATTATTTCAGGTTCATCTTCTTTCTCTTCCACCTCTTTTACCGGTTTCTCTTTCACAGTTGTTTCTTTTTCTTTTATAACAGGAAAAGGTGGGGGTGGAAGATTCTTACCACTTCTAAGAGAGATCACGTCACATTCTTCATATTGTTTAGGTTCTTCAGTATCGCTTGGTAATTATCCTTGTGGACGCTGATTTAATTGCTTATTAATCTAGGCTATATGAGTTTCCATCAATTTAAGTGTTGTGGCCGTAGTTTGTTGAATGTTCATTAGTGTTGTCAAGGTTTGTTGAACATCTAATGCACCTTCTTGAGGTTGAGCAGGTAAAGCCTTTTGGTTCATGGTGTCGGCATAAGCATCTTGAGGAGGTTGTCTCTGATTTCCGTAAGCTTGTCCACCTTGGTAGTTGTTCTGAGGTCTTGGTTGATAGTTATTGCCTTGGGGACGCGGTTAATATGCATGTTGTGGATTAGCGGCCCCATTTGGATTCGAATATTGGAAACCCGGATGGTTTCTATTCGGTTGATAACCTTGACCACTTGAGTTATAGTTTCCGCGGTTGGATACGAACATTACGGATTCTGGATTGTTTTGACAGGTCTCCCAATCATGATCTTCTTTACCACAGTTAGAACACCCATAAATTTCTTGTGTAGCATTAACTTGTGCTCTTTTACTTGCAACACTCTTTGTAATGGCTATAGTAAGTTGTTTCAGTTGTTGCTCGAGTTTGTTTTCCATGGCGGTGACTTTTTCTTCAATTGACGCAGTATTTCCACCTCGAACAGGAGTTCTTACAGTGTTCCAACCAAGTTCATTTGTTACAGTTCTATTCAAAATAATCTTCGCATGAACTGGTTGTACCTGTAGGAATCCACCACCACAAAGCAAGTCTAGATCCTTTCTTGAAGATCCATCAAGTCCTCGATAAAATATCTTCATTTGTTGAACTTCTGTGAGGCCATGATCAGGGACTCTTCGTAAGCAAATCTGAAAACTCTTCCAACTTCTACCCAAAGTCTCGTCTTGATCTTGTTTGAATGAGTTTAGTTCAACTTGCGCATCTAATCTCATAGTCGTTGGGTAGTATCTATCGAAGAACGCGGTTTGTAATGCGTCCCATGTTGTAATTGTTCCGGGTTCTTGAGAATCATGCCACTCACTTGCTCCATCAATAACGAAGTATCTAAAATTAGCAAAATACATTTGCTCTTTAGTTACTCCTTGCGTAATATAAGAATCGCAAATTTGCATGAACTTCTGTACAGCACGGATCGGATCTTCGCTAGGTGCTCCTCGGAAATTGCCATAACTTTGAAACTGAGATAACATACCGGGATCGGGTCTGAATCTCTCGACATTAATATTTGCAGGGCCAATTCCGAGGGCAGGAGCTCGAAACGGAGCTTCTTCAGGGCCATTGATGAACCACAGATCATTATTTTGAGCAACAGGAGCAGCTGGAGGGTTGAGTTGTTGATTTCCAACTTGACGATTGTCAACTAGGTCTTCAGCCATTGTTTCTTTTGCTAATTGCTCCTCTAACTCTTTTGGTTTAGCGTTTCTCTTTCTTTTGTTTGCTTCTCGAACTAGGTTTTCGGGATTTGCAAGAATCACAATATCTTCACGCATAAACAAAAACCTGTAAACCTGAGAAAGAAAGAAAACCCAAAGCGTAAAACTGAAAAATAAAACTAAAACTAAACCGGGGTCACACGCTACCGTCCCCTTCACACGCTACTAAAGGTTTAATTATTTACTTAGGAGACATCTTTTTAGGATGAAAATGGTCTTTTTATATTGACTTTAGTGCTTAAATAGCAATATTACACTTTCTCCCCTTGGAATTAGACTATTTGCATTTATAGAGCTTTTGTGCGTTAATTTACTTATTTTTAGTGCAAAGTTAGTAGGTTTATAAATTTCATGAGAAACCAATCCAAGGAGGAGAAGTGAGAATTAAAGTCTTAGAATATTTCTAGTATGCTTAGTCGAGTTTCCTGAATTTAAATTGCACTTTCTTATTTCTAGTCTTGATTTAATGATTTATTATTTTTAAAGCATATGCGGTTTAATTATTTATTTAATGTGAAGCTTTAGAGATAATATGGAAATAAATTAGATGCTAAATCAATGCTAAGGAGATAAGGAAAGAAGATCTTGAAGAAATCTAGAGATAGAAGGAAGTAGAGTTCAATTAGGAAAAGATAAAGCTGCCTTGTGAATCTGAAATTCCAGCCACGTTTTAAAGATAATTCCATAACTAAAGATTGGCATGGATTCTGGACGAATGGTCTGCACCAACGGAAAGCTCTTTCCGAGACAAGCAGTTTCATATATTGGAACTCCTCAAACGGATAAGTATTGAAAAAGATATGACCAAATCAATTCAGCTTACCTTTCCTAGATTTTAGGATTACGAATTAAAGAGTCCTTGACTTGTCTTCCACTCCAAGTAATTCGACCTAGCACCTATAAATACCAGCTCTAAACCTTATAAAATTATCCCTTGGCTGCATAAGTTTAATATACACATATAAATCATCATAGAAGCAATCAAGATGATCTAGAGGAGGAAGAAGCAAGAGCTAGAGCTTAACTACATCAATTCAACACTTCTCCATCTCTATTCTTTGGGTAATTTAGTATTAGATCTATTTTGTCTATGAGGTATTTCTAAGCTATTTATTCAAGAAGTTTATTTATGCATAATTTCTCTTTAGGATTGTAATTATATGAACCTTTGATTATTGTTTTTCTGTTTTCCTTTGAATCTGGGATTTTAGTATTTAATTGAATTGGTTCTTAATTTCCATTGACTATATTCTTGTGCTTGTTCACTATTTCTGACCTAGCTAATTAGAAATAGGTTTTAGTAATTAGGCTATTCCATATAGTGGCGTATGGATCATCCGACAGAGGGGTTTAATTACAGAACTAGAATATAGACACGTGGCATCCGTTATTTGACCGACAGGCTTGACTAACCACGTAGCCAAAGAGGTAAACTAGTATTCATCTGAAAGTAGCTTATAATCGCCCTGACGGGGTTTGTAATACCGTAGGATAGCTTCTAGGTCCACCCTGACGGGGGCTAGGAGATAGTAGATTCCCGACTATTGCGAAATTTCCCATTCACCCTTATTCTTAGTAATCATAGATTCAATAGGATAGATTCATACTTGCATATCCTTATCTTTCTTGCATAATTATTAATTGTTTATTTTATTGTTTATTTATTATTTAGGTAATTAGAAAACAAACACCTTTATTAATTATCTTTTTATTTAAAGCAATTAAAACTATCTATTCTGATATTGAACACGAATTTAGAATAAGTACTTAAATCCCTGTGGAGACGATAATCCCGATTTTACTTATCTATTACTTGGTACGACCCATACACTTGCGGTCTGTGGATCCTTTATTCCTTTGCTTTTATTTCATTATTTTATAACACACAAGGACCCACCAAGTTTTTGGCGCCGCTGCCGGGGATTTAAAGCGGTTATTTTATTTTGTGTTTAAGTTAGGTTGGTAGTTTTAGTTGTTTTCAGTTTTACGTTTGTTTTGTTTTAGTCTCTTTTCAGGTTTTTCATTAGGTATGGAGGTTTTCCCCTATCAAGAGCAAGTTCCAATACATACCTGTTATATACCAGTATAACAATTCATGGATCTAACACGCGGAAGCTTGACAGATCATTATAATAGGCTCAGGAAGTTGGAGGACTCCCTCAGTTGTTTCATGAAGGCCACAGAGGATAATATAATAAAGAGTAATGCAAAAATCGATGCTATCATATCATTAGTGCAAGTCATGCAACAAAGCCATCAATTAATGGAGCAACGATTGACGCAACTCACAGAAACAATTGAGAAATTACAACAAGTACCATCTATGCAAATTGGTCAAGGTACAAATTTTGATGATGATGCCATTCAAATTGATAGCGATGTTTGGTTCGATGTAGCTACAGAGTTTAGCCTTCAATAAGAGAAGGAAGTGGAATCACCACAAGTTGCACCTAGTGAACTAGAGATTCCAACAATAGAAGAATCAACCACGCTAAGCATAGACGAGTCAATTGTTGATAATGGAGTCGAAATTGAATTTACACCTTGTGAAGGGACGATTACATCCATGGAAAACCCAGCCAAGGCGTGTTTAGAGGAAGCAAATATTGAGGTCTTGGTTAGAAAAGAGATAGAAGAAGAAGATACTAGGATGGATTCACCACCTAGCACTCCATTGATGTCACCTCCCAATCCAATAACGACGAATCATTCAAACGGTGATATCGATAAAGCATTTGTAGAGGTGTGTAAAGACAAAACCTACACCCAAATGCTTGAAGTTGATACAAAAGAACTCACACCGCAACAAGTATTCATAGAACCCATTCCAGAAACACAGGAGAATGCGAGTGTAGAGATCGAGGTTGAAGACATGGCCCTCATAATAAAAGCAAGTTCTTAAACATCCCCTGTTTTAGACAAAATTCTAGAGGAGGAGCCAATTGAGTTCCCCATTATTCCAGAAGTATCTAAAGAGGTTAAAGAGAAGGACCACTGATGTCTCCCTAAATGTTCTTATTTTCGACCCTTAGGAGACATCATTTTTGGTGTTTATTTAATTAATTTGATAGACTTTTGTACTAAATATTCAATAATCCGGAATTACCTTTTTATTTTTAGCATTTTTAATTTATTAAACTTTTGCGCGTAATATTGGTATTTTTAGTGTAAAGTTTACAGGTTTTAGATGTTAGCTAGGAGAGGAATCCGAGGAGAAGGTCAAAGATCATGAATTAGAGTCAAGACTTGAAGACAAATCCCGAAGATATTATTTTTAGAGCTGAAAATCCACTTTCCAGGCCATAGATTGCTGATTTCGAGGTGCTTAAGCGATGATTTAGCCGCTGACCTTTGAAGAGAAAACATTCCTTATCGAAGTACGGAACTTTAGCAACTGGAATGAGGTCAATCGGAGTTGTAAAGCATCGGGAAAAGCTGTTTTAGTGAAGGCCTATCATCAGTTACGGGATTTTGGGCTTAGAAAGTGGGCTTGGACATTTAATTAGGCTTTTATTTTCTGGTCCAAGCCCTAGTCCGAATTTTTACTTATAAAAGGAGGTCTGGACTTCTATTTTTCACACAATTCATTCTTTACAATTAAAAACACCAGAGAGAAGCAACAGAAGAAAGGAAGAAGAAGCTGCTAGAGCTGGAGTGGGTCTATAGCTCCGTTCTCAGTCATTCCAATTCCGGAAATTAGGTTTCTTTTATCTTTTATTTGTAATCAATTATGAATTCCTTTATTTTTAATTTAGTATTTCTTTTTAATATGAGCTAAACAATTGATAGTGCTTGAGAACAAATAATGGGTGAATCCCAATCTTATTAATTAACGAATGTTGAATTTGGGTTTTTATTGAATTAAACTAAATTAGGGCTTTTACTCTTTTCAATAAATTGAGATTATTTTACTGTTTTTGGAGTAGCTAACTAAGAACAGGTGTTAGTATTTAGGCTATTCCAATTAGTGGCGATTGGATCATCCTGACGGAGGGTTTAGATACAGAACCATTTATTCGAATCTAGGATAGAAGCTATTGATTCTGACGAACTTAGCTAATTCTAGGGCCAATGAGGTAATAAAACTTAAACATCTAAAGGTGGATCATATTTACCCTGACGGGACTAGTGACACCCTAGGATTGCCTTATAGTCCACCCTGACGGGGGTATAAGGAATTTAGAATCCCGACCATTGTAATTGACCAATTTAGCCCTTAAACAACATAAGTTAAGAAATAGGATAGGGAGGATCCTTGCGTTCTCAAGTGCTACATCTCATATTGCGTTTTACATCATTTTACTTGCGTCTTATCTTTTACTTGCATTTAATTATTTGTCTTTCATTTATTTAGAATTAATAAACAAAACCAAAACAAACAATTTATTATCTTTCATTTCCATAAGTGCATCAATCACTACTTGCTAAACATTGTGATCAACCATCCGTCCTTGGAACGAACCTGATTTATCAGGATTACTACTTGGGACAACCGTAAACTTGCGGTTGTGGTTCGATTAGCATTTACATTTAATTTTTAGAACACACAAAGGACCACCAACCACCACTATGAACCTGTGAAGAAGAGAGCTAAAGATGAGTTTGGGGTCGGAACCATGGTTGCTTGGAAGGCCTCCAAACAAGAGAATAGGCCACGAGGTTTCAAAAATGAGTGGATGGGACCATTTGTTGTTACTCGAGTAGTAACACCAATATTAATAGAGATACAACCTCCAAGAGGTCAAAAGCTGCAAATTGTAGACATACATAACCTCACTCACTGCTGGGGAGGTTACATACTCAAGGGATAATGGAGGTAACCCGTCAAACTTTAAATGACGTTAAATAAAAGTGCTCTTGGGAGACACCCCAAACTTTGATTGCTTTCTTAGTTTAGTTTTTAGTGTATATTATTTAGTTTACGTATTTTTTTAGTTGATAGTGCATTATTGAGGAAGGTATTAGTGTTTTTGATGCTCAGGTATTGGAGAAATCGAGTTAGGGAAGCGAGCAAAATTTCTCAGAACGGAGAAACTTCGGCAAGTCATATCTTTGCGCTCGGATGTCGAAATCAGGTGATCTTTGAGCCTAAACTGCATAACTTTTCGAGATCTAGCTGTTGGGGAGGTTTTTGCCGAGTGCGGTACACCGGACCTCAGCCGCGGTGCACCGCAGAGGAGAAACCCGTGCCACGGGGTAGAGCCACGTGTTTTATCCAGAGACGAAAAAATTGGAGCTGTTGGCTGCGGTACACCGGACCCTAGTCCGTGCCCTGCACCGCAAGCCAAAAACACGTGCCACGGGGTTGCTACAACGGGTATTTTGACGAAGGATGCTACAGAGCCGCGGGGTACCCCTGCGGACTACCCCCTAGTCCGCACCATGGTCCGCACGAAGCCGCTGGAGAGAGAAAAAGTTGCGTTTTGAGCTTATAAAGGGAGGAAATTAGGTATTATTCCGAAATTACAAATCCTTAAGCCTCTTTTTCTTCTCCAAACCTCTCCCAACTCCATTAAAGCTCATTCAAACCTTCACCAACCATCAAAACACAACCAAATCACCATGAATTCAAATCTAAATCCTTCCCTACATCACTACAAAGAAGTTTTAATCACCCAAATCATATCAAACACCTAGAACCTAAGATCAAGATCTCTAAAGTGTTATTGATTGGGATGGAGCACAAGAGGATGTAAGGGAAAGCGAAATTGGTGATACATGGAGTTTACATACAAGGAAATCACTGCACCCTATCTTGGGTATTAAGCACGCGAGGCAATTGCCTCGAAGAGTATGTTTTCTTTATTCCTTACCATTTATCTATATGCACTATTTGCTATTTTTTACTTTATTGAGTCTTTTCGAGTCGTGGGGACACGACTCATTTTTGAGTTGGGGGTGGGGATTCGTTGTCCCTCATCTCCATTTTTATGTGATTTACTGTTTCTTTAGAGAAATTTGAAATTTTTTGAAATTTTTAAGAGATGGATTAGATGTGGAATGTGTTTAATAGCTTGAAAGCATAAGCTTAGTAAGTTGATGATAGAAAGTAGTATGTTTATGAGCTGCTTTATTTTGTATGCTTTGAGTATTTGCAGGAAAACACATTGATAGTAAAGAAAAGATTAGTTAGCAATGCGATAGAAAGTATGTTCGATCTCAGGGAACCATGAATGGTGTGTAGGCCGTGAGATCTAAGCTAGTTGATAAACCCATTTAATGAACGTGCTAAAGGTAAAAGAATGACGAAATTTCATAGTTTAGAAAGTGATTAAGGCGGTTCTTTCATAAGCCCCTTGTTGCCTTTTAGCTTGCTGTCCATTTTATTATTATATCCTTCTCAGCCCCTTCTAGCCTTTCTAAAGCCTTTTTATTAGCCACATTATAAGCCATGTCCCTTTAGTTTATTAGGCATTTCCATATGACCCATACTCGAAACGCGATGCATAGACAATTGTTTTAGAGCTTGAGTTTGGGGTGGTGGGTCCACCATTATGGGAAATATTATTGGGTTGGATTTTTGAGCTTATTAAGTGTGCTCTGTTCTATATTTTGATGATGATTCACAGGTTTATTATATTGTAACCCTTTGCTGGGGTAATAGTAAATGAAAAAGAAGCTAAAAAGCTAAAGTTATGAAAAGGCATAATTTATGAAAAATAGCGTGATATCTCAACATCAAAAAGAGGACCATAGCTATACAAAAGAAAAAAAATTGATATGAAAAGAATATATATTTGGACCGGCAAAGAGGAATTTTTATGTGAACATCTTAATGCTTTAATTGGGTTATTGGGGATGCTAATTTGTGCATCAAGGAAGTCATTGGGTTGAGTGAGAACGTTTTACGAGAGTAACTCAAGCTCTAGGGCGATTCGTTGATGGCTAGTGAGGAGAGAGCCAAAAGCTCACTCTAAATTATCCAAATATACTTATCATACCGTCCCTAAGCCAACATTACAACCCTCAAGACCTTTTGATTCTTCGCTATGTAATCTAGAAGTGATTGAGCCGTTAGAGATTAGTTAAGTGGATCCTTGGATACTAGTGAAGTTTGATGAACAATCTATAGCCTCCTTGGTAAACTGAGTAAAGATCCTCTCCTTCTTACATTGCGAAGCTAATCTAATCTTGAATTCAAGCCGTGTTGATTGTAGATATGACAAGTGTACAGGTATGTAGTTCGTAAATATTATTGCATGAAATTTTCTAAGTAGTTGCTTTGAGTTTATTGTATATATTTTGCTATCTTCTTCCCCTCAGTGCTTAATTGACTTAGCTGATATTTTAGAGACTTCCTTATGTTTTATTGTATCGGGACGATACAAGTTTGAGTTGGGGGTCTTGATGTCTCCCTTTTTGGTCTAAATATAAGACCTTAGGAGACATCATTTTAGGATGAAAATGGTCTTTTTATATTGACTTTAGTGCTTAAATAACAATATTACACTTTCTCCCCTTGGAATTAGACTATTTGCATTTATAGAGCTTTTGTGCGTTAATTTACTTATTTTTAGTGCAAAGTTAGTAGGTTTATAAATTTCATGAGAAACCAATCCAAGGAGGAGAAGTGAGAATTAAATTCTTAGAATATTTCTAGTATGCTTAGTCGAGTTTCCTGAATTTAAATTGCACTTTCTTATTTTTAGTCTTGATTTAATGATTTATTATTTTTAAAGCATATGCGATTTAATTATTTATTTAATGTGAAACTTTAGAGATAATATGGAAATAAATTAGATGCTAAATCAATTCTAAGGAGATAAGGAAAGAAGATCTTGAAGAAATCTGGAGATAGAAGGAAGTAGAGTTCAATTAGGAAAAGATAAAGCTGCCTTGTGAATCTGAAATTCCAGCCACATTTTAAAGATAATTCCATAACTAAAGATTAGCATGGATTCTGGACGAATGGTCTGCACCAATGAAAATCTCTTTCCGAGACAAGCAGTTTCATATATTGGAACTCCTCAAACGGATAAGTATTGAAAAAGATATGACCAAATCAATTCAGCTTACCTTTCCTAGATTTTAGGGTTACGAATTAAAGAGTCCTTGACTTGTCTTCCACTCCAAGTAATTCGACCTAGCACCTATAAATACCAGCTCTAAACCTTAGAAAATTATCCCTTGGCTGCATAAGCTTAATATACATAAATAATTCATCATAGAAGCAATCAAGAGGATCTAGAGGAGGATGAAGCAAGAGCTAGAGCTTAACTACATCAATTCAACACTTCTCCATCTCTATTCTTTGGTAAATTAGTATTAGATCTATTTTGTCTATGAGGTATTTCTAAGCTATTTATTCAAGAAGATTTAGTATGCATAATTTCACTTTAGGATTGTAATTATATGAACCTTTGATTATTGTTTTTCTGTTTTACTTTGAATCTGGGATTTTAGTATTTAATTGAATTGGTTCTTAATTTCCATTGACTATATTCTTGTGCTTATTCACTATCATTGACGTCGCGAATCAAGGGTAGGTTTTAGTAATTAGGCTATTCCATATAGTGGCGTATGGATCATCCGACAGGGGGGGTTCAATTACAGAAATAGAATATAGACGCGTGGTATCCGTTATTTGACCCTGACGGGCTTGACTAACCACGTAGCCAAAGAGGTAAAATAGTATTCATCTGAAAGTAGCTTATAATCGCCCTGACGGGGTTTGTAATACCGTAGGATAGCTTCTAGGTCCACCCTGACGGGGGCTAGGAGATTATAGATTCCCGACTATTGTGAAATTTCCCATTCACCCTTATTCTTAGTAATCATAGATTCAATAGGATAGATTCATACTTGCATATCCTTATCTTTCGTGCATAATTATTAATTGTTTACTTTATTGTCTATTTTATTTATTTAGTTGATTAGAAAACAAACTCCCTTGCTATTTATCTTTTTATTTAAAGCAATCAAAACTATCTATTCTGATATTGAACACGAATTTAGAATAACTTCTTAAATCCCTGTGGAGACGATAATCCCGATTTTACTTATCTATTACTTGGTACGACCCGTACACTTGCGGTCTGTGGATCCTTTATTCCTTTGCTTTTATTTCATTATTTTATAACACACAAGGAACCACCAAGTTTTTGTGATTATTTCATTAAAAACTTGGTGGGTCCTTGTGTGTTATAAAATTAATGCGATAAATAAAAGGAACCACAATACCGCAAGTGTACGGTTGTCCAAGTAATACTCCGATAAGTCGGATTCGTTCTCAGGGATTGGACTGGTATAACCCAAGTGTTCAACAGATAAATAGTAATAATTGCAAATACAGAAAATAGAAGATAAAATATATTTATTTGGTTTTTATATTACTCCTAAGAATGCAAGAAAATAAATTACTGAATATAAATACTAAAAGACTAAGACGCAGATACGAGCTATACTTGAGTCTCGCTAGGGAATCACCTAAACTTACCTAATTAATGCTTTCGTTAAGGGCAGAATTGATATTTCTATATTAGTCGGGACTCTATAATCTCCTAGCCCCCGTCAGGGTGGACCTAGGAGCTATTCTCAGATGTTACAAACCCCGTCAGGGTGATTATAATCCACCTTTGAATGAATACTATTTTACTCAATTGGCTATAAGGTTAACTAAGTCTGTCAGGATCAATAATTTCTACCTTACGTTTATTATCTAGTTCATTAATTAAACCCCCCGTCAAGGCGATCACTTCCCCACCAAAGTGAATAGCTTAATTACTATGACCTATCTCCGATTAGCTAATTCATTGATAGTGAAATTAATATAAAATAAGAAACAATATGAAATACCTAATTCAAATTAAACTAGAAACTAATCCCAAATTGAAATACATGAATTAAATAAATTAGGGTTCATCCCATTACGATTCTCAAGTAATTAAGGTTTAGCTCATATTAATAGTAAAAACAGTAAAGAAATTAATATTATACATGTCCTAATAACAAAAATAAAATAAGAACCTAGATAGAGGAATTGGCTTGAACTGTTGTTGGAGATATAGACAGTCTCCAGCTTCTGCTCTTGCTTCCGCCTCTTGACGCTCTCTCTAAGGATGTATATATTGAATGAATTATGAGAGGTACTGAATAATGAGGTCTAAGGGGTGTATTTAAAGGTGTTGGAAGACCCTAGGTCGAATTTGCTTGGAGTGGAAGACAAGTCAAAGACTCTCAAATTCGTAGCCCTAAATTCTAGAAAAGGTAAGATTTGCTGCTGATTTGATTTGGTGATATCTTTTTCAATACTTATCCGTTTGAGAAGTTCCAATATATGAAACTGCTTGTCTTGGAAATCTCTTTATATTGGTGCAGACCATTCGTCCAGAATCCATGTCAATCTTTAATTATGATTTAATCTCTAAAACGTGGCTGGATTTTCAGATTCACAAGGCACCTTTATCTTTTCCTCCTTTGAATAAATCTTTCTTAAATCTTCTTATTTCCATGTAAATATTTTTTCCTTTCATCTATATCTTGACTTGGTCTCTAAGTAATTACCATTTATCTTTTAAAGCTTCACATTAAATAAATAATTAAACTGCATATGCTTAAAAAGAATAAATCAATAAATCAAGAAATCAGAATAGGAAAGTGTACTCTAAAAATAGAAACTCGACAAAAAATTATTTTGTAACACTCTAAAATACACTAAGACTTTATTCTCACTTCTTCTCCTTGGATTGGTCTTTCATGAAATTCACGAACCAATTAACTTTGCATTAAAAATAGTCAAATTTACGCACAAAAGCTCAGATTCTGCAAATAGTTAATTTCCAAGGGGAGAAAGTGTAATATGATCAATTAAGCCTAAAAGTCTATCAAATAAGTCATTTATTCACCTAAAAGGGTGTCTCCAATGGGCTAAGAATTAGAACAAATAGGGAGACATCAAGACCCCAAACTCAAACCTTTGTCGTACCGACAAAGTAAAATAAAAACGAAGGATCTTTTAGGTGAACGCAGAAGGTAGAATCTAGTAAATATTCCCAAAGCACAACTTAAAATAAATCTCATATAGTCTAATCTAGGAATTAATATCCACATACACATATCATGCAAAATCAATCACAAAATAATATCAATCCAAAATTAATTTCACAATGCTAGAAGGTTACGCTTATTACTTATCTCAAGATGGTGGCTATAGGGTGTTCCTCGATCTTTACTTGCTTTGAACGCTCCACTTAGAATATTCCCTATTAACTCACTGTACATCTAGGAATCACGAGGACTTTTACGGTTTTAGCATAGGCTGAAGGACGGTATGGTATGTATATTTGGTAAATTTGAAGTGAGCTTTTGGCTCTCTCCTCACTTACCATCAACAAACTGTCCAAGAGCTTGAGTTTACACTCTAATAACGTTCTCACTCAACCCAATTGACGCGCTTAATTAGCGTCCCCAAATTAACCCAATAAGCACTAAGGATGATTCACTTAAAAATTTCCACTTTGCCGGTCCGAATATAATTACTTTTCAAATCATCATTTTTTTCTTTTCTTATAGCTATGACTCTCTTTATGATGTTGAGATATCATGCTATTTTTCATAGTTATGCCTATTCATAACTTGAGCTCGAAGCTTCTTTTCCATTCACTATTACCCCGGCAAAGGGTTACAATACAATAAACCTGTGAATCATCAAAATATAAACGAGCACAATTGATAAGCTCAAAAATCCCAACCCAATAAATTCCCATATGGTGGACCCACCACCCCAAACTCAAGCTCAAGACAGAGTCTCATGATCGTGATTCAAGTGCGGGTCATATGGTTATGCCTAACAATCTAAAGGGAAATTGGCTTATAATGTGGCGACAAAAGAAAGGCTTAAAGGCTAAAAATTTGTCTAATAAGGATAAAATTAATTCAGGGATAGAAGGCCAAAAAGAATTCAAAGGGCTAACAGAGAACTGCCTCTATCATTTTCCTATCTACACAACTTGCTTCTAGTTCATACCTAAGTGGGTTCTCTACTCATTTAGATCTCACGTTCTACAAACCACCTATTATCCTTAAGCACAAGTTTACTTCTTTTGCATTGTTCATTAATTTTTCCTATCCATTATCTCATATTTGCATGCAATCAAAGTGCGTTTTACACTAACTCCTAAAGTCAACTATTTTCTATCATTAATTCATAAAAAACATGCTTGATGGGGGCATTTAAAACACTCTACAGCTCTACAGTCAAAACATTCCTCAAACTAAAATTGAAAAAAAAACTGTGAAACACATAAAATTGGGATGAGGCAACGAACCCCACCCCAAACTCAAAAATGATTCGTGTCCCCACGACTCGAAAAAGACTCAATAAAGCAAATAAAACAAATAAGAGAGGGATAGGAAAACGTATCTGGACCAGCACGAAGCTGGTTTCCATGGTTGCGTGTAGGTTGAGCTCCTTATGTTGCGTAGGTGGCATGTTGAACATTGCTCGCTCTACGTAATATGATTTGCATAAGCTCCAACTCTTTTGTGACTTTTTCCTATGGTTGTCAATCACCTCTTCATGATTATCCTCCAAAGTTTCCATTCTTCCAACTACATCTTTCAACACCCAAAAGTAATACAAGCTTCTCCAACTTCTCTTTTCTCTTCATAGTATTCTTGACCTCCCAATCTTGACATCTCAATGGACCCCAAACTCAAAACTTCAAATAATCAAAAACTAGAGAGGAGTTTTGAAATTTGATGTTTTGAGGATTTTTAATGAAGTATTATGGAGTCATATGAGATGGGTAATGAATATGTAACAGCTTGGGGAAGGTTTAATGAATAGAATTGAAGCTTTGATGAAGAGGTTTAAGGTTGTTGGAGAAGATTTCTTGATTTTCTTGAAGGATTGTGGTGTTAGATGTGTGTTTAGAATGAAATAGGAGGAAGGATTTGATGTTCTTTGGTGTTGTAGTGGTCTTTGTGCAGGTATATAAGGGTTAAGGTCTGGAAAATTCGTTTCTGAAGAGGCTAGGGTTTATCGTTAAGGTAAGAAGTTGACTGGGCCTTGATCTCTTCACAAACCGCCTGGCGCGGTGCACACCTGCGGTGCATGGGTGTACCGCGAGGGTACACCGCAGCGCTGTTGGTGTGAATTTCTCGTATCTGCCTTATACCCGTGCTAGCACCCCGTGGCACGCGTTTTTGCCCTGCGGTGCAGGGGTGCGGTGCATGAGGTAGTCCGCACGTGCTCCGTGAAAAAACCCGCGGTGCATACCCCGTGGCACACGTTTTGGGCGTGCGGTGTAGGGTGCGGTGCACCGCGCCTATCAGCCTTCTTTTTTCTCGCTTCTGGAAAAGACCCGTGGTGCGCGACCCGTGGTACGCGTTTTTGGGCGCGGTACATCCCTGCGGTATAGGGGGTACACCGCGGGGGTAGTCAGCGCCAGCCTTTGAAATTCCAAAATTTTCTTTTGCGTTTCCTAGCACCCCAAACTCGATTCATGCACCAATAACACACTACCATTCTCATTTCTTTTAAAAAATAGACACTAAAACTTGACACTTAACTTAGAATTATACACTAGGAATTTAAAAACTTAAAGCAATTTAAACATGGGTTGTCTCCTAAGAAGCACTTTTGTTTATTACGTCTTTAAGTTCGACGCGTTACCTTCCATGAAGATGGTATTGAGGCCCTTGGGGTTCTACTCCGCTTGGACTGGTATAACCCAAGTGTTCAACAGATAAATAGTAATAATTGCAATTACAGAAAATAGAAGATAAAATATATTTATTTGGTTTTTATATTACTCCTAAGAATGCAAGAAAATAAATTACTGAGTATAAATACTAAAAGACTAAGACGCAAATATGAGCTATACTTGAGTCTCGCTAGGGAATCACCTAAACTTACCTAATTAATGCTTTCGTTAAGGGCAGAATTGATATTTCTATATTAGTCGGGACTCTATAATCTCCTAGCCCCCGTCAGGATGGACCTAGGAGCTATTCTCAGATGTTACAAACCCCGTCAGGGTGATTATAATCCACCTTTGAATGAATACTATTTTACCCAATTGGCTATAAGGTTAACTAAGTCCGCCAGGATCAATAATTTCTACCTTACGTTTATTATCTAGTTCAGTAATTAAACCCCCCGTCAAGGCGATCACTTCCCCACCAAAGTGAATAGCTTAATTACTATGACCTATCTCCGATTAGCTAATTCATTGATAGTGAAATTAATATAAAATAAGAAACAATATGAAATACCTAATTCAAATTAAACTAGAAACTAATCCCAAATTGAAATACATGAATTAAATAAATTAGGGTTCATCCCATTACGATTCTCAAGTAATTAAGGTTTAGCTCATATTAATAGTAAAAACAGTAAAGAAATTAATATTATACATGTACTAATAACAAAAATAAAATAATAACCTAGATAGAGGAATTGGCTTGAACTATTGTTGGAGATATAGACAGTCTCCAGCTTCTGCTCTTGCTTCCGCCTCTTGACGCTCTCTCTAAGGATGTATATATTGAATGAATTATGAGAGGTACTGAATAATGAGGTCTAAGGGGTGTATTTATAGGTGTTGGAAGACCCTAGGTCGAATTTGCTTGGAGTGGAAGACAAGTCAAAGACTCTCAAATTCGTAGCCCTAAATTCTAGAGAAGCTAAGATTTGCTGCTGATTTGATTTGGTCATATCTTTTTCAATACTTATCCGTTTGAGAAGTTCCAATATATGAAACTGCTTGTCTTGGAAAGCTCTTTATATTGGTGCATACCATTCGTCCAGAATCCATGCCAATCTTTAATTATGATTTAATCTCTAAAACGTGGCTGGATTTTCAGATTCACAAGACAGCTTTATCTTTTCCTCCTTTGAATAAATCTTTCCTAAATCTTCTTATTTCCATGTAAATCTTCTTTCCTTTCATCTTTATATTGACTTAGTCTCTAAGTAATTACCATTTATCTTTTAAAGCTTCACATTAAATAAATAATTAAACCGCATATGCTTAAAAAGAATAAATCAATAAATCAAGAAATCAGAATAGGAAAGTTTACTCTAAAAATAGAAACTCGACTAAAAATCATTTCCTAACACTCTAAAATACACTAAGACTTTATTCTCACTTCTTCTCCTTGGATTGGTCTTTCATGAAATTCACGAAACAATTAATTTTGCATTAAAAATAGTCAAATTTACGCACAAAAGCTCAGATTCTGCAAATAGTTAATTTCCAAGGGGAGAAAGTGTAATATGATCAATTAAGCCTAAAAGTCTATCAAATAAGTCATTTATTCACCTAAAAGGGTGTATCCAATGGGCTAAGAATTAGAACAAATAGGGAGACATCAATGATGCTTTATGGGCTTATCGCACTACGTACAAAACTCATGTTGGTTCATCTCCCTATCGTATGGTTTATGGTAAGACTTGTCACTTACCTCTTGAACTTGAATTAGGTGCATATTGGGCGATAGAGCAGTTGAATTTAGATCTTACTTTGGCCGGTGAGAATCACATGATGAAGTTAAATGAACTTGATGAGTTTCGGTTATATGCCTATGAAAATGCTAAACTTTATAAGGAGAATACTAAGAGATGGCATGATAATTGTATCCGTGTGAAGAAGTTGGGAGTTGGACAGAAGGTCCTGAAATACAACTCTAAGTTTAGTAATTATCCGGGTAAGTTGCGATCGAAGTGGTCAAGTCCTTATGTTGTGACCAAAGTTACGCCTCATGGAGCTACAGAGATTGAACACCCAATCGAGAACCGCAACTTTATGGTGAATGGTCATCGATTGAAAATTTATCATGGAGTCGAGGATACTAATCGCAATGGTGGATCCACATCCTGGGGAGGTCATTTACCTCCTAGAAGCTGAATAGATGCGAGAGGTAACCCGTCGAGCTTAACGACGTTAAAAAAATCCATTTCAATTGTATATTAGTTTAATGCTTTATGTATTTAAATTCCAAGTGTATAATTCTAATTAATTTTCGAGTCTTAGTGTCTACTTTTAAAAAGAAATGAGAAAGGTAGTGTGTTAAATGTGCAGAATTGAGTTTGGGGTGCTGAGGAACGAAAGAGGGAAAAATCCGTGTCACTGGCCGGCTAGCCTGTCATATGACCGGTATGCCGGTGGAGGAAACACGAGCCCTCGTGTCCATGAATCGGGTTGTTTGCCGAGAGGGAGAGAAAAAAATTCAAGAGCGCACCGGTATGCCGCCAAGAAGAAATCACGAGCCCTCGGGTTTCATGACTCGTGTATTTTGACGAAGCAAAAGTTTTCGAAAAATAGCGCACCGGTGTGCCGGTGACACCACCGGTATGCCGGCGCCCAAGAACACAAGGCCTCGGGTAGTGGATTTGGGTTTATTGCCGAGAGTTACAAAAAGGATGACCTTCAGGACCGGTAAGCCGGGGATTCCGCCGGTATGCCGGTCCCTAGGCGGTTTGAAGAGTTTGTTTCCTATTACACCTCTTACCTTATCAAGAGCAAACCCTAGCCTCTCCAATACGAATTTTCCAGCCCCTAACCTTATAAATAGACCTTGAAGCTTGATTAATCTTCCACAACAAACACCACAACATCAATAATCATCTCCTCCTTCCTCCATAAACACAAATTCTTCATCAAATTCATCCCACTACACCATAAAACACCATCAAGATTATCAAGCTATCAAGAATTCTTCCAAGAATCATCAAGTAACCTTCTTCTATCATCAAATCCAAGCAAGAAACTCAAGCCACACCAATCTTTCTTAACTTTATTCCATCCTTGGTGTAACTTGAGTATGGGGTCAATCAAACATGACAAACAAAACAGATGCTATGGATTATAAGAGGAAGTGTTCAATCCCGGGGAAGAACAAAGATTTGCCTGGAGCCACAATTGAAAATTCCATCGATCTTGATGAGCCTATTGAAAAGAAACAAAAGGTAGAATAACCAGCACAACCACTACACAAGAGATTAACAACTAGGATGAAGGTACCATCAAGGCCTAAAGAAAAGACACAAATTCAAGATGAATGTTCTTCTTCTTCCTCTTCATATCAGAATAATTCTTGCATACCCCCATGGGCTATCAAATTTCAACATGAAGTCAATCATTTAAGAAAAGAAAACAAAGCACTTTGGGAGGAAATCGGACAGATTAATTCACAATTGGGTGAGGTAACTGAGATCTTGGACATTGATAATTATTCTTCTTCTTCGGAGGACATGATGGATCTTTACGGCCAGGTACCCCGTTCTAATTCTTCTTATTAATTGATTGTAGGCACTAGGTAGTTTAGTTTAGTTCAATTTTTTATTTTGTTGCTTTATTGAGTATTTTTCGAGTCGTGGGGACACGACTCACTTTTGAGTTTGGGGTGGGGTTCGTTGCCTTATCCAAATTTTTTGTGTTTTACATGCTTTCGGAAATAATTTTTTTTAAGGATGGGTTTGACTGTAGAGTGTTTTAAATGTCCCCATCAAGCATGCTTTTTATGAATTTATGATATAAAATAGTTGACTTTAGGAGTTAGTGTAAAACGCACTTAGATTGCATGCAAATATGAGGTAATGGATAGGAAGAATTAATGAACAATGCAAAAGAAGTAAACTTGTTATTAAGGATAATGAGTTGTTTGTAGAACGTGAGATCTGAATGAGTACAGAACCCACTTAGGTATGAACTAGAGGCAAGCTGTGTAAATAGGAAGATGATAGAGGCAGTTCTTTTGTTAGCCATTTGAATCCTTTTTGGCCTTCTATCTCTGAATTAATTATATCCTTCTTAGCCAAATTTTTAGCCTTTAAGCCTTTCTTTTGTCGCCACATTATAATCCAATATCCCTTTAGTTTGTTAGGCATTACCATATGACCCGCACTTGAATCACGATCCTGAGTCTTCCTGTCTCGAGCTTGAGTTTGGGGTGGTGGGTCCACTATTATGGGAATTTACATTGGGTTGGGAATTTTGAGCTTATCAATTGTGCTCTATTTTATATTTTGATGATGATTCACAGGTTTATTATATTGTAACCCTTTGCCGGGGTAAGAGTAAATGAAAAAAAGAACATATGAAAAACAATGAAAAGAAAAAAAAATTGAACGAGAAAAATTGCATGATATCTCAACATCAAAAAGAGAGTCATGACTATACAAAAGAAAAGAAAATTTCATATGCAAAGAATATATATTTGGACCGGCAAAGAGGAAATTTTTAGGTGATCATCTTTAGTGCTTATTGGGTTAATCTTGGGATGCTAAATTAGCACATCAAATGGGTTGAGTGAGAACAACATTCGAGTGTAAACTCAAGCTCTTGGACAATTTGTTGATGGTAAGTGAGGAGAGAGCCAAAAGCTCACTTCAAATTTACCAAATATACATACCACACCGTCCCTAGCCGATATTAAAACCGTAAAGACCTCGTGATTCCTTGATACATAGTGAGTCTTTGATTCAGCTAATAGGTAGTATGCTAAGTGGAGCGTTCAAAGCAAGTAAGGATCGAGGAACACCCTATAGCCACCATCTTGAGATAAGTATAAGCGTAGCCTTCTAGCATTGTGAAATTAATTTTGGATTGATATTATTTTGTGTTTGATTTTGCATGATATGTGTATATTAATTCCTAGATCATACTATATGATATTTGTTTTAAGTTGTGCTTTGGGTGTATTTTCTAGATTCTACCTTCCGCGTTCACCTAAAAGGGCCTTTGTTTTTATTTTACTTTGTTGGGACGACAAATGTTTGAGTTGGGGGTCTTGATGTCTCCCTATTTGTTCTAAATATTAGCCCTTAGGAGACATTATTTTAGGTGAATATTTGACTTATTAGATAGACTTTTATGCTTATTTCTTCATATTGCACTTTCTCCCTTGGAATTAGACTATTTGCATTTTTAGAGCGTTTGTGCGTTAATTTGGTTATTTTTAGTGCAAAGTTAGTAGATTCTTGAATTTCATACAAGGAGGAGAGGTGAGAATTAAAGTCTTATATTATTTTTAGTGTGTTAGAAAATATTTTATTCGAGTTTTTAATTTTAGAGTGCACTTTCTTATTTCTAGTCTTCATTTAATGATTTATTAATTTTTAAAGCATATGCGGTTTAATTATTTATTTATTGTGAAGCTTTAAAAGATATATGGTAATTAATTAGAGACAAATTCAAGTCTAAGAATTAAAGGAAAGAGATATACATGGAAATAAGAAGATTAAGGAAGGATATATGTAAAGAAGGAAAATATAAAGTTACCAAATAAATCTGAAATTCCAGCCACGTTCAAAGACGAGCTCATAAAAAAGACAAGCTCAGAGACAACCTCCTCAAGACACTTATGCCGACACCATGAATAAAAAAGATTTACCTGCTCAACCTCAAGAAGGTGCATTAGATGTTCAACAAACCTTGGTGTCAATAATCAACATTCAACAAACTACTGCTGCATGATGTCTCCCGATTTGTTCTAATTATTAGCCCCTTGGATACATCCTTTTAGGTGAATAAATGACTTGTTTTCTAGACTTTTAAGCTTATTTGATCATATTTCACTTTCTCCCCTTGGAAATTAACTATTTGCAGAATCTGAGCTTTTGTGCGTAAATTTGACTATTTTTAATGCAAAGTTAATTGGTTCTTGAATCTCATGAAAGACCAATCCAAGGAGAAGAAGTGAGAATAAAGTCTTAGTGTATTTTAGAGTGTTAGGAAATGATTTTGAGTCGAGTTTTTATTTTTAGAGTACACTTTCCTATTTCTATTTCTTGATTTATTGATTTATTCTTTTTAAGCATATGCGGTTTAATTATTTATTTAATGTGAAGCTTTAAAAGATAAATGGTAATTACTTAGAGACCAAGTCAAGATAAAGATGAAAGGAAAGAAGATTTACATGGAAATAAGAAGATTTGGTAAAGATTTATTCAAAGGAGGAAAAGATAAAGCTGCCTTTTGAAATCTGAAAATCCAGCCACGTTTTAGAGATAAAATCATAATAAAAGATTGGCTAGGATTTTGGACGAATGGTCTGCACCAATAGAAAGATATTTCCAAGACAAGCAGTTTCATATATTGGAACTTCTCAAACGGATACGTATTGAAAAATATATGACCAAATCAAATCAGCAGAATCTTATCTTTTAGAGCTAGAATTTGAGAGTCTTTGACTTGTCTTCCACTCCAAGCAAAATTCGACCTAGGTTCCTCCAACACCTATAAATACACCCCTTAACCTCCTACTTTCACACACTTCAAAGAATTAAACAAGAGGCTTAAGGTTTTCAAGTCAGAGCACGAAGGAGAGAAGAAGCTAGAAGCTGGAGGAATCCTGTTCTTCCATCCATAGTCATTCTACCCTTTAGGTTTTTCATTTATCTTTTGTATTTGAACATGAATTCCTTTTATTTAATGTTTCATCATGAGCTAAATTTCTTTATACTCGAGAATCGCATTAAAGGGATGAACCTTAATTAATTAATCTATGTTTTGAATTTGGGATTGTTTAGATTTAAATAGGATTGAGTTTTATATATTGGTTATTACTTTGTTTTCATTACTAATTCTTTTAGGAACAACTAGAATTAGCTGTTAGTATTTGGGCTATTCACTTTAGTGGCGAAGTGATCATCCGACAGGGGGGTTTGAATACAGATCTAGGTAATACCCGTGTAATGTCCGTTATTGACCGACAGGCTTAACTAGTTACATAGCCAAAGAGGTAAAAGCATATCATCCGAAAAGCCATATTCGACCATACAGGTGTTTATGATACTTTAGGATAGCTTCTAGGTCCACCCGACAGGGGGCTAGGAGATATTAGAGTCCCGACTAATATTATAATTCCAATTCTGCCCTTAAACATAGCATAGATTATATTGATTAAGTGGATTCCTTTGCGAGGATCAAGTATCTCTCTTATCTGAAGTTAGTCTTTTATTTGCTTTATTTCCTTTCTGTTAATTTAATTTTAGTCTTTACTTTATTTGCATCTTTTAATTTCCAAAAACCAAACAAAAATTATTATCTTTTACTTTCTGCTTAACAATTATCTCTACTATCTGATTAATATTTGGGTTGAACCTAATCCGTCCCTGAGAACGAACTTGATTATCATATATTACTTGGGACAATCGTACACTTGCGGTTAAGTGGTTCCTCTATTTTGCACTGTATTTTATAACACCCCAGGACCCACCAAGCTTTTGGCGCCGTTGCTGGGGATTGCAGCGTGTGACCCCGGTGTTTAATCTTTAAGTAGTTTTAATTGTTTAATTATTTTTATTTTTCAGTTTTACGCTTGGTTTTTGTTTTTGTTTTCTTTTACAGGTTCTTTATTCAGGTAATGATCAAGAGATTTTATTGAATATGTATAGAGGACATTACTCGGATCTCGATCCATACGAATATTGGGAAGACTCTTCGGGACAACAACAATGGGGTAGTAACTTCTACCAACAACCTTATCAATACCCGCAAGAGCAAGGATGAACAATCAATGGATCGGGAATAATCAACAACAACCATCATATCACTATCCGCAAGAGCAAGCATGGAACAACCAATGGGTTGGAAACATTCAACAACCTCCACCTCATCACTATCAGCAAGAAATTGACAATGAGATACGTTCTAAACTCCAGCGCTTAGTAGAAGAAACAAACGCCACCGTTGCACACATGCAACAGATGGTAGAAGAATGGGGTAGTATGTCTTATGAAGATTCCACTCCCCCGAGAGATGGAAGAGATCAACTGGAAGAAGTAGTTGAGGAGGAGGTGTTGAAGGAAGATACTATTGATAGTGATATGACCATCATGCCGGTTATAAATGAAGACCACCATGTGGTTGAAAATCCTATTAGCATGGTGGAAGAAGGAGTAGCAAAGAAAACCCTAGAAATTGAAAATGAGGTTGCTACTCCTATGGTGCGTGCACATGATCAAGATACTGAACGCAAACAAGAAGAGGTGACCAAGATTATTGAGATTCCACATCAAGAATATGATGAAGTAATAGTGGAAGATTGGGTTGAAAGCGAAGACGAATGTGAAGTGGTTGAGGAATCCATCGAAGAATTCAAGGTTCATGCTAAAACAGAAATAGAATCCCCACCACAAAAAGTTCACCAATCACTATCTCCACAACAAATCATCATTAGAGATAGAATATCAGAATCACCTCTATCACTACAAATGATCAATAGATGCTATGCAAGGAAGGTGCTACACCGCGAGAGTAAAGCGGCAAGGAGGAGCACCTACCCACCACACTTTAAAGAGGAACGCGAGATTAAAGAGAATAAAAATGAGCTTATACCGTTGAGGACGGTTATCTACTATCGTGTGGTGAATAATACGTTTCGTCATGAAAGTAAGAAGGCGAAACGGAGATACTACCCTCCCCCTTTCAGAGATCGATTGAATAAAATTTTAAGGGGGAAGGTTCTGAAGCTTACATGCCAAGGACGAGGCGAATCAAGCGGAGGAGAACCGCAAGGGCCTCATCTTCATGGAAGGTAACGCGTCGAACTTAAAGACGTAATAAACAAAAGTGCTTCTTGGGAGACAACCCATGTTTAAATTGCTTTAAGTTTTTAAATTCCTCGTGTATAATTCTAAGTTAAGTGTCAAGTTTTAGTGTCTACTTTTAAAAGAAATGAGAAAGGTAGTGTGTTATTGGTGCAGGAATCGAGTTTGGGGTGCTAGGAAACGCAAAAGAAAATTTTGGAAATTTCAAAGGCTGGCGCGGACTACCCCCGCGGTGTACCCCCTATACCGCAGGGATGTACCGCGCCCAAAAACGCGTACCACGGGTCGCGCACCACGGGTCTTTTCCAGAAGCGATAAAAAAGAAGGCTGATAGGCGCGGTGCACCGCACCCTATACCGCACGCCCAAAACGCATGCCACGGGGTATGCACCGCGGGTTTTTTCACGGAGCACGTGCGGACTACCCCATGCACCGCACCCCTGCACCGCACAGCAAAAACGCATGCCACGGGGTGCTAGCACGGGTACAAGGCAGAAGCGAGAAGTATCACACCAACAGCGCTGCGGTGTACCCTCGCGGTACACCCATGCACCGGAGGTATGCAACGCGCCAGGCGGTTTGTGAAGAGATCAAGGCCCAGTCAACTTCTTACCTTAACGATAAACCCTAGCCTCTTCAGAAACGAATTTTCCAGACCTTAACCCTTATATACCTGCACAAAGACCACTACAACACCCAAGAACATTAAATCCTTCCTCCTAATCCATTCCAAACACACATCCAACACCACAATCCTTCAAGAAAATCAAGAAATCTTCTCCTTCAACCTTAAGCCTCTTCATCAAAGCTTCAATCCTATTCATTAAACCTTCCCCAAGCTGTTACATATTCATTACCCATCTCATATGACTCCATAATACTTCATTACAAATCCTCAAAACATCAAATTTCAAAACTCCTCTCTAGTTTTTGATTATTTGAGGTTTTGAGTTTGGTGTCCATTGAGATGTCAAGATTGGGAGGTCAAGAATACCATGAAGAGAAAAGAGAAGTTGGAGAAGCTTGTATTACTTTTGGGTGTTGAAAGATGTAGTTGGAAGAATGGAAACTTTGGAGGATAATCATGAAGAGGTGATTGACAACCATAGGAAAAAGTCACAAAAGAGTTGGAGCTTATGCAAATCATATTACGTAGAGTGAGCAATGTTCAACATGCCACCTACGCAACATAAGGAGCTCAACCTACAATCAACCATGGAAACCAGCTTCGTGCTGGTTCAGATACGTTTTCCTATCCCTTTCTTATTTGTTTTATTTGTTTATTTGCTTTATTGAGTATTTTTCGAGTCGTGGGGACGCGACTCATTTTTGAGTTTGGGGTGGGGTTCGTTGCCTCATCCCAATTTTATGTGTTTTACAGTTTTTTTTAAATTTTAGTTTGAGGAATGTTTTGACTGTAGAGATGTAGAGTGTTTTAAATGCCCCCATCAAGCATGCTTTTTATAAATTTATGATAGAAAATAGTTGACTTTAGGAGTTAATATGAAGCTGAACTTTAATTGCATGCAAATATGAGATAATTGATAGAAAGAATTAATGAACAATGCAAAAGAAGTAAACTTGTGCTTAAGGATAATAGGTGGTTTGTAGAACGTGAGATCTAAATGAGTAGAGAACCCACTTAGGTATGAACTAAAGGCAAGTTGTGTAAATAGGAAGATGATAGAGGCAGTTCTTCGTTAGCCCTTTGAATCCTTTTTGGCTGTCTATCCCTGAATTAATTTTATCCTTCTTAGACAAATTTTTAGCCTTTAAGCGTTTCTTTTGTCGCCACATTATAAGCCAATATCCCTTTAGATTGTTAGGCATGACCATATGACCCGCACTTGAATCACGATCCTGAGACTTCTTGTCTTGAGCTTGAGTTTGGGGTGGTGGGTCCACCATATGGGAATTGGGTTGGGATTTTTTGAGCTTATCAATGATGCTTTGTGCTATACATGATAATGATTCACAGGTTAATTATATTGTAACCCTTTGCCGGGGTAATAGTGAATGGAAAAGAAGCTTCGAGCTCAAGTTATGAATAGGCATAACTATGAAAAAATAGCATGATATCTCAACATATAAAGAGAGTCATAGCTATAAGAAAAAACGAATGATTTGAAAAGAATATACATATACGGACCGTCAAAGTGGAAATTTATAAGTGAATCATCCTTAGTGCTTATTGGGTTAATTTGGGGACGCTAATTAAGCGCGTCAATTGGGTTGAGGGAGAACGTTATTCGAGTGTAAACTCAAGCTCTTGGACAGCTTGTTGATGGTAAGTGAGGAGAGAGCCAAAAGCTCACTTCAAATTTACCAAATATACATACCATACCGTCCTTCAGCCTATGCTAAAACCGTAAAGACCTCGTGATTCCTAGATGCTCAGTGAGTTAATAGGGATTATTCTAAGTGGAACATTCAACATAAGTAAGGATCGAGGAACACCCTATAGCCACCATCTTGAGGTAAGTATTAAGCATAACCTTCTAGCATTGTGAAATTAATTTTGGATTGATATTGTTTTGTATTTGATTTTGCATGATAAGTGTAGGTGTATATTAATTCCTAGGTTAGACCATATGAAATTTGTTTTAAGCTTTGCTTTGGGATTATTTACTAGTTTCTACCTTCTGCGTTCACCTAAAAGATCCTTTGTTTTTATTTTACTTTGTCGGGACGACAAAGGTTTGAGTTTGGGGTCTTGATGTCTCCCGATTTGTTCTAATTATTAGCCCCTTGGAGACATCCTTTTAGGTGAATAAATGACTTGTTTGCTAGACTTTTAAGCTTATTTGATCATATTGCACTTTCTCCCCTTGGAAATTAACTATTTGCAGAATTTGAGCTTTTGCGCGTAAATTTGACTATTTTAATGCAAAGTTAATTGGTTCTTGAATCTCGTGAAAGACCAATCCAAGGAGAATAAGTGAGAATAAAGTCTTAGTGTATTTTAGAGTGTTAGAAAATGATTTTGAGTCGAGTTTCTATTTTTAGAGTACACTTTCCTATTTCTATTTCTTGATTTATTGATTTATTCTTTTTAAGCATATGCGGTTTAATTATTTATTTAATGTGAAGCTTTAAAAGATAAATGGTAATTACTTAGAGACCAAGTCAAGATAAAGATGAAAGGAAAGAAGATTTACATGGAAATAAGAAGATTTGGTAAAGATTTATTCAAAGGAGGAAAAGATAAAGCTGCCTTTTGAAATCTGAAAATCCAGCCACGTTTTAGAGATAAAATCATAATAAAAGATTGGCTAGGATTCTGGACGAATGGTCTGCACCAATAGAAAGCTCTTTCCAAGACAAGCAGTTTCATATATTGGAACTTTTCAAACGGATAAGTATTGAAAAAGATATGACCAAATCAAATCAGCAGAATCTTATCTTTTAGAGCTACGAATTTGAGAGTCATTGACTTGTCTTCCACTCGAAGCAAAATTCGACCTAGGTTACTCCAACACCTATAAATACATCCCTTAACCTCCTACTTTCACACACTTTAGAGAATTAAACAAGAGGCTTAAGGTTTTCAAGTCAGAGCACGAGGGAGAGAAGAAGCTAGAAGCTGGAGGAATCCTGTTCTTCCATCCATAGTCATTCTACCCTTTAGGTTTTTCATTTATCTTTTGTATTTGAACATGAATTCCTTTTATTTAATGTTAGTTTTTAATTTCATCATGAGCTAAATTTCTTTATACTCGAGAATCGCATTAAAGGGATGAACCTTAATTAATTAATCTATGTTTTCAATTTGGGATTGTTTAGATTTAAATAGGATTGAGTTTTATATATTGGTTATTACTTTGTTTTCATTACTAATTCTTTTAGGAACAACTAGAATTAGCTGTTAGTATTTGGGCTATTCACTTTAGTGGCGAAGTGATCATCCGACAGGGGGGTTTGAATACAGATCTAGGTAATACCCGTGTAATGTCCGTTATTGACCGACAGGCTTAACTAGTTACATAGCCAAAGAGGTAAAAGCATATCATCCGAAAAGCCATATTCGACCATACAGGTGTTTATGATACTTTAGGATAGCTTCTAGGTCCACCCGACAGGGGGCTAGGAGATATTAGAGTCCCGACTAATATTATAATTCCAATTCTGCCCTTAAACATAGCATAGATTATATTGATTAAGTGGATTCCTTTGCGAGGATCAAGTATCTCTCTTATCTGAAGTTAGTCTTTTATTTGCTTTATTTCCTTTCTGTTAATTTAATTTTAGTCTTTACTTTATTTGCATCTTTTAATTTCCAAAAACCAAACAAAAATTATTATCTTTTACTTTCTGTTTAGCAATTATCTCTACTATCTGATTAATATTTGGGTTGAACCTAATCCGTCCCTGAGGACGAACTTGATTATCATATATTACTTGGGACAACCGTACACTTGCGGTTAAGTGGTTCCTCTATTTTGCACTGTATTTTATAACACCCCAGGACCCACCACCGCAGTAGTTAAATTGTTATAAAATCAGATGTCTCAGATGTCGAAGCAATTAATTCAGTGTCCACAAGGACAACTGAAGAACCTAAACCATATGAAGAGTGTAAAGCTATCTCGCTTAGAAGTGGTAAGAAGCTTCCACCATCACCGCTTCCCTTTATGAAAGAAATAGAAACATGTGTGAAAGAGAAAACGGTAGAGGATGTGGTGGAAAAAGAAGATGAACCTGAAGTAGTGGAAGTGGAGAAGATTCCGGAATATCCAAAAAAGAAAGATGCTATAGAAGTCCGTCCTCCTCCACCATCCCTTCAAGAGTTCAGAAAAAAGGAGATATGGTTGAATATCAAAGATTCATGAACATGGTGAGTAAGCTCAACATTAATATATCTTTCTTAGAGGCTATCAAAGGTGTACCAAAATACATGAAATTCTTGAAAACAGCTATCACCAGCAAACATCAGTATCTTGAGAATGAAATGGTAGGTTTGCCAGAAGAGTGTAGTGCCATCTGCAAGAGTAAGTTGCCACCTAAATTACTAGATCCTGGAAGTTTTACGATCCCGATTTCCATTCGTGCTAAGTGGTAAGGGAAAGCTTTATGCGATTTGGGAGCGAGTATTATCTCATGCCCAGATCAGCCTTTGAAAGGTTGAAGATACGAAACGCAAAACCAACCTCTATGGTTTTGCAAATGACTGACAGATCCCTCGTACATGCAGAGGGAAGACTAGAAGATGTTCTCGTCAAGGCAGGTACATTAATTTTTCATGTTGATTTTGTTATACTTGATTACGACACGGATAGGAATGTCCCCATTATTTTGGGAAGACCATTCCTAGCCACGGGGCGTACTTTGATTGATGTAGATAATGGTGAAATAATTATGCATATCCAAGACGAGGAGATAAAATTCAACGTATTTAAGCCAATGAAGTTTCAGGATTCCAAAGAGGATTGCTTCCAGATTGATGTGATTGAACAGTTAGACAAGGAAACTTTGGGAATGGAGGAAAGAGAGCTAAGAAAGAAACCACAAAATAAAAATCCTCCATATCCTAAGGAAAAGTCACACCTTTACCATGCTAAGAAGAAAGAAAAGGCGCGTACTGTGAAGGTTCCTAAAGAACCTAAGAAAGAAAGAAAGAAGAAGGAGTTCAGAGTGGGAGAAGAAGTTGCAATGAAAAAGCCTAATCCTCCTCCGAAAGCGCGTGAAGCCAAGAGTTCTTGGAAAGGACCTTTCATGGTCACAAAGGTTATCTCGAATCAATTGGTGATAATAAAAGCTAAGGTATGCAAATTCCGTGTAGCAAATGTTGACAACCTCACTCACTGCTGGGGAGGTTATGTGAAAAAATGACTCGAGAGGTAACCCGTCGAGCTTAACGACGTTAATAAAAATCCATTTCAATTGTATATTAGTTTATTGCTTTATGTTTTTAATTCCTAGTGTATAATTTTAAGTAATTGTCGAGTCTTAGTGTCTTCTTTTAAAAGAAGTGAGAAAGGTAGTGTGTTAATGGTGCAGAAATTGAGTTTGGGGTGCTGAGGAATGAAAAAGGGAAAAATCTGTATTACTGACCGGTAGGCCGGTCAAACCACCGGTATGCCAGTGGGGAAACACGAGCCCTTAGGTTGGTGGACTCGGTTTTATTGCCGAGAGCATGTCCAAGAAAAACCGAGCGCACCGGTATGCCGCCCAAGGCACCGGTAAGCCGGTCAGAAGAAAAACACGAGCCCTCGTGTTTTACGATTCATGATTTTTGACGAAGAGAGGTTTTGAGCAAATTAGCGCACCCCCAAATACACGAGGCCTCGGGTTCTTGAATCGTGTTCATTGCCGAGAGCTACAAAAGAATTATCTCCAGCACCGGTAAGCTGACGAATCCGCCGGTATGCCGGTCCGATGGCGGTTTTGAAGAGTTTATTTCCAATTCCACTTCTTACCTTATCAAGAATACCCTAGCCTCTCCAATACGAATTTTTCAGACCCTAGCCCTTTATATACCTGTACAACACCACTACAACACCCAAGAACATTAAATCTCTCTTCCTATTCCATTCCAAACACACATCCAACACAACAATCCTTCTAGAATATCAAGAAATCTTCTCCTTCAACCTTAAGCCTCTTCATCAAAGCTTCAATCCTATTCATTATACCTTCCCCAGTCCACTACATAATCATTACCCATCTCATATAACACCTTAATCCATCATTGCAAATCCTTAAAACATCAAATTTCAGAACTCTTCTCTAGTTTTTTTATTATTTGAAGTTTTGAGTTTGGGGTTCATTGAGAAGACAAAGATTGGGAGGGCAAGAATACCATGAAGAGGAAAAAGAAGTTGGAGAACCTCTTATTAATTTTGGTGTTGAAAGAATGGAAATTTTGGAGGATAATTATGAAGAAGTGTTGACAACCATAGGAAAAGTCACAAAAGAGTTGGAGCTCATGCAAAACATATTACGTGGAGTGAGAAATGCTCAACATGCCACCTACGCAACAAGAGGAGTTCAACCTTCATGCAACCATGGAAACCAGCTTCGTGCTGGTTCAGCTACGTTTTCCTATCCTTTTCTCATTTGTTTTATTATTTTATTTGCTTTATTGAGTCTTTTTCGAGTCGTGGGGACGACTCATTTTTGAGATTGGAGTGGGTTTCGTTGCCTCATCCCAATTTTTTGTTATGCTTTCAATAAAATTAATTTAAGGGTTGCGTTAAATTTAGAATATTTTAAATGCCCCCATCAAGCATGCTTTTTATGAATTTATGATAGAAAATAGTTGACTTTAGGATTTAGTGTAAAACGCACTTTGATTGCATGAAAATATGACGTAATTAATAGGAAGAATTAATGAACAATGCAAAAGAAGTAAACTTGTGCTTAAGGATAATGAGTGGTTTGTAGAACGTGAGATCTTAATGAGTAGAAAACCCACTTAGGTATGAACGAGAGGCAAGTTGTGTAAATAGGAAGATGATAGAGGCAGTTCTTTGTTAGCCCTTTGAATCCTTTTTGGCCTTCTATCCCTGAATTAATTATATCCATCTTAGCCAAAAAAGCCTTTTTTTGTCGCCACATTATAAGCCAATATCCCTTTAGTTTATTAGGCATCTCCATATTACCCACACTTGAATCACGATCCTGAGACTTCCTGTCTTGAGCTTGAGTTTGGGGTGGTGGGTCAACTATTATGGGAATTTACATTGGGTTGGGATTTTTTAAGCTTATCAATTGTGCTCTATTTTATATGTTGATGATGATTCATAGTGATTATATTGGAAATGATCCTTTCCCGGGGTAAGAGTAAATGAAAAAAGGATATGAAAAGTTATGAAAAGAAAAAAAAAATAGCATGATATCTCAACATCAAAAAGGAAGTCATAGCTATACAAAAGAAAACCAAAAAAGAAATTTCATGTGAAAAGAATATATATTTGGACGACGAAGAGGAAATTTTTATGTGATCATCTTTAGTGCTTATTGGGTTAATCTGGGGTCCCTAAATTAGCACGTCAAATGGGTTGAGTGATAATAATATTCGAGTGTAAACTCAAGCTCTTGGAAAGTTTGTTAATGGTAAGTGAGGAGAGAGCCAAAGCTCACTTTAAATTTACCAAATGTACATACCATACCGTCCCTAAGCCTATGCTAAAACAATAAAGACCTCATGATTCCTAGATACATAGTGAATTTGTGATTCAGCTAATAGGGAGTATGCTAAGTGGAGCGTTCGAAGCAAGTAAGGATCGATGAACACCCTATAGCCACCATCTTGAGATAAGTACAAGCGTAACCTTCTAGCATTGTGAAATTAATTCTGGATTGATATTATTTTGTGTTTGATTTTGCATAATATGTGTATGCATATATGAATTCCTAGATCATATTAAATGAGATATTTTTTAAGTTGTTCTTTGGGAATATTTACTAGATTATGCCTTCTGCATTCACCTAAAAAGGCCTTTGTTTTTATTTTACTTTGTCGGGACGATAATGGTTTGAGTTTGGGGTCTTGATGTCTCACTATTTGTTCTAAATATTAACCCTTAGGAGACATTATTTTAGGTGAATACTTGACTTATATGATAGACTTTTTTTCTTATTTCGTCATATTACACTTTTCCCCTTGGAATTAGACTATTTTCATTTTTGAGTTTTTGTGCATTAATTTGGTTATTTTTAGTGCAAAGTTAGTAGGTTCTTGAATTTCATAGAAAACCAATACAAGGAGGAGAAGTGAGAATTAAAGTCTTAGATAATTTTTAGTGTGTTAGGAAGTATTTTATTCGATATTCTAATTTTAGAGTGCACTTTCTTATTTCTAGTCTTGATTTATCGATTTATTAATTTTTAAAGCATATGCGGTTTAATTATTTATTTATTGTGAAGCTTTAAATATTTATGGTAATTAATTAGAGACCAAGTCAAGTCTAGGAAGTAAAGGAAATAAGATATACATGGAAATTGGAAGATTAAGGAAGGAAATATGCAAAGAAGGAAAAGATAAAGCTGCCAAATAAATCTGAAAATCCAGCCACGTTCAAAGACGAGCTCATAAATCAAGATTGGCTAGGAATTTGGGAGAATGGTCTGGACCAATGGATAGAGATTTCCGAGGCAAGTGATTTCGATATAAAGAACACGTCAAGAGGATAAGTATTGAAGAGATATGACCAAAACAAATCAGCAACAGAATCTTACTTTCCCTGTATTTTAGGGCTGCGAATTAAAGAGTCCTTTACTTGTCTTCCACTCCAAGTAAAACAAATTAGGGCTTACTAGTACCTATAATTATACCCCTTAGACCTCATTATTCAGTACTTCTAAATTATTCTTTACATTAAAACATCCTTAGAGAGAGGGTCAAACACTTCAGAGAATTACACAAGAGGCTTAAGCTTTTCAAGTAGAGCAAGAAGGCAAGGAGAAAGTAGAGCTGGAAGAATTCCGTTCTTCAATCAACAGTCATCCAACCCTTTAGGTTATCAATTTATTTTCTGTACTTGAATATTAATTCCCTTTATTTATTTTCAGTTTTTAATTCTGTTATGAACTAATTTATTTAGCAATTGAGAATTGATGTACGGGTTTAACCCAATTCTATTTAATTTATGTTTTGGTTTAAATTAGACTAGATATTTTGTGTTGACTATTATTTTGTGTTTTAATCACTAATTTTGAAGTCATTAATCAAACTTAGCTCATAGTAATTAAGCTATTCACTTTGGTGGGGAAGTGATCGCCTTGACGGGGGGTTTAATTACAGACATTGATAATAGACGCGTAGTATTCGTTATTGACCCTGACGGGCTTAACTAACCATGCAGCCAATGAGGTAAATTATTATTCATCTGAAAGTAGCTTATAATCACCCTGACGGGGTTTGTAATACCGCACGATAGCTCCTAAGTCCACCATGACGGGGGTTAGGAGATATTAGATTCCCGACGACCATAATAATACCAGTTTAGCCCTTAAACATAAGCATTAATTAGATAGGTTAGGTGAAACCCTTGCGAGGATCAAGTACTCTTTCTCTTCCGAAGTTTAATTCTTATTTATTTTCTGTAGTTTATTTTAGTAATTTATTTTTTTGCATCTTTAATTCAAAACCAAAACAAAAATCATTATTTTATTTTCTGTTAAGCAATTACTACTACTATCTGATTAATATCTGAGTTGTGCCTAATCCGTCCCAGAGAACGAAACCCGATTTAACGGATATTACTTGGACAACCGTGCACTTGCGGTATCGTGGTTACTTTATTTTCAATTCTTAATTTTATAACACACCAGGACCCACCAACAAATATGATGGATCATGGTAAAAAACAACGAGTTCAGGCTTAGAGCTATTTATCGAGATGCAAACCCTTGTCCTGATTGGTTAGCTCGTTCTGGTTCAAGTAGATTGATAGCTATATGTCACATAGGGATCCGCCGAAAAGAATTTGGAACTGTCTCACGGGTGATCGTATGGGTTGGAAGACGCCTAGGGCTGTATTTAGTCCCAGGCTTTTCGATGATAACTTAGCTTAGTATTTCACGATCTAGATGGAGCTCCATGTAACAAAAAAACATTTTTCGGACTAGAAGGAGCATATTCTAAAGATGTAGTAGCACTTTCAGATGTTACCCCAACATTCAAGCTAACTATATTTTCAGCACCATTAGAAATTTTCACATTTTTAACAACGATAGCGTTACCCAAAATATTATCTACCTCAACATTTAATCCAACCCTTGAATCTTAAGTATCATTAACGTCTTCACCCTACAAATAAAAATATTCAACTTTAACTTGGGAATATAGCATATTTATTATAAATAACGTAAATAAAAAAATAATTTTTTTTACCTTATTTAGCTTGCAATCTGGATGTACTGGATTTTTGCATTGTGACATGTTATGACCTTGTTTTAGACCCCTCATGCAAGTAATGTTTTAACCCTTTTCTTATTGATATTGGTTGTTCATATTCACTCCTATGTCTTTGCTTATTTGTCCTACCTGCCCTTTTCTTGTATAGCGGTGGACCAAACTTGTCTCCATCACTAATAATATAGTCTTGTGGGTTGGGAACTGGGTGAATGATACTACTGTATGCACAAGTGATAACAAGCATTAATGTAATCCTCCGAGTTTTCCCGTACCTTATAATACATGTAAAAGCATGACCACATGGGTAACCACATAATTGGAAAAGTCCACAAGTGCAAACATTTTTATTCAGATTCACTACATGTTCAGTGACATCTTGATATACTTCATATTCCTCATCACCAGTAAACAAAGGGGACCAACCTACTGTAAAAGTTTAAATATTCTCAATTTTCTTCATAATATTTGGACAATTATTTCCTTTGAACTTCGAAATACCCCCTTTAGAGATTTCAAGAAATACTAACCAAGATTATCAAGAAATAAATTACCTAATATATATGGTGACGGATTATTGGAAGCTTATTCAACACAGTCAAATAGCTTGGTCTTATATATACTAGGTATATAATGATTCATCTCATTTAGACATTTCCACATCTCTTACTAAATATTTTTGTAAGTTTAATATACGGTGTCTGTAAATTAATACCTGAAGACTGAGTTTGGCCATGAGAAAATATGGGTATAAGAATTTAGGAATAAATTGAATTTATTGTTGTATTAATTACATATAATGTACATGATTTAGTATACAATATATTTAGTGAAGTGAGCATGCGCACTGTGATGTGTAATGGGTTTATTAAACTCTTGATCTATATTATTTTGGTGTTATTATAAGTTAGATTCAAATTTACAATATTTACTTAGTAGAGTAGTTCATCCGGTTACATTTTGACTGAGCATCAATGAGGTATTGTGTAGAGTAGTTCCTCTGGTACTGAAAGAATGTTTGTCGCCTCGAGATATATTGAAGTCGATGTATCATCTGAATTATTCGTATGTACTATTTCAAGAAAAAATGTGGAAACTAAAGGAAGTGGTGCAACCTAGGATTGTACAGAGGAGAGACTTGAAATGTCGCTTGAGTATGTTCCAATTGAATTTAATCATGTCAAATGTAATGGTGAATTCGCGGGTTGGGTTATGTGTGGTTTTGAATACCCGAGATGGATTCAATAATATTACATGCTATCTCGAGAATTATTAACCTACAATATTATATAATTTTATGAAATGTTATATTTTAATAGTAACATTATTTTTATCTTGAGAAATTCGTAAGAGAAGTTATGAAAAATGGTAAGAACACATACTTTGTTAAATCCACAATGACATATGAGCTTGATGAAAAGAGAGCTTCTGGTTAAAGCTTCAAATAGACATGTTGAGAAAAACATAGACATGTAAGAATTAGGCAGTAGTAGTCTTCGACCAATCATATAATTTTTTATTCATCATTTTTTTTTCTCTTCTATGATTGATCAATATAAATGTCGATACAATGGGTGATTTGATTTGGATTAATATCCAGCATTACTCTTTTGAATTTATATGAATTATTAGGGGTGTACAAAGATTTAGAGAAAATATAGTGTCTAGTGGTCATAATATAATGATAATGGTGATGCATCACAGTTTCTTCATGATGTTAAGAAATTTATATATTGATTTAATATAGGTTTGTTGATCTGAATTTGCTTCAAGTTCGTAAGAAATCTGCCAAAACCCCGTAAGTAAAATCCAATTAAAATTATCTAGATCAGTTTTAAAAATAGAGACCCATTTAGATGGGTCCGAAAAATTATCGGGTTTCGGCCATGTGCACATCCCCATTGTATACTAACCTTTGATATATTATACTCTCTCTATCCCAAAAATAATGTCCACTTCCTAAATATAGTGTTTCAAAAATATTGTTCACGTAGAATTTCAAGACACTTTATCTCACCTTTTTTACTATTACCCTTATTAAAATATTAAAATTTATGTTTCCGATGACTATTTAATATATCAAGACATTTTATGAGGGGTGTTTAAGTAATGGTGAATGTAGTAATTGTGTATGTTAATCTGTACAAAAAGCTAAGTGGACATTATATTTAGGACGGAGGGAGATTGTGTTATTTTTGGTAGTGCCTTAAGGCACAAGAAAAGTTTTTTTTAATTATTCACTTTATATCACTATGATTTATAAAGTAATTAAAATTTAGTCATAAATATTATTCTTTTAAAATAAATAAAAATAAAACAATGATTAGTGAGAATTTTATTCTTTGTACTGTCTTTAAGCACGAGCAATACCTACTCATACCATAAAATATATCACCATACTAAAAATAGTTGAACATAATATATGTTCATTTAAAAGAATAAGACATCATATCAATAATATTTAAGATATCGAGACATTTTATGAAATACTGAATATTACCCATTCCTGAAGGCGTTTCGATAAAAATAATCAATCAATTGTCAATTTACTTATTTTGAGCTGACATGTTGAGAAACTAAGTAATAAAAGAATACACCAAGATCGTGTATTTAATGGAATTCGTCATAAACACCCGTAATTACCAAAAAACTCAACACGTTTATTTGTTAGCTGCATGGATCAGTTGTTGTTTACGTTAGGTTCCACTTGCTTAATGTTGGGTGGAGGCGGTGGTCGATGGCTCTTGTGCGCTGTTTGTGTTTCTCGTTCGACTCTTCCAGGTTGAGGGTTAGTTTGGCCATTTCCGTTCATTACTAGTAAAGAAAGTCTAAATTAGCCAATGTGGAATGAAAGAAAGTTACTATAGATAGTAAAGCTTGCTTCAAATTCATAACTACGACGAAGTTGAATGTTACCACGGTTGTCGAGTTTCTCCCTATAAATGGTAAAACATTGTTCGTGTCCAAGGACACGACGTAGTGAGGACACAACGTCCAGTGAAAATATGTAAATTTTTTGTTTAATACTAAAAATCTGTCAATAAACACCTACAATTTTTTAAAAATGCGTGTGCAACCACTGATTTTAAAGATAAATTTTTTGACCTTATGAATATTTTTTAATTATCTACTCTTTTTATAAGTTTTCCCTGACTTTGAAAATAATACTTTTTTGACTCTATAATATTTTTACTATTGCCAACGTTGGATATAATATTTTTTAAAATTTTATTTTATTATTATATAGTATTTCAATAAGTTTGCCACAATTTTGAAAATAATATATTTTGACCCTTTTATAAAAAATATTATTACATAGTGAGTTATTAAGTCAAGTGAGTTGCCCCCGTGACTTTGAAAATAATGTTTTTAACACTATAATTTTAGTATTATTATTACTATGTTTTAAAAACAAATTACATTTTTGTCTCTTTCAAAGATTCTGCAAGTTCATCAATTTTTTATTTGATTGTACAACCTTTAATACTTTTAGTAACAGTCAAAAATTATTTCTAATTAACTTTCTTAACATACAATCCTTTCATATATCAGGCAATACTATATCAATCCAACACTTTCTTTACCAATACTATATCAATCCAACACTTTCTTTACCAAAATCATATTGTTACTTTTGTTAACAAATTATCTTTATTCCTAACATGGGCCTCACATCCGGATTTGGATCCTCGAGTAACTTGATTCTTATACTAACTATACTAACTCCAATCAAAGTTAAGTAATTGGTTTTTAGGATTATCTTTATTTATAATTGAATTACAATGTGAAATATAATAGGAAGAGAAAGAAATAAATTATAAATAGATAATGCTAAAAACCAATTACTTAATTGTGATCGGTGTTAGTAGAGTTTGTATAGGAATCAAGTTAGTAGAGGATTTAAATCCCTCAGATCCCTATCAATAAGCCTTTCTCTTAAACACGTTATCATTCCTTGACATTCCAAAACTGTTACAAATTAAATAAGGAATTATAAAATAAGTGATTTGATATGATATAAAGAACCACAATAATGAGAACATCTATCAAAATGAATGCATTCATTAAGAAGAGATAGACGTTTGGAGCATTTGGTTAATATAAGGAGCAAAGTTCATAGTGTTATTGAAGGAGAAGCTTGGGCCATCCTTTTGGCCATGAGATCCTCTCGCGATCTCACCAGTCAGAGAGTTGTATTCTACTCTGACAACCTTGAATTGATTCATGGAATTAAAAAAAAGACCGGGCTTCATTGGAGCCTTAAACCATTGCTTTCGTAAATCGAAAGTTGGATTGGTCAATGTCCTGGATGGGATATGAAGCACATTGGTAGGTCCTATAACATAGCGGCAGATGCGGTAGCTAGGTGTGCAAGAAGGGATATTAGTATTAATAGTTGGTTAAACTACTCTTTAGAAGAGTTTAGTAGGATGATAGTTAGTATATGTAATCGTTAGTTTGTAAATTTCTTTCTATGACAAAAAAAAAAAAAAAAAAAAAAGAAGAGAAACGGAAATGAGAAAAGACAAAAAATACATACATATCAGCGATTTAATGCATCATGTTTGGTATTTTTGTGCGATTTAATGCATAGTATCTGATATTTTTGTGCGAACAACAATTGAGAATAAATTAGCAATATTTACCACCATAACACTGGATTTAAGTTTTTTAATGGTTACTATACTTAAAGATTCCTATAGTAATAACTGACTTATCAGGTGACATCGATCTTCTCATCAGACTCAAAAGAAGCAATGACTTCGAAACCATTAACACCGCTTCATAATTCAATAACATTATAAATGATTCTCCATTTAATTCAATAAGGTTCTTCAATTCTTAAATCAGCATCTCCTCTTTCACTTGTTTACATAATGGGTAAGTGTTTTCTATACCTGTAATCAATAAGGTTCTTCAATAACACATACTCCCTCCGTTCCACTTAATTTGTCCACTTACTAAAAATAATGTTCCAAATATATTGTCCACTTAGGAATTCAAGACACTTTTTTTCCTACTTTTTCCACTATTACCCTTATTAAAATATTGAAATTTATATTTCCAATACACATTTAAGATATCAAGATACTTTATTAGGGGTATTTTTGTAATGGTGAATGCATTTATTATGTTTCTTAATATATGTGAAAAGCTAAGTGGACAAATTAAGTGGAACGGAGGGAGTATAAGTAGTCTAAAGTTGTAACTCAAAAACCTAAGAAAATAATCAAATAAAAAATCAAACGAAATGAAAAATAGGATTCGCATATGCAGAAAAAGGAAAACATTTTACTCACATTGTAAAACTTATCAAATGGGGAAGACGTGTGGCAAAAAGAACTGCAAAATAACCGTGGTCAATAAAAAATAAATGTTTCCTAAATCTCTCCATGAATATATGACCAACAAAAAGAATTTTATTATTATAAACCTTAATTTTAGCCAACATAATCTTAAAGTTACCAAAGTCATTCAAAAAAGTTTTTTTCTCTTAAACAATCAACTTCCCGCTCAATGAACTGTTTTCTCACTTGGTCGTAACATCTGCAAACATATCACAAACTTTAAACATATTTCTCAATGTAAAAAGATAATTAATAGATAACCTGCACCAACTTATTACTTAAAAGCAACTTATATTTTTATTGTTTTATATACAAAACATCAAATAAATTTATATTAGAACTCAATAACATCATAAAATTTTCTCCATTAAAATATTAAGCTTCTTCAATTCTGAAGTGAGCATCCTCTCTTTCAGTCTTGTTTACATAATTTGCACGTGTTTTCCATATAATTATGAACACTTATAAATAGTCTAAAGTATTAGCTTAAAACCCCCAAGCAAAGGATTTATATAAAAAATTCAACAGAAATGAAAAATATGGGATTTTGATATGTAAAAAAAAATGGTTTAATCACATTGTAAAATTTATCATATGGGGAAGATTTGTAGCAAAAATATCAACCTTCTGCAAAAGAACCCTGACCAATACAAAATAAACGTTAGACAACCTATTTTCCTAAATCTCTTTCATAAACATATGAATAATTTTTTTTATTACAAACCTTGATTTTAGTCAACATAATCTTTAAGCTATCAAAGTCATCCAAAATAGATTTTTTCTTTTGAACAACCAGGTTCCTACTCAATGAACAGTTTTTCCACTTGGTCATAACATCTGCAAACATATTACATAATTTAATCACATTTCTCAATGTCAAAAGATAATTAATAGTTAAACTACACAAACTTATTACTTACATAAACTTATTTTATCATTATTTTCCCTGAATACGAAGCACCAAATAAATTTATATTATTAGTTACCTATCAACTTATCATCAGAAGATACAAGAAATCTACTTACCAGGAGCTTGGAGCTTTCACTTGGTCATTGATTCCCCTGAATACAAAAGACCAAATAAACATATTTATATATCACATATTTTGTAAGTATTGAGTTATAGATACATTAGAATAAAGGTATTTCTATTATTTCACAAGAAAACAGAAAAATTGTGCGCCTGATATGTATAGACACGGTCTACATGTATGCAAAATAACCAAATATTCTATGGTTTCAAAAGATTATAATTAGCAAAAAATTGCATCTTTGGTGTCCAAATTTATTAAAATAACAAAATATTCCTCTATTTTGAAAAACTTTATGCAATTAACAACATATTCATACACCCACACTTATAATATTAACAAGTTATATATACACCCACACTTATAATATTAACAAGTTATATATACACCCACACTTATATGGATTAATATACACACAGAATTATATAAAATGTTCATATTATACGCTAAAACATTATAGAAAATTAAAAAGGAAATTACTAAAGATACAAAAGCAAAATATTATACTAGCTAGAGCATGTGGAAGAGCTTTCGATAAAAACTTAGCTGCAACCTATGTTGTAGAAATCGCCACCAAAACGTTAACTCCGCCCTTAGCCAATTACGCCTAGTAAAAATTCTAGACGGTTTTTCCTAGCACCTTAGTCGCCATAGAAGAGGCGCCTAGCCGTCCTAGGCACTGATTAATGGCAAAAAATTATCCGCATAGTCTTTCTTTTCATTTTAGTTTTCTCCTGAATTTTTGAATTGATATTATAACTCATATTTTTAGCATATTTATTTTTACTATATTATTGTTAGATGAATTTTATGACTTAAATAGTTAAAATGTTTATAATTACTATGTAGATATTACTAGATATACAAAATTAGATAGTGAGATTCAAAACCGTATATTCACGCCATGGCCTCGTGTAATCTCGCCTTGGAACAAAGCCCGAGTCGACTATTTAGGCCGTGAAACCTGTTGAAATTATGCCCTTGCCCCGATCGTCTTGTAATGAATTGAACACAAGTGCTTACTGTAAACGATAATAGTTATCACTACAATATTGATTAAAGAAATTGTTTCCTTGAATCTACGACAAAATTTTATGATTATGGTATTCATCTACATAATATAAAGGCAAATCCTTGATTAATTTACGAACTAGATATCATAAGGTGTTATGATAATGAGAATCTAGCTCATAATACTTAATTTAAACTTGTTTTTAATCGTAGGATCATCGAGTTAGGACCTCGATGATCCAAATAGATTAATATGTAGCTAAAAAGTACTTATTGGATAAATATTGGTTGTTCTTGTTTACCGAGTTATATGCATATATAATGCACATAGAGATGTGATTATCGAATCGACTAAAACTAGAGATTCCTACTGGTTAATTACCTTGAATTGTCAAGTAGGTTAATCTCTATAAGGATTTTTATACTTGTAATACTTTGACCTGAGATCATCACTATAGTTGTGTATGTGCTTGTTATGTTTTGATACTGGACGACTAGTGTGTCATAATACTAGTCGAAGGGATATTGGATGTAGCTAAGTATATATGCTCCTAGGGATGAGTCAAGATGGAATCTATAAACTCTAAGTAAAGAGTTTGAGCTCTACGATGTCATAAGATTCTAACGATTGTATCGAATCCTTGGCCAAGGTGATAGAATGAATGAAGAAAGGACTTTCTTAGGTCATTCGTCAATCATTGATAATCGATGTGTAATATAGTTGATTTTTTAATGGGATTTGACAGTTGTATCATATCCCAGGATGATCTGGAGCTGTAAAGATAGAGGGAATACATGTATGATTCTTCACCGGGTTCTTTGTACACATTTACTTCAAGTTATTCGGTCGTTGGGGAGTGTTGTTAGACGCCAACCTCGATTAGTGGTTAATTTAATTAACTACTACCAGTTTAACGATGAACACACGTAGTCGCGCACTAACGAATGCATTGTACTTGCTTCATGACGTTAATTAATTTTATTATTAGATAATAAATACTAATTAATTATATACTTGGAAAATTGGTATATTAATTTGCTAGCACAAATTAATATTCTAATATAAGACCGATCTAAGGCAAAAGAGGAAAAAAAGGGAAAAAGGTCATAGGTTCGTGGATCAAACCATGGACCTCTAGTAGTGCAAAATATGTCACTAACCACTAGGCTAGTCAAGTCTTTTTGTATAATGTAAAATGTCCAAGTCCACTTCAGAAGTGGGTAGTGGACCAAATTATTATGATAGTTAGTTTTCATTATACGTTCCTGACTTTTGGCTTTTCAACTTCTTGGCTTTTCATTTCTCCTTCTAGAGTTAATATATGTATAATGAGAAATCAATATATATATGTAACTTCTTTTCAGTTTTTCTCTCTTGAAAAAACGTAGTAGATAGAAGGTCTCTCTCCAAATCAGAATGTTTCTGAAAGCAAAATCAATCTCAGTGTGCAAAGCGTGGAGGCTTCAAATCTTTGAAGCTAGAATTTGACAATTCGATTCTCACACAACGGCTTAAGGTATGTAATCGTTATTATACTTTGTTTTAAATTCTTAAATCACAACTAGATTATCTATTCGGATTGCGATTTCTATTTTTCGCTGTATTATATGTGATATAATCATTATTGCTATCCTTCAAGTGTTATCAGAGCCAATTGTTGTTATTTAGGTTTTTAAAACTAGATTATTATTTGAAAATATTTAGATTATTTGTTAGAATTAATATTAAATGGTTTAATATATAATTCTAAGGTTTGGTCACAATATAATTTTTATTTATTAATTATAGACCGTAATAGAATATTGTGTGTATTCATTTTTTTGGTTTCGTCTGATTCAAGCGAAAACAAATATCAGGTTAGCATTGATTTTTGTTATTATCGTGTTTTTATCTTAACCTTTTTCTTGTTATTTTTAATCAATCATCACATTATGATGTGAAGGTAAATATATTTTTGGAAAATATGTATATTGAATCTATGGCAGTGGCCATTGGTTATAATATTAATATAATGATATTAAGATTTATTATATAAATCTGCTGCACTGTTTCTTACTTTATGGTATACAACTAGTTGTACATAAATAGGTTTCGACAAGAAAAAAAAGAGATAATGAAAAGTGTTTCTAGTCTCTAATTTTTTGTTGACCATGAAAAAAGGGAAAAATGTTTCATGTTTTATTTTGGTTAAAGATTGTTAAGAAAAGAAAGAAAAATCATTCGTTGTGATGGTCATAGCGGTATGTGGTTTTATTTTATTTTATTGGATAAATCTTCTGTGGCTGTTGTTTTCTTGTTCGGGTTGTAATGTGATGAGTCATATTTGAATGATTTTGTTCATTGAATTGGTCAATAAGAACCGCTATAGACAAACATTTTTTTTAATTATTAAATTGTTTGATAAAAAAATCCATGAGACCATGCAGCAGAAGTTTAAATGTATTCTTTTTCTATATAAAGCCATAGTGATTTAATCACTTTATTGAGAAAAAAATATCCAAAAAGTTTGTTTGTTTTCTTATCATGGATTATATTTCTTTTCATTAAGAGAATATTGTATTAAAAAAATTGTATTTTTGAAATTACAGTTTCTGGTCAATCTTCCGATACGATTGTTTTGGTTTTCATCCCAACTATTAGATTATGAATCGTAAAGTATTCTCACCTAACATTAAAATTATTGAGTTTATTAAGATGAAATATTAGATAATTCGTGAGACTTGTCCATCGCAAATAGAGTTTCAAATTTGTTAAGTTACAAGTTTTGATCTAACTACCAGGTGGACTTGTAGTTCGAGTACAAATTATAAAACTCTAGATTGTTTGATAATATGATTAAATTATTAATTTTACGTTTTTAGTCTGGACTACCCAGAAGATGTGAGATTGATAATATTCGATTATAGGATGGATTAACTCAACAAAACTTAATAGAAATGACCTGACTACCAGGGGGCTAAATAGTTTTGAGTCTCTTATTTTATATGATAAAATAGGTAATGTACCACACTTTGATTATAAATGAGTAACGACCTGACTGCCAGGGGGTTCATTCATGTTTTAAAGTTTTTATTATTCACCTTAATTATGCATGAGAACCGCCCTGACTACCAGGGGACTCATTTATGTTTTAACGTTTCCAATTATATATATCTTAGATAATAGTCAATATCTTTGACATGTACATAATAGTGTTCTTAAAACGTTTTTTCCTATTTTTTCCCTTGATTAGATTTCTCGATATTTCTGCTAAACCACGTCTCAAATTGTTCCAAGTTGGTTGGGTAATCTCAAGAATTATGACTGCACCTTGAGAGTCTTTCTTATGCACATGAGACTCATTGATATGTTAAATGAGCTATTGACTAAATTGTCTCTTGAGGATGCATAGAATGTATATGATACATGTCTAAAGTAATAAGAACTTAGTAATGGTATTAAGTGTATATTCTTGTATCCATGAGTTATGAAATCCAAAAGACATTTTAAGCATGATATTCCCATGAATCCTTAGACGTTTTTAGAAGATATATAAGTAACTTAGTATGACCGTTAGATACCCATTATCTAATACCAAGAAACAAGGTAAGGGCATTAATGGAAATTGTTTTCGTAATTTCTTGAACTTCTATTAATTACATAGAAAGGGTATTGGATACTCGTAGTAGTTTAGGAATATGCAAAATGTTGCATACTCTAAAGATTAATAGACAAATAAATATAAGAGAAGTTAAATTACCATTTTGGTAATGGAGCAATTGTTGCAACCACAATTGGTTCAACTAATTCTTTAAATATGCATATGGCAAAACATATTGTAGGAAAACTGATTTTTGTTCGTAAACTTGTTTTTGAACAAAAATGGTCATTTGATCATAAGATAGTTATGGTGTATTAATGTAATATAAAATTACCAATGGATTTTTTCATAGTGATGAATTACACCACATTGGATACTTACAATATGGTAATTATAATTGCCTAAAGTAACTACTTAACAGTGTTATAGTTGTTTTTGGTCATAAATTGAAATAGATAATCGTGCTAATAAAACCTTATCTTTGGTATTATAGACTAAGTCATAAATTGTGAGAAAACGTTTACTAGTTTCACAAGAAAGATTTCCTTGAAGAATATCATTTTGAATCATATGAGACTTGTGAGACTTGTCTAAATGAAATATGACTAAATCTCATTTTGATGAAAATGGAGAAAATGCTAATGATTTCTTATGTCCACTATATATTGATGTATGTGGTCAGTCTAAACTTTAGCCAAAGATAGATATTCTTACTTCATTTCCTTCACTGACTATATAACAAATATAGATGTGTTTACCAAATGTAACACTAATATAAATAATTTAAAATGTTCAAATTACTATTGAGTGAAGTGGAAAGCAAGTATATAAGAGTATAGGGTAAGTAAGATATCAACCTATAGAGGTGAAAATATTAGCAATTCATTATAGATAATCAATGACAAAATTAGATCTCGTCTCAGTGAACATATCCTGGAATACCAAGGTTAATGGTGTGTCCGGAAAGAGAAATTGCATTTTATTGGATATAGTGAAATCCATGATAAGGTTCACTGATTTTTGAATATTCTTATGGGGTTATGTTTTAAAGTCAATCGCATACTTATTGAACTCTTAGGTCCCACTAAATAGTCGATAAAATCCATATGTGATATGGAGATAACATAATTTAAACCTCAAAATGTAGAAGTTTGAAGTTGTTTGGTTTATGTTAAACGACTTATGATGGTTAAGCTTGAGTTGAGATCTTTCAAATATTGATTTGTTGGATACCCAAAGAAAATTGACATGATTATATTCTTACACCATTCTGAACACAAAGAGTTTGTGGTAAGGAATACAACCTTTCCAAATTGGAATTTCATAGTGAAGGGATTCATAATGTAGAAATAGATCAAAATAAAATAAAGATTTCAGAGTTATTTATACAAGCTATAGAGCATCATATGCATGCCGGTCTGTCTTTCCTTGATGAGTTAATAGTTTCATTTAAGGTTCAAGTCGCAAACTTTGAGTAATTAGGGACGATTAATGAACCTCTTTTGGAATAAAGAAGTTAAAAAAATCAAGAGAAAGAAGAATTTATTGTACACAAGCCTCCTATAGGTTATATAGATATCATCATACACCAAAATCAATTGTAATAATGGTGATAGTTTGATGAGGAAATCATATAGATGAAATCCCCATCAAGTGATGATCCTAAATCCCTATGGAGAGGGTATGACTACTATAGATAGTGACAAGTGGTTAAGAATCATATAATCTGCATTAGTATATATAAGGATCAACAAAGTATAGTACTTTGGTTGAATCTTTAATAGATATAAGACCCATTTATAGTAAATGGGTGCTAGGGAAATGATTGGAGTAGACGGTAAGGTAGAGACCTATAACGTCCTTCTAATTGCTAAGCGTTTAAATTAAAAGGAAAACATCTATTATGGAGAATTCCTTTTTCATAAAAATGCTTAATTTATTTCAGATTCTACTATTGGTAACCACATACAATTATTATGAGATATGGTAATATTATGTAAAAATAATTTTCACTAAATGGGAGTCTATGACGTCCTTAAGACCAATCCTAAAGGTCTCATATTGCCATTTATTCATAATAAAATGTGTAAGTTCCAAAAATCCATTTAATGGATTCAGTAAATGTCACTAAGTTGGATTACTCTCTTTTATACAATCAAATAGTTTTATTTTATAATTTTAGAGTAAGAGTCATAAGAGTACAAAGGACTAGTGGGAGTACACTCATCTTCCTAGTGTTATATGTAGATGACATATAATCACATAAGGATATAATATACCAACCAAACAGATAAACCAAGTTTTTTGTCTAATAATTCTCCATAAAAGATTTAGGAAAAGTATCTTAAATTATTTGTATTGGGATCTATAGAGATAGATTAAAGAAGCTACTTGACCTATATATATCTTAGTACATTTATACATTTTTGAAGTATTACATGGAAATTCCAAGAGGAGCTATTTAACAATAAGCTTTGGAATTTACTCTTAATAGGAGGGTTTATTCTAGGATCCTAAAAGTAAGAGAATGAATTTGTATAGTCCTATTTTTTAAAACAATAAGGATCTATCTAGCATACCATGAAAAATGTATAAACCTGAAGTGTACTACATGCTAGGAGTAGCGAGTAAGTATGAAGGTAACCTTGATGAGAATGTTGGAAAGTAGTAAAGACTATTCTTAAGTACTTAAGAAGTATTAAGGACAAATTCCTCATATGTGGAGAATATTAGTTGAAGCTAATTAGGTATATAGATGCTTGTTTTACATCAAACGTGGTTGATAGCGAATCAACATATGGTTGTGTCTATATAGAGGAGAAGTGAATTTGAATTGTTCCAATCAAGATACTATAGCGGATTTCGGTTACTGAAAGTAGAATACATAGCAGCATAAGATGCAACTATGCAAGTTGTTTGGATAAAATAGTTCTTATATATATTGTGTAGGTTCTACAATATAGATAGTAGATCAGACTATAGATCCAAACAAGTTTTGCAGTAGTACAGGTTGATTCGAGATATAATGAACACGAAGATGTTCACATCCAATAGGTAGAAGAAAGGGAAAACGATGTAGATATATTCATCTAAGTGTGTCTATCAGAAGAGTCTGATGAGAACAAACTGTTTATGAATTATGGTACTTGAACGATTGGGGTCTAGGCCAAGTGGGAGATTGTTGGAATTATGCCCTAGCCCCGACCGTCTTGTAATAAATTGAACACAAGTGTTTATTGTACACGATAATAGTTATCACTAAAGTATTGATTAAAGAAATTGTTTCCTTGAATCTATAGCAAAATGTTATGATTATGGTATTCATCTACATAATATAAAGGCAAATCCATGATTAAGTTACGAACTAGATATCGTAAGGTGTTATGATAATGAGAATCTAGCTCATTTGACTTAATCTAAACTTGTTCTTAATCGTAGGATCATCGAGTTAGGACCTCAATGATCAGGTTAGATTAATATGTAGCTAACAAGTATTTATTGGATAAATATTGGTAATTTTCGTTTACCGAGTTAGGTGCATAAATAATGCACATAGAGATGTGATCATCGAACCAACTAAAACTAGAGGTTCCTAATGGTTAATTACCTTGAACTGTCAAGTAGGTTAATCTCTATAAGGATTTTTATACTTGTAATCCTTTGACTTGAGATCATCACTATAGTTGTGTATGTGCTTGTTATGTTTTGATACTGGACTACTAATGTGTCATAATACAAGTCGAAAGGATATTGGACATAGCTAAGTATATATGCTCATTTGGATGAGTCAAGATGAAATCTATCAACTCTAGGTAAAGAGTTTGAGCTCTACGATGTCATAAGATTATAACGATTATATCGAATCCTTGGCCAAGGTGATAGAATGAATGAAGAAAGGAGTTTCTTAGGCCATTCGTCAATCGTTGATAATCGACGTGTAACGTAGTTGATTTTCTAATAGGATTTTACAGTTGTACCATATCCCAGGATGATCCGGAGTTGTAAAGACAGAGGGAATACATGTATAATTCTTCACCAGGTTCTTTGTACAGAGTTACTTCACGTTATCCGGTCGTTGGGGAGTGTTGTTAGACGCCAACCTCGATTAGTGGTTAATTTAATTAACTACTACTGGTTTAACGATGAACCCACGTAGTCGCACACTAACGAGTGCATTGTACTTGCTTCATGACGGTAATTAATTTTATTATTAGATAATAAATATTAATTAACTATATACTTGGAATATTGGTATATTAATTTTCTAACACAAATTAATATTCTAATATAAGACCGATCTAAGGCAAAAGAGAAAAAAAGGGAAAAAGGTCATAGGTTCGTGGATCGAACAATGGACCTCTAGTAGTGTGAAATATGTCACTAATCACTAGCCTAGTCAAGTGCTTTTGTATAATGTAAAATGTCCAAGTCCACTTCAGAAGTGGTGGTGGACCAAATTATTAAGATAATTAGTTTTCATTATACGTTCCTGGCTTTTGGATTTTCCACTTCTTGGCTATTCATTTTTCCTTCTAGAGTTAATATATGTATAATGAGAAATCAATATATATATGTAACTTCTTTTCAGTTTTTCTCTCTTGAAAAAACATAGTAGATTGAAGGTCTCTCTCCAAATTAGAATGGTTCTGAAAGCAAAATCAAACTCGGTGTGCAAAGCGTGGAGGCTTCAAATCTTTGAAGCTAGAATTTGACAAATTGATTCTCACACAACGGCTTAAGGTATGTAATCGTTATTATACTTTGTTTTAAATTCTTAAATCACAACTAGATTATCTATTAGGATTGAAATTTCTATTTTTCGCTGTATTATATGTGATATAAACGTTATTACTATCCTTCGAAACCTATATCTACATAATAGGCTACAACCTTAGTGGGCTGAGCTGATTTGGCCGCCCCAAAAGATCAAACCTATCATCAGAAGATTCAAAAGCAAAACATTGATAGTACAGTTCGAATACAAAATAAATATGTTGAGTTTGAATCCATACTTACAGTAGAGAGAAGGGTTCAAGTGTAGATGATTATATATAGGGGGAAGGGTTCAAGAAGAGTGAGGTAAGGTACGATGGTTGGAGTCGAGAGGGGAGTGGGGTGGGTTAGATACGATGTTCGAACTCGAATAGAGAGGAGGTTGGTGAGTTATGGTCGAAGCCAGCAAGGCAAGGCAATAGGGAAAAGGGTTCAAGTATTTTGCGATGAGGTACGATGGTCGGAGTCGAGAGGAGGCTAGCGGTGGGAAATTGAAAGGACAAGGGCAAGAAATGGAAAGAAAATGGAATTAGATTAAGAATATGGTTAGGTGGAAGTGTTTTGTAGTTTTTCTTTTAAAAGCCAATTTTCTAAAATAATTAATACAATGAATGCAAAGAAGTAAAATAAGGGTTCTCAGACGATCTTGACAGTCTTTTATGTAATGGATATGTGCCTTTTCAAAAAGTATTTTTAGTAATAGTGATGTTAATAAATGAATTTTTTTTAATTTACATGCAAAAGCATTGGAGACATATTATGAGATGGAGGAAATAATTCTTAATTCTTCTACTAGGTTTCTAAATTAAAAATTTCAATATTTGTTGAGTTTTAAATTGTCTAAACAATTTATTGTTATCATAAATCTATATCGTTTGAATTTGCAAAGTATGTGTTAGGGGAGATAATTGAATGGCCCAATTAAAAACAGGCCCATACCATGATTGGACTGATCAGAGTCTGGGTTAGACTTAACAAGGTCCAAAATAACCATGGTCCAACCATTTAATATAGTGGACCGAAATAATATATCCCAAATTGATTTTTTGCTTTAGTTTCATGGGTTTAACCCGGTAGTCCTAGAAAATGTAGCCTTCATATATATATATACTTTCTCTGATGAACCCTAACCCTAACATCTTATCTACTTGTCCTATTATTTTAGTCAAATGCTTATTTAAATCTAGCCTCAAAACGTCATTCTTCAACATCCGTAGACTTACATTCCGATCTAATAAGTTTTTCCAACTAGGGTGGAATAGAGTGAATACTATTACCAAACAACATGACTCTAAATTGTTGTTTGTCTACCTAGTCGGCAACTAAGATATTCTGTCACGAAATAAAGAAGAACGCGAAATCCTCATCTCTACTAAGTGAGATAATATCCCTACCAAGATTACATATTTTCTATCATCAAGTATCATGGTTACATAATATTATTACAATTAATTAAAATTATAATCTTCAAGTTTGGGTAGGTATTTGCGTAAATGACCGTATTTCTCATCCGAAAAGTCTCAGCTTTTCGAGATGATTTTGCTACAAAACTACAAACTTGTACTCCAACAAAATCTCCATGTAAATATTTGGCATTTGTATGTATTACTTTTCTTATATGACTTTTTATATCCTTAGAGTTTTTATTCCATTTATTGTATCTACCAAAGGCAATTATATATGTTTGGTTGCTCGGAAATGGTGACATACCACTATTGGAAAAAATTATAATAACCAGTTTTAGAAGCGAAAGAAATGAATTTCCAAAAGCAAAAGATAAATAATTTTCAATTAAATTTAACAATACTATATCACAAGTAATTGAAAAATTAAAACTTACGTCGAAATTCAAGAAAAATACTACTATACGGTATAGAAAATTTTGTTATCTCTAACAAAAGTTCTACTCTAGTCTATGGATATCAGAAATAGTATAAGTGAGATAAGAGTAGAGTGTTCTTTTATGAAGAATTGGTTCTGTCATTTTTCAAATGGGAGAGACCTCTATATATATATATATATATATATATATATATATATATATATATATATATATATATATATATATATATATATATATATATATATATATATATAAGGAGCCCGTTTTGACCGATTCTTGTAAATCGCTGAGTTTTGATTGGGGAATATTATGAGTTTAGTGAGTCTTTAATTTGTGGACATTTTGTCTTCTGGTTATTACACGATTATATCAATTTTATTATTTATTTTCCTTTTATCACTACATAATGCTAAGGGTTGATCCACTGAGTACTGGTGTTACCCTATATAGTGTGAACATCTTTGTCGGGAAATGCTTATCTCGTATATTTAGGTGACAAATAAAAAGAAAATGAAAAAAGGTAGAGAAATATTTGGTAGATTAAATAAAGACCAATAAAATTTTAAATTAATTACTCAAGCAAGATGTATGTCACACTTTACATATTGAATCTTGCTTATGCCCTTGAATAATATGATTATTTATCTTCTTATTGGATATTATTCTTTACGAATTGTGTATCTTGTTTTTGAAAAATAAAATTTATGTTTTACATATTGTTTTACTGTTTATTAGTTTAGAAAATTAATATGTTAGAATAAATATTATTTGATTTTCTAGTAAATATATTTTGATATTCCAATGAAAGAATAATAAATATGATATTTATTGGAATAAATAACTATATATGATTTTAGTATAATTTGAACAACTTATATGCCTTCTTTAACTGATAGTTTCAAATAATTTTTTACTTTTCTTGTTGGATTAATTTTATTTATTAGAATAGAATTTTAATCTCTAGCATTTAGTAGAGCCGACTCGGTTGCGAACTTACTTCTTTTATTTCATGATTGAGAAGTGAGTGAGTTAGTCAAAGGATATTTTGAGGGTGTTTACTTAGGTGATTTTTTATTATGTTGAGAGAGATTCAATAAAAGTACGTTGAACGTTGTTTTTGGTCCCACAGTGTGAACATCTTTGTTGATAAATGCTTATCCCGTAGCTTCTAGGTTTTAAACAATCAAAAAAAGTAAAATGGTAGAGAAATATTAGGTGGATTAAATAGACAATCAATAAATTTATTAGTTAAGTACTCGAGCAAGTTGTATTCCATGTTTTGCATATTGAGTATTGCTTTTGCCCTTAAATAATATGATTATCTATTTCATTATTGGACATTGTTCTTTGGAGTTGAGTAACTTGTGTTTTGAAAATAAAGATTATTTTATACTCCTATCTTTTTATTAGTTTATAAACTCAATATGTTAGAATAAATAACTATGGATTTTCTTATGAATATATTATAGTATTAAAATGAGAGAATATTACATATATCATTTATTAAAGAACTTTGATTTTAGTATAGTTTGAACAGTTTACGATGACCTCTTCGAATGATAGTTTCATATGATTTTTTTCTTGGATTAATTTTATTTATTAGAATAAATAGCTAGGATTCCATAAACCTTCTAACTCCCACCAGGGCAACTTAGAAGGAAACTTCAATACTACCAATGTACTTGGGTAAGGGCACCTTGCGCATAGATCGGTGATTAAATCTAACTCTATTGACTATCTAGTTAGGCAAGCCCGTAAGGGTCAATCTCGCACACTAGACGATTGTGTGGTGTTGTCTATAATTGAATCCTCTGCCAGGTTGACAATCCAACTACTAGCTAGAATAATTAAAGCACATAATACATGTATATAATTAATAATTCAATCAATTAACTGTAACTTTCCCAAATTACATAGAATACATACATAGATTTCAAGGATTATACATAGTTCAAACACAAGCTATGCGAAATTTAGCTCATAGCTAAAAAAATAAGAATAAAGAATAAAGAGATTAGAGACATGGTTAAACTATGAATCTAATAGAATTTACCCTAAAGGTAGAGTGGAAGGATGCTTGTAACTCTCCCGCTTCTTGTCTTCCTTTATAATCCAACTTGCTTCTCTAGATTATCTCTAAGTGTAATATTGATTAGGGGACGGAGTAAGGACAAGTAAGGACATGCTTACAAAGGTAAGTAGTCATATATATGTGTGTAAGGTTGAAATCTAGTTCATGTACAAGTCTTGGAGTCCTAATCCAATTCAAACTTGTTTTCTTTAATAATATGACTAGTTGGCTTTTAGAGTTCGTAAGAATCATAAATCCTCCGTTACAACCTCAAATCCAATGATCTTGGTATCAAAACGAACGCAATTCAGTGACCTATCTAGATGTAAAAGGCTATTTGAAATTCCTTGTCGATTAGATTCAGCATCGAAGGTACTACATGTCGTCGAAGCTGGACAACAACTTCTATCAGCTTTTGCACTTTCCTAAAAGGGGTTTCTTTCCATTTAACTCTTGGTTTCACCTTGGATCTTCTTTCCTCAACTCCTTAAAATTTATTTGGTATCTATTATCATCATTGTACATAAGAGCTTCTGGTGGGGGCAAAGGTGTGATAAAATAATAGATAAATAAAGATAATATTAAAGAGTCACACACCCTTGAGAACCACGGAACTCACTGCAAGTATCACAGATCGTATGCAAGTTTTAATGATAAGTCAAGTTCGTTCGCAGGGATTGTATCCGTTAGATCAATTTATGTTTAACAAGCGTAGATGAATTTAGATGTTTGGATAAAATATGAAAAGATAAATAACTATCTAATGCAAATAAATAAATGAAACAATTAAACAAAACAAATAACTAAATATGAATATAAGTCAAATAGATTAGGATTATTAGGTCTAATACTCAATTGTTATTCTAACCTGTCACATTAAGCATTATATATTAACCAGGATTCTAAATTCTACGTAGCCTTTCCTTAGGCGTAGGAGCAACCTCTCCACTACTAGGGATTCCTAAGTAATGATTGGTGATTAAACCAAACCTTAATGGCTATCTAGTTACACTAGACGATTATGTAGTGTTGTCAATAACTAAGAATAATCCTAAGATTGATCAGATCTAGGGAAATAAGTCAAAACACATAATACAATATACGCCAAGCTTAACCAATTAGAATAAACAAATAGTATTTAAAGACAAAATAATAATCCAACAATTAAAAGTAAACTTACAGAATAAAAGCTTAGAAATATGGTCGAGAATAGATCTATAGCTAATTACTCTAGGTATAGAGAAGGTGAGATGTAGAAGAGGGGTTGTCAGTCTCCAATCTTCTTCTTCTTGTCTTCTTCTATAGGTCAACTTGCTTCTTGGATGAATAGCTTGATTCTAAGGATGAATATCTATCTAAAGGACTAAGCTATTGTTTAAACTAAGAAAATATAAGTAAGACTAAGCCTATACTTTGCAATTGAGCAAGGACATGTTTACAATGATAAGAGGGTGTATTTATAGGTATCTTGGAAGCCCTAATTCGTTTTCTTGAAGGAGAAGTAAGTGGTGGACTCCAAGCCCAACTCTAATTCGTATGGAAATAAAGATAATCACTGCTGGACCGTTTTGAGCATATCTTCTTCGTTATTGGTCGGTTTTTGCTCCATAATATACCAAAAGAATCGCAACAGAATTATCTTGACCCTGTAGAAGGAAATCACCAGATTCAGCATATTTCTTAGGTAAAAACGCATATCTTTGGACGTGATCTGCAGAATCCTAGATTAAGGCAGCTTTTCCTTTTCCATGTTTTTAGCCTTTATTTCCTTATCTCCAATTACCATGCTAATCTCTTTCCATAAGTTGTTGTCTTTGACTTGGACTCTCATTAAGCTCCATAATTATCTTTAAAGCTTCACACAAAATAAATAATTAAACCCAATATGCTCTAAAAATATTATTTTACTAAATCAAGACTCAAAATAGGAAAGTGTAGCATTTCTCAAGAAAATCGACTATAATGACTTCTAAATCACTAAAAATGATGTCTCATCCTAATATAAATCTATCACAAATGAGGAGACATCAAGACCCCCAACTCAAAGTTCTATCGTCCCGATACAATAAAGATAAAAACAAAGGGAAGTCTCTAAATACACACCTAGGTCAATTAAGCACAGAAGACAGAAGATAGAAGAATATGGAGAATACACTCGAAGCAACTACTCAGAAAATTTCATGTAATAATATTTAAAAACTACATACATGTACACTTCTCATATCCACAGTCAACACGGCTTGAATTCAAGATCAGATTAGTTTTACAATGTAAGAAGGATTGGGACTTTACTCAGTTCCCCAAGGAAGCTATAGATTGTTCATCGACCTTTACTAGTATCCAAAGCTCCACTTAACTACTCTCTATTGGCTCAATCACTTATCGATTACATAGCAAAGAATCAAAAGGTCTTTAAGGTTGTAATGTAGGCTTAGGGACGGTATGATAAGTATATTTGGATAATTTAGAGTGAGCTTTTGGCTCTCTCCTCACTAGTCATCAACGAATCGCCCTAGAGCTTGAGTTACTCTCATAAAACGTTTCTCACTCAACCCAATGATTTCTTTGATGCACAGCATCCCCAATAACCCAATTAAAGCATAAGATGTTCACTTAAAAATTCCACTTTAGCGGTCCGAATATATATATATATTTTCTTTTCAAATCAATTTCTTTTCTATAGCTTATGACTCTCTTTTTATGTTGAGATATCACACTAATTTTCTCATATATATATTTTTATGCCCTTGTTGGCAAATTTAGCTCGTAGCTTCTTTTTCATTCACTATTACCCCGGCAAAGGGTTACAATATAATCTTGTGAATCATCATCAATATCAAGAACAGAGCACAATTAAAAAGCTCAAAAATCCCAACCCAATAACAATTCCCATAATGGTGGAACCACCACCCCAAACTCAAGCTCTAAAACAATTGTCTATGCATCGCGATTCGAGTGCGGGTCATATGGAAAAGTCCTATAATCTAACGGGATATGGCTTATAACGTGTTTAATAAAAAGGCTTTAGAAAGGCTAGAAGGGGCTGAGAAGGATATAACATAAAAATAACATGGTGAGAAGGTATAAAAAGGCTTCAAGTGGCTTTGAAAGAACTGCCTTAATCACTTTCTACACTATGCAATTTCGTTATTTTCTTACCTTTAGCACTTTCATCAAATGGTTTTGTCAACTAGCTTGGATCTCACGGCCTACACACTTCTCAAGGTTCCCTGAGATCGAACATACTTTCTATCGCATTGCTCACTAATCTTCTCTTTACTATCAACGTGTGTTTTCCTGCAAATACTCAAAGCATACAAAATAAAATAGCCCTTAAACATACTACTTACTATCATTAACTCACTGAGCTTATGCTTTTAAGCTATTAAACACACTCTACATACATCTAAACCTTCAAAAATTTTAATTTTACCTAAAAACAGAAAAATGGAGATGAGAGACAACGAATCCCCACACCCCCAACTCAAAATGAGCCGTGTCCCCACGACTCAAAAATACTCGAAAATAAAAGAAAATAAAATTAAAATTTTACAGATATTGCACATAAAGAAAAGGTAAGGAAGAAAGAAAACATACTCTTCGAGGCTATTTACCTCGCCTGATCAATACTCGGATTAGGGTGTAGTGCTTTCATGTATGTAAATTTCTATGTATCACCAATTTCGCTTTCCCTTACATCTTCGTATGCTCCATCCCAGTCAATCACACTCTAGAAATCTCTTGTTTATCTTCTTCCAATTCTGCTCTTGAATACTCTCTTATGTGAAGGTGTTCATCCAGGAATACGTTTTGAACACAGCTACTAGCGTCCCAGAAGCTCTTGTTTATCTTGGGTTAAAGGACTATCGATTGTAGAGGTTGTGGTGTCTTTCTTATGAAAGTTTTAACCTTTTTGTTCTTTGAATTCACCACCGCTAGCTTTCCTCTATTCTCTTTATCCGATTTACCTTGTAATTTATTCCCAAACTAGTACCCATCTCAATTGAAATCTTCTAGAGCTTACCTAATACCTTGCTTTGATTCTTCATATCCCATAACACTTGATAATTTCTCTATTCTCTTCATCATCTCTTTTAACCCCCAACTCAAAGCTTTGAACACTCTTGAAATTTGTAACTCATGATCAAAGGTGGAACAAGCTTTATTTGGTTCGGAAAGGTGTTAGGATGACAATTCTCCATGTGGGTATGATGGAATCAAGCTTTAATGATGTGGGTTTAAGGATTTTTAGAAAAAGATGTTGAGATTCATGGCTTTGATTCTTGGTTTCTAGGTGTTTGGATATGATTTGGGTGCTTGAATCTTCTTTGTAATTATGTAGGGAAGGATTTGGATGAGAATTCATGGTGATTTGGTGATGTTTTGATGTTAGGTGAAGGTTTGTTGAAGCTTTAATGGAGTTGGGAGAGTTCTGGAGAGAAGAAAGAGGTTTAAGGTTTGATAAATTCGGAATAATAAGCATTAGATCTCCTTATAAGCTTGAAACCCTTTCTTTTCTCTCTCTGGCGGCTCGTGCGGACTACCCCTGCGGACCAGGGGGTGTACCGCGGGGTACACCGCGGCATCTGTTGGGTGAAAAAAATTTTGCTCACTGGATTGGACCCGTGGTAGGACCCCGTGGCACGCGTTTTTGAGTTGCGGGCCATGGTCCGGTGTACCGCGGGGGTGCTCCGCGCCTCCTACGTCAAAAAACCCGTGGTAGGACCCCGTGGCACGTGTTTGTGCGGTGCATGGCGCGGTATAGGGTCCGGTATACCGGACCCATCAGCTATATTTTTTTTTCGTTTCTGGATAAAACACGTGGCTCTACCCCGTGGCACGGGTTTCTCCTCTGCGGTGCACCGCGGCTGAGGTCCGGTGTACCGCAGTTGGCAAAAACTTCCCCAACAGCTAGATCTCGAAAATTTATGTAGTTTAGGCTCAAAGATCACCTGATTCCGACATCCGAGCGCAAAGATATGACTTGCCGAAGTTTCTGTCCGAAAAATTTTGTTCGCCTCCCTAACTCGATTTCTCCAATACCTAAGCATCAAAAACACTAATACCTTTCTCAAATATGCAATATCAACTAAGAACAACTAAATTAAACATAAATTAAAAACGTAAAAGACATGAATATTAAAAAAACTACGGGTTGTCTCCCGTACAGCACTTTTGTTTAACGTCTTTCAAAGTTTTGCGGACCAGGGGGTGTACCGCGGGGTACACCGCGGCATCTGATGGGTGAAATTTTTTTTACTCACTGGATTGGACCCGTGGTAGGACCCCGTGGCACGCGTTTTTGAGCTGCGGGCCATGGTCCGGTGTACCGCGGTGGTGCTCCGCGCCTCCTACGTCAAAAAACCCGTGGTAGGACCCCGTGGCACGTGTTTGTGCGGTGCATGGCGCGGTATAGGGTCCGGTATACCGGACCCATCAGCTATATTTTTTTTTCGTTTCTGGATAAAACACGTGGCTCTACCCCGTGGCACGGGTTTCTCCTCTGCGGTGCACCGCGGCTGAGGTCCGGTGTACCGCAGTTGGCAAAAACTTCCCCAACAGCTAGATCTCGAAAATTTATGTAGTTTAGGCTCAAAGATCACCTGATTCCGACATCCGAGCGCAAAGATATGACTTGCCGAAGTTTTTGTCCGAAAAATTTTGTTCGCCTCCCTAACTCGATTTCTCCAATACCTAAGCATCAAAAACACTAATACCTTTCTCAAATATTCAATATCAACTAAGAACAACTAAATTAAACATAAATTAAAAACGTAAAAGACATGAATATTAAAAAAACTACGGGTTGTCTCCCGTACAGCACTTTTGTTTAACGTCTTTCAAAGTTTTGCGGACCAGGGGGTGTACCGCGGGGTACACCGCGGCATCTGATGGGTGAAATTTTTTTTGCTCACTGGATTGGACCCGTGGTAGGACCCCGTGGCACGCGTTTTTGAGCTGCGGGCCATGGTCCGGTGTACCGCGGGGGTGCTCCGCGCCTCCTACGTCAAAAAACCCGTGGTAGGACCCCGTGGCACGTGTTTGTGCGGTGCATGGCGCGGTATAGGGTCCGGTATACCGGACCCATCAGCTATATTTTTTTTTTCGTTTCTGGATAAAACACGTGGCTCTACCCCGTGGCACGGGTTTCTCCTCTGCGGTGCACCGCGGCTGAGGTCTGGTGTACCGCACTTGGCAAAAACTTCCCCAACAGCTAGATCTCGAAAAGTTATGTAGTTTAGGCTCAAAGATCACCTGATTCCAACATCCGAGCGCAAAGATATGACTTGCCGAAGTTTCTGTCCGAAAAATTTAGTTCGCCTCCCTAACTCGATTTCTCCAATACCTAAGCATCAAAAACACTAATACCTTTCTCAAATATGCAATATCGACTAAGAACAACTAAATTAAACATAAATTAAAAACGTAAAAGACATGAATATTAAAAAAACTACGGGTTGTCTCCCGTACAACACTTTTGTTTAACGTCTTTCAAAGTTAGAAGTGTTACCTCGATTAAGGCTTGCGTACATAACCTCCCCAATAACGGGTTAGGTCATGCTCATATACTATCCGAAGTTTGTGACCCTTCTCAGCTTGTATCTCAATCCGTTTTGACGAAATAACTCTCGTAACTACAAACGGACCCATCCACGAATCCTTGAATCCCCGTGGTCTATTCTCTTGTTTGGGGGCTTTCCATGCAACCATGTCACCAACCCCAAACTCACTTTTGATTCTCTTTTTCACGGGTTTATTGTGGAATTTCTTTTTAATTTCTTGTGTCACAACTCGGAGTGTCGGGGCTTTTTCTATACGTGATTCCTCATGCTTTTCATCCACCAAGTGGAATATTTTAGATTCTTTTCCCACTTGGAAAGTCACGGTTCCCTTATGAATATCAATTATGCTGTGACTTGTCGCCAAGAATGGGCGTCCAAGTATCAATGGAACATGTTGACCTGCAATGCTATCAAGGATAACAAAATCTGTAGGTATAGTTAAAGTACCTACTTGGACAAGCACGTCTTCAATGACTCCCCATTGTTTTATCGTTGAATTGTCTAGGAGCAGCAAATCAATATCTTTTCTGTTGGCATCTCCCATGCCTAACTTCTCGAACAGACTCTTGGGCATGATATTCCTTCCTGAACCCAAGTCACACATCACTTTAGCTTTGAAATTACCACCGATATTAATTTGGAGATATAAGGCTCCAAGATCTTGCATCTTTTGTGGTGGTTTCTTTGGAGTGGTTGTCAAGCTTTCTTTAGTACGGGCCCTATTCTCGATCTCAACTTCTACACCTCTACTCTTCTTAGACAGATCTTCCTTGCAGACTATCGGTGGTGTAGGCTCTTTATATGCGATTACGTCCTCTATGCATATCGTGCTTTGTTCTTCTAGTTCATTAAGTGGAACTTGTGGTGATTCCACTTCCTCCTCTTCTTGAAGGCTGAACTCTTCAACAACATCGAACCAAACATCGCTATCGATTTCAGTGGCCTCATCATCAATTTGTTTACCTAGGCCAGTTTACATGTATGGGACGTCGAGTATAGGAACAATGATTTTTTCTGGGCTTGAAGTTTCAGATTTATTATCACCACTAGGATATGTAATTCTTTGTAGACGAGGTGGTGATAGTAATGGTTGTGTAGGTGGTGGTTCCACCTTACTTTCTTCTGTTTGCACCTTTTGGGCGGTTGTCTCTTCTTTGTCGGTTTCTTTTTCTTCTTCCACATGCTTGAATTCTGGATCAACCTCCTTCGCAATTTGATCTTTAACAATTACTTCTTCTAAGCTAAGCTTGGTTGGTTCTTCTACGATTGAAATTTCGAACCCAACATTGCTATAACCCAGTTTCTTATGTAATTCTTGTTGTAACTGTTGATTGATCGTAGTGAGTTCCGTTAATCTTTGCTCCATTGCTTGATATTTTTGGTGCATAGAACGTATTAAGGTTGTATTAGCATCTATATTTTTCGCATGTTGCTCTTCCATGTTTTCCAAATAACTTATACTTTCAAAAACTAGATGAGACGAAAGAGCTCGTCGAACCTGTTCTTCTATGATACTTCGGATTAACGGTGGAAACTCTTGTTGGAATTTTAGAGAAGATTTGGTCACTTGAGTGACTTGTGTCTCCAAGGCTTCCACTTTTTCAGCTAGCTCCTTGGATGTTTTATTGTTGAGCTGCGTAAAAGTTTGAACCAGAATCAATAATTTATCCATCATTTCTGTCATAGCTTCATTTTGTGGATTATGCATGGGTTGTGGTGGAGCTTGTAATGATAGCTCGAACCTTCTTGATAAAAATTTTGACTTTGGGCCCCATGCATATTTTGTGCGTAATAATTCTCCATACCTAATAAACCTGAGAAGAGACTAACAAGAAAACGTGTAAAACTGAAAACAAATAAAAACTTCTACACTAAATAAACACAAAATAGATTTAACTTAAAGATAAATCCCCGGCAGCGGCGCCAAAAAATTGGTGGGGGCAAAGGTGTGATAAAATAATAGATAAATAAAGATAATAATAAAGAGTCACACACCCTTGAGAACCACGGAACTCATTGCAAGTATCACAGATCGTATGCAAGTTTTGATGATAAGTCAAGTTCGTTCGCAGGGATTGTATCCGTTAGATCAATTTATGTTTAACAAGCGTAGATGAATTTAGATGTTTGGATAAAATATGAAAAGATAAATAACTATCTAATGCAAATAAATAAATAAAATAATTAAACAAAACAAATAACTAAATATGAATATGAATATAAGTCAAATAGATTAGGATTATTAGGTCTAATACTTAATTGTTATTCTAACCTGTCACATTAAGCATTATATATTAACCAGGATTCTAAATTCTATGTAGCCTTTCCTTAGGCGTAGGAGCAACCTCTCCACTATTAGGGATTCCTAAGTAATGATTGGTGATTAAATCAAACCTTAATGGCTATCTAGTTACACTAGACGATTATGTGGTGTTGTCAATAACTAAGAATAATCCTAAGATTGATCAGATCTAGGGAAATAAGTCAAAACACATAATACAATATACGCCAAGCTTAACCAATTAGAATAAACAAATAGTATTTAAAGACAAAATAATAATCCAACAATTAAAAGTACAGAATAAAAGCTTAGAAATATGGTTGAGAATAGATCTATAGCTAATTACTCTAGGTATAGAGAAGGTGAGATGTAGAAGAGGGGTTGTCAGTCTCCAATCTTCTTCTTCTTGTCTTCTTCTATAGGTCAACTTGCTTCTTGGATGAATAGCTTGATTCTAAGGATGAATATCTATCTAAAGGACTAAGCTATTGTTTAAACTAAGAAAATATAAGTAAAGACTAAGCCTATACTTTGCAATTGAGCAAGGACATGTTTACATTGATAAGAGGGTGTATTTATAGGTATCTTGGAAGCCCTAATTCGTTTTCTTGAAGGAGAAGTAAGTGGTGGACTCCAAGCCCAACTCTAATTCGTATGGAAATAAAGATAAACACTGCTGGACCGTTTTGAGCATATCTTTTTCGTTATTGGTCGGTTTTTGCTCCATAATATACCAAAAGAATCGCAACAGAATTATCTTGACCCTATAAAAGGAAATCGCCAGATTCGTCCTATTTCTTAGGTAAAAACGCATATCTTTGGACGTGATCTGCAGAATCCCAGATTAAGGCAGCTTTTCCTTTTCCATCTTTTTAGCCTTTATTTCCTTATCTCCAATTACCATGCTAATCTCTTTCCATAAGTTGTTGTCTTTGACTTGGACTCTCATTAAGCTCCATAATTATCTTTAAAGCTTCACACTAAATAAATAATTAACCCAATATGCTCTAAAAATATTATTTTACTAAATCAAGACTCAAAATAGGAAAGTGTAGCATTTCTCAAGAAAATCGACTATAATGACTTCTAAATCACTAAAAATGATGTCTCATCCTAATATAAATCTTTCACAAATGAGGAGGCATCAGCTTCACACTTAACACACAAATTACACTAAAAATGCTTTAAGAGTAATAAATCCCCAAATCAAGGCATGAATTGAGAAACTAACAGTTAATGGAAAAACCCCCTCAACTAAGCGCATAATACACCTACAACAAAGTCTCATGAATAGATTAATTTATCACAAATATGGAGAGAAGTATAACAAAGTCAGTATGGATGGTAAAATTACCTTCTTGGACAAGTACGTCCTTGACGTTTCCCCATGTCTTTGTCACTTAGCTATCTGCATATTATAAATATACGAGAGCCTTATCTACCTTCTTGATGCGAAGCCTCTCGAAAACTAACTTGGGCATAAGGTTTACACACGAATCCACACCACACATTTCCTTAACCTTAGCATCAATTTGGTTAGGGAGGTTGAAACCTCCAGGATCTTGAAGATTAGATGGTAGCTTATCCTCAACTTTCTTCAGGACTCTCTCAGTATAAGCCACGATATCGATCTCGACTTGAACTCGCACTCTCTTCAGGAATAGCTTGCATGTAAACTTGTTGCGGTGTAATCTCATGTACTTGGGTGTTGATTTTCTCTTCACTGTACGCCTCTACAAATGCCTTGAGTTCGATGTCACTTGGTGGCGAGTCCACCTTCCTCTCTTCTTCTTTTTGCACTTCAGGTGTAACTAATACATCTTCTTTCTTCTCACTTGAGGCTTATACCTCTTTCTCTAATTTTTTAGCTTGTAACTCAATAACTGCTTAGGTTTGTCACTTCATCTCCTTGAGTAAAAGTAAAAAAATATGATTATCGTTAGCTAGGATTGGTGTGTTCTTCAATGTTTTCAGATCCTCCACGGTAATTTCTGCAGCAGGTGGTGATCCCACAACTTCTTTGGTTTGAAGGAAAATAGCCTGCATGCTTCGAACCCAGCACTATCATCGCTATTATCTATGGCCATCACATCATTCTTTATATGTAGGACCATTTGCGGAAGATCCTTTTGAAACTTCTCAAAAAATCTATTCACTTGAGTAAATTGTGTACCCAATACCTTCAATGCAACAAATTGTTTGTTATTTTCCCGCATGTTATCCTGGGTTAGAGACCATGAATCTTATATTGTCTTTTGGAACTCAAATCATGATCCTTCTTGTGGATGTTGTGGCAAGGCTTTCTGAGCTAAACTATCGGCATATGCATCATAGGTTGGTTGTAATTGTGGTGCTTTCTTGTTATAACCTTGGCCCCTTTGATAAGGACCTTGAGATCTCCGATGGAATTTTTGTTCTGAGGTCGTAATTGGTAAGAATTTCCTTGATTCACGGCCCACTGGAATTCGACCATGGCATACCCAGATGATTATGAATACCAGATTAGTAATTCCCTTGATTTGATGTAAAATAAACGGATTTTGGATTGCCTTCACACTCTTCCCATATATGACTGTTGACCTCACAACGTGAAAAACCTTGTTTCTCTTTCACTACTTGCACTACTTTCATATCGACTTGTTTCCCTTCGAAACCTTTCTGTCATCTGCTTCATTTGATTCTCCATTGCGGAGATTTGAGCTTCTAGAACAGTTTCAATATCTAATTACAACGTGCTTTTGGTATTTGTAATAGGAGTTTGCGACTTGGGAAAACTCCATTCCGTCTCAACTATTCTCACCATACCAGCTGCAAGTTTTGTAGGATTCATGGACACAAAACCTCCTCCTCTAAGATTATATACCCTTAATCTTCCATCCACATTGATGCCTTAATAGAACATTGATAATTAAGTGTTAGATTGTAACCATGAAATGAACATTGTTAAAATCTCGTCCATGCTTCTCCTACACTCTCGTCATTCTCTTGGCAAAAACTTGCTAGTATTGTTTGATCATTCATTCTCATACTTTGCGGGTAATAGAGATCAATGAATTGGACTTGTAACTCGTCCTATCACATAATCGAATCAGATGATTGACTATCCAAACATTCGGTAGCACCTTCGATCAAGCAAAATGGAAACATGAAGTAATACAACTGCTTGTGTGTAATGCCCTGCGTAATGTAGACATCACAAATCTGCTTAACTTCTTAACCAACCTTACCATATCTTGATGTGCTGCACTACTGTAGTGTCCAAAGCTCAAAAAATGACTAAGCATACCCTGATCGGAATTGAATCGTGCAGCTTGGATGACTGGAGAGCGAATAACTGTTGGTTGTACTAAGAAAGGTGCTCCCAAACTAGGAAGACCTTGTTCACGGTGTTGACTGACAGGTAAATTTCCCTCCTTGTGTTACTCTTTGTGGTGGTACTACTTGGGGGATTGGATTTTGTTGATTGTTTACTCCAAGTGGTACATTTTTATTTAATACTACGTTATCTACGACTTCAGCCATCACCTCTTTCTTCCTTTGCTCTCTCCCTCTCTATCGCTCTCTCTATGTCTCTTTTTTCTGAGCTCAAAATAAGCTTTCGGGATCCGCAAGAATACACCAACACCTATGAATAAACTATAAATGAGAAAAAAACAACAGTAAAACTGAAACATCTAAAAACTACTACACTAAAACTAAACACAATAACTAACTAGAAAAATACCCGACAGCGATGCAAAAAAATTTGGTGGTGGAAAAGGTGTGATAAAATAATGATAATAAAAGAACATACACATAACACTACCATGAGAAGCTCACTGCAAGTGCACAAATCGTTTGCAAGTTATAGTTAATTAATAAGATTCATTATCAGGAATTTAGCAGTTAGCTCAGACTCGTGTTTCAGTAAAAAAACGTAGAAGAGATTAATTGCTTAAATAAAAAGGTAAATAAAGAGATAAATATCTACTGGGTTTTATAATTAAAAATCAAATACAAATAAAACTACTAATGCAAATAAATAAACTACTAAGAATGGAGATGAGAAATATAGCTTAGATATGCTAGTATGCACCTATCCTTCTAAATCATTGTTCTTATTATGAGGGTGATTTGAGCAAATATAATTGGCCGGAATTCTATAATAATTCTAATTACCGTCAGGGTAGCTTAGAAGGAAATCCCAACACTACCAAGGGATTGGGTAAGGGGACCTTGTGCAGAGACTGGTGATTAAATCTACACCTAGTGACTATCTAGTTAAGCAGTCCCCTCACGATCAATGTCGCATACTAGACAATTATGTGGTATTGTATATAGTCGAATCTTCCATCAGAGTGACAATCCAACTACTAAGGAAAGTCCTAATATTGGCCAGATCTAGGGCTGGAATAAGTCTAGCACATAATAAAGATATATAATCAAAAGCTCAATCAATTAAGGATTAAACATAGTGCAAACCCAAGATATGGGAAATTTAATACATAGTTAAAGAAATAAAACTATAGAATAAAGAGATTAGAAACATAGTTAAGCTGAGAATATAATACAATTTACCCTAATGGTAGAGTGGCAAGATTAAAAAGAGGAGTTTGTGACTTTCCAGCTTCTTGTCTTCCTCTACAAGTCAACTTATTTGTGTGGATGATCTCTACGTGTAAGATTGATTAAGAACTAAGCAAGGACAAGAAACAACATGTTTAAAAAGGTAAGTAGTCATATATATAGGTGTAAGGTCGAAATCTAGGTCATGGACCAAGTTTTGGAGTCCTAATCCAACTCAACTCGTTTTCCTTAATACTAGGATTGGTTGATGATGTCTCCTCATTTGTGATAGTAAAATATACTCATGAGACATCATTTTAGGCTTATTTATTAGTTTATAGGTTGATTTTAGCTTATTTTAGTGCACTTTCCTATTTTGAGTCTTGATTTGTAAAATTATTATTTTTAGAGCATATTGGGTTTAATTGTTTATTTAGTGTGAAGCTTTAAAGATAATTATGGAGATTAATTAGAGTCCAAGTCAAAGAGAACAACTTATGGAAGGAGATATGCATGGAAATTGGAGATAAGGAAATAAAAGCTAAAAAGATGGAAAAGGAAAAGCTGCCTAAATTTGGGATTCTGCATACACGTCCAAAGATTGGTGTTTTTACCTAAGAAATAGGCCGAATTTGGTAATTTCCTTCTAAATGGTCTAGATAATTCTGTTGCGATTCTTTTGGTATCTTATGGAGCTCAATCCGACCAATAACGAAGAAGATACACTCAAAACAGCGCAGCAGTGTTTATCTTTATTTCCTTACGAATTTGAGTTGGGCTAGGAGTCCATTACTTAAGTTATCTCTAAAGAAACGAATTAGGTCAACCTCTACACTATAAATACAGCCTCTTAACACTCTTAAATCATCCTTGGTGAAACCTTAAGCCAAGAAGAAGCTTAGAACACAAGAGAGAAGTCTGGAAGGAGCTGTTCATCAACAATGTCTTCTTCTACCTTTAGATTTGTAATTTCTTTCTTTTCTTTCATGAACTAAATTTCTTTAGCTTGAGTTTTAGCATTAATGTATGAACCCTAGTTTTGATTGACATCTATCTAATTTGGGAATTTAATGTTTTAAATAGAATTATATTTTTTATTCTCTGTTTATGTTTTTGGATTTATATTCTGTGTTCTTGTGGACGGCCGCCGTTAGAATTACCATCCAGTAATTAGGATACCATTGACAACGGTGTTCAATTGCATGTTTAGCACATAACGTCTAGTATTAGGTATGATCTGACAACCCAACCTAGCTAGATAATCACTATGGTTTAGTCTTTTTGACTATTTACCAATTACAGGAAAAGTTTGCTTAGGAAGCCTTATTGACACAGGTAAATCCTATTTGAAACTACCGATAGCATATTGGGACCGATTAGGGAAATACTACATAATTCACCCTTACATGTTTAGAACGGCAAAACTAGTGGGGATTACATGCTAATAACTTAAGCTATATTCTCATATCACTTCTCTTTCATATTTAATTTTCTGTCTTTAATTCCTTAGTTTTAATTTAGTCTATTAGAAAATCAAACAAAAATCTATTTGTCTTTACTTTTATTTGCGTTTAGTTGTTCTAGCTTTAATTTATTTGCACTTGGTATTTGCATAAGATTCTCCTAACCTCTGTAGTCTCTGCGGAACGAATCTTTATCTAAAACTTGCATACGATCTGTATACTTGCAGAACCGTGTAGTTTTAGGGTGTTTTTGCACTTTAATTATATCTTATTTTATCACACCCTAGACACCACCAAGTTTTTGGCGCCGCTGCCGGGGACTACATCGTTAGTCCTTGTGCATATATCTTGTGCTTTTATTTTTAGTTAGTTCTATTTTACGCTTTTGTTTTTAGTTTTTGTTTTTCAGATTTAGTTACAGATGGAGAACCCAAGGAGACTTGAGCTACCCATCGAATTTAGAGTGGAGCCACGAGGAATTCGCGCTCCAGAAATCCAAGCCGCTAAATTTAAACCTGATCCTGGGATGCTAACTCAATTTGTATCTCATGGATTATTCAGCGGAGCTGCACATCAAGATCCGATCCGATATATTCAGAAATTCATGCAGATCTGTGATGCTTATATCGTAAGAGGAGTTACTAGAGAGCAAGTATATTACCTGATGTTCCAGTTCTTCTTGACCGGATGTGCAAGCGATTGGTATGATACCCAATACCCTCATGTTATTCCAGATTGGGACAAGCTTCAAGCAAGATTCCTAGACCGTTTTTATCCGGTTAGTAGACGTTTAAAAGATATGTTGGAGCTTGAACAATTTATACAAGAAGAGGAAGAGAGTTTGGGTGAAGCATGGTTGCGATTTACAGATAAGAAGGCGAGATGTCCATACCATAAATCCTCGCCGGAATATTATTTAACCTTGTTTTATGGAGGCCTTAATGATAAATCAAGAGAGAAAGCAGATTCGTTAGGAAACACAGGTTTTGTGTAACTAGACCCTAAAGAAGCTGAGTTGGGGATGGAGAGAATTCTTGAGAACGAGAGAAGTTGGCCAAAGAGAGCAATAAAAGAAGACAATTCAGCATCTCTGAAACTTGAAGATTTGGCCAAACAACTCGAAGAGCTTAAAGAACAAGCCCGAACACTTGCTCAGGTGAATACGGTACGCACAATTCCTTCGTGTCTTGGTTGTGGATCAAGAAATCATGTGTGGGCAGGATGTATGAATAATCCAGCAATAGCTTCCGTTCAATATCCTCAAGATAACTATTACTCTGATGGTTATGCTTGCCCTCAAGAAAGCTACACTAATTATCAACAACCTCCACAACAAAAGAGTTGGGACAGAAAACAAGAGACTTATCATCAACCCCAACTTCCATCTTATAATCCACCACAACCTATTCAGAAAAAGGCACCCATTGTTAAAACTTGTCAAGAACCAAAGAAAGATCCACCTAAACAATCAATGCAATTGGCAAAACAAGAACAACTCCAGAGTTTAACTTCGAGTATGACTAAATTAATGCAAACAGTCGAGAAGAAAATGAGTCATAGCCAACAGAAAGTTCGAACCCAGGAGAAGATTATCAAGAAACTAGAGCATACTATATCACAGATGGCGAGTACATTACAAACAAGGCCGAAAGGGCAACTCCCAAGTGATACTATTGCTCCTAGAGTTGATTCTTGCCATGCAGTTGAATTGCGAAGTGGAAAACAACTACCTCCACCAAGACCAGAACAAGTCCCTATTCCAGAACAAAGGAGGGAAGAGATAATTAAAGATACAGTCAAGGAGGTAGTTAAACCAAAGAGTGTCCAAACCGAGACACCTGAAACAACAAGAAAACCAGAGGAACTCAATACACGCCCTCCGCCACCATACCCTTCACGTGTCAGAAAGAAGGACAATGACCTGGAATTCAAGAAGTTCATTGATATGTTGAAGAAGTTGGAAGTTAATATACCACTTGTTGAAGCTCTCAAGAGGATGCCAACCTATATGAAATTCATGAAAGATATCCTCTCCAATAAGCGAAGTATAGAGACTGGGGATCCAATTGGATTACCTAGGGAGTGCAATGCTATATGTCAAAGTGAGTTGCCACCAAAGCTAGAAGATCCCGGAAGTTTTACAATTCCCATCGGCATTGGAGATAGTTGGACCGGGAAAGCATTATGTGATTTAGGTGCGAGCATCAATCTCATGCCTAGATCCCTGTTCGAGAAGCTTAATATCGGAGAAGTAGTACCCACATCTGAGGTATTACAAATGGCGGATCGCTCCCTCTCACGACCAATAGGTAAAATTGAAGATGTTTTAGTTAAAGCTGGCTCTTTTATTTTTCCTTGTGATTTTATTATCCTTGACTACGACGCGGATAAGAATGTCCCCATCATTTTGGGTAGACCATTTTTAGCCACGGGGCGTACACTAATAGATGTTGAGAATGGTGAGTTGATCATGAGAGTACAAGGCGAACAGATACGATTTAATGTGTTTCAGGCTATGAATTATCCTAAAGCAAAAGACGAGTGCTTCAAAGTAGATGTCATCGAAAAAATTACGCAAGAAGTCTTCAATGAAGAAAACTTAGATGATGATCTTAACAAAGCCTTAGCACCTGAAACACCAGAGGAACTCGAGATTTCCCCTGAAGAAGTTGCAGCATTAAACGTGCGAGAACTACTTCGGGAACCAGGTGACATTGAACCAATGAAACAACCGTCTATAATATGTCCACCTGTTCTTGAAGAAAAACCACTTCCAGATCACCTACGCTATGCATATTTAGGTACGAACAAAACTTTGCCTGTCATTATTTCTGCTAACCTTTCAGGTCCTCAAGAGGAGAAGCTACTTCAAGTACTTCGCGCAAACAAAGAAGCAATCAGATGGACTATTGCCGACATCAAAGGAATTAGTCCTTCCGTTTGCAAACACAAAATCATTCTTGAGAACGAAGGTGGGCGATCTATAGAGGGACAGATTAGACTCATGCCAGCTATGAAAGAAGTAGTGAGGAAGGAAGTTATCAAGTTGTTAGACGCAGGAATTATCTATCCGGTTACTAGCAGTGATTGGGTTAGTCCAGTACAATGTGTTCCAAAGAAAGGAGGTTTCACTACCATCCTTAATGATCAAGGCGAAGCCATACCATCAAGACCAGTTGTGGGGTGGCGAGTGTGCATGGATTACCGAAGACTGAAAAAAGCAACGAAGAAAGATCACTTCCCGCTACCATTCATTGATCAGATGCTAGACAAACTTGCAGGGAGAGAATATTACTGTTTCCTTGACGGATATTCGGGTTATAATCAGATTTGTGTGGATCCCCTTGATCAACACAAAACAACTTTTACATGTCCGTTTGGTACTTTTGCTTATAGGAGAATGTCGTTTGGTTTATGCAATGCACCTGCCACGTTCCAGAGGTGCATGATGGCTATATTTTGGGACATGATCGATAAATACTTGGAGGTTTTTATGGATGATTTTTCGGTGTTTGGAGATAGTTTTGATGATTGTTTGAATAATCTTGAGAAAGTCCTTGTGAGATGTAGGGAAAAAGATCTCGTGCTTAATTGGGAAAAATGCCACTTCATGGTTCAAGAGGGAATTGTGTTGGGACATAAAGTTTCGAAGGCAGGGATGGAGGTTGATCGTGCTAAAACTGAAGTTATCAAAACACTACCACCTCCGGTTTCTGTTAAAGGAGTGAGAAGTTTCTTGGGTCACGCAGGATTTTATCGACGATTTATTAAAGATTTCTCCAAGATCGCCAAACCACTTTGCTCTTTACTAGAAAAGGATACTCCTTTTAATTTTACTGAAGAATGTCTTCAAGCGTTTTTGACGATTAAGGAAAAACTGATCTCTACATCTATTGTTATACCTCCTGATTGGAAGGCTCCGTTTGAACTTATGTGCGATGCTAGTGATCACGCTATGGGTGTTGTGTTGGGACAGAGGAAAGACAAGATTTTCCACACAATTTATTATGCAAGTAAGACTTTCAACGCTGCCCAGATGAATTATACAGTAACAGAGAAAGAGATGTTAGCCGTGGTTTATGCTTTCGATAAATTTCGTCCCTATCTGGTTGGGAAGAAAACTATTGTATACACGGACCATTCAGCTATTAGGTACCTCATGGAGAAAAGGGACGCCAAGCCGCCTCTCATTAGATGGGTACTATTACTTCAAGAATTCGACATAGATATTCGAGACCGAAAAGGATGCGATAATCAAGTTGCTGATCATTTATCAAGGCTCGAAGGATCTGATACGAACAAAGAACCATTGTTGGTTAAAGAGGTATCCCCTGATGAACAACTTTTTGCTATTAAACGTGCTTTTGTGCCATGGTATGTAGATCTAGTCAACCTCATTGTGAGTGGTGTCTTTCCCAAAGATTTCCACCCACAACAAAGACAAAGATTGAATCACCAGGCCAAACAGTACTATTGGGATGAACCATACCTCTGGAAGATTTGTAGTGACCAAGTGGTTAGAAGATGTGTACATGAAGGTGAAATGGAGAAAATCATTGAAGGTTGTCATAGTTCACCTTATGGAGGTCACTTTAAGGGCAATAGAACCGCAGCTAAAATTCTTCAATCCGGGTTCTATTGGCCCACCATACACAAAGACTGTCATCGTTTCGTCCAGTCATGTGACAGATGCCAGCACACTGGCAATATATCAAAGAGAGACGCGATGCCGCTTAATAACATTCTTGAAGTCGAGATCTTTGATGTGTGGGGAATAGATTTCATGGGACCTTTCGTCACTTCCTATGGAAATCTATATATTTTGCTTGCGGTAGATTTTGTGTCAAAATGGGTAGAAGCAGTGGCAACACCGAAGAACGATGCTCAAACTGTGATCAAGTTCTTAAAATCAAACATCTTTTCAAGACATGGTACGCCACGTGTGCTAATCAGTGATAAAGGTACCCATTTTCTTAATGCTCCCCTGAGACATTTCCTTCGAAAGTTTGGAGTGAAACACCGTACTTCAACCGGTTATCACCCACAAACTAACGGTCAAGCTGAAGTTTCTAACCGGGAAATCAAATCTATTCTTGAGAAGACCGTGAACAAATCGAGGAAAGATTGGTCTTTAAAGCTAGATGATGCTCTCTGTGCATACAGAACAGCGTTTAAAACACCAGTTGGGGCATCTCCATATCGCATGGTCTACGGCAAAGCGTGTCATCTACCGATTGAACTAGAAGCTCGAGCCTACTGGGCTATTAAAACTCTGAATCTAGACCCAGACTTGGCCGGGAAGCAAAGGATGATGCAGTTGAACGAGTTGGAGGAGCTTCGTTATCTTGCCTATGAAAATTCACGTCTCTATAAAGAGAAAACAAAGCGATGGCATGATAAACGGCTCCGTCCAAAGCATTTCGAGATTGGACAGAAGGTTTTATTATACAACTCTCGATTTTCGAACTACCCAGGAAAGCTTAAATCCCGTTGGGGAGGACCTTACATTGTTACCAAAGTCACACCGCATGGAGCGATTGAGATTGAAAATCAAGCCGAACAACGGACATTCATGGTGAATGGCCAGCGTTTGAAGAAATACTATGACAGTGAGGACTTTGGGCAAGGAGAGAAAATCTACCTTGTCGAATGCGCTTAGCCTGAGGTACATGTCTAACTCAAAGACGTTAAACAAAAGTGCTCTTGGGAGACACCCCTTGTTTTAATTGCTTTCTAGATTAGTTGTTTTTGCTTTGTAGTGTTTAATTTTAAGTTAGTGTATATTTTTAAGTGTGTTTACAAGCTAATAGGAGAGAAAGGTAGTGTGTTATTGTGCAGGAAACGAGTTTGGGGTCGAAAGGAAAAATCTGGAGGAACTCAAAGCCTGGCGCGGACTACTCCGCGGACTACCCCATGGTCCGCAGGGATGCACCGTGCCCAGAAAACCCGTACCACGGGTTTTATCCAGAAAAAAGAAAAAATTCGAGCGACAGGCGCGGTACACCGGACCCTGGTCCGCACGCCTCAAACACGTGCCACGGGGTCGGGTACCACGGGTTTTTTGACGGACATGGCGCGGACCATCCCCTGCACCGCACCCCTAGTCCGCACGCCCAAAACACGTGCCACGGGGTGCTAGCTCGGGTATTATCCAGTGGGCAAAAATTTGGAATAGCAGAAGCTGCGGTACACCGCAGGTTTCGTCCGGTGCACCGCAAGAGGCGGTTTGTGAAGGAATTCTTTTCCTAATCAAATTCTTACCTTATGAGATTAACCCTAGCCTTCCATACACGAATTTTTCAGACCCAAACCCTATATATACATCTTAAAGCTTGTGCAAACCTTCACAATTAACACAACAACTTATCAAATCCTCTCCATCATCTTCCATAAACACAATCCTTCATCAAATTCATCACACTACACCATCAAAACACCATCAAATTCAACAAGCTTTAAAGAGTTCTTCCAAGATCAATCCAATAACCTTTCTCTTTCATCAATTCCAAGCAACAACATCAAGCTAAACCAATTTTCCTTAAACTTTTAATCCATCCTTGGTATAACTTGAGTTGTGGGTGAATCAAGCATGACTAACAGATCTGAAGCTATGGAATACAAGAGAAAGTGTTCAATCCTTGGGAAGAATAAGAAATTGCCTGGACCCACCAGTGAAAAACCCATCAATCTTGATGAGGTCTCTGAAGAATCAAAAGATCAGGCACCTGAACAACCACTACCAAGGAAGAGATTAACTGCTAGAATGTCCACACCATCAAGGAGGCCTTTAGACAAAATAAAAATCCAAGACTAAGGTTCTTCTACCTCTTCCTCTAAAATTGCTTATGATCTTCCTCCTTGGGCTATTCAGTTACAGAACGAAGTTGAAAGATTACTTGAAGATAACAAAGACCTTTGGGTAGAAATCATGCAAATAGAGACAAAGGTAGACAATTCGACCTTGTACAAGGATATAGATGATTACACCGATCCCTCAGCTTCAGAAGATGAGGATGACATGATGGATCTCTATGGCCAGCCAGGTAGGTCATTCTAATTTTTCTCAATAGCTTGTATGCATTAGGTAGTTTAGTTAATTTTATTTTAAATTTTATTTCATGGTTGAGTCTTTTTCGAGTCGTGGGGACACGACTCACTTTTGAGTTGGGGGTGGGGATTCGTTGTCCTCATCTTCTTTTCGTTTTTGCATAAAATTTAAATTTTTTAGGTTGAATTAAGGCATAGAATATCTTGAATGTACCTATTGAGCATGATTTTATTAGGTCAATGATAGTAAGTAGTATGTTTTTGAAAGATACAAACAAATTTGTTTACATGCATGTATGAAAACAGGAAAATAAAGGATAGAAAAGTTAATGAGCAATGCTAAGAAATCACGCTGAAACTTAGGGATAGTTATTTGGTGTGTAGAACGTGAGGTTTAAAATTAGTTGAAAACCCACTTAGCTATGAACTAATAGTGAAAAAGTAACAAAATCCGGTAGTTAGAAAAATGACTAAGGCAGTTCTTTCATGAAACACTTGAAGCCTTTAGACTTTCTCACCCTTTTGTTGATATTATTGTTATTTATCCGTCTTAGCCCCTTTGAGCCTTTCTAAAGCCTTTTATTTGAAACACAGTATAATCCATACCCTAGTTTTTAGGACTTATCTATATGACCCGCACTCGAATCGCAAAACCCGAGACACTCGTTTTAGAGCTTGAGTTTGGGGTGGTGGGTTTCATAATTAGGGAACTTTGGGAATTTGGAATTAGCTTTGTGATTTTATTGATGATGAATTGTTATCATTGTAACCCTTTGCCGGGGTAATAGTGAATGAAAAAGAAGCTACGAGCTAATTTTGCCAACAAGGGCATAAAAAGAATATATATATGAGAAAAAATAGTATGATATCTCAACATCAAAAAGAGAATCATAGCTATACAAAAGAAAAAATTGATGTGAAAAGAGAATATATATTCGGACCGGCAAAGTGGATTTTATATCATCAAAGGTTTTAATTGGGATTATTGGGGATGCACATTAAAAAGCATCAATAAATTGGGTTGAGTAAGAACATCTTCGAGTGAAAACTCAAACTCTAGGGCGATTCGTTGATGGCTAGTAAGGAGAGAGCCAAAAGCTCACTTTTCATTATCCAAATATACCACACCCGTCCTTAAGCCAAGTTATAACCAAGACCTTAGGATTTTTAACTACTAGGTGGAGAAACAATTGAGCTATTAGGTAGTAGGTAAGTGGACCATTGGATGCTTTATTTGGGACCTATGAACAACCTATAGCCATTAACCTGAACTAAGTTATCATCCTCTCCTTCTGGCATTGCGAAATTAATCTTAACTTGAATTTATGGAATGTTGATTACATGTATATTAGGCATATTTGTGCATTATTTCTTGAGCATCACTACATGAGATTTTTTGGAATTTATGCTCTAGGATCATTCATTATATTTCTGTTCTTGTTCTCCTCCGACTTCTTCTTGTTTATTTTGACTACCCTACTGTTCTTTACTTTTATTGTATCGGGACGATACAACTTTGAGTTGGGGGTCTTGATGACTCTTCATTTGTGATAGTAAAATATACTCATGAGACATCATTTTAGGCTTATTTATTAGTTTATAGGTTGATTTTAGCTTATTTTAGTGCACTTTCCTATTTTGAGTCTTGATTTGTAAAATTATTATTTTTAGAGCATATTGGGTTTAATTGTTTATTTAGTGTGAAGCTTTAAAGATAATTATGGAGATTAATTAGAGTCCAAGTCAAAGACAACAACTTATGGAAGGAGATATGCATGGAAATTGGAGATAAGGAAATAAAAGCTAAAAAGATGGAAAAGGAAAAGCTGCCTAAATCTGGGATTCTACATACACGTCCAAAGATTGGTGTTTGTACCTAAGAAATAGGCCGAATTTGGTAATTTCCTTCGAAAGGGTCTAGATAATTCTGTTGCGATTCTTTTGGTATCTTATGGAGCTCAATCCGACCAATAACGAAGAAGATACACTCAAAACAGCGCAACAGTGTTTATCTTTATTTCCTTACGAATTTGAGTTGGGCTAGGAGTCCATTACTTAAGTTATCTCTAAAGAAACGAATTAGGTCAACCTCTACACTATAAATACAGCCTCTTAACACTCTTAAATCATCCTTGGTGAAACCTTAAGCCAAGAAGAAGCTTAGAACACAAGAGAGAAGTCTAGAAGGAGCTGTTCATCAACAATGTCTTCTTCTACCTTTAGATTTGTAATTTCTTTCTTTTCTTTCATGAACTAAATTTCTTTAGCTTGAGTTTTAGCATTAATGTATGAACCCTAGTTTTGATTGACATCTATCTAATTTGGGAATTTAATGTTTTAAATAGAATTATAGTTTTTATTCTCTGTTTATGTGTTTGGATTTATATTCTGTGTTCTTGTGGACGGCCGCCATTAGAATTACCATCCAGTAATTAGGATACCATTGACAACGGTGTTCAATTGCGTGTTTAGCACATAACGTCTAGTATTAGGTATGATCTGACAACCCAACCTAGCTAGATAATCACTATGGTTTAGTCTTTTTGACTATTTACCAATTACAGGAAAAGTTTGCTTAGGAAGCCTTATTGACACAGGTAAATCCTATTTGAAACTACCGATAGCATATTGGGACCGATTAGGGAAATACTACATAATTCACCCTTACATGTTTAGAACGGCAAAACTAGTGGGGATTACATGCTAATAACTTAAGCTATATTCTCATATCACTTCTCTTTCATATTTAATTTTCTGTCTTTAATTCCTTAGTTTTAATTTAGTCTATTAGAAAAACAAACAAAAATCTATTTGTCTTTACTTTTATTTGCGTTTATTTGTTCTAGCTTTAATTTATTTGCACTTGGTATTTGCATAAGATTCTCCTAACCTCTGTAGTCTCTGCGGAACGAATCTTTATCTAAAACTTGCATACGATCTGTATACTTGCAGAACCGTATAGTTTTAGGGTGTTTTTGCACTTTAATTATATCTTATTTTATCACACCCTAGACACCACCAGTTGACCTTTGGAGTTTGTAAAAATCATAACTCTTTCGTTAGAGATTTCAATGAAGTGATCTTGGTATCGAAACGGATGCAATTCAAATACATCTCCAGATATAAAAAGGATCCTTCAAATTCCTTTTAAATTTGATGCAACATCAAATATACTACACGTCTTCACAGTCGGACAACAACTTTTGGCAGCCTTTACACTTTCCTAAAACCATATTTTTCCTTTGAACTCTTGATTTCGCCTTGGATCTTATTTCTGCAACTCCTTAACATTGATTTGACATCTAATATTATCGTTGTACCTTAACACACAAATTACACTAAGAACGCTCTGAAAGTAATAAACCTCCAAATCTAGGCTTGAATTGATAAACTAACAATAAATTGGGAAAACCCCCTCAGCTAAGCGCATAATACAAAGAAGATAATATCTCATGAATAGATTCGCCTTCCAATCCACCTCTTGAAGCAACAATGGATCTACTATTTATCCTATACTTCAACAGAGTATTAAGTAGCTTTAATATTCATTACACATCCAAATCAAGGTTAGAACCACCTTGCGTATGCAATACGAAATGGGTTTCAACTACAAGGTTATATCACATCTACTCAAAGAGGGGAACCACTTAGAGATTAATCCAAATAAACTCATCAAGGTGTAACTACTTCAGTCTTTAATCCAATATCCCCAACAAGAAGTATACAAGATTCTTCGTATATGCTCATCAAAGAGAACATTCAATTGGTTGTAATATTTATCATCTAACTACTTAGAGTTACTCTTTCTCTAAATTATAGAAAATGGAGTTTCATAGTTTAAGAATGAACCTTATAAAACGACTTGTTACTTAACCGGTAAAATTATTGGGTATTTTTGTGTTGTGTTTGAGCCTAGAGAAACCTCGTTCTAACGGTCTGAATTTCATCCAAAACAGATATTAAGGATCTTAGTGGAGAAGCTTGAAAATCGTATGGGGATAACTTTAGGTAGTGGATGTAAGAAAACTAGCCTACCATAAATGCTCATGTATCTTTTTTCTTTTATCATTTTAATTATTTTGTGCATTCTATTACTCTTACTATCTTTCTAACCTTATCCTTGTATGTCTTTCCTAGTTCATGTTTAGATAGCTCTAAAGTATTCCTCTTTGTTAGGTTTTTGTTTGAGTGACCTTAGGATCCTAGTTCCTTAGACTAACTTGACCTTTTTTAGCCTAGTCCCTGGTCTTCCTTTGATTCTTTGTGTCCTAGTCTTGATCATCTTTTAGTTGATTTATATCGCCTAACACTTAGCTTCCTCATTTATGAGCCCTCTAAATCATTCTTAAAATCCTTTCTCAAGAAGTTTGACCTATATGTTTGATTATATTAGTGTCTTATTCACCACCCTTCTAGGACTAACAATATGTAATATATATATATATATATATATATATATATATATATATATAATGTTTGCGTTCGACAATTTTTTATACAGACTACAAGTTTTTGTGATCAAAGTTTCAATTTTTTTGTGTAGACAACGGAGTGCAAGTTGTGTAACATTCAACTTTTTTGGTTAGTTGTGCAATATTTTGTTTTTATACTTTAGTCGTGCATCATTATTTGAAAACTTTTATACAATAACGTGCAACATTTTGAATTTAATTCAAGTATTTTCTTTGTAATAGTTCTTCTTTGTATGTTTGTTTGATTCAAGATTCTTTTCAATTATTCAACTGTATTTTCATCCAAAAAGATATATTTCAAATATGATAAACACTTATATAATATTTCCACACCTATATCAAATTATTTTTAGAGATGTCGAATCCCCTAATCACATCACATTGTATCTCCATCCCCGCCCCTTCTTATGTGCAACCTAACTTATTGTTTTATACATAACGATGTATAGTCCTTGTTCATTTCTTGGTGCGAGTTGAACCTTCTTATGACTATGTAAACAAGGTTACCTCAAAATTTTGTAAAGCGATACTATTCTAGTGTTTGTAAGCTTGGGATAGGGTTAACAACTGAGGTTGGGTATTTTTTTAATAAGAATATATTACAAATAAAGCCAAAGAGGCGCACCATAGAGGAAGGAGGGAGTCTGGTCCTTTATACATTGTTTATATGTTGAATATAATTACTTTGAGTATCATTACAGAAGATTCAGGCATGTTTAGGGTTGTGTTGGTAAGAAGACCAAACTGGGATAATTCCTTATGGTAGCAATGTGGATTGCTATTTGGACGAGAGAGGGTTGTAATTTAAAAATACTTTCTTGTAGAAAGAGTTTATTTAGATAACGCTCGACATGTTTTTTGTCCTTTATGGTCCAAATCAACTTTGTTAGATATTTGGGAGTAAATTTGGTGTTTAACACCACTACAGATTACAGTTACGGTTAGTCACCTCCAGATGGTTCAATTTTTTTAATCCATGTTGAATGTTCAATGACTGGGGGTTCGTATGCTTAGTTCGGTTATTTGAAAGAATTCTTATTGCTAGAAAATATCTTTTATTTTGGAATTGGATGAGGTAGATTACTTTTATTTTTTAATTTAATGATATGCAAGTGTTCATTTAGGGTACACATTATTTTTTGTCTGACCCTTATTTTTGTTGTAAATACTTGAATGATTGGATAATGTAAATAGTGTGAGATTTAATAAATATTGTATCAAAACAATTTCAAAAAATCCCATTAACGTATTTTATATCTAGTTAAACAATTTTATTATGAGTAATGCTGGATATCACCCCAAATCGTATCACCCTTTTATCGCTGTTGGAATTATGCCCTAGCCCCGATCGTCTTGTAATGAATTGAACACAAGTGTTTACTTACACGATAATAGTTATCCGTACAGTAGTGATTAAGGGAATTGTTTTCTTGAATCTATGGCAAGCTTTTATGTTTATGGTATTCATTTATATAACATAAAGGCAGATCCTCGATTAAGTTACGAACTAGATATCATAAGGTGTTATGATAATGAGAATATAGCTCATAAGATTTAATCTAAAATTGTTCTTAATCGTAGGATCATCGAACTAGGACCTCGATGATCCGGTTAGATTACTATGTAGCTAACGAGTATTTATCGGATAAATATCGGTAGTTCTCGTTTACCGAGTTAGGTACATATATAATGCACATAGAGATGTGATTATCGAACCGACTAAAACTAGAGATTCCTAATGGTTAATTACCTTGAACTGTCAAGTAGGTTAATCTCTAGAAGGAATTTTATTCTTGTAATCCTTTGACCTTAGATCATCACTACTGTTGTGTATATGCTTGTTGTGTTTCGATACTGGACTACTAGTGTGTTACAATGCTAGTCGAAAGGATATTGGACACGACTAAGTATATATGTTCCTAGGGATGAGTCAAGATAGAATCTATCAACTCTAGGTAAAGAGTTTGAGCTCTACGATGTCATAAGAATATAACGATTGTATCAAATCCTTGGCCAAGGTGATGGAATGAATGAAGAAATGAGTTTCTTAGGTCATTCGTCAATCGTTGATAATCGACATGTAACGTAGTTGATTTTCTAATGGGATTTGACAGATATACCATATCCCAGGATGATCCGGAGCTGTAAAGATAGAGGGATTACGTGTATAATCCTTTATCGGGTTCTTTGTACAGAGTTACTTCACGTTATCCAGTCGTTGGGGAGTGTTGTTAGACGCCAACCTCGATTAGTAGATAACTAAGTTAACTACTACCGGTTTAACGATGAACCCACGTAGTCGCACACTAACGAGTGCATTGATCTTGCTTCATGTTATTGATTGATTTTTATTATCGGATAATAGATATTAATTAATTATGTACTTGGAATATTAGTATATTAATTTGCTAGCACAAATTAATATTCCAATACGAGACCAAATTTAGAGAAAAAAAAGGAGAGAAAAGGGAAAAAAGTGATAGGTTCGTGGATCAAACCACGTACCTATAGTAGTGTGAAATGTGTCACTAACCGCTGGGCTAGTCAAGTCATTTGTATAATGTAAGAGGTCCAAGTAGACCAGATTTTTAAGATAATCAATTCTCATTATACGTTTATGACTTTTCATCTCCTACCTTTTCATTTTCTCTCTAAAAGTTATTATATGATAATAAGTTATTATTAGAAAAAAAAAAATTTACCATCAGTTTTCTCTCAAGAATAAACATAGAAAACAAAAGGTCTCTCATTGTCTCTAAGTCAGAATTCGATTCTGAAAGCAATGATTAAAGCTCGGTGTGCAAAGCGTGGAGGCTTCAAGTTTTTGAAGCTGGGATTAAGTCTTTCGATTCTCATATAAATCCAAAAAGTTACACAATCGAATTCCGCTTTAAATTCTAGTCTCACTAGATTGATTATAGGATTGCAATATTACCTTTCCGCTGCGTATATTTGATATTACAGGTATAGCGATTCCTTCAATTGATATCAGAGCCAATTGTTGCGATTTAGATATTTAAACATGTTATTATTTGATAATATATGATTTTTGTTCTAAGGGTTTATACAAAAAATAAATGATTTTGTATTAGAATAAAATTATATGAGATATGATTTGATTGTTCATCTGATTATAATGTATATCGGATGATTTTTTATGATTATAAAGTTTTTTTTTATTTCAATTGTTGATAAAAAGAGAAAAAAAAATTCATGTTCGTCATAAACAGTGGTGCTGTAACGTTTGTGATTGTGTTTTCTTAAGTATTTTATTTTATGTGATGAATGAAAGAAAAGAAAAATTATTCATGAAGCTAACAGTATGTGTTTGACCACCTCAATGTTTTTTGTTCGAAAACCATCGTATTAATCCACTGCTATATGGGTCCTTCAATTGTTGATTGATTTTGATAAAAGAAAAAAGGAGTATTTCCTTTCAACAGCCGCCGTTTGCATCTGCTGTGATGGAGAGCAGTAATTTTTATATGGTGATCATTCAATAGAAAAGAATTGGAGAGGTGTTTCCTATTCTTTTGTTTGTTATATATAATGATTTTTATATAAATATTTCTTTTGATTGAATGTTGCATTTATTTTGATAAGTTGTTCATTTGTAACAAAAGAAAGCATTTACGAGGAATTGTTTCTCATTCCTTTTTGTTAGTTGTATAAAAAAACTTTTTATATAAATTCTTTTGATTGGAAAATTGGTGTGATTTTTCTTTCTTTATTCTTTTCGGTAATTGAAAAAAAAAAGGAGAACTTATCATGGTCTTTACAGTAGTGTTGCTTTTGAAAAAAAAAATGTGTTGCTGTGTTTTTCTTTAGAAAAATTCATAGTACAACCATTCATTAATATATTTAGTAAAATATATCTTTGTAATATATATAGATGATATATATTATATTTGATATTTTTTTATTATTGATATTTGATTCGTTTTTTTTAAAGTAAAAATAACTTTACGAAACTGTAAGACCTGTACCGAATGAACATATCCATCATCCAGTTATTTTGTTTATTTGTTCGATATCCGTTGGTTGCTCTTGTCACACCGTTTTTGAACGCTGCTTCCACTCCAAAGTTTAGAATTTTGAGTTCTAAATTTTTCCACTTGATTATTAAAATTATTGAGTTTATAAAGACGAAATATGAGATATTTCGTGAGACTTATCCATCACAGATAGAGTTTCTAGTTTGCTAAGTTTACAAGTTTTGATCTGACTTCCAGGTGGACTTGTAGTTCGAGTACAAACTATAAACACTCTAGGTTGTTGATAATAGGATTAAATTATTGATTTTATGTTTTTAGTCTGGACTACCCAGAGGATGTGAGATTGATAATATTCAATTATAGGATGGATCAACTCAACAAAACTAAATGGAAACGACCTGACTACCAGGGGGCTAAATAGTTTTGAGTCTCTTATTTTATATGATAAAACAGGTAACATACCACGCTTTGATTATGAGTGAGAAACGACCTGACTACCAGGGGGCTTATTCATGTTTTAAAGTTAGCATTATTCGCTTTAATTATGCGTGAGAAACTACCTGACTACTAGGGGGCTCATTCATGTTTTAAAGTGTCCAATTATATATCTCTTAGATAATAGTCCATATCTTTGACAGTTATATAATAGTGTTCTTAAAACATTGTTTCCTATACCTTCCAATGATTAGATTTCTCAGTATTTCTGCTAAATCACTTCTCAAATCATCCCTAGTTGGTTAGGTAATCTCAAGGATTATGACTGCAACTTGAGAGTCTTTCTTATGCACATGAAACTCATTGATATGTTAAATGAGTTGTTGACTAAATTATCTCTTGAGGATGCATAGAATGTATGTGATGCATGTCTAAAGTAATAAGAACTTAGTAATGGTACTAAGTTTATATTCTTGTATCCATGAGTTATGAACTCCAAAAGATATTTTAAGCATAATATTCCCATGATTCCTTAAGTATCTTTAGAAGATGTATAAGTAACTTAGTATGACCTTTAGATACCAGTTATCTAATAACAAGAAACGAGGTAAGGGCATTAATGGAAATTGTTTCTGTAATTTCTTGAACTTCTATTAATTACTCGAAAAGGGTATTGGATACTCGTAGTAGTCTAGGAATATGCAAAATGTTGCATACTCTAAAGATTAATAGACAAATAAGAATAAGAGAAGTTAAATTATAATTTTGGTAATGGAGCAATTGTTGCAACCACAATTGTAATAACTAATTCTTTAAAGATGCATATGGCAAAACATATTGTAAGAAAACTGTTTTTGTTCGTAAACTTGTTTTGCGGAAAAAAATGGTTATTTGATCATAAGATAGTTATGGTGTATTAATGACAATGGAGTTTTTCATAGTGATGAATTACACCCCACTGGATACTTACAATATGGTGATATAATTGCCTAAAGTAACTACATAACAGTGTTAGAATTGTTTCTGGTCATAAATCAAATATAGATAATCGTACTAATCAAACCTAATCTTTGGTGTTATAGTCTAAGTCATAAATTGTGAGAAAAAGTTTACTAGTTTCACAAGGAAGATTTCCTTGAAGAATGTGACTTTGAATCATATGAAACTTGTGAGACTTATCTCAATGAAATATGACTAAATCTCATTTTGATGAAAATGGAGACAATGTTAATGAGTTCTTTGTCCACTATATATTGATGTATGTGGCCAGTCTAAACTTTAGCCAAAGATAGATATTCTTACTTCATCGCCTTCACAAACTATATAACAGATATATATATATATATATATATATATATATATATATATGTGTGTGTTTACCAAATGTAACACCAATATAAATAATTTGAAATGTTCAAATTACTATTGAGTGAAGTTGAAAGCAAGTATATAAGAGTATGAAGGAAGTAAGATATCAACCTGTATAGGTGAATATCTTAGCAGTGAATTAATAGATTATCTATGACAAAATTAGATTTTGTCTCAGTGATTCACTAGGTTTTAAATATTCCTATGGGATTATGTTTTAAAGTCAATTGCATATTTAGTGAACTCTTAGGTCCCACTAAACAGTCGATGATATCCATATGTGGTATGGAGATGATATAAATCAAACCTTAAAATGTAGAATTTGAAATGTTTGATTTATACTAAACGACTTATAATGGCTAAGCTTGAGTTGATATCTTTCAAATATAGATTTGTTGGATACCCAAAGAAATAATATTTCCACACCATTCTGAACACAAAGGGTTTGTGGTAAGGCAGACAACCTTTATAGATTGAAATTCCATAGTGAAGGAATTCATAATGTGGAAATAGATCATAATGAAATAAAGATTTCAGAGTTATTTATACAAGCTAAAGAGCATCTGATGCATGCCAATCTTTCTTTCCTTGATGAGTTAATAGTTTCTTTTAAGGTTCAAGTCTCACACTTTGAGGAATTAGGGACGATTAATGAACCTTTCTTGGAAAAAGGAAGTTAACAAATCAAGAGAAAGAAGAATTTATTGTACACAAGCCTCCTATAGGTTATATAGATATCATCATACACCAAATCAATTGTAATAATGGTGATAGTTTGATGAGGAAATCATATGGATGAAAACCCCATCAAGTGATGATCCTAAATCCCAATGAAGAGGTTATGACTAGTCTAGATAGTGACAAGTGTTTGAGAACCATAGAATCTGAATTAATATTTATAAGGATCAACAAAGTATAGTACTTTGGTTGAATATTTAATAGATATAAGATACATTTATAGTAAATGGGTGCTAGGGAAATGATTAGAGTAGACGGTAAGGTAGAGACCCATAACGTCCTTTTAATTGCTAAGCGTTTAAATCAAAAGGAAAACATCAGTTTTGGTGAATTCCTTTTCTCATAGTAATGCTTAGTTCGTTTCAGATTAGTAACTACATACTATTATTTTGAGATATGGTAATATCATGTGAAAAATAGTTTTCACTAAATGGAAGTTTATGACGTCCTTAAGACCAATCCTAAAGGTCTAATATTTCCATTTACTCATAATAAAATATGTAAGTTCCAAAATACATTTAATGGGTTCAGCAAATGTCACTAAGTTGGATTATTCTCTTTTATACAATCAAATAGGTTGATTTTATGATTTTAGAATAAGAGTCATAAGAGTACAAATGACTAGTGGGAGTACACTTATCTTCCTAATGTTATATGTAGATGACATATTATCACATAGGGATTTGATATACCAACCAAGCAATTAACCAAGTTTTTGATTGTTAAATAGTTCTCCATGAAATATTTAGGATAGTAGCTTATATTCTTTGAATTGGGATCTACAGAGATAGATCAACGAAGCTACTTGACCTATATCAATCTTACTACATTTATACTTTTTTAGACGTATCTCATGAAAATTCCAAGAGTATCTATTCGACAATAGGCTTTGGAGTTACTCTTAATGCTAGGGTTTGTTCTAGGACCCTAAAAGTAAGAGAATGAATGTGTATAGTCCTATTTGTTAAAACAATAAGGATCTATCTAACACACCATGAAAAATGTATAAGACCTAAAGTACACTACACGCTAGGAGTAGCGAGTTGGTATGAAGGTAACCTTGATGAGGAATGTTGGAAAGTAGTAAAGGCTATCCTTAAGTACTTAAGAAGTACTAAGGACACATTCCTCATATGTGGAGAATATAAGTTGAAGCTAATTGAGTATATAGATGCTTATTTTGCTTCAAACGTGGATGATAGCAAATCAAAATATGGTTGTGTCTATATAGAGGAGAAGTAAATTGGAATAGTTCCAATCAAGACACTGTAGCAGATTTCGGTTACTAGAAGTAGAATATATAGCAGCATAAGATGCAACTATGCTAGTGGTTTGGATAAAATAGTTCTTTATATATACATAGTGTGGTTTCACAATGTAGATATTGTTTCTTTATACGATGACAATATTTGAGATATTGTATGATTAAAGAAACCTAGAATAAACTATAGATCCAAACAAATTCTGCAATAGTACCGCTTGATTCGAGATATAATTGAACATGAAGATGTTCACATTCAATAGGTAGAAGAAGGAACACGGTGTATATCTATTCATCTAAGTTGTCTATCAGAAGAGTCTGATGAGAACAAACTGTTTATGAATTATGGTACTTGAATGATTGGGTCTAGGCCAAGTGGGAGATTGTTGGAATTATGCCCTAGCCCCGATCGTCTTGTAATGAATTGAACACAAGTGTTTACTATACACGATAATAGTTATCCGTACAGTAGTGATTAAGGGAATTGTTTTCTTGAATATATGGCAAGCTTTTATGTTTATGGTATTCATTTATATAACATAAAGGCAGATCCTCGATTAAGTTACGAACTAGATATCATAAGGTGTTATGATAATGAGAATATAGCTCATAAGATTTAATCTAAAATTGTTCTTAATCGTAGGATCATCGAACTAGGACCTCGATGATCCGGTTAGATTAATATGTAGCTAACGAGTATTTATCGGATAAATATCGGTAGTTCTCGTTTACCGAGTTAGGTACATAGATAATGCACATAGAGATGTGATTATCGAACCGACTAAAACTAGAGATTCCTAATGGTTAATTACCTTGAACTGTCAAGTAGGTTAATCTCTAGAAGGAATTTTATTCTTGTAATCCTTTGACCTTAGATCATCACTACTGTTGTGTATATGCTTGTTGTGTTTGGATACTGGACTACTAGTGTGTCACAATGCTAGTCGAAAGGATATTGGACACGACTAAGTATATATGTTCCTAGGGATGAGTTAAGATGGAATCTATCAACTCTAGGTAAAGAGTTTGAGCTATACGATGTCATAAGAATATAACGATTGTATCAAATCCTTGGCCAAGGTGATGGAATGAATGAAGAAATGAGTTTCTTAGGTCATTCGTCAATCGTTGATAATCGACATGTAACGTAGTTGATTTTCTAATGGGATTTGACAGATATACCATATCCCAGGACGATCCGGAGCTGTAAAGATAGAAGGATTACGTGTATAATCCTTTACCGGGTTCTTTGTACAGAGTTACTTCACGTTATCCAGTCGTTGGGGAGTGTTGTTAGACGCCAACCTCGATTAGTAGATAACTAAGTTAACTACTACCGGTTTAACGATGAACCCACGTAGTCGCACACTAACGAGTGCATTGATCTTGCTTCATGTTATTGATTGATTTTTATTATCGGATAATAGATATTAATTAATTATGTACTTGGAATATTAGTATATTAATTTTCTAGCACAAATTAATATTCTAATACGAGACCAAATTTAGAGAAAAAAAAGGAGAGAAAAGGGAAAAAAGTGATAAGTTCGTGGATCGAACCACGTACCTTTAGTAGTGTGAAATGTGTCACTAATTACTGGGCTAGTCAAGTCATTTGTATAATGTAAGAGGTCCAAGTAGACCATATTATTAAGATAATCAATTCTCATTATACGTTTATGACTTTTTATCTCCTACCTTTTCATTTTCTCTCTAAAAGTTATTATATGATAATAAGTTATCATTAGAGAAAAATAATAATTTTATCATCAGTTTTCTCTCAAGAATAAACATAGAAAAAAAAGGTCTCTCATTGTCTCTAAGTCAGAATTCGATTCTGAAAGCAATGATTAAAGCTCGGTGTGCAAAGCGTGGAGGCTTCAAGTTTTTGAAGCTGGGATTAAGTCTTTCGATTCTCATATAAATTCAAAAAGGTACACAATCGAATTCCGCTTTAAATTCTAGTCGCACTAGATTGATTATAGGATTGCAATATTACCTTTCTGCTGTGTATATTTGATATTACAGGTATAGCGATTCCTTCAATCGCCTCGTAGGTGGATTGTTAATGGACATATCATATAATTTATCTTTCCTCATTTATCATTTTCTCTTTATTTTATGATTGGTCAACCTAGGAGGCGATAAAAATGTGATGTGATTTCGGTTGATATCCAGCATTACTCTTTTTATATTTGTCAAAAAACCATTTTTTACTCTTTCTTAGGCTTATGTTATATACTTAAAATACCCAAACATTGCATGTCTTTTTTTCTTTTTTATTGGAAAACATTGCAAGAGTAAATAAACAAATTATATAACATAATTTGAACTGGAAACTAAATCCAATTCAAGAAAATAAAATCTAAAATATAAAATAGGAAATTTATTTCAATCAACACATACATAATTAGTTGTCCAAAAAAATCGCACACACAATAACATATAATAGTACTTCTGTTTTCATCTAACATGCAAACAAAAATTAGGAACTTTGCTTGAAAAATTTGTAACGAAGCTATCCCAACAAAAGTTAACTTACAAAAAAAAGAAATGTTCCACGACAAAATGTAAAATGGTGTGAGAAAGAGGATGAAACAATCAAACATCTATTCCTTAAGTGTCCTTTTAGCATCGCGGTGTGGGCTGAGTCTCCCTTACAAATTAAGATTTGTTGAGAGCATGAGTTGAAATTGCTACTACTTGTGCCCATTGCTTCAATTTACTCTTTCTAGTTTCAGGATCATCACCTACATTAATCTGAAATAAAAGAATATCAAAAACTTAAATAATTATCACAAAATATATAATAAAACAAATACAATCATTTAGAAATATCCCTGCTTTGTCATTTATAATATAAAGTCTAAGTGGATTAATTACATATGATTTATGATTGTTGTCATTCTTTTGATAAATTCTTTCCTTTTCTCTGTTTTCAATTTAAAATTAAAGTAAGAATACTTGTAATCAACTATAGTAGAGATTTACATTCATTAATAATTCATCAACTAACATAATTACAAACTCTAAAATTATTAAAAATATCAATTTTAAAAGAAAATTTTGTTAAAAATAGTAAATATCTCAAATTAAATTAGGTATATATCGTATTAACTATACTAAGTTGGAAAGATTTAATCAAAAAATGTTTTAATATTTTTATAAAAAATATATTTTAATTGACTCTTTTACACTACAAATTATCTTTTAGATTTTCTATTTTTTGAGACAGTAAACTATTTAGAATGGCTCTATTCCACTACACATATAAATCATTATTTATTTTGCGATCTAAAGTTAAGAATCTCTTGAATACGAGTAACAAAGATTAATGATAATGAAATTTTGTTATTTCAAGAATTATTTAAGTGACTATTAAAATCTGAGTCCCAAATAAGGAATAACCAATAGATTAAGGAGCATTTAAGAATATTTACCTAATATGTAAATTCAATCAAATTAGACATATCATAATAAAGGTTTAGAGTAAAACAATCTCAACTGAAAAAATATTTTTTTGATTTAAATAAAAGTTTAATTACTAGCTTTGAATATCTTTCCACAAATGAATTCTGAAATTTCCACCAAGGTATTACTAAAGGTTTAGAGTAGTTCTTTTGTTGAAACAAGCTTATCGTATATCAAATTAAAGTTTATTATATTAAAAAGAGAAAAAATCTTGAATTATCCTTAAACTATAACTGGTTTTGAAATCTGAACAATAGAAGTATGAACTATTATGTTCGTTCGCCCTTAGTCACATTTGGACGATTTCAGATAAGGGGCTAACGTTAACAAAAATTAATTAATTTACTGACTATATAAGAGACAATAAAAATTCGGATCCAAACAAATAATGCTTAATAGTTAGGGACCATTTAGTAAATTGTATAAAATAAAAGTGATACGAATTGTTAATAATTTACCTGCATTAATGATCGTGTTGATCTCTGATTTGGGCGGTGTATGAGTTGGATCACCATCATCACCACCATTAGCTCTGGTGGTACGCTCAGTAGCTTCAGTAGAAGTGGTATTTGATAAACTCCGATTGATAGAAGTATATAAGGTTAACGCGGGGAAGGTCTTGGACAGTTTCGGGTCCAACTTGGTTGCGTCAAAACGGAAACCTAACTCGAAGCATGCCCGCAGCTCTTCGATGTCGTCATCGGTCACGACCATGCTATGGCCACGACGGAGACGGTATTTTAATTGGCGTCTACGCCATAAGGCATCATGACTTGTATCTTGTGACCAAGTTTTTTGTGTCAAAAGTGATGCTCGACGTGGCCGGCATTGATTTGCCTTCAAAGTTCGACCAACTGACGGAGAGGAGCCGCTATTGCCACTTTTGGGTTTCAAGCTCATGGTTGAGAGGAGTGAGAGGGATGGTTCTTTGGGTGTGTTTGAAACCAGAGAAGTAGTAGATACGATGGAACTGATGTTAGCAACTCTTTTTGGTGAGTCCATGATAGAGAAGTGACAGACGGAGATGTCTTTTTTTGGGTGGTTGATGTCTCCTTAAATGTTCTTATTTTCGACCCTTAGGAGACATCATTTTTGGTGTTTATTTAATCATTTTGATAGACTTTTGGACTAAATATGCAATAATACGATTTTCCTCTTTTATTTCTAGCATTTTTGATTTATTAAGCTTTTGCGCGTAATATTGGTATTTTTAGTGAAGATTTTACAGGTTTTAGATGTTAGCTAGAAGAGGAATTTGAGGAGAAAGTCAAAGATCAAGAGATAGAGTCAAAACTCGAAGATAAATCCCGAAGATATTATTTTTAGAGCTGAAAATCCATTTTCCAGGCTATAAATTGCTGATTTCGAGGTGCTTAAGCGATGATTTAGCTGTTGACCTTTGAAGAGAAATCATTCCTTATCGAGTTACGGAACTTTAGCAACTGGAATGAGGTCAATCGGAGTTGTAACGCATCGGGAAAAGCCGTTTTAGTGAAGGTGTATCAGCAGTTACGGGATTTTGGGCTTAGAATTTGGGCTTGGACATTTAATTAGTGTTTTATTATTAGGTCCAAGCCCTAATCCGTTTTTAACCTTATAAAAGGAGATTTTGACCTCATTATTTCTCACCTCTCATATTTTCCTTCAATTTACAAATCCTTAGAGAGAGTGTCAACACAATTCACATTCTACAAGATTAAACACCAGAGAGAAGTCAACGGAAGGAAGAAGAAGAAGCTACAAGAGCTGGAGAGGGTCTATATCTCCGTTCGTAGTCATTCCTATTCCGGAAATTAGGTTTTTCTTATCTTTAATTTTGTAATCAAATATGAATTCCTTTATTTTTAATTTAGTTTTTAATTTTAATATGAGCTAAGCTTTCCATAGTGCTTGAGAACAAACAACGGGTGAATCTTAATTTTATGAAATAACGAATGTTGAATTTGGGTTTAGATTAAATTAAATTAGATTGGGTTCATTACTCTTTTCAATAATTTGTGATTATTTACTGATTTTAGAGTCGCGAACTAAGATTAGGTATTAGTATCTAGGCTATTCCAATTAGTGGCGATTGGATCATCCTGACGGAGGGTTTAGGTACGGAAATATTTATTGAATCTGAAATAGAAGCTATTGATTCTGACGAACTTAGCTAATTTTAGGGCCAACGAGGTAAAACACTTAAACATCCAACGGTGGATCATATTTACCCTGACGGGACTAGTGACACTTTAGGATTGCCTTATAGTCCACCCTGACGGGGGTATAAGGAATTTAGAATCCCGACCATTGTAATTGACCAATTTAGCCCTTAAACAACATAAGTTAGGAAATAAGATTAGGAGGATCCTTGCGTTCTCAAGTACTACATCTCATATTGCGTTTTCACTCATTTTACTTGCGTCTTAGCTTTTACTTGCATTTGATAATTGTCTTTCATTTATTTAGTTTTAATAAACAAAACCAAACAAACATTTTACTATCTTTTACTTTCATAAGTGCATCAATCACTATTTGCTAGACATTGTGATCAACCATTCCGTCCTTGGAACGAATCTGTATTATCAGAAATACTACTTGGGACAACCGTACACTTGCGGTTGTGGTTCGATTAGCATTTACATTTATTTTTAGAACACACAAAGGACCACCAAGTTTTTGGCGCCGCTGCCGGGGATCGAACCCGGGTCACCCGCGTGACAGGCGGGAATACTTACCACTATAATACTCACCCGCTGCCGGGAATCTGTTTTTGGCGCCGCTGCCGGGGACGGTAGCGTGTGACCACGGTGTTTATCCTTTAGTGATAGTTGCATTTATTTTTATTTTTGTTTTTATCAGTTTTACGCTTTTTGCTTGTTTAGTTTTCTCAGGTTTTTAGGTTTGGTGTATGCGAAGAAGGCTCAGATTTGAACCGCTAGTTCAAATCCTTGATAATCCGGATTCGTTAATCAGACTTGCAAATAAGAAAAGAAGAGAACAAGAGGAAAGAGAAATGGCGAATATTCAAGATCCATGGTTCACTAATGGTCCACCAGAAGTTCCATTCCGTGCTCCTGCTATAGGAATAGGTGCTCCAGATATAAATGTTCCGAAGTTTCGTCCAGATCCGGGTATGATAGCTCAATTCCAAAACTTTGGAAATTTTCGTGGTAGAGTTGGAGAAGATCCTCTTAGAGCGATACAGAAATTCAAACAGATATGTGATTCTTACATCACACAAGGAGTTTCAAAAGAACAGATGTACTACGCTGTGTTTAAATTTTTTGTTATTGATGGAGCAAGTGAATGGCACGATACGCAAGATCCGACGAAGATTACTAATTGGGACCAATTAGAGATTGCTTTCTTTGACAGGTATTACCCAAGTAACATGAGGTTAGATGCTGAATTAGAGTTGACGCATTTCTGTCAAGAATATGATGAAACTTTGGGTAGGAGTTGGACAAGATTTCAGATGTGCTTACGTAGAGTCCCCAATCATGGCTTTTCAGAACAACAACAATTAAAAATATTTTATAGAGGCCTTGATGGGACTTCAAGAGAGAAATTGGATATGCTATGTGGTGCAGGTTTTCTTCAAGCTCAACCCGCTCATGCAAAGATCATCTTAGAGAGAACAGTCAAGAATGAAGTTGGGTGGAGTTCAGTAAGAACACCAGTTAAAAGAGTGAATAATGTTGATATGGAAGAAAAGTTTGCTACGCTAGAGACAAAGCTTCAGACCACACTAGAACAACAATTGAGACAACTTACTCTAGCCGTGAAAGAAGGTTTCTCGAATAAAAGAGGTGAGGTAAAGGTTGCACAAGAGGTATATGGATGTGAGTATTGCGGTGTCAATGATCATAGTTGGGAAAATTGTCAAAATAATCAAGAATCCGTGATGTTTGTGTCCAATAGAGGTAACTTTAATTCAAGTGGTAATGGACATCAGCCTAACATAAACCATCCGGGGTTTCAATACTCAAATCCTGATGGGGCAGCAAATCCTACTTATGCGTATCAGCCGCGTCCCCAAGGAAACAACTACAATCCAAGACCACACAACAATTACCAAGGAGGACAGAATCAAAATTATGTTCAGAGACAAGCTCCTCAAGACAATTATGATGACACAATGAATTAGAAGGCCTTACCTGCCCATCTGCAAGAAGGAGTTACTCTTCAGAAAACAGTTGAAAGTTTAATCGCTCTTCAGACACAAGCTATGGAACGTCAAAATGCAATCGAAGCTAATATGAATTTGTTCCAGAATCAACTAAGCCAAATTAATAAACAACTGAATCAGAGTCCACAAGGGCAACTCCCTAGCGATACTGAGAATCCAATCCAAATCGAAGACTGTAAAGCTATTACTCTCAGAAGTGGTAAGAACCTTCCTCCACCTCCTTTTCCAGTTATGAAAGAAAAAGAAGTTAGAAAAGAAAAAGAGGTGGTGAATGAAGATAAAGAAGTTGAAGTAGAAGAAGTGGAGAAGTCGAGTGAAGTTCTGAAAAAGAAAGATGATACTATAATAAACCGTCCTCCTCCACCATTTCCATCGAGAGTTCAAAAGAAGGGTGACATGGCTGATTATCAAAAATTCTTTAACAAGGTAAGAGGACTTAGCATAAATATTCCGTTGTTAGAAGCTATTCGAGATGTGCCCAAGTATGCTAAGTTTCTAAAAAGAGCCCTCACCAACAAAAGGCCGTATTGTGATAATGAGATGATTGGTCTCCCGGAGGAATGTAGTGCTATTTGTCAAGGTAAATTACCTCCAAAGTTAGTTGATCCTGGGAGCTTTACAATTCCAATATCTATTGGTAATGAGTGGAGAGGAAAAGCATTATGTGATTTGGGTGCAAGCATCAATCTTATGCCCAAATCGATCTTTGACAAGCTTAATATTGAAGCAAGACCCACTTCTATGGTCTTGCAAATGGCGGATCGATCTCTTGCACATCCGGAAGGCCGAATTGAAGATGTCCTCGTTAAGGTAGGTACGTTAATTTTTCCCGCTGATTTCGTTATACTTGATTACGACGCGGATAGGAATGTCCCCATTATTTTGGGAAGACCATTCCTAGCCACGGGGCGTACTTTGATTGATGTAGAGAACGGCGAAATGATTATGAGAATCCAAGACGAGGAAATGAAGTTTAATGTATTGAAACCTATGAAGTTTCCGGATTCCAAGGAAGAATGTTTTCGTGTAGATGTAATGGAACCGGTAAGAAAGGAGCCAATCAATGTTGTGGACACTTTAGGGGTGGAAGAGAAAGAGTTACGAAAGAAACCACCAATCAAAGTTCCTCCAAACCCTAAGAGAAATCCACCACTCAATCGTGCGAAGAAGAAAGAGAAGACACGTGTCACAAAGGTTCCAAGGGAACCTAAGAAGGAAAGGAAGAAAAAGGAGTTTAAAGTAGGCGAAGAAGTTGCTATGAAAAAGCCTAAACCTCCTCCAAAGACATGTGAATCAAAAAGTTCTTGGCTAGGACCGTTCATGGTCACGAAGGTTATCTCAGATAAACTAGTGGGAATAAAAGCTAAGGGATGCAAATTTCGAGTTGCAAATATCGACAACCTCACTCACTGCTGGGGAGGCTATGTCAATGACTAAAGAATGAGGTAACCTGTCGAGTTTAACGACGTTAAACAAAAGCCATTTCTTGTATATTAGTTAAGTATTTCAATTTCGTAGTTTAAAGTAGTTTGATTTTCGTTAATTTAATGTTTATTATTAAGAAATGAGGAAGGGTAGTTGTTTTTGATGATTTCAGGGGTAAAAGGGTCATGAGTTTGGGGTCAAAACGAGGAGAAAACGAAAAATTATGGAGTCAACAGCAGGTTTAACCGGCGAGCTGGCCGGCATACCGGCCAAAAACGCTGAAGACCCCCAAACTCTCTGACCACTGCGTCAGCGATGACGCAGCATTGCTGCATCACCATTCGCGCCAGCGAGAAATCTACCGGCGTGCCGGCGAATCCGCCGGCTAGCCGGCCAACTAGAGGAAGAGTTTCTGGTCCTTGCGTCAGCAATGACGCAAGGTTGCTGCGTCTCGAAATGCCCCATCGACATTTCGCCGGCTAGCCGGCCGAAGAAGCTGGACTTTCTGATCACTGCGTCAGCGACGACGCAAGAGGCTTGCGTCAGAGGTAAAAAAAAAAAACAAACAAAAAAAAAAAAAAAAATTTCGAAAATTTATTTTTCGCCGACGCACTGGCCGGCATACCGGTCAACCGCCGGCTAGCCGGTCAACTGCTGTGATCGGCGGTTTTAAGGGTTTAAATCCCTATATTTTTAGCCTCTTTCTCATGCTAAGCCTCCATTGACGAATCCTAGCTTCCAACTACTCCTAAAATCATCATCAAAACAACATCATACCACCAATCCTTCCCTCTAAACATCATCCAAGATCACAATCAAACCATTAAACTTCCAAAATACCAAAGCTTCACACTTTAATCCGAAGTTTTCTTTCACCAAAGCTAAAATTTATCCATTAAACCTTTCCCAAACCTTGAATTATCCATGATCCAGCTCTAAACAATCCATAATTCAAACCCAAACCTTCAAGAACACTAAAATCACAATTTTATCCAAGGGTCTTGAAGCTTTGAGTTTGGGGTCATCGGAGATGACCATGAAGGTTAGGAAAGGTACGAAGAACATGGTGAAGAAAGAGAATTGGGTATTGAGGAAAGATTTTACTATAGGAGATGATGCTTAGAGGGCGAGTAATAAATGAAAACGTGGAAAATTTGAAGAAGTTCGAGGTAATGAAGAACAATTTTAACGCAACCATTGATGAAAAAGAATTCAAAACCTCAACTTGGACGCAACACCGACACCAGCCTCGCGCTGGTTCAGATACGTTTTCTTTCCCTTCTCATTTAGTGTAAATTATTTAATTGCTTTGAGTCTTTTCGAGTCGTGGGGACACGACTCATTTTTGAGTTTGGGGTGGGGTTCGTTGCCTCATCCCAGTTTTTATGTGTTTATTTGTTTTAATTGTTTTCAATAAAATAATTTTCGGAGTTGCGTTTGACTGTAGAAGATTTTAAATGACCCTTTTAAGCATACTTTTGATGAATCTATGATAGTAGATAGTGGACTTTAGGGAAGAACATAAAACAGACTTACAATTGCATGCGAACATAGGTAATTGATAGGAAAAATTAATGAACAATGCAAATGAAGTAAGCTTGTACTTAAGGAATATGTTTGGTGTGTAGAACGTGAAATCTTAATTAGTAGAGAACCCACCTAGATATGAACTAAAGACAAGCTATGTACTTAGGAAAATGATAGGGGCAGTTCTTTGTTAGCCATTTGAAGCCTTTTAGCTTGCTATCCCTTATTATAATTTTATCCGTCTCAGCCCAATTTTGAGCCTTAAGCCTTTTCTTTTGTAGCCACGATATAAGCCCATTATCCTTGAGATTATTAGGCATGACCAAATGACCCGCACTTGAATCACAACCCTGAGACTTGTCTCGAGCTTGAGTTTGGGGTGGAGGGTCCACATTTGGGAAGATACATTGGGAAGGGATTATATGTGTTTGTATTGAGGCACAAAAATGTAGAGGATATTATTATTTGTAACCCTTTGCCAGGATTTGAAAATAAAATAGAGAAAACAAAAAAAAAAAAAGAAGAAAGAAAAATTTATAAGAGACATGACCTTTCACATCAAAATGACGGTCATGGGTATCTTGTACAAAAAAAAAGAGAAAAGAAATGAAAAAGAAAAAAAAAGAATAAATAAACCGGCAAAGTGGAATATTTTTGGAAATCATCTTAAGTTTTATTTGGGTTGACATTGGGGACGCAACATTAGCGCGTCAAATGGGTGAGTGAGAACATTTTTGAGCGTAAACTCAAGCTCGAGGACATTGTTGATGGTAAGTGAGGAGAGAGCCAAAAGCTCACTTCAAATTTACAAAATATACATCCACACCGTCCTTAAGCCAATATTAAAACCGTAAAGACCTCTTGATTCTTAAGTACATAGTGAATTTATAATTCTGTTGATAGGGAATATCATAGGTGGAGCGTTCAAAGCGAGTTAGGATTAATGACCACCCTATAGCCATCATACAGAGATGAGTACAAGTGTAACCTTCAAGCATTGCGACTTTAATTTTATGATTGAGATTATTTATATTTGATGTTGCATGATTAGTGTATGTATATGTTAGTTCTTAAAGTGTTGCTATATGAGATTTATCTTAAGAATTGCTTTAGGGTTATTTGCTAGCTTCTATTTGTTCTTGCGTTTACTTCTGCCCCTTGTTTTGTTTTGTTTTGCTTTGTCGGGACGACAAAGGTTTGAGTTGGGGGTCTTGATGTCTCCTTAAATGTTCTTATTTTCGACCCTTAGGAGACATCATTTTTGGTTTTTCTTTAATCATTTTGATAGACTTTTGGACTAAATATGCAATAATACGATTTTCCTCTTTTATTTCTAGCATTTTTGATTTATTAAGCTTTTGCGCGTAATATTGGTATTTTTAGTGAAGATTTTACAGGTTTTAGATGTTAGCTAGAAGAGGAATTTGAGGAGAAAGTCAAAGATCAAGAGATAGAGTCAAAACTCGAAGATAAATCCCGAAGATATTATTTTTAGAGCTGAAAATCCATTTTCCAGGCTATAGATTGCTGATTTCGAGGTGCTTAAGCGATGATTTAGCTGTTGACCTTTGAAGAGAAATCATTCCTTATCGAGTTACGGAACTTTAGCAACTGGAATGAGGTCAATCGGAGTTGTAACGCATCGGGAAAAGCCGTTTTAGTGAAGGTGTATCAGCAGTTACGGGATTTTGGGCTTAGAATTTGGGCTTGGACATTTAATTAGTGTTTTATTATTAGGTCCAAGCCCTAATCCGTTTTTAACCTTATAAAAGGAGATTTTGACCTCATTATTTCTCACCTCTCATATTTTCCTTCAATTTACAAATCCTTAGAGAGAGTGTCAACACAATTCACATTCTACAAGATTAAACACCAGAGAGAAGTCAACGGAAGGAAGAAGAAGAAGCTACAAGAGCTGGAGAGGGTCTATATCTCCGTTCGTAGTCATTCCTATTCCGGAAATTAGGTTTTTTCTTATCTTTAATTTTGTAATCAAATATGAATTCCTTTATTTTTAATTTAGTTTTTAATTTTAATATGAGCTAAGCTTTCCATAGTGCTTGAGAACAAACAACGGGTGAATCTTAATTTTATGAAATAACGAATGTTGAATTTGGGTTTAGATTAAATTAAATTAGATTGGGTTCATTACTCTTTTCAATAATTTGTGATTATTTACTGATTTTAGAGTCGCGAACTAAGATTAGGTATTAGTATCTAGGCTATTACAATTAGTGGCGATTGGATCATCCTGACGGAGGGTTTAGGTACGGAAATATTTATTGAATCTGAAATAGAAGCTATTGATTCTGACGAACTTAGCTAATTTTAGGGCCAACGAGGTAAAACACTTAAACATCCAACGGTGGATCATATTTACCCTGACGGGACTAGTGACACTTTAGGATTGCCTTATAGTCCACCCTGACGGGGGTATAAGGAATTTAGAACCCCGACCATTGTAATTGACCAATTTAGCCCTTAAACAACATAAGTTAGGAAATAAGATTAGGAGGATCCTTGCGTTCTCAAGTACTACATCTCATATTGCGTTTTCACTCATTTTACTTGCGTCTTAGCTTTTACTTGCATTTGATAATTGTCTTTCATTTATTTAGTATTAATAAACAAAACCAAACAAACATTTTACTATCTTTTACTTTCATAAGTGCATCAATCACTATTTGCTAGACATTGTGATCAACCATTCCGTCCTTGGAACGAATCTGTATTATCAGAAATACTACTTGGGACAACCGTACACTTGCGGTTGTGGTTCGATTAGCATTTACATTTATTTTTAGAACACACAAAGGACCACCAGTGGTCTAAGGAGGTTTTGAGAAATGAGTTCGGTGAATAGGTGATGATGTATTTATTTTTGGATGTTTGAGGATGTTATTAGCTATTGTTTATTACATTTTAGAGATACTTAGATGTTTTTAAATTATATTTTGAGAGAGATAAAGTTGCATTGGTCCCACCATTTTTTTAATTTTATTTTGAGAAAGATAAAGTTGTATTGGTCCCACCGTTTAAATATTATATTTGTCGATAAATGCATATCTCGTATTTTTTAGGTGAGAAACAAAAAGTAAAATGGAAAAAAAGTAAAAAGGGGGAGGCGGATATGGGCTTATAACTAAGGGGATATGGGCTTATAACATGGCTACAAACGAAAAGGCTTTAAGGCTCAAAATTGGGCTAAGGCGGATAATATTAATACAAGGGATAGAAAGCTAAAAGGTTTCAAATGGCTATCAAAGAACTGCCCCTATCATTTTCCTAGTTACATGGTTCGTCTCTAGTTCATATCTAAGTGGGTTCTCTACTAATTTAGATCTCACATTCCACACACCAAACATTTTCCTTAAGTACGAACTTACTTCTTTTGCATTGTTTGTTAATTCTTCCTATCCAATATCTATGTTTGCATGCAATTAAAGTGTGTTTTATATTAATTCCTAAAGTACACTATTTACTATCATTGATTTATCAAAAGTATTCTTAATGGGGACATTTAAAAGCTTCTACAGTGAAACGCAACTCCTAATTAATTTTATTGAAAGCGATAAAACACATAACACATAAAACAGGGATGAAGCAACGAATCCCACCCCAAACTCAATAATGAATCGTGTCCCCACAACTCGAAAAAGACTCAACGCAATAAAATAATATACACTAAATGAGAAAGGAAAGAAAACATATCTTAACCAGCGCGTGGCTAGTCATCGGTGTTGCGTGAACTCTATCCTACGTAAGTAAACCATAGGTGGCGTGTTGCATAATGTGCTCACCCCCATTATCAAGTTCCGGAGGAGTTCTATCTCTTTTGTAACGTTCCCTAAAGTAGCAATCATCTTTTCTTGATTCTCTTTCAACACTCAAATCTCTTCCTCTAACCCATTATCAGTATGTATCTTCTTCTTTGGTGGAGGAGCTCTAGGGTTCTTAATTGGATGGGTTGCTTCATTGTGGGCGTTGTCAATGGAATTCAATGTCATTGCGTCCCCCTCTTCGGACGCGTCAATCTCTTCGTTCTTTCGCGGTATTTTTGCGTCAAGATATAAGGTAGTGATAGTACAAGGAAACTTGAGGTTTTGTTGAGTAGTAGGGATTTTCTCAAACTCCATTATTGTCTCGTAAATAACACGCGCAACATCCATCTCTCGATTTTCAACAATGTTCTTAATAAAAATAACATGCTCCTTCTTCAACTCGGAAGTGTGATTAATACCAAAGAATGTAGGTACTATGAATCTAGACCATACCTTAGCACAAGGTACCAAAACAACTACTATAAACCTGCCCACCATATCTCTCACCAATCGGAATAGTGTGTTTCCCACGAATCAAAACTGTGTCCCAAAGAGATTCTCACTCAAAAGAAGGGTCATTTAGCGTTTCGAAATAAAGACAAGGACCAGTAAATTCGGGGAGTTTCAAGGCTTTGCGAATAAGTTCAACTGATAGGGGTAATACCTTTTTACGGACGATAATTGCTTGTTTATTCGAAAAGGCTACTCCTTCATAGAAATCACGGACGAAGGTGGGGATAAATGTAAGCTTCCTCTATCTCAATTCAGTCCACCCAAATTTATCACAAGTAGTTGCATAACTCTTAAATTCGCTAGTCATAATGCCAGAAGGGAATGTTTTCTCAATACCAAACTTCAAGAATTTAATTCGATCACAAACCTGTTCATCCCAAGGTGTGAATGCCCTCTTTGGTTTGTGTGCAATAGCTTTTCTTCCCGGCAACGGCGCCAAAAACTTGGTTGTCCTTATTGTGTTCTAAAATAATGCAATAAGTAAAGAGAACCACAACCGCAAGTGTACGGTTGTCCCAAGTAATAATAGTGATAACAGATTCGTTCTCAGGGACGGATTGGTTGACTCTAATGCTTATCAAGTAGTGTTTAATTGCACGGAAAAAGCAGATAAATGATTATAAGTTTGTTTGGTTGTTTTTCTAATAATTAAGACAATAATTAAAAAGACTAAAATAATGCAAATATAAAGCTAGACGCAAGTAAAAATAACTGGACGCAAGATATTAGAGGTAGTACTCGAGCAACGATAGGATTTCACCTAAATCTAATCATTCCATGTATTGTTTAAGGGACAAATTCGGTAATTACTATTGGTCGGGATTCAAATATCTCCTTACCCCCGTCAGGGTGGACTAAGGAGCTCTTCTCAGGTGCTACAAACCCCGTCAGGGTGAATATAGTCCACCTTTGAATGATTCAAGTCTAACTACTCAATTGGCCGTAAGATTAATCAAGCCTGTCAAGGTCAAATAATTTATATCCTACTTTCGTTAATTAGTTCCGAACCTAGACCCCCCGTCAAGGTGATCCAATTGCCACTAATTGGAATAGCCTACGTACTAAATCCTAATATTGAGTCACGAATTCAATAAAAGTAAATAAATTTAAATTAAGGAAAAATAGTGAATACCCAATTTGAATTAAGTTAAAATAATCTCAAATTCAATAACACAGAATGAAATAAATCATGGTTCAATCCATTACGCGTTCTCAATTACTGAATGAAATTAGCTCATAATTGGAAAAACTAAGAAAATAAATAAAAAGGAATTCATAATTGTTTTACAGAAAGGAAAATAAGAAACCTAATTAGGAAGATGATTCGGCTGCAAAGTAGAGATATAGACAGTCTCCAGCTCCAAACTTCTTCTTTTCCTTGCTTCTGCTTCTTTTCTTTTTGTCTGACTTTTGTAAATAATGAATTGTGTGAAAAATAGAAGTCAAAATCCCTATTTATACTTGTAAAATCGGACCTGGACCTTGGGCTATAATTAAATGAAATAATAAAGGCCCAAGTCCATTATCTTAGCCCAAAATACCGTAACTGCTGCACCACCTCCACTAAAACAGCTCTAACCAGCTCGTTTCAAGCCCGATTTACTTAAATCCAGTTGCTAAAGTTCCGTAACTCAATGGGGCACGTTTTCTCTTCACAAGTCAGTGGCTCAATATTCTCTTAGCTGGCTCGAAATAAGCAATCTTTGGTAACTTTCCAGATTTGCAGCTCTAAAATATCAATTCTTTCGGGATTTGTCTTCACGCTTTGACTCCATATCACGATCTTTGACTTTATTCTCGGATTCCTCTCCTAGCTAGTATTCAAAACCTACAAATTTTTCACTAAAATACACAATATTACGCGCAAAAGCTTAATAAATCAAAAATACTAAAATCGAAGGAGAGAAATTGGAATATTGCATATTATTACTAAAAGTCTATTAAAATAGTCATATAATCACCTAATTTGATGTCTCCTAAGCATATAAAGTCTATCTCTTTTGTAACGTTCCCTAAAGTAGCAATCATCTTTTCTTGATTCTCTTTCAACACTCAAATCTCTTCCTCTAACCCATTATCAGTATGTATCTTCTTCTTTGGTGGAGGAGCTCTAGGATTCTTAATTGGATGGGTTGCTTCATTGTGGGCGTTGTCAATGGAATTCAATGTCATTGCGTCCCCCTCTTCGGACGCGTCAATCTCTTCGTTCCTTCGCGGTATTTTTGCGTCTAGACATAAGGTAGTGATAGTTCAAGGAAACTTGAGGTTTTGTTGAGTAGTAGGGATTTTCTCAAACTCCATTATTGTCTTGTAAATAACACGCGTAACATCCATCTCTCGATTTTTAACAATGTTCTTAATAAAAATAACATGCTCCTTCTTCAACTCGGAAGTGTGATTAATACCAAAGAATGTAGGTACTATGAATCTAGACCATACCTTAGCACAAGGTACCAAAACAACTACTATAAACCTGCCCACCATATCTCTCACCAATCGGAATAGTGTGTTTCCCACGAATCAAAACTGTGTCCCAAAGAGATTCTCACTCAAAAGAAGGGTCATTTAGCGTTTCGAAATAAAGACAAGGACCAGTAAATTCGGGGAGTTTCAAGGCTTTGCGAATAAGTTCAACTGATAGGGGTAATACCTTTTTACGGACGATAATTGCTTGTTTATTCGAAAAGGCTACTCCTTCATAGAAATCACGGACGAAGGTGGGGATAAATGTAAGCTTCCTCTATCTCAATACAGTCCACCCAAATTTATCACAAGTAGTTGCATAACTCTAAAATTCGCTAGTCATAATGCCAGAAGGGAATGTTTTCTCAATACCAAACTTCAAGAATTTAATTCGATCACAAACCTGTTCATCCCAAGGTGTGAATGCCCTCTTTGGTTTGTGTGCAATAGCTTTTCTTCCCGGCAACGGCACCAAAAACTTTGTTGTCCTTATTGTGTTTTAAAATAATGCAATAAGTAAAGAGAACCACAACCGCAAGTGTACGGTTGTCCCAAGTAATAATAGTTATAACAGATTCGTTCTCAGGGACGGATTGGTTGACTCTAATGCTTATCAAGTAGTGTTTAATTGCACGGAAAAAGCAGATAAATGATTATAAGTTTGTTTGGTTGTTTTTCTAATAATTAAGACAATAATTAAAAAGACTAAAATAATGCAAATATATAGCTAGACGCAAGTAAAAATAACTGGACGCAAGATATTAGAGGTAGTACTCGAGCAACGGTAGGATTCACCTAAATCTAATCATTTCATGTATTGTTTAAGGGACAAATTCGGTAATTACTATTGGTCGGGATTCAAATATCTCCTTACCCCCGTCAGGGTGGACTAAGGAGCTCTTCTCAGGTGCTACAAACCCCGTCAGGGTGAATATAGTCCACCTTTGAATGATTCAAGTCTAACTACCCAATTGGCCGTAAGATTAATCAAGCCTGTCAAGGTCAAATAATTTATATCCTACTTTCGTTAATTAGTTCTGTACCTAGACCCCCCGTCAAGGTGATCCAATTGCCACTAATTGGAATAGCCTACGTACTAAGTCCTAATATCGAGTCACGAATTCAATAAAAGTAAATAAATTTAAATTAAGGAAAAATAGTGAATACCCAATTTGAATTAAATTAAAATAATCCCAAATTCAATAACACAAAATGAAATAAATCATGGTTCAATCCATTACGCGTTCTCAAGTACTGAATGAAATTAGCTCATAATTGGAAAAACTAAGAAAATAAATAAAAAGGAATTCATAATTGTTTTACAAAAAGGAAAATAAGAAACCTAATTAGGAAGATGATTCGGCTGCAAAGTGGAGATATAGACAGTCTCCAGCTCCAAACTTCTTCTTTTCCTTGCTTCTGCTTCTTTTCTTTTTGTCTGACTTTTGTAAATAATGAATTGTGTGAAAAATAGAAGTCAAAATCCCTATTTATACTTATAAAATCGGACCTGGACCTTGGGCTAGTAATTAAATGAAATAATAAAGGCCCAAGTCCATTATCTTAGCCCAAAATACCGTAACTGCTGCACCACCTCCACTAAAACAGCTCTAACCAGCTCTTTTCAAGCCCGATTTACTTAAATCCAGTTGCTAAAGTTCCGTAACTCAATGGGGCACGTTTTCTCTTCACAAGTCAGTGACTCAATATTCTCTTAGCCGGCTCGAAATAAGCAATCTTTGGTAACTTTGCAGATTTGCAGCTCTAAAATATCAATTCTTTCGGGATTTGTCTTCACGCTTTGACTCCATATCACGATCTTTGACTTTATTCTCGGATTCCTCTCCTAGCTAGTATTCAAAACCTACAAACTTTTCAATAAAATACACAATATTAAAAGCTTAATAAATCAAAAATACTAAAATCGAAGGAGAGAAATTGGAATATTGCATATTATTACTAAAAGTCTATTAAAATAGTCATATAATCACCTAATTTGATTCTCCTAAGCATATAAATATAGAACAAAATAGGAGACATCAAGACGCCAAACTCAAACCTTTGTCGTCCCGACAAAGTAAAATTAAAAACAATGGGAGAAGGTGATTACGAAGAAATAGATGCAAATAAATACACCCAAAGCATTTCTAAAATAAACCTCATATAACAAACATTAGGAACTAATATACACGTACACTAATCATGCAAAAATCAAACATAAATAAATTCAATCTTAAAATTAACTTCGCAATGTTAGAAGGTTACATTCGTACTTATCTCAATATGATGGCTATAGGTTGTTCCTCGATCGTTACTCGCTTTGAATGCTCCGTTTAGTATATAACCTATTAACTTACGATGCACCTAGGAATCACGAGGACTTTACGGTTTTAGCGTAGGCTTAGGGACGGTGTGGTATATATATTTGGTAAATTTGAAGTGAGCTTTTGACTCTCTCCTCACTTACCATCAACAAATGTCCACGAGCTTGAGTTTACACTCATATAACGTTCTCACTCAAACCCTTTGATGCGCTAGTTAGCATCCCCAAGTTAACCCAATCTATACTAAGATGATTTCAGAAACTTCCACTTTGCCGGGTATGTTTGTTCTTTCTTTATTTTTTTATTTTTCTTTTATTTTTTTCTTTTTTCTTGAAAATTGAAGACAGTAGAAACCGGGTTCCCGGTTTTGTGAAATCCGGGTTCCCGTATTCTACTGACTTAAGAATATTATTTCATTTTCTCTTTTTTTTTTCAATCCCGGCAAAGGCTTACTATTAACAATATCATCTGAATTTCTTTTCGTGCCTCAATACAAACACATATTTCTCCCTCCTAATGTAATTTCCCCAAAAGATGGACCCATCACCCCAAACTCAAGCTCGAAACATGTCTCAGGATCGTGATTCAAGTGCGGGTCATTTTGGAAATGCCTAATAAACTAAAGGGATATGGGCTTATAACATGGCTACAAAAGAAAAGGCTTTAAGGCTCAAAATTGGGCTAAGGCGGATAATATTAATACAAGGGATAGAAAGCTAAAAGGCTTCAAATGGCTATCAAAGAACTGCCCCTATCATTTTCCTAGTTACATGGTTCGTCTCTAGTTCATATCTAAGTGGGTTCTCTACTAATTTAGATATCACGTTCTTGGTGGTCCTTTGTGTGTTCTAAAATAAATGCAATGAATAATCGAACCACAACCGCAAGTGTACGGTTGTCCCAAGTAGTATAACTGATAATACAGATTCGTTCCAAGGACGGGATGGTTGACTACAATGCTTATCTATTAATGATTGATGCACTTATGAAAACAAATAAAAGTAATATGTTTGTTTGGTTTTTGTATTAAAGCTAAATAAATGAAAGACAAATATTAAAATGCAATTAAAAGCTAAGACGCAAGTAAAATGATGTAAAACGCAATATGAGATGTAGCACTTGAGAACGCAAGGATCCTCCCAATCCTATTTCCTAACTTTTGTTGTTTAAGGGCTAAATTGGTCAATTACAATGGTCGGGATTCTAAATTCCTTATACCCCCGTCAGGGTGGACTATAAGGCGATCCTAAAGTGTCACTAGTCCCGTCAGGGTAAATATGATCCACCGTTGGATGATTAAGTTTTATTACCTCATTGGCCCTAGAATTAGCTAAGTTCGTCGAAATCAATAGCTTATATCCTAGATTGAATGAATGGTTCCGTACCTAAACCCTCCGTCAGGATGATCCAATCGCCACTAATTGGAATAGCCTAGATACTAACACCCGTTCCTAGTTCATGACGCTAAAAACAGTAAATATTCTCAATTTATCGAAAAGAGTAAAAATCCCTAATTTAGTTTAATTTAACTGAAACCCAAATTCAACATTCGTTATTTAATAAGATTGGGATTCACCCATTGTTTGTTCTCAAGCACTATGAAAAGCTTAGCTCATATTAAAATGAAATACGAAATTAAATGTAAAGGAATTCATATTGTTTACAAAATTAAAAGATAAGAAAAACCTAATTTCCGGAATCGGAATGACTACGAACGGAGATATAGACTCTCTCCAGCTCTTGTAGCTTCTTCTTCTTCCTTCAGTTGCTTCTCTCTGGTGTTTTTTAATCTTGCAGAATGTGAATTGTCTGTAAAATAGAAGTCCAGGGCTGATTTTATAGGTGGAAATTCGGACTTGGCCCTAGGCTTTTAATTAAATGAAATATAAAAGGCCCAAGTCCACTAACTTAGCCCAAAATCCCGTAACTGCTGATATGTCTTCACTAAAACGGCTTTTGCCGATTCGTTATGACTCCGATTGACCTAATTCCAGTTGCTAAAGTTCCGTAACTCGATAGGGAGTGTTTTCTCTTCAAAGGTCAGCAGCTAAATCATCGCTTAAGCACCTCGAAATCAGCAATCTATGGCCTGGAAAATGGATTTTCACCTCTAAAAATAATATCTTCGGGATTTCTTTTCAAGTCTTGACTCTATCTTTTGATCTTTGACTTTCTCCTCGGATTCCTCTTCTAGCTAACATCTAAAACCTGTAAACTTTAAACTAAAAATACCAATATTACGCGCAAAAGCTTAATAAACAAAAAATGCTAGAAATAAAAGAGGAAAATCATATTATTGCATATTTAGTCCAAAAGTCTATCAAATTGATTAAATAAACACCAAAAATGATGTCTCCTAAGGGTCGAAAATAAGAACAATTAAGGAGATATCAAGACCCCCAACTCAAACCTTTGTCGTCCCGACAAAGCAAAACAAAACAAAACAAGGGGTAGAAGTAAACGCAAGAACAAATAGAAGTTAGCAAATACACCTAAAGCAATTCTTAAGACAAATATCATATAGTAAAACTCTAAGAACTACCATATACATACACTAATCATGCAACATCAAATATAAATAATCTCAATCATAAAATTAAAGTCGCAATGCTTGAAGGTTACACTTGTGCTCATCTCTGTATGATGACTATAGGGTGGTCATTAATCCTAACTCGCTTTGAACGCTCCACTTACTATATTCCCTATCAACAGAATTATAAATTCACTATGCACTTAGGAATCACGAGGTCTTTATGGTTTTAATAATGACTTAAGGACGGTATGGATATATATTTGGTAAATTTGAAGTGAGCTTTTGGCTCTCTCCTCACTTACCATCAACAATGTCCTCGAGCTTGAGTTTACGCTAAAAAATGTTCTCACTCACCCATTTGACGCGCTAATGTTGCGTCCCCAATGTCAACCCAAATAAAACTAAGATGATTTCCAAAAATATTCCACCTTGTCGAGTTATTTATTCTTTCTTTTTATTTTTTTTTTTTTTTTTTTGTTGTACAAGATACCCAAGACCATCATTTTGATGTGAAAAGTCATGTCTCTTATAATTTTTTTTTTCTTTTCTTTTTTTCTCTTTTTTTTTTCAAATCTCGGCAAAGGGTTACAAATAATAATATCATCTACATTTTTGTGCCTCAATACAAACACATATAATCCCTTCCCAATGAAAATTCCCAAATGTGGACCCTCTACCCCAAACTCAAGATCAAGACAAGTCTCAGGGTTGTAATTCAAGTGCGGGTCATTTAGTCATGCCTAATAATCTAAAGGATAATGGGCTTATATCGTGGCTACAAAAGAAAAGGCTTAAGGCTCAAACTTGGGCTAAGACGGATAAAATTATAATAAGGGATAGCAAGCTAAAAGGCTTCAAATGGCTAACAAAGAACTGCCCCTATCATTTTCCTAAATACATAGCTTGTCTCTAGTTCATATCTAGGTGGGTTCTCTACTAATTAGGATTTCACGTTCTACACACCAGACATATTCCTTAAGTACAAGCTTACTTCATTTGCATTGTTCATTAATTTTTCCTATCAATTTCCTATGTTCGCATGCAATTGTAAGTGCGTTTTATGTTATTCCCTAAAGTACACTATCTACTATCATATATTCATCAAAAGTATGCTTAAAGGAACATTTAAAATCTTCTATAGTCAAACGCAACTCCGAAAATTATTTTATTGAAAGCAAATAAAACACATAACACATAAAAACTGGGATGAGGCAACGAACCCCACCCCAAACTCAAAAATGAGTCGTGTCCCCACGACTCGAAAAGACTCAACGCAAATAAAAACAACTAAACTAACTAAAACGCGAAAGGGATAGAAAACGTATCTTAACCAGCGCGAGGCTGGTTATCGGTGTTGCGTCCATGAACTTTCTCTTGCGTAAGAATACCATAGGTGGCATGTTGAATTGTGCTCACCTCCATTTACATGTTTCGGAGAAGTTCTTACTCTTTTGTAACGTTTCCCAAAGACGCAATCATCTTCTCTTGGTTCTCTTCTAACACCTTCACTTTCGCTTCCAACTCATTGGTGGTATGCATCTTCTTCTTTGGAGGAGCTCTAGAATTTCTTGTTGCTTTTATCACTTCATCGTGAATATTCTTGATCAAAGTTAAACCCATACTCTCACCTACTACAAGACGATCAATCTCTGCGTCTTTACGCGGAACCTTTGCGGCTAAACACAAAGTAGTGATGGTACAAGGAAACTTGAGATTTTGTTGTGAAGTAGGAATTCGAGCAAATTCCATGATGGTATCATATATAACTCGAGCAACATCTATAGGTTTCTCCTCGATAATACACTTAATGAACAAAAGATGCTCCTTCTTCACTTCCGATATGTGTTTAACTCCGAAGAAGGTAGGGATTATGAAACGTGACCAAATCTTAGCACATGGTAGCAAATTACTACTATACATCTGTCCAGGATATCTCTCTCCTTCGGGAATTGGGCGGGCCCCATCAACAAGCACTTTCCCCCAAAGGGATTCATAATCAAACGAAGGCTCTTTTAGAGATTCTTGAAACAGACATATTCCGGAAAATTCGGGTAGTTTCAATGATTTACGAATAAGCTCAACGGAGAAAGGAACTACCTTTTTGCGAATAATAACTGCTTCTTTTGAGAAGGCGATTCCTTCATAAAAATCTCGCACCAAGGTAGGAATATACTCAAGCTTCCTTTCACGCAATTCTTTCCAACCCAATTTATCACAAATAATACCATAATCTTTATAAGCACTAGTCATAATGCCCTTAGGAAGATTCATCTCCTCACCAAACTTCAAAAATTCAATTCTATCACGAACCTGAGTATCCCATGGAACGAAGACTCTCTTAGGCTTTTGAGCCCAAGCTTTCCTACGCGGAGCTTTCGGTTGTTGCACTGGTTCTTCGGGAACTTGTTGTTCAGTTTCTTCCTCAATCTCTTCTTCAACTTCTTCCTCACTTTCTTCATCACTCTCATCAATTAACCTACTCTTTTTCGGAGTAGCCTTACTCGGATTTTCTTTTCTTTTCGGAGCAATTGGGTTTTGGACAGTCTTTTTGGATCGCGAATCCGGAATCTCAATTGCTTGGTCTGGGCTAGCTCCAACATTGTTCCTGTTTCTTGGTATGTTTCTTCGATAGTGACACATGGAATCGGTTCTGTTATTCATCTCTTTTCACCCCAAACTCAAAACTTCAAATAGAGAAAAAGCTAGAGAAAAGCTTTGAATTTTGATGTTTTGAGGCTTAAAACTTGAAGGATTAGGTGGAATATGAGATGGGTTAAGGTTATTTAAGAGGGATTGTGAAAGAATTGGGTTTAATTTCAAGGCTAGGAAGAAGAAATTTTTGGAGAAAAGGTGAAATTTGTTGATGTTTTGGAGAAGATGTGAGTTGATTATGTGTTTTTGTGATGATAGAAGGCTTGATTTGATGATTTTATAGCTGTTTGTTGATGATTTTCGGAGTAGGTGGAGGCAAGGATTCGGAATAGAAAGTTTGGCTTGGAAAAGAGGCAAAAAACTAGGTTTAAGGAACTCAAAACCGCCTCTCGCAACAGCTGACCGGCTAGCCGGCGGATTCGCCGGCATTGCCGGTCGCGAGAGCGGCGGAAAAAATTACTAAATTCGAATTTTTCTTTTTTACCTCAAAACGCAAGTATATTGCGTCGTCGCTGACGCAATGGTCAGAGAATTTACTTTCCTTCACCGGCTAGCCGTCGGATTCGCCGGCATGCCGGCGGAATGTCGATGGCGCATATGATGACGCAGCAACCTTTCGTCGTCGCTGACGCAAGGACCAGAACCTTCTCCTTCTTTGGCCGGCTAGCCGGTCAATTGACCGGCATGCCGGCGGATCTCGCTGGCGCGAATGGTGACGCAGCAACGCTGCGTCATCGCTGACGCAGTGGTCAGAGAGTTGTTGTCCTTCAGCTTGTTTGGCCGGTATGCCGGCCAGCTCGCCGGCTAGCCGGTCAAACCTGCTGTGGACTTCAAAATTTTTCGTTTTCTTCTCGTTTTGACCCCAAACTCATGACCATTATACCCCTGAAATCATCAAAAACAAACACCCTTCCTCATTTCCTAAAAATAAATACTAAAATCAACAAAAACTTAACTAATTTACACTACGGAAACTGAAATATTTAAACTAATATACAAGAAATTGGCTTTTGTTTAACGTCGTTAAGCTCGACGGGTTACCTCGTGCTTCTAAGGAGCTTCGAGGAGGTACATGACCTCTCCGGGATGTGGGTCTTTTGCACGATCGGTATCTTCACCTCCATGATAAATCTTTAAGCGATGACCGTTCACCATGAATGTACGGTTCTCAAGTGGATGTTCTATCTCTATAGATCCATGAGGTGTAACCTTGGTCACAATGTAAGGACCCGACCACTTCGATCTTAATTTCCCCGGATAATTACTGAACTTTGAATTATATTTCAACACTCTTTGTCCCACTACAAAGTTCTTCTCTCGAATCCGATTATCATGCCATCTCTTGGTATTTTCTTTGTAAAGCTTAGCATTCTCATAAGCATGTAATCTGAATTCATCAAGCTCATTAAGTTTCATCATTCGATTCTGACCAGCTAGCGTAGGGTCTAAATTTAACTTCGCAATAGCCCAATAGGCACCCATTTCAAGTTCAAGAGGTAAGTGACAAGCCTTACCATATACCATTCGATACAGAGAAGCACCTACTGGGGTTTTGAAATCAGTGCGATATGCCCATAGTGCATCATCTAACTTCATAGACCAATCTTTCCTAGTAGGACCAATAGTTTTCTCTAAGATAGATTTTACCTCACGATTTGATACCTCGGCTTGACCATTGGCTTGTGGATGATAAGCAGTAGATACACGATGTCTCACTCCATATTTCTCTAGAACAGTCTTCAAATACTTATTAACGAAATGAGTACCCCCATCGCTAATAATTACCCTTGGAGTGCCATGTCTAGTGAAAATATGCGATTTCAAGAACTTAATCACCACGCGTGAGTCATTAGTTGGCAAAGCCACAGCTTCTACCCACTTAGACACGTAATCAACAGCTAATAAGATGTAGAGGTTACCATTTGAAGGAACGAAAGGACCCATAAAATCTATACCCCAAACATCGAATATTTCAACTTCTAACACATTGTTACGAGGCATCTCATCCCTCTTGGATATGTTTCCGGTAAATTGACATCTAGTACATATTTTTCGTATATTCATGACAATCTTTTATAATAGATGGCCAATAAAAACCAGATTGTAATACCTTAGCAGCAGTTCGATCTCCTTTGAAATGTCCACCATAAGGTGAATCGTGACACCCAGCTATAATCGCCTCAATTTCTTCCTTGGCTACACATCTTCTTACCATCTGATCAGCACACACTTTATAGAGGAAAGGATCCTCCCAAAAGAATTGTCTTGCACGGTGAGCTAATCTTTTTCTCTCTTGATAAGTTGAACCTTCAGGAAAGGAACCACTCACCACTAAGTTTGCAATATCCGCATACCAAGGAGCTTCATAATCACGAACAACGAATAAACTCTCATCAGGAAATTCTTCTCTAACTGCCTCAGTACCATTATTCATCTCTGAACCTTCTAACCGCGATAGATGATCCGCAACCTGATTCTCACACCCTTTTCTATCCTTGATCTCTAAATCGAACTCTTGAAGCAATAAAACCCATCTGATTAACCTCGGTTTAGCATCCTTCTTCTCCATAAGATATCGAATTGCTGAATGATCTGTATAAACAATAACTTTCGATCCAAGAAGATAAGAGCGAAATTTTTCGAATGAATACACAACCGCTAGCAACTCCTTTTCTGTAACTGTATAATTTATTTGAGCACCATTAAAAGTTTTACTAGCATAATAAATCGAATGAAAAACTTTCCCTTTTCTTTGTCCTAATACAACTCCCATACATAAATCACTCGCATCACACATCACTTCAAACGGTAAATTCCAATATGGAGGCACTACTATAGGAGCTGAAATAAGCTTTTCTTTGATTGCTTTGAAGGCCGCTAAACAAGCTTCATCAAAAAGGAATTTGGTGTCCTTTTCGAGTAAGTTGCATAACGGTTTCGCAATCTTAGATAAGTCTTTAATAAATCGCCTATAAAAGCCAGCATGGCCAAGAAAACTTCTTACCCCTTTTACAGAAACAGGAGGGGGAAGGGTTTTAATTACCTCTATCTTCTCTCTATCGACTTCCAATCCAACACTCGAAACTTTGTGACCCAGAACAATACCTTTGCGAACCACGAAATGACACTTCTCCCAGTTTAAAACCAAATCTGTTTCCTTGCATCTGATTAACTCTTTCTCTAAATTATCTAAACACTTATCAAAATCATCACCAAATACAGAGAAATCATCCATAAACACTTCAAGAAAGTTATCGATCATATCCCAGCAGATAGCCATCATGCATCTTTGAAAGGTAGCAGGAGCATTACACAACCCAAATGGCATTCTGCGATATGCAAAAGTACCAAAGGGACATGTAAATGTTGTTTTATGTTGATCTTCCGGAGCCACGTAAATTTGATTATACCCTGAATAACCATCCAAGAAGCAATAGTACTCTCTTCCGGCTAACTTGTCTAACATTTGATCAATGAATGGCAAAGGAAAATGATCTTTTCTGGTGGCCTTGTTCAGATTTCTATAATCCATGCAAACTCTCCATCCAACTACCGTTCTTGAAGGAATTGCTTCATTTTTATCATTAAGAACTGTCGTCATTCCTCCTTTCTTCGGTACACACTGAACCGGACTCACCCGTTCACTACTCGAGATGGGATAAATAATCCCCGCATCTAAAAGCTTGATCACCTCTTTCTTCACTACATCCTTCATAGCGGGCATTAATCTTCTTTGACCTTCAACTGAGCGTGCGTTAACATCTTCAAGTATGATTTTGTGTTGACAATAGGATGGACTAATGCCTTTGATGTCAGCAATTGTCCAACCTATTGCTTCTTTGTTGGCTCTTAACACGCGCAACAGTTTATCTTCTTGAGGACCTGTTAAATTAGCTGAAACAATAACAGGTAGAGTTTCATTAGTACCTAAATACACATACCTCAAGTGTGCTGGTAATGGTTTTTCTTCCAGTTCCGGAGGAGATTCAATTGAAGGCTTCTTTTTAGGAATAATCTACCCCGGTTCTCTCACAGGTTCATAGGCTAGACGCCTATACTTCGAATTTTTAGAATTGAGAGCTGCTACTGTTTCGGTAAGTTCCTCCATCATCTCAGGTGAATCTAATGTCAAAGCAGCCTGCAAGATATCATCAAAATTTAAACAATTAAATACCTCTTGCGATGCTTGCTCTACTACATCCATTCTGAAGCAATCTTCCTGAGAATCTGGGAATTTCATAGTTGAAATACATTGAATTTGACTTCCTCATCTTGTATCCTCATCGTTAATTCGCCATTCTCTACATCGATCAATGTTCGTCCTGTAGCTAGGAATGGTCTACCCAAAATAATGGGGACATTTCTATCTGCATTGTACTCAAGTATTACAAAATCAACGGGAAATATAAGTGTACCTGCCTTAACAAGGACATCTTCAATGCGGCCTTCTGGATGAGCAAGAGACCTGTCCGCCATTTGCAAGACCATAGAGGTAGGTCTTGCGTTTCCAATTTTTAGCTTATCAAAGATTGACTTGGGCATCAAATTGATGCTTGCCCCCAAATCAAATAGCGCTTTTCCTTTCCATTCTTCTCCAATCGATATCGGAATCGTGAAACTCCACGGATCAACTAACTTTGGAGGTAATTTACTCTGGCAAATCGCACTACACTCTTCAGGAAGACCAATCATCTCATTATCACAATAATGCCTTTTATTAGTGAGGGCCCTCTTCAAAAACTTCGTATACTTAGGAATATCTCGAATCGCCTCTAGTAACGGAATATTAATACTTAGACCCTTCACTCTATTAAAGAATTTCTGAAAATCAGCTATATCACCCTTTTTCTGAACTCGCGATGGAAACGGTGGTGGAGGGCGATTTATCACAACATCATCTTTCTTTTTCGGAACTTCTCTTGGTCTTTCTATTTCTTCAACCTCACTATCTTTCTTATTCTATTTCTTTTTCTCACCTACTTCCTTTTCTTTTCTTGGAACTTCTTTCTCTTTCATAACAGGAAAAGGAGGTGGAGGAAGGTTTTTCCCACTTCGTAATGTAACAGCATTGCAATCTTCGCGTTGTATTGGATTCTCAGTATCGCTAGGAAGTTGTCCTTGTGGACGTTGATTCAGTTGTTTATTGATTTGACTTAGCTGATTCTGGAACAACTTCATATTTACTTCGGCTGCATTTTGACGTTCCATGGCTTGTGTTTGAAGAGCAATTAAACTTTCAACTGTTTTCGGAAGGGTAACTACTCCTTCTTGTGGATGGGCAGGTAAAGCTTTCTGGTTCAATGTTACATCATAAGTATTTTGAGGAGCTTGTCTTTGTACATAATTACCCTGATTCTGTCCTCCTTGATAATTGTTGTGTGGTCTTGGATTATAGTTGTTTCCTTGGGGACGCGGCTGATACGCATATGTAGGATTGGCTACCCCATTAGGATTTGAGTATTGAAACCCAGGATGGTTTCTGTTAGGCTGATATCCATTACCACTTGAATTGAAGTTTCCTCTTTTGGACGTAAACATCACGGACTCTTGATTATTCGGACAACTTTCCTCATCATGATCATCTACCATACAAATCGAACACATATAAACCTCTTGTGCATCATGCACAGCTACCTTCTTACCTGAAAATCCTTCTTTTACAGCTAAAGTAAGCTGCTTCAATTGTTGCTCTATAGTATTCTGAATCTTATTCTCAAGCGTAGCAAATTTTCCTTCCATATCAACATTATTCACTCTTTTAACCGGTGTTCTTACTGAATTCCACCCAACTTCATTCTTGACTGTTCTCTCTAAAATGATTTTAGCATGAGTGGGTTGAACTTGAAGAAAACCTGCACCACATAGCGTATCCAATTTCTCTCTCGAAGTCCCATCAAGGCCTCTATAAAAGATTTTTAACTGTTGTTGTTCTGAAAAGCCATGAGTAGGAACTCTACGTAAACACATCTGGAATCTTGTCCAATTCTTACCCACAGTTTCATCATATTCTTGACGGAAATGCGTCACTTCTAATTCAGCATCTAATCTCATGTTACTTGGGTAATATCTGTCAAAGAAAGCAGTTTCTAATTGGTCCCAGTTTGTTATCTTCGTAGGATCTTGTGTATCGTGCCATTCACTCGCTCCATCAATAACGAAAAATTTAAACGCAGCAAAATACATCTGTTCTATTGAAACTCCTTGTGTGATATAAGAATCACATATCTGTTTAAACTTCTGTACTGCTCTAAGAGGGTCTTCTGATGGTCTACCACGAAAATTCCCAAAATTTTGGAATTGAGCTAACATACCCGAATCTGGACAGAATCGTGGAACATTAATATCTGGAGCACCTACTCCTATAGCAGGAGCACGAAATGGAACTTCTGGTGGGCCATTAGTAAACCACGGATCTTGATTCATCACTATCTGAACTTGAGGATTAGGATTTACTGGTGGAATTGGAGGAATAGCGCCTGGAGCCAAAGGTTGGCCATTTGCGCCTAGTTGACCTGGTTGATTATTTTGTTGATCTTGAAGATTTATCCCTTCCATTCTGTTAATTAATTTTTCTACTTCTAAAGCTTCTTGTTTTCTTCTTCTCTTGTTAGCAAGTCTGATCAACGATTCTGGATTACTAAGGATCGGAGGTGTTGGCTCTAGATCCTTGAATAGCCTTCTTCGCATACACCAAACCTAAAAACCTGAAAAAGCTAACAAACAAAAAGCGTAAAACTGATAAAATAAAATAAATGCACTATCACTAAAGGATAAACACCGTGGTCACACGCTACCGTCCCCGGCAGCGGCGCCAAAAACTTGGTGGTCCTTTGTGTGTTCTAAAATAAATGCAATGAATAATCGAACCACAACCGCAAGTGTACGGTTGTTCCAAGTAGTATAACTGATAATACAGATTCGTTCCAAGGACGGGATGGTTGACTACAATGCTTATCTATTAATGATTGATGCACTTATGAAAACAAATAAAAGTAATATGTTTGTTTGGTTTTTGTATTAAAGCTAAATAAATGAAAGACAAATATTAAAATGCAATTAAAAGCTAAGACGCAAGTAAAATGATGTAAAACGCAATATGAGATGTAGCACTTGAGAACGCAAGGATCCTCCCAATACTATTTCCTAACTTATGTTGTTTAAGGGCTAAATTGGTCAATTACAATGGTCGAGATTCTAAATTCCTTATACCCCCGTCAGGGTGGACTATAAGGCGATCCTAAAGTGTCACTAGTCCCGTCAGGGTAAATATGATCCACCGTTGGATGATTAAGTTTTATTACCTCATTGGCCCTAGAATTAGCTAAGTTCGTCAGAATCAATAGCTTCTATCCTAGATTGAATAAATGGTTCCGTACCTAAACCCTCCGTCAGGATGATCCAATCGCCACTAATTGGAATAGCCTAGATACTAACACCTGTTCCTAGTTCATGACGCTAAAAATAGTAAATATTCTCAATTTATCGAAAAGAGTAAAAGCCCTAATTTAGTTTAATTTAACAGAAACCCAAATTCAACATTCGTTATTTAATAAGATTGGGATTCACCGATTGTTTGTTCTCAAGCACTATAAAAAGCTTAGCTCATATTAAAATGAAATACGAAATTAAATGTAAAGGAATTCATATTGTTTACAAAATTAAAAGATAAGAAAAACCTAATTTCCGGAATCGGAATGACTACGAACGGAGATATAGACTCTCTCCAGCTCTTGTAGCTTCTTCTTCTTCCATCAGTTGCTTCTCTCTGGTGTTTTTTAATCTTGCAGAATGTGAATTGTCTGTAAAATAGAAGTTCAGGGCTGATTTTATAGGTGGAAATTCGGACTTGGCCTAGGCTTTTAATTAAATGAAATATAAAAGGCCCAAGTCCACTAACTTAGCCCAAAATCCCGTAACTGCTGATATGTCTTCACTAAAACGGCTTTTCCCGATTCGTTATGACTCCGATTGACCTCATTCCAGTTGCTAAAGTTCCGTAACTCGATAGGGAGCGTTTTCTCTTCAAAGGTCAGCGGCTAAATCATCGCTTAAGCACCTCGAAATCAGCAATCTATGGCCTAGAAAATGGATTTTCAGCTCTAAAAATAATATCTTCGGGATTTCTTTTCAAGTCTTGACTCTATCTTTTGATCTTTGACTTTCTCCTCGGATTCCTCTTCTAGCTAACATCTAAACCCTGTAAACTTTACACTAAAAATACCAATATTACGTGCAAAAGCTTAATAAATCAAAAATGCTAGAAATAAAAGAGGAAAATCATATTATTGCATATTTAGTCCAAAAGTCTATCAAATTGATTAAATAAACACCAAAAATGATGTCTCCTAGGGGTCGTAAATAAGAACAATTAAGGAGACATCAGTTCTACACACCAAACATTTTCCTTATGTACGAACTTACTTCTTTTGCATTGTTTGTTAATTCTTCCTATCCAATATCTATGTTTGCATGCAATTAAAGTGCGTTTTATATTAATTCCTAAAGTCCACTATTTACTATCATTGATTTATCAAAAGTATGCTTAATGGGGACATTTAAAAGCTTCTACAGTCAAACGCGACTCCTAATTAATTTTATTGAAAGCGATAAAACACATAACACATAAAACTGGGATGAGGCAACGAACCCCACCCCAAACTCAAAAATGAGTCGTGTCCCCACAACTCGAAAAGACTCAACGCAATAAAATAATATACACTAAATGTGAAAGGAAAGAAAACGTATCTTAAGCAGCGCGTGGCTGGTTATCGGTGTTGCGTCCATGAACTCTATCCTGCGTAAGTAAACCATAGGCGGCGCGTTGCACAGTGCTCACCCCCATTATCATGTTCCGGAGGAGTTCTAACTCTTTTGTGACGGTTTTTCCTAGCACCCTAGTCGCCATAGAAGAGGCGCCTAGCCGTCCTAGGCACTGATTAATGGCAAAAAATTATCCGCATAGTCTTTCATTTCATTTTATTTTTCTCCTGAATTTTTGAATTGATATTATAACTCATATTTTTAGCATATTTATATTTACTATATTATTGTTAGATGAATTTTATGACTTAAATAGTTAAAATGTTTATAATTACTATGTAGATATTACTAGATATACAAAATTACATAGTGAGATTCAAAACCGTATATTCACGCCAAGGCCTCGTGTAATCTAGCCTTGGAACTAAGCCCGAGTCGACTATTTAGGCCGTGAAACCTGTTGAAATTATGCCCTTGCCCCGATCGTCTTGTAATGAATTGAACACAAGTGCTTACTGTACACGATAATAGTTATCACTACAATATTGATTAAAGAAATTGTTTCCTTGAATCTACGGCAAAATTTTATGATTATGGTATTCATCTACATAATATAAAGGCAAATCCTTGATTAATTTACGAACTAGATATCATAAGGTGTTATGATAATGAGAATCTAGCTCATAATACTTAATTCAAACTTGTTTTTAATCGTAGGATCATCGAGTTAGGACCTCGATGATCCAAATAGATTAATATGTAGCTAACAAGTACCTTATTGGATAAATATTGGTTGTTCTTGTTTACCGAGTTATATGCATATATAATTCACATAGAGATGTGATTATCGAACCGACTAAAACTAGAGATTCCTACTGGTTAATTACCTTGAATTGTCAAGTAGGTTAATCTCCATAAAGATTTTTATACTTGTAATCCTTTGACCTGAGATCATCACTATAGTTGTGTATGTGCTTGTTATGTTTTGATACTGGACGACTAGTGTGTCATAATACTAGTTGAAGGGAAATTGGATGTAGCTAAGTATATATGCTCCTAGGGATGAGTCAAGATGGAATCTATCAACTCTAAGTAAAGAGTTTGAGCTCTACGATGTCATAAGATTCTAACGATTGTATCGAATCCTTGGCCAAGGTGATAGAATGAATGAAGAAAGGAGTTTCTTAGGTCATTCGTCAATCATTGATAATCGATGTGTAATGTAGTTGATTTTTTGATGGGATTTGACAGTTGTATCATATCCCAGGATGATCTGGAGCTGTAAAGATAGAGGGAATACATGTATGATTCTTCACCGGGTTCTTTGTACACAGTTACTTCAAGTTATTCGGTCGTTGGGGAGTGTTGTTAGACGCCAACCTCGATTAGTGGTTAATTTAATTAACTACTACCAGTTTAACGATGAACACACGTAGTCGCGCACTAAAGAATGCATTGTACTTGCTTCATGACGTTAATTCATTTTATTATTAGATAATAAATACTAATTAATTATATACTTGGAATATTGGTATATTAATTTGCTAGCACAAATTAATATTCTAATATAAGACCGATCTAAGGCAAAAGAGAAAAAAAAGGGAAAAAGGTCATAGGTTCGTGGATCAAACCATGGACCTCTAGTAGTGCAAAATATGTCACTAACCACTAGGCTAGTCAACTCTTTTTGTATAATGTAAAATGTCCAAGTCCACTTCAGAAGTGGGTAGTGGACCAAATTATTAAGATAGTTAGTTTTCATTATACGTTCCTGACTTTTGGCTTTTCCACTTCTTGGCTTTTCATTTCTCCTTCTAGAGTTAATATATGTATAATGAGAAATCAATATATATATATATGTAACTTCTTTTCAGTTTTTCTCTCTTGAAAAAACATAGTAGATAGAAGGTCTCTCTCCAAATCAGAATGGTTCTGAAAGCAAAATCAATCTCAGTGTGCAAAGCATGGAGGCTTCAAATCTTTGAAGCTAGAATTTGACAATTCGATTCTCACACAACGGCTTAAGGTATGTAATCGTTATTATACTTTGTTTTAAATTCTTAAATCACAACTAGATTATCTATTCGGATTGCAATTTCTATTTTCCGCTGTATTATATGTGATATAATCATTATTTCTATCCTTCAAGTGTTATCAGAGCCAATTGTTGTGATTTAGGTTTTTAAAACTAGATTATTATTTGAAAATATTTAGATTATTTGTTAGAATTAATATTAAATTGTTTAATATATAATTCTAAGGTTTGGTCACAATATAATTTTTATTTATTAATTATAGACCGTAATAGAATATTGTGTGTATTCATTTTATGGTTTCGTCCGATTCAAGCGAAAACAAATATCAGGTTAGCATTGATTTTTGTTATTATCGTGTTTTTATCTTAACCTTTTTTCTTGTTATTTTTAATCAATCATCACATTATGATGTGAAGGTAAATATATTTTTGGAAAATATGTATATTGAATCTATGGCAATGGCCATTGGTTATAATGTTAATATAATGATATTAAGATTTATTATATAAATCTGCTGCACTGTTTCTTACTATATGGTATACAACTAGTTGTACATAAATAGGTTTCGACAAGAAAAAAAGAGATAATGAAAAGTGTTTCTAGTCTCTAACTTTTGGTTGACCATGAAAAAAGGGAAAAATGTTTCATGTTTTCTTTTGGTTAAATATTGTTAAGAAAAGAAAGAAAAATCATTCGTTGTGATGGTCATAGCGGTATGTGGTTTTATTTTATTTTATTGGATAAATCTTCTGTGGCGGTTGTTTTCTTGTTCGGGTTGTAATGTGATGAGTCATATTTGAATGATTTTGTTCATTGAATTGGTCAATAATAACCGCTATAGACAAACATTTTTTTTAATTATTAAATTGTTTGATAAAAAAATCCATGAGACCATGCAGCAGAAGTTTAAATGTATTCTTTTTCTATATAAAGCCATAGTGATTCAATCACTTTATTGAGAAAAAAATATCCAAAAAGTTTGTTTGTTTTCTTATCATGGATTATATTTCTTTTCATTAAGAGAATATTGTATTAAAAAAATTGTATTTTTGAAATTACAGTTTTTGGTCAATCTTCCGATACGATTGTTTTGGTTTTCATCCCAACTATTAGATTATGAATCGTAGAGTATTCTCACCTAACATTAAAATTAGTGAGTTTATTAAGATGAAATATTAGATAATTCGTGAGACTTGTCCATCGCAAATAGAGTTTCAAATTTGTTAAGTTACAAGTTTTGATCTAACTACCAGGTGGACTTGTAGTTCGAGTACAAATTATAAAACTCTAGATTGTTTGATAATATGATTAAATTATTAATTTTACGTTTTTAGTCTGGACTACCCAGAAGATGTGAGATTGATAATATTCGATTATAGGATGGATTAACTCAACAAAACTAAATAGAAATAACCTGACTACCAGGGGGCTAAATAGTTTTGAGTCTCTTATTTTATATGATAAAATAGGTAATGTACCACACTTTGATTATAAATGAGTAACGACCTGACTACCACGGGGTTCATTCATGTTTTAAAGTTTTTATTATTCACCTTAATTATGCATGAGAACCGGCCTGACTACCAGGGGACTCATTTATGTTTTAACGTTTCCAATTATATATATCTTAGATAATAGTCCATATCTTTGACATGTACATAATAGTGTTTTTAAAGCGTTTTTTCCTATTTTTTCCCTTGATTAGATTTCTCGATATCTCTGCTAAACCACTTCTCAAATTGTTCCAAGTTGGTTGGGTAATCTCAAGAATTATGACTGCACCTTGAGAGTCTTTCTTATGCACATGATACTAATTGATATGTTAAATGAGCTATTGACTAAATTGTCTCTTGAGGATGCATAGAATGTATATGATACATGTCTAAAGTAATAAGAACTTAGTAATGGTATTAAGTGTATATTCTTGTATCCATGAGTTATGAAATCCAAAAGACATTTTAAGCATGATATTCCCATGAATCCTTAGACATTTTTAGAAGATATATAAGTAACTTAGTATGACCGTTAGATACCCGTTATCTAATACCAAGAAACAAGGTAAGGGCATTAATGGAAATTGTTTCGTAATTTCTTGAACTTCTATTAATTACATAGAAAGGGTATTGGATACTCGTAGTAGTTTAGAAATATGCAAAATGTTGTATACTCTAAAAATTAATAGACAAATAAATATAAGAGAAGTTAAATTACCATTTTGGTAATGGAGCAATTGTTGCAACCACAATTGGTTCAACTAATTCTTTAAATATGCATATGGCAAAACATATTGTAGGAAAACTGATTTTTGTTCGTAAACTTGTTTTGGAACAAAAATGGTCATTTGATCATAAGATAGTTATGGTGTATTAATGTAATATAAAATTACCAATGGAGTTTTTCATAGTGATGAATTACACCACATTGGATACTTACAATATGGTAATTATAATTGCCTAAAGTAACTACTTAACAGTGTTATAGTTGTTTTTGGTCATAAATTGAAATAGATAATCGTGCTAATAAAACCTTATCTTTGGTATTATAGACTAAGTCATAAATTGTGAGAAAACGTTTACTAGTTTCACAAGAAAGATTTCCTTGAAGAATATCATTTTGAATCATATGAGACTTGTGAGACTTGTCTAAATGAAATATGACTAAATCTCATTTTGATGAAAATGGAGAAAATGCTAATGATTTCTTATGTCCACTATATATTGATGTATGTGGTCAGTCTAAACTTTAGCCAAAGATAGATATTCTTACTTCATTTCCTTCACTGACTATATAACAAATATAGATGTGTTTACCAAATGTAACACTAATATAAATAATTTAAAATGTTCAAATTACTATTGAGTGAAGTGGAAAGCAAGTATATAAGAGTATAGGGTAAGTAAGATATCAACCTATAGAGGTGAAAATCTTAGCAATTCATTATAGATTATCAATGACAAAATTAGATCTCGTCTCAGTGAACATATCCTGGAATACCAAGGTTAATGGTGTCCGGAAAGAGAAATTGCATTTTATTGGATATAGTGAAATCCATGATAAGGTTCACTGATTTTTGAATATTCTTATGGGGTTATGTTTTAAAGTCAATCGCATACTTATTGAACTCTTAGGTCCCACTAAATAGGCGACAAAATCCATATGTGATATGGAGATAACATAATTTAAACCTCAAAATGTCGAAGTTTGAAGTTGTTTGGTTTATGTTAAACGACTTATGATGGTTAAGCTTGAGTTGAGATCTTTCAAATATTGATTTGTTGGATACCCAAAGAAAATTGACATGATTATATTCTTACACCATTCTGAACAAAAAGAGTTTGTGGTAAGGAATACAACCTTTCCAAATTGGAATTTCATAGTGAAGGGATTCATAATGTAGAAATAGATCAAAATAAAATAAAGATTTCAGAGTTATTTATACAAGCTATAGAGCATCATATGCATGCCGATCTGTCTTTCCTTGATGAGTTAATAGTTTCATTTAAGGTTCAAGTCGCAAACTTTGAGTAATTAGGGACGATTAATGAACCTCTTTTGGAATAAAGAAGTTAAAAAAATCAAGAGAAAGAAGAATTTATTGTACACAAGCCTCCTATAGGTTATATAGATATCATCATACACCAAAATCAATTGTAATAATGGTGATAGTTTGATGAGGAAATCATATAGATGAAATCCCCATCAAGTGATGATCCTAAATCCCTATGGAGAGGGTATGACTACTATAGATAGTGACAAGTGGTTAAGAATCATATAATCTGAATTAGTATATATAAGGATCAACAAAGTATAGTACTTTGGTTGAATCTTTAATAGATATAAGACCCATTTATAGTAAATGGGTGCTAGGGAAATGATTGGAGTAGATGGTAAGGTAGAGACCTATAACGTCCTTCTAATTGCAAAGCGTTTAAATTAAAAGGAAAACATCTATTATGGAGAATTCTTTTTTCATAAAAATGCTTAATTTATTTCAGATTCTACTATTGGTAACCACATACTATTATTATGAGATATGGTAATATTATGTAAAAATAGTTTTCACTAAATGGGAGTCTATGACGTCCTTAAGACCAATCCTAAAGGTCTCATATTGCCATTTATTCATAATAAAATGTGTAAGTTCCAAAAATCCATTTAATGGATTCAGTAAATGTCACTAAGTTGGATTACTCTCTTTTATACAATCAAATAGTTTTATTTTATAATTTTAGAGTAAGAGTCATAAGAGTACAAAGGACTAGTGGGAGTACACTCATCTTCCTAGTGTTATATGTAGATGACATATAATCACATAAGGATATAATATACCAACCAAACAGATAAACCAAGTTTTTTGTCTAATAATTCTCCATAAAAGATTTAGGAAAAGTATCTTAAATTATTTGTATTGGGATCTATAGAGATAGATTAAAGAAGCTACTTGACCTATATATATCTTAGTACATTTATACATTTTTTAAGTTTACATGGAAATTCCAAGAGGAGCTATTTAACAATAAGCTTTGGAATTTACTCTTAATAGGAGGGTTTATTCTAGGATCCTAAAAGTAAGAGAATGAATGTGTATAGTCCTATTTCTTAAAACAACAAGGATCTATCTAGCATACCATGAAAAATGTATAAACCTGAAGTGTACTACATTCTAGGAGTAGCGAGTAAGTATGAAGGTAACCTTGATGAGAATGTTGGAAAGTAGTAAAGACTATTCTTAAGTACTTAAGAAGTATTAAGGACAAATTCCTCATATGTGGAGAATATTAGTTGAAGCTAATTAGGTATATAGATGCTTGTTTTGCATCAAACGTGGTTGATAGCGAATCAACATATGGTTGTGTCTATATAGAGGAGAAGTGAATTTGAATTGTTCCAATCAAGATACTATAGCGGATTTCGGTTACTGAAAGTAGAATACATAGCAGCATAAGATGCAACTATGCAAGTTGTTTGGATAAAATAGTTCTTATATATATTGTGTAGGTTCTACAATATAGATAGTAGATCAGACTATAGATCCAAACAATTTTTGCAGTAGTACAGGTTGATTCGAGATATAATGAACATGAAGATGTTCACATCCAATAGGTAGAAGAAAGGGAAAACGATGTAGATATATTCATCTAAGTGTGTCTATCAGAAGAGTCTGATGAGAACAAACTGTTTATGAATTATGGTACTTGAACGATTGGGTCTAGGCCAAGTGGGAGATTGTTGGAATTATGCCCTAGCCCCGACCGTCTTGTAATAAATTGAACACAAGTGTTTATTGTACACGATAATAGTTATCACTAAAGTATTGATTAAAGAAATTGTTTCCTTGAATCTATAGTAAAATTTTATGATTATGGTATTCATCTACATAATATAAAGGCAAATCCATGATTAAGTTACGAACTAGATATCGTAAGGTGTTATGATAATGAGAATCTAGCTTATTTGACTTAATCTAAACTTGTTCTTAATCGTAGGATCATCGAGTTAGGACCTCGATGATCAGGTTAGATTAATATGTAGCTAACAAGTATTTATTGGATAAATATTGGTAGTTTTCGTTTACCGAGTTAGGTGCATAAATAATGCACATAGAGATGTGATCATCGAACCAACTAAAACTAGAGATTCCTAATGGTTAATTACCTTGAACTGTCAAGTAGGTTAATCTCTATAAGGATTTTTATACTTGTAATCCTTTGACTTGAGATCATCACTATAGTTGTGTATGTGCTTGTTATGTTTTGATACTGGACTACTAATGTGTCATAATGCTAGTCGAAAGGATATTGGACGTAGCTAAGTATATGCTCATTTGGATGAGTCAAGATGAAATCTATCAACTCTAGGTAAAGAGTTTGAGCTCTACGATGTCATAAGATTATAACGATTATATCGAATCCTTGGCCATGTTGATAGAATGAATGAAGAAAGGAGTTTCTTAGGCCATTCGTCAATCGTTGATAATCAACGTGTAACGTAGTTGATTTTCTAATAGGATTTTACAGTTGTACCATATCCCAGGATGATCCGGAGTTGTAAAGACAGAGGGAATACATGTATAATTCTTCACCAGGTTCTTTGTACAGAGTTACTTCACGTTATCCGGTCGTTGGGGAGTGTTGTTAGACGCCAACCTCGATTAGTGGTTAATTTAATTAACTACTACTGGTTTAACGATGAACCCACGTAGTCGCACACTAACGAGTGCATTGTACTTGCTTCATGACAGTAATTAATTTTATTATTAGATAATAAATATTAATTAACTATATACTTGGAATATTTGTATATTAATTTTCTAGCACAAATTAATATTCTAATATAAGACCGATCTAAGGCAAAAGAGAAAAAAAGGGAAAAAGGTCATAGGTTCGTGGATCGAACAATGGACCTCTAGTAGTGTGAAATATGTCACTAATCACTAGCCTAGTCAAATGCTTTTGTATAATGTAAAATGTCCAAGTCCACTTCAGAAGTGGGTGGTGGACCAAATTATTAAGATAATTAGTTTTCATTATACGTTCCTGGCTTTTGGCTTTTCCACTTCTTGGCTATTCATTTTTCCTTCTAGAGTTAATATATGTATAATGAGAAATCAATATATATATGTAACTTCTTTTCAGTTTTCCTCTCTTGAAAAAACATAGTAGATGGAAGGTCTCTCTCCAAATTAGAATGGTTCTGAAAGCAAAATCAAACTCGATGTGCAAAGCATGGAGGCTTCAAATCTTTGAAGCTAGAATTTGACAAATCGATACTCACACAACGACTTAAGGTATGTAATCGTTATTATACTTTGTTTTAAATTCTTAAATCACAACTAGATTATCTATTAGGATTGAATATTCTATTTTTTGCTGTATTATATGTGATATAAACGTTATTACTATCCTTCGAAACCTATATCTACATAATAGGCTACAACCTTAGTGGGCTAAGCTGATTTGGCCGCCCCAAAAGATCAAACCTATCATCAGGAAATACAAAAGCAAAACATTGATAGTACAGTTCGAATACAAAATAAATATGTTGAGTTTGAATCCATACTTACAGTAGAGAGAAGGGTTCAAGTGTAGATGATTATATATAGGGGACGGGTTCAAGAAGAGTGAGGTGAGGTACGATGGTTGGAGTCGAGAGGGGAGTGGGGTGGGTTAGATACGATGGTCGAACTCGAATAGAGAGGAGGTTGGTGAGTTATGGTCGAAGCCAGCAAGGCAAGACAATAGGGAAAAGGGTTCAAGTATTTTGCGATGAGGTACGATGGTCGGAGTCGAGAGGAGGCTAGCGGTGGGAAGTTGAAAGGACAAGGGCAAGAAATGGAAAGAAAATGGAATTAGATTAAGAATATGGTTAGGTGGAAGTGTTTTGTAGTTTTTCTTTTAAAAGCCAATTTTCTAAAATAATTAATACAATGAATGCAAAGAAGTAAAATAAGGGTTCTCAGACGATCTTGACAGTCTTTTATATAATGGATATGTGCCTTTTCAAAAAGTATTTTTAGTAATAGTGATGTTAATAAATGAATTTTTTTAATTTACATGCAAAAGCATTGGAGACATATTATGAGATGGAGGAAATAATTCATAATTCTTCTACTAGGTTTCTAAATTAAAAATTTCAATATTTGTTGAGTTTTAAATTGTCTAAACAATTTATTGTTATCATAAATCTATATCGTTTGAATTTGCAAAGTATGTGTTAGGGGAGAGAATTGAATGGCCCAATTAAAAACAGGCCCATACCATGATTGGACTGATCAGAGTCTGGGTTAGACTTAACAAGGTCCAAAATAACCATGGTCCAACCATTTAATATAGTGGACCGAAATAATATATCCCAAATTGATTTTTTGCTTTAGTTTCATGGGTTTAACCCGGTAGTCCTAGAAAATGTAGCCTTCATATATATATACTCTCTCTGATGAACCCTAACCCTACCATCTTATCTACTTGTCCTATTATTTTAGTCAAATGCTTGTTTAAATCTAGCCTCAAAACGTCATTCTTCAACATCCGTAGACTTACATTCCGAGCTAATAAGTTTTGCCAACTAGGGTGGAATAGAGTGAATACAATTATCAAACAACATGACTCTAAATTGTTGTTTGTCTACCTAGTCGGCAACTAAGATCTTCTGTCACGAAATAAAGAAGAACGCAAAATCCTCATCTCTACTAAGTGAGATAATATCCCTACCAAGATTACATATTTTCTATCATCAAGTATCATGGTTACATAATATTATTACAATTAATTAAAATTATAATCTTCAAGTTTGGGTAGGTATTTGTGTAAATGACCGTATTTCTCATCCGAAAAGTCTCAGCTTTTCGAGATGATTCTGCTACAAAACTACAAACTTGTACTCCAACAAAATCTCCATGTAAATATTTGGCATTTGTATGTATTACTTTTCTTATATTACTTTTTATATCCTTAGAGTTTTTATTCCATTTATTGTATCTACCAAAGGCAATTATATATGTTTGGTTGCTCGGAAATGGTGACATACAACTATTGGAAAAAATTATAATAACCATTTTTAGAAGCGAAAGAAATGGATTTCCAAAAGCAAAAGATAAATAATTTTCAATTAAATTTAACAATACTATATCACAAGTAATTGAAAAATTAAAACTTACGTCGAAATTCAAGAAAAATACTACTACACGGTATAGAAAATTTTGTAATCTCTAACAAAAGTTCTACTCTAGTCTATGGATATCAGAAATAGTATAAGTGAGATAAGAGTAGAGTGTTCTTTTATGAAGAATTGGTTCTGTCATTTTTCAAATGGGAGAGACCTCTATATATATATATATATATATATATATATATAAGGAGCCCGTTTTGACCGATTCTTGTAATCGCTGAGTTTTGATTGGGGAATATTATGAGTTTAGTGAGTCTTTAATTTGTGGACATTTCGTTTTCTGGTTATTACACGATTATATCAATTTTATTATTTATTTTCCTTTTATCACTACATAATGCTAAGGGTTGATCCACTGAGTACTGGTGTTACCCTATATAGTGTGAACATCTTTGTCGGGAAATGCTTATCTCGTATATTTAGGTGACAAATAAAAAGAAAATGAAAAAAAGGTAGAGAAATATTAGGTAGATTAAATAAAGACCAATAAAATTTTAAATTAATTACTCAAGCAAGATGTATGTCACACTTTACATATTGAATCTTGCTTATGCCCTTGAATAATATTTATCTTCTTATTGGATATTATTCTTTAGGAATTGTGTATCTTGTTTTTGAAAAATAAAATTTATGTTTTACATATTGTTTTACTGTTTATTAGTTTAGAAAATTAATATGTTAGAATAAATATTATTTGATTTTCTAGTAAATATATTTTGATATTCCAATGAGAGAATAATAAATATGATATTTATTGGAATAAATAACTATATATGATTTTAGTATAATTTGAACAACTTATATGCCTTCTTTAACTGATAGTTTCAAATAATTTTTTACTTTTCTTGTTGGATTAATTTTATTTATTAGAATAGAATTTTAATCTCTAGCATTTAGTAGAGCCGACTCGGTTGCGAACTTACTTCTTTTATTTCATGATTGAGAAGTGAGTGAGTTAGTCAATGGATCTTTTGAGGGTGTTTACTTAGGTGATTTTTTATTATGTTCAGAGAGATTCATTAAAAATACGTTGAACGTTGTTTTTGGTCCCACAGTGTGAACATCTTTGTTGATAAATGCTTATCCCGTAGCTATTAGGTTTTAAACAATCAAAAAAAGGAAAATGGTAGAGAAATATTAGGTGGATTAAATAGACAATCAATAAATTTATTAGTTAAGTACTCGAGCAAGTTGTATTCCATGTTTTGCATATTGAGTATTGCTTTTGCCCTTAAATAATATGATTATCTATTTCATTATTGGACATTGTTCTTTGGAGTTGAGTAACTTGTGTTTTGAAAATAAAGATTATTTTATACTCCTATCTTTTTATTAGTTTATAAACTCAATATGTTAGAATAAATAACTATGGATTTTCTTGTGAATATATTATAGTATTAAAATGAGAGAATATTACATATATCATTTATTAAAGAACTTTGATTTTAGTATAGTTTGAACAGTTTACGATGACCTCTTCGAATGATAGTTTCATATGGTTTTTTTCTTGGATTAATTTTATTTATTAGAATAAATAGCTAGGATTCCATAAACCTTCTAACTCCCACCAGGGAAACTTAGAAGGAAACTTCAATACTACCAATGTACTTGGGTAAGGGCACCTTGCGCATAGATTGGTGATTAAATCTAACTCTATTGACTATCTAGTTAGGCAAGCCCGTAAGGGTCAATCTCGCACACTAGACGATTGTGTGGTGTTGTCTATAATTGAATCCCCTGCCAGGTTGACAATCCAACTACTAGCTAGAATAATTAAAGCACATAATACATGTATATAATTAATAATTCAATCAATTAATTGTCACTTTCCCAAATTACATAGAATACATACATAGATTTCAAGGATTATACATAGTTCAAATACAAGCTATGCGAAATTTAGCTCATAGCTAAAAAAATAAGAATAAAGAATAAAGAGATTAGAGACATGGTTAAACTATGAATCTAATAGAATTTACCCTAAAGGTAGAGTGGAAGGATGCTTGTAACTCTCCCGCTTCTTGTCTTCCTTTATAATCCAACTTGCTTCTTTAGATTATCTCTAAGTGTAATATTGATTAGGGGACGGAGTAAGGACAAGTAAGGACATGCTTACAAAGGTAAGTAGTCATATATATGTGTGTAAGGTTGAAATCTAGTTCATGTACAAGTCTTGGAGTCCTAATCCAATTCAAACTTGTTTTCCTTAATAATATGACTAGTTGGCTTTTAGAGTTCGTAAGAATCATAAATCCTTCGTTACAACCTCAAATCCAATGATCTTGGTATCAAAACGAACGCAATTCAGTGACCAATCTAGATGTAAAAGGGCTATTTGAAATTCCTTGTCGATTAGATTCAGCATCGAAGGTACTACATGTCGTCGAAGCTGGACAACAACTTCTATCAGCTTTTGCACTTTCCTAAAACTGGTTTCTTTCCATTTAACTCTTGGTTTAACCTTGGATCTTCTTTCCTCAACTTCTTAAAATTTATTTGGTATCTATTATCATCATTGTACATAAGAGCTTCACACTTAACACACAAATTACACTAAAAATGCTCTAAGAGTAATAAATCCCCAAATCAAGGCATGAATTGAGAAACTATCAGTTAATGGAAAACCCCCCCTTAACTAAGCGCATAATACACCTACAACAAAGTCTCATGAATAGATTAATTTATCACAAATATGGAGACAAGTATAACAAAGTCAGTATGGATGGTAAAATTACCTTCTTGGACAAGTACGTCCTTGACGTTTCCCCATGTCTTTGTCACTGAGCTATCTGCATATTATAAATATACGAGAGCCATATCTACCTTCTTGATGCGAAGCCTCTCGAAAACTAACTTGGGCATAAGGTTTACACACGAATCCACACCACATATTTCCTTAACCTTAGCATCAATTTGGTTAGGGAGGTTGAAACCTCCAGGATCTTGAAGATTAGATGGTAGCTTATCCTCAACTTTCTTCAGGACTCTCTCAGTATAATCCACAATATCGATCTCGACTTGAACTCGCACTCTCTTCAGGAATAGCTTGCATGTAAACTTGTTGCGGTGTAATCTCATGTACTTGGGCGTTGATTTTCTCTTCACTGTACGCCTCTACAAATGCCTTGAGTTCGATGTCACTCGGTGGCGAGTCCACCTTCCTCTCTTCTTCTTTTTGCACTTCAGGTGTAACTAATACATCTTCTTTCTTCTCACTTTAGGCTTATACCTCTTTCTCTAATTTTTTAGCTTGTAGCTCAATAACTGCTTTGGTTTGTCACTTCATCTCCTTGAGTAAAAGTAAAAAAATATGATTATCGTGAGCTAGGATTGGTGTGTTCTTCAATGTTTTCAGATCCTCCACGGTAATTTCTGCAGCAGGTGGTGATCCCACAACTTCTTTGGTTTGAAGGAAAATAGCCTGCATGCTTCGAACCCAGCACTATCATCGCTATTATCTATGGCCTTCACATCATTCTTTATATTTAGGACCATTTGCGGAAGATCCTTTTGAAACTTCTCAAAACAGCTATTCACTTGAGTAACTTGTGTACCCAATACCTTCAATGCAACAAATTGTTTGTTATTTTCCCGCATGTTATCCTGGGTTAGAGACCATGAATCTTATATTGTCTTTTGGAACTCAAATCATGATCCTTCTTGTGGATGTTGTGGCAAGGCTTTCTGAGCTAAACTATCGGCATATGCATCATAGGTTGGTTGTAATTGTGGTGCTTTCTTGTTATAACCTTGGCCCCTTTGATAAGGACCTTGAGATCTCCGATGGAATTTTTGTTCTGAGGTCGTAATTGGTAAGAATTTCCTTGATTCACGGCCCACTGGAATTCGACCATGGCATACCCAGATGATTATGAATACCAGATTAGTAATTCCCTTGATTTGATATAAAATAAACGGATTTTGGATTGCCTTCACACTCTTCCCATATATAACTGTTGACCTCACAACGTGAAAAACCTTGTTTCTCTTGCACTACTTGCACTACTTTCATATCGACTTGTTTCCCTTCGAAACCTTTCTGTCATCTGCTTCATTTGATTCTCCATTGCGGAGATTTGAGCTTCTAGAACAGTTTCAATATCTAATTACAACGTGCTTTTGGTATTTGTAATAGGAGTTTGCGACTTGGGAAAACTCCATTCCGTCTCAACTATTCTCACCATACCAGCTGCAAGTTCTGTAGGATTCATGGACACAAAACCTCCTCCTGTAAGATTATATACCCTTAATCTTCCATCGACATTAATGCCTTAATAGAACATTTATAATTAAGTGTTAGAGTGTAACCATGAAATGAACATTGTTAAAATCTCGTCCATGCTTCTCCTACACTCTCGTCATTCTCTTGGCAAAAACTTGGTAGTATTGTTTGATCATTCATTCTCATACTTTACGGGTAATAGAGATCAATGAATTGGACTTGTAACTCGTCCTATCACATAATCGAATCAGATGATTGACTATCCAAACATTCGGTAGCACCTTCGATCAAGCAAAATGGAAACATGAAGTAATACAACTGCTTGTGTGTAATGCCCTGCGTAATGTAGTCATCACAAATCTGCTTAACTTCTTAACCAACCTTACCATATCTTGATGTGCTGCACTACTGTAGTGTCCAAAGCTCAAAAAAAGACTAAGCATACCCTGATCGGGATTGAATCGTGCAGCTTGGATGACTGGAGAGCGAATAACTGTTGGTTGTACTAAGAAAGGTGCTCCCAAACTAGGAAGACCTTGTTCACGGTGTTGACTGACAGGTAAATTTCCCTCCTTGTGTTACTCTTTGTGGTGGTACTACTTGGGGGATTGGATTTTGTTGATTGTTTACTCCAAGTGGTACATTTTTATTTAATACTACGTTATCTACGACTTCAGCCATCACCTCTTTCTTCCTTTGCTCTCTCTATCGCTCTCTCTATGTCTCTTTTTTCTGAGCTCAAAATAAGCTTTCGGGATCCGCAAGAATACACCAACACCTATGAATAAACTATAAATGAGAAAAAAAATAGTAAAACTGAAACATCTAAAAACTACTACACTAAAACTAAACACAATAACTAACTAGAAAAATCCCCGACAGCGATGCCAAAAAAATTGGTGGTGGAAAAGGTGTGATATAATAATGATAATAAAAGAACATACACATAACACTACCATGAGAAGCTCACTGCAAGTGCACAAATCGTTTGCAAGTTATAGTTAATAAATAAGATTCATTATCAGGAATTTAGTAGTTAGCTCAGACTCGTGTTTCGGTAAAAAAACGTAGAAGAGATTAATTGCTTAAATAAAAAGGTAAATAAAGAGATAAATATCTACTGGGTTTTATAATTAAGAAGCAAATACAAATAAAACTACTAATGCAAATAAATAAACTACTAAGAATGGAGATGAGAAATATAGCTTAGGTATGCTAGTATGCACCTATCCTTCTAAATCATTGTTCTTATTATGAGGGTGATTTGAGCAAATATAATTAGCCGAAATTCTATAATAATTCTAATTACCGTCAGGGTAGCTTAGATAGAAATCCTAACACTACCAAGGGATTGGGTAAGGGGACCTTGTGCAGAGACTGGTGATTAAATCTACACCTAGTGACTATCTAGTTAAGCAGTCCCCTCACGATCAATGTCCATACTAGACAATTATGTGGTATTGTATATAGTCGAATCTTCCATCAGAGTGACAATCCAACTACTAAGGAAAGTCCTAATATTGGCCAGATCTGGGGCTGGAATAAGTCTAGCACATAATAAAGATATATAATCAAAAGCTCAATCAATTAAGGATTAAACATAGTGCAAACCCAAGATATGGGAAATTTAATACATAGTTAAAGAAATAAAACTATAGAATAAAGAGATTAGAAACATAGTTAAGCTGAGAATATAATACAATTTACCCTAATGGTAGAGTGGCATGATTAAAAAGAGGAGTTTGTGACTTTCCAGCTTCTTGTCTTCCTCTACAAGTCAACTTATTTGTGTGGATGATCTCTACGTGTAAGATTGATTAAGAACTAAGCAAGGACAAGAAACAACATGTTTAAAAAGGTAAGTAGTCATATATATAGGTGTAAGGTCGAAATCTAGGTCATGGACCAAGTTTTGGAGTCCTAATCCAACTCAACTCGTTTTCCTTAATACTAGGATTGGTTGACCTTTGGAGTTTGTAAAAATCATAACTCTTTCGTTAGAGATTCCAATGAAGTGATCTTGGTATCGAAACGGATGCAATTCAAATACATCTCCAGATATAAAAGGGATCCTTCAAATTCCTTTTAAATTTGATGCAACATCAAATATACTACACGTCTTCACAGTCGGACAACAACTTTTGGCAGCTTTTACACTTTCCTAAAACCATATTTTTCCTTTTAACTCTTGATTTCGCCTTGGATCTTATTTCTGCAAATCCTTAACATTGATTTGGCATCTAATATTATCGTTGTACCTTAACACACAAATTACACTAAAAACGCTCTGAAAGTAATAAACCTCCAAATCTAGGCATGAATTGATAAACTAACAATAAATTGGGAAAACCCCCTCAGCTAAGCGCATAATAAGAAGATAATGTCTCATGAATAGATTCACCTTCCAATCCACCTCTTGAAGAAACAATGGATCTACTATTTATCCTATACTTCAACAGAGTATTAAGTAGCTTTAATATTCATTACACATCCAAATCAAGGTTAGAACAGCCTTGCATATGCAATACGAAATGGGTTTCAACTACAAGGTTATATCACATCTACTCAAAGAGGGGAACCACTTAGAGATTAATCCAAATAAACTCATCAAGGTGTAACTACTTCAATCTTTAATCCAATATCCCCAACAAGAAGTATACAAGCTTCTTTGTATATGCTCATCAAAGAGAACATTCAATTGGTTGTAATATTTATCATCTAACTACTTAGAGTTACTCTTTCTCTAAATTATAGAAAATAGAGTTTCATAGTTTAAGAATGAACCTTATAAAACGACTTGTGACTTAACCAGTAAAATTATTGGGTATTTTTGTGTTGTGTTTGAGCCTAGAGAAACCTCGTTGTAATGGTCTGAATTTCATCCAAAACAGATATTAAGGAGCTTAGTGGAGAAGCTTGAAAATCGTATGGGGATAACTTTAGGTAGTGGATGTAAGAAAACTAGCCTACCATAAATGCTCATGTATCTTTTTTCTTTTATCGTTTTAAATATTTTGTGCATTCTATTACTCTTACTATCTTTCTAACCTTATCCTTGTATGTCTTTCCTAGTTCATGTTTAGATAGCTCTAAAGTATTCCTCTTTGTTAGGTTCTTGTTTGAGTGACCTTAGGATCCTAGTTCCTTAGACTAACTTGACCTTTTTTAGCCTAGTCCCTGGTCTTCCTTTGATTCTTGGTGTCCTAGTCTTGATCATCTTTTAGTTGATTTATATCGCCTAACACTTAGCTTCCTTATTTATGAGCCCTCTAAATCATTCTTAAAATCCTTTCTCAAGAAGTTTGACCTATATGTTTGATTATATTAGTGTCTTATTCACCACCCTTCTAGGACTAACAATATGTAATATATATATATATATATATATATATATATATATATATATATATATATATATATATATATATATATATATATATATATATATATATAATGTTTGCGTTCGACAATTTTTTATACAGACTACATGTTTTTGTGATCAAAGTTTCAATTTTTTTGTGTAGACAGAGGAGTGCAAGTTGTGTAACATTCAACTTTTTTGGTTAGTTGTGCAATATTTTGTTTTTATACTTTAGTCGTGCATCATTATTTGAAAACTTTTATACAATAACGTGCAACATTTTGAATTTAATTCAAGTATTTTCTTTGTAATAGTTCTTCTTTGTATGTTTGTTTGATTCAAAATTCTTTTCAATTATTCAACTGTATTTTCATCCAAAAAGATATATTTCAAATATAATAAACACTTATATAATATTTCCACACCTATATCAAATTATTTTTAGAGATGTCGAATCCCCTAATCACATCACATTGTATCTCCATCCCCGCTCCTTCTTATGTGCAACCTAACTTATTGTTTTATACATAACGATGTATAGTCCTTGTTCATTTCTTGGTGCGGGTTGAACCTTCTTATGACTATGTAAACAAGGTTACCTCAAAATTTTGTAAAGCGATACTATTATAGTGTTTGTAAGCTTGGGATAGGGTTAACAACTGAGGTTGGGTATTTTTTTTAATAAGAATATACTACAAATAAAGCCAAAGAGGCGCACCATAGAGGAAGGAGGGAGTCGGTCCTTTATACATTGTTTATATGTTGAATATAATTACTTTGAGTATCATTACAGAAGATTCAGGCAAGTTTAGGGTTGTGTTGGTAAGAAGACCAAACTGGGATAATTCCTTATGGTAGCAATGTGGATTGCTATTTGGACAAGAGAGGGTTGTAATTTAAAAATACTTTCTTGTAGAAAGAGTTTATTTAGATAACGCTCGACACGTTTTTTGTCCTTTATGGTCCAAATCAACTTTGTTAGATATTTGGGAGTAAATTTGTTTTTTTACACCACTATAGATTACAGTTACGGTTAGTCACCTCCAGATGGTTCAATTTTTTTAATCCATGTTGAATGTTCAATGACTGGGGGTTCGTATGCTTAGTTAGGTTATTTGAAAGAATTCTTATTGCTAGAAAATATATTTTATTTTGGAATTGGATGAGGTAGATTACTTTTATTTTTTAATTTAATGATATGCAAGTGTTCATTTAGGGTACACATTATTTTTTGTCTGACCCTTATTTTTGTTGTAAATACTTGAATGATTGGATAATGTAAATAGTGTGAGATTTAATAAATATTGTATCAAAACAATTTCAAAAAATCCCATTAACGTATTTTATATCTAGTTAAACAATTTTTATATGAGTAATGCTGGATATCACCCCAAATCGTATCACCCTTTTATCGCTGTTGGAATTATGCCCTAGCCCCGATCGTCATGTAATGAATTGAACACAAGTGTTTACTGTACACGATAATAGTTATCCGTACAGTAGTGATTAAGGGAATTTTTTTCTTGAATCTATGGCAAGCTTTTATGTTTATGGTACTCATTTATATAACATAAAGGCAGATCCTCGATTAAGTTACGAACTAGATATCATAAGGTGTTATGATAATGAGAATATAGCTCATAAGATTTAATCTAAAATTGTTCTTAATCGTAGGATCATCGAACTAGGACCTCGATGATCCGGTTAGATTAATATGTAGCTAACGAGTATTTATCGGATAAATATCGGTAGTTCTCGTTTACCGAGTTAGGTACATAGATAATGCACATAGAGATGTGATTATCGAACCGACTAAAACTAGAGATTCCTAACGGTTAGTTACCTTGAACTGTCAAGTAGGTTAATCTCTAGAAGGAATTTTATTCTTGTAATCCTTTGACCTTAGATCATCACTACTGTTGTGTATATGCTTGTTGTGTTTTGATACTGGACTACTAGTGTGTCACAATGCTAGTCGAAAGGATATTGGACACGACTAAGTATATATGTTCCTAGGGATGAGTCAAGATGGAATCTATCAACTCTAGGTAAAGAGTTTGAGCTCTACGATGTCATAAGAATATAACGATTGTATCAAATCCTTGGCCAAGGTGATGAAATGAATGAAGAAATGAGTTTCTTAGGTCATTCGTCAATCGTTGATAATCGACATGTAACGTACTTGATTTTCTAATGGGATTTGACAGATATACCATATCCCAGGACGATCCGGAGCTGTAAAGATAGAGGGATTACGTGTATAATCCTTTACCGGGTTCTTTGTACAGAGTTACTTCACGTTATCCAGTCGTTGGGGAGTGTTGTTAGACGCCAACCTCGATTAGTAGATAACTAAGTTAACTACTACCGGTTTAACGATGAACCCACGTAGTCGCACACTAACGAGTGCATTGATCTTGCTTCATGTTATTGATTGATTTTTATTATCGGATAATAGATATTAATTAATTATGTACTTGGAATATTAGTATATTAATATGCTAGCACAAATTAATATTCTAATACGAGACCAAATTTAGAGAAAAAAAAGGAGAGAAAAGGGAAAAAACTGATAGGTTCGTGGATCAAACCACGTACTTATAGTAGTGTGAAATGTGTCACTAACCGCTGGGCTAGTCAAGTCATTTGTATAATGTAAGAGGTCCAGGTAGACTAGATTATTAAGATAATCAATTCTCATTATACGTTTATGACTTTTCATCTCCTACCTTTTCATTTTCTCTCTAAAAGTTATTATATGATAATAAGTTATCATTAGAAAAAAATAATAATTTTACCATCAGTTTTCTCTCAAGAATAAACATAGAAAACAAAAGGTCTCTCATTGTCTCTAAGTCAGAATTCGATTCTGAAAGCAATGATTAAAGCTCGGTGTGCACAGCGTGGAGGCTTCAAGTTTTTGAAGCTGGGATTAAGTCTTTCGATTCTCATATAAATCCAAAAAGGTACACAATCGAATTCCGCTTTAAATTCTAGTCGCACTAGATTGATTATAGGATTGCAATATTACCTTTCCGCTGCGTATATTTGATATTACAGGTATAGCGATTCCTTCAATTGGTATCAGAGCCAATTGTTGCGATTTAGATATTTAAACATGTTATTATTTGATAATATATGATTTTTGTTCTAAGGGTTTATACAAAAAATAAATTATTTTGTATTAGAATAAAATTATATGAGATATGATTTTATTGTTCATCTGATTATAATGTATATCGGATGATTTTTGGATTATAAAGTTTTTTTTTATTTCAATTGTTGATAAAAAGAGAAAAAAATTTCATGTTCGTCATAAACAGTGGTGCTGTAACGTTTGTGATTGTGTTTTCTTAAGTATTTTATTTTATGTGATGAATGAAAGAAAAGAAAAATTATTCATGAAGCTAACAGTATGTGTTTGACCACCTCAATGTTTTTTGTTCGAAAACCATCGTATTAATCCACTGCTATATGGGTCCTTCAATTGTTGATTGATTTTGATAAAAGAAAAAAGGAGTATTTCTTTTCAACAGCCGCCGTTTGCATGTGCTGTGTGATGGAGAGTAGTAATTTTGATATGGTGATCATTCAATAGAAAAGAATTGGAGAGGTGTTTCCTATTCTTTTGTTTGTTATATATAATGATTTTTATATAAATATTTCTTTTGATTGAATGTTGCATTTATTTTGATAAGTTGTTCATTTATAACAAAAGAAAGCATTTATGAGGAATTGTTTCTCATTCCTTTTTGTTAGTTGTATAAAAAAAACTTTTTATATAAATTCTTTTGATTGGAAAATTGGTGTGATTTTTCTTTATTTATTATTTTCGGTAATTGAAAAAAAAATGAGAACTTATCATGGTCTTTACAGTAGTGTTGCTTTTGAAAAAAAAAATGTGTTGCTGTGTTTTTCTTTAGAAAAATTCATAGTACAACCATTCATTAATATATTTAGTAAAATATATCTTTGTAATATATATAGATGATATATATATTATATTTGATATTTTTTTATTATTGATATTTGATTCGTTTTTTTTTAAAGTAAAAATAACTTTACGAAACTGTAAGACCTGTACCGAATGAACATATCCATCATCCAGTTATTTTGTTTATTTGTTCGATATCCGTTGGTTGCTCTTGTCACACCGTGTTTGAACGCTGCTTCCACTCCAAAGTTTAGAATTTTGAGTTCTAAATTTTTCCACTTGATTATTAAAATTATTGAGTTTATAAAGACGAAATATGAGATATTTCGTGAGACTTATCCAACACAGATAGAGTTTCTAGTTTGTTAAGTTTACAAGTTTTGATCTGACTTCCAGGTGGACTTGTAGTTCGAGTACAAACTATAAACACTCTAGGTTGTTGATAATAGGATTAAATTATTGATTTTAAGTTTTTAGTCTGGACTACCCAGAGGATGTGAGATTGATAATATTCAATTATAGGATTGATCAACTCAACAAAACTAAATAGAAACGACCTGACTACCAGGGGGCTAAATAGTTTTGAGTCTCTTATTTTATATGATAAAATAGGTAACGTACCACGCTTTGATTATGAGTGAGAAACGACCTGACTACCAGGGGGCTTATTCATGTTTTAAAGTTAGCATTATTCGCTTTAATTATGCGTGAGAAACGACCTGACTACTAGGGGGCTCATTCCTGTTTTAAAGTGTCCAATTATATATCTCTTAGATAATAGTCCATGTCTTTGACAGTTATATAATAGTGTTCTTAAAACATTGTTTCCTATACCTTCCAATGATTAGATTTCTCAGTATTTCTGCTAAATCACTTCTCAAATCATCCCTAGTTGGTTAGGTAATCTCAAGGATTATGACTGCAACTTGAGAGTCTTTCTTATGCACATGAAACTCATTGATATGTTAAATGAGTTGTTGACTTAATTATCTCTTGAGGATGCATAGAATGTATGTGATGCATGTCTAAAGTAATAAGAACTTAGTAATGGTACTAAGTTTATATTCTTGTATCCATGAGTTATGAACTCCAAAAGATATTTTAAGCATGATATTCCCATGATTCCTTAAGTATCTTTAGAAGATGTATAAGTAACTTAGTATGACCTTTAGATACCAGTTATCTAATACCAAGAAACGAGGTAAGGGTATTAATGGAAATTGTTTCCGTAATTTCTTGAACTTCTATTAATTACTCGAAAAGGGTATTGGATACTCGTAGTAGTCTAGGAATATGCAAAATGTTGCATACTCTAAAGATTAATAGACAAATAAGAATAAGAGAAGTTAAATTATAATTTTGGTAATGGAGCAATTGTTGCAACCACAATTGTAATAACTAATTCTTTAAAGATGCATATGGCAAAACATATTGTAAGAAAACTGTTTTTGTTCGTAAACTTGTTTTGCGGAAAAAAATGGTTATTTGATCATAAGATAGTTATGGTGTATTAATGACAATGGAGTTTTTCATAGTGATGAATTACACCCCACTGGATACTTACAATATGGTGATATAATTGCCTAAAGTAACTACATAACAGTGTTAGAATTGTTTCTGGTCATAAATCAAAATAGATAATCGTACTAATCAAACCTTATCTTTGGTGTTATAGTCTAAGTCATAAATTGTGAGAAAAAGTTTACTAGTTTCACAAGGAAGATTTCCTTGAAGAATGTGACTTTGAATCATATGAAACTTGTGAGACTTATCTCAATGAAATATGACTAAATCTCATCTTGATGAAAATGGAGACAATGTTAATGAGTTCTTTGTCCACTATATATTGATGTATGTGGCCAGTCTAATCTTTAGCCAATGATAGATATTCTTACTTCATCGCCTTCACAAAATATATAACAGATATATATATATATATATATATATATATATATGTGTGTGTGTGTGTGTTTACCAAATGTAACACCAATATAAATAATTTGAAATGTTCAAATTACTATTGAGTGAAGTTGAAAGCAAGTATATAAGAGTATGAAGGAAGTAAGATATCAACCTGTATAGGTGAATATCTTAGCAATGAATTAATAGATTATCTATGACAAAATTAGATTTTGTCTCAGAGATTCACTAGGTTTTAAATATTCCTATGGGATTATGTTTTAAAGTCAATTGCATATTTAGTGAACTCTTAGGTCCCACTAAACAGTCGATGATATCCATATGTGGTATGGAGATGATATAAATCAAACCTTAAAATGTAGAATTTGAAATGTTTGATTTATACTAAACGACTTATAATGGCTAAGCTTGAGTTGATATCTTTCAAATATAGATTTGTTGGATACCCAAAGAAATAATATTTCCACACCATTCTGAACACAAAGGGTTTGTGGTAAGGCAGACAACCTTTATAGATTGAAATTCCATAGTGAAGGAATTCATAATGTGGAAATAGATCATAATGAAATAAAGATTTCAGAGTTATTTATACAAGCTAAAGAGCATCTGATGCATGCCAATCTTTCTTTCCTTGATGAGTTAATAGTTTCTTTTAAGGTTCAAGTCTCACACTTTGAGGAATTAGGGACGATTAATGAACCTTTCTTGGAAAAAGGAAGTTAACAAATCAAGAGAAAGAAGAATTTATTGTACACAAGCCTCCTATAGGTTATATAGATATCATCATACACCAAATCAATTGTAATAATGGTGATAGTTTGATGAGGAAATCATATGGATGAAAACCCCATCAAGTGATGATCCAAAATCCCTATGAAGAGGCTATGACTAGTCTAGATAGTGACAAGTGTTTGAGAACCATAGAATCTGAATTAATATTTATAAGGATCAACAAAGTATAGTACTTTGGTTGAATATTTAATATATATAAGATACATTTATAGTAAATGGGTGTTAGGAAAATGAATGGAGTAGACGGTAAGGTAGAGACCCATATCGTCCTTTTAATTGCTAAGCGTTTAAATCAAAAGGAAAACATCAGTTTTGGTGAATTCCTTTTGTCATAGTAATGCTTAGTTCGTTTCAGATTAGTAACTACATACTATTATTTTGAGATATGGTAATATCATGTGAAAAATAGTTTTCACTAAATGGGAGTTTATGACGTCTTTAAGACCAATCCTAAAGGTCTAATATTTCCATTTACTCATAATAAAATATGTAAGTTCCAAAATCCATTTAATGGGTTCAGCAAATGTCACTAAGTTGGATTATATTCTTTTATACAATCAAATAGTTTGATTTTATGATTTTAGAATAAGAGTCATAAGAGTACAAAGGACTAGTGGGAGTACACTTATCTTCCTAATGTTATATGTAGATGACATATTATCACATAGGGATTTTATATACCAACCAAGCAATTAACCAAGTTTTTGATTGTTAAATAGTTCTCCAAGAAATATTTAGGATAGTAGCTTATATTCTTTGAATTGGGATCTACAGAGATAGATCAAAGAAGCTACTTGACCTATATCAATCTTACTACATTTATACTTTTTTAGACGTATCGCATGAAAATTCCAAGAGTATCTATTCGACAATAGGCTTTGGAGTTACTCTTAATGTTAGGGTTTGTTCTAGGACCCTAAAAGTAAGAGAATGAATGTGTATAGTCCTATTTGTTAAAACAATAAGGATCTATCTAACACACCATGAAAAATGTATAAGACCTAAAGTACACTACACGCTAGGAGTAGCGAGTTGGTATGAAGGTAACCTTGATGAGGAATGTTGGAAAGTAGTAAAGGCTATCCTTAAGTACTTAAGAAGTACTAAGGACACATTCCTCATATGTGGAGAATATAAGCTGAAGCTAATTGAGTATATAGATGCTTATTTTGCTTCAAACGTGGATGATAGCAAATCAAAATATGGTTGTGTCTATATAGAGGAGAAGTAAATTGGAATAGTTCCAATCAAGACACTGTAGCAGATTTCGGTTACTAGAAGTAGAATACATAGTAGCATAAGATGCAACTATGCCAGTGGTTTGGATAAAATAGTTCTTTATATATACATAGTGTGGTTTCACAATGTAGATATTGTTTCTTTATACGATGACAATATTTGAGATATTGTATGATTAAAGAAACCTAGAATAAACTATAGATCCAAACATATTCTGCAACAGTACCGCTTGATTCGAGATATAATTGAACATGAAGATGTTCACATTCAATAGGTAGGAGAAGGAACACGGTGTATATCTATTCATCTAAGTTGTCTATCAGAAGAGTCTGATGAGAACAAACTGTTTATGAATTATGGTACTTGAATGATTGGGTCTAGGCCAAGTGGAAGATTGTTGGAATTATGCCCTAGCCCCGATCGTCTTGTAATGAATTGAACACAACGATAATAGTTATCCGTACAGTAGTGATTAAGGGAATTGTTTTCTTGAATATATGGCAAGCTTTTATGTTTATGGTATTCATTTATATAACATAAAGGCAGATCCTCGATTAAGTTACGAACTAGATATCATAAGGTGTTATGATAATGAGAATATAGCTCATAAGATTTAATCTAAAATTGTTCTTAATCGTAGGATCATCGAACTAGGACCTCGATGATCCGGTTAGATTAATATGTAGCTAACGAGTATTTATCGGATAAATATCGGTAGTTCTCGTTTACCGAGTTAGGTACATAGATAATGCACATAGAGATGTGATTATCGAACCGACTAAAACTAGAGATTCCTAATGGTTAGTTACCTTGAACTGTCAAGTAGGTTAATCTCTAGAAGGAATTTTATTCTTGTAATCCTTTGACCTTAGATCATCACTACTGTTGTGTATATGCTTGTTGTGTTTTGATACTGGACTACTAGTGTGTCACAATGCTAGTCGAAAGGATATTGGACACGACTAAGTATATATGTTCCTAGGGATGAGTCAAGATGGAATCTATCAATTCTAGGTAAAGAGTTTGAGCTATACGATGTCATAAGAATATAACGATTGTATCAAATCCTTGGCCAAGGTGATGGAATGAATGAAGAAATGAGTTTCTTAGGTCATTCGTCAATCGTTGATAATCGACATGTAACGTAGTTGATTTTCTAATGGGATTTGACAGATATACCATATCCCAGGACGATCCGGAGCTGTAAAGATAGAGGGATTACGTGTATAATCCTTTACCGGGTTCTTTGTACAGAGTTACTTCACGTTATCCAGTCGTTGGGGAGTGTTGTTAGACGCCAACCTCGATTAGTAGATAACTAAGTTAACTACTACCGGTTTAACGATGAACCCACGTAGTCGCACACTAACGAGTGCATTGATCTTGCTTCATGTTATTGATTGATTTTTATTATCGGATAATAGATATTAATTAATTATGTACTTGGAATATTAGTATATTAATTTTCTAGCACAAATTAATATTCTAATACGAGACCAAATTTAGAGAAAAAAAAGGAGAGAAAAGGGAAAAAAGTGATAAGTTCGTGGATCGAACCACGTACCTTTAGTAGTGTGAAATGTGTCACTAATTACTGGGCTAGTCAAGTCATTTGTATAATGTAAGAGGTCCAAGTAGACCATATTATTAAGATAATCAATTCTCATTATACGTTTATGACTTTTCATCGCCTACCTTTTCATTTTCTCTCTAAAAGTTATTATATGATAATAAGTTATCATTAGAGAAAAATAATAATTTTACCATCAGTTTTCTCTCAAGAATAAACATAGAAAAAAAAAGGTCTCTCATTGTCTCTAAGTCAGAATTCGATTCTGAAAGCAATGATTAAAGTTCGGTGTGCAAAGCGTGGAGGCTTCAAGTTTTTGAAGCTGGGATTAAGTCTTTCGATTCTCATATAAATTCAAAAAGGTAGACAATCGAATTCCGCTTTAAATTCTAGTCGCACTAGATTGATTATAGTATTGCAATATTACCTTTCTGCTGTGTATATTTGATATTACAGGTATAGCGATTCCTTCAATCGCCTCGTAGGTGGATTGTTAATGGACATATCATATAATTTATCTTTCCTGATTTATCATTTTCTCTTTATTTTATGATTGGTCCACTTAGGAGGCGATAAAAATGTGATGTGATTTCGGTTGATATCCAGCATTACTCTTTTTATATTTGTCAAAAAACCATTTTTTACTCTTTCTTAGGCTTATGTTATATACTTAAAATACCCAAACATTGCATGTCTTTTTTTCTTTTTTATTGGAAAACATTGCAAGAGTAAATAAACAAATTATATAACATAATTTGAACTGGAAACTAAATCCAATTCAAGAAAATAAAATCTAAAATATAAAATAGGAAATTTATTTCAATCAACACATACATAATTAGTTGTCCAAAAAATCGCACACACAATAACATATAATAGTACTTCTGTTTTCATCTAACATGCAAACAAAAATTAGGAACTTTGCTTGAAAAATTTGTAACGAAGCTATCCCAACAAAAGAAAAAAAAGAAATGTTCCACGACAAAATGTAAAATGGTGTGAGAAAGAGGATGAAACAATCAAACATCTATTCCTTAAGTGTCCTTTTAGCATCGCGGTGTGGGCTGAGTCTCCCTTACAAATTAAGATTTGTTGAGAGCATGAGTTGAAATTGCTACTACTTGTGCCCATTGCTTCACTTTACTCTTTCTAGTTTCAGGATCATCACCTACATTAATCTGAAATAAAAGAATATCAAAAACTTAAATAATTATCACAAAATATATAATAAAACAAATACAATCATTTAGAAATATCCCTGCTTTGTCATTTATAATATAAAGTCTAAGTGGATTAATTACATATGATTTATGATTGTTGTCATTCTTTTGATAAATTCTTTCCTTTTCTCTGTTTTCAATTTAAAATTAAAGTAAGAATACTTGTAATCAACTATAGTAGAGATTTACATTCATTAATAATTCATCAACTAACATAATTACAAACTCTAAAATTATTAAAAATATCAATTTTAAAAGAAAATTTTGTTAAAAATAGTAAATATCTCAAATTAAATTAGGTATATATGGTATTAACTATACTAAGTTGGAAAGATTTAATCAAAAAATGTTTTAATATTTTTATAAAAAATATATTTTAGTTGACTCTTTTACACTACAAATTATCTTTTAGATTTTCTATTTTTTGAGACAGTAAACTATTTAGAATGGCTCTATTCCACTACACATATAAATCATTATTTATTTTGCGATCTAAAGTTAAGAATCTCTTGAATACGAGTAACAAAGATTAATGATAATGAAATTTTGTTATTTCAAGAATTATTTAAGTGACTATTAAAATCTGAGTCCCAAATAAGGAATAACCAATAGATTAAGGAGCATTTAAGAATATTTACCTAATATGTAAATTCAATCAAATTAGACATATCATAATAAAGGTTTAGAGTAAAACAATCTCAACTGAAAAAATATTTTTTTGATTTAAATAAAAGTTTAATTACTAGCTTTGAATATCTTTCCACAAATGAATTCTGAAATTTCCACCAAGGTATTACTAAACGTTTAGAGTAGTTCTTTTGTTGAAACAAGCTTATCGTATATCAAATTAAAGTTTATTATATTAAAAAGAGAAAAAATCTTGAATTATCCTTAAACTATAACTGGTTTTGAAATCTGAACAATAGAAGTATGAACTATTATGTTCGTTCGCCCTTAGTCACATTTGGATGATTTCAGATAAGGGGCTAACGTTAACAAAAATTAATTAATTTACTGACTATATAAGAGACAATAAAAATTCGGATCCAAACAAATAATGCTTAATAGTTAGGGACCATTTAGTAAATTGTATAAAATAAAAGTGATACGAATTTTTAATAATTTACCTGCATTAATGATCGTGTTGATCTCTGATTTGGGCGGTGTATGAGTTGGATCACCATCATCACTACCATTAGCTCTGGTGGTACGCTCAGTAACTTCCGTAGAAGTGGTATTTGATAAACTCCGATTGATAGAAGTATATAAGGTTAACGCGGGGAAGGTCTTGGACAGTTTAGGGTCCAACTTGGTTGCGTCAAAACGGAAACCTAACTCGAAGCATGCCCGCAGCTCTTCGATGTCGTCATCGGTCACGACCATGCTATGGCCACGACGGAGACGGTATTTTAATCGGCGTCTACGCCATAAGGCATCACGACTTGTATCTTGTGACCAAGTTTTTTGTATCAAAAGTGATGCTCGACGTGGCCGGCATTGATTTGCCTTCAAAGTTCGACCAACTGACGGAGAGGAGCCGCTATTGCCACTTTTGGGTTTCAAGCTCATGGTTGAGAGGAGTGAGGGGGATGGTTCTTTGGGTGTGTTTGAAACCAGAGAAGTAGTAGATACGATGGAACTGATGTTAGCAACTCTTTTTGGTGAGTCCATGATAGAGAAGTGACAGACGGAGATGTCTTTTTTTGGGTGGTCTAAGGAGGTTTAGAGCAATGAGTTCGGTGAATAGGTGATGATGTATTTATTTTTGGATGTTTGAGGATGTTATTAGCTATTGTTTATTACATTTTAGAGATACTTAGATGTTTTTAAATTATATTTTGAGAGAGATAAAGTTGCATTGGTCCCACCATTTTTTTAATTTTATTTTGAGAAAGATAAAGTTGTATTGGTCCCACCGTTTAAATATTATATTTGTCGATAAATGCATATCTCGTATTTTTTAGGTGAGAAACAAAAAGTAAAATGGAAAAAAAGTAAAAAGTATCACTTAAATTTGAAAAACAACCAATAAAATTATATCAAATATTCGAGACAGTTGTATCCCACGTTTTACATATTGAATTTTGTTTTTGAGTTAGAATAATATAATTATATATTTTTTTATTAGGTGTTGTTTTTTGAAGTTTAATAACCCATTATTAAAAAATAAGGAGTTTTAAAAAATATATTTCATATTAGTTTTACTTTTTATTAGTTTATCAACCTAAGGGCACGTTTGTTAGAGCTTATTTTAGAGTAAAAAATGCTTTTAGAATAACATTTAAAATTTGAAAATATTATTAAATATAATTTTGAAATCTAGAATCACTTTAGGTATTTTTTTAAGAAGCACTTATTTGGTGTTTTTCCTTAAAGTGCTTTTCTGGGTTTAAAACACTTTTTAACCTCTAGAAGCACTTTTAAGTGCTTTCGAAAAAAAGTACTTCCTAACATGCACTAATATGTTAGAATAAATAATATTGAACTTTATTTACTAGTATATTTGAAGGAAGAATAATAAATATGTTTTTTTAGCAAGGAACTTTGATTTTCAGTATAATTTAATAACTAATGATGTTATTTTTATATTATAATTTCATGTAATTGTTATTTCCTTTGTTGTATTCTAATTAGTCTAAAATTTATTAGAATGGACGTGGTGTAAAAGTTGTTGCGAGTTTATTTTTTTGGAGTCCAAGAAGAAGTGAGTAAAATCTCAAGGTGATACTCTTTTTTAGGCTAGTTTAACGATTTCCTATATGTGTTTACGTAAGTGGTTGTTATTACATTCCGAAAGATACATTGAATGTTGAACGTTGTTATTGGTCCCACAGTGTGCACATTTTTGTCGATAAAAGCTTATTTCGTCTATTTAGGTGACAAACAAAAAAGAAATAGAAAATAAAAAATTAATGTCAATAAATATGAAAAATATTACAAGGATTAAAAGAACAACCATATCATGATATATTGAATATGCAGACCAGTTTTATCCCATGTTTTACATATTAATTACGCATTTGTATATTTCTTTATCGGGCATTACTTGCTAAAAGATAGCCGTTTATTTTAATCAACACCACAAACCTTGGACATATTTCTTATTGGGCATTGTCATAGTCAATATTGATTATGAGATACATCGCATACTTTTTTTTTACGAAAATGAGTAAAAAGGCATATATGCCATTATATATGTGTGTTTGTGTGCGCGTTTAATGGCGTATCCAGAAATAAAAATGTGACTAGGTTTGAAATTTAAAGAAAATTCGAGAAAATTAAGCTTACTTTTCTCATTATATAAAAATGATATGAAATAAGAATATCGTGAATTATAATTAAAAAATTTAAAAAAATCATTTGTTTTAATCTATATTTTGTATTAAAATTTTAATTTTGATATAATAAACATTCAAGAAAAATTATATAAAAATAAAATAAAGTTACCAAAATAAAAATATAATTTCGTATTCGTATATTTCTTTTCCATATATAAAAAAAGTAACTTGAAATAAAAAATAAGATATATATAAATATTTATCAAACAAAAAAATTAAATAAAAATTATATAATCTCTATAAATAAAATATTCTATTACAAAAAAATTATTGAATTAACCTTATTTTAACATTTTTCTGTTAAATAATTATCAATATTAAAAATTAGAATTAAAAAAAAGTTAGAAATTTAAAATAATTAAAAAATTAATTAATAATTATTAATGTTTTTATAATAGTTTCAGACTAATAAAAATGATTTTTTCCTAAAATTTGAGGATGGGCTTGAGCCAATCCATTGCTAACGTGGCTTCACCACGGTGTGTGGGTCAGATTTTAACCTCAAGCCCTAATGTTTAATTCAATATAAAGTATCTTTCTAATCCCTAAAGTTTCTATTATATGTTAAAGTTGTTTCAACTTTATTTATTATAGATATTCACAAGGTAAAGATATGATGTAACTCTTTATACTAGTCTCCTAATTATAAATTATAGGATGCAAAAATAATTACATGACTTTGATAGACCAAATCTATACACGAGGTTGATTAAGGTTCCATAAATTATGAAATATCCACCATTTCAACTATAGATCGGGAACAAGGTCCTCAATTATGCCCGACTTTTCTTGATCAAAGATAAATCATTAGATATATATATAAAGCGCAAAGGATATCAAGAGAATCATTACAAGCTTCAGATAAAATATTAAATCGTAACCTTGTTCAACATACGTGTACAACTTGTTGATATCAATCTACATCTTGTTAAGAACACTTAACATAATCAACCAATTAGAGTACTCTCGAGTTATAGGGAGTCCCATATACCTAATGAACTGCACTAGGATAGATATAACTCATGCAATAAGCAAGATAAGTAGTTTTATAAATAATTTAGGTAAGAACCACTAGATTCCTATTATAAGAGTTGTAAGATATTTAAGATACACTATGAACAAACTCATGTTATACACAATAAGTCTAGTTGTAGTAGAAGATACATCATTGCAAAATGGATATCAAACTCCATAGACTCAAAATCCACAAGTGAATTCGTCTAAATGAAAGGGGGAGCAACTATGATTTGTTAATTTATAAGCAAATGGGTATATCCAGATCCACCAAGACTTTTGAGTTTATATCTTTAGAAAAAGTTGCCAAGGAAGGCGAGTGGCTTCAGATTTTCTTGAAGGATATTTCTAGTTGCAAAAAACTTGTGTCAACCATCTACATACACTGAAATGGTTAGAATTCCATTTGGTAGGGCACTAACTAAAATGTAAGAAGAGTAAGTCTAGACATATATGTCGTAGACACAATACCGCCTACTAACTACGCCCAGACATAGTTATTACAATTAACTACCTTTGATTAAAGGATAATTAGCAGTTCCACTAACCAAAGGTAAACAAAGATATTTGTCAAAGGAAATGGGTCTTATAACTATAAAATCAAACTTTCCATAATGGGACCCCTACATAGGAGAATAAAGCTCCCACAATCTAGGTTAAGAAGAATTCTAAAAAATGAAACTTAAGCTCGGTGCGACACGCTATGGGAGGCCTTATAAGACCATTCCTAAGAAAAGTAGGCAATGCTACATGTAAACGTGAACGATACGATATGCTTTTAATATTTTTTGTATATTTATAAGATTAAGATATAGTATTGAAGAATACTCTTAACAAGAGACCACATATATGAATAGCGTTTACGAGCATGAGTTTACACTCATATAACGTTCTCACTCAAACCCTTTGATGCGCTAGTTAGCATCCCCAAGTTAACCCAATCTATACTAAGATGATTTCAGAAACTTCCACTTTGCCGGGTATGTTTGTTCTTTCTTTATTTTTTTCTTTTTCTTTTATTTCTTTTTCTCAAAAATTGAAGACAGTAGAAACCGGGTTCCTGGATTCTACTGACTTGAGAATCTTATTTCGCTTTCTCGTTTTTTTTTCAATCCCGGTAAAGGGTTACAGTTAACAATATCATCTGAATTTTCTTTTTGTGCCTCAATACAAACACATATTTCTCCCTCCCAATGTAATTTCCCCAAAAGATGGACCACCACCCCAAACTCAAGCTCGAGACATGTCTCAAGATCGTGATTCAAGTGCGGGTCATTTTGGAAATGCCTAATAAACTAAGGGGATATGGGCTTATAACATGGCTACAAACGAAAAGGCTTTAAGGCTCAAAATTGGGCTAAGGCGGATAATATTAATACAAGGGATAGAAAGCTAAAAGGTTTCAAATGGCTATCAAAGAACTGCCCCTATCATTTTCCTAGTTACATGGTTCGTCTCTAGTTCATATCTAAGTGGGTTCTCTACTAATTTAGATCTCACATTCCACACACCAAACATTTTCCTTAAGTACGAACTTACTTCTTTTGCATTGTTTGTTAATTCTTCCTATCCAATATCTATGTTTGCATGCAATTAAAGTGTGTTTTATATTAATTCCTAAAGTACACTATTTACTATCATTGATTTATCAAAAGTATTCTTAATGGGGACATTTAAAAGCTTCTACAGTGAAACGCAACTCCTAATTAATTTTATTGAAAGCGATAAAACACATAACACATAAAACAGGGATGAAGCAACGAATCCCACCCCAAACTCAAAAATGAATCGTGTCCCCACAACTCGAAAAAGACTCAACGCAATAAAATAATATACACTAAATGAGAAATGAAAGAAAACATATCTTAACCAGCGCGTGGCTAGTCATCGGTGTTGCGTGAACTCTATCCTACGTAAGTAAACCATAGGTGGCGTGTTGCATAGTGTGCTCACCCCCATTATCATGTTCCGGAGGAGTTCTATCTCTTTTGTAACGTTCCCTAAAGTAGCAATCATCTTTTCTTGATTCTCTTTCAACACTCAAATCTCTTCCTCTAACCCATTATCAGTATGTATCTTCTTCTTTGGTGGAGGAGCTCTAGGGTTCTTAATTGGATGGGTTGCTTCATTGTGGGCGTTGTCAATGGAATTTAATGTCATTGCGTCCCCCTCTTCGGACGCGTCAATCTCTTCGTTCCTTCGCGGTATTTTTGCGTCTAGATATAAGGTAGTGATAGTACAAGGAAACTTGAGGTTTTGTTGAGTAGTAGGGATTTTCTCAAACTCCATTATTGTCTCGTAAATAACACGCGCAACATCCATCTCTCGATTTTCAACAATGTTCTTAATAAAAATAACATGCTCCTTCTTCAACTCGGAAGTGTGATTAATACCAAAGAATGTAGGTACTATGAATCTAGACCATACCTTAGCACAAGGTACCAAAACAACTACTATAAACCTGCCCACCATATCTCTCACCAATCGGAATAGTGTGTTTCCCACGAATCAAAACTGTTTCCCAAAGAGATTCTCACTCAAAAGAAGGGTAATTTAGCGTTTCGAAATAAAGACAAGGACCAGTAAATTCGGGGAGTTTCAAGGCTTTGCGAATAAGTTCAACTGATAGGGGTAATACCTTTTTACGGACGATAATTGCTTGTTTATTCGAAAAGGCTACTCCTTCATAGAAATCACGGACGAAGGTGGGGATAAATGTAAGCTTCCTCTATCTCAATTCAGTCCACCCAAATTTATCACAAGTAGTTGCATAACTCTTAAATTCGCTAGTCATAATGCCAGAAGGGAATTTTTTCTCAATACCAAACTTCAAGAATTTAATTCGATCACAAACCTGTTCATCCCAAGGTGTGAATGCTCTCTTTGGTTTGTGTGCAATAGCTTTTCTTCCCGGCAACGGCGCCAAAAACTTGGTTGTCCTTATTGTGTTCTAAAATAATGCAATAAGTAAAGAGAACCACAACCGCAAGTGTACGGTTGTCCCAAGTAATAATAGTGATAACAGATTCGTTCTCAGGGACGGATTGGTTGACTCTAATGCTTATCAAGTAGTGTTTAATTGCACGGAAAAAGCTGATAAATGATTATAAGTTTGTTTGGTTGTTTTTCTAATAATTAAGACAATAATTAAAAAGACTAAAATAATGCAAATATAAAGCTAGACGCAAGTAAAAATAACTGGACGCAAGATATTAGAGGTAGTACTCGAGCAACGATAGGATTTCACCTAAATCTAATCATTCCATGTATTGTTTAAGGGACAAATTCGGTAATTACTATTGGTCGGGATTCAAATATCTCCTTACCCCCGTCAGGGTGGACTAAGGAGCTCTTCTCAGGTGCTACAAACCCCGTCAGGGTGAATATAGTCCACCTTTGACTGATTCAAGTCTAACTACTCAATTGGCCGTAAGATTAATCAAGCCTGTCAAGGTCAAATAATTTATATCCTACTTTCGTTAATTAGTTCCGTACCTAGACCCCCCGTCAAGGTGATCCAATTGCCACTTATTGGAATAGCCTACGTACTAAGTCCTAATATTGAGTCACGAATTCAATAAAAGTAAATAAATTTAAATTAAGGAAAAATAGTGAATACCCAATTTGAATTAAATTAAAATAATCCCAAATTCAATAACACAGAATGAAATAAATCATGGTTCAATCCATTACGCGTTCTCAAGTATTGAATGAAATTAGCTCATAATTGGAAAAACTAAGAAAATAAATAAAAAGGAATTCATAATTGTTTTACAGAAAGGAAAATAAGAAACCTAATTAGGAAGATGATTCGGCTGCAAAGTAGAGATATAGACAGTCACCAGCTCCAAACTTCTTCTTTTCCTTGCTTATGCTTCTTTTCTTTTTGTCTGACTTTTGTAAATAATGAATTGTGTGAAAAATAGAAGTCAAAATCCCTATTTATACTTATAAAATCGGACCTGGACCTTGGGCTATAATTAAATGAAATAATAAAGGCCCAAGTCCATTATCTTAGCCCAAAATACCGTAACTGCTCCACCACCTCCACTAAAACAGCTCTAATCAGCTCATTTCAAGCCCGATTTACTTAAATCCAGTTGCTAAAGTTCCGTAACTCAATGGGGCACGTTTTCTCTTCACAAGTCAGTGGCTCAATATTCTCTTAGCTGGCTCGAAATAAGCAATCTTTTGTAACTTTCCAGATTTGCAGCTCTAAAATATCAATTCTTTCGGGATTTGTCTTCACGCTTTGACTCCATATCACGATCTTTGACTTTATTCTCGGATTCCTCTCCTAGCTAGTATTCAAAACCTACAAATATTTCACTAAAATACACAATATTACGCGCAAAAACTTAATAAATTAAAAATACTAAAATCGAAGGAGAGAAATTGGAATATTGCATATTATTACTAAAAGTCTATTAAAATAGTCATATAATCACCTAATTTGATGTCTCCTAAGCATATAAAGTCTATCTCTTTTGTAACGTTCCCTAAAGTAGCAATCATCTTTTCTTGATTCTCTTTCAACACTCAAATCTCTTCCTCTAACCCATTATCAGTGTGTATCTTCTTCTTTGGTGGAGGAGCTCTAGGATTCTTAATTGGATGGGTTGCTTCATTGTGGGCGTTGTCAATGGAATTCAATGTCATTGCGTCCCCCTCTTCGGACGCGTCAATCTCTTCGTTCCTTCGCGGTATTTTTGCATCTAGACATAAGGTAGTGATAGTACAAGGAAACTTGAGGTTTTGTTGAGTAGTAGGGATTTTCTCAAACTCCATTATTGTCTTGTAAATAACACGCGCAACATCTATCTCTCGATTTTTAACAATGTTCTTAATAAAAATAACATGCTCATTCTTCAACTCGGAAGTGTGATTAATACCAAAGAATGTAGGTACTATGAATCTAGACCATACCTTAGCACAAGGTACCAAAACAACTACTATAAACCTGCCCACCATATCTCTCACCAATCGGAATAGTGTGTTTCCCACGAATCAAAACTGTGTCCCAAAGAGATTCTCACTCAAAAGAAGGGTCATTTAGCGTTTCGAAATAAAGACAAGGACCAGTAAATTCGGGGAGTTTCAAGGCTTTGCGAATAAGTTCAACTGATAGGGGTAATACCTTTTTACGGACGATAATTGCTTGTTTATTCGAAAAGGCTACTCCTTCATAGAAATCACGGACGAAGGTGGGGATAAATGTAAGCTTCCTCTATCTCAATACAGTCCACCCAAATTTATCACAAGTAGTTGCATAACTCTAAAATTCGCTAGTCATAATGCCAGAAGGGAATGTTTTCTCAATACCAAACTTCAAGAATTTAATTCGATCACAAACCTGTTCATCCCAAGGTGTGAATGCCCTCTTTGGTTTGTGTGCAATAGCTTTTCTTCCCGGCAACGGCGCCAAAAACTTGGTTGTCCTTATTGTGTTCTAAAATAATGCAATAAGTAAAGAGAACCACAACCGCAAGTGTACGGTTGTCCCAAGTAATAATAGTGATAACAGATTCGTTCTCAGGGACGGATTGGTTGACTCTAATGCTTATCAAGTAGTGTTTAATTGCACGGAAAAAGCAGATAAATGATTATAAGTTTGTTTGGTTGTTTTTCTAATAATTAAGACAATAATTAAAAAGACTAAAATAATGCAAATATAAAGCTAGACGCAAGTAAAAATAACTGGACGCAAGATATTAGAGGTAGTACTCGAGCAACGGTAGGATTCACCTAAATCTAATCATTCCATGTATTGTTTAAGGGAAAAATTCGGTAATTAATATTGGTCGGGATTCAAATATCTCCTTACCCCCGTCAGGGTGGACTAAGGAGCTCTTCTCAGGTGCTACAAACCCCGTCAGGGTGAATATAGTCCACCTTTGAATGATTCAAGTCTAACTACTCAATTGGCCGTAAGATTAATCAAGCCTGTCAAGGTCAAATAATTTATATCCTACTTTCGTTAATTAGTTCTGTACCTAGACCCCCCGTCAAGGTGATCCAATTGCCACTAATTGGAATAGCCTACGTACTAAGTCCTAATATTGAGTCAAGAATTCAATAAAAGTAAATAAATTTAAATTAAGGAAAAATAGTGAATACCCAATTTGAATTAAATTAAAATAATCCTAAATTCAATAACACAAAATGAAATAAATCATGGTTCAATCCATTACGCGTTCTCAAGTACTGAATGAAATTAGCTCATAATTGGAAAAACTAAGAAAATAAATAAAAAGGAATTCATAATTGTTTTACAAAAAGGAAAATAAGAAACCTAATTAGGAAGATGATTCGGCTGCAAAGTGGAGATATAGACAGTCTCCAGCTCCAAACTTCTTCTTTTCCTTGCTTCTGCTTCTTTTCTTTTTGTCTGACTTTTGTAAATAATGAATTGTGTGAAAAATAGAAGTCAAAATCCCTATTTATACTTATAAAATCGGACCTGGACCTTGGGCTAGTAATTAAATGAAATAATAAAGGCCCAAGTCCATTATCTTAGCCCAAAATACCGTAACTGCTGCACCACCTCCACTAAAACAGCTCTAACCAGCTTGTTTCAAGCCCGATTTACTTAAATCCAGTTGCTAAAGTTCCGTAACTCAATGGGGCACGTTTTCTCTTCACAAGTCAGTGGCTCAATATTCTCTTAGCCGGCTCGAAATAAGCAATCTTTGGTAACTTTCGAGATTTGCAGCTCTAAAATATCAATTCTTTCGGGATTTGTCTTCACGCTTTGACTCCATATCACGATCTTTGACTTTATTCTCGGATTCCTCTCCTAGCTAGTATTCAAAACCTACAAACTTTTCACTAAAATACACAATATTAAAAGCTTAATAAATCAAAAATACTAAAATCGAAGAAGAGAAATTGGAATATTGCATATTATTACTAAAAGTCTATTAAAATAGTCATATAATCACCTAATTTGATTCTCCTAAGCATATAAATATAGAACAAAATAGGAGACATCAAGACGCCAAACTCAAACCTTTGTCGTCCCGACAAAGTAAAATTAAAAACAATGGGAGAAGGTGATTACGAAGAAATAGATGCAAATAAATACACCCAAAGCATTTCTAAAATAAACCTCATATAACAAACATTAGGAACTAATATACACGTACACTAATCATGCAAAAATCAAACATAAATAAATTCAATCTTAAAATTAACTTCGCAATGATGGCTATAGGTTGTTCCTCGATCGTTACTCGCTTTGAATGCTCCCCTTAGTATATAACCTATTAACTTACGATGCACCTAGGAATCACGAGGACTTTACGGTTTTAGCGTAGGCTTAGGGACGGTGTGGTATATATATTTGGTAAATTTGAAGTGAGCTTTTGACTCTCTCCTCACTTACCATCAACAAATGTCCACGAGCTTGAGTTTACACTCATATAACGTTCTCACTCAAACCCTTTGATGCGCTAGTTAGCATCCCCAAGTTAACCCAATCTATACTAAGATGATTTCAGAAACTTCCACTTTGCCAGGTATGTTTGTTCTTTCTTTATTTTTTTATTTTTCTTTTATTTTTTTCTTTTTTCTCGAAAATTGAAGACAGTAGAAACCGGGTTCCCGGTTTTGTGAAATCCGGGTTCCCGTATTCTACTGACTTAAGAATATTATTTCATTTTCTCTTTTTTTTTCAATCCCGGCAAAGGCTTACAATTAACAATATCATCTGAATTTCTTTTCGTGCCTCAATACAAACACATATTTCTCCCTCCTAATGTAATTTCCCCAAAAGATGGACCCATCACCTCAAACTCAAGCTCGAAACATGTCTCAGGATCGTGATTAAAGTGCGGGTCATTTTGGAAATGCCTAATAAACTAAAGGGATATGGGCTTATAACATGGCTACAAAAGAAAAGGCTTTAAGGCTCAAAATTGGGCTAAGGCGGATAATATTAATACAAGGGATAGAAAGCTAAAAGGTTTCAAATGGCTATCAAAGAACTGCCCCTATCATTTTCCTAGTTACATGGTTCGTCTCTAGTTCATATCTAAGTGGGTTCTCTACTAATTTAGATATCACGTTCTTGGTGGTCCTTTGTGTGTTCTAAAATAAATGCAATGAATAATCGAACCACAACCGCAAGTGTACGGTTGTCCCAAGTAGTATAACTGATAATACAGATTCGTTCCAAGGACGGGATGGTTGACTACAATGCTTATCTATTAATGATTGATGCACTTATGAAAACAAATAAAAGTAATATGTTTGTTTGGTTTTTGTATTAAAGCTAAATAAATGAAAGACAAATATTAAAATGCAATTAAAAGCTAAGACGCAAGTAAAATGATGTAAAACGCAATATGAGATGTAGCACTTGAGAACGCAAGGATCCTCCCAATCCTATTTCCTAACTTTTGTTGTTTAAGGGCTAAATTGGTCAATTACAATGGTCGGGATTCTAAATTCCTTATACCCCCGTCAGGGTGGACTATAAGGCGATCCTAAAGTGTCACTAGTCCCGTCAGGGTAAATATGATCCACCGTTGGATGATTAAGTTTTATTACCTCATTGGCCATAGAATTAGCTAAGTTCGTCAGAATCAATAGCTTCTATCCTAGATTGAATGAATGGTTCCGTACCTAAACCCTCCGTCAGGATGATCCAATCGCCACTAATTGGAATAGCCTAGATACTAACACCTGTTCCTAGTTCATGACGCTAAAAACAGTAAATATTCTCAATTTATCGAAAAGAGTAAAAGCCCTAATTTAGTTTAATTTAACAGAAACCCAAATTCAACATTCGTTATTTAATAAGATTGGGATTCACCCATTGTTTGTTCTCAAGCACTATGAAAAGCTTAGCTCATATTAAAATGAAATACGAAATTAAATGTAAAGGAATTCATATTGTTTACAAAATTAAAAGATAAGAAAAACCTAATTTCCGGAATCGGAATGACTACGAACGGAGATATAGACTCTCTACAGCTCTTGTAGCTTCTTCTTCTTCCTTCAGTTGCTTCTCTCTGGTGTTTTTTAATCTTGCAGAATGTGAATTGTCTGTAAAATAAAAGTCCAGGGCTGATTTTATAGGTGGAAATTCGGACTTGGCCCTAGGCTTTTAATTAAATGAAATATAAAAGGCCCAAGTCCACTAACTTAGCCCAAAATCCCGTAACTGCTGATATGTCTTCACTAAAACGGCTTTTCCCGATTCGTTATGACTCCGATTGACCTAATTCCAGTTGCTAAAGTTCCGTAACACGATAGGGAGCGTTTTCTCTTCAAAGGTCAGCAGCTAAATCATCGCGTAAGCACCTCGAAATCAGAAATCTATGGCCTGGAAAATGGATTTTCACCTCTAAAAATAATATCTTCGGGATTTCTTTTCAAGTCTTGACTCTATCTTTTGATCTTTGACTTTCTCCTCGGATTCCTCTTCTAGCTAACATCTAAAACCTGTAAACTTTACACTAAAAACACCAATATTACGCGCAAAAGCTTAATAAATAAAAAATGCTAGAAATAAAAGAGGAAAATCATATTATTGCATATTTAGTCCAAAAGTCTATCAAATTGATTAAATAAACACAAAAAATGATGTCTCCTAAGGGTCGAAAATAAGAACAATTAAGGAGATATCAAGACCCCCAACTCAAACCTTTGTCGTCCCGACAAAGCAAAACAAAACAAAACAAGGGGTAGAAGTAAACGCAAGAACAAATAGAAGTTAGCAAATACACCTAAAGCAATTCTTAAGACAAATATCATATAGTAAAACTCTAAGAACTAACATATACATACACTAATCATGCAACATCAAATATAAATAATCTCAATCATAAAATTAAAGTCGCAATGCTTGAAGGTTACACTTGTACTCATCTCTGTATGATGACTATAGGGTGGTCATTAATCCTAACTCGCTTTGAACGCTCCACTTAGTATATTCCCTATCAACAGAATTATAAATTCACTATGCACTTAGGAATCACGAGGTCTTTATGGTTTTAATAATGGCTTAAGGACGGTATGGATATATATTTGGTAAATTTGAAGTGAGCTTTTGGCTCTCTCCTCACTTACCATCAACAATGTCCTCGAGCTTGAGTTTACTCTAAAAAATGTTCTCACTCACCCATTTGACGCGCTAATGTTGCGTCCCCAATGTCAACCCAAATAAAACTAAGATGATTTCCAAAAATATTCCACCTTGCCGAGTTATTTATTCTTTTTTTTTGTTGTACAAGATACCCATGACCATCATTTTGATGTGAAAAGTCATGTCTCTTATAATTTTTTTTTTCTTTTCTTTTTTTCTCTTTTTTTTTTCAAATCTCGGCAAAGGGTTACAAATAATAATATCATCTACATTTTTGTGCCTCAATACAAACACATATAATCCCTTCCCAATGAAAATTCCCAAATGTGGACCCTCCACCCCAAACTCAAGATCAAGACAAGTCTCAGGGTTGTAATTCAAGTGCGGGTCATTTAGTCATGCCTAATAATCTAAAGGATAATGGGCTTATATCGTGGCTACAAAAGAAAAGGCTTAAGGCTCAAACTAGGGCTAAGACGGATAAAATTATAATAAGGGATAGCAAGCTAAAAGGCTTCAAATGGCTAACAAAGAACTGCCCCTATCATTTTCCTAAATACATAGCTTGTCTCTAGTTCATATCTAGGTGGGTTCTCTACTAATTAGGATTTCACGTTCTACACACCAGACATATTCCTTAAATACAAGCTTACTTCATTTGCATTGTTCATTAATTTTTCCTATCAATTACCTATGTTCGCATGCAATTGTAAGTGCGTTTTATGTTATTCCCTAAATTCCACTATCTACTATCATATATTCATCAAAAGTATGCTTAAAGGAACATTTAAAATCTTCTATAGTCAAACGCAACTCCGAAAATTATTTTATTGAAAGCAAATAAAACACATAACACATAAAAACTGGAATGAGGCAACGAACCCCACCCCAAACTCAAAAATGAGTCGTGTCCCCGCGACTCGAAAAGACTCAACGCAAATAAAAACAACTAAACTAACTAAAACGCGAAAGGGATAGAAAACGTATCTTAACCAGCGCGAGGCTGGTTATCGGTGTTGCGTCCATGAACTTTCTCTTGCGTAAGAATACCATAAGTGGCGTGTTGAATTGTGCTCACCTCCATTTACATGTTTCGGAGAAGTTCTAACTCTTTCGTAACGTTTCCCAAAGACGCAATCATCTTCTCTTGGTTCTCTTCTAACACCTTCACTTTCGCTTCCAACTCATTGGTGGTATGCATCTTCTTCTTTGGAGGAGCTCTAGGATTTCTTGTTGCTTTTAACACTTCATCGTGAATATTCTTGATCAAAGTTAAACCCATACTCTCACCTACTACAAGACGATCAATCTCTGCGTCTTTACGCGGAACCTTTGCGGCTAAACACAAAGTAGTGATGGTACAAGGAAACTTGAGATTTTGTTGTGAAGTAGGAAATCGAGCAAATTCCATGATGGTATCATATATAACTCGAGCAACATCTATAGGTTTCTCCTCGATAATACACTTAATGAACAAAAGATGCTCCTTCTTCACTTCCGATATGTGTTTAACTCCGAAGAAGGTAGGGATTATGAAACGTGACCAAATCTTAGCACATGGTAGCAAATTACTACTATACATCTGTCCAGGATATCTCTCTCCTTCGGGAATTGGGCGGGCCCCATCAACAAGCACTTTCCCCCAAAGGGATTCATAATCAAACGAAGGCTCTTTTAGAGATTCTTGAAACGGACATATTCCAGAAAATTCGGGTAGTTTCAATGATTTACGAATAAGCTCAACGGAGAAAGGAACTACCTTTTTGCGAATAATAACTGCTTCTTTTGAGAAGGCGATTCCTTCATAAAAATCTCGCACCAAGGTAGGAATATACTCAAGCTTCCTTTCACGCAATTCTTTCCAACCCAATTTATCACAAATAATACCATAATCTTTATAAGCACTAGTCATAATGCCCTTAGGAAGATTCATCTCCTCACCAAACTTCAAAAATTCAATTCTATCACGAACCTGAGTATCCCATGGAACGAAGACTCTCTTAGGCTTTTGAGTCTAAGCTTTCCTACGCGGAGCTTTCGGTTGTTGCACTGGTTCTTCGGGAACTTCTTGTTCAGTTTCTTCCTCAATCTCTTCTTCAACTTCTTCCTCACTTTCTTCATCACTCTCATCAATTAACCTACTCTTTTTTGGAGTAGCCTTACTCGGATTTTCTTTTCTTTTCGGAGCAATTGGGTTTTGGACAGTCTTTTTGGATCGCGAATCCGGAATCTCAATTGCTTGGTCTGGGCTAGCTCGAACATTGTTCCTGTTTCTTGGTATGTTTCTTCGATAGTGACACATGGAATCGGTTCTGTTATTCATCTCTTTTCACCCCAAACTCAAAACTTCAAATAGAGAAAAAGCTAGAGAAAAGCTTTGAATTTTGATGTTTTGAGGCTTAAAACTTGAAGGATTAGGTGGAATATGAGATGGGTTAAGGTTATTTGAGAGGGATTGTGAAAGAATTGGGTTTAATTTCAAGGCTAGGAAGAAGAAATTTTTGGAGAAAAGGTGAAATTTGTTGATGTTTTGGAGAAGATGTGAGTTGATTATGTGTTTTTGTGATGATAGAAGGCTTGATTTGATGATTTTATAGCTGTTTGTTGATGATTTTCGGAGTAGGTGGAGGCAAGGATTCGGAATAGAAAGTTTGGCTTGGAAAAGAGGCAAAAAACTAGGTTTAAGGAACTCAAAACCGCCTCTCGCAACAGCTGACCGGCTAGCCGGCGGATTCGCCGGCATGCCGGTCGCGAGGGCGGCGGAAAAAATTACTAAATTCGATTTTTTTTTTTTACCTCAAAACGCAAGTATATTGCGTCGTCGCTGACGCAATGGTCAGAGAATTTACTTTCCTTCACCGGCTAGCCGTCGGATTCGCCGGCATGCCGGCGGAATGTCGATGGCGCATATGATGACGCAGCAACCTTTCGTCGTCGCTGACGCAAGGACCAGAACCTTCTCCTTCTTTGGCCGGCTAGCCGGTCAATTGACCGGCATGCCGGCGGATCTCGCTGGCGCGAATGGTGACGCAGCAACGCTGCGTCATCGCTGACGCAGTGGTCAGAGAGTTGTGGTCCTTCAGCTTGTTTGGCCGGTATGCCGGCCAGCTCGCCGGCTAGCCGGTCAAACCTGCTGTGGACTTCAAAAATTTTCGTTTTCTTCTCGTTTTGACCCCAAACTCATGACCATTATACCCCTGAAATCATCAAAAACAAACACCCTTCCTCATTTCCTAAAAATAAATACTAAAATCAACAAAAACTTAACTAATTTACACTACGTAAACTGAAATATTTAAACTAATATACAAGAAATTGGCTTTTGTTTAACGTCGTTAAGCTCGACGGGTTACCTCGTGCTTCTAAGGAGCTTCGAGGAGGTACATGACCTCTCCGGGATGTGGGTCTTTTGCACGATCGGTATCTTCACCTCCATGATAAATCTTTAAGCGATGACCGTTCACCATGAATGTACGGTTCTCAAGTGGATGTTCTATCTCTATAGCTCCATGAGGTGTAACCTTGGTCACAATGTAAGGACCCGACCACTTCGATCTTAATTTCCCCGGATAATTACTGAACTTTGAATTATATTTCAACACTCTTTGTCCCACTACAAAGTTCTTCTCTCGAATCCGATTATCATGCCATCTCTTGGTATTTTCTTTGTAAAGCTTAGCATTCTCATAAGCATGTAATCTGAATTCATCAAGCTCATTAAGTTTCATCATTCGATTCTGACCAGCTAGCGTAGGGTCTAAATTTAACTTCGCAATAGCCCAATAGGCACCCATTTCAAGTTCAAGAGGTAAGTGACAAGCCTTACCATATACCATTCGATACAGAGAAGCACCTACTGGGGTTTTGAAATCAGTGCGATATGCCCATAGTGCATCATCTAACTTCATAGACCAATCTTTCCTAGTAGGACCAATAGTTTTCTCTAAGATAGATTTTACCTCACGATTTGATACCTCGGCTTGACCATTGGCTTGTGGATGATAAGCAGTAGATACACGATGTCTCACTCCATATTTCTCTAGAACAGTCTTCAAATACTTATTAACGAAATGAGTACCCCCATCGCTAATAATTACCCTTGGAGTGCCATGTCTAGTGAAAATATGCGATTTCAAGAACTTAATCACCACGCGTGAGTCATTAGTTGGCAAAGCCACAGCTTCTACCCACTTAGACACGTAATCAACAGCTAATAAGATGTAGAGGTTACCATTTGAAGGAACGAAAGGACCTATAAAATCTATACCCCAAACATCGAATATTTCAACTTCTAACACATTGTTACGAGGCATCTCATCCCTCTTGGATATGTTTCCGGTAAATTGACATCTAGTACATATTTTTCGTATATTCATGACAATCTTTTATAATAGATGGCCAATAAAAACCAGATTGTAATACCTTAGCAGCAGTTCGATCTCCTTTGAAATGTCCACCATAAGGTGAATCGTGACACCCAGCTATAATCGCCTCAATTTCTTCCTTGGCTACACATCTTCTTACCATCTGATCAGCACACACTTTATAGAGGAAAGGATCCTCCCAAAAGAATTGTCTTGCACGGTGAGCTAATCTTTTTCTCTCTTGATAAGTTGAACCTTCAGGAAAGGAACCACTCACCACTAAGTTTGCAATATCCGCATACCAAGGAGCTTCATAATCACGAACAACGAATAAACTCTCATCAGGAAATTCTTCTCTAACTGCCTCAGTACCATTATTCATCTCTGAACCTTCTAACCGCGATAGATGATCCCCAACCTGATTCTCACACCCTTTTCTATCCTTGATCTCTAAATCGAACTCTTGAAGCAATAAAACCCATCTGATTAACCTCGGTTTAGCATCCTTCTTCTCCATAAGATATCGAATTGCTGAATGATCTGTATAAACAATAACTTTCGCTCCAAGAAGATAAGAGCGAAATTTATCGAATGAATACACAACCGCTAGCAACTCCTTTTCTGTAACTATATAATTTATTTGAGCACCATTAAAAGTTTTACTAGCATAATAAATCGAATGAAAAACTTTCCCTTTTCTTTGTCCTAATACAGCTCCCATACATAAATCACTCGCATCACACATCACTTCAAACGGTAAATTCCAATCTGGAGGCACTACTATAGGAGCTGAAATAAGCTTTTCTTTGATTTCTTTGAAGGTCGCTAAACAAGCTTCATCAAAAAGGAATTTGGTGTCCTTTTCGAGTATGTTGCATAAAGGTTTCGCAATCTTAGATAAGTCTTTAATAAATCGCCTATAAAAGCCAGCATGGCCAAGAAAACTTCTTACCCCTTTTACAGAAACAGGAGGGGGAAGGGTTTTAATTACCTCTATCTTCTCTCTATCGACTTCCAATCCAACACTCGAAACTTTGTGACCCAGAACAATACCTTCGCGAACCACGAAATGACACTTCCATGGTTCCAAGATGAGCTATTTAACAATAAGCTTGACCTATATATATCTTAGTACGTTTATACATTTTTGAAGTATTACATGGAAATTCCAAGAGGAGCTATTTAACAATAAGCTTTGGAATTTACTCTTAATAGGAGGGTTTATTCTAGGATCCTAAAAGTAAGAGAATGAATGTGTATAGTCCTATTTTTTAAAACAATAAGGATCTATCTAGCATACCATGAAAAATGTATAAACCTGAAGTGTACTACATTCTAGGAGTAGCGAGTAAGTATGAAGGTAACCTTGATGAGAATGTTGGAAAGTAGTAAAGACTATTCTTAAGTACTTAAGATGTATTAAGGACAAATTCCTCATATGTGGAGAATATTAGTTGAAGCTAATTAGGTATATAGATGCTTGTTTTGCATCAAACGTGGTTGATAGCGAATCAACATATGGTTGTGTCTATATAGAGGAGAAGTGAATTTGAATTGTTCCAATCAAGATACTATAGCGGATTTCAGTTACTAAAAGTAGAATACATAGCAGCATAAGATGCAACTATGCAAGTTGTTTGGATAAAATAGTTCTTATATATATTGTGTAGGTTCTACAATATAGATAGTAGATCAGACTATAGATCCAAACAAGTTTTGCAGTAGTACAGGTTGATTCGAGATATAATGAACATGAAGATGTTCACATCCAATAGGTAGAAGAAAGGGAAAACGATGTAGATATATTCATCTAAGTGTGTCTATCAGAAGAGTCTGATGAGAACAAACTGTTTATGAATTATGGTACTTGAACGATTGGGTCTAGGCCAAGTGGGAGATTGTTGGAATTATGCCCTAGCCCCGACCGTCTTGTAATAAATTGAACACAAGTGTTTATTGTACACGATAATAGTTATCACTAAAGTATTGATTAAAGAAATTGTTTCCTTGAATCTATAGTAAAATTTTATGATTATGGTATTCATCTACATAATATAAAGGCAAATCCATGATTAAGTTACGAACTAGATATCGTAAGGTGTTATGATAATGAGAATCTAGCTCATTTGACTTAATCTAAACTTGTTCTTAATCGTAGGATCATCGAGTTAGGACCTCGATGATCAGGTTAGATTAATATGTAGCTAACAAGTATATATTGGATAAATATTGGTAGTTTTCGTTTACCGAGTTAGGTGCATAAATAATGCACATAGAGATGTGATCATCGAACCAACTAAAACTAGAGATTCCTAATGGTTAATTACCTTGAACTGTCAAGTAGGTTAATCTCTATAAGGATTTTTATACTTGTAATCCTTTGACTTGAGATCATCACTATAGTTGTGTATGTGCTTGTTATGTTTTGATACTGGACTACTAATGTGTCATAATGCTAGTCGAAAGGATATTGGACGTAGCTAAGTATATGCTCATTTGGATGAGTCAAGATGAAATCTATCAACTCTAGGTAAAGAGTTTGAGCTCTACGATGTCATAAGATTATAACGATTATATCGAATCCTTGGCCAAGGTGATAGAATGAATGAAGAAAGTAGTTTCTTAGGCCATTCGTCAATCGTTGATAATCGACGTGTAACGTAGTTGATTTTCTAATAGGATTTTACAGTTGTACCATATCCCAGGATGATCCGGAGTTGTAAAGACAGAGGGAATACATGTATAATTCTTCACCAGGTTCTTTGTACAGAGTTACTTCACGTTATCCGGTCGTTGGGGAGTGTTGTTAGACGCCAACCTCGATTAGTGGTTAATTTAACTAACTACTACTGGTTTAACGATGAACCCACGTAGTCGCACACTAACGAGTGCATTGTACTTGCTTCATGACGGTAATTAATTTTATTATTGGATAATAAATATTAATTAACTATATACTTGGAATATTGGTATATTAATTTTCTAGCACAAATTAATATTCTAATATAAGACCGATCTAAGGCAAAAGAGAAAAAAAGGGAAAAAGGTCATAGGTTCGTGGATCGAACAATGGACCTCTAGTAGTGTGAAATATGTCACTAATCACTAGCCTAGTCAAATGCTTTTGTATAATGTAAAATGTCCAAGTCCACTTCAGAAGTGGGTGGTGGACCAAATTTTTAAGATAATTAGTTTTCATTATACGTTCCTGGCTTTTGGCTTTTCCACTTCTTGGCTATTCATTTTTCCTTCTAGAGTTAATATATGTATAATGAGAAATCAATATATATATGTAACTTCTTTTCAGTTTTCCTCTCTTGAAAAAACATAGTAGATGGAAGGTCTCTCTCCAAATTAGAATGGTTCTGAAAGCAAAATCAAACTCGGTGTGCAAAGCATGGAGGCTTCAAATCTTTGAAGCTAGAATTTGACAAATCGATACTCACACAACGGCTTAAGGTATGTAATCGTTATTATACTTTGTTTTAAATTCTTAAATCACAACTAGATTATCTATTAGGATTGAAATTTCTATTTTTCGCTGTATTATATGTGATATAAACGTTATTACTATCCTTCGAAACCTATATCTACATAATAGGCTACAACCTTAGTGGGCTGAGCTGATTTGGCCGCCCCAAAAGATCAAACCTATCATCAGGAAATACAAAAGCAAAACATTGATAGTACAGTTCGAATACAAAATAAATATGTTGAGTTTGAATCCATACTTACAGTAGAGAGAAGGGTTCAAGTGTAGATGATTATATATAGGGGACGGGTTCAAGAAGAGTGAGGTGAGGTACGATGGTTGGAGTCGAGAGGGGAGTGGGGTGGGTTAGATACGATGGTCGAACTCGAATAGAGAGGAGGTTGGTGAGTTATGGTCGAAGCCAGCAAGGCAAGACAATAGGGAAAAGGGTTCAAGTATTTTGCGATGAGGTACGATGGTCGGAGTCGAGAGGAGGCTAGCGGTGGGAAGTTGAAAGGACAAGGGCAAGAAATGGAAAGAAAATGGAATTAGATTAAGAATATAGTTAGGTGGAAGTGTTTTGTAGTTTTTCTTTTAAAAGCCAATTTTCTACAATAATTAATACAATGAATGCAAAGAAGTAAAATAAGGGTTCTCAGACGATCTTGACAGTCTTTTATATAATGGATATGTGCCTTTTCAAAAAGTATTTTTAGTAATAGTGATGTTAATAAATGAATTTTTTTAATTTACATGCAAAAGCATTGGAGACATATTATGAGATGGAGGAAATAATTCTTAATTCTTCTACTAGGTTTCTAAATTAAAAATTTCAATATTTGTTAAGTTTTAAATTGTCTAAACAATTTATTGTTATCATAAATCTATATCGTTTGAATTTGCAAAGTATGTGTTAGGGGAGAGAATTGAATGGCCCAATTAAAAACAGGCCCATACCATGATTGGACTGATCAGAGTCTGGGTTAGACTTAACAAGGTCCAAAATAACCATGGTCCAACCATTTAATATAGTGGACCGAAATAATATATCCCAAATTGATTTTTTGCTTTAGTTTCATGGGTTTAACCCGGTAGTCCTAGAAAATGTAGCCTTCATATATATATACTCTCTCTGATGAACACTAACCCTACCATCTTATCTACTTGTCCTATTATTTTAGTCAAATGCTTGTTTAAATCTAGCCTCAAAACGTCATTCTTCAGCATCCGTAGACTTACATTCCGAGCTAATAAGTTTTGCCAACTAGGGTGGAATAGAGTGAATACAATTATCAAACAACATGACTCTAAATTGTTGTTTGTCTACCTAGTCGGCAACTAAGATCTTCTGTCACGAAATAAAGAAGAACGCAAAATCCTCATCTCTACTAAGTGAGATAATATCCCTACCAAGATTACATATTTTCTATCATCAAGTATCATGGTTACATAATATTATTACAATTAATTAAAATTATAATCTTCAAGTTTGGGTAGGTATTTGTGTAAATGACCGTATTTCTCATCCGAAAAGTCTCAGCTTTTCGAGATGATTCTGCTACAAAACTACAAACTTGTACTCCAACAAAATCTCCATGTAAATATTTGGCATTTGTATGTATTACTTTTCTTATATTACTTTTTATATCCTTAGAGTTTTTATTCCATTTATTGTATCTACCAAAGGCAATTATATATGTTTGGTTGCTCGGAAATGGTGACATACAACAATTGGAAAAAATTATAATAACCATTTTTAGAAGCGAAAGAAATGGATTTCCAAAAGCAAAAGATAAATAATTTTCAATTAAATTTAACAATACTATATCACAAGTAATTGAAAAATTAAAACTTACGTCGAAATTCAAGAAAAATACTACTACACGGTATAGAAAATTTTGTAATCTCTAACAAAAGTTCTACTCTAGTCTATGGATATCAGAAATAGTATAAGTGAGATAAGAGTAGAGTGTTCTTTTATGAAGAATTGGTTCTGTCATTTTTCAAATGGGAGAGACCTATATATATATATATATATATATATATATATATATATATATATAAGGAGCCCGTTTTGACCGATTCTTGTAATCGCTGAGTTTTGATTGGGGAATATTATGAGTTTAGTGAGTCTTTAATTTGTGGACATTTCGTTTTCTGGTTATTACACGATTATATCAATTTTATTATTTATTTTCCTTTTATCACTACATAATGCTAAGGGTTGATCCACTGAGTACTGGTGTTACCCTATATAGTGTGAACATCTTTGTCCGGAAATGCTTATCTCGTATATTTAGGTGACAAATAAAAAGAAAATGAAAAAAAGGTAGAGAAATATTAGGTAGATTAAATAAAGACCAATAAAATTTTAAATTAATTACTCAAGCAAGATGTATGTCACACTTTACATATTGAATCTTGCTTATGCCCTTGATTAATATTTATCTTCTTATTGGATATTATTCTTTAGGAATTGTGTATCTTGTTTTTGAAAAATAAAATTTATGTTTTACATATTGTTTTACTGTTTATTAGTTTAGAAAATTAATATGTTAGAATAAATATTATTTGATTTTCTAGTAAATATATTTTGATATTCCAATGAAAGAATAATAAATATGATATTTATTGGAATAAATAACTATATATGATTTTAGTATAATTTGAACAACTTATATGCCTTCTTTAACTGATAGTTTCAAATAATTTTTTACTTTTCTTGTTGGATTAATTTTATTTATTAGAATAGAATTTTAATCTCTAGCATTTAGTAGAGCCGACTCGGTTGCGAACTTACTTCTTTTATTTCATGATTGAGAAGTGAGTGAGTTAGTCAAAGGATATTTTGAGGGTGTTTACTTAGGTGATTTTTTATTATGTTCAGAGAGATTCATTAAAAATACGTTGAACGTTGTTTTTGGTCCCACAGTGTGAACATCTTTGTTGATAAATGCTTATCCCGTAGCTTCTAGGTTTTAAACAATCAAAAAAAGGAAAATGGTAGAGAAATATTAGGTGGATTAAATAGACAATCAATAAATTTATTAGTTAAGTACTCGAGCAAGTTGTATTCCATGTTTTGCATATTGAGTATTGCTTTTGCCCTTAAATAATATGATTATCTATTTCATTATTGGACATTGTTCTTTGGAGTTGAGTAACTTGTGTTTTGAAAATAAAGATTATTTTATACTCCTATCTTTTTATTAGTTTATAAACTCAATATGTTAGAATAAATAACTATGGATTTTCTTGTGAATATATTATAGTATTAAAATGAGAGAATATTACATATATCATTTATTAAAGAACTTTGATTTTAGTATAGTTTGAACAGTTTACGATGACCTCTTCGAATGATAGTTTCATATGATTTTTTTCTTGGATTAATTTTATTTATTAGAATAAATAGCTAGGATTCCATAAACCTTCTAACTCCCACCAGGGAAACTTAGAAGGAAACTTCAATACTACCAATGTACTTGGGTAAGGGCACCTTGCGCATAGATCGGTGATTAAATCTAACTCTATTGACTATCTAGTTAGGCAAGCCCGTAAGGGTCAATCTCGCACACTAGACGATTGTGTGGTGTTGTCTATAATTGAATCCCCTGCCAGGTTGACAATCCAACTACTAGCTAGAATAATTAAAGCACATAATACATGTATATAATTAATAATTCAATCAATTAATTGTCACTTTCCCAAATTAAATAGAATACATACATAGATTTCAAGGATTATACATAGTTCAAATACAAGCTATGCGAAATTTAGCTCATAGCTAAAAAAATAAGAATAAAGAATAAAGAGATTAGAGACATGGTTAAACTATGAATCTAATAGAATTTACCCTAAAGGTAGAGTGGAAGGATGCTTGTAACTCTCCCGCTTCTTGTCTTCCTTTATAATCCAACTTGCTTCTTTAGATTATCTCTAAGTGTAATATTGATTAGGGGACGGAGTAAGGACAAGTAAGGACATGCTTACAAAGGTAAGTAGTCATATATATGTGTGTAAGGTTGAAATCTAGTTCATGTACAAGTCTTGGAGTCCTAATCCAATTCAAACTTGTTTTCCTTAATAATATGACTAGTTGGCTTTTAGAGTTCGTAAGAATCATAAATCCTTCGTTACAACCTCAAATCCAATGATCTTGGTATCAAAACGAACGCAATTCAGTGACCAATCTAGATGTAAAAGGGCTATTTGAAATTCCTTGTCGATTAGATTCAGCATCGAAGGTACTACATGTCGTCGAAGCTGGACAACAACTTCTATCAGCTTTTGCACTTTCCTAAAACTGGTTTCTTTCCATTTAACTCTTGGTTTAACCTTGGATCTTCTTTCCTCAACTTCTTAAAATTTATTTGGTATCTATTATCATCATTGTACATAAGAGCTTCACACTTAACACACAAATTACACTAAAAATGCTCTAAGAGTAATAAATCCCCAAATCAAGGCATGAACTGAGAAAGTAACAGTTAATGGAAAACCCCCCTTAACTAAGCGCATAATACACCTACAACAAAGTCTCATGAATAGATTAATTTATCACAAATATGGAGACAAGTATAACAAAGTCAGTATGGATGGTAAAATTACCTTCTTGGACAAGTACGTCCTTGACGTTTCCCCATGTCTTTGTCACTGAGCTATCTGCATATTATAAATATACGAGAGCCATATCTACCTTCTTGATGCGAAGCCTCTCGAAAACTAACTTGGGCATAAGGTTTACACACGAATCCACACCACATATTTCCTTAACCTTAGCATCAATTTGGTTAGGGAGGTTGAAACCTCCAGGATCTTGAAGATTAGATGGTAGCTTATCCTCAACTTTCTTCAGGACTCTCTCAGTATAATCCACAATATCGATCTCGACTTGAACTCGCACTCTCTTCAGGAATAGCTTGCATGTAAACTTGTTGCGGTGTAATCTCATGTACTTGGGCGTTGATTTTCTCTTCACTGTACGCCTCTACAAATGCCTTGAGTTCGATGTCACTCGGTGGCGAGTCCACCTTCCTCTCTTCTTCTTTTTGCACTTCAGGTGTAACTAATACATCTTCTTTCTTCTCACTTGAGGCTTATACCTCTTTCTCTAATTTTTTAGCTTGTAACTCAATAACTGCTTTGGTTTGTCACTTCATCTCCTTGAGTAAAAGTAAAAAAATATGATTATCGTGAGCTAGGATTGGTGTGTTCTTCAATGTTTTCAGATCCTCCACGGTAATTTCTGCAGCAGGTGGTGATCCCACAACTTCTTTGGTTTGAAGGAAAATAGCATGCATGCTTCGAACCCAGCACTATCATCGCTATTATCTATGGCCTTCACATCATTCTTTATATTTAGGACCATTTGCGGAAGATCCTTTTGAAACTTCTCAAAACAGCTATTCACTTGAGTAACTTGTGTACCCAATACCTTCAATGCAACAAATTGTTTGTTATTTTCCCGCATGTTATCCTGGGTTAGAGACCATGAATCTTATATTGTCTTTTGGAACTCAAATCATGATCCTTCTTGTGGATGTTGTGGCAAGGCTTTCTGAGCTAAACTATCGGCATATGCATCATAGGTTGGTTGTAATTGTGGTGCTTTCTTGTTATAACCTTGGCCCCTTTGATAAGGACCTTGAGATCTCCGATGGAATTTTTGTTCTGAGGTCGTAATTGGTAAGAATTTCCTTGATTCACGGCCCACTGGAATTCGACCATGGCATACCCAGATGATTATGAATACCAGATTAGTAATTCCCTTGATTTGATATAAAATAAACGGATTTTGGATTGCCTTCACACTCTTCCCATATATAACTGTTGACCTCACAACGTGAAAAACCTTGTTTCTCTTGCACTACTTGCACTACTTTCATATCGACTTGTTTCCCTTCGAAACCTTTCTGTCATCTGCTTCATTTGATTCTCCATTGCGGAGATTTGAGCTTCTAGAACAGTTTCAATATCTAATTACAACGTGCTTTTGGTATTTGTAATAGGAGTTTGCGACTTGGGAAAACTCCATTCCGTCTCAACTATTCTCACCATACCAGCTGCAAGTTCTGTAGGATTCATGGACACAAAACCTCCTCCTGTAAGATTATATACCCTTACTCTTCCATCGACATTAATGCCTTAATAGAACATTTATAATTAAGTGTTAGAGTGTAACCATGAAATGAACATTGTTAAAATCTCGTCCATGCTTCTCCTACACTCTCGTCATTCTCTTGGCAAAAACTTGCTAGTATTGTTTGATCATTCATTCTCATACTTTACGGGTAATAGAGATCAATGAATTGGACTTGTAACTCGTCCTATCACATAATCGAATCAGATGATTGACTATCCAAACATTCGGTAGCACCTTCGATCAAGCAAAATGGAAACATGAAGTAATACAACTGCTTGTGTGTAATGCCCTGCGTAATGTAGTCATCACAAATCTGCTTAACTTCTTAACCAACCTTACCATATCTTGATGTGCTGCACTACTGTAGTGTCCAAAGCTCAAAAAAAGACTAAGCATACCCTGATCGGGATTGAATCGTGCAGCTTGGATGACTGGAGAGCGAATAACTGTTGGTTGTACTAAGAAAGGTGCTCCCAAACTAGGAAGACCTTGTTCACGGTGTTGACTGACAGGTAAAATTCCCTCCTTGTGTTACTCTTTGTGGTGGTACTACTTGGGGGATTGGATTTTGTTGATTGTTTACTCCAAGTGGTACATTTTTATTTAATACTACGTTATCTACGACTTCAGCCATCACCTCTTTCTTCCTTTGCTCTCTCTCTATCGCTCTCTCTATGTCTCTTTTTTCTGAGCTCAAAATAAGCTTTCGGGATCCGCAAGAATACACCAACACCTATGAATAAACTATAAATGAGAAAAAAAATAGTAAAACTGAAACATCTAAAAACTACTACACTAAAACTAAACACAATAACTAACTAGAAAAATCCCCGACAGCGATGCCAAAAAAATTGGTGGTGGAAAAGGTGTGATATAATAATGATAATAAAAGAACATACACATAACACTACCATGAGAAGCTCACTGCAAGTGCACAAATCGTTTGCAAGTTATAGTTAATAAATAAGATTCATTATCAGGAATTTAGTAGTTAGCTCAGACTCGTGTTTCGGTAAAAAAACGTAGAAGAGATTAATTGCTTAAATAAAAAGGTAAATAAAGAGATAAATATCTACTGGGTTTTATAATTAAGAAGCAAATACAAATAAAACTACTAATGCAAATAAATAAACTACTAAGAATGGAGATGAGAAATATAGCTTAGGTATGCTAGTATGCACCTATCCTTCTAAATCATTGTTCTTATTATGAGAGTGATTTGAGCAAATATAATTAGCCGAAATTCTATAATAATTATAATTACCGTCAGGGTAGCTTAGAAGGAAATCCCAACACTACCAAGGGATTGGGTAAGGGGACCTTGTGCAGAGACTGGTGATTAAATCTACACCTAGTGACTATCTAGTTAAGCAGTCCCCTCACGATCAATGTCCATACTAGACAATTATGTGGTATTGTATATAGTCGAATCTTCCATCAGAGTGACAATCCAACTACTAAGGAAAGTCCTAATATTGGCCAGATCTGGGGCTGGAATAAGTCTAGCACATAATAAAGATATATAATCAAAAGCTCAATCAATTAAGGATTAAACATAGTGCAAACCCAAGATATGGGAAATTTAATACATAGTTAAAGAAATAAAACTATAGAATAAAGAGATTAGAAACATAGTTAAGCTGAGAATATAATACAATTTACCCTAATGGTAGAGTGGCATGATTAAAAAGAGGAGTTTGTGACTTTCCAGCTTCTTGTCTTCCTCTACAAGTCAACTTATTTGTGTGGATGATCTCTACGTGTAAGATTGATTAAGAACTAAGCAAGGACAAGAAACAACATGTTTAAAAAGGTAAGTAGTCATATATATAGGTGTAAGGTCGAAATCTAGGTCATGGACCAAGTTTTGGAGTCCTAATCCAACTCAACTCGTTTTCCTTAATACTAGGATTGGTTGACCTTTGGAGTTTGTAAAAATCATAACTCTTTCGTTAGAGATTCCAATGAAGTGATCTTGGTATCGAAACGGATGCAATTCAAATACATCTCCAGATATAAAAGGGATCCTTCAAATTCCTTTTAAATTTGATGCAACATCAAATATACTACACGTCTTCACAGTCGGACAACAACTTTTGGTAGCTTTTACACTTTCCTAAAACCATATTTTTCCTTTTAACTCTTGATTTCGCCTTGGATCTTATTTCTGCAAATCCTTAACATTGATTTGGCATCTAATATTATCGTTGTACCTTAACACACAAATTACACTAAAAACGCTCTGAAAGTAATAAACCTCCAAATCTAGGCATGAATTGATAAACTAACAATAAATTGGGAAAACCCCCTCAGCTAAGCGCATAATAAGAAGCTAATGTCTCATGAATAAACTACAAGGTTATATCACATTTACTCAAAGAGGGGAACCACTTAGAGATTAATCCAAATAAACTCATCAAGGTGTAACTACTTCAATCTTTAATCCAATATCCCCAACAAGAAGTATACAAGCTTCTTTGTATATGCTCATCAAAGAGAACATTCAATTGGTTGTAATATTTATCATCTAACTACTTAGAGTTACTCTTTCTCTAAATTATAGAAAATAGAGTTTCATAGTTTAAGAATGAACCTTATAAAACGACTTGTGACTTAACCAGTAAAATTATTGGGTATTTTTGTGTTGTGTTTGAGCCTAGAGAAACCTCGTTGTAATGGTCTGAATTTCATCCAAAACAGATATTAAGGAGCTTAGTGGAGAAGCTTGAAAATCGTATGGGGATAACTTTAGGTAGTGGATGTAAGAAAACTAGCCTACCATAAATGCTCATGTATCTTTTTTCTTTTATCGTTTTAATTATTTTGTGCATTCTATTACTCTTACTATCTTTCTAACCTTATCCTTGTATGTCTTTCCTAGTTCATGTTTAGATAGCTCTAAAGTATTCCTCTTTGTTAGGTTCTTGTTTGAGTGACCTTAGGATCCTAGTTCCTTAGACTAACTTGACCTTTTTTAGCCTAGTCCCTGGTCTTCCTTTGATTCTTGGTGTCCTAGTCTTGATCATCTTTTAGTTGATTTATATCACCTAACACTTAGCTTCCTTATTTATGAGCCCTCTAAATCATTCTTAAAATCCTTTCTCAAGAAGTTTGACCTATATGTTTGATTATATTAGTGTCTTATTCACCACCCTTCTAGGACTAACAATATGTAATATATATATATATATATATATATATATATATATAATGTTTGCGTTCGACAATTTTTTATACAGACTACATGTTTTTGTGATCAAAGTTTCAATTTTTTTGTGTAGACAGAGGAGTGCAAGTTGTGTAACATTCAACTTTTTTGGTTAGTTGTGCAATATTTTGTTTTTATACTTTAGTCGTGCATCATTATTTGAAAACTTTTATACAATAACGTGCAACATTTTGAATTTAATTCAAGTATTTTCTTTGTAATAGTTCTTCTTTGTATGTTTGTTTGATTCAAAATTCTTTTCAATTATTCAACTGTATTTACATCCAAAAAGATATATTTCAAATATAATAAACACTTATATAATATTTCCACACCTATATCAAATTATTTTTAGAGATGTCGAATCCCCTAATCACATCACATTGTATCTCCATCCCCGCTCCTTCTTATGTGCAACCTAACTTATTGTTTTATACATAACGATGTATAGTCCTTGTTCATTTCTTGGTGCGGGTTGAACCTTCTTATGACTATGTAAACAAGGTTACCTCAAAATTTTTTAAAGCGATACTATTCTAGTGTTTGTAAGCTTGGGATAGGGTTAACAACTGAGGTTGGGTATTTTTTTAATAAGAATATACTACAAATAAAGCCAAAGAGGCGCACCATAGAGGAAGGAGGGAGTCGGTCCTTTATACATTGTTTATATGTTGAATATAATTACTTTGAGTATCATTACAGAAGATTCAGGCAAGTTTAGGGTTGTGTTGGTAAGAAGACCAAACTGGGATAATTCCTTATGGTAGCAATGTGGATTGCTATTTGGACGAGAGAGGGTTGTAATTTAAAAATACTTTCTTGTAGAAAGAGTTTATTTAGATAACGCTCGACACGTTTTTTGTCCTTTATGGTCCAAATCAACTTTGTTAGATATTTGGGAGTAAATTTGTTGTTTTACACCACTACAGATTACAGTTACGGTTAGTCACCTCCAGATGGTTCAATTTTTTTAATCCATGTTGAATGTTCAATGACTGGGGTTCGTATGCTTAGTTCGGTTATTTGAAAGAATTCTTATTGCTAGAAAATATATTTTATTTTGGAATTGGATGAGGTAGATTACTTTTATTTTTTAATTTAATGATATGCAAGTGTTCATTTAGGGTACACATTATTTTTTGTCTGACCCTTATTTTTGTTGTAAATACTTGAATGATTGGATAATGTAAATAGTGTGAGATTTAATAAATATTGTATCAAAACAATTTCAAAAAATCCCATTAACATATTTTATATCTAGTTAAACAATTTTTATATGAGTAATGCTGGATATCACCTCAAATCGTATCACCCTTTTATCGCTGTTGGAATTATGCCCTAGCCCCGATCGTCATGTAATGAATTGAACACAAGTGTTTACTGTACACGATAATAGTTATCCGTACAGTAGTGATTAAGGGAATTTTTTTCTTGAATCTATGGCAAGCTTTTATGTTTATGGTACTCATTTATATAACATAAAGGCAGATCCTCGATTAAGTTACGAACTAGATATCATAAGGTGTTATGATAATGAGAATATAGCTCATAAGATTTAATCTGAAATTGTTCTTAATCGTAGGATCATCGAACTAGGACCTCGATGATCCGGTTAGATTAATATGCAGCTAACGAGTATTTATCGGATAAATATCGGTAGTTCTCGTTTACCGAGTTAGGTACATAGATAATGCACATAGAGATGTGATTATCGAACCGACTAAAACTAGAGATTCCTAATGGTTAGTTACCTTGAACTGTCAAGTAGGTTAATCTCTAGAAGGAATTTTATTCTTGTAATCCTTTGACCTTAGATCATCACTACTGTTGTGTATATGCTTGTTGTGTTTTGATACTGGACTACTAGTGTGTCACAATGCTAGTCGAAAGGATATTGGACACGACTAAGTATATATGTTCCTAGGGATGAGTCAAGATGGAATCTATCAACTCTAGGTAAAGAGTTTGAGCTCTACGATGTCATAAGAATATAACGATTGTATCAAATCCTTGGCCAAGGTGATGAAATGAATGAAGAAATGAGTTTCTTAGGTCATTCGTCAATCGTTGATAATCGACATGTAACGTACTTGATTTTCTAATGGGATTTGACAGATATACCATATCCCAGGACGATCCGGAGCTGTAAAGATAGAGGGATTACGTGTATAATCCTTTACCGGGTTCTTTGTACAGAGTTACTTCACGTTATCCAGTCGTTGGGGAGTGTTGTTAGACGCCAACCTCGATTAGTAGATAACTAAGTTAACTACTACCGGTTTAACGATGAACCCACGTAGTCGCACACTAACGAGTGCATTGATCTTGCTTCATGTTATTGATTGATTTTTATTATCGGATAATAGATATTAATTAATTATGTACTTGGAATATTAGTATATTAATATGCTAGCACAAATTAATATTCTAATACGAGACCAAATTTAGAGAAAAAAAAGGAGAGAAAAGGGAAAAAAGTGATAGGTTCGTGGATCGAACCACGTACTTATAGTAGTGAGAAATGTGTCACTAACCGCTGGGCTAGTCAAGTCATTTGTATAATGTAAGAGGTCCAGGTAGACTAGATTATTAAGATAATCAATTCTCATTATACGTTTATGACTTTTCATCTCCTACCTTTTCATTTTCTCTCTAAAAGTTATTATATGATAATAAGTTATCATTAGAAAAAAATAATAATTTTACCATCAGTTTTCTCTCAAGAATAAACATAGAAAACAAAAGGTCTCTCATTGTCTCTAAGTCAGAATTCGATTCTGAAAGCAATGATTAAAGCTCGGTGTGCACAGCGTGGAGGCTTCAAGTTTTTGAAGCTGGGATTAAGTCTTTCGATTCTCATATAAATCCAAAAAGGTACACAATCGAATTCCGCTTTAAATTCTAGTCGCACTAGATTGATTATAGGATTGCAATATTACCTTTCCGCTGCGTATATTTGATATTACAGGTATAGCGATTCCTTCAATTGGTATCAGAGCCAATTGTTGCGATTTAGATATTTAAACATGTTATTATTTGATAATATATGATTTTTGTTCTAAGGGTTTATACAAAAAATAAATGATTTTGTATTAGAATAAAATTATATGAGATATGATTTTATTGTTCATCTGATTATAATGTATATCGGATGATTTTTGGATTATAAAGTTTTTTTTTTTATTTCAATTGTTGATAAAAAGAGAAAAAAAATTCATGTTCGTCATAAACAGTGGTGCTGTAACGTTTGTGATTGTGTTTTCTTAAGTATTTTATTTTATGTGATGAATGAAAGAAAAGAAAAATTATTCATGAAGCTAACAGTATGTGTTTGACCACCTCAATGTTTTTTGTTCGAAAACCATCGTATTAATCCACTGCTATATGGGTCCTTCAATTGTTGATTGATTTTGATAAAAGAAAAAAGGAGTATTTCTTTTCAACAGCCGCCGTTTGCATGTGCTGTGTGATGGAGAGTAGTAATTTTGATATGGTGATCATTCAATAGAAAAGAATTGGAGAGGTGTTTCCTATTCTTTTGTTTGTTATATATAATGATTTTTATATAAATATTTCTTTTGATTGAATGTTGCATTTATTTTGATAAGTTGTTCATTTATAACAAAAGAAAGCATTTATGAGGAATTGTTTCTCATTCCTTTTTGTTAGTTGTATAAAAAAAACTTTTTATATAAATTCTTTTGATTGGAAAATTGGTGTGATTTTTCTTTGTTTATTATTTTCGGTAATTGAAAAAAAAAGGAGAACTTATCATGGTCTTTACAGTAGTGTTGCTTTTGAAAAAAAAAATGTGTTGCTGTGTTTTTCTTTAGAAAAATTCATAGTACAACCATTCATTAATATATTTAGTAAAATATATCTTTGTAATATATATAGATGATATATATATTATATTTGATATTTTTTATTATTGATATTTGATTCGTTTTTTTTTAAAGTAAAAATAACTTTACGAAACTGTAAGACCTGTACCGAATGAACATATCCATCATCCAGTTATTTTGTTTATTTGTTCGATATCCGTTGGTTGCTCTTGTCACACCGTTTTTGAACGCTGCTTCCACTCCAAAGTTTAGAATTTTGAGTTCTAAATTTTTCCACTTGATTATTAAAATTATTGAGTTTATAAAGACGAAATATGAGATATTTCGTGAGACTTATCCAACACGGATAGAGTTTCTAGTTTGTTAAGTTTACAAGTTTTGATCTGACTTCCAGGTGGACTTGTAGTTCGAGTACAAACTATTAACACTCTAGGTTGTTGATAATAGGATTAAATTATTGATTTTAAGTTTTTAGTCTGGACTACCCAGAGGATGTGAGATTGATAATATTCAATTATAGGATTGATCAACTCAACAAAACTAAATAGAAACGACCTGACTACCAGGGGGCTAAATAGTTTTGAGTCTCTTATTTTATATGATAAAATAGGTAACGTACCACGCTTTGATTATGAGTGAGAAACGACCTGACTACCAGGGGGCTTATTCATGTTTTAAAGTTAGCATTATTCGCTTTAATTATGCGTGAGAAACGACCTGACTACTAGGGGGCTCATTCCTATTTTAAAGTGTCCAATTATATATCTCTTAGATAATAGTCCATATCTTTGACAGTTATATAATAGTGTTCTTACAACATTGTTTCCTATACCTTCCAATGATTAGATTTCTCAGTATTTCTGCTAAATCACTTCTCAAATCATCCCTAGTTGGTTAGGTAATCTCAAGGATTATGACTACAACTTGAGAGTCTTTCTTATGCACATGAAACTCATTGATATGTTAAATGAGTTGTTGACTAAATTATCTCTTGAGGATGCATAGAATGTATGTGATGCATGTCTAAAGTAATAAGAACTTAGTAATGGTACTAAGTTTATATTCTTGTATCCATGAGTTATAAACTCCAAAAGATATTTTAAGCATGATATTCCCATGATTCCTTAAGTATCTTTAGAAGATGTATAAGTAACTTAGTATGACCTTTAGATACCAGTTATCTAATACCAAGAAACGAGGTAAGGGTATTAATGGAAATTGTTTCCGTAATTTCTTGAACTTCTATTAATTACTCGAAAAGGGTATTGGATACTCGTAGTAGTCTAGGAATATGCAAAATGTTGCATACTCTAAAGATTAATAGACAAATAAGAATAAGAGAAGTTAAATTATAATTTTGGTAATGGAGCAATTGTTGCAACCACAATTGTAATAACTAATTCTTTAAAGATGCATATGGCAAAACATATTGTAAGAAAACTGTTTTTGTTCGTAAACTTGTTTTGCGGAAAAAAATGGTTATTTGATCATAAGATAGTTATGGTGTATTAATGACAATGGAGTTTTTCATAGTGATGAATTACACCCCACTGGATACTTACAATATGGTGATATAATTGCCTAAAGTAACTACATAACAGTGTTAGAATTGTTTCTGGTCATAAATCAAAATAGATAATCGTACTAATCAAACCTTATCTTTGGTGTTATAGTCTAAGTCATAAATTGTGAGAAAAAGTTTACTAGTTTCACAAGGAAGATTTCCTTGAAGAATGTGACTTTGAATCATATGAAACTTGTGAGACTTATCTCAATGAAATATGACTAAATCTCATCTTGATGAAAATGGAGACAATGTTAATGAGTTCTTTGTCCACTATATATTGATGTATGTGGCCAGTCTAATCTTTAGCCAATGATAGATATTCTTACTTCATCGCCTTCACAAAATATATAACAGATATATATATATATATATATATATATATATATATATATATATATATATATATATATATATATATATATATATATATATATGTGTGTGTGTGTGTGTTTACCAAATGTAACACCAATATAAATAATTTGAAATGTTCAAATTACTATTGAGTGAAGTTGAAAGCAAGTATATAAGAGTATGAAGGAAGTAAGATATCAACCTGTATAGGTGAATATCTTAGCAATGAATTAATAGATTATCTATGACAAAATTAGATTTTGTCTCAGTGATTCACTAGGTTTTAAATATTCCTATGGGATTATGTTTTAAAGTCAATTGCATATTTAGTGAACTCTTAGGTCCCACTAAACAGTCGATGATATCCATATGTGGTATGGAGATGATATAAATCAAACCTTAAAATGTAGAATTTGAAATGTTTGATTTATACTAAACGACTTATAATGGCTAAGCTTGAGTTGATATCTTTCAAATATAGATTTGTTGGATACCCAAAGAAATAATATTTCCACACCATTTTGAACACAAAGGGTTTGTGGTAAGGCAGACAACCTTTATAGATTGAAATTCCATAGTGAAGGAATTCATAATGTGGAAATAGATCATAATGAAATAAAGATTTCAGAGTTATTTATACAAGCTAAAGAGCATCTGATGCATGCCAATCTTTCTTTCCTTGATGAGTTAATAGTTTCTTTTAAGGTTCAAGTCTCACACTTTGAGGAATTAGGGACGATTAATGAATCTTTCTTGGAAAAAGGAAGTTAACAAATCAAGAGAAAGAAGAATTTATTGTACACAAGCCTCCTATAGGTTATATAGATATCATCATACACCAAATCAATTGTAATAATGGTGATAGTTTGATGAGGAAATCATATGGATGAAAACCCCATCAAGTGATGATCCAAAATCCCTATGAAGAGGCTATGACTAGTCTAGATAGTGACAAGTGTTTGAGAACCATAGAATATGAATTAATATTTATAAGGATCAACAAAGTATAGTACTTTGGTTGAATATTTAATATATATAAGATACATTTATAGTAAATGGGTGTTAGGAAAATGATTGGAGTAGACGGTAAGGTAGAGACCCATATCGTCCTTTTAATTGCTAAGCGTTTAAATCAAAAGGAAAACATCAGTTTTGGTGAATTCCTTTTGTCATAGTAATGCTTAGTTCGTTTCAGATTAGTAACTACATACTATTATTTTGAGATATGGTAATATCATGTGAAAAATAGTTTTCACTAAATGGGAGTTTATGACGTCTTTAAGACCAATCCTAAAGGTCTAATATTTCCATTTACTCATAATAAAATATGTAAGTTCCAAAATCCATTTAATGGGTTCAGCAAATGTCACTAAGTTGGATTATATTCTTTTATACAATCAAATAGTTTGATTTTATGATTTTAGAATAAGAGTCATAAGAGTACAAAGGACTAGTGGGAGTACACTTATCTTCCTAATGTTATATGTAGATGACATATTATCACATAGGGATTTTATATACCAACCAAGCAATTAACCAAGTTTTTGATTGTTAAATAGTTCTCCATGAAATATTTAGGATAGTAGCTTATATTCTTTGAATTGGGATCTACAGAGATAGATCAAAGAAGCTACTTGACCTATATCAATCTTACTACATTTATACTTTTTTAGACGTATCGCATGAAAATTCCAAGAGTATCTATTCGACAATAGGCTTTGGAGTTACTCTTAATGCTAGGGTTTGTTCTAGGACCCTAAAAGTAAGAGAATGAATGTGTATAGTCCTATTTGTTAAAACAATAAGGATCTATCTAACACACCATGAAAAATGTATAAGACCTAAAGTACACTACACGCTAGGAGTAGCGAGTTGGTATGAAGGTAACCTTGATGAGGAATGTTGGAAAGTAGTAAAGGCTATCCTTAAGTACTTAAGAAGTACTAAGGACACATTCCTCATATGTGGAGAATATAAGCTGAAGCTAATTGAGTATATAGATGCTTATTTTGCTTCAAACGTTGATGATAGAAAATCAAAATATGGTTGTGTCTATATAGAGGAGAAGTAAATTGGAATAGTTCCAATCAAGACACTGTAGCAGATTTCGGTTACTAGAAGTAGAATACATAGCAGCATAAGATGCAACTATGCCAGTGGTTTGGATAAAATAGTTCTTTATATATACATAGTGTGGTTTCACAATGTAGATATTGTTTCTTTATACGATGACAATATTTGAGATATTGTATGATTAAAGAAACCTAGAATAAACTATAGATCCAAACATATTCTGCAACAGTACCGCTTGATTCGAGATATAATTGAACATGAAGATGTTCACATTCAATAGGTAGGAGAAGGAACACGATGTATATCTATTCATCTAAGTTGTCTATCAGAAGAGTCTGATGAGAACAAACTGTTTATGAATTATGGTACTTGAATGATTGGGTCTAGGCCAAGTGGAAGATTGTTGGAATTATGCCCTAGCCCCGATCGTCTTGTAATGAATTGAACACAACGATAATAGTTATCCGTAAAGTAGTGATTAAGGGAATTGTTTTCTTGAATATATGGCAAGCTTTTATGTTTATGGTATTCATTTATATAACATAAAGGCAGATCCTCGATTAAGTTACGAACTAGATATCATAAGGTGTTATGATAATGAGAATATAGCTCATAAGATTTAATCTAAAATTGTTCTTAATCGTAGGATCATCGAACTAGGACCTCGATGATCCGGTTAGATTAATATGTAGCTAACGAGTATTTATCGGATAAATATCGGTAGTTCTCGTTTACTGAGTTAGGTACATAGATAATGCACATAGAGATGTGATTATCGAACCGACTAAAACTAGAGATTCCTAATGGTTAGTTACCTTGAACTGTCAAGTAGGTTAATCTCTAGAAGGAATTTTATTCTTGTAATCCTTTGACCTTAGATCATCACTACTGTTGTGTATATGCTTGTTGTGTTTTGATACTGGACTACTAGTGTGTCACAATGCTAGTCGAAAGGATATTGGACACGACTAAGTATATATGTTCCTAGGGATGAGTCAAGATGGAATCTATCAACTCTAGGTAAAGAGTTTGAGCTATACGATGTCATAAGAATATAACGATTGTATCAAATCCTTGGCCAAGGTGATGGAATGAATGAAGAAATGAGTTTCTTAGGTCATTCGTCAATCGTTGATAATCGACATGTAACGTAGTTGATTTTCTGATGGGATTTGACAGATATACCATATCCCAGGACGATCCGGAGCTGTAAAGATAGAGGGATTACGTGTATAATCCTTTACCGGGTTCTTTGTACAGAGTTACTTCACGTTATCCAGTCGTTGGGGAGTGTTGTTAGACGCCAACCTCGATTAGTAGATAACTAAGTTAACTACTACCGGTTTAACGATGAACCCACGTAGTCGCACACTAACGAGTGCATTGATCTTGCTTCATGTTATTGATTGATTTTTATTATCGGATAATAGATATTAATTAATTATGTACTTGGAATATTAGTATATTAATTTTCTAGCACAAATTAATATTCTAATACGAGACCAAATTTAGAGAAAAAAAAGGAGAGAAAAGGGAAAAAAGTGATAAGTTCGTGGATCGAACCACGTACCTTTAGTAGTGTGAAATGTGTCACTAATTACTGGGCTAGTCAAGTCATTTGTATAATGTAAGAGGTCCAAGTAGACCATATTATTAAGATAATCAATTCTCATTATACGTTTATGACTTTTCATCGCCTACCTTTTCATTTTCTCTCTAAAAGTTATTATATGATAATAAGTTATCATTAGAGAAAAATAATAATTTTACCATCAGTTTTCTCTCAAGAATAAACATAGAAAAAAAAAGGTCTCTCATTGCCTCTAAGTCAGAATTCGATTCTGAAAGCAATGATTAAAGCTCGGTGTGCAAAGCGTGGAGGTTTCAAGTTTTTGAAGCTGGGATTAAGTCTTTCGATTCTCATATAAATTCAAAAAGGTACACAATCGAATTCCGCTTTAAATTCTAGTCGCACTAGATTGATTATAGGATTGCAATATTACCTTTCTGCTGTGTATATTTGATATTACAGGTATAGCGATTCCTTCAATCGCCTCGTAGGTGGATTGTTAATGGACATATCATATAATTTATCTTTCCTGATTTATCATTTTCTCTTTATTTTATGATTGGTCCACCTAGGAGGCGATAAAAATGTGATGTGATTTCGGTTGATATCCAGCATTACTCTTTTTATATTTGTCAAAAAACCATTTTTTACTCTTTCTTAGGCTTATGTTATATACTTAAAATACCCAAACATTGCATGTCTTTTTTTCTTTTTTATTGGAAAACATTGCAAGAGTAAATAAACAAATTATATAACATAATTTGAACTGGAAACTAAATCCAATTCAAGAAAATAAAATCTAAAATATAAAATAGGAAATTTATTTCAATCAACACATACATAATTAGTTGTCCAAAGAAATCGCACACACAATAACATATAATAGTACTTCTGTTTTCATCTAACATGCAAACAAAAATTAGGAACTTTGCTTGAAAAATTTGTAACGAAGCTATCCCAACAAAAGTTAACTTACAAAAAAAAGAAATGTTCCACGACAAAATGTAAAATGGTGTGAGAAAGAGGATAAAACAATCAAACATCTATTCCTTAAGTGTCCTTTTAGCATCGCGGTGTGGGCTGAGTCTCCCTTACAAATTAAGATTTGTTGAGAGCATGAGTTGAAATTGCTACTACTTGTGCCCATTGCTTCACTTTACTCTTTCTAGTTTCAGGATCATCACCTACATTAATCTGAAATAAAAGAATATCAAAAACTTGTAATCAACTATAGTAGAGATTTACATTCATTAATAATTCATCAACTAACATAATTACAAACTCTAAAATTATTAAAATATCAATTTTAAAAGAAAATTTTGTTAAAAATAGTAAATATCTCAAATTAAATTAGGTATATATGGTATTAACTATACTAAGTTGGAAAGATTTAATCAAAAAATGTTTTAATATTTTTATAAAAAATATATTTTAATTGACTCTTTTACACTACAAATTATCTTTTAGATTTTCTATTTTTTGAGACAGTAAACTATTTAGAATGGCTCTATTCCACTACACATATAAATCATTATTTATTTTGCGATCTAAAGTTAAGAATCTCTTGAATACGAGTAACAAAGATTAATGATAATGAAATTTTGTTATTTCAAGAATTATTTAAGTGACTATTAAAATCTGAGTCCCAAATAAGGAATAACCAATAGATTAAGGAGCATTTAAGAATATTTACCTAATATGTAAATTCAATCAAATTAGACATATCATAATAAAGGTTTAGAGTAAAACAATCTCAACTGAAAAAATATTTTTTTGATTTAAATAAAAGTTTAATTACTAGCTTTGAATATCTTTCCACAAATGAATTCTGAAATTTCCACCAAGGTATTACTAAAGGTTTAGAGTAGTTCTTTTGTTGAAACAAGCTTATCGTATATCAAATTAAAGTTTATTATATTAAAAATAGAAAAAATCTTGAATTATCCTTAAACTATAACTGGTTTTGAAATCTGAACAATAGAAGTATGAACTATTATGTTCGTTCGCCCTTAGTCACATTTGGACGATTTCAGATAAGGGGCTAACGTTAACAAAAATTAATTAATTTACTGACTATATAAGAGACAATAAAAATTCGGATCCAAACAAATAATGCTTAATAGTTAGGGACCATTTAGTAAATTGTATAAAATAAAAGTGATACGAATTGTTAATAATTTACCTACGTTAATGATCGTGTTGATCTCTGATTTGGGCGGTGTATGAGTTGGATCACCATCGTCACTACCATTAGCTCTGGTGGTACGCTCAGTAGCTTCCGTAGAAGTGGTATTTGATAAACTCCGATTGATAGAAGTATATAAGGTTAACGCGGGGAAGGTCTTGGACAGTTTAGGGTCCAACTTGGTTGCGTCAAAACGGAAACCTAACTCGAAGCATGCCCGCAGCTCTTCGATGTCGTCATCGGTCACGACCATGCTATGGCCACGACGGAGACGGTATTTTAATCGGCGTCTACGCCATAAGGCATCACGACTTGTATCTTGTGACCAAGTTTTTTGTATCAAAAGTGATGCTCGACGTGGCCGGCATTGATTTGCCTTCAAAGTTCGACCAACTGACGGAGAGGAGCCGCTATTGCCACTTTTGGGTTTCAAGCTCATGGTTGAGAGGAGTGAGGGGGATGGTTCTTTGGGTGTGTTTGAAACCAGAGAAGTAGTAGATACGATGGAACTGATGTTAGCAACTCTTTTTGGTGAGTCCATGATAGAGAAGTGACAGACGGAGATGTCTTTTTTTGGGTGGTCTAAGGAGGTTTAGAGAAATGAGTTCGGTGAATAGGTGATGATGTATTTATTTTTGGATGTTTGAGGATGTTATTAGCTATTGTTTATTACATTTTAGAGATACTTAGATGTTTTTAAATTATATTTTGAGAGAGATAAAGTTGCATTGGTCCCACCATTTTTTTAATTTTATTTTGAGAAAGATAAAGTTGTATTGGTCCCACCGTTTAAATATTATATTTGTCGATAAATGTATATCTCGTATTTTTTAGGTGAGAAACAAAAAGTAAAATGGAAAAAAAGTAAAAAGTATCACTTAAATTTGAAAAAAAACCAATAAAATTATATCAAATATTCGAGACAGTTGTATCCCACGTTTTACATATTGAATTTTGTTTTTGAGTTAGAATAATATAATTATATATTTTTTTATTAGGTGTTGTTTTTTGAAGTTTAATAACCCATTATTAAAAAATAAGGAGTTTTAAAAAATATATTTCATATTAGTTTTACTTTTTATTAGTTTATCAACCTAAGGGCACGTTTGTTAGAGCTTATTTTAGAGTGAAAAATGCTTTTAGAATAACATTTAAAATTTGAAAATATTATTAAATATAATTTTGAAATCTAGAATCACTTTAGGTGTTTTTTTAAGAAGCACTTATTTGGTGTTTTTCCTTAAAGTGCTTTTCTGGGTTTAAAACACTTTTTAACCTCTAGAAGCACTTTTAAGTGCTTTCGAAAAAAAGTACTTCCTAACATGCACTAATATGTTAGAATAAATAATATTGAACTTTATTTACTAGTATATTTGAAGGAAGAATAATAAATATGTTTTTTTAGCAAGGAACTTTGATTTTCAGTATAATTTAATAACTAATGATGTTATTTTTATATTATAATTTCATGTAATTGTTATTTCCTTTGTTGTATTCTAATTAGTCTAAAATTTATTAGAATGGACGTGGTGTAAAAGTTGTTGCGAGTTTATTTTTTTGGAGTCCAAGAAGAAGTGAGTAAAATCTCAAGGTGATACTCTTTTTTAGGCTAGTTTAACGATTTCCTATATGTGTTTACGTAAGTGGTTGTTATTACATTCCGAAAGATACATTGAATGTTGAACGTTGTTATTGGTCCCACAGTGTGCACATTTTTGTCGATAAAAGCTTATTTCGTCTATTTAGGTGACAAACAAAAAAGAAATAGAAAATAAAAAATTAATGTCAATAAATATGAAAAATATTACAAGGATTAAAAGAACAACCATATCATGATATATTGAATATGCAGACCAGTTTTATCCCATGTTTTACATATTAATTACGCATTTGTATAATTCTTTATCGGGCATTACTTGCTAAAAGATAGCCGTTTATTTTAATAAACACCACAAACCTTGGACATATTTCTTATTGGACATTGTCATAGTCAATATTGATTATGAGATACATCGCATACTTTTTTTTTACGAAAATGAGTAAAAAGGCATATATGCCATTATATATGTGTGTTTGTGTGCGCGTTTAATGGCATATCCAGAAATAAAAATGTGACTAGGTTTGAAATTTAAAGAAAATTCGAGAAAATTAAGCTTACTTTTCTCATTATATAAAAATGATATGAAATAAGAATATCGTGAATTATAATTAAAAAATTTAAAAAAATCATTTGTTTTAATCTATATTTTGTATTAAAATTTTAATTTTGATATAATAAACATTCAAGAAAAATTATATAAAAATAAAATAAAGTTACCAAAATAAAAATATAATTTCGTATTCGTATATTTCTTTTCCATATATAAAAAAAGTAACTTGAAATAAAAAATAAGATATATATAAATATTTATCAAACAAAAAAATTAAATAAAAATGATATAATCTCTATAAATAAAATATTCTATTACAAAAAAATTATTGAATTAACCTTATTTTAACATTTTTCTGTTAAATAATTATCAATATTAAAAATTAGAATTAAAAAAAAGTTAGAAATTTAAAATAATTAAAAAATTAATTAATAATTATTAATGTTTTTATAATAGTTTCAGACTAATAAAAATGATTTTTTCCTAAAATTTGAGGATGGGCTTGAGCCAATCCATTGCTAACGTGGCTTCACCACGGTGTGTGGGTCAGATTTTAACCTCAAGCCCTAATGTAATTCAATATAACGTATCTTTCTAATCCCTAAAGTTTCTATTATATGTTAAAGTTGTTTCAACTTTATTTATGATAGATATTCACAAGGTAAAGATATGATGTAACTCTTTATACTAGTCTCCTAATTATAAATTATAGGATGCAAAAATAATTACATGACTTTGATAGACCAAATCTATACACGAGGTTGATTAAGGTTCCATAAATTATGAAATATCCACCATTTCAACTATAGATCGGGAACAAGGTCCTCAATTATGCCCGACTTTTCTTGATCAAAGATAAATCATTAGATATATATATAAAGCGCAAAGGATATCAAGAGAATCATTACAAGCTTCAGATAAAATATTAAATCGTAACCTTGTTCAACATACGTGTACAACTTGTTGATATCAATCTACATCTTGTTAAGAACACTTAACATAATCAACCAATTAGAGTACTCTCGAGTTATAGGGAGTTCCATATACCTAATGAACTGCAATAGGATAGATATAACTCATGCAATAAGCAAGATAAGTAGTTTTATAAATAATTTAGGTAAGAACCACTAGATTCCTATTATAAGAGTTGTAAGATATTTAAGATACACTATGAACAAACTCATGTTATACACAATAAGTCTAGTTGTAGTAGAAGATACATCATTGCAAAATGGATATCAAACTCCATAGACTCAAAATCCACAAGTGAATTCGTCTAAATGAAAGGGGGAGCAACTATGATTTGTTAATTTATAAGCAAATGGGTATATCCAGACCCACCAAGACTTTTGAGTTTATAACTTTAGAAAAAGTTGCCAAGGAAGGTGAATGGCTTCAGATTTTCTTGAAGGATATTTCTAGTTGCAAAAAACTTGTGTCAACCATCTACATACACTGAAATGGTTAGAATTCCATTTGGTAGGGCACTAACTAAAATGTAAGAAGAGTAAGTCTAGACATATATGTCGTAGACACAATACCGCCTACTAACTACGCCCAGACATAGTTATTACAATTAACTACCTTTGATTAAAGGATAATTAGCAGTTCCACTAACCAAAGGTAAACAAAGATATTTGTCAAAGGAAATGGGTCTTATAACTATAAAATCAAACTTTCCATAATGGGACCCCTACATAGGAGAATAAAGCTCCCACAATCTAGGTTAAGAAGAATTCTAAAAAATGAAACTTAAGCTCGGTGCGACACGCTATGGAGACCATTCCTAAGAAAAGTAGGCAATGCTACATGTAAACGTGAACGATACGATATGCTTTTAATATTTTTTGTATATTTATAAGATTAAGATATAGTATTGAAGAATACTCTTAACAAGAGACCACATATATGAATAACGTTTACGAGCATGAGTTTACACTCATATAACGTTCTCACTCAAACCCTTTGATGCGCTAGTTAGCATCCCCAAGTTAACCCAATCTATACTAAGATGATTTCAGAAACTTCCACTTTGCCGGGTATGTTTGTTCTTTCTTTATTTTTTTCTTTTTCTTTTATTTCTTTTTCTCAAAAATTGAAGACAGTAGAAACCGGGTTCCTGGATTCTACTGACTTGAGAATCTTATTTCGCTTTCTCGTTTTTTTTTCAATCCCGGTAAAGGGTTACAGTTAACAATATCATCTGAATTTTCTTTTTGTGCCTCAATACAAACACATATTTCTCCCTCCCAATGTAATTTCCCCAAAAGATGGACCCACCACCCCAAACTCAAGCTCGAGACATGTCTCAAGATCGTGATTCAAGTGCGGGTCATTTTGGAAATGCCTAATAAACTAAGGGGATATGGGCTTATAACATGGCTACAAACGAAAAGGCTTTAAGGCTCAAAATTGGGCTAAGGCGGATAATATTAATACAAGGGATAGAAAGCTAAAAGGTTTCAAATGGCTATCAAAGAACTGCCCCTATCATTTTCCTAGTTACATGGTTCGTCTCTAGTTCATATCTAAGTGGTTTCTCTACTAATTTAGATCTCACATTCCACACACCAAACATTTTCCTTAAGTACGAACTTACTTCTTTTGCATTGTTTGTTAATTCTTCCTATCCAATATCTATGTTTGCATGCAATTAAAGTGTGTTTTATATTAATTCCTAAAGTACACTATTTACTATCATTGATTTATCAAAAGTATTCTTAATGGGGACATTTAAAAGCTTCTACAGTGAAACGCAACTCCTAATTAATTTTATTGAAAGCGATAAAACACATAACACATAAAACAGGGATGAAGCAACGAATCCCACCCCAAACTCAAAAATGAATCGTGTCCCCACAACTCGAAAAAGACTCAACGCAATAAAATAATATACACTAAATGAGAAAGGAAAGAAAACATATCTTAACCAGCGCGTGGCTACTCATCGGTGTTGCGTGAACTCTATCCTACGTAAGTAAACCATAGGTGGCGTGTTGCATAGTGTGCTCACCCCCATTATCATGTTCCGGAGGAGTTCTATCTCTTTTGTAACGTTCCCTAAAGTAGCAATCATCTTTTCTTGATTCTCTTTCAACACTCAAATCTCTTCCTCTAACCCATTATCAGTATGTATCTTCTTCTTTGGTGGAGGAGCTCTAGGGTTCTTAATTGGATGGGTTGCTTCATTGTGGGCGTTGTCAATGGAATTCAATGTCATTGCGTCCCCCTCTTCGGACGCGTCAATCTCTTCGTTCCTTCGCGGTATTTTTGCGTCTAGATATAAGGTAGTGATAGTACAAGGAAACTTGAGGTTTTGTTGAGTAGTAGGGATTTTCTCAAAGTCCATTATTGTCTCGTAAATAACACGCGCAACATCCATCTCTCGATTTTCAACAATGTTCTTAATAAAAATAACATGCTCCTTCTTCAACTCGGAAGTGTGATTAATACCAAAGAATGTAGGTACTATGAATCTAGACCATACCTTAGCACAAGGTACCAAAACAACTACTATAAACCTGCCCACCATATCTCTCACCAATCGGAATAGTGTGTTTCCCACGAATCAAAACTGTGTCCCAAAGAGATTCTCACTCAAAAGAAGGGTCATTTAGCGTTTCGAAATAAAGACAAGGACCAGTAAATTCGGGGAGTTTCAAGGCTTTGCGAATAAGTTCAACTGATAGGGGTAATACCTTTTTACGGACGATAATTGCTTGTTTATTCGAAAAGGCTACTCCTTCATAGAAATCACGGACGAAGGTGGGGATAAATGTAAGCTTCCTCTATCTCAATTTAGTCCACCCAAATTTATCACAAGTAGTTGCATAACTCTTAAATTCGCTAGTCATAATGCGAGAAGGGAATGTTTTCTCAATACCAAACTTCAAGAATTTAATTCGATCACAAACCTGTTCATCCCAAGGTGTGAATGCCCTCTTTGGTTTGTGTGCAATAGCTTTTCTTCCCGGCAACGGCGCCAAAAACTTGGTTGTCCTTATTGTGTTCTAAAATAATGCAATAAGTAAAGAGAACCACAACCGCAAGTGTACGGTTGTCCCAAGTAATAATAGTGATAACAGATTCGTTCTCAGGGACGGATTGGTTGACTCTAATGCTTATCAAGTAGTGTTTAATTGCACAGAAAAAGCAGATAAATGATTATAAGTTTGTTTGGTTGTTTTTCTAATAATTAAGACAATAATTAAAAAGACTAAAATAATGCAAATATAAAGCTAGACGCAAGTAAAAATAACTGGACGCAAGATATTAGAGGTAGTACTCGAGCAACGGTAGGATTCACCTAAATCTAATCATTCCATGTATTGTTTAAGGGACAAATTCGGTAATTACTATTGGTCGGGATTCAAATATCTCCTTACCCCCGCCAGGGTGGACTAAGGAGCTCTTCTCAGGTGCTACAAACCCCGTCAGGGTGAATATAGTCCACCTTTGAATGATTCAAGTCTAACTACCCAATTGGTCGTAAGATTAATCAAGCCTGTCAAGGTCAAATAATTTATATCCTACTTTCGTTAATTAGTTCTAGACCTAGACCCCCCGTCAAGGTGATCCAATTGCCACTAATTGGAATAGCCTACGTACTAAGTCCTAATATTGAGTCACGAATTCAATAAAAGTAAATAAATTTAAATTAAGGAAAAATAGTGAATACCCAATTTGAATTAAATTAAAATAATCCTAAATTCAATAACACAAAATGAAATAAATCATGGTTCAATCCATTACGCGTTCTCAAGTACTGAATGAAATTAGCTCATAATTGGAAAAACTAAGAAAATAAATAAAAAGGAATTCATAATTGTTTTACAAAAAGGAAAATAAGAAACCTAATTAGGAAGAGGCTGCAAAGTGGAGATATAGACAGTCTCCAGCTCCAAACTTCTTCTTTTCCTTGCTTCTGCTTCTTTTCTTTTTGTCTGACTTTTGTAAATAATGAATTGTGTGAAAAATAGAAGTCAAAATCCCTATTTATACTTATAAAATCGGACCTGGATCTTGGGCTAGTAATTAAATGAAATAATAAAGGCCCAAGTCCATTATCTTAGCCCAAAATACCGTAACTGCTGCACCACCTCCACTAAAACAGCTCTAACCAGCTCGTTTCAAGCCCGGTTTACTTAAATCCAGTTGCTAAAGTTCCGTAACTCAATGGGGCACGTTTTCTCTTCACAAGTCAGTGGCTCAATATTCTCTTAGCCGGCTCGAAATAAGCAATCTTTGGTAACTTTCGAGATTTGCAGCTCTAAAATATCAATTCTTTCGGGATTTGTCTTCACGCTTTGACTCCATATCACGATCTTTGACTTTACTCTCGGATTCCTCTCCTAGCTAGTATTCAAAACCTACAAACTTTTCACTAAAATACACAATATTAAAAGCTTAATAAATCAAAAATACTAAAATCGAAGAAGAGAAATTGGAATATTGCATATTATTACTAAAAGTCTATTAAAATAGTCATATAATCACCTAATTTGATTCTCCTAAGCATATAAATATAGAACAAAATAGGAGACATCAAGACGCCAAACTCAAACCTTTGTCGTCCCGACAAAGTAAAATTAAAAACAATGGGAGAAGGTGATTACGAAGAAATAGATGCAAATAAATACACCCAAAGCATTTCTAAAATAAACCTCATATAACAAACATTAGGAACTAATATACACGTACACTAATCATGCAAAAATCAAACATAAATAAATTCAATCTTAAAATTAACTTCGCAATGATGGCTATAGGTTGTTCCTCGATCGTTACTCGCTTTGAATGCTCCGCTTAGTATATAACCTATTAACTTACGATGCACCTAGGAATCACGAGGACTTTACGGTTTTAGCGTAGGCTTAGGGACGGTGTGGTATATATATTTGGTAAATTTGAAGTGAGCTTTTGACTCTCTCCTCACTTACCATCAACAAATGTCCACGAGCTTGAGTTTACACTCATATAACTTTCTCACTCAATCTATACTAAGATGATTTCAGAAACTTCCACTTTGCCGGGTATGTTTGTTCTTTCTTTATTTTTTTATTTTTCTTTTATTTTTTTCTTTTTTCTCGAAAATTGAAGACAGTAGAAACCGGGTTCCCGGTTTTGTGAAATCCGGGTTCCCGTATTCTACTAACTTAAGAATATTATTTCATTTTCTCTTTTTTTTCAATCCCGGCAAAGGCTTACAATTAACAATATCATCTGAATTTCTTTTCGTGCCTCAATACAAACACATATTTCTCCCTCCTAATGTAATTTCCCCAAAAGATGGACCCATCACCCCAAACTCAAGCTCGAAACATGTCTCAGGATCGTGATTCAAGTGCGGGTCATTTTGGAAATGCCTAATAAACTAAAGGGATATGGGCTTATAACATGGCTACAAAATAAAAGGCTTTAAGGCTCAAAATTGGGCTAAGGCGGATAATATTAATACAAGGGATAGAAAGCTAAAAGGCTTCAAATGGCTATCAAAGAACTGCCCCTATCATTTTCCTAGTTACATGGTTCGTCTCTAGTTCATATCTAAGTGGGTTCTCTACTAATTTAGATATCACGTTCTTGGTGGTCCTTTGTGTGTTCTAAAATAAATGCAATGAATAATCGAACCACAACCGCAAGTGTACGGTTGTCCCAAGTAGTATAACTGATAATACAGATTCGTTCCAAGGACGGGATGGTTGACTACAATGCTTATCTATTAATGATTGATGCACTTATGAAAACAAATAAAAGTAATATGTTTGTTTGGTTTTTGTATTAAAGCTAAATAAATGAAAGACAAATATTAAAATGCAATTAAAAGCTAAGACGCAAGTAAAATGATGTAAAACGCAATATGAGATGTAGCACTTGAGAACGCAAGGATCCTCCCAATCCTATTTCCTAACTTTTGTTGTTTAAGGGCTAAATTGGTCAATTACAATGGTCGGGATTCTAAATTCCTTATACCCCCGTCAGGGTGGACTATAAGGCGATCCTAAAGTGTCACTAGTCCCGTCAGGGTAAATATGATCCACCGTTGGATGATTAAGTTTTATTACCTCATTGGCCCTAGAATTAGCTAAGTTCGTCAGAATCAATAGCTTCTATCCTAGATTGAATGAATGGTTCCGTACCTAAACCCTCCGTCAGGATGATCCAATCGCCACTAATTGGAATAGCCTAGATACTAACACCTGTTCCTAGTTCATGACGCTAAAAACAGTAAATATTCTCAATTTATCGAAAAGAGTAAAAGCCCTAATTTAGTTTAATTTAACAGAAACCCAAATTCAACATTCGTTATTTAATAAGATTGGGATTCACCCATTGTTTGTTCTCAAGCAGTATGAAAAGCTTAGCTCATATTAAAATGAAATACGAAATTAAATGTAAAGGAATTCATATTGTTTACAAAATTAAAAGATAAGAAAAACCTAATTTCCGGAATCGGAATGACTACGAACGGAGATATAGACTCTCTCCAGCTCTTGTAGCTTCTTCTTCTTCCTTCAGTTGCTTCTCTCTGGTGTTTTTTAATCTTGCAGAATGTGAATTGTCTGTAAAATAGAAGTCCAGGGCTGATTTTATAGGTGGAAATTCGGACTTGGCCCTAGGCTTTTAATTAAATGAAATATAAAAGGCCCAAGTCCACTAACTTAGCCCAAAATCCCGTAACTGCTGATATGTCTTCACTAAAACGGCTTTTCCCGATTCGTTATGACTCCGATTGACCTAATTCCAGTTTCTAAAGTTCCGTAACTCGATAGGGAGCGTTTTCTCTTCAAAGGTCAGCAGCTAAATCATCGCTTAAGCACCTCGAAATCAGCAATCTATGGCCTGGAAAATGGATTTTCACCTCTAAAAATAATATTTTCGGGATTTCTTTTCAAGTCTTGACTCTATCTTTTGATCTTTGACTTTCTCCTCGGATTCCTCTTCTAGCTAACATCTAAAACCTGTAAACTTTACACTAAAAACACCAATATTACGCGCAAAAGCTTAATAAATAAAAAATGCTAGAAATAAAAGAGGAAAATCATATTATTGCATATTTAGTCCAAAAGTCTATCAAATTGATTAAATAAACACCAAAAATGATGTCTCCTAAGGGTCGAAAATAAGAACAATTAAGGAGATATCAAGACCCCCAACTCAAACCTTTGTCGTCCCGACAAAGCAAAACAAAACAAAACAAGGGGTAGAAGTAAACGCAAGAACAAATAGAAGTTAGCAAATACACCTAAAGCAATTCTTAAGACAAATATCATATAGTAAAACTCTAAGAACTAACATATACATACACTAATCATGCAACATCAAATATAAATAATCTCAATCATAAAATTAAAGTCGCAATGCTTGAAGGTTACACTTGTACTCATCTCTGTATGATGACTATAGGGTGGTCATTAATCCTAACTCGCTTTGAACGCTCCACTTAGTATATTCCCTATCAACAGAATTATAAATTCACTATGCACTTAGGAATCACGAGGTCTTTATGGTTTTAATAATGGCTTAAGGACGGTATGGATATATATTTGGTAAATTTGAAGTGAGCTTTTGGCTCTCTCCTCACTTACCATCAACAATGTCCTCGAGCTTGAGTTTATGCTAAAAAATGTTCTCACTCACCCATTTGACGCGCTAATGTTGCGTCCCCAATGTCAACCCAAATAAAACTAAGATGATTTCCAAAAATATTCCACCTTGCCGAGTTATTTATTCTTTTTTTTTTGTTGTACAAGATACCCATGACCATCATTTTGATGTGAAAAGTCATGTCTCTTATAATTTTTTTTTTCTTTTCTTTTTTTCTCTTTTTTTTTTTCAAATCTCGGCAAAGGGTTACAAATAATAATATCATCTACATTTTTGTGCCTCAATACAAACACATATAATCCCTTCCCAATGAAAATTCCCAAATGTGGACCCTCCACCCCAAACTCAAGATCAAGACAAGTCTCAGGGTTGTAATTCAAGTGCGGGTCATTTAGTCATGCCTAATAATCTAAAGGATAATGGGCTTATATCGTGGCTACAAAAGAAAAGGCTTAAGGCTCAAACTAGGGCTAAGACGGATAAAATTATAATAAGGGATAGCAAGCTAAAAGGCTTCAAATGGCTAACAAAGAACTGCCCCTATCATTTTCCTAAATACATAGCTTGTCTCTAGTTCATATCTAGGTGGGTTCTCTACTAATTAGGATTTCACGTTCTACACACCAGACATATTCCTTAAATACAAGCTTACTTCATTTGCATTGTTCATTAATTTTTCCTATCAATTACCTATGTTCGCATGCAATTGTAAGTGCGTTTTATGTTATTCCCTAAATTCCACTATCTACTATCATATATTCATCAAAAGTATGCTTAAAGGAACATTTAAAATCTTCTATAGTCAAACGCAACTCCGAAAATTATTTTATTGAAAGCAAATAAAACACATAACACATAAAAACTGGAATGAGGCAACGAACCCCACCCCAAACTCAAAAATGAGTCGTGTCCCCACGACTCGAAAAGACTCAACGCAAATAAAAACAACTAAACTAACTAAAACGCGAAAGGGATAGAAAACGTATCTTAACCAGCGCGAGGCTGGTTATCGGTGTTGCGTCCATGAACTTTCTCTTGCGTAAGAATACCATAAGTGGCGTGTTGAATTGTGCTCACCTCCATTTACATGTTTCGGAGAAGTTCTAACTCTTTCGTAACGTTTCCCAAAGACGCAATCATCTTCTCTTGGTTCTCTTCTAACACCTTCACTTTCGCTTCCAACTCATTGGTGGTATGCATCTTCTTCTTTGGAGGAGCTCTAGGATTTCTTGTTGCTTTTAACACTTCATCGTGAATATTCTTGATCAAAGTTAAACCCATACTCTCACCTACTACAAGACGATCAATCTCTGCGTCTTTACGCGGAACCTTTGCGGCTAAACACAAAGTAGTGATGGTACAAGGAAACTTGAGATTTTTTTGTGAAGTAGGAATTCGAGCAAATTCCATGATGGTATCATATATAACTCGAGCAACATCTATAGGTTTCTCCTCGATAATACACTTAATGAACAAAAGATGCTCCTTCTTCACTTCCGATATGTGTTTAACTCCGAAGAAGGTAGGGATTATGAAACGTGACCAAATCTTAGCACATGGTAGCAAATTACTACTATACATCTGTCCAGGATATCTCTCTCCTTCGGGAATCGGGCGGGCCCCATCAACAAGCACTTTCCCCCAAAGGGATTCATAATCAAACGAAGGCTCTTTTAGAGATTCTTGAAATGGACATATTCCGGAAAATTCGGGTAGTTTCAATGATTTACGAATAAGCTCAACGGAGAAAGGAACTACCTTTTTGCGAATAATAACTGCTTCTTTTGAGAAGGCGATTCCTTCATAAAAATCTCGCACCAAGGTAGGAATATACTCAAGCTTCCTTTCACGCAATTCTTTCCAACCCAATTTATCACAAATAATACCATAATCTTTATAAGCCCTAGTCATAATGCCCTTAGGAAGATTCATCTCCTCACCAAACTTCAAAAATTCAATTCTATCACGAACCTGAGTATCCCATGGAACGAAGACTCTCTTAGGCTTTTGAGCCCAAGCTTTCCTACGCGGAGCTTTCGGTTGTTGCACTGGTTCTTCGGGAACTTCTTGTTCAGTTTCTTCCTCAATCTCTTCTTCAACTTCTTCCTCACTTTCTTCATCACTCTCATCAATTAACCTACTCTTTTTTGGAGTAGCCTTACTCGGATTTTCTTTTCTTTTCGGAGCAATTGGGTTTTGGACAGTCTTTTTGGATCGCGAATCCGGAATCTCAATTGCTTGGTCTGGGCTAGCTCGAACATTGTTCCTGTTTCTTGGTATGTTTCTTCGATAGTGACACATGGAATCGGTTCTGTTATTCATCTCTTTTCACCCCAAACTCAAAACTTCAAATAGAGAAAAAGCTAGAGAAAAGCTTTGAATTTTGATGTTTTGAGGCTTAAAAATTGAAGGATTAGGTGGAATATGAGATGGGTTAAGGTTATTTGAGAGGGATTGTGAAAGAATTGGGTTTAATTTCAAGGCTAGGAAGAAGAAATTTTTGGAGAAAAGGTGAAATTTGTTGATGTTTTGGAGAAGATGTGAGTTGATTATGTGTTTTTGTGATGATAGAAGACTTGATTTGATGATTTTATAGCTGTTTGTTGATGATTTTCGGAGTAGGTGGAGGCAAGGATTCGGAATAGAAAGTTTGGCCTGGAAAAGAGGCAAAAAACTAGGTTTAAGGAACTCAAAACCGCCTCTCGCAACAGCTGACCGGCGGATTCGCCGGCATGCCGGTCGCGAGGGCGGCGGAAAAAATTACTAAATTCGAATTTTTTTTTTACCTCAAAACGCAAGTATATTGCGTCGTCGCTGACGCAATGGTCAGAGAATTTACTTTCCTTCACCGGCTAGCCGTCGGATTCGCCGGCATGCCGGCGGAATGTCGATGGCGCATATGATGACGCAGCAACCTTTCGTCGTCGCTGACGCAAGGACCAGAACCTTCTCCTTCTTTGGCCGGCTAGCCGGTCAATTGACCGGCATGCCGGCGGATCTCGCTGGCGCGAATGGTGACGCAGCAACGCTGCGTCATCGCTGACGCAGTGGTCAGAGAGTTGTGGTCCTTCAGCTTGTTTGGCCGGTATGCCGGCCAGCTCGCCGGCTAGCCGGTCAAACCTGCTGTGGACTTCAAAAATTTTCGTTTTCTTCTCGTTTTTACCCCAAACTCATGACCATTATACCCCTGAAATCATCAAAAACAAACACCCTTCCTCATTTCCTAAAAATAAATACTAAAATCAACAAAAACTTAACTAATTTACACTACGTAAACTGAAATATTTAAACTAATATACAAGAAATTGGCTTTTGTTTAATGTCGTTAAGCTCGACGGGTTACCTCGTGCTTCTAAGGAGCTTCGAGGAGGTACATGACCTCTCCGGGATGTGGGTCTTTTGCACGATCGGTATCTTCACCTCCATGATAAATCTTTAAGCGATGACCGTTCAACATGAATGTACGGTTCTCAAGTGGATGTTCTATCTCTATAGCTCCATGAGGTGTAACCTTGGTCACAATTTAAGGACCCGACCACTTCGATCTTAATTTCCCCAGATAATTACTGAACTTTGAATTATATTTCAACACTCTTTGTCCCACTACAAAGTTCTTCTCTCGAATCCGATTATCATGCCATCTCTTGGTATTTTCTTTGTAAAGCTTAGCATTCTCATAAGCATGTAATCTGAATTCATCAAGCTCATTAAGTTTCATCATTCGATTCTGACCAGCTAGCGTAGGGTCTAAATTTAACTTCGCAATAGCCCAATAGGCACCCATTTCAAGTTCAAGAGGTAAGTGACAAGCCTTACCATATACCATTCGATACAGAGAAGCACCTACTGGGGTTTTGAAATCAGTGCGATATGCCCATAGTGCATCATCTAACTTCATAGACCAATCTTTCCTAGTAGGACCAATAGTTTTCTCTAAGATAGATTTTACCTCACGATTTGATACCTCGGCTTGACCATTGGCTTGTGGATGATAAGCAGTAGATACACGATGTCTGACTCCATATTTCTCTAGAACAGTCTTCAAATACTTATTAACGAAATGATTACCCCCATCGCTAATAATTACCCTTGGAGTGCCATGTCTAGTGAAAATATGCGATTTCAAGAACTTAATCACCACGCGTGAGTCGTTAGTTGGCAAAGCCACAGCTTCTACCCACTTAGACACGTAATCAACAACTAATAAGATGTAGAGGTTACCATTTGAAGGAACGAAAGGACCTATAAAATCTATACCCCAAACATCGAATATTTCAACTTCTAACACATTGTTACGAGGCATCTCATCCCTCTTGGATATGTTTCCGGTAAATTGACATCTAGTACATATTTTTTCGTATATTCATGACAATCTTTTATAATAGATGGCCAATAAAAACCAGATTGTAATACCTTAGCAGCAGTTCGATCTCCTTTGAAATGTCCACCATAAGGTGAATCGTGACACCCAGCTATAATCGCCTCAATTTCTTCCTTGGCTACACATCTTCTTACCATCTGATCAGCACACACTTTATAGAGGAAAGGATCCTCCCAAAAGAATTGTCTTGCACGGTGAGCTAATCTTTTTCTCTCTTGATAAGTTGAACCTTCAGGAAAGGAACCACTCACCACTAAGTTTGCAATATCCGCATACCAAGGAGCTTCATAATCACGAACAACGAATAAACTCTCATCAGGAAATTCTTCTCTAACTGCCTCAGTACCATTATTCATCTCTGAACCTTCTAACCGCGATAGATGATCCGCAACCTGATTCTCACACCCTTTTCTATCCTTGATCTCTAAATCGAACTCTTGAAGCAATAAAACCCATCTGATTAACCTCGGTTTAGCATCCTTCTTCTCCATAAGATATCGAATTGCTGAATGATCTGTATAAACAATAACTTTCGCTCCAAGAAGATAAGAGCGAAATTTATCGAATGAATACACAACTGCTAGCAACTCCTTTTCTGTAACTATATAATTTATTTGAGCACCATTAAAAGTTTTACTAGCATAATAAATCGAATGAAAAACTTTCCCTTTTCTTTGTCCTAATACAACTCCCATACATAAGTCACTCGCATCACACATCACTTCAAACGGTAAATTCCAATCTGGAGGCACTACTATAGGAGCTGAAATAAGCTTTTCTTTGATTGCTTTGAAGGCCGCTAAACAAGCTTCATCAAAAAGGAATTTGGTGTCCTTTTCGAGTATGTTGCATAAAGGTTTCGCAATCTTAGATAAGTCTTTAATAAATCGCCTATAAAAGCCAGCATGGCCAAGAAAACTTCTTACCCCTTTTACAGAAACAGGAGGGGGAAGGGTTTTAATTACCTCTATCTTCTCTCTATCGACTTCAAATCCAACACTCGAAACTTTGTGACCCAGAACAATACCTTCGCGAACCACGAAATGACACTTCTCCCAGTTTAAAACCAAATCTGTTTCCTTGCATCTGATTAACTCTTTCTCTAAATTATCTAAACACTTATCAAAATCATCACCAAATACAGAGAAATCATCCATAAACACTTCAAGAAAGTTATCGATCATATCCCAGCAGATAGCCATCATGCATCTTTGAAAGGTAGCAGGAGCATTACACAACCCAAATGGCATTCTGCGATATGCAAAAGTACCAAAGGGACATGTAAATGTTGTTTTATGTTGATCTTCCGGAGCCACGTAAATTTGATTATACCCTGAATAACCATCCAAGAAGCAATAGTACTCTCTTCCGGCTAACTTGTCTAACATTTGATCAATGAATGGCAAAGGAAAATGATCTTTTCTGGTGGCCTTGTTCAGCTTTCTATAATCCATGCAAACTCTCCATCCAACTACCGTTCTTGAAGGAATTGCTTCATTTTTATCATTAAGAACTGTCGTCATTCCTCCTTTCTTCGGTACACACTGAACCGGACTCACCCGTTCACTACTCGAGATGGGATAAATAATCCCCGCATCTAAAAGCTTGATCACCTCTTTCTTCACTACATCCTTCATAGCGGGCATTAATCTTCTTTGACCTTCAACTGAGCGTGCGTTAACATCTTCAAGTATGATTTTGTGTTGACAATAGGATGGACTAATGCCTTTGATGTCAGCAATTGTCCAACCTATTGCTTCTTTGTTGGCTCTTAACACGCGCAACAGTTTATCTTCTTGAGGACCTGTTAAATTAGCTGAAACAATAACAGGTAGAGTTTCATTAGTACCTAAATACACATACCTCAAGTGTGCTGGTAATGGTTTTTCTTCCAATTCCGGAGGAGATTCAATTGAAGGCTTCTTTTTAGGAATAATCTCCCCCGGTTCTCTCACAGGTTCATAGGCTAGACGCCTATACTTCGAATTTTCAGAATTGAGAGCTGCTACTGTTTCGGTAAGTTCCTCCATCATCTCAGGTGTATCTAATGTCAAAGCAGCCTGCAAGATATCATCAAAATTTAAAAAATTAAATACCTCTTGCGATGCTTGCTCTACTACATCCATTCTGAAGCAATCTTCCTGAGAATCTGGGAATTTCATAGCTCGAAATACATTGAATTTGACTTCCTCATCTTGTATCCTCATCGTTAATTCGCCATTCTCTACATCGATCAATGTTCGTCCTGTAGCTAGGAATGGTCTACCCAAAATAATGGGGACATTTCTATCTGCATTGTACTCAAGTATTACAAAATCAACGGGAAATATAAGTGTACCTGCCTTAACAAGGACATCTTCAATGCGGCCTTCTGGATAAGCAAGAGACCTGTCCGCCATTTGCAAGACCATAGAGGTAGGTCTTGCGTTTCCAATTTTTAGCTTATCAAAGATTGACTTGGGCATCAAATTGATGCTTGCCCCCAAATCAAATAGCGCTTTTCCTTTCCATTCTTCTCCAATCGATATCGGAATCGTGAAACTCCACGGATCAACTAACTTTGGAGGTAATTTACTCTGGCAAATCGCACTACACTCTTCAGGAAGACCAATCATCTCATTATCACAATAAGGCCTTTTATTAGTGAGGGCCCTCTTCAAAAACTTCGTATACTTAGGAATATCTCGAATCGCCTCTAGTAACGGAATATTAATACTTAGACCCTTCACTCTATTAAAGAATTTCTGAAAATCAGCTATATCACCCTTTTTCTGAACTCGCGATGGAAACGGTGGTGGAGGGCGATTTATCACAACATCATCTTTCTTTTTCGGAACTTCTCTTGGTCTTTCTATTTCTTCAACCTCACTATCTTTCTTATTCTATTTCTTTTTCTCACCTACTTCCTTTTCTTTTCTTGGAACTTCTTTCTCTTTCATAACAGGAAAAGGAGGTGGAGGAAGGTTTTTACCACTGCGTAATGTAACAGCATTGCAATATTCGCGTTGTATTGGATTCTCAGTATCGCTAGGAAGTTGTCCTTGTGGACGTTGATTCAGTTGTTTATTGATTTGACTTAGCTGATTCTGGAACAACTTCATATTTACTTCGGCTGCATTTTGACGTTCCATGGCTTGTGTTTGAAGAGCAATTAAACTTTCAACTGTTTTCGGAAGGGTAACTACTCCTTCTTGTGGATGGGCAGGTAAAGCTTTCTGGTTCAATGTTTCATCATAAGTATTTTGAGGAGCTTGTCTTTGTACATAATTACCCTGATTCTGTCCTCCTTGATAATTGTTGTGTGGTCTTGGATTATAGTTGTTTCCTTGGGGACGCGGCTGATACGCATATGTAGGATTGGCTGTCCCATTAGGATTTGAGTATTGAAACCCCAGATGGTTTCTGTTAGGCTGATATCCATTACCACTTGAATTGAAGTTTCCTCTTTTGGACGTAAACATCACGGACTCTTGATTATTCAGACAACTTTCCTCATCATGATCATCTACCATACAAATCGAACACATATAAACCTCTTGTGCAGCATGCACAGCTACCTTCTTACCTGAAAATCCTTCTTTTACAGCTAAAGTAAGCTGCTTCAATTGTTGCTCTATAGTATTCTGAATCTTATTCTCAAGCGTAGCAAATTTTCCTTCCATATCAACATTATTCACTCTTTTAACCGGTGTTCTTACTGAATTCCACCCAACTTCATTCTTGACTTTTCTCTCTAAAATGATTTTAGCATGAGTGGGTTGAACTTGAAGAAAACCTGCACCACATAGCGTATCCAATTTCTCTCTCGAAGTCCCATCAAGGCCTCTATAAAAGATTTTTAACTGTTGTTGTTCTGAAAAGCCATGAGTAGGAACTCTACGTAAACACATCTGGAATCTTGTCCAACTCTTACCCACAGTTTCATCATATTCTTGACGGAAATGCGTCACTTCTAATTCAGCATCTAATCTCATGTTACTTGGGTAATATCTGTCAAAGAAAGCAGTTTCTAATTGGTCCCAGTTTGTTATCTTCGTAGGATCTTGCGTATCGTGCCATTCACTCGCTCCATCAATAACGAAAAATTTAAACGCAGCAAAATACATCTATTCTCTTGAAACTCCTTGTGTGATATAAGAATCACAGATCTGTTTAAACTTCTGTACTGCTCTAAGAGGGTCTTCTGATGGTCTACCACGAAAATTCCCAAAATTTTGGAATTGAGCTAACATACCCGAATCTGGACGGAATCGTGGAACATTAATATCCGGAGCACCTACTCCTATAGCAGGAGCACGGAATGGAACTTCTGGTGGGCCATTAGTAAACCACGGATCTTGATTCATCACTATCTGAACTTGAGGATTAGGATTTACTGGTGGAATTGGAGGAATAGCGCCTGGAGCCAAAGGTTGGCCATTTGCGCCTAGTTGACCTGGTTGATTATTTTGTTGATCTTGAAGATTTATCCCTTCCATTCTGTTAATTAATTTTTCTACTTCTAAAGCTTCTTGTTCTCTTCTTCTCTTGTTAGCAAGTCTGATCAACGATTCTGGATTACTAAGGATCGGAGGTGTTGGCTCTAGATCCTTGAATAGCCTTCTTCGCATACACCAAACCTAAAAACCTGAAAAAGCTAACAAACAAAAAACGTAAAACTGATAAAATAAAATAAATGCACTATCACTAAAGGATAAACACCGTGGTCACACGCTACCGTCCCCGGCAGCGGCGCCAAAAACTTGGTGGTCCTTTGTGTGTTCTAAAATAAATGCAATGAATAATCGAACCACAACCGCAAGTGTACGGTTGTTCCAAGTAGTATAACTGATAATACTGATTCGTTCCAAGGACAGGATGGTTGACTACAATGCTTATCTATTAATGATTGATGCACTTATGAAAACAAATAAAAGTAATATGTTTGTTTGGTTTTCGTATTAAAGCTAAATAAATGAAAGACAAATATTAAAATGCAACTAAAAGCTAAGACGCAAGTAAAATGATGTAAAACGCAATATGAGATGTAGCACTTGAGAACGCAAGGATCCTCCCAATACTATTTCCTAACTTATGTTGTTTAAGGGCTAAATTGGTCAATTACAATGGTCGGGATTCTAAATTCCTTATACCCCCGTCAGGGTGGACTATAAGGCGATCCTAAAGTGTCACTAGTCCCGTCAGGGTAAATATGATCCACCGTTGGATGATTAAGTTTTATTACCTCATTGGCCCTAGAATTAGCTAAGTTCGTCAGAATCAATAGCTTCTATCCTAGATTGAATAAATGGTTCCGTACCTAAACCCTCCGTCAGGATGATCCAATCGCCACTAATTGGAATAGCCTAGATACAACCACCTGTTCCTAGTTCATGACGCTAAAAACAGTAAATATTCTCAATTTATCGAAAAGAGTAAAAGCCCTAATTTAGTTTAATTTAACAGAAACCCAAATTCAACATTCGTTATTTAATAAGATTGGGATTCACCCATTGTTTGTTCTCAAGCACTATAAAAAGCTTAGCTCATATTAAAATGAAATACGAAATTAAATGTAAAGGAATTCATATTGTTTACAAAATTAAAAGATAAGAAAAACCTAATTTCTGGAATCGGAATGACTACGAACGGAGATATAGACTCTCTCCAGCTCTTGTAGCTTCTTCTTCTTCCATCAGTTGCTTCTCTCTGGTGTTTTTTAATCTTGCAGAATGTGAATTGTCTGTAAAATAGAAGTTCAGGGCTGATTTTATAGGTGGAAATTCGGACTTGGCCTAGGCTTTTAATTAAATGAAATATAAAAGGCCCAAGTCCACTAACTTAGCCCAAAATCCCGTAACTGCTGATATGTCTTCACTAAAACGGCTTTTCCCGATTCGTTATGACTCCGATTGACCTCATTCCAGTTGCTAAAGTTCCGTAACTCGATAGGGAGCGTTTTCTCTTCAAAGGTCAGCGGCTAAATCATCGCTTAAGCACCTCGAAATCAGCAATATATGGCCTAGAAAATGGATTTTCAGCTCTAAAAATAATATCTTCGGGATTTCTTTTCAAGTCTTGACTCTATCTTTTGATCTTTGACTTTCTCCTCGGATTCCTCTTCTAGCTAACATCTAAACCCTGTAAACTTTACACTAAAAATACCAATATTACGTGCAAAAGCTTAATAAATCAAAAATGCTAGAAATAAAAGAGGAAAATCATATTATTGCATATTTAGTCCAAAAGTCTATCAAATTGATTAAATAAACACCAAAAATTATGTCTCCTAGGGGTCGAAAATAAGAACAATTAAGGAGACATCAGTTCTACACACCAAACATTTTCCTTATGTACGAACTTACTTCTTTTGCATTGTTTGTTAATTCTTCCTATCCAATATCTATGTTTGCATGCAATTAAAGTGCGTTTTATATTAATTCCTAAAGTCCACTATTTACTATCATTGATTTATCAAAAGTATGCTTAATGGGGACATTTAAAAGCTTCTACAGTCAAACGCGACTCCTAATTAATTTTATTGAAAGCGATAAAACACATAACACATAAAACTGGGATGAGGCAACGAACCCCACCCCAAACTCAAAAATGAGTCGTGTCCCCACAACTCGAAAAGACTCAACGCAATAAAATAATATACACTAAATGTGAAAGGAAAGAAAACGTATCTTAAGCAGCGCGTGGCTGGTTATCGGTGTTGCGTCCATGAACTCTATCCTGCGTAAGTAAACCATAGGCGGCGCGTTGCACAGTGCTCACCCCCATTATCATGTTCCGGAGGAGTTCTAACTCTTTTGTGACGGTTTTTCCTAGCACCCTAGTCGCCATAGAAGAGGCGCCTAGCCGTCCTAGGCACTGATTAATGGCAAAAAATTATCCGCATAGTCTTTCATTTCATTTTATTTTTCTCCTGAATTTTTGAATTGATATTATAACTCATATTTTTAGCATATTTATATTTACTATATTATTGTTAGATGAATTTTATGACTTAAATAGTTAAAATGTTTAAAATTACTATGTAGATATTACTAGATATACAAAATTACATAGTGAGATTCAAAACCGTATATTCACGCCAAGGCCTCGTGTAATCTAGCCTTGGAACTAAGCCCGAGTCGACTATTTAGGCCGTGAAACCTGTTGAAATTATGCCCTTGCCCCGATCGTCTTGTAATGAATTGAACACAAGTGCTTACTGTACACGATAATAGTTATAACTACAATGTTGATTAAAGAAATTGTTTCCTTGAATCTACGGCAAAATTTTATGATTATGGTATTCATCTACATAATATAAAGGCAAATCCTTGATTAATTTACGAACTAGATATCCTAAGGTGTTATGATAATGAGAATCTAGCTCATAATACTTAATTTAAACTTGTTTTTAATCGTAGGATCATCGAGTTAGGACCTCGATGATCCAAATAGATTAATATGTAGCTAACAAGTACCTTATTGGATAAATATTGGTTGTTCTTGTTTACCGAGTTATATGCATATATAATTCACATAGAGATGTGATTATCGAACCGACTAATACTAGAGATTCCTACTGGTTAATTACCTTGAATTGTCAAGTAGGTTAATCTCCATAAGGATTTTTATACTTGTAATCCTTTGACCTGAGATCATCACTATAGTTGTGTATATGCTTGTTATGTTTTGATACTAGACGACTAGTGTGTCATAATACTATTCGAAGGGAAATTGGATGTAGCTAAGTATATATGCTCCTAGGGATGAGTCAAGATGGAATCTATCAACTCTAAGTAAAGAGTTTGAGCTCTACGATGTCATAAGATTCTAACGATTGTATCGAATCCTTGGCCAAGGTGATAGAATGAATGAAGAAAGGAGTTTCTTAGGTCATTCGTCAATCATTGATAATCGATGTGTAATGTAGTTGATTTTTTGATGGGATTTGACAGTTGTATCATATCCCAGGATGATCTGGAGCTGTAAAGATAGAGGGAATACATGTATGATTCTTCACCGGGTTCTTTGTACACAGTTACTTCAAGTTATTCGGTCGTTGGGGAGTGTTGTTAGACGCCAACCTCGATTAGTGGTTAATTTAATTAACTACTACCAGTTTAACGATGAACACACGTAGTCGCGCACTAAAGAATGCATTGTACTTGCTTCATGACGTTAATTCATTTTATTATTAGATAATAAATACTAATTAATTATATACTTGGAATATTGGTATATTAATTTGCTAGCACAAATTAATATTCTAATATAAGACCGATCTAAGGCAAAAGAGAAAAAAAAAGGGAAAAAGGTCATAGGTTCGTGGATCAAACCATGGACCTCTAGTAGTGCAAAATATGTCACTAACCACTAGGCTAGTCAAGTCTTTTTGTATAATGTAAAATGTCCAAGTCCACTTCAGAAGTGGGTAGTGGACCAAATTATTAAGATAGTTAGTTTTCGTTATACGTTCCCGACTTTTGGCTTTTCCACTTCTTGGCTTTTCATTTCTCCTTCTAGAGTTAATATATGTATAATGAGAAATCAATATATATATGTAACTTCTTTTCAGTTTTTCTCTCTTGAAAAAACATAGTAGATAGAAGGTCTCTCTCCAAATCAGAATGGTTCTGAAAGCAAAATCAATCTCAGTGTGCAAAGCGTGGAGGCTTCAAATCTTTGAAGCTAGAATTTGACAATTCGATTCTCACACAACGGCTTAAGGTATGTAATCGTTATTATACTTTGTTTTAAATTCTTAAATCACAACTAGATTATCTATTCGGATTGCAATTTCTATTTTCCGCTGTATTATATGTGATATAATCATTATTGCTATCCTTCAAGTGTTATCAGAGCCAATTGTTGTGATTTAGGTTTTTAAAACTAGATTATTATTTGAAAATATTTAGATTATTTGTTAGAATTAATATTAAATTGTTTAATATATAATTCTAAGGTTTGGTCACAATATAATTTTTATTTATTAATTATAGACCGTAATAGAATATTGTGTGTATTCATTTTTTTGGTTTCGTCTGATTCAAGCGAAAACAAATATCAGGTTAGCATTGATTTTTGTTATTATCGTGTTTTTATCTTAACCTTTTTTCTTGTTATTTTTAATCAATCATCACATTATGATGTGAAGGTAAATATATTTTTGGAAAATATGTATATTGAATCTATGGCAGTGGCCATTGGTTATAATATTAATATAATGATATTAAGATTTATTATATAAATCTGCTGCACGGTTTCTTACTATATGGTATACAACTAGTTGTACATAAATAGGTTTCGACAAGAAAAAAAAGAGATAATGAAAAGTGTTTCTAGTCTCTAATTTTTGGTTGACCATGAAAAAAGGGAAAAATGTTTCATGTTTTCTTTTGGTTAAAGATTGTTAAGAAAAGAAAGAAAAATCATTCGTTGTGATGGTCATAGCGGTATGTGGTTTTATTTTATTTTATTGGATAAATCTTCTGTGGCTGTTGTTTTCTTGTTCGGGTTGTAATGTGATGAGTCATATTTGAATGATTTTGTTTATTGAATTGGTCAATAAGAACCGCTATAGACAAACATTTTTTTTTAATTATTAAATTGTTTGATAAAAAAATCCATGAGACCATGCAGCAGAAGTTTAAATGTATTCTTTTTCTATATAAAGCCATAGTGATTCAATCACTTTATTGAGAAAAAAATATCCAAAAAGTTTGTTTGTTTTCTTATCATGGATTATATTTCTTTTCATTAAGAGAATATTGTATTAAAAAAATTGTATTTTTGAAATTACAGTTTTTGGTCAATCTTCCGATACGATTGTTTTGGTTTTCATCCCAACTATTAGATTATGAATCGTAAAGTATTCTCACCTAACATTAAAATTATTGAGTTTATTAAGATGAAATATTAGATAATTCGTGAGACTTGTCCATCACAAATAGAGTTTCAAATTTGTTAAGTTACAAGTTTTGATCTAACTACCAGGTGGACTTGTAGTTCGAGTACAAATTATAAAACTCTAGATTGTTTGATAATATGATTAAATTATTAATTTTACGTTTTTAGTCTGGACTACCCAGAAGATGTGAGATTGATAATATTCGATTATAGGATGGATTAACTCAACAAAACTAAATAGAAATGACCTGACTACCAGGGGGCTAAATAGTTTTGAGTCTCTTATTTTATATGATAAAATAGGTAATGTACCACACTTTGATTATAAATGAGTAACGACCTGACTACCACGGGGTTCATTCATGTTTTAAAGTTTTTATTATTCACCTTAATTATGCATGAGAACCGGTCTGACTACCAGGGGACTCATTTATGTTTTAACGTTTCCAATTATATATATCTTAGATAATAGTCCATATCTTTGACATGTACATAATAGTGTTCTTAAAGCGTTTTTTCCTATTTTTTCCCTTGATTAGATTTCTCAATATCTCTGCTAAACCACTTCTCAAATTGTTCCAAGTTGTTGGGTAATCTCAAGAATTATGACTGCACCTTGAGAGTCTTTCTTATGCACATGAGACTCATTGATATGTTAAATGAGCTATTGACTAAATTGTCTCTTGAGGATGCATAGAATGTATATGATACATGTCTAAAGTATTAAGAACTTAGTAATGGTATTATGTGTATATTCTTGTATCCATGAGTTATGAAATCCAAAAGACATTTTAAGCATGATATTCCCATGAATCCTTAGACATTTTTATAAGATATATAAGTAACTTAGTATGACCGTTAGATACCCGTTATCTAATACCAAGAAACAAGGTAAGGGCATTAATGGAAATTGTTTTCGTAATTTCTCGAACTTCTATTAATTACATATAAAGGGTATTGGATACTCGTAGTAGTTTAAAAATATGCAAAATATTGTATACTCTAAAAATTAATAGACAAATAAATATAAGAGAAGTTAAATTACCATTTTGGTAATGGAGCAATTGTTGCAACCACAATTGGTTCAACTAATTCTTTAAATATGCATATGGCAAAACATATTGTAGGAAAACTGATTTTTGTTCGTAAAGTTGTTTTGGAACAAAAATGGTCATTTGATCATAAGATAGTTATGGTGTATTAATGTAATATAAAATTACCAATGGAGTTTTTCATAGTGATGAATTACACCACATTGGATACTTACAATATGGTAATTATAATTGCCTAAAGTAACTACTTAACAGTGTTATAGTTGTTTTTGGTCATAAATTGAAATAGATAATCGTGCTAATAAAACCTTATCTTTGGTATTATAGACTAAGTCATAAATTGTGAGAAAACGTTTACTAGTTTCACAAGAAAGATTTCCTTGAAGAATATCATTTTGAATCATATGAGACTTGTGAGACTTGTCTAAATGAAATATGACTAAACTTTATATTGATGTATGTGGTCAGTCTAAACTTTAGCCAAAGATAGATATTCTTACTTCATTTCCTTCACTGACTATATAACAAATATAGATGTGTTTACCAAATGTAACACTAATATAAATAATTTAAAATGTTCAAATTACTATTGAGTGAAGTGGAAAGCAAGTATATAAGAGTATAGGGTAAGTAAGATATCAACCTATAGAGGTGAAAATCTTAGCAATTCATTATAGATTATCAATGACAAAATTAGATCTCGTCTCAGTGAACATATCCTGGAATACCAAGGTTAATGGTGTGTCCGGAAAGAGAAATTGCATTTTATTGGATATAGTGAAATCCATGATAAGGTTCACTGATTTTTGAATATTCTTATGGGGTTATGTTTTAAAGTCAATCGCATACTTATTGAACTCTTAGGTCCCACTAAATAGTCGATAAAATCCATATGTGATATGGAGATAAAATAATTTAAACCTCAAAATGTAGAAGTTTGAAGTTGTTTGGTTTATGTTAAACGACTTATGATGGTTAAGCTTGAGTTGAGATGTTTCAAATATTGATTTGTTGGATACCCAAAGAAAATTGACATGATTATATTCTTACACCATTCTGAACACAAAGAGTTTGTGGTAAGGAATACAACCTTTCCAAATTGGAATTTCATAGTGAAGGGATTCATAATGTAGAAATAGATCAAAATAAAATAAAGATTTCAGAGTTATTTATACAAGCTATAGAGCATCATATGCATGCCGATCTGTCTTTCCTTGATGAGTTAATAGTTTCATTTAAGGTTCAAGTCGCAAACTTTGAGTAATTAGGGACGATTAATGAACCTCTTTTGGAATAAAGAAGTTAAAAAAATCAAGAGAAAGAAGAATTTATTGTACACAAGCCTCCTATAGGTTATATAGATATCATCATACACCAAAATCAATTGTAATAATGGTGATAGTTTGATGAGGAAATCATATAGATGAAATCCCCATCAAGTGATGATCCTAAATCCCTATGGAGAGGGTATGACTACTATAGATAGTGACAAGTGGTTAAGAATCATATAATCTGCATTAGTATATATAAGGATCAACAAAGTATAGTACTTTGGTTGAATCTTTAATAGATATAAGACCCATTTATAGTAAATGGGTGCTAGGGAAATGATTGGAGTAGACGGTAAGGTAGAGACCTATAACGTCCTTCTAATTGCTAAGCGTTTAAATTAAAAGGAAAACATCTATTATGGAGAATTCCTTTTTCATAAAAATGCTTAATTTATTTCAGATTCTACTATTGGTAACCACATACAATTATTATGAGATATGGTAATATTATGTAAAAATAGTTTTCACTAAATGGGAGTCTATGACGTCCTTAAGACCAATCCTAAAGGTCTCATATTGCCATTTATTCATAATAAAATGTGTAAGTTCCAAAAATCCATTTAATGGATTCAGTAAATGTCACTAAGTTGGATTACTCTCTTTTATACAATCAAATAGTTTTATTTTATAATTTTAGAGTAAGAGTCATAAGAGTACAAAGGACTAGTGGGAGTACACTCATCTTCCTAGTGTTATATGTAGATGACATATAATCACATAAGGATATAATATACCAACCAAACAGATGAACCAAGTTTTTTGTCTAATAATTCTCCATAAAAGATTTAGGAAAAGTATCTTAAATTATTTGTATTGGGATCTATAGAGATAGATTAAAGAAGCTACTTGACCTATATATATCTTAGTACATTTATACATTTTTGAAGTATTACATGGAAATTCCAAGAGGAGCTATTTAACAATAAGCTTTGGAATTTACTCTTAATAGGAGGGTTTATTCTAGGATCCTAAAAGTAAGAGAATGAATGTGTATAGTCCTATTTTTTAAAACAATAAGGATCTATCTAGCATACCATGAAAAATGTATAAACCTGAAGTGTACTACATTCTAGGAGTAGCGAGTAAGTATGAAGGTAACCTTGATGAGAATGTTGGAAAGTAGTAAAGACTATTCTTAAGTACTTAAGATGTATTAAGGACAAATTCCTCATATGTGGAGAATATTAGTTGAAGCTAATTAGGTATATAGATGCTTGTTTTGCATCAAACGTGGTTGATAGCGAATCAACATATGGTTGTGTCTATATAGAGGAGAAGTGAATTTGAATTGTTCCAATCAAGATACTATAGCGGATTTCAGTTACTAAAAGTAGAATACATAGCAGCATAAGATGCAACTATGCAAGTTGTTTGGATAAAATAGTTCTTATATATATTGTGTAGGTTCTACAATATAGATAGTAGATCAGACTATAGATCCAAACAAGTTTTGCAGTAGTACAGGTTGATTCGAGATATAATGAACATGAAGATGTTCACATCCAATAGGTAGAAGAAAGGGAAAACGATGTAGATATATTCATCTAAGTGTGTCTATCAGAAGAGTCTGATGAGAACAAACTGTTTATGAATTATGGTACTTGAACGATTGGGTCTAGGCCAAGTGGGAGATTGTTGGAATTATGCCCTAGCCCCGACCGTCTTGTAATAAATTGAACACAAGTGTTTATTGTACACGATAATAGTTATCACTAAAGTATTGATTAAAGAAATTGTTTCCTTGAATCTATAGTAAAATTTTATGATTATGGTATTCATCTACATAATATAAAGGCAAATCCATGATTAAGTTACGAACTAGATATCGTAAGGTGTTATGATAATGAGAATCTAGCTCATTTGACTTAATCTAAACTTGTTCTTAATCGTAGGATCATCGAGTTAGGACCTCGATGATCAGGTTAGATTAATATGTAGCTAACAAGTATATATTGGATAAATATTGGTAGTTTTCGTTTACCGAGTTAGGTGCATAAATAATGCACATAGAGATGTGATCATCGAACCAACTAAAACTAGAGATTCCTAATGGTTAATTACCTTGAACTGTCAAGTAGGTTAATCTCTATAAGGATTTTTATACTTGTAATCCTTTGACTTGAGATCATCACTATAGTTGTGTATGTGCTTGTTATGTTTTGATACTGGACTACTAATGTGTCATAATGCTAGTCGAAAGGATATTGGACGTAGCTAAGTATATGCTCATTTGGATGAGTCAAGATGAAATCTATCAACTCTAGGTAAAGAGTTTGAGCTCTACGATGTCATAAGATTATAACGATTATATCGAATCCTTGGCCAAGGTGATAGAATGAATGAATAAAGGAGTTTCTTAGGCCATTCGTCAATCGTTGATAATCGACGTGTAACGTAGTTGATTTTCTAATAGGATTTTACAGTTGTACCATATCCCAGGATGATCCGGAGTTGTAAAGACAGAGGGAATACATGTAAAATTCTTCACCAGGTTCTTTGTACAGAGTTACTTCACGTTATCCGGTCGTTGGGGAGTGTTGTTAGACGCCAACCTCGATTAGTGGTTAATTTAATTAACTACTACTGGTTTAACGATGAACTCACGTAGTCGCACACTAACGAGTGCATCGTACTTGCTTCATGACGGTAATTAATTTTATTATTAGATAATAAATATTAATTAACTATATACTTGGAATATTGGTATATTAATTTTCTAGCACAAATTAATATTCTAATATAAGACCGATCTAAGGCAAAAGAGAAAAAAAGGGAAAAAGGTCATAGGTTCGTGGATCGAACAATGGACCTCTAGTAGTGTGAAATATGTCACTAATCACTAGCCTAGTCAAATGCTTTTGTATAATGTAAAATGTCCAAGTCCACTTCAGAAGTGGGTGGTGGACCAAATTATTAAGATAATTAGTTTTCATTATACGTTCCTGGCTTTTGGCTTTTCCACTTCTTGGCTATTCATTTTTCCTTCTAGAGTTAATATATGTATAATGAGAAATCAATATATATATGTAACTTCTTTTCAGTTTTCCTCTCTTGAAAAAACATAGTAGATAGAAGGTCTCTCTCCAAATTAGAATGGTTCTGAAAGCAAAATCAAACTCGGTGTGCAAAGCATGGAGGCTTCAAATCTTTGAAGCTAGAATTTGACAAATCGATACTCACACAACGGCTTAAGGTATGTAATCGTTATTATACTTTGTTTTAAATTCTTAAATCACAACTAGATTATCTATTAGGATTGAAATTTCTATTTTTCGCTGTATTATATGTGATATAAACGTTATTACTATCCTTCGAAACCTATATCTACATAATAGGCTACAACCTTAGTGGGCTGAGCTGATTTGGCCGCCCCAAAAGATCAAACCTATCATCAGGAAATACAAAAGCAAAACATTGATAGTACAGTTCGAATACAAAATAAATATGTTGAGTTTGAATCCATACTTACAGTAGAGAGAAGGGTTCAAGTGTAGATGATTATATATAGGGGGAAGGGTTCAAGAAGAGTGAGGTGAGGTACGATGGTTGGAGTCGAGAGGGGAGTGGGGTGGATTAGATACGATGGTCGAACTCGAATAGAGAGGAGGTTGGTGAGTTATGGTCGAAGCCAGCAAGGCAAGACAATAGGGAAAAGGGTTCAAGTATTTTGCGATGAGGTACGATGGTCGGAGTCGAGAGGAGGCTAGCGGTGGGAAGTTGAAAGGACAAGGGCAAGAAATGGAAAGAAAATGGAATTAGATTAAGAATATGGTTAGGTGGAAGTGTTTTGTAGTTTTTCTTTTAAAAGCCAATTTTCTAAAATAATTAATACAATGAATGCAAAGAAGTAAAATAAGGGTTCTCAGACGATCTTGACAGTCTTTTATATAATGGATATGTGCCTTTTCAAAAAGTATTTTTAGTACTAGTGATGTTAATAAATGAATTTTTTTAATTTACATGCAAAAGCATTGGAGACATATTATGAGATGGAGGAAATAATTCTTAATTCTTCTACTAGGTTTCTAAATTAAAAATTTCAATATTTGTTGAGTTTTAAATTGTCTAAACAATTTATTGTTATCATAAATCTATATCGTTTGAATTTGCAAAGTATGTGTTAGGGGAGAGAATTGAATGGCCCAATTAAAAACAGGCCCATACCATGATTGGACTGATCAGAGTCTGGGTTAGACTTAACAAGGTCCAAAATAACCATGGTCCAACCATTTAATATAGTGGACCGAAATAATATATCCCAAATTGATTTTTTGCTTTAGTTTCATGGGTTTAACCCGGTAGTCCTAGAAAATGTAGCCTTCATATATATATATACTCTCTCTGATGAACCCTAACCCTACCATCTTATCTACTTGTCCTATTATTTTAGTCAAATGCTTGTTTAAATCTAGCCTCAAAACGTCATTCTTCAACATCCGTAGACTTACATTCCGAGCTAATAAGTTTTGCCAACTAGGGTGGAATAGAGTGAATACAATTACCAAACAACATGACTCTAAATTGTTGTTTGTCTACCTAGTCGGCAACTAAGATCTTCTGTCACGAAATAAAGAAGAACGCAAAATCCTCATATCTACTAAGTGAGATAATGTCCCTACCAAGATTACATATTTTCTATCATCAAGTATCATGGTTACATAATATTATTACAATTAATTAAAATTATAATCTTCAAGTTTGGGTAGGTATTTGCGTAAATGACCGTATTTCTCATCCGAAAAGTCTCAGCTTTTCGAGATGATTCTGCTACAAAACTACAAACTTGTACTCCAACAAAATCTCCATGTAAATATTTGGCATTTGTATGTATTACTTTTCTTATATGACTTTTTATATCCTTAGAGTTTTTATTCCATTTATTGTATCTACCAAAGGCAATTATATATGTTTGGTTGCTCGGAAATGGTGACATACAACTATTGGAAAAAATTATAATAACCATTTTTAGAAGCGAAAGAAATGGATTTCCAAAAGCAAAAGATAAATAATTTTCAATTAAATTTAACAATACTATATCACAAGTAATTGAAAAATTAAAACCTACGTCGAAATTCAAGAAAAATACTACTACACGGTATAGAAAATTTTGTAATCTCTAACAAAAGTTCTACTCTAGTCTATGGATATCAGAAATAGTATAAGTGAGATAAGAGTAGAGTGTTCTTTTATGAAGAATTGGTTCTGTCATTTTTCAAATGGGAGAGACCTCTATATATATATATATATATATATATATATATATAAGGAGCCCGTTTTGACCGATTCTTGTAATCGCTGAGTTTTGATTGGGGAATATTATGAGTTTAGTGAGTCTTTAATTTGTGGACATTTCGTTTTCTGGTTATTACACGATTATATCAATTTTATTATTTATTTTCCTTTTATCACTACATAATGCTAAGGGTTGATCCACTGAGTATTGGTGTTACCCTATATAGTGTGAACATCTTTGTCGGGAAATGCTTATCTCGTATATTTAGGTGACAAATAAAAAGAAAATGAAAAAAAGGTAGAGAAATATTAGGTAGATTAAATAAAGACCAATAAAATTTTAAATTAATTACTCAAGCAAGATGTATGTCACACTTTACATATTGAATCTTGCTTATGCCCTTGAATAATATTTATCTTCTTATTGGATATTATTCTTTAGGAATTGTGTATCTTGTTTTTGAAAAATAAAATTTATGTTTTACATATTGTTTTACTGTTTATTAGTTTAGAATATTAATATGTTAGAATAAATATTATTTGATTAATATATTTTGATATTCCAATGAAAGAATAATAAATATGATATTTATTGGAATAAATAACTATATATGATTTTAGTATAATTTGAACAACTTATATGCCTTCTTTAACTGATAGTTTCAAATAATTTTTTACTTTTCTTGTTGGATTAATTTTATTTATTAGAATAGAATTTTAATCTCTAGCATTTAGTAGAGCCGACTCGGTTGCGAACTTACTTCTTTTATTTCATGATTGAGAAGTGAGTGAGTTAGTCAAAGGATATTTTGAGGGTGTTTACTTAGGTGATTTTTTATTATGTTCAGAGAGATTCATTAAAAATACGTTGAACGTTGTTTTTGGTCCCACAGTGTGAACATCTTTGTTGATAAATGCTTATCCCGTAGCTTCTAGGTTTTAAACAATCAAAAAAAGGAAAATGGTAGAGAAATATTAGGTGGATTAAATAGACAATCAATAAATTTATTAGTTAAGTACCCGAGCAAGTTGTATTCCATGTTTTGCATATTGAGTATTGCTTTTTCCCTTAAATAATATGATTATCCATTTCATTATTGGACATTGTTCTTTGGAGTTGAGTAACTTGTGTTTTGAAAATAAAGATTATTTTATACTCCTATCTTTTTATTAGTTTATAAACTCAATATGTTAGAATAAATAACTATGGATTTTCTTGTGAATATATTATAGTATTAAAATGAGAGAATATTACATATATCATTTATTAAAGAACTTTGATTTTAGTATAGTTTGAACAGTTTACGATGACCTCTTCGAATGATAGTTTCATATGATTTTTTTCTTGGATTAATTTTATTTATTAGAATAAATAGCTAGGATTCCATAAACCTTCTAACTCCCACCAGGGAAACTTAGAAGGAAACTTCAATACTACCAATGTACTTGGGTAAGGGCACCTTGCGCATAGATCGGTGATTAAATCTAACTCTATTGACTATCTAGTTAGGCAAGCCCGTAAGGGTCAATCTCGCACACTAGACGATTGTGTGGTGTTGTCTATAATTGAATCCCCTGCCAGGTTGACAATCCAACTACTAGCTAGAATAATTAAAGCACATAATACATGTATATAATTAATAATTCAATCAATTAATTGTCACTTTCCCAAATTACATAGAATACATACATAGATTTCAAGGATTATACATAGTTCAAATACAAGCTATGCGAAATTTAGCTCATAGCTAAAAAAATAAGAATAAAGAATAAAGAGATTAGAGACATGGTTAAACTATGAATCTAATAGAATTTACCCTAAAGGTAGAGTGGAAGGATGCTTGTAACTCTCCCGCTTCTTGTCTTCCTTTATAATCCAACTTGCTTCTTTAGATTATCTCTAAGTGTAATATTGATTAGAGGACGGAGTAAGGACAAGTAAGGACATGCTTACAAAGGTAAGTAGTCATATATATGTGTGTAAGGTTGAAATCTAGTTTATGTACAAGTCTTGGAGTCCTAATCCAATTCAAACTTGTTTTCCTTAATAATATGACTAGTTGGCTTTTAGAGTTCGTAAGAATCATAAATCCTTCGTTACAACCTCAAATCCAATGATCTTGGTATCAAAACGAACGCAATTCAGTGACCAATCTAGATGTAAAAGGGCTATTTGAAATTCCTTGTCGATTAGATTCAGCATCGAAGGTACTACATGTCGTCGAAGCTGGACAACAACTTCTATCAGCTTTTGCACTTTCCTAAAACTGGTTTCTTTCCATTTAACTCTTGGTTTAACCTTGGATCTTCTTTCCTCAACTTCTTAAAATTTATTTGGTATCTATTATCATCATTGTAAATAAGAGCTTCACACTTAACACACAAATTACACTAAAAATGCTCTAAGAGTAATAAATCCCCAAATCAAGGCATGAATTGAGAAACTAACAGTTAATGGAAAACCCCCCTTAACTAAGCGCATAATACACCTACAAGAAAGTCTCATGAATAGATTAATTTATCACAAATATGGAGACAAGTATAACAAAGTCAGTATGGATGGTAAAATTACCTTCTTGGACAAGTACGTCCTTGACGTTTCCCCATGTCTTTGTCACTGAGCTATCTGCATATTATAAATATACGAGAGCCATATCTACCTTCTTGATGCGAAGCCTCTCGAAAACTAACTTGGGCATAAGGTTTACACACGAATCCACACCACACATTTCCTTAACCTTAGCATCAATTTGGTTAGGGAGGTTGAAACCTCCAGGATCTTGAAGATTAGATGGTAGCTTATCCTCAACTTTCTTCAGGACTCTCTCAGTATAAGCCACAATATCGATCTCGACTTGAACTCGCACTCTCTTCAGGAATAGCTTGCATGTAAACTTGTTGCGGTGTAATCTCATGTACTTGGGCGTTGATTTTCTCTTCACTGTACGCCTCTACAAATGCCTTGAGTTCGATGTCACTCGGTGGCGAGTCCACCTTCCCCTCTTCTTCTTTTTGCACTTCAGGTGTAACTAATACATCTTCTTTCTTCTCACTTGAGGCTTATACCTCTTTCTCTAATTTTTTAGCTTGTAACTCAATAACTGCTTTGGTTTGTCACTTCATCTCCTTGAGTAAAAGTAAAAAAAATATGATTATCGTGAGCTAGGATTGGTGTGTTCTTCAATGTTTTCAGATCCTCCACGGTAATTTCTGCAGCAGGTGGTGATCCCACAACTTCTTTGGTTTGAAGGAAAATAGCCTGCATGCTTCGAACCCAGCACTATCATCGCTATTATCTATGGCCTTCACATCATTCTTTATATTTAGGACCATTTGCGGAAGATCCTTTTGAAACTTCTCAAAACAGCTATTCACTTGAGTAACTTGTGTACCCAATGCCTTCAATGCAACAAATTGTTTGTTATTTTCCCGCATGTTATCCTGGGTTAGAGACCATGAATCTTATATTGTCTTTTGGAACTCAAATCATGATCCTTCTTGTGGATGTTGTGGCAAGGCTTTCTGAGCTAAACTATCGGCATATGCATCATAGGTTGCTTGTAATTGTGGTGCTTTCTTGTTATAACCTTGGCCCCTTTGATAAGGAACTTGAGATCTCCGATGGAATTTTTGTTCTGAGGTCGTAATTGGTAAGAATTTCCTTGATTCACGGCCCACTGGAATTCGACCATGGCATACCCAGATGATTATGAATACCAGATTAGTAATTCCCTTGATTTGATATAAAATAAACGGATTTTGGATTGCCTTCACACTCCTCCCATATATAACTGTTGACCTCACAACGTGAAAAACCTTGTTTCTCTTGCACTACTTGCACTACTTTCATATCGACTTGTTTCCCTACGAAACCTTTCTGTCATCTGCTTCATTTGATTCTCCATTGCGGAGATTTGAGCTTCTAGAACAGTTTCAATATCTAATTACAACGTGCTTTTGGTATTTGTAATAGGAGTTTGCGACTTGGGAAAACTCCATTCCGTCTCAACTATTCTCACCATACCAGCTGCAAGTTCTGTAGGATTCATGGACACAAAACCTCCTCCTGTAAGATTATATACCCTTAATCTTCCATCGACATTAATGCCTTAATAGAACATTTATAATTAAGTGTTAGAGTGTAACCATGAAATGAACATTGTTAAAATCTCGTCCATGCTTCTCCTACACTCTCGTCATTCTCTTGGCAAAAACTTGCTAGTATTGTTTGATCATTCATTCTCATACTTTACGGGTAATAGAGATCAATGAATTGGACTTGTAACTCGTCCTATCACATAATCGAATCAGATGATTGACTATCCAAACATTCGGTAGCACCTTCGATCAAGCAAAATGGAAACATGAAGTAATACAACTGCTTGTGTGTAATGCCCTGCGTAATGTAGACATCACAAATCTGCTTAACTTCTTAACCAACCTTACCATATCTTGATGTGCTGCACTACTGTAGTGTCCAAAGCTCAAAAAATGACTAAGCATACCCTGATCGGGATTGAATCGTGCAGCTTGGATGACTGGAGAGCGAATAACTGTTGGTTGTACTAAGAAAGGTGCTCCCAAACTAGGAAGACCTTGTTCACGGTGTTGACTGACAGGTAAATTTCCCTCCTTGTGTTACTCTTTGTGGTGGTACTACTTGGGGGATTGGATTTTGTTGATTGTTTACTCCAAGTGGTACATTTTTATTTAATACTACGTTATCTACGACTTCAGCCATCACCTCTTTCTTCCTTTGCTCTCTCTCTATCGCTCTCTCTATGTCTCTTTTTTCAGAGCTCAAAATAAGCTTTCGGGATCCGCAAGAATACACCAACACCTATGAATAAACTATAAATGAGAAAAAAAATAGTAAAACTGAAACATCTAAAAACTACTACACTAAAACTAAACAAAATAACTAACTAGAAAAATCCCCGACAGCGATGCCAAAAAAATTGGTGGTGGAAAAGGTTTGATAAAATAATGATAATAAAAGAACATACACATAACACTACCATGAGAAGCTCACTGCAAGTGCACAAATCGTTTGCAAGTTATAGTTAATAAATAAGATTCATTATCAGGAATTTAGCAGTTAGCTCAGACTCGTGTTTCGGTAAAAAAAACGTAGAAGAGATTAATTGCTTAAATAAAAAGGTAAATAAAGAGATAAATATCTACTGGGTTTTATAATTAAGAAGCAAATACAAATAAAACTACTAATGCAAATAAATAAACTACTAAGAATGGAGATGAGAAATATAGCTTAGGTATGCTAGTATGCACCTATCCTTCTAAATCATTGTTCTTATTATGAGGGTGATTTGAGCAAATATAATTAGCCGAAATTCTATAATAATTCTAATTACCGTCAGGGTAGCTTAGAAGGAAATCCCAACACTACCAAGGGATTGGGTAAGGGGACCTTGTGCAGAGACTGGTGATTAAATCTACACCTAGTGACTATCTAGTTAAGCAGTCCCCTCACGATCAATGTCCATACTAGACAATTATGTGGTATTGTATATAGTCGAATCTTCCATCAGAGTGACAATCCAACTACTAAGGAAAGTCCTAATATTGGCCAGATCTGGGGCTGGAATAAGTCTAGCACATAATAAAGATATATAATCAAAAGCTCAATCAATTAAGGATTAAACATAGTGCAAACCCAAGATATGGGAAATTTAATACATAGTTAAAGAAATAAAACTATAGAATAAAGAGATTAGAAACATAGTTAAGCTGAGAATATAATACAATTTACCCTAATGGTAGAGTGGCATGATTAAAAAGAGGAGTTTGTGACTTTCCAGCTTCTTGTCTTCCTCTACAAGTCAACTTATTTGTGTGGATGATCTCTACGTGTAAGATTGATTAAGAACTAAGCAAGGACAAGAAACAACATGTTTAAAAAGGTAAGTAGTCATATATATAGGTGTAAGGTCGAAATCTAGGTCATGGACCAAGTTTTGGAGTCCTAATCCAACTCAACTCGTTTTCCTTAATACTAGGATTGGTTGACCTTTGGAGTTTGTAAAAATCATAACTCTTTCGTTAGAGATTCCAATGAAGTGATCTTGGTATCGAAACGGATGCAATTCAAATACATCTCCAGATATAAAAGGGATCCTTCAAATTCCTTTTAAATTTGATGCAACATCAAATATACTACACGTCTTCACAGTCGGACAACAACTTTTGGCAGCTTTTACACTTTCCTAAAACCATATTTTTCCTTTTAACTCTTGATTTCGCCTTGGATCTTATTTCTGCAACTCCTTAACATTGATTTGGCGTCTAATATTATCGTTGTACCTTAACACACAAATTACACTAAAAACGCTCTGAAAGTAATAAACCTCCAAATCTAGGCATGAATTGATAAACTAACAATAAATTGGGAAAACCCCCTCAGCTAAGCGCATAATAAGAAGATAATGTCTCATGAATAGATTCACCTTCCAATCCACCTCTTGAAGAAACAATGGATCTACTATTTATCCTATACTTCAACAGAGTATTAAGTAGCTTTAATATTCATTAAACATCCAAATCAAGGTTAGAACCACCTTGCATATGCAATACGAAATGGGTTTCAACTACAAGGTTATATCACATTTACTCAAAGAGGGGAACCACTTAGAGATTAATCCAAATAAACTCATCAAGGTGTAACTACTTCAATCTTTAATCCAATATCCCCAACAAGAAGTATACAAGCTTCTTTGTATATGCTCATCAAAGAGAACATTCAATTGGTTGTAATATTTATCATCTAACTACTTAGAGTTACTCTTTCTCTAAATTATAGAAAATAGAGTTTCATAGTTTAAGAATGAACCTTATAAAACGACTTGTGACTTAACCAGTAAAATTATTGGGTATTTTTGTGTTGTGTTTGAGCCTAGAGAAACCTCGTTGTAATGGTCTAAATTTCATCCAAAACAGATATTAAGGAGCTTAGTGGAGAAGCTTGAAAATCGTATGGGGATAACTTTAGGTAGTGGATGTAAGAAAACTAGCCTATCATAAATGCTCATGTATCTTTTTTCTTTTATCGTTTTAATTATTTTGTGCATTCTATTACTCTTACTATCTTTTTAACCTCATCCTTGTATGTCTTTCCTAGTTCATGTTTAGATAGCTCTAAAGTATTCCTCTTTGTTAGGTTCTTGTTTGAGTGACCTTAGGATCCTAGTTCCTTAGACTAACTTGACCTTTTTTAGCCTAGTCCCTGGTCTTCCTTTGATTCTTGGTGTCCTAGTCTTGATCATCTTTTAGTTGATTTATATTGCCTAACACTTAGCTTCCTTATTTATGAGCCCTCTAAATCATTCTTAAAATCCTTTCTCAAGAAGTTTGACCTATATGTTTGATTATATTAGTGTCTTATTCACCACCCTTCTAGGACTAACAATATGTAATATATATATATATAATGTTTGCGTTCGACAATTTTTTATACAGACTACATGTTTTTGTGATCAAAGTTTCAATTTTTTTGTGTAGACAGAGGAGTGCAAGTTGTGTAACATTCAACTTTTTTGGTTAGTTGTGCAATATTTTGTTTTTATACTTTAGTCGTGCATCATTATTTGAAAACTTTTCTACAATAACGTGCAACATTTTGAATTTAATTCAAGTATTTTCTTTGTAATAGTTCTTCTTTGTATGTTTGTGTGATTCAAGATTCTTTTCAATTATTCAACTGTATTTTCATCCAAAAAGATATATTTCAAATATAATAAACACTTATATAATATTTCCACACCTATATCAAATTATTTTTAGAGATGTCGAATCCCCTAATCACATCACATTGTATCTCCATCCCTGCTCCTTCTTATGTGCAACCTAACTTATTGTTTTATACATAACGATGTATAGTCCTTGTTCATTTCTTGGTGCGGGTTGAACCTTCTTATGACTATGTAAACAAGGTTACCTCAAAATTTTGTAAAGCGATACTATTCTAGTGTTTGTAAGCTTGGGATAGGGTTAACAACTGAGGTTGGGTATTTTTTTAATAAGAATATACTACAAATAAAGCCAAAGAGGCGCACCATAGAGGAAGGAGGGAGTCGGTCCTTTATACATTGTTTATATGTTGAATATAATTACTTTGAGTATCATTACAGAAGATTCAGGCAAGTTTAGGGTTGTGTTGGTAAGAAGACCAAACTGGGATAATTCTTTATGGTAGCAATGTGGATTGCTATTTGGACGAGAGAGGGTTGTAATTTAAAAATACTTTCTTGTAGAAAGAGTTTATTTAGATAACGCTCGACACGTTTTTTGTCCTTTATGGTCCAAATCAACTTTGTTAGATATTTGGGAGTAAATTTGTTGTTTTACACCACTACAGATTACAGTTACGGTTAGTCACCTCCAGATGGTTCAATTTTTTTAATCCATGTTGAATGTTCAATGACTGGGGGTTCGTATGCTTAGTTTGGTTATTTGAAAGAATTCTTATTGCTAGAAAATATATTTTATTTTGGAATTGGATGAGGTAGATTACTTTTATTTTTTAATTTAATGATATGCAAGTGTTCATTTAGGGTACACATTATTTTTTGTCTGACCCTTATTTTTGTTGTAAATACTTGAATGATTGGATAATGTAAATAGTGTGAGATTTAATAAATATTGTATCAAAACAATTTCAAAAAATCCCATTAACGTATTTTATATCTAGTTAAACAATTTTTATATGAGTAATGCTGGATATCACCCCAAATCGTATCACCCTTTTATCGCTGTTGGAATTATGACCTACCCCGATCGTCATGTAATGAATTGAACACAAGTGTTTACTGTACACGATAATAGTTATCTGTACAGTAGTGATTAAGGGAATTTTTTTCTTGAATCTATGGCAAGCTTTTATGTTTATGGTACTCATTTATATAACATAAAGGCAGATCCTCGATTAAGTTACGAACTAGATATCATAAGGTGTTATGATAATGAGAATATAGCTCATAAGATTTAATCTAAAATTGTTCTTAATCGTAGGATCATCGAACTAGGACCTCGATGATCCAGTTAGATTAATATGTAGCTAACGAGTATTTATCGGATAAATATCGGTAGTTCTCGTTTACCGAGTTAGGTACATAGATAATGCACATAGAGATGTGATTATCGAACCGACTAAAACTAGAGATTCCTAATGGTTAGTTACCTTGAACTGTCAAGTAGGTTAATCTCTAGAAGGAATTTTATTCTTGTAATACTTTGACCTTAGATCATCACTACTATTGTGTATATGCTTGTTGTGTTTTGATACTGGACTACTAGTGTGTCACAATGCTAGTCGAAAGGATATTGGACACGACTAAGTATATATGTTCCTAGGGATGAGTCAAGATGGAATCTATCAACTCTAGGTAAAGAGTTTGAGCTCTACGATGTCATAAGAATATAACGATTGTATCAAATCCTTGGCCAATGTGATAAAATGAATAAAGAAATGAGTTTCTTAGGTCATTCGTCAATCGTTGATAATCGACATGTAACGTACTTGATTTTCTAATGGGATTTGACAGATATACCATATCCCAGGACGATCCGGAGCTGTAAAGATAGAGGGATTACGTGTATAATCCTTTACCGGGTTCTTTGTACAGAGTTACTTCACGTTATCCAGTCGTTGGGGAGTGTTGTTAGACGCCAACCTCGATTAGTAGATAACTAAGTTAACTACTACCGGTTTAACGATGAACCCACGTAGTCGCACACTAACGAGTGCATTGATCTTGCTTCATGTTATTGATTGATTTTTATTATCGGATAATAGATATTAATTAATTATGTACTTGGAATATTAGTATATTAATTTGCTAGCACAAATTAATATTCTAATACGAGACCAAATTTAGAGATAAAAAAGGAGAGAAAAGGGAAAAAAGTGATAGGTTCGTGGATCGAACCACGTACCTATAGTAGTGTGAAATGTGTCACTAACCGCTGGGCTAGTCAAGTCATTTGTATAATGTAAGAGGTCCAGGTAGACCAGATTATTAAGATAATCAATTCTCATTATACGTTTATGACTTTTCATCTCCTACCTTTTCATTTTCTCTCTAAAAGTTATTATATGATAATAAGTTATCATTAGAAAAAAATAATAATTTTACCATCAGTTTTCTCTCAAGAATAAACATAGAAAACAAAAGGTCTCTCATTGTCTCTAAGTCAGAATTCGATTCTGAAAGCAATGATTAAAGCTCGGTGTGCACAGCGTGGAGGCTTCAAGTTTTTGAAGCTGGGATTAAGTCTTTCGATTCTCATATAAATCCAAAAAGGTACACAATCGAATTCCGCTTTAAATTCTAGTCGCACTAGATTGATTATAGGATTGCAATATTACCTTTCCGCTGCGTATATTTGATATTACAGGTATAGCGATTCCTTCAATTGGTATCAGAGCCAATTGTTGCGATTTAGATATTTAAACATGTTATTATTTGATAATATATGATTTTTGTTCTAAGGGTTTATACAAAAAATAAATGATTTTGTATTAGAATAAAATTATATGAGATATGATTTGATTGTTCATCTGATTATAATGTATATCGGATGATTTTTGGATTATAAAGTTTTTTTTTATTTCAATTGTTGATAAAAAGAGAAAAAAAATTTCATGTTCGTTATAAACAGTGGTGCTGTAACGTTTGTGATTGTGTTTTCTTAAGTATTTTATTTTATGTGATGAATGAAAGAAAAGAAAAATTATTCATGAAGCTAACAGTATGTGTTCGACCACCTCAATGTTTTTTGTTCGAAAACCATCGTATTAATCCACTGCTATATGGGTCCTTCAATTGTTGATTGATTTTGATAAAAGAAAAAAGGAGTATTTCTTTTCAACAGCCGCCGTTTGCATGTGCTGTGATGGAGAGTAGTGATTTTGATATGGTGATCATTCAATAGAAAAGAATTGGAGAGGTGTTTCCTATTCTTTTGTTTGTTATATATAATGATTTTTATATAAATATTTCTTTTGATTGAATGTTGCATTTATTTTGATAAGTTGTTCATTTATAACAAAAGAAAGCATTTATGAGGAATTGTTTCTCATTCCTTTTTGTTAGTTGTATAAAAAAAACTTTTTATATAAATTCTTTTGATTGGAAAATTGGTGTGATTTTTCTTTCTTTATTATTTTCGGTAATTGAAAAAAAAAGGAGAACTTATCATGGTCTTTACAGTAGTGTTGCTTTTGAAAAAAAAAATGTGTTGCTGTGTTTTTCTTTAGAAAAATTCATAGTACAACCATTCATTAATATATTTAGTAAAATATATCTTTGTAATATATATAGATGATATATATATTATATTTGATATTTTTTTATTATTGATATTTGATTCGTTTTTTTTAAAGTAAAAATAACTTTACGAAACTGTAAGACCTGTACCGAATGAACATATCCATCATGCAGTTATTTTGTTTATTTGTTCGATATCCGTTGGTTGCTCTTGTCACACCGTTTTTGAACGCTGCTTCCACTCCATAGTTTAGAATTTTGAGTTCTAAATTTTTCCACTTGATTATTAAAATTATTGAGTTTATAAAGACGAAATATGAGATATTTCGTGAGACTTATCCATCACAGATAGAGTTTCTAGTTTGTTAAGTTTACAAGTTTTGATCTGACTTCCAGGTGGACTTGTAGTTCGAGTACAAACTATAAACACTCTAGGTTGTTGATAATAGGATTAAATTATTGATTTTAAGTTTTTAGTCTGGACTACCCAGAGGATGTGAGATTGATAATATTCAATTATAGGATGGATCAACTCAACAAAACTAATTAGAAACGACCTAACTACCAGGGGGCTAAATAGTTTTGAGTCTCTTATTTTATATGATAAAATAGGTAACGTACCACGCTTTGATTATGAGTGAGAAACGACCTGACTACCAGGGGGCTTATTCATGTTTTAAAGTTAGCATTATTTGCTTTAATTATGCGTGAGAAACGACCTGACTACTAGGGGGCTCATTCCTGTTTTAAAGTGTCCAATTATATATCTCTTAGATAATAGTCCATATCTTTGACAGTTATATAATAGTGTTCTTAAAACATTGTTTCCTATACCTTCCAATGATTAGATTTCTCAGTATTTCTGCTAAATCACTTCTCAAATCATCCCTAGTTGGTTAGGTAATCTCAAGGATTATGACTGCAACTTGAGAGTCTTTCTTATGCACATGAAACTCATTGATATGTTAAATGAGTTGTTGACTAAATTATCTCTTGAGGATGCATAGAATGTATGTGATGCATGTCTAAAGTAATAAGAACTTAGTAATGGTACTAAGTTTATATTCTTGTATCCATGAGTTATGAACTCCAAAAGATATTTTAAGCATGATATTCCCATGATTCCTTAAGTATCTTTAGAAGATGTATAAGTAACTTAGTATGACCTTTAGATACCAGTTATCTAATACCAAGAAACGAGGTAAGGGCATTAATGGAAATTGTTTCCGTAATTTCTTGAACTTCTATTAATTACTCGAAAAGGGTATTGGATACTCGTAGTAGTCTAGGAATATGCAAAATGTTGCATACTCTAAAGATTAATAGACAAATAAGAATAAGAGAAGTTAAATTATAATTTTGGTAATGGAGCAATTGTTGCAACCACAATTGTAATAACTAATTCTTTAAAGATGCATATGGCAAAACATATTGTAAGAAAACTGTTTTTGTTCGTAAACTTGTTTTGCGGAAAAAAATGGTTATTTGATCATAAGATAGTTATGGTGTATTAATGACAATGGAGTTTTTCATAGTGATGAATTACACCCCACTGGATACTTACAATATGGTGATATAATTGCCTAAAGTAACTACATAACAGTGTTAGAATTGTTTCTGGTCATAAATCAAAATAGATAATCGTACTAATCAAACCTTATCTTTGGTGTTATAGTTTAAGTCATAAATTGTGAGAAAAAGTTTACTAGTTTCACAAGGAAGATTTCCTTGAAGAATGTGACTTTGAATCATATGAAACTTGTGAGACTTATCTCAATGAAATATGACTAAATCTCATTTTGATGAAAATGGAGACAATGTTAATGAGTTCTTTGTCCACTATATATTGATGTATGTGGCCAGTCTAAACTTTAGCCAACGATAGATATTCTTACTTCATCGCCTTCACAAACTATATAACAGATATATATATATATATGTGTGTGTGTGTGTGTGTGTTTACCAAATGTAACACCAATATAAATAATTTGAAATGTTCAAATTACTATTGAGTGAAGTTGAAAGCAAGTATATAAGAGTATGAAGGAAGTAAGATATCAACCTGTATAGGTGAATATCTTAGTAATGAATTAATAGATTATCTATGACAAAATTAGATTTTGTCTCAGTGATTCACTAGGTTTTAAATATTCCTATGGGATTATGTTTTAAAGTCAATTGCATATTTAGTGAACTCTTAGGTCCCACTAAACAGTCGATGATATCCATATGTGGTATGGAGATGATATAAATCAAACCTTAAAATGTAGAATTTGAAATGTTTGATTTATACTAAACGACTTATAATGGCTAAGCTTGAGTTGATATCTTTCAAATATAGATTTGTTGGATACCCAAAGAAATAATATTTCCACACCATTTTGAACACAAAGGGTTTGTGGTAAGGCAGACAACCTTTATATATTGAAATTCCATAGTGAAGGAATTCATAATGTGGAAATAGATCATAATGAAATAAAGATTTCAGAGTTATTTATACAAGCTAAAGAGCATCTGATGCATGCCAATCTTTCTTTCCTTGATGAGTTAATAGTTTCTTTTAAGGTTCTAGTCTCACACTTTGAGGAATTAGGGACGATTAATGAACCTTTCTTGGAAAAAGGAAGTTAACAAATCAAGAGAAAGAAGAATTTATTGTACACAAGCCTCCTATAGGTTATATAGATATCATCATACACCAAATCAATTGTAATAATGGTGATAATTTGATGAGGAAATCATATGGATGAAAACCCCATCAAGTGATGATCCTAAATCCCTATGAAGAGGCTATGACTAGTCTAGATAGTGACAAGTGTTTGAGAACCATAGAATCTGAATTAATATTTATAAGGATCAACAAAGTATAGTACTTTGGTTGAATATTTAATAGATATAAGATACATTTATAGTAAATGGGTGTTAGGGAAATGATTGGAGTAGACGGTAAGGTAGAGACCCATATCGTCCTTTTAATTGCTAAGCGTTTAAATCAAAAGGAAAACATCAGTTTTGGTGAATTCCTTTTGTCATAGTAATGCTTAGTTCGTTTTAGATTAGTAACTACATACTATTATTTTGAGATATGGTAATATCATGTGAAAAATAGTTTTCACTAAATGGGAGTTTATGACGTCTTTAAAACCAATCCTAAAGGTCTAATATTTCCATTTACTCATAATAAAATATGTAAGTTCCAAAATACATTTAATGGGTTCAGCAAATGTCACTAAGTTGGATTATTCTCTTTTATACAATCAAATAGTTTGATTTTATGATTTTAGAATAAGAGTCATAAGAGTACAAAGGACTAGTGGGAGTACACTTATCTTCCTAATGTTATATGTAGATGACATATTATCACATAGGGATTTTATATACCAACCAAGCAATTAACCAAGTTTTTGATTGTTAAATAGTTCTCCATGAAATATTTAGGATAGTAGCTTATATTCTTTGAATTGGGATCTACAGAGATAGATCAAAGAAGCTACTTGACCTATATCAATCTTACTACATTTATACTTTTTTAGACGTATCGCATGAAAATTCCAAGAGTTTTTATTCGACAATAGGCTTTGGAGTTACTCTTAATGCTAGGGTTTGTTCTAGGACCCTAAAAGTAAGAGAATGAATGTGTATAGTCCTATTTGTTAAAACAATAAGGATCTATCTAACACACCATGAAAAATGTATAAGACCTAAAGTACACTACACGCTAGGAGTAGCGAGTTGGTATGAAGGTAACCTTGATGAGGAATGTTGGAAAGTAGTAAAGGCTATCCTTAAGTACTTAAGAAGTACTAAGGACATATTCCTCATATGTGGAGAATATAAGTTGAAGCTAATTGAGTATATAGATGCTTATTTTGCTTCAAACGTGGATGATAGCAAATCAAAATATGGTTGTGTCTATATAGAGGAGAAGTAAATTGGAATAGTTCCAATCAAGACACTGTAGCAGATTTCGGTTACTAGAAGTAGAATACATAGCAGCATAAGATGCAACTATGCCAGTGGGTTGGATAAAATAGTTCTTTATATATACATAGTGTGGTTTCACAATGTAGATATTGTTTCTTTATACGATGACAATATTTGAGATATTGTATGATTAAAGAAACCTAGAATAAACTATAGATCCAAACATATTCTGCAACAGTACCGCTTGATTCGAGATATAATTGAACATGAAGATGTTCACATTCAATAGGTAGGAGAAGGAACACGATGTATATCTATTCATCTAAGTTGTCTATCAGAAGAGTCTGATGAGAACAAACTGTTTATGAATTATGGTACTTGAATGATTGGGTCTAGGCCAAGTGGAAGATTGTTGGAATTATGCCCTAGCCCCGACCGTCTTGTAATGAATTGAACACAACGATAATAGTTATCCGTACAGTAGTGATTAAGGGAATTGTTTTCTTGAATATATGGCAAGCTTTTATGTTTATGGTATTCATTTATATAACATAAAGGCAGATCCCCGATTAAGTTACGAACTAGATATCATAAGGTGTTATGATAATGAGAATATAGCTCATAAGATTTAATCTAAAATTGTTCTTAATCGTAGGATCATCGAACTAGGACCTCGATGATCCGGTTAGATTAATATGTAGCTAACGAGTATTTATCGGATAAATATCGGTAGTTCTCGTTTACCGAGTTAGGTACATAGATAATGCACATAGAGATGTGATTATCGAACCGACTAAAACTAGAGATTCCTAATGGTTAGTTACCTTGAACTGTCAAGTAGGTTAATCTCTAGAAGGAATTTTATTCTTGTAATCCTTTGACCTTAGATCATCAATACTGTTGTGTATATGCTTGTTGTGTTTTGATACTGGACTACTAGTGTGTCACAATGCTAGTCGAAAGGATATTGGACACGACTAAGTATATATGTTCCTAGGGATGAGTCAAGATGGAATCTATCAACTATAGCTAAAGAGTTTGAGCTCTACGATGTCATAAGAATATAACGATTGTATCAAATCCTTGGCCAAGGTGATGAAATGAATGAAGAAATGAGTTTCTTAGGTCATTCGTCAATCGTTGATAATCGACATGTAACGTACTTGATTTTCTAATGGGATTTGACAGATATACCATATCCCAGGACGATCCGGAGCTGTAAAGACAGAGGGATTACGTGTATAATCCTTTACCGGGTTCTTTGTACAGAGTTACTTCACGTTATCCAGTCGTTGGGGAGTGTTGTTAGACGCCAACCTCGATTAGTGGATAACTAAGTTAACTACTACCGGTTTAACGATGAACCCACGTAGTCGCACACTAACGAGTGCATTGATCTTGCTTCATGTTATTGATTGATTTTTATTATCGGATAATAGATATTAATTAATTATGTACTTGGAATATTAGTATATTAATTTTCTAGCACAAATTAATATTCTAATACGAGACCAAATTTAGAGAAAAAAAAAGGAGAGAAAAGGGAAAAAAGTGATAAGTTCGTGGATCGAACCACGTACCTTTAGTAGTGTGAAATGTGTCACTAACCACTGGGCTAGTCAAGTCATTTGTATAATGTAAGAGGTCCAAGTAGACCATATTATTAAAATAATCAATTCTCATTATACGTTTATGACTTTTCATCTCCTACCTTTTCATTTTCTCTCTAAAAGTTATTATATGATAATAAGTTATCATTAGAGAAAAATAATAATTTTACCATCAGTTTTCTCTCAAGAATAAACATAGAAAAAAAAAGGTCTCTCATTGTCTCTAAGTCAGAATTCGATTTTGAAAGCAATGATTAAAGCTCGGTGTGCAAAGCGTGGAGGCTTCAAGTTTTTGAAGCTGGGATTAAGTCTTTCGATTCTCATATAAATTCAAAAAGGTACACAATCGAATTCCGCTTTAAATTCTAGTCGCACTAGATTGATTATAGGATTGCAATATTACCTTTCTGCTGTGTATATTTGATATTACAGGTGTAGTGATTCCTTCAATCACCTCGTAGGTGGATTGTTAATGGACATATCATATAATTTATCTTTCCTGATTTATCATTTTCTCTTTATTTTATGATTGGTCCACCTAGGAGGCGATAAAAATGTGATGTGATTTCGGTTGATATCCAGCATTACTCTTTTTATATTTTTCAAAAAACCATTTTTTACTCTTTCTTAGGCTTATGTTATATACTTCAAATACCCAAACATTGCATGTCTTTTTTTCTTTTTTATTGGAAAACATTGCAAGAGTAAATAAACAAATTATATAACATAATTTGAACTGGAAACTAAATCCAATTCAAGAAAATAAAATCTAAAATATAAAATAGGAAATTTATTTCAATCAACACATACATAATTAGTTGTCCAAAAAAAATCGCACACACAATAACATATAATAGTACTTCTGTTTTCATCTAACATGCAAACAAAAATTAGGAACTTTGCTTGAAAAATTGGTAACGAAGCTATCCCAACAAAAGTTAACTTACAAAAAAAGAAATGTTCCACGACAAAATGTAAAATGGTGTGAGAAAGAGGATGAAACAATCAAACATCTATTCCTTAAGTGTCCTTTTAGCATCGCGGTGTGGGCTGAGTCTCCCTTACAAATTAAGATTTGTTGAGAGCATGAGTTGAAATTGCTACTACTTGTGCCAATTGCTTCAATTTACTCTTTCTAGTTTCAGGATCATCACCTACATTAATCTGAAATAAAAGAATATCAAAAACTTAAATAATTATCACAAAATATATAATAAAACAAATACAATCATTTAGAAATATCCCTGCTTTGTCATTTATAATATAAAGTCTAAGTGGATTAATTACATATGATTTCTGATTGTTGTCATTCTTTTGATAAATTCTTTCCTTTTCTCTGTTTCAATTTAAAATTAAAGTAAGAATACTTGTAATCAACTATAGTAGAGATTTACATTCATTAATAATTCATCAACTAACATAATTACAAACTCTAAAATTATTAAAAATATCAATTTTGAAAGAAAATTTTGTTAAAAATAGTAAATATCTCAAATTAAATTAGGTATATATCGTATTAACTATACTAAGTTGGAAAGATTTAATTAAAAAATGTTTTAAATATTTTTATAAAAAATATATTTTAATTGACTCTTTTACACTACAAATTATCTTTTAGATTTTCTATTTTTTGAGACAGTAAACTATTTAGAATGGCTCTATTCCACTACACATATAAATCATTCTTTATTTTGCGATCTAAAGTTAAGAATCTCTTGAATACGAGTAACAAAGATTAATGATAATGAAATTTTGTTATTTCAAGAATTATTTAAGTGACAATTAAAATCTGAGTCCCAAATAAGGAATAACCAATAGATTAAGGAGCATTTAAGAATATTTACCTAATATGTAAATTCAATCAAATTAGACATATCATAATAAAGGTTTAGAGTAAAACAATCTCAACTGAAAAAATATTTTTTTGATTTAAATAAAAGTTTAATTACTAGCTTTGAATATCTTTCCACAAATGAATTCTGAAATTTCCACCAAGGTATTACTAAAGGTTTAGAGTAGTTCTTTTGTTGAAACAAGCTTATCGTATATCAAATTAAAGTTTATTATATTAAAAAGAAAAAAAAATCTTGAATTATCCTTAAACTATAACTGGTTTTGAAATCTGAACAATAGAAGTATGAACTATCATGTTCGTTCGCCCTTAGTCACATTTGGACGATTTCAGATAAGGGGCTAACGTTAACAAAAGTTAATTAATTTACTAGACTATATAAGAGACAATAAAAATTCGGATCCAAACAAATAATGCTTAATAGTTAGGGACCATTTAGTAAATTGTATAAAATAAAAGTGATACGAATTGTTAATAATTTACCTGCATTAATGATCGTGTTGATCTCTGATTTGGGCGGTGTATGAGTTGGATCACAATCATCACCACCATTAGCTCCGGTGGTACGCTCAGTAGCTTCCGTAGAAGTGGTATTTGATAAACTCCGATTGATAGAAGTATATAAGGTTAATGCGGGGAAGGTCTTGGACAGTTTAGGGTACAACTTGGTTGCGTCAAAACGGAAACCTAACTCGAAGCATGCCCGCAGCTCTTCGATGCCGTCATCGGTCACGACCATGCTATGGCCACGACGGAGACGGTAGTTTAATCGGCGTCTACGCCATAAGGCATCACGACTTGTATCTTGTGACCAAGTTTTTTGTGTCAAAAGTGATGCTCGACGTGGCCGGCATTGATTTGCCTTCAAAGTTCGACCAACTGACTGAGAGGAGACGCTATTGCCACTTTTGGGTTTCAAGCTCATGGTTGAGAGGAGTGAGGGGGATGGTTCTTTGGGTGTGTTTGAAACCAGAGAAGTTGTAGATACGATGGAACTGATGTTAGCAACTCTTTTTAGTGAGTCCATGATAGAGAAGTGACAGACGGAGATGTCTTTTTTTGGGTGGTCTAAGGAGGTTTAGAGAAATGAGTTCGGTGAATAGGTGATGATGTATTTATTTTTGGATGTTTGAGGATGTTATTAGCTATTGTTCATTACATTTTAGAGATACTTAGATGTTTTTAAATTATATTTTGAGAGAGATAAAGTTGTATTGGTCCCACCATTTTTTTAATTTTATTTTGAGAAAGATAAAGTTGTATTGGTCCCACCGTTTAAATATTATATTTGTCGATAAATGCATATCTCGTATTTTTTAGGTGAGAAACGAAAAGTAAAATGGAAAAAAAGTAAAAAGTATCACTTAAATTTGAAAAACAACCAATAAATTTATATCGAATATTCGAGACAGTTGTATCCCACGTTTTACATATTGAATTTTGTTTTTGAGTTTGAATAATATAATTATATTTTTTTATTAGGTGTTGTTTTTTTGAAGTTTAATAACCCATTATTAAAAAATAAGGAGTTTTAAAAAATTATATTTAATATTAGTTTTACTTTTTATTAGTTTATCAACCTAAGGGCATGTTTGTTAGAGCTTATTTTAGAGTAAAAAATGCTTTTAGAATAACATTTAAATTTTGAAAATATTATTAAATATAATTTTGAAATCTAGAATCACTTTAGGTGTTTTTTTAAGAAGCACTTATTTGGTGTTTTTCCTTAAAGTGCTTTTCTGGGTTTAAAACACTTTTTAACCTCTAGAAGCACTTTTAAGTGCTTTCGAAAAAAAAGTACTTCCTAACATGCACTAATATGTTAGAATAAATAATATTGAACTTTATTTACTAGTATATTTGAAGGAAGAATAATAAATATGTTTTTTTAGCAAGGAACTTTGATTTTCAGTATAATTTAATAACTAATGATGTTATTTTTATATTATAATTTCATGTAATTGTTATTTCCTTTGTTGTATTCTAATTAGTCTAAAATTTATTAGAATGGACGTGGTGTAAAAGTTGTTGCGAGTTTGTTTTTTTGGTGTCCAAGAAGAAGTGAGTAAAATCTCAAGGTGATACTCTTTTTTAGGCTAGTTTAACGATTTCCTATATGTGTTTACGTAAGTGGTTGTTATTACATTCCGAAAGATACATTGAATGTTGAACGTTGTTATTGGTCCCACAGTGTGCACATTTTTGTCGATAAAAGCTTATTTCGTCTATTTAGGTGACAAACAAAAAAGAAATAGAAAATAAAAATTAATGTCAATAAATATGAAAAATATTACAAGGATTAAAAGAACAACCATATCATGATATATTGAATATGCAGACCAGTTTTATCCCATGTTTTACATATTAATTACGCATTTGTATATTTCTTTATCGGGCATTACTTGCTAAAAGATAACCGTTTATTTTAATCAACACCACAAACCTTGGACATATTTCTTATTGGGCATTGTCATAGTCAATATTGATTATGAGATACATCGCATAACTTTTTTTTACGAAAATGAGTAAAAAAACATATATGCCATTATATATGTGTGTTTGTGTGCGCGTCTAATGGCGTATCCAGAAATAAAAATGTGACTAGGTTTGAAATTTAAAGAAAATTCGAGAAAATTAAGCTTACTTTTCTCATTATATAAAAATGATATGAAATAAGAATATCGTGAATTATAATTAAAAAAATTTAAAAAAATCATTTGTTTTAATCTATATTTTGTATTAAAATTTTAATTTTGATATAATAAACATTCAAGAAAAATTATATAAAAATAAAATAAAGTTACCAAAATAAAAATATAATTTCGTATTCGTATATTTCTATTCCATATATAAAAAAAGTAACTTGAAATAAAAAATAAGATATATATAAATATTTATCAAACAAAAATATTAAAGAAAAATTATATAATCTCTATAAATAAAATATTCTGTTACAAAAAAATTATTGAATTAACCTTATTTTAACATTTTTCTATTAAATAATTATCAATATTAAAAATTAGAATTAAAAAAAAGTTAGAAATTTAAAATAATTAAAAAATTAATTATTAATTATTAAAGTTTTTATAATAGTTTCAGACTAATAAAAATGATTTTTTCCTAAAATTTGAGGATGGGCTTGAGCCAATCCATTGCTAACGTGGCTTCACCACGGTGTGTGGGTCAGATTTTAACCCCAAGCTCTAATGTTTAATTCAATATAACGTATCTTTCTAATCCCTAAAGTTTCTATTATATGTTAAAGTTGTTTCAACTTTATTTATGATAGATATTCACAAGGTAAAGATATGATGTAACTCTTTATACTAGTCTCCTAATTATAAATTATAGGATGCAAAAATAATTACATGACTTTGATAGACCAAATCTATTCACGAGGTTGATTAAGGTTCCATAAGTTATGAAATATCCACCATTTCAACTATAGATCGGGAACAAGGTCCTCAATTATGCCCGACTTTTCTTGATCAAAGATAAATCATTAGATATATATATATATATAAAGCGCAAAGGATATCAAGAGAATCATTACAAGCTTCAGATAAAATATTAAATCGTAACCTTGTTTAACATACGTGTACAACTTGTTGATATCAATCTACATCTTGTATTTACACTTAACATAATCAACCAATTAGAGTACTCTCGAGTTATAGGGAGTCCCATATACCTAATGAACTGCAATAGGATAGATATAACTCATGCAATAAGCAAGATAAGTAGTTTTATAAATAATTTAGATAAGAACCACATTGCTACTATAAGAGTTGTAAGATATTTAAGATACACTATGAACAAAGTCATGTTATACACAATAAGTCTAGTTGTAGTAGAAGATACATCATTGCAAAATGGATATCAAACTCCATAGACTCAAAATCCACAAGTGAATTCGTCTAAATGAAAGGGGGAGCAACTATGATTTGTTAATTTATAAGCAAATGGGTATATCCAGATCCACCAAGACTTTTGAGTTTATAACTTTAGAAAAAGTTGCCAAGGAAGGCGAGTGGCTTCAGATTTTCTTGAAGGATATTTCTAGTTGCAAAAAACTTATGTCAACCATCTACATACACTGAAATGGTTAGAATTCCATTTGGTAGGGCACTAACTAAAATGTAAAAAGAGTAAGTCTAGACATATATGTCGTAGACACAATACCGCCTACTAACTATGCCCAGACATAGTTATTACAATTAACTACCTTTGATTAAAGGATAATTAGCAGTTCCACTAACCAAAGGTAAACAAAGATATTTGTCAAAGGAAATGGGTCTTATAACTATAAAATCAAATTTTCCATAATGGGACCCCTACATAGGAGAATAAAGCTCCCACAATCTAGGTTAAGAAGAATTCTAAAAAATGAAACTTAAGCTCGGTGCGACACGCTATGGGAGGCCTTATAAGACCATTCCTAAGAAAAGTAGGCAATGCTACATGTAAACGTGAACGATACGATATGCTTTTAATATTTTTTGTATATTTATAAGATTAAGATATAGTACTGAAGAATACTCTTAACAAGAGACCACATATATGAATAACGTTTACGAGCATGAGTTTACACTCATATAACGTTCTCACTCAAACCCTTTGATGCGCTAGTTAGCATCCCCAAGTTAACCCAATCTATACTAAGATGATTTCAGAAACTTCCACTTTGCCGGTATGATTGTTCTTTCTTTATTTTTTTCTTTTTCTTTTATTTCTTTTTCTCAAAAATTGAAGACAGTAGAAACCGGGTTCCTGGATTCTACTGACTTGAGAATCTTATTTCGCTTTCTCGTTTTTTTTTTCAATCCCGGTAAAGGGTTACAGTTAACAATATCATCTGAATTTTCTTTTTGTGCCTCAATACAAACACATATTTCTCCCTCCCAATGTAATTTCCCCAAAAGATGGACCCACCACCCCAAACTCAAGCTCGAGACATGTCTCAAGATCGTGATTCAAGTGCGGGTCATTTTGGAAATGCCTAATAAACTAAGGGGATATGGGCTTATAACATGGCTACAAACGAAAAGGCTTTAAGGCTCAAAATTGGGCTAAGGAGGATAATATTAATACAAGGGATAGAAAGCTAAAAGGTTTCAAATGGCTATCAAAGAACTGCCCCTATCAGTTTCCTAGTTACATGGTTCGTCTCTAGTTCATATCTAAGTGGGTTCTCTACTAATTTAGATCTCACATTCCACACACCAAACATTTTCCTTAAGTACGAACTTACTTCTTTTGCATTGTTTGTTAATTCTTCCTATCCAATATCTATGTTTGCATGCAATTAAAGTGTGTTTTATATTAATTCCTAAAGTACACTATTTACTATCATTGATTTATCAAAAGTATTCTTAATGGGGACATTTAAAAGCTTCTACAGTGAAACGCAACTCCTAATTAATTTTATTGAAAGCGATAAAACACATAACACATAAAACTGGGATGAAGCAACGAATCCCACCCCAAACTCAAAAATGAATCGTGTCCCCACAACTCGAAAAAGACTCAACGCAATAAAATAATATACACTAAATGAGAAAGGAAAGAAAACATATCTTAACCAGCGCGTGGCTAGTCATCGGTGTTGCGTGAACTCTATCCTACGTAAGTAAACCATAGGTGGCGTGTTGCATAGTGTGCTCACCCCCATTATCATGTTCCGGAGGAGTTCTATCTCTTTTGTAACGTTCCCTAAAGTAGCAATCATCTTTTCTTGATTCTCTTTCAACACTCAAATCTCTTCCTCTAACCCATTATCAGTATGTATCTTCTTCTTTGGTGGAGGAGCTCTAGGGTTCTTAATTGGATGGGTTGCTTCATTGTGGGCGTTGTCAATGGAATTCAATGTCATTGCGTCCCCCTCTTCGGACGCGTCAATCTCTTCGTTCCTTCGCGGTATTTTTGCGTCTAGACATAAGGTAGTGATAGTACAAGGAAACTTGAGGTTTTGTTGAGTAGTAGGGATTTTCTCAAACTCCATTATTGTCTCGTAAATAACACGCGCAACATCCATCTCTCGATTTTCAACAATGTTCTTAATAAAATAACATGCTCCTTCTTCAACTCGGAAGTGTGATTAATACTAAAGAATGTAGGCACTATGAATCTAGACCATACCTTAGCACAAGGTACCAAAACAACTACTATAAACCTGCCCACCATATCTCTCACCAATCGGAATAGTGTGTTTCCCACGAATCAAAACTGTGTCCCAAAGAGATTCTCACTCAAAAGAAGGGTCATTTAGCGTTTCGAAATAAAGACAAGGACCAGTAAATTCGGGGAGTTTCAAGGCTTTGCGAATAAGTTCAACTGATAGGGGCAATACCTTTTTACGGACGATAATTGCTTGTTTATTCGAAAAGGCTACTCCTTCATAGAAATCACGGACGAAGGTGGGGATAAATGTAAGCTTCCTCTATCTCAATTCAGTCCACCCAAATTTATCACAAGTAGTTGCATAACTCTTAAATTCCCTAGTCATAATGCCTGAAGGGAATGTTTTCTCAATACCAAACTTCAAGAATTTAATTCGATCACAAACCTGTTCATCCCAAGGTGTGAATGCCCTCTTTGGTTTGTGTGCAATAGCTTTTCTTCCCGGCAACGACGCCAAAAACTTGGTTGTCCTTATTGTGTTCTAAAATAATGCAATAAGTAAAGAGAACCACAACCGCAAGTGTACGGTTGTCCCAAGTAATAATAGTGATAACAGATTCGTTCTCAGGGACGGATTGGTTGACTCTAATGCTTATCAAGTAGTGTTTAATTGCACGGAAAAAGCAGATAAATGATTATAAGTTTGTTTGGTTGTTTTTCTAATAATTAAGACAATAATTAAAAAGACTAAAATAATGCAAATATAAAGCTAGACGCAAGTAAAAATAACTGGACGCAAGATATTAGAGGTAGTACTCGAGCAACAATAGGATTTCACCTAAATCTAATCATTCCATGTATTGTTTAAGGGACAAATTCGGTAATTACTATTGGTCGGGATTCAAATATCTCCTTACCCCCGTCAGGGTGGACTAAGGAGCTCTTCTCAGGTGCTACAAACCCCGTCAGGGTGAATATAGTCCACCTTTGAATGATTCAAGTCTAACTACCCAATTGACCGTAAGATTAATCAAGCCTGTCAAGGTCAAATAATTTATATCCTACTTTCGTTAATTAGTTCCGTACCTAGACCCCCCGTCAAGGTGATCCAATTGCCACTAATTGGAATAGCCTACGTACTAAGTCCTAATATTGAGTCACGAATTCAATAAAAGTAAATAAATTTAAATTAAGGAAAAACAGTGAATACCCAATTTGAATTAAATTAAAATAATCCCAAATTCAATAACACAGAATGAAATAAATCATGGTTCAATCCATTACGCGTTCTCAAGTAAAATTAGCTCATAATTGTAAAAACTAAGAAAATAAATAAAAAGGAATTCATAATTGTTTTACAGAAAGGAAAATAAGATACCTAATTAGGAAGATGATTCGGCTGCAAAGTGGAGATATAGGCAGTCTCCAGCTCCAAACTTCTTCTTTTCCTTGCTTCTGCTTCTTTTCTTTTTGTCTGACTTTTGTAAATAATGAATTGTGTGAAAAATAGAAGTCAAAATCCCTATTTATACTTATAGAATCGGACCTGGACCTTGGGCTAGTAATTAAATGAAATAATAAAGGCCCAAGTCCATTATCTTAGCCCAAAATACCGTAACTGCTGCACCACCTCCACTAAAACAGCTCTAACCAGCTCGTTTCAAACCCGATTTACTTAAATCCAGTTGCTAAAGTTCTGTAACTCAATGGGGCACGTTTTCTCTTCACAAGTCAGTGGCTCAATATTCTCTTAGCTGGCTCGAAATAAGCAATCTTTGGTAACTTTCCAGATTTGCAGCTCTAAAATATCAATTCTTTCGGGATTTGTCTTCACGCTTTGACTCCATATCACGATCTTTGACTTTATTCTCGGATTCCTCTCCTAGCTAGTATTCAAAACCTTCAAACTTTTCACTAAAATACACAATATTACGCGCAAAAGCTTAATAAATCAAAAATACTAAAATCGAAGGAGAGAAATTGGAATATTGCATATTATTACTAAAAGTCTATTAAAATAGTCATATAATCACCTAATTTGATGTCTCCTAAGCATATAAATATAGAACAAAATAGGAGACATCAAGACCCCAAACTCAAACCTTTGTCGTCCCGACAAAGTAAAATTAAAAACAATGGGAGAATGTGATTACGAAGAAATAGATGCAAATAAATACACCCAAAGCATTACTAAAATAAACCTCATATAACAAACATTAGGAACTAATATACACATACACTAATCATGCAAAAATCAAACATAAATAAATTCAATCTTAAAATTAACTTCGCAATGCTAGAAGGTTACATTCGTACTTATCTCAATATGATGGCTATAGGTTGTTCCTCGATCGTTACTCGCTTTGAATGCTCCGCTTAGTATATAACCTATTAACTTACGATGCACCTAGGAATCACGAGGACTTTACGGTTTTAGCGTAGGCTTAGGGACGGTGTGGTTTATATATTTGGTAAATTTGAAGTGAGCTTTTGACTCTCTCCTCACTTACCATCAACAAATGTCCACGAGCTTGAGTTTACACTCATATAACGTTCTCACTCAAACCCTTTGATGCGCTAGTTAGCATCCCCAAGTTAACCCAATCTATACTAAGATGATTTCAGAAACTTCCACTTTGCCGGGTATGTTTGTTCTTCCTTTATTTTTTTATTTTTCTTTTATTTTTTTTCTTTTTCTCGAAAATTGAAGACAGTAGAAACCGGGTTCCCGATTTTGGGAAATCCGGGTTCCCGTATTCTACTGACTTAAGAATATTATTTCATTTTCTCTTTTTTTTTCAATCCCGGCAAAGGCTTACAATTAACAATATCATCTGAATTTTTCTTTTCGTGCCTCAATACAAACACATATTTCTCCCTCCTAATGTAATTTCCCCAAAAGATGGACCCATCACCCCAAACTCAAGCTCGAAACATGTCTCAGGATCGTGATTCAAGTGCGGGTCATTTTGGAAATGCCTAATAAACTAAAGGGATATGGGCTTATAACATGGATACAAAAGAAAAAGCTTTAAGGCTCAAAATTGGGCTAAGGCGGATAATATTAATACAAGGGATAGAAAGCTAAAAGGCTTCAAATGGCTATCAAAGAACTGCCCCTATCATTTTCCTAGTTACATAGTTCGTCTCTAGTTCATATCTAAGTGGGTTCTCTACTAATTTAGATCTCACGTTCTTGGTGGTCCTTTGTGTGTTCTAAAATAAATTCAATGAATAATTGAACCACAACCGCAAGTGTACGGTTGTCCCAAGTAGTATAACTGATAATACAGATTCGTTCCAAGGACGGGATGGTTGACTACAATGCTTATCTATTAATGATTGATGCACTTATGAAAACAAATAAAAGTAATATGTTTGTTTGGTTTTTGTATTAAAGCTAAATAAATGAAAGACAAATATTAAAATGCAATTAAAAGCTAAGACGCAAGTAAAATTATGTAAAACGCAATATGAGATGTAGCACTTGAGAACGCAAGGATCCTCCCAATCCTATTTCCTAACTTTTGTTGTTTAAGGGCTAAATTGGTCAATTACAATGGTCGGGATTCTAAATTCCTTATACCCCCGTCAAGGTGGACTATAAGGCGATCCTAAAGTGTCACTAGTCCCGTCAGGGTAAATATGATCCACCGTTGGATGATTAAGTTTTATTACCTCATTGGCCCTAGAATTAGCTAAGTTCGTCAGAATCAATAGCTTCTATCCTAGATTGAATAAATGGTTCCGTACCTAAACCCTCCGTCAGGATGATCCAATCGCCACTAATTGGAATAGCCTAGATACTAACACCTGTTCCTAGTTCATGACGCTAAAAAACAGTAAATATTCTCAATTTATCGAAAAGAGTAAAAGCCCTAATTTAGTTTAATTTAACAGAAACCCAAATTCAACATTCGTTATTTAATAAGATTGGGATTCACCCATTGTTTGTTCTCAAGCACTATGAAAAGCTTAGCTCATATTAAAATGAAATACGAAATTAAATGTAAAGAAATTCATATTGTTTACAAAATTAAAAGATAAGAAAAACCTAATTTCCGGAATTGGAATGACTACGAACGGAGATATAGACTCTCTCCAGCTCTTGTAGCTTCTTCTTCTTCCTTCAGTTGCTTCTCTCTGGTGTTTTTTAATCTTGCAGAATGTGAATTGTCTTTAAAATAGAAGTCCAGGGTTGATTTTATAGGTGGAAATTCGGACTTGGCCCTAGGCTTTTAATTAAATGAAATATAAAAGGCCCTAGTCCACTAACTTAGCCCAAAATCCCGTAACTGCTGATATGTCTTCACTAAAACGGCTTTTCCCGTTATGACTCCGATTGACCTCATTCTAGTTGATAAAGTTCCCTAACTCGATAGGGAGAGTTTTCGCTTCAAAGGTCAGCAGCTAAATCATCGCTTAAGCACCTCGAAATCAGCAATCTATGGCCTGGAAAATGGATTTTCAGCTCTAAAAATAATATCTTCGGGGTTTCTTTTCAAGTCTTGACTCTATCTTTTGATCTTTGACTTTCTCCTCGGATTCCTCTTCTAGCTAACATCTAAAACCTGTAAACTTTACACTAAAAATACCAATATTACGCGCAAAAGCTTAATAAATCAAAAATAGTGGAAATAAAAGAGGAAAATCATATTATTGCATATTTAGTCCAAAAGTCTATCAAATTTATTAAATAAACACCAAAAATGATGTCTCCTAAGGGTCGAAAATAAGAACAATTAAGGAGACATCAAGACCCCCAACTCAAACCTTTGTCGTCCCGACAAAGCAAAACAAAACAAAACAAGGGGTAGAAGTAAACGCAAGAACAAATAGAAGTTAGCAAATATACCTAAAGCAATTCTTAAGATAAATATCATATAGTAAAACTCTAAGAACTAACATATACATACACTAATCATGCAACATCAAATATAAATAATCTCAATCATAAAATTAAAGTCGCAATGCTTGAAGGTTACACTTGTACTCATCTCTGTATGATGGCTATAGGGTGGTCATTAATCCTAACTCGCTTTGAACGCTCCACTTAGTATATTCCCTATCAACAGAATTATAAATTCACTATGCACTTAGGAATCACGAGGTCTTTATGGTTTTAATAATGGCTTAAGGACGGTATGGATATATATTTGGTAAATTTGAAGTGAGCTTTTGGCTCTCTCCTCACTTACCATCAACAATGTCCTCGAGCTTGAGTTTACGCTAAAAAATGTTCTCACTCACCCATTTGACGCGCTAATGTTGCGTCCCCAATGTCAACCCAAATAAAACTAAGATGATTTCCAAAAATATTCCACCTTGCCGAGTTATTTATTCTTTCTTTTTATTTTCTTTTTCTTCTTCTTTTTTTTTGTTGTACAAGATACCCATGACCATCATTTTGATGTGAAAAGTCATGTCTCTTATAATTTTTTTTTCTTTCTTTTCTTTTTTTCTCTTTTTTTTTTCAAATCTCGGCAAAGGGTTACAAATAATAATATCATCTACATTTTTGTGCCTCAATACAAACACATATAATCCCTTCCCAATGAAAATTCCCAAATGTTGACCCTCCACCCCAAACTCAAGATCGAGACAAGTCTCAGGGTTGTGATTCAAGTGCGGGTCATTTAGTCATGCCTAGTAATCTAAAGGATAATGGGCTTATATCGTGGCTACAAAAGAAAAGGCTTAAGGCTCAAACTTGGGCTAATACCGATAAAATTATAATAAGGGATAGCAAGCTAAAAGGCTTCAAATGGCTAACAAAGAACTGCCCCTATCATTTTCCTAAATACATAGCTTGTCTCTAGTTCATATCTAGGTGGGTTCTCTACTAATTAGGATTTCACGTTCTACACACCAGACATATTCCTTAAGTACAAGCTTACTTCATTTGCATTGTTCATTAATTTTTCCTATCAATTACCTATGTTCGCATGCAATTGTAAGTGCGTTTTATGTTATTCCCTAAAGTCCACTATCTACTATCATAGATTCATCAAAAGTATGCTTAAAGGAACATTTAAAATCTTCTATAGTCAAACGCAACTCCGAAAATTATTTTATTGAAAGCAAATAAAACACATAACACATAAAAACTGGGATGAGGCAACGAACCCCACCCCAAACTCAAAAATGAGTCGTGTCCCCACGACTCGAAAAGACTCAACGCAAATAAAAACAACTAAACTAACTAAAACGCGAAAGGGATAGAAAACGTATCTTAACCAGCGCGAGGCTGGTTATCGGTGTTGCGTCCATGAACTTTCTCTTGCGTAAGAATACCATAGGTGGCGTGTTGAATTGTGCTCACCTCCATTAACATGTTTCGGATAAGTTCTAACTCTTTTGTAACGTTTCCCAAAGACGCAATCATCTTCTCTTGGTTCTCTTCTAACACCTTCACTTTCGCTTCCAACTCATTGGTGGTATGCATCTTTTTCTTTGGAGGAGCTCTAGGATTTCTTGTTGCTTTTAACACCTCATCGTGAATATTCTTGATCAAAGTTAAACCCATACTCTCACCTACTACAACACGATCAATCTCTGCGTCTTTACGCGGAACCTTTGCGGCTAAACACAAAGTAGTGATGGTACAAGGAAACTTGATATTTTGTTGTGAAGTAGGAATTCGAGCAAATTCCATGATGGTATCATATATAACTCGAGAAACATCTATAGGTTTCTCCTCGATAATACACTTAATGAACAAAAGATGCTCCTTCTTCACTTCTGATATGTGTTTAACTCCGAAGAAGGTAGGAATTATGAAACGTGACCAAATCTTAGCACATGGTAGCAAATTACTACTATACATCTGTCCAGGATATCTCTCTCCTTCGGGAATTGGGCGGGCCCCATCAACAAGCACTTTCCCCCAAAGGGATTCTTAATCAAACGAAGGCTCTTTTAGAGATTCTTGAAACGGACATATTCCGGAAAATTCGGGTAGTTTCAATGATTTGCGAATAAGCTCAACGGAGAAAGGAACTACCTTTTTGCAAATAATAACTGCTTCTTTTGAGAAGGCGATTCCTTCATAAAAATCTCGCACCAAGGTAGGAATATACTCAAGCTTCCTTTCACGCAATTCTTTCCAACCCAATTTATCACAAATAATACCATAATCTTTATAAGCACTAGTCATAATGCCCTTAGGAAGATTCATCTCCTCACCAAACTTCAAAAATTTAATTCTATCACGAACCTGAGTATCCCATGGAACGAAGACTCTCTTAGGCTTTTGAGCCCAAGCTTTCCTACGCGGAGCTTTCGGTTGTTGCACTGGTTCTTCGGGAACTTCTTGTTCAGTTTCTTCCTCAATCTCTTCTTCAACTTCTTCCTCACTTTCTTCATCACTCTCATCAATTAACCTACTCTTTTTCGGAGTAGCCTTACTCGTATTTTCTTTTCTTTTCGGAGCAATTGGGTTTTGGACAGTCTTTTTGGATCGCGAATCCGGAATCTCAATTGCTTGGTCTGGGCTAGCTCCAACATTGAACCTGTTTCTTGGTATGTTTCTTCGATAGTGACACATGGAATCGGTTCTGTTTGTCATCTCTTTTCACCCCAAACTCAAAACTTCAAATAGAGAAAAAGCTAGAGAAAAGCTTTGAAATTTGATGTTTTGAGGCTTAAAACTTGAAGGATTAGGTGGAATATGAGATGGGTTAAGGTTATTTGAGAGGGATTGTGAAAGAATTGGGTTTAATTTCAAGGCCAGGAAGAAGAAATTTTTGGAGAAAAGGTGAAATTTGTTGATGTTTTGGAGAAGATGTGAGTTGATTATGTGTTTTTGTGATGATAGAAGGCTTGATTTGATGATTTTATAGCTGTTTGTTGATGATTTTCGGAGTAGGTGGAGGCAAGGATTCGGAATAGAAAGTTTGGCTTGGAAAAGAGGCAAAAAACTAGGTTTAAGGAACTCAAAACCGCCTCTCGCAACAGCTGACCGGCTAGCCGGCGGATTCGCCGGCATGCCGGTCGCGAGGGCGGCGGAAAAAATTACTAAATTCGATTTTTTTTTTTTACCTCAAAACGCAAGTATATTGCGTCGTCGCTGACGCAATGGTCAGAGAATTTACTTTCCTTCACCGGCTAGCCGGCGGATTCGCCGGCATGCCGACGGAATGTCGATGGCGCATATGATGACGCAGCAACCTTTCGTCGTCGCTGACGCAAGGACCAGAACCTTCTTCTTCTTTGGCCGGCTAGCCGGTCAATTGACCAGCATGCCGGCGGATCTCGCTGGCGCGAATGGTGACGCAGCAACGCTGCGTCATCGCTGACGCAGTGGTCAGAGAGTTGGGGTCCTTCAGCTCGTTTGGCCGGTATGCCGGCCAGCTCGCCGGCTAGCCGGTCAAACCTGCTGTGGACTTCAAAAATTTTCGTTTTCTTCTCGTTTTGACCCCAAACTCATGACCATTATACCCCTGAAATCATCAAAAACAAACACCCTTCCTCATTTCTTAAAAATAAATACTAAAATCAACAAAAACTTAACTAATTTACACTACGGAAATTGAAATATTTAAACTAATATACTAGAAATTGGCTTTTTTTAACGTCGTTAAGCTCGACGGGTTACCTTGTGCTTCTAAGGAGCTTCGAGGAGGTACATGACCTCTCCGGGATGTGGGTCTTTTGCATGATCGGTATCTTTACCTCCATGATAAATCTTTAAGCGATGACCGTTCACCATGAATGTACGGTTCTCAAGTGGATGTTCTATCTCTATAGCTCCATGAGGTGTAACCTTGGTCACAATGTAAGGACCCGACCACTTCGATCTTAATTTCCCCGGATAATTACTGAACTTTGAATTATATTTCAACACTCTTTGTCCCACTACAAAGTTCTTCTCTCGAATCCGATTATCATGCCATCTCTTGGTATTTTCTTTGTAAAGCTTAGCATTCTCATAAGCATGTAATCTGAATTCATCAAGCTCATTAAGTTTCATCATTCGATTCTGACCAGCTAGCGTAGGGTCTAAATTTAACTTCGCAATAGCCCAATAGGCACCCATTTCAAGTTCAAGAGGTAAGTGACAAGCCTTACCATATACCATTCGATACGGAGAAGCACCTACTGGGGTTTTGAAAGCAGTGCGATATGCCCATAGTGCATCATCTAACTTCATAGACCAATCTTTCCTAGTAGGACCAATAGTTTTCTCTAAGATAGATTTTACCTCACGATTTGATACATCGGCTTGACCATTGACTTGTAGATGATAAGCAGTAGATACACGATGTCTCACTCCATATTTCTCTAGAACAGTCTTCAAATACTTATTAACGAAATGAGTACCCCCATCGCTAATAATTACCCTTGTAGTGCCATGTCTAGTGAAAATATGCGATTTCAAGAACTTAATCACCACGCGTGAGTCATTAGTTGGCAAAGCCACAGCTTCTACCCACTTAGACACGTAATCAACAGCTAATAAGATGTAGAGGTTACCATTTGAAGGAACGAAAGGACCCATAAAATCTATACCCCAAACATCGAATATTTCAACTTCTAACACATTGTGACGAGGCATCTCATCCCTCTTGGATATGTTTCCGGTAAATTGACATCTAGTACATATTTTCGTATATTCATGACAATCTTTTATAATAGATGGCCAATAAAAACCAGATTGTAATACCTTAGCAGCAGTTCGATCTCCTTTGAAATGTCCACCATAAGGTGAATCGTGACACCCATCTATAATCGCCTCAATTTCTTCCTTGGCTACACATCTTCTTACCATCTGATCAGCACACACTTTATAGAGGAAAGGATCCTCCCAAAAGAATTGTCTTGCACGGTGAGCTAATCTTTTTCTCTCTTGATAAGTTGAACCTTCAGGAAAGGAACCACTCACCACTAAGTTTGCAATATCCGCATACCAAGGAGCTTCATAATCACGAACAACGAATAAACTCTCATCAGGAAATTCTTCTCTAACTGCCTCAGTACCATTATTCATCTCTGAACCTTCTAACCGCGATAGATGATCCGCAACCTGATTCTCACACCCTTTTCTATCCTTGATCTCTAAATCTAACTCTTGAAGCAATAAAACCCATCTGATTAACCTCGGTTTAGCATCCTTCTTCTCCATAAGATATCGAATTGCTGAATGATCTGTATAAACAATAACTTTCGCTCCAAGAAGATAAGAGCGAAATTTATCTAATGAATACACAACCGCTAGCAACTCCTTTTCTGTAACTGTATAATTTATTTGAGCACCATTAAAAGTTTTACTAGCATAATAAATCGAATGAAAAACTTTCTCTTTTCTTTGTCCTAATACAGCTCCCATACATAAATCACTCGCATCACACATCACTTCAAACGGTAAATTCCAATCTGGAGGCACTACTATAGGAGCTGAAATAAGCTTTTCTTTGATTGCTTTGAAGGCCGCTAAACAAGCTTCATCAAAAAGGAATTTGGTGTCCTTTTCGAGTAAGTTGCATAACGGTTTCGCAATCTTAGAAAAGTCTTTAATAAATCGCCTATAAAAGCCAGCATGGCCAAGAAAACTTCTTACCCCTTTTACAGAAACAGGAGGGGGAAGAGTTTTAATTACCTCTATCTTTGCTCTATCGACTTCCAATCCAACACTCGAAACTTTATGACCCAGAACAATACCTTCGCGAACCATGAAATGACACTTCTCCCAGTTTAAAACCAAATCTGTTTCCTTGCATCTGATTAACACTTTCTCTAAATTATCTAAACACTTATCAAAATCATCACCAAATACAGAGAAATCATCCATAAACACTTCAAGAAAGTTATCGATCATATCCCAGCAGATAGCCATCATGCATCTTTGAAAGGTAGCAGGAGCATTACACAACCCAAATGGCATTCTGCGATATGCAAAAGTACCAAAGGGACATGTAAATTTTGTTTTATGTTGATCTTCCGGAGCCACGTAAATTTGATTATACCCTGAATAACCATCCAAGAAGCAATAGTACTCTCCTCCGGCTAACTTGTCTAACATTTGATCAATGAAGGGCAAAGGAAAATGATCTTTTCTGGTGGCCTAGTTCAGCTTTCTATAATCCATGCAAACTCTCCATCCAACTACCGTTCTTGAAGGAATTGCTTCATTATTATCATTAAGAACTGTCGTCATTCCCCCTTTCTTCGGTACACACTGAACCGGACTCACCCGTTCACTACTCGAGATGGGATAAATAATCCCCGCATCTAAAAGCTTGATCACCTCTTTCTTCACTACATCCTTCATAGCGGGCATTAATCTTCTTTGACCTTTAACTGAGCGTGCGTTAACATCTTCAAGTATGATTTTGTGTTGACAATAGGATGGACTAATGCCTTTGATGTCAGCAATTGTCCAACCTATTGCTTCTTTGTTGGCTCTTAACACACGCAACAGTTTATCTTCTTGAGGACCTGTTAAATTAGCTGAAACAATAACAGGTAGAGTTTCATTAGTACCTAAATACGCATACCTCAAGTGTGCTAGTAATGGTTTTTCTTCCAATTCCGGAGGAGATTCAATTGAAGGCTTCTTTTTAGGAATAATCTCCCCCGGTTCTCTCACAGGTTCATAGGCTAGACGCCTATACTTCGAATTTTCAGAATTGAGAGCTGCTACTGTTTCGGTAAGTTCCTCCATCATCTCAGGTGTATCTAATGTCAAAGCAGCCTGCAAGATATCATCAAAATTTAAAAAATTAAATACCTCTTGCGATGCTTGCTCTACTACATCCATTCTGAAGCAATCTTCCTGAGAATCTGGGAATTTCATAGCTCGAAATACATTGAATTTGACTTCCTCATCTTGTATCCTCATCGTTAATTCGCCATTCTCTACATCGATCAATGTTCGTCCTGTAGCTAGGAATGGTCTACCCAAAATAATGGGGACATTTCTATCTGCATTGTACTCAAGTATTACAAAATCAACGGGAAATATAAGTGTACCTGCCTTAACAAGGACATCTTCAATGCGGCCTTCTGGATGAGCAAGAGACTTGTCCGCCATTTGCAAGACCATAGAGGTAGGTCTTGCGTTCCCAATTTTTAGTTTATCAAAGATTGACTTGGGCATCAAATTGATGCTTGCCCTCAAATCACATAGCGCTTTTCCTTTCCATTCTTCTCCAATCGATATCGGAATTGTGAAACTCCCCGGATCAACTAACTTTGGAGGTAATTTACTCTGGCAAATCGCACTACACTCTTTAGGAAGACCAATCATCTCATTATCACAATAAGGCCTTTTATTAGTGAGGGCCCTCTTAAAAAACTTCGTATACTTAGGAATATCTCGAATCGCCTCTAGTAACGGAATATTAATACTTAGACCCTTCACTCTATTAAAGAATTTCTGAAAATTAGCTATATCACCCTTTTTCTGAACTCGCGATGGAAACGGTGGTGGAGGGCGATTTATCACAACATCATCTTTCTTTTTCGGAACTTCTCTTGGTCTTTCTATTTCTTCAACCTCACTATCTTTCTCATTCTCTTTCTCTTTCTCACCTACTTCCTTTTCTTTTCTTGGAACTTCTTTCTCTTTCATAACAGGAAAAGAAGGTGGAGGAAGGTTTTTACCACTTCGTAATGTAACAGCATTGCAATCTTCGCGTTGTATTGGATTCTCAGTATCGCTAGGAAGTTGTCCTTGTGGACGTTGATTCAGTTGTTTATTGATTTGACTTAGCTGATTCTGGAACAACTTCATATTTACTTCGGGTGCATTTTGACGTTCCATGGCTTGTGTTTAAGGAGCAACTAAACTTTCAACTGTTTTCTAAAGGGTAACTACTCCTTCTTGTGGATGGGCAGGTAAAGCTTTCTGGTTCAATGTTTCATCATAAGTATTTTGAGGAGCTTGTCTTTGTACATAATTACCCTGATTCTGTCCTCCTTGATAATTGTTGTGTGGTCTTGGATTATAGTTGTTTCCTTGGGGACGCGGATGATACGCATATGTAGGATTGGCTGCCCCATTAGGATTTGAGTATTGAAACCCAGGATGGTTTCTGTTAGGCTGATATCCATTACCACTTGAATTGAAGTTTCCTCTTTTGGACATAAACATCACGGACTCTTGATTATTCGGACAACTTTCCTCATCATGATCATCTACCATACAAATCGAACACATATAAACCTCTTGTGCAGCATGCACAGCTACCTTCTTACCTGAAAATCCTTCTTTTACAGCTAAAGTAAGCCGCTTCAATTGTTGCTCTATAGTATTCTGAATCTTATTCTCAAGCGTAGCAAATTTTTCTTCCATATCAACATTATTCACTCTTTTAACCGGTGTTCTTACTGAATTCCACCCAACTTCATTCTTGACTGTTCTCTCTAAAATGATTTTAGCATGAGTGGGTTGAACTTGAAGAAAACCTGCACCACATAGCATATCCAATTTCTCTCTCGAAGTCCCATCAAGGCCTCTATAAAATATTTTTAACTGTTGTTGTTCTGAAAAGCCATGAGTAGGAACTCTACGTAAACACATCTGGAATCTTGTCCAACTCTTACCCACAGTTTCTTCATATTCTTGACGGAAATGCGTCACTTCTAATTCAGCATCTAATCTCATGTTACTTGGGTAATATCTGTCAAAGAAAGCAGTTTCTAATTGGTCCCAGTTTGTTATCTTCGTAGGATCTTGCGTATCGTGCCATTCACTCGCTCCATCAATAACGAAAAATTTAAACGCAGCAAAATACATTTGTTCTCTTGAAACTCCTTGTGTGATATAAGAATCACATATCTGTTTAAACTTCTGTACTGCTCTAAGAGGGTCTTCTGATGGTCTACCACGAAAATTCCCAAAATTTTGGAATTGAGCTAACATACCCGAATCTGGACGGAATCGTGGAACATTAATATCTAGAACACCTACTCCTATAGCAGGAGCACGGAATGGAACTTCTGGTGGGCCATTAGTAAACCACAGATCTCGATTCATCACTATCTGAACTTGAGGATTAGGATTTACTGGTGGAATTGGAGGAATAGCGCCTGGAGCCAAAGGTTGGCCATTTGCGCTTAGTTGACCTGGTTGATTATTTTGTTGATCTTGAAGATTTATCCCTTCCATTCTATTAATTAATTTTTCTACTTCTAAAGCTTCTTGTTCTCTTCTTCTCTTGTTAGCAAGTCTGATCAACGATTCTGGATTACTAAGGATCGGAGGTGTTGGCTCTAGATCCTTGAATAGCCTTCTTCGCATACACCAAATCTAAAAACCTGAAAAAGCTAACAAACAAAAAGCGTAAAACTGATAAAATAAAATAAATGCACTATCACTCAAGGATAAACACCGTGGTCACACGCTACCGTCCCCGGCAGCGGCGCCAAAAACTTGGTGGTCCTTTGTGTGTTCTAAAATAAATGCAATGAATAATCGAACCACAACCGCAAGTGTACGGTTGTCCCAAGTAGTATAACTGATAATACAGATTCGTTCCAAGGACGGGATGGTTGACTACAATGCTTATCTATTAATGATTGATGCACTTATGAAAACAAATAAAAGTAATATGTTTGTTTGGTTTTTGTATTAAAGCTAAATAAATGAAAGACAAATATTAAAATGCAATTAAAAGCTAAGACGCAAGTAAAATGATGTAAAACGCAATATGAGATGTAGCACTTGAGAACGCAAGGATCCTCCCAATCCTATTTCCTAACTTATGTTGTTTAAGGGCTAAATTGGTCAATTACAATGGTCGGGATTCTAAATTCCTTATACCCCCGTCAGGGTGGACTATAAGGCGATCCTAAAGTGTCACTAGTCCCGTCAGGGTAAATATGATCCACCGTTGGATGATTAAGTTTTATTACCTCATTGGCCCTAGAATTAGCTAAGTTCGTCAGAATCAATAGCTTCTATCCTAGATTGAATAAATGGTTCCGTACCTAAACCCTCCGTCAGGATGATCCAATCGCCACTAATTGGAATAGCCTAGATACTAACACCTGTTCCTAGTTCATGACGCTAAAAACAGTAAATATTCTCAATTTATCGAAAAGAGTAAAAGCCCTCATTTAGTTTAATTTAACAGAAACCCAAATTCAACATTCGTTATTTAATAAGATTGGGATTCACCCATTGTTTGTTCTCAAGCACTATGAAAAGCTTAGCTCATATTAAAATAAAATACGAAATTAAATGTAAAGGAATTCATATTGTTTACAAAATTAAAAGATAAGAAAAACCTAATTTCCGGAATCGGAATGACTACGAACGGAGATATAGACTCTCTCCAGCTCTTGTAGCTTCTTCTTCTTCCTTCAGTTGCTTCTCTCTGGTATTTTTTAATCTTGCAGAATGTGAATTGTCTGTAAAATAGAAGTTCAGGGCTGATTTTATAGGTGGAAATTCGGACTTCGCCTAGGTTTTTAATTAAATGAAATATAAAAGGCCCAAGTCCACTAACTTAGCCCAAAATCCCGTAACTGCTGATATGTCTTCACTAAAACGGCTTTTCCCGATTCGTTATGACTCCGATTGAGCTCATTCCAGTTGCTAAAGTTCCGTAACTCGATAGGGAGCGTTTTCTCTTCAAAGGTCAGCGGCTAAATCATCACTTAAGCACCTCGAAATCAGAAATCTATGGCCTAGAAAATGGATTTTCAGCTCTAAAAATAATATCTTCTGGATTTCTTTTCAAGTCTTGACTCTATCTTTTGATCTTTGACTTTCTCCTCGGATTCCTCTTCTAGCTAACATCTAAAACCTGTAAACTTTACACTAAAAATACCAATATTACGCGCAAAAGCTTAATAAATCAAAAATGCTAGAAATAAAAGAGGAAAATCATATTATTGCATATTTAGTCCAAAAGCCTATCAAATTGATTAAATAAACACCAAAAATGATGTCTCCTAAGGGTCGAAAATAAGAACAATTAAGGAGACATCAGTTCTACACACCAAACATTTTCCTTATGTACGAACTTACTTCTTTTGCATTGTTTGCTAATTCTTCCTATCCAATATCTATGTTTGCATGCAATTAAAGTGCGTTTTATATTAATTCCTAAAGTCCACTATTTACTATCATTGATTTATCAAAAGTATGCTTAATGGGGACATTTAAAAGCTTCTACAGTCAAACGCGACTCCTAATTAATTTTATTGAAAGCGATAAAACACATAACACATAAAACTGGGATGAGGCAACGAACCCCACCCCAAACTCAAAAATGAGTCGTGTCCCCACAACTCGAAAAGACTCAACGCAATAAAATAATATACACTAAATGTGAAAGGAAAGAAAACGTATCTTAAGCAGCGCGTGGCTGGTCATCGGTGTTGCGTCCACTAACTCTATCATGCGTAAGTAAACCATAGGCGGCGTGTTGCACAGTGCTCACCCCCATTATCATGTTTCGGAGGAGTTCTAACTCTTTTGTGACGTTCCCTAAAGTAGCAATCATCTTTTCTTGATTCTCTTTCAACACTCGAATCTCTTCCTCTAACCCATTATCAGTATGTATCTTCTTCTTTGGTGGAGGAGCTCTAGGGTTCTTAATTGGATGGGTTGCTCATTGTGGGCGTTGTCAATGGAATTCAATGTCATTGCGTCTCCGTCTTCGGACGCGTCAATCTCTTCATTCCTTCGCGGTATTTTTGCGTCTAGACACAAGGTAGTAATAGTACAAAGAAACTTGAGGTTTTGTTGAGTAGTAGGGATTTTCTCAAACTCCATTATTGTCTCCTAAATACCACGTGCAACATCCATCTCTCGATTTTTAACAATGTTATTAATAAAAATAACATGCTCCTTCTTCAACTCGGAAGTGTGATTAATACCAAAGAATGTAGGTACTACAAATCTAGACCATACATTAGCACAAGGTACCAAACAACTACTATAAACCTGCCCACCATATTTCTCACCAATTAGAATAGTGTGTTTCCCACGAATCAAAACTGTGTCCCAAAGTGATTCTCACTCAAAAGAAGTGTCATTTAGCGTTTCGAAATAAGGAAATAAGGACAAGGACCAGTAAAATCGAGGAGTTTCAAGGCTTTGCGAATAAGTTCAACTGATTGGGGTAATACCTTTTTACAGACGGTAATTGCTTGTTTATTCGAAAAGGCTACTTCTTCATAGAAATCACGGATGAAGGTGGGGATAAATGTAAGCTTCCTCTGTCTCAGTTCAGTCCACCCAAATTTATCACAAGTAGTTGCATAACTCTTAAATTCGCTAGTCATAATACCAGAAGGGAATGTTTTCTCAATACCAAACTTCAAGAATTTTATTCGATCACGAACCTGTTCATCCCAAGGTGTGAATGCCCTCTTTGGTTTGTGTGCAATAGCTTTTCTTCCCAGCAGCGGCGCCAAAAACTTGGTGGTCCTTAGTGTGTTCTAAAATAATTCAATAAGTAAAGAGAACCACGCCCGCAAGTGTATGGTTGTCCCAAGTTATAATAGAAATAACAGATTCGTTCTCAGGGACGGATTGGTTGACTCTAATGCTTATCAAGTAGTGTTTAATTGCACGGAAAAAGCAGATAAATGATTATAAGTTTGTTTGGTTGTTTTTCTAATAACTAAGAAAATAGTTAAAAAGACTAAATTAATGCAAATATAAAGCTAGACGTAAGTAAAAATAGCTGGACGCAAGATATGAGAGGTAGTACTCGAGCAACGCTAGGATTTCACCTAAATCTAATCATTCCATGTATTGTTTAAGGGATAAATTCGGTAATTAATATTGGTCGGGATTCAAATATCTCCTTACCCCCATCAGGGTGGACTAATGAGCTCTTCTCAGGTGCTACAAACCCCGTCAGGGTGAATATAGTCCACCTTTGAATGATTCAAGTCTAACTACCCAATTGGCCGTAAGATTAATCAAGACTGTCAAGGTCAAATAATTTATATCCCACTTTCGTTAATTAGTTCTGTACCTAGACCCCCCGTCAAGGTGATCCAGTCGCCACTAATTGGAATAGCCTACGTACTAAGTCCTAATATTGAGACGCGAATTCAATAAATGTAAATTAAGAATTTGAATTAAATTAAAATAATCCCAAATTCAGTAACACAGAATGAAATAAACCATGGTTCAATCCATTACGCGTTCTCAAGTACTGAATGAAATTAGCTCATAATTGGAAAAACTAAGAAAATAAATAAAAATAAATTCATAATTGTTTTACAGAATGGAAAACAAAAAACCTAATTAGGAAGATGATTCGGCTGCAAAGTGGAGATATAGACAGTCTACAGCTCCAAGCTTCTTCGCCTTGCTTCTGCTTCTTTTCTTCTTGTCTGACTTTTGTAAATAATGAATTGTGTGAAAAATAGAAGTCAAAAGCCCTATTTATACTTATATAATCGGACCTACACCTTGGGCTAATAATTAAATGAAAATAAAGGCCCAAGTCCATTATCTTTACCCCAAAATCCTGTAACTGCTTCACCACCTCCACTAAAACAGCTCTAACCGGCTCGTTTCAAGCCCGATTGACCTATTTCCAGTTGCTAAAGTTCCGTAACTCAATGGGGGCACGTTTCGCTTCACAAGTCAGCGGCTCAATCTGCTCTTAGGTGGCTCGAAATCAGCAATCGTTAACAACTTTCTAGATTTGCAGCTCTAAAATATCAATTCTCTAGTGATTTGTCTTCAAGCTTTGACTCCATATCACGATGTTTGACTTTATTCTCAGATTCCACTCCTAGCTAGTATTCCAAACCTACAAACTTTTCACTAAAATACACAATATTACGCGCAAAAGCTTAATAAATCAAAAATACTAAAATCGAAAGAGAGAAATTGGAATATTGCATATTATTACTAAAAGTCTATTAAAATAGTCATATAATCACCTAATTTGATGACTCCTAAGCATATAAATATAGAACAAAATAGGAGACGTCAAAACCCCAAACTCAAACCTTTGTCGCCCCGACAAAGTAAAATTAAAAACAAAGGGAGAAGGTGATTACGAAGAAATAGATGCAAATAAATACACCCAAAGCATTACTAAAATAAACCTCATATAACAAACATTAGGAACTAATATACACGTACACTAATCATGCAAAAATAAAACATAAATAAATTCAATCGTAAAATTAACTTCGCAATGCTAGAAGGTTACATTCGTACTTATCTCAATATGATGGCTATAGGTTGTTCCTCGATCCTTACTCGCTATGAATGCTCCGCTTAGTATATAACCTATTAACTTACGATGCACCTAGGAATCACGAGGACTTTACGGTTTTAGCGTATGCTTAGGGACGGTGTGGTATATATATTTGGTAAATTTGAAGTGAGCTTTTGGCTCTCTCCTCACTTACCATCAACAAATATCCACGAGCTTGAGTTTACACTCATATAACGTTCTCACTCAACCCCTTTGATGCGCTAGTTAGCATCCCCAAGTTAACCCAATCTATACTAAGATGATTTCAGAAACTACCACTTTGCCGGGCATGTTTGTTCTTTCTTTATTTTTTTCTTTTTCTTTTATTTTTTTCTTTTTCTCGAAAATTGAAGACAGTAGAAACCGGGTTCCCGGTTTTGTGAAATCCGGGTTCCCGTATTCTACTGACTTAAGAATCTTATTTCATTTTCTCTTTTTTTTTTCAATCCCGGCAAAGGCTTACAATTAACAATATCATATGAATTTTTCTTTTCGTGCCCCAATACAAACACATATTTCTCCCTCCTAATGTAATTTCCCCAAAAGATGGACCCATCACCCCAAACTCAAGCTCGAGACATGTCTCAGGATCGTGATTTAAGTGCGGGTCATTTTGGAAATGCCTAATAAACTAAGGGGATATGGGATTATAACATGGCTACAAAAGAAAAGGCTTTAAGGCTCAAAATTGGGCTAAGGCGGATAATATTAATACAAGGGATAGAAAGCTAAAAGGCTTCAAATGGCTATCAAAGAATTGCCCCTATAATTTACCTAGTTACATGGTTCGTCTCTAGTTCATATCTAAGTGGGTTCTCTACTAATTTAGATCTCACGTTCTACACACCAAACATTTTCCTTATGTACGAACTTACTTCTTTCGCATTGTTTGTTAATTCTTCCTATCCAATATCTATGTTTGCATGCAATTAACGTGCGTATTATATTAATTCCTAAAGTCCACTATTTACTATCATTGATTTATCAAAAGTATGCTTAATGGGGACATTTAAAAGCTTCTACAGTCAAACGCGACTCATAATTAATTTTATTGAAAGCGATAAAACACATAACACATAAAACTGGGATGAGGCAACAAACCCCACCCCAAACTCAAAAATGAGTCGTGTCCCCACAACTCGAAAAGACTCAACGCAATAAAATAATATACACTAAATGTGAAAGGAAAGAAAACGTATCTTAAGCAGCGCGTGGCTGGTCATCGGTGTTGCGTCCATGAACTCTAACCTGCGTAAGTAAACCATAGGCGGCGTGTTGCACAGTGCTCACCCCCATTATCATGCTCCGGAGGAGTTCTATCTCATTTGTGACGTTCCCTAAAGTAGCAATCATCTTTTCATGATTCTCTTTCAACACTCGAATCTCTTCCTCTAACCCATTATCAGTATGTATCTTCTTCTTTAGTGGAGGAGATCTAGGGTTCTTAATTGGATGGGTTGCTCATTGCGGGCGTTGTCAATGGAATTCAATGTCATTGCGTCTCCTTCTTCGGACGCGTCAATCTCTTCGTTCCTTCGCGGTATTTTTGCGTCTAGACACAAGGTAGTGATAGTACAAGGAAACTTGAGGTTTTGTTGAGTAGTAGGGATTTTCTCAAACTCCATTATTGTCTCCTAAATACCACGTGCAACATTCACCTCTCGATTTTCAACAATGTTATTAATAAAAATAACATGCACCTTCTTCAACTCAGAAGTGTGATTAATACCAAAGAATGTAGGTACTACGAATCTAGACCATACCTTAGCTCAAGGTACCAAACAACTACTATAAACCTGCCCACCATATTTCTCACCAATCAAAATAGTGTGTTTCCCACGAATCAAAACTGTGTCCCAAAGTGATTCTCACTCAAAAGAAGGGTCATTTAGCGTTTCGAAATAAGGACAAGGACCAGTAAATTCGAGGAGTTTCAAGGCTTTGCGAATAAGTTCAACTGATAGGGGTAATACCTTTTTACAGACGGTAATTGCTTGTTTATTCGAAAAGGCTACTTCTTCATAGAAATCACGGATGAAGGTGGGGATAAATGTAAGCTTCCTCTGTCTCAGTTCAGTCCACCCAAATTTATCACAAGTAGTTGCATAACTCTTAAATTCTCTAGTCATAATACCAGAAGGGAATGTTTTCTCAATACCAAACTTCAAGAATTTTATTCGATCACGAACCTGTTCATCCCAAGGTGTGAATGCCCTCTTTGGTTTGTGTGCAATAGCTTTTCTTCCCAGCAGCACGCCAAAAACTTGGTGGTCCTTAGTGTATTCTAAAATAATGCAATAAGTAAAGAGAACCACACCCGCAAGTGTACGGTTGTCCCAAGTAATAATAGAAATAACAGATTCGTTCTCAGGGACGGATTGGTTGACTCTAATGCTTATCAAGTAGTGTTTAATTGCACGGAAAAAGCAGATAAATGATTATAAGTTTGTTTGGTTGTTTTTCTAATAACTAAGACAATAGTTAAAAAGACTAACTTAATGCAAATATAAAGCTAAACATAAGTAAAAATAACTGGACGCAAGATATGAGAGGTAGTACTTGAGCAACGCTAGGATTTCACCTAAATCTAATCATTCCATGTATTGTTTAAGGGATAAATTCGGTAATTACTATTGGTCGGGATTCAAATATCTCCTTACCCCCGTTAGGGTGGACTAATGAGCTCTTCTCAGGTGCTACAAACCCCGTCAGGGTAAATATAGTCCACCTTTGAATGATTCAAGTCTAACTACCCAATTGGCCGTAAAATTAATCAAGCCTGTCAAGGTCAAATAATTTATATCCCACTTTCTTTAATTAGTTCCGTACCTAGACCCCCCGTCAAGGTGATCCAGTCGCCACTAATTGGAATAGCCTACGTACTAAGTCCTAATATTGAGTCGCGAATTCAATAAATGTAAATTAAGAATTTGAATTAAATTAAAATAATCCCAAATTCAGTAACACAAAATGAAATAAACAATGGTTCAATCCATTACGCGTTCTCAAGTACTGAATGAAATTAGCTCATAATTGGAAAAACTAAGAAAATAAATAAAAATAAATTCATAATTGTTTTACGGAAAGGAAAATAAGAAACTTAATTAGGAAGATGATTCAGCTGCAAAGTGGAGATATAGACAGTCTCCAGCTCCAAGCTTCTTCTTTTCCTTGCTTCTGTTTCTTTTCTTCTTGTCCGACTTTTGTAAATAATGAATTGTGTGAAAAATAGAAGTCAAAAGCCCTATTTAGACTTATATAATCGGACCTACACCTTGGGATAATAATTAAATGAAATAATAAAGGCCCAAATCCATTATCTTTACCCCAAAATCCTGTAACTGCTTCACCACCTCCACTAAAGCAGCTCTAACCGGCTCGTTTCAAGCCCGATTGACCTAATTCCAGTTGCTAAAGTTTCGTAACTCAATGGGGGCACGTTTCTCTTCACAAGTCAGCGGCTCAATCTGCTCTTAGGTGGCTCGAAATCAGCAATCGTTAACAACTTTCTAGATTTGCAGCTCTAAAATATCAATTCTCTAGTGATTTGTCTTCACGCTTTGACTCCATATCACGATGTTTGACTTTATTCTCAGATTCCACTCCTAGCTAGTATTCAAAACCTACAAACTTTTCACTAAAATACACAATATTACGCGCAAAAGCTTAGTAAATCAAAAATACTAAAATCGAAGGAGAGAAATTTGAATATTTCATATTATTACTAACAGTCTATTAAAATAGTCATATAATCACCTAATTTATGTCTCCTAAGCATATAAATATAGAACAAAATAGGAGACATCAAGACCCCAAACTCAAACCTTTGTCGTCCCGACAAAGTAAAATTAAAAACAAAGGGAGCAGGTGATTACGAAGAAATAGATGCAAATAAATACACCTAAAGCATTACTAAAATAAACCTCATATAACAAATATTAGGAACTAATATACACGTACACTAATCATGCGAAAATCAAACATAAATACATTCAATCGTAAAATTAACTTCGCAATGCTAGAAGGTTACATTCGTACTTATCTCAATATGATGGCTATAGGTTGTTCCTCGATCCTTACTCGCTTTGAATGCTCCGCTTAGTATATAACCTATTAACTTACGATGCACCTAGGAATCACGAGGACTTTACGGTTTTGGCGTAGGCTTAGGGACGGTGTGGTATATATATTTGGTATATTTTAAGTGAGATTTTGGCTCTCTCCTCACTTACCATCAACAAATATCCACAAGCTTGAGTTTACACTCATATAACGTTCTCACTCAAACCCTTTGATGCGCTAGTTAGCATCCCCAAGTTAACCCAATCTATACTAAGATGATTTCAGAAACATCCACTTTGCCGGGCATGTTTGTTCTTTCTTTATTTTTTTCTTTTTCTTTTATTTTTTTCTTTTTCTTTTATTTTTTTCTTTTTCTCGAAAACTGAAGACACTAGAAACCGGGTTCCCGGTTTTGTGAAATCTGGGTTCCCGTATTCTACTGACTTAAGAATCTTATTTCATTTTCTCTTTTTTTTTCAATCCCGGCAAAGGCTTACAATTAACAATATCATCTGAATTTTTCTTTTCGTGCCTCAATACAAACACATATTTCTCCCTCCTAATGTAATCTCCCCAAAAGATGGACCCATCACCCCAAACTCAAGCTCTAGACATGTCTCAGGATCGTGATTCAAGTGCGGGTCTATTTCGGAAATGCCTAATAAACTAAGGGGATATGGGCTTATAACATGGCTACAAAAGAAAAGGCTTTAAGGCTCAAAATTGGGCTAAGGCGGATAATATTAATACAAGGGATAGAAAGCTAAAAGGCTTCAAATGGCTATCAAAGAACTGCCCCTATCTTTTTCCTAGTTACATGGTTCGTCTCTAGTTCATATCTAAGTGGGTTTTCTACTAATTTAGATCTCATGTTCTACACACCAAACATTTTCCTTATGTACGAACTTACTTCTTTTGCATTGTTCTATGTTTGCATGCAATTAAAGTGCGTTTTATATTAATTCCTAAAGTCCACTATTTACTATCATTGATTTATCAAAAGTATGCTTAATGAGGACATTTAAAAGCTTCTACAGTCAAACGCGACTCCTAATTAATTTTATTGAAAGCGATAAAACACATAACACATAAAACTTGGATGAGGCAACGAACCCCACCCCAAACTAAAAAATGAGTCATGTCCCCACAACTCGAAAAGACTCAACGCAATAAAATAATATACACTAAATGTGAAAGGAAAGAAAACGTATCTTAAGCAGCGCGTGGCTGGTCATCGGTGTTGCGTCCATGAACTCTAACCTGCGTAAGTAAACCATAGGCGGTGTGTTGCACAGTGCTCACCCCCATTATCATGTTCCGGAGGAGTTCTAACTCTTTTGTGACGTTCCCTAAAGTAGTAATCATCTTTTCTTGATTCTCTTTCAACATTCGAATCTCTTCCTCTAACCCATTATCAGTATGTATCTTCTTCTTTGGTGGAAGAGCTCTAGGGTTCTTAATTGGATGGGTTGCTCCTTGTGGGCGATGTCAATGGAATTCAATGTCATTGCTTCTCCCTCTTCGGACGCGTCAATCTCTTCGTTCCTTCGCGGTATTTTTGCGTCTAGACACAAGGTAGTGATAGTACAAGGAAACTTAAGGTTTTGTTGAGTAGTAGGGATTTTCTCAAACTCCATTATTGTCTCCTAAATACCACGTGCAACATCCACCTCTCGATTTTCAAAAATATTATTAATAAAAATAACATGCTCCTTCTTCAACTCGGAAGTGTGATTAATACCAAAGAATGTAGGTACTACGAATCTAGAACATACCTTAGCACAAGGCACCAAACAACTACTATAAACCTGCCCACTATATTTCTCACCAATCAGAATAGTGTGTTTCCCACGAATCAAAACTGTTTCCCAAAGTGATTCTCACTCAAAAGAAGGGTCATTTAGCGTTTCGAAATAAGGACAAGGACCAGTAAATTCGAGGAGTTTCAAGGCTTTGCGAATAAGTTCAACTGATAGGGGTAATACCTTTTTACATACGATAATTGCTTGTTTATTCGAAAAGGCTACTTCTTCATAGAAATCACGGATGAAGGTGGGGATAAATGTAAGCTTCCTCTGTCTCATTTCAGTCCACCCAAATTATCACAAGTAGTTGCATAACTCTTAAATTCGCTAGTCAATAACAAGAAGGGAATGTTTTCTCAATACCAAACTTCAAGAATTTTATTCGATCACGAACCTGTTCATCCCAAGGTGTGAATTCCCTCTTTGGTTTGTGTGCAATAGCTTTTCTTCCCAGCAGCGGCGCCAAAAACTTGGTGGTACTTAGTGTGTTCTAAAATAATGCAATAAGTAAAGAGAACCACACCCGCAAGTGTACGGTGTCCCAAGTAATAATAGAAATAACAGATTCGTTCTCAGGGACGGATTGGTTGACTCTAATGCTTATCAAGTAGTGTTTAGTTGCACGGAAAAAGCAGATAAATGATTATAAGTTTGTTTGGTTGTTTTTATAATAACTAAGACAATAGTTAAAAAGACTAAATTAATGCAAATATAAAGCTAGACGTAAGTAAAAATAACTGGACGCAAGATATGAGAGGTAGTACTCAAGCAACGCTAGGATTTCACCTAAATCTAATCATTCCATGTATTGTTTAAGGGATAAATTTGGTAATTACTATTGGTCGGGATTCAAATATCTCCTTACCCCCGTCAGGGTGGACTAATGAGCTCTTCCCAGGTGCTACAAACCCCGTCAGGGTGAATATAGTCCACCTTTGAATGATTCAAGTCTAACTACCCAATTGTCCGTAAGATTAATCAAGTCTGTCAAGGTCAAATAATTTATATCCCACTTTCGTTAATTAGTTCCGTACCTAGACCCCCCGTCAAGGTGATCCAGTCGCCACTAATTGGAATAGCCTACGTACTAAGTCCTAATATTGAGTCGCGAATTCAATAAATGTAAATTAAAAATTTGAATTAAATTAAAATAATCCCAAATTCAGTAACACAGAATGACATAAACCATGGTTCAATCCATTACGCGTTCTCAAATACTGAATGAAATTAGCTCATAATTGGAAAAACTAAGAAAATAAATAAAAATAAATTCATAATTGTTTTACAGAAAGGAAAATAAGAAACCTAATTAGGAAGATGATTCGGCTGCAAAGTGGAGATATAGACAGTCTCCAATTCCAAGCTTCTTCTTTTCCTTGCTTCTCCTTCTTTTCTTCTTGTCCGACTTTTGTAAATAATGAATTGTGTGAAAAATAGAAGTCAAAAGCCCTATTTATACTTATATAATCGGACCTACACCTTGGGATAATAATTAAATGAAATAATAAAGGCCCAAGTCCATTATCTTTACCCCAAAATCCTGTAACTGCTTCACCACCTCCACTAAAACAGCTCTAACCGGCTCGTTTCAAGCCCGATTGACCTAATTCTAGTTGCTAAAGTTTCGTAACTCAATGGGGGCACGTTTATCTTCACAAGTCAGCGGCTCAATCTGCTCTTAGGTGGCTCGAAATCAGCAATCGTTGACAACTTTCCAGATTTGCAGCTCTAAAATATCAATTATCTAGTGATTTGTCTTCACGCTTTGACTCCATATCACGATCTTTGACTTTATTCTCGGATTCCTCTCCTAGCTAGTATTCAAAACCTACAAACTTTTCACTAAAATACACAATATTACGCGCTAAAGCTTAATAAATCAAAAATACTAAAATCGAAGGAGAGTAATTGGAATATTGCATATTATTACTAAAAGTCTATTAAAATAGTCAGATAATCACCTAATTTGATGTCCCCTAAGCATATAAATATATAAAAAAAGAGGAGACATCAATTATTCTTTAGGAATTTTGTGTCTTGTTTTCAAAAAATAAAAATTATGTTTTACATCTTGTTTTACTTTTTATTAGTTTTAAAAGTTAATATGTTAGAATAAATATTATTTGATTTATTTCTCATCCATGAGGTCAAAAGTTCGAAACCCTCCCAGGATTTGCTTACGGGTATGGTTGGGGAGGTCGTCATATCCCCCATGGGATTATTAGTCGGGTGTAAGTCCGAAACCCACGTATCAAAAAAAATTAATTGATTTGCTAGTAAATATATTTTAATATTCCAATAAATGAATAATAAATATGATATTTATTGGAGTAAATAAATATATATATGATTTTACTATAATATGAACAACTTATAAGCCTTCTTAAAGTGATAGTTACATATAATTTTTTACTTTTCTTGATGGATTCATTTTATTTATTAGAGTATAATTCTAATTACTCTATAATTTAGTAGAGCCAAATCGGTTGCCGACTTACTTCTTATATTTCATGAGTGAGAAGTGAGTGAGTTAGTCTAAGGATATTTTGAGGGTGTTTACTTAGGTAGTGTTTTATTATGTCTTGAGAGATACGTTAAAAATATGTTGAACGTCGAACGTTGTTTTTGGTCCCACATTGTGAACATCATTGTTGATAAATGCCTATCTTTTAGTTTCTAGGTGATAAAAAATCAAAATACGGGAAATGGTAGAGAAATATTAGGTGGAATAAAAAGACAATCAATAAATTTATTAATTAAGTCAAAAAGCAAGTTGTATCCAACGTTTTATATATTGAGTTTTGCTTTTGCCCTTAAATAATATGATTATCTATTTTTATTATTCGACATTGTTCTTTAGGAGTTGAGTAACTATGTTTTGAAAATAAATATTATTTTATACTCGTATTTTTTATTCCTTTATAAACTTAATATGTTTGAATAAATAACATTGGCATTTCTTGTGCATATAATATAATATTTCAACGAGAGAACAATACATATGTCTTTTAGTAAAGAACTTTAATTTTTTTAGTATAGTTTAAATAGTTTATGATGACATCTTCAAATGAAAGTTTCATATGATTTTATTTTTTGGTTTGATTAATTTTATTTATTGGAATAAAAGTTAGTCTAGAATATTTTAAATTAAGCTGACACGGAAGAACCGGGTTTATAGCTTGGAGTTTTATTACATGAATGAGAATTGAGTGAGTTGGTATAATGGTGCTTTAATGGTGTTTACTTAGGTGGTTATTTATTATCTTCTGAGATATTCGTTGAAAATATGTCAGATGTTGAATGTTGTTACGGATCCCACAATGTAAACATCAATGTTTTATGTATTTTCTCGGTGACAATAAGAAAAGATAAAATGTATTAGGTGACAAAAACATAAATGTTACGTGGATAAAAGCATTTAATAATATTATAGATTGAATACTCAAGCCAGTTGTATTTCATATTTAACATATTCATTGAACTTATGCCCCTAACAATATAGTTATTTAATTTCTTAATATAGAATTGATTGCTAAAAGATAACAGTTTTCTATATTAAATCACCGCCCTAAAATTTGAGAAAAATAAAAAAAAGGCCATACACTATTAGAAACCACTAAGATGCAGAACTCGTAGCTCCTACCTCACAATTTAACATGCCATTAAACTCACAAATACTCTTATTAGTTCTATTGGTTCTAGATCCCTAAATTTTCTACCAATTGCAAGTATTCCTGAAAATTTTTCAAACTACATGCGCATTTCACTTTAAGAGTTGGGTAATCTGTTTTTCAAAAATAGAGAGGTTTTATGATTATATGTTACCACTTGTTAGTTTATAACCTTAATATATTAGCATACATAGTTTTGAACTTTTGATTGCTCTAAATGAAGGCAACAACTTAGGTGAAATATAAGTGCGAGAAATAGTGGGTTACTTTGGTAGATGGAATGGAGTTTAACAATGTTTTCACTACGATGAAATGACATAGAAGTTAGTAGAGGTATTTTTTGGGGGGAGGGGGAGGGGGTGAAGGATGTGCAGAGAAGTGAGTGAGGGTGAATGATGTCTTTTTTTGAGAGATTGTAAGGATATATCGTGGGTATTTAGTTGGATTTTTATTACATCCTGAGAGATAGGTGGAACGTGATTATTGGTCCCAGAGTGTGAATATCTTTGTCGAGAAATACTTATATCGTGTTTTGAAGGTAACAAACAATAAGTAAATGGAAAATGGAATTAAGTGTCAAAAAATTAAATATATATAAGTTAGTTCCAGCCAAAAAGTTATATATTGAATACTCGAGTAAATTGTGTCCCATGTTTTACATATTGCATAATCTTTTCTTCCCTTGGATAATATGGTTATCTATTTCTCTTGTTAGGCACTGTTCATTATGTGTTGAGTAACTTTCTTCTAAAAATAAAGGATATGTTTACTACTTAATTTATTTTATTTGTTAGTTTATAAAGTTTATATGTTAGTAGAATAAATAAAATTGGACTTTGCTTGTAAATATAGGGTTTTTTGTGAATAAGAAATGGGTGGTTACTGAAAAAATCAGGAATACGAATAAAATGATCTATGATCTTTTCGTTGATCCATGAGTTTTTCTATAAAACGGGATAACCAACAGTATATTGGTTCATCAAAACGAGGGCAAGGGTAACCCGATTCTTATAGATGATTCAGATTTCATTTGTCTTAGTGATGTGTCATTTACCAAGGTTTGGGAAGCGGCGGGAATCATTTCAGTCGCGGTGAATATGAGTGTCTTCATCACATATATAATTAGTAGAAGATGTAGAGTTAAATCAAATATGGAAGGGGAAGCATGGGCAGTATATTTGTCCATGAGATTAGATGTTGATCTCAACCTTAGGAGATTCTCTATCTACTCCAATAACCTTGAATTCATTCAAGGTATTCACAAGGAGGCGGGTTTTAATTGGACTATCCACCTAATTGCGGATGAAATCCGTAAATGGATTGGCAAATTTCTGGAATGGAGAATTCATTGGCTAAATGTGTGAGAATTAATATCGATTTCTCTTGATGGGAATGCACAACACTTTTCGATAGCTTTTGTTTTATTTAATAATATTTGTTGTAGAGGTGGTATAGGATAATTTATATGCTCTAATTTAACTGTAAAAATATATAGGGGTTTTATCCTAAAAGGATTAGAGAGTTCCTACCACCAAACTAAATAAATACTCTTAAAGGTGAAAATGGAGCTCAGGTGGTGGTTGTTGATTCTGGTAAAAAACAAAATTGTGGTTCAAGATCACGGTGCTGGTGGTTCGTGGTCATGGCTCGAATTTGTAAAAGCTCACCAGCTTAGTGGTTCACCAAGATTAGATGTGGTGGAGTTTCTGGTTCATAATAAAGCTTCAACGACCATGGTGGTCAAACCTCAATCGAGCTTCGTTCTAATGCTAAAACTCGCACTGGTTGTTTAAAGCTCGGATCCATGTAAGGTCATGGCTTGATATGGTAGTGGTGGTTCTCAGTGTTAGTTAGGATTAATCATCACTATCACGAAAATGGAAGATCTCAAGCGAGGATTATGGTTATTTAGAAATAGAAAAGCTTAGATAAGTTATGGTTGGTGACCCCCGAAGGTCGTTGTGAGCTTTCCAAAACAGAGCAGGCGTAAAGCTTTTAGTGGTGCGTTAGGCATATTAGGTGGTGGTCGAGATGTTGGTTCGAGGCGAATAGGCATGGTGGTGGTAAAGTTCAGCTACTGATGGTGGTTCAAGGCAACCATAGTAATGGAGAAGTAGCCAGAGATAAAAAAAGGTTAGAGAAGATAATAGCATTAACACTGATGTCATCGCTTAAGTCACATTCACCACCAATTATAGTTTTTTTATTGTTTATTGTATTTTTCTTTCTTTTTATTTACTATTTATTTTATTTTTCTCTTTTTTTATTTAACTTTAATTTTTCATTTTTACTATAGTTTCTTAGCTTTTAGTTATATATTAATGAATTGATAGTTAGTTAAGTAGTTTGGCTAAATTTTCTCACGTTGGCTCAATGCTAACATTAATAAAAATCGCTCAAGGAGTATATTGCATAGTGAGCACAGTGCTCGCAATACATGTTGATCTGCGTTTAAAATGTTATTTTTTTTAAAACAACTAAGCGTATTGCTAATTCAACAAGGTTATATAGTTTTATTAATAAAGTCGGTTTTCGAGTCGTGTTTAAATTATATTTCTACTAAAACAATTTAATTTTTTGATTAAGTTTTATCAAAAAAACTTACAAAAAGTTTAAATTCTTAAATTCTTACAAATGAAACCCTAAATCTCTTATAAATTTAAGATGTTTACAAGTTTTTGCCATGTGAAAAAAATTAAACCTAAGGTTTGATGATTTTTCTGTTAATATGAATATCAAACTCATTTTGTCATCGAGTTATTAGGGTATGTGGTCATGTTATGTTATGCTCTAGTTAGGGTTAATTTTCGTACTAAAAAACTAACATTTGAATTTTATATTTTCTTTTGACTTTTTTTTTCTAAATGACATATGATGTTTACTAGTGATTATGTGGAATCGAGTCAATTTCAGTAAATTATGGACTAATTAAATATCTACTTTAATAAATAACATAAAGGTATTATTAATTATGAATCCTTTAATTCCATGCATAAGAAAAGAAAGAGGAAACCCCTTCTTAGTTACTCATAATTTAAAGGATTAATTCTCAATTAAACACTTATCATATTACCTTCAACTATTACTCTTAATGTTTCTTTATATAATATTTACAATATAATATTTATTTATTTTATTTTATTTTTATTCTAAAATCCGACCACCGCCACGGACCACAACTATAGTTTAATTGATTCTACATATTAATGTTTGACTAAAAAAATAGGGATTAGTTTAATTGATTCTACATATTAATGTTTGTACTGACTTGTAAATTACTGGTCAACCCAACTAAAAATGAAAACGAAAAAACCAAAAAGCTCTCCCTTCCCCTTTTATTCACAATGAAAACACTAAAACCAAAACAAAAACCCAATTAGGGTTTAAAACTTAAAACCAACCCTCCCTTTATCTCTCTCTCCTCTCCCGCTCTCTCTTTTCTTTTGGTCATACGGGAACAATAAAACCGCCGCCACCGTAGACCATTCCTCCACCATGTCTACCGTACAAACAAACCGCCTCCACCATCTCTCCCACATAATCAAACCGCGAGCGTTGTGGACCATTCTCCACCATCTGAAACCCTCTCGCACAAGAAAATCGTCGACGTCGTGGAACATTCGCCACCAACACCTGCAGAAGAAAAACTTTGTGGACCTTCAGATCTGAAGAACCCAGAAAGTCGAAGCCTCCTTGGACCATTCTCCGCCACCATCTCGCCGCCTTGGTCCCCATTCTCTCTTCCACCCTCTTTCTTGTCTCATGGAAGCCGCTCCCCTATATAATGGCTCTCTCCTACACAAGCAAACCTTTGCCATATCTTCACCACCATTCACACCCAGATCTCACCTTCCCACCACCAAGTTATTCTGCACAACAAAAAACGACACCGTTTCATGGGCCATTCTACACCAGATCTCACTGTTTTTTTGTAATTCTTTTCTTTTTTTTGTTTTTATTGGATTTTCTTTCTATTTTGTGTTTCTGTGCGAGCGAGTGTAAGGTTTTATCATTTTTTATTGTTTTTTGTTGATTTGCAGGTAAGGTACAACCCATTGATTTTGCAGGTACAGTCCATTGCTTGTGAGGTGAAAGGATTCTTTTTGTTTTTCTTTTCCTATGCTTTGCGAGTGTGAAGTGGGATACATACCATTGGGACCGGCTAATTGGGACCAGATTCTTTTTTTCTGTGTTCTTATGCAAATGTAAAACTTTGTGCGGCGACTTGGGTACAATCTATTTGGCTTGGCTAATTGGGATAAAAATCCATTTGGAACACGTGGTGGAGGTGGTGATGGAGATGGTCTTAAATCTTGGCCTCCTAGACTTTGGATAAAAGCTTAGGTTTATACCAAATGATATTAGGACTTATAATGCAAGTATATAAAGAACCCCTCTATAAAAAGCATAGGTACGTACTCTCTGAAAATGATGTACACGCCTAAAAATATTACATCCATGGGTACGTGCGTGCGGACCCATCAGATTAGTTAAAAAAAATTAAGAAAAAGGTATAAAAAGAAAAAAGTCAACCAGAAATTTAAATTAAGATGTTTTTAGCAATATTTTTACAAGCTTTAAAAAAATAAAGTTTTTAAATTTGAGGTCTTAATTTCTAGTTTCCTCTGGTAACTCAAATAAATCTTAAAGTAAGAAATTTGCCTTGTAACGTAAGACTAAGACCAACAACTTATCAATAAATTTGATAGAATTAGGAGTCAAACATCTATTCTCTATAAAATATTAACATAACAACTTCCCAATTTTAAACTCGCAATACCAAAAAACTCTATTTTAATTTTATCATACAAATTTCTTAAATTAATTAATTAATTAATTTTAAAATTCTCACACAATTACTTATTTTTTATTCTGATTTTATATTTATTATAAAAATATTTGAAACAAAAAAAAATATAATGTTAATATTTAAATTATAATTCTCAAGTCAAAAATCAAACGAGTTATTTTTGTCTTTTTTTTTCAATTGAAAAAAGATTTTTGTCAATTTACAACAAGATTAAAATATATTAGGAATATTTAATATGATGATTTGATGTTTTTTGATTAACTTGATTATTAAATTCTTTATTAAATAAATCTCTTAACTAATAATTTTTTTAATAATTTAATTTTTATTGAATTCATTTTAACTAATAATTTTTTTAATAATTTAATTTTTATTGAATTTATTTTAACTAATAATTAAAATATTTACATACATTATATTAATAATTGAATAATTTATTTTTTAAACTTAATTATATAAAAAAAATATAATATATTTATATTGAAAGAAAAAATTAAAAAATGTAACATAGTGGGATTGGATTAGCTAGATATGGCTAAAAAATACAAAAAAGTTGGGTACTTTAAAATTAGGTATCCTAATATTGGGTACCCAAAAATATAAAAGCTATTGAGTGTGTTTTTTTATATTCAATCTCCAATTGTAGTTGTTTGCAATAATTGGGGTCCTATTGAATTTAGTCTAAGTCCTCAATACATGTATATAAGGAGCCTGTTTTGACCAATTCTTGTAATCACTGAGTTTTGATTGGGGAATATTATGAGTTTTGTGAGTCTTTAATTTGTGGACATTTTGTCTTCTGGTTATTACACGATTATATCAATTTTATTATTTATTTTCCTTTTATCATACATAATGTTAAGGGTTGATCCATTGAGGACTGGAGTAACCCTATACAGTGTGAACATCTTTGTCGGGAAATGCTTATCTCGTATATTTAGGTGACAAATAAAAAGAAAATTAAAAAGGTAGAGAAATATTAGGTAGATTAAAGAAAGACCAATAAAATTTTAAATTAATTACTCGAGCAAGATGTATGTCACGTTTTACATATTGAATCTTGCTTATTCCCTTGGATAATATGATTATTTATCTTCTTGTTGGATATTATTCTTTAGGAATTGTGTATCTTGTTTTTGAAAAATAAAAATTATGTTTTACATATTGTTTTACTATTTATTAGTTTAGAAAGTTAATATGTTAGAATAAATATTATTTGATATTTATTGGAATAAAGAACTATATATGATTTTAGTATAATTTGAACAACTTATATGACTTCTTTAACTGAGAGTTTCATATAATTTTTTTACTTTTCTTGTTGGATTAATTTTATTTATTAGAATAGAATTTTAATCTCTAGAATTTAGTAAAGCCGACTCCGTTGCCAACTTACTTCTTTTATTTAATGAGTGAGAAGTGAGTGAGTTAGTCAAAGGATACTTTGAGGGTGTTTACTTAGGTGATTTTTTATTATGATAAGAGAGATTCATTAAAAATACGTTGAACGTTGTTGTTTGTTCCACAGTGTGAACATCTTTGTTGATAAATGCGTAACACGTAATTTCTAGGTGATAAACAATCAAAAAAGGAAAATGGTAGAGAAATACTAGGTGGATTAAATAGACAATCAATAAATTTATTAGTTAAGTACTCCAGCAAGTTGTATTCCATGTTTTGCATATCGAGTATTGCTTTTGCCCTCAAATAATATGATTATCTATTTTATTATTGGACATTGTTCTTTGGAGTTGAGTAACTTGTGTTTGAAAATAAAGATTATTTTATACTCCTATGTTTTATTGGTTTATAAACTCAATATGTTAGAATAAATAACTATGGATTTTCTTGTGAATATATTATAGTATTCAAATGAGAGAATTATACATATATCATTTATTAAAGAACTTTGATTTTAGTATAGTTTGAACAGTTTACGATGACCTCTTTGAATGATAGTTTCATATGACTACTTTCCTTTTAAACATGTTCTTGTTTGTCCTTTCTTAGTCCCCTAATCAATATTACACTTAGAGATCATCCAGAGAAGCAAGTTGACTTGTAGAGGAAGACAAGAAGCTTGAGAGTCACAACATCCTTCCATAGTAGGATAAATTTTATTAGATTCATAGTTTAACCATGTCTATAATCTCTTTGTTCTTTAGTCTTATTTCTTTAGATATGAACTAAGACTCGCATAGCTTGGGTTTGCACTATGTATAATCCTTGAAATCTATTTATGTATTTTATTTTATTTGGGAAAGTGACAGTTAATTGATTGAGCTACTAATTATATATATGTCTTAGGTGCTTGAGTTATTCCAGCCAATAGTTGGATTGTCACCCTGGCAAGTGATTCAATTATATACAACACCACACAATCGTCTAGTGTGCGGTATTGATCCTTACGGGTTTGCCTGACTAGATAGTATCTCTGCACTAGGCCCACTTACCCAAATCCATTGGTAGTGTTGAAGTTGCCTTTTAAGCTACCGTGGTGGAAGTTAGAAGGTTTATAGAATAATTGCTATATATTCTGAAAATTAAAATTAATCCAATAAAAAAATAAAAATCCTATGAAACTATAATTTTAATATGGCATCGTAAACTGTTCAAAATATACTAAAATAGAAGTTATTTAATAAATGACATATGTATTATTCTCTCGTTGGAATATTATAGTATATTCACAAGAAAATCCAATGTTATTTATTCTAACATATTAAGTTTGTAAAGTAATAAAACGATATAAGTATAAAATAATCTTTATTTTCAAAACACAAGTTACTTAACTCCAAAGAACAATGTCCAATAGTAAAATAGATAATTATATTATATAAGGGAAAAATCAATACTCAATATGTAAAACGTGGATTACAACTTGCTCGAGTACTTAATTAATAACTTTATTGATTGTCTTTTTAATCCACCTAATATTTCTCTACCATTTCCTTTTTTGATTGTTTATCACCTAGAAACTACGATATAAACATTTATCAACAAGGATGTTCATACCGTGGGACAAAAAACAACGTTCAACGTTCAACGTATTTTTAGCTAATCTCTTAGGACATAATAAAAAACCACCTAAGTAAACACCCTCAAAATATCCTTAGACTAACTTACTCACTTCTCACTCATGAAATAAAAGAAGTAGGTTGGCAACCGAGTCGGCTCTACGAAATTCAAGAGTAATTAGAATTCTATTATAATTAATAAAATGAATCCAACAAGAAAATTAAAAAATTATATGAAAATATCAGTTACAGAAGGCATATAAGTTGTTCAAATTATACTAAAATCATATATAGTTCTTTATCCAAATAAATATCATAACTATTATTCTTTCATTGGATTTAAAAATTATGTACTAGCAAATCAAATAATATTTATTCTAACATATTAACTTTTTTAACTAATAAAAAGTAAAACATAATTTTTTTTAAAAACAATATACACAATTCCTAAAGAATAATGTCCAATAAGAAGATAAATAATCATATTATCCAAGGGCATAAGCAAGATTCAATATGTAGAACGTGACATACATCTTTCTCGACTAATTAATTTATAATTTATTGGTCTTCCTTTAATCCACCTAATATTTGTCTACTTTTTTCATTTGCTTTTTATTTGTCACCTAAACATACGAGATAAGCATTTCTCAACAAAGATGATCACACTATGTAAGGTAACTCTAGTCCTTAGGGATCAACCCATGGCATCATGTAGTGATAAAAGGAATATAAATAATAAAATTTATATAATCGTGTAATAACCAGAAGACAAAATGTCCACAAATTAAAGACTCGTTAAACTCATAATATTCCCTGATCAACACTCATTATTCGTGAAGGAAGATCTTAGTTGCCGACTAGGTAGCCAAACAAAAATTTAGATACATGTTGTTTGGTAATTGTATTAACTCTATTCCACCCTCGTTGGTAAAACATATTAGCTCTGAATGTAAGTCTACCGATGCTGGGTGATATTTCTCAGCCTATATTGTTATAGATTCAAACAACTCAACAAAAATACTCATCACTAATTGCTAAAGCACATAAAGAATGACACTTTGAGGTTAGATTTAGACGTGCATTTGACTGAAATAATGTGACAAGTAGATAGGATGTTAGGGTTAGGGTTTATTGGAGAGAGAGAGAACGTATATTAATATATATATATATATATATATATATATATATATATATATATATATATATATATATGCAGGCTACCTTGTCCAGAACTACCCGGTTAAACCCATGAAAATAAAGTAAAAAACCAATTTGGGATATATTATTTTGGTCCACTATAATATATGGTTATGGTTATTTTGGACCTTGTTAAGTCTAACACAGACTCTGATCAATCCAACCATTGTATGGGCCAGTTTTCTATTGGGCCATTCAATTCTCACCCCTAAAGATACTTTTCAAATTTAAATCAGAGAGGTTTATGATAACAATAAATTGTCTAGACAGTTTGAAACTCATCAAATATGGAAATTTAAATTTAGAGACCGAGTAGAAGAATTAAGAATTATATCCACTGTCTCATAATATGTCTCTTTTTCTTTTGTACGTAAATTAAAAAAAATTAATTTATTAACATCACTATTTCTACAAATATTTATATAACAAAAAACTTTTTTAAATGGAATATATCCATTACATAAAAGACTGTGAAGGTCATCTTATAACCCTTATTTTACATCTTTTCATTAATTATTTTCATTATTTTTACTAATTTGCTTTTAGAAGAAAAACCACAAGACATTTCATCCGAACCATATTCTTAATCTGATTCCATTTTCTTTCTATTCCTTTTCTTTTCCCTTGTCCTTTCCACTTCCCACCGCTAGCCTCCTCTCGACTCCGACCATCTTACCTCATCGCAAAATACTCGAACCCTTTTCCTTATTGCCTTGCCTTGCTAGCTTCGACCATAACTCACCACCCTTCTCTATATTCGATTTAGACCATCGTATCTAACCCACCCCACCCCCTCTCGACTCCAACCATCGTACCTCACCTCTCTCTTCTTGAACCCTTCCCCTATATCTAATCATCACCAATCGAACCCTTCTCCCTATTGTAAGTATGGATTCTGGGTCAACATTTTTATTTTGTATTCGAACTGTATTATCAATCTTTTTCTTTGGTATCTTCTGATGATAGGTTTGATCTTTTGGGGTGGCCAGATCAGCACAGCCCACTAAGCTTGCAGCCTATGTTGTAGATTTCGGTTTCGCGTCCTAGGCGGGATTACAGGGGGCATAGGCAGGTTTATACGGTTTTGAATCTCGTTCTGTAACTTTGTAAATCTAGTAATATCTACTTAGTAATTATAAAAAATTTAACTATTTAAGTCATTAAATTCATATAACAATACTATAATAAATATAAAAATACTAAAATTTGAGTTATAGTATCAATTCAAGAATTCTCGAGAAAAAGAAAAATGAAAAGAAAGACTATGCGAACATTTTTTGTCATTAATCGGCGTCTAGGACGGCTAGGCGCCTTTTCCACGACGACTAAGGCGTTAGGCAAAAACACCATTAGAAATTGTACTAGGCGTAAGCGGCTTAGGGGAGTTAACGTCTAGGCGGCCCTTAGTCGCACCTAGACGGCGATTTCTACTGCATAGGTTGTAGCGAAGTTTTCATTGAAGGCTCTTCCACCTTCTCTAGCTAGTATAATCTTTTACTTTTGTATCTTTAGTGATTTCGTTTTTAATTTGTTATAATGTTTTTGCGTGTAATTTCCAAAAATAGATCTACATGTGAACATTGTATATAAATCTATGTGTATATTAATCTGTATAAGTGTGGGTGTATATATAAGTTGTTAATATTATAAGTGTGGGTGTATGAATATGTTGTTAATTGCACACAAGTTTTCAAAATAGAGAAATATTTTGTTATTTTCATAAATTTGGACACCAAAAATGCAATACTTTGCTAATTAAGATCTTTTAAAACCAAAGAATATTTGGTTATTTTGCATACATGTAGACCGTTTCTATACATATCAGTCGCACAATTTGTCTATTTGCTTGGGAAATATTATAAATCCCTTGCTTCTAATGTATCTATAACTCAATACTTAAAGAATATGTGATATATATATATATATATATATATATATATTTTTATATATATGTTTATTTGGTGTTTTGTATTCAGGGGAATCAATAACCAAGTGGAACCTATTGGTAAGTACATATTTTGTATCTTCCAATGATAGGTTGATAGTTTGATAGGTGACTTATAATATAAATATATTTGGTGTTTCGTATTTAGGAGAAACAATTATAAAATAAGTTTATGTAAGTAATAAGTTTGAGTATTTAAACTATTAATTGTCTTTTTACATTGAGAAATGTGTTTAAATTATATAATATGTTTGCAGATGTTATGACCAAGTGGAATAACAGTTCATTGAGCAGGAACCTGATTGTTTGAAAGATAAAACCTATACTGGATGACTTTGATAGCTTAAAGATTATGTTACTAAAATCAAGGTTTGTAATAAAAAAATTGTTCATATGTTCGTTGAGAGATTTAGGAAAATTAGTTGTCTAACATTTATTTTGTATTCTTCAGGGTTCTTTAGCAGAAGGCTGGCCTTTTTTTCACGCATCTTCCCATATGATGAGTTTTACAATGTGATTAAATAATTTTTTTTCTATATATCAAAATCCTATTTTTTTTATTTATGTTGATTTTTTATATACTTGGGGGTTTTAAGTTAATACTTTAGACTACTTATATGTGTTCACATTTGTATATAAAACACGTAAGAACTGAAGAAATGTAATGGATAAAATTTTGTGATGTTATTTTTTTTTGGACATTTTGTTATTGAGTTGTAATATAAGTTTATTTGGTGTTTTGTATCTAGGGGAAACAATGAAAATATAAGTTGTTGGTGGTAAGTAATAAGTTGGTGCATCTTACCTATTAATTATCTTTTTACATTGGAAATATGTTTAAAGTTTGTGATATGTTTGTAGATATTAAGACCAAAGGGAGAAAATAATTTATTGAACAGGAAGCTGATTGTTTAAGAGAAAAAATCTATTTTAAATGAATTTGTTAACTTCAAGATTATGTTGGGTAAAACTAAATTTTATAATAATAAAATTATTTTTGTTGGTCATATGTTCATGCAGAGATTTAGGAAAATTGGTTGCCTAACATTTATTGTATTGGTCAGAGTTGTTTGCAGTTCTTTGTTCCACGCATGTACCCCATCTAATGAGTTTACAATGTGAGTAAAATGTTTTCTTTTTTCTTCATATACAAATCCTATTTTTCATTTTGTTTGATTTTTTATTTGATTCTTTACTTGGGTTTTTGAATTACTACTTTAGACTACTTATATGTGTTATATTCTAAAATTTGTATAAAAAACACTTGCACATTATGTAAACAAGTCGTGGAAGAGGAGATGCTCATTTATGAACTGAAGAAGCTTATTGATTTAAATGGAGAATCATTTGTAATGTTATTGAGTTATAAAGCGGTCTTAATGGTTTCGAAGTCATTGGTTCTTTTGAGTGTGATGAGAAGATCGATGTCACTAGGTAAGTCAATTATTACTATAAGAATCTTTTAAGTATAGGAACCATTAAAAAAGCTGAAATCCTGTGTTATGATGGTAAATATAGCTAATTTATTCTTAATTGTTGTTTGCACAAAAATACCAAACATGATGCATTAAATCGCTGATGTATATGCCTTTTTGTCTATTTCATTTCCATTACTCTTCTTAATGAATACAATCATTTTGATTGATGCTCTTATTTTTGTGATTCTTTATATCATACCAAATCACATATTTTATAATTCCTGATTTAATTTGTAACATATTTGGAATTTCAGGATTGTGAAGGTGTTTAAGAGAAAGGATTATTGATAGAGATATGAGGCCCATGTTAGGAATAAAGATAATTTGTTAACCAAAGTAGAAATATAATTTTGGTAAAGAAAGTGTTAGCTAGATATAGTATTGTCTGATATTAGAAGGGTTGTAACGCTTTTTTTTGTCAAAAATCCACTTGTTATTACTTCAAAACGTGTTATTAAAACCACTATTGACGGTACCAATATTTACAGGAAAAAAACTAGTCAGACTAACCATTTGAATACCAATCATCCAACTATCCCATTGTAACCATCTTAGATTGCAAGATATGCTGGTTGTCAAGAAAGAACACCAATCCATTTGTAGATCGCACGTACAACCCCTCACACCTTTCCAAAAACCCCGTGAAATGAACAACAACAACACCACACACAAAAAAACCAAGAACCAGAAGGAGGTATTTAATCACGAATAGCAACGCTACCATGACTTGCCCCAATGCAAAACACTAGAAGTCCTCCCAAACAGACATAACCTAAATCGGGTTTGAACCTCGTAGGAGAGGACATGCCGAGGGTCGTACTTGTACTTGATAATAGTATTATTTTGACCGATTATCCCTATCCCACAATATATCCTGAATTGGAACCATATCCAATTCACATATCCCTTCATTTAAAACGTACTCCTCACAAAATATGTCATCAGTAGTAAACGAATCACTTCCGCAAATAACTCCTTTTGATCACTGTAACACCAATTAGAACCTTGTACCATTGGATCAAGAGTAACACTAGCAGCAAATTTGGGGCCCATCCGACCCATCACTTCAATCCCTGAGTTGTCAAAGGCCTGAGTCACCATTGAATCTAATAGTATTAGAAGTATAATATGGTTACATCTCTTATTAGCAGTATAATATGGTTACATCTCTTACTATGATACCAATACCAATTTGTAAAATCACTCTTTTGTAAAATTCTCCAAGTGAACTTGAGAATTCTGAAAGAAACGTTGTCCAAAATTGTGGTCAAAGCATATCCCTTAATTAAGTCTACTCCATTCAACATACCATCCCCATAACCGTGAACTAATCCATATCAGTACACTATCAATTTTAAAAACTGGTAACTTTTAAAATAAGCCTTCTTTAATTTTCCTAGTATCAAATCAAAACCAATGAAGAGAAATAACACAATTCTTACTTGGTCCATGACATCACACGTTCTCCTAGTAACCCAAAGAAAACAGGATCCACCAGCATCATAAAAGCCCGTAATACAAAAGCCCGACACCCTAAGTGAGCCAGGCCCCATCTCCTTCCTCATCTTCGTCCGTCATCCCCTAACTATGGCCAAATCTCAGCGACATCGGTTGTCCTCCCTCCATCCTCCCACATGCCATTACAATGAATCCAAACTATCCGCTGCCGCCACCTTTCCCACCAGGTACCGACTACCCTGAACCGCCGCCATATCCAAAAAACAAAACCCAACATCTCAATCAAAACTTTCATCGAGAAACAGAGTAGTAAGATAATTATCAGTAACATGAGAGGAATTTGCAACATATTTAGTAGAATTCTAATTTGAAAAAGAAACCCTAATAAAGACGAAAGAGGGAAGAGAAGAGAGAAAGGGGGACTTTCTCGCTCCTCCCCCTTGCACAATTTGATGATAACTTGAAATTAACGTCCATAGATACACAAAAGGGTTGTATGTTATGAAAGTTAAATAAGAATAGTTTTTGAATGTTACTAGAAGTATTAAAGGTTGTACAATCAATAAAAAATTGATGAACTTGCAGAATCTTTGAAAGAAACAAAAATATAATATATTTTTAAAACATAGTAATAGTAATACAACATATATAGGATTAAAAAGAATTATTTTCAAAGTCAGGGGAGCCACTTACTTGACTTAATAACTCACTATGTAATAATTGTTTTGTAAAAAGGTCAAAATACATTATTTTCAAAGTCGTGGCAAACTTAATGAAATAATATATGATAGTAAAATAAAATTATAACGTAAAAAAGATATTATATTCAACATTAGTAATAATAAAAAAAATATAGGCTCAAAAAATATTATTTTCAAAGTTAGGGTAATCTTATAAAAAGAGTAGATACTAAAAAAAATATTCGTAAGGTCAAAAAAATTTATCTTTAAAATCAAGGGACCTTGCACCCCCATTTTTACAAAATTGTAGGTGTTTATTGACAAATATATAATGTTGAACCAACTTCTTACATAGTTTCATTGGACGTCGTGTCCTCACTATGTCGTGTCTTTGGGCACAGACAATGTTCTACTATTCATAGGTAGAAACTCGACCACCATGGTAACATTCACCTCGATCGTAGTTATTAATTTGAAGAAAGCTTTACTATGTATAGTAACTTCCTTTCAATCCACATCGGCCAATTTAGGCTTTCTTTACTTGGAATGACCGGAAAATGCCAAACCAACGCTCAACCGGGAAGAGTCGAACGAGAAACACAAACAACAAACAAGAGCCATCGACCACCGCCTCCACCCAACATTAAACAAGTGGAACCTAACGTAAACAACTACTGATCCATGCAGCTAACTAATAAACGTGATTACGGGAGTTTGTGACACATGCCATTAAATACACGATCTTGGTGCATTTTTTATTACTTAGTCTCTCAACATGTCAGCTCAAAATAACTAAATTTATAATTAATTGATAATTAATTGATTGTTTTTTTCGGAAATGCCTTCAGGCATGGGTAATATTCAGTTTTTCATAAAACGTCCCGATATATTAAATATTATTGAAAATATAAATTATTAACATTTAATTAAGATATATGAAGTATAAATTGTAAAATGATATCTTATTCTATAAACTGGACATAAGTTATGTGAAATCTATTTTTAGTATGGTGATATATTTTACTGTACAACTAGGTATTGCCCGTGCCTAAAGACACTAGGAATAATAATATTCTCACTAATCATTGTTTCCTTTTTCTTTATTTTAAGAGAATAATATATATAGACTAAATTTTAATTACTTTATACATCATAGTGATATAAATTGAATAATAAATAAAAAATTGTGCCTTAAGGCACTACAAAATATAACACATAGTCCCTCTGTCGCAAATATAATGTCCACTTAAGTTTTCATACAGATTAAGAAACACAATTACTACATTCCCCATTACTAAAATACCCCTCATAAACTGTCTTGATATATTAATATTCATCGGAAACATAAACTTTAATATATTAATAAGGGTAATAGTGAAAAAAGGTGAGATAAATTGTCTTGAAATTCTACGTGAACAATATTTTTGAAACACTATTTTTAGTAAGTGGACATTATTTTTGGGACAGAGGGAGTATAATATATGAAAGGTTAGTATATAATAGGGAGGTGCACATGGCTGAAACCCGAGAATTTTTCGGACCCATCTAGAAATGGGTTTCTATTTTTAAAACCTAATCTACTGAGTTTTGACTTAATTTTACTTATGGGTTTTTGACAGTTTTTTTTTTTGCGAAGTTGAAGCGAATTCGGATCAAACAAACCTAAATTAAATCAATATATAAATTTCTCAACATCATGAACAAACCGCGATACATCACTATCATCATTATATTATTACCAGTGGACACTATATTTTCTCTAGATCTTTGCACACCCCTAGTAATTGATATAAATTCAAATGAGTAATGCTGGATATCACTCCAAATCAAATCACCCTTGTATCACCATTTATGTGGACCAATCATAAAAGAGAGAAAAAATGATTAATTAGGAAAGAGAAATTATATGATTGGTCGAAGACTACTACTGCCTAATTCTTACATGCGTATATTTTTCTCAACGTGTCTATTTTAAGCTTTAACCAGAAGCTCTCTTTTCAGCAAGCTCATTGTGGATTTAACAATATATGTGTTCTTACCATTTTCTATAACTTCTCTTACGAATTTCTCAGGATAAAAATAATGTTATTGTTAAAATATAATATTTTATAAAATTATATAATATTGTAGGTTAATAATCCTCGAGGTAGCATGTAATATTATAGAATCCGTCTCGGGTATTGAAAATCATACATAACCCAACCCGCTAATTCACCATCACATTTGACATGATTAAATTCAAATTGAACATACTCAAGCAACATTTCAAGCCTCTCCTCTATACAATCCCAAGCCGCACCACTTCCTTTAGTTTCTGCATTTTTCTTTAAATAGTACGTACGGATAATTCACATTATACATCGACTTCAATATATCTCGAGGCAACAAACTTACTTTTAAGTCTAAATTTAGCGGCTTGGATTTCTGCAGCGCGGATTCCACGTGGTTGCACTCTAAATTCGATGGGTAACTCAAGTCTCCTTGGATTCTCCATATGTAAATATCTATAAAACAAAAACTAAAAGACAAAAGCGTAAAATAGAACTAACTGAAATAAAAGCACAAGATATATGCGCAAGTACTAACGATGTTGTCCCCGGCAGCGGCGCCAAAAACTTGGTGTCGCCTAGGGTGTGATAAAAAGAGGTATAAAATAAGTGCAAATAAACACCCTACACTGAGCACGATTCTGCAAGTATACAGATCGTATGCAAATTTTAATGATTAAGTAGATTCGTTCCGCAGAGACTACGAAGGTTAGGGCAATCTTATGCAATAATCAAGTGCAAATATTAAAAGCTAGAACAAATAAAACGCAGAAAAAGTAAAGACAAATAGATTTTTATTTGGTTTTCAATTAACTAAATTAAACTAATAAAGTAAAGATAGAAAATTAAATGCAAGAGAAGAAGTTAGTATGAGAGTTTAGCTTGAGTAAATAGCATGTAATCCCCACTAGTTTTGCCGTTCTAAACATGTAAGGGTGAATTATGTAGTATTTCAATAATCGGTTCCAATTGCGCTAGGTAGTTTTAAATAGGGTTTACATGTGTCAATAAGGAGTCCTAAGCAAACTGTTCCTACAATTGGTAAATAGCAATACACTAAACCATGGTGATTATCTAGTTAGGTCGATTTGTCAGATCTAAACCTTACACAAGAAGTTATGTGCTAAACATGTAATTAAACACCATTGTCAATGGTGACCTAACTACTAGATGGTAATTCTATATGGTCGCGATCCACAAGAACACAGAATATAAATCCAAACACATAAACAGAGAATAAAAACTATAATTCAATTTAAAACATAGAATTCCCAAATTAGATAGATGTCAATCAAAACTAGGGTTCATACATATATGCTAGAAAAACTCAAGCTAATAGAAATTTAGTTCATAATAATGGATGAAAAGAAAGAAATTACAAATTCAAATGTTGAAGAAGACATATTGATGCACAGCTCCTTCTAGACTTCTTTTCTTGTGTTGTAAGCTTTCTTGGCTTAAGGTTTCACCAAGGATGATTTTCTAGTGTTAAGAGGTTGTATTTGTAGTGTATAGGTTGACCTAATCGTTTTCTTGAAGAAGAAGATAAATATTGGGCTCCTAGCCCAACTCAAATTCGTAGCCCAAAAACATGCAATCAACCCCGTTTTTGTTTTGGTCCTAGCAGCTTCAATACTTATCCGTTTGACGCGTATAAGTAGTCGAAATTCATCTTCTCGGAAAGATCTTCAACGTTTCTCTTGACCGTTTCTCCAGATTCCTCACTGATTTTAAGATATAAGTGGATTTGTGGTCGTAGGTGCAGAAATTCAGATTTAAGGCAGCTTCAATCACAAATGAGGAGACATCAAGACCCCCAACTCAAAATTGTATCGTCCCGATGCAATAAAAATAAAGAACAATAGGGTAGTCATATAAACAAGAAGAAGAAGTCGGAGGAGAATAAGAACAGAACATAATGAATGATCCTAGAGCATAGTATCTAAAAAATCTCATGTAGTAATGCTCAAGAAATAACGCACACATATTCTTGATATACACATAATCAACAATCCATAAATTCAAATCAAGATTAATTCTGCAATGCCAGAAGGAGAGGATGATTACTTTAGTTCATGTTACTGGCTATACGTTGTTCAGAGGTCCTAATATAGCATCCAATGGTCCACTTACCTACTACCTAATAGCTAATTGTTTCTCCACCAAGCAGTTAGAAATCCTAAGGTCTTTGGTTATAACTTGGCTTAGGGAGGGTGTGGTATATTTGGATAAATGAAAAGCGAGCTTTTGTCTCTCTCCTCACTAGCCATCAACGAATCTCCCAAGAGCTTGAGTTTCCACTCGAAGATTTTCTTACTCAACCCAATTTATTGATTCTTTTGATTTGCATCCCCAATAAATCCCAAATAAAACCTTTTCATGATGATATACAAATTCCACTTTGCCGGTCCGAATATATATTCTTTTCAGATCAATTTTTTTTCTTTTGTATAGCTATGGCTCTCTTTTTGATTTTCGAGATATCACGCTATTTTTTTCCATACATATTTTTCTTTTTATGCCCATGTTGGCAAATTTAGCTCGTAGCTTCTTTTCCATTCACTATTACCCCGGCAAAGGGTTACAATAATAACTTTTTCATCATCAATAAAATCACAAATATAATTCCCAAAACCCAATGCTCCCTAGTGATGAAACCCACCACCCCAAACTCAAGCTCTAAAACGACTTGTTTCAAGTTTTGCGATTCGAGTGTGGGTCATATAGATAAGTCCTACAAACTAAGGGTATGGATTATAATGTGTTTCAATAAAAGGCTTTAGAAAGGCTCAGAGGGGCTAAGACGGATAAACAATAACAATAATCAAATAAAAAGGTGAGAAGATATAAAAGGCTTCAAGTGGCTTCAATATGAAAGAACTGCCTTATTTATTTTTCTAGTTACCGGATTTTGTTACTTTTTTACTACTAGTTCATAGATAAGTGGGTTTTCAACTAATTTCAAACTTCACGTTCTACACACCAAATAACTCTCCCTAAGTTTCAACGTGACTTCTTAGCATAGCTCATTAACTTTTCTATCATTTATTTCCTATTTTCATACATGCATCTAAACATATTTGTAACATCTTTCAAAAACATACTACTTACTATCATTGACCTAATTAAATCATGCTCAACAGGTACATTCAACATATTCTATGCCTTAATTCAACCTAAATTTTTTAAATTTTATGCAAAAACTAAAAGAAGATGAGGACAATGAATCTCCACCCCCAACTCAAAAGTGAGTCGTGTCCCCACGACTCGAAAAAGACTCAACAATGAAATAAAATTTAAAATTAAAACTAACTAAACTACCTAATGCATACAAGCTATTAAGAAAGAGAATTAGAGAGGCTTACCCTGCTGGCCATAGAGATCCATCATGTCCTCCTCCTCCGAAGATGATGGAGAAGAATAATTATCAATATCCCTGTCCATTGTTATATCTTCTAGCTGTGAATTAATCTGTGTAATTTCCACTCAAAGTTCTCTATTTTCTTCTTGTAAACGTTCAACTTCATGTTGTAATTTAAGAGCCCATGGGGGAATATCAGAATAATCCTTAGAGGAAGAAGTAGAAGAACCTTGATCATGAATCTTTTTCCTTTTCATAGGCCTTGCTGGTATAGAAATTCTAGCAGTTAATTTCTTTGGTAGTGGTTGTGCTGGTGCCTTTTCTTTTGATTCTTCAGTAGCCTCATCAAGGGTGATAGGCTTTTCAATAGTGGCTCCAGGAAATTTCTTATTCATCCTTAAGATGGTACACTTTCTCTTGTATTCCATAGCATCAGATCTATTAGTCATGTTTGATTTACCCACAACTCAAGTTATACCAAGGATGAATTAAAAGTTTAAGAGAATTTGGTGTAGCTTGAGGTTGTTGCTTGGAATTTATGAAAGAGAAAGGTTTCTTGATGAATCTTGGAAGAAATCTTGAAAGCTTGATGTTCTTGATGGTGTTTTAATGGTGAAGTGTGATGAATTTGATGAAGAAAATGTGTTTATGGAGGATGGAGGAAATAATTATTTATGTTTTTGTGTTAATTGTGGATGTTTGTACAAGCTTCAAGGTGTATTTATAGTGTTTGGGTCTGAAATTTCCGTGTAGAGGAGGTTTAGGGCTAAGTTTGATAACGTAAGAAGTAAAATAGGATTCAAATTCTTCAAAACCGAGCTAGCGCCGGCATACCGGTCAGATCGCCGACTTACCGGTGCTGGGCGTCTTTCATTCTTGGACCTCTCGGTAATGAACCCGAGACCTTCTCCGTGGCCACGCGTTTTTGCTTCGCCGGCTTACCGACCATATTCACCGGCATACCGGTGCTGTTTTTCGTCAGGAGTAACTCCTTCAAAAAACCCATGGCATGGACCCCGTGGCCACGTGTTTTACCTTTGCCGGCTTACCGGTGCCATGGGCGTCATACGGGTGCGCCTAGCTTTTCTTTTTGGGACCTCTCGGTAATGAACCCGATTCACCAACCCGTGGGCACGTGTCTTCCCACCGGCATACCGGTCAGTGAGCCGAATTTTTCCCAAGTAAGTCCTTTTGACCCCAAACTCATTTCCTGCACAATAACACACTACCTTTCTCTCATATTAGCTTGTAAACACAATTAAGATATACACTAACTTAAAATTATACACTACAAAGCATAAACCTAATCGAAAAAGCAATTAAAACAAGGGGTGTCTCCCAAGAGCACTTTTGTTTAACGTCTTTGAGTTAGACATGTACCACAGGCTAATCGTTTTCTACGAGATGGATATTCTCCTCTCGTCCAAAGTCTTCACTATCATGGTATCTTTTTAAACGCTGGCCATTCACCATGAATGTCCTTTGCTCGGTTGGATGTTCAATTTCAATCGCTTCATGAGGTGTGACTTTCGTAACAATGTAAGGTCCTCCCCAACGGGATTTAAGCTTTCCTGAGTAGTTTGAAAATCAAGAGTTGCATAATAAAACCATTTGTCCTCTCTCGAAATGCTTTGGACGGAGTCGTCTATCATGCCATCTCTTTGTTTTCTCCTTGTAGAGGCGTGAATTTTCATAGGCAAGATAGCGAAAATCCTCCAACTCGTTTAATTGCATCAACCTATTTTTTCCGGCCAATTCTGGGTCTAGATTCAGAGTTTTAATAGCCCAGAAGGCTTGAGCTTCAAGTTCAATAGGTAGATGACACGCTTTTCTGTAAACCATGTGATATGGAGATTCCCCAACTGGTGTTTTAAATGTTGTTCTGTAGGCCCAGAGAGCATCATCTAGCTTTACTGACCAATCTTTCCTTGTTTTATTCACGGTCTTCTCAAGAATATATTTGATTTCCCGGTTGGAAACTTCAGCTTGACCGTTAGTTTGTGGGTGATAACCGGTTGAAATGCGGTGTCTCACTCCAAACTTATGAAGGAGGTTTCTCAGTTGAGCATTTTTGAAATAGGTACCTTTATCACTGATGAGAACACGTGGCGTATGATGTCTTGCAAAGATGTTTGATTTTAAGAATTTTATCACTGTTTGAGCATCGTTCTTTGGTGTTGCCACTACTTCTACCCATTTTGATACATAATCTACCACAAGCAAAATATAAAGATTCCCATGGGAAGTAATGAAAGGTCCCATGAAATCTATTCCCCATACATCAAAGATTTCAACTTCTAGGATATTGTTAAGCGGCATCGCGTCCCTTTTTGATATATTACCAGTGAACCGGCATCTTTGACATGACTGGACAAACGATGACAATCTTTGTGTAGGGTAGGCGAACAGAAACCGGATTGAAGAATTTTAGCTGCAATTCTATCGCCTTTAAAATTACCTCCATATGGTGATCCATGACAACTTGCTATAATCTTATCAACTTTGCCTTCATGGACACATCTTCTAACCACTTGGTCACTACAGATTTTCCAGAGGTACGGTTCATCCCAATAGTACTGTTTAGCATGGTGAGATAATCTTTGTCTTTGTTGTGGGTGGAAATCCTTGGGGAATACACCACTCACGATGAGGTTGACTAGATCTACATACCATGGCACAAACGCATCTTTAATAGCAAAAAGTTGTTCATCAGGGAATACTTCTTTAACCAATAATGGCTCCTTGTTCGCATCAGATCATTCGAGCCTTGATAAGTGATCAGCAACTTGATTCTCGCATCCTTTCCGGTCTCGAATGTCTATGTCGAACTCTTGAAGCAACAATACCCATCTAATAAGACGCGGCTTAGCCTCCTTTTTCTCCATAAGGAATCTGATAGCTGAATGGTCCGTGTACATAACAGTTTTCTTCCCAATCAGATAGGAACGAAATTTATCACAGTGAAATATTGAGTTCAGATGATCCGTGTATACAACAGTTTTCTTCCCAATCCGGTAGGAACGAAATTTATTAAAAGCATATACTACGGCCAACATATCTTTCTCCGTCACTATATAATTCATCTGGGCAGCGTTGAAGGTCTTACTTGCATAATAAATCGTGTGGAAGAGCTTATCTTTCCTTTGCCCCAACACAACACCCACAGCGTGATCACTAGCATCGCACATAAGTTCAAACGGAGCTTTCCAATCAGGAGGTATAATAATAGGTGTAGAGATCAGTTTCTCCTTAATAAAAAAACGCTTGAAGACATTAATCAGTAAAGTTAAAAGGAATATCCTTTTAAAGTAAAGAACAAAGCGGTTTGGCGATCTTGGAGAAATCTTTAATAAATCTTCGATAAAATCCTGCGTGACCCAAGAAACTTCTCACTCCTTTTACAGAAACTAGAGGTGGTAATGTTTTGATAACTTCAATTTTAGCCCGATCAACCTCCATTCCTGCCTTTGAAACTTTATGTCCCAACACAATTCCCTCTTGAACCATGAAGTGGCATTTTTCCAGTTAAGCACAAGATCTTTTTCTTTACATCTCACAAGGACTTTCTCAATATTATTCAAACAATCATCAAAATATCTCCAAAGACCGAAAAATCATCCATAAAAACCTCCAAGTATTTATCAATCATGTCCCAAAATATCGACATCATGCACCTCTGGAACGTGGCAGGTGCATTACATAAACCAAACGTAATCCTTCTATAAGCAAAGGTGCCAAACGGACAAGTAAAAGTTGTTTTGTGTTGATCAAGGGGATCCACACAAATCTGATTATAACCTGAATATCCGTCATGGAAACAATAATATTCTCTCCCTGCGAGTTTTTCTAGCATCTGATCAATGAATGGTAGCGGGAAGTGATCTTTCTTTGTAGCTTTGTTGAGTCTTCGGTAATCCATGCATACTCGCCACCCCACAACTGTTCTTGATGGTATGGCTTCACCTTGATCATTAAGGATGGTAGTGATACCTCCGTTCTTTGGAACACATTGCACTAGACTAACCCAATCACTACTAGCTATCGGATAGATAATTCCTGCGTCTAATAACTTGATAACTTCCTTCCTCACCACTTCTTTCATAGCTGGCATGAGCCTTCTTTGTCCCTCTATAGATCGCCCACCTTCGTTCTCAAGAATGATTTTGTGTTTGCAAACGGAAGGACTAATTCCCTTGATGTCAGCAATAGTCCATCCGATTGCTTCTTTATTAGCGCGAAGTACATGAAGTTGCTTCTCCTCTTGAGGACTTGAAAGGTTAGCAGAAATAATAACAGGCAAAGTTTTGTTCGTACCTAAATATGCATAGCGTAGATGATCTGGAAGCGGTTTTTCTTCTAGAACAGGTGGACATAATATGGATGGTTGCTTTATAGGTTCAATGTCACCTGATTCTCGAAGTAGTTCTCATATATTTGATCCTAATGCAGCAACTTCGTCAGGGGGAATCTCGTTTTCCTCTTGTGATTCAAGTGTTAAGGCCTCGTCAAGATCATCATCTAAGCTTGCTTCATTGAAGACTTCTTGTGTAATTTTTCCGATGACAACTATTTTGAAACATTCATCTTTCGAATTTGGTAACTTCATAGCCTTAAACACATTGAATCGTACATGTTCGTCTTGTACCCTCATGATCAACTCACCATTCTCAACATCTATTAGTGTACGCCCCGTGGCTAAGAATGGTCTACCCAAGATGATGGGGACATTCTTATCCGCGTCATAGTCAAGAATAATAAAATCACAAGGAAAAATAAAACTACCAGCTTTAACTAAAACATCTTCAATTATACCTACTGGTCGGGAGAGAGAGCGATCCGCCATTTGTAATACCACAATGGTGGCTACTACCTCTCCTTTGTTAAGCTTCTCGAACAGGGATCTTGGCATGAGATTGATACTCGCGCCTAAATAACATAATGCTTTCCCGGTCCAACAATGCCAATGGGTATTGTAAAACTTCCGGGATCTTCTAGCTTCGGTGGTAACTTGTTTTGACATATAGCACTACACTCCACAAGCAATCCAATTGTTTCCCCAGTTTCTATACTTCATTTGTTTGAAAGAATGTCCTTCATGAATTTTAGATATTTCGGCATTCTCTTGAGAGCTTCTACAAATGGCATATTAATCTCTAACTTGCTCACCATGTCAACTAACTTCTTGAATTCCAGGTCATTGTCCTTTTTACTGACACGTGAAGGGTATGGTGGTGGAGGGAGTGTATTACGTTCCACTGAATTCTTTGGTTTTTCAGGTTTCTTGGCTTGGACAAGATTTGGTTCAACTACCTCTTCTATTGTATCTTATGTTGTTTCTTCCCCCCGCCCCCTTTTCTGGAATAGGGATTGGTTCCGGTTCTGGTCTTGGTGGAGGTAGTTGTTTTCCACTTTGCAATTCAACTGCATGACAAGAATCATCTCGAGGAGCAATAGTATCGCTTGGGAGTTTCCTTTTTGGCCTATTTTGTAATGTACTCGCCATATGTGATAAAGTATGCTCGAGTTTCTTGATTACCTTTTGATGGGCTTGAATTTTCTGTTGGCTACGACTCATATTGTTTTCAATTGCTTGCATCAGTTTAGCCATACTCGAATTCAAGCTCAAGGTTTGTTCTTTCATAGCCAGTTGCATTGATTGTTTTGGTGGTTCTTGATGAGCTTTTTCAACGACGGGCACCTTTTGATGTATAGGTTGTGGTGGATAGTAAGATTGAGGTTAGGGTTGATGATAAGTCTCTTGATTTCTGACCCAACTTCTTTGTTGTGGAGGTTGTTGATAATTAGCGTAGCTTTCTTGAGAATAACCATAACCATTAGAATAATAGTTATCTTGAGGATATGTAACGGAAGCTAATGCTAGATTATTCATACACCTTTCCCACACATGATTTCTTGATCCACAACCAGGACACGAAGGTATTGTACATACTACATTTACCTGAGCAATTGTTCGAGCTTGTTCTTGCAGTTCTTCGAGTTGTTGGGCCAATTCTTTGAGCTTCAGAGATTCTGTAGTGTCTTCTTTTTCTGGTTTCCTTGGCCAAATTCTCTCGTTCTCAAGAATTCTCTCCATACAAATTTTGGCTTCTTCGGGATCTAGTAACACAAAACCTTTGTTTCCTAACGAATCTGCTTTTGCCCTTGACTTGCTATTAAGTCCTCCATAGAACAAGGTTAAATAATATTCCGGCGATGATTTATGGTATGGACATCTCGCCTTCGTAACCATGCTTCACCCAAACTTTCTCTGTCTTTCTGTATAAATTGTTCAAGCTCCAACATATCTTTTAATCGTCTACTAACCGGATAAAATTGGTCTAGGAATCTTCATTGAAGCTTATCCCAATCTGTGATGACATGAGGATATTGGGTATCGTACCAATTGCTTGCACCTCCGGTCAAGAAGAATTGAAACATCACGTAATACACCTTCTCCCTAGTAACTCCTCTTACGATATAAGCATCACAGATTTGCATGAATTTCTGAATATATCGGATCGGATCTTGTTGTGCAGTACTGCTAAACAGTCCATGAGTTGCAAACTGTGTTAACATCCCTGGATCTGGCCTAAATTTAGCGGCTTGGATTTCTGGAGCGCGGATTCCGCATGGTTGCACTCTAAATTCGATGGGTAACTCAAGTCTCCTTGGATTCTCCATCTGTAACTATCTATAAAACAAAAACTAAAAGACAGAAGCGTAAAATAGAACTAACTGAAATAAAAGCACAAGATATATGTGCAAGGACTAACGATGTAGTCCCCGGCAGCGGCGCCAAAAACTTGGTGTCGCCTAGGGTGTGATAAAAAGATGTATAAAATAAGTGAAAATAAACACCCTAATCTGAGCACGATTCTGCAAGTATACAGATCGTATGCAAGTTTTAATGATTAAGTAGATTCGTTAGGGGAATCTTATGCAATAATCAAGTGCAAATATTAAAAGATAGAACAAATAAAACGCAGAAATAGTAAAGACAAATAGATTTTTATTTGGTTTTCAATTAACTAAATTAAACTAAGAAAGTAAAGACAGAAAATTAAATGCAAGGGAAGAAGTTGGTATGAGAGTTTAGCTTGAGTATATAGTATGTAATCCCCACTAGTTTTGCCGTTCTAAACATGTAAGGGTGAAATATGTAGTATTTCAATAATCGGTTCCAATTGCGCTAGGTAGTTTTAAATAGGGTTTACCTGTGTCAATAAAGAGTCCTAAGCAAACTGTTCCTGCAATTGGTAAATAGCAATACACTAAACCATGGTGATTATCTAGTTAGGTCGATTTGTCAGATATAAACCTTACACTAGACGTTATGTGCTAAACATGTAATTAAACACCGTTGTCAGTGGTGACCTAACTACTAGATGGTAATTCTATATGGTCGCGATCCACAAGAACACAGAATATAAATCCAAACACATAAACAGAGAATAAAAACTATAATTCAATTTAAAACATAGAATTCCCAAATTAGATAATGTCAATCAAAACTAGGGTTCATACATATATGCTAAAAAACTCAAGCTAATATAAATTTAGTTCATACTAATGGAAGAAAAGAAGAAATTACAAATTCAAAGGTTGAAGAAGACATATTGATGCACAGCTCCTTCCAGACTTCTTTTCTTGTGTTGTAAGCTTCCTCTTGGCTTAAGGTTTCACCAAGGATTATTTTATAGTGTTAAGAGGCTGAATTTATAGTGTATAGGTTGACCTAATCGTTTTCTTGAAGGAGAAGGTAAATATTGGGCTCCTAACCCAACTCAAATTCGTAGCCCAAAAACATGCAATCAGCCCCGTTTTTGTTTGGGTCCTAGAAGTTTCAATACTTTTCCGTTTGACGTGTATGAATAGTCGAAATTCATCGTCTCGGAAAGATATTCTACTTTTCCCTTGACCGTTTCTCCAGATTCCTCACCTATTTTAAGATATAAGCTGATTTGTGGTCGTAGGTACAGAAATTCAGATTTAAGGCAGCTTTACTTTTCCATGTTTTTAGCTTTTACTTCCTTATCTTCAATTTCTATGTTCATCTTCTTTCCTTTAGATCTTTAAACCAACTTGGACTCTAATTAATTACCATATATCTCTAAAGCTTCACACTAAATAAATAATTAAACCCAATATGCTCTAAAAATAATAATGAATTAATTCAAGACCCAAAATAGGAAAGTGTACTAAATCATGAGAAATTCGACCTATAAACTAATAAATACGCCTAAAATGATGTCTCGGAAATAGATTTTATTATCACAAATGAGGAGACATCACAAACTCAATCTTCAGGCATTAATTTACATACACCGTATATTAAACTTACAAAAATATTTTGTAAATGAAGATGTGGAAAATGTCTAAATGATATGAATCTTCTATACATAGTATATATAAGACCAAGCGATTTGATTATGTTGAATAAGCTTCCAATAATCCGTCACCATATATATTAAATAATTTATTTCTTGATAATCTTGGTCGGTATTTCATTCATCCGAACATCATACTCCTTGTATTAGAGAACTAAAACAGCTTGATTAGAAGAATCTAGCTCTTTAATATCAGGGGGACAAGGATAGAGTTAATAAGAAATGACAGACGAAGATTATCAAGAAAAGACGTACTCAAACAATATAGAAAAGGGTTAATAGCATGAGAGCCCCTTGTGGTCGTCTTAATTAAGTTCTCTGGCCCCCATGGTAAAAAAATATGCATGAGAGGCCCTTATGCTCGCATAAAATAGGAACGAGAATCCATTATGTTAAAATTTCCGTTTGTCTTGTATCACACGCGTTGTATATGCGAATATTATTATTTTTACGCTTATTTTTTCAAATTTTAATCTTGTAAAGACATTGTATCCTTCCCCATTCCCATTAAATATATGATAATACACTAAAACTCCCTATAGTCTATACCTGTGGTCTATATGAATATGCACTAACACCCATGTGGTTTATATGAATGTGCACTGAAACCCCTGTGGGCTATATGAATGTGCACTATGTGGTCTAAAATATGAGTGCATAACAACACCCCATAGTCCAATATATGTAGAAAACAATATACATATTAACAATATACACCATTAACCAAAAATTTCATATTTATCACTACATTACTAAAGAAAAAAGTAACTAAGTTCATTATATATTTCATAATCCAAAAACACATTACTATGTTGTAGTCTAACCACATTACCAACATATTACTTCCAATACAAGTTTACAATTACTATTACCAAAAACAAAATATTACATACCAAATAAAAAACTTAATTTATATCATCCATTTTTTTCATTTCATTCCTCATTGTCTTCAATAATTGTGAAATAGTGATTTCAACATTTTGTGCTTAACCTTAACGCCATCTAACATTTTTACACTTACCCTTACTCTTATCACCATGTAATAGACCTACACTCTTTCCATTACCCTTAGTACCACCTTTACCAATTGTTACACCAATTCCTAAGGAAGTATCAACATCTTTAGAAGTCACCCACGTACGACTTAGTCCTCCACCAAAAGTGATTGTCTTCTTTTCCTTCGCCCTTTCTCAAACTTCTGCCTCTTCAATGTTTGCAACTGGACACAACTTTCCTGTTCTCTCAGATGGGTGGATTGGAGAGTCTCCTTTAATAGGTTGTGTAATTAGCGAGGTTAGTGATAACAAAAGAGTCATGAATGTTTGTGATTATGTTATTGATGATGGGATTTAGGAATGGAACAAATTTAAGAACCTTCTTCAGGTCACTAAGATATTAGAGATAATGGGTCCGCGAGTGGAAAAGGGTGGAGTTAATAGAGACACTTTTTCTTGGTTACTTGAGGTTCGTGGGATGAATTCTGTAAAATCGGCTAGATGGGAGTGGGATGATAATAGAATCAACATGGATGTGAATTGGGAGAGACTTTGGAAACTTATATGTCCACAAAAGACAAGAGTATTGATTTGGAGAGCGGTCAAAGAAAGATTAGCGACAAGGGGGAATCTTGTTCGAAGAGGAATGGATGTTCTTGAGAATTGTATGTTTTGTGGGTTGTTGTCGAGAGTGCGATTCATGTGTTTCAGGACTGTCCGTGTGTGAAAGAGCTATGGAGGTTGATTCAAAATGAATCCCAAGGGAATGGGCCTATGGCAGGGAGTGTTATTAATGGATATGGTTTGGATGAGGATCAATTGGATCCTGTCCTTGATTCTCAGCTATTCCGAGAGGAAATTATGCAGCAACGAGGCAGGAATAATGGATTTCAGCAGCTTCATTCGGGTCAACATCGGTTCGTTCAGCAGCGTTCTTCCTTGAACGGTCCGGATCAGCAGCATCACGTGTCTAATGGAGTGCAAGAGCTCTCGACGGGTCAGTAGCAGGTCCGTCTGGGACCCCAGGTTCAGTAGGCCTTTTCTGATCAACATCCGCTTCATGTGAGGGAGCAACAAACTTTGAGGATTAGTCACAGTGCTCAGATGGATTCCGTAGGTTAGGACATAAGCGAGGTGTTGGGAGAGAGGAAGACAGGTCAGTCTTGAGGTGGAATGGGTGTGATAGTAAATGGTGGTCGCGTAATATTGCTAAAAAAGGTTTTTTTTGCCGGAGTCCAATGGAGTATATTTTTTGGGGAGATTATTGAGGTACTTTGGAAGAAGAGGAATAACATATTTTTTAATGGTAGCGAGGTAGCTACAGGTGAAGTCTTGTTACAGAAAGCACGGTGTTTAGCATTCTCTTAAGTTAAGGCATGGGGTAATGTGTTAGGGAAGGTACCAAGTAACAAAGGGGTGTTTAGGTCTATCGGATAGAGAAAACCACTTCGGGGGATGAAATTGAATACTGATGGTAGCTGTAATAGATGACGAAAGGAGGGAGGAGGGTTTGGGATAATCAGAGATGTGGAAGGGAATTGGTCTAAAGATTTTTCGTTGAAGATTATTCAGGTTTTGCCGATAATGGTGGAAGTTATAGCATTGTATGAGGGGCTTAAATTAGTTGAGGAAATGGGGATGAAGGTAGTAGAAGTGGATGTGGATTCGAGGGAAGTAGTGGAGTTAGTTTGTACGACAGAAGTAGGGATAAGTCTGTAAGCATATTGGATCGAACAAATGATGTCTCCCTATTTGTTCTAAATATTAGCCATTAGGAGACATCATTTTAGGTGAATACTTGACCTATTTGATATACTTTTATTCTTATTTCGTCATATTACACTTTCTCCCCTTGGAATTAGACTATTTGCATTTTTAGAGTTTTTGTGCGTTAATTTGGTTATTTTTAGTGCAAAGTTAGTAGGTTCTTAAATTTCATAGAAAACCAATACAAGGAGGAGAGTGAGAATTAAATTCTTATATCATTTTTAGTTTGTTAGGAAGTATTTTATTCGATTTTCTAATTTTAGAGTGCACTTTCTTATTTCTAGTCTTGATTTATCGATTTAATAATTTTCAAATAATATGCGGTTTAATTATTTATTTATTGTGAAACTTTAAAGATTTATGGTAATTAATTAGAGACCAGGTCAACTCTAAGAAGTAAAGGAAAGAAGATATACATGGAAATTGGAAGATTAAGGAAGGAAATATGCAAAGAAGGAAAAGATAAAGCTGCCAAATAAATATGAAATTCTAGCCACGTTCAAAGATGAGCTCATAACTCAAGATTGGCTAGGAATTTGGGAGAATGGTTTGGACCAATGGATAGAGATTTACGAGACAAGTGATTTCGATATAAAGAACACGCCAAACGAATAAGTACTGAAGGAGATATTACAAAACAAATCAGCAACAAAATCTTACCTTCTCTATATTATAGGGCTGCAAATTAAAGAGTCCTTTACTTGCCTTCCACTGCAAGTAAAACGAATTAGGGCTTCCTAGCACCTATAAATACACCCCTTAGATCTCATTATTCAGTACCTCTCAATTATTCTTCACATTAAAACATCCTTAGAGAGAGAGTCAAACACTTCAGAGAATTATACCAGAGGCTTAAGGTTTTCAAGCCAGAGCAAGAAGGCAAGGTGAAACTAGAGCTGGGAGAATTCTGTTCTTCCATCAACAGTCATCCAACCCTTTAGGTTATCAATTTTATTTTCTGTACTTGAATATGAATTCCTATTATTTATTTTCAGTTTTTAATTCCGTTATGACCTAATTTCTTTAGTACTTGAGAATCGCTATATGGGTTGAACCCAATTCTATTTAATTTATGTTTTATGAACTTGGGATTTAATGGTTTAAATTAGAGTAGGTATTTTGTGTTGACTATTATTTTTTTTAATCACTAATTTTGAAGTAATGAATCAAACTTAGCTCATAGTAATTAAGCTATTCACTTTGGTGGGGAAGTGATCGCCTTGATGGGAGGTTTAATTACAGATTTAGATAATAGACGCGTAGTATTCGTTATTGACCATGACTGGCTTAACTAACCATGCAGCCAATGAGGTAAATTATTATTCATTAGAAAGTAGCTTATAATCACCCTGACAAGGTTTGTAATACCAGAGGATAGCTCATAACTCAACCCTAACGGGGGTTAGGAGATATTAGATTCCCGGCTAGCATAATAATACCAGTTTAGCCCTTAAACATAAGCATTGGTTAGATAGGTTAGGTGAAACCCTTGTGAGGATCAAGTACTCTTTCTTTTCTAAAGTTTAATTCTTATTTATTTTCTTTAGTTTATTTTAGTAATTTATTTTCTTGCATATTTAATTCAAACCCAAAACAAAAATCTTTATTTTATTTTTCTGTAAAACAATTACTACTACTATCTAATTAATATCTGAGTTGTGCCTAATCCGTCCCTGAGAACGAAACCTGATTTATCGGATGTTACTTGGACCACCATGCACTTGCGGTATCCTAGTTCCTTTATTTGCAATTCTTAATTTTATAACACACCAAGACCCACCAAGTTTTTGGCGCCGTTGCCGGGGACAGTAGCGTGAGACCCCGGTGTTAATCCTTTAGTAGTTTAATTGTTATATTTAGTTTTATTTTTTATTTTCAGTTTTACGCTTTGGTTTGTTCTTTCTTTCTCAGGTTTACAGGTTTTGGTATATGCTCGGAGATCCCGTGATCCTTAAGAATCTCGAAATCCTAGTTCGAGAAGCAAACAAAAGATAGAAAGAAGCGAAAGCAGAAAATAAATTATCAAGAGAAGCAATGGCTGAAGAACACGAGATTGATCCTCCGCTTGTTCCTCTTGCTCCACAAGCTCAACTTCAAGTTATTAACGATCCATGGTTTATCAATGGCCCTGAACAAGCTCCATATCGAGCTCCTGTCCTCGGAATTGGCCCCGTCGGTATTAATGTCGCGAGATATAGACCCGATCCTGGTATATGTTGTCTCAATTTCAGAATTATGGCAATTTCCGAGGAGCACCTGGAGAAGATCCAATTCGTGATGTACAGAAGTTCATGCAAATTTGCGATTCCTATATTACACTAGGAGTGACTAGAGATCAGATGTATTTCACAAATTTTAGATTTTTCGTGATAGATGGAGCAAGTGAATGGCATGATTCTCAAGAGCCTGGATTAGTTACTACATGGGATGCATTGCAAACTGCATTTTTTGACAGGTACTACCCAACTAACATGATATTAGATACACAGATTGCTCTAACCTCCTTTGAGCAAGAACATGATGAAACGTTGGTAGGAGTTGGTCAAGATTTCAAATTTTTTTAAGAAGAGTTCCTGATCATGGCCTTACAGAACAACAACAAATGAAGATATTTTATAAAGGCCTTGATGGACCTTCAAGAAAGTATTTAGACCTGCTTTGTGGTGGTGGATTTTTACAGGTACAACCGGTTCATGCTAAGATTATTTTGAATAGAACAGTGACGAATGAGATGGGTTGGAACACTTTGAGAACATCTCTCCAAAGTGGAAAGTATAAACAAAGTAGTGTTGTGATTGAGGAAATATTCTCCTCATTGGAAAATAATTTGAAGAAAACTTTGGAGCAGTAATTGAAACAACTTACTCTAGCTGTTACAAACGGTTTTTCAGGTAGTAGAGCAGATGTTAATGTTACACAAGAGGTTTATGGGTGTTCTAACTGTGGTGTACAATATCATGATTGGGAGAATTATCAAAGTAATCCAGAAGTCGTAATGTTTATTGCCAACCGAGGGAACTATAATTCAGGTGGTCAAGGGTATCAACCGAATAGAAACCATATGGATTTCCAATATTCAAATCCAAATGGGGCCACTAATCTAACTTATGCATATCAGTCGCGTCCCCAAGGTAATAACTATCAAACAAGACCACAAAACAACTACCAAGGGGACAAGATTATGGAAATCAAGCTCAGAGACAACCTCCTCAAGACAATTATGCCGACACCATGAATCAGAAAGCTTTACCTGCTCAACCTCAAGAAGGTGTGTTAGATGTTCAACAAACCTTGGTGTCAATAATTAACATTCAATAAACTACTGCCGCAGTAGTTAAATTGTTAGAAAATCAGATGTCTCACATATCGAAGCAATTAAGTCAGCGTCCACAAGGACAATTACCCAGCGATACTGAAGAACCTAAACCATATGAAGAGTGTAACGCTATCTCGCTTAGAAGTGGTAAGAAGCTTCCACCACCACCGCTTCCCGTTATAAAAGAAAAATAAACAATTGTGAAATAGAAAACGGTAGAGGATGTGGTGGAAAAAGAAGATGAACCAGAAGTAGTGGAAGTGGAGAAGATTCCGGAATATCCAAAAAAGAATGATTCTATAGAAGTCCGTCCTCCTCCACCATTCCCTTCAAGAGTTCAAGAAAAAGGAGATATGGATGCAGAGATTCATGAACATGGTGAGTAAACTCAACAGTAATATACCTTTCTTAGAGGCTATCAAAGGTGTACCAAAATACATGAAAATCTTGAAAAGAGCTATCACCAGCAAACTCTAGTATCTTGAGAATGAAATGGTAGGTTTGCTAGATGAGTGTACTGCCATCCGCCAGAGTAAGTTGCCACCTAAATTACTAGATCTTGGAAGTTTTATGATCCCGGTTTCCATTGGTGCTAAGTGGCAAGGGAAAGCTTTATGCGATTCGGGAGCGAGTATTAATCTCATGCCCAAATCAGTCTTTGAAAGGTTGAAGATAGGAAACGAAAAACCAACCTCTATGGTTTTGCAAATGGCTAACAGATCCCTCGTACATACAGAGGGAAGACTAGAAGATGTCCTCGTCAAGGCAGGTACGTTAATTTTTTTACTTGATTTTGTTATACTTGATTACGACGCGAATAGGAATGTCCCCATTATTTTGGGAAGACCATTTCTAGCCACGGGGCGTACTTTGATTGATGTAAAGTATGGTGAAATAAATATGCATATCCAAGACGAGGAGATAAAATTCAACGTGTTTAAGACAATGAAGTTTTCGGATTCCAAAGAGGATTGCTTCTAGATTGATGTGATTGAACTATTAGACAAGGAAACCTTGGGAATGGAGGAAAGATAGCTAATAAAGAAACAACCTAATAAAAATCCTCCATATCCTAAGGAAAAACCACACCTTTACCATGCTAAGAAGAAAGAAAAGGCGCGTACTATGAAGGTTCCTAAAGAACCTAAGAAAGAAAGAAATAAGAAGGAGTTTAGAGTGGGCGAAGAAGTTGCAATGAAAAAGCCTGATCCTCCTCCGAAAGCGCATGAAGCCAAGAGTTCTTGGCAAGGACCTTTCATGGTCACAAAGGTTATCTCGAATCAATTGATGATAATAAAAGATAAGGTATGAAAATTCTGTGTAGCAAATGTTGACAACCTCACTCACTGCTGGGGAGGTTATGTGAAAAAATGACTCGAGAGGTGACCCGTCGAGCTTAACGACGTTAAACAAAATCCATTTCAATTGTATATTAGTTTATTTCTTTATGTTTTTAATTCCTAGTGTATAATTCTAAGTAATTGTCGAGTCTTAGTGTCTTCTTTTAAAAGAAGTAATAATGATAGTGGGTTAATGATGCAGGAATTGAGTAGTCGTTAGATAGCGCTTCTTCTAGCGACTACTTAGTAGTCGTTAGTACACTAATTATCAACGACTACATTGTAGTCGAGAAAAGATAACTTTATTAACGACTACTTTGTAGTCGTTATTATAACAATGTATAGGGACTACTTAATGTAGTCAATAACGACTACTATGTAGTCGCTATTATTAATTTTTATTTTAAAACAATAAAAAAACACAATTTTCGAATTATTTTTAATTACAATACTGTAATCGCCGCCATCATCTCCTCGTGTTGCTCGTTTTGGGCTGGAGTAGTCGTACCCTTCTTCTTTGATTTTCTCAGACGGCCAATTCCCGGTATAAAGCTCCTCTTCGGTGACCCGATCGCCTTCGCGGTGCTCCTCACGTAATCGTATTGCTCCTTTTGACTCAAGCCTTGACCATCGGTTGACTCAGATTGACTCTGAGTCACCTTTTCTTTCATAGCGTCCTTAAGCAATTTCTGTTACATAATAAACAAAAAATTAATTAAATTTCACTTAAGATGAAAAAATAATTAGTAATTGACTTTAAAAAAAAACTTACATCGGCTTTTTCGTAGCCCTCCGACCTCCACTGTTTGGTCTTCTTGCTTTTCCCCACCACCTCGAAAAAACCACTCATACGCGGAATTGGGATGTCTTGTTGGGTAGCCTCATCCCTAATCACCAGATTTTCTCCCGGGATTAATTCTTCACACTGTTTCATAAAAATAAAAAATATTCAAAATAATTAATTAATATTTAAAAAATTTACTTAAATAAAAAACCACCTTGTATAGCATATCCCGAGTTCGGGAATACCTCCTCGACCCCGCTCCACTCTTGTTTTTTTGCTTTTCTCAATTCTTTTTATTTTCTTTTGCTTGATGCTGAAAAAAAAAATTAAAATTCAATTATTAATACAAACTATTATAATTTAAAATATATACTTAAATTTAAAAAATCAAAAGTCCACCTTCGCTTTTCTCGATCCCCAATACTCACAACACTTAGCCCACACCTCGTCCGATAACAAATCCGGCTTCAACCCTTTTCTCCAAAACCTCTTCTTCACGTAATGTTTGTAGTCCTTTAATCGAATCCTCATCGTATCGTCTAAGTTTCCTAAAATAGAATCCCAGACTTTCCTCTTTCTCCAATTCTTTATGTCAAAATATTTCTGTAAAAAAATATATTATTTAGATTTAAATTAGAATAATAAATTAAGTTCAAAAAATATTAACAATTTAATTTGTACCGATAATCTCTTAATCACGGCGTTTTTGTCCGCGTCAGGTACCTTTTTCCAAGCCGGGTGATAGGGCGGAATCCTCTCGCGAACTGTAATCCTGATCACTTGCGCAACGTGGTGCCCGTACTTGCCTGATGGACTCCACGTGTCGTCCAGTATACAGAAATCTACCGGCAAAGGCCACCCTACAGCTTTTAGCGCCCTCATCGCAGTTTTGAGGGCAACGCTACCCCTTTTTTTCCGTCAAGGGGGATCGGTTTTAACATCGAATTAATTAGTGTTTATTTTTTAAGAAATTATTTATTTGAATTTGTTAAATTACCGGGCTGGTTTGCACATTCGGCTAGGTTTCTGTTTGGATTCTGATTTGGTCCTCTACCCCCACCGTCCCCTCCGTGCTGTCTAGTCATCACATCGGCCATCTAGCATTTTGTAGGGAAATTAAAATATAGAATAAAAATAACATAAAAAATACTAAATTATTGCATCACCAAAAATAAAAACATGAAATAAAATTAAATAAATTATTACAATCATAAATTAAATAAATTAAAAAACGTAAATAAATCATCGCGAATCATTAACATCCAATATTATAGCACACGTACAATCTGTATTATACAAAAATTATTATATTAGTCATATAATAAAATAATTTATAATTTTTTTTAATATTTAAAAATCTATTATTATATAGTAAAATAAAAATTATGTTTCTTAAATTGCATAAAAGTCCCTATATATTTTTTTAAATTGCATAAAAATTGTACAAAAGTCCCTATTTATTTTTATAAAATTGTATAAAAGTCCCTATTTATGTTTATATAAATGCATAAAAGTCCCTATATATTTTTTAAAAATTGCATAAAGGTCCCTATATATTTTTTAACACAATTTTAGCCTAAATAATAATTTCATTCTAACACTTTATTAATCTAACATTTTCTAAAAATCATAACAAAGATTAAAAAATTCCCAAAAAATAATACTAATTAATTTTTAAACAAAAAGCATGAATTACATGTTTAAATTAACAAAAACTAAACCCTAATAACACTATTCAAATTCGGAATTAAGAATCAAGCATCAAAAAAAGGAAAAACATTTAATTAGATTTCACAAATTAGACTTTCACCCATTTAACATCAATTTTTGGTCTAAAAAAATTCATACAACACTCTAATTACACCCTAATACTCTCGGAATTAAAAATAACATGTAATGATCAAAGAAAAATCAAAGAAAAAAAAACAAAAAAAAGACATGAAAATTAAAAGTAAAAAATTGGTTGGAATACTTACCTTATATGATGAAATTGCAGCTGATTTGGTGTTGAATCCATGCCATTTTGATTCGGGTTGAAACATAAACAAAAAAAATTAATTAAAAATTGAGGAAAAAAAGCTTAATAAAAGATAAAAAATGGAATGGAATGGGATTTGGTGTTGGATTTGTTTACCTTTGATGAAGATTAGATGATAGAATCGTCCCTTGGAGTGGCTGATAATGGAATGGAATGAGCTCTCATTTTTTAGAATTTTTGTATAAGGAATGAGAGTGAAGAATGAGCTCTCGGTGTAGATATATGGCTTTTTTTCTAGCGACTACTTCGTGTAGTCGCTAGAGACAAGGAAAGTAGTTGCCACAGAGTGGATTGCTTACACGTGTCTGAATTTTGACCACGTCAACTGGTCTTTCGCGACTACAATGTAATTGCTAGACCTCAGAGTAAAACGCGTGTCCTTTCGTGGACGGGAAAATGGACCGCCAGCGAGTAATGAGAAATTAATTCGATATTTTGCGACTACAAAGTAGTCGCTAGAGGCATAGAGTTATTAGCGACTAGTTCATGAACATGAACATGAACATGTCCTTGCCGGGTGAACGGGGTCCCGGAATCAACAAACAAAGCTGGAATGTCGTCTCCTTCATACACTCCCACGGTGGTAAGTTGTAGACGGTCAATATAACCGGCCACATGCTGTACGAGTTGTTCTGCATAGAGAAAGGGCAAAAGCCATCGATACCCGAACCCAAGAAGACGTTCCGAGGTTCACTAGCAAACTCAGGATGTAACTGAAGAAATCTCTTCCAACTATCACCGTCAACCAGATGACGCAACAAATCTGGATCTGTATTCTTCCCTGTTTGGTGCCAGGTCATATTTTTCGGCAGTGTGTCTCGAAGCATAAAGTCGCTGCAGCCTAGGGACAATCTGTAAATATCTGAGTTTCTTATGCGCTACTTTCAGACCCTTCTTCGGGCCCCATCTGGATTCACTACATACTGGACAATTTTCGAGGGAGGCATTCTCCTTGTAAAACAAAGCACAATCGTTCACGCAAACATCGATGGTATTGTAACCCATACCTAAATTTTTTAATTTTTTGTTGCATGCCTCGTATGAATCGGGCAAGGTATGAGGTTTGGGAAACACACGGCACAAAAGATCAAGCAACTTGGTGAAAGACGTGTTAGTCCACTTGTTCCTCCTCACCTTCACGTGCATTAGCTTTGCAATGAAATTTAATGAACTCATAATATCACAACCAGGGTATAACTCGGTTTCTAAATCGGAAAATATCGTTTTGAATTTGCCACGAGCTGAACTGTTCGGGTCTGTCATCTCGGTGTCACCGGAATGACCACCAACCTCGTAATTAGGTCTCAAATCCTCATATACATCCAACATTTCATTTTCTTCATATCGAGTCTCGGGAATATCCTCGATCTCACCAAGCTTTGTCCAAATATCATACGACTCCAAAAACCAAAACTGTAAAAGATGTAACCTAACTTTGACCACCGTATACCGACGATAATTTAAACACTCATTACACGGACAAAAAATTGTTTCTTCACTAGGAGGTTTATTTTTTTGAGCAAAAGCGAGGAATGCTTCTATCCCCTTAAAAAATTGAAGCGAAACTTTATGAGCGGTACCAATCCAACTCTTATCAATACCCGAAGCCATAGTCAACTATTACAATATGAAAGAATACAACATAAATATCTCATAAATAAAATGAGAAAAAAAATTATTACATCACCAAATAAATACATAAAAATAAAATGAAAAAAATTATTACATCACTGATTACATAAATGAATAAAAAATGAAAAAAATTATTACATCACCGATTAAATAAATAAATATAAAATGAAAAAAATTATTACATCTCCGATTAAATAAATAAATATAAAATTAAAAGCACACAAAATATTACATCACCAAATAAATGCATAAATATAAAATTAAAAGCATACAAAATATAACATCAAAAAATAAATACATAAAAAAAATTTAAAGCATACAAAATATAACATCACTAAATAAATATATATCCTATTTATGCTTTTGTGCATCATACAATAATATATAATACAAATATAAATATATATACATATATATATTTAGAATTCACATAAAATATAAGATGATTAGAGATATATACATAGTGATATTATATATTTAGCATTAACTATACAATTGTAATCAAATAAGGTAAAGATGAAAAAGACACATAGTTTTTGGGCAAATTTGGAAGAAAAAATTGATAATTGAGGCGGTCCCACGTTGATGTTTGACCCGGGAAAGCTTGTCCACGTGTTGAAATACCTAATAAGTGATACTATTTACCATTTACTACACAATTGCATGAAAGTAAAAGAAATTTGAAAGAGTTTTATGGAACAAAAAATGCATACTTTTGGGTAAATTTGGAAGGAAAAATTGATAATTGAGGCGGTCCCACGTTGATGTTTGACCCGGGAAAGCTTGTACACGTGTTGAAATACCTAATAAGTGATACTATTTACCATTAACTACACAATTGCTTGAAAGAGTTTTATGGAACAAAAAATACCTACTTTTGGGCAAATTTGGAAGGAAAAATTGATAATTGAGGCGGTCCCACGTGATGATTGACCCGGGCAAACTTTTCCAAGTGTTGAGATAATTTTTGATGATGAATTGTGGAAAAAAATTGGGAGAGTTTTGAGAGAAAGAAAGAGAAATTATATAATAATGGTGTCTTGAGTAAAGCAATTCGCAACTTGCTGTTTAAAACACGCTACCACTATTCGCGACTACACGTGTAGTCGCCAAAGCCTCACACGTAGTCGTTAAAAATGACTACTAACGACTACATTTAGTAGTCGTTAAAAAGTCCAACCTCTAGCGACTAGAGGTTGTCGGTGGGAAAATAATTAAAAAATATAAAAACCCACTAACGACTACTTACTAAGTACTAACGACTAAATCATGTAGTCGTTAAAAGCAAACATTACTAACGACTACTGTGTAGTCGATAAACATACCATGTAGTCGTTAAATATATATAGTCGCTAGTGGTGCTAGTCTTTAGCGACTACAAAGCGTAGTCGCGAGAAGTTTAGTCGCTAGAGGCTTGTGCGGTAGTAGTGTTAGCCATCTCATATAATACCTTAATCCATCATTACAAATCCTCAAAACATCAAATTTCAAAACTCTTCTCTAGTTTTTGATTATTTGAAGTTTTGAGTTTGGGGCTCATTGAGATGACGAAGATTGGGAGGGCAAGAATACCATGAAGAGGAAGAAGAAGTTGGAGAACCTCTTATTACTTTTTGTGTTGAGAAAGAATGGAAATTTTGGAGGATAATTATGAAGAGATGTTGACTACCATAGGAAAAGTCACAAAAGAGTTGGAGTTCATGCAAAACATATTACGTGGAGTGAGCAATGTTCAACATGCCACCTACGCAACAAGAGGAGCTCAACCTACATGCAGCCATGGAAACCAGCTTCGTGCTGGTTCAGATACGTTTTCCTATCCTTTTCTCATTTGTTTTATTAGTTTATTTGTTTTATTGAGTCTTTTTTGAGTTGTGGGGACACGACTCATTTTTTAGTTTGGGGTGGGGTTCGTTGCCTCATCCCAATTTTGTGTGTTTTACATGCTTTCAATAAAATTTATTTAAGAGTTGCGTTGATTGTTGAATATTTTAAATGTCCCCATCAAGCATGCTTTTCATGAATTTATGATAGAAAATAGTTGACTTTAGGAGTTAGTGTAAAATGCACTTTGATTGTATCCAAATATGAGGTAATTGATAGGAAGAATAAATGAACAATGGAAAAGAAGTAAACTTGTGCTTAAGGATAAAGAGTGGTTTGTAGAACGTGAGATTTGAATGAGTAGAGAACCCACTTACGTATGAACTAGAGGCAAGCTGTGTAAATAGGAAGATGATAGAGGCAGTTCTTTGTTAGCCCTTTGAATCCTTTTTGGCCTTTTATCCCTGAATTAATTATATCCATCTTAGCAAAAAAAAACCTATTTTTGTCGCCACATTATAAGTCAATATCCCTTTAGTTCATTAGGCATTTCCATATTACCCGCACTTGAATACCGATCCTGAGATTTCTTGTCTTGAGCTTGAGTTTGGGATGGTGGGTCTACTATTATGGGAATTTACATTGGGTTGCGATTTTTGAAACTTATCAATTGTGCTCTGTTTTATATTTTGATGATAATCCACAATGATTATATTGTAACCCTTTGTCGGGGTAAGAGTAAATGAAAAAAGGATATGAAAAGTTATGAAAAGAAAAAAAATTAAAAGAAAAAATAGCATGATATCTCAACATCAAAAAAGGAGTCATAGCTATACAAAAGAAAAGAAAAAAAGAAATTTCATATGAAAATAATATATATTTGGATGACAAAGAGGAAATTTTTATGTGATCATCTTTAGTGCTTATTGGGTTAATCCGGGGACGCTAAATTAGCGCGTCAAATGGGTTGAGTGAGAACAATATTTGAGTGTAAACTCAAGCTCTTGGAAAGTTTGTTGATGGTAAGTGAGGAGAGAGACAAAAGTTCACTTTAAATTTACCAAATATACATATCATACCGTCCCTAAGCCTACGATAAAACCATAAAGACCTCGTGATTCCTAGATACATAGTGAGTCTGTGATTTAGCTAATAGGGTTCAAAGCAAGTAAGGATCGATGAATACCCTATAGCCACCATCTTGAGATAAGTACAAGCGTAACCTTCTAGCATTGTGAAATTAATTCTGGATTGATATTATTTTGTGTTTTATTTTGCATAATATGTGTATGCGTGTATGAATTCCTAGATCATACTAAATGAGATATTTTTTAAGTTGTGCTTTGGGAATATTTACTAGATTCTGCCTTCTGCATTCACCTAAAAAGGCCTTTGTTTTTATTTTACTTTGTCGGGACAACAAAGGTCTGAGGTTGGGGTCTTGATGTCTTCCTATTTGTTCTAAATATTAGCCATTAGGAGACATCATTTTAGGTGAATACTTGACTTATATGATAGACTTTTATGCTTATTTCGTCATATTACACTTTACCCCTTGGAATTAGACTATTTATAATTTTAGAGTTTTTGTGCGTTAATTTGGTTATTTTTAGTGCAAAGTTAGTAGGTTCGTGAATTTCATGGAAAACCAATACAAGGAGGAGAAGTGAGAATTAAAGTTTAAGATCATTTTTAGTGTGTTAGGAAGTATTTTATACGATTTTCTAATTTTAGAGTGCACTTTCTTATTTCTAGTCTTGATTTATCGATTTATTAATTTTTAAAGTATATGCGGTTTAATTATTTATTTATTTTGAAGCTTTAAAGATTTATGATAATTAATTTGAAACCAATTCAAGTCTAAGAAGTAAAGGAAAGAAGCTATACATGGAAATTGGAAGATTAAGGAAGGAAATATGCAAAGAAGGAAAATATAAAGCTGCCAAATAAATCTGAAATTCCAGCCATGTTCACAGATGAGCTCACTCAAGATTGGCTAGGAATTTGGAAGAATGGTCTGGACCAATGGATAGATATTTCTGAGGCAAGTGATTTGGATATAAAGAATGCGTCAAACGGATAAGTATTAAAGGAGATATGATCAAAACAAATCAGCAACAGAATCTTACTTTCCCTATATTTTAGGGCTGTGAATTAAAGAGTCCTTTCCTTGCCTTCCACTCCAAGTAAAAAAAATTAGGGTTTCCTAGCACCTATAATTACACCCCTTAGACCTTATTATTCCGTACCTCTCAATTATTCTTCACATTAAAACATCCTTAGAGAGAGAGTCAAACACTTTAGAGAATTACACAAGAGGCTTAAGGTTTTCAAGTCAGAGCAAGAAGAATTATGTTCTTCCATCAACAGTCATCCAACCCTTTAGGTTATCAATTTATTTTCTGTACTTGAATATTAATTCCTTTTATTTATTTTCAGTTTTTAATCCTGTTATGAACTAATTTCTTTAATACTTGAGAATCGCTATATGGGTTGAACCCAATTCTATTTAATTTATGTTTTCAGAATTTGGGATTTAATGGTTTAAATTAGACTAGGTATTTTGTGTTGACTATTATTCTTTTTTAATTACTAATTTTGAAGTCATGAATCAAACTTAGCCCATAGTAATTAAGCTATTCACTTTGGTGCGGAAGTTATCGCCTTGACGGGGGGTTTAATTACAAACTTAGATAATAGACGCGTAGTATTCGTTATTGACCCTGATGGGCTTAACTAACCATGCAGTCAATGAGGTAAATTATTATTCATCTGAAAGTAGCTTATAATCACCCTAACGGGGTTTGTAATACCGTACGATAGCTCCTATGTCCACCCTGACGGGGGTTAGGAGATATTAGATTCCCGATTACCATAATAATACTAGTTTAGCCCATAAACATAAGCATTAATTAGATAGGTTAGTTGAAACCCTTGCGAGGATCAAGTACTCTTTCTCTTCTGAAGTCTAATTCTTATTTATTTGCTTTAGTTTATTTTAGTAATTTATTTTCTTGCATATTAAATTCAAAACCAAAACAAAAAATCTTTATTTTATTTTTCTGTTAAGCAATTACTACTAATATCTGATTAATATCTGAGTTGTTCCTAATCTGTCCCTGAGAACGAAACCTGATTTATTGGATATTACTTGGACAACCGTGCACTTGCGGTATCGTGGTTCCTTTATTTTCATCACTTAATTTTATAACACACCAGGACCCACCAATAAATACGATGGATCATGGTAAGATAAAACGAGTTCAAGCTTAGAGCTATTTGTCGAGATGCAAACCCTTGTGCTGATTGGTTAGCTCGTTCTGGTGAAGCAGATTGATAGCTATATGTCACATAGGGATCCGCCGAAAAGAATTTGGAAGTGTCTCACGGGTGATCGTATGGGTTGGAAGATGCCTAGGGTTGTATTTAGTCCCAGGCTTTTCGATGATATCTTAGCTTAGATTTCACGATCCAGATGGAGCTCCATGTGACAAAAAAACATTTTTTGGACTAGAAGGAGCATATTCTAAAGATGTGGCACTTTCAAATGTTACCCCAACATTCAAACTAACTATATTTTTAGCACCATTAGAAATGTTCACATTTCAACAACGATAGCGTTACCCAAAATATTATCTACCTCAACATTTAATCCAACCCTTGACTCTTAAGTATCATTAACGTCTTCACCCTACAAATAAAGTATTCAAATTTAACTTGGGAATATAGAATATTTATTATGAATAACGTAAATAAAAAAAATAATTTTTTTACCTTATTTAGCTTGCAATCTGGATGTACTGGATTTTTGCATTGTGACATGTTATGCCCTTGTTTTAGACACCTCATGCAAGTAATGTTTTAACTCTTTTCTTGTTGATATTGGTTGTTCATATTCACTCCTATGTCTTTGCTTCTTTGTCCTACCTGCCCTTTTCTTGTATAGCGATGGACCAAACTTGTCTCCATCACTAACAATATAGTCTTGTGGGCCGGGAACTGGGTGAATGATACTACTGTATGCACAAATATACATTTCTTTATGATAACAAGCATTAATGTGATCCTCCAACTTTTCCCATACCTTATAATACATGTAAAATCATGACCACATGGGTAACCACGTAATCGGAAAGTCCACAAGTGCAAACATTTTTATTCAGATTCACTACATGTTCAGTGACATCTTGATATACTTCATATTCCTCATCACCAGTAAACAAAGGGGACCAACCTACTGTAAAAGTTCGAATATTCTCAATTTTCTTCATAATGTTTGGACAAATAATTCCTTTAAACTTCGAAATACCTCCTTATTTAATCTCAAATCTACTCATTAGTTTTCCCTTAATAATCTCCATCATAGTAATTATTGGCTTATCCCTAGTCTCCAAGATATATGCATTGAATGACTCACATATGTTATTTGTGAGTGCATCACACTTAGAATAGGTGGGAAAGTGTGATTAAGCCCAATGCTCAGCCAGTACATTTGTCAACCATTCCCATGGGATTTCTTTTCCATCTGCTCCCTTTGGATACATTTCTTTAATAATGCTCATTGTTCTAGAATGTGATTTTATGTTTGCCATTAAAGCTTCCTTCCAGAAGAGTACTTTTAGACCCAATTGAGGAAACTTTTTCTTAAAATTCATATACATATGTCTTAAGCAGAATCTATGACGCACACCAGGATATTCATCTCTAAATACATCCAACAATCTCTTTTTTTCTGTCACTCACGTAACACCACCCCTTCTCAGATGAATGACCAATTACCTCATGCAACCTGCTTAGAAACCATTGCCATGTGTTTCTCTTTTCAATGGGTACTACTCTAATAGCAATATGGAACTTGTTGTTGTTCCAATCTCTTCCTATGGCGCACAACAACTAACCACCATATTTGTGTTTCAGAATACACCCATCCAGGCCTATAAATGGCCTACAACTTGCTCAAATCCATTAATCATCACAGCAAACGAGAAAAATATGCACTCAAAGGTAGGTTCGAGCCTATCCCTATTAACTGTAATCAAAAGTGTTGATCCTGGGTTATACTTTAACACTGTTGCTGCATAATCTCTTAGGTTGTAGTAATATTGAGATGCATCCCCCTCAATAATTGTCAAAGCTTATTTTTTATCTCTTATAGCCGTGTATCTTGTCACATTAACTTGACAATGTGAGTGAATTTCCACAATGATGTTACAGGTTGACTTAGTTGATGCTTTCTCACATAGCTTAACAATATTTGGGCCAAATACTTGTAGGTTTACAATTTATTTTTCATGACATGTGTACACTTATCATGTTCCCCCTTCATTGTCTTAACTTTAGTGCCACCTTGAATTGGGCCCGCATGTAGCTTTCTCACATAGCTTAACAATATTTGGGCCAAATACTTGTAGGTTTACAATTTATTTTTCATGACATGTGTACACTTATCATGTTCCCCCTTCATTGTCTTAACTTGACAAGTAGTGCCACCTTGAATTAGGCCCACATGTAGCCTCCTGGAACAATGAGTTCCTTTGCATGTTACAATTATTCTTCCTAGTTTATTCTTCAACCATTTTAACTCAAATCCATGCCTAACTGTGTAATCAATCAAGACCTTCTTGTATTGAATCCTATCTCTAAACTTTGAACCACCCACATACTCAAACACATCCATAATTTCATCAAATTCTTCAAATATCATCTTGTCATCATCACCTTCTTCAGTGACTTCCTCAATGCCACTGTCTAACTCATGATCATCACTGTACCAACATTCCTGACTTCTATCGGTTTTTTTTCCTTTTTTTGCTCAACATTTAATTGCACCTTTTTAACTTTAAACTTTGTGTTTATGTGTTTTTTTAGAAAATTGTAGATCTTCTTCTTGCTCAAATTTTGAAATCTTTCTTCAACTATATCATCAACATCTGGATGATCATAATCTTCCATATCTTCCACCTCTCATGAAACTGTATCAGATACATTTCCATCTTTCACATCTAAAACAAAAGAAAATTAATATAATTAGTTCAAAACAAAATCAGAGAAATTTGATATCATCATATCCTTACCTCATATTCTCTTATTCTGTGAAAAAATTATTCACTTACTCTTTCAAAAAATAAGTATAAAAAAAGCTTCAAAAGATCTAACTCCTTCATAATATTTAAGTAAATAGAGGCTACAAAATTGATGAAGCATAAAATTTTAATTTCTACTAACTAAATTGTAATTTTCATACTTAATTGAATTTTTTAAATTTAATAAAAAATACAGACACTTCAAGCATTTTTACTGATATATAATGAAAACAAGTTAATATAAAGAACTTTAATTTAAAATAATTAGTAATAGTCAAATATTAAGAATTTGTATGCGTGTTAGAGGTTCGTACCTCAGTTTCTTTAATTATTAGAAAAAATAATATCTTCAATCCTTATTCATGTTCCACAAATTTGAAATAAGATTTGTATTATAATCTGATAACATGCCACAGCTGACAAAGAAAAAAAGAAAGGCACACAGGCCACAATTGACAAAGAAAAAAAAAAACAACCCTTATATACTTTATACATGTTAGAACACAAAAAAAGTACTTTATTTAATGAGCTGGAGTTTATATGAACCTTTCAGCTTTTTTCATCAATATTTTATCAAACATATATATTTATTGTAGGTACATAATTGCAGATCCTAATCGTATATTACTTTAATTAATTGCACTATAGGTCCCTATATCTAGCAAACGTTTGTTTGAAATTTTTTATGTTTTGATTCATTTAGAAGTTTAGGGAACCAAGATTTTATTCAGTTTAGGTCTCTGACTATAGCCTCCCTCCGCATTATAGTTAATTACAAATATACAATTTTGCGGTTGAAAATAAAATTGAAATATAAAGATTTATGCAAATATTATTAATTCTTGTATAGGTTTTGTGATATTGTGTGATGAGGACCCTCCGCATTATAGTTAATTACAAATATACAATTTTGCGGTTGAAAATAAAATTGAAATATAAAGATTTATGCAAATATTATTAATTCTTGTATAGGTTTTGTGATATTGTGTGATGAGGACCGATCACGGTCTTGGGTCCAATTAACCTTTTTTGGAAGAAATCAGTATTCTAGAATACCCATCTTCTTTGGAGTTAATTACGATCTGAAAACCCCTGTTCATAAATGCTCTACCTTTTTACCTAAGTGTGACAGAATGCGCACACCCTGTAACTTCGTAAGTGATATATTTCGAAATTCATTTCCTTTTCTAGGAGGGGATACCGGGTTTCGCAGAGTTATGCTCAAAAGGTTCTATACGTGCATCATCATAAACGCAATAATAAGTACTGTGCGCTATCATGATACCCTGTGACAAAATTTTGACCAAAATTTAAGCTTTTTATGATATTTCGTATTTATATTTTGTTAATTTTATTTGGGTTCTAATCGTACACACTTGTATTTTACTTATTTGCAACACTTAGAAGAAAAGAAGAAAAAGATAGAGAGATGATCTTTGATGCTTTAAATATATTGGTTTAGAAATCCGAGGGCACATTAATACCATTTCTTAATCAACACTGAAGGTGAAGATGTTTTTGATTTTGTCTTTACTAGCAAAGTTTGCCACTTAAAGGTTGTCAAACAAGATATACCCCCGTGTTAGGTAAATTGGCGAACTACGCCTATGTGTTATGTAAAATGGGGTGAATTTTTCTATATTGTTTCAGTACTTTTGTTCTTGATAATCTTGGTCTTTCATTTCTTATTAACGCTATCCCAGTCCCCCTCATATTAAAGCACTACATTCTTCTAATCAATCCTTTTTAGTTCTCTAATACAAGGAGTATGATGTTCTGACGAATGAAATACTGACCAAGATTATCAAGAAATAAATTACTTAATATATATGGTGAGAGATTATTGGAAGCTTATTCAACACAGTCAAATCGCTTGGTCTTATATATACTATGTATATAATGATTCATCTCATTTAGACATTTCCACATCTCTAATTACTAAATTTTTTTGTAAGTTTAATATACAGTGTATGTAAATTAATACCTGAAGACTGAGTTTGGCCGTGAGAAAATATGGGTATCAGAATTTAGGAATCAATTGACTTTTGTTGTTGTATTAATTACATATAATGTACATGTTTTAGTATACAATATATTTAGTGAACTGAGCATGCGAACTGTGATGTGTAATGGGTTTATTAAACTCTTGCTCTATCTTATTTTGGTGTTATTATAACTTAGATTCAAACTTACAATATTTACTTAGTAGAGTAGTTCATCCGGTTACATTTTGACTGAGCATCAATGAGGTATTGTGTAGAGTAGTTCCTCTGGTACTGAAAGAATGTTTGTCGCCTCGAGATATATTAAAGTCGATGTATCATCTGAATTATACGTATGTACTATTTGAAGAAAAAATGTGGAAACTAAAGGAAGTGGTGCGACCTAGGATTGTACAGAGGAGAGGCTTGAAATGTCGCTTGAGTATGTTCCAATTGAATTTAATCATGTCAAATGTAATGGTGAATTTGCGGGTTGGGTTATGTGTGGTTTTGAATACCTGAGACGGATTCAATAATATTACATGCTATCTCGAGAATTATTAACCTACAATATTATATAATATAAAGATATTATATTTTAATAGTAACATTATTTTTATCTTAAGAAATTCGTAAGAGAAGTTATGAAAAATGGCAAGAACATATACTTTGTTAAATCCACAATGACATATGAGATTGATGAAAAGAGAGCTTCTGGTTAAAGCTTCAAATAGACATGTTGAGAAAGACATACGCATGTAAGAATTAGGCAGTAGTAATCTTTGACCAATCATATGATTTCTAATTCCTCATTTTTTCTCTCTTCTATGATTGGTAAATATAAATGGCGATACATTGGGTGATTTGATTTGGAGTAATATCCAGCATTACTCTTTTGAATTTATATGAATTACTAGGGGTTTACAAAGATTTAGAAAAAATATTGTGTACAGTGGTCATAATATAATGACAATGGTGATGCATCACAGTTTCTTCATGATGTTAAGAAATTTATATATTGATTTAATATAGGTTTGTTTGATCCGAATTTGCTTCAAGTTCGTAAAAAATCTGCCAAAACCTCGTAAGTAAAATCCAATCAAAATTCTATAAATCAATTTTAAAAATAGAGACCCATTTAGATGGGTCCGAAAAATTCTCGGGTTTCGGCCATGTGCACATCCCCATTGTATACTAACCTTTGATATATTATACTCCCTCTATCCCAAAAATTATGTCCACTTCCTAAATATATTGTTTCAAAAATATTGTTCACGTAGAATTTCAAGACACTTTATTTCACCTTTTTCACTATTACCCTTATTAAAATATTAAAATTTATGTTTCCGATGACTACTTAATATATCAAGATATTTTATGAGGGGTGTTTTAGTAATTGTGAATGTAGTAATTGTGTTTGTTAATTGCATGGATAAGTTGTTGTTTACGTTAGGTTCCACTTGCTTAATGTTGGGTGGAGGCGGTGGTCGATGTCTCTTGATTGCTGTTTGTGATTCTCGTTCGACTCTTCCCGGTTGAGGGTTAGTTTGGCCATTTCTGGTCATTCCTAGTAAAGAAAGTCTAAATTAGCCAATGTTGAATGAAAGGAAGTTACTATAGATAGTAAAGCTTGCTTCAAATTAATAACTACGACGAAGTTGAATGTTACCACGGTGGTCGAGTTTCTCCCTATAAATAGTAAAACATTGTTCGTGTCCAAGGACACGACGTAGTGAGGACACAACGTCCAATGAAAATATGTAAATTTTTTGTTTAATATTAAAAATCTGTCAATAAACACCTACTATTTTGTAAAAATGTGTGTGTAACCACTGATTTTAAAGATAAATTTTTTTGACCTTATGAATATTTTATAATTATCTACTCTTTTTATAAGTTTTCCCTGACTTTGAAAATAATACTTTTTTGACTCTATAATTTTTTTATTATTGCCAACGTTGAATATAATTTTTTTTAAATTTTATTTTATTATTATATAGTATTTCAATAAGTTTGCCACAATTTTGAAAATAATGTATTTTGACCCTTTTATAAAAAATATTATTACATAGTGAGTTATTAAGTCAAGTGAGTGACCCCCGTGACTTTGAAAATAATGTTTTTAACACTATAATTTTAGTATTATTATTACTATTTTTTAAAAATAAATTACATTTTTGTCTCTTTCAAAGGATCTGCAAGTTCATCAATTTTTTATTTGATTGTACAACCTTTAATACTTTTAGTAACATTCAAAAATTATTTCTGTTTAACTTTCTTAACATACATATATTAGAAAATACTATATCTAGCCAACACTTTCTTTACCAAAATTATATTGTTACTTTTGTTAACAAATTATCTTTATTCTTAACATGGACCTCACATCTGGATTTGGATCCTCGACTAACTTGATTCCTATACTAACTCTACTAACTCCAATCACAATTAAGTCATTGGTTTTTAGCATTTTCTTTATTTATAATTGAGTTACAATGTGAGATATAATAGGAAGAGAGAGAAATAAATTATAAATAGATAATGCTAAAAACTAATTACTTAATTGTGATTGGTGTTAGTAGAGTTTGTATAGGAATCAAGTTAGTAGAGGATCCAAATCCCTCAGATCTCTATCAATAAGCCTTTCTCTTAAACACTGTTCTCATTCCTGACATTCCAAATCTGTTACAAATTAAATAAGGAATAATAAAATAAGTGATTTGATATGATATAAGGAACCACAATAATGAGAACATCTATCAAAATGAATGCATTCATTAAGAAGAGAAACGAAAATGAGAAAAGATAAAAAAATACATTCATATCAGAGATTTAATGAATCATGTTTGGTATTTTTGTGCGATTTAAAGCATCATGTTTGATATTTTTGTGCAAACAAAAATTAAGAATGAATTAGCAATATTTACCACCATAACACTGGAATTAAGCTTTTTAATGATTACTATACTTAAAGATTCCTATAGTAATAATTGACTTATTAGGTGACATCGATCTTCTCATCAGACTCAAAAGAAGCAATGACTTCGAAACAATTAACACCGCTTCATAATTCCATAATTCAATAACATTATGAATGATTTTCCATTTAAATCAATAAGGTTCTTCAATTCTTAAATGAGCATCTCCTCTTTCAGTCTTGTTTACATAATGGGCAAGTGTTTTCTATACAAATGTTAGACTATAACACATATAAGTAGTCTAAAGTAGTAACTCAAAAACCTAAGAAAAGAATCAAATAAAAAATCAAACGAAATGAAAAATAAGATTTGCATTTGCAAAAAAAGGAAAACGTTTTACTCATTGTAAAATTCATCAAATAGGGAAGATGTGTGGCAAAAAGAACTGCAAAATAACCCTAGCCAATAAAAAATAAATGTTAGACAACCAATTTTTCTAAATATCTGCATGAACATATGACTAACAAATTTTTTTTTATTATTATAAACCTTAATTTTAGCCAACACAATCTTGAAGTTATCAAATTTCATTCAAAAAAGTATTTTTCTCTTAAACAATCAACTTCCCGCTCAATGAACTGTTTTTTCACTTGGTCTTAACATCTGCAAACATATCACAAACTTTAAACATAATTCTCAATGTAAAAAGATAATTAATAAGTAAGCTGCACCAACTTATTACTAAAAATCAACTTATATTTTTATTGTTTTCCCTAAATACAAAACATCAAATAAATTTATATTAGAACTCAATAACATCACAAAATTTTCTCCATTAAAATAATAAGTTTCTTCAATTCTGAGTGAGCATCTTCTATTTCAGTCTTGTTTACATAATTTGCACGTGTTTTCCATACAATTATGAACACATATAAATAGTCTAAAGTATTAGCTTAAAACCCCCAAGCAAAGGATCATATAAAAAAATCAACAGAAATGAAAAAAAAATGGGATTTTGATATGCAAAAAAAATGCTTTAATCATATTGTAAAACTTATCATATGGAGAAGATTTGTAGCAAAAATAACAACCTTCTGTAAAAGAACCCTTGACCAATACAAAATAAACGTTAGACAAAAAATTTTCCTATATCTCTTGCGTAAACATATGAATAATTTTTTTTATTACAAACCTTGATTTTAGTCAACATAATCTTTAAGTTATCAAAGTCATCCAAAATAGATTTTTTCTTTTGAACAATCAGGTTCCTACTCAATGAACAGTTTTTCCACTTGGTCATAACATCTGCAAACATATTACATAATTTAATCACATTTTTCAATGTCAAAAGATAATTAATAGTTAAACTACACAAACTTATTACTTACATAAACTTATTTCATCATTATTTCCCATGAATACGAAGCACCAAATAAATTTATATTATTAGTTACCTATCAACCTATCATCAGAAGATACAAGAAATCTACTTACCAGGAGCTTGGAGCTTTCACTTGGTCATTGGTTCCCCTGAATACAAAAGACCAAATAAACATATTTATATATATCACATATTATTTAAGTATTAAGTTATAGATACATTAGAAGCAAGGGATTTCTAATATTTCACAAGCAAATAGACAAATTGTGCGCCTGATATGTATAGACACAGTCTACATGTATGCAAAATAAAAAAATATTTTTTGGTTTCAAAAGGTTATAATTAGCAAAAATTTGCATCTTTGGTGTCCAAATTTATTAAAATAACAAAATATTCCTCTATTTTGAAAAACTTTGTCCAATTCACAACATATTCATACACCCACACTTATAATATTAACAAGTTATATATACATCCACACTTATATGGATGAATATACACACAGATTTATATAAAATATTCATATATAGATCCACTGCTGGAAATTATACGCAAAAACATTTTAGAAAATTAAAAATGAAATTACTAAAGATACAAAAGCAAAATATTATACTAGATAGAGCATGTGGAAGAGCTTTCGATGAAAACTTAGCTGCAAACTATGTTGTAGAAATCGCCGTCAAAACGTTAACTCCGCCCTTAGCCAATTACGCCTAGTAAAAATTCTAGACATTTTTTCCTAGCGCCTTAGTCGCCGTGGAAGAGGCGCCTAGCCGTCATAGGCACTGATTAATGGCAAAAACTTATCCGCATAGTCTTTCTTTTCATTTAATTTTTCTCGAGAATTTTTGAATTGATATTATAACTCATATTTTAGCATTTTTATATTTACTATAGTATTGTAAGATGAATTTTATGACTTAAATAGTTAAAGTTGTTAATATTACTATGTAGATATTACTAGATATACAAAATTACACAATGAGATTCAAAACCGTATATTCACGTCAAGGCCTCGTGTAATATCGCCTTGGAACTAGGCCCGAGTCGACTGCCTAGGCCGTGAAACCTGTTGGAATTATGTCCTAGCCCCGATCGTCTTGTAATGAATTGAACACAAGTGCAACTGTACACGATAATAGTAATCACTACAGTATTGATTAAAGAAATTGTTTCCTTGAATCTATGGCAAAATTTTATGATTATGGTATTCATCTACATAATACAAAGGCAAATTCTTGATTAATTTACGAACCAGATATCACAAGGTGTTATGATAATGAGAATCTTGCTACTAGGACTTAATCTAAACTTGTTCTTAATCGTAGGATTACCAAGTTAGGACCTCGATGATCCGGTTAGATTAATATGTAGCTAACAAGTATTTACTGGATAAATATTGGTAGTTCTCGTTTACCGAGTTAGGTGCATAGATAATGCACATAGAGATATGATTATCGAACCGACTAAAACTAGAGATTCCTAATGGTTAATTACCTTGAACTGTCAAGTAGGTTAATATCTATAAGGATTTTTATACTTGTAATCCTTTGACCTGAGATCATCACTATAGTTGTGTATGTGCTTGTTATGTTTTGATATTGGACTACTAGTGTGTCATAATGCTACTCGAAGGGATATTGGACGTAGCTAAGTATATATGTTCCTAGGGATGAGTCAAGATTGAATCTATCAACACTAAGTAAAGAGTTTGAGCTCTACGGTGTCATAATATTATAACGATTGTATCGAATCCTTTGCCAAGGTAATAGAATGAATGAAGAAAGGAGTTTCTTAGGTCATTTGTCAATCGTTGATAATCGACGTGTGAAAGTCCTTAGAGGTGGGGGGGGGGGTGGATAGGATTACTAATAAGATTAATTCCTAATTAAAAATCTTTTGGACAATTATAAGTTTAAGAGAAAACTTCTAAGTCAACTAATATATCAAACACTTATGGGATCATGCAAAGGATAAGTAAGAGGTTCGATATATAAGTTTAACAAGTAAAACGAGTTTCTATTCTCTTACTACTCTAGATGGCAATAGGTAGATTAGCTAGGTAAACATTATTACGATATTTATACTAGCATGTAATCAAACATATAAAGTGCGGAAAGTAAATAGAGTAGGGATAGAAAGTACATAACGATGTATAGTGGTTCGGTTTCCCTACATCCACTTCCTAAGGAAGCCTCCTTAGGATTTCAAGCTTTTCACTAAGCTCCCGTGTCTCTCTTAACCGGGTCGAGAACACAATAACCCTTACAACCTCTTCGATAACACGAAGGACAACCTCTTCGAAACCACGAAGGAAACTCTTGTGTAATCACAACACAAGGACACCGAGTATACTCCCGATACTCTAATTCTCTCTTAATCTATCTATTACAAGAACTCGACTTAAGAGGATAAATACAAAGTTTTTAAAGGGTGAAACAACTTTGCTAAATAATCTCCTAAAGAGTAGATATAACTATAAGCATGTAAACTCCTCTTGAGTAGATAATAACTTTGAAGCTCCTTTTGATTTACTCCTTGAATGAGTAGATATGACAAGTTGATTGATCAAGCTTGGATTGATTCTATGTTAGCTTGAGACCTCTAATTGATGTGTAAGAATGATTAGAATTGGATTGGTAATAGGTAGTTTCTTGAATGTGATAAAGCTCCCTTTTATAGGCATTTCTGACCTCTGGGCGGTATACCGGTGAATTGGGCGGTATACCGGTGATGCTTGTCTTCTAGTCAACGGGAAAATCCACGTGGCTTGTGACCGTTAGGCAACGGCTCTTTCCCGGCGGTATACCGGTCATTTGGGCGGTATGCCCGCCCACCAATTTAGTTTCCTTGAAAAATTAAGTTAAACACAAGGAGAAATAGTGTTAAGTTAGGGCAAGTGTAAAGCACTATTTCGGGGGTAATTAAAACACGATTTGGCAAATATTAAAACAAGATTAAAAGGACGTTAGGCCAACAATCTCCCCCTTTTTGATGTTTGACAAATCGAAAACACAAGTTTGTCAATAAAGAGTTTTTAACAATGAAAACCTTTACATGAGTTATCGATTGGTAAATGGAGTAACTCCCCCTTACTCTATGCATAAGGTATTTTTATAAAACGGTTCCGTGAAACAATTCATTTAAAAAAACTCCCCCTTACACAAGGCATAATAACAACGCAAAATTGTGTTCAAAGATACTTTATGGTTTATAAAACATTTAAGTTTGTATCTTTGATCTTTCTCCCCCTTTGTCAACAACAAAAAGAATTAGTGAATAATTTAGAAGAAAAGTCTCTTAGGGGTGAAAGCGTAATTTTTCAAAATTTGAGGGACTTAGTTGTAAAAGTTTAAATGTTGAGAGACATAAGCACCATTTTTCAAATTTTAAAGAAAGGAATTTTGACCATCATTTTTAAAGGAAATGTGAGGTCAAATAAAATATCACCAAGGGGCCTTTGTGCCATTTTTAAAAAAATGTAGGGGCTATAAAAAGCAATTTTTAACACAATTAGAAACTTGAAAGCACCTACATTACCAAGAAAATGTAAGCAATATAAATATCACAATACACTAAGAGATAATATGGAGGAGCATTTATCCAACAAGGAGGATTAATCTAGCAAGATTTCCTATAAAAGGTAAGCAAGATTAGTGACGAGTAATAAGTAGCATAACTAACGGGAATAGCAAATGAAATGTTAGCAACAATATCACAATAGATAAAATCCGAAAAACACAATTTAAACAACTAATAAAAACAACCAAATATCCATAACAAGATTAAAGTCATCCAAAACAACTAATTATCCAAAGCATAATGAAAGAAACCCAAATATTCCAAAATCCAACAATTACATAACCTAAAAGATAGCAAACGATAGTTCATGCTTAAAACCAAACAAGATTAAAACTAGAAACAAAATAGGATAATATGAATATTAAAAGCACCCAACAATAACAATTAACGATTATCCCGAGGAGAGCGGCTTCTAGAACGGCGGTGGGCATGTGATACATCATCTTTAATGCATGAAACATCTCGAGCAAGATTCTCCAATTTTCCTTCAAACACCTCAAATTTTCTTTCCACAAAATTGATAAAACGGCTAAGTGTAGCTTCAATCCGAGAGATATTAAAGGAATCCTCATGTATGGGTTGGTTATGAGTAGGCTCAATATGGATAGGAGAGGCCGGAATAGGTGGACCCGTGACACGCGAAGAGGATGAAAGGATATTAGAGATAGTATCTCGATCCCCAAAGTTATTGACATGATTTTCCGGAATATATTCATCATTGTAAATCACAAACTTCATTTTTCTAACGGCTTTGTAGTTTATGACCCAATTTGAGTTGAAGCTTTTTGAAAGAGAATTTTCGAGTTTAAAACCAAGGTGATTGAAAATAGTGGAATGAGCTAAACCATAGGGGACACTATTGGTGTTAAGAAAAGCATGATTCATCATTTTGATCATGATAGCGGGAAAATTGATAGGCCCATTGTGATAAATACGATAAAGAATGTAAGCTTCATAAGGAGATATAGTAGCATCGTGTTTGTTTTTGCAAAATAAACCATTTAGGACAATTTTGTAAGCAATTTGAAAATCGGGTGTGAAATCATATGACCTCCAATGTTTAGACTCGGGATTAATTGAGGCCGGATTAACTAAATGGGATTCCATAAAGGCTTCAACAAGAGGGATAGTAGTTATATCAAGAACACCCCAATTAATATTCCAAAAAGAGCTAAAACCCGAAGTTTTAAGATTAAAAACGAAGCTAAGAAGGGTTTCATCAATTTTTACAATTTTTCCATTGATTTTAGACGAAATGAAATTCCTATCACAATTATATTGGAAGTTTTTGTAGAATTCTTGACAAAAACTAGTAGCATATTTGATTCAATTGAAAGGAAAGGAACAAACCCTTGTGAATCAAGATGAGTAAAGAAGCTATTACCGGAGGGGAAAGCGGAGGATTCAACCTTTCTATCCGGTTGAATATCGAAAGGCTTATTGAGGAGGGGGAATAAAGTTCCAACTACTATTGTAGGATTTTCAACCTCTAGGGATAGGTTGATGTATTTTTGTAACTTGCTACTTTATCTTTATATTCAAGCTTTATTTCGACAAAAAAAAAGAATATCGAAAGGCTTTGAAGGTGGAGGAGGATTAGAGGAGCTTCCGGTCTTCTTTCTTGTAGAGGATGAAGAGGCTTCTTTCCTTGGACCCATAGCAAAGGATGATGAAGATACTTGAAGGATATGGGTTTTAGAGAAGATTAATGGATGAAGAAGATGGATAATGGCCGATTTGCAGAGAGAATCGTGAAAGAGAGGAAGTTAGGGTTTTAAGAATGAAGAGAAAAGGGTATTAGAAGCTCTTTAAATCGATTTCGTAGCTGCAGAAAAAACCCGACCGGTATGCCGGTCCAGTGAAAGCATGATTCTGTTCAAGCCCGCCGGTATGCCGGCGAAAAGCCCGGTATGCCGCTCAACTCTCGAAAATTGGGATAAAAATATGCTCGAAATTAGCCCGAAACCTCCCCAATAGTTAGATAATGTAAAAATATAGCTGGGGCAATTTTTATATTGAAAACAAGTAAGTAAAAAGGTCTAGAACAATAAAAACAGATAATTTCCTAAGACACCTATACTTTCTAAAAAGTACAAAAAGACCCAAAGAAAAAACTAAGCAATTTTAAGCAAGAAAAGGTCAAGACATGCAAGATATTAGCACATAGAGGATAAAACACATAAACACATAATAAAACACAATCTAAAAAAGAAAAGAAGGAAAGAATTCACCGGATTTTTCTTTTACGAGATTTGAGCGTCTTTTTGTATATCATTTCAATTTATTGACGCTCAACACCTACAATAAAATATTACTATGGTATCCAAGGTGAAATGGATCCGGGAACACGATTAGTACTTTTCACGATCCATGTCGGTTTTTCCCACGAGGGTATCAAAGACCCGTATTCAAGTTGTTTGTGGTAATGACATGTAGAAACATGATGGTCGGGTTTACCACAATAATTACAAGTACTTCTTTTACGAATAGAAATATCACGAGAAGGTTTTGAGCACGAAATTTTCTCATTATTGTGTAAAATCAAATTTTCACTCAAAAATAGTTTTTCTTTAAAAAGATCATTTTCATCAAATGGAGTGACATTTAAATAGGGATGATTTTCTAAAGTTTTAAGAGCAAGGGAAAATGCTTCATCCACTTTTTCAAAACCTTCTATATTTTTCTTCATAGGATGTTGACTTTTATTTGAAGAGAAAATATTTTCAAAACAAGGGTCCTTAGTATTTCCCAAAATATCATCTAAAGTGATACAACAATTAAAACAATTCTTTTGCTCAACTTTAGCCTTTTTCAACATAAGGTTATTCAAATGGATTTGAGAATCAAGAATTTTTAGAAGGGATGAAATATGCCTAATATCATCATAATTATATGGAGGAGACAAAGAGTTAGGATAGATTGCTACCTCATGGTTTGGTTTAGGATTGTCATGAGATTCATCATGGATTAAGCTTTCTTTTTCTTCGTCATTTTCGACAATTCCATATAGAAACTCCAAACGATCCCAAAACTCTTTTGCGGAATTACAATCTAACATTTGTGAGAAAATCTCTTCGGATATTCCACAAATTAGAGTGTACATCGGTTTTGCATTTTGAGTGAGCTTAGCATTATCCTCATCGGTGAGTTCATCATAATCTTTTTCTTCTTAATTTAGCTTAAGAACTCCCGCTTCATTTAACTCCTCTTTATATGGAACGAATGGACCTTCCATAACGATTCTCCATTGATCGGGATCTTCGGCTTTGATAAATTCCTCCATTTTTGTTCTCCAAGCAAAATAGTAAGTTCCTACAAAAAGTGGAGGTCGGGTAGAAGACGACTCTTCCGAAAGATTAAATTTCATATCGTTTACTCTACTAACGATTAAGCTATTCACGTAGAGTTAGGCTCTGATATCAATTGAAAGTCCTAGAGGGGGGGGGGTGAATAGGATTACTAATAAGATTAATGCCTAATTAAAAATCTTTTGGACAATTATAAGTTTAAGAGAAAACTTCTAAGTCAACTAATATATCAAACACTTATGGGATCATGCAAAGGATAAGTAAGAGGTTCGATATATAAGTTTAACAAGTAAAACGAGTTTCTATTCTCTTACTACTCTAGATGGCAATAGGTAGATTAGCTAGGTAAACATTATTACGATATTTATACTAGCATGTAATCAAACATATAAAGTGCGGAAAGTAAATAGAGTAGGGATAGAAAGTACACAACGATGTATAGTGGTTCGGTTTCTCTACATCCACTACCTAAGGAAGCCTCCTTAGGATTTCTAGCTTTTCACTAAGCTCCCGTGTCTCTCTTAACCGGGTCGAGAACACAATAACCCTTACAACCTCTTCGATAACACGAAGGACAACCTCTTCGAAACCACGAAGGAAACTCTTGTGTAATCATAACACAAGGACACCGAGTATACTCCCGATACTCTAATTCTCTCTTAATCTATCTATTACAAGAACTAGACTTAAAAGGATAAATTTAAAGTGTTTAAAGGGTGAAACAACTTTGATAAATAATCTCCTAAAGAGTAGATATAACTATAAGCAAGTAAACTCCTCTTGAGTAGATAATAACTTTGAAGCTCCTTTTGATTTACTCCTTGAATGAGTAGATATGACAAGTTGATTGATCAAGCTTGAATTGATTCTATGTTAGCTTGAGACCTCTAATTGATGTGTAAGAATGATTAGAATTGGATTGGTAAGAGGTAGTTTCTTGAATGTGATAAAGCTCCCTTTTATAGGCATTTCTGACCTCTGGGGGTATACCGGTGAATTGGGCGGTATAACGGCGATGCTTGTCTTCTAGTCAACGGGAAAATCCACGTGGCTTGTGACCGTTAGGCAACGGCTCTTTCCCGGCGGTATACCGGTCATTTGGGCGGTATGCCGGCCCACCAATTTAGTTTCCTTGAAAAATTAAGTTAAACACAAGGAGAAATAGTGTTAAGTTAGGGCAAGTGTAAAGCACTATTTTGGGGGTAATTAAGACACGATTTGGCAAATATTAAAACAAGATTAAAAGGACGTTAGGCCAACAACGTGTAACGTAGTTGATTTTCTAATGAGATTTGACAGTTGTACCATATCCCAGGATGATCCGGAGCAGTAAAGATAGAGGGAATACATGTATGATTCTTCATCGGGTTCTTTGTACACAGTTACTTCACGTTATTCGGTCGTTGGGGAGTATTGTTAGATGCCAACCTCGATTAGTGGTTAATTAAATTAACCACTAACGGTTTAACGATGAGCCCACGTAGTCGCTTACTAACGAGTACATTGTACTTGCTTCATGATGTTAATTAATTTTATTATTAGATAATAAATATTATTTAATTATATACTTGGAATATTGGTATATTAATTTGCTAGCACAAATTAATATTCTAATATAAGACCGATCTAAGGCAAAAGAGAAGAAAAAGGGAAAAAGGTCATAGGTTCGTGGATAGAAACATGGACCTCTAGTATTGTGAAATATGTCAATAACTGCTAGGCTAGTCAAGTATTTTTGTATAATGTAAAATGTCCAAGTCCACTTCAGAAGTGGGTAGTGGCCCAAATTATTAAGATACTTAGTTTTCATTATACGTTCGTGGCTCTTGGCTTTTCCACTTCTTGGCTTTTCATTTTTCCTTCTACTGTTAATATATGTATAATGAGAAATCAATATATATATATATATATATATATGTAACTTCTTTTCAGTTTTTCTCTCTTGAAAAAACATAGTAGATAGAAGGTCTCTCTCCAATCAGAATGGTTCTGAAAGCAAAATCAAACTCGGTGTGCAAAGCGTGGAGACTTCAAATCTTTGAAGCTAGAATTTGACAATTTGATTCTCACACAATGACTTAAGGTATGTAATCATTATTATACTTTGTTTTAAATTCTTAAATCATAACTAGATTATCTATTAGGATGACAATTTCTATTTTCCGCTGTATTATATGTGATAAAATCGTTATTGCTATCCTTCAAGTGTTATCAGAGCCAATTGTTGTGATTTAGGTTTCTAAAACTAGATTATTATTTGATAATATATAGATTATTTGTTAGAATTAATATTAAATTGTTTAATATATAATGCTAAGGTTTGGTCACAATATAATTTTTATTGATTAATTGTAGACCGTAACAGAATATTGTGTGTATTCATTTTTTTGGTTTCGTCTGATACAAGAGAAAACAAAAATCAGGGTAGCATTGATTTTTGTTATTATCGTGTGTTTATCTTAACCTTTTTTCCTGTTAATTTTAATTAATCATCACATTATGATGTGAAGGTAAATATATTTTGGAAAATTGTATATTGAATGTATGGCAGTGGCCATTGGTTATAATATTAATATAATGATATTAAGATTGATTATATAAAACTGCTGCAATTTTTCTTACTTTATGGTATACAACTAGTTATACATAAATAGGTTTCGACATGAAAAAAAAGAGATAATGAAAAGTGTTTCCAGTCTCTAATTTTTGGTTGACCATGAAAAAAGGGAAAAGTGTTTCATGTTTTCTTTTGGTTAAAGATTGTTAAGAAAAGAAAGAAAAATCATTCGCTGTGATGGTCATAGCGGTATGTGGGTTTATTTTATTTTATTGGATAAATCTTCTGTGGTTGTTGTTTTCTTGTTTGGGTTGTAATGTGATGAGTCATATTTGAATGAATTTGTTCATTGAATTGGTCAATAAGAACCGCTATAGACAAATGTTTTTTTTTAATTATTAAATTGTTTGATAAGAAAAAAGTTCCATGTGACCATGCAGCAGAAGTTTAAATGTATTCTTTTTCTATATAAAGCCATAGTGATTAAATCACTTTATTGGGAAAAAAATATCCAAAAAGTTATATTTTTTTTATCATGGATTATATTTCTTTTCACTAAGAGAATATTGTATGAAAAAAATTGTATTTTTGAAATTACAGTTTTCGTTCAATCTCCCAATACGATGGTTTTGGTTTTCATCCCAACTCTTAGATTATAAATCTTAAAGTATTCTTACCTGACATTAAAATTATTGAGTTTCTTACGATGAAATATTAGATAATTCGTGAGACTTGTCCATCGCAAATAGAGTTTCAAATTTGTTAAGTTTACAAGTTTTGATCTGACTACCAGGTGGACTTGTAGTTTGAGTACAAATTATAAAACTCTAGATTGGTTGATAATATGATTAAATTATTAATTTTACGTTTTTAGTCTGGACTACCCAGAGCATGTGAGATTGATAATATTCGATTATAGGATGGATTAACTCAACAAAACTAAATAGAAATGACATGACTACCAGGGGCTAAATAGTTTTAAGTCTCTTATTTTATATGATAAAATAGTTAATGTACCACACTTTGATTATAAATGAACGACCTGACTACCAGGGGGTTCATTCATGTTTTAAAGTTTTCATTATTCACTTTAATTATGCGTGAGAAACGACCTGACTACCAGAGAACTCATTCATGTTTTAAAGTTTCTAATTATATATCTCTTAGATAAGAATCCATATCTTTGACAGTTATATAATAGTGTTCTTAAAGCGTTGTTTCCTATTTCTTCCCTTGATTAGATTTCTCGATATTTCTGCTAAACAACTTCTCAAATCGTCTTAAGTTGGTTGGGTAATATCAAGAATTATGACTACAACTTGAGAGTCTTTCTTATGCACATGAGACTCATTGATATGTTAAATGAACTATTGACTAAATTGTCTCTTGAGGATTTATAGAATGTATATGATGCATGTCTAAAGTAATAAGAACTTAGTAATGGTACTAAGTGTATATTCTTGTATCTATGAGTTATGAAATCCAAAAGACATTTTAAGCATGATATTCCCATGAATCCTTAAATATTTTTAGAAGATATATAAGTAACTTAGTATGACTGGTAGATACCAGTTATCTAATACCAAGAAACAAGGTAAGGGAATTAATTGAAATTGTTTCCGTAATTTCTTGAACTTCTATTAATTACACAAAAGGGTATTGGATACTCGTAGTAGTTTAGAAATATGCAAAAATGTTGCATACTCTAAAGATTAATAGACAAATAAGAATAATAGAACTAAAATTACCATTTTGGTAATGGAGCAATTATTGCAACCACAATTGGTTCAACTAATTCTTTAAAGATGCAAATGGAAAAACATATTGTAAGAAAACTGATTTTTGTTCGTAAACTTGTTTTCGAACAAAAATGATCATTTGATCATAAGATAGTTATGGTGTATTAATGTAATATAAAATGACCAATGGAGTTTTTCATAGTGATGAATTTCACCACATTGGATACTTACAATATGGTGATTTTAATTGCCTAAAGTAACTAAGTAACAGTGTTATAGTTGTTTTTGGTCATAAATCGAAATAGATAATCGTACTAATCAAACCTTATCTTTGGTATTATAGACTAAGTCATAAATTGTGAGAAAAAGTTTACTTGTTTCACAAGGAAGATTTCCTTGAAGAATATGATTTTTACTCATATGAGACTTGTGAGACTTATCTCAATGAAATATGACTAAATCTCATTTTGATGAAAATGGAGACAATGCTAATGAGTTCTTATGTCCACTATATATTGATGTATGTGGTCAGTCTGAACTTTAGCCAAAGATAGATATTCTACTTCATTTCCTTTATTAACTATATAACAAATATAGATGTGTTTACCAAATGTAACACTAATATAAATAATTTAAAATGTTCAAATTACTATTGAGTGAAGTTGAAAGCAAGTATATAAGAGTATGAAGGAAGTAAGATATCAACCTGTAGAGGTGAAAATCTTAGCAATGGTTATAGATTATCTATGACAAAATTAGATTTCGTCTCAGTGAACATATCCTGGAATACCAAGGTTAATGGTGTGTCCGGAAAGAGAAATTGCATTTTATTGGATATAGTTCAATCCATAATAAGGTTCACTTATTTTCGAATATTCTTATGGGGTTATGTTTTAAAGTCAATCGCATACTTATGGAACTCTTAGGTCCCACTAAATAGTCGATAAAATCCATATGTGATATGGAGATAACATAAGTTAAACCTCAAACTGTAGAAGTTTGAAGTTGTCCGGTTTATGTTAAACGACTTATGATGTTTAAACTTGAGTTGAGATCTTTCAAATATAGATTTGTTGGATACCCAAAGAAAAATGACATGATTATATTCTTACACCATTCTGAACACACAGAGTTTGTGGTAAGGAATACAACCTTTCCAGATTTGAATTTCATAGTGAAGGGATTCATAATGTAGAAATAGATCAAAATGAAATAAAGATTTCAGAGTTATTTATACAAGCTATAGAGCATCATATGCACGCCGATCTGTCTTTCCTTGATGAGTTAATAGTTTTATTTAAGGTTCAAGTCGCAAACATTGAGTAATTAGGGACGATTAATGAACCTCTTTTGGAATAAGGAAGTTAACAAAATCAAGAGAAAGAAGAATTTATTTTACACAAGCCTCCTATAGGTTATATATATATCATCATGCACCAAAATCAATTGTAATAATGGTGATAGTTTGATAAGGAAATCATATAGATGAAAACCCCATCAAGTGATGATCCTGAATCCCTATGGAGAGGCTATGACTACTCTAGACAGTGACAAGTGGTTAAGAACAATATAATCTGAATTAGTATCTATAAGGATCAACAAAGTATAGTACTTTGGTTGAATCTTTAATAGATATAAGACCCATTTATAATATATGGGTGCTAGGGAAATGATTGGAGTAGACGGTAAGGTAGAGACCTATAACGTCCTTCTAATTGCTAAGCGTTTAAATTAAAATGAAAAAATCTATTACGAAGAATTCCTTTTTCATAGAAATGCTTAATTTATTTCAGATTCTACTATTGGTAACCACATACTATTATTATGAGATATGGTAATATCATGTGAAAATAGTTTTCACTAAATGGGAGTCTATGACATCCTTAAGACCAATCCTAAAGGTCTCATATTTCCATTTATTCATAATAAAATATGTAAGTTCCAAAAATCCATTTAATGGATTCTGTAAATGTCACTAAGTTGGATTACTCTCTTTTATACAATTAAATAGTTTGATTTTATAATTTTAGAGTAAGATTCATAAGAGTACAAAGGACTAGTGGGAGTACACTCATCTTCCTAGTGTTATATGTCGATGACATATTATCACATCAGGATATAATATACCAACCAAACAGATAAGCCAAATTTTTTGTCTAAAGTTCTCCATGAAAGATTTAGGAAATGTATCTTATATTATTTGTATTGGGATCTATAGAGATAGATTAAAGAAGCTACTTGACATATATCAATCTTACTATATTTATACATTTTTGAAGTATTACATTGAAATTCCAAGATGAGAAATTTAACAATAGGCTTTGGAATTTACTCTTAAAAGGAGGGTTTATTCTAGGACCCTAAAAGTAAGAGAATGAATGTGTATAGTAATATTTGGTAAAACAATAAGGATCTATCTAGCATACCATGAAAAATGTATAAACCTGAAGTGTACTACACGCTAGGAGTAGCGAGTAAGTATGAAGGTAGTAAAGACTATTCTTAAGTACTTAAAAAGTATTAAGGACAAATTCCTCATATGTGGAGAATATTAGTCGAAGCTAATTAGGTATATAGATGCTTGTTTTGCTTCAAACGTGGTTGATAGCAAATCAACATATGGTTATATATGTCTATATAAAAGAGAAGTGAATTTGAATAGTTCCAATCAAGATACTATAGCGGATTTTGGTTACCGAAAGTAGAATACATAGAAGCATAAGATGAAACTATGCAAGTTGTTTGGATAAAATAGTTCTTATATATATTGTGTAGGTTCTACAATATAGATAGGAGATCAGACTATAGATCCAAACAAGTTTTGCAGTAGTACCGCTTGATTCAAGATATAATGAACATGAAGATGTTCACATCCAATAGGTAGAAGAAAGGGAAAATGATGTATATATATTCATCTAAGTGTGTCTATCAGAAAAGTCTGATGAGAACAAACTATTTATGAATTATTGTACTTGAACGATTGGGTCTAGGCCAAGTGGGAGATTGTTGGAATTATGTCCTAGCCCCGATCATTTTGTAATGAATTGAACACAAGTGTTTACTGTACACGATAATAGTTATCACTACAGTATTGATTAAAGAAATTTTTTCCTTGAATCTATGGAAATTTTTTATGATTATGGTATTCATCTAAATAATATAAAGGCAAATCCTTGATTAAGTTACGAACTAGATATCATAAGGTGTTATGATAATGAGAATCTAGCTCATAGGACTTAATCTAAACTTGTTCTTATCGTAGGATCATCGAGTTAGGACCTCGATGATCCGGTTAGATTAATATGTAGCTAACAAAGTTTTATTGGATAAATGTTGGTAGTTCTAGTTCATCGAGTTAGGTGCATAGATAATGCACATAGAGATGTGATCATCGAACCGACTAAAAATAGAGATTTCGAATTGTTAATTACCTCGAACTGTCAAGTAGGTTAATCTCTATAAGGATTTTTATACTTGTGATCCTTTGACCTAAGATCATCACTATAGTTGTGTATGTGCTTTGTTATGTTTTGATACTGGACTACTAGTGTGTCATAATGCTAGTCAAAGGGATATTGGACGTAGCTAAGTATATATGCTCCTAGGGATGAGTCAAGATGGAATCTATCAACTCTACGATGTCATAAGATTATAACAATTGTATTGAATCCTTGGCTAAGGTGATAGAATGAATGAATAAAGGAGTTTCTTAGGTCATTCGTCAATCGTTGATAATCGACATGTAACGTAGTTGATTTTCTAATGGTATTTGACAGTTGTACCATATCCCATGATGATCCAGAGTTTTAAAGATAGAGTAAATACATGTATGATTCTTCACCGGGTTCTTTGTACAAAATTACTTCACGTTATCCAGTCGTTGGGGAGTGTTGTTAGATGCCAACCTCGATTCGTGGATCGAACCATGGACCTCTAGTAGTGTGAAATATGTCACTAACCGCTAGGCTAGTCAAGTATTTTTGTATAATGTAAAATGTCCAAGTCCATTTCAGAAGTGAGTAGTGGACCAAATTATTAAGATAATTAGTTTTCATTATACGTTCATGGCTTTTGGCTTTTCCACTTCTTGGCTTTTCATTTTTCCTTCTAGAGTTAATATATGTATAATGAGAAATCAATATATATATATATATATATATATATATGTAACTTCTTTTCAGTTTTTCTCTCTTGAAAAAACATAGTAGATATAAGGTCTCTCTCCAAATCACAATGGTTTCGAAAGCAAAATCAAACTCATTGTGCAAAGCGTGGAGGCTTCAAATCTTTGAAGCTAGAATTTGACAATTCGATGCTCACACAACGGCTTAAGGTATGCAATTGTTATTATACTTTGTTTTAAATTCTTAAATCACAACTAGATTATCTATTAGGATTGCAATTTCTATTTTCCGCTGTATTATATGTGATATAATCGTTATTGCTATCCTTCACAACCTATATTTACATCATAGGCTACAACCTTAGTGGGCTGAGCTGATTTGTCCGCCCCAAAAGATCAAACCTATCATCAGAAGATACAGAAGCAAAACATTGATAGTACAGTTCGAATACAAAATAAATATGTTGAGTTTGAATCCATACTTACAGTAGAGATAAGGGTTCGAGTGTAGATGATTATATATAGGGGGAAGGGTTCAAGAAGAGTGAGGTGAGGTACGATGGTTGGAGTCGAGAGGGGGGTGGGGTGGGTTAGATACGATGGTCAAACTCGAATAGAGAGGAGGTTGGTGAGTTATGGTCGAAGCCAGCAAGGCAAGGCAAGGCAATAGGGAAAAGGGTTCAAGTATTTTGCGATGATGTACGGTGGTCGGAGTCGAGAGGAGGCTAGCAGTGGGAAGTGGAAAGGACAAGGGCAAGAAATGGAAAGAAAATGGAAATAGATTAAGAATATGGTTTGGTGGAAGTGTTTTGTTGTTTTTCTTTTTAAAGCCAATTTTCTAAAATAATTAATACAATTAATGCAAAGAAGAAAAATAAGGGTTCTCAGACGATCTTGCCACTCTTTTATGTAATGGATATGTGCCTTTTAAAAAAGTATTTTTAGTAATAATGATGTTAATAAATCAACTTTTTTTAATTTACGTGCAAAAGCATTGGAGACATATTATGAGATGGAGGAAATAATTCTTAATTCTTCTACTAGGTTTCTAAATTAAAAATTTCAATATTTGTTGAGTTTCAAATTCTCAAAACAATTTATTGTTATCATAAATCTATCTCTTTTAAATTTGCAAAGTACGTGTTAGGGGAGAGAATTGAATGGCGCAATTAAAAACAGGCCCATACCATGATTGGACTGATCAGAGTCTGGGTTAGAGTTCATCAGAGAGAGTCTACTTGTCCTATTATTTTAGTCAAATGCTTGTTTAAATCTAACCTCAAAACGTCATTCTTCAACATCTGTAGACTTACATTCATAGCTAATAAATTTTGCCAACTAGGGTGGAATAGAGTGAATACAATTACCAAACAACATGACTCTGAATTGTTGTTTGTCTACCAAGTCGGAAACTAAGATCTTCTATCACAAAATAAAGAAGAACGCAAAATCCTCATCTCTACTAAGTGAGATAATATCCCTACCAAGATTACATATTTTCTATCATCAATTATCATGGTTCCATAAGATTATTACAATTATTTAAAATTATAATCTTCAAGTTTGGGTAGGTGATGTCTCCCTAATTGTTCTTATTTTCGACCCTTAGGAGACATCATTTTTGGTGTTTGTTTAATTAATTTGATAGACTTTTGGACTAAATATGCAATAATCCGGAATTTCCTTTTTATTTCTAGCATTTTTAAATTATTAAGCTTTTGCGCGTAATATTGGTATTTTTAGTGAAAAGTTTACAGGTTTTAGATGTTAGCTAGAAGAGGAATCCGAGGAGAAAGTCAAAGATCGTGAAATAGAGTCAAGACTTGAAGATAAATCCCGAAGATATTATTTTTAGAGCTGAAAATCTGTTTTCTAGGCCATAGATTTCTGATTTCGAGGTACTTAAGCGATGATTTAGCCGCTGACCTTTGAAGAGAAAACGATCCTTATTGAGTTACGGAAATTTAGCAACTGATTTCAAGTCAATCGGAGTCATAACGAAGCGGGAAAAGCCGTTTTAGTGAAGGTGTATCAGCAGTTACGGGATTTTGGGCTTAGAATTTGGGCTTGGATATTTAATTAGTGTTTTATTATTAGGTCCAAGCCCTAATCCGTTTTTACACTTATAAAAGGAGCCTTTGACTTCTATTTTTCAAACAATTCACATTCCACAAGATTAAACACAAGAGAGAAGCAACAGAAGGAAGAAAGAAGAAGCTGCAAGAACTGGAAAGGGTCTATATCTCCGTTCTCAGTCATTCCAATTCCGGAAATTAGGTTCTTTTTATCTTTAATTTTGTAATCAAATATGAATTCTATTTATTTTAATTTAGTTTTTCCATTTAGTATGAGCTAAACATTTAATAGTGCTTGAGAACAATTAATGGGTGAATCCCAATCTTATTGAATTACGAATGTTGAATTTGGGTTTCTGTTAAATTAAATTAGATTGGGGCTTTAACTCTTTTCTATAAATTGAGATTATTTACTGTTTTTAGCGTCATGAACTAGGAACAGGTGTTAGTATTTCGGCTATTCCAATTAGTGGCAATTGGATCATCTTGACAGAGGGTTTAAATACAGAACCATTTATTCAATCTAGGATAGAAGCTATTGATTCTGACGAACTTAGCTAATTCTAGGGCTTATGAGGTAATAAAACTTAAACATCCAAAAGTGGATCATATTTACCCTGACGGGACTAGTGACACTCTAGGATCGCCTTATAGTCCACCCTGACGGGGGTATAAGGAATTTAGAATCCCGACCATTGTAATTGACCAATTTAGCCCTTAAACAACATAAGTTAGGAAATAGGATTGGGAGGATCCCTTGCGTTCTCAAGTGCTACCTTCTCATACTGCGTTTTACATCATTTTACTTGTGTCTTAGTTTTTGATTGCATTTATAATCTATCTTTCATTTAGTAGTTTTAATATCAAAAATCAAACAAACATATTTTCTTTACTTGTTTTCATAAGTGCGACCAATCATTATCTGTTAAACATTGTAGTCAACCATCCCGTTCTTGGAACGAATCTGTTTTATCAATTATACCACTTGGGACAACCGTACACTTGCGGTTGTGGTTCGATTATTTTATTGCATTTATTTAGAACACACAAAGGACCACCAAGTTTTTGGCGCCGCTGCCGGGGACGGTAGCGTGTGACCACGGTGTTTATCCTTTAGTGATAGTTGCATTTATTTTATTTTATCAGTTTTACGCTTTTTGTTTGTTCATTTCTTTTCAGGTTCTTAGGTTTGGTGTATGTGAAGAAGACTATTCAAGGATCTAGAGCCAACACCTCCGATCCTTAGTAATCCAGAATCGTTGATCAGACTTGCTAACAAGAGAAGGAGAGAACAAGAAGCTTTAGAGGTAGAAGAATTAATTAACAGAATGGATGAGATAAATCTTCAAGATCAACAAAATAACCAACCAGGTCAACTAGGCGCAAATGGCCAACCTTTAGCACCACCTGGCCTTATTCCTCCGATCCCACCACTGAATCCTAATCCTCAAGTTCAGATAGTGATGAATCAAGATCCATGGTTTACTAATGGTCCACCAGAAGTTCCATTTCGTGCTCTTTCTATAGGAGTAGGTGCTCCAGATATTAATGTTCCGCGATTTCGTCCAGATTCGGGTATGTTAGCTCAATTCCAAAATTTTGGGAATTTTCGTGGTAGACCAGCAGAAGATCCTCTTAGAGCAGTACAGAAATTCAAGCAGATATGTGATTCTTATATCACACATGGAGTTTCAAGAGAACAGATGTATTTTGCTGCGTTTAAATTTTTTGTTATTGATGGAGCGAGTGAATGGCACGATACACAAGATCCTACGAAGATAACAAACTGGGACCAATTAGAGACTGCTTTCTTTGACAGGTATTACCCAAGTAACATGAGATTAGATGCTGAATTAGAATTGACGCATTTCCGTCAAGAGTACGATGAAATTGTGGGTAAGAGCTGGACAAGATTCCAGATGTGTTTACGTAGAGTTCCCGCTCATGGCTTTTCAGAACAACAACAGCTAAAAATCTTTTACAGAGGCCTTGATGGGACTTCGAGAGAGAAATTATATACGTTATGTGGTGCAGGTTTTCTTCAAGTTCAACCCGCTCATGCTAAAATCATTTTAGAAAGAATAGTCAAGAATGAAGTTGGGTGGAATTCAGTAAGGATACCAGTTAAAGGAGTGAATAATGTTGATATGGAAGAAAAATTTGCTATGCTAGAGAATAAGATTCAGAATACTATAGAGCAACAATTGAAGCAGCTTACTTCAGCTGTAAAAGAAGGATTTTCGGGTAATAAGGTAGCGGTGCAAGCTGCACAAGAAGTTTATATGTGTTCGATTTGTAGAGTAGATGATCATGATGAGGAAAATTGTCTGAATAATCAAGAGCCTGTGATGTTCGTGTCCAATAGAGGTAACTTCAATTCAAGTGGTAATGGATATCAGCCTAACAGAAACCATCCTGGGTTTCAATACTCAAATCCTAATGGGGCAGCCAATCCTACATATGCGTATCAGCCGCGTCCCCAAGGTAACAACTATAATCCAAGACCACACAACAATTATCAAGGAGGACAGAATCATGGTAATTATGTACAAAGACAAGCTCCTCAGAATACTTACGATGAAACATTGAACCAAAAAGCATTACCTGCCCATCCGCAAGAAGGAGTAGTTACCCTTCAGAAAACAGTTGAAAGTTTAATTGCTCTTCAAACACAAGCTATGGAACGTCAACAAGCATCTGACGCAAACATGAAGTTGTTACAGAATCAGATAAGTCAAATCAATAAACAACTAAATCAACATCCACAAGGGCAACTCCCTAGCGATACTGAGAATCCAATACGAATCGAAGACTGTAAAGCTATTACTCTCAGAAGTGGTAAGAACCTTCCTCCACCTCCTTTTCCGGTTATGTAAGAAGTTGAAGTAGAAGAATTGGAGAGGCCTGTTGAGGTTCCGAAAAAGAAAGATGATACTATAATCAATCGTCCACCTCCACCCTTTCCAACGCGAGTTCAAAAGAAGGGTGATATGGCTGATTACCAAAAATTCTTTAACAAAATAAGAGGTCATAGCATAAATATTCCGTTGCTAGAAGCTATTCGAGATGTACCCAAGTATGCTAAGTTTCTGAAGAGAGCCCTCACTAACAAAAGGCCGTATTGTGATAATGAGATGATTGGACTTCCTGAAGAATGTAGTGCCGTTTGTCAGAGTAAGCTACCTCCAAAGTTAGTTGATCCTGGGAGTTTCACAATTCCGATATCGATTGGAGAAGAATGGAAAGGTAAGACACTATGTGATTTGGGTGCAAGCATAAATCTTATGCCCAAATCGATCTTTGATAAGCTTAATATCGAATCAAGACCCACTTCTATGGTCTTGCAAATGGCGGATCGATCTCTTGCACATCCGGAAGGCCAAATCGAAGATATCCTCGTTAAGGCAGGTACGTTAATATTTCCCGCTGATTTCATTATACTTGATTACGACGCGGATAGGAATGTCCCCATTATTTTGGGAAGACAATTCCTAGCCACGGGGCGTACCTTGATTGATGTAGAGAACGGAGAAATGATTATGAGAATCCAAGACGAGGAGATGAAGTTTAATGTGTTTAGACCTATGAAGTTTCCGGATTCCAAGGAAGAATGTTTTCGTATAGATGTAATGGAACCGGTAAGAAAAGAGCCAATTAATGTTGTGGACACTTTAGGGGTGGAGGAGAAAGAGCTACGAAAGAAACCACCAATTAAAGCTCCTCCATATCCTAGAAATCCACAACTAAATCATGCGAAGAAGAAAGAGAAAGCACGTGCCACGAAGGTTCCGAAGGAACCTAAGAAAGAAAGAAAGAAAAAGGGGTTCAAAGTAGGTAAAGAAGTAGCTATGAAGAAACCAGAAACCCCTCCAAAGGTATGTAAATCCAAAAGCTCTTGGCTAGGACCATTCATGGTCACGAAGGTTATCTCAGATAAACTAGTGGGCATAAAAGCTAAAGGATGCAAATTTCGAGTTGCAAATATTGACAACCTCACTCACTGCTGGGGAGGTTATGTCAACGACTAATGAATGAGGTGACCCGTCGAGCTTAACGACGTTAAACAAAAGCCAATTCTTTGTATATTAGCTGAGTTTTTAAATTTTTGCAATTTAGAATAGTTTGATTTTCGTAATTTTAGTGTTTATTATTAAGAAATGAGGAATGGTAGTTGTTTTTGATGATTTCAGGGGTAAAAAGGTCATGAGTTTGGGGTCGATTTGGCGAAAATAGGAGAAAAATAGGTTGGATGTCCAGGAGAGACCGGGTACCCGGTTTCGCAAAAACCGGGAACCCGGTTTTGGAGCTGGTACCAGCCTTTTCAACGCAACACTTGGCGTCTTGGTTCACGACACAGCGTCGGAACCGGGTACCCGGTTTGTCAAAACCGGGAACCCGGTTTTGGTGCTGTAACATCTGAAAATCCCTGACCCAGCGTCTTGGTGGCTTGCGTTTTGCTGAGTTTGGATTCGCGCCATCGACACAAAACCGGGAACCCGCATTTGGCAGAACCAGGTACCCGGTTTCGGAGCTGTAATCTTCCAAAAGTTCTGACCCGGCGTTTTGGAGTCCTGCGTTTTGGCGCGTCTTGACTCGCGCCATCGAGAAAATCCGGGTACCCGCATTCCACAAAACCGGGAACCCGGTTTCGGCGAGTGAAATCTCTGACCCCGCGTCTTGGGGTCTAGTGTTTTGGTGCGTGTTGAAAAAAAAAATCATTAAGTCATTTTTCCGCGCCGTCACAGCGACGCGGAACGGGGAACCCGGTTTGCATTTGTGAGAGGCGGTTTTGAGTGTTTTAACCTAGTTTTCTTAGCCTCTTTTGCAAGTCTTTACCTAAAACGCACCAATATCCTCCCCACCTCCGAAATTCATCAACAAAAACATTATAAATCATCAATTCCTACCCTCTTTCACCACAAAAACACAAAATCAACTCACCTCCTCTCCAAAATAACATCAAATCCTTAGTTTTTCCCAAGATTTTTCTTCACCCAATCCTTAAATTAAACCCAATTCTTTCTTCTCCCATCCAAATTCAACAAGACCCATCTCATATTCAACCTAGTTCTTCAATTCCTAAGCCTCAAAACATCAAAATTCTAAACTTTTTCTCTAAGTTTTTCATTATTTGAAGTTTTGAGTTTGGGGTGGAAAGAGATGACTAACAGAACCGGTGATTTTCGAAGAACTGCTCCTAGAAGAAAGACCACCATTGGTGGTTCCCAAGATCAAGCTATTGAGAATCCTGATTCGCGTCCTAAACGAAAAATTGACGAAGTTAAGCTTGATTCTAACAGAATAGAAATCACAGGTCACAAGAGAAGATTAATTGATGAAATAGAAAGTGAGAAGGAACCAGAAGAGGAAATTGCGAAGAACATTGAGAAGGAAACTGAACAAGAGGTTCCGGAAGTACCAGTTCAACAGAAACCTCCGCGTATGAAGATGTGGGCCCACAAGCCTAAGAGGGTTTATATTTGTTGGAATACTCAGGTTCGTGAAAGAATTGAATTTTTGAAGTTTGGTGAGGAGACGAATTTTCCTAAGGGTATTATGAGTAGTGAACACAAGGAATATGATGTGACATGTGCTAAGTTTGGCTGGAAAGAGTTGCAAGAAAGGAAGCTTGAGTTTATTCCTACTTTTGTGCGAGAATTTTATGAAGGTTTAGCCACCTCCCGTGATGCAATTGATATCCGCAAAAAGGTAGTTCCTTTCTCTATTGAACGTATTCGGAAATCATTGAAATTACCCAACTTTTCTGGACCATGCCCTTTCCAAGAAACTCTTAATTACCCTTCTTTCGATTTTGAATCCCTTTGGGGGACCGTGCTTGTTAATGGGGCTAGCCCAATTCCTGAAGGAGAAAGATATCCTGGACAGTTTTACAGCAGTAGTTTGACACCTCGTGCGAAGGTTTGGTCTTGTTTCGTAATACCCCCTTTCTTTGGTATTAAACACACTTCCGAGTTGAAGAAAGAGCACGTATTTGTTATTAAGTGTATTTTGGAGGAGAAACCATTTGATGTTGCTAAGATTATTTAGGATACAATGATGGAGTTCGCGAAATCACCAATGAAACAACAAAATCTGAAGTTCCCTTGTACTATTACTCAGTTGTGCCTAGACGCATAGATTCTGCGTAAGAACGCAGATATTGACATAGTTTCAGTTCGTGTGAGTATAGCTTTGAGCACAATCAAGAATATCCATGAAGAAGCAACACGAGCTACCAAGAGTCCTAGAACTTCTCAATAAAAGAAAGCGAAGACTGTGCCTGAGTTGGAATCGAAGATTCAGGTGTTGGAAGAGAATCAGGAGAAGATGATTGCTACCTTGGGGAACGTTACAAATGAATTGGACCTGCTTCGAAATTTGATCTTAGGCGTAAATACACTACAAAACGCGATTTATGATGCTCTTACGCGATATAAAGGTCCAGCACACAACACCGATAACCAGCCTCGCGCTGGTTAAGATACGTTTTCTAAACCTTCCTCTTAGTGTAGATTAGTTTAAATGCTTTATTGAGTCTTTTCGAGTCGTGGGGACACGACTCATTTTTGAGTTTGGGGTGGGGTTCGTTGCCTCATCCCAGTTTTTATGTGTTATATGTTTTATTTGCTTTCAATAAAATAATTTTTGGAGTTGCGCTTGACTGTAGAAATTTTTAAATATCCCTTTAAGCATACTTTTGATGAATCTATGATAGTAGATAGTGGACTTTAGGGATTGATATAAAACGCATCTAGAATTGCATGCAAACATAGGTAATTAATAGGAAAATTTAATGAACAATGCAAATGAAGTAAGCTTGTACTTAAGGAATATGTTTGGTGTGTAGAAAGTGAAATCCTAATTAGTAGAGAACCCACCTAGATATGAACTAAATACAAGCTATGTAAGGAAAATGATAGGGGCAGTTCTTTGTTAGCCATTTGTGCCTTTTTAGCCTTCTATACCTTGTATTAATTATTATCCGTCTTAGCCCACTTTGAGCCTTTAGCCTTTTCTTTGTAGCCCAGATATAAGACGTTATCCCTTAGATTATTAGGCATGACCATATGACCCGCACTTGAATCACAATCCTGAGACATGTCTCGAGCTTGAGTTTGGGGTTGTGGGACCACTTATGGGGAATTTAATGGGTTGAGATTGATGTGCCTTGTATTATAGCACAATTGCAGATGATATATACTTGTAACCCTTTGCCGGGAATGAAGAAAAATGAAAAAGAAAGAAAAAAATGAAAAATTCCAAAAAATCATACAGTAGGAACCGGGAACCCGGTTTCGTCAAAACCGGGAACCCGGTTTACTTCTGTACAAAAAAAAGAGAAAAAGAGAAATACATATGAATAAAAACCCGGCAAAGTGGAAATTTTCTGAAAAATCATCTTATCTATAGTGGGTAGACATGGGACGCTAAATTGTTGCGTATATGGGTGAGTGAGAAAATCTTTTGAGCGTTAACTCAAGCTCGAGGACATTGTTGATGGTAAGTGAGGAGAGAGCCAAAAGCTCACTTCAAATTTACCAAATATACATCCACACCCGTCCTTAAGCCAATATTATAACCGTAAAGACCTCGTGATTCCTAAGTGCATAGTGAATTTATGATTCTGTTGATAGGGAATATACTAGGTGGAGCGTTCAAAGCGATTTAGGATTAATGACCACCCTATAGCCATCATACAGAGATGAGTACAAGTGTAACCTTCAAGCATTGCAACTTTAATTTTATGATTGAGATTATTTATGTTTGATGTTGCATTTTAGATGTATGTGTATATTAGTTTCTAGAGCTTGCTAAATGAGATTTATCTTAAGAATTGCTTTAGGGTTTATTTGTTAGCTTCTACTTGTTTATACGCTTACTTCTACCCCTTTGTTTTGTTTTAATTTGTCGGGACGACAAAGGTTTGAGTTGGGGGTCTTGATGTCTCCCTAATTTTTCTTATTTTCGACCCTTAGGAGACATCATTTTTGGTGTTTATTTAATTAATTTGATAGACTTTTGGACTAAATATGCAATAATCCGGAATTTCCTTTTTATTTCTAGCATTTTTAAATTATTAAGCTTTTGCGCGTAATATTGGCATTTTTAGTGAAAAGTTTACAGGTTTTAGATGTTAGCTAGAAGAGGAATCCGAGGAGAAAGTCAAAGATCGTGAAATAGAGTCAAGACTTGAAGATAAATCCCGAAGATATTATTTTTAGAGCTAAAAATCTGTTTTTTAGGCCATAGATTGCTGATTTCGAGGTGCTTAAGCAATGATTTAGCCGCTGACCTTTGAAGAGAAAACGATCCTTATCGACTTACGGAAATTTAGCAACTGATTTCAAGTCAATCGGAGTCATAACGAAGCGGGAAAAGCCGTTTTAGTGAAGGTGTATCAGCAGTTACGGGATTTTGGGCTTAGAATTTGGGCTTTGACATTTAATTAGTGTTTTATTATTAGGTCCAAGCCCTAATCCGTTTTTACACTTATAAAAGGAGCCTTTGACTTCTATTTTTCACACAATTCACATTCCACAAGATTAAACACCAGAGAGAAGCAACAGAAGGAAGAAAGAAGAAGCTGCAAGAACTGGAGAGGGTCTATATCTCCTCATTCCAATTCCGGAAATTAGGTTCTTTTTATCTTTAATTTTGTAATCAAATATGAATTCCATTTATTTTAATTTATTTTTTCCATTTAGTATGAGCTAAACATTTAATAGTGCTTGAGAACAATTAATGGGTGAATCCCAATCTTATTGAATTACGAATGTTGAATTTGGGTTTCTGTTAAATAAAATTAGATTGGGGCTTTTACTCTTTTCTATAAATTGAGATTATTTACTGTTTTTAGCGTCATGAACTAGGAACTGGTGTTAGTATTTAGGCTATTCCAATTAGTGGCAATTGGATCATCCTGACGGAGGGTTTAAATACAGAACCATTTATTCAATCTAGGATAGAAGCTATTGATTCTGACGAACTTAGCTAATTCTAGGGCCAATGAGGTAATAAAACTTAAACATCCAAAAGTGGATCATATTTACCCTGACGGGACTAGTGACACTCTAGGATCGCCTTATAGTCCACCCTAACGGGGGTATAAGGAATTTAGAATCCCGACCATTGTAATTGACCAATTTAGCCCTTAAACAACATAAGTTAGGAAATAGGATTGGGAGGATCCCTTGCGTTCTCATGTGCTACCTTCTCATACTGCGTTTTACATCATTTTACTTGCGTCTTAGTTTTTAATTGCATTTATAATTTGTCTTTCATTTAGTAGCTTTAATAACAAAAACCAAACAAACATATTTTATTTACTTGTTTTCATAAGTGCAACCAATCATTATCTGTCAAACAATGTAGTCAACCATCCCGTCCTTGGAACGAATCTGTTTTATCAATTATACTACTTGGGACAACCGTACATTTGCGGTTGTGGTTCGATTATTTTATTGAATTTATTTAGAACACACAAAGGACCACCAGTAGGTATTTGCGTAAATGACCGTATTTCTCATCCACAAAGTCTCAGCTTTTCTAGATGATTCTGCTACAAAACTACAAACTTGTACCCCAACAAAATCTCCATGTAAATATTTGGCATTTGTATGTATTACTTTTCTTATAGGACTTTTTATATCCTCAGAGTTTTTATTCCATTTATTGTATCTATCAGAGGCAATTATATATGTTTGGTTGCTCGGAAATGGTGATATACCACTATTGGAAAATAATATAATAACTTGTTTTAGAAGCGAAAGAAATGGATTTTCAAAAGCAAAAGATAAATAATTTTCAATTAAATTTATCAATACTATATCACAAGTAATTTTAAAATTAAAACTTACGTCGAAATTCAAGAAAAATACTATTACACGGTATAGAAAATTTTGTTATCTCTAACAAAATTTCTACTCTAGTCTATGGATATCAGAAATAGTATAAGTGAGATAATTGTAAAGTGTTATTTTATGAATAATTGGTCACATCATTTTTCAAATGGGTGAGACCTCTATATATATATAAGGAGCCCGTTTTGACCCATTCTTGTAATCGCTGAGTTTTGATTGGGGAATATTATGAGTTTACTGAGTCTTTAATTTGTGGACATTTTGCCTTCTGGTTATTACACGATTATATCAATTTTATTATTTATTTTCCTTTTATCACTACATAATGCTAAGGGTTGATCCACTGAGGACTGGAGTTACCCTATATAGTGTGAACATTTTTGTCAAGAGATGCTTATCTCGTATATTTAGGTGACAAATAAAAAGAAAATGAAAAAAGGTAGAGAAATATTAGGTAGATTAAAGAAAGACCAATAAAATTTTAAATTAATGACTCAAGCAAGATGTATGTCACGTTTTACATATTGAATCTTGCTTATGCCCTTGGATAATATGACTATTTATCTTCTTATTGGATATTATTCTTTAGGAATTGTGTATCTTGTTTTCGAAAAATAAAAATTATGTTTTACATATTGTTTTACTATTTATTTGTGTAGAAAGTTAATATGTTAGAATAAATATTATTCGATTTTCTAGTAAATATATTTTAATATTCCAATGAAAGAATAATAAATATGATATTTATTGGAATAAAGAACTATATATGATTTTAGTATAATTTGAACAACTTATATGCCTTCTTTAACTGATAGTTTCATATAATTTTTTACTTTTCTTGTTGGATTAATTTTATTTATTAGAATAGAATTTTAATCTCTAGAATTTAGTAGAGCCGACTCGGTTGCCAACTTACTTCTTTTATTTCATGAGTGAGAAGTGAGTGAGTTAGTCAAAGGATTATTTGAGGGTGTTTACTTAGGTGATTTTTTATTATGTTCAGAGAGATTCATTAAAAATACGTTGAACGTTGTTTTTGGTCCCACAGTGTGAACATCTTTGTTGATAAATGCTTATACCATAGTTTCTAGGTGATAAACAATCAAAAAAAGGAAAATGGTAGAGAAATATTAGGTGGATTAACTAGACAATCAAGAAAATTATTAGTTAAGTACTCGAGGAAGTTGTATTCCATGTTTTGCATATTGAGATTGCTTTTGTCCTTGAATAATATGATTATCTATTTCATTATTGGACATTGTTCTTTGGAGTTGAGTAACTTGTGTTTTGAAAATAAAGATTATTTTATACTCCTATCTTTTTACTAGTTTATAAACTTAATATGTTAGAATAAATAACTATGGAATTTGTTGTGAATATATTATAGTATTCATATGAGAGAATAATACATATGTCATTTATTAAAGAACTTTCATTTTAGTATAGTTTGAACAGCTTACGATGACCTCTTCGAATGATAGTTTCATATGATTTTTATTGTTTTCTTGGATTAATTTTATTTATTAGAATAAATAGCTAGGATTCCATAAACCTTCTAACTCCCACCAAGGCAGCTTAGAAGGCAATTTCAATACTACCAATGTACTTGGGTAAGGGCACCTTGCGCATAGATCGGTGATTAAATCTAACTCTATTGACTATCTAGTTAGGAAAGCCCGTAAGGGTCAATCTCGCACACTAGACGATTGTGTGGTGTTGTATATAATTGAATCCTCTGCCAGGTTAACAATCCAACTACTGGCTAGAATAATTCAAGCACATAATACATGTATATAATTAATAACTAAATTGATTGACTGTCACTTTCCCAAATTACATAGAATACATACATAGATTTCAAGTATTATACATAGTTCAAACCCAAGCTATGCGAAATTTAGTTGATAGCTAAAAAAATAAGACTAAAGAATAAAAAGATTAGAGACATGGTTAAACTATGAATCTAATAGAATTTACCCTAATGGTAGAGTGGAAGGATGTTTGTAACTCTCCCGCTTCTTGTCTTCCTCTATAAGCCAACTTCCTTCTCTGGATTATCTATAAGTGTAATATTGATTAGGGGACTGAGTAAGGACAAGTAAGGACATGCTTACAATGGTAAGTAGTCATATATATATATATATATATATATATATATATATATATATGTGTGTGTGTGTGTGTACAAGTCTTGGAGTCCTAATCCAATTCAAACTCGCTTTCCTTAATAATATGACTGGTTGGCCTTTAGAGTTTGTAAGAATCATAACTCCTTCGTTACAACCTCAAATCCAATGATCTTGGTATCAAAACGAACGCAATCCAAAGACCTATCTAGATTTAAAAGTGCTAGTTGAAATTCCTTGTCGATTAGATTCAGCATCGAAGGTACTACATGTGGTCAAAGAAGGACAACAACTTCTAGCAGCTTTTGCACTTTCCTAAAACTAGTTTCTTTCCATTTAACTCTTTATTTCACCTTGGATCTTCTTTCCTCAACTCCTTAACATTTATTTGGCATCTATTATCATCATTTTACGTAAGAGTTTCACACTTAACACACAAATTACACTAAAAATGCTCTAAGAGTAATAAATCCCCAAATCCAGGCATGAATTGAGAAACTAACACTTAATAGGAAAACCCCCTCAACTAAGCGCATAATACACCTAAAACAAAGTCTCATGAATAGATTAATTTATCACAAATATGGAGACAAGTATAACAAAGTCAGTATGAATGGTAAAATTACCTGCTTGGACAAGTACGTCCTCCACGTTTCCCCATGTCTTTGTCACTGAGCTATTTGCAGATTATAAATATACGGGAGCCCTATTTGCCTTCTTGATGCGAAGCCTCTCGAAAACTAACTTGGGCATAAGGTTTACACTCGAATCCACACCACACATTTCCTTAACCTTAGCATCAATTTGGATAGGGAGGTTGAAACCTCCAGGATCTTGAAGCTTAGATGGTAGCTTATCCTCAACTTTCTTTAGGACTCTCTCAGTATAAGCCACAGTATCTATCTCGGCTTGAACTCGCACTCTCTTCAAGAATAGCTTGCATGTAAACTTGTTGCGGTGTAAGCCATTTCTACGTAATCTCAAGTACTTGGGCTTTGATTTTCTCTTCACTGTACGCCTATACAGATGCCTTGAGTTCGATGTCAGTCGGTGGCAAGTCCACCTTCCTCTCTTCTTCTTTTTGCACTTCAGGTGTAACTACTACTTCTTCTTTCTTCTCACTTGAGGCTTATACCCATTTCTCTAATTTTTTAGCTTGTAACTCAATAACCGCTTTGGTTTGTCACTTCATCTCCTTGAGTAAAAGTAAAAAAATATGATTATTCTGAGCTAGGATTGGTGTGTTCTTCAATGTTTTCAGATCCTCCACGGTAATTTCTGTAGCAGGTGGTGATTCCACAATTTCTTTGGTTTGAAGGAAAATAGCCTACATGCTTCGAACCCAGCACTATCATCGCTATTATCTATGGCCTTCACATCATTCTTTATATTTAGGACCATTTGCAAAAGATCTTTTTGAAACTTCTCAAAAGAGCTATTCACTTGAGTAACTTGTGTACCCAATTTCTTCAATGCAACAGATTGTTTGTTAAATCATTCGCTATTTTTCCGCATGTTATCCTGGCTTAGAGACCATAAATCTTACATTGTCTTTTGGAACTCCAATCTGGATCCTTCTTGTGGATGTTGTAGCAAGTCTTTCTGAGCTAAACTATCGGCATAAGCATCATAGGTTGGTTGTAATTGTGGTGCTTTCTTGTTATAACCTTGTCCCCTTTGATAAGGACCTTGATATCTCTGCTAGAATTGTTGTTCTGAGGTCGTAATTGGTAGGAATTACCTTGATTCTCGGCCCCACTTGAATTAGACCATGGCATACCCAGATGATTATGAATACCAGATTATTAATTCCCTTGATTTGATATAAAATAAACGGATTTTGGATTGTCTTCACACTCTTCTCATATATGACTGTTGAACTCACAATGTGAAAAACCTTGTTTCTCTTGCACTACTTTCATATTGACTTGTTTCCCTTCGAAACCTTTATGTCATCTGCTTCATTTGATTCTCCATTGCGGAGATTTGAACTTCTAGAGCAGTTTCAATATCTAATTACAACGTGCTTTTGGTATTTGTAATAGGAGTTTGCGACTTGGGAAAACTCCATTCTATCTCAACTATTCTCACCATACCAGCTGCAACTTTTGTAGGATCCATGGACACAAAACCTCCTCCTCTAAGATTATATACCCTCAATCTTACCTCGACATTGATGCCTTGATAAAACATTTATAATTAAGTGTTAGAGTGTAACCATGAAATGGACATCTAGATAATTTCCTGTTGAAATATTGTCCATGCCTCTCCTACACTCTCGTCATTCTCTTGGCAAAAACTTGCTTGTATCGTTTGATCCTTCATTCTCATACTTTGCGGGTAATAGAGATCAAAGAATTGGACTTGTAACTCGTCCTATCACATAATCGAATCAGATGATTGACTATCCAAACATTCGGTAGCACCTTCGATCAAGAAAAATGGAAACATGAAGTAATACAGCTGCTCGTGTGTAATGCCCTACGTAATGTAGGCATCACAAATTTGCATAAACTTCTGAACCAACCTTACCATATATTGATGTGTTGCACTACTGTAGTGTCCAAAGCTCAAAAACTTACTAAGCATACCCTGATCGGGATTGAATTGTGCAGCTTGGATGACTGGAGAGCGAATAACAATTGGTTGTACTAAGAAAGGTGCTCCCAAACCAGGAAGACCTTGTTCACGGTGTTGACTGACAGAGAAATTTCCCTCCTTTTGTTACTCATTTTGGTGGTACTACTTCGGGGAATAGATTTTGTTAATTGTTTACTCCAAGTGGTACATTGTTATTTAATACTACGTTATCTATGACTTTAGCCATCACCTCTTTCTTCCTTTGCTCTCTATCTTTCTCTCTATCGCTCTCTCTGTCTCTCTCTGTCTCTTTTTTTCCAAGCTCAAAATATGCTTTCGGGATCCGAAAGAATACACCAACACCTAGAAATAAACCAAAAATGAGAAAAAAAACAAGAGTAAAACTGAAACATCTAAAAACTACTACACTAAAACTAAACACAATAACTAACTAGAAAAATCCCTGACAGCGATGCCAAAAAATTTGGTGGTGGAAAAGGTGTGATAAAATAATAATAATAGAAGAACATACACATAACACTACCACGAGAAGCTCACTGCAAGTGCACAAAGCGTTTGCAAGTTATAGTTAATAAATAAGATTCATTATCAGGAATTTAGCGGTTAGCTCAGACTCGTGGTTCGATAAAAAAGCGTAGAAGAGATTGATTGCTTAAATAAAAAGGTATATAAAGAGATAAATATCTATTTTGTTTTATAATTAAGAAGCAAATACAAATAAAACTACTAATGCAAATAAATAAACTACTAAGAATGGAGATGAGAAATATAGCTTAGGTATGCTAGTATGCACCTATCCTTCTAAATCATTGTTCTTATTATGAGGGTGATTTGAGCAAATATAATTAGCCGGAATTCTATAATAATTCTAATTACCGTTAGGGTAGCTTAAAAGGCAACCACAACACTACCAAGGGATTGGGTAAGGGGACCTTGTGCAGAGACTGGTTGACTATCTAGTTAAGCAATCTCGTCACGATCAATTTCGCATACTAGATGATTATGTGGTATTGTCTATAGTCGAATCTCCTGTCATAGTGACAATCCAACTACTAAGGAGAGTCCTACCATTGGCCAGATCTAGGGCTGGAATAAGTCAAGCACATTATAAAGATATATAATTGAAAGCTCAATCAATTAAGGATTATACATAGTGCAAACACAAGATATGGGAAATTTAATTCATAGTTAAGGAAATAAAACTATAGAATAAAGAGATTAGAAACATAGTTAACCTAAGAATATAATACAATTTACCCTAATGGTAGAGTGGCATGATTAAAAAGAGGAGTTTGTGACATTCCAACTTCTTGTCTTCCTCTACAAGTCAACTTATTTGTGTGGATGATCTCTACGTGTAATATTGATTAAGGACTAAGCAAGGAAAAGCAATTGCATGTTTAAAAAAATATGTATTCATATATATATATATATATATATATATATATATATATATATATATATATAGGTGTATTGTCAAAATCTTGGTCACGGACCAAGTTTTGGAGTCCTAATCCAACTCAAACTCGTTTTCTTTAATACTAGGAATGGTTGACCTTTGGAGTTTGTAAAAATCATAACTCTTTCGTTAGAGATTCCAATAAAGTGATCTTGGTATCGAAACAGATGCAATTCAAATACATTTCCAGATATAAAAGGGATCCTTCAAATTCCTTGTAGATTTGATGCAACATCAAATATACTACACGTCTTCACAGTCAGACAACAACTTTTTGCAGCTTGTACACTTTCCTTAAACCATATTTTTCCTATTAACTCTTGATTTCATCTTGGATCTTATTTCTGCAACTCCTTAACATTGATTTGGCATCCAATATTATCGTTGTACCTTAACACACAAATTACACTAAAAACACTCTAAAAGTAATAAACCTCCAAATCTAGGCATGAATTGATAAACTAACAATAAATTGGGAAAACCCACTCAGCTAAGCGCATAATACGAAGAAGATAATGTCTCATGAATAGATTCATCTTCCAATCCACCTCTTGAAGCAAAAATGGATCTACAATTTATCCTATACTTCAAGAGAGTATTCAGTTGCTTTAATATTCATTACACATCCAAATCAAGGTTAGAACCACCTTGCGTAAGCAACACGAAATGGGTTTCAACTACAAGATTATATCACATCTACTCAAAGAGGGGAACCACTTAGAACTTAATACAAATAAACTCATCAAGGTGTAACTACTTCAGTCTTTAATCCAATCTCCCCAACAAGAAGTCTACAAGATTCTTCGTATATGCTCATCAAATAGCACATTCAATTGGTTGTAATATTTATCGTCTAAGTACTTATAGTTAATCTTTCTCTAAATTATAGAAGATGGAGTTTCATAGTTTAAGAATGAACCTTATAAAATTACTCGTGACTTAATCAGTAAAAGTATTGGGTATTTTTGGGTTGTGTTTGAGCCTAGAGAAACCTCGTTGTAACGGTCTGAACTTCACCCAAAAGAGATATTAAGGAGCTTAGTGGAGAAGCTTGAAAATCGTATGGGGATAACTGTAGGTAGTGGATGTAAGAAAACTTGCCTACTATAAATGCTCATGTATCTTTTTTCTTTTAATTATTTCGTGCATTCTATTACTCTTACTTTCTTTCTAACCTTCTCCTTGTATGTCTTTCCTAGTTCATGTTTATATAGCTCTAGAGTATTCCTCCTTGTTAGGCGCTTGTTTGTGTGACCTTAGGATCCTAGTTCCTTAGACTAACTTGACCTTTTTTAGGTTAGTCCCTGGTCTTCCTTTGATTCTTGGGTCTTGATCATCTTTTAGTTGATTTATATCACCTAACACTTACCTTCCTCATTTACGAGCCTTCTAAATCAATCTTAAAATCCTTTCTCAAGAAGTTTGACCTATAGGTTTGATTATATTAGTGTCTTATTCACCACCCTTCTAGGACTAACAATATGTAACATATATATATATATATATATATATATATATATATATATATATATATATATATATATATATAATGTTTGCATTCGACAATTTTTTATACAGACTACAAGTTTTTATGATCAAAGTTTGAATTTTTTTTGTGTAGACAGAGGAGTGCAAGTTGTGTAACATTCAACTTTTTTGGTTAGTTGTGCAATATTCTGTTTTTATACTTTAGTCATGCATCATTATTTGTAAACTTATACAACAACGTGCAACATTTTGAATTTAATTCAAGTATTTTCTTTGTAATAGTTCTTCTTTGTATGCTTGTTTGATTCAAGTTTCTTTTCAATTATTCAACTGTATTTTCATCCAAAAAAATATATTTCAAATATATTAAACACTTATATAATATTGCCACACCTATAAAATCCCCTAATCACATCACATTGTATCTCCATCCCTGCTCCTTCTTATGTTCAACCTAGCTTATTGTTCATTTCTTGGTGCGGGCTGAACCTTCTTATGACTATGTAAACAAGGTTACCTCAAAATTTTGTAAAGCGATACTATTCTAGTGTTTGTAAGCTTGGGATAGGGTTAACAATTGAGGTTGGGTATTTTTTTAATAAGAATATATTACAAATAAAGCCAAAAAGGCGCACCATAGGGAAAGGAGGGAGTCTGGTCCTTTATACATGGTTTATATGTTGAATATAATTACTTTAAGTATCATTACAGAAGATTTAGGCAAGTTTAGGGTTGTGTTGGTAAGAAGACCAAGCTGGGATAATTCCTTATGGTAGCAATGTGAATTGCTATTTGGACGAGAGAGGGTTGTAATTTAAAAATGTTTTCTTGTAGAAATAGTTCATTTAGATAACGCTCGACACTTTTTTGTCCTTTGTGGTCCAAATCCACTTTGTTAGATATTTGGGAGTAATTGTGGTGTTTTACACCACTACAAATTACGGTTAAGGTTAGTCACCTCCAGATGGTTCGATTTTTTTAATCCCTGTTGAATGTTCAATGGCCGGGGGTTCGTATGCTTAGTTCGGTTATGTGAAAGAATTCTTACTGCTATAAAATAATCCTTTATTATGGAATTGGATGAGGTAGATTACTTTAATTTTTTACTTTAACGATATCCAAGTGTTTATTTAGGGTACACATTATTTTTTGTCTGACCCTTATTTTTGTTGTAAATATCTTCAATGATTGGATAATGTAAATAGTGTGAGATTTAATAAATATTGTATCAAAACAATTTCAAAAAATCCCATTAACGTATTTTATATCTAGTTAAACAATTTTTATATGAGTAATGCTGGATATCACCCAAAATCGTATCACCCTTGTATCGCCTCGTAGGTGGATTGTTAATGGACCAATCATATAATTTATCTTTCCTGATTTATCATTTTCTCTTTCTTTTATGATTGGTCCACCTAGGAGGCGATAAAAAGGTGATTTGATTTCGGTTGATATCCAGCATTACTCTTTTTATGTCAGAAAAACCATTTTTTACTCTTTCTTAGGCTTATGTTATATACTTAAAATACCCAAACTTTGCATGTCTTTTTTTTCTTTTTTATTGGAAAACACTGCAAGAGTAAATAAACAAATTATATAACATAATTTGAACTAGAAAATAAATCCAATTCAAGAAACTAAAATCTAAAACACAAAATACGAAATTTACTTTAATCAACACATACATAATTAGTTGTCCAAAAAAAATCGCACACACAATAACATATAATAGTACTTATGTTTTCATCTAACATGCCAATAAAAAGTAGGAACTTTGCTTGAAAAGTTTGTAATGAAGCTATCCCAACAAAAGTTAACTCACAAAAAAAGAAATGTTCCAAAATTAATGTAAAATGGTGTGAGAAAGAGGATGAAACAATCAAACATCTATTCCTTAAGTGTCCTTTTAGCATCGCCGTGTGGGCTGAGTCTCCCTTACAAATTAAGATATGTTGAGAGCATGAGTTGAAATAGCTACTACTCGTGCCCATTGCTTCAATTTAGTCTTTCTAGTTTCAGGATCATCACCTACATTAATCCGAAATAAAAGAATATCACAAACTTAAATAACTATCACAAAATATATAAAAAAACAAATACAATCATTTAGAAATATCCCTGCTTTGTCATTTATTATATAAAGTCTAAGTGGATTAATTACATATGATTTATGATCGTTGTCATTCTTTTGATAAATTCTGTCCTTTTCCTTGTCTTCAATTTAAAATTAAAGTAAGAATACTTGTAATCAACTATAGTAGAGATTTACATTCATTAATAATTCATCAAGGAACATAATTACAAACTCTAAAATTAAAAAAAAAATTAAAAATATCAAATTTGAAAGAAAAAATTGTTAAAAATAGTAAATATCTTAAATTAAATTAGGTATATATCATATTAATTATACTAAGTTGGAATGATTTAATTAAATATTGTTTTAATATTTTTATAAAAAATATATTTTAATTGACTCTTTTACACTACAAATTATCTTTTAGATTTTCTATTTTTTGAGACAGTAAACTATTTGGACTGGCTCTATTCCACTACACATATAAATCATTCTTTATTTTGCGATCTGAAGTTAAGAATTACTGAAAGAGATAAAAAATTATTTTTATCCCATGTCACCCATGATGGGAAAGACATGAGCGTACAGGGAAGTTATCAAAGATAACTTCCCACTTAGATGGTGGAGGAGGTGGAGAAAGTGGGAGAGTGGTTTATTAACAGCTAATAAACCAACTCTCCAGCTCTATAAATAGAGCCCTTCTTTCTCACAAAATCACAACACAACAGCAACACAATCAAAGCTTATTAATAAGCGTACTTTTCTTTTCTCTCCAAATCAATATTACACCATAGATTATTCTGAGACATTTAGGTGGTGAAAACAAAAGGTTTAGTTCTAGTAATTAAACTTACGACCAGAGAAGCAATTCCTTCATTCCAATTCAATCAACTACAAGAAGGCTAAATTCAGGACTCCTCATTCCAATCCGCTGCGTATAAGGTTTGTCTAATAAACCTTCTTGTTTATATTCAAGTGTAACAATTGGTATCAGAGCATGTTACGCAATTGAATCTATGAATATTTTTTTTTGAGCAATTTTTGTTTCGTATAAGAAGAAAAAAATTTGAACTTTTTTTTGATTCGGTCGACACAGTAGAAGAAGAAAAGAAAAAGGATTTGATTTGATAGAAAGTTTTTTTTTTCTCTATCGATGTAAATATAAGTTAGGTCAGCCCATTTTTTTTATCTATGGACTAATAAGTGGAAAGGCTCCATGAATTAATTCTTTTTTGGGCCTTCTAACTGAATTGCTGGAATTTTTTTTTGGGTCTTATACATTGAATTATTTTTTCTTTTTTGGCCCACGGATTATATGTTTTTTTTAGGCCCATCTGAATTAATTTTTCTGATTGTTTGGGCCGGACCATTTGTATTAAACTAATATTGGACCGATTTTTTTTTAAATTGTTTGGGCCGAACTTCTAGATGTTTGGTGGACCGCTGTATTTATTTTTTTTAATTTAATATTTTCGGACCTAATTTTATTTAAGAAAATTGAAATGCATGTGAGGGGATTCGAACCCAGACCACCTAGTTAAGTAACTAATAGCATTACCAATTTTACTACATTAAGTTATTGTTAATGAATAGAGTTTCTGGAAAGATACTATTATTACTTTTTCTTGTTTCCTATATCAATTTTGGTGTATTACTTTTTACCGTTCTTAATATTTCTATATGTAGAAAAATGGTGTTGACACGATCCAGGGGATCACGAGCAGCAAGGCTTGAGCAACTGACAGTGTACAGATGGCTCAATAGGAACGTAAGAAATCCTAATGGATCATCAGGGATCCATAGACCAAAAGTTGCAAGGACACCAAAAGAAAAACAGTCTTTGAGAAATAGTATCAAAGCACTCCGTTATAAGAAGAAACCTCATCACACCCTAGTGCAACATGTGGCAATTGTCAATAGATTGATTCAGGATGTCATAAATTGGGGTGATATCATATGTGAAGGACATAAGGTTGAAGTTCTTTAAAAATCTCTACCAAGAGAGATGAAGAGGGATATCGAAATCTTATGGGAGTATGATTTTCCGGAGAACTATGTTCATGGGAGACAAGCTACATATGAGTGGCTAGTCTATGCTTTGACTGAATCTCACTTGTGGAGGCACTATAATAATTCTACTAGGTCGGATCAGTGCAACTGTGGAATGCATTATCGAACTACTAGTATTGATAATTATTTTCCAATTAGACTCTATGAGGAAGTGAACTTTGAGCAGTCAATTCCTAAATTAAGGTTTTGGATATGAAAGGCGTATGCTAGTTAGGACTTGTAATAGGTAGTTTGCTTAGTGGTTTGTTTTTCCATTTTTTTAATCCCTGTTTGTTAGGAATTGCATTAGTTGCTTTGCTTCAGTTATTGAACATGTATTTCATTTATGTATGAATTCAACTAGTTTCTTTGTTTTTTTATGTTATTAGTTGTTTATATTCATACATTTTCACTCTAGTTATCTTAGAGTAAGTGGGAGTTCTTGGAGAACTTATTTTTGCAGTTAATGAAATTGATTGAATCATTAAGATAAACAAAATATGGTGGTTCATGATTGGGAACATAGTGAACTTTCTTTATCACTTATTTTGTTATCTTTCTTATTCATTCTATTTGCATTAATAGCATTGGGTAGTTAAATAATTGTAGGTATACTAATGAAAAATCTCTTACTTTATAAGAAAATGACAACCGTCATTGATGATCTCAAAGGAGACATAATGAATGGTGAGAACTATACCCTGGTAAACTTAAAATACATTATGTTTTAGAGGAACAAGAATTCTTGAGGTTATTAACAATGTCATGGCTCAGCCTAAGGAAGGCATCACAGCTCAAAACAAGAGGGACATGGAGGCTTATGAGAAGTGGAAAAAGAGATATTCCACTACAAGAGGCATCTTGATAAGTTCCATGTATGACGATCTTGTCCATGAGTGTCAATAATACACCACCGCTCACGAGATGTGGGACGCTCTTAATGAAAAGTACAAGGGTACAACTATGACTAAGTTGAGTCAATTGATCATTAAGTTTGACACTTACAAGAGGAAGCCTAATCAAACCAAGCATCTTTGGGAGATGTCTAATATAATTAGGGAACTTGGACTGCAGGTCATGACCTTGCTGATGAACATCAGGTTCAAGCTGTGATCCAATCTCTTTCAAATAAGTGGGAGCATTTGAAGATAAACTTGACTCAAAATGTGACGTTGAAAGATGAACGTCTTCATGCAGTTAAGTCTTAGGATCAGACTTATATATTGCTGAGTCAAGTTCCCACAAAGGTTCTTGCATTAAGTGCAAGAACAATGGGAAGAGAAACGAAAATGAGCATGCTTCCAAGAAGAACAAGAATGGTGGTAACAACGTTTTTTAAGAAAGATGAGAGTAAAGTAAAATGCTATAATTGTGACAAGATAGGTCACTTCGCTCGCGAGTGAGGATAAAGATAGCAATATCATTTACTTCATATAACTTTACATATGTTACCAGTACTGTTTGCTAGTTGATTCTAATCCTTTGTGGACTATGGATTCAGAAGTGACAGACCATGTAGCCTAAGACCAAGAGGCATATGTAGAGTACCATCTAATTCCAGAGGAAATGTGATGAATATAAGTTAGGAGACAACAACAAGGTTGAAGTCAACAGATTTGACACTTGCAAGTTGAACTTGCGAGGTGATCAAACCTTATAACTGCATAATGCACTCTACACACTTGAAATTCGAAGGAATTTGGTCTTGGTCATTGTTCTTCTAGGATTAAGTTTTAATATGCATTTTCATAACAATCAAGTAGACATCTATTATGACGCCAAGTGTTAAGTTTTTTTTTTGGTTTTATTTCTCATGTTTTAGTAGTACTAGATGATAGTAACTCATTTAATAGTTATTATGTAAGTAGTTGCTTTTCTACTAATACTTCTTCTAGTAATTTTAACGTAGAAGAAAAGTATGGAATGCTAGACTAGTTCATATTGGACAAGACCGCATGAATTTGTTGGCTAAGGCGAACTTTTTGGGTTCATTGACTAGAGTCAACTTGCCAACTTATGAAAATTGTCTAGCAGATAAAGCAAAGGGAAACCATTTTTTTGAAAAGGCTAAACGAGTCGAGTACCCATTGCAAGTAATTCATGTAGACATCTGTGACCCAATGAATGTTCAAAATATACAGGGGGACTTTATTTTATCACTTTTATAGATAATTTCACTAGTTTTGGTTATGTTTACCTGATTTTTCATACATCTGTAGCATTGAAATTTTCTTATGATATATTTCAATGAAGTAGAAAATCAGTTAGAGAGGAAAATGAAAACCTTAATCACGTGAATATCTATTGGATCAGTTGAAAGAACTGTGTGATGAAAAAGTGAGAACTCTCCTAGAAATGGTTAAGTCTATGATGGCACAAGCTAATCTGTGGAGATGCCTTGCCTACTGCTAGTTATATACTTAACCAAATAACCACAATGACTGTTCCATCAAACTCCTTATGAACTACTTGTGACCCTAGGGTCGGCAGACTATGTTCATGATCTATCTCATAAATATGGGAAGTTAGGTCCAAGAGGTAAGAAGTGTATCTTTATTAGATACCCAGCTCACTCTAAAGGATATGTGTTTATTGGTGAACATAACGATGGGGGTCTTACTGAAATTGAGTCACGAGATGTTACATTCTTAGAGAATGATTTTCCCAACAGGTGTGAAGTTGACAGAATTTTCATTTTAGGTGAATTAAATGAGATTCAGGAAGATGATATGCAAACAAATGTGACACCTGATGAGGTAACACATACTAAAGAAATAGAGAAGGATACTCCTCTAAATCTTGAGACGGAAGAAACCATTGCATCATCTAGTAATCCTATTTCTCAGGATTCTCAACTTAAGAGAAGTGCTAGAGGTTTAGTTCCTCGTCGTCGATTTGAAATTGAAGGAGAAGTCTTTATGATAACTCCACAAGACGAAGAAGAACCTCGATCAGTTAATGAAGCATTCTCATGTCCTTCTAAGAATGAATGGAAGAAAGCAATGGAAGAAGAAATGGAGTCGATGAAGAAAAACCAGGTATGGGAACTGGTTAATCTCCCGAAAAGACGTAAGGCGGTTTGGAATAAATTGGTTCTCAAAATAAAGAGGAAAACCTGACAATTACATTGACATGTAAAAAGCTCGCTTGGTAGCGAAAGGCTCTACTCAATGGGAAGGAATAGTTTTTGAGGAAATTTTTTCTCATGTTGTCAGATTTACCTCAATACGTCTTATTTTTAGCTATTGTGGCGCATCTCGATCTGGAGTTGCACCAAATGGATGTTAAAACTACATTTCTAAATGGAGATTTAGAAAAGGTTATTTTCATGGAACAACCCTCGGGTTTCGTTGCAAAAGATCAAGAGAATAAAGTATGTATATTGTTAAAATCAATATATGATCTTAATCAAGCCTCGAGACAGTGGAATTTGAGATTTCATGAAGTCATTTCATCAAATGGATTTGAGATAATAAGTGAAAACCACTGTGTTTATGTTAAATGTTCCAAGATTTTTTTTTTTTAATCTTATCTCTATATGTGGATGACATCCTATTAGCAGGGGATGATAAAGAGTTTATTCAAGCTAATAAGGAGTAGCTAGCTTCTCAATGTTATATGAAATATATGAGAGAAGCAAATTATATTCTTGGTGTTAAGATTAATAGAGATAGGTCTAGAAGACTATTATCTTTGTCTCAAGAACCTTAAATCATGAATATAATTGAGCGCTTTAGTATGAATAAGTGCAATTCCATTGACACTCCTGTAGCAATTGGAATAAACTTAACTATCGACATGTGTCCTAGTACTCTAGAAGAGAAACAAAAAATGTATACAATGTCATATTTTAGTTCATGGATAGTCTTATATATGTTATGATGTGAATTAGGCCAGACATGTGTTATGTGGTAGATTTAGTTAGTCATTTTAATTGAACCCAGGACAAGAAAATCCGAAAGTTGTGAAAAAGATATTGAGATATCTAAAAGGCACTATGGATTATGCCTTTGCTTTCGAGAAAATAGATTACACCTAGAAGGATTGATGTCTCCCTAAATGTTCTAATTTTATGCCATTGGGAGACATCATTTTTGGTGTTTATTTGATTATTTAGATAGACTTTTGGTGCTAATATGCAATAATCCGGAATTTCCATTTTATTTCTAGTAATTTTGATTTATTAAACTTTTGCGCGTAATATTGGTATTTTTAGTGTAAAGTTTACAGGTTTTAGATGTTAGCTAGAAGAGGAATCCGAGGAAAAAGTCAAAGATCATGATATGGAGTCAAGACTTGAAGATAAATCCCAAAGATATTATTTTTAGAGCTGAAAATCTATTTTCCAGGCCATAGATTGCTGATTTCGAGGTGCTTAAGAGATGATTTAGCCGCTGACCTTTGAAGAGATTATGTTCCTTATCGAGTTACGGAACTTTAGCAACTAGAATGAGGTCAATCGGGGTCATAACGAAGCGGGAAAATCCGTTTTAGTGAAGGTGTATCAGCAGTTACGGGATTTGGGCTTAATTAGTGGACTTGGGCTTTTCTAATTTTTTACTTAATCCTTAAGTAAAAGCCCTAATCCGATTTTATGATTATAAATAGGTCTTTAGACCTCATTATTCAGTATTTCTCATTTTATTCTTCAAATTAAATCATCATTAGAAGAGAGCGTCCAGAGAGAAAGTCAGAAGCAAGGAAAAGGAGAAAGCTTAGAGCTGGAGAAAGTCATCTTCTCCAAATCACAGCCAAACCCGATTCTTAATTAGGTTCTATCTTTTATTTCTGTAATTGAAGAACATGAATTCTTTCTGTTTTAATTTAGTATTTCTTTTTAATATGAGCTAAACAATTCATAGTGCTTGAGAACAAACAATGGGTGAATCCTAATTTCATGAAATAACGAATGTTGAATTTGGGTTTTTATTGAATTAAACTAAATTAGGGCTTTTACTCTTTTCAATAAATTGAGATTATTTTACTGTTTTTAGCGTCATGAACTAGGAACAGGTGTTAGTATTTAGGCTATTCCAATTAGTGGCAATTGGATCATCCTGACGGAGGGTTTAAATACAGAACCATTTATTTAATCTAGGATAGAAGCTATTGATTCTAACGAACTTAGCTAATTCTAGGGCCAATGAGGTATTAAATCTTAAACATCCAACGGTGGATCATATTTACCCTGACGGGACTAGTGACACTTTAGGATCGCCTTATAGTCCACCCTGACGGGGGTATAAGGAATTTAGAATCCCGACCATTGTAATTGACCAATTTAGCCCTTAAACAACATAAGTTAGGAAATAAGATTGGGAGGATCCTTGCGTTCTCAAGTACTACTTCTCATATTGCGTTTTACATCATTTTACTTGCGTCTTAGCTTTTATTTGCATTTTAATATTTGTCTTTCATTTATTTAGTCTTAAAACAAAAACCAAACAAACATATTATTATCTTTTATTTTCATAAGTGCATCAATCACTATTTGTTAGACATTGTGATCAACCATCCCGTCCTTGGAACGAATCTGTATTATCAACTATATTACTTGGGACAACCGTACACTTGCGGTTGTGGTTCGATTACTTTTTGCATTTATTTTAGAACACACAAAGGACCACCAAGTTTTTGGCGCCGCTGCCGGGGACGGTAGCGTGTGACCACGGTGTTTATCCTTTAGTGATAGTTGCATTTATTTTTATTTCAGTTTTACGCTTGTGTTTGCTTTGTTTTGTTTTTACAGGTGCTTTATTCAGGTAATGATCAAGAAATTTAATTAAAGATGTATAGAGAACATTACCCAAATCCTGGTCCATTCGACTATTGGAAAGACTCTTCGGGACAACAACAATGGGGTATAAATTCTTACCAACAACCTTATCAATACCCGCAAGAGCAAGGATGGGTCAATCAATGGATCGGGAATAATCAACAACAAACACCATATCACTATCAACACGAACATGAATGGAACAACCAGTGGGTTGAAAACATTCAACAACCTCCACCTTCACCACAAATGTCCCAATTATATAGATCAGTTACAGAACTCATGAGCTTATATGAACTATCGCAGAAGTTAGCAGATGAAAGAGATTCCCATTTGCAAAGACTGCAAAAGGAGCTAGACGAAATAGAATCCATAATTAATTCTCAGCATTCTGCCAATAGTATCAAGTCTTATGAAGAGGGAAGAGATCATCCGGAAGAAATAGTTGAGGAGGAGGTGTTGAAGGAAGGTATTAGTTCTATTGATATGAACACTGTACCGATTATAAATGAAGACCACCATGTGGTTGAGGATCTTGTTAGCATGGTAGAAGAAGAAGTAGCAACGCAAATCCTAGAAGTTAACACAGAGATTGCTATTCCTAAAGTGTATACACATGATCAATATATAGAACGCAAACAAGAAGAGGTGGAGATCGAGGTTATAGAAAATCCAAAGAAAGAATATTATGAGGTAATAGTGGAAGATTGGGTTGAAAGTGAAGACGAATGTGAAATGGTTGGAGAATCAATTGAAGAATTAAAGGTTAAAGATAAAATAGAAATTGAATATCCGCCACAAAAAGTTCACCAATCACCATCTCCACCACGAATCATTATTAGAGATGAAAAATCAGAATCACCTTCACTACCACAAATGATCAATATGTGTTATACAAGCAAGGTGCCATACAGCGAGAGCAAAACGGCAAGGAGGAGCACCTACCCACCACATTTTAAAGATGAATTCGAGATTGAAACAAGGAATAAAAATGATCATATACCGTTGAGAACGGTTATCTACTCTAATGTGGTGGAAAATGAGTTTCGTCGTGAAAGTAAGAAGGGGAAACGAAGTACTTACCCACCCCCTTTCAGAGATCGATTGAACAATATTCTAAGGGGGAAGGTCCTAAAGCTTTTACATCAAGGAAGAGGCGAGTTTAAGCGGAGGAGAACCGCAAAGGCCTCAATACCATCTTCATGGAAGGTAACACGTCGAACTTAAAGACGTAATAAACAAAAGTGCTTCTTGGGAGACAACCCATGCTTTAAATTGCTTTCATGTCTTTTAAATTCTTAGTGTAAATTAGAGTAATGGTTATTGATTTAGTGTTTATTTGTAAGAAATGAGGAAGGTTGGTGTTTTTGATGATTACAGGAGTGAAGGTCACGAGTTTGGGGTAGTTAGAACGAAAAAGAATGAAAATTTTGGGTTCCAACACAGTAGAAACCGGGTACCCGGTTTGTAGAATGCGGGGACCCGTTTTTGGTGCTGTACCCCAGGTATCAAAACTTTGGAAGATCATAACTTGACGCTCGGAGGTCGGAATTAACTTTTTCTTGAGCCTAAACCGCATAACTTTTCGAGCTCTATCCAATGGTGAAGTCAAAAATTTCGTATGAACAGCTAAAAGTTTCTGACCCAGCGTTTTGAGGCCCGGCATTAGTTGCGTCTCGTGGTTGCGTCTCCACTTAGCACCATTGATGACGAACCAAAGCTCCAAAAACACTTAAATTCCATCATTAAAACACCAAAATATCACCAATCCATCGCTCTAAACATCATCCAAACACATAATCAATCACAAATCTTTCTAAAAACACCAAGAAATTCAAGTTTTAATCCAAAAAATTCTTCACCAAAGCTTAAATTATATCCTTTAAACCTTTCCAACACCATAGATATTAAATACCCATCTCAACTAAATCACAAATTCCACTACTGTGCCACTTTCAACAATATCAAGAGACACAAATTTCATCAAAAGCTTTGGTAATTTGAAGGTTGGAGATTGCAAGTGCAAGGTATCAAATCATCATAAAGTCCATGGCCAATCCGGTAAAATAGCTATAACTATTCTTTTATTTCTATTACCAGTTGGGAATTAAGATTTATTTTAGTTATTTAGCGGAGGAATTGTGAATTGTTTGAGCATATTAATATTATATATTTTGCAAGTAATCTTTAAATATGTGAAAAATTGAGTTTGGGGTCATCAAATATGACCATGAAGGTTAGAAAAGGTACGAAGAACATGATGAAGATAGAAAGTTGGGTGTTGAGGAAAGATTTTCGTAAAAGAGATAATGATTTAGAGAGATAGGAAATGATGAAGATTTGGGAAATATGACAAAAGAGTTCGAGGTAATGAAGAACACTTTATTCAAGATGGATGCAACAATTAAATGATCTTTAAAGCTTGATGAAGTAGTATTCAAAACCTTAACATGAGACTACACGTAATCGGCCTAGTGTCGATCCAGATATGTTTTCCAATCCTTTTCTCATTTAGTGTATATTATTTTAATTGCTTTATTGAGTCTTTTCGAGTCGTGGGGACACGACTCATTTTTGAGTTTGGGGTGGGGTTCGTTGCCTCATCCCAGTTTTTATGTGTTTATTTGTTTTTAATTGCTTTCAATAAATTAATTAGGAGTTGCGTTTGACTGTAGAAGATTTTAAATGTCCCTTTTAAGCATACTTTTGATGAATCTATGATAATAGATAGTGGACTTTAGGGAATAACATAAAACGCACTTACAATTGCATGCGAACATAGGTAATTGATAGGAAAAATTAATATAAACAATGCAAATGAAGTAAGCTTGTACTTAAGGAATATGTTTGGTGTGTAGAACGTGAAATCCTAATTAGTAGAGAACCCACCTAGATATGAACTAAAGACAAGCTATGTACTTAGGAAAATGATAGGGGCAGTTCTTTGTTAGCCATTTGAAGCCTTTTAGCTTGCTATCCCTTATTATAATTTTATCCGTCTTAGCCCAATTTTGAGCCTTAAGCCTTTCTTTTGTAGCCACGATATAAGCCCATTATCCTTTAGATTATTAGGCATGACCAAATGACCCGCACTTGAATCACAACCCTGAGACTTGTCTCGAGCTTGAGTTTGGGGTGGAGGGTCCACATTTGGGAAATTACATTGGGAAGGGATTATATGTGTTTGTATTGAGGCACAAAAAGGTAGATGATATTATTATTTGTAACCCTTTGCCGGGATTTGAAAAAAAAAAGAGAAAAAGAAAAAGAAAATTATAAGAGACATGACTTCTACATAAATAATGGTCATGGGTATCTTGTACAAAAAAAAAAGAAGAAAAATGAAAAAAAAAAGAAAAAAAAAAGAAAAAGAGAATAAATAAATCGGCAAAGTGGAATATTTTTGGAAATCATCTTAGTTTTCATTGGGTTGACATTGGGGATGCAACATTAGCGCGTCAAATGGGTGAGTGAGAACATTTTTGAGCGTAAACTCAAGCTCGAGGACATTGTTGATGGTAAGTGAGGAGAGAGCCAAAAGCTCACTTCAAATTTACCAAATATACATCCACACCGTCCTTAAGCCATTATCAAAACCATAAAGACCTCGTGATTCCTAAGTGCATAGTGAATTTATGATTCTGTTGATAGGGAATACGCTAGGTGGAGCGTTCAAAGCGAGTTAGGATTAATGACCACCCTATAGCCATCATACAGAGATGAGTACAAGTGTAACCTTCAAGCATTGCGACTTTAATTTTATGATTGAGATTATTTATGTTTGATGTTGCATGATTAGTGTATGTATATGTTAGTTCTTAATGTTTGCTATATGAGATTTATCTTTAGCATTGCTTTAGGGTTTATTTGCTAGCTTCTATTTTCTCTTGCATCTACTTCATTCCCCTTGTTTTATTTAGTTTTGCTTTGTCGGGACGACAAAGGTTTGAGTTGGGGGTCTTGATGTCTCCCTAAATGTTCTAATTTTATGCCATTGGGAGACATCATTTTTGGTGTTTATTTGATTATTTAGATAGACTTTTGGTGCTAATATGCAATAATCCGGAATTTCCATTTTATTTCTAGTAATTTTGATTTATTAAACTTTTGCGCGTAATATTGGTATTTTTAGTGTAAAGTTTACAGGTTTTAGATGTTAGCTAGAAGAGGAATCCGAGGAAAAAGTCAAAGATCATGATATGGAGTCAAGACTTGAAGATAAATCCCAAAGATATTATTTTTAGAGCTGAAAATCTATTTTCCAGGCCATAGATTGCTGATTTCGAGGTGCTTAAGAGATGATTTAGCCGCTGACCTTTGAAGAGATTATGTTCCTTATCGAGTTACGGAACTTTAGCAACTAGAATGAGGTCAATCGGGGTCATAACAAAGCGGGAAAATCCGTTTTAGTGAAGGTGTATCAGCAGTTACGGGATTTGGGCTTAATTAGTGGACTTGGGCTTTTCTAATTTTTTACTTAATCCTTAAGTAAAAGCCCTAATCCGATTTTATGATTATAAATAGGTCTTTAGACCTCATTATTCAGTACCTCTCATTTTATTCTTCAAATTAAATCATCATTAGAAGAGAGCGTCCAGAGAGAAAGTCAGAAGCAAGGAAAAGGAGAAAGCTTAGAGCTGGAGAAAGTCATCTTCTCCAAATCACAGCCAAACCCGATTCTTAATTAGGTTCTATCTTTTATTTCTGTAATTGAAGAACATGAATTCTTTCTGTTTTAATTTAGTATTTCTTTTTAATATGAGCTAAACAATTCATAGTGCTTGAGAACAAACAATGGGTGAATCCTAATTTCATGAAATAACGAATGTTGAATTTGGGTTTTTATTGAATTAAACTAAATTAGGGCTTTTACTCTTTTCAATAAATTGAGATTATTTTACTGTTTTTAGCGTCATGAACTAGGAACAGGTGTTAGTATTTAGGCTATTCCAATTAGTGGCAATTGGATCATCCTGACGGAGGGTTTAAATACAGAACCATTTATTTAATCTAGGATAGAAGCTATTGATTCTGACGAACTTAGCTAATTCTAGGGCCAATGAGGTATTAAATCTTAAACATCCAACGGTGGATCATATTTACCCTGACGGGACTAGTGACACTTTAGGATCGCCTTATAGTCCACCCTGACGGGGGTATAAGGAATTTAGAATCCCGACCATTGTAATTGACCAATTTAGCCCTTAAACAACATAAGTTAGGAAATAAGATTGGGAGGATCCTTGCGTTCTCAAGTACTACTTCTCATATTGCGTTTTACATCATTTTACTTGCGTCTTAACTTTTATTTGCATTTTAATATTTGCCTTTCATTTATTTAGTCTTAAAACAAAAACCAAACAAACATATTATTATCTTTTATTTTCATAAGTGCATCAATCACTATTTGTTAGACATTGTGATCAACCATCCCGTCCTTGGAACGAATCTGTATTATCAACTATATTACTTGGGACAACCGTACACTTGCGGTTGTGGTTCGATTACTTTTTGCATTTATTTAAGAACACACAAAGGACCACCAAGGATATATTACGCTATTTGGGATAGTGATATATATGGGGGTAAATATACCTCAGGTGATGTATTCATGTTGAATAATTGCGCAATTTCTTGAAGTAGCAAGAAACAAACCTGTATAATTTTTGTCCACAATGGAAGCTGAGTTTGTAGCATGCTTAGCTGTGGTTCCAGAGGCTGTTTGGTTAAAAAGGTTATTATGAACATTTAGGATTCTCAGGCGATAGTGGGAGTCCCGTTATCATACATTGTGATAGTCAAGCTGAAAAGGCTTGTGTGAAAGCTCCTAAGTATCACAGTATGACCAAACACATTGATATAAAGTATAACGTTGTTAGAGATATTATTGCACAAAAAGATGTTGATTTGCAATACATACACACACGCAATATGCTTGCTGATCCATTAACAAAGGATATCCCTAGGGATATAATTATGGATATGTTAAATCTATATGATTAAGCAAGATATAATGTATGAATATTGCGAGTTTATGTGCATTCATGTATATATTTTCATTAGTATGTTTATTTAACTGTTTCTTTTAATAATATCATGTTTGATATATATTATAATGCGTGTATTTTTGAAGTATGTATGTCCTATAGACTGAGATTGGCCCTATCACACGGGCAATCGCCTTTGGCACAAGAAGTGCGCAAAGATGAGACTAACTCATAGTAGTGAAGAACCCTTAAGATAACTTGAGTTAAGATAGTCGCCTTAACTAAGTGTTAAGATGAGATCATAAACATGGATGAACCATGTTAAGCTTATATTATGATCGAAGTAGAATCCCACTATCTACTTAGTCTATAAGAGCCAGATATGAGTTGCTTGATTGATTTCATAGAAGGGTTGATTAATCGAAGAATTCATCTTAGGCAACGAGGCTTGTCTAATTATATATCTGTATGGTATTTATAAAATTGTGACATACAATTTGAGCTATATGAATAATACCATAACACGTGTGTCATACCACGTGTGCTTTCGACCAGAAGGAAGTGAAGAGTCGATCCCTGTCTCTTCATTGTGTGATGCCTTCAGAATTGTGCCCTTATTACTTTTGACTATGTTTTGATATTTTGATTAGGTGTATGCTACTTTGAACATACTACTAATGATCATGAATGATTCGGTCTAATGGGGTATGTTTGGGAAAGCAACCTAATCAACGTAAAAGGATATAAGTGTAAAGGGAAGACTAAAATTCTGTATCAAAGTGTGTGCTTGCAGGTACCGATCATGTACGTCAATTTGGACTATGACATGATAGTGAGACACATGAAGTTATGTCAGTGAACTCTTTTGATCACATAAACGATGTGATATAAATTTAAAGGGGTCAGAGTTACTGAATATGATACAATAAATTATTAGTCTGGGGTACTACAAGATACGTAAGGAATGAAGTTTCATTTGAGCAACTATGTACCCTAACAGGTTATTAGTAACGTATGCTCGTATGCTTGTCGGTCGCACGACCTATTTTCTCAAGTATGATGAATCATTCTAGAAATGTGTATATGAGAAGATTTGAGAAATATTGATGTATGGTGCATTGAAATGCATGTACCTAAAGGTAATGATTGTAACTCCATCATGTGCGAGTGGGAGAATGAAAGAGATAAAAAATTATTTTTATCCCATGTCACCCATGATGGGAAAGACATGAGCGTACAGGGAAGTTATCAAAGATAACTTCCCACTTAGATGGTGGAGGAGGTGGAGAAAGTGGGAGAGTGGTTTATTAACAGCTAATAAACCAACTCTCCAGCTCTATAAATAGAGCCCTTCTTTCTCACAAAATCACAACACAACAGCAACACAATCAAAGCTTATTAATAAGCGTACTTTTCTTTTCTCTCCAAATCAATATTACACCATAGATTATTCTGAGACATTTAGGTGGTGAAAACAAAAGGTTTAGTTCTAGTAATTAAACTTACGACCAGAGAAGCAATTCCTTCATTCCAATTCAATCAACTACAAGAAGGCTAAATTCAGGACTCCTCATTCCAATCCGCTGCGTATAAGGTTTGTCTAATAAACCTTCTTGTTTATATTCAAGTGTAACAACTTGAATACGAGTAACAAAGATTAATGATAATAAAATTTTGTTATTTCAAGAATTATTGAAGTGACTATTAAAATTTGAGTCCCAAATAAGGAATAACCAATAGATTAAGGGGCATTTGAGAATATTTACCTAATATGTAAATTCAATCAAATTAGACACATCATAATAAAGGTTTAGAGTAAAACAACCTCGACTGAAAAAACATTTTTTTGATTTAAATAAAAGTTTGATTACTAGCTTTGAATATCTTTCCATAAATGAATCCCGAAGTTTCCACCAATGTATTACTTAAGGTTTAGAGCAGTTCGTTTGTTGAAATAATCTTATAGTATAACAAATTAAATTTTATTATATTAAAAAGAGAAAAAATCTTGAACTATCATTAAACAATAACTGGTTTTGGAATCTGAACAATAGAAGTATGAACTACTATGTTCGTTCTCCCTTAGTCCTATTTGGACGATTTCAGATAAGGGGCTAACGTTAATAAAAATTAATTAATTTACTGACTATATAAGAGACAACTAAAATTTGGATCCAAACAAAAATGCGTAATAGTTAGGGACCATTTAGTAAATTGTATAAAATAAAAGTGATACGAATTGTTAATAATTTACCTGCATTAATGATCGTGTTGATCTCTGATTTGGGCGGTGTATAACTTGGATCACCATCACCACCACCATTAGCTCCGGTGGTACTCTCAGTAGCTCCAATAGAAGTGGTGTTTGATAAACTCCGATTGATAGCAGTATATAAGGTTAACGCGGGGAAGGTCTTGGACAGTTTAGGGCCCAACTTGGTTGCGTCAAAACGGAAACCTAACTCGAAGCATGCCCGCAGCTCTTCGATGTCGTCATCGGTCACGACCATGCCATGGCCACGACGGAGACGGTAGTTTAATCGGCGTCTACGCCATAAGGCATCACGGCTTGTATCTTGCGACCAAGTTTTTTGTGCCGAACACGATGCTCGAAGTGGCCGGCGTTGTTTTGCCTTCAAAGTTCGACCAACTGACGGACTCGGGACAGAGGAGCCGCCATTTCCATTTTTGGGTTTCAAGTTCATGGTTGAGAGGAGTGAGGGGGATGGCTCTTTGGGTGTGTTTGAAACCAGAGTAGTAGATACGATGGAACTGATGTTAGCAACTCTTTTTGGTGTTTCCATGATAGAGAAGTGACAGACGGAGATGTCTATTTTTGGGTTGTCTAAGGAGGTTTAGAGAAGTGAGTTCGGTTAATAGGTGATGATGTATTTTTTTTGGGATGTTTTTTAATTATATTTTGAGAGAGACAAAGTTGTATTGGTCCCACCGTTTTTTTAATTTTATTTTGAGAAAGATAAAGTTGTATTGTTCCACCGTTTAAATATTACATTTGTCGAGAAATGCTTATCTCGTATTTTTTAGGTGACAAACAAAAAGTAAAATGGAAGAAAAGTAAAAAGTATCACTTAAATTTGAAAAACAACCAATAAAATTATATCAAATATTCGAGACAGTTGTATCCCACGTTTTACATATTGAATTTTGTTTTTACTTTAGAATAATATAATTATATTTTTTTTATTAGGTGTTGTTTTTTTTGAAGTTTAATAACCCATTATTAAAAAATAAGGAGGTTTTAAAAATTATATTAAATATTAGTTTTACTTTTTATTATATTATCAACCTAAGGGCACGTTTGTTAGAGCTTAATTTAGAGTAAAAAACGCTATTAGAATAACATTTAATTTTTTAAAATATTATTAAATATAATTTTGAAATCTAGAATCACTTTAGGTGTTTTTTAAGAAGCACTTAATCATTGTTTTTCCTTAAAGTGCTTTTCTGGGTTTAAAACACTTTTTAACCTCTAGAATCACTTTTAAGTGCTTTTCAAAAAAAAAAAGCACTTCCAAACATGCACTAATATGTTAGAATAAATAATATTGAACTTTATTTACTAGTATATGTGAATGGAAAATAGTAAATATGTTTTTTTTAGCAAAGAACTTTGATTTTTGGCATAATTTAACATTATTTTTATATTATAATTTCATGAAATTTTTATTTTATTTGTTGTATTCTAATTAGTCCAAAATTTATTAGAATGGACGTGGTGTAAAAGTTGTTGCGAGTTTGTTTTTTTGGAGTCCAAGAATAAGTGAGTAAAATATCAAGGTGATACTCTTTTTAGGCTAGTTTAACGATTTCTTGTTTGTGTGTTTACGTAAGTGGTTGTTATTACATTCTGAAAGATACATTGAATGTTGAACGTTGTTATTGGTCCCACAGTGTGAACATTTTTGTCGATAAAAGCTAATTTTGTTTATTTAGGTGTCAAACATAAAAGAAATAGAAAATAAACATTTAGTGTCAATAAATATGAAAAATATTACAAGGATTAAAAGAACAACCATACCATGATATAATGAATATGCAGAACAGTTGTGTCCAATGTTTTACATATTAATTACGCATTTGTGCATGATAATATGTTTGTATATTTCTTTATCGGGCATTGCTTGCTAAAAGATAGCCTTTTATTTTAATCAACACAACAAACCTTGAACATATTTCTTATTGGGTATTGTCATAGTTAATATTGATTATGAGATACATCGCATACAATTTTTTAAGAAAATGAGTAAAAAAAAACTTATGTGCCATTATATATATGTGTGTTTGTGTGTGAGTGTAATGGCGTATCCAGAAATAAAAATGTGACTAGGTTTCAAATTTAAAGAAAATTCAAGAAAATTAAGCTTACTTTTCTCATTATATAAAAATGATATGAAATAAGAATATCGTGAATTATAATTAAAAAAATAAAAAAAAATCATTCATTTTAATCTATATTTTGTATTAAAAGTTTAATTTTGATATAATAAACATTCAAGAAAAATTAAAAAAAATCATTCGATTATGTGGTATTGTCTATAGTCGAATCTCCCGTCCGAGTGACAATCCAACTACTAAGGACAATCCTAATATTGGCCAGATCTAGGGCTGGAATAAGTCAAGCACATAATAAATATATATAATTAAAAGCTCAATCAATTAAGGATTATACATAGTGCAAACCCAAAATATGGGAAATTTAATTCATACTTAAATAAATAAAACTATAGAATAAAGAGATTAGGAACATAGTTAAGCTAAGAATATAATACAATTTAACCTAATGGTAGAGTGGCATGATTAAAAAGAGGAGTTTGTGACCTTCCAGCTTCTTGTCTTCCTCTACAAGTCAACTTATTCGTGTGGATGATCTCTAAGTGTAATATTGATTAAGGACTAAGAAAGGACAAGCAATGGCATGTTTAAAAAGGTAAGTAGTCATATATATAGGTGTAAGGTCGAAATCTAAGTCATGGACCAAGTTTTGGAGTCCTAATCCAAATCAAACTCGTTTTCCTTAATACTAGGATTGGTTGACCTTTGGAGTTTGTAAAAATAATAAGTCTTTCGTTAGAGATTTCAATGAAGTGATCATGGTATCGAAACGGATGCAATTCATATACATTTCCAGATATAAAAGGGATCCTTCAAATTCATTGTAGATTTGATGCAACATCAAATATACTACACGTCTTCACAGTCGGATACAACCTTTTGCAGCTTTTACACTTCTAAAACCATATTTTTCCTTTTATCTATTGATTTCGCCTTGGATCTTATTTCTACAACTCCTTATCATTGATTTGGCATCTACTATTATCGTTGTACCTTAACACATAAATTACACTAAACAGGCTCTAAAAGTAATAAACCTCCAAACCTAGGCATGAATTGATAAACTAACAATAAATTGGGAAAACCCCCTCAGCTAAGCGCATAATAAAAACAAGATAATGTCTCACGAATAGATTCATCTTCCAATCCACCTCTTGAAGCAAAAATGGATCTACTAATTATCCTATACTTCAAGAGATTATTCAGTAGCTTTAATATTCATTACACATCCAAATAAAGGTTAGAACCACCTTTCGTAAGAAACATGAAATGGGTTTCAACTACAAGATTATATCACATCTACTCAAAGAGGGGAACTACTTAAAGCTTAATCCAAATAAACTCATCAAGGTGTAACTACTTCAGTCTTTAATTCAATCTCCCCAGCAAGAAGTCTACAAGCTTCTTCATATATGCTCATCAAAGAGCACATTCAATTAATTGTAATATTTATCATCTAACTACTTAGAGTTACTCTTTCTCTAAATTATAGAATATTGATTTTCATAGTTTAAGAATGAACCTTATAAAACAATTTGTGACTTAACCGGTAAAAGTATTGGGTATTTTTGGGTTGTGTTTAGGCCTAGAGAAACCTCATTGTAACAGTCTGAATTTCACCCAAAAGAGAGATTAAGGAGCTTAGTGGAGAAGCTTGAAAACTGTATGGGGATAACGTTAGGTAGTGGATGTAAGAAAACTAGCCTACTATAAATGCTCATGTATCTTTTTTCTTTTATCGTTTTAATTATTTCATGCATTCTATTACTCTTAATTTCTTTCTAACCCTCTACTTGTATGATTTCCTCGTTCATGTTTAGATAGCTCTAGAGTATTCCTCCTTCTTAGGTGCTTGTTTGTGTGACCTTAGGATCCTAGTTCCTTAGACTAACTTGACCTTTTTTAGGCTAGTCCCTGGTCTTCCTTTGATTCTTGGTATCCTAGTCTTGATCGTCTTTTAGTTGATTTATATCGCCTAACTCTTAGCTTCCTCATTTACGAGCCCTCTAAATCATTCTTAAAATCCTTTCTCAAGAAGTTTGACCTATAGGTTTGATTATATTAGTGTCTTATTCACCAGCCTTCTAGGACTAACAGTATGTAATATATATATATATATATATATATAAAATGTTTGCATTCGACAATTTTTTATACAGACTACACGTTTTTGTGATCAAAGTTCCAATTTTTTTTGGTGTAGACAGAGGAGTGCAAGTTGTGTAACATTCAACTTTTTTCGTTACTTTTACAATATTCTATTTCTATAATTTAGTGATGCATTATTATTTGTAAACTTTTATACAATAACGTGCAACATCTTGAATTTAATTGAAGTACTTTATTTGTAATAGTTCTTCTTTGTATGTTTGTTTGATTCAAGTTACTATTCAAATATTGAACTGTATTTTCATCCAAAATAATATATTTCAAATATATTAAACACTTATATAATATTGCCACACCTATATCAAATTATTTTTAGAGATGTCGAATCCCCTAATCACATCACATTGTATCTCCATCCCTGCTCCTTCTTATGTTCAACCTAGCTTATTGTTTTATACATAACGATGTATAGTCCTTGTTCATTTCTTGGTGCGGGTTGAACCTTATTATGACTATGTCAACAAGGTTACCTCAAAATTTTGTAAAGCGATACTATTCTAGTGTTTGTAAGCTTGGGATAGGGTAAACAATTGAGGTAGGGTATTTTTTTAATAAGAATATATTACAAATAAAGCCAAAAATGCGCACCATAGGGTAAGGAGGGAGTCTAGTCCTTTACACATGGTTTATATGTTGAATATAATTACTTTAAGTATCATTACAGAAGATTTAGGCAAGTTTAGAGTTGTGTTAGTAAGTAGACCAAACTGGGATAATTCCTTATGGTAGCAATGTGAATTGCTATTTTGACGAGAGAGGGTTGTAATTTAAAAATGTTTTCTTGTAGAAAGAGTTCATTTAGATAACACTCGACAGATTTTTTGTCCTTTGTGGTCCAAATCCACTTTGTTAGATATTTGGGAGTAATTGTGGTGTTTTACACCACTACAGATTACGGTTACGGTTAGTCACCTCCAGATTTCGATTTTTTTAATCCCTGTTGAATGTTCAATGGCCGGGGGTGCGTATGCTTAGTTCGGTTATTTGAAAGAATTCTTACTGCTAGAAAATAATCTTTTACTTTGGAATTGGATGAGGTAGATTACTTTTATTTTTTAATTTAACGATATGCAAGTGTTCATTTAGGGTACACATTGTTTTTTGTCTGACCCTTATTTTTGTTGTAAATATCTATAATGTAAGTGTGAGATTTAATTAATATTGTATCAAAAAAATTTCAAAAAATCTCATTAACGTATTTTATATCTAGTTAAACAATTTTTATATGAGTAATGCTGGATATCAACCGAAATCAAATCACCCTTTTATCGCCTCGTAGGTGGATTGTTAATGGACCAATCATATAATTTATCTTTCCTGATTTATCATTTTCTCTTTCTTTTATGATTGGTCCACCTAGGAGGCGATAAAAAGGTGATTTGATTTCGGTTGATATCCAGCATTACTCTTTTTATATTTTTCAGAAAAACCATTTTTTACTCTTTCTTAGGCTTATGTTATATACTTGAAATACCCAAACTTTGCATGTATTTTTTTTCTTTTTTATTGGAAAACACTGCAAGAGTAAATAAACAAATTATATAACATAATTTGAACTAGAAATTAAATCCAATTCAAGAAAATAAAATCTGAAATATAAAATACGAAATTTACTTCAATCAACACATACATAATTAGTTGTCCAAAAAAAATCGCACACACAATAACATATAATAGTACGTATGTTTTCATCTGATATGCCAATAAAAAGTAGGAACTTTTCTTGAAAAGTTAGTAATGAAGCTATCCCAACAAAAGTTAACTCACAAAAAAAGAAATGTTCCAAACTTAATGTAAAATGGTGTGAGAAAGAGGATGAAACAATCAAACATCTATTCCTTAAGTTTCCTATTAGCATCGCGGTGTGGGCTGAGTCTCCCTTATAAATTAAGATATGTTGAGAGCATGAGTTGAAATAGCTACTACTCGTGCCCATTGCTTCAATTTAGTCTTTCTAGTTTCAGGATCATCACCTACATTAATCCGAAATAAAAGAATATCACAAACTTAAATAACTATCACAAAATAAAAAAAAAACAAATACAATCATTTAGAAATATCCCTGCTTTGTCATTTAAAATATAAAGTCTAAGTGGATTAATTACATATAATTTATTATAGTTGTCATTCTTTTGATAAATTCTTTCCTTTTCCTTGTCTTCAATTTAAAATTAAAGTAAAAATACTTGTAACCAACTATAGTAGAGATTTACATTCATTAATAATTCATCAACGAACATAATTACAAACTCTAAAATTATTAAAAATATTAAAAATATCAAATTTAAAACAAAAATTTGTTAAAAATAGTAAATATCTTAAATTAAATTAGGTATATATCGTATTAACTATACTAAGTTGGAAAGATTTAATTAAAAAATGTTTTATTATTTTTATAAAAAATATATTTTAATTAACTCTTTTACACTACAAATTATCTTTTAGATTTTCTATTTTTTGAGACAGTAAACTATTTGGACTTGCTCTATTCCACTACACATATAAATCATGAGTAATGATATTTGTCACCCTTTTTGTATCACCCTTTTATCACCTCCTACATGTATGCCTACATGTACCAATGAATGAGTTTCACTATCCTATTTATTTTTTCTCTATCTTCTATTCAAGAAAATCAAAACATATATATAAAAAGGTGATAAAAGGGTGACATGAAAAGGGGTGACATATATCATTACTCTAAATCATTCTTTATTTTGCGATCTGAAGTTAAGAATCACTTGAATACGAGTAACAAAGATTAATGATAATAAAATTTTGTTATTTCAAGAATTATTTAAGTGACTATTAAAATTTGAGTCCCAAATAAGGAATAACCAATAGATTAAGGAGCATTTGAGAATATTTACCTAATATGTAAATTCAATCAAATTAGACACATCATAATAAAGGTTTAGAGTAAAACAATCTCGACTGAAAAAACATTTTTTTGATTTAAATAAAAGTTTAATTACTAGCTTTGAATATCTTTCCACAAATGAATCCCGAAGTTTCCACCAATGTATTACTTAAGGTTTAGAGCAGTCCTTTTGTTGAAATAATCTTATAGTATAACAAATTAAAGTTTATTATATTAAAAAGAGAAAAAATATTGAACTATGCTTAAACAATAACTGGTTTTGGAATCTGAACAATAGAAGTATGAACTACTATGTTCGTTCTCCCTTAGTCCTATTTTGACGATTTCAGATAAGGGGCTAACGTTAATAAACATTAATTAATTTACTGACTATATAAGAGACAACTAAATTTGGATCCAAACAAAAAATGCTTAATAGATAGGGACCATTTAGTTAATTGTATAAAATAAAAGTGATACGAATTGTTAATAATTTACCTGCATTAATGATCGTGTTGATCTCTGATTTGGGCGGCGTATAACTTGGATCACCATCACCACCACCATTAGCTCCGGTGGTACTCTCAGTAGCTCCCATAGAAGTGGTATTTGATAAACTCCGATTGATAGCAGTATATAAGGTTAACGCGGGGAAGGTCTTGGACAGTTTAGGGTCCAACTTGGTTGCGTCAAAACGGAAACCTAACTCGAAGCATGCCCGCAGCTCTTCGATGTCGTCATCGGTCACGACCATGCTATGGCCACGACGGAGACGGTAGTTTAATCGGCGTCTACGCCATAAGGCATCACGGCTTGTATCTTGCGACCAAGTTTTTTGTGCCGAACACGATGCTCGAAGTGGCCGGCGTTGTTTTGCCTTCAAAGTTCGACCAACTGACGGACTCGCCACAGAGGATCCGCCGTTGCCACTTTTGGGTTTCAAGTTCATGGTTGAGAGGAGTGAGGGGGATGGTTCTTTGGGTGTGTTTGAAACCAGAGTAGTAGATACGATTGAACTGATGTTAGCAATTCTTTTTGGTGAGTCCATGATAGAGAAGTGACGGACGGAGATGTCTTTTTTTGGGTTGTCTAAGGAGGATTAGAGATGTGAGTTTCGTGAATAGGCGATGATGTATTTGTTTTTGGATGTTTGAGGATGTTATTAGCTTTTTTTTGTTACATTTTAAAGATACTTAGCTGTTTTTTAATTATATTTTGAGAGAGACAAAGTTGTATTGGTCCCACCGTTTTTTTTAATTTTATTTTGAGAAAGATAAAGTTGTATTGGTCCCACCGTTTAAATATTATATTTGTCGAGAAATGCATATCTCGTATTTTTTAGGTGAAAAACAAAAAGTAAAACGGAAAAAAAGTAAAAAGTATCACTTAAATTTGAAAAACAACCAATAAAATTATATCAAATATTCGAGACAGTTGTATCCCATGTTTTACATATTGAATTTTGTTTTTACGTAGAATAATATAATTATATATTTTTTTATTAGGTGTTTTTTTTTGAAGTTTAATAACCCATTATTAAAAAATAAGGAGTTTTTAAAAATTATATTTAATATTAGTTTTACTTTTTATTAGTTTATCAACCTAAGGGCACGTTTGTTAGAGCTTATTTTCGAGTAAAAAACGCTATTAGAATAACATTAAAATTTTGAAAATATTATTAAATATAATTTTGAAATCTAGAATCACTTTAGGTGTTTTTTTAAGAAGCACTTAATCGTTGTTTTTCCTTAAAGTGCTTTTCTGGGTTTAAATCACTTTTTAACCTCTAGAAGCACTTTTAAGTGCTTTTGAAAAAAAAGCACTTCCAATAATATGTTAGAATAAATAATATTGAACTTTATTTACTAGTATATTTGAATGGAAAATAATAAATATGTTTTTTTTAGCAAAGAACTTTGATTTTTAGCATAATTTAATATTATTTTTATATTATAATTTCATGTAATTTTTATTTTCTTTGTTGTATTCTAATTAGTCCAAAATTTATTAGAATGGACGTGGTGTAAAAGTTGTTGCGAGTTTGTTTTTTTGGAGTCCAAGAATAAGTGAGTAAAATCTCAAGGTGATACTCTTTTTATGTTAGTTTAACGATTTCTTGTGTGTGTTTACGTAAGTGGTTGTTATTACATTCTGAAAGATACATTGAATGTTGAACGTTGTTATTGGTCCCACAGTGTGCACAATTTTGTCGATAAAAGCTAATTTCGTCTATTTAGGTGTCAAACATAAAAGAAATAAAAAATAAACATTTAGTGTCAATATATATGAAAAATATTACAAGGATTAAAAGAACAACCATATCATGATATAATGAATATGCAGAACAGTTGTGTCCAATGTTTTACATATTAATTACGCATTTGTGCATGATAATATGTTTGTATATTTCTTTATCGGGCATTTCTTGCTAAAAGATAGCCTTTTATTTTAATCAACACAACAAACCTTGAACATATTTCTTATTGGGCATTGTCATAGTCAATATTGATTATGAGATACATCACATACAATTTTTTAAGAAAACGAGTAAAAAAAAACTTATATGCCATTATATATGTGTGTGTTTGTGCGTGAGTGTAATGGCGTATCCAGAAATAAAAATGTGACTAGGTTTTAAATTTAAAGAAAATTAAGCTTACTTTTCTCATTATATAAAAATGATATGAAATAAGAATATCGTGAATTATAATTAAAAAAAATAAAAAAAAATCATTCGTTTTAATCTATATTTTGTATTAAAAATTTAATTTTGATATAATAAACATTCAAGAAAAATAAAAAAAAAGTCATTCGATTATGTGGTATTGTCTATAGTCGAATCTTCCGTCAGAGTGACAATCCAACTACTAAGGACAATCCTAATATTGGCCAGATCTAGGGCTGGAATAAGTCAAGCACATAATAAATATATATAAAATAAAAAGCTCAATCAACTAAGGATTATACATAGTGCAAACCCAAAATATGGGAAATTTAATTCATAGTTAAAGAAATAAAACTATAGAATAAAGAGATTAGGAACATACTTAAGCTAAGAATATAATACAATTTACCCTAATGGTAGAGTGGCATGATTAGAAAGAGGAGTTTGTGACCTTCCAGCTTCTTGTCTTCCTCTACAAGTCAACTTATTTGTGTGGATGATCTCTAAGTGTAATATTGATTAAGGACTAAGAAAGGACAAGCAATGGCATGTTTAAAAAGGCAAGTATTCATATATATAGGTGTAAGGTCGAAATCTAAGTCATGGACCAAGTTTTGGAGTCCTAATCCAACTAAAACTCGTTTTCCTTAATACTAGGATTGGTTGACCTTTGGAGTTTGTAAAAATAATAACTCTTTCGTTAGAGATTCCAATGAAGTGATCTCGGTATCGAAACGGATGCAATTCATATACATTTCCAGATATAAAAGAGATCCTTTAAATTCATTGTAGATTTGATGCAACATCAAATATATTACACGTCTTCACAGTCGGATACAACCTTTTGCAGCTTTTACACTTCTAAAACCATATTTTTCCTTTTATCTATTGATTTCGCCTTGGATCTTATTTCTACAACTCCTTATCATTGATTTGGCATCTACTATTATCGTTGTACCATAACACATAAATTACACTAAAAAGGCTCTAAAAGTAATAAACCTCCAAACCTATGCATAAAGTGATAAACTAACAATAAATTGGGAAAACCCCCTCAGCTAAGCGCATAATACAAAGAAGATAATGTCTCACGAATAGATTCATCTTCCAATCCACCTCTTAAAGCAAAAATGGATCTACTAATTATCCTATACTTCAAGAGAGTATTCAGTAGCTTTAATATTCATTACACTTCCAAATAAAGGTTAGAACCACCTTTCGTAAGCAACACGAAATGGGTTTCAACTACAAGATTATATCACATCTACTCAAAGAGGGGAACTACTTAGAGCTTAATCCAAATAAACTCATCAAGGTGTAACTACTTCAGTCTTCAATTCAATCTCCCCAACAAGAAGTCAACAAGCTTCTTCTTTTATGCTCATCAAAGAGCACATTCAATTGGTTGTAATATCTATCATCTAACTACTTAGAGTTACTCTTTCTCTAAATTATAGAATATTGACTTTCATAGTTTAAGAATGAACCTTATAAAACGACTTGTGACTTTACCGGAAAAAGTATTGGGTATTTTTGGGTTGTGTTTAGGCCTAGAGAAACCTCGTTGTAACGGTCTGAATTTCACCCAAAAGAGAGACTAAGGAGCTTAGTGGAGAAGCTTGAAAACTGTGTGGGGATAACGTTAGGTAGTGGATGTAAGAAAACTAGCCTACTATAAATGCTCATGTATCTTTTTTCTTTTATCGTTTTAATTATTTCATGCATTCTATTACTCTTAATTTCTTTCTAACCTTCTACTTGTATGTCTTTCCTCGTTCATGTTTAGATAGCTCTAGAGTATTCCTCCTTCTTAGGTGCTTGTTTGTGTGACCTTAGGATCCTAGTTCCTTAGACTAACTTGACCTTTTTTAGGCTAGCCCCTGGTCTTCCTTTGATTCTTGGTATCCTAGTCTTGCTCGTCTTTTAGTTGATTTATATCGCCTAACTCTTAGCTTCCTCATTTACGAGCCCTCTAAATCATTCTTAAAATCCTTTCTCAAGAAGTTTGACCTATAGGTTTGATTATATTAGTGTCTTATTCACCACCCTTCTAGGACTAACAGTATGTAATATATATATATATATATATATATAAAATGTTTGCATTTGACAATTTTTTATACAGACTACATGTTTTTGTGATCAAAGTTCCAATATTTTTTTGTGTAGACAGACGAGTGCAAGTTGTGTAACACTCAACCTTTTTCGTTAGTTGTGAAATATTCTATTTCTATAATTTAGTCATGCATTATTATTTGTAAACTTTTATACAATAACGTGCAACATCTTGAATTTAATTTAAGTATTTTCTTTGTAATAGTTCTTCTTCGTATGTTTGTTTGATTCAAGTTACTTTTCAAATATTGAACTGTATTTTCATCCAAAATAATATATTTCAAATATATTAAACACTTATATAATATTGCCACACCTATATCAAATTATTTTTAGAGATGTCGAATCCCCTAATCACATCACATTGTATCTCCATCCCTGCTCCTTCTTATGTTTAACCTAGCTTATTCTTTTATACATAACGATGTATAGTCCTTGTTCATTTCTTGGTGCGGGTTGAACCTTCTTATGACTATGTAAACAAGGTTACCTCAAAACTTTGTAAAGCGATACTATTCTAGTGTTTGTAAGCTTGGGATAGGGTTAACAATTGAGGTTGGGTATTTTTTTAATAAGAATATATTACAAATAAAGACAAAAAGGAGCACCATAGGGGATGGAGGGAGTCTGGTCCTTTACGCATGGTTTATATGTTGAATATAATTACTTTAAGTATCATTACAGAAGATTTAGGCAAGTTTAGGGTTGTGTTAGTAAGTAGACCAAACTGGGATAATTCCTTATGGTAGCAATGTGAATTGCAATTTGGACGAGAGAGGGTTGTAATTTAAAAATATTTTCTTGTAGAAAGAGTTCATTTAGATAACACTCGACACATTTTTTGTCCTTTGTGGTCTAAATCCACTTTGTTAGATATTTGGGAGTAATTATGGTGTTTTACACCACTACAGATTACGGTTACGGTTAGTCACCTCCAGATGGTTAAATATTTTTAATCCCTGTTGAATGTTCAATGGCCGGGGGTTCGTATGCTTAGTTCGGTTATTTGAAAGAATTCTTACTGCTAGAAAATAATATTTTATTTTGGAATTGGATGAGGTAGATTACTTTTATTTGTTAATTTAACGATATGCAAGTGTTCATTTAGGGTACACATTCTTTTTTGTCTGACCCTTATTTTTGTTGTAAATATCTTCAATGATTGGATAATGTAAATAATGTGAGATTTAATAAATATTGTATCAAAACTATTTCAAAAAATCCCATTAACGTATTTTATATCTAGTTAAACAATTTTTATATGAGTAATGTTGGATATCACCCAAAATCGTATCACCCTTGTATCGCCTCGTAGGTGGATTGTTAATGGACCAATCATATTATTTATCTTTCCTGATTTATCAATTTCTCTTTCTTTTATGATTTGTCCACCTAGGAGGCGATAAAAAGGTGATTTGATTTCGGTGGATATCCAGCATTACTCTTTTTATATTTGTCAAAAAAACCATTGTTACTCTTTCTTAGGCTTATGTTATATACTTAAAATACCCAAACTATGCATGTCTTTTTTTTCTTTTTATTGGACAACACTACAAGAGTAAATAAACAAATTATATAACATAATTTGAACTGGAAACTAAATCCAATTCAAGAAATTAAAATCTGAAATAAAAAATAGGAAATTTACTTCAATCAACACATACATAATTAGTTGTCCAAAAAAAATTGCATACACAATAACATATAATAATAGTACTTCTGTTTTAATCTAATATGCCAACAAAAATTAGGAACTTTGCTTGAAATTTTTTTAACGAAGCTATCCCAACAAAAGTTAACTTACAAAAAAAGAAATATTCCAAGACAAGGACAAAATGTGAATGGTGTGAGAAAGAGGATGAAACAATCAAACATCTATTCCTTAAGAGTCCTTTTAGCATCGCGGAGTGGGGTGAGTCTCCCTTACAAATTAAGATCTGTTGAGAGCATGAGTTGAAATTGCTACTACTCGTGCCCATTGCTTCAATTTAGTCTTTATAGTTTCAGGATCATCACCTACATTAATCCGAAATAAAAGAATATCAAAAACTTAAATAATTACCACAAAATATATAAAAAAACAAATACAATCATTTAGAAATATCCCTGCTTTGTCATTTATAATATAAAGTCTAAGTGGATTAATTTCATATGATTTATGATCGTTGTCATTCCTTTGATAAATTCTTTCCTTTTCCTTGTCTTCAATTTAATATTAAAGTAAGAATACTTGTAATCAACAATAGTAGAGATATACATTCATTAATAATTCATCAACGAACATAATTACAAACTCTAAAATTATTAAAAATATTAAAAATATCAAATTTGAAAGAAAATTTTGTTAAAAATAGTAAATATCTTAAATTAAATTAGGTATATATCGTATTAACTATACTAAGTTGGAAAGATTTAATTAAAAAATGTTTTAATATTTTTATAAAAAATATATTTTAATTGACTCTTTTACACTACAAATTATCTTTTAGATTTTCTATTTTTTGAGACAGTAAACTATGTGGACGGGCTCTATTCCACTACACATATAAATCATTCTTTATTTTGCGATCTGAAGTTAAGAATCACTTGAATACGAGTAACAAAGATTAATGATAATAAAATTTTCTTATTTCAAGAATTATTTAAGTGACTATTAAAATTTGAGTCCCAAGTAAGGAATAACCAATAGATTAAGGAGCATTTGAGAATATTTACCTAATATGTAAGTTCAATCAAATTAGACACATCATAATAAAGGTTTAGATTAAAACAACCTCGACTGAAAAAACATTTTTTTGATTTAAATAAAAGTTTAATTACTAGCTTTGAATATCTTTCCAAAAATGAATCCCGAAGTTTCCACCAATGTATTACTTAAGGTTTAGAGCAGTTCTTTTGTTGAAATAATCTTATAGTATAACAAATTAAAGTTTATTATATCAAAAAGAGAAAAAATCTTGAACTATCCTTAAACAATAACTGGTTTTGGAATCTGAACAATAGAAGTATGAACTACTATGTTCGTTCTCCCTTAGTCTATTCTGACGATTTCAGATAAGGGGCTAACGTTAATAAAAATTAATTAATTTACTGACTATATAAGAGACAACTAAATTTGGATCCAAACAAAAAATGCTTAATAGTTAGGGACCATTTAGTTAATTGTATAAAATAAAAGTGATACGAATTGTTAATAATTTACCTGCATTAATGATCGTGTTGATCTCTGATTTGGGCGGCGTATAACTTGGATCACCATCACCACCACCATTAGCTCCGGTGGTACTCTCAGTAGCTCTCATAGAAGTGTTATTTGATAAACTCCGATTGATAGCAGTATATAAGGTTAACGCGGGGAAGGTCTTGGACAGTTTAGGGTCCAACTTGGTTGCGTCAAAACGGAAACCTAACTCGAAGCATGCCCGCAGCTCTTCGATGTCGTCATCGGTCACGACCATGCTATGGCCACGACGGAGACGGTAGTTTAATCGGCGTCTACGCCATAAGGCATCACGGCTTGTATCTTGCGACCAAGTTTTTTGTGCCGAACACGATGCTCGAAGTGGCCGGCATTGTTTTGCCTTCAAAGTTCGACCAACTGACGGACTCGCCACAGAGGAGCCGCCATTGCCACTTTTGGGTTTCAAGTTCATGGTTGAGAGGAGTGAGGGGGATGGTTCTTTGGGTGTGGTTGAAACCAGAGTAGTAGATACGATTGAACCAACTCTTTTTGGTGAGTCCATGATAGAGATTTGACGGACGGAGATGTCTTTTTTTGGGTTGTCTAAGGAGGTTTAGAGATGTGAGTTTGGTGAATAGGTGATGATGTATTTCTTTTTGGATGTTTGAGGATGTTATTAGATTTTTTTGTTACATTTTAAAGATACTTAGCTGTTTTTTAATTATATTTTGAGAGAGACAAAGTTGTATTGGTCCCACCGTTTTTTTAATTTTATTTTGAGAAAGATAAAGTTGTATTGGTCCCACCGTTTAAATATTATATTTGTCGAGAAATGCTTATCTCGTATTTTTTAGGTGAGAAACAAAAAGTAAAACGGAAAAAAAGTAAAAAGTATCACTTAAATTTGAAAAACAACCAATAAAATTATATCAAATATTCGAGACAGTTGTATCCCACGTTTTACATATTGAATTTTGTTTTTACGATAGAATAATATAATTATATATTTTTTTATTAGGTGTTTTTTTTTGAAGTTTAATAACCCATTATTAAAAAATAAGGAGTTTTTAAAAATTATATTTAATATTAGTTTTACTTTTTATTAGTTTATCAACATAAGGGCACGTTTGTTAGAGCTTATTTTAGAGTAAAACACGCTATTAGAATAACATTAAAATTTTGAAAATATTATTAAATATAATTTTGAAATCTAGAATCACTTTAGGTGTTTTTTTAAGAAGGACTTAATCGTTGTTTTTCCTTAAAGTGTTTTTTTGGGTTTAAAACACTTTTTAACCTCTAGAAGCACTTTTAAGTGCTTTTGAAAAAAAAAGCACTTCCAAACATGCACTAATATGTTAGAATAAATAATATTGAACTTTATTTACTAGTATATTTGAATGGAAAATAATAAATATGTTTTTTTTAGCAAAGAACTTTGATTTTTGGCATAATTTAATATTATTTTTATATTATAATTTCATGTAATTTTTATTTTCTTTGTTGTATTCTAATTAGTCCAAAATTTATTAGAATGGACGTGGTGTAAAAGTTGTTGCGAGTTTGTTTTTTTGGAGTCCAAGAATAAGTGAGTAAAATCTCAAGGTGATACTCTTTTTTAGGCTAGTTTAACGATTTCTTGTGTGTGTTTACGTAAGTGGTTGTTATTACATTCTGAAAGATACATTGAATGTTGAACGTTGTTATTGGTCCCACAGTGTGCACATTTTTGTCGATAAAAGCTAATTTCGTCTATTTAGGTGTCAAACATAAAAGAAATAGAAAATAAACATTTAGTGTCAATAAATCTGAAAAATATTACAAGGATTATAAGAATAACCATATCATGATATAATGAATATGCAGAACAGTTGTGTCCAATGTTTTACATATTAATTACGCATTTATGCATGATAATATGTTTGTATATTTCTTTATCGAGCATTTCTTGCTAAAAGATAGCCTTTTATTTTAATCAACACAATAAACCTTGAACATATTTCTTATTGGGCATTGTCATAGTCAATATTGATTATGAGATACATCACATACAATTTTTTAAGAAAACGAGTAAAAAAAAACTTATATGCCATTATATATATGTGTGTTTGTGCGTGAGTGTAATGGCGTATCCAGAAATAAAAATGTGACTAGGTTTCAAATTTAAAGAAAATTCAAGAAAACTAAGCTTACTTTTCTCATTATATAAAAATGATATGAAATAAGAATATCGTGAATTATAATTAAAAAAAATAAAAAAAATCATTCGTTTTAATCTATATTTTGTATTAAAATTTTAATTTTGATATACTAAACATTCAAGAAAAATTAAAAAAAATCATTCGATTATGTGGTATTGTCTATAGTCGAATCTCCCGTCAGAGTGACAATCCAACTACTAAGGACAATCCTAATATGGGCCAGATCTAGGGCTGGAATAAGTCAAGCACATAATAAATATATATAATTAAAAGCTCAATCAAGTAAGGATTATACATAGTGCAAACCCAAAATATAGGAAATTTAATTCATAGTTAAAGAAATAAAACTATAGAATTAAGAGATTAGGAACATAGTTAAGCTAAGAACATAATACAATTTACCCTAATGGTAGAGTGGCATGATTAGAAAGAGGAGTTTGTGACCTTCCACCTTCTTATCTTCCTCTACAAGTCAACTTATTTGTGTGGATGATCTCTAAGTGTAATATTGATTAAGGACTAAGAAAGGACAATCAATGGCATGTTTAAAAAGGCAAGTAGTCATATATATAGGTTTAAGGTCGAAATCTAAGTCATGGACCAAGTTTTGGAGTCCTAATCCAACTAAAACTCGTTTTCCTTAATACTAGGATTGGTTGACCTTTGGAGTTTGTAAAAATAATAACTCTTTCGTTAGAGATTCCAATGAAGTGATCTCGGTATCGAAACGGATGCAATTCATATACATTTCCAGATATAAAAGGGATCCTTTAAATTCATTGTAGATTTGATGCAACATCAAATATATTACACGTCTTCACAGTCGGATACAACCTTTTGCAGCTTTTACACTTCTAAAACCATTTTTTTCCTTTTATCTATTGATTTCGCCTTGGATCTTATTTCTTCAACTCCTTATCATTGATTTGGCATCTACTATTATCGTTGTACCATAACACATAAATTACACTAAAAAGACTCTAAAAGTAATAAACCTCCAAACCTATGCATGAATTGATAAACTAACAATAAATTGGGAAAACCCCCTCAGCTAAGCGCATAATACAAAGAAGATAATGTCTCACGAATAGATTCATCTTCCAATCCACCTCTTGAAGCAAAAATGGATCTACTAATTATCCTACACTTCAAGAGAGTATTCAGTAGCTTTAATATTCATTACACTTCCAAATAAAGGTTAGAACCACCTTTCGTAAGCAACACGAAATGGGTTTCAACTACAAGATTATATCACATCTACTCAAAGAGGGGAACTACTTAGAGCTTAATCCAAATAAACTCATCAAGGTGTAACTACTTCAGTCTTCAATTCAATCTCCCCAACAAGAAGTCAACAAGCTTCTTCTTATATGCTCATCAAAGAGCACATTCAATTGGTTGTAATATTTATCATCTAACTACTTAGAGTTACTCTTTCTCTAAATTATAGAATATTGACTTTCATAGTTTAAGAATGAACCTTATAAAACGAATTGTGACTTAACCGGTAAAAGTATTGGGTATTTTTGGGTTGTGTTTAGGCCTAGAGAAACCCCATTGTAACGGTCTGAATTTCACCCAAAAGAGAGATTAAGGAGCTTAGTGGAGAAGCTTGAAAACTGTATGGGGATAACGTTAGGTAGTGGATGTAAGAAAACTAGCCTACTATAAATGCTCATGTATCTTTTTTCTTTTATCGTTTTAATTATTTCATGCTTTCTATTACTCTTAATTTCTTTCTAACCTTCTACTTGTATGTCTTTCCTCGTTCATGTTTAGATAGCTCTAGAGTATTCCTCCTTCTTAGGTGCTTGTTTGTGTGACCTTAGGATCCTAGTTCCTTAGACTAACTTGACCTTTTTTAGTCTAGTCCCTGGTCTTCCTTTGATTCTTGGTATCCTAGTCTTGATCGTCTTTTAGTTGATTTATATCGCCTAACTCTTAGCTTCCTCATTTACGAGCCCTCTAAATCATTCTTAAAATCCTTTCTCAAGAAGTTTGACCTATAGGTTTGATTATATTAGTGTCTTATTCGCCACCCTTCTAGGACTAACCAGTATGTAATATATATATATATATATATATATATATATATATATATATATATAATGTTTGCATTCGACAATGTTTTATACAGACTACATGTTTTTGTGATCAAAGTTCCAATTTTTTTTGTGTAGACAGAGGAGTGCAAGTTGTGTAACATTCAACTTTTTTCGTTAGTTGTGAAATATTCTATTTCTATAATTTAGTCGTGCATTATTATTTGTAAACTTTTATACAATAACGTGCAACATCTTGAATTTAATTTAAGTATTTTCTTTGTAATAGTTCTTCTTCGTATGTTTGTTTGATTCAAGTTACTTTTCAAATATTGAACTGTATTTTCATCCAAAATAATATATTTCAAATATATTAAACACTTATATAATATTGCCACACCTATATCAAATTATTTTTAGAGATGTCGAATCCCCTAATCACATCACATTGTATCTCCATCCCTGCTCCTTCTTATGTTTAACCTAGCTTATTGTTTTATACATAACGATGTATAGTCCTTGTTCATTTTTTGGTGCTGGTTGAACCTTCTTATGACTATGTAAACAAGTTTACCTCAAAACTTTGTAAAGCGATACTATTCTAGTGTTTGTAAGCTTGGGATAGGGTTAACAATTGAGGTTGGGTATTTTTTTAATAAGAATATATTACAAATAAAGACAAAAAGGAGCACCATAGGGGATGGAGGGAGTCTGGTCCTTTACACATGGTTTATATGTTGAATATAATTACTTTAAGTATCATTACAGAAGATTTAGGCAAGTTTAGGGTTGTGTTAGTAAGTAGACCAAACTGGGATAATTCCTTATGGTAGCAATGTGAATTGCAATTTGGACGAGAGAGGGTTGTAATTTAAAAATATTTTCTTGTAGAAAGAGTTCATTTAGATAACACTCGACACATTTTTTGTCCTTTGTGGTTCAAATCCACTTTGTTAGATATTTGGGAGTAATTATGGTGTTTTACACCACTACAGATTACGGTTACGGTTAGTCACCTCCAGATGGTTAAATATTTTTAATCCCTGTTGAATGTTCAATGGCCGGGGGTTCGTATGCTTAGTTCGGTTATTTGAAAGAATTCTTACTGCTAGAAAATAATATTTTATTTTGGAATTGGATGAGGTAGATTACTTTTATTTGTTAATTTAACGATATGCAAGTGTTCATTTAGGGTACACATTATTTTTTGTCTGACCCTTATTTTTGTTGTAAATATCTTCAATGATTGGATAATGTAAATAGTGTGAGATTTAATAAATATTGTATCAAAACTATTTCAAAAAATCCCATTAACATATTTTATATCTAGTTAAACAATTTTTATATGAGTAATGCTGGATACCACCCAAAATCGTATCACCCTTTTATCGCCTCGTAGGTGGATTGTTAATGGACCAATCATATAATTTATCTTTCCGGATTTATCATTTGCTCTTTCTTTTATGATTGGTCCACCTAGGAGGCGATAAAAAGGTGATTTGATTTCGGTTGATATCCAGCATTACTCTTTTTATATTTTTCAGAAAAACCATTTTTTACTCTTTCTTAGGCTTATGTTATATACTTGAAATACCCAAACTTTGCATGTATTTCTTTTCTTTTTTATTGGAAAACACTGCAAGAGTAAATAAACAAATTATATAACATAATTTGAACTAGAAATTAAATCCAATTCAAGAAAATAAAATCTGAAATATAAAATACGAAATTTACTTCAATCAACACATACATAATTAGTTGTCCAAAAAAAATCGCACACACAATAACATATAATAGTACTTATGTTTTCATCTGATATGCCAATAAAAAGTAGGAACTTTTCTTGAAAAGTTTGTAATGAAGCTATCCCAACAAAAGTTAACTCACAAAAAAAGAAATGTTCCAAACTTAATGTAAAATGGTGTGAGAAAGAGGATGAAACAATCAAACATCTATTCCTTAAGTTTCCTATTAGCATCGCAGTGTGGGCTGAGTCTCCCTTATAAATTAAGATATGTTGAGAGCATGAGTTGAAATAGCTACTACTTGTGCCCATTGCTTCAATTTAGTCTTTCTAGTTTCAGGATCATCACCTACATTAATCCGAAATAAAAGAATATCACAAACTTAAATAACTATCACAAAATAAAAAAAAAACAAATACAATCATTTAGAAATATCCCTGCTTTGTCATTTAAAATATAAAGTCTAAGTGGATTAATTACATATAATTTATGATCGTTGTCATTCTTTTGATAAATTCTTTCCTTTTCCTTGTCTTCAATTTAAAATTAAAGTAAAAATACTTGTAATCAACTATAGTAGAGATTTACATTCATTAATAATTCATCAACGAACATAATTACAAACTCTAAAATTATTAAAAATATTAAAAATATCAAATTTAAAACAAAAATTTGTTAAAAATAGTAAATATCTTAAATTAAATTAGGTATATATCGTATTAACTATACTAAGTTGGAAAGATTTAATTAAAAAATGTTTTAATATTTTTATAAAAAATATATTTTAATTAACTCTTTTACACTACAAATTATCTTTTAGATTTTCTATTTTTTGAGACAGTAAACTATTTGGACTTGCTCTATTCCACTACACATATAAATCATGAGTAATGATATTTGTCACCCTTTTTGTATCACCCTTTTATCACCTCCTACATGTATGCCTACATGTACCAATGAATGAGTTTCACTATCCTATTTATTTTTTCTCTATCTTCTATTCAAGGAAATCAAAACATATATATAGAAGGGTGATAAAAGGGTGACATTAAAAGGGGTGACATATATCATTACTCTAAATCATTCTTTATTTTGCGATCTGAAGTTAAGAATCACTTGAATACGAGTAACAAAGATTAATGATAATAAAATTTTGTTATTTCAAGAATTATTTAAGTGACTACTAAAATTTGAGTCCCAAATAAGGAATAACCAATAGATTAAAGAGCATTTGAGAATATTTACCTAATATGTAAATTCAATCAAATTAGACACATCATAATAAAGGTTTAGAGTAAAACAATCTCGACTGAAAAAACATTTTTTTGATTTAAATAAAAGTTTAATTACTAGCTTTGAATATCTTTCCACAAATGAATACCGAAGTTTCCACCAATGTATTACTTAAGGTTTAGAGCAGTCCTTTTGTTGAAATAATCTTATAGTATAACAAATTAAAGTTTATTATATTAAAAAGAGAAAAAATCTTGAACTATGCTTAAACAATAACTGGTTTTGGAATCTGAACAATAGAAGTATGAACTACTATGTTCGTTCTCCCTTAGTCCTATTTTGACGATTTCAGATAAGGGGCTAACGTTAATGAAAATTAATTAATTTACTGACTATATAAGAGACAACTAAATTTGGATCCAAACAAAAAATGCTTAATAGATAGGGACCATTTAGTTAATTGTATAAAATAAAAGTGATACGAATTGTTAATAATTTACCTGCATTAATGATCGTGTTGATCTCTGATTTGGGCGGCGTATAACTTGGATCACCATCACCACCACCATTAGCTCCGGTGGTACTCTCAGTAGCTCCCATAGAAGTGGTATTTGATAAACTCCGATTGATAGCAGTATATAAGGTTAACGCGGGGAAGGTCTTGGCCAGTTTAGGGTCCAACTTGGTTGCATCAAAACGGAAACCTAACTCGAAGCATGCCCGTAGCTCTTCGATGTCGTCATCGGTCACGACCATGCTATGGCCACGACGGAGACGGTAGTTTAATCGGCGTCTACGCCATAAGGCATCACGGCTTGTATCTTGCGTAAGTTTTTTGTGCCGAACACGATGCTCGAAGTGGCCGGCATTGTTTTGCCTTCAAAGTTCGACCAACTGACGGACTCGCCACAGAGGATCCGCCGTTGCCACTTTTGGGTTTCAAGTTCATGGTTGAGAGGAGTGAGGGGGATGGTTCTTTGGGTGTGTTTGAAACCAGAGTAGTAGATACGATTGAACTGATGTTAGCAATTCTTTTTGGTGAGTCCATGATAGAGAAGTGACGGACGGAGATGTCTTTTTTTGGGTTGTCTAAGGAGGGTTAGAGATGTGAGTTTCGTGAATAGGCGATGATGTATTTGTTTTTGGATGTTTGAGGATGTTATTAGCTTTTTTTTGTTACATTTTAAAGATACTTAGCTGTTTTTTAATTATATTTTGAGAGAGACAAAGTTGTATTGGTCCCACCGTTTTTTTTAATTTTATTTTGAGAAAGATAAAGTTGTATTGGTTCCACCGTTTAAATATTATATTTGTCGAGAAATGCATATCTCGTAATTTTTAGGTGAAAAACAAAAAGTAAAACGGAAAAAAAGTAAAAAGTATCACTTAAATTTGAAAAACAACCAATAAAATTATATCAAATATTCGAGACAGTTGTATCCCATGTTTTACATATTGAATTTTGTTTTTACGTAGAATAATATAATTATATATTTTTTTATTAGGTGTTTTTTTTTTGAATTTTAATAACCCATTATTAAATAATAAGGAGTTTTTAAAAATTATATTTAATATTAGTTTTACTTTTTATTAGTTTATCAACCTAAGGGCACGTTTGTTAGAGCTTATTTTAGAGTAAAAAACGCTATTAGAATAACATCAAAATTTTGAAAATATTATTAAATATAATTTTGAAATCTAGAATTACTTTAGGTGTTTTTTTAAGAAGCACTTAATCGTTGTTTTTCCTTAAACTGCTTTTCTGGGTTTAAAACACTTTTTAACCTCTAGAAGCACTTTTAAGTGCTTTTGAAAAAAAAAAAGCACTTCCAAACATGCAATAATATGTTAGAATAAATAATATTGAACTTTATTTACTAGTATATTTGAATGGAAAATAATAAATATGTTTTTTTTAGCAAAGAACTTTGATTTTTAGCATAATTTAATATTATTTTTATATTATAATTTCATGTAATTTTTATTTTCTTTGTTGTATTCTAATTAGTCCAAAATTTATTAGAATAGACGTGGTGTAAAAGTTGTTGCGAGTTTGTTTTTTTGGAGTCCAAGAATAAGTGAGTAAAATCTCAAGGTGATACTCTTTTTATGCTAGTTTAACGATTTCTTGTGTGTGTTTACGTAAGTGGGTGTTATTACATTCTGAAAGATACATTGAATGTTGAACGTTATTATTGGTCCCACAGTGTGCACAATTTTGTCGATAAAAGCTAATTTCATCTATTTAGGTGTCAAACATAAAAGAAATAGAAAATAAACATTTAGTGTCAATATATATGAAAAATATTACAAGGATTAAAAGAACAACCATATCATGATATAATGAATATGCACAACAGTTGTGTCCAATGTTTTACATATTAATTACGCATTTGTGCATGATAATATGTTTGTATATTTCTTTATCGGGCATTTCTTGCTAAAAGATAGCCTTTTATTTTAATCAACACAACAAACCTTGAACATAGTACTTATTGGGCATTGTCATAGTCAATATTGATTATGAGATACATCACATACATTTTTTAAGAAAACGAGTAAAAAAAAACTTATATGCCATTATATATATGTGTGTTTTTGCGTGAGTGTAATGGCGTATCCAGAAATAAAAATGTGACTAGGTTTCAAATTTAAAGAAAATTCAAGAAAATTAAGCTTACTTTTCTCATTATATAAAAATGATATGAAATAAGAATATCGTGAATTATAATTAAAAAAAAATAAAAAAAATCATTCGTTTTAATCTATATTTTGTATTAAAATTTTAATTTTGATATAATAAACATTCAAGAAAAATTAAAAAAAGTCATTCGATTATGTGGTATTGTCTATAGTCGAATCTTCCGTCAGAGTGACAATCCAACTACTAAGGACAATCCTAATATTGGCCAGCTCTAGGGCTGGAATAAGTCAAGCACATAATAAATATATATAAAATAAAAAGCTCAATCAACTAAGGATTATACATAGTGCAAACCCAAAATATGGGAAATTTAATTCATAGTTAAAGAAATAAAACTATAGAATAAAGAGATTAGGAACATACTTAAACTAAGAATATAATACAATTTACCCTAATGGTAGAGTGGCATGATTAGAAAGAGGAGTTTGTGACCTTCCAGCTTCTTGTCTTCCTCTACAAGTCAACTTATTTGTGTGGATGATCTCTAAGTGTAATATTGATTAAGGACTAAGAAAGGACAAGCAATGGCATGTTTAAAAAGGCAAGTAGTCATATATATAGGTGTAAGGTCGAAATCTAAGTCATGGACAAAGTTTTGGAGTCCTAATCCAACTAAAACTCGTTTTCCTTAATACTAGGATTGGTTGACCTTTGGAGTTTGTAAAAATAATAACTCTTTCGTTAGAGATTCCAATGAAGTGATCTCGGTATCGAAACAGATGCAATTCATATACATTTCCAGATATAAAAGGGATCCTTTAAATTCATTGTAGATTTGATGCAACATCAAATATATTACACGTCTTCACAGTCGCATACAACCTTTTGCAGCTTTTACACTTCTAAAACCATATTTTTCCTTTTATCTATTGATTTCGCCTTGGATCTTATTTCTACAACTCCTTATCATTGATTTGGCATCTACTATTATCGTTGTACCATAACACATAAATTACACTAAAAAGACTCTAAAAGTAATAAACCTCCAAACCTATGCATAAATTGATAAACTAACAATAAATTGGGAAAACCACCTCAGCTAAGCGCATAATACAAAGAAGATAATGTCTCACGAATAGATTCATCTTCCAATCCACCTCTTGAAGCAAAAATGGATCTACTAATTATCCTATACTTCAAGAGAGTATTCAGTAGCTTTAATATTCATTACACTTCCAAATAAAGGTTAGAACCACCTTTCGTAAGCAATACGAAATGGGTTTCAACTACAAGATTATATCACATCTACTCAAAGAGGGGAACTACTTAGAGCTTAATCCAAATAAACTCATCAAAGTGTAACTACTTCAGTCTTCAATTCAATCTCCCCAACAAGAAGTCAACAAGCTTCTTCTTATATGCTCATCAAAGAGCACATTCAATTGGTTGTAATATCTATCATCTAACTACTTAGAGTTACTCTTTCTCTAAATTATAGAATATTGACTTTCATAGTTTAAGAATGAACCTTATAAAACGACTTGTGACTTAACCGGAAAAAGTATTGGGTATTTTTGGGTTGTGTTTAGGCCTAGAGAAACCTCGTTGTAACGGTCTGAATTTCACCCAAAAGAGAGATTAAGGAGCTTAGTGGAGAAGCTTGAAAAATGTATGGGGATAACGTTAGGTAGTGGATGTAAGAAAACTAGCCTACTATAAATGCTCATGTATCTTTTTTCTTTTATCGTTTTAATTATTTCATGCATTCTATTACTCTTAATTTCTTTCTAACATTCTACTTGTATGTCTTTCCTCGTTCATGTTTAGATAGCTCTAGAGTATTCCTCCTTCTTAGGTGCTTGTTTGTGTGACCTTAGGATCCTAGTTCCTTAGACTAACTTGACCTTTTTTAGGCTAGTCCCTGGTCTTCCTTTGATTCTTGGTATCCTAGTCTTGATCGTCTTTTAGTTGATTTATATCGCCTAACTCTTAGCTTCCTCATTTACGAGCCCTCTAAATCATTCTTAAAATCCTTTCTCAAGAAGTTTGACCTATAGGTTTGATTATATTAGTGTCTTATTCGCCACCCTTCTAGGACTAACAGTATGTAATATATATATATATATATATATATATATATATATATATATATATAAAATGTTTGCATTCGACAATGTTTTATACAGACTACATGTTTTTGTGATCAAAGTTCCAATTTTTTTTGTGTAGACAGAGGAGTGCAAGTTGTGTAACATTCAACTTTTTTCGTTAGTTGTGAAATATTCTATTTCTATAATTTAGTCGTGCATTATTATTTGTAAACTTTTATACAATAACGTGCAACATCTTGAATTTAATTTAAGTATTTTCTTTGTAATAGTTCTTCTTCGTATGTTTGTTTGATTCAAGTTACTTTTCAAATATTGAACTGTATTTTCATCCAAAATAATATATTTCAAATATATTAAACACTTATATAATATTGCCACACCTATATCAAATTATTTTTAGAGATGTCGAATCCCCTAATCACATCACATTGTATCTCTATCCCTGCTCCTTCTTATGTTTAACCTAGCTTATTGTTTTATACATAACGATTTATAGTCCTTGTTTATTTCTTGGTGCGGGTTGAACCTTCTTATGACTATGTAAACAAGGTTACCTCAAAACTTTGTAAAGCGATACTATTCTAGTGTTTGTAAGCTTGGGATAGGGTTAACAATTGAGGTTGGGTATTTTTTAATAAGAATATATTACAAATAAAGACAAAAAGGAGCACCATAAGGGATGGAGGGAGTCTGGTCCTTTACACATGGTTTATATGTTGAATATAATTACTTTAAGTATCATTACAGAAGATTTTGGCAAGTTTAGGGTTCTGTTAGTAAGTATACCAAACTGGGATAATTCCTTATGGTAGCAATGTGAATTGCAATTTGGACGAGAGAGGGTTGTAATTTAAAAATATTTTCTTGTAGAAAGAGTTCATTTAGATAACACTCGACACATTTTTTGTCCTTTGTGGTCCAAATCCACTTTGTTAGATATTTGGGAGTAATTATGGTGTTTTACACCACTACAGATTACGGTTACGGTTAGTCACCTCCAGATGGTTAAATATTTTTAATCCCTGTTAAATGTTCAATGGCCGGGGGTTCGTATGCTTAGTTCGGTTATTTGAAAGAATTCTTACTGCTAGAAAATAATATTTTATTTTGGAATTGGATGAGGTAGATTACTTTTATTTGTTAATTTAACGATATGCAAGTGTTCATTTAGGGTACACATTATTTTTTGTCTGACCCTTATTTTTGTTGTAAATATCTTCAATGATTGGATAATGTAAATAGTGTGAGATTTAATAAATATTGTATCAAAAATATTTCAAAAAATCCCATTAACGTATTTTATATCTAGTTAAACAATTTTTATATGAGTAATGCTGGATACCACCCAAAATCGTATCACCCTTTTATCGCCTCGTAGGTGGATTGTTAATGGACCAATCATATAATTTATCTTTCCTGATTTATCATTTTCTCTTTCTTTTATGATTGGTCCACCTAGGAGGCGATAAAAAGGTGATTTGATTTCGGTTGATATCCAGCATTACTCTTTTTATATTTTTCAGAAAAACCATTTTTTACTCTTTCTTAGGCTTATGTTATATACTTGAAATACCCAAACTTTGCATGTATTTCTTTTCTTTTTTATTGGAAAACACTGCAAGAGTAAATAAACAAATTATATAACATAATTTGAACTAGAAATTAAATCCAATTCAAGAAAATAAAATCTGAAATATAAAATACGAAATTTACTTCAATCAACACATACATAATTAGTTGTCCAAAAAAAATCGCACACACAATAACATATAATAGTACTTATGTTTTCATCTGATATGCCAATAAAAAGTAGGAACTTTTCTTGAAAAGTTTGTAATGAAGCTATCCCAACAAAAGTTAACTCACAAAAAAAAGAAATGTTCCAAACTTAATGTAAAATGGTGTGAGAAAGAGGATGAAACAATCAAACATCTATTCCTTAAGTTTCCTATTAGCATCGCGGTGTGGGCTGAGTCTCCCTTATAAATTAAGATATGTTGAGAGCATGAGTTGAAATAGCTACTACTCGTGCCCATTGCTTCAATTTAGTCTTTCTAGTTTCAGGATCATCACCTACATTAATCCGAAATAAAAGAATATCACAAACTTAAATAACTATCACAAAATAAAATAAAAAAACAAATACAATCATTTAGAAATATCCCTGCTTTGTCATTTAAAATATAAAGTCTAAGTGGATTAATTACATATAATTTATGATCGTTGTCATTCTTTTGATAAATTCTTTCCTTTTCCTTGTCTTCAATTTAAAATTAAAGTAAAAATACTTGTAATCAACTATAGTAGAGATTTACATTCATTAATAATTCATCAATGAACATAATTACAAACTCTAAAATTATTAAAAATATTAAGAATATCAAATTTAAAACAAAAATTTGTTAAAAATAGTAAATATCTTAAATTAAATTAGGTATATATCGTATTAACTATACTAAGTTGGAAAGATTTAATTAAAAAATGTTTTAATATTTTTATAAAAAATATATTTTAATTAACTCTTTTACACTACAAATTATCTTTTAGATTTTCTATTTTTTGAGACAGTAAACTATTTGGACTTGCTCTATTCCACTACACATATAAATCATGAGTAATGATATTTGTCACCCTTTTTGTATCACCCTTTTATCACCTCCTACATGTATGCCTACATGTACCAATAAATGAGTTTCACTATCCTATTTATTTTTTCTCTATCTTCTATTCAAGGAAATCAAAACATATATATAGAAGGGTGATAAAAGTGTGACATTAAAAGGGGTGACATATATCATTACTCTAAATCATTCTTTATTTTGCGATCTGAAGTTAAGAATCACTTGAATACGAGTAACAAAGATTAATGATAATAAAATTTTGTTATTTCAAGAATTATTTAAGTGACTATTAAAATTTGAGTCCCAAATAAGGAATAACCAATAGATTAAGGAGCATTTGAGAATATTTACCTAATATGTAAATTCAATCAAATTAGACACATCATAATAAAGGTTTAGAGTAAAACAATCTCGACTGAAAAAACATTTTTTTGATTTAAATAAAAGTTTAATTACTAGCTTTGAATATCTTTCCACAAATGAATCCCGAAGTTTCCACCAATGTATTACTTAAGGTTTAGAGCAGTCCTTTTGTTGAAATAATCTTATAGTATAACAAATTAAAGTTTATTATATTAAAAAGAGAAAAAATCTTGAACTATGCTTAAGCAATAACTGGTTTTGGAATCTGAACAATAGAAGTATGAACTACTATGTTCGTTCTCCCTTAGTCCTATTTTGACGATTTTAGATAAGGGGCTAACGTTAATGAAAATTAATTAATTTACTGACTATATAAGAGACAACTAAATTTGGATCCAAACAAAAAATGCTTAATAGTTAGGGACCATTTAGTTAATTGTATAAAATAAAAGTGATACGAATTGTTAATAATTTACCTGCATTAATGATCGTGTTGATCTCTGATTTGGGCGGCGTATAACTTGGATCACCATCACCACCACCATTAGCTCCGGTGGTACTCTCAGTAGCTCCCATAGAAGTGGTATTTGATAAACTCCGATTGATAGCAGTATATAAGGTTAAAGCGGGGAAGGTCTTGGACAGTTTAGGGTCCAACTTGGTTGCGTCAAAACGGAAACCTAACTCGAAGCATGCCCGCAGCTCTTCGATGTCGTCATCGGTCACGACCATGCTATGGCCACGACGGAGACGGTAGATTAATCGGCGTCTACGCCATAAGGCATCACGGCTTGTATCTTGCGACCAAGTTTTTTGTGCCAAACACGATGCTCGAAGTGGCCGGCGTTGTTTTGCCTTCAAAGTTCGACCAACTGACGGACTCGCCACAGAGGATCCGCCGTTGCCACTTTTGGGTTTCAAGTTCATGGTTGAGAGGAGTGAGGGGGATGGTTTTTGGGTGTGTTTGAAACCAGAGTAGTAGATACGATTGAACTGATGTTAGCAATTCTTTTTGGTGAGTCCATGATAGAGAAGTGACGGACGAAGATGTCTTTTTTTGGGTTGTCTAAGGAGGTTTAGAGATGTGAGTTTCGTGAATAGGCAATGATGTATTTGTTTTTGGATGTTTGAGGATGTTATTAGCTTTTTTTGTTACATTTTAAAGATACTTAGCTGTTATTTAATTATATTTTGAGAGAGACAAAGTTGTATTGCTCCCACCGTTTTTTTTAATTTTATTTTGAGAAAGATAAAGTTGTATTGATCCCACCGTTTAAATATTATATTTGTCGAGAAATGCATATCTCGTATTTTTTAGGTGAAAAACAAAAAGTAAAACGGAAAAAAAGTAAAAAGTATCACTTAAATTTGAAAAACAACCAATAAAATTATATCAAATATTCGAGACAGTTGTATCCCATGTTTTACATATTGAATTTTGTTTTTACGTAGAATAATATAATTATATATTTTTTTATTAGGTGTTTTTTTTTGAAGTTTAATAACCCATTATTAAAAAATAAGGAGTTTTCAAAAATTATATTTAATATTAGTTTTACTTTTTATTAGTTTATCAACCTAAGGGCACGTTTGTTAGAGCTTATTTTCGAGTAAAAAACGCTATTAGAATAACATTAAAATTTTGAAAATATTATTAAATATAATTTTGAAATCTAGAATCACTTTAGATGTTTTTTTAAGAAGCACTTAATCGTTGTTTTTCCTTAAAGTGCTTTTCTGGGTTTAAAACACTTTTTAACCTCTAGAAGCACTTTTAAGTGCTTTTGAAAAAAAAAGCACTTCCAAACATGCAATAATATGTTAGAATAAATAATATTGAACTTTATTTACTAGTATATTTGAATGGAAAATAATAAATATGTTTTTTTTAGCAAAGAACTTTGATTTTTAGCATAATTTAATATTATTTTTATATTATAATTTCATGTAATTTTTGTTTTCTTTGTTGTATTCTAATTAGTCCAAAATTTATTAGAATGGACGTGGTGTAAAAGTTGTTGCGAGTTTGTTTTTTTGGAGTCCAAGAATAAGTGAGTAAAATCTCAAGGTGATACTCTTTTTTATGCTAGTTTAACGATTTCTTGTGTGTGTTTACGTAAGTGGTTGTTATTACATTCTGAAAGATACATTGAATGTTGAACGTTGTTATTGGTCCCACAGTGTGCACAATTTTGTCGATAAAAGCTAATTTCGTCTATTTAGGTGTCAAACATAAAAGAAATAGAAAATAAACATTTAGTGTCAATATATATGAAAAATATTACAAGGATTAAAAGAACAACCATATCATGATATAATGAATATGCACAACAGTTGTGTCCAATGTTTTACATATTAATTACGTATTTGTGCATGATAATATGTTTGTATATTTCTTTATCGGGCATTTCTTGCTAAAAGATAGCCTTTTATTTTAATCAACACAACAAACCTTGAACATAGTACTTATTGGGCATTGTCATAGTCAATATTGATTATGAGATACATCACATACATTTTTTAAAAAAACGAGTAAAAAAAAACTTATATGCCATTATATATATGTGTGTTTGTGCGTGAGTGTAATGGCGTATCCAGAAATAAAAATGTGACTAGGTTTCAAATTTAAAGAAAATTCAAGAAAATTAAGCTTACTTTTCTCATTATATAAAAATGATATGAAATAAGAATATCGTGAATTATAATTAAAAAAAATAAAAAAAAATCATTCGTTTTAATCTATATTTTGTATTAAAATTTTAATTTTGATATAATAAACATTCAAGAAAAATTAAAAAAAGTCATTCGATTATGTGGTATTGTCTATAGTCGAATCTTCCGTCAGAGTGACAATCCAACTACTAAGGACAATCCTAATATTGGCCAGCTCTAGGGCTGGAATAAGTCAAGCACATAATAAATATATATAAAATAAAAAGCTCAATCAACTAAGGATTATACATAGTGCAAACCCAAAATATGGGAAATTTAATTCATAGTTAAAGAAATAAAACTATAGAATAAAGAGATTAGGAACATACTTAAGCTAAGAATATAATACAATTTACCCTAATGGTAGAGTGGCATGATTAGAAAGAGGAGTTTGTGACCTTCCAGCTTCTTGTCTTCCTCTACAAGTCAACTTATTTGTGTGGATGATCTCTAAGTGTAATATTGATTAAGGACTAAGAAAGGACAAGCAATGGCATGTTTAAAAAGGCAAGTAGTCATATATATAGGTGTAAGGTCGAAATCTAAGTCATGGACCAAGTTTTGGAGTCCTAATCCAACTAAAACTCGTTTTCCTTAATACTAGGATTGGTTGACCTTTGGAGTTTGTAAAAATAATAACTCTTTCGTTAGAGATTCCAATGAAGTGATCTCGGTATCGAAACGGATGCAATTCATATACATTTCAAGATATAAAAGGGATCCTTTAAATTCATTGTAGATTTGATGCAACATAAAATATATTACACGTCTTCACAGTCGGATACAACCTTTTGCAGCTTTTACACTTCTAAAACCATATTTTTCCTTTTATCTATTGATTTCGCCTTGGATCTTATTTCTAAAACTCCTTATCATTGATTTGGCATCTACTATTATCGTTGTACCATAACACATAAATTACACTAAAAAGACTCTAAAAGTAATAAACCTCCAAACCTATGCATGAATTGATAAACTAACAATAAATTGGGAAAACCCCCTCAGCTAAGCGCATAATACAAAGAAGATAATGTCTCACGAATAGATTCATCTTCCAATCCACCTCTTGAAGCAAAAATGGATCTACTAATTATCCTATACTTCAAGAGAGTATTCAGTAGCTTTAATATTCATTACACTTCCAAATAAAGGTTAGAACCACCTTTCGTAAGCAACACGAAATGGGTTTCAACTACAAGATTATATCACATCTACTCAAAGAGGGGAACTACTTAGAGCTTAATCAAAATAAACTCATCAAGGTGTAACTACTTCAGTCTTCAATTCAATCTCCCCAACAAGAAGTCAACAAGCTTCTTCTTATATGCTCATCAAAGAGCACATTCAATTGGTTGTAATATCTATCATCTAACTACTTAGAGTTACTCTTTCTCTAAATTATAGAATATTGACTTTCATAGTTTAAGAATGAACCTTATAAAACGACTTGTGACTTAACCGGAAAAAGTATTGGGTATTTTTGGGTTGTGTTTAGGCCTAGAGAAACCTCGTTGTAACGGTCTGAATTTCACCCAAAAGAGAGATTAAGGAGCTTAGTGGAGAAGCTTGAAAACTGTATGGGGATAACGTTAGGTAGTGGATGTAAGAAAACTAGCCTACTATAAATGCTCATGTATCTTTTTTCTTTTATCGTTTTAATTATTTCATGCATTCTATTACTCTTAATTTCTTTCTAACCTTCTACTTGTATGTCTTTCCTCGTTCATGTTTAGATAGCTCTAGAGTATTCCTCCTTCTTAGGTGCTTGTTTGTGTGACCTTAGGATCCTAGTTCCTTAGACTAACTTGACCTTTTTAGGCTAGTCCCTGGTCTTCCTTTGATTCTTGGTATCCTAGTCTTGCTCGTCTTTTAGTTGATTTATATCGCCTAACTCTTAGCTTCCTCATTTACGAGCCCTCTAAATCATTCTTAAAATCCTTTCTCAAGAAGTTTGACCTATAGGTTTGATTATATTAGTGTCTTATTCACCACCCTTCTAGGACTAACAGTATGTAATATATATATATATATATATATATATATATAAAATGTTTGCATTCGACAATTTTTTATACAGACTACATGTTTTTGTGATCAAAGTTCCAATATTTTTTTGTGTAGACAGAGGAGTGCAAGTTGTGTAACACTCAACTTTTTTCGTTAGTTGTGAAATATTCTATTTCTATAATTTAGTCGTGCATTATTATTTGTAAACTTTTATACAATAACGTGCAACATCTTGAATTTAATTTAAGTATTTTCTTTGTAATAGTTCTTCTTCGTATGTTTGTTTGATTCAAGTTACTTTTCAAATATTGAACTGTATTTTCATCCAAAATAATATATTTCATATATATTAAACACTTATATAATATTGCCACACCTATATCAAATTATTTTTAGAGATGTCGAATCCCCTAATCACATCACATTGTATCTCCATCCCTGCTCCTTCTTATGTTTAACCTAGCTTATTCTTTTATACATAACGATGTATAGTCCTTGTTCATTTCTTGGTGCGGGTTGAACCTTCTTATGACTATGTAAACAAGGTTACCTCAAAACTTTGTAAAGCGATACTATTCTAGTGTTTGTAAGCTTGGGATAGGGTTAACAATTGAGGTTGGGTATTTTTTTAATAAGAATATATTACAAATAAAGACAAAAAGGAGCACCATAGGGGATGGAGGGAGTCTGGTCCTTTACACATGGTTTATATGTTGAATATAATTACTTTAAGTATCATTACAGAAGATTTAGGCAAGTTTAGGGTTGTGTTAGTAAGTAGACCAAACTGGGATAATTCCTTATGGTAGCAATGTGAATTGCAATTTGGACGAGAGAGGGTTGTAATTTAAAAATATTTTCTTGTAGAAAGAGTTTATTTAGATAACACTCGACACATTTTTTGTCCTTTGTGGTCCAAATCCACTTTGTTAGATATTTTGGAGTAATTATGGTGTTTTACACCACTACAGATTACGGTTACGGTTAGTCACCTCCAGATGGTTAAATATTTTTAATCCCTGTTGAATGTTCAATGGCCGGGGGTTCGTATGCTTAGTTCGGTTATTTGAAAGAATTCTTACTGCTAGAAAATAATATTTAATTTTGGAATTGGATGAGGTAGATTACTTTTATTTTTTAATTTAACGATATGCAAGTGTTCATTTAGGGTACACATTATTTTTTGTCTGACCCTTATTTTTGTTGTAAATATCTTCAATGATTGGATAATGTAAATAATGTGAGATTTAATAAATATTGTATCAAAACTATTTCAAAAAATCCCATTAACGTATTTTATATCTAGTTAAACAATTTTTATATGAGTAATGCTGGATATCACCCTTATCAATTTCTCTTTCTTTTATGATTTGTCCACCTAGGAGGCGATAAAAAGGTGATTTGATTTCGGTGGATATCCAGCATTACTCTTTTTATATTTGTCAAAAAAACCATTTTTACTCTTTCCAAGGCTTATGTTATATACTTAAAATACCCAAACTATGCATGTCTTTGTTTTCTTTTTATTGGACAACACTACAAGAGTAAATAAACAAATTATATAACATAATTTGAACTGGAAACTAAATCCAATTCAAGAAATTAAAATCTGAAATAAAAAATAGGAAATTTACTTCAATCAACACATACATAATTAGTTGTCCAAAAAAAATTGCATACAAAATAACATATAATAATAGTACTTCTGTTTTAATCTAACATGCCAACAAAAATTAGGAACTTTGCTTGAAATTTTTTTAACGAAGCAATCCCAACAAAAGTTAACTTACAAAAAAAGAAATGTTCCAAGACAAGGACAAAATGTGAATGGTGTGAGAAAGAGGATGAAACAATCAAACATCTATTCCTTAAGAGTCCTTTTAGCATCGCGGTGTGGGCTGAGTCTCCCTTACAAATTAAGATCTGTTGAGAGCATGAGTTGAAATTGCTACTACTCGTGCCCATTGCTTCAATTTAGTCTTTATAGTTTCAGGATCATCACCTACATTAATCCGAAATAAAATAATATCAAAAAGTTAAATAATTACCACAAAATATATAAAAAAACAAATACAATCATTTAGAAATATCCCTGCTTTGTCATTTATAATATAAAGTCTAAGTGGATTAATTTCATATGATTTATGATCGTTGTCATTCCTTTGATAAATTATTTCCTTTTCCTAGTCTTCAATTTAATATTAAAGTAAGAATACTTGTAATCAACTATAGTAGAGATTTACATCCATTAATAATTCATCAACGAACATAATTACAAACTCTAAAATTATTAAAAATATTAAAAATATCAAATTTGAAAGAAATTTTTGTTAAAAATAGTAAATATCTTAAATTAAAGTAGGTATATATCGTATTAACTATACTAAGTTGGAAAGATTTAATTAAAAAATGTTTTAATATTTTTATAAAAAATATATTTTAATTGACTCTTTTACACTACAAATTATCTTTTAGATTTTCTATTTTTTGAGACAGTAAACTATTTGGATGGGCTCTATTCCACTACACATATAAATCATTCTTTATTTTGCGATCTGAAGTTAAGAATCACTTGAATACGAGTAACAAAGATTAATGATAATAAAATTTTCTTATTTAAAGAATTATTTAAGTGACTATTAAAATTTGAGTCCCAAATAAGGAATAACCAATAGATTAAGGAGCATTTGAGAATATTTACCTAATATGCAAGTTCAATCAAATTAGACACATCATAATAAAGGTTTAGAGTAAAACAACCTCGACTGAAAAAACATTTTTTTGATTTAAATAAAAGTTTAATTACTAGCTTTGAATATCTTTCCAAAAATGAATCTCGAAGTTTCCACCAATGTATTACTTAAGGTTTAGAGCAGTTCTTTTGTTGAAATAGTCTTATAGTATAACAAATTAAAGTTTATTATATTAAAAAGAGAAAAAATCTTGAACTATCCTTAAACAATAACTGGTTTTGGAATCTGAACAATAGAAGTATGAACTACTATGTTCGTTCTCCCTTAGTCTATTCTGACAATTTCAGATAAGGGGCTAACGTTAATAAAAATTAATTAATTTACTGACTATATAAGAGACAACTAAATTTGGATCCAAACAAAAAATGCTTAATAGTTAGGGACCATTTAGTTAATTGTATAAAATAAAAGTGATACGAATTGTTAATAATTTACCTACATTAATGATCGTGTTGATCTCTGATTTGGGCGGCGTATAACTTGGATCACCATCACCACCACCATTAGCTCCGGTGGTACTCTCAGTAGCTCCCATAGAAGTGTTATTTGATAAACTCCGATTGATAGCAGTATATAAGGTTAACGCGGGGAAGGTCTTGGACAGTTTAGGGTCCAACTTGGTTGCGTCAAAACGGAAACCTAACTCGAAGCATGCCCGCAGCTCTTCGATGTCGTCATCGGTCACGACCATGCTATGGCCACGACGGAGACGGTAGTTTAATCGGCGTCTACGCCATAAGGCATCACGGCTTGTATCTTGCGACCAAGTTTTTTGTGCCGAACACGATGCTCGAAGTGGCCGGCGTTGTTTTGCCTTCGAAGTTCGACCAACTGACGGACTCGCCACAGAGGAGCCGCCATTGCCACTTTTGGGTTTCAAGTTCATGGTTGAGAGGAGTGAGGGGGATGGTTCTTTGGGTGTGGTTGAAACCAGAGTAGTAGATACGATTGAACTGATGTTAGCAACTCTTTTTGGTGAGTCCATGATAGAGATGTGACGGACGGAGATGTCTTTTTTTGGGTTGTCTAAGGAGGTTTAGAGATGTGAGTTTGGTGAAGAGGTGATGATGTATTTCTTTTTGGATGTTTGAGGATGTTATTAGATTTTTTTGTTACATTTTAAAGATACTTAGCTGTTTTTTAATTATATTTTGAGAGAGACAAAGTTGTATTGGTCCCACCGTTTTTTTTAATTTTATTTTGAGAAAGATAAAGTTGTATTGGTCCCACCGTTTAAATATTATATTTGTCGAGAAATGCTTATCTCGTATTTTTTAGGTGAGAAACAAAAAGTAAAACGGAAAAAAAGTAAAAAGTATCACTTAAATTTGAAATACAACCAATAAAATTATATCAAATATTCGAGACAGTTGTATCCCACGTTTTACATATTGAATTTTGTTTTTACGTTAGAATAATATAATTATATATTTTTTTATTAGGTGTTTTTTTTTTTGAAGTTTAATAACCCATTATTAAAAAATAAGGAGTTTTTAAAATTATATTTAATATTAGTTTTACATTTTATTAGTTTATCAACCTAAGGGCACGTTTGTTAGAGCTTATTTTAGAGTAAAAAACGCTATTAGAATAACATTAAAATTTTGAAAATATTATTAAATATAATTTTGAAATCTAGAATCACTTTAGGTGTTTTTTTAAGAAGCACTTAATCGTTGTTTTTCCTTAAAGTGCTTTTCTGGGTTTAAAACACTTTTTAACCTCTAGAAGCACTTTTAAGTGCTTTTGAAAAAAAAAAACACTTCCAAACATGCACTAATATGTTAGAATAAATAATATTGAACTTTATTTACTAGTATATTTGAATGGAAAATAATAAATATGTTTTTTTTAGCAAAGAACTTTGATTTTTGGCATAATTTAATATTATTTTTATATTATAATTTCATGTAATTTTTATTTTCTTTGTTGTATTCTAATTAGTCCAAAATTTATTAGAATGGACGTGGTGTAAAAGTTGTTGCGAGTTTGTTTTTTTGGAGTCCAAGAATAAGTGAGTAAAATCTCAAGGTGATACTCTTTTTTAGGCTAGTTTAACGATTTCTTGTGTGTGTTTACGTAAGTGGTTGTTATTACATTCTGAAAGATACATTGAATGTTGAACGTTGTTATTGGTCCCACAGTGTGCACATTTTTGTCGATAAAAGCTAATTTCGTCTATTTAGGTGTCAAACATAAAAGAAATAGAAAATAAACATTTAGTGTCAATATATCTGAAAAATATTACAAGGATTAAAAGAACAACCATATCATGATATAATGAATATGCAGAACAGTTGTGTCCAATGTTTTACATATTAATTACGCATTTATGCATGATAATATGTTTGTATATTTCTTTATCGAGCATTTCTTGCTAAAAGATAGCCTTTTATTTTAATCAACACAACAAACCTTGAACATATTTCTTATTGGGCATTGTCATCAATATTGATTATGAGATACATCACATACAATTTTTTAAGAAAACGAGTAAAAATAAACTTATATGCCATTATATATATGTGTGTTTGTGCGTGAGTGTAATGGCGTATCCAGAAATAAAAATGTGACTAGGTTTCAAATTTAAAGAAAATTCAAGAAAACTAAGCTTACTTTTCTCATTATATAAAAATGATATGAAATAAGAATATCGTGAATTATAATTAAAAAAAATAAAAAAAATCATTCGTTTTAATCTATATTTTGTATTAAAATTTTAATTTTGATATACTAAACATTCAAGAAAAATTAAAAAAAATCATTCGATTATGTGGTATTAACTATAGTCGAATCTCCCGTCAGGGTGACAATCTAACTACTAAGGACAATCCTAATATGGGCCAGATCTAGGGCTGGAATAAGTCAAGCACATAATAAATATATATAATTAAAAGCTCAATCAAGTAAGGATTATACATAGTGCAAACCCAAAATATGGGAAATTAAATTCATAGTTAAAGAAATAAAACTATAGAATTAAGAGATTAGGAACATAGTTAAGCTAAGAACATAATACAATTTACCCTAATGGTAGAGTGGCATGATTAGAAAGAGGAGTTTGTGACCTTCCACCTTCTTATCTTCCTCTACAAGTCAACTTATTTGTGTGGATGATCTCTAAGTGTAATATTGATTAAGGACTAAGAAAGGACAATCAATGGCATGTTTAAAAAGGCAAGTAGTCATATATATAGGTTTAAGGTCGAAATCTAAGTCATGGACCAAGTTTTGGAGTCCTAATCCAACTAAAACTCGTTTTCCTTAATACTAAGATTGGTTGACCTTTGGAGTTTGTAAAAATAATAACTCTTTCGTTAGAGATTCCAATGAAGTGATCTCGGTATCGAAACGGATGCAATTCATATACATTTCCAGATATAAAAGGGATCCTTTAAATTCATTGTAGATTTGATGCAACATCAAATATATTACACGTCTTCACAGTCGGATACAACCTTTTGCAGCTTTTACACTTCTAAAACCATATTTTTCCTTTTATCTATTGATTTCGCCTTGGATCTTATTTCTACAACTCCTTATCATTGATTTTGCATCTACTATTATCGTTGTACCATAACACATAAATTACACTAAAAAGACTCTAAAAGTAATAAACCTCTAAACCTATGCATGAATTGATAAACTAACAATAAATTGGGAAAACCCCCTCAGCTAAGCGCATAATACAAAGAAGATAATGTCTCACGAATAGATTCATCTTCCAATCCACCTCTTGAAGCAAAAATGGATCTACTAATTATCCTACACTTCAAGAGAGTATTCAGTAGCTTTAATATTCATTACACTTCCAAATAAAGGTTAGAACCACCTTTCGTAAGCAACACGAAATGGGTTTCAACTACAAGATTATATCACATCTACTCAAAGAGGGGAACTACTTAGAGCTTAATCCAAATAAACTCATCAAGGTGTAACTACTTCAGTCTTCAATTCAATCTCCCCAACAAGAAGTCAACAAGCTTCTTCTTATATGCTCATCAAAGAGCACATTCAATTGGTTGTAATATTTATCATCTAACTACTTAGAGTTACTCTTTCTCTAAATTATAGAATATTGACTTTCATAGTTTAAGAATGAACCTTATAAAACGACTTGTGACTTAACCAGTAAAAGTATAGGGTATTTTTGGGTTGTGTTTAGGCCTAGAGAAACCCCGTTGTAACGGTCTGAATTTCACCCAAAAGAGAGATTAAGGAGCTTAGTGGAGAAGCTTGAAAACTGTATGGGGATAACGTTAGGTAGTGGATGTAAGAAAACTAGCCTACTATAAATGCTCATGTATCTTTTTTCTTTTATCGTTTTAATTATTTCATGCATTCTATTACTCTTAATTTCTTTCTAACCTTCTACTTGTATGTCTTTCCTCGTTCATGTTTAGATAGCTCTAGAGTATTCCTCCTTCTTAGGTGCTTGTTTGTGTGACCTTAGGATCCTAGTTCCTTAGACTAACTTGACCTTTTTTAGGCTAGTCCCTGGTCTTCCTTTGATTCTTGGTATCCTAGTCTTGATCGTCTTTTAGTTGATTTATATCGCCTAACTCTTAGCTTCCTCATTTACGAGCCCTCTAAATCATTCTTAAAATCCTTTCTCAAGAAGTTTGACCTATAGGTTTGATTATATTAGTGTCTTATTCGCCACCCTTCTAGGACTAACAGTATGTAATATATATATATATATATATATATATATATATATATATATATATATATATATATATATATATAAAATGTTTGCATTCGACAATGTTTTATACAGACTACATGTTTTTGTGATCAAAGTTCCAATTTTTTTTGTGTAGAAAGAGGAGTGCAAGTTGTGTAACATTCAACTTTTTTCGTTAGTTGTGAAATATTCTATTTCTATAATTTAGTCGTGCATTATTATTTGTAAACTTTTATACAATAACGTGCAATATCTTGAATTTAATTTAAGTATTTTCTTTGTAATAGTTCTTCTTCGTATGTTTGTTTGATTCAAGTTACTTTTCAAATATTGAACTGTATTTTCATCCAAAATAATATATTTCAAATATATTAAACACTTATATAATATTGCCACACCTATATCAAATTATTTTTAGAGATGTCGAATCCCCTAATCACATCACATTGTATCTCCATCCCTGCTCCTTCTTATGTTTAACCTAGCTTATTGTTTTATACATAACGATGTATAGTCCTTGTTCATTTCTTGGTGCGGGTTGAACCTTCTTATGACTATGTAAACAAGGTTACCTCAAAACTTTGTAAAGCGATACTATTCTAGTGTTTGTAAGCTTGGGATAGGGTTAACAATTGAGGTTGGGTATTTTTTAATAAGAATATATTACAAATAAAGACAAAAAGGAGCACCATAGGGGATGGAGGGAGTCTGGTCCTTTACACATGGTTTATATGTTGAATATAATTACTTTAAGTATCATTACAGAAGATTTAGGCAAGTTTAGGGTTGTGTTAGTAAGTAGACCAAACTGGGATAATTCCTTATGGTAGCAATGTGAATTGCAATTTGGACGAGAGAGGGTTGTAATTTAAAAATATTTTCTTGTAGAAAGAGTTCACTTAGATAACACTCGACACATTTTTTGTCCTTTGTGGTCCAAATCCACTTTGTTAGATATTTTGGAGTAATTATGGTGTTTTACACCACTACAGATTACGGTTACGGTTAGTCACTTCCAGATGGTTAAATATTTTTAATCCCTGTTGAATGTTCAATGGCCGGGGGTTCGTATGCTTAGTTCGGTTATTTGAAAGAATTCTTACTGCTAGAAAATAATATTTTATTTTGGAATTGGATGAGGTAGATTACTTTTATTTGTTAATTTAACGATATGCAAGTGTTCATTTAGGGTACACATTATTTTTTGTCTGACCCTTATTTTTGTTGTAAATATCTTCAATGATTGGATAATGTAAATAGTGTGAGATTTAATAAATATTGTATCAAAACTATTTCAAAAAATCCCATTAACGTATTTTATATCTAGTTAAACAATTTTTATATGAGTAATGCTGGATATCACCCAAAATCGTATCACCCTTGTATCGCCTCGTAGGTGGATTGTTAATGGACCAATCATATTATTTATCTTTCCTGATTTATCAATTTCTCTTTCTTTTATGATTTGTCCACCTAGGAGGCGATAAAAAGGTGATTTGATTTCGGTGGATATCCAGCATTACTCTTTTTATATTTGTCAAAAAAACCATTTTTACTCTTTCTTAGGCTTATGTTATATACTTAAAATACCCAAACTATGCATGTCTTTTTTTTTCTTTTTATTAGACAACACTACAAGAGTAAATAAACAAATTATATAACATAATTTGAACTGGAAACTAAATCCAATTCAAGAAATTAAAATCTGAAATAAAAAATAGGAAATTTACTTCAATCAACACATACATAATTAGTTGTCCAAAAAAAATTGCATACACAATAACATATAATAATAGTACTTCTGTTTTAATCTAACATGCCAACAAAAATTAGGAACTTTGCTTGAAATTTTTTTAACGAAGCTATCCCAACAAAAGTTAACTTACAAAAAAAGAAATGTTCCAAGACAAGGACAAAATGTGAATGGTGTGAGAAAGAGGATGAAACAATCAAACATCTATTCCTTAAGAGTCCTTTTAGCATCGCGGTGTGGGCTGAGTCTCCCTTACAAATTAAGATCTGTTGAGAGCATGAGTTGAAATTGCTACTACTCGTGCCCATTGCTTCAATTTAGTCTTTATAGTTTCAGGATCATCACCTATATTAATCCGAAATAAAAGAATATCAAAAACTTAAATAATTACCACAAAATATATAAAAAAACAAATACAATCATTTAGAAATATCCCTGCTTTGTCATTTATAATATAAAGTCTAAGTGGATTAATTTCATATGATTTATGATCGTTGTCATTCCTTTGATAAATTCTTTCCTTTTCCTTGTCTTCAATTTAATATTAAAGTAAGAATACTTGTAATCAACTATAGTAGAGATATACATTCATTAATAATTCATCAACCAACATAATTACAAACTCTAAAATTATTAAAAATATTAAAAATATCAAATTTGAAAGAAAATTTTGTTAAAAATAGTAAATAACTTAAATTAAATTAGGTATATATCGTATTAACTATACTAAGTTGGAAAGATTTAATTAAAAAATGTTTTAATATTTTTATAAAAAATATATTTTAATTGACTCTTTTACACTACAAATTATCTTTTAGATTTTCTATTTTTTGAGACAGTAAACTATTTGGACGGGCTCTATTCCACTACACATATAAATCATTCTTTATTTTGCGATCTGAAGTTAAGAATCACTTGAATACGAGTAACAAAGATTAATGATAATAAATTTTTCTTATTTCAAGAATTATTTAAGTGACTATTAAACTTTGAGTCCCAAGTAAGGAATAACCAATAGATTAAGGAGCATTTGAGAATATTTACCTAATATGTAAGTTCAATCAAATTAGACACATCATAATAAAGGTTTAGAGTAAAACAACCTCGACTGAAAAAACATTTTTTTGATTTAAATAAAAGTTTAATTACTAGCTTTGAATATCTTTCCAAAAATGAATCCCGAAGTTTCCACCAATGTATTACTTAAGGTTTAGAGCAGTTCTTTTGTTGAAATAATCTTATAGTATAACAAATTAAAGTTTATTATATTAAAAAGAGAAAAAATCTTGAACTATCCTTAAACAATAACTGGTTTTGGAATCTGAACAATAGAAGTATGAACTACTATGTTCGTTCTCCCTTAGTCTATTCTGACGATTTCAGATAAGGGGCTAACGTTAATAAAAATTAATTAATTTACTGACTATATAAGAGACAACTAAATTTGGATCCAAACAAAAAATGCTTAATAGTTAGGGAACATTTAGTTAATTGTATAAAATAAAAGTGATACGAATTGTTAATAATTTACCTGCATTAATGATCGTGTTGATCTCTGATTTGGGCGGCGTATAACTTGGATCACCATCACCACGACCATTAGCTCCGGTGGTACTCTCAGTAGCTCCCATAGAAGTGTTATTTGATAAACTCCGATTGATAGCAGTATATAAGGTTAACGCGGGGAAGGTCTTGGACAGTTTAGGGTCCAACTTGGTTGCGTCAAAACGGAAACCTAACTCGAAGCATGCCCGCAGCTCTTCGATGTCGTCATCGGTCACGACCATGCTATGGCCACGACGGAGACGGTAGTTTAATCGGCGTCTACGCCATAAGGCATCACGGCTTGTATCTTGCGACCAAGTTTTTTGTGCCGAACACGATGCTCGAAGTGGCCGGCGTTGTTTTGCCTTCAAAGTTCGACCAACTGACGGACTCGCCACAGAGGAGCCGCCATTGCCACTTTTGGGTTTCAAGTTCATGGTTGAGAGGAGTGAGGGGGATGGTTCTTTGGGTGTGGTTGAAACCAGAGTAGTAGATACGATTGAACTGATGTTAGCAACTCTTTTTGGTGAGTCCATGATAGAGATGTGACGGACGGAGATGTCTTTTTTTGGGTTGTCTAAGGAGGTTTAGAGATGTGAGTTTGGTGAATAGGTGATGATGTATTTCTTTTTGGATGTTTGAGGATGTTATTAGATTTTTTTGTTACATTTTAAAGATACTTAGCTGTTTTTTAATTATATTTTGAGAGAGACAAAGTTGTATTGGTCCCACCGTTTTTTTAATTTTATTTTGAGAAAGATAAAGTTGTATTGGTCCCACCGTTTAAATATTATATTTGTCGAGAAATGCTTATCTCGTATTTTTTAGGTGAGAAACAAAAAGTAAAACGGAAAAAAAGTAAAAAGTATCACTTCAATTTGAAATACAACCAATAAAATTATATCAAATATTCGAGACAGTTGTATCCCACGTTTTACATATTGAATTTTGTTTTTACGTTAGAATAATATAATTATATATTTTTTTATTAGGTGTTTTTTTTTGAAGTTTAATAACCCATTATTAAAAAATAAGGAGTTTTTAAAATTATATTTAATATTAGTTTTACTTTTTATTAGTTTATCAACCTAAGGGCACGTTTGTTAGAGCTTATTTTAGAGTAAAAAACGCTATTAAAATAACATTAAAATTTTGAAAATATTATTAAATATAATTTTGAAATCTAGAATCACTTTAGGTGTTTTTTTAAGAAGCACTTAATCGTTGTTTTTTCCTTAAAGTGCTTTTCTGGGTTTAAAACACTTTTTAACCTCTAGAAGCACTTTTAAGTGCTTTTGAAAAAAAAACACTTCCAAACATGCACTAATATGTTAGAATAAATAATATTGAACTTTATTTACTAGTATATTTGAATGGAAAATAATAAATATGTTTTTTTTAGCAAAGAACTTTGATTTTTGGCATAATTTAATATTATTATTATATTATAATTTCATGTAATTTTTATTTTCTTTGTTGTATTCTAATTAGTCCAAAATTTATTATAATGGACGTGGTGTAAAAGTTGTTGCGAGTTTGTTTTTTTGGAGTCCAAGAATAAGTGAGTAAAATCTCAAGGTGATACTCTTTTTTAGGCTAGTTTAACGATTTCTTGTGTGTGTTTACGTAAGTGGTTGTTATTACATTCTGAAAGATACATTGAATGTTGAACGTTGTTATTGGTCCCACAGTGTGCACATTTTTGTCGATAAAAGCTAATTTCGTCTATTTAGGTGTCAAACATAAAAGAAATAGAAAATAAACATTTAGTGTAAATAAATCTGAAAAATATTAAAAGGATTAAAAGAACAACCATATCATGATATAATGAATATGCAGAATAGTTGTGTCCAATGTTTTACATATTAATTACGCATTTGTGCATGATAATATGTTTGTATATTTCTTTATCGAGCATTTCTTGCTAAAAGATAGCCTTTTATTTTAATCAACACAACAAACCTTGAACATATTTCTTATTGGGCATTGTCATAGTCAATATTGATTATGAGATACATCACATACAATTTTTTAAGAAAACGAGTAAAAAAAAACTTATATGCCATTCTATATATGTGTGTTTGTGCGTGAGTGTAATGGCGTATCCAGAAATAAAAATGTGACTAGGTTTCAAATTTGAAGAAAATTCAAGAAAACTAAGCTTACTTTTCTCATTATATAAAAATGATATGAAATAAGAATATCGTGAATTATAATTAAAAAAAATAAAAAAAATCATTCGTTGTAATCTATATTTTTTATTAAAATTATAATTTTGATATACTAAACATTCAAGAAAAATTAAAAAAAATCATTCGATTATGTGGTATTGTCTATAGTCGAATCTCCCGTCAGAGTGACAATCCAACTACTAAGGACAATCCCAATATGGGCCAGATCTAGGGCTGGAATAAGTCAAGCACATAATAAATATATATAATTAAAAGCTAAATCAAGTAAGGATTATACATAGTGCAAACCCTAAATATGGGAAATTTAATTCATAGTTAAAGAAATAAAACTATAGAATTAAGAGATTAGGAACATAGTTAAGCTAAGAATATAATACAATTTACCCTAATGGTAGAGTGGCATGATTAGAAAGAGGAGTTTGTGACCTTCCAGCTTCTTATCTTCCTCTACAAGTCACCTTATTTGGGTGGATGATCTCTAAGTGTAATATTGATTAAGGACTAAGAAAGGACAATCAATGGCATGTTTAAAAAGGCAAGTAGTCATATATATAGGTTTAAGGTCTAAATCTAAGTCATGGACCAAGTTTTGGAGTCCTAATCCAACTAAAACTCGTTTTCCTTAATACTAGGATTGGTTGACCTTTGGAGTTTGTAAAAATAATAACTCTTTCGTTAGAGATTCCAATGAAGTGATCTCGGTATCGAAACGGATGCAATTCATATACATTTCCAGATATAAAAGGGATCCTTTAAATTCATTGTAGATTTGATGCAACATCAAATATATTACACGTCTTCACAGTCGGATACAACCTTTTGCAGCTTTTATACTTCTAAAACCATATTTTTCCTTTTATCTATTGATTTCGCCTTGGATCTTATTTCTACAACTCCTTATCATTGATTTGGCATCTACTATTATCGTTGTACCATAACACATAAATTACACTAAAAAGGCTCTAAAAGTAATAAACCTCCAAACCTATGCATGAATTGATAAACTAACAATAAATTGGGAAAACCCCCTCAGCTAAGCGCATAATACAAAGAAGACAATGTCTCACGAATAGATTCATCTTCCAATCCACCTCTTGAAGCAAAAATGGATCTACTAATTATCCTATACTTCAAGAGAGTATTCAGTAGCTTTAATATGCATTACACTTCCAAATAAAGGTTAGAACCACCTTTCGTAAGCAACACGAAATGGGTTTCAACTACAAGATTATATCACATCTACTCAAAGAGGGGAACTACTTAGAGCTTAATCCAAATAAACTCATCAAGGTGTAACTACTTCAGTCTTCAATTCAATCTCCCCAACAAGAAGTCAACAAGCTTCTTCTTATATGCTCATCAAAGAGCACATTCAATTGGTTGTAATATTTATCATCTAACTACTTAGATTTACTCTTTCTCTAAATTATAGAATATTGACTTTCATAGTTTAAGAATGAACCTTATAAAACGACTTGTGACTTAACCGGTAAAAGTATTGGGTATTTTTGGGTTGTGTTTAGGCCTAGAGAAACCTCGTTGTAACGGTCTGAATTTCACCCAAAAGAGAGATTAAGGAGCTTAGTGGAGAAGCTTGAAAACTGTATGGGGATAACGTTAGGTAGTGGATGTAGGAAAACTAGCCTACTATAAATGCTCATGTATCTTTTTTCTTTTATCGTTTTAATTATTTCATGCATTCTATTACTCTTAATTTCTTTCTAACCTTCTAGTTGTATGTCTTTCCTCGTTCATGTTTAGATAGCTCTAGAGTATTCATCCTTCTTAGGTGCTTGTTTGTGTGACCTTAGGATCGTAGTTCCTTAGACTAACTTGACCTTTTTTAGGCTAGTCCCTGGTCTTCCTTTGATTCTTGGTATCCTAGTCTTGATCGTCTTTTAGTTGATTTATATCGCCTACCTATTAGCTTCCTCATTTACGAGCCCTCTAAATCATTCTTAAAATCCTTTCTCAAGAAGTTTGACCTATAGGTTTGATTATATTAGTGTCTTATTCACCACCCTTCTAGGACTAACAGTATGTAATATATATATATATATATATATATATATATATATATATATATATATATGTATATATATAAAATGTTTGCATTCGACAATGTTTTATACAGACTACATGTTTTTGTGATCAAAGTTCCAATTTTTTTTTGTGTAGACAGAGGAGTGCAAGTTGTGTAACATTCAACTTTTTTCGTTAGTTGTGAAATATTCTATTTCTATAATTTAGTCGTGCATTATTATTTGTAAACTTTTATACATTAACGTGCAACATCTTGAATTTAATTTAAGTATTTTCTTTGTAATAGTTCTTCTTCGTATGTTTGTTTGATTCAAGTTACTTTTCAAATATTGAACTGTATTTTCATCCAAAATAATATATTTCAAATATATTAAACACTTATATAATATTGCCACACCTATATCAAATTATTTTTAGAGATGTCGAATCCCCTAATCTCATCACATTGAATCTCCATCCCTGCTCCTTCTTATGTTCAACCTAGCTTATTGTTTTATACATAACGATGTATAGTCCTTGTTCATTTCTTGGTGCGGGTTGAACCTTCTTATGACTATGTAAACAAGGTTACCTCAAAACTTTGTAAAGCGATACTATTCTAGTGTTTGTAAGCTTGGGATAGGGTTAACAATTGAGGTTCGGTTTTTTTTAATATATTACAAATAAAGACAAAAAGGCGCACCATAGGGGATGGAGGGAGTCTGGTCCTTTACACATGGTTTATATGTTGAATATAATTACTTTAAGTATCATTACAGAAGATTTAGGAAAGTTTAGGGTTGTGTTAGTAAGTAGACCAAACTGGGATAATTCCTTATGGTAGCAATGTGAATTGCAATTTGGACGAGAGAGTGTTGTAATTTAAAAATGTTTTCTTGTAGAAAGAGTTCATTTAGATAACACTCGACACATTTTTTGTCCTTTGTGGTCCAAATTCACTTTGTTAGATATTTGGGAGTAATTGTGGTGTTTTACAACACTACAGATTACGGTTACGGTTAGTCACCTCCAAATGGTTCAATATTTTTAATCCCTGTTGAATGTTCAATGGCCGGGGGTTCGTATGCTTAGTTCGGTTATTTGAAAGAATTCTTACTGCTAGAAATTAATATTTTATTTTGGAATTGGATGAGGTAGATTACTTTTATTTTTTAATTTAACGATATGCAAGTGTTCATTTAGGGTACACATTATTTTTTGTCTGACCCTTATTTTTGTTGTAAATATCTTCAATGATTGGATAATGTAAATAGTGTGAGATTTAATAAATATTGTATCAAAACTATTTCAAAAAATCCCATTAACGTATTTTATATCTAGTTAAATAATTCTATATGAGTAATGCTGGATATCACCCAAAGTCGTATCACCCTTGTATCGCCTCGTAAGTGGATTGTTAATGGACCAATCATATTATTTATCTTTCCTGATTTATGTCCACCTAGGAGGCGATAAAAAGGTGATTTGATTTCGGTGGATATCCAGCATTACTATTTTATATTTGTCAAAAAAACTATTTTTACTCTTTCTTAGGCTTATGTTATATACTTAAAATACCCAAACTATGCATGTCTTTTTTTTTCTTTTTATTGGACAACACTACAAGAGTAAATAAACAAATTATATAACATAATTTGAACTGGAAACTAAATCCAATTCAAGAAATTAAAATCTGAAATAAAAAATAGGAAATTTACTTCAATCAACACATACATAATTAGTTGTCCAAAAAAAATTGCATACACAATAACATATAATAATAGTACTTCTGTTTTAATCTAACATGCCAACAAAAATTAGGAACTTTGCTTGAAATTTTTTTAACGAAGCTATCCCAACAAAAGTTAACTTACAAAAAAAGAAATGTTCCAAGACAAGGACAAAATGTGAATGGTGTGAGAAAGAGGATGAAACAATCAAACATCTATTCCTTAAGAGTCCTTTTAGCATCGCGGTGTGGGCTGAGTCTCCCTTACAAATTAAGATCTGTTGAGAGCATGAGTTGATATTGCTACTACTCGTGCCCATTGCTTCAATTTAGTCTTTATAGTTTCAGGATCATCACCTATATTAATTTGAAATAAAAGAATATCAAAAACTTAAATAATTACCACAAAATATATAAAAAAACAAATACAATCATTTAGAAATATCCCTGCTTTGTCATTTATAATATAAAGTCTAAGTGGATTAATTACATATGATTTATGATCGTTGTCATTCCTTTGATAAATTCTTTCCTTTTCGTTGTCTTCAATTTAATATTAAAGTAAGAATACTTGTAATCAACTATAGTAGAGATTTACATTCATTAATAATTCATCAACGAACATAATTACAAACTCTAAAATTATTAAAAATATTAAAAATATCAAATTTGAAAGAAAATTTTGTTAAAAATAGTAAATATCTTAAATTAAATTAGGTATATATCTTATTAACTATACTAAGTTGGAAAGATTTAATTAAAAAATGTTTTAATATTTTTATATAAAATATATTTTAATTGACTCTTTTACACTACAAATTATCTTTTAGATTTTCTATTTTTTGAGACAGTAAACTATTTGGACGGGCTCTATTCCACTACACATATAAATCATTCTTTATTTTGCGATCTGAAGTTAAGAATCACTTGAATACGAGTAACAAAGATTAATGATAATAAAATTTTCTTATTTCAAGAATTATTTAAATGACTATTAAAATTTGAGTCCCAAATAAGGAATAACCAATAGATTAAGGAGCATTTGAGAATATTTACCTAATATGTAAGTTCAATCAAATTAGACACATCATAATAAAGGTTTAGAGTAAAACAACCTCGACTGAAAAAACATTTTTTTGATTTAAATAAAAGTTTAATTACTAGCTTTGAATATCTTTCCAAAAATGAATCCCGAAGTTTTCACCAATGTATTACTTAAGGTTTAGAGCAGTTCTTTTGTTGAAATAATCTTATAGTATAACAAATTAAAGTTTATTGTATTAAAAAGAGAAAAAATCTTGAACTATCCTTAAACAATAACTGGTTTTGGAATCTGAACAATAGAAGTATGAACTACTATGTTCGTTCTCCCTTAGTCTATTCTGACGATTTCAGATAAGGGGCTAACGTTAATAAAAATTAATTAATTCGCTGACTATATAAGAGACAACTAAATTTGGATCCAAACAAAAAATTCTTAATAGTTAGGGACCATTTAGTTAATTGTATAAAATAAAAGTGATACGAATTGTTAATAATTTACCTGCATTAATGATCGTGTTGATCTCTGATTTGGGCGGCGTATAACTTGGATCACCATCACCACCACCATTAGCTCCGGTGGTACTCTCAGTAGCTCCCATAGAAGTGTCATTTGATAAACTCCGATTGATAGCATTATATAAGGTTAACGCGGGGAAGGTCTTGGACAGTTTAGGGTCCAACTTGGTTGCGTCAAAACGGAAACCTAACTCGAAGCATGCCCGCAGCTCTTCGATGTCGTCATCGGTCACGACCATGCTATGGCCACGACGGAGACGGTAGTTTAATCGGCGTATATGCCATAAGGCATCACGGCTTGTATCTTGCGACCAAGTTTTTTGTGCCGAACACGATGCTCGAAGTGGCCGGCGTTGTTTTGCCTTCAAAGTTCGACCAACTGACGGACTCGCCACAGAGGAGCCGCCATTGCCACTTTTGGGTTTCAAGTTCATGGTTGAGAGGAGTGAGGGGGATGGTTCTTTGGGTGTGGTTGAAACCAGAGTAGTAGATACGATTGAACTGATGTTAGAAACTCTTTTTGGTGAGTCCATGATAGAGATGTGACGGACGGAGATGTCTTTTTTTGGGTTGTCTAAGGAGGTTTAGAGATGTGAGTTTGGTGAATAGGTGATGATGTATTTCTTTTTGGATGTTTGAGGATGTTATTAGATTTTTTTTGTTACATTTTAAAGATACTTAGCTGTTTTTTAATTATATTTTGAGAGAGACAAAGTTGTATTGGTCCCACCGTTTTTTTTAATTTTATTTTGAGAAAGATAAAGTTGTATTGGTCCCACCGTTTAAATATTATATTTGTCGAGAAATGCTTATCTCGTATTTTTTAGGTGAGAAACAAAAAGTAAAACAGAAAAAAAGTAAAAAGTATCACTTAAATTTGAAAAACAACCAATAAAATTATATCAAATATTCGAGACAGTTGTATCCCACGTTTTACATATTGAATTTTGTTTTTACGTTAGAATAATATAATTATATATTTTTTTATTAGGTGCTTTTTTTTTGAAGTTTAATAACCCATTATTAAAAAATAAGGAGTTTTTAAAATTATCTTTAATATTAGTTTTACTTTTTATTAGTTTATCAACCTAAGGGCACGTTTGTTTGAGCTTATTTTAGAGTAAAAAACGCTATTAGAATAACATTAAAATTTTGAAAATATTATTAAATATAATTTTGAAATCTAGAATCACTTTAGGTGTTTTTTTAAGAAGCACTTAATCGTTGTTTTTCCTTAAAGTGTTTTTCTGGGTTTAAAACACTTTTTAACCTCTAGAAGCACTTTTAAATGCTTTTGAAAAAAAAAGCACTTCCAAACATGCACTAATATGTTAGAATAAATAATATTGAACTTTATTTACTAGTATATTTGAATGGAAAATAATAAATATGTTTTTTTAGCAAAGAACTTTGATTTTTGGCATAATTTAATATTATTTTTATATTATAATTTCATGTAATTTTTATTTTCTTTGTTGTATTCTAATTAGTCCAAAATTTATTAGAATGGACGTGGTGTAAAAGTTGTTGCGAGTTTGTTTTTTGGAGTCCAAGGTGATACTCTTTTTTAGGCTAGTTTAACGATTTCTTGTGTGTGTTTACGTAAGTGGTTGTTATTACATTCTGAAAGATACATTGAATGTTGAACGTTGTTATTGGTCCCACAGTGTGCACATTTTTGTCGATAAAAGCTAATTTCGTCTATTTAGGTGTCAAACATAAAAGAAATAGAAAATAAACATTTAGTGTCAATAAATCTGAAAAATATTACAAGGATTAAAAGAACAACCATATCATGATATAATGAATATGCAGAACAGTTGTGTCCAATGTTTTACATATTAATTACGCATTTGTGCATGATAATATGTTTGTATATTTCTTTATCGAGCATTTCTTGCTAAAAGATAGCCTTTTATTTTAATCAACACAACAAACCTTGAACATATTTCTTATTGGGCATTGTCATAGTCAATATTGATTATGAGATACATCACATACAATTCTTTAAGAAAACGAGTAAAAAAAAACTTATATGCCATTATATATATGTGTGTTTGTGCGTGAGTGTAATGGCGTATCCAGAAATAAAAATGTGACTAGGTTTCAAATTTAAAGAAAATTCAAGAAAACTAAGCTTACTTTTCTCATTATATAAAAATGATATGAAATAAGAATATCGTGAATTATAATTAAAAAAAATAAAAAAATCATTCGTTTTAATCTATATTTTGTATTAAAATTTTAATTTTGATATACTAAACATTCAAGAAAAATTAAAAAAAATCATTCGATTATGTGGTATTGTCTATAGTCGAATCACCCGTCAGAGTGACAATCCAACTACTAAGGACAATCCTAATATGGGCCAGATCTAGGGCTGGAATAAGTCAAGCACATAATAAATATATATAATTAAAAGCTGAATCAAGTAAGGATTGTACATAGTGCAAACCCAAAATATGGGAAATTTAATTCATAGTTAAAGAAATAAAACTATAGAATTAAGAGATTAGGAACATAGTTAAGCTAAGAATATAATACAATTTACCCTAATGGTAGAGTGGCATGATTAGAAAGAGGAGTTTGTGACCTTCCAGCTTCTTATCTTCCTCTACAAGTCAACTTATTTGTGTGGATGATCTCTAAGTGTAATATTGATTAAGGACTAAGAAAGGACAATCAATGGCATGTTTAAAAAGGCAAGTAGTCATATATATAGGTTTAAGGTCGAAATCTAAGTCATGGACCAAGTTTTGGAGTCCTAATCCAACTCAAACTCGTTTTCCTTAATACTAGGATTGGTTGACCTCTGGAGTTTGTAAAAATAATAACTCTTTCGTTAGAGATTCCAATTAAGTGATCTCGGTATCGAAACGTATGCAATTCATATACATTTCCAGATATAAAAGGGATCCTTTAAATTCATTGTAGATTTGATGCAACATCAAATATATTACACGTCTTCACAGTCTTATACAACCTTTTGCAGCTTTTACACTTCTAAAACCATATTTTTCCTTCTATCTATTGATTTCGCCTTGGATCTTATTTCTACAACTCCTTATCATTGATTTGGCATCTACTATTATCGTTGTACCATAACACATAAATTACATTAAAAAGGTTCTAAAAGTAATAAACCTCCAAACCTATGCATGAATTGATAAACTAACAATAAATTGGGAAAACCCCCTCAGCTGAGCGCATAATACAAAGAAGATAATGTCTCACGAATAGATTCATCTTCCAATCCACCTCTTGAAGCAAAAATGGATCTACTAATTATCCTATACTTCAAGAGAGTATTCAGTAGCTTTAATATTCATTACACTTCCAAATAAAGGTTAGAACCACCTTTCGTAAGCAACACGAAATGGGTTTCAACTACAAGATTATATCACATCTACTCAAAGAGGGGAACTACTTAGAGCTTAATCCAAATAAACTCATCAAGGTGTAACTACTTCAGTCTTCAATTCAATCTCCCCAACAAGAAGTCAACAAGCTTCTTCTTATATGCTCATCAAAGAGCACATTCAATTGGTTGTAATATTTATCATCTAACTACTTAGAGTTACTCTTTCTCTAAATTATAGAATATTGACTTTCATAGTTTAAGAATGAACCTTATAAAACGACTTGTGACTTAACCGGTAAAAGTATTGGGTATTTTTGGGTTGTGTTTAGGCCTAGAGAAACCTCGTTGTAACGGTCTGAATTTCACCCAAAAGAGAGATTAAGGAGCTTAGTGGAGAAGCTTGAAAACTGTATGGGGATAACGTTAGGTAGTGGATGTAGGAAAACTAGCCTACTATAAATGCTCATGTATCTTTTTTCTTTTATCGTTTTAATTATTTCATGCATTCTATTACTCTTAATTTCTTTCTAACCTTCTAGTTGTATGTCTTTCCTCGTTCATGTTTAGATAGCTCTAGAGTATTCCTCCTTCTTAGGTGCTTGTTTGTGTGACCTTAGGATCGTAGTTCCTTAGACTAACTTGACCTTTTTTAGGCTAGTCCCTGGTCTTCCTTTGATTCTTGGTATCCTAGTCTTGATCGTCTTTTAGTTGATTTATATCGCCTACCTATTAGCTTCCTCATTTACGAGCCCTCTAAATCATTCTTAAAATCCTTTCTCAAGAAGTTTGACCTATAGGTTTGATTATATTAGTGTCTTATTCACCACCCTTCTAGGACTAACAGTATGTAATATATATATATATATATATATATATATATATATATATATATGTATATATATAAAATGTTTGCATTCGACAATGTTTTATACAGACTACATGTTTTTGTGATCAAAGTTCCAATTTTTTTTTGTGTAGACAGAGGAGTGCAAGTTGTGTAACATTCAACTTTTTTCGTTAGTTGTGAAATATTCTATTTCTATAATTTAGTCGTGCATTATTATTTGTAAACTTTTATACATTAACGTGCAACATCTTGAATTTAATTTAAGTATTTTCTTTGTAATAGTTCTTCTTCGTATGTTTGTTTGATTCAAGTTACTTTTCAAATATTGAACTGTATTTTCATCCAAAATAATATATTTCAAATATATTAAACACTTATATAATATTGCCACACCTATATCAAATTATTTTTAGAGATGTCGAATCCCCTAATCTCATCACATTGAATCTCCATCCCTGCTCCTTCTTATGTTCAACCTAGCTTATTGTTTTATACATAACGATGTATAGTCCTTGTTCATTTCTTGGTGCGGGTTGAACCTTCTTATGACTATGTAAACAAGGTTACCTCAAAACTTTGTAAAGCGATACTATTCTAGTGTTTGTAAGCTTGGGATAGGGTTAACAATTGAGGTTCGGTTTTTTTTAATATATTACAAATAAAGACAAAAAGGCGCACCATAGGGGATGGAGGGAGTCTGGTCCTTTACACATGGTTTATATGTTGAATATAATTACTTTAAGTATCATTACAGAAGATTTAGGAAAGTTTAGGGTTGTGTTAGTAAGTAGACCAAACTGGGATAATTCCATCTTGGTAGCAATGTGAATTGCAATTTGGACGAGAGAGTGTTGTAATTTAAAAATGTTTTCTTGTAGAAAGAGTTCATTTAGATAACACTCGACACATTTTTTGTCCTTTGTGGTCCAAATCCACTTTGTTAGATATTTGGGAGTAATTGTGGTGTTTTACAACACTACAGATTACGGTTACGGTTAGTCACCTCCAAATGGTTCAATATTTTTAATCCCTGTTGAATGTTCAATGGCCGGGGGTTCGTATGCTTAGTTCGGTTATTTGAAAGAATTCTTACTGCTAGAAATTAATATTTTATTTTGGAATTGGATGAGGTAGATTACTTTTATTTTTTAATTTAACGATATGCAAGTGTTCATTTAGGGTACACATTATTTTTTGTCTGACCCTTATTTTTGTTGTAAATATCTTCAATGATTGGATAATGTAAATAGTGTGAGATTTAATAAATATTGTATCAAAACTATTTCAAAAAATCCCATTAACGTATTTTATATCTAGTTAAATAATTCTATATGAGTAATGCTGGATATCACCCAAAGTCGTATCACCCTTGTATCGCCTCGTAAGTGGATTGTTAATGGACCAATCATATTATTTATCTTTCCTGATTTATCAATTTCTCTTTCTTTTATGATTTGTCCACCTAGGAGGCGATAAAAAGGTGATTTGATTTCGGTGGATATCCAGCATTACTATTTTATATTTGTCAAAAAAACTATTTTTACTCTTTCTTAGGCTTATGTTATATACTTAAAATACCCAAACTATGCATGTCTTTTTTTTTCTTTTTATTGGACAACACTACAAGAGTAAATAAACAAATTATATAACATAATTTGAACTGGAAACTAAATCCAATTCAAGAAATTAAAATCTGAAATAAAAAATAGGAAATTTACTTCAATCAACACATACATAATTAGTTGTCCAAAAAAAATTGCATACACAATAACATATAATAATAGTACTTCTGTTTTAATCTAACATGCCAACAAAAATTAGGAACTTTGCTTGAAATTTTTTTAACGAAGCTATCCCAACAAAAGTTAACTTACAAAAAAAGAAATGTTCCAAGACAAGGACAAAATGTGAATGGTGTGAGAAAGAGGATGAAACAATCAAACATATATTCCTTAAGAGTCCTTTTAGCATCGCGGTGTGGGCTGAGTCTCCCTTACAAATTAAGATCTGTTGAGAGCATGAGTTGATATTGCTACTACTCGTGCCCATTGCTTCAATTTAGTCTTTATAGTTTCAGGATCATCACCTATATTAATTTGAAATAAAAGAATATCAAAAACTTAAATAATTACCACAAAATATATAAAAAAACAAATACAATCATTTAGAAATATCCCTGCTTTGTCATTTATAATATAAAGTCTAAGTGGATTAATTACATATGATTTATGATCGTTGTCATTCCTTTGATAAATTCTTTCCTTTTCGTTGTCTTCAATTTAATATTAAAGTAAGAATACTTGTAATCAACTATAGTAGAGATTTACATTCATTAATAATTCATCAACGAACATAATTACAAACTCTAAAATTATTAAAAATATTAAAAATATCAAATTTGAAAGAAAATTTTGTTAAAAATAGTAAATATCTTAAATTAAATTAGGTATATATCTTATTAACTATACTAAGTTGGAAAGATTTAATTAAAAAATGTTTTAATATTTTTATATAAAATATATTTTAATTGACTCTTTTACACTACAAATTATCTTTTAGATTTTCTATTTTTTGAGACAGTAAACTATTTGGACGGGCTCTATTCCACTACACATATAAATCATTCTTTATTTTGCGATCTGAAGTTAAGAATCACTTGAATACGAGTAACAAAGATTAATGATAATAAAATTTTCTTATTTCAAGAATTATTTAAATGACTATTAAAATTTGAGTCCCAAATAAGGAATAACCAATAGATTAAGGAGCATTTGAGAATATTTACCTAATATGTAAGTTCAATCAAATTAGACACATCATAATAAAGGTTTAGAGTAAAACAACCTCGACTGAAAAAACATTTTTTTGATTTAAATAAAAGTTTAATTACTAGCTTTGAATATCTTTCCAAAAATGAATCCCGAAGTTTTCACCAATGTATTACTTAAGGTTTAGAGCAGTTCTTTTGTTGAAATAATCTTATAGTATAACAAATTAAAGTTTATTGTATTAAAAAGAGAAAAAATCTTGAACTATCCTTAAACAATAACTGGTTTTGGAATCTGAACAATAGAAGTATGAACTACTATGTTCGTTCTCCCTTAGTCTATTCTGACGATTTCAGATAAGGGGCTAACGTTAATAAAAATTAATTAATTCGCTGACTATATAAGAGACAACTAAATTTGGATCCAAACAAAAAATTCTTAATAGTTAGGGACCATTTAGTTAATTGTATAAAATAAAAGTGATACGAATTGTTAATAATTTACCTGCATTAATGATCGTGTTGATCTCTGATTTGGGCGGCGTATAACTTGGATCACCATCACCACCACCATTAGCTCCGGTGGTACTCTCAGTAGCTCCCATAGAAGTGTCATTTGATAAACTCCGATTGATAGCATTATATAAGGTTAACGCGGGGAAGGTCTTGGACAGTTTAGGGTCCAACTTGGTTGCGTCAAAACGGAAACCTAACTCGAAGCATGCCCGCAGCTCTTCGATGTCGTCATCGGTCACGACCATGCTATGGCCACGACGGAGACGGTAGTTTAATCGGCGTATATGCCATAAGGCATCACGGCTTGTATCTTGCGACCAAGTTTTTTGTGCCGAACACGATGCTCGAAGTGGCCGGCGTTGTTTTGCCTTCAAAGTTCGACCAACTGACGGACTCGCCACAGAGGAGCCGCCATTGCCACTTTTGGGTTTCAAGTTCATGGTTGAGAGGAGTGAGGGGGATGGTTCTTTGGGTGTGGTTGAAACCAGAGTAGTAGATACGATTGAACTGATGTTAGAAACTCTTTTTGGTGAGTCCATGATAGAGATGTGACGGACGGAGATGTCTTTTTTTGGGTTGTCTAAGGAGGTTTAGAGATGTGAGTTTGGTGAATAGGTGATGATGTATTTCTTTTTGGATGTTTGAGGATGTTATTAGATTTTTTTTGTTACATTTTAAAGATACTTAGCTGTTTTTTAATTATATTTTGAGAGAGACAAAGTTGTATTGGTCCCACCGTTTTTTTTAATTTTATTTTGAGAAAGATAAAGTTGTATTGGTCCCACCGTTTAAATATTATATTTGTCGAGAAATGCTTATCTCGTATTTTTTAGGTGAGAAACAAAAAGTAAAACAGAAAAAAAGTAAAAAGTATCACTTAAATTTAAAAAACAACCAATAAAATTATATCAAATATTCGAGACAGTTGTATCCCACGTTTTACATATTGAATTTTGTTTTTACGTTAGAATAATATAATTATATATTTTTTTATTAGGTGCTTTTTTTTTGAAGTTTAATAACCCATTATTAAAAAATAAGGAGTTTTTAAAATTTCTTTAATATTAGTTTTACTTTTTATTAGTTTATCAACCTAAGGGCACGTTTGTTTGAGCTTATTTTAGAGTAAAAAAACGCTATTAGAATAACATTAAAATTTTGAAAATATTATTAAATATAATTTTGAAATCTAGAATCACTTTAGGTGTTTTTTTAAGAAGCACTTAATCGTTGTTTTTCCTTAAAGTGTTTTTCTGGGTTTAAAACACTTTTTAACCTCTAGAAGCACTTTTAAATGCTTTTGAAAAAAAAGCACTTCCAAACATGCACTAATATGTTAGAATAAATAATATTGAACTTTATTTACTAGTATATTTGAATGGAAAATAATAAATATGTTTTTTTAGCAAAGAACTTTTATTTTTGGCATAATTTAATATTATTTTTATATTATAATTTCATGTAATTTTTATTTTCTTTGTTGTATTCTAATTAGTCCAAAATTTATTAGAATGGACGTGGTGTAAAAGTTGTTGCGAGTTTGTTTTTTGGAGTCCAAGGTGATACTCTTTTTTAGGCTAGTTTAACGATTTCTTGTGTGTGTTTACGTAAGTGGTTGTTATTACATTCTGAAAGATACATTGAATGTTGAACGTTGTTATTGGTCCCACAGTGTGCACATTTTTGTCGATAAAAGCTAATTTCGTCTATTTAGGTGTCAAACATAAAAGAAATAGAAAATAAACATTTAGTGTCAATAAATCTGAAAAATATTACAAGGATTAAAAGAACAACCATATCATGATATAATGAATATGCAGAACAGTTGTGTCCAATGTTTTACATATTAATTACGCATTTGTGCATGATAATATGTTTGTATATTTCTTTATCGAGCATTTCTTGCTAAAAGATAGCCTTTTATTTTAATCAACACAACAAACCTTGAACATATTTCTTATTGGGCATTGTCATAGTCAATATTGATTATGAGATACATCACATACAATTCTTTAAGAAAACGAGTAAAAAAAAACTTATATGCCATTATATATATGTGTGTTTGTGCGTGAGTGTAATGGCGTATCCAGAAATAAAAATGTGACTAGGTTTCAAATTTAAAGAAAATTCAAGAAAACTAAGCTTACTTTTCTCATTATATAAAAATGATATGAAATAAGAATATCGTGAATTATAATTAAAAAAAATAAAAAAATCATTCGTTTTAATCTATATTTTGTATTAAAATTTTAATTTTGATATACTAAACATTCAAGAAAAATTAAAAAAAATCATTCGATTATGTGGTATTGTCTATAGTCGAATCACCCGTCAGAGTGACAATCCAACTACTAAGGACAATCCTAATATGGGCCAGATCTAGGGCTGGAATAAGTCAAGCACATAATAAATATATATAATTAAAAGCTGAATCAAGTAAGGATTGTACATAGTGCAAACCCAAAATATGGGAAATTTAATTCATAGTTAAAGAAATAAAACTATAGAATTAAGAGATTAGGAACATAGTTAAGCTAAGAATATAATACAATTTACCCTAATGGTAGAGTGGCATGATTAGAAAGAGGAGTTTGTGACCTTCCAGCTTCTTATCTTCCTCTACAAGTCAACTTATTTGTGTGGATGATCTCTAAGTGTAATATTGATTAAGGACTAAGAAAGGACAATCAATGGCATGTTTAAAAAGGCAAGTAGTCATATATATAGGTTTAAGGTCGAAATCTAAGTCATGGACCAAGTTTTGGAGTCCTAATCCAACTCAAACTCGTTTTCCTTAATACTAGGATTGGTTGACCTCTGGAGTTTGTAAAAATAATAACTCTTTCGTTAGAGATTCCAATTAAGTGATCTCGGTATCGAAACGTATGCAATTCATATACATTTCCAGATATAAAAGGGATCCTTTAAATTCATTGTAGATTTGATGCAACATCAAATATATTACACGTCTTCACAGTCTTATACAACCTTTTGCAGCTTTTACACTTCTAAAACCATATTTTTCCTTCTATCTATTGATTTCGCCTTGGATCTTATTTCTACAACTCCTTATCATTGATTTGGCATCTACTATTATCGTTGTACCATAACACATAAATTACATTAAAAAGGTTCTAAAAGTAATAAACCTCCAAACCTATGCATGAATTGATAAACTAACAATAAATTGGGAAAACCCCCTCAGCTGAGCGCATAATACAAAGAAGATAATGTCTCACGAATAGATTCATCTTCCAATCCACCTCTTGAAGCAAAAATGGATCTACTAATTATCCTATACTTCAAGAGAGTATTCAGTAGCTTTAATATTCATTACACTTCCAAATAAAGGTTAGAACCACCTTTCGTAAGCAACACGAAATGGGTTTCAACTACAAGATTATATCACATCTACTCAAAGAGGGGAACTACTTAGAGCTTAATCCAAATAAACTCATCAAGGTGTAACTACTTCAGTCTTCAATTCAATCTCCCCAACAAGAAGTCAACAAGCTTCTTCTTATATGCTCATCAAAGAGCACATTCAATTGGTTGTAATATTTATCATCTAACTACTTAGAGTTACTCTTTCTCTAAATTATAGAATATTGACTTTCATAGTTTAAGAATGAACCTTATAAAACGACTTGTGACTTAACCGGTAAAAGTATTGGGTATTTTTGGGTTGTGTTTAGGCCTAGAGAAACCTCGTTGTAACGGTCTGAATTTCACCCAAAAGAGAGATTAAGGAGCTTAGTGGAGAAGCTTGAAAACTGTATGGGGATAACGTTAGGTAGTGGATGTAGGAAAACTAGCCTACTATAAATGCTCATGTATCTTTTTTCTTTTATCGTTTTAATTATTTCATGCATTCTATTACTCTTAATTTCTTTCTAACCTTCTAGTTGTATGTCTTTCCTCGTTCATGTTTAGATAGCTCTAGAGTATTCCTCCTTCTTAGGTGCTTGTTTGTGTGACCTTAGGATCGTAGTTCCTTAGACTAACTTGACCTTTTTTAGGCTAGTCCCTGGTCTTCCTTTGATTCTTGGTATCCTAGTCTTGATCGTCTTTTAGTTGATTTATATCGCCTACCTATTAGCTTCCTCATTTACGAGCCCTCTAAATCATTCTTAAAATCCTTTCTCAAGAAGTTTGACCTATAGGTTTGATTATATTAGTGTCTTATTCACCACCCTTCTAGGACTAACAGTATGTAATATATATATATATATATATATATATATATATATATATATATATATATATATATATATATATATATATATATATATATATATATGTATATATATAAAATGTTTGCATTCGACAATGTTTTATACAGACTACATGTTTTTGTGATCAAAGTTCCAATTTTTTTTTGTGTAGACGGAGGAGTGCAAGTTGTGTAACATTCAACTTTTTTCGTTAGTTGTGAAATATTCTATTTCTATAATTTAGTCGTGCATTATTATTTGTAAACTTTTATACATTAACGTGCAACATCTTGAATTTAATTTAAGTATTTTCTTTGTAATAGTTCTTCTTCGTATGTTTGTTTGATTCAAGTTACTTTTCAAATATTGAACTGTATTTTCATCCAAAATAATATATTTCAAATATATTAAACACTTATATAATATTGCCACACCTATATCAAATTATTTTTAGAGATGTCGAATCCCCTAATCTCATCACATTGAATCTCCATCCCTGCTCCTTCTTATGTTCAACCTAGCTTATTGTTTTATACATAACGATGTATAGTCCTTGTTCATTTCTTGGTGCGGGTTGAACCTTCTTATGACTATGTAAACAAGGTTACCTCAAAACTTTGTAAAGCGATACTATTCTAGTGTTTGTAAGCTTGGGATAGGGTTAACAATTGAGGTTCGGTTTTTTTTAATATATTACAAATAAAGACAAAAAGGCGCACCATAGGGGATGGAGGGAGTCTGGTCCTTTACACATGGTTTATATGTTGAATATAATTACTTTAAGTATCATTACAGAAGATTTAGGAAAGTTTAGGGTTGTGTTAGTAAGTAGACCAAACTGGGATAATTCCTTATGGTAGCAATGTGAATTGCAATTTGGACGAGAGAGTGTTGTAATTTAAAAATGTTTTCTTGTAGAAAGAGTTCATTTAGATAACACTCGACACATTTTTTGTCCTTTGTGGTCCAAATCCACTTTGTTAGATATTTGGGAGTAATTGTGGTGTTTTACAACACTACAGATTACGGTTACGGTTAGTCACCTCCAAATGGTTCAATATTTTTAATCCCTGTTGAATGTTCAATGGCCGGGGGTTCGTATGCTTAGTTCGGTTATTTGAAAGAATTCTTACTGCTAGAAATTAATATTTTATTTTGGAATTGGATGAGGTAGATTACTTTTATTTTTTAATTTAACGATATGCAAGTGTTCATTTAGGGTACACATTATTTTTTGTCTGACCCTTATTTTTGTTGTAAATATCTTCAATGATTGGATAATGTAAATAGTGTGAGATTTAATAAATATTGTATCAAAACTATTTCAAAAAATCCCATTAACGTATTTTATATCTAGTTAAATAATTCTATATGAGTAATGCTGGATATCACCCAAAGTCGTATCACCCTTGTATCGCCTCGTAAGTGGATTGTTAATGGACCAATCATATTATTTATCTTTCCTGATTTATCAATTTCTCTTTCTTTTATGATTTGTCCACCTAGGAGGCGATAAAAAGGTGATTTGATTTCGGTGGATATCCAGCATTACTATTTTATATTTGTCAAAAAAACTATTTTTACTCTTTCTTAGGCTTATGTTATATACTTAAAATACCCAAACTATGCATGTCTTTTTTTTTCTTTTTATTGGACAACACTACAAGAGTAAATAAACAAATTATATAACATAATTTGAACTGGAAACTAAATCCAATTCAAGAAATTAAAATCTGAAATAAAAAATAGGAAATTTACTTCAATCAACACATACATAATTAGTTGTCCAAAAAAAATTGCATACACAATAACATATAATAATAGTACTTCTGTTTTAATCTAACATGCCAACAAAAATTAGGAACTTTGCTTGAAATTTTTTTAACGAAGCTATCCCAACAAAAGTTAACTTACAAAAAAAGAAATGTTCCAAGACAAGGACAAAATGTGAATGGTGTGAGAAAGAGGATGAAACAATCAAACATCTATTCCTTAAGAGTCCTTTTAGCATCGCGGTGTGGGCTGAGTCTCCCTTACAAATTAAGATCTGTTGAGAGCATGAGTTGATATTGCTACTACTCGTGCCCATTGCTTCAATTTAGTCTTTATAGTTTCAGGATCATCACCTATATTAATTTGAAATAAAAGAATATCAAAAACTTAAATAATTACCACAAAATATATAAAAAAACAAATACAATCATTTAGAAATATCCCTGCTTTGTCATTTATAATATAAAGTCTAAGTGGATTAATTACATATGATTTATGATCGTTGTCATTCCTTTGATAAATTCTTTCCTTTTCGTTGTCTTCAATTTAATATTAAAGTAAGAATACTTGTAATCAACTATAGTAGAGATTTACATTCATTAATAATTCATCAACGAACATAATTACAAACTCTAAAATTATTAAAAATATTAAAAATATCAAATTTGAAAGAAAATTTTGTTAAAAATAGTAAATATCTTAAATTAAATTAGGTATATATCTTATTAACTATACTAAGTTGGAAAGATTTAATTAAAAAATGTTTTAATATTTTTATATAAAATATATTTTAATTGACTCTTTTACACTACAAATTATCTTTTAGATTTTCTATTTTTTGAGACAGTAAACTATTTGGACGGGCTCTATTCCACTACACATATAAATCATTCTTTATTTTGCGATCTGAAGTTAAGAATCACTTGAATACGAGTAACAAAGATTAATGATAATAAAATTTTCTTATTTCAAGAATTATTTAAATGACTATTAAAATTTGAGTCCCAAATAAGGAATAACCAATAGATTAAGGAGCATTTGAGAATATTTACCTAATATGTAAGTTCAATCAAATTAGACACATCATAATAAAGGTTTAGAGTAAAACAACCTCGACTGAAAAAACATTTTTTTGATTTAAATAAAAGTTTAATTACTAGCTTTGAATATCTTTCCAAAAATGAATCCCGAAGTTTTCACCAATGTATTACTTAAGGTTTAGAGCAGTTCTTTTGTTGAAATAATCTTATAGTATAACAAATTAAAGTTTATTGTATTAAAAAGAGAAAAAATCTTGAACTATCCTTAAACAATAACTGGTTTTGGAATCTGAACAATAGAAGTATGAACTACTATGTTCGTTCTCCCTTAGTCTATTCTGACGATTTCAGATAAGGGGCTAACGTTAATAAAAATTAATTAATTCGCTGACTATATAAGAGACAACTAAATTTGGATCCAAACAAAAAATTCTTAATAGTTAGGGACCATTTAGTTAATTGTATAAAATAAAAGTGATACGAATTGTTAATAATTTACCTGCATTAATGATCGTGTTGATCTCTGATTTGGGCGGCGTATAACTTGGATCACCATCACCACCACCATTAGCTCCGGTGGTACTCTCAGTAGCTCCCATAGAAGTGTCATTTGATAAACTCCGATTGATAGCATTATATAAGGTTAACGCGGGGAAGGTCTTGGACAGTTTAGGGTCCAACTTGGTTGCGTCAAAACGGAAACCTAACTCGAAGCATGCCCGCAGCTCTTCGATGTCGTCATCGGTCACGACCATGCTATGGCCACGACGGAGACGGTAGTTTAATCGGCGTATATGCCATAAGGCATCACGGCTTGTATCTTGCGACCAAGTTTTTTGTGCCGAACACGATGCTCGAAGTGGCCGGCGTTGTTTTGCCTTCAAAGTTCGACCAACTGACGGACTCGCCACAGAGGAGCCGCCATTGCCACTTTTGGGTTTCAAGTTCATGGTTGAGAGGAGTGAGGGGGATGGTTCTTTGGGTGTGGTTGAAACCAGAGTAGTAGATACGATTGAACTGATGTTAGAAACTCTTTTTGGTGAGTCCATGATAGAGATGTGACGGACGGAGATGTCTTTTTTTGGGTTGTCTAAGGAGGTTTAGAGATGTGAGTTTGGTGAATAGGTGATGATGTATTTCTTTTTGGATGTTTGAGGATGTTATTAGATTTTTTTTGTTACATTTTAAAGATACTTAGCTGTTTTTTAATTATATTTTGAGAGAGACAAAGTTGTATTGGTCCCACCGTTTTTTTTAATTTTATTTTGAGAAAGATAAAGTTGTATTGGTCCCACCGTTTAAATATTATATTTGTCGAGAAATGCTTATCTCGTATTTTTTAGGTGAGAAACAAAAAGTAAAACAGAAAAAAAGTAAAAAGTATCACTTAAATTTGAAAAACAACCAATAAAATTATATCAAATATTCGAGACAGTTGTATCCCACGTTTTACATATTGAATTTTGTTTTTACGTTAGAATAATATAATTATATATTTTTTTATTAGGTGCTTTTTTTTTGAAGTTTAATAACCCATTATTAAAAAATAAGGAGTTTTTAAAATTATCTTTAATATTAGTTTTACTTTTTATTAGTTTATCAACCTAAGGGCACGTTTGTTTGAGCTTATTTTAGAGTAAAAAACGCTATTAGAATAACATTAAAATTTTGAAAATATTATTAAATATAATTTTGAAATCTAGAATCACTTTAGGTGTTTTTTTAAGAAGCACTTAATCGTTGTTTTTCCTTAAAGTGTTTTTCTGGGTTTAAAACACTTTTTAACCTCTAGAAGCACTTTTAAATGCTTTTGAAAAAAAAAGCACTTCCAAACATGCACTAATATGTTAGAATAAATAATATTGAACTTTATTTACTAGTATATTTGAATGGAAAATAATAAATATGTTTTTTTAGCAAAGAACTTTGATTTTTGGCATAATTTAATATTATTTTTATATTATAATTTCATGTAATTTTTATTTTCTTTGTTGTATTCTAATTAGTCCAAAATTTATTAGAATGGACGTGGTGTAAAAGTTGTTGCGAGTTTGTTTTTTGGAGTCCAAGGTGATACTCTTTTTTAGGCTAGTTTAACGATTTCTTGTGTGTGTTTACGTAAGTGGTTGTTATTACATTCTGAAAGATACATTGAATGTTGAACGTTGTTATTGGTCCCACAGTGTGCACATTTTTGTCGATAAAAGCTAATTTCGTCTATTTAGGTGTCAAACATAAAAGAAATAGAAAATAAACATTTAGTGTCAATAAATCTGAAAAATATTACAAGGATTAAAAGAACAACCATATCATGATATAATGAATATGCAGAACAGTTGTGTCCAATGTTTTACATATTAATTACGCATTTGTGCATGATAATATGTTTGTATATTTCTTTATCGAGCATTTCTTGCTAAAAGATAGCCTTTTATTTTAATCAACACAACAAACCTTGAACATATTTCTTATTGGGCATTGTCATAGTCAATATTGATTATGAGATACATCACATACAATTCTTTAAGAAAACGAGTAAAAAAAAACTTATATGCCATTATATATATGTGTGTTTGTGCGTGAGTGTAATGGCGTATCCAGAAATAAAAATGTGACTAGGTTTCAAATTTAAAGAAAATTCAAGAAAACTAAGCTTACTTTTCTCATTATATAAAAATGATATGAAATAAGAATATCGTGAATTATAATTAAAAAAAATAAAAAAATCATTCGTTTTAATCTATATTTTGTATTAAAATTTTAATTTTGATATACTAAACATTCAAGAAAAATTAAAAAAAATCATTCGATTATGTGGTATTGTCTATAGTCGAATCACCCGTCAGAGTGACAATCCAACTACTAAGGACAATCCTAATATGGGCCAGATCTAGGGCTGGAATAAGTCAAGCACATAATAAATATATATAATTAAAAGCTGAATCAAGTAAGGATTGTACATAGTGCAAACCCAAAATATGGGAAATTTAATTCATAGTTAAAGAAATAAAACTATAGAATTAAGAGATTAGGAACATAGTTAAGCTAAGAATATAATACAATTTACCCTAATGGTAGAGTGGCATGATTAGAAAGAGGAGTTTGTGACCTTCCAGCTTCTTATCTTCCTCTACAAGTCAACTTATTTGTGTGGATGATCTCTAAGTGTAATATTGATTAAGGACTAAGAAAGGACAATCAATGGCATGTTTAAAAAGGCAAGTAGTCATATATATAGGTTTAAGGTCGAAATCTAAGTCATGGACCAAGTTTTGGAGTCCTAATCCAACTCAAACTCGTTTTCCTTAATACTAGTATTGGTTGACCTTTGGAGTTTGTAAAAATAATAACTCTTTCGTTAGAGATTCCAATTAAGTGATCTCGGTATCGAAACGTATGCAATTCATATACATTTCCAGATATAAAAGGGATCCTTTAAATTCATTGTAGATTTGATGCAACATCAAATATATTACACGTCTTCACAGTCTTATACAACCTTTTGCAGCTTTTACACTTCTAAAACCATATTTTTCCTTCTATCTATTGATTTCGCCTTGGATCTTATTTCTACAACTCCTTATCATTGATTTGGCATCTACTATTATCGTTGTACCATAACACATAAATTACATTAAAAAGGTTCTAAAAGTAATAAACCTCCAAACCTATGCATGAATTGATAAACTAACAATAAATTGGGAAAACCCCCTCAGCTGAGCGCATAATACAAAGAAGATAATGTCTCACGAATAGATTCATCTTCCAATCCACCTCTTGAAGCAAAAATGGATCTACTAATTATCCTACACTTCAAGAGAGTATTCAGTAGCTTTAATATTCATTACACTTCCAAATAAAGGTTAGAACCACCTTTCGTAAGCAACACGAAATGGGTTTCAACTACAAGATTATATCACATCTACTCAAAGAGGGGAACTACTTAGAGCTTAATCCAAATAAACTCATCAAGGTGTAACTACTTCAGTCTTCAATTCAATCTCCCCAACAAGAAGTCTACAAGCTTCTTCTTATATGCTCATCAAAGAGCACATTCAATTGGTTGTAATAGTTATCATCTAACTACTTAGAGTTACTCTTTCTCTAAATTATAGAATATTGACTTTCATAGTTTAAGAATGAACCTTATAAAACGACTTGTGACTTAACCGGAAAAAGTATTGGGAATTTTTGGGTTGTGTTTAGGCCTAGATAAACCTCGTTGTAACGGTCTGAATTTCACCCAAAAGAGAGATTAAGGAGCTTAGTGGAGAAGCTTGAAAACTGTATGGGGATAACGTTAGGTAGTGGATGTAAGAAAACTAGCCTACTATAAATGCTCATGTATCTTTTTTCTTTTATCGTTTTAATTCTTTCATGCATTCTATTACTCTTAATTTCTTTCTAACCTTCTACTTGTATGTCTTTCCTCGTTCATGTTTAGATAGCTCTAACGTATTCCTCCTTCTTAGGTGCTTGTTTGTGTGACCTTAGGATCCTAGTTCCTTAGACTAACTTGACCTTTTTTAGGCTAGTCCCTGGTCTTCCTTTGATTCTTGGTATCCTAGTCTTGATCGTCTTTTAGTTGATTTATATCGCCTAACTCTTAGCTTCCTCATTTACGAGCCCTCTTAATCATTCTTAAAATCCTTTCTCAAGAAGTTTGACCTATAGGTTTGATTATATTAGTGTCTTATTCACCACCCTTCTAGGACTAACAGTATGTAATATATATATATATATATAAAATGTTTGCATTCGACAATTTTTTATACAGACTACATGTTTTTGCTATCAAAATTCCAATTTTTTTTGTGTAGACAGAGGAGTGCAAGTTGTGTAACATTCAACTTTTTTCGTTAGTTGTGAAATATTCAATTTCTATAATTTAGTCGTGCATTATTATTTGTAAACTTTTATACAATAACTTGCAACATCTTGAATTTAATTTAAGTATTTTCTTTGTAATAGTTCTTCTTCGTATGTTTGTTTGATTCAACTTACTTTTCAAATATTGAACTGTATTTTCATTCAAAAAAATATATTTCAAATATATTAAACACTTATATAATATTGCCACACCTATATCAAATTATTTTTAGAGATGTCGAATCCCCTAATCACATCACATTGAATCTCCATCCCTGCTCCTTCTTATGTTCAACCTAGCTTATTGTTTTATACATAACGATGTATAGTCCTTGTTCATTTCTTGGTGCGGGTTGAACCTTCTTATGACTATGTAAACAAGGTTACCTCAAAACTTTGTAAAGCGATACTATTCTAGTGTTTGTAAGCTTGGGATAGGGTTAACAATTGAGGTTCGGTTTTTTTAATATATTACAAATAAAGACAAAAAGGCGCACCATAGGGGATGGAGGGAGTCTGGTCCTTTACACATGGTTTATATGTTGAATATAATTACTTTAAGTATCATTACAGAAGATTTAGGAAAGTTTAGGGTTGTGTTAGTAAGTAGACCAAACTGGGATAATTCCTTATGGTAGCAATGTGAATTGCAATTTGGACGAGAGAGTGTTGTAATTTAAAAATGTTTTCTTGTAGAAAGAGTTCATTTAGATAACACTCGACACATTTTTTGTCCTTTGTGGTCCAAATCCACTTTGTTAGATATTTGGGAGTAATTGTGGTGTTTTACAACACTACAGATTACGGTTACAATTAGTCACCTCCAGATGGTTCAATATTTTTAATCCCTGTTGAATGTTCAATGGCCGGGGGTTCGTATGCTTAGTTCGGTTATTTGAAAGAATTCTTACTGCTAGAAATTAATATTTTATTTTGGAATTGGATGAGGTAGATTACTTTTATTTTTTAATTTAACGATATGCAAGTGTTCATTTAGGGTACACATTATTTTTTGTCTGACCCTTATTTTTGTTGTAAATATCTTCAATGATTGGATAATGTAAATAGTGTGAGATTTAATAAATATTGTATCAAAACTATTTCAAAAAATCCCATTAACGTATTTTATATCTAGTTAAATAATTCTATATGAGTAATGCTGGATATCACCCAAAGTCGTATCACCCTTGTATCGCCTCGTAAGTGGATTGTTAATGGACCAATCATATTATTTATCTTTCCTGATTTATCAATTTCTCTTTCTTTTATGATTTGTCCACCTAGGAGGCGATAAAAAGGTGATTTGATTTCGGTGGATATCCAGCATTACTATTTTATATTTGTCAAAAAAACTATTTTTACTCTTTCTTAGGCTTATGTTATATACTTAAAATACCCAAACTATGCATGTCTTTTTTTTTCTTTTTATTGGACAACACTACAAGAGTAAATAAACAAATTATATAACATAATTTGAACTGGAAACTAAATCCAATTCAAGAAATTAAAATCTGAAATAAAAAATAGGAAATTTACTTCAATCAACACATACATAATTAGTTGTCCAAAAAAAATTGCATACACAATAACATATAATAATGGTACTTCTGTTTTAATCTAACATGCCAACAAAAATTAGGAACTTTGCTTGAAATTTTTTTAACGAAGCTATCCCAACAAAAGTTAACTTACAAAAAAAGAAATGTTCCAAGACAAGGACAAAATGTGAATGGTGTGAGAAAGAGGATGAAACAATCAAACATCTATTCCTTAAGAGTCCTTTTAGCATCGCGGTGTGGGCTGAGTCTCCCTTACAAATTAAGATCTGTTGAGAGCATGAGTTGAAATTGCTACTACTCGTGCCCATTGCTTCAATTTAGTCTTTATAGTTTCAGGATCATCACCTATATTAATCCGAAATAAAAGAATATCAAAAACTTAAATAATTACCACAAAATATATAAAAAAACAAATACAATCATTTAGAAATATCCCTGCTTTGTCATTTATAATATAAAGTCTAAGTGGATTAATTTCATATGATTTATGATCGTTGTCATTCCTTTGATAAATTCTTTCCTTTTCCTTGTCTTTAATTTAATATTAAAGTAAGAATACTTGTAATCAACTATAGTAGAGATATACATTCATTAATAATTCATCAACGAACATAATTACAAACTCTAAAATTATTAAAAATATTAAAAATATCAAATTTGAAAGAATATTTTGTTAAAAATAGTAAATATCTTAAATTAAATTAGGTATATATCGTATTAACTATACAAAGTTGGAAAGATTTAATTAAAAAATGTTTTAATATTTTTATAAAAAATATATTTTAATTGACTCTTTTATACTACAAATTATCTTTTAGATTTTCTATTTTTTGAGACAGTAAACTATTTGGACGGGCTCTATTCCACTACACATATAAATCATTCTTTATTTTGCGATCTGAAGTTAAGAATCACTTGAATACGAGTAACAAAGATTAATGATAATAAAATTTTCTTATTTCAAGAATTATTTAAGTGACTATTAAAATTTGAGTCCCAAGTAAGGAATAACCAATAGATTAAGGAGCATTTGAGAATATTTACCTAATATGTAAGTTCAATCAAATTAGACACATCATAATAAAGGTTTAGAGTAAAACAACCTCGACTGAAAAAACATTTTTTTGATTTAAATAAAAGTTTAATTACTAGCTTTGAATATCTTTCCAAAAATGAATCCCGAAGTTTCCACCAATGTATTACTTAAGGTTTAGAGCAGTTCTTTTGTTGAAATAATCTTATAGTATAACAAATTAAAGTTTATTATATTAAAAAGAGAAAAAATCTTGAACTATCCTTAAACAATAACTGGTTTTGGAATCTGAACAATAGAAGTATGAACAACTATGTTCGTTCTCCCTTAGTCCTATTCTGACGATTTCAGATAAGGGGCTAACGTTAATAAAAATTAATTAATTTACTGACTATATAAGAGACAACTAAATTTGGATCCAAAGAAAAATGCTTAATAGTTAGGGACCATTTAGTTAATTGTATAAAATAAAAGTGATACGAATTGTTAATAATTTACCTGCATTAATGATCGTGTTGATCTCTGATTTGGGCGGCGTATAACTTGGATCACCATCACCACCACCATTAGCTCTGGTGGGACTCTCAGTAGCTCCCATAGAAGTGGTATTTGATAAACTCTGATTGATAGCAGTATATAAGGTTAACGCGGGGAAGGTCTTGGACAGTTTAGGGTCCAACTTGGTTGCGTCAAAACAGAAACCTAACTCGAAGCATGCCCGCAGATCTTCGATGTCGTCATCGGTCACGACCATGCTATGGCCACGACGGAAACGGTAGTTTAATTGGAGTCTACGCCATAAGGCATCACGGCTTGTATCTTGCGACCAAGTTTTTTGTGCCGAACACGATGCTAGAAGTGGCCGGCGTTGTTTTGCCTTCAAAGTTCGACCAACTGACGGACTCGCCACAGAGGAGCCGCCATTGCCACTTTTGGGTTTCAAGTTCATGGTTGAGAGGAGTGAGGGGGATGGTTCTTTGGGTGTGTTTGAAACCAGAGTAGTAGATACGATTGAACTGATGTTAGCAACTCTTTTTGGTGAGTCCATGATAGAGAAGTGACGGACGGAGATGTCTTTATTTGGGTTGTCTAAGGAGGTTTAGAGATGTGAGTTTGGTGAATAGGTGCTGATGTATTTCTTTTTGGATGTTGTTAGCTTTTTTTTGTTACATTTTAAAGATACTTAGCTGTTTTTTAATTATAATTTGAGAGAGACAAAGTTGTATTGGTCCCACCGTTTTTTTTAATTTTATTTTGAGAAAGATAAAGTTGTATTGGTCCCACCGTTTAAATATTATATTTGTCGAGAAATGCTTATCTCGTATTTTTTAGGTGAAAAACAAAAAGTAAAACGGAAAAAAAGTAAAAAGTATCACTTAAATTTGAAAAACAACCAATAAAATTATATCAAATATTCGAGACAGTTGTATCCCACGTTTTACATATTGAATTTTTTTTTACGTTAGAATAATATAATTATATATTTTTTTATTAGGTGTTTTTTTTTTGAAATTTAATAACCCATTATTAAAAAATAAGGAGTTTTTAAAAATTATATTTAATATTAGTTTTACTTTTTATTAGTTTATCAACCTAAGGGCACGTTTGTTAGAGCTTATTTTAGAGTAAAAAACGCTATTAGAATAACATTAAAATTTTGAAAATATTATTAAATATAATTTTGAAATCTAGAATCACTTTAGGTGTTTATTTAAGAAGCACTTAATCGTTGTTTTTCCTTAAAGTGCTTTTCTGGGTTTAAAACACTTTTTAACCTCTAGAAGCACTTTTAAGTGCTTTTGAAAAAAAAGCACTTCCAAACATGCACTAATATGTTAGAACAAATAATATTGAACTTTATTTACTAGTATATTTGAATGGAAAATAATAAATATGTTTTTTTAGTAAAGAACTTTGATTTTTGGAATAATTTAACATTATTTTTATATTATAATTTCATGTAATTTTTATTTTCTTTGTTGTATTCTAATTATTCTAAAATTTATTAGAATGGACGTGGTGTAAAAGTTGTTGCGAGTTTGTTTTTTTGGAGTCCAAGAAGAAGTGAGTAAAATCTCAAGGTGATACTCTTTTTTAGGCTACTTTAACGATTTCCTGTGTGTGTTTACGTAAGTGGTTGTTATTACATTCTGAAAGATACATTGAATGTTGAACGTTGTTATTGGTCCCACAGTGTGCACATTTTTGTCGATAAAAGCTAATTTCGTCTATTTAGGTGTCATACATAAAAGAAATAGAAAATAAACATTTAATGTCAATAAAAATGAAAAATATTACAAGGATTAAAAGAACAACCATATCATGATATAATGAATATGCAGACTAGTTGTGTCCAATGTTTTACATATTAATTACGCATTTGTGCCTGACAATATGTTTGTATATTTCTTTATCGGGCATTGCTTGCTAAAAGATAGCCTTTTATTTTAATCAACACAACAAACCTTGAACATATTTCTTATTGGGCATTGTCATAGTCAATATTGATTATGAGATACATCTCATACATTTTTTTTAAGAAAATGAGTTAAAAAAAACTTATATTCCATTATATATATATGTGTGTATATGTATTTGTGCGTGAGTGTAATGGCGTATCTAGAAATAAAAATGTGACTAGGTTTGAAATTTAAAGAAAAATCAAGAAAATTAAGCTTACTTTTCTCATTATATAAAAATGATATGAAATAAGAATATTGTGAATTATAATTAAAAAAATTAAAAAAAAAATCATTCGTTTTAATCTATATTTTGTATTAAAATTTTAATTTTGATATAATAAACCTTTAAGAAAAATTATATAAAAATAAAATTTTGTATTCGTATATTTCTATTCCATATATAAAAAAAAGTAACTTGTAATAAAAAAATAAGATATATATATATAAATATTTATCAAACAAAAAAATTAAATAAAAATTATATAATCTCTATAAATAAAATATTCTATTACAAAAAAATTATTGAATTAACTTTATTTTAACATTTTTCTATTAGATAATTATCAATATTAAAAATAAGAATAAAAAAAAAATTTGAAATTTGAAATAATTAAAAAATTAATTATTAGTTATTAAATCTTTTATAATAGTTTTAGACTAATGAAAATGATTAGTTCCTAAAATTTAAGGATGGGCTTGAGCCAATCCATTGCTAACGTGGCTTCACCACTGTGTGTGTCAGATTCTAACCCCAAGCCCTAATGTTTAATTCAATATAACTTATCCTTCTAATCCCTAAAGTTTCTATTTATATGTTAAAGTTGTTTAAACTTTATTTATGATAGATATTCACAAGGTAAAGATATGATGTAACTCTTTATACTAGTCTCCTAATTATAAATTATACGATGCAAAAATAATTACATGACTTTGATAGACCAAATCTGTCCATGAGGTTGATTAAGGTTCCATAAATTATGAAATATCCACAATTTCAACTATAGATCGGGAACAAGGTCCTCAATTATGCCCGACTTTTCTTGATCAAAGATAAATCATTAGATATATATATATATATATATATATATATATATATATATATATATATATATATATATATATATATATATATGTAAAGCGCAAAGGATATCAAGAGAATCATTACAAGCTTCAGATAAGATATTAAATAGTAACCTTGTTCACCATACGTGTACAACTTGTTGATATCAATCTACATCTTGTTAAGAACAATTAACATAATCAACCAATTAGAGTACTCTCGAGTTATAGGGAGTCCCATATACATAACGAACTGCAATAGGATAGATATAACTCATGCAATAAGCAAGGTAAGTAGTTTTATAAATAATTTAGATAAGAACCACTAGATTGCTATTATAAGAGTTGTAAGATATTTAAGATACACTATGAACAAAGTCATGTTATACACAAGAAGTCTAGTTGTAGTAGAAGATACATCATTTCAAACTGGATAACAAACTCCATAGACTCAAAATCCATAAGTGAATTCGTCTAAATAACAGGGGGAGAAACTATAATTTGTTAATTTATAAGAAAATGGGTATGTCCAGATCCACCAGGACTTTTGAGTTTATAACTTTAGGAAAAGTTTCCAAGGAAGGCGAGTGGCTTCAGAGTTTCTTGAAGGATATTTCAAGTTGGAAAAAAATTGTGTCAACCATCTACATACACTGAAATGGTTAGAGTTCCATTTGGTAGGGCACTAACTAAAATGTAAAAACAGTAAGTCTAGACATATATGTCGTAGACACAATACCACCTACTAACTACGCTCAGACAGAGTTGTTACAATTAACTACCTTTGATTAAAGAATAATTAGCAGTTCCACTAATCAAAGGTAAACAAAGATATTTGTCAAAAGGAAATGGGTCTTATAACTATAAAATCAAACTTTCCATAATGGGACCCCTACATAGGAGAGTAAAGCTCCCACAATCTAGGTTAAGAAGAATTCTAAAAAATGAAACCTAAGCTCGGTGCGACACACTATGAGAGGCCTTATAAGACCATTCCTAAGAAAAGTAGGCAATGCTACCTGTCAATGTGAACGATACGATATGATTTTAATATTTTTTGTATATTTATAAGATTAAGATATAGTATTGAAGAATACTCTTAACAAGAGACCACATATATGAATAACAAGGTTTGGGTTGCTTTAACAGAATTATAAATGCTCGATTTTGACTCGTGAAATAGTGATACGCTTTGCAAGGTTGTGGATTTTTTACAAAATCACAATAAATCGAGATTATTACACGATTATATCAATTTTATTACTTATATTCCTTTTATCACTACATGATGCCAAGGGTTGATCCAATGAGGACTCGAGCTAGCCTGTAAAGTGTGAACATATTTTTTGGGAAATGCTTACCTCGTATGTTTAAGTGACAAATAAAAACCAAATGAAAATAGATAGAGAAATATTAGGTGGATTAAATAAAAACCAATAAAATTATAAATTAATTATCAAGCAAGATGTTTATCACGTTTTACATATTTGATCTTGCTTGTTTCCTTGGATAATATAATTATCTATCTTCTTATTGGACATTATTCTTTAGGAATTGTGTATCTTGTTTTCAAAAAATAAAAATTATGTTTTACATCTTGTTTTACTTTTTATTAGTTTTAAAAGTTAATATGTTAGAATAAATATTATTTGATTTATTTCTCATCCATGAGGTCCAAAGTTCGAAACCCTCCAGGATTTGCTTACGGGTGTGGTTGGGGAGGTAGTCATATCCCCCGTGGGATTATTAGTCGGCTGTAAGCCCGAAACCCACGTATCAAAAAAAAAATTGATTTGCTATTAAATATATTTTAATATTCCAATAAATGAATAATAAATATGATATTTTTTGGAGTAAAGAAATATATATGATTTTACTATAATATGAAAAACTTATAAGCCTTCTTAAAGTGATAGTTTCATATATTTTTTTACTTTTCTTGATGGATTCATTTTATTTATTAGAGTATAATTCTAGTTACTCAATAATTTACTAGAGCCAAATCGGTTGCCAACTTACTTCTTTTACATCATGAGTGAGAAGTGAGTGACTTAGTCTAAAGATATTTTGAGGGTGTTTACATGTGGTTTTTTATTATGTCTTGAGATATTCGTTAAAAATACGTTGAACGTTGTTTTTGGTCCCACGGTGTGAAAATCATTGTTGATAAATTCCTATCTCATAGTTTCTAGGTGATAAACATTCAAAATACTGGAAATGGTAGAGAAATATTACGTGGAATAAAAAGACAATCAATAAATTTATTAATTAAGTAAACAAGCAAGTTGTATCCACCGTTTTATATATTTAGTTTTGCTTTTGCCCTTAAATAATATGATTATCTATTTTTATTATTCGACATTGTTCTTTAGGAGTTGAGTAACTGTTTTCGAAAATAAAGATTATTTTATACTCGTATTTTTTATTACTTTATAAACTTAATATGTTAGAATAAATAACATTGGAATTTCTTGTGCATATATTATAATATTTCAACGAGAGAACAATACATATGTCTTTTATTAATGATCTTTAATTTTTTTAGTATTGTATAAATAGTTTATGATGCCATCTTCAAATGAAAGTTTTATATGATTTTTATTTTTTGGTTGGATTAAAAGTTAGTCTAGAATTTTTTAAATTAAGCTGACACGGAAGAACCGGGTTTATAACTTGGATTTTTATTACACGAATGAGAATTAAGTGAGTTGGTATAATGGTGCTTTAATGGTGCTTTAATGGTATTTACTTAGGTGGTTATTTATTATCTTTTGAGATATTCGTTGAAAATAGGTCAGATGTTGAATGTTTTTTCGGATCCCACAATTTAAACATCAATGTTTTATGTATTTTCTAGGTGACAATACATAAAAGAAAAGAGAAAATGTATTAGGTGTCAAAAACAGAATACGTGGATAAAAGCATTTAATAATATTATAGATTGAATACTCAAGCCAGTTGTATTTCATATTTATTCATTGAACTTATGCCCCTAACAATATAGTTATTTAATTTCTTAATCTAGAATTGATTGCTAAAAGATAACTGTTTTCTATATTAAATCACCGCCCTAAAATTCGAACGCCCTACACTATTAGAAACTATTAAGATGCAGAATTCGTAGCTCCTACCTCACAATTTAACATTCCATTAAACTCACAAATACTCTTATTAGTTCTATTAGTTCCAGATTCCTAAATTCTCTACCAATTGCAAGTATCCCTGAAATTTTTCAAACTACATGGGCATTTCACTTTAAGAGTTGGGTAATCTGTTTTTCAAAAAATAGAGAGGTTTTATGATTATATGTTACCACTTGTTAGTTTATAACCTTAATATATTAGAATACATAGTTTTGAACTTTTGCTTGCTCTAAATAAAGGCAACAACTTAGGTGAAATATATGTGCGAGAAATAGTGGGTTACTGCATTGGAGATATAAAATTGGTTGATGGAATGGAGTTTAACAATATTTTCACTACGATGAAATGACATAGACGTTAGTGGAGGTATTTTTTTGGGAGGGGGGGGAGGGGGTGAAGGATGTGCAGAGAAGTGCGTGAGGATGAATGATGTCTTTTTTCAAGAGATTGTAAGGATATATCGTGGGTATTTAGTTGGATTTTTATTACATCCTGAGAGATATGTGGAACGTGATCATTGGTCCCAGAGTGTGAATATCTTTTTCGAGAAATACTTATATCGTGTTTTTAAGGTAACAAACAATAAATAAATGGAAACTGGAAGTAAGTGACAAAAAATTAAATATATATAAGTTAGTTCCATCTAAAAAGTTATATATTGAATACTCGAGAAAATTATGTCCCATGTTTTACATATTGCATTTTATTTTCTTCCCTTGGGTAATATGGTTATCTATTTCTCTTATTAGGCACTGTTCATTATGATATGAGTAACTTTCTTCTAAAAATAAAGGATATGGTTTACTACTTATTTTATTTTATTTGTTAGTTTATAAACTTTATATGTTAATAGAATAAATAAAATTGGTCTTTGCTTTAATATATGGTTTTTTTGTGAATAAAAACTGGGTGGTTACTGAAAAAATTATGAATACGAAGAAAATGATTTATGATCTTTTCGTTGATCCATGAGTTTTTCTATAAAACGGGATAACCAACAGTATATTGGTTCATCAAAACAAGGGCACGAGTAACCCGATTCTTATAGATGATTCAGATTTCATTTGTCTTAGTGATGTGTCGTTTACCAAGGTTTGGGAAGCGGCGGGAATTGCTTCAGTCGCGGGGAATTTGAGTGGCTTCATCACATATATAATTAGTAGAAGATGTAGAGTTAAATCAAATGAGGAAGGGGAAGCATGGGCAGTATTTTTGTCCATGAGATTAGATGTTGATCTCAACCTTAGGAGCTTCTCTATCTACTCCGATAACCTTGAATTCATTCAAGGTATTCACAGGGAGGCGGGTTCTAATTGGACGATCCACCCAATTGCGGATGAAATCCGTAAATGGATTTGCAAATTTCCGGAATGGAGAATTCATTGGCTAAATGTGTGAGAATTAATATCGATTTCTCTGGATGGGAATGCACAACACTTTTAGATACCTTTTCTTTTCTTTAATCATATTTGTTGTAAAAGTGGTATAGGATAATTTTTATGCTCTAATTTAATTGAAAAAAATATAGGGGTTTTATCCTAAAAGGATTAGAGAGATCCTACCACCAAACTAAATAAACACAAAATAAATACTCTTATAGGTGAAAATGGAGCTCAGGTGGTGGTTGTTTATTCCGGTAAAAAACAAAATGGTGGTTCGTGATCATGGTGCTGGTGGTTCGTGGTCGTGGCTCGAATTTGTAAAAGCTCACTAGGTTAGTGGTTCACCAAGATTAGATGTGGTGGAGTTTCTTGTTCATAATAAAGCTTCGACGACCATGGTGGTCAAACCGTAATCGAGCTTCGTTCTAATGCTAAAACTCGCACTGGTTGTTTAAAGCTCGGATCCATGTAAGGTCATGGCTTGATGTGGTAGTGGTGGTTATCAGTGGTAGTTAGGATGACTCATCACTGTCACGAAAATGGAAGATCTCAAGCGAGGATTATGGTTATTTATAAATAGAAGAGCTTAGATAAGTTATGGTTGGTGACCACCGAAGGTTGTGGTGAGCTTTCCAAAACAGAGCAGGCGTAAAGCTTTTAGTGGTGTGTTAGGCATATTAGGTGGTGGTGGAGATGTTGGTTCGAGGCCGAATAGGAATGGTGGTGGTAAAGTTCAACTACTAATGGTGGTTCAAGGCAACCATAGTAATGGAGAAGCAGCCAGAGATAAAAAAAAGTTTAGAGAAGATAATGGCATTAACACTGATGTCATCGCTTAAGTCACATTCACCACCAATTATAGTTTTTCTTTTTCTATTGGTTATTTTATTTTTCTTTTCATTTTTTCTTTCTTTTCATTTACTATTTATTATTCGTTTTTCTCTTTTTTTTTTGTTTAACTTTAATTTTTCATTTTTACTATAGTTTCTTAGCTTTTAGTTATATATTAATGAATTGATAGTTAGTTAAGTAGTTTGGCTAAATTTTCTCATGGTTGGCTCAATGCTAACATTAATAAAAATTGCTCAAGGAGTATATTGCACAGTGAGCACTGTGCTCGCAATACATTTTGATCTGCGTTTAAAAATGTTATTTTAAAAAAAAAACTAAGTGTATTGCTCATTCAACAAGGTTATATATTTTTATTAATAAAGTCGGTGTTCGAGTCGTGTTTAAATTATATTTCTACTAAAACAATTTGATTTTTTGATTAAGTTTTATCAAAAAAACTTACAAAAAGTTTAAATTCTTAATTTCTTACAAATGAAACCCTAAATCTCTTATAAAATTAAGATGTTTACAAGTTTTTGCCATGTGAAAAAAATTAACCCTAAGGTTTGATGATTTTTCTGTTAAAATGAATCTCAAACTCATTTTTGTCATCGAGTTATTAGGGTATGTGGTCATGTTATGTTATGCTCTATTTAGGGTTGATTTTCGTACTAAAAAACAAACACTTGAATTTTATATTTTCTTTTGACTTTTTTTTTTCTAAATGACATATGATGTTTACAAGTGATTCTGTGGAATCGAGTCGATTTTAGTAAATTATGGACTAATTAAAAATCTACTTTATTAAATAACATAAAGATATAATTAATTACGAATCCTTGAATTCCATTCATAAGAAAAGAAAAAGGAAACCCCTTCTTAGTTACTCATAATTTAAAGGATTAGTTCTCAATTAAATATCATATTACCTTCAACTATAACTCTTAATGTTTTTTATATAATATTCCCAATATACTATTTATTTATTTTATTTTATTTTAATTCTAAAATCCGACAACCGTCACGGACCACAACTTCATGTATTTACGCCAGACTATCACCACGACCTTATACGTTCTCCACCGACTATTACCACCATCACTTCATGCATCCACCACCACCACAACGACATGCATCTACAACCACTACCTTATGCCGAGTTGGCTTAATAAATTCTAAACTAATTAGAATTCTACTCTCATAAATAAAATGAATCCAGAAGAGAAAGTAAAAGTTACATAAAACTATCATTTACAAATATCATAAGCAATTTAAATTGTACTAATATCGAAGTTTTGTATTTCCATAAAGTGATATGTATTATTATTATGGTTATTGTTATTATTATTATTGTTATTATTATTATTTCATTGGAATAATAAAAAATAAAACAAGTAGTAAATCGCCATCTATAATTTTTTAAAAATAATTCTCAACTCCTAAAAAAAAAAATTTGGTAAGAGAATTGATTATCATATTATTTAAAGACAAAATACAATTTAATAGGTAAATAGTGGGAGACAGTTGGTTTGAATATTTAATCTATAACATTATTGATTATTCTTATAATCCACTTAATACTTTTCTATCTGTTTTCGTTTTCTTTTTCTTTCTCACCTAGAGAAAGCAGTTCTTGACAAAAAAAATCATATTGTGGGACAAATAACAACGTTTAACATACTTTTAACGAATCTCTCAATACATTATAAAAATCAACCTAAGTAAATACCCATAAAATATTCTTAAACCAAGTCACTCACTTCTCATTAATGAAGTAAAAAACTAAGTTGACAACTGCGATTCATCGAGTCGGCTCTAATAAATTTTTGATTAATTACAATTTTTACACTAATAAATAAAATGAAGGATTAATGCCAAAGACCACCTCAAATTAGAACTAATTCCCCCTCACTCCAACAAGCATTTTTTGCCCATAAAATGCACCGTACATTTTTCTTTTTCCTTTTTTGGCCCATAAAAAATGTCGTTTGAGTTTTGGGAAGCTTCTCAAAAATCAACTTTTGAGTTATAAGAAGCTTTCCAGAACTCATATTTTGAGTTTTGTCAAGCTTCCATAACTTACGGTTTTTTAGAAAAGACATTACCTTTTACGAAATAGTTGATAAGGCTACTGGGATTTATTGAACATTAACCCTAAAATGAATCCAACAGAGAAAAATATATTGTACAAAATTATCATTTAAATATAATATCATAAGTTTTTCAAAACTATACTAAAATCAACATTCTTTACTCCAATAAAATGGCATATGTATTATTCTCTCATTAGAATGTTATAATATATTCACAAGAAAACCTAATGTTATTTATTCTAACATATTAAGTTTATGAATTAATAAAAATAAAACAAGTAGTAAATATATTGTTTATTTATTCAAAACAAGATACTCAAATCCTAAAAACATGACCTAATAAAATAGATAATCATTTTATGAGGAAAGAACAAAATACAATGTATGAATCATGGGATATAACTAGCTCGAGTATTTAATCTATAACTTTATTGATTGTTCTACTAATCCGCCTAATATTTCTTTACCTTTTTCCATTTTCTTTTTACTTGTCACCTAGAAGATACAAGATAAGCATTTCTCGACAAAAATGTTCACCTTGTGGGACCATTAACAACCCTTTTTGTTTGTCACCAAGAAAAAACGAGATAAGTATTTCTCGATGAAGATGTTCACACTGTGGGACAAATAATAAAGTTCAACATATCTCTCATGACGTGATAAAAAAACTAGCTAGTAAACACACATAGAACATCCTTAAACCATCCCAAAAAAGATATCACATATCCACCCTCACTCAGTTTTCTAAAAATCCTTAAACCACCCCAAAAATGAAACCGCCTTCACTCGTTTTTCTAATAAGGATTCACAGAAAAACATTTCCAACAACCTCCAAAAGACACATCACCTTCACATATCTCAGCCATGGACTTAAAACCCAATAGTGGCAATGATGTCTCCTCCATATTGACTACATTGGTGAGTCGAACCATGTTGGACAAACGCAAGCCTCACAACCAACTTCTTTATTGAAGCATAATTCATGGTCACAAGACACACACCGAAATGTGTCATGGCATTGACACCGAGTCAACCATCACCTACGACTTCTCCATAGCTAGAATATCATCAATGATGATGTGGAGGACCTTAGGGCATGTTTTGAGCTGGGGTTTGGCTTTAATTCAACCGAATTGGACCATAAACAATCAACGACGTTTTTTGCGCTAGGGTTTAATTCTACTATAATTTTCCAATATATTAAGAGTGTAGAAATCCGACTAAAGAGAAGCTAATGAATGTATCAGAGATGGTAGTCCAAGTGCATCTTTGGTTATTGATAAATCGAATGCAGATGCTATCTCTATCATTAAATTTGGTAAAATTTTAATACAAGTCTGTATGTGTTAATTTTAATTAGAATATTCCCTTAAATTATCTCTAAACTATTAACCATTTCCTATTTTGGATCTCTACTTCAAATTTCTCTTTAAGTGATCACTAAACTAACTCATTCTATAAAAAGACAACAAAACTGGTTAGTTCAAGATTCATTTAAGAAATTTCCAAAGTTATGATTCCAAATCATTAAGAGAAATATTTCTTTATAACTTAGAATTTAATCAAATTTACTTTTTAGAATGTTGTTTAATTATAAGTTGTCTCGTTAAAATAATTAATTTATTTGATTTAATATGATAGTTTGGAAGTTTCGAGACTCATTTTTTGAAAATATATTAAAACTCGTTTTCCAATGGAAAAAAATTATGTTTTTCAGTTGAGGTTGTTCTATTCTAACTTATGGTTAGGGCTCAATAGTTTGACTAAAAAAATAGGGTTTAGTTTAATTGATCCTACATATTAATTTTTGTACTGAATTGTAAAATACTGGTCAAACCAACTAAAAAAGCTCTCCCTTCCCCTTTTATTCACAATGAAAACACTAAAACCAAAACAAAAACCCAATTAGGGTTTAAAACTTAAAACCAACCCTCTTTCTATCTTTCTCCTCTTTCGCTCTTTATTTTCTCTTGGTCATACGGGAACAATAAAACCGCGCCACCGTGGACCATTCCTCCACCATGTCTACCGTACAAACAAACAGCCTCCACCATCTCTCCCACATAATCAAACCGCGAGCATTGTGGACCATTCTCCATCCTCTGAAACCCTCTCGCACAAGAAAATCGTCGACGTCGTGGAACATACGCCACCAACGCCTGCAGAAGAAAACCTTTGTGGACCTTCAGCCACCATCTCGCCGCCTTGGTCCCCATTATCTCTTCCACCCTCTTTCTTTTCTCACGGTAGCCGCTCCCCTACATAATGGCTCTCTCTTGCACAAACAAACCTTTGCCATATCTTCACCACCATTCACACCCAAATCTCACCTTCCCACCACCAAGTTATTCTTCACAACAAAAAACGACACCGTTTATGGGCCATTCTACACCAGATCTCACTGTTTTTTGTAACGTTCAATGTTTCTTTTCTTTTTTTTGTTTTTATTAGATTTTATTTCTATTTTGTGTTCCTATGCGAGCTAGTGTAAGGTTTTATCATGTTTTATTGTTTTTTGTTGATTTGCAAGTAAGGTACAACACATTGATTTTGCAGGTACAGTCCATTGCGTGTGAGGTGAAATGATTCTTTTTGTTTTTCATTTCCTATGCTTTGCGAGTGTGAAGCGAGGTACATACTATTAGGCCCGGCTAATTGGGACAAGATTCTTTTTTTTGTTCTTATGCAAATGTGCAACTTGGTGCGGCGACTTGGGTACAATCTATTTGGCTTGGATAATTGGGATAAAAATCCATTTGGAACACGTGGTTGAGGTGGTGATGGAAAAATGGTCTTATAACTTGGCTTGGGTACAGCTAAATGATGTTGACATGGATAAAACCCCATAACGACCCTCCTAGACTTTGGACAAAAGCTTAGGTTTATACCAAATGATATTAGGACTTATAATGCAAGTATATAAAGAACCCCTTTGTAAAAAGCATAGGTACGTACTCTCTGAAAAATATGTACACACCTAAAAAAATTACATCCATGGGTACGTGGTGCGTACCCATCAGATTAATTAAAAAAAATTAAGAAAAAGGTATAAAAGGAAAAAAGTCAACCAGAAATTTAAATTAAGATGTTTTTAGCATTTTTTTTACAAGCTTTAAAAAATAAATTTTTTAAATTTGAGGTCTTAATTTGTAGAGGTAACTCAAATAAATCTTAAAGAAACAAATTTGCCTAGCAACTTAAGACTAAGACCAACAACTTTTCAATAAATTTGATAGAGTTAGGAGTCAAACATATATTCTCTATAAAATATTAACCTAACAACTTTCCAATTTTAAACTCGCAATTTCAAAAAACTCTATTTTATTTTTATCATAAAAATTTCTTAAATTAATTAATTCATTAATTTTAAAATTCTCACACAATTACTTATTGGAAAATTCTTCCATCCAATATTGGATGATCCTACACCAATAATATTAATACACATAACTCATGTTTTAAACTTGCAAAAGTAACTAGCTTATTAATATAATGACATGTGTTTTGTTATAATTATCAATGGCCATGATATGAATATTGGACCATCCAATATTGGATGGAAGTCTTACCCTTACTTATTTGTTATTTTACTTTTATATTTATTATAAAAATATTTGAAACAAAAATATATATAAAGTGAATATTTAAGTTATAATTCTCAAGTGAAAAATCAAACGAGTTATTTTTGTCTTTTTTTCAATTGAAAAAAGTTTTTTGTCAATTTACGACAAGATTAAAATATATTAGGAATATTTAATATGATGATTTGATGTTTTTTTTATTAATTTTATTATTGAATTCTTTATTAAAGAAATCTCTTAACTAATATTTTTTTTAATAATTCAATTTTTATTGAATTCATTTTAACTAATAATAAAATATTTACATACATAATATTAATAATAGAATAATTTATTTTTTGAACTTAATTATATAAAAACAATATATAATATATTTATATTGAAAAAAAAAATGTAACATAGTGGGATTGGATTAGCTAGATATGGCTAAAACATACAAAAAAGTTGGGTACTTTAAAATTAGGTACCCAAAAACAGAAAAGCTATTGAGTGAGTTTTTATTATATTCAACCTCCAATTGTAGTTGTTTGCTATAATTGGGATCCTATTGAACTTAGTCTAACTCCTCAATACATATATATATATATATATATATATATATATATATATATAAGGAGCTCGTTTTGACCAAATCTTGTAATCGCTGAGTTTTGATTGAGGAATATTATGAGTTTAGTGAGTCTTTAATTTGTGGACATTTTGTCTTCTAGTTATTACACGATTATATCAATTTTATTATTTATTTTCCTTTTATCACTACATAATGCTAAAGGTTGATCCACTGAGGACTGGAGTAACCCTATATAGTGTGAACATCTTTGTCGGGAAATGCTTATCTCGTATATTTAGGTGACAAATAAAAAGAAAATGAAAAAAGGTAGAGAAATATTAGGTAGATTAAAGAAAGACCAATAAAATTTTAAATTAATTACTCGAGCAAGATGTATGTCAGGTTTTACATATTATTCTTATTAGATATTATTCTTTAGTAATTGCGTATCTTATTTTTGAAAAATAAAAATTATGTTTTACATATTGTTTTACTGTTTATTAGTTTAGAAACTTAATATGTTAGAATAAATATTATTTGATTTTCTAGTAAATATATTTTAATATTCCAATGAAAGAATAATAAATATGATATCTATTGGAATAAAGAACTATATAAGATTTTAGTAGATTTTGAACAACTTATATGCCTTCTTTAACTGATAGTTTCATATAATTTTTTACTTTTCTTGTTGGATTAACTTTATTTATTAGAATAGAATTTTAATCTCTAGAATTTAGTAGAGCCGACTCCGTTGCCAACTTACTTCTTTTATTTCATGAGTGAGAAGTGAGTGAGTTAGTCAAAGGATATTTTGAGGGTGTTTACTTAGGTGATTTTTTATTATGTTCAGAGAGATTCATTAAAAATATGTTGAACGTTTTTTTTGGTCCCACAGTGTGAACATCTTTGTTGATAAATGCTTAACCCGTAGTTTCTAGGTGATAATAAATCAAAAAAAGCAAAATGGTAGAGAAATATTAGGTGGATTAAATAGACAATCAATAAATTTATTAGTTAAGTACTCGAGCAAGTTATATTCCATGTTTTGCATATTGAGTATTGATTTTACCCTTAAATAATATGATTATCTACTTTATTATTGGACATTGTTCTTTGAAGTTGAGTAACTTGTGTTTTGAAAATAAAGATTATTTTATACTCCTATATTTTTATTAGTTTATAAACTCAATATGTTAGAATAAATAACTATGGATTTTCTTGTGAATATATTATAGTATTCCAATGAGAGAATAATACCTATGTCGTTTATTAAAGAAATTTGATTTTAGTATAGTTTGAACAGTTTACGATGACCTCTTCGAATGATAGTTTCATATGATTTTTATTTTTTTCTTGGATTAATTTTATTTATTAGAATAAATATCTAGGATTCCTTAAACCTTAGAACTCCCACCAAGGTAGCTTAGAAGGCAACTTCAACACTACCAATGTACTTGGGTAAGGGCACCTTGCGCATAGATCGGTGATTAAATCTAACCCTATTGACTATCTAGTTAGGCAAGCCCATAAGGGTCAATATCGCACACTAGACGATTGTGTGGTGTTGTCTATAATTGAATCCTCTGCCAGGTTGACAATCCAACTGCTGCCTAGAATAATTCAAGCACATAATACATGTATATAATTAATAACTTAATTAGCTAATTGTCATTCTTTCCCAAATTACATGGAATACATACATAGATTTCAAGGATTATACATAGTTCAAACCCAAGCTATGCGAAATTTAGTTCATAGCTAAAATAATAAGACCAAAGAATAAAGAGATTAGAGACATGGTTAAACTATGAATCTAATAGAATTTACCCTAATGGTAGAGTGGAAGGATACTTGTAACTCTCCCGCTTCTTGTCTTCCTCTTTTAGCCAACTTGTTTCTTTGGATTATCTCTAAGTGTAATATTGATTAGGGGACTGAGTAAGGACAAGTAAGGACATGCTTACAAAGGTAAGTAGTCATATATATATATATATATATATATGTGTGTGTGTGTGTGTGTGTGTGTGTAAGGTTGAAATCTAGTTCATGTCCAAGTATTGGAGTCCTAATCCAATTCAAACTCGTTTTCCTTAATAATATGACTGGTTGGCCTTTATAGTTCGTAAGAATCATAGCTCCAGCGTTACAACCTCAAATCCAATGATCTTGGTATCAGAACGAACGCAATTGAAAGACCTATCTAGATGTAAAAGGTCTAGTTGAAATTCCTTGTCTATTTGATTCAGCATCGAAGGTAATACATGTCTTCAAAGCAGGACACCAACTTCTAGCAGCTTTTGCACTTTCCTAAGACTAATTTCTTTCCATTAACTCTTGATTTCACCTTAGATCTTCTTTTCTCAACTCCTTAACATTTATTTGGCATCTATTATCATCATTGTACATAAGAGCTTCACACATAACACACAAATTACACTAAAAATGCTGTAAGAGTAATAAAACCCCAAATCAAGGCATGAATTGAGGATCTAACACTTAATGGGAAAACCCCCTCAACTAAGCGCATAATACACCTAAAAGAAAGTCTCATTAATATATTATTGTATCACAAATATGGAGACAAGTATAACAAAGTCAGTAGGGATGGTAAAATTACCTACTTGGACAAGTACGTCCTCCACGTTTCCCCATGTCTTTGTCACTGAGCTATCTGCAAATTGTTAATATACGGGAGCCTTATCTGCCTTCTTGATGCGAAGCCTCTCGAAAACTAACTTGGGCATAAAGTTTACACTCGAATCCACACCACACATTTCCTTAACCTTAGCATCAATTTGGATAGGGAGGTTGAAACCTCCAAGATCTTGAAGCTTAGATGGTAGCTTATCCTCAACTTTCTTCAGTACTCTCTCAGTATAATAAGCCACAGTATCGATCTCGGCTTGAACTCGCACTCTCTTCAGGAATAGCTTGCATGTAAACTTGTGGCAGTGTAAGCCATTTCTACGTAATCTCAAGTACTTGGGCGTTGATTTTGCTCTTCACTGTACGCCTCTACAAATGCCTTGAGTTCGATGTCACTCGGTTTCGAGTCCACCTTCCTCTCTTCTTCGTTTTGCACTTCAGGTGTAACTACTACTTCTTCTTTCTTCTCACTTGAGGCTTATACCTCTTTCTCTAATTTTTTAGCTTGTAACTCAATAACAGCTTTGGTTTGTCACTTCCTCTCCTTGAGTAAAAGTATAAAATATGATTCTTTTGAGCTAGGATTGGTGTGTTCTTCAATGTTTTCAGATCCTCCACGGTAATTTCTGAAGCAGGTTGTGATTCCACAACTTCTTTGGTTTAAAGGAAAATAGCCTACATGCTTCGAACCCAGCACTATCATCGCTATTATATATGTCCTTCACATCATTCTTTATATTTAGGATCATTTGCGGAAGATCCTTTTGAAACTTCTCAAAAGATCTATTCACTTGAGTATCTTACGTACCCAATATCTTCAATGCAACATATTGTTTGTTAAATCATTCGCTATTTTCGTGCATGTTATCCTGGGTTAGAGACCATAAATCTTGCATTGTCTTTTAGAACTCAAATCTGGATCCTTTTTGTGGATGTTGTGGCAAGGCTTTCTGAGCTAAACTATCGGCATAAGCATCATAGGTTGGTTGTAATTATGGTGCTTTCTTGTTATAACCTTGGCCCCTTTGATAAGGACCTTGAGATCTATGCTGGAATTGTTGTTCTGAGGTCGTAATTGGTAAGAATTACCTTGATTCACGACCTCACTGGAATCAATCCATGGCATACCCAGATGATTATGAATACTAGATTAGTAATTCCCTTGATTTGATATAAAATAAACGGATTTTGGATTGCCTTCACACTCTTCTCATATATGACTGTTGACCTCACAATGTGAAAAACCTTGTTTCTCTTGCACTACTTTCATATTGACTTGTTTCCCTTCGAAACCTTTATGTCATCTGCTTAATTTGATTCTCCATTGCGGAGATTTGAGCTTCTAGAGAAGTTTCAATATCTAATTACAACATGCTTTTGGTATTTGTAATAGGAGTTTGCGACTTGGGAAAACTCTATTCTATCTCAACTATTCTCACCATACCAGCTGGAGCTTCTATAGGATCCATGGACAAAAAATCTCTTCCTCTAAGATTATATACGCTCAATCTTCCCTCGACATTGATGCCTTGATAGAACATTTATAATTAAGTGGTAGAGTGTAACCACGAAATGGACATCTAGATTATTTCCTGTTGAAATCTTGTCCATGCTTCTCCTACACTCTCGTCATTCTCCTGGCAAAAACTTGCTAGTATCGTTTGATCCTTCATTCTCATACTTTGAGGGTAATATAGATCAAAGAATTGGACTTGTAACTCGTCCGATCACATAATCAAATCAGATGATTGACTATCCAAACATTCAGTAGCACCTTCGATCAAGAAAAATGGAAACATGAAGTAATACAGCTGCTCGTGTGTAATGCCCTGCGTAATGTAGGCATCACAAATCTGCATAAACTTCTGAACCAACCTTACCATATCTTGATGTGCTGCACTATTGTTGTCTCCAAAGCTCAAAAAATGACTAAGCATACCCTGATCGGGATTGAATCGTGCAGCTTGGATGACTGGAGAGCGAATAACTATTGGTTGTACTAAGAAAGGTGCTCCCAAATCAGGAAGACCTTGTTCACGATGTTGACTGGCAGGTAAATTTCCCTCCTTGTGTTACTCTTTATGGTGGTACTACTTGGGGGATTGGATTTTGTTGATTGTTTACTCCAAGTGGTACATTGTTATTTAATACTACATTATCTACGACTTCAGCCAACACCTCTTTCTTCTTTTGCTCTCTCTCTCTCTCTGTCTCTTTTTTTCCGAGCTCAAAATAGGCTTTCGGGATCCGCAAGAATACACCAACACTTAGAAATAAACCAGAAATGAGAAAAAAACAAGAGTAAAACTGAAACATCTAAAAACTACTACACTAAAACTAAACACAATAACTAACTAGAAAAATCCCCGACAGCGATGCCAAAAAAATTGGTGGTGGAAAAGGTGTGATAAAATAATGATAATAAACGAACATACACTTAACACTACCACGAGAAGCTCACTGCAAGTGCACAAGTTGTTTGCAAGTTATAGTTAATAAGTAAGATTCATTATCAGGAATTTAGATGTTAGCTCAGACTCGTGTTTCGATAAAAAAGCATAGAAGAGATTAATTGCTTAAATAAAAAGGTAAATAAAGAAATAAATATCTACTGGGTTTTATAATTAAGAAGCAAATACAAATAAAACTACTACTGCAAATAAATAAACTACTAAGAATGGAGATGAGAAATATAGCTTAGGTCTGCTAGTATGCACCTATCCTTCTAAGTCATTATTCTTATTATGAGCGTGATTTGAACTAATATAATTAGCCAGAATTCTACAATCATTCTAATTACCGTCGGGGTAGCTTAGAAGGCAACCCCAACACTACTAAGGGATTGGGTAAGGGGACCTTGTGCAGAGATTGGTGATTAAATCTAACCCTAGTGACTATCTAGTTAAGCAAGCCCGTCACGATCAATGTCGCATTCTAGACGATTATGTGGTATTGTCTATAGTCGAATCTCCCGTCAGAGTGATAATCCAACTACTAAGGACAGTCCTAATATTGGCCAGATCTAGGGCTGGAACAAGTCAAGCACATAATAAAGATATATAATTAAAAGCTCAATCAATTAAGGATTATACATAGTGCAAACCCAAGATATGGGAAATTTAATTCATAGTTAAAAAAATAAAACTATAGAATAAAAAGATTAGGAACATAGTTAAGCTAAGAATACAATACAATTTACCCTAATGGTAGAGTGGCATGATTAAAAAGAGGAGTTTGTGACTTTACAGCTTCTTGTCTTCCTCTACAAGTCAACTTATTTGTGTGGATGATCTCTAAGTGTAATATTGATTAAGGACTAAGAAAGAACAAGCAATGGCATGTTTAAAAAGGTAAGTAGTCATATATATAGGTGTAAGGTCGAAATCTAAGTCATGGACCAAGTTTTGGAGTCCTAATCCAACTCAAACTCGTTTTCCTTAATACTAGGATTGTTTGACCTTTGGAGTTTGTAAAAATAATAACTCTTTTGTTAGAGATTCCAATGAATTGATCTTGGTATCGAAGCGGATGCAATTCATATACATTTCCAGATATAAAAGGGATCCTTCAAATTCATTGTAGATTTGATGCAACATCAAATATACTACACGTCTTCACAGCCGGATACAACTTTTTGCAGCTTTTACACTTCTAAAACTATATTTTTCCTTTTATCTATTGATTTCGCCTTGGATCTTATTTCTACAACTCCTTATCATTGATTTGGCATCAGATATTATCGTTGTACCTTAACACATAAATTACACTAAAAAGGCTCTAAAAGTAATAAACCTCCAAACCTAGGCATGAATTGATAAACTAACAATAAATTGGGAAAACCCCCTCAGCTAAGCGCATAATACAAAGAAGATAATGTCTCACGAATTGATTCATCTTCCAATCCGCCTCTTGTAGCAAAAATGGATCTACTAATTATCCTATACTTCAAGAGAGTATTCAGTAGCTTTAATATTCATTACACATCTAAATAAAGGTTAGGATCACCTTTCGTAAGCAACACGAAATGGGTTTCAACTACAAGATTATATCACATCTACTAAAAGAGGGGAACTACTTAGAGCTTATTCCAAATAAACTCATCAAGGTGTAACTACTTCAGTCTTCAATTCAATCTCCCCAACAAGAAGTCTACAAGCTATTTCATATATGCTCATCAAAGAGCACATTCAATTGGTTGTAATATTTATCATCTAACTACTTAGAGTTACTCTTTCTCTAAATTATAGAATATGGATGATGTCTCCTCATTTGTGATAATAAAATATACTCATGAGACATCATTTTAGGCTTATTTATTAGTTTATAGGTTGATTTTAGCTTAGTTTAGTGCACTTTCCTATTTTGGGTCTTGATTTAGAAACATAATATTTTTAGAGCATATTGGGTTTAATTGTTTATTTAGTGTGAAGCTTTAAAGATAATTATGGAGATTAATTAGAGTCCAAGTCAAAGACAACAACTTATGGAAAGAGATTTGCATGGAAATTGGAGATAAAGGAAACAAAGGCTAAAAAGATGGAAAAGGAAAAGCTGCCTAAATCTGGGATTCTGCATACACGTCCAAAGATATGCGTTTTTACCTAAGAAATAGGCCGAATCTGGTGATTTCCTTCTCAGGGTCAAGATAATTCTGTTGCGATTCTTTTGGTATCTTGTGGAGCTCAATCCGACCAATAACGAAGAAGATACGCTCAAAACGGTCCAGCAGTGTTTATCTTTATTTCCTTACAAATTTGAGTTGGGCTAGGAGTCCTTTACTTAAGTTATCTCTAAAGAAACGAATTAGGTTAACCTATACACTATAAATACAGCCTCTTAACACTCTTAAATCATCCTTGGTGAAACCTTAAACCAAGAGGAAGCTTAGAACACAAGAGAAAAGTCTGGAAGGATCTGTCATCAACAATGTCTTCTTCTACCCTTAGATTTGTAATTTCTTTCTTTTCTTTCATGAACTAAATTTCTTTAGCTTAAGTTTTAGCATTAATGTATGAACCCTAGTTTTGATTGACATCTATCTAATTTGGGAATTTAATATTTTAAATTGAATTATAGTTTTTATTCTCTGTTTATGTGTTTGGATTTATATTCTGTGTTCTTGTGGACGGCCGCCATATAGAATTACCATCTAGTAATTAGGTCACCATTGACAACGGTGTTTAATTGCATGTTTAACCCATAACGTCTAGTATTAGGTCTGATCTGACAACCCAACCTAGCTAGATAATCACTATGGTTTAGTTCTTGTGACTATTTACCAATTACAGGAAAAGTTTGCTTAGGAAGCCTTATTGACACAGGTAAATCCTATTTGAAACTACCGATAGCGAATTTGGACCGATTAGGGAAATACTACATAATTCACCCTTACATGTTTAGAACGGCAAAACTAGTGGGGATTACATGCTAAATACTTAAGCTATATTCTCATATCACTTCTCTTTCATCTTTATTTTCTGTCTTTTAATTCTTAGTTTAATTTAGTTAATTAGTTTCTCAAATCCATCTTTATTTGTCTTTACTTTTAATTGAGTTTAGTTGTTCTATCTTTAATTTATTTTCACTTGGTATTTGCATAAGGTTTCTCCTAACCTCTATAGTCTTTGCGGAACGAATCTTAATCATTAACTAAAACTTGCATACGATCTGTATACTTGCAGAACCGTGTAGTTTAGGGTGTTATTTGCACATTCATTATATCTTATTTTATCACTCCCTAAGCCACACCAATGGACTTTCATAGTTTAAGAATGAACCTTATAAAACGACTTGTGACTTAACCGGTAAAAGTATTGGGTATTTTTGGGTTGTGTTTGAGCCTAGAGAAACCTCGTTGTAACGGTCTGAATTTCACCCAAAAGAGAGATTAAGGATCTTAGTGGAGAAGCTTGAAAACTGTATGGGGATAACGTTAGATAATGGATGTAAGAAAACTAGCCTATTATAAATGCTCATGTATCTTTTTTCTTTTATCATTTTAATTATTTCATGCATTCTATTACTCTTACTTTCTTTATAACCTTCTACTTGTATGTCTTTCCTCGTTCATGTTTAGATAACTCTAGAGTATTCTTCCTTCTTAGGTGCTTGTTTGTGTGACCTTAGGATCCTAGTTCCTTAGACTAACTTGACCTTCTTTAGGCTAGTCCCTGGTCTTCCTTTGTTTCTTGGTGTCCTTGTCTTAATCGTCTATTAGTTGATTTATATCGCCTAACTCTTAGCTTCCTAATTTACGAGCCCTCTAAATCATTCTTAAAATCCTTTCTCAAGAAGTTTGACCTATAGGTTTGATTATATTAGTGTCTTATTCACCACCCTTCTAGGACTAACAGTATGTAATATATATATATATATATATATATATATATATATATATATATATATATATATATATATATAATGTTTGCATTCGACAATATTTTATACAGACTACAAGTTTTTGTGATCAAAGTTCCAATTTTTTTGGTGTAGACACAGGAGTGCAAGTTGTGTAACATTCAACTTTTTTCGTTAGTTGTGCAATATTCTATTTCTATAATTTAGTCGTGCATCATTATTTGTAAACTTTTATACAATAACGTGCAACATCTTGAATTTAATTTAAGTATTTTCTTTGTAATTGTTCTTCTTTGTATGTTTGTTTGATTCAAGTTAATTTTCAAATATTGAACTGTATTTTCATCCAAAAAAATATATTTCAAATATATTAAACACTTATATAATATTGCCACACCTATATCAAATTATTTTTAGAGATGTCGAATCCCTAATCTCATCACATTGTATCTCCATCCCTGCTCCTTCTTATGTTCAACCTAGCTTATTGTTTTATACATAACGATGTATAGTCCTTGTTCATTTCTTGGTGCGGGTTGAACCTTCTTATGACTATGTAAACAAGGTTACCTCAAAATTTTGTAAAGCGATACTATTCTAGTGTTTGTAAGCTTGGGATAGGGTTAACAATTGAGGTTGGGTATTTTTTTTAATAAGAATATATTACAAATAAAGCCAAAAAGGTGCACCATAGGGGAAGGAGGGAGTCTGGTCCTTTACACATGGTTTATATGTTGAATATAATTACTTTAAGTATCATTACAGAAGATTTAGGCAAGTTTAGGGTTGTGTCAGTAAGTAGACCAAACTGGGATAATTCCTTATGGTAGCAATGTGAATTGTTATTTGGACGAGAGAGGGTTGTAATTTAAAAATGTTTTCTTGTAGAAAGAGATCATTTAGATAACACTCGACACATTTTTTGTCCTTTGTGGTCCAAATCCACTTTGTTAGATATTTGGGAGTAATTGTGGTGTTTTACACCACTACAGATTACGGTTACGGTTAGTCACCTCCAGATGGTTAAATTTTTATAATCCCTGTTGAATGTTCAATGGTCGGGGGTTCGTATGCTTCGTTCGGTTATTTGAAAGAATTCATACTGCTAGAAAATTATATTTTATTTTGGAATCGGATGAGGTAGATTACTTTTATTTTTTAATTTAACGATATGCAAGTGTTCATTTAGGGTACACATTATTTTTTGTCTAGCCCTTATTTTTGTTGTAAATATCTTGAATGATTGGATAATGTAAATAGTGTGAGATTTAATAAATATTGTATCAAAACAATTTCAAAAAATCCCATTAACGTATTTTATATCTAGTTAAACAATTTTTATTTGAGTAATGCTAGATATCACCCAAAATCGTATCACCCTTGTATCGCCTCGTAGGTTGATTGATAGTGGACCAATCATATAATTTATCTTTCCTGATTTATCATTTTCTCTTTCTTTTATGATTGGTCTACCTAGGAGGCGATAAAAAGGTGATTTGATTTCGATGGATATCCAGCATTACTCTTTTTATATTTGTCAAAAAACCATTTTTTACTCTTTCTTAGGCTTATGTTATATACTTAAAATACCCTTACTTTGCATGTCTTTTTTTTCTTTTTTATTGGACAACACTACAAGAGTAAATAAACAAATTATATAACATAATTTGAACTGGAAACTATATCCAATTCAAAAAATTAAAAAATCTGAAATAAAAAAATAGGAAATTTACTTCAATCAACACATACATAATTAGTTGTCCAAAAAAATCGCATACACAATAACATATAATAATAGTACTTCTGTTTTCATCTAACATGCCAACAAAAATTAGGAACTTTTCTTGAAAAATTTGTAAAGAAGCTATCCAAACAAAAGTTAACTTACAAAAAAAAGAAATGTTCCAAGACGACGACAAAATGTGAATGGTGTGAGAAAGAGGATGAAACAATCAAACATCTATTCCTTAAGTGTTCTTTTAGCATCGCGGTGTGGGCTGAGTCTCCTTTACAAATTAAGATCTGTTGAGAGCATGAGTTGAAATTGCTACTACTCGTGCCCATTGCTTCAATTTAGTCTTTATAGTTTCAGGATCATCACCTACATTAATACAAAATAAAAGAATATCAAAAACATAAATAATTATCACAAAATATATAAAAAAACAAATACAGTCATTTAGAAATACTCTGCTTTGTCATTTATAATATAAAGTCTATGTGGATTAATTACATATGATCTATGATCGTTGTCATTCTTTTGATAAATTCTTTCCTTTTCCTTGTCTTCAATTTAAAATTAAAGTAAGAATACTTGTAATCAACTATAGTAGAGATTTACATTCATTAATAATTCATCAACGAACATAATTACAAACTCTAAAATTATTAAAAATATTAAAAATATCAAATTTGAAAGAAAATTTTGTTAAAAATAGTAAATATCTTAAATTAAATTAGGTATATATCGTATTAACTATACTAAGTTGAAAATATTTAATTAAAAAATGTTTTAATATTTTTATAAAAAATATATTTTAATGGACTCTTTTACACTACAAATTATCTTTTAGATTTTCTATTTTTTGAGACATTAAACTATTTGGACTGGCTCTATTCCACTACACATATAAATCATTCTTTATTTTGCGATCTGAAGTTAAGAATCACTTGAATACGAGTAACAAAGATTAATGATAATAAAATTTTGTTATTTCAAGAATTATTTAAGTGACTATTAAAATTTGAGTCCCAAATAAGGAATAACCAATAGATTAAGGAGCATTTGAGAATATTTACCTAATATGTAAATTCAATCAAATTAGACACATCATAATATAGGTTTAGAGTAAAACAACCTCTACTGAAATAACATTTTTCTATTTAAATAAAAGTTTAATTACTAGCTTTGAGTATCTTTCCACAAATGAATCCCGAAGTTTCCACCAATGTATTACTTAAGTTTTAGAGCAGTTCTTTTGTTGAAATAAGCTTATAGTATAACAAATTAAAGTTTATTATATTAAAAAGAGAAAAAATCTTGAACTATCCTTAAACAATAACTGGTTTTGGAATCTGAACAATAGAAGTATGAACTACTATGTTCGTTCTTCCTTAGTCCTATTTGGACGATTTTAGATAAGGGGCTAAAGTTAATAAAAATTAATTAATTTACTGACTATATAAGAGACAACTAAAACTTGGATCCAAACAAAAAATGCTTAATAGTTTGGGATTATTTAGTAAATTGTATAAAATAAAAGTGATACGAATTGTTAAAAATTTACCTGCATTAATGATCGTGTTGATCTTTGGCTTGGACGGCTTATGAGGATGATCACCATCACCACCACCATTAGCTCCGGTGGTACTCTCGGTAGTTCCCATAGAAGTGGTATTTGATAAACTCCTATTGATAGAAGTATATAAGGTCAATGCGGGGAAGGTCTTGGAAAGTTTACGGTTCAACTTGGTTGCCGTCAAAACGGAAACCTAACTCGAAGCATGCCCGCAGCTCTTCGATGCCGTCATCGGTCACGACCATGGCCATGACGGAGACGGTAGTTTAATCGGCGTCTACGCCATAAGGCATCATGGCTTGTATCTTGCGACCAAGTTTTTTGTTTCGAAAGTGTTGCTCGGCGTGGCCGGCGTTGATTTTCCATCAAAGTTCGACCAACTGAATGACTCGCAACAGAGGAGCCGCCATTGCCACTTTTGGGTTTCAAGTTCATGGTTGAGAGGAGTGAGGGAGATGGTTTTTTTTGGGTGTGTGTGAAACTAGAGAAGTAGTAGATACTATGGAACTGATGTTAGCAACTCTTTTTGGTGAGTCCATGATAGAGAAGTGACGGACGAAGATGTCCTTTTTTGGGTGGTCTAAGGAGGTTTAGAGAAGTGAGTTCGGTGAATAGGTGATGATGTATTTCTTTTTGGATGTTTGAGGGTTATTAGCTATTTTTTATTACATTTAGAGATACTTAGCTATTTTTTAATTATATTTTGATAGAGATAAAGTTGTATTGGTCCCACCATTTTTTTAATTTTATTTTGAGAAAGATAAAGTTGTATTGGCTCCACCGTTTAAATAATATATTTGTCGAGAAATGCTTATCTCGTATTTTTTAGGTGAGAAACAAAAAGTAAAATGGAAAAAAAGTAAAAAGTATCACTTCAATTTGAAAAACAACCAATAAAATTATATCAAATATTCGAGACAGTTGTATCCCACGTTTTACATATTGAATTTTGTTTTTACGTTAGAATAATATAATTATCTATATTTTTATTAGGTGTTGTTTTTTTGAAGTTTAATAACCCATTATTAAAAAATAAGAAGATTTTAAAAATTATATTTAATATCAATTTTACTTTTTATTAGTTTATTAACCTAAGGCCCCGTTTGTTAGAGCTTATTTTAGAGTAAAAAACGTTTTTAGAATAACATTTAAATTTTGAAAATATTATTAGATATAATTTTGAAATAAGCACTTATTTGGTGTTTTTCCTTAAAGTGCTTTTCTAGGTTTAAAACACTTTTTAACCTCTAGAAGCACTTTTAAGTGCTTTTGAAAAAAAATCACTTTCAGACGGGCACTAATATGTTAGAATAAATAATATTGAACTTTATTTACTAGTATATTTGAATGGAAGAATAATAAATATGTTTTTTAGCAAAGAACTTTGATTTTTGTTATAATTTAACAACTAATGAGGTTATTAATTATTATATTATAATTTCATGTAATTGTTATTTTTTTGTTGTATTCTAAGTAGTCTAAAGTTTATTAGAATGGACGTGGTGTAAAAGTTGTTGCGAGTTTGTTTTTTGGAGTCCAAGAAGAAGTGAGTGAAATCTAAAGGTGATACTCTTTTTTAGGCTAGTTTAACGATTTCCTGTGTGTGTTTACGTAAGTGGTTGTTATTACATTCCGAAAGACACATTGAATGTTGAACGTTGTTATTGGTCCCATAGTTTGCACATTTTTTTCGATAAAAGCTCATTTCGTCTATTTAGGTGACAAACAAAAAAGAAATAGAAAATAAACATTTAGTGTCAATACATCTGAAAAATATTACAAGGATTAAAAGGACAACCATATCATGGTATATTGAATATGCAGACCAGTTGTATCCCATGTTTTACATATTAATTACGCATTTGTGCCTGAAAATATGTTTGTATATTTGTTTATCGGGCATGGCTTGCTAAAAGATAGTCGTTTATATTAATCAACACCACAAATCTTGGACATATTTCTTATTGGGCATTGTCATAGTCAATATTGACTATGAGATACATCGCATACTTTTTTTACGAAAATGAGTAAAAAAAGCTTATATGCCATTATATATATGTGTGTTTGTGCGCGCGTGTAACGGCGTATCCAGAAATAAAAATGTAACTAGGTTTAAAATTTAAAGAAAATTCGAGAAAACTAAGCTTACTTTTCTTATTATATAAAAATGATATGAAATAAGAATATCATGAATTATAATTTTAAAAAAAAAAATTAAAAAGAAACATTCATTTTAATCTATATTTTGTATTAAAACTTTAATTTTGATATAATAAACATTCAAGAAAAATTATATAAAAATAAAAAAAAGTTACCAAAATAAAAATAAAAATTTGTTTTCGTATATTTCTATTCCATATATAAAAAAAGTAACTTGTAAAAAAATAATAAGATATATATAAATAGTTATCAACCAAAAAAATTAAATAAAAATTATATAATCTCTATAAATAAAATCCTGTTACAAAAAAATTATTGAATTAACCTTATTTTAACATTTTTCTATTAAATAATTATCAATATTAAAAATTAGAATAAAAAACAAAGATAGAAATTTGAAATAATTAAAAAATTAATTATTAATTATTAAATTTTTTATAATAATTTTAGACTAATAAAAATGTTTTTCCTAAAATTTGAGGATGGGTTTGAGCCAATCCATTGCTAACGTGGCTTCACCACTATGTTTGTGTCAGATTTTAACCCCAAGCCCTAATGTTTAATTCAATATAACGTATCCTTCTAATCCCTAAAGTTTCTATTATATGTTAAAGTTGTTTAAACTTTATCTATGATAGAAATTCAAAAGGTAAAGATATGATATAACTCTTTATACTAGTCTCCTAATTATAAATTATACGATGCAAAAATAATTACATGACTTTGATAGACCAAATCTGTCCACGAGGTTGATTAAGGTTCCATAAATTATGAAATATCCACCATTTCAACTATAGATCGGGAACAAGGTCCTCAATTATGCCCGACTTTTCTTGATCAAAGATAAAACATTAGATATATATATATATGTAAAGCGCAAAGGATATCAAGAGAATCATTACAAGCTTCAGATAAGATATTAAATAGTAACCTTGTTCAACATACGTGTACAACTTGTTGCTACCAATCTACATCTTGTTAAGAACACTTAACATAATCAACCAATTAGAGTACTCTCGAGTTATAGGGAGTCCCATATACCTAACGAACTGCAATAGGATAGATATAACTCATGCAATAAGCAAGGTAAGTAGTTTTATGAATAATTTAGATAAGAACCACAAGATTGCTATTATAAGAGTTGTAAGATATTTAAGATACACTATGAAAAAAGCCATGTTATACACAAGAAGTCTAGTTGTAATAGAAAATACATCATTGGAAACTGGATATCAAACTCCATAGACTCAAAATCCACAAGTGAATTCGTCTAAATGACAGGGGGAGCAACTATGATTTGTTAATTGATAAGAAAATGGCTATATCCAGATCCACCACGACATTTGAGTTTATAACTTTAGAAAAAGTTGCCAAGGAAGGCGAGTGGCTTCAGATTTTCTTGAAGGATATTTCTAGTTGGAAAAAACTTGTGTCAACCATCTACATACACTGAAATGGTTGGAGTTCCATTTGGTAGGGCACTAGCTAAAATGTAAAAACAGTAAGTCTAAATATATATGTCGTAGACACAATACCGCCTACTAACTACGCTCAGATAGAGTTATTACAATTAACTACCTTTGATTAAAGGATAATTAGCAGTTCCACTAACCAAAGGTAAACAAAGATTTTTGTCAAAGGAAATGGGTCTTATAAATATACAATCAAAGTTTCCATAATGGGACCCCTACATAGGAGAGTAAAGCTCCCACAATCTCGGTTAAGAAGAATTCTAAAAAATTAAACTTAAGCTCGGTGCGACACACTATGGGAGGCCTTATAAGACAATTCCTAAGAAAAGTAGGCAATGTTATCTGTAAACGTGAAAGATACGATATTCTTTTAATATTTTTTGTATATTTATAAATTTAAGATATAGTATTGAAGAATACTCTTAACAGGAGACCACTTATATGAATAACAAGTTTTGGGTAAATCTAGTACATACTATACCTTCATGTCTAGGTTGTGGAGAAAGAAATCATTCGTGGGAGAAGTGTATGAATAATCCAATTTCGATTTCCTTGGTACCTCATCAAAGAAACCGTTATTCTAACGGTTATTATCAATCTCAAGGAAATTACGCTAATTATCAACCCCATAGAATCAGAATTGGGTCGGAAATCGAACGACATATTATCAAAATCGACCGCAATCCTATTATCAAGCGCAACCTATCTATCAAGAAGCGCCAATTTATGAAGAATCTTATCAAGAATCACCTCAATATTCAATGCAACAAGCTAAACAAGAACAACCTTGGGGTTTGGATTAGTTGAAGAAAATATGAAGATGAGACAACGAAGACTCCAAACTCAATCTAAGGTAATTAAGAATCTTGAGCATACACTGTCACACATGGCGAGTACACTTCAAAATAGGCCAAAAGGGCAACTCCCAAGTGATACTATTTTTCCTACAGATGATGCTTGTCATGCAATTGAATTACGAAGTGGAAAACAATTACTTCCACTTAGAGTAGAACCAGAACCAACCTCAATTACTGAGAAAGTAATTTAAGAAACAGTAGAAGATAAGGTCGAAGAGGTAGTTGAACCAAAGAGCGTCTGAGAAAAGACACCTGAAAAGAAGAAAAGCTCAGTTGAAACTAATACACGCCCTCCTCTACCTTACCCATCAAGTGTAAAGAAGAAGGAAAATGAAAATTAATTCAAGAAGTTCCTTGTCATGGTGAGCAAGCTAGATATTAATATTCCATTTGTAGAAGCTCTCAAGAGAATGCCGAAATATCTGAAATTCACGAAGGACATTCTTTCAAACAAACGAAGTTTAGAAACTGGGTAGACAATTGGATTACCATATGATTGTAGTGCTATTTGTCAAAACAACTTACCACCAAAGCTACAAGATCCCGGAAGTTTTACAATTCCCATTGCTATTGGAGAAAGTTGGACTGGGAAAGCATTATGTGATTTAGGCGCGAGTATTAATCTCATGCCGAAGTCCCTGTTCAGGAAGCTCAACATAGGAGAGGTAGTCCCCCATCAGTGGTACTACAAATAGCGGATCGCTCCCTCTCCAAACCAGTAGGTAAAACTGAAGATTTTTAGTTAAAGCTAGTACTTTTATATTTCCTTGTGATTTTATTATTCTTAGCTACGACGTGGATAAGAATGTCGTCATCGTCTTGGGTAGACCATTATTAGACACGGGACATACACTAATAGATGTTGAGAATGGTGAGTTGATCATGAGAGTCCAAGATGAACAAGTGAAGTTTAAAGTATTCAAAGCAATGAAGTTCCCTGGTTCTCCGGAAAATTGTTCGTTCTTAAACATCCGTAAAGAGATTGAAAGGAAGAGAACCAGAAAATGTGACGCGAAGGTTCCAAGTGAACCGAAGAAAGAAAGAAAGAAAGAAGGAGGAGTTCAGAATAAGCAAAGAAGTCAAATAAAAAAAGCTTGATCCTCCACGAAAAGCACGCACACCCATGACTACAAAGAATAGATTTGAGAAGGTTATGGATGTGAAGGGCAAGAGATTCGAATTTTGCGGTTTAAATTATTGACAAAATCAAATATTGATGGGTAGGTGATGTTCATATATAATCTCCTGAGGTAACACGTCTAACTCAAAGACGTTAAAAAAAGTGATCTTGGGAGACCCCCTTGTTTTAATTGCTTTCTAGTTAGTTTTAATTTACGTAGTGTATAATATTAAGTAGTGTATATTTTTCATGTGTTTACAACCTAAGAGGAGAGAAAGGTAGTGTGTTAATTGTGCAGGAAATGAGTTTGGGGTCAAACCAGGAAAAATTGAGAAAAATCTGACCTGCTGACTGGCAGGTCGGTGAATCCACTGGTATACTGGTGGGGAAACCGTGCCACAGTATGCAAAATCAGGTTCTTCTTCGAGAGCTTGCATAGGAAAACCATAGGCGCGAAGTGTCGACACGGTTTTAAAATTTTCTGACCGGTATACCGCCGAAATCACCGGTACACCGCCCAAGGAAAAACCGTGCCACGGTTTCTTCAATTAGGTTCCTTGCCGAGACGAAGAAAAACGAGAAAATTGGATGACCAGTAAGCCGGTCAGGGCACTGGTATACCGGCCCTGGAAATACCGTGCCACAGTTTATTATATTGGGTTTATTGCCGAGAGGAGCTTCAAAAAATCATGTTTGCTTTTGACAACATGGTTCGATGACGTCAGCCATCGGTAAGCCGACGAATCGACCGGTATACCGGTCTGAGGTGTTTTTTGAAGAGTTTGTTACCATATCAACTTCTTACCTTACCAAGATTAAAACCTAGCCTCCCCAATACGAATTTTTCAGACCCAAATCTTATAAAAACACCTTTCAGCTTGATTAAACCTCCACAACTAACACAACGACAACTATAAATCTTTTCTCCATCCTCCATAAACATATATTCTTCATCAAATTCATCACACTACACCATCAAACACCATCAAAGATCATCAAAATTTCAAGAATTCATCAAAGAACAATCACGTAAACCTTCTTCTACCATTAATAACCAATCATCCAAGCAAGAAACTCAAGCCACACTAATCTTTATTAACTTTATTCTATCCTTGGTATAGCTTGAGTTATGGGTTATCCGAAGATGACAAACATAACGGATGCTATGGATTATAAGAGGAAGTGTTCAATCTTAGGGAAGAACAAGAATTTTCTTGGAGCCATAGTTGAAAATGCCATCATTCTTGATGAGCCTGATGAAAAGAAACCAAAGATAGAGGCATCATCACAACCACTACGAAAGATATTAACAGAAAGAATGAGTGTACCATCAAGGTGTAAAGAAAATACACTAATTAAAGATCAAGGTTCTTCGTCATATCTTAACGAGTCAAGCTATCCACTAACATGGGAAATTAATAAACAGATGATATAAATTATTTACGAAAAGAACTTGTTTCATGCTGGGAGGAAATTGACAAGATCAATCAGGTATTGAGTGAAGTAATTGGGAACTTGGATATTGATAATTATTCTTCAAAGGAGGAGGAGGAGGACATGCTAGATCTTTATGGCCAGGTACCAAGTTATAATTCTGCTTCATAATTTCTTGTATGCATTAGGTAGTTTAGTTTAGTTTAATTTTAAATTTTATTTCTTTATTGAGTCTTTTTCGAGTTGTGGGGACACGGCTCATTTTTGAGTAAGGGGTGGGGATTCGTTGTCCTCATCTTCCTTTTTGTTTTTGCATAAAATTTAAAATTTAGGTTTGAATAGGCATAGAATATAGTGAATGTACCTATTGAGCATGATTTAATTAAGTTAGTAGATAGTATGTTTTTGAACGGTGTCACAAATATGTTAAGTATGCATATATGAAAACAGAAAATAAAAGATACAAAAGTTAATAAGCAATGCTAAGAAGTCAAGTTGAAACTTAGGGAGAGTTATTTGGTGTTTAGAACGTGGGGTTTGAAATTAGTTGAAACCCCGCTTATCTAGGAACTAGTAGTGAAAAAGTAACAAAATCTGGTAGTTAGAAAAATGAATAAGACAATTCTTTCATATTAAAGCCACTAGAAGCCTTTTAGCTTTCTCACCCTTTTATTTGATTATAATATTATTAATCCATCTTAGCCCCTCTGAGCCTTTCTAAATCCTTTTTATTACCCACATTATAAGACATACCCCTTATTTTATAGGACTAATCCATATGACCCACACTCGAATCGCAAAACCTGAGACAAATTGTTTTTAGAGCTTGAGTTTGGGGTGGTAGGTTTATTCACTAGGGACATTGGGTTTGAAAATTGTAATTGTGATATTATTGATGATGAAAAAGTTTTTATTGTAATCCTTTGTTGGGGTAAGAGTAAATGAAAAAAGATGAAAAACATTAAAAAGAAAATAATAACTGAAAAAATAGTGTGATATCTCAACATCAAAAAGAGAGTCATAGCTATGCAAAAGAAAAAAATATGAAAAGATTGAAAAATATTTGGACCGGCAAAGTGGAATCCGTATATCATCATAAAAAGGTTTTATTTGGGATTATTTGGGGATGCACATTAAGACATCAAATATTGAGTTGAATGAGAACATCTTTGAGTGAAACTCAAGCACTAGGACAATTCGTTGATGGAATGTGATGAGAGAGCCAAAAACTCACTTTTCATTATCCAAATATACCACACCGTCCCTAAGCCACGTTATAACCGTAAAGACCTTAGGATTTCTAGCTACTTGATGGAGAAACAATGGAGCTATTAGGTTGTAGGAAAGTTGACCATTGGATGCTATATTAGGACCTATGAACAACCTATAGCCATTAACATGAACTGAGTAGAGACCTCTCCTTCTGGCATTGCGAAGTTAATCTGCACTTGAATTTATGGATTGTAAATTTTGTGTATATTAATCATACGTGTGCATTATTTCTTTAGCATTACTACATGATACTTTTTAGATATTTTTCTCTAGGATCATTCATTGCATTTTGTTCTTCTTCTCCTCCTACTTCTTCTTCTCTGTTTATTATTTGGCTACCCTACCATTCTTTATTTTTATTGTATCGGGACGATAAAACTTTGAGTCAGGGGTCTTGATGTCTCCCTGTTTGTAATGAATTAATCTATCTTGAAGACATCATTTTAGGTGTATTTATTAGGTTATAGGCTTATTTTTACATGATTTACTACACTTTCCTATTATTTGACTTGATTTAATTATTTATTATTTTTAGAGCATATTGGGTTTAATTTTTTATTTACTGTGAAGCTTTAAAGATATAGATAACAATTAATTAGATGCCAAATCTATTCTAAGAGATAAAGGAAAGAAGATATGCATGGAAATTGGAGATAAAGGGAGGAAAGGATAAGTATGGAAAGATAAAGTTGCCAAATAAATCTGAATTTGACCTGCCACGTCCATTAAAGTGATCATAACTAAAACAATGGATAGGAATTTGGAAGAATGGTCTAAAGCAAAGTTATATAGCTTACCGAGATGATCCGTTTTGACATATAGAACGCGTCAATCAGAGTTGAAATGAAGAAGTTACGGCCAAAACAAAACAACGGCAGATTATTACCTTTTCTATATTTAAGGGTTACGAATTTGAGTTGGACTAGGAGTCCAAGTTACTTGTCTTCCACTCTAAGAAAACGAATTAGGTCTTGCTACACCCTATAAATACACCCTTTAATCAGAAGAAACACATCCTTGGCGAATCCTTAAGCCAAGAAGAAGCTTACATCAAGAGAAAAGAAGTTTGGAAGGAGCTGAACACCATATCATGTCTTCATAAGCCTTCAAATTTGTAATTGTCTTCTTTTCTTCTTCTAGTATGAACTAATTTACTTTTAGCTTGAGATTTATCATATATGTATGAACCATAGTTCTTGTTTAAACTTCTATCTAATTTGGGATACCATCGTATTTAAATTCAATTCATGTTTTATTCTCTGCTTTATGTTCTTTGATCTATTATCTGTTTTCTTTGCGGTTGCAAACGTATAGCATTACCTTAATAGTAGTTAGGTGGTCACCTGGAAGGGGTGTTTAACTATTGAAACACCACATAAACGTTTAGTATATGAAATTAGTTTTGACAATACCAACCTCACTAGATAATCACTAAGGTTTAATTTAATCATCAATCATCATTAGTAGATAAGACTGCACTTAGGATCTTGGTGGCGCTAGATAATCCTATTTCGAGTCCTCTCATGGATAAAAGGTCACCACCCTAGTTCGCTCTGCGTGGATAAGGAGGAATTTAGAATCCTGATTATTGCAATTCTACATAATTCACCCTTACATGTTTAGAATAAACAAGGCTAGTGGGGATTACTTGCTAGTTTATCGAGCTAATCTCTCATACTATCTTCTTTCTTTATTTAATCTTCAGTGTTTAATTTATTTAGTTTAAATTTTTCTATAAACAAAAACCAAACAAAAATCTCTTTAGTCTTTATTTTCTCGCGTATTATTAATCTAGTGTTTATATTTGCACTTGATAATTTGCATAAGTTCTTCCTAACTTTCGTAGTCTCTTAGGAACACATCTTATTTATCAGTAAAACTTGCATACGTCATGTATACTTGCAGAACCGTGCTAGGCTAGGGTGTCTATTTTTGCACTTATTTATATCATATTTTTATCACACCCTAGTCCACACCAAGTTTTTGAAGCCGCTGCCGGGGACTACAAAGTTAGTCCTTGTGCATTTATTTAGTGCTTTTATTTCAGTTAGTTCTATTTTACACTTTTTCTTTTAGTTTTTTCTTTACAGGTTTTATAGATGGAAAGCCCGAGGAAACTTGATCTTACCATCTTATTCAGAGTACAACCGAGAGGAATCCGCACTCCAGAAATCCAAGACACTAAATTTAGACTAGATCCAGGCATGATCGCACAATTTGCAAGTCATGGACAGTTTAGTTGTGTTGCACAACAAGATCTGGTTTGGTATGTTCAGAAATTTATGCAGATTTGTGACGCTTATATTATCAGAGGCGTTACAAAATAGCAGATGTATAATGTTATGTTCCAGTTCTTTTTGACCGGGGGTGCAAGTGATTTGTACGATTCATAACATCCCGATGATATTCCAGGCTGGGACAAACTCCAATCAAAATTTCTAGACCGATTTTATCTGGTCAGTAGACGCTTAAAAGATATGTTGGAGCTTGAACGGTTTATGCAAAAAGAAGGGGAAAGTGTTTGTGAAGCATGGTTACGTTTTAATGAGAAGAAAGTAAGGAGTCCATTCCATGTCTCCTCGCCTGAATATCAATTAACCATGTTCTATGGAGGACTCAATAACGATTCCAGAAGAAAAGAAGATGTATTTTTTGTGAGTCTATGTTAGAGAAGTGACGGAAGGAGATGTCTTTTTTTTGGGAGGTTTAAGGAGGTTTAGAGAATTGATTTCGGTGAATAGATGATGATGTATTTCTCTTTGGATGTTTAAGGATGTTCTTAGCTTTTTTTATTACATTTTAGAGATACTTAGTCGTTTTTTAATTATATTTTGAGAGAGATAAAGTTGTATTGGTCCCACCGTTATTTTAATTTTATTTTGAGAAAGATAAAGTTGTATTGGTCCCACTGTTTAAATAATATCTTTGTTGAGAAATGCTTATCTCATATTTATAGGTGAGAAACAAAAAGTAAAATGGAAAAAAGTAAAAAGTATCACTTAAATTAGAAAAACAACCAATAAAATTATATCGAATATTTCAGACAGTTGTATGCCACTTTTTATGCATTGAATTTTGTTTTTACGTTAGAATTAATATAATTATCTATTTTTTATTAGGTGTTTTTTTTTGAAGTTGAATAACCCATTATAAAAAATTATGGAGTTTTCAAAATTATATTTGATATTAATTTTACTTTTTATTAGTTTATCAATCTAAGGGTCCCGTTTGTAAGAACTTATTCTAGAGTAAAAAAGCGCTTTTAGAATAAAATTTAAATTTTGAAAATATTATTAAATATAATATTTAAATCTAGAATCATTTTAGATGTTTTTTTAAGAAGCACTTATTTGGTGCTTTTCCTTAAAGTGTTTTTCTGGGTTTAAAACACTTTTTAACCTCTAGAAGCATTTTTAAGTTCTTTTGAAAAAAATAACTAAATAATATTGAACTCTATTTACTAATATATTTGAATGGAAGAATAATAAATACGTTTCTTTTAGCAAAGAACTTTGATTTTTTGTATAACTTAACAACTAATGAAGTTATTTTTATATAATAATTTCATTTAATTGTTATATTCTTTGTTGTATTTGAATTAGTCTAAATTTTTTTAGAATGGACGTTGTGTAAAAGTTGTTGCGAGTTTGTTTTTTTTAGTCCAAGAAGAAGTGAGTGAAATCTCAAGGTGATACTCTTTTTTTAGGCTGGTTTAACGATTTCTTGTGTGTGTTTGTCTAAGTGGTTGTTATTACGTTCCGAAAGATACATTGAATGTTGAACATTGTTATTGGTCCCACAGTGCGCACATCTTTGTCGATCAAAGCTTATTTCGTCTATTTAGGTGACTAAAAAAACAAATAAAAAATAAATATTAAGTGTCAAATAAAAAATGTGAAATAAGAATATCGTGAATTATAATTTTAATAAATTTGAAAAATTCATTCAAATTGATCTATATTTTGTATTAAAATTTCAATTTTGATATAATAAGCATTCAACAATAATTATATAAATATAAAATAAAGTTACCAAAAATTCCTTTTCGTATATTTCTATTCCATATATAAAAAAAGTAACTTGTAATAAAAAAACAAGATATATATAAATAATTATCAAACAAAAAAATTATATAATCTCTATAAATAAAATCTCTTATTACAAAAAATTATTGAATTAACCTTATTTTAACAATTTTTCTATTAAATAATTATCAATATTAAAAATTAGAATAAAAAATAAAGTTAGGAATTTGAAATAATTAAAAATTAATTTTTTTATTTGATTAACAAATCAAATTTTATTAAATTGAAATCAACTTCATATATCCTTACAACTTTTAAAGGCCCTAACTTAAACAATTAGCCCAACATGGGATAACTACTTTAAGAGGCTACTACATTTAAAATAAAACATTTATAATTAACTATTACAAGTCCATTTTCAGCCTACATGGGCCTAACGTTCACATTACAAGTTTAACTATTACAATAGACTAAGTATTAGTCCAAATCTAATCTATCAATTAACTTCTCAACACTTTCTTCTTTAAATTTATGAGCCTTTAGTTTCCAATTCACTATTTGAATGATTTTCCCACCTATGATCTCCTCATTTAAGCCAAAACCTCCATGTTCTCTATCATTTCTTTCCTTCCAAATCAAGTAGATATATGAAGTAAACAAAGAACTTATCACCATTCTATGCTCACCACTTGACATTTTGTGAACCATTTCTGTTACCTCATCAAAATCTCTCGGTTTAGTATGAATATCACCTTTAATCAACACTTTAGTCAATATTCTGCTTGTAAAGGAGCAAGTAAAGAAGAGGTGAATACGATCCTCTATTCCAGCTTTGCAAAAACTGCAAAGAGGATTAATTGTGCATCCCCATTCAAGAATTCTATCCCTTGTACTCAGTCTATTATGAAAAGCAAGCCAAGATATAAATGCACATCTTGGGTAGTTGTTTTAGCCCACACAATATTACACCACTTCACATCTTCATCATGAGTATCTGCAATGTAAAGAAGAGTTTTTGTGAAAGAAAATCCTTTTTTGTTACTTTCCTTCCAACCTTTGATGTCTCTTCCAGATTTTCATTTAACGCTATTAAGAATAGGTAAGATTTTACTAATACATGGTGGTAATCTCCACCTATTTCTTCCAAAACAATCATCTAATGTTTTATTGTTGTTAAGATTATTCTTTTCCAGCTCAATTCCCAATTTTTCCTAAATACTTTCTTCATTAATCCACTTATCCCAAATAATGTGAGTGTCGTTGCCATTGAACACTTTATGATAGATTAATTTATAGGCAATACACGTAACTTTCTTCAGCTTTTTCCACACCCATGTATGAGACTGCTTTTCTTATAAACTCCAAATACACCTACCTTTTACTATATTATATTTTACCCATTTACTCCAAAGATTATCCTCTTGAGAATACATTCTCCAAAAGGTGAACAACAAGCATACAATATTCAAGTCTTCAATTCTCGGAATACCAAGTCCACCCTTTTCTTTCTTCATGCATAATTTATCGCAAGATAATTTTGCCCCTTGTGCTCCCTCAAGATTACCCTTCAACTAAAAGCTTCTCATTAACTGATTCAACTTATATATTACTTGCTTGGGTAGTAAAAACACACGGCACCAGAAAAGAATTTTACTAATCAATACACATCTGCTTAGTTCAACTCAATCGGCATAAGTAAGAAATTTTGAAGTTCACTGATTTATACTACTATATATCTTATCTACAAGCTTATTTTGAATGTAATGGCACTCCTAAGTATCTCACAGGTAAACTCCCAATTTTTATATTCAAAATATCAGAAATTTTACCTTGAATAGCATGATTTGTACAACCAAAATATTTGATGTTGAGCCCAGATATCCTTGTAAATAGATTTAAGCCTCGCTTAATTAATCCAGTTGATTGTGTATTTGATCCAAAGAAGATTAGAAGGTCGTCAGCAAATATGATATGATTTAACTTCATAACTTCACACTTTTGGTGATATTTGAATTCTTTCCTTCTCGCTAAATGATTAAAAAGCCATGTGAACACTTCCATGCAAATTGCAAATAAATAAGGTGAGAGGGGGTCACCTTGCCTTAAACCCCTCTTACCTTTGAAATAACCACACACTTCTCCATTAATACACACGGAATACATTGGTGAACACACACACACACACACACACATCCTTATCCAATCAATAAATTTGGGTGGAAAATTGAAAGGAATCAAAATATTTATAAGAAATTTCCAATTTACACTATCATAAACCTTTTTTAATTCAAGGTTGATAGTGCATTTTGGTTCACAATTTTTTCCCATACCCAACAACCACATCCTGTGCAACCAATATGTTGTCACTTATATATCTACCACCTACATAAGCGGCTTGGTTAAGAGAAATGATAGAACTGAGTACCTTTTTAAGTCTTGTGCATATGATTCTTGATATTGTTTTGTAAGTTGTATTGACACAAGATATTAGCCTAAATTTGGTGACTTTAAGGGAATTTTTCTCCTTTGGAATTAAGACAATGTTTGTTGACTTGATTTATAAACTTTCCATTCTCAAGACATTGTCTAATAGCTTGTGTAAAATCTTCTCCAATTATGCTCCAAGATGCTTTGTAAAAAGCTGAATTAAGACCATCAGGTCCAGGGATTTTGTTTTCATTTATTGAAAACAAAGCTTCTTTAATCTCAGAATCAGATATAGGGGAAATTAATATAACTCTTTTCTCTTCAGTTAGTTGAGAGCTGATAATATCCTTTATAATAGTACTTGAGTAGATTTCTTCATTTAAATCTTCAGTTTCTAACAACTACTTGTAGAAATTAACAAAATCCTCCTTGATGAGATTAGGCTCCATAATAGCTTCACCTGCATCATTAATTATAGTAGATATAGTATTCCTAGCAATCCTTCCTTTAATAACCCTGTAGAAGTAAGCAGAGTTGCAGTCCATGTCATTATTGAAGGTACATTTAGCTATTTGTCTAAGAATGTTGTGTTGAATAATCATAGCCCTTTTCAGTTGTGTACTGAGTAATTTTTCTTCATTTAGTATACAATTATCTCATTTCCACTCATAATTTTGATTTGTATATTCTCCAGCTGAATCTTTATAGATTCTATAGTGATTGAATTCCTTTTGAAGTGAATGTTGTTGAACTTTTTTAAAGCAACTTTGGTGCTTTTTTGCTTCATACGGAGCTTGAACATTAGATTACCCTCAACTTCAATACTCCAAGCCTCTTTAACATTGTCAATAAATTGCTCATGCTCAGTCCATATGTTAAAGAATTTAAACTGACTTGGAAAATACTTTTCTATACCACCTAAATTCACTATTATTGCACAGTGCTCTGAGGTTGAAGGTGGCTTTATAATAACACTTGAAGACATAATATCTAACCATTTAGTGTTGATAAAAACCCTGTCAATCTTACTAGCTCTTATTTGATCACGTTAACTTTTATTTGTCCATGTGTAAAACTGCCCTGCATAGCTATGTCCAAATAGCCCTGCATCTTCAATACACTCATTGAACTCAATAGCACCTTTTTCCAGTTGAGTATAGTTAATTCTATATCTGATACACAATATTTAATTAAAATCCCCCATCACACACAGCTTGTCATTTTCATACTGTTTACTCCAAGTTACTATATCTTTCCATAACATCCTTCTATCACTATCACTACTTCTAGCATATACCATAGCAACATACATTGTAGTATTACTGTCATTTTATTTTATCTCTACTAACAAAGCCTGAGAAGATTGATAAATTAAATTTATTTCAACTTGCCTTTTATCCCCATAGAATCCAAACTCTACCATTCTCATCCTTATTATAATTGTGCATCATTTCAAGATGAGCAAAATGAGCACTTATTATAGAGGAATAATAGTTCTCTTTTACTTTAGTTTCTAAGAGTCCAATTACCCTCACTTTATTACTAATTAAGAACTCCTTAACATCCAATTGTCTAAGGAGATTATTGAACCCTCTTACATTCCAAACTGCTATATTCATATGTAAGAAGGTCTAGTGATTTCTTCTCCACCATTATGATTGATAAAACTGTTATATCTTGATCAATCTTTCTGCCTTCCATATTCTGCAACTTTCCATATTTATTAGTTGTGAAAACTGAGCTTGATTCCCCTTGTCTATTATTATTACTCCTATTTTTCCTGACTACACTCCACTCTTCCATCTTTTCTATTCCTTTATCTTTACCATTCTCAGTTGTAACTTTTGATTTAGGGACCCAAACCTTTTGATGATTTGTGAATTTGATTTCAACATGACCAAGTTTATTACACTTCTTACATGTAATTGGCCTTCATTCATACTCAACTTTAACAACATGTAAATCCTCTAATCCAATATCAACATAAACATCCTCAGGCAATTCATCTTTAATATCAACTTCTACACGTACTCTGGCATATCCTGGTCTGGTTTTAGATTCAGTTATAGTGTCCATTTGTATATGAACACCCACTCCACTAGCTACATAACCTAATCCTCTTTGAGTCCATAAGTTCATTGGAACATTGATAAGTTTTACCCAAATCGGGATTCTAGATATATCAATTTTGTCAAATTGCATACCTGCCTTCCATGGCCTTAAGAGTAGCGGTTTACCGTTGATATGCCATAGCTGTTCCAAAGCTCTGATATAGTATTGTTCATTTTCGAACTTAAATACGACACTACCCTTCAAATTCGAATTTACCTTGACCTTACCCATCTGACTGCATTGATACTTAACGAAATTTGTAATAGCAAAGAAAGATGGAGGGGAATCTATGAATTGACCTATTAAGCAGTTTAACCATTGATCGGAACCTTCGTTGAGGACGTATTCCGGTGGTTTATTACTTTTTTCCCTTCCAATTTAGCTGGTTCATGATGTTCCAGATTCATTGTACTCTTAGCATAACTGAATAGCTTTGACCATGGGACTCTTTTTGATTCTTCGACTTGTTCCTCTTTGTTCAAATCGCTTGTTTGTTGGTTCTCATAGTTCGCCTCTTCTTCTTCTTTGTACGATTCTGGTGTTTTGAGTAGATCTAGAGTCGGCGACATGATTTCCTTAGTATTATCTCGATACTTTGTTTTTTATTTCGGTTTCCTGGAACCACTTAGAACCTTATTAATCTTCGTTGAACTTAGCATTTTTGTCATTATCAGAGTCTATTAAGTGGTGAAAAGGAAAAAATAAGTGAAAAAAAGAGAATCTAAGCGGAGAGGAGAAGGTGTGGATGATACGGTGAAGAAGATAGATTGGGTGGATGTGGATATATTTTTGAGAGAGAAGAGATATGTTGTTAGATCCCAGGTGTTCTTGAGAAAAACAACAAATCTGAAATAAGAAAAAACAAAAGTGTGGAAAAAAAGATAAAAAGTGGTGTTTGACTAAAAAAAGGAAATGGAATAAACTTTAGTAGTTGAATGTGTAGAGATGATTTTTTTTGGTAAGTTGACTCTCATTTGACTCTCTTACTGATCACTAAAAAATTAATTATTAACTATTAAATTTTTTATAATAATTTTAGAATAATAAAAATGTCTTTTTCCTAAAATTTGAGGATGGGATTGCTAACGTGGCTTCGCTATTGTCTGTGTGTCAGATTTTAACCCCAATCCCTAATGTTTAATTCAATATAACGTATCCTTCTAATCTCTAAAGTTTATATTATATGTTAAAGTTGGTTTAACTTTATCTATGATAGATATTCACAAGGTAAAAATAAGATGTAACTCTTTATATTAGTCTCCTAATTATAAATTATACGATGCACAAATAATTACATAACATTGATAGACCAAATCTGTCCACGAGGTTAATTAAGGTTCCATAAATTATGAAATATCCATCATTTCAACTATAGATCGGGAACATGGTCCCCAATTATGCCCAACTTTTCTTGATCAAAGATAAATCATTACATATATATGTAAAGCGCAAAGGATATCAAGAGAAACATTACAAGCTTCAGATAAGATATTTAATAGTAGCCTTGTTCAACATACGTGTACAACTTGTTGATATCAATCTACATCTTGTTAATAACACTTAACATAATCAACCAATTAGAGTTCTCTCGAGTTATAGGGAGTCCCATATACCCAACGAACTGCAATAGGATAGATATAACTCATGCAATAAGCAAGGTAAGTAGTTTTATATACAAGTTAGATAAGACCACTAGATTGTTATTATAAGAGTTCTAAGATATTTAATATAGACTATGAACAAAGTCATGCTATACACAAGAAGTCTAGATGTAGTAGAAGATACATCATTGCAAACTGGATATCAAACTCCATAGACTCAAAATCCACAAGTAAATTGGTCTAAATGACAGGGGAGAAACTATGATTTGTTAATATATAAGCAAATGGGTATATCCAGATCCACCAAGACATTTGAGTTTATAACTTTAGAAAACGTTGCCAAGGAAGGCGAGTGGCTTCAGATTTTCTTGAAGGATATTTCTAGTTGGAAAAAACTTGTGTCAACCATCTACATACACTGAAATAGTTAGAGTTCCATTTGGTAGGGCACTAACTAAAATGTAAAAACAGTAAGTCTAGACATATATATCGTAGACACGATACCGCCAACTAACTACGCTCAGACAGAGTTATTACAATTAACTACCTTGATTAAACTATAATTAGCAGTTCCACTAACCAAAGGTAAACAAAGATATTTGTCAAAGGAGATGGGTCTTATGACTATAAAATCAAAGTTTCCATAATGGGACCCCTACATATATAGGAGAGTAAAGCTCCCACGATCTAGGTTAAGAAGAATTCTAAAAAATGAAACTTAAGCTCGGCGCGACACACTATGGGAGGCCCTATAAGACCATTCCTAAGAAAAGTAGGCAATGCTACCTGTAAACGTGAACGATACGATATGCTTTAAATATTTTTGGTATATTTATAAATTTAAGATATAGTATTGAAAAATACTATTAACAAGAGACCACATATATGAATAACAAGGTTTTGGTTGCTTTAACAGAATTATAAAAGCTCGATTGTGATTCGTAAAATAGTGATAAGCCTTGCAAGGTTGTGGATTTCTTACAAAATCACAAAAAATCGAGATTATTACACGATTATATCAATTTTATTATTTATATTCCTTTTATTACTACATGATGCCAAGGGTTGATCCAATGAGGACTAGAGTTAGCTTGTAAAGTGTGAACATATTTTTAGGGAAATGCTTACATCGTATGTTTAGGTGAAAAATTAAAAGCAAATGAAAAAAGGTAGATAAATATTAGGTGGATTAAAGAAAGACCAATAAAAGTATAAATTAATTATCAGGCAAGATGTTTGTCATGTTTTACATATTTGATCTTGCTTATTTACTTGGATAATATGATTATCTATCTTCTTATTGGACATTATTCTTTAGGAATTGTGTATCTTGTTTTCAAAAAATAAAAATTATGGTTTACATCTTGTTTTACTTTTTATTAGTTTTAAAAGTTAATATGTTAGAATAAATATTATTTGATTTATTTTTCATCCATGAAGTCCAAAGTTCGAAACCCTCCCAGGACTTGCCTGGGGTTATGGTTGGGGAGGCAGTCATATCCCCTGTGGGATTATAGTCGGGTGTAAGACCGGAACCCATGTATCAAAAAAACTTATTTGATTTGCTAGTAAATATATTTTAATATTCCAATAAATTAATAATAAATATGATATTTATTGGAGTAAAGAAATATATATGATTTTAGTATAATATGAACAACTTATATGCCTTCTTAAAGTAATAGTTTCATATAATATTTTACTTTTCTTGTTGGATTCATTTTACTTATTACAGTAGAATTCTAATTACTCTATAATTTAGTAAAGCCAAATCGGTTGCCAACTTCTTTTATTTCATGAGTGAGAAGTGAGTGAGTTAGTCTAAGAATATTTTGAGATTGTTTACTTAGGTGGTTTTTTTATTATGTCTTGAGAGATTCGTTAAAAACATGTTAAACGTTGAACGTTGTTTTTGGTCCCACGGTGTGAACATCATTGTTGATAAATGCTTATCTCTTAGTTTCTAGGTGATAAACATTCAAACTACGGGAAATGGTAGAGAAATATTAGGTTTAATAAAAAGATGATCAATAAAGTTATTAATTAAGTCATCGAACAAGATATCCCACATCTTATATATTGAGTTTTGCTTTTGCCCTTAAATAATATGATTATCTGTTTTTGTTATTCGACATTAATCTTTAGGAGTTGAGTAACTTGTGTATTGAAAATAAAGATCATTATATACTCGTATTTTTTTATTACTTTATAGACTCAATATGTTAGAATAATTAACATTGGATTTTCTTGTGCATATATTATAATATTTCAACGAGAGAATAATACATGTCTTTTATTAAAAAACTTCAATTTTTTTAGTATTTTAAATAGTTTATGATGCCATCTTCACATGAAAGTTTCAAATGATTTTTATTTTTTGGTTGGATTAATTTTATTTATTAGAATAAAAGTTAGTCTAGAATTTTTTAAATTAAGCTGACACGGGAGAACCGGAATTCTAGCTTGGATTTTTATTACACGAATGAGAATTGAGTGAGTTTGTATAAGGCTGCTTTAATGGGGTTTAATTAGGTGGTTATTTATTATCTTCTGAGAGATTCGTTGAAAATATGTCAAACGTTGAAAGTTGTTATGGATCCCACAATATAAACAGCAATATTTTATGTATTTTCTAGGTGACAATACATAAAAGAAAAGAGAAAATGTATTAGGTGTCAAAAACATAAATATTACGTGGATAAAAGCATTTAATAATATTATAGATTGAATACTCAAGACAGTTGTATTTCATACTTTACAAATTCATTGAACTTCTGCCCCGAAAATATAGTTATTTAATTTCTTAATATAAAATTGATTGCTAAAATATATCAGTTTTCTATATTAAATCACCACCCTAAAATTTGAGAAAAATTAAAAAAGGCCCTACACTATTAGAAACCACTAAGATGCAGAACTCACAGCTCATACCTCACAATTTAACATGCCATTAAACTCGCAAATACTCTTATTAGTTCTATTGGTTCTAGATCTCTGAATTTTCTACCAATTGCAAATATCCCTGAAATTTTTCAAACTACATGGACATTTCTCTTTAGGAGTTGGGTAATTTGTTTTTCAAAAATAGAGAGCTTTTAAGATTATATGTTACCACTTATTAGTTTTTAACCTTAATATATTAGAATACATATTTTTGAACTTTTGATTGCTCTAAATGAAGGCAACAACTTGGGTGAAATATATGTGCGAGAAATAGTGGGTTACTGCATTGGAGATAGAAAATTGGTTGATGGAATTTAGTTTAACAGTGTTTTCATTACGATGAAATGACAGAGAAATGAGGTAATTTTTTTTGGGAGGGGGATTTAGGATGTGTAGAGAAGTGCGTGAGGGTGAATGGTGTCTTTTTTTAAGAGATTGTAAGGATATATCATGGGTATTTAGTTGGATTTTTATTACATCTTGAGAGATATGTGGAACATGGTTATTGGTCCCAGAGTGTGAATATCTTTATCGAGAAATACTTATATCGTATTTTCAAGGTAACAAACAATAAGTAAATGGTAAATAGAATTAAGTGTCAAAAAATTAAATATATATAAGTTAGTTCCAGCCAAAAAGTTATATATTGAATACTCGAGCAAGTTGTGTCCCATGTTTTGCATACTGAGTTTTGTTTTTTTCCCTTGGGTAATATTGATATCTATTTCTCTTATTAGGCACTATTCATTAGGAGTTGAGTAACTTTCTTCTAAAAACAAAGATTATGGTTTACTACTTCTTCTTTTTTTAGTTAGTTTATAAACTTTATATGTTAGTAGAATAAATAGCATTGGACTTCGCTTGTAAATATAGGGTTTTTTCGTGAATAAAAAATGGGTGGTTACCGAAAATACCAGGAATACGAATAAAATGATCTATGATCATTTCGTTGAGCAAAGAGTTTTTCTATAAAATGGGACAACCAACAGAATAATGGTCAATCAAAACGAGGGCATGGGTATCCCGGTTCTTGTAGCTAATTCAGATTTCATTTGGCTTAGTGATGCGTCGTTTACTAAGGTTTGGGAAGCGACGTGAATTTCTTCAACTATGGTGAATATAATTGGATTCATCACATATATAATTAATAGAAGGTGTAGAGTTAAATCAATTGTGGAAGGGGAAGCATGGGAAATATTTATGACCATGAGATTAGTTGTTGATCTCAACCTTAGGAGCTTCTCTATCTACTCCGATAACCTTGAATTCATTCAAGGTATTCACAAGGAGTCATGTTCTAATTGGATGATCCACCAAATTGCGGAAGAAATCCATAAATGGATTGGAAATTTTCTTGAATGGAGAATTTATTGGCTAAATGTGTGAGAATGAATATCAATTACTCTGGATGGGAATGCACAACACTTTTAGATAGCTTTTCTTTTCTTTAATAATCTGTGGTAGAAGTGGTGTAGGATAATTGTTATGCTCTAATTTCACTGTAAAAAAAATATTATGGGTTTTATCCTAAAAGGATTAGAGAGCTCCTACCACCAAACTAAATAAACACAAAATAAATACTATTAAAGGTGGAAATGGAGCTCAGGTGGTGGTTGTTTATTCCGATGAAAAAAAATGGTGGTTCGTGGTCGTGGCTCGAATTTGTAAAAACTCACCTGGTTAGTGGTTCACCAAGATTGGATTTGGTGGAGTTTCTGGTTCATAATAAAGCTTCGACAACCATGGTGGTCAAACCTCATTAGAGCTTCGTTCTAATGCTAAAACTCGTAGTGGTTGTTTAAAGCTCGGATCCATGTAAGGTCATGGCTTGATTGTGGTAGTGGTGGTTCTTAGTGGTAGTTGGGATGACTTATCACTTTCACGAAAATGGAAGATCTCAAGTGAGGATCATGGTTGTTTAGAAATGGAGGAGCTTAGATAAGTTATGGTTGGTGACCACCGAAGGTCGTTGTGAGCTTTCCAAAGACAGAGCAGGCGTAAAGCTTTTGGTGGTGTGTTAGGCATATTAGGTGGTGGTGGAGTTGTTGGTTCAAGGCCAAATAAGCATAGTTATGGTAAAGTTCAGCTACTAATGGTGGTTCAAGGCAACCATTGTAATGGAGAAGCAGCAAGAGAAAAAAAAGATTAGAGAAGATAATGGCGTTAGCACTGATGTCATCGCTTAAGTCACATTCACCACCAATTATAGTTTTTCTTTTTTTTATTGGTTATTGTATTTTTCTTTTCATTTTTTTCTTTCTTTGCGTTTATTATTTATTTTTTGTTTTTCTCTTTTTTTTTGTTAACTTTAATTTTTCATTCTTACTATAGTTTCTTAGCTTTTAGTTATATATTAATGAATTGATAGCTAGTTAGGTAGTTTGGCTCAATTTGCTCACTATTGGCTCAATGCTAAGATTAATAATAATTGCTCAAGGAGTATATTGCACAGTGAGCACTATGCTTAAAATACATTTTGATCTACGTTTAAAAATATTTTAAAAAAAAACTAAGTGTATTTCTTATTCAGCAAGGTTATATGGTTTTATTAATAAAGTCAGTGTTCGAGTCATGTTAAAATAATATTTCTACTATAACAATTTAATTTTTTGATTAAGTTTTATCAAGAAAAAACTTACAAAAAGTTTAGATTCTTAATTTCTTACAAATGAATCCCTAAATCTCTTATAAAATTCAAATGTTTACAAGTTTTTGCCATGTGAAAAAAATTAACCCTAAGGTTTGATAATTTTTCTGTTAATATGAATATCAAACTCATTTATGTCATTGAGTTATTAGGGTATTTGGTCATGTTGTATTATGCTCTAGTTAGGGTTAATTTTCGTACTAAAAAACTAACATTTGAATTTTATATTTTCTTTTCATTTTGTATTTCCTAAATGACATATGATGTTTACTAATGATTCTATGGAATCGAGTCGATTTCAACAAATTATGGACTAATTAAAAATCTACTTTAATAAATAAAATAAAGAGATAATTAATTATGAATTCTTAAATTCCATTCTTAAGAAAAAAAAGAGGAAACCTTTTTTTAGTTACTCATAATTTAATTAATTCTCAATTAAACACTTTATCATATTACCTTCCACTATTATTGTTAATGTCATTTTAATTTTTTATATAATATTCATAATATAATATTTATTTATTTTATTTTCTTTTTATTCTTAAATCCGACCACCGCCACAGACCACCACTTCATGTATTTACACCCGACTATCACCACCACCTTATACATTCTCCACCGACCATTACCACCATCAATCTATGCCTCCACTGCCACCATAACGACATGCATCTACCACCACTACCTTATGCCGAGTCGGCTTAATAAATTCTAAACTAATTAGAATTCTACTTTAATAAATAAAATGAATCCAAAAGAGAAATTAAAAGTTATATAAAACTATCATTTACAAATATCATAAGCTATTTAAATTGTACTAAATTAAAAGTTTTGTATTTCCATAAAAGGGATATGTATTATTAGTATTATTATTATTATTTTATTGGAATAATAAAAAATAAAATAAGTAGTAAATCACAATCTATAATTTTTAAAAACAAATTCTCAACTCCAAAAAAATATATCTGGTAAGAAAATTGATTATCATATTATTTAAAGACAAAATACAATTTAATAGGTATACAGTGGGATGCAACTAGTTTGAATATATAATCTATAACTTTATTGATTATTCTTTTAATCCACCTAATACTTTTCTATCATTTTTCGGTTCTTTTTCTTTCTCACCTAGAAAAAGCAGTTCTTGACAAAAAAAACATATTGTGGGACCAATAAAAACGTTTAACATACTTTTAATAATCTCTCAATACATTATAAAAATTAATCTAAGCAAAATACCCATAAAATATTCTTAAACCAAGTCACTCACTTCTCATTAATGAAACAAAAAACTAAGTAGACAACCGTGATTCATCGAGTCGGCTCTAATTAATTTTTGATTAATTACAATTTTACTCTAATAAATAAAATGAAGGATTAATGTCCAAGAAAAACCTCAAATTAGAACTAATTCTCCGTGACCCCAACCATAATTTTTTGCCCTTAAAAGGCACCGTACATTTTGCTTTTTCCTTTTTTGCCCATAAAAAAATATCGTTTCATATTAAGGAAGCTTCCTAGAAATCAAATTTTGAGTTATGGGAAGTTTCCTAGAACTCAGATTTTGAGTTTTGTGAAGCTTCCATGACTCACTGTTTTTTAAAAAAGGCAGTGTCTTTTACGGGATAGTTGATAATGGTATAGGGGTTTATTGAGCATTAACCCTAAAATGAATCCAACAGTGAATAATATATAGTAAAAAAATTATCTTTAAATATAATATCATAAGTTTTTCAAAACTATACTAAAATCAACATTCATTACTCCAATAAAATTGCATATGTACTATTCTCTCATTAGAATACTATAATATATTCACAAGCAAACCTAATGTTATTTATTCTAACATATTAAGTTTATGAATTAATAAAAAACAAGTAGTAAAATATAATGTTTATTTATTTAAAACAAGATACTCAAATCCTAAAAACATGACCTAATAAAATAGATAATCATATTTTGAGGAAGAAAACAAAATACAATATATGAAACATGGGATACAACTAGCTCGAGTATTTAATCTATAACTTTATTGATTGTTCTATTAATCCACCTAATATTTCTTTACCTTTTTCCATTTTCTTTTTATTTGTCACCTAGAAGATACGAGATAAGCAATTCTCAACAAAAATGTTCACCCTGTGGGACCATTAACAACCCTTTTTGTTTGCCACATAGAAAAAATGAGATAAGTATTTCTCGACAAAGATGTTCACACTGTGGGACCAATAATACCATTCAAAATATCTCTCATGACGTGATAAAAAAACTAGCTAGTAAACACACATAGAACATCCTTAAACCATCCCAAAAAAAATATCACATATCCACCCTCACTCAGTTTTCTTAAAATCCTTAAACAACCCCAAAAAAGACACCACCTTCACTCGCTTCTCGAATAAAGATTCACAGAAAAACATTTGCAACGACCACCAAAAGAGACATCACCTTCACCTATCTCAGCCATGGACTTAAAACCAAATATTGACTACATTGGTGAGTCGAACCATGTCAGACGATAAACGCATGCCACACAACCATCTTCTTTATTGAAGCATAAATTCATGGTCGCAAGACACACACCGAAATGCGTCATGGAGTTGACGCCAATTCAACTATTGCCTTCAAATTGGCCATAGCTTAAATATCACCAATGATGATGTGGAGGACCTCATGGAATGTTTTGAGTTGGGGTTTGGCTTTAATTCAAAGATCTTTTTTGCGCTAGGTTTTTATTCTACTATAATTTTACAATACATTAAGAGTGTAGAAATCCGACTAAAAGGGAAGCTAATGAATGTATCGGAGATGGTTGTCCAAGTGCATCTTCGGTTATTGATAAATAGAATGCATATGCTATCTTTTTCATTAACTCTAGTAAACTTTTAATACAAGGCTGTATGTGTGAATTTTAATTAAATATTCCCTTAAATTACCTCTAAACTATTAACCATTTACTATTTTGGATCTCTACTTCAAATGTCTCTTTAAGTGGTCACTAAACTAATTCATTCTATAAAACTCCGAAAAAACTGGTTAGTTAAAGATTCATTTAAGAAATTTCAAAAGTTATGATTCCAAAATAAGAAATAGTCTATATTTCAAGGATCAGTAAGAGAAATTTTTCTTTATAACTTAGAATTTAATCAAGTTTACTTTTTAGAATGTTGTTTAATTATAAGTTGTCTCGTCAAACTAATTAATTTATTTGATTTAATATAATAGTTTTGAAGTTTTGAGACTCGCTATTTGAGAATAAATTATAAAGCTAATAATAAAATTCATTTTTCAATGAAAAAAATTATGTTTTTCGGTTGACGTTGTTTTATTTTAAATAATGGGTAGAGATCAATAGTTTGACTAAAAAAATAGGGATTAGTTTAATTGATTCTACATATTAATTTTTTTACTGACTTGTAAATTACTGGTCACCCAACTAAAAATTAAAAAGAAAAAAACCAAAAAGCTCTCCCATCCCCTCTTATTTATAGTGAAAACACTAAAACCAAAGCAAAAACCCAAATAAGGTTTGAAACTTAAAATCAACCCTCCCTCTATCTCTCTCTCTCCTCTCGCTCTCTCTTTTCTCTTTGTCGTACGAGAACAACAAAACCGCAGCCACCGTAGACCATTCCTCCACCATCTCTCCCGTATAAGCAAACTGCCTCCACCATCTCTCCCGCACAATCAAACCGCGAGCGTTGTGGACATTTCTCCACCATCTGAAACCCTCCCTCACAAGAAAACCGTTGTCATCGTGGAACATTCGCCACCAACACATGCAGAAGAAAACCTTTGTGGGCCTTCAGACCTGAAGAACCCAGAAATCCGCAGCCGCTTTGGACCATTCTCCGCCACCATCACGCCGCCTTGGTCCCCATTCTCTCTTCCACCCTCTTTCTTGTCTCACAGAATCCGCTCCCCTATATAAAAAAACCTGACGCCATTAATGGCTCTCTTCTACACCAGCAAACCTTCGCCATATCAGCACCACCATCACAACCAGATTTCACCTTCCCACCACCAAGTTAATCTGCACAACAAAAAAACGACACCGTTCATGGGCCATTCTACACCAAATCTCACTGTTTTTTTTTCAACGTTCACTGTTTCTTTTCTTTTTTGTTTTTATTATATTTTCTTTTTGTTTTTTGTTCCTATGCAAGCGAGTGTAAGGTTTTATCATGTTTCATTGTTTTTATTGATTTGAAAGTAAGGTACGACTCATTGATTTTGCAGGTAGGTGTACAATCCATTGTGTGTGAGGTGAAAGGATTCTTTTTTTCTGTTCCTATGCTTTGCGAGTGCGAAGGGATTCTTTCGCTTTTGCGGGGTACAGAACATTCGACCCTGCTAATTGGGACCATATTCTTTTTGTTTTTGTTTTCCTATGCAAATGTACGACGACTTGGGTACAACCAATTTGGCTTGGCTAATTGGGATAAATATCCGTTTGGAACACGTGGTGGAGATGGTGATGGAGATGGTTTCGTGGAGATGGTCTTATAACTTGGGTTAGGTACAGTCAAATGACGTTGACATAGATAAAAAGTCATAACGACCATCCTAGACTTTGGACAAAAGTTTAGGTTTATACCAAATGATATTAGGACTTATAATGCAAGTATATAAAGAATCCCTTTGTAAAAAACATAGTTACGTACTCTCTGAAAAACATGTACACACCTAAAAAAAATAACACATATATTTGTGGATTACAAAACAAAAATGCAACAAAAAAATAGTAATTTGAGTTATGGGAAAATTCTCAGAACTTATATTTTGAGTTTTGGAAATATTTTCATAACTTAAACTGCTCTTCATTTTGACTTAATTTTTATCTTCTTTGGATTTTTTTGTTTTTTTGTAATGTTTTTGAAGTAAAAAAAACTATATGTATCATAATATAAATTATATACGACATTTTTTTTATATTTTTTACATTTGATTTCTAGAAAACATTCTCAAAAATCAGCTTCTGAATTTTAAGAAATTTCCTAGATTTCAAAATGTTCTTCTTTTTTACTGTTTTTCTTTTATGTAATTATGACTACTTATATTATTAATCAAAGTCATTCTACTATTCAAATCGTAAATCTCTCATTTCTAAAATTATGGAAAAAAAAAATTACACTTATACAACTATTAAATGCTACTAAAAAGTTGTTGACATGTTGTTTAAGCAATATACTGGGTAGGATGTAAGGTTTGTTACTGCAGGTATCAAATAATTTATAAGTAAAAAAACTATTGAAAGATATAGAGAAGATCGACGGCGGCTGCTATGTTAATAAAAAAACAAAAATACTGTGTATTTTACACAAGGCGGGGTTTATTGAGAATTAAACCAAAATTAATACTCTAATTATAAGAATAGTACTGCTTCAAATCCAAACATACAACATATTCTGATACCACCATATCAATGGTATTATACACATAATCAATGACAAAAATAAGATTCGTAATCAAGTATACTAATATGTACACGAGAAGAGATATATTGTGACCTTGTAAGTCCTTAAGTTTATAATTTACAACATCATTCAATAACCAATATACGTAGCCAGATATCTTTTTTAGAAGCTACAACTCCAAGAGCTCATTTGCTCATTGTAGATTATGTAGGAAGAAGACACAGAATATTAGGTAACAGAATATATTCCATTTTATATACATGTGTATGAAAAAAATTCAATAAGCTTCCTTTATGAATAAATTATTGTTGCTAATATTAATTTTGCTAGCATATTTCACGCGTGGATTCTGGATTATTGACGCCATTTTTTTCATGCAAAAGTAGTAGATACACTCGTCTATCAAATTTTTCAAACAAACCCTTAATCCAAATAAGTGAAAATCATGCACAATTTATAAAATATAGAAAATGACTCAAGTATGAAATTATTTTAATGTGAAAAATTGCCTTCTTTATTTCCTCTTTACAAATCTAAAGATGTAACATGACTCTTATTCTACGCTCTTTTTATATCCGAGCTTTAAGAAAAGAAAGGTATATTAAAAAGGAAAATGGCATGTTAAAAAATAAAATGGTTTTAATATTATCTAAGATAATAGGCTATTACCTGAAACGTATCGATCCATTTGAATTTTCTGATTTTGTTTCCTGAAAAACTACTCTTAAACACATAATATTATTGAGAGTAATAGGAGAATTTAGTTAGCAAGGTTCAAATAGAAAAACCGGTGGATCTGGAACATCTATGATAAACCCTGGAAGCAACATCAAATTCTTAGTCATGATTAAAAACCTTTTCTTTTTGTTTATGCAAATAACAATTATATAGGTTGAACCAACTAGATATCTTTTTTTTGTTCCAAATGATAAACTAGATTAAAATAAGAGATATTAAAAAACTTAGTCAATACCCGAGAATGTCGTTTCTTCATTAATTAAAAGAGTTACTCGATTAGGAAGCGTGTTAGAACACGCGCCAAACATGTTGTTAGAGAGCATATTCTTAGAAAATCTGTCGGCTATTATTGAAATAAGAGTTAATCGCATTTCTTATATCATTATCATCATCAATCCATTCCCCATCATCTTTATAATACCTTACTATTTTATTATATTTTCTTCTTTCTCTAGTAGATGCATGAAAAAAATAGGTGTTCTTGTCTCTCCTCTTGATCCAAGAAATTCTAGCTCTGGAAGCCCAAAGATCTTCCTCATTTTTCCAAGCATACTCTATTTTTTTAACTCATCCCAAACATTAGTATTAGGGTGATTATATATGGTTTCAAGTTTCTCCATATAACAATCAATTATTTTCTTGTTATTATTAAAATATTTTTTACTCCAGGAGGTAAGAAGGATACTATATTTTTTTAACTTCATTGTAAGAAAATCTCTTTTATAACCCATTCTAAAATTATTACTTTTCCATACTCTTTTAATAATCTCAAGACATTCACCTTCCTCTGTTCAATAATTCTCAAAATGAAACCTTATGTCCCTATTAAATTTGTTTTTTCATATAAAGGACCTGTGGAGAATGATTTACCCCACAGCTGGGAGGCGAGCCACCCAAGTAGTACGATAAAGGTCATTCCAGATTCTATTACAAAAGGATCTATCAATAAAAGTCTTTATCATTTCACCATTAATTGGTTTGTTAGTCCAAGTATATTTTCCACCTTTAGTAATTATTGCTTCTAGTTTATTATGATTTTATAAAGACATTAAACTGAGTCATAGATTTCTTAAAGTTTTCATTTCCCCCTTTTTTATCAGAGTTAGTTCTAATTTTATTAAAGTCTCCAATCATGTTCCAATTTTTATTATACTTAGAGTTACAGGATTCAAAAAGTTCAAGACAAGCTTCTTTTTTTACTATCATAAGGAGAGCCATAAATAAAAGTATCGTAAACATCATTTTTTCCTTCCTTAATCAAACAATGAATGTAGTTGGGCGATTTACTAAGGATTTTTATATAAATTTCTTCTTTGATAAAAGGTGCCAAACCCCCCCCCCCCCCGGTTATACCTACAGGCTCAACGGTCTCTATAAGTTTCCTTTTAATAATATTTTCTAGCTTCTTAACAATAGAGAAATGATTTTTGGTTTCTAAAAAATATTACCTGAGTCTGGTATTTAGAGACAATACCAGTAAGGGTCTGGACTGTCAAGGTTCTGGCAATACCTTGACAGAAACAGGTTGTTTGTATCACTAGGTAGCTTGGGGTTGATGAAGGTCAACCCTGCAAACCTCTTGAGCCATATCATCTGAGCTTTCCAAGCCAACTGTATCCCTACATTCGACCATTTCGTTACCTCTTTAATTATCTCCTCAGATAGGACCTCTTCTGTAGTAATTGCAATAGAGATGCTACTCAGCTTTCTAGAGGCCCATAGGGTTTTTCGGCTCTTTACATTCACTTGTGTTGAACCATTACGTTTGACTTTCCTACTCTTGGCCTTGACCGACTATCTTCCTAGTGGATCTCTAAGTGTTAGTCTTAATAGCTTCTTTTTTAGATAAATGTTCCTTGAAAAGGTTGAGAGTGGTTGTATAAGAGGTTAATTTGTGGGGTATCGTGTGTTTATGGGTGGTGAAGGCATCATATATTTGAGTATAAGATTGAGGATGGCTTTGCTCTGAGAGATTAGGGTTGGTTGATTGGTTAGGTTTGAGAGGATTAAAGGATTGGGAATTGATTTCAGAGATGTTATGGGTTGAACGAGAGGGCGATGTTGTTTTATTATTGGGGCTATTATTACAAGATCCATTTTTGTTAACTGAATGGGAAAATAAAACATTTGGGATTTTAGTAGTTGGGTTTTGGCTTTCAAAGCTTCCAAATAAAATGTTAGTATCTTGGGCTGGTATGGTGTTTAATTTTTTTAGCATCTTCTGCCAATGTGGCAAGCTATTCTTCTTTTTCATTATAAGTGTTGTTTTCCAACTCTTTCTCTTTCTTCTCTCTATTAGACAAAAAACCCACTATACCATTAATGTCCTTTTTTCTCTCTCCCATTTTGTCCGACTCGTGTCCTTTCTTACCTCCACTACGCTTATTAGTACTGAATTAAAATATGGCGCTCGTACTATTAACGCCATTCTCAATGCCATTACTGAGTCCACCAGGGCGAGTAATAGATGAGTCCAATCGGGTTGAACTCGTGTTGTTACCAGTCGCCTTCTTCATTGAGTTGAGATTTTCCCCATTTTTGCTACTCTCAAGCGCTCTTGTACCATAAGGGTTTGAGTTGGGACACATGTTGAGATTTTGATCCACGCTCTGATTTTGGGTGAAACCCTAGGATTTTTGCATTTCAATTCTTCATGGCCATATATACCACAGCCATAGCAGACTTGGCCAATATTTTCATACCTAAATTTGATCCAGAAAGCTTTTGTTTCAGACATCCAATAGTTGATTCCCGAGATTAGTGAATTTGTGAGTTTCAAGTCGATTCTTGCTCTTGTGATTGATGAGTAATCAATGTCAATTGATTCAGGTAACTAAATCTTGTGTACTTTATCGAAATAGATTAGTAACATTTCTAGAAATTTGTGAGTGAGTAAGTTAGTAGGTACATATCGTCCCGATACAGTAAAGATAAGAACAGTAGGGTAGTCAACAATAAATAGAGAATGAGAAGAAGAAGAAGAAGAAGAAGAAGAAGAATAAAAAACAATAAATGATCATATAGGAAAAATATCTAAAAAGTCTCATGTAGTAATGTCAAAGAAATAATGCACACATACTCTTAATACACACATAATCAACAATCCATAAATTCAAGTCCAGATTAACTTTGCAATGCCAGAAGGAGAGGTCTTCAACTCAGTTTGTGTTAACAGCTACAGGGTGATCACAGGTCCTTATATATTATCCAATGGTCCACTCACCTATGCCCTAATTGTTCCATTTTTCCTCCACCTAGAAGCTAGGAATCCTAAGGTCTTTACGGTTATAATAGGGACGGTATAGTATATTTGGATAATGAAAAGTGAGCTTTTGGCTCTCTCCTCACATCCCATCAACGAATCTCCCTAGAGCTTGAGTTTCACTCAAAGATGTTTTCACTCAACCCAATCTTTTATGCTTTGATTTGCATCCCCCAAATAACATAAATAAAGCTTTTTATGATGATTACATAACAAATTCCACTTTTCCGGTTTAAATCTTTTCAATCTTTTTCATATTTTTTTCTAAGTTGGTTATACTCCCTTTTTGAGGTGAGATATCATACCACTTTTTCTCATATTTCAATTTCTTTTCAACTCTTTTTTTTTTCATTTACTTTTACCTTAACAAAGGGTTACAATAAAAACTCATCATTATCAATAATATGACAATTACAAAAAAATTCCAAATCCCCAATATTTCCCAATGATGAAATCCACCAACCCAAACTCAAGCTCTAAAACAACTTGTCTTAGGTTTACCATTCGAGTGCGGGTCATATGGATAAGTCCTATAAACTAAGGGGGTACGACTTGAAATGTGGTTAATAAAAGTCTTTAGAAAGGCTCAGAGGGAATAAGACGGATAACAATAATAATAAAAACAAAAGGGTGAGAAGGATAAAAAGGCTTCAAGTGGCTTCAATATGAAAGAACTGCCTTATTCACTTTTCTAACTACCAAATTTTGTAACTTTTTCACTATTAGTTCATAGATAAGCGAGGTTTCAACTAATTTCAAACCTCACGTTCTACACACCGATTAACCTCCCTAAGATCCAACTTGACACTTCTTACACATTTCTTATTAATCTTCCCTATCTTTTACTTCTTCTGTCCATGCATGTATACTATACATATTTGTGACACTGTTCAACAACATACTACTTACTATCATTGATCTAATTAAAACATGCTCAATAGGTACACTCACCATATCCTATGCCAATTCTAACCCTAAAAATTTTAAATTTTATGCAAAAACAAAAAGGAAGATGAGGAAAATGAATCTCCACCCCCAACTCAAAAGTGAGTCGTGTTCCACGACTTGAAAAAGACTCAATAAAGAAAAAACATTTAAACTAAACTAAACTAATGCATATAAGTAATTAAGGAGAAGGATTGGAAGGTGGTACCTTTCCATAAATCATCTTTTGCCATTCCTCTTCTAAAGGAGAATCGTTATCTATATCCAATATATCAGTAATCTTGTTTATGATGTAGTTCATCCTCAGAATTTCCATCCATCAGGAGTTATAATTGTACTCTAATCTTTTGACTTTGTCCATCAATGTTACTGCCCATGCTGGTGGTGTAGATACACTTTCTGATTTGTCATTCATATTTAAATATGAACATTGATCTTGGATTGGTGTCTTTGCTTTAGGCTTGACTATTACCCTCTTTCTCTTGTTAATTCTTCGTAGGGGTTGTGCTTTTACCTCGATATTTGGCTTCTTTATACTTGGCTCATCAAGATTGATGGGCTTCTCTTTTGTTGTTCCAAGTAAATTCTTTTTCTTTCCTAAGATGTAACACCTCCTCTTGTAATCCATAACATGCATTCTGTTAGCCATCTTTGTTTAACCCACAACTCAAGATGCAACAAGTATGGAATAAAGTTATAAAAGCTTGGTGTGGCTTGAGGTTGATGATTGGATGAAGGATTATCAATAGCAGAGGAAGGAATAATTTACTTGTGGTAGAAGAAATCTTGATAACTTGATGATCTTTGGTGTTTTGTGGTGTTATGTAGTGGATTTGATGAAGATTGTATGTGTATGTAGGATGGAGGAAAGATTTGATGATGTTGTTGTGTTTGTTTGAAGGTTTGATCAAGATTAAAAGTGTATTTATAGGGTTTGGGTCTAAAAAATTTGTGTTAGGAAGGTTGAAAAGGCTAGGTTTAAGTCTTGTAAGGTAAGAATCCTTTAAGGAATCAAATTCCCTCTTCAAACCGCCTCCCTGCGGTGTACCGCTGCTTTCCTGCAGTGTACCGCAGGTGACGTCATTGATATCTCCCCATTTGTGATGATTTAATCTTACTTGTAGACATCATTTTAGGTGTTTTAGGAAAGATAATACTCGGTTTTTATTAGTATTATTGTATTTTCCTATTTCTTGTCTTGATTTGATGATTTATTGTTTTAAAAGCATATTTGGTTCAATTGTTTGTTAATTGTGAAGCTTTAAAGATATGTGTTAAGTAATTAGATGTCAAGTCAGTTCCAAGAGATAAGAAAAGAAGATAATGATGGAAATTGGAGATTAAGGAAGGAAAAGATAAGTATGGAAAGATAAAGTTACCAAATAAATATAAATTCCAGCACCTACGTCCATTAAAGTTATTATAACTTAAGATTGGCTGGGAATTTGGAAGAATGATCTGAAGCAAAGCTGTAGAGCTTTCCGAGACGATAAGGTTCGATATAAAGAACGCATCTATCGGATCTGTATTAAAGAAGTTACGGCCAAAACAAAATAGCAACAGTTTATTAACTTTCCTATATTTTAGGGTTACGAATTTGAGTTGGACTAGGAGTCAATTACTTGTCTTCCACTTCAAGAAAACGTGTTAAGGCTTCCTAGACTCCTATAAATACACCCTTAAACTATTGTAAACATGTACTTGCCTCCCATAATCATTCCTTAAGTTTTATTCATTATTAGAGATCATTTAAGAGAGCAAGTTGACAGTATGTATCTTTCTTTTAGTTTATTTCTTTCTAGTATGAACTAATTTACCCATAGGTTGAGTTTTGCATATGTATAATCTACGAATTCTATTTTCTTCTATCTATGTTTCTTTGGGAGAAGTATTTTAAATTGATTCTAGTTGTTTAACCATATATTTGTTTTATGTGCTTTGATTTATTGTCTGTCTTAAACCTGATCAATTTAGGGTTGTGCTAATAGTAGTTAGGTGGTCACCCGAAAGGGGTGTCTAATTATTGAAACACCTAGTGTGCGGTAGTGATCCTGACGGGCTTGCCTAATTAGATAATCATTAGGGTTTGATTTAATCACCAATCATCATTAGAAGTCCAGTCTCATTTAGAAACCTAGTGGCATAGGGAGCACCCAATTTAAGTCCCCTCGTGATTTTGAGGTCGCCACCCTAATCCACCCTAACGTGGGTAGGGAGGAATTGAGAATCCTGACTACTTATCAAATAGATATTGTCACCCTTATCAACTAGTAGAAGAAATAGAAGGATTAGTGCATACGAGCAAAACCTAAGCTATATCTCATTTTTATTCTCTCATATTTATTTTATTGTCTTTCAATTTATTTAGTTAATCATTACTCTCTCTGTCAATCATATTTATTTCCTATCTTTTAGTCATTAATTGCTACTCTAATTTATTTACCCATAAGCATAACACACTTAAGTCTCTGAGGAACGAATATTCTTATCATTCGTCATGTAAAACTTGCAATACCGTGTTAAGTATAGGGTGTTTATTGCTTTATTTTATCTCTTATTTTATCACACCCTAGGTGACACCAGTCATGCACCTGTGGCACGGTCTTGCACATTTCACAGTGGGCTCTCAGCGTTGACCCTAATTTCGTTAACCATGGTGACGCTTTTCGTGTTGGCGCGGTGTATCGCATGAATGTTATGACTTGGACCGTGCCACCGTCACGCACATGTGACAACACGGTTTATTTTGTTTCTTTTCGTAACCGAACTGAAATTCCTAAACCGTTGTAATGGTTTTCCTTACTGCGGTGCACCGTGGCTCCTCTACGGTGTACCACATGAACTCTCTGGATGACAACGTGGAACGCGTTAGCGCGTGTGACGACACGGTTTTCGCCACTTGGTCTCGCATGTGTACCTAATTCATCACACCGTTGTCATGGTTTTGTGGGGTGCGGTGTACCGCACCTAGCTGCTGACTTGCACAAATTTTCCTTCTTTTGACCCCAACTCGTTTCTTGCACACTAACACACTACATTTCTCTCCTATTAGCTTGTAAACATATTAAAATTATACACTACAAAGCATAAAACTAACTAAAAAGTAATTTAAACAAGGGATGTCTCCCAATAGCACTTTTAAGCTTATTTGATTATATCGCGTTTTCTTCCCTTGGAATTTATTATATTTCTTTTTTAAAGATTTTGCACATTAAATTGTTTGTTTTTAGTGAAAAGTTTGTAGGTCTATGAATTAGATGGAGCACCAAGAAAATGAGAGGAATCGAGAATTAAAGTCTTAGATCGTGTGTAGAAGTCAAAGGCGCGAAAAGATGATTCGAAGAATTAACTAGAGGAGAGTGAAATCTGGAAGGCTGTTACAAAACACTATTTTTGAGCCACTTAGCCACCAATTTAGCTTTAGAGTCGTGAAATAAGGAAGTTGCATCTTTGAGTCAGAAAGCTTTTGCAAGTTGATCATAGTGATTCTGAGTCTGGACGCAAAAGTTAAATCTGTTTTAGTAACAGCTGCACATCAATTACACGATTTCATTTAAGGATTGGGCTTTTATTTCATTTAACCTATTTTTCTTAAGTAAAAAAATCCCAATCAAAATTCTCCACTATATAAAGGCCTTTAGACTTCAATTTTTAGACACAACCCAATTTACACAAGTCATAAGAGCTGGAGAAAGTCATCTTCTCCAAATCACAGCCAAACCCAAATCCTTAATTAGGTTCTTTCATCTTTTATTTATGTAATCAAACATGAGTTCTTTTTATTTTAATTTAGTTTTTCTGTCCGTTATGAGCTAATTTCACTTTGTATTGAGAATCGCATATTTGGTAGAACCCAAACTTGATTAATTTATGTGTTTCCAATTTGGGATTTAAGTATATAAATTGAATTTTTTATTTTGTGGTGGCTTTTGATTCTTGAATTATTATCTTTGGAGTCATGAACTTAGGGTAATTTTTAGTATCTAGGTTGTTCACCATAGTGGCGTAATGATCACCTTGACGGGGGGTTTAGATACAGACCTAGATAATTGTCGTTGGTATTCGTCAATGACCTTGACAGGCTTGACTAACCAATAGCCAATAAGGTAAAGAACTTGAACCATCTGAAAGTAGTTGTAATCATCCTGACGGATGTATAATACCGTAGGAGACCTCCTAATTCCACCCTGACGGGGATTAGGAGATTTTAGAATCCCGACTAGCACAGTTTTAGCAATTCATCCCTTAACAGAAAACATTAATTAAGAAGGTTTAGGTGAAACCGTTGCGTGACTCAAGTACTACTTCTTCTCTTGCGTATAGCCTACTTATTTGCATTATTTTCATTTCAGATTAATTAATTTAGCATTTAATTTATTTGCCTTTTAGTTTTAGAAAACCAAAACAAACATTATATCATTTACTTTTCTGTACTTGCAACTAATCCACTGTTTGATCCACATCTGAGTTGTACATATTCCGTCCCTGCGAACGAATCCCGATTTATCGGTTTATTACTTGGACAACCGTACACTTGAGGTTTGTGAGTCCTCAACTTTAGCACATTATTTTATAACACACCTGGACCCACCAATATTATATATAGTTTCTTCATTGGTTCAATGACTCCTGCCTGTAGGAGTTGTTCACGAATTCTTGCTTTTGGTCTACCGTCATCTGAATCAAGAGCAACCACTTCTTTGGCTAAATTGTCATATACATCTTGTGATTCAAGTGCTAAGGTTGTTGTTAAGGTATCATTAGCTTAATTCATTGAAAATTTCTTGCGTAATTTTGCTCATGACATCTATTTTAAAGCATTCGTCTTTCGTATCTGGATATTTCATATCCTTAAACATATTGAATCTCACTTGTTCATCTCGGACTCTCATGATCAATTCACCATTATCAACATCTATTAGTGTACGCCCCGTGGCAAGAATGGCCTACCCAAGATGATGGGGACATTCTTATCCGCGTCGTAGTCAAGAATAATAAATCACAAGAAAATATAAAACTATCAGCTTTAACTAAAACATCTTCAATTTTACCTACTTGTTGGGAAAGAGAGCGATCCACCATTTGCAATACCACTGAAGTAGGTACCATCTCTCTTATGTTGAGCTTCTCGAACAGGGACTTTGGCATGATATTGATATTCACGCTTAAATCACATAAAGCTTTATCGGTCCATCTTTTGCCAATCGTAATGGGGATTGTGAATCTTCCGAGATATTGTAACTTGGGTGGCAACTTGCTTTGACATATAGCACTACACTCCTCAGGTAATCCAATCATCTACCCAATTTCTAAACTTCGTTTGTTAGAAAGTATGTCCTTCATAAATTTACTATATTTTGGCAATCTCTTGAGAGCTTCTACAAACGGTATGTTGATATCTAATTTTATCACCATGTCAAGGAAATTCTTGAATTCTTTTTCATTGGTCTCGTTTTTTATACGTGATGGGAATGGTGGAGGAGGACGTTTGTTGTTTACCACTGAGCTTTTCTTCTTTTGTGGTGTCTTCTCCGTAGAGACACTCTTAGGTTCGCTTACCTCATCTATTTTATCTTCAAATGTTTCTTCAACCACCTCTTTAGGAATAAGGGTTGGTTATTTTGGTTGTTCTGTTTCTTCCACTCTGGGTGGGGGTAATTTTTTTTCACTTCTTAATTCAACAGCATGACAATCATCATCTTGAGAGTTTATAATATCGCTTGGAAGTTTCCCTTTTTGCCAGATTTATAATGAACTGGCAATTTGTGACAATTGATTCTCGAGTTGCGTTATAACCCTCTCTTGTTCTTTAAATCTTTGTTAACTCATCTTCATGCTTTCCTTCATATTATCCATGAATTTATCTTGACTTTGTTCCAAACTGTTACTTGAAGGTTGGGGTGAAGGTTGATCATATGTGGCTTTTTGTGTTGAATATGACTTGTAATGTAGATCTTGAACTCCATACTTTGGCATTTGTTGATAAATTAGTTGTGGTTGAGCTTGATGATAATAATATTAAGGTCGAGTTGGATAACAGTCACCTTGATTTTTGATCCAATTCTGATTTTGTTGGGAGTAATAATTAGCGTGATTTCCTGGAGTATGATAATTTCCATTCAAAATAAAGGACTTTTTGATGAAATACTGGTGGTCCTTAGTGTGTTCTAAAATAAATGCAAAAGATAATCGAACCACAACCGCAAGTGTACGGTTGTCCCAAGTAGTATAACTGATAATACAGATTCGTTCCAAGGACGGGATGGTTGATCATAATGTCTAACAAATAGTTATTGATGCACTTATGAAAATAAAAGATAATAATATGTTTGTTTGGTTTTTGTGATTAAATCTAATGAATGAAAGACAATTAAATGCAAATAAAAGCTAAGACGCAAGTAGAATGATGTAAAACGCAATATGAGATGGAGCACTTGAGAACGCAAGGATCCTCCCTATCCTATTTCTTAACTTATGTTGTTTAAGGGCTAAATTAGTCAATTACAATGGTCAGGATTCTAATTTCCTTATACCCCCGTCAGGGTGGACTATAAGGCGATCCTAAAGTGTCACTAGTCCCGTCAGGGTAAATATGATCCACCGTTGGATGATTAAGTTTTATTACCTCATTGGCCCTAGGATTAGCTAAGTTCGTCAGAATCAATAGCTTCCATCCTAGATTAAATAAATGGTTTTGCACCTAAACCCTCCGTCAGGATGATCCAATCGCCACTAATTGGAATAGCCTAGATACTAACACCTGTTCCTAGTTCATGACGCTAAAAACAGTAAACATTCGCAATTTATCGAAAAGAGTAAAAGCCCTAATTTAGTTTAATTCAATAAAAACCCAAATTCAACATTCGTTAATTAATAAGATTGAGATTCACCCATTGTTTGTTCTCAAGCACTATGAAAAGCTTAGCTCATATTAAAATGAAATACGAAATTAAATGTAAAGGAATTCATATTGTTTACAAAATTAAAAGATAAGAAAAACCTAATTTCCGGAATCGGAATGACTACGAAAGGAGATATAGACTCTCTCCAGCTCTTGTAGCTTCTTCTCCTTCCTTCAGTTGCTTCTCTCTGGTGTTTTTAATCTTGCAGAATGTGAATTGTTCTTAAAATAGAAGTCCAGACCTCGTTTTATATGTGCAAATTCGGACTTGGACCTAGGCTTTTAATTAAATGAAATATAAAAGGCCCAAGTCCACTAACTTAGCCCAAAATCCCGTAACTGCTGATATGCCTTCACTAAAACGGCTTTTCCCGATGCGTTATGACTCCGATTGACCTCATTCCAGTTGCTAAAGTTCCGTAACTCGATAAGGAATGTTTTCTCTTCAAAGGTCAGCGGCTAAATCATCGCTTAAGCACCTCGAAATCAGCAATCTATGGCCTGGAAAATGGATTTTCAGCTCTAAAAATAATATCTTCGGGATTTATCTTTAAGTCTTGACTCTATCTCTTGATCTTTTGACTTTCTCCTTGGATTCCTCTTCTAGCTAACATCTAAAACCTGTAAACTTTACACTAAAAATACCAATATTACGCGCAAAAGCTTAATAAATCAAAAATGCTAAAATTAAAAGAGGAAAATCAGATTATTGCATATTTAGTCCAAAAGTCTATCAAATTGATTAAATAAACACCAAAAATGATGTCTCCTAAGGGTCGAAAATAAGAACAATTAAGGAGACATCAAGACCCCCAACTCAAACCTTTGTCGTCCCGACAAAGCAAAACAAAACAAAACAAGGGGTAGAAGTAAACGCAAGAACAAATATAAGCTAGCAAATAAACCTAAAGCAATTCTTAAGATAAATCTCATATAGCAAACTCTAAGAACTAACATATACATACATTAATCATGCAACATCAAATATAAATAATCTCAATCATAAAATTAAAGTTGCAATGCTTGAAGGTTACACTTGTACTCATCTCTGTATGATGGCTATAGGGTGGTCATTAATCCTACCTTGCTTTGAACGTTCCACATAGAGTATTCCCTATCAACAGAATCATAAATTCACTATGCACTTAGGAATCACGAGGTCTTTACGGTTTTAATAATGGCTTAAGGACGGTATGGATGTATATTTGGTAAATTTGAAGTGAGCTTTTGGCTCTCTCCTCACTTACCATCAACAATGTCCTCGAACTTGAGTTTACGCTCAAAATTGTTCTCACTCACCCATTTGACGTGCTAGTGTTGCGTCCCCAATGTCAACCCAATATAAACTAAGATGATTTTTCAGAATATTCCACTTTGCTGGTTTATTTTATTCTTTCTTTCTTTTTATTTTCTTTTTCATTTCTTTTCTCTTTTTTTGTACAAGATACCCATGACCATCATTTTGATGTGAAAAGTCATGTCTCTTATAATTTTCTTTTTCTTTATTCTGTTTTTTTTTTCTTTTTCAAATCTCGGCAAAGGGTTACAAATAATAATATCATCTACATTTTTGTGCCTCAATACAAACACATATAATCCCTTCCCAATGTAATTTCCCAAATGTGGACCCTCCACCCCAAACTCAAGCTCGAGACAAGTCTCAGGGTTGTGATTCAAGTGCGGGTCATTTGGTCATGCCTAATAATCTAAAGGATAATGGGCTTATGTCGTGGCTACAAAAGAAAAGGCTTAAGGCTCAAAATTGGGATAAGACGGATAAAATTAATATAAGGGATAGCAAGCTAAAAAGGTTTCAAATGGCTAACAAAGAACTGCCCCTATCATTTTCCTAAGTACATAGCTTGTCTTTAGTTCATATTTAGGTGGGTTCTCTACTAATTAGGATTTCACATTCTACACACCAAACATATTCCTTAAGTACAAGCTTACTTCATTTGCATTGTTCATTAATTTTTCCTATCAATTACCTATGTTCGCATGCAATTGTAAGTGCGTTTTATGTTATTCCCTAAAGTCCACTATTTACTATCATAGATTCATCAAAAGTATGCTTAAAGGAACATTTAAAATCTTCTATAGTCAAACGCAACTCCAAAAATTATTTTATTGAAAGCAAATAAAACACATAACACATAAAAACTGGGATGAGGCAACGAACCCCACCCCAAACTCAAAAATGAGTCGTGTCCCCACGACTCGAAAAAGACTCAACGCAATAAAAATAAACTAAACTAACTAAAACGCGGAAGGGATAGAAAACGTATCTTAACCAGCGCGAGGCTGGTTATCGGTGTTGCGTCCATGAACTTTCTCTTGCGTAAGTATATCATAGGTGGCGTGTTGAATTGTGCTCACCCCCATTAACATGTTTCGGAGAAGTTCTAACTCTTTTGTAACGTTTCCCAAAGACGCAATCATCTTCACTTGGTTCTCTTCTAACACCTTCACTTTCGCTTCCAACTCATTGGTGGTATACATCTTCTTCTTTGGAGGAGCTCTAGGATTTCTTGTTGCTTTTACCACCTCATCATGAATATTCTTGATCAACGCTAAACCCATACTCTCACCCACTACAACACGATCGATCTCTGCGTCTTTACGCGGAACCTTTGCGTCTAAGCACAAAGTAGTGATGGTACAAGGAAATTTGAGATTTTGTTGTGAAGTAGGAATTCGAGAAAATTCCATGATGGTATCATATATCACACGAGCAACATCTATAGGTTTCTCCTCAATAATACAGTTAATGAACAAAAGATGCTCCTTCTTCACTTCCGATATGTGTTTAACTCCGAAGAAGGTAGGGATTATGAAACGTGACCAAATATTAGCACATGGTAGCAAATTACTACTATACATCTGTCCAGGATATCTCTCCCCTTCGGGAATCGGGAAGGCCCCCTCAACAAGCACTTTCCCCCATAGGGATTCATAATCAAACGAAGGTTCTTTTAGAAACTCTTGAAACAGACATATTCCGGAAAATTCGGGTAATTTCAATGTTTTACGAATAAGCTCAACGGAGAAAGGAACTACCTTTTTGCGAATAATAACAGCTTCTTTTGAGAAGGCGATTCCTTCATAAAAATCTCGCACCAAGGTAGGAATATACTCAAGCTTCCTTTCTCTCAATTAATTTAAACCCAGTATATCACAAGTTAGACCATAATATTTATAAGCACTAGTCATAATACCCTTAGGAAGATTCATCTCTTCTCCAAATTTCAAAAATTGAATTCTGTCACGAACCTGAGTATCCCATGGAACGAAGACTCTTTTAGGCTTTTGAGCCCAAGCTTTCCTACGCGGAGGTTTCGGTTGTTGCACAGGTTCTTCGGGAACTTCTTGTTCAGTTTCTTCCTCAATCTCTTCTTCAACTTCTTCCTCACTTTCTTCATCACTCTCATCAATTAACCTACTCTTTTTCGGATTAGCCTTACTTGGATTCTCTTTTCGTTTCGGAGCAATTGGATTTTGGACAGTCTTTTTGGATCGCGAATCCGGAATCTCAATTGCTTGGTCTAGGCTAGCTCCAACATTGTTCCTGTTTCTTGGTATGTTTCTTCGATAGTTGCACATGGAATCGGTTCTGTTAGTCATCTCTTTTCACCCCAAACTCAAAACTTCAAATAGAGAAAAAGCTAGAGAAAAGCTTTGAAATTTGATGTTTTGAGGCTTAAAATTTGAAGGATTAGGTGGAATATGAGATGGGTTAAGGTTATTTGAGAGGGATTGTGGAAGAATTGGGTTTAATTTCAAGGTTAGGAAGAGGAAATTTTTGGAGAAAATATGAAATTTGATGATGTTTTGGAGAAGCTATGAGTTGATTTTGTGTTTTTGTGATGATAGAAGGCTTGATTTGATGATTTTATACTTGTTTGTTGATGATTTTCGGAGTAGGTGGAGGCAAGGATTCGGATTATAAGGTTTGGCTTGGAAAAGAGGCAAAAAGCTAGGTTAAAACAACTCAAAACCGCCTCTCGCAACAGCTGGCCGGCTAGCCGGCGGATTCGACGGCATGCCGGTCGCTAGGGCGGCGAAAAAATAATTACTAAATTCGACTTCTTCTTTTTTTTTTCTTTTTTTTTCTTTTTTTTTTTTACCTCAAAACGCAAGTATATTGCGTCGTCGCTGACGCAGTGATCAGAACTCTTGACATTCTTGGCCGGCTAGCCGGCGGATTCGCCGGCATGCCGAAGGAATGTCGATGGCGCATTTCGAGACGCAGCAACCTTGCGTCGTCGCTGACGCAAGGACCAGAACCTTTCCTCCAGTTGGCCGGCTAGCCGGTCAGTGACCGGTATGCCGGTGGATTCTCGCTGGCGCGAATGGTGACGCAGCAACGCTGCGTCATCGCTGACGTAGTGGTCAGAGAGTTGGGGTCCTTCAGCTCGTTTGGCCGGTATGCCGGCCAGCTCGCCGGCTAGCCGGTCAAACCTGCTGTGGACTTCAAATTTTTTCGTTTTTCTCCTCGTTTTGACCCCAAAATCATGACCATTATACCCCTGAAATCATCAAAAACAAACACCCTTCCTCATTTCTTAAAGAATAAAAACTAAAATCAACGAAAACTTAACTAATTTACACTACGGAAATTGAAATACTTAAACTAATATACAAGAAATTGGCTTTTGTTTAACGTTGTTAAGCTCGACGGGTTACCTCACACTTAAGGAGCCTCCATGAGGTACATGACCTCTCCGGGATGTGGGTCTTTTGCACGATCGGTGTCTTCACCTCTATGATATATCTTTAAACGATGACCGTTCACCATGAATGTACGGTTTTCAAGTGGATGTTCTATCTCTATAGCTCCATGAAGTGTAACCTTGGTTACAATGTAAGGACCCGACCATTTCGATCTTAATTTCCCCGGCTAATTACTGAACTTTGAATTATATTTCAACACTCTTTGTCCCACTACAAAGTTCTTCTCTTGAATCCGATTATCATGCCATCTCTTGGTATTTTCTTTATAAAGCTTAGCATTTTCATAAGCATGTAATCGAAATTCATCAAGCTCATTAAGTTTCATCATTCGATTTTGACCAGCTAGTGTAGGATCTAAATTTAACTTCGCAATAGCCCAATAGGCACCCATTTCAAGTTCAAGAGGTAAGTGACAAGCCTTACCATATACCATTCGATACGGAGAAGCACCTACTGGAGTTTTGAAAGCAGTACGATAGGCCCATAGCGCATCATCTAATTTCATAGACCAATCTTTTCTAGTAGGACCAACGGTTTTCTCTAAGATAGATTTTACCTCACGATTTGATACTTCGGCTTGACCATTGGCTTGTGGATGATAAGCAGTAGATACACGATGTCTCACTCCATATTTTTCTAGAACCGTCTTCAAATACTTATTAACGAAATGAGTACCTCCATCGCTAATAATTACCCTTGGAGTGCCATGTCTAGTGAAAATATGCGATTTTAAGAACTTGATCACCACGCGTGAATCATTAGTTGGCAAAGCCACAGCTTCCACCCACTTAGACACGTAATCAACAGCTAACAAGATGTAGAGGTTACCATTTGAAGGAACGAAAGGACCCATAAAATCTATACCCCAAACATCGAATATTTCAACTTCTAACACATTGTTACGTGGCATCTCATCCCTCTTGGATATGTTTTCGGTAAATTGGCATCTAGTACATCTTTTCGTATATTCATGACAATCTTTTATAATAGAAGGCCAACAAAAAGCAGATTGTAATACCTTAGCAGCAGTTCGATCTCCTTTGAAATGTCCGCCATAAGGTGAATCGTGACACCCAGCTATAATCGCTTCAATTTCTTCCTTGGCTACACATCATCTTACCATTTGATCAGCACATACTTTGTAGAGGAAAGGATCCTCCCAAAAGAACTGTCTTGCACGATGAGCTAATCTTTTTCTCTCTTGATAAGTTGAACCTTCAGGAAAGGAACCACTCACCACTAAATTCGCAATATCCGCATACCAAGGAGCTTCATAATCACGAACAACTAATAAGCTTTCATCCGGAAATTCTTCTCTAACTGCTTCAGTACCACTATTCAACTCTGAACCTTCTAACCGTGATAGATGATCCGCAACCTGATTCTCACACCCTTTTCTATCCTTGATCTCTAAATCAAATTCTTAAAGCAATAACACCCATCTGATTAACCTCGGTTTAGCATCCTTCTTCTTTATAAGATATCGAATCGCTGAATGATCTGTATAAACAATAACTTTCGCTCCAAGAAGATAAGAGCGAAATTTATCGAATGAATACACAACCGCTAGCAACTCCTTTTCTGTAACTGTATAATTCACTTGAGCACCATTAAAAGTTTTACTAGCATAATAAATCGAATGAAAAACTTTCTCTTTTCTTTGTCCTAATACAGCTCCCATACACAAATCACTCGCATCACACATAACCTGAAACGGTAAATTCCAATCTGGAGGTAATACTATAGGAGCAGAAATAAGCTTTTCTTTGATTGCTTTGAAGGCCGCTAAGCAAGCTTCATCAAAAAGGAATTTGGAGTCCTTTTCAAGTAAGTTGCATAACGGTTTAGCAATCTTAGAAAAATCTTTGATAAATCGCCTATAAAAGCCAGCATGGCCAAGAAAACTTCTTACCCCTTTAACAGAAACAGGAGGGGGAAGAGTTTTAATTACCTCAATCTTCGCTCTATCGACTTCCAACCCAGCACTTGAAACCTTGTGACCTAGAACAATACCTTCTCGAACCATGAAATGACACTTCTCCCAGTTTAAAACCAAATCTGTTTCTTTGCATCTGATTAACACTTTCTCCAAATTATCCAAGCACTTATCAAAATCATCACCAAATACAGAGAAATCATCCATAAACACTTCGAGAAAGTTATCGATCATATCCCAGAAGATGGCCATCATGCATCTTTGAAAGGTAGCAGGAGCATTACACAACCCAAATGGCATTCTGCGATATGCAAAAGTACCAAAGGGGCATGTAAATGTTGTCTTATGTTGATCTTCCGGAGCCACGTAAATTTGATTATACCCAGAATAACCATCCAAGAAGCAATAATACTCTCTTCCGGCTAATTTGTCTAACATTTGATCAATGAAGGGCAAAGGGAAATGATCTTTTCTGGTGGCCTTGTTCAGCTTTCTGTAATCCATGCAAACTCTCCATCCAACTACCGTTCTTGAAGGAATTGCTTCATTTTTATCATTAAAAACTGTTGTCATTCCTCCTTTCTTCGGTACACACTGAACCGGGCTCACCCATTCACTACTCGAAATGGGATAAATAATCCCCGCATCTAAAAGCTTGATCACCTCTTTCTTCACTACATCCTTCATAGCGGGCATTAATCTTCTTTGACATTCAACTGAGCGTGCGTTAACATCTTCAAGTATAATTTTGTGTTGACAATAGGATGGACTAATGCCTTTGATGTCAGCAATTGTCCAACCTATTGCTTCTTTGTTGGCTCTTAACACACGCAACAGTTTATCTTCTTGAGGACCTGTTAAATTAGCTGAAACAATAACAGGTAGAGTTTCATTAGTACCTAAATACGCATACCTCAAGTTTGCTGGTAACGGTTTTTTCTTCCAATTCCGGAGGAGATTCAATTGAAGGCTTCTTTTTAGGAATAATCTCCCTCGGTTCTCTCACAGGTTCATAGGCAAGACGCCTATACTTTGGATTTTCAGAATTGAGAGCTGCCACTGTTTCGGCAAGCTCTTCCATCATCTCGGGCAAGTCTAATGTTAAAGCAGCGTGCAAAATGTCATCAAAATTTAAACAATTAAATACCTCTTGCGATGCTTGCTCAACTACATCCATTCTGAAGCAATCTTCCTGAGAATCTGGGAATTTCATAGCTCGAAATACATTGAATTTGACTTCCTCATCTTGTATCCTCATCGTTAATTCGCTATTCTCTACATCGATCAATGTACGCCCTGTAGCGAGGAATGGTCTACCCAAAATAATGAGGACATTTCTATCTGCATCGTACTCAAGTATTACGAAATCAACGGGAAATATAAGTGTACCTGCCTTAACGAGGACATCCTCAATGCGGCCTTCAGGATGTGCAAGAGACCTGTCCGCCATTTGCAAGACCATAGAAGTGGGTCTTGCTTCTCCAATTTTAAGTTTATCAAAGATCGATTTGGGCATCAAATTGATGCTTGCCCCCAAATCGCATAGCGCTTTTCCTTTCCACTCTTCTCCAATCGATATTGGAATCGTGAAACTCCCCGGATCAACTAACTTCGGAGGTAATTTACTTTGGCAAATCGCACTACACTCTTCAGGAAGACCAATCATCTCATTATCGCAGTAAGGCCTTTTGTTAGTGAGGGCCCTCTTCAAAAACTTCGTATACTTAGGAATATCTCGAATCGCCTCTATTAACGGAATATTAATACTTAGACCCTTCACTCTATTAAAGAATTTCTGAAAATCACCCAAATCACCCTTTTTCTGAACTCTAGATGGAAATGGTGGTGGAGGGCGATTACTCACAATATCAGCTTTCTTCTTCGGAATCTCACTTGGCCTCACTATTTCTTCAACCTCACTATCTTTCTCATTCTCTTTTTCTTTCTCACCCACTTCCTTTTCTTTTCTTGGAACTTCTTTCTCTTTCATAACGGGAAAAGGAGGTGGAGGAAGGTTTTTACCACTTCGTAATGTAACGGCTTTGCAATCTTCACGTTGCATTGGATTCTCAGTATCGCTTGGAAGTTGTCCTTGTGGACGTTGATTCAGTTGTTTATTAATTTGACTTAGCTGATTCTGGAATAACTTCATATTTGCTTCGGCTGCATCTTGACGTTTCATAGCTTGTGTCTGAAGAGCAATTAAACTTTCAACTGTTTTCTGAAGGGTAACTACTCCTTCTTGTTGAAGGGCAGGTAAGGCTTTCTGGTTCAAATTTTCATCATAAGTATTCTGAGGAACTTGTCTTTGTACATAATTGCCCTGATTCTGTCCGCCTTGATAATTGTTGTGTGGTCTTGGGTTATAGTTGTTACCTTGGGGACGCGGCTGATACGCATATGTAGGATTGGCTGCCCCATTAGGATTTGAGTATTGAAACCCAGGTTGGTTTCTGTTAGGCTGATATCCATTACCACTTGAATTGAAATTACCTCTGTTGGACATAAACATCAATGATTCTTGATTATTCGGACAATTTTCCTCATCATGATCATCAACTCTACAAATCAAACACATATAAACCTCTTGTGCAGCATGCACAGCTACTTTCTTACCCGAAAATCCTTCTTTTACAGCTAAAGTAAGCTGCTTCAATTGTTGCTCTATAGTGTTCTGAATCTTATTCTCAAGCGTAGCAAACTTTTCTTCCATATCAACATTATTCACTCCTTTAACCGGTGTTCTTACTGAATTCCACCCAACTTCATTCTTGACTGTTCTTTCTAAAATGATTTTAGCATGAGCGGGTTGAATTTGAAGAAAACCTGCACCACATAGCATATCCAACTTCTCTCTCGCAGTTCCATCAAGGCCTCTGTAAAAGATTTTTAGCTGTTGATGTTCTGAAAGGCCATGATTGGGGACCCTTCGTAAACACATCTGAAATCTTGTCCAACTCTTACCTACAGTTTCATCATATTCTTGACGGAAATGCGTCAATTCTAATTCAGCATCTAACCTCATGTTACTTGGGTAATACCTGTCAAAGAAAGCAATCTCTAATTGGTCCCAGTTGGTTATCTTCGTAGGATCTTGCGCATCGTGCCATTCACTTGCTCCATCAATAACAAAAAACTTAAACGCAGCAAAATACATCTGTTCTCTCGAAACTCCTTGTGTGATATAAGAGTCACATATCTGCTTAAACTTCTGTACTGCTCTAAGAGGATCTTCTGATGGTCTTCCACGAAAATTCCCAAAATTTTGGAATTGAGCTAACATACCCGAATCTGGACGGAATCGCGGAACATCAATATCTGGAGCACCTACTCCTATAGCAGGAGCACGGAATGGAACTTTTGGTGGACCATTAGTAAACCACGGATCTTGATTCATCACTATCTGAACTTGAGGATTAGGAATCACTGGTGGAATTGGAGGAATAGCGCCTAAAGCCAAAGGTTGGCCATTTGCGCCTAGTTGACCTGGTTGATTATCTTGTTGATTCTGAAGATTGATATTATCCATTCTGTTAACTAACTCTTCTACTTCTAAAGCTTCTCGTTCTCTTCTTCTCCTGTTAGCAAGTCTGATCAACGATTCTGGATTACTAAGAATCGGAGGTGTTGGCTCTAGATCCTTGAATAGCCTTCTTCGCATACACCAAACCTAAAAACCTGAAAAAGCTAACAAACAAAAAGCGTAAAACTGATAAAATAAAATAAATGCACTATCACTAAAGGATAAACACCGTGGTCACACTCTACCGTCCCCGGCAGCGGCGCCAAAAACTTGGTGGTCCTTAGTGTGTTCTAAAATAAATGCAAAAGATAATCGAACCACCACCGCAAGTGTACGGTTGTCCCAAGTAGTATAACTGATAATACAGATTCGTTCCAAGGACGGGATGGTTGATCACAATGTCTAACAAATAGTGATTGATGCACTTATGAAAATAAATGATAATAATATGTTTGTTTGGTTTTTGTGATTAAAGCTAATGAATGAAAGACAATTAAATGCAAATAAAAGCTAAGACGCAAGTAGAATGATGTAAAACGAAATATGAGATGGAGCACTTGAGAACGCAAGGATCCTCCCTATCCTATTTCTTAACTTATGTTGTTTAAGGGCTAAATTAGTCAATTACAATGGTCGGGATTCTAATTTCCTTATACGCCCGTCAGGGTGGACTATAAGGCGATCCTAAAGTGTCACTAGTCCCGTCAGGGTAAATATGATCCACCGTTGGATGATTAAGTTTTATTACCTCATTGGCCCTAGGATTAGCTAAGTTCGTCAGAATCAATAGCTTCTATCCTAGATTGAATAAATGGTTCTGTACCTAAACCCTCCGTCAGGATGATCCAATCGCCACTAATTGGAATAGCCTAGATACTAACACTTGTTCCTAGTTCATGACGCTAAAAACAGTAAACATTCGCAATTTATCGAAAAGAGTAAAAGCCCTAATTTAGTTTAATTCAATAAAAACCCAAATTCAACATTCGTTAATTAATAAGATTGGGATTCACCCATTGTTTGTTCTCAAGCACTATGAAAAGCTTAGCTCATATTAAAATGAAATACGAAATTAAATTTAAAGGAAATTCATATTGTTTACAAAATTAAAAGATAAGAAAAACCTAATTTCCGGAATCGAAATGACTACGAACGGAGATATAGACTCTCTCCAGCTCTTGTAGCTTCTTCTCCTTCCTTCAGTTGCTTCTCTATGGTGTTTTTAATCTTGCAGAATGTGAATTGTTCTTAAATAGAAGTCCAGACCTCCTTTTATAAGTGCAAATTCGGACTTGGACCTAGGCTTTTAATTAAATGAAATATAAAAGGCCCAAGTCCACTAACTTAGCCCAAAATCCGGTAACTGCTGATATGCCTTCACTAAAACGGCTTTTCCCGATGCGTTATGACTCCGATTGACCTCATTCCAGTTGCTAAAGTTCCGTAACTCGATAAGGAATGTTTTCTCTTCAAAGGTCAGCGGCTAAATCATCGCTTAAGCACCTCGAAATCAGAAATCTATGGCCTGGAAAATGGATTTTCAGCTCTAAAAATAATATCTTCGGGATTTATCTTTAAGTCTTGACTCTATCTCTTGATCTTTTGACTTTTTCCTTGGATTCCTCTTCTAGCTAACATCTAAAACCTGTAAACTTTACACTAAAAATACCAATATTACGCGCAAAAGCTTAATAAATCAAAAATGCTAAAATTAAAAGAGGAAAATCAGATTATTGCATATTTAGTCCAAAAGTCTATCAAATTGATTAACTAAACACCAAAAATGATGTCTCCTAAGGGTCGAAAATAAGAACAATTAAGGAGACATCAAATACGAAGGAAATTGAAGCTGGATTATTAATGAAATTCTCCCACGAATGATTACTTTCTTCACAACCAGGACATGGAGTCATTGTGTTTATCTGACTCGCCTGGACTACGAAACACTCTCTAAACGTGATTGTTCTTGTAGTTCTTTGAGTTGTTGGCTTAATTCTTCAATTCTCATTGCCTCTAAGGAATCTTCTTCTTCTGTTTCTAATGCCCAACTTCTCTCAGTTTAAATACTCTTTTCCTGGTGATACGAGCATCTTCTGGATCTAACAACACAAAACTTCCATCTCCTAAGTTATTTACCTTTGCCTTGGACTTTCTATTGAGTCCTCTTAGAGCATGGTTAATTGATATTCAGGCGAGGAGACGTGGAATGGTCACCTCACTTTCTTTTACGTTAAAACATAATCATGCTTCACTAACAATTTCCCCTTCTTCTTGCATGAATTGATCTAAATCCAACATGTCTTTTAAGCGTCTACTAATCGGATAGAATCGATCTAGGATATTTGCTTGGAGTTTATCCCAATATGGAATTGAATCAGGGTGTTGGTAGTCATACCAATCGCTTGCACTTCTAGTCAAAAATAATTGGAACATAATGTAGTAGATTTGTTCATGTATGACACCTTAAAAGATGTAGGCATCACAGATCTGCATGAATTTCTGAAAATAACAAACCAGATCCTGATGTGCAGCACCACTAAATCGGCCATAACTCGAAAATTGTTCAATCATGCCTGGATCAGGCCTGAATTTAACGGATTGGATTTCTAGAGTGTGGATTCCTCTTGATTGAATTCTAAATGAGATGGGAAGATCTAGATTTCTCGGACTTTCCATCTGAATCACCTGAAATAAATAAAAACTAAAAACAAAAAGCGTAAAATAGAGCTAACTAAAATAAAAGAATAAGGACTTGGTGGTTGGTAGGGTGTGATAAAATAATGACAATATAACATAAGAACTATTACCCTACCAATCATGGTACTCACTGCAAGTATCACAGATCATATGCAAGTTTTAATGATAAGTAGAATTAGTCCACAGAGACTATGAAAGTTAGGAGAACTAATGCAAATATAAAGTGCAAATAAAATAAGTTAGAAGAATAATACGCTAAAAAGCCTCTAAAATATTTGTTTGGTTTTAAGACTCTAACAATTAACTAAACAAAATAAAGACGAGAAAATAAAGAGAAAGGAAGAAGTAGTATGAGAGTTTAGCTCGAGATATAGCAAGTAATCCCCACTAGCCTTGTGTTACGACCTATTTATGTAAGGGATAATTGTGTGATATGCATTCGCCAGGATTCTATATTCCTCCTAATCCACTTCCGGGTGGACTTAGGTGGCGACCTAAAAATTACCATGTGACTTGTTTAAGGGGACCCTACACAATGATCGGTTGCTAATATCAAATTCTGGTGACTATCTAGTTAGACAAGCCCTCCCTTATTACTATTTCACACTAGACGTTTATGTGGTGTTTCAATAATTAGACACCTCTTCCGGGTGACCATCTAACTACTATGGTAAATCTATATGTTGGTCACCGGAAGGACTACAGAGAATACATCAAAGCACATAAAAACATATATAACACTACTAATTTCAGTTAAATGTAAAAGGACATCCCAAATTAAAATAGATATAAAACAAGTCTAGGGTTCATACCCTTATGTTAATCTAAATCTAAACAGAATCAGTTTATATTAGAGAAAGAAAGAAAATAAATTACAAAGGTGAAGGGTTAAATGGCATGAATAGTGTCCAACTCCTTCTTATCTTCTCTTCTCTTGATGTAAGCTTCTTCTTGGTCTTTAAATGATTATTGAATTACTAAGGATGATTTCTCTAAGGTAGGAATGGATATATATAGGCCCTTGGTCGAATTTAGGAGTAATCCCCAAGTTAAGGAGTCAATAATCTTACAAAAATCTCTATCCCTAAATTGTAGGACAAGATAAACCTTTGCAGATATTGATTTGGTCATATATCATTCGTTACTTATCAGAATTTGATGTTCTTTATATAGAAATGACCGAAATTGAAAGATCTATCTACTAATATAAAAGGCTCCTCCTAATTATTGAGCTAATTTCTGCAGTAATTTAATTAGTGGACGTATGTGTAGTTTTGGCAGCTTCTTTACTTTCCAAATGTATCCAAACTTTTCTTTTTTAACTTAGACTAAGGGATTTCCTTAACTTTTCCACTTAAAATCAGTCTCCATAGGTGGAATAGCTTCCATATACCTAAATGCTACACAAATTATGCGCAAAAGCCCAAAAAATAGCAAAACACCTAAAACTAGACAAGAAAGTGTAAAGTCTGAATAAATGGGGAAAAATTTCAAAATTAATTACTACATACCTCAAAAATAAATGACTCAAGTATAGATTAATATATTAAAAATATGAAGACATCAGTACACCTAAAAGTTGTAACTACATGGTAGTATTGATAACTTTGTTTGATTCTCCATTATCATATTGTTTAATAGCTAGATGTTTTCCTTGGATGGTCCAAGGCCTCTGTTCCCAGACTTTAAACTTCTCTTCTTCATTGCTGAACTTGATAATAAAGGTATTAGCACCGCTTTTTTCAACCTTCACTTGATTCTTGAGGGCCTAGTACTTGTTAACATGATTTTTATAAAGATGTGGTTGATTTTTTCCTGAATTAATAACTTAGCAACTAGTTTATGCTCATTTAATAATCTATAGATTGAGTTATTATCCAGAGTAATCAAGAGTGATTTGTTTTTTGCTAGGGGATGAGAAGATGCATAGAAATCCATGGTAAAGAAATTCTGGAAAACTAAGCACCGGAAAGGATAAAAGGCTAAATGAAAAGCGATACGAAGGAGAAGAAGATAATTTGATGGAAGAGAAGAGGAAATCTAGTGTTATAGTTAAGATTTGTATAGGAAAAACACTATATTGTTAGGATTTTACTCAAACAAATGGTGGTTTTGAGTGAAGGTTTAGTGTATAGGGAGAGTTTTGGGAAAGAGAGCATTCTTAACATCGTTTTCCTATTTTATTTATCTAGTGCACAACACATATACAAATAGAGATATAGGTTATTGCATACTCATAATGAAATTCAAATAAGTAATTATATGATGCACAACACATATAAAGGAAGCTTTAGAATATTGTATACTCACAACAGTGCACCATGCGATATTTAGGAGATATGCTATGCATGAGAGGCATCCTGATTGAAAAGATACTTATTGGAGATGGCATTGTTCATTTTTATAAAATGGGTCATTGGCATAGTAATCCATCATAACTCTGAAAGCAATCTAATGACCAACCAAATCAAAGTTTTAATGGTAATTTTCCAACGTTGTAAAATGAAGTTTTAAACGTAATTTGCTCAGATTGATCTGATGACCACTCTACTCAGCACTTCTAGTGTGGGAGATTTTGTTGATATTTCACAATCTGGTTTATTCGGCAAAATAAACTGTTTAATTTGTTGTTTGTGAAGGTAATGAGGCATCTACCACAATATGTGATAATTATTGTCCCCGTCTCAAAACAGTAGCGATAGCGCGACCTTTGATTTTGCTTCCAAGCTACATGAGGATAAATAACAGGTACAGTCATCAACCTATTCTGACTCTTCTCTCCATGAATCTGATAACAACGATTCATTTAAGTTCAATGCTAAAATGCGTGCTCTTGATAATAAATAAATGTTGGAACATTGAATGACATGTGGTGACTTTCATTTGTGCGGAGCTTATTTGTGAAGGTAGAAAGTCACAAAGTGACTTAATAAGTTTCCCACATCGGTGGGTTACTAAAAGCTTTTGGTGTTTATTAGTTATGTGGTATCATTAGCTACCAAATAACCAACACCCATGCACACTAAGAGATAATGGGTAAGCCCACACGCGCGCACCACCACCAACCTGGCCCGCGCCCGGGTCCAGCTCTTTCCACACACCTTACGAAATTCCTTTGTATATATAGAGTTGTCGGTCACTTCGAAAAAGAACACACCTTACGAAATTCCTTTGTATATATAGAGTTGTCGGTCACTTCGAAAAAGAACACACCTTACAGTGTAGCATCTCGGCTGTCCCGGAATTTGTTCTTAAGGCGGTGGCTTCTCCACGACGCTACTCTACATTATTATCTCCAGTTTCCGGTTCGTATTTTTTGCCTTTTCTTCCTCGTCTTTTATAATTCTGTCCTTTCTATTTTCTTCTTTTATAATTTGTATTTACATTAGTTAAAGCCTATTTTCGCATTTCGGTTTTTCTAAAATTACCATTACAATTCTGAAAAATTTAACCAACAATTTAAGAACGAAATTCTTTATCTAAATTGTAATGGCCTCGCCTTCGGCTTTAAGTCCCTCTTTGAAAACCCTTCCTGATATGTCAAAAATCGAACTCCTTGATGGTTCTAATTTTAAGAGTTGGTCCCAAAAACTCCTTATTTATTTGAACAATTAGAGGTCAATTTTGTACTTCATGAAAACCCTCATGTTTCAACTGGTAATACGGATACTACTATATCCGCTAGACTTTTAAAATACGAAAAAGCAAATAAACTAACTAGGGGTCATTTTTTAAACCACATATCAAACCCCCTATTTAATTTATTCATAAATGAAAAATTTGCAAAAAATATTTGGGACTGTTTACAAACTAAATACGGAGGTGACGACTGCGGTAACAAAATATATATGGTCAAAAACTGGCTTAAATTCACAAACACTGATCAAAAACCCATAATGGAACAAGTTCATGTTTACGAAAATCTTTGTGCTGAAATTGTGTCTGAAGGTATGAAACTGTGTGAAATCTTACAAGCTAATGTGTTACTTGAGAAATTCCTACCTTCTTGGAGTGACTATCGCAACCACCTCAAACATAAGAAAAAAGACATGACGATCCAAGAGTTAATCAGCCACATGAGAACCAAAGAGGCAAATCGCCTCCAAGATAAGTTTGAAATTCTACCTCATTATTCTTCGAAAGCACACTTGGTTGAGTCTTCTAGGTATGGTAACATATACGGTTTCAAGGGTAAAGGGAAATCTCATGGTCAGACTAAGAACAACAAATCAAAAGGTAAATTCAACAAACCCGCGGAGGTAACAACTTCAAACCAACTGGTCATATTCAGAAAACCAAGGCAACCTGCTACTATTGTGGAAAAGACGGTCACAAGGCGTACCAATGCAAGGACAGGTTCAACCCAAATAATCCACCTTGTGCCAACTTGACTGAAATTTAAGAGGTAATTGACGCGGTAATGGTCGAAACTAATTTGGCAACAAAGAGTTATTCCAAGGGTTTGAAGATGTAGCTGATGGGAAATGCGCATACATGGGAAATTCTACAACTGTGGGCGTCCTTGGCAAAAGAAAGGTGTGTCTTAAACTTACCTCTGGCAAGACCTTAGTCCTTAATGATGTTTTGTATGTCCCCACGTTTCGTAGAAATTTAGTATCTGGGTATCTTCTAAACAAAGTTGGACTTAAACTTGTTTTTTTAGGGTGGGAAAATTGTTATCTCTAGAAATGGTGACTTTGTAGGAAAAGGTTACCTTAATGGTGGACTATTTGTACTCAATGTTTTTTCTGCTTTGAATGAGAATGCATCTACTTCTGCTTATATTGTTGAATCTCTTGATATGTGGCATGCTAGATTAGGAAACTTAAATGTTTTCTCTATTAAAAGACTTAAAACTCATGGACTAATACCTTGAAACCATAGTGATGGTTTATTTAAGTGTCAAATATGTGTAGAGGCTAAACATGCGAAAAAACCCTTTAAAAGCGTGACTACCAGAGAGACCCAACTCTTAGAACTAGTACATTCTGACTTAGCAGACTTTAAAACTACCGCTAGTAGAGGAGAAAAACTTTATTATATGACCTTTGTAGATGACTACTCTAGGTTCACCATAGTTAACCTTTTAAAGTCAAAATATGAAGGAGAATCCACCTTCTTAAAATATAAGGATGTGGTTGAAAACCAACTAGATAGAAAGATTAAAAGCTTTAGGTCTGATAGGGGTGGAGAATATTGTTCAAACACACTTAAATAATTTTGTGAATGTAATGGAATTATTCATGAACTTAGTGCCCCTTATACACCCCAACAAAATGGCATAGCCGAAAGGAAAAACAGATCCTTTAAAGAAATGATGAATGACATGTTAATTAGTTAAGGCCTACCATCCAACATGTGGGGGGAAGCTTTCTTATCTTCTTGTTATGTGTTAAATCGAGTACCCCATAAACGTATAGATAAGACCCCTTACGAGTTGTGGAAAATATACCCACCTAACCTGAATTTTTTAAGAGTGTGGGGGTGTTTGGCTAAGGTAGATTTACCTTACTATAAGAGAGTCAAATGTGGACCCAAAACCATAGATTCTATCTTTATACCATAGTAAAATGTGGACCCAACATTTTAAGAGAGTCAAATGTGGACCCAAAACCATAGATTCTATCTTTATAGGATATTCTCAAAATAGTGCAACTTATAGGTTTACTAATAGTATCAAATGTGGACCCAACATTTTAAGAGAGTCAAATGTGGACCCAAAACCATAGATCCTATCTTTATAGGATATTCTCACTAATAGTAAAATGTTGAGAAATTAAAAATGAGGCAAGTAATATTCTCACTAATAGTAAAATGTTGAGAAATTAAAAATGAGGCAAGTAATCGATACCAGGCCCTGGGCGCTTGATGTAGGCCATATAGTGGACTATTGAGTTTACACACAAAATAAGGATGATTCTTGTCAACAAACCCAGAGGGTTGAGTCATATAGACCTCCTCATCAAGTGATACATGCAAAAACGCTTTAGAGACATCAAGATTCATTATATTCCAATTAAAAGAAGTAGCTAAAGAGAGAATTACTCAAATTGTTTAGTGTTTTACTACAGGACTGAAGGTTACAGTATAATCAATCCCGTACTCCTGTAAATACCTTCAAGCAACTAGTCAATTTTTGTAACGAGCAATTGTACCATTTTCATTACGTTTTATATGATATATCCACTTACATGTGATGGGTGTTTGACCACTAGGTGGAGGAACTAAATCCCAAGTATTCTGACTCTATAAAGGATTATATTAAGCTAGCATAGCTGATTGCCAACAAGGTAATAGTGAAGCCTCTTTATAGGAAGCTGGCTCATGATTAGAAGGAGACACAACTGAAGTGTGACACTTGTAAGTTGGTTTTGAGGAACCTGTTTGACGCCTAGTGATCATATGATGTTTAGGTGGTGGAGGTGGTGTAGGGATGGGGGTTTGAGGAGTTGGAGTGATAGGAGACTCATTTCGGAAGTAGAAGTATCTGAAGTTATAGGAGTAGAGAAGGGTTCAGAGATAGTTGTAGGATTTATAGTAGGTTGAAATATATCAATAAAAGATGAGTGATTCTCATAATTGTAGATGATCATGGTGGAGATTTTGGTTGAAAAGGAAAGGAGAGATCATTAAAGAGTACATGACGTGAAATATAGACACGATTTGAGGACAAAAAGTAACAAGTATAACCCTTGGAATGAGCACATTAACCAAGAAAAACACAAGGTTTTGACTTAGGATACAATTTGTGAGGAGTATATGGTTTTAACTAGGGATAGCAGAGACAACCAAATACTTTTAGGTGATTAGGTAGGTGGAAAATTGAATAATGTTTGAAAATGACTCAAGCTGGATAAGGATGGAGTAGGGATCAAGTTTATTACATAAAGAGAAACTGACAAGGCTTCAAGACAAAATTTTGGAGGTAAGAAACTAAGTGAAAGAAGAGAGCGGGTTGTTTCAAATAAATGTTTATGTTTGCATTCAGAAACCCCATTTTGTTTAGGGGTATGTGGGATGGATGTTTGATTGACAATTCCATTGGATTGAAGGAAAATCTCAAAGGATTGACTAGTAAATTCACCTCTTTTATCTAAGCGCAAAGTTTTGATAGATTTGTTAAACTGAATGTGAATCAATGTATAAAAGGACTTGAAGACACTAGATGTTATTTAAATTGAAGTTTGTGTGCTCTAGAAACAACAAAAGCATTACAGTTGACACCTAAGTAATCTAAAGTAGTGTATAAAATAGTAGATATATGAGTTTAAGCATTTGCAGAAGGATGCCCTATGAGAAAATGCCACAACATAGCTGAGAATGGTGATGACTTTCAAGACAGACACAAAAATTGAGGAGAGGTGAGTGAAGATGACACTTGAGAAACACCAAAAGAAATAGGATATAGGCCATCCTTACAAGGGCCTTGAAATAGGATAGTGTTTGAGCGAGAATCATGTATAGACACCGAACCAGTTTTGAATATGATAGAACATGAATTGTCAAGTGTAAACTGAGAAATGGAAAGAAGATTAGATGACATAGAAGGAACATGTAAGATAGAATTTAACTGAACGATGAAAGAGAAGTAGAGAACTTACTATGACCTATATTGGCAATCTCTAAGATGTGTCTATTTCCAAAAGAGACTGCATTACCACCATGATAAGGTGCAGAGTTTTGTAAGTGATTTATGTCATAAGTAGCATGACTATTAGCTCCAAAATCCAAAAACCATAGCTCAGGATCATAAGTAAAGGATGAAGCACTAGTAGATGCTTAAGGAGGCACAGAGGATTGATCAACTAGAACTACTTTATTTGAAGCTCGTGGAGAAGGATGCATGGCAAAATCAGCAGGATACCATCAATTTAAAGCTGAATGACCAAATTTTAAACAAATTTGACAAAGAGGAGCATTAGATTGCATACCAGAAGTAGAAGATGGCGGTGCTCCCAGAAGTGAAGGAGATTGAGTGTGAAATCCATGCCCATAACTACATCCACGGCCTCAATTGGATGAACCTCGACCACGACCATTAGTTTAAGAACTGCCTTGATTTGAGTTAGAAAACAACGCAGTGTGAAGAGATATATTTCGATCAGTTACATCAGCCATTTGCATATGAAGCTTCTCAGACACTAAGAAACTTCCAAGTGAATGAAAGCTGAGTATTGGATTATGAGCATTAGTTATTCTAATGCTTGACTTGAATTGATTATACTCATTTGGTAATCGTTTATATGTGTACATAATTATATTTTTAAGTGGAGGTGATGAAGAAGACGTCTGAAGTCCATCATAGAAATCTTATATCTCTACAAGATAATCACACATAAGTTTTTAAACTATCTTAATGTTATAGAGCTTCATCTTAAGTTGATGAACATGAGTACGATATAGCGATACAAACACTTCTTCTAGCTTACGCCAGACACCAAACGCGTCTTGAAGTTTTAAAACTTGAGAAAGAATTGAGGAAATAAATGAAGAAAGAAGAAAAACCTTAGTTGTTAATCTTCTATTAACCAGGTTGAAAACAATCATCAGCAGGAAGAGGAGAAATTGAAGATCTATTTACATGACTTAGATAGCCATGAGATTCAAGTACATCCTCAATTTGGGCACGCCACACAACATAGTTCGTAGAGTCGAGCTTGATCTGTACTAGGCTACTCTAATTTTGTCGAAGGAGAAGCAACCAGCTAGAATGGTTGAGCTAGAATTAATATGTAGAGTATAAGAAGAAGAAGACTCCATGTGTTAAAGTGATTTGAAGAGCGGAATCGAGGATCGATAGGAGTGGAGAACTTGAAGTTTTAAGTAATCTCCATTAATGGCGGAAATTAAGAGCTTCAATCCAATAGGTTCTCCCTATCTCTCATACCATGATAAATGAAAAAGAAAGATATTTGAATTTAAGTTTTGAATTTATGTTAATTTGATTTCTCTTATTATTACACGATATATATAGATGTTATGAGATGCTATGAGAATGTTTACAATATGACTAACACACACTATAACTGCTAATCTATTTTTCTTCTGGTGTAAAAACTTAATCATATATCTAGTTTACAAAGTACTATGTTGGTTATACTTATCATGGTGTGTCTGCGGCTGATACTAGATCTTCTGAGGCAGTTAAGCCTATTCGTATGAGTTCGGGGGTAAATGTGGACATTCACAATAGTTTTGATACCTTTTGTGCTGAACCTGAGGAGGATAATGATCTTATTGGAGTCTCGAATTTAATAAAGGGTGCCATCGTAACAAGTTCGAAAACTGCAGGGGCTGATTTGGATATTTCAAAAACTCCAGGGGTTGATTTGACTTATTCGCAGAATAAAGGACCTGTTTATGTCACAGGGACCACCGGTGCAAATTATGGTAATTCAGTTGTCTATACTTAGTATCCAGAAACATCAGTATCAAAGGCTTTAAATATTTCAATTCAAGTGTTACACTTACGTAATGCACTAATAAGTTGTTCTTAAAGGCACATACAGAAGCTTCAGTCCTATTCTAAAGTTATATATTTCAGGGACCGGCGATGCAATTACCATCTATGTGACGCCTGATACTTCTTATAAGCTAAACATAAACTTAGTCATCTCTTTTGGAAGATAAAACGCTCAAGATAGGACCTGCGGTGCTAATTACTATAATGCAGCTGCTGTCCTTTTTGCTTATTTTTCCTGGCCTGATAATTGTCCTTTGGGCAACCAAGCTTTGATGTTTAATACTCCGGGGACTAATCAGCAGTTTTTGGCTTGAAGAATTTTGTACCTGTTGCTGCTATATTGTATTACTTCAAAGCTATTGTTCTTAAAGCTCTTGAAGCTACTGATGATTTTGGTTTGGGATTTTGTGATCCTGATTCGGAACTTAGTGATCATAAGTCGAGGTTTTCGTGATCATTTTCTAGGTTGATCAGCTTTTATTCAGGGGTCAAATATAAATTCCAAATTATTAATGGGATTGACTGGAACTTTCATGGAGCTAATCATGCCTTTGATGCGATTTTTAAAGGACCAAATTATAAACTTTGGATTGTTGGATAATACCAGACTTGAATCATATTGACTTGAATTATATTACTCAGGTACCTTTTAGGCTTCTTAATGAACAACTTTATTTGAGGAATGTTTCAAATGCTTTTTGATGAAGAATTACTAGTGCTACTTGATCAAATTTCTCCACCAAAAACTTGGATTTATCATCAGTATTTGTTGTAAAACTTTTGATTTTTGATCGAGTTTCTAATAAGTTTTCAAACAGAAATTAAAAAAACCCAGGATATATCTTAGTTCGATAAAAGGTTGTTTACATCTACGTTGGGCTCTGATAAAAAGCCAACAACAACTCTACAATTCTTAATCATCCAAAACCTGTTTCATCATTTATCTTAGAGTAATTTATTTATGTTTATTATGAATTCCTTAGTTTTGGTAATTTCCTTCCAGTATTTTAATATGAGTGAAACTATTTTGTGCTTGATAATTGCATAGTGTATGAACCTAAGTTAATCAATTAATGTTTTCAGTTTTTTTGGGACATTCTCAATATTTTAATAAATAGTCTTAAATTCTCGTTGTTTATATCTTTATGCCTTAAATCTATTCATGCCCTGTTAAAGTATAGGATAGTAATAGTAGTTAGATTGTCACCCGGGAGGGGATTTAATTGTGGACTAGGATATAAGCGCTTGTTATGAGTCGATGAACCGGGTGGCCTTGACTAACCAAGTAATTAATAGGGTAAGAACACATTCATCCAAGATCAACTAGGGTCACCCGGGAAGGCTCATTAGAGGTGGAGGACTTTGTCCTATTCACCCGAGAGGGGTTAGGAAGATACTAGAATCCCGATTAGTGTAGAATGACCAATTTTCCTTTATGTCTAGAAACATCTAATAAGCAGTTTAGGGAATTACCAGCAAGGATCAAGCACTACTCTTCCATATTACTCTATTATTCTTCGTTAGTTTGCATTTAAATATCTATGTTCTATTTTATGCTTTTTGGAACTAAGCCACGATTCTCTAAACACAATTATCTTAACTTTGTTAGTCCCTGAGAACAAAATCCCTTTATTTACTCATTCATATTACTTGTTAACGAACCTAATACACTTGCAAATGATTAAAGTCCTTTTATTTTACACATTATCTATAACACTCATAGGATCGACAATGATACCTTAGCTAAGATGACAAGTAAAAGCACTCATGGATGCCTCTGACTTTTTATGAAAAAGTTGTATGTATAAAGGTACGTAAATGAGATGTTGAATTCGTGCTTTCATACTATTTATGAACTAAAAGAATGAAAATTTTCTAGATTATTTTAGTCTAGTGATATATTAAATTGATATATTCAATGAATGATATTACGTTTTTTAATAGTCCAGTACACATAGATTTGCTGAGTTAATTTAAACTACAATTATTTTCTTGTAAATTGGTTCTCCTATTATTTAGAATGTATGAAAATCAGTTGTCTTTCCACAATATTTTACTTTACTTAGTTATAAATGAATAGAGTCTAAATAAAAATAGTTTTAGTGATAGAAAGAAAAACGCTCTCTAGAGACGATTCTAAGCTACGAGTTTTAGGTTTTCTACTCAATCAATCCCCAATCCAATTAATTACATATCCAATCTATAGGTTTCAGCGAGGTCATCTCTTCCATTAGGGTTTCAGTCTGTGATATCTAAATCTTCGATAGAGTTGTTCTTGTGGGTTTTGATATTAGGGCTTTTGTTATTAAGGTCTTAGGGTTCGAGATCGGGATGACAGCTTCCTCAGATGGACTTTACGATTACAGATTAACACAAGGTAAGGATTCCATCAAGTTCTTGAGTGATAGGAAGAGGCAACGGATTAACATAACCCAGTTTCTTATCGGCAAAGTCTTGTGTATTAAAATGAGAAAGGAAATGAGAAAGGGAACTATCGAACCAATAGTACATTAGCAAAGTAATAAGAATCACTTCAAAGGAAAACAGCAGTATACATATCAAAAAATCAGTAATTTCAACGGGGTTTTAGACCATAGGAGGTTGTGGATTAAAAATGAAGAAGAAGGAAAGGAAGATAGGAAAATGTTTTCATTAGACATCAAGGGCATAGAGAGAATCAACATAGACAGGAATAACACAGGTTTTCTCGAAAAAGAAGAAAGGATAATCAAAAGGCAAAACAACAAAATCATAAGGAGTGGTTCTATTTTCATTAGTACATGGCGGTGCAACAAATATTTCCCATGTATTATTGGAGAGGAAATTAGTGGGAGTAGTTCATTTATGAGTTGCAGAAGTATAAAGACACAAAAAAAATAGGAAAAAAGACACTTGGCAAGAAGGGAAAATTTCTAAAGTCGATTTTTCTTTCAAAAAACGACACATAAGACAAATTCAGTGGAAAGTGGCCTTGCCTCTTTTCTCGAGTCAGACGGTGGAAGGGTTAGTGGAAGATATTATTATTGGCATGCAGAGTAGAGCGGAGAAACCAAGGCCACAAAGGCATATAAATACACAGATAGGGCTGTTGAGTTACCAAAGCAAGCTTCATATCTATTACAACACTTCGGTTTCTCAGCCTTCTTACTCTTACAACTTCTCCCTTCACTTACATTATTTTCTTATCTCCTACACTAATCTTCATATTATCTCAGCTGATATTTCTGAAAGTTTCTTCATGGCAACGAGAGAGAGACACGCTCTTCCAGTAATACCTCTAAATGAAAACAACAGCAAACACTCGGGGTTATCAATCTAGGGATTAAAGCGAAGAGATACGAACCGGTAAAGGAGGAGCCTTACCTTCTAATTTCAGCTATAGGAGCAACCACAGTTTATCTCCAGGGATTCAGGCGACATCTTCGTGAAAAATGGGGGGTGCGAGGAGATTTTCGACTCACGGAAGAAGAAGAGAACGTTTTCAAGCTTGAAACTTTCAAACAAGGTGAGCTCGAGAGACTATGGAATCTAATACCAGGTATATTTCTAGGCATGCATTTTGTTTTTACACCGTGCCAGCATCTTGTGAATCGAGACTTCTCCTCTGTCTGGGTTCAAGCGAGTGGTCTCGCTTTCAAACAGAACACTGAACAGACAGTATTAGACCTTTTACCTTGCTTCGAAGACATTGAAGATATTGATTACCCCGATGTTGTGACCTCGGATATAAAAATTTTGAGGTTTAGAATTAGATTTAATACCAAGGTACCTGTACCTCCGGGATGGTATTTAGCTCAAGAAGATGGAGCATGTTGGATTACGTTTCGATACGAAAATCTAGGGGCTTTATGTTTCAGATGTGGGTGTTTTGGTCATAGAGAGCGTGCATGCGACGTTATCATTCTACAAAATATTGAGGACCCAGATGAGAAACGTAAAGCGACTTGGTCAGTAGCTAATATAGCTAGCTTTCCACCAGTCAAACCCATTTATGGGGTGAGAAAGAGAGTCGGAACTGGTTTTGCGAGAGCTGGGAAACAATACTTCTGGAGAAGACCATAATGGAGAAGGTCACGGTAGGAACAATCAGCGAAATTCTCAGTATAACCAGGATACTGACATGGGGGGTTCTAATCAGGCTCGCGAAGCTCGACAAAATAGGAATCAACACAATAGGACCAGCGTTTTGATGCAGCTCGTAATGAAACACAAGGTAATGATGTAAGGGGGACTGGTTTACTCCAGGAAGTGGTACAGCAGGCTACTAGAGGCTTGGGTAGGAACGAAGATCAGGTGGAAAATAGTAGAAGGAGGGACTTGGATCTTAATAGGTCACAACAGGACATAGATAGAGTTACTAACGTTACACCCATGATGAACGAGGCAGGACATCACCGAAGTGGGAAAGAACCAGCTTTAGGTAAAGACAGTTCTCAGGGTTTCAGGCTCCGTACTAGTAAGCATTACAAAAACCCTATCATCAATAGGAAACTTACAAACAAACAACAAAAAGACATTATGAAAAAGAGAAGGAGAGACTTCTTCGAAGCCATGATAGGAGATTTAGATGGTTTGATGATGGATAAAGTTGGTATCGCTAGTAGAACAAGAAGCAGGAAGAACAATGATGAGCAAAACCCGAAGAGAAGAAGAACCGAGGTGAATGACAAAGGTAAGAATGTGGTAACAGTTAGTAATGAGGAAAGCGACGAAGAGAAGTCAAGTGAAAAGGGTTTTGTTAACATATCAGATTCGAAAAATTCAAAAAGGAAAACCATAATGAATGAAGATGATTCGTGCTTTGAACCTGAGGAAGAGGAAAACGAAGAAGATTCTGACGGTAGTCTTGGAATTAATGAAGGAGATGCAGATGTGGAGAGTGGCGAAGAAGTACAGAGTATAAGGAAAAAGAAGAATCAGCTTGTTAACCCTAATATTATCTAAAAGGAACGCGGTCTTCCTATGGCCGCCTCTGGAAAATGAACACAATATTTTGGAACTGCCAAGGGATAAGGGCCCCCTTGACAGAGACGCATGTTAGATCACTTTTGAACTGTTATAGGCCTGGCTTAGTATGTTTTTGTGAAACTATGCTTCGCGAAGTAGACGCGAAAGAAACTTTACGTATTTTAGGTTTTAAATATCATTTTGTTTTTGACCCCTTAGGTAGCGCGTACCACTCGGGGGGGTTTTTGGTGGTTTGGAATGATTGCATGGACTTACAAGTCATCTTTTGTAGTCGATATCTAGCTTTTCTTTATATTAATGATATTAACTTTTCGTATTATATTATTTGTGTACACGCGCCAAATAATTATGAAGAGAGACTACAAGTGTGGAATCAAATAACGAATTGGAATTACAATAATAATAAACCGTGGATACTCATGGGTGACTTCAACAATATTCTCAACGTAGAAGAGAAAAGTAGTTCTTCTCCTCCAAATACACAACACATCATTGACTTCAAAAAATTTATTAATCATAACGGATTGGCGGAAATCAATTCAACTGGCTCTAATTTTACATGGAATAACAGACAACAAGGAAACAAATTGGTAAAGAGCAAGATAGATAGAGCTTTTGGCTCGTATGAATGGATGACCAAACATTGCAATGCTCAGATCTTTATACCTCCTGCTGTGGGATCAGACCACTCACCACTTATCTTACAATACAACTTGAAAGCGCCAAAGGGTAAAAAATATTTTAAATTTGAATCTCATTGGTTAGATAATAATGAATGCAGAGACGTGGTCCAACAAAGCTGGGAGGGACCCTCAACAACAGAACCCCTACTTAACTATCAGGGGAAGAAAGAATCAACAATCCAAGCGCTAAAAATATGGAGCAAAATCACGTTTAAAAATCATCAGGAACAAATAAAACAAATTCAAAAAAGATTGATACAAATAACGAACATGGAGCCAACAAGGGATAACCAAATAGAAGAAGAGGGGCTCCGGAACGAACTCTCCTTTGAATATAAGTGCGAGGAAAAGTATTGGGCAGATAGAGCTAGGCAAGAATGACTCACCTGTGGAGATAGAAATACGAAATTTTTCCATATGGCAACAATGCAAAGGAGGTCAATTAACAAAATCACGAGAATCAAAGATCCACATGGAGTCTGGATAGAAGAAATGTCGGAAGTAAAAATGAATTTCCATATATTTTACAACCAACTGTTTGAAGAGAAGAAAGGAGAAAGAGGACAAATCAATAATGCGTTCAGATTCATCAAACCAAAAGTCACCGACGAAATGAACCATAGTTTGACAAGAAACCCAACAATGGAAGAATTGGAAGCGGCTCTTAACAATCTGTCTCCAACAAAGGCTCCAGGGCCAGATGGCCTGAACGGTAAATTCTATATCGAATTCTGGGATATCATTAAATTTGATGTGTTCAGAGTAGTTGAAGATTTTTTCAATAATAATATTCCTTTGAAAGACATGAACGATACGCTGATAACCCTTATTCCGAAAGGAGATATACAGGAAATTCTGGGTGATTATAGACCAATTTCGTGTATTAACTTTGGTTATAAATTAATAGCAAAGATGCTTGCGAACCGTCTCCAGAAAATTATGAATGAAATAGTATCACCGACACAAGCGACTTTCATCAAAGGAAGAGCCATTCAAGATAACATCATAATAGCCCAAGAGTTGTCGTATTTCATGACACGAAAAAGGAAAAATCCTAAACCGATGGCGAGTATAAGAATAGACATGGCAAAGGCTTATGACCAAGTCAGATGGGATTTTATTGTTGCCCTGTTGGATAAACTAGGGTTTCATCACAAATGGACGCAATGGATTAAGACATGTATAACAGATGTCACTTTTCAAATCAATTTTAACGGACAGAGAACCCCTAAGTTTAAATCGGGACGAGGATTGAGACAAGGTGATCCGCTGTCTCCTTTTCTTTTCTCAATTATGACAGAAGCTCTTATCAGTCTCATTGATGCTGTGTGTAATGATGGTAAGATACAAGGTATCCAAATAACGAGAAACTGCCCGGAGATATCTCATCTTCTATTTGCGGATGATTCACTTTTTTTCATTACTATTAATCAAACTAACCTAGGTGAATTTAAGAAATGCCTTACAGATTATTGCGAAGGATCAGGACAACAAATCAATTTAAACAAATCAGCAATCCTCTTTAGCAATGAAACACCGATGGAAATGCGAGAAATCGTTACAGGAGAACTTCAAATGGTAGAAACGGAGGACCTAGGCAAATATCTAGGTATACCGTTATGCCATAAGAGATCAAAGATCGAGGCACTGGAATGGATAGCAAAAAGAATTTTCGCAAAAACAGAAGGATGGAAAGCAAAACTATTATCCGAAGGAGGAAAAGAAGTACTGATTAAAGCAGTTTTACAAGCCCTACCGGTGTATACTATGTCAATTTTTTCATATCCGATTACGTTCTGCAAACGTCTTATATCAGCAATCGCTAACTTTTGGTGGAGCTCAGGGGAGAGAAACCGAATACATTGGCTGGCATGGGAAAAACTCACAATCGGGAAACTGCTGGGAGGGATAGGATTTAAAGATCTAAAGAGAATGAATACGGCCCTGTTAGGAGCGCAAGCATGGAGAATTCTCCAAAACCCAAACTCGTTAGCAACACGGCTCCTAAAAGGTATTTACTATCCTAACTCTGGTTTCATGCATGTTAAATTGTGGAAGAATAGAACTTGGAGCTGGCTAGCATCATGGAAGGAAGAGATTTTATAAAACAACACACACTTTACCAGATAGGCGATGGACAAAAGACCAATATACGGTCAGATAAATGGATAGAATCTAATATGAAACTAGAAGAACTAGGGAATTGCCCATATCAAAAAGTTTGCGATCTATGGAAACAGGAAAATAAGGTTTGGAATGAAGAGATACTAGACGAAATTTTCCCAACACCGGTAATATCGGAAATAACAAGGATAAGAATTACAAATACGGACCAACAAGACAAAATCATCTGGCCACACTCTAAAGATGGTAATTACACAACAAAGACGGGATATAAAGTATTAACGGATAAAGAAATGTTTGAAGAACCACAATCAACAACAAACATGGAGAATGTGAAACCAACGCTTTGGAAAACAGTGTGGAATGGAAACACGCCAAAAAAAATTCGTCTGTTTACCTGGAAAGCATGTAAAAATGCGATACCAACCGCTAAAAAACCTATACGATAGAAACTTCTTAGAGTCACCAAAGTGTCCGTGGTGCCAGACCTGTAATGAAACAACGGAACATCTTCTTTTACAATGTAATATCAATAAGTCAATCTGGGCAGCCTCTTCTTTACAAATCAATATTCAACAGGAAGAAATCAAGAGTCTTGGAGATTGGCTTTTAGGAGTCACGGACACATTCAATAAAGGAGGATGGGATAGGACAAAAGTTATAGACTATATCCTCATCAATCTGTGGAACATTTGGAAAGCCAAGATGAAGGTAGTCCATGAGAATACCAACATTCAAGTTGACCAGATAATAAGAAACACGAATAAACTGATGAGCGAACTGCATGGGAATGAATGGGCAAAACAAGAACTGAGTGTTAGACAATCAAGCCAACATAACAGCGAAATGGAAACGTTCTCACAAGACATAATATATTGCTGCGATGCATCATTCACAACAAGATACGAACCAACAGGAATTGGAATACTAATAACTAACCAAAGGACAGGTACAAAACACAAAAAGAGTTGGGCAGTCAGTAGCAATACAGTCTTGGAAGGTGAAGCACTGGCCGTATTGGAAGCAGTAAAGATGTGCAAAGATAATGTAGAGGAAACAAAGCTTGTGTGTTCAGACAACCTTGAGTTAATACAAGGTATCAGGCAGGTGTCAGCGGCACGATGGACTATTCAACCGATCATTCGTCAGATCTGGCGGAAGGCGGAAGAAGCAGGATCAACATCCTTCAGGTTTATCCCTAGAAGGATCAACGATCAGGCGGACCATCTTGCGAAACACGCTAGGCGCGGAGCAACACATCATCAGGAAGAGACAACACGACTGACGGTAGAGATGAATAGGATGGGTATCGGCTGAGAATATGGTGTTTTAAGTTTTATTGCTTTCGGTGACCAAAAAAAATTATAAATGAATTATCTCCTGCTTAGTAATGGTCGAGTACACATTTCTTTGTTGAGTTCACTTAAATTACAATTACTATTCTAAAAATCGGTTCACCTATTATTTGGAAAGGGGCTTCTTTAACTAAAGGATTAATTGTATCAATATTCATGTATTTGTATTAGATTTTAGATAGTACTCCCTCTGTCTATCACTGTTTATCACAATTTCTAAAAGTAGATGTTCATAAAAGGTTGTCCATTTAAAATATCAAGGAACTGTTTTACTTTTTCTACCAATTTCGACCTTATTTAATATTTACAAGCTTATCATCATTAAATTCATTTACTTAGTTGTTTGAGGGTAGTTTAGTAAAAATAGAAGGAATTAATTGTTTTCTTAAATCCGTGTGGAAAAAAATTATGACAAACATTGATGGACGGAGAGAATATATCAATGTATTTTCAGTTTTGGTATGTTCAAGGTATACAAATGTTTGTGAGATATTGTGGTGTTTGCTAAAAATCTTGAGCGATACTATATGGGATTCACTAATTACTCGCTCTATATTTTTGTAAAATGTTGTACACACTTGAACTTATGTATTACATATTGATCTTCCTCGAACCACCTGAAGTAATTCTAATGGCCCTAAACCACTAACGACCATTAGTTTTATAAGAAAAATGTATAAAATGACTAGAATACTTTCAATTATTCCTAAAATTATACTTTTAAAAGGTAAATTTATAAAATAGATTTATAGCCCCCTATACTCTCCGTCGTGCCATTTTTGTTTATTAAAAACCTCACACGACTTCCCTACAAATTCGCATGTCCCTCTTTAGATACGAAATTCTCAACGCATCAGTCAAACTGATATCCATACAAACTCATATTCTTCCCATCATAATGAATCTTCCTAGATATAAAGTTCTCTGTGCGTCAATATTAATGGCAAAATCAAACAAACGTCATGAAACCCCCTCCCTAGTTGAGAGAATATCACACAGTAAGAGGGGTTATGAATGGAATTAGGTATATAGTCATTTTAGGTTGTTTAATTCGAGAAAGAAATAATAGTCAAACTAGCTCATATATGTTTAAAATATATTGCAGTTTCTAAACCTTATGATCACTCTTGATAGGTTACATGGCTTTGGTAGTAGCCCCTAACTTATCCGGACAAAGATTTCAGGTGACACTTGAAACCCCGGTAGCGTGATTACACTTAGTTTATATTGATTCATGGACAACAAAGCTTGATATATTATATATATAATTGTAAATCACCATTTACTTGATTGTTTTCCTTTAAATATTGCAGTAGTTATTCATCAAAACGCCAACATCATAACTATTTATTCTTTTACAACAACATTTCAGTATATTAGATTAAAAAAGAACCTTATATTAAAAATCCATGTTCTTCCAGGAGTAAAAGCCTCAGATGTGAATCATTTCAACCTTTTGTTGTGCCTTCCATAGTATCTTATATATTTCAGGAATAAAGTGGCTGAATCTTCTTTTAAGCTACAATCTGATGATTGGGAGTTGATTTGGAAAATGAAAGTACAGCCTAAGGTGAAAAACTTTATATGGAAATGTTGTGAAAATGCTTGACCTACAAATGAAAATAGAAAAAAGGAAGTCAGTGGAATCCTCAATATGTCAATTGTGTGAATCTGAAACTGAGAATGTTGAGCACCTTTTGTTTCACTGCTCTTGGGCTAAAGCTGTGTGGATGGCCAGTCCACTAAGCTGTAAGGCCCATACTCAACCTACCTGTAATGTTAACAGATGGATAAAATTTTTAAGGCTTTGTATCATTGAAACTGAAACTGCAGATACTAGACTTGGTGAAATTGCTTTTTATATAGCCTGGTCTATATGGAAAGGAAGGAATGAATATATTTTTCGAGGTGTAACACTTGACCCTGTGAAAACATTACAAGAGGCCCTTAAAGCCAATGATGAATATCTTCTTGCTACAAGAAATAATTCTGAGGCTAAAAAAGTTAACAACTCAAGGCAAAATGAGAATGAAAATGTGATAATTCAAAATATTACCCACCAGGAGGAAGTGTATAACAATTCAGTGGCAAGAAGTGGGAATTATAAAAGCATAACAGGGTGGAATCCACCTTGTAATGGAAAGTATAAGATTAATTGTGATGCATCCTTTAATAATCTTACTAAACAAGCCTCTTTTACTTATATTGTTATGGACTCTTTTGGACAGATGATCGATGGAAAAGCACAAGTTATTACAGCTAACACGGCAATTGAAGCTGAAGCTAGAGGGTTGGTGGAAGCTTGTGAGATGGCAGCTAGTTATCCCCGAGGCAAAGTGGAAGTTGAGAGTGATTGTAAATTGTTAGTCAACCAAACTGTTTTTGGTAGTAAAATTTTTTGTAACTCTAAGGTTCTTGTTAATTGTATTGCTAGAAGTAAGTTGGTTTGTAACTTGAAAATCTCTTTTGCAAAGAGATCAAAGAATATGTGTGCTGATTAGGTTACTAAACAAAAGCTCAAGGGCTCTTTGTTTGGTATTTGGAATTTAGTCCCGCCTCCTCAATTAGCAAAACTTCTTTTGTCGGAGTTGAAGGAATCGCAATACCTGTTATATCGAATATACGCAGCGGAAAAATGTATTGCAATCCTAAAACCATCTAGTTGCGATTTAAAAATTTAAAACAAGAAAAATTCGATTACATACCTGAATCTTTTGTATGAGAATCAAATTGAATGTGACTAACCGAGCTTCAAAATTCTTGAAGCCTCCACGCTTTGCACACCGAGATTTTGATTCTTGCTTTCAGAACAATTCTGACTTGGAAATAGACCTTTCTACCTTCTGTGTTTTTTTCAAGAAAAACATTGAGGCTTTCTTGTGTTTTGTTTTCCAAGAGAGAAAACTAGAAAAAAAATTATTACGTATAATGAAAGCTCATTATCTTTATAATAATTCTAGGAGGAAAGTGAAAAGATAGAAAGTAAAAAGATGGAAAATGAAAAATCATTCGTTATAATATAAAATTAATTATCCAAATAATCTGGATCATTACCCACTTGTGAAGTGGACCTGGACCTTTTATATTATACATATGACTTAGACTAGCCCAGCAGTTAGTGATACATTTCCCATTACTAGAGGTACGTGGTTCGATCCACGAACCTATCACTTTTTTCCCTTTTCTCTCCTTTTTTTTCTCAATTTGGTCTCGTATTAGAATATTAATCTGTGCTAGCAAATTAATATACTAATATTCCAAGTATATAATTAATTAATATCTATTATCCGATAATAAAAATCAATTAATAACATGAAGCAAGATCAATGCACTCGTTAGTGTGCGACTACGTGGGTTCATCGTTAAACCGGTAGTAGTTAACTTAGTTATCTACTAGTCGAGGTTGGCGTCTAACAACACTCCCCAATGACCGGATAACGTGAAGTAACTCTGTACAAAGAACCCGGTAAAGGATTATACACGTAATCTCTCTATCTTTACAGCTCCGGATCATCCTGGGATATGGTATATCTGTCAAATCCCATTAGAAAATCAACTACGTTACATGTCGATTATCAACGATTGACGAATGACCTAAGAAACTCATTTCTTCATTCATTCCACAACCTTGGCCAAGGATTTGACACAATCGTTATAATCTTATGACATCGTAGAGCTCAAACTCTTTACCTAGAGTTGATAGATTCCATCTTGACTCATCCCTAAGAGGATATATACTTAGTTGCATCCAATATCCTTTCGACTAGCATTATGACACACTAGTAGTCCAGTATCAAAACACAACAAGCACATATACAACTATAGTGATGATCTCAGGTCAAGGGATTACAATCATTTAAGTCCTTATAGAGATTAACCCACTTGACAGTTCAAGGTAATTAACCATTAGGAATCTCTAGCTTTAGTTGGTTCGATAATCACATCTCTATGTGCATTATCTATGCACCTAACTCGGTAAACGAGAACTACCGATATTTATCCAATAAATACTTGTTAGCTACATATTAATCTAACCGGATCATCGAGGTCCTAACTCGATGATCCTACGATTAAGAACAAGTCTAGATTAAGTCCTATAAGCTAGATTCTCATTATCATAACACCTTATGATATCTAGTTTGTAACTTAATCAAGGATTTGCCTTTATATTATGTAGATTAATACCATAATCATAAAGGCTTGCCATAGATTCAAGGAAACAATTTCTTTAATCAAAACTGTAGGGATAACTATTATCGTGTACAGTAAACACTTGTGTTCACTTTATTACAAGACGATCGGGGTTAGGGCATAATTGCAACAATCTCCCACTTGGCCTAGACCCAATCGTTCAAGTACCATAATTCATAAACAGTTTGTTCTCATCAGACTCTTCTGATAGACACACTTAGATGAATAGATATACATCGTGTTCCTTCCTTCTACCTATTGAATGTGAACATCTTCATGTTCAATTATATCTCGAATCAAGTGGTACTACTGCAGAATTCGTTTGGATCTATAGTTTATTCTAGGTTTCTTTAATCATACAATATCTCAAATATTGTCATTGTATAAATAAACAATATCTACATTGTGAAAACCACACTATGTATATATAAAGAACTATTTTATCCAAACCACTGGCATAGTTGCATCTTATGCTGCTATGTATTCTACTTCTAGTAACCGAAATCTGCTACAGTATCTTGATTGGAACTATTCCAATTCACTTCTCCTCTATATAGACACAACTCATGTTGATATTCTATCATCAATGTTTAAAGCAAAACATATATACCCATTTAGCTTCAACTTGTATTCTTCATATATGAGGAATTGGTCCTTAATACTTCTTAAGTACTTAAGGATAGTCTTTACTACTTTCCAACATTCCCCATCAAGGTTACCTTCATACTTACTCGCTACTCCTAGCGTGTAGGACACTTCAGGCTTTATACATTTTTCATGGTATGCTAGATAGATCCTTATTGTTTTAACAAATAGGACTATACACATTCATTCTCTTACTTTTAGAGTCCTAGAACAAACCCTCACATTAAGAGTAGTTCCAAAGCCTATTGTTAAATAACACCTTTTTGAATTTCCATGTGATAATTCTGAAAAAGTATAAATGTACTAAGATTGATATAGGTCAAGTAGCTTCTTTAATCTATCTCTATAGATCCCAATTCAAAGAATATAAGCTACTTTTCCTAAATCTTTCATGGAGAACTATTAGACCAAAAAAACTTGGTTTATCTGATTGGTTGGTATATCATATCCTTATGTGATAATATGTCATCTACATATAACACTAGAAAGATGAGTGAACTCCCACTAGTCCTTTGTACTCTTATGACTCTTACTCTAAAATTATAAAATCAAACTATTTGATTGTATAAAAGAGAGTAATCCAACTTAGTGACATTTACTGAATTCATTCAATGGATTTTTGAAACTTACATATTTTATTATGAATAAATGGAAACATGAGACCTTTAGGGTTGGTCTTAAGGACGTCATAGACTCCCATTTAGTGAAAACTATTTTCACATGATATTACCATATCTCATAATAATAGTATGTAGTTACCAATAGTAGAATCTGAAACAAACTAAGCATTGCTATGAGAAAAGGAATTCACCACAATTTATGTTTTCCTTTTGATTTAAACGCTTAGCAATTAGAAGGACGTTATAGCTCTCTACCTTACCGTCTACTCCAATCATTTCCTTAGCACCCATTTACCATAAATGGAATTTATATCTATTAAAGATTCAACCAAAGTACTATACTTTGTTGATCCTTATAGATACTAATTCAGATTCGATGGTTCTTAACCACTTGTCACTATCTAGACCAGTCATAGCCTCTTAATAGGGATTTAGGATCATCACTTGATGGGGGTTTCATCCATATGATTTTCTCATCAACCTATCAACATTATTACAATTGATTTTGGTGTATGATGATATCTATATAACCTATAGGAGGCTTGTGTACAATAAATTATTCTTTCTCTTGATTTGTTAACTTCTTTTCTCCAAGAAAGGTTCATTAATCGTCCCTAATTCCTCAAAGTATGAGACTTGAACCTTAAATGAAACTATTAACTCATCAAGGAAAGAAAGACTGGCATGCATCAGATACTCTTTAGCTTGTATAAATAACTCTGAAATCTTTATTTCATTATGATCTATTTTCACATTATGAATTCCTTCACTATGGAATTCCAATCTATAAAGGTTGTCTCCCTTACCACAAACCCTTTGTGTTGGTGTGGAAATATTACCTCGTTATTTTCTTTGGGTATCCAACAAATCTATATTTGAAAGATATCAACTCAAGCTAAGCCATTATAAGTCGTTTAGTATAAATCAAACATTTCAAATTCTACATTTTAAGGTTTGATTTATATCATCTCCATACCACATATGGATTTCATCGACTGTTTAGTGGGATCTAAGAGTTCATTAAATATGCAATTGACTTTAAAACATAATCCCATAGGAATATTTAAAACCTAGTGAATCACTGAGAGAAAATCTAATTTTGTCATAGATAATCTATTAATTCATTGCTAAGATATTCACCTATACAGGTTGATATCTTACTTCCTTCATACTCTTATATACTTGCTTTCAACTTCACTAAATAGTCATTTGAACATTTCAAATTATTTATATTGGTGTTACATTTGGTAAACACATATATATCTGTTATATAGTTTGTGAAGGAGATGAAGTAAGAATATCTATCTTTGGCTAAAGTTTAGACTGGCCACAAACATCAATATATAGTGGACAAAGAACTCATTAACATTGTCTCCATTTTCATCAAAATGAGATTTAGTCATATTTCATTGAGATAAGTCTCACAAGTTTCATATGATTCAAAGTCATATTCTTCAAGGAAATCTTCCTTGTGAAACTAGTATACTTTTTCTCACAATTTATGACTTAGTCTATAACACCAAAGATAAGGTTTGATTAGTACGATTATCTATTTTGATTTATGACCAAAAACAATTCTAACATTGTTACGTAGGTACTTTAGGCAACTATAATCACCATATTGTAAGTATCCAATGGGGTGTAATTCATCACTATGAAAAAACTCCATTGGTCATTTTATATTACATTAATACACCATAACTATCTTATGATCAAATGACCATTTTTCCGAAAACAAGTTTACGAACAAAAACAGTTTTCTTACAATATGTTTTGCCATATGCATCTTTAAAGAATTAGTTATTACAATTGTGGTTGCTACAATTGCTCTATTACCGAAATTATAATTTAACTTCTCTTATTCTTATTCGTCTATTAATCTTTAGAGTATGCAACATTTTGCATATTCCTAAACTACTAAGAGTATCCAATACCCTTTTCGTGTAATTAATAGAAGTTCAAGAAATTACGGAAACAATTTCCATTAATGCCCTTACCTTGTTTCTTGGTATTAGATAACTGGTATCTAAAGGTCATACTAAGTTACTTATACATCTTCTAAAGATATTTAAGGATTCATGGGAATATCATGCTTAAAATATCTTTTGGAGTTTATAACTCATGGATACAAGAATATAAACTTAGTACCATTACTAAGTTCTTATTACTTTAGACATGCATCACATACATTTTATGCATCCTCAAGAGATAAATTAGTCAATAGCTCATTTAACATATCAATGAGTTTCATGTGCATAAGAAAGACTCTCAAGTTGTAGTCATAATCCTTGAGATTACCCAACCAACTTGGGACGATTTGAGAAGTGATTTAACAGAAATATCGAGAAATCTAATCAAGGGAAGAAATAAGAAACAATGCTTTAAGAACACTATTATATAACCATCAAAGATATGGACTATTATCTAAGAGATATATAATTGGAAACTTTAAAACATGAATGAGCCCCCTGGTAGTCAGGTCGTTTCTCATGCATAATTAAAGTGAATAATGAAAACTTTAAAACATGAATGAGCCCCCTGGTACTCAGGTCGTTTCTCATTCATAATTAAAGTGTGGTACATTACCTATTTTATCATATAAAATAAGAGACTCAAAACTATTTAGCCCCTGGTAGTCAGGTCGTATCTATTTAGTTTTGTTGAGTTAATCCATCCTATAATCGAATATTATCAATCTCACATCCTCTGGGTAGTCCAGACTAAAAACGTAAAATTAATAATTTAATCCTATTATCAAACAATCTAGAGTTTTATAATTTGTACTCGAACTACAAGTCCACCTGGTAGTCAGATCAAAACTTGTAAATTTAACAAATTTGAAACTCTATTTGCGATGGACAAGTCTCACGAATTATCTAATATTTCGTCTTAATAAACTCAATAATTTTTAATTATCAAGTGGGAATAATTTAAGATTCATAATCCCAAATTTTAGAGTGGAAGCAGCGTTCAAAACGGTGTGAAGAGAGCAACTAACACTTAGCGAACAAATTACCAAAATGACTGGATGATGGATTTGTTATATCGGTACATGCCTTACAGTTTTGTAAATTTATTTTTACTAAAAGAAAAATTATTGAATCAAAATTCAATAATAAAATTAGCAAATATAACATATATCATATATATATTATAAATATATTACCGAATATATCAAAGTGTTAATATATGCCTTTTTCATAAAAAAAACATGGTAACACTTTTTTTCTTAAACTGAAAGACCAGCTCTTCCTTTTTTTTAAATACCGAATTAACAATAACAAAAAAAAGGAACCACACCAATTTTCAATTAATAGCATGAATCTGCAATTGCATATGACCCATATTCATAAAAGCTATCTTGACCATTTCACAAATTCTTTAGTTTTAATTAAACATTAAAAAGGATCACATATCCTATTACTAAGGTCATGTGATTCATTCATTACATGAATAATCGACAATTAAAAAAAATTGTAAATACATGGTTGTCACTCACCTGTTGCATTTCTATGTAGTAATCAAGTGAATAATTAATCTTCTCAAGATTACATTAATCTTCCCAACTGACTACTCATCAATTTGGATTCAAATTAGGGGTCTAGCTTTCAAGCAAAATAACCTTACAACAGTTAGAGCTCTAGAGAAGTGCTTCATCAAAGTAGAAGCAGTGGACCTCCCAGCAGCTACAAATATAGATATCAAAATACTAAGATTCAGAATCAGATTCAACACCAAATATCCACTTCCCCCAGGAACATATCTTTATCAGGAAGAAGGCGCGGCATGGGTGGTGTTTCAATATGAGAACACAGTACTTCTTTATTTTAGGTGTGGAATAATAGGCCACCAGTATGGAGAATGCCCAGTTAAAAGCGTCAAACAAGAAGAAGATATTGTTGAAAGAAGGAAAGTAACATGGAGCATAGATAATGTGGCGAAATTTCCCCCTTTTAACCCTATATATGGTTTTCATATAAATATTAATGGAGAATTTGTAAACTATATATATAATGATAGTAATGTGAGAAATGCAGGACAATCTAATAGAAATCCTAATCCAGCTAGAGGCATAACAATCAATGAAGGAGGTGGGAACAGTCTCAGCAAATTCAACTATACGAGGAAAGGAGCAGCAAACAAGTATGTTTCAAATAAAGAAATGGAAGAAGAAAGTCAAAAGGAGGATAAAGAATGGGAAGCTTGGAACAGACAAATGCATGATTTACGTAATGATCTTCATGAATCAACCCTCAAGATTGAAGCCTTCAAAAAGACACACGGTATAAATGATGAGGGAGAAGATTGGAATGAAGGAGATATAAGGGCGGTTATGCTAGCTTTCGAAGAAGAGGTCAGGAAGATAAAAGGCAAACATGCAGTGACCTCTAGTGAGAATTCAGAATCAAATGTTGGAATGTCTTCTAACTTTCAACATAAAATTAAAAGGAGGAGAGAAGGCAGGCCAGGACCATCAGATGGGGGAAATAAAAGTGTTAGCTCTAATATCGCTGGTAACTTCAAAAAACTTAGGGTGGTGGATGCTATCGAAAATTTTGTTAACAATAATAGATATAGTGTTCTTGAAAACGTGAAAGAAAAAGAAAATGAAGAAGAATCACTACATGAAGGCTCAAAAAATGATGGTGATATTTCAAAAATGATAGATGATTACGACTCGCAATTTGAACCTGAAGAAGAAAAAGAAGGTAGCTATGAAAACAGTGAGAACTATTTTGAGAAAGATTATGAAGGTGGTGGCGAAGATCACGACATGAACTTCAATTACGCTGATGCTGTGGAAGAGGAGGAAGAGAATAGCAAAGGGAAAGCTGGAGGCGGCTACTCCAAGAAAGCCGCAAAAGCAAAATGACGACCATATTTTGGAATGTCCAGGGCATTCGAGCACCCTTGACATTCTCCAGGATCAGCTCGATGGTGAAACAGTTCAGGCCAGGGTTGGTTGCTTTTTGTGAAACAATGTTGCGAGAGATAGACTCTCAAGACATTGTTTCAAAGTTGGGTTTTGGTAACAAGTTTTGTGTGGACCCCACTGGATCAGCGTTTCATTCAGGGGGTTTCCTTATTTTGTGGCATGATTTTGTTCGGCTTAGTGTAGTGTTTAGTTGTTCTTTTTATGTTATCGTTTGCATTAATGAAGTTAGTTTTCCCTATTATATGATCTTTTTACATGCACCTAATGATTTTAATCATAGAACACAAATATGGAACGAAATATCAAATTGGAGCAAAGATATAACACAACCATGGACAATAGTTGGGGACTTTAATGAAATACACAATGTGACGGAAAAATTAAGCAAAAACCCTCCCAATTTAGATCATATTAATAACTTTATTGAATTTACTTACCAAAATTCCCTTATCGAAATAAAATCTAATGGATGTTTTTTTACGTGGTCTAACAGATTAGAAGATGGAAAGTTAGTTAAAACAAGAATTGATCGAGGGCTTGCTACTTACGAATGGATGGGGAAATTCCCACGCGCAGAAATATTCGTTCCACCAGCTATAGGGTCGGATCACTCTCCTCTTGTCCTTCATTATGATATTAATATGAAAATTGGAAAGAAATACTTTAAATTCGAAACTAGGTGGTTAGAAGATGATAGTTGTAGAGAAATAGTAGAAAAGAGTTGGAAAATTTCAAACTTTAATCCCCCAATTACCAAATTTTTAAGGAAGAGAGAACATACTAAAGAGAACCTTACAAAATGGAGCTATAAAAAATTTAAAAATCATGATATTACTATTAAGAAACTACAAGACAAACTCATTAGCCTCAATAACTCCAAATTAGACATAACTGAGGGGTCGGAGGAAGAAAATAGAATTAAAGAACAAATAAAAATCGAATACAACAGAGAAGAAAAATATTGGAGTGACAAGGCCAGGATGAACTGGCTAACCTTTGGTGACAAAAACACAAAAAAATTTCACTTAGCTACTCTACAAAGAAGGAAACTCAATAGAATAACAAGAATTAAGAATAAGGATGGAATATGGAAAGAGAATACAGATGAAATCAAAGAAAGTTTTCAAGATTATTATAAAAATCTATTTAAAGAAGAAACTTGTTCTACGGAAGATATGGACAAAGCTATAAAATATATACAACCAAAAGTTACAGAACAAATGAACGAGAATTTAATAAAAATACCAGACTTACAAGAAGTTGAAAAAGCCATTAATGAACTCTCATCTTCCAAAGCACCGGGCCCCGATGGCCTTAATGGTAAATTTTACAAAGAATTTTGGGATATAATTAAAGATGATGTTATGACTGTTATTATTGATTTATTTAACAATAATAGCACTTTGGGGAAAATTAACGATACCCTAATCACCCTTATCCCAAAAGGGGAAACACAGGAAAACTTGGGAGATTTTAGACCCATATCTTGTGTTAACTTCATTTATAAAATCATTACGAAAATTTTATCTAACAGACTTAGAGAAATTATGAATTCTATAGTTTCACAGACTCAGGCAGGTTTTATTAAAGGACGTGCTATCCAAGATAATATCATCATTGCTCAAGAACTTTCTTTCTTTATGGGAAAAAAGAGGAAAAATAAGAAACATTTAGCAGCCATAAAAATCGATATGGCAAAAGCTTATGATCAGGTAAGATGGGATTTTCTATTTCTTGTTTTAAATAAACTAGGTTTTAATAGTAAATGGATAGATTGGATTAAGAATTGCGTAACGTCGGCCTCTTTTAATTTAAACCTTAATGGTGAGAGATTGGATAACTTCAAATCCAGAAGAGGCCTTAGACAGGGGGACCCACTGTCTCCTTTTCTATTTTCTATTCTTACAGAGTCTCTAATCAGTATTATTGATCACGCTATCAATAAAGAATCGATTAAAGGAATCCAAATAAACCGGAACTGCCCTAGCATTTCTCACCTACTCTTTGCCGATGACTCACTTTTTTTCTTAGATCTGGAACTTACAGATATTAGTAGTTTTAAAGAATGCCTCGACATTTATTGTTATGGGTCTGGACAAAAGATTAATTTCAACAAATCAGCTATTCTTTTTAGTAAAGATACCTCAGAAGACTTTAAAATCAAAACTTGCAAGGAGCTAAATTTTCTAGAGACAAATGATCTAGGTTTCTACCTTGGTATACCACTTTGTCACAAAAGATCCAAAGTGGAATCACTAGAATGGATAGCAAAGAGAATTTTCAAGAATACAGAGGGATGGAAGGCCAAATTATTATCAGAAGGAGGGAAAGAAGTACTAATTAAAGCTGTTCTACAGGCAATTCCTAATTATTATATGTCAATTTTCTCTTTCCCCATATCCTTTTGTAACAAATTAATATCTGCTATTTCCAATTTTTGGTGGAACTCTGGAGAAAAAAATAGAATACATTGGCTTGCATGGGAAAAAGTTACAATAAGTAAATTGATTGGAGGCTTAGGTTTCAAGGATTTCAAAAATATGAATACGGTCCTTTTAGCAGCACAGGCTTGGAGATTAATGAATAACACTGAGAACCTAGCGGCAAAGCTCCTTAAAGGTATTTATTTCTATAAAACTAACTTCATGACATGTAAAATTAAACAAAGCAGGACATGGAGCTGGGCAAGTATAATAGAAGGGAGGGACTTTCTGAAGAAACATGGAATAAAAAAGATTGGAAACGGTGAAAACACAAACATCTGGAGCGAAAAATGGATTGATACAGATTGGGAAATAAGCAAACCAACTGGCATTACCCTCAACAAAGTAAGTGAATTAATGAAAACAGGAACTACGGAATGGGATCTTGATATCCTAAACAATATCTTCCCAGAGCCTGTGATACCACTAATCAGAAGGATAAAAGATACAGACATAGAAACAAAAGACAAATTCATATGGCCTTTCTCAAAAGATGGTACATATGATACAAAAACTGGATATAAAGTTATCACATACGAAAAAGTCATTAACAAACCGACAACAGCATCCCAAAAATCTAAATATGATTCACCAATATGGAAGGTTATCTGGAAATCAAACATACCAAGGAAAATTAAGATGTTTATTTGGCGTTTATGTAACAATGCTATACCAACTAGAACAAATCTATATATGAGGAAATGTGCAGACTCCAAGAATTGTCTATGGTGTAATTACCCAGAAGAGAATATAGAACATCTTCTACTTACATGTACCTTATGTAAAGATATATGGGCGGGTTCTCCTCTCCAAATTAGAATCCCTGAGATTTTAGTGGACAATTTTGAAGACTGGTTCTTAAAAATTATAAAGACTTTCGTCGAGGGAGGGTGGGACGAGAATATAGTCAAGGATATCATTATGATAACTCTATGGAATATATAGAAAGGAAAAATGAAAGCAATACATGAAGGAACGATGATTAATGGAACAGGAATTAATATAGCAACAGCAAAACTTATGCAAGATCTTCATGGAATTAATTGGAGGAAGACTATTCATCAAAAAATGATAAATAAAGATACTGAAGAAGAAACCTTAATCCCAGATCTTCAAGAAGCAGATATTAGAATTTACTGTGATGCCTCGTTTTCCAATAAATGGGAGCCAACAGGAATTGAAATAGTGGGATTAGACAAACAAGGAAACAAGAACTTTGAACTCGGCGAAGATTCGGAATGCAACACGATAGAAGAGGCAGAAGCATATGCGATCCTAAAAGCAACTGAATTTGGGGGTGACCTTGTTAGTAATAATAAGATCATCCTATCGGACAACCTTGAGGTTATTCAAGGTATTAAGCAAGTGTCAGCAGCTCGTTGGAATCTTCAACCTATTCTTCGCAAAATTGTTCGCAAAGCTAGGGAAATTGGGCAGGTCTCCTTTTATCACATTAGTAGGAAGCTCAATGGCAAAGCGGATAAGCTTGCAAAGGAAGCTAGGCACAGGGCTACTTCTAGACGTCTAGTGACGTTTAGTATTTTTGATGCGGCAGCTAGATTAGAAAAATTAGGAATAGGTTAATTTCACGTTTTTTTTTTGTGCCTTGGGCGCCTTTTATTGTCCAAAAAAAGAAAGATAAAACACAAAACACAATAATGAATCAATTAGGTATAGTTACCAATATAAATTCCACCCAATTGTCAGGCCTGCAGCATCACGTAACAAGAGTCTGACTTACTATGAAATCATGCGGATGTAAATTACAGGCATTAAAAAACCATAACAAATGGGTAATTTATATAGAATATTTTAATTGGAAAAAGAAGAAAGCCAGAAACAGTTTTCATGAATTCTTCCTTTTTCAATTCGAATGCAGCACTTCCTTTATACTCGAGCAGCTAAAAAAGAAAAATACTGAAACACACAATTCCATTAAAAAACAACGCTACAAATAATTTATAATCCTATTATAAAAAAATGTCGATACATGTATATTATACCCATATAATAACATAATACAAAAAACTTAATTTTCATATAAACCCTATAACAAAACTCGAATATTATCACATAATATCATGTTTAAATTTCAAAATCGCAACAATTGGCTCTGATACCAATTGAAGGAATCGCAATACCTGTTATATCGAATATACGCAGCGGAAAAATGTATTGCAATCCTAAAACCATCTAGTTGCGATTTAAAAATTTAAAACAAGAAAAATTCGATTACATACCTGAATCTTTTGTATGAGAATCAAATTGAATGTGACTAACCGAACTTCAAAATTCTTGAAGCCTCCACGCTTTGCACACCGAGATTTTGATTCTTGCTTTCAGAACAATTCTGACTTGGAAATAGACCTTTCTACCTTCTGTGTTTTTTTCAAGAAAAACATTGAGGCTTTCTTGTGTTTTGTTTTCCAAGAGAGAAAACTAGAAAAAAAATTATTACGTATAATGAAAGCTCATTATCTTTATAATAATTCTAGGAGGAAAGTGAAAAGATAGAAAGTGAAAAGATGGAAAATGAAAAATCATTCGTTATAATATAAAATTAATTATCCAAATAATCTGGATCATTACCCACTTGTGAAGTGGACCTGAACCTTTTATATTATACATATGACTTAGACTAGCCCAGCAGTTAGTGATACATTTCCCATTACTAGAGGTACGTGGTTCGATCCACGAACCTATCACTTTTTTCCCTTTTCTCTCCTTTTTTTTCTCAATTTGGTCTCGTATTAGAATATTAATCTGTGCTAGCAAATTAATATACTAATATTCCAAGTATATAATTAATTAATATCTATTATCCGATAATAAAAATCAATTAATAACATGAAGCAAGATCAATGCACTCGTTAGTGTGCGACTACGTGGGTTCATCGTTAAACCGGTAGTAGTTAACTTAGTTATCTACTAGTCGAGGTTGGCGTCTAACAACACTCCCCAATGACCGGATAACGTGAAGTAACTCTGTACAAAGAACCCGGTAAAGGATTATACACGTAATCTCTCTATCTTTACAGCTCCGGATCATCCTGGGATATGGTATATCTGTCAAATCCCATTAGAAAATCAACTACGTTACATGTCGATTATCAACGATTGACGAATGACCTAAGAAACTCATTTCTTCATTCATTCCACAACCTTGGCCAAGGATTTGATACAATCGTTATAATCTTATGACATCGTAGAGCTCAAACTCTTTACCTAGAGTTGATAGATTCCATCTTGACTCATCCCTAAGAGGATATATACTTAGTTGCATCCAATATCCTTTCGACTAGCATTATGACACACTAGTAGTCCAGTATCAAAACACAACAAGCACATATACAACTATAGTGATGATCTCAGGTCAAGGGATTACAAGCATTTAAGTCCTTATAGAGATTAACCCACTTGACAGTTCAAGGTAATTAACCATTAGGAATCTCTAGCTTTAGTCGGTTCGATAATCACATCTCTATGTGCATTATCTATGCACCTAACTCGTTAAACGAGAACTACCGATATTTATCCAATAAATACTTGTTAGCTACATATTAATCTAACCGGATCATCGAGGTCCTAACTCGATGATCCTACGATTAAGAACAAGTCTAGATTAAGTCCTATAAGCTAGATTCTCATTATCATAACATCTTATGATATCTAGTTTGTAACTTAATCAAGGATTTGCCTTTATATTATGTAGATTAATACCATAATCATAAAGGTTTGCCATAGATTCAAGGAAACAATTTCTTTAATCAAAACTGTAGGGATAACTATTATCGTGTACAGTAAACACTTGTGTTCACTTTATTACAAGACGATCGGGGTTAGGGCATAATTCCAACAGGAGTTTCATCCTCTAGGAATTGGATAATTGTAATATTCTTTTGTAATTTAAGTTTATTTCGAAAAAAAAGCCTCGGATGTGTAAATAATTTCACGTCTGGGGCCATCACTATCCTTGTTCTACGATAAGAAAATGTCATGATACGTTAGAGAATATGACAAGTAAAAGAACTCATGGCGGCCTCTCGATTTTTATTAAAAAGTTGTATATATAAAGGTACTTAAAGGAGACATCTAGTACGATTTTTTTTTTTTGTTCAAATACGTCTAATAAGATTTTTTCATACTACTTATAATAAATTATGATAAATAATTATGCAATTTCAAAAAAAGAACTCACGTAACTTGGTTGTCTTTCCATATTATGTTAGTGTGGTTATTTATGCATTGAAATATCTCCGGCATAGTAAAGGTCTTGTACACATTTCTTTGGTGAGTCACTTAAAGTAAAAATTGTTATTTTGAAAATGGTAAACTAGTTTTTAAGTCCATGTAAAACCATACCAAAAGTAAATACAAGTGTTAGGCTCTCGACCTTTCCTCTCAAAGTTTCAGCAAAACAGCCATTTTCAACCACCTAAACATCTCAATCTTTCTACCATAGCACAACCTACAGATTTCCTAATACATACTCCACGTATTACAACTAATACTCCAGACCATGAGTGTTTTCTCGGATGGATTCCAAACTCGAACCAGGAAACTAATTTCAGTTTGGACAACACTGATATTAGGTTTATGGATCGACTGTATTCTACTATACAATGAAACAATTAAAGCTATTACATACTATACTACTCTCGACCTAAAGAGAAGAGATTCTCATGGTAATAAGAACATGATGACGCAGCAGGTTAGGAATTCCTCTTCGAAGCTCATACAAGATGATACTAATCCTATACACGTCATCAGCTTACAAGGTGCTTACTTTTTTCTTCTTATCCATTACGTGAATATGGACTTCTTACTTAATGTCTATCTTACTTATCCAAAATTTAAAAAACATATCTGTAAGCCCAACACTTTAAATAACAGCAGTGGACTTTTAAATAAGATAAAATATTGGATTAACAACACTTCTTACCCTAAGACTCTTTCTATTGGGCCCAGTAAGACTCTATTCTATATTAATAAACTCACGAACAAGATCTTTCTTAACATTGAAAACATTCCTCGTACTCAGTTTTCGAATCCACACATTAAAAACTTATCTGAAGGTTACAAACCTTTTACTCGCCGTCAATCTCAAGCTCCTGATTTCCGAGGGTCTGGTTTACTACATGAAATTATACAAGAGCCTATCAAACTTCATATTTCTAATACTACTAATCATCCCATTAAAAACGCTACTGTTACTTCTCATCAAACTGTGGGAGAAGGAGGCGACAAAAATATGGTAATCCCTCCATTGAAACCTCGTCAACTTCAAGAAATATCTTCAGATAGTGAGCTCCAGCGTGAGTTAAGAACAAAGACTAGACATGAAGACATCTCAACTCATGAGTCCCCTAAGCGCCGAGCTACAGCAGGTGAAGGTCTTGGCGAGTTCTCGAAACAGCAAAAAACAACGGGGAACTCATTCAGCTTTTCAGGGCTACGTTTAGATGATTACGAGGTTAACACGAATTTGGGAAACATCTCTAATAATGATAGGGAGGACAGTAGTGAGGATTGGCAACAGGTGACAAATAAAGAGCTCTCGAAAGTTGGAAAAATTCCAAAGTATATGGACGAGAACGATTCTCAATTTGAACCCGTAGTGGAAGAAGAACCCGGAGAGAGCACTCACGCTTTGGCAGGTGGTGATATTGTGAAATTGTTATGTTAATAACCACCAGTTGTACAAAAGAAATGGTTTCCCGAAAAGAAAAGTAAAGAAAATAAAAACGAGTTTACACGGAAAAACGGAATAACAATTACACGGAAATTGAAATAACGTTTACACGGAAATTGAAATAACAATACACGGAAATTTCAATAACAATACACGGAAATAGGAAATACACTTACACGATAATAAGGAAAACAAAGTCACCGTCAAACTATTGTCGTTAAAAAGATATTCCGGAGTGACCGGTATCTCTAACAGAACTAAAGCTACGTTTAGAAAAAATATAGAGAGTAGGTGGTGAGGCAGAGAGTGTTTCCTTTGTGTATTTTCGTAGCTGTAGAGAGGGGAATGGGAGCTTTATTTATAGGGGTGAGGAGTGGACAAGCCTTCAGAAACGCCCCTATTGAATCCCATGATTCTCTCCCGGATTAGTCTTGATTGGGTTGACGTTAGGATTGCTAAGTAACCCCCACGTTTTGTAATATTCTGTAACAGCTATGACCATTTGATTTCCCACGTGTTTGACTTTTGACTTGAGCTGAATATTCTTTCCCTTTAACGCGTGCGAGATTAGTGGAGTCTTGTCTCTACGTTATACGTTTGAGTAGTCAACCACCACTATAAGAGCTGGTACAAAATCCATTTCATTTTTCATTTTTTGACTCCCCAAACTCCCCAAACTCCCCACGACCCACGACCCACGACCCACGCCCCACGCCTTACGCCGTCGCCGTCGCCGTCGCCGGTGCCGGTGCCGGTGCCGGGCCGGGCGGGTGGGTGGTGGTGGTGGTGCGCGCGTGTGGGCTAGATTATTGCTTTGCCATGTGCATGGGTATTGGCCATTTGGACTATGTTAATATCACATATTATATAAATAGCCTTAACTCTTCTTATCCCACCGATGTGGGAAGAGATTAAAAGGCCATTTTGACACTCAAATGGACACTTGGTCATCACAGATGTCCAACAATCCCCCACACATTTGAATGTCAACAAAAGGTTTAGTGAGAAGGTTCCAGAAAGAAGAATGGGTGAATTGTACTTAAGTGTCAATATCTTGCGATTTGAATTGACACGTAGTGAAGTGAGGCAACCACCGAATTCCGTTTAAGTGAACTTACTCTTGAACTTTAACGGTTATCGATCGAGACCCTCACAGCACATACTCTACCCGATTCAAGGTTATGGTTCCCTCTAACATCACCTTTTAGGTTCATCAAGTCCTTCTCTAAGGACCACCCTTTAAGGGCTATGAACTTGGTGGTTTTATTCATTTTGAGAGTGGTGTAAGGACGTCTCCTCAACACTCTACCATGAATATTTGGGTATCAAAGTTACCCTCGAATTCATCAAGTCCTTTTAGGAGGACCACCATAAAGGCTATGAGTTCGAATGTGAGTTTCAATACTTGGTACGCCTTTTTCATCAAGTCCTTCTCAACAAGGACCACCACAAGTGGCTATGAACAAGACGATTTGGGTTTGAGCCTTAGGGATGAGGACATCACATTGACTCATTAGTCACATGTTCCCACTTAATGGGTTTTAGACCCATCCCCCTCGACGTCTCCAGGACTAGTCTCCTGGTCAAGCCTTTGGTGAACGGATCAGCTAGATTCTCCTCTGATCGTACGAATTCCAAGGCTATCACACCATTTTTCAGTAATTGTCTTACTGACCCATGTCTGATGCGAATATGTCTCTTCTTACCATTATAGGCGCTATTATGAGCGACTCCAATGGCTGCTTGTGAATCACAGTGGATACATACAGGTGTGGCACTTCCTTCCCAGAGTGGCACATCCGATAAGAGACTTCTCAACCACTCAGCTTCTTGCCCAGCTAACTCTAGTGCTATGAACTCAGACTCCATGGTGGAGCGTGCTATACAAGTCTGTTTGGAAGACTTCCACGATACAGCACCCCCCCCCTAAGGAGAATACATAACCACTGGTGGAGTTTACTTCGTCATTGTCAGAGATCCAGTTTGCATCACAAAAACCCTCAAGGACTGCAGGGAATTTGTTATAGTGCAAGCCTAGATCGATGGTACCCCTCAAGTATCTCAATAGACGGCGAAGTGCAACCCAGTGGTCACTACTCGGGTTATGAGTATAGCGACTAAGTCTGCTTACGGCATAGGCAATATCGGGTCGAGTGTAGTTCATTAAGAACATTACACTTCCTATGATTTTAGCATATTCATTTTGGGATACAGCATCCCCTACATGTTTAGATAAGTTAATGCTAGAATCATAAGGAGTATTTACAGGCGTTACATCAAAGGAATTGAACTTCTTCAGCATCCTTTCTACGTAATGAGACTGATTCAGGGTAATGCCATTACTGCTTCTAATGATTTTTACCCCAAGTATCACATCAGCTTCTCCCATGTCTTTCATGTCGAATCTGGAAGACAAGAAACGTTTAGTCTCATTTATAATATGAATAGTAGTACCAAAGATGAGCATGTCATCTACATAAAGGCAGATGATAACACACTCTGAATTTGTTACCTTGGAGTAAACACATGAATCAGAAGTGTTAGCTATAAACCCATATGAAATGAGAGTACTATCTAGTTTTTCATACCATTTTTTCGGTGCCTGTTTCAATCCATACAAGGATTTTTTCAACTTACACACTTTGTCCCCTTGACCAGGGACCACACACCCTTCAGGTTGAGCCATGTAGATCTCTTCATCTAGATCTCCGTTCAAGAACGCGGTTTTGACATCCATTTGATGTATTACAAGTTCGTGAATGACGGCTAAAGCAATAAGGGTTCTTATCGTGGCAATTTTGGTCACTGGGGAATAGGTGTCAAAGTAATCTTGACCTTTCTTTTGGGTGAAGCCCTTAATAACAAGTCTGGCCTTGAATTTTTCTATTGAACCATCGGGTCTCAATTTTTTCTTAAAAATCCATTTGCTACTAATTGCTTTGCTACCCCTAGGTAAGTTGGTTAATTCCCATGTATGGTTACTTTTTATTGACTCAATTTCACTGTTAATAGCCTCTTTCCAAAAACTAGCATCTATAGATTTTAAAGCATCATCATAAGTTTTTGGGTCATCCTCCATGAGGAAACAATTGACTACCTGTTCGTCTAATAGGTCGATGTGAGAACCTTCTGTTATAAAGGCTGTTATAAAGTCAGGGCCGAAGCTAGACTCAATCCTGCGCCTCTTACTTCTCCTAGGTTCTTCCTCGGGAATACTACTAGGCTCCATGGAAGTGGAGGGGTTAGGAAAAACATCACAAAGAGGTACCACATCATTAGTAGATAAATTATCAACAGGTATAGAAGTATTGACAGTATTTAAATCTTTCAAAGGGAAAACATGTTCAAAGAATTCAGCGTCTCTAGATTCACAAATAGAGTTATCTTCTAATGACAAGAATCTGTATGCCGCACTATTTTGAGCGTACCCTATGAAAATTGAGTCAATGGTTTTGGGACCAACGGTGACTGTTTTAAATCAGGTAGTTTGACTTTGGCTAGACACCCCCACACTTTTAAAAATTTCAGGTTTGGTGGAAAGCCCTTCCACATTTCATACGGGGTTTTTTCTAGGGATTTATGAGGTACCCTATTAAGTACATAACAGGCTGATAGGACAGCTTCCCCCCACATGTTGTTTGGTAAACCTGAACTTATTAACATGGCATTCATAGTCTCTTTAAGGGACCTATTCTTTCTTTCTGCTATGCCATTTTGTTGGGGTGTATAAGGGGCACTAAGTTCGTGGATAATCCCATTTGTTTCACAAAACTCTTTAAGGGAATTAGAACTATACTCGCCTCCTCTATCGGACCTAAGTCGTTTGATTTTACAATCTAGTTGGTTTTCAACTTCGGCTTTATATTTTAAAAACGCATTTTCCGCCTCATCTTTAGTTTTAAAAAGATATTCTTTGTCTTTTCCACCGGTTATTCTAGAAAATGGCTCTTCCTAATTCGGCTGTTGGTTCCTCTTTGAACACTAAGCCACTTCTCGACGCGAACAAGTTAGAGCCCCTTAATGGTTCTAACTATAAGCGTTGGGCGCAAAAATTAATGATATGCCTTGAACAGTATGTTAATAACCACCAGTTGTACAAAAGAAATGGTTTCCCGAAAAGAAAAGTAAAGAAAATAAAAACGAGTTTACACGGAAAAACGGAATAACAATTACACGGAAATTGAAATAACGTTTACACGGAAATTGAAATAACAATACACGGAAATTTCAATAACAATACACGGAAATAGGAAATACACTTACACGATAATAAGGAAAACAAAGTCACCGTCAAACTATTGTCGTTAAAAAGATATTCCGGAGTGACCGGTATCTCTAACAGAACTAAAGCTACGTTTAGAAAAAATATAGAGAGTAGGTGGTGAGGCAGAGAGTGTTTCCTTTGTGTATTTTCGTAGCTGTAGAGAGGGGAATGGGAGCTTTATTTATAGGGGTGAGGAGTGGACAAGCCTTCAGAAACGCCCCTATTGAATCCCATGATTCTCTCCCGGATTAGTCTTGATTGGGTTGACGTTAGGATTGCTAAGTAACCCCCACGTTTTGTAATATTCTGTAACAGCTATGACCATTTGATTTCCCACGTGTTTGACTTTTGACTTGAGCTGAATATTCTTTCCCTTTAACGCGTGCGAGATTAGTGGAGTCTTGTCTCTACGTTATACGTTTGAGTAGTCAACCACCACTATAAGAGCTGGTACAAAATCCATTTCATTTTTCATTTTTTGACTCCCCAAACTCCCCACGACCCACGACCCACGACCCACGCCCCACGCCTTACGCCGTCGCCGTCGCCGTCGCCGGTGCCGGGCCGGGCGGGTGGGTGGTGGTGGTGGTGCGCGCGTGTGGGCTAGATTATTGCTTTGCCATGTGCATGGGTATTGGCCATTTGGACTATGTTAATATCACATATTATATAAATAGCCTTAACTCTTCTTATCCCACCGATGTGGGAAGAGATTAAAAGGCCATTTTGACACTCAAATGGACACTTGGTCATCACAGATGTCCAACAATCCCCCACACATTTGAATGTCAACAAAACGTTTAGTGAGAAGGTTCCAGAAAGAAGAATGGGTGAATTGTACTTAAGTGTCAATATCTTGCGATTTGAATTGACACGTAGTGAAGTGAGGCAACCACCGAATTCCGTTTAAGTGAACTTACTCTTGAACTTTAACGGTTATCGATCGAGACCCTCACAGCACATACTCTACCCGATTCAAGGTTATGGTTCCCTCTAACATCACCTTTTAGGTTCATCAAGTCCTTCTCTAAGGACCACCCTTTAAGGGCTATGAACTTGGTGGTTTTATTCATTTTGAGAGTGGTGTAAGGACGTCTCCTCAACACTCTACCATGAATATTTGGGTATCAAAGTTACCCTCGAATTCATCAAGTCCTTTTAGGAGGACCACCATAAAGGCTATGAGTTCGAATGTGAGTTTCAATACTTGGTACGCCTTTTTCATCAAGTCCTTCTCAACAAGGACCACCACAAGTGGCTATGAACAAGACGATTTGGGTTTGAGCCTTAGGGATGAGGACATCACATTGACTCATTAGTCACATGTTCCCACTTAATGGGTTTTAGACCCATCCCCCTCGACGTCTCCAGGACTAGTCTCCTGGTCAAGCCTTTGGTGAACGGATCAGCTAGATTCTCCTCTGATCGTACGAATTCCAAGGCTATCACACCATTTTTCAGTAATTGTCTTACTGACCCATGTCTGATGCGAATATGTCTCTTCTTACCATTATAGGCGCTATTATGAGCGACTCCAATGGCTGCTTGTGAATCACAGTGGATACATACAGGTGTGGCACTTCCTTCCCAGAGTGGCACATCCGATAAGAGACTTCTCAACCACTCAGCTTCTTGCCCAGCTAACTCTAGTGCTATGAACTCAGACTCCATGGTGGAGCGTGCTATACAAGTCTGTTTGGAAGACTTCCACGATACAGCACCCCCCCCTAAGGAGAATACATAACCACTGGTGGAGTTTACTTCGTCATTGTCAGAGATCCAGTTTGCATCACAAAAACCCTCAAGGACTGCAGGGAATTTGTTATAGTGCAAGCCTAGATCGATGGTACCCCTCAAGTATCTCAATAGACGGCGAAGTGCAACCCAGTGGTCACTACTCGGGTTATGAGTATAGCGACTAAGTCTGCTTACGGCATAGGCAATATCGGGTCGAGTGTAGTTCATTAAGAACATTACACTTCCTATGATTTTAGCATATTCATTTTGGGATACAGCATCCCCTACATGTTTAGATAAGTTAATGCTAGAATCATAAGGAGTATTTACAGGCGTTACATCAAAGGAATTGAACTTCTTCAGCATCCTTTCTACGTAATGAGACTGATTCAGGGTAATGCCATTACTGCTTCTAATGATTTTTACCCCAAGTATCACATCAGCTTCTCCCATGTCTTTCATGTCGAATCTGGAAGACAAGAAACGTTTAGTCTCATTTATAATATGAATAGTAGTACCAAAGATGAGCATGTCATCTACATAAAGGCAGATGATAACACACTCTGAATTTGTTACCTTGGAGTAAACACATGAATCAGAAGTGTTAGCTATAAACCCATATGAAATGAGAGTACTATCTAGTTTTTCATACCATTTTTTCGGTGCCTGTTTCAATCCATACAAGGATTTTTTCAACTTACACACTTTGTCCCCTTGACCAGGGACCACACACCCTTCAGGTTGAGCCATGTAGATCTCTTCATCTAGATCTCCGTTCAAGAACGCGGTTTTGACATCCATTTGATGTATTACAAGTTCGTGAATGACGGCTAAAGCAATAAGGGTTCTTATCGTGGCAATTTTGGTCACTGGGGAATAGGTGTCAAAGTAATCTTGACCTTTCTTTTGGGTGAAGCCCTTAATAACAAGTCTGGCCTTGAATTTTTCTATTGAACCATCGGGTCTCAATTTTTTCTTAAAAATCCATTTGCTACTAATTGCTTTGCTACCCCTAGGTAAGTTGGTTAATTCCCATGTATGGTTACTTTTTATTGACTCAAGTTCACTGTTAATAGCCTCTTTCCAAAAACTAGCATCTATAGATTTTAAAGCATCATCATAAGTTTTTGGGTCATCCTCCATGAGGAAACAATTGACTACCTGTTCGTCTAATAGGTCGATGTGAGAACCTTCTGTTATAAAGGCTGTTATAAAGTCAGGGCCGAAGCTAGACTCAATCCTGCGCCTCTTACTTCTCCTAGGTTCTTCCTCGGGAATACTACTAGGCTCCATGGAAGTGGAGGGGTTAGGAAAAACATCACAAAGAGGTACCACATCATTAGTAGATAAATTATCAACAGGTAAAGAAGTATTGACAGTATTTAAATCTTTCAAAGGGAAAACATGTTCAAAGAATTCAGCGTCTCTAGATTCACAAATAGAGTTATCTTCTAATGACAAGAATCTGTATGCCGCACTATTTTGAGCGTACCCTATGAAAATTGAGTCAATGGTTTTGGGACCAACGGTGACTGTTTTAAAATCAGGTAGTTTGACTTTGGCTAGACACCCCCACACTTTTAAAAATTTCAGGTTTGGTGGAAAGCCCTTCCACATTTCATACGGGGTTTTTTCTAGGGATTTATGAGGTACCCTATTAAGTACATAACAGGCTGATAGGACAGCTTCCCCCCACATGTTGTTTGGTAAACCTGAACTTATTAACATGGCATTCATAGTCTCTTTAAGGGACCTATTCTTTCTTTCTGCTATGCCATTTTGTTGGGGTGTATAAGGGGCACTAAGTTCGTGGATAATCCCATTTGTTTCACAAAACTCTTTAAGGGAATTAGAACTATACTCGCCTCCTCTATCGGACCTAAGTCGTTTGATTTTACAATCTAGTTGGTTTTCAACTTCGGCTTTATATTTTAAAAACGCATTTTCCGCCTCATCTTTAGTTTTAAGAAGATACACTTTAGTAAACCTAGAGTAGTCATCTACAAAGGTTATGTAATAAAGTTTTCCACCTCTACTAGCGGAGTTTTTAAAATCAGCTAAGTCCGAATGAACTAATTCAAGTAATTTAGTTTGTCTCGTGGTAACGGGTTTAAAAGGTTTTTTCGCAAGTTTGGACTCTACACATATTTGACATTTTTCAAAGTCATCCACGTTGTTAACGGGTATTAGTCCAAGATTTTTAAGCCTTTTAATAGACGCAACATTTAAATGGCCTAGTCTACCGTGCCACGTTTGAACGGACTCAACAATATAAGCGGAATTAGATGCATTCTCATTAAGGGATACAGTGTTTAAAACAAACAAGCCGTTATTAAGGTACCCTTTCCCCACGAATTCGTCATTTTTGGTGATAATGACTTTACCCCCCTCGAAAACAAGTTTGAGACTAACTTTATTAAGGAGAGCCCCGGAAACTAAGTTCCTACGGAGAGAGGGAACGAAGAGAACATCATTTAGTTCAAGAGTCTTACCAGATGTGAGTTTGAGGGGAACTTGACCCTTACCAAGAACAGTAGCGGTGGAAGAGTCACCCAAGTACACACACTCACCATCAGTTGCCTTTTCGAATTTCTTGAACAAGGATTTGTTTGCGCAGAAATGGCGAGAAGCTCCAGTGTCAAGGATCCACTCGCTCTTATTCTCTACCAAATTTACCTCAACCATTACCGCAGCGATGATTTCTTCGGTCTCAGTCAGATTCGCGGCAGCTTTGGGACCCTGGCCAGCTCTCTGGGGACATTCAAAAGCTTTGTGCCCTTCTTTGCCACAACAGTAACAGGCCCCTTTAGGTTTTTGAATCTTACCAGAGATCTTGAATCCTCCGCCTTGTTTGTTGGAGTTGCCGCGATTCTTGTTTCCTCCATACTTAGATTTGTTGGAGTTTTGTTGCTTTCCCTTCCCTTTGAACCTATCTTTGTTACCTTGGCCAGAACCTTCGACTAGATTAGCTTTGGAGGAATGAGAAGGGAAAGAGATTGACTTATCCTTTAATCGATTCGCTTCTTCGACTTGGATGTGGCTGATGAGCTCTTGGAGGGTCATTTCTTTCTTTTTGTGCTTGAGGTGGTTGCGGTATTCAGTCCAAGATGGGGGAAATTTCTCAAGCAAAATGTTGGCTTGAAGAATTTCACACATCTTCATGCCTTCGGCGATAACCTCCGCGCATAGGTTCTCGTACACGTGAAGTTGTTCAGTCATGGGTTTCTGATCCGTAAGTCTAAAGTTATACCAATTCCCAGTCACGTACTTTTTCTTACCCGAATCATCAGCCCCATATTTCTTCTCGAGAGTTTCCCATATGACCTTTGCCGATTTCTCTTTGGCAAGGAGGTCAAAGATGGGATTAGTAACATTGTTCAACATCCAGCCCCGAGCCATGGTGTTAGCTCTTTTGAACCTAGATTCGAGGGCAGCATGCCTAGCTAGCTCTTGTTCAGTATGGGCTCCAATTTCCAAAAGTGGAGGAGCCTCGACTATAACAAAGTCGAGTTCATACTGTTCAAGGCATATCATTAATTTTTGCGCCCAACGCTTATAGTTAGAACCATTAAGGGGCTCTAACTTGTTCGCGTCGAGAAGTGGCTTAGTGTTCAAAGAGGAACCAACAGCCGAATTAGGAAGAGCCATTTTCTAGAATAACCGGTGGAAAAGACAAAGAATATCTTTTTAAATTGTTATGTTAATAACCACCAGTTGTACAAAAGAAATGGTTTCCCGAAAAGAAAAGTAAAGAAAATAAAAACGAGTTTACACGGAAAAACGGAATAACAATTACACGGAAATTGAAATAACGTTTACACGGAAATTGAAATAACAATACACGGAAATTTCAATAACAATACACGGAAATAGGAAATACACTTACACGATAATAAGGAAAACAAAGTCACCGTCAAACTATTGTCGTTAAAAAGATATTCCGGAGTGACCGGTATCTCTAACAGAACTAAAGCTACGTTTAGAAAAAATATAGAGAGTAGGTGGTGAGGCAGAGAGTGTTTCCTTTGTGTATTTTCGTAGCTGTAGAGAGGGGAATGGGAGCTTTATTTATAGGGGTGAGGAGTGGACAAGCCTTCAGAAACGCCCCTATTGAATCCCATGATTCTCTCCCGGATTAGTCTTGATTGGGTTGACGTTAGGATTGCTAAGTAACCCCCACGTTTTGTAATATTCTGTAACAGCTATGACCATTTGATTTCCCACGTGTTTGACTTTTGACTTGAGCTGAATATTCTTTCCCTTTAACGCGTGCGAGATTAGTGGAGTCTTGTCTCTACGTTATACGTTTGAGTAGTCAACCACCACTATAAGAGCTGGTACAAAATCCATTTCATTTTTCATTTTTTGACTCCCCAAACTCCCCAAACTCCCCACGACCCACGACCCACGACCCACGACCCACGCCCCACGCCTTACGCCTTACGCCGTCGCCGTCGCCGGTGCCGGTGCCGGTGCCGGGCCGGGCGGGTGGGTGGTGGTGGTGGTGCGCGCGTGTGGGCTAGATTATTGCTTTGCCATGTGCATGGGTATTGGCCATTTGGACTATGTTAATATCACATATTATATAAATAGCCTTAACTCTTCTTATCCCACCGATGTGGGAAGAGATTAAAAGGCCATTTTGACACTCAAATGGACACTTGGTCATCACAGATGTCCAACAGGAGACAAGGTATCTGTTACAGATACTGGTGCCGAGAAGAGGAATGGAAATGGAATAACTCGTCGAATAAGGGATATCCGGACTGTCCCCAAGACGTCCGAGGATATTCAGTGAATACGTTAGTGTGGAACTGTCAGGGGATAAGGGCTCCTCTGACGATTTCCAATCTTAAGTCCTTAGTTAATAGATATAAACTAGGTGTTACGTGCCTTTTTGAGACTATGTTACGCACGATAGACGCTCCTGATGTTATTAAGAATTTTAACTACGCTAATAGTTTTGTTAGGGATCCTACAGGTACTACTTTCCACTCCGGGGGCATTTTGGTCCTTTGGCACTCCGATATTAGGCTAGAAGTTATTGATTCAAGTCAACATTTTGTACTACTTTATATTAATGATAAATATTTCCCGTATTATATAATGTGTATTCATGCTCCTAACGATTTAGAACAACGTACAAAACTTTGGGACGAAATCTCTATCTGGAATAATATTGTTAATAAACCTTGGATACTTATTGGTGACTTTAACGAGATTTTAAACTCTTCTGAAAAATTTAGTAATACTCCTCCCAACTTTAACCGGATTCAGAACTTTAATTTATTTATCTCTAATAATGGCCTTAGCGAAATTCATTCTAGAGGTAGTTTTTACACTTGGACTAACCGCTATCTCGACAAACTCGTCAAGGTAAAACTTGATCGAGCTTTTGCGTCTAATAATTGGTTAACCAGGTATCCAGGGGCGCTAGTTTCAATACCACCTGCGATCGGTTCTGACCACTGCCCTTTAGTTCTTCACACGGATCGCTCTTGTTTCCAAGGGAAGAAATGGTTTAAGTTTGAAACTCTCTGGATTGAACACGAACAATGCGAGGGGATTATCAAAACAGCATGGGGCGAACCAGGTAACTCACCTTCCCTACCACTTTTTTTCCATAAGAGAGACAATACCGTTACTTCTCTTACTTCATGGAGTAGAAGAACCTTCCGAAACAACGCGTTAAAAATTAAACAGATGACTGATAGACTAAATTATCTCGAGAGTCAACCTATAACACATCAAATTACAACAGAACAGATGGAAATTAAACAAGAAATTAAAAAGGCATACGAGGCGGAAGAGAAATACTGGTATGACCGAGCAAGGAAGGGTTGGCTTAAATACGGAGATCGAAATACAAAAATTTTCTTCCTGTCAACTATTTTTCGACGAAATTTAAACCAAATACACCGAATCAAAAATTCTCAAGGTAATTGGATCGAAGAGTCATCAGAGGTCCGTCAAGGCTTTCAGACCTTCTATCAAGACTTATTCCGAGAACCAAATCATGATGATATGTCACCAGCACTTGAAGCAATACCATCAAAGGTCACCCAGAGTATGAACGATAGACTCCTTAGGCCATTGACGATGGAAGAAACAAGGCGAGCAGTTTTCGACATGTCTCCAAATAAAGCGCCAGGACCAGATGGCCTTAATGGTAAGTTCTACCAAGAATACTGGCATATTATTCAATATGACGTCTTTTATATGATTCAAGACTTTTTCGATAATAATATTTCTCTCGATACTTTAAATGAAACACTTATCACGTTGATCCCGAAAGGTATTACCCAAGAAAACATCGGAGATTTTAGACCAATCTCGTGCGTTAACTTTGGTTACAAGATTATAGCAAAAATTTTAGCGAATAGATTACAGGAGTTCATGCCAGTTCTCGTCTCTGAGACGCAAAAGGCTTTTATCAAACAACGAGCTATTCAAGATAACATTCTAGTAGCTCAGGAAATCTCATTTTACATGAAGAAGAAGCGGAAAATTCCCAAATCAATGGTAGCAATCAAACTGGATATGGCCAAAGCCTATGATCAGGTACGGTGGGATTTTTTATTACTTGTGCTTAATAAACTTGGCTTTCATCAGAACTGGATAACGTGGATCTCGAACTGTTTAAGGTCGGTCAGTTTCCAACTTAATTTTAATGGTGACAGACTACATAAATTTACACCTCAAAGGGGCTTAAGACAAGGCGACCCCCTATCCCCTTTCTTATTTTCTCTTATGACTGAATCTCTTATCAGTTTGATTGAAACAAAGGTCAGACAATTTCCGCAGATGGGTATCCAGATTACCAGAAACTGCCCGGTGGTTTCGCACCTTCTATTCGCAGACGACTCTCTATTTTTTCTCAACCTACAGGGTAATGTCATCGAACATTTTGAAGAATGCATTCAGAAGTATTGTAAGGGATCAGGTCAACGGATCAACTACCATAAGTCTTCGCTTTGCTTCAGTAAGGATACACCCCTATTAATACGTACTCAAGTAACATCCAGACTACAGATACAGGAGAAAGAAGACCTCGGAAATTATCTTGGGATCCCTCTTTGCCATAAAAGGTCGAAAGTGGAGACGCTTCAGTGGATCGCAGAACGTTTCTTCGATAAAACGGAAGGTTGGAAAGCTCACCTTTTATCCGAAGGAGGTAAGGAAGTTCTCATCAAAGCGGTCCTTCAAGCGCTTCCATCTTACTCTATGTCTATTTTCTCATTCCCGATTACTTTCTGTAATAAACTAATCTCGACAATCTCGAATTTCTGGTGGAATTCCGGAGAAAAATCTCGAATACATTGGCTAGCGTGGGAGAAATTAGCAATGAGCAAGCTTCTAGGTGGAATGGGTTTCAAGGACTTTAAACGTATGAACACAGCTCTACTGGCAGCGCAAGCATGGCGAATCCTCCAACATCCACAGTCCTTGGCGGCCCGTCTACTAAAAGGTATTTACTATCCTAAGAATAACTTCCTAGATGTTAAATTACGACAGTCTCGAACTTGGTCTTGGGCTAGCTTATTAGAAGGTAGAGATTTCTTGAAAAAAAACGGAAAATTCCAAATAGGTAACGGAAAACTTATTAACATTTGGGAAGATAAATGGTTAGACACTCAATGGAAACTTGAACGACCGGAAGGGTGTACACTAAAAAATCTTAATGAATTATGGATCGAAGATACAACAGATTGGAATACAGATCTTCTTAATGACATTTTCCCAAGCCCTATCATTCCAACTATATTACGAGAAAAGGTTTTTCCAAATGACGAACCCGACAAATTCATATGGCCTTATTCTAGACAAGGAGAATACATCACAAAAACGGGGTACAAGATTCTAACTGATCAAGTGATATACGATGAACCTCACCAGTCATCAAATATCCCAGCTGAAAGCAAGCTTTGGAAAACAATTTGGTGGTCAAACATCCCGACTAAGGTCAGAATCTTTATTTGGAAAGTTTGCAATAATGCTATTCCCACAGGTACAAATCTCGAAATACGTAAATGTGAGGTCCAGAGTAACTGCAGTTGGTGCTGCGCCGAACAGGAAACTACGGAACACCTACTACTTACTTGTGGACTCTCAAAACGTATCTGGGCTGGATCAGCGTTACAGGTACATATTGAACCATCAGAAGTTGACATCAGCGAATGGCTACTGAATACGATCAACATTTATACTTCCGGTGGATGGAGTAAGGCAGTTGTAACTTCATACTTACTTCTCATGATCTGGAATATCTGGAAAGCAAAAATGAAGAGTAGCCACTCTAATTTTGAAGTCGACTCAACAGAGGTAATACGCATAACAACAGTAAATATTCAGGAACACTTCGGTATGCATTGGTTTACGAGTGAATACAATCATCCGTCAACTACTATTACAACGGAAAATACCGAAACAGATCTCGATTTTAAATCAGAAATCGCTTTTCTTTGCGACGCCTCGTTCTCAGAAGCACATCTACCAACTGGAATTGGAGTTGTACAACGCAACAAAGGAGATGGATCTCGAATTAAATACCAATCAACAACACAGTGCAACTCCAGCTGCATAGGGGAAGCCCAAGCAGTAGTCTCAGCTCTTGAGATCGGGAAGACTTGGAAAAACAAAGAGAAGACCATCTTCTCGGATAACTTGGATTTAATCCAAGGAATACAGCAAGTGTCGGCGGCTAGATGGGAGCTCAAACCGTGGATCAGGCGTATCCATCAACTGACAAAAGAATCTGGGAATGTTTTCTTCAAACACATCCCGCGACGTTTCAACAAGGAGGCAGATCTTCTAGCAAAAGACGCCAGGCACAGGGCATTACAACACCATGTTACAACCTCTACTCTCCAGTGTTACTTCTCGAAGTTAGGAATAGGCTAAACTTTTAGTTTTCGCTTGTTCTTGGTTGTATATTTCGTAGAACATCTTTACTCGTCCAAAAAAAAAAAAAATGGTAAACTAGTATTATCTTAATTGGGACTTCTTTTAATAAAGGATTAATTGCATCAATCGTCCATGTGTTTGTATATTAGATTTAAGATAGTATATTAGTGTATTTCTAGTTTTGATGTGTTCAAGGTGTACAAATGTTTGTGAGATATTGTGGTGTTCGTTAAAAATCTTGAATGATACTTTATGGGACATTTACTAATTACTCCCTGTATTTTTTTTAACTTTGTACCCACTTGATCTCATGTATTATTCAATATCCCCAGATCTCCCAGATCTCCCTAAAGTAATTCCAAAGGCCACAACCCACTAACGACCGTTAGTTTTGTAAAAAAAAATGTATGAAGATACCAATATACTTTCAACTATTCCTCAAATTATACTTTTTAATATTAAATTAAAAAATAGATTACATAACCCCTTCATACTCACCGTTGTGCCATTCTTGTTTATGAAAACCTTACATGGCTTCTCTACAAATTCACATGTCCCTCCCTAGATACAAATTCTCAGCGCATCATTCAAAATCATATCCATACAAATTCATATTCTTCCTTGCATAATGAATCTTCCCTGATGGTAAAATAAACCAAACGTCATGATATCCCCTCCCTAGTTCCGAGACTATTACACCTTAAGGGGGTTATGAATGGAATTAGGTATACATACGTTTTAGATTATTTAATTCCGAGAAGAAATAATAATAAAACTTACATGGATTTAAACTAACCCCTAACGTATCTGGAAAAGATTCAAGGCGACTCTTGAAACCCTAATGACGCGATTACACCCAAGGGGAAATATTTTTCTACAGCCCACTAACGTTGGATTACCAAACAAATGCCCCACTCAAACACTAGTTACTACCCAACTAGTATATAGCAAAATACCTAAAAACCCCTACCCTTTATATACAATATTCTAATGCACACAGTGAGAAACAAAAACAAAAACAAAAACAAAGAACCCATATAGGGTTCGTGACCTCTCTCTCTCAACTCTCTCTCTCTCTCTCTCTCTGCTTTCTTTGTGCCGCCCCTCACCCCCTTCCATCTCCACCTTCCCACCTAGAGCCACCCCCACCGAGAGCCACCCCCATCGCCCTCTCCATCTCCACCTTCCACCATCCCACCTAGAGCCACCCCCACCCTCCACGCCACCACTTCTGTTAACCATCATCACCGCCCTAGCTGCTTCCTTCCTTCAGATCTTCCTTCAGACCATTCCAGCGTTACTTCACCGTAGACCATTCCAGCGCTGCTTCACCGGAGACCATTCCAGCGCTGCTTCAGATCTTCAACGCCAGAGCTTCATCAGAGCTTCATCACCGCGCTGCTACACCTTCGAGAAAACACTGCTGCAGATCTGACTTTACCTCCCTTCGCTGCAACAGTATGACCACCACCATCAGATCCTAACCACCACGGAGCCAGGCCACCATCAGATGCCGACCACCATCATATCCGGACCACCGTTCGTGAAAAACACCAGCAACGCGCGGTATCTCGTGAAGAACACCAGCACCGTTGGTCCAACCATTACACTTAGCCCTTTCTTTTTTATGGTCCAACCCTTTATCCCGTTACACCATGGTCCAACCACCATGGTCCAGTCCAGCTTATCCAGTTTTATCCAGCGAGAATAGCTGGAGGCCCAACTTGTCAATAGCCCAACCCCTTGTCTCAAGCCCAGCCTCTTGTGTTGGTCCATTGGTTTTTTTTTTTTTAAACTTTGTCCAGCCCATTAGGTTTTTTTTTAAAACATTGTCCAGCCCATTAGGTGTATTTAGTGTGAGGGGTAAGGGGTCCAGCCCCTTGCTGTTGGTCCATTGGTTTTTTTTTTTTTTTTAAACTTTGTCCGACCCATTAGGTTTTAATTTTTTTTTTAAAACATTGTCCAGCCCATTAGGTGTATTTAGTGTGAGGGGTAAGGGGTCCATCCCATTTTATTAGTCTTGTATGTATTAGGATAAAATGGGCTTGGGTATAGCCCTAGGGGTACAGTCTTAGATATTAGGTTTGACAGTATCCTGTATAATTTTTTGGATTAAAACTACTTTATTTTGTTAATTTGTGCAGGTTGAAATTAAACTGTAATAATTAGACACTACTATACAAAAAATAAAAACTTGAGTAAATAGATATTAGGTACATCCTTTACGGTAAATTATTGGACATCGGCATGAATATGGACAAAAAAGGACTTGTGTACAGCCCATTGTGTACACGAATTTGGTACAAGAACTTGGACAAAACCGAAGTCTTGACCATATACAAAAAATAAGAATTGGAACAAAAAATAACATGGATAAACCTCGAGCTTGGGTACAGCCCCTTCGGTATAATATTAAACACTTAGAAAATAGACATGGACAAAAAAATGGCTTAGGTACAGCCCCATGGACACGGGTTTTGGCTTGGAAAAAACCGAGTTATAACATAGACAAACAATGCACGAATAAAAAATATGGCTTAGGTACAGCCCCATGTACACGGATTTCTCTCTCAGCACATGTGTGTCCGGGAAAGTAAGAGAGAGAAATCAATTAGTTAACTTGTTTCAACTAGTAAGGCTTTATATAGAACAAATCCTAACTTAAGCTTTAAAATGGGGGTGAGAATGGAATTAGGCTCTATTTTGAAGTTTCCTCTATACCCAATTCATCGTAAATCGGAATATATAGTTTATATAGTGAATTGTGGAGCAAGAAAGCCTGATATTATATATATATACTACAACAGGTCGGGTGTTTACCGACGACAACTCATCGGTAAACATTCGCCCTTAGAAATCGGTCGGTACACTGAAGGCTTACCGACGTTCATTTGATGGTTCGCCCATAAACGCCGAATATTTACCGACGAACGCCTTTCATCGGTATCTTCACCAATTACCGACGACCAATGTCGTCGGTATTAATTTAGTTAATAATTTTTTTTAAAGCGCGGAAAATCCATTTTTCTTTTTTCTTTTTTATAAATACTTTACCGACGACGTATGTCGTCTGTATTAATTTAATAAATTATTATTTTTAAATACCGAGGAATTGAATTTTTCTTTTTCATCTTTTTACAAAGGTTTACCGACGACTTACGTGTCGTCGGTAATTTTTTTATTTTTTATTCTTTGAAAAATTATATTTTACATTAATTTTTATTTGTTTTTTGTTTTATTTTAATTTTTTATTTGTTTTCCAATTTTATTTAAATTTGTTTTTTTATATTTTTAATTTAATATTAATAAAAGGGAATAATAAATTAAAAACATCACATATATTGATTAAATTTAAGAAACCATGAAAAATAGTCAAACTCCGGGAATAAAAAGTCAAACACCCGGAATAAATAGTCAAAATATTACACATTATCAAAAGTATTAAAATAAAAGTCTTAATAAATAACATCGAAATCAAGGATCATGCAAATCCTCATCTTCTTCTTCATCTTCATCTTCATCTTGGAAGGAGTCGGGATGGTGGACTGGAGGAAAACCATTAGAGGACCTAGATTCATTCAACCCTTTGAGCATCGTCTCTATAAAATCTGGAGTAGATGTGGAAGCGGTCGCTGGTGTGGCTGAACCAGGTATAGGTGGCATTCCTTGATGCTCGCGCAGCTCGTTCATACCCTCTAGGATCCGCTGGAGTAGCACCACGTTCTTTTGTGCCGTCGCGTCTGGAACAGTAGGAGCCTTGGGTGTCTTCCGAACGCCTGCAATAGATGGGACTCAGTGTCTACTCTTGTGCGGGGCCATCACCTCCTCTACTGTCTCCTTCATCGCACTCATTTGTTCCTCCACCGAAACATCTTTAGGCTAGGATCCCCCCTCGATAACCCTACCCTTCAGCTTCTCACGATAAACACCATGTAATTAAATTTCAATGTAATAATTAATTAAAGTATTAAAAATTAAATTTAAAGCTGAATAATTTTTTTAATATTATAAAAAAACACTTACACTAGTTTGTTCCCATCTCCCGTCGTGCCAGATACCCTTAGCCTTGTCATTGCCCAAGTACTCGCATTAACCGTCTATTGGCGGAAGTGGCACCTCTTCTTGAGTCAGCTCGTCCACATAACTCAAGGGATACTTAGTATCAATCTTCAACTTCCCCTACAAAATATACAATAACAAATAATAATAAATAAAAAATTAAATTAATAAATAACTAATAAATTATATTTGTATTTTAAGAAATTATACCTCAATGATTTCATGTTGAGTCTGTGATTGGTTCCTATTTTTTTTATTTATCTCCGCCTGAGCCTGTCACAATTCAAGTTAAAAATAATAATTAAATAATAATTTAATGATAAAATAATTAAAGACTAATATTATCGCTTTATTCGGGTCACGAAACATATCACAGGTTTTCCTCCAATCCTCGGGAAGCACCTCCGGAGGACACTCGTCTGTATCGAAGTAGTCAAACTTAAGGTCATACTTCCACCGCATGTAGGCAGTGGACTGAGATGTGGTCAACTTTCCATTAATAAAAGGCCAATCATTTCGCGCCCTCCACTCGTCAAGGTCGAAAACTCCTCGAGTTTTCCCAGAATCGTGTCTTTGTAATGCCTCGGAACGTCACTCCATCTGTAATAGTAGGGTGGCACCGTTTCTCGTATTGCGGACCCCACGACCTGTGCCACATGTTTCCCATATTCACGCGTGGTGTTTCAAGTATCATCGAGGATACAGAAGTCCACGGGTAAGGGCCCGCCAAGTTTTTATTTCGTCTCTTGGGCGGTTTTTTGGGTAGACACTTTTGGGTCATCTTTTTCGCCTGACCTGTTAAATTAAATAGTATTAATTAATTTTTAATTTATAGTAATTGAATTTTATAGATTAATTGATATTATATTACCGAGCGGTCGGTTACATTCTATAGGTTTTGGTTCGGATTCCAATTAGGATCCTCCCCCGTTATTATCACCACCGTGTCTGTTAGGCATTACAGCGGCCATCTATAATTTAAATAAAATTAATAAATTAGTCCTTATATTTTTAAAATTTGCAAAAATATCCATAAATTATTTTTTTGGTACATATATTATAATTTGCAAATAAATCCTTATAGTTTTTTAATTGACAAAAAACCCTATAGTCTATTTTCATATCTTATTAATATTTTTAAAATAAATAAATTAGTCCTTATAGTTTTAAAATTTGCAAAAATATCCATAAATTATTTTTTTGGCCCATATATTATAATTTGTAAATAAGTCCTTTTTTTTAAATTGACAAAAAAAACCCTAAAGTCTATTTTCATATTTTATTAATATTTTTTATATTACAAATTATTCCTTATATTTTTAAAATTTGTAAAAATTTCCATATATTATTTTTTTGGTCCATATATTATAATTTGCAAATAAGTCCTTATTTTTTAAAAATTGACAAAAAAACCCCTAAAGTCTATTTTTATATCTTATTAATATTTTTTATTTTACAAATTAGTCCTTATATTTTTAAAATTTGCAAAAATATCCCTAATTAATTGCAAATAAGTCCTTATATTTACAAAACTCAAAAATATATACATGCACAATATCTAAAAGCCAAGATTCATTCCACATAATTACAAATTAATCAGATAACATATTTCATGACCATGGAAAAATCCAAAAATCTAACAAAACCCTAATTTTGCAAAAAAATTCAATAAATCCGGATTACATGTTGTATTTAACTCAATATAACATTTACACAATCTATAATATACACACAATAATTCGGAAACCATTAAACATCAAATACAAACCAAACAAATTTCAATCAAAAAAAAAGAAAAAAAGGGGGTTTTGATTAGGATTTTGTGTACCTATTACGTGGAAATCGTGAAGAAGACATCCATCAATCCAAGCCAAGCAATAGGAGAGGAAAAACAGAAACAAAAAAAAAGTTAGGATTTGATTTAAATTAAAAATTAAAATCAATGTATAAACACAATTGTTTGGCATGCAATCACTTACATTTGGTCTTGTTTGGGTGTTGGAATGGCTCGGAATAACCCCTTGTTGCTCGAAATGGAATTTTTTGGGAGTGATTTGATGAAATTGTAGAGCAGAAATGAGCTCGGTTAGGAATCTAATATAGAAATTATTTACCGACGACAAGCGTGTCGTCGGTAAAAGTGACACGTGTCAAAAATCGTACACGCGTTCTTTGTTTACCGACGACAAATTTCTAAAAGTCGTCGGTAAACGGTTTGGGCGGGATGTTTGACCGCCCAATCTGTCCAATGAAAAATTCATTTTCATTTACCGACAAATTAGTATATGAATATCGTCGATAATAATTTACCGACGACATTCATGCGAAGAATGTCATCGGTAAACTATTGAATGTCGTGGGTATGCATTTTTTTTTTTTGAAATTTATAATTTCTACAATTTTTTTGCTCCCACATTAAATTTTATTTTATTTATTTTCCTTTTCCCATCAATATTTTATTAAAATTTTTAGTCGACTTGGGTGTTTAGTGTATTAAGTCGACTATTAGAGTCAAACTCGGGTGTTGGGGGTATTTAGTCAACTATTAGAGTCAAATGTAGTCGTTGGGGTTATTTAGTCAACTATTAGAGTCAAAGTTGAGTGTTGGGGGTATTTAGTCAACTATTAGAGTCAAATGTAGTCGTTGGGGGTATTTAGTCGACTATTAGAGTCAAATGTAGTCGTTGGGGGTATATAGTCAACTATTAGAGTCAAATGTAGTCGTTAGGGGTATTTAGTCAACTATTAGAGTCAAATGTAGTCGTTGGGGGTATTTAGTCGACTATTAGAGTCAAATGTAGTCGTTGGGGGTATTTAGTCAACTATTAGAGTCAAACTTGAATGTTGGGGGGTATTTAGTCAACTATTAGAGTCAAATGTAGTCGTTGGGGGTATTTAGTCGACTATTAGAGTCAAATGTAGTTAGTCAACTATTAGAGTTAAACATGAGTGTTTGGGGGTATTTAGTCGACTATTAGAGTCAAACTTGAGTCGTTAGGGGTATTTAGTCGACTATTAGAGTCAACTTGAGTGTTTGGGGTATTTAGTCAACTATTAGAGTCAGACTTAAGTGTTTGGGGGTATTTAGTCAACTATTATAGTCAAACTTGAGTGTTGGGGTATTTAGTCGACTATTAGAGTCAAACTTGAGTGTTTGGGGTATTTAGTCGACTATTAGAGTCAAACTTGAGTGTTTGGGGAATCTAGTCAACTATTAGAGTCAAATTTAGTCGTTGGGGGTATTTGGTCAACTATTAGAGTCAAACTTGAGTATTTGGGGGTATTTAGTCAACTATTAGAGTCAAATGTAGTCGTTGGGGGTATTTAGTCAATTATTAGAGTCAAATGTAGTTGTTGGGGGTATTTAGTCGACTATTAGAGTCAAATGTAGTTGTTGGGGGTATTTAGTCAACTATTAGAGTCAAATGTAGTCGTTGGGGGTATTTAGTCAACTATTAGAGTCAAACTTGAGTATTGGGGTATTTAGTCAACTATTAGAGTCAAATGTAGTCGTTGGGAGTTTTAGAGTCAAATGTAGTCGTTGGGGGTATTAGAGTCAATACAAAAATGAGATGGGTCAATCTCGATCTCCTCGGTAGTTGCCAAGTTCACCGGATCGGAAACCGTCCTAGTGTTAACCAAAGGTATCCTGATTCTCTGGTTGTTAATAGGTAGTGATTCCGAACCCCATAACTCGGGACTCCATCCGTGACGATCATTTATTTCCCAAACGGCTTTCCAATGCTTCATTGATTTCATTGCACTAATCTCGTCAATGTAAAACACTTTCTTGGCCTGCGATGCTAAAATGTATGGTTTGTTTTCCCAATCAAAGTTTGATGTGTTGATAAAGGTTACCCCGTGTTCTATCCTTGCATCACCCATTCTGTACCACTTACAAACGAATAAGACAACTGAGCACCCTTTAGTGTACTTAACCTCCAAGATTTTCAATAATCAACCGTAATAAGGTCTTGCATCGTACATGGTACAAACTCCGTCATCCTGCGCCACTCTTTTTCTCCTTTACCCTCAGTTACCCACTTGACACCATTCACAACACATGAATCGTATCTATGCACCGCACCATAAGACAAGCTTGTCAATGATACCATCTTAGTGGTAGCTAATGCATCACCACGGGATTTCATTCCATGAATCTGTCATGCAAAAATAATACTTAATACTTTGAAAATAAATAGCTAATATTTAAACCAACGTCTAAAGTTACATACCTTTTCCAAAAACCATCTCTTAAACATTTGACAGTGCATATTCTCTATTTGGCTACTAGTTCCCGAAAGAGTGGATTTGTGTTCACTTAAAACATAAATGAATATAAATACATTAATATAATATAAATATAAATATAAATATAAATATAAATATAAATATAAATATAAATATAAATATAAATATAAATATAAATATAAATATAAATATAAATATAAATATAAATATAAATATAAATATAAATATAAATATAAATATAAATATAAATATAAAAATAAATATTAATATAAATACAATTATAAATATAAATATAAATAAAAATATACATATAAATATACATATGCATATGAATATAAATATGAATATAAATATGCATATAAATATAAATATAAATAAAAATAAAAATATAAATATACATATAAATATAAATATAAATAAAAATAAAAATATAAATATGAATATGAATATACATAAGTAAACGTTACTTACGTCCTATATGTTTCGAGTTCGTCGCAATTATTCAAAATATACCAACTGATGTGCTCCTTCTCCTGATGTGGTAAAGCACCAGACTCTTTCTTGCCAACTGGAGTACACTGAGACTTAAAAATAGATAGCTCTTTTGGTTCTGGCAGTGGTTCATTGTATCGCCCTGGATCGTTGAACTTTGTTTTTTTATTCACTAAGATATCGTGATATGAAGGTCAACGTCTCCTCCGGCACGTAACCCTCGACTATGGAACCCTCTAGCCTAGCCGGGTTTCGAATATCTTTCAAATGGGTACGTCCACAACATTTGAACCGGGCCCCCTAGCAATGCTTCTTCATATAAGTGTATCACTAAGTGGATCATTACATCAAAAAAAGCGGGAGGTAAGATCATTTCTACTTTGCACATCACTTTAACCACTCTCGCCTTACCAGCTTCCAACTCTTTCCTACTCAGATTCTTGTTACAAATGACTCTAAACACGTTAGCTAATCCAATAATCGCATCGCTAGAAGACCGGGGAGACAACAAACAAAAAGATACTGCATCATAACGTGACAATCATGCGATTACATTCCAATAATCTTCCCCGTATCGACTTGAACATTATTCCTCACACTAAACGCGAAACCATTGGGAAACCTCTGTGCCTGTAACCACTCAAGAAAAATCTTCCTCTTCTCCGCTGACAACGTATACTTTCCTGGATTTAGTATCGCTTAACCTCCTCTTGTGGTCAACCACAACTCTTTCCTGATGTTCATGTTCTTAAGATCCATTCTCGGCTTAATATTATCTTTGTTTATTTTCCCTTCAAGTCCTATAACTGTACCAAGCAAACTGTCGCACACATTCTTCTCGCAATGCATTACATCGATGGTATGTTTTAACATATTTTCTGACCAATAAGGTAAACGATAAAAAATACTCTTTTTCTTCCAGTTGGACTCGTGGGGACCTATTTTCTTCGTCACCTTGCCCCCAAAATCCTTGTGTTTACCGGGAAACACAATGGGAAGCCCATCTAACTGTGTCTGAATACTAGCAGGAGTATGTTTCCTCGGTGGGAGTCTATAATCGGAATTTGGGTACAGAACCTTATCTCTTCTAAACCGATGTCCAGGAGGTAACCAACGTCTATGATCAAAATAAACCACCCCTTTCTTCACCCTCAACGACGGAGTAGAATCCTTGCTTCTGAGCAAGCCATGTAACCTTGACCCAACCATCCTGGAGTGTATGACCGAGCGGGGATATCATTGGTCGTGCACAACAAACAAACCTTCATAGTAAACTTTTTCTTTGTATGTGCATCATACGTAAGGATCCCTTTATCCTACAACTCGTCCAACTCATCTATCATAGGGCGGAGGTAGACATCTGTGTCCTTAACGGGTGAACGAGGACCCGGAATCAACAAACAAAGCTGAAATATGGTTTCCTTCATGCATACCCACGGTGGAAAGTTATAGACGGACAATATGACAGGCCACATGCTATACGAGTTGTTCTGCATAGAAAACAGACAAGAACCATTGATACACAGACCCAAATACACATTCTAAGGTTCACTGGCAAACTCTGGATGTAACTCTGCAAATCGTTTCCAACTATCACCGTAATCTGGATGATGTAACACATCTGGATCGCTACTCTTTCTGGTATGGTGCCATATCATGTCTTCAGCGGTGTGCTTCGAAGCGTATAGTCGCTGCAATCCCGGAGCAATCGGAAAGTAACGAAACTTCTTATGCAGTACTTTGTTACCCTTCTTTGGGTCCCATCTAGACTCGCTACATACTGGACACTTTTCGAGGTCTTTATTCTCTTTGTAAAAAATGGCACAATCGTTCAAACAGACATCGATAGTAATATACCCCATACCCAAACTTTTCAACTTCTTGTTGCATGCATCATAGGAATCGGGAAAAGTGTGAGGTTTGGTCAAAATACGACCAACCAACTCCAATAGCTCGGTTAATGACGTGTTAGTCCACTTGTTCTTTATTTTTTAGTGCATAAGCTTGGCAATGAAGTTTAAGGAACTCATCGCTATACAACCTGGATATTATTCTGTCTCCAATTCATTGAACAGTTTTTCGAAACTGCTCCGACGTGGAATTTTTGCGTCTCTCATCTCGGTTTCACCCTAATGTCCGCCAACATCGTAACTGTGTCTCAAATCGTCACAAACATCAGCCGTTTCAATAACTATATTCGGCATAGGATTTTCTTCGAGAATGACCAACTTGTCACCGTATTTTGTCCAAACCTAATACGACTTCATAAACCCATTTGTAAAAAGGTGGCCCCTAGCCGTCTGGGTGGGCAATCGACGATCATTTCTATAGTAGTTACACGGAAAAACATAAGATCTCTATAATCTTTTTGTGTTTAACATATTTGATAAATTTCATAACCCCCAAAACATGTTCTGGATTGAGATAATCTGTCGCATTGATCCAACTCTTATCCAAACCCGAAGCCATCTCTTAGCAACAATTTTATATAACTAGACAATTACATTCATATGAAAATAAAATAAATAATTATTACAACCCAATTAGTAAAATGAATAAAAATTACAACACAATGAATAAAATAATACAAATTACAAACCAATAGCTTGGATATAATTACAAACCAATAAATAAATAATATTACAACACAATAAATAAATAAAATTACAACACAATAAATACATAAACAATTTTATATAATTAATTACACAAATACACAAATATATGAGAACATAATAGAAATAAATGAACACATGCATGATTTACAGTTAATAATTAACTAGACAATCAAAAAATATACATAATCATATATATCTTGTAGCAATCAATACACAAATCATAATACAATATAAAAAAATATTAAAAAGTTTGAAATTTAAAGAAAATACCTTGCTTTGGTGGGAGAAATTGGAGATCGATGATCAAGTCTCACCTTGGTAATGTATTGCTTAACCTAATCACATAATATTGCAAGAATTACACACAATAAAATTAAAAAAAATAGAATTTCAAGAATTACCTAATTTTTGTGGATGTAATTGTGTATTGAGTATGACCCACCTTGATTATGAACTTGGAAATGGTGCAAGATGAATTGGAGCAACAATTGGAAAAAATATGAATGAATTTGATTAAGGTTTTTGGTAGAAAATGGGGGGGGGGGGGGGGGGGGGAATGGGGTTTTGGGGTTTTTTGTGATGAAAAACAGTATGTCTTCAATACATACGTTTCTTTTTTACCGACGAGTAACGTGTCGTCGGTAAATAAACTCATCCGTCGGTAAATGTCAATTCACCGACGAAACACGGTTGTCGCTATATTTAGCGACGACATTTCAAACAACAAAAAAATAAAAAATAAAGAAAATACATGGCGACGACGTTTTCCTTTATTACCTACGAAAGATTGTTGTCGGTAAATCACCGACGAGGTGTTTCGTCGGTAAATCTGTGTCGTCGGTAAATTTGTATCATTACCGACGATTAACGTGTCGTCGGTAATCTTGTCATGGGTAAATGCTCGTTCTGCAGTAGTGTTACTTGATTGTTTTCCTTTAAATATTGCAATATTTATTCATCAAAACCTTACCATCATATCTATTTATTTATATACAACAACATTTGATTCCATTAGATTAAAATCATGTTATATTACCTTTGTATTTCTCGTGGATTTGAACGATCTACTATCATTATATTATTTGTAATTATTATCCATGTACTTGCGGACTACAAGCAAATGTCACAACAACTTTGAGAAAATGACAAGTAAAAGCACTCGTGTTGGCTTTTCACTTTTTATTACAAAGTTGTATATATAAAGGTATTTAAAAGAGATGTCAAATTCATGTGTTTATACTACTTATAATAAAATAATTATTAATAATTATGAAATTAAAAAAAAAAAGAAAAAGAATGAAGATAGAACTTGGCTGTCTTTCCATATTATGTTAGTCTGGTTATTTATGATGAATGATCTTCTGCTTAATAATGGTCAAGTACACATTGCTTTGTTGAGTTCATTTAAATTAAATGATTATTTTTAAATCGTTTCAAGTATTATTTAGAATGAGGCTTAGTTTACTAAAGTATTAATTGTAGTAATAATCCGCGTGTTTGATTATAGAAATATTAGCTTATTTAAGTCTTACAACTCAACTATCCACCCCCATCAGGTTCACCTCTTGATTTTTTTCCTAGTAGGTCCAACGAATTTTATAAAATTCTATCGTTACCCTTCACCATAATCAGATAATATCAAATCTTTCCATGATTATCGCAATTAACTATTTCCATTTAAGTAACATATCTATTAAATTCCGCTATAATTGCACTTTTATTATGGTAAATTTGTTAAACGTTTTAGCTGCAATGCTCAAGCTTCTGCTGGTATAGATGCAGAAGCTACAGATACTCTTCGTCGCCTTCTTCGATTCGTGTAAAAATCTTCATCGGCTCGCCTGAAACTGGAAGATGATCGATTTAGGTTTTTTTTAAGTCTACGTAAATAATAAAGATACATGCTTTTTTTCCTCCTTCTCCTTAGGCTTGGTTTCATGTGATCATATCATCGCCTTGATTTTTTAAATTGGCGAGCACAAGAAATATAATGATTCACAAGGTGGAGTTGGGCAAAGGTTGTCTTATTGCTAATTTAATTCTCACTGTTCTGCTTCGTTTGTATTAAATATGCAGAAGATTTAATGGTGTCGTGTCTTCGGCAGCTTCTCTGTTTCTGGGTTGTATTAGCTTGCTGAATAAATGATTTAAGTATATTTTTATAGTTTTCTCCCATCTTGAATCTTCCTTTTCTACATACTCGTACCCGATACGAATCCATGAATGCTGTTTCGAAGAAGTACAGATTTGATGGATCTAGAGCTTCTCCATTCAGCTGAGAAGAACTGAGTTAAACTTCTCCGTTCAATAAAAGTTTGTTTCTCTCAATGTATATATAGTTGTTCAAACTTGCTGAGTTTTTACACAGGTAACTTATATACACCATCACTTTTAACGCACAAACCATCAAAATAACAAAGGTAACCCACCCCCTTTTAACTCGACAAAAAGCGCAACCCATCAATTTGCTCGAACATACCATCAAAATAATAAACATTACCCACCAACTAAAAAATAGAATTTTGTAGTGTTCCGTGTACCGCCATTTTTTAAAGACAACCCATCACAAAAACAAACATTACCCACCCCCGTTTTTACTACCCAAAACAGAATATTTGATGGGACGTCTTCTTCTTCTTCTGAACCTTATTTTTTCCGCCATCATTACACTATTCTAATTTCTGACTAATTGCATTGAATTAGGGAAATTTGTTTTGGTAAATAAATTCTAATTAATGGGCTACTAATTTTTTACTAATTGCATGGAATTAGGGAAATTTGTTTTGGTAACTAAATTCTAATTAATGGGTTACTAAGGGCCGGACGGTCATTTGAGGTGGGTTGGACCTGATGGGAATCAACCATCCTTCGTGGACTCCCCAAGTCAATAACCCTTGATTATATTTTAAATCCTCTTTCATTGGTATTTCCAGTTGAGGAAAATACTAATTAGAGCCCAAAACTCAAACTTCTTAGTTTATAAGGTCTAATTAAGAAAAACTTCTAAATAAAGCCTAGTTTCAAATTTTGGTTACATTTCTTCCATCTTTACCTTTTTTTTGTCTTTTCTTTCAGTAATTCTTTTTTTTATTCTTTTTTTCTTTCCATCAATCTGAACCCAATATGTACCCTCGGGTACGGACCTATGTTTGTTTTTTAGGTTTTTATGTTGTATGTAATGATTTTTTATATATTTCGTGTAGCGTTTATCTATGTTATATCCATGTCAAAGTCAGTGTCCATGGGGCTGTACCCAAGCTATTTTTTTGTCCATGTCAATTTTTAATGTGTTCAATATTATACCCAAGGGGCTATCCCAAGCTCCAAGCTCTGATTTTGTCCATGACATTTTTTGTCCAATGTCAAACTTTCAGGAACTAAGTCATTCAGTATCTTAGGATTCGTACCCTATTGTCCATACCCTAGTGTTTGTACCTTAAAAATTACTTCACACATATATATTAGGCAAAAAATAGGTAACTGAGTCAAAATGGCTGGACCAAAGTGGCTGGACCCAATGTGGCTGGACACTTAAAGGCTTAACCGAAAAAAAAATTCCTTAACAACTAATTACCCAAATAGGCTGGACCAAAGAATTGTGCAGACATGAGTTAGAAAAAACAATATGTTATGGCCCCAAAAAGGTTTTGTACACAATAACGTTTTGAAAAAAAGGCTGGTTTAAACAAAAGCGTGCGCGGTTATGGGTCCAGCTCTCGAAGGTGTGACACGGGCTGTACAATTTGGATACAGGTTAAAAAAAGCGAACAATGAACAGAAGAGAACGGCGGCGACAGGTGGTGCAGGTGGTGTGTTGGTCTCTTGGTGCGGAATAGATCGGTGATATGGAGGTCGCTGCTACTGGTGGCCTGGTTCGCTCTGCTGGCGGCGAGGAGCGGATCTTCAGGTACGTGTAGGACGAGATCTGGGAAGACGAGGACGAGATTTGGGAAGCCGAAGACGAGATCTAGGATCGTGGTGCTGGTGCGTCACATCATCGGATCTCGCAGCAGTTGTGCGTCACAGCATCAGATCTCGCAATAGTGGCCTGTTAATGGCGAAGGTTGACCAGCGACGATGGTGGTGGAACATCGGCGTGGTGGATGTGCCTCGTGCGACAGCAACATCGGATCTCGTCACAGCAGCATGGTGGAACAGTAGCATCGGATCTCGTCACAGCTTCTTCGTGGTGGTGGTGCAGTTTCGTAGCAGAGAGGAGGAAGGTGGTGGTGGTTGCGCGGCCACTGTGCATGTCGAGATTTGGGGTCGCGATCTGGTGCAGCGCTATTAGTGTCGAGATGGAAGAAGGAAGGGGAAGAGGAAGGGGGAAGGTGGAAGGCTATGGGGTGCCGGTGATGGTAGAAGTATGGGGAAGAGGGAGGGGGAAGGTGGCGGGCATGGTGGAGGATATGCAGAGGGAGGCTTGTTCTTCTGCATAGTAAAAGCACAGAGAAGAAATGGTGGTTTTCTCGAAACCCCTATATAGGTTTTTGTTTTTTGTTTCTTGTAATAGAATAGTGTATAAGAAGGGGAGGGGGTATTTGGTCCTTTTTAGGTTTTTAGTTAGGGTTAGATGGCTAGTTAGTGGCTGATGGGATTTAGGCCTTACTATATTAAGCCTTAAGTCATGGGGCTCTTAAAAATAATTCCCCCTTTTCAGTTTTGATGTCATCAAGCTGTACGTATGTTTGTGATATTGTGTGGTATTCGATAAAATGCTTGAGAGAAACTATATTGGACATTTACTAACTCCTCCCTAGAAGATTTTTCAAAAAACGTTGTGCCCACCTGAAATCAAGTAATACCCTCCCTCGACCCCTTGGAGTCCCCACACTCACTAATGTTCATTTTTTTTAACAAAAATGTATAAAAGATCGAAATACCCTCAATTATTCGACACTATGTTAAACTAAAAAAAAAGATCTATTGCACAAACTTCATAGCCTTCACCGGTCCACTCTCGCTCGTTTATACCTAAATTCACATGACAGCCCAAAAAGTATCACATCCCTCGCTAGATACAAAATTCTTAGCAGATCACTCAAACTCGTCTCCAGTCAAACTCATCTTCTTCCATGCATAATGACCCTCCCTAGCTACACAATTCTCGGTGCATTACCGTTAATGGTAAAAGAAACCAACGGTCTTGACATACCATCATTTAACACTCCATTCACAGTGCCCTCCCAAAAAACAAAGTCCAAAGAGCATCATGTTAATGGTAAAATCAACCAATGGTTAGAATTCCCCTCCCCAGACACATCATTCTCGTGAGTCACTATTCATATGGTAAATTCTTCAAATTTATGACCCGTTGTGGAATTTGAATATTATTACAATACATACAAGTGAAATTAAACATAAGTTTGAATCTGATAATTATAAAAATGGTGAACTGAATGTGTTTCGTGTTTTTAATTATAACGGGTATAGAACGGTATATTGCACCAATAATCGATATACGTATGAACGGTATACATTTACATGTCTCAATATGAGCATCAACAACTCCTCTTTGAGAAACCATATGAAAAAGTGGCTCCAATGTTGATCTATATTGAATCATTCAGTTCACCCAATGACACAAACAAATATTAGATAGATTAAGAGGTTAATAAAAAGTAAATATATAGGCATTTGCAATCCGTAAGAACCCGTTGCAAATATTCTAAACACAACCCAATTAATTAGCAGTGGTAAAAACCCATAAATAGTTATCACATAATGGCTAGGGCAGTTTTTACTAGCAGTTAAGTCTCTTTATGGGTAAATACCGATTTCGAATCAGAACAATTTTTGCACAGCTTGGTAAATACCCAAGGAGAATCATGTAATGTTTTGCAATGGAAGGATTATTAATAAGTAAATACCCATTTACACCCGTACACTTTTCTTGTAATATATCGCAATGGGTTTTTACCCATTTGACCTCACATTTTCCAGAATAGCTACTACACATTAAACATATTTGAACAACCTACGTATACGAAATAGACACAAATTATGAAGAATAGATTTTGACTATTCCAGACACATAAAAAAATCTTAACTACACAGAAAATAACAACATTACACACAGAAGAATTATTGAATCAATATAAAAAAATAGTTTATCTCGAACCACATTATAACCATAAATGTAGAAAATTAGATTGAGTTTGAATTTTTTTGCCTTCTGAAACAGAGCGTGGAAGCTTTGTTTCTCTTCAGATAACGTTAACGACCTTTTATTTGTTTTGTTTTGCATTGCTTTGATCGTGTACATAAAGAGATGATGAGTGACCTTACAGTGTAGGGTACATGATCTATGTTTGGTGCATAAATGTGAATAGTTATGTTATTTTTTCTTATCTATTTTTTATTGGTTTCGTTCTTGAGGAAGGAGAAGACGCTTTGTCATCTCTAATCTCTAATTTGGACACCTGCACGCTTGCTGAAGGTCTCATACACCTCTCTTCTCTCTCTACTTGGGATATGGGACAATCTTCTGATGGGTCTAGTATAGGGTTTGGGGGCCTTAACCCTAGAAGTCAGCCTGGCTATCGGCCGTACCGGTCCGTGTTCGGACCGGTCTTTATCGTGTGTTGCCCTTATCGGACCGGACCGGTCTATCGGACACCCACGGTCGCGGTCCGGACCGGTTTTTCGGTCCCAAAGGATAGGAAACCGACCGATAACGGAGACCGGTTTATCGGTTCCGGTTTCGGTCCCGTACCGGTCCCACTATCGGTTTATCGGTTTAATTAATTTTTTTTATGTAATTTATTGACGTAGTACTTAAATAAAGTTGAAATACTTTTGAATCAATGTTGTAATAATTTTTTGTTTTAGTTAAAGTTGTAGTATTACTAAATTAAATAAAATAGTTTTTGTAATAGTTAAGTAGTTGGTTTTTTTTGATTTTTTAAACACTAAAATATAAAATATGTATCAGATATTATTTAAGGCATACAAATACAGTTTAGACGAAAGAAATATAATAATAAATGAAACTAGAAGGTATAATAAATGTAATTGTTACAAATTATAATTGATACAGTACATAAGTTACATTGCAACAACACCAAAGTAGATTGACCTGTTAAGAAAAAAGGTGGGAGAGAGGGGGGGGTTGGTGGCTGTGCCCATAGAATTTAGGCTGCCTACGTACCTAATCTGTAAGTAGCGTGAAATGCATACTCAGAAAAGGATCAAGCCACCACGTAGTTCTTTAAACCCCCTTGGTAAAACTGTTAGTAAGTTTTTCGATAAATAATCCAAAAAAATAAAATAAAAGAGAAAGAACTTACTACTAGTCGGCTTCATCGTCCATGTCAGCCCCAGAAGGTCCCGCACCGCCGTCACTAGAGCTAGTCAGGTTGATCGTAAAATCCTCTTCATCAGACATAGCATCTAATTCGTCCTGTGTACGGGTGTCTGCCTTCCACCAGACCGAAAGCTCCACCACCTTCTCCAATGTTTCCCCGATCATACTCTGGCGTTGATCTGAGAGTTGTTTCTTACCTTCACTGAAGGCGGTCTCTGATGAAACTGAAGAAGCTGGTATAGATAGTAGGTCACGTGCCATGATATGCATAACAGGTCCGCTAGCATATTTTTTCCAGTAATCGATAATATCGAAGTCTTCCACGTGCGGCTCATGTGCAGACTTTAGATAGTAGGTTAAATCATTAATCGTGTCTTGGTTTGAGGTAGGTGTCGCTGCGTTTGTTTCCTCTATCAACTTTCCGGCTCTGGACCTCATAGCACCCACCTTTACAGGTTGTGGGGGACGGGGTGGTCTACCTTCTTTATCATAGTTCTCGTGGTAAGTCTTGTACAATTCAATCATGATCGCTTCTATGTTGTTCATGTAGGCATCTACCATAGGATTTTGGTATTTACTTGCTAAATAAATTTGTGTGATAAACTCCCGAGTATACGACATCTTGTAACGTGGATCGAGGACACAACATATCGCAAAAACGTATGGAAAGGGGTCGTAGTATTTCAAGAACTTACCCGTCATCGGCTTAATTATCGATATGAGTCCAGTAGCTGACTCAAACTCATTCATATGTAGAGCCATCGCGTACACCATTTCTAACACCCGATGACTTGTCGGGGAGTATGTTGCTGATAATACCGTGGTTTTGTAGGAAAATAACTGAAGAAATTCGTTTAGCTTGATAATAATATCCCAATCTTGCATTTGAATAAAATTATCAGCCAAGTTTTCGTTGTTGATACTCGTAATAATATCCTTGAATTGAATAGCACGTTCTAACATCAAATGTGTCGAATTCCATCTTGTCGGACAAACTAATCGTAATCTCTTAGGCGTCAACCCTGCCGCCTTACATCTACTTTTAAAGGACCTCGTTAAATGGGAAGTGTTTCTAATACTCTTGCAAGCTTTCCTGACCTTATCAACTATGTTAGGTCCGTAAACCTTCTCACCGCTGATTATGTCATAATGTACACCAACACCATCTATACCTATTGACACAATGAAATTAATGATATGACAGTTACACCGGATGTGAAACAGTTCCTTGTAAAACATTGATCCGTCGGAGAAGAATTGAATTAGATCGGGTATACCGGCAACCATGTTAGCGCCGTTATCAAACGTACACGATTGGACTCGATTAGAAGGCCCAAAGGCTGTTGTGTGCTCCTTTATTAGTTCGTTTATGTTGATACTAGTTGCACGATCAGAGACTAAACAGAAACTAATAATTCGTTTCTGTAATAACCAGTGCGTGTCAATCCAGTGACATGTCATTCCAAGGACCTTCAATCCATTTTTTGATTCCCACATGTCGGCGGTTAAGGAACACCTGGTGTTTAGCTTTTTAAACTCGTCCACAACGCTAATCCTTTTCTCTTTGTATATTTTTTTCATGAAGGTCATTAGGGTGGATCTGGGAATACCTTCGTACTGAGGGTTCTGGGAGTTTTGTATGAACGTAACTAGGTGAGGACTCAAGGCGTGGCTAAAGGATTGGGCGGCACAACAAACGTATCTAACCATTTCTCTACGGGTCAGATCGATGTTAGGGGTAAAGTGATGTCCGGTTTGAGTGTTTATAGTGGTTTGTTTTAGTTTGTTCAGTTCTCTATGAGCATTCTTAATATGTCTAGCAAATTTGCCTGTAGATCTATCAGCAGGTATAATGTAATAGGTTTTGCATAACTTACATTCCGCATGGCCCGGTTTTGGTAGGTCCTTAACAAACACATCCCACACCGCTGATCTTGCTTTACGTGTAAGTTTTGGTGGTGGTTGATCTTCTTCCGGTGTCTCGGATTCTTCCATATAGGTGGTTGCATCCTCCGAGTTTGTGTTTCCCTGGGTTCGAGTTTGACTACCCATCTCCGATCTAGTGTTATCTAGATACGTTTCGGCGTCCTCAACTGTTTATTGATAAGTTATGTTTTGAATGAATATGTTTTTAATTATTATTCAGTTGTTAGATGAGGTTGTTAATACCTTCTACGTCGTAGAAGTCGACATCTCCCCTTAGAATTGCTGCTTGTCGAGCCCTCTGCGCATCAATTTCCACTTGCATAAGGGCAGCCTGCTGATCACCTCCAGCTCTGGCACCAGAACCTCTCCCACTAGAACCTCTCCCACCAGAACCTCTTCCACCAGATCTTGATGAAGACATAATTTCTAAATACACGAGGTATATTTTTAGTCTGGTTAAATATAGTTAAGTTTTGTTTGAAAATAGATGGTTTTGTTTCAAAAGAGTTTTGTTATGTTTCAAAATCATTAGTTAAGCTAGTTTTGTTCAAAAAATGCTATAGTTTTGTTTATTAGATGATAAGTTAGGTTGATTTTGGTAAAAAATGGTCTAGTTTTGTTTCAAAATTAGTAGTTAAGTTGGTTTTGGTCAAGAAATGCTATAGTTTTCTTTGAAAAAATGATAAAGTTAGTTGATTTTGGTAAAAAATGGATAAGTTTTGTTTCAAAATTAGTAGTTAAGCTAGTTTTGTTCAAAAAATGCTATAGTTTTGTTTGAAAAAATGATAAAGTTTGTTGATTTTGGTAAAAAAATGGATAAGTTTTGTTTCAAAATTAGTAGTTAAGTTGGTTTTGGTCAAGAAATGCTATAGTTTTGTTTGAAAAAATGATAAAGTTAGTTGATTTTGGTAAAAAAATGGATAAGTTTTGTTTCAAAATCATTAGTTAAGCTAGTTTTGTTCAAAAAATGCTATAGTTTTGTTTGAAAAAATGATAAAGTTTGTTGATTTTGGTAAAAAATGGATAAGTTTTGTTTCAAAATTAGTAGTTAAGTTGGTTTTGGTCAAGAAATGCTATAGTTTTGTTTGAAAAAATGATAAAGTTAGTTGATTTTGGTAAAAAAATGGATAAGTTTTGTTTCAACATCATTAGTTAAGCTAGTTTTGTTCAAAAAAAGCTATAGTTTTGTTTATTTAATGATAAGTTAGGTTGATTTTGGTAAAAAAAAATGGTCTAGTTTTGTTTCAAAATTAGTATTTAAGTTGGTATTGGTTAAAAAATGCTATAATTTTGTTTGAAAAAATGATAAAGTTAGTTAATTTTGGTAAAAAATGGATATGTTATGTTTCAAAATCATTAGTGAAGTTGGTTTTGTTCAAGAAATGTTATAGTTTTGTTTATTAAATGATAAATTTAATTGATTTTGGTCAAAAAAGGTATAGTTGGCTTTATTTAATGATTAGTTAAGTTAATTTTATTCGAAGATGGTATTGTTTTGATTTATAAAACATTAGTTAAGGTTATATTGGTCAAAAATGTTATAGTATGGTTTTAAAAAGTGTTAGTTAAGTTTATTCTATTCGATAATGGTATTGTTTTGGTTGGTTGAGTTTCTTTCGTATACAAAATTAGATACACATCATTTTGAGGATTTATTTTTACTATCTCGTTATTTGACTTATTCAGAAAAAAATGGGAAAAATTAGTTATTGGAAAGCTTTTACGTTTTTTTTAATAACATTACTTTAACGTGATTGAAATAGCTAAAGGCGCAACCTAATATTCTACCTGTCGAGTTGAGTTTTTGTGATATTTTTTTGAATCAAAAATCCCTCACAAACCGTGAGGGTTAAGTAAAAAAAAAAATACAAACTAAAATTATTACAAACCGTATTTAAATACTTAAAAAATTAAATATTGCATTGAAAAAAATTATACCTTCCTTGTGGAGTTGATACTTTAAACTTTCTATTGAATCTTTTTGTAATAGAGGCTTTAGTAATACTCCTCCAAGAAGTGAAGCTTCAACAAAAAAAATTACAAAAAATGGTTAGTGAAATATCAATAAACATATTAGACATATTAGGGGTTATTTTGGTTTTTTTCGAAACTATAGAGGGGTTATTGTGGGTTTTTCAAAACTATAGGGGTTATTTTCGCAACTATAGGGGGGGTTTTGTGCGTTTTTTGGAACTAAAGGGGAGTTTTTGGGGGTTTTTCAACACTAAAGGGTGTTATTGCGAAACTATAGGGGTTTTTTTTTATAGTTTTTCGAAAATAGAGGGTGATTTTTGGGGGTTTTTCGAAACTAGAGTGTATTAATTCGAAACTATAGGGTGTTTTTGTGGGTTTTTCGAAACTAAAGGGAGGTTTTTTGGGGTTTTTATGATACTAAAGGGGGTTTTTATTATACTAAAGGGGGTTATTTAGATGGGATATAACTTAGAGTTTATTTAACATTTAACAACTTAACAATATTTAAGAAATAGTTTAGGAAAGTTACCTCTTTGATTATGATTGTATGGATTGTTGAAGACAAGAATGATTTTCAGAAACCAAAGAAATGTAAGAACTTTCGAAAGTAAAAATTGAATTTGTGAAAATGTTTATCTGATCACCCCTTATTTATAGCCAAAAGTAAAAGAGAGATAGGGTGTAATAAATCAATTACATCTACCATTTCAGCAGTAATAAACCAAGTCAGAAAGGAGTAAAGAAGGGAGTAAAGAAGTGGTTGCCATTTACTCAATGTACCAGAAAGTAAAACCAACATAATTTCACCCAACCACCAATAGACAAAATGTAGATTACAAACGAGAGTCAGAAAATCACACCACAACACAAAATTTTATACTATTCTGAAAATATACAAATACCCCCTTTTTTGAAGAACAAATCAGAAATATTGTCCCAATGTTTACATATTTCTAAAAAACCATTAATTAATTCCTTGGTAATGAAATGAAACAATCCAAATATTTGGAGTTCATAAAACTGCACAAGGAAGCCCTGGACCACAAAAAACAATTTCCCATAAATTTAAGGACCTTTTTTAATTTTCAGAAAGTTTTCATCATTAAAATTAAGCGCAAGAATTTTTTGCCAACATTTAAGGTCCAATTTTACAAAATATGCAAACAATGGGACGATTTATTAAAGATATTAATCTTGGATTAAAGTTTTTTCATCACTTTTGTATCAAAAAGGGGTTCTTTTGCTAATTTCAGAAGTTTATGACCATCATATTCCAAAATTTCCGTCAATTCAAAGCCAATATCAACCCAAAAACTACTTGATCTTACCAGTTACAAATTCAATTTTTTAATAATAGCAGGGACAATAGTATGGATTTTCGCATACACACAGGGACAGAAGAAGCAATTTTCGAGAGCTAAGAGAGACCAAATTATCAATTTTCGAAATCACAGAGGGACCATATTATCAATTTTCGAATAAACAAAGAACAATGGTGGAATAAACCCAGAAGGTACAAGCCATCTACATACCATGTGAGTATTGAATGCATAAATCAGCTTTACATCGCATCTTCACCAAATGGAGCACAGAAAGACCATGCAAATAAGAATAGTCAACCAATATGTTACAAAAATTAGCTAATCAAAATAATAGAAGGAACAATTGAGGATTCAAGAAGAATTAGGCATACCATTATGGGTGTAATCCGATAGCCATTCCACCTCCACCGTAAATCGGTGTAATCCGATACCAAAGGAGCAAAAAACCCACCACATCAAACTTAATCAAACAAATTATCACAAACCCCCCGTCGAATTAGAAACATCAAGGATCAAGCCATCAAGGATCTTGGGTCGGTGATTTGGGAGCCGCGACAACAATGAATGGGGTGGGTGGGATACGGATTGAGGTGGGAGGGTGTAATGAATGGGGTGGGTTGGGGTACGGATAAGGATAAAGGAAAATTGGGTTTGGGGCTTTTGGGTTTACTTTAGTGGGTTAACGATGGGTTTGGGCTGGGTTTTAGACTTTTAGGATATTGGGCTGCATTATAAAAAAAATAATACTAACGGGCCGTTACCGGTCCGTTTCAGTCACGGACCGGTTCGGTCCAAGTAATAAACCATAAATTCAATACGCCGCACGTTTAGATTTCTACCGTTCCGTCCACCACCGCCATGCCGTTCCGTTTCGTTCGCCGGTGCTTATCGGTCCGGGCCGGTCCGGCGGACCGGAAACCGGTGGCTGATAGCCAGGCTGACCTAGAAGTAATCGATGGTTTATACAAAGTAAAGAACTAATCTTCTCAATCTTCATGCTTAAAGATCAGCGAAGGAAAGAAGATTATCGAGTCAAACAATATAGCAATTTTCACACAACTTTAGGAGAAATCATTATCCTTAATTTTAGCTTATGGAGATTTAATTAATCGACTTCTCAGGTTTAAAAATGAGGTAAGAGGCCAAATCTATCTTTCTTGTCTTATACTTTTTTCTTGTGTTGCAGAAGGGTGGTGTTCGGGTAGCAAAGAGGAAGCTGTATTGGGTAACACAAAAATCATTAAGGAACAGAAGTGGCGTGCACAATTCAGCCACAACAACCCTAATTTGAATCATAGATCATCATCTACGAGGTTAATAATGACTTCTTACCAAAGTAACGACGACAATACAAAGATCAAGAAGAAGCGGCATGAGTAATCTAGTTTACCTCAACAATTTTTTGGCTATAAGAAGAAATCGAGGTGCCCCTTCAACTTAAAGCTCATCATTGATCTTTTACAACAGAAGTTGTACATCTATATAATCTCGCTGAAGAGTAATGGATAACCAATTCTCCCTCCTTTCCTGTCCTAAATCTATATTTCCTTTAACATTAAGATATCTCGTCTCCTTTCTCTAATCTCTCTTAACATTACTACTTACTCTCTTCCATTTTTAGTCTGTGTATCTCCAACTATTTTTAGATATCTTAGGACTGAACCAAATATGGCTACCAGAGAATATCACGCTCTTTCTATAATTCCTTTAACAGAGCACAATTTTAGGAAGTTAGGTGTCATCAATATAGGAATCAAAGCAAGACTTGCTTGGAGCATGAAGGATGAAAAATCTATCATCCTCAGAGTTACTGGAGATTCTACTGTCTACACATTCCAACTTCACAAGTTCATAGAGGACATATGGGGTATTCAAGGATACTTTAGAGTTTCAGAGATCAAGAGCAACCTTTCAAACTCGAAATCTTTAATGAGAGAGAGTTTACAAGAGTGTGGGAGATGAGACCAAGCATCTTTCAGAAGACGCACATGAGTATGACCATTTGGCACCAGGTAACAGATTTAAATGATATTTCTACTGACTATTCTTCTATATGGGTGAAAATTAGGGGCCTTTTGTTTAAACAAAACAACATTGAATATGTCAAAGCTTTGGAGGCGTGTTTCATTAATGTGGAAGTTGTTGATTTCCCAGTTATCATTAACTATGACATCAAGATCTTGAGGTTCAGGGTGAATTTCAATACAAAATACCCACTACCCCCTGGAACTTATTTACTACAAGAAGAAGGAGCAGCCTGGGTGGTGTTTCAGTACAAAATACGGGGTCTCTATGTTTAGATGCGCAGAAATCGGTCACCAATATGGAGAATGTCCCGCGAAGAACATCAAACAGGTGGAGGACATTGACAAGCATAGGAAAGTCACTTGGAGTATAGACAATGTTTCTGAATTCCCACCATTCAACTCTATTTATGGACTTCACCTCAACAATGATAGGAATTTTGTTTGCTATCAATACATCGAAAATAGCTTCAGATGTACTGGTAAGGATCCTACACAATCAAAGCCCTCTAAAGGTGTTACTATAGAGGAAGGAAGAGTAGATGTCCTCAACAAGTACAATTATACAAAGAAGGCGAGTACAAGCAAGGTTGCTACAATTACAGAGACTGAGGAAGAGCAGGATGCTGAAGAACGTGAATGGGAGAGCTGGCAAAAACAAATACGTGACCTGAGAAATGAGTTTCACGAATCCACTTTGAAGATTAATTCTTTCAAAGAAGCTCATGGTATAACCGATGATGGGGAAACTGGTAACGAAGGCAATGTTAAAGCAGCTCTCATTGATTTTGAGGAGGTAATGAGAAAAATAAAATGGAGATATATAGCAATAAACAGTGAGAGTCACTCCTCAAGCCAAGAAAATGTTTCGTCTTTTCAACAAAAAATCAAAAGAAGGAGGGATATTAGAGGGGGGGATGTCGAGACAGAAGAAAAAAATAGCAGTTCTAAGATGGAGGGCAATTTTAAAAAGCTTAGAATGAATGATGCTATAGAGAATTTTGTTTATAACAATCAGTTTAGCCTCCTGGAAGATGAAGAAGATGAGAAAGCAGCGATTAGGGAGAAAGGTAGAGGGAAAACAAGCATGAAAGAACTTTCAAAATGATAGATGAATATGACTCGCAATTCGAGCATGAGGAGGAGATGGATGGTAGTAATGGTAACAGCGTGAACTATTATGAGAAAGATTATGTGGGAGGAGGAGAAGATCATGACATGAATTTTTGTTATGAAGATGCAGAGGAGGATCTATCTTTTCACGAGGAGAAAGAACAAGGATGAGGCAACTCCAAAAAGACCGCAAGATACAAATGACTACACTTTTTTGGAATGTCCAGGGTATTCGAGCGCCTTTGACACTTTCCAACCTTAGCTCCCTCCTGCCTCGATTTTGTCCTGGTTTAGCAGTTCTGCGTGAGACTATGTTAAGAGAGGAGGACTCTCAAGACATAGTTAGGAAGTCTGGTTTTTCTAATCTGTTTTGTGTGGATCCCACTAGTAGTGCGAGTCACTCTGGTGGTTTTTTGGTGTTATGGCACTCTTTTGTGCCTCTTTTGATGGTCAGAAGTTGTAATTTTTTTAATTATTTTGCATATTAATGAACTTTCATTTCCGTATTACATTGTTTTCATTCATGCCCCGAACGACTTTAATGAAAGGAAAGATATCTAGCTAAAAAATTTCAGATTGGAGCAAGGATATTCAAGGCCCATGGATCATAATCGGTGATTAACGATATACTGAATGTTAATGAAAAATATAGCAAGAATCGTCTAACATATACCACATTAATGAATTTGTTAATTTTACATCCATTAATTCGCTAATGGAGATTAAATCAAATGGGTGTTTTTTTACTTGGTCTAACAGGCTAGAAGGAAACAAACACGTGAAAACAAAAGTAGATCGGGCGTTGGCAACATATGAATGGATCAACAACTTTCCAAGAGCACAAGTTTTCATTCCTCCTGCTATCTGGTCTGATCAAATTTAATCCTTCACTTTGATATTAATATGAGTATTGGGGAAAAGTTTTTCAAATTTGAGACACGTTGGTTAGATAATAACAAGTGCAAAAATGTTGTACAAAAGAGTTGGACCATTCCAAACCACAATAATCTTGTTCGCAATTATGTTTATAAAAGAAATAATACTACTAAGGAACTCACTAAATGGAGTTTGAAGACTTTTAAGAATCATGAAAGACAAATAAAAATATTTCAGGAACGCCTAATCGAGCTTAATAATCACATAAATGGTAAAGATACCACTGAAGAAGAAAAAGATCTTAAAGAGAAATTAAAGTTAGAATTTCAGAAGGAAGAGAAATACTGGTACGATAGATCTAGAGTTAATTGGCTAATATATGGAGATAAAAATACAAAAAAATTTCACTTAGCTACCATACAAAGACGAAAATATAATAGGATTACTATAATTAAAGATACTAATGGAATATGGAAAGAGGATTCCGAAGAAGTTAAAAATTGTTTCCTTGAATATTATAAAACTTTATTTCATAACGATCCTACCACAATAGAGAATATGGAGAAGGCTACAAAATTTTCTAAACCAAAAATAACAAATTCTATGAATAGGGAGCTAACTAGAAATCCGACCATGGAGGAAACTGAAACAACAATTAAAGAGATATTAGCTTCTAAAGCACCGGGTCCAGATGGACATAATGGTAGAGTTTATAAGGAATTTTGGGACATTATTAAGGATGATATTTTCAAAGTGGTACTTGATGATTTCGATAATAATTGCTCTATTGATAAGATTAAAGATACTCTAATTACATTAATACCAAAAGGAGACATTCAGGAGAATCTAGATAACTTTCGACCAATTTCTTGTGTAAACTTCATCTGTAAAATTATAGCTATTATTTTATCAAACAGATTACGAAGTCTCATGGATACGACTGTTTCTCCAACACAAGCAACTATTATCAAAGGTAGGGCTATTCAAGATAACATTTTAATAGCCCAGGAAATTTCTTTCTTCATGAGTAGGAAACGAGAGAATAAAAAGAATATGGCAACTATTAATATCGATATAGAAAAAGCCTATGATCAGGTTTGATGTGATTTTATACTAATAATACTTAAAAAACTAGAGTTCTGCGAAAAGTGGATACACTGGATTAAGAATTGTATTACTACAGTATCGTTTAATATTAACATAATTGGTGAAATACTGGAGAATTTCAAAGCAAGTAGAGGTCTTAGACAGGGAGATCCTCTCTCTCATTTCTTGTTCTCTTTAATGAAAAAATATCTTATAAGCATCATCGATAGAAATGTTTTGAATAAAGATATCAATGGTATTCAAATTAACCGTAACTGTCATATGATATCTCATTTACTTTTTGCTGATGACTCTTTTTTTCTTGATATTGATAAAACTAATTTGGACTCCTCTAAAGAGAGTCTTACCACTTACTGCCAGGGCTCGGGTCAAAGGATCAACTTCAACAAATCGGCAATCCTATTTAGTAAAGAAACTCCTCAGAACATACGGGATCTAACAACACATGATTAGGCATTAAAGAAGCGGAGGATTTGGGAAGTTACCTGGGCGTACCCTTATGTCATAAATAATCAAAGGTTAAGTCGTTGGAATGGATTACTAAAAAACTATTCAAAAATACAAAAGGATGGAAAGCAAAACTATTATCGGAAGGCGGGAAAGAAATCCTCATCAAAGCTATCCTACAAGCTATCCCAAACTACTATATGTCTATCTTTTCATTTCCGATCTCCTTTTGTAGCAAACTTATTTCAGCTATTTCTAATTTTTGGTGGATTTCAGGAGAAAAAAAACAGGATCCACTGGAAAGCTTGGGAAAAAATAGCAATAGGGAAACTAATTGGATGCCTAGGATTTGAGGATTTTAAAAGGATGAACACGGTGCTATTATCAACACAAGCTTGGAGATTGATACATAATCTCGAAAATTTAGCTGTGAGGCTTCTTAAAGGTAATTATTTTAACAAAAGTAATTTTCTTGACACTAAATTGAGACAAAACAGAACATGGAGTTGGGCAAGTATCATGGAAGGCAGGGACTTTATAAAGAAACATGGTTTTGTTAGGATTGGAAACGGTAACGATACAGATATATGGAAGGATAAATGGATCCAAACGGACTGGAAAATAGAAAAGCATATAAATTGCAAATCAACAATGGTAAGCGGACTTCTATAGCAAAATGGTAAAGAATGGAATATGGAAATTCTAGAAACTCTTTTCCCCGAGCCTATTGTACCATTGATCACTAGAATTAAAATTCTAGATTTCAATAAAAAAGATAAATTCATTTGGCCTTTCTCAACAAATAGTGTTTACAATAAAAAACAGGGTACAAAATTCTTACAAAGGAGCATGCTATTAATAAACCAACTACAACAGATGATGACCTTAGTCACAAATCCCCAATATGGAAAACTCTTTGGAAATCAAACGCACCAAAGAAGATAAAATTGTTTATGTGGAGAGTTATAAATAATGCGCTACCTACAAGATCCAACCTCTATAAAAGAAAATTTTCAAATTCAAAGATTTGCCTATGGTGTAATATACAAGAAGAATTTGTCGAACACCTATTACTGAACTGTAAAATGTGCAAAGAAATATGGGTAGGAACACCCTTGCAAGTAAGAATTCTGGAGGAAACGGACTATATTATAGAGCAATGGTTTATGGAAATTCTACAAAACTTTAAAAAATGCGGGTGGAAGAAGATAAGACTAGATATTTTGTTATGATAAACTTATGGAATCTCTGGAAGTCAAAAATGAAGGCATTACATGAAGGAAGTACAATTGAAGCTACACACATAATTACCTCCTCAAATAAATTTATGCTAGAGCTTCATGGAATAGAGTGGGAGAATATTAACAAGATTCATAGATTTGGAAGGAGTGAAAATAGTGAAGGCAATGTTTTTATTGAGGAAGTAATAGGAGAAATCACCTTCTAATGTGATGCATCTTTTACAAATAGGTTCAAACCTACTGGAATGGAAATCATTTGCTGCCATAAAGAATTAGGGAGGACATCAACTAATACTATTACGAGATATTGTGATTTTTGCGGCTGAGGGAGAAGCACATGATGTTCTTAAAGCTGTGGAGTTAAGTGAAAGTTTTCCTGGTAGGCAGATAACCATCATCACTGATAACCTTGGAATGATCCAAAATATTAAGCAGGTGTCAACAGTAAGGTGGAATATTAAACCCATCCTTAGAAGAATTGTCAGCAAATCTATTGAGAACGGACCAATTTCCTTTCGTTTCATTAAAAGGAATCTCAGCAGAGAAGCTGATAAAGCTGCGAAGGAAGTTAGGAACAGGGCAACGAACAACAAGTTGAAGATTATTAGCGTTTTCGAACTATCAGTAGTTTTTTCTAAACTTGACATTGGCTGACTTAGCCTCTCTTTTTTTGGTGCTTCAACACCTTTTACTGTCCAAAAAAAAGACGTTGATCAGATCTATGGTTTATTTGCACTATTAGACGTTGATCATAGAAAAGGGAGTACCTTTTATCGGCATTAGGTCCCCCAATGATTCTCTTTTAGGTAATAAACCCTTTTATTTATTGCATTCCTAGTTATTATGTGATGAAACATAAATTTAGAATTATTGGTCCCTCTCTATATAAAAAAGTCTTTAGAATTTATTTAAACCTCTAATTATAAAATATTTTTTTGTTAATATGTTAGTTTTTCTAAAGTTAAACTGGAATATATTAAAAGCTTCCCAAAAGGATGCCAACAAAACATACAAATAGATTATCTGATGGTCATGGCTCAACATCATCAAAATTCTTCTTTTTCAGATAGAGGAAAATACTTTTAAGAGCCTACTTTTTGGCTACTTTATAAATAAAAGCTAAACCAGGAAAAAAAACTTTATAAGGCCAAATTCCAATTGTCTAGTTAGGTTTTTTACATTTTTACCCTTTGCACAGCTGAACAAATGTAATTCGTCGGTGGTACAGACATATGGGTACAGACCGGTGGCGTTTTTTTCCTTTTTCTGATTAACTCGTTATTGATTGTTAAGTTTTTTGGGTTTTTTAATATATGGGTTGTACCCACGAAGACTATTTTCAAACATTTTTTGGGTTTTTTAATATACGGGTTGTACCCACGAAGACTACTTTCACACATTTAAAAAAGAAATAACCGTTCTAGGTATAGCCCCATGGCTTTACAGGCTACTACGTTTTCAGTAGTCTTTCTTTATTATTAATAAAAAATACACAAAAGAGGGCTGACCCTATAATGAACAAAACAGAATCATTTAACAAATATGGGCTGTACCCTTATAGACAACCATTTTACAAATGTAATAAACATAAACTGGGCTTGGCCCAAGAACAATTTACATTTGAATCTGTCAAAAAACCCAAATAGCTATACAGGGCTGTACTCATTTTAAAAAACAAAACAAAAAAAACCTTACTTGGGCCAGCCCCATCACAACCGAACTCTACCCTGGGCTGGCCCCATCAGCAAGTTTACTCCCTTAATGGGCTGGCCCCATTACAAACCCATCTTCTTCGTTCACGCTGGGGCTTTACCCTTCGATGGCGGTGGTGGATCTGAGCGCAGGGGGCTGTACCCTTCGATGGTTGTGGTGGATCTGAGTGCAGGGGGCTGTACCCTTTGATAGTGGTGGTAGATCTGAACACAGGGGGCTGTACCCTTCGATGGGTGTGGTGGATCTGAGTGCAGGTGCCTGTACCCTTCGATGATGGTGGCGAGATCTTCATCTCCGACGAGCAGCAGCGGTGGTTGGTGATGGTGAAGCCGAGGAGATCCACGGTGCAGCAGCAGGCTTGATGTTCTAGTCTTCTTCACGAACGGAGGTCCACGAACGGAGATCCTGGTCTTCTTCACGAATGGCGTAATAGATCTGATGCAGCTCCATGGTGGCGACGGCGGTGGATTTGTACGAGAGAAGAGGGGGTTCGGCAGCCTTCTTATGCAGCAGTGAACAGGACGACGGATCTGCAGAGGGGGCGGTGGATATGCAGCGGGGTGGTGGTGGATCTACAGGGAGGTGGATCTGCAGAGGGGTTGGGTGTGGGTGTGGTCATGAAGATAACGGTGGTGTTGGTTGGGTGTGGGTGTGGTCATGAAGATGACGGCAGCGGTGGTGGTGTTCATGGTGATGGGGGCGGTGTTAATAGTGTTGATGGAGGGGGCGCAGGTGGGGTTGGGGATGAGAGAGAGAGAGAGAGAGAGAGAGAGAGAGAGAGAGAGAGAGAGAGAGAGAGAGAGAGAGAGAGAGAGAGAGAGAGAGAGAGAAGCTGAATGGGGATTGTTTTGGTCTCGATGCTTAATAGGAAAGGATTTTTGGTTTTTCAGCTTTTGTATATGGGGTAATGGGTTGGGAGGGTAGTTTAGGTACCTTTGGACTTTTAGTTAGGTTCTAATGGGTTTAGTTAGACAAGGCTTTTTATTATAAACCCACATAGTGGGTAGGCCTTCTACAATAAATAGCCCTTTCAGATAAGGAGTGTGTTGTAACCCCAGTTACTAAACAAAATGCCAAGAATATTTTTTTCGCTATCTTGTCAACCCAGCTACTCTTAATAATAAGAGTAAAGAAGAAAAAAATGTATATATCTTAAGAAAGGCTACAAATATTATTGTACGAAGTGAAAATGTTATAAAATAAAGTGAAAATAAAGGAACCACTTAACCGCAAGTGTACGGTTGTCCCAAGTAATATATGATAATCAAGTTCGTTCTCAGGGACGGATTAGGTTCAACCCAAATATTAATCAGATAGTAGAGATAATTGCTCAACAGAAAATAAAAGATAAGAATTTTTGTTTGGTTTTTGTAAATTAAATGATGCAAAGTAAACTAAAGACTAAAACTAAATTAACAGAAAGGAAATAAAGCAAATAAACGACTAACTTCAGATAAGAGAGATACTTGAGTCTCGCAAAGGAATCCACTTAATCAATCTAATCTATGCTATGTTTAAGGGTAGAATTGGAATTATAATATTAGTCGGGACTCTAATATCTCCTAGCCCCCTGTCGGGTGGACCTAGAAGCTATCCTAAAGTATCATAAACACCTGTATGGTCGAATATGGCTTTTAGGATGATATGATTTTACCTCTTTGGCTATGTAACTATTTAAGCCTGTCGGTCAATAACGGACATTACACGGGTATTACCTAGATCTGTATTCAAACCCCCCTGTCGGATGATCACTTCGCCACTAAAGTGAATAGCCCAAATACTAATAGCTAATTCTAGTTGTTCCTAAAAGAATTAGTAATGAAAACAAAGTAATATCCAATACCTAAAACTCAATTCAGTTTAAATCTAAACAATCCCAAATTCAAAACATAGAAAACAATTAATTAAGGTTCATCCCTTTAATGCGTTTCTCAAGTATAAAGAAATTTAGCTCATGATGAAATTAAAAATTAACATAAATGAAAAGGAATTCATGTTCAAATACAAAAGATAATTGAAAAACCTAAAGGGTAGAATGACTATGGTTGGAAGAACAGGATTCCTCCAGCTTTTAGCTTCTTCTCTCCTTCGTGCTCTGACTTGAAAACCTTAAGCCTCTTGTTTAATTCTCTGAAGTGTGTAAAAGTAGGAGGTTAAGGGGTGTATTTATAGGTGTTGGAGGACCCTAGGTCGAATTTGCTTGGAGTGGAAGACAAGTCAAGGACTCTCAAATTCGTAGCTCTAAGAGATAAGATTCTGCTGATTTGATTTGGTCATATCTTTTTCAATACTTATCCGTTTGAGAAGTTCCAATATATGAAACTGCTTGTCTTGGAAAGAGATTTATATTGGTGCAGACCACTCATCCAGAATCCATGCCAATCTTTTATTATGATTTAATCTCTAAAACGTGGCTGGATTTTCATATTTCAAAAGGCAGCTTTATCTTTTCCTCCTTTGAATAAATCTTTCCTAATCTTCTTATTTCCATGTCAATCTTCTTTCCTTTCATCTTTATCTTGACTTGGCCTCTAAGTAATTACCATTTATCTCTTAAAGCTTCACATTAAATAAATAATTAAACCGCATATACTTAAAAAGAATAAATCAATAAATCAAGAAATCGAAATAGGAAAGTGTACTCTAAAAATAGAAACTCGACTCAAAATCATTTCCTAACACTCTAAAATACACTAAGACTTTATTCTAACTTTTCCTCCTTGGATTGGTCTTTCATGAAATTCAAGAACCAATTAACTTTGCATTAAAAATAGTCAAATTTAGGCACAAAAGCTCAGATTCTGCAAATAGTTAATTTCCAAGGGGAGAAAGTGCAATATGATCAAATAATCCTAAAAGTCTATCAAATAAGTCATTTATTCACCTAAAAGGATGTCTCCAAGGGGCTAATAATTAGAACAAATCGGGAGACATCAAGACCCCAAACTCAAACCTTTGTCGTCCCGACAAAGTAAAATAAAAACAAAGGATCTTTTAGGTGAACGCAGAAGGTAGAATCTAGAAAATAATCCCAAAGCAAAACTTAAAACAAATTTCATATAGTCTAATCTAGGAATTAATATACACATATTCTTATCATGCAAAATCAAATACAAAACAATATCAATCCAAAATTAATTTCACAATGCTAGAAGGTTTTCTTATTACTTATCTCAAGATGGTGGCTATAGGGTGTTCCTCGATCCTTACTTGTGTTGAATGTTCCACTTAGAATAATCCCTGTTAACTCACTGTGCATCTAGGAATCACGAGGACTTTATGGTTTTAGCATAGGCTGAAGGACGGTCTGGTATGTATATTTGGTAAATTTGAAGTGAGCTTTTGGCTCTCTCCTCACTTACCATCAACAAACTGTCCAAGAGCTTGAGTTTACACTCGAATAAAATTCTCACTCAACCCATTTGATGCGCTTAATTAGCGTCCCCAAATTAACCCAATAAGCACTAAGGATGATTCACATAAAAATTTCCACTTTGCCGGTCCAAATATGTATATTCTTTTCAAATTATTTTTTTTTCTTTTCTTTTCTTATAGTCATGACTCTCTTTATGATGTTGAGATATCATGCTATTTTTCATAGTTATGCCTATTCATAACTGGAGCTCGAAGCTTCTTTTCCATTCACTATTACCCCGGCAAAGGGTTATAATACAATAAACCTGTGAATCATCATCAAAATATAGCACAAAGAATCATTTATAAGCTCAAAAAAAATCCCAACCCAATGATAAATTCCCATATGGTGGACCCACCACCCCAAACTCAAGCTCAAGACAGGAAGTCTCAGGATCGTGATTCAAGTGCGGGTCATATGGTCATGCCTAATAATCTAAAGGGAAATTGGCTTATAATGTGGCGACAAAAGAAAGGCTTAAAGGCTAAAAATTTGTCTAAGAAGGATAAAATTAATTCAGGGATAGGCGGCCAAAAAGGATTCAAAGGGCTAACAAATAACTGCCTCTATCATCTTCCTATTTTGCCTCTAGTTCATACCTAAGTGGGTTCTCTACTCATTTAGATCTCACGTTCTACAAACCACCTATTATCCTTAAGTACAAGTTTACTTCTTTTGCATTGTTCATTAATTTTTCCTATCAATTATCTCATATTTGCATGCAATTAAAGTTCAGCTTCATACTAACTCCTAAAGTCAACTATTTTCTATCATTAATTCATAAAAAGCATGCTTGATGGGGGCATTTAAAATTATCTACAGTCAACGCAACCCTAAGATTAATTTTATTGAAAGCATGTAAATCACAAAAAATTGGGATGAGGCAACGAACCCCACCCCAAACTCAAAAGTAAGTCGTGTCCCCACGACTCGAAAAAGACTCAATAAAGCAATAAAATTAAACTAACTACCTAACTAGTGCCTACCATCAATTAAGAAGAAGAATTAGAACGGGGTACCTGGCCATGAAGATCCATCGTGTCCTCCTCCGAAGGGGGAGAATAATTATCAATATCCATGTACAAAGTTACCTCTTCCAATGTTGACTTAATCTGTGTAATTTCCTTCCAAAGTGCTCCGATGTCTAGTCGTAAAAGTTCGAATTCTTGTTGCAAATTGCGAGCCCATGGAGGAATACCAGAATTAGTTTGAGAAGAAGAAGAACCTTGATCTTGAATTTGTGTCTTGTCTTCAGGCTTTGATGATACCCTCATCCTTGCTGTTAATTTCCCTTGTTGTGGTGGTACAGGTGCCTTTTCTTCTTGTGTTTCTTCAATAGGATCATCAAGATTGATGACCTTTTCAATTGTGGAACCAGGCAAACTCTTGTTCTTCCCTAGGATACAACACCTCTTCTTGTAATCCAAAGCATCTGTTCATTTTGTCATGGTTGATTTGACCCCAAACTCAAGTTATACCAAGGATAGAATAAAGTTAAGAGAACTTGGTATATCTTGAGTTTCTTGCTTGGATTATATGAAGGGAGTTGGTTTCTTGATAAATCTTGGAAGAACTCTTGAAAGCTTGATGATCTTGATTGTGTTTAATGGTGTTTTGTTATGAATTTGATGAAGAGGATGTGTTTATGGAGGATGGAGGAGAGATTTAATGAAATGTGTTTGTTGTGGAGGTTTAATCAAGCTTCAAGGTGTTTTTATAAGGTTGGGAGCTGGAAATTTTGTTTGGAAGAGGCTAGGGTTTATCTCTTTAACGTTAGAAGTTGACTGGGCTTTGAACTCTTCACAAACCGCCAAGCGTGGTGCATCCCTGCGGTGCATGGGGTATACCGCGGGGGTATACCGCAGCGCTGTGGTGTGTATTTTTTTCGCTTCTGCCTTGTACCCGTGCTAGCACCCCGTGGCACGCGTTTTTGCCGTGCGGTGCAGGGGTGCGGTGCATGGGGTAGTCCGCACGTGCTCCGTGAAAAAACCCGCGGTGCATACCCCGTGGCACGCGTTTTGGGCGTGCGGTATAGGGTGCGGTGCACCGCGCCAATCAGCATCTCTTTTTATCGCCTCTGGATAAGACCCGTGGTGCACGACCCGTGGTACGGGTTTTTGGGGCGCGGTACATCCCTGCGGTATAGGGGGTACACCGCGGGGGTAGTCCGCGCCAGCCTTTGACTTTTTCCAAAAATTTTTCCTAGTATCCCAAACTCGATTCCTGCACCATTAACACCATACCCTTCTCATTTCTTTTAAAAATAGACACTAAAACTTGACACTAACTTAGAATTATACACTAGGAATTGAAAAACTTAAAGCAATAAACTAATATACGATGAAATGGCTTTTGTTTAACGTCGTTAAGCTCGATGGGTTACCTCTCGCATCTATTCAGCTTCAAGGAGGTACATGACCTCCCCCGGATGTGGATCAATTCTGCGATTGGTATCCTCGCCTACATGGTAAAGTTTTAGACGATGCCCATTCACCATGAAGGTGTGTTGCTCGTCTGGATTCTCGATTTCTATAGCTCCATGAGGCGTGACTTTGGTCACCACGAACGGACCAGACCACTTTGATCTCAACTTGCCCGGATAGTTGCTGAACTTGGAATTATACTTGAGGACCATCTGTCCAACTTTGAATTTCTTCTCACGAATGCGATTGTCATGCCATCTTTTCGTTTTTTCTTTGTAAAGTTTGGCATTCTCATAGGCATGAAATCGAAACTCGTCAAGTTCATTCAACTTCATCATATGATTCTCCGCAGCTAAGGTTGGATCCATATTCATCTCCGCAATTGCCCAATAGGCACCCATTTCAAGCTCAAGAGGTAAGTGACAAGCCTTACCATACACAATACGATACGGAAATGCACCCACAGGCGTCTTGAACGCAGTACGATATGCCCACAACGCATCATCTAATTTCATTGACCAATCCTTGCGTGTGGAACCAACTGCCTTCTCAAGAATGGATTTGATCTCTCGATTAGAGACCTCAGCTTGACCATTGGCTTGTGGATGATACGCGGTAGATACACGATGTCTCACACCATACTTCTCTAGAACTTTCTTCAGATATTTGTTCAAAAAGTGTGAACCTCCATCACTAATTATTACTCGAGGTGTACCATGTCTAGTGAAGATGTGTGACTTCAAGAATTTAATCACTACTCGCGAATCGTTAGTTGGTAGAGCTACAGCCTCTACCCATTTAGACACGTAATCAACAGCTAGTAGGATGTATAGATTTCCGTTAGATGGTACAAAAGGACCGATGAAATCAATACCCCATACATCGAATATCTCAACTTCAAGAACATTATTACGCGGCATCTCATCTCTCTTAGATATATTACCAGTAAACTGGCATCTGTGACATTTCTTGACATACTCATGACAATCCTTATGTAAAGTGGGCCAATAAAAACCGGAGTGTAATACCTTTGCAGCTTTGCGGTCACCCTTGAAGTGTCCTCCGTACGGTGAATCATGACAACCCATAATAATGGATAGAATGTCTTTATCTGGTATGCATCTCCTCACCATCTGATCACTGCATACTTTGTAGAGGAAAGGATCCTCCCAAAAGAATTGTTTAGCACGGTGGGCTAGTCTCTTTTTCTCTTGTGAAGTAGCTCCTTGAGGAAAAGAACCACTCACAATAAGATTTGCAATATCCGCATACCAAGGAGTCTCTAATGAATGAACTGAACACAAACTCTCGTCAAGAAACTCTTCTCTAACCAACTCGGGCCCTCCATTAGATTCAGAACCTTCAAGACGTGACAAATGATCAGCAACCTGATTATCACAACCCTTTCGATCCCGAATCTCTAAATCAAACTCTTGCAACAGTAAAACCCATCTAATCAACCTCGGCTTCGCATCTTTCTTCTCCATAAGGTATTTAATCGCAGAATGGTCAGTAAAGACAACAACTTTCTCCCCAAGAAGATAGGAACGAAATTTGTCGAATGCATATACTACTGCTAGTAACTCCTTCTCAGTTACGGTATAATTCACTTGACCATTTGTAAAGACCTTACTAGCGTAGTAGATGGAATGAAATACCTTATCTTTTCGTTGACCCAGAACAGCACCCATAGCGAGATCACTAGCATCACACATAACTTCAAACGGAATCTTCCAATCAGGAGGTAATACAATAGGTGCAGAAATAAGCTTCTCTTTAATCTCGTTGAATGCCTTTATGCAAGCTTCATCAAAAAGGAATTTGGTGTCCTTCTCAAGTAAGTTGCACAACGGCTTAGAGATTTTGGAGAAGTCCTTGATAAAACGTCGGTAGAAACCAGCATGACCCAAGAAGCTTCTTACCCCTTTTACAAAAATAGGAGGGGGAAGAGTCTTGATTACCTCAATCTTCGCACGATCAACTTCCAAACCAGCACTTGAAACCTTGTGACCCAACACTATACCCTTTCGAACCATAAAGTGACATTTCTCCCAGTTCAAAACCAAGTCAGTCTCCTTGCATCTAATCAATACCTTCTCCAAGTTCCGTAAACACTCCTCAAAGTTATCACCAAACACAGAAAAGTCATCCATAAATACCTCAAGGAGGTCATCAATCATGTCCCAGAAAATTGCCATCATACATCTTTGAAAAGTAGCGGGTGCATTACATAATCCAAATGGCATCCTTCGGAAGGCAAAGGTACCAAAAGGACATGTAAAGGTTGTCTTGTGTTGGTCTTTTGGATCTACATAAATCTGATTGTATCCTGAATATCCATCCAAAAAGCAATAATATTCTCTACCAGCTAGCTTGTCTAACATCTGATCAATAAACGGAAGAGGGAAGTTATTTTTTCTGGTGGCCTTGTTCAACTTCCGATAATCCATACACACTCTCCAACCAACAACGGTCCTTGAGGGAATGGCTTCATTCTGCTCGTTCAAGATGGTAGTAATACCACCCTTCTTTGGTACGCATTGAACTGGACTCACCCATTCGCTGCTAGCAATAGGATAGATAATTCCCGCGTCTAGCAACTTGATAACTTCTTTCTTCACCACTTCCTTCATAGCTGGCATCAATCTTCTTTGTCCTTCAACTGACCGTGCTTTTTCATCGTCTAGAATGATTTTGTGTTGGAAATAGGAAGGACTAATACCTTTGATGTCAGCAATAGTCCACCCAATCGCCTCTTTATTAGCTCTTAGTATGCGCAACAATTTGTCTTCTTGAGGACCTGTTAAAGTAGCTGAAACAATATAAGGTAGAGTGTTGTTAGTACCTAAATACGCATACCTCAGATGTGATGGAAGCGGCTTTTCTTCTAGTTGTGGGGGAGACTCGATGGATGGTTTCTTTTTAGATACTATCTCCCCAGGCTCTCGGAATGGCTCATAGGCGAGATGCCTCTGTTTCATGTTTCCGGAATTCAAAGCAGCTACAGTCTCGGACAGTTCTTCCATCAATTCCGGTAAGTCAAGTGTTAGGGCTGCTTGCAAGATATCATTAAAGTTCATACAATCAAACGTTTCTTGCGTAGTTAAATCGAGTACATCCATTTGGAAGGATTCTTTAGGAATATCTGGAAACTTCATGGCCCTAAACACGTTGAACTTTACCATCTCGTCTTGGATTCGCATAGTTAATTCGCCGTTTTCTACATCAATAACAGTACGCCCCGTGGCTAGGAATGGTCGACCCAAGATGATGGGGACATTCCTATCCGCGTCGTATTCAAGAATAACGAAATCAACTGGAAAAATTAACGTACCTGCCTTAACGAGGACATCTTCGATTCGTCTCTCTGGGTGAGCGAGGGATCTATCAGCCATTTGTAGGATCATGGAAGTTGGTCTAGCGTTTCCTATCTTCAATTTCTCGAAAATTGACTTGGGCATCAAATTGATACTCGCGCCCAAGTCACACAAAGCTTTTCCTTGCCACTCATTACCAATAGAAATAGGAATCGTGAAACTCCCAGGATCAAGTAGTTTAGGTGGCAACTTACTTTGGCATATAACACTGCATTCTTCTGGCAATCCTATCATCCCATTCTCACGGTATGGTCTCTTGTTGGTAATGGATCTTTTTAGAAATTTAACGTACTTCGGAACATCGCGTATAGCATCTAAGAATGGAACGTTAATATTGAGACCACGTACCATATTCAAGAACTTCTGATATTCGGCCATGTCTCCTTTCTTCTGAACTCTTGAGGGAAAAGGTGGAGGAGGACGGGTTTCTGTAACATCTTTGGATTTTGGCTTCTCCGGAATCTTCTCCACTTCCACTATTTCGGGTTCATCTTCTTTTTCTTCCACCTCTTTTGCCGGTTTCTCTTTCACAGTTGTTTCTTTTTCTTTCATTACGGGAAAAGGAGGTGGAGTGAGCTTCTTACCACTTTGAAGTGTTACTGCATTACAATCTTCTCTCTGCTTAGGTTCTTCAGTATCACTCGGTAATTGTCCTTGCTGACGTTGATTTAATTGCTTATTTATCTGAGCCATTTGAGTTTCCATCAACTTAAGTGCTGCAGCGGTAGACTGTTGAATGTTGATTAGTGTTGTCAAGGTTTGCTGAACATCTAATGCGCCTTCTTGAGGTTGAGCAGGTAAAGCTTTCTGGTTCATGGTTTCGGTATAAGCATCTTGAGGAGGTTGTCTCTGAGCTTGATTTCCGTATGCTTGTCCACCTTGATAATTGTTATGGGGTCTTGGTTGAAAGTTGTTTCCTTGGGGGCGTGGTTGATATGCATATGTTGGATTAGCAGCCCCATTTGGATTTGAATATTGGAAACCCGGATGGTTTCTATTCGGTTGATAGCCTTGACCACTTGAATTGTAATTCCCTCGGTTGGATACGAACATTACGGATTCTGGATTGTTTTGACAAGTCTCCCAATCATGATCGTCTGTACCGCAATTAGAACATCCATAAACTTCTTGTGTAGTGTTAACATCTGCTCTACTACCAGTAACACTTTTTGTAATAGCTAGAGTAAGCTGTTTCAGTTGTTGTTCGAGTTTGCTTTCCATGGCGGTGACTTTTTCTTCAATTGACGCAGTATTTCCACCTCGAACAGGTGTTCTTACAGTGTTCCAACCAAGTTCATTTGTTACAGCTCTATTCAAAATAATCTTCGCATGAACTGGTTGTACCTGTAGGAATCCACCACCACAAAGCAAATCTAGATCCTTCCTTGAAGAGCCATCAAGTCCTCGGTAAAATATCTTCATTTGTTGAAATTCTGTGAGGCCATGATCATGGACTCTTCGTAAGCAAATCTGAAATCTCTTCCAACTTCTACCCAAAGTCTCGTCTTGATCTTGTTTGAATGAGGTTAGTTCAACTTGCGCATCAAATCTCATATTCGTTGGGTAGTATCTATCGAAGAACGCGGTTTGTAATGCGTCCCATGTTGTAATGGTTCCGGGTTCTTGAGAATCATGCCACTCACTTGCTCCATCAATAACGAAGTATCTAAAATTAGCAAAATACATTTTCTCTTTAGTTACTCCTTGCGTAATATAAGAATCGCAAATTTGCATGAACTTCTGTACAGCACGGATCGGATCTTCGCTAGGTGCTCCTCGGAAATTGCCATAACTTTGAAACTGAGATAACATACCGGGATCGGGTCTGAATCTCTCGACATTAACATTTGCAAGGCCAATTCCGAGGGCAGGAGCTCGAAACGGAGCTTCTTCAGGGCCATTGATGAACCACAGATCATTGTTCTGAGCAACAGGAGCAGCTGGAGGGCCGCGTTGTCGATTGTCAACTGGGTCTTCAGCCATCTCTTTAGCTAATTGCTCTTCTAACTCTTGTGCTTTAGCGTTTCTCTTTCTTTTGTTTGCTTCTCGAACTAGGTTTTCGGGATTTTCAAGAATCACGATATCTTCACGCATAAACCAAAACCTGTAAACCTGAGAAAGAAAGACCACCCAAAGCGTAAAACTAAAAAATAAAACTAAAACTAAACTAACAATTAAACTACTAAAAGATTAACACCGGGGTCACACGCTACCGTCCCCGGCAGCGGCGCCAAAAACTTGGTGGGTCCTAGGGTGTTATAAAATAAAGTGAAAATAAAGGAACCACTTAACCGCAAGTGTAAGGTTTTCCCAAGTAATATGTGATAATCAAGTTCGTTCTCAGGGACGGATTAGGTTCAACCCAAATATTAATCAGATAGTAGAGATAATTGCTAAACAGAAAATAAAAGATAAGAATTTTTGTTTGGTTTTTGTAAATTAAATGATGCGAAGTAAACTAAAGACTAAAACTAAATTAACAGAAAGGAAATAAAGCAAATAAACGACTAACTTCAGATAAGAGAGATACTTGAGTCTCGCAAAGGAATCCACTTAATCAATCTAATCTATGCTATGTTTAAGGGTAGAATTGGAATTATAATATTAGTCGGGACTCTAATATCTCCTAGCCCCCTGTCGGGTGGACCTAGAAGCTATCCTAAAGTATCATAAACACCTGTATGGTCGAATATGGCTTTTCGGATGATATGATTTTACCTCTTTGGCTATGTAACTAGTTAAGCCTGTCGGTCAATAACGGACATTACACGGGTATTACCTAGATTTGTATTCAAACCCCCCTGTCGGGTGATCACTTCGCCACTAAAGTGAATAGCCCAAATACTAATAGCTAATTCTAGTTGTTCCTAAAAGAATTAGTAATGAAAACAAAGTAATATCCAATACCTAAAACTCAATTCGGTTTAAATCTAAACAATCCCAAATTCAAAACATAGAAAACAATTAATTAAGGTTCATCCCTTTAATGCGATTCTCAAGTATAAAGAAATTTAGCTCATGATGAAATTAAAAACTAACATAAATGAAAAGGAATTCATGTTCAAATACAAAAGATAAATGAAAAACCTAAAGGGTAGAATGACTATGGTTGGAAGAACAGGATTCCTCCAGCTTCTAGCTTCTTCTCTCCTTCGTGCTCTGACCTGAAAACCTTAAGCCTCTTGTTTAATTCTATGAAGTGTGTAAAAGTAGGAGGTTAAGGGGTGTATTTATAGGTGTTGGAGGACCCTAGGTCGAATTTGCTTGGAGTGGAAGACAAGTCAAGGACTCTCAAATTCGTAGCTCTAAGAGATAAGATTCTGCTAATTTGATTTGGTCATATCTTTTTTAATACTTATCCGTTTGAGAAGTTCCAATATATGAAACTGTTTGTCTTGGAAAGAGATTTCTATTGGTGCAGACCACTCGTCCAGAATCCATGCCAATCTTTTATTATGATTTAATCTCTAAAACGTGGCTGGATTTTCAGATTTCAAAAGGCAGCTTTATCTTTTCCTCCTTTGAATAAATCTTTCCTAAATCTTCTTATTTCCATGTCAATCTTATTTCCTTTCATCTTTATCTTGACTTGGCCTCTAAGTAATTACCATTTATCTCTTAAAGCTTCACATTAAATAAATAATTAAACCGCATATGCTTAAAAAGAATAAATCAATAAATCAAGAAATCGAAATAGGAAAGTGTACTCTAATAATAGAAACTCGACTCAAAATCATTTCCTAACACTCTAAAATACACTAAGACTTTATTCTAACTTTTCTTCCTTGGATTGGTCTTTCATGAAATTCAAGAACCAATTAACTTTGCATTAAAAATAGTCAAATTTAGGCATAAAAGCTCAGATTCTGCAAATAGTTAATTTCCAAGGGGAGAAAGTGCAATATGATCAAATAAGCCTAAAAGTCTATCAAATAAGTCATTTATTCACCTAAAAGGATGTCTCCAAGGGGCTAATAATTAGAACAAATCGGGAGACATCACCTAACTAGATAGCCATTAGGGTTTGATTTAACCACCGATCATTATTTGCAGGTCAGTCTAATCTAAGAACCTAGTGTTGTAGGAGCACCTTTGTTATGTCCCCTGGTAACTGTGAGGTTGCAACCTAAGTCCACCCGGAAGGTGGTTAGGAGGAATTTAGAATCCTTGTTATTGCAATTCTACATAATTCTCCCTTACATGATTAGAATAAACAAGGATAGTGGAGATTACTTGCTATATCTTGAGCTAAACTTTCATACTATCTTCTTCTCTTATTTAATTTTTTTTGTGTTTAAATTATTTAGTTTACTTTTTATTTACAAAAACCAAACAAAAATTATATTGTGTGATAATTTCACTTCAAGGACCTATATTATGCGAAAAGTGCAGTATGAAAGAATTTTTACCTGATATTACAAATTCCTTGGTTTGTGGCGAAGATCACAATAGGTTAAAGTGAACTCTCTAAAGCACAATTCAAGTAGGAAAAACACTCCATATCTAACATATGTACCTGGAAACAATTTTATTTTATTTTGTTAAAAGAAAATAAATATATTAAAAAATAATAAATAAGACTCCAGGTACCAGCTCTGCTATACCTTCATCGATATAAGGTTTAACAACCTGCAATTACAGTATAGGGACCTTCAGTGCAATTAACTAAAAAAACAGGTGTTGAATTATAGGTTCCCGTATGCAAAAAATGACTACAAGTCCCTGTATTGTGCAAAAAATGCACAACAAGTCTCTATATTAAGCGATAATCACACTATACCAAAAGCTATAATCAAGCACAAAATTCAAATATAAAGTTGCATTGTTAATTTCTTGGCTTAACTTGTGATTAATTTGAGTCTTCCTGGGTTTCAAGATTTGACCCATTAGAGACATTATATCTTGTCCTCCTTGAGGCCTTGCATTTGCTCCACTATTTGCTTTAATAGTTCGATATATATTACATCACCTACTGCCACAACATGGGTGATACCTAGCATTACTTTTAACAATAATACCAAACAACAGATTAATATGGTAGTTTATGGGATATGTGTCATTAATTTCCTTATAAATATAATATATTTTATATTATAAATATGATAAAACCTTAAACAACCCATCTCTTCACAAAGTCAAAAAAAAGTCAAATGAGAGTCAACGTTCTCTGCCTTCTCTCTAGGGTTCCCTTTAGTTTCTCTCTCTAGGTTTCTATTTTTAGTTTTTCGGCAGCTTTTACATACTTTTCTCTACTGTTTCTTCTCTTTCTTCCGTCAATCTAGTCGTGATTCCACGCCGGTCTCACAGTCAGGTTGATTGTTCTTTTTATTTTCTTTGCTGCACTTCTTTTCTCATCTCCACAATCTGTTTTCTGTCTTAGACATTTACCCAAAAACTTTACCTACGATTCAATCTACCTCTTGAGATTGAATGAAATGGCACCAAAAAAAGCAAATAAAAAGAAAACATCTAGTTTAGAGGAGGTTACAGAGAATTTGGGTCCCTTAAAAGCCCAAAGTTTAGGTTATGGTAAAAAAACTATGAGTGATAAAGCTAAAATTAGTGTCACCCCAGTTAGATCTGGAAATGGAGGACTTATTACAAACCAAAATTCAAGTTCTCAAAGAGTTATACAAAATCAAGTTGCTACAGTTACACACTTGGAGGCTTTTCCCACATACAACAACAAAAAAGCACCTCTAAGAGATCTGAAGTAATAACAGAAGAGTTTGTACCAAACCCTAGCTCAGAAATTGGTGTTTCACCTTCATCATTGCCAGGTGGGACCCCAGCCACGGTTACAACTAATACAGTGTCTCCTCGTAAGACTTGGGCCACTTTTTTCGATGGTGAAATCAGAGAAGCTGTCCAATTAGAATATGTTAAACCAGATCTGATAAATGGGAGGATAACTGTTACTCCTTCCTCTCAAATCAAGGAAGATGGTTGTAACGCCTGGAAAACAAGCTTGGTGGTCAGTTTCTAGATAAACCCCTACCATTCTATATGATTAAGTATATGGTGGATACTCTAGGGAAGAAATATGGTAAAGTACAGATAAGTACCTCTGAGCAGGGCCTATATGTCTTTAAAATGGAGAGTGAAGAGGCGTGTTTCAATGTTATTGGGGAATTGTGGCATGTGAACAACAAACCACTTATTTTAAGAAGATGGAAACCAAACACTCACTTTGAGAAATTTAGAATAGATAAGGTCCCAGTTTGGGTTAAGCTTAAAAAGGTACCAGGTGAGCTTTGGAATAAAGCTGGTTTAAGTGTTATAGCTAGTGCCCTTGGGAAACCTCTCTAAATGGATGATATCACAACTAATCACACTAGGATTAGCTATGCCAGAGTGTGTGTTGAAATGGACCTTAATGCTGACATAATTGAGAATTTCGACATTGATATGGGTGATAATCAAATTGAAACCATAGAGGTGGAATATAGTTGGAAACCAGTGTTATGTAAGACTTGTAATATTCTTGGGCATTCAAATAGTACCTGTAGAAACAAGAAACAAGTTTGGGTTGAGAAGCAAAAAATAACTGAAGTGGAAACTAATAAAACAAGCTCACCTCAAGTTACAAGTCAAAAGGAATCAAATGGTACTGAAGAAACCTGGACACAAGTGGTAAATAGAAGGGCTACATCACCTCCTACCCAAACTAATGGGGGTAATAATGTACCATCAACTTCTAATACTTTTAATATCTTAAATCAACAAAGTGATAATATTGATCATATGGTTAAGGAGTTGATTACTGTTACCAATTCAGAGGTTATGCAGGATAAACCTCCTGATCCACATCTCACATGATAATCACATGGAATGTGAGAGGGATCAATAATAAACTTAAACAGTCTAACTGTTTGAAGTATGTAAATAACTTTAATGTTAACCTTTTCAGTTTAATAGAAACTAAAGTTAAGCCTCATAAAGCCAAGAAAATATGGGACTCGGTTTTTAATAAATGGAAGATAGCTCACAATTACACCCACCATGAGCTAGGAAGAATTTGGACTTTTTGGAATGAGAAAGTGTATAATGTAACAGTATTGGATAGCACTAGCCAAGCTTTACTATGCAAGGTAGTGAATATTCAAAACCAATCTGTGTTTTTTTACTCTCCAGTTTATGCATTAAATAAACTTGAGGAAAGACTTGTTTTATGGGATACTTTGAGAAAATGGGAAGGGACAGTTGATAATAATCCTTGGGTTATCCAAGGAGATTTTAATGAAGTAATGCATATAAATGAGAGATTAAATGGAGTCATTTTATCAGAAGGGGCAATAGATATGAGAAAATGTGTAAATGACTTAAAGCTCACAGACCTCAAATATGTGGGCCCAAAGTATACCTGGACAAACAAGTCAGCTGAGGGGGATATGAGAGCAAGTAGAATAGACAGAACCTTACTAAATGAAGGTTGGCTCAAAACTTACCCAAATACCTCTCTTATTTTGGAATACCCATACCTTTCTGATCATTGTAGCCAAGTGTTAAAATTTATGGATATTGAAAAAAGAAAGAAATATCCATTCAGATTCTATAATATTTGGATGGACCATCCTGATTTTATCCCTCTTGTTCAAGAGGTTTGGCAAGTTAAATTTCAGGGTACTCAGATGTATGTAATCACTAGGAAACTGAAGCTTCTCAAAGAAAAACTCAAAGTATTCAATGAGAAATTATTCAAGAATTCTAAATATAGAATAATCAAGCTTCAGAATGACCTGAAAGTAGTACAAATCAGTAGACTACAGGGTAATATGGATATGGAACTTTTAGTTAAAGAAAATGACTTAGTTCAAGAAATTACCAAGGAATTATTAAACGAGGAAGCTATATCCAAACAAAGATCTCGAGATCAATGGGTGGAAAATGGTGATCTCAACACTTCCTATTTTCAGAAAATCATGAGAGGTAGAAGGACCCAAAATAGTATCTATAATATCATAGACAACCAGGGTGTATGTAAAACTGAAGAAAAGGACATCTCAGATGTTTTTATTGGTCCCTTCACTGATATCTTGGGCAAAAAAAGAGCAGATGGTGGTTAATATAGTGTCAATACATTAAAAACTATATTGAATAAAAGTATAAGTAAAGAGGAAAGCCAATACCTTATCAAGCCAATATCTGAAGCTGAGATTAAAGAGGCTCTATGGTCTATTGATAGTAACAAAAGCCCAGGCCCAGATGGGTTCTCATCAGGTTTTTTCAAGAAGTGCTGGGACATAATCAAAGAAGATTTAATATTAGCTATAAGAAGTTCATTTATGGACTGTCAAATTCTTGGGGAAATTAACTCAGCTAATATATCACTAGTTCCCAAGGTTATAAACCCGAGTGTAACAAAAGACTTCAGTCCTATAGCCTGTTGCAACATATTATATAAGATTATTTCGAAATTTATAGCCAACAGATTGAAAGGGACACTTCAAGGCAATATTTCTCTTAATCAGTCTGCTTTTATTCCTGGAAGACTAATTGGAGAAAATATATTAATAGCCCAAGATATTGTTAGAGGTTATTCTAGAGCAAACATATCAAAAAGGTGTACCTTAAAACTTGACCTTATGAAAGCATATGACTCTGTAGATTGGGACTTCATATTGAAGACTATGGAAGCTCTAGGCTACCCTACTATCTTCATTAAGTGGGTAGCCATGTGTCTCACAAGTACTTCTTACTCAATAATCATTAATGAAGCTCCTCAAGGTTTTTTTAGAGGTGAAAGAGGCCTTAGGCAAGGAGACCCCCTCTCCCCATACCTGTTTGTTATTGGTATGGAAGTTCTCTCTCAAATACTTATACATGTGGGACATAAGGGTGATTTCAGTTGGCACCCAAATTGTGGAAAGTTAAAGATCAATAATTTGATGTTTGCTGATGATATATTAGTTTTCTTCACCCCAACTGTAGAATCAGCTAAATGGATTGAAAAGGGCCTAGATTTATTTTACAATCTCTCAGAACTCAAGATAAGTGATAGTAAAAGTAATATCTTTTATGGGGGAGTTCCTGAGGCAATAAAGGATGAAATAAATCTCATCCTCAACATACCAGAAGGCTTTCTTCCCATGAAATACCTTGGTCTCCCATTAATTACAGGAAGATTAAGCCTCAATGATTGTAAACCTTTGGTGGATAAAATGTCTAAAAGGATTGATCACTAGAGCTCAAGACATCTTTCATATGCAGGAAGAGTATAACTCATCAAATCAGTTCTTGGAGGTATTGCTAGTCACTGGTGTAGTGCCTTTACCCTCCCAAAGAAAATTATAAAGCTTTTACAAGGTAAAGTTATGGCCTTTCTGTGGTGTGGTAAGAGTTTATATGAGGGTGGTGCAAAGGTTTCATGGAGTACTGTTTGTAAGCCTACTGATGAAGGTGGATTGGGTATTAGAGATTTGGACATTCAGAATAAAGTATGGTCTTTAACATTACTTTGGGGTTGTTGCCTTCCTAAAAAGACACTATGGTCTCAATGGTTGCAACTTAACCACCTTAAAGGAAAATCTGTCTGGCAAATTGATATTCCTATAGATTGTTCATGGGGTTGGAGAAAATTTTTGAAGGTCAGGAAACTTGCTAAAGGTTTATTTAGGTATAAAATGGGTAATGGAAAAGATATAGCTCTTTGGTGGGATTATTGGTTACCTAATAACAAAAGTCTGAATGAAATGAATTGCAGCAATATGGCTTCAGGCTACTATGTAATAGCAAGGTAGCTCAGTTTATTTATAAACAGAACTGGAAATGGCCAGCAAAACGAGATTTATGAATAACCTTACAAAGAACATAACTATCTCTGAGGAAAAGGACACTATTAGCTGTACCTGCACAAGAAAAGGCAAATTTAAATTTGCAGAAATATATGAAGAACTTAGAGATAAAGGAAATACAAACAATTGGCACAGATTAGTTTGGAAATCGAGAGCATTACCTAAATACAAGTTCTTGCTCTAACTCTATAATTTAGACAGACTTCCAACTAAACAGAGATTAATGAGTTGGGGTATGATATCAAACCCTATCTGCGAATTCTGTAAATTGAATAGTGAAGATAGGGACCACCTCTTCTGGGACTACCCTAGTACGAGTCGGATTTGGGATTTTTGCAAAATGAAAACAAAATTGCAGATTCAAACGAATGATTGGAAAGAAATAATCAAGACTTCGAGAAGAAGAATACTAAAAAATTGGAGAATGAGATTACCTTTTTAATGCTACCAATAGCCGTTCATACGATTTGGGAAGAGAGGAATAATAGAATCTTTAACCAAATCCTTAATTCTGAGGCAGCTATTATGGAGAAGATTGTTGATCGAGTGATTGAGAATATGGTGAAGCTGAAGGGTTTCGACAAAGAGGATATTGAAGCCGCGATGAGATGGTGGAGAGAGAATTAGGGTTCGGTGGTTTTGGATTTGTTAGTGTACTAGTGGGTGTAATGTTAGTTTAGTCCGTGTTATGTTGTCTTTTTTTGTTTTATTATGTCTAGTCAAAGTTTGACTAGAATGAGGTGTAAAACTTTATTTGTTTTGATATTGTTATAAACCCATACGTGGATAGTCAGTCCAGCCCATTACCTTGTAGTCAAGCCCATAAAAATTAAGGTTTAGGGTTTCTATTTTCTATATATAGGAGTCTATATATTATGTAATTCTAATAAACAGCTCCTATCTCTCTATTCTCTCCGTTCATAACAGATATAAAATTATTCTGGCGGGTTTAGAAAAGAAAAAAGAAAATCTCTTGACGGCTTGGCGAAGAATCCAAATTAAGGTAAATAATAGAATTAATTTTAGCCTAATCTCATCAGATTTAAGTATAATTGTTTGTTTATATTTTTATACAAAACCTACAATGGCCATTATATAGAAGCCTTTGCCATGTGAGTTTTGTGGGTCAAATGATTTGACGTGACTGTTGGAGAGAGCAATTGGTCTTATACTGACTGTGATTTTTGAATTAATTTGCAGCAATCTCTTTAATGGAAACCCCCGAGAAAAGCATAATCTGTGTGGTGGACAATTGGCGATCAGTAGATTACTATGTTTCTGATAAGAAGAAATTCAGTGAAGCTGAGAAAAGGTTTAAGAACAATGAAAAGAAATGGCATTCTGCCGATAATATTGGAAAATTGGGGAAAAGTATTAAACCGGATTTCAGTCGTGAGTTAGGTGGTAAAGCAAGGCACATAATTTTCAATTCTTGTTTATATCGCATTGGTGGAATTGAGAGTTATGGAGTGAGGATGAGCAAGAGCGTGGTTTACCTTGATTTGAAAAAGACGGAGAAAGTTTGGGTAACTGGTCCGGATATGAATCATGCAAGGAATACACCGTATCCTGTGATATTAGGAGGTCAATTGTATGTTGTGGGTGGATTGATTACAGAAGATAGAGAAAAAGCTCCTGTGTTAATGGAAGTTCTAAAGAGAGATGGTTCTGGATGGGAAGATATTCCTAATCCTCCTCCTTATCCCAAGCCTCCTCAACCTCCTTCTCCTCCTCCTTCTCCTTCTCCTTCCATGGTTGAACACATTTATCCTCCAACTTATGATGAAAAAGAAGATGAAGATTCTATTTATATTTCTGAAGATGATGAACTAATTAATGTTCAACCTACTTTTAAAAATTTTGGTAGTTTTGGAGGATCAGAATGCTCTAGCTCTATATCTATTGAAAATGAAAGGATAACAACGATTGAGAATAAATTTCTACAATATGTTTCTACTCCATGTGTTTCTGAAAAAGAACAAGAACGGATAAGTGATGAATATTTTAGAAGTGTTTATGCAATGGCTATAGTAGGGGTAATCAACAGTGACGGTAAAAATTTTATTGTGGTTGCAATTGATACTGAAGATCCCTATTTAAGTGATAGGTCATTGGGATTATACACATATGAAGCTGAAAATAGAATATGGATTCAGTATAAAATGGATGTATCAAAGCTGAATGAGTTGGATTCCCTGCCAGAACAATCTTGTGTGGTGTGCGGACAGTTGATGCTCGTATTAGGACAATCTGAAATGAGATATGGAGCATCCCAGATGTTGTATGTCTTGGACTTTGAAAAAAATTGTGTACTTTTGTTCAATTTATCTCAAGTGGTTCCGGAGCTTAATTATTATTATAATTATATGGTTGCTTATCCATTTATGGTGAAGATAGATGAAGACAAATTTGATGTATTTTGGGCGATGTATGGTCCACAATGGAAGTCTAAGTCTAAGTCTTCGGGTGGTAAGGTGTTAGGATTCGTTTCCATCTTAATGTCTTCTACTTTAACTCTTAAAAGAAAACCGTCGAGCTTGTGGATCGAGGTCACACAAAAATTAAATTGGTTTTCTCTTATTCCTCAACTCCGAAGTGATATGCTTAACACAGTTTTAATTGGGTAAGTTATATCTCTATATCCATTCCAATTATTGTATTATTTTTTAAATTTTTTATATTTTCTCTTATGTAGGGACTACATTTCACCAGATCTAACTAAACAAGAGATTTGAGGCCACAAGAGAGAGCTTTTGGATGGCGTACTGTTTCTAGTGCTGGATTTGACAGATAACAATTTTTATTAGTGTTGAATGTTTTTGAGTGTAATAGAGCTTCCACTTTTCTGCATTATAGTACTACTCACATTTTCCACATTTTTTAGTTTTAGACTTGTTTTATTTGAGATGAGATGTTTCGATCAGAACTAAAAATTAGTTGATGACAAACATAATTATGCTATTATTCTGTTTTGCTTGGCTATGATATAAAATACAAGACAAGACTTGCTCTTGAAAGCAATTCCATCATCTTCTAAAAATCTTCGGTTTAATCTTTGAAGAAGATGATGATAATATGGTACTGTACCAGATCTTATCACACAAGATATACTTAAGGGAAAAAGCATTTAAAAATCCAAAACTTGTACGAGAAAAAATTACAAAACATTTATTTATTTATACCTTTGATTTTTGTGCAAAGCTACTAAATTCTTTACTTCTCTACTGTTAATGAAATCTAACTTAAACTTTTTCATCAAGCTTCTTTTTTTGTTGCCCAGATTGTACCCTCAACCTATAGACATGCATCTTACTTATTATATACAAATTAATCACCCAAACCAACCAAAGAATCCAAAAAGTACCTCCAAAAAAGCTTCTTTTCTTGCTTGAACCACACTTACTAGCATCTTCTTTTTCGTATAATTCTTCATCTTCTCTTGTCTCCCTTTTTCTTTGCCTGCAAATTCCACCAAACTAAACTACTTATCATCATCTACTACACTCAACTATCCTTAAATGATAGTTTCCAATTAAAGATTGTCTTCTCTTTCATCCTCTCAATCTAAACTTTGGTTTTTTCAACACTTATAATTTTTTTCCGTAATCTATTATTACCAGACTAAGATCTCTTTCCTACAAATAAAAAACTTGTTAAGATTCAACAAGTAGAAGAATAATCATAACGAGAAGTGGTTGTTACTTGGGTTCGATTCTCAATGTGGGTCAACTAATCAAGGGTACAATGTGCCATGATTCTCTATAGAAGGTGAAAATCTGTTTCTCCAACATCCCTTAGATATCGAAGATTATCTACAGCTTTGTGAACGTATAATTCAACCAGAGATGGAACTTTACGCTTCCCTTTCCCTGACCCTGAAATAATCTTGTATAATAATCAGATAAGAAAAACTGAAATTTCAACATGTAACCATAGTTTCATAACTTTATCAGAGTTACATAATTTCATTAAAAGTTATGCTTAACATGATGTTCAAATCTTGAATATAGTATTTTGACCAATTAGTGAATATCACGTTCATCAATCTATACAGAAATCGAAAACAAATAAGATAACTGATTGATTTAAAAGCTGACCTGGAGGTGATAGAAAAAAAGAGACAGCCAGATGATGAGGTCAGCATCTGATGGTTGTATAGAAAAGATCAAGATTAGATTTTAATGATAAATTTGTTCTTATACAACTCTTGTAAGCTTAGAGTTTTTCCTTTTTGGAAAAAACACTAGATATACATATGTGATTATATGTGATATATATCAGGGTGACTAACGGTCGTAACGTTCCGGTTTCGTGCCGGTCCCTAGCGGTCTCGGTCCTTATCGGTCCGTGCCGCTTACCGGTTCTAGGTTAATGGTCCCGGTCCGTGCCGTAACTCGGACTTGGGATGTCGAGAACCTGACCGTTAAGGGGACCGCTTAAACCGGTTCCGGTCCGGTCCTTAGCGGTGCTTACCGGTCCGGATCTTCCAATCTTCAAGTAGTTGCTTCTTTAAGATTTCAGGAATTTCAGTCTCGCCTAGTGTTCCCATAGGATCTATCTACAGTTTAAATGGCATAAAAGATAAGTTTGGCAGAAGAAGCTGCAATAACATTCTACATCACTACTACAAACTATCTAACAATCTACACCAACAAAAGCACCATCAACAAAGTCTTTTTAAGTTTTACACTAGAGTCTTGAATCACTAATTAGCACCCATTCCATTCTAACACACTGCTGATGCATCATGAAGACTATGGCTCGCATTAACAAGGTGCCAAGTGAGTCCCATTAGTGTCAAGATATTCAGGAACGACGAATAAGAGTTCAACTTCTTCAAGATATGTTAATAGAACTCAAATTTTTTGTGGAAAGTTGTTCGACTTTATCGTCCAAGAAGTCATTAAGTTTTGAAGCGACAGAACCTAAATGATCAACAGTGCTAACAAGAGCTTTTGTGGTATATTCCTTGAATGTCTCTATTACACTATACGGATACAAAAACAAAATCAGTAACCTTATCGTGAAAAATCAGTACCAGAGCCAGAAATTTTTGTTTGGGTGGCTATGATTTTTTTTTTGTCAATTGCACTGTAGGTCCCTTTATTAATTTACATTGCACTATAGGTCTCTAAATATGCAAAAATTGCTCTATAGGTACCCATATTTATTTGAATTAATTGTATTATAAGTCTCTATATTTTTCTTTGAGTTTCTTTAATTATAGGTCTCCATAGGATGCTTATATTCATTTTGGAGTTAACTGAACGGTTAGTCCCTATATTTTTTTAATAAATTGCACTATAGGTTTTATGTTATGCAAAAATTGCACTATATGTCCCTAAATTATGTAAAATTTGCACTATAGGTTGGTTTATGCAAAATTTACACTATAGGCCCCTACATATGCAAAAATTGACCCATAGGTCCCTATAATATGCAAAATAAATCACTTAAAGATTCCTGTATTATTATTTGACTTAATTGCATTATAAGCCCCTATATTTTTTTATTAAAAATTAATTGCACTATAGTCCCTATATTAAGCAAGAGTTGCTCTATAGGTCCCTATTTCAATTGTATGATTTCATCTCCAAAAGTGTAGTAGCAACACCCGGGAAACAAATCAACAAAGCATAGTATTATAATTTCACAACTATTAAAATTAAATTTGAAAAGCTAGGGGCAACAACTAAGGATTCTGAAAACTTGGAGACCTAAGGTATAACTATAATTTTTTAAGGGGGGACCATGTCCGGACCCGCTTAGCATGGGTCTTCCACTGCATACCCGTAAAAAGTGAAAGGAATTTGGGTAAAAAACAAAAAAAAGGCATACTCTTGATCTAAGCCAAAAAATAGTACATCATTGCTATAAGATAATTCAAAATACTCTGCAGCTGAATATAATTGTCCCTGTAGATCCTTCAATCCCTATATAATCCTATTGTAAGAGTTACCAGTTTTTGTGTTTAATTGCACCATTGGTCCCTTTGTTATGTTGAAATAGCCAAATATACCCAAGTTTTAAAAGATAATACATATACGATATACCCCTATGTTCCAATGTTATTCCAAACCGCAGAACCAGTGTTCTCATTGAGGGGCAGATTCACAACGTTTCGGAATATCATAAGGGTATATCATACTATCATATATTTGCTATGTTCTGGAATATGGGTATATTTGGCTATTTCGCAAAACAGAAGGACCTTATAATGCAACTTACCCTTAACTATGCTGCATCACAAAAGCTTTTAAAGTCTTTATGTGCACCAATACTGGAATCAGATAAAACAATAGATTTAATAAAACATTCATGAACAGAGCAATTTCTTAAATCCAATTTAATAAAATAAATTTAGTTTATTCAGTACCTCGAACTGCTACCTTTGAACTGATGAATATGAGAATCAAGTTTTTTAAAGTCTACAATTGATTGACGACTATACAATTGAAAGAAATTAGACCCAATTAAATAAGAATAATAAATCAAATTAAATTAAATCATGTTTCTTACAGGCCAGTAGCTAAATTTTGATTAGACCCAATTGAAAGAAATTATACCCAATTAAATCAAATTAGACCCAATTGAAAGAAATTAGACTCAATTGAAAGAAATTAGACCCAATTAAATCAACTAAATTTTGGAGAAATATTAACTCAAGACAAGACAAGACAAGGCCTTTGGTGTGGGTGTGAATAGCTATTATTTGCTTCTTTATTCTTTATGGTGGATTCTACTTGTTCAATCTTCATCTTTGTTTCTTATATTCTTTGTTTTCTTCGTTTTGTACTTTATATTTACTATTTATCTTTAATTTTCGTTTTTAATTATATTTTCTACAATTGAATAATTTATATATTAATTTTACTTTTTATTTTAGAGTAAATACCATTTTTGCCCCCTGGGTTTATACGCGATTGACAGGTTGCCCCAAAAAGTTTAAAATGCGACTCGTTGCCCCCTAAGAGTCACTTTTGTGCCCCGTTACCCCCTTGCCCCTATTTCCGTTCATTTTTGCCGTTAAATGTGGCAATTCCATGTCACAATTTTTTTTTTTTAATCATAATACTAATTAACTGTTTAATTAAGTTAAACTAAGGGTAAAATAAGTGTTTCATTAATAGTTTTTATAATATTAAATATAATTAATATAATAAAACCCCCCCCCCCACCCCACCGCACCCCCTACCCCCCTCCCCCCCTCTCTTCCACATTCTTCTTGATCCCCGTTCTTCTTCCCCGACCTGGTTCTTCTTTAAAAAAAAAAAATTCACCATTGATAAAAAATCATATCTTTGTATAAACTGAACTTTGCAATTAATAACTTACACCAAGAGCAGTTGAAATGTTGAATATTTTATCAGACTCTGAAATCAATTTTCCACCACAAAAGAAGCCATTCACAACCTGCAAATATCGAAGCTTGAATTTTATATATTTAAATTTTGGTATCATATTTTTCAATTTTTTTTTCAAGAAGAAAGTCACACACCTCGTGAATAGCCTGATAAAATTTCATTGTGAATTTTGACAATTAACAAGATAATTTGAAATTGCAAATATATCCCTATGTTTCTGCAAAAATATTGCAAATGTGCCTGTAAAGGGTGTATTTGCAACACCAAGGGAACATAATTACACATGCTAAACATCTTTACCTCCCTTGTTATGTCAATTGCATGAGAAGGACCTGAAGTAAAAGATTCACAAATCTGCCAAAAAAATTGAATTTTTGAGATTAACATGAAAAGAAACTTGTAAATGTTTATCAATAGATAAAAAAGAGCACTCACGTTACATTCAGTACCAAGGCTAGACCGCAAGTAAGGAAGGAGCTTCTTCCATTGCTCCCCTGTCTTTCCATTAGCACCTGTGGTAAATTTTGATTAAAATAATAAAAATAAAAACATATGAATTTAAAACTGTGTTATTTATATAAGCGGGGAGGAACCTTTGGGATTGACAACGAAGACGAGTTCACGACGGCGAGAGGAGGCGACGCCGCGAGCCACGGGGCCGTCGGCGGAGAGATCTAGAGACATAGGATTTTGAGCTCTAATAAACGAGGGTTTGGGCATTGATATCAATGCAATTAATTCACCCTTGAATATTAGTTTTTTAAAGAAGAAACAGGTCGGGAAAGAAGAACGGGGAACAAGAAGAATGGGGAAGAGAGGGGGGGGGGAGGGGGGTAGGGGGGGCGGTGGGGGTGGGGGTTATTATTAATTATATTTAATATTATAAAACTATTAACGAAACACCTATTTTACCCTTAAGTTAACTTCATTAAACAATTAATTAATTAGTATTAGGATTAAAAAAAAAAATTGTGACATAGAATTGCCACGTCGGATTTAACGGCAAAAATGGACGAAAAATACGTCCAGGGGTAACGGGGCACAAAAGTGACTCTTAGGGGGCAACGAGTCGCATTTTAAACTTTTTAGGGCAACCTGTCAATCGCGTATAAACCTAGGGGGCAAAAGTGGTATACACTCTTTATTTTACTTAACATACATATCAATTTTTTATTTTATAAATTATTTTCTTTAGTGTTTAAAGTTATTTTTTTATTTATTATAAAATAAAAAATATGTATTCAATTATCAATAGGATAAAACTATCATTCATTCAATATTTTTTTTCATACATATGAGACATTAAAAAATTCTAAAGTTGTATCTAATCAACTAAAAGACTCCATAAAAATTCAAAACTAATCTAGAATTGCAACGCCACTCTTATTTTTAGTTATATTGTTCCATAAGTAATTTGAAGGATCCTCGAACACGTTCGGGCCTTTGCTCATTTCCGCACCCCTCTTAGCAAGCATATTCGCACAAGTGTTGACTTCTCCATAAATGGAATATATATCAATTCTTGGTGACTTCTAATTATTAAATTAACGTCTCGGCTAACATGGAAATTCCAACACTTAGTAAATGTGAAAACTTTATCAACTGTGAACTTGAAAAATTGGATGGCACTAAGTTTATCTCAACGTTTGTCTATGGCTCCCCTTTAGAAAATAATAAAGACCTTTGTCTGGAAAGTATTAAACTATGTAAACCTAATAATGACTTGGCTTGGAACCTTATTGGCGATTTCAATCTGATTAGAAATTCGGATGAAAAAATTGGAGGAAACATATGTATTAAGAAAAATATGAAGAAATTCAACAATTTTATAAAAAACCTTGAACTTATGCAATTAGACAATAAAGGTTGTGCCTTTACTTGGTCTAATAGAAGAAACAAGGATAAACTTATTAAAATGTTACTGGACAGAAGTTTGAACAATAAAAATTGGTCAGACCTCTTCCCAAATGCTTGGGTCAATGCTTTACCAGCTGTAGGCTCTGACCATAGCCCCTTAATACTTCACCTTGAGGTAAACAATGATAAGAAATATAAAAGATTCTACTTTGAGAATTTTTGGGTAGAAGAAAAAGAATGTTTAAATATTATAGAAAATGTTTGGAACTCAAGAAATACCATTAATACTATATCTAAAGGTAATTTACTGACCAAGCTTAATATGTGCAAAAGAATCCTGATTGTCTGGAGTAAAAGAAAATTTAGAAATACTAAACAAAAAATTGATCAGTATATGGAAAAATTGAAAGTGATTACCAATAGTAAATCTTGTAATGATACTGATAAAGATGAATATAACTTTATTGTAAAAGAAATTGAGACCCTTTGGAAAATAGAAGAAGAATTTTGGGCAGCTAGATCTAGAATAACTTGGTTAAAAAAAGGGGATAGGAATACATCTTTCTTTCATGCTGCTACTAAAGAAAGAAGATACTATAATAGGATTTCTACCATTATGAATGACCAGGGCATTTGGCTAAACAATCAAACTGAGGTTAATCAAAATATTCTTGATTACTTTAATAGTATCTATAATTTAGTGGGCCCTCGGAATTTTGACCCTATTTTAAAAATTATCAAACCTAAGGTTACTAAAGCTATGAATGAGGTTCTTCTTAAGCCTATACTTATAAAAGAGGTTGAGTTGGCAGTCTCTGAACTAGGAGCCTTTAAGGCTCCAGGTCCAGATGGCTACCCTGGCTTCTTTTATAAGAATTACTGGAGAATTATTAAATTGGATGTTATAAAAATCATTAACGATTTTTGGTATAATAATGGTAGCCTTGAATATCTTAATCATACGTTTATTTCACTCATTCCTAAAATACAAAAGCCTGGTACTATAAAGCACTATAAGCCCATTAGTGTTTCTAATTTTATTTACAAAATAATTGCGAGGCTTTAAGTCAATAGACTACAACCCTTTATGAATACAATTGTAGGTGATACACAAACTGCCTTTATCCCAGGTAGAGCCATTCAAGAAAACACTTATATAACCCATGAAGTATGCACCTATTTAAAAGAAAAGAGAAACTCAAAAAACTATAGTATGATTATTAAGGCTGATTTACAAAAAGCATATGAGTTTGTAGAATGGGATTTTCTACAAAAACTCATGGAAACACTCGGTTTTGATCCAAATTGGATTAAAAAAATTATGAATTGTATAACCACTGTCTCATATTCAATTTTGATCAATGGGCAGCCTAATAAACTTAATAAACCCCAAAGGGGCTTAAGACAAGGGGACCCCTTGTCCCCTCTCATCTTTTGCCTTATTACGCAAACTTTAAATGATTTAATTCAAAATAAAGTTGAAAATGGCCTACTTGATGGTATTAAAATCTCTAGAAATGGTCCCTCTTTAACTCATCTTTTATTCGCTGATGATAGCGTATTCTTTCTCAAAGCAAATCACAAAGATACAAATAGCTTTAATGATATAATTACAAAATTTGGGTTCTCAACGGGACTCACATTAAATTTGAACAAATGTGGGGTGAAGTTTAGTGCTAATACACCCCACTATATTCAACATATTTTTGCTTCTAGGGTAAATATGAATATTACTAATAATCTTGGCCCATATCTGGGCCTACCCACTGATTGGGGTAGGTCGAAAGTGAGAGAGCTAACCTGCCTTATTGAGAAAGCTATTAAAAAAACCCAAAACTGGAAAAATCTTTATCTCTCGGAAGCAGGAAAAGAAATCCTAATAAAACCAGTTTTACAAAGTATACCAAACTATTTTATGTCCTCTTTCTTGTTGCCAAAGAAAATATGTGATATGATTACAAAGGTAATTGCTAAGTTCTAGTGGGAAAATAAATCTAATAAGGGAATTCATTGGACTAAATGGCAAAATATAACCTATAGCAAATATAGTGGAGGTTTAGGTTTTAGAGACCTAAACACTATGAATGTGGCTTTACTTGCTAAACAAGCTTGGAACCTACTTGATAAAAAAGATTCACTTCTCTATAAATTATTAAAAGAGAAATACTTTCCAAATAATCACTTTCTCCACGCAAAATTAGGTAGTAAATCCTCTTGGGGGTGGAGAAGTCTTTTAGTAGGAAGAGATGCAATAAAAAACCATTTAAAATGGAAAATTGGGGATGGTGAAAGTATAAATCCCCAAATTGATACTTGGCTCTCCTCGGAATTACATGTTACAAAACCTAAGGATAACAATATTACTAAACTAAAAGAATTATTCTACCATGGGGAAAGAAGGTGGGATTTAGAGAAAGTTAAAAAGAATTTTAATTCTTTGGATTATGAAATTATTAGAAAAACATTTATACCACTTGTTAAAAGTTGTGATAGATTAACTTGGACCCTTAGTCCTAAGGGACTATTCTCGGTTAAGGAATGCTACCATTATTTAATATCTGAAAAAATTAAAAAAGATGAAATTAAGAAACCATCCAAGCCATCTACTTCACATACTACTGACCCTATGGTTTGGAAAGCTATTTGGAATATGAAAACGCCCCCCAAAATTAAAAACTTTATCTGGAAAGCAGTAAAAAATGTGTTACCAACTTCGGAAAATCTCTTCTTAAGAAAATGCAGAGATACAAGTTTATGCAATATCTGTAATAAAAATGTTGAGAATGTGGAGCATATATTGTTTGACTGTGATTGGGCAAGAGCCACGTGGCTAGCTTCACCTCTCTCGTTAAAAATTCAGCAACCACTCCAAGAAATTGGATGTCTGGATGGCTGAGGTATTAAAGGACTTGAAAAAATCAAGTAGTAACTTTATATATCCTTTTGAAAGGATATGTATTCTAGCATGGAATATTTGGAAGGATAGAAATGCCTATATTTTTAATAATACAAAATTGGACCCTGTGAATACTATAAGGAAAGCTGAGGTTACTTGGAAAGAACAGCTTGAATGCGCTGATAATAATATAAGAAGAGAAAATATGTGGGAAAACCAAACGGAAAATAAGAACAAGGCTGAGAAAGGTAAAAAAAAACCCTTATGATGTTAATAATAAACTGAAGGGAATACAAATTCATCCCATGCAGGGGTGTAATATAACAGCTAACTCTCAATTACGAGATCAAAAGTTAGCAAGTAAATGGATACCTCCCTCTAAAAACTCTATAAAAATTAACTGTGATGCATCGTATACTAAAAATGGTTCCAATATTGCGTGTGTTGCCAGGGATTATAAAGGACAAGTGCTTCGATGTCAAGGATGGAGAATTCATGCTGATAATAGCTTGGAGGCTGAAGGTTTAGGAGTTCTAAAAGCCTGTCTTTGGGCTAAGGAGCTCAATAACTTCCACTGTATAGTGGAAAACGATAATCTCACCCTCATGGAGCCTTTAATTAGCAATTTTCCTTTCTCTTCTCCTTGTATTGCGAATTTAGTTAGAAGTATTTATTTTATTTCCGAATTATGTAATCCATCCTTTTCTTTTGTTAAAAGAGATGGAAATAGATTAGCGGATTGGATTTGCAAAAATTTGCCTTTAGGTGAGTCTTATGACTTTTGTGCAAATCCCTTTCCAACTAGACTTGTTAAATTGTTAAGCCTTGATTTGTCCCCTATGGGGATAGGCTAACTTTATTTTGTAACTATTGGTTTTAATATATAAGCGATTAGAACAAAAAAAAAAGAACTACCACCGCGCTCCACTAGCGCATGAAACTCTCTCTAGTTAGTCTCGACATATAACTCGTTTATACGCAATCCATACTGTAGGGCTAACACCTCAGAATGGAATGGTGAACCGACCACACAAGAACCCGAGAAACCTACAATAAAGGTTTCTTCTACGTTCCGTAATAATCCGCCAATACCCGTTTTAACTCGAATTAAATCACAACTCTCGTCAACATTCAATTTAAGCTTATCATGAGGTTTTGTCCACTTGATTAACACACTTTTTGCTGATTTTCTTATACCACGATCACATTCATTTTCCTATGCCGTCACAAAGTCTTTTGCCAACCTGGCCGTGTCCGTGTCCTTCTTTAAACCTTCAATACGTGGGGTTGTTGTCATTGTTTCAAAGAATACTTCATTCCTTCTTGACCAGATTACATTCACTACTACAGTGAATATAATTCTCCACTCCGGTCCACCACGAATATTTTTAGCTTTCATATTTGCTCTAGCCACTTAGGCATATCACCCAATATTCACATAATACTTATTAATAATAATACCAAATATATATCACTACCTTGTAGTTTATAGATAGGTTATCAGATTCCTTGTAAATAGGAGTAATATATTTTATATTTTAAATATAATAAAACCTAAAACCCATCGCGTTACACTCGTATTAGAAAAAATAAAATCTCTTGATACTCACCTTCCCGCCAAGCGGCTCTCCTGCAGAAGAAAACCGCCACCACTCCAGAAGAACCCAAATTAAGGTAAATAATAGAATTATTTTTAGCCTAATCTCATCAGAATTATGTGATTTAAGTATAATTGTTTGTTTATATTTTTATACAAAACCTACAATGGCAATTATATAGAAGCCCTTGCCGTGTGAGTTTTGTGGGTCCAATGATTTGACGTGAATGTTGGAGTGAGCAATTTGGTCTTATACTGACTGTGTTTTTTGAATTGTTTTGAAACAATCTCTTTAATGGAAACCCCAGACAAAAGCATAATCTGTGTAGTAGACAATTCTCCGATCAATTGGCAGATCAAGAAGGTATCAGTAGATTACTATGTTTCAGATAAGAAGAAATTCAGTAGATTACTCTTGAAGATATTCTTGTAGAATCAAAAGCACCCATTGCAAATTTTCCTTCATGTTCTTCTGAAAGAGTTTCTATTCTTTATGAAACTGAATTGCAAAGGTTTGAGAAGAATTTTTTTAAAAATGTTTTTACTCCAGATTCTCAAATTCTTTCTGAAAAAGAAATAGAAAAAGAAGAAGAACGGAAGAATAATAAATATTTTCGACGTGTTTATGCAAAGGCTATTGTAGGGGTAGTCAAAAGTGATGGTAGAGCTTGTATAGTTGTTGGTATTGGTAAAATATATACCTATGCAATCCAAGGCGCTATGTTAGAAATCCAAGAATATATGTTACATTTTGAAATATAGATATAATTTTTTTATTTTAGATAGCATGAATTGTATCCAATTAAGAAGAAAAAACCAAGAAAATCAAAAGAAGACCTTTTTGTGTTTTCTCTCGTGAGATCCACACAATTCTAATCAAAATTGATTATATGGAGTCTGATGAATGTAGTGAACGGACATCTAGGTTTTGACTTGAATATCATGGGTGAAATTCAAAGCATGTCAATTTGACTCTACAAATGAAACATTAACAGTCGAATAGCTTCTTCTATATTGTTTCGAGGTACAAATGAACTATCCATTTGAGATCGAAGATTCGGAGGATCTATTTCACCACCACTATATAGTACAAAAACCATGAAATATTTTTGAATCGAGATCCCAATGATGAAGAAGTGCACGTATATATATGATAAAATCGATTCTCACGTAGATTAAGCTAGATTCCATAACCGTGGAGAAAGCTCAACAACTTTGTTTATAGGTAAGCCTGAAGTTTTCATTAGCTAGATTCCTTCCACATGGAGAAAGCTCAACAACACTTTTATAGTTAGATGTAGATGAATTTCAAGACGATCCATTACTTCCATTGCTTCTCATAGATCTGTTCAAGTTTCGATTAGTTGATTCAACTCGGTTTAAGTTTGAATCCTTAGTTTCTTTGTTTACTCCTTGTTGCATACGAATTAACTGAGAATACGCACCAGTTGGGTATTTAATCAAATCTAAATGAGTAACTTGTTCTATAATTTTACCAGTTTGAATGACTAAATATAAGATATGCGTTTCTTATAGTGGTTAAACGATGAGCTACAACTATAGTTGTTCTATTTGTTATAACATTTTCCAAAGCATCTTGTAATACACGTTCTGACTCAGCATCTAAAGCACTTGTTGCTTCATCAAGAAGAAGAATTTTCGGCTTCTTTGAAATCGCTCTCGCAATTGCTGTTCTTTGTTTTTGTCCACCTGATAATTGAGTTCCACGTTCACCCACCATTGTATCAAGCTTATTTCCCAACATTAGCAAGCTCAATCGCGTTCCTTATCTCAAAATCTGTAGCGTTTTCTTTACCATATAAAATATTTTGTCGAATCGAACTTGCAAATAGAATAGGTTCTTGACTTACTAAACCCATTTGTTATCTTATCCATTTTAACTGAATCTTCTTTAAATAAATACCATCGATCAACACTTGACTAGAATCCAGATCGTGTAAAATTTCTCAACTAAACTAATAACAGTCGATTTTGCGCTACCACTTTGTCCAACTAAAGCTACAGTTTTACCACTCGGAACACGCAACAAAAACCCAGAAAATATTTGCACATCAGCCCTTGCTGGGTTAATTTCACCTTTTACATCTTGTCGCCAATATTTCTGAATCATCAACCAACACCCAATAGTTCAATGATGATTTGGACCCAAAAGGGAGAGAAGAAAAGTCCTATAAATACTTGATGTATCACTATGCACTGCATCATTCAAACTTTTCCCCCATATTCCTATGATATTCAACTTTTATATACTGCATATCTACATCTGCCCTTGTAGTTATTACTCTCCTAAGTGTCGTATCAATAGTTCCCATTCCCTTCATTTCCTTATGCAACACCTTAGCAAAAAAAAAAAACTGTTGGATTCTCAGGACACTATAAGATAGCACGAAGAGCATACTCAAATAATCCCGATGATTCCTTTTCTATTGCCTACACCATGTAAAATTCGATTAATGATTGCCTAGTTTATATGAAGTTTAAATAATAGATTTTCCATACATATTCTTATAGGCGAAACTTACAGCCGCTAAATGTGCACGACTTCTTTCACTAAAGATATGAACAAACACATTTTCCTCAGTTCCTAATCTCTTCTCCCCAGCTTTATATAAGGATTTAGCATCATGATCTTCTATTGCTTTATCTACTTCTGGACCTTCGTATCGTATTGCAGTCACATATGCTAGCGTTATGTACAAAATATTAAATACTCGTTAAGTCATATAAAAAAGAGAGAAAGAAAAAAAGAAAGAGAGAAAAATCTAAACCTTTTGTGATCTCCAGATGCACAAATCTCGATAATTTTTCTTATCAAAACCAAAAAAAATTACTGTATTTTATTTCTTGCATATTATTATTCTAGTTTTTTTATTCGCACTTGATATTTTCATAAGTTCTCCTAACTTTCGAAGTCTCTGAGGAACGACCTTTATTTATCATTAAAACTTGCATACGATCCGTGATACTTGCAGTGAGTAACGTGTTTAGGCCAAGGGTGTATTTTCATCTATTTTATCTATTATTTTATCACGCCCTAGTCGACATCAATAATCAATCTATCAACAATTCCAAAGTATGAAGGTTATTATCAAGATCCACATTACAATTCATATTCAACGCAACAAGGTACTTATGATCAACCTTCACCGCAACCTTCAGGTAACAGTTTGGACCAAAGTCTAGATAAATTAATGGATACTCTGAAGGAAAACATGAAGACGAGCCAACGAAGATTTAAAGAACAAGAGAGGGCTATAAAGAAACTCGAAAAGACACTATCACAAATTGCTAGTTCCATACAAATCAGGCCAAAAAGGAAACTTCCCAGCGATTCTATAAACCCTCAAGATGATGCTTGTCATATAGTTGAATTAAGAAATGGAATAAATTACCTCCACCTAGAGTGGAAGAAACAGAAAAACCAAAAGAACCAACCTCTATTCCTGAAGAGGTGGTTGAAGAAACAGTTGAAGATAAAATATAAGAGGTAATTGAATCAAAGAGTGTCCCTACATAGAAGACACCAGAAAAGAAGAAAATCTTAGTGGTAAACAACACACCTCCTCCTCCACTATTCCCATTGCATGTAAAAAACAAGAACAATAAAAAAGAATTCAAGAAGTTCCTTGACATAGTGAGAAATTCGATATCAACATACCGTCTGTAGAATCTCTCAAGAGAATGCCAAAATATCTTAAATTCATGAAGGATATTCTTTCTAACAAAAAAATCTTAGAAATTGGGGAATTGATTAGATTACCCGATGAGTGTAGTGCTATATGTCAAAGCAATTTGCCACCAAAGTTACAAGATCCCAGAATTTTCACAATCCCCATTTCCGTTGACGAAAGATGGACCGTGAAAGCGTTATGTGATTTAGGCGCGAGTATCAATCTCATGCCAAAGTCCTGGTTCAAAAAGCTCAACATAGGAGAGGTGGTACCTACTTCGGTGGTATTATAAATGGCAGATCACTCCCTCTCCCAACTAGTAGGTAAAATTGAAGATGTTTTAGTAAAAGATGGTAGTTTTATATTTCCTTTTGGTTTTTTACTACGACTCGGATAAAAATGTCCCCATCATCTTGGGTAGACCATTATTGGCCACGGGTCGTACACTAATAGATTTTGGGAATGGTGAATTGATCACGAGGGTCCAAGATGAACAAGTTAAATTTAAGGTATTCAAAGCGATGAAGTTCCTGGTTCTCTTGGAGATTGTTTGTTCTTAGACACTACTAAACAGGTTGCAAAGAAGAGAACCAGAAAACGTTCCATGAAGGTTCTAAGAGAACCCAACAAAGAAAGAGAGAGGGATGAGTTCAGAAGAGGCGAAGAAGTCGCATTGAAAAAGCCTAATCCTCAACATAATGCGCGTATGCCAAAGAATTCTTAGATGGGACCATTCATGGCTACAAATAATAGATCTGAGAAGTTCGTCGGAGTGAAGGGCAAGGGATTCAAATTCCTGGTGGTAGATATAGATAAGCTCACTTAATGCTGGGGAGGTGATGTTAAGAAATAATCACCGAGGTAACACGTCAAACTAAACGACGTTAAATAAAAATTATCTTGGATACATCCCTTGTTTAAATTTCTTTTTAGTTAGTTTTATGTTTTGTAGTGTAAAATCTTAAGTTAGTGTATATTTTTAATGTGTTTACAAGTTAATAAGAGATAAAGGTAATGTGTTAGTGTACAGGAAATGAGTTTGGGGTCAAAGAGAAGGAAAATTTGTGCACATCAGTAGCTTGGTGCAGTACACCGCTCCCTAACCGCAGTGCATCACACTCCACAAAACTGTGACAACGGTAGGAGAATTTAGGTAGACATGCGAGACCCGCTTGGCAAAACCGTGATGACACACGTGCCATACTGTACCACTGTGTCATCCAGAGTGTTTATGCGGTACACCGCAGGGAAGAAAACCGACACCACGGTTTATGAAATTGGGTCCAGTTATGAGAAGGCAAAAGAAAACCGTGTCGTCAAACTTGCGTGTGACCGTGACACGATCCAAACAACAAAGTGTTTATGCGGTACACCACGCCAAAAAAGAAACCGTCACCATGGTCAACATATCAGAGTCAACACAGAGAAGTCATGTGCACTACTTTTTCATCAAATGCGAAAAACCGTGCCACAGGTGCATGATGTCACCCGTGGTACAATGCAGGGAGGTGGTTTGAAGAGAGGAATTTGATTCCAAAATGGATTCTTACCTTACAAGACTTAAACCTAGCCTCTTTGAACCTTCCTAACACAAAATTTTCAGACCTACACCCTATAAATACACCTTAAAACTTGATCACACCTTCAAACACACACAACAACATCATCAAATCACTCCTCCATCCTCCATAAACACATAATCTTCATCAAATCTATTACATAACACCATAAAACACCAAAGATCGTCAAGTTTTCAAGAATTATTCCATCACAAGTTAAGAATTCCTTCTTCTAATATTGATAATCATTCATCCAAACAACAACCTCAAGCCACACCAATCTTTCATAACTATATTCCATACTTGGTTCAACTTGAGTTGTGGGTTAAACAAAGATGACTAATAGAACGAATGCTATGTATTATAAGAGGAAGTGTTACATCTTAGGGAAGAAAAAGAATTTACCTGGAGCAACAAAAGAGAAGCCCATCGATCTTGATGAGCCAATTTCAAAGAAGCCAAAGCTCAAGGTAACATCACAACCACTACAAAGAATTAACAAGAGAACGAGGGTACCAGTCAAGCCTTAAGCAAAGTCACCAATCCTAGATCAAGGTTCATCTTCAAATCTCAATGAAAAATCAGAAAGTATATCTACACCTCCAGCGTGGGAAGTAACATTGATGGATAAAGTCGATAGGTTAAAGTACGATTATAACTCCTACTGGATGGAAATTCTTAGGGTAGACTACGTGATGAACAAGGTTACAGAAGAATTGGATATAGATAATGATTCTACTCTAGAAGAGGAATGGAAAAGGATGATTTATGGAAAGTTACCACCTTCTAATCCTTCTCCTTAATTTCTTATATGCATTAGTTTAGTTTAATTTAAATTTTATTGCTTTATTGAGTCTTTTTCGAGTCATGGGGACACGACTCACTTTTGAGTTATGAATGCATGAAAATAGGAAGTAAAAGATAGGGGAGATTAATAAACAATGCGTATGAAGTGTCAAGTTTAAACTTAGGGAGAGTTAATTGGTGTGTAGAACGTGAGGTTTAAAATTAGTTGAAAACCCGCTTGTCTATGAAATAATAGAAAAAGTAACTAAATCTGTTAGTTAGAAAAGTGATAAAGGCAATTCTTTCATATTGAAGCCACTTGAAGCCTTTTAGCTTTCTCACCCTATTATTTGATTATTATAATTATCCATCCTAGAACATCTAAGCCTTTCTAAAGCCTTTTATTAAACATATTACAAGCCATACCCCTTAGTTTATAGGACTTATCCATATGGACCGCACTCGAATCGCAAAACCTGAGACAATTTTTTTTGGAGCTTGAGTTTGGGGTGGTGGATTTCATCACTGGGAAACATTGCGATTGAGAAATTGATTGTAATTGTGATATTATTGATGATGAGTTCATCATTGTAACCGAATGACGGGGTAAAAGTAAATGAAAAAAAAAGTATTGAAAATAAGAAAGGTATATGAAAAAGTAGTATGATATCTCACATTAAAGTAAGTCATAGCTAGCTATCAACTGAAAAAGATATATGAAAAAGATTGAAAATATTTGGACAAGCAAAGTGGAATTTGTTGTATAATCATAATAAAAGTTTTTATTGGGTTATCAAAGCATCAAATAATTGGGGTGAGTGAGAATATCTTCGAGTGAAATTCAAGCTCTAGGGCGATTCGGTGATGGAATGTGAGGAGAGAGAGCCAAAAGCTCACTTTTCATTATCCAAATATATCGTACCGTCCCCAAGCCACGTTATAATCGTAAAGACATTAGGATTTCTAACTACTTGGTGGAGGAATAATGTAACAATTAGGGCATAGATAGGTGGACCATTGGATACTATATTAGGACCTATGATCACCCTATAGCCGTTAACACAAACTGAATTGAAGACCTCTCCTTCTGGCATTGCGAAGTTAATCTGGACTTGAATTTATGTATTTTGATTATATGTATATTAAGCATATTTGTGCATTATTTCTTTAGCATTACTACATGAGAGTTTTTAGATATTTTTCTCCAGGATCATTTATTGTTTCTTCTTCTTCTTCTTCTTCTTCTTCTTCTTCTTCTTCTTCTTCTTCTTCTTCTTCTTCTTCTTCTTCTTATCGAGATGATACAACTTTGATGTTGGGGTCTTTATGTCTATTTTGTGATATATTAATGTATACTTGAGACATCATTTTAGGGATATTTAGTAATTAATTTCAGGATTTTTCTCCATTTTATCATATTTTACACTTTCTTGTCTCGTTTCATGTGTTTTGCTATTTTGTGAGATTCTGCGCGTAATCTGTGTATTATTTGTGTATCACTTAGGTATATGGAAACTATTACACCTATGGAAACCGATTTGAAGTGGAATGGTAAAGGAAATCCCTTAGTCAAAGTAAAAGAAGATAAGTTTGGTTATATTTGGAAAGTAAAGAAGCTGCCAAAACTGCACATACGTCTACTAATTAAATTACTACAGAAACTCGGTCAGGAATTAGGAGGATATTTCCATATGAAGAACATTAAATTCCGATAAGTAGCGAAAGGATATATGACCAAATCAATACCTACAAAGGTTTATCTTGTCCTGCAATTTATAGATATGAATTTTTGTAAGATTAGGACTCCTTAACTTGGGGATTACTCCTAAATTCGATGTAGGAACTATATATAACCATTACTACCTTATATAAATCATCATTGGTCAGTCCTTAAGCATTTAAAGACCAAGAGGAAGCTTACATCAAGAGAAGAGAAGACCAGAAGGAGTTGGACAACCATTCACGCCTTTCCAATCCTTCAAAGTTGTAATTTATTTTCTTTCTTTCTCTAGTATGAGCTAATTCTATTGAGCTTGATATTAGCATAATGGGATGAACCCTAGACTTGTTTTATATCTATTTTAATTGGGGATGTCTTATACATTTAATTGAAATTAGTGTTTCTATCTCTATAATTATGTTCTTTGATATATTTTTGTAGTTCTTGCGGAGGCCTATGTATAGGATTACCTTAATAGTGGTTAGATGGTCACCTGGAAGGGGTGTCTAATTATTGAAACACCACATAAACTTCTAGTGTGCGGTAGTGAACCAGAAGGGCTTGCCTAACTAAATAGTCACTAGGGGTTAAGACTAACCATCGATCATTGCGCGGGCTCCCCTTACCCAAGTCCCCTGGTAATTGTGAGATTGCCACCTAAATCCACCTGGAAAGGGGTCAGGAGAAATATAGAATTGATGTCTCCTCATTTGTGATAGATTAATGTTAGGATGAGACATCATTTTAAGTGATTTAGAAGTCAATAATGTCGATTTTCTTGAGTTTTAGTGCACTTTCCTATTTTGAGTCTTGATTTGTAGAAATAATATTTTTAGAGCATATTGGGTTTAATTGTTTATTTAGTGTGTAGCTTTAAAGATAATTATGGAGATTAATTAGAGTCCAAGTCAAAGACAACAACTTATGGAAAGAGATTAGCATGGTAATTGGAGAAAAGGAAATAAAAGCTAAAAAGATGGAAAAGGAAAAGCTGCCTAAATCTGGGATTCTGCACACACGTCTAAAGATTGGTGTTTTTACCTAAGAAATAGGCCGAATTTGATGATTTCCTTCTAAAGGGCCTAGATAATTCTGTTGCGATTCTTTTGGTATCTTGTGGAGCAAAATCGGACCAATAACGCAGAAGATACGCTCAAAACGGTGCAGCAGTGTTTATCTTTATTTCCATACGAATTTGAGTTGGGCTAGAAGTCCATTACCTTAACTATTCCTCAAGAAAACGAATTAGGTCTTCTAAACACCTATAAATACACCCTTATATCACTTGTAAACCATCCTTGACTCATAATAATTAGTTCATAAGGTTTTATTCTTCCAGTTTATTGTAGAGAGCAAGATGATGTCTTTTGTAATTTCTTTTAGTTTATTCCCATCAGGTATGAACTAAACCTCCCATAGCTTGGGTTTTGCATATGTATAATCTATGATTTCTAATTCTTCTATCTAAGTTTCTTTGGGAATTATATGTTTTAATCTGATATTAGCTACTTACTTTATATTTGCTTATGTGTTTTGATTTAATGTCTTTCCTAGAACTGATCACTTTAGGATTGTTTTAAGAGTAGTTAGATGGTCTCCTTGACAGGGTGTTTAACTATTGAACCACCACATAATGTCTAGTGTCGATAGCAGTTCTGACAAAACATACTTCTAACTAGATAGTCATTAGGGTTTGTTTTAACCACCATATCACCAATTGATTGTAGTGTGCTGGATAGGGCCTTAGTGGCGTTTGATAACCCTATTTGAGTCCTCGTCTTGGTTGTGCCGTAGCCCCCTTAGTCGCTCTCAAGGTCTAAGATTGAGGAATTTAGAATCCTGACTAAGTATTACCAAGAGCTAATATTCTCCCTTATGAACTAGATTTATAGATAGAATTAGAAGGATTAGTGCATACTAGCAAAACCTGAGCTATACTTCTCATCTCATATTTCTTAATCTTTTACTTTATTTTCCTAGTTTTAATTAGTTTTAATTGCTATTCTCGAAATTCTATTGCTTTATTTTCTGTCTTCTAATTATTTACTTTTACTCGTTATCTGTTCCTACACGATTAACACACTTAAGTCCCTGAGAACGAACTCTACTTATCATTAAAACTTGCATACGTCCTGTAATACTTGCAGTACTGTGCCTGTCTAGGGTGAGAGTGCATAGTTTTCCATACTTAATTTGATCTTATTTTTATCACACCCTAGGCGACACCAAGTTTTTGGCGCCGCTGCCGGGGACTTGTGTCTCGTTAGCGTGTGGGTTATCTATTTCGAGTTTTAGTTCTTAATTAGTTTTACTTTCCAGTTTTTAGTTTAGTTTTTATTTTTCCAGATTTACGCTTGGGTTTGCTTTAGTCTTTTTCAGGTTTCACAGTGTTTAATTCTTGGCCTCCCTTATCAGAGCCTGAGAGGAGCTTCAGACCTTACAACAACGAGTTCGTGAGGAAAGAGCCTTGAGAAAAGTTATGGCATCCCAACGAGATCCACCAGTTGGAGGGGGACAACAATTACCAGGAGGAGGATTACATCAAGATCCACCACTTGGACCACCACTCGGTGGAGTGCAGAATAACCAAGGTGGACAACAACAAGAGCTACCACTTGGTGGACAAGAAGGAGTACAGCTACCAGCAGGAGGAGGTAATGGGAATAACAACCTTAATAATCAACAAAACCGAGTTGAACAAGATCTACCTGGCCTTAATGTCCCATTCCATGTTCAACCCATCGGTTACCGCCCTCCTGAGATTCCAAATATCAAATTTAGACCCGATTCGGGTATGCTTAGTCAATTTCAAAGTTTCGGGCTCTATACTGGTACAGTTATTCAAGATCCGGTAAAAGCGATTCAGAAGTTTATGCAGATTTGTGATGCCTACATTACTCCTGGCATTACACGCGAGCAACTGTATTGTCATATGTTTTCATTTTTCTTGACCGGAAGAGCTAGCGATTGGCTAGAAAGACAACCACATGGAACCATTCACTCTTGGAGAGAACTTCAAGCCGCATTCTTTAACCGATTTTATCCGAAGAGCATGAGACTTAAAGATCAAGCCGAGCTTGCAAGATTTTGCCAAGAAGATGGAGAGACAGTGGGAGAAGCATGGACAAGGTTTCAACAAAAATTAATTAGATGTCCACTCCATGGTTATACACCTGCTCTACAACTTGCTATGTTCTACGAAGGTCTTAATGATAAAGGTAGAGAAAAGGTGGATAACATTAGAAAGGGTAATTTTGTGTCCATGAATCACAATGAAGCTTCCGAGGTGTTGGAAAACATTATGGAACAAGAAAGAAGTTGGCCTTCAACGCGAGCTTCTATTACAAAGACCTGAGGAACGCTTCGTTTAGACGCAGAAACTGCGAACTCAGCTCAAATATCCTCTTTAGAAAACCAAATCAAGGAGCTGAAAATCGCGATGGAGAAGAATATAGCCGCAACAAAGGTAGTACACGAAGCACAAGGTTGTCAACAATGTGGAGTGAACGATCATGTATGGGAAGAGTGCGAAACAAATCCACAATCTGTTTACTTTATATCCAACCGATGGGGCAACCGCAACCATCCGGGTATGCAGTATTCAAATCCACAAGGGGCCGCTAATCCTGGTCAATATCAATCGCGACCCCAGAACAACTCTTACCAACAGAGAGGTCAGTACCAAAATCAATATCAGAATAGACCTGCTCCTCCACAACAACCTGCTCAAGACGCATATACCGATTCGTTAGAACAAAAAGCTTTACCACAGTATCCGCAAGAAGGGTCTATGGACAATACACAGATAGTAAAAGCTCTAGACCGTTTAAACACGACTATAAACGCTCAAGAAGAAAAGGTCAGAGGACATGATGCCATACTCCAGATGCTAACTACTCAAGTGACACAGTTAAACAAAGTGTTAACAAGTGTTGTAGAACAAAAGGAAGTAAAGGCAATCGTAGGAGGTGAAGATAAGGATGAGTTCGAAGCTTGCAAGGCTATATGCCTTGAGATCGAAAAAGCAAAAGAGGAAGCACCACATGCTGCCATTAGTGCCGTGGAAGTTCCCAGTATTGAAGAAGAACCAGCCGAGTCTAGCCCCGAGGAATCTGACTATTCTGAAGTTTATGATTAAGAGAAAGACGAGTTCATAGAGTTACTGAGGAAGGTACAAGAGGAGATTAGATCGGTAGTGGAATACGCAGCTGAGTTGGCTAAAGAGAAAGAGGAAGAAGCCTCAAAAGAGGAATCGAAAGATAAAGTGGCACCTGCTGTGCTAGAGGAGAAAGAAGAAGAGAAGGTGGAATCGCCACCTAAGGTTCAACCAGTGTCATCAACTATTCCTGATACAAATCCTAAAGATGACACTGTACTCAAGACATTTGTAGAGGCGTACCAACCTGAAAATATCAACGCCCAAATGCTTGAGATTGCGAAGAGAGGACTTACACCGCAACAAGTGTTTACGCAAGTTATTCCTGAGAAAGAAGCGAGTGTAGAGATCCCAAGAGAGAACCTGAGGGTTTCGAGAAGAAGTGAGAAAGAGCTACCTACAAAGCTTAAAGATCCGGGAAGTTTCAACCTTCCTATTCAATTACATGGTAGGCTCAAGGTGAAAGCGATGTACGATGTGGGTTCTGGTGTGAATCTTATGCCTAAGTCCGTGTTCGAGAGACTTGGACTTCAGAAATCAGAGAAAACTCCAGTGAAGTTGTAGTTTGCTGACAACTCAGTTAAAAGGACATGGGGAACAGTGGAGGACGTCTTAGTCCGTGCAGGTAATATCGCCATCCCTACTGACTTTGTTATTCTTGAGTTTGATGCAGATAAGCAGGTTCTGATCATACTTGGCCGGCCTTTCATGGCCACAAGCCAAAGTGTGATCAACTTCCAAGATGGGACCATCACCCTTCATGCAAAGAATGTATCCGAGACCTTCTATGTCTTAGGTAAGAAACCGAGGAAGTTGGATCCCACCGTGCCTATCATCCACAGCCTTTCACATCACAAAGTCCCTCCTGAGGAGATCCACTTAAAACCTGTGGATACTGAGCCAAACATTGAGTTTGGGGTTGGCCATGAAGTCTTATGGAAAGCTCACAAACGCGAGAATAGGCTACGAAGTTTTAAAGATTCGTGGATGGGACCATTCATTGTCACTAAGGTTGTTTCAGCCAAGGTGATAGAAATTCGCCCCAAAAATGGGGTCAAGCGCAGATTAGTTGACGTTCATAGCCTTACTCGTTGTTGGGGAGGCTATATTCGCAAATATTGACAGAGGTAACACGTCTAACTTTGAAAGACGTTAAACAAAAGTGCTGTTCGTTAGACAACCCTAAGTTTTTTTATGTTTTCATGTCTTTTACGTTTTTAGTTTAAGTTTATTTTAGTTGTTTTTAGTTGATAATGCATATTTGAGAAAGGTATTAGTGTTTTTGGTGTGTAGGAATTGGAGAAATCGAGTTAGGGAACGCGAGGAAAATTTTTGGAGCAAGGGAATGCACCCCGCGGACTACCCCACGGACTACCCCATGGTCCGCATGGATGGTCCGCGTGGTCAAAACCCGTACCACGGGTTGCCACCGCGGGTCTGATCCAGAAACCAGAAAAATTTCCGCGGACTACCCTCCGGTACACCGCACCATGGTCCGAGCCCAAAAACCCGTGCCACGGGGTCCTACCACGGGTCTAGACCAGTGAGCAAAAATTTTCGAGCATCAGATGTCGCGGACTACCCTGCGGTGCACCCCATGGTCCGCAGTGGTAGTCCGCAGCGCCGCCAGAGAGAGAGAAACCTACGGGATTGAGTTATAAAGGAGGTATTAAGCTTATTATTCCGAATTTATTAAACCTTAACCCTCTTTTTCTTCTCCACAACTCTCCTAACTCCATTAAATCTCAAAACCTTCACCAATCACCAAAACACTACCCAATCATCAAGAAAAACACATCAAATCTTCTCTCCACATCATTACAAGAGAGATTCAAGCTACCAATCATCACCAAATTCATTCAAATTGAAGAATCAAAGAGCCAAATTTCACAAATTCATCACACAATTTCTAAAATCCAAGCCTACCCATTACAAATCATCCTCACCCACATAGAGATTCATCACCAATTCACCCATCCTAGGCCAAATCAAGCTTGTTCATCCATTAATTCAAGAGTTTAATTTTCAAGGGTTGCTAAAGCTTTGAGTTGGGGGTTAATTGAAGATGACTAATAGAACAACAATCTTATCTAACAAGAGGGAGGTGAAGAGTAACAAGGGATTGGATTTAAACAAGAAGAAATCAATTGACAAAGGTGCTAGTTCTAAATCAAAGGGTAAAGAGAATGTGAAGAAGAGTGGGATACCTTCGTATGATCGTAATGGTAAAAAGCTTTATTATTATGCAAAGGAGAAAACTCAACCTCAACAAGATCTTATACCTATAGAGAAAGTGGATACTTCAAGAGCTCTGAAGGTTTCTGCGGAGAAACAATTAAAAGAACTACCTTTTGCTTATGAGAAAGTATTCAAGGAAGAAATTAGAGATGGAGAATACAAGAGATTCTTTGAGCTTGGTGAGAAATTGAGTTGGTCTACGTTCATGGTAAGACGTTCTGAATTATGTCCTGGATTAGTTTTGGAGTTCTATCTAGGCCTCTTTAGCCGAGATAGTGATTGTGCTCCGATTAGAGGAAAGCTAGTTCCTTTCACAGTTGAGGAGATTAGGAACCACTTCAAGTTTAAGAAATTGAAAGGTTTTTGCAAATTTGAAGAAGCAGTTGCTAAACGAAAAATCTTTGATGAGGAATTACTTTTTGAGCATGTTTTAGACAAGGAGAAAGTGCAATCACATAAGGGAGAATTGAAGGCACCTTGGCCTTACAAATATCTTCAAGCAGATGCAAGAATTTGGCACAATTTCCTTATTCCTAATGTCTTTGGAAACACACGAACTTTGGATGTGACTATGAAGAACGCGTTACTATTGGACTGTATTTTGAGAGGAGAAGAAGTTGATGTGGCACAGTTGATCTATGAGGAGGTGATACGATTTTCGGTCCCTCCTAAATCAGTTTATAATGTTAAATTTCCAACTATGATCACGTGTCTTGTGCGAAAAGTGAATGTAGTATTGGGTGAAGAAGAGAAACTCGAGTTTAAGACGAGTTATACTGATAATGCATGGATCAAAGAAAGTCTTCGAAGAGCGGGTTCTACTCAAGTCTCGAAGGAAGAAAAGGAGGAAAATTGGCAAGAGAAGATGGAGGAGCGTTTAACGAAATTTGAAGCAGCTCAAACTTCCTTAGTCAATGATGTGGCACAAATTAATGCTAATCAAGTGCACATCATGAAACTCCTTGAGCAATTAACGAAAGATCCAGCAATTCCAACCTTGGATATCAATGATGCGAGGCAATAGCCTCGAGAGTATGTTCTCTTTCTTCCTTACCATTTCTGTAAATATGTCTATCTGCTAATTTTAATTTCTGTTGTTCGAGTCTTTTTAGAGTCGTGGGGACACGGCTAATTTTTGAGTTGGGGGTGTGGGGATTCGTTGTCTCTCATCTCCATTTTTCTGTTTTTTGGGTGAAATTAAAATTTTTGATACATGGGATTTATATGTAGAGTGTGTTTAATAGCTTGAAAGCATAAGCTCAGAAGATTAATGATAGTAAGTGATATGTTTATGAGCTATGTATTTGTATGCTTTAAGTATTTGCAGGAAAACACACGTTGATAGTAAAGAAAAGATTAGTGAGCAATGCGATAGAAAGTATGTTCGATCTCAGGGAGCCTTGAGAAGTGTGTAGGCCGTGAGATCCAAGCTAGTTGAAAAACCATTTGATGAAAGTGCTAAAGGTAAGAAATTTTCTAAATTACATAGTGTAGAAAGTGATCAAGGCGGTTCTTTCATATTTTTAAGCATTTGAAGCCTTTTTATACCTTCGCACCTTGTGATTTTGAGTTTAATTATATCCTTCTTATCCCCTTCTAGCCTTTCTAAAGCCTTTTTATGGAAACACGTTATAAGCCATATCCTTTAGATTTTAGGACTTTTCTATATGACCCGCACTCGAATCGCGATGCTTAGACAGTTGTTTTAGAGCTTGAGTATGGGGTGGTGGGTCCACCATTATGGGAATTGTTATTTTGTTAGGATTTTTGAGCTTATTAATTGTGATCTGTGCTTTATATTGACGATGATTCACAGATTTGTATTGTAACCCTTTGCCGGGGTAATAGTGAATGAAAAAGAAGCTTCGAGCTAATTTTGCCAACAAGGGCATTTAAAAATATATATATATGAGAAAATTAGCGTGATATCTCAACATTAAAAGAGAGTCATAGCTATAAAAGAAAATTGATTTGAAAAGAAAAGAAAATATATATATTCGGACCGGCAAAGTGGATTTTTATGTGAACATCTTAAAGCTTTAAATTGGGTTATTGGGGATGCTAAATGTGCATCAAGGAATTCATTGGGTTGAGTGAGAAACGTTTTATGAGAGTAACTCAAGCTCTAGGGCGATTCGTTGATGGCTAGTGAGGAGAGAGCCAAAAGCTCACTCCAAATTATCCAAATATACTATCATACCGTCCCTAAGCCTACATTACAACCTTAAAGACCTTGTGATTCTTTGTTATGTAATTAAGAAGTGTTTGAGCCATTAGATATTAGTTAAGTGGATCCTTGGATACTAGTCAGGTTTGATGAACAATCTATAGCTCTCTTGGGGAACTGAGTAAAGTCCCAATCCTTCTTACATTGCGAAACTAATCTGATCTTGAATTCAAGCCGTGTTGACTGTAGATATGAGAAGTGTACAAGTATGTAGTTTATGAATATTATTGCATGAAATTTTCTGAGTTATGTGCTTTAGGTTTATTCTATATATTCTGCTATGATTTTTCCCTTGTGTTGAGAATTTTATAAGTGTGTATTTCTAGACTTCCCTATGTTTTTATCTTTATTGTATCGGGACGATACAACTTTGAGTTGGGGGTCTTGATGTCTCCTCATTTGTGATAGATTAATGTTAGGATGAGACATCATTTTAAGTGATTTAGAAGTCAATAATGTCGATTTTCTTGAGTTTTAGTGCACTTTCCTATTTTGAGTCTTGATTTGTAGAAATAATATTTTTAGAGCATATTGGGTTTAATTGTTTATTTAGTGTGTAGCTTTAAAGATAATTATGGAGATTAATTAGAGTCCAAGTCAAAGACAACAACTTATGGAAAGAGATTAGCATGGTAATTGGAGAAAAGGAAATAAAAGCTAAAAAGATGGAAAAGGAAAAGCTGCCTAAATCTGGGATTCTGCACACACGTCTAAAGATTGGTGTTTTTACCTAAGAAATAGGCCGAATTTGATGATTTCCTTCTAAAGGGCCTAGATAATTCTGTTGCGATTCTTTTGGTATCTTGTGGAGCAAAATCGGACCAATAACGAAGAAGATACGCTCAAAACGGTGCAGCAGTGTTTATCTTTATTTCCATACGAATTTGAGTTGGGCTAGAAGTCCATTACCTTAACTATTCCTCAAGAAAATGAATTAGGTCTTCTAAACACCTATAAATACACCCTTATATCACTTGTAAACCATCCTTGCCTCATAATAATTAGTTCTTAAGGTTTTATTCTTCCAGTTTATTGTAGAGAGCAAGATGATGTCTTTTGTAATTTCTTTTAGTTTATTCCCATCAGGTATGAACTAAACCTCCCATAGCTTGGGTTTTGCATATGTATAATCTATGATTTCTAATTCTTCTATCTAAGTTTCTTTGGGAATTATATGTTTTAATCTGATATTAGCTACTTACTTTATATTTGCTTATGTGTTTTGATTTAATGTCTTTCCTAGAACTGATCACTTTAGGATTGTTTTAAGAGTAGTTAGATGGTCTCCTTGACAGGGTGTTTAATTATTGAACCACCACATAATGTCTAGTGTCGATAGCAGTTCTGACAAAACATACTTCTAACTAGATAGTCATTAGGGTTTGTTTTAACCACCATATCACCAATTGATTGTAGTGTGCTGGATAGGGCCTTAGTGGCGTTTGATAACCCTATTTGAGTCCTCGTCTTGGTTGTGCCGTAGCCCCCTTAGTCGCTCTCAAGGTCTAAGATTTGGGAATTTAGAATCCTGACTAAGTATTACCAAGAGTTAATATTCTCCCTTATGAACTAGATTTATAGATAGAATTAGAAGGATTAGTGCATACTAGCAAAACCTGAGCTATACTTCTCATCTCATATTTCTTAATCTTTTACTTTATTGTCTTTATTTTCCTAGTTTTAATTAGTTTTAATTGCTATTCTCGAAATTCTATTGCTTTATTTTCTGTCTTCTAATTATTTACTTTTACTCGTTATCTGTTCCTACGCGATTAACACACTTAAGTCCCTGAGAACGAACTCTACTTATCATTAAAACTTGCATACGTCCTGTAATACTTGCATTACTGTGCCTGTCTAGGGTGAGAGTGCATAGTTTTCCATACTTAATTTGATCTTATTTTTATCACACCCTAGGCGACACCAAGAATCTTTGCTATTGCAAATCACACATTTCTCCCTTACATAGGCTAGTGGGGATTACTTGCTAGATCTCGAGCTAAACTCTCATACTCCTTCTTTCTCTTTATTTATTTGATTGTCTTTATTTTATTTAGTTACTTTTTTAGAGTCTCAAAAACCAAACGAATATTTTAGAGTCTTTTCTTTCTAGCGTATTATTCTTGTAACTTCTTTATTTGCACTTTATATTTTCATAAGTTCTCCTAACTTTCGTAGTCTTTGAGGACGAATTTTACTTATTATTGAAACTTGCGTACGATCTGTGATACTTGCAGTTAGTAACGTGATTGGTAGGGTGATTAGTTCTCTTATTTATATCTATTATTTTATTACACCCTACCGACCACCACATAGTTATCTCCCAATTCTATGCGTATGTTTTAATTAATAAAATTATCAAATACAACCCACCAATAAATATTTTCCATTATTTGTTAAAGATAGTGAGGAATCCATCTTTCACAGTTTACGTTCCCTTGAGGACTTTGGGTAAGATCCAAATTTGAGATGGTTGGTATACATTTAAGAAAATTATGCACATATATAAATTTTTATTACATCCCAAATCAACCATTTGGGATGGCATGGGATATTAGTCTTTATTAGGCAGCTTTCCGTAGGTTCTTCCCTTTCTGTATGGGGTTAATGTTCTCCGGATCAGGATGATAGCCCTCCCTTATCTAGAGTTTTCTTAAGAAATAAAATTATTAGTTGAGATTATATCCTCATTACAAGATTACTACCGAGCAAATTAATTACGCTTTGTGTCCTAGATGATAGATTACCTTGCAGTCGACAAGGACTCTCCCAAAGAAAGGTAAATATTTTATTTTTCTAATCCTTGCCTTTTTTATTGGGCAGATGTAAATTAGTCAGTTTCAAAAAAAAGTGCTCATAAGTGTCGGTCAGAGGATAAAAGTCGTTTATAGAGACAATGTAAAAATAAAAGTAGATGACTTATACAGTAAGATACATGACCTTGTTGAAGGAAATAGTGAGGCTATCTTTTAGACTGGGTTCGAGGGTCTGAGCCTGCCCTGGTACAGTTGTTGTAGCTCTTATCAGAGTTTATAGTGATGGGACTATGATGGTGATACCATTTCCCGTTCCCAGAGGAAGAAAAACATATCATCATGGATTTTAGACCTCCCCTAAGGAGAGTGGAAGCCAAGATCCTAATGGAAAACACCTTCGTTTGTCTATTGACCTATCTTCGATGCTTCCTCATTCCTGTGATATTTCAGACGACTAGAGATGAGAAAGATTATCCTATGTTGTTTTACTCTTTTAGAGAGTTTATGAATAACCATGTGGGTTATATGAGAACTAACTTACGTTACTCAAAACTTGCTTCGAGATGATGGTGAAAATTATCTGTGAGCTTCATGTAGAAAGAGTTAAACTACTCGATGACTTGAGAGTCCTTAAGGATGTGAAAAAGTACACCATGGACCAACTAATATCCAATAAGGAGACTTTTGACGTGACCATAGCATCCTTCACGTCCCAAACCAAAAACCGTGATAAAGAAAAGAACGAACTTGAATATCATGTTTTAAATTTACAGTGCGAGGTGGTAGAATTGCAAGGTGAGGTTTCATTGTTGTGAAACATAGTTTGATTCCATCTATGATATTTTTAGGAACCTCAAGTGAATCCTGTTGAAGAAATCAAGACTACATGTACATGCGGTGAAGCCGTAAAGAAGTGTGATGCTTAGACAGTGTGCACTAGCTGGATGAATTGTTTCCAGAAATTCACAGATTGGAACATAACCTTAACATCAACAATTTTAAGGTTTCCCCCAATCCCGCAAAGTATGCCAACAAGAAAGGTACTACTAAGGGTCTATTGAGCGACATGGGGGATTGTCTAGATTTTCTTTTAGTTGAACTGATTAGTATCCCTTTAGGGAATTTTTGATGTATAAATATATTATTTTTTGTTATTTAACATTTTTATGACCTTATCACTGTAAAATATATAAAACATAGATTATGTTTTTTTAAAACTCAAGTTCCCCTTTCCCTTGAGTGCAACAACTTGTCATTGTTCCTCTCCAGATAAAATTAGGGTTTGGTTATGTAAGTTTCCTTTTTCCTATTCTCTTTTTTTGGATACTAAATAGTCTCTTTAGTTATATATTTGAAACTTGGTCAACTCAATCGTCTTTACTCTAAACCGTTTCAATAGTTGATTATCTTTCCCAGAGGTTGAATGTCGTGTTTCCTATTATGCCATGGGTAAATGGTTTTTGCTTATAGTAAGGAAAGCGTTCATATAGATTTAGTTGTGGATACTTTTGTCTTTTGGGTTTGTAAATTCCCTAGATAGGTCTTTCTTGTTAACTGTCTTGGATATTAAAGGGGAGAAGGCTTGAATTTCTTGGAATTTAACGCATCGAGCCCAATTAGCTCCTTGTGTTAGTTCTTTTTAATTTGCTTGAGGCATTAGTTTTACCTTCCTCGCTTAGTGGAACCTGGTTAGGTACCTACATTTAAAGAATAAGTGGATACTACCTCAGTTCTACTAAATTTGTCCACTTAGCTTTTCACATATATTAAGAAACATAATAAATGCATTCACCATTACAAAAATACCCTAATAAAGTATCTCGATATCTTAAATATGTATTGGAAATATAAATTTTAAAATTTTAATACGGGTAATAGTGGAAAAAGTAGGAAAAAAGTGTCTTGAACTCCTAAGTGAACAATATATTTGGAATATTATTTTTAGCTGTAAAGGAAGGATTTTCGGGTAGGAAAAAAGTGTCTTGAACTCCTAAGTGAACAATATATTTGGAATATTATTCAGAGTACTATAGAGCAACAATTGAAGCAGCTTACTTTAGCTGTAAAGGAAGGATTTTCGGGTAAGAAAGTAGCTGTGCATGCTGCACAAGAGGTTTATATGTGTTCAATTTGCAAAGTAGATGATCATGATGAGGAAAGTTGTCCAAATAACCAAGAATCCGTGATGTTCATGTCCAATAGAGGTAACTTCAATTCAAGTGGTAATGGATACCAGCCTAACAGAAACCATCCTGGGTTTCAATACTCAAATCCTAATGGGGCAGCCAATCCTACCTATGCGTATCAGCCGCGTCCCCAAGGTAACAACTATAATCCAAGGCCACACAACAATTATCAACGAGGACAGAATCAGGGTAATTATGTACAAAGGCAAGCTCCTCAGAGCACTACTCAGAATATATACGATGAAACTTTAAACCAAAAAGCCTTACCTGCTCATCCACAAGAAGGAGTAGTTACTCTTCAGAAAACCGTTGAAAGTTTAATTACTCTTCAGACACGAGCTTTAGAACGTCAAAATGCAGTAGAAGCAAACATGAAGTTGGTCCAGAATCAGCTAAGTCAAATTAACAAACAACTGAATCAACGTCCACAAGGACAACTTCCAAGCGATACTGAGAATCCAATACAACGTGAAGATTGTAATGTTGTTACATTGAGAAGTGGTAAGAACCTTCCTCCACCTCCTTTTCACGTTATGAAAGAGAAAGAAGTTCCAAGAAAAGAAAAGGAAGTGGTTGAGAAAGAGAAAGAGAAAGAGAATGAGAAAGATAGTGAGGTTGAAGAAATAGTGAGACCAAGAGAAATTCCGAAAAAGAAAGATGATATTGTTAGTAATCGCCCTCCACCACCGTTTCCATCTCGAGTTTAGAAGAAGGGTGATTTAGCTGATTTTCAGAAATTCTTTAATAGAGTGAAGGGTCTAAGTATAAATATTCCGTTACTAGAGGCGATTCGAGATATTCCTAAGTATATGAAGTTTTTGAAGAGGGCCCTCACTAACAAAAGGCCTTATTGTGACAATGAGATGATTGGTCTTCCTGAAGAGTGTAGCGCGATTTGTCAGAGTAAATTACCTCCGAAGTTAGTTGATCCGGTGAGTTTCACTATTCCGATATCGATTGGAGAAGAATGGAAAGGGAAAGCGCTGTGTGACTTGGGGGCAAGCATCAATTTGATGCCCAAGTCGATATTTGATAAGCTAAAAATTGGAAACGCAAGACCCACTTCTATGGTCTTGCAAATGGTGGACATGTCTCTTGCTCATCCTGAAGGCCGCATTGAGGATGTCCTTGTTAAGGCAGGTACACTTATATTTCCTGTTGATTTCGTAATACTTGAATACAATGCAGATAGAAATGTCCCCATTATTTTGGGTAGACCATTCCTAGCTACAGTAAGAACATTGATCGATGTGGAGAATGGCGAATTAACAATGAGGATACAAGATGAGGAAGTCAAATTCAATGTATTTCGAGCTATGAAATTCCCATATTCTCAGGAAGATTGCTTCAGAATGGATGTAGTAGAGCAAGCATCGCAAGAGGTATTTAATTGTTTAAATTTTGATGATATCTTGCAGTCTGCTTTGACAATAGATTCACCTGAGATGATGGAGGAGCTTACTGAAACGATAGCAGCTCTCAATTCTGAAAATCCGAAATATAGGCGTCCTGCCTATGAACCTGTGAGAGAACCGGGGGAGATTGTTCCTAAAAAGAAGCCTTCAATTGAATCTCCTCCGGAATTGGAAGAAAAGCCATTGCCAGCACACTTGAGGTATGCGTATTTGGGTACTAATGAAACTCTACCTGTTATTGTTTCAGCTAATTTAACAGGTCCTCAAGAAGATAAACTATTGCGTGTGTTAAGAGCCAACAAAGAAGCACTAGGTTGGACAATTGCTGACATCAAAGGCATTAGTCCATCCTATTGTCAACACAAAATCATACTTGAAGATGTTAATGCACGCTCAGTTGAAAGTCAAAGAAGATTAATGCCCGCTATGAAGGATGTGGTGAAGAAAGAGGTGATCAAGCTTTTAGATGCGGGGATTATTTATCCCATTTCGAGTAGTGAATGGGTGAGTCCGGTTCAGTGTGTACCGAAGAAGGGAGGAATAACAACAGTTCTTAATGATAAAAATGAAGCGATTCCATCAAGAATGGTAGTTGGATGGAGAGTTTGCATGGATTACAGAAAGCTGAACAAGGCCACCAGAAAAGATCATTTCCCTTTGCCCTTCATAGATCAAATGTTAGACAAATTAGCCGGAAGAGAGTACTATTGATTCTTGGACGGTTATTCTGGGTATAATCAAATTTACGTGGCTCCGGAAGATCAACATAAAACAACATTTACATGCCCCTTTGGTACTTTTGCATATCGCAGAATGCCATTTGGGTTGTGTAATGCTCCTGCTACCTTTCAAAGATGCATGATGGCCATCTTCTAGGATATGATTGACAACTTTCTTGAAGTGTTTATGGATGATTTCTCTGTATTTGGTGATGATTTTGATAAGTGCTTAGATAATTTGGAGAAGGTGTTAATCAGATGCAAAGAAACAGATTTGGTGCTAAACTGGGAGAAGTGTCACTTCATGGTTCGCGAAGGTATTGTTCTGGGTCACAAAGTTTCGAGTGTTGGATTGGAAGTCGATAGAGCGAAGATAGAGGTAATTAAAACTCTTCCCCCTCCTGTTTCTGTTAAAGGGGTAAGAAGTTTTCGAGGCCATGCTGGCTTTTATAGGCGATTTATCAAAGACTTTTCTAAGATTGCGAAACCGTTATGCAACTTACTTGAAAAGGATTCCAAATTCCTTTTTGATGAAGCTTGCTTAGCGACCTTCAAAGTAATCAAAGAAAAGCTTATCTCTGCTCCTATAGTAGTACCTCCAGATTGGAATTTACCGTTTGAGGTTATGTGTGATGTGAGTGATTTATGTATGGGAGCTGTATTAGGACAAAGAAAAGATAAAGTTTTTCATTCGATTTATTATGCTAGTAAAACTTTTAATGGTGCTTAAGTGAATTATACAGTTACAGAAAAAGAGTTGCTAGCGGTTGTGTATTCATTCGATAAATTTCGCTCTTATCTTCTTGGAGCGAAAGTTATTGTCTATACAGATCATTCAGCGATTCGATATCTTATGAAAAAGAAGGATGCTAAACCGAGATTAATCAGATGGGTGTTATTGCTTCAAGAGTTCGATTTAGAAATCAAGGATAGAAAAGGGTGTGAGAATCAGGTTGCAGATCATCTATCGAGGTTAGAAGGTTCAGAGTTGAATAGTGGTACTAAAGCGGTTAGAGAAGAGTTTCCTGATGAGAATCTATTCATTGTTCATGATTATGAAGCTCCTTGGTATGCGGATATTGCAAATTTAGTGGTAAGTGGTTCTTTTCCTGAAGGTTCAACTTATCAAGAGAGAAAAAGATTAGCTCACCGCGCTAGACAATTCTTTTGGGAGGATCCTTTCCTCTACAAAGCGTGTGCTGATCAGATGGTAAGAAGATGTGTAGCCAAGGAAGAAATTGAGGCGATTATAGCTGGGTGTCATGATTCACCTTATGGTGGACATTTCAAAGGAGATTGAACTGCTGCTAAGGTATTACAATATGGTTTCTATTGGCCTTCTATTATAAAAGATTGTCATGAATATACGAAAAGATGTACTAGATGTCAATTTACCGGAAACATATCCAAGAGGGATGAAATGCCACATAATAATGTGTTAGAAGTTGAAATATTCAATGTTTGGGGTATAGATTTTATGGGTCCGTTCGTTCCTTCAAATGGTAACCTCTACATCTTATTAGCTGTTGATTACGTGTCTAAGTGGGTAGAAGCGGTGGCTTTACCAAATAATGATTCAAGAGTGGTGATTAAGTTCTTAAAGTCACATATTTTCACTAGACATGGAACTCCAAGGGTGATTATTAGCGATGGAGGTACTCATTTCGTTAATAAGTATTTAAAGACTGTTCTAGAGAAATATGGAGTAAGACATCGTGTATCTACTGCTTATCATCCTCAAGCCAATGGTCAAGCCGAAGTATCAAATCGTGAGGTAAAATCTATCTTAGAGAAAACCGTTGGTCCTACTAGAAAAGATTGGTCTATGAAATTAGATGATGCACTTTGGGCATATCGAACTGCTTTCAAAACTCCAGTAGGTGCTTCTCCATATCGAATGGTGTATGGTAAGGCTTGTCACTTACCTCTTGAACTTGAAATGGGTGCCTATTGGGCTATTGCAAAGTTAAATTTAGATCCTACGCTAGCTGGTGAGAATCGAATGATGAAACTTAATGAGCTTGATGAATTTCGATTACATGCTTATGAAAATGCTAAGCTTTATAAAGAAAATACCAAGAGATGGCATGATAATCGAATTCGAGAGAAGAACTTTGTAGTGGGACAAAGAGTGTTGAAATATAGTTCGAAGTTTAGTAATTATCCGGGGAAATTAAGATCGAAGTGGTCAGGTCCACTTCATGGAGCTATAGAGATAGAACATCCACTTAAGAACCGTACATTTATGGTGAACGGTCATCGTTTAAAGATATATCATGGAGGTGAAGACACCGGTCGTGCAAAAGACCCACATCCCGGAGAGGTCATGTACCTCCTCGAAGCTCCTTAGAAGCGCGAGGTAACCCGTCGAGCTTAACAACGTTAAACAAAAGCCAATTTCTTGTATATTAGTTTAAGTATTTCAATTTATGTAGTGTAAATTAGTTAAGTTTTCGTTGATTTTAGTTTTTATTTTTAAGAAATGAGGAAGGGTGTTTGTTTTTGATGATTTCAGGGGTATAATGGTCATGAGTTTGGGGTCAAAACGATGAGAAAACGAAAAAAATTGAAGTCCACAGCAGGTTTGACCGGCTAGCCGGCGAGCTGGCCGGCATACCGGCCAAACGAGCTGAAGGACCCCAACTCTCTGACCACTGCGTCAGCGACAACGCAGCATTGCTGCGTCATCATTCGCGCCATCGAGATTTCACCGGCATACCGGCGAATCCGCCGGCTAGCCGGCCAAAGAGGAAGAAGGTTCTGGTCCTTGCGTCAGCGACGACGCAAGGTTGCTGCGTCATCAAATGCGCCATCGACATTTGACCGGCATGCTGGCGAATCCGCCGGCTAGCCGGCCAAGAATGTCGAGAGTTCTGATCACTGCGTCAGCGACGACGCAATATAATTGCATTTTGAGGTAAAAAAAAATCGAATTTAGTAATTATTTTTCGCCGCCCTCGCGACCGGCATGCCGGCGAATCCGCCGGCTAGCCGGCCAGCTGTTGCGAGAGGCGGTTTTGAATTCCTTAAACCTAATTTTTGCCTCTTTTCCAAGCCAAAACCTTATATTCCGAATCCTTGCCTCCACCTACTCCGAAAATCATCAACAAACAAGTATAAAATAATCAAATCAAGCCTTCTATCATCACAAAAACACAAAATCAACTCATAGCTTCTCCAAAACATCATCAAATTTCACCTTTTCTCCACAAAATTTCTTCTTCCCAACCTTGAAATTAAACCCAATTCTTCCACAATCCCTCTCATATAACCTTAACCCATCTCATATTCCACCTAATCCTTCAAGTTTTAAGCCTCAAAACATCAAATTTCAAAGCTTTTCTCTAGCTTTTTCTCTATTTGAAGTTTTGAGTTTGGGGTGAAAAGAGATGACTAACAGAACCGATTCCATGTGTAACTATCGAAGAAACATACCAAGAAACAGGAACAATGTTGGAGCTAGCCCAGACCAAGCAATTGAGATTCCGGATTCGCGATCCAAAAAGACTGTCCAAAACCCAATTGCTCCGAAACGAAAAGAAAATCCGAGTAAGGCTAATCCGAAAAAGAGCAGGTTAATTGATGAGAGTGATGAAGAGAGTGAGGAAGAAGTTGAAGAAGAGATTGGGGAAGAAACTGAACAAGAAGTTCCCGAGGAACCAGTGCAACAACCAAAAGCTCCGCGTAGGAAAGCTTGGGCTCAAAAGCCTAAAAGAGTCTTCGTTCCTTGGGATACTCAGGTTCGTGATAGAATTGAATTTTTGAAGTTTGGTGAGGAGATGAATCTTCCTAAAGGTATTATGACTAGTGCTTATAAAGATTATGGTGTTACTTGTGATAAACTGGGTTGGAAGGAATTGAGAGAAAGGAAGCTTGAGTATATTCCTACCTTGGTGCGAGATTTTTATGAAGGAATCACCTTCTCAAAGGGAGCTGTTATTATTCGCAAAAAGGTAGTTCATTTCTCCGTTGAGCTTATTCGTAAATCATTGAAATTACCCGAGTTTTCCGGAATATGTCCGTTTCAAGAATCTCTAAAAGAGCCTTCGTTTGATTACCTTTGGGGGAAAGTGCTTGTTGATGGGGCCCGCCCAATTCCCGAGGGAGAGAGATATCCTGGACAGATGTATAGTAGTAATTTGCTACCATGTGCTAAGATTTGGTCACATTTCATAATCCCTACCTTCTTCGGAGTTAAACACATATCGGAAGTGAAGAAGGAGCATCTTTTGTTCATTAAGTGTATTATTGAGGAGAAACCCATGGATGTTGCTCGTGTGATATATGATACCATCATGGAATTTGCTAGAATTCCTACTTCACAACAAAATCTCAAATTTCCTTGTACCATCACTACTTTGTGTTTAGACGCAAAGGTTCCGCGTAAAGACGCAGAGATTGATCGTGTTGTAGTGTGTGAGAGTATGGGTTTGACTTTGATCAAGAATATTCATGATGAGGTGGTGAAAGCAACAAGAAATACTAGAGCTCCTCCAAAGAAGAAGATGCATACAACTGATGAGTTGGAATCGAAAGTGAAGGTGTTAGAAGAGAATCAAGTGAAGATGCTTGCGTCTTTGGGAAACGTTACAAAAGAGTTAGAACTTCTCCGAAACATGTTAATGGGGGTGAGCACAATTCAACACGCCACCTATGGTATTCTTACGCAAGAGAAAGTTCATGGACGCAACACCGATAACCAGCCTCGCGCTGGTTAAGATACGTTTTCTATCCCTTTCGCGTTTTAGTTAGTTTAGTTTATTTTTATTGCGTTGAGTCTTTTCGAGTCGTGGGGACACGACTCATTTTTGAGTTTGGGGTGGGGTTCGTTGCCTCATCCCAGTTTTTATGTGTTATGTGTTTTATTTGCTTTCAATAAAATAATTTTCGGAGTTGCATTTGACTATAGAAGATTTTAAATGTCCCTTTAAGCATACTTTTGATGAATCTATGATAGTAAATAGTGGACTTTAGGGATTGATATAGAACGCACTTACAATTGCATGCGAATATAGGTAATTGATAGGAAAAATTAATGAACAATGCAAATGAAGTAAGCTTGTACTTAAGGAATATGTTTGGTGTGTAGAACGTGAAATCTTAATTAGTAGAGAACCCACCTAGATATGAACTAAAAACAAGCTATGTACTTAGGAAAATGATAGGGGCAGTTCTTTGTTTGCCATTTGAAGCCTTTTAGCTTGCTATCCCTTATATTATAATTTTATCCGTCTTAGCCCAAGTTTGAGCCTAAAGCCTTTCTTTTTGTAGCCACGATATAAGCCCATTATCCTTTAGATTATTAGGCATGACCAAATGACCCGCACTTGAATCACAACCCTGAGACTTGTCTCGAGCTTGAGTTTGGGGTGGAGGGTCCACATTTGGGAATTTACACTGGGAAGGGATTATACGTGTTTTTATTGAGGCACAAAAATGTAGATGATATTATTATTTGTAACCCTTTGCCGGGATTTGAAAAAAAAAAAAAGAGAAAAGAAAATTATAAGAGACATGACCTTTCACATCAAAATGATGGTCATGGGTATCTTGTACAAAAAAAAAATGAAAAAGAAAATAAAAAGAAAGAATAAAAATCGGCAAAGTGGAATATTTTTGGAAATCATCTTAGTTTTAATTGGGTTGACATTGGGGACGCAACATTTGCGCGTCAAATGGGTGAGTGAGAACATTTTTTAGCGTAAACTCAAGCTCGAGGACATGTTGATGGTAAGTGAGGAGAGAGCCAAAACCTCACTTCAAATTTACCAAATATACATCCATACCGTCCTTAAGCCAATATTAAAACCGTAAAGACCTCTTGATTCTTAAGCGCATAGTGAATTTATAATTCTGTTGATAGGGAATATACTAGGTGGAGCGTTCTAAGCGAGGTAGGATTAATGACCACCCTATAGCCATCATACAGATATGAGTACAAGTGTAACCTTCAAGCATTGCAACTTTAATTTTATGATTGAGATTATTTATGTTTGATGTTGCATGATTAGTGTATGTGTATGTTAGTCTTTAAAGTTTTGCTATATGAGATTTATCTTAAGAATTGCTTTAGGGTTTATTTGCTAGCTTCTATTTGTTCTTGCGTTTACTTCTACCCCTTATTTTGTTTTGTTTTGCTTCGTCGGGACGACAAAGGTTTGAGTTGGGGGTCTTGATGTCTCCTTAATTGTTCTTATTTTCGACCCTTAGGAGACATCATTTTTTGTGTTTATTTAATCAATTTGATAGACTTTTGGACTAAATATGCAATAATATGATTTTCCTCTTTTATTTCTAGCATTTTTGATTTATTAAGCTTTTGCGCGTAATATTGGTATCTTTAGTGAAGATTTTACAGGTTTTAGATGTTAGCTAGAAGAGGAATCCGAGAAGAAAGTCAAAGATCAAGAGATAGAGTCAAGACTTGAAGATAAATCCCGAAGATATTATTTTTAGAGCTGAAAATCCATTTTCCAGGCTATAGATTGCTGATTCCGAGGTGCTAAAGCGATGATTTAGCCGCTGACCTTTGAAGAGAAAACGCTCCTTATCGAGTTACAGAACTTTAGCAACTGGAATGAGGTCAATCGGAGTCATAACGCATCGGAAAAAGCCGTTTTAGTGAAGGCATATCAGCAGTTACGGGATTTTGGGCTAAGTTAGTGGACTTGGGCCTTTTATATTTCATTTAATTAAAAGATTAGGGCCAAGTCCGAATTTCCACCTATAAAACCAGCCCTTGACTTCTATTTTACATACAATTCACATTCTGCAAGATTAAAAAAAACACCAGAGAGAAGCAACTGAAGGAAGGAGAAGAAGCTACAAGAGTTGGAGAGGGTCTATATCTCCGTTCGTAGTCATTCCGATTCCGGAAATTAGGTTCTTTTATCTTTTTAATTCTGTAAACAATATGAATTACATTACTTTTAATTTCGTATTTCATTTTAATATGAGCTAAGCTTTTCATAGTGATTGAGAACAAACAATGGGTGAATCCCAATCTTATTAATTAACGAATGTTGAATTTGGGTTTTTATTGAATTAAACTAAATTAGGGCTTTTACTCTTTTCGATAAATTATGAATGTTAACTGTTTTTAGCGTCATGAACTAGGAACAGGTGTTAGTATCTAGGATATTCCAATTAGTGGCGATTGGATCATCCTGACGGAGGGTTTAGGTACAAAACCATTTATTCAATCTAGGATAGAAGTTAATGATTCTGACGAGCTTAGCTAATCCTAGGGCCAATGAGGTAATAAAACTTAATCATCCAACGGTGGATCATATTTACCCTGACGGGACTAGTGACACTTTAGGATCGCCTTATAGTCCACCCTGACGGGGGTATAAGGAAATTAGAATCCCGACCATTGTAATTGACTAATTTAGCCCTTAAACAACATAAGTTAAGAAATAGGATAGGGAGGATCCTTGCGTTCTCAAGTGCTACTTCTCATATTGCGTTTTACATCATTTTACTTGCGTCTTAGCTTTTATTTACATTTTAGTAATTGTCTTTCATTCATTAGCTTTAATAACAAAAACCAAACAAACATATTATTATCTTTTATTTTCATAAAGTGCATCAATCACTATTTGTTAGACATTGTGATCAACCATCCCGTCCTTGGAACGAATCTGTATTATCAGGTATACTACTTGGGACAACCGTACACTTGCGGTTGTGGTTCGATTATTATTTGCATTTATTTTAAAACACACAAAGGACCACCACACGTCTATATGATATATCCATAATTAAACCCCCCCGTCAGGGTGATACCTTAAGTACTTCGACTACCCAGTAATTGTCTAAATATGGATCATGGTATAAAAAACCTATAATCAATGGAAGTAATAAATTCCAATTTCAATTAAATATACATCCCAAAATAAATAAAACATCAAATAAGCTAACATAGGTTCTTACATTGGAAAGTCTCAAGAAATGAGGTTTTAGTTCATAATGAAATAAACAAAAATAATTAAACTTGTTTATAAGAAAGAATAAAATTAAGTTACTCTTAATGACAAAGCAAAATGACGGATAGTTGGTGAAGAATAGTTGGGTTTTGTGTAAAAATCCTTCTCTACTTCTACTTTACTCTTCTCTAGACGTTAAAATTAAGAAAATGATAGGTTTTTTATGTTTAGGAGCTGGTAAGTGACTTATATACTAGCTAAACATATTAGGGCCTCCATGGGCTCACTTAATTAGGATAAGAATGGTCCAACCCGTTTGTTACTAGTGTTGGACTGGTTGACACCATAGTGGAAGCCAAAGACATAACTTCTTTGTCTCCACTCCGAATCGACTTCCGTCACCCCTCACGCGTCGGTTACTTCAAGTTCTATCTAAATCTAAGGAAATTAGTCCAAATCCTTGACCTATTCATATTGGTGAAGAAAACAATATGACATCAAGATTTCTACGATAAATCTAACTTTCCAAAGTGACTTTTAGCTCCAACTACGCCTTGGCATGAGGTTTATGTTGTCCTTTTAACTTACTCTTTCCGTTGGTATCTTATTAACCATGTACGTAAAATATACACACTTACACATAATTAAGGGGACAAAGTCTCTAGACATAGGAATGACCAAAACAAGAGACAAAAGTATAATATATAAAATACTAGGGAACAATACCTCACTTAGGCCCAATAAACTCCAAATAAGGTGTCTCGTGAATGGATTAATCCATAACAAAAAATGAGACATCAATTAGGTCATTTCAAAGGAGCCCACAACCCATAGAACATAATTGTACCTTTACATATCAGTTTTATATAATTATAAAAGGGTCCTTGTTCAATCCTTAATTATAACTTATTAAGTCACACACCTGGAGAAGAGAGAAAATGTTGGAGACTAGAAGTTGGAACTCTATTGCACCACATCTACACCATTCCATCTACAGTATTCGTATATATTGTATTAGTTTATTCTCTTAAACATGATTCTAATCTTTTTACTAGTGAGTTTTATTGCTTTAGTTATGAACTAAATTCTTTATAGCTTGAGTTGCATAATTGTATAAATCTTGATTGACTATTTGATGGTTTTAGTGTTGTTTGGGATATTATAATTTAATTGAATTTCTTTTATTACTTTGTTGCAAATGAATTGATTTAATTTATGCTTTCTATAACATGGTCATTATAGATTGCCCATAGTATCTTAATTTGTCACCATGGAAGGGGGTTTAGGAACATAATTGGTTCATATTCGTTCGTTGTGTGGTAGTGATCATGACAGGCTTGTCTAGCCAGATAATCACATACTTAAGTAATTTGTAGCTGTCGAGCTATTGCATTGAATAATATCACACGAGGACTCTAGTAATAGTTAGGCAACCTTCTACTCTACCATGGAGGGAGTTAGAAAGAAGTTAGAATCCCGATTAAAAAAGAATCACCCAAAATTCACCCTCATACTAGAAACAAGCATTGCCACATTAGGGATTACTTACAACTTGAGATATATACCTCTCATCTCATTATTCGTAAGTTATTTAATTGATTTATCAGTTAATTAGTTAGTTATAATTCTTGCATATTAGTTTAGAAGAAAACCAAATAAATATTCCTATTTTATTTATGTATTTTAATTATAACAACTAAATCATTTGCACTCTTTAAGAATACGAGTTTATATTAATGGATTTAGTCCGTTTGAAGAACAATATTATTAATTACGTGTTACTTGAAGACGATCTATATGTACATGCGGGGAATGATCTATCGAGGTGTTGATTTGTTAGTTATTTTTATCACACCTAGGGAGAAGACACCATTATAGGTTGTTTTTAATTTGAAAAATATTCTTGTGATTAGTTTTATACATGTTATTATTTTCTCTCTCAAATATTTCACATAATCCTTTTCAAAACACTTGGAAAAATCTGTACCCTTATCATTCTCTAAAGCTTTAAATTCAATACTTCACTTAGAGATCATATATTTAATTTTGTTCCTTTTTAGCTCTTGAGCCTAACTTAAATGTTGCTCCAAAACACTTTTTAACCACTTCTCTAGTTGGATTCATTGCATTTTAAGCATCATATCATTCAATATACTTCACATCCTTAGGGCTAGTTTTATACAAATGATTTTTACCATATCTTTGCGTACATTGAGAGTTAGATTTTAGATTCAACTACAAAGTTTCTTAGAATTTCATTACTTACAACTTTATGAAGACAAGTTTTATATTTGATCAAATCAGCAAATACGATGGTCAAGAAACAAAATTGAAAGTCTTATCCTAGCCATAGCAAATCGTACCAAATTTAAGAAAATGTCATCCCTATGTAAGATAACATCCGTTTAAAAAGATATGGTATCGATCCACATGTGCATTAGACCCTAATCGTCTGGATTCCTCACTTAGATGCCAAAAGGGTATCCCAGTTTTGAAAGCGTCATCCCTAAATTTGACATTACGATGTCTTTCAAGTGAAATTTCATAATCTTGCTGATCAACCAGTTAGTGCCATGTGGAATATATTTGCTGTGTGACGATCATATTCATTGTTTCACAAATCGTCATCCCGATGAACGAAAACCTCATCCCACTTTTGAAAGCGTCAACATGTCTTGAAGCAAAATACACATAACCATTGGATCCTTCTTCTCTATATATAGAAGAGTTATGTGCATCTTCTTACTAACCTCTTGAGGCACAAATTTACCTTTATTTTAAATTAACACTTCAAGATAGTATCCAAGATCTTAATCCTAAATTCAATCACAACATCCAATATTAAATCATATCTACTCAACATGGAGTAAATTATCCTCATGCCTCATCTTATATGAATTTGAAGAGGATATCTAATACAAGATTCAAACTTATCTACTCAACAAAGAAGATCATCATTCTAGATTCAACTATATTTAAATCATCAAGAAGTTAACATTCACAAGCTCATTTCACATTTCCTCATAAATAATTATAATCAATTGGTTTGTAATATTACTATTCAAACAACTTAAGGGCTAGTACTCCTTCTCTACATTAGAGAATAGGAAATTGTTGGGTTATGGCTTGAAGTCCAAGATCAATAATCCAAGCAAATTTGGAGATCAGGAAAGAGATTACTTGATTGAGGTTCAAGTAATAATATATTAGGAATTCAGTAGAATTATTCCCTAAGTAAAATTCCCTATATATATGGGGCTCCATAATTTGTAATTTTTTGTATCACATTCCCTACCCAAAGGGGTTGGTATCGGGATATTTTGGGGTTGTGTAATAATCAACCAAGAGAGGTGTGAGACAAAAAATGTGAGTATGAGTGATACACTTGTTAGGAAACATAAGAGTGGTTCTTGTACAACATACATGAGGGTTGTTCTTCTTGCTTAAGGTTTTTTTATATTATAATGAAACGGTGTGAACCTCCATGGACGTAGGAAATTTTCCAAACCACGTAAATATTGTGTCTACTTTAATTTTCGTCATTACTTTCCCTGTTTCATTCAATCTATGTGTTTTTATTTCCAACAAGTAGAATTAGAGCTCATGGTGAGAGATTGGGTAAATCACATGAAAAATACAACAGGGTTGTTATGAGGACGATGATTAACGGAAAATACTAATTAAATGAGGAATGGGTCAATTAATGATCAAACAATTTTGGGTTGCATGATTTAACTCATTTTCATGGGTGTGATTGTGTATTCCATGGTGTACATGAAGCATGGTGAGTTGGAGGATCTGATTGGTTAGAATGAGATGTAGATCCAATGTTTCACAAGAATCATTCAAGTTTTGACACAAAATAAGAGTTCATGAAAGCTGAAGATCAAAGTCCCAAAGTGTAAAAGATGTATGATATGAAGATTGTCTACGAGGGAGGACTCTGGCATTTTACAAATTGAGAAAAGGTTCATATATGTTTCTATGATGATTACTATTGAGCAACGAGCATCGCATGAGTAAACTTGGAAGTGGTTCAAGTTGCTAAGAAGATTCTTGACATTTCTTACCAAGGGAGGAGTTGTTGGGTTGTGGCTTGAAGTTAAAGATCAATAATTCAAGCAAACTTGGAGACTAAGAAAGATATTACTTTATTTGAGGTTCAAGTATTAATTGTTTGGATTTAAACCAATTGTTTAGATTAATTGTTATTATAATCCTATCATGCTCTTTTGGAGAAGTGGAAAAGATTTATATTAAAGTATTAAACATATCTATCATTTCCTATTCTTTTGGAGAAGTGGAGAAGTGGAGAAGTGGAAAAGTCACTTTTTTGTGCATAAAATATCCCACAGAGGAGGAGAGATGGAAAAAATACCAGTATTAGTTATCTTACCCATCTATTATTTCGAAAAGGCCTAAAGGCTATGGAGGCCAAAGAGGAATAGGCAAAGCCCCACACGCGCGCACCACCACCACCACCACCACCCACCCGGCCCAGCGACGGCGTGGGAATGGGCCGTGGGCCGTGGGGAGTTGGGAGTTTGGAGTTGGGGAAGTCAAAAAATGAAAAATGAAACAAGTTTTCTGAAATTATTTTGGTTGAAAGTGGCTTAGTACTTATAGGATTTGTTGGCAATTCAAACCTTCCAGCCAAGAGACATAACGTTCAGCCATTGAAGACACATTAAACCAGAATATTCGTCAATCAAGACTTATCTGTTACAAACCTTGGTCAAAACGGGAATGAATCAAGGGTCATCAAAGCGTCCAGGTTTATGGTTGGAATCGTAACATATGTAACTCCAAAACGTCAGCAATAAAGAGCCATTAAATTCCCCCTACTCACCTATAAATATAGGTCCTTCTCCATTTACAAAAGACTACGAAAACTAATCAGAAAAAGAACAAAGAAAATCTTCTCTCTAAAACCTCTGTTGTATCTCGTTAGAGATAACCGGTACGCCGGAATATCTTCTTAACAACTTTATTTCGTGTGTTGTTCTTTCCGTTTCCGTGTAAGTGTTCTTCGTATTGAATATTTCATTACTGTAATAGACTAGTGTTTATAATGTTATCGTATTTCTATTTATGTAATAGTTAATCAAAATTGTTTTTCTGGATTTCCATTTCTTGTTGTAAAACGGTGACTTCCATTCTTTACTCACAATTTAAAAAGATATTTACTTTTATCACCGTTTTCTGAAATGGATTTTCCTATCTCGGCTGTTACTTCATCATATTGAACGCAAAGCCACTTCTCGACGTGAATAATTGGAGCCCCTTAATGGTTCCAACTACAAGCGTTGGGCACAAAAGATTATGATCTGTATTGAACAGTATGATATCGACTTTGCTATAGTCGAGGCTCCTCCACTTATGGTGGACAATGTAGCTCCTACTGAACAAGAACAGGCTAGACATCTTGCCCTCGAAGCCAAGTTCAAAAGAGCTAATACCATGGCTCGGGGTTGGATGTTAAACAATGTATCGAATCCCATTTTTGATCTTCTTGCTAAAGAAAAATCGGCAAAGGTCATATGGGATACTCTTGAGAAGAAGTATGGGGCTGATGATTCCGGTGAAAATGAATATGTCACCGGTAATTGGTACTACTTTACCTTGTCTGATCAGAAACCAATGACTGAACAACTTCATGTGTATGAAAACCTATGCGCGGAGGTAACCGCCGAAGGCATGAAGATGTGTGAAGTTTTCCAAGACAACATCTTGCTTGAGAAATTTCCCCCATCATGGAGTGAATGCCGTAACCACCTCAAACACAAAAAGAAGGAAATAACCCTCTAAGAGCTCATCAGCCACATGCAAGTCGAAGAAGCTAATCGTCTCAAGGATAAGTCTCTTTCTTTCCCTCCTCATTCCTCGAAGGCTAACCTTTTCAAAAGTTCTGGGCATGGTAACAAGGACAGGTTCGAAGGTAATGGAAAACATCAAGGCGCTAACAATTCCAAATCCGTGAAGAACAGGAACCGCAACAACTCCAACAAACAAAACGGAAGGTTTAAAACCTCTGGTAAAATTCAGAAACCTAAGGGTGCTGGTCATTGTTGTGGTAAAGAAGGACATAGGGCTTTTGAATGTCCTCTTAGAGTTATTCCTGATCCAAAACCTGCTGCAAACCTAACTGAAACCGAAGAGATAATTGCCGCGGTAATGGTTGAGTTTACTTGGTGGAAAACAAAAGCGAGTGGATCTTTGACACTGGGCTTCACGACACTTCTGTGCAAACAAAGCCCTGTTCAAAATTTTTGAGGAATCAACCAATGGTGAATGCGTGTACCTGGGTGACTCATCCACTACTACAGTCCTCGTAAAAGGACAGGTTACCCTCAAACTCACTTCTGGTAAGATCTTTGAGTTAAACGACGTTCTCTTTGTGCTCTCGCTCCGTAGGAACTTGGTTTCCGGATATCTTCTTAATAAAGTGGGACTTAAACTAGTTTTCGAGGGGGAAAAACAATTATTACCAAAAAAACGAGTTTGTGGGAAAAGGGTATTTACATAATGGTTTGTTTGTCTTAAATACTGTAACCCATGACTAGTACTAAAGTGATGAGTATGTGGGGAAGGGGTTTTTCTTTTTCAAATAAGGGTTTGTGTGATTGAACCTTGTAACCTCTAATAAGGACATTTTTAATTCTGTTTATCTATTTGAATGTTTAGATGTGTGGAATGGTAGATTAGGCTATCTTTCTTTTCTCTTCTATTAAAAGGATAAAAAATCCCTTGGACTAATAAGGTCGATGACTTTATATATTATATGATATGTGTAGAGTCCAAACATGTGGGAATACGACCCTTTAATATGAAAACCTCGAGAATTCTAAACTAACAGGATTAGTACATTCTAACCTAAATACTCTTATAAATTCCGCTAGTAAAGGAGAAAACCCATACTATTTAACCTTAATAGATAACTATGTTAGGTTTATGAGAGTATACCTCCTATACTAAAAGTGAAACGGAACATGTGTTTATAAATATATATCCGAGGTTGAAACCCAACTACTTTGCTGAATCAAAAGACTTAGGGCACGAATGTTATTATAAATTCCTTATAATGACATTAACGGAATTATCGACGAAGTTAGTGCCTTACACACCTCTACTTGATGACATAGCTGAAGGCTATGATAATCGGTTCTGACCCACTAACTCAAATGTGGAGGTGATCAGTAAAGGTTACCCGAGTTCTAAGTACGATCACTATTGGACCAAATACAATAGAATCAATAGTCATGCGATATGACACGAATGTATAAACCGTCTTAATGAATTTATAGCCACTCGTGGTGGTCCTATTGTGGAGGACTTGATGAATTCACTTATAAGGCGTATCATTCTATGAAGAACACGAGGATGAGTATTCAACTCATAATGTTTCATAGCCAACATATGGTGGTCCTTTAGATAAGGACTTGATGAGTTCATAGTCAAAATTGAGACTCAACATTCATGATAGAGTGTCAAGGAGACGTCCTTAAACAACTCTCAAAATGAATAAATCCACCAAGTTCATAGCCCGCAAGGGGTGGTCCTTAGAGAAGGACTTGATGAACTAACGTAAGGGTGATGTTCTAGGGAACTATAACTTTCAGTATGGTAGAGTATGTGCTGTGAGGGTCTCAATCGAAAACCGTTAAGTTCAAGAGTAAGTTCACTTAAACGGAATTCGGTGGTTGTCTCACTTTACTACGTGACAATTCAAATCGAAAGATATTGGCACTTAAGTACAATTCACCCAAATACTGGCAGTTATGAAAACCTATTCACCTTCTTTCTTATAGACCATGAGTGGGGGATTGTTAGGATTTAAACAAATTATTTAGATTAATTGTTATTATAATCCGATCATGCTCTTTTGGAGAAGTGAAAATGATTTAGATTAAAGTATTAAACATATATATCATTTCCTATTCTTTTGGGAAGTGGAAAAGTCACTTTTTTGTGCATAAAATATCCCACATAGGAGGAGAGATGGAAAAAATACTAGTAAAAATTATCTTATCCATTTATTATTTCCAAAAGGCCTTAAGTCTATGGAGGTAAAAAAGGAATAGGAAAAGCCCCACACGCGCGCACCACCACCACCACCACCCGCCTGGCCCGGCGACGGCGATGGCGTGGGCGTAGGTCGTGGGTAGTGGGCTCGTGGGGGAGTTTGGGGATTCAAAAAATGAAAAACGTTTTCTGAAATGATTCCGGTAGAAAATGGCTAGTACTGATAGGATTCGTTGGCAATTCAAACCTTCCAGCCAAGAGACATAACGTTCAACCATTGAAGACACATAAATCCAGAATATTCCTCAATCAAGACTCAGCTATTATAAACCTTGGTCGAAACGAGAATGAATCAAGGGTCATCAAAGCGTCCAGGTTCATGGTTGGAATTGTAACATATGTAACTCTAAAACGTCAACAATAAAGAGCCATTAAATTCCATTTAATGTGACGAGTCTAAAGAGCCCCTTACTCACCTATAAATATAGGTCCTTCTTCATTTGCAAAAGACTACAAAAACTAATCAGAAAGAGAACAAAGAAATACTTCTCTCTAAAACCTCTGTTGTAGTAATATCGTTAGAGATAACCGGTACGCCGGAATATCTTTTTAACAACTTTATTTCGTGTGTTGTTCTTTCCATTTCCGTGTAAGTGTTTTTCGTATTGAATATTCATTACTGTAATAGACTAGTTTTCTATTGTAATCGCATTTCTATTTTTTGTAATAGTTAATCGAAATTGTTTTTTCTGGATTACCATTTTATTGTTTTAAAACAGCGACTTCCATATTTTACTCACAATTAATATATTAAAAAATCATTAGAATTATCTTTTAAGTAATTTTTTCTATATATATGGGTCTTCATAGTTTGTAGCTTTTTGTATCATATTATCTACCCACAAGGGGTTTGGATGGGGTATGTCCCGCGGTTGTGTGATAATCAACCAAGACAGGTTAAGACAAACAAAGTGAGTGAGAGTGATACACTTGTGAGAAAACATTAAAGTTGTTTTTGTAGAACATACAAGAGGGTTTCTATTCTTATCCAAGGTTTTCTATATGACTGTGAAACAGAGTGCATCTCCGTGGACGGAAATTTGTCAAACCAAATCTTGTGTCTCATTTATCTTCGATAATTTCTTTCTTTGTTTTATTCAATCTATGTGTTTTTCTTCCAAACATACATTATATGTTACGAATTATCCTTGTAAAAGTCTAAATGGTTATGACTTAAACTGTAAAAGTTCCACGGATTGTGACTTAACCTTTGAAAGTCTTAGTAGAACAGTTGTAGTTTATTCCTAAAAAAACCTCCTTTAATCAGTTTGTTTCGCCCCCGTAAGAGATACCGAGGAGGTTAGTGGAGAAGTTTGAAAATCTTAAGGTGGCTTCCTTAGGTATTGGATGTAGGTAAACCAAACCACTTCACGTGATTGAATTTGTTCTTCATCTTATATTTTACATACACTTGCATTACATTCTTTACATTTTTTTATCTATCTAACCTTTATTGGGCTTAGTTTTCTTTCTACTAGAAGTAAGCCTTAAAGGAAAATCACCACACTTAGGTGTGTTTCTTTGACCTAAAAATTAGATTGATTAACTTAACTTAGTTATATTATCTAGATAAACCCCTTAGTTTCATGTCTTACTTATCCTCCATAAAGACTAGGTACAGTCACCTCCTAATACACATAAGTCTTTGCTTTCACACTTAACAAACTCTTTAGACTATCGTCTAGTATCCTTGCTTAAGAGTTTGTCATTTATCTTGTTTTAGGATCCCTTACATTTTTACCGAGGCATAGATTATATTACTATCCTATTCACCCCATCTAGGTTTAACAAGTGGTATCACTTTCAACAAGAGAAAGGTCACTCATGAAATTCTAAGATTGTTTGTAGTTCATGAATTTAAAGATTTTAAACACATAGAAAATATGATATAAAATATGTAAAAACATTGTGATACAAAGATGAAAGGTCAAATTTATTATGTGATTATCATTCGAATATGATTTCAACATGAACTTTATTTCGAATATTCATTTAAGAACGTTTGTAGTTTAACACATTTACTAATATAAAACACATAACAAGTGAACATTATATAAGGATGTTTGGAGTCACTAACTCGATTCATAATGTGAACCAAGTTTATTTTATTTGTTTAAAGTGTGGGTCATATAATGAAGCACCCCTCCAAACATAATGATGATTTTTGGGGGTAGATGTGTAAGATATTTATTATAATTTTCTATCTTTGAATATTTTTTTTTTTTTTTTTTTTTGATGACGAGGGTTCCCGGGCTTACACCCGACTAGTCCCCCGGGAGATATGACTGCCTCCCCAACCATACCTCCAGGTAATCAGAACTAGGTTGCCCATGTTCTGGGGAGGGTTTCGCACCTTGGAAACTTTCCAAACATAATAACTTTCTTCCACCTGCGGGATTCGAACCATGTGCCTCTCACTTGAGAGAACTTTCCAAACTTTTAATAACTTTCTGCCGCCTGCGGGATTCGAACCATGTACCTCTCACTTGAGAGAACTTTCCAAACTTCAATAACTTTCTGCCGCCTGCGGGATTCGAACCATGTACCTCTCACTTGAGAGAACTTTCCAAACTTTAATAACTTTCTGCCGCCTGCGGGATTCGAACCAGGTACCTCTCACTTGAGAGAACACTCTAAACTTTGATAACTTTCTGCCGCCTGCGGGATTCGAACCCTGTACCTCTCACTTGAGAGACAGAGCCCTGGCCAGATGAGCTAGCTCACCTGGTTTCTTTGAATATTTAAGGGAGGTATTACGTGTAATATTATAATATATTAGAACGATAATTATAACATTATAAATTTTTTTTAATTATTAAAAAAATATAAAGAATATTATAACATTACAAAACCACATGTTTTTTTGGATAACGTAGGTGGTTCGAGACAGCTTGCAGGTACCTTGACTAATTCCTTAGAGAACACACATGCCTCCCCATGCATACCCCCGAGTTAAATTAAAACTAGTTTGACCATGTATATGGAGAGATTTTAACCTTGTACTTCTCATTTGCACCATTAAAGAGTAGAAGAAGTAACCATGGTTTGGCCATTGGAGCTAAACCAACTGGCTCACAAAATCACATGTTGTGCACATGTGACTCCAAAACTAAATTCTTAGTAGACAAAATGGATAGTTTGAAACCATTTTAATAATATATTGACCATTTTGGAACAATATTTAACTAATTAATCAAAATATAAATATTCAAATAGTTACATGAACCCTAAAATATTAAGCCTAATATATATATTTTCAATGTTTTTATTTTCAACATAATTAATTTTCTTTCATTAACTTTTTCTAGTTATAAAACGTATTCTTATTATTAGCATATACTTTTTTATGTAAAATTGTTGTGTTATCATGTTTACCCTCACGACTATTATATTAAGGTATTCAGATGCTTCTGTTTATTATTTCACACTGTTATGATTTGTGAGGTTTCATATTTATAATTACTTCATCATATACTCTAACATGAACTTATATAATTAGATTGGATATCTAATTTTCTTTTGTTTGAAAGGAAATACATTTCGTTGACTACACTTAGCTACAGTTTGTTGGACAATGAAATAAGCAAACAAGTTTTTACATCCAACAATTATCTAGTTCATGGCAGCAACACCATCTACTCCTGTCATATGTTGATTTTTTTTTTGCACATCTATCGAGTGAGAGACCATTTATCTCATATTTTGATTTAAAGTCCACAAAATTCTCTCATACATTTTTGGCGAAGGACCATTGTGTCCTCTTTAGTCTTACTGTCAATTATGCATGAAGAGCGCAAAAAATCTAGTGAAAAGGTAAAAGTGCAAAGAGACTGGCAAAATATATAGTGGAAAGGGTTAAAAACTTATTTGTTCTCATGGTGATTTACTATCAAGTTGAGACTGAAAAAATAATCTAATGCCTTGAGAAAAAAGTCAAATGATTTTATCTTATATAGCCTTTTGAATTTATTATTTTTGAACTTTTCATTATTTGTATTTATGATTTTTCATAATTGACTAATATCGATAATATGTTCTTCATTTTGATTAATTTTATCATAAATTATAATAACAATATACAACATATCAACGTCATACAGTACCTTGATAATGTATTAATATCTTCCACACTTAACTTATGATTTAGAGCTAAGGTACAATTTAGTATGTACAAATACCATTAGACAATATATTTAAGAACGTCATCATGCACAAGTATAAACACACAATGTATATAATGCGTATATATAATTTAGAAACACAATATACATCAGGTGTATCCATAATTTTGTTATGTGTCATCGATGTACTACTACAAGTGCAAAAGGTACGACAAGAAAATAGAAAAGGATCATTCACAAAATAGACCCTTAATTATTTATTATTGATTTTGGAAATTGAATTTAAAATGACTTAAACTAACTATTTTATTTTGCAACAATTGACTTTAACAAAATTTTGCTATACTATTATTGATCTTGTAAGATTGACTAACAAAGACAAATGGTATAAATTATTAGGTCAAATACATTTGAAATGTTTTGATGAGAATTGACTTATACTTCAAGATTATTTAGAGAATTATTACAAATATAAAAATATATTATTAATGTGTCATTAAAATATCATGATTTCAAAAGATGGATTGTATAACTCATATGAAAATGTATCAAGGATGTAAATACCCATAATGTTTTTTTTTTCCAGGTAATACAAAGTACTAATGTTTATTATACATTAGAGTGAGAAAATTGGTTGCTCCAAAGATGGTATAATCTTTCCATTGCGGAAGATTTATATCACGCCTGGTACACTTAGCGAGAGTATCAGCAGCGGTGTTAAAAGAACAGTTTAAGTGAACGACCCTCCAATTCGGGAAAAGGGCCAACCAGCTCTTCATTTCGGCGACGATTGGTGAAACCTGCCAACGAAGACCTGAATCTTTAAAGATACCTTGAACAACTCTAAAGTTGTCGGAGTAGAAAGACGAACTCCGAATATTAAGACTGCCCGCTAGCCTCATGGCCATAAGGACAACCCAGCATTCTCCCTCCAAAGCACTTCTGACCAAGCCTTTCCGAGCTATCTTGTGTTGTATAATGCCTTCTTTATTGACTCCAAGACTAGCAATACCGGATGGCTCCCATTCCTTATTGAAAGAAGCATCGCAAAGCCATGTAAAATCCGAATTATCTACAAGAAGGGGGTTATCATGTTTATCTTTTGGAACTTCCTTATCATGATAAGAAGCATCAACTCCCACGCTTTTCTTGCCAAAAAGGCTTTTGATTGTGTTTTTGACATTGAGATTAATTTTATATATATTCCATTCCTTATTCTCATAGAAGCCTTTCATTTTCTCTTTCCATATATTCCACAATGTTAAAAGAATATAAGCCGTAATTTCTCTTTTATCCCATCTGTTTTTTGTGAAATCATCAATTGTGGATAATAACCAATTTCTAATGTAATCATCGTTGTTTAGATCACTTTTGATTTGCATGACTGAGTTTGCCCAGACTGAGATACTATAAGGGAATCGTAGGAAGAAGTGTTCAATATCCCCCGTTTGGTGTTCACACCATTCACAACATGAGTTTGGTGCACATTTCCTAGCAAATAAGTTCTTCTTAGTCGGTATAGCGCTATTACAGATCCTCCATCCAAAATTTCTACCCTTAGAAGGAACATTTGATTTCCATATCGTATCACATAGTTTTGGGTCATGAAGTTCACCAGCAGACGATGTTTCAGCTTCATTTGAAGACTCTATATTACTGAGAGTATGGTAGCCTGATCTTGTAGAGTAAATTCCATCCTTAGTGGCCGGCCAAATTAATTTATCATCATCTTTAATATTCATGATAGGGATTTTAAGAATGTCACTGACTATGTTCAGATGGAATAATTCACGCAATTTAATCATATCCCAACCATTAAAAGAATCGTTGAATAACTGAGTTACCTTGTCCAAAGTGCAACCCAAAGGCTTTTCAAGCTTGATGTTGTTGTCGATCCATTTATGTTCCCATATATTAGTACTTAAACCGTTTCCAATTTGCCATATCGAATGCTGCTTAATGAACTGAATGCCTTTAAAAATACTTGCCCAGCTCCATGATCTATTCTTAGCAAGTTTGCAATCAAATAGCCTTGAATTAGATGAATACATCCATTTAAGTACCTTGGCCACCAAAGAGTTAGGCTTGTTGATAATCCTCCATGCTTGGTTTGCTAGAAGTGCGATATTCATTTTTTGAAAGTCTCTGAATCCAATACCCCCCATTTTCTTGGACTTGGATATTTTCCTCCATGAAACCCAATGTATTCTCTTTTTATGATTAAGATCCCACCAAAAGTTAGCGATTATACTTGAATGTTTCTTACATAGGGTTTTATGAAATTCGAATATAGACATAGCATAATTGGGAATGGCATGAAGTACAGCTTTGATAAGAACTTCTTTGCCCCCGTCAGATAAAAGGTTTGAAACCCAACTAGCCGATTTAGCCAAAAGGCGGTCTTTAATGTAATTAAGATTATCAGATTTGGCTCTCTTCAGAGAGAAAGGTATTCCCAAGTATTTACCAAAAGAGCTAGTTTTGGAAATGTTAAGAAACCTGGCAGTAGTGTCACAAAGCTCCTCCGGTGTTCCTTTGCTAAAAATAATTGAAGATTTATGAAAGTTTATCCTTTGACCCGAAACTTGACAATATTCCGACATAATATCCTTAAAAGTACTGATTTCCCGGTCGTTCAAATTAATGAAAAATAGCGCATCATCAGCAAAAAGGAGATGAGTTAACTTTGGGCAATTTCTTGCAATAGTAATTCCTTTGATATTATCTTCTCTGCAATGGAAATTAATTAGACTGATAAGACTTTCAGTGAGGAGAGAGAATAGCAGTGGAGAAAGCGGATCCCCTTATCTTATCCCTTGAGATGGCATAAATTTATCCAATCGTTGACCATTCACCTTGATTTGAAAAGATACCGAGGATATACAATTATAAATCCAATCCGTCCATTTCTCGCAGAAACCCAAGCTTCTAACAGTATTGATAAGAAAGGTCCAATTTACTTGATCATACGCTTTAGCCATATCAATTTTAATAGCTGCATAGTTCTTACTAGATTTCCTTTTGTTTTTCAAGAAAAAGGAGACTTCTTGAGCTATTAAAATATTATCTTGGATACTCCGTCCCTTGATAAAAGCAGTGGGTAGGCGAAATGATATCGTCCATTAACGGTTGAAGTCTGCGGGCCAGGATTTTGGCAATAATTTATAACTAAAGTTTATGCATGCAATCGGCCTATAATCCGTTATTGTTTCCTGGCAATCACCTTTTGGTATAAGGGAAATAAGCGTATCATTAATTCCATGGAGAGGTGAATTATTATTGAATAAATTTAGAACCATATTAAATAGATCATTCTTGAGAATGTCCCAATATTCTTTGTAAAAGTTACCCAGAAGGCCATCAGGTCCTGGAGTTTTAGAGCCCGACATACTGAAAACAGCTCTTTTAACCTCTTCTATATCCGGAGTTCTTGTAAGCGTGTCATTCATTAAGGAAGTAATTTTGCAAGGAATATTTTACAAAACTTCTTCCAGAGAACTGGCTTCTTTAGCTGAAAATAGATTAATATAAAAGTCTTTAATGATATTATTAATCTCTTCGGCATCATCGGTCCAGGAACCATCCGTCTTTTTTAAGCAAGAAATTCTATTAATTTTCCTTCTATGTAAGGTTTTTGCAAAAAAAAAAAACTAGTATTTTTATCTCCTTTCTTAATATTTATATCTCGAGCTTTATCTGCCCAAAACGCCTCCTCTTGTTTCCAAGCTTCCTCGAGCTTACCATAGATTTTCTCTCTTCGGTCCAATTTTCATCCGAAGCCACATCATTTTGTAAATCCGTTAATTCTTTTTGATACTCATTAATAAGTTTTCTTGAATTGCGAAAAGCATCTTTACTCCATCCCGCAAGAGCTGCACAAGTGGAATCTCTCTTTTCACAAAAATCTTTTATGCTCCCAATATTACGAAAGCTTCAACAAGATTTGCTAATAATCTCTTTACATTGTTCATTTTCCATCCATCTCGATTCAAACATGAAATATTTATTATATTTTGATAAGGTAGAGTCTTCCGTAATAATAAGAGGGGAATGATCGGATTCGATAGCCGGAGGGACTTGGAGAGAGAAATTAGGGAAAAGATTACACCATGAAGTAGTTGCAAGACCCCTATCAAGTCTTTCTTTAATCATATCATCACCTTTACGCTTATTAGACCATGTGTAAAAGCATCCATTGCTCGGTAAGTCAATTAAACCATTATTGTTAATGAATTCATTAAATTTAATAATTTTCGCGAAGTTAGCTTCTTTTTTACCTAATTTTTCGGATGATAACGAGATATCATAAAATCACCGATAAAAAGAGTAGGTAAATCAACCTTAGCATTCCAAGATGTAAGTTTCTCCCAAAGTTTTGTTCTTTCATTGTCATTATTGGGCGCATATACACAAACAAGGTACCATGAAAGTAGATTAGATTCATCAATTCTTGCAATAACAAAAGATGGCGAAGAGTTTATAATCCTAAGCTTGACCGACATAAACGTTCTTCCTTTGGGTTCCACCGCATGAAAGTTATTGAAAGCACTAAAGTGATTACAAGACTTGACACTTAAACCTCTAACCTTAGACTCGAGCAAACAAGTAATAGAAATACGGAATTTAGAAGTAAGGGACTTAAACATTTTCTTTGTCGTGGGTGCCCTCACCCCCCGACAATTCCAAACAAGAAGATTATCCATTAAACCCGGCCTTTGTAGGGGATAGACCGCCATCCACCAGCAAATTATGAGGACGAACTTCCGTCACGGGAAAGCCCCGGGTACTTGTCGCCTCGAATGAACTAGAATCTTCACTTTACTCGTTGTCAAAATGACCATCACACTCCACACCCTTACAAAAATAGCGTTTTCCATCTTCATTGTTAGGACAAGAAATACCACCTTCCCCTTTAGTGTGTTCCCAGTTGGACTTGAAAACTTGCTCCTTCACATCATAAAAAACTCGCGTAAAGTTCATCGATAAATGATTGCATATCATGAAGTCTTTTCTCCATCGCATTAAAGTCATTTTCAGTTAATTTTTGCACTTTATTTGGCCTCCCCATTTGAATAGGAGCAGGCGCCTCTTTACGTTTAAGATCAGCAGGCCACAAGAACTTCTCCTTTGGGTTGTATACTCGCATTCTCGGGGTTAATTTATATCCTGTATCAGTAGCTTCAGCAGGTCTCAAATGCTGACTAATATGAATTGATTGGGAGTTTAGGGACTCCTCAGAAGGCTCGAATTGTTCATCATCGAAGTTGTCGTTCACCATTACAGCTTTCCCTTTGATATTACGTTGTAAAACTTCGTTGTCAACATGCTGCTTTCCATAGTTAAAACCAGTAAGATTCGAGGAATCAATAACCACCTGTGAACTGATTGTCCCTTTGTAATTTCCTTCATTGTGTTGATTATAATAAGCAGGGTTCACAACAACATTCGCGTAAGGATCATGATAAAATAAGTCTCTCGCTTGAACAGTGTCGTTAGTAAACCTCCTATACATGTCACCAACAACCACTTGTCTAGCGTTGAGGACCTCGTTGATGGTTTGATTGTTTACGATGATGCTCATGCCCACATCTCCAAGTTCTTCACAATTTTTTTTAAAGATAGCAGGATAATTCTTTTCTGAGAGCTCAACAGGACCATCAAAAGTACCAATCTTGTTGTATATATTTTCCATAATATCCGAGTTTTCTCGCTTACGTTTAGTTGATTCACTTTCATTCTTCTTGTCGTCACCCTTCTTCTCAACTAAGTTTCCAGCATTGGGTAGAGCAATTGAACCAAATTGAATGTTGGACATTAGCGCATTATTACCTGGGTTATGGCCGCCATTACTGTCATCTTCATCACCATCTTGCCTACGGAATGGAAAAAAACGAATAATCTCATGGAAGTTTCCCCACTCGTCTCTCTTTCTTAAAACATGATACACAGAGTATTCGTTTCTGATCACCATCTCCTTAGTCCAGTTGAAAAAACGAGCCGCATCGTCATTCCAGCGAGGACGAACCATAGCAGTATAACATGAAGTCTTATTATGCCCCAATCTCCCACAGTTGAAACAAAAAACTCCAATACTTTTGTAGGTAAAACTGACCCACGCTAGACCATCAAGTTGTTGAATGTATACCCCTATTTTGATTGGCTCAGAGGTATCAAAATTTGCTCTGAATCTGATGAAAGAGAGTTCATCATTATCAGCCACCGGGTAATTTACTTCGCATGCTTCTCCAATGAAAGAACCAAAAGCTTCAATGACGCCTAAGTTGTTCTGTATTCCAGCGAGACCATAAACATGTACCCAAACTGATGAAGTATTTTAAATCCAGATCAGTGAGTTTATCGTTGGAGTTGCATTTGATTATAATTACGTGCATATCATTGACGAGGCATGGACGAATAAAGAAGAGACGTTCAACTTCCTCCTCTTTGTCGAGAGTTATTTTAAAGATGTTGGCTTGAACTTCTTCAAAGATTATTCTCCCTTTAATGCCCCAGGAATCTAGGACTACCTTTCTGAAAACCCCAAAATTGATGATCCTGTCAGAAACAATTTGTGCAATAAAGATGAACTCAGTTTTGTTTGGCTTAATGGAGGCAGTTTTGGTGGTAAGTGAAAGTGATTCCATCTTTAGGATATTATCATTTTTGGTGCTGGCAAGGGGAAGGAAATGATTAGCTCTTGAGGCCATTATGAGGTTGAGAATGTTGGTTGAATAGCCGAGAATAAAGCGTGGTGTTAATGTCCTTACTGTAGTGAAGTTAATAATATATAGTATTGAAGAACTACTCCTTAACTGATAAGAAAACCCAGAAAAATAGTAGAAGAAGGGTGCCACTGTATACATAGATGACACTTGTCGCCAACTGAGATAGTCAGAGTAGATATACACGCCAATTTCCTGAGGGAGGTGAATAGGTATAGTAGCTTCCATCACGTGCAAAATTTTCTTCTTGTAAATGAGATTTTTTGTTTTGTTCAATAAGTTATAGCAGCACGATAACTTTTTGTATTGGGTTAAATATATATCCGATAATCTGAAGCACCAATCGGGTTCAAACAATATCTCAATATTTGGTAAAATAAGATACTTAGCCGTCAAGTGTAGAATCTCAATGTAGATGAGTGAATAAGCCTGCTCTTTACATCAGACGAAGGCTAACTTTTTGAAGAAAATAACACTCAGAGAAAGGATAAAGAATAAACAGCCAATCTATTGGGATTGCTCAGTTACCAAAAGGATTTGGAACAGATGCCTGAGTACTCAAGGGGTTAAAACCATTAACATGGATTGGAAAACCCTTATGGATTGGTTCATAGCTCACCACGCCTCTGACACCATCTTGAAGACTCTTCTATCGGTAGCTGTATATGTGATATGGATCGAGAGAAATAATAGAGTGTTCAATAACGAGATAAAATCGGAGGAGACAATCTTTGAGAATATCTCAGTAGCGTTCCGAGAGAATCTAACAAGGGTTCAGAGGGGCAAAGTAAAAAGAGAAGTGGAAGATACGATGATGCGGTGGAGTAAGTGAAGAGTTGTAGTGAAAGTACGATGTACTTTCTAGTGGACTAGATTGTGTTTTTGTCTCATTATGTTTTTTTTATTGTAATTGGTCTAGATGGCCCATTAAGAGTAAAGACCCATTAGAGTTATTATATTTTCTTGTAATAGCCCAATAGGTCCATGTATTCTGAAAAGTTTGATGAAATAAAATAGCTACTTGCCGAGCAAAAAAAAAGAAAAAAAGAAGATTGGACATGATTTTCCTTTTTCCTAAATAGTCTTGCTTAATATTGTGCCTAAAATCTCGATTGAGAATATTAAGGAGGGGATCATGTGTAGAATAAAATAACAAATAGGTGTATATTTTGGTAGGCTCAGCAATAGGTAAGTATATCAGCACGAAATCAAAATAATTTAGTATATGCTTTTGTTGTAGTCCGTATTAATGAACTTTCCTTTGCTTATTACATCGTCTTTATTCACGCACCCAATGATTTCAAACTTAGATTGGATACTTGGAAACAAATAACGAAATGGGGAGAAACATTCAAGGACCCATGGACTATCATTGGGGATTTTAATGAAATTCTCAACATTTCAGAAAAAAAAAGCAAAAACAAAGCCAATATTGAACATATCAATGTTTTTAGAAATTTTACTGTTAATAACTCTCTAGCAGAAATCAAATCTAATGGATGTTTTTTTACATGGTCTAACAGGATAGAAGGCGAGAAGAACGTTAAAACAAGAATAGACAGAGGACTAGCAACCTTTGAGTGGTTTAAAAGATTCCCGAGATCAGAAATCTTCATACCTCCGGCTATCGGGTCGGATCACTCCCCTTTAATTCTTCATTTCGATAATAATATGAGCATTAAAGAAAGATACTTTAAATTTGAAACCAGATGGCTGGATGATGAAAAATGTAAGCAAATAATTGAAAAAAGTTGGCCTATTCCAAAAAATAATAGCCCCATACCTAAATTTATAGATAAAAGAGAGTACACAAAGAAGAAACTTAGTCTATGGAGCTCAAAGACCTTCAAAAACCATGAACTCAATATTAAGAAGCTCCAGGATAAACTAACTAGTCTTATCAACAATACGAAAAGGGACACGTCTATAGAAGAGTTAGAAGTTAAAGAGGAGATAAGGAAAGAATATGAGAAGGAAGAGAAATATTGGAGTGATAGAGCTAGACAGAATTGGCTAGTATACGGAGATAAAAATACCAAGTTCTTTCACATGGCCACTATTAAAAGAAGAAGACTGAATAAAATAACAAGAATTAAAGATACAGACGACAATTGGATTGATAATCCAGATACTATCAAAAACAGTTTCCAAGACTTTTACAAAAACTTGTTTAGTGAAGTAGGAGGGGAGGAGAAAGAAATGGAAAAGGCAATAGAATTTATTAAACCTAAACTTAGCCCAGAAATGAACGATGAATTGACAAAAAGACCTAGTATAGAAGAAATCGAAAAAGCAGTGTCTGAACTATCGGCTTCCAAAGCTCCAGGTCCAGATGGACTTAATGGCAAATTTTACAAAGAATTCTGGGACATTATCAAGGATGAAGTTATTGAAGTAATCATTGACTTCTTTGAAAACAATCGATCTGTTGAAACCATAAATGATACACTTATAACCCTCATTCCGAAAGGAGAAACTCAAGAACTATTAGGGGACTTTAGACCTATCTCATGTGTTAACTTTATTTACAAGATCATTACAAAGATTCTCTCGAACAGATTAAGAGAAACCATGGATTTTATCATTTCACCCACTCAATCCGCTTTTATCAAAGGTCGAGCCATTCAAGACAACATTATTATTGCACAAGAAATTTCTTTCTTCATGAGCAGGAAAAGGAAAGACAAGAAAAACCTAGCGGCAATTAAAATTGATATGGCGAAGGCGTATGATCAGGTTAGATGGACTTTTCTCTTTAGAGTTTTACAAAAATTAGGATTTTGTGATAAATGGATAAATTGGATGAAAAATTGCATCACCTCGGTATCTTTTTTTATCAACATTAATGGGGAGAGACTGGAGAAATTTAAATCTGGAAGAGGTCTTAGACAAGGTGACCCTCTCTCCCCTTTTCTTTTCTCTATTATGACTGAAGCTCTTATTAGTTTAGTTGATAATTTTGTTCAGAATAGTTGGATAAGTGGTATAAGAATTAACAGAAACTGCCCGATGATTTCGCACCTTTTGTTCGCAGACGACTCACTTTTTTTCATTGATTTAGATAATACTGATATCGATTCATTTAGGAAATGTCTGGATATATACTGCAAAGGGTCGGGTCAAAGAATTAATTTTAATAAATCAGCTGTCATTTTTAGCAAAGAAACAACAGATGAAATCAAAGAACTGGTAACGGGGAAATTGGAAATGAAGGAAACTGAAGATTTGGGTAAATACCTTGGGATCCCATTATGTCATAAGAGATCGAAGGTCGAATCACTTGAATGGATAGCACAGAGAGTTTTCAAAAATACGGAAGGTTGGAAAGCTAAACTCTTATCAGAAGGAGGGAAAGAAGTACTGATTAAAGCTATCTTGCAAGCAATACCTAACTACTATATGTCTATTTTTGCGTTTCCCATTAAATTTTGTAATAAACTTACATCAGCAATATCTAACTTCTGGTGGAATTCAGGTGAAAGAAATAGAATACATTGGGTTGCTTGGGAAAAAATGGCGATCAATAAACTAATAGGAGGACTTGGCTTTAAAGATTTTAAGAAAATGAATACGGTTCTGTTAGCTGCCCAAGCCTGGAGATTAATGCACAATCCAAATAACTTGGCAACGAAACTTCTCAAAGGTATTTATTTTAATAAATCAAATTTTTTATCCTGTAAAGTAAGACAAAGTAGGACATGGAGTTGGGCTAGTATTATGGAAGGAAGAGATTTCATTAAGAAGCACGGTCTAAAAATAATAGGAAACGGGGAAGACACTAATATATGGAATGATAAATGGATTGATACGGAATGGGAACTAGAAAAACCAAAGGGATCTAAATATACGAAGGTAAGCGAGTTAATGAAAGATAACAGAAGCGAATGGGACCAAGAAATTTTAGATAATCTTTTTCCAGAGCCAATAATTCATATTATAAAGAAGACAAAAATTAATGGAAAGGATACTAAAGATAGATTCATCTGGCCTTACTCAAAAGATGGAAAATACGATACAAAAACAGGTTATGAAGTCATGGTAGAAGACCTTAACAAAAAAAAGCATCTTCCACCTTAGCAAAATCTATCCAAGAATCAAAAATCTGAAAGACAATTTGGAAATCTAATATCCCAAAGAAGATTAAACTATTTATGTGGATAATCGTCAACAATGCTATACCGACAAGGGTTAATCTAAAAAAGAGGAAATGTGCAGATGATACAAATTGTCTATGGTGCAATAAACAAAAAGAGGATATCGAACACCTGCTGTTACAGTGTAATATGTGCAAAGACATTTGGGCAGGTTCGTTTCTCCAAATAAAAATACAGGATGATTTGGAGGACAAGTTCGAGGATTGGTTCCTAAAAACAATTAAATCGTTTACTAAGGGTGGGTGGGAGAAAAGGGTAGTCACAGACTTTCTTATGATTAATTTGTGGAATATTTGGAAAGCTAAGATGAAGGGTATTCATGAAGGCATCGCAGTGAATGGAATTGGGGTCAACATGGCATCAACAAAACTCATGCAGGAAATTCATGGAATAAACTGGATCAAAGAAGGATATAAGGGCTTAAATACAAAACAAGAACAACAACAAGGAAGAAATAATGAAAGAACGGGAGAAGAAATGAATATTTTCTGTGATGCTTCTTTCTCTAACAAATGGGAACCCACTGGAATCGCAATCATATGTAAACAAACGGGGAATAATCCTAGTATTAAATTCAGCCGGAGCTTAAATTGCAACTCAGCGGTAGAGGGAGAAGCTGAAGCTATTCTCACAGCAACACACATCGGTGCATTATTTCCAGAGAAAGAAATAATAATCCACTCCGATAACCTTGAGGTCATTCAAGGTATGAAGCAGGTGTCAGCAGCGCGTTGGAGTATCCAACCCATCCTACAAGAAGTTATCCACAAATCTGAAGAGCGTGATCATTTTTTGTTTAAACACATCAACCGGAAGCTCAACAGGGAAGCGGATAAGTTGGCGAAGGAAGCTAGGCACGCAGCATCTTTTGACTTTCGAAATACGACCAGTATTTTCGATGTTATTACTGCTTTTAGTAAATTAGGAATTGGTTAATTGTATTTTTCCTTCGGGTGCTTTTGCACCCTAACCCTGTCCAAAAAAAAAAAAAAAATAAAGGGTAAAGAAAACATACTTGTGTTTGTAGCAAAAATAAAACATTAAAAGAAGGAGCAGAATAATACTTTACTCTCATAGCCCAATAAGCCACCTTAATTAAGTTAAGATTGGATAAATTAATATAATCCAGCCTATAAGAACTCCACAGCCGATAATAAATGGGCTTAACATAGTAACAAGTCCTCTTAATTATACCATGCATCAAGGTTTTAGTCTAATTGATCCAACCATAATTTCGATCCTGGAAGGAGATAGCCCAAAAGTGATAGAAGGCAATCAAACTCATAACGAAAGCCCAAAAGCAATTGTTTCCTGATGAATCATCCAAATTAAGCCAATATAAGACAAGAAGCTTAGAGAAGATCCATTCAATGTTCGGAGAAAAACCATAAACAGAACAAATGAAGACATTAAAGGAGTCTTTGGCCATTAAAGTGATGATATAGAGGTAATCCAACTCCTGCATTTGAAGAGGAGTAGGATTCAAAGTCCAATAATAAGAAATCAGATTGAAGAGGACTTTGATTCCGAGCTGTGGACCAGGATCGAATTGGAGAAGAAAGATAAGAGCTTGAAAAGATTTGTACATTGTTTGATTGATCATTTTGGAAGTAACTAAGATTAATTGATGATTTTCATTTTAAAATTAAAGTAAATTAGTGAAGAAGGAAAAGACAAGTTTTTAGAGAGAGAAAGTAAAAGACAAATGGTTTATGTGCAAATACCCATAATGTTAATGAGATCTGAAAAGTGATGAAATAATTAAAATGTCATAGTATAAAATTTAAATATTCATTGATCATTATGACGAGTAGGTAAGTTAAAGATATGATATTGGAATGTTTTAAATAGACTTGCACACAGGGAACATAATAAATGCAAGGAAAGTAACATAAACTATCACGAAAAAGGATTAAAACCTATTCAATCCCATGGTATTTATCAATCAAGATTGAAAGATTAATTAAATGGGTTTATAAAATTAAATTGGATAACATCGTATTATATAGTCGTTTGAATCTATTATTTTAAAATTTATCAACGGTAATATTTCCTACACCAATAAAGTCTATGTTTATTTAATTTTGGACAATAATAAAGTTTTTGACTAATAGATATAGTAACGTGAGATTCCTTGATTAAGAATTGAGAAAAAACTTGATGACATGAGAAAGATAATTGTTCTAAACGAGAGAATTTTTTTATAGATAAATAAAATAATAAAAATTAAAGATTTTTGCAATAAACTTTTCTTATAAATCTTGTTATAAATAATTTAGTGGTTCTTATCTTTACAAGATCTATCTATTTATAGGTTCATAGCATGACTACAGATATGGTTTTTTATAAAAATATTAATTTTGACACATTCCTTTGTAACTGCGCGAGTATGACACGGATATGAGGCTACCACTAATAACGCTACATATTACACAATTTATTCAAAGGATGGCATTAAGTAGTTTCTGTTTTCCCCATATCTTTAAGATATCGTTCTTGCTTTAAACCTTTGGTATGATTTTCTCATAACTGCATAGCCTCGCCAGCTCTTCTACCCCATTGGTCGGGGAAAGAGTGTGATAAAATTAAGATTAAAACAAATAAGAACATGACACTCTAACTTCCACATTACTCACTGCAAGTATCAAGATTACTACCGCACACTAGACGTTTATGTGATGTTTCAATAATTAGACACCCCTTATGGGTAAGCATCTAACTACTATTAAGACAATCCAAACGTGGTCAAGATTAATACATGCAATAAATCAAATCACATAAATATAAATATATGGTTAAAAAGCTAAAATCAATTTAAAAAAGTCTTCCCAAATAAACTTAGATAGGAGAAAATAGAATTCAAATATTATACATATGCAAAACCCAAGTTATGGGAAAATTAGTTCATTCTAACAAGAAATAAACTAAAATAAAGATACATACTGTCAACTTGCTTCTGTTGAATGACTTCTATGATGAATAATATTATGGACTAGGTAAGGAGAGACAAGGACTAAGCTATGGATTAGAACTAAGAAAGGACATGCTTAAAATGATAAGAGGGTGTATTTATAGTTGTTAGGAAGACGCTAGGTTGAAAGTGTTGAGTAAAAGGTAAGTAATTTGAGTCCAAGTGCAACTGAACTATGTTTTCTAAAATATCAGAGCGGATAAAATCTGGCCACTGTTTTGATCATATCACCTTCGTTATTGATCCGATTTTTTCCTACATTATAATGAAACGACCGTAGAGAAAAGAAATATGTTTACGCTTTTGAATGATCTTCCAAATTCCCAGCTAGTTTTAAGTTATCTTCACTTAAGTGGACGTAGCTGTAGAATTTCATATTACTTTGCAGTTTTTCCTTTTCTAGTTTATCTCCGCTTCCTTTTATCTCTTCATTCCTTCCATATCTTCTTTCCTTATCACTTTATAATTGATTTGGTATCTAAATATATTTCATATATCTTTAAATCTTCACATTAACACACAAATTAAACCAAATATGCTCTAAAAAATAATTCATCAAATCAAGAAATAGGAATTTATCAAAATATGAATAAAAATATATAATTAATTAATCAAAAACACTTAAAATGATGTGTCCAACCTAGATTATTATATCACAAACAAGGAGACAACAAGACCCCCAACTCAAAGTTGTATCGTCCTGATACATTAATGATAAGAACAAAGGGAAGTCTCTAAATACACATATATTTCAATTAAGCACAACAGGAAGAAGATAGCAGAATATATAAAATAAACTCAAAGAAACTACTCTGAAAAATTCCTGTAATAATATTCACAAACTAGATCCAAAGACCTTATGATTCTTCACTTAACTTACCAAGGAGGCTATAGACTGTTCATCGAACTTAACTAGTATCCAAAGATCCACCTAACTACTCTCTAATGACTCAATCACTTCTAGATCACATTGCATAGAATCATAATGTCTTTGAGGTTGTAATGTTGGCTTAGGGACGGTATGATAGTATATTTGGATAATTTAGAGTGAGCTTTTGGCTCTCTCCTCACTAGCCGTTAACGAATTGCCCTAGAGCTTGAGTTACTCGCGTGAAATGTTCTCACTCAACCCAATGATTTGATGCACTAATTAGCATCCCTAATAACCCAGTAATAAAGCATTAAGATGATGACATGCAAATTCCACTTTGCCGTTCCAAATATTATCAATCTTTTCATATCAATTTTTTCTTTTGTAATATAAAAATGACTCTCTTTTTGATGTGAGATATCATACAATTTTTTCATATATATTTTTTTCATTTACTTTTACCCCGACAAAGGGTTAAAATATAATAATAGTGAATCATCATAAATAATAAGAATAGAGCACACTTAATAAGCTCCAAAATCCCAACTCAATAATGTTTCCCTTAATGGTGGACCCACCACCCTAAACTCAAGTTCTACAACAATTACCTATGCATCACGATTCGAGTGCGGTTAATATGGAAATGTCATAAAATCTAAAGGGATATTTCTTATAATGTGGCTAATAAAAAGGCTTTAAAAAGGCTAGAAGGGGCTGAGAAGGATATAAATATAATATAAATGGACATCAAGCTAAAAGGCAACAAGGGGCTTATAAAAGAACAACCTTATTCCGCTTCTAAACTATGCAATTTCGTTATTCTCTTACCTTTAGCACGTTCATTAAATGTGTTTATCAACTAGCTTGGATCTCACGACCTACACACCACTCAAGGCGCCTTAAGGTTAAACATACTTCTACCACATTGCTCACTAGTCTTTTATTTACTATCAATGTATATTTCATGTAAATACTCAAAGCATACAAAATAAAACGCTCATAAACATATTACTTTCTATAATTAACTTACTAAGCTTATACTTTCAAGCTATTAAATACACTCTGCATCTAAATCTCATGTATCAAAATTTTAATTTCTTCCAAAAACAGTAAAATCACAAAAAATGGAGATGAGAGACATCAAATCTCTACCCTCGACTAAAAAATGAGGCATGTCCCCATGACTAAAAAAAGACTCTAACAAGAAATTGAAACAAGAAAATAAAGCATCTACATAATTGGTAAGGAAGAAAGAGAACATACTCTCGAGGCTATTGCCTCGCTTATCAACATCCAAGGTAGGATTTACTAGATCTTTCGCTAAATCCCGCTTTAGTTTCTCAAAGAGTGTCATGATGTGCACTTGATTAGCTTTGATTTGTGCCACATCATCAGTCAAGAATGTTTGAGCTGCTTCAACTTTATTTAATCGCTCCTCTACCTTTTCTCGCCAAATACGATCATCTTCTTTTGATTTATCGTGTGGAGGTTTCGTAACTCATGCTCCTCTCAAAATTGTCTTGATCCAAGTATTGTCGATATGATTTCTCATCTTATACATTAGTTTCTCCTCTTCACCCGAAATCACATTCGCTTTTCGTACAAGGCACACAATCATAGTAGGATATTTCACATTAAATAAAGTAAGGGGAAAGTCTAAAATCACATCAACTCCTCAAAATCAACTGTGCCACATCCACTTATTCCCCTCTTAAAATAGAATCCAAAAAATGGTATTTCTCTTAGTTACATCGGAAGTTCGCGTGTTTCCAAAGGCGTTTGGTGTAAGAAAATTGTGCCAAACTCTAGTATATGCTTGAAGATATTTGTAAGGCCATGGTTCCTATATTTATACCTTATGTGATTGCACTTTCTCTTCATCTACATACTCAAAAAGTTGATTCCAATCGAAAATCGTGATATTTTTCACCGCTTCTCTAAACTTACATGGTCCAACCAATTTATTAAACTGGAAGTGGTTTCGAATCTCTTCAACTGTAAAAGGAACTAACTTGCCTCTAACTGGAACACGACCTTCACTATCTCGGCTAAAAAGGCCTAAATAGAACTCAAAAACTATTTCCATACATAAATTTGAACGTCTCATCATGAATGTAGACCAACCCAATCTATCTCCCATCTCTAAGAGTATATTGTAATCACCTTCTCCAACATCTTTTTCAAATACTCTTTCATGAGCAAAGGGTAAGCCCCATAAGTGTTTCTTTGCAGAAGCTAACAAGGCCTTTGAATCTTCATTCATCTCGGGTACATGAATCTCGATTTGTAGAGGTTGTGGTGTCTTCTCCTTGAAAGTTGTAATCTTTTTGCTCTTTGATTGCACCATTGCATGTTTTCCTCTATTCTATTGACCTATTTTACCCTTTCTCTTCATACTATAAATTGAACTCTTCTCAAGTGTATTCTTCTCTATAGAACCCAATAACTTATTTAAATTCTTCTTCATCTCCCTAACATTAGATAATGGTTCTGTTCTTTTTCGTCATCTCAATTGACCTCCAAGTCAAAGCTTTAAACACTGTTGAAAATTTGTAACCCTTGATTTTAGTTTGAACAAGTATAGTTTGGGTTAGGAAAGGTGTAAGGATTATGAATCTCTAGCTGGGTAGGATGAACTCTTTGTTGATTGGTATGGATCTGATAAATTGTTGTATAAGATTTGGAAATTTGGGCTTTGATTCTTGGGTTCTAGGTGTTTTAGTATGATTTGGGTGGTTGAATCTTCTTTATAATGATATGGGGAATGATTTGGATGTAAATTTATGGTGAACGGGTAGTGTTTTGATGTATTGTGAAGGTTTGTAGAAGCTTTAATGGAGGTAGGGAAGCTTTGGGGAAGAAAGATAGGCTTAAGGATTGAAAATTCATGATGTAACTAACCTCTCTCTTCAAAACCCTTTTATAACCCTTTTTGGCGGCACAATGCGGTGCATTGGACGTGACCTGCGGTGTACCGCACAAATAATCTATTGGACTCGTGCCACGGTATTGACGACATGGTATGGGGCAGCGTGCTCTCGGAAAAATACCTGATTTACATACCGTTGTGACGGTCTGGGCTTGGTGCGGTGCACCAGACTGATCCCTGGGTGTATCGCACAGGTATTTCGTCGGGAAACGTCACCACGGTCTGGCGCGAATGACGAGACGGTTCAATTAAGCTAGACTGTTGTGATGAACCATGCCATGGTTTGATTCTCTAGGGTGTACTAGAGCTCTCGTGCGGTGTACCGCACAGAAGCTCTGGTTTTCACCAGTTGTTTTGTTTTTTTGTTGCGGTTGGTCTCCCGTACAACACTTTTGTTTAACATCTTTCAAAGTTAGACGCATTACCTCTATCAATATTTTTGTATATAGCCTCCCCTGCAACGAGCAAGGCTATGAACGTCCACTAATCTCCGTTTAATGCCATTCTTAAGCCTAAATTCTATCACTTTACCTGAAACAACTTCCGTGACTATGAACGGTCCTATCCACAAATCTTTTTGACTTCGCGGCCTATAATCGGGTTTGCGGGCTTTCCATACAAATTTATGGCCGACTCCAAACTCACTCTTTGGTATAATATCCATAGGTTTTGCATGGATTTCTTCAGGGACTCGATAATTGAAAGATTGTGGATGATAGGAACTACGAGATCCAACTTCCTTGGTTTCTTATCCAAGACACAGAATGTCTCGGATACATTTTTAGCACAGAGGGTAACTGTTCCCTCCTGGAAGTCGATGATGCTTTGAGTTGTGGCCAAGAACGACCTTTATAATTGAAACCTTCTTGTCTGCATCATAATCAAGAATAAAAAAGTCAGTGGGGAAGGTGATATTACCTGTTTGGGCATGAACGTCCTCCAATGTTCTCCATCTCTTCGTCACTAAGCTATCCGCAAATTTTAACTTCACGGGAGCTTTTTCTGTCTTCTTGAGTCCAAGCCCATCGAACACAAACTTGAGAATAAGATTCACACTCGAACCCACATCACACATGGCTTTCACCTTGAGCATACACTGATTTGAATAGGAATATTAAAAATCCCTGGTTATTTGATCTTGAGTGGTAACACTTTCTCAACTCTTCTCTAGACTCTCTCATTATGAGCCACAATCTCTTTTCTGGCTTCTACACTCGCTTCTTTCTCTAGAGTAACTTGCGTATAAACTTGTTGTGGTGTAAGACCTTTCTTCGTAATCTCAAGCATTTGGGTGTTGATATCTTCCAGACTATATGCCTCTACAAATGTCTTGAGTTAAATGTCAACCTTTGGATTTGTATTAGGAATAGATGGTGACATTATTTGATCAAGTGGTGGTGAACCCACCTTCTCTTCTTCTTTCTTTTCTTGCACATCGTGTGCAACTTCTTTCTTTGCTCTTTTGAGGCTTCTTACTCTTGCTCTTTAGCTCTAGTAGCTTGAAGCTCTATAACCAATCTAATCTCTTCTTGCATGTCCCTAAGAAGATCTATAAACCCAGATCTTCCGTACGAGTTTAAATCTTCAGAAAAGTTAGAGTCTTCGGGGCTAGACTTGGTTGGTTTTTCTTAAAATTCTGGAACTTCCGCAGCAATTTCTGCAGCATGTGGTACTTCCTCTTTTATTTCGATTTCAAGGAAAATTTCCTTACAAGCTTCAAACCCAACATTGGCATCACCTCCTTCAATGGCTTTCAATTCTCTCGTTTTCACAATATTATCTAAAAATTTCGTAAATTGTTCAACTTGTGTGGCTAAGACCTGAATAGAAGCCTCTTGTTCTATGAACTTCTCATTTTGTGATTGCATATTACTCATCATGAGATCCATAAAATTTTGTAATTTCTTTTCAAACACTACTCCTTCTTGAGGATGTTGTGGTAAAGCCTTATGAGCTAGAGTGTCGGAATAAGCATCATTGATAGGTTGTTATGGAGGAGATGGTATATTAAAGATCTGATTTAATTGATAAGGACCTTGACCTCTCAGTTGGTACGTGGTGTTCAGGGGACGAGGTTGATAAGTACCTTGATTTGCGCCCTGATGTCTCCCTAATTGTTCTTATTTTAGACCCTTGGGAGACATCATTTTTGGTGTTTATTTACTTAAATTGATAGACTTTTGGACTTAATATGCAATAATCCGGAATTACCTTTTTATTTCTAGCATTTTTAATTTAATAAAATTTTGCGCGTAATATTGGTATTTTTAGTGTAAAGTTTACAGGTTTTAGATGTTAGCTAGGAGAGGAATCCGAGGAGAAGGTCAAAGATCGTGAATTAGAGTCAAGACTTGAAGACAAATCCCGAAGATATTATTTCTAGAGCTGAAAATCCACTTTCCAGGCCATAGATTGCTGATTTCGAGGTGCTTAAGCGATGATTTAGCCACTGACCTTTGAAGAGAAATCATTCCTTATCGAGTTACGGAACTTTAGCAACTGGAATGAGGTCAATCGGAGTTGTAACGCATCGGGAAAAGCAGTTTTAGTGAAGGCCTATCATCAGTTACGGGATTTTGGGCTTAGAAAGTGGGCTTGGACATTTAATTAGGCTTTTATTTTCTGGTCCAAGCCCTAGTCCGAATTTTTACATATAAAAGGAGGTCTGGACTTCTATTTTTCACACAATTCACTTTCCACAAGATTAAAAACACCAGAGAAGCTACAGCAGGAAGAAAGGAGAAGCTACAAGAGCTGGAGTGGGTCTATAGCTCAGTTCGTAGTCATTCTTATTCCGAAAATTAGGTTCTTTTTATATTTTAATTCTGTAAACAATATGAATTCCATTTCTTTTTATTTAGTTTTTAATTTTAATATGAGCTAAGCTTTCATTAGTGCTTGAGAACAAACAATGGGTGAATCCTAGTTTTATCTTATAACGAATGTTGAATTTGGGTTTCTGTTAAATTAAATTAATTCAGGTCTTTTACTCTTTTCGATAATTTGTGAATGTTTACTGATTTTAGAGTCGCGAACTAAAATTAGGTATTAGTATCTAAGCTATTCCATATATGTGGCGTATGGATCATCCTGACGGGGGGTTTAGGTACAGAAATAATTGTTCAATCTAGGATAAAAACTATTGATTCTGACGAACTTAGTTAATCCTAGGGCCAATGTGGTAATAAATCTTAATCATCCAACGGTGGATCATATTTACCCTGACGGGACTAGTGACACTTTAGGATCGCCTTATAGTCCACCCTGACGGGGGTATAAGGATATTAGAATCCCGACCATTGTAATTGACTGATTTAACCCTTAAACAACATAAGTTAGAAAGTAAAATTAGGAGGATCCTTGCGTTCTCAAGTACTACCTCTCATATTGCGTTTTCACTTAATTTACTTGCGTCTTAGCTTCTCTTTGCATTTATTTATTTGTCTTTTATTCATTAGCTTTAATCAACAAAACCAAACAAACATTTCATAATCTTTTATTTTCATAAGTGCATCAATCACTATTTGCTAAACATTGTGATCAACCATCCGTCCTTGGAACGAATCTGATTATCAGAATTACTACTTGGGACAACCGTACACTTGCGGTTGTGGTTCGATTAGCATTTGCATTTATTTTTAGAACACACAAAGGACCACCAAGTTTTTGGCGCCGCTGCCGGGGACGGTAGCGTGTGACCACGGTGTTTAACCTTTAGTGATAAGTGCATTTATTTTATTTTATCAGTTTTACGCTTTTTGTTTGTTAGCTTTTTCAGGTTTTTAGGTTTGGTGTATGCGAAGAAGGCTATTTAAGGATCTAGAGCCAACACCTCCGATCCTTAGTAATCCAGAATCGTTGATCAGACTTGCGAACATAAGAAGAAGAGAACGAGAAGCTTTAGAAGTAGAAGAGTTAAGTAACAGAATGGAGAATATCATTATTCAAGGTCAACAGAATGGACAAGGCCAGTTAGATGCAAATGACCAACCTTTAGCTCCAGGCGTTATTCCTCAAGTTCAACCACTAAATCCTAATCCTCCAGTCCAGATAGTGATGAATCATGATCCGTGGTTCACTAATGGTCCTCCAGAAGTTCCATTCCGTGCTCCAGCTATAGGAGTAGGTGCTCCAGATATTAATGTTCCGCGTTTCCGTCCAGATTCGGGTATGTTAGCTCAGTTCCAGAATTTTGGTAATTTTCGTGGTAGACCATCAGAAGATCCTCTTAGGGCAGTACAGAAATTCAAACAGATATGTGATTCTTATATCACACAAGGGGTTTCGAGAGAACAGATGTATTTTGCTGCTTTTAAGTTCTTTGTTACTGAGGGAGCAAGTGAATGGCACGATACGCAAGATCCTACGAAGATCACTAATTGGGACCAATTAGAAATTGCTTTCTTTGACAGGTATTACCCAAGTAATATGCGATTAGATGCTGAATTAGAATTGACGCATTTCCGTCAAGAATATGATGAAACTTTGGGTAAGAGTTGGACAAGATTTCAGATGTGTTTGCGTAAAGTTCCCAACCATGGCTATTCAGAACAACAACAGCTTAAGATCTTTTATAGAGGCCTTGATGGGAATTCGAGAGAGAAGTTGGATACGCTATGTGGAGCAGGTTTTCTTCAAGTTCAACCCGCTCATGCCAAGATCATTTTAGAGAGAACAGTCAAGAATGAAGTTGGGTGGAATTCCGTAAGAACACCAGTTAAGGGAGTGAATAATGTTGACATAGAAGAAAAATTTGCTACGTTTGAGACTAAGATTCAGAACACTTTAGAGCAACAATTGAAGCAGCTTACTCTAGCTGTAAAAGAAGGATTTTCGGGTAAGAAGGTAGCTGTGCATGCTGCACAAGAGGTTTATATGTGTTCGATTTGCAGAGTAGATGATCATGATGAGGAAAATTGTCCGAATAACCCAGAATCCGTTATGTTTATGTCCAATAGAGGAAATTTCAATTCAAGTGGTAATGGATATCAGCCTAACAGAAACCATCCTGGGTTTCAATACTCAAATCCTAATGGGGCAGCCAATCCTACCTACGCGTATCAGCCGCGTCCTCAAGGCAACAACTATAATCCAAGACCACACAACAATTATCAAGGAGGACAGAATCAAAACAATTACGTACAAAGACAAGCTCCTCAGAATACTTATGATGAAACATTAAACCAGAAAGCTTTACCTGCCCATCCACAAGAAGGAGTAGTTACCCTTCAAAAGACGGTTGAAAATTTGATTGCTCTTCAAACACAAGCTTTGGAACGTCAGAACGCAGCTGAAGCGAATATGAAGATTTTCCAGAATCAGCTAAGTCAAATTAATAAACAGTTGAATCAGCGTCCACAAGGGCAACTTCCTAGCGATACGGAAAATCCAACACAACGTGAAGATTGCAAGGCTGTTACATTAAGAAGTGGTAAGAACCTTCCTCCACCTCCTTTTCCCGTTATGAAAGAGAAAGAAGTTCCAAGAAAAGAAAAGGAAGTGGGTGAGAAAGAGAAAGAGAATGAGAAAGATAGTGAGGTTGAAGAGATAGAAAGACCAAGAGAAGTTCCGAAAAAGAAAGATGATATGGTGATTAATCGCCATCTACCACCGTTTCCATCTCGAGTTCAGAAAAAGGGTGATTTGGGTGATTTTCAGAAATTCTTCAATAGGGTGAGGGGTCTAAGTATTAATATTCCGTTACTTGAGGCGATTCGAGATATTCCTAAGTATACGAAGTTTTTAAAGAGGGCCCTCACCAACAAAAGGCCCTATTGTGATAATGAGATGATTGGCCTTCCGGAAGAGTGTAGTGCGATATGCCAGAGTAAATTACCTCCGAAGCTAGTTGATCCGGGGAGTTTCACGATTCCCATATCGATTGGAGAAGAATGGAAAGGAAAGGCGTTATGTGATTTGGGGGCTAGCATCAATTTGATGCCCAAGTCAATCTTTGATAAGCTAAAAATTGGAACCGCAAGACCTACCTCTATGGTCTTGCAAATGGCGGACAGGTCTCTCGCTCATCCTGAAGGCCGTATTGAGGATGTCCTTGTTAAGGCAGGTACACTTATATTTCCTGTTGATTTTGTAATTCTTGAATACAATGCAGATAGAAATGTCCCCATTATTTTGGGTAGACCCTTCCTAGCTACTGGGAGGACATTAATCGATGTAGAGAATGGCGAATTAACGATGAGGATACAAGATGAGGAAGTGAAATTCAATGTATTTCGAGCTATGAAATTCCCAGATTCTCAGGAAGATTGCTTCAGAATGGATGTAGTAGAGCAAGCATCGCAAGAGGTATTTAATTGTTTAAATTTTGATGATATCTTGCAGGCTGCTTTGACATTAGATTCACCTGAGATGATGGAGGAGCTTACAGAAACAGTGGCAGCTCTCAATTCTGAAAATCCAAAATATAGGCGTCTTGCCTATGAACCTGTGAGAGAACCAGGGGAGATTATTCCTAAAAAGAAGCCTTCAATTGAATCTCCTCCGGAATTGGAAGAAAAACCATTGCCGTCACACTTGAGGTATGCATATTTGGGTACTGATGAAACTTTACCTGTTATTGTTTCAGCTAATTTAACAGGTCCTCAAGAAGATAAACTGTTGCGTGTGTTAAGAGCCAACAAAGAAGCAATAGGTTGGACAATTGCTGACATCAAAGGCATTAGTCCATCCTATTGTCAACACAAAATCATACTCGAAGATGTTAATGCACGCTCAGTTGAAGGTCAGAGGAGATTAATGCCAGCTATGAAGGATGTGGTGAAGAAAGAGGTGATCAAGCTTTTAGATGCGGGGATTATTTATCCCATTTCGAGTAGTGAATGGGTGAGTCCGGTTCAGTGTGTACCGAAGAAAGGAGGAATGACAACGGTTCTTAATGATAAAAATGAAGCGATTCCTTCAAGAACGGTAGTTGGATGGAGAGTTTGCATGGATTATAGAAAGCTGAACAAGGCCACCAGAAAAGATCATTTCCCTTTGCCCTTCATCGATCAAATGTTAGATAAATTAGCCGGAAGAGAGTACTATTGCTTCTTGGATGGTTACTCCGGGTACAATCAGATTTACGTGGCTCCAGAAGATCAACATAAGACTACCTTTACATGCCCATTTGGTACTTTTGCATATCGTAGAATGCCATTTGGGTTGTGTAACGCTCCCGCTACTTTTCAGCGGTGTATGATGGCCATCTTCTGGGACATGATAGATAATTTCCTTGAAGTGTTTATGGATGATTTCTCCGTGTTTGGTGATGATTTTGATATTTGTTTAGATAACTTGGAGAAAGTGTTAGTGAGATGCAAAGAAACAGATTTGGTGCTCAACTGGGAGAAGTGTCATTTCATGGTTCGCGAAGGTATTGTTCTGGGTCACAAAGTTTCGAGTGCTGGTTTAGAGGTAGATAGAGCGAAGATAGAGGTAATTAAATCTCTTCCCCCTCCTGTTTCTGTTAAAGGGGTAAGGAGTTTTCTTGGCCATGCTGGCTTTTATAGGCGTTTTATTAAAGATTTTTCTAAGATTGCTAAACCGTTATGCAACTTACTCGAAAAGGATTGCAAATTCCTTTTTGATGAAGCTTGTTTAGCGGCCTTCAAAGCAATCAAGGAAAAACTCATTTCTGCTCCTATAGTGTTACCTCCAGATTGGAATTTACCGTTTGAGGTTATGTGTGATGCGAGTGATTTATGTATGGGAGCTGTATTGGGACAGAGAAAAGAGAAAGTTTTTCATTCAATTTACTATGCTAGTAAAACTTTTAGTGGTGCTCAGATTAACTACACAGTTACAGAAAAGGAGTTGCTAGCAGTTGTCTATTCGTTTGATAAATTTCGCTCTTATCTTCTTGGAGCGAAAGTTATTGTTTATACAGATCATTCCGCGATCAGATTTCTTATGGAGAAGAAAGATGCAAAACCAAGGTTAATCAGATGGGTGTTATTGCTTCAAGAGTTCGATTTAGAGATCAAAGATAGAAAGGTTTGTGAAAATCAAGTGGCAGATCATCTATCGCGTTTAGAGGGTTCAGAAATGAATAGTGGTACTGAAGCGGTTAGAGAAGAGTTTCCTGATGAGAATTTATTCATTGTTCGAGATTATGAGGCTCCGTGGTATGCAGATATTGCGAATTTAGTGGTGAGTGGTGTTTTCCCTGAAGGTTCTACTTATCAAGAGAGAAAGAGGTTAGCCCATCGTGCTAGACAATTCTTTTGGGAGGATCCCTACCTCTACAAAGTTTGTGCTGACCAAATGATACGGAGATGTGTAGCAAGGGAAGAGACTCAAGCCATTATAGCTGGATGCCATGATTCTTTATATGGCGGACATTTTAAGGGAGATAGAACTGCTGCGAAGGTATTTCAATCAGGTTTTTACTGGCCTTCTCTTATTAAAGATTGTCATGAATATGTTAAGAAGTGTACGAGATGCCAGTTTACCGGAAACATATCTAAGAGGGATGAGATGCCGCGTAATAATGTGTTAGAGGTTGAGATATTCGATGTTTGGGGCATAGACTTTATGGGTCCCTTCGTTCCTTCAAATGGTAACCTCTATATCTTATTAGCTGTTGATTATGTATCTAAGTGGGTAGAAGCGGTGGCTTTACCTACTAATGATTCACGAGTGGTGATCAGGTTCTTGAAATCACATATTTTCACTAGACATGGTACACCTAGAGTGATTATTAGCGATGGAGGATCTCATTTCGTTAATAAATATCTGAAGACTGTTCTAGAGAAATATGGAGTTAGGCACCGTGTATCTACTGCATACCATCCACAATCCAATGGTCAAGCTGAAGTTTCGAACCGCAAAGTCAAGTCAATCCTAGAGAAAACCGTTGGTCCTACAAGAAAAGATTGGTCAATGAAGTTAGATGATGCGTTGTGGGCCTATCGTACTGCGTTTAAGACTCCAGTTGGTGCATCTCCTTATCGTATGGTGTATGGTAAGGCTTGTCACTTACCTTTAGAGCTTGAAATGGGAGCCTATTGGGCAATTGCGCAGTTGAACTTAGATCCTATCTTAGCCGGAAAGAATCGTATGATGAAGCTTAATGAACTTGATGAATTCCGATTGCATGCTTATGAAAATGCCAAACTTTACAAAGAAAACACGAAGAAATGGCATGACAATCGGATTCGTCCAAAGAACTTTGAAGTGGGGCAAAAAGTATTAAAGTATAATTCAAAGTTCAGCAATTTTCCGGGTAAGTTAAGATCTAAGTGGTCAGGTCCATACATAGTGACCAAAGTTACACCTCATGGGGCGATAGAAATAGAACATCCGCTAGAGAACCGTACCTTTATGGTTAACGGTCACAGATTAAAGATATACCATGGAGGTGAAGATACCAATCGCTCGGAAGATCCACATCCCGGGGAGGTCATGTTCCTCCGCGAGACTCCTTAGAAGCGTGAGGTAACCCGTCGAGCTTAACGACGTTAAACAAAAGCCAATTACTTGTATATTAGCTGAGTTTTTACATTTTTGCAATTTAGAGTAGCTTGATTTTCGTAATTGTATTGTTTTTATTAAGAAATGAGGAAGGGTAGTTGTTTTTGATGATTTCAGGGGTAAAAAGGACTTGAGTTTGGGGTCGAGTTGGCGAAATCAGAAGAAAAAGAGGTTGGATGTCCAGGAGAAACCGGGAACCCGGTTTCGCAAAACCGGGAACCCGGTTTTGGAGCTGGTACCAACCATTTTAACGCAACACTTGGCGTTTTTGGGTACTATCACAGCGTCGGAACCGGGAACCCGCATTTGGCAAAACCGGGTACCCGGTTTTGGTGCTGTGATTTCTGAAATTCCCTGACCCAGCGTCTTGGTGGCTTGCGTTTTCGTGCGTTTTGATTCGCGCCATCGACACAAATCCGGGTACCCGCATTTGGCAGAACCGGGTACCCGGTTTCGGAGCTGTAAACACCCAAAAGTTCTGACCCGGCGTTTTGAGTTGCTGCGTTTTGGCGCGTTTTGATTCGCGCCAGCGAGAAAATCCGGGAACCCGCATTCCACAGAACCGGGTACCCGGTTTCGGCGAGTAAAATCCCTGACCCCGCGTCTTGGGGTCCAGCGTTTTGGTGCGTTTTGAAAAAAAAAAAAAAAACAAAAAAAAAAAAAAAAAAAAAGAGTCCACAATTATTTTTCCGCGCCGTCACAGCGACGCGGAACCGGGAACCCGGTTTGCCAAAACCGGGGACCCGGTTTGAAAGCTGTGAGAGGCGGTTTTGAGGTGTTTTAACCTAGTTCTTAGCCTCTTTTCCAAGTCTTTACCTAAAACGCACCAATAGCCTCCCCACCTCCGAAATTCATCTACCAAAACACTATATATCATTAAATCCTACCCTCTTTCACCACAAAAACATAAGATCAACTCAACTCCTCTCCAAAATAACATCAAATCTTTAGTTTTTCCCAAGATTCTTCTTCACCCAATTCCTTAAATTAAACCCAATTTTTTTCTTCTCCCATACGAATTAACCAAGACCCATCTCATATTTCACCTAGTTCTTAAATTCTTAAACCTCAAAACATCAAAATTCTAAACTTTTCCCTAAGTTTTTCATTATTTGAAGTTTTGAGTTTGGGGTGAAAAGAGATGACTAACAGAACCGGTGATTTCCGAAGAACTGCTCCTAGAAGAAAGACCACCATTGGTGGTTCTCAAGAACAAGCTATTGAGATTCCTGATTCGCGTCCTAAACGAAAAATTGACGAAATTAAGCTTGATTCTAACAGAAAAGAAATCACAGGTCTAAAGAGAAGATTGATTGATGAGATTGAAAGTGAGAAGGAACCAGAAGAGGAAATTACGAAGAACATTGAGGAAGAAACTGAACAAGAGACTCCGGAGGCCCCCGTTCCAAAACCTCCGCGTATGAAGATGTGGGCCCACAAACCTAAGAGGGTTTACACTTGTTGGAATACTCAGGTTCGTGAAAGAATTGAATTTTTGAAATTTGGTGAGGAGACGAATTTTCCTAAGGGTATTATGAGTAGTGATTACAAGGAATATGCTGTGACATGTGCTAAGTTTGGTTGGAAGGCGTTACAAGAAAGGAAGCTTGAGTTTATTCCTACTTTTGTGCGAGAATTTTACGAAGGTTTAGCTACCTCCCATGATGCCATTGATATCCGCAAAAAGGTAGTTCCTTTCTCTATTGAACGTATTCGGAAATCATTGAAACTACCCAACTTTTCTGGAACATGCCCCTTCCAAGAAACTCTTAATGACCCTTCTTTTGATTTTGAATCCCTTTGGGGGACCGTGCTTGTTAATGGGACTAGCCCAATTCCTGAAGGTGAAAGGTATCCTGGACAGTTTTACAGCAGTAGTTTGACACCTCGTGCTAAGGTTTGGTCTCGTTTCATAATACCCACTTTCTTTGGTATTAAACACACTTCCGAGTTGAAGAAAGAGCACATATTTGTTATTAAGTGTATTTTGGAGGAGAAACCATTTGATGTTGCCAAGATCATTTATGATACAATCATGGAGTTCGCGAAATCACCAATGAAACAACAAAATCTGAAGTTTCCTTGTACTATTACTCAGTTGTGTCTAGACGCAAAGATTCCGCGTAAGAACGCAGATATTGACATTGTTTCAGTTGGTGTGAATATAGCTTTGAGCACAATCAAGAACATCCATGAAGAGGCAACACGAGCTACAAGAAGTCCAAGAACTCCTCAATCAAAGAAAGCGAAAACTGTACCTGAGTTGGAAGCAAAGATTCAGGTGTTGGAAGAGAATCAGGAGAGGATGATTGCTACCTTGGGAAACGTTACAAAAGAATTGGACCTGCTTCGAAATTTAATCCTAGGCGTAAATACACTTCAAAACGCGATTTATGATGCTGTTACGCGAGATAAAGGTCCAGAACGCAACACCGATAACCAGCCTCGCGCTGGTTAAGATACGTTTTCTAAACTTTCCTCTTAGTGTATATTAGTTTACATGCTTTATTGAGTCTTTTCGAGTCGTGGGGACACGTCTCATTTTTGAGTTTGGGGTGGGGTTCGTTGCCTCATCCCAGTTTTTATGTGTTATTTGCTTTATTTGCTTTCAATAAAAGAATTTTCGGAGTTGCGTTTGACTATAGAAATTTTTAAATATCCCTTTAAGCATACTTTTGATAAATCTATGATAGTAAATAGTGGACTTTAGGGATTGATATAAAACGCACTTACAATTGCATGCGAACATAGGTAATTGATAGGAAAAATTAATGAACAATGCAAATGAAGTAAGCTTGTACTCAAGGAATATGTTTGGTGTGTAGAACGTGAAATCCTAATTAGTAGAGAACCCACCTAGATATGAACTAAAGACAAGCTATGTACTTAGGAAAATGATAGGGGCAGTTCTTTATTAGCCATTTGTGCCTTTTTAGCCTTCTATCCCTTGTATTAATTATTATCCGTCTTAGCCCACTTTGAGCCTGTAGCCTTTTCTTTGTAGCCACGATATAAGCCATTATCCCTTAGATTATTAGGCATGACCATATGACCCGCACTTGAATCACAATCCTGAGACATGTCTCGAGCTTGAGTTTGGGGTGGTGGGACCACATATGGGGAATTAAATGGGTAGGGATCGATGTGCTTTGTATTGTAGCACAATTGCAGATGATATATACTTGTAACCCTTTGCCGGGAATGAAGAAAAATGAAAAAGAAAGAAAAAAATGTTTTGAAAAATCATACAGTAGGAACCGGGAACCCGGATTCATCAAAACCGGGTACCCGGTTTGCTTCTATACAAAAAAAAAAAAAAAAAAAAAAAAAAAAAAAAAAGAAAAGAAAAATATGAATGAATAAAACATCCGGCAAAGTGGAATTTTCTGAAAATCATCTTATTTATAGTGGGTAGGCATGGGACGCTAAATTGTTGCGTATATGGGTGAGTGAGAACATCTTTTTGAGCGTTAACTCAAGCTCGAGGACATTGTTGATGGTAAGTGAGGAGAGAGCCAAAAGCTCACTTCAAATTTACCAAATATACATCCACACCCGTCCTTAAGCCAATATTATAACCGTAAAGACCTCGTGATTCCTAAGTGCATAGTGAATTTATAATTCTGTTGATAGGGAATACACTAGGTGGAGCGTTCAAAGCAAGTTAGGATTAATGACCACCCTATAGCCATCATACAGAGATGAGTACAAGTGTAACCTTCAAGCATTGCGACTTTAATTTTATGATTGAGATTATTTATGTTTGATGTTGCATGATTAGTGTATGTGTATATTGGTTTCTAGAGTTTGCTATATGAGGTTTATTGTGAGAATTGCTTTAGGGTTTATTTGCTAGCTTCTATGTGTTTATACGTTCACTTCTACCCCTTTGTTTTGTTTTACTTTGTCGGGACGACAAAGGTTTGAGTTGGGGGTCTTGATGTCTCCCTAATTGTTCTTATTTTAGACCCTTGGGAGACATCATTTTTGGTGTTTATTTACTTAAATTGATAGACTTTTGGACTTAATATGCAATAATCCGGAATTACCTTTTTATTTCTAGCATTTTTAATTTATTAAACTTTTGCGCGTAATATTGGTATTTTTAGTGTAAAGTTTACAGGTTTTAGATGTTAGCTAGGAGAGGAATCCGAGGAGAAGGTCAAAGATCGTGAATTAGAGTCAAGACATGAAGACAAATCCCGAAGATATTATTTCTAGAGCTGAAAATCCACTTTCCAGGCCATAGATTGCTGATTTCGAGGTGCTTAAGCGATGATTTAGCCGCTGACCTTTGAAGAGAAATCATTCCTTATCGAGTTACGGAACTTTAGCAACTGGAATGAGGTCAATCGGAGTTGTAACGCATCGGGAAAAGCAGTTTTAGTGAAGGCCTATCATCAGTTACGGGATTTTGGGCTTAGAAAGTGGGCTTGGACATTTAATTAGGCTTTTATTTTCTGGTCCAAGCCCTAGTCCGAATTTTTACATATAAAAGGAGGTCTGGACTTCTATTTTTCACACAATTCACTTTCCACAAGATTAAAAACACCAGAGAAGCTACAGCAGGAAGAAAGGAGAAGCTACAAGAGCTGGAGTGGGTCTATAGCTCCGTTCGTAGTCATTCTTATTCCGAAAATTAGGTTCTTTTTATATTTTAATTCTGTAAACAATATGAATTCCATTTCTTTTTATTTAGTTTTTAATTTTAATATGAGCTAAGCTTTCATTAGTGCTTGAGAACAAACAATGGGTGAATCCTAGTTTTATCTTATAACGAATGTTGAATTTGGGTTTCTGTTAAATTAAATTAATTCAGGTCTTTTACTCTTTTCGATAATTTGTGAATGTTTACTGATTTTAGAGTCGCGAACTAAAATTAGGTATTAGTATCTAAGCTATTCCATATATGTGGCGTATGGATCATCCTGACGGGGGGTTTAGGTACAGAAATAATTGTTCAATCTAGGATAAAAACTATTGATTCCGACGAACTTAGTTAATCCTAGGGCCAATGTGGTAATAAATCTTAATCATCCAACGGTGGATCATATTTACCCTGACGGGACTAGTGACACTTTAGGATCGCCTTATAGTCCACCCTGACGGGGGTATAAGGATATTAGAATCCCGACCATTGTAATTGACTGATTTAACCCTTAAACAACATAAGTTAGAAAGTAAAATTAGGAGGATCCTTGCGTTCTCAAGTACTACCTCTCATATTGCGTTTTCACTTAATTTACTTGCGTCTTAGCTTCTCTTTGCATTTATTTATTTGTCTTTTATTCATTAGCTTTAATCAACAAAACCAAACAAACATTTCATAATCTTTTATTTTCATAAGTGCATCAATCACTATTTGCTAAACATTGTGATCAACCATCCGTCCTTGGAACGAATCTGATTATCAGAATTACTACTTGGGACAACCGTACACTTGCGGTTGTGGTTCGATTAGCATTTGCATTTATTTTTAGAACACACAAAGGACCACCACGCCCCCTGTGGATTTGAATACTTCATACCCGAATGATTTCTGTTACCAAATTGGTAATTCCCTTGGTTAGATATGAAATAAACAGATGCTGGATTTCCTTCACACTACTCCCGTGTATGATTTGGTACCTCACACCGTGGACAACCTTGTACTTCTTGCACTACATTTGTTGTAGCTAAATTCTTACGTTTTTGTTGCATCTCAGGCTTTATCTCTTTGACTTGATTCTCTAATGGTGTTAATTTAGCTGATTGAGCAGTTTATGTATTCAACCGAACCGTACCTTTGGTATTTATAATAAGATCTCGCGAAAGTATCCAACTCCTTTCAGTTTACATAATGTGTACCATACCTTCAACGGCTTCTGTAGGATCCATGGAAACAAATCCTCCTCTTCCAAGATTATCTACCCTCAATCTACTTTATGCATTAATACCTTGATGAAACATCGCTAATAATAGAGATGGGGTGTAACCATGGAGTGGACATCTAGCTAAATTCTGTTGAAACCTCGTCCATGCTTTTCCTACTTCTTCATCATTCGCTTGGCGAAAACTAGCAAGCTCCATCTACTCTTTCAATCTCATACTCTTCTAATAAAAAAGGTTAAAGAACGCGGCTTGTAATTCATCCCAAGTATTAATTGTGTTTGGTTGTTGTCTATCTAGCCTATCACCAGCACTTCCGGTCAAGAAGAACGTAAACATATGACAAAACAGTTGCTCGTGCGTAATGCAGGAGTAATATAGGCATCACAAATATGCACAAAATTCTGAATCGCTCTTACCAGATCTTGAATTGTTACACCACTATAGTGTCCATAACTCACGAATTGACTGAGCATATACTCGGATCGGGCCTAGACTTAATATTTTTTATCACTGGAGGACGATAACCTAAAGGCTAAACTCGAAAAGGTGCTCCCAAGTCTGGGAGATCTTGTTCTCTATGTTGATTGTTCTTGTTATCTCCTGGTGGTGGTACTTGAGGAATAAGTGGTGGTACCCGAGGGACTGGTTCTTGACGTTGATTGTCATTTGGATCAAGATTATCCCCCTGTGGAATTGGAATTTCCTCTTGTTGAGACATGGCTTTTCTTTGTTCTCGTTCTTCTCTCAAGAATTTATTGTAAGGCTTGAAAACACTCTCAGGATTCTCGAGCATACACTAAAAAAACTGAAAGAGACAAAAACAAAAAGAAAGCGGGAATCTGAAGAAAAAAGCTAAAAACTACTACACAAAAAATTAAACTCACACACGTTAACGACGAGACACAAGTCCCCGCCAGCGGCGCCAAAAACTTAATGGCGAAAAGAGTGTGATAAAATTAAGATTGAAATAAATAAGAACAAGACACTTTAACTTCCACATTACTCACTACAAGTATCACAGGTCATATGAAAGTTTTAATGATATCTTTAGATGCGTTCTCAGGGACTTAGTGTATTATACGAATGAATTAACAAGAAAGTGTAGTAATAATTAGATCAATGAATTAAAAGACAAGAAAAGTAAATAGGATGATGGATTGAGGGAATAATGATTAAACTAAAGACAAAACAATAAATAAAGATGTAAGAATGAGATGAGAGAGTATATCTCAGGTTTTGCTAGTATGCACTTATCCTTCTATTTATTCTACTAGTTAATAATGGTGATTAAAGCTCTTAGATAAGTAGCCAGGATTCTATATTCCTCCTAACCCCCTTCTAGGTAGATTAGTGGCGACCTAACAATTACCAGGGGACTTGGGTAAGGGGACCATGCGCAATGATCGATGATTAAATCTCAGAAACTAATGACTATCTAGTTAGGCAAGCCCTTACAGATCATTACCGCACACTAGACGTTTATGTAATGTTTCAATAATTAGACACCCCTTCCGGGTGACCATCTAACTACTATTATTACAATACTAACGCGGTCAAGATTAATACAGGCATTAAATCAAAGTACATAAAACAAATATATGGTTAAGAAGCTAGAATTAATTTAAAAAGTTTTTCTCAAATAAACTTAGATAGGAGAGAATAGAACTCGAAGATTATACATATGCAAAACCCAAGATATGGGAAATTTAGTCAATTCTAACAAGAAATAAACTAAAATAAAGATGCATACGGTCAACTTGCTTCTCTTGAATGACCTCTATGATGAATAACAAGGACTATGTAAGGAGAGGCAAGGACTAAGCCATGACTTAGAACTAAGCAAAGACATGTTTGAAATGATAAGAGAGTGTATTTATAGGTGTTAGGAAGATCCTAGGTCAAAATTGGTGAGTAAAAGGTAAGTAGTTTGAGCCCAAGTACAACTCAAATCCGTTTCCTAAAGTATCGGAAAGGATAAACACTACTCACCGCTTTTATCATATCTCCTTCATTATTGATCCGATTTTCACCTACTTTAAATTGAAACGACAGCAGTAAAAAGATCAACGTTTAATATTTAGAATGATCTACCAAATTCCTATGGAATTTAAATTTATCTTTACTTTAATGGATGTAACTATAGAATTTCAGATTTACTTGACATCTTTTATTTTCCTATTTTATCTCCACTTCCTTTTATCTCTTGATTCCTTTCATGTATTCTTCTCTTATAACTTTAGAATTTATTTGGAATCTAATTATATTCTATATATCTTTAAAGTTTCACATTAACACACAAATTAAACCAAATATGATAAAAGTAATAATTCATCAAATCAAGATAAGAAATAAGAATTTATCAAAATACGAATAAAAATCTATAATTAATTAATTAAAAACACTTAAAATGATGTCTCTAACCTAGATTATTATATCTCAAATAGGGAAAAATCACCCATCCTCAATTGTCAATTGGACAAATACATTTCACCTATCAAATACTCTTTTTAATCCTAATATATTCTTTTGAATAAATTAAAGCTTAAGAAAGTCTGTTTCTCCTTTACATGGTACTTCGTTACATCGATCTCTCTAATGTCGAATGTAATTTGGATTTTAAATAAATTATATAGAACTAGGGGTGTCCATTTTGGCGCTAAGCAGTATTATCCAAGAAAAAACTATCACGCCTCTTTATATTTTTATGTTTTCGTTATTTTATATTATTAAGGTGGTAGGATAAGTATCACTATCTATTTATGAATCTTAAGATTTTTCTCATTGGTAAATAATCTTTGCTTTCTATATATACACTTTTGTATACTTACGTATTTCTTAGTGACAAATCATGAAATTATTTTTAGTTTTTCATTTATTTCTTTTCTTCTCTAGGTCTTACAATCTCCCCAAGCAAGTTCATTAGTTAAAATTTTTGTGCTTCTCCATTCCAAAGGTAAACCTTTAATTGTGTTCTAATTAATTTTCAGAAATATCTACGTCTGCAGATGTATCTTATGTCATTATTCAGGGTATCATAACATATAATCCTTCCTTGATTATGACATAACACTTTAAAAAAGAAGAAGTAATGTAATGTTTGGATAATTACCCATTATATGTAGAAATTATAGTCCTTACCAGGAATTTCTAAAGCCTTGTAATACCCAAATCAGGAGTTGACCTTCTTTAAAACTTGTAGAGGTATTTATTTATGTAGATAATGTCTCTCATGTTTCGAATAAAATAGATATAATTAACCATGTATCTAACCTTAGGTTTGCATTCAATCAAAAAAGGTTTTGTAATAAAAAAGACCCATAAGTATTATTGCTTAATTTGGGGGATATTGCCCGAGGTGTAGAAGTTAGGTACTTAGTGAGCCAGACCAGTTGTCACCAAATGCAAGGGGTAGAGTTTTTTACATTAATGATTACTGTAGTAAAATACTCAAATTTGATCCGTAAGTTAAACTTTTTCGGTATTTGTCTAAGATAGGGAAAAACACAACCATCTTGTCAACCGATCCTTTAAATTATTCTGATTATATAAAAGTTAAAGTATGGAGGTTTATAATTTTTATCCTCGCAAAGTAGATCATATACATAGATCTACCTTTAACAATTTTCCAATTACTCATTCTGGAGGTCATGGAATGTTTTTGTTACCAAAATCTCATATTTCTCTATTCATAAAATATGGGGAAATTTTACCCTTAACAAGATATTATGCTTAACTTGTTTCGGAAAACGAGGCTTTCTGTATCACTATTCTTTATAGCATGTCATTTTTTTATCTAAAGGTTTTTTTGATGAAACCATAAAGTGGTCCAAGCTATACCCTCAGTATAAGGTTAGATGGTGTTTTAAGTACAAGGACACAAACATCTGTCAAGATGATGATGCTCGTGTCATAGGTTAGTACTTCAAAATACTCACATCATATATCACCTTGACCCTGTTTACGTTTATTGTTGGTGATTCAATTTAAAGAAATGATGCCATATTACTACATTTATTCCAGTTGTAAAGATTAAAGAAATATATTCACTTGGTTAAAGTAATTTAAAATAAAATAAAAAATTGAGTCATGTAATTTTGAGAAATTAAAAAAACAAATAATAAAATATATTATTTATTTTATTTTTTATTTCTTTTGGTTATAAATCAAAACAAAGCAAAGCGAAAAAAAATGTGCTGACCCTCTAGGCTATTGGGCTTTTGGGACTTATGCTCATACCATCTGCACTAGCCCAAGTTGTAGTCTTTATTAAGTAAATGTTGTATCTTATATTTAATACAGTGTGTCTTCAAATGAAACATCACAACTATTTGCCAAGCCACATTTTTTATTTTCTATAAATAGTTGGCCAACTCAAATATTTTCTTCATTCAATTTTTTAAAATATTAATCATTAAAAAATTATAAGAGAGAGAGAGAGATAGAAAAGAAGTAGCTTTATTAAGTTTATTGAAATTCTTAAGAATTCGTGTGTTAGTTTATTTTGAATAGTTTTGTTGTTGTATCATGGAGGTTGAAACCAGTAAATGTAAGACACCGGTACGTGGCCTAAATACCTTAAAGACATCGGATCTAATTTGAGACTCACCAAGTAAAGTTATTTATGTATTTAAGTTTAGTTTATTTCTGCATTAGTTTTATATTGTTTTACTGGTTTTTACATATAAAACACAACATTTTAAGGTATTTATGATTCACGTTGTATAAACTAAAAAACGTTTTTTTTTGTTTTATACAGAACATGAATATTATATTCAATTTTACATACTAGAAAATTAGTCGCTTACTAACGCCAGATTTTTAATTCATATAGAATATCGGAAAAAATACTGAACTAAGTGAAAAGAAACTTGAGACAGGTAACAACTCAAGAACAAAAGTTTATGTACCCGCACCAATACCCATTGAACTAGCTGATAGGCCATGAAAGTTCAATGGTTATGAGTTTAAGAGGTGGTAGCAAAATATATTATTTTACCTGACCACTCTAAGTTAATAAACGTCGGGTTATTACCTAATGTGAATTTCAATTCTCAAAAGGAATGTAAATTATGTGTTGAGTCAAAATTAACCGAAACCTCGTTTAAATCTACAAAAAGGACTTCGGTACCTTTAGAGTCAATTCAAAGTGACATAACTTGAAACTTGTGCGAACTAGAAGATGGAAAAACTGTTTTATAACTTTTATTGACGATTACATAAGGTATTGTCAAGTATACTTGCTTCAAACTATGGATGAGGCCTTAGAAACAGTTAAGCGATACAAAACTGAAATTGACAATCAACTAATTTAAAAGATTAAGAATCTTAGAACAGATAGGGGAAGAGAATATGTGTCTCTTTTTGAGGAGTTTTGCGTTAAAAGTGGAATCATTTACCAAACCACGACCCCCTATTTTCCTCAACAAAATAGGATTGTTGAACGCTAGAACCGCAAGTTGAAGGATATGATGAATGTCCTGTTGATTAACTCAGGGTTACCACAAAACTTGTGGGGAGAGGTTTTACTCACCGCAAACAACATCCTTAAAAATGTCCCACACAAGAAGGTATATAAAACTCCTTATAAATTATGGAAAGAAAAAAACCTTCCTTCAAATACTTAGAAGTGTGGGGATACTTGGCAAAGGTAGAAATTCATGCTCCCAAAATTATCAAAGTAGGACCAAAGACCATTAATATTGCATCTTTATTGGATATGGTAACAAAAGTGTTGCATATTATTCCTGGTACACAAATCTTGTCATGTTGACATTCACGTCAATACACTGATTGAATCAAGAAATGCATATTTCTTTGAAATAACTTTTCCGTACAAGACCGTACAAATATATGGTTCCTTAAAAGAAATACACGTTGAAATTCAAGAAGAGTAAGATAAAAAATAATTGCCAACTGAAGCAATGACATGAAAAATTTGATAAATTCATGATCTCGAATGGTTTCAGGATCAATGAATTTGACAAGTGTGTTTATGTAAATTAAAATGAGACAAGGTATGTCATTTTCTATTTATATGTGGATGATATGTTAATCATTGGAGATAACAATGATGTGATTACATTCACGAAAAGGATACTTTCAAGTAAGTTTGACATGAAAGATCCATGCTTTGCGGATATTATTTTGGGTATCAAGATTCTCCGAGCATCTAAAGGTATTTTACTATCTCAGTCACTCTATATATTTAGAAAGTATTAGACAAATTTAGTAATGGAGAAACAAATATTGCCAAGACATCTGTTGATGTATATTTACATCTTACTAAGAACAGTGGTGATACGACACCCAGTTGGAGTACTCTCAGATTATTGGGAGTCTCATATACCTAAAAAACTACACTAGGTCGGATATAGCACATGCAGTAAGCAAGTTAAGTTGGTTTGCACATAATCCAGAGAAAACTCACTGGATTGTTATTGTAAGAGTTCCAAGGTATCTCAGATACACTATGAACAAAGGGTTGTCGTACACAAGATATTCAGCTGTACTAGATGGATATTGTGATCCAAACTGGATATCGGGCTCCACAGACTCAAACTCTACAAGTGAGATTCGTCTACATGTTAAGAGGAGCAGCCATGTCTTGGAAATCCACTAAGTAAAAGTGCATAGCCAAATCCACTATGGAATTTGAGTTTATAGTTTAGAAAAAGCTACTGAGGAAGCCAAGTGGATTCAAATTATTTTAGAGGATATTCCTAATTGGTCATAGCCTGTGTCTGGTATCTGCCCTAGACGAGATGTATAACAATAAGTCTAGATACATACGTCGTAGACAGAATGTCGTTATGCATCTGCTCTCAAATGGAGTTATCAAAATTGATTATGTTTGATCAAAGGATAATATAGCAGATCCATTAATCAAAGGTCCACAAAAAGAGCAAGTGCGAGTGTTGTCAAGGACAATGGGTCTTTAGCCTACGAAGCTGAGTTTCCATGATGGAAACCCTACCTAACAAAGTGGATATCCCACATTCTAGGTTCAAAGGAAAAACTGAATCATGAAACTGCAACTTGGTGCGACGCACTATGGGGAGACCTCCCCAAACCATTCCTAGGGCAAAATTAAACGGTGCTACTTGTGAAAGTGAAGTATAAGTTAAAATTTTAATGGTTCTTGTATCTTCTATATCATAAGATAGAGTAATGCAGAATACTCTCGACAAGAGACCACTTATATGAATAACATGGGTAGGGCCGCCCTACGAGAATTTTTAAAGGCGAAATTCTCCGACAGTTATTCATGAAATACCAGGAGTTGTGAGAACCAAAAAATGTTTGGAAGTATATTATGTAAGTTATATTGTCTTGGTTTACATAAAAGCTGAATAGTTTAAGACATCACATTCACTAGTTAGAAAGTAATTCCGATAGCTCTTACTAGAGAAGGTTCAAGGCCAAAAGTTACCTTTCTCAATGTAGTACTCTTCCTCGCTTCTCTCTCGCTCTCTCTCGTGTTTAGCATTATTTTTCCTAATTTTTTGAGACAGTTAGTAAATTTCCATTCATGTGGGGATTGTTGGAAAAATGTTTTTTATCCAAGTGTTGAGCATGTTTACGATGATAGTCGGTAACTCAATAAAGAAATGATTCGGATATTGATACATTTATTCCAATTGTAAATATTAACGTAATATATTCACTTGGTTAAAGTCATTTGAAACTAAATGAGAAATTGAGTCATGTAATTTGGAGATATTAAAAGAGGAAAAAATTTAATAATGTATGTTATTTTGTTTTTTATTTCTTTTTATAAAGCAAAGCAGAGGAAAAAAATACCATCTAGTCCAGTTAAGATTTGTGTCCATTCATAAATGTTGTATCTTTTAATTAATATACCATATCTCCAAATGAAACATTACAACTCTTTGCCAAACCACCTTTTCATCTTCTTTTCCTTTCTCGTATGCATATACTTATATATATTTAGTGCCAAATCATGAAAATATTTTTGGTTTTTCTCTTCATCATTTCTTCTCTATGTTTTAGTATCTCCTCAAGCAAGTTCATTTGTTACACTTTTTGTGCTAATCCATTCCAAAGTTAAACATTTGGTTGTTTTCTCTTCACGTTAATTTTCATTAATATCTACATATTTAGATGTATCTTATGTCTTTATTCAGGGTGTCATAACATATGAGCCTTCCTTGTTTATTACATAAAATATTATAAAAGAAGAAATAACGTCTTGTTAGTAAAATAACCATAAAATCTTGTCTTATCTAGGATTTGTAAAGCCTCGTTATACCCATATTTAGAAGATGGCCCTTCTTAAAATCTTGTAGAGGTATTTATTTATGTAGATAACTTCTATCATTCTTTGTATAGATGAGATATCATTAATCCTGAATCTAGCCTTATGTTTTGAGCCAATCAAAAAATGTTCATTAACCAACAAAACCCTTAGTATCTAGCTTACATTGTGGGACATTGCTCGAGATGAAAAAGATAGGATTCCTTGTGAGATAGATAAATCTTTTGAGGGGTATGAGGGAAAAATATTTTATACATTCATTAATTTAAAATTGGGATGATATACCCATTTGGCCCGTCAATATAAGACTCTTTAGGATTTTACTCCTTGAATCCCGGTCAATTGTCATTAAATGCACCAGGTTGTTTTTTCCGTATTATGCATACTTCAAGAAAATACTTAAATTTAATCCTTCTATAGAACTTTTTTGGTCTTTGTAAAATATAGGTAAGTACACAAACATCTTGTAAACAAATCCTTTATATCCTTATGAGAAAATAAAAGTTAGATTAAGGGGATGGTATAATTTATATCTTTGCAAAATGGATCATATACATACATATGCCTTTAACAATTTTAGAAGTACTCATTCAGGAGGTCATGTAATGTGTATTTTTGTTACACAAATTAAAAAATTTCTCTACTCATGTACTATAAGGATATTTTATCACGAACAAGATATAATGCATGAACTTGATTCAGAAAAGGAGGCAATCCGTATCACCATTCTTAATAGCGAGGACAATTATTTTATGTCTGAAGTTGTTTTGAATAACGCCATAAAGGTGTCCAACCTATAACATCATTATTAATTATAAAGGAAAGAGTGAATTATTCCTCCAATCCTAAGAAGAGGACTATTTTAGAAACTCAGAAGAAAAAAACTTCTTTAAAGAAAGTTGACCCTTTTAAATTCTTAAATTTTGCTCATTTTGTAAACAACACCTTCGTTTAAAGGGAATATTGATGTTGCAAGAATGTTGGGAGAGATTATGGTTGCGTTACATCAAAAGTCAACTTCCCAAATTGATAAGTAAACAAAAACATGATGTAGGTAGTTCCAGCGTGATCTTTGATTATATACCAGTTCATGCTACATATTTTCCAAATCCAACTATAAGGAGATAAATCTTGGGGATAACGATAACCAAGATCATCGTTTTTCCAAAGAAAACTCTTCTTTGCCAATCACTAAACATACTTGTGACAAATAAGAATATCTTTCTAAGTTTTACAGCGGAAGAAAGATAAAATAACTTCTGAGGTTCTATATTTACATCATCCGTTGAATTCGAGAGCTCATGGCTCGGTGTTAGGTATGACCAAGACAATGTTATTTCATTTAGCAAGTACATGTATAAAAGATAAATGTAGTCATTATGGATAACACCATAATTGATTAAATCAAGTGGTGATCATAAATAATAACATAGTATAAGGTTAATTGATAGTTCGAGTACAAGGTATCAGGGTTTGTCAAGATGATGAACTTCATGTCATAGGTTGGTACCTCAAGATACTCACATCATAAATCATCTTGACCAAGTAATCATTGTTTGAAGCTTTTATTGCAAGGTGTTCATGGTGGAGGTTTCTCATAATAGTATATGGCATTCCTACAGTTGCTAAAGTAATCCTCTACATGATTAAATCGTCGTTACATAAAAATATGTATATAAAGGGCTTACAAGGATCACTTTATTAGTTAGAAAATATCTTCTTCTACTGTGGAAGAAAACTATTAATCATGACTTTGTATGAATACATCAATTTAGTGTGTATGCTTTAATAAACCATATGTATGAGTGATATCTCTCCTTTGGGGATGAACTAATATAGTATTGATACATAATTTGATAGGCATTTAGTGCATAATTATGGAATTTATCCCTTATATTTGATATAATTATCTAATCTTTGATATATATATATATATATATATATATATATATATATATATATATATGGAGCATTTTTTATGTAATTTGTACGTTAAATATGAAACTCTTAGATACGTAGAAGATATTGGAACCCAATATTAAGTTATGAGGTTGAAAAGTGAGGGAGGAATCCTGGTCTAGTCGGAAAAGGAGCCAAGATGTCCAATTTAATCTTAAAATAAATTGGCGACATAATGCATTTGTTGTCTTGTAAAAATCATAAAAAATAAATGGTACTGAATCAGCTGATGAAATATACACACAAGGTAGCTCTTGGAGTCTTGTACACTTGGTGAAAAGGGTGTCCAACTTTGAATTGTGACGTGAAAGTTATGTCAATTTTACTGATGACACCAAAAGTTTTCTAGATCTAGAAGAGTCCATTGCGCAACTTTTAGGTCACTTAAGTAAGTCTAACACGTGTCACTTGATTTTTGGCTATAATTTTTTTTATCAAGTACACCTACCACTTAAAATATTAGGCTTGTGAGCAAAGGAGTAAGAGATGGAGCCAAGAACACCACACATATTCCATAATTAGTGAAATTGTTCCTTTAATTATTTATTCCATTTTGTTTTCTTTTATTTCATTATGGTAATTTAATTAGTAGTTTGAGATGCTCAAAGTATGAACCCTACTTTATGACCTTGATTCATATTAAATGAATTTTGGATTTTATATTTAAATAGATAAAGATTCTTGTTGTTGTATTTATATTTGTTCTTCATAGTTAAATATCAATGGGATTGAACCTTTAGGCGTCTTGACAACATGCGTAAGGTTCACTTGGAAGAAGTTTATAGGGTTAGTTCACTACCCTCTACTTATCCTGAAGGAACTTAGGGAAACTTTACAATCCTGATTACCCATAATGTCATGTTTTCCCCTTATAATTACAGTTAATTCCATGTCATAACTAGTGAATATGAGTATCATTGTCACATATAATTTACTTACTTGTATACTACACTTAGGGGAAGCAATTCCCTTAGTGTTGATTTATAATCACGCTTCGGGAGACAACAAGTCTTTGGCACAGTTGCTCGGGATTCACTAGTAATTGTTCTTTGAGTTTACTTATAGTTTTTCATTGTTTTACGCTCGTTCTTTGCTTTGTTTAGTTCTTCATCGTTACTATACTTAGATTAGGGTATCAATATCACCAATTCCTTTGAATAAGAATGGAGGTTATTATTCAAATAACAGTTCATTTAATTATATAGAAGACTCTTCGAGTTATCAATAATGGGCTAGTAACTACTATTAATTAACTTATCAATACCAGCAAGAGAAAGGACGATTTCAAATGAGTGGAAAAGTAAAATATGTATATTGGAAATGTTTTATGGTGGAATATAGTATGGCAGAGGAAAAGTTAAGAGAAATTCAAGAGACTAGACTCAAGAGGTTACTAGATGAACATAGTTTGACCGTCATTAAAAAGTACTAGATTTGGGAAGTTTACCTAAAGCTTCTAAATCGTAATGTCATCCTGGATACTTTGTATGCTCACCTTGTACCACCAAAAATCCACCAAAGCGAAGAGTTGAAGGAATCCGTGGAGTACAGTAATAATGAGTATGTGATTGGAGATGTTGGGTTGCTTGAGCTAGAAGCATATATGGAGGAATTCCTTCTTGTAAATATGTGTATTGAAGAAAAATACATACAATATCAACAATTAATTGAATAAAAGATAGAGATTATACCGAAAAATACAGTTATCAAAAAGAATTATAGAATTTGGTTGTTTCTTGAGGAAAAAAAGCGGCGAAACGAGGAAGCTACATGATGTCTCCTCATTTGTGATAGATTTATGTTAGGATGAGACATCATTTTTAGTGATTTAGAAGTCTTTCTAGTTGTTTTTCTTGAGAAATAGTGCACTTTCCTATTTTGAATCTTGATTTAGTAAAATAATATTTTTAGAGCATATTGGGTTTAATTATTTATTTAGTGTGAAAGCTTTAAAGATAATTATGGAGATTTATTAGAGTCTAAGTCAAAGAATACAATATGTGGAAAGAGATAAGCATGGTAATTGGAGATAAGGAAACAAACGCTTAAAACATGGAAAAGGAAAACCTGCCTTAAATCTGAATTTCTGCACCCACGACCACTAATCAGCTTATATCTCAAAAACGGTGTGGAATTTGGAGAAATGGTCAAGATAAAGGTTGAAGATCTTTCCGATACGATGAATTTCGACTACTCATACACGTCAAACGGATGAGTATGGAAGCTGCTAGGACCAAAACAAAAATGGGCCTGATTTCATGATTTAGGGTTACGAATTTGAGTTGGGCTTGAAGTCCATTACTTACCTTCTCCTTCAAGAAAACGAATTAGGTCTTCTAAACACATATAAATACACCCTTATATAACTTGTAAATCATCCTTGCCTCATAGTAATTAGTTCTTAAGGTTTTATTCTTTCAAGTTATTATAGAGAGCAAGATGCTATTTTTTATTATTTCTTTTAGTTTATTTTCTTCAGGTATGAACTAAATTTCCCATAGCTTGGGTTTTGCATCATGTATAATCTATGGATTCTAATTTCTTTCTATCTAAGTTTTTGGGAATTACATGTTTTAATCTGATATTAGCTTCTTACCTTTATATTTGTTTATGTGTTTTGATTTATTGCCTGTCCTATAACCGATCACTTTAGGCTTTCTTAATAGTACACCTTAGCTGGGTGTCTAATTATTGAAACACCACATAACGTCTAGTGTCGATATTGGTCCTGACAACACTAATTCTAACTAGATAGTCATTAGGGTATAATTTAATCACTATCACCATGTATGGAAATTGATTGCTTAGGGCCCTAGTGGCGTAGGATAACCCTATTTGAACCAGCCTCGTGGTGTGTCCGTAGCCCCCTTAGTCGCTCTCAAGGTCTAAGGTATGGGAATTTAGAATCCTGACTAAGTATCTAAGAGCTAATTATCTCCCTTATTAACTAGATTTAATAGAAAGAATTAGAAGGATTAATGCATACAGCAAAACCTAAGCTATATTTCTCATCTCATATTTCTTCGTATTTAATTTACTGTCTTTAATTTTCCTTAGTTTAATCCTTAATTTCGAATTTTATTCCTTTTAATTTCTTGTCTTTTAATTAATTACTTCTCACTCGTTATTTCTACCCGTTCATATAACACACTAAGTCCCTGAGAAAAAACTTTCTTATCATTAAAACTTGCATACGTCCTGTAATACTTGCAGTACTGCGCCTGTCTAGGGTGAGAGCGCGTTGTTTTCTGACTTATTATTTATCTATTTTTTTCACACCCTAGGCGACACGAAGTTTTTGGCGCCGCTGCCGGGGACTTGTGTTTTGTTAACGTGTGGGTTATCTATTTCGAGCAGTAGTTGTTAATTATTAAAACTCAGTATTTAGTTTTATTTTTCCGGATTTACGCTTGTGGTTTGCTTTAGTCTTTTTCAGGTTTCACAGTGTTTAATTATTGGCCTCCGTTACCGGAGCCTGAGAGGAGCTTCAGATCCTATAATAAACGTATTCGTTAGGAAAGAGCCTTAAGAAGAGCTATGGAAGGCGTACAAGAACATTTAGATCCAGCTTTTGAAATCCCTCCTGGAGGATTACAATTCTTTGCACCAGGAGGACCACCACCTTTTATTCCACCTGGTGTACAACAACAAGGACAACATCCACTAGGAAGAGGTAACGGGCAAAACAATGTTGATCAAAACCGAGTTGAACAAGACCTTCCTGGCCTCCGCGTGCCGTTTCATGTTCAACCAATAGGTTACCATCCTCCGGAGATCCAAAATATTAAATTTTGACCCGATCCGGGTATGCTCAGTCAATTTCAAAGTTTTAGACTCTATATTGGTACAGCAATTCAAGATCCGGTAAGATCGATTCAGAAGTTTAGGCAGATTTGTGATGCTTATGTTGCTCAAGGCATTACACGCGAGCAACTGTATTGTCATATGTTTTCGTTCTTCCTGACCGGTAGAGCTAGTGAGTGGCTAGACAAACAACCACTAGGGACAATCAATTCATGGACAGAACTTCAAGACGCTTTCTTTAACTATTTTTATCCGAAGAGTATGAGACTCAAGGACCAAAGCGAGCTTGCAAGATTTTGTCAAAAAGATGGAGAAACAATAGGAGAATCATGGACAAGGTTTCAACATAAATTAGCTTGATGTCCTCTCCATGGTTATACCCCTCTTTACAATTATCAATATTCTATGAAGGTCTCAACGATCGAGGTAGAGAGAAGGTGGATAACATAGGAAAGGGAAATTTCGTGTCCATGAACCATAATGAAGCTGCCAAAGTTTTGGAAAATATTATTGAACAAGAAAGGAGTTGGCCTTCTACGCGAGCTCCTGTAGCAAAGACCCGAGGTACGCTTCGATTAGATGCAGAAACTGCAAACTCAGCTCAAATATCCACATTAGAAAATCAAATCAAAGAACTTAAGCTTGAAATGCAGAAAAATTTAGCCGCATCAAACATAGTACAAGAAGCACAAGGTTGTCAACAATGTGGGGTTAATAATCATACATGGGAAGAGTGCGAAAGGAAATCCACAATCTGTTTACTTCATATCCAACAGAGGAGGCTATCAATTTGGTAACCGAAACCATCCGGGTATGCAGTATTCAAATCCTCAGGGGGCCGCTAATCCTGGTCATTATCAACCGCACCCCCAGAACAACTTTTTCCAACCAAGATGTCAATATCAAAATAGACCTGCTCCCCCTCAACAACCTGTTCAAGATGCCTATACCGATGCGTTAGATCAGAAAGCTTTACCACAGTATCCTCAAGAGGGTTCTATGGATAATCAACAATCAGTAAAAGTCTTGGACCGTTTGACCACGAATATGAATGCCCAGGATGAAAAGTTACGAGGACAAGATGCCGCAATTCAGATTTTAGGTACTCAAGTGGAACAATTGAACAAAGTTCTAACGAATTTAATGGAACAAAAAGAATTGAAGGCTATCGATGGAGGTGAGGACAATGTTGGGTTCGAAACTTGTAAGGCTATTTGCCTTGAAAAAGAAGAAGAGAAGGAAGTACCACATGCTGCCGTTAGTGCCGTGGAGGTTCCGAGTACCGAAGAAGAACCAACCAAGTCTAGCCCCGTGGAATCTGACTGTTCTGAGGTTGATGTGGAGGACGATTCAGATAAATCCGAATTTATACAGATTCTGAAAGATATGCAAGAGGAGATTAGATCGGTACTGGATTATCAAGCTAAGCTGGTTAAAGAGAAAGAAGAAGAAGCCTCAAAGGAGGAACCAGGAGTTGAAGTTGCACCTGCTGTACAAGAGGAGAAAGAAGAGGAGAAGGTGGAACCACCACCTGTTGTTCAAACAATGTCACCAACTATTCCTGATACAAATCCTAAGGATGACACTGAACTCAAGACATTTGTAGAGGCGTATACACCTGAAAATATCAACTCCCAAATGCTTGAGATTGCGAAGAAAGGACTTACACCGCAAAAAGTTTTTACGCAAGTTATTCCCGAGAAAGAGGCGAGTGTATAGATCCCAAGAGAGAACCTGAGAGTCTCAAGAAGAAGTGAAAGAGAGTTACCAACGAAACTCAAAGATCCGGGAAGTTTTAACCTTCATATTCAAATAAATGGTATGCTGAAAGTGAAAGCTATGTACGATGTAGGTTCTGGTGTGAATCTTATGCCTAAGTCCGTGTTCGAGAGACTTGGAATTCAGAAAATAGAAAAAGCTCTAGTGAAGTTGCAGTTCACTGAAAACTAAGTTACCAAGACATGGGGAACAATAGAGGACGTCTTAGTCCGAGCAGGTAGTATCGCCATCCCTACTGACTTTGTTATACTTGAGTTTGATGCAGATAAGCAGGTTCCAATCATACTTGGACGACCTTTCATGGCCATAAGTCAAAGTGTCATCAACTTCCAAGAAGGGACCATTATCCTTCATGCAAAGAACGTATCCGAGACCTTTTATGTATTGGGCAAGAAATCAAGGAAGTTAGATCCCACTGTTCTTGTCATCCACAGCCTTTCACATCACAAAATCCCTCCAGAGAAAATCCACTTAAAACCTGTGGATATTGAGCCAAACATTGAGTTTGGTGTTGGCCATGAAGTACTATGGAAAGCTCACAAACGCGAAAATAGGCCACTTAGTTTCAAAGTCTCATGGATGGGACCATTCATTGTCACTAAGGTTGTTTCAGCTAAGGTGATAGAAATTCGACCCATGAAGGGGATCAAGCACAGATTAGTTGACGTTCATAGCCTAACTCGTTGTTGGGGAGGCTATATTCGCAAATCTTGATAGAGGTAACGCGTCTAACTTTAAAAGACGTTAAATAAAAGTGTTGTACGGGAGACAACCCGAAGTTTTTTATGTTTTTATGTCTTTAACGTTTTTAGTTTATGTTTAGTTGTTTTTAGTTGATATTGCATATTTGAGAAAGGAATTAGTGTTTTTGATGCTTAGGTATTGGAGAAATCGAGTTCGGGAAGAGAAAACGAAAATTTCTTGGAAAATTCAGACCTTCAGTCCGGTATACCGCACCTCAGCCCCGGTATACAATGGTGACAAAAGCCCGTGACCACGGGTATTGACTCGGGTTTCTTGCCGAGAAGAAAAAAAATGTGGAATTCAGGTCCGGTACACCGGACCCTAGCCCCGGTACACCGCAGGATCAAAACCCGAGTCCACGGGGGAGAGGCCACGCGTTTTTTGCCGAGGATTAAAATTTTCAAGGAACAGAAGCTGCGGTATACCGCACCCCTGTTCCGGTACACCGCAGGTAGCCGACTGAAGAGAGAAAAAGCCGCGTTTTAGGTTATAAGAAGCAAGAGGTGGGTACAATTCCGAATTTACAAATCCTTAAGCCTCTCTTTCTTCTCCAAACCTCTCCCAACTCCATTAAAGCTCATCCAAACCTTCCCAAAACATCAAAACACTAATTAATCATCATAAAAACACATCAAATCTTCTCTCCACATCATTACAAAGGAGTTTCAAGCACCCAATTCTCACCAAACACATTGAGAGTGAAGAATCAAAAGCTTAAATTTTCAAAATTCATCCTACAATTTCTTAAATCCATATCAATCCATCAAGAATTCATCTTACCCACATAGAGATTCATCATCAATTCACCTTTCCTAACCCAAATCAAGCTTGTCCAACCAATAATTCAAAAGTTCAATTTCAAGAGTTGTTAAAGCTTTGAGTTGAGGGTCAATTGAAGATGACTAAGAGAACAAAAATGTTATCTAACAAGAGGGAGGTGAAGAAAAGCAAGGTATTGGGTTCAATTGAGAAGAAATCAAATAACAAAGGTTCTAGTTCCAAAGCTAAGGGTAAAAACAATGTTGAAGATGGAGGTAAGCTAGCTATGTTTGATACCAATGGAAAAAGGCTTTACTTTTATTCAAAGGAGAAAACACAACATCTTCCCTTCAAAGGTCCTACACCCATGGACAAAGAGAAAGCTTCTAAGGCCTTGATAGCTTCTGCAGAAAAACAATTAAAGGAAATACGTTTTGCTTATGAGAAAGTATTCAATGAAGAAGTTGGTACCTGAGAATACAAGAGATTCTTGGAGCTTGGTGAAAAATTGGGTTGGTCTACGTTCATGGTAAGACATTCTGAATTATGTCATGACTTAGTTTTGGAATTCTATTTAGGCCTCTTTAACCGAGATAGTAAAGGTTGTGTTCCGATTAGAGGAAAGTTAGTTCCTTTCACAGTTGAGGAGATTAGAAACCACTTCAAGTTCAAGAAATTAATTGGATATTGCAAGTATAGTGAAGCGGTTGCTAAACGAAAAATATTTGATGAGGAATTACTTTTTGAGCATGTTTTAGACAAAGAGAAAGTGCAATCACATAAGGGAGAATTAAAGGCACCTTGGCCTTACAAATATCTTCAACCGGATGCGAGAGTTTGGCACAATTTCCTTATTCCCATTGTCTTCGGAAACACACGAACCTTAGATGTGACTAAAAAGAACGCTCTACTTTTGGATTGTATTGTGAGAGGAGAAGAAGTGGATGTGGCCTAGTTGATCTATGAGGAGGTGATGCGATTTTCGGTCTCTCCTAAATCGGTTTATAATGTTAAATTTCCTACTATGATCACGTGTCTTGTGCAAAAAGCAAATGTTATATTGGGTGAAGAAGAGAAACTCGAATTTAAGAAGAGTTATATTAATAATTCTTGGATCATGAAAGTCTTGAGAGGAGCGATTTCTGCGCGAGTCTCGAAAGAAGAAAAGGAGCAAAGTTGGCAAGAGAAGATGGAGGAGCGTTTAAACAATTTCGAAGCAGCTCAAACTTCCTTAGCCAATGATGTGGCACAAATCAACGCTAATCAAGTGCACATCATGAAACTCCTTGAGCAATTAACAAAATATCAAGCAAATCCTACCTTGGATATCAATAATGCGAGGCAATAGCCTCGAGTGTATGTTCTCTTTCTTCCTTACCATTTCTGTAAATGCTTTTATCTGCTAATTTAATTTTTGTTTCGAGTCTTTTTCGAGTCGTGGGGACACGACTCATTTTTGAGTTGGGGGTGTGGGGATTCGTTGTCTCTCATCTCCATTTTTTTCTGTTTTTAGGTAGAAATTATATTTTTTGATACATGGGAATTGTGTGTAGAGTGTGTTTAATAGCTTGAAAGAACAAGCTCAGTAAATTGATGATAGTAAGTAGTATGTTTATGAGCTATTTTATTTTGTATGCTTTGAGTATTTGCAAAAAAACACACGTTGATAGTAAAGAAAGGATTAGTGAGCAATGTGATAGAAAGTATGTTCGATCTCAGGGAACCTTGAGAAGTATGTAGGCCGTGAGATCCAAGCTAGTTGAAAAACCCATTTGATGAAAGTTCTAAAGGTAAGAAAATAACGAAATTTCATAGTGTAGAAAGTGATTAAGGCAGTTCTTTCATATTGAAGCCCTTGAAGCCTTTTTATACCTTCTCACCTTGTTATTTGATTTTATATGTTATATCCTTCTCAGCCCCTTCTAGCCTTTCTAAAGCTTTTTATTTAGCCACATTATAAGTCATATCCCTATAGATTATAGAACTTTCCATATGACCCGCACTCGAATCGCGATGCATCGACAATTGTTTTAGAGCTTGAGTTTGGGATGGTGGGTCCACCATTATGGAAATTATTATTGGGATGGGATTTTTGAGCTTATTAATTGTGCTCTGTTCTTTATATTGATGATGATTCACAGGATTATATTGTAACCCTTTGACGGGGTAATAGTGAATGGAAAAGAAGCTACGAGCTAAAATTGCCAACAAGGGCATAAAAAGAAATATATATATGAGAAAAATAGCGTGAGATCTCAACATTAAAAGAGAGTCATAGCTTAAGAAATTGATTTGAAAAGAAAGAAAATATATATATTCGGACAGGCAAAGAATTTTTTTTATGTGAACATCTTATGCTTTAATTGAGTTATTGGGGATGCTAAATTGTGTATCAAAGAATTCATTGGGTTGAGTGAGAAACGTTTTATGAGAGTAACTCAAACTCTAGGGCGATTCGTTGATGGCTAGTGAGGAGAGAGCCAAAAGCTCACTCTAAAATTATCCAAATATACTATCATACCATCCCTAAGCCTGAATTACGACCTTAAAGACCTTTTGATTCTTTGCTATGTAATCGAGAAGTGATTGAGCCATTAGAGAGTAGTTAAGTGGATCTTTGAATACTAGTGAAGTTCGATGAACAATCTATAGCTTCCATGATGGACTGAGTAAAGTCCCAATCCTTCTTACATTGCGAAACTAATATGATCTTGAATTCAAGCCGTGTTGACTATGGATATGAGAAGTGTGCAGGTATATAGTTTATGAATATTATTGCATGAAATTTTATGAGTAATTGCTTTATGTCTATTCTATATATTCTGCTATGTTCTTCCCATTGTGTTGAAAATTCTATAAGTGTGTATAGACTTCCCTTTGTTTTTATCTTTATTGTATCGGGACGATACAAATTTGAGTTGGGGGTCTTGATGTCTTCTCATTTGTGATAGATTTATGTTAGGATGAGACATCATTTTTAGTGATTTAGAAGTCTTTCTAATTGTTTTTCTTGAGAAATAGTGCACTTTCCTATTTTGAGTCTTGATTTAGTAAAATAATATTTTTAGAGCTTATTGGGTTTAATTATTTATGTAGTGTGAAATCTTTAAAGATAATTATGGAGATTAATTAGAGTCCAAGTCAAAGACTACAAGATATGGAAAGATATAAGCATGGTAATTGGAGATAAGGAAACAAAAGCTAAAAACATGAAAAAGAAAAAGTTGCCTTAATTCTGAATTTCTGCACCTACGACCTCAAATCAGCTTATATCTCAAAAACGTTGTGGAATTTGGATAAACAGTCAAGAGAAAAGTTGAAGATCTTTCCGAGACGATGAATTTAAACTACTCATATGCGTCAAACGGATGAGTATTGAAGCTGCTAGGACCAAAACAAAAATGGGCCTGATTTCATGATTTAGGGTTACGAATTTGAGTTGGGCTTGGAGTCCATTACTTACTTTCTCCTTCAAGAAAACGAATTAGGTCTTCTAAAAACCTATAAATACACCCTTATATCACTTGTAAATCATCCTTTCGTCATAGTAATTAGTTCTTAAGGTTTTATTCTTTCAAGTTATTGTAGAGAGCAAGATGATGTCTTTTATTATTTATTTTAGTTTATTTCCTTTAGGTATGAACTAAACTTCCCATAGCTTGGGTTTCGCATCACGTATAATCTATGAATTCTAATTTCTTTCTATCTAAGTTTCTTTGGGAATTAAATGTTTTAATCTGATATTAGCTTCTTAACTTTATATTTGTTTATGTGTTTTGATTTATTGTCTGTCCTAGAACTGATCACTTTAGGCTTTCTTAATAGTAATTAGATGATCACCTTAGCTGGGTGTCTCATTATTGAAACACCACATAACGTCTAGTGTCGATATTGGTCCTGACAACACTAATTCTAACTAGATAGTCATTAGGGTATAATTTAATCACTATCACCATGTATGAAAATTGATTGCTTAAGGCACTAGTGGCGTAGGATAACCCTATTTGAACCAGCCTCGGGGTGTGTCCGTAGCCCCCTTAGTCGCTCTCAAGGTCTAAGGTATGGGTATTTAGAATCCTGACTAAGTATCTAAGAGCTAATTATCTTCCTTATTAACTAGATTTAATAGAAAGAAGTAGAAGGATTAGTGCATACCAGCAAAACCTAAGCTATATTTCTCATCTCATATTTCTTCGTATTTAATTTACTGTCTTTAATTTTCCTTAGTTTAATCCTTAATTTCGAATTTCATTCCTTTTAATTTCCTGTCTTTTAATTAATTACTTCTCACTTGTTATTTCTACCCGTTCGTATAACACACTAAGTTCCTGAGAACGAACTTTCTTATCATTAAAACTTGCATACGTCTTGTAATACTTGCAGTACTGTGCCTGTCTAGGGTGAGAGCGCGTTGTTTTCTGACTTATTATTTATCTATTTTTATCACACCCTAGGCGACTCCACAACACAACCCCATAGAAAGATCGATCAATAAAAATAAGTTAGTGATCCCCTATTCAAATATTCCAACGTGATAAACAAAAACGCTTCTTGGGAGGCAACCCAAGGTCAAAAAGGGAAAAACTCAAATCTTTACTATTTTTCATTAGTTTGATGTACAATATTTTAGCAGTTTAACGCTAATTTAGTGTATATTACGCACAACGAGTAGGGTATTGGAGTTTACATGATTTGTAGGTTGATTTTGTCAAGGATTTGAAGTCAAAACATAATGGTATAATGGAGAAACAATGAATTTCAGGAAAAATGGAATTTTTATTGGGAAATTGAGAGACCCGGTGAGTCGGGAACATCGTTTCAAGTCAAGAAGAAAATAATTTCATGTAAATTTTGAGTTTTTTTTCAATATTTTATCAGAAAAATAAAAAACAAAAGAAATAATCATATGGCCAAGTTTTCTTGGCAGAAACGTCAAAGAAAAGCCCTACCCTAGAATAGGAATGCTCCGAACTCGACGAAATCCTTGAATTATGGACTAGGCACGCCAAAGGCGCCAATGGACAACTTGTATCGCTTTATTTAAAAAACTTCTAGCAACTATAACGTCTCTCTTTTGGGGACAACATCCATTAATTTTAAATCCTATATCGCATAATATTTTGAGATATATCCAATGGTGAAGACTAAACCTCAATAAGATCTTACATCAAAAATTTAAGTTCAAAACATTGAGATTATGCACACTACACCCAACTTCAGGAAGGAATTGGGAACGATTGGCTAGGAATTTTCGGGAGACCTTGGTACCAATGAATATTTGGAGAAGTCTAGTTTCTAATGCCTCATACCACACCTCATTTGGATGTTTTACGAAAATGTTATGATCAAGACCGTGAGATGCGACACTATAAATGGGAGTTTTTTTTTCAAATTTGCATGGCTCTTTGACTCCAAATCAACCCACATGGCCACAGAACTCCATACATATTATCAATAAAGTATCATGAATCAAGAATGTCAATCCCTAGCTTGGTTTTGAGTGATCCTTGCAAAGTTAAGTACTCTTTCTCTTCTTGTATTTTATTTTTAGTGTATAATATGTGTCAGTGTATATATCTAAGTGTTTTTATTGCTTTATTGAGGATATTTTGAGTCTTAGAGACATGACTACTCTTTGTGTTTGGGTGGAGTACTCTTTTCTTCGTCCCTGTTTTACGTGTTTACTTTTTTTTTAGGAAAAAAATGAAAAACCAAAAGAATTAAAAAGTAAATGAAAAACCATATTAAAATTAGACTGAGTAGGTAAGGAACGTAGGTGTCGAAAATAAATGTCCTTTGAAAACATGTATATATGAGTAGATGATAGATTAAAAGTTCATTTTTTTAATATTTTATATTTGTTCTTGAAATGCTTATATGAAAACTTGTTAGTGTAAAAATGCATATAATGGCCTAGGAACTAAGAAAGAACTGCATAAGTGTGTAGAACATTATATCTTGCCTAGTCCAAAAGTAATTTTACATTCGACTTTGAGGTAAATAAATTAACGCGATTACAAAGCTAGAAAATCGTTGTTCTTTCATAAGTCACTTGTTCCTTTTAGCTTTAAGTCTGAATAACGGTTATATCATTCTTAACCCCTATGAGCCTTTAAGTCAATATATTTGATAAACCACTATTATAGGCCTTTTTCTTAGTTTTTAGGAATTTACCATATGACCCTTCCTCGAGTCATAATTCCTTACGATTAGTCGTCTTCGAGATTGAGTTTGGGGTAGTGGGAGGTTGTGGTTTTGGGATATATATTTGGGTGATTTATTGTGACATGTATAATTGGTGGGGCTATGGATGTGATAAAATAACGATAATAAAAGATAATAAATAAGCACACACACCTCCTACTACCACGAGAAACTCACTACAAGTGCATAGATCATTGGCAAGTTATAGAAGATAAGTAAAGTTCGTTCGCAGAGTATAGTCTGCTCGATTTCAACGCGTTTGAGATAGAAGAGTGGCTGAGATTAATTTTTAAAACTAAAAGAAAAATAATAGAGATAAATATTTGTATGGTTTTCTGAATAATAATATAAAAGCAACAATTTAACTAATAGATGAGAGATATAGCTTATGTATGCTAGTATGCACCTATTCTTTTAAATCTTGTTCTAGTTATAAGGGTGATTTAAAATATATGGAAGTATACGTAGTCAGGATTCTATATTCCTACTAACCCTCGTCAGGGTGGACTTAGGTGGCAACTGAACAATTACTAAGGGACTTGGGCAGGGCGACTATGCGCAATGATCAGTGGTTAAATTGAAACTTAGTGACTATCTAGTTAGACAAGCCCGTCAGGATCACTATCGCACACTAGACGTTTATATTGTGTTTCAACAATTGAATTCCATATCAAGGTGACAGTCCAACTACAAAAGAACAATCATAATGTAATCAAGATTAGGACTGGAATAAGACTAAACGCATAGCACAAATATGTAAAATAAGTAAGAAGCTCAACAATTAACTGTCGCTTCCCCAAATAATATAGATTAAAGAAATAGAATCCAAAGATTATACGTATTCAAATCAAGCTATGGGGAAATTAGTTCATACTAGAAGAAATAAAAACTAAGAAATAGATACATACTTTCACCTTGCTTCTCTGGATGATTCATAAGAATAATAATGTTTGATGAATGAGCAAGGAAAAGAAAGTATATGTTTACAAAGGTAAATAGGTATATTTATAGGTGTTAGGTCGAAATATTGGAGTATGGGTAAAGTTATTGGAGACCTAATCCAACTAATATTCGTCTTCCTAAGTTGTAAGATTTGTTTACCTCTTGAATTTGTAAAATTCATAACTCCTTCGTTACTAGGCCAAATTCAGTGATCCACCCATCAAAACGACCGAAATTGATAGAACTATTTGAATATGAAAGGGCTCCTTCAAATTTCTAGCCGATCTTCCGTAGTTATCAAAACACTAGATGTCTCTACAGTTAGACAAAATTCTTTTGGCAGCTTTTCCTTTTCTAAATCAACTTTATTTCCTTTTTAACTATTGATTTCGCCTTGGATCTTATTTCCTTAACTCCTTGACATTGATTTCGAACCTAAGTAAATAAATTTACCTAACAGTTTCACATTAACACACAAATTATACCAAAAATGCTCTAAAAGTAATAATTCTCCAAATCAAGACAAGAATCAAGAAAGGGAAATCCCTTAGGAATTGATATAATACACCTAAATTATGTCACATGAATATATTAATTCATCAAAATAAATGGAGACATCAATAATGCTACATATTTGATGCACTTGATTATGATCTTTGTCAAGAATTGAGAAAATAAAATAAAGAGATTGAAAAAAAAGAAAAATAAAAGAGAGAAATAGAAAAAAATGAATGAAATTATGTCAACATGAGTTATTACATACAAAACAAGATTCGTGTTTGACTTGCAATAAGAAAGTAAAAAATTGAAATAAAGAATCCGACAAGTGAATTTGTGAACATAAGAAAGAATTTGATTTTGAGAAATTGTGGATGCGAATTTTGATGCACAAAAGGGGATGACTCAAGCTCTAAGTTGATTAGTAACTAGGAGAAATGAGAAGAGAGCTAAAATCTCATTTTACAGTTATCCAAATCGTATCATACCAAATCTAAACCACGCTATAACCAAAATGACCCTGACATTCTTAGCTATGTAATTAAGTGATGAATGAGTGACTAATAAGTGAGTAATTAGATCATTAGACGGAATAGAAGGATTCAGGATTGCCCTATCGCCACCACTTCGAGCAAGACATTTTAGTGTTCATTTTTTCATTGCTTAGTTAATTCTTCTTATAACTTTAACATGTTGATTATGTGTATAAATACTATATGTGTGTATTATTTCATAGTTAAGAATTTATGAGACTTGTCGTACATTCTCTTTGTGATTATTACTTGAGTACTCTTATCGACTTTTTGGGAATTTGAAACATTAGGTCAGTGCTTATTGTTGGGACGATAAAACCTTTAGTTGGGGGTCTCTCATTTTTCTGATGAATTATATAGTATTTAGACATCATTTGATATATTTTGATTAAATAGTTCAAAAATTGGATATATATGTATATATTTGGAGCATTTTTAGGTACTTTACATGTTAAGTGTGAATATCCTAGATACATTATTGATATTGTAACCCAATATGAATCGATGAGGTTGAAAAGTGAAGAAGAAATAGCGGTTCAAGTAACAAAAGGGGCCAAGATGTTCAGTTTAATGTGAAAAGGAATTGTTGGCGAAATGCTTCGGTTGACTTATAATAATCCTACAAAAAATTGGTAGTGAATTAGATGAAGAAATTTACATACAAGGTAGACCATGAAGTATAGTATATGTGATGAAAAGAGCATCCAATTATGAGTTGTGGCGTGAACGTTATTCTACTTTTGTTGAAAAGACCCAAAGTTGTCCAACTCCAGATTTAGAAGAGTCAATTGAGACATTTTTTGGACACTTAAGTAAGCGTAGCTTGTGCCACCCATTTTCTAGGGCTATACATACAATTTTTCAGCATTTAAACCTGGGATTTATCATATTAGAGAGATAAGGAAAGTTTCGGAGCAAGGGAACAAGAGTTGGAGGAGAAAAACAACACTTATTTTCCATAATTAGTGTAATTCTTCTTTTAATTATGTCTTAATTTTATTTTGTTTTCTTTTCTTTCAATATGGACCAATTTATATAGTATCTTGAGATTCTCAAAGTATGAACTGTAGTTTATGATTTGGAGTTATATTGTATAAATTTTGAAATATTATATTTAAATAAAATTGGGATTGTTGTTGATGTATTTATCTTTGGCCGTCATACTTAATTCTCATATGATACACATATTCTTTTAGGTTACTTAGATATTAGATTACTCAAGGAGGGTGGTTTATTAGTTGATCTAGGATACATACCTATTTTGGAGTTGAAGACAAGGGCTAAACTAACTAAACAATTACATAGAGTTTGAACTTTTAGACATCTGCGTAGGATTCGCTCAAAAGAGGTTTCTAAGACTAGATAACATCCCCCTACTCAAAAGAGGATCATTAAATAAGTTAGTAAACGCCAGGTTATTACCTAAATTGAACTTCTAAAAAGGAATGTGATGTATGTATTGAGTAGAAATTAACAAAACCCTCCTTTAAATCTATAGAAATTACCTAGGTACCTTTAAAGTTGATTCACAGTGATAGTTGTGACTTTACATGTGTGTAAACTAGAAGCGAGAAAAATTATTTCATAACATTTATTGATGGTTGCACAAGGTATTATCAATATACTTTCTTCTAAGTAAGGATGAAGCTTTAGAATCATTTAAGCAATACAAAACTGAATTTGAGAATCAACTAAATAAAAGATTAATAATCTTATAACATATAGGGAACGAGAATATGTGTCTCCTTTTGATGAATTTTGAGCTGAACATGTAATCATCTATCAAACCATGATTTCTATTTCCTTCAACAAAATGGGATTGTTGAACGCAAGAACCGCACATTGAAGAAAATGATGAGTACTTTGTTGAATAACTCAGAGTTACCACAAAACGTGTAGGGGGAGGCTTTTCTCACTACAAACCATGTCTTTAACAAGGTATCATACAAGAGATGGATAGACTCCTAACTAATTATGGAAAGTAAAATTACCTTCCTTCAAATAATTCAAATTGTGGGGATACTTGGCAACGGTAGCAATCTCTGCTCCCAAAATGGTCAAAATAGGAACAAAACTAGTGATTTCATATTGGATATGATCGCAAAAGTGATGAATATAGAATACTGGTACATAAATATTTTTATGTTGACATTCACGTCAATACGGTGATTGAATCAAGAAATGCACATTTCTATTAAACAAAATTTTCGTACAAGACCGCATCAGAATATGGTTCCTTAAACAGAACAGACGATGTAATTCAAGATGAGCAAGATCAAGAATCATTTCCAATGAAAAAACAATATCAATAATCATTTCCAAATGAAGAAGAACATAGAAGAAGCAAGCAGATGAAAGCCTCTACATCTTTTGGTCCTGACTTCTTATCTTACATTCTAGTGAAGGAGGTTATGTCAAACCTGACGCCCTTTACTGAAAAAAGCGATGAATAACGAGATAGATTTTATTATAAAAAACCATACATGGGAACTAGTGGATCGCCCTCATGGGAATAAACCAGTTAGATACAAATGAATATTCAAGAAGAAACTAAAGACCGATGGGTCTATTGAAAATTACAAGGCTCGCGTTGTTGTAAAAGGTTATAGTCAAAAGGAAGGACTTGATACCTAATCTACAGTCATGTGAATATCAACCATTTGAATGTTAATTGCTATAACTTCGATATAAAAGCTCAAAATTCATCAAATGTGTGCAAAATAGCTTTCCTAAATGGAGAAGTAAATAAATAAATATACATGGAATAATCTTATGGTTACGTAGTTCCAGTTAAGGAGAAGCAAGTACATAAGTTTGTTAAATCCTTATATGGTTGAAAATAGACACCGAGGAAATGTAATGACGAATTAGATTGATTCATGATCTCGAAGGGTTTCTAGATCAATGAATGTGATAAATGTGTTTATATAAAAAAATAAGACAGGGTATATCATTGTATTTTTATATGTGGATGATATGATAATAACTGGAAATAATAATGATGTGATTACATTCATAAACAATATTCTTTCAAGTAAGATTGACATGAAAAATATAGGCCTTGCGATATTTTGGGTATCAATATTTTCCTAACATATGAAGGTACTGTACTATCACAGTCACACTACTTTGAGAAAGTATTATACAAAGTAGTAACAGAGATACAAATATAGCCAAGACATATGATGTAAATTTACATCTTGCTAAGACAATTGATGATATGATCAACCAGTTAGAGTACTCTCAGTTTATTGGGAGTCTCATGTACCTAACAAACTGCACTAGGACAGATATAACATATGCCATAAGCAAGCTAAATATATACATATAATTTAGGGAAGACCCACTAGATTTATATTGTAATAGTTCTAAGATATCTAAGATACACTATGAACAAAGGGTTGTTGTACATAGGATATCAAGTTGTACTAAAAGGATATAATGATGCAAATTGGATATCAGACTCCTTAGACTCAAAATCCACATGTGGATTGGTCTACAGTTAGGAGGATCAGCTGCGTATTGAAAATCCACTAAGTAAACGTGAGTGGCCAGATCCACTATGGAATCTGAGTTTATAGCTTAAGACAAAGATGTTGAGGAAGCTGAGTGGCTTCAGAATTTCGTATATGATGTTCATAATTGTCCAAAGAATGTGTCAGCTATTTTCATACATTGGGAGAGACGGAGTGGCATTGGTAGAGAACTAAAAGATATGTATAACGGAAAGTCTAGAAACATACATTATAGACATAATACCTTTAGACAACTGCTATAAAAAGAAGTTACCACAATTGATTACGTTCGATCAAAAGGTAACATATCAAATCCATTGAAAAAAGGTCTACAAAGAGAGAACTTGTGAGTATTGTCAATGGGAATGAGTCTTAAGCCTATGAACGATGAGTTTCCATAATGGAACCCTACCTAGCATAGTGGAGATCCCACAATCTAGGTTCAAAGGTAAAACTGAATCACAAAACTACAAATCGGTGCGACGCACTATGAGGATATCAACGAAACCATTCCTAAGATAAAATTAGACAGTACTACATGTAAAAGTGAATGATAAGTTAAAATTTTAGCAGTTCTTGTATCTTCGGTAACAAAAGATAGAGTAATGCAGAATACTCCCGACAAGAGACCACATATATGAATAATATGGGTAGGGCTGCCCTACGAGATTTTTTAAAGGTAAAATTCTTCGACGGTTATTAATGAAATACCAAAAGTTGTCCAGGTCGTGAATGGACACAACTGTTATAACCAAATAATGTTTGTAATGGTACTACATAAGTTCTATTTACTTAGTTTATACAAAAGTGGAAAAGTCTAAGACATCACATTCACTAATTAACAAGTAAATTTGATAGCCCTTACTAGAGAACGTTCAAGGCCAAATCTACCTTTCTCCACGTAGTATTCTTCTACGCTTCTCATCCGCTCTCTCTCGTGCTTAGCGTTTCTTGCATATTTTTTCAGGATGGTTAGTCAATTTCCATTCGTGTGGGGATTGTTGCTCAAATGAGATTTTTACCCAAGTGTTGAAAATATTTACGATGATTGTCGATGACTGAATTTGAATATACTATTCAAATATTGATACGTTTATCTAGTTTTAAAGAATAACATCATATATTCACTTGGTTAAAAATCATTTGAAGTTGAATTAAATATTGAATCATGAAATTTAAGAGAAAATAAATAAATAAATATATATATATATATATATATATATATATATATATATATATATATATATATATTTTATTTATATGTTTATATATAGTAAAGGTGAAAGAAAGAAAGAGAAAAATTTAATTTTTAAGGCGGTTCTGAAAAAATTAGACCACATCGAACTTTTCTCCTCTAATATTTTCCACCCTTCAACTTCTTGAGACATTTAATGTAGTTCAAGATAGTGTTCATTTCGTTTGTTACACCCAACCAATAATTCACATTATTCCAAATATCCTTTTTAAAAGAGCATTCAAATATAGACGGACCATTATTTCAAAGTTATCTCAACAACATACAACAAACTAGGTAAAGATCCATATAGACCATCCTATCCTTCGTGTACAATATTATATTCAAGGCCATCCTTATAGATCATCATATCGCATGTTTAGCCTATGGTCTAGATAGAAATCGTTGGCGAAAAATATCTCATTGTACAAGGTAATATGTTCACCACTTGAGAGACAGTTGACTAGAAGAAATAATAACATTATAAGTTTTATTTGAATGATCAACATTTTCAAATAATTTGATCAAAATATTCTTACCTAATACATTTTCTAGGCTTCTAAAGACTTTCTCTCTGGTTTTTCTTTCTAAAATTATTAATGAGCTAAAAAAGTAATTAATGATATATACCATCTAAAATCATACCATCCAAATACCACCCATGACGTGGAATGAATTTGTTGGTAATAAATATTTAATCAAGTCAAGAAAATAAATAGATTAACGATTTATAACAAATCAATTCATGCCACATCATTGGGTGGTATTTAGGTGATATAAATTTGGGTGGTATATACCATTACTCGAGCTAAAATTCTTGATTTCCAAATCTAAGCAAACGATATAATTCTTTAATTTATTAAAGTCAGTCAAGTTCAAAATACACTATGACTATGAGCGATCACTTCTCACACGATCCCGACCCCATTGCTTTGTTGGTTCTCCTAGGTAGTTTCTTTTATTCTGTGCAACTATTTAACCTCAAATTCACACATATAACAGGTTTTATGGACTCTATTGTTATGGACTAAGGACAAGGTCTCCTTTAATGTCTTTATATTGGATATTGATGATCTCTTTCTTTTGAAAAAAAAAGAAGATGATCTCTTTCGAGGCATGCAAACTGTTTCGATACCGGTTATGATATTGCAACTGTGTCTGATGGACAATTACTTTCAGTTTTTTCTTTTATTGGTGTTTTACCTTATTATCACTCCTATTAAAGGAAGTTTAGTAGTTTCCTTTGTTTTCTTGACTAATCTTTACTGGTGGTACCTTACTGGATACATGCATGTTCTTAATGATAATATTCTTAATCCCGAATCACGTTCTCTCATCACTAAAACAACCTCGGCTAAACCTAATCTTTATGAATACACTTTTGTTGCTCGAATCGTATCTGACAACATTATTATTTTTGGGGTATTTAGAAAGATAGTTCTAGATACTTGGGGAATAATCATTCATAAATAATTACAGCCTAACGTATTCAAACTTACACTTGACAAGGAGAATGAATCTGGGAGACTTTTCTTCATCTTCCCATGTCTGATCAATGATATGCATGTTATCATCATCAAATGTGATATCGATCTCATTACTTTATCTGTTTGGGTTCGTGTATATGGGTTGGATGGGATTCAGAATAACTTAGATTACATTGAAGTCCTTGGTTCCTTTTTAGGGGAAGTGTGTGAAGTAGATTATCCAGTTGCTGTTGCTGATAATGATGGGCTAAAAAAATTATAAGGTTTCGTGTTAACTTCGACACTGACGGACCTATCAAAACGGGTGTTCTAATTCAACAACTTGATGGTCTTGCACGTGCCGCATTTACTTACGAGAGCATTGTACTCTTTTACTTTAAATGTGGACGGTTAGGCCATAACAAAAAAACATGTAATACCTCGAGGGGTAAGGCCTAGATGGAACGATGATGCTGCACGGTTTTTTAACTGGACTAAGTATTTGGTTATAAGGAATAAAGACTCGTATTTTCACGTGCTCAGGAAAAGAGATCAGTGGGGAAATTTCGATGAGATCATTATATTTCACCCCTTCAGGCGATTTGATGGTGATGAAGAAGATGGCGGAGATGGTGCAAACACTATGAATAATGCGCTCCTCTTCTCAATTCAATTCGGCTCCATTAACATACATGCTCAAAATATGAAAAAGGACGATAAAGCTACTAAGAAGAAACCAGAATGTGAATCTTCTAAAAGGAAGAGAGAAAATTCTAACATTTTGGAAAATATCTATAGTAAAATTTCTACATTTGATTGTGGTGATGTGGGAATGCATATCATAGTCAACAATCAAACTATCATGAGGTTCTTAATGCTAGGGAAGTGAATATTTTATGAAATGTATCATAAATTTACTAGTGATACTTCATATGGAAAGGAGGGGTTTTACTCAGCTTATTCAAACCGCTCTCGACAAACGGGGTTGGTAAGTATAATGGTGTGACTTCTAACGCTGCTCGTAATCACAATTATGTGGTTCTTGTGGATCATTATTCTTCTACACCAACGCTAAGGAAATTCATGGTATTAAAGATGTATTTGCTTCCTTGGTTGACAAAGGTAAAGGTATCATGGTTAATGAGGGGTTCGGCGGTGATTCTTATGAACTAGATGAGGAATCATACAATTCTCAGTTAGTTCACTTCAGTAATTTTGCTAGACCGGATAATATGGTTAACTTGGGTTGGAAAACTAAACCTAGGTGTCGCGTTTTCAGGCCAAAAGAAAAATTCACTTGGCCTATGGATCTTAAACGAAAAAATGCTCCCACTCGTCCTCAAATGGGACACTCAAACAAGTCTCAAATGACAGAAAATGATTTTACTACTATGGAGAAACGAATTCATGATATGCAAGGCTTCGTGGATGACTTATTTACTAGTTTATATGATGTCAAAGATCAACTCTTGGGTGTAACGAAAGAAGGTGAAGTTAGAGACCCTTTCAGAAACAGCTATGTGGAATATAATGATGGTTTATAGTTTTGCAAAGGCCTTGACAGTGAAGGAAATTTGTGTGGGGATTCTAGCAATGAGACAAGCTCGGACGAGGTGAGTAGTACCTAGGACCATCCTTTGATGGAAGATTTTCCTCTGAACTCTCTTGTGTAAGGCGGAATTTTCCTTAATGCCATGGTGGATAAATAATCTACTAGTTTGGAATTTTTGCGGAGCGAGATAACCTACAAAAATAAAATGATTAAGTCCCTAGTATCGAAGTTTCAAATATGTGGCTTGTTTACTTGAATCGAAGCTTTGAAGTAGGAGTCTCGTGTCTTGTAGTCATTTTAAAAATTACCATGTGGTAGAACCCAGAGGAAGATCTTATATGTCTAGGGGCATACCCTTGTTATGGAAGGATTCGGTCAAGCTTATAGTGATCAACCATTTGCCCTCTTTTGTTATTTTATGTTTGAGTCTCGATGGATGGAAAATGATAGATGTAAGGTATGGTGAATAATGTGTGGAATAATTTTTGTAATATTGAGAATCTCAATAATATTTTTGATAAGATCGATGCAAATATGTCAGCTCTAATGGGATGGAGTAAGAAAGTATATTGTAATAACCGACAGCTAATTGAGAAATATCAAAAAGAGTTATTTATGATTCAGAATGACATTTCAACACCTGAAAATTGGAAAAAGAAAAAGCTATATTTAACAAACTTGAAGAGGTGTGGAAAAAAGAGGAATCCCTTTGGGCAGATAGAGCACGAGATATTTGGATTAAAAAGGGTGACAAAATTACTAGGTATTTTTACACTTCTACCCTTAACCATAGGAAAATCAATTGTATTACCATGCTCAAAATGGTTGATGGTATCATGGACCGATAATCCGGAGGAAATTAAATGTATTATACATGAGTTTTTTCTAAACACTTTATGAGCAAAAAGGTGGATCTCTATGATGATATATCTCATGCCATCTCATGTAAAATCACTTCTATAATGAATGACTCTCTCACAAGGAACCCTGATCTTGAAGAAGTGTCTTCATTATGTCTGGTTCTAAAGCTCTGGGTCCGGATGGTCTTCCAGGGAATATTTACCAAGAATATTGGGACATAGTTAAAGATGACCTTTTCAAACTAGTATCAAATTTCTTTCTGAATAACTCTCCTCTTAATATGATCAATGATACCCTTATTACCCTAGTTCCGAAAGGTGATTATCAAGTCCATTTCTGAATACCGGCCAAGTGCGTGTATTAACTTAAGCTACAAAATAATTTCTAAAATCTTGGCGCTCGGACTTCTACCAATTATGAATAATGTTATCTCGCCGACTCAATCGACATTTATCAAAGGACGTAGTATTCAAGATAATATTCTTATAGTGCAGGAAGTTTGATTCTTTCTAAAAAACAAAATAAAATCCAATAACATTCTGCAGTTGTTAAAGTGGATATGGCGAAGGTGTGTGATCAAGTTGATTGGGATTTTCTCATTAAAACACTCAAATGCTTGGGGTTCTATGATAAATGGACAAACTAGATATATAATTGTATTTCTTCAGTGAACTTTCAAGTGAGGTTAATGGACAAAGACTTGATTAATTCTCTCCAACTCAAGGCATAAGACAGGGAGACCCCCTTTCACCTCTTATTTTATCTTTATTATTGGAAAGCCTCATTAATCTTATTAAGTTACAATGTCGAGAGGGAAACATTAGAGGGATCAACATCACTAGAAATTGCCCCAAACTTACTCACCTTTTACTCGCGGACGATACGTTATTTTTCATTAATATTGATAAGGGTGAGATTGAAGATTTTATAGAGACTCTTACAAGTTATTGCCAAGCTTCAGGTAAAATAATTAATGTTCTCAAGTCTTCCATACTTTTCAGTAAAGGTACACCAGATGAGTTATGTGATGAAGTTGCCCAAACTCTGAATATCAAGAATACAAATTTCTTTGATAAATACCTTGGAATCATGTTCTTTCTTGAACGGGACAAATATGATAATCTTAACTATATCAAGGACCGTCTCCTATCTAAATCGGCAAGCTGGGTATCTAATCTCCTTTCAGATGGAGGGAAAGAAGTTCTCGTGAAAGCTGTGTTACAATCTATTCCGAATAATGCAATGTCTATCTTTGAATTTCCTAAGACTCATTGTAAAAAACACTCGAGCATCACATTAAATTTTTGGTGGGATTCTAGTTTCAAAAAAAGAATCCATTGGATATCCTGGAAGAAAATTGCTAGATAAAAAACTATTGGAGTTATTGGTTTTTGGGATTTCCAAAAAATGAACACCGCCATGATGGCCAAACAAGCTTGGAGGATTTTAAATAATACGGACTCTCTCGTCTCCAAAGTTCTCAAAGGGATTTATTCTCCACACTGCAGGTTTTTGGATTGTAAATTAGCGAAGAAAAGGTCATGCATTTAGGCAAGTATATTTAAAGGTATTGACTTTATTAAATACCATGCGCAGTGGCAAATTGGTAACGGTCTCAATACAATCATTTGGGAACATAACTATCTTGGTAAGAAAATTCTCACCAATAAACCTGAAGATTGTAATATCAATTGATTAGCTCAACTTTTCAATGAGAATATGACCTCGTGGAATATTAATCTTATCAATGAGTTCTTCCCTCAAAATATTAGGAGTGATATTCTTAAAACTCTGATCATGGCTCTAGATAAAAAATATAATCTTATTTGGCTACACACTAAGGATGGATCTTACACAATTAAGTCCGGTTACCATACTCTCGTTAATGCAGACATCCAAGTTGAAGCCAAGTGCTCTAGAGAAAATGAAGGAAACAATAGGCCCATTTCTACACCTTTGTCAGGACCTATTGCAAGGCAGGCCCATTTGCCATACAGGCCTAAAATCGTCCAACCTTGGATCTGGTGTTCTGGTCTTGCAAGATAAATATCATATAAACGAAATCCAGGTCGTCTGGACCTTTGGTGAGATTTCGTATCTCTATCTTTTAAAGTCTGCTACTTTAGTAGATTTATTATTTAAACATCATATAAACGAAATCCAGGCCGTCTGGAACTTTAGTATATTTCGTCTCTGGAAGGCTATCTGGCATTCAAATGTCCCCAATAAGGTTAGAGCATTTGTTTGGAAATGTTCAATAATGCTATCCCGACCAAAAGTAATCTTCACAAAACAAAGTAGGCTTATAATGATACTTGCGGGTCGTGTGAATCTAGGAATGAAAATGTTGATCATCTCCTATTTTCATGTCCATTCAGTGCTTCGGTCTGGGCGTGTTCGAAAATACAAATTAAAATTGACAAAAGCTATAGAATCAATACTGGAGACGGGATCATCAATATCATTGATCAATTTTCTACAAATGGGTGGGACAAGAGGGAAATTACGAGATCCATTCTACTTACAACATGGAACATCTTACAAGCTAAAATGAAAGTCTTACATGAGAATATTTAATGTTAATCAAAGAAATCAATTTTAATGTCATCAACATGATCTCACGGCTCTTTAAAAGAAAGGATACCATGTCATTGAAATCAAATAGTTATGATATGAGCAACAGTAGAGAAAAAGAATATAGATAACCCGCTCCATTCTGATAATGTTGATATAACTTGGCTCTGCGATTCTTTCTTCATCAAGGAATGGGAGCGTTCTAGAATTTCTACGATTGCGGTCGATTAGGAGGGTAATATTATCCACATGGTCCCTAAGAGAGGACTCGTTAAAAGTTCGATTGAAGGGGAATGCTGGGTGGTCTTACTTGCTATGAGACATGCTGCAACCCTTAACATCCGGATTATGTTGTTTTACTCTGATAACCTTGAGCATATTCAAGGTATTTCAAATGCATCAGGTCTTCGCTGGAAAATTTTCATTTTATTGTAGAAATGAAGAACTGGTTTGTCAAGTTCCCCATGTGGAAAGTTATGCACATTAATCGATCTTTCAATACCACGATGGATTCTCTGGAAAAGTGTACGAGATGCAATATTAACCTCAGTTATTGGACCGATTTTTCTCCATTTGCCGCTTTTAATTTTCTAGAACCAGATGTGTAATATTCCTAGTTATATTTAAGTTCTCATTCCAACAAATAAAAAATGCATTTCCGAGAGAGACGCTTTATTCAAAATCCAAATTTCATAGTTTCAGCCACTTCCCATTCCTAAATATTCCAAATTTTTTTATTATTCACCACGTATTCGTTTAATGCATAGAAATTCTTTTTCCCACAATCATATATAACCTTTTTGAAAAATATTTCCATTCAATATTGGATGGTCCGATACCTGATGTCTTCATATTTTTTCTAATTATTAGTACTTAGGAGACATCATTTTAGGTGAATATTTGACTTATTTGATAGACTTTTAGGCTTATTTAGTCATATTACACTTTCTCCCCTTGAAATTAGACTATTTGCATTTTTAGAGCTTTTGTGCGTTAATTTGGTTATTTTTAGAGAAAAGTTATTGTGTTCTTGAATTTCATGAAAACCCAATACAAGGAAGAGAAGTGAGAATTAAATCCTTAATTATTTTTAGTGTGTTAGGAAGTAATTCATTCGAGTTTCTAATTTTAGAGTACACTTTCTTGTTTCTAGTCTTGATTCAATGATTTATTAATTTTTAAGGCATATGCGGTTTAATTATTTATTTATTGTGAAGCTTTAAAAGATATATGGTAATTAATTAGAGACCAAGTCAAGTCTATGAAGTAAAGTAAATAAGATATACATGGAAATTGGAAGATTAAGGAAGGAAATATGTAAAGAAGGAAAAGATAAAGCTGCCAAATAAATCTGAAATTCTAGCCACGTTCAAAGAAGAGCCCATAACTAAAGATTGGATAGGAATTTGGGAGAATGTCTGGATCAATGGATAGAGCTTTCCGAGACAAGTGATTTTGATATAAAGAACGCATCAACGGATAAGTATTGAAGGAAATATGACCAGAACAAATCAGCAGCAGAATCTTACCTTTCCTATATTTTAGGGCTGCGAATTAAAGAGTTCGTAACTTGTCTTCCACTCCAAGTAAAAACTAATTAGGGCTTCCTAGAACCTATAAATACACACCTTAGCCTCCTCATTACACACAATTCAGAGAATTACACAAGAGGCTTAAGGTTTTCAAATCAGAGCAAGAAGGCAAGGAGAAACTAGAGCGGGAAGAATTTTGTTCTTCTATCAATAGTCATCCAACCCTTTAGGTTATCAATTTATTTCTGTAATTGAATTATGACTTCTTCTTGTTTAATTTCATTCTTTAATTTTATCATGAGCTAAATTTCATATACTTGAGAATTGCAATAAAGGGATGAACCATAATTAGTTTATTCTATGTTTTGAATTTAGGATTCTTAGGATTTAAATTGAATTGAGTTTTATATATTGGATATTACTTTATTTTCATTACTATTTCTTTTAGGAACAACTAGAAATAGCTTTAGTATTTGAGCTATTCATTTTAGTGACGAAGTGATCATCCGACAGGGGGGTTCGAATACAGACTTAGGTAATACCCGTGTAATGGCCGAAAGGCATATTAATTACATAGCCAAAGAGGTAAATTCTTATCATCCGAAGAGGCATATTCACCCATATAGGGGTTTATAGTACTTTTGGATAGATCCTAGGTCCAACCTGACGGGGGCTAGGAGATATTAGAGTCCCGACTAATATCATAATACCAATTCTACCCTTAAACATATCATAGATTACGTTAATTAGGTGGATTCCTTGCGAGACTCAAGTATCTTTCATATCTGAAGTTAATCCTTTATTTGATTTTATTTATTTTAGTTAATTTAATTTAGTCTTTATCTTATTGCATCTTTAAATTAATAAAAACCAAACAGAAATATTTTATTTTATTTTTCTGTCAAGCAATTATTCTTACTACTTGATTAATACTTGAGTTGTGCCTAATCCGTCCCTGAGAAAGAAACTCGATTTATCGAATATTACTTGGACAACCGTGCACTTGCGTATTGTGGTTCCTTTATTTTCAGTTCTTAAATTTATAAACACACCAGGACCCACCAAGTTTTTGGCGCCACTGCCGAGGAAGGTAGCGTGTGACCCCGGTGTTGATCTTTTAGTAGTTTAATTTTTAGTTTAGTTTTATTTTTATTTTCCAAGTTTTACGCTTTTGTTTGTTCTTTCTTTTCCAGATTTACAGATATCTTGAGAATCCCGAAATCCTAGATCGAGAAGCAAACAAAAGAAAGAAAGAAGCTAAAGCAAAAGAATGAGAGGAGCAATTAGCTAGAGAAGTAGAGATGGAAGAAGTCGAAAATCAACAATTGAATCAACAACAGAATGGTCCAAATTTTCCCCCCGGTCAACAAACTCAACCTCCTAAGAACAATGATCCGTGGTTTATCAATGGTCCTGCACAAGCTTCATATCGAGCTCCTGCCCTTGGAATTGGTCGTTCAGATATTAATGTCCCGAGATACAGACCCGATCCTAGTATGTTGTCTCAATTTCAGAATTATGGCAATTTCCGAGGAGCACCTGGCAAAGATCCAATTCGTGTTGTACAGAAGTTCATGCAAATTTGTGATTCTTATATTACACAAGGTGTGACTAGAGATTAGATGTATTTCGCAAGTTTTAGATATTTTGTGATAGATGGAGCAAGTGAATGACATGACTCTCAAGAAACTGGATCAATCACTACTTGGGATGCATTACAAACTGTGTTCTTCGATAGATACAACCAAACAAATATGAGATTAGACGCACAAGTTGAGTTAACCTCGTTCAGACAAGATCAAGACGAGACTTTGGGTAGAAGTTGGTCAAGGTTTCAGATTTGTTTGAGAAGAGTCCCTGATCATGGCCTTACATAAATGCAACAAATGAAGATATTTTACAGAGACCTTGATGGACAATCAAGAAAAGAAGTAGAATTGCTTTGTGGTGGTGGATTTTTGTAGGTACAACCAGTTCACGCGAAGGTTATATTAGATAGAACAGTTAAGAACGAGATGGGTTGGAATACCTTAAGAACACCTTTCCGAAGTGGAAGTTATAAAGAAATTAGTGCTATGATTGAAGAAAAATTCTCCTCATTGGAGAATAAATTAAAGAACACTTTGGAGCAGCAATTGAAACAACTTACATTAGCTGTTACAAACGGTCTTTTAGGTAGAAGAGTAGATGTTAATGTTACACAAGAAGTTTATGGGTGTTCTAACTGCGGTGTATAAGACCATGATTGGGAGCATTGTCAAAGTAATCCAGAAGCCGTAATGTTTATTGCCAACCGAGGGAACTATTATTCAGGTGGTCAAGGTTATGAACCGAACAGAAACCATCCGGGTTTCAAATATTCAAATCCAAATGGGGCCGCTAATCCGACTTATGCGTATTAGCCACGTCCCAAGGTAATAACTATCAACCAAGACCACAAAACAACTACCAAGGGGGACAAGGTTACAGAAATCAAGCTCAGAGACAACGTCCTCAAGACACTTATGCCGACACCATGAATCAGAAAGCTCTACCTGCTCAACCTCAAGAAGGTGCGTTAGATGTTCAACAGACTTTGGTGACAATAATCAAAGTCCAACAAACTACTGCCGCATCACTTAAATTGTTAGAAAATCAGATGTCTTAGATATCAAAGAAATTAAGTCAGCATCCTCAAGGAAAATTACCAAGCGATAATGAAGAACCCATGCCATATGAAGAGTGTAACGCTATCTCGCTTAAAAGTGGTAAGCAGCTTCCACCACCACCTTTTCCTGTTATGAAAGAAAAAGAAACAACTGTGAAAGAGAAAACAGCAGAGGATGTGGTGGAAAAAGAAGATGAACCAGAAGTAGTGGAAGTGGAGAAGACTCCAGAAAATACGAAAAAGAAAGATGCTATAAAAGTTCTTCTTCCTCCACCTTTCCCTTCAAGAGTTTAGAAAAAAGGAGTTACGGTTGAATATTAGAGATTCATGACTATTATTAGTAAGCTTAACATTAATATACCTTTCGTAGATGCTATCAAAGGTGTACCGAAATACATGAAATTCTTGAAAAGAACTATCACCAGCAAACGCCAGTATCTTGAGAATGAAATGGTAGGTTTGCCAGAAGAGTGTAGTTCCATCTGCCAAAGTAAGTTGCCACCCAAATTACTTGATGTGGGAAGTTTTACGATCCCGATTTCCATTGGTGCTAAGTGGCAAGGGAAAGCTTTATGCGATTTGGGAGAAAGTATTAATCTCATGCCCAAATCAGTATTTGAAAAGTTGAAGATTGGAAACGCAAAACCTACCTCTATGGTTTTGCAAATGGCTGATAGATCCCTCGTACATCCAGAGGGAAGACTAGAAGATATCCTCGTCAAGGAAGGTACGTTAATTTTCCCTGTTGATTTTGTTATACTTGATTAAGACGCGGATAGGAATGTCCCCATCATTTTGGGAAGACCATTCATAGCCACGGGGCGTACTTTGATTGATGTACAGAATGGTGAAATGATTATGCGTATCCAAGATGAGGAGATAAAATTCAACGTGTTTAAGCCAATGAAGTTTCCAGATTCCAAGGAGGATTGCTTCCGGATTGATATGATTGAACAATTAGACAAGGAAACCTTGGGAATGGAGGAAAGAGAGCTCAGAAAGAAACCACCTAATAAAGATCCTCCATATCCTAAGGAAAGTCCAAACCTTGGCCATGCTAAGAAGAAAGAGAAGGGGCGTACTATGAAGGTTCCAAAAGAACCTAAGAAATTAAGAAAGAAGAGGGAGTTCATAGTAGGCGAAAAGGTTGTAATGAAAAAGACTAATCCTCCTCCTAAAGCGCGCAAAGCCAAAAGTACTTGGAAAGGACCATTCATGGTCACAAAGGTTATTTCGAATAAATTGGTGATAATAAAAGATAAGGGATGCAAATTCCGTGTAGAAAATGTTGACAACCTCAATCACTGCTGGGGAGGTTATGTGAAAAAATGATTCATGAGGTAACCCGTCGAGCTTAACGACGTTAAAAAAGATCCATTTCGATTGTATATTACTTTATTGCTTTATGTTTTTCAATTCCTAGTGTATAATTCTAAGTAGTTGTAGAGTCTTAGTGACTATTTTTTAATAAGAAATGATAAAGGTAGTGTGTTAATGGTGCAGGAATTGAGTTTGGGGTGCTAAAGAACGATAAAGAACGAAAAAGGGAAAATCCGTACCACTGACCGGTAGGCCGGTCAAACCACCGGTATGCCGGTGGGGAGACACGAGCCCTCGAGTTGGTGGACTCTGGTTTATTTCCGAGAGCATGTCCAAGAAAAACCGAGCGCACCGGTATGCCGCCCAGGGCACCGGTAAGCCGGTCAGAAAAAAAAAACACGAGCCCTCGTGTTTTATGATTCGCGTTTTTTGATGAAGAGAGGTGTCGAGCAAATTAGCACACCGGTATGCCGGCGTCTAAATACACGAGGCCTCAGGATCTTGATTCGTGTTCATTGCCGAGAGCTACAAAAGAATTATCTCCAGCACCGGTAAGCCGACGTTTCTGACCGGTATACCGGTCCGATGGCGGTTTTGAAGACTTTAGTTCAAATTCCACTTCTTACCTTATCAAGAAGAAACCCTTTCAGACCCTAAACCTTTATATACCTGCACCACACCACTAAAACACCCAAAAACATTAATTCCTTCCTCCTATTCCATTCCAACCACACATCCAACACCACAATCCTTCAAGAACATCAAGAAATCTTCTCCTTCAACCTTAAGCCTCTTCATCAAAGCATTAATCCTAATCATTAAACCTTCCCCAATCCACTACATATTCATTACCCAGCTCATATAACACCTAAATCCTTCATTACAAATCCTCAAAACATCAAATTTCAAAACTCTTATCTAGTTTTTTATTATTAGAAGTTTTGAGTTTGGGGTTTGATATCTCCCTATTTTTCATGAATTAATCCTAGTTGGAGACATCATTTTTAGTGATTTAGAAGTCATATTAGTCGATTTTCTTGAGAAATGCTACACTTTCCTATTTTGAGTCTTGATTTAGTAAAATATTGTTTTTAGAGCATATTGGGTTTAATTGTTTATCTAGTGTGAAACTTTAAAGATAATTATGGAGATCAATTAGATTCTAAGTCAAAGACTAAAATATATGGAAAGAGATAAGAATGGTAATTCGAGATAAGGAAAGAAAAGCTAAAATCATGGAAAAGGAAAAGCTGCCTTAAATCTGAATTTCACTACCCACGACCATAACTCAGCTTATATCTCAAAATCGGTGTGGAATTTGGAGAAATGGTCATGAGAAAAGTTGGAGATCTTTCCAAGACGATGAATTTTGACTACTCATACGCGTTAAACGGATGAGTATTGAAGCTGCTAGGAACAAAACAAAAACGGGTCTGATTCCATGTTTTAGGGTTACGAATTTGAGTTGAGCTTGGAGTCCACTACTTACCTTCTCCTTCAAGAAAACGAATTAGGGCTTCTAAAAACCTATAAATACACCTTTATATCACTTGTTAATCATCCTTGCCTCATAGTAATTAGTCCTTAGAGTTTTATTCATCAGAATTATTGTATAGAGCAAGATGATGTCTTTTATTATTTCGTTTAGTTTATTTCCTTCAGGTATGAACTAATTTCCCATAGCTTGGGTTTTGCATCATGTATAAACTATAATTTATATATTCTTTCTATCTAATTTTCTTTGGGAATTATATGTTTTAATCTGATATTAGCTTCTTACCTATATATATATATATATATATTTGTTTATGTGTTTTGATTATTTGTCTGTCCTAGAACTGATCACTTTAGGCTTTCTTAATAGTAGTTAGATTTTCACCTTAACTGGGTGTCTAATTATTGAAACACAACATAACGTCTAGTGTCGATATTGGTCTTGACAACACAAATTCTAGCTAGATAGTCATTAGGGTATAATTTAATCACTATCATCATGTTTCGAATTGAATTGCTTAGGGCCTTGGTGGCGCTTGATTACCCTAGGTTTAGGCTGCCTCATGATGTGTCCGTAGCCCCCTTAGTCGCTCTCAAGGTCTAAGGTATGGGAATTTAGAATCTTGACTAAGTATCTAAGAGCTAATTATCTCCCTTATTAACTAGATTTGATAGAAAGAATTAGAAGGATTAGTGCATACTAGCAAAACCTAAGCTATACTTCTCATCTCATATTTCTTATCTTTTATTTTATTGTCTTTATTTTTTCCTTAGTTTAATCATAATTTTGAATTATTCACTCTTTACTTTCTATCTGTTAATTAATTACTTCTTACTCGTTATTATTTACCCATTCGTATAACACACTAAGTCCCTGAGAATGAATTCAACTTATCATTAAAACTTGCATATGTCCTGTAATACTTGAAGCACCGTGCTTGTCTAGGGTGAAAGTGCATTGTTTTCTGGCTTATATTTATCTTATTTTTCTAACACCCTACGCGACACTAAGTTTTTGGCGCCGCTGCCGGGGACTTGTGTCTCGTTAGCGTGTGGGATATCTATTTCGTGTAGTAGTTATTAGTTAATTTTTATTTTTCAGTTTTAGTTTTTTATTTTTTCTGGATTTACGCTTGTGGTTTTCTTTAGTCTTTTTCAGGTTTTAACAGTGAATCTTTTGCCTCCTTTACCGGAGCCTGAGAGGTGCTTTAGACCTTATAACAGGTGTTTTCGAAAGGAAAGAGCCTTAAGAAGATCTATGGCAGACAGTCGAGAGAAGTTAGATCCACCATTCGTCCCACCTGGAGGACAACCATTTGTCCCACCAGGAGGGCATCCAGGTTTACAACTACCACTGGGAAGAGGTAACGGGACCAACAATGTCAATCAAAACCGAGTTGAACAAGACCGTCCTGCCTTGAGAGTGCCGTTTCATGTTCAACCGATAGGTTACCGTCCTCTGGAGATCCAAAATATCAAATTTAGACCCGATCCGGGTATACTTAGTCAGTTTCAAAGTTTCAGACTCTATAGTGGTACAACAGTACAAGATCCGGTAAGAGCGATTCAGAAGGTTATGCAGATTTGTGATGCTTACGTTACTCCAGGCATTACACACGAGCAACTGTATTGTCATATGTTTTCGTTCTTTCTGACCGGTAGAGCTGGTGAGTGGCTAGATAGGAAACCACCAAGGACAATCAATTCATGGACAGAACTTCAAGCCGCTTTCTTTAACCGTTTTTATCCGAAAAAATGAGACTCAAAGACCAAAGCGAGCTTGCAAAGTTTTGTCAAGAAGATGGAGAATAAGTAGGAGAAGAATGGATAAGGTTTCAACAGAAGTTAGCTAGATGTCCGCTCCATGGTTATACCCCCTATCTACAGTTAGCTATATTCTATGAAGGTATCAACAGAGAAGGTAGACTGAAGGTGGATAACATTGGGAAAGGGAATTTCGTGTCCATGGACCCTACTGAAGCTACCGAGGTTTCAGAAAATATTATTGAAAAAGAAAGGATTTGGCCATCTTCGCGAGCTCCTGTACAAAAACCCGAGGTACGCTTCGATTAGATGCAGAAACTGCACACTCAGCTCAAATGTCCGCATTAGAGAATCAAATCAAAGAACTTAAGCTTGAGATGCAGAAAAATTTAGCCGCATCAAATGTAGTGCAAGAAACACAAGGTTGTCCACATTGTGGGGCAATGAATCATACTTGGGAAGAGTGTGAAGGAAATCCGCAATCTGTTTATTTCATATCCAACCGAGGAGGTTACTAATTTGGTAATAGTAATCATCCGGGTATGTAGTATTCAAATCCATAAGGGGCCGCTAATCCTGGACATTATCAACCACGTCCCAAGAATAACTCTTTCCAACTGAGAGGTCAGTATAAAAATCAATATCAGAATAGACATGCGCCCCCGCAAAAACCTGTTCAAGATGCCTATACCGATTCATTAGCTCAGAAAGCTTTACCACAGTACCTCAAGAGGGAGTTGTGGATAATAAACAACTGACGAAGTTTATGGATCTGATGACTACTAATATGAACGCTCAGAGCGAGAAGTTACGAGAACAAGGAGCTTCAATTCAGATTTTAGGTACTCAAGTAGAACAAATGAACAAAGTTCTAACAAACATTATGGAACAAAAAGAATTGAAGGTTATCGAAGGAGGTGATGGCAATGTTGGGTTCGAAGCTTGTAAGGATATTTGTCTTGAAATTGAAGAAGAGAAGGAAGTACCACATGCTGCCGTTAGTTTCGTGGAGGTTCCGAGTACCCGAAGAAGTACCAACCAAGTCTAGCCCCGTGGACTCTAACTGTTCTGAGAGGGATGTGGAGTCAGATTCAGAAAAATCCGAATTTATATAGCTTCTAAAAGATATGAAAGAGGAGATTAGATCGGTTATGGATTTTCAAGCTGAGTTGGCTAAAGAGAAAGATGAAGAAGCCTCAAAGGAGGAACCAAGAGTTGAAGTTGAAGTTGTGCCTGCTGTGCAAGAAGAGAGAGAGGAAGAGAAGGTGGAATCACCACCAGTTGTTCAAACAGTGTCATCAACTATTCTTGATGCAAATCCGAAGGATGACACTGAACTCAAGACATTTGTAGAGGCGTACACTCTTGAGAATATCAACGCCCAAATGCTTGAGATTGCGAAGAAAGGGCTTACACCGCAACAAGTTTTTATGCAAGTTATTCCTAAGGAAGAAGCGAGTGTAGAAGCCAAGAGAGAAAACTTGAGAGTCTCAAGAAGAAGTGAAAGAGAGTTACCATTGAAGCTCAAAGATCCGGGAAGTTTTAGCCTTCCTAGTCAAATAAATGGTATGCTCAAGTTTAAAGTTATGTACGATGTGGGTTCTGGTGTGAATCTTATGCCTAAGTCCGTGTTCGAGAGACTTTGACTTCCGAGATCAGAGAAAGCTCCAGTGAAGTTGCAGTTTGCTGACAACTCAGTTACCAAGACATGGGGAACAGTGGAGGACGTCTTAGTCCGAGCAGGTAGTATAGCCATCCCTACTGACTTTGTTATACTTGAGTTTGATGCATATAAGCAGGTTCCAATCATACTTGGACGACCTTTCATGGCCACAAGTCAAAGTGTCATCAACTTTTAAGAAGGGACAATCACCCTTCATGCTAAGAACGTATCCGATACGTTCTATGTCTTGGGCAAGAAACCGAGGAAGTTAGATCCCACCGTTCCCGTCATCCACGGCCTTTCACATCACAAAGTCCCAACCGAGAAGATTCATGTAAAACCTGTGGATACTGAGCCAAACATTGAGTTTGGGGTTGGCCATGAACTATGGAAAGCTCACAAACGCGAAAATAGGCCACAAAGTTTCAAATACTCTTGGATGGGACCATTCATTGTCACTGAGGTTGTTTCAGCCAAGGTGATAGAAATTCGACCCAGAAGGGGATCAAGCGCAGATTAGTTGACGTTCATAGCCTAACTCTTTGTTGGGGAGGCTATATTCGCAAATCTTGATAGAGGTAACACGTCTAACTTTAAAAGACGTTAAATAATAGTGTTGTACGGGAGACAACCCGCAATTTTTTTTTATGTTTTATGCTTTTTACGTTTTTAGTTTGAGTTTAGTCTAGTTGTTTTTAGTTGATATTGCATATTTGAGAAAGGTATTAGTGTCTTTTGATGTTTAGGTGTTAGAGAAATCGATTTCGGGAGGAGAAACGAAATTTTATGGAATATTCAGACTGCCTCACCGGCATTGCCGACCGCTATTTCCGGTATACCGGCGAGCAGAAAACCCGAGCCCACGGGTAAGGCCACGCGTTCATTGCCGAGAGGTCAACTTTCGAGAAATTTCACCACCGGCATGCCGGGCCACATCTCCGGTATGCCGGCCAGGTCAAAACCCGTGCCCACGAGTATCGTCACGTGTTTAATGCCGAGAGGTCCAAAATCGAACATCAGCAGCACCGGCATCCCGGGCTCTAGCGCCGGTATGCCGGCCAGAAGAAAAACCCGTGCCCAAGTGTTCCTGCGTCGGGTATTTTGACGTAACTCGGATTCAGCAGCTCCGGCACCGGCATGCCGGGCCCTACGGCCGGTATGCCGCCCAGCGCCGCTGGAGAGAGAAAAAAGTTTCGTTTTTAGGTTATAAAAGAAAGAGGTTGGTAGTATTCCGAAATTATTAATCCTTAAGCCTCTCTTTCTTCTCCAAACCTCTCCCAACTCTATTGAAGCTCATTCAAACCTTCCCCAAACATCAAAACACTACCCAATCATCATAAAAACACATCAAATCTTCTCTCCACATCATTACAAAGGAGATTCAATCAACCAATTCTCACCAAACACATTAGATTGAAGAATCAAAAGCTTAAATTTTCAAAATTCATCCTACAATTTCTAAAATCCATACCAATCCATCAAGAATTCACCTTACCCACATAGAGATTCATCATCAATTCACCTTTCCTAAACCAAATCAAGCTTGTTCAACCAATAATTCAAAAGGTCAAATTTCAAGAGTTGTTAAAGCTTTGAGTTGGGGGTCAATTGAGATGACTAAAAGAACATAATCATTATCTAACAAGGGGGGGGGGGGATGATGAAAAGCAAGGTATTGGGTTTAATTGAGAAGAACTCAAGTAACAAAGGTTCTAGTTCCAAAGCTAAGGGTAAAATCGATGTTGAAGAAGGAGATAAGCTAGCTATGTTCGATTTAATGGGTAAAAGGGTTTCACTTATTCCCAAAACGAGAACACAGCCTCTTCTTTTCAAAGGTCCTACACCCGTAGATAAAGAGGAAGCTTCAAAGGCCTTGAGAGCTTCTGCAGAAAAACAATTAAAGGAACTACCTTTTACTTATGAGAAAGTATTCGATAAAGAAGTTGGTACAGGAGAATATAAGAGATTCTTGGAGCTTGGTGAAAGATTGGGTTGGTCTACGTTCATGGTAAGACGTTCTGATTTATGTCAGGAGTTAGTTTTAGATTTCTATTTAGGCCTCTTTAGCCGAGATAGTGAAGGTTGTGTTCTGATTAGAGGAAAGTTAGTTCCTTTCACAGTTGAAGATATTAAAAACCACTTCCAGTTTAAGAAATTAATTGGACCTTGCAAGTATTGTGAATCGGTGGCTAAACAAAAAATCTTTGATGAGGTATTACTTTTTGAGCATGGTTTAGATAAGGAGAAAGTGAAATCACATAAGGGAGAATTAAAGGCACCTTGGCCTTACAAATATCTTCAACCGGATGCGAGAGTTTGGCACAATTTCCTTATTCCTAATGTCTTTGGAAACACGAGAACCTTGGATGTGACTAAGAAGAACGCTCTACTTTTGGATTGTATTTTGAGAGGAGAAGAAGTGGATGTGGCACAGTTTATCTTTGAGGAGGTGATTTGATTCTCGGTCTCTCCTAAATCAGTTTATAATGTTAAATATCTTACTATGATCACGTGTCTTGTGCAAAAAACGAATGTAATATTAGGTGAAGAAGAGAAACTCGAATTTAAAATGAGCTATATTGATAATGCTTGGATCATGAAAGTCTTGAGAGGAGCGGTTTCTACGCAAATCTCAAAAGAAGAAAAGGAGCAAAGTTGGCAAGAGAAGATGGAGGAGCGTTTAAACAATTTCGAAGCAGCTCAAACTTCCTTAGCCAATGATGTGGCACAAATCAAAGCAAATCAAGTGCACATCATGACACTCCTTGAGCAATTAAAGAAATATCAAGCAAATCCTATCTTTGATGTCAATAATGCGAGGCAATAGCCTCGAGAGTATGTTCTCTTTCTTCCTTACCATTTCTGTAAAAGCTATATCTGCTAATTTTAATTTTTGTTTCAAGTCTTTTTTCGAGTCGTGGGGACACGGCTCATTTTTGAGTTGGGGGTGTGGGGATTCGTTGTCTCTCATTTCCATTTTTCTGTTTTTAGGTAGAAATTAAAATTTTTGATACATGGGAATTAGATGTAGAGTGTGTTTAATAGCTTGAAAGCATAAGCTCAGTGAATTGATGATAGTAAGTAGTATGTTTATGAGCTATTGTATTTTTTATGCTTTGAGTATTTGCAGGAAAACACACATTGATAGTAAAGAAAAGATTAGTGAGCAATGCGATAGAAAGTATGTTCGATCTCAGGGAGCCTTGAGAAGTGTGTAGGCCGTAAGATCCAAGATAGTTGACAAACCCATTTAATGAAAGTGCTAAAGGTAAGAAAATAACAAAATTACATGGTGTAGAAAGTGATTAAGACAGTTCTTTCATATTGAAGCCACTTGAAGCCTTTTTCTATCTTCTCACCTTGGTATTTGATTATATATGTTATATCCTTCTAAGCCCCTTCTAGCCTTTCTAAAGCTTTTTATTTAGACACGTTATAAGCCATATCCCTTTAGATTATAGGCCTTTTCTATATGACCCGCACTCGAATCGCGATGCATAGACAGTTGTTTTAGAGCTTGAGTTTGGGGTGGTGAGTCCACCATTATGGGAATTGTTATTGGGATGGGTTTTTTGAGCTTATTAATTGTGCTCTGTTATTTTATTGATGATGATTCACATGTTTATATTGTAACCCTTTGTCGGGGTGATAGTAAATGAAAAAGAAGCTACGAGCTAAAATTACCAACAAGGGCATAAAAAGAAAAGAAATATATATATATTAAAATAGCGTGATATCTCAACATTGAAAAGAGAGTCATAACTATACAAAAGAAAAAAATTGATTTGAAAAGAAAATATATATTTGGACCGGCAAAGTGGGATTTTTAAGTGAACATCTTATGCTTTAATTTGGTTATTGGAGATGCTAAATTGTGCATCATTGAATTCATTGGGTTGAGTGAGAAACGTTTTATGAGAGTAACTCAAGCTCTAGGGCGATTCGTTGATGGCTAGTGATGAGAGAGCCAAAAGCTTACTCTAAATTATCCAAATATATTATCATGCCGTCCCTAAGCCTAAATTACAAAGACCTTTTGATTCTTTGCTATGTAATTGAGAAGTGATTGAGCCAATAGAGAGTAGTTAAATGGATCTTTGAATACTAGTAAAGTTCGATGAACAATCTATAGCTTCCTTGGTGAACAGAGTAAAGTCCCAATCCTTCATACATTGCGAAACTAATCTGACCTTGAATTCAAATCGTGTTGACTATGGATATGAGAAGTGTACATGTATGTAATTTATGAATATTATTGCATGAAATTTTCTGAGTCGTTTCTTTATGTCTATTATATATATTCTGTTATGCTCTTCCCATTGTGTTGAAAATTACCTAGGTGTGTATTTAGAGACTTCCCTTTGTTTTTATCTTTATTGTCGGGACAATACAACTTTGAGTTGGGGGTCTTGATGTCTCCCTATTTGTCATGAATTAATCCTAGTTGGAGAAACCATTTTCAGTGATTAGAAGTCATATTAGTCGATTTTCTTGAGCAATGCTACACTTTCCTATTTTGAGTCTTGATTTAGTAAAATATTGTTTTTAGAGCATATTGGGTTTAATTGTTTATTTAGTGTAAAGGTTTAAAGATAATTATGGAGATTAATTAGATTCCAAGTCAAAGACGAAAAGATATGGGAAGAGATAAGCATGGTAATTGGAGATAAGGAAAGAAAAGCTAAAATCATGGAAAAGGAAAAGCTGCCTTAAATATGAATTTCACTACCCACGACCACAAATCAGCTTATATCTCAAAATCGGTGTGGAATTTGGAGAAAGGGTCAAGAGAAAAGTTGGAGATCTTTCCGAGACGATGAATTTCGACTACTCATACGCGTCAAACGGATGAGTATTGAAGCTGCTAGGACCAAAACAAAAACGGGCCTGATTCCATGTTTTAGGGTTACGAATTTGAGTTGGGCTTGGAGTCCACTACTTACCTTCTCCTTCAAGAAAATGAATTAGGGCTTCTAAACACCTATACATACACCCTTATATCACTTGTAAATCATCCTTGCCTCATAGTAATTAGCCCTTAGAGTTTTATTCATCAGAATTATTGTAGAGAGCAAGATGATGTCTTTTATTATTCCTTTTAGTTTATTTCCTTCAGGTATGAAGTAATTTTCCCATAGCTTGGGTTTTGCATCATGTATAAACTATGGATTCTATTTTCTTTCTATCTAAGTTTTTTTGGGAATTATATGTTTTAATCTGATATTAGCTTCTTACCTATATATTTGTTTATGTGTTTTGATTATTTGCATGTCCTAGAACTGATCACTTTAGGCTTTCTTAATAATAGTTAGATGTTCACCTTAACTGGGTGTCTAATTATTGAAACACCACATAACGTCTAGTGTTGATATTGGTCTTGACAACACTAATTCTAGCTAGATAGTCATTAGGGTATAATTTAATCACTATCATCATATTTGGAATTGAATTTCTTAGGGCCTTGGTGGCGCTTGATTAGCCTAGGTTTAGTCTGCCTCATGATGTGTCTGTAGCCCCCTTATTCGCTCTCAAGGTCTAAGGTATGGGAATTTAGAATCCTGACTAAGTATGTAAGAGCAAATTTTCTCCCTTATTAACTAGATTTGATAGAATGAATTAGAAGGTTTAGTGCATACTAGCAAAACCTAAGCTATACTTCTCATCTCATATTTCTTATCTTTTATTTTATTGTCTTTATTTTTTCCTTAGTTTAATCATAATTTCGAATTATTCACTCTTTACTTGTTGTCTTTTAATTAATTACCTCTTACTTGTTATTATTTACCCATTCATATAACACACTAAGTCCCTGAGAACGAATTCAACTTATCATTAAAACTTGCACACGTCCTGTAATACTTACAGTACTGTGCTTGTCTAGGGTGAAAGTGCATTTTTTTCTGGCTTATATTTATCTTATTTTTCTAACACCCTAGGCGACACCAGGGTTCATTGAGATGACGAAGATTGGGAGGTCAAGAATACCATGAAGAGGAAGAAGAAGTTGGAGAACCTCTTATTACTTTTGGGTGTTGAAAGATGTAGTTGAAAGAATGGAAATTTTGGAGGATAATCATGAAGAGGTGTTGACAACCATAGGAAAAGTCACAAAAGAGTTGGAGTTTATGCAAAACATATTACGTGGAGTGAGCAATGTTCAACATGCCACCTACGCAACAAGAGGAGCTCAACCTACACGCAACCATGAAAACCAGCTTCGTGCTGGTTTAGATACATTTTCCTATCCTTTTCTCATTTATTTTATTTGTTTATTTGCTTTCTTGAGTATTTTTCAAGTCGTGGGGACACGACTCATTTTTTTTAGTTTGGGGTGGGGTTCGTTGCCTCATCCCAATTTTTTGTGTTTTACATGCTTTCAGTAAAATTAATCTAAGGGGTGCGTTGACTGTAGAGTATTTTAAATGCCCCAATCAAGCATGCTTTTTATAAATATATGATAGAAAATAGTTGACTTAGATTGTATGCAAATATGAGGTAATTGATAGGAAGAATTAATGAACAATGCAAAAGAAGTAAACTTGTGCTTAAGGATAATGATTGGTTTGTAGAATGTGAGATCTGAATGAGTAGAGAACCCACTTAGGTATGAACTAGAGGCAAGCTGTGTAAATAGGAAAATGATAGAAGCAGTTCTTTGTTAGCCCTTTGAATCATTTTTGGCCTTTTATCCCTGAATTAGTTATATCCCTCTTAACCAAATTTTTAGCCTTTAAGCCTTTCTTTTGTCGCCACATCATAAGCCAATATCCCTTTAGTTTATTAGGCATTATCATATGACCCACACTAGAATCACGATCCTGAGACTTCTTGTCTTGAGCTTGAGTTTAGGTGGTGGATCCACTATTATGGGAATTTACATTGGGTTATGATTTTTGAGCTTATCAATTGTGCTCTATTTTATATTTTGATGATGATTCATAGGTTTATTATATTGTAACCCTTTGTTGGGGTAAGAGTAAATGAAAAAAAAGGATATGTAAAGAAAAAAATTCATGAAAAAAGAAAATAGCATGATATCTCAACATCAAAAAGAGAGTCATAGCTATACAAAAAAAAAGAAATTTCATATGAAAAGAATAGATATATTTGGACCAGCAAAGAGGAAATGTTTAGGTGAATCATCTTTAGTGCTTATTGGGTTAATCTGGGGACGCTAAATTAGCGCGTCAAATGGGTTGAGTGAGAACATATTCGAGTGTAAACTCAAGCTCTTGGATAGTTTGTTGATGGTAAGTGAGGAGAGAGCCAAAATCTCACTTCAAATTTACCAAATATACATACCATACCGTCCCTAAGCCTATATATAACCGTAAAGACCTCGTGATTCCTAGATACATAGTGAGTATGTGATTCAGCTAATACGGAGTATCCTAAGTGGAGCATTCAAAGAAAGTATGGATCGAGGAACACCTTATAGCCACCATATTGAGATAAGTACCAAGCGTAACCTTCTAGCATTGTGAAATTAATTTTGGATTAATATTATTTGGTGTTTGATTTTGCATGATATGTGTATGTGTATATTAATTCCTAGATCATACTATATGAGATTTGTTTTAAGTTGTGCTTTGGGAATATTTACTAAAGTCTACCTTCTGCGTTCACCAAAAAGGCCTTTGTTTTTATTTTACTTTGTCGGGACGACAAAGCTTTGAGTTTGGGGTCTTGATGTATCCCTATTTGTTCTAAATATTAGCACTTATGAGACATCCTTTTAGGTGAATATTTGACTTATTTGATAGAATTTTAGGCTTATTTCGTCATATTACACTTTCTCCCCTTGGAATTAGACTATTTGCATTTTTAGAACTTTTGTGCGTTAATTTGGTTATTATAGTGCAAAGTTAGTAGGTTCTTGAATTTCATGGAAAACCAATACAAGGAGGAGAAGTGAGAATTGAAGTCTTAATTATTTTTAGTGTGTTAGGAAGTATCTCATTCGAGTTTCTAATTTTAGAGTACACTTTCTTATTTCCAGTCTTGATTTAATAATTTATTAATTTTTAAAGCATATGCAGTTTAATTATTTATTCATTGTGAAGATTTAAAAAAATATATGGTAATTAATTAGAGACCAAGTCATTTCTAAGAAGTAAGGGAAAGAAGATATACATGGAAATTGGAAGATTAAGGAAGGAAATATGCAAAGAAGGAAAAGATAAGCTTTCCAAATAAATCTGAAATTCCAGCCATCTTCAAAGACGAGCCCATAAGTCAATATTGGACAGTAATTTGGGAGAATGGTCTGAACCAATGGATAGAGCTTTTCGAGACAAGTGATTTCGATATAAAAAACGCGTCAAACGGATAAGTATTAAAGGAGATTTGACCAAAACAAATCAGCAGCAGAATCTTACATTTCCTATATTTTAGGGCTGCGAATTAAAGAATTCTTAACTTGTTTTCCACTCCAAGTAAAAAAGAATTAGGGCTTCCTAGCATCTATAAATACACCCCTTAGACTTCTCTTTACACACAGTTCAGAGAATTACACAAGAGGCTTAATGTTTTCAAGTCAGAGCAAGAAGGCAAGGAGAAACTAGAGCTGGAAGAATTCTGTTCTTCAATCAACAGTGATCCAACCTTTAGGTTATCAATTTATTTTCTGTAATTTAATTATGACTTCTTCTTGTTTAATTTCATTCTTTAATTTTATCATAAGCTATATTTCATATACTTGAGAATCGCAATAAAGGGATGAACACTAATTAATTTATTCTATGTTATGAATTTGGGATTCTTAAGATTTAAATTGAATTGAGTGTTATATATTGGATATTACTTTGTTTTCATTACTATTTCTTTTAGTAACAACTAGAAATAGCTTTTAGTATTTGAGCTATTCACTTTAGTGGCGAAGTGATCATCCGACAGGGGGGGTTCGAATATAGACTTAGGTAATACCCGTGTAATGGCCGAAAGGCATATTAATTACATAGCCAAAGAGGTAAATTCTTATCATTCGAAGAGGCATATTCGCCCATATAGGGGTTTATAGTACTTTAGGATATCTCCTAGGTTCACCCTGACGGGGGCTAGGAGATATTAGAGTCCCGACTTATATCATAATACCAATTCTACCCTTAAACATATCATAGAATACATTAATTAGGTGGATTCCTTGCGAGACTCAAGTATCTTTCGTATCTGAGTTAATCCTTTATTTTCTTTAATTTATTTTAGTTAATTTAATTTAGTCTTTTTTTATTACATCTTTAAATTAATAAAAACCAAACAAAAATCTTTTATTTTATTTTTCTAGTCAAGCAATTATTCTTACTACTTGATTAATACCTGAGTTGTGACTAATCCGTCCCTGAGAACGAAACTCGATTTATCGAATATTACGTGGACAACCGTGCACTTGCGGTATTGTAGTTCCTTTATTTTCAGTTCTTAAATTTATAAACACACCAGGACCCACCAATACCAAACGTATTATGACGCATACCAATGTTTATATCATCAAAAACTAATTATAGTAACTACCTAGTTAATATAATGACATGTATTTTAATAATATAATTACTAGTTATGATGTTAATATTGGACCATCCAATATAGGATGGAAGTCTTACCCTAATATTTTCATTGAGAGGGTTTCCAATCCAATAGAAATTCCAACAAATATTTTTAATATAATTTTTACCCTACAAATCGGTTTGAAAAAATAGATAACAAAACATAAATCAATTGACGATATCGATTTAAGAGAGTTTCAGAAAATAAATCTGACACTTCTTGCAAACCAGGCATGGAGAATTCACAACAATCCAAACCCCTTGTTTCTTGAGTGCTTAAAGAAATTTACAACCTGAGAACATCCTTTTTGGAAGCAAATATTGACAAATGAATGATTGTGGACTCGGGAAAGTATCTTTCATGTTATACGAATTTCAAAAGATGAATATGTTTTTTATTAACACAAACAATTGAGAAGACAAGTGGACTTGGAATGGTAGGAAACTCGATAGGGCTAATTCATCTAAGATTCTTCGAGGTCCAATTTTTCAAATGGACCAGGTGGACACAATCATTTGGTCATATACAAAAGACGGTGTGTATTCTAAAAAAATATGGGTTTCACTCTCGTCAACAGGAGTATTAGTACTAAGTGTCAATCGTCCAATATGTCGGAGATTTTTAACCCTAGAGTATGGAAAATTGTTTGGAAATTTAATGTACCGATAAAAATTAGAATATTTGGATGGAAATTTTGCAATGGGGAAAATGATATACACAAAAATTACTTAAGCGAAAATGTAAAAACAATGAGGAATATGAATGGTGTGGATGGCAGTTTGAATTAGTGGAACATCTTCTCCTCACATACCCCCTTAGCTAGGCTGTTTAGGCATCCTTAGTAATGCAAATCCGAATTGAACTTAAGCAATGTAAAGAATGTATAAACATATCATTGATGTTGTAAATGGGTATTCCAACAACGGGTTGTATCGTAAACTTATCATGTCTTTTATCCATTGTACACTCTGGAACATATGGATGAAAACTTGCAATGTTTGTTTAACATGAAAATTTGGAACCCTAAAATCATCAATATTCGCACAACTAAAATAGGTAATGAGTTGTTTTAAGGAGAGGATAACAAGGATGCTATAAATGGATATCAAAGGGAGTCTGGTAGAAGAATCGTTGGCACCTTGGAGGACCTAGCATGGACCAGTCATGAAATAAAATGGTATTGTGATGCGTCCTTTATAAAAATCTGGGAAGATGCAGGTATTGTGACAGTAGCTGTCAACAATGATTAAATGATTATTAGATATATCGAAAAGAAAATTTTGGTTAATTTAGTTATGGAAGGAGAAGTGTGGGGGCTCTTATATTCCATCAAATGAGGCAGATTGAATGAATTTTGGGAATAGTGCGTTTACTCTGATAACCTGAAAATTAACCAAGGTATTTCTAACATGTCTCGAACAAACTGGAGTATCTGACCAATTCTTAGTGGGATCACGAGAAGATTGTCTCAGTTTTCAGTTTGGAAAGTCAACCATATCAACAAATTTGACAATGGAGTTAATGATGTTCTGGCAAAGTGCACTAGACAAGGTATTGATTTATCCCGTTCAACTAGGAATAATCTAAAATTTCTTACTAGATTGTATAAGCGTAATGACATTCGCAAATTTCTATTTTGGTTGTACTGAACATTGACTGATGTTTTATTTAATATATTTTATTTGACAAAAAAAGAAAAATTAATTATAATATTAAGAATTTTTATTATTTTTCATTATAAAATATAGATAAAGTTATAACTTTACAAATCACATAAAACTGTAACATCAAAATAAAGATGTTAATATACAAAAATGGATAGTTCGTGACCACACGTAAATTTCTTGTTTGGTAGACAATGAAATAAGCAAACAAATCTTTTTTTCCAACAGTTCTCTGGTTCATAGCAGCAACACCATCTATCTATTCCATCCGACCTTAATGTTTTAACACATCTATTGGAATACAAGCCATTGATCTCCTCATTTGATTTTGATTTTGCACTAGTATCGTACAATTTTGAAAAAGAAACATTGTCCCCCTCTTTAGTCTTACTGTTAATCGCGCCTGAAAAGTGCAAAACAAAATTTATTGAAATATTATAAGTGCAAGGAGTCTGACAAAAAAAATTTAAACATACATGTTAGAATATTGAATACCCATGCAAAAATAATTAAAAAATTAGAACCTTTGAAATCTTCATTGATCAATATGATAAGTATAAATATAATAGACTTACACTCATGAAAGGTGATAAATCCAAGAAAAGTAACACAAAATAATATAAAAGAAGATGAAAATTTATTGATTTTCATGATAGTTATGCATCGAGATTACAAAATACCTGAATATGTTTGAGACGTTACGCAAATACTTCATATTATATAGGTTTTTGAATCAAATTTTTAGACCGTAATATAATTATGTAGCATAACATTTATTAAAATATTTTATAATGGATTTTAACATGTAATATATTTTCCTTTTTTTTGTCAACATTTCTTTAATTTTTAAATGAAAATAAACTTGATGATAAAACATCATACTCTATTTACAGCAAAAGATCTTCTTATCAAATAGTATGTACTATAGTATTTATTAAGACATGACCAATAGGTTTTTATAGAACATATTTTTGAGGTTCCATACCCATAATGCATAAAAAATTCAATATTAATCAACATTTAAAGACTCGACAACGTTAAATGTATCATCTCTTTTTCATATCTTTTTCCAAATCTAACTACAAATTCATATACATATAATTTACATCAAACATAAATTGAAGCGGTATCATTATTATTTTTTAAATATGTCAACTTAAGGTAATTTTACAATTTAACAAATTCATGTATATAATTATAAATTAATTAATATATAAAATTAATAAATATTCGGTTGAAGACTATACTATAATAATGGAATTTTAAATTGGGTCTTTAAATTTGATTTTCAGAACCTAAATAAAAAACTCAATTGTTCACGCTCTTTTTTACGTGGATGGTTTGGTCCAACTTATGCACACAACGACAAGTTGAGCTAACCTAACTGGTTATTGTCACCCTCTTACCATGGTGAAACTCTCTCTCACCATTATCTCTCTAAATGTTTTTTCTTTCATTCATTTTTCTCTTTGCTTTCATTTTTCAAATCTCTTATACCTTCTTTTATTGTTTTTTCACCAAGTAAAATTCCTTATTTTCATTTTTATTTTCTTTCTGACATCTCTTTTCCCGTTATTTTTTTCTTCATCCCATTTCGTTGGTAATTTATCGGCCAGAATGAATAATAATTACATTTTTAGAGTGTCGCTGAAATATGGAAAATTGTGTGATCTATGATATGAAAGTGGTAGGTTTAACCACTCCAAGAAAAGGTCACTAGAGAACAAGCTGATAATCAAACTTCCCCAAAATGTTCATGGTTCGATCCAAGATGACGTCGAGGATAAAATATTCAGGGTAGTTACATGAAAAAATTTGATTGTTAAAGCTTCAGTTAATTAACATGCATCTGACTCAACTTTGAATAAGTTGAGCCACAACTTAAGATTGGAATCAAAGAACAAAACTAACCCAATTGAGTCACAAATTCACATTAAAAATAGGAAAATGATCGAGCATATCAATAAGTAAGCCGGTACCCCAAAAGAGAAAGTAGTTGTTGTACTAAGAAGTATAATGAAATTAGTAAGGCGGGTGAGAAGGATAGTCTGAGTAGTATTATGTAATATTAAAAATGATTGTGATAACTTTCTTTTATTTGCGGATGACCCTTCTTCTTTACAAATCATAACGAAGATATTATTTGGGTCTAATAAAAAATTCTCCTTTATTAAAAATTATCAATTTAATCCAAATATATTTTCTCCATGAAATAAATTTTAAAACCGATTTCAAGGTTAAGAATTCTATTAGTAATTCTACCAAGTTGACCGAGACCCCTACTCACAATGTTGTGTAAGATAACTTATCTAATCTTTGTGATGGCTAAATATCCATGTTATTGTTTTATGGGGTTATCTAAATGTATGTATTAAGCAAGAAAAACTATATACTTTACAAGGTTTTACTCCTACTTAAGCCCAAAATCTTGAAGTAGTCCACAAAGTTAAACAAGTAGCACTCCTTAGGGAACATCTATACGAAAACCACAATCATTCACAAGGAGAAAATGAAGATAAATTGAAAATAGAACACTAAATGTGCACCATTTGACCTCTTTAAATATAGTTTCTCTGGATGCGGTGACATTTCAATTTCCTAGTTTCTTTCTTGAATTCTAAATGAAATAAATCGTTTCTAGAAAAGCAATAGAACGACCTTTTATCCTATAATATTTTCCTCCCTTAAAATTCTTGAGCCATTTGTTGGAGTTAAAGATAGTTTTCATCTCTTTTGTTATACCCAACCAATAATTTACATTATTCTAAATATCCCTTGCAAAAGAGCATTCAAAATATAGATAGGCGTTCGTTTCAAAGTCATCTCCACAACATACACCAAACTAGGTCAAGATCCATATAAACCATCCTATCATTCGCGCACAATCTTATATTTAAGGTCGTCCACACTATTACCTCATATTTAGGTGTGGCACTACAATCCCGACCAATATTATCATATGGCTTATATAGAGATCGTTGGCAGAAAACATGCTTATTGTACAAGGTAAAATATTCACCACTTAAGAGATAGTTGACGGAAAAATAGAAAAATTTGAAGTTTTATATAATAAATTATCAATATTACCAAACCACTTAATCAAAATACTCTTACCTTATACAGTTCTAAGAGAGACTATAAATTCATTTTATTCGAAATCCAAATTTCTTTGAGCCATGGCTAATCAGTTTTAGACACCATTCTCAAATATTCAGATTTTCTAGTATTCACCATGTATGCATTTAATCCATAGAGAAACTTTTTTCCCCATAATCATCCATAACATTTTCATAAGGAGGGATTTATTTCATGCATTTAAATTCATCAAACCAGTATTCATATTTTTAGGCTAGCAATTATTTTTCCATCTTATTTAGAGGCTTTCCATTCCAATAGAAATTTCGATTTATGCACATTCAAATGGTGACGCGTACAAGTACCAAATATCTTCAAGCAATCCGTGAGAATTTTCTCAGAATCGGGACCACTCTTTGATAACAACAAGATATCATATAAGAATAGCTAATGGGTTACTTGAAATTTCTTACATTTGGGATGGTAATTGAACCAATTTTTTATTTCCTTCTTCAAGATAGGAGAAATATATTCAAGACATAAGATGAAAAGATAGGGTGATACAGGATCACCTTTCCTTAAACCTTATTCTACCTTGAAAAACCCATAAACTTCACCATTTCTCGTTACCCAATAGGAACGTATTGTTACACATACAATAATCCAATTTACAAGTCAAGAAGGAAGATTCAGCCTTATTAGTAACTCATGAAGAAACTCCCGCAAAATTGAGTCAAAAGCCTTGCATAAATCCACGTGAACCATTCATCTAAGAACGCTACTAATATTATTACTAAATATAGATTGTCGGACATCAACCTACAGAAAACAAAACAAATTTGAGTGTTTGTCCACAAGATCATCCAAGACGACCTTCATTCTATCTGCATAATCATCTAGGTTCTTTTGTATATCACATCTCAACATAAAATGGGCTGATAGTCTCCAACTTTCAAAAGTGTCTCAGTTTTTGGAATTAGGAAATGATAGTACAATTAAATAGTTTAAGAAAAAATATGGATGTTAAACATATCGAGCTTCCGCAATTACCTTGTTACCGATCATGTCCCAAGACTTATTAGAAAAAAGAGAAGAATAACTATCGGGCTCTGGTTCCTTGTCATTAGAAACTTCAAACATCACATCTTTAATATCTTGATCACATATCCCGACACATAATTGTATCCCTTGATCACTTGTTCATACTTAACCACAATAAAAACACTCGAATCCACTATATCTGTTTCATCTCTAGTACCTCAAAATCTTTTATAATGATCCACAAATGCTACGAATTTTTTTTTTCTCGATGTAGTATCCTTGTTGTCATTAAATTTTCGCAATATATATTTTCCTTTTTTTACTTTTCATAATCACATGAAATAATTTCGAACATCGATCACTCTTCAATGCATACTCTTCCTCTTTTTTTTTTGTTGAAGGAAGCTAATTTTTTCTTTTTCAAGTCTAATAGCTATTTTTCAGAAACTCTACAATTTCCTCAATAATTAAATTAATACTCTCATCTTGTTGGAGTCGGATTTCAGCCTCTTCCAAGGTCTTGTTTTCCTTTTTATCACTCTCAGATCTGTGGTAGGAGTTTTTTTTGTCGAGACTTCTGAAATCCACCTTCAAATTTTTAAACTTATTGCATACCCCAAAGTTCTTAGTTCCTCCAACTTTCTCTGTATTCCGCCCATCATTTACCACCTCTACATATTTCTCATGATTCGTCCACATATTGAAAAACCAAAATGGTGTAACAATTGTACAGTTTTGTATAAATGTACGCATAATTCATGGATAATGGATTGAAACACTCAACTTGGAAACGTATTTTGCATGAATATAATGATATGAATTATCAAGTTTCCAGTTCCCCATTGCCAGATCGACTCACGATGCAGTTTTTATGCCAAGCACGGAATTGACCAAATTGGTGTAGGTCTCCCAACCCAAGTGTATTTAAACAACCAACAAACTCATTATAATAATTTATCGTGTTTGGTTTTCTATTCTTTCTCTTATTTTGAGCCAAAATATTATTAGAGTCTCTTTATAAGAGCAATGATTCATCACATGTAGCCTCATAATCGACCAAATTTCTCCAAAAATATTTTCTTTGTATCTTATAATTTAATCCATAAATGAAGAAAGTATAAAGGTTTATGGATACGACCTAACACACAACCTTTCAATAAATTACTTGAGACGTGATAGATAATACCTCAACTTCTACCTTATTTGGATCCCATAAATCACAATATGTCAACCAATAGGGAATAATTAAACAAAATAAGCCCAAAAAAATTCCCAAAATGATGTCCAATGATACTATACATCTATCAAAAAACATGAGATATCACATGTGAACTAGTTTTGTAAATATGTGAACGAATAAGGGGTTTCATATATGATGTATTCACTGAAGAAATTTATTCAAACTACTTCAAAATAAGATTTGAATATAAAAATGTTTTTCATCTAACATGCCGTAAAAGACCATGAACATTTTTTGGTTTTAATTTTTTGTTAAAGATATATGGTCAAAGAGTATCTTTCAAGAAGATTGATCCTATCTAGGTCAAAGTAGGTGTTCTAGATTTCAAGACAACAATGGCTCACGTGTGGCGACAAGAACACAAATTTTTTTCACATGGCAACAATGCAACGAAGATCACACAACAAAATAACAAGGATAAAGAACGAAACGGGACAATGGATAGAGGATATAAACGAGGTTAAATTTAACTTTCAATCTTTATATAACCATTTGTTCACAGGAAGAGATACAACTTCGGAAGCAATAGGATTAGCGTTAAGACATATTAAACCGAAGGTAACAGGGGAAATGAACCAGAAGTTAACGGCACAACCAACAATGGAGGAACTAGAAAATGCTCTTGGAAACCTATCACCAACAAAGGCTCCAGGACCTGATGGTCTAAATGGTAAATTTTACAGAGAATTCTGGGATATTATTAAACAAGATGTTTTTAAAGTAGTACAGGATTTCTTCAAAAATAACACACCACTGAAGGATTTAAACGATACTCTAATTACGCTTATACCAAAAGGAGATATTCAGGAGTTACTCGGAGATTACAGACCCATTTCTTGCATTAACTTTGGATACAAGCTGATTGCAAAAATGCTCTCTAATCGGCTCCAAAAGATAATGGATGAGATTGTCTCACCAACCCAAGCAGCTTTCATAAAAGGACGCGCCATACAGGATAACATCATTATAGCTCAAGAAATCTCATTTTATATGACACGGAAAAGAAAGACACCGAAGCCAATGGCTAGTATCAAGATTGATATGGCCAAAGCATATGATCAAGTCAGATGGGAATTCATTTTGAATCTTCTTACAAAAATGGGTTTCGACAAAATGTGGGTTCAATGGATTAAAACTTGTATCACGGAGGTAACCTTTCAAATTAATTTGAATGGTCAGAGAATGGAAAAATTTTCATCAGGAAGGGGGCTGAGACAGGGGGACCCCCTCTCTCCTTTCCTAATCTCTCTCATGACAGAAGCCCTTATCAGTCTAATTGAGGCAGCTACAGAAACAGGAACGATACAAGGTATTCAAATTACTAGGAATTGCCCCGTTATTTCACATCTTCTATTTGCAGACGACTCTATTTTTCCTTACAATTAACGATACTAATATACCAGCTTTTAAGGCATGTCTTACAGAATATTGCGAAGGATCAGGTCAACAAATTAACTTCCAAAAATCAGCAATTTATTTTAGTAATGATACACCACAGGATATAAGAGATCATATTTCTGAAGAACTTCACATGGTAGAAACGGAGGATCTAGTCAAATACCTAGGTATACCGTTATGCCATAAACGATCAAAAATTAAAGCGCTAGAATGGATAGTAAAAAAGCTTTTTGCAAAAACTGAAGGATGGAAAGCCAAATTATTATCTGAAGGAGGGAAAGAGGTTCTAATAAAAGCTGTTCTTCAAGCTATACCTGTTTACACAATGTCTATATTTTCCTATCTGATTTCTATTTGTAAAAAACTTATAGCATCCATCGCTAACTTCTGGTGGAGTTCAGGGGAAAGAGACAGAATCCACTGGCTGGCATGGGAGAAACTCACAGTTGGGAAGCTCCTTGGAGGCATGGGTTTTAAAGATCTAAAAAGAATGAATACGGCCCTATTGGGGGCACAAGCATGGAGAATCCTTCACAATCCAAGGTCTTTGGCGGCTCGTCTATTAAAAGGTATCTACTTTCCAAAGTCTGACTTTTTAAACATTAAATTAAGACAAAATAGAACCTGGAGTTGGGCGAGCTTAATCGAAGGCAGGGACTTTATTAAGAAATATGGCATATATCAAATTGGTAACGGGGAAAAAACGAATATATGGAATGACAAGTGGCTAGATACAAGTTGGAAGCTAGAAAAGCCAGCAACATGTGAACTACAGACAGTTTACGAATTATGGAAATCGGAAACTAAGGAGTGGGATACGGAACTCTTGGATAACTTATTCCCTCAACCGATTATACCAGAAATAACGAGAATAAGGATAGATAACATAGAAGAAGAAGACCGATTTATTTGGCCGTTTTCGATAAACGGGACATACGCTACAAAGAAGGGGTATAAAAAACTTACAGACATTGAGACATTTGAAGAACCGCAAACGACTACTCACTCAATCAATGTGAAACCTTCTCTTTGGAAGACAATATGGAATACAAACATTCCAAAAAAAATTCGTATCTTCAATTGGAAGGCATGTAGTAACGCGATACCAACAGCCCTTAATCTGTACGTCCGAAAATGCTCAGACACACCAATTTGCCCCTGGTGCCAGACTGAAGAGGAATCAGTTGAACATATTTTGCTCCAGTGTACAGTGAATAAAGCAATTTGGGCAGCATCTATACTACAAATATCAATTCCACAGACGAAGATCAATAATCTTGGGGAGTGGTTCCAAACCATGGTTGAGACCTTTTTTAACGGAGGATGGGAGAAGTAAACTGTTATCGATTACCTACAGATACTCATATGGAACATATGGAAGTCAAAGATGAAAGCTATCCACGAAACAAACCAGATTAATATCGACTAGATTATTCAAAATACTAACAAGACAATGCAGTAACTACATGGAAACAACTGGACAAGGAAGGAAGAAAACACGGAACAAACAAGAAGTCAAAGACAAATGCGAGATTCGGAACAATTAAACACAGACGACATCATCATTACATGTGACGCATCTTTCGCAACAAAATATGATACCACAGGAATAGGAATTGTCATTAAAAATAATAGAACAGGCAACACAAGCACACGTAAGTCCACAACAGTCTGCAATACAAGTCTGGAAGGGGAAGCCGTAGCAGTATTAAGAGCGACAGAAGAAGCAAAATATTTCACGAACAACAAAAAGACGATTTACTCAGATAACCTTGAAATCATACAAGGTATCAGGCAGGTGTCAGCGGTGAGATGGACAATTCTACATATCATCCGGCAGATAAGGATGAGAGCAGAAGAAGCTGGGCTGGTTTCATTCACACACTTTCCGAGAAGGATGAACAGTCAAGCTGACCGTCTTGCGAAGGACGCTATACACGGAGCCACAACAAAAGAAGACCCGGCCCGGATATTAGTGAATAGTTTCAAAAGGCTGGGTATTGGCTGAATAACCCCCCTTTTTTGTTGGTTTTCTGTTTGTTTTATTTTACCATGTCCAAAAAAAAATGATTGATGTTCTCGGCAATGTTGTAGGAAGACTCATTGAGTACGACTTTCTTCATTAATCATCTAATGAGCTATGATGTAGAAATGGTCATCTAAGAGTCAACTCCTCCTCATCCGTTTACACCTAGTAAAAATGCTAGGCGTTTTTTACGAGTACCTTAGTCATCATGGTAGAGGCGCCCAACCTTAGGCGCTTATTAATGGCAAAAACTGGCCACCTAGGACTTCTTTTTTACTTTTCTTATTCTACAGAATTTATGAATTGATATTATAACTTAAATTTTCGTATTTTTATATTTATTATATCGTTGTTAGATAAATTTTATGACTTAAATAGTTAAAATTCTTATAATTACTACTATATACAGTACTACAACAGTTATCTTTTGCAAGGACCCGCACTCTCTTGAAAGACATCTAAAGTCGTCACGAAAGGCTATTTTTATATTTAGCAAGGATCTGTCCTCTCTAAAGGTTCCTTGCTAAACGTTTGTCGCGAAAGTCACAAACTCGTGACGACATTTGCGCATCGTCACGTGAGGCACCTTACCAATTGCGAGGACACTCTGTCCTCGCTAAAGACATTGTCATTTGCGATGGATGAGTCCTCGCAAAAGACTTGGTCAGCTGCGAGGACAATGTACTCGCCTTTACTGTCCATATCTTTAACGAGGAATTTGGCTGTTTTTATAGCGAGGAAAGTGTCCTCGCTAAAGATTTTTTTTAATTTTTCTTATTTAATTAGTTTTATATTGTTTATAGAATAATCCAGAATTATATAAGAAACGAGAACAGGTCATAAAACAAAAAACTAAATTTTATAATAAACGGGAATAGATAATTACAAAGTCAACATTCAAACTTTATAAAAAGTCAACAGTCTAAAGTTAACAAATTGTCAAACATCATAAAAAGTCAACCGAAAGTCAAACAATACAAACTAGGGATTAGATAAATTTTCTTCATCTTCTTCTTCTTCCGCAGAACTATAACCCTGGCACATAAGCTGGAGGAGTGGGCTAGACGGAGCAGTACGAGGTCAAAAGGAGTGGCTCGGGCTTGGGACCAGAAGGAATGTCGGATGGAGGGACAATAGGCTCAAATCCTCGTTCGGCTCTGCATCTATTAAGTAATGAAATCACTCTTCATATGCGCGTCTAACGCCTCCTTTGTGGGTCGGGTACTAGCTGTGGAGGTCGAGGATCGATACAAGTCTTCTGACATATGGTCCTTGCCTATGGAGACAAGGAACTCGTTTAGCATAGTCGTCACCGACCCGTAGTCCCTAAGCATCTTCTAGCTGACCGGATCCGAGGCATTAGTAGTTGTCCTCTTCTCCAGAAAACAGGTGTCCAACTCCCGGGACCCAGTAGCGAGTCCCGTCTCCCAACCCTAAGCGCACCGCCTCCATGACTGCGTCAACTTATTATTGTTTCGTCAAGGAGGGTGTACATGATAAATCGCCACTTTGACTCTGCGATTCCCGAACTTTGTTTTCGAGAATTTCCTTCAGCGCGTCCTATACAATAAATAAAATATTAAAATATAATTTGTATGTATAATTGTTTTCTTATTTTGCAACTTACGTTTGATCTTCCGTACTCGCGGCTCCTCCACCCATTCTTTTTCGGGTTCCACCCTATTTCAAAAAAGAATCTTTTTATCGTGGGTAGAGATGAAGCTTCCTCCTCACCCTCAGCCACTCGAGGGAGTTGACTACTCCCCTTCCCCTGTTTCAGTCAAATAGTCAAATAAATATATTTAAATAAGTATTGTAATGAATTTCTTAACTCCATGAAGGAATCTCTCTTTCGTGTGTAGGTCATAGAACCTGCCTTGCTCAGGTTCTGCAGCTGCTTCCTATTGGTTTTATTAACATCATCTTCGTGCTAGTTTTTAAACAACACACGAAAAAAAAAATGTAAGTCAATAAAGAGAATATTTTATTTAATACAATTTAAAGTATAACAATTACAAAAGCTCCCTCCAAGTCCCATAGTTTTAAAGTTCTCTCCCAATTCTCCAGTGCCTGATAAACGGGTTTTGTACGGGTAGCATAATATTTTCTCTTGATTTGTTTTTTGTGGTCGCTAAAGCCCTAGCCACACTTATTAGTCAGCATAATTTGTATATAATTCAAATCTGGGCGAGCCTCCCAATCCTCAACCAAAAAGAATTTATGTTCATAAATAACCCAAATTCAATATAATGGTATAGTTAAAGACAAACAAATAAAAAAAAAGTTTAAGTCAACTTACCCTCAAGCGTCTCAATATATTTATCTGCCATTCGGAGGGGACTTCTCCCCAGTTCTTGTAGTATAGTGGAACCGTCTCCCGAATCGTATGGTTGACGACCTAACCCACGTGATTGAAGTATGGTTAGACAAGGTTCCACGTTTTGTCATATGTGAAAAACTTCACAGGAAGTGTCCCTCCGTACTTTTACTTCAACTAGATGACTAAAAGTTAGAGTCGACTTGCCCCTGGGCTTTCGGGCCTTATTCCCTGTTTAATGTTACGATTAAATTCCTAATTTAGTTAAAACTATTTTTACAAAAAAAAAAAAATACATGGTGCAGCGTAGCCCCTGATCAGATTATTAGGAATGTGAGTGGGATCGTGACCGTCTCCATCTCCTCCGTGTCCACGTTCCACTGCTCCATCTGAGGAAATAAAACACAATTTTACCCACTAAACTTTATAAAAGTACACTAAGACCCTAATTTTATTAAATTTTCCTATTTTACCCCTAAACTTTTAAAAAATACACTTAGACACCTAAAGTTTCTAAAAATATTCACTAAGTCCCTAATTTTATTTAATTTTTCAATTTTACCCCTAAACTTTTAATAAATACCCTAAGGCACCTAAAGTTTTTTAAAAATTCACTAAGACCTTAATTTTATTATAATTTTCAATTTTACCCCTAAACTTTTAAAAAATACACTAAGTCACCTAAAGTTTCTTTAAAAATTCACTAAAGCCCTAAATATTTTAAAATTTTCAATTTGAACCCTAAAATTGTAAATACACTAAGGCGCCTAAATTTTCTAAAAAATTCCCTAAAGGCCTAAATGTAAAAAATTACACAGCATGATTCAAAACCGCCTAATCCCACCTAGGCTCCGTATGATCTCTCCTAGTCGCTAGGCCATGGTCGCCCGCCTAGTCCGCAAAACCAAGATATACAGCGTAGCTAATGAGAGAGTGGAATTTTTTAGGTTTATAGTGGAGTTTTGCGTGGATAGACCAATTTTTCGTGGGACTTATATTGCTCAAATGGAGGGGGCATCTTAAATTTATTTTAGGTATGAGTACATTGTATGTTTCTGCTATACTTGTGGTGTGCTGGATCACTTTCAAAGTGGGTTTAATACCTTTTCTGAATTCCCTTACCCAAAGGATGAACTTACAAGATAATGTACCAGGAGTAAAGGTTTATGCATCCCAGCTTGCATACAACTAAAATATATGATTCATTAAAAAAAATTACATATCCACACTGTGAAGAAGGAAGATGCAGTAAATGAAGAATATGACTTGTTTAAACTGATATTAACAACCCCATTGTTAATGATACACCTATCAACCAAGGTTCTCAAGTTGTTAGTGGTTCTTGTATTAGAGTCACAAACAATAGATGGACTTATTTCTTTGAAGAATGTATAATGAACTTCAGGAAAAAGGAGGGTTCATCAAGAGTATTAAATAAAGTCTTTAATATGGCATATGGCACAAATAAGGCTCATGAAATGAACAATTATAAAAGAAACTGAAGCTGAAAGTATGTAGATAATAGAATTGACAGTATGTGGATATGGTTGATGATATTAATGAAACAACAAACTTTGCTTTACCCACTTGCATTAAATCTAGACGATAGTAGTAGGGTGAATGCCAACTCCAACACGACAAATCCTTTCATTTAGAAGGTCTAAAGCTCAAACTTAAGGTTCATCACAAGTTTCTTAGTGATATTAAAAGGAACAACAATGAGCTCCAAAAATTAACAAACTTTGCTCAATTATACCTCTGAAAAGAGTTCAAACTAGCATAAATATTGCTACAAAATGGTACTCGTAATTTAAGTGTTGTGAACTTGCATAACTATTTTAGTGATCATAACTATGGCAACATTAGGGAAGGAGACTCCAGCCACAATTTTTCTATAACATCCCTTACTCGTACCCTTTTTGTTGAAATCATTTCTAGACGTTAATATCCTCAACCTCAACCAATAAATATTTTGAGATATGTTAGTAATCAACCTCTTATTGATCCATTTATATGTTATGGTAAATGTAATATTGGTGTAGGCAGCTTGATGAATTGTGTTCACTAAGAATTCAATGCCTAAAGTATGTAGGGAGAGAAATCAACTATGGATATATTGACCCCTTTTAACCAACGAAGGCATAGTCATATGAACTATCAAAGGCTATCAACTGGGAGAGTAATGTGAAAGTGTTGAGCAACCCTAAGAGATATTCTAGAGTGATTATGTGTAATTCAGCGGGTGGTATTAGGATTGGTGATGAAATGGAATTGAAAGTGTGGACTATTATGATATGTCGTCAAATATTGGAGAGGAATTGATTTGTCATCAAACAAAATAGTGCAAAGACAAGGAAGTGGTCACTAATGATAAAATACTTAGGGTTTTGGTTATGTCTCTAAATGGACTTCCATGGACAAGTGAATTGTGATGGTCGGTGTTTCATTGGGAGGGATCCACTTTAACAATCTTCAGTGGTACCTATTCCTTTATATATTGTTACGTGTTTAATGTATTTTTTGTATTGTTTCTAACCTTGATAATTCCAAGCTCCTTTTACAATACTGGCTTGCTTGGGATTATTTAGATGTTTCTCTTTTTCCGGTGGAACCCATCCTCCCATTCTAGAGTTATGACGACTTCTTTTACTCTTTTCTTAGCTTTTTATACCATGTATTTGTTTTTAATAATGGAATTATTTTGATTTGTGGTTACTTTGTTTTATCCTTGATTCAACAACAATCACTATACATAATACTATATATCAGTACATATTAAATTGGACCAATCTCATGAAAATCCTGGGTTTCTGCTGTAAAACCCATACAATTTTATATCTCGGATTTATCCATTGAAACTTTAATTACATTGTGTGTCTTTGGACTCTGAAACTTCTTTACAAACCTTGTTATGATAGCGTTAGCTTGATTGGTCGTCTGATTAGGTTAACTTCAAATAAAAACCTTATATGTATCTAGATATGTCGTTTGTAGGGGACAAGAAATATGATGCTCTTAAGTATCCTACGTTTGAGATGTTTTAACAGACAAGTATTCAAATTGCATAAGATTGCCCTACTAGTACAAATTCATATTTTTGTGAATAAGGTTTTTATTTGTGATAAAAATATTATGGATGGGATCTCCAGCTATGAGGGGTCAATGAAAGTGGTGTTGATTTTTCCCTTGGTCATCTTCGTAATGATTGTTGATTATTTTATCCCCAAACTATTAACATTTCTTTTAATGGTACTTTTGTAGGTTGCGTGATAATTACTATCTTTATGATTTGTGAATCTCAAATCTAGCAGATTTTTCCAACATTGGTGTTCAACCTGGTTAATTTTGGATCTATAATCCTCCCAACTACTTATAAAGCTCACCTAGATGACTCTAGAAGAATGACTTATTTTGAGAAACTTAATTTAGAATTAGTTATTTAGTCTTTGTGTATTATTGTTGATTGTATTTTGCTTGGTTTTTTAATTTTTTCTTTACCCCTTCCGAGAACCCCCTATAATTTCATCACTTACTTTTAATATTTTCTACTATTTGTCCTAAAAAAGAGTTGTTTGATTATGAGAACAAATGAAATTCAAGAAATCCTTAATATAATTTGTTGTTGGGTAGAAATCTTAATATAAATTTAGACATATAGTCCCTATTTTCCCAAAGTTTGTCTATATACTAAACATATAATTCCAAAATAAATTATACACTTTGCATATCTAGACACTTCATAAGGAGTACTTTAGTAATAAAGACTTTAATTATTATATTTGTTGAAGTGCATAAAAAAATAAGTGGAAAACCATTTAATAATAAATTGAGTAATTAACCTTAACATAAGGGTGACTAGGTAGGTTAGGCGCCTTTCCACGTGGACTTAGGCGCAAGGAAAAAATACCCAACATTTTTACTAAACATAGGCATATGAGGAGGGAGTTGGAACCTAGGCGGTGCCTATGCGACAATTTCTATACTATAGTTGTTCATACAATGCAATCTTTAAATTTTTGTCTTTTATGTGTTAGTATATAAATACAATACACACAAGTGAAACTTAACATAGATTCAGATTTCAATATCAAAGTGATTTTTTTTTTAATTTTACTTATAACAATTGAATTTTTGTAGAGTACGTAATTTTGATTTTTGTTATATTGATGATGGTGGAGAATGATCTTTGTGTTTAGTCACTTAACCGATTCATTATTCAAACCAAGACTTATTTTATTTGTTAAAAGCATGGAGAATAATTAACCACCCCCTCAAACGATGGTAATGAGTTGTGGGGTTGAGTGAAAGGTATTTACTCATTATTTTTTAATGTTAGAATTTTTTAAGAAGGGGAGGAAAGGGGGGCGGGATTGTGTGTAATATTCTAATTTTTTAAGAAAATAATTATAATACTATAAAATTCGATTTTTGTTTTCATTAGTAATTATATAACTAAATACAATTCTAACCTCACAAAAACATATGTTTTTCACATGTAACATAAAAATAAATTGATAATAGACTTTTATTTTGGTCTGAAAATTGTTAATAGATGAGCATGTAATGAAATTACCACACAAATTCATATCATCTATTATATCATCCATCACGTGTCGTGATTTGATTGGAACATAATTGTCAATCTATTTAATTTTTTTTATATACTTGACGATAGGATTTCAACAAAATCACACCATATCATGAGTGGTATATTTGATAGTATATATCATTACTCTAGATGGAAAGAGCAGTTTTAAACATTTGAATAATATATTGTTCACATGTTATATTGGTAGTGAATTGTTAATATATGGAAATGATAAGTTAAAATATTTTAATAATATGTTTGTGCACATGTAACATGAAAATCAAATTGTTAATAAATGGAATGAATACTATAAATCGTTTTAATAAAATAAAATTATAAAAGTAGAATTACTTATGACCTAAAAATATTTTTAGGTCAAATATTTGTCCTTTTTAGGCCAAACATATTTAAACGTGTTATTTTTAGACTATTTTACTAATTTTGAGAAATATTTTTATAATTTTTTAAGGATAATTTAGCATTTTGAATAAACTTCTTAATTTGTGATGTAGCCAAGTAACAATATAATTATCTGAAATGCCTAAATTTTTCTTAAAATTTATAAAATATCTAACATAATTAGTAAAATGGCCTAAAATAGAATTTTTGAATATTTTTATCTTAAAATTGGTACTTTTTAAACTTTTGGCCTAAAAATATATTTAGGTCATCGATAATTAGTTAAGACATAATTGCTCTTTTAATAATATATCAAACAATTTTATACCATATTTTGTTAAGTTATGTAAAAAATTTAAAGGAATTATTTTTCAACATATTTAAAGGAATTATTTTTCAACATATTAAGTTTAATATCATGAATTATTTCCAGTTATAATTCATGTTGGTATTTGTGCGTATCATATTAAGTTCTTATCTTTCTTTGAGGTGAAATTGTCGTGTCATCATGTTTACCATTCATGACTAATATATTTTAGGTGCATTCATATATTTTGAGTTATAATTTTACATTAATATAAATTGTGAGCTTTCATATTTTTAAAATTATTTGATGGTATATTTTAACATAAAGTTACATAAAGAGAATATATACACTAATTTTATGCACAATAGCACACTACTTTTCTCTCCTATTAGCTTGTAAACACATTAAAATATACATTAACTTAAGATTATACACTAAAATATAAAACTAACTAAAAAGAAATTAAAACAAGGGATGTCTCCTAAGAGCACTTTTTATTTGACGTCGATTAGTTCGATGTGTAACTCAGATTAAGCGTGTTCTTCAAGATGGATTGTCTCCTCTCATCTAAAGTCGTCACTGTCATGGTATAACTTTAAGGAATGACCATTCACTATGAATGTCTTCTGCTCAGTTGAACGTTCAATATCGATTTCTTTATGAGGTGTGACTTTCATAACAATATAATGTCCTCCCCAACGAGATTTAAGCTCACCGGGTCGTTCGAGAATTTGGATTTGTATAACAGTACCTTTTGTCCTCTCTCTTTGGAGAAATCTGATTATCATGCCATCTTTTTGTTTTCTATTTGTAAAGACGTGAATTATCACAGGCATGAAAACAAAATTCATCTAACGCATTTAACTGCATCATGCTTCACTTACCGCTAACTCTCCATTTAAATTCAGATCTTTAATAGCCCAAAAAGCACGGGATTCAATTTCGATAGGAAGATGACAAGATTTGTCGTAGACATTGTGATAGGAAGATCCCCCAACTGGTGTTTTGAATGTTGTTCTTTAAGCCTAGAAAGCATCATCCAATTTTAATGACTAGTCCTTCCTCGTTTTTTTCACGGTATTCTCCAAAATATATTTGATCTCTCGGTTAGAGACCTCAGCTTGACCGTTATTTTGGGGATGATAACCTATTGTAGTGTTGTGTCTCACCCCCAGCTTACGAAGGGCAGCTCGCAACGGAAAATTTATAAAGTGGGTACCTTTATCACTGATGAGAATACGTGGCGTACCATGACTTGAAAAGATATTTGATTTAAGGAATCAGATGACCGTTTTGGCATCGTTCTACGGTGTTGCCACTTCTTCTACACACTTGGACACATAATCTACTGCTAGAAAAATATAAAGATTATCATGGGAGGATATGAAAGGTCCCATGAAATCTATTCCCCATACATCAAAGATTTCGACTTCTAAAACATTGTTGAGTGGCATCTCGTCTCTTTTTGATATATTGCCAGTGAATTGGCATCTTTTACAAGTCTGAACGAACTGAGGAAAATCTGTGTGTAGGGTATGCCAATAGAACCCGAATTGAAGAATTTTAGTTGCAGTCCTATCGCCTTTGAAGTGGCCACCATACGGTGAACCATGGCAGCTTGCAATATTTTTTCTTCTTTCTCCCTCATGGACGCAGAAAAAATAGATAAGCAGAAGAAGAAGGATGGAAAATAATGAATGATTCTAGAGCAAGATATCTAAAAAGTCTCATGTAGTAATGCTAAAGAAATAATGCACAGTTATTCTTAATATACACATAATCAACAATCCATAAATTCAAGTCCAGATTATCTTCGCCATGCCAGAAAGGGAGGTCTTTAACTCAGTTCTTGTTAACAGTTATAGGGTGATCATAGGTCCTAATATTGTATCCAATGGTCCACTCATTTACGTCCTAATTGTTCCATTATTCCTCCAACAAGTAGCTAGAAATCCTAAGGTCTTTATGGTTATAACGTGGCATAGGGATGGTGTGGTGTATTTGGATAATGAAAAGTGAGATTTTGGCTCTCCCCTCACATTCCATCAACTAATCGACTTAGAGCTTGAGTTTCACTTGAAGATGTTCTCACTCAACCCAATCATTGATGCTCTGATTTGCATCCCCAAATAACCCAAGTAAAACCTTTTTCATGATGATCACATAACAATTTCCACTTTGCTGGTCCAAATCCTTTACAATCTTTTCATATATGTTTTTTTCTTTTGATAGCTAGCTATGACTCTCTTTTTAATGTGAAATATCATGCTACTTTTTCTCATATATATTTTTTTTCTCTTTTTCATAACTTTTTTTTTCATTTACTTTTACCCTAGCAAAGGGTTACAACATAAAAATATTCATCATAAATAATATCACAATTAGAATTCCCCAATCCAGTGTTTCCCAAAGATGAAACCCACCACCCCAAACTCAAGCTCTAAATTAACATGTCTCAGGTTTTGCGATTCAAGTGCGGGTCATATGGATAAGTCCTATAAACTAAGGGACATGGCTTGTAATGTGGCTAATAAAAGGCTTTAGAAAGGTTAAGAGGGGCTAAAACGGAGAATAATATTAATCAAATAAAAGGGTGAGAATGTTAAAAAGGCTTCAAGTGGCTTAAATATGAAAGAACTGCCTTATTCACTTTTCTAACTACCAGAGTTCGTTACTTTTTCACTATTAGTTCATAGACAAGCGAGGTTTCAACTAAATTCAAACCTCATGTTCTACACACCAATTAACTCTCCCTGAGCTCCAACTTGACTTTTCATACGCATTGCTCATTAATCTTCGCTATCTTTTTTTTCCTGTTTCATACATCCATACTAAACATATTTGTGACATCGTTCAAAACAAACTACTTACTATCATTGACTTAATTAAAGCATGCTCAATAGGTACATTCACTATATACTATGCCAATTCTAACCTAAAAAATTCAAATTTTATGCAAAAATAAAAAAGTAGACGAGGACAACATATCCCCACCCCCAACTAAAAAGTGATTCGTGTCCCCATGAATCGAAAAAGACTCAATAAAGCAATAAAATTTAAACTAAACTAAATTAATGCATACAAGCAATTAAGAAGAAGAATTAGAACGGGGTACCTTTCCATAAAGCTTCTATTTCCATTCCTCTTTTGAAGAAGAATCATTATCTATGTTCCAGTGTTCTGTAATCATGTTCATCACACGATCCATTCTCAAAATTTCATTCCAGTAGGCGTTGAAGTCTCTTTTTAAACTATCGATCTCTTCCATCAGTCTAACTGCCCATGCTGGTGGTGTGGATACACTTTCTAAATATTCATTAAGATTTCAAGACGAACCTTGATCTTGGACAGGTGTCCTTTCTTTAGGCCTTGGTTGTACACTCATTCTTGCTGTGAATTTTCTTCGTAGTAGTTGTGATGTTGCCTCAATCTTTGGCTTCATGTCAATAGGCTCATCAAGGTCAATGGCCTTTTCTATTGTAGCTCCGGGCAATTTCTTATTCTTCCCTAAGATTGAACACTTCTTCTTGTAAGCCATAGAATCCATTCTGTTTATTATCTTTGATTAACCCACAACTCAAGTTACACCAAGTATAGAATAAAGTTATGAAAAATTGGTGTGGCTTGAGTTTGTTTCTTGGATGAATGACTATCAATGGTAGAAGAAGGTTTAGTTGAATTTAATTGGAAGAACTCTTGATAGCTTGATGATTTGTTGGTTTTTTATGGTGTGGTGTAATGGATTTGATGAAGAAGATATGTTAATGGAAGATGGAGGAAAGATTGGTGACGTTGTTTTGTTTATGTGAAGGTTTAATTAAGCTTCAAGGTGTATTTATAGGTTTTGGGTCTGAAAATCTTTTTGTTGGTAAGATTGGAAGAGGCTATGGTTAGCTTTTATAAGATAATAATTCAATTGGAGCTCAACTTCTCTTCCTCAAACCGAAAGGCGCGGTGCATCGGAACAATGGTGCGGTGTACCATACTCAAGGGTTTTCCAAAACCGTGGGTGCAATTGTCGAGACGGTTTTATCTAAGGTGTATTCGGCATTGTACCTGATTTACAAACCATGGTGACGGTTATTCTAACCTGCGGTACACCAGAAGAATCGTGTTGTGTACCGGACCTCTGTGTTGACCAAAACCATGGCCGCGAATGTCGACACGGGTTTCTCCCCTTTTTCTCGGTAATGGACCCTTTTTGTGAGACATTGCAACGGTTTTAGACCTTCATTTTACGGACCTCTCCTTCGGTATTACTAGATGGATGGTCTGGTTTTACCGATTTTCCAATTTTTTTGACCCCAAGCTCATTTTCTGCAAAATAACACACTACCATTCTCTCCTATTAGCTTGTAAACACATTAAAAATATACACTAACTTAAGATTATACACTAAAACATAAAACTAACTAAAAAGTAATTAAAACAAGGGATGTCTCCTAAGAGCACTTTTGTTTGACGTCGTTTAGTTCGACGTGTACCTCAGATTAAGCGTGTTCTTCAAGATGGATTGTCTCCTCTCGTCCAAAGTCCTCACTGTCATGGTATAACTTTAAGCGATGACCATTCACCATGAATGTCCTCTACTCAGTTGAACGTTCAATTTCGATTGCTCTATGAGGTGTTACTTTCGTAACAATATAATGTCCTCCCCAACGAGATTTAAGCTCACCGAATCGTTCAAGAATTTGGATTTGTATAACAGTACCTTTTGTCCTCTCTCAAATCTCATTGGACAAATCCGATTATCATGCCATCTTTTTGTTTTCTCTTTGTAAAGACGTGAATTATCACAGGCATGAAAGCAAAATTCATCTAACGCATTTAACTACATCATGCTTCACTTACCCGCTAACTCTACATTTAAATTCAGATCTTTAATAGCCCAAAAAGCACAGGATTCAATTTCGATAGGAAGATGACAAGATTTGTCGTAGACATTGTGATAGGAAGATGCCCCAACTAGTGTTTTGAATGTTGTTTTTTAAGCCCAGAGAGCATCGTCTAATTTTAATGACTAGTCCTTCCTCGTTTTTTTCACGGTCTTCTCCAAAATAGATTTGATCTCTCGGTTAGAGACCTCAGCTTGACCGTTATTTTGGGGATGATAACCTATTGTAGTGTTGTGTCTCACCCCCAACTTACGAAGGGAAACTCTCAATGGAAAATTTATGAAGTGGGTACCTTTATCACTAATGGGAACACGTGGCGTACCATGACTTGAAAAGATATTTGATTTAAGGAATCAGATGACCGTTTTGGCATCATTCTTCGGTGTTGCCACTTCTTCTACACACTTGGACACATAATCTACTGATAGAAAAATATAAAGATTACCATGGGAGGATATGAAAGGTCCCATGAAATCTGTTCCCCGTACATCAAAGATTTCGACTTCTAAAACATTGTTGAGTGGCATCTCGTCTCTTTTTGATATATTGCCAATGAATTGGCATCTTTTCAAGTCTGAACGAATTGAGGAAAATCTTTTTGTAGGGTATGCAAAAAGAACCCGTATTGAATAATTTTAGTTGCGGTCATATCGCCTTTGAAGTGGCCACCATATGGTGAACCATGGAAGCTTGCAATATTTTTTCTTGTTTCGCCCTCATGGATGCATCTTCTGAGAACTTAGTCACTGTAAATTTTGAAGAGGTAGGGCTTATCCCAAAAGAATTGTCTGACTCTATAATTTAATCTCTTTCGTTGTTATGGATTGAAATCCGACGGTAATACAAAACTCACTATGAGGTTAACTATATATTCATACCATGCCACAAACACATCTTTAATCGTAAAAGTTGTTTATCAGGGACTACCTCTTTGACTAATTCTGGTTCTTTATTGACATCAGATCCTTCGGGCCTGGATAAATGGTCAGCTACTTGATTCTTGCATCCCTTTAGGTCTCGAATATCTATGTCAAATTCTTGTAGAAACAATAATATCTAATGAGACACGGCTTAGCATCCTTTTTCGCCATCAGATACTTAATCATTGAATGATCTGTGTATACGATAGTTTTCATTCCAAGGAGATAGGAACGAAACTTATCAAAAGCATATACTACGGAAAATAATTCTTTCTCCATCACTGTAGGCATCATTAAAGATCTTACTTTCATAATATATTGTATGGAAAATCTTCTCTTTTTGTTGTCCTAACACACCACCCCTTGCGTGATCACTTGCATCGCACATAAGTTCAAATAAAGCGTTCCAAACTAGAGGTATGACAATCGGTGTAAGGATAAGTTTCTCTTTAATCGTAAATTCTGTTTCAAGATATTTGTCATTAAAATTGAAAGGAATAATCTTCTCAAGTAAAGCACAAAGAATTTTGGCGATCGTGGAGAACTCTTTTATAAATCTTTGATAAAATCCTGTGTGACCCAAGAAACTTCTAACACCTTTAACAGAAACCGGAGGTGGCTATATTTTTTAGAACATCAATTTTAGCACGATCAACCTCCATTCATGCACTCGAAACATTATATCCCAACACAATCCATTCTAGAACCATGAAGTGGCATTTTTCCCAATTAAGCACAAGATCTGTTTCTTTACATCGCATAAATACCTTCTCGAGATTGTTAAGGCACTCATCAAAACTATCCCTTAAAACCGAAAAATCATCCATAAAAACTTCTAAGTATTTATCAATCATGTCCCAAAATATAGCCATCATTCACCTCTGGAACGTGGCAGGTGCATTGCATAAACCAAACGACATCCTTCTATAGGCAAAGGTGTCAAACGGGCAAGTGAAAGTTGTTGTGTTGATCAGCAGGATTTACACAAATCTGTACAGTCTGAATATCCTTCAAGGAAACAATAATATTCTATCCCTGTGAGTTTGTCTATCATCTAATCAATGAACGGTAGAGGGAAGTGATCTTTCTTCGTGGCCTTATTGAGCTTGCGGTAATCTATGCATACTTTCCACCCCACAACTGTTATTGATGGAATGGCTTTGTTTTGATCATGAAGGATGGTTGTGATACCTCCTTTCTTTGGAACACATTGCACTGGACTAACACAATCACTGCTTGCAATCAAAAAGATAATACCCGCTTCTAATAACTTGATTACTTCTTTCCTTACCATCTCCTTCATCGTTGGCATAAGTCTTCTTTGCCCCTCTATAGATCGTCCTCCTTCCTTCTCAAGAATAATTTTGTGTTTGCAAATGGTAGGACTAATACCCTTTATATCGGCATATTCCACCGAATTGCTTCTTTGTTAGCACGAAGCACACATAGTAACTTATCTTCTTGAGGACCTGAAAGGTTAGCAGAAATAATAACAGGAAGAGTGTTGTTAATACCTAAATACGCATAAGGCAAATGAGCTAGAAGCGGTTTTTCTTCGAGAACAGGAGGACAAATTATAAATGGTTTCTTCAATGGTACAATGTCTCCTGATTCACGAAGTTGTTCACGAATTGCTCTTGGCCTACCGTCAAATAAGTCTAATGTTGCAACTATGTCAGCTATATCGTCATATATCTCTAGAGATTCAAGTTCCAAGGCTGCTGTTAAAGTTTCATCAAAGCTCGATTCATTAAAAACTTCTTGTGTAATTTTTCTCATGACATCTATTTTCAAGCATTCATCTTTCGTATCTGGATATTTCATAGCCTTAAACACATTGAATCGTACATGTTCGTCTTTGACCCTCATGATCAACTCACCATTCTCAACATCTATTAGTGTATGCTCCGTGGCTAAGAATGGTCTACCCAAGATTATGTGGACATTCTTATTCGCGTCGTAGTCAAGAATAATAAAATCAAAAGGAAATATAAAACAACTAGCTAAATCATCTTCAATTTTACATACTGGTTTGGAGAGGGAGCGATCTGCCATTTGTAATACTACGGAAGAAGGTACTACCTCTCCTATGTTGAGCTTCTCGAACAAAGACATTGGCATGAGATTGATACTCGCACCTAAATTACATAATGATTTCCGGTCCATCCTTCACCAATAGCAATGGGAATCATAAAACTTTTGGGATCTTGTAGCTTCGGTGGCAACTTGCTTTGACAAATAGCACGACACTCCTCCGGTAATCCAATCATCTCCCCAGTTTCTAAATTTCGTTTGTTAGAAAGAATGTCCTTCATGAATTTAATATAGTTTTGGATTCTCTTGAGAGCTTCTACAAATGGCATATTGGTATCTAACTTGCTCACCATGTCAAGGAACTTCTTGAATTCTTTTTCATTGTTCTTTTTTTGACACTTGAGGGGAATGGTGGAGGAGTACGTGTATTGTTTACCACTGAGCTCTTCTTCTTTTCTGGTGTCTACTCTTGGACGTTCTTCGGTTTAATTACCTCTTTGACTACATCTTCTACTGTTTCTTCAACCACATTAGGAATAGGGGTTGGTCTGTTTCTTCTACTCTAGGAAGAGGTAATTGTTTTCCACTTCTTGATTCAACCGCATGACAAGCATTGTCTTGAGGAGCAATAGTATCACTTGGGAGTTTCTCCTTTGGCCTGTTTTGGAGTGCACTTGCCATTTGTGAAAGAGTATGCGCTTGATGGCCTTTGATTGTGTTTGAATATTTGCTGACTTATCTTCATGTTTTCTTCAAACAGACCCATAAAATCTACTATACCAGGACTTGAAGGTAAAGTGTGTACTAGATTTACCTAAGCTATTGAATGTGCTTGCTCTTGTAATTCCTTAAGTTGTTGGTTTAATTCCTTGATCATTAGAGATTCTAAGGTATCTTCTTCTTTTTCTGATTGTAACGGCCAACTTCTTTCGGTATAAAGAACTCTTTCCATAATAGTATGAGCTTCTTCAGGATCTAATAACACAAAACTTCAATCTCCTAATATATCAGATTTTGCCTTGGACTCGCTGTTGAGTCCTCCATAGAACATGGTTAATTGATATTCATGCAAAGAGACGTGGAATGCTCAGCTTGCCTTCTTCTCATAACCATGCTTCACCAACACTTTCCCCTTCTTCTTGCGTAAATTGTTCAAACTCCAACATGTCTTTTAAGCATCTACTAACTGGATAGAATTGATCTAGGAATTTGGCTTGGAGTTTATCTCAATCTGGAATTGAATCGGGGTGCTGGTGATCGTACCAATCGATTGCACTTCCGGTTAAAAAGATTTGGAACATCATGTAGTAAATTTTCTCTTGTGTAAAACCTTGAACGATGTATGCATCAAAGATTTGCATCAATTTATGCATATGACAAACTGGATCCTATTGTGCAGCACCGCTAAATTCACCATGACTCGCGTACTACTCTTTCATACTTGGATCAGGTCAAAATTAGGTGGCTTGGATGTCTGGAATGCGAATTCCTCTGGGTTGCAATCTGAATGAGATTGGAAGATCAATTTTCCTCGGGCTTTCCATCTGAATAACCTGTAAAGACAAAACTAAACCCAAAAGCGTAAAATATAACTAACTAAAATATAAGCACTAAATAAATGCACAAGGACTAACGATGTAGTTCCCAACAGCGGCGCCAAAAACTTGGTGTTTGCTAGGGCATGATAAAATAATAGATAAATAATATTCAAATAGACACCCTAGCCTAACACGGTACTCACTGTAAGTATCACAGGTCGTGCGCAAGTTTTAATGATAAGTAAGATTCGTTCCTCAGAGACTATAAAAGTTAGAGAGAACTTATGCAATATATAGTGCAAATAAGAAAACTAGATGAATATTACACTGAAAATAAAAGAAGAATAGAATTTTTGGTTGGTTTTTGAATAATAATAATTAACTAAGTAATTTAAAAACAGGAAAATAAATAACTAAAGAGAAAATCAGATAGTATAAGAGTTTAGCTCGAGATATAGCAAGTAATCCACACTAGCCTTATTTATTCTAATCATGTAAGGAGAATTGTGTGATATGCATTAGCCAGGATTCTATATTCCTCCTAACCCCCTTCCAGGTGGACTTAGGTGGCAACCTAACAATTACCAGGGGACATGGGTAAGGGGACCCTGCGTAATGATAGGTGATTAAATCTCAAACCCTAATGACTATTTAGTTAGGCAAGCCCTTTCTGATCACTACTGCACAGTAGACGTTTATGTGGTGTATCAATAATTAGACACCCTTCTGGGTGACTATCTAACTACTAATAAGGTAATCCTATACGTTGCGCACCACAAGAACTACAGACAATAAATCAAAACACATAAAATAGAGAATAAAACACGAATATCAATTTAAATGCTAACATCCCAAAATAAACTAGATGTAAAACAAGTCTAGGTTTCAAACCCATATGCTAATATCAAGCTAAAATAGAATTAGTTCATACTAAATAAATAAAAGAAAACAATTACAAATTTGAAGGCTTGTGAAGGCATAATTTATTGTGTACTCCTTCAGATCTTATCTACTCTTGATGTCAGTTTCCTCTTGGCTTAAAGTCTTGCCAAGGATGATATTCTGATGATAAGAGGGTGTATTTATAGGGTTTTCCAAACACTAGTTCGAAATCTTGGAGTAGAGGGAAAGTAATTGAGTCAAAGACCAACTCAAATTCGTTGCCTAAAATATAGGAGAAGGAATAAACTGATGTTATCTTGTTTTTTATCGTAAATTCTTCATTACTGATCCGATTTTCGCCTAATTTATATCGAAACGACAACGTCTAAAAGATATATACTTTTCTTTTAGATTTCTCCTCCGAATTTCTAGCCGGATTTAAGTTATCTTAATTTAGTGGACGTGGCTATAGAAATTCAAATTTACTTGACAACTTTTCCTTTCCTATTTTATCTCGACTTCCTTTTATCTCCAATTTCGATCTATATATTCTTTCCTTATCTATTAAGAATTCATTTGGCATCTAATTATATTCCATATATCTTTAAATATTCACATAACACACAAATTAAACAAAATATGCTCTAAAAATAATAATTCATCAAATCAAGACAAGAAATAGGAAAATATCAAAAAATGAATAAACATCTATAATTAATAGCTCAAATACACCTAGAATGATTTCTCCAACCCAGATTATTTTATCACAAATAGGGAGACATCAGAATGGTATCGAACGGTGCCTGGATGATGAAGCTTCAATTGGTTTTGTGTAGAAACCCTCTTTTACTTCTCATGTTGTTCATGACGTTTTGGGCTCTTCTCAAAGTTGACTAATTATTATTGGAAAATTCATTATTTTAAATAAGGGATGCTATGGAGCTTATATAATAAGTGAAAACGGATTTAGGTCTTCCATGGGCTGTAAATTAGGTTAAACTAACCAAAAGTCGTTTTTATTTAACAAATTTATGGATTGAGTCACAATCGAATAAATGGCATAACTTCTTTGTCTCTACTCTGAATAAACTTCTATCACTTCCCACATGACTAACTACAAGCATCTTCTTAATCAAAAGGAATTGGGTCCAAAACTCTTACGAATATGTAGTAGTAACTGAAAAACTAAGGTGCAAAGATTTTTCGGCAAACACACCAACATCCCAAAATGACTCTAAACTCAATTTCCACCTTGTATTGGGATTTATCTTGACTCTTTGAATTCTTATCTTCATTTTGGCATTTTTTATTAACAATGTATCTAAAATCTATGCACTTAACACACAATTAAGGCACAAAAGCTCTATAAATAGTAATATGACCAAAATAAGAGGCAAAAGTACAATATAGAAAATATTAGGGAAATCTTACTTATTTAGGCTCAATATTCTTCCAAAATAATGTCTCGTGAATGGACTAATTCATCACAAAAAGAGAGACATGACTTGAAAGTTAGATGTAAAAGAAATCATCGAAACATGACTAACCTCTTCTTATCTCCTAATTTAGCCATTTACTTAGGCTAATACAAAGCTTCGAATACTAAAGTAATAGTGCTTAAAGATAATTTTGTGTCTTTGGATGTAACATATAGGCCTCCAAGTTCAAGCTAATATTGTGATGTTCTTCTTTGTTAGTCGATAAAAGACTTGTTCTTGATGGTCGTTCTTTCTTTGAGTTCTGGTGAATATTAGTTGGTAAAGTGAACAACTTAATGGAGAAGTGGTGGGCGTAGAGGTTTGATAAAATAATGAATAAATAAATATAATAACACACAACTACCACTAGAAACTCATCGCAAGTTCCTAGATTGTTTGCAAGTTATAGTTGATAAATCAGATTCGCTCTCAAGGGTTTAAGTAGTTATTTATCCATTTACTTAGGCTAATACAAAGCTTCGAATACTAAAGTAACAGTGCTTAATGCTAATGTTGTGTCTTTGGATGTAACATATAGGCCTCCAAGTTTGAGCTAATATTGTGTTGTTCTTCTTTGTTAGTCGATAATAGATTTGTTCTTGATGGTCGTTCTTTCTTTTGAGTTCTAGTGAATATTAGTTGGTAAAGTGAACAACTTAATGGAGAAGTGGTGGGCGTAGAGGTTTGATAAAATAATGAATAAATAAATATAATAACACACAACTACCACGAGAAACTCATCGCAAGTTCCTAGATTGTTTGCAACTTATAGTTGATAAATCAGATTCGCTCTCAAGGGTTTAAGTAGTTATTCTAAATTCGTCTTCAATATTGGAATATATGGTCTTAAATGTTTTGATTAAAAAGATAAGCAAAGTGTTTTTTTCTAATAAATTAAAATAAACAATAAATAATTATGAAATTAAGATAAGGAGATGCAAGTATGGACCTATCCTATTGAATTAATGATTCCTAAGAATAAGGGTGAATCGGCAATTTCACAATAGTCGGGATCCTAATGTCTTCCTAACTCCCATCAAGGTAGACTTTATAGCTATTCTATGGTATTACTCACCCTGCCAGAGTGAAAATAAGATACTTTTTAATTATTAATATTTTACCCAATTAGGTATGTGGTTAGTTAAGGCCTCCAAACTCAATAACGAACACCACGTGTCTATATCCTAGTTCTGTAATTAGACCCCCCTTCTGAATGATTGTCGCCACTAATGAATATCCTACTCACTAAGGGCTATACCTATTTGATCAAAGAATATATATTATTAATGCAAGAACATAGTCAATGGAAATCAAGAACCAAATCAATTAAATACTAAAATCCCAGATTCAAACTAAACACAATAACAATAATCAATTCTTCATATAATTACAACCCTAAAGAGAATTCGTGCATAATTAAACATTGAAATAAATATCTTAGAAATAAACCATAGACAACATAAATTTAATACTAATTTACCCAAATTATAGTGATGGAGAAGTGTATAATTAATGCGGTGAAACTCCAACTCTTCATCTTCCTCTTCTAGATCCTAATGATTTTGTCTTAGAATGAGTTATGGATGTATATTAAGCTTAGGCAGCCAAGGGATGATTTTATAAGGTTAGGAACTGATATATATATATATATATATACATATATAGGTGTTAGGTCGAAATCTTAGAGTGTAGGTTAAGTCTTGAAGTCCTAATCCAACTCAAATTCATTTCTTAAAATATATAAACACTGTTGACTGATTTGGTCATATCTCTTTTGTTACTTATCGGATTAATTCGCGTACTTCATATGGAAACGACCATTCAAAGATCTCTCTGCTCATAAAATATCTCCTCCAGATTCGTAATAGATTTTCTGCAGTTTTCAAAACACTGGACAGATTTATTTGGAAGCTTTTTATAATTGAACTTTGTTTCCTTCTAACTCTAAATTCACCTTGTATCTTCTTTTATTAACTCTTTGACATTGATTTGGCCTCTTATTAAATCAGTTTACCTAAGAGGTTCACATTTAACACACAAATTATACAAAAAATCCTCTAAAAATAATAATTATTCAAAATCAAGGTAAGAAACTGGAATATATAAAATAATAGAGGAAAATCCCTTAAATAAGCACTTCATACACCTAAAATGATATCTCACGGACAGATTAATTAATCACAAATAGGGAAACAATAAGAAGTGAACAAATTAGTGAAAAAACCTAACTGGTTTAAGAAACCATAGTCCCAATCAAAATATTCGAAATCAAATCCAATTATGGATTGGCCAATGAAGTAGAGGTTTTCGAAAAAAAGAATATAGATATAAAAAAAGAGTAGTATTAGTTATATACGTAACTATGGCACATTGCATTTAAGAAAAATACACAAGTCAAAATTATAAATTACATTAATACAAGGTTCATTTTGCAATATACGAAAATACTTGTTTAGAATATAATAATATTACTTTATAATACCATAACATATTGAAAAAGACAGCCCATTGTACACTTTATACTTTATGATAATATATAAATACTTTACTTTGTCATACGTACTTTATTATTATATATAACTACTTTATAAATTATACTACAAAAATTGCCATTTAGTCCCTATAAAGAGTAATTTTGAAATTTACTTCAAAAATTATTTTTTTTATCGAATTGAAGACGCCCGCAAAGGTCATTCCTTTTTTGGATGAAAGAAAGCTACATATGTCTTCTTTGTTGGCTACCTGATTTGCCGCTTATTTTTTTTTGGATTGTACAAAAACCAATAGGGAGATTGGCCATACGAATCAGCCTATTCATAATCTCGGAAAATAGGTCTCCACCTGCTGGTGACCCCAATCTCCATCTTCCCTATGTCTATATTCTTGCGCAAGTTGGTTAGTGGTGGGGTCTAGGGTGTGATAAAATAAGATATAAATAAAGTGCAAAAACACCCTAGAACTACACGGTTCTGCAAGTATACAGATCGTATGCAAGTTTTAGATAAAGATTCGTTCCGCAGAGACTACAGAGGTTAGGAGAATCTTATGCAAATACCAAGTGTAATACTAAGGCTAGAATAACTAAACGCAACTAAAAGTAAAGATAAATAGATATTTGTTTGATTTTCTAATTGAACTAAACTAAAACTAAGAATTAAAAGACAGAAAGTAAATATGAAAGAGAAGTGATATGAGAATATAGCTTAAGTTATTAGCATGTAATCCCCACTAGTTTTGCCGTAATAAACATGTAAGGGTGAATCATGTAGTATTTCCCTAATCGGTCCCAATATGCTATCGGTAGTTTAAAATAGGATTTACATGTGTCAATAAGGCTTCCTAAGCAAACTTTTCCTGTAACTGGTAAATAGTCACGAGAAGTAAACCATAGTGATTATCTAGCTAGGTTGGGTTGTCAGATCATACCTAATACTAGACGTTATGTGCTAAACATGTAATTAAACACCGTTGTCAATGGTATCCTAATTACTAGATGGTAATTCTATATGGCGGCCGTCCACAAGAACACAGAATATAAATCCAAACACATAAACAGAGAATAAAAAATATAATTCTATTTAAAACATTAAATTCCCTAATTAGATAGATGTCAAACAAAACTAGGGCTCATACATATATGCTAAAAACTCAAGCTAAAGAAATTTAGTTCATGAAAGAAAAGAAAGAAATTACAAAATTAAAGGTAGAAGAAGACATTGTGATGAACAGCTCCTTCCAGACTTCTCTCTTATGTTGTAAGCTTCCTCTTGGTTTAGGGTTTCACCAAGTATGATTTGAGAGTGTTAAGAGGCTGTATTTATAGTGTATAGGTTGACCTAAATCGTTTCTGGGAGATAACTTTAAGTAAGGGACTCCTAGCCCAACTCAAATTCGTAAGGAAAACACTGCTGGACCGTTTTGAGCGTATCTTCTTCGTTATTGGTCTGATTTTGCTCCATAAGATACCAAAAGAATCGCAACAGAATTATCTTGACCCTAAAGAAGGAAATCTCAATATTCGGCCTATTTCTTAGGTAAAAACGCATATCTTTGGACATGTATGCAGAATCCCAGATTTAGGCAGCTTTTCCTTTTCCATTTTTTTAGCCTTTGTTTCCTTATCTCCAATTTCCATGCAAATCTCTTTCCATAAGTTGTAATCTTTGACTTGGACTCTAATTAATCTCCGTAATTATCTTTAAAGCTTCACACTAAATAAACAATTAAACCCAATATGCTCTATAAATAATAATTCTACAAATCAAGACCCAAAATAGGAAAGTGCACTAAATTAAGCTAAAATCAACCTATAAACTAATAAATATGCCTAAAATGATGTCTCATGAGTATATTTTATTATCACAAATGAGGAGACATCAAGACCCCCAACTCAAAGTTGTATCGTCCCGATACAATAAAAGTAAAGAATAGTAGGGTAGTCATGTAAACAAGAAGAAGTCGGAGGAGAATAAGAACAAAATATAATGAATGATCCTAGAGCATAAAACCAAAAAATCTCATGTATTGATGCTCAAGAAATAATGCACAAATATGCCTAATATACATGTAATCAACAATCCATAAATTCAAGTTAAGATTAATTTTGCAATGCCAGAAGGAGAGGATGATAACTTAGTTCAGGTTAATGGCTATAGGTTGTTCATAGGTCCCAAATACAGCATCCAATGGTCCACTTACCTACTACCTAATAGCTCAATTGTTTCTCCATCTAGTAGTTAGAAATCCTAAGGTCTTGGTTATAACTTGGCTTAAGGACGGGTGTGGTATATTTGGATAATGAAAAGTGAGCTTTTGGCTCTCTCCTCACTAGCCATCAACGAATCGCCCTAGAGCTTGAGTTTTCACTCGAAGATGTTCTCAATCAACCCAATTTATTGATGCTTTTGATTTGCATCCCCAATAATCCCAATTAAAACCTCTGATGATATAAAATCCACTTTGCCGGTCCGAATATATATTCTTTTCACATCAATTTTTTTCTTTTGTATAGTTATGATTCTCTTTTGATGTTGAGATATCACACCATTTTTCATATATATATTCTTTTTATGCCCTTGTTGGCAAAATTAGCTCGTAGCTTCTTTTTCATTCACTATTACCCCGGCAAAGGTTTACAATAATAACAATTCATCATCAATAAAATCACAAAGATAATTCCCAATTCCCAAAGTTCCCTAATTATGAAACCCACCACCCCAAACTCAAGCTCTAAAACGAGTGTCTCAGGTTTTGCGATTCGAGTGCGGGTCATATAGATAAGTCCTACAAACTAAGGTATGGATTATAATGTGTTTCAATAAAGGCTTTAGAAAGGTTCAGAGGGGCTAAGACGGATAAATAACAATAATATCAAACAAAAGGGTGAGAAAGTTTAAAGGCTTCAAGTGTTTTATCATGAAAGAACTGCCTTAGTCATTTTTCTAACTACCGGATTTTGTTACGTTTTCATTATAGTTCATAGACAAGTGGGTTTTCAACTAATTTTAAACCTCACTTTCTACACACCAAATAACTATTCCTAAGTTTCAACGTGATTTCTTATCATTGCTCATAAACTTTTCTTTCCTTTATTTCCTGTTTTCATACATGCATCTAAACAAATTTGTTGCATCTTTCAAAAGCATACTACTTACTATCATTGACCTAATAAAATCATGCTCAAATAGGTACATTCAAAATATTCTATGCCTTAATTCAACCTAAAAAATTTAAATTTTATGCAAAAACGAAAAGAAGATGAGGACAACGAATCCCCACCCCAACTCAAAAGTGAGCCGTGTTCCCACGACTCGAAAAAGACTCAAGCATGGAATAAAATTTAAAATAAAACTAACTAAACTACCTCATGCATACAAGCTTTTAAGAAAAAATAGAATGACCTACCTGGTTGGCCATAGAGATCCATCATATCATCCTCGTCATCCGAAGGATCGGTATAATCATCAACATCCTTATACAAGGTCAAATCTTCTACTTGTGACTCCAACTGCATGATTTCTATCCAAAGGTCTTATTATCTTCACGTAATCTTTCAACTTCGTTCTGTAACTTGAGAGCCTAAGGGGGAAGATCATAGACAATTTCAGAGGAAGAGGTAGATGAACCTTGGTCTTGGAGTTTTATTTTCTTCAAAGGCCTCCTTGATGGTATGGACATTCTAGCAGTTAATCTCTTCTTTGGTAGTGGTTGTTCAGGTGCCTTGTCTTTTGATTCTTCAGAAACCTCATCAAGATTGATGGGTTTTTCAATGGTGGCTCCAGGCAATTTGTTATTCTTCCCAAGGATTGAGCACTTTCTCTTGTATTCCATAGCTTCAGATCTGTTAGTCATGCTTGATTTACCCACAACTCAAGTTATACCAAGGATGGATTAAAAGTTTAAGGAAAATTTGGTTTATCTTGATGTTGTTGCTTGGAATTGATGAAAGAGAAAGGTTATTTGATTGATCTTGGAAGAATTATTTAAAGCTTGTTGAATTTGATGGTGTTTTGATGGTGTAGTGTGATGAATTTGATGAAGGATTGTGTTTATGGAAGATGTAGGAGAGGATTTGATGAGTTGTTGTGTTAATTGTGACAGTTTGCACAAGCTTTAAGATGTATTTATAGGGTTTGGGTCTGAAAAATTTGTGTGTGGAAGGCTAGGGTTTATCTTGTAAGGTAAGAATTTGGTTTAGGCAAGAATTCCATCACAAACCGCCACTGGGCGGTATACCGGGCTTTAGGGGAGGTATACCGGACCCATCAGGTCTTCCAATTTTTCGTCTCGTCAAGGACCCCGCGATACATACCCGTATCACGGGTTTTTGCCTCTGTCCAATTTCTCATCTCCGTCAAAAAACCCGCGGTATCCAACCCGTGTCACGTGTTTTTGTTCCAGCGGTATACCGGGCATAACCTCCGGTATACCAGACCTATCATGCTCAAAAAAAAAATTTGTCTCGGCATAGACCACGTGGTAGCTACCCCGTGGTACGGGTTTTTGCTCCTGTGGTACCCTCCGGTATACCGGGCCTTTTGGGCGGTATACCGGACCCGTGTGCGAATTTTTCCATTTTTTTTCCCTTGACCCCAAACTCGATTCCTGCACAATAACGCACTACATTTCTCTCCTATTAGCTTGTAAACACAATTAAAATTATATACTAGCTTAAAATCATACACTACAAATCAAAAAACAACTAATCTAAAAAGCAATTTAAACAAGGGATGTCTCCCAAGAGCACTTTTGTTTAACGTCTTTGAGTTAGACGTGTACCTCAGGCTTAGCGCATTCAACGAGAAGGATTTTCTCCCCTCGCCCAAAGTCCTCACTGTCATAGTATCTCTTCAAACGCTGGCCATTCACCATGAATGTCCGTTGCTCGGCTGGATTTTCAATCTCAATCGCTCCATGCGGTATGACTTTGGTAACAATGTAAGGTCCTCCCCAACGGGATTTAAGCTTTCCTGTGTAGTTCGAAAATCGAGAGTTGTATAATAAAACCATCTGTCCTATCTCGAAATGCTTTGGATGGAGCCGTTTATCATGCCATCGCTTTGTTTTCTCTTTATAGAGGCGTGCATTTTCATAGGCAAGATAACGAAACTCCTCCAACTCGTTCAACTGCATCATCCTTTGCTTTCCGGCCAAGTCTGGGTCTAGATTCAGAGTTTTAGTAGCTCAGTAGGCTCGAGCTTCAAGTTCAATCGGTAGATGACACGCTTTGCCGTAGACCATGCGATATGGAGATGCCCCAACTGGTGTTTTAAATGCTGTTCTGTAGGCCTAGAGAGCATCATCTAGCTTTAACGACCAATCCTTCCTCGATTTACTCACGGTCTTCTCAAGAATAGATTTGATTTCCCGGTTGGAAACTTCAGCTTGACCGTTAGTTTGTGGGTGATAACCGGTTGAAGTACGGTGTTTCACTCCAAACTTCCGAAGAAAATTTCTCAGAGGAGCATTAAGAAAGTGGGTACCTTTATCACTTATTAGCACACGTGGCGTACCATGTCTGGAAAAGATGTTTGTTTTAAGAACTTAATCACAGTTTGAGCATCGTTCTTTGGTGTTGCCACTGCTTCTACCCCCTTTGACACATAAACTACCGCAAGCAAAATATAAAGATTTCAATAGGAAGTGATGAAAGGTCCCATGAAATCTATTCCCCATACATCAAAGATTTCAACTTCAAGAATATTATTAAGCGGCATCGCGTCTCTTTTTGATATATTGCCAGTGTGCTTGCATCTGTGACATAATTGGACAAAACGATGACAATCTTTGTGTATGGTAGGCCAATAGAACCTGGATTGAAGAATTTTAGCTGCGGTTCTATCGCCCTTAAAGTGACCCCCATAAGGTGAACTATGACAACTTTCAATGATCTTCTCCATTTCACCTTCATGTACACATCTTCTAACCACTTGGTCACTACAAATATTCCAGAGGTACGGTTCATCCCAATAATACTCTTTGGCCTGGTGATTCAATCTTTGTCTTTGTTGTGGGTGGAAATCTTTGGGAAAAACCCCACTCACAATGAGGTTGACTAGATCTGCATACCATGGCACAAAAGCATGTTTAATAGCAAAAAGTTGTTCATCAGGGAATACCTCTTTAACCAACAATGGTTCTTTGTTCGCATCAGATCCTTCGAGCCTTGATAAATGATCAGCAACTTGATTATCGCATCCCTTTCGGTCTCGAATATCTATGTCGAATTCTTGAAGTAACAGTACCCATCTAATAAGACGCGGCTTAGCGTCCTTTTTCTCCATGAGGTACCTAATAGCTGAATGGTCCGTGTATACAACAGTTTTCTTCCCAACCAGATAGGGACGAAATTTATCAAAAGCATAAACCACGGCTAACATCTCTTTCTCCATTACTGTATAATTCATCTGGGCAGCGTTGAAAGTCTTACTTGCATAATAAATTGTGTGGAAAATCTTGTCTTTCCTCTGTCCCAACACAACACCCATAGCGTGATCACTAGCATCGCACATAAGTTCAAACGGAGCTTTCCAATCAGGAGATATAACAATAGGTGTGGAGATCAGTTTCTCTTTAATCGTAAAAAATGCTTGAGGACATTCTTCAGTAAAATTAAAAGGAGTATCCTTTTCAAGTAACGAACAAAGCGGTTTGGCGATCTCGGAGAAATCTTTAATAAATATTCGATAAAATCCTGCGTGACCCAAGAAACTTCTCACTCCTTTAACAGAAATTGGAGGCGGTAGTGTTTTGATAACTTCAATTTTAGCACGATCAACCTCCATCCCTGCTTTCGAAACAATATGTCCCAACACAATTCCCTCTTGAACCATGAAGTGGCATTTCTCCCAGTTAAGCACAAGATCTTTCTCTCTACATCGCACAAGGACTTTCTCAAGATTATTTAAACAATCATCAAAACTATCTCCAAACACCAAAAAATCATCCATAAAAACCTCCAAATATTTATCAATCATGTCCCAAAATATAGCCATCATACATCTCTGGAACGTGGCAGGTGCATTGCATAAACCAAACGGCATTCTTCTATAAGCAAAAGTACCAAACGGACATGTAAAAGTTGTTTTGTGTTGATCGAGGGGATCCACACAAATCTGATTATAACCCGAATATCCGTCAAGGAAACAATAATATTCTCTCCCCGCAAGTTTGTCTAGCATCTGATCAATGAATGGTAGCGGGAAGTGATCTTTCTTCGTTGCTTTGTTCAGTCTTCGATAATCCATGCACACTCGCCACCCCACAACTGGTCTTGATGGTATGGCTTCGCCTTAATCATTAAGGATGGTAGTGATACCTCCTTTCTTCGGAACACATTGCACTGGACTAACCCAATCACTGCTAGCGATCGGATAGATAATTCCTGCGTCTAACAACTTGATAACTTCCTTCATCACCACTTCTTTCATAGCTGGCATGAGTCTTCTCTGTCCTTCAATAGATCGCCCACCTTCGTTCTCAAGAATGATTTTGTGTTTGCAAACGGAAGGACTAATCCCCTTGATGTCGGCAATAGTCCATCCAATTGCTTCTTTGTTTGCGCGAAGTACTTGAAGTAGCTTCTCCTCTTGAGGACCTGAAAGGTTAGCAGAAATAATAACAGGCAAAGTTTCATTCGTACCTAGATATGCATAGCGCAGATGATCTGGAAGTGGTTTTTCTTCGAGAACAGGTGGACATATTATAGATGGTTGTTTCATTGGTTCAATGTCACCTGGTTCTCGAAGTAGTTCCCGCACGTTTAATGCAGCAACATCTTCAGGGGGAATCACGAGTTCCTTTGGTGTTTCAAGTGTTGAGGCTTTGTCAAGATCATCATCTAAGCTTGCCTCATTGAAGACTTCTTGCGCAATTTTTCCGATGACATCTACTTTGAAGCACTCGTCTTTTGCTTTAGGAAATTTCATAGCCTGAAACACATTAAATCGTATCTGTTCGCCTTGTACTCTCATGATCAACTCACCATTCTCAACATCAATTAGTGTACGCCCCGTGGCTAAGAATGGTCTACCCAAAATGATGGGGACATTCTTATCCGCGTCGTAGTCAAGGATAATAAAATCACAAGGAAAAATAAAAGAGCCAGCTTTAACTAAAACATCTTCAATTTTACCTATTGGTCGTGAGAGGGAGCGATCCGCCATTTGTAATACCACAGATGTGTGTACTACTTCTCCGATATTAAGCTTCTCGAACAGGGATCTAGGCATGAGATTGATGCTCGCGCCTAAATCACATAATGCTTTCCCAGTCCAACTGTCTCCAATGCCGATAGGAATTGTAAAACTTCCGGGATCTTCAAGTTTCGGTGGTAACTCACTTTGACATATGGCACTACACTCCCTAGGTAGCCCAATTGGTTCCCCAGTCTCTATACTTCGCTTGTTGGAGAGAATGTCTTTCATGAATTTCATGTAGGTTGGCATCCTCTTGAGAGCTTCAACAAGGGGTATATTAACTTCCAATTTCTTCAACATGTCAATAAACTTCTTGAATTCCAGATCATTGTCCTTCTTTCTGACACGTGAAGGGTATGGTGGCGGAGGGCGTGTATTGAGTTCCACTGGTTTTCTTGTCTTTTCAGGTGTCTCGGCTTGGACACTCTTTGGTTTAACTACCTCCTCAACTGTATCTTTGATTATTTCTTCCCCCCTTTGTTCTGGAATAGGGATTCGTTCTTGTTCTGGTTCTGGTCTTGGTGGAGGTAGTTGTTTTCCACTTCGCAATTCAACTGCATGGCAAGAATCATCTCTAGGAGCAATAGTATCACTTGGGAGTTGCTCTTTCGGCCTAGTTTGTAATGTACTCGCCATCTGTGATATAGTATGCTCTAGTTGCTTGATAATCTTCTCCTGGGTTTGAACTTTCTGTTGGCTATGACTCATTTTCTTCTCAACTGTCTGCATTAATCTAGCCATACTCGAACTTAAGCTTTGGAGTTGTTCTTGTTTTGCCAATTGCATTGATTGTTTAGGTGGATCTTTCTTTGGTTCTTGACAAGTTTTGACAATGGGTGCCTTTTTCTGAATAGGTTGCGGTGGATTATACGATTGAAGTTGGGGTTGATGATAAGTCTCTTGTTTTCTGACCCAACTCTTTTGTTGTGGGGGTTGTTGATAATTAGTGTAGCTTTCTTGAGGACAATCATAACCATTAGAGTAATAGTTATCTTGAGGATATTGAACGGAAACTACTGCTGGATTATTCATGCATCCTTCCCACACATGATTTCTTGATCCACAACCAAGACACGAAGGAATTGTGCGTACTGTATTCACCTGAGCAATTATTCGGGCTTGTTCTTTTAGCTCTTCGAGTTGTTCAGCCAATTCTTTAAGCTTCAGAGACTCTGAAGTGTTCTTCTTTGCTGATTTCTTTGGCCAACTTCTCTCGTTCTCAAGAATTCTCTCCATCCCCAACTCAGCTTCTTCAGGATCTAGTAATACAAAACCTGCGTTTCCTAACGAATCTGCTTTTTCTCTTGATTTATCATTAAGGCCTCCATAAAACAAGGTTAAATAATATTCCGGCGAGGATCTATCATAGGGACATCTCGCCTTCTTCTCTGTAAATCGTAACCATGCTTCACCCAAACTCTCTTCCTCTTTCTGTATAAATTGTTCAAGCTCCAACATATCTTTTAAACGTCTACTAACCGGGTAAAAACGGTCTAGGAATCTTGCTTGAAGCTTGTCCCAATCTGGAATAACATGAGGGTATTGGGTATCATACCAATCGCTTGCACATCTGGTCAAGAAGAACTGGAACATCAGGTAATATACTTGCTCCCTAGTAACTCCTCTTACGATATAAGCATCACAGATCTGCATGAATTTCTGAATATATCCGATCGGATCTTGATGTGCATCTCCGCTGAATAATCCATGAGATGCAAATTGAGTTAGCATCCCAGGATCAGGTTTAAATTTCGCGGCTTGGATTTCTGGAGCGCGAATTCCTCGTGGCTCCACTCTGAACTCGATGGGTAGCTCAAGTCTCCTTGGGTTCCCCATCTGTAACTAAATCTGAAAAACAAAAACTAAAAACAAAAGCGTAAAATAGAACTAACTAAAATTAAAAACACAAGATATATGCACAAGGACTAACGATGTAGTCCCCGGCAGCGGTGCCAAAAACTTGGTGGGGCCTAGGGTGTGATAAAATAAGATATAAATAAAGTGCAAAAACACCCTAGAACTACACGGTTCTGCAAGTATACAGATCGTATGCAAGTTTTAGATAAAGATTCGTTCCGCAGAGACTACAGAGGTTAGGAGAATCTTATGCAAATATCAAGTGTAATATTAAGGCTAGAATAACTAAACGCAACTAAAAGTAAAGATAAATAGATATTTATTTGATTTTCTAATTGAACTAAACTAAAACTAAGAATTAAAAGACAGAAAGTAAATATGAAAGAGAAGTGGTATGAGAATATAGCTTAAGTTATTAGCATGTAATTCCCACTAGTTTTGCCGTTCTAAACATGTAAGGGTGAATTATGTAGTATTTCCCTAATCGGTCCCAATATGCTATCGGTAGTATAAAATAGGATTTACCTGTGTCAATAAAGCTTCCTAAGCAAACTTTTCCTGTAATTGGTAAATAGTCACAAGAACTAAACCATAGTGATTATCTAGCTAGGTTGGGTTGTCAGATCATACCTAATACTAGACGTTATGTGCTAAACATGTAATTAAACACCGTTGTCAATGGTATCCTAATTACTAGATGGTAATTCTATATGACGGCCGTCCACAAGAACACAGAATATAAATCCAAACACATAAACAGAGAATAAAAACTATAATTCTATTTAAAACATTAAATTCCCTAATTAGATAGATGTCAAACAAAACTAGGGTTCATACATATATGCTAAAAACTCAAGCTAAAGAAATTTAGTTCATGAAAGAAAAGAAAGAAATTACAAAATTAAAGGTAGAAGAAGACATTGTGATGAACAGCTCCTTCCAGACTTCTCTCTTATGTTGTAAGCTTCTTCTTGGTTTAAGGTTTCACCAAGGATGATTTAAGAGTGTTAAGAGGTTGTATTTATAGTGTATAGGTTGACCTAAATCGTTTCTTGGAGATAATCTAAGTAATGGACTCCTAGCCCAACTCAAATTCGTAAGGAAAACACTGCTGGACCGTTTTGAGCGTATCTTCTTCGTTATTGGTCGGATTTTGCTCCATAAGATACCAAAAGAATCGCAACAGAATTATCTTGACCTCAAAGAAGGAAATCTCCAAATTCGGCCTATTTCTTAGGTAAAAACGCATATCTTTGGACGTGTATGCAGAATCACAGATTTAGGCAGCTTTTCCTTTTCCATTTTTTTAGCCTTTGTTTCCTTATCTAAAATTTCCATGCAAATCTCTTTCCATAAGTTGTAGTCTTTGACTTGGACTCTAATTAATCTCCATAATTATCTTTAAAGCTTCACACTAAATAAACAATTAAACCCAATATGCTCTAAAGATAATAATTCTACAAATCAAGACCCAAAATAGGAAAGTGCACTAAATTAAGCTAAAATCAACTTATAAACTAATAAATAAGCCTAAATGATGTCTCATGAGTATATTTTATTATCAAAAATGAGGAGACATCAGTTAGTTTGTCCTTTGAAACGTCTAGGTAGATGACGGAAGGACACATGACCCATGTCCTCCACCCTCTTCCCAATCCTTTTTAGATATGGCTGAAAAATTGCACTACTAACAACGACCTCAAACCTTGAATAATTTGAAGGTCGTCTGAGAAAATAATCGTCTTACACTCCGATGCATCCTCACGTGCATCTACCACTTGGAGAACCACGCACGGCTCGCCTTTTGTTGCCGAGGACACACAGAATACGTGGGACCACGTCGTCCTGGTCCTATCATGTTGTCATTTTTCACAATACCAATACCCCTGAGCTTGACATTAGTGTTAAAAGAGGCACCACGTGCTATCATAATATTCGTATTCTGACCCTTGTAGCCATTGTGTATGGGCTTGGTTAAAACCCCATGTTTCCCATTTGATACAAATGTCATACATATCTAGTCTCCTCAGAATAAGTCTGACATTCTCTAAATCGTTCCTTTAATAACGTTGTTGATATTAAAGTTTCCATTTTCATTTACCGGTTTGATTTTTGTCTTCCAAATATTCCATAACATTAGAAGGATGTATGCATTAATACAATGTGCATCCCATCCCCTCGTCCTATATGTTTGTAAATTTTTTATAATCCAGTCCGCTAGTCTCCCCAATACCTCTTCCTTTACGCAGATTTGTAGTGAGAACCCAGCCCAGACTTGCCGACACACTAGGCATGTAAGAAAAATATGGTTAGTAGATTTTGTTGCCTCTTCCCACCAATAAAACCAATCATATGTTACACATTTCCATTGTTTGAGATTTCTCCAAGCACGTACGACATTTTAGGAGGGTTTCCATGAAAGATTAAAAAAATCCATTACATTACATTTTCAAATTTTATTCCAGATCCCCTAGATTACAGTCTCTGCATCCATTGATGATTCTGCCCTTCCATTACAAACTTGTTTGTGAGAGCAGTGTATCTTGTTTTAGTTGTGTATTTCTTGATCAGAGTGTGGCCATATGAGTCTATATTGTTCCTATCTTTCAAGTATTGTCATACTAGTAATCTCTGTCTTGACCGGATCTTGGACCACCATGTCCAACAGCTCTATATTCTAGACGTCCTCATCTTCTTTCATAAGTTGTGAGACAACTTCAAGATTTGACAGTGGTGGCTACTCCACTTCCCCTTCTGTCATAAGCCACATTCCATTCCAAATGCTTGATGTTTGACCATTTCCTAACTACACAATTCCTTCTTGTAAATCAAATTCCTACCTTTGAAAATAATTGCTCATGACAATAATCTACTATCGTAATTTGACATCTATAAATTCTTCTTTTGGGTAGTAAACTACTTCAAGAACCTTTGTTGCTAATGAATTTGGGTTTTGCATAATTCTCCATGCCTATACCACCAAAAGCACCATATTTGTCCTTTTAGAGTCCATGAATCCCATTCCGCCTAACACTTTTGTGATATCTATCTTCTCCCATGCAACCCAATGAATTTTCCATTTTTCTAACGAATTCCACCAAAAGTTAGCAATTAAGGAAGCCAATTTCCGGTAGAATGTCGTTGGGAATGAAAAGATAGACATCACATAAGCCGATATTGCCTGGAGCACTTCTTTATTAAGAACATAATTACCTCCCTCCGATAGGAGTTTGGCCTTTCAACAACGTGACTTCAAGAACACTTTATCAGCAATCCACATTAACGTATCAGTCTTAGATGATTTTTGCTCAATGGGACACCCAAATATTTTCCCAAGTCTTGCGTTCCTTGACGTGGATCATGTTCGATGTGTCAACCCTGATGTCAACTAGCGTATCCTTGCTAAATCAGATTAAAGATTTGTTAAAGTTAACGTTGGCATGACCCCTCGCAATACGTCTCAGTACATTCCTAAAATCATGTATCTCTCGTCATTCCAACGTAAGAAAAAATAACTTAGTCATCCAAAAATAAAAGGTGAGAAAGATTCAGACAATTAAGGGTAATTTGAATGACTTTAGTGCACTTACGTGCAAATTTCTCTTCAGTTAAACTAATCAGAGTCTCGGTCATCAATGAGAATAAGATAGGAGACAACTGGTACCCTTGTCCAAGGCCCCTTCTGGGCACAAATTTGAGTAATCGCTCTTTATTAAGATTAATATGAAATGATTGGTCGAAATGCAGTTTCCTATCCATTGGATCCATTTCCTATGCAAACCAAGTTTCTCGAGAAGTAAAATATTTAAATCCCATCTAAAATTGTTGTATGCCTTAACCATATCAAGTTTAACAACTACCAAATGATGTTACCTTTACCATTTCTAGTTCATAAAGAATAAGATTTCTTGCGCAATAATAATATCGTCTTTAATTTCTCGTCCTTTGGGGAATGCAGATCGATTTGGGGCTACCAGATCACCTATAAAGCCCTGTAGTCTTAGCCAGGATTTTTGCATTAATTTTATATCTAGAATTCATGCACGAGATAGTACTATATCACTCACTCCATCTGGTAATATTCCTTTCGGAATTAACTCCCATGGATGTGCTTATATTAGAGTAAAAAAGCGTTTTCAAAATAAAATTTAAGTTTTTTTAAAACTATTAAAAATAATTTTGAAATCTAAAATCATTTTAAGTGCTTTTTTCCAGGAAAAAAAACTCTTAAAATGCTCGAAGCACTTTAAAGTGCTTTTACGAAAAAGCGCTTCTAAACGAGCACTTAGAGTGATCAGCTTATTTAAAGAAATATTATTATTACATTTTGAAACACGTCCCATTTAATAATATCCCAAAACTATTGTTAAAACTTACCGTATAAACCATTTGGTCCTGGTGTCATGTCAAATATTGCCTTCGGAACTTTTCCATGGTTGCCTGCTTAATTAAAATTTCATTCATATCATTCGTCAGTTTTGGTACCATAAACTTGACCGCATCCTTCATGTCACAGCCTCTGGTTCCCTTAAACAAGTTCTTATAAACTTCTGAGAAATTAGATTTAATACCTTGGGGTGAGTCAGTCCAGTTACCTTACTTATCCATGATGTTTAATATCATATTAGAAGTTCTTCGATGTGGGGTCGTGGCAAAAAATTGTATTCATATTGACACACTTGATCCAGAGTTGTCTCGCCCTATTTGCCCAATGTTTTTCCTCGTTTGCCCATATCTGGCTTAGTTGGTTCTAACAACATATTCCTCATCTTATAATATATGTGACTGGGGTTCATTCGAAATACTAGTAAGTTCATGTTCTAATTCATGTAGTTTATTTTTGTCATTTTGGAATGACCTATTACTCCATTGTTTTAATGTCGTAGTTGTACATTCCTTTTGTCCATAAAGTGTTCCAACGATTCCTCATTACCTAGGTCCCCTAAGCTTCTTATACTACTTCCCGGCACTCATGGTGATCAATCCAAAAATATTTGAATTTAAAGAATTTCTCTCCTGGTCCAGTCTTCCTATCATGTTGTACGATGAGTGGTGAATGATTTGAGCCAATAGCATGTGGAACATAGACCATAACATTGGGAAACCAGTCTATCCAGTCAGTACTTGAAAATGCTCAAACGAGTTGTTCTTTGACGAGATTAGAGTCAGATTTACGATCAGAGTCCGATTTATTGAATTTCAGCTATGTCTTTCACTCGAATTCAACACATAATTAAAATATCCTATCATAATCCAAGGTTCATCATGCATCTCTCTTCATGCAGTCAAAATGTTCCATATAACAAGTCGGGCCTTACAAGTAGATGGGTTATGCACTATAAACAAATAGTCCGGGTAAAAACTATCATTAATGCAACAGATAACAAAATATTGATTAATGCTCATGATTTTAAGATTCATAAAGTTCTTTTAAAGTAACGAAATTCCTCCGGAGTGTAAAGTAATTCTCGTAGGGACATGAAAAAAATGATTATCATACTATAAGTGTTGTACAACACTAGTATCATCATTAGAACATATCATAGTTTAAAATAAACAGATAAAAGAAGGAAGACCCTCCATATTTAATGAAATAAGTAAATCTCTTGTCAAGGGTGCACACACTCCTTGACAGTTCCGAATTAGTAGACTCATCGAAAATCGTCGGACATCTTGGGGACCTTCTGGATATCCCTCCATATAATATGATGGTGTGATATAATAAATAGACACTGGAGAAGGTGACCATCCACAAGGTACAAATCGTGATAATATGATTGATAATTAGGGTTATATGTTCTCCACATGGATTATCAGTGTAAATACTTACGCCTCAATAGTGTAAATGTGTAAAGCTTGCAATAGGAATAAACAAATCGTAAAGAGTTTAAAAAGTAAAATGTTTATTTATGTTTTCAATTGATTAACAACTAAGGTGATAAAAATAAGATTAAAATAATGATGATAATAAACAAGTAAAGAAAATATGGATGAATTAAATATGAGAAAGTTGTTTAAGGGATTGCTAGTAATTATTTAGGCTAACACCTATCGGTAGCTTAGAAGGTAAGCTTACAACATTATAAAACCCTCTCAGGTGACCCTAGAAATGGTTTACAATAAATTAAGTTCCTACCCTATTATCTACCTAATGGGCAAGACCTACTGGATCAATACCTCGCACTAGGCGCCTATACGTTATATCTGCAATTTAAAACCCTCGTCGATTCCAAATTTAGTTACTAAGCTACCTACTACTTGGACAAAGAATAGGTAGTTTTAAAATAAACACTTAGTGAATGGAATAATTAATCTAACCAATCCCTGTTAACCATTTTATCCCGAATACAATGAGTCAATTAACCAGCTAAACATAAATTCTTACATAAGAAACCTAAATCAATAAGGGTTTAATTCATACTAAGATATAGAAAACTAATTGAAACTAATGACAAATTCATATTAAAAAAAAAGGATCGGTTACTCTTAAAGAAGAGGAGAGATGATGAACCGTTGGGGAAGAATTATGTTGTTTATAGACAAACCATTATTTTTTCCTCTCCACCTCTTCTACTCTTGCTCCCCTTGTGAAAATATGTTTCATGTTGATGGATAACAAAATATGGTGATGGATTATGAAAAGGGGGTTGCTAATTATTTGACTGTTGGCGGGTCTCTTTGTATGTGTTGTTCGGAATGAGGAGGACTCAATGATTATTCGTTCGCTGGAACCAGGAGTAAAAATTTTGGTAGATAGGGATCCCGTAGAATGGGCCAGACTAGGTCATTTCTCAAGAACAATAGCTAAAGGTCCTGATACTACCACATGGATCTAGAAACTACATGCTAATTCTCACGATTTTGATGCCCCATGCACCTAACCAGCTCGCGTGGTTCACCAGTTCCACCGACTAGACCAAAAGAGTGATTTAGTCGATACATAGGTGCGCTTGAAGTGGGGGGGGGTGTGTTGCCTCTATTGGGCTGGGAATTATATATAATTTGGAAAAAGTTTGGGCCGACTTTAGCTCATTCAATTAGATTTAGAAGGCCCCAACCCGTTTTACTTAGCAGAATTTTGGTTTGACCCATGGTGGAAGAAAATGACATAACTTCTTCATCTTAACTCCGAATTGACATCCGTTACTTCTCACACGATGCTGACTTCAAGCTTATTCTTAATAAAAATAAACAAGGTCCAAAGCTCATACCAATATTTCATATTCATTGAAATGTTGGTAAAACTAACAAACACTGATCTTAAATTGGTAATTTATAAGAATTATATATTTATTTACAGAAACACTTACAACAAGTTATACTTAGATAAATAAATATTACAACAAATAACTTACAACATATTCCAGAACCACCGAGTAATAGCGTAACTTCCAAAATCACTTCGTTAAAAAAGGATTTTTAGGATATGATTGGTATCCTCAAAGGGATTACTATTATTACTCTATTCTAAACTCAGAAATTTGAGGAGGGGAGGGATTTTCTATTCCGGATGTTGAAGATAAATTTTTTGTACCATGAAAAATATGACTTTGACCTCTTTAGATATTCGTCTTATGAGTTTCAAAACATTCATAAAGAATGGCGTCATAAAGAGTCCACCATAAAGTCAAAAATTGTTTCTCTTTTCTTGATAATAGCATGAACTTGGACTTATTCTTTGACAAGGGGGTGAACGATTCTGGTAAACCTTTGTAACTCCTGAGCCATAAGTGCAGGAGTTATTTGTGGGAGCATTTATGTTGACAGTTGTACCTTCGAAGCCATAAATGTTAGTGTTACCGTTGGGGATGGGAGCAATCATTGCGGTCTTTTAGTGCAGGAGTTTCTGACTATTGGGAATAAATTCCATGAACCTGATAAGTACATGCTCTCAAAGTATGTTTTATTTTCCGCAAGACTTGCCAACACCCCCACGACTACATCTCTCCACCTCCCATTTACTAGGTAGAGCTTTTTGGTTGATAGTAAAACAAAAATCATCCCCAAAATAATAATCAAAGGGGTATATACCCTAGTTGGATGAATTTTAAAAGACATATCTTCCCCTCTAGGCTAGGACCTTAATATCTTAAGACTTTGAAATGTATAGAAAGAGAACATATATAAATCAATATTTTTCCAATCTCCATTTCCAATATTGGGACTTTTCAAGGAAAAGACTCTAACAGTTATCTTTCTCCAAGAGACTGAAAGCCATTAAAAATCTATTTAATTTCTAACAATCCTCTACTCAGGCTCTGGGAGAAAAGGTGAACATATTTTTGTGCATACCATCATAGGTGAATGTATTTAAGTCACAATATCTTTCGATTTGAATTGTCACGTAGTCAAGTGAGGCAACCATAAAATCCCGTCAAGGGAACGCATTCTTGAACTTGACTGTCTAACGAGACCTTCAAAATACATACTCAACCCACTAGTATTTATAGATTCCTCAATCACCACCTTTTTTTACACATAGGTGATCTCCAATAATGTCTACCCACATTAGCCGATCCCTCTTGGATCTAGAGCTCACTGAGATAAATAAAGCTCCTCCTTATCATGTGTATCTCGAATTCATCAAGTCCTTCTCTCACGGACCACCACGACGGACTATGAAAATTCATAGTAGATTTATAGACTCCTCCTAATAGGACCGTCAAGAACGTCTTTGTGAAGTCATATTATGAAAAATATAACTCAATCTCATCGGTGAGTTCATTAAGTCCTTCTCAATAGGACCAACATTTAATGGCTATGAATTAGTTAAGAGTTATAATCTTATCCTTAAGCTCTTTTCAGAGCAACAAGCCTCAACCTTATTAGTGATACCGTCAAGTCCTTCTCAACAGGAACACCAATGATAGCTATGAATTCATTAAGTAGAAGCAATATAACAACCTCAACTATAAACTCATCAAGTTCTTCTCAATAGGACCACCACTCATGGCTATGAATTTATTAAGACTTAATATTCTTTTATATGCACAATTTACACCATAGGGACGCAAAAATAGTGCATCATATAAACTAATTTTTCATATGTTCCCCATCAATGGGTTTTAGTCCTATCTCCTTCGATATTTCCGAGACTACTCTCATGGTTAAGCCTTTGGTAAATGGGTTATTCAATAGGCAAAGAGGTTTATTATATGATTCAGTTTTCTAAGGAAATAAATATTCAACACATCTAGATATACATATTAACTGATCATCTACTAATACGGATGTAAATGCTTCATGCATCTCAATACTTCAAATGAAACTTGAATCTAAGATCTCGTGCCCAGTGTTGATTTCTACGAAGTTGGGTAGCCCTATCATGGCAAAACACACCCAGATATTCAATTATTTCATTTGAAGTGGAAAAGATCTTCCAAAGACCCATAAGGGGTCTTGTCTAAGTTTTCACTAGTACCTTATTAAGTACTAAACAGATAAGGAAATTTCCCCTCACATTTATTTGCATGAGTCTGAACTAATTATCAAGGCATTTATCATTTCTTTAAGGGTTCTATGATTGTGTCATTTTGTTTGGGATTAAATACTGGGCACTAAAATCATGATTTATCCTGTCAATTTCTCAAAATAATTAGGGGAATATGAACTATATTTGTTTCCCCCATCAGACCTAAAAAACTTGATTACTACCAAGTTTATTTACTTTCTCATCTTTACATATATATGGTCTGCTTTATCTTTACAAGGTAGACTATAGTGAACCTAGAGTAGGCATCTACACAATGTATAACATTTGTCTCACCTACTCTACTAGCGGTGTATTCAAGCTAAAACATAATGCATTAGATTGTATAGTTTTTTCATTCTAGTGGTCACAGGTCCAAAGGGTTTTAGCAGCTTGAACTCTACACATCTTTGACATTTAACAAAACTGACAATATTGTGATCAGGTATTAGTCTGTGTGTCTTTAACCTTTCAAAAATTTTAAACAATAATAAGTCTTAATCTACAATGTCACACCTTTAAAGATTAAACATTGTACACAAATGTATATTTATATACACGAGTCTAGTGTTTATTAAAACTCAAATAAGGTACCCTTCCCCAACAATGTAATCAATTTAAAGTATAACTATTTATCCTACTCACGAAAACTAGTTAACGACCTCTTTAATGAGACTATTAAAGGACCACATAGAACATATATTAACTCTAAAATATTACCAAAGTAAGTATAGAGGAACCTGTTTTTTTCCAAGAATAACGACAATGGTCGAGTTTCCCATGCAACCCTATTCTTCATCAACCACTTCCTCGAACTTCTTAACCACGAATGCCTTTCCATTCCTCTTAGGCAGTGGTTGCATTGTGCATAAGGTAAAACTCCTTGAACCTAATCGAATCAATATCAATCTAGTATAACAAAATTAGAGGTTTTTGTTCTCGGCGTTTAGTAGTTTAAACCATTCATGAATTCCAACTTTAACACGCCAGGAGATACGTTTGCATAAAAAAGTGAAGCAACAGTCGCAAGTAAACTAGTTCCAATCAGTGTTCTTGATAATTAAATCATTTTTTAAATTGTTGGTAAACCTAACAAACACTGATTGTAAATTGGTAATTTTATAAATTATATATTTATTTACAAAATAAACATACAACAAGAAATACTTAGATAAATAAATATTACAACATAAAACTTACATCATATTCCAGAACAACCGAGTAATAGCGTGACTTCAACATTACTTTGTTAAAAAAGAATTTTCCAGGTATGGTGGGTATCTTCAAAGGATTACTATTACTACTCTATTCTAAGCTCAGAAAGATTTTGAGAGGAGGAGAGAGATTTTTTTATTTTGGATGTTGAAGATAAAATTTTTGTGTCTCGAACAATATGACTTCGACCTCTTTATATAGTAGTCTTGTGAGTTTTAAAACATTCACAATAGATGGCGTCATAAAGAGTCCACCATAAAGTCAAAAACTAATTTCTTTTCTTGAAACTAGCATGAACCTTGACGTATTCTTTGACAAATGGGAGAACGAGTATGGTTAACCTTTGTAACTCCTGAGTCATAAGTGCGCGAGTTACCGTTGGGAGCATTTATGCTAACATTTGTATCTTCTGAGTCATAAATGTTGGAGTTACAAGTGGGGATGAGAGCAATCATAACGATCTTTTAATGTAGGTGTTTCTGACCAGTGGGAATAGATGCCATGAACTCGATAAATACATGCTCCCAAAATATATTTTATTTTCATTTCCCCAAGACTGTCAAAGTAATATTCAAAGGGATTTTAAACCTAGTTGGCTTCATTACACAAGACCTATCTTCCCATCAAGGCTAGGACCTTAATGTCTTAAGCCTTTGAAAGGTATAGAAAGAGAACGTATTATAAATCAATATTTTCCAATCTCAATTTCCAATGTTGGAACTTTTCTAGGAAAATATTCTTAGTGTTGCCTTTCTCCAAGATCATGAAAACCATTTAAAAGTATTTTTATTTCGAACATGAAACACTAAGGCGCAAAGATTTAAATGCTCCAACTTCCAAAAGTGACTCTAAGCTCAATTTCTGCCTTGGATTTAGGTTTATTTTGACTTTCTGACTTCTTATCCTCATCTTGGAACCTTATATCAATCATGCGCCTAAGAGATACATATTAACCCACAATTAAGACAAAAAATATCTATAAATAATATTATGTCCAAAATGAGAAACAAAAGTACAATATAGAAAACAATATTAAAAAAATCCCTCAATTAGGTCCAATAAATTCTCAAATAATGTCTCGTGAATAGATTAATCCATCACAAAAATAGAGACATCAAGAACCCAAACTAAAAGTTTTGTCATCCCAATAAAATATATAGAAAATAGTGTCCAGATGAGTCTATGCTCAATAAGTCTAAGAAGAGAGAGAGTAGAAAAGTAATTAATCACACTAAATAACTAATTATAACATGTCTCATATAGTACGATTTACAACTAAATCGAATATATAATCATCAAATAAACAATCCACATATATTTATTTCAAGATTATATTAGATTTGCAATGCACAAAGATGAGTTCTTTTGATAGTTTGCTATGATGTTTATAAGGTGTTTCTCGATCCTTGCATAGTTTCTAAGGTTCATCTAACTAAACTCTGTTAGATTGAAAGCTCCTTAGTCGTATAGTAACGAATCCTAAGGTCTTTAAGGCTGTAACGTGGGCTTAGGGTAGGTGTGATACTTATATTTGGATAATTTAGAATAAGTTTTCAGCTTTCTCATCACTAGCCATCAACGTGTTGTCATAGAGCTTGAATTACTATCAAAGATGTTCTTACTTGACCCAATTGATGCACTTATTTGCATCCCCAATAACCAAAATAAAACACTTTTATGACCACCTAAATAAATCCCACTTTGCCGGTTCGAAATGTATATATTTTTATTTTGTAAGTGGAAATGACTCTCATTTTTATGTGAGAAGTCATATGTTTCTTTGTATTTTCAATAAATATTTTTCTTCTTATTTTTCTTGTTACCCCGAAAAAGGTTTACAATATACATGATCATAGAAAATCAATTACAAAGTGCAAATCCACCCTACAATAATTCCCGTAAAACCACAACCCTAAACTCAAGCTCTAGACGAGTGTCACAGCATCGCGATTCGAGTGCGGGTCAAATGGAAAATTCCTAACAATCTAAGGGATAAGGCTCGTGATGTGTCAAATTAAAAGGGATTATAAAGGACAAAGGGGACTGAGTTGGATAATGCAACAATAATACATAGAAAGCAAGCTAAATAGCACAAAGGGATAAACAAATATCTGCCTTAATCATGTTTTATCCTATACAAATTCTTTACTTTCTCACTTCTAGCATGTTAATTAAATGGTTTATCAACTGGTTTGTATCTCACATTCTACACACCACTCATGCTCCTTAAGATTAAACTTACTTCTACCGAATTACTCACTAATCTTTTCTTTACTTTTAATATGCATTTCTTATAAATCATGTAAGCCTATACAAGACAAGTTCATAAATTACTATCTACTATCATTAAATCATTTAGATTCCTCTTAAAAGATACATTCACTAGATTATAAACCAACATCCACACTTATTTAAAGCAATTCAAACACATAAAAATGGGGATGGAAACAATGAATCTCCACCCTCAACTCAAAGTTAAGTCTTCACATCCACGACTCAAAATAGAATCAATAAAATTAAAGAAAAACACCTAGTACATGAATAGAGAAAGGTTACGAGAAGATAGAAACATACTCTCGAGGACACTACATCGCGTAATCATCATCAAAGAGAGGATGCAGTGGATCCTTTGCAGTGTCGTGTCTTATTTGCTCCAGGAGTGTCAGGATTTGCACTTGATTGGATTTGATTAGCGCTAAATCATTGGCAAGGAAGCTTTGAGATAATTCAATTTGATTAAGTTTCTCACTTACCTTCTCTTGCCAAGAAGACTCTTTCTACTGCGTTCCTCTCATAATGTTTTAGATCCAAGCAACATCGGAAATAACACTCGATTTGCTAACAAGTTTCTCGTTCTCTCCTTGGCTTCCTCATGATGCTAGTAATCATTGATGGGTATTTCAAATTAAAGAAACTCCTTGGCTTGACTATGAATTGCATGACCTCATAAAAAATTACTTGTACCACATCTACTTCTTTCTCTCTCATAACACAATTCAAAACGATGGCAGATTTTTGGAGCACATCCGCAGGTTGAGCTTTCTCAAAGGCTAAGGGTGCAAGGAAGTGGTACCATATTTTTGCATCGGGTTGAAGAAACATGTCAGGCCATGAGGTTTTCAACTTCTTTATTCCTTTATTACAATCTAGCGCCAATGCCATACTAAACACATGTTCACATAGTTGGTTCCAATCAAAGGTTTTGATTTTCTTCAGCGCTTATTGGTACTTGCATGGCTCAGCCATTTTCTTCAACTTGAATAGGCTTTGGATTTCTTCAACCGTAAAAAGAACTATATTTCCACGAATGGTAACTCTTCCCTTTCTATCCAAGCTAAAGAGTCCTAGATAGAACTCTCTTACTAGATCAATAATAAAAATCGAACACTCCATCATAAACGTCTTCCATCCCAATCTTTCACCTTTCTTAAGAAATCTTGTACTCACCTTTTTCTACTTCCTCCGCAAAGTTTTGCTCAATTGTGAGTATAAAAGTAGGCATGGTTTTTATTGAAATAGCTTCTATGTACCTAGAAGAATCACTCTTGTTGGGTAGAGGCATCTTGACTTGGAGAGGTTGTCGTGTCTTCTCTTTCGGGATCTCAATCGCTTGTTCTTTAACACTCGAATCCGCCATGGTTCCTCTCTAGTCACATGAAATACCATTTTTCTTATTTTCTTTACTCACATAAACCTCAAGTGTTTTCCTCTTGTTGTCACCCAAATCCTTGCGTGGACTCTTCTTCTTCTCCCTCACATGAGCAAGTGTCTTTATTCTTCGTGTTATGTTCTTTTACCTCCAACTCAAAATGTTACAAATCTTGAAATTAACCTTAAATGGTTGAATGAGGTACTATTTAGAGTGGAAAAGGTGTAAGGAAAGTGTTTTTCTATGTGGGTATGAAGGATTTGTGGTCGTATAAGAAGGAATCAAAGGATTAGGAGAAAGAATTTTGAAATTTGTTTCGTTTGATTCTTGAATTCTTGTGATGTTGGAATGATTTGGTTGGGTAGTTTTTCATAGGAATGAAGTTGGGATGATTTTACGTGTGAAATTTTGGTTATTTGGGTGTATTTTCATGGTGAGTGAAGCTTTGGTCGAGGCTCTAATAGAGGTTGAAGGCTTAAGGAAAAGGAAGGATTGAGGTTAGGTCAAACATGGGGCTAAAGCTTTACTTACGTTAGGTCTTCGTGTCGCGGCGCAGTGCACCGCTGGTAAGGTGTGGTGTACCATATTTCTGGTGCTCATATCTCGTTACCCTCCAAGTGTTGACTAAACGTCACCACACTTTCACTATGCGGTGTACCGTGCCTCTAGCGTTCGCCTTGGGCGATGTGTACCGTGTAAAAATTTCCACAACTTCTATTTCTCATCCTGTGACATACCGCAATTGTGGTGCGGTGTACATAAAAAATAGTGATAAATTTTGGACTTTAGAGCGTGTAGGTATTGTCGGCACGCCTTGGCGTCTTGTGGTGCACCGCAGGTAGGGTGCGATATATTGTAAGTTAGTCTTGATAGCTCACAAAATTCCTAATTTTATTCTCCTAAATCAACGGTTTGCTCACCTACACATCAAAAACACTAAATACCTTTCTCATTACGTTATATACATCAATAAAATCTACAAATAAACACTACGACATAAAATAGAAACTACTAACGCGTATAAAATATGGGTTGTCTCCCAAGAAGTACTTTTAATTAACGTCGGTGAAGTTCGACGTGTTACCTTAAGGCTATTTGTTTATCACGTAGCCTCCCTAAAATCGGGTGAGGCGATTAACTACTACAAAACGAGTTTTGCGTCCCTTCTCGGTCACAATTTCAACTAACCCGTCGGAAACAACTTTTGTGACCTTGAACCAGCCATGCCAAGAACTCCTGTGTTTGTGGATTTGTTTGGGGGATCAAGAACTTTCATACTACCTCATTCCTACCCTAAAATCATCATCTTTCCACTTCTTTTTGTGTTCTCTTGAAATCTTCTCAGAACACTATTTGGTTCTCTTCAAGTAACTAACGCTTGGATCGCCTTTTTGATTGGGACGAGCTTTAAATAGTGGTATCTTTCTTAGACGTTTCTCCTCGAACGGTTTCCAAAACCTTTTTTGGATCTTTTCCAACGTGATTGAGTGTGTCCAAGTGGAAACAATCTTCCGGCAAAACAATAAATTCCATTGGCTTGAATACACTAAACTTTTCTTCCTCGTCTTGTACGGTCATGATCAATTCTCTGCTTTCTACATCCATTAAAGTATGCCAAGTGGCTAAGAATGGTCACCCCAAAATTATTGGCACATTCTTTTCTGCATCATAGTTAAGAATAATGAGATCTCACGAAAATATAAAATTACATGCTTTCTTTGGAATATTGCACTACATTCCTCTAGTAATCCTTCAGTTTTTGAGGCAACTTTCTTTGGCATATTGCACTACATTCCTCTGGTAATCCAACCATTTCTTCTTTGATGTATTTGCATTTTTTTAAAAGAACGTCCTTCATAAACTTTAAATACTTTGGCATACATTGGATGGCCTCAAAAAACTCCAAATTGATTTGTAACCTCTTCACCATGTCCACAAACTTCTTGTACTCTTTGTCATTGTCCCTATCTTGGACACATGAAGGGAAAGATGGGGGATGTCTAATATCATTAACAACTTCTTTCTTCTTATTTTGAGCTACAAGTATATTTTCAACATTTTCTTTAATGATCACCAGCACAATTACTTCCTCAACAGCCTATTCTATCTCTTCTTAACTTATATCGACTTTGAGGTTAATTCTTTCTCTTTCATCACTAGAAAGGATGGGGGTAATTGCTTCCCATTCCTTAACGCAATCGCATTACATCACTCTTCTGTTGGTTCTAAGTATTGCTTGGTAATTGATGTCTCCCTATTTGTGATATATTGATCTATACTTGAGACATCATTTAAGGGTTATTTAGTAATATATATCAGGATTTTTCCCCATTTATTCATACTTCACACTTTCTTGTCTAGCTTTAGCTGTTTTGCTATTTTGTGAGCTTTTATACGTAATTTGTGTAGCACTTGGGTATATGGAAGTTATTACACCTATGGAAACTGACTTGAATAGGAAAAGAAAAGGAGAAACCCTTAGTCAGAGTCAAAAAGGAAAAGTTTGGATATATTTGGAAAGTAAAGAAGCTGCTAAAACTACAGATACGTCCACTAATTAAATTGTTGCAGAAATTCTGTCTTGAACTAGGAGGAGCTTTTTATATGAGCAGATATATCTTTCAATTTCAGTCGTTTCCATATAAATAACATTAAATTCTGATAAGTAACGAAGGAGATATAACTAAATCAATATCTGAAAAGGTTTATCTCGTCCTAGAATTTAGGGATACGAATTTTGGTAAGATTAGGACTCCTTAACTTGGAGACTACTCCTAAATTCGACCAAGGGACTATATATATCCATTCCAACCATAGAGAAATCATCATTGGTCAGTCTTTAATCATCTAAAGACCAAGATCAAGCTTACATCAAGAGAATAGAAGACCAGAAGGAGTTGGACAACCAAACATGCCATTCTAACCTTTCAACTTTGTAATTTATTTTCTTTTTGGTGGGGCGAAGGTGTGATAAATAAGCACATAAATAAGATAATAATAAAGGATATACACCCTTGAGTACCACGAGAAACTCACTGCAAGTATTACAGATCGTTTGCAAGTTTAGTTAGTAAGTAAAGTTCGCTCACAGGGATTAATCTGTTAGATCTACTTGTATTCAATAAGCGTAGACGAATTTAGATGTTTAGATTGAAATAGAATAAGATGAATAATTATCTAACGCGAATAAATAAATAATGCAAATAAATAAATTTGAACGTAAGTTAGGTAAATTAGGCTTACTAATATAAGCATGTCTTACTAAGTTGTTATTCTAATCTTAAGGGTGAATTGAGCATTATATATTAATCGGATTCTAAATTCTTCCTAACCCTCACCAGGGTGGACTTAGGAGCAACCTCTCCACTACCAGGGGACTTTGCGTAATGATCGGTGGTTAAATCAAACCTTTATGGCTATCTAGTAAACCAAAAACTTGGTGTCGCCTAGGGTGTGATAAAATAATAGATAAAATAAGTGCAAATAAATACCCTAGACTAGCACGGTTCCGCAAGTATACAGGACGTATGCAAGTTTTAATGATAAATAAGATTCGTTCCTCAGAGACTACGAAAGTTAGGAAGAACTTATGCAAATATCAAGTGCAGATAAGAAAGCTATAATAATACGCAAGAAATAAAAGACAAGTACTTTTAGTTTGGTTTTTGAATATGAGATTTTAGCTTAAGAAACTAGCAAGTAATCCCCACTAGCCTTGTTTATTCTAATCATGTAAGGGTGAATTATGTAGAATTGAAATGACCAGGATTCTAAATTCCTCCCTATCCCCGGAGAGCGAACTAGGGCGGTAACCTCACAATCACGAGGGGACTTAAATAGGGTGTTCCTACGCCACTAGGGTCCTAAGTAAGACTGGCCTACTAATGATGATTGATGAATAAATTAAACCCTAATGATTATCTAGTTAGGCAAATCTTGACAGGATTCCTACCATACACTAAACTTTTATGTGGTGTTTCAATAATTAGACACCCCTACGGGGGACCATCTAACTACTATTAAGGTAATCCTAAATGTTTGCAACCGCAAGGAAAATAGACAATGAGTCAAAGCACATAAAACAGAGAATAAAACATGAATTCAATTTAAATACGAAGGTATCCAAAATTAGATAGATGTAAAACAAGTATAGGGTTCATACATATATGCTAAAGCTCAATCTAAAATATATTATTTCATACTAAAGAAAGAAAAGAAAACAACTACAAATTTAAAGGCTTGTGAAGACATAATTTGGTGTCCAGCTCCTTCCAGACTTCTCTTCTTTTGTTGTAAGCTTCCTCTTGGCTTAAGGATTGGCCAAGGATATGTTTCTGATGATTATAGGGTGTATTTATAGGGTATAGGAAACCCTAAAATGTTTTCTTGGAGTGGAAGACAAGAATTGGACTTCTAGTCCAACTCAAATTCGTAACACTAAAATATAGAAAATGTAACAAACTGTTGCTGTTTTGTTTTGGTCGTAACCCCTTCAATACATATCCATTTGACGCGTTTTTTATATCGAAACTGATTGTTCCGAAAAGATCTTTAACTTTACTTCAGACCATTCTTCCAAATTTCCATCCGTTTTTGAGTTATGATCAATTTAATGGGCGTACCTGGTGAAATTCAAATTTACTTGACAACTTTATCTTTCCATACTTATCATTTCTTTCCTTTATCTCCAATTTCAATGCATATCCTCTTTCCCTTATCTCTTAGAATTTATTTGTCATCTAATTAACTACCCTATATCTTTAAATCTTCACAATTAACAAACAATTGAACCCAATATGCTCTAAATATAATAAATAATCAAATCAAGACCAGAAATAGGAAATTACAATAAATCATAGGAAAATCGACATATGACCTAATAAATACACCTAAAATGATGTCTCCAACTAATATTAATTCATCACAAATAGGGAGACATCAGGACCCCCAACTCAAAATTGTATCATCCTGATACAATAAAGATAAAGAACAGTAGGGTAGTTAAATAATAAACAGAGAAGAAGAAGTAGGAGGAGAAGAAGAATAGAACACAAAAAATTATCCTAGAGCATAATATCTAAAAAGTCTCATGTAGTAATGCTAAATAAAAAATGCACACTTACATCTAATATACACATAAGTAACCTTCCACAAATTCAAGTCCAGATTAACTTTGCAATGCCAGAAGGGGGGTTTTCAACTCAGTTCTTGTTAATGGCTATAGGTTGTTCATAGGTTCTAATATAGCATCCAATGGTCCACTCACCTACAACCTAATAGCTCGATTTTTTCTCCACAAAGTAGCTAGAAATCCTAAGGTCTTTACGGTTATAACGTGGCTTAGGGACGGTGTGGTAAATCTGGATGATGAAAAGTGAGCTTTTGTCTCTCTCCTCACATTTCATCAAGGAATCACCCTAGAGCTTGAGTTTTCACTCGAATATGTTCTCACTCAAGCCAATTTTTTATTCCTTAATTTGCATCCCCATATAATCCTAAATAAAACCTTTTCATGATGATATAATAAATTCCACTTTGCCGGTCCAAATATTTTTCAATCTTTTCATATCAATTTTTTTTTCTTTTGTAATGTAGCAATGACTCTTCTTTTGATGTTGAGATATCACGCTATTTTTTCATATATTCTTTTTTTTTTCATGCTTTTCATCTTTTTTCATTTACTTCCACCCCTGCAAAGAGTTACAACAATAATTTTTTTCATCATCAATAAAATCACAATTATAATTTCCCAATCCCAATGTCCCTAATGATGAAACCCACCACCCCAAAGTCAAGCTCTAAAAATGACTTGTATCAGGTTTTGCGATTCGAGTGCGGGTCATAAGTATAAGTCCTATAAACTAAGGGGTATGGCTTATAATGTGGTTAAATAAAAGGCTTTAGAAAGACTCAGGGGGTTTAAGACAGATAAATAATAATCAAATTCAAATAAAAAGGGTGAGAAAGCTAAAAGACTTCAAGTGGCTTAAATATGAAAGAACTGCCTTATACACTTTTCTAACTACTAGATTTTGTTACTTTTTCACTACTAGTTCATAGACAAGCGGGTTTTCAACTACTTTTAAACCTCACGTTCTACATAACAATTAACTCTCCCTAAGTTTCAACGTGACTTATTAGCATTACTCATTAACTTTTCAATTCATGTTTTTATACATGGATGCTAAACATATTTGTGACACATTTCAAAAACATACTACTTACTATTATTGACTTAATTAAATCATGCTCACAAGGTACATTCAGTATACTCTATGCAAATTAAAAACCTAAAAATTTTAAATTTTATGCAAAAACAAAAAGGAAGATGAGGACAACGAATCCCCATCCCACCCTCAAAAGTGATTCGTGTCCCCACGACTAAACAAAGACTCAATAAAGCAATAAAATTTAAAACTACCTAAATTAATGCATACAAGCAATTAAGGAGAATAATTACTTGGTACCTGGCCATAAAGATCTACCAAGTTATCTCTCGAAGAAGAAGAAGAATAATTATCAATATCCAAGTTCTCAGTTACTTCATCTAATACCTGAGTAATCTTTTTAATTTCTTCCCAGCATGCAGCAAACTCTTTCCTTAAATAATAAATATCGTCTTGTAATTTGATTGCCTATTCTGGTGGCATGTATGAATCCTTAGGATATGAAGAAGAACTTTGATCTCTGATTGGTGTTTTTGCTTTAGGACTGGGTGGTACACTCACTCTAGCTGTTAATATATTTCGTAGTGGTTGTGTTGGTGCCTCTATCTTTGGTTTCTTTTCAATAGGCTCATCAAGGTCAATGGCCTTTTCAATTGTGGCTCCAGACAATCTCTTGTTCTTCCCTAAGATTGAACACTTCCTCTTATAATCCATAACATCCGTTCTGTTTGACATCTCTGATTAACCCACAACTCAAGTTACACCATGTATAGACCCCAAACTCAAACCTTTGTCGTCCCGACAAAGTAAAATAAAAACAAGGCCTTTAAGTGAACGCAGATGGGCAGAATCTAGTAAATACACCCAAAGCACAACTCTAAAAAAATCTCATATAGTATGATCTAGGAATTAATATACACATACACATGTCATACAAAATCAAACACAAAATATTATCAATCCAAAATTAATTTCACAATGCTTGAAGGTTATGCTTATCACTTATCTCCAGATGGTGGCTATAGGGTATTCATCGATCCTTACTTGCTTTGAACACTCCACTTAGCATACTCCCTATTAGCTGAATCATAAATCCTTTATGTATCTAGGAATCACGAGGTCTTTACGGTTTTAACGTAGGCTTAGGGACGATATGGTATGTATATTTGGTAAATTTGAATTGAGATTTTGGCTCTCTCCTTACTTACAATCAACAAATTGTCCAAGAGCTTGAGTTTACACTCGAATATGTTCTCACTCAACCCAATTGACGCTCTAATTTAGCGTCCTCAGATTAACCCAATAAGCACTAAAGATGTCAACATAAAAATTTCTTCTTTTCCGGTCCAAATATATATATTCTTTTCATATGAAATTTCTTTTGTATAACTATGACTCTCTTTTTGTGTTTAGATATCATGCTATTTTTATCATAATTGTTTTTCATGCTTTTCATAGCTTTTTATCATTTAATCTTACCCTGACAAAAGGTTACAATATAATCATTGTGAATCATCATGAACATGTAAAACAGAGCATAATTAATAAACTCCAAAAATCCCAACCCAATGTAAATTCCCAATTATAGAGACCCACCACCCCAAACTCAAGCTCAAGACAGGAAGTCTCAGGATCGAGATTCAAGTGCGGGTCATATGGAAATGCCTAATGAACTAAGGCAATATGGGCTTATATCGTGGCGACAAAAGAAAGACTTAAAGGCTAAAAATTTGGCTAAGACGGATATTATTAAATTCAGGGAGAGAAAGCTAAAAAGGTTACAAAGGGCTAACAAAATACTGTCTCTATCATTGTCCTATTTACATAGCTTGCCTCTAGTTCATACCTAAGTGGGTTCTCTACTCCTTCAGATATCACGTTCTACGAACCACTCATTTTTCTTATGTATGAGTTTTACTTCTTTTGCATTGTTCATTAATTCTTCCTATCAATTACCTATGTTTGCATGCAATCAAAGTGCGTTTTATACTAACTCCTAAAGTAAACTATTTTCTATTATAAATTCATAAAAAGCATGCTTGATGGGGACATTTGAAATACTCTACAGTCAAATGCAACCCTCAAATTAATTTTATTGAAAGCATGTAAAACAACTAACACATACAATTGGGATGAGGCAACGAACCCCACCCCAAACTCAAATATGAGTCGTGTCCCCATAAATCTAAAAGAATCAATAAAGAAAAGGAACTAATATACACTACTAAATGAGAGAAGGGATAGGAAAATGTATCTTAACCAGCACGAGGCTGGTTTCCATGGTTGCGTTCAGGTTGGGCTCCTCTCGTTGCATAGGTGGCATGTTGAACATTTCTCACTCCACGTAGTATGTTTTGTATAAGCATCAAACTCTTTTATAACTCTTCCTAAGATTGTCAACACCTCTTCATGTTTCTCCTCCAAAGTTATCATTCTTTCAACTACATCTTTTTTAACACCAAAAGTAATAATAGCCTCTTGGTGGGGGCAAAGGTGTGATAAATAAATAGATAAATAAAATAATAATAATAAAGGACACACCACCTTGTTTACCACGAGAAACTCACTGCAAGTATTACAGATCTTTTGCAAGTTTTAATGATAAGTCAAGTTCATTCGCAGGGATTTAATCCATTAGATCTACTTGTATTCAGTAAGAGTAGATGAATTTAGATGTTTATATAAAAAGAGAATAATATGAATAATTATCTGATATGAATAAATAATAAATAAGAATGCAGATAAATAAATATGAATGTAAGTCAAATAAAATAGGGTTACTACTATGAGTCTATTACTAAGTTGTTATTCTAACCTTATGGTGAATTGAGAATTATATATTAACCAGGATTCTAAATTCTACCTAACCCCCATCCGGGTGGACCTAGGAGCAACCTCTACACTACCAGGATCTTGTGTAAAGAAACCTTGAGTAATGATTGGTGGTTAAATAAAACCTTTATGGCTATCAAGGTAGGATCACTACTAGACGATTATGTGATGTTGTCAATAACTAAGAATAGTCCTAAGATTGGCCAAATCTAGGGCTAAAATAATAAGTCAAATCACATAATAACAATATACGCCAAGCTCAAATCAACTGAAATAACAAATAGTATTAATGAATGTAGACAAAATAATAACCCAACAATTAAAAGTAAAACTTACAGAATAAAAGCTTAGAAATATGGTAAAGCCACAAATCTATAGCTAATTACCCTAAATATAGAGAAGGAGAGATGTAGAAGAGGAGTTTGTCACTGTCCAACTTCGTGCTTCTTGTCTTCCTCTATATGTCAACTTGCTTCTTGAATGAATAGCTTGATACTAAGGATGAATATTAAATTAAAGGACTAAGCTATTATTTAAAACTGAGAAAATACAAGCAAGGACTAAGCCTATACTTGGCACTGAGCAAGGACATGTTTACAATGGTTTAAGGGTGTATTTATAGGTGTTTAGGAATACCTAATTTGTTTTCTTGGAGTAGAAAACAAGTAATGGACTCTTTGCCCAACTCAAATTCGTAACCCTAAAATATAGAAAAGGTAACAATCATCCATGTTTTTGTTTTGGTCATAAGTGCTTCAATACTTATCCGTTTGACGCGTTCCAATAGTCGAAACTGATCGTCTCGAAAAGCTCTTTAACTTTGCTTCTGACCATTCTTCCAAATTCCTAACCAATCTTGGATATAAGCCCTTTTGTGGTTGTGGGTGTTGGAATTCAGATTTATTTGACAACTTTATCATTCCATATCTTAGCTTTTCTTTTCTTTTCTCCAATTTCCATGTATATCTTCTTTCCTTTATCTCTTATAATTGACTTGGCATCTAATTAATCTCCATATATATCTTTACACTAAATAAATAATTAAACCCAATATGCTCTAAAAATAATAATTCATTAAATCAAGACTAGACATAGGAAGGTGAAATAATACATGATAAAATCGACTACTAAACTTCCTAAAGCACTAAAAATGATGTCTCCAACTAATATTAATTCATGAAAAGTGAGGAGACATCAGCTCTTTAACTTCTTCTTTCTTTCCTCTTCATAGTATTCTTGACTTCCTAGTCTTCGTCATCTCAATAAACCCCAAAATCAAAACTTCAAATATTCAATAACTAGAGAAGAGCTTTGAATTTTGATGTTTTGAGGATTTAGAATAAAGGATTATGGTGTTATATAAGATGGGTAATGGTTATGTAGTGGATTTGGGAAGTTTTAATGAATAAGATTAAAGCTTTGATAAAGAAGGCTTAAGGTTGAAGGAGAAGATTTCTTGGTGTTCTTGAAGGATTTGGATGTAGGATGTGTGTTTGGAATGAAATAGGAGGAAGGATTGAATGTCCTTGGGTGTTTTAGTGGTGTGGTGCAGGTATATAATGGGTTAGGGGTCGTTCATACTAATATCATGCATGAGAGGCTAGGTTAAAAATGAAGAAAATAGGGTTTCAATGATTTTTAGGTCAAATTCTCCTGCTGGCCGGGCCGGCGTACCAGTCAAATAGCCGGCTAGCCGGTCCCAGACCGTGTCGACAAAAGCAACCACAACTTTGATAATCTCCTCTCGGCTATGACCCTGATTTCATAAACCATGGCACGGTTTTTTTTAGCGACACAGCGGGCCGGCATACCAGTCAGATGACCGGCTAGCCGGTCAAAAACCATGTCAAGGTTTGCGCCCACGGTTTATCCTAGTTTCTCTCGTAATTGAACCTGATATAAAAAACCATGTCATGGTTTTTCTTCCGCCGGTATACCGGGGTTTTTGGCCGGTATACCGGTCACCTCTGTAGATTTTTTTCTTTTCGTTCCTTAGCACCCCAAACTCATTTCCTGTACCATTTAACACACTACATTTCTCATTTCTTTAAATATAAACACTAAGACTCGCCAATTACTTCTAATATATACTAGGAATTGAAAAAAATTTAAGCAATAAACTAATAGATACTGAAATAAAAGGAACCACAAATACCGCAACTGCACGGTTGTCCAAGAAATATACGATAAATCTGGTTTCGTTCTCAGGGACGGATTAGGTTCAAGTCAAGTATTAATCAAGTACTAAGAATAATTGTTTAACATAAAAATAAAATATAAGATTTTTTTTTTGGTTTTCTTAAAAACTAAAAGATTCAAATAAAAAAAGACTAAACTAAATTAACTGAAAAGAAATAAAGCAAGTAAAAGTACTAACTTCAGAGATGAGAGATGTTCTTGAGTCTCGCAAGGAATTCACCTAATTAATATAATCTATGTTATGTTTAAGGCTAGAATTGGTATTACTATACTAGTCGGGACTCTAATGTTTCCTAGCCCCCTGTTGCGTGGACCTAGGAGCTATTCTAAAGTACTATAAACCCCTATATGGACGAATATGCCTCTTCGGATGTGAAGTATTTACCTCTTTGGATATGTAATTAGTTAAGCATGTTGGTCAATAACGGACATTACACGGGTATTACCTAAGGGGGTGTTTGTTTGCACTTAATGAGCTCTTAATCTGGTTCATTAAGACACTGTATCAATAAGACTGTTTGTTTTTACTGACCAATTCAGATCTGAATACCTCTTAATTGGTCTGTTTCATTAAGATTTCAAACTAAGTCTGAATCATTCAGACACTGCCTCTTAACAGAATAAGTTCTATTCAGCTGTTCATTCAGCATTCAGCACTTATTACTTAAAAAAAACAAACGACACCTAAGTCTGTATTCAAACCCTCCTGTCGGATGATCACTTTTGCCACTAAAGTGAATAGCACAAATACTAAAAGCTATTTCTAGTTGTACCGAAAATAAATAGTAATTAAGACTAAAGTAATATCCAATATATAAGACTCAATTCAATTTAAATCATGAAAATCCAAAAACATGGAATAAATTAATTAGGGTTCATCCCTTTATTGTGATTCTCAAGTATATGAAACTTTAGCTCATAATAAAATTAAACACTGAAATAATATAAAAACAACTCATATTCAATTACACAAAATATATAGATAACCTAAAGGTTTGGTTGGTTGTTGTTGGAAGAATATAATTCCTCTAGCTCTAGCTTCTCCTCCGCCTTCGTGCTTTGACATGAAAATATGAAGCCTTTAATGTAATTCTCTGAATTGTGTGTAAAAAGGAGGAAAAAGTATTTATTTATACTAGGACATTCATAATAGGGCTTAGGTTAAGAGCATTAGATCAAATTATAAAAAGCCAAGACCTATCTTCTTCTTTAATTCCCGTAACTGGTGTACAACCCTTAGTAAAACGGATGTAACTTTTTCATATCAACTCCAAACGGATTTGACTCCTTTTGGCTATTGATCTGTTAATCTATTTAAGATGTATCGAATATGTTTTCCTCCATTGTTGAATGTTTGAAGCATTCAAACCTTCAAAGTTTTTTTTTAAGTTAGAGATGAAGTTGACAAAGAGTACTGGCGGTGACGTGGCGGTGATATGGCGTTGATGTGGTGCCAAGTGGCATTAACTAACGGTCAATTGACAGAAAAATAGAAAAAGGGCTAACGGCAATAAAAACTAGTTAGATCAAGGGTGCGAAAGGGCAAAAACAAAGATCAGGGGCGGATGCTGCACTTTGGCCATATTTAGAGGGCCACGGGAGGGCTTTACCCCTTTTTCTTTTGATTTATCTTCAAAATTCCCAGCCTATTTTAAGTTATATTCACTTTAGTGGACGTAGCTGCAAAATTTTAGATTTACTTGACAACATTTCCTTTCCTATTTTATTTCTACTTCCTTTTATCTCTTGATTCCTTCCATATCTTCTTTCCTTATCTTCTTAGAATTTATTTGGCATCTAATTATATTCCATATACCTTTAAAGCTTCACATTAACACACAAATATCAAATCAAGACAAGAAATAAGAATTTATCAAAATATGAATAAAAACGTATAATAAAATAATCAAATACACCTAAAATGATGTCTCCAACCTAGATTAATTTATCATAAATTGGGAGACATCAAGACCCCCAACTCAAAGTTGTATCGTCCTGATACAATAAAGATAAAAACAAAGGGAAGACTCTAAATACACTACTTAGAAATTCCATGTAATAATATTTACAAACTAAATTACATGTACATTTGTCATATTCCTAATCAACATGGCTCAAATTCATGATCAGATTAGCTTCGCAATGCACGAAGGAGAGGTTCTTCAATTAGCTTACTTGTGGGGCCTAGGGTGTGATAAAATAAGATATAATTAACGTGCAAATAACACCCTAAACTACACGGTTCTGCAAGTATACAGATCGTATGCAAGTTTTAGTTAATGATTAAGATTCGTTCCGCAGAGACTACAGAGGTTAGGAGAATCTTATGCAAATACCAAGTGCAATTAAATTAAAGATAGAACAACTAAACGCAAATAAAAGTAAAGACAAATAAAGATGGATTTGAGAAACTAATTAACTAAATTAAAACTAAGAATTAAAAGACAGAAAATAAATGCGAAAGAGAAGTAATATGAGAATATAGCTTAAGTTATTAGCATGTAACCCCCACTAGTTTTGCCGTTCTAAACATGTAAGGGTGAATTATGTAGTATTTCCCTAATCGGTCCCAATTCGCTATCGGTAGTTTAAAATAGGATTTACCTGTGTCGATAAGGCTTCCTAAGCAAACTTTTCCTGTAATTGGTAAATAGTCACAAGAACTAAACCAAGTGATTATCTAGTTAGGTTGGGTTGTCAGATCAGACCTAATACTAGACGTTATGTGCTAAACATGCAATTAAACACCGTTGTCAATGGTGTCCTAATTACTAGATGGTAATTCTATATGGCGGCCGTCCACAAGAACACAGAATATAAATCCAAACACATAAACAGAGAATAAAAACTATAATTCAATTTAAAACATTAAATTCCCAAATTAGATAGATGTCAATAAAAACTAGGGTTCATACATATATTCTAAAACTCAAGCTAAAGAAATTTAGTTCATGAAAGAAAAGAAAGAAATTACAAAATTAAAGGTAGAAGAAGACATTGTGATGAACAGCTCCTTCCAGACTTCTCTCTTGTGTTGTAAGCTTCCTCTTGGTTTAAGGTTTCACCAAGGATGATTTAAGAGTGTTAAGAGGCTGTATTTATAGTGTATAGGTTGACCTAATTCGTTTCTTGGAGATAAGGCCAAGTAATAGACTCCAAGCCCAACTCAAATTCGTAAGGAAATAAAGATAAACACTGCTGGACCGTTTTGGGCATATCTTCTTCGTTATTGCTCGGATTGAGCTCCATAAGATACCAAAAGAATCGTAACAGAATTATCTCTATCCCTATGAAAGGAATCTTCCAAAATCGGCCTATTTCTTAGGTAAATAATCACTTCTTTAGGCGTGTGCTGCAGAAATTCAGATTTAGGCAGCTTTTCCTTTTCCATCTTTTTAGCTTTTGTTTCCTTTATCTCCAATTTCCATGTAAATCTCTTTCCATAAGTTGTAGTCATTGACTTGGACTCTAATTAATCTCCATAATTATCTTTAAAACTTCACACTAAATAAACAATTAAACCCAATATGCTCTAAAAATATTATGTTACTAAATCAAGACCCAAAATAGGAAAGTGCACTAAACTAAGCTAAAATCAACCTATAAACTAATAAATAAGCCTAAAATGATGTCTCAGAAGTATATTTTATTATCACAAATGAAGAGACATCACTTACCAAGGAGGCTTCATCGAACTTCATTAGTATCTAAAGATCCACCTAACTACTCTCTAACGGCTCAATCAGTATAGATCACATAGCAAAGAATCAAAAGGTCTTTAGGGTTGTAATGTGGGCTTAGGGACGGTATGATAGTATATTTGGATAATTTAGAGTGAGCTTTTGGCTCTCTTCTCACTAGCCATCAACAAATCGCCCTAGAGTTTGAGCTACTCTCGTAAAACGTTCTCACTCAACTCAATGATTTAATGCACTAATTAACATCCCTAATAACCCTACATAAATTTTTTAAAGATGATCACATGAAAATTCCACTTTTTCGGTCCAAATATATTCAATCTTTTCATATTAATTTTTTTCTCTTTTGTAATATAGTTATGACTCTCTTTTAGATGTGAGATGCCATGCTACTTTTTCACATATATTTTTCTTTTCATAAATTTTTTCATTTACTTTTATCCCGGCAAAGGGTTACAATATAATAATAGTTGATCATTATAAATAATCAGAAATAGAGCACAATTAATAAGCTCAAAAGTTCCCAACCCAATAATATTTCCCATAATGGTGGACCCTCAACCCCAAACTCAAGCTCTAAAACAATTGTCTATGAATCGCGATTCGAATACGGGGTATATGGAAAAGTCTAAAAGTTAAAGGGATATGGCTTATAATGTGGCTAAATAAAAAGGCTTTAGAAAAGGCTAGAAGGGGCAGAGAAAGATATAAAAATAATAAATGGACAACAAGCTAAAAGGAATCAAGGGATAATCAAAGAACCGCCTTAATCACTTTCTAAACTATAAAATTTTGTTATTCTCTTACGTTTAGCGGGTTCATTAAATGAATTTATAAACTATCTTGGATCTCACGACCTACACACCACTCAAGGCGCCCTATAATCAAATATACTACTACTACATTGCTCATTAATCTTTTCTATACTATCAATGTATATTTCCTGTAAATACTCAAAGCATACAAAATAAAACAGCTCATAAACATATTACTTTCTATCATTAACTTACTAAACTTATGCGTTCAAGCTATTAAACACACTCTACATCTAATCTTTCTCTCAAAAAATTTAAATTTTTCCTAAAAATACAGTAAATCACAGAAAAATGGAGATGAGAGACAACGAATTCCCACACCCCCAACTCAAAATTGAGTCGTGTCTCTACGATTCGAAAAGACTCGATAAGAAAAAAACTAAAACATAGATTGCAAGTACATAAAGATGGTAAGGAAGAAAGAAAACATACTCTTCGAGGCTATTGCCTCGAATGATCAATACCCAAGCTAGGGTGCAGTGCTTTTCTTGTATGTAAACTACTAGTATCACCAATTTCGCATTCTCGTACCTCCTCTTATGCTCCATCCCAATCAATCATACAATTATAGGAATCTCTTGTTGTTACTTCTCCAAACTTTTCTCTTGCTTTCTCCCAACACCTTGCTTTTCTCCATCTCGAATGGGGTAATCCTATACGTTACGCACCGCAAGAACTACAAACTTTATATGGGTATGATGGACTCTTGCATGGTTGAGACAGGTTTAAGAAAATTTTGGAAAATGGTTTTGAAAATTTTGGATTTTGATTCTTGATTCTAGGTATTTTAGAATGATTTAGGCGTTTGATTCTTATCTATAGGTAGATAGAGAAGAATTTGGATATGAATCTATGGTTATTTGGTGGTGTTTTGATATGAGGTGAAGGTTATGTAAAGTTTCAATGGAGTTTGGGAGTTTTAGGAAAGAAAGAGGCTTAAGATTTTGAATTAAAAAGTGATATATAAGCTAACATCTTCTTCTTCTTTGTTTGCGGCTCATGCGGTGCACCACGTTAAGGGCACATGACACTGCTGGATTTTGATTTTTCATATTTTATCTCCAAACCAGGTTTTCTTTACACCATAATATAGATCTCAAAAAAATATGCGATTTAGACTCGAGAAAAAGTGAATTTCTATACCCGAGCGCAAAGATATGTGAGGTTTTGAAGTTTTTGTCTATTTCTACCGATGATAGGTGCGGTGCACCATGAATAGTTGTGGTGTACTGCAAAATACTTCTGTCCGGACCTTTTAAACTTCTAAAAATTTCTGATTTTTCACCTCAAACTCTATCCTTTGCACACCTACACATCAAAAACACTCATACCTTCCTTATTACTGCCATATGCGCTTAAAACACATAAACTAACTAATCTAAACAAAAAAACAAAGACATAAAAACATAAAATACTGTGGGATGTCTCCCAGAAGGCACTTTTGTTTAATGTCTTTTAAAGTTTGACGTGTTACCTTGATTATTTCTTGAGTATTTCCTAGTTTTGTGATATTTTATTGTGGGAGTCTTCTTGCGGATCATGCATGGGATATGGTGGAGTTTGAACTTGATAGATCAAACCTTCTTGATAAAAAATTTGACTTCAGGCCCCTTGCATAATTGATGCGCAATAATTCTCAATACCTAAGAAATCTGGAAAAAAGACTCAAAGAAACGTGTAACACTGAAATCGAAATAAGAACTTCTACACTAAGTAAACACAAATAAACTAACTTAAAGATAAATCCCCGGCAGCGGCGCCAAAACCTTGAGGGAGGGGGGCTAAGGTGTGATAAATAAACACATAAATAAGATAATAATAAAGGACATAGACCCTTGACTACCATGATAAACTCACTGTACGTATTACAGATCGTTCACAAGTTTAGTTAGTAAGTAAAGTTCGTTCGCAGGGATTTAATCTGTTTGATCTACTTGTATTTAATAAGCATAGACGAATTTAGATGTCTAGATGAATATAGAAAAAGATGAATAATTATCTAACAAGAATAAATAAATAATGCATATAAATAAATTTTAATGTAAGTCAAATAAATTAGGGTTACTAATATGAGCCTATCTTACTAAGTTGTTATTCTAACCTTAAGGATGAATTGAGCATTATATATTAACCGGGATTCTAAATTCTTCATAACCCCACGTCAGGATGGACTTAAGAGCAACCTCTCCATTACAAGGGGACTTGGGTAAGGGGACCCCTGCGTAATGATCGGTGGTTAAATCAAAACTTTATGTCTATCTAGTTAGGCAAACCCGTCAGGATCACTACCACATACTAAACGATTGTGTGGTGTTGTCAATAATTGAATCCTCCTTCCGGGTATTAACTCAATTACTAAGGATATTCCTAAGATTGGACAAATCTAGGACTTAAAACGATAAGCTAAGCACACAATACCAATATACGCGAAACTCAAATCAATTAAAATAACAAATAGTTATCTGGAATTTAAGACAAAATAATAACCCAACAATTAATGTAAAACATACCGAATAAGAGCTTAGAAATATGGTGAAGCCACAATTCTATAGCTAATTAGCTTAAATATAGAGAAGGAGATATTTAGAAGAGAAGTTTCTCATTCTCCAACTTCTTGCTTCTTGTCTTACTCTACAGGTTAGCTTGCTTCTTGGATAATAAACTTGATACTAAGGATTGATATTAAATAAAATACTATGTTATGGCTTAGAAATAAGAAAAGACATATTTTCAATGATAATAGGGTGTATTTATAGGTGTTAAGAAGACCCTAGGTCAAAATCTTGGAGTAGAAGGCAAGTAATTGGACTCATTTTCCAATTCAAATTCATTTCCTAAAATATAGGAGAGAGGATAAACACGGTTGTCTTGTTCTGGCTGTATTCATTTGTTATCGAAAAGATCTACATTTTGTCTTTTTATTGCTCCTCCAAATTCCAAGCCTGTTTTAAGTTATATTCACTTTAGTGGGCGTAGCTGCAGAATATCAGGTTTACTTGACAGCTTTTCCTTTTCTATGTTATCTCTACTCCCTTTGATCTCGTGATTCTTTCCATATCTTATTTCCTTATCCTCTTAGAACTTTTTTGGCTTCTAAGTATATTCCATGTATTTTTAAAGCTTCACATTAACACACAAATTAAACCGAATATGCTCTGAAAATAATAAATCATCAAAGCAAGACCAAAAATAGATATTTATCAAAATATGAATAAAAATATATAATTAATTAATAAAATACACCTAAAATGATGTCTCCAACCTCAATTAATTTATCACAAATAGGGAGACATCGCTTTCTTTCTCTAGTATGAACAAATTCTATATAGCTTGAGATTAGAATAATGGTATGAACCATAGACATGTTTTATATCTATTTTAACTTGGGATGTATTTTATATTTAATTGAAATTAGTAGTGTTAGCTCTTTTTTTATGTGTTCTGATGTATTGTATGTAGTTCTTGTGTTGCAAACGTATAGGATTACCATAGTAATGGTCACCCGGAATGGGTGTCTAATTATTGAAACACCACAAAAATGTCTAGTGTGAGGTGGTGATCCGGAAGGGCTTGCCTAACTAGATAGTCACTAGGGTTTGAGATTAACCACCGATCATTGCGCAGGGTCCTCTTACCAAGTCCCATGGTAATTGTTAGATCGCCACCTAAGTCCACCCGGATGGGGGTTAGGAGGAATATAGAATCCTGGCTATTGCATATCACACAATTCTCCCTTACATAAATAGATCATAACATAAGGCTAGTGGGGATTACTTGCTAAATCTCGAGCTAAACTCTAATACTACTTCTTTCTCTCAATTTATTTTCCTGTCTTTATTTTGAGCAGTTAGTTGTTAAGTTCTTAATATTGCAGAGTCTTTTCTTTTCAGTATATTATTCTTCTAACTTCTTTATTTGCACTTTATATATGCATAAGTTCTCCATAACTTTCATAGTCTCTGAGGATGAAATCTACTTATCATTAAAACTTGCGTACGACTTGTGATACTTGTAGTGAGTAACGTATTTTGTTAGGGTGATAGTTTCATCTTTATTTGCCATTATTTATCATACCCTAACTGACACCATGTTTTTGGCGCCGCTCCTTGTGCATTTATTTCAGTTAGTTATACTTTACGCATTTTTTTAAGTTTTGATTATTTCAGGTTAATTCAGATGGAAAATCCGAGATATCTAGATCTTCCCATCTCATTTAGAGTGCAACCTAGAGGAATCCGCACTCCAAAAATCCAAGCCGCTAAATTTAGACCAGATTCAGACATGATTAAACAATTTTTGAGTTATGGCCGATTTAGTGGTGTTACACATCAGGATGTGGTTGGTTATATTCATAAATTCATGCATATATGTGATGCCTACATCGTTAAAGGTGTCACACAAGAACATATGTACTACGTTATGTTCCAGTTTATTTATACCAGAAGTGAAAGCGATTGGTATGACTACCAACACCCTAATTCAATTCCAAATTGGGATAAACTCCAAGAAAATTTCCCAGATTGATTCTATCTGATTAGTAGACGCTTAAAGGATATGTTGGAGTTAGAACAATTCATGCAAGAACAAGGTGAAAGTGTTGGTGAAGCGTGGTTATGTTTTAACAAAAAGAAAGTGAGGTGTCCATTCCACGTCTCCTCGAACGAATATCAATTAACCATGTTCTATGGAGGACTCAACAGCGAGTCCAAGGCAAAGGTAAATAATTTAGGAGATGGAAGTTTTGTGTAATTAGATCCATAAAATGCCCGTATCACCATGGAAAGAGTTATTGAAACTAAAATAAGTTGCCCATTAGAAACATAAAAAGAAGAAGAATATACCTTAGAAGCACTAAGGATCGATGAATTAAGTCAACAGCTAAAGAATTACAAGAACAATCACGTTCAGAGAGCAGTTTTGTAGCCCAGGTGAGCTAGGTAAACACAATACTCCCAAAGCCTGGTTGTGGAGAAAGAAATCGTTTGTGGGAGAATCGCATTAACAATCCAGCTTCGATTTATTTAGTATCTCTTCAAAGAGTCCATTACTCGAATATTCCTTATCATCCTTCAGGAAATCACGCTAATTATTACTCCCCACAGAATTAGAATTGGGTCGAAAATCAAGGTAACTATTTCAAACTCGACCTCAAAATTATTATCAACCTCAACCACATCAATCTATCAACCATTTCTAAAATATGAAGATTATTATCAAGAGCCACATTTCAATTCGTATTCAACGTAACAGGCCACATATGATCATCCTTCACCGCAACCTTCAGGTAACCGTTTGGAACAAAGTCTAAATAAATTTATGGATACTCTGAAGGAAAACATGAAGACAAGTCAACAAAGATTTAAAGAACAAGATAGAGTTATTAAAGAACTCGAAATCAGTTGTCACAAATTGCTAATGTATTACAAACTAGGAAAAAGTGTTAACTTCCAAGTGATACTATAACTCCTCAATATTAAGCTTGTCATGCAGTTGAATTAAGAAGTGGAAAACAATTACCTCCACCTAGAGTGGAAGACACAAAATATCCAAAAGAACCAACCCATATTACTGAAGAGGAGGTTGAAGAAACCGTCAAAGATAAAATTGAAGAGGTAATTGAACCAAAAAAAGTGTCCCAACAGAGAAGACACTAGAAAAGAATAAAATCTTAGTGGTAAAAAACACACGTCCTCCAACACTATTCCTATCACGTGTAAAAAATTAGAACAATGAAAAACAATTTAAGAAATTCCTTAACATGGTGAGAAAATTAGATATCAACATGTCGTTTGTAGAAGCTCTTAAGAGAATGCAAAAGTATCTTAAATTCATGAAGGACGTTATTTCTAACAAACAAAGCTTAGAAACTAGTTAGATGATTGGATTACCAGAGGTGTCTAGTTCTATATGTCAAAGCAAATTGCCACCAAAGTTACAAGATCCTGGAAGTTTCATTATCCCCATTGCCATTGGCGAAGGATGGATCGGGAAAGCTTTATATGATTTAGGTACGAGTACCAATCTCATGCCAAAATCAGAAGCTCAACATAAGAGAGGTGGTACCTACTTCAGTGGTATTACAAATGGCAAATCGCTCCCTCTCCCAAGCAGTAGGTAAAATTGAAGATGTCTTAGTTATAGTTGGTAGTTTTATATTTCCTTGTAATTTTATTATTCTTGACTATGACGCTGATAAGAATGTCCCTATCATCTTGGGTAGACCATTCTTAGCCACAGGGCATACACTAATCAATGTTGAAAATGGTGAATTGATTATGATGGTCCAAGACGGACAAATTAAATTCAAGGTATTCAAAGCGATAAAGTTCCATGGATATCTAGGAGATTGTTTGTTCTTAGACGCTACTAAACAGGTTGCAAAAAAGAGAACCAGAAAATGTGCCATAAAGGTTTCAAGAGAACCCAAGAAATAAAGAGAGAGGGAGGATTTTAAAAAAGGCTAAGAAGTCGCATTGAAAAAGCCCGATCCTCCGCAAAACGCATGTATGCCCAAGAATTCTTGGATGGAACTCTTCAAGGTTACAAAAATAGATTTGAGAAGTTCATGGGAGTGAAAGGCAAGGTATTCAAATTCCGCGGGGTAGATATTTATAAGCTCACTTACGGCTGGGGAGGTGATGTTAAGAAACAATCACTGGTGTCTCCTGGTGTGTGATAAAATCACCACCCCTAAAGAGAGGGACACTAACCGCAAGTGTACAGGTCGTTTCAAGTAATATATAAATATGAGGGATTTTGTTCCTAGGGATGGATAGATATGACTATGGTGTTATCAAATAAATAGAATTAATTGTAAATAATGAAATGGAAATAAAAAGATAATTGTTTTGGTTTTGAATTATAACTACGAGATGCAATAAAATTAATTAAAAAAATGATTAACTGAAAGTAAAGATGTGGACGCAAAGATGAGAGATGTACTTGAATCTTGCAAGGGATCCACCTAATTTTATACAACTAATGTCTACGTTTAAGGACTAAACTGGTATTTGTGTACTAGTCGGGACTCTAATATCTCCTAGCCCCCTGTCGGGGGGGACCTAGGAGCTATCCTACGGTACTATAAACCCCTCGCGGGTGATTAAATCTACTCTAGGATGTGAAACCTCTTGCCTCATTGGCTATGTGATTGGTCAATCCTGTCGGTCAATAAAGGACATCGCACATCCATTACCTATGTCTATAATTAAACCCCCCCTGTCGGATGATCACTTCTCACATGGTGAAGAACCTAATTACTCAAACCAATTTTTAGTTGATCAGAAAATAAATAGTAAACAAGTATACGGTAATAGTAAGTACAAAATACCTCACGTAAATTAAATAACAAAATTGCGGATTCGGAAAAACATTAATTGAATAAACTAGGGCTTAACCCGTTATTGCGATTCTCGAGCACTAAATGTTTAGCTCATATTCAAACTAAAAACTGAAAATAGAATAGAAGCATTCATTATCCTAAATTACAAAAATAAAATAAATAGCCTATTAAGGTGTTGGATTGAGCTGCCATTGAAAGAATAGGAATTCTCCAGCTTTTGCTCTCTCTTCTGTCTTTTGCTATGACTCTGACTTTCAAAAATAATGAAGCGTACTAAAAAAATAAGGTCTAAAAGGCTATTTATATTACACTAATTTGGATTGGGATTTTATTTAATAATATTAAGGCAAATGATAAAAAGTCCAAGTCCAAATTAATAAATCTCGTAACTATTGTACACCCTCTAGTGAAATAGCCATAACTTTTGTGTATCATGTCAAAATCACTTGATTCTAGTCCTCAATTTGCGCTAACTCAAAGGTCAAACTTTCTCCTTTGAATCTCCAGACCCAAATCAGTGCCGATGTGGTTCGAAATCATCAAGTAGTAATATATATCCAGATTTTGTCAACTCCTTGAGTGGTGCTTTCTCTCTTTTGACCTCTCCGCTTGATCTAAAATATTAATCTTCATTTCCCCTCCTCATCTTGGTGATACATAGCATCCATATACCTAAAATCTTTATACTAAAACAAACAAACTAACGCACAAAAGCTCTAAAAATGCAATATCATAATTCCAAAGGGAGAGAGTATAATATATTAAAATAAGCATAAAAGACTATCAAATAAGTTTAATTTCCACCTAAAATGATGCCTCTTAAGGGAATAAATTTATCACAAAACGGGAGACATCAATCACCAAGATAACACATCGAACTAAACGACGTTAAACAAAAGTGCACTTAGGAGACATCCCTTGTTTAAATTACTTTTTAGTTAGTTTTATGTTTTTAGTGTATAATCTTAAGTTAGTGTATAATTTTTAATGTGTTAACAAACTAATAGGAGAGAAAAGAAGTGTGTTAGTGTGCATGAAATGAGTTTGGGGTCAAAAAGAAGGAAAACTTGTATACACCAATAACCTGGTGCAGTACACCGCACCCAACAAAACAGTAACAACGATAGAAGATTTCAGGTACACTTGAGAGGCTCACTTGGCGCCACGGTGTCATCCAGAAGCTTCATGCGGTACACCACGAATAAGTCGTGGTGCACCGCATCAAGGAAACCTGTCACCACGGTTCGGAAATTTTGGTTCGTGGACGAGAGTTAGCAAAATAAACGTTGTCGTCAGATTGCTCCAGACAGCGACACGGTCCAAAACAGAGAGTTCATGTGGTAAACCGCATGAGTACCACGGTGCACCGCGCCGACAAGAAAACCGTTACCATGGTCAACCAATTCAGGATCAACGTCGAGAGTCAAAAGCCACATAATGTTTTGTCAAAAGAAAAGAATCGTGCCACAAGTGCATGTCGTCACCTGCGTAACACCGCAGGGAGGCGGTTGAAGAGGAATTTGATTCCTTTAAGGATTCTTACATTACAAGACTTAAGCCTAGGCTCTTTAAACCTTCCTAACATGAAATTTTCAGACCCAAACCCTATATATACACCTTGAAGCTTGATTAAACTTTCAAACAAACACATCAACATCATCAAATCTTTCCTCTATCATCAATAAACTTATAATCTTCATCAAATCCATTACACAACACCACAAAACACCAAAGATTATCAAGTTTTCAAGATTTCTTCCACAACATATATATTATTCCTTCTTCTACTATTGATAATTATTCATCCAAACACCAACCTCAAGCCACACCAATCTTTCATAACTTTATTCCATACTTGGTGTATCTTGAGTTGTGGGTTAAACAAATTTGACTAACATAACGGATGCTATGGATTACAAGAGAAAGTGTTACATATTAGGGAAGAAAAAGAATTTACCAGGAGCTACAAAATAGAAGTAACATCACAACAGCTATGAAGAATTAACAAAAGAAAGAGGGTACCATTCAAGCCTAAAGCAAAGACACCAATCCAAGATCAAGGTTCATCTTCAAATCTTAATGACAAATCATAGAATTTATCTACACCTCCAGCATGGGAAGTTGCATTGAATAAAGTCGAAAGATTAAATTACGATTATAACTCCTGCTGGATAGAAATTCTGAGGGTAGACTATGCGATGAACAAGATTACAGAAAAATTGGATATAGATAATGGTTATCCTTCAGAAGAGGAATAGAAAACGATGCTTTATGGAAAGGTACACCCTTATAATCTTTCTACTTAACTACTTATATGCATTAGTTTAGTTTAGTTTAAATTTTATTGCTTTATTGAGTCTTTACCTAGTGGTAGGGACATGGTTCACTATCAGTTAGGGGTGGGGATTCGTTGTCCTCGTCTTCCTTTTTTCTTGCATGAAATTTTAATTTTTTGGGTTAGAATTGGCATAGAATATGGTGAGTCTACCTATTGAGAATGTTTTAATTAAGTCAATGATATTAAGTAGTATGTTTTTGAACAGTGTCACAAATATGTTTAGTATGCATGTATGGAAATAGGAAGTAAACGATAGGGAAGATAAATGAGCAATGCGTATGAAGTGTCAAGTTGGAACTTAGGGAGAGTTAATCAGTGTGTAGAATGCGAGGTTTGAAATTAGTTGAAAACCCGCTTGTCTATGAACTAATAGTGAAAAAGTAACGAAATCTGGTAGTTAGAAAAATAAATAAGGTAGTTCTTTCATATTGAAGCCACTTGAAACCTTCTTGCTTTCTCACCCTTTTATTTTTAGTATTTATTATTATCCGTCATAGCCCCTCTGAGACTTTCTAAAGCCTTTTATTAACCACATTACAAACCATACCCCTAAGTTTATAGAACTTATTCATATGACCCGCACTCAAATCGTAAAACCTGAAAAAGTTGTTTTAGAGCTTGAGTTTGGGGTGATGGGTTTCATCATTGGGAAACATTGGGACTGGGAATTTGATTATAATTGTGATAATATTATTGATGATGATAAGTTTATTATTGTAACCCTTTTCCAGGGTAAAAGTAAATGAAAAATATAATATTGAAATGAGAAAATAATATGAAAAAGTAGCATGATGTCTCACATTTAAAAGAGAGTCATAGCTAGCTATCAAAATAAATGAGATATATATATGAAAAAGATTAAAAGGATTTGGACCGAAAAAGTGGAATTTGTTATGTAATCATCATAAAAAGCTTTATTTAGGTTTAGTTGGGGATGCAAATCAAAGCATCAAAAATTGGTTTGAGTGAGAAAATATTCGAGTGAAACTCAAGCTCTAGAGCGACTCGTTGATGGAACGTGAGGAGAAAGCCAAAAGCTCACTTTTCATTATCCAAATATATCATACTGTCCCTAAGCCAACGTTATACCATTAAGACCTTAGGATTTATAATACTTGGTAAAGGAACAATGGAACAATTAGGGCATAGTTGAGTGGACCATTAGATACTATATTAGGACCTATGATCACCCTATATCAATTAACACGAACTGAGTTGAAAACCTCTTCTTTTGGCGTTGCGAAGTAAATCCGGACTTGAATTTATGGATTGTTGAATATGTGTATATTAAGCATGTATGTGCATTATTTCTTTAACATTACTACATGATACTTTTTGGATATTTTGGTCTAGGATCATTTATTACTTTATATTCTTCTTCTTATTCTTTTCCTTCTATATTTATTATTGACTACCCTACTATACTTATCTTTATCGTATCGAGACAATACAACTTTGAGTTGGAGGTCTTGATGTCTCCCTATTTTTCTGATATATTAATCTGTACTTGAAACATCATGTTAGGGTTCTTTGGTAATTAATTTTGGGATTTTTCCGCATTTATTCATACTTCACACTTTCTTGTCTATTTTCAGGTGTTTTGCTATTTTATGAGCTTTTGCGCTTAGTATATGTGTTAGTTTTGTAGAACTTAGGTATATGGAAGCTATTACACCTACAAACACTGACTTGAAGAGTAAAAGTAAAGAAATTCCTTAGTCAAAGTCAATAAGGAAAAGTTTGGATATATTTGGAAAGTAAAGAAGTTGTCAAAACTACAAATATGTCCACTAATTAAATTGCTGCAGAAATTATGGCTTGAATTAGGAGGATATTTTTATATGAGCAAATATTTATTTCAGTTTATGTCGTTTTCATATAAAGAAAATTGAATTCCGAGAAGTAACGAATGAGATATGATAAGGTCAATATCTGCAAAGGTTTATCATGTCTTACAGTTTAGGGATATGAATTTTGGTAAGATTATGACTTCTTAACTTGGGGATTACTCCTAAATTTGACCAAGGGCCTATATATCCATTCCAAAATTAGAGAAATCATCCTCAGTCAGTCCTTAATCATCAAAATACCAAGAGAAAGCTTACATCAAGAGAAGAGAAGACCCGAAGGAGTTGGACAACCAATCATGTCATTCAAACCCTTCAACTTTGTAATTTATTCTATTTCTTTCTCTAGTATGAACTAATTCTATTTAGCTTGAGATTAGCATAATGGTATGAAGCCTAGACTTGTTTTATATCTATTTTAATTTGGTACTACCATTATTTGTATGTGCTTTGATGTAATGTCTATAGTTCTTGCGTTACAAACGTATTGGACTACCATACTAGTTAGTTTGTCACCCGGAAGGGATGTCTAATTATTGAAACACCACATAAATGTCTAGTGTGTGGTAATTATCGTGAAGGGCTTGCCTAACTAGATAATCACTAGGGTTTGAGATTAACCACTGATCATTATGTAGGGTCCCCTTACCCAAGTCCCCTGGTAATTGTTAGGTCGCCACCTAAGTCCACCCGGAATGGGGTTAGGAGGAATATAGAATCTTGGATACTGCATATCACGCAATTCATCGTTACATAAATAGGTCATAACAGAATGCTAGTGGGGATTACTTGTCGAGCTAAACCCTCATACTACTTCTTTTTATCTGTTTATTTTCATGTCTTTATTTTATTTAGTTACTTGTTAGAGTCTTAAAAACCCAAAAAATATTCCAGAGTCTTTCCTTTTTAGCATATTTTCTAGTAAATTATTTATTTGCACTTTATATTTGCATAAGTTCTTTCGTAGTCTCTGAGGAAGAATTATACTTATCATTAATATTTGTGTACGATCTGTGATACTTGTAGTGAGTAACGTGTTTGGTTAGGGTGATAGTTGCATCTTTATTTATCATTATTTTATCACACCCCAACTGACACCAGTAATTGACCCCGCAGTCTTATATTCAAATGGTTAGCAATCTGAGATACCTGGTTTTGAGCATCTTTAATGTCGCAGTGTGTTCATTTATTCTTTGATTGTTGGAATTCCACGCCTCTTGATTGGACATCAAATTATCTTGAGTCATCATCATTAATGAGCTTAATGTTTGTGCAAGGGAATTGGAACAACCTTCTTATGGACTCTCGGGAAGTGCTTTTTTAGCAAGATTCACGGAATAAGCATCTTGAACAGGCTTTTTGGCCTCTTTGGAATTGATTCTGAGGTCTTGGTGAAAATATTTTTCCTTGAGGGTGTTGTTTATAATTCTCTTGATTTGCCGCCCCATTAAGATTTGACCATTAGAATCCAGGATGAATTTTATTAGGTTGAATATATCCATGCCCATCAACATAGTGGTTACCTCGATTAGATACGAACGCAACAGATTCTTTGTTGCTTTGACACTCCTCTAAATCATGATCATTAGCACCACAATGTGAACACTTAAAGGATTCTTTTACAACTTTCACTTCTTTTTGTTTATTGTGGAATCCTTTGTTAATGACCATAGACAACTGTTTCATTTTATTCTCCAGTGTAGAGAGTTTTGAAATTACCGGGTAATCATTATTCGAATGTAGAACACCTCTTGTGCTCGTGTCACTGGACAACTCTTTTCACTATCAATAATTTTATGTGTCGCTTGTGCAGCGTGAACATGATCCATTGACACAAAACCACCACCAACCAATATTCAACTCGTAACCTTGCATTTCCATCAAGTCCTTTGTATAACATCGAGAGTTGCATTAAAGAAGTGTACCGGGAAAATTTCCAACTATTGTTGAAATCTAGTCCATGTCTCCCCAAACCTCTCCTCAACTTCTTGATTAAAATTTTCTAGCTCAACTTGGTCTCTCATCCTCATAATTTGCGGATATAAATGATCGAAAAACCTTGCTTAAAGTGCATCCCAATTAGGGATAGATTTCGATGGTTGTCTATCTAGTTACTCATTTGCATCTCCGGTTAAGAAAAACTGGAACATGAAGTAATACATGTGTTCCCTTGTAACTTCTTGAGTAATGTAGGTGTCACATATCTGCATGAACTTCTTAATAACAATTACCAAATCTTTGTGCGCGGCTCCACTATAAGTTCCATAGCTAAAAAAATTATTTGACATACCCATGTCAGGCTTAAACCGTGCAGCTTGAATATGTGGATGGAAAACCCCAAAGGTTGAACACCAAAGGGAACTCCAAGCTCAAGGATGCTTTGCAATTGATGATTAGCTCCATTTGGTGAACTGAATCAATTCAAGTTCACTCCTTGTTGAAGACTATTATGAACTTGCTAATGGATAACGAATTGTATTGATGGATTATGAAAAGGCGGCTACTAAATGACTTATATTTAAGCTGAAAAACGTTTGGGCACCCTTTGGCTCACTCAGTTAGATTATGAAGGGCCCAACCCGTTTTTTCTTAGTTGAGTTCTGGTTCAACCCACGGTGGAAGGAAACATAATAACTTCTTCATTTTAACTCCAAACCGATTTCCATCAGTTCTCACGTGACAGTGACTTCAATCTTCTTCTTAATCAAAAGGATTCAGGTCCAAAGCTCTCACCAGTATTTCGTAGTGACAGAAACAATAAGGCAAAACATTTCTCTAGAAAAAACTCCAACTTTCCAAAGTGATGTGCTTAAAAGCTCAAATTCCGCCTTGGCTTGGGGTTTATCTTGAATTTCTAACTTCTTCTCCTTATCTTGGCACCTTCTATAAAGCATATACCTAAGATATACACACTTAAGACACAATTAAGGTAAAAAAATTATATGAATAGTATTATGACCAAAATAAGAAGCGAGGAAAAATTCCCCACTTAATGTCTCGTAAATGAATTAACCTGTCATAAAAAGAGAGACATTACCCACCCGTACACGTCATGAGCCAAGTCCAATCCATTTTCCTTTGAAATCCCCTCTCATGATGGTAGGCACAATTGCACGAGTTAATTCTCACATCCCTCACCTTCAAATTCCTAATATTTACCCTCCAATTTTCCTTTTATTTATTCGATTTTTACATTCCGGCTCTTTTTTGGTCATCCAAATCCTATAAACCTCTTGAGAATTAGCATTGGCCCAATAGGCCCAACTAAACAACTTATTTAGAGACACGACCCTACTTTCTCCCTACACCAGCTTCCGTGTTTGATCGACATTCCAAAAAACCCAAACCGACCACCATATGCTTCACCATCATCCAAAACCTTAACCACAACGCACCATAGCTCCTCCACTGCCCTGCCGATAAAAACCAGTTAAACAAATTTTTCTCCATACTTATCATTTGTACAAATCCCTCTGTGGTAACAAATTGAGAATTTACTTCCATTACTATCAACATCCAACGGTGGCTCTGGCAAGCGGAGACACCAATTTCACGTACAGTGTCCCATGTTCTCATACACCCCCATCCCCCTTATGTTCCAATTTCTAGCAAACAAATACCCCCGCTTCTCAACCATCAAACTATGTCAACACATCCCAGAAAAGTCCAACCTGGTGAAAGTTTCAACCGTTTACCTTTCAATACAAAGTTTAAAACAATTTTCTTCTCTATTAAGACATCTCAGAAATCAAGTAAATATATCCTTCTACAATTTATAGTATACCTGATGTCTTTCTAATTGTGATGAATTAATCTAGGTTGGAGACATAATTTTAGGTGTATTTGAGTATTTAATATTAAATTTTTGTTCATATTTTGATAAATAACGATTTCTTGTCTTGATTTGATTAATTATTATCTTTAGAGCATATTTGGTTTAATTTGTGTATTAATGTGAAGCTTTAAAGATATACGGTAATTGATTATATGCCAAATAAATTCTAAAGAGATAAGGAAAGAAGATATGGATGGAAATTTGAGATAAAAGGAAGTAGAGATAAAATGGGAAAGGAAAAGTCGTCAAGTAGATCTGAAATTCTGCGGCCATGTCCACTAAAGTGAAGATAAATTAAAATCATCTGGGAATTTGGAGGAGCAATCTAAAGTAAAAGTGTATATCTTTTTGCTGCTGTCGTTTCGATATAAAGTAGGAAAAAATTGGATCAATAACGAATGAGATACAACCAAAACAAGATATTAGTATTTATCCTATCTCCTATATTTTAGGGAAACGAATTTGATTTGGAAAAGAAGTCAAATTACTTGCCTTCTACTACAAGATTTCGACCTAGGTATCTCTTAACACAAATAAATAAACAATTTAATCATTGTAAACATGTCCTTGCTTGCATTGCTCAGTTCTAAAGCTTAGATCAATCCTTAGTCATTCAAGAGAAGCAACAAGACCTGTAGAGAGGAAGACAATACATCGGAGAGTAGCTAACTCCTCTTCTCCGTCATCTCCCTCTATCATTAGGGTAATTTGTATTAGATTCTCTAGTTTTCTTTGTTTTTAATTGCTTTTATCCGTAGTTTATTTCTATATCTTTAGCTATGAACTAATTTTCACATAGCTTAGGTTTGCATATGTATAATATTTGATTTATAATTCTTTATTTGGTTTCATGTTATTTTGGAAAACCTTTTTAAATTGATTTTCACTCCTTAACCATATATTTGTTTTATGTTCTTTGATTTATTGACAGTAGTCTTGCGAATGCATGCGTATAGACTACCCCATTAATAGTAGTTAGATGGTCACCCGGAAGGGGTGTCTAATTATTGAAACATCACATAAGCGTATAGTGTGCGGTAGTGATCTGGAAGGTCTTGTCTAACTAGATAGTCATTAGGGTTTGAGAGATAACCACTGATCATTGCGTAGGGTTCCTTTACCCATGTCCCCTGATAATGGTTAGGTCGCCACCTAAGTCTACACCGAAGGGGTTAAGGAGAAATATAGAATCCTGGCTATTTATCTAAAAGATTTAATAACCCTTATAACTAGAATATTGGTTTAAAATGATAAGTGCATACGAGCAACCCTAAGCTATATTTCTCATCTCCATTCTTTTAGTATTTATTTATTTGCATTATTATTTTCTAAATCTGAAAACCAAATAAATATTAATACTTTTACTGTCTTTTTATTTAACAAGTAAATTTCCTACACTTCTTTATATATACAAGTAGATCTAACTGATTAAAACCCTGCGAACGAACTTTTACATACTAACTAAACTTGCAAACGATCTGTAATACTTGCAGTGAGTTTCTCGTGGTAGTCAAGGGTGTGTCCTTTATTATTATTATTATTATTATTATTATTATTTATCTATTTATCTATCACACCTTTGCCCCCACCAAGTTTTTGGCGTCGCTGCCGAGGATTTATCTTTAAGTTAGTTTTATTTGTGTTTATTTAGTGTAGAAGTTTTTGTTTGTTTTCAATTTTACGCGTTTTCTTGTTAGTCTCTTCTCAGGTTTCTTAGGTATGGAGAACTATTACACACCAAGGAATAAAAATATGCATGGGGCCCAATGCATGGGGCCCAGAGCCAGAATTTTTATTAAGAAGGTTCGAGCTATCAAGTTCAAGCTCCATCACAACCCATGTATAATCCACAAGAAGACCCCAACAATAAAATCTCACAACTGGAAAAATCCATGGACTTAACACTAGCCATCATGAAGATCCAGAATGACAGAATATAGAAGGACGAAGTAAGAGTGCAAACCATACACGATTTTCTCAAAGGAACAACAAGCACCATACAACGCATTGTCGAAGGATTTATAAAGTACTGAGGAGTTGGACACTTTAAAGGTGCATGTCACTCAAGTAACCATTTCTTTTCTGTTTCACCAAGATCTTCCATAATTAATCCGAGAAATAATAGCAGATTAGGCTCCAAAAGCACTTCCTTCTAAACCCAAAAAAAGTGACACCAAGATCAATGCTACCATGGTAATAATGCAACAACAAATTCAAATGATAGAGGAAAGACTACCGCAAGTCACTACGATCAATCAACAATTACAACAAAACGTATATATGAAACTGGGTGATAGCAATGTTGGGTTCAATGATTCAACAATAAAAGAACCAACCAATCTTAGCTTAGATGAAGTAATTGTTAAGAATCAAGAGGAGAAGGAGGGTGAGAAAGAGTTCATGAACAAAAGGTTAGGGGTGGGCATGGTTCGGTCTGTCTCGGTTTTTTGCCAAAACAAGAACCGAACCGAATATTTCGGTTTTTTATAATTTAATAACCAAACCGGGTGGTTTACATTTGGTTCCGCATTCGGTTTTTGGTTCCGAATTGGTTCGTTTCGGTTCGGTTTTGGTTCGCTTCAAATTCGGATACTTGGTCAATAATATTTGCACCCCATTTCTTGAAATACATTGTCCAATAGAGACTAATATTCCAATACAATTGTGCTACTATTACTTGTACATATGGGTTATTAATATATCAATTAAATATAAACTTATATCTAACAATACTTATCTTAATATACAATACTACACTACATTTAAATCTATTACTTCCTATTTCATACAATCATAAAATCAATCAAGTAATGAATACTTATAATTTTAAGTGATTTAAAAAAATTCCCACTAATAGCACCATTGAATAGTATAACTAAAATTTCACGTTAATGATAAATTCTGAATAAAAGGGTCTCCTACATAATTCTCATAAAAAAAGTTAACACATACCCTGATTTTTCCTTCGCTAGTTCGGTTTTTTTGGTTCGGTTTTTGTGTAGTAAACCGAACTGAACTAAAAAATTCGGTTTTTGAAAAATTAAAAACCGAATTATTTGGTTATTCGGTTTTTTGTTTTTGCAGTTCGGTTTATTTCAGTTTTTAGGTTCATTTTAGTTTTCTGGTTCTCATTTTCTCACCCCTACAAAAGATGCTAGAAGAAGAAACTAAGGTGGAACCGCGACCTACACAACCATCATCACGCATCAAGTTGATATTAATCGAGGTAATAATCAAATATTTTGATAATAAGGATGAGGTTGAAATAATTTATGAGGGAACCGTGATGCTCCGAACTAAGAAATAATCCAGAACTTTCCATTTTGTGATAGAAAATCTTGAGAAGTCACAAAAAGTCCCAACACGCCAAGTTGTGACAAAGGAAGTTAAAAAGAAATCCATAATAAACCCATGAAGAAGAGGATTAAAAGTGAGTTTGAGGTTGGTGACGATGTTGCTTGGAGAGCCCGTAAGTGAGGAAATACGCCACTGGGATTCAAGAATTCATGGATGGGTCCGTTTGTAGTTACAAGAGTTGTTTTGGCAAATTACAGATTGTAATACACACAAACTTCAGATAGTAGATGTGCATAGCCTAACCCGCTGTTGGGGAGGCTATATAATCAAGAAATAATCCAGGTAACACGTCGAACTTTAAAAGACGTTAAACAAGAGGGCTTTCTGTGAGAAATCCCACAGTTTTTATGTTTTTGTGTTTTTATTTTTTTATTCTTTTTAGTTATTTTATGTGTTTTTAAGTGCATATTGCAGTAATGAGGAAGGTATGAGTGTTTTTGACGTATAGGTATGCAAAGGTTCGAGTTTAGGTTTAAGAACTGGAAAATTTTCGGAGTTAAAAATTACTGGACATAAGTATATTGTGGTACACGGCAGGTACTCGCGGTACACCGCACCTATCAACATGAAAAAATTACAAACACTTCGAACAAGCATAACTTTGCGCTCGGGTATCGGAATTCACTTTTTCTCGAGTCTAAATCGCATATTTTTCGAGATATATCCAATGGAGTAGAGAAAACTTGGTTTGGAGATAAAATAAAAAAATCAGATTGTACATGCGGCATGTACACCGCATGAATTGTCTGGTGCACCGCACCAAGTCAAAACCGTCACCACAGTTTGTAAATCAGGTACAATGCCAAATACCCACTGGATAAATTCGTGTCGTCAATTTCGCCCATGGTATGGTAAACCCTTGAGTCCGGTGCACCGCTGCCCGCCGCCAGATCTAGTTACAAAGGTTATAATAAGGGTTTGAAAGGAGAAGGTTAGTATTAGTTACGAATTTTTAGTCCTTAAGCCTCTCTTTCTTCCCTAAGGCACCCAAACTCCATTAAACACCATGATATCTTCATCAAACCTTCATATCACATCAAAGCACCACCAAATAACCATAAATTCATATCCAAATCCTTTCCAACCTTCCTATAAACAAGAATAAAACACCCAAATCATTCTAAAACTTCTAGAATTCAAGAATCAAAACTGAGAATTTTCTAAAAACCATTTCCAAATTTTCTTAAACCTTTCTCAGCCAAGCAGGATTCCATCATACCCATATAATGTTTGTAGTTCTTGTGGTTACAAACGTATAGGATTACCCCATTATAGAAATAGAGAAGAATCAAATAAAGGTACTGGAAAAAGCGAGAAGAAAAGTGGAGAAGATGAAAAAATAGAAGATTTCTAGAGTGTGTTTGATTCAGAAGGAGCATAACAGGATGTAAGGGAAAGCGGAAATTGGTGATACAAGAGGGTTAGTACAAGGAAAGCACTGCACACTATTCCGGGTATTAATCAAGCGAGTCAATAGTCTCGAAGAGTATGTTTTATTTCTTCCTTACCATCTTTCTATACTTGCAATACTTGTTAAATTTTAATTTCTTTATTGAGTCTTTTCGAGTCGTGGGAACACGCCTCATTTTTGAGTTGGGGGTGTGGGGATTAGTTGTCTCTAATCTCCATTTGTATGAATTTTACTGGTTTTTGGGAATAAATTAATTTTTTTATAGAGGTGATTAGATGTAGAGAGTGTTTAATAACTTGAAAGCATAAGCTTAGTGATTTAATGATAGAAAGTAATATGTTTATGAGTTGTTTTATTTTGTATGCTTTGAGTATTTGCAGGAGACACACATTGATAGTAAAGAAAAGATTAGTGAGCAATGCGATATAAGCATGTTTGATCTTAGGGCACCTTTAGGGGTGTGTAGGTCGTAAGATCCAAGCTAGTTGATAACCCCATTTAGTGAACGTGCTAAAGGTAAGAGAATGACGAACTTTCATAGTTTAGAAAGTGATTAAGGTAGTTCTTTGATAAGCCCTTGTTGCCATTTCTCTTGCTGTCCATTTATTATATTTATATCCTTCTCAGCCCCTTCTAGCCTTTCTAAAGCCTTTTTATTATCCATGTTATAATCCATATCCCTTTACATTTTAGAACTTTTCCATATGACCCGCACTTAAATCGCGATGCATAGACAGTTGTTTTAGAGCTTGAGTTTGGGGTGGTGGGTCCACCATTATGGGAAATATTATTGGATTGGGGTTGTTGAGCTTAATAATTGTGCTATGTTCTATATTTTTATGATGATTCACAATTTATTACATTGTAACCCTTTGCCAGGATAAAAGTAAATGAAAAAATTTACGAAAATAAAGAAAGAATATATGAGGAAAAATATCTTGATATCCACATCAAAAAGAGAGTCCTGGCTACATTACAAAAGAAACAACTAATAAGACTGATTATATTTGGACCGGCAAGGTGAATTTTTATGTGATCATCTTTATGCTTATTGGGGATGCTAATTAGTGCATCAAATAATGGGTTGAGTGAGAACGTTTTATGACGGTAACTCAAGCTCTAGGGCGATTCGTTGATGGCTAGTGAGGAGAGAGCCAAAAGCTCACTCTAAATTATCCAAATATACTATCATATTGTCCCTAACCCAACATTACAACCATAAATACCTTATGATTCTTTGCTATTTAATCTAGAAGTGATTGAGTCGTTAAAGAGTAGTTAAGTGGATCTTTGGATACTAGTGATGTTCGATGAACAATCAATAATCTCCATGGTAAACCAAGTAAAGAACCTCTCCTTCGTGCATTGCAAAGCTAATCTAATTTTGAATTTGATCCATGTTCATCTTGAGTATGTCAAGTGTGTAGGTAATTTAGTTTGTAAATATTATTACATGAATTTTTTTAAGTAGTTGCTTTGAGTATATTTTATATACTCTGCTATCTTCTTTCCACTGTGCTTAAATAACTTAGGTGTGTATTTAGAGACTTCTCTTTGTTTTTATCTTTATTGTATCAGGACGATACAACTTTGAGTAGGGTGTCTTGATGTCTCCCTTTTTGTGATGAATTAATCTAAGTTGGAGACATCATTTTAGGTGTATTTTGAGTATTTAATATTAGATTTTTATCCGTATTTTGATAAATTCTTATTTCTTGTCTTGTCTTGATTTGATGAATTATTATTTTTAGAGCATATTTGGTTTAATTTGTATGTTAATGTGAATATTTAAATATATATGGTAATTAATTAGATGCCAAATCAATTCTGAAGAGATAAGAAAAGATGATATGGATGGAAATTGGAGATAAAAGGAAGTAGAGATAAAATAAGAAATAAAAAAGGTATTAACTTAAAATAGTCTTGGAATTTGGAGGAAAAATATAAAGTAGAAGTGTAGATCTTTTCTCTGCGGTTGTTTCGATATGAAGTAGGCAAAAATCGAATCAATAACGAATGAGATACCACCGAAACAAGACAGTACTTTTATCCTATCTCCTATATTTTAGGAAACGAATTCGATTTGGAAAAGGAGTCAAATTACTTGTCTTCTACTCCAAGATTTCCACCTAAGGATCTCTCAACACCTATAATACACCCTTTAATCATTGTAAACACGTCCTTACTTGTCCTTGCTCAGTTCTAAACCTTATATCAATCCTTAGTCATTCAATAGAAGCAACAAGACATGTAGAGAGGAAAACAAGAGGTTGGAGAGTAGCAAAATCCTCTTATCCATCATCTCCCTCTATCATTAGGGTAATTTGTATTAGATTCTTTAGCTTATATTTGATTCTAATTACTTTTATCTGTAGTTTATTTCTATGTCTTTAGATATGAACTAATTTTCCCATAGGTTGTGTTTGCATATGTATAATCTTTGATTTCTAATTCTTTATTTGTTTTTATGTTATTTGGGAAAACCTTTTTAAATTGATTCTAGCTTCTTAACCATATATTTGTTTTTTCTGCTTTGATTTATTGGGCGTAGTTCTTGTGAATGCATGCGTATAGACTACCCTATTAATAGTAGTTAGAAGGTCACCTGGAACGGATGTCTAATTATTGAAACATCACATAAGATTCTGTGATCCGGAAGGGCTTGCCTAACTAGATAGTCATTAGGTTTTGAGAGTTAACCACCGATCATTGCGCAGGGTCCCTTTACCCAACTCGCTCGGTAATTGTTAGGTCGCCACCTAAGTCCTCCCGTAAGGGGGTTAGGAGGAATATAGAATCCTGGCTATTTATCTCAGAGCTTTAATCACCCTTATCTAGAATATTGATTTAAAATGATAAGTGCATACGAGCAACCCTAAGCTATATTTCACATCTCCATTCTTTTAGTATTTATTTATTTGCATTATTATTTTCTAGATCTAAAAACCAAATAAATATTATTACTTTTATTGTCGTTTTATGTAACAAGTAAATTCTCCTACACTTCGTTGTATACAAGTAAATCTAACAGATTATATTTCTGCGAACGAACTTTTATTTACTAACTAAACTTGCAAACGATCTGTAATACTTGTAGTGAGTTTCCCGTGGTAGTGAAGGGTGTATCCTTAATTATTATTATTATTATTATTATTATTATTATTATTATTATTATTATTATTATTATTTTATTTATCACACCTTTGAACCCATCAATAACCTAAGATATTTATTGCTATTATAACATCACAGGTACCCAAAGCAGTGAAGAAAATAAAAGAAAATTCAAAAGATTTAACAAAACACCTTGCTACGGACGGTCAAAATTCTCAGGCTCATCTCATGCTTATCCTCGTTGACATTTGGCTTTCTTTCAAATAGTAAGTAATCTTATCCACTTTATCCTTTTTACTCAAGTTTAAACTCTAATAGTATTTAGTAATCATCTTTTGAGGAGATTATATGAATAGAAACCATAAATAACTATTGAAAGAGCACTTCCTCCTACCTCTATTGTATTCATCATCCAGGAAATCATCAATTTTCTCCTCTAATTGGCTTACTTTCTTCTCAATTCGAAGTCAATGGATTTTAACTAGTTGGGTAAGCTCAACTAGCCACGACCCTGTCTCTCAAACAAGAGTTACAGGGTTTGAATCCCTCCTTGAACTCCTAGTTTTGACTTTCTTGGGTGTATGCATGGATAGGGCAGGCATATAAACTAAAAAGTGTAGCATGTATATATTAACCCAAAGTTTCTATGAATCCCCTACTACTTACTTTGTTAGATTCAAAATTCAATAATTTTATGATAAAGATCCTTAATGGCACCACTGTAAGCCTTTCATTGTTTGAAACTCTCCCTTAAACTGGAATGTAGTTACGTAAGGGTCCATACAAAAATATGGTTGGGTCTTAACCAATTAAAGCGGTGCTTGAGATAGGGGTAGAGAAAAACCTTGTTTTTGGGCTTTTATGATTCTTGCAAAATAGATATTTTTTGTGATGACCTTATACCCATTATGCCTAGCATTTAATAGAATGTTTATTCATATAGACGAAGTTATCACGAAGCTATGAAAACTCGGAAATAGAGGTCATTTTGACAAAATGACCTTTCCATTGTTGTGATTTTATATGTATGTGGTTACAACTATCTATGTTCCTAATACCATGTACTTTCCCCATTCTATGGGAATGATCAGTCATAAATAAAAAAGTTAAATCTAGTATGTACCATACACTGACGGTGGTTGGAAGGCGGTAGGTTCTCTTACCCTGCGGGGATGGAGGGATGGAGCGACATAAGTTTTGTGAATTCAAGAGAAGGTCATGGCGAGACATTGGTTTTACTTTCACTAATTCTCTAATATTTGTGAGGCTCGTGGGTGTTGGTGGTGATCTCATCTTTGAGTCACTCAAAGTGCCCCTCTCTTCCTTCCAAGCTCTAAGCTCTCTATGGCCTTTTCAAATTTTGAACCTTCAACATCCTTATTGAATTTACGTACTCCTCTTAGATCCAAGGGATACCCCTTTTAACATGACTTCATCATTTCTATTTACATTATCCTAAGACTCTATTGTGACTTGTGACCCCTCGTCCACCTTTAGGTGGCTTTGAAAGACATACATTTATTTATGTTTTTACCATCAATTATTCATCTTTTACTTTTTCATTGTTAAAAAAAGATATTTATCTTCTCCATCATGCCATTCTTGTTTACAACAAAACTCACACGGCATCCCCAAAAATCTCACATTCCTCTCCATATATGAATAGCTCAAACTTATCATCTCTAGTCACACTTATCTTTTCCCTACATAATCACCCTCCCCAGAATTGAAATTCTTAGCACATCACTAGTAATAATAAAACAAATCAACGGTGATGACATCCCTTCCCTAGATACGTTATTCTCAGTTCCCTCCTTGAATACAAAATTCAAAGTGCATTACTATTAATGGTAAAAGCAACAAATGGTCATGCATCCCCTCCCTAGATATGCCATTCTCATCGCACCATTGTTCATATGGTAAAATCTTCCATTTTATGACCATTGTGGGATTTTTATATAAATAAATACATTCAAGTGCAATTAAATGTGAAACCAAATCTGAAAAATCTAAAAAATCTCGTATAGATTATAATATCAAATTGTTGTCGATGATTGAAAAAATATGATTATTTTTTGCAACGTTAGAGAATTGAATTTGTTTGTCGATGATGGTGGAGAACTATATCCATGTTGGGGGTAATTATTGATGTGCATAATAGCGGCTGAATAGGGTGAGGAGTAATTTTTTACGATATGAGATTGAGGTTTTTTGTGCATGGGGGTGTCGTGAGAGTTTTTTCATACTTTTAACATGATTGATGGATATAGGTTAGAGATTATAATTATTTCGTATACTTACTAGATTATTAATAATTGGTTTAGATTTCTTCAACATATGGGTATATATATTGATAAAGCTTTATCTTAAGCATTGATCAGTAATTGACCATTTAAAATAGGTTAGATTTTCAATAATACTTCCTATGTAATCTTTGCAAGTGATTGAGGGACAAGGATGCAATCCATATACAACATTAAAGACTTTGTTGGTTTGGAACATATATGGGGAAGGGATGCATGAGTTTTCTAAAGAAGATAAGTTTGATTTTTGTAATATTTTCCTGATATATATATATATATATATATATTGTGTGTGTATTTTATTCAGAAGATGTGTGTTTATGTTTATATGTATGATGTGTAAATGAATTGTAAGTCTTGGTTGTTTTGATTAAAAAGTATTGGTTTTTGTTTGTATTTGGAATGAAAAAGATGAGTATGAGGTTTAATGTTTTACATTTTCATGATTTTTGTGGAGTGAAAATATGGTTTGTGGTTTTATGTTTCGTATATTTAGTGAAGAATATAGGTTTGTGGTTTTAGGTCTCTTACACTAACATTTCAAAAAAGGTGATTCAATTTGAAGAAAAATTATTTAAATAAGATTGGCGTAGGTGTTAGGGGTAGGGTAAATGCGTAAAGACACGCAACATTTTTCACAAAAATCCATCCCCCATTTTTGGGTGTGCAAGGTCATTCTCCGACAAAGTTTGGATGAAATGGAGGTATTAGAAGAAAAAAATCGAGGTAGATCAATATGTGATACTTGAATACAGGTAGGTAGAATTTTTGAAAAATCTATGAGGAATTATTTGGTAAATGTCCACTACTATATATTTGTACATCAATTGTTATGATGAGATAAAATTCATCAAAACCAAAGAGAAAATTTAGATAATTTTATTCAGATACAAAAATTTCGACGAGATAAAAGTTGTGATGGAATAAATTTCTGGAGCAGATAAATTATAACTCTCCTAAAAAATTTCAGTTTTGGTTTAACATTTTTCGTAAAAAACTAATTTAACCCCTAAGGTAATTTGCGGATTGCTGAAATTTCTCATATGTCCATCTTTAAATGGAGTATGTGCACGCTTAATATTTGCATGGGGTGCTTTTAAAGTTTTTTAACCTATAAAACTAATCATATACCCCCATTAATAACTAATATAAGAAGGGATTAAAAGTCAACCTCTACCCGCACACCCTCTCCTACACCACCTTCTTTGTCGTTCCAAGCGATTGAACTAGGCAAAAGCTTCAAACTCATAAAACAGTTAATACAGATCATTGAAGACCAAATGGGTTTCATCTTCCTTTTAATGAAAGTATGAATTGAAAAGGGTATTGCAAGACCCCAATATGCTCATCTTTGACTAGTATATATTACTATTTCTCTGCCATTTAAATATATATATATGGGTAAAGCGATCAATTTACCAAAAGAATTTCAAAAACAATGTGATGTTAAATAGATTAGCAGAACAATAATTATGAATATAGAGATAAAACGGGAAATTTTGAGTTTTTGGGCCCTTAATTTGCTGGAGATTTTTTCAAATGAAGAATATGAATATGAGTTTTATCATATGCATGGGAGGAGTTATGGTGCATGGATACGAAGAATAAAGGGGATGTCGTGAGTTTGTGGGTCCTATTATTTTGTTGATATTTTAGCACTTTATTATCTTTTATATAAAAGAAGAAGATGAATGATGTTGATTGTTGTATATTGGAGTAGGGGGGAGGGGGTGACGTGAAATTGTGGGATCCATAAATTACTGGGATTGTTTATGGCATAGCATGAGTTTTGTTTTTAACTCTATTGAAGAAGAACACTGAGAAGAAGGAACGGATGGGGGTAGGATGATATATACATATATATATATATATATACATATATATATATATATATATATATATATATATATATATATATATATATATATATATATGTATATATGCACACACAACACACACATATATATATGTGTATATATATATATATATATATATATATATATATATATATATATATATGTAACCAACATAAGCTAAGAGCAGTTCTTGATACTCTGATAACCTTGAAGTAAATCAAGGTATTATTACAAGGAAGGGAATTAACTGGAGAATTCGCCCAATGGCTACTGAGGCCTGGAGTTGGATGATACGATTCCCTGAGTGGAAAATCATTCAAGATAAGAGAGAATTCAACAAAGTGGCTGATAAACTCGCTAAATGTATTAGACTTGATATTGACGTCTCAGGTTGTCCTTGTGGATCAGTCATCGATTTCTTTAGTAGTCTTTCGCTTTTTTGTAGGAATAAAGGTATCGGTTAAGTTGTAAGTACTTGGGTGTTTTATTTAATGATAACAAAAAAAGAAATTTCTTGTAAAAAAACTAACATAAATTAAAGGTGGGATTCCTAGATATTCTTTACTTAGTTTATGGGGTCAAACTGTAATTTGTTTTTTTGAAGGGGTTAAGTGAAATGAAAAATATACATAGGAGATATTATCCATTCATTTCAAATTCTGATAGCAAAATTTTGATGGGACAAATTAATAATAGAAAAATTCTAATGGGATAAAATTATGATAGCAAAATTTTGTTGCGATAAAAGATTTTATGGGAGAAATTGTATTTAATAAGCCACATATTTTCCTCAAATAAATGTCATCGAATTTGGTTCATGAGTATTATTATCCACTACATATCCTATATTTAGTTGTACCTTTATGGTTAAATTGATATTATATAAGGATGTTCTGAGCTACTTCCACAATTCATAATTTGAGCAAAGATTGATTTTATCTGTTGAAAGAACGAAACATGATGAATCACCCTTGAAAAGACAACGATGAGTTGTGGGATGGGTGTGTGAGGTATTTTTTTTCGTATTTCCATGTTAAAATTGTGATAAGAAAATGGATTATGTGTAATATTCTAATCTTTTGAGAAAATAATTATATTATTATAATACTTTTCCTTTTTTATTTCTTCTCACTCTAGAATAAAAAACTCTCTACATTACATCATTTTAATCTTGACTAACTTTCCGTGTAAACTTTTCTTTAATAATGTCTCAAAACCAACTTTAAAATTATTTGTGTTTCAGTTCATTTTACTCCTTCCATATTTATGAATTTCCACTTCGGCTTGGGTATTTATTACAATCACATTTTTCATTGGAACTCGAAAATTAGAAAATGAAAGATTTATATAACTAAGTTGACTAATAAACTCTACACAAGATGTTTCTTCGTGTGGCCTAGACAGGATAATGGACATAACCCATGCTAGCATAAGCTCTTTGTTAAAATACACAAATCAAAATAAGTCTAAATTCTTGTAGCTCTTCGACAACCAAGATAAATTCATGAATGTGCAAGATCAATGGACAATGAATCTGGAAGATCGATGGACAGTGAATTTAGAAGATCGATGGCCCAAATAAACATACATGCTGAATCTTTGGATTACACTGAATTTAGTTTGGATTTTTATATTTCTAGATATCATTTAATTTACATCACTAATTTAGTAGTATAAATAGTAAGCATCCATTTGTAATTTTTCATATCAGAAAAGTGTGAGTTTACTTTGTAAAAGGTCGTAGCCTGTAAAAGTTATTTTAAGAAATATAAGTATAGTATTTGAGTTAGATTAATCTTGTTTTCTTGTTCATCACTATATTGGGATCAACATAGTGGTATCAGAGCCAAGGTACGTGATACACGATGTCTAATGGTTTTGTGCAAACTCAACTGCCAAAGCTTACTATGTAAAATTATGACAAATGGAGCATGTAAATGAAGGCTCTATTCAGATCATATGATCTTTGGGATATTGTTACAATTGGATACGATGAACCAGATGAAGCAGCAGGAGCTGATGCACAACAAGTGAATGCTTTTAGTGAAACGAGAAAGAAAGATAAGAAAGTTTTATATTTTCTTTATCAAAGTGTTGGTGAATCCATGTTCTAGAAAATTGCTGAAGCAACAACAAGCAAAGAAGCATTGGATAAACTTGCAAATCAATTCAAAAGAGTAGATTGTGTTATACGTGTTCGTTTAGAATCACCCAGTGTTGATTTTGAAAGTGCCAAAATGAAAGAAGGTGAATTAATTTCTGACTTTTGTTCTTCTTTATTATATATAATAAAACAAATGAAAAGGAATGGAGAAGAAATGGAAGAAATTCGAGTGGTTGAAAAAAATACTACGATCACTCACCAAAAATTTTGAGCACAATAGCCGAGTTGATGGGTTCCTTAGAAGTGCACGAGAAAAGAATGAAAAAGGATTCTAATACCATACCAAATGAGCAAGCTTTGGAATCAAAACTTAACATTAGCGGTCAAAGAGGCCAAGGTCTAGGATCTCAACATGGTGGTAGAGGTATTAATTTTTGAAGTCGAGGTCGAGGTCAAGGAAACTTTGACAACCAAAATCAAAATCAGAAAAATAACATAAACAATTTTTTACGGAGACGAGGAAGAGCTCATGGAAGAGAAGGTCGTAGACAAGATAACTAAAAATATATTGAATGTTACAATTGTCACAAATATGGACACTATGTATTTGAATGTTGGAACAAATATATAGACCAAGATGATCAATCAAATTTTGCTCAAAAGCAAGAAAATGAAGATGTCACACTACTTTATGCACAGAAGGACTCCAATAAACAACAAGATGCATGATTTCTTGTTTTAGAAGCACGCAATCATATGCGTGGTAAGAAGGATATTTTTGAAGTTCTTGAAGAGTATTTGCATGGAAATGTAAGCATGAGAGATTCCTCCAAGCTTCCGGTGAATGGCAAAGGTAAAATTAAAATAATACAAAATAATGGTGTTTCATTATATATTTAAAATGTGTATTATGTACTAGCCAGGAAAAGTATTATTCTAAGTCTTGGGCAATTATTTGAAAAGGGTTATGTAATACACACGGACGATATTTGTCTTTACTTGAAAGATGCACAAGGACGACTTATCATCAAAGTTAAAATGGAAAGCAATTGAATATTTTAGTTGCATTTAAACACAACTTCTGAAGAGTGTTTACAAAGGATTATAAGAATTTAGTCATGGATATGGCATCATTAATTTAATCATTTACATTTTAGTGGCTTGAAGCTCTTGTCAAATGCAAATATAATAAGTGGATTACCATCAATTGAGATGCTTGAATTTGTGTGTGAGTCGTGTACTCTTGGAAAACAACAAATAAATATTTTTCAAAGTGAAAAATCATGGCAAGCCCAAAGACCATTGAACTTGGTTCATACTGATATATGTGGACCATTCAAAACTGAATCTCTTTGAGAAAACAAATATTTCTTTTCTTTTATTGACGATTTCAGCAGAACGTTATGTGTGTATTTGATCAAGGAGGAGTCAGTTGTCTTTACTACTTTCAAAAAGTTTAAAGCATCCGCCGAGATGGAAAGCATATATAAGATAAAAAACCTGAGATCAGACAGAGGTGGTGACTATACCTCAAATGAATTTCAAGATTTTTGTAGAGAGCGGGGCATCAAGCAACAATTTACTACATCGTACACCCTACAACAAAACGGTGTTGTAGAAAGGAAGAACCGTACCATCATTGACATGAAGAGAACGATGTTAAAGTAAAAGAAATTGTCGAAGAATTTTTGGGCTAAATTAGTGGCATGCACTGCTTATAAATATTTGTCCAACCAAGAGTATGAGAAATATGACACCACAAGAAGCTTGTATCAACTATAAGATAAATATTAGTCATCTCTAAATTTTTGGTTGCATTGCTTATGCTCGTGTTTCAGGTGAAAAAATAAAGAAGCTGGATGATCGAGGTGAAAACTGAATTTTTATGGTTATAGCAAGGATTCAAAAGCATACAAACTTTACAATCCACTAATAAACAAAGTAGTGGTTAATAAAGATGTTTTCAGAGAAGAAGAAATTTGAAGGTAGAATAAAGAAGATTCTAGTACAAAGAATCAAATTGAAGTTGAAGAAGAGGAAACAAACCATCAACATCAAGAACCGCTTGTCATGACACTTCAACAAGTCATGAATCCTCAAGACAATGAAGGTCCAGGTAGTTCTTCTTCTCCGCCAAGAAGAATGAGAATCTTGACGGAAATATATGAAGAAACTGAAGGGATGAATTTGGTATGTCTTTATGCCGACCATAAGCCATTATCATTTGAGGAAGCCGTGAAAGAAGATTCTTGGAAGAAAGCAATGGTAGAAGAAGGCTTTGTATGGCTTAAAGCAAGCTCCCCGAGTATGGAATTCTCGCATCGACAATTATCTTATTGAAAATTGTTTGTCAAATGTCCATTTCAGCATGCACTTTATTCGAAGAAAAATTATTAAGGTAAAGTATTAATTGCATGTATTTATGTCGGTGACTTGCTTCAAGACACTTTTTTTCCTACTTTTTCCACTATTACCCTTATTAAAATATTGAAATTTATATTTCCAATTGATGTCTCCTCATTTGTGATAGTAAAATACACTCTTGAGACATCATTTTAGGCTTATTTATTAGTCTATAGGTTGATTTTAGCTTAATTTAGTGCACTTTCCTACTTTGGGTCTTGATTTGTAGAATTATTATTTTTAGAGCATATTGGGTTTAATTGTTTATTTAGTGTGAAGCTTTAAAGATAATTATGGAGATTAATTAGAGTCCAAGTCAAAGACTACAATATATGGAAGGAGATATGCATGGAAATTGGAGATAGAAGGAAGCTGAGTTTAAATAGGAAAAGGAAAAGCTGCCTAAATCTGGGATTCTGCAGTACACGTCCAAAGATAGGCGTTTTTACCTAAGAAATAGGCCGAATTTGGTAATTTCCTTCTAAAGGGCCTAGATAATTCTGTTGCGATTCTTTTGGTATCTTGTGGAGCAAAATCCGACCAATAACGAAGAAGATACACTCAAAACAACGCAGCAGTGTTTATCTTACGAATTTGGGTTGGGCCAGGAGCCCATTACTTGAAGTTATCTCCACCAAACGAATTAGGTCAACCTCTAACCTATAAATACAGCCTCTTAACACTCTTAAATCATCCTTGGCCAGACCCTAAGGCCAAGAGGAAGCTGCAACACAAGAGAAGAAGTCTGGAGGGAGCTGTGCAACAACTATGTCTCCTTCAACCTCTTATTTTGTAATTCTTTTCTCTTCTCTTCTTAGTATGAATTAATTCTTTATAGTTTGAGTGTTTAGCATATATGTATGAACCCTAGTTTTGATTGACATCTATCTAATTTGGGAACTGAATGTTTTAAATTGAATTATAGTTTTTATTCTCTGTTTATGTGTTTGAATTTATATTCTGTGTTCTTGTGGATGCGCGCCCATATAGAATTACCATCTAGTAATTAGGTCACCATTGACAACGGTGTTTAATTGCATGTTTAGCACATAACATCTAGTCTTAGGTCTGATCTGACAACCCAACCTATCTAGATAATCACTATGGTTGAGTCTTGTGACTCTTTACCAATTACAGGAAAAGTTTGCTTAGGAAGCCTTATTGACACAGGTAAATCCTATTTTAAACTACCGATAGCATATTGGGACCGATTAGGGAAATACTACATAATTTACCCTTACATGTTTAGAACGGCAAAACTAGTGGGGATTGCATGCTAATTACTCAAGCTAGACTTTCATACTATCTTCTTTTCTTTCTTTTATTTATTTTCTGTCTTTAGTTTATTAGTTTAGTTTATTTATTAGAAAACCAAATAAATATTTGTCTTTCTCTTCTTTCTACTTGCGTATTATCTTTTCTATCTTTTATATCTGCACTTGATAATTTGCATAAGTTCTCTCTAACTTTCGTCAGTCCCTGAGGAACGAATCTTCTTATCATTAAAACTTGCATACGATCTGTAATACTTGCAGTACAGTGTTAGTTTAGGGTGTGTATTTGCACTTATTTATATCATTATTTTATCACACCTTAGGCCACACCAAGTTTTTGGCGCCGCTGCCGGGGACTACATCGTTAGTCCTTGTGCAATTATCTTGTGCTTTTATTTTAGTTAGTTCTATTTTACGCTTTTCTTTTTAGTTTTTGTTTTACAGATTTTTTTTAGGCAAAAGCAGATTTATTAGGAGATAAGGGTCTCGTGTTATTAGATCCTGAAGACGCTAATTCGTGATGGAAGCTCTAAAACTCAAGGAGTTGAGCCGACAACTTGAGGAATTACGAGAACAATCGCGAGAACTAGCTCGGAGGAATCTAGTACATACATCACCTTCATGTCCTAGTTGTGGAGCAAGAGATCACTCGTGGGGACGTTGCATGAACAATCCAGCCTCAATTTCCTTCATGCCTTATCAAAGAGACCATTATCATGATGGTTATTATCAATCTCAAGGAAATTACGCTGACTATCAACCCCCACAGAGTTACAATTGGGTCGAAGATCAACAGCCATGTCATTATGATAACCATTATCATGATGATTATTATCAACCACGACCACAAGCTTATTATCCTCCACAACCTATCTATCAAGAAGCGCCGATTTATAATGAAACTTATCAAGAACCACTTCCTTATTCAATGCAGCAAACCGTACAAAAACAACCTTCGAGTTTGAGTTCAAGTTTGGCTCGACTGATGCAAACACTTGATAATATAGAGAGTCGCCAGCAAGAATCCCAAAACTTGCATAATGCGATTATGGAGAATTTGCAGAAAATATCACAATCGATGAATGAAACTCAAATCCCTGCAGAAAGGCAACTCCGAAGTGATACTACTGCTCCAGAAAACAAAGTTTGTCATGCAGTTGAAGTAGAAAGTGGAAAACAACTATCTCCATCAAGACCAGAACCAGAATCAGTCCCTATTCCAGATCAGAGGGGGGAAGAAGCAACAGAAGATAAGGTCGAAGAGGTAGTTGAACAAGAACGTCTCCAAGAGAAGACACCAGAAAAGAAAGAGAGCCCAGTGGTAACCAATACATGTCCTCCTCCACCATTCCCTTCACATGTCAGAAAGGACAATGACCTGGAATTCAAGAAGTTCGTTGACATGATGAACAAATTAAAGAACAGCAGCCCGTTTGTAGAAGCTCTCACAAGAATGTCAAAATACGGTCAATTCATGAAGGACAATCTTTCTAACAAACGAAGATTCGAGATGAATGGATTACTAGAGGAGTGTAATGCTACACTTGGAATTGAGTTACCACCTATTCCCACGAAATCTTGGATGGCACCATCCATGATTATTAAGAATCGAGCTGAAAAATTCGTGGGAATTAAAGGCAAAGGGTGGAAATTTCGTCATCCTTAATCGAGGTAACACGTCTAACTTTGAAAGACGTTAAACAAAAGTGCTGTACGGGAGACAACCCGTAAATTCTTTTATGTTTTTACGTTTTTAGTTTTTAATTTATGTTTAGATTAGTTAATTTTAGTTGATATTGCATATTTGAGGAAGGTATTAGTGTTTTTGATGATTAGGTATTGGAGAAATCGAGTTAGGGAAGCGAGCAAAGTTTTCGGAACGGAGAAACTTCAGCAAGTCATATCTTTGCGCTCGGATATCGGAATCAGGTGATTTTTGAGCCTAAACTGCATAACTTTTCGAGATCTATCTGTTGGGGAGGTTTTTGTCACGTGCGGTACACCGGACCTCAGCCGCGGTGCACCGCGCGGTCAAAAACCCGTACTACGGGTTGCTACCGCGGGTTTTATCCAGTAACGAAAAAAAAAATAGCTGATGGGTCCGGTATACCGGACCCTATACCGCGCCATGCACCGCACAAACACGTGCCACGGGGTCCTACCACGGGTTTTTTGACGTAGGAGGCGCGGTACACCCCGCGGTACACCCCATGGTCCGCAGGGGTAGTCCGCAGCGCCGCAAGGGAGAGAAAAACCTACGGGATTTGATTATAAAGGAGGTATTAAGCTTTTAGTTCCGAATTTTATAAACCCAAACCCTCTTTTTCTTCTCCACAACTCTCCTAACTCCATTGAAGCTCATCAAAACCTTCACCAATCATCAAAACACTACCCAATTACCATGAAAACACATCCAATTCATTCTCCACATCATTACAAGGAAGATTCAACCACCTATATCATCCCAAAACACCTTGAATCCAAGAATCAAAAGCTTAAATTTTCAAAAATTCATCCTACAATTTCTTAAATCCAAGCCAATCCATGAAGAATCCATCTTACCCACATAGAGAATCATCATCCAATCACCTTTCCTAACCCAAATTAAGCTTGTACAACCAATAATCATGAGTTTCAAATTTCAAGAGTGGTTAAAGCTTTGAGTTGGGGGTCAATTGAGATGATTAAGAGAACATGAACATTATCTACTGTATGGGAGATGAAGAAATCAAGGTGTTGGATTTAATTGAGAAGAAATCAAGTGAGACAAGTCCTAGTTCCAATTCAATGGGTAAAACAAGTCAAGAGAAGAGAGGTTAGCATGCTGTGTTGATTCAAGGTTCTATCTTTAGTGAAGAAGACAACACAACCTCTCTAGATCAAAGACCCTACACCAGAAGAAATAGAGAAAGCTTCAATGGCCATGATAGCTTCTCCGAAGCAACAATTAAAGGAACTACCTTTTTCTTATGAGAAAGTATTTGAAGAAGAAGTTGAAGGTGAATACATGAAGGTTCATGGAGATTTGGAATGTTTGGGTTGTTTGTGAATTGTCTTTTATGAGGAGAAGAAGAAGATGTGGCACAGTTGATCTATGAGGAGGTGATACGAATTTTCGATCTCTCCCATGACGTTATACAATGCAATATCCTATTATGATCACGTGTCTTGAACTAAAAGTGAATAAGAAGTTGGGTGAAGAAGATACATTAGAATTTAATCAGAGTATCAACAAGGCGAGGTAAAAGCCTCGAAGAGTATGTTTTCTTTCTTCCCTACCATTTCTTTATGTGCAATATGTATGCTAATTTTAAATTTTATTCTTTCTTGAGTCTTTTTCGAGTCGTGGGGACACGGCTCATTTTTGAGTTGGGGGTGGGGATTCGTTGTCCTTATCTTCCTTTTTGTTTTTTCATAAAATTTAAAATTTTTGGGTTGAATTAGGCATGGAATATCTTTGAATGTACCTATGTGAGCATGATTTTATTAGGTCAATGATAGTAGGTAGTATGTTTTTGAAAGATGCAACAAATTTGTTTAGATGCATGCATGAAAACAGGAAATAAAGGATAGAAAAGTTAATGAGCAATGCTAAGAAGTATGTTGAAACTTAGGAATAGTTATTTGGTGTGTAGAACGTGAGGTTTAAAATTAGTTGAAAACCCACTTGTCTATGAACTAGTAGTGAAAAAGTAACAAAATCCGGTAGTTAGAAAAATGAATAAGGCAGTTCTTTCATGATTAAAACACTTGAAGCCTTTTATACTTTCTCACCCTTTTATTTGATTATTGATATTATATATCCGTCTTAGCCCCTCCGAGCCTTTCTAAAGCCTTTTATTGAAATACGTTATAATCCATACCCTTAGTTTTTAGGACTTATCTATATGACCCGCACTCAAATCGCAAAACCTGAGACACTCGTTTTAGAGCTTGAGTTTGGGGTGGTGGGTTTCATCATTAGGGAACTTTGGGAATTTGGAATTGTAATGGTGATTTTATTGATGATGAATTGTTATTATTGTAACCCTTTGCCGGGGTAATAGTGAATGGAAAAGAAGCTACGAGCTAATTTTGCCAACAAGGGCATAAAAATAAAAAGAAAGAATATATATATGAAAAATAGTGTGATATCTCAACATCAAAAGAGAATCATAGCTATACAAAAGAGAAAATTTGATATAAAAAGAAAATATATATTCGGACCGGCAAAGTGGATTTTATATCATCAAAGGTTTTAATTGGGATTATCGGGGATGCACATTAAAAAGCATCAATAAATTGGGTTGAGTGAGAACATCTTCGAGTGACAACTCAAGCTCTAGGGCGATTCGTTGATGGCTAGTGAGGAGAGAGGCAAAAGCTCACTTTTCATTACCCAAATATACCACACCTGTCCTTAAGCCAAGTTATAACCCAAGACCTTAGGATTTCTAACTACTAGATGGAGAAACAATTGAGCTATTAGGTAGTAGGTAAGTGGACCATTGGATGCTGTATTTGGGACCTATGAACAACCTATAGCCATTAACCTGAACTAAGTTATCATCCTCTCCTTCTGGCATTGCGAAATTAATCTGGACTTGAATTTATGGATTGTTGATTACATGTATATGAAGCATATTTGTGCATTATTTCTTGAGCATTACTACATGAGACTTTTTAGATTTTTGCTCTAGGATCATTCATTGTGTTCTGTTCTTATTCTCCTCCTTCTTCTTCTTCTTGACTACCCTACTGTTCTTTACTTTTCTTGTATCGGGACGATACAACTTTGAGTTGGGGGTCTTGATGTCTCCTCATTTGTGATAGTAAAATACACTCTTGAGACATCATTTTAGGCTTATTTATTAGTCTATAGGTTGATTTTAGCTTAATTTAGTGCACTTTCCTACTTTGGGTCTTGATTTGTAGAATTATTATTTTTAGAGCATATTGGGTTTAATTGTTTATTTAGTGTGAAGCTTTAAAGATAATTATGGAGATTAATTAGAGTCCAAGTCAAAGACTACAATATATGGAAGGAGATATGCATGGAAATTGGAGATAGAAGGAAGCTGAGTTTAAATAGGAAAAGGAAAAGCTGCCTAAATCTGGGATTCTGCAGTACACGTCCAAAGATAGGCGTTTTTACCTAAGAAATAGGCCGAATTTGGTAATTTCCTTCTAAAGGGCCTAGATAATTCTGTTGCGATTCTTTTGGTATCTTGTGGAGCAAAATCCGACCAATAACGAAGAAGATACACTCAAAACAACGCAGCAGTGTTTATCTTACGAATTTGGGTTGGGCCAGGAGCCCATTACTTGAAGTTATCTCCACCAAACGAATTAGGTCAACCTCTAACCTATAAATACAGCCTCTTAACACTCTTAAATCATCCTTGGCCAGACCCTAAGGCCAAGAGGAAGCTGCAACACAAGAGAAGAAGTCTGGAGGGAGCTGTGCAACAACTATGTCTCCTTCAACCTCTTATTTTGTAATTCTTTTCTCTTCTCTTCTTAGTATGAATTAATTCTTTATAGTTTGAGTGTTTAGCATATATGTATGAACCCTAGTTTTGATTGACATCTATCTAATTTGGGAACTGAATGTTTTAAATTGAATTATAGTTTTTATTCTCTGTTTATGTGTTTGAATTTATATTCTGTGTTCTTGTGGATGCGCGCCCATATAGAATTACCATCTAGTAATTAGGTCACCATTGACAACGGTGTTTAATTGCATGTTTAGCACATAACATCTAGTCTTAGGTCTGATCTGACAACCCAACCTATCTAGATAATCACTATGGTTGAGTCTTGTGACTCTTTACCAATTACAGGAAAAGTTTGCTTAGGAAGCCTTATTGACACAGGTAAATCCTATTTTAAACTACCGATAGCATATTGGGACCGATTAGGGAAATACTACATAATTTACCCTTACATGTTTAGAACGGCAAAACTAGTGGGGATTGCATGCTAATTACTCAAGCTAGACTTTCATACTATCTTCTTTTCTTTCTTTTATTTATTTTCTGTCTTTAGTTTATTAGTTTAGTTTATTTATTAGAAAACCAAATAAATATTTGTCTTTCTCTTCTTTCTACTTGCGTATTATCTTTTCTATCTTTTATATCTGCACTTGATAATTTGCATAAGTTCTCTCTAACTTTCGTCAGTCCCTGAGGAACGAATCTTCTTATCATTAAAACTTGCATACGATCTGTAATACTTGCAGTACAGTGTTAGTTTAGGGTGTGTATTTGCACTTATTTATATCATTATTTTATCACACCTTAGGCCACACCACCAATATACATTTAAGATATCAAAATACTTTATTCGGGGTATTTTTGTAATGGTGAATGCATTTATTACGTTTCTTAATATATGTGAAAGTTAAGTGGACAAATTTAGTGGAACGGAGGGAGTAAATCCTAAAACTCCTCATTAGCATAAGAAAGGATAAATGTAATATAGTTAAAGCTAACTAAAAACATTTGCTCACACCAATGTGGGAGTTACTACTAAAAAAACCTTTTCAACTTCTACTTCAAAATCATGAAGCCACCTATGCTTATGGATTACATGAATCGAACACCTGTCGGTTCAGAAGTCCGAGAAAAATGGCCGTGAAAGAATCAACTTTTCTCGATATACTAAAAGAAGTTGGGTTATTTCTTTCTTCCTGAGAAACAAACTGCAATTACCTGAGATACAGCTTGGGAGTAAAACAAGACACCAGATAATTAATTAAGATACCGCAAAATCATCAATAGCGTTATACTACGCAATTCTTGAAAAAATAGAAATGCACATCGATCAAAATCTATCGTCAGCATTTTCAACTATCGTTAACAAAAAGGAGACGACATATGATACCAATCTAAATCTAGAATTACTCAACTAGTCAGAGTCTTGATATTTCTTCTTCAGCCTTAAAGGATAAAGCAAGAGGTACAAAATTTGAATCCTTTCTTTGAATATCGATAATCTTGTTTTGATTAAGTGGAAATATGCGTGAGGAGGCATGTATATTTCCCATGAGATGAGTCATAGTGCGCGAAAGATGGCCCGGACAATCATGTATCAAAATAAAAATTTAAAATAAATAAATAAAATAAAATAAAAATATAATTCTAGAATGATCGCTAAACATAATTAGCTATCAACTAGGTTTACCATCTATATATCATATATAGAATCTGCAGATTTTTAGTCAGGAAGAGGGAAAAAAGAATCCAATTTCTTTTCCTTTTTGGACAGGTTTTTACAAGACATGAACACTCATTTTACATACATTAAGTATCTCAAATTCTCGATTATTATGTGTCAGCAATTCTTCATCGCTTTCAGTAAGATCAATGACAATTTGAGTGAACCCCAACTGGCCAGTAATACGCATAACGTTACACTAAACAACACTTTTCAACACGATCCATACCAATCGTAAGAAGGGAAAAGGGAAACACCTAAATAAGAAGGGAAAATAGCACCATTGGTCCAAGACTCCTAGTTTAATGCAAAATTGCCAAATATGCCCGTGTTTTGCAAAAAGTATCTACCTTTAATACAATATTATAACATGTTTATTTCAAAACAGCATATTATAGATATAAGAATGTCGTTTAGTACCTTTTCTAACCTTCTCGAGTACATTAGCATCACTACTATGGAAACCTATCACATTTTCATTTAAGTCCCCTAATATTTTCAACATTTTCTCACTTAATCCTGAAAGAACCTTGTCTTTTTCGAGTATTTAACCTTCCAAAACCTTAATTTTCTTTCTTTTCTCATTCTCTACCATCAGAAGCATCAAATGCTTCTCTTAGGCTATCTTTTTCTCATCATTCAATTCCACCATTAGCCACTCCATAATGTCAATTTATTTAGAGGTTTGAACTTCTCATTGTTTATAGGGGGTATCGAGCCCCTACTAGTAGTCAAGCTTAATCTAGTAATAAATTCCTTTGTCAAATTTAACCAAAAGAAATTACAGACATTCATTTTCTACTTCATTCAAATACACTTCACTTTACTGAATTCCCATTAGGGTATTTGTATCCATTTACAATGTTGTGCGGCTTGTGCCCAATGATATTACTAACAAATAGCTATACACGTTTCACTAAAGAGATTCACGAGGACTTTTAGCATCTTTACCCAAATTATAACCTGATTTAGCACTTGGTGACCACTTCCTCAAGAAAATGAGGATGTTAGTTAACCAGTTGGGGTAGCTCAACTGGCCAGAGCCTTGATATTTCTTCAGCTCTTAAACGTGTAAAACAAGAGGTACAAGGGATGTTGGTTCAACTGGCCAGAGTCTTGCTATTTCTTCAGCCCTTAAAGGGGGTAAAGCATGAGGTACAGGGTTCGAAACCCCTCCTTGAATATGGGTAACTAATGTCTCCCTTTTTGTTCTAATTATATTCCCTTAAAAGACATCATTTTAGGTGATTATTTGACTTATTTACTAGACTTTTAAGCTTATTTGGTTATATTGCGACTTCTTCCCTTGGATTTATACTATTTGTGTTTTAGAGCTTTTGTGCGTTAATTTGTTTGTTTTTAGTGTAAATTTCTTAGGTTTATGATTTGATGGAGTATCAAGACAAGGAGAAGAAATGGGAATTAAAGTCTTGGATTGAGCGTTAAAGTCAAAGGCGAGAAAAGTTGAATTGAAGAAATGATTTAAAGGGAAGAAAATCTGGAATGCTGTTATAAATCGCTTTTTTTAACGTCTTAGCCACTGATTCAGCCTTGGAGCATAAAGTAAGGATGATAGAGCATCGAGTCAGGGAGATTTAGCAAGTTGAACGGAGTGATTCCGAGTCCGACCGCAAAAGTTACAGCTGTTTTAGTAACAACTACACACCAGTTACGGGATTTCATTTAAGGATTGGGCTTTTATTTTATTTAACCTATTTCCTTCTAAGAGCCAAGCCCAATCCGTTTTTCCCATTATAAATAAGTCTTAGACTTTATTTTTTAACACACAACTCATATTTTACAAGACAGAAGCGCCAGAGAGAAGTTAAAAGCAAAAGGAGAGAAGAAAGCTGAAGTTGGAGAATTCCAATTCTTCCATCAATAGTCAAAATCAATCATTTAATTAGGTTACCCATTTCATTTTTGTAATTGAATATGACTATTTTATCTTTTATTTTAGTTTTTCACCACATTATGAGCTAAACAATTAAGTACTTGAGAATCGTAGTTATTGATTAAACCCTTATTTATTTTAATTGATGTTTTTTTGAATTTGGGTTTATTTGACTTAAATTGAATTGAGTATTTTGTATTGACTATTATCACACGTTAATTACTATTTTTATTCTGTCCAATTAGAAATAGGATTGAGAAATTAGGCTATTCACTTTGGTGGGGAAGTGATCACCTTGACGGGGGCTTAAATACATACCTAGGTAATAGCCGTTGGTATTCGCCAATGACCTTGACAGGCTTGACTAACCAATAGCCAATTGAGTAAGAGACCAAAACCTATTTGAAAGTAGGTATAATCGCCCTGACGGGGTTTATAATACCGTAGGATAGCTCCTAAGACCACCCTGACGGGGGTTAGGAGATTATAGAGTCCCGACTAATACATAAATACCAATTTAGCCCTTAAACGGAAGAATTAATTATATAAATATAGGTATATCCCTTGCGAGACTTAAGTACCACTTCTCATTCTTGCGTCTACTCATCTTTATTTACTTGCATTTATTTTCTTTACGTCTTAGTTATTAAACAAAACCAAACAAACTTTATATCTATTACATTTCAGTACGTGCAATTAATCTACTATTTGATTCACACCTGAGTTGTAACTAATCCGTCTCTGCGAATCAATCCGATTTATCGGTTTATTACTTGGACAACCGTATACTTGCGGTTTGTGAGTCCTCAACTTTAGCACTTTATTTTATAACACACTAGGACCCACCAAGTTTTTGGCATAACCTAGTTCTAATTAACTTGGAAATATGTACGGGGAGATGTGTATAATTCTCCTAGGATTAGCCGTGGTGCGCAAAAACTGGTCCAGACACCCATGATATAGAAAAGAAAAAGAGGAATATTGATCAACATGTCATTATTATATAAATAAAATAGCACTTAACCGGCAAAACATAAAGCATTAAACAAAGTACAAAATATTGCTAATTCATGATAATGATCTGGAATAACAACATATAAATTATATTCCAAGCTAGCTTGGTATTTACACAAAAGACCAAATAATCAAGATCTCAAAAGATTATCATATCACTTTTAACTACTACATTATCCTGCATAAAATAGAAATGTTTATCGTTCAACATTTATTGCTATATTGAACTGTTGTAATCACAAGATTTATATTTAGAGGGTGTATTTAATTGAAAATCTATTGAATTTTTTTGAACTTTATAATATTTATAAACTTTACAGATTTCATGAATTGTTTTAAATCCAAACAGTTTCTGACAGATTCTTTTTTATTCCAAGCATTTCCATCTCCAATTTCAACATACCTTCATTATTCATTAAAAACGTTTCCACCTGATCCAACATTCGTGATCCTGAAAGGAGAGAAACACAAACTTATTTAGTTGTCACGGTTATAGATTAAAGAAATAGAACGGTGTAGTTGAAGAATACAAAGTGAAGCACGGATATTTGCATATTCAAATGAGTCTTGGATGGAATAAGACAAGTAATAGAGTAATGTGTAAAGGCATGTACATATATAAATCTTAAAGACATAAAGACAGCGTAATTTGTAATATATAGCCTCGCGGTAAAGTTGTTGGCTAATGAGCGCTAGGTAAATCTATTTTGACGAACTACAAACTGCACTATAAAAAAAAGTACACCGAAGCCTCCAAAGAAATAAATAAATAAATAAATAAATTATAATTTTTAGACATATTTTAAAGATTAAATTGTATTATTTTTATATGTATGTTACGGATATGACTGAATTCACTTGAAAATATAAATAGATTTAAAAAATCAAAATCAAAATAAATAATTATTTAATAGAAGTTCGTCAAATAAGCAGATTAATATCACTAATTTTTTTAATTAATGTTTATTTCGTAAATTATATTCTTAAATATTTATATATGATTTGTTTGGTTAAAACGTGATAACTTTCTTTTTATTATATTATAAAAACTCCACTTTCTTTTTTTGCGTTAGGTACCCAAAACGCTCAAGTATGGCCTAGGCATACAGATTATGAAAATGACTAAAATTTCACTATCTATAACTTTGCAAAAGTAACAATATTATTTTATGATGTTTTTTAGGAAGAAATCAATCACTAATTTTTATAATTTATCTTTGTTTTTTAACCTACATAGAATTATATATGGTAGGATGAACTTTTGAAGTGAGGAAAAGTAGAAAAAAAAATGGATTTGGGACGACCGTCCAAATTCTTTTCTTTTTCGCAACTTTAGGCTTGAGGGGTGATTTTTTTAATATATGGGTATCCGGGCCAGCTTGCGCGCACCACGACTATTCACATAAGAAATATACACGCCTCCTCATGCATATTCCCACTTAATTAGAACTAGGTTACCCATGTTCATGGAGGGAACTCGAACCTTGCATCTCTTGCTTTACCTTATTTAAGGGCTCAAGAAATAATAAAGTTGGGGGGATTCGAACCCTATTTAAAAAGGTGATTTGTTTGGCTGAGAGAGGTGTATGGGTAGGAATGGAAGTGTATATCTCTTAAAGATTTTTTGTTAATTTTTTTATTGGTCATTCAACCACTGTGTTCTTAGGGACGGCCTCTGTCCTAAATTTATCCCTGCTTAGAATGTTTATGCAAGAATTTTCTAATTAAACTTAAATACTAATATTTCTTCTAAAATTGGTTTATAAAAAATCATTCTCTTAATTATTGTAGGTTTTTTACCACAATACACTAAAATATCCTGATATAAAAAATAATAAAACAAAACAATTATTTATTTTATCACTATCAACATTGATGAACGGTGGTCAACTCTGACGAGTTTTTGAAAAAAAAATGGGCGACCGTCAGTAATCTCCAGCAACGATCGGCGATCAACTCTGGTGAGATTTTTATGAATAAAAATTTATCACCGTGATTTTTCTTTTAATTTCTCTGTTTTTTATTATTCCAGCCTTGAGAAATTCTAGCGAATAGCTGTACTATAGTTCCGATACAACTTTTCCGGGGCTGGAAAAATTAAAAAATTAGAAAATCGCATCGATATATTTTTATCCGGTAATTGTAAAAAAGTATAAAAATCGCTGGAGTTGACCACTGACTACCAGAGTTGACCGTCATTGAGTGTCGAAATTGACTGTTTAGTAATGGTGATGATGATTAAATAAATAATTAATATTATATTTATAATATACTAAGGGTGAATTCCCTATAGGGTCTTGGAGACCATCTTAGTGCCCTAAAAGTAACCTTCCAATCCTCTCTCTTCCAAAGAAACCTCTTAGATGCCCATTGTCATGATTACCCTTATAGTGTATATAAGACAAAAAATAGTTTTCTCTCTCTAATCCATTACCATTTTTATCTCTTCTCCATTATCATTAATCTCTCTCCTCCTTTATCATTTTTTCTCTCTGCTCCTTTATTAAGTATCCATAATTTCCAGCTCCGACCACAACCACCGACCACCGCCGTAAAAAATATTGAGAATGGAGTATTGAGTATGGAAAAAGTTACCGAGTATGGAATACTGAGTATGGAAAAAGTTATTGAGTATGGAGTACTGAGTATGGAAAAAGTTACTGAGTATCAGAAAAAGTGCTGAGTATCGGAAAATGTTACTAAGTATTCAAATTGTTTTATTGAGTCACTTTACTGAGTATGCTCAGTAACTTTACTGAGTATTCTCGTATTCTCAGTAATTTTACTAAGTATCGGAAAAAAGTTGACGAGTATCATTATTTTCTTAATTTGTATTATTTAACTTTAGTGATAATTCTTAATTATCACAACAAAAATGAAAAAAGAAATTATAGCTATTGATTAAGTCAATGAATGAAAAATAAAAAAGAAAATTAAGCTCATCTAAAAGCTTAAAGCTTAAGGATAATCTTTTGCAGGTCAAGAAAAACTACATTATCAGAACCCTAGATTCTCGATAATCCACTTCCAGCTGTAATGGATGATGTCATCGATGACATGAACCAAGCAAATCTCATGCTCGACGCAAATTTCGATATAGTTGGAGATAAAAATAACAAAGATACTAATATAAACATATATATGTCATCATATGCACCCCTTCCTATTTCATTCATCAAATCGAATGATCAAAAACTTATTAAATCTGCACAACGACTCATCTTGGCCGGGTTGTGAACTACCTAAAGAATTAGGAGGCCCTGATTGTACCCTTTTTTTACAGTGGAAGTAACAAGTGTGCAAACACTAATCACCTAAAATATTTAAAGAAATGGGTATGAATTTAACTACCCAACTATAAAAAACCCTAATCAAGAGATCATCTTCACGGAGGTTATGATTCACGGAGCAGAAACTCATCTTCACGGAGTTTGTTTGCGTGGGTTGTGAAGGAACAGAGGCGAGTTGAAAGAAGTTGGGAAATGAGGTTTGCTGCTCAGTGGGCCTGGGCTCGAATGGGAAGAAGGAGGTGGAATCTTGTTGTGTGGTGGGGGATCAGAGTGAATGGAGGTTAGCGGTGAGTCGTGGAGGTCTTCTCGAACGGAGGTGAAGATGTGCGGTGGCCGGTAGTTTTCATGAAGTTTTCATGGAGAAAATAGAGAGAGAAAGTGATGTTAATGGAGAAGATAAAAAAGAGGAGAGGGTTCTAAATATTTCTGAATAAAATTAGTATATAGGAAATAAAAAACAAAAGTGGGCAAAAGGTAATTGAAATTTTGGCCTATAGTGTTAAAATTTGTCTGTGGAATTTAGTAAGAAGAGAAGGTGAGTGAGGTCTTGTTGGGTCTTAGAGGAATGTCTTCAAGACCCTTTGGGTAATTTCCTCATATATTAATTATAATAAAATTAATAAAAATAAGGTATTTTAGTAAAGAAAACAGTAATGACCTAAATTTAGAAGAAAGATTACAAATGAGATCTCTAGTAATAATTAAAATAATGCTTAGCCTAATTCTAGAAGAAATATTAGCTTCTAGGCTTAATTTTGGAATTATCCCGTACCAAATACCCCCTATGTGGTATGACAAAAGGTAAAAAAAACCTTTGATTTTCCAAATGGTGACAACTCATTCCTTCAATTGCCTAATCACTATGGCTCATATCATAAATCGTAACAAATAATAGCAATACCAAAAGAAGGGGGTGGGTATTCGGCATTTTAGCTTTAGAGAATTATCATGCACAAACATCTCAACTAGGTAATCGATAATTATCTGTATCGCTAGTAAATTTTAAGTCTTGAATTTCCATAATCGTTTGGTCATTTTGAATAGATTTTCCTTTCTCATAAAGATCAAACACAAAAAAGAATGTAAATGTAGAAGATATTATAACCTTTGCAGAGTGGATAGGTATACTATGGAACCCACAATAGTTGAAAACAATGCTTAGACATTGTGAAGATATACGAGGAGGAATAACCGATGGGTCTCGGATCTCAACCTAACTGTCACTCATGAACAAGCAACGGGACAAACCGTGCTACACTTTGCTTAAATTATCACAATGAACCATCTACATTATATGAAGAAAAAGACATTAGAATCTATTTTTGTATGGGAATTTTGAAGAAACAACAAATAAGGCGTTCTTCTGATGTGCATAAAATGATAGAAATTGCAAGGTCGAGTTTTATATGAAGTTTTTGAAAAGTCCTTTATGGGTGTTTATGTTTGATTTTATAAGTAAACAAGGATACTTGTCACGAATTGGAGTACCATAGGAATTGAGTAGCCGCGACTAAGAAAATTGTAAAAGAAAATAAAACCGTGTAGGATTTGACTAACATTGATTGTCAAAGTTGACTAACCAACAACACTAATTAACGAAAATAGTGATGATTGTAATATAAATAAATAATTAATAACTAATAATATCTAATAATAATAATAATAAATTAAAGGGGCAATGCCTAATTAATTACACGGAGAGTGTAAAAATTCCCAATTAATAACAATTTCAACTTAATTCATACTTAAGCACAAAAAAATGGAAGATTACAAAAATACCCATAGGCAATTAATTAATTATTTTAATTATAATATTATTTATTTATTTTCATTTTTATTTTTTTAATTCTTTTTTCAATTTTTTTAGATTTTTTTAATTTTTTTTTCGAATTATTTTATGAATTTTTTTTTTGGAATTCTTTTTTGGAATTTTTTTCCCAAATTTTTTTTTTCGAAAATTATTTTCCCCTGGAATTTTTTTTATGTGTTCCATGAACACACAATTCTGAGATTTGTGTGTTGCAGGAACGCACAAAATTGGAATAACCAAAATCAAGTTTTTTGTATTCCAAGAATACACAAATTTGAGTTTTATGTGTTCCACGAATACACAAATCTGAGATTTGTGTGTTGTAGTAATACACAATTTTACGAATACACAAAATTGGAACAAACAAAATCAAGTTTTGTAAATTTGATTTATATATGTTCCATGAATACACAAATCAGAGACTTGTGTGTTCAGGAATGCACAACCCTAAGACTTGTGTGTTCAAGGCATAAATCAGAGACTTATGTGTTCCAGGCACAAATCAGAGACTTGTGTGTTCCAGGAACGCACAAATCAGAGACTTGTGTGTTCCAGGAACACACAAATATGAGATTTGTGTGTTCCAGGAATACACAGAATTGGAACAAACAAAATCAAGTTTTGTGTATTCTAGTAATACATAAATTCAATTTTTATGTGTTCTATGATTACACAAATTTGAGATTTCTGTGTTCCATGAATACACAAATCTTATATTTGTGCGTTCTAAGAATACACAATTTTGAGACTTGTGTGTTCCAGGAATACACAGAATTGGAATAACACAAAATCCTAAAACATAAACACAAAAATAACAAAAAAGTTTTGGACAAAAAGATAATATATCAAGATAGTTAAAGACGAATAAAAATAAGGTATATGCGATTAATAAATATAAAAAAACAATTTTGTTAAAAAAGAGAATCCTTTAGATTGATCTTATGACTTTGTGTGTTACAGGAACACATAAATCTATATTTGTGTGTTATAGCAACACATAACCCGAAATTTCGATTTTTTTTTTAAAATTTTCGGGAAAAAGAATTTCGGGAAAAAGAATTTCGGAAAAAAAAATTCTGAAAAAAAAAATTTGGAAAAAAAAAATTTAAAAAAAAATTGAAAAAAAATTTAAAAGAAATTCGAAAAATAAAATCTGAAAAAAAAAACTTTAAAAATAAAAAAAATTACATAAGAGTAACATTGGAAGGTCAATATGACAATGTGTTCAACTGGGAATTAAGTTAAAAATTTGTGAGTAAGTAGGAAGTAATTTCCTCCTTCTTTTTTTTGAAAATGAAACGTGAGAAAGTGTAATTAATTGATAATTATCTCTAAATTAAATTATAGAAACAGATACTGAAAATATAAAATAAGATATTATAATATTTAAGGAAAAAAGATGCTTAGTTTGGTATTTAATAAAATCCAATAATCTCCTTCCAAAAAGATTATGAAGTTTAAAGAAAAGGTTAATAACCCCATTCTCTAAGTATTGTGTCGCTAATAAATTCAATCCCTATGATATTAAAAATTGTGTCTCATATAAATTAAATCCTTAGGAAACATCTTAATTTGTCTTTGAAAGTAGGTTTAATTATAACTTGTAAAGTTAGCCTAGTTAGATGTATCTCAAATTAGTTTATAGATTTGTATGTTTATCTTTTAAGACAAAATAATTTTTTTAACCCCATTAACTTTAGAATCTAGATATTATAAGTTTTTAGTATTTTTAATCAATTATTATTAACAAAGAAAAAGACAATTACCATATCTACTATAAAAAAAATATAATATTATCCTTAAAAGTCATGTCTAATATAAAAGACATAATTGAGAATAATACCCTTGAATTTTGTCCATCTTACTACATTTCCTATCAAAAAATTCGTAACTAAATTTTTCCGCTAAAATTTTCCTACTAAAAAAATTCACGTCACAATTTTTTTCTACCAAAATTTGATGTTGTTATTTGGTACGAAAATCTCACCAAATTATATTTGAGGGCTTATGTTGTTTGATAGACAAATCTCATGTAATTATATCTTGGTTTTTTTTTATATTTTCCACCAAAGTAATTTTGGGTTTATACATTAGAGTTTATGTTGTTTGGTAAACGAATCCCACCAAACTACAATTAAGGGTTTATATTGTTGTTTGTTGGAATAAATTCTACCAAAATACTTTTGGTTAATGTTATTTGGTAGGAAAATCCACTAAAAAATTATAATTTGTTTCCGAAACCTTGTTGTAATTAGTGGAGTGTAAGTCATTTCCTTGTTTATATCGCCTTGTCTCTTTATTCTAGACGCCCAAATATGAAATAAAGATGCATAACAACTAAAGATGCATAAAACATATTACCAAGATCAAATGTGAAATAAAGACATCACACATACAGTTGCAATATCAATAAAAGATAAAAACAATATCCTAAAAGACATAAAACATTCATAAAACACCCGATAAAACACTATCATCTATTACATTACAAAACGTACTAGCTCTCTAAACAAGGAATAGAAGAAAGTACATCCAATAAAACTATAACACAGCAATATCAGCATCCTCCTTGTGAGTTTGACTTAGCAACATCCTTTCCTATCTTTAAATATGACATGGGCATGTGTAAATGACTTGCATGAAGAATATTCCCATCCGAGAAAGATACCTTAACTAGTAACCTAAACATACAAATACATCAAATTAAACTACTAAATTCTATTTTACGTCATTACTTTGTGTGTGTGTGTGTGTTCATCCATATTGAGTAACACTAAATGATGTCACTTACACTTGTAAGAAGAAACCCTAAAGTACTACCAATACCAACCCCTAAATATTATATTACCTAATATTATAAAAAACTGAAATTTACCTCTCAATATCATCGTTTTTGGGTTGACCCTTACGCCCCACATTATGATGTTGATCAGATTCCAGCTCACGACCATCAGTGGGTTACCTATTTGTGGCATAAAATGCCCCAAGAATCTGCATAAATATTAAAATATAAGTAATATGAATATAATATAATCTTATTAAATTTTACTTACACATTAATAGCATTTTGTTTCTCAACGTCTAACTACGCGTTACTTTAGTAACACTGAATAGTCATAAAGAATTCCTGGGACTGTATAATAGCTCTCCATTGTCCTCTTCTTGCAGAGAAAATCTACATCGAAGATTTGAAATGTGATTAAATAAGAAGTTAAATAAAATAAAACAATACATTTATATATTAGGTAACTCACTTTATTATGAGCAGCTGAACCACCATATTGATAAGCAAGTGTATCACCCATTCTTTCGTAAAGGTGCATTAATTCATCAGCTACAGGGTCATCAAGATCTAGTCTTGCCGTCTCTATAACACCCAGTGCATGTAGCTGATTTCCCAATGCAGCTAAGCCATAAGCATACTGAGCTACGTTAGTTTGATCTAAGCAATCAATACAGTTTGTTCTTAAAATTCCACTTTGAAACATTTATGGCTTCTCAAGCACATATGGATTCTCAATTTCATCATTGCTTTGTATTGAAGAAGGTGATTCACTTGTAGCGCCATCTCTAATGAATGAATTTTATGGATCAGATTAACTTATAGGCTTATGATAAGAAAAGGTTTTTGAAAAATCGTGAAATAAAATCACTTACTCATGATATTGAAAAATTCAAAAATCCATCAAATGTTACACTTGGTGTTAATTAAAAAATGTTAAAACTTTCCATATGAATTATTAATATTCAAACAAACCAGATTACAATGAATTAAATACTTAAACCCACTAAAGAATTAGCACGGGAGCTAATTTTACTGACTATTAGTTTGATACTTCATTTATTAGATTTTCAATAGATGAACACCACTTTATTTATTATATTATACCCTTCAAAAAATTCAATCTTATTTCATGAATCTCTAACACTTATTTTCTAACTAATTATTAAAATTAAACACTTTTATGGGCAATCACAGAATGTACAATCTTGAATTAAAAAACAAAAAAAAAATTGAAAAGAAAAAATTAAAAAATAAATTGAAAAGGAAAAACAGAATTGAGAATAAAAATGAATTAACCTTACTAATGATACATTATAATCCAATTGTTGGAAAACATCAATCAGTTGGGGGTGGTGTCGGTGTTATGGCGGCAGAGTCAAGACTGGGTGAGGTGGAAGCGTCGGGGCGGAACGGGGAGGTTATTCAGAGAAAGAAGAAAAATAAAAATAGTTCATTATATAAAATTAACGTTAAGGGTATATTGATATAATAATTTTTTATAATTTTTATAAATAATTTAAAACTAGACGTACTATGATTTTGAGGTTGTATATGGTAAATATTCATAAGAAATATATAAAATTAACTTAGATAAATTAGAATACTAAATAATAACTTAAAAATCAGAAAATATAATAATCCTATAAATAAAAAAATTATTAAATAAAATAAAAATTTACATTTAGTATTTTACATTACAAAAATTCCTCGTTTGGAATCGCTTATTTAAAAAAAATAGAATCGCTTATTTTAATTTTTTTAAATTTTTTTTAAAAGTACTCTAAATCTATAAAATACTTTGAGAAAAGAACCGAATATGTTATCGAAAGTGTTTTTAGATTTAAAAAAATATTTTCTAATATTTTTAAAAAGTATTCCTTTTTTTTACTTAATTTTTTTTATTCAGTTAAAAATACTTTTAACTTTAAAATAAACAATCTCAAACGGACTCTAAAACTATTAAAAAGTTAACACGTGAAAACAATCTTAATTCAACTTTATAATTTTAGCACACATTAAAAAATGTATCATCTTATAAACGATAGTTATGTATCTAACCTTTTTTCATTATTTTGTTGTCTTTTGTTGAAATGACATGGTCAACGACCTTTTTCCTCTAGAGATTTGGATTCATTGCATATAAATTACCTGTGAATAGTTAAGACAAATTAGATGATTCGATTGGATAGTTTAACATCAAATCATTTAAATCATTTGTACAGGATCAGAGACTGGTCCAAAGGGAGTTATGAAAGTTGCAATCCCATTGATCTGGGATGTAAAAAAATATAAAAAGAGTAAACAACAATTTAACCTTCCTCGAATTTACATATTTAAAATTATAAACCTATAAATATTATATTAGTTTATTTTTTTTAACTAAATATACACTTAATAAACAAGTTTATAGATAAAATTACTAAAATAAAATATTAAAATAACGAATGATGTATAAATATTAGGGTCAATGACCCAAAAAATCAAAATAATATTATACTTGCCCCAAAGAATCATCAATTAAGTTACTATTATAAGATTACATGTTTACCCGTCAAGGACGATTCCCGTCAAGGACGATTCCCATCAAGGACGATTCCCGTCAAGGACGATTCCCATCAAGGACGATTCCCGTCAAGGACGATTCCCGTCAAGGACGATGCCCATCAAGGACAAAATTTAGTTAATGATATTGGGAAGAAATTTTGTCATTGATGTTATTGGGCTGAAAATAATATTATTTTGATTTTTTGGGTCATTTTCCCTAAATATTATATTATTAAATTAGAATAACCTATATATAAATAATTAAGAAATGATAATAAAATAAAGAATTATTTTTGTCTAACTTGCACAAAAACAGATCTATGATGACATTGATCCCAAATATGTTTTAAAAAATAATTTATAAATATTTAAATAGTAATTTATAAATATTTATAAATAATTTATAAATATTTATAAATAATTTATAAATATTTAAAAATAATTTAGAATTTTAGATTAACCTAAAAAGGCCTATCCAAGTGCCTCTAAACGTTTGCAATCGTTAGACAAGGATTGGGGTATGAGGGTAAGTCTATATTAGTCTTTATTACAGTCTCTATATAGTCTAGGGGTGGAAATCGGAAGGAACAGATTAGAAAAAGGGTATTTCGGAAAAATTTCAATTTTTTTCGTAATAGACTTTTTTTATTCCAATTCCTATCCAATTTTTCGGAATTGGGAAAAACAATTCCTAATTCGGAATTTACTGGAAATTCGGAAATTTCTGCACGGAAATTTTGGAACTTTTCCTTCGGAAAATTCGGAAATTTGGTTGGGATTTCGAAACATTTGGTTCGAAAATTACGGAACTAAGTGTTATAAATCGGAACAGTAGTTTAAAACTTACACGAAGAGTAACCGTAGTACAAAACAAAACTTTTAAAACTTACACGAAGAGTAAAAGTAGTTAAAAACTAAATATAAAATTTACATGAAGTAACAAAATAACAGTAGTTAAAAAAACAATGCTAAACCACTATTACTTTTCCAATTACATGAAAAAACAAATATTGCAACCATGTCTTAGAAAATAATCCTGCAATATTACATGTTTCAAGGACCAAAGAAACATGCCATTGATTTTCATGTTTCAAATACTCCATGCAATATTATTATGAAATTTAATTTATAATTTGGTAATATAATTCGAAAATAAAATTGGATCGGAAATATAATTCGGAAATAAAATTGGATCGGAAATATAATTCGGAAATAAAATCGGATCGGAAAATCCGGAAATGTCGGAAATTTATATGTAGTTCCAATTCCGATCCGATTTTTCTAAAAAAATCGGAAATCGAATTTTCGGAACCTTTAAAATTTGTTCCGAAGTCGGAATTTTCGGATCGGAAAAGTCGAAAATTGGAAATTTCAGATCCGATTTCCACCCCTAATTTAGTCTCTGTGAGGCTCCCAAGTCCTAGATCCTTGCCTAACGATTGAAATACCCAGATCTAAAAACTTAATTTTATCATTAAAAATACAAAATCAGAAGAGGAACAAAATACATAAAAAAAACCACATATGTTAACAAATCAACAGATGTTATTCCTTACCTTAATCTTCTAATTGGTTGGGAATGGCAGTGGATTTGTTAAAACTACGTTAGATCAATAAATTTAAGGATGATCGTGGTGGTGAACTTTCTAAAATTGTTGTTTTGGTGGTGGGTGTGAACAAAATTTGGCTATGATACAATATTTGAGGGTTAATTGTGCGAATTGTGTTTGAGATTTTGAAGAAATGGGTAGTTGGCTATGATTCAGTGAGAAAAATAGAATTTGTGTGGTTATGATGAATGTCTAGGTAAAATGAGATGAAGGCGACAATATTTAAGTTATATTTATATTAGGAGATAGTTTTAGGTTAAGCTCATATTATATCATATTTGTTTTATATTAATATTCTGGTAATTCTATTAGGACAAATATTTCAAACAACCCTTTATTTTTTGCCTCAAGTTAAAATTGCCCAATTCTGTTTTCGTAAATGAACCTTTTAACTGTCTTTTTGTATTAACTAGTCAACATTAGTCTTTTCACCATTTTTTGTTTGATTGATAGTTAGTGAAGATACGTTGGTTGTTGAGTTAATTATTTTGTCCAAACAACCAAAGATAAGTAGTAAAAAGTCATTTGAAACTTATTTTTAACATTTACTTATTTTTTTTCATTTAATAATATTATTCTTCCTTCACACTACTACTAATACCACATTCTTCATCATTATCTGGTCACTGCCACTATAACTAGAATCGATTCGAACACCAAATTATGGAAGCAATGCGACTAAAAGAACAAACATGTACTTAAAGAATTATTTTTTATTTTTTAAACATTGTGCAAAGTAGAGATATTCTTATTAATAGGGTTATTTGTTTAGTTTTAATTTACTTAATTATTATATAAATTTGTATATAAATTTTTAATAAATTCATGTTTTTGAGAATATTTGTTGGATTATTTTTTATTGACAAAACCAATGAAAGAGTTTGAAAAGTTTGAAGATGACCGATGCAAGGAGTTTTACACATATAATAAGGGAGATACACCCCTGGTTGTCAACGATATGGTTGATAACAACTTATTTTTGGATGAGGTGCCACCATTGATGAGGTTAAATATTCTTTGATTAGCCAGTGACTAATATTTTAGCTTACTTTGGTACTCCGCATCTTTTAACAACCATCATCAGCCCCTAATCCAACATAGTAGTCAAAAGTCCGACTACAACATAAAGAACATGAATTTGGTCACTTCAATCATCTATCAAAATCTACCCTCGGTCATGCCGAGTTCATAGGGTGGTGGGTCTCGTCCCTATCTACTAGACAAGCAATCACGCGACGCTGATTGCAGAAGATAAGAATCAAGAATAAAAAAAATAAACTCCGCCAGAAGAAGATAATGATAAATCTCTACTCTTGTGTTGCTTGATCAAATCATATGGATAGATGGTTAAACATTCTATATCAGTTTTTTTGCATAGAGAAAAGATAAAAACCATCTATGCCCTAACGAAGCATATATTTCTTGGTTCACTAGAAAATTCGTGATTCCCCTCGTCAAATGTTTTCCAGCTAGAACCATCGCCTGGATGACGCAACACATCTTTATCTGTACTCTTTCCGATATGGTGCTGAATCATATCTTTGGCGGTGTGCCTCGAAGCATACATTCTCTACAACCTAGGCGCAATCGGAAAATAACGGCGTTTCTTATGTGGCACTTTTCCCTTCTTCGAGTCCCACCTTGATTCTCCACAAACTGGAAATTTCTCAAGATTTTAATTCTCTTTATAAAGCAAAAAACACAATCATTCAAACACATATCGATCGTGATGTATCCCATGCCCTTTTGGCAAAACACGAGCCAAAAATTATATAAGTTTGGTAAAAGAGGTGTTTGTCTACATGTTCTTCACTTTCACATGCATTAGCTTGGCTATGAAATCCAAGTAAATCGTCTTAGTAGAACCATGGTACAAATATGTCTCAATTTTCTTGAAAATTCATCGAAACACCCACGACCTTGTCGATTAAGATTCTCTTCACCCATCTCGGTGTCACTTAAGTGTCCACCAACTTCAATAGTGGGTCTCAAATCATCCAAAACATTAAACATTTCATTATCTACAATTGGTTTATTCACGAGAATTACTACTTCTTTCCCGTGTTTTGTCCAAACCTCATACAATGACCAAAACCCCCATTTAAACAGATGCCCTCTAACCTAGTCAATTGGATATCTTCAATTATTGAAACAATGATCACACGGACAAAATTGTTTACCACTTGAATTTAATTGTTCTTTTGAAAAATTCATAAATTCGATTATACCTGAGATATATTCTCTCGTAACAAAATCATTTGATTTAATCCAACTATTTTCCATAACCGGGTCCATTATCTAAATTAGATTAAACGAATTATTATTATTATAACCAAATAAAATAATTAAACAAAATTAAAAAATAATTATTATATCACAAAAATTTACATTATATCACTTAAAAAAATACGAAATGCTACACATTGCATTTAACTAATCAAACATACAACAACATATAATTTAAACAAAAAAAAAGATTAAAATTTAGAAAATACCAAATATTTGGAGAATTTGATGGATATTTTAAATTGAAAGTAGGACACACCGTCTAAGAGTAGTGGAGCCCAAAAATTATTTTCGGATTAGGAAAAATATTAGGAGAATTTTAGTGGGGGGTTTTAAGGTTTTTTGGGGTTTAATTTTGCATTAATGGAGTTTTGCTTGCTAGTGGTATTAAATTCAGTAGTTTTTTAGTTAGGATTTTTTTTCATCGCGAAATATCCATATCAGTGACGACTTCAGCGTCCTCGCGAAAGATACTTATACTTGCGGCGACATTTTTCTTTTTTAATTAGTTTCTTCTGCCCGTTTGATCGACAATTTATAGGCGAGAATTTTTGTTCTCAGGAATGAACTTTCTCGCTAAAGAATCTGTCTTTCGCGACGACATAGATATCCTCGCGAAAGCATTTCTCACGAAAAACACGATGCGTAGTAGTGAATTCAACAGGTACAAAGTTCTAAAAATTATTCACCTCTACACTTCCTTATATTGGGGAGAATAAGCTAATTTATTTACATCCCTGACCCTTGGTAACAACTTATTTGAAAGGTTTTGTATATTGTATGCCATGTTAATTCACCTCGAGTTTTGTTAACTTTGATTTTAAAGATCGGTTTAAACAACATCTAAACGTTAGAAAAAAATCTATTTTCTAGAAATGGTTTAAACAAAATTTAGGCGGTCTCCAGACATTTCTAGGCAAACTCACACAACCACCTAGTCGGCCTCGAAGTTACTAAAATAAAATTTTAGTTACTAAAATTTAAAAATTTCTATTTTCTAACACAAAAAACTGTATAAACGAATTTAAAAATTATATAAACTTAAAAAAATATTCAAATATAAATGATTATCATTCACTTTGATTATATAAATTATTTATTTAAAAAATAATATATAATTTTGTGAATTTTTTTAAATGTATTTTCGTATTTTTGTAATATATTACGTGAATTCAAAAATAAATATTTAATAATATATAACATTTATAAATAAAATTTAAAAATGTTTAGGATGCTCCGCTTAAGAGACTCCACCTAGTATCCTAGATGTTCGAAGGTGGTCGATCACCCATCTAATGCTATCAGTTTTTAGAACATTACTTAATCAATCCAGATATAGTTACCTCTTATATATATACTATTCATTTTAAAACCGACCATGCGATTCAAAAAAATTGAATTTTTTCAACCTCGATTTGTAATATTATTAATAAAATTTACTTTGAGCCAAGTCTTGTTCACATAACTTTTTGTAAGTTAGTAAAGATAGGAATAGAGTAGAATTGGATAGCTAGTTATAAGTTAGATGGCAAAATGATTGGCACATATTTGTACACATGCTCCCAAATTGGCAATCTGTTTTAGCTAAGTCTTGCCTTTTGGGATTGGTTAATATTTGAAAGAACTTTTTATTTATTAATTAATAGAATTTAAAAAAAAAATCCAATAATTAGCTATAAAGTTATATCAAACTTGGTCAGGGCTCTATTTTTCATCCATGAGCTTCAAGGTTCGAAACCCTCTCAGAACACGGGCAACCTAGTTCTGACTTGTCTAGAGGTATGGTTGGGGAGGCAGTCATATCCCTTTGTAATTAGTCAAGCATAAACTCAGAACCCACGTATTAAAAGAAAAAGTTACATCAAAATTCCATAAATAAATGAAAAAGATAAACATAATAAACATCCCATAAATTTTATGAAAAATTCTTATACTCCGTCCAACACCACACCACTCAATCCACTCTCATAACCACTCACTTTTATCTTTTTCAACCCTGATGCTTATCTTTAGGGGTGAGCATGGATCGGTTTGTCTCGGTTTTTTGTCAAAACCAGAACCAAACCGAAGTATTCGGTTTTTTATAATTTAAAAACCAAACCGGACGGTTCGCATTTGGTTACACATTCGGTTTTTGATTTTGTAGTGGTTCGGTTCGGTTTGAAATTTGGTTTGCTTCGAATTTGAACGTTTGGCCAAAAATATTTGTCAACCTATCTCTTAAAATACATTGTCCAATAACGACTAATATTCTAATACGATTATAACAGTATTACATAAGTTGTGTATTAATATATCAATTAAATAAAAAAATATAATTTAACAACAATCATCTTAATTTACAATACTAAATATTTTTATATAATTATAACTACGGATTTGGATCCTCTCCTAACTAGCTTCTATACTAACTATCCTAACAACCAATCATAATTAAGAAAATTATATTTTATTATATTTATTTATAATTAATTTTTTAATTCCTAAAATACTACACAATTTACATCTATTATAAAACTCCTATTATAATCTTTTAACTGATTTACCAACCATTTATAATATATTTTCAAATCTTATTGTTTATAATCTTAACAGCAATGATATAATTGGTTGTTAGGATAGTTAGTATAGAAGCTAGTTAGGAGAGAATCCAAATCTATATCTCGTAGTTATCATAAAAAATTAAAATACAGAAACAAAATTACTACTTGAATTCTCTTAAAAATGGATAAGTTACTTTATTTTTAAATTTAAATATCTTTACTCTCTTCATTTTAAAAGTTGCTATTATTATTAAACATAATTATCAATAAAAAAATATTATTATAGAAAATTAAGATACTTTTTTATTTTTATACTATTTATATTAATAATCAAATATTATAATTTATATTTCAAATAAATATTTAAAATATTAAGATATTTTATGAATGATATTTAGTAATCAGAAAAAATAACTATAACAACTTTTTAAAAATAAAGAAAATATTTAAATGCTGATAAATTTCTTCCTCAAAGAAATTCTTATAATTTACATAAAAAGTCAAAGTTTTATATTCATTTAAAATATTTTAAAAAATCTATCAGAATAAAAAAAAAAGTAAAAATTACACTACAAAACAAAAATATTGACTAAAAGAATGTCATAATTTTCAACTAGCTAAAATAATTTTAGAAAAGACCTTTTAAAAAATACTTTAATTAATTTCAAGTAAATAAATAAAAGTATATACATCAGTGTTCTAAAACAAGGCCGCCTAGCCGACTAGGCGCTCCGCTTAGATGTTCCAAGGTGCGATCCGTCTAGAATTTCTCTCGAAGGTGGCTCGAAGGTTCGTCTACGCATAATCTAATTAATAAACTACCCAATCAGATTAATGGGTTGCCTAACGTGAACACTACCTAGCATGCTAGCCCATAAATAAGTAATTCAATCTAATCCAACCAAACACATAAGAAAAATATAAAGAAAAACTACTTAGGTTAGAGTTTGAACGCGCGAGAAAATTAAGAAGGTAGGATTTTTTAAATGTCAAGTCTAGAATTCTTAAATTTGACATTTTTTGTTGAATAATAATGAACTATTATTATTTTATTATAAGATATATGATATTTATGTTAAATTGATTTACTTTAAATATATTAAGATGTAAATGTTATTCAGATCATTATATTAGTCATATATATTTAATATAAATTAATAGAAAATCCGCCTAGGCAAAGACCGCCTAAATTCCGACTAATAGGCCGCCTAACCATCTAGGCGCTCGAAGGTGGTCGACTGCCCTAGTACCGCCTAGCGCCTTTTAGAACCATGATATACATTCGCCTTAATTTTTATAATGAACCCCATAAAATTTGGATATTCTTAAAATACAAGTTAGAAAAGCTTAAAAATCTTTCAATCACTTTGTAGTTTTTAGAAGGTACACATCATAATTACTTTACATTAAAGAATAAATATATCCTTATATATACATATATACACGAAATTAACATCATATAATTAATTTTAAGAATTTTTACGTTTTACCTTCATGAGTTATTGGTTTATTAAAGTACGTTTACCTTTGTAGTTTCGAACTCTTAGCCTTCCCCCTGACTTTCTTTTGACTATATATATATATATATATTCTGTAAATGATAAGTCATTGTTTTGGGAACATAATCCAAACATACACATACTTAGGATTTTTCAATCTCCTCCACTAAAATCTCATGTGACTCTTATAGGTGAGAGCATAAACATGTACAGTCTCTTTGAAATCACTACAAAGAAAACCGTTAGTTTTATCACCAATACCAATAGATCGGGTGTACAATCTACACTCACGAAGCATATTTTAGTTCATCTGGGGTGATTGGGCCATAATAAGAGTGTTCACCTCTAAAGTCACAATGGTTATAAATATTTTTGGGAATACGACTAGTAGCCTCACTACTTGGATTAAGGTAAAGGTCATGGAAAAAGACATGGGTATGGTTGTGGATATCATTCACACCTGAGTCCATTCCCCATTGTCTTTTAGAAGTTAGATGATCTTGTTAAAGGCTCATAAATCTTTGTAGACAAGTGGAAGAACTTGAAATTTCTATCACCAAGCTTAAGAAATGAACTTTTGCCCTAGTTACCCGATAGTTATCTTTAATAAACTAGAGTGCACCAATATCCTTATATATAGAATTCATATATTAAGCTTGAGAAGTGCAGAGCACTAAGGAATTTTCTTGCATCAAGGATTCAAATTTTTTAATGATGGGATTGATCAAAATTACATTGTTTTTGACATTGTCTTTATTCCCATTTAAGAATAGTTTTCCTAGATTTGTTAAATATTTTGAAGAGTCTGAAATCGGGAGGGGCACTAAAGGACATTTGTAATTTTAGGCAATCAATTATAGTATGCACACAAGATGCACTGGATAGCGGAGCATGATAAAATCAAAGTATTTCTTGCATGTTCATACTAAAGAAGGATTTAGATGAAGGATAAGTGTTGAGTGATTTGCCCTATAGGAGGGACATTGTGGATCTAGGCTCCATGGTACAAATCTTACCCAAGAAGAAAAACACAAGCCCCTATTAAGTTTTTGAATGATAAGATCCTCATCACTTCAATTATTCTTCCACGTGAAGAAATAACCCTTAAAGGGAATTTTAGAGATCTCATTGAGGGATATATTGTTATTAAAAACCTCATTTCAGCTAGATTATTAGGATTACCTCTTAGTTTTTCAAAAGGGTGTCTAATATCATTGAAGTCTCTTATGAACATATAAGCTTTAATATGGGAAGATTGAGTAAAATTAATATAGTCTCAAAATTCAATTTTTTTCCTTATAAAGGTGAACATAAATGAAATATAAGACCAAAGTATTAATTCTATAACTACGAAGGGAGATAGTGATAAGGTTGTGGGAGGAGGAGGTTACCTAAATATCTAAATTATCCACCACTAGCATTGTCATGCCTCTAGAAGTTCCAACAAGGTCCACGCAACAAACAAGATTGAGCTTCAGTTTTTTCATTATAACTAACATCTTATCTTTATTCGTCTCGGGTTTGGATAAACTAAGAACCAGGGCTTTGCCTAGAAATGATATCCCCCAAGGTTTTGGATTGTTACGGGATACCGCGCACAGTAATAGTTCCAAGCAACTCCTATAATGGTTAGAATCGGGGTTGCACTGAGCTATTATCCTGATATCTACTCTTTTATGATAAATTAATATATTCACGAGACATATTTTCTAGAGTTTATTGGGCCTAAGTGAGGCATTTTTCCTGGTATTCGATATATTGTACTTTTCTCCTTATTTTAAACATATTGCTATTTATAGAGATTTTGTGCCTTAATTGCGTGTTAAGTGTGTAGATTTTAGGTACACGGTTGACACAAGATGACAGTATGATGAAAAGAAGTCAAAAAGTCAAGTCAAACCACAAACCAACGCGTAGAAGGAGCTCAAAGTCACTTTTAGGAAGTTAGAGCGTTTACTAAAAAAGTCTTGACGTCATATTGCTTCAGTCACAAGATTAATTGGTTAGAGATGTGGACTTAATTTCTTTTGATGTAGATATAGCTTGAAGTCAGTGATGTGTGAGAAGTGACAAAAGTGAATTCAGAGTTGAGATGAGAAAGTTATGTTATTTGCTTCCACCGTGACTCGAACCAATCAAGTATTAGCTAAAGACATATTGAGTTATTTTTAACCAATCTAAGTGAGTCCTTGGGGGAACCAAACATTTTTAGCTAGTATTTAAACACCTTATCATCTCCTAAATCAACACCACTTATCATTTACAAAGTTTAACGCCTGGAGAAGAGCTGAAAGGAAGAGGAGAAAGGGTTTTCCACAAATCCAATCATTTTTCACCAATGCCACCTCAAATCGTTCCATTCCTTAGAGTAAATTTATTTTATTTTTGCTTTTCAACACGATTCTTGCATTAGTTTTTATTGGTTTTGTTTATTTAATGATGAACTAAAACCCCATTGCTTAAGGCTTGTGATTGTATGAACCTGTGTTAGCTTTTAATGTTTTATTGAATTTGGATCTATATATAATTGGAGTGTGTACTCTATTTCCATTGACTATATGTTTGCAATAATACTATTCATATTTTATCCATATAGTGAGTAGCTCAAGTAATTAGGCTATCACCCGAGAAGGAGGAGGTTTAATTGCGTATAGACGCTTGGCGTGCGTTAGTGAACGAGATATTTTGATTAGCCAAGTAGTCGTTAGGGTTTGAAACTTTAGCATTCGAAAGGATTTGTACGTTCACCGGGAGGGGTCTCTAGTGATGAAGGATAGCTTCTTATATACACGGGAGGGATTTGGGAAGACCTTTGAATCCTGGCTAATGAGAATTTACCTTTTTACCTTATTCATAGAAAAGTTAGATTAGCTACATAGGGGATTACCAACGAGACCCCATCAACTTTCTCATCCTATTTCTTCATCTTTTAATTACTTTTAATTACTTTTAATTGCACTTTCATTAGTTCATAATTTATATTACATTTTAGTTCTTATTTCCATTAATCGTATTAGTTTGTTAATCATAGCGAAACAAATAAATATACGTTTTACGTTCTTTCCATTTATCCCTTGCAAACTCTATATTTTTATACTTTCGAAACACATTGATTTAACTCTAATAGTCCCTGTGGAGACGATATTTCTTTTTACTTGTTACAATTTATTACTTACCAACACTCATGTACACTTGCGGGAACGTTACTCCCTTGTTTGGTGTCGATTCAATTAACATCATGCGAGGGGCAGACAAGTTTTTAGCGCCGCTGCTGGGGACTATATTGTTACATATTTGTTTAGTATTGCAGTGATTAATTTGTTTTTTGTTTTACCTGCATTGGTTGTTGTGTTTCTCTATAGCTTAACATGTTTTGGTGTATACTCTTGGACCCCGAGAAATTGCTTCGAGGCCAAAGAGATAAAGAGAAAGACGAACACGAGTAATAATGGTCAATCTCAACCCACCACAAGGTGTGAATGTTAATCTGAATCATGTGAATCTACCATTTGGAGCCAATTCATCTCGGAATGTTCAGAATTACAATCCACCAGAAGTGAATGTGAATGTAGGCCATCAAACAAATGGTTAAAACAATCAAGCTCAAGGTATCACTGACCTAGGAGTACCTTTTCAAGTTCAGCCTTGTGGTCTTTACATGGCGATCAATCGAAAATATGAGATGGTTCTCGTTGAGACTGATTCGCTCGAATTACATGCGCTAGTGAAGGACGGTGAAAACAGGGTGGATCGGTCGAACGAGATAATCGCGAGCCATAAGAGTGTATTCGAGGGGCAAGCTAACTTTGAATTCATTTATATATAGAGAGACGAATTTGTGCGCGGATTGGTTGGCAAAATGAGAGCATCGTCAAGGGAGGCATCAGTCCTATATATGGACCCACTGGATAGACGGACAATGGAGATTTTAACGCGTGATAAGAACGCCTAGGCTATACCACATTCTATAGATCATTAAGTTTAGATGTACTTAATGATCTAGATTAGACCTTAATTGTATTAAAAAGATGAGCTTGTAAAATACTTATTCCAATTTTTTTTTTTAGGTGAAATGTTCCAATTCCGTCACTATAAAGTCTACGAACAAAAGTCAAGAGGAATAAGCAAATAAATATAGAATTTGGCGGGTCCCTTTTGTACCTTTTCTAGATGTTATAAGCGGAAAGTACAATTCCGTTATAAAATCTATACTCCTAATCGTAGTCAAAGCAAAGCAATAATCTTTAGTACAATATTAGGCTATTAGATGTGGCTCTTTGTCTTTAAGTATAGCCGTCTACATGTTGTATTTTTGTCCACAGCCCGATGGTTGTCATCGAACAACTAATATACGAAGATTGACCAAGTGATTATGAATCTATGATAGAAACTAAATGGACTTAATTTTTTTTTTTTTTCAGAAAATGGACTTAATCAAATAGACAGGCGGACTCGGTTATTTTCTATTTAATTACTTTTTTTTATACAAGTGAGGTCAAAATGACCCCGAAGATGATCTTTTCCTATTTATTAACTAGAAACAATGGTACGTGGTGACGCCCAACCACACCTGTCCATCGCTAATAATCTCCAAAGTCCATCCGGTGGATCCGTAAGTACTACAGGACCCCCTTCACTTCTCGCGCCATACTTAGCCAACCAATCCGCGCAACGATTAGCTTCTCTATAACACGAAACCAACTCAAAATGCTCCCTAGAGCCAAGCATATCACAACAGATTCTTACTTTATCATCAACACGGATCCGTGAGTTCACACCGCCCTTCACTAGCGCGTGCAACTCACCCGAATCCGTCTCAATAATTAACGACGTAAGACCCTTATCAATCGCCATTCGAATACCAAAAAGTAGTGCAAAAAGTTCAGCCTCGAAAGGGGAAGATGCAGCACATTGACCCGCAAATCCATCTAAATAATCGCCGTTACTATTCCGAAATATACCCCCTATACCCGCACATTTCCGCTCGTGATTATACGCTCCATCTATGTTGAGTTTTACCCCTCCGTTGGGCTTCACCCACTTAACAAGTATGCTCTTAGCTGAAGTAATCAACCCGCCATCTTTTTCCATACCCCAAGCCTTTACAAAGTCACAGGCCGATCTCCTAATCACCGCACGCAACTCACTAACTGATTTGTTCTTTGCAATCGGATCAAACAACCTCGTATTCATCTCTACCCACACGGTCCATACAAATGCCGCAAACACAATTCTCCTTTCTAAACCATTAACACATTCGGTGTTATTGATCATAGTCATCCACCAACTAGCATCATCTAATTCATTCCACGCCCGGACCTGCTTCTATCCGCAGCTGCTGCTGTCCGCTGCCTCCCCGGATTTCCAGGAGCTACAGAATCTGCAGAAAACTGCTGTCTTCTTGCCTCGCTACTGTTCGCCGCGTTCCAGCTTCTATCCGCAGCTGCTGCTGTCCGCTGCCTCCCCGGATTTCCACTGTGAACCAGCTCTGTCACCAATTTGCTCCCCTAACCTGCAGCACTCCCTCCTGCCTCGCCATCAGACTACCTCGCGCCAGGAACCGAAGCTGCACCTGCTGCAGCAATACTCCTCGCACCAGCAGCTCCCGAACATTGGTCCTCCAGCCAGCTCATCCCCCTATTTTCGCTACCTGCCAAACAAGAATTAAACACACCACAAAACTCTTTGCAATATCTAAAAAGATGGATAGCAGATTCCTCCCCTGAACCACAACTTTTGCAAATCGCCTCCGGAATAACGCCGCGTTTGTGAAGGTTTTTCCCGGTGGGTAGCCGATCCCAAACCGCTCTCCATAACAGATTCTTGACCTTTTGAGGGCATCGGAGAGCCCGTAAACTTTCCCATTTGAAATTCGATTCCACCTCTTCGTACACCAACTTGCTATACGCCGATTTAACGGAAAACATTCCATTTGCCTCATGCGCCCACCTGTAAATCACATCATCCCCAACTATATTCTCCGAAATACCTTGTCACAACATCTCTTTTCCTTCCAAAATAGCTTTACACATCCGCGAATCAGATGGCTTCACATTCCTATTAAGAAAACCCTCACGAAAGTATTTTTGTTTTAGCGCCCTAACCCACAATGCTTGACCATTGATGTCTCCCTAAATGTTCTAATTTTATACCTTTGGGAGACATCATTTTTGGTGTTCATTTGACTATTTAGATAGAATTTTGGTGCTAATATGCAATAATCCGGAATTTCCATTTTATTTCTAGTAATTTTGATTTATTAAGCTTTTGCGCGTAATATTGTGTATTTTAGTGAAAAGTTTGTAGGTTTCAATTATTAGCTAGGAATGGAATCCGAGAAGAGAGTCAAAGATCGTGATATGGAGTCAAGACTTGAAGATAAATCCCGAAAGAATTGTTTTTAGAGCTGCAAATCTGTTTTCCAGGCCAAAGATTGCTGATTTCGAGGCACTTAAGAGATGATTGAGCCGCTGACCTTTGAAGAGAAAACATTCCTTATCGAGTTACGGAACTTTAGCAAGTGATTTCAGGTCAATCGGAGTTATAACGAAGCAGGAAAAGCCATTTTAGTGAAGGTGTATCAGCAGTTACGGGATTTTTGGCTTAGAAATTGGGCTTGGACATTTAATTATTGATTTATTCTTAAGTCCAAGCCCTAATCCGTTTTTAACATTATAAAAGGGCTTTAGACTTCTATTTTCACATATCCTTCACATCCTTTTCATAATACAACATACGCTTAAGAGTCAGACACCAGAGAAGAAGCTAGAGGCAGGAAGAGAAGAAGCAAGAGCTGCAGACTGTCTATATCTCTAATTCTCAGCCAATTCAATTCCGTAATTAGGTTCTTCTATTTTATTCTGTAAAACATGATGAACTTATTTGTTTCTTTAGTTTTTGCCTTTTCAATTATTATGAGCTAAACTTAATTAGTGCTTGAGAACGCATAATGGGTTAATCTTAATTTGATTTCGTTTTATACATTTGGATTTGAGATTATTATTATTTAAATCAAATTGGGTAAATTGTATTTTTCTTTAATTTGTGTTTAATTACTATTATTGACCTGATCAATTAATAATAGGACTTAGTATCTAGGCTATTCCAATTAGTGGCAATTGGATCACCTAGACGGGGTTTTAGGTACCGAACTAGTTAATGAATGTAGGTTAGAAATTATTTGACTCTGACGAGCTTAATTAAACCTATCGCCTATTGGGTAATTTAAACTTAATCATTTGAGAGTGGATTATAATCACCCTGGCGGGGTTTGTAGCACTTGAGAGTTGCTCCTTAGTCCACCCTGACGGGGGTAAGGAGAATATAGAATCCCGACCAATACAAATTTACCAATTTGTCCCTTAAACAATATCTGAAATGAATGATAGTTAGGAAAACCCTTGCGTCTCTCAAGTACTGCCTGCTCATACTTGCGTATTACTTTTATTTACTTGCGTCTTAGTTATTTATTTACATTTTCGCATTAGTCTTAATATCTTAGGAATTAGAAAACCAACCACTCAATCATATTGTCTTTTAATTGCTTTCATAAGTGCAACCAATCATTAGTGGATAAGCATTGTAGTCAACCATCCCGTCCTTGGAACGAATCTGTTTTATCAACTATATTACTTGGGACAACCGTACACTTGCGTTGTGGTTCGATTATTTATTGCATTATTTTTAGAACACACAAAGGACCACCAAGTTTTTGGCGCCGCTGCCGGGGACGGTAGCGTGTGACCACGGTGTTTATCCTTTAGTGATAGTTGCATTTATTTTTATTTCAGTTTTACGCTTTTTGTTTGTTCATCTTTTTCAGGTTTTTAGGTTTGGTGTATGCGAAGGAGACTCTTTAAGGATCTAGATCCATCACCTCCGACCCTTAATAATCCAGAATCATTAATCAGACGTGTTAACAAGAGAAGGAAAGAACAAGAAGCCTTAGAAGTAGAAGAATTAATTAACAGAATGTAGAACATTAATATTCAGAATCAACAAAACAATAACGGACAAGCTCAGATAGTGATTAATCAAGATCCATGGTTTGTTAATGGTCCACCAGAAGCTCCTTTTCGTGCTCCTGCTCTAGGAATAGGTGCTCCAGATATCAATGTTCCAAGATTTCGTCCAGATTCGGGTATGTTAGCTCAATTCCAAAATTTTGGAAATTTTTGTGGTAGAGCTGGAGAAGATCCTATTCGAGCAATACAGAAATTCAAACAGATATGTGATTCTTACATCACACAAGGAGGTTCAAAAGAACAGATGTACTATGCTGTGTTTCGATTTTTTGTCATTGATGGAGCAAGTGAATGGCACGATACACAAGATTCTACGAAGATAACAAACTGGGACCAATTAGAAACTGCTTTCTTTGACAGGTATTACCCAAGTAACATGAGGTTAGATGATCAACTTGAATTAACACATTTCCGTCAAGAATATGATGAAACTTTGGGTAAAAGCTGGACAAGATTTCAGATGTGTTTACGAAGAGTTCCCGATCATGGCTTTACAGAACAACAACAGCTAAAAATACTTTACAAAGGCCTTGATGCGACTTCAAGAGAGAAATTGGATTTGTTATGTGGTGCGAGATTTCTCCAAGTTCAACCCGTTCATGCTAAAATCATCTTGGAAAGAACAGTAAAAAATGAAGTTGGGTGGACTTCGGTGAGAACCTCGGTTAAAGGAGTGAATAATATTAATGTCGAAGAAAAGTTTGCTACGCTTGAGAATAAGATTCAAACTACAATAGAGCAGCAATTGAAGCAGCTTACACTAGCTGTAAAAGAGGGATTTTCGGGTAAGAAGGTAGCCGTGCAAGCTGCACAAGAAGTTTATATGTGTTCGATTTGCAGGGTAGATGATCATGATGAGGAAAATTGTCCGAATAACTAAGAGTCCGTGATGTTTGTCTCCAACAGAGGGAATTTTAATTCGAGTGGTAATGGATATCAGCTTAACAGAAACCATCCTGGGTTTCAATACTCAAATCCTAATGGGGCAGCCAATCCTACATATGCATATCAGCCTCACCCCCAAGGTAACATTTTCAATCGAAGACCACAAAATAATTATCAAGGAGGACAGAATCAGGGAAATTATGTTCAGAGACAAGCTCCTCAAAACACCTACGATGAAACCATGAACCAAAAAGCCTTACCTGCCCATCCACAAGAAGGAGTAGTTACCCTATAGAAAACAGTTGAAAGTTTAATTGCTCTTCAGACACAAGCTATGGAACGTCAACAAGCATCTGACGCAAACATGAAGTTATTACAGAATCAGATAAATCAAATTAATAAACAACTTAATCAACGTCCACAAGGGCAACTCTCTAGCGATACTGAAAATCCAATCCAAATCGAAGATTGTAAAATCATCTCTCTCCGAAGTGGTAAGAACCTTCCTCCACCTCCTTTTCCTGTTATGAAAGAGAAGGAAGTTGCTAGAAAAGAAAAAGAGGTGGTGGATAAAGATAAAGAAGTGGAAGTAGAAGAAGTGGAAAGGTCTAGTGAAATTCCGAAAAAGAAAAATGATACTATAATAAACCGTCCTCCTCCACCATTTCCATCGAGAGTTCAAAAGAAGGGTGATATGGCTGATTATCAAAAATTCTTTAACAAGGTAAGAGGTCTTATCATAAATATTCCGTTGCTAGAAGCTATTCGAGATGTACCCAAGTATGCTAAGTTTCTGAAAAGAGCCCTCACCAACAAACGGCCATATTGCGATAATGAGATGATTGGATTACCTGAAGAATGTAGTGCAATTTGTCAGAATAAATTGCCTCCGAAGTTACTTGATCCTGGGAGCTTTACAATTCCGATATCTATTGGTAATGAGTGGAAAGGAAAATCGCTATGTGATTTGGGTGCAAGCATTAATCTTATGCCCAAATCAATCTTTGATAAGCTTAACATTGAAGCAAGACCCAATTCTATGGTCTTGCAAATGGCGGATCGATCTCTTGCACATCCAGAAGGCCGAATCGAAGATGTCCTCGTTAAGGCAGGTACGTTAATTTTTCCCGCTGATTTCGTTATACTTGATTACGACGCGGATAGGAATGTCCCCATTATTTTGGGAAGACCATTCCTAGTCACGGGGCGTACCTTGATTGATGTAGAAAACGGAGAAATGATCATGAGAATCCAAGACGAGGAAATGAAGTTTAACGTGTTCAGACCAATGAAATTTCCAGATGCAAAGGAGGATTGTTTTCGTGTAGATGTAGTTGAACAGGTACCAAAGGAGCCAACTAAGGTTGTGGAAACCTTAGGAGTGGAGGAAAAAGAACTAAGAAAGAAACAACCGATCAAAGTTCCTCCAAATCCTAAGGGAAATCCACGACTCAATCATGCAAAGAAGAAAGAGAAAACACGTGTCACGAAGGTTCCAAAGGAACCTAAGAAGGAAGAAAAGAAAAAGGAGTTCAAAGTAGGCGAAGAAGTTGCTATGAAAAAGCCTAAACCTCCTCCAAAGACATGTGAATCAAAGAACTCTTGGCTAGGACCATTCATGGTAACGAAGTTTATCTCAGATAAATTAGTTGGAATAAAAGCTAAGGGATGTAAATTTCGAGTTGCAAATATTGACAACCTCACTCACTGCTGGGGAGGTTATGTCAATGACTAATGAATAAGGTAACCCGTCGAGCTTAACGACGTTAAACAAAAGCCATTTCTTGTATATTAGTCTAAGTATTTCAATTTCGTAGTTTAAATTAGTTTGATTTTCGTTAAAATTAGTGTTTATTATTAAGAAATGAGGAAGGGTGTTTGTTTTTGATGATTTAAGGGGTATAATGGTCATGAGTTTGGGGTCAAAACGATGAGAAAACAAAAAAAAATGGAGTCCACAGCAGGTTTGACCGGCTAGCCGGCGAGCTGGCCGGCATACCGGCCAAAAGCGCTGAAGACCCCCAAACCTTCTGACCACTGCGTCAGCAATGACGCAGCATTGCTGCGTCACGATTTGCGCCAGCGAGAACCGCCGGCATGCCGGTCAGATGACCGGCTAGCCGGCCGATGACAATGAAGTTTCTGGTCCTTGCGTTCGCAACGACGCAAGGTCGCTGCGTCTCGAGTTGCGCCATCGACATGTCGCCGGCATGCCGGTCAGATGACCGGCTAGCCGGCCGAAAAGGAAAAACTTTCTGATCACTGCGTCAGCAACGACGCAAGGAGGCTGCGTCAGAGATTAAAAGAAAAGAGTAAAATTTTCAATTTCGAAATTTATTTTCGCCGACACAGTGACCGGCATACCGGTCAACTGCCGGCAAGCCGGTCAGTTGCTGTGATCGGCGGTTTTAAGGGTTAGAACCCTATATTTTTAGCTTCTTTCCCAACCCAGCCTCCACCTACGAATCCTAGCAGCCAACTACTCCGGTAATCATCATCAAAACAACATTATATCACCAATCCTTCCCTCTAAACATCATCCAAGTTCACAATCAAACCATAAACTTCCAAATTACCAACGTTACACACTTTAATCCAAAATTTTCTTTCACCAAAGCTAAAGTTTATCTGTTAAACCTTTCCAAACCTTGAAATATCCATGACCCAGCTCTAAAAAATCCATAATTCATACCCAAACCTTCAAGAACACTACAATCACAATTTTATCCAAAACTTTTGAGAGTCTTGAAGCTTTGAGTTTGGGGTCATCAGAGATGACCATGAAAGGTTGGAAAAGGTACGAGGAACACAATGAAGAAAGAGAATTGGTATTGAGGGAAGATTTTCGAAGAAGAAATGATGCTTAGAGGGCAAGTAATAAATGAAAACGTGGGAAATTTGAAGAAGTCGAGGTGATGAAGAACACTTTAAACGCAACCATTGATAACGAAGAATTCAATACCTCGACTTGGACACAACATTGACAACCAGCCTCGCGCTGGTTCAGATACGTTTTCTAATCCCTTCTCATTTAGTGTATATTATTTTATTTGCTTTGAGTCTTTTCGAGTCGTGGGGACACGACTCATTTTTGAGTTTGGGGTGGGGTTCGTTGCCTCATCCCAGTTTTTATGTGTTTATTTGTTTTTAATTGCTTTCAATAAAATAATTAGGAGTTGCATTTGACTGTAGAAGCTTTTAAATGTCCCTTTTAAGCATACTTTTGATGAATCTATGATAGTAGATAGTGGACTTTAGGGAATAACATAAAACGCACTTACAATTGCATGCAAACATAGATAATGAATAGGAAAAATTAATGAACAATGCAAAAGAAGTAAGCTTGTACTTAAGGAAAATGTTTGGTTTGTAGAATGTGAGATCTAAATTAGTAGAGAACCCACTTAGATATGAACTAGAGACGAACCATGTAGTTAGGAAAATGATAGGGGCAGTTCTTTGTTAGCCATTTGAAGCCTTTTAGCTTGCTACCCCTTATATTAATTTTATCCGTCTTAGCCCAATTTTGAGCCTTAAGCCTTTCTTTTGTAGCCACGATATAAACCCATTATCCCTTAGATTATTAGGCATGACCAAATGACCCGTACTTGAATCACATTCCTGAGACGTGTCTCTAGCTTGAGTTTGGGGTGGAGGGTCCACATTTGGGAAATTTCATTGGGTGGGATTTATGTGTTTATATTAAGGCACAAAAATGTAGATGATTTTATTATTTGTAACCCTTTGCCGGGATTTGAAAAAAAAAATTATTATAAGAGGCATGACCTCTCACATCAAAATGAGGGTCATGGGTATCTTGTACAAAAAAAGAAGAAGAAAAGAAATGAAAAAGAAAATAAAAAGAAAGAAAGAATAAAATAAACCGGCAAAGTGGAATATTTTGAAAAATCATCTTAGTTTATATTGGGTTGACATTAGCGCGTCAAATGGGTTGAGTGAGAACATTATATGAGTGTAAACTCAAGCTCGTGGACAGTTGTTGATGGTAAGTGAGGAGAGAGCCAAAAGCTCACTTCAAATTTACCAAATATACATACCACACCGTCCCTAAGCCTACGCTAAAACCGTAAAGTCCTCGTGATTCCTAGGTGCATGGTAAGTTAATAGGTTGTATACTAAGTGGAGCGTTCAAAGCGAGTAAGGATCGAGGAACAAACTATAGCCATCATAATGAGATAAGTACAAGTGTAACCTTCTAGCATTGCGAAGTTAATTTTATGATTGAAGTTATTTGTGTTTGATGTTGCACGATTAGTGTATGTGTATGTTAGTTCTTAATGTTTGCTATATGAGATTTATCTTTAGCATTGCTTTAGGGTTTATTTGCTAGCTTCGATTTTCTCTTGCATCTACTTTTCTCCCCTTGTTTTTAGTTTTGCTTTGTCGGGACGACAAAGGTTTGAGTTGGGGGTCTTGATGTCTCCCTAAATGTTCTAATTTTATACCTTTGGGAGACATCATTTTTGGTGTTTATTTGACTATTTAGATAGAATTTTGGTGCTAATATGCAATAATCCGGAATTTCCATTTTATTTCTAGTAATTTTGATTTATTAAGCTTTTGCGCGTAATATTGTGTATTTTAGTGAAAAGTTTGTAGGTTTTAATTATTAGCTAGGAATGGAATCCGAGAAGAGAGTCAAAGATCGTGATATGGAGTCAATACTTGAAGATAAATCCCGAAAGAATTGTTTTTAGAGCTGCAAATCTGTTTTCCAGACCAAAGATTGTTGATTTCGAGGCACTTAAGAGATGATTGAGCCGCTAACCTTTGAAGAGAAAACATTCCTTATCGAGTTACGGAACTTTAGCAATTGATTTCAGGTCAATCGTAGTTATAACGAAGCGGGAAAAGCTGTTTTAGTGAAGGTGTATCAGCAGTTACGGGATTTTGGGCTTAGAAATTGGGTTTGGACATTTAATTATTGATTTATTCTTAAGTCCAAGCCCTAATCCGTTTTTAACATTATAAAAGGGCTTTAGACTTCTATTTTCACATATCCTTCACATCCTTTTCATAATACAACATACGCTTAGGAGTCAGACACCAAAGAAGAAGCTATAGGCAGGAAGAGAAGAAGCAAAAGCTGCAGACTGTCTATATCTCCAATTCTCACCCAATTCAATTCCGTAATTAGGTTCTTCTATTTTATTCTGTAAAACATGATGAACTTATTTGTTTCTTTAGTTTTTGTCTTTTCAATTATTATGAGCTAAACTTAATTAGTGCTTGAGAACGCATAATGGGTTAATCTTAATTTGATTTCGTTTTATACATTTGGATTTGAGATTATTATTATTTAAATCAAATTGGGTAAATTGTATTTTTCTTTAATTTGTGTTTAATTACTATTATTGACCTGATCAATTAATCATAGGACTTAGTATCTAGGCTATTCCAATTAGTGGCAATTGGATCACCTTGACGGGGGGTTTAGGTACCGAACTAATTAACGAATGTAGGTTAGAAATTATTTGACTATGACGAGCTTAATTAAACCTATGGCCTATTGGGTAATTTAAACTTAATCATTTGAGAGTGGACTATAATCACCCTGACGGGGTTTGTAGCACTTGAGAGTTGCTCCTTAGTCCACCCTGACGGGGGTAAGGAGAATATAGAATCCCGACCAATACAAATTTACCAATTTGTCCCTTAAACAATATCTGAAATGAATGATAGTTAGGAAAACCCTTGCGTCTCTCAAGTACTGCCTGCTCATACTTGCGTATTACTTTTATTTACTCGCGTCTTAGTTATTTATTTACATTTTCGCATTAGTCTTAATATCTTAGGAATTAGAAAACCAACCAATCAATCATATTGTCTTTTAATTGCTTTCATAAGTGCAACCAATCATTAGTGGATAAGCATTGTAGTCAACCATCACGTCCTTGGAACGAATCCGTTTTATCAACTATATTACTTGGGACAACCATACACTTGCGGTTGTGGTTCAATTATTTATTGCATTATTTTTAGAACACACAAAGGACCACCAACCATCCACCAATAGCTTCCACCCCAACTTTGCCAACAAGTCTTTGTTGTAGTCCCTTGCATTTCGTAAACCCAAACCACCTTGTTTTTTAGGCCTACACAAGACCTTCCACGCTAACCAATGTATCTTTCTCCCCTCTTCAGACGAGCCCCATATAAAATCACGAATTATCTTATCAATCTCCTCGCACACATGTACTGGAAGCTTAATAGTTTGCATAACATATGTAGGCATTGCGGAAAGGACCGATTGTGCCAAAGTTACCCGACCCGCCATAGTTAAATTCTGACCTCTCCAATTCGGAAGCTTATCCTTCATTTTAGCAATAATCCTCCGAAAGAACCCTCTAGGCAAACGTTGGGACCTAATAGGCGTCCCTAAATAATTACCCAACGACTCACTAAGTGTGAAACCACTACGATTCGTAAGCTCTCTCGCTCTATCCTCCGGAACATTGGCCGAAAAGTAAATTAACGATTTTTCTTCACTAACCGTCTGCCCCGCCTCATCACAGAACACTCGCAACACCTCTTTAATAAGGTCCACTTGTACTTCGTTCGCCTCCGCAAAAAGCATCAAGTCATCTGCAAAAAAGATATGTGAAATCGGGGGACCTTGGCGGTGAAGACGAATGGGTGACCATTCATCTCCCTCACAAAGGCCCTGAATAAGCATAGACAATCTCTCAACACAAAGAACAATTAAGTAAGGAGAAAGAGGGTTTCCCTGACGAATTCCCCTCTGCGGCGTGAAGCTATCTAGTTGCTCCCCATTCCAAAGCACATTCACCTCATTTGACGCCATAGATGACATGATTAATCCCACCCAATTCGTCGGAAAACCAAAATATGAAATCGTGTCCTCAATAAAACGCCAACTAAGCTTGTCATAAGCCTTGGCGAGATCAATCTTAATAGCCATAAACGAAGTCTTCGAAACCATTTTTTGCATCCTATGATCGATCTCCTGAACCAGCACCACATTATCTATAGTAGACCTCCCAGGGAGAAAGCTACTTTGAGTAGACCCAATCTTCTCAGCCAAAAACGGCCTAATCCTATTCACCATAGCTTTCATCGTAAACTTGAACGGAACATTAATCAAACTAATCGGTCTAAGTTGCGTAACTCTTTCCGGGTTCGGAACCTTCGGAATTAGGTGGACTAGAGTCCGATTCAAACTATCTAAAACCCTTCCATCGCGAATCGATTTCCGAACCATGTCACAAATATCCGTCCCAACCGTGTCCCAACACTTCTGGTAAAATAACACCGAAATACCATCACTACCAGGCGCTTTATTAGGGTCGGATTGAAAAACTGCAACCCGAATGTCTTCGTCAGAAAATTCCTCCTCCAAAACGGCCCTTTCCTCCCTCGTAAAGCCCCTCCATGCGGCAAAGAAAAGGGTCCCACAAATTTGGAAGACTCCGAATAAATATCAACAAAATAATTACGAACCAACTCCCCTAACTCATCCACCCAATTACCCGCTCCATCTCACAATCTCAAAATGTGTGACACTTTCCTCTTTTTCATAGTAGCCATATGATAATACCGTGTATTCCTATCACTTGATCTAATCCATTTCTCCTTCGAGCGTTGAAACCAAAGGTGCTCCTCCTCCTTCAAAACACTTAAATATTCGTTCCGAAGTCTCTTCCCTAGATCAAATAAAGAGGAATTATACGAAACCTGAAGCGAGCGCTGAATACCATCTAATCTAGCTAATAAAACTCTCTTCTTTTTATGGATATCTCCGAATACCGAGTTTTTCCAGACGCACAAGTCCTCTCTCAAACCCTCCAACTTACTCCCAACGTCCCACTCCTCTCACTCCATTTCTGGTACACAAAATCCTTAAAGTCTTTATGGACACATCACGCAGATTCGAACCTAAACCTCCTAGGCGGCTTCGGACTTCTCGGAATTAGCTGAATTAAAATCGACGCATGATCCAAATGGCGTCTATCCAAGTGGGTCACTTTAATCTCACTGAAAAGATTTAGCAACTCCGTCTTAGCGTACGCGCGATTCAATCTGCGCAAAATCCTTTGACTTGTAGTCCACGAATCACTCCAAGTAAACCTCGGACCCTCAAAACCCAAATCAGTTAGGTCATAATTCTGCCGCCACTCTTCAAACCTTATCATACGCCTTGTCACCCCTGGTTAACCTCCTTTTTTATCAATTTCTTCTCCTACCTTGTTAAAATCCTTAGCTACAAGCCACGGAACCTGAATCCCACTAAACGCGTACTTAAGAGCTTCCCACAATGGTTCCCTGTCCTTCGCGATAAGCCGCGCATAAACGGCCAAGCATATCCAAGAAACACACTTATCTCTAGACACCTCTATATTAATAACCTGTTCTCCAGCTGATAAGACTCGAACTTCGATGTCCGAATCGTCCCACAAGAGCCAAATACCACCCCTAAAATTATTAGCTTCAACTCTTGTAGAATTCGCCTTACCCAAACCAACAATAATGTCATTCGCATGCGACCCACTAACTCGCGGCTCCACTATCACCACCAACCACACCCGATGTACTCGCACCATTTCCCTAACGACTCGTTGAAAATTATCCGCCGCCGCTCCATGACAATTCCAGACAAGAATATTTGGTAGATGAAGAGCATCTCCCCATCCGCCATTGCTACTAACCTGTGTATACATGAAAAACAATTATATATAATGGACTAGAGAGTTTAGGAGCGTACCTGTACAACTCCTTCCTCGCCATCTTGCTCAAATTCCATTTGCTCGTCTTGATCCGCTCGTCCCAAGGGTGTCTCCGGCACTGAAGTCAAATCACAGTCCCCAGGATCCGGAGGGTCACCTGGTGCACATACAGTAGCTGTTGCAGCCTTTTCCAAGCCAAACTCTCGCTCCCCGCTGCTGCCAAAAACCTCCGGGAACTCCTATTTGTCACTCGCTGCAGCTGCATCACTCGCGCCCCTCACAGTGTTCACATAAGAAACCTCCTGTACCTGCATTAATTTTTCGGAAATTGCAGGTCTAGTCCCTGCAATACCTGTTGCCAAACCGCCCCCTGATCTAGCGCTGAAGCTCATTTGCTCCTGTCCGACCCCACCAGCCCCGAATTCCTCACCTCCTCTAATCACCAAAGCTCCTGTATTACTCCGCCCCCGCTGTTGTCCGCCCTCGCCTAACATTCCTTTACCCTTTCCCTTCCTCGATTTTCTCCCCTCCCCTTTCTCTAAGTTCCTACCCTTCTTCCCATCCTTCTTAGAAGATAAGAATTCCACTTCTGGAATCGCCGATAATTGCTGGCGCTGCTCAAAATCCGGAGTTAAAATAATTTTATGCCCACCTCCCGAACGTGACTTACTATTCCCCAAATTCTTGCTCGCATTACCCTTCTTAGCCTTATCGCCTCCCTTGCTACTATCCCTTCTATCCCCACTCCCCAAATTTGGCTCAAATTCTCCTACAAATTCCGCACCATTATCCATAAACAGAGCACCATACCTATTCCCAAAGCTCCTATTCCGACTATTGCCCGAAAAATCATTAGTATTATAACCCTTATTATTATTAACTCGACCACCCCTTTTCACCGCCATCCAATGCCCATAAGTAGCTTCTTTAACCACCTCCGCTACCCTAGTGTTCTCACTTGTGTCCTGGCTAACCATTTCAGAGCTCGGCTCCAGATTCTGACTCGCATTCCGTTCGCATTTCTCTTTCGTATGACCAAACCTACCACACTCATAGCAAATCAAGTGGAGCCCCTCGTATTCGACTAGGCAAACTTCCCCACCAATATGAATTTTTGGTGTAAGTGGTTTTTTCAAATCAATTTCCACTGCCAATCTTGCATAACTACCCTTCTGCCTCGCCTTAGTAAGTGGGTCAATTCACACCGTCCTACCTATGTGGTCCCCCATTTTCCGTAGAATTCGAGCTGTATAATTTTGCATCCCCACATTCGATATGCGCACCCAAGCTGTTGTTTTAGTCACGGAATCCACATGTGGCTTGAAACTAGGAGTCCATTCCCTCACAATCAAATAATGGTCAAAGATCATCCAAGGCCCTCCACTTAACGCAAACTCACAATCCTCCTTGTTACCGAATTTAACCATATAATATCCGTATCCCACATCAACCAACTCAATCAAACCCTTAGGATTCCAAATTTGCTTCAATTTTGTAGAGAGATAACTGAAACCCACCTTAGATCCTAACAATCGAACCACTACCGTATTTTTCCACAAGTTTATCCCCTCAATAATTTCCTCTCTTGAACGTAAAACTTGCGGAAACTCACAATTCTCAATAGGTACATCATCCTCAATTGAGGCCAAAAAATTATCGTCTATTCCACTACATTTATTCTGTTTAATCTCATCACTATCAATAATAAGCGGAATAATTAAATTCTTACCTGTAAGTGCACTATGCCATCTGGTTGTTTTCCGCGGCAGATTGCCCAATTGCCCAATTGTTGCCCTTGCGGAAGAGAACCAGACCCGCCGGAATCCTTAGCCTCCTCCACCTCACGTGCTCGTTTGATTGGTTTATTCCCACCCTCCTCAAGTGGCGGAAACTCTTCCATTGATGGTTGCACAGCCGCGAAATCCGTAAGCATGAGGTCAACGCTGGGTTGCAGCGGTTCTTGTGGGCCGCCCCGTATATCCGGAGGTGCCGCCGGCTTTGGATCACCGGGATTAGCCATCAATAACGGCTAGTTTTGCTTCAAAGTCGCCTGAGTTTTTTCTTTTTTTGTTACCTATATCTATTTAATTACTTCCTAGTACGATATTATAAAATCCATATATTTTTGAGAAAAATACAAAATAAAGTCCTAAAATCTATAAAGTCTTAAACTAAAAATAATTCTATAAAAATCTTAATTTTAATTTTTTGATTTGAATTTTTAGCTTTATACTCTTCTTATATTTGAAAAAAGAAACAATTTAGATGTTTTGACAGGAGCGTACCTATTTTTGTTAATTACCCAATAGAATACGTACCGGTTACCTATTAAATCAAATTCATTATACAATAGATACAGACCCATATCAATATTCATTTTTATTAAGTCGCTTTTAATTGAGATAAACCTAATGCTTGTCTATGTCAAAGTCCTGGTTGTCCATGTCAAAGTCTTAGTGGGTAGATTAAGAATCCAATTCGAATAATAACTGGTCTGTGTACATAGGTGGTACAAACCCATCTCGAACAATGGCTAGATAGATACAGACTCATCTCGAACAAATAGCTATATAGATCCGGACCCATCTCGAACAAATAACTATATGGGTTCGGACCCATCTTGACCAATTCGACCATAACAAAAAACAAAAACAAATCTCTGCACACTCACATCGTAGGAACAAAAAACAAATAGAAATCTCTGCACACTCGCATCATACGAACAAAGAGAAAACTAAATCTCATCACACTCGCATAATAGGAACAAAAAAAGAAAAAGAAATATTTGCACACTCGGATAATAGGAACAAAAGAACAAAACAAAATCTCTTTAGACTCGCAACATAGGAACAAAAAATAAAAAGTAATCTCTGCACACTCATCACCATTGGAACAAAAAGTAATCTTTGCACACTCATCACCACTGGAACAAAAAATAAATAGAAATCCAATCCACGTATTAGGGGTGGAGAACGGCCCAAGAATGACATCAATTTTTTCTGCACTGGACAAACGCGGCTTGGTGGAGTAGATAGACGGGAAGGTGAGACCTGAGATGGGATGAGAGAGGCGGTTTTCATGTGCATCAGTCCACGATGGTGGATAATGGACGACGATGGCGGCGGTATGGTGTAAAGGCGAGACCTGAGCGGTGGTTTTCTCGTGCACCACGAACAGCGACGTTTTGGCAGTTGAGAAAGGCCTACGAACGGCGCCGGTTTATCTTGTGCAGGAGCGCTTCTTGGTGGTGAGACCTGAATGGTAGGAGGTGGTGGGTTGTCTTCTACATGAGAGATTGTTGGTGGGATGGTGAGAGAGAAGAGAGAGGGAGGTGAGGGGAGAGAGAAAAGATCGTGTTGGTGGGATGCACAGATAAAAGAGAGAGGGTAGGAAGGGGAGAGATCGATCCCTTATTAGGGTATTGATTTGGTTTTTGAGTTTTCTCTGTGATTAAGAGGGAAGGATAACAGAGGCGTTTTGGGTATTTTACCCTTTTTAGTTGGGTTGCTAATGAGTTAGTTCGGTTGGGAATTTTTGAAGTATGTTGCCTAGGCCTTGTGCCTTTAAAAGTTAATCTTCCTATATTTTCATATTTTAACATACAACAAGTAGTCAGACTAATATTCGACTAGCTTTTATATATAAAGAAATTTTCAACTAATACCCTGAATTGTGATCTTCATTCTTCACTCTATTAAAAAGTAAAGAAGATGAAATTTTGATAACCCAATGTAACCAGTTTATTAGGTTGTATAAGTAATTTTTTTACCGTAAACACGTGTTACTTCAATCCTGGATCTCTTTTGTAGAAACACTCTGATTTAGAAAAACAATATTTGATAAATTATTGAGTAATGTTTATATACTATTTTTATACTATATTAATATTATCATATTATATGACGTGATTTGATTGAAAATAAAATAAAGTTAGATTGAAAAAATAAAAATATTATCATAACACGTAATGAGATAGTATAATATAGAAAAATTACGATACATAGCATTACTCTTTTTTTTTGTTCCAAAATAATACTTAAATAACTCCAAAAATGATTACATGGGTCATCCAATTCCGGAAGGAACAACTCCGTTTTTGATTATTTCAGCTAGCCTACTTGGGTACGTATCAAGCCACGAGCAATTCATTTTGCTCAACAGGTACTTTTCCATTCAGAAACTAAGAACACGTATAATTCAGTTAAGAAATTGGAGAAAATATTTAACATGACCCTATTAGACATAGTTGAGCCTGTAGGTCTAAATGGGGGATTGGCTATTTTTATTAAAGAATCTGTGAACATTAACATAATTAGTAAATCGATTAACCATTTTCGTTGTAGTATTAAGAATGAGGGTATTAATTTCTATACGACCTTTGTATATGGAGCCCCGGTTGAGAAAATAAAGATTATTGTCTGGACTTATTTAGTAGCTACTGCCCCACTAATATTGAACCATGGATGTTAATTGGGTATTTTAATAACATTCGCAGTATCTCTGAGAAAAAATGAGGGGATTGTAATTTTTAAAAAACTATGACCCTTTTTAATGGATATATAAAACACCAAAAATTTGAAGAAATTGTCACTAAGGGGTGTAAATTCTCTTGGACCAATAAAAGAAGTAATGGTGAAATGATCAAATCATTAATTGACAGGTCATTTTGTAACAAGAAGTGGGGTGAATTATTTCCTACAGCTTGGGTAGCCTTACTCCCATCCATAGGATTTGGTCACTCTCCCCAAGTGTTACATATGAATGAAAAACATATTAAAAAAGAAAGAATGTTCTATTTTGAAAATATTTGGGCTGAAGAGGCTGAATGTTTAGAAACTTTACAAATGGATGCACTGAAGTATGTTTCTTACCAAATGGAGTAAGAAAAAGTTTAAAAACAATAGAAAAATGGTTGATCTCTATGTTAATAAACTTGAAGCTATTTTTAATGATTCTAATACCAATAACTGAGATGAGTATAACGAGATCATTAAGAAAGTTGAAGAAGTATGGAAAAATAAGGAGGACTCCTAGGCTTTAAGTCCAGGATTAGTTGGCTTAAGAGGGGTGATATAGAATAACTCTAACTTAAAAGTCCCACGAGATGGTATGAGCGTGTTTTGAATACCATTTGATCTAGGATTCGATGTACACAATCTACCATTGTACTATTGGCAATGAAATATTTTCCTTATTCAAGTAAATCACTTCCTAAAAAAATATCTTCTAAGAAATGCTATTGGGCAATCAAAGTTGTTATGGTCATAACCTAGCAAAAATGTTAAATAAGACTTCTTACAGATTCGTCTGGTTAAACTCGACTTTATTTATATAATATAGATTGTGTATTGTGTTACCTTGGTGTCATATTGATCCTCCTAAATGATATCCCACATAATACTTTTAAACCTTCTAAGGAGTTAAGACATGATAGTTTGTTCCTATGTGTTTTATGTCATAACCTAAATTCTCTCTTATCTTAAGAAAATATGGATAAGGATTTATTCAAAGGGAACAGGATTTTAACTTGTAAGGAACTTCCTGATAATATTTATTACACGTTTTATTATGATAATTTTTTTTATAGAAACTAAATACGATTACATGGAAAAATTATCTCAAATGCTTCACCAACGTTGTAAAGCCTCGGGGGAAAAATGACCTTAATAAAAGAGTCATTTTCTTTAGAAAAAACACACCAAGAAAAACCCATAACGAGATCGTCAAATTATTACGGATAAAGACGCTAGCTGATATGCGTAAATACCCAGGTCTGTCATTTGACTGGAAACCTAAATACTAAAATCCTTAGATAGAATATTGACAAGTGCTTGAAAAATTATTGTTGGAATACAATTTTCAATCTGAAAGAGGCAAGAAAACCTTTATATAGACGATCCTCCAAGTCATCTTGAGTTATACTATGTATGTTTTTTTATTCCACTACAAGTTTGAAATGTATAACCCATTTCTAGGGGAATAATATTGGTAAGAATAAGTCACGCTATATCAAATGAAAAACTACGACTACCTCAATATTTGTTGGGGCCCATGGAATTTCGTAGCTTTCACTTCACAGACCTTGATTTATTAGCTCAAAATTCTTAGGGGGTAATGATTAATCCAGACTTTATGCTTTCCCAAAAACCTGAAAGGTAAATATCATTATAACCCCTAACTTTTGGGATGCCCTCTTATAACCTCCCAATCTTGAGGATTTAGTAGCCTCGTTATGAGAGGAATGCCTTTTTGAAATACCCAAATTGACCCACCGACAATATAATAGATATTGATATTTGAATGTACTCTTGGATCGTCGATATCCTTCTACTCATGTTGTAGAAAGCGGTTAGACAGACTAGGAGGTCGGTTGGGGCCTATTGCCCAGGCGGAATTACAATCAGGATTGGCACAACTAAGTGGAAGGCCTTTTTAAAAAAAATTATAATAGTTTAATATATATGTAGCAATTAAATTTTTTAGGTATATATGTATAGTAATTATATCAATTTTAACTATTTAGATGTACAAGAATGTTGTAATTTTAATAAACCTATTTAAAATAGTGCTTTAATATAGAATTAAGGACTCCAAATAGTGCTTAACTTTTAACCCTAGTGGTTCAAAATACCAAAATGCGAAATAAAACACAAAAATGAGCAAAAGAGTTAGTTAAAAATTACTCAAAATGCAAAACCAATATATTTTAAGATGGACTAGCAGTCCAACAATCATAAAAGTCCCAATACGCTAATATATATACACAACTTTGACTATGTTACGCATCTGTAGAACCACTAAAACCCTTTCAAAGCTAAGTTTAAGTTTTATCATTTAGAATGATCCAAAAATGAAAAAAAAAATACGCAAAATGTTAATAAGCCCTTTAATAAACCATGCTAAAAAATTAGGAGAAAAAAAATACTAAACACCTTAAACGTTATTATTTGCACATATAAAAGAGGGCCTAGGTGGGTGTTAAAATGCCTAGATTTTTTTAGTTACGCGCGATGGTCGATTGGAGTTTAGCACCTAAACGCCGTTGTAAACCCTCATACGCAGAGATCTCTATACTATTACCCTATGGGGGTCACTCATCTAGGTGTTAGGAATTCTTACCATCTCGACTATGGTTATACTGTTATGTGTTTGTAAGGACACTTCATCACGAGGACTTTCGTTAGAGGGGAATTTTATTTTCAAAAAATTCAACATATCTTGAAAGTAGCCCATGACATCTGATTAACTCTTTCAATGCTAAAAATGCATAATCTTCGAAGTGGCTATCACTTTTAAGACTCCATTGACTATGAACATCAAGACCCAAGTATTCATATGTCGTGTATGGTGGCAGAGAACTATCCACAATTAAGTGGCCGTTTGGGATTGATTATTTTAGAGTTAAAAGCGCTTTTTTGATTAAAATTAAAATATTTGTAAAAATAACATAAAAATATATTGACATCTAAAATCACTTTAAGTGATTATATTAATAATTACTAATCTAGGGGTTTTCCTAAAAGTGATTTTAAGAGTCTAAAATATTTTTATGGATCTAAAATCACTTCAAGTGATTATTTGGAAAAGCAATCCCAAACGGGCTCTAAGTATTATTGAAAATGACTATCTTGAGACCGTGATTTTAACTACCAAAATTAATTTATTTATTTCCTACTAACTTATGTAATATTTTGAAAATTATTGATCAATTATCTCATCCGTAAATCATAGTCCGTAAATTATAATGATCCGTGTATCTCTATATATCTATATAACTGTTAACCACATAGCTAATTGGGTATTTAAACATAATTAAATGATATTTTGATTTATTTATGACTTCCGATCCAACGTAGTCCGATCGTATGTTAACAATACTTTCATAAAAATCGACGACATTTGTAATTTATTTGCTATTCTTTTTGATAAAAAAGTAACACAACAAAAATACATTCCCAAAGGGAAGAAGATCTCATTTGATTAAGTAAAAAAGATATAGTGGGATAAAACTTTTCAAATAAGAGAAAGAAAGAAAATTCTCAAACTTAGCCTCTTTCTAAAGTGGGGAATAAATTTGGTGATCTTGATTACCCGAGTTATTGGCGTAGGCATAACTCAAAAAAACAAATTCTCATTGACAATGAAGCTTATTCATGAATCAAACTTGCACGACTAGAAAAACCAAGTAGAACCATTGTATCAAGTCATTTTACACAATTGATTGCTATTGTAATTCAATCTTGTCCCAAAGCGAAATAACTTGTACTTTCATAGTCACTTGTTTTTTTCCCTTTTTTAGTCGAAATCGAATTTTGCAATTATAATCTTACGAAAATCCTATAAACCATAGAACAAAAATCAAATATTCCCATCTAAATTTAGCCTTGGATGAGATATCTTTCGTATTTTTCCTTTTTTTGTCGAAATTGAGTTGTTGTTTGCAATTACTATCCTATGAAAGTACAAACAATATTGTTGAATCGTGTAAGATAACAGTACCAACAACACATTCACAAATCTACTAACTAATTCATTAATTTTAACACCAAAACACTCCAAATTTCATAACAAACAAAATTTAAATGACAAATATTTGACTCTATTATAGATTTTCTGGTAAGAGTTGAGCTTTTACGTATTTGAGCTGTGAGTTTTCCATATTTGAAAGTATTTGCATTGCTGTTTTTAAATGAGGTGCACTGCATAAATAAAATTACTAGTGAGATATAAATAAACATAAATAGCAAATAAATACAGAAATTACCTTCCTAACCCACTATCTATATGTTCATCCAGTGATGATATTATCTTAGGCATTTCATTTAACATCTGCATTAATAAAATAAAAATCAAGAGGTAAACTTTTTTTTTATACATAGTTATGATATAATTGTGCTCGAGATTTACATACCAACTCTGTGTTTTTTATTGTAGGTGTCTTTGCCAAAAGGTTCCTTGGAAGTTTCATCAATGTAGCCTATAAGATTACATTCAAATACAGAGGATTAATTGTGCAATTAACCCTATATATAACAATTAAAACATAGGTAACAATAAAATCCTCTTTCATATAACAGTAATATAAATTAAAGAGCTACGAAGCAAAGCCCATTTCAGTAATGTTGAGTTTTAATGATTTCAAGGATTTAAAATCAATATAATGATTATTGTGAATAATTAGAGAGAGAGAGAATGATAAGTGCCTGAGAAGGGGAAGATTGAAGCATGAGATGGAGAAGATTGGAAGTAGAATTAATAGCTTGACTCATTTGATCTGCTACCGTCGATTTAGCAGATCCTTCTCCGCTTCTACTGATGCTTGGTGATGTATTCGCCATTTTTGCTTGTTCTTTATTGCTTCAACCTTTTTTTTTTTTTTTTTTCTTTTCCAATCAATATATATTAAAACCGATGGAAAATTACAAAATTACCCTATCCCCGAAGGAACAGATTCGTTTCTAATAATCTCACTTAGCCTACTTGAGAGCGCAATAATTTGTGAGCCAAATTATGTTTAGCTAACTCATCAGCTAATCTATTTCTATCTTTATCAATCCATCTAAAGATAGAGTTACAATTTTCCGCAATAAAGTAAATACTTTTAACAATATTACAAAGCTTTGGAATAGAAATTAATATATTTTTCTCTAAGGGAAGCATTACATCTTGACAATCACTCTCTATGATCACTCTTGACTCCTTCAAATCTCGAGCAATCACGCATGATTTGAGTATTCCAAGTGCTTCCGCTTCCAATGGAGAATCTGCCTTTATTTCCCAAGCATTGTAATCCACTACTTTACCTAGATAATCCATGTTTACACATGAAATTGCAGATTTATTATCTTTATATGCCGCATCACAATTAATTTTTATAAAATTCTTAGGAGGTGGGATCCAATTTTTCAAACCTGTACTACTTCCTACATTTGTTGTGGTAACAATTTCATTCAATTGATTTGTGCTTATATTTTTATCCTTCAGTATAGTATTTACATCCTTAGGATAATTAGCCTCTTTATACTCATTCCATTCTTTGTTAGCTTTTTCAATAACCTTTAAAGGTTCCAATTTCATAAAGTTATACTTATTATCATTACGAGCCTTCCATATACACCATAAAAGTGTACAGATTCTTTCCATAATAAAAGGATTTTCCATCTTTTGGTTCTTTACCTTGCCTAACAAACTTACCATCCAATTATCCATTCTAATGGATTCATGGTTGCCAGTTTGAAGGTTAAAAGGTGAGGCAAACCAAGTTACTTTAGCCCATTCACAGTTAAGCAACAAATGTTCAGGTGTTTCAATCTCACTGTTACAAATACTACAAAGGGGAGTTTTTATCATTTTTCTTTTATATATATTTTCATTTGCGGGGATTATATTTTTTAGAACTCTCCACATGAATTTTTTTATTTTTGGTGCTATTTTTAAGTTCCAAATCATTTTCCATATATCATGGTGAATGATATGCGAGGAAGAGGGCTTACAAGTACTATTATTATTCATTTCTTTATTTTTCTTATCTTTAAGAATTTGGTATCCTTTTTTAACTGTGTAATTTCTTTTAGGGTCAACTCAACGTTACTCAAATTATAATTCTTTTTTATTTTATCGGATAAATTATAATTCATATTCAGATATTATACCGTACTTGTTATACTATAGGAGTAAAAAAAAAAACTATTTATTATTTAATACTTTTTTTTTGGTCGAAATATTATTTAACACTTGATATAACGTAATAATATAGAATATATTGTATACAAATTATAAACTTATCATAATTAAATTAATTCTTACTTAAATAATTCTACCTTGACTTTTTTTTTTAATTAAGCATTTTTATAATTAAGAATTTTGTGGATAAAACAATATATCATCTATGTTGTAGATCTTCCCGCGTAGGCGTCAACTCTCCCCCTTAGGCGCTTACGCCTAGTTAACACTCGAGGCGTTTCTTCCTAGCGCCTTAGTCGCTGTAGAAAAGGCGCCTAGCCTGTATAGGCACCGATTAATGGCAGAAAATGGCCGCCTAGGTGCCGATAAGTGCCAAAACATGCCCGCATAGGCCTTCTTGTTATTTTTCTTATTCTCGAGAATTTTTTACTTGATATTATAACTCAATATTTAGTACTTTTATATATACTATAGTGCTGTTAGATAAATTTTATGACTTAAGTAGTCAAAATTGATATAATTACTACATATATGTTACTAAATATACAAGATTACATAGCGGGATTCAAAACCGCATAATTCCGCCTAGGCCTCGTGTAATCCCGCCTAGGCGCTAGGCCCGGGTCGACCGCCTAGGCCTCAAAACCGAGATCTACAACATAGTAGATCATAGAAAAAAAATTGATGTTTATAAGAGGATTATAAATGGGTCGAAATGCGCTATATAATGGCGGCACTGGTATGGCAGGGTGAAACGGGTTAGCGAATTGCGTGCTCTTGTATTAAACTCGGTTAATGACTTTGTGCGGGCATTGGGGTATTGAAAAAGATGGCGAATTAATTGTATTATCTAAGAATACTCCTGTGAAATTGATTAAACCAATTTCGGGAGTGAAATTAAATGTAGATGGCTCCTTTGACTTAGATAGATCTTTGACGGGGTAGGAGGTCTATTTCGTAATAATTGTGGGGAGTATTTGGGTGGTTTTGCGGGGAGATGTGTTGCACACACTCCTTTCAAAGCGGAACTTCTCGCGTTACACTTTGGTCTTGAAATGACGATTTGTAGAGGGTATACATCTCTAGTGATTGAGACAGACTCGAAGGAATTACACGCACTAGTGAAGGGCGGTGGTAATTCGATAGGCTTCTCAAACACTGTCGTAGGAAAATGCCGAGATATTTGAGCGGCAAATGAGCATTTTGAACTGGTTTGAAACTATCGGAAAGCCTATAAATGTACAGATTGGATGGCTAATTTCAGGTCAAATAGCACAGAAGAACCAATCCTATATCGGGACCCACCAGATAGGTTATGGCACCTCTTGACACGTGATCGATATGGCTGAGTTGTACCTAAAATTGTCTTAAATACAACCTAGAGTTGTCTTAAATAGCTAGTTTGTAATTGAAAGTTTACTTTTGATCTTTGGACCTCACATGTAACCAAAAAGAATGTTCAAAAAGAATATTGGAGGCATTTTTTAGGTGATTATAGATAAGAATTTTGATCAATGACGAGTTGAATTTTACTTCGTTACCAAGTAAACATAAATTGATTATAATGTTAATTATGTATGTGTCGTCAAGATTTATAGGCTTAATGCCATGGAGATGGATATAATCGTTATTACCGAGGGATGACAGTAGTTATGGTTAAAAACCGAAACAAATAAAAACCAAACTAATTATATAACCATAGCTAAAACCATTTTTTAAAGGGGTGAATGCCCAATAAGCACCTACCACCTTAGCCGCTGGCCCATAAAAGGCACTTAAGTAAAAAATACCGAAATACCCTTACTTTAGTAAAAACATGCCGCTGCTGTTGTAGTGCTGCTGTTGTAGTGATTATACAAAACATGCACCAGATGAAACACATACATATATACAAATACAAACACTGTGAAGAGGCAAGAGCTACCATTGAAGGAAGAAACAGAGAAGCTCAATTTGCAGAGAGAAAATGAAAGAAGAAGAAAAAAATAAATGTAAAGCTAGATTGTTTTCTCATTAACTAAAATTGGTTATGTATAAGTATATATATACAGCTGTTCTAGTATTGTATCTAACAAACTAGCATAACATAAAGACAGCTGTACATTCTAACTAATTTAATCCAAGTATTGGATATTTGCTTTCAAGTCCCTGTAGTTATAAGTTTGAGTTGCTTCTTGTCCACTTCGTTACTTGTATTCTGAGAAACACGATAAACACAATTCATCTTAAGCAAACAATATACCTTAAGCAACAAAAGACAGAAAAACTCAAGAAATTGTACTGTAAGTGAGTAATGAGAATGTTTCCCAGAACTCAAGAAATTGCAAAAAAACTCAGTAAATTGATACAAAACTAACAAAACACATAAAAATGAAGTAAAACATTGATAATATAAAGAAAAATGAACATCACTATGTATAAAACACCTGAAAGTATAAAACGATGAGTTATGGGAGTCATAAAACTCAAGAAATTATACTGTAAGTGAGTAATGGGAACGAATCCCAGAATTCGAAAAAGACTAAGCAAGTCCACTTTTGTACTTGTGCAAGTACACTTTTGTACTTGCGGGCTAATGTTGAGTACTGGGAAAAATTTCCAGAACTCAGAAAAGGCTACGCAAGTACATTTTTGTACTTGTGGACTAAATGTTGAGTTCTGGGAAAGATTCCCATTACTCATGTTCTGTGTAATTTGCTAAAAATCAAACTCAAATTCCAGCAAAATTTGTTATGTTTCTTTAATCTAACATATAAATAAAAATGAACATCACTATGTATAAAACACCTGAAAGTATAAAACGATGAGTTATGGGAGTCATAAAACTCAAGAAATTATACTGTAAGTGAGTAATGGGAATGAATCCCAGAACTCGAAAAAGACTAAGCAAGTCCACTTTTGTACTTGTGCAAGTACACTTTTGTACTTGCGGGCTAATGTTGAGTACTGGGAAAAATTTCCAGAACTCAGAAAAGGCTACGCAAGTACATTTTTGTACTTGTGGACTAAATGTTGAGTTCTGGGAAAGATTCCCATTACTCATGTTCTGTGTAATTTGCTAAAAATCAAACTCAAATTCCAGCAAAATTTGTTATGTTTCTTTAATCTAACATATAAATAAAAATGAACATCACTATGTATAAAACACCTGAAAGTATAAAACGATGAGTTATGGGAGTCATAAAACTCAAGAAATTATACTGTAAGTGAGTAATGGGAATGAATCCCAGAACTCGAAAAAGACTAAGCAAGTCCACTTTTGTACTTGTGCAAGTACACTTTTGTACTTGCGGGCTAATGTTGAGTACTGGGAAAAATTTCCAGAACTCAGAAAAGGCTACGCAAGTACATTTTTGTACTTGTGGACTAAATGTTGAGTTCTGGGAAAGATTCCCATTACTCATGTTCTGTGTAATTTGCTAAAAATCAAACTCAAATTCCAGCAAAATTTGTTATGTTTCTTTAATCTAACATATAAATAAAAATGAACATCACTATGTATAAAACACCTGAAAGTATAAAACGATGAGTTATGGGAGTCATAAAACTCAAGAAATTATACTGTAAGTGAGTAATGGGAATGAATCCCAGAACTCGAAAAAGACTAAGCAAGTCCACTTTTGTACTTGTGCAAGTACACTTTTGTACTTGCGGGCTAATGTTGAGTACTGAAAAAAATTTCCAGAACTCAGAAAAGGCTACGCAAGTACATTTTTGTACTTGTGGACTAGATGTTGAGTTCTGGGAAAGATTCCCATTACTCATGTTTAGTGTAATTTGCTAAAAATCAAACTCAAATTCCAGCAAAATTTGTTATGTTTCTTTAATCTAACATATAAATAATTCATATCCTCTTTGAATGACCATTGCAAATTGAAAATATATAAACAAATTGAAAGAATTAAGAATTTACCCAATTTGCAAGCCTGTTAATGAAAAAATACTGCATTTGTCGTTGTTATCCATTTAATTGACCCATTGATCCACCCATTCCTTCTCAAATTTACAATAACTGCCACTACTTTCATCAATAAAAAATGTAAGAACAATCATATACGGCAAGAAATGAAAAAGATAAAGGAAAGAAAAGAAAAAAAAAAGGTTAAATTTACACCTGAAACAAAGAATAATTGATCATCAACGAAACTATGAAGAAAGAAGTAATGAGAAAGATAATTGAGCATCACTAACGAATAAGAAAAAAGAGAGAGAGAGAGAGAGAGCGCGCGGCTGATGTAAGGGTAGAATAGGAAAGAAAATAAAAGAGGTGCCTTTGTTGGGCATAAAGACGGCAGTTGGGGTGAGGAGGCATTAATTCTAATTGGAGGTGTTTTTTGGGCAATAATCCTTGAGGGTGCAAATGATTTTATCATTACCTTATGATTTTTGATAAAAATAAACTATGTAATTAAAAACCATTTATTATTATATATTACAATAATCTAGTTAAAAATTAACGGTATGGCTTCAATCCATGTTGCCATTATATTATATTGTCACATCTCAAACTATCCACTAACACCAATTATTCATTTGGTAGCATGTTTAAAACTAAAGAGCCGATTATCGTCAGGTTTGTATTTGACAGTATAAAATTGAAGGTTTGTATTTGACAGTATAAAATTGTACATTGCCGAGCAAATATTGAAAGATTAAAGCGTAAAACCCTTTAAAATTGGTAATATTGTTGTTCAAAATGTTATCTAATTCTTCCATTACTTACATACATACAATCTTGGGTAATTATATGGTGTCTTACACACAACTATAAAACACATCAAAATACCCCATAAAATGTTCCTATACAATCCTAAATCTTACAACTCATTGCTCAATCCAAGTTTGACTCTCCCTTTCTGCAACACAAATCAACTTTAAATAAAACAAGCTTAATTACTACACATTCAAAGCAAAGATAAATTAAATTAAAATAAGCTCAAACCTCATTAAGTAGAAGCAGCTTGAATAGCTTTCTGTAACTCACTCTCCAGATCACTAGCTTTCTTCACATTCTCTTCTCCACCATTTTTCTTATTCCTCCATTGCTCAAACCCTACTGAATTATTCTCAATCACAGGTGAAATTACCTTCTTTGTAATGCTTTTATTCCTCGTTAAATGGCCCACTTTTAATTCCTCCAAGTGAAACTTCATCTCACGGTTTTCTCGTTGTAATGTATCTAACTCTCTTTTCATCCAGGTACACATACCCTTTAACAACTCAACATCGCCTTTATTATTATTATCGATTTTGTTTTCATTCACTACTTTCTCTTCTTTCACTTGATCAATTCTCTCTATACATATCTTATTCACAGTTAAATAAGGCATTCCCATCATTTTCCCCTTTGAGATATCCTCTGGAAAACTAACACCCCATCTCATATTAGCTGAGATTTTCTTCACTATCGGCATTTCTGTCCGTGCCATAACTGATATTCCCTTAAAAATTGAATCTTTAGCGTTTTCTTTTGGTGAGAAGTCCTTAAATGTACCTGATATATCCACTGGAACAAACCCAAATGGATTACTCTCCCCATTAGGTTTAACATTTCCGATAAACACGCTAGTTGGGTTTGAGACAGTGGTTTTTCGAAGGGAAAATGAACCGAATTGAGGCTTAAATAGAAGGGAGAAAGTAGGGTTGGAATTAGGGTTTTGAGGTGAAAATGAAAAATTAGCTGAAATGATTAACGGGGAGTTATTTGGGGAACCGAAAAGACCTATGCCTGATTTGAGGGAAAGGGTTAACGGAGGTGGTGAGATTTTGGTGGTGGTGGAAGAGGTGGGAGTGGAGTAATCGAGTTTTAAGGTGGGTCCAGTTGGGAAGTGGGTGGAAAGAGAGAGGGAGAGATCGGAAGGGTGGTGAGTGGTGGTGGAGAAGGCGGAGAGAAAAGGGAGGTTGAAGATGGTAATCGGGATCTTGGCACGGAGGAGTAAGGGGCGGTGCTGGTCATCTTGGAGTTTCAGTGATAGCTTCATTTTTGCTTTGGATTAAAATTCCTGTTTGATCTGTGAATTTAGCTTTCAAAAGTTATCTCATGGTTGTTTTGTGGGGACTCAATATGGATCACTAATTTCGAACGCCCATAAAGATTTGGGGTTGATATGTAACTTTAATAATGTTTAAGGGTAATTTACACTAACCTTTATTTTGTTTGAGAGTGTTTTGTTGTTGACCTCGTTTAGATAAATAATTGCACGAATAACTTAACTAAGAAAATAATTGCACTAATAACTTAACTAAGAAAATAATTTTGCAAAAGTAACCCATAGTTGCTTTAAAGATTGTCGTTTTATAAAATCACATAATACGTTCATTTTCCCCTAAACATAAAATCTAAACCCAAAAATTCAATGTTCATTTTCCGATGCATAAAATAACTAAACAAATTGTCATTCACATCGCGCCGCAACTAATCACCCTCTTGGAGCTCTTCTTGCCGACACATAGTCATCATCGTCATTGTCTTTGAGATCTAATTCAACGTCCTCACCAAGATAAAGAACAATAATTATCACAACTAATCATTCCTTATTCAAAGGATCCTGAACATAAAAATCTTGTTGTACTTGAGATGATATAACAAATGGCTCAACAATTATGCGCTCACTTGTATGTGACACTCGTAAAAAATTAACCAATATAAAACTTAATTAATCTTTCTTCACTCCTCGACCTTTTGTCAAGTCCTCCCAATTACATTGAGAAAGCACAACTTTTATTTGTCCAATGTATTCTAATTCAATTATACAAGTAAGTTTCTTAAAATATTCATTTTCTTCTTTAGTAAGGTATGGATCTCGGACTGAAGCAACATTTGGTGTTGTCAAAGTTAAGCCAAACCCAAAGTTTTGTGTTCGCTTCCCATGATTTATTTCTTTTGTATGAAATCTATATCTATTTCAAACAAAACCTTTATAAATTTCTACGGAAACGGACCTATCGAAAGCCATCTTATTTTATCAAAGACGTTCTCGTAGCCTATTTTCTCAACCTGTTTTGTACAAAAAAATCTTTTAGCCTATAAAACTAGGTCATATGCATGTGAATATATACTTAAAAGATAATACTTACATGTGTCTTGAACCATATATGAAATTTCTCTGCAACCAGCCTTTGTAATGTACTTGAATTGTATCTTATAGGCCGATACTTTTCAATCTTGTAACTTTTAAACAACCTACAGAAGAATGTACAATTTTCATATGTTAATATATTATAATAGTCTTATGGTGTATATATAATTAAATAAGTTTCAACAAACGACTTACTCAACAAACAGTTGTAATTCTTCAATATGCGACAATACATATCTATGTCCTTGAACCAACAAAATTTTGTCCAGTATTTTGTAAATAAGTGCTCTCATGCCTCTGCCACCACTAGGAAACAAAATATTTCCTTCTTTGGGATCAATATCATAATTACAACGTGGCCGATTAAAAATGGATCCTGTTTCATCCAAATATCTAGAACAAAAGGTGCGGGCCTCTTGTGTAATATAGGTCTCAGCGATTGACCCTTCGAGATGAGCTTTATTTACCCTATATTTTTATACACTTTCCAACACCTTTATGTTGTTAACAATCAATATATACTTTTAAGTAATAAATTTACGAATATTTAGTAAAATACAATATACCTTTCAATTGGGTACATCCACATAAATTAAACAGGGCCTCCACCTTTTCCCTCGTCCGCAAGATCGATGACCAAATGAACCATTATAGTAAAAAATGAAGGGGGAAAACATCTTTCCATGTGACAATTTTTTATTTCTATCTTTGATTTTTGTTTGTTTCTCGTACATGTAGCAATATTTTACATTTGACGAAGAACTATATATTCAAAGATATTGGGAAAAAATAGAAATCGTGGAAACACGAACTAAGAAAAAGAGAATTATGAGCTTTGTAAAGAATATATTATATTGGTTTGTATTACAATAATCTCCGTTACAATATTTATATACATAACAATATTATAAGAAAGGAAAATAACATAATTAGGACTAATTGATTCTGATGTGATTTATTCCTAATAAGTTGCAACTTTTGTTAGACTAATTGATTCTGATATAATCTATTTTAGACTAATTGATTTAATTGATATTTTCCTGGTCAACACTCCTCCTCAAGTTGGCGAGAAAAATCATTTACAATAGTAAAAAAAATAATGTGCACCTAATAAAAAAGGAAGCGACTGTGGTCCCCACACATTGCAATGAATTAATTCAAAAATATCAAATGTAGAAGTAGAGCTATTTGAAAAAGAAAGTCGATTCTGTCTAGCCAAGGCACAAGGCTCACAAACTGAAGACTCGTCGACTAAAACATCAGGACAAATGAAAGAAATTAATTTAAGACGACTAACTAATGGATGACCCGATCGCTGATGAAAAAGTGATAAAGGGAGACGAACTGATACAGTTATGGGTGGTGGAGGAGTTGGTCGAATAATGTAGAGTCCGCCTTCAAGTTTTTCCAATCTAATCATCTTCTTTGTTGTAAGGTCCTGAAAAATGCAAAATGTGGGGTAAATTGTTACACATCAATTTAATGATTTTGTTATGTGACTGATAGAGAGGAGATTGACATTAAATGATGGATGTAAAGTGCATTTTGTAGGTACATATTATTAATTAAATGAATTTCACTAGTGGCGGTGAAAGGAGTTTATAGATCCATCAGGCAATCTAATAGGAGGATGGTTAATTCGGTACATAATGAATGAATAATATTTCATAACATATCATGTTATCAGTAGCACCAGTGTCGATGATAAAATATTGGGAGGAAGAATTTGCATTTGAAACAAAAGGTGTAAGCAATTTACCTACATATTTCAAAGAAGAGGGCATTTACTTTTGTTGAGCAAAGACAATATTTGCTTACACTGCACTAGCGTAAAGGACGAAGGGCACGTGGAGTCTATTTTACTTTTTCCTGATAGTACAGTAGTGACATTATTGAAAACAGAATGAGTGTTGCCTTAATGGAGGTGATTCCTAAGAGGATATTCAAATATTTTTCAACATGTTGCGCTTGTATGACGCTGACCAATCAAACCCAGACTACGAAAATGGTCACTGATGTCTCCTCATTTGTGATAGATTAATGTTAGGATGAGACATCATTTTTAGTGATTTAGAAGTCATTAATGTCGATTTTCTTGAGAAATAGTGCACTTTCCTATTTTGGGTCTTGATTCAGTAAAATAATATTTTTAGAGCATATTGGGTTTAATTGTTTATTTAGTGTGTAGCTTTAAAGATAATTATGGAGCTTAATTAGAGTCCAAGTCAAAGACTACAAGTTATGGAAAGAGATTTGCATGGTAATTGGAGATAAGGAAACAAAAGCTAAAAAGATGGAAAAGGAAAAGCTGTCTAATCTGGGATTCTGCAGTACATGCCTAAATAAATGCTATTTTACCTAAGAAATAGGCCGATTTTGGTAATTTCCTTTCATAGAGACAAAGATAATTCTGTTACGATTCTTTTGGTATCTTATGGAGCTCAAACCGACCAATAACGAAGAAGATATGCTCAAAACGGTCCAGCAGTGTTTATCTTTATTTCCATACGAATTTGAGTTGGGCTAGAAGTCCAATACTTTATCTCTTCCTCAAGAAAACGAATTAGGTCTTCTAAACACCTATAAATACACCCTTATATCACTTGTAAAATCATCCTTGTTTAGTTGAAAACCTTATAATTATTCTTCCAGTTTATTGTAGAGAGCAAGATGATGTCTTTTGTAATTTCTTTTAGTTTATTTCCTTCAGGTATGAACTAAACTCCCCATAGCTTGGGTTTTGCATAATGTATAATCTATGAATTCTAATTCTTCTATCTAAGTTTCTTTGGGAATTACATGTTTTAATCTGATATTAGCTTCTTACTTAATATTTGTTTATGTGTTTTGATTTATTGTCTTTCCTAGAACTGATCACTTTAGGATTGTTTTAATAGTAGTTAGATGGTCTCCTTGACAGGGTGCTTAACTATTGAAACACCACATAATGTCTAGTGTCGATATTAGTTCTGACAAAACATGATTCTAACTAGATAGTCATTAGGGTTTGTTTTAATCACCATATCACCAATTGATTGTTGCGATTGGTTAGGGCCTTAGTAGCGTTTGATAACCCTATTCTAAACCACGTCTTGGTTGTGCCGTAGCCCCCTTAGTCGCTCTCAAGGTCTAAGGTGTGGGAATTTAGAATCCTGACTAAGTATACCAAGAGCTAATATTATAGATAGAATTAGAAGGATTAGTGCATACTAGCAAAACCTGAGCTATATTTCTCATCTCGTATTCTTAATCTTTTACTTTATTGTCTTTATTTTCTTAGTTTTAATTCTTAAATTCGAAAATCTATTTGCTTTTATTTACTGTCTTTATTTATTTACTTTTACTCGTTATTCCTACTCACGCGATTAACACACTTAAGTCCCTGAGAACGAACTTAACTTATCATTAAAACTTGCATACGTCCTGTAATACTTGCAGTACTGTGCCTGTCTAGGTTGAGAGTGCGTAGTTTCTTGACTTAATTTTATCTTATTTTTATCACACCCTAGGCGACACCAGTCACGTGAGGGTCTACCGTGACCATTGTTGCGACTAAAATTGTTTTTGTGTTGTGGCTAGTAGGAAGCATGAGAGTTACATCTATTAATGAGTTGGAATTATCTATAACAGAAGTGGTCAAAGTAGAAAGTTTGAGTGCAGCAGGCTGTTCTAGTGACGATATAAACGACACAACTTCTCTGTGTTTTTCTTCCTGATTATACGTGTTATTCATAGAAGGAAGTGAATGATTGAGTAAGATTTGACCTTGAATCGCTGAATAAGAGTTAGTAGGTTCCATTAAAAACTAAAAGACATGCTCGTCTTCTTTGCGAGCATTAAATTTTTGACTCGCCCCACCTGAACAAACTAGTAATAGATGGAATGAGTTCAACTCATCCCAAAGCGCTTTAAGTTTATTGTAATAAGCAACAATGGACATAGTTTGTTGTTGGAGAGAGAGAATATGGAACAACGCAATTGGTATATGCGTGGGGTGTTACTTTGAGAAAATCGTTGCTTCAGCTCTGTCCAGACTGTCAATGCATCATTGGAGTAAAGGCCGTTGTTTGCGAGTTTTGGAGTGATGGTGTTGACTATCCAGCTGAACACCATGTGGTTGCAAATACGCCACAAGTAATATCCATGAGAGTCCTTGGTATTATCGAGACAAATCCGTCAATATATCCAAGCATATTTTTCGCAGAGAGAGCTATATACATGTCGCGACTCCGTGTATTATAGTTGTCCTCTGTAAGATGTTGAGAAATAAGGACGATGCCGGGCATATCAAAGTTGTTAAGATTGTATGAGTGGGTGTTGTCGTAAGAGAGTTGTTTTAGAAAAACATTGACGGTGGTGTTTGCGACTGTACCATGATAATTTTTTAGAAGATTGGTCATGGCGTCATTAGGAAAAACACACGAGGAAGATGATGCTCGTGACGAAGAAGAAAGATTTTATATATATGGTTGTGCTCTGATACCATGTAAATAATATATTATTTAAGCTTGTATTACAATAATATTTGTTACAATACTTATATACATACAATATTATAAGAAAGGAAAATAATATAATTATGACTAATTGATTTCGATGTGATTTATTCCTAATAAGCTGTAATTTATTTAAGACTAATTGATTCTGATATAATCTATTTTAGACTAATTGATTTAATTGATATTTTCCCTCTCCACATAAACAATCAGAAGAATATAACATGAACAAAATTGTAAACGAAAAAGACGGAGAGTCGACCCGGTTCAGTGAATATTATTGGTCAACGGGCTACTAAAGAATTTAAGGTAATGATATATATTATTTTAAAAATAGTTACTATTTATAATTAGTGACTTTTAATATAATACCGTTTATAAATGTTGAAATACAGGATGTATCCACGAATGCAAAAGTTAGCCGGGTGGCACTACAAGTACCTCATACTTGTGGAAGATAAGTTTATGCTTCAAGACGCCATGAGATAGTATATCATATCATTCACTTTTTTATACTAATTGAAACGATTTATCAAGAATTGAAATAGTTTTGGCTCAAGCAAATAATGGTGTCCCGATGGACAAGATTGAATTTTTCAGAAAACCACACACGCGCAAAAAGGTAAAAATGCATAACGAAGCTGAAAAATATGGGTAAGTATTTTACGATTAATTTCACGAGAGTCATTGTGGTTGGAATAAAGAGCCATGAATCTAATTACTATAGCTTGCAAAAATCTAATTTGATACTTAAAGACTATAGATGAGACTACTTTCAATTTTGCAAAAAAGAAGAAGAGTTTTTTATATATATTATGACAAATTCTCATATTTTTAATTTATGTAGAACGATGTCCAGTCCTTATTAATCAAAGGAAAGAAGCTTGCGAGGAGGAAGAGGATCTATATGAATTTGAGTTTCAAGCCATGAGAGAAATTCAGGCTGAAGATCGGTATGGACAAGCGAGAGGTCATAAATTAGGACCTACACCAACAATGGTATATAGTCCAAAGAGTATTTCAGAAAATTCACCAACATAAAATGGAAAACAAATTAATCAGATGCAAGCTCAATTGATAGAAGCATGGTTGCAAGATCATTCGCAAACTCAAGAAGTTCGGGTTGAAGTTCGGTCGCAGGCTGAGATAACTGCTTAAGGCCAAGCTCAACTACAAACTCAACCGTAGGAACAGTTAAGACAACAAGCTCAATTGAAGGTTCAACTGAATTTAATGTTCAAGCAGAAGCGTGCTTTTCAAACCGAAAAAAATATAAAAGTGAATATTGTGTTTTTTGGACGAAATCTGTATTTTTGAAAATATGTTTCATACTTATTTTACGTAATTTTGATGAATTAGATATGAATATTTTGAATGTAATTTTTTTTTTCGTTAAACTAAATTTCTCGATTTTTCAATGAATTTGAGATTAAGATATATTCGAAAGTATTGGTCTAAATAATTAATATAAATGCATTATTTGTGATATATTTAGTATGGCATATTTATTCACTCAAATTTAAAAAGCGTCGATATTTGATTTGAGATATTATCGACGCAAACTTAACAAGTATCGGCATTTGGTTTGAAATATTATCGACGCAAAGCATTAGCATTTGGTTTGAATTAAAAAGTATGGCATTTGGTTTGAAATATCACCGACACAAATTTACAAAGTGTCACAATTTATTTTAAGTCATTGGCTATGCAAGTCTAATTTGCATCATCATTTATTCCACTAAATTGTCGACGCATGAAGCCAGAACATCCATAATGCCTATACCTTATATGGCAATGTTATAGGAATAAACGACTCTTTGTAATATGCATATCTAATAACACAGGAAATAGAGACACTTTGTTAAAAGCGTCGGCACTAAAAATTGACGCCTGCATAGTAGACGCGGTGTAGTGCGTTGGCAATTTTTTTTTATGACGTGCCGATTACGTCGTCAAAGGACAAAAATAGCGTAGTTGTTTCCCTGTTTTCCTGCAGTGACGTCTGGATCAATTTCAACACCCCATGTTTCCAAGTGTTCATGTTTTTCACATTTTCCAGAACCCTGATTCTAGAAATCTGAATGAAGGATACAATAGAAAGTAAAGCTAGGAATCTGAATGAAGGATACCACAGAAAGTAAAACCATGGCCTCATGAGAACTTGTGATCTATAAAAGTGAAACAAACCAAGGAAATATATATATATTACTGTGAAATACCATGGAAAATATAAAATTGTAAAGCCAAATCCACACTGCCACATCTTAATAATAGGCAAACTAGTGATAGAAAGCTTGGTATTTCAGGATTCAACAACTACTGTTCTTAAAACAAGCACAAAACTCTATCTCATTCTAACAAGGACCAAATTAGATTGCCATACATTTATCGCGGCCCCTTATTTCTATAATCTTTACACCACTCCCCTTCATTGCCATATATATCACACTGCATAATCAATCTCCTTGTCGTCGCCGTGCTTCCCTCCGTGCTTGATGCTTGTGTACCATCTCGCGCATGCTATGTAAACCAACAAATCAATCGATGTTAAACCAGCCAAGAGGAAGTAAAACCTGTCTAAATGACCTTTGTTGAGGTTTCTTGGGATCCATCCCGGCATGTTATCTTCGGTTGAGATTTTCACAACCATGGTTACAAGCAAGCTACTTACATAGTTTCCCAATGAAATAGATGTCATACATAGTGCACTTCCGAAACTCTTGAGTCCATCGGGTGCTTTTGCGTTGAAAACTCAAGCTGCCCTACATACATGAAAACTTCGGATGCTCCAACTAAAGCATATTGTGGTACTTGCCAGAATATGCTTAATGAGCTTGATCCATCACAATTAATGCACTCATTTAGCGCATATTTTATTCTATAGCTTTCGACAATTCCAGCTGAAATCATAGCCACTACTGCTATAACAAGTCCAATCCCCATTCTTTGAAGCTCTGTGAGCCCCGTTTTCTTGATTCTACTCACGAGTGGGTCAAGAACGTGGCGATAAAGGAATATAAAAGTCGCTACACTGAGAATATCAAAGCTTGACATGCTTGCTGGAGGGATTCTGAAGTTTCCGACAGTGGTTTTCATGGCGGCACCTTGCTCGACAAATAAAGACGCCATTTGGGTAAAGACTGTTAGCCTCACCTTTTTTTTATTCCCGTTTTAATATTCGACAAATCATCATTTAAACTAAAATTCATTTGGTATCACTTTTAAAGGTTTTCCAAAACCCCTCATTAGATTAGTTGTGTTTAATTCCTTGATCTTAAGCTTGAGCTTCAAAAGAATAGTGTCGCGGTACACCGGACGAGACATGCGGTACACCGCAGTACCACGGACCAAAGGCGCGGTGCATAGGCTAGTCCGACCAGTAAGCTAAGAAAATGTGCGGTACACCGGACTGAGGCGCGGTACACCGGACTGAGGCACGGACCAGGAACATGGTGCATAGGATAGTCCGACCAGTAAGCTTGAAATCAAGACGAGGGATTTCGCGGTGCACCGGACCATACCCGCGGTACACCGCAAGAGAGGGTTTCTGCACTATTACTAGAGGACAAAGCTTATATCCGTTGGAGTTAAAATAGATCCGTTAGATAGAAGCCTTTTGACCGTTGGAAGATATTTTCAGCTACATATTGAAGCTCATTCAAGACACAACTCAAGCCTTCCATCTACCAATCTTAAGAGCAATTAATATTATCATTCAAGAAGGTTTCAAAGGAGCATTCAAGTCATATTCATTCTCAAGCTACATAGTTTATATCCACTCATTTAGGAGTTTAGTTACAAAGCTTTTATAAGCACCCCTAAACACTTTTCCCTTTCCTCTTAGTTCTTGTAATAGATTAAGAGAGTAGTGTAAGCATAGGTTTTATGCTTGGTTCCTTGTGTTGGTGATAACACAAGTGTATTTTCCTTCAAAGGTTTTTGAAGTGGTTGTAAGGGTTTGTAATCTCACCCGGTTAAGAGTTACGAAGATTAGTTGAGAATCTTGCAAATCCTAAGGAGGCTTCCTTAGGTAGTGGATGTAGGGAAACCGAACCACTATACATCGTTGTGTATCGTATTCTATCTCTACACTCTTTACATTTCCGCACTCTATATGCTTGATAAAATGCCTACATGAATAGTTTGATAATATTGTCTTCTAGGATTATCTAGTTCATTACTATTTAGTTTGCTAAAACAATAGGATTCAAATTAGCTTTTAATTTTATTTACTTGAAATAAAATTAGCCGATTAATTTCCATTGTCCTATTCAACCCCCCTTCTAGGACGCATATAGAATATCAATTGGTATCAGAGCCTAGCTCTATTGTACTTAATCGTTTCTAGAGTTAATACGATATGGATTCTAATCAACCGGAAGGTTCATGTTCTACTAGACCTCCGCTTTTTGTAGGAAAAGACTACTTTGGATGGAAAAAGAAAATGGAGATTCATGTCAAAGGAATTGATTACTTTTTGTGGCTTGCTATCAAGAAGGGTCCTTACATTCCTTATGTTAATGGTAGTAAAACAGAGGTGAAAGATGAAGATGATTACAATGATCAAGACATAGCTAAACTCACCAAAAACAACAAAGCTATGAACATACTCGTAAATGGGTTAAGTGTCACGGATTATGCTAGAGTTAGTGAATGCAATTCGGCTCATGAAATGTGGCAACTCTTGGAGCTATCATATCAAGGAACGGAAGATATCAAAGAAACTAAGATTGGTCTTTTTATCACCAAGTATGAGCTATTTCGTATGGAGCCCGATGAAGCCTTAAATGCTATGCATCAAAGATTTTCTAACATTGTCAACACCTTGAAGACTCTTGGTCAAGAGTACACCAACAAAGAACAATGCCGAAAAATCTTATTTGCTCTTCCAAAGAAATACAAATCAAAGATCAACTCTATAAGAGACACTAAAGATCTTTCAAAAATGACGGTTCATGAATTCATTTGCAACCTCATGACGGAAGAGCTTGTGCTTGAAGAAGAAAAGATAAGAGATGATGAGGAGAAGAAGATTAAGAAATCCATTGCCTTCCATGCCTTGAGTACCAAGTTGAAAGAACGAAAAGAAAGGAAGGAAAGTGAAGAAGAAGAGAACTCACATGAAGAAGAAACTAGTGAAGATGAAGGAGTAGCTATGTTGGCAAGAGATATGAAAAAATTCATGAGATACAAACGATTTGCCAAGAAAGGAAGTTCTTCCTCACCCTATAAGAAGATTGTTAGAGCTATCAAACAAGATGAACCCACTTGCTATCATTGCAAGAAAGTTGGTCACATCAAAACTTATTGCCCTCTTCTTCAAAAGGAGAAACCTAAGAGAGCAATGCATGCTAATATCACTTGGGATACTCAAAATTCGGATGAAGAAGAAAGTGATAATGAAAATGTTAATCTTGTTGCTTTTATGGGAAAACTTGAAAATGATGAAGATGCTTCGTCGGATGATGATACCGGTTCAACTCACTTTGCCTTTATGGCAAATCATGATGAGGTAACTCCTAAATCTAAACTCTCTTTATCTAATGATGATGCTAGTGAACAAGATATTCATGAGGCATTTGATTCTCTCTACAATGATTTTTTAAACTCTATTGAAACAAACAAAGTTTTAACAAAAGATTTAGAATTTGAGAAAAATAGAACTAAAGAGGTTTTGAAAGCTTTGGAAGATTGTCAAAATCTTTGTGATGAATGTATAGATGAAAATGAGAAACTTCATCTTATTGAGAAAAATCTTTTGGAAGAAAAATCTTTGTTGGAGAAAAAGATTGTTGATCAAAATGCTATTATTTTAAAATTTACTAGTGGGCAAGAAAACTTGGATTTGATTTTAGGTTCTCAAAAAATGGCTTTTGAAAAAAGTGGTGTTGGATATGATCCATTCACTAAACAAAAACCCTTGAAAAATGTTTTTGTAAAATAAAAAATTTCAAATGCAATTCCATCTTCTTCAAAATCTTCTATCACTTGCACCTATTGTGAAAAATTTGGTCATGATGCATCTCATTGTTATTATCGTAAATTATTGGATTTGGGATCTCTTGTGCCACTTTGGAAAAGGCCTATATGGGCTATAAAAAGAAAATCCACTAACCCTCATGGACCCAAACCAAATTGGGTACCTAAAGCCTAAATTATTTTTGTGTGTAGGGATTGAGCATCAAGAAGCAAAATATATGGCTCCTTGATAGTGGATGCTCAAGACATATGACCGGTAACCCATCATTATTTACACGTTTATATAAAACAAAAGGTGATAGAGTTACTTTTTCTGACAATACTAAAAAACGCGTTTTGGGTAAAGGTAACATCGGTAATATGAATTCTTTACTTATCTCTAATGTTTTACTTGTTGAGGGTCTATCTTTTAACTTGCTTAGTATAAGTCAACTTTGTGATGTTGGTTATAGTGTTAAATTTGAAGCATCTAGATGCATTGTTTTCAAAAATGATGAGTTAGATACTATGTTTGTTGCAAAAAGATCGGATAATGTTTTTGTAGTTGATCTTGAGAGTATTATGTGTCAACGTATTAAATGCTTATCCGTGGTAAATGATAGTTGGCTTTGGCATAGACGTTTAGGACATGCTAGTATGGATTTGATTTCAAAATTGTCTAGAAAAAATCTTGTCGTTGGTTTGCCTATTTATAAGTTTGATAAAGATAAATTATGTGATGCATGTCAACTTGGTAAACAACATCGTTCATCTTTTAAATCCATAAATAAGGTCATCACCGTTAGGCCACTTCAATTATTGCATATGGATCTTTTTGGTCCCGTTGATGTCACTAGTCTAGGAGGATCTAGATATGTCTTTGTTGTTGTTGATGATTACACTAGATATACATGGGTGATGTTCATTGCTTAAAAAAGTCATGCCTTCAATGAATTTGCAAAACTTTGTAGAAAGGTGCAAAATGAGAAAGGCTACTCTATTACATGCATTCGTAGTGATAATGGTAGTGAATATGTGAACTCTCCTTTTGTGCATTTTTGTGATGAATTTGGGATTGAGCATAATTTTTCGGCTCCTAGAACTCCCCAACAAAATGGGGTAGTGGAAAGGAAAAACCGAACTCTACAAGAAATGGCTTGAACAATGCTAAAAGAACATAGCTTGCCTACATACTTTTGGGGTGAAGCCGTTCATACGGCTTGTTATGTGTTAAATAGAGTTCTAATTAGACCCCTTATTAAGAAAACCCCTTATGAGCTTTGAAATGGTAGACCACCAACTATTGCTTATTTTCGTGTTTTTTGGTGCAAATGTTTTATCTTAAACACTAGGGACTATTTGGGAAAATTTGATGCTAAATCGGATGAAGGTATTTTTCTTGGTTATTCCACTAAGGGAAAAGCCTATCGCATTTTCAATAAACGTACTCGTACCATTGAAGAATCTATGCATGTTGACTTTGATGAGACTAACCCTTTTTGTATCAAGAAAGTAGTAGATGTTGATTTACATGAAGATACTCCACAAGATCAACCCTTAGAATCTCCTACTCAAGAATTAAACTCTCATGATGAATCTCTTAAGGAAAATGGTCAACTCTCAAATGAAGCTAGTACGGATTTACCAAAGTTTTGGAAAAATATCAAAGATCACCCAAGTGAATTAATTCTAGGTGATCCAAAAGAAGGTGTTACCACTCGTTCTCGTATTATTGCTCTATGTGCTCATCAAGCATTCTTATCTCAAATTGAGCCCAAGAATATTAAAGAAGCCTTGCTAGATGATCATTGGATAAACGCTATGCATGAGGAATTAAATCAATTTGAGCGTAGTAAAGTTTGGACATTAATTGAGAAACCAATTGGCCCTATTATTATTGGCACTAAGTGGGTATTTTGCAACAAGCTAGATGACACCGGTATTATCACTAGAAATAAAGCAAGGTTAGTTGCTCAAGGATACAATCAAGAAGAAGGTAATGATTTCGATGAAACTTTTGCTCCGGTAGCTAGACTTGAATCTATTCGTATGCTACTTGCTTTTGCTTGTTATATGAATTTTAAAATTTACCAAATGGATGTCAAAAGTGCTTTTTTAAATGGTTTTATAGATGAGGAAGTCTTTGTTAAACAACCACCGGGTTTTGAGGATCCAAAATTTCCAAATCATGTTTTTAAACTTTCAAAGGCTTTATATGGTTTAAAACAAGCACCTCGTGCTTGGTATGAACGTTTAAGCAAATTTTTGTTAGATGATGGTTTTAAAAGAGGAAATATTGACTTCACTTTATTTATAAAAAGGTCTTCAAAAGATATCCTTCTTGTTCAAATTTATGTGGATGATATAATATTTGGTGCTACTAATGAAAATCTTTGTGAGAATTTTTCTAAAAGCATGCATAGGGAATTTGAGATGAGCATGATGGGAGAATTGAATTACTTTCTTGGACTTCAAATCAAGCAAATGAAGGATGGCATCTTTGTCAATCAAGCCAAATACACAAAAGAATTGATAAAAAAATTGGACTTGAAGATGCAAAGGAAATTGGAACTCCAATGAGCACATCCACAAAATTAGACAAAGATGAAGATGGTAAGGATGTTGATGAGAAAGCATATCGAGGTATGATTGGTAGCTTACTTTATTTAACCGCTTCTAGACCCGATATTATGTTCCCCGTGTGTCTTTGTGCTAGATTCCAATCCTCTCCAAAAGAATCCCATCTTAGTGCCGTTAAGCGTATTTTTAGGTATTTGAAAGGAACCCTAAATCTAGGACTTTGGTACCCAAGATTTACTGTTAGCCTCACCTTGTTTTTATTCCCGTTTTAATATTCGACAAATCATCTTTTAAACTAAAATTCATTTTGGTATCTCTTTAAATGTTTTCCAAAACCCCTCATTAGATTAGTTGTGTTTTTATCCTTGAACTTTAGCTTAGATTCAAATGAACAGCTCCGCGGTACACCGGACAAGTCTTGCGGTACACCGCAGAGTCACGGACCAGAGGAGCGGTGCACAGGATAGCCCGTCAGTAAGCTAGTAAAATTGCACGGTACACTGGACCAAAGGCGCGGTACACCGGACCGATGCACGGACCAGGGACGCGGTGCATCGAGTAGTCCGTCAGTAAGCTTGAAATTCAGACGAACGTTTTTGCGGTGCACCGGACCATACCCGCGGTACACCGCACGAGAGGGTTTTCTGCACTATTACAAGAGGACAAAGCTTATATCCGTTGGAGATAAAATAGATCCGTTAGAGAGAAGCCTTATGACCGTTGGACCATACTTTCAGCTATAAAATGGAGTTCATTTGGTGGTCCTTTGTGTGTTCTAAAAATAATGCAATGAATAATCGAACCACAACCGCAAGTGTACGGTTGTCCCAAGTAGTATTTCTGATAAATCAGATTCGTTCCAAGGACGGAATGGTTGATCACAATGTTTAGCAAGTAGTGATTGATGCACTTACGAAAATAAAAGACAATAATATATTTGTTTGGTTTTTGTTATAAGACTACTGAATGAAAGACAAATATTAAATTGCAAGTAAAAGCTAAGACGCAAGTAAAATAAGTGAAAATGCAATATGAGAAGTAGCACTTGAGAACGCAAGGATCCTCCCTATCCTATTTCTTAACTTATGTTGTTTAAGGGCTAAATTAGTCAATTACAATGGTCGGGATTCTAATTTCCTTATACCCCCGTCAGGGTGGACTATAAGGCGATCCTAAAGTGTCACTAGTCCCGTCAGGGTAAATATGATCCACCGTTGGATGATTAAGTGTTATTACCTCATTGGCCCTAGGATTAGCTAAGCTCGTCAGAATCATTAACTTCTATCCTAGATTGAATAAATAGTTCCGTATTCAAACCCCCCGTCAGGATGATCCAATTGCCACTTATTGGAATAGCCTAAATACTATTACCTGTTCCTAGTTCATGACGCTAAAAACAGTAAACATTCATAATTTATCGAAAAGAGTAAAAGCCCTAATTTAGTTTAATTCATTAAAACCCAAATTCAACATTCGTTAATTAATAAGAATTGGGATTCACCCATTGTTTGTTCTCAAGCACTAAATAAAACTTAGCTCATGTTAAAATGAAATACGAAATTAAAATTAAAGGAATTCATATTGTTTACAGAATTAAAAAGATAAAAGAACCTAATTTCCGGAATCGGAATGACTACGAACGGAGATATAGACCCTCTCCAGCTCTTGTAGCTTCTTCTCCTTCCTTCAGTTGCTTCTCTCTGGTGTTTTTAATCTTGCAGAATGTGAATTGTGTGTAAAATAGAAGTCAAGGGCTGATTTTATAGTTAGAAATTCGGACTTGGACCTAGGCTTTTAATTAAATGAAATATAAAAGGCCCAAGTCCACTAACGTAGCCCAAAATCCCGTAACTGCTGATATATCTTCACTAAAACAGCTTTTCCCGATGCGTTACAACTCCGATTGACCTCATTCCAGTTGCTAAAGTTCCGTAATTCGATAAGGAATGATTTCTCTTCAAAGGTCAACAGCTAGATCATCGCTTAAGCACCTCGAAATCAGCAATCTATGGCCTGGAAAATGGATTTTCAGCTCTAAAAATAATATCTTCGAGATTTCTTTTCAAGTCTTGACTCTATCTTTTGATCTTTGACTTTCTCCTTGGATTCCTCTTCTAGCTAACCTCTTAAACCTGTAAAATATTCACTAAAAATACCAATATTACGCGCAAAAGCTTAATAAATCAAAAATGCTAGAATTAAAAGAGGAAAATCATATTATTGCATATTTAGTCCAAAAGTCTATCGAAATGATTAAATAAACACCAAAAATGATGTCTCCTAAGGGTCGAAAATAAGAACATTTAAGGAGACATCAAGACCCCCAACTCAAACCTTTGTCGTCCCGACAAAGCAAAGCAAAACAAAACAAAACAAGGGGTGGAAGTAAACGCAAGAACAAATAGAAGCTTAGCAAATAAACCCTAAGCAATTCTTAAGATAAATCTCATATAGCAAAACTTTAAGAACTAACATATACATACACTAATCATGCAAAATCAAACATAAATAATCTCAATCATAAAATTAAAGTTGCAATGCTTGAAGGTTACACTTGTACTCATATCTGTATGATGGCTATAGGATGGTCATTAATCATAAATCGCTTTGAATGTTCCACCTAAATATTCCCTATCAACAGAAGTATAAATTCACTATGTATTTAAGAATCAAGAGGTCCTTATGGTTTTAATATTGGCTTAAGGACGGTATGGATATATATTTGGTAAATTTGAAGTGAGCTTTTGGCTCTCTCCTCACTTACCATCCACATGTCCTCGAGCTTGAGTTTACGCTAAAAAATGTTCTCACTCACCCATTTGACGCGCTAATGTTGCGTCCCCAATGTCAACCCAAATAAAACTAAGATGATTTCCAAAAATATTCCACTTTGCCGGTTTATTTTATTCTTTCTTTCTTTTTATTTTATTTTTCATTTCTTTTCTTCTTTTTTTTGTACAAGATACCCATGACCATCATTTTGATGTGAAAAGTCATGTCTCTTATAATTTTTTTTTTTTTTTTTTTTTTTTTTTTTTTTTCAAATCCCGGCAAAGGGTTACAAATAATAATATCATCTACATTTTTGTGCCTCAATACAAACACATATAATCCCTTCCCAATGTAAATTCCCAAAATGTGGACCCTCCACCCCAAACTCAAGCTCGAGACAAGTCTCAGGGTTGTGATTCAAGTGCGGGTCATTTGGTCATGCCTAATAATCTAAAGGATAATGGGCTTATATCGTGGCTACAAAAGAAAAGGCTTAAGGCTCAAAATTGGGCTAGGACGGATAAAATTATAATATTAAGGATAGCAAGCTAAAGGTTTCAAATGGCTAACAAAGAACTGCCCCTATCATTTTCCTAAGTACATAGCTTGTCTTTAGTTCATATCTAGGTGGGTTCTCTACTAATTAAGATTTCACGTTCTACACACCAAACATATTCCTTAAGTACAAGCTTACTTCATTTGCATTGTTCATTAATTTTTCCTATCAATTACCTATGTTCGCATGCAATTGTAAGTGCGTTCTATATCAGTCCCTAAAGTCCACTATTTACTATCATAGATTCATCAAAAGTATGCTTAAAGGGACATTTAAAATCTTCTATAGTCAAACGCAACTCCGAAAATTATTTTTATTGAAAGCAAATAAAATATATAACACATAAAAATTGGGATGAGGCAACGAACCCCACCCCAAACTCAAAAATGAGTCGTGTCCCCACGACTCGAAAAGACTCAACGCAATAAAAATAAACTAAACTAACTAAAACGCGAAAGGGATAGAAAACGTATCTTAACCAGCTCGAGGCTGGTTATCGGTGTTGCGTCCATGAACTTTCTCCTGCATAAGAATACCATAGGTGGCATGTTGAATTGTGCTCACCCCCGTTAACATGTTTCGGAGAAGTTCTAACTCTTTTGTAACGTTTCCTAAAGATGCAATCATCTTCACTTGGTTCTCTTCTAACACCTTCACTTTAGCTTCCAACTCATCAGTTGTATGCATCTTCTTCTTTGGAGGAGCTCTAGGATTCCTTGTTGCTTTTACCACCTCATCATGAATATTCTTAACCAAAGTTAAACCCATACTCTCACACCCTACAACACGATCAATCTCTGCGTCTTTACGCGGAACCTTTGCGTCCAAGCACAAAGTAGTGACGGTACAAGGAAATTTGAGATTTTGTTGTGAAGTAGGAATTCTAGCAAATTCCATGATGGTATCATATATCACACGAGCAACATCCATGGGTTTCTCCTCAATAATACATTTAATGAACAAAAGATGCTCCTTCTTCACTTCCGATATGTGTTTAACTCCGAAGAAGGTAGGTATTATGAAACGTGACCAAATCTTAGCGCATGGTAGCAAGTTACTACTATACATCTGTCCAGGATATCTCTCTCCTTCGGGAATTGGGTGGGCCCCATCAACAATCACTTTCCCCCAAAGGGATTCATAATCAAACGAAGGCTCTTTAAGAGATTCTTGAAACGGACATATTCCGGAAAACTTGGGTAACTTCAATGATTTACGAATAAGCTCAACGGAGAAAGGAACTACCTTTTTGCGAATTATAACAGCTTCTTTTGAGAAGGCGATTCCTTCATAAAAATCTCGCACCAAGGTAGGAATATACTCAAGCTTCCTTTCTCTCAATTCCTTCCAACCCAATTTATCACAAGTAACACCATAATCTTTATAAGCACTAGTCATAATACCTTTAGGAAGATTCATCTCCTCACCAAACTTCAAAAATTCAATTCGATCACGAACCTGAGTATCCCAAGGAACGAAGACTCTCTTAGGCTTTTGAGCCCAAGCTTTCCTACGCGGAGCTTTCGGTTGTTGCACTGGTTCTTCGGGAACTTCTTGTTCAGCTTCTTCAATCTCTTCTTCAACTTCTTCCTCACTTTCTTCATCACTCTCATCAATTAACCTGCTCTTTTTCGGATTAGCCTTACTCGGATTCTCTTTTCGTTTCGGAGCAATTTGGTTTTGGACAGTCTTTTTGGATCGCGAATCCGGAATCTCAATTGCTTGGTCTGGGCTAGCTCCAACAGTGTTCCTGTTTCTTGGTATGTTTCTTCGATAGTTACACATGGAATCGGTTCTGTTAGTCATCTCTTTTCACCCCAAACTCAAAACTTCAAATAGAGAAAAAGCTAGAGAAAAGCTTTGAAATTTGATGTTTTGAGGCTTAAAACTTGAAGAACTAGGTGTTATATGAGGTGGGTTAAGGTTATTAGAGAGAGATGTAGAAAGAATTGGGTTTATTTTCAAGGTTGGGAAGAGGAAATTTTTGGAGAAAAGGTGAAATTTGATGATGTTTTGTAGAAGCTATGAGTTGATTTTGTGTTTTTGTGATGATAGAAGGCTTGATTTGATGATTTTATAGCTGTTTGTTGATGATTTTCGGAGTAGGTGGAGGCAAGAATTCGGATTATAAGGTTTGGCTTGGAAAAGAGGCAAAAAAACTAGGTTTAATGAAGTTAAAACCGCCTCTCGTAACAGCTGGCCGGTATGCCTTCGGATTCGCCGGTATACCGGCCGATCCGCCGGTATGCCGGCCGATCCGCCGGTATGCCGGCCGAGAGGTCGGCGAATTTTTTTTTTTTTTTTTTTTTTTTTTTTTTACCTCAAAACGCAAGTGCATTGCGTCGTCGCTGACGCAATGGTCAGGGAATTTGAAATCCTTGACCGGCTAGCCGGCGGATTCGCCGGTATGCCTTTGAAATCTCGATGGCGCATTTGATGACGCAGCAACCTTGCGTCATCGCTGACGCAAGGACCAGAACATTCTTCCTCGTTGGCCGGCTAGCCGGCGCTTTCTCGCTGGCGCGAATGAAGACGCAGCATTGCTGCGTTGTCGCTGACGCAGTGGTCAGGGAGTTGGTGTCTACCTGCTCGTTTGGCCGGTATGCCGGCTAGCTCGCCGGCTAGCCGGTCAAACCTGCTGTGGACTTCAATTTTTTTCTCCGTTTTTCCATCGTTTGACCCCAAACTCATGACCATTATACCCCTGAAATCATCAAAAACAAACACCCTTCCTCATTTCTTAAAAATAAAACTAAAATAAACGAAAACTTTAACTAATATACACTACGGAAATTGAAATACTTTACTAATATACAAGAAATTGGCTTTTGTTTAACGTCGTTAAGCTCGACGGGTTACCTCGTGCTTCTAAGGAGCTTCGAGGAGGTACATGACCTCTCCGGGATGTGGGTCTTTTGCACGATCGGTGTCTTCTCCTCCATGATAAATTTTTAAACGATGACCGTTCACCATGAATGTACGGTTCTCAAGTGGATGTTCTATCTCTATAGCTCCATGAGGTGTAACCTTGGTTACAATGTAAGGACCCGACCACTTCGATCTTAATTTCCCCGGATAATTACTGAACTTCGAATTATATTTCAACACTCTTTGTCCCACTACAAAGTTCTTTTCTCGAATTCGATTATCATGCCATCTCTTAGTATTTTCTTTATAAAGCTTAGCATTTTCATAAGCATGTAATCTAAATTCATCAAGCTCATTAAGTTTCATCATTCGATTCTCACCAGCTAGTGTAGGATCTAAATTTAACTTTGCAATAGCCCAATAGGCACCCATTTCTAACTCAAGAGGTAAGTGACAAGCCTTACCATATACCATCCGATACGGAGAAGCACCTACTGGGGTTTTGAAAGCAGTTCGATATGCCCAAAGTGCATCATCTAATTTCATAGACCAATCTTTTCTTGTAGGACCAACGGTTTTCTCTAAAATAGATTTTACCTCACGATTTGATACTTCGGCTTGACCATTGGCTTGTGGATGATAGGCTGTAGACACACGATGTCTGACTCCATATTTCTCTAGAACAGTCTTCAGATACTTATTAACGAAATGAGTACCCCCATCGCTAATAATCACCCTTGGAGTTCCATGTCTAGTGAAAATATGTGATTTTAAGAACTTAATCACCACTCTAGAATCATTGGTAGGTAAAGCCACTGCTTCTACCCACTTAGACACGTAATCAACAGCTAGTAAGATGTAGAGGTTACCATTTGAAGGAACGAACGGACCCATAAAATCTATACCCCAAACATCAAATATTTCAACTTCTAATACATTATTACGTGGCATCTCATCCCTCTTGGATATGTTTCCGGTAAATTGGCATCTATTACATCTTTTAGTATATTCATGACAATCTTTTATAATAGAGGGCCAATAGAAACCTGATTGTAATACCTTAGCAGCAGTTCGATCTCCTTTGAAATGTCCACCGTAAGGTGAATCATGACACCCAGCTATAATCGCCTCAATTTCTTCCTTGGCTACGCATCTTCTTACCATCTGATCAGCACACACTTTGTAGAGGAAAGGATCCTCCCAAAAGAATTGTCTTGCACGGTGAGCTAATCTTTTTCGCTCTTGATAAGTTGAACCTTCGGGAAAGGAACCACTCACCACTAAGTTTGCAATATCCGCGTACCAAGGGGCTTCATAGCCACGAACTTCGAATAGATTCTCGTCAGGAAATTCTTCTCTAACCGCTTCAATACCACTATTCAACTCTGAACCTTCTAATCTCGATAGATGATCTGCAACCTGATTCTCGCACCCTTTTCTATCCTTGATCTCTAAATCAAACTCTTGAAGTAATAACACCCATCTGATTAACCTTGGTTTAGCATCCTTCTTCTCCATAAGGTATCGAATCGCTGAATGATCTGTATAGACAATAACTTTCGCTCCGAGAAGATAAGAGCGAAATTTATCGAATGAATACACAACCGCTAGCAACTCCTTTTCTGTAACTGTATAATTAATCTGAGCACCATTAAAAGTTTTACTAGCATAATAAATCGAATGAAAAACTTTCTCTTTTCTTTGTCCTAATACAGCTCCCATACATAAATCACTCGCATCACACATAACCTCAAACGGTAGATTCCAATCTGGAGGCATTACTATAGGAGCAGAAATAAGCTTTTCTTTGATTGCTTTGAAAGCCGCTAAACAAGCTTCATCAAAAAGGAATTTGGAATCCTTTTCAAGTAAGTTGCATAACGGTTTCGCAATCTTAGAAAAATCTTTGATAAATCGCCTATAAAAGCCAGCATGGCCTAGAAAACTTCTTACCCCTTTAACAGAAACAGGCGGGGGAAGAGTTTTAATTACCTCAATCTTCGCTCTATCGACTTCCAATCCAACACTCGAAATTTTGTGACCCAGAACAATACCTTCGCGAACCATGAAATGACATTTTTCCCAGTTTAAGACCAAATCTGTTTCTTTGCATCTGATTAACACTTTCTCCAAATTGTCTAAGCACTTATCAAAATCATCACCAAATACAGAGAAATCATCCATAAACACTTCAAGAAAGTTATCGATCATATCCCAGAAGATGGCCATCATGCATCTTTGAAAAGTAGCAGGAGCATTACACAACCCAAATGGCATTCTACGATATGCAAAAGTACCAAAGGGGCATGTAAATGTTGTTTTATGTTGATCTTCTGGAGCCACGTAAATTTGATTATACCCTGAATAACCATCCAAGAAGCAATAGTACTCTCTTCCGGCTAATTTGTCTAACATCTGATCTATGAAGGGCAAAGGGAAATGATCTTTTCTGGTGGCCTTGTTCAGCTTTCTATAATCCATGCAAACTCTCCATCCAACTACCGTTCTTGAAGGAATCGCTTCATTTTTATCATTAAGAACTGTTGTCATTCCTCCCTTCTTCGGTACACACTGAACCGGACTCACCCATTCACTACTCGAAATGGGGTAAATAATCCCCGCATCTAAAAGCTTGATCACCTCTTTCTTTACCACATCCTTCATAGCGGGCATTAATCTTCTTTGACCTTCAACTGAGCGTGCGTTAACATCTTCAAGTATGATTTTATGTTGACAATAGGATGGACTAATGCCTTTGATGTCAGCAATTGTCCAACCTATTGCTTCTTTGTTGGCTCTTAACACACGCAACAGTTTATCTTCTTGAGGACCTGTTAAATTAGCTGAAACAATAACAGGTAGAGTTTCATTAGTACCTAAATACGCATACCTCAAGTGTGCTGGCAATGGTTTTTCTTCCAATTCCGGAGGAGATTCAATTGAAGGCTTCTTTTTAGGTACAATCTCCCCCGGTTCTCTCACAGGTTCATAGGCAGGACGCCTATACCTCGGATTTTCAGAATTTAGAGCTGCTATTGTTTCAGTAAGCTCCTCCATCATCTCAGGTGAATCTAATGTTAAAGCAGCCTGCAAGATATCATCAAAATTTAAACAATTAAATACCTCTTGCGATGCTTGCTCTACTACATCCATTCTGAAGCAATCTTCCTGAGAATCTGGGAATTTCATAGCTCGAAATACATTGAATTTCACTTCTTCATCTTGTATCCTCATTGTTAATTCTCCATTCTCTACATCGATCAATGTTCTCCCTGTAGCTAGGAATGGTCTACCCAAAATAATGGGGACATTTCTATCTGCATTGTATTCAAGGATTACAAAATCAACAGGAAATATAAGTGTACCTGCCTTAACAAGGACATCCTCAATGCGGCCTTCAGGATGCGCAAGAGACCTGTCCGCCATTTGCAAGACCATAGAAGTGGGTCTTGCGTTTCCAATTTTTAGCTTATCAAATATCGACTTGGGCATCAAATTGATGCTAGCTCCCAAGTCACATAGCGCCTTTCCTTTCCATTCTTCCCCAATTGATATGGGAATCGTGAAACTCCCCGGATCAACCAACTTCGGAGGTAATTTACTTTGACAAATCGCGCTACACTCTTCTGGAAGACCAATCATCTCGTTATCACAATAGGGCCTTTTGTTAGTGAGGGCCCTCTTCAAAAACTTCGTATACTTCGGAATATCTCGAATTGCCTCTAGTAACGGAATATTAATACTTAGACCTTTCACTCTATTAAAGAATTTCTGAAAATCACCCAAATCACCCTTTTTCTGAACTCGCGATGGGAACGGTGGTGGAGGGCGATTAATCACCATATCATCTTTCTTTTTCGGAACTTCTCTTGGTCTCACTATTTCTTCAACCTCATTATCTTTCTCATTTTCTTTCTCTTTCTCCACCACTTCCTTTTCTTTCCTTGGTACTTCTTTCTCTTTCATAATGGGAAAAGGAGGGGGAGGAAGGTTCTTACCACTTCTCAATGTAACAGCATTACAATCTTCGCGTTGCTTCGGATTCTCAGTATCGCTAGGAAGTTGCCCTTGTGGGCGCTGATTTAGCTGTTTATTAATTTGGCTTAGCTGATTCTGGAAAATCTTCATATTCGCTTCAGCTGCGTTCTGACGTTCTAAGGCTTGTGTTTGAAGAGCAATTAAATTTTCAACGGTTTTCTGAAGGGTAACTACTCCTTCTTGTGGATGGGCAGGTAAGGCTTTTTGGTTTAAAGTTTCATCGTATGTATTCTGAGGAGTATTCTGAGGAGCTTGCCTTTGTACATAATTTCCCTGATTCTGTCCTCCTTGATAATTGTTGTGTGGTCTTGGATTATAGTTACTACCTTGGGGACGCGGCTGATATGCGTAGGTAGGATTGGCTGCCCCATTAGGATTTGAATATTGAAACCCAGGATGGTTTCTGTTAGGCTGATATCCATTACCACTTGAATTGAAGTTACCTCTGTTGGACATGAACATCACGGATTCTTGGTTATTTGGACAACTTTCCTCATCATGATCATCTACCTGACAAATCGAACACATATAAACCTCTTGTGCAGCATGCACAGCTACCTTCTTACCCGAAAATCCTTCTTTCACAGCTAAAGTAAGCTGTTTCAATTGTTGCTCTATAGTATTCTGAATCTTGTTTTCAAACGTAGCAAATTTCTCTTCCATATCAACATTATTCACTCCCTTAACCGGTGCTCTTACTGAATTCCACCCAACTTCATTCTTGACTGTTCTCTCTAAGATAATTTTAGCATGAGCGGGTTGAACTTGAAGAAAACCTGCACCACATAGCGTATCCAACTTCTCTCTTGACTTCCCATCAAGGCCTCTATAAAAGATCTTAAGCTGTTGTTGTTCTGAATACCCATGATTTGGAACTTTTCGTAAACACATCTGAAATCTTGTCCAACTCTTACCCAAAGTTTCTTCATATTCTTGACGGAAATGCGTCAATTCTAATTCAGCATCTAACCTCATGTTACTTGGGTAATACCTGTCAAAGAACGCAATTTCTAATTGGTCCCAATTGGTGATCTTCGTAGGATCTTGCGTATCGTGCCATTCACTTGCTCCCTCAGCAACAAAGAACTTAAAAGCAGCAAAATACATCTGTTCCCTTGAGACCCCTTGTGTGATGTAAGAATCACATATCTGTTTGAATTTCTGTACTGCCCTGAGAGGATCTTCTGCTGGTCTACCACGAAAATTACCAAAATTCTGGAACTGAGCTAACATACCCGAATCTGGACGAAAACGTGGAACATTAATATCTGGAGCACCTACTCCTATAGCTGGAGCACGGAATGGAACTTCTGGAGGACCGTTAGTAAACCACGGATCATGATTCATCACTATCTGGACTGGAGGATTGGGATTTAGTAGTTGAACTTGAGGAATAACGCCCGGAGCTAAAGGTTGGCCATTTGCATCTAGCTGGCCTTGTCCATTATTCTGTTGATTATTTTGAAGATTGATGTCTGCCATTCTGTTACTTAACTCTTCTACCTCTAAAGCTTCTCGTTCTCTTCTTCTCTTGTTTGCAAGTCTGATCAACGATTCTGGATTACTAAGGATCGGAGGTGTTGGCTCTAGATCCTTGAATAGCCTTCTTCGCATACACCAAACCTAAAAACCTGAAAAGAAACTAAACAAAAAGCGTAAAACTGATAAAATAAAATAAAATGCACTTATCACTAAAGGATAAACACCGTGGTCACACGCTACCGTCCCCGGCAGCGGCGCCAAAAACTTGGTGGTCCTTTGTGTGTTCTAAAAATAATGCAATGAATAATCGAACCACAACCGCAAGTGTACGGTTGTCCCAAGTAGTATTTCTGATAAATCAGATTCGTTCCAAGGACGGAATGGTTGATCACAATGTTTAGCAAGTAGTGATTGATGCACTTACGAAAATAAAAGACAATAATATATTTGTTTGGTTTTTGTTATAAGACTACTGAATGAAAGACAAATATTAAATTGCAAGTAAAAGCTAAGACGCAAGTAAAATAAGTGAAAATGCAATATGAGAAGTAGCACTTGAGAACGCAAGGATCCTCCCTATCCTATTTCTTAACTTATGTTGTTTAAGGGCTAAATTAGTCAATTACAATGGTCGGGATTCTAATTTCCTTATACCCCCGTCAGGGTGGACTATAAGGCGATCCTAAAGTGTCACTAGTCCCGTCAGGGTAAATATGATCCACCGTTGGATGATTAAGTGTTATTACCTCATTGGCCCTAGGATTAGCTAAGCTCGTCAGAATCATTAACTTCTATCCTAGATTGAATAAATAGTTCCGTATTCAAACCCCCCGTCAGGATGATCCAATTGCCACTTATTGGAATAGCCTAAATACTATTACCTGTTCCTAGTTCATGACGCTAAAAACAGTAAACATTCATAATTTATCGAAAAGAGTAAAAGCCCTAATTTAGTTTAATTCATTAAAACCCAAATTCAACATTCGTTAATTAATAAGAATTGGGATTCACCCATTGTTTGTTCTCAAGCACTAAATAAAACTTAGCTCATGTTAAAATGAAATACGAAATTAAAATTAAAGGAATTCATATTGTTTACAGAATTAAAAAGATAAAAGAACCTAATTTCCGGAATCGGAATGACTACGAACGGAGATATAGACCCTCTCCAGCTCTTGTAGCTTCTTCTCCTTCCTTCAGTTGCTTCTCTCTGGTGTTTTTAATCTTGCAGAATGTGAATTGTGTGTAAAATAGAAGTCAAGGGCTGATTTTATAGTTAGAAATTCGGACTTGGACCTAGGCTTTTAATTAAATGAAATATAAAAGGCCCAAGTCCACTAACGTAGCCCAAAATCCCGTAACTGCTGATATATCTTCACTAAAACAGCTTTTCCCGATGCGTTACAACTCCGATTGACCTTATTCCAGTTGCTAAAGTTCCGTAATTCGATAAGGAATGATTTCTCTTCAAAGGTCAACAGCTAGATCATCGCTTAAGCACCTCGAAATCAGCAATCTATGGCCTGGAAAATGGATTTTCAGCTCTAAAAATAATATCTTCGAGATTTCTTTTCAAGTCTTGACTCTATCTTTTGATCTTTGACTTTCTCCTTGGATTCCTCTTCTAGCTAACCTCTTAAACCTGTAAAATATTCACTAAAAATACCAATATTACGCGCAAAAGCTTAATAAATCAAAAATGCTAGAATTAAAAGAGGAAAATCATATTATTGCATATTTAGTCCAAAAGTCTATCGAAATGATTAAATAAACACCAAAAATGATGTCTCCTAAGGGTCGAAAATAAGAACATTTAAGGAGACATCATCATTCAAGACACAACTCAAGCCTTCCATCTACCAATCTTAAGAGCAATTAATATTATCATTCAAGAAGGTTTCAAAGGAGCATTCAAGTCATATTTATTGTGAAGCTACTTAGTTCATATCAACTCATATAGGAGTTTAGTTACAAAGCTTTTATAAGCACCCCTAAACACTTTTCCCTTTCCTCTTAGTTCTTGTAATAGATTAAGAGAGTAGTGTAAGCATAGGTTTTATGCTTGGTTCCTTGTGTTGGTGATAACACAAGTGTATTTTCCTTCAAAGGTTTTTGAAGTGGTTGTAAGGGTTTGTAATCTCACCCGGTTAAGAGTTACGAAGATTAGTTGAGAATCTTGCAAATCCTAAGGAGGCTTCCTTAGGTAGTGGATGTAGGGAAACCGGACCACTATACATCGTTGTGTATCGTATTCTATCTCTACACTCTTTACATTTCCGCACTCTATATGCTTGATAAAATGCCTACATGAATAGTTTGATAATATTGTCTTCTAGGATTATCTAGTTCATTACTATTTAGTTTGCTAAAACAATAGGATTCAAATTAGCTTTTAATTTTATTTACTTGAAATAAAATTAGCCGATTAATTTCTATTGTCCTATTCAACCCCCCTTCTAGGACGCATATAGACTATCATTTACCTCTTTTGAACTAATAGGTTATTCAGATGCCGATTATGCCGGTTGTAGACTTGATAGGAAGAGTACTAGTGGAAGTTGCCAATTCTTAGGTCAATCCCTTGTTTCTTGGTCTAGTAGAAAACAAAATAGTGTTGTTTTATCCACGGCCGAAGCCGAATATGTTGCGGCCAGAAATTGTGTGACTCAAATTCTTTGGATGAAACAAACCTTACTAGATTTTGGCCTAGAGTATGATTGTGTTCCCATTCGTTGTGATAACACTAGTGCTATCAACCTTACCAAAAATCCTATCCAACACTCTAGAACAAAACACATAGAAATCCGTCATCACTTTATCCGTGATCACACTAAAAAAGGGGATATTGTACTTGAATTTGTCACTTCGGAAAATCAACTAGCCGATATCTTTACTAAACCTCTACCCCAAGATCTTTTTGAGAAAATTTGTTGTGAGATTGGCATGCAAATTCTCTAACCTTCTTATCATGCCATTTTTGTTTAGTGCTTTTTGTGTATATTATCTTGTTGCTAATATTTCTTGATGTTATAGGGTCCTTGAAGCTTCTAATTATTATCCATTTACTTCTTTAGCCCTTTTTACTCAAAATGTATTTTGACCCCTTAAAATTTTCAAAAATCGTATCATTAGTTCTTTTTGTTGTTGACAAAGGGGGAGAAATTTTAGTTAAACTTTTTCAAATGCATTTTGAGAGGGGGAGTTTTTATAAAAACTCTAGTGATTAGGTTGAGGGGGAGTTTTTGATTAAAACTTTATCTAAGGTATCTTCAAAAGTTTATGATTTGTCAAACATCAAAAAGGGGGAGATTGTTAGCCTCACCTTGTTTTTATTCCCGTTTTAATATTCGACAAATCATCATTTAAACTAAAATTCATTTGGTATCACTTTTAAAGGTTTTCCAAAACCCCTCAATAGATTAGTTGTGTTTAATTCCTTGATCTTAAGTTTGAGCTTCAAAAGAACAGTGTCGCGGTACACCAGACGAGACATGCGGTACACCGCAGTACCACGGACCAAAGGCGCGGTGCATAGGCTAGTCCGACCAGTAAGCTAAGAAAATGTGCGGTACACCGGACTGAGGCGCGGTACACCGGACTGAGGCACGGACCAGGAACACGGTGCATAGGATAGTCCGACCAGTAAGCTTGAAATCAAGACGAGGGATTTCGCGGTGCACCGGACCATACCCGCGGTACACCGCAAGAGAGGGTTTCTGCACTATTACTAGAGGACAAAGCTTATATCCGTTGGAGTTAAAATAGATCCGTTAGATAGAAGCCTTTTGACCGTTGGAAGATATTTTCAGCTATATATTGAAGCTCATTCAAGACACAACTCAAGCCTTCCATCTACCAATCTTAAGAGCAATTAATATTATCATTCAAGAAGGTTTCAAAGGAGCATTCAAGTCATATTCATTCTCAAGCTACATAGTTTATATCCACTCATTTAGGAGTTTAGTTACAAAGCTTTTATAAGCACCCCTAAACACTTTTCCTTTCCTCTTAGTTCTTGTAATAGATTAAGAGAGTAGTGTGAGCATAGGTTCTATGCTTGGTTCCTTGTGTTGGTGATAACACAAGTGTATTTCCTTCAAGGTTTTGAAGTGGTTGTAAAGGGTTTGTAATCTCACCCGGTTTAAGAGTTACGAAGATTAGTTGAGAATCTTGCAGATCCTAAGGAGGCTTCCTTAGGTAGTGGATGTAGGGAAACCGAACCACTATACATCGTTGTGTATCGTTTTCTATCCCTTCACTCTTTACATTTCCGCACTCTATATGCCTGATAAAATGCTTACATGAATAGTTTGATAATATTGTCTTTTAGGATTATCTAGTTCTTAACTATTTAGTTTGCTAAAACAATAGCATTCAAATTAGCTTTTAATTTTAGTTACTTGAAATAAAATTAGCCGATTAATTTCCATTGTCCTATTCAACCCCCCTTCTAGGACGCATATAGAATATCAAAGACCACCGAGTAGATTATGGTACAAAGCCATATAGGTAGAAGCCTTAATATACATTTGACCTCTTCAACTTGCAAAATTGGGGTAAGACGCCATGGATTACGCTCAGTTTGCTTCTCATCAGTGAAATCTTTTGATGTAACAAAATCTGCTTTGTCCAAGAACCTAAAACAATAATCATATAATCCCAAGTCAAAATCGGTATCATATATATGCTTAAAAGTTAAAAATTCTACTAAATTAGTCATTAAATGTTTATACTTACTTAAAACCATGTGTGTGAAGCATTTTTCTATTGCCATTCATGGAGCTATCTTCCGAATCCACATCGTATAAATCTTCTTCACCTAGTGATGATAACTCAACCTTTCTTTCTTTATCGCTGCAACAAACACTTGTCCAAATCTTGCTAGTGGGTAACCACTAGGCTTAAAATGTCTATATCTAAAGGTACCTGCGAGAAACAAAACCAAAGCTGCACAAGCCGACCCAGCCGATACCCAAAACCCGAGCGCCCATAATCCCTCATCTTCGAAATATCCTAAGATGGTATTCGAGAAAAGTGAACCAAGATTTAAAGCAAGGTAAAAGTAGCTAAAGAATGCTGCTTTTGCGTGTCCTTCATTTGAATGCTCTTCATCAAATTGATCAGCACCAAAAGTAGCAATAATAGGTTGGTATCCTCCATTTCCTAGAGCAACCATGTACACAGAAAGATAAAATAAACCAATTTGCCAACTAGAATGTGTTCCGCATTGCGTAGTTTGATCTCCACAGCCTTTAGGATTCAATAAGAAAAACTGGGAAGTAATTGATAGTGACACTAAACCCTGTAATGCAATTTGGGAAGTAAGTGAGACATGTAAATTAGTTAGTTAAATCGAGAATTTGACGATATAAGAAAATGATACTTACGAGAACATAAACAACTTGAAAGATAGCACAAGTTTTGTATCGTCCCCAATACGAGTCGCTAAGAAAAGCTCCGACAAGAGAGAAGATATACACTGTTCCGGTCCATTTACTAACACTATTTGCGGCATTAGCATTGCTCTGTTGAAGAACCCTTGTCAAGAACAAAACCAAGTTTACTCCAACACCAAAGAAGGCTAGTGTAGCCAAACCTTTATTCACTACACAAATCAGTGCAACTTTATACATTAAACCACTACTTAAAAACATGACTTGTAATTATAGACTTTATAGTTTATAGTAGATTCATGATCATGGGAAAATTCTTTCATTTGATAATTTGGCTATATATTTGAAATAGTGAGAAGCCATTCTATAATGAAATATGACCTCATGTATCATAACATAATAAATCAGAGCGTCGATATAGCATATATAAATATTGTCACCCCACTAAATATGTGTACCATTTGGTGATAGTGGAACATTGACCTAATCAAATCACGTATTTGACAAAAAAAATATAATTATCTTTAGTTCTAAATATTAATTAGTCATTGCATGCAGGGGCGGAGGCATGTGTTGTGTGGGGGGTCCATGGCCCCCCTGATTTTAAAAAAAATAAAAATTATAACTATTTTTTTTTTAAAAAAAATTTATAAGTAAATAACCTCTAAATTTTTTAAATATCTCTATTTGGCCTCCCCTAACTTATAAAATTTATTTTATTAAACTTTAAATTATTTTATTAATAAGATTTTTTATTTTTTATAACAAAATATATATTATTTTATATTAAAAAAAAAAACTTATAGCATAATTAATTAAAAAAATTAATATCAAAACTTATATTACAATCTTTACACAATATGGGGACTTTTAATACAATTTTCCATATTATAAAACCTATTTTACAATTTTTGCATAATACTTAAACTTTTAGTGCAAATAGTGGCAAAAAAAAAATTTCGGGGGCCCTTGGCCCCCCTAACGAAAATTCCTGGCTCCGCCCCTAAAAGCATGTACCCTAAATCACATACAAAAAATGGTTTTTGGTGGTGCCATAAGATTTTATTATAGAAGCAGTTTTATGATAATTTATGATCCTATATTGGCTCTATATACAAGCATCAACAAAATGTTATAAGATGAGAACTAAAGATCTTGTATATCTATAAAGTTTTAAGTGCTTACGAAGTATGATAGTTGCAGCAGTCCATTTGCCAGTTCTTCCTCGAATTGCAGGTTGGCCATGCACATCAATCCTTCCATCATAAGTACACTCTTCTTGCTCATCTCCTTTAAACTTTCCCTAAAAATTGTAAAAATAAAATAATGAACATTATGTCAAGTTCTATTCTTGCAAGATATATGAAGATCTTGAGCTACTTCAAAGACTATTTAGTAAAGTGAAGAAAATAATCCTGTGAATGCTAACATCAAGATATCAAAAAATCTAATATATCGTTAGCTTGAATATTTGGCCTAGCTGTTAAAGTAGCAAAACTATTGATGACTCTCATCAATGATCATGAGATTCTAAAGTTGAATCTTACTTGAGTTACAAGAAAATTATAACGGTTACATAAATAATGACGACTAACCTGTTTGGACACTTCAAAGGGTGCCATTGAGGATGGACAAGCTAGCTAGGAATTAAATGATTTGGTTGCAAAATGAAAATAGTTGATGGAAGAGAAATGAGTAAAATAGTCGATGGAAGAGATGAATAAAAACCAAAAGATATTAGTGGTGTATTTATAGAATTTGAGGATAGTATTAAATTAAAGAATGCTTACTAAATGGAATGGTCACGAATGCATATGGCCGAATTTCAAGAATATAATAAATATGATAATGTTCTAATTATTTGGGTATAGAAAATGATAATATTGTACGTTTATTTTAATTCTGTGTTAACTGTGAAACCTAAACGGGTCCTTTAGGTTTACAATAAAACCTAATTTTGTGATAACATGTCTACTCCTATCAATACTACCTATACCTATATCTATACCTATACCTATGACTCTTTTAGCGGCCACATACTTAATCGCTAGAAATATGATTTTCGGCAACTGTTATTGATCACTAATAATATAAAAACACATATACCTATACCTATGACTCTTTTAGCGGCCACATACTTAATCGCTAGACGTAGAATTTTCGGCAACTGTTATTGATCACTGATAATATAAAACATCTGGAAAAAGTTTGGCAATCATCGAAGTAGTCGCTAGAAGTTGGTCGCTATTGATATAAAAAAAATTAATAACGACCACTACGTGGTCGATAGTGACCTAGAAGTCACTATACTACGTTTTATATTATTAGCGGTGACACAAGCCATCACTAATGATAGGATATGTCGTCGCAATTAACCTGGACGTATCTTTAGCAACGACATTTTGTCTCTAATGAGTCGCCACTCAAAGTTAGTTGCTAAAGATCGTCAATGGCCGTGACAGGCCGTAAGTCGTAGCTAATGGACCACATATCTTTAACAACGACATATATTGATCATTAGCGATGTCTGTCTTGGTTACTAGCGACGATTTTTTGATTTGAGAAAATACATTTTTTGGAATATTTAGCAGGTATTTTAATTTCAAATGGGCCCCACACGTGGAGGAAGAGTTTATGATCTCCGGTAATGGATGGACGGATCTTCGGTAGTTTGGATTGGTGATGGGAAAGATAGAATTTTGGGTTAGGGCTTGGTGTTTGGCGGGGTGGGGGGGGAATTTTAATGCTGTTATAAAATCTCAAATCTACACAAGCTGTCTTCTTAAATTTGCATAAATCATTAGCGATGAATTTTTGTCGCTAGTAATCCAGTATTTGGCCCTAAAGAAATCAACATTGACGACACTTTGTTGTCGTGATAAGTAAGTTTCTTTAGCGACAACATATGACGTCGCTAAAGAGAATTTTATTTTTGAATTATTCTAAAATATAAATAGTCGTCGTTAATGATAGATTTTAATTTTTTTTCACCAATAGGGGTCAGACGTGTATCGCCTCTATATCGTCGCTAATGATGTCGCTGCTAAAAAATGCGATGTAGTAGTGTCATTAGATCCACTATGTGGTCGGTAAAGGTACTCCAGGGAAAAAATAGAAAATATATAATTTTATTACTGATTACCAAAGTGGTCGCTAAAAGCTATAAATCCATTAACGACCACTTAGGTGGTGGGTAATAGATTTTTAGCGAGAACTTAAATACCCTTTAGCAACCATCCTTGGAGGTCGCTAAAAGACTGCTGATGTCTCCTTAATTGTTCTTATTTTCGACCCTTAGGAGACATCATTTTTGGTGTTTATTTAAACAATTTGATAGACTTTTGGACTAAATATGCAATAATATGAATTTCCTCTTTTATTTCTAGCATTTTTGATTTATTAAGCTTTTGCGCGTAATATTGGTATTTTTAGTGAAGATTTTACAGGTTTTAGATGTTAGCTAGAAGAGGAATTTGAGGAGAAAGTCAAAGATCAAGAGATAGAGTCAAAACTCGAAGATAAATCCCGAAGATATTATTTTTAGAGCTGAAAATCCATTTTCCAGGCTATAGATTGCTGATTTCGAGGTGCTTAAGCGATGATTTAGCTGTTGACCTTTGAAGAGAAATCATTCCTTATCGAGTTACGGAACTTTAGCAACTGAAATGAGGTCAATCGGAGTTGTAACGCATCGGGAAAAGCCGTTTTAGTGAAGGTGTATCAGCAGTTACGGGATTTTGGGCTTAGAAATTGGGCTTGGACATTTAATTATTGATTTATCCTTAAGTCCAAGCCCTAATCCGTTTTTAACCTTATAAAAGGAGATTTTGACCTCATTATTTCTCACCTCTCAATTTGTTCTTCAATTCATCTCATCCTTAGAAGAGAGTGTCAAAACAATTCACATTCTGCAAGATTAAACACCAGAGAGAAGTCAACGGAAGGAAGAAAGAAGAAGCTACAAGAGCTGGAGAGGGTCTATATCTCCGTTCGTAGTCATTCCTATTCCGGAAATTAGGTTTTTCTTATCTTTAATTTTGTAATCAAATATGAATTCCTTTATTTTTAATTTAGTTTTTAATTTTAATATGAGCTAAGCTTTTCATAGTGCTTGAGAACAAACAATGGGTGAATCCCAATCTTATTAATTAAAGAATGTTGAATTTGGGTTTTTATTGAATTAAACTAAATTAGGGCTTTTACTCTTTTCAATAAATTGAGATTATTTTACTGTTTTTAGAGTAGCTAACTAAGAACAGGTGTTAGTATTTAGGCTATTCCAATTAGTGGCAATTGGATCATCCTGACGGAGGGTTTAAATACAGAACCATTTATTCGAATCTAGGATAGAAGCTATTGATTCTGACGAACTTAGCTAATTCTAGGGCCAATGAGGTAATAAAACTTAAACATCTAAAGGTGGATCATATTTACCCTGACGGGACTAGTGACACCCTAGGATTGCCTTATAGTCCACCCTGACGGGGGTATAAGGAATTTAGAATCCCGACCATTGTAATTGACCAATTTAGCCCTTAAACAACATAAGTTAAGAAATAGGATAGGGAGGATCCTTGCGTTCTCAAGTGCTACATCTCATATTGCGTTTTACATCATTTTACTTGCGTCTTAGCTTTTATTTGCATTTTAATACTTGTCTTTCATTCATTAGTTCTAATAACAAAACCAAACAAACATTTTACCTTTATTTGTTTTCATAAGTGCATCAATCACTATTTGCTAGACATTGTGATCAACCATTCCGTCCTTGGAACGAATCTGATTTATCAGTTATACTACTTGGGACAACCGTACACTTGCGGTTGTGGTTCGATTATTATTTGCATTTATTTAGAACACACAAAGGACCACCAAGTTTTTGGCGCCGCTGCCGGGGACGGTAGCGTGTGACCACGGTGTTTATCCTTCAGTGATAGTTGCATTTATTTTATTTATTTTTTATTTTTTATTTTCAGTTTTACGCTTGTGTTTGCTTTGTTTTGTTTTTACAGGTGCTTTATTCAGGTAATGATCAAGAAATTTAATTAAAGATGTATAGAGAACATTACCCAAATCCTGGTCCATTTGAATATTGGGAAGACTCTTCGGGACAACAACAATGGGGTATAAATTCTTACCAACAACCATATCAATACCCGCAAGAGCAAGGATGGAGAAATCAATGGATCGGGAATAATCAACAACAAACGCCATATCACTATCAACAAGAACAAGTATGGAACCACCATTGGGTTGAGAATAATCAACATTATCCATCTCATAACTATCAACAAGAACAACACGAGCATGAATGGAACAACCAGTGGGTCGAAAACATTCTACAGTATCCACCTCAAAATCAACAAGATACACTACTAGAGAAAGCCAATCGCCTACTCGAGGAATTTCAGGCAAGAGAACCAGAGCGTAAGGCAAGAGACGAGGAATTCAAAGCCACCCATGCACAAATACAACAGATGCTAGATGAAAGGGATGCCCGTTTGTTGCTGATAAACAACTCTCCTAACTTAGCTGAAAGTGGTAGTAAGTCTTATGAAGGCCCCACTCCCTCGGGGGATGGAACAGATCAATTGGAAGAAGTTGTTGAGGAGGAGGTGTTGAAAGAAGGTGAGAATCTTGTTAGCATAGTGGAAGAAGGAGTAGCAACGCAAACCCTAGAAGTAAACACAGAGATTGCTATTCCTATGGTGTATACACATGATCAAGATATAGAGCGCAAACAAGAAGAGGTGGTGATCGAGGTTATAGAAAATCCAAATAAAGAATATTATGAGGTAATAGTGGAAGATTGGGTTGAAAGCGAAGATGAATATGAAATGGTTGGAGAATCAATTGAAGAATTAAAGGTTAAAGATAAAATAGAAATTGAATATCCGCCACAAAAAGTTCACCAATCACCATCTCTACCACGAATCATTATTAAAGATGAAAAATCAGAATCACCTCGACTACCACAATTGATCAATATGTGTTATACAAGCAAGGTGCCACACCGCAAGAGCAAAAAGGCAAGGAGAAGCACCTATCCACCACATTTTAAAGATGAATCTGAGATTGAAACAAGGAATAAAAATAAGCTTATACCGTTGAGAACGGTTATCTACTCTAATGTGGTGGAAAATGAGTTTCGTCATGAAAATAAAAAGGCGAAACGAAGTACTTACCCACCCCCTTTTAGAGATCGATTGAATAATATTCAAAGGGGGGAGGTTCTTAAGCTTTTACATCAAGGAAGAGGCGAGTTTAAGCGGAGGAACACCGCAAGGGCCTCAATACCATCTTCATGGAAGGTAACGCGTCGAACTTAAAGACGTAATAAACAAAAGTGCTTCTTGGGAGACAACCCATGTTTTAAATTGCTTTCATGTCTTTTAAATTCGTAGTTTAAATTAGTTTGATTTTCGTTAATTTAGTGTTTATTATTAAGAAATGAGGAAGGGTAGTTGTTTTTTATGATTGCAGGGGTAAAAGGGTCATGAGTTTGGGGTCAAAACGAGGAGAAAACGAAAAATTATGGAGTCAACAGCAGGTTTGACCGGCTAGCCGGCGGATACGCAGGCATACCGGCCAAAAACGCTGAAGACCCCCAAACTCTCTGACCACTGCGTCAGCGATGACGCAGCATTGCTGCGTCACCATTCGCGCCAGCGAGAAATCCACCGGCATGCCGGCGAATCCGCTGGCTAGCCGGCCAACTGGAGGAAGAGTTTCTGGTCCTTGCGTCAGCGACGACGCAAGGTTGCTGCGTCTTGAAATGCGCCATCGACATTTCGCCGGCATGCCGGCATATCGGCCGGCTAGCCGGCCGAAGAAGCTGGACTTTCTGATCACTGCGTCAGCGATGACGCAAGAGGCTTGCGTCAGGGAAAAAAAAAAAAAAATTAGCCTCTTTCTCATGCTAAGCCTCCAGTGACGAATCCTAGCCTCCAACTACTCCAAGAATCATCATTAAAACAACATCATACCACCAATCCTTCCCTCTAAACATCATCCAAGATCACAATCAAATCATTAAACTTCCAAAATACCAAGGCTTCACACTTTAATCCGAAGTTTTCTTTCACCAAAGCTAAAATCTATCCATTAAACCTTTCCCAAACCTTGAAATATCCATGACCCAGCTTTAAACAATCCATAATTCAAACCCAAACCTTCAAGAACACAAAATCACAATTTTATCCAAACCTTTTGAGGGTCTTGAAGCTTTGAGTTTGGGGTCATCGGAGATGACCATGAAGGTTAGGAAAGGTACGAAGAACATGGTGAAGAAAGAGAATTGGGTATTGAGGAAAGATTTTACTATAGGAGATGATGCTTAGAGGGCAAGTAATAAATGAAAACGTGGAAAATTTGAAGAAGTTCGAGGTAATGAAGAACAATTTAAACGCAAACATTAATGAAGAAGAATTCAAAACCTCAACTTGGACGCAACACCGACACCAGCCTCGCGCTGGTTCAGATACGTTTTCTTTCCTTTCTCATTTAGTGTAGATTATTTTATTGCTTTGAGTCTTTTCGAGTCGTGGGGACACGACTCATTTTTGAGTTTGGGGTGGGGTTCGTTGCCTCATCCCAATTTTTATGTGTTTATTTGCTTTAAATTGCTTTCAATAAAATAATTTTCGGAGTTGCGTTTGACTATAGAAGATTTTAAATGTTCCTTTAAAGAATACTTTTGATGAATCAATGATAGTAGATAGTGGACTTTAGAGAATTGATATAGAACGCACTTACAATTGCATGCGAACATAGGTAATTGATAGGAAAAATTAATGAACAATGCAAATGAAGTAAGCTTGTACTTAAGGAATATGTTTGGTGTGTAGAACGTGAAATCCTAATTAGTAGAGAACCCACCTAGATATGAACTAAAGACAAGCTATGTACTTAGGAAAATGATAGGGGCAGTTCTTTGTTAGCCATTTGAAGCCTTTTAGCTTGCTATCACTTATATTAATTTTATCCGTCTTAGCCCAATTTTGAGCCTTAAGCCTTTTCTTTTGTAGCCACGAGATGAACCCATTATCCTTTAGATTATTAGGCATTACCAAATGACCCGCACTTGAATCACAATCCTGAGACTAGTCTCGAGCTTGAGTTTGGGGTGGTGGGACCACATTTGGGAAGATACATTGGGAAGGGATTATATGTGTTTGTATTGAGGCACAAAAATGTAGATGATATTATTGTTTGTAACCCTTTGCCGAGATTTGAAAAAGAAAAAGAAAAAGAAAAGAAAAATATTTATAAGAGACATGACTTTTCACATCAAAATGATGGTCATGGGTATCTTGTACAAAAAAAAAAGAAAAAAAAGAAAAAAAAAAGAAAAAAAAAAAGAAAGAAAGAATAAAATAAATCGGCAAAGTGGAATATTTTTTGGAAATCATCTTAGTTTCATTTGGGTTGACATTGGGGACGCAACATTAGCGCGTCAAATGGGTGAGTGAGAACATTTTTGAGCGTAAACTCAAGCTCGAGGACATTGTTGATGGTAAGTGAGGAGAGAGCCAAAAGCTCACTTCAAATTTACCAAATATACATCCACACCGTCCTTAAGCCATTATTAAAACCATAAAGACCTCGTGATTCCTAAGTGCATAGTGAATTTATGATTCTGTTGATAGGGAATACACTAGGTAGAGCGTTCAAAGCGAGTTAGGATTAATGACCACCCTATAGCCATCATACAGAGATGAGTACAAGTGTAACCTTCAAGCATTGCGACTTTAGTTTATGATTGAGATTATTTATATTTTATGTTGCATGATTAGTGTATGTATATGTTAGCTCTTAATGTTTTCTATATGAGATTTATCTTTAGCATTGCTTTAGGGTTTATTTGCTAGCTTCTATTTTCTCTTGCATCTACTTCACTCCCCTTGTTTTTAGTTTTGCTTTGTCGGGACGACAAAGGTTTGAGTTGGGGGTCTTGATGTCTCCTTAATTGTTCTTATTTTCGACCCTTAGGAGACATCATTTTTGGTGTTTATTTAAACAATTTGATAGACTTTTGGACTAAATATGCAATAATATGAATTTCCTCTTTTATTTCTAGCATTTTTGATTTATTAAGCTTTTGCGCGTAATATTGGTATTTTTAGTGAAGATTTTACAGGTTTTAGATGTTAGCTAGAAGAGGAATTTGAGGAGAAAGTCAAAGATCAAGAGATAGAGTCAAAACTCGAAGATAAATCCCGAAGATATTATTTTTAGAGCTGAAAATCCATTTTCCAGGCTATAGATTGCTGATTTCGAGGTGCTTAAGCGATGATTTAGCTGTTGACCTTTGAAGAGAAATCATTCCTTATCGAGTTACGGAACTTTAGAAACTGAAATGAGGTCAATCGGAGTTGTAACTCATCGGGAAAAGCCATTTTAGTGAAGGTGTATCAGCAGTTACGGGATTTTGGGCTTAGAAATTGGGCTTGGACATTTAATTATTGATTTATCCTTAAGTCCAAGCCCTAATCCGTTTTTAACCTTATAAAAGGAGATTTTGACCTCATTATTTCTCACCTCTCAATTTGTTCTTCAATTCATCTCATCCTTAGAAGAGAGTGTCAAAACAATTCACATTCTGCAAGATTAAACACCAGAGAGAAGTCAACGGAAGGAAGAAAGAAGAAGCTACAAGAGCTGGAGAGGGTCTATATCTCCGTTCGTAGTCATTCCTATTCCGGAAATTAGGTTTTTCTTATCTTTAATTTTGTAATCAAATATGAATTCCTTTATTTTTAATTTAGTTTTTAATTTTAATATGAGCTAAGCTTTTCATAGTGCTTGAGAACAAACAATGGGTGAATTTCAATCTTATTAATTAAAGAATGTTGAATTTGGGTTTTTATTGAATTAAACTAAATTAGGGCTTTTACTCTTTTCAATAAATTGAGATTATTTTACTGTTTTTAGAGTAGCTAACTAAGAACAGGTGTTAGTATTTAGGCTATTCCAATTAGTGGCAATTGGATCATCCTGACGGAGGGTTTAAATACAGAACCATTTATTCGAATCTAGGATAGAAGCTATTGATTCTGACGAACTTAGCTAATTCTAGGGCCAATGAGGTAATAAAACTTAAACATCTAAAGGTGGATCATATTTACCCTGACGGGACTAGTGACACCCTAGGATTGCCTTATAGTCCACCCTGACGGGGGTATAAGGAATTTAGAATCCCGACCATTGTAATTGACCAATTTAGCCCTTAAACAACATAAGTTAAGAAATAGGATAGGGAGGATCCTTGCGTTCTCAAGTGCTACATCTCATATTGCGTTTTACATCATTTTACTTGCGTCTTAGCTTTTATTTGCATTTTAATACTTGTCTTTCATTCATTAGTTCTAATAACAAAACCAAACAAACATTTTACCTTTATTTGTTTTCATAAGTGCATCAATCACTATTTGCTAGACATTGTGATCAACCATTCCGTCCTTGGAACGAATCTGATTTATCAGTTATACTACTTGGGACAACCGTACACTTGCGGTTGTGGTTCGATTATTATTTGCATTTATTTAGAACACACAAAGGACCACCAACTGCGTAATGTTTTATCTTTCCACATATTCCATAAAATAAGCAGGATATACAAGGAAATAACTAGACTGTCCCATCCATTTTTTTCATAGGCTTGTATAACTCTTAGCATCTAACTCCGCAAGTTTTACATCTCTAGTTATTGCTTACCAATTTTTAAGTTTATCTCGTTACCAGTTAATTTGTTTCCTGACAACTATATAATTTAATTTTTTTTGTCAATTCATGTTCCGTCAATTTGTTGTCTTCATTAGATATTTTTGTTGGTTTTTAGTCTGTTAATTCATTGATCTTGATTTGAGGTTTCATGATGGCCCATAGCATTTTGCTCCCATGGCAGGATAGTAAAAGGTGTCGGGATGTTTCGACCGTCTCGGTACATATGGAAAAATTGTTGATTTAGAACATTTTCTCTGTGCTATATTCTTTGTTCTTGGTAAAACATTATTACATCCTCTCCAAGTGAAAAGACGTACCTTTTTTGGATTTAGTGCTCATGATAATCTTCTATATCTTCTGATCTCTATGTTTTTTTGTTATTGACGTTTGTGGTTTGTTTCGTAACATTTCATTGACTTGTGTAAGGTACCCATATGTTGTTGTATATGATTTATCTTTCATGTTAGGTCAAGTGAACTTGTCTTTCGTGTTAGGTTACAAGATCTTAATATTGTTAATTGCCACTCATGTTATTCGGGGAAAATATGTTCTAGTATTTACAGATTCCATTAGTCTCTTTGCTTGTTCTTTGACTCCACAATTGTGTTGAGTTGACATCCTTTTATATGTTGTAGTGTAAAATTTGCATCTATCCACTTATGAATCCAATTTTTGGTTGAATCTTCAATTAAGTAAACTAAGTGTTGCAGGAGGATATTTCATCCTTGTATGATACTTTCCCATGACCATGATATGGATTATCGTAGTGTTGCCTTCGAAAAAATAGTCTTTGGATGATATACTCATTTCAGGACCCATGCCACTTGTGAATTTAGGTTTGCCAAAAACGCCAATCTCGCGTCTCTAATAGTTCGTTATTCACTTTCTCAAAATCTCTAAAGACTAACCTGCCAATAGCTTTACCAACGACTAGTTTTCCCACGCTACCCAATGAATCCTATATCTAGTCTTAGTCCCCCACAAAAAGTTTGCAATTGATGTCTCCTCATTTGTGATAATAAAATCTATTTCTGAGACATCATTTTAGTTGTATTTATTAGAGTATAGGTCGAATTTATCATGATTTAGTACACTTTCCTATTTTGTGTCTTGAATGAATTATTTATTATTTTTAGAGCATATTGGGTTTAATTATTTATTTAGTGTGAAGCTTTAGAGATATATGGTAATTAATTAGAGTCCAAGTTGGTAAAAAGAGCTAAAGGAAAGAAGACAAACATGGAAATTGAAGATAAGGAATTAAAAGCTAAAAACATGGAAAAGGAAAAGCTGCCTTAAATTTGAATTTCTGCACCTCCGACCAAAAATCTGCTTATATCTTAGAAACGGTGTGGAATCTGGAGAAACGGTCAAGAGCAAAGTTAAAGATCTTTCCGAGACGATAAATTTGGTATACTCATACGCGTCAAACGGATAAATATTAAAAATGCTAGGACCAAAAGAAAAACGGGGCTGATTGCATGTTTTTGGACTACGAATTTGAGTTGTGTTAGGAGCCCATATTTACCTTTTCCTTCAAAAAAACGAATTAGGTCAACCTATACACTATAAATACAGCCTCTTAACATTAGAAAATCATCCTTGGTGAAACCTTAAACCAAGAGGAAGCTTACAACACAAGAAAAGAAGTCTGGAAGGAGCTGTTCATCAACAATGTCTTCTTCTACCTTTGAATTTGTAATTTCTTTCTTTTCTTCCATTAGTATGAACTAAATTTCTATTAGCTTGAGTTTTAGCATATATGTATGAACCCTAGTTTTGGTTGACATCTATCTAATTTGGGAATTTTATGTTTTAAATTGAGTTATTGTTTTTATTCTATGTTTATGTGTTTGGATTTATATTATGTGTTCTTGTGGAAGCGCGTCCATATAGAATTACCATCTAGTAGTTAGGTCACCATTGACAACGGTGTTTAATTATATGTTTAGCACATAACGTCTAGTATTCGGTTTAGATCTGACAAATCAACCTAACTAGATAATCACTATGGTTTAGTGTATTGCTATTTACCAATTGCAGGAACAGTTTGCTTATGACTCCTTATTGACACAGGTAAACCCTGTTTAAAACTACCTAGCGCAATTGGAACCGATTATTGAAATACTACATAATTCACCCTTACATTTTTAGAACGGCAAAACTAGTGGGGATTGCATGCTATTTACTCAAGCTATATTCTCATACTACTTCTTCTCTTGCATTTAATTTTCTGTCTTTACTTTATTAGTTTAATTTAGTTAATTGAAAATCAAATAAAAATCTATTTGTCTTTACTCTTTCTGCGTTTTATTTGTTCTAGCTTTAAATATTTGCACTTGATTATTGCATAAGATTCCCCTAACCTTCGTAGTCTCTGCGGAACGAATCTTACTTAATCATTAAAACTTGCATACGATCTGTATACTTGCAGAACCGTGCTCAGTTTAGGGTGTTTATTTGCATCTAATTATTATATCTTTTTATCACACCCTAGACAACACCAGCAATCTTACTACTTAACTATTTACTAAATTTTCTTGGAAAACTAAAAATAGACATCGTATAGGCCGGTATAGCATGTAAAATTTCTTTATCAACACTTTGTTCCTGTTATTTAGTCAAATCCCCTTCCCCAATTCATCACAAAAACTCCACCTTGATGGCAAAACGGTATATCAAGATACTTTTCTAAACCCCCTCTAATGTACATGGAATATCTTTATCATTAATCGTACAATATCCTATGGTGTGCCTCTATTGAAACATATTGACAATTTGTTGAAATTGATATATTTCCCAGAACATTCAAAATACATTTCTAAGACTTCTTAAAGGCCTCTACTTCATGATTTTTCAAATCTATAAAAAAATGAATCACATGCGAATAACATATGTTTTATTTGAGGACAGTTCGTAGTAATTTGTATTCCATCAATTTGTTAAAAATCATCGATATCTTGTCTGTCAATTTTTTTCCAGTCTATTCATTTATGTTTTTTGAAATAATGGATGAGACTAATGAGCACTTCTATTAGAAAACTGAATAAGAAAAGTGGCAAGGGATCCCCTTGTGTATTACCCTCTGACGAGAGAAAATGGCAACAATTTATACTGAAATTAATCGAAAAGGTGACTGTAGATATGTAATTGCTTATCCACTTTATCCATCTACTACAGCAAGCAAGTGTATGGAGTATACGAAGTAAGAAATATCATTTGTATTACTCATAAGAATTTGGCATATCAACCTTGACTGCTACATAGTGTTTGTTCCCTTTACGTTTCTTGCAAAGAAAATAAGAGACCTCTTGTGCAATCAGTATATTATATTGAATATATTTATCTTGGATGAACGCTGAATGGGTTGGTGATATGATGTCATTCATAATCTTTTGTAAATTTAGTGCTAATATCTTTGATATGATCTTATGTGCAAAATTGACATATGAAACGTGCCTAGAATCACCCACCCATCCTGGCAATCTCCCTTTGGTACAAGTGTGATGGACGTATGATTTAACCCTTACAGTGAGATGTTATTATTGAAGAAATACTTAACCAATGTAAATACATCCCATTTGACTATGTCCCAAAGCTTTCTATAAATCTATTTGTGTTGGCATATAGCCTCCCTTAATAGGTTGTTTTAATGTGACAAATCCTCTTATGATTAGTGTGCTAATTACTCTTATTATATTCATCCTATCTTGCACTATTTTTCATCAAAAACACTTTTCCTATCATTCTTATTATATCTCATTGCATTCACTTTTATTCATATCTTTATGTACTTTGAGATATAGCTTTAATGATCAACTACAATGTTTATAAGAATGATGTTATCTACAACTTTCGTGAAGAAGATTTATTGATCCGAGCATCATAGCATAGTCAAATTCTTTCAAAGATACTTGGCGCGGTACACCGGACCAAAGGCGCGGTACACCGGACCAAGAATGCGGACCAGGGCGCGGTGCATAGGCTAGCCCGTCAGATCGTTAGAAAAACTAACCGTTGAGGTGCGGTACACCGCAAGAGAGGTTTTTCTGCACAAAATTTAAGTCATAAGAAATATATCCGTTGGGAAATTAATAGATCCGTTGGACCGAAGCCTTATGACCGTTGGAAGCTATTTTATGCTATAAATTGAAGCTCTTTGAAGGCTACAACTACACCAACTAATTACAAACATTAAGGAGCTTAATTGTTATCATTCAAGAAGGTGTCAAGAGCTATACATAGTCAAAATCAATCTTAGTGAGCTTATAAGTCCTTCCAAGGAGTTAATCAAATAAGCCACAAGGTTCTATCTACTCAAGAGGAGTTTACAAGCTATATAGTTCATATCTACTCTTTTAGGAGTTTAGTTACAAGCTTTTATAAGCAACCCCTTAAACACTTTGTTTCTATCCTCTTAAGTCTAGGTCTTGTAATAGATAGATTAAGAGAGAATTCAAGTATAGGGAGTATACTTGGTATCCTTGTGTTGTGATTACACAAGTGTTTGTCCTTCGTGTTATCGAAGAGGTTGTAAGGGTTATTGTGTTCTCGACCCGGTTAAGAGAGACACGGGAGCTTAGTGAAAAGCTTGAAATCCTAAAGAGGCTTCCTTAGGTAGTGGATGTAGGGAAACCGAACCACTATAAATCGCGTGTATCTTTCTATCCCTACTCTATTTACTTTCCGCACTTTATATGTTTGATAATATGCTAGCATGATTATTGTGATATTGATTATCTAGTTTATCTAACATATAGTCTTCTAGAGTAGTAAGATATTAGATTGTCGATTTACTTGTTATACTTATATATCGAACCTCTAACTTATCCTTTGCATGATCCTATAAGTGTTTGATATATTTAGTTGACTTAGAAGTTTTCACTTAAACTTATAATTGTCCAAAAGATTTTTAATTAGGCATTAATCTTATTAGTAATCCTATTCACCCCCCCCCCTCTAGGACTTTCAATTTGTCTTGGAGCTTTCGCTGCTCTTAAGCTGGAATATGCGTCCTTTACCTCTTCCCTTGTAGATTTCTTTGTCAGTTCATCATTTATTTATGTTTCGACTTTCTTCGTTATAAACTCAATTACTTTCGTCAAATCTCCTGAGTCCTTATTTCGAAATAGATCTTTATAGAAATAATCTTTGAGTTTTATCTGGTTTTTCCCTCCATTCCTCATTTCCATCTTTCATAAATATAATCCTGTTGTGGTTCCTTCTTTGCGTTGTTGGTGAGTGGTGAGTGATTTTTTTTTTGTATTCTTATCACCTTTTTATAACCATAATTGTCATGCCATGTCCGCAATATTGTTCATCCTTATCACATGTCTTTTGCAACTCATGTGTAAATTGAGCCTCCATTGCTTGTGATTCTTCATTAATTGGTCCCTTTTGAATACAAATAAGATGTCTTTCTAGATTCTCTATCTTCTTTTTATTATTTTTTAAATTTTCTTAATTACTCTATCCTAACAAAGTTTGTGTCGTAACCTAGGGTTTGCCTTGAAATGCTTGCACAAAGTCTTTACTCATTGGATCTTCCCAAGCCATTTCAATGACTCCATAACAAGTCGGATCATGAATTCAAAAAGATTTGAACTTAATAGTGGGCGAGAAGAGGTTTTAGTAGTTAGTAGCATAGTATAAAGGGTATTTGTATATTTTATTTATTCATGTAAGGTTTTAGATTTTTGAAAAAATAAAAATATCATTAATTAGCTCAATTATATATATATATATATATATATATATATATATATATATATATATATATATGTATGTATATATATATATGTGTGTGTGTGTGTTATGTTGAATATATGATACTACAATTAAAAAAAATCTCTTTAATTATTATATGATTATGTTCATCTCTTGTATTATTGTTATACATATATAACTCACTATAATTACAAAAGCATGATTATATATCATTCCTAAATGTTTTATCTTTATATTACCTCTAATTATGTGGAAACCAATGTGTTACTAAATAAATAAATAAAAAGTTAATTTAGAAAAGTGAAATTATGTGATTGAAATTTAAATCTTTTACATAGATACAAAGTGATATAATGTTTTATCTTTATAAAAAATATTCTTTATAAAGTGTTTTAATAATTAAAATAATAATTAAAAATATAAATTTAAATATTTTTAATAAAAATTATAGTAAAAAAAAAGGTAAAATAAATTGTTTTAAATTTTAATTAAAAAAATAGTTTTCTTTAATTGTTATATTATTATGTTCATCTCTTGTATATGATTATTATACATATATATATATATATATCCCACTATAATTACAAGAGCATGGTTATATATCATTTCTAAATGTTTTATCTTTATATTACCTCTAATTATGTGGAAACCAATGTGTTACTAAATAAAAAGAGAAAAAGTGAATTTAGAACAATAAAATTATGTGATTGAAATTTAAAACTTTTACATAAATACAAAGTGATATAATATTTTATCTTTATAAAACAATATTTTTTAGATAATATCTTAATAATTAAAAATATAAATTTAAATATTTTAATAAAGATAATAGTGGAAAAAAGTAAAATAAAATGTTTTGAAGTTTTAATTGAATATTATTTTTGAGTTTTTTTTTAAATATATATGAGAGCTATTTTAGATTTTGAATTATTTTGACTCTAATAAGATTTGATCTCAAGACTTTTTGATATATGTAAAATAGTTATCGATTTTGAGATACTATTTTTTGTAAATAAACATTATTATTTTTAGAATGGAGGATTTTTTTTTTTCTTTTAATGTATGAGCAAGAGTATCATGAGACCACGCTCATCAAGATTATGTATAATATGATAGAGTTTATTATATTTTTTAGATAAAAAGGAATGTTTTGCTTTAACTTGTGGACATATTAGATAGATAGATCATGTCATAAGCTCATATGGTTATATCTTATCTTTGGCTAGTATTTATCCAAGTACACGATAAGATGATGACTAAATAATATTATTAAATATATACTGGTTACATAAAATAAAAATTCCAATTTATATTTTATAAATGGAAAATTATCTGAATGTTAGAAAAGAAAATTTGAAATGAGATAAAAAAAATGATTAGGCATTAAGAAGAATACAAGCATACTTTTAAAAAGACACATGAGAATTGAAGAATAAAAGCATAAAAAGTTGCTTTTAAAACTACCATTAATTTTTTTTTTCAAAAGCTTAATAATATAAATAGAAATAGTTCATTACAATACTATTAACCAATCCCCGAAATAGGTGGTAAAAAAGAGATAATCCTAACTAATTGGGGAGAAGGTTTGGACACCCAATTGCTCAGCAACAAACCTAGAAGCTGTTGCCTCGCAATCCAATCAGCAAAAGCATTCAAAACTACCATCAATCATATTTGAATAATGCTAAACAATTTTGTTATTAAAGATGAATAAAAAATATGGGTTTTAAAAATTAAATAGTATATATTTTTTATATTATTCATTTTGTATTTTTATCATGACTTTTTGAATAAAAATGGGTTATTATTTATAATGCATTGAGTTGGAAATCAGTGAACAGATAAATATTACCTAATTTTTTTAGATTTAGGCAGATGTATCTACTATCTTGTATACATAATGAATACGTTTACCAAAAAAACAAAAAAAATCTCATCATACATTATATTTATATTTTAACAAAAAGTACAAACCCATTACGTTTATGGGTTCGACTCATGCTATGCTTTAGGCAACTTTGACTAAAGTCGACATGTTTTTTATATTTCATTGCATCTAGAATTCATCAAAACTAGTCTACCTCGCCAGATTCTCTAATATGCATATGATTTTTCTTTTCCGATAAAAAGTTATATAGCGGTTATCAAATACATAAACTATTACAACATGAAAAAATACAATTAAAAAATCCATAATCGTGTCTCCTGTACACAGGTAAGTAGATTAACTCTCCTTCTAGTACATTTTGCCTAGTTTATCAGCAACACCATTAAACTTTCTTTTGATATATATCACTTTCAATCTAAAAAATATTTAGTCCACCTAATTGTTTCAGAAAGCATCATGCGAATTTTCTAATTTACCACCTTGAATTAGACATATCTTGAAGGACTTCAAGATTATCAAAATAGAAAGAACTTTTCTGAACATTGAATTCTGCTGCAGATCTCATGACTAAAAGAACGACCCACATTTCTTCTTCAACGGAAGAATTAACCCATCCTCTTCTTGTGATCTTCTTCTTAACTACCCCCTTCTTATCAACGCCGATGGACACCATACTCGTCGGTTTTTAGCTATTAGTGAAGGATGCGTCTTTCAACCAGATAAGATCTACTTCATCTTTCAGAATAGGATTACCCTCAAACCGTTTAAATCGTTCGTCTAGTTTAATTCTCCCCGGCTCGTCTTTGGTTGCATTTTTTCGCACTGAAAAGATGATTGACCAACATTTTCATTTTCTCATTAATTACGAAAATGTTCCACTTATTTCTTTCAAAAAAACCTTTCATCATACCTTTTCATATGTTCCAAATTGTGCCAAAAACAATAGATGTGACTAACCTTTTATCCCATCCATTACATAAATAGCTATTCCCTTCGTCCATCAAGGTTTGTCACAATTTTTAAAAGTAGATGTCCACAAAAGGTTGCCAATTTAAGATACCAATAAACTTTTTTACACTTTCTACCAATTTTATCCTTATTTAATATTCATAAGCTTATTATCATTAAATGTATTTATTTAGTTAGCTGAGGGCATTTTAGTAAAAATAGGGAGAATTAACTGCTTTTCTTAATTTGTGTTAAAAAAAAGTGTGACAAACATTGATGGACGGAGGGAGTATCAATTATGCGCTTTATCCATTCACTGACTCCACCGTTAAATTTTCTTTCGATTTTACGTTGTAGTTGCGAGTGAGCCCAAACGGGTTTACTAAAAGGGCAGTTAATAAAAATATGTACCACTGATTCCGCATCCTCTTCGCACCATTCACACATATCTGTATCGAGACATTTCCTTTTCTTCAGATTACATTTAGTTGGGATGACATTATTGTACAATTTCCAAATAAAGTTTTGAATTTTCAAGGGGACGTTAGAACCCCAAATAATGTTCCACGTGGTCTTGTCATTTAGTTCCCCATCTCTTGAAGATTGGCCATTTTTCTCCAAATCGATCTGGACCAATTTGTAATAACCCAATTTCGTTGAATATTCACCATTTTTTGCCTCATGCCAGATGATTGAGTCCTCTTTGTCAATTTGGCCCCGGGATCCTCCTAATATCTGCAAGATCTCTCGAAGTACAAAATTTATCCAACAATTTATAATTCCAGTTGGCCATGTTGGCCATGTTGTTATTGAAAACTTCAGCAGCTCTATTAAGATTACACCCATTCGACTTTTCCAACCTAAAACGTTTTGCAATCCAAGAGTCATTCCAGATATCAATCTTCATGTCGTTGCCTACCTGCCAAATGCACTTATCTTTAAGAAATAACAAACCTTTAAATGTTACAATCAAAAATCAATAATTCCATTTTTTTATCTTCACCGAATTTAGCATAATTTAGATACATTATCCATCACTATAAGAAAAAGTATCTTTATCGGCAAAAAATTTAACACTAAAAATTGTAATTTTGCCGTTAGTAGCCGCTATATGTCCGTCCCTATAAGTTCGTCTCTAAAGATACCTTTAGTAGCAAATTAATTGTTTTTGCCTCTATTGACTTTATCTTTAGCGGCAAATATTTCCGCTAAAAATATAATTAGAGGCTATTTTAATGTTTAAAAATATCACTAGAGGTAATTTTTAGTGTTGCCGCGATAACCTCGTCTCTAATGATACTATTTCTTGTAATGCATGGACACTATTTCTAAAATAAGTTCCATTTAGGTGTTTTTAGGATTTGGATTCTCTCCTAACTAGCTTCTATACTAACTATCCTAACAACCAATTATATCGGATTTGGATCCTCTCCTAACTAGCTTCTATACTAACTATCCTAACAACCAATTAATTTTTATATTTATTTTATTATATTTATTGGTTGTTAGGATAGTTAGTATAGAAGCTAGTTAGGAGAGAATCCAAATCCTTAATATATTTTCAAATCTTATTGTTTATAATCGTAACAGCAATGATATAATTGGTTGTTAGGATAGTTAGTATAGAAGCTAGTTAGGAGAGAATCCAAATCCTATAACTACTACCTTCAAATTTATACAATCATGATTAATAAAATCAATCAAATAATAGATAGTTACTAATATAATCTTAAATAATATATAAACAATTCTCACTAAAACACCACCGAATAGTAAAACAAAAATTTCACATAGATGATAAATTTTCACAAAAAGTTTTTCTTACAAAATTATTATAAAAAAGTTCACACATTCCTTATTTTTTCCTTTCGTTGGTTTGGTTTTTGTTTGTTCTTTTTGGTTCGGTTTTTTGCGTGGTAAACCGGACCGAACCGAAAAACCGGTTTTTGAAATATTGAAAACCGAGCCATTTGGTCTTTTAGTTTTTGGTTTTTTTGATTCGGTTTTCTTGATGTTTTGGTTCGAATTTGCTCAACCCTACTTACTTTTTCTTGTTCGAAATTTTTTCTCATATACATATATTTAAACACACACTTACTCTATATATATATATTGAATATAGAATGCAATTCACATTGAAAACCCAATTCAAATGTTGAGCATCTATTTTTGAACCAATTCGAAAAGAAATATCAAAATCTTATTTATATTCAAACATCACTGATAGTTTATTAGGTGTAACTCAGCCTGACTAACGGTCTGTTCCAGATCGGTTCGGACCGGTTCTTAACGGACCTGGGCCTTATCGGTTCGGTCCGCCTTACCGGTTCCGGTTCGGACTGGTTCTCGAATGCTAGAAGGGGAGGACCGAACCTATAAGGGAACCGCCGGTACCAGGTCCGGTCCCGGTCCGGTTCGGTTCTAAATGGGTTCGAACTGTATTCTTTTTTAATCTTTTATTTTTTCTTTAGTTTATATATTAAATCTTGCTTGAGTTAAAAATTGATTTAGTAAAGAATTTTTGTAGAGATGGTAGTAAAAATCTTGCTTGTGGCTTGTGAAATATCGGTAATGGATTGTGAAAGGGGTTGGGGAATTGGGCTAAAATTATTAAAAATTGGATGGGTTTGTTGGGTGGGCTAAAATAGTGGGATGGGCTGAAGGCAGGAATTAAACATGATTAGGCTCAATAAGTTGGGGTAGGCACAATTTAAGGGGTTGGAATGTTGGGTTTATAATTATAAAATATTAAAAAAAAAAAAAAAAAGGTTAACGGTCTGAACCGAGCCGGTTAATGAACCAGCGGTTCCGTTCCGTTCCAGAGCCGCTATTGGATCCGGTGCGGTCCGGAGAACCAGAACCTTAGCCAGGTGTAACTCCACATTGTATATAGGAAATAACATAATGATAGTACAGAATTGAAAATACAAATCATAGTACATAATCGAAGCAGTAGAAGCAGAGCTAATTAAGCTAAAGTTATTTAAATCTGAAATCAAATAATTAATGTATCATCTAATCAAAAAGCTTGGACCGATCCACAACGGTTCTCCGAAGTTGTAGTACTCTGGACTGTCAGTAAAATATATGCAATTCTGTTTACATTTATTAATCTTAATACACTCAGCCACAAACAATGAGTTATAGCCCAATATTATAGCTTTATTTCCCAAATCCTGTATCTCTGTCCACTAGGGGTGAGCACGGGTCGGGTTTACCCGGGTTGGGGTCTAGGGTAAGGGTAGGGTAATATTGAAAAGTGGTAAATGTTGGAGGGTAAACCCGTGTTAATGGTAAAATAAAAATTACCACGGGTTAAGACGAGTTAACTAACGGGTTACCCGGGTTTTACCCTTGGTAAAATTCATAATTTAATCACAATAAAAAACATAAAACCAAATAAAGTTTAAATGCTACTATTCAATTAAAAGAATTTTTGTTCTTCAAAATAAAGTATATATTAGGTAAAATTCAAAGAAGAGACGAGGATAAGATTTCGGTGAACGAAGTAGCCAAATGTGTCAAATGGCCAGGTCTTGACCATATACACACACATATATATAAATATATATATATATGTATATATATTAAATGAACAGTATACGGGTTGGACGGGTCCAACCCGTGTGGTAATGTATAGAAGGTAAACCCGTGGTAAAAAATTAACATGCCCAAAATTGAAGGGTAAGGTATGTTATAAAATGGGCTAGGGTAATTTTTACCCTGTTTTAGGTCGGTTTTTATTACCCTAACGGGTCGGTTTACCATTTACCACTATTCTGCTCAACCCTACTGTCCACCATGTATGCCCACCTGTATTCCTTCACAAATCCCAAATCTTTTAGTTCTAGTGGCCAATCTTCGTAATACGAATATTTACGAACAACGTAACATTTCTTCAAAAAGTCAGCCATGTATTTAGTTATTAGTACAGGCTTAGTTTGTGGTTCTACACTCACGAGTGAGAAAGGAGCAAATATTTGCTGTAATAGATAGGGTTTCGCCCATTAACATCATATTTTTACAAATCCATTCCCAATAGAATACAAGTAATGGTTGAGATAAATCATTGAATACGCACTTCTATTATTGCAGTCCAAGAAGTATTTCCCGGCTTATAAAAATACAGTTGTTTTTGCAATAATATGATAACAGTAAAATCTGGTCAGGTTGAATTTGGATTTGATGATAAACCAACTTTTTGAGGCTGTAAGCTTGAAGAATATTATCCAGTTTCAGGTTTGGATGATGGATTTGAAAGCGTGACACTAAATGCAAAAGAATCGTGTGGGTTCCATCTTCTTCAAATATCAAATAATTAATCTTTCCAAGATAAGCAAAATGAAAATAGTTTTGAAGTTTTGCCCAATCTGCCATGTGAACTTCAGAACTTGTGTGTGATTCTTCTCTATGTATATTATTCTTGGATTCTTCTATAGGCTAGATCACTTTCTGCGTTGGTTTTATGTAAAATTGTAAATAGAATTCAGATAACACTTCTGTTAGATGAGGACTTCTTAGTATATGGGTCTGCTTTGCATGAAATTAGATAGGTTTGTGGGCTTAAAGAATGATAGATTATCGTACGTCTTGATTACTAAAAGGAGTTCCACTAACATATCCTTATTCAAGGGATAAGCAAAAATGCTCTCTCTCAAAAAACATCTACTGTTCAAATTAAACTCCTAAAAACACTCTTTTCATTTTAATTTCTTTCTCTTTTAATTTCAGAATCAAAACTTTGTTCTCTTTTCCTAATGTTTCATTACTTCTTTTCGTAAAATTGTAGGTCAAACAACTAAAATTTAGTTCCAAAACTCGATTCATGGCAAAAAACCCTCTCTACACCAACATTTACTGTAGAAATTAAAACTCTTGATCAAAATGGCTGAAATGGCTAAAAATTCCTTTTCTAAAAATCTGCTCATACCTTTCTTTAATCTACTAATTCGACTACACCTTTTAATTATTAAGCTTAATAATCCCCACCTTTCAATTGGGGATCCCTCTACTTTATTGTATCAAATCTTGATTAACTTGAATAGCTCAATTAAGACGAGTAAACACGGAAGAATGAATCTTTGCTGGTCTAGCAATCTTGCTCTTCCCCAAATGGTCTACAGATGGTATTATAATCTTCAATTGTCTAGCTTACTGGAAGGAGTTGTGAATTACAAACGATTAAGAGGCCAAATTCATGATCCAGTCACATGCATGGACATGCACTTTAACTGGGTTATCAGATTGGAAGGAAATTTTTTGGGTCTTATCATCATAATAATTGGATTATACCTTCTTGGGCTATTGTATCAAATCTTGATTAAATTGAATAGCTCAATTAAGGCGAGTAAACACGGAAGAATGAATCTTTGTTGGTCTGGCAATCTTGCTCTTCTCCAAATGGTCTACAGATGGTATTATAATCTTCAATTGTCTTGCTTACTGGAAGGAGTTGTGAATTACAAACGATTAAGAGGCCAAATTCATGATCCAGTCACATGCATGGACATGCACTTTAACTGGGTTATCAGATTGGAAGGAAAATTTTTGGGTCTTATCATCATAATAATTGGATTATACCTTCTTGGGCTTTGGTCTTCCATTATGGCTGATGGGTCTAAAGGAAAGTTTATTAAGATTACAGAGGGATTAGTGGGCTCTAATTCGTATTGGGCTAAACATCAAGAACTATGGTACGCTCTTCACTTAATAGAATTAGCTGATATCTATGCCTATTCATATACTCTCATGCTTCCCAATTCATATAATTACATTTACATTGAGCGTGGCAATTTGATAGCCCCGAAAAAATATAATACACTATCCAAGGAGAATAAACCTAGAGATGATTCAGTTAATAGGGCTAAGTGTATATTATCAGGTGCTATGTGTGGTTCGTGTTTATTAAAAATATATAAAATCAGAAGAATATCATATAATAGGATCTTTATGATGTCTTGCACGCCCAATCTTCCGAATCTCGATGGCACATTTGAACGCGTGTCAAAATTTATCTGTTGGACATGCAATAAAGGAGAAAGAAGATGGTTTAAGGAGTCTCTTCACCTCCTATATATGAGGAGATTAATTACTTACTGCATAACTCACTCAGACCTTTCTTACTTCACCATCACTAAAGTTATACCAAAAATGGCCACGAAAACGAAACACTCTCTGCCTATAGCGAAAATCTCAGAAGAAAACCTTGAGAAATTCGTTGTACTCTCATTGTCTACGAAAGCTGCTTCAGTAAAACCAAAAACAATCGAAATCAATCTTGTTGCTAAAATAGTCTGTGACAGAATCATACCTCTCCCAGTGTTTAGAAAAGCTGTTCTTGACAACTGGAATGTTAAGTGCCGAATCATCTTTGAAGAAGTTTCACCAAATGTTTTCAAATTAACTCTTGATGATGAAGAAGAGGCAAACAGATTGTACTTTATCAGACCTGGTCTAGTACAATCAATGCATGTCATCATTGTGAAGTTAAATGATGGGGAAAAGATCAAAGATTTGGATCTTATAAATTCAGCAGCGTGGATTCGTGTTTACGGTTTAGCGGGCTTCCAGTGCAACATTGACACTATTGAAACCTTAGGAAATTACATCGGAGAGGTCACTGAAATCGATCACCCAGTGGTTGATAAAGATGATCAAGAAGTAATAAGATTTAGAGTCAAGTTCGATACAAGGAAGGCACTAAAGACTGGAGTATATGTGGAACAGTATGAAGGACCAGCCTGGGTTGCTTTCATTTATGAAATCATTGGGATGTTTTGCAATAAATGTGGCGTACTAGGCCACAATAAGAATGCATGCTCAACATTTATTACAAAACCTAGATGGAATGATACGGCTTTCAAATACACCAACTGGAGCAAGGACCTGACGGTGAAGAGTGAAGATAAGCCCCTATTTGTGATCAGAAAACGTGACAGATGGGGGGTATTTGATAAATTGATAAGGTGCTACCCGTTCAAAAGATTTGAAGGGGACGATGAAGACTCAGATAAAGACTCTAAGCAAGGTGACCAAACTCGCAACATCTCGAGCTTTAAAGTTGGAGAAATCCAAGTACAGGTACAAAATACTACAGACAACTCCAACAAGGAGAAGAAAAATGACGGTGCAGAATCAAGTAAGAGGAAAAGGGAAACACTGGCTTGCTAGGTGATATTACCAATGGACTGGAGCTACCAGAGGAACCGTTTGAAATCTCTGCAACACAGTTTCCGGGTCTTTATAAGGCGTTTCAGAATGAGTGGAAGGACATAGGTAAGAGCTTGGTGGTTAATGGAGATAGCGTTAAAGAAATGTTGAACGAAAAGTATAGCACAATCGAGGAACTCTATAAGGATTTCATTCACGGTGAAAAGGATACCTATATAGCGAGGAAGGATCAAGTTAATGAGACACAAAACAAAGGGAAAGCAATTGTGATTACTTCAGTGGAAGATAGAGAAAGGAGAACTAAATTCAAATATGATGGTAGAGCTGAGATGGGTAACAAAAGAGATAATGATGTTGCTATAGTACCGGACATTAACTATGGTGCACAAATGGGGTTAAATAACTTACTACACAATAACCCTTGGAATATGGGAAACACCAATGAGGAATACACAAATAGAATGACAGTTCAAGCTGCACAAGACCTCATTGACCTGAACATTGATAGTAACCTAAAGAGAAAGACAGCTGATGGAGTGAATGATGAAATTTTTGCAAGCAAAAGGAGAAAACAGGAAGAATTCGAGATGATGGGTAAGAAGATAGGGGAGATTCAACTGTTCATGGATGATTTATATGATTGTTTGAGTGATGTTAAGCATCAATATATGCTAAAAGAGGGCCTCTACCCTCAACCTAAAGGAACAACGGTGCTTAACAAGAATAACCAGAATAAGGTTTATTACTGTGAAGGAATTTCGTGTGATGGCCACTTTGATAAAGAATTTGGAAGCGCAAGTGACTCTAACGATGCTGCTAACTCCGAGGTTCAACCTGTGAGAGGAGGCAACATTGGAAACTTTCAGGGATATGGTGAATCTGCTGGAGTGAATGTGTATAATGGATAGTTGCATGGTGTGGAACTGCCAAGGTGCGAGGGCAGCCTTGACTCAACGCAGTTTGAAGGCCCTACTATCTAGTTTTAATATTGCTATCGTATGCTTATTAGAGTCGAAGTTAAAGTCAACTGATGTTAGTTCAGTTAAGGTCCTAGAGTCTTTCAAGTACATCCACTGTGTTAATCCCAATGGCTCTCATGCAAAGTCAGGTGGGATATTAGTGGCTTGGAAAGAAAATGTTAACCTATCTATCTGTTTTTCGAGTCCTTATTATGTAATTTGCAAGATTAATGAAATATGTAATAGGAACTGGTTCCTAGTGTTTGTGTATGCGCCCTGTGATGATAATTTGAGACATGAATTGTGGGAAGAATTAACAAAATGGAACACAAAACATGTTGAAGCTGCAGTTCTTCTTGGAGATTTTAATGAAGTTGCAAAGTTTGCAGAAAAAGAAGGAAAAAAACAACCAAAACTAGATAGAATCATCAGCTTTAATAACTTCATTAGAAATAATAGTCTATTAGAACTTGAATCAAAGGGGTGTTATTTTACATGGAATAATAATAGAGAATGAAAGGAAAATGTTAGAGAAAGGCTGGATAGGGGATTATGCAACCTCAAGTTTTTGGACATCTTTCAAAACGCATTCATTAAAATACCTCCTGCAGTGGGCTCGGACCACTCACCCTTAATATTTCAAAAAGACACTAAGGTTACATCGAGGAAGAAATATTTTATCTTTGACTCGAGATGGTTGGAAGATGAGAAATGTCTTGATATTATTCAACACTCGTGGAAAGCAAGTAGTAGAGCAGACTCGGTTGAAAACTTTCTAGCTAAGAAAAATAATACTTGTAAGTCACTATCAACTTGGAGCAAAAACACGTTTCCTAACTCAAAAAAAAGGATTATGGAATTGCAACAAGAGTTGGAAGTATTACAAGATAAAAATAATGAGATGTACCAACATGATAAAATCAAAGCTATTAAAAAGGAAATGGAAGACTTATGGGAAAAAGAGGAAATCTATTGGGCAGACAGAGCAAGAGACCTACACATCCAATGTGGAGATAGAAACACAACATATTTTCACAATAGCACTAAAGTAAGAAGGAGTATAAATAGAATTGTTGCAATAAAGGATGAAAATGGAATTTGGAAGGAAGAAATAGATGACATTAAAAAGATTTTCCATAACTACTATGTTAACTTGTTTAAACAAGAAGAAATGGCACATGATGATAAGGAAGACATTACGAGATTTATCCCACGTAAAGTGACAGAAGATATGACTAAGGAATTAATCAAGGTACCAGATGAAGAAGAAATCAAAGAAGCTGTTTTTAATATGTCGGGAGCTAAAGCACCAGGACCAGATGGACTAACGGGTAAGTTCTACCAAGAATTCTGGGAAGTTATAAAAGAAGATGTGAAGAAAATAGTGTGTGATTTTTTCAATTTCAAATGTAACATTGAAGAAATTAATGATACTCTAATAACACTAATCCCTAAGGGAGAGAAACAAGAAGAACCCAGAGACTATAGGCCAATTGCATGTATTAATTTCATATTCAAGATTATAGTTAAAATCATGGCAAGTAGACTACAAACATATATGGATACTATAATTTCTCCAACACAAACGGCTTTTATTAAAGGAAGATGCATTCAAGACAATATTTTGATAGCTCAAGAAATCTCTTATTTTCTAAAGAACAAAAATAAATCTAAGAAGAAATATGCGGCGATAAAAATTGATATGGTGAAGGCGTATGATAGAGTTGATTGGGACTTTCTGATGGACGTTTTGGATAAGATTGGATTTTGCGAGGAATGGAGGAACTTGGTATACAAGTGTATTTCAACAGTCAACGTACAACTGAAAATTAACGGGGAACGACTTGGAAAATTCACAACAAAAAGAGGTTTGCGTCAAGGTGATCCACTGTCACCGCTTTTATTTTCTATTATGACGGAATCACTTATTTACCTAATTAAAGAATACGTGGATAATGAAGATTGCAAAGGTCTAAAAATAACAAGAAAATGCCCAACCTTAACTCACCTTCTATTTGCTGATGATGCACTTTTCTTTATGGAAGCTACCTCAGAGAACATCGACAAATTTAAAGAGTTATTAAACAAATACTGTAATAACTCAGGACAAGCAGTCAATTACGGAAAATCATCCATACTATTTAGTACAGATATAGAAGAGAAGTTGTGGTGTCGCCTAGGGTGTGATAAAAATAAGATCAAATTAAGTATGGAAAACTATGCACTCTCACCCTAGACAGGCACAGTACTGCAAGTATTACAGGACGTATGCAAGTTTTAATGATAAGTAGAGTTCGTTCTCAGGGACTTAAGTGTGTTAATCGCGTAGGAACAGATAACGAGTAAAAGTAAATAACTAGAAAACAGAAAATTAAAGCAAATAATTTCGAGATTAACAATTAAAACTAAATTAAAGCTAAGAAAATAAAGACAATAAAGTAAAAGATTAAGAATATGAGATGAGAAGTATAGCTTAGGTTTTGCTAGTATGCACTAATCCTTCTAATTCTATCTATAGATCTAGTTCATAAGGGAGAATATTAGCTCTTGGTAATACTTAGTCAGGATTCTAAATTCCACTACCTTAGACCTTGAGAGCGACTAAGGGGGCTACGTCACAACCAAGAAGTGATTTAAAATAGGGTTATCAAACGCCACTAAGGCCCTAAGCAAATACTGCAAGTCTTGGTGATACGGTGGTTAAAACAAACCTTAATGACTATCTAGTTAGAAGTATGTTTTGTCAGAACTGCTATCGACACTAGACATTATGTGGTGGTTCAATAGTTAAACACCCTTACAAGGAGACCATCTAACTACTCTTAAAACAATCCTAAAGTGATCAATTCTAGGAAAGACATTAAATCAAAACACATAAGCAAATATAAAGTAAGAAGCTAATATCAGATTAAAACATATAATTCCCAAAGAAACTTATATAGAAGAATTAGAATTCATAGATTATACATATGCAAAACCCAAGCTATGGGAAGTTTAGTTCATACCTGAAGGAAATAAACTAAAAGAAATAATAAAAGACATCATCTTGCTCTCTACAATAAACTGGAAGAATAAAACCTTAAGAACTAATTACTATGAGGCAAGGATGATTTACAAGTGATATAAGGGTGTATTTATAGGTGTTTAGAAGACCTAATTCGTTTTCTTGAGGAAGAGTTAAGGTAATGGACTTCTAGCCCAACTCAAATTCGTAAGGAAATAAAGATAAACACTGCTGCGTTGTTTTGGTCATAACTTCTTTATTATTGGTCCGATTTTGCTCCACAAGATACCAAAAGAATCGCAACAGAATTATCTAGACCCTTTAGGAGTAATCTACCAAAATCGGCCTCTTTATTAGGTAAAAACGCCTATCTTTGCAGAATCCCAGATTTAGGCAGCTTTTCCTTTTCCATCTTTTTAGCAATTCTTTCCTTATCTCCAATTACCATGCATATCTCCTTCCATAAGTTGTTGTCTTTGACTTGGACTCTAATTAATCTCCATAATTATCTTTAAAGCTACACACTAAATAAACAATTAAACCCAATATGCTCTAAAAACATTATTTCTACAAATCAAGACACAAAATAGGAAAGTGCACTAAAACTCAAGAAAATCGACATTATTGACTTCTAAAACACTAAAAATGATGTCTCATCTTAACATAAATCTATCACAAATGAGGAGACATCAAGACCCCCAACTCAAAGTTGTATCGTCCTGATACAATAAAAGATAAAAACATAGGGAAGTCTAGAAATACACACTTATAAAATTCTCAATACAAGGGAAAAAGTATAGCAGAATATATAGAATAAACCTAAAGCACATAACTCATAAAATTTCATGCAATAATATTCATAAACTACATACCTGTACACTTCTCATGTCCACAGTCAACACGGCTTGATTTCAAGATCAGATTAGTTTCGCAATGTAAGAAGGATTGGGACTTTACTCAGTTCCCCTTGAGAGCTATAGATTGTTCATCAAACCTTACTAGTATCCAAGAATCCACTTAACTAATCTCTAATGGCTCAATCACTTCTCAATTACATAACAAAGAATCACAAGGTCTTTAAGGTTGTAATGTAGGCTTAGGGACGGTGTGATAGTATATTTGGATAATTTGGAGTGAGCTTTTGGCTCTCTCCTCACTAGCCATCAACGAATCGCCCTAGAGCTTGAGTTACTCTCATAAAACGTTTCTCACTCCACCCAATGAATTCCTTGATGCACAATTTAGCATCCCCAATAACCCAATTAAGCTTTAAGATGTTCACATAAAAATCCACTTTGCCGGTCCGAATATATATATTCTCTTTTCTTTTCAAATCAATTCTCCATGGCTATGACTCTGTTTTAATGTTGAGATATCACGCTAATTTTCTCATATATATATTTTTTCTTTTAATGCCCTTGTTGGCAATATTAGCTCGAAGCTTCTTTTTCATTCACTATTACCCCGGCAAAGGGTTACAATACAATTCTGTGAATCATCATCAATATAAAGCACAATAATAAGCTCAAAAATCCCAACATAATAATTCCCATAATGGTGGACCCACCACCCCAAACTCAAGCTCTAAAACAACTGTCTAAGCATCGCGATTCGAGTGCGGGTCATATGGAAAAGTCCTAAAATCTAAAGGATATGGCTTATAATGTGTTTCAATAAAAAGGCTTTAGAAAGGCTAGAAGGGGCTAAGAAGGATATAACTTTTAAACTCAAAAATCACAAGGTGAGAAGGTATAAAAAGGCTTCAAAGGCTTAAAAATATGAAAGAACCGCCTTGATCACTTTCTACACTATGTAATTTAGAAAATTTCTTACCTTTAGCACTTTCATCAAATGGTTTTTCAACTAGCTTGGATCTCACGGCCTACACACTTTCAAGGTTCCCTGAGATCGAACATACTTTCTATCGCATTGCTCACTAATCTTTTCTTTACTATCAATGTGTGTTTTCCTGCAAATACTCAAAGCATACAAATACATAGCTCATAAACATATCACTTACTATCATTAATCTACTGAGCTTATGCTTTCAAGCTATTAAACACACTCTACATCTAATTCCCATGCATCCAAAAATTTTAATTTCACTCAAAAACAGAAAAATGGAGATGAGAGACAACGAATCCCCACACCCCCAACTCAATAATGAGCCGTGTCCCCACGACTCGAAAAAGACTCGAAAAACAGAAATTAAAATTAGCAGATAGGCATATTTACAGAATTGGTAAGGAAGAAAGAGAACATACTCTCGAGGCTATTGCCTCGCATCATTGATATCCAAGGTTGGAATTGCTGGACCTTTCGTTAATTGCTCAAGGAGTTTCATGATGTGCACTTGATTAGCGTTGATTTGTGCCACATCATTGACTAAGGAAGTTTGAGCTGCTTCTAATTTCGTAAAACGCTCCTCCATCTTCTCTTGCCAAGATTGCTCCTTTTCTGCCTTCGAGACTTGAGTAGAACCCGCTCTTCGAAGACTTTCTTTGATCCATGCATTATCAATATAACTCATTTTGAACTCGAGTTTCTCTTCTTCACCCAATACTACATTCGCTTTTCGCACAAGACACGTGATCATAGTTGGAAATTTAACATTATAAACCGATTTAGGAGAGACCGAGAATCGTATCACCTCCTCATAGATCAACTGTGCCACATCAACTTCTTCTCCTCTCAAAATACAGTCCAACAGTAGCGCGTTTTTCATGGTCACTTCCAAAGTTTGTGTGTTTCCAAAGACATTAGGGATAAGGAAAGTGTGCCAAATTCTAGCATCTGCTTGAAGATATTTATAAGGCCAAGGTGCCTTCAATTCTCCCATCTGTAATTGCACTTTCTCCTTGTCTAAAACATGCTCAAAAAGTAATTCCTTATCAAATATTTTTCGTTTAGCAACTGCTTCCTCAAATTTGCAAAAACCTTTCAGTTTCTTAAACTTGAAGTGGTTCCCAATCTCCTCAACTGTGAAAGGAACTAACTTTCCTCTAATCGGAACACAATCACTATCTCGGCTAAAGAGGCCTAGATAGAACTCCAAAACTAATTCAGGACATAATTCAGAACGGCTTACCATGAACGTAGACCAACCCAACTTTTCACCAAGTTCAAAGAATCTCTTGTATTCTCCATCTCTGATTTCCTCCTTGAATACTTTCTCATAAGCAAAAGGTAGTTCTTTTAATTGTTTCTCTGCAGAAATCTTCAAGGCCTTTGAAGTATCCACTCTCTCTATAGGTATAGAATTTTGTTGAGGTTGTGTTTTCTCCTTTGCATAATAATAAAGCTTTTTACCATTACTATCATACGAAGGTTTCCCACTCTTCAATTTATCTTTACCCTTTGATTTAGAACTAGCTCCTTTGTCAATTGATTTCTTCTTGTTTAAATCCAATCCCTTGTTACTCTTCACCTCCCTCTTGCTAGATAAGATTGATGTTCTATTAGTCATCTTCAATTAACCCCCAACTCAAAGCTTTAGCAACCCTTGAAATTTACTCTTGAATTAATGGATGAACAAGCTTGATTTGGCCTAGGATGGGTGAATTGGTGATGAATCTCTATGTGGGTGAGGATGATTTGTAATGGGTAGGCTTGGATTTTAGAAATTGTGTGATGAATTTGTGAAATTTGGCTATTTGATTCTTCAATTTGAATGAATTTGGTGATGATTGGTAGCTTGATTCTCTCTTGTAATGATGTGGAGAGAAGGTTTGATGTGTTTTCCTTGATGATTGGGTAGTGTTTTGGTGATTGGTGAAGGTTTTGATGAGCTTCAATGGAATTAGGAGAGTTGTGGAGAAGAAAGAGAGGGTTAAGGTTTAATAAATTCGGAATAATAGGCTCAATACCTCCTTTATAACTCAATCCCGTAACTTTCTCTCTCCTCTGGCGGCGCTGCGGACTACCCCTGCGGACCATAGGGTGCACCGCAGGGTAGTCCGTGACATCTGATGCTCGAAATTTTTTGCTCACTGACCTAAACCCGTGGTAGGACCCCGTGGTACGGGTTTTTGGCTCGCGGACTAGGGTCCGGTGTACCGGAGGGTACACCGCAGCTTCTGTTGTCAACTCCGTCAAAATACCCGTGGTGCTCACCCCGTGGTACGGGTTTTTGAGGCGCGGACCATGGCGCGGTACACCGTGGGGTAGTCCGTGGAATTTTTTCTTGTTTCTGGATCAAACCCGCGGTGGCAACCCGTGGTACGGGTTTTGACCTCGCGGACCATACCTGCGGACCATGGGGTAGTCCGTGGGGTAGTCCGCGGGGTACATTCTTGCGCTCCAAAAATTTTCCTCGCGTTCCCTAACTTGATTTCTCCGATTCCTACACACCAAAAACACTAATACCTTTCTCAAATATGCATTATCAACTAAAAACAACTAAAATAAACTTAAACTAAGAATGTAAAAGACATGAAAACATAAAAAAAACTTCGGGTTGTCTCCCGAACAACACTTTTGTTTAACGTCTTTCAAAGTTAGACGTGTTACCTCTGTCAAGATTTGCGAATATAGCCTCCCCAACAACGAGTAAGGCTATGAACGTCAACTAATCTGCGCTTGACCCCAGTTTTGGGGCGAATTTCTATCACCTTGGCTGAAACAACCTTCGTGACAATGAATGGTCCCATCCACGAGTCTTTGAAACTTCGTGGCCTGTTCTCGCGTTTGTGGGCTTTCCATAGGACTTCATGGCCAACCCCAAACTCAATGTTTGGCTCAGTATCCACAGGTTTTAAGTGGATCTCCTCAGGAGGGACTTTGTGATGTGAAAGGCTGTGGATGATAGGCACGGTGGGATCCAACTTCCTCGGTTTCTTACCCAAGACATAGAAGGTCTCGGATACATTTTTAGCATGAAGGGTGATGGTCCCATCTTGGAAGTTGATCATACTTTGACTTGTGGCCATGAAAGGCCGTCCAAGTATGATCGGAACCTGCTTATCTGCATCAAACTCAAGAATAACAAAGTCAGTAGGGATGGCGATATTACCTGCTCGGACTAAGATGTCCTCCACTGTTCCCCATGTCCTCTTCACTGAGTTGTCAGCAAACTGCAACTTCACTGGAGTTTTCTCTGATTTTTGAAGTCCAAGTCTCTCGAACACGGACTTAGGCATAAGATTCACACTAGAACCCACATCGTACATTGCTTTCACCTTGAGCCTACCGTGCAATTGAATAGGAAGGTTGAAACTTCCCGGATCTTTAAGCTTAGTAGGTAGCTCTTTCTCACTTCTTCTCGAAACCCTCAGGTTCTCTCTTGGGATCTCTACACTCGCTTCTTTATCAGGAATAACTTGCGTAAAAACTTGTTGCGGTGTAAGTCCTCTCTTCGCAATCTCAAGCATTTGGGCGTTGATATTTTCAGGTTGGTACGCCTCTACAAATGTCTTGAGAACAGTGTCATCTTTAGGATTTGTATCAGGAATAGTTGATGACACTGGTTGAACACTAGGTGGCGATTCCACCTTCTCTTCTTCTTTCTCCTCTAGCACAGTAGGTGCCACTTCATCTTCTTTCGATTCTTCTTTTGAGTCTTCTTCCTCTTTTTCTCTTGCTAACTCCGCTGCATACTCTACCATTGATCGCATCTCCTCTTGCACTTTTCTCAGTAACTCTATGAACTCGTCTCTCTCTTCATCGCTCTCCAGACAAACTTCTAAACAGTCAGATTCCTCGGGGTTAGACTCGGTTGGTTCTTCTTCAATAATGGGAACTTCCACGGCACTAATGGAAGCATGTGGTGCTTCCTCCTTTTCTTTTTCGATTTCGAGGCATATAGCCTTGCAAGCTTCGAACCCAACATTGTTTTCACCTCCTTCGATTGCCTTTACTTCCTTTTGTTCTTTTAGATGCTTGTTTATTTGGTCTAATTGAGTACTTAGCATCTGAAGTATGGCATCGTGTCCTCGGACTTTTTCCTCTTGAGCGTTTACAGTTGTGTTCAAACGGTCTAGAGCTTGTACTATCTGTGTATTGTCCATAGATCCTTCTTGCGGATACTGAGGTAAAGCTTTTTGATCTAAAGTATCGGTATAGGCGTCTTGAGCAGGTTGTTGTGGAGGAGTAGGTCGATTCTGATATTGGTTTTGGTACTGACCTCTCTGTTGGTAAGAGTTGTTCTGGGGTCGCGATTGATATTGACCAGGATTAGCGGCCCCTTGTGAATTTGAATACTGCATACCCGGATGGTTGCGGTTGCCCCATCGGTTGGATATGAAGTAAACAGATTGCGGATTTGATTCGCACTCTTCCCATGAATGATCGTTAACTCCACATTGTTGACAACCTTGTGCCTCTTAAACTACCTTTGTAGCAGCTAAATTCTTATCCATCGCGATTTTCAGCTCCTTGATTTGATTTTCTAAAGAGGATATTTGAGCTGAGTTCGCAGTTTCTGCATCTAAACGAAGCGTTCCGCGGGTCTTTGCTACAGAAGCTCGCGTTGAAGGCCAACTTCTTTCTTGTTCCATAATATTTTCTAACACCTCGGAAGCCTCATTGTGATTCATGGACACAAAATTACCCTTTCCAATGTTATCCACCTTGTCTCTACCCTTGTCATCAAGACCTTCATAGAATATAGCAAGTTGTAGAGCAGGTGTATAACCATGGAGCGAACATCTAGCTAATTTTTGTTGAAACCTTGTCCATGCTTCTCCCACTGTTTCTCCATCTTCTTGAGAAAATCTTGCAAGCTCGGTTTGATCTTTAAGTCTCATGCTCTTCGGATAAAATCGGTTAAAGAATGCGGCTTGAAGCTCTCTCCAAGAGTGAATGGTTCCATGTGGTTGTCTTTCTAGCCAATCGCTAGCTCTTCCGGTCAAGAAAAACGAAAACATATGACAATACAGTTGCTCGCGTGTAATGCCAGGAGTAATGTAGGCATCACAAATCTGCATAAACTTCTGAATCGCTTTTACCGGATCTTGAATCGCAGTACCAGCATAGAGTCCGAAACTTTGAAATTGACTAAGCATACCCGGATCGGGTCTAAATTTGATATTCGGAATCTCAGGAGGGCGGTAACCGATGGGTTGAACATGGAATGGTACATTAAGGCCAGGTAGATCTTGTTCAACTCGGTCCTGATTATTAAGATGATTCTGCCCATTACCTCCTTCTGCTGGCAATTGTACACCAGGTGGAATGTATGCTGGAGGTCCTCCTGGTGCAAAGTAAACTAACTCCGGATCATTAACTTGTTCCGCCATAACTCTCCTCAAGGTTCTTTCCTCACGAATTCGTTTGTTATAAGCTCTGAAGCTCCTCTAAGGCTCCGGTAAGGGAGGCCAAGAATTAAACACTGTGAAAACCTGAAAAAGACTAAAGCAACCCAAGCGTAAATCTGGAAAAATAAAGACTAAAACTAAACTAAAAACTGAAAAGTAAAAACTAATTAAAAACTAAAACTCGAAATAGATAACCCACACTCTAACGAGACACAAGTCCCCGGCAGCGGCGCCAAAAACTTTGTGTCGCCTAGGGTGTGATAAAAATAAGATCAAATTAAGTATGGAAAACTATGCACTCTCACCCTAGACAGGCACAGTACTGCAAGTATTACAGGACGTATGCAAGTTTTAATGATAAGTAGAGTTCGTTCTCAGGGACTTAAGTGTGTTAATCGCGTAGGAACAGATAACGAGTAAAAGTAAATAACTAGAAAACAGAAAATTAAAGCAAATAATTTCGAGATTAACAATTAAAACTAAATTAAAGCTAAGAAAATAAAGACAATAAAGTAAAAGATTAAGAATATGAGATGAGAAGTATAGCTTAGGTTTTGCTAGTATGCACTAATCCTTCTAATTCTATCTATAGATCTAGTTCATAAGGGAGAATATTAGCTCTTGGTAATACTTAGTCAGGATTCTAAATTCCACTACCTTAGACCTTGAGAGAGACTAAGGGGGCTACGTCACAACCAAGAAGTGATTTAAAATAGGGTTATCAAACGCCACTAAGGCCCTAAGCAAATACTGCAAGTCTTGGTGATACGGTGGTTAAAACAAACCTTAATGACTATCTAGTTAGAAGTATGTTTTGTCAGAACTGCTATCGACACTAGACATTATGTGGTGGTTCAATAGTTAAACACCCTTACAAGGAGACCATCTAACTACTCTTAAAACAATCCTAAAGTGATCTATTCTAGGAAAGACATTAAATCAAAACACATAAGCAAATATAAAGTAAGAAGCTAATATCAGATTAAAACATATAATTCCCAAAGAAACTTAGATAGAAGAATTAGAATTCATAGATTATACATATGCAAAACCCAAGCTATGGGAAGTTTAGTTCATACCTGAAGGAAATAAACTAAAAGAAATAATAAAAGACATCATCTTGCTCTCTACAATAAACTGGAAGAATAAAACCTTAAGAACTAATTACTATGAGGCAAGGATGATTTACAAGTGATATAAGGGTGTATTTATAGGTGTTTAGAAGACCTAATTCGTTTTCTTGAGGAAGAGTTAAGGTAATGGACTTCTAGCCCAACTCAAATTCGTAAGGAAATAAAGATAAACACTGCTGCGTTGTTTTGGTCATAACTTCTTTATTATTGGTCCGATTTTGCTCCACAAGATACCAAAAGAATCGCAACAGAATTATCTAGACCCTTTAGGAGTAATCTACCAAAATCGGCCTCTTTATTAGGTAAAAACGCCTATCTTTGCAGAATCCCAGATTTAGGCAGCTTTTCCTTTTCCATCTTTTTAGCAATTCTTTCCTTATCTCCAATTACCATGCATATCTCCTTCCATAAGTTGTTGTCTTTGACTTGGACTCTAATTAATATCCATAATTATCTTTAAAGCTACACACTAAATAAACAATTAAACCCAATATGCTCTAAAAACATTATTTCTACAAATCAAGACACAAAATAGGAAAGTGCACTAAAACTCAAGAAAATCGACATTATTGACTTCTAAAACACTAAAAATGATGTCTCATCTTAACATAAATCTATCACAAATGAGGAGACATCAAGTTGAAAACTAAATTAGAGAGCAAATTGAAGTACAAACTCTCTAGGCAAATATTTAGGAATCCCACTCACGCTAAGCAGATCAAAATTGGAAAATCTGAATTACATTAAAGACAGACTTATTAATAAAACTTCTAGCTGGACTTCAAAATATTTATCGGAAGGCGGAAAGGAGGTGTTAATTAAAGCGGTTCTTCAATCTATCCCCAATTACGCAATATCTATCTTCGAATTCCCAAAAAGCCTTTGTAAAAAATTATCTAGTATTACATCGAATTTTTATTGGGATATAATGGATAAAAAAAGAATTCATTGGGTTTCGTGGAAAAATATAACAAAATCTAAGAAAATTGGAGGTTTAGGTTTTCGTGATTTTCATAAAATGAACGTGGTTATGCTAGCAAAACAAGCTTGGAGATTGATAAACAATCCAAATTCCTTGGCGGCACAAGTTTTGAAAGGTATTTATCACCCTAACGATAATTTATGGAATGCAAAACTCAAACAAAGGAAATCTTGGAGTTGGGCTAGCATTATGAAAGTTCTATATTTCTTGAAAAAAGAATGTTGCTGGCAAATAGGGAATGGGTTAACAGCAGATATTTGGGAGGATAACTGGATCGGACCGGGCATGAAGCTGGACAATTGTGATTGGTTACCAATCAATAAGGTAGCGGAATTATTTAATAATGGGTATACGGGATGGAATAATAATTTACTGGACCTAATTTGTGACAAAAGAGAGATACATGAAATTAACATGGCACATCTAATCAACATTCAGAAAGAAGATAGAATCATTTGGCCCCACACTAAAGACGGTGATTACACTACAAAATCGGGGTATCATTTATTGGTCAACGAGGAAATTATGAATGAGTGCAACTCATCAAAGAAAGCTTGTGAAGAAGGAAAACCAGCCTTATGGAACCTAATATGGTCAACCAATGTACCAACGCGAATGAGAAACTTCGTATGGAAAATAATTAGGAATGCAATCCTGACTAAGAAAAATCTAAAAAAGAAAAAATGCATAAAAGAGGTAACATGTGAATGGTGTGAATGAGATGAAGAAACAAGCGAACACTTATTTTTGCAATGCCCACTAAGCATCGCCACATGGGCAGAATCTCCATTACAGTTGAAAATCAACAAAGAGGATAAACTCACTTTTAAAGATTGGTTTGTCGATACTATAGAAAGCTATACAACAAATGGTTGGGACAAGAAAAAAATATATAGTACAATAATTGTATTACTCTGGAATATCTGGAAAGCTAGAATGAAAGGGTTCCACGAAAAAAAGAAATGGGACGTAAAGGAAATAATAAATAATTCGAGAAGAACAATTGAGAAATTATACGCTAACGATCAGAAGAAAAAAGATAAAAAAACATTACCAAAGCCAGACCAGGACAACGATTTTGACAACATCAACAAGGAGGAGTATATAACTTTTAAAATGGCGGATATAAACTGGTTTAATGATACATCCTTCACAAATGGAAATGAGCAAGCAGGAATCGCCTCTATAGGAATAGACAACAGAGGAATTATAAAAAAGAAAATAGGGAGAAGGAAGTTGGTCCGAAGCGCAATAGAAGGGGAGGCATACGCATTACTACAAGCAATGAAAGAGTCGGAAGAATTTAAATCTAATAAAATCAACTTTTACACTGACAACTTATCAATCGTACAATCGATATATAACAAAAGAAAAATAGATTGGAAAATGCAGCCAGTAATTGAAGCAATTTGGAATTGGATGAAGAGATTTCCTGAGTGGAAATTTTTCCATATAAAAAGAGATCATAACGTAGTAGCTGATATAGCATCAAAATATTGTAGGAAAAAAGGAGACCTAGACCATATTAATCTAGAAAATGTAAACAAAAGTGTGATTAATTTGTTTTTATCTCATATTTGTAATAACGCTTGACCTTTTCAATTCAAGGACAAAAAAAAAAAAAGATTACTAAAAGAAAAAAAAACTATATATTACTGATGGTTTTGAGTTTTCCTATACATTTGGTAATTTTGAGTTTATATATTAAAATGTTGTTCTATTTTTCCACCCGAAGCGTCTCATCTCAGCATACTTTACTATCTTCTCATTCATTACGAATTTACACTTTACTTTCACAAGCTCAGCTAAACCTTGCGTCTTCTTTACTAAATCGTGCTTTTTCTTTAACCTAGCATTATCTTTTAAGAATTTCCAGCTCCGATTTCAACTTGTTTTCACGATTCATCCACCTCCAAACGTTCGTGAGCCTGAAAGGAGAGAAACACAAACTTAATTAATTAGTTGTCGTGGTTATGGAAGGGACCACTCTTTGTGTTTGAACTCATCATAACTTCAAAACAGAAGTGATCGGAACAAGGCGAGTAATGGAGTTACGCATGCAAATGTTGAACATGACCAAAATTGATCATCTATAACTTTTACAAAGTTATAATGCTATTTTATGATGTTTTTTTAATAAAAAAATCAATCACTAATTTTTTTTAATACATGAGAGAGCCACTTTGGACTTGGAGTAAATGACCAAGTAAGATTCGATCCCAAGACCTCTTGGTCTGTGTGCAGAGTAAGCTAACCACTATGCCAACTATCGGTCTCAAGCCATCACTAATTTTAATAATTTATGTTTTATTTTTAAGAATACGGTGTGGATTCAGAATGAATTTTTAAATGTAAAAAAGTATGAGATCCCCCTTTTTTTTGGTGTAACTTTATGCTGGAAGGGGGTGGAGGGCGGAAATCTATACTTTTTAAAGATTTTTTGCTAATTTTCTTATCGGCTATTTGATTATCGTGTTTTTTTGGAACGGACCCCCTCCCAGGTCTACCCCTATTTAGAATGTTTATGGCATAAGTTTTTAATTAGGTAAAAAAAAACATTAGGTTAAATAAATTTTTCTTTTAATTATAAGTCTTTAGATCATAATAGAATTAAATATTCTTATATAACCAGTAATAAAATAAAACGATGGTTTATTTTATCACCATCGTCGTTGCTGACTAGCCAACTTCGACGAATTTTTTCCAAAAAAAAAAAATCCGAGCAGCCATTAATCAACTACAACGACGATTAATGGTTGACGTCAGTCAATTCCAGAGATTTTTTTTTTCTTTTTACACTTTCCAAATAAAAATATATCATTATAATTTATTTTGAATTTTTTTGATTTTTTTAGTTTTTCCAATCCTGACGAATTCTGATGAATAGTTGCACTAGAACTGCAACTACAATATTGTACTTGGTACAATTTCGGTATAATTTTTTGATGAAATTGGAAAAATAAAAAAAATTTGAAAAAATCACATCGATATATTTTTATCTGATAATTGTAAAAAAGTTAAAAACTCACCGAAGTTGACCATTGACCACCGTCGTTGACTGTCGGAGTTGATCGTCCAGCAACGATGATGGTGATCAAATAAATAAATAATATAATATTAATTTAAATAAAATGAAATATTAAATAATACTACTTAAAAAGTAAGAAACTAAAATAATCCAATAAATAAAAATTATAAAAAAATTATAAAATGAAAAAAATCTACATTTAGTACTTCACATTACAAAAACTAAATTAACTAGTTGAGGTTAGCTCAAATGGTTAGAGTCTTGGTTATCCTTTTAGGCGGTACATGTTTGAACCGTGTCAATGACACTGAATCCAAAAAAAGTGGCTCTCCCATGTAACAAAAGAAAAACTAAATTCTTGTTTGGAATTGTTTATTTTAAAGTCTTTAATTCCTAAAATTCCTCTAAATCTATAAAAACACTTGTAGAAAAGAACCAAATATGTGTTTTTTAAAACAAGTATTAAATTGTTTCTAGATTTTAGAATTTTTGTTTTTGATATTTTTAAAAAGGTATTGTGTTTTTTATTTGAAAAAAAACTTTTTAAATTAAAAATATTTTCAACTCTAAAATAAGCAATCTCAAACGAATCCTAAAACTATTAAAGAAATTAGAACATGAAATTCTACCTTAAAATTTTAGCACATAGTAATAAAATGTATCATTTTAGAAACAACAGTTATGTATCTAACCTTTTTCATCAATTTCTTTTATTGAAATGACATGGCCAATGACTTTTTCCTCTAAAGATTTGAAATTGTAGTTATGTATCTAACCTTTTTCATCAATTTCTTTTATTGAAATGACATGGCCAATGACTTTTTTCTCTAAAGATTTGAAATTGTCGCATATAATTGACCTGTAAAAAATTAAGACAAATTAGACGATTCAATTGGATAGTATGAAGTCAACCCATTTATTTAAATTATTTATATATGATCGGAGACATATCCAAGGAGAATTACGGGAGTTGCAACCTTATTGATCTAGGATGTAAAAAAATGTACAAAAAGAGTAAACAAAAAATTAACCTTTTCATCAACAAATATAGCCAAGTCAATGAGAGTCAACTTAGCCAAAAAATCCTCCCAAGCCATTCATCCATTAAATTTTATTCCATCTTAAATTTCTCACCCACTCACCATTTTAGCCGTTTTTTTTTTAATATTTTAGCTTTTCTCTCTCCAGAATTAGTGTTTGACCTAGAATTTTCTGGGATCCCACACTCTTTCTTAGATTCACAAACTCATCCATCCTATCGTTTTCACCTCTTTTTTCACCGCTTTCTTTTCTTTTTCCTTTTTTTTCATTTCTTAGTTGTCTTCTCTTCACAAATGGCTAAAACTTTATATACAAATCGAGTCAATAAAGTACAAAATGTATCGGGTAAAGCTAACACCAACCCAAATCCAAAAACGAAAACCAGATACAGAGATATCACCAAAGAAATGCTATCACCGAGCCCAAATTTGCTAAATACCCCTGAATCTTACAAAGGAGAAGGGGAAAATAGTGAATCTGAAGCTGTATCAGTACCGGAAGTGTTCGAAGTTGTTGAAAAAGCAGTTAGCAATGAAGGTTAAGGTAAATCGGTTGAAGAACAAGTTGTACCAGTTGCAAATAAAAGTGTACCGTGGTCAAACCTGTTCAACAAATGCGCTAGTAAATCGATGAAGCTGGAACATCACCCTCCGTCGATGCTAAAGGGTAAGAAATTAGTTATGCCACCTCAGGATGTGTTAGATGAGGGAGCAGAACAATGGGAGAATACCTTAGTAGGTCAATTTTTGGATAATCCTCCTCCGTTCTATGCTGTTGTAAATTTCGTGAAGTTTCAGTGGGGTAAATGGGGGAAAATAGACATTAAGCCGAGCTCCAAAGGAAATGTTATTTTTAAGTTCAAAAATTCTCAATTCTTCAACAAAGCACTTGAGCAGATTTGGAATATTAATGGCAAACCTCTGTTACTTAGGCCATGGAAACCGGGAATGCAATTTGATAAGATAGATATTTCGAAAATTCCGATATGGGTCAAATTAATCAATGTGCCGATGAATCTATGGACTCAAAGGGGATTAGGTTATGTTGCGAGTGGTATTGGAGTGCCCTTACAAATGGACTCCATTACTGAGTCAAAAACTAGGTTGGGATATGCACGGGTTTGCGTTGAAGTAGACACAAAGGATGAATTACCTGATGAAATTTTGGTAGATATTGGGTTAGATGAAATTCAGGAAGTTAGAGTGGAATATGAATGGAAACCAGTTATATGTACTAAATGCAACAGGTTTGGTCACCTAGAAAGTAAATGTAACAACATTCAACAAGTATGGAGGCCAAAACAGAGTGTAACACTAAATGTGAATACAAACAAGGAAGATAAAGGCAAGAACAAAGTGGACGAATGGGATATAATCAGAAGTAATAGGAGAAATATAAATAATACAAAGGATAAGGGTGAATCAAGCACTATAATAAGTGCAAATCAGTTTGGTGTGATACATGATGAAGGAGTGATAAATCAAGATATCATTGAATTCATTACAAATCACAATGGAGGAGATGAAATAACCAGACCCCCCAATATATGAATTGTGTAGCTTGGAATGTGAGAGGTTTTAATAATGAAATAACGCAATTGGATGTCAAAGATTTTGTGGTTGAAAATAAAATCAGAATTGTGGGGTTGCTTGAAATTAAGGTGAGAGCACATAAACATTCTGAGATAATAAAAAAGCATTTCTCTTATATGGAGATGCTTCACAATTATAATAATGACCCTAGTGGCCGTATATGGTTACTATGGGACAATAAATATGCAGAAATTGAGTTAATTCAGCAAAGTTCTCAAGCTATCTTAGTCAAAGTAAGAATTTTCGAAAACAAAGAAGAATTCTATCTAGCTATGATATATGCTAGCAATGATAGAGGCGAGAGAAAAGAGTTATGGGCGGATATGGAAAGGTGCAGTAAGAGATTTGATAAGGACAGATTATGTGTTATGGGAGATTTTAATGAAATCTTGAAAATAAAGGATAGGCTAAATTGTACTGAGCTAGATAAAGGTGCATTAGAATTTAGTGAAGGAATAGAGGATGCAGGGTTAATTGAACATGGCTATGGTGGGCATTATTTCACATGGACTAATAAGAGTGATAGTAATAATATCAGGGCCAGCAAAATTGATAGGGTTTTTGTTAATACAAGGTGGTTAGATACAATTGATTCTAGAGTCATAATACATAACCCATCCACCTCGGATCATTGCCCTTTAAAGTTGAATTTTATTACTAAGAAAAGGAGTATAGCTAGCCAGTTCAGGTTCTTTGATGCTTGGACAACTCATGAGAAGTTCTTATACACAGTTAAAGAGGCTTGGAGTTTGAAAGTAGAGGGTAATTTTATGTTCTCATTATGTAAAAAGCAGAAAAATACTAAAGAGGCTTTAAAGAAGTTCAACAACATGTATTTTAAAAGGAATTCCTCAAATATAGAACTGCTTAAAACCCAGCTTAATATAGTTCAGATGCAGATTATGAGTGGAAAGTTTGATCAGAGTTATATAAATGAAGAAAAGATACTCAGTGCTGAACTAGAAGAGGCTATGGTTATTCAACATAAAGTGTTAAAACAGAAAGCTAGAGTTATGTTTAATAATGAGATGGACAGTAACTCAGCTTACTACCATAAAATCATTAAAGGTAGAATAGCTAGAAATAATGTTACCTTACTTGAACTGATGAAGGTACAAATATAGAAGATCCTAATCTTATAAAAGATGAATTTGTGAAATTCTATACAAACCTGTTAGGCACTAAAGATGATAAAGAAGAGTACTGCTCTAGTAATGTCCTTAGTATGCTATTGGGTAAAACTTTAAGTGAAGAACAGAGTCAAGATTTAATTGCTCCTGTAACAGATAAAGAAGTAAAAGAGGCTTTATTTTCGATTAATTCTAAGAAGAGTCCAGGCCCTGATGGCTTGAACTCGACTTTTTATAAAGAAGCATGGGATATTGTAGGTGAAGACTTCACTAAGGCTATCAAACAGAGTTTTGAAAACTGTAAACTTCTCAAACAAGTTAATGCGACAAACATAGTGTTGATCCCAAAAGAGAAAAAGCCGACGAATGTGAAGAAATTTCGTCCAATATCATGTACAAATACTATATATAAAACATTATCAAGAATTATGAGTAAAAGATTAAAAAAAGTCATGAGCTCAATCATATCTTTAAGCCAAGCCGCTTATATACAAGGAAGGTATGTTGGTGACAATATTTTAGTAGCTCAAGATATAATGCTGGGATATGATAAGAAAAGTAGTATGTCTAATTGCACTATAAATCTAGACCTTCAAAAGGCCTATGATAGTGTAAATTGGGGGTTTTTAATCAATATTCTAAAAGCTCTTAAGTTCCCAAGTAAATTCATTAAATGGATCATTATGTGCGTATGCACACCTACTTATTCGGTGTGTGTAAATGGTGAAGCGTGTGGTTTTTTTGAGGGGAAGAGAGGGTTGAGGCAGGGGACCCTCTCTCACCCTATCTCTTCGCTTTATGTATGGAAGTTTTTACTGGTTTATTTACTCACTTGGCTAATAAAAGAGAGTTTAAATTTCATCATAAATGCGATATAATGAAACTAAATCACATGATTTTTGCGGATGATTTACTTGTATTCTTCAAGGCTAATTTAGAATCAGCAAAAATTATTAATGATGGTTTAAAGTTATTTTCAAGGCTCTCAGGTCTACAAATAAATCATCAGAAGAGTGAAATTTATGTAAGTGGAGGCAATGTTACTATGGAAAATGAGATTTCAAGGATCCTGAATATCAAGATAGGCAAATTGCCAGTTAGATATTTAGGGGTCCCACTACATTCAAAAAACTCAGTGTTGATGAGGGTAATAAGTTGATTGATAAAATAGTCAATACTATAAACCAATGGACTTCAAAGCTATTATCATATTCTGGCAGGTTAGAACTTATAAAAAGTATAATAGTGAGCAAAGTTCTCTACTGGTGCAGAGTATTTTTACTCCCAAAGCAAGTTATTTATAAACTGAACAAACTTATAAGTAGCTTTCTTTGGAAAGGTAATATGAATGGAGCACAAGGAGCATATATATCATGGGAGAGAGTATGTTGCAGTAAAGATAGAGGAGGCCTTGGTATACCTAACTTGGAAAGGCTAAATCTTGCTTGTCTTCTATCCACCTTCTGGAGGATGTACTCACAAGAACAAAACTTGTGGAGTATGTGGGTTAAACATAACATTTTAAAAGGGAAGTGTGTATGGAGCTTTGAAGAGAAACAGAGTCACACGTGGATTTGGAAAAAATTAATGAAAGTAAGAGGCATAGCATACGAGTTCATTACGCATAAAGTGTTTAATGGTAAGGCTACCTACCTTATCTGGGATAGGTGGATTGGAGGACAGAGTATGCAACAAATCTTGGGTATAGAGCTATCAAAAGACAACTTGAATAGTAATAAAACAGTTGACACTTGTTATGGTAAGGAAAGGTGGAGGTTACCTCCATGTGTGGGTAAAATTCTCCCACATCTTGCTGATATTACACTTACTAGCAAAGAAGATAAGAAGATATGGAGTGAATCAAATAAGCGAGGCTTTTCTTTCAAAAAAACCCTTAACAAACTCACAAAAGACTCAGATGAAACAATAGTCAAATGGTATGAGCTCATTTGGTCTAAAGCTAATATTCCTAGGTGTGTGTTTATATCTTGGCTTGCAATCCAAAACAGACTAAGTACTAAGCTTAGAATGATTGAGTGGGGAGCTCAAGTTGATCCTCTATGCAGCTTGTGTAAGGCTACTGGTGAAGATAATGTGCATATATTCTTCGCGTGTACTTTCTCTAAAAGGATATTGCAGAAAATACTTAAAAGTTGTGATATAGTATGGTTACCAAGGGATTTTGATGATCTTGTAGAAAAATTCATTGGGTTAACTAGTAAGGAACAGAAAATGTTGGTGAGTCTAATGATTACTTCATACATTTATATCGTATGGAAGCAAAGAAATGAAATTGATCATGGTGGGGTGATATTGAATGAAGATCAAATATTGAGGCGTATTTGCGAAATGGTAAAGATGAAGGTTAGCACAAGAAGTTTAAGAAATGAGAAGGTTATAAAGATAGTGGAGAAGTTAGTTAGTTAAATTTAATTGTAATAGTCTATTGGGCTCTTTTCCTTTTTTTTTAAGTTGTAATGTTTAAATGGGCCTACAAGGTATATTACCCATGCTTGGGTAAATGCTTGTTACCATTAATTTTGTAAGGATTTTGAAGTTGAGTATTAAATGAAAAGTTTGATTTGATGATCAAAAAAAAAAAAAATTAACCTTCGTAAATTTATTTAAAAATTATTAACCTGAATATCATATTAGTTTTTGTTTTTGCTAACTAATTATACACTTAATAAATAAGTTTATAGATAATATTAGATGAAGTAAAATATAAAAAATGCGAACAATTTATAAAATATTATATTAATAAATTAAAATAGCCTATATATAAATAATTATGAGATGATAATAAAATAAAAAATTATTTTTGTCTAATTTGCATAAAAATAATCTATTATGAAATTGACCCCAACATATATTAGAAAATAATAATTTATAAATATTTGAATAATTATTCAAGCATCTGAACAAACTATAGTATTATCCTGTCAAACAAAAAGATATAGAATTTGAAATACCCAAATCATAAAACTTTATTTTATCATTAAAAATACCCAACCGGAAAAAGGAATAAATTTAATACACAAAAAACATATATATTAAACAAATCAACAAGATATAGTGCCTGTTTTAATCTTAATCTTCTAATTGGTTGGGAATGATGGTGAATTTGGTGAAACTACGCTTGAGATAAGTAAATTCTATGACAATTGTGGTGGTGAACTGTCCAAAATGATTGTTTTGGTGGTGGATGTGAAATTTTTTTGGCTATGATACAATATGTGAGGGCTAATAATATGAATTGTGTTTGAGAGATTAAAGAAAAGGGTAGTGGGCTATGATTTAGTGAGAAAAAATAGAATTTGTGAGATTACGATGAATGTCTCAATAGATGAAATGAGATGAGATGGAGGCAGCAATTGAGTTATATTTATATTAAGAGATAGTTTTTAGGTTAAGCGATACTTTATATTATATTTGCTTTTTATATTAATACTCTAATAATTTTTTATTAAGATAAATATCTTAAACAACCCTTTATTTTTTTCCTCCGCGATATTCTCATTTTTATTTTTGCAAATGAACATTTTGACTCTTTATTTTTAATAGATAGTCAACATTAATATTTTCACCATTTTATGCTAGATTGATATTTATGAAGATATGTTGGTTGTTGAATTAATTATTTTGTCCAAACAATCAAGGGTGAGGGTTAACAAAGTAATTTGACTTTTTACTCATTTTTAACATTAATTTTTTTCTCTTGAATAATATTTTACTATCAAGACGACATTTTTCATCTATCTGGTCATTGCCAATGTAACCAAAATCAATTCAAACACCAAACTTTGATAGCCACGTGACTAAAAGAACAAACAGAGATTTAAAGATTCTTTTTTAATCTGTAACCATTTTGCAAATGGGAGATATTCTTTTTGATGGGGTTATTTGTTTGGTTTTATATGTATATTTATGACAAAAGACCTATAATTTGTGCAATTATTATTTCAATATTGTTTTTTATGTTTTTAAGAATATGAGTTAACTAATTTTTTTATATAAAAATTATGATTTTTTGGTTGAAAAACCTAATGAAGAAGTTTTAAAAGTTTTAAAATTACTGACGTAAGGAGTATCGCGTCTATAACGTCTGAGATGCACTCATTCTCGTCAACTAATATGGTTGGTAGCAGCTTATTTTTGGACGAGGTGACACCATTGATAAGGCAAAATATTGTCTTACTAGCTCGTGACTGATATTGTAGCTTACGTTCGTACTCCGCATTTTTCAATAGCCATCATCATCCATCAACTCGACGACAACATGAAGAACATGAATTTGGTTACTCTAATCTTTAACTAAATCCACCTTCGATAATGGCGAGTTCACCGGAGGGTGTAGTCTCATCCCTACCTACTATACAAAGCAGTCATTCGGCACTAATTACAAAAGATAAAAATCAAGAATAAAGAGATTAAGAGCCCATTTAGATTTGATTACTTTAGAGTTAAAAACACTTTTCAATTAAAATTGAAGATATTTGTAAAAAATTGACATCTAAAATTTTTTCATTGATTTCTCCGAGAATTTCATATCTAGTATTTTTTCTAAAAGTAATTTTAAAGTTCTAGAATATTTTTAGGGATCTCACTTTAAGTGATTTAAAAAAAAAAGTAATCTTAGATGGACTTGATCTTTATTCGTGTGTGTTGCTCAATCAAATCAAAGATAACAGATCAGTTCCACTAGGAGTTCAATCCCATGAAAAAATCGACTTCAATGAAACACTCTGCCCTTAAATACAAATATATGTGATCAATTATCAACCATGTATCTGACTATTATCATTTCTATTCTCAATACTATCACACACATTATTCTCCTCCCTTCATTCGTTTCTACATCAATTGGGACCCTATTATATGTTTACGGTACTGGCTTGAGCATAAGAATACCATTGGGACCACACGTCCCCTTTGGCTCTTAGTCGTATTTTTGAAAGTACGAAGAGCAGTCATCCAAGACAACCATCTCCGACCAGGATTTATTAATTTCATCAAAAGGCATTAGCTCACGTCATTTTTAAAGTCAATGACCAGAGAAACAAACACTTTATATGGTCAAAATTTGCTTTATCAACCATGAGATTAATGTTGGTTTAGGTTGCACAGAGGATCATTTATATTCGATCTATTGTTTAAGATAATTGTATAAAGGAGACACCATAACTTCAGGGTCTTGTTCGAGACTACTTTTGCGTCATTGTATTCTACACATGAGCCTTATTTGAGTGCCTTTTCTCTCCACGGTGGATTTTATTATGGAGGAGGCAACCTGGGAGCTTGTAAGTTGTAACCTTTCCATTTTCATAAAATGGAAAACTTATTTATGTATGTCAAGGACAGGGGCGGAGCCATGCCCATGGTAGGGGGTCCATGGCCCCTCCTGATTTTTTGTAAATATTTTTTATAACTATCTCAAAAAAAATATTATAAGTAAATAACTCTTTAGTATTTTAAATATCTTCATTTGCCACCCCCCAACTTTTAAAAGTTAATTTTATTGAGCTTTAAATTATTTTATTTATCAGATTTTTTTATTTTTTTATAACAAAATATATGTTATTTTGGATTAAAAAAAGAAACTTATAGCATAATAAATTAGAAAAATCAATATCGAGACTTATATTGTAATATTTACACAATATAGAGACTTTTAGAGCAATTTCTTCTAATATAGGGACCTATTTTGCAATTTTTGCATGATATTTAGACTTATAGTATAAATAATGGGTGAAATTTTTTTTCGGGGGCGTTGCCCTCTAACCCCCTTGCCCCCCCTTACAAATATTCCTGACTCCGCCCTTGGTCAAGGATACAACCTAAAACCTAAAACCTAAAGGAGGTAAATTGTCACAATATCCCAAAAATAAGGACCATCTGCGTAGTTTACCCTATAAATTGTTCAGCCACAACAACTTATTCAAGGGAAAGTGAAATAAACAATGGATCACATTTGATAAATAATTAGAATTAAGAGAAGTAAATTACAAACCTTTCATTTAAATATGATGTAGTATTAATATTGGAATTTAAAACAGAAGATAAAGTTAGATGCTAGTATTGCAGCTAGATCTGAAGAAATCAGTTATGGATTAGTCTCCCATAAGCTCTATAGTCTATACTTAAGTTTTTCCTTCTGGCTTTTCTTTTTTTAACGGCTTTTTGGGTTGTTTCTACTTAATTCTTCTACTCTAGATTTATTCAAAAAAAATTGAATGAAATACACATTTTAAACCGAGTCAGCAAAACACAGTACTAACTGTATAGAAACAAGGTACAAAATATAGCTAAACACATGGTAATAATCTAAAATAACAACATATCAAGTAGTACTACATTCCCAGCTATCTTGGGATTTACAAAAAAACAGATAATTAAGATGCCGAAAGATTATCTTATCGTGATTACTTACTATAGAATCCTGCACAAAATAGAATTACGCATTAATCAAAATTACCGTGAACAAAAAAGCGATTGCCTAAGATACCTAATCAGCGCACAAAATAAATTTAGAACAATAGCTAAACATAATTAGAGCTATCAACAAAATACACTGCATATTTAGAACCAGTTTCGCCTTCACCTTGAAGTGGACCTCACCTAGCCATTATACTCTCGATTCTTCACTTCACTTTAGCTTCTTTTTCTTTAAGTACCGGTTTTTACAGGATTTGAATACTCTTTTTTCCACTTCTTTAACCATCTCAAAGTTAGTGAGATCTCTGGTAGCATTAGTGTGAGATGAATATATAACTCTCATATACGCAACTTCCATGCATTTGTATGCTAATGCAGCAGTAGCTTTATCGTTCATTCTTTCATATTCATGTGCACAAAACCTGTTGAGGAAATAATTCTTAGAAAATGCTTAACAGACTTGCAAATAAATAAGAGTTTACGAAATACAACTTACCCACAAAGTTTAGCTGTGATTTTATAATGTTATTTTATGATGTATTTAAAATAAAAAATCAATCACTAATATTAATAATTCATGTTTGATTTTTAACTTACTTAGAATTAGGTGTGGATTCAGAATGAACTTTTTAAATGCAAAAAAGTATGACGACAACCCCATTTTTTTGTGTAACTTTATGCTGGAGGGGTGGAGGGCGCAAACATTTTTTTTCTCATTTTCTTTTTGGCTATTTTTCAAAGATTTTTTGGAACAGACCCTCCCCAGGTCTACCCCTATTTAGAATGTTTATGGCATAACTTTTTAATTAGGTCTGAATAAACATTAGGTTAAATAAATCTTTCTTTTAATTATAACTCTTTAGATGATAATAGAATTAAATATTCTTATATAACTAGTATTAAGACAAAATGATTGTTTATTTTATCACCATCGTCGTTGCTAGCCAGTCAATTTCGACGAAATTTTCCAAAAAGAAAAATTCGAACAACCATTAATCAACTACAGCGAAGATTAACGGTTGACGTCAGTCAGCTCCATAGATTTTTTTTTCTTTTTACACTTTTCAAATAAAGATATATCATTATAATTTATTTTGAATTTTGTTGATTTTTATAGTTTTTCCAATCCTGACGAATTCCGACGAATAGTTGCACTAGAACTGCAACTACAATATTGTACTTGGTACAACTTCGGTATAATTTTTCGATAAAATTGGAAAAATAAAAAAATCAGAAAAATTTGAAAACAAAATCGCATCGATATATTTTTATCCGATAATTGTAAAAAGGTTAAAAACTCACTTGACCACCGTCGTTGACTGTCGGAGTTGATCGTCCAGCAACGATGATGGTGATCAGATAATAAATAATATAAAATTAATTTTGAAAAATTGAAATATTAAATATTACTACTTAAAAAGTAAGAAATTAAAATAATCCTATAAATAAAAAATTATTAAAAAAAATTATAAAATGAAAATCTACATTTAGTACTTCACATTACAAAAACTAAATTAACCAGGTGAGGTTAGCTCAAATGGTCAGAGTTCGAACCGTGTCAACGACACTGAATCCAAAAAAAAGTGTCTCTCCCATGTAAAAAAGAAAAACCAAAATTCTTGTTTGGAATTGTTTATTTTAAAGTCTTTAATTCTTAAAATTCCTCTAATTCTATAAAAACACTGGTAGAAAAGAACCAAATATGTGTTTTTTAAAACATTTATTAAATTATATCTAGATTTTAGAATTTTTTTTTGATATTTTAAAAAAGGTATTGTGTTTTTTATTTAAAAAAATAACTTTTCCAATAAAAAATATATTTAAATCTAAAATAAGCAATCTCAAACGAATCCTAAATCTATTAAAGAAATTAGCACATGAAATTCTACCTTAAAATTTTAGCACACATTAATAAAATGTATCATTTAGAAACGACAGTTATGTATCTAACCTTTTTCATCAATTTGAAATGACATGGCCAACGACCTTTTCCTCTAAATATTTGAAATTGTCGCATATAATTGATCTGTAAAAAATTAAGACAAATTAGACGATTCAATTGGATACTGTGAAGTCCACCCATTTAAATTATTTGTACATGACCGGAGACATATCCAACGAGAATTACGGGAGTTGCAACCTTATTGATCTAGGATGTAAAAAAAATGTATAAAAAGAGTAAACAAAAAATTAACCTTTCGTGAATTTATTTAAAATTATTAACCTGAATATCATATTAGTTTTAGTTTTTGCTAACTAATTATACACTTAATAAATAAGTTTATAGATAAATTAGATAAAGTAAAATATAAAAAATGTGAACAATTTATAAAATATTATATTAATAAATTAAAATAACCTATATATAAATAATTATGAGATGATAATAAAATAAAAAATTATTTTTGTCTAATTTGCATAAAAATCAATCTATTATGAAATTGACCTCCAACATAAATTAGGAAATAATAATTTATAAATATTTGAATAATTAGTCAAGCATTTGAACAAACTATAATATTATCCTGTCAAACAATAAAATATAGAATTTGAAATACCCAAATTATAAAACTTTATTTTATCATTAAAAATACCCAACTGGAAAAGGAACAATATTAATACACAAAAAACATATATATTAGACAAATCAACAAGATATAGTGCCTGCTTTAATCTTAATCTTCTAATTGGTTGGGAATGATTGTGAATTTGGTGAAACTACGCTTGAGATCAGTAAATTCTAGACAATTGTGGTGGTGAACTATCCAAAATGATTGTTTTAGTGGTGGATGTGAACAAAATTTGGCTATGAACTGTGTTTGAGAGATTAAAGAAAAGGGTAGTTGGCTATGATTTAGTGAGAAAAAATAGAATTCGTGAGATTACGATAAATGTCTCAATAGATGAAATGAGATGAGATGGAGGCAGCAATTGAGTTATATTTATATTAAGAGATAGTTTTTAGGTTAAGCGATACTTTATATTATATTTGATTTTTATATTAATACTCGGATAATTTTCTATTAAGATAAATATGTTAAACAACCCTTTATTTTTTTTCCTCTGCGATATTCTCATTTTTATTTTCGCAAAATGAACATTTTGACTCTTTATTTTTAATAGATAGTCAACATTAGTATTTTCACCATTTTATGTTAGACTGATATTTATGAAGATATGTTGGTTGTTGAATTTATTATTTTTTCCAAACAACCAAGGGTGAGGGTTAACAAAGTAATTTGACTTTTAACTCATTTTTAACATTAATTTTTTTTTTCTTTAATAATATTTTACTATCAAGGCGACATTTTTTATCTATCTGGTCATTGCCAATGTAACCAAAATCAATTCAAACACCAAACTTTGATAGCCACGTGACTAAAAGAACAAACAGAGATTTAAAGATTCTTTTTTAATTTGTAACCATTGTGCAAACGGGAAATATTCTTTTTGATGGGGTTCTTTGTTTGGTTTTATATGTATATTTATGACAAAAGACCTATAATTTATTTAATTATGATTTCAATATTGTTTTTTATGTTTTTAAGAATATGAGTTAACTAATTTTTATTATATAAATTATGATTTTTGGGTTGAAAAACCCAATGAAGGAGTTTGAAAAGTTTGAAAAGTTTGTAATTGACTGACGTAAGGAGTATCGCGTCTATACCGTCTGAGATGCACTCATTGTCGTCAACCAATATGGTTGGTAGCAGCTTATTTTTGGACGAGGTGACACCATTGATAAGGCAAAATATTCCTTTACTAGCCCATGACTGATATTGTAGCTTACTTGGTATTCCGAATCTTTCAACAACCACCATCATCCATCAACCATCGTAGTAGTTAAAAGTTCGACGACAACATGAAGAACATGAATTCGTTTACTCCAATCTATAACTAAATCCACCCTCGGACATGGCGAGTTCACCGGAGGGAGTAGTCTCATCCCTACCTACTATACTGGTGTCGCCTAGGGTGTGATAAAAATAAAATAAATATAAGCCAGAAAACAATGCACTTACACCCTGGACAAGCACAGTACTGCAAGTATTACAGGACGTATGCAAGTTTTAATGATAAGTTAGATTCGTTCTCAGGGACTTAGTGTGTTATACGAATGGGTAAATAATAACGAGGAAGAAGCAATTAATTAAAAGACATGAATTAAAAAGGAATAATTCGAGATATTAAATTAAACTAAGGAAAAATTAAAGACAATAAAATAAATACGAAGAAATATGAGATGAGAAGTATAGCTTAGGTTTTGCTAGTATGCACTAATCCTTCTAATTCTTTATATCAAATCTAGTTAATAAGGGAGATAATTAGCTCTTAAATACTTAGTCAGGATTCTAAATTCCCATACCTTAGACCTTGAGAGCGACTAAGGGGGCTACAGACACACCACGAGGCTGGTTTTAATAGGGTTTTCCTGCGCTACTAGGGCCCTAAGCAATCAATTTCCAAATATGGTAATAGTGATTAAATTATACCCTATTGACTATCTAGTTAGAATTAGTGTTGTCAAGACCAATATCGACACTAGACGTTATGTGGTTTCAATAATTAGACACCCAGCTAAGGTGATCATCTAACTACTATTAAGGTAATCCTATACTTGTGCACAAGCAAGGAAAACAATCATTAAATAAAAACACATAAACAAATATATAGGTAAGCAGCTAATATCAGATTAAAACATATAATTCCCAAAAAAGTTAGATAGAAAGAAATTAGAATTCATAGATTATACATGATTCAAAACCCAAGCTATGGGAAAATTAGTTCATACCTGAAGGAATTAAACTAAAAGAAATAATGAAAGACTTCATCTTGCACTCTACAATAACTCTTATGATAAAAACCCTAGGGACTGATTACTATGAGGCAAGGATGATTTACAAGTGATATAAGGGTGTATTTATAGGTGTATAGAAGCCCTAATTCGTTTTCTTGAAGGAGAAGGTAAGTAGTGGACTCCTAGCCCAACTCAAATTCGTAACCCTAAAACATGAAATCAGGATTGTTTTTGTTTTGGTCCAAGTAGCTTCAACTCTTATCCCTTTGACTTTTATAAGTAGTCGAAATTCATCGTCTCGGAAAGATATTTAACTTTGCTCTTGACCGTTTCTCCAAATTCCCCACCGGTTTTGAGATATAAGCTGATTTGTGGTCGTAGGTGGTGAAATTCAGATTTATGACAGCTTTTCCTTTTCCATATTTTAGCTTTTGTTTCCTTATCTTCAATTTCCATACTTATCTTCTTTCCTTATCTCTTAGTCTTCGACTTGGACTCTAATTAATCTCCATAATTATCTTTAAAGCTTCACACTAAATAAATAATCAAACCCAATATGCTCTAAAAATAATAACTTACTAAATCAAGACTAGAAATAGGAAAGTGTTGTATTTCTCAAGAAAATCGACTACAAAGACTTCTAAATCACTAAAAATGATGTCTCATCCTAATATTAATCTATCACAAATGAGGTGACATCAAGACCCCCAACTCAAAGTTGTATCGTCCCGATACAATAAAGATAAAAACAAAGGGAAGTCTCTAAATACCCACCTAGGTAATTTTAACACAATGGGAAGAACATAGCAGAATATATAGAATAGACATAAAGAAACTACTCAGAAAATTTCATGTGATAATATTCATAAACTACATAACTGTACACTTCTCATATCCATAGTCAACACGGTTTGAATTCAAGATCAGATTAGTTTCGCAATGTAAGAAGGATTGGGACTTTACTCAGTTTACGAAGGAAGCTATAGATTGTTCATCGAACTTTCACTAGTATTCAAAGATCCACTTAACTACTCTCTATTGCCTCAATCACTTCTCGATTACATAGCAAAGAATTAAAAGGTCTTTAAGGTTGTAATTTAGGCTTAGGGACGGTATGATAATATATTTGGATAATTTAAAGTGAGCTTTGGCTATCTCCCCACTAGCCATCAACGAATCACCCTAGAGCTTGAGTTACTCTCATAAAATGTTTCTCACTCAACCATATGAATTCTTTGATGCACAAAGTATCATCCCCAATAACCCAATTAAAGCATAAGATGTTGATGTCTCCTCATTTGTGATAGTAAAATACACTCTTGAGACATCATTTTAGGCTTATTTATTAGTTTATAGGTTGATTTTAGCTTAATTTAGTGCACTTTCCTATTTTGGATCTTGATTTGTAGAATTATTATTTTTAGAGCATATTGGGTTTAATTGTTCATTTAGTGTGAATCTTTAAAGATAATTATGGAGATTAATTAGAGTCCAAGTCAAAGATTACAACTTATGGAAAAAGATATGCATGGAAATTGGAGATAGAAGGAAACTGAGTTCAATTAGGAAAAGGAAAAGCTGCCTAAATCTGGGATTCTGCAGAACACGTCTAAAGATTGGTGTTTTTACCTAAGAAATAGGCCGAATTTGGTAATTTCCTTCTACAGGTCCTAGATAATTCTGTTGCGATTCTTTTGGTATCTTGTGGAGCAAAATCCGACCAATAACAAAGAAGTTATGACCAAAACAACGCAGCAGTGTTTATCTTACGAATTTGGGTTGGGCCAGGAGCCCATTACTTGAAGTTATCTCCAAGAAACGAATTAGGTCAACCTCTAACCTATAAATACAGCCTCTTAACACTCTTAAATCATCCTTGGCCAGACCCTAAGGCCAAGAGGAAGCTGCAACACAAGAGAAGAAGTTTGGAGGGAGCTGTGCAACAACTATGTCTCCTTCAACCTCTTATTTTGTAATTCTTTCTTCTTCTTTTCTTTGTATGAACTAATTCTCTTAGCTTAGGTTTTGCATAATGTATAAACTATGAATTCTAATTCTTCTATCTAAGTTCTTTGGGAATTATATGTTTTAATCTGATATTAGCTACTTACCCTTATATTTGATTATGTGTTTTGATTTAATGACTGTTTTCCTTGCTAGTGCACGAGTATAGGATTACCTTAATAGTAGTTATATGGTCACCTTGTAAGGGTGTTTAACTATTGAACCACCACATAACGTCTAGTGTCGATAGCAGTTCTGACAAAACATACTTCTAGCTAGATAGTCATTAAGGTTTGTTTTAACCACCATATCACCAAGATTGCAGTATTTGCTTAGGGCCTTAGTGGCGTTTGATAACCCTATTTTAAATCACTTCTTGGTTGTGCCGTTGCCCCCTTAGTCGCTCTCAAGGTCTAAGGTAGTGGAATTTAGAATCCTGACTAAGTATACCAAGAGCTAATATTCTCCCTTATGAATTAGATTTAATAGAATTAGAAGGATTAGTGCATACTAGTAAGACCTAAGTTATATCGTTCATACTATCTTCTTTTCTTTTCTGTTATTTATTTTCTGTCTTTAATTTAGTAGTTTAGTTTTCTTATTAAAAACCAAATAAATATCTATCTTTCTCTTCTTTCTACTTGCGTATTATTATCTATCTTTAATATCTGCACTTGATAATTTGCATAAGTTCTCTCTAACTTTCGTCAGTCCCTGAGGAACGAATCTTCTTATCATTAAAACTTGCATACGTCCTGTAATACTTGCAGTACAGTGTTAGTTTAGGGTGTGTATTTGCACTTATTTTATACATCTTTTATCACACCTTAGGCCACACCAAGTTTTTGGCGCCGCTGCCGGGGACTACATCGTTAGTCCTTGTGCAATTATCTTGTGCTTTTATTTTAGTTAGTTCTATTTTACGCTTTTCTTTTTAGTTTTTGTCTTTACAGATTCTTTTTAGGCGAGAGCAGATTTATTAGGAGATAAAGGTTTCGTGTTAGTAGATCCTGAAGAAGCTAATTCATGATGGAATCTCTAAAACTCAAGGAGTTAAGCCAACAACTTGAGGAATTACGAGAACAATCGCGGAAACTAGCTCAGAGGAATCTAGTACATACATCACCTTCATGTCCTAGTTGTGGAGCAAGAGATCACTCGTGGGGACATTGCATGAACAATCCAGCCTCAATTTCCTTCATGCCATATCAAAGAGACCATTATTATGATGGTTATTATCAATCTCAAGGAAATTACGCTGACTATCAAACCCCACAGAGTTACAATTGGGTCGGAGATCAACAGCCGTGTTATTATGATAACCATTATCATGATGATTATTATCAACCACGACCACAATCCTACTATCCTCCACAACCTATCTATCAAGAAGCGCCGATTTATAATGAAGCTTATCAAGAACCACTTCCTTATTCAATGCAACAAAAACAACCTTCGAGTTTGAATTCAAGTTTGGCTCGACTGATGCAAACACTTGATAATATTGAGAGTCGCCAGCAAGAATCCCAAGACTCGCAGAATGCGCTTATGGAGAAGTTGCAGAGAATGTCACAAAGGATGAATGAAACTCTAATCCCTGCAAAAAGGCAACTCCGAAGTGATACTACTGCTCCAGAAAACAAAGTTTGTCATGCAGTTGAATTAAGAAGTGGAAAACAACTACCTCCACCAAGACCAGAACCAGAATCAGTCCCTATTCCAGATCAGAGGGGGGAAGAAGCAACAGAAGATAAGGTCGAAGAGGTAGTTGAACAAGAACGTGTCCAAGAGAAGACACCAGAAAAGAAAGAGAGCCCAGTGGTAACCAATACATGTCCTCCTCCACCATTCCCTTCACATGTCAGAAAGGACAATGACCTGAAATTCAAGAAGTTCGTTGACATGATGAACAAATTAAAGAACAGCAGCCCGTTTGTAGAAGCTCTCACAAGAATGTCAAAATACGGTCAATTCATGAAGGACATTCTTTCTAACAAACGAAGATTCGAGATGAATGGATTACCAGAGGAGTGTAATGCTACACTTGGAATTGAGTTACCACCTATTCCCACGACATCTTGGATGGCACCATCCATGATTATAAAGAATCGAGCTGAAAAGTTCGTGGGAATTAAAGGCAAAGGGTGGAAATTTCGTCATCCTTAATCGAGGTAACACGTCTAACTTTGAAAGACGTTAAACAAAAGTGCTGTACGGGAGACAACCCGTAATTTCTTTTATGTTTTTATGTTTTTAGTTTTTAATTTATGTTTAGATTAGTTAATTTTAGTTGATATTGCATATTTGAGAAGGGTATTAGTGTTTTTGATGATTAGGTATTGGAGAAATCGAGTTAGGGAAGCGAGCAAAGTTTTCGGAACAGAGAAACTTCAGCAAGTCATATCTTTGCGCTCGGATATCGGAATCAGGTGATTTTTGAGCCTAAACTGCATAACTTTTCGAGATCTAGCTGCTGGGGAGGTTTTTGCCACGTGCGGTACACCGGACCTCAGCCGCGGTGCACCGCGTGGTCAAAAACCCGTACTACGGGTTGCTACCGCGGGTTTTATCCAGAAAAAAAAAAAAAATAGCTGATGGGTCCGGTATACCGGACCCTATACCGCGCCATGCACCGCACAAACCCGTACCACGGGGTCCTACCACGGGTTTTTTGACGTAGGAGGCGCGGTATACCCCGCGGTACACCCCATGGTCCGCAGGGGTAGTCCGCAGCGCCGCAAGAGAGAGAAAAACCTACGGGATTTGATTATAAAGGAGGTATTAAGCTTTTAGTTCCGAATTTTATAAACCCAAACCCTCTTTTTCTTCTCCACAACCCTCCTAACTCCATTAAAGCTCATCAAAACCTTCACCAATCATCAAAACACTACCCAATCACCATGAAAACACATCCAATTCATTCTCCACATCATTACAAAGAAGATTCAACCACCTATATCATCCCAAAACACCTTGAATCCAAGAATCAAAAGCTCAAATTTCAATAATTCATCCTACAATTTCTTAAATCCATACCAATCCATGAAGAATCCATCTTACCCACATAGAGAATCATCATCAAATCACCTTTCCTAACCCAAATTAAGCTTGTACAACCAATAATCAAGAGTTTCAAATTTCAAGAGTGGTTAAAGCTTTGAGTTGGGGGTCAATTAAGATGATTAAGAGAACATGAACATTATCTACTGTATGGGAGATGAAGAAATCAAGGTATTGGATTTAATTAGAAGAAATCAAGTGAGACAAGTCCTAGTTCCAATTCAATGGGTAAAACAAGTCAATAGAAGAGAGGTTAGCATGCTGTGTTGATTCAATGAGCAAAAAGGTTCTATCTTTAGTGAAGAAGACAACACAACCTCTCTAGATCAAAGACCCTACACCCGAAGAAAAAGAGAAAGCTTCAATGGCCATGATAGCTTCTCCGAAGAAACAATTAAAGGAACTACCTTTTTCTTATGAGAAAGTATTTGAAGAAGAAGTTGAAGGTGAATACATGAAGGTTCATGGAGATTTGGAATGCTTTGGGTTGTTTGTGAATTGTCTTTTATGAGGAGAAGAAGAAGATGTGGCACAGTTGATCTATGAGGAGGTGATACGAATCTTCGATCTCTCCCATGACGTTATTTAATGCAATATCCTATTATGATCACGTGTCTTGAACGAAAAGCGAATAAGAAGTTGGGTGAAGAAGATACATTTGAATTTAATCTGAGTATCAACAAGGCGAGGTAATAGCCTCGAAGAGTATGTTTTCTTTCTTCCCTACCATTTCTTTATGTGCAATATGTATGCTAATTTTAAATTTTATTCTTTCTTGAGTCTTTTTCGAGTCGTGGGGACACGGCTCATTTTTGAGTTGGGGGTGGGGATTCGTTGTCCTCATCTTCCTTTTTGTTTTTTTTTTCATAAAATTTAAAATTTTTTTTGGGTTGAATTAGGCATAGAATATTTTGAATGTACCTATTGAGCATGATTTTATCAAGTTAATGATAGTAGGTAGTGTGTTTTTGAAAGATGTCATAAAATTGTTTAAATGCATGTATGAAAACAGGAAATAAAGGATAGAAAAGTTAATGAGCAATGCTAAGAAGTATGTTGAAACTTAGGAATAGTTATTTGGTGTGTAGAATGTGAGGTTTAAAATTAGTTGAAAACCCGCTTATCTATGAACTATTAGTGAAAAAGTAACAAAATCTGGTAGTTAGAAAAATGAATAAGGCAGTTCTTTCATGATTAAAACACTTGAAGCCTTTTATACCTTCTCACCCTTTTGTTTGATTATTATTTATCCGTCTTAGCCCCTCTGAGCCTTTCTAAAGCCTTTTCTTGAAACACATTATAATCCTTACCCTAGTTTTAGGACTCATCTATATGACCCGCACTCGAATCGCAAAACCTGAGACAACTCGTTTTAGAGCTTGAGTTTGGGCTGGTGGGTTTCATTATTAGGGAACATTGGGTTTGGTAGTTATCTTTGTGATTTTATTGATGATGAAATTGTTATTATTGTAACCCTTTGCCGGGGTAATAGTGAATGAAAAAGAAGCTACGAGCTAATTCTGCCAACAAGGGCATAAAAAGAAAAAGAATATATATATATGAAAAAAGAAAATAGTGTGATATCTCAACACCAAAAGAGAGTCATAGCTATACAAAAGAGAAAATTTGATATAAAAAGAAAATATATATTCGGACCGGCAAAGTGGATTTTATATCATCAAAGGTTTTAATTGGGATTATTGGGGATGCACATTAAAAAGCATCAATAAATTGGGTTGAGTGAGAACATCTTCGAGTGAAAACTCAAGCTCTAGGGCGATTCGTTGATGGCTAGTGAGGAGAGAGCCAAAAGCTCACTTTTCATTATCCAGATATACCACACCCGTCCTTAAGCCAAGTTATAACCAAAGACCTTAGGATTTCTAACTACTAGATGGAGAAACAATTGAACTATTAGGTAGTAGGTAAGTGGACCATTGGATGCTGTATTTGGGACCTATGAACAACCTATAGCCATTAACCTGAACTAAGTTATCATCCTCTCCTTCTGGCATTGCGAAATTAATCTTAAACTTGAATTTATGGATTGTTGATTACATGTATATTAAGCATATTTGTGCATTATTTCTTAAGCATTACTACATGAGACTTTTTAGATATTTTGCTCTAGGATCATTCATTATGTTCTGTTCTTATTCTCCTCCTACTTCTTCTTGTTTATGTGACTACCCTACTGTTCTTTACTTTTATTGTATCGGGACGATACAACTTTGAGTTGGGGGTCTTGATGTCTCCTCATTTGTGATAGTAAAATACACTCTTGAGACATCATTTTAGGCTTATTTATTAGTTTATAGGTTGATTTTAGCTTAATTTAGTGCACTTTCCTATTTTGGGTCTTGATTTGTAGAATTATTATTTTTAGAGCATATTGGGTTTAATTGTTCATTTAGTGTGAATCTTTAAAGATAATTATGGAGATTAATTAGAGTCCAAGTCAAAGATTACAACTTATGGAAAAAGATATGCATGGAAATTGGAGATAGAAGGAAACTGAGTTCAATTAGGAAAAGGAAAAGCTGCCTAAATCTGGGATTCTGCAGAACACGTCTAAAGATTGGTGTTTTTACCTAAGAAATAGGCCGAATTTGGTAATTTCCTTCTAAAGGTCCTAGATAATTCTGTTGCGATTCTTTTGGTATCTTGTGGAGCAAAATCCGACCAATAACAAAGAAGTTATGACCAAAACAACGCAGCAGTGTTTATCTTACGAATTTGGGTTGGGCCAGGAGCCCATTACTTGAAGTTATCTCCAAGAAACGAATTAGGTCAACCTCTAACCTATAAATACAGCCTCTTAACACTCTTAAATCATCCTTGGCCAGACCCTAAGGCCAAGAGGAAGCTGCAACACAAGAGAAGAAGTTTGGAGGGAGCTGTGCAACAACTATGTCTCCTTCAACCTCTTATTTTGTAATTCTTTCTTCTTCTTTTCTTTGTATGAACTAATTCTCTTAGCTTAGGTTTTGCATAATGTATAAACTATGAATTCTAATTCTTCTATCTAAGTTCTTTGGGAATTATATGTTTTAATCTGATATTAGCTACTTACCCTTATATTTGATTATGTGTTTTGATTTAATGACTGTTTTCCTTGCTAGTGCACGAGTATAGGATTACCTTAATAGTAGTTATATGGTCACCTTGTAAGGGTGTTTAACTATTGAACCACCACATAACGTCTAGTGTCGATAGCAGTTCTGACAAAACATACTTCTAGCTAGATAGTCATTAAGGTTTGTTTTAACCACCATATCACCAAGATTGCAGTATTTGCTTAGGGCCTTAGTGGCGTTTGATAACCCTATTTTAAATCACTTCTTGGTTGTACCGTTGCCCCCTTAGTCGCTCTCAAGGTCTAAGGTAGTGGAATTTAGAATCCTGACTAAGTATACCAAGAGCTAATATTCTCCCTTATGAATTAGATTTAATAGAATTAGAAGGATTAGTGCATACTAGTAAGACCTAAGTTATATCGTTCATACTATCTTCTTTTCTTTTCTGTTATTTATTTTCTGTCTTTAATTTAGTAGTTTAGTTTTCTTATTAAAAACCAAATAAATATCTATCTTTCTCTTCTTTCTACTTGCGTATTATTATCTATCTTTAATATCTGCACTTGATAATTTGCATAAGTTCTCTCTAACTTTCGTCAGTCCCTGAGGAACGAATCTTCTTATCATTAAAACTTGCATACGTCCTGTAATACTTGCAGTACAGTGTTAGTTTAGGGTGTGTATTTGCACTTATTTTATACATCTTTTTATCACACCTTAGGCCACACCAGATGTTCACATAAAAATTCCATTTTGCCGGTCCGAATATATTCTTTTCAAATCAATTTTTTTCTTTTCTATAGCTATGACTCTCTTTTTAATGTTCGAGATATCACGCTATTTTTTCATAAATTATACCTTTTCATAACTTTAGCTCGTATCTTCTTTTTCATTTACTATTACCCCGGCAAAGGGTTACAATATAAACCTGTGAATCATCATCATTATAATAACAAAGCACAATTAATAAGCTCAAAAATCCCAACCCAATAAGAATTCCCATAATGGTGGACCCACCACCCCAAACTCAAGCTTTAAAACAATTGTCTATGCATCGCGATTCGAGTGCGGGTCATATGGAAAAGTCCTATAATCTAAAGGGATATGGATTATAATGTGGCTAAATAAAAAGGCTTTAGAAAGGCTAGAAGGGGCAGAGAAGGATATAAAATATTAGATCAAATAACAGGGTGAGAAGATATAAAAAGGCTTCAAGTGGCTTCAATATGAAAGAACTGCCTTAATCATTTTCTACACCATGCAATTTCGTTATTCTCTTACCTTTATCACTTTCATCAAATGGGTTTGTCAACTAGCTTGGATCTCACGACCTACACACTACTCAAGGTTCTCTGAGATCGAACATACTTTCTATCGCATTGCTTACTGATGTCTCCCGATTTGTTCTAATTATTAGCCCCTTGGAGACATCCTTTTAGGTGAATAAATGACTTGTTTGATAGACTTTTAGGCTTATTTGATCACATTGCACTTTCTCCCCTTGGAAATTAACTATTTGCAGAATCTGAGCTTTTGTGCCTAAATTTGACTATTTTTAATGCAAAGTTAATTGGTTCTTGAATCTCATGAAAGACCAATCCAAGGAGAAAAAGTGAGAATAAAGTCTTAGTGTATTTTAGAGTGTTAGGAATTGATTTTTAGTCGAGTTTCTATTTTTAGAGTACACTTTCCTTTTTCGATTTCTTGATTTATTGATTTATTCTTTTTAAGCATATGCGATTTAATTATTTACTTAATGTGAAGCTTAAAGAGATAAATGGTAATTACTTAGAGGCCAAGTCAAGATAAAGATGAAAGGAAAGAAGATTTACATGGAAATAAGAAGATTTGGTAAAGATTTATTCAAAGGAGGAAAAGATAAAGCTGCCTTTTGAAATCTGAAATCCAGCCACGTTTTAGGAATTAAATCATAATAAAAGATTGGCTTGGATTCTGGACGAGTGGTCTGCACCAATAGAAAGAGATTTCCAAGACAAGCAGTTTCATATATTGGAACTTCTCAAACAGATAAGTATTGAAAAAGATATGACCAAATCAAATCAGCAGAATCTTATCTTTTAAGAGCTACGAATTTGAGAGTCTTTGACTTGTCTTCCACTCCAAGCAAAATTCGACCTAGACTCCTCCAACACCTATAAATACACCCCTTAACCTCCTACTTTCACACACTTCAGAGAATTACACAAGAGGCTTAAGGTTTTCAAGTCAGAGCAAGAAGGCAAGGAGAAGCTAGTGCTGGAGGAGTCCTGTTCTTCCATCATCAGTCATCTTAACCTTTAGGTTCTTTATTATATTTTGTATTTTGAACATGAATTCCTTTATTTTAATTTTAGTTTTTCATTCCGTTATGAACTAATTTCTTTAGTACTTGAGAATCGCTATATGGGTTGAACTTAATTTTGTTTAGTTTATGTTTTCTGAATTTGGGTTTTAATAGTTTAAATTAGACTAGGTATTTTGTGTTGACTATTATTTTGTTTTAATCACTAATTTTGAAGTCATGAATCAAACTTAGCTCATAGTAATTAGGTTATTCCATATAGTGGCGTATGGATCACCTTGACGGGGGGTTTAATTACAGACTTAGATAATAGACGCATAGTATCCGTTATTGACCTTGACAGGCTTAACTAACCATGCACCAATGAGGTAAATTATTATTCATCTGAAAGTAGCTTATATTCACCCTGACGGGGTTTGTAATACCGTAGGATAGCTCTTAGGTCCACCCTGACGGGGGCTAGGAGATATTAGAGTCCCGATTAGCATAATAATCCCAGTTTAGCCCTTAAACAGAAGCATGAATTAGATAGGTTAGGTGAAAACCTTGCGAGGATCAAGTACTCTTTCTCATCTGAAGTTTCAAATCTCTTTTATTTGCTTTCTTTTAATTTAGTAATTTATTTTCTTGCATCTTAATTTATAAAACCAAACAAAAATCTTTACTTTATTTTTCTGTTAAGCAATTATTCTTACTTTTTGATTAATACCTGAGTTGTGCCTAATCCGTCCCTGCGAACGAACTCGATTTATCGAATATTACTTGGACAACCGTACACTTGCGGTGATTGTGGTTCCTTTACTTTCGCACTAATTTAATAACACACCAGGACCCACCAAGTTTTTGGCGCCGCTGCCGGGGACGGTAGCGTGTGACCCCGGTGTTAATCTTTTAGTAGTTTAATTGTTAGTTTTAGTTTTATTTTTCAGTTTTACGCTTTGGGTTGTTTTTCTTTCTCAGGTTTACAGGCTTTGGTTTATGCGTGAAGATATCATGATTCTTGCAAATCCCGAAAACCTAGTTCGTGAAGCAAACAAAAGAAAGAGAGACGCTAAAGCAAAAGAGTTAGAGGAGCAATTAGCAAGAGAAACAATGGCTGGTCAACTCAACCCAGCTGCTCCTCGAAACAATGATCCGTGGTTCGTCAATGGCCCTGCAGAAGCTCCGTTTTGAGTTCCTGCCCTCGGAATTGGCCCTGCAAATATTAATGTCGAGAGATTCAGACTCGATCCTGGTATGTTATCTCAGTTTCAGAGTTATGGCAATTTCCGAGGAGCACCTACCGAAGATCTAATCCGTGATGTACAGAAGTTCATGCAAATTTGCGATTCGTATATTACGCAAGGAGTAACTAAAGAGCAAATGTATTTTGCTCATTTTAGATACTTTGTTATTGATGGAGCAAGTGAGTGGCATGATTCTCAAGAACCCGGAACAATTACAACATGGGACGCATTACAAACTGCGTTCTTCGATCGATACTACCCAACGAATATGAGATTAGATGTGCAAGTTGAATTAACATCATTCAAGCAAGAGGAAGACGAGACTTTGGGTAGAAGTTGGAAGAGATTTCAGATTTGCTTACGAAGAGTCCCTGATCATGGCCTCACAGAAGTTCAACAAATGAAGATATTTTACCGAGGACTTGATGGCTCTTCAATAAAGGATCTAGACTTGCTTTGTGGTGGTGGATTCCTACAGGTACAACCAGTTCATGCGAAGATTATTTTGAATAGAACTGTAACAAATGAACTTGGTTGGAACACTGTAAGAACACCTATTCGAGGTGGAAATACTGCGTCAATTGAAGAAAAAGTCACCGCCATGGAAAGCAAACTCGAGCAACAACTGAAACAACTTACTATAGCCGTTACAAAGAGTGTTGCAAGTAGAAGAGCAGATGTAAATGTTACACAAGAAGTTTATGGGTGTTCTAACTGCGGTACAGAAGATCATGATTGGGAGACCTGTCAAAACAATCCAGAATCCGTAATGTTCATATCCAACCGAGGAAATTACAACTCAAGTGGTCAAGGTTATCAACCGAATAGAAACCATCCGGGTTTCCAATATTCAAATCCAAATGGGGCCGCTAATCCACAACATGCATATCAACCGCGTCCCCAAGGCAATAACTATCAACCAAGACCTCTGAACAACTACCAAGGTGGAAAAGCCTACGGAAATCAGAGACAACCTCCTCAAGATGCTTATGCCGACACCATGAACCAGAAGGCTTTACCTGCTCAACCTCAAGAAGGTGCATTAGATGTTCAACAAACCTTGACAACACTAATGAGCATTCAACAAACTACGGCCACAACACTTAAATTGATGGAAAATCAAATAGCTCAGACAGCAAAGCAATTAAATCAGCGCCAACAGGGACAGTTACCGAGTGATATTGAAGAACCTAAACCATATGAAGAATGTAACGCGATCTCCCTTAGAAGTGGTAAGAATCTTCCACCCCCACCTTTTCCAGTTATGAAAAAAAAAGAAACAACTGTGAAAGAGAAACCGGTAAAAGAGGTGGAAGAGAAAGAAGATGAACCTGAAATAATTGAAGTGGAGAAGATTCTGGAAATACCGAAAAAGAAAGATGCTATAGAAGTCCGTCCTGCTCCACCATTCCCTTCAAGAGTTCAGAAGAAAGGAGATACTGCGGAATATCAGAGATTCATGACCATGGTGGGTAAGCTTAACATTAATATACCTTTCTTAGAGGCTATCAAAGGTGTACCAAAATACATGAAATTCTTAAAAAGAGCTATCACCAGCAAGCGTCAGTATCTTGAGAATTAAATGGTGGGTTTACCAGAAGAGTGTAGTGCCATCTGCCAAAGTAAGTTGCCACCCAAATTACTTGATCCTGGAAGTTTTACGATCCCGATTTCCATTGGTGCTAAGTGGCAAGGGAAAGCTTTGTGCGATTTGGGAGCAAGTATTAATCTCATGCCCAAATCTGTGTTTGAGAAGTTGAAGATAGGAAACGCAAAACCCACCTCTATGGTTTTGCAAATGGTTGACAGATCCCTCGTACATCCAGAGGGGAGACTAGAAGATGTCCTCGTCAAGGCTGGTACGTTAATCTTTCCTGTTGATTTTGTTTTACTTGATTACGACGCGGATAGGAATGTCCCCATTATTTTGGGAAGACCATTCCTAGCCACGGGGCGTACTTTGATTGATGTAGAGAATGGTGAAATGATTATGCGTATCCAAGACGAGGAGGTGAAATTTAACGTGTTTAAGCCAATGAAGTTTCCGGATCCCAAGGAAGATTGCTTTCGGATTGACGCGATTGAACAAACAGACAAGGAACCAACTAAGGTAGTGGAAACCGAAGGAATGGAGGAAAGAGAGCTCAGAAAGAAACCACCGAATCCGTGGTTCCTCCAGTTAGATCCTAAGGAAAATCCACACCTTGAACAGAAACCACCAAATCGGTGGTTCCTTGACGGTGCTAAGATAAAAGAGAAGAGGCGAACTATGAAGGTTCCAAAAGAACCTAAGAAAGAGAGAAAGAAAAGGGGGTTCAGAGTAGGCGAAGAGGTTGCATTGAAGAAGCCTGATCCTCCTCCAAAAACGCGCGAAGCCAAGAGTTCTTGGCAAGGACCGTTCATGGTCACAAAGGTTATTTCAAATCAACTGGTGGTCATATAATCTAAGGGATGCAAATTCCGTGTAACAAACGTTGATAACCTCACTCACTGCTGGGGAGGTTATGTGAAAAAATGATTCGAGAGGTAACCCGTCGAGCTTAACGACGTTAAACAAAAGCCATTTCAATGTATATTAGTTTATTGCTTTAAGTTTTTCAATTCATAGTGTATAATTCTAAGTTAGTGTCGAGTTTTTAGTGTCTACTTTTAAAGAAATGAGAAGGGTATTGTGTTGATAGTGCAGGAATCGAGTTTGGGGTGCTAGGAGAATTTTTTTGGAGAATTCAAGGCTGGCGCGGACTACCCCGCGGTGTACCCCCTATACCGCAGGGATGTACAGCGCCCCAAAAACCCGTATTATGGGTCGCGCACCACGGGTCTTATCCAGAAGCAAGAAAAAAACAGAAGATGACAGCCGCAGTGCACCGCGCCCTATACCGCACGCCCAAAACGCGTGCCACGGGGTATGGACCGCGGGTTTTTTGACGGAGAATGTGCGGACTACCCCATGCACCGCACCCCTGCACCGCAGGGCAAAAACCCGTACCACGGGGTGCTAGCACGGGGTCAAGACAGAAGCGAGAAAAATCAAACCAACAGCACTGCGGTGTACCCCGCGGACTACCCATGCACCGCAAGGATGCACCGCGCCAGGCGGTTTGTGAAGAGTTCAAAGCCCAGTCAACTTCTAACCTTAAGGAGATAAACCGTAGCCTCTTCCAAACGAATTTTCCAGCTCCCAACCCTATAAAAACACCTTGAAGCTTGATCAAACCTCCACAACAAACACATTAACATCATCAAATCTCTCCTCCATCCTCCATAAACATAACCTCTCCATCAAATTCATCACAAAACACCATTAAACACAATCAAGATCATCAAGCTTTCAAGAGTTCTTCCAAGATTCATCAAGAAAACAACCTTCTTCATCTAATCCAAGCAAGAAACTCAAGCTATACCAAGATTTCTTAACTTTATTCTATCCTTGGTATAACTTGAGTTTGGGGTCAATTCAACCATGACAAACAGAACAGATGCTTTGGATTACAAGAGGAGGTGTTATATCCTAGGGAAGAACAAGAATTTGCCTGGTTCTACACTTGAAAAGGCCATCAATCTTGATGAGCCTACTGAAGAAACACATGAAGAAAAGGCACCTGCACCACCACAACACAAGAAATTCACAGCTAGGATGAAGGTACCATCGAAGCCTGAAGAACAGACACCAATCCAAGATCAAGGTTCTTCTTCTTCTCCGAATGATTCTTACACACCCCCATGGGCTATCAAACATCAAAAACAAATTGATCATCTAAGAAAACAAGTCTTAGCACTTTGGGAGGAAATTGCCAAGATGAATTCAACAAGGAGTAAGGTAACTTTGAACATGGATATTGATAATAAGTCTTCTTCTTCGGAGGAGGATCTGATGGATCTTTATGGCCAGGTACCCCGTTCTAATTCTTCTTCTTAATTGATGGTAGGCACTAGTTAGGTAGTTTTTTTAATTTTATTGCTTTATTAAGTCTTTTTCGAGTCGTGGGGACACGACTCATTTTTGAGTTTGGGGTGGGGTTCGTTGCCTCATCCCAATTTTTTGTGTTTTACATGTTAACCTAAGGGTTGCGTTGACTGTAGAGAATTTTAAATGCCCCCATCAAGCATGCTTTTCATGAATTAATGATAGAAAATAGTTGACTTTAGGAGTTAGTATGAAGCTGAACTTTGATTGCATGCAAGTATGAGATAATTGATAGGAAAATAATTAATGAACAATGCAAAAGAAGTAAACTTGTACTTAAGGATAATGGGTGGTTTGTAGAACGTGAGATCTAAATGAGTAGAGAACCCACTTAGGTATGAACTAGAGACAAGTTGTGTAAATAGGAAGATGATAGAGGCAGTTCTTTGTTAGCCCTTTGAACCCTTTTTGGCTGTCTATCCCTGAATTAATTCCTTCGTAGACAAATTTTTAGCCTTTAAGCCTTTATTTTGTCGCCACATTATAAGCCAATTTCCATTTAGATTGTTAGGCATGACCATATGACCCGCACTTGAATCACGATCCTGAGACTTCCTTTCTTGAGCTTGAGTTTGGGGTGGTGGGTCCACTATATGGGAATTTACATTGGGTTGGGAGTTTTGGAGCTTATCAATGATGCTTTGTGCTATACATGATGATGATTCACAGGTGTATTGTATTGTAACCCTTTGCCGGGGTAATAGTGAATGGAAAAGAAGCTTCGAGCTCAAGTTATGAATAGGCATAACTATGAAAAATAGCATGATATCTCAAACATCATAAAGAGAGTCATAGCTATAAGAAAAAACGAATGATTTGAAAAGAATATACATATTCGGACCGGCAAAGTGGAAAATTTTAGGTGAATCATCCTTAGTGCTTATTGGGTTAATTTGGGGACGCTAATTAAGCGCGTCAATTGGGTTGAGTGAGAACGTTATTCGAGTGTAAACTCAAGCTCTTGGACAGTTTTGTTGATGGTAAGTGAGGAGAGAGCCAAAAGCTCACTTCAAATTTACCAAATATACATACCATACCGTCCTTCAGCCTATGCTAAAACCGTAAAGACCTCGTGATTCCTAGATGCACAGTGAGTTAATAGGGATTATTCTAAGTGGAACATTCAACACAAGTAAGGATCGAGGAACACCGTATAGCCACCATCTTGAGATAAGTAATAAGCGTAACCTTCTAGCATTGTGAAATTAATTTTGATTTGATATTGTTTTGTATTTGATTTTGCATGATAAGTATAGGTGTATATTAATTCCTAGATTAGACTATATGAAATTTGTTTTAAGTTTTGCTTTGGGATTATTTTCTAGTTTCTACCTTCTGCGTTCACCTAAAAGATCCTTTGTTTTTTATTTTACTTTGTCGGGACGACAAAGGTTTGAGTTTGGGGTCTTGATGTCTCCCGATTTGTTCTAATTATTAGCCCCTTTGAGACATCCTTTTAGGTGAATAAATGACTTGTTTGATAGACTTTTAGGCTTATTTGATCACATTGCACTTTCTCCCCTTGAAAATTAACTATTTGCAGAATCTGAGCTTTTGTGCCTAAATTTGACTATTTTTAATGCAAAGTTAATTGGTTCTTGAATCTCATGAAAGACCAATCCAAGGAGAAAAGGTGAGAATAAAGTCTTAGTGTATTTTAGAGTGTTAGGAAATGATTTTTAGTCAAGTTTCTATTTTTAGAGTACACTTTCCTTTTTCGATTTCTTGATTTATTGATTTATTCTTTTTAAGCATATGCGGTTTAATTATTTACTTAATGTGAAGCTTAAAGAGATAAATGGTAATTACTTAGAGGCCAAGTCAAGATAAAGATGAAAGGAAAGAAGATTTACATGGAAATAAGAAGATTTGGTAAAGATTTATTCAAAGGAGGAAAAGATAAAGCTGCCTTTTGAAATCTGAAATCCAGCCACGTTTTAGGAATTAAATCATAATAAAAGATTGGCTTGGATTCTGGACGAGTGGTCTGCACCAATAGAAAGAGATTTCCAAGACAAGCAGTTTCATATATTGGAACTTCTCAAACGGATAAGTATTGAAAAAGATATGACCAAATCAAATCAGCTGAATCTTATCTTTTAAGAGCTACGAATTTGAGAGTCTTTGACTTGTCTTCCACTCCAAGCAAAATTCGACCTAGAGTCCTCCAACACCTATAAATACACCCCTTAACCTCCTACTTTCACACACTTCAGAGAATTACACAAGAGGCTTAAGGTTTTCAAGTTAGAGCAAGAAGGCAAGGAGAAGCTAGTGCTGGAGGAGTCCTGTTCTTCCATCATCAGTCATCTTAACCTTTAGGTTCTTTATTATCTTTTGTATTTTGAACATGAATTCCTTTATTTTAATTTTAGTTTTTCATTCCGTTATGAACTAATTTCTTTAGTACTTGAGAATCGCTATATGGGTTGAACTTAATTCTGTTTAGTTTTTGTTTTCTGAATTTGGGATTTAATAGTTTAAATTAGACTAGGTATTTTGTGTTGACTATTATTTTGTTTTAATCACTAATTTTGAAGTCATGAATCAAACTTAGCTCATAGTAATTAGGCTATTCCATATAGTGGCGTATGGATCACCTTGACGGGGGGGGGGGGGGGGGGGGGGGGGGGTTTAATTACAGACTTAGATAATAGACGCATAGTATCCGTTATTGACCTTGACAGGCTTAACTAACCATGCAGCCAATGAGGTAAATTATTATTTATCTGAAAGTAGCTTACATTCACCCTGACGGGGTTTGTAATACCGTAGGATAGCTCTTAGGTCCACCCTGACGGGGGCTAGGAGATATTAGAGTCCCGACTAGCATAATAATCCCAGTTTAGCCCTTAAACAGAAGCATGAATTAGATAGGTTAGGTGAAACCCTTGCGAGGATCAAGTACTCTTTCTCATCTGAAGTTTCAAATCTCTTTTATTTGATTTCTTTTAATTTAGTAATTTATTATCCTGCATCTTAATTTATAAAACCAAACAAAAATCTTTACTTTATTTTTCTGTTAAGCAATTATTCTTACTTTTTGATTAATACCTGAGTTGTGCCTAATCCGTCCCTGCGAACGAACTCGATTTATCGAATATTACTTGGACAACCGTACACTTGCGGTGATTGTGGTTCCTTTACTTTCGCACTAATTTAATAACACACCAGGACCCACCAAGATATAAAAAGGCTTCAAGTGGCTTCAATATGAAAGAGCTGCCTTAATCATTTTCTACACCATGCAATTTCGTTATTCTCTTACCTTTATCACTTTCATCAAATGGGTTTGTCAACTAGCTTGGATCTCACGACCTACACACTACTCAAGGTTCCCTGAGATCGAACATACTTTCTATCGCATTGCTTATTAATCTTTTCTTTACTATCAATGTGTGTTTTCCTGCAAATACTCAAAGCATACAAAATAAAATAGCTCATAAACATACTACTTACTATCATCAATTCACTGAGCTTATGCTTTTAAGCTATGAAACACACTCTACATCTAATTCCCATGTATCAAAAAAAATTATTTTCTACCTAAAAACAGAAAAATAGAGATGAGAGACAACGAATCCCCACACCCCCAACTCAAAAATGAGTTGTGTCCCTACGACTCGAAAAAGACTCGAAACAGAAATTAAACTTAGCAGATAAAGCATTCACAGAAATGGTAAGGAAGAAAGAGAACATACTCTCGAGGCTATTGCCTCGCATTATAGACATCCAAGATAGGATTTGCTTGATATTTCTTTAATTGCTCAAGGAGTGTCATGATGTGCACTTGATTAGCTTTGATTTGTGCCACATCTACGGCTAAGGAAGTTTGAGCTTCTTCGAAATTGTTTAAACACTCCTCCATCTTCTCTTGCCAACTTTGCTCCTTTTCTTATTTTGAGACTTGCGTAGAACCCGCTCCTCTCAAGACTTTCATGATCCAAGCATTATCAATATAACTCTTTTTAAATTCGAGTTTCTCTTCTTCACCCAATATAACATTCGCTTTTTGCACAGGACACGTGATCATAGTAGGATATTTAACATTATAAACTGATTTTGGAGAGACCGGAATTCGCATCACCTCCTCAAAGATCAACTGTGCCACATCCACTTCTTCTCCTCTCAAAATACAATCCGACAGTAGAGCGTTCTTTTTAGTCACATCCAAAGTTCTTGTGTTTCCAAAGACATTAGGAATAAAGAAATTGTGCCATATTCTCCGGTTAAAGATATTTGTAAGGCCAAGGTGCCTTCAATTCTCCCTTATATGATTGCACTTTCTCCGTGTCTAAAACATGCTCAAAAAGTAAATCCAAATCACAAATTCTTTGTTTAGCCACCGCTTCACTATACTTGCATGGTCCAACCAATTTCTTAAACGGGAAGTGGTTTCTAATCTCTTTAACTGTGAAAGGAACTAACTTTCCTCTAATCGGAACACAACCTTCACTATCTCGGCTAAAAAGTCCTAAATAGAAATCTAAAACTAACTCATGACATAAATCAGAACGTCTTACCATGAATGTAGACCAACCCTATCTTTCACCAAGCTCCAAGAATCTCTTATACTCTCATGTACCAACTTCTTCATCGAATACTTTCTCATAAGCAAAAGGTAGTTCCTTTAATTGTTTCTCTGCAGAAGCTATCAAGGCCTTTGAAGCTTTCTCTTTATCTTCGGGTGTAGGACCATTGAATGGAAGAGGTTGTGTTTTCTTCTTGGAATAGAGTGGAACCCTTTTTCCCATAGAATTAAACATAGCCGGCTTACCTCCTTTATCAACATCGATTTTACCCTTAGCTTTGGAACTAGAACCTTTGTTACTTGATTTCTTCTCAATTGGACCCAATACTTTTCTTTTCTTCACCTCCCTCTTGTTAGATAATGTTTCTGTTCTTTAAGTCATCTCAATTAACCCCCAACTCAAAGCTTTAACAACTCTTGATTTTTGGAACTCTTGATTATAGGTTGAACAAGCTTGATTTGGTTTAGGAAAGGTGAATTGATGATGAATCTCTATGTGGGTAAGGTGATTTCTTGATGGATTGGTATGGGTCTAAGAACTTGTAGGATGAATTTTGAAAATTTAAGCTTTTGATTCTTCAATCTAATGTGTTTTGGTGAGAATTGGGTGATTGAATCTCCTTTATAATGATGTGGAGAGAAGATTTGATGTGTTTTTATGGTGATTGGGTAGTATTTTGATGTTTGGGGGAAGGTTTGAATGAGCTTCAATGGAGTTGGGAGAGGTTTGGAGAAGAAAGAGAGGCTTAATGATTAAAAATTTCAGAATATACCAACCTTTTTCGCTTTTATAACCTAAAAACGAAGCTTTCTTCACTCTCCAGCGGCTGGGCGGCATACCGGCCGTAGGGCCCGGCATGCCGGTGCTGGAGCTCTTGATATCTGAGTTACGTCAAATACCCAAGGCCTAGACACGTGGGCACGGGTTTTTCCTCTGACCGGCATACCGGTGCTGATGATGTTCGGATTCGTAACATTCTGTCTTGCACACGTGACGACACCCGAGGGCACGGGTTTTGACCTGGCCGGCTTACCGGGGTTTCTGAACGGCATGCCGGTACTGGCATCTCTCGATTTCCAACCTTCTGTTTTGAACACGTGGCCTTACCCGTGGGCTCGGGTTTTCTGCCCGCCGGCTTACCGGTGCTTATTGGCCGGCATGCCTGTGGGGCTGTCTGAATATTCCAAAAAAAAATCGTTTTTCCTCCCAAAACTCGATTTCTCTAACACCTAAACATCAAAAACACTAATACCTTTCTCAAATATGCAATATCAACTAAAAACAACTAAACTGAACACAAACTGAAAACTTAAAAAGCATAAAAACAAAAAAAATTGCGGGTTGTATCTTGTACAACACTTTTATTTAACGTCTTTTAAAGTTAGACGCGTTACCTCTATCAAGATTTGCGAATATAGCCTCCCCAACAACGAGTAAGGCTATGAACGTCAGCTAATCTGTGCTTGATACCCTTCTTGGGTCGGATTTCTATCTCCTTAGCTGAAACAACCTTAGTGACGACGAATGGTCCCATCCACGAGTCTTTGATACTTCGTGGCCTATTTTCGCGTTTGTGAGCTTTCCATAGAACTTCATGGCCAACCCCAAACTCAATGTTTGGCTCGGTATCCACAGGTTTTACATGGATCGTCTCTGTAGGGACTTTGTGATGTGAAAGGCTGTGGATGACAGGAACGGTGGGACCTAACTTCCTTGGTTTCTTAGCCAAGACATAGAAGGTCAAGGATACGTTCTTAGCATGAAGGGTAATGGTTCCTTCTTGGAAGTTGATGAAACTTTGACTTGTGGCCATGAAAAGCCGTCCAAGTATGATTGGAAATTGCTTATCTGCATCAAACTCAAGTATAACAAAGTCAGTAGGGATGGCGATACTACCTTCTCAGACAAGAACGTCCTCCACTGTTCCCCATGTCTTGGTAACTGAGTTATCAGCAAACTGCAACTTCACTGGAGCTTTCTCTGATTTCTAAAGTCCAAGTCTCTAAAACACGGACTTAGGCATAAGATTCACACCTGAACCAACATCATACATAGCTTTCACCTTGAGCATACCATTTATTTGAATCGGAAGGTTAAAACTTCCCGGATCTTTGAGCTTTAATGGTAACTCTCTTTCACTTCTTCTTGAGACTCTCAAGTTCTCTCTCTTGGCTTCTACACACGCTTCTTTCTCAGGAATAACTTGCGTAAAAACTTGTTGCGGTGTAAGCCCTTTCTTCGCAATCTCAAGCATTTGGGCGTTGATATTTTCAGGAGTGTACGCCTCTACAAATGTCTTGAGTTCAGTGTCATCCTTCGGATTTGTATCAGGAATAGTTGATGACACTGTTTGAACAACTGGTGGTAATTCCACCTTCTCTTCTTCTTTCTCTTCTTTCACAACAGGTGCAACTTAAACTTCAACTCTTGGCTCTTCCTTTGAGCCTTCTTCCTCTTTGTCCTTAGCCAGCTCAGCTTGGTATTCCATAACCGATCTAATCTCGTCTTGCATATCCTTCGGAAGCTGTATAAATTTGGATCTTTCTGAATCTTCCTCCACATCACTCTCAGAACAGTTAGAGTCCACGGGGCTAGACTTGGTTGAATCTTCTTCGGTACTCGGAACTTCCACGGCACTAATGGCAGCATGTGGTACTTCCTTCTTTTCTTCAATATCAAGACAGATAGCCTTGCAAGCTTCGAACCCAACGTTGTCATCACCTCCTTCGATAGCATTCAATTCTTTTTGTTCCATAATGCTTGTCAGAACTTTGTTCATCTGTTCTACTTGAGTTACCTAAAATCGGAATTGAAGCTTCTTGTTCTCGTAACTTCTCGCCCTGAGCGTGCATATTAGTGGTCATAAGATCCATGAACTTCGTCAATTGTTGCTTATCCACAGCTCCCTCTTGAGGATAATGTGGTAAAGCTTTCTGAGCTAATGAATCGGTATAGGCATCTTGAACAGGTTGTTGTGGGGGAGCAGGTCTATTCTGATATTGATTTTGATACTGACCTCTTGGTTGGAAAGAGTTATTCTGGGGACGTGGTTGATAATGACCAGGATTAGCGGCCTTATGTGGATTTGAATACTGCATACCCGGATGATTCCTATTACCAAATTGATAACCTCCTCGGTTGGATATGAAATAAATAGATTGCGGATTTCCTTCGCACTCTTCCCAAGTATGACTCATTGCCCCACAATGTGAACAACCTTGTGCTTTTTGCACTACATTTGCAGCGGGTAAATTTCTATGCATCTCAAGCTTAAGTTCTTTGATTTGATTATCTAATGCGGATAATTGAACTGAAATTGCAGTTTCTGTGTCTAATCGAAGCGTACCTCGGGTTTTTGTAAAAGGAGCTCGCGAAGATGGCCAACTCCTTTCTTGTTCAATGCAATTTTCTAAAACCTCGGTAGCCTCAGCAGGTTCCATGGACACGAAATTCCCTTTCCCAAGATTATCCACCTTCAATCTACTCTCTCTGTTGATACCTTCATAGAATATAGCTAACTGTAGAGATGGGGTATAACCATGGAGCGGACATCTAGCTAACTTCTTTTGAAACCTTGTCCATGCTTCTCCTACTTCTTCTCCATCTTCTTGACAAAACTTTGCAAGCTCGCTTTGGTCTTTGAGTCTCATACTCTTTGGATAAAAACGGTTAAAGAAAGCAGCTTGAAGTTCTGTCCATGAATTAATTGTCCCTGGTGGTTGCCTATCTAGCCACTCACCAGCTCTACCGGTCAGAAAGAACGGAAACATATGACAATACAGTTGCTCGAGTGTAATGCCTGGAGTTACATAAGCATCACAAATCTGCATAAACTTCTCAATCGCTCTTACCGGATCATGAACTGTTGTACCACTGTAGAGTCCAAAACTTTGAAAGTGACTGAGCATACCCGGATCGGGCCTAAATTTGATGTTTTGGATCTCTGGAGGATGGTAACTTATCGGTTGAACATGAAAAGGTACTCCCAAGCCTAGGAGGTCTTGCTCTACTCGGTTCTTGTTATTGTTATTTCCGTTACCTCCTACCGGTGGTGGTTGTAAATGTCCTAATGGACCAAGGGTACTTGGATCTACCGGATTTCGTATGTCTGCCATAGCTCTTCTTAAGGCTCTTTCCTCGTGAAGACGTTTGTTATAACCTCTGAAGCTCCTCCCAGGCTCCGGTAACAGAGGCCAAGAATTAAACACGGTTAAAACTTGAAAAAGACTAAAGCAAACCACAAGTGTAAATCCAAAAAAATAAAACTAAATACTAAAAAATAAAATTAACTAAAAAATACTACTCGAAATAGGTAGCCCACACGCTAACGAGACACAAGTCCCCGGCAGCGGCGCCAAAAACTTGGTGTCGTCTAGGGTGTGATAAAAATAGGATAAATATAAGCCAGAAAACAATGCACTTACACCCTAGACAAGCACGGTACTGCAAGTATTACAGGACGTATGCAAGTTTTATTGATAAGTTAGATTCATTCTCAGGGACTTAGTGTGTTATACGAATGGGTAAATAATAATAGTAAGAAGCAATTAATTAAAAGATAGGAATTAAAAAGGAATAATTCGAGATATTAAATTAAATTAAGGAAAAATTAAAGACAATAAAATAAATACGAAGAAATATGAGATGAGAAGTATAGCTTAGGTTTTGCTAGTATGCACTAATCCTTCTAATTCTTTCTATCAAATCAAGTTAATAAGGGAGATAATTAGCTCTTAAATACTTAGTCAGGATTCTAAATTCCCATACCTTAGACCTTGAGAGCGACTAAGGGGGATACGGACACACCACGAGGCTGGTTTAAATAGGATTTTCCTGCGCTACTAGGGCCCTAAGCAATCGATTTCCAAACATGGTGATACTGATTAAATTATACCCTATTAACTATCTAGTTAGAATTAGTGTTGTCAAGAGCAATATCGACACTAGACGTTATGTGGTGTTTCAATAATTAGACACCCAGCTAAGGTGATCATCTAACTACTATTAAGGTAATCCTATACTCGTGCACTAGCAAGGAAAACAATCATTAAATCAAAACACATAAACAAATATATAAGTAAGCAGCTAATATCAGATTTAAAAATATAATTCCCAAAGAAACTTAGATAGAAATAAATTAGAATTCATAGATTATACATGATGCAAAACCCAAGCTATGGGAAAATTAGTTCATACCTAAAGGAAATAAACTAAAAGAAATAATGAAAGACTTCATCTTGCTCTCTACAATAATTCTGATGATAAAAACCCTAAGGACTGATTACTATGAGGCAAGGATGATTTACAAGTGATATAAGGGTGTATTTATAGGTGTATAGAAGCCCTAATTCGTTTTCTTGAAGGAGAAGGTAAGTAGTGGACTCCTAGCCCAACTCAAATTCGTAACCCTAAAACATGAAATCAGGCCTGTTTTTGTTTTGGTCCTAGCAGCTTCAATTCTTATCCGTTTGACGTGTATGAGTAGTCGAAATTCATCTTGTCGGAAAGATATTTAACTTTTCTCTTGACCGTTTCTCCAAATTCCCCACCTATTTTGAGATATAAGATGATTTATGGTCGTATGTGGTGAAATTCAGATTTATGGCAGCTTTTCCTTTTCCATATTTTAGCTTTTGTTTCCTTATCTTCAATTTTCATGCTTATCTTCTTTCCTTATCTCTTAGTCTTCGACTTGGACTCTAATTAATCTCCATAATTATCTTTAAAGCTTCACACTAAATAAATAATTAAACCCAATATGCTCTAAAAATAATAATTTACTAAATCAAGACTAGAAATAGGAAAGTGTAGTATTTCTCAAGAAAATCGACTAGAAAGACTTCTAAATCACTAAAAATGATGTCTCATCCTAATATTAATCTATCACAAATGAGGAGACATCATATACAAATCAGTCATTCGACGCTAATTACAAAAGATAAGAATCAAGAATAAAGAGATTAAGAGCCCATTTGGATTTGATTATTTTAGAGTTAAAACACTTTTCAATTAAAATAAAAAATATTTGTAAAAAATTGACATCTAAAATCATTTCATTGTTTTTTTTAATAATAAAAGGGTGCATAGCACCCCCAAAAAGAAAATGTCAATCCTTATCCGATACCTAGTTTACTAAATAAATCAGCTAAATGAAAAGGACAAAAAGCCCTATTTCTGTCTTCTTTAGCAAGCTTATCCGCCAACTTGTTGAGAGTCCTCTTGATATGGTTTAATTGAGGCCCGTTTTCGTTACAGTTGTGAATAATATTCCGAAGGATGGGTTGGATGGACCAACGTGCTGCTGAAACTTGCTTTATACCTTGAAAGACTTCAAGGTTATCTGATAGCACAACCTTCCTTGTGTTAGGTTTGAGCTTACCTAACTCGACTGCTTTTAAGACTGTGTACGCTTCACAGCCGAATCACAATCCATACTGAAGGAGTGATTAATAGTTGAATTAGTTTGATGGTTGACCTCTACTACTGCTAGTCCAGTGGGTTCATATTTATTATTATAAGAGGCATCGCAGTAGTATAAGATTTCGGGCTCTGTCGTGTTTACTGTTGATGGTAGGTCTTCCTCCGCTGTGGGTGTTGATTTTTTGACTCCTTCAGCTTTATTCCAGTCAATCCCATGTAATTCTGCCATTAGCCTATTTGTATTCTGAATTATAATTGTTCCATTTACTGTGCTATCTTCGTGAACTCCTTTCATTTTACCTTTCCAAATGTTCCAGAAGTTGATCATGATCATATCTTTAATAATTTGTTCGTCCCATCCTGCTTCTTTAAAACTTTTGATTATTTTTATGTACCAATCCTCTAGTGAATCTTCACATTGTTCTTTAATTCTGATTTGGATGAAGGTACATGCCCAAATATCTTTACACATGTTACAGGTTAGTAGAAGGTGTTCCACCGTTTCTCCTCCTTCGTTACACCAAATACAATTTGTTGACGAGGCACATTTTCTCTTATATAGATTCTTTCTTGTAGGTATTGCATTTTTAATAGCCCTCCAACAAAAGAGCTTAATTTTTCGGAACATTTGAATTCCATATGAGTTTCCATATTGGGGAGCTATGATTGTGTATTGTGTTCGAATTTGTCGGATTATTTACTATCTGTTCTTCAGTAAGTTTCTTGTAACCTGTTTTCGTATCGTAGGTACCATCTTTTGATAGAGGCCAGATAAATTTATCATTCTCATCTGGATTAAGAATCTTTATTCTCTTTATAAGGGGTATAATAGGCTCGGGAAAGATATTAGCAAGTATTTCAGAATCCCAATTTCTTGTACCATTGATAAATAACTCGTTTACTTTATTCAGTCTGCAATTATTTGGTTTTTCAATTTTCCATGTCGTATCTATCAATTTGTTATTCCAGATATCTGTGTCTTCTCCATTTCCAATAATATATATTCCGTGTTTGACTAGAAAATCCCTACCCTCGATTAAGCTTGCCCAACTCCATGTTTTGCTTTGCCGTAATTTGCAATCAAGAAAACTAGTACGAGGAAAGTATATACCTTTCAGTAGTTTCGTTGCTAAGTTATCTTTGCTATGAAGTATCCTCCAAGCCTGTTTTTCTAGTAGTGTTGTGTTCATTTTCTTAAAGTCCTTGAAGCCTAATCCACCGATTAGTTTCCCTATTGCAATCTTTTCCCATGCTAGCTAGTGTATTCTGTCTTTTTCCCCTACATTCCACCAGAAATTAGAGATAGCTGATATAAGTTTGTTACAAAACGAAACTGGAAAAGAAAAAATAGACATATAATAATTGGGTATCGCTTGAAGAATCTCTTTTATTAGCACTTCTTTTCCTCCTTCTGAAAGTAGTCTTGCTTTCTAGCCTTCTGTGTTATTTAACAGTTTCTTTGCGATCCATTCCAAAGATTCGACCTTTGAACTTTTGTGACAAAGAGGAATGCCCAGGTAAAAACCTAGATCTTTACTTTCTTTGATTTGCATTACATTTGCAGTTTCGTTTCTTTTTTTAACTGGTGTTTCCTTGCTAAAGTATATCGCTGATTTATTTAGGTTAATACTTTGTCATGATCCTAGGCAATAAGTATTCAAGCATTGTTTAAATGTTTCTAAGTTAGTATCATCAATATTAATAAAGAACAGCGAATCATCCGCAAATAAAAGGTGTAAGATAATAGGGCAATTACGATTGATTTGTATCTCGCTAATGTTTCCTATGTTAATGTTATGGTCAATAATACTAATAAGAGATTTTGTCATGATGGTAAACAGATAAGGGGATAGAGGATACCCTTGTCTAATACCTCTGCCAGCCTTAAATTTATCTAGCATTTCTCCATTAAGATTAATACTAAAAGAAGTCGTGGTAATACAATTTTTTATCCAAAGTATCCATTTCTCACAAAAACCCAGCTTTCTAAGAACAAGAAGGACAAAGTCCCAACGTACCTGTTCATAGGCTTTAGCCATGTAAATTTTTATTGCTGCCATATGATTTTTATTCTTCCTTTTCCTGTTCATAAATAAAGAAATTTCTTGTGCAATAATAATATTATCTTGAATTGCCCTGTCTTTAATGAATGCAGATTGAGTAGGGGATATGATATTATTCATATAATTCCTAAGTCTATTAGAAAGAATCTTTGCAATAATCTTGTAAATGAAATTAACACAAGAGACCGGTCTAAAATCTCCTAGATTTTCCTGTGTCGATCCTTTCGGGATAAGTGTTATTAATGTATCATTAATCTTCTCAACATAACAGTTATTAATAAAGAAATCCAAGACAAGCTTAAAGACGTCAATTTTAATAATATACCAAAATTCTTTATAAAACTTACCATTTAGCCCGTCCGGGCCAGGGGCTTTAGAAGCTGATAATTCTTTAACCGCTTCTTCTACTTCTTCTAAATTTGGTTTTTTTGTGAGCTCTTTATTCATGTCTTCCGTAATGCACGGTTTAATAAATTTTGTAGCTTTTTCCATATCATTATCCGTGACCTCCACCTCTTTAAATAAATCGCAATAGTAATTCTGAAAACAATTCTTAATTTCATTATTGTCCTCTATCCAATTATCTTCTTTATCCTTAATTCTCGTGACTCTATTGATTTTCCTTCTTTGTATAGTAGCTAAGTGGAAGAATTTTGTATTCTTATCCCCGAACATTAACCAATTTTGTCTAGCTCTATCACTCCAACATTTTTCTTCGTTCTCATATTCTATTTTTAGTTTATCTTTGATTATCTTTTCCTCTTCAATTCTATTAAGGTTGATCTCTTCGTTATTAAGCTTAATAAGTTTCTCTTGGAGATTTTTAATAGTAATATCATGATTTTTAAAAGTTCTAGTTTGCCATTTAACTAATTCTTTTTTGGTATTTTCTCTTTTTTTAATAAAGTTTTTAATGGGGATGTTATTAGTTAGTTTTTTCCAAACATTATCTACTATCTCACTACATTCTTTGTTATCTAGCCAGCGAGTTTCAAATTTAAAGTATTTAAAACCAATTCTCATATACATATCATGATGAAGTAAAAGGGGGGAATGATACGACCCAATAGCCGGAGGGATGTACACTTGAGCTCGAGGGAACTTGTTTATCCATTCGTTTGTTGCAAGACCTCGATCAATTTTTGTCTTGACGTGTTTTTCGCCTTCCATCCTATTAGACCATGTAAAGAAGCATCCATTAGATTTAATTTCACATAAAGCATTACTAGAAGTAAAATTCAAGAACTCGTTAATATGGAGTAAATTAGCTGAGTTCTTGCTAGACTTTTCATTGATATTGAGAATGTCATTGAAATCCCCGAGTATCATCCAAGGATCTCTAATTTCGTTGCTCCATTGTGATATTTTATTTCATATTTGTTTTCTGTAGTTAAAATCATTGGGTGCATGTATGAAGACCATAAAGTACGAAAATGAAAGTTCAATAATCATAACTATTACAAAATGCGAATTAGAAGAAACTACAACTAGATGCACTCCAACATGCCACAAAACCATGAACCCACCAAAATGGAAAGAATTTCCAGTGGGATCAACAAAAAAGGAGTATTCAAAACCAAATTTTCTAACAATATCAAAGGATTCAACCTCCCTTAACATTGTTTCACAAAAAACCACCACACCAGGACGGAACTGTGCCAATAACGCGCGAATCCTAGTCAATGTCAAGGGATCTCGTAATCCCTGGACATTCCAAAATAATGTTGTCATATATAGCTCGCGGCTTTGCTGGAGTAGCCGCCTCCTTTCCCTTTGGTATTCTGGGATGACTCTTCTTCCTCAGCATCTTCATACCTAAAATTCATATCATTATCTTCACCTCCTCCCTCATAGTCCTTCTCAAAGTAATTTTCACTATTCTCATAGCTTCTTTCCTTCTCTTCCTCTGGCTCGTATTGGGAATCATAGTCATCAATCATCCTTGATAAATCCTCCATATTCTTCTTGTTCTCATGAATCTTTGGAACTGAGCCACGATCTTCATTCTCATCTTCAAGTAGACTGTATATTGTTATTAACAAACTCTTCTATAGGGTCAACTACTCTTAGTTTCTTGAAACTTCCAGTAATCTGAGTCTTCTTCTTGTTGTACTCTGTTTTCAAGTGGGTAGCTTTTATATCTCTTCTTTTTTTAACTGTTTGTTGACTCTCTGAACCACCCTCTTGGTTTGCTGAGTTGTTGGTGTTGTGAGTCATGACTTGCTTTCCTTTAATCTTCCTGACCTCCTCTTCAAAAGCCATTAGAGCTGCTCGCATATTGCCAGAATTTTCATTTTCACCTTCATCAACAATCCCATGTGTTCTTTTAAACGCTTCAATTTTCTGAGCTGATTCATGAATTTCAATCCTAAGATTATGCATTTGATTATTACAGTTGTTCCAATCTCTTTCTTCTCCTTGTTTCTCTTCCTCTGTAAGTCTTTGAGCACCTATTCTGCTGGATCTCGCATTTTTTGTATAGTTATACTTGCTTAAGTCGTTGTCCCTATTTTCTCTTATCACTAATCCTCTTGCAGGGTTGCGTGTCTCCAAGTTTGCACCTGTACCTCTAGCATTCTTATCATTGTAAGTAAAATGAACAAACTCACCATCAATCTTTAAGTGGAGTCCATAAATAGGGTTAAAGGGAGGGAACTTCACAATATTATCTATGCTCCATGTCACTTTCCTACGCTCGTCTATATCTTCAATTTGTTTAACAACTTTCACAGGACACTCCCCATATTGATGACCAATTCTCCCACACCTGAAGCATAATATACCAGTATTTTTATACTGAAAAACAACCCAAGCTGCACCTTTCTCTTGTAACAAATAAGTCCCTGGAGGTAAAGGGTATTTGGTATTGAACTTGACCCTAAAGCAAAGGATTTTGATGTTGCAGTTTGTTACAGTTGGGTAGTCAACTGCCTCGACTTTGATAAAACAAACTTCAAGAGCTTTAACCATGGTAATGTTGTTCTGCTTAAAGGACAAACCTCTAACCTGAACCCAGATGGAGGAATAATCAGTAGATAAATCTTGAAATTCAATTACTTGAGGCCATATTGTCATGCTCATGTGCATTTTTTGAATTATACTTGGGTGCAGCTCCCAAACTCTTTTAAATTCTCTTTTGTTGAATATTTCTAGCTTAAAGGTGTTAGTTTTGACCTCTAAGACTCGGAAATGACCTTTGGATCCCCCACCTTTCTTCAATGAATTTTCTCATTTGAACTGCATATACCGTGGTATCTTCTATCACTTTAAGTAGTATTTCTTTTTCCTCCTTCATGCTCTCAGCTAGCCTGGCCTTAATGCCGATGTCTATAATACCTAGCTTCCTAAACTTGTGTTCAGTGAGTGGTATAATGGGTAACGAGTGAAAGTCCCTGGATGCTATATAGCAGTTCTTGCAGGAGACACAGTTAGGCAAGATAAAATATATGTTGAAACCAAGAGGGATAGTAAAGGGGAGTTGGGCGAGGGATGAAGAGATTTTTAGTAGTGAGAAATTGAAAGAAAGGTTTTTGTAGAATAAAGAAGATGCAGAAGTGAGATGAAACTTACCGAATTCGAAGGAAGTGAATTTATACTATAAGTTGAACATGTGTATGATTGTCATTCTATTAGTTAATAGGTTGAGTCTCTTCGATGATTGATGCAGCGCTGTGAAGGAGTCTCTCCATTTTTCTCTTGATAAACTCGATTGCCTCGTGGACTTCAAAAAGCTTCTGCATGGCCTTTGTTAACAGTGTCAAATTAACCACAGTGGTTAATTGATAGAAACTAGGCACACTTCTTCCTTCTTTCCTCATCATAGCTATTAGAACGCCTCCTTCTTTCATTCTTCTCCTCCACTCCATTCTGCAGCTCACTAACGACAATATATAAAAACAAATTATAGAAATTGATTTACTTACCTTGCGAAATTGTTCTCCCCGTATATAGCCATGATTACCCTCTTCCGTGTTCTTCTTAGGGTTAGCCCAAATCAGATTAGGTCAAGGTAATGAAATCATATCCCTAATTTCTTCCTTCCCTATGAATCTAACCCCCTTATTAGCTACTATTACTTATATTTGAGAGGATATCGAGAGATAAATTATATATTTAGGGTTCTTGAGATCCTCGCTATCTTTCCCTCTTTCTGCAGATGATAGCCCCATCTTCGACGAGATGACCCGCGTGATTAGTAGCCTTCCCTTAGCTATATATATCACCCGTAGATGGTGTGGATACAGGTGGTCCACCGCCGATCTAAGGGTGAGAATGGAACCGGAAAGAAAAAAGAAATTTCTGAAAACCAATATGACGTAAGAGAGAAGCGAGAGAAGCGTAAACGTAGAGAGAGAAAGATTAGCCTAAAATCATTTCATTGAGTTCTCTAAGAATCTCATATCTAATATTTTTTCTAAAAGTAATTTTAAAATTCTAGAATATTTTTAGGGATCTCACTTTAAGTGATTTTTGTAAAAAGTAATCTTAGATGGACTTGATATTTATTCGTGTGTGTTGCTCAATCAAATCAGAGATGAGAGATAGGTTCCACTAGGAGTTCTATCCCATGAAAAAATCGACTAGATAAGTTCCACTAGGAGTTCTATCCCATGAAAAAATCGACTACAATGAAACACTCCGTCCATAAATACAAATACATGTGATCACTTCTCAAGCATGTATCTCACTATTATCATTTCTATTCTCAATACTATCACACACATTATTCTCCTCCCTTCATTCATTTCTACATTAGTTGGGACTCTATTCTATATTTACTCTACTGGCTTGAGCGTAAGAGTACCATGGGACCACACGTCCCTTTTGGCTCTTAGTCGTGTTTATGCAAGTACGAAGAGCAGTCATCCAAGACAACCACCTCCGACCAGGATTTATTAATTCCAACAAATGCATTAGTTCACGCCATTTATAAAGTCAATGACCAGAGAAACAAACACTTTATATGGTCAAAATTTGCTTTATCAACCATGAGATTAATGTTGGTTTAGGTTGCACAGAGGATCATTTATTCGATCTATTGTTCAAGATAAGTGTATAAAGGAGACACCATAACTTCAGGGTCTTGTTCAAGACTACTTTTGCGTCATTGTATTCTACACCTGAGCCTTATTTGAGTGCCTTTTCTCTCCACGGTGGATTTTATTATGGAGGAGGCAACCTGGGAGCTTGTAAGTTGTAACCTTTCCATTTTCATAAAATGGAAAACTTATTTATGTATGTCAAGGATACAACTTAAAACCTAAAACCAAAAGGAGGTAAATTGTCACAAAGTCCCAAATATAAGGACCATTTGCGTAGTTTACCCTATAAATTGTTCTGCCACAGCAACTTTCTCAAGGGAAAGTGAAATAAACAATGGATCACATTGGATAAATAATTAGAATTAAGAGAAGTAAATTACAAACCTTTCATTTAAATATGATGTAATATTAATATTGGAATTTAAAACAAAAGATAAAGTTAGATGCTAGTATTGCAGCCTGATCTGAATAAATCAGTTATGGATTAGTCTCCCATAAGCTCTATACTAAAGTTTTTCCTTCTGGCTATTCTTTTTTTTAAACGGCTTATTGGGTTGTTTCTACTTAATTCTTCTACTCTTTTTTTGTTTTTGGTATAGAAACAAGGTACAAAATATAGCTAAACACATGGTATTAATCTAAAATAACAACATTTCAAGTACTACATTCCCAGCTATCTTGGGATTTACAAACAAACCAGATGATTAAGATGCCGAAAGATTATCATATCGTGATTAGTTACTATACAATCCTGCACAAAATAGAATTGCGCATTAATCAAAATCTATCGTGAACAAAAAAGCGATTGCCTAAGACACCTAATCAGCCCACAAAATAAATTTTGAACAATCGCTAAACATAATTAGCTAACAACAAAATACACTGCATATTTAGAACCAGTTTCGCCTTCACCTTGAAGTGGACCCCACCTAGCCATTATATTCCAGATTCTTCACCTTCACTTTAGCTTCTTTTTCTATATGTACCGGTTTTTACAGGATTCGAATACTCTTTTTTCCACTTCTTTAACCATTTCAAAGTCAGTGAGATCAACCACTAATGAACCTGAACCTGAACCTGCAATAAGCTTACCATTTTACTATATTTACTTAAAGGACTTTAAACTTTAGAGTTTAACATAATGATGAAAAAATAGGAGATTAGAGAAACAAGAATGTGGTTTAATACCTTTCTTCACGTTCTCGGGTATGTTAGATTCTCCGCAAAAAGCCAACTTTTCTTTTAAGTCCTCCACTTTCAATATTTTCTCACTCAATTCTGAGACAACCTTGTCCTTATTTAAGTATTTCACACTCCGTAACCTTAAATTTCTCAGTAAACTCTGAAACAATTCGACTTTTCTCCTTCTTTACCCGCGGAAGCTTCTCCACAGATATTTTCTTCTCCTCATTAGATTCCTCAATTAACTTCGCCAATTTTTTACTAATGCGAGTTTTTCCTTCTCCAAACCTTGAATTTGCTCACTTGATTCTGAAGAAAATCTACATTTATCTTTCTCTAAAGCCAGAAGCATCTGATTCTTCTCTTCATCTTTCTTCTTCTCCTCATTTAATTCTTCAATTAACTTCCCCAATTTTTCAACCATTTTGAGTTGTTCACCCTCCAAAACTTTGATTTTTTCTTGACATTCTGAAATGACTATATTTTCCCCTTATCCATTTTCTCAGCTAACTTCTTTTTATCATGATAATCTTCCCCAATTCTTTTTGGAGAAGCATAAAAAGCGGACTTTTTGAGTGTCTTTAACTTGAGAATAAGATGTATCTTGCCATGATCTGCAAAATGCACCAAAAGAATAATAATTCTCGATTGAAGTTACGTGTTTTCCGATCTTAAAGAGAAGATCGTTTTGATGTTTTGCCTAATCTGCCATGTGAACCTTGTGTGTAATTTTTCTCTATGTATACTAAATTATTGGATTCTTTTAAATGTATACTGATTTCTTGGATTCTTCCATAGGCTAGATCACTTTCTGCGTTGGTTTTATGTAAAATTGTAAATAGAATTCAGATAACACTTCTGTTAGATGAGGACTTCTTAGTATATGGGTCTGCTTTGCATGAAATTAGATAGGTTTGTGGGCTTAAAGAATGATAGATTATCGTACGCCTTGATTACCAAAAAAAAGAAAAACTATATATTACTGATGGTTTTGAGTTTTCCTATGCATTTGGTTTTGAATTTATATATTAAAATGTTGTTCTGTTTTTCCACCCGAAGCGTCTCGTCTCAGCATACTTTACTATCTTCTCATTCATTACGGATTTACACTTCACTTTCGCAAGCTCAGCTAAACCTTGCTTCTTCTTTACTAAATCGTGCTTTTTCTTTAACCTAGCATTATCTTTTAAGAATTTCCAGCTCCGATTTCAACTTGTTTACACGATTCATCCACCTCCAAACGTTCGTGAGCCTGAAAGGAGAGAAACACAAACTTAATTAGTTGGAAGGGACCACTCTTTGTGTTTGAACTCATCATAACTTCAAAACAGAAGTGATCGGAACAAGGCGAGTAATGGAGTTACGCATGCAAATGGTGAAAATGACCAAAATGGTCATCTATAACTTTTACAAAGTTATAATGCTATTTTATGATGTTTTTAAAATAAAAAAAATCAATCACTAATTATTTCTTAATACATGAGAGAGCCTCTCCAGTAAGACTCGATCCCAGAACCTTTTGGTCGTGCGGAGTAAGCTAACCACTAGGCCAACTATCAGTCTCAATCAATCACTAGTTTTAATAATTTATGTTTGATTTTTAAGAATACGGTATGGATTCCAAATGAATTTTTAAATGCAAAAAAGTAAGACAACCCCCATTTTTGTTGTTGTAACTTTATGCTGGGAGGGAGTGGAGGGCGGAAATCTATACTTTTTAAAGATTTTTTGCTAATTTTCTTATCGGCTTTTTGATTATCGTGTTTTTTGGAACGGACCCCCTCCCAGGTCTACCCCTATTTAGAATGTTTATGGTATAACTTTTTAATTAGGTAAAAAAAAACATTAGGTTAAATAAATTTTTCTTTTAATTATAAGTCTTTTAGATCATAATAGAATTAAATATTCTTATATAACCAGTAATAAAACAAAATGATTGTTTATTTTATCACCATCGGCGTTGCTGACCAGTCAACTTCGACAAATTTTTCCAAAAAGAAAAATTTGAGCAACCATTAATCAACTACAACGACGATTAATGGTTAACGTCAGTCAATTCCGGATATTTTTTTCTTTATACACTTTCCAAATAAAAACATATCGTTATAATTTATTTCGAATTTTTTTGATTTTTTTAGTTTTTCCAATCCTGACGAATTCCGACCCCCATACAGTTCACTTAAATATTTGGAAGTGGATGGGAGTGGATGAAGACATTGAATCAGATGAGAAAGAGATTGGATGCAAACCATCCTTACAAGGGCCTTGAAACATTATGGAATTAGTTGTATTATCAATGATAGAGACTGAATGTGAAGTAAAAGTAATGGAACAGTTATTATCAAGAGTGAAACGAATAATAGACCTTAAATTGGATGAAATTTGAGGTACATGAAGAATGGACTTAAGATCAAAATTGGAGGATTGAGTTAGAAGCTTACTATGACCTGTGTTGACAATATCCAATGCAGTACCATTCCCAACTGAAACAGTGTTTCCACCATGATAAGGTGAAGAATTCTGAATAAGTATCAAGTCATTTGTAATGTGACTATTAGCACCCGAGTCTAAGAACCGTTGCTCTGCATCATAAGAACTAGAAACTTTAGAGTGATGAGGATGATTTGAGCTGGCATTATGAGTTGAAACTTGAGCATTTGAATTCAATTGAGCTGCTAAAGCAATACGATTAGCTCGTGGAGATGGGAAAATGACAAAATCTGAACGATACCAGCAATCCAAAGCATTATGACCAATCTTAGAACATATTTGACAAGTAAGAAGAGTTGATTGCACACCGGACTAAGTAGATGAGATATTGGTACCTAAATTAGAAGGTATATAAGAAGATGAACCACGATCGCGGCCATTAAAACCACGACCACGCTGAGAAAAACCACGACCTTGATTATTTGAAGAAGGAGGCGTTGTATTTGAATAAAGCGTAGTATGAGGTTGAAGATTAGAATCATTTAATTCAGCCATGTGCATATGTAATTCTTCGGAAACTAATAAACTACCCAATGAATGAAGACTAATAGGAGTAGATTGAGCATTTGTAATACGTATACTAGATTTAAATTGGTTATACTCACTTGGTAAACCTTTAAGAGTATACATAATAACATCTTCCAATGTAAGAGATGCATAGGCAGTTTCAAGACCATCACAGATCGATTGAATTGAGGCAAGATAATCAGTCATCTTTTGATCACCCTTTTTAATGTTGCAGAGTTTCATCTTCAGTTGATGAACATGTGTGCGACATTGAGTGACGAAAGTCTCCTCCAATTTAAGCCAAACATCACCAGCATGAGCAAGGCGTACAACTTGAGCTAAAATAGATGGAATCGTGGAAGATAATATAGACACTTTAAGTTGTTGATCTTCAATCAACCATGTAGCATAAAGAAGATCAGTATAAGACGGCGGAGAAACACCACCATTCAAATGACCCAAATAACCATGAGCATCTAGAACAGCTGTAATTTGAGAACGCCAAAGAACATAGTTAGATGAATCTAACTTAACTTGTACCAAGCTGCTCCAATTTTGACGAAGAAGAAGCAGCCCAGCAGGTATAGACGAAGTAGAAGTAATATGCGGTGAAGAAGAAGATGAAGACGCCATGTGAAATAACTGAAGAAGAATAGCGGAAGCAGGATCGAAAGAGCGGAAAAGCTGAAGCTCTTAATAAAACGCCATTAATGGCGGAAAAATTGAGCTTCATCGAAGCTTTTCTTTGGCTCTGATGCCATGTTGAATATAATGAGATGAAAGAGAACAATTTGTTATATGATTAATGTGTAAATAGTACAATATATATAGAGTGAGAGAGGTGTGTTTACAACACTATCACACACACACACACTCTCTTTGTACTACTAAGTTGGTTATAACAACTTTTGTCATCTAGTCTAAAAGCTTAACTCTAGTCTAGTAACTTTAATCATACAGCTGAGTTATACTCATGAAAAATAAAATTTAGAACAATCGCTAGGCATAATTAGCTATCCACAAAAAAACACTGCATATTTAGAACCAGATTCGCATTCACCTTGAAGTGGACCCCACCTAGCCATTATATTCTCGATTCTTCACCTTCACTTTAGCTTCTTTTTCTTTATGTACCGGTTTTTACAGGATTCGAATACTCTTTTTTTCAACTTCTTTAACCATCTCAAAGTCAGTGAGATCTCTGGTAGCATTAGTGTGAGATGAATATATAACTCTCATATACGCAACTTCCATGCACTTGTATGCTAATGCAGCATCAGCTTTATCATTCATTCTTTCGTATTCATGTGCACAAAACCTGTTGAGGAAATAATTCTTAAAGAATGCTTAACAGACTTGAAAAAAAAATAAGAGTTTATAAAATACAACTTACCTACAAAGTTTAGCTGTTATTTTATAATGTTATTTTATGATGTTTTTAAAATAAAAAATCAATCACTAATATTAATAATTCATGTTTGATTTTTAACTTACTTAGAATTAGGTGTGAATTCAGAATGAACTTTTTAAATGGGAAAAAGTATGACGACAACCCCCTTTTTTTTGTGTAACTTTATGCTAGAGGGGTGGAGGGCGAAAATCTATATTTTCCAAAGATTTTTTTGCTAATTTTCTTATCGGCTATTTGATTATTGTGTTTTTTTGAACGGACCCTCCCCAGGTCTACCCCTATTTAGAATGTTTATGGCATAAATGTTTAATTAGGTCTAAAAAGACATTAGGTTGAATAAATCTTTCTTTTAATTATAATTGTTTAGATATAATGTAATTAAATATTCTTATATAACCAGTAATAAGACAAAATGATTGTTTATTTTATCACCATCGTCGTTGCTAGCGAGTCAACTTCGATGAAATTTTCCAAAAAGAAAAATTCGAACAACCATTCATCAACTACAGCGACGATTAACGGTTGACGTCAGTCAGCTCCGGAGATTTTTTTCTTTTTACACTTTTCAAATAAAAATATATCATTATAATTTATTTTGAATTTTTTTGATTTTTTTTAGTTTTTCCAATCCTGACGAATTCCGACGAATAGTTGCACTAGAACTGCAACTATAATATTGTACTTGGTACAAATTCGGTATAATTTTTCGATAAAATTGGAAAAATAAAAAAATCAGAAAAATTTTAAAAAAATCGCATCGATATATTTTTAAACAATAATGGTAAAAAGGTTAAAAACTCACCGAAGTTGACCATTGACCACCGTCGTTGACTGTCGGAGTTGATCGTCCAACAACGATGATGGTGATCAGAAATAATGTAAGATTAATTTTAATTAATTGATATATTAAATAATACTACTTAAAAAGTAAGAAATTAAAATAATACTATAAATAAAAAATTATAAAAAAATTATAAAATGAAATTATACATTTAGTACTTCACATTACAAAAACTAAATTAACCAGGTGAGGTTAGCTCAAATAGTCATAGTCATGGTTAATCTTTTAACGGTACAAGTTCGAACAGGACACTGAATCAAAAATATAGTGGCTCTCCCATGTAAAACAAGAAAAACTAAATTCTTGTTTAAAATTGTTTATTTTAAAGTCTTTAATTTTTAAAATTCATCTAAATCTATACAAACACTTGTAGAAAATAACCAAATATGTGTTTTTTTAAAACAATTATTAAATTGTTTCTAGATTTTAGATTTTTTTTTTGATATTTTTTGTTTTTTATTTTAAAAAATAACTTTGTCAATTAAAAATATTTTTAAATCTTAAATAAGCAATCTCAAACGAATCCTAAATCTATTAAAGAAATTAGCACATGAAATTCTACCTTAAAATTTTAGCACACATTAATAAAATGTTATCATTTAGAAACGACAGTTATGTATCTAACCTTTTTCATCAATTTGAAATGACATGGCCAACGACCTTTTCCTCTAAAGATTTGAAATTGTCGCATATAATTGACCTGTGAAAAATTAAGACAAATTAGACGATTCAATTGTATACTATGAAGTCAACACATTTAAATTATTTGTACATGACCGGAGACATATCCAAGGAGAGTTACGGGATTTGCAACCATATTTATCTAGGATGTAAAAAAAAGTATAAAAACAGTAAACAAAAAATTAACCTTTCGTGAATTTATTTAAAATTATTAACCTGAATATCATATTAGTTTTAGTTTTTGGTAACTAATTATACACTTAATAAATAAGTTTATAGATAAACTTAGATGAAGTAAAATATAAAAAATGTGAACTATATATAAAATATTATATTAATAAATTAAAATAACCTATATATAAATAATTATGAGATGATAATAAAATAAAAAATTATTTTTGTTTAATTTGCATAAAAATAAATCTACCCCAACATATTTTAGAAAATAATATTTATAAATATTTGAATAATTAGTCAATCATCTGAACAAACTCTAATATTATCCTCTCAAACAAAAAGATATAGAATTTAAAATACCCAAATCATAAAATTTTATTTTATCATTACAAATACCAAACCGGAAGAGGAACAAAATTAATACACAAAAAACATATATATATTAGAAAATCAACAAAATATAGTGCCTGCTTTAATCTTAATCTTCTAATTGTTTGGGAATGACGGTGGATTTGGTGAAACTACGCTTGAGATCAGTGAATTTTAGGAAAATTGTGGTGGTGAACTGTCCAAGACGGTTTTGGTGGTTGATGTGAACAAAATTTGGCTATGATACAATATGTGAGGGATAATAATATGAATTGTGTTTGAGAGATTAAAGAAAAGGGTAGTTGGCTATAATTTAGTGAGAAAAAAATAGAATTTGTGAGATTACGATGAATGCCTCAATAGGTGCAATGAGATGGAGGCAGCAATTGAATTATATTTATATTAAGAGATAATTTTTAGGTTAAGCGATATTGTATATTATATTTGATTTTTATATTAATACTGAGATAATTTTCTATTAAGATAAATATCTTAAACAACCCTTTAATTTTCTCCTCTGCGAAATTCTCACTTTTATTTTCGCAAAATGAACCTTTTGACTCTTTATTTTTAATAATAGTTAACATTAGTTTTTTCACCATTTTATATTAGATTGATAGTTATGAAGATATGTTGGTTGTTGAATTAATTATTTTGTCCATACAACCAAGGGTGAGAGGTAATAAAGTAATTTGACTTTTAACTCATTTTTAACATTAATTTTTCTCTCTTTAATTATATTTTACTATAAAGACGACATTCTTCATCTATCTTGTCATTGCCAATGTAACCAAAATCAATTCTAACACCAAACTTTGATAGCCACGTGACTAAAAGAACAAACAGAGATTTAAAGATTCTTTTTTAATCTGTAACTGTTGTGCAAACTGGAGATATTCTTTTTGATAGGGTTATATGTTTGGTTTTATTTGTAAATTTATGACAAAAGACCTATAATTTATTTAATTATGATTTAAATATGGGTTTTTATGTTTTTAAGAATATGAGTTAACTAATTTTTTTATAAAATTATGATTTTTGGGTTGAAAAACCCAATAAAGGAGTTTGAAAAGTTTGAAAATTATAATAGCTTCTGTTTCCTCCCTGGCTACACATCTTCGTATCATTTGGTCAGCACAAACTTTGTAGAGGAACGGATCCTCCCAAAAGAACTGTCTAACACGATGAGCTAACCTCTTTCTTTCTTGATAAATAGCTCCTTCAGGAAAAACACCACTCACCACTAAATTCGCAATATCTGCATACCAAGGAGCTTCGTAATCACGAACAACAAATAAGACCTCATCAGGAAATTCTTCTCTAACTGCTTCAGTACCACTAATCATCTCTGAACCTTCAAGACGCGATAGATGATCTGCAACCTGATTTTCACAACCCTTTCTATCTTTGATCTCTAAGTCGAACTCTTGAAGTAATAAAACCCATCTGATTAACCTTGGTTTAGCATCCTTCTTTTCCATAAGATATCTAATTGCTGAATGATCTGTATAAACAATAACTTTCGCTCCAAGAAGATAAGAGCGAAATTTATCAAATGAATACACAACTGCTAGCAACTCTTTTTCTGTAACTGTATAATTAACTTAAGCACCATTAAAAGTTTTACTAGCATAGTAAATTGAATGAAAAAATTTCTCTTTTCTCTGTCCCAATACAGCTCCCATACACAAATCACTCGCATCACACATAACCTCAAACTGGTAAACTCTAATCTGGAGGTAGGAGTAGAAATAAGCTTTTCTTTAATTGCCTGAAAGGCCGCTAAACAAGCTTCATCAAAAAGGAATTTGGAATCCTTTTCGAGTAAGTTGCATAACGGTTTAGCAATCTTAGAAAAGTCTTTAATAAAACGCCTATAAAAGCCAGCATGGCCCAGAAAACTTCTTATCCCTTTAACAGAAACAGGAGGGGGAAGAGTTTTAATTACCTCTATCTTTGCTCTATCATCCTCTAATCCAGCACTCGAAACTTTGTGACCCAGAACGATACCTTCGCGAACCATGAAATGACACTTCTCCCAGTTTAAGACCAAATCTGTTTCCTTGCATCTGATTAACACCTTCTCCAAGTTCTCTAAACATCTTTCGAAATCATCACCAAACACGGAGAAATCGTCCATAAAAACTTCAAGGAAATTATCGATCATATCCCAGAAGATGGCCATCATACATCTTTGAAAGGTAGCAGGTGCGTTACACAACCCAAATGGCATTCTGCGATATGCAAAAGTACTAAAGGGGCATGCAAATGTTGTTTTATGTTGATCTTTTGGAGCCGCGTAAATCTGATTATACCCAGAATAACCATCCAAGAAACAGTAATATTCTCTTCCGGCCAACTTATCTAACATTTGATCGATGAAGGGCAGAGGGAAGTGATCTTTTCTGGTGGCTTTGTTCAGCTTTCTGTAATCCATGCAAACTCTCCAACCAACTACCGTTCTTGAAGGAATCGCTTCATTTTTGTCATTAAGAATTGTTGTCATTCCTCCTTTCTTCAGTACACACTGAACGGGGCTCACCCGTTCACTACTCGAGATGGGATAAATAATCCCCGCATCTAAAAGATTGATAACTTCCTTCTTCACTACATCCTTCATAGCGGGCATTAATCTCCTTTGACCTTTAACTGAGCAAGCGTTATCATCTTCAAGTATGATTTTGTGTTGACAATAGGAGGGACTAATGCCTTTGATGTCAGCAATTGTCCAACCTATTGCCTCTTTGTTGGCTCTTAACACACGCAACAGTTTGTCTTCTTGAGGACCTGTTAAATTCGCTGAAACAATAACAGGTAGAGTTTCATTAGTACCTAAGTACGCATACCTCAAGTGTGCTGGTAATGGCTTTTCCTCCAATTCCAGAGGAGATTCAATTGAAGGCTTCTTTTTAGGAATAATCTCCCCTGGTTCTCTCACAGGTTCATAGGCAAGACGCCTATACTTTGGATTCTCAGAATTAAGAGCTGCCACTGTTTCGGCAAGCTCTTCCATCATCTCAGGTAAGTCTAATGTTAAAGCGGCCTGCAAAATATTATCATAATTAAAACAATCAATTACCTCTTGCGATGCCTGCTCAACTACATCCATTCGGAAACAATCTTCTTGAGAATCTGGAAATTTCATAGCTCGGAACACATTAAATTTGACCTCCTCGTCTTGGATCCTCATCGTTAATTCGCCATTTTCTACATCAATCAATGTACGCACGCCCCGTGGCTAGGAATGGTCTTCCCAAAATAATGGGGACATTCCTATCCGCATCGTATTCAAGTATAACAAAATCAATGGGAAATATAAGCGTACCTGCCTTAACAAGGACATCTTCAATTCGGCCTTCTGGATGTGCAAGAGATCTGTCCGCCATTTGCAAGACCATAGAAGTAGGTCTTGCTTCTCCAATTTTTAGCTTATCAAAGATCGACTTGGGCATCAGATTGATGCTCGCACCCAAATCAAATAGTGCTTTACCTTTCCATTCTTCTCCAATCGATATCGAAATTGTGAAACTCCCGGATCAACTAACGTTGGAGGCAATTTACTTTGAAAAATAGCACTACATTCTTCACGAAGACCAATCATCTCATTATCACAGTATGGCCTTTTGTTAGTGAGGGCTCTCTTCAAAAACTTCGTATACTTGGGAATATCTCGAATAGCTTCTAACAACGGAATATTAATACTAAGGCCCCTCACTCTATTAAATAACTTCTGAAACTCGGCCAAATCACCCTTTTTATGAACTCGAGATGGAAACGGTGGTGGAGGGCGATTACTCACAATATCATCTTTCTTCTTCGGAATTTCACTTGGCCTCTCTATTTCTTCAACCTCAACATCTTTCTCTTTCTCACCCACATCCTTTTCTTTTCTTGGAACTTCTTTCTCTTTCATAACAGTAAAAGGAGGTGGGGGGGAGGTTATTACCACTTCTAAGAGTAACAGCTTTGCAATCTTCATGTTGTCTCGGATTTTTTGTGTCACTAGGGAGTTGCCCTTGTGGACGTTGATGAAGCTGTTTTGTGATGTGTTCCATCTGGTCCTGTAATAGCTTGATACTTGCGTCAGCTACTTGTTGATTCTGAATAGCTTGCGTCTGGAGGGAAATCATGCTCTCAAGGTTTTCTGAAGGGTAGCAACACCTTCTTGTGGTTGGGCAGGTAAGGCTTTTTGGTTCATGGTCTCGTTATAACTGTCTTGAGGAGCTTGTCTTTGCACATAATTCCATTGATTCTGTCCTCCTTGATAATTATTGTGTGGTCTTGGATTGAAGTTGTTACCTTGGGGATGCGGCTGATACGCATATGTAGGATTGGCTGCCCCATTAGGATTTGAATATTGAAACCCAGGATGGTTTCTGTTAGGCTGATATCCATTACCACTCGAATTAAAGTTACCTCTATTGGAGACAAACATCATGGACTCTTGATTATTCTGACAATTCTCCCAACTATGATAATTCACACCACAATACTCACATCCATACACTTCTTGTGCAACCTTTACCTCACCTCTTTTATTCGAAAAACCTTCTTTCACGGCTAGAGTAAGTTGTCTCAATTATTGTTCTAGTGTGGTTTGAATCTTGGTCTCTAAGGAGATGAACTTCTCTTCAATATTGACATTATTGACTCCTCCTCTAACTGGTGTTCTTACGGTATTCCATTATCAACTGTTCTATCCAAAATAATTTTTGCATACGTAGGTTGAACTCGTAAAAACGCACCACCACACAACAAATCTAAATATTTCCTAGAGCCCCCATCAAGACCATTATAAAAAATATTCATCTGTTGTTGTTCAGTAAGGTCATGATTCGGGACTCTTCGTAAACATTTCTGAAATCTTGACCAACTTTTACCCAACGCTTCATCATATTCTTTCTTGAAATGTGTTAACTCTAGTTCAGCATCTAACCTCATGTTGGATGGATAATATCTGTTGAAAAATGCAGTTTCTAATTGTTCCCAGTTTGTTAACTTCGTAGGATCTTGTGTATCGTGCCATTCACTCGCTCCATCAATAACGAAAAATTGAAACACAGCAAAACACATTTGTTCCTTGGAAACTCCTTGTGTGATGTAAGAATCACATATCTGTTTGAATTTCTGTACTGCTCGAAGGGGATCTTCTCCAGCTTTACCACGAAAATTTCCAAAATTTTGGAATTGAGCTAACATACCCGAATCTAGACGAAACCTCGGAACATCTATATCTGGAGCACCTACCCCTACAGCAGGAGCACGGAATGGAACTTCTTCTGGACCATTAACAAACCATGGATCGTGGTTAACCGCCATTTGAACTTGGACTTGAGGATTAGGAATGCCAGGTGGAACTAGATGATTAAGAACTTGTGGCGCTATAGGCTGGCCATTCGCGTCTAGCTGAACTTGTCCGTTATTGTTTTGTTGGTTCTGAATATTAATGTTCTCCATTCTGTTCGCTAGTTCTTCTACTTCTAGAGCTTCTTGTTTTTTCTTTCTCTTGTTAGCAAGTCTGATTAATGATTCTAGATTATTAAGGATCAGAGGTGATGGCTCTAGATCCTTAAAGAGTCTCCTTCGCATACACCAACCCTATAAACCTGAAAAAGATGAACAAACAAAAATTGTAAAACTGAAAAAAAAAATGCAACTATCACTAAAGGATAAACACCGTGGTCACACGCTACCGTCCCCGGCAGCGGCGCCAAAAACTTGGTGGTCCTTTGTGTGTTCTAAAATAAATGCAAAAGTAATTGAACCACAACCGCAAGTGTACGGTTGTCCCAAGTAGTAATAAGTGATTCTAGGATCGTTCGCAGGGACGGTTTGGTTAGCTACAATGCTTATCAAATAATGAATGGTTGCACTTATGAAAGCAAGTAAAGATATAATGATTGATTGTTTGTTTTTATTAATTCTAAGTAATGAAAGACTAAATGGAAAATGAAATTAAATACTAAGACGCAAGTAAATAAATGTGAAACACAAATATGAGAAGGTAGCACTTGAGAACGCAAGGGATCCTCCTAATCCTATTTCTTAACCTATGCTGTTTAAGGGTAAAATTGGTTAATTACAATGGTCGGGATTCTAAATTCCTTATACCCCTGTCAGGGTGAACTATAAAGCTATCCTAGAGTGTCACTAGTCCCGTCAGGGTAAATATGATCCACTTTTAGATTTTTAAGTAATTTACCACATTGGCCCTTAAATTAGCTAAGTTCGTCAGAATCAATAGCTTCTGTTTTAGATTGAATAAATAAGTCCGTACCTAAACCCTCCGTCAGGATGATCCACACGCCACATATGTGGAATAGCCTAGATACTAATACCTGTTCTTAGTTCATGACTCCAAAAACAGTAAATAATCTCAATTTATCGAAAAGAGTAAAAGACCCAATTTAATTTAATTTAACAGAAACCCAAATTCAGACATAGAAATTCAATAGAATTGGGATTCACCCATAAAGCATTCTCAAGTACTAAAAAGAAATTAGCTCATACTAATTAAAAAGAAAACTAATTTAAAAGAAATGGAATTCATAATGTCTTACAAAATTAAAAATAAGAAAGACCTAATTTCCGGAATTGGATTTGACTGAGAATGGAGATATAGACTCTCTCCTGCTCTACAGCTTCTTCTTTCTTCCTCCTGCTTCTTCTCTCTGATGTTTTATTTTGTAAAAAGTGAATTGTGTGAAAAATAGAAGTCAAGAGCTCCTTTTATAAGAGGAAATTCGGATTAGGCCTTGGACCTAAGATTAAAACACTAATTAAAAGTCCAAGCCCATTTTCTAAGCCCAAAATCCCGTAACTGTTGCACCACCTCCACTAAAACGGCTCTAGCCGCTTCGTTATAACTCCGATTGACCTGAAATCACTTGCTAAATTTCTGTAACTTGATAAGGAACATATTCCTCTTCAAAGGTCAGCGGCTAAATTAACTCGTAAGTGCCTCAAAATCAGAAATCTTTGGCCTGTTTTCCAGATTTGCAGCTCCAAAATAAAATTCTTTCGGGATTTATCTTCAAGCTTTGACTCCATATCACGATCTTTGACTCTCTTCTCGGATTCCTTTCCTAGCTAATATTCAAAACCTACAAACTTTTCACTAAAATACACAAGATTACGCGCAAATGTTTAATAAATCAGAAATACTAGAAATAAAATAGGAATTCCGGATTATTGCATTTTTAACTCAAAAGTGTATCAAAATATTCAATTAAACATCAAAAGTGATGTCTCCCAAGGGTCGAAAATAAGAACAATTAGGGAGACATCATATATCCACCGCATTTGAATCGGGCCCCCTAGCAATGCTTCATCGTATAAGTGTATCACTAAGTGGATCATTACATCAAAAAACGCGGGAGGTAAGATCATTTCTAGTTTGCACATCACTTCAACCACTCTCGCCTTACCGGCTTCCAACTCTTTCCTACTCAGATTCTTGTTACAAACGACTCTAAACACGTTAGCTAACCCAATAATCGTGTCGCTAATCAGTTTATCATATAGAAGACCGGGGAGACAACAAACAAAAAGATATTGCATCATAACGTGACAATCTTGCGATTTCATTCCAATAATCTTTCCCGAATCGACTTGAACATTATTCCTCATACTAGATGCGAAACCATCAGGAAACCTCTGTGCATGTAACCACTCAAGAAAAATCTTCCTCTTCTCCGCTGACAACGTATACAATCCCTGATTTAGTATCGCTTTACCTCCTCTTGATGTCAACCACAACTATTTCCTGATTTTCATATCCTGAAGATCCATTCTCTCCTTAACTTTATTTTTGTTTACTTTCCCATCAAGTCCTATAACTGTACTAAGCGAACTGTCGCACACATTCTTCTCGCAATGCATTACATCGATGTTATATTTTAACACATTTTCTGACCAATAAGGTAAACGATAAAAAATACTCTTTTTCTTCCAGTTGGACTCGCGAGGACCTGTTTTCTTCGCCACCTTGCCCCCAAAATCCTTGTGTTTACCGGGAAACACAATGGGAAGCTCATCTAACTGTGTCTGAATACTAGAAGGAGTATGTTTCCGCGGTGGGAGCCTATAATCGGAATTCGGGTACAAAACCTTATCTCTTCTAAACCGATGTCCAGGAGGTAACCAACATCTATGATCAAAATAAACCACCCCTTTCTTCACCGTCAACGACGGAGTAGAATCCATGCCTTCTGGGAAAGCCATGTAACCTTGACCCGACCATCCTGAAGTGTATGCCTGACCGTGGAAATCATTGGTCGTGGACAACAAACAAACCTTCATAGTAAACTCTTCCTTTGTATGTGCATCATACCTAAGGAACCCTTTACCCCACAACTCGTCCAACTTATCTATCATAGGGTGGAGGTAGACATCCATGTCCTTACCGGGTGAACGAGGACCCAGAATCAACAAACAAAGCTGAAATGTGGTTTCCTTCATGCATACCCGCGGTGGCAAGTTATAGACGGTCAATATGAAAGGCCACATGCTATACAAGTTATTCTGCATAGAAAACGGACGAAAACCATCGATACCCAGGCCCAAATACACATGCCGAGGTTCACTAGCAAACTCTGGATGTAACTCTGCAAATCGTTTCAAGCTATCACCGTCAACTGGATGACGTAACACATCTGTATCGGTACTCTTTCCGGTATGGTGCCATATCATGTCTTCAGTGGCGTGCTTCGAAGCGTATAGTCGCCGCAATCTCGGAGCAATCGGAAAGTAACGAAGCTTCTTATGCGGTACTTTGTTATCCTTCTTTGGGTAAAGTAATATACTGGACACTTGTCGAGGTCTTTATTCTCTTTTTAAAACATGGCACAATCGTTCAAACAGACATCGATAGTAATATACCCCATACCCAAACTTTTTAACTTCTTGTTGCATGCATCAAAAGAATCAGGCAAAGTGTGAGGTTTGGGCAAAATACGACCAAACAACTCCAATAGCTCGGTGAATGACGTGTTAGTCCACTTGTTCTTTACTTTTACGTGCATAAGCTTACCAATGAAGTTCAAGGAACTCATCGCTGTACAACCAGGATATAATTCTGTCTCCAATTCGTCGAAGAGTTTTTCGAAACTGCTCCGACTTGGAATTTTTGCGTCTCTCATCTCGGTTTCACCCTGATGTCCGTCGTAACCGTGTCTCAAATCGTCACAAACATCAGCCATTTCATTGATTATATTTGGCATAGATTTTTCTTCGGGAATGACCAACTTTTCACCGTGTTTTGTCTAAACCTGATACGACTTCATAAACCCATTTGTAAAAAGGTGGCCCCTAGCCGTCTAGGTGGGTTATCGGCGATAATTTCTACAATAGTTACACAGGAAAATAATAAGATCTTTATAATCTTTTTGTTGTTGAACATATTTGATAAAATCCATAACCCCCAAATCATATTCTTGCTTGAGATAATCCATCGCATTGATCCAACTCTTATCCAAACCCGAAGCCATCTCTTAACAACAATTTTATATAACTAGACAACTACATTCATATGAAAATAAAATAAATAATTATTACAACCCAATTAATAAAATGAATAAAAATTACAACACAATGAATAAAATAATACAAATTACAAACCAATAGCTTGGATATAATTACAAACCAATAAATAAATAAAATTACAACACAATAAATAAATAAACAATTTCATATAATTAATTACATAAATACAAAAATATATGAAAACATAATATAAATAAATGAACATATGCATGATTTACACTTAACAATAAAAAAATATACATAATCATATCTTATAGCAACTAATACACAAATCATAATCCAATATAAAAAAGATATTAAATTTTTTGAAATTTAAAGAAAATACCTTGCTTTGGTCGGAGAAATTGGAGAATGATGATCAAGTCCCACCTTGGTAATGTATTGCTTAACCTAATCACATAATATTACAAGAATTACACACAATAAAAAAAAACAGAATTTCAAGAAATTACCTAATTATTGTGGATGTAAGTGTGTATTGACTATGACCCACCTTGATTATGAACTTGGAAATGGTGCAAGATGAATTGGAGAAACAATTGGAAAAAATTTGAATGAATTTTATCAAGGTTTTTGGGAGAAAATAGGGGAAAATTTGGGATTATAGGGGTTTTTTGTGATAAAAAACAGTCTGCCTGCAATAAATACGTTTTTTATTTACCGACGAGTAACGTGTCATCGGTAAATAAGCTCATCCATCGGTAAATGTAAATATACTGACGAAACACGTTTCTCGCTATATTTAGCGACGACGTTTCAAACGAAAAAAATCAAAAATGAAAAAATTCACGGCGACGAAGATTTCGTTTAATACCTACGTCAATGTGTCGTCGGTAAATCACCGACGACGTGTTTCGTCGGTAAACACGTATCGTCGGTAATCTTGTCGTGGGTAAATACCCGTTCTGAAGTATTAAAATATGGGAGTAGCATTTATTACTTCATTCACCAATCAAAAGAACACTCAAATTTCTCTCTACAAAATGGATACAAAACAAAATCATTCACTCCCACTTGCCAAACTCAAAAGATGAAGTTGTCAATAAACATGAAGTCCTATCCATTAGAGTTAAGACCTCGTCAATCAAAGAGCCAAAAACATTTCTCCTTTCCAGCTAGAGTCATCACAGACACATCAAAGACAGGCTCATTCCTCTTGGTGTGTTATGGAAAGTGTTTATCAACTCTTGGGGAACAATGTGTATACTAATTTTTGAAGAACTGTGTGAAAACACTTTTAAAATCATACTACCTCCATTCCATAATAATTGACTCTTAAGAGTTTTTCTCACATATTAAGAAATTAAAAAACAGGTAAAATTTAGTTTAAAATGACCAACATATCCCTAATTATAAGAGAAAGAAATTTAAATAATTAGTTGGTAAGACATTTTAAAAGGAGGGTAGAATAGAAAAAAGGTCATTCACTTTGCTTTGGAACTTTAAAAGTGACAAACATTATGGAATATAATTTTTGGCTAAAGAGACTATTATTATGGAATGGAGGTAGTACTTGACAACGAAGAAGAGTGTGCAATAACCTGTTTTCTTTGACTAGGGATTATTCAATCATTGCATGTGGTCATCTGTAAATGGGAGGACGGTATGATCTTTAACGACATAGATATTGTGTTAGCCCATGCTTGGGTTCGTGTTTATGTACTAGCGGGAGTTAGTGTGACATTGACTTTACCGAGGTCTGGCAAACGAAAATGATGAGTTTCAAGAAGTAGACTTCCTACTGGAAGAAGTGAACACCTTGCTGTATTTGAGGTTCAGAGTTAAATCCATTCCAATGAAGTTATTGAAATAGGCATTTATGTTGGACAATAAGAAAAGAGATGCATTAGGTTAGAGCAGAATTTTAACAAAATCGAAAAACCGTGTTAATTTCAACCAAACCGACGCGAAATTTATGTTAAATTTACCTTGGTCAAATTCACCTATCGGGTTACCTTATGATTTTTTGGGTCCATGTATTTTATCGATATATTACCCAAACTATTGGGTCGGGGTTACCCAAACCGAAAAACCGTGTAAATAAAAAAAATATAGAACAAGTATATTTGAGATGTCATTTCATTTGACTTCTCGGATATTCCAAACATGCATAATTTATTTTGAAGTATTCGGTTCACGATTTCATGGTTTATTATGTCAAGATCGTATCTTTGATCTTTCGAAATATAATGATATCAGTGTTTTCAAATTTTCTCATCTATGTAATTTTTTCATGTGTAAAAAAAGTTTGACTAATGTTGACTAATGAGGGTAAACCGAGGTTAACCAAAGGGTAAACCGAATTAACCCGAGGGTAAACTTTTTTTTACCCTAGCAATTCCTTAAACCGAAATATATTACCCTTGGTTTACCCTAACCTCAAAAACAGATAAAACTGACCCGTGCTCTCCCCTAAATGTGGGTATTTGGTACAAAACAAAGGTGCATGCTTTGTGGGAGTGTTCATGCCAAGGTGGACTAGTGATTTCTCTAGATTTTTCAATTAGGTAAAAGATATAATGATCAAGAACGAGGACGTGGTACACTATGCACTAAAAAGAGATAAAAATGGGAAGTCTTTCATGAGATTATTTGTTTCTTCTCTTTTCGAAGAATGGATAACATGCTTCGAAATAAAAAAGGGTCCTAAAACAATAAAGGGAAGAACAGAGAGTTATGAGAGTCTTCTAAGAGGAAGAGAGAGAATATTGACTATCTCTAAGATATGGTGAAAAGGTACCCAACAAATGATGAAACTTTTGATATCACATAGTCAAACTATCCAGGTTTTCACTATGTGTTCCAAGACGAGTTCAGGACAACGACAAAGGGATTATCGTGAGTAATGAAGTTGTTGCGGAAGTTTTATGGGTTAAAATGGATGAAGTGAATAAATGTATAAGGAGATTAAGAGACACGATAAAATTAGTAAGAATTGTTTGCCTTTGTTACCTTGGCTAGGAGATATCATGACAGAAGTAACCATGAGACAAAGGCATATGTGGGCTTGATAAAGGTCTCTAAGCAAGGTATAATGGTTCATGGGGTTGATTCCGAGAACTATTTCCCAATGGAGGAGTCTAGAAACTTTCAATATGTTCATATAAGAAAGTTTTCGAGGAAAATAAATGAGAAGGAAACAAAGTGGACCTCTAAGCCAAAGATTTGTATTGCTAGACAAGGGGATGGGATTACCTTCAGTAACAATGCTAAGACGAAGATACAATTCGAGGAGTTGAGTGAAAAGAATACGTTTAAGAGGAATAGCATGGGGGAATTCAATGCTATGAGCCAGAAAGTTAATGAGATTAAAATGGTCATGGAATATATTTATACTATGTTTTATATGGTGAATGTTAAGGTCATAGGAACTGGGAATGATGTGGGTTTTAATGGAAATGGGAAGGAAACTATGATGGAGCGCGAAAAAGAGGCCAATTTCCATAACACTCTGGGTTGTATTAGACACATGTGGGAGGACAATAATGGATGTAGTAGCAAGGAAGATGATTCCAATACCATGGAAATATATGAAGATGGATGACGGCTAGTTCGATAAATTGGTCGGGATGGACAAATAGTATGATTTTGTGGAATAGTCAGGAGGCTCATTCCCCTTGACTAGGGGTTCCTTTAAATCCTTTTTTTTAGATATGACATTGTTTTTGTTGTTTGTTTGATTCTAGAATCCTTAAAAAAAGACGTTAGTTCTTTGAGTAATTTCAAGTTATTTAATAATTGTTTTGTGGTTGAACCCAGATGAAGAGCTTTTAGGTCCACGGGGCTTCATATATTTTTGGAAAATTCACATTAAGCTTAGGGTCGTGTCATCAAGTAACCATTTTGTAATCTCTATAATCGATAAATCTAATTGTTCTTCTTGGTATGCTGTTTTCGTCCATGCACCGAATGACCATAATTCTCGTATCAAACTTTGGAATCAAATATATTCTTGGGGAGGAAAATTTCTTTGAACAAATCATTGTAGTATGAGATTTTAATGAAATTTTAATAAATGCTTAGAAAACTGGAAAAAGGACAACAATCTCTATCAAATTCTTAAGTTCAATGATTTTATTAACCGAAATATTTTTTTGATAACCCACCAAAGGGATGTCTTTTCACTGGCTCTAACAAGAGGAAATACGAACATCTTGTTAAAGAAAGGCTTGATTAAGACCTAGTGTCATGTAAATGAGTGCATCTTTTCCTAATGATACTCTCAAAGTCCCACAAACTATTCGTTCGGACAATTCCCCATTAATTATCCGAAAAGAGGCTAGATGCAAAACTAACAAGAATTAATTAATTTTTGAGTCGAGATGGCTTGAAAATCTTCAATGTCGCAAAGTGATCAATAGTACATTGTTAGATCAAAAAAATATTTCTCTGATTCAAGATTTATGCATTAAAAGAGACATCATTTGTCTTTTCCTTTTTGGGATGGAGTAAAACGATCTTTCGTAACAATAGAGAAGGATTCATAATCTTCACAAAATCTTGGTGATATTCAAAATTGAGGACATTCAAAACAAGAATATACAACAAGAACTGGTTATTTTAGGTACCCCAAAAAGAATATTTCTTGGCGGATAAGGCTAGAAGCTCGAGGATCAACAAGGGAGATAAAAATACAAATGTCTTTGTAATGAAGCAAATAAAAAGAGTGATCAATCGAATATGTATAAATAAAGAAGGAAATAATATGGACTAAAGATCAAAAGGTTATACAAGATCTTACATAGAAATAACATTGTTATCATTTTTTGGTACCCTTGCATTTATGATTTAGGCATTTATAATTTTATTCCTTGTAAAGTCTCATCCGCTATGAGTGATTATGTTACTAGGGATATAGATTTTGAAGAAGTGAACAATGCGGTCTTCAGTTTGTTTGGATCAAAAGCTCCGGGACTGGATGGATTTTAATCATGAATTCTGGGACATCCTTAATGACAACATATTCTTACTGGTATCTTGTTTATTTAATCATAATGACTCTCTCCATGACAATAATGGCACTATGATCACTCTTATTCCAAAAGGTGAAGTACAAATTTTATTCATAAAGGTATTGCAAAGATGCTTGCACTTAGGCTCCAACTTTTAATGGATGACCTTATTTCAATAACACAATCATCTTTTATTAAAGAAAGAAGTATCCTGGGTAAAATTATCATTTATTATTAAGTCAAGAACTTTATCAAGCATAAAAGAAAATCTAAAAAATATTTTGATGTAATCAAAATGGATATGGCTAAGGCTTACAATCAATTCAAGAGTGATTTTCTCATTAATGTTCTTTCTAAATTGGGTTTTTGTAAGAAATGGAAAAATCGGATCATGAACTTCATCTCGACTGTATATTTTTAGATCAAAATTAATGGAAAAAGATTGGAGAAATTTTCTCAAAAATAATGAATTGAACAAGTGACCCATTGTCTCAACTTTTATTCTCTTTACTCACCGAGAGTCTTATCGCATGTTGAACCACCAATGCAAATTAGGAACAAAAAAATGTATTTCTTTGGCTAGAGCATGCCCTTTGCTTTCACATATCTTGTTTGTGGGTAACACTTTGTTCTTCATATCTATTAATGAGAAAGATATTAATGCGTTCAAGGATACAATTAAAAAAATATTATGAGGCCTCATGATAGAAAATTAATTTCAGAAAGTCATCCATTTAATTTAGAAAAGGAACCCTGGATAATATTTGCGAGGAAATTTCAAATTCTATATTAATTAGTAAGTCATCTTAGGTTGGAAAATACTTAGGTATCCTGTTAGATCTGAAAAGGTCTTAAATTGGAATTTTTAATTATATCAAGGATCATCTTATTTTTAAAACGTCTTGAATTGAAAAAAAATTGTTTGATCGAGGGAAATGAGTCCTTATCAAGGTCGTTCTTCAGACTATCTTTTAATCCAATTCTCTCGTTGCACCGAATTGGCTAGCCTTGTTGCGAAATCTTAGTGGGACGCTCAGGCATGGAGAATTCATAATAATCCTAACACCATTGTACATAAAGTGCTTAAAGGAATTTACTACCCAGGATCATCCTTTTGGGAAGCAAAACTTAAAAAGGAAGGATCGTGGACACTGGAAATTATCTTTAATGGGTTGAAAGTTCCAAAAGATGAATACATTTTCCAAATTGGAAATGGACATAATATAAAAAATTGGGAACACAAGTGAGCTGGGAATGGTAGGACTCTCAAAAGACTAGAAGGATGTAATTTGGAAATCGATAAGCAACTTTTTAATAGTGACTTGTTTGGATGGAATGTGGAAGTTGAATTTGTTTCAAAGGCTAGATTCATCTCAGATTCTTCAAATAATTTTTTTAAAGGAATCAGGTGGACAAAATCATTTGGTAGTATACAAAAGATGGTGTGTATTCTACAAAATCTGGTTATCATTCTCCTGTCAATAGGAACCTTAGTACTAAGTGTCAATAATCCAATATGTTGGAGAATGTTAACCATGGAATATGGTAAGTTATTTCTAAATCTAATGTACCATAAAAAATTAGAATATTTAAAAAGTCAAATGAGAGTCAATATCCTCTGCCTTCTCTCTAGGTTTCCAAATTAGTTTCTTTCTCTCTCTAGGGTTTCTTTTTGTTTTTCCGGCAGCTTTTACATAATTTCTCACCGCTTCTTCTCTTCTCTCTCGTTAATCTTGCCGTGTTACTACTCTGGTATCACGAGTAAGGTTAATTGTTCTTTTTATTTTTCTTTGCTGCATTTCTTTTCTCATCCACTCACTCTTTTCTCACATAGACATTAAACCAAACACTTTACACTCAAGTCATTCTACCTCACGAGATTGACTATCATGGCACCAAAAAAAGCAAATAAGAAGAAGATTAGTAGTATAGAGGAGGTTTCAGAGGTCCTGGGTACATTTAAAGCCCAGAGTTCTGGCTATGGCCAAAAATCTGTGGGTAAAAAGGCTAAAATCAGTCTTACACCAGTCAGATCTAGTATTGGGGAAGTTATTACAGGAAAAAATTCAAACTCCCATCAAATTACACAAGATCCAGCTAGTAATATTAGAGTTATGAAGGCTTTTCCTACTCTACAACAACAGAAAAGTACATCCAAAAGAACAGAAGTCATCACTGAAGAATTTAACCCAAATCCTAGCTCAGAATTGGTAAATTCACCTTCATCACTGCCAGGTGGGTCCACAGCCACGGTTACACCAACTGAAGTGTCTCCTCGTAAGACTTGGGCCACTTTCTTTGATGGTGAAATTAGAGAAGAAAATGAGTTTAGTAGGTCAGTTTTTGGATAAACCTCCACCATTCTACATGATAAAATATATGGCAGATACAATATGGAAAAAATTTGGTAAGGTACAAATTAGTACCTCTGAACAGGGGTTATATGTGTTTAAACTGGAAACTAAGGAAGCTTGTTTTAATATTTTGGGTGAATTATGGCATGTTAATAATAAACCCCTAATTTTGAGAAGATGGAAGCCTAATACTCATTTCGAGGAATTCAAAATTGATAAAGTGCCAGTATGGGTTAAGTTAAAAAAAGTACCAGGAGATTTACGGAACAAAGCTGGACTTAGTGTTGTTGCTAGTGCTTTGGGAAAACCTTTACAAATGGATGATTTTACAGCTAATCAAACCAGACTTAGTTATGCAAGGGTCTGTGTTGAGATGGACCTCAATGCAGAAATAATTGAGAACTTTGATATAGATATGGGTGATAACCTCATTGAAACAGTTGAGGTGGAGTATAGCTGGAAACCAGTACTATGCAAAACTTGTAACATCTTGGGACATACTGATAGTACCTGTAGAAACAAGAAGAAAGTTTGGTTTGAGAAAGTGGCTACAAATAAGGAAAAAGAAACATTGAACTTACCTCAGCCAGTGGGTCAAAATAGTACAAACAACAAAAATGGTGAAACATGGACACAAGTAGTGACTAGATGGGCTAATTCACCTCCATCCCAAACTAATGGGGGAAATAATATAGCTTCTACTTCTAATAGATTTAATTTACTTAACCAACAAAATGAAGATATTGAGAATATGGTTAAAGAGATAATTTCAGTCAACACTATGGAGGTAGTGCAAGAGAAACCTCCAGACCCTCACCTTACATGATTATTACATGGAATGTAGGGGGAATTAATAATAAACTCAAACAGGCTAATTGTTTGAGGTATGTAAATAACTTTAATGTGAGTTTATTTAGTTTGCTTGAAACCAAAGTTAAGCCTCATAAAGCTAGTAAAATTTGGAATTCTTTTTTTAATAAATGGGAAGTAGCACACAACTTAACCATCATGAACTAGGAAGAATTTGGACCTTTTGGGACAAGAAAATTTATGATATTACAGTCATTGAGAAAACCAGCCAAGCAATGCTCTGCAAGGTGGTTATTATCAAATCTCAGACCGTGTTTTTTTACTCTCCAATAAACCTGAGGAAAGGCAAATTCTTTGGATACTTTGAGAATCTGGAAGGGATAGTTAATAAAACTCCTTGGACTATTCAAGGAGATTTTAATGAAGTAATGGATATTAATGAGAGACTTAATGGGACAGTACTTTCAGATGGGGATATTTATATGAGAAAGTGTGTCAATGATTTAGAATTGACAGATATGAAGTATATAGGGCCAAAATATACTTGGACTAATAAAGCAGCTGATGGGGACATGAGAGCTAGTAAGATTGATAGAACCCTCCTTAATGAGAGTTGGATCAATACCTATAAAAATACATCTTTAACCCTTGAATTCCCCTATCTATCAGATCATTGCAGTCAAGTATTAAGATTTATGGGTATTGAGAATAAAAGAAAATACCCTTTCAGATTTTATAATGTGTGGATGGACCACCCTGAGTTCTTAAACCTTGTTAAAGAGACTTGGAACACCACCTTCCAGGGAACCCCTATGTACAAAGTTACTAGGAAGTTGAATATTCTCAGAGATAAACTTTAAATTTTCAATGAGAAATTCTTCAAGGGCTCACAAGATAAATAATTAAACTGCAGGGAGACCTGAAAATAATTCAAGTAAGTAGGCTTCAAGGTAGTGCAGATAAGGAGTTTCTTGATAAAGAAAATAAATTAATTCAGGAAATTACCAAGGAGCTTTTAAAGGAGGAAGCAATTGTTAAGCAAAAGTCTAGAGACCAATGGGTGGAGAAGGGTGATCTTAACACCTCTTACTTCCAGAAGATTATGAGAGGGAGAAGGACTCAGAATAGTATTTTTAGTATTATGGATAACCATGGCATCTGTAAAACAGATGAGAAGGAGATCTCTGAGGTTTTTGTTAATCATTTCACAAGTATCCTGGGTACAAAAAGAAATAATGAAGGTCAATATAGTACAAACTTATTAAGGAATATATTGGGTAAAACTATTGATCAAGAAGATAGTCATCACCTGATTCAACCTGTCTCTGAAACTAAGATAAAGGAGGCACTGTGGTCAATTGATAGTAACAAGAGCCCTGGACCTGATGGGTTCTCATCAGGTTTTTTCAAAAAATGTTGGGAAATTATCAAAGATGATTTGGTTTTAGCTATAAAAAGCTCTTTTGAAGACTGCCAAATCCTCAAAGAGATAAATTCAGCTAATATCTCACTTGTCCCAAAAGTTATTAACCCAAGTACTACTAAAGATTTCAGGCCTATAACATGTTGTAATATTATTTACAAGATGATTTCAAAATTTATTGCTAATAGGCTCAAAGGGATACTTCAAAGTGTTATTTCTCACAATCAGTCTGCCTTTGTACCTGGAAGATTAATAGGTGAAAATATTTTAATTGCTCAGGATATTGTAAGAGGATACTCAAGAGCAAATATTTCTAAAAGATGTACCTTAAAGCTTGACCTCATGAAGGCCTATGATTCAGTGGATTGGGAATTTATATTGAAGACAATGGAAGCTCTAGGCTATCCAAAATAAATTTATTAAATGGATAGCCATGTGCCTCACAAGCACTTCATATTCTATCATTATCAATGCGGCCCCACAAGGTTTCTTTAAAGGTGAGAGGGGTCTCAGACAAGGGGACCCTCTCTCACCCTATCTTTTTGTCTTAGGAATGGAGGTATTGTCTCAAATATTAATACATGTGGGACATAAGAAAGAGTTCAGTTGGCACCCAAAGTGTGGTAATTGGTAAACTTAAAATAAATAATCTTATGTTTGCTGATGATCTACTTGTCTTTTTTACCCCTACTGCTGAATCAGCAATTTGGGTTAAAAAAGGCTTAAATTTGTTCTTTAACCTCTCAGGGCTCAAGATCAGTGATATTAAAAGTAACATTTTTTATGGAGGGGTACCTGATGTAATCAAGAATCATATTAATCACATTCTTAATATACCTGAGGGTACTCTCCCCATGAAGAATCTTGGGCTACCTTTAATTACAGGAAGACTCAACCTGTCTGATTGTAAGCCCCTGGTGCATAAAATGACAAAAAGGATATACCACTGGAGCTCCAGGCATCTATCTTATGCTGGAAGGATTCAATTAATAAAATCAGTTTTGGGAGGTATTGCTAGCCACTGGTGTAGTGTTTTTACTCTACCTAAAAAGATTATCAAGTTGCTTCAGAGTAAAGTTATGGCTTTCCTTTGGTGTGGTAAGAGTGTATATGAGGGTGGAGCTAAAGTATCTTGGGATACTGTTTGTAAACCTTTAGATGAAAGAGGGTTGGGAATTAGAGACTTAGATTCTCAAAAAAAGGGTTGGGCTATTAAACTGCTTTGGGGTTGTTGCCTTCCAAAAGGAACACTTTGGTCCCAATGGTTGCAAATTAACCACCTTAAAAGCAAGTCTATTTGGCAAATTGATATACCTTTGGACTCTTCATGGGGTTGGAGAAAGATTCTAAAGGTTAGGGAAATTGCTAAGAAATTCATCAGGTATAAGGTGGGTAATGGCATAGATATAGCTCTCTGGTGGGATTATTGGTTACCAAATAACAGAACACTTAATGAATTGAGTTGTAGCAACTTGGCTTCAGGTTATTATACAAACAACAAAGTTTCCCACTTTATATATAAAGGAAATTGGAAATGGCCAGCTGAACTTAGGTTTATGAATGAGCTTACTAAAGATATTACAATTTCAAACAACAAAGACTCTATTAGCTGTTCCTGCACAAAAAGAGGTAACTTCAAATTCTCAAAAATTTACGAGGAAATTAGGAGTAAAGACATAAAAAATCAATGGTATTTATCTATCTGGAAGACTAAAGCCTTACCCAAGTATAAATTCATCTTATGGCTGGGAAATCTGGACAGACTCCCAACAAAGCAGCGATTATTGAGTTAGGGTTTGATATCAAACCCTATTTGTGAATTTTGTAAAATTAATAGCAAAGATAGAGACCATCTCTTCTGGAATTTCCCTTGTACGAAACACATTTGGAGCATATGCAAGAGGAAAGCGAGGGTGAGATTACAAAGGAATGATTTAACCTCTATTCTGAAATACATCAGAATGCAAAAATCTAAAAGAATAGAAGGAGAAATTACCAGAATGATTTTACCAATAGCTGTCCATACGATTTGGGAGGAGAGGAACAATCGCATCTTCAACCAAATCTTCTTAACCGAGGAAGCTATTATGGAGAAGATCTCGAGCCGAATGATAGAAAACATGGTGAATCTGAAGAGTTTCGCCAGAGAGGATATAGAAGCGGAGATGAAGATATGGAGAGAGAGTTAGGGTTTGTAATAGATTGAGTTATACTTTTGAGTACTAGTGGTTTTAGTTGTGTTGGGTTATGACCCGTACTAGTTAGGGTGTTGTGTTTCTTCTTTTTGTTTTATTATGTCTGGTCAAATGTTTAACCAAGACTTAAGTGTAAAACTCTATTTGTTTTGATATATAATTAAAATCTGGCTGGCTTAGCAAAAAAAAAATTAGAATATTTGGATGGAAAACTTCCAATGGGACAATTCCTTCACAAAAAACCTACTTAATAGAAAGTGTGCAAAAAATAGGGAATATGAATGGTTTGGATAATAATCTGAATCAGTGGAACGCTATATCTTCACATTACCCCTTAGCCAGTCTGTTTGGGAATCCTCAGTAATGCATATTCAAATTCAACCTTAACAATTTGAAAGAAAAAATTGTTGGAATTTATTAGTAGTTAAGTGTATTTAAATTCAATTAAAATAAGGTATTAATGTAATTCCTTTCATGTTCTTATGGGAGAAGTGGAAAAGACATTTTTTGTGAAGAAAATGTCCCACAGTAGCGGAGATAGAAAAGCTAATAGTTTAAAATATCTAACCAATCTATTACTTTCAAAAGAACTAAAGGTTATGAAAACCAAAAGGGAAAATGCAAAGTCCCACACGCGCGCACCACCATCCGCCCGGCCCGGCGACGGCGTGGGCGTGAGCCATGGGGGAGTTGGGAGTTTGGGGAGTCAAAAAATGAAAAATGAAACTAGTTTTCGGAAAAGGAACTAGTGGTTGAAGACCAGTTCTTATAGTAGTCGGTGTCAAGATAAATTTCCAGCCAGAAGACAAACGTGCACCGATTACGCACCAGAAGACAAGCATAATTAAAACGTTGCAATATATGTCAATCAAAACCATCAATCAATTATGGAGGCATTAATTGGGACGTTGTTCTGACAAGGCTCTCAAAACCGTCAATCAATTATGGAGGCAATTAAGGCCTTAGTTGGGACGTTCTTTTGTTGACAAGGCTCTCCTACTCTCCTATAAATACCAGATACTTCCCAATTCTCTAGTATATTATTAGTGTAGAAGCTCTCTCTGTTAGAGATAACCGGTACGCCGGAATATCTTTTTAATGCCTGTTTATTTTCCGTGTAATTTTTGTTCGTTTTCCGATTCCATGTAAGTTTCGCTTGTTTTATTTCCTTTATTGTAATAGATAGTTTACTTTAAAACGAAATATTTCTTATCTGGATTTCCATTTCTATTGTTCTCAACCGGTGATTTTAATTTTTTCCCAACAATTTAAAAAGATAGTATTTTATATCACCGGTTTTATTTTGAAATGACATTTCCAAATTCGGTAGTTGCTTCATCCTTGAATTCAAAGGCTTTTCCCGACGTGAATAAGTTGGAGCCCCTTAATGGTTCCAACTACAAGCGTTGGGCTTAAAAGGCTATGATCTGTCTTGGACAGTATGATCTCGACTTTGCTATAGTCGAGACTCCTCCACTTATGGTGGACAATGGATCTCCAACCGAACAAGATCAGGCTCGACATCTCACCCTCGAGCCAAGTTCAAAAGAGCTAGTACCATGGCTCGAGTCTGGATGTTGAATAATGTATCGAATCCCATTTTTATCTTCTTACCAAAGAAAAATCAGCAAAGGTCATATGGGAAACTCTTTAGAATAAGTATGGGGCTGATGATTCCGGTAAAAAGAAATACGTCACCGGTAACTGGTATAACTTTACCCTGACTGACCAGAAACCTATGACCGAACAACTTCGTGTGTATGAAAACCTATGCACGGAGATAATCGCCGAAGGCATGAAGATGTGAGAAGTTTTCCAAGCCAACATATTGCTTGAGAAATTTCCCCCATCATGGAGTGAATACCATAACCACCTCAAACACAAACAGAAAGAAATGACCCTCCAAAAGCTCATCAGCCACATGCAAGTCGAAAAAGCCAATCGACTCAAGGATAAGTCTCTTTCTTTCCCTCCTCATTCCTCGAAGGCTAACCTTGTTGAAATTTCTGGGCATGGTAACAAGGACAGGTACTAAGGTAATGGAAAACAGCAAGGCGCTAACAATTCCGAATCCGGGGTGAATAAGAACCGAAACAACTCCAACAAACAAAACGGAAGGTTTAAACTTCTGGCAAGATTCAGAAACCTAAGGGTGTTTGTTATTGTTTTGGTAAAGAAGGACATAGAGAATTTGAATATACTCTTAGAGTAATTCCTGATCCAAAACCTGCTGCAAACCTAACTGAAACCGAAGAGATAATCACCGCGGTAATGCTTGAGGTTTACTTGGTGGAAAACAAAAGCGAGTGGGTCGTTGACACTGGGGCTTCTCGATACTTCTGTGTAAACAAAGCCCTGTTCAAAAGGTTCGAGGAAGAAATCAATGGTGATAGCGTGTACCTGGGAGACTCATCTGCTACTACAGTCCCCGGGAAAGGACAGGTCACGCTCAAACTCACTTCTGGTAAGATCTTTGAGTTAAACGATGTTCTCTTCGTCCCCTCACTCCGTATGAACTTGGTTTCCAGACCTCTTCTTAATAAAGTGGGACTCAAACTAGTTTTCGAGGGGGGGAGGGAATAATTATTACTAAAAATTATGAGTTTGTGGGAAAAGGGTATTTACATAATGGTTTGTTTGTTTTAAATATTGTAACTCATGACTAGTACCAAAATGATGAGTTTGTGCGAAAGAGGTTTTTATTTTTCAAATAAGGGTGTGCGTGATTGAACCTTGTAACCTCTAATGAGTACATTTCTAATTCTACTTATCTATTTGAATGTTTAGATGTGTGGAATGCTAGATTAGGCTATCTTTCTTTTCTCTTCTATTAATAGGCTAAAAATCCATCTGACTAATATGGTCGATGACTTTATATATTATATAATATGAGTAGAGTCCAAACTTGTGGGGAAACGACCCTTTAATATGAAACCACGAGAATTCTAAACTACCAAAATTAGTACATTCAGACCTAAATGCTTTTATAAAATCCGCTAGTAAAGGATAAAACCCATACTATATAACCTTCATAGGAGACTATTCCAAGTTTATAAATGTATATATCCTAAATACTAAAAGTGAAACGGAACCCGTGTTTATAAAATATAAGTTCGAGGTTGAAAACCAACTGTTTTTGCTAAATCAAACCACTTAGGGCACGAATGTTGTTCTAAATCCCGTAAAGTATTTTTATGATATTAACGGAATTATCGACGAACTTAGTGCCTTACACTCCCCTATGTAATGACATATATAGAGGCTATGTTAATCGGTTTTGGCCCACTAACTCAAATGTAGGGGTGTCTAGCAAACATTACCCGAGTTCTAAGTAAGGTCACTGTTGGACCGAATACAATAGACTCAATACTCATGGGATATGACACGAATGTATAAGTCGTCTTAATGAATTCATAACCACTCGTGGTTGTCCTATTGATAATGACTTGATGAATTCACTCATAGGGCGTATCATTCTAAAAAGAACACGAGGATGAATGTTCAACTCATAATGAATTCATAGCCATCATATGGTGGTCCTTTTTGAGAAGGACTTGATGTATTCATGGTCAAAAGTGAGACTCAACATTCATGATAGAAATTAAGGAGACGTCCTTAATGATCTTATATGAGTAAGTCCACAAAGTTCATGGCCCGCAACGGGTGGTCCTTAGAGAAGGACTTAATGAACTAACTGAAGGGTGGTGTTCGAGGGAACCATAACTTCCAGTAGGGTAGAGTATGTGCTGTGAGGGTCTTGATAGAAAACCTTTAAGTTCAAGAGTAAGTTTACTTAAAAGGAATTCGGTAGTTGCCTCATTTCACTACGTGTCAATTCAAATCGAAAGATATTGTCACTTATTTCACCCAAATACTGATAGTTATGTAAACTTGTTCACCTTCTCTCCCAAAGACCCTGAGTGGGGGATTGTTGGAATTTTTTAGTAGTTAAGTCAGTTTAAATTCATTTAAAACAAGGTATTAATATAATTCCTTTTCATGTTCTTATGCGAGAAGTGGAAAAGAAATTTTTGGTGAAGAAAATGTCACACATAGGAGCGGAGATAGAAAAGTTAATAGTTTAAAATAGCTTACCTATCTATTACTTTTAAAAGAACTAAAGACTATGAAAGCCAAAAGGGAAATGGGAAAGCACCACATGCGCGCACAACCACCACCACCACCCGCCCGGCCCGGCCGGGCGACGACGTGGGCGTGGGGGAGTTGGGGAATTTGGGGAATTCGGGGAGTTTGGGGAGTCAAAAAATGAAAAATGAAACTAGTTTTTGGAAGAAGCACTAGTGGAAGAAGACCAGTTCTTATAGTAGTCGGTGTCAAGATAAATCCTTCCCGCCAGAAGACAAACGTGAACCGATTACGCACCAGAAGACAAGGGTCCACCAATTATGCACCAGTCAACTGTTACAGAACTTGATCAACACGGGAATGAACCAAGTCAAAATTGTGTCCAAGTTCATTTCTGAAATTAACACGTGCTACAATATGTGTCAATCAAAACCTTCAATCAATTATGGAGGCATTAATTGGGACGTTTTTCTGACAAGGCTCTCGAACCCGTCAATCAATTATGGAGGCAATTAAGGCATTAATTGGGACATTTTTTTGTTGACAAGTCTCTCCGAATCTCCTATAAATACCAGCTCCTTTCCACTTGTTAAGTTACGAAACGAATCAGAAAAGAAAAAAATTACTTTCTACCTCTCTAATATATTATTAGTGTAGAAACTCTACCGGTACGCCAAAATATCTTTTTAACACCCGTTTATTTTCCGTGTAATTTATGTTCGTTTTCCGATTCCGTGTAAGTTTCGCTTGTTTTATTTCATTTACAGTAATACATAGTTTACTTTAAATCGGAATATTTCTTATCTGGATTTCCATTTCTATTGTTTTCAACCGGTGATTTTAATTTTTTCCCAACAAAAATAAACAGATTGTTGATGTTGTAAATGGGTATTCCAAGAACGTGTAGGATCGTAGACTTATCTTGGCGTTTATCTATCGTATGCTTTGGAACATCTAGAGGAAAATTGCATTATTTGTTGATGGGAATATTCGGAATCCTAAAGTCCTCAATATCTGCACAACTAAATTGTTGATGAGTTGTTTTAAGGATAAGACATTAAGGATGCTAACCTTAGAGAACCCAGCATGGACCAATCATGAAATCAGATAGTATTGTGATGCGTCCTTTACAAACATTTGGGAATATGCATGTATTGAGAAAATAGTTGTCAACAAATCATTATATGATTATTAGATCTATCAAAAAGAATATTATGGTTAATTTAGATATGGAAAGGGAAGCGTGTGCGCTCTTAGGTTCCGTTGATGAGGCGACAAGAATGAATTTGTGGAGTAGTGCATTAATTCGGATAACTTGGAAATTGACCAAGGTATTTCTGACATGTCTCACACAAACTGGTGTACCCGACTAATTCATAGTGAGATTAGGAAAAGGTTATGTCAGTTTCCAACTGAAAAAGTCAACCAAAAGAACATATCTGACACTGGATTTGCTGATATTATGGAGAAGTGCACTAGACTAGGTACCAATTATCCCGTTGTGTGAATAATTCAACTAGGAAAAGTTGGTGGGGCTAGAGGTATGATAAAATAATGATAATAAAGGAGAAATAATAAGGACACACACCCTTAACTACCATGCGAAACTCACTACAATTATTACAGATCGTTTGCAAGTTTAGTTAGTAAGTAAAATTGGTTCACATGGATTAAGCTTATAAGCGTAGAATCATGTTCAGGTAAGAAAGCATAGTAAATATTAATTTCTAAATTAAAAGACAAATAATTAAAGATATAAATATTTGGAGAATTAATTATTAACTAAGATGAGAGATATAGCTTAGGTTGCTAGTATGAACTTATCTTTCTAAATCTATATTCCAGTTATAAGGGTGATTAAATCTCTTAGAGAGAAGTAGTCAGGACTTAGGTGGAAACCTAGGGAACTTGAGTAAGGGGACCCTGCGCAATGATTGGTTAATCTCAAGCCCTTGTGACTATGTAGTTAGGCAAGCCCCTCAGGATCACTACCACACACTAGACATTTATGTGGTGTTTCTAAAATTGAACACCCCTTCCAAGTGACCATCCAACTGCTAATGGGGTAATCCTATACTCTTGCACTAGCAAGGACTACAGTCATTAACTCAAAGAACATAAAAAAAATATGAATCAGATAAGAAACTTTATCAATTTAAAGGTTAATCTCAAATAATATAAAGTACAATAATAGAATTCAAATATTATACATGTGCGAAACTCAAGCTATGGGAGAATTAGTTCATACTAGAATAAATAAAACCAAAAGATAGATACATACTTGTAAACTTGCTTCTCCTGATGTTGCTATTTGATACTAAGGACTAATAATTAAGCAAAGATTGAGTAAGGACATGTTTACAACGATAACTAGATGTATTTCTAGGTGCTAGATATCCCTATGTCGAAATCTTAGAGTGTAAGGAAATTTATTGGAGTCCATTTCCAATTCAAATTCGTTTCCTAAAATATAGGACTAAATAAACACTACAGATTGATTTGGTCATATCTTCTTCGTTATTATTAGATTTCAGCGTACTTTATATGAAACGACCGTAATTCAAAGATCTATCTACTCATTTAAGGGCTCCTCCAAATTCGTAATATATTTTCCGCAATCTTTACAACTTTGGTAGATTTATTTGGTAGCTTTTCCTTTCCTACTTCAACTTTGTTTCCTTTTAACTCTATATTTTTTATTGGATTTTTTCTTAACTCCTTCACATTAGATTGGAATCTAATTATTTCCTTTTACCTAAAAGTTTCACATTTAACAAACAAATCATACCAAAAATGCTACAAAAGTAATAAATCTCCAAATTAAGGCATGAATTAAGAAATTATTAAATGATGGGGAAAACCCCTTAACAATTAATGTAATGCACCTAAAATGATGTCTCGTGAATGGATTAATTTATCACAAATTTAGAGACATCATCAGTCTAAAATTTCTTACTAGTTTGTATAAGGGTAATGGCATTGGCTAATTTCTGCGTTGGTTGTATTTAACATTGATTGATATTTTATTTAATATATTCCTTTGACAAAAAATAAGAAAAATAATATACTATTAAGAGATTTGATTTGATTTCATTATTAATTATAGGTAAAGACTATTATAACTTTACTAATCACATGTTGTGAAAATTTAACATCAAATAAAATTGTTAAGAAGGAATGGATAGTTTCTGACCATTTTTAGGTAAGTTACTGAAACATAATTAGTCTGATTATTCAGATGTTTCATGACCCCTAAAAATATTTAATCTGCATTAAATATTTTAATTGCTTTATTTTTCAATATATTTAGTTTTCCTTTCCATATTCTTATTATAGGCACATCACATTATGTGTTTATCTGTTTTTAGATGTAAAAATTGTCGTGTTATCATATTCACCATCACGAACTTTAATATTTTAGATATGTTCAGGTACTTCTACATATAATTTTACATTGTTATGAATTTTGAGGTTTCTTATTACAAATTATTTTATCGCATCATTTAACATGAAAATATATAATTAGATCGGAAATCTAACTTTTTTTTGTTGAAAGGCAATAAATTTCATTAACAAAACTTATTTGCTTAGTCTGGCAGACAATGAATTGAACAAACAAATCTCTTTGTCCAACAGTTCTCTTGTTCAGTGTAGCAACACCATCTATTATTTCCACCCGATCTTAATTTTTTTACACATTTATTGAACAAAATGCCATTGATATCCTCCTTTGATTTGGATTTTTCATAAGTCTCGTACATTGTTGGGAAAGAAACATGAGCGACCTCTTTCGTATTACCGTTAATCGCGCCTGAAGAGTGCCAAAACGATTCAGTGAAATGTTATAAGTGCAAGGAGTCTGACAAACTAAATTAGAATATACACTTAGCAGACTATATCGTATTCTAAACATACTTGTCAGAATACCCATGCACAAATATTTCAAAAATTAGAATATACAATTTAAAATCGTAAATGATCAATAAGGTGAATATTAATATAATAGACTTACACTCATGAAAGGTGATAAGTGCAAGGAAAATAAAACAAAGTAATATAAAAAAAGATGAAAACTTATTCGCTTTCATGATACTTATGGATCGATATTACAAAATACTTTATACATGTTTGAAAAATAACTCATACACTTCCTCTTATATAGATTTTTAATCAATATTTCAGTATGACAAAAAAAATAGAATCAACTTTTTGGATCTTAAGGTAATTATCTAGCGTAATATTTATTACAATATTTGACTAATGGATTTTAAAATGTAATATTTTTTCTTTATTTATCAACATTCCTTTAATTTTTAAATGAAAAAGAACTTGATGATAAAATTTCATGCTCTAATAATTTTATCAAGAGATCTTGTTCACTCTATAAGAAAATTATACATACAATGACAATTTTTTAATGATAATTCTAACCGTCATTCAAATTGACCTCCATTTTTGTTTATAACGCTTATTTGAGTCGTCAATATTTGCACTAATTTCCTGACGATTTTAAAAAGTCGTCAACAAAAAACTAATTTCCTGACGGTTCTTAATACTTTGTCATTAAAAAGTATCAAATAAGCCGAATATATATAATCATCACCAACACTAACATATATACAAAAATTTATTATTTTTATTTTTCTAATACTTATTTATCCTTTTCTTGTAGAAAATATAATATAAACAATTATATCAACATAAACTTGATCACTCGTCCTTTAGACTGTCTCCTCTTGGCTTGACTCGCTCAGTTGGTGAGACGAATCCGGGTAAGACTTTTTCCATGTTGTAAGATGTCTCGTATCATTATGTCAAGTGAGGTCAGCCCGTCCCGCCCGTTGTACAATAAATTATTATTATTTTTTATTTATTCTTCATTAACTTAAAAATTATTTTTTATTTATGATATATAGTTATGCACATAAATTATTTTTATTTAATATTCACATTTATTTTTTGATTTATTGAATTCAATAATTAAAATAAAAATATATATTGAATTCTAAATATAATATATTTAATGTTATAAATCTAATTTTTTTAATATTTGTATACAAATCCTACAATGCTCATTCTATGACCGTTGGAAGCCTTTTACCATATGAGAAGTGATGCATCAAGATTAGCTTATATAGGAGGGGGTGCCATGTAAGTTTTGTGGGTGCTATGATTTGTCGCGATTGTTGGAGTGAGCAATTTGGTCTTACATTGCATTTTTTGAATTTTTTGCAGTATATATTCATCTGGCGCAATGGCGGAAGATGGTCTAAAGTGATCGAATAAATAAAAACAACTCCATATACACCAGCACTCTATCTTTGGGCAAATCTCCAATAAAATTAGCAAAACTTAATATCCTTTCCACTCTCGCGATATTTCATTATCCAATAAAATTGTCATATAAAATTATTTATAATTTTTCATTTTTATATAGATATGAGATTTTAAATCCTATTTTTTGGATTGTTCTTATTTTTTATAATTTTTTGTTTTAATTGGTGGACATGTACTTTCTTATAATCATTATAGATTTAGGAATAACATAAATACACACATTGTATATATTGTATATAGTACTTTGATATGATCAGGGGAATTGCTTTCTAGTAGTGATTATGTATATGTGATAATATTTTTGGTTTACTCTGGTTTTGATGGGTATAGTCCACATCGCCTTATGAGAAATGCATCAGGACAAATCAAAGAAGATGGTTAAATTTGAAAGGTTTGGAGCAAATACAAAGATTTACCAAGGTCAGTTTAGCAGATGAGGAAAAAAAGAAAGCAAGATATGGCAGTATTAACTTTTTGACTTCTTCCCACCATATATGCATTTAAAGGATTTAATCCTTTTATTTTTTTTGTTTATTTTATTTCAAAAAGATTGTAATAGAGTAAAAAATTTGAATTTCAATGATCAGTTGGTCTCTGTTGTAATAGAAGTTGTTGATAAATAATTTGAAAAGATAACAGAGAAACCAAATAATATAATTAAATAGTTCCCTTTCAAATTAAATCATCAATAAGGATAGAAGAAAGAGTGATATTTTCATATCTTTTGATGAACGAATAAGAAAACTCATGTTTTTGAAGTTTTTTTAGGAACCCATTATTGAAGAGACAGAAACTAAATAGTTTGTTACTGAGTGGCAAAATAGTTTGTTACTGAGTGGCAAATTAGTTTGTGATAATGTTATGAGTACGAAAAAAATTAGTTTGTGATAATGTTATGAGTACGAAAAGTTAGTTATTCTGCCAGTAAAAATTAATGGAGTCTCTATTATTCAGTGTTATGTAATCAAATTATTTTATAAATTTTGATACATGAATTTGTGTTAAGTATGATTCACAAATTTTTTGGGTTTATTGTTATGAATCAATATTTTGTTATGACGATTGAAAAGGTGTCATTATTACACATATTTAATATGACGCTAGTGTGAGAAACGTCAATAATTTATTATTAACATGACGATATTTATTTCCGTAAATATAATTTTTTGTATTATTATATTATGAATCGATAATTTACTATGACGACGGAATATTCATCATTGTTTCACATTTTTTAACAACGACACTTGCCATAGAGGCGTCAATGATTTGGTATAAGATGACGATCTCTGAACCGTCAAGAAATATATTTAGTTGTGACGATTATATTTGGAAGCATGATATATAAACAATGACAGGTTCATAGGTTGAGGCTTAGATGAAGGTTGTTGAACCGTCACAATTATCTTTGATGATGATAAATATTGTCATGAAAACCATAAATATCGTCATTGTATACCCCTTTTTCTTGTAGTGTCAGATCTTATCAAAATCAAATGCCTTTCAGATATATTAAAAAAATAGTATTTAGAATCGTATTATTTATACATGAACATGACCAGTGGGTTTTTCAAGATTTATATCGAAGATTCAAAACCGTAATATAAAAAAAAATCACCAGTGATAGTTTTGAGACCCGTTAAACTTAAAGATAAAATTTTTTTTCATATTTTTTGTCAAATCTAACTACAAATATACATACTTATAACTCACGTCAAACATAAATTAAAAGCAGAATCATAATTTTTTTTAAATATGTCAACATTAAATTAATTTAATAAGTAATAAAACTGTATATAATAATTATTAACTAATATATAAAATAAAATTTATAATTATTCCATTAAGGTTGACAATGTTTATAAGACTCTAGTATAATAATGGATCTTCAAATTGAGTCTTTAATATGATTTTAAAAACCTAAAATAATAAACTATATTGTTCATGCTCTTTTATTTATGCATAGGTTGTTCATGACAGATTGCACGCACCATGACTAATCCCACAAAGAATATGCACACCTTTCCGTACATACCTTTGGGTACATTAGAATTAGGTTCCCGTTCAGTTTACCCTCTTGCCTTTCCTAAGCCTTTTATTAGCCACATTACAAGTCATACCCATTAGATTTTGGACTTTTCCATATGAACTGCAATCGAATCGTGTTGCTTTGACACTTATCTTAGAGTTTGAGTTTGGGGTGGTGGTTATGGGAAACATCATTGGGTGGGTTTGTGTTATGTGTTGTGCCCTTGAACACCTGTTTATATCTGGTAATCCTTTATCGGGGTAAATGAATAAAGATTTGAAAAGAATAAAAATATATTCAAAAGAAAAGAAAAAAAAGAATAATAGTAGAGTGACTACTCACATCAAAAAGAGAGTTATAGTTAACTTGCAATAAGAAAATATATATATACAGAAAAGACCACTACAGTGAGATGGCTTAGGTGATCATAAAGGTTTTTAATGGGGTTATTGGGAATGCGTAGAAGTGAATCAAAAATACGGGTTGAGTGAGAACATATTTGAGAGTAACGCAAGCTAGAGGGAGACTCATTGATGGCTAGTGTGAGAGAGCGAAAATCAATATCTACATTATCCAAATATACGATCATACCTACCTGATGTCTCCCTTTTTGTTCTAATTATATGCCCTTAGGAGACATCATTACATCATTTTTGGTGATTATTTAACTAATTTGATAGACTTTTAGTGTTAATTCGTGATATTTCGTTTTCCCTCATTGGATTTTATTATTTTTCACTAATTGAGCTTTTGCACGTTAAATGGGTTGTTTTAGTGAAAAGTTTGTAGGTCCATGATGCTAGAAAGGATAGGAATCAAGAATTAAAGTCTTAGATCGTGTAAATAAGTCAAAGGCGAAAAGAAATATCCCAATGAGTTGACAAGTTAATGCTGCAAATCTGGAAGGCTGATGTTAATTGCTGATTTCGAGCTACTTAGACGTGGATTCAGCCTTTGAGTTGCAAATAAGATTTGTTCCTCATTAACTTATAAAGATTTAGAAACTTGAACAGGTCATTCTGAAGTTGATTTGAGAAAGTTACAGCCGTTTTAGTGAAGGGTGTACACTAGTTACAGAATTTTAATTAGAAGATTGGACTTGGGCCATTTAATATTTCATTAATTTACTTAAGGAAAGCCCAAGTCTGATTTTAGGCTTATAAATAGACCTTTTAACTCTTATTTTACACACAACTCAACATACAAAAGTCAGAAGCGCCAGAGAGAGTCAGAAACAAGGAAAAGGAGAAAGCTAAGAGCTGGAGAAAGTCATCTTCTCCAAATCACAGCGAAACCTAATTCCTTAATTAGGTTCTTTCATATTTTAATTATGTAATAAACATGAGTTCTTTTAATTTAATTTCTTTAGTTTTTAATTCCGTTATGAACTAAATTCATTTGTACTTGAGAATTGCGAATTGGTTGAACCCTAACTTGATTAATTTATGTTTTTCTAATTTGGGATTGCTTAATTTAAATTGAATTCGTTATTTTATGTTGGCTTTTTATTTTATGCTTGAATTATTATCTTTAGAGTCATGAACTAAGGGTAAGTTTTAGTATCTAGGATATTCAATATAGTGGCTTATTGATCACCTTGACGGGGGGTTTAGATACAAAACTATTTAATTGCCGTTGGTATTCGTCAATGACATTGACAGGCTTGACTAACCAATAGCCAATACGGTAAGAAATTGACTCATCTGAAAGCAGTTTTAATCATCCTGACGGAGTTGAGAATACCGTAGGAGAGCTCCTTAGTCCACCTTGACAGGGTAAGGAGACTTTAGAATCCCGACTAGCATAATTAGAACGATTCAGCCCTTAACAAAAAACATTAATTAAGAAGGTTTAGGTGAAACCCTGGCGAGACTCAAGTACCACTTCTCATCTCGCGTCCAAATATTCTACTTGCATTATTTTCATTTTAGTTTAATTAATTTAGTCTTTAAATTATTTTCTTGTGTATAGTAGTTTATAAACAAAACCCAAACAAACGTTTATATCATTTACTTTTCTGTACTTGCAATCATCTCACTATTTGATCCACACCTGAGTTGTACCTAATCTGTCCCTTACGAACGAATCCGATGTAACTGTTTATTACTTGGAAAACTATACACTTGCGGTTTGTGAGTCCTTAATCTTTAACACTTTATTTTATAACACACAAGGACCCACCAAGTTTTTGGCTCCGCTGCCGGGGACGGTAGCGTGTGACCACAGTGTTAATTCATTCTTATTTTTATTTCGTTTTACGCTTTTCTTTGTTTGTTTGTTTTTCAGGTTTTACAGGTTTGGTGTATGTACTCAAACCCCGAAAGGTTAATCCGAGATAAAATCAAGAGAGAAAGAGAGAAAGAGGCAAGAAAAAAAGCAAAGATAGAAAGAGAAATGGAGAATTTGAATATTCATAATGTTGAAGATCTTGGCGTTGAGTTGAATGCGCATGGCCATCCGCTAGTGCCACCAGTTATTCCTAATCATCCAATTCTCAACAATCAACAAAATCATCCACTTGTACAACAAGCTCAACCCCCAGTGAATAATGATCCATGGTTCATGGTCCAGAACATGTTCCTTACCGCGCTCCTGCTCTTGGTATTGGTCCTACGAATATTAATGTTGCATGGTATAGACCCGGCCCTGGTATGTTATCCCAATTTCAAATTTTGAGAAACTTTCGTGGAGTACCTGGGGAAGATCCTATTCGTGTAGTACAGAAGTTCATGCAAATATGCGATTCATATATAACACAAGGAGTGACCAAAGAAAAGATGTACTTTGCTAATTTTAGATTTTTCGTGATAGACGCAGCTAGTGAGTGGCATGATTCACAAGAACCAGGAGCAATTAACAATTGGGATGAGCTACAAACAACATTTTTCAATCGTTACTTTCCGAGCAACATGAGGTTAGATGCATAGGTTGATTTGACATCATTTATCCAAGAACAAGAAGAAACTTTGGGAAGATGTTGGACAAGATTTCAGTTGTGTTTGAGAAGAGTTCTTGATCATGGCCTTACAGAACCACACCAAATAAAGATATTTTATAAAGGCATTTATGGAGGATCAAGAAAAGACCTCAATTTATTATGTGGTGGTGGATTCTTACAGGTAGCTCCAGCACATGCTAAGATTATTTTGAATCGAACTATAAAGAATGAGCAGAGTTGGAATACAGTAAGAACACCTATTCGAGGTGGAAAAGAAAGTCGTGTTGGAATCAATGAGAATTCTCCTCTTTGGAGAATATATTGAAGAACACATTCAAGCAACAATTGCAAAACTTACTTTAGATGTTAAAGAAGGTTTTTCAGGTAGGAGAGCAGATGTTAAGGTTACTCAAGAGATGAATGGGTGTTCAAATTGTGGTGTACAAGATCATGATTGGGAGCATTGTCAAAGTAATCCAGAATCTGTAATGTTTGTTTTTAACCGAGGGAACTACAATTCAGGTGGTCAAGGGTATCAACCAAATAGAAACCATCCAGGTTTCCAATATTCGAATCCTAATGGGGCAGTTAATCCTACATATGCTTATCAACCACGTCCCCAAGGTAACAATTATCAACCTAGACCACAGAATAATTACCAAGGGGAACAAGGTTACAAAAATCATGTTCATAGACAACCTTCTCAAGATAATTATAATGACACTATGAATCAAAGAGATTTACCTGCTCAACCTCAAGAAGGTACGAATGATCTTCGTCAAACTGTAGAAAAACTAATCGTGCTTCAAACACAATCGATCCAAAATCAACAAGCTTCTGAAGCCGCAATTAAGTTATTAGAAAATCAAATAGCTTAGATGTCGGAACAATTGAGTCAGCGTCCACAAGGGCAACTCCCAAGTGCCACTGAAATTCCGAGACAGACAGAAGATTGTAATGCTATAGCGCTAAGAAGTGGTAAGAAGCTTTCCCCACCTCCTTTTCCTGTTAAGAAAGAAAAAGAAGTTACCAACAAAGAAAAAACAGTAAAGGATGTGGTAGAAAAAGATAATGAGCCTGAAGTGGTAGAAGTGGAGAAGATTCCGGAAATTCCTAAAAAGAAAAATGCTGTACAAACCCGTCCTCCCCCACCTTTCCCTCAAGAGGTCAGAAAAAAGGAGATATGGCTGATTATCAGAGATTTTTAAATATGATGAGAGGATTGTACATTAACACACCGTTTTTAGAAGCTATTAAAGATGTACCAAATTATGTGAACTTCTTGAAAAGGGCCACCACCAATATGAGGCCATATTATGATAATGAGATGATAGGATTTCCAGAAGAGTGTAGCGCAATCTACCAAAGTAAGTTTCCGGACGACAAAAATTTGAGTTAGGAGTCTTGATGTCTCTCTTTTTTAGTGATGGATTAATCCATTAATGAGACATCTTTGAATGTTTATTGGCCAAAAGTTAGGGATTTTTTTCTAGTATTTGATATATTGTACTTTTGGTTTGTGGTTTCGGTGATATTGCAATTTATAGAGTTTTTTGTGCCTTAATTGTGTGTTAACTGTGTATATTTTAGGTACATGGTTAATAAAAGATGCCAAGATGATGTGGAGAAGTAAAAAATTGAAGCCTAACCCCAAGCCACGATGCAAAAGTAAGATTCGACCATTTTGAGAAAGTGAAAGCTTGTGCCCTTCCAAACCCATACAGTATTTAAAGTCAGGTAGGGTTTGACGGTTCTTCACATTCTTATCTACATGGTAGTCAAGAATAATGAAATTACCGGGAAATATAAAATTACATGTCTTGACGAGCACATGTTCTATCTTTCCCTCATGATGGGATATAGATTTATCAGCCATTTGCAAGACCAGGGTAACAGGATACGCTTTCCCAATCTTAAATTTTTTAAACAGTTTTCTAGGCATGAAATTGATACTCTCACCAAAATCAAATAAAGCTCTCCCAGATCCATTTTCACCAATAGATATAGGAATATTAAAACTCTTGGGGCCCTTAACTTCGGTGGCAACTTGATTTGGAAAGGTGCCCTATACTTCTCAGGTAGACCAACCATTTACCCTTCAATGTACTTACGATTGTTGGAAAGAACATCTTTCATAAACTTCAAGTAATTTGTCCCTCTTTTGATTGCTTCAACAAACGACAAGTTGATTTCTAACTTTTGCACCATGTCAACTAACTCCTTGAATTCTTTGTCATCGTTCTTATTTTGAACACGTGATGGGAATGTTGGAAGAGGTCTCTTTTCATTCACAACTACCTCTTTCTTCTTCTTATGTTCCTCCGGTTCTTTGAAAATTTTTTCATTACTAATCACCGACTCAATTGTCTCTTCAACAACATTTGGTCCCTTTTCCTGCTTTGAAGTCAACTCTTTTTCTTGTGTAACGCGGAAAGGTGGGGGTGGTGGTCCCTTGTGTGTTCTAAAAATAATGCAATAAGGAAAATAGAACCACAGCTGCAAGTATACAATTGTCCCAAGTAATATATGTGATAAACTGATTCGTTCTCAGGGACGGATTGGTTGACTCTAATGCTTATCAAATAGTGATTAATTGCACGTAAAAGCAAGTAAATGATTTTAAGATTGTTTGTTTTGTTTTTCTATAACTAATACAATAAATTAAAAAACTAAATTAAAATGAATATTAAACTAAACGCAAGTAAATAAAATAGCTAGACGCAAGGTATGAAAGGTAGTACTTGAGAGACGCAAGGATTTCACCTAAATCTATTCATTCCATGTTTTGTTTAAGGGACAAGTCGTTATATAGTAATGGTCGATATTTGGAATTCTCCTTACCCCCGTCAGGGTGGACTAAGGAGCGATTCTTAGGTGCTACAAACCCCGTCAGGGTGATTATAGTCCACCTTCGAATGATTAAGTTCTTATTACCCAATAGGACATAGGACTAATTAAGCACGTCAAAGTCATTATTTCTATCCTACATTCATTAATTAGTTCCATACCTAGACCCCCCGTCAAGGTGATCCATTCGCCACTAAATGGAATAGCCTAAGTATTAAGTCCTATTTTTGATTTACGACTTCAATAATAGTCAATAAATTTAAATTAAGGAAAAATACTAATCACCCAATTTGATTTCAATTACTATAATCCCAAATTCAAACACGTGAAATGAAATAGAATTGGGATTAACCCATTATGCGTTCTCAAGAACTTTATAAGTTTAGCTCATACTAATACGAAAAACTAAGAAATTAAAATAAAAGTAATTCATAATTATTTTTACAGAATAAAATAGAAGAACCTAATTACGGAGTTGAATTGGCTGTGAATTGGAGATGTTGAATTTCTCCAGCTCTTGGCTTCTTCTCTTCCTTTCTCTAGCTTTTTCTCGGGTGTTCTGAATTCTAAGCGTATCAATTGTATATGAATTTTCTGAGTCTAAAGCCTATTTATAATGTACAATTCGGACTAGGGCTTTTCTTAAGAATTAAATAAAAATTAGAAAAGCCCAAGTCCATTAATTAAGCCCAATTCCCGTAACTGCTGCACCACCTTCACTAAATCAGCTCTAACCGTCTCGTCTCAACTCGGAACCCCATTCCAGTTGCTAAATTTCCGTAACTCAATGGGGAACAAACTATCTTCACAAGTCAGAGGCTAAATCCACTCTTAGATGACTCGAAATCAACAATCATTATCAACTTTCCAGATTTGCAGCTTGAAATTGTCAATTCTTTTGGGATATTTCTTCTTGCTTTGACTTCATTGCACGATCTTCGACTTTATTCTTGGATTCCTCTCATAGCTAGTATTCAAAACCTACAAACTTTTCACTAAAAAGAATAATATTACGCGCAAAAGTTTAATAAATGAAAAATACTAGAATTAAAAGAGGAAAATCGATTTATTGCATATTAACACCAAAAGTCTATATAAATAGTCGAATAAACACCAAAAATGATGTCTCCAAGGGCATAAAATTAGAACATTTAGGGAGACATCAAGACCCCCAACTCAAACCTTTGCCGTCCCGACAAAGCAAAACTAAAAACAAGGGGAATGAAGTAGATGCAAGAGAAAATAGAAGCTAGTAAATACACCCAAAGCAATTCTTAAAATAAACCTCATATAACAAACATTAAGAACTAACATACACATACACTAATCATGCAACATCACACACATATAAGTTTTATCATAAAATTAACTTTGCAATGCTAGAAGGTTACGCTTGTACTTATCTCAATATGATGGATATAGGTTGTTCCTCGATCCTTACTCGCTTTGAACGCTCCACTTAGTATACTCCCTATTAACTTAACATGTACCTAGGAATCACGAGGACTTTACGGTTTTAGCGTAGGCTTAGGGACGGTGTGGTGTGTATACTTGGTAAATTTGAAGTGAGCTTTTGGCTCTCTCCTGACTTACCATCAACAACTGTCCACGAGCTTGAGTTTACACTCATATAATGTTCTCACTCAACCCATTTGACGCGCTAATGTAGCATCCCCAAGTTAACCCAATTAATCTAAGAAGATTTCCAGAAATATTCCTCTTTGCCGGTTATTTTATTCTTTCTTTCTTTTTATTTTTTTTCTTTTTTTTTCCAATCCCGGCTAAGGGTTACAAATAATAATATCATCTGAATTTTTGTGCCTCAATACAAACACATAAGTTCCCACCCAATGAAGTTTCCCATAAATGGACCCACCACCCCAAACTCAAGCTCGAGACAGGTCTCAGGATCGTGATTCAAGTGCGGGTCATATGATCATGCCTAATAATCTAAGGGGATATGGGCTTATATTGTGGCGACAAAAGAAAGACTTAAGGCTCAAAATTGGGCTAAGACGGATATAATTAATACAAGGGATAGAAGGCTAAAAAGGCTTTAAATGGCTAACAAAGAACTGCCCCTATCATTTCCTAGCTACATAGGTCGTCTCTAGTTCATATCTGAGTGGGTTCTCTACTAATTTAGATCTCACGTTCTACAAACCAAACATTTTCCTTAAGTACAAGCTTACTTCTTTTGCATTGTTTATTAATTTTTCCTATTCATTATCTATGTTGGCATGCAATTAAAGCGCGTTTTATGTTATTCCCTAAAGTCCACTATTTACTATCATAGATTCATCAAAAGTATGCTTAAAAAGGACATTTAAAAACTTCTACAGTCAAACGCAACTTCTAATTATTTTATTGAAAGCAATTAAAAACAAATAACACATAAAAACTGGGATTAGGCAATGAACCCCACCCCAAACTCAAAAATGAGTCGTGTCCCCACGACTCGAAAAGACTCAAAACAACTAAACTAATCTACACTAAACGCGAAAGGGATAGAAAACGTATCTTAACCAGCGCGTGGCTGGTCATCGGTGTTGCGTCCATGGACTTTATCCTTCGTAGGTAAACCATAGGTGGAGTGTTGAATGGTGCTCACCCCAAGTAGCATGTTTCGGATAAGGTCCAACTCTTTCGTAACGTTTCCTAGAGTAGCAATCATCTTATCTTGATTCTCTTCCAACACCTTAATTTTCGATTCCAACTCGTTATCGGATTGTACCTTTTTCTTTGGAGGAGAAGCTCTAGGAGTCCTTACGGCTTGTGTGGCTTCGTCGTGAGCATTCTGAATCGAGATTAAAGACATTTGTTCCCCAGCTACGGAAGGTTCAGCTTCTTCACACCTACACGGGATTTTAGCGTCTAAACACAAGGTGGTAATGGTACAAGGAAATTTGAGATTTTGCTGAGTAGTAGGGGTTTTCTTGAACTCCATAATATTGTCATAAAGCACACGAGCCACATCCATATGTTTGTTCTCAATAATACACTTGATGAATATAATCTGTTCCTTTTTCAATTCCGAAGTGTGTATTATACCAAAGAAGGTAGGGATTATGAAACAGGACCAAACCTTAGCACAAGGCAACAAATTACTGTTATAAATATGTCCATGATAACGTTCTCCTGCTGGAATTGGGGGGCCCCATGAATAAGCACTTTTACGCAAAGAGATTCGAAATTGAATGAGGGATCGGTGAGGGTTTCTTGGAAAGGACAAGGGCCAGTGAAGTTGGGAAATTTCAATGATTTCCGAATAAGCTCATCAGAGAGAGGTATTACCTTTTTGCGTACAATAATTGCTTCTTTTGAAAAAGCTAGTCCCTCGTAAAAATCACGCACCAAGGTAGGAATATATGTAAGTTTTCTTTCTCTCAACTCTTTCCACCCAAAATTGTCACAAGTAGTAGCATAATCCTTAAAATCACTATTCAAAATACCCTTTGGAACACCCTTCTCAACACCAAATTTCAAGTAATTAATTCTGTCACGAACCTGATCATTCCAAGTCATAGAAACTCTCTTCGGTTTTGAGCAAACATCTTTCTTCGTGTGGATCTTTGTTCTTGAACGGGTGCTTGCGGAATTTCTTCTTCAGACTCTTCCTCACTTTCTGCTTCATCAATTAATCTACTTTTCTTAAAATTAGTCTTAATCGGATTCTCTTTCCTTTTCGGAGCAGCTGGGATTTCTTCAGTCTTGCGTTTGGAACGCTGATCAGGATTCTCAATAACTTGTTCTGGAGTAGTACCAACAGTTTTTCTGTTTCTTGGAAAGTTCCTTCGATAAGTACACATGGAATCGGTTCTGTTAGTCATCTCTTTTCACCCCAAACTCAAAACTTCAAATAGTGAAAGCTAGAGGAAAGCTTAGAACTTTGATGTTTTGAGGCTTATTACTTGAAGAATATGGTGAGATATGAGATGGGTAAAGGCTAATTGATGTGAATTAGGAATAAATTGGGTTTAATTTGATGCTAGGAAGAAGAAAAAAAATCTTGGAGAAAAGTGTGAATTTGATGGTGTTTTGGAGAGGAGGTGAGTTGATTGTGTGTTATTGTGAGGAAATAGGGCTTGATTTGATGATTATAAAGTGTTTTGATGATTATTTTCGAAGTAGGTGGAGGCTAGGATTCAGAATAAGAGGCTGGCTTGGGAAAGAAGCTAAAAATATAGGGTTTTAACCATCAAAACCGCCTATCACAGCAGCTGATTGGGTACCCGGTGGCTGACCGGGTAACCGGTCGCTGTGTCGGCGCAAAATAAATTACCAAATTGATTTTTTTTAACCTCAGACGCAAGCCACCTTGCGTCATACTTGACGCACTAACCAGAGAATCCATTCTTGTCGACCGGCTAGCCGGTCAGCCACCGAGTACCCGGTGAGCATCGCTGGCGCAACCTCAGACGCAGCACCTTGCGTCATACTTGACGCACTAATCAGAACTTTCCACCTTCGCTGACCAGGTACCCGGTGGGCTCTCGCTGGCGCAAATGTGGATGCAACATCATGCATCAAACTGGACGCACTAACCAGAAAGTTTGGGGGTGTTCAGCGCATTGTCCGGGTACCCGGTCAGCCACCGGGTTCCCGGTGGGCTCCTGTTTTCCTAGCTAATTTTCTTCGTTTTTTATCGTTTCGACCCCAAACTGATGGCCTTTTTACCCCTGAAATCATCAAAAACAACTACTCTTCCTCATTTATTAATAATAAACACTAATTTAAACGAAATTTATCTAATGTACACTACAAAAAATAAAAGACTTAAACTAATATACAATGAATTGGCTTTTGTTTAACGTCGTTAAGCTCGACGGGTTACCTCACGCTTCATTCTTTAACATAACCTCCCCAGCAATGAGTGAGGTTGTCAACATTTGCTACTCGAAATTTGCATCCCTTGGCTTTTATTCCGACTTATTTATCCGAGATAACCTTTGCGACCATGAATTGTCCTAGCCAAGAGTTCTTTGATGCACGTGTTTTTGGAGGAGGGTTAGGCTTTTTTATAGCGACTTCTTCGCCCACTCTGAACTCCTTTTTTCTTTCTTTCTTTCTTAGGTTCCTTTGGAACCTTCGTGACACGTGCTTTGTTTTTCCTCTTTGCATGATCGAGGTGTGGACTTCCCTTAGGATTTGGGGGAACTTTATTTGGTGGTTTCTTTCTTAGCCCTCTTTCCTCCACTCCTAAGGTCTTCTCAATGTTAGTTGGCTCTTTTGGTATCTGTTCAACTACATCTAAACAAACACAATCCTCCTTAGAATCTGGAAATTTCATTGGTCTGAGCACGTTGAACTTCACCTCCTCGTCTTGGATTCTCATAATCATTTCTCCGTTTTCTACATCAATTAAAGTACGCCCCGTGGCTAGGAATGGTCTTCCCAAGATAATGGGGACATTCCTATCTGCGTCGTAATCAAGTATAACAAAATCAATGGGAAAAATTAATGTACCTGCCTGGACGAGGACATCTTCTATTCGTCCCTCTGGATGTAAAGGGATCTGTCAGCCATATGTAAGACCATAGATATTGGTTTCGCATCTCCTATCTTCAAATTCTCAAAGATTGATTTGGGCATAAGATTAATACTTGCACCCAAATCACATAGCGCTTTTCCTTTCCACTCATTACCAATAGATATCGGAATTGTAAAGCGTCGCAATGCAAGAAGGAGAGGTTCTTCACTTGGCTTACAATGGAGGCTATAGACTGTTCATCGAACTTCACTAGTATCCAAATATCCACCTAAATACTCTCTAATGGCTCAATCACTTCTGGATCACATAGCAAAGAATCAAAAGGTCTTTAAGGTTGTAATGTTGGCTTAGGGACGGTATGATAGTATATTTGTATAATTTAAAGTGAGCTTTTGGCTCTATCCTCACTAGCCATCAACGAATCGCCCAAGAGCTTGAGTTACTCTCATCAACAGTTCTAACTCAACCTAATGATTTTGATGCACTAATTAGCATCCCTAATATCCCAATAAAGTATTAAGATGTTCATATTAAAATTTCCACTTTTTCGGTCCATATATATTCAATCTTCTCACATCAGTTTTTATTTTCTTTTGTATAGCTATGACTCTCTTTTTGATGTGACATGTCATGCTATTTTTTCTCATATATTATTTTTCTTTTCATAACTTTTTTTCATTTACTTTTACCCCGGCAAAGGGCTACAATATAATAAACCTGTGAATCATCAACAAACTATAGAGCATAGCACAATTAATAAGATAAAAAATTCCCAACCCAATAATACTTCCCGTAATGGTGGACCCACCACCCCAAACTCAAGCTCTAAAACAATTGTCTATGCATCACGATTCGAGTGTATGTCATATGGAAAACACATAAAACACTAATACCTTTCTCAATACTGCAATATGTACTAAAAACAACTAATCTAAACATAAATTAAAACTCAAAAACATAAAAAATTGCGGGTTGTCTACCGTACAACACTTTTGTTTAACGTCTTTCAAAGTTAGACGTGTTACCTCTATCAAGATATTCGTATATAGCATCCCAAGAAACTATTAAGGCTATGGACGTCTGCTAATCCCCTTTTAATGCCCCTCTTGGGCCTGATTTCTCTCACTTTAAATGCAACAACTTTCGTGACTATGAATGGTCCCATCCAAGAATCCTTGTGACCTCGTAGCCTATTCTCGGGTTTGCGGTCTTTCCATACAACTTCATGGCCGACCCCAAACTCACTCATTGGTCTAGTATCGATAGGTTTTCTGTGGATTTCTTCAGGGACTTTGTAATGTGAAAGGCTGTGGATGATAGGAACTGTGAGATCTAACTTCCTTAGTTTCTTACCCAGACATAGAATGTTTCTGATACGTTTTTAGCACGGAGGTTAACTGTTCCCTAATGGAAGTTGATGATGCTTTGACTTGTGGCCAAGAACGTCCTTCCAAGTATAATTGGAACATGTTTATCTGCATCATAATCAAGAATAATAAAGTCATAGGGATGGTGGTATTACATGTTCGGACAAGAACGTCCTCAACTGTTGCCCATGTCTTTGTCACTAAGCTATCCGCAACTTGTATTTTCACGGGAGCGTTTTCTCTCTTCTTGAGCCCAAGCCTATCGAACACATAATTCGACATAAGATTCACACTCGAACCCACAACACACATGGCTTTCATTTTGATCATACCACTAATTTGAATAGGAAGATTAAAGCTTCCTAGATCTTTGAGATTGAGAGGTAGCTCTTTCTCAACTTTTCTCGATACTCTATCAGCATGAGCCACAATCTCATTTCTGGCTTCTACACTCGCTTCTTTGTCTGGAATAACTTGCGTGAAAACTTGTTGCGGTGTAAGCCCTTTGTTTGTGATCTCAAGCATTTGGGCGTTGATATTTTTGTACTATACGCCTCTACAAATGTCTTGAGTTCAATTTCAACCTTCGAATTAGTCTTAGGAATAGATGGTGACATTGTTTGAACAATTGGTCGCAGACCCTCCTTCTATTCTTCTTTCTTATCTTGCACAGCAGGTGCAACTTCTTTCTGCTCTTTTGAGACTTCTTCCTCTTTCTCTTTAGCTCTGGTATCTTGAAGCTCGATAACTGATCTAATTTTTTCTTGTATATCTCTTAGGAGATCTACAAACTCAGATCTTTCAGATGAATCCAAATTTTCAGAAAAGTCAGAGTCCTCGGGGCTAGACTTGGTTGGTTCTTCTTCAATTTCAGGAACTTCCACAGCAATTTCTGCAGCATGCGGTACTCCTCTTTCTTTTCTATTTCAAGGCAAATAGCCTTACAAGCTTCGAACCCAACATTAGCATCACCTCCTTCGATGGCTTTCAATTCTCTTGCTTCTATAATTTTTGTTAAAACCTTATTCAATTGCTCTACTTGTGTTCGCAAGATTTAAACTGAAGCCTCTTGATCTCTAAACATCTCATTTTGTGAGTGAATATTACTCTTTATTAGATCCATAAATTTATTTAAGTTCTTCTCTCCCACTACTCCCTCTTGAGGATTTCGTGGTAAAGCCTTTTGAGTTAGAGTATCGGTATAAGCATCATTGGTAGGTTGTTGTTGAGGAGAATGTCTAATAAAATTATGATTTCCTTCCCACTCTTCCCATGTATGATTTGGTACCTCACACTGTGGATGACCTTGTGCTTCTTGCACTACATTTGTTGCAGCAAAATTTTGACGTTTTGTTGCATCTCAAGCTTTATCTCTTTGACTTGATTCTCTAATGCAGTTAATTTAGCTGAATTAGCAGTCTCTGTTTCTAATCAAAGCGTACCTTTGGTATTTGTAATAGGAGCTCGCGAAAGTGGCCAACTCCTTTCAGTTTCTATAATATGGTCCATACCTTCAGCGACTTCTGTAGGATCCATGGACACAAATCCTCCTATTCCGAGATTATCTACCCTCAATCTACTTTCTGCATAGATACCTTGATAAAACATCGCTAATTGTAAAGATAGGGTGTAACCATGAAGTGGACATCTAGATAACTTTTGTTGAAACCTTAACCATGCGTCTCCTACTTCTTCTTCATTCTCTTGGCGAAACTTGGCAAGCCCCATCTGACCTTTCAATCTCATACTCTTTGGATAAAAACGGTTACAGAATGCGGCTTGAAGTTCTACCCAAGTATTAAGTGTACGTGGTGATTGTCTATCTAACTTATCACTAGCTTTTTTTTGGTCATAAAGAACGAAACATGTGACAATACAGTAGCTCGCATGTAATGCCAGGAGTAACGTAGGCATCACAAATCTGTATGAACTTTTGAATTGCTCTTACCGGATCTTGAATTGTAGTACCGCTATATAGTCCAAATCTTGTAAATTGACTGAGCATACCCAGATAGGCATCAAATAATAGAGAAAAATACCTCAACTAAGTCCTAAATACCCTAAAAATAGAGATTAATCTATCATGTAAAAGGAGATGCCAGAGATCAAATGGGATAACCCGGTAACAGTATAGACACTGCTCTATGACAAATATTGTCTTTTATTCGTCTGTCGGTGCCATTCTTATTTGATTGTATCCTTTGAATGCATCCATAAAAGTGGGGGAGGGGGTACTTGGTAGTTGCATCGACCATATTAACTACTTTTGGAAGGGGAAAGCAGTCATTTGGACAGGCTTGGTTAAGGTTGATGAATTCCACGCACATCCCCATCTATAGTTAGGCTTTGATACTAACACTAGAGTCGTGATCCAATCCGGGTAGTTTGCTTCTCTTGTGTGTTTTTCTTGAAACAATCACCCTACTTCTTCTTTGATGATGATGTTCTTTTCTTGGTATATCTCTTTTATGTTGGAGGGGTTTAGCATTGGGATTGATGTTTAGCTGGTGGATGGAGACTCGAGGGTCGATTCCCACCATATATTTAGTCTTCTAGGTGGTGTCTCCTGGTGTGTGAAAAAATCACCACCTTAAATGAGAGGGACACTACCCGCAAGTGCACGGGTCGTTCCAAGTAATGTTTAAATAATACAAATTTCGTGCTCAGGGACGGATAGTTATAACACTGGTATTAATCAAGATAGTATAATTAATTGTTAAAACAAAAAAGTAAAATAATAAGATTTTTGTTTAGTTTTGATTAAAAACTAATGATGAAAGAAAATAAAGTATTGAAATGATTAGCTGAAAAGAAATAATGCAAGTGAATAAGTTTGGACACAAGAATGAGAGAGGTACTTGAGTCTCGGAAGGGTTTCACATAAATCTCTATAATCAATGATATTGTTTAAGGGCTAAACTGGTAATATTGTATTAGTCGGGACTTTAATATCTCCTAACCCCCGTTATGGTGGACTTAGGAGCTATCCTACGGTACTATAAACCCCATTAGGGCAAATTATATCCATTTTCGAATGTTTAAGTCTTTTACCTCATTGGTTGCGTGTTTAGTCAAGCCCGTCTGGATCATTGACGAATACAACATGTCTATTACCTAGGTCTGTAATTAAACCCCCCGTAAATATTATCACTTCGCCACTAAAGTGAATAGCCTAATTACTATAACCTACCTTTAATTTAAGAGGATATCTCCCTATTTGTGATATAATAATATAGGTTGAAGACATCATTTTAGGTGTTTATGGTTATTTAATATTATATTTTTATTCATATTTTTATATTTTCCTATTTCGTGTCTTGATTTGATGATTTATTATTTTTAGAGCATATTTGGTTTAATTTATGTGTTAATGTGAAACTTTAAAGATATATAAAAATTCAATAGATGTCAAAGAAATTCCAAGAGATAAAGGAAAGAAGATAAGGATGAATATTGGAGATAAAAGGAAGTGGAGATAAAATAAGAAAGGAAAAGTTGTCAAGTAAAACTGAATTTCTGCAGCCACGTCCAATAAAGTGAAGATAACTTAAAATAGGCTGGAAATTTGGAAGAGCAGTATGAAGGAAAAGTGTAGATCTTTTCGACGTGGTCGTTTCGATATAAAGTGGGTGAAAATCAGAGCAATAATGAAGAAGTTACGGTCATATATTTTAGGGAACAAATTTGATTTGGAAAATGAGTCCAATTGCTTGCCTTCTACTCCAAGAAATCCGAACTAGGGTTTCCTAAACACCTATAAATACACCCTTTAACTATTGTAAACATGTCCTTGCCTCCCACTATTAGTCTTTAAGTTTTATTCATCATTAGAAGTCATTCAAGAGAGCAAGTTGACAGTATGTATCTTTATTTTAGTTTTATTCTTTCTAGTATGAACTACCATAGGTTGGGTTTTATATATGTATATTCTTTGTATTATATTTTCTTATATCTAAGTTTGTTTGGGAAACTATTTTAAATTGATTCTAGCTTCTTAATCATATATTTGTTTTTATGTGCTTTGACTGATTGCATGTCTTAATCTTGATCACGTTAGGATAGTCTTAATAATAGTTACATGGTAACCCGGAAGGGGTGTCTAATTATTGAAACATCACATAAGCGTCTAGTGTGCGGTAATGACTCGGAAGGGCTTGCTTAACTAGATAGTCATTAGGGTTTGTTATATAACCACTGATCATTATGCAAGACCGTCTCATCTAAGAACCTAGTGGCGTAGGACCACCTTATTTAAGTCCCCTGGTAATTGTTAGGTCGCCTCTTAAATCCACCCGGAAGGGGTTTAGGAGGAATATAGAATCCCGGCTACTTATCTAAGAGCTATAATCACCCATATTAACTAGTAGAAGAAATAGAAGGATTAGTGCATACTAGCAAAATCTGGGCTATACTTTCTCATCTCATTCTTTCATATTTTATTTACTTGTCTTTATTTTATTTAGTTTAATCTTATCTCCTCATCAATTTTATTCATTTATTTTTTGTCTTTAACTATTATCTGCTACGCTATTTTGTTTACTCATTCGTATAACGCACTAAGTCTTTGAGGAACAAATCTTACTTACTATTAAAACTTGCATACGATTTGTGATACTTGTAGTGAGTAACGTGTTTAGTCTAGGGTGTTAGTTGAATTATTTATATCTTATTTTTATCACACCTTATCTGGCACCACATGACTTCAAAAAAAGTAAATAAAATTAGGATAATAGTCAACAAAATATATCGAGTTTAAATTAAATCATACAATCCCAAATTCTAAAAAAATTTAATTAAATAGATTAGGGCTTAACCCATAAGTGCGATTCTCAAGTACTTAATAATTTAGCTCATGATCAAATTAAAAACTGAAATAAAATAAATAAAAGACATTATTCTCAATTAAATAAAGAAATTAGATAACCTAAATGGCTATTGTTGGAAAAATGGAATTCCTCCAGCTCTAACTTTTCCTCTGCCTTTTTGCTTTGACTTGAAAATAATGAAGCGTAAGATGTAATTCTCTGAAGTGAGTGTAAAAAGGAGGTTAAAATACCTATTTATAATAGAAAATTCTGATTGGGCTTTTTACTTAAGAATTATAAGTTAAGTGGTAAAAAACCCAAGTCCATCTTAAGAATCCCGTAACTGATGTACATTTGCTGGTAAAATGGTCGTAACTTTTGCGTCTTATATCTAAATCACCTAATTCTAGTCCTCAAATCTTCCTAACTCAAAGGTGCAAGTTCTGAAGTTGCTCAAAAACAACAATTAGTAACAGATTTACCGATTTTCATCACTTTTAGTCAACTCTTTGGAAATTATTTTCTTGCTTTTGACTCCTCCACTTCATCTAAGACTTTAATTCTCACTTCTCCTCCTTGCCTTGGTGCTCCATAGCATCCATGAACCTAAGAACTTTATACTAAAAACAAACACATTAACGTGCAAAAGCTCTAAAAATGAAATATCGTAATTTGAAGGGGAGAAAATGCAATATAACTAAATAAGCATAAAAGTCTATCAAATAAGTCTAATATTCACCTAAAATGATGTCTCATAAGGGCATTTATTTAGAAAAAAATGGGAGACATCACCAGGAGAACAAGACATTGTTGTCTTCTAGTGTCTTGTGTAGTTGGGTTCTTTGTTCTATAGTAAGGATCTCAGAGAACCTCACTCAGTGATCGGCCAATTCTAGTGGCACTACTAGTAACAGCTCCGTCAGTGCATCTCGATCCTCGTAGCCTTTTTTGGTGTCACTGATCGTGAAACTCAAACGTGGGCTTGATTTTACCATAGTGGTATCTCAATGGGTGAAGAATTTTTCATTTCCACTAACAGCGCCAAAATAATATGATAGATTTTAATAGTTAAATTTTTGTTGGAAAGAAGGATTTATAGTAAAGTTGAAGTGTTTAGACGAAGGAATAAATTGCGAGTATTGACTTAATCAAAGAGATAAGCAATATAAATTAGAGAAAAATAAACTTTATTAATGATATGGCTTGAAATTTTTGAGTAATTACGTGCTTTATTACAAAGATTGTGTACATATATATAACAATCCTCCTAGACCATTTTTGTCTACCACGATCCAATATATTATCTTCACATCCTTGAAACGGATTTACTACTCTTTTGGATTGCACATTAGGTTGGTGGGCATGCCTCTTGATTATAGGGAACATGTTTAATTGTCATGGAGGAAGTCGTGACTTGATCCCCTTAATTCCTTCTAGTGGAGTAGAGATGCTATGTGGTGGTCCTTTGTGTGTTCTAAAATAAATGCAAATGCTAATCGAACCACAACCGCAAGTGTACGGTTGTCCCAAGTAGTAATAAGGATAATACAGATTCGTTCCAAGGACGGAATGGTTGATCACAATGTCTAACAAATAGTGATTGATGCACTTATGAAAATAAAAGATAATAAAATGTTTGTTTGGTTTTCGTTTATTAAAACTACTCAATGAAAGACAAATTATAAATGCAAGTAAAAGCTAAGACGCAAGTAAAATGAGTGAAAACGCAATATGAGATGTAGTACTTGAGAACGCAAGGATCCTCCCAATCTTATTTCCTAACTTATGTTGTTTAAGGGCTAAATTGGTCAATTACAGTGGTCGGGATTCTAAATTCCTTATACCCCCGTCAGGGTGGACTATAAGGCAATCCTAAAGTGTCACTAGTCCCGTCAGGGTAAATATGATCCACCGTTGGATGTTTAAGTTTTATTACCTCATTGGCCCTAGAATTAGCTAAGTTCGTCAGAATCAATAGCTTTTATCGTAGATTGAATAATTAATTCTATACCTAAACCCTCCGCCAGGATGATCCACACGCCACATATGTGGAATAGCCTAGATACTAATACCTGTTCTTAGTTCGCGACTCTAAAAACAGTAAATAATCACAAATTATCGAAAAGAGTAATAGACCCAATCTAATTTAATTTAACTGAAATCCAAATTCAACATTCGTTATTTCATAAAATTAGGATTCACCCATTGTTTGTTCTCAAGCACTATGAAAAGTTTAGCTCATATTAAATGGAAAAACTAAATTAAAAGAAATGGAATTCATATTGTTTACAAAATTAAAATATAAAAAGAACCTAATTTCCGGAATCGGAATGACTACGAACGGAGCTATAGACCCACTCCAGCTCTTGTAGCTTCTTCTTTCTTCCTTCTGTTGCTTCTCTCTGGAGTTTAATCTTGTGGAATGTGAATTATATGAAAAATAGAAGTCCAGACCTCCTTTTATAAGCATAAAAACGGATTAGGGCTTGGACCAGAAAATAAAATACTAATTAAATGTCCAAGCCCAAATTCTGAGCCCAAAATCCCGTAACTGCTGATACACCTTCACTAAAAATGTTTTTCCCGATGCGTTATGACTCCGATTGACCTCATTCCAGTTACTAAAGTTCCGTAACTCGATAAGGAATGATTTCTCTTCAAAGGTCAGCGGCTAAATCATCGCTTAAGCACCTCGAAATCAGAAATCTATGGCCCGTAATTTATCTTCAAGTCTTGACTCTAATTCACGATCTTTGACTTTCTACTCGGATTCCTCTCCTAGCTAACATCTAAAACCTGTAAACTTTACACTAAAAATACCAATATTACGTGCAAAAGTTTAATAAAGTAAAAATGCTAGAAATAAAAAGGGAATTCCGGATTATTGCATATTTAGTCCAAAAGTCTATCAAATTAATTAAATAAACACCAAAAATGATGTCTCCCAAGGGTCGAAAATAAGAACAATTAGGGAGACATCAAGACCCCCAACTCAAACCTTTGTCGTCCCGACAAAGTAAAACAAAACAAAGGGGTAGAAGTAAACGTATAAACAAGTAGAAGCTAGCAAATAAACCCTAAAGCAATTCTCAAGATAAATCTCATATAGCAAATTTTAAAAACTAATATACACATACACCTAGAATGCAACATCAAACATAAATAATCTCAATCATAAAATTAAAGTTGCAATGCTTGAAGGTTACACTTGTACTCATCTCGGTATGATGGCTATAGGGTGGTCATTAATCCTAAATCGCTTTGAACGCTCCACCTAGTACATTCCCTATTAACAGAATAATAAATTCACTATGCACTTAGGAATCACGAGGTCTTTACGGTTATAATATTGGCTCAAGGACGGGTGTGGATGTATATTTGGTAAATTTGAAGTGAGCTTTTGGCTCTCTCCTCACTTACCATCAACAGTGTCCTCGAGCTTGAGTTAACGCTCAAAAATTGTTCTCACTCACCCATATACGCAACAATTTAGCGTCCCATGTCTACCCACTATAAACAAGATGATTTTCAGAAGATTCCACTTTGCCGGATGTTTTATTCATTCATATTTTTCTTTTTCTTTTCTCTTTTTCTTCTTTTTTTTTTGTACAGAAGCAAACCGGGTTCCCGGTTTTGATGAATCCGGGTTCCCGGATCCTACTGTATGAATTTTCAACTTTTATCATTTTTTTCTTTCTTTTTCATTTTTCTTCATTCCCGGCAAGGGTTACAAGTATATATCATCTGCAATTGTGCTACAATACAAAGCACATCAATCCCAACCCATTAAATTCCCCATATGTGGTCCCACCACCCCAAACTCAAGCTCGAGACATGTCTCAGGATTGTGATTCAAGTGCGGGTCATATGGTCATGCCTAATAATCTAAGGGATAATGGCTTATATCGTGGCTACAAAGAAAAGGCTAAAGGCTCAAAGTGGGCTAAGACGGATAATAATTAATACAAGGGATAGAAGGCTAAAAAGGCACAAATGGCTAACAAAGAACTGCCCCTATCATTTTCCTAAGTACATAGCTTGTCTTTAGTTCATATCTAGGTGGGTTCTCTACTAATTAGGATTTCACGTTCTACACACCAAACATATTCCTTGAGTACAAGCTTACTTCATTTGCATTGTTCATTAATTTTTCATATTAATTACCTATGTTTGCATGCAATTCTAAATGCGTTTTATATCAATCCCTAAATTCCACTATTTACTATCATAGATTTATCAAAAGTATGCTTAAAGGGATATTTAAAAATTTCTACAGTCAAACGCAACTCCGAAAATTCTTTTATTGAAAGCAAATAAAGCAAATAACACATAAAAACTGGGATGAGGCAACGAACCCCACCCCAAACTCAAAAATGAGTCGTGTCCCCACGACTCGAAAAGACTCAATAAAGCTTTTAAACTAATCTACACTAAGAGGAAAGTTTAGAAAACGTATCTTAACCAGCGCGAGGCTGGTTATCGGTGTTGCGTTCTGGACCTTTATCTCGCGTAACAGCATCATAAATCGCGTTTTGAAGTGTATTTACGCCTAGTATCAAATTTCGCAGTAGGTCCAATTCTCTTGTAACGTTTCCCAAGGTAGCAATCATCTTCTTCTGATTCTCTTCCAACACCTGAATCTTGGACTCCAACTCAGGAACAGTCTTCGCTTTCTTCGATTGAGGAGTTCTAGGACTTTTGGTAGCTCGTGTTGCCTCTTCATGGATATTCTTGATCGTGCTCAAAGCTATACTCACACCAACTGAAACAGTATCAATATCTGCGTTCTTACGCGGAATCTTTGCGTCTAGACACAACTGAGTAATAGTACAAGGAAACTTCAGATTTTGTTGTTTCATTGGTGATTTCGCGGACTCCATGATTGTATCATAAATGATCTTAGCAGCATCAAATGGTTTCTCCTCCAAAATACACTTAATAACAGATACGTGCTCTTTCTTCAACTCGGAAGTGTGTTTAATACCAAAGAAAGTGGGTATTACGAAACGAGACCAAACCTTAGCACGAGGTGTCAAATTACTGCTGTAAAACAGTCCAGGATATCTTTCTCTTTCAGGAATTGGGCTAGTCCCATTAACAAGCACGGTCCCCCAAAGGGATTCAAAATCGAAAGAATGGTCATTAAGAGTTTCTTGGAAAGGGCATATTCCAGAAAAGTTGGGTAATTTTAAGGATTTCCGAATACGTTCAATAGAGAAAGGAACTACCTTTTTGCGGATATCAATGGCATCGCGGGAGGTAGCTAAACCTTCATAAAATTCTCGCACAAAAGTAGGAATAAACTCGAGCTTCCTTTCTTGTAATTCTTTCCAACCAAACTTAGCACATGTCACAACATATTCCTTGTATTCACTGCTCATAATACCCTTAGGAAAATTTGTCTCCTCACCAAACTTCAAAAATTCAATTCTTTCACGAAGCTGAGTATTCCAACAAGTATACACCCTCTTAGGCTTGTGGGCCCACATCTTCATACGCGGAGGTTTCCGTTGAACTGGTACTTCCGGAATCTCTTGTTCAGTTTCCTTCTCAATGTTCTTCGCAATTTCCTCTTCTGGTTCCTTCTCACTTTCAATCTCATCAATTAATCTTCTCTTCTGACCTGTGATTTCTTTTCTGTTAGAATCAAGCTTAACTTCGTCAATTTTTCGTTTAGGACGCGAATCAGGAATCTCAATAGCTTGTTCTTGAGAACCACCAATGGTGGTTTTTCTTCTAGGAGCAGTTCTTCGAAAATCACCGGTTCTGTTAGTCATCTATTTTCACCCCAAACTCAAAACTTCAAATAATGAAAAACTTAGAGAAAAAGTTTAGAATTTTGATGTTTTGAGGCTAAGGAATTGAAGAACTAGGGTGAATATGAGATGGGTCTTGTTTAATTTGGATGGGAGAAGAAAGAATTGGGTTGTAATTTAAGGATTTGATGAAGAAGAATCTTGGGAAAAACTAAGGATTTGATGTTATTTTGGAGAGGAGGTGAGTTGATTTTGTGTTTTTGTGGTGAAAGAGGGTAGGATTTCATGTTATATAGTGTTTGGTTGATGATTTTCGGAGGTGGGGAGGCGATTGGTGCGTTTTAGGTAAAAACTCTGCAGAAGAGGCTAAGGAAACTAGGTTAAAGCCCCAAAAACCGACATCACAGCTTCAAAACCGGGTTCCCGGTTCCGCGTCGCTGTGACGGCGCGGAAAATTAACTTAAAGACTTTTTTTTTTTTCAAAACGTACCAAAACGCTGGACCCCAAGACGCTGGGTCAGAGACACTCGTCGAAACCGGGTTCCCGGTTCTGTGGAATGCGGGTACCCGGATTTTCTCGCTGGCGCGAGTCAAAACGCGCCAAAACGCTACTTCTCAAAATGCCGGGTCAGAGAAATTTGAAGTTTACAGCTCCGAAACCGGGTACCCGGTTCTGCCAAATGCGGGTTCCCGGTTTGTGTCGATGGCGCGAACCAAAACGCAAGCTACCAAAACGCTGGGTCAGAACTTTTCAAAGATTACAGCACCAAAACCGGGTTCCCGGTTTGGGCAAACCGGGTTCCCGGTTCCGACGCTGTATCGTGAACCCAAAACGCCAAGTGTTGCGTGAAAATGGTTGGTACCAGCTCCAAAACCGGGTTCCCGGTTTTTGCGAAACCGGGTTCCCGGTTTCTCCTGGACATCCAACCAATTTTTCTCCTATTTTCGCTTCATCGACCCCAAACTTGACCTTTTTACCCCTGAAATCATCAAAAACAACTACCCTTCCTCATTTCTTAATAATAAACACTAAAATTACGAAAATCAAACTACTCTAAAATGCAAAAATTAAAAACTCAGCTAATATACAATGAATTGGCTTTTGTTTAACGTCGTTAAGCTTGACGGGTTACCTCACGCTCTTAAGGAGTTTCGAGGAGATACATGACCTCCCCGGGATGTGGATCTTCCGAACGATTGGTATCTTCACCTCCATGGTATATCTTTAATCTGTGACCGTTAACCATAAAGGTGCGGTTCTCTAGCGGATGTTCTATTTCTATCGCCCCATGAGGTGTAACTTTGGTCACAATGTATGGACCTGACCACTTAGATCTTAACTTACCCGGATAATTGCTGAACTTTGAGTTATAATTCAATACTCTTTGCCCCACTTCAAAGTTCTTTGGACGAATCTGATTTTCATGCCATTTCTTTGTGTTTTCTTTGTAAAGTTTGGCATTTTCATAAGCATGCAATCGGAATTCATCAAGTTCATTAAGCTTCATCATACTATTCTTTCCGGCTAAGATAGGATCTAAGTTCAACTGCGCAATTGCCCAATAGGCACCCATTTCAAGCTCTAAAGGTAAGTGACAAGCCTTACAATACACCATACGATAGGGAGATGCACCAACTAATGTCTTAAACGCAGTACGATAGGCCCACAACGCATCATCTAACTTCATTGACCAATCTTTTCTTGTAGGACCATCGGTTTTCTCTAGGATTGACTTGACTTCACGGTTCGAAACTTCAGCTTGACCATTGGATTGTGGATGGTATGCAGTAGATACACGGTGTCTAACTCCATATTTCTCTAGAACAGTCTTCAGATATTTATTAACGAAATGAGATCCTCCATCGCTAATAATCACTCTAGGTGTGCCATGTCTAGTGAAAATATATGATTTCAAGAACTTGATCACCACTCGTGAATCATTGGTAGGTAAAGCCACCGCTTCTACCCACTTAGACACATAATCAACAGCTAACAAGATGTAGAGGTTACCATTAGAAGGAACGAAAGGACCCATAAAGTCTATGCCCCACACATCGAATATCTCAACCTCTAACACATTATTACGCGGCATCTCATCCCTCTTAAATATGTTTCCGGTAAACTGGCATCTCATACATTTCTTAACATATTCATGACAATCTTTAATAAGAGAAGGCCAGTAAAAACCTGATTGAAATACCTTCGCAGCAGTTCTATCTCCTTTGAAATGTCCTCCATATAGTGGATCATGGCATCCAGCTATAATGGCTTGAGTCTCTTCCCTTGCTACACATCTTCGTATCATTTGGTCAGCACAAACTTTATAGAGGAACGGATCCTCCCAAAAGAACTGTCTAGCACGATGAGCTAACCTCTTTCTTTCTTGATAAGTAGAACCTTCAGGAAAAACACCACTCACCACTAAATTCGCAATATCTGCATACCACAGAGCCTCATAATCTCGAACAACGAATAAACTCTCATCAGGAAACTCTTCTCTAACTGCTTCATTACCACTATTCATCTCTGAACCCTCTAAACGCGATAGATGATCTGCAACCTGATTCTCACAACCCTTTCTATCTTTGATCTCTAAATCAAACTCTTTAAGCAATAAAACCCATCTGATTAACCTTGGTTTCGCATCTTTCTTCTCCATAAGAAATCTGATCGCGGAATGATCTGTATAAACAATAACTTTCGCTCCAAGAAGATAAGAGCGAAATTTATCAAACGAATAGACAACTGCTAGCAACTCCTTTTCTGTAACTGTGTAATTAATCTGAGCACCACTGAAACTTTTACTAGCATAGTAAATCGAATGAAAAACCTTCTCTTTTCTCTGTCCCAATACAGCTCCCATACATAAATCACTCGCATCACACATAACCTCAAACGGTAAATTCCAATCTGGAGGTAACACTATAGGAGCAGAAATAAGCTTTTCTTTAATTGCTTGGAAGGCCGCTAAACAAGCTTCATCAAAAAGGAATTTGCAATCCTTTTCAAGTAAGTTGCATAACGGTTTAGCAATCTTGGAAAAATCCTTAATAAAACGCCTATAAAAGCCAGCATGGCCAAGAAAACTCCTTACCCCTTTAACAGAAACAGGAGGGGGAAGAGTTTTAATTACCTCTATCTTTGCTCTATCAACCTCTAAACCAGCACTTGAAACTTTGTGACCCAGAACAATACCTTCGCGAACCATGAAATGACACTTCTCCCAGTTGAGCACCAACTCTGTTTCCTTGCATCTCACCAACACTTTCTCCAAGTTATCTAAACATATATCAAAATCATCACCAAACACGGAGAAATCATCCATAAACACTTCAAGGAAATTATCTATCATGTCCCAGAAGATGGCCATCATACACCTTTGAAAAGTAGCGGGAGCGTTACACAACCCAAATGGCATTCCGCGGTATGCAAAAGTACCAAATGGGCATGTAAAGGTAGTCTTATGTTGATCTTCTGGAGCCACGTAAATCTGATTGTACCCGGAGTAACCATCCAAGAAGCAATAGTACTCTCTGCTGGCTAATTTATCTAACATTTGATCGATGAAGGGCAAAGGGAAATGATCTTTTCTGGTGGCCTTGTTCAGCTTTCTGTAATCCATGCAAACTCTCCATCCAACTACCGTTCTTGAAGGAATCGCTTCATTTTTATCATTAAGAACTGTTGTCATTCCTCCTTTCTTCGGTACACACTGAACCAGACTCACCCATTCACTACTCGAGATGGGATAAATAATCCCCGCATCTAAAAGCTTGATCACCTCTTTCTTCACCACATCCTTCATCACGGGCATCAATATCCTTTGACCTTCAACTGAGCGTGCGTTGGTATCTTCAAGTATAATTTCGTGTTGACAATAGGATGGACTAATGCCTTTGATGTCAGCAATTGTCCAACCTATTGCTTCTTTGTTGGCTCTCAACACACGCAACAGTTTATCTTCTTGAGGACCTGTTAAATTAGCTGAAACAATAACAGGTAAAGTTTCATTAGTACCCAAATATGCATACCTCAAGTGTGAAGGCAATGGTTTTTCTTCCAATTCCGGAGGAGATTCAATTGAAGGCTTCTTTTTAGGAATAATCTTCCCCGGTTCTCTCACAGGTTCATAGGCAAGACGCCTATACTTCGGATTTTCAGAATTGAGAGCTGCCACTGTTTCGGTAAGCTCCTCCATCATCTCAGGTGAATCTAATGTCAAAGCAGCCTGCAAGATATCATCAAAATTTAAACAATTAAATACCTCTTGCGATGCTTGCTCTACTACATCCATTCTGAAGCAATCTTTTTCCTGAGAATCTGGGAATTTCATAGCTCGAAATACATTGAATTTCACTTCCTCATCTTGTATCCTCATCGTTAATTCGCCATTCTCTACATCGATCAATGTTCTCCCTGTAGCTAGGAATGGTCTACCCAAAATAATGGGGACATTTCTATCTGCATTGTACTCAAGTATTACGAAATCAACATGAAATATAAGTGTACCTGCCTTAACAAGGACATCCTCAATACGGCCTTCAGGATGAGCAAGAGACATGTCCGCCATTTGCAAGACCATAGAAGTGGGTCTTGCGTTTCCAATTTTAAGCTTATCAAAGATTGACTTGGGCATCAAATTGATGCTTGCCCCCAAATCACATAACTCCTTTCCTTTCCATTCTTCTCCAATCGATATCGGGATCGTGAAACTCCCCGGATCAACTAGCTTCGGAGGTAATTTACTCTGACAAATCGCACTACACTCTTCAGGAAGGCAAATCATCTCATTATCACAATAAGGCCTTTTGTTAGTGAGGGCCCTCTTCAAAAACTTCGTATACTTAGGAATGTCTCAAATCGCCTCAAGTAGCGGAATATTAATACTTAAACCCTTCACTCTATTAAATAATTTCTGAAAATCACCCAAATCACCCTTTTTCTGAACTCGAGATGGAAACGGTGGTGGAGGGCGATTAATCACCATATCATCTTTCTTTTTCGGAACTTCTCTTGGCCTCACTATTTCTTCAACCTCACTATCTTTTTCATTCTCTTTCTCTTTCTCAACCACTTCCTTTTCTCTTCTTGGAACGTCTTTCTCTTTCATAACAGGAAAAGGAGGTGGAGGGAGGTTCTTACCACTTCTTAATGTAACAGCCTTGCAATCTTCACGTTGTATTGGATTTTCTGTATCGCTAGGAAGTTTCCCTTGTGGACGCTGATTCAGCTGTTTATTAATTTGACTTAGCTGATTCTGGAAAATCTTCATATTTGCTTCGGCTGCATTTTGACGTTCCATAGCTTGTGTCTGAAGAGCAATTAGATTTTCAACCGTCTTTTGAAGGGTAACTACTCCTTCTTGTGGATGGGCAGGTAAAGCTTTCTGGTTTAAATTCTCATCGTAAGTATTCTGAGGAGCTTGCCTTTGTACATAATTGTTTTGATTCTGTCCTCCTTGATAATTGTTGTGTGGTCTTGGATTATAGCTGTTACCTTGGGGACGCGGCTGATACGCGTAAGTAGGATTGGCAGCCCCATTAGGATTTGAGTATTGAAACCCAGGATGGTTTCTGTTAGGCTGATATCCATTACCACTTGAATTGAAATTACCTCTATTGGACATAAACATCACTGATTCTTTGTTATTCGGACAATTTTCCTCATCATGATCATCTACTCTGCAAATCGAACACATATAAACCTCTTGTGCAGCATGCACAGCTACCTTCTTACCCGAAAATCCTTCTTTTAAAGCTAAAGTAAGCTGCTTCAATTGTTGCTCTATCGTATTCTGAATCTTATTTTCAAGCGTAGCAAATTTTTCTTCCATATCAACATTATTTACTCCCTTAACTGGTGTTCTAACTGAATTCCACCCAACTTCATTCTTGACTGTTCTCTCTAAAATAATTTTAGCATGAGCGGGTTGAACTTGAAGAAAACCTGCACCACATAGCGTATCCAACTTCTCTCTTGAAGTCCCATCAAGGCCTCTATAAAAGATCTTAAGCTGTTGTTGTTCAGAAAAGCCATGAGTGGGAACTTTACGTAAACACATCTGAAATCTTGTCCAACTCTTACCCACAGTTTCATCATATTCTTGACGGAAATGCGTCAATTCTAACTCAGCATCTAATCGCATATTACTTGGGTAATACCTGTCAAAGAAAGCAGCCTCTAATTGGTCCCAATTAGTAATCTTCGTAGGATCTTGCGTATCATGCCATTCACTCGCTCCATCAATAACAAAGAATTTAAAAGCAGCAAAATACATCTGTTCTCTTGAAACCCCTTGTGTGATATAAGAATCACATATCTGTTTGAATTTCTGTACTGCTCTAAGAGGATCTTCTGATGGTCTTCCGCGAAAATTTCCAAAGTTTTGGAATTGAGCTAGCATACCCGAATCTGGACGGAATCTCGGAACATTAATATCTGGAGCACCTACTCCTATAGCAGGAGCACGGAATGGAACTTCTGGAGGACCATTAGTAAACCACGGATCTTCATTCATTACTATCTGGACTTGAGGATTAGGATTCACTGGTGGAACTGGAGGAATAACGTCTGGAGCTAAAGGTTGGCCATTTGCATCTAGCTGGCCTTGTCCATTATTCTGTTGACCTTGAAGATTGATATTCTCCATTCTGTTACTTAACTCTTCTACTTCTAGAACTTCTCGTTCTCTTCTTCTTTTGTTCGCAAGTCTGATCAACGATTCTGGATTACTAAGGATCGGAGGTGTTGGCTCTAGATCCTTGAATAGCCTTCTTCGCATACACCAAACCTAAAAACCTGAAAAAGCTAACAAACAAAAAGCGTAAAACTGATAAAATAAAATAAATGCACTATCACTAAAGGATAAACACCGTGGTCACACGCTACCGTCCCCGGCAGCGGCGCCAAAAACTTGGTGGTCCTTTGTGTGTTCTAAAAATAAATGCAAATGCTAATCGAACCACAACCGCAAGTGTACGGTTGTCCCAAGTAGTAATAAGGATAATACAGATTCGTTCCAAGGACGGAATGGTTGATCACAATGTCTAACAAATAGTGATTGATGCACTTATGAAAATAAAAGATAATAAAATGTTTGTTTGGTTTTCGTTCATTAAAACTACTCAATGAAAGACAAATTATAAATGCAAGTAAAAGCTAAGACGCAAGTAAAATGAGTGAAAACGCAATATGAGATGTAGTACTTGAGAACGCAAGGATCCTCCCAATCTTATTTCCTAACTTATGTTGTTTAAGGGCTAAATTGGTCAATTACAATGGTCGGGATTCTAAATTCCTTATACCCCCGTCAGGGTGGACTATAAGGCAATCCTAAAGTGTCACTAGTCCCGTCAGGGTAAATATGATCCACCGTTGGATGTTTAAGTTTTATTACCTCATTGGCCCTAGAATTAGCTAAGTTCGTCAGAATCAATAGCTTTTATCCTAGATTGAATAATTAATTCTATACCTAAACCCTCCGTCAGGATGATCCACACGCCACATATGTGGAATAGCCTAGATACTAATACCTGTTCTTAGTTCGCGACTCTAAAAACAGTAAATAATCACAAATTATCGAAAAGAGTAATAGACCCAATCTAATTTAATTTAACTGAACCCCAAATTCAACATTCGTTATTTCATAAAATTAGGATTCACCCATTGTTTGTTCTCAAGCACTATGAAAAGTTTAGCTCATATTAAATGGAAAAACTAAATTAAAAGAAATGGAATTCATATTGTTTACAAAATTAAATTATAAAAAGAACCTAATTTCCGGAATTGGAATGACTACGAACGGAGCTATAGACCCACTCCAGCTCTTGTAGCTTCTTCTTTCTTCCTTCTGTTGTTTCTCTCTGGAGTTTAATCTTGTGGAATGTGAATTGTATGAAAAATAGAAGTCCAGACCTCCTTTTATAAGCATAAAAACGGATTAGGGCTTGGACCAGAAAATAAAATACTAATTAAATGTCCAAACCCAAATTCTGAGCCCAAATCCCGTAACTGCTAATACACCTTCACTAAAACGGCTTTTCCCGATGCGTTATGACTCCGATTGACCTCATTCCAGTTGCTAAAGTTCCGTAACTCGATAAGGAATGATTTCTCTTCAAAGATCAGCGGCTAAATCATCGCTTAAGCACCTCGAAATCAGCAATCTATGGCCCAGGATTTATCTTCAAGTCTTGACTCTAATTCACGATCTTTGACTTTCTCCTCGGATTCCTCTCCTAGCTAACATCTAAAACCTGTAAACTTTACACTAAAAATACCAATATTACGCGCAAAAGTTTAATAAAGTAAAAATGCTAGAAATAAAAAGGGAATTCCGGATTATTGCATATTTAGTCCAAAAGTCTATCAAATTAATTAAATAAACACCAAAGATGATGTCTCCCAAGGGTCGAAAATAAGAACAATTAGGGAGACATCACTATGCCCAATGTTGCCCAAATTAAACTACCTTCCTGACTCCTCAAGTTACTAATCTAATAGACTTTCTACGAGCTACTTCTTTATCCTTATAGGAGGTCTAGTTGGTGTTTTCGCCCTATCAGTAGCCGAGCTTAAATTATAGCTTGAATTTAAACTTGTTTACAAACAAATATCTTTAAATGAGATTTTTCTCGAGTTGAACTCGAGATGCTCCTTTACGGGCTTTATTCAATTACAGAACTAGATATTGTATTAAACATTTGGATCTAATATAAATATATGTTTTATAAATTATTCAAGATTTTTTAAGCAAAAATATTGGGTGATGGCAAGAGATGGAGGCCAGAGTTGCATATTGGTAATAACCATATATATTGTGTCTAATTTGTTGTGAGTATTATATCGGCGTGACACATCTTTTTTTTTTTTTTTTTTTTGGACATTAGGAGGTGCCTTGGCACCGAATCATAAACTAAGACTATCAACCTATTCCTAATTTGCCAAACCTAGAGGACAAGTCGAAAAAACTAAGTGAATTTCGACGAAAAAATGTTGCCCCGTGTCTAGCTTCCTTTGCAAGCTTGTCCGCCTTGCTGTTGAGCTTCCTATTGATGTGGTGGAACGTGATCTGCCCGAGCTCCTCAGCATTGTGGATAATCTTACGCAGGATGGGTTGGATATTCCAACGTGCTGCTGACACCTGCTTCGTACCTTGAATAACCTCAAGGTTATCTGAGTAGATTACGATTTTTTTCCTTGGAAAATTTGCGCCTAATTGCGTAGCTTTAAGAACCGCGTTTGCTTCACCTTCCAAGGCAGAATTACAATCAAGGTTGTAGCTATGTTCAAAAGATGTATTACTATTGTTGTTCACTCCTATTATTGCTACCCCCGTAGGTTCCCATTTGTTGTTAAACGACGCATCACAAAAGAACGACAAATCTTGGTTTTGCTCATCCCTGTTCGTGTCTGCGTTCTCTTCCCCTGTTTTCTTGAAACCTTTGTAATTTTCTGTTGTCCAGTTAATTCCGTGAATTTCTTGCGTTAATCTTTTTGATGCAATATTGATTCATGTGCCACATACTGTTACCCCCTCGTGTATAGCTTTCATTTTTGCTTTCCAAATGTTCCACAGGTTAATCATAATAAAGTCTCGTACTACATTTTCTTCCCATCCTCCCTTCGAAAAACTTTGAATGATCTTCAGGAACCAATTCTCTATATTTCCCTCCCAAGTGTCTTGGATTTTTATTTGAAGGATTGATCCAGCCCAGATGTCTTTACACATGTTGCAGTGGAGGAGTAGATGCTCTACATCTTCAGTACTATGGTTACACCATAAACAGTTTGAAGCATCCGCACATTTCCTTTTATATAAATTGTCTCTAGTCGGTATTGCATTGTTTACTAATCTCCACATAAATAACTTGATTTTTTTTGGGATGTTGGAGCTCCATATCACTTTCCAGATTGGTGAGTCTTGCATTGCCTTAGTTCCCATTGTTGTTGCCTTGTTCATAATTTGCTCTTCTGTTATAACCTTATATCCCGTCTTTGTATTGAAATTGCCGTCTTTTGAGAATGGCCAGATTAGTCTATCTTTAGTATCTATTTCTTTAATCTTTGTTTTCTTTATAAGATGTATGATAGGTTCAGGAAAAATGTCATCCAATTTCTCAAAGTCCCATTCATCCTTGTTGTCCTTCATTAGTTCGTTGACCTTTGTGATAGTAGTTCCTTCTGGTTTTTCTAGTTTCCATTCGGTATCTATCCATTTTTCATCCCATATATTCGTATCTTTGCCATCTCCTATCATTTTTATTCCATATTTCTTGATAAAGTCTCTACCCTCTATAATACTTGCCCAGCTCCATGTCCTACTTTGTCTGAGTTTACAATTCATTAAGTTAGATTTATTAAAATAAATACCTTTGAGCAATCTCGTTGCTAAGTTATTAGGGCTGTTCATTAATCTCCAAGCTTGAGCTGCTAGTAGAACAGTGTTCATTTTTTTGAAGTCTTTGAATCCCAATCCACCTATTAATTTGCTTACTGCGATCTTTTCCCAAGCGACCCAATGTATCCTGTTTCTTTCACCTGAACTCCACCAAAAATTAGAAATGGCCGAGACAAGTTTATTACAAAAACTAATTGGAAAAGAGAAAATAGACATGTAGTAATTCGGTATGGCTTGAAGAATAGCTTTAATAAGTACTTCTTTGCCGCCTTCTGAAAGTAATTTCGCCTTCCACCCTTCCGTGTTTTTGAATACCTTTTTTGCTATCCAATCCAGGGATTCTACCTTTGATCTTTTGTGGCATAGTGGAATCCCTAGATAGTATCCTAGATCCTCTGTTTCTGTGATATCCATTTTTGTAGTTATCTCATTCTTTATATCCTCCGGTGTTTCTTTGCTGAAAAGAACGGCTGATTTATGTAAATTGATTTGCTGTCCTGACCCCATACAATAGATATCCAAGCATTCCTTAAAATGTTCAATATTCATGTCATCCAATTCTAGAAAAAAAAAGAGAATCGTCTGCAAATAGAAGGTGAGAAATCTTCGGGCAGTTTCTATTGATTTTTATACCTTTGATCAAATTATTATCTATATAATGGTCGATAATGCTAATAAGGGATTCCGTCATTATAGAAAAAAGAAAAGGTGAGAGGGGGTCACCTTGTCTGAGACCCCTACCTGGTTTAAAGTTTTCGAGTCTTTCTCCATTCAAATTTATATTAAACGAAACGGATGTGATACAATTTCTTATCCAGTTAATCCAGGTTTCACAAAAGCCCAGTTTATCCAGAACTTTAAAAAGGAAATTCCATCTTACCTGATCGTACGCCTTTGCCATATCAATTTTTATTGCTGCCATATGTTTTTTGTTCTTCCGTTTCCTGCTCATAAAAAATGATATCTCCTGCGCTATGATAATATTATCTTGAATAGCCCTACCTTTGATGAAAGCCGATTGCGTAGGTGAAATTATATTATTCATAATTTCCCTTAAACGGTTAGAGAGAATTTTAGTAATAATTTTATAAATGAAATTGACACAAGATATCGGTCTAAAGTCTCCTAGATTCTCTTGTGTAGTTCCTTTCGGGATTAAAGTGATAAGTGTGTCATTAATCGTTTCCATAGAACAATTATTATCAAAAAAATCTTCTATAATTTTTAAAACATCCATCTTAATGATATCCCAGAACTCTTTATAAAACTTACCGTTAAGTCCATCTGGTCCCGGTGCTTTTGAGGCTGATAATTCTGTTACAACTCTTTCTATTTCTTCCATGGTAGGCTTCTTTGTCAGTTCTTCGTTCATATTGTCGGTTACTCGTGGTTTAATATATTCTATCGCTTTCTGCATATTTTCATCTGTGCCACTGTTTTCTTTAAAAAGGTTTTTATAGAAATTTTGAAAACAACTTTTAATATTTTCAGAATCATCAGTCCATTCACCATCCTTATTCTTAATCCTTGTGATTCGATTCTGTTTTCTACGCTTAATAGTTGCTAAGTGAAAAAATTTCGTATTTTTATCTCCATAGACTAACCAATTCTGCCTAGCTCTATCACACCAATATTTTTCTTCTTTGTCATATTCTATTTTTATTTGCTCTTTAATATCATTCTCTTCTTTAGTGGTATCTCTATCATTATTAGCGCTATTTATTTTAATAAGTCTATTTTGTAGGTTTTTAATAGCTTTTTCATGATTTCTAAAGTTTTTCGAACTCCACTTAGTAAGTTCTCTTTTAGTATATTCCCTTTTCTTAATAAAGTTTGGTACGGGGATTAGGTCATGGGGAATTTTCCAACTATTATCGATGACTTCTCTACAGTTGTTATTATCTAACCACCTAGTCTCGAATTTAAAGTGTTTTATCCCTATTCTCATGTTCAAATCAAAATGGAGTATAAGGGGGGAGTGATCCGACCCTATAGCAGGAGGAATGAAGATATGAGATCTCGGGAACTTTTCCATCCATTCGTACGTTGCCATTCCTCTATCAATTCTTGTTTTGACATTCTTCTCACCTTCTATCCTGTTAGTCCAAGTAAAGAAACATCCGTTAGAATTTATTTCTGCTAAGGAGTTAGTATGTGTAAATTCTAAAAAAGCATTAATGTGGTTGATATTAGCTTGATTCTTGCTCTGTTTTTCGTTGATGTTCAATATCTCGTTAAAGTCTCCTAAAATCATCCATGGTTCGTTAATTCCTTCACTCCATCTTGTTATATCTTTCCAAATTTCTATTCTTTGATTAAAATCATTAGGGGCATGTACGAAAACCATATAATACGAAAATGACAGTTCATTAATTAAAGCAACTACAAAGAAATTACAACTAAAAACGATACTAAGTTGCACATTAGAGTGCCACAGAACCAAGAACCCCCCAGAGTGGAAAGAAACTCCAGAGGGTTCGACAAAAAAGGATTTGTTGTAACCAAAACGAGCCACCACCTCACGAGAGTCCACCTCTCGCAGCATAGTTTCACAAAACGCGACCACACTAGGACGAAATTGAGCTATCATCGAGCTAATTCTTGATAATGTTAAGGGCGCTCGAATTCCCTGAACATTCCAAAATAATGTCGTCATTTGAACTTCACGGCTTTTTTGGAGTTGCCGCCTCCATTATTTTCCTCGAAGTGTTCTTCTTTTCCTTCCTCCGTGTCTGCATATTGAAAGTTCATATCGTGATCCACCCCACCACCTTCATAATCTTTTTCAAAATAGTTCTCACTGTTTTCGAAACTCTCTTCTTTTTCTTCTTCTGGTTTAAGCTGTGGGTCATAATCATCAATCATTTTTGATACATTGTCTAGGTCCTTCTTCCCTTCTTTTACAAACATGACACTGTCCTCTCCCTCTCTCTTATTTGCTGGGATGCTAAATTTATTTTTGTTCCTCTTTGCCATGTTAGATCTTTCCCTGTACTCACAATAAAACACTAATGCTCTGTTAGTTGTTATATAGGGGAAAAAAAACCTGATGGATTGCATTGGATTGATTTCTAAACTTGGTAGTCTGTTTATTTCTTGTGATTTCTCTTTTGTATAGCTGGAATGAGTCCCTTCTTGCTTTTTTCCAAAATTTGGTCTGATAAATTCAATGATTGCAAAAGACATCTTAGGCGAAATTGCCCTGCAAGTGCCATGTTTCTTTCTTCTCTGTCCTAATAGTGATTTTTATTTCTGTAGTTTTCCTGCATTTCACATTCGATAACAATAAAGAAAAAATATTAGGGATAAAATTGTATACCTGGATCTTTGGATTTCTTATGTTCGATGGCCTTTGAAACCCTAGATGATTCTTTTTGGAGAAATAGAAAGGCCCAATAATCCAAACCCTAGGTTTAATAACAACAGCAGAGCAAACATATATAGGAGAAAGATTTCGGAGATCGATGGCGTAGGAAACCTTTGTAGCCCAAATCTGACCGGCCGATGTGAAGGTAGCTTGGGAACTCTTGCCCAAACGTGTTAGCCCAGAAATTTCAGATCGATGGTGAAGACGATGGGCCTGGATCTTTGGATTTCCTATGTTCGATGGCCTTTGAAACCCTAGCTGATATTTTTTGGAGAAATAAGGTTTGTCCCTTACTAGATGGAAGCAAGCCCTAATACTCCAAACCCTAGATTTGATAATAATAGCAGAGCAAGCATTCATGGGGAGATTTCGAAGATCGATGGCGTAGGAAACCCTTGTAGCCCAAATTTGACCGTCCGATGAGACACCCATTTCCAACGAGCAGAGAAAGTGGCTTGTGTACTTTTGCCCAAACGTGTTAGCAGAGATATTGGCTTCGAAGAGATCAAACGTCGGCTTCCGTTTTGTTTGAAGCTTCTCATAATTGATTTCGATTTCTACAACCATCCTGCAGACTAATGCTTGTTTTTTGGTTTTCCTAATCTTCCAATTAGGATTGTTCTTCCCCAAATTGAAAAAAGGGGAGCCTATTTGGAACCCTAGCATACCATCTGATGAAACCCCCATCCCAAGATGAGGTGAAGGAGAAGCGTGTGACAAACCCACTCAAGAAATCGACACCCTAAGGTGATGATTATCAAGAGAAGATCGAAGATGTTCGGCAAGAAATCGTACCCTAGAAGTAGAGAGAGGAGAGAGCGTTTATTTTAGTGAGAGTGAGTACCTTGTTAAAAAAGGATATTATATAATTCACTTTATCCATGTGTTCGGCGTGACACATCAAATTTGGGGGTTTTGTAGCTAACGTCAAAATTTATTTCATAATTTAGCACTATTCGTATACTTAAAAATATGATGAGAATTTATTTTTTTTTGGACAATATGAGGTTTATTGTTGATGTCTCCTCATTTGTGATAATAAAATATACTTCTGAGACATCATTTTAGGCTTATTTATTAGTTTATAGGTTGATTTTAGCTTAGTTTAGTGCACTTTCCTATTTTGGGTCTTGATTTAGTAACATAATATTTTTTAGAGCATATTGGGTTTAATTATTTATTTAGTGTGAAGCTTTAAAGATAATTATGGAGATTAATTAGAGTCCAAGTCAAAGACTACAACTTATGGAAAGAGATTTACATAGAAATTGGAGATAAAGGTAACAAAGGCTAAAAACATGGAAAAGGAAAAGCTGCCTAAATCTGAAATTCTGCAGCACACGCCTAAAGAAGTGATGATTACTCCAAAAAATAAGCCGATTTTGGAAGATTCCTTTAATAGGGACGTAGATAATTCTCTGAGGATTCTTTTGGTATATTATGGAGCAAAAACTGACCAATAACGAAGAAGATATACCCAAAATAGTTCAGCAGTAATTATCCATACGAATTTGAGTTGGGCTTGGAGTCTATTACTTGGCCATATCTCCAAGAAACGAATTAGGTCAACCTATACACTATAAATACAGCCTCTTAACACTCTTAAATCATCCTTGGTGAAACCTTAAACCAAGAGGAAGCTTACAACACAAGAGAGAAGTCTGGAAGGAGCTGTTCATCACAATGTCTTCTTCTACCTTTAAATTTGTAATTTCTTTCTTTTCTTTCATGCACTAAATTTCTTTAGCTTGAGGTTTAGCATATATGTATGAACCCTAGTTTTGATTGACATCTATCTAATTTTGGAATTTAATGTTTTAAATTGAATTATAGTTTTTATTCTCTGTTTATGTGTTTGGATTTATATTCTGTGTTCTTGTGGATCGCGACCATATAGAATTACCATCTAGTAGTTAGGTCATCATTGACAACGGTGTTTAATTACATGTTTAGCACATAACGTCTAGTATTCGGTTTAGATCTGACAAATCAACCGAACTAGATAATCACTATGGTTTAGTTCTTGACTATTTACCAATTACAGGAAAAGTTTGCTTAGGAAGCCTTATTGACACAGGTAAATCCTATTTTAAACTACCGATAGCGAATTGGAACCGATTATTGAAATACTACATAATTCACCCTTACATGTTTAGAACGGCAAAACTAGTGGGGATTACATGCTAGTAACTCAAGCTATATTCTCATATTTCTTCTCTTTCATATTTATTTTCTGTCTTTAAATTCTTAGTTTTAATTTAGTTAATTAGAAAATCAAACAAACATCTATTTATCTTTACTTTTATTTGCATTTAGTTGTCCTAGCTTTAATTATTTACACTTGATATTTGCATAAGATTCCTCTAACCTTCGTAGTCTCTGCGGAACGAATCTTAATTATTTAACTAAAACTTGTATACGATCTGTATACTTGCTGTACCGTGTAGCTTTAGGGTGTTATTTGCACGTTATTTATATCTTATTTTATCACACCCTAGGCCCCACCAAGTTTTTGGCGCCGCTGCCGGGGACTACATCTTTAGTCCTTGTGCATTTATCTTGTGCTTTTATTTTTAGTTAGTTCTATTTTACGCTTTTGTCTTTTAGTTTTTGTTTTTCAGATTTAGATACAGATGGAGAACCCAAGGAGACTTGAGCTACCCATTGAATTTAGAGTGGAGCCACGAGGAATTCGCGCTCCAGAAATCCAAGCCGCAAAATTTAAACCTGATCCAGGGATGCTAACTCAATTTGCAACTCATGGATTATTCAGCGGTGCTGCACATCAAGATCCAATCTGATATATTCAGAAATTCGTGCAGATCTGTGATGCCTATATCTTAAAAGGAGTTACTAGGGAGCAAGTGTATTACCTGATGTTCCAGGTCTTCTTGACCGGATGTGCAAGCGATTGGTATGATACCCAATACCCTCACGTTATTCCAGATTGGGACAAGCTTCAAACAAGATTCCTAGACCGTTTCTATCCGGTTAGTAGACGTTTAAAAGATATGTTGGAGCTTGAACAGTTTATACAGGAAAACGGAGAAAGTTTGGGTGAAGCATGGTTACGATTTAAAGAAAAGAAGGCGAGATGTCCATATCATCAATCCTCGCCGGAATATTATTTAACCTTGTTTTATGGAGGCCTTAATGACAAATCAAGAGAGATAGTAGATTCGTTAGGAAACGCAGGTTTTGTGTTGCTAGATCCTGAAGAGGCTGAGTTGGGGATGGAAAGAATTCTTGAGAACCAGAGAAGTTGGCCAAAGAAACCAGAAAAAGAAAACACTTCAGAATCTCTGAAGCTTAAAGAATTGGCTAAACAACTCGAAGAACTACAAGAGAAAGCCCGAACAATTGCTCAGGTGAATACAGTACGTGCAATTCCTTCGTGTCCTGGTTGTGGATCAAGAAATCATGTGTGGGAAGGATGTATGAATAATCCAGCAGTAGCTTCCGTTACCTATCCGCAAGATAGCTATTACCCTAATGGTTATACTTATCCTCAAGAAAGCTACACTAATTATCAACAACCTCCACAGCAAAAGAGTTGGGTCAGAAAGCAAGAAATGTATCATCAACCCCAACCTAAATCTTATAATCCACCACAACCTATTCAGAAAAAGGCACCCATTGTTGAAAAAGTTTGTCAAGAACCGAAGAAAGATCCACCTAAACAATCAACGCAACTGGCAAAGAAGGAACTAATCCCAAACTTGAATTCGAGTATGGCTAAATTAATGCAAGCAGCTGAGAAAATGAGTCATAGCCAACAAAAAATTCAAGCCCAGCAGAAGATTATCAAGCAACTAGAGCATACTTTATCACAGATGGCGAGTACATTACAAAATCGGCCAAAAGGGCAACTTCCAAGTGATACTATTGCTCCTAGAGATGATTCTTGCCATGCAGATGAATTGCGAAGTGGAAAACAACTACCTCCACCAAGACCAGAAACAGAACCAGTCCTTATTCCAGAACAGATGGGGGAAGAAACAATCAAAGATACAGTTGAGGAGGTAGTTAAACCAAAGAGTGTTCAAGCCGAGACACCTGACAAGACAAGAAAACCAGTGGAACTTAATACACGCCCTCCACCACCATACCCTTCACGTGTCAGAAAGAAGGACAATGACCTGGAATTCAAGAAGTTCGTTGACATGTTGAAGAAATTGGAAGTTAATATACCTCTTGTTGAAGCTCTCAAGAGAATGCCAACCTATCTCAAATTCATGAAAGACATTCTCTCCAACAAGCGAAGTATAGAAACTGGGGAAACAATTGGATTACCTGTGGAGTGTAGTGCTATATGTCAAAGTAAGTTACCACCAAAGCTAGAAGATCCCGGAAGTTTTACAATTCCCATCGGCATTGGAGATAGTTGGACCGGGAAAGCATTATGTGATTTAGGTGCGAGCATTAATCTCATGCCTAGATCCCTGTTCGAGAAGCTTAATATTGGAGAAGTAGTACCCACATCTGTGGTATTACAAATGGCGGATCGCTCCCTTTCACGACCAATAAGTAAAATTGAAAATGTTTTAGTTAAAGCTGGCTCTTTTATTTTTCCTTGTGATTTCATTATCCTTGACTACGACGCGGATAAGAATGTCCCCATCATTTTGGGTAGACCATTCTTAGCCACGGGGCGTACACTAATTAATGTTGAGAATGGTGAGTTGATCATGAGAGTACAAGGCGAACAGATACGATTCAATGTGTTTCGGGCTATGAAGCTAACAAATTCAAAAGATTTATGTTTCAAGATAGATGTCATCGGAAAAATTGCGCAAGACGTCTTCAATGAAGCAAGCTTAGATTATGATCTTGACGAAGCCTTAGCACTTGAATCACAAGAGGAACTCGAAATTCCCCCTGAAGATGTTGCTGCATTAGGATCAAATGTACGAGAACTACTTCGAGAATCAGGTGACATTGAACCAATGAAACAACCATCTATAATATGTCCACCTGTTCTCGAAGAAAAACCGCTTCCTGATTGGTGGTCCTTTGTGTGTTCTAAAAATAATGCAAAAAGTAATCGAACCACAACCGCAAGTGTACGGTTGTCCCAAGTAATATAGTTGATAAAACAGATTCGTTCCAAGGACAGGATGGTTGATCACAATGCTTATCAAGTAATGATTGGTTGCACTTATGAAAGCAAATAAAAGTAATATGATTAATTGTTTGTTTTGTATTAATCCTAAGTATGAAAGACTAATGCGAAAATGTATATAAATAACTAAGACGCAAGTAAATAAAAGTGGTACGCAAGTATGAGCAGGCAGTACTTGAGAGACGCAAGGGCTTTCCTAACTATCATTCATTTCATACATTGTTTAAGGGACAAATTGGTAAATTTGTATTGGTCGGGACTCTATAATCTCCTTACCCCCGTCAGGGTGGACTAAGGAGCAACTCTCAAATGCTACAAACCCCGTCAGGGTGCTTATAGTCCACTCTCAAGTGTTTAAATGTAAATTACCCAATAGGCCATAGGTTTAATTACGCTCGTCAGAGTCAAATAATTTCTAACCTACATTTGTTAACTAGTTCCGTACCTAAACCCCCCGTCTAGGTGATCCAATCGCCACTAATTGGAATAGCTTAGATACTAAGTCCTATTATTAATAGATCAGGTTAACAATAGTAATTAAACACAAATTAAAGAAAAATACGAATTACCCAATTTGATTTAAATAATAAATATCCCAAATTCAAATGTATAAACCGAAATCAAATTGGGATTAACCCATTATGCGTTCTCAAGCACTAATTTAGTTTAGCTCATAATAATTGAAAAGAAAAAAACTAAAGGAATAAATAAGTTCATCATGTTTTACAGAATAAAATAGAAGAACCTAATTACGGAATTGAATTGGCTGAGAATTGGAGATATAATAGTGCCCGTTTGGGATTGATTATTTTGGAGCTAAAAGCGCTTTTTAATTAAAATTTAAATATTTGTAAAATATATTAAAAAATATTTTGACATCTAAAATCACTTTAAGTGATTATTTTAATAATAACTAATCTAGTGCTTTTCATAAAAGTGATTTTTAGAGTCTAAAATATTACTATAAATCTAAAATCACTTCAAGTGATTATTTTAAAAAGCAATCCCAAACGGACACATAGACTGTCTCCAGCTCTTGCTTCTTCTCTTCCTGCCTCTAGCTTCTTCTCTGGTGTCTGACTCTTAAGAGTATGTTGTATTATGAAAGGATGTGTGAAAATAGAAGTCTAAAGCCCTTTTATAATGTTAAAAACGGATTAGGGCTTGGACTTAAGAATAAATCAATAATTAAATGTCCAAGCCCACTTTCTAAGCCCAAAATCCCGTAACTGCTGATACACCTTCACTAAAACGGCTTTTCCCGCTTTGTTATGACTCCGATTGACCTAAATTCAGTTGCTAAAGTTCCGTAACTCGATAAGGAATGTTTTCTCTTCAAAGGTCAGCGGCTAAATCATCTCTTAAGCAACTTGAAATCAGCAATCGTTGGCCTGGAAAACAGATTTGCAGCTCTAAAATCGAATCTTTCGGGATTTATCATTAAGTCTTGACTCTATCTCCTCGGATTCCTCTTCTAGCTAACATCTAAAACCTGTAAACTTTACACTAAAAATACCAATATTACGCGCAAAAGCTTAATAAATTAAAAATGCTAGAATTAAAAGAGGAAAATCATATTATTGCATATTTAGTCCAAAAGTCTATCTAAATAGTCAAATAAACACCAAAAATGATGTCTCCTAAGGGTCGAAAATAAGAACAATTAAAGAGACATCACTGATCATCTACGCTATGCATATCTAGGTACGAACAAAACGTTGCATGTTATTATTTCTGCTAACCTTTCAGGTCCTCAAGAGGAGAAGCTACTTCATGTACTTCGCGCAAACAAAGAAGCAATCGGATGGACTATTGCCGACATCAAGGGAATAAGTCCTTCCGTTTGCAAACACAAAATCATTCTTGAGAACGAAGGTGGGCGATCTATAGAGGGACAGAGAAGTCTCATGCCAGCTATGAAAGAAGTGGTGAGGAAGGAAGTTATCAAGTTGTTAGATGCAGGAATTATCTATCCGGTTGCTAGCAGTGATTGGGTTAGTTCAGTGCAATGTGTTCCAAATAAAGGAGGTATCACTACCATCCTTAATGATCAAGGCGAAGCCATACCATCAAGACCAGTTGTAGGGTGGCGAGTATGCATGGATTACCGGAGACTGAACAAAGCTACAAAGAAAGATCACTTCCCGCTACCATTCATTGATCAGATGCTAGAAAAACTTGCAGGGAGAGAATATTATTGTTTCCTAGACGGATATTCGGGTTATAATCAGATTTGTGTGGATCCCCTCGATCAACACAAAACAACTTTTACCTGTCCGTTTGGAACTTTTGCTTATAGAAGAATGCCGTTTGGTTTATGCAATGCACCTGCCACGTTCCAGAGGTGCATGATGGCGATATTTGGGACATGATTGATAAATATTTGGAGGTTTTTATGGACGATTTTTCGGTGTTTGGAGACAGTTTTGATGATTGCTTGAACAATCTTGAGAAAGTCCTTGTGAGATGTAGAGAAAAAGATCTTGTGCTCAATTGGGAAAAATGCCACTCCATGGTTCAAGAGGGAATTGTGTTGGGACATAAAGTTTCGAAGGCAGGGATGGAGGTTGATCGTGCTAAAATTGAAGTTATCAAAACACTACCACCTCCAGTTTCTGTTAAAGGAGTGAGAAGTTTCTTGGGTCACGCAGGATTTTATCGAAGATTTATTAAAGATCTCTCCAAGATCGCCAAACCGCTTTGTTCTTTACTTGAAAAGGATACTCCTTTTAACTTTACTGAAGAATGTCTTCAAGCGTTTCTGACGATTAAGGAAAAACTAATCTCTACACTTATTTTTATACCTCCTGACTGGAAAGCTCCGTTTGAACTTATGTGCGATGCTAGTGATCACGCTATGGGTGTTGTGTTGGGACAGAGGAAAGATAAGATTTTCCACACGATTTATTATGAAAGTAAGACTTTCAACGCTGCCCAGATGAATTATACAGTGACAGAGAAAGAGATGTTGGCCGTGGTTTATGCTTTTGATAAATTTTGTTCCTATCTGATTGGGAAGAAAACTGTTGTATACACGGACCATTCAGCTATTAGGTACCTTATGGAGAAAAAGGACGCTAAGCCGCGTCTTATTAGATGGGTACTGTTGCTTCAAGAATTCGACATAGATATTCGAGACCGAAAGGGATGTGAGAATCAAGTTGCTGATCATTTATCAAGGCTCGAAGGATCTGATGCTAACAAAGAACCATTGTTGGTTAAGGAGGTATTCCCTGATGAACAACTTTTTTCTATTAAAAATGCGTTTGTGCCATGGTATACAGATCTAGTCAACCTCATTGTGAGTGGTGTTTTTCCCAAAGATATCCACCCACAACAAAGACACAGATTAAATCACCAGGCCAAGGAGTATTACTGGGATGAACCGTACCTCTGGAAGATTTGTAGTGACCAAGTGGTTAGAAGATGTGTGCATGAAGGTGAAATGGAGAAAATCATTGAAAGTTGTCATAGTTCACCTTATGGAGGTCACTTTAAAGGTGATAGAACCGCAGCTAAAATTCTGCAATCCGGATTCTATTGACCTACCATACACAAAGATTGTCATCGTTTCGTCCAGTCATGTCAAAGATGCCAGTTCACTGGTAATACATCGAAAAGAGACGCGATGCCGCTTAACAATATCCTGGAAGTTGAAATCTTTGATGTGTGGGGAATAGATTTCATGGGACCTTTCATCACTTCCCATGGAAACCTTTATATTTTGCTTGCGGTAGACTATGTAACAAAGTGGGTAGAAGCAGTGGCAACACCAAAGAACGATGCTCAAACAGTGATTAAGTTCTTAAAAACAAATATCTTTTCAACACATGGTACGCCACGTGTTCTCATCAGTGATAAAAGTACCCACTTTATTAATGCTCCTCTGAGGAACTATCTTCGTAAGTTTGGAGTGAGACACCGTGCTTCAACCGGTTATCACCCACAAACTAACGGTCAAGCCGAAATTTCCAACCGGGAAATCAAATCTATTCTTGAGAAGACCGTGAAAAAATCGAGGAACTATTGGTCTTTAAAGCTAGATGATGCTCTCTGGGCTTACAGAACAGCATTTAAAACACCAGTTGGGGCATCTCCATATCGTATGGTTTACGGCAAAGCGTGTCATCTACCGATTGAACTTGAAGCTCGAGCCTACTGGGCTATTAAAACTCTGAATCTAGACCCAGAATTGGCCGGGAAACAAAGGATGATGCAGCTGAACGAGTTGGAAGAGTTTCGTTATCTTGCCTATGAAAATTCACGCCTCTATAAAGAGAAAACAAAGCGATGGCATGATAAACGGCTCCGTCCAAAGAATTTCGAGAGAGGACAAAAAGTTTTATTATATAACTCTCGATTTTCGAACTACCCAGGAAAGCTTAAATCCCGTTGGGGAGGACCTTACATTGTTACTAAAGTCACACCTCATGGAGCGATTGAAATTGAACATCCAACCGAGCAACGGACATTCATGGTGAAATTGTTCATGATCTTCCTCCTTGGGCTCTCAAGTTACAGAACGAAATAGAAAGATTACGAGAAGATAACAGAGAACTTTGGACAGAAGTCATACAGATGGAATCACAGATACAAGATTTGACCTTGGAAAGGGATATTGATAGTTATACCGATCCTTCAGCTTCAGATGAGGAGGATGATATAATGGATCTCTATGGCCAGCCAGGTAGGTCATTCTAATTTTTCTTAATAGCTTGTATGCATTAGGTAGTTTAGTTAGTTTTAATTTTAAATTTTATTCCATTCTTGAGTCTTTTTCGAGTCGTGGGGACACGGCTCACTTTTGAGTTGGGGGTGGGGATTCGTTGTCCTCATCTTCTTTCTGTTTTTGCATAAAAATTAAAAAATTTAGGTTGAATTAAGGCATAGAATATTTTGAATGTACCTATTTGAGCATGATTTTATCAGGTTAATGATAGTAAGTAGTAGGTTTTTGAAAGATGCAACAAAATTGTTTAGATGCATGTATGAAAACAGGAGATAAAGGATAGAATAGTTAATGAGCAATGCTAAGAATTCACGTTGAGACTTAGGAATAGTTATTTGGTGTGTAGAACGGGAGGTTTAAAATTAGTTGAAAACCAACTTATCTATGAACTAATAATGAAAACGTAACGAAATCTGGTAGCTAGAAAAATGACTAAGGCAGTTCTTTCATGATTAAACACTTGAAGCCTTTATACTTTCTCACCCTTTTATTTGATTATTATTATTATTTATCCGTCTTAGCCCCTCTGAGCCTTTCTAAAGCCTTTTTATTGAAACACATTATAATCCATACCCTTAGTTGTAGGACTTATCTATATGACCCGCACTCGAATCGCAAAACCTGAGACAACTCGTTTTAGAGCTTGAGTTTGGGGTGGTGGGTTTCATAATTAGGGAACTTTGGGGATTTGGGAATTATCTTTGTGGTTTTATTGATGATGAAATCGTTATTATTGTAACCCTTTGTTGGGGTAATAGTGAATGAAAAAGAAGCTACGATCTAATTTTGTCAACAAGGGCATAAAAAGAATATATATATGAAAAAATAGTGTGATATCTCAACATAAAAAAGAGAATCATAGCTATACAAAAGAAAAAAAATTGATTTGAATGAAAATATATATTCGGACCGGCAAAGTGGATTTTATATCATCAAAGATTTTAATTGGGATTATTAGGGATGCACATCAAAAGCATCAATAAATTGGGTTGAGTGAGAACATCTTCGAGTGAAAACTCAAGCTCTATGGCGATTCGTTGATGGCTAGTGAGGAGAGAGCCAAAAGCTCACTTTTCATTATCCAAATATACCACACCCGTCCTTAAGCCAAGTTATAACCCAAGACCTTAGGATTTTCAACTACTAGATGGAGAAACAATTGAGCTATTAGGTAATAGGTAAGTGGACCATTGGATGCTGTATTTGGGACCTATGAACAACCTATAGCCATTAACCTGAACTAAGTTATCATCCTCTCCTTCTGGCATTGCGAAATTAATCTTAACTTGAATTTATGGATTGTTGATTACATGTATATTAAACATACATGTGCATTATTTCTTGAACATTACTACATGAGAATTTTTAGATATTTATGCTCTAGGATCATTCATTGTGTTCTGTTCTTATTCTCCTCCGACTTCTTCTTGTTTATTTGACTACCCTACTGTTCTTACTTTTATTGTATCGGGACGATACAACTTTGAGTTGGGGGTCTTGATGTCTCCTCATTTGTGATAATAAAATATACTTTTGAGACATCATTTTAGGCTTATTTATTATTTTATAGGTTGATTTTAGCTTAGTTTAGTGCACTTTCCTATTTTGGGTCTTGATTTAGTAACATAATATTTTTAGAGCATATTGGGTTTAATTGTTTATTTAGTGTGAAGCTTTAAAGATAATTATGGAGATTAATTAGAGTCCAAGTCAAAGACTACAACTTATGGAAAGAGATTTACATGGAAATTGGAGATAAAGGTAACAAAGGCTAAAAACATGGAAAAAGAAAAGCTGCCTAAATCTGAAATTCTGCAGCACACGCCTAAAGAAGTGATGATTACTCCAAAAAATAAGCCGATTTTGGAAGATTCCTTTCATAGGGACGTAGATAATTCTCTGAGGATTCTTTTGGTATTTTATGGAGCAAAAACCGACCAATAACGAAGAAGATATACCCAAAACAGTTCAGCAGTAATTATCCATACGAATTTGAGTTGGGCTTGGAGTCTATTACTTGGCCTTATCTCCAAGAAACGAATTAGGTCAACCTATACACTATAAATACAACCTCTTAACACTCTTAAATCATCCTTGGTGAAACCTTAAACCAAGAGGAAGCTTACAACACAAGAGAGAAGTCTGGAAGAAACTGTTCATCACAATGTCTTCTTCTACCTTTAAATTTGTAATTTCTTTCTTTTCTTTCATGCACTAAATTTCTTTAGCTTGAGTTTTAGCATATATGTATGAACCCTAGTTTTGATTGACATCTATCTAATTTGGGAATTTAATGTTTTAAATTGAATTATAGTTTTTATTCTCTGTTTATGTGTTTGGAATTATATTCTGTGTTCTTGTGGATCGCGACCATATAGAATTACAATCTAGTAGTTAGGTCATCATTGACAACGGTGTTTAATTACATGTTTAGCACATAACGTCTAGTATTCGGTTTAGATCTGACAAATCAACCTAACTAGATAATCACTATGATTTAGTTCTTGTGACTATTTACCGATTACAGGAAAAGTTTGCTTAGGAAGCCTTATTGACACAGGTAAATCCTATTTTAAACTACCGATAGCGAATTGGAACCGATTATTGAAATACTACATAATTCACCCTTACATGTTTAGAACGGCAAAACTAGTGGGGATTACATGTTAGTAACTCAAGTTATATTCTCATATTTCTTCTCTTTCATATATATTTTCTGTCTTTAAATTCTTAGTTTTAATTTAGTTAATTAGAAAATCAAACAAACATCTATTTATCTTTACTTTTATTTGCGTTTAGTTGTCCTAGCTTTAATTATTTACACATGATATTTGCATAAGATTCCTCTAACCTTCATAGTCTCTGCGGAACGAATCTTAATTATTTAACTAAAACTTGCATACGATCTGTATACTTGCAGAACCGTGTAGCTTTAGGGTGTTATTTGCACGTTATTTATATCTTATTTTATCACACCCTAGGCCCCACCAATTGTAATGTGCAATAATCGATAATTGAAACACGAAAGTTCTACACGTGTGATTGAGCACTGATAAACGGTGTCTAACCTGGAAATGAACTTTGGGGATCTAGAGAAAGAAATAATAAATAGGAAGATATCAACAGAATAATGGGAGTTGAAAACCAACATGGGTGCGATGAGCTTCATCATAGCTGCAAGCAAGTTAGTTATCTCGCCGCATCAGGATTGGTTAGGATCATGCAGTTTTTTTAATCAATATTTGGTCTTTTTAAAATTTAGTTAAAACTATGGTCTTAACTCGAGAAAGTTTTTTAATAATATAAAGGTAAGAATGAGTCATTCACTACTAGCAAATAAGGAAGCATCGACATAATTGGACAAACATATATATATATATATATATATATATATATATATATATATATATATATATATATATATATATATATATAGAGAGAGAGAGAGAGAGAGAGAGAGAGAGAGAGAGAGAGAGAGAGAGAGAGAGAGAGAGAGAGAGAGAGAGAGAGAGAGAGAGAGAGAGAGTGAGTGGGGAGGTTGTTTAATTTTTCAAATAAATTTAGATGAAATCAAGTTGTTCACCAACATCTCTTATCTTTCATGTTGAAATGAAGCTTTTATAAGCAAGTTGTATAAAATAAAATGTATGGTATAAACTATAAACTATAGAGTTGTAAATATAAAAAAAATATAAAAATAGATGATATCTACCTATTTAAATTGTAACCAAATCTTTCAATTAAATAGAAAGGCTATATATCATGTATTTTATTAAACCTTATATTACCTTGTGACATTAAGAAAAGAAAGTGAAAAAAAATTAGAAAAGAAACAATTTGATTGATATTTATGCTTATTTAAATTTTTTATGAAAGTTGATATAAAGGGGAACAAAAATATATGTATATATACATATATGTGTGTGTGTGTGTGCACGTGTGTACGTGTGTGTGTGTGTGTCTACATATGTGAGTGCATGCATTTGCGTGCGCATGTGCGTGGGAGTGTGATGTGTGTGTGTGTGTGTGTGTGTGTCTGTGCCTGTGTGTCTGTGCGTGAGCGTGATGGTGTGCGTGTGTGTATGTGTATGTGTGTGTATTTTAACATAAACTATTATACAAGAACAAACTTGAACAAACTAATTTTATAATGAATAGGAAAAAAGACCCAAGGGTACACAATGGATGGTGAACAGTACAGATAGGTACCCAAAATTTTCAAATTGGACAAACAGATACCCAAGTTTTTTATTTGGTCTATTTGTTAGTAATCGTCATTTATTTCACGTAAAGTGTTTACGTGTCAAATACAATCTGATTATAAAATCAAAGGGGAATAGATATTGAGATACCCTACAAATTTGAAAAATGAAAATTAAATACTCAAAGAATTTGAAAAAGAACAATTAAGTAACCAATGGTCAATTCCTTGTAAACGTCAACCCTTAACGGTTGTATTGACGGTGGTGATTAACGGTTGGACAAAATCAACAACGCTGGAAACTTGATTGTCGACATTAAAAAAATTAGGAACCTATTTGTCAAATTTTGAAACGGTAGGTAACCTGGGTCTTTTTCTCTAGTGTATATTTATTAGAGATCGAGATGAATATTTATTAGAGATTGAGAGGGTTTGTTAAATAAAGGGAAAATTCCCCAGACCTACCTATTCTTCGAGATTTGAATAAAAAGGTAACCAAATTTACAAAAGTGTACAAATAGGTACCTAATATTTCGTTTTTAGGCTCACGTGAGTACCCGTTGTGAAGTTCGGTGTAGAATAAGGTGTCAATAAATAACACCAGGGGTACTATTTGCAAATAAAAAACGTTGGGTATCCGTTTGATCACTTTTGTAAATTTGAATTTTTCATTTAAGAGAAAAAAGATAGTCACGTCATCGATACGTGACATGTAACGGCAAAGTTCACGGCGAGTACTAACATATTTCTATTAATAAAATGTTAGGTACCTATTTATCCACTTTTGTAAATTTAGATACTTATTTATTAAAATTTAAAATGAATATTTTTTTAATTATAAATAAGTGAGTTAAGTTTGATTGGTTGAGAAATGGTTTGGTTAGTTGATATCCATAATGTCATATATGAATAAAAACGACGTGAAGTGGCAGTATTGTAAGTCAAATTTACAATTTTTCAATATGAGAAGCTCATTTCTAACAATATTGATCGTATCTTTTTAGAATGAATGAGATAGATAAGACACTGAAGCTTGTTTTGTTAGGGAGCATAAGATAACGAAAGACCGCCAAGTTTTAGAAAATAAGGTCGTCACATTAGTAACTAACTTCATACTTTATCTCTAGATTGTGTTCGCTAGTGGTAGGCAGTGAGCAGCGATGACACAAAGTCACAAATATAAATATTATTTAGTTAAAAATAATATTATTTTTAAAAAAAGTAACATAATATTGAAAACATAACAACTTTGAGTGATTTCTAAATCAGTCGGTGCGTTAATAATTATTCTCATTCATTAGCAGTCAAACTTCATCTTCCTGAAAATGAATGATAAACCAGCCATGTATAGCAGCAACACTACTGCTGGAAAACCAATACGATGCCGAGGTAAGCTTTTATTGAGCACTAACATATTAATTTATGAGTATTTTCTGAAACTATTTGCATGATTGTGCAGCTGCAGTGTCGAGGAAAGTAGGGGAGCCTCTGGTAATCGAGGAGGTGTATGTGTCCCCTCCAAAATCCCATGAAGTTCGCATAAAAATCATATGCACTTCTCTTTGTCATAGCGATCTCTCTTTCTGGAATTTGAAGGATCCTCCTGGATATTTTCCTAGAATCTTAGGTCATGAAGCTATTGGGTACATACTTCTCTTCCCATGCTTTTCTGAGCTTTTTGTGTGTATGCTCATCGATTATATGCTATTCTTACAATTTAGGGTGGTGGAGAGTGTCGGTGAAAATGTTCATGAATTAATTGAAGGAGATAGAGTTATTCCGATATTCTTACCCGACTGTGAAGAATGTGTCGATTGTAAGTCCACGAAAAGTAACCTGTGCTCGAAATTCCCTTTTCAACCTACTCCATGGATGCAAAGAGATGAAACAAGCAGATTTACTGATCTTAACGGGGAGACTTTATACCATTTACTGTACGTTTCAAGCTTCAGTGAATATACAGTTGTAGATATTACTCATGTCACGAAAATTGATCCTGCGATTCCACCTAACATAGCTTGCCTTCTAAGTTGTGGAATTTCAACAGGTAATCTTCTCTTTTCGTCTCTTCTCTTTCATCTTACCTTTAACAACACTTTAAGAACACACGTGTCTCATTTAGTGTCAGTTTTATAGGGGTAGGTGCAGCCTGGAAAAAGGCAGGTGTTGAAGCAGGCTCCACAGTTGCTATCTTCGGTTTAGGAACTATCGGATTAGCGGTAACTAAAGAATAAATAGGCTTTCCCTTTAGCCGTCACAATTTGTATTTTGTTATTTCTAACCCTATAGAGTAAGCATATATATAGAATTTAACCCCAATTTTTAATAGCCCGAATTGTATTACGAAAAATCCTCCTGAATTCATGATTATAGATGAAACCGATGTGACAGGTTGCGGAAGGAGCAAGAATTCGTGGTGCAACAAGAATTATCGGTGTGGATTTAAACCCCGACAAATTTGAAATAGGTAACTTTATTTTTAAGATTAATCTCTTTCTGTCCATGGTTTATCTACAATGAGCCTCTTCGTTTCTAATTTGCATATAGGAAAACAATTTGGAGTCACTGATTATATAAACCCAAAAAGCTGTGGTGACAAATCCGTGAGCAAGGTATTTGCAGATTGGATATATATCTTTCAACTAGAAACCTATCTTATAATCAATTTTCTAGTCATTTAATTTCTCTTCTTTTGTAATGAACAGGTAATTAATGATATGACCAATGGAGGTGCTGATTATTGCTTTGAGTGTGTTGGTATGGCATCACTGGTGAATGAAGCTTTTGCTTGTTGCCGAAAGGTTTGATTCTACTTTTCTAATTAATCCTCCTACTCTTGCTAATTCAAATTTGGGCATTCATACTATCATTTGATATATTTCAGGGTTGGGGAAAGACAATTGTGTTAGGAGTTGACAAGCCGGGGTCAATGCTGAACATCAGCTCTTTTGAAGTTCTTGACACGGGTAGAACCATAACGGGAGCCTTATTTGGAGGGCTTAAACCAAAATCTGATATCTCAATGCTTGTTAAAAGTTATATGGATGGGGTAATAAGAAACTACTCTACTCCTTAACTTTCTTGTTTGTTTTAAGAGTGATGATATTTTTTATTTATTTTTTTGTCATAAAGAGTGATGATATATACCATTCAAATACTATCTAGTAACGTGGCGTGAATTGGTTGGAAATAAATTGTTAATTAGATAAAGAAAATAAATAGATTAACGATTTATAACTAAGAGTAATGATATATACCACCCAAATTCATACCATCCAAATATCACCCAATGACGTGGTATGAATTGATTGGTTACAAATCTTTAATCAAATCAACGAAATAAATGCATTAACAATTTGTAACCAATTAATTCACGCCACGTCATTGGATGACATTTGGATGGTATGAATTTAGGTGGTATATATCATTACTCTATAACTAACTAATTCACGGCACATTATTGGATGGTATTTGGATAGTATGATTTTAAATGTATATATCATTACTTTAAAATGTAGCTTCCTTTTGCTATCAACTTTGTTTGTATCTCATTCTTTCATGTACTATTAGGAACTACAACTGGATAAATTTGTGACGCATGAGGTGAATTTTGAAGACATTAACAAAGCGTTTGATTTACTTATCGATGGTCAAAGCCTCAGATGTGTAATTTGGATGAACAAATCTGAATTCGCTCCCGAAAAAGCGGACTATTTTACCTAGAATAGATTGCAACTGTAATCTTTATGTAAATGGATTTTACCAATAAAAGAAGAATAAAGAAAAGAAAAACGTTGGACAAATCCGAATGAATTTCATATCAATTTTGTTGGTGTTCTCTTTTCTTAGATTGGGCAAACGATTATATTAATATAAAGAAGAAATTATACATTGTACAAAGGATCATTTATCTAGTCCTAAAAATATAAGGGAGCAATTAATTTACTAACAACCATCTTATACTATTATAAGTTAAACATTCACTGTCGTCCATAAATAAAAATATGATTAAGGGACAAAAAGATAGTATGAAATAAGTATACCACTTAATCTACTTGACAACCGCTAATTTCGAAGAAAACTTGCTTCTCATAGCAAGATTATATCTCGCCCTCCAAATACAATAAATAGTAGATCCAAAAGCGATTCTTCAAGTATTTCATCTCTAATTATTACGAGTTTTCAACTTCTTAAGTCATTTTAAGAGAACAAGCAAATCTCACACTCGCCCACCACCTCCTGCCCGACCCGGCTTCTGCGGCGGCATGGGCATGGGTTCGTGGGGGAGTTTGGGAGTCAAAAATTGAAAACTTAAATGGATTTTAAAGAGTAGCTATTGCTTGTTCTTGGTACTATGTAACCTTCCATCTAGAAGATAAAACATCCACGGATTAAGGACTCATTAACTCTAAATATTCTCCATTCAAGGCATAAAGATAACAAGAGTTGGTCAAATCGAGAACGAACTAGAAGCTAGCATAGTGTCTAGTTTCATGATGCAATTTGAAAATATGTGTAACTAGCAAAACGTCAGTAATAAATTATTCTGAAAGGCCTACATCTCACCTATATATAGAGGCTTCTCCTATTTGAAAAATACGAACTAAGATATCGGAACGAATACTCTCTACTATCCTCTCACTTATTTATCATATTCGTGGACTAGGGTAGAACCTCTGTAGAAATACCGGCATGACCGGAATGTCTTTTTAATAAAATTTTCTATACTGTGTAATAATTCTGTTCTTGAATATCCGTGTAAGTTTCGTATTTCAATTTCTTGTAATAGAAGTAGTGTTACTTTTAATTGAAGTTTATTTACCTTTTGTTTTTTTAGAAATCCATTTCTTTTGTTTTTTAACCAGTGATTATTATTTTTCTAACAGTTGGTATCCGTTTCGAAGAGTAAAATTTGAGACCAGATTTGGTTTAACATTCCGGATGACTTCTGGAATTGGGATCCCATTATGTAATGGACGAATTCAGCTGAATAATTACACTCTACTTGCCTGCATAACCCATTTATTGGGTATTTGAGAGAATTTATTGTGGTATATATTGTTGCACGTCACGGTTGGAGAGTTAACCATGACTCACTATTTTATGTAGTTTCTAGGGTCTTGTCTCTACGTTGTTGTGTTGAAGTTGTTCCATCGACGAAGGCTTGTGTAGGTTGGATGGACTTGTTCGTTGCAGACGAATTATATTAGATGGCACTTGTGTATTACGATTTAAGATGAAGATCAATATTATATATATCAGGTTATATATACTTTTATATCAATACATGTTTTCTTCTGAACAAATAATAATATTTAATTTTAGAAAAAAATGATAAAAAAAATACAAAGTTTTATTAAGTAAAAAGACTACTGATCAGGACCTTGTTTTTCTTTATAAACAATAAAAGTTTAAACTAAGTTATAATGACTCTGAGTTTAAAATAACTGTATTAAGAAAAAGGAAGGCTTGGAACTTGACATATTTCTTTTTTTGTTTGTTTTAATAAAAAGTTTATATTATTTTTCTGGTTGATAGAAAGGATATAAACTTGGCTTCACCTTAAACATGTATGGCATAAAATTGACATCAATGTGCGTTTTGGGTTCAAATTACCTTGATTATCTATAGACTTGGCATTAATCTAGACACGTAATGCATAGAAATATAGATAATATATTTTATAGAAAAATATATTTTAGAGGTTGTCTTCATTTCATGCCTTAACATTCAACTAGATATTACACTAAAATTGATTCATTCGCAATATATCTATACAAAATTAGGAAAACTTTGGGCTAAGCAGAAAGTTTTGATAAGAATATGAAATAATTAGAATAATGATATAAATAGTCGAAGAATATTACAGCTAGACAAGTTTGTTAGAGTTGTTCTTTAGTGAGGACAGTGTGAGTCATTACTTGTTGTACACTTTATATACTCGTGTAACCTATCTCACTGAATACAACAAATTATTATTCTTCTTCTCTATTTGTTTGATATGGTATCAAAGCACAAAAGGGAATTTTAAAAAAAACAAACAAATATATAAACAAAAGCTTTGGTTCAGCCTTTAATGGTGGTAAATCTAACCTAGCTTTCGTCCTCTCTCTTCCCTGCTCTTCGATCCAATTCTTTCGCTGTTCTCTCCTCTCACGTTGAGTAATGGCTTCTTCTTCTTTCATTACTCCTCACATCACATCGAGTTCGTCTCTACCGGATGGGCTCTTACTGCTCCGTCAAAATTGGTCCAGCTTACTCCAAATTCGTCTCGATTCCACTAATTATGTGTTATGGAGAGCTCAATTAGAAGTTGTTCTTGAAGCACACGGTTACCTCAAGCATGTTAATGGCATTTCTGTACCGCCGGCTTTAACTGATTCCACTTATCAAACGTGGTTAATTGAAGACCAGCAGCTGCGTGTATCTCTCTTAGCTTCGATGATTCCATCTGTTCTCTCTCAAGTTGTGAAGTTACCTCGCGCTGCTGATGTCTGGACTAAACTTGAAGAAATGTTTGTCTCTCAATGTCGCACTCATGTTCATCAATTGAAGATGAAGCTCTGCAATATTCGCAAAGGTGAAAGATCTATGACCTCCTATTTGGGTGAAATTCAAGAGATCTGTGATTGTTTAGATACAGTTGCGTCTTCTCTTACCTTAGAAGATGTGATTATGTACACCTTAAAAGGATTACCAGCTGATTATAATTAATTCAAGTCCAGTATTCGGATTTCTAATGCTCAGTCATCGACTCTGAGTTTTAATTCTTTGGGTAGTCTTCTATTTTCTGAAGAACTACACATGAAAATAACAGAATCAACCGAGCCTAATTCAACTCATACAGCTCTCTTCACTCCAAATCAACCAGCCATGACTACTCCAACGTTGACCAATCGAGGTCGAGGTTCAAATTATCGAGGTCGAGGTCGTGGTAGATCTCGTGGTGGATTCTCTGCAACTCCATCCTCTGTATTAGGTACTACTCAATCCTCTTCTTACTCTTCGAATTCTATTGTGCCTACTTGTCAAATTTGCGTCAAGTATGGTCACTCAGCTCCTGATTGTTGGTATCGTCAAGACTTTGCTACTTTTCCATCTCCTCGAGCTCAACGTTTAGCTATGCTGCTCATGTTTCATATTCATCTTCACCAGCTAGTTCCTCATCATCCTATGATCCAGAAGTTTGGTATTTGGACTCTGGCGCAAATAGCCATGTTACAAGTGATCTAAGTCTTATTCAATCATCTACACCTTATAATGGTTCAAACAATGTCTGTATTGGTAATGGTGCAGCTCTGCAGATAGCCAATTTTGTTAATAGTAAGTATTCTTCTCCTACTTCCACTTTTTGTCTAAATTCGATTCTTCATGTTCCAAATATCATTCAAATTTACTGTCCATCTCCAAATTAACTCATAATAATAACTGTGTTATTGTGTTTAGTTCTAAATATGTGTCTATTCTTGACTCTCATACTCACAAGATGTTGTTTCAGGGCCCTTATGAAAATGGTTTGTATTGTCTTACTTTAAGTGGTCAGCTGCAGTCTTCTTCTTCTTCACCTTTAGTTAAGTGTCTTTCCTCTGTCTCTTTTCCCTCTCCTGCTCGGTTGTGGCATTACAGACTTGGTCACCCATCTATCTTTCCCTCTTTTCAGTTGTCTCATCAGTTACAAGTTAAGCTATATTTCCATGGTGTCAAATGTGATAATTGTGCAGTGTCTAAGTCTTATAAATTACCTTTTAGTTCATCTGTAACAGCTAGTTTAAAACCTTTTGATCTTGTGCATTATGATGTTTGGGGTTCCTCCCCTGTTAATTCTTCATCTTTGTTTAAGTACTATTTAGTGTTTGTTGATGATTTTACTCGCTACACTTGGATTTATCCTTTAAAATTGAAATCTGAAGTTTTGTCTGTCTTTCAAGCCTTTTATTCTTCAATTCTTACTCAGTTTGGATCCAAAATAAAAAATTTGCGCTCAGATAATGGTGGTGAATATATTAACACTTTGTTTAAAACCTTTACTCAAACTCAAGGCATAATTCATCAAACTAGTTGTCCCCATACCCCTGAGAAAAATGGTATATTAGAAAGAAAGCACAGGCACCTTATAGAAACCTCTATGTCTCTTTTACATCATGCATCCCTCCCTCCCTCCCAAACTTTGGGTTGATGCCTTAGTTGTGGCCGTATACTTAATTTACCTTCTTCTTACTCCAGTTTTGTCTAATACCAGCCAATATCAAGCTTTATATCAGACTCAACAATCCTACTCCCATCTCAAAGTAATTGGATTCCTTTGTTACCCTTGGTTAAAACCATATTCACCTCATGAACTTTCTCCCAAATCTGAACCTTGTATCTTTCTAGGCTACTGTAACAATTCAAATGGGTATAAATGTCTTTCTACTAAGTCAAATTATATACATATACATATATATATATATATATATATATATATATATATATATATATATATATATATATATATATATATATAGGCATGTTATGTTTGATAAGTCCTCCTTTCCATACACTTCCCAGCCTTTTGAGTCATCATAAAATTTGGATCAATCTCATTCTGTATTTTGTGACTTATAATCCTCTCCTATCAATCTTAATTCCATCTCTCATCCTTTCAGTCATGAGTTATCCTCTCATGTGTCTTCTTCACAACTTCAATCATCATCTTCTGAGTCATCTTTTCCACCTATTTCTTCACCAGTTCAGCCACCTCCTCCTCCTAAACACCATATGGTTACTATTACTCAAATAGGTACTCTAAAACCTTCTTATAAATACACAACCTTTTCAGGGTCCTCCACTTTATCTGAACCTTCATCTTTTAAAGAAGTTTCAAAAATCCAACATTGGAAAGATGCTATGGCTGCTGAATATATTGCATTACTTAGTCAAAATACTTGGACTCTGGTTCCTCCTCCTTGTAACAGGTTTCCTATCACGTGTAAATGGATCTATCGCATAAAAATAAATGCAAATGGATCTATTGCGCGTTATAAAGCGCGTCTTGTTGCGCATGGCTATCTTCAAGAATATGGTGTTGACTATATTGAGACCTTTAGTCCTGTGGGTGAAGCATCAAACAGTAAGATTTATTTTATCCTTAGCAGCTACTCACAACTAGGATATTAGGTAGTTTCGAATGCATTTATTCATGGTTTTTTACATGAAGAGGTTTATATGTCACAACCTCCTGGCTTTGTGGATCCAAACAGCCCTTCTTATGTGTGTAAACTTAATAGGTCTCTTTATGGCCTCAAACAAGCGCCACGTGCCTGGTATGAACTACTTACTTCATTTTTAACATCTCAAGCTTTTGTTGTCAACTCTGCAGATACATCAATGTTTGTTTTTTGTGAAAAAGATTCACTCACTATCATCCTTATTTATGTTGATGATATTTTAATTACTGACGCAAATTCTGCTGTTATATCATCTATTATTAGCGCTTTAAAGTTGCGTTATGCTATGAAGGACTTAGGTTCATTGTCATATTTTCTTGGTTTGGATAGTAAGCGTTCTTCTTCTGGATTTATGGTTAACCAGTCCACGTATGCTAGCTTTAATCATACATAAAGCTGGTTTAAGTTATTGCAAGGCTGCTTCTACTCCAACGCTTGATAAAGAAATTGTTCCTACATCTCATGACTTGCTCCCATTTGAAAACTCTTCACTATTTCGTAGTTTAATTGGTGCACTTCAATATCTTACTATTACTCGTCCAGATTTAGCATGTGCTATCAACCAATTATGTCAATCAATGCATAAACCGGGAAATTTGGATTTTAAAGCTCTTAAACGCCTTCTACGCTATGTTAAAAGTACCGTCAACTTTGGTCTCAATTTTTAGTCCTCTACTCTTGCTCTGAAGGCATACACTGACTCTGATTGGGCAAGCAACTCCTTGGATAGAAAATCTACAACAGGCTAATACATATTTTTGGGTTCTAATCTTATTTCTCGGAGCTCTAAAAAGCAATCTACAATGTCTAGATTATCCACAGAAGCTGAATATAGAGCCATGGTTTATGTCTCTGCTGAAATTAAGTGGCCTACATACTTATTATATAGTCTAAAGCTTCCAAAAGTGGTCCCAACTCTGGCTTGTGGCATCTTTCACTTTTATTATATACAAGATCCCTCTCATAAATGTGATGGGCTTGCGGGGATGATAGAATATGAAATAATTAGAATAATAATATAAAATAGTAGAAGAATATTACAGCTTGACAAGTTTTTAGAGTTGTTATTTAGGATAGTGTGAGTCACTACTTGTTGTACACTTTATATACTCGTGTAACCTATCTCACTGAATACAACAAACTATTATTCTTCTTCTCTATTTGTTTAATAAGTTTAAGATTTGAAGGATTACAGTAGAATTCAAACTAACAACGAAACCACATTCAAATATTCTAAGAGACAGTGAAGATAATAAGGTACATCTCAATACTTATAAATAAAATTACATTCGACAAAATAACATAGGCATTTCTTGCTCTTCCAAGTAAATATTGCTTTTCATTTTATCACCGTCTTTTTCTCTTGGCTGGTTGATGATTTTCTTGTACACAGTAGAGATGTATCACAATTCACTGCCCTCTCATCATCAAGCAATACAAGACTCTCCATATAGGTATCAATCACATCATATGAACCATATCTTCCAATTCCAAGACCACTTGTCTCAGTATTTGTCACAATCTTATTTAGAAGGTTATACGAAATTAAGTCTTTTTTCCCTGTTGGTAACAAAATATCACCATTTTTCCTAAATCCTAGTGGCCGCCAAAACAAACTCATAATATTAATATCAACATCAATTTTCAAATCAACACTATATTGTTCAATCCAAGATTCAACTACACCATATTCTTTCATCAACCATATATCAAGTTTCATGTCATAACAAACTATCATACAAAGTAACCCATTACAATCATAAATGTTGCTATGTAATGATGTGTTTTCATGTGCATATCCAGAAGGCAACTCTATTTCCCCAAACACTTCATTATGCATATCAAATAACACAATTACATGTTTGCCCTTCTTTTTCTGCCCAAACCAATGTTCAGCCTCATGTACATTAACTCCTCCAGATTCCAACTTATATGGAAGTTCCAAATCACTTTTATCTTCCCAAATTCCTGTGCTTAACCTGTAAACCTCAACTTTCGCAACTTTTGATTTACGAGCAAAATATAAAATCCGTAACACCTTGTAATCATTTGTAGTAGAATCAAACCCGAAAGCAATATCAAACCGGCCATATAATTTACTATCATGAATTTCATGAATAGCTTGTGGTAGAAATAGTGCCTTGTTTATAATTGGATTCCATAGAATGATCCCATCTGGGATATTACTCCTCCAATGTTTTTTAAGACAAATCAACCCATTAATACTACCGTGAATATAAAAAGAACCATCAACAGACTCAAAGGGAATCTCAAAGTGAGTATGTAAATCAAATGTTTGAATATCATAATAAGAAACATACTTGATTGTTGTTTTACCTTCCGAATATCCAAACAAGAGATACGATGTGCTATTTTTGTTGAAATTGAGATGTGTGGAGATGAACTGAGAGCTACTGATAAGAGTGTACCATGTTTTGCATACCGATCTGCAAAGCAAAAGGGTCTTTACTGGTACCCTTTGTAGAATGTTAATTGCTAATTCTTCTGTCAAATAAATTGTCATTTTCTTCTATTACTTCCTTTTAGACCATTGATTGGTTTACCATAAAAACGGGGGTTTTGATAATATCTCTTTGTTAATAGTGTAGCCGGGAGAAAGAAGTGAACCTTGAAGCTGCGCAGTAGTAAATGTGAAGTCTTTAGGTTTTAATTGATTTATTGCGTAAACGGTGTCGTTTTATGTCGACGATTGGTTTAATGGGCTGCCCGAGTTTTTAGATAGGTGGGCTATTGTGCTTATATATCTGTTTGTGTTAGCAGATTTTAGTTTAGCTTTGGGTTTGTTTTATTTTTGTTGGGCTTATTGACCCAAAAATATTGTACGTTGACTTGTTTGAGTAGAAATGAAATATAATGACCGGTTTGCTAACGAAAATAGTGTAGCCGGATTTAAGTGGTGGAAAATGATTATGTATGGCGTGACGGCGGGGGTTATAGAAGTGTGGGGAAGAACTGGACGCTAGGGAGTGGACGATATGGGGGAAAGAAATGGATGAATTGTGGTTTTACAATCATTATTTTTTCAAATTCTTTCGTTTTTTAGATTTTATTTTTATAACAGATCTACATTTACAAACTAATTTTAATTTAATTTTGACTAAAAAACTCAAACTTAAAAACAAAAACAATCGTATACTAAGGGTAACTTACCAAGGGCTGCAAATGAACCAATACTCTCACCAAGGGCTTGAGTTTGAGTTCGTTAAGGGTTTGTTTGAGTTCGGCTCGTTAGTTAAACAAGCCAAGCTCAAGCTTTAAATTCAGGCTCGTTTACTAAACGAGACAAACTCAAACATATATAAGCTCGATTCGTTAAGCTCGTGAACAGTTTGGTAAGGGTTCTTTAAGAGCTCGTTAATAGGCTTGATAGATATATTCAATTAAAAATTATATATGTATACATACAAAAAGTCAAAACTTTTTTATTATGTAATTAATCATAACTAAAATATTTTATATCTATTAAGTAATTTTTTTTATATCTAATAAATATACTACTAGTATCTAGGACTACAAATGAACCGATACTCTCACCAAGGGCTCGAGTTTGAGTTCGCTAAGGGCTTGTTTGAGTTCGGCTCGTTAGTTAACAAACCAAGCTCAAGAAAGCTAAAGCTTGGTTCGGCTCGTTTCGTTTCAAGCTCAAACCAAGCTCAAGCTCACTAAAATATTAGCAAACAAACTCAAGAAAGCTAAAGTTCGGCTCGGTTCGGTTCGTTTGCAGCCCTAAGGGTAAGCAAGATTTTTGGACCCGTCAAACCCAATCCTACTCGGGTAATTTTTTTTGGGTAAAATGAGTATTTTTACCCTTAGTCGATAAATAACTTGGGTCTCCTTCCTTTTTGTAAACCTGAGCCAAGTAACTTGGGTCTCCCCTCCATACATTACCACACCCACACGAATTTAACCCAGATTTTCAGTTTTTTTTCAATTGGTATCCCTGGAAACCCTCTTGCCCATTTCTTTATCTTATTTTTGTCTTCTGTCTTACTCTCATGTATCTCACATCTAATAGAGGCATAAAAAAGGATTGCATGCATATTGTGGTTAGGTTTTAGGGAGAGAACGGGGTTAGGTATGTGGGCCTCATTGTCATCCCCGTAAATGTTCTTGTCCGGTGGCAAACAATAAGTTCACCACAGCAATGAAAGGCTTTAGTAAGTTCCTGATTTGTACTCTTATTAATCTAATAATCATTTTTTGCTGGATTTTAAATATATTATATGAGATCTTTCAAATAAATGGGTTTTTTATATTATGTGTTCTCTAAAGTGAAGTGTAGAAAGTTGGGTTGATAATATGTGATTATTTGGATAACATGAAGTAAGATTCCTGTTATTTTACATCAATAACTTTGAATAGACATTATTTTTGGCTAAAATCATGATCGTATTCACTTTTGTTAGGATAAAACATAGTTGTATTCACTTTAAATAGTTCCACAGAGAGGTAAGCACGGGCTGGGTTTACCCCGCGTTGGGGCTAAAGGTAAGGGTATGGTAATGTAGTCGAGTTTGGTTTTTCCAAGGGTAAAGGTAGGGTTAAATTTTACCCAACCCTCGGTTTACCCTACTTTCGAATGGTTTTAGTCTCTTACCCAATTGGCTATTTGTTAGTCAACCTTGTCAAGGTTATTGGTGAATACCAACGGCTATTACCTAGGTCTGTATTTAAGCCCCCCGTCAAGGTGATCATTACGCCACTATAATGAATAGCCTAAATACTCTAAATCACATTTCTAATTGGCCTGAATAAAAATAGTAATTAAAATGCGATAATAGTCAATACAAAATACCCAATTCAATTTAAATTGAATAATCCCAAATTCAGAAAAAACATCAATTAAAATAAATAAGGGTTTAACCCATAATTGTGATTCTCAAGTACTTAATTGTTTAGCTCATATTCAAAGGAAACACTAAATTAAAATAAAAGGAATTCAGAATCTTGAATTACAGAATAAAAATAAAGAACCCTGATGCGTTGGAATTGACTTCCGGTGGAAGAATGAAGATTCTTCACTTTTAGCTCATTCTTCTGTCTTCTGCTCTTGATTTTAGCTCTCAAATTTAAGCGTAGAATGAATTGTCTGTAAATAAGAGTCTAAAGGCCTATTTATAAGATGAAAATCGGACTTGGGCTCTTACTTAGGTGAATTAGTGAAGTATTAAAAAGACCAAGTCCAATCTTTTATTTAAAATTCTGTAACTGATGCACAACCCTTAGTAAAACGGCGGTAACTTTCTCAAATCAACTCCAAATTGACTAATTCCAGTTGGTAAATCTTCCTAACTTAATAAGGAGTCAAAACTTGTTTCACGACTCAAGGCTGAATCCACGATCCAGATTTGCAGCTTTCCTAGTCAACTCTTCGGGATATCTTTTCTTTCCTTTGACTTCTTTACTCGATATAAGACTTTAATTCTCGATTCCTCTCCTTGTATTGGTGCTCCCTAGCATCCATGGACCTACAACTTTGCACTAAAAATAAACCATTTAACATGCAAAATATTTATAAATGAAAAATAATAAATTCCAAGGAGAGAAAACGAAATATAATGAAATAACACTGAAAGTCTATCATATTAGTCAATTATTCACCTAAAATTATGTCTCCTAAGGGCATAAAATTAGAACAAAAAGGGAGACATCAACCGCATGAAGAAAAACTGTGGCGACTGTTCCAAATTTATCTAAACTTATCCTTTTTTACTTTGAAAAAGGGTTTTCCTTTACTTTTCCACTTCAAGTCAGTTTCCTTAGGTGTAATAGCTCTCATATACCTAAGTGCTACACAAATAACACACAAATTACACGAAAAAGCTCATAAAATATCAAAACACCTAAAATTAGACAAGAAAGTGCAAAGTATAAATATATGGGGAAAATCCCGAAATTAATTACTAAATATCCCAAAAAGGATGTCTCAAGTATAGATTAATATATCTCAAATATAGAGACATCAATACCCCCAACTCAAAGTTGTATCATCCTGATAGAATAAAGATAAAAACAGTACGGTAGTCAACAATAAATATAGAAGAAGAAGAATAGAAAGTAGTGAATGATCCTAGAGCAAAAAATCTAAAAAGTCTCACGTAGTAATGTCAAAGAAATAATGCACACATATTATTAATAGCCACATAATCAAGTAATTAACTTCGCAATGCCAGAAGGAGAGTTCTTCAACTCAGTTCGGGTTAACGGCTATAGGGTGATTGTAGGTCCTAATATAGTATCCTATGGTCCACTAACATATGCCCTAATTGTTCCATTTTTCCTCAACCAAGTAGCTAGGAATACTAAGGTCTTTATGGTTATAATGTGTCTTAGGGATGGTATGATATATTTGGATAATGAAAAGTGTGCTTTTGGCCCTCTCCTCACATTCCATCAACGAATCACCCTAGAGCTTGAGTTTCACTCGAAGATGTTCTCACTTAACCCAATTTTTTATCCTTTGATTTGCATCCCCAAATAACCCAATAAAACCTTTTATGATTATTACATAACAAATTCCACTTTGCCGGTCCAAATCTTGACAATCTTTTTCATATATTTTCTTTCTAAGTTGGTTATGACTCCCTTTTTGAGGTGAGATGTCATACCACTTTTTATCATATTTCTTTCCTCTTCAACTCTTTTTTTTCTTTTACTTTAACCCCGACAAAGGGTTACAATAATAAACTCATCATCATCAATAATATCACAATTACAATCAATTTCCCAATCCCAATGTTTCCCAATGATGAAAACCCACAACTTGTCTCAGGTTTTGCGATTCGAGTGTCGTTCATATGGATAAGTCCTATAGACTAAGGGGTATGGCTTGTAATGTGGTTGTATAGAAGGCTTTAGAAAAGATCAGAGAGGCTAAGACGGATAATAATAATCAAATAAAAGGCTGAGAAAGCTTAAAAGGCTTCAAGTGGCTTCAATATGAAAGAACTTCCTTATTCACTTTTCTAACTACCGGTTTTCGTTACTTTTTCACTATTAATTCATAGACAAGCGGGTTTTCAACTAATCTTAAACCTTACATTCTACACACCAATTAAGGCTCCCTAAGATCCAACTTGACAGTTCTTACGCATTGCTTATTAATCTTTCCTATCTTTTACTTCCTGTTTTCATGCATGCATACTAGATATATTTGTGACACCGTTCAAAAACACACTACTTACTATCATTGAATTAATTAAAACATGCTCAATAGGTACCTTCACCATATTCTATGCCAATTATAACCCTAAAAAATTTAAATTTAATGCAAAAACAAAAAGGAAGATGAAGACAACAAATCCCCAACCCCAACTCAAAAGTGAGTCGTGTCCCCACAACTCGAAAAAGACTCAATAAAGCAATAAAATTTAAATTAAACTAAACTAATGCACATAAACAGTTAAGGAGAAGGATTAGAGGGTGGTACCTGGCTAAAAACTATGTTCACCCATTCATAATCATGAGGGAATCGTCTCGTATTTCCAACATAGACATGATTCTCGGTTGTTGGTTTCTTCTCTTTAGGTTTGGCTGGTATCCTCTTTCTCATGTTAAATTTATGTAGTGGTTCTTATGTGGTTACCTCGAACTTTGGTTTCTTCTTAATAGTCTCATCAATGTTTATACCTTTCTCTTTTGTAGCTCTAGGTAAATTCTTTTTCTTCCCTAAAATATGACACTTCCTCTTGTAATCCATAACATTTGTTCTATTAGTCATCTTTGTTTAACCCACAACTCAAGATGCACCAAGTATGAGATTAAGTTTTGAATGATTGGTGTGGCTAGAGGTTGTTGTTTGGATGGAGGATTATGAACAATTGGGGAAGGAACAATTTACTTGTGGTGGAAGAAATATGGAAAACTCGATGACCTATTGATGTTTGAAGGTTTGATCAAGTTTAAAGGTGTTTTATAGAGTTTGGGACTATAATTTTTGTGTTAGGAAGGTTGGAAGAGGCAAGGATTAGGTCTTGTAAGGTAAGAATCCAAAAAAGAACTCAATTCCCCCTCTTCAAACCGCCTCCGTGCGGTGTATCGCGGATATCATGCGGTGTACCGTAGGTGGCGTCATGCCCCTGTGTCACGGTCTTGCGAGTTTTGACGCAACGGTATGGCCATGTGGCCTCCCGGTATTGGACCTGAACTGTTGACCGTGGTGAATGTTTCCTTGTTGGTGTGGTTAACCGGACTGGTCATGCAGTGTACCGCATGAATATTCTAGACGATACAGTCTTCTCATTCTACTCTCAGCCACGGACCTGAATTCCCAAACCATTGTCACAGTTTTCTTCACTGTGGTGCACCGCGGCTCCTCTACGGTGTACCACATGAGCTCTATGGATGTCACCAAAAAAAATCGTTTTTTATTTTACCCCCAAAATCAGGTTTTTTCCAGTCCATTGGACATATCTCAAAAAAACATATGATTTAGACTCGAGAAAAATTGAATTCCGACCTCCGAGCGCAAAGTTATGTCCTTTTGAAGTTTTCCAGATCGTGGCACTGTTTTTCGCATTTGACGATAAGATAAAGGTGCGGGGTACCGCGTGAAGTTGCGGTGTACCCCAAGTTTAGTCTGTCCAGCCCTCTTTAACTTCAAAAAATTTCATTTTTTACCCAAGACTCGAACCTTTGCATACCTATATGAAAGTCCTAGAGGGGGGGGGGGTGAATAGGATTACTAATAAGATTAATGCCTAATTAAAAAATATTTTGGATAAATATAAGTTTATGAAAGAAACTTCTAAGACAACTAATATATCAAACACTTATGGGATCATGCAAAGGATAAGCTAGAGGTTCGATATATAAGTTTAACAAGTAAAACAAGTTTCTATTTTCTTACTACTCTAGAAGACTATATGTTAGATAAGCTAGATAATCAATATCACAATAATCATGCTAGCAAGTAATCAAACATATAAAGTGCGGAAAGTAAATAGAGTAGGGATAGAAAGATACACATGATTTATAGTGGTTCGGTTTCCCTACATCCACTACCTAAGGAAGCCTCCTTAGGATTTCAAGCTTTTCACTAAGCTCCCGTGTCTCTCTTAACCGGGTCGAGAACACAATAACCCTTACAACCTCTTCGATAACACGAAGGACAAACACTTGTGCTATCGCAACACAAGGACAACCTCTTCGAAACCACGAAGGACAAACACTTGTGTAATCACAACACAAGGATACCAAGTATACTCCCTATACTTGAATTCTCTCTTAATCTATCTATTACAAGACCTAGACTTAAGAGGATAGATACAAAGTGTTTAAAGGGGTGCAAACAACTTTGCTAGATAATCTCCTAAAGAGTAGATATGACTATAAGCATGTAAACTCCTCTTGAGTAGATAATAACTTTGAAGCTTATTGGTTTAAGCTCTTGATCAAGCTTGGATAATTAACTTTGATAGCTTGAGACCTCTAACTTTGTATGATAATGATATGTATAATAGTTGAAGTGTTAGAGGTGAGTTTCTCCTTCAAAGAGGTCATATTTATAGCACAAGAAAGTCCCCAACGGATATAAAGTTGGTGGTAAGCTTTGTTCCAAACCGGGTTCCCGGTTTCCCAAATGCGGGTACCCGGTTTTGATTGCAACGACTATAAAACGGCTATAAAGAGTTGATGTTGACTTGAGCTTCACCAAACCGGGTTCCCGGTTTTCCCAAATGCGGGTACCCGGTTCTTACTGACTTGGAGATTATGATATTTTGATTCGTTGCTCGGATGGAAAAGTTTTCTTCACGAGAGTTGTTGTAAACATCATTTTAAGAAACTTTGTTGTTGATCATGAAAGCTAATTCTCAATGTACACATAAGATAAGGTTAAAAGTAATGGTATGAAAATTAACTACTAAGGATATGAAAATAAGGCTTAGATCAAAATGATGTTAATTGTGCTTTTTGATGAATTAGAGTGCAAGATAATAAAGTGAAATTAGCACACTAAACAATAGAGAATTTGTCACATTAAAACACCTAATCGAAGGGGGCAATATGCCAACAATCTCCCCCTTTTTGATGATGACAAATCAATCACTAAAACACATATGGAGTCTAACTCCCCCTCACAAAAAACATTAAGTCAAAGTGTATTTTTATGAAAAAGACATGCATTTGTGAGTTTTGTAAAGTGCAAGTTTTGAAAGTTTTAGTGCACATATTTCTCCCCCTTTGTCTTCATCAAAAAGACGAAATAAAAGTATAATCCATAACTAGGGAAGAAGAGCTAAAACTCAAGTGAATAGATTTTAAACAAAGATTCTAAGAGCGTGCAAGAGTTTAGAGATTAAAACAATTTTTAGAAAGAGATGCACAAAGATAGATAATTGTAAGAGCTAAGAGATAGAGACTTTTTACCAACTCCTTGATCGATAGTTTTTCATTTCATATGCTTTCTAATAACACAAACGATTAGTTGCAATTTATTGAGATAAATGATTAGCCTAAGCATTTGAGTTTTTAAATGTGATTTAGCAAAAACTCCCCCTTACTCAATGCATAGAGTTTGTTTCAATTTTGTAAAAATTTGATCTACAATTTCTCCCTAATAAAATATATGAAATCATTTTTAAGAATTTTAGGGGTAAAGTGTATTTTTTTTTTGAAAAGCAAAGGTGATAAAAAATATTTTTCAAAAAGTTTTAGGGACTCAAAAGCAATTTGAAAAAACTTTTAGGGACCTAAGTGCATTTTTCAACCATTTTAAGAAAAAAGACAAATTTGAACAAACTATAGGGACTAAAAGGCAATTTAGAATAAGATCAAGGATAAGAGAGCAATATGATATACTATATGCGTCCTAGAAGGGGGGTTGAATAGGACAATAGAAATTAATCGGCTAATTTTATTTCAAGTAAATAAAATTAAAAGCTAATTTGAAGTCTATTGTATTAGCAAACTAAATAGTATAAAACTAGATAATCCTAATAGACAATAATATCAAACTATTCAAGTAGGCATTTTATCAAGCATATAGAGTGCGGAAATATAAAGAGTGTAGAGATAGAATACGATACACAACGATGTATAGTGGTTCGGTTTCCCTACATCCACTACCTAAGGAAGCCTCCTTAGGATTTGCAAGATTCTCAACTAATCTTCGTAACTCTTAACCGGGTGAGATACAAACCCTTACAACCACTTCAAAAACCCTTTGAAGGAAATACACTTGTGTTATCACCAACACAAGGAACCAAGCATAAACCTATGCTCACACTACTCTCTTAATCTATTACAAGAACTAAGAGGAAAGGGAAAAAGTGTTTAGGGGTGCTTATAAAAGCTTTGTAACTAAACTCCTAAATGAGTAGATAGAACTAATTAGCTTCACAATAAATATGACTTGAATGCTCCTTTGAAACCTCCTTGAATGATAGAATTAATTGCTCTTAAGATTGGTAGATGGAAGGCCTGAGTTGTGTCTTGAATGAACTCCATTTTATAGCTGAAAAGATGATCCAACGGTCATAAGGCTTCTCTCCAACGGATCTATTTTATCTCTAACGGATATAAGCTTTGTCCTCTAGTAATAGTGCTGAAACCCTCTCGTGCGGTGTACCGCGGATATGGTCCGGTGCACCGCATGACTGTTCGACTAACTTTTGAGCTTACTGGTCGGACTATGTAGTGTACCGCATCCCTGCTCCGTGTAGTGGTCCGGTGTACCGTGACAAAGGTCCGGTGTACCGTGCATATTTTTGAGTATACTGACGGGCTATTCTGTGTACCGCGCATCTGGTCCGTGACCTACGGTGTACCGCGTCACTCGTCCGGTGTACCGCGGGGCTGCTATTTTGAATTTCAAGCTAAGTAACAATGAAGTAAACACAACTAATCTAATGAGGGGTTTTGGAAAACATTTTAAGTGATACCAAAATGAATTTTAGTTTAAATAATGATTTGTCGAATATTAAAACGGGAATAAAAACAAGGTGAGGCTAACAATCTCCCCCTTTTTGATGTTTGACAAATCATAAACTTTTGAAGATGCCTAAGATTAAGTTTTGATCAAAAACTCCCCCTCAACCTAATCACTAGAGTTTTTATAAAACTCCCCCTCACAAAATGCATTTGAAAAAGTTTAACTAAAATTTCTCCCCCTTTGTCAACAACAAAAAGAACAAATGATATGATTTTGAAAATTTTAAGGGGTCAAAACACATTTTGAGTAAAAACAAGGACCAAAGGAATAAATGGATAACAATTAGAAGCTTCAAGGACCCTAAAACATCAAGAAAATATTAGCAACAAAATTATATACACAAAAAGTACTAAACACTAATGGCATGAATGAAAAGCTAGAGAATTTGCATGCCAATTTCACACCGAATTTTCTCAAAAAGATCTTGGGGTAGAGGTTTGGTAAAGATATCGGCTAATTGATTTTCGGAGGTAACAAATTCAAGTACAATGTCCCCTTTTTGAGTGTGATCACGGATAAAATGATGGCGGATTTCTATGTGTTTTGTTCTAGAGTGTTGAATGGGATTTTTGGTAAGATTTATAGCACTAGTGTTATCACAACGAATGGGAACACGATCATACTCTAGGCCAAAATCTAGTAAGGTTTGTTTCATCCAAAGAATTTGAGTCACACAATTTCCGGCCGCAACATATTCGGCTTCGGCCGTGGATAAAGCAACACTATTTTGTTTTCTACTAGACCATGAGACAAGGGATTGACCTAAGAATTGGCAACTACCACTAGTGCTCTTCCTATCAAGTCTACAACCGGCATAATCGGCATCCGAATAACCTATTAGTTCAAAGGAGGTAAATCTTGGGTACCAAAGTCCTAGACTAAGGGTTCCTTTCAAATACCTAAAAATACGCTTAACGGCACTAAGATGGGTTTCTTTGGGAGAAGATTGAAATCTAGCACAAAGACACACGGGTGGTGGTCCTTTGTGTGTTCTAAAAATAAATGCAAAAGATAATCGAACCACAACCGCAAGTGTACGGTTGTCCCAAGTAATATAGTTGATAAAACAGATTCGTTCCAAGGACGGGATGGTTGACTACAATGCTTATCTATTAATGATTGATGCACTTATGAAAATAAAAGACAATAATATATTTGTTTGGTTTTTGTATTAATTCTAATGAATGAAAGACAAATATTAAAATACAAATAAAAGCTAAGACGCAAGTAAATAAAAGTGATACGCAAGTAAGAGCAGGTAGTACTTGAGAGGCGCAAGGGTTTACCTAACTATCATTCATTTCATACATTGTTTAAGGGACAAATTGGTAAATTTATATTGGTCGGGATTCTATAATCTCCTTACCCCCGTCAGGGTGGACTAAGGAGCAACTTTCAAGTGCTACAAACCCCGTCAGGGTGATTATAGTCCACTCTCAAGTGTTTAAGTTCAAATTACCCAATAGGCCATAGGTTTAATTAAGCTCGTCAGAGTCAATAATTTCTAACCTACATTCATTAACTAGTTCGGTACCTAAACCCCCCGTCAAGGTGATCCAATCGCCACTAATTGGAATAGCCTAGATACTAAGACCTATGATTGGTTAATTACGTCAATTATAGTAGATAAAGCGCAAATTAAAGAAAAATACAATTCACCCAATTTGATTTAAATAATAATAATCCCAAATCCAAATGTATAAAACGAAATCAAATTGGGATTAACCCATTATGCGTTCTCAAGCACTAAATTAGTTTAGCTCATAATAATTGAAAAGATAAAAACTAAAGAAATAAATAGGTTCAACATGTTTTACAGAATAAAATAGAAGAACCTAATTACGGAATTGAATTGGCTGAGAAGTGGAGATATAGACCGTCTCCAGCTCTTGCTTCTTCTCTTCCTGCCTCTAGCTTCTTCTCTGGTGTCTGACTCTTAAGCGTATGTTGTATTATGAAAAAGATATGAAGAGTGTGTGAAAATAGAGGTCTAAAGCCCTTTTATAATGTTAAAAACGGATTAGGGCTTGGACTTAGGAATAAATCAATAATTAAATGTCCAAGCCCAAAATCTAAGCCCAAAATCCCGTAACTGCTGATACACCTTCACTAAAACGGCTTTTCCCGATGCGTTACAACTCCGATTGACCTCATTCCAGTTGCTAAATTTCCGTAACTCGATAAGGAATGATTTCTCTTCAAAGGTAAACAGCTAAATCATCGCTTAAGCACCTCGAAATCAGCAATCTATAGCCTGGAAAATGGATTTTCAGCTCTAAAAATAATATCTTCGGGATTTATCTTCAAGTTTTGACTCTATATCGCGATCTTTGACTTTCTCCTTGGATTCCTCTTCTAGCTAACATCTAAAACCTGTAAAATCTTCACTAAAAATACCAATATTACGCGCAAAAGCTTAATAAATCAAAAATGCCAGAAATAAAAGAGGAAAATCATATTATTGCATATTAGCACCAAAAGTCTATCTAAATAATCAAATAAACACCAAAAATGATGTCTCCTAAGGGTCGAAAATAAGAACAATTAAGGAGACATCAAGACCCCCAACTCAAACCTTTGTCGTCCCGACAAAGCAAAACTAAACAAAACAAGGGGTAGAAGTAGATGCAAGAGAAAATAGAAGCTAGCAAATAAACCCTAAAGCAATGCTAAAGATAAATCTCATATAGAAAACATTAAGAACTAACATATACATACACTAATCATGCAACATCAAACATAAATAACTTCAATCATAAAATTAACTTTGCAATGCTAGAAGGTTACACTTGTACTCATATCTGTATGATGGCTATAGGGTGGTCATTAATCCTAACTAGCTTTGAACGCTCCACCTAGCATATTCCCTATCAACAGAATTATAAATTCACTATGTACTTAAGAATCAAGAGGTCTTTATGGTTTTAATGTTGGCTTAAGGACGGTATGGATGTATATTTGGTAAATTTGAAGTGAGCTTTTGGCTCTCTCCTCACTTACCATCCACATGTCCTCGAGCTTGAGTTTACGCTCAAAAATGTTCTCACTCACCCATTTGACGCGCTAATGTTGCGTCCCCAGTGTCAACCCAATTAAAACTAAGATGATTTCCAAAAATATTCCACTTTGCCGGTTTATTTTATTCTTTCTTTCTTTTTATTTTCTTTTTTCATTTCTTTTCTTCTTTTTTTTTGTACAAGATACCCATGACTATCATTTTGATGTGAAAAGTCATGTCTCTTATAATTTTCTTTTTTTTTTTTTTCTTTTCAAATCCCGGCAAAGGGTTACAAATAATAATATCATCTACATTTTTGTGCCTCAATACAAACACATATAATCCCTTCCCAATGTAAATTCCCAAATGCGAACCCTCCACCCCAAACTCAAGCTCGAGACAAGTCTCAGGGTTGTGATTCAAGTGCGGGTCATTTGGTCATGCCTAATAATCTAAAGGATAATGGGCTTATATCTTGGCTACAAAAGAAAAGGCTTAAGGCTCAAAATTGGGCTAAGACGGATAAAATTATAATAAGGGATAGCAAGCTAAAAGGCTTCAAATGGCTAACAAAGAACTGCCCCTATCATTTTCCTAAGTACATAGCTTGTCTTTAGTTCATATCTAGGTGGGTTCTCTACTAATTAGGATTTCACGTTCTACACACCAAACATATTCCTTAAGTACAAGCTTACTTCATTTGCATTGTTCATTAATTTTTCCTATTAATTACCTATGTTCGCATGCAATTGTAAGTGCGTTTTATGTTCTTCCCTAAAGTCCACTATTTACTATCATTGATTCATCAAAAGTATGCTTAAAGGGACATTTAAAATCTTCTATAGTCAAACGCAACTCCGAAAATTATTTTATTGAAAGCAGATAAAACAAATAAACACATAAAACTGGGATGAGGCAACGAACCCCACCCCAAACTCAAAAATGAGTCGTGTCCCCACGACTCGAAAAGACTCAAAGCAATAAAATAATTTACACTAAATGAGAAGGGAAAGAAAACGTATCTTAACCAGCGCGAGGCTGGTGTCGGTGTTGTGTCCAAGTTGAGGTTTTGAATTCTTCTTCATCAATGGTTGCGTTTAAAGTGTTCTTCATTACCTCGAACTTCTTCAAATTTCCCACGTTTTCATTTATTACTTGCCCTCTAAGCATCATCTCTTCTAAGAAAATCTTCCTCAATACCCAATTCTCTTTCTTCACCATGTTCTTCGTACCTTCTCCTAACCTTCATGGTCATCTCCGATGACCCCAAACTCAAAGCTTCAAGACCCTCAAAAGGTTTGGATAAAATTGTGATTTTAGTGTTCTTGAAGGTTTGGGTTTGAATTATGGATTAATTTTAGCTTTGGTGAAAGAAAACTTCGGATTAAAGTGTGAAGCTTTGGTATTTTGGAAGTTTAATGGTTTGATTGTGATCTTGGATGATGTTTAGAGGGAAGGATTGGTGGTATGATGTTGTTTTGATGATGATTTTAGGAGTGGTAGGAGGCGAGAATTCGGATTATAGGGTTTGGCTTGGAAAAGATGCAAAAAACTAGGTTTAATGAAGTTAAAACCGCCTCTCGTAACAGCTGGCCGGTATGCCTTCGGATTCGCCGGTATACCGGCCGATCCGCCGGTATGCCGGCCGAGAGGTCGGCGAAATTTTTTTTTTTTTTTTTTTTTTTTTTTTTTTTTTTTTTTTTTTTTTTTTTTTTTTTACCTCAAAACGCAAGTGCATTGCGTCGTCGCTGACGCAATGGTCAGGGAATTTGAAATCCTTGACCGGCTAGCCGGCGGATTCGCCGGTATGCCTGTGAAATCTCGATGGCGCATTTGATGACGCAGCAACCTTGCGTCATCGCTGACGCAGTGGTCAGGGAGTTTGGGGGTCTTCAGCGTTTTTGGCCGGTATGCCGGCGTCTCCGCCGGCTAGCCGGTCAAACCTGCTGTGGACTCCATAATTTTTCGTTTTCTCCTCATTTTGACCCCAAACTCATGACCATTATCCCCCTGAAATCATCAAAAACAAACACCCTTCCTCATTTCTCACTAATAAACACTAAATTAACGAAAATCAAACTACTTTAAACTACGAAATTGAAATACTTAAACTAATATACAAGAAATGGCTTTTGTTTAACGTCGTTAAGCTCGACGGGTTACCTCATTCTCTAGTCATTGACATAACCTCCCCAGCAGTGAGTGAGGTTGTCAATAGTTGCAACTCGAAATGTGCATCCCTTAGCTTTTATTCCAACTAACTTATCTGAGATAACTTTTGCAACCACGAATGGTCCGAGCCAAGAGCTTTTTGATTCACATGTCTTTGGAGGAGGTTTAGGCTTTTTCATAGCAACTTCTTCGCCTACTTTAAACTCCTTTTTCTTCCTTTCCTTCTTAGGTTCTTTCGGAACCTTCGTGACACGTGTTTTCTCTTTCTTCTTTGCATGATTGAGTAGTGGATTTCTCTTAGGATTTGGAGGAACGTTGATCGGTGGTTTCTTTCTTAGTTCTTTTTCCTCCACCCCTAAGGTTTCCACAACATTAATTGGCTCTTTTCTTACCGGTTCCATTACATCTACACGAAAACATTCTTCATTGGAATCCGGAAACTTCATAGGTCTAAACACATTAAACTTCATCTCCTCGTCTTGGATTCTCATGATCATTTCGCCGTTTTCTACATCAATCAAAGTACGCCCCGTGGCTAGGAATGGTCTTCCCAAAATAATGGGGACATCCCTATCCGCGTCGTAATCAAGTATAACGAAATCAGCGGGAAAAATTAACGTACCTGCCTTAACGAGGACATCTTCAATTCGGCCTTCCGGATGTGCAAGAGATCGATCCGCCATTTGCAAGACCATAGAAGTGGGTCTTGCTTTAATATTAAGCTTATCAAAGATAGATTTGGGCATAAGATTTATGCTTGCACCCAAATCACATAGTGCCTTACCTCTCCATTCATTACCAATAGATATCGGAATTGTAAAGCTCCCAGGATCAACTAACTTTGGAGGTAATTTACCTTGACAGATAGCACTACATTCCTCAGGGAGACCAATCATCTCATTATCACAATACGGCCGTTTGTTGGTGAGGGCTCTTTTCAGAAACTTAGCATACTTGGGTACATCTCTAATAGCTTCTAACAACGGAATATTTATGCTAAGACCTCTTACCTTGTTAAAGAATTTTTGATAATCAGCCATATCACCCTTCTTCTGAACTCTTGATGGAAATGGTGGAGGAGGACGGTTTATTATAGTATCATCTTTCTTTTTCGGAACTTCACTCGATCTCTCCACTTCTTCTACTTCAACTTCTTTATCTTCATTCATCACCTCTTTTTCTTTTCTAACTTCTTTTTCTTTCATAACCGGAAAAGGAGGTGGAGGAAGGTTCTTACCACTTCTGAGAGTAATAGCTTTACAATCTTCGATTTGGATTGGATTCTCAGTATCGCTAGGAAGTTGTCCTTGTGGACGTTGATTCAACTGTTTATTAATTTGACTTAGCTGATTCTGGAATATCTTCATATTTGCTTCAACTACGTTTTGACGTTCCCATGCTGCGTTTTGACGTTCCATAGCTTGTGTCTGAAGAGCGATTAAACTTTCAACTGTTTTCTGAAGGGTAACTCCTTCTTGTGGATGGGCCGGTAAGGCTTTCTGATTCATTGTGTCATCATAATTGTCTTGAGGAGCTTGTCTCTGAACATAATTTTGATTCTGTCCTCCTTGATAATTGTTGTGTGGTCTTGGATTGTAGTTGTTACCTTGGGGACGCGGTTGATACGCATAAGTAGGATTTGCTGCCCCATCAGGATTTGAGTATTGAAACCCCGGATGGTTTCTGTTAGGCTGATATCCATTACCACTTGAATTAAAGTTACCTCTATTGGACACGAACATCACGGATTCTTGATTATTTTGACAATTTTCCCAACTATGATCATTGACACCGCAATACTCACATCCATATATCTCTTGTGCAACCTTTACCTCACCTCTTTTATTCGAGAGACCTTCTTTCACGGCTAGAGTAAGTTGTCTCAGTTGTTGTTCTAGTGTGGTTTGAAGCTTTGTCTCTAGCGTAGCAAACTTTTCTTCGATATTAACATTATTGACTCCTCCTCTAACTGGTGTTCTTACTGAACTCCACCCAACTTCATTCTTGACTGTTCTCTCTAAGATGATCTTTGCATGAGCGGGTTGAACTTGAAGAAAACCTGCACCACATAGCATATCCAATTTCTCTCTTGAAGTCCCATCAAGGCCTCTATAAAATATTTTTAATTGTTGTTGTTCTGAAAAGCCATGATTGGGGACTCTACGTAAGCACATCTGAAATCTTGTCCAACTCTTACCCACAGTTTCATCGTATTCTTGACGGAAATTAGTCAACTCTAATTCAGCATCTAATCTCATATTACTCGGATAATACCTGTCGAAGAACGCAGCTTCTAATTGATCCCAATTGGTTATTTGTGTCGGATCTTGTGTATCATGCCATTCGCTTGCTCCATCAATAACAAAAAATTTAAACACAGCGTAGTACATCTGTTCTTTTGAAACTCCTTGTGTGATGTAAGAATCACATATCTGTTTGAATTTCTGTATCGCTCTAAGAGGATCTTCTCCAACTCTACCACGAAAATTTCCAAAGTTTTGGAATTGAGCTATCATACCCGGATCTGGACGAAACTTCGGAACATTTATATCTGGAGCACCTACTCCTATAGCAGGAGCACGGAATGGAACTTCTGGTGGACCATTAGTAAACCATGGATCTTGATTCATCACGATTTGAGCTTGTCCGTTATTGTTCTGAATATTAACGTTCTCCATTTGGTGAATTAATTCTTCTACTTCTAAGGATTCTTGTTCTTTCCTTCTCTTGTTAGCAAGTCTGATTAATGATTCTGGATTATTAAGGATCGGAGGTGTTGGCTCTAGATCCTTAAAGAGTCTCCTTCGCATACACCAAACTTAAAAACCTGAGAAACTAAACAAGCAAAAAGCGTAAAACTGATAAAAACAAAAATAAAAATAAATGCAACTATCACTAAAGGATAAACACCGTGGTCACACGCTACCGTCCCCGGCAGCGGCGCCAAAAACTTGGTGGTCCTTTGTGTGTTCTAAAAATAAATGCAAAAGATAATCGAACCACAACCGCAAGTGTACGGTTGTCCCAAGTAATATAGTTGATAAAACAGATTCGTTCCAAGGACGGGATGGTTGACTACAATGCTTATCTATTAATGATTGATGCACTTATGAAAATAAAAGACAATAATATATTTGTTTGGTTTTTGTATTAATTCTAATGAATGAAAGACAAATATTAAAATACAAATAAAAGCTAAGACGCAAGTAAATAAAAGTGATACGCAAGTAAGAGCAGGTAGTACTTGAGAGGCGCAAGGGTTTACCTAACTATCATTCATTTCATACATTGTTTAAGGGACAAATTGGTAAATTTATATTGGTCGGGATTCTATAATCTCCTTACCCCCGTCAGGGTGGACTAAGGAGCAACTTTCAAGTGCTACAAACCCCGTCAGGGTGATTATAGTCCACTCTCAAGTGTTTAAGTTCAAATTACCCAATAGGCCATAGGTTTAATTAAGCTCGTCAGAGTCAATAATTTCTAACCTACATTCATTAACTAGTTCGGTACCTAAACCCCCCGTCAAGGTGATCCAATCGCCACTAATTGGAATAGCCTAGATACTAAGACCTATGATTGGTTAATTACGTCAATTATAGTAGATAAAGCGCAAATTAAAGAAAAATACAATTCACCCAATTTGATTTAAATAATAATAATCCCAAATCCAAATGTATAAAACGAAATCAAATTGGGATTAACCCATTATGCGTTCTCAAGCACTAAATTAGTTTAGCTCATAATAATTGAAAAGATAAAAACTAAAGAAATAAATAGGTTCAACATGTTTTACAGAATAAAATAGAAGAACCTAATTACGGAATTGAATTGGCTGAGAAGTGGAGATATAGACCGTCTCCAGCTCTTGCTTCTTCTCTTCCTGCCTCTAGCTTCTTCTCTGGTGTCTGACTCTTAAGCGTATGTTGTATTATGAAAAAGATATGAAGAGTGTGTGAAAATAGAGGTCTAAAGCCCTTTTATAATGTTAAAAACGGATTAGGGCTTGGACTTAGGAATAAATCAATAATTAAATGTCCAAGCCCAAAATCTAAGCCCAAAATCCCGTAACTGCTGATACACCTTCACTAAAACGGCTTTTCCCGATGCGTTACAACTCCGATTGACCTCATTCCAGTTGCTAAATTTCCGTAACTCGATAAGGAATGATTTCTCTTCAAAGGTAAACAGCTAAATCATCGCTTAAGCACCTCGAAATCAGCAATCTATAGCCTGGAAAATGGATTTTCAGCTCTAAAAATAATATCTTCGGGATTTATCTTCAAGTTTTGACTCTATATCGCGATCTTTGACTTTCTCCTTGGATTCCTCTTCTAGCTAACATCTAAAACCTGTAAAATCTTCACTAAAAATACCAATATTACGCGCAAAAGCTTAATAAATCAAAAATGCCAGAAATAAAAGAGGAAAATCATATTATTGCATATTAGCACCAAAAGTCTATCTAAATAATCAAATAAACACCAAAAATGATGTCTCCTAAGGGTCGAAAATAAGAACAATTAAGGAGACATCAACGGGGAACATAATATCGGGTCTAGAAGCGGTTAGATAAAGTAAGCTACCAATCATACCTCGATATAGTTTCTCATCAACATCCTTACCATCTTCATCTTTGTCTAATTTTGTGGATGTGCTCATTGGAGTTCCAATTTCCTTTGCATCTTCAAGTCCAAATTTTTTGATCAATTCTCTTGTGTATTTGGCTTGATTGACAAAGATACCATCTTTCATTTGCTTGATTTGAAGTCCAAGAAAGTAATTTAATTCTCCCATCATGCTCATCTCAAATTCCTTATGCATGCTTTTAGAAAAATTCTCACAAAGATTTTCATTAGTAGCACCAAATATAATATCATCCACATAAATTTGAACAAGAAGGATATCTTTTGAAGACCTTTTTATAAATAAAGTGGAGTCAATTTTTCCTCTTTTAAAACCATCATCTAATAAAAATTTGCTTAATCGTTCATACCAAGCACGAGGAGCTTGTTTTAAACCATATAAAGCCTTTGAAAGTTTAAAAACATGATTTGGAAATTTTGGATCTTCAAAACCCGGAGGTTGTTTAACAAAAACTTCCTCGTCTATAAAACCATTTAAAAAAGCACTTTTGACATCCATTTGGTAAAGTTTAAAATTCATATAGCAAGCAAAAGCAAGTAGCATACGAATAGATTCAAGTCTAGCTACGGGAGCAAAAGTTTCATCGAAATCAATACCTTCTTCTTGATTGTACCCTTGAGCAACTAACCTTGCTTTATTTCTAGTAATGATGCCGGTGTCATCTAGCTTGTTGCGAAATATCCACTTAGTGCCAATAATAGTGGGGCCAATTGGTTTCTCCATTAATGTCCAAACTTTGCTACGCTCAAATTGATTTAATTCCTCATGCATAGCATTAATCCAATGATCATCTAACAAAGCTTCTTTAATATTCTTGGGCTCAATTTGAGATAAGAATGCTTGATGAGCACAAAGAGCAATAATACGGGAGCGAGTGGTAACACCTTCTTTTGGATCACCTAGAATTAATTCACTTGGGTGATCTTTGATATGTTTCCAACACCTTGGTAAATCCGTACTAGCTTCATTTAACACTTGATCATTTTCCTTAAGAGATTCTTCATGAGATTTGACTTCTTGAGTAGGAGATTCTAAGGGTTGATCTAGTGGAGTATCTTCAACAACATCTACCACTTTCTTGATACAAAACGGATTAGTCTCATCAAAGTCAACATGCATAGATTCCTCAATGGTACGAGTACGTTTGTTGAAAATGCGATAGGCTTTTCCTTTAGTGGAATAACCAAGAAAAATGCCTTCATCCGATTTAGCATCAAATTTTCCCAAATAGTCCCTAGTGTTTAGGATAAAACATTTGCACCCAAAAACACGAAAATAAGCAATAGTTGGTGGTCTACCATTCCAAAGCTCATAAGGGGTTTTCTTAATAAGGGGTCTAATAAGAACTCTATTTAACACATAACAAGCCGTATGAACGGCTTCACCCCAAAAGTATGTAGGCAAGCTATGTTCTTTTAGCATTGTTCTAGCCATTTCTTGTAGAGTTCGGTTTTTCCTTTCCACTACCCCATTTTGTTGGGGAGTTCTAGGGGCCGAAAAATTATGCTCAATCCCAAATTCATCACAAAAATGCACAAAAGGAGAATTCACGTATTCACTACCATTATCACTACGAATGCATGTAATAGAGTAGCCTTTCTCATTTTGCACCTTTCTACAAAGTTTTGCAAATTCATTGAAGGCATCACTTTTCAAAGCAAGGAACATCACCCATGTGAATCTAGTGTAATCATCAACAACAACAAAGACATACCTAGACCCTCCTAGACTAGTGACATCAACGGGACCAAAAAGGTCCATATGCAATAATTGAAGTGGCCTAACGGTGATGACCTTATTAATGGATTTAAAAGATGAACGATGTTGTTTACCAAGTTGACATGCATCACATAATTTATCTTTATCAAATTTGTAAATAGGCAAACCAACAACAAGATTTTTTCTAGATAATTTTGAAATTAAATCCATGCTAGCATGTCCTAAACGTCTATGCCAAAGCCAACTATCATTAACCACGGATAAGCATTTAATATTTTTGCACATAAGACTTTCAAGATCAACAACAAAAACATTATCCGATCTTTTTGCAATAAACATAGTATCTAACTCATCATTTTTGAAAACAACACATCTAGATGCTTCAAATTTAACACTAAAACCAACATCACAAAGTTGACTAATACTAAGTAAGTTAAAAGAGAGACCCTCAACAAGTAACACATTAGAGATAAGTAAAGAGTCCATATTACCAATGTTACCTTTACCCAAAACGCGTTTCTTAGTGTTGTCGGCAAAAGTAACTTTATCACCTTTAGTTTTATATAAATTTGTAAATAATGATGGATTTCCGGTCATGTGTCTTGAGCATCCACTATCAAGTAGCCATATATTTTGCTTCTTGATGCTCAACCCCTACAAACAAAAAGTAATTTAAGCTTTAGGTACCCAATTTGGATTGGGTCCATGAGGGTTAGTGGATTTTCTTTTTAAGACCCATTTAGGTCTTTTCCAAATTGGCACAAGAGATCCCAAATCTAATAATTTACGATAGTAACAATGAGATGCATCATGACCAAGTTTTTCACAATAGTGCAAGTGATAGAAGATTTTGAAGAGGATGGAATTGCATTTGAAATTTTTGATTTTACAAAGACATTTTTCAAAGGTTTTTGGTGAGTGAATGGATCATATCCAACACCACTTTTTTCACAAGCCATTCTTTGAGAACCTAAAATCAAATCCAAGTTTTCTTGCCCACTAGTTAATTTCAAAATAATAGCATTTTGATCAAAAATCTTTTTCTCTAATAAAGCTTTTTCTTCCAAAAGATTTTTCTCAATAAGATGAAGTTTTTAATTTTCATCTATACATTCATCACAAAGATTTTGACAATCTTCCAAAGCTTTCAAAACCTCTTTAGTTCTATTTTTCTCAAATTCTAAATCTTTTGTTAAAACTTTGTTTGTTTCAATAGAATTTAAAAAATCATTATAAAGAGAATCAAATGCCTCATGAATATCTTGTTCACTAGCATCATCATTAGTTAAAGAGAGTTTGGAATTAGGAGTTACCTCATCATGATTTGCCATAAAGGCAAAGTGAGTAGTACCGGTATCATCATCCGAAGAAGCATCTTCATCATTCTCAAGTTTTCCCATAAAGGCAACAAGATTAACATTTTCATTGTCACTTTCTTCTTCCTCCGAATTTTGAGTGTCCCAAGTGATATTAGCATGCATTGCTCTCTTAGGTTTCTCCTTTTGAAGAAGAGGACAATAGGTTTTGATGTGACCAACCTTTTTGCAATGATAGCAAGTGGGTTCATCTTGTTTGATAGCTCTATCATTCTTCTTGTAAGGTGAGGAAGAACTTCCTTTCTTGGCAAAGCGTTTGTATCTCATGAATTTTTTCATATCTCTTGCCAACATAGCTACTCCTTCATCTTCACTAGTTTCTTCTTCATGTGAATTTTCTTCTTCACTATCCTTCCTTTCTTTTCGTTCTTTCAACTTGGTACTCATGGCATGGAAAGCAATAGATTTCTTAATCTTTTTCTCCTCATCATCTCTTATCTTTTCTTCTTCAAGCACAAGCTCTTCCGTCATGAGGTTGCAAATGAGTTCATGAACCGTCATTTTTGAAAGATCTTTAGTATCCCTTATAGAGTTGATTTTTGTCTTGTATTTCCTTGGAAGGGCAAATAAGATTTTTCAACATTGTTCCTTGTTGGTGTACTCTTGACCAAGAGTCTTCAAAGTGTTAACAATGTTAGAAAATCTTTGATGCATAGCATTCAAGGCTTCATCGGGCTCCATACGAAAAAGCTCATACTTAGTGATAAAGAGACCAATCTTGGTTTCCTTAATATCTTCCGTTCCTTGATATGATAGCTCCAAGAGTTGCCACATTTCATGAGCGGAATTGCATTCACTCACTCTAGCATATTCCGTGACACTTAATCCATTTATGAGGATGTTCATAGCTTTGTTGTTTTTGGTAAGTTTAGCTATGTCTTGATCATTGTAATCATCTTCATCTTTTACCTCCGTTGTACTTCCGGCAACGTAGGGAATATAAGGACCCTTTTTGATAGCCATCCATAAAAAGTAATCGATTCCTTTCACATGAATCTCCATCTTCTTTTTCCATCCAAAGTAGTCTTTTCCTACAAAAAGCGGAGGTCTAGTAGAACATGAACCTTCCGGTTGATTAGAATCCATATCGTATTAACTCTAGAAACGATTAAGTACAATAGAGCTAGGCTCTGATACCAATTGATATACTATATGCGTCCTAGAAGGGGGGTTGAATAGGACAATAGAAATTAATCGGCTAATTTTATTTCAAGTAAATAAAATTAAAAGCTAATTTGAATCCTATTGTATTAGCAAACTAAATAGTATAAAACTAGATAATCCTAATAGACAATAATATCAAACTATTCAAGTAGGCATTTTATCAAGCATATAGAGTGCGGAAATATAAAGAGTGTAGAGATAGAATACGATACACAACGATGTATAGTGGTTCGGTTTCCCTACATCCACTACCTAAGGAAGCCTCCTTAGGATTTGCAAGATTCTCAACTAATCTTCGTAACTCTTAACCGGGTGAGATACAAACCCTTACAACCACTTCAAAAACCCTTTGAAGGAAATACACTTGTGTTATCACCAACACAAGGAACCAAGCATAAACCTATGCTCACACTACTCTCTTAATCTATTACAAGAACTAAGAGGAAAGGGAAAAAGTGTTTAGGGGTGCTTATAAAAGCTTTGTAACTAAACTCCTAAATGAGTAGATAGAACTAATTAGCTTCACAATAAATATGACTTGAATGCTCCTTTGAAACCTCCTTGAATGATAGAATTAATTGCTCTTAAGATTGGTAGATGGAAGGCCTGAGTTGTGTCTTGAATGAACTCCATTTTATAGCTGAAAAGATGATCCAACGGTCATAAGGCTTCTCTCCAACGGATCTATTTTATCTCTAACGGATATAAGCTTTGTCCTCTAGTAATAGTGCTGAAACCCTCTCGTGCGGTGTACCGCGGATATGGTCCGGTGCACCGCATGACTGTTCGACTAACTTTTGAGCTTACTGGTCGGACTATGTAGTGTACCGCATCCCTGCTCCGTGTAGTGGTCCGGTGTACCATGACAAAGGTCCGGTGTACCGTGCATATTTTTGAGTATACTGACGGGCTATTCTGTGTACCGCGCATCTGGTCCGTGACCTACGGTGTACCGCGTCACTCGTCCGGTGTACCGCGGGGCTGCTATTTTGAATTTCAAGCTAAGTAACAATGAAGTAAACACAACTAATCTAATGAGGGGTTTTGGAAAACATTTTAAGTGATACCAAAATGAATTTTAGTTTAAATAATGATTTGTCGAATATTAAAACGGGAATAAAAACAAGGTGAGGCTAACAATCTCCCCCTTTTTGATGTTTGACAAATCATAAACTTTTGAAGATGCCTAAGATTAAGTTTTGATCAAAAACTCCCCCTCAACCTAATCACTAGAGTTTTTATAAAACTCCCCCTCACAAAATGCATTTGAAAAAGTTTAACTAAAATTTCTCCCCCTTTGTCAACAACAAAAAGAACAAATGATATGATTTTGAAAATTTTAAGGGGTCAAAACACATTTTGAGTAAAAACAAGGACCAAAGGAATAAATGGATAACAATTAGAAGCTTCAAGGACCCTAAAACATCAAGAAAATATTAGCAACAAAATTATATACACAAAAAGTACTAAACACTAATGGCATGAATGAAAAGCTAGAGAATTTGCATGCCAATTTCACACCGAATTTTCTCAAAAAGATCTTGGGGTAGAGGTTTGGTAAAGATATCGGCTAATTGATTTTCGGAGGTAACAAATTCAAGTACAATGTCCCCTTTTTGAGTGTGATCACGGATAAAATGATGGCGGATTTCTATGTGTTTTGTTCTAGAGTGTTGAATGGGATTTTTGGTAAGATTTATAGCACTAGTGTTATCACAACGAATGGGAACACGATCATACTCTAGGCCAAAATCTAGTAAGGTTTGTTTCATCCAAAGAATTTGAGTCACACAATTTCCGGCCGCAACATATTCGGCTTCGGCCGTGGATAAAGCAACACTATTTTGTTTTCTACTAGACCATGAGACAAGGGATTGACCTAAGAATTGGCAACTACCACTAGTGCTCTTCCTATCAAGTCTACAACCGGCATAATCGGCATCCGAATAACCTATTAGTTCAAAGGAGGTAAATCTTGGGTACCAAAGTCCTAGACTAAGGGTTCCTTTCAAATACCTAAAAATACGCTTAACGGCACTAAGATGGGTTTCTTTGGGAGAAGATTGAAATCTAGCACAAAGACACACGGGGAACATAATATCGGGTCTAGAAGCGGTTAGATAAAGTAAGCTACCAATCATACCTCGATATAGTTTCTCATCAACATCCTTACCATCTTCATCTTTGTCTAATTTTGTGGATGTGCTCATTGGAGTTCCAATTTCCTTTGCATCTTCAAGTCCAAATTTTTTGATCAATTCTCTTGTGTATTTGGCTTGATTGACAAAGATACCATCTTTCATTTGCTTGATTTGAAGTCCAAGAAAGTAATTTAATTCTCCCATCATGCTCATCTCAAATTCCTTATGCATGCTTTTAGAAAAATTCTCACAAAGATTTTCATTAGTAGCACCAAATATAATATCATCCACATAAATTTGAACAAGAAGGATATCTTTTGAAGACCTTTTTATAAATAAAGTGGAGTCAATTTTTCCTCTTTTAAAACCATCATCTAATAAAAATTTGCTTAATCGTTCATACCAAGCACGAGGAGCTTGTTTTAAACCATATAAAGCCTTTGAAAGTTTAAAAACATGATTTGGAAATTTTGGATCTTCAAAACCCGGAGGTTGTTTAACAAAAACTTCCTCGTCTATAAAACCATTTAAAAAAGCACTTTTGACATCCATTTGGTAAAGTTTAAAATTCATATAGCAAGCAAAAGCAAGTAGCATACGAATAGATTCAAGTCTAGCTACGGGAGCAAAAGTTTCATCGAAATCAATACCTTCTTCTTGATTGTACCCTTGAGCAACTAACCTTGCTTTATTTCTAGTAATGATGCCGGTGTCATCTAGCTTGTTGCGAAATATCCACTTAGTGCCAATAATAGTGGGGCCAATTGGTTTCTCCATTAATGTCCAAACTTTGCTACGCTCAAATTGATTTAATTCCTCATGCATAGCATTAATCCAATGATCATCTAACAAAGCTTCTTTAATATTCTTGGGCTCAATTTGAGATAAGAATGCTTGATGAGCACAAAGAGCAATAATACGGGAGCGAGTGGTAACACCTTCTTTTGGATCACCTAGAATTAATTCACTTGGGTGATCTTTGATATGTTTCCAACACCTTGGTAAATCCGTACTAGCTTCATTTAACACTTGATCATTTTCCTTAAGAGATTCTTCATGAGATTTGACTTCTTGAGTAGGAGATTCTAAGGGTTGATCTAGTGGAGTATCTTCAACAACATCTACCACTTTCTTGATACAAAACGGATTAGTCTCATCAAAGTCAACATGCATAGATTCCTCAATGGTACGAGTACGTTTGTTGAAAATGCGATAGGCTTTTCCTTTAGTGGAATAACCAAGAAAAATGCCTTCATCCGATTTAGCATCAAATTTTCCCAAATAGTCCCTAGTGTTTAGGATAAAACATTTGCACCCAAAAACACGAAAATAAGCAATAGTTGGTGGTCTACCATTCCAAAGCTCATAAGGGGTTTTCTTAATAAGGGGTCTAATAAGAACTCTATTTAACACATAACAAGCCGTATGAACGGCTTCACCCCAAAAGTATGTAGGCAAGCTATGTTCTTTTAGCATTGTTCTAGCCATTTCTTGTAGAGTTCGGTTTTTCCTTTCCACTACCCCATTTTGTTGGGGAGTTCTAGGGGCCGAAAAATTATGCTCAATCCCAAATTCATCACAAAAATGCACAAAAGGAGAATTCACGTATTCACTACCATTATCACTACGAATGCATGTAATAGAGTAGCCTTTCTCATTTTGCACCTTTCTACAAAGTTTTGCAAATTCATTGAAGGCATCACTTTTCAAAGCAAGGAACATCACCCATGTGAATCTAGTGTAATCATCAACAACAACAAAGACATACCTAGACCCTCCTAGACTAGTGACATCAACGGGACCAAAAAGGTCCATATGCAATAATTGAAGTGGCCTAACGGTGATGACCTTATTAATGGATTTAAAAGATGAACGATGTTGTTTACCAAGTTGACATGAAAGATAGACCAAGGGTTTTGAGAGAGAAAGAGATGAAAAACGTTTTGAGAAGTGAAGGAATAAAAGATAGACCAAGGGTTTTGACTTAGTTCGGATGTACACAGAACCGAAACCGGGTTCCCGCATTCACCAAAACCGGGTACCCGGTTTCCTTTCATATGCCTCGACTTTAGAGGGTACAAAAGGAAAAAGACAATTTTCAAAAATCACCCGAAACAAATTCGAAAGCTCCCCAATAGTTTAGACATGTTATAAAACTCCCAAAATAATTTTTGTTATGAAAAAACATGAACAGGAAATCACGAAAATAGAGAAAACGGTTTATTGCATAAAGACCCCTATATTTTCTAAAAAGCGCAAAAAGACCCAATGTGAAAACTAAGCAATTTAAAGCATGAAAAGGTCAAGACTAGCAAGATATAGCACATAGAGGATAAAACACATAAGCACACAATAGAACAAAAAGATAAACAAGAAGAAAGGAGAGAATTCACCGTGTATTCCTTTTACGAGGTTTGAACGTCCTTTTGCATAAAATTCAATTTTCTTGACGCTCAACACCTTTAATGAATATTACTATGGTAACCGAGGTGGAATGGGTCCGGGAATATGATTAGTACTTTTCACGATCCATGTCGGTTTTTCATTTTGAGTGAGCTCTTCATTGGTGAGTTCATCATAATCTATTTCTTCTTGATTTGACTTAAGAACTCCTGTTTTGTTTAACTCCTTTTTATATGGAACGAATGGACCTTCCATAACGATTCTCCATTGATCGGGATCTTCGGCTTTGATAAATTTCTCCATTTTTGTTCTCCAATTAAAATAGTAAGTTCCTACAAAAAGTGGAGGTCGAGTAGAAGACGACTTTTCCAAAAGATTAAATTCCATATCGTTTACTCTACTAACGATTAAGCTATTCACGTAGAGTTAGGCTCTGATACCAATTGAAAGTCCTAGAGGGGGGGTGAATAGGATTACTAATAAGATTAATGCCTAATTAAAAAATCTTTTGGATAAATATAAGTTTATGAAAGAAACTTCTAAGACAACTAATATATCAAACACTTATGGGATCATGCAAAGGATAAGCTAGAGGTTCGATATATAAGTTTAACAAGTAAAACGAGTTTCTATTTTCTTACTACTCTAGAAGACTATATGTTAGATAAACTAGATAATCAATATCACAATAATCATGCTAGCAAGTAATCAAACATATAAAGTGCGGAAAGTAAATAGAGTAGGGATAGAAAGATACACATGATTTATAGTGGTTCGGTTTCCCTACATCCACTACCTAAGGAAGCCTCCTTAGTATTTCAAGCTTTTCACTAAGCTCCCGTGTCTCTCTTAACCGGGTCGAGAACACAATAACCCTTACAACCTCTTCGATAACACGAAGGACAAACACTTGTGTTATCGCAACACAAGGACAACCTCTTCGAAACCACGAAGGACAAACACTTGTGTAATCACAACACAAGGATACCAAGTATACTCCCTATACTTGAATTCTCTCTTAATCTATCTATTACAAGACCTAGACTTAAGAGGATAGATACAAAGTGTTTAAAGGGGTGCAAACAACTTTGCTAGATAATCTCCTAAAGAGTAGATATGACTATAAGCATGTAAACTCCTCTTGAGTAGATAATAACTTTGAAGCTTATTGGTTTAAGCTCTTGATCAAGCTTGGATAATTAACTTTGATAGCTTGAGACCTCTAACTTTGTATGATAATGATATGTATAATAGTTGAAGTGTTAGAGGTGAGTTTCTCCTTCAAAGAGGTCATATTTATAGCACAAGAAAGTCCCCAACGGATATAAAGTTGGTGGTAAGCTTTGTTCCAAACCGGGTTCCCGGTTTCCCAAATGCGGGTACCCGGTTTTGATTGCAACGGCTATAAAACGGCTATAAAGAGTTGATGTTGACTTGAGCTTCACCAAACCGGGTTCCCGGTTTTCCCAAATGCGGGTACCCGGTTCTTACTGACTTGGAGATTATGATATTTTGATTCGTTGCTCGGATGGAAAAGTTTTCTTCACGAGAGTTGTTGTAAACATCATTTTAAGAAACTTTGTTGTTGATCATGAAAGCTAATTCTCAATGTACACATAAGATAAGGTTAAAAGTAATGGTATGAAAATTAGCTACTAAGGATATGAAAATAAGGCTTAGATCAAAATGATGTTAATTGTGTTTTTTGATGAATTAGAGTGCAAGATAATAAAGTGAAATTAGCACACTAAACAATAGAGTATTTGTCACATTAAAACACCTAATCGAAGGGGGCAATATGCCAACAATACGCCAAAAACACTTATACTTTCCTTATTATTGCAATATGCACTCAAAAACACATAAACTAACTAAAAATAAGACAAACATAAAAACATAAAGGATTGTGGGATGTCTCTTGAAAGGCACTTTTGTTTAACGTCTTTCAAAGTTCGACGTGTTACCTCTGTTGTTTCTTTTTATAGCCTCCCCAGCAGTGAGTGAGGTGATCAACATCTACCAATCTAAGTTTGCAACTCTCTATAGCTTTTATTTTGACCAATCCTGCTGAAATAATTCACGTGATGAAGTATGGCCCTATCCAAGAACTTTTATGTTTGGGGTTGGGAGATATCCATGTTACCTTGTCTCCTACCCCAAACTCAATTTCCTTTTCCATGGTGTCTTAAGGGCTTACAGGTTCTGGCTTTTTGGTCACAACTATGATTGTTGATAATTCTCATGACTTCTTTTTCTTCTATTTCCCAAAACATAAAATGTTTTCGAATCATCTTCGATACGTAGAGTCACGGTTCCCCCATTCACATTGACAATGGTGTCGATCATGGCTAGGAATGGATGCCCAAGTATGAATGTGATGTTCTTATCTGCTTTATAGTCAATAATAATAAAATCGTGGGAATAACAACATTACCTACTTGGACGAGCACGTCTTCGATTACACCCCCACAGTTTTGTTGTTGATTGTTCTGCAAGTTGTAAGATTACAGATGTCGATTTTACATCACTAATATCAATCTTCTTGAATATACTTTTGGGCATGATATTCACACTCGCCCCCATATCACACATTTCATATCCGTGAAATATACCACCTATTTTGATTGGGAAGTTGAAACCTCTAGGATCTTTAAGCTTTGGTAGTAACTCTCGCTGAACTTCTACTGAACTCCCTTTGTTGAGTGCCACAATCTTGGATTCTGTGAACTTATCATTATTGGAGAGTGCCTTCATAAAGAATCGATTATACTTTTGCTTTTCTTCCATAGCTTTGAGTAGAGTGACGTTGATTTTCACTTGTTTTAACGTATCCATACACCTCTCTTGATTCTCCTTTGAATTAGCAGATTTTAAAGGATAATAGCAGTAGGTGTCCGTGGTCTCACCCTGCTTGTCTCTTCCATTCTTGGTGCATCAACCACTTTTGGCTTCTTAATCTCATCTTGTTCAACCTCTTCAACCCAATCTTCAACAATTATCTTATCTAAGTTCATCCTATCTATGTTTGACTTGGTTGGTAGAACCTCCACTTTACTCGATGTAGATGGTGGTAATTCATTCATCTTTTCAGCTTGAAGACTAATAGTCTTAACCTTGTCGTCAACATATTAGATCTTCTTCATGTTAGAATTTGTACCGTGGGTCAATTGCAAGATTTGACTTTGCATTTTTTCTATGACTATAGTGAGTTGCATCACATTTTGCTCTAGAAGTTGATTATGTTGTTTCAGATCTTGATTCCGTTGTTGCACGCTTTTCACTACCGATGCATCGATTTTTTACTCAAGTCTGCTCATACTGTCGCTTGAAAAGTTGATGAATTGACTAATAGTCTCTTTTAACTCAATGATATCTTCTTGAGGACGTGATGGAAGTGATATCAGAGCTTGACTTTCATTGTACGCATTGTAGCCCGGTGGTTGATTAGCCTGATTTTCATAAGCTTGTCCTTGCATATATAGCTGTTGAGGTGGCGCTTGATAAACAGTTTCTTGAGGTTGAGCATAATATGAATAGTTCTGAATAGTGATCCTTCTTGGAATTGATTGTTGGATTTGATTACCTTGGTGATAATTCTGATTTCCCATTGAGTGTCCATGGGTAGCGTTAATGGCCTTAACCTCGTATTCTTTGTTTTGGTACTGTTTTTCAACAATCATGGTGAGTTGCTTTATTTGATCTTGCAATCTAGAAACTTTATCTTCCATATTAGTATTAGTATCAGGAGCTTGTGATGTGGCCAACTCATATCTGTTTCGATAATTCTTTCCATACCACTCTTTGCTTCTTTTGGATCCATGGAGACAAAACCACCACGACCCAGATCATCTAATCTTAATCTTGACTCTGGATTGAGTCCTTTATAGAACATGGCTAATTTTAATTCTGGCGTGTATCCGTGTAGTGGACATCTTGCCAACTTTCTTGAAATTTAGTCCATGTTTCGCCAACACTCTCTCTAGCTTCTTGTAAGAACATCATAAGCTCTAATTGTTCCTTCACTCTCATACTTGTAGGATAAAATCAATCAATGAATCTTGCTTGAAGATTGTCCCTATTTGTTATTAGCTCGGGAGGTTGATCATCTAACCAATCGCTTGCTTTCCCTGTCAAAAGGAACTGAAACATTAAATAATACATATGTTCTTGCGTAACACCTTCAGTAATGTAAGCATCACAAAATTGCATGAATTTCTGAAGAGATCGGACCAGATCTTGATGTGTGGCACCACTATATTTCCAATAGCTCGCGAATTGATTGATCATGTCAGGATCGGGCTTGAATCTAACGTCTTGAATAGTTGAAGGGCGAATCCTTATGGGTTGCACTCGGAATGGGATAGGAAGAACTAGCTCTAAACGTTGCTTTGCCATCTAAAAGAAATATGAAAAATACAAAACAAAAAAAACAAAAAGCGTAAAACATAACTAACTTAAAATAAAAGCACTAAATAAAAGCACAAGAACTAATGATGTAGTCTCCGGCAGCGGCGCCAAAAATTTGGTGGTTGGTAGGGTGTGATAAAATAATAGATAAAAATAGAACAACTGATTACCCTACCAATCAATTTACTCACTGTAAGTATCACAGATTGTATGCAAGTTTTAATGATAAGTAGAATTTGTCCTCAGAGACTACGAAAGTTAGGAGAACTCATGCAAATATAAAGTGAAAATAAAGAAGTTAGAATAATAATACGATGAAAAGAAAAGACACTAAAATATTTATTTGGTCTTTATAACTTTAACAAACCTAAATTAAATACAAGAAAGTAAAATAGGATAGATATAAGCTTATGATAGTTTAGCTTGAGAACTAGCAAGTAATCCTCACACACCTTGTTCTATGTTTATTACAAAAGGGAAAATAGTGTGATATACAATAGCCAGGACTCTAAATTCCTCTTAACCCCCTTCCGGGTGGACTTAGAAGGCACAAAAACTTGGTGGTTAAATTAAACCCTAAAGATTATCGAGTTAGGAAAGCCCTTCCAGATTACTACCACCACTAGACGACTATGTGGTGTTTTCCATAATTGAATCCCCCTTCTGGATGTTAACTCAATTACTATGGTAATCCTATACGTGCGCCTCACAAGAACTACAAACATTAATTCAAAGCACATAACATAGAGCTATCAATACTAAATTCAATTAAATGTAAAATGACATCCCAAACTAAATAACATATAAAACAAGTCTAGGGTTCATACTCTTATGCTAATATCAAGCTAAATAAATCAGTTCATAAGAAATAAATAAGAATACAAAATCAAAAATGGGAAGAGTTGGAATGGGATGAACAACTTCCAGGCTCCTTCTTCTCTTCTTCTCTCTTGATCTAAGCTTCCTCTTAGTCTTTAGATGATTAGGGACTGACAAAGGATGATTCCTCTACGGTAGGAATCGATATATAGGTACTTGGTCGAAATTAGGAATAATGATCAGTTAAGGATTCCTGATCTTACCAAAATCCGTTTTCCTAACTTGTAGGAAGGGATAAACCTTAGCAGATATTGATTCGGTCATATCGCCTTCGTTACTTATCGGATTTTTAGGTTCTTTATATAGAAGCGAACGCGTTCGGAAGATCTATCTGCTCATATAAAAATATTCTTTTAATTCCAGACCATTTTTCTGCAGTAAATTAGTTAGTGGATATGTGTGTAGTTTAGGCAGATTCTTTACTTTCCAAATATGAACAAACTTATCCTTTTTTACTTTGACTAAGAGTTTTCCTTTACTTTTCCACTTCAAATCAGTTTCCTTAGGTGTAACAGCTTCCATATTCTTAAGTGTTGCGTAAATAACACACAAATTACGCATAATAGCTCATAAAATATCAAATTACCTAAAACTAGACAAGAAAGTGCAAAGTATAAATAAATAGGGAAAAATCCTGAAATTAATTACTAAAGATCCCTAAAATGATGTCTCAAGTATAGATTAGTATTTCAGAAATTGAGAGACATCAAGAATTCTACTGCTAGAAAGATATAAAGATTACCATGGGAAGGAAAGAATGGTCCCATGAAATCTATTCCCAAAACATCAAAGATTTATACTTCTAACATGTTGTTGAGTGGCATCTCATCCCTTTTTATATATTGTCAATGATTGGCATATTTTACAGCTCTGGTCGTACCAATGGCAATCTTTATGAAGGGAGGGCAAGGAATTTTGATGCGGTTATATTGCCCTTGAAGTGGCCTTATACGACGAGCATTGACAATTTGCAACACTCGTGAATTCATCTTCTAATCATTTGATCACGGCATATCCTGAAGAGATAAGGATCATCCAAGAAAAATTGATTGGCTCGATGGCTCAACCTCTTTCGTTGTGGATTATAAATCTATGGAATACACTACTCACTAAGGGATTAACAATATCTGCATACCAAGGCACAACCGTATTATACACAACAAAGAGTTGTTCATCGGGAAATACCTCTTTGACCAATTATGTTCCTATGTTAATAGTAGAGTCTTCGAGACGAGATAAATGATCACCTACTTGATTCTTGCTCTCTTTTCGATGTCGAATCCCCACATCAAATTCTTGTAGCAATAATGCACACCTAATAAGACGCGGCTTTCCGTCCTTTATCTCCAAAGGTTTTTAATTTTTGAATGATTTGTGTATACGACAGTTCTCATCCAAGAAGGTAGGGACAAAACTTGTCAAAAAACATATGCAACAGCTAGTAACTCTTTCTCCGCTACTGTATAGTTCAATTGCAAAGCTGCGAAGGTCTTACTTGCATTGCATAATATATCGGGTGAAAGATCTTCTCTTTTTTTTACCCAACACCATTTCCATGTCATGATCGCTTGCGTCACACATAACTTCGAAAAGAAGATCCCAATCTGGAGGAGCAACAATTGGTGTGGAAATGAACTTATCCTTGATGGCCAAGAACGCTTGCAAAGATGCATCGTCAAATTTGAAGGGAGTATCCTTCTCTAGTAAAGTACAAAACGGCTTATCGATCTTGGAGAAATCTTTTATGAATCTACGATAAAATCTTGCGTGACCGAAGAAACTCCTAACTCCTTTAACAAAAACTGGAGGTGGTAAGGTTTTGATAAATTCAATTTTGCACGATCTACCTCCATCCCTGTACTCGAAACTTTGTGTCTCAATACGATCCCTTCACGAACCATGAAGTGGCACTTCTCCCAATTAAGAACAAGTTCATTTTCTTTACATGATAGAAATACCTTTTTCAAAATTGTCAATACATTCGTCAAAACTATCTCCAAACATTGAAAACTATCTTCAATTTTAATAGGCTAAAAATATTATTTGTAACAGTGTAGGTCCTTTAAGAACCTATTCTATATATCTTGTCATGATTACTATAATGGGTAAACTATGTTTTAGGGCCTAAGACCACCTTAGTTTTTTAAAAAAGGGCCCAGATTGAATACCAACTATCTAGTTAGGATCCAACCAAAAAAAAGCAATAAAACCCTACCCACCCACCCCATTCATCCCATTTGCATCAAAACTCGCCCCCCTCCCCATTTGCAGCAAAACTCGCCCCCCTCCCCATTTGCAGCAAATCTCGCTCCCCTCCACCTCATTTCCCCGCCGCTTCCCACCTTCTTGCCACCATCCTCACTGCCACGAACCAGCGAGCCAACCCCGATCAAGCCACCACCACGAACCAGCGAGCCAACCCTCAATCGCCACCAGAGCCACCAGATCTGCTGTCTTCTAAAGCCCAGATCGACGCCACCACCACGTTCGAGACCCACCACCAACCAGATCGACGCCACCACCACGTTCGAGACCCACCACCAACCAGATCGAGGCCACCACCACGTTCGAAACCCACCACCACCGCGTTCGAGACCCACGACCACCACGTCCGAGGCCACCTTCACCACCGCGTTCGAGATCTCCACTACCCTCGTCGTCGCCAGCTCGAGGTCCACCACCACCGGCATCTTCGATGACCACCAACACCACCATCCATCATCAACAAGCTCACCACCGGCATCTAGCTAACCAGCAGAACTCCGGCGAGGTCAAACCAGACCGAAGCCGCTCAGATCTGTTCCCAGCGCACCACCACCACCTATTCGAGCTCTGCTGACATTCGAGATCACCCACCACCCTCGAACCACACCCACCCAGCTCACCACCACCAACCATCACGCCAACACCACCATTAACACCAGCTGCGAGCTTCCCAACCCACCAGTGACCTTCCCAACCCCACCAGCGAGCTTCACAACCCCACCACCAACACCACCACCAACACCAGTTTATTTTAGGGGGTATTTGTGGTATTTGTGATATTTAGGGGGTATTGGTGGTATTTTAGGGGGTATTGGTGGTATTTTAGTGGGTATTGTGGTATTTTAGGGGGTATTCTGGACAATTAGGGGGTATTCTGGACAATTAGGGGGTATTTTGGACAATATTGACTTAAAGGACTTGAATAAAAAATGGACTTCATTTAAAAAATGGTGGGCGTGTACCCCAGAAAAATAAAATAGGGGGATCTACCCCCTAAAAATTCAAAAAATAGCGGGTGCGAACCCCCTAAAACGTGAACCTAACCAGCCAAAAAATCTAGTTAGGCCCTTAAAAAACATAAAGAAAAACTGGGCCCTTAAAATTCTTTTTTTGAATTTTGGGCCCTAAAAGGTATATTCCTCTTACTATAATAGTAACTATTTAATGAACGCATGTTCATTTTACCCATTACTTTCAAAATTCCTGATTTTAGACGTGTAGGACCAGAAAATATGACAATATTTCTTTAGGGTCAATGACCCAAAAAATCAAAATAATATTATACTTGCCCCAAAGAATCATCCATTAACTTACTATTGTAAGATTACATGTTTACCCGTCAAGGACGATTCCCGTCAAGGACGATTCCCATCAAGGACGATTCCCGTCAAGAACGATTCCCATCAAGGACGATTCCCGTCAAGGACGATTCCCGTCAAGGACGATTCCCATCAAGGACAAAATTTAGTTAATGATGTTATTGGGAAGAAATTTTGTCATTGATGTTATTGGGCTGAAAATAATATTATTTTGATTTTTTGGGTCATTTTCCCATTTCTTTATCTAAACCATATTTAATAATTTGTGGGTTCCTCACCACCACACGTACATTTTCTTTAAAGAATTTGTGGGTTCCTTGGTTTAGGCGGAATATAAATATCAATTGTAAATTATTTTTTACAATAGAAAAGAAAAGGTATCCATTAATAAATATAAGAAAACATCCACAAATAAATTACTAACGTTCATATTTTAAACGCTCCGCAAACCTCGCTTCTAATAACAGTTTTCTGAAATTTCCATGGCTGCTGCGCCTCCTTTGGCCGGCGGCGAGCCCATGCCAGGGCAGCCACCTGAAGAAACAACGACACATGATAACCAAACTACTCCAAACCTTCTCACGGCGGAACAAAATGCTGCTGGTATTCAGAACAATCCCACGCTGGAGAAATCTACTGAGGGCGCTGTTCAGGACCAAATAATGGACGATTACCCGGAATTGGTTGCCGCAAATAGTGAGGTACGAACGGGTAAAAGGTCACGTGCTAATCATGAAGGACCAGCTGCAATAACAGCTAATAATCCGAATCCGACTCAGAGAATTAATGCTACACCTGTAGCGAATCAAACCTTTATTCCGGGTGCGCCTAAAGGTAACACTACTGGTCAATTTTTTAAGCCTAGCTTAGGTGGGTGGAAAGGCACAGTAACAGGTAATAATATTGTAATTCCAATCATAGAGGATAGGGACGAAAATAGAGTTAATAGCATCACGAAAGAGGATGATTTTCTAGAACTAGAAGACCTTATTGAGGACGATGATGAAGGTATAATATGTGATTCAATTCCTACAGTTATTAGGACTAGAGATGAGATACAAAAAGGGATTAGATTGTGGCGTAATTCGGCTGTGATTAGGTTATTGGGGAGGGAGGTTGGTTTTTCATATATGCTTTCGAAATTAAGACAGATATGGGCGCCAAAAGGTCCTTTTGAACTAATGGATGTGGGTTACGGATATTACATGGTTAAGTTTGAGCAAAGGGGAGATTTTGATTTCGCGCTTTCAGGAGGTCCTTGGATGATTTTGGAGCACTATCTTATTGTTCGTGAATGGACTCCTAGCTTTAATGGCGCGTCAAACTCAATATCAAAGACAACCGCATGGGTAAGAGTTTCTAACGTTGGTATGCAAAATTACACGGCGCGAATATTGAGAAAAATTGGTGATAAACTAGGGAGAACGATTAAAATTGACCCAATGACAAAAGGGAGATTAAGGGGGAACTATGCAAGGTTAGGTATTGAGCTTGATCTAAACAAACCCCTTGAACCTGAGGTAAGAATAGGGACGGATATATGTAAGGTTGAATATGAAGGTCTTCACTTGATTTGTTTTGAATGCGGTAAATTCGGGCATAGGAAGGAAAATTGTCCATCTAGCTTAAATGATTGTATGGAAGATGATCGGGCAACTGAGAAAGGGAAGGCGGCTATGGTGGCGGAAGTTATTGAGGTGTCGGCGCCAAAAGAAAAGTACGGAGAGTGGATGACGGTGAGACGGGGAAACAAAGGGAATGGAAGAAACATTTCGACTAAAGCTCCGAAAGCCAACACTAATAATAATTTCGGAACTCGTTTTGATGCACTTAGGGTGGAGGATTTCCCAAGTGATATGAGATTTAATGCACAAAACATTATGAATAAAGGACAGTCATCGGGTTCGAAATCGGGCTTTAATAAAGGAAAATCCATCTCGGGTCCTAATGTGAGCAATAAAAAAGATGGGGGATCGAAAGGGAATGGGACAATTATTTCCCCTAATTTTGAACATATGAGGGTCTTGGTTGATGATGTAGAGGCGAGCAAGGTTGGTCTTGGTGTGGGACAAGGTGAAGCGAATAATATGGGCAAAAAAGTGAACAAAAAAGGAGCTAATGGGAGTAAATCAAGGTTATGAATTAATAAGGCTACTGGAATGAATAATTTGACTTTGGTGGAGGGTAGCAGGGTCACGGCAGGGGCTATTACAGAGGATAACATGGAAGGCCTTGTAGATGTAGATATCAGGTTGGGTGAAAATTGCCACAGGGACCAAAATGCATTAAACCCAAACCTTGGGGTCTTCGATATTGGCCCCCCAACTCCACAGCACAAGACTCCAACGGAACTTCTGTCTCCCGAAGTGGACCCCCTTGTTCTGCCGAGAAGATGGTGGACAGCGCCACTCCAGCAATGCCGCCTGACCCCCTGTGGGACGAGTTAGATTACGGCGAGAAAGATGATTTAACATGGCTTGACAGCCAAGTTCCGGAATCGGGGTCAGAAGCTAGACGCGATCAGATGCAGGTTTCCGGGAACTCGGACGATGACATGGAAACGGAAACTCGCGCTTAAAAGTGCCACGAGGTATCTTTAATTTATTATTTATTTTTTATTAATGAATTTAGTGAATGTTTCAGAAAATTCTTGGGAAAGAACTAAAAATCCCATCAATATATTGATATGGAATTGCTATGGAGCGGCTAAGCCTCGGTTTAGACAAGTGCTATGAGAGATGATGATTAATAATAACGTGTGGCTTACTGTGATTGTTGAACCTAGGATTAGTGGGGTGACAGCGAATACGGTAATTAACTCTTTGCAAAAGGATAATTCAATTAGAGTAGATTCGGAGTGCTACAGTGGCGGAATTTGGTTAATTTGGAATGATTCATCTATAAATATTAGAGTTCTTTCAGCTGGTCGCCAAGTTATAAATATTGAGGTGAGCCAACAGGGATGTAGATCATGGATTTTCTCAGCTATTTACGCTAATCCGGACTATAAACGGAGAGAGGTGTTGTGGGATGCGTTTTACCATGCGTTTCATAACATTCAATCTCCGTGGCTAGTTGCTGGTGACTTCAATCAAGTGGGTTTGGAAATAGACAAAAGAGGTGGGGTATCAGGGGTCACTAGAAGAATGGAAAAATTCGAGGAATGGAGAAATAATTGTGGCTTGATAGACCTCGGGTTTGAAGGACCAAGATACACTTGGAGTAACTCTTGGAATTCAGGCCAAAGAATCATGGAACGACTCGATAGAGCTTATGGTAACGTGGAATGGCAAGAACTTTTTCCAAAAACACGGGTTATTCACTTAGCGAGGGTCCATTCGGATCACATGCCTATTCTTATTCAAGTTTGCCCAAATCAGAGACCAAAAGCTATTCCTCGCCGCTTTAGATTTGAATCGGCGTGGTGCCTTCATAAAGGTTTCCTTGATTTCGTTAGCAAGAATTGGGAAGGAAATAATGCGAGTTTAGGAGAAGATATTGTTGCTATTCAGAACCAGATAAATATTTGGAAAGTGGAAGTCTTTGGTGATGTTAATCGAAAGAAAAGGGAATTAAGTGCAAGGATTCATGGAATTCAGAAATCGCTTCAGAGTTCATATAATTCATCGCTTCGTCATATAGGAGTGCAACTAACTAAGGAATATGAAAGTGTCCTAGAACAAGAAGAAGTGATATATTTTCAGAAATCGAGAAATAAGTGGGTGGAATCGGGTGACAGGAATACAAAATTTTATCAAATTGCAGCGTCAATTCGGAAGAAGAAGGCCTTTTGTACGAGGCTTCTGGATGATGCTGGAAATTGGGTAGAGGAGGAGGGGGCCTTAAAAGTGTTAGTTCGTGGTTATTTTGAATCGTTATATGCGGCCCCAGAAGATCAAATGGTGGGGTCTAGTCTTCCTAATATTGGACCTCTCGATACGCTAGTTAAAAGTGATCTTGAACTTCCATTTTCGGATGAAGAGATTCGGATTGTGGTTTTTCAATCGAATGCGACTAAAGCCCCTGGACCAGATGGTATGTCAGTGGCCTTTTATCAGAAATGATGGTCCATTGTGGGTCCCTCGGTTTGTAAGATGGTTCGTGAAGCAATTCAGACGGGTAATTTACCTTCGGGTCTCAACGGTACTCTTATACACCTTATTCCTAAAGTACCTGACCCGAACCGGGTACGCCTTTTTCGTCCTATTAGTCTTATTAATTCTCCAGTTAAGTTTATTATGAAGGCCATGGTCAATCGACTCAGGCCTATTTTGTCTAACATTATTGGCCCTTGCCAAAGTAGTTTCTTACCAGGTCGATCAACAGTGGATAATGTTGTGCTTGTCCGGGAGGTAGATCACAAGATGCGACACCAAGTGGGGAATAAAGGAATCATGGCCGTAAAGATTGATCTCGCAAAAGCCTACGATAAGATTAGATGGGAGTTCATTGAAGAAACTGTTAGGTTATTTGGTTTTCCTGAAAGTTGGATTAAAATCATTATGTCTAGCATGAAGGAAAACGAAATGAAAGTACTTTGGAATGGTGAACCACTTGCTCCTTTTACTCCTCACCGGGGTATCCGGCAAGGAGACCCTCTCTCGCCTTACATCTTTGTTATGTGTATGGAGAGGTTGTCCTTGTTAATCTAGGAGTTCTGTAATTCAGGGAAGTGGAAAGAGATTCAGATTGGTCGCCAAGGTCCTAAACTATCACAATTATTTTTGCGGATGATCTAATTTTGTTTGGTGAGACTTCTATTTTGCAGGTACAAATAATACAGGAAGTGATGGATAGATTCTGTAAAGAGGCCGGACAAACAATTAGCGCTGAGAAATCTTTAATCTACTTCTCAAAAAAATTTCCGGAACAAATGCAAAAAGAGTTAGCGCTGGCGAGTGGTTTCTGCCATAGCACTTCCTTTAGTACCTATCTGGGAGTTCCTATTCTCTCGGGAAGGTTACCCAAGGGGTTCTATAAGGGGATAATAGAGAAAATGAGAAATAAACTAGCTTCGTAGAAGTCCAAGACTCTCACCTTAGCGGGTCGGATTACGTTAGCCCAATCAGTCTTGAATGCGATACCCGTATACCAGATGCAAGTCATGAAGCTACCGAAGTACGTTTGTAATGAGGTTGATAGAGTGGTTAGGGACTTCATTTGGGGCTCGTCGGCATCAGAGAGAAAGTTACATTGGGTTGCGTGGGACCAGATTTGTAATAAAAAAATGAATGGTGGACTTGGGATAAGGGGTGCCGAGAGATATAATTTGTCCTTGTTAGCAAAGTTAGGGTGGAAAATTCTTCAAGAGGAGCAGCCGGTTGCATGGGTGGAAATATTTAAAAAGAAATATTTTAGAAATGGCATCCTTAATCGAATCCAAAATGGAAACGAATCCGGCATTTGCAAAGCTATTCTAGCGGGTGTGGAAGAATTTAAAGATGGGTTCATCGTTCATAATGAAGAGGATGGTTCAAGAGTAAAATAGAAATTTGGAAACTCGGGTTGTTTTACGGTAAAATCGGCCTTCATGAGCTCGGAGGAAGTGAATTTAGACAGGTCTTTCAAATGGGATTTGATATGGAAGCGTAAGTGCTCCCAAAAGATCTGAATCTTTCTTTGGAGGATTGTACTAAATAGGATTTCCACAGCGGATAATTTGTATAAACGGAACATTCTTGAATCTAGAGCATGTGCTATATGTGGAGCGGAAAGGGAAGACTCTATACATGTTTTTCTTAAATGTAAAATTGCGATTTTAGCTTGGAAAGTAATTGGTGTATCTCCTGACTTTGCAGGTACTATTGGCGCGGACCTAGTGGGACCTGGAGTGGCTGCTGCGGCTGGTGGATGTGCGCCTGTTGCTGCGGAAAACTGAAGGATGGACAAGCAAGTTCCTACTGCTGGATTGTTGAAGACCATGGACGCGATCAGCCTGAAGAATCTGAACCTCAGCTGCACGCGAACAAGGAGCAGTTTAGCTGCAAGTTTCCGAGAACAGAGAAGTGTGCAGCTTTGGGACGATTCTGGTGCTGTGACGGATCGCAATTCTGCTGCAGAATTTATGACAGCCCCAACCGGGGGCGTTAAAGATTGGATGACTGGTCACCTACAGTCCAAGGCGCGGTTTGAGGGGCTGGATTGGCCCTTTGTATTCGTAGCCATGCTTTGGACAATATGGGTTAAACGTAATGCTTTTATCTTTAATGAGGGGCATGAAATACCTCATGTTCTAGAACTTAAACGAGACATTATATCGTTAGCTAGTAGTAGCTTTGTTCTTGCATGGGGAAAGTCACTAGATGGAGGAATAATTAAATTAGCTAGGAATGTTATGGTAAAGTGGGCCAAACCGGATAGGGGCTTCAAGTTAAATATTGATGGAAGCTTCAACAAAGTTAAAAGAATAGCTGGAATTGGCGGTATATTAAGAGATAGACATGGTGCATATATTGTGGGTTTCATGGGGGTATTGTGATGTTATTTCTCCCTTAATCTCGGAATTACTTGCACTACACTTTGGTCTAACATGGGCTTGGACAAATGGCTATAATGATTGATTGTCGAAACAGATTCGGAGGAACTCCACGCGCTAGTGAAGGACGGTGGGATTTCTACTCACTTTGAGTTGGACTCGGGGAAGTTCCATGCGCTAGTGAAGGGCGGTGGGAACTTAGGTAGTCGGTACGTTTCGATAGCAAATAAGTGTTGTGATTTGTTGCGCAAATTCCAGAAAATTGAGCTGATTCAGATTTATCGCGAAGCAAATTTTTGTGCGGATAGACTAGCAAGAGAAGGAGCATCATCGCATACTCAACCGGTGGTGCTTCATGATCCTCCTGATTATCTTTGGAAACTAATCTATTGTTTTTAACGGCTTTATAGCCTCTCATATATGAAAAAAAAAACATCCACAAATAAAACTATGAAGAAGATAATCATTCATAAACATTAGACAAACTTTGATATTTAAATATATTTAAGCACATATAACTACTTATATAATGTTCAATTCAAAACAGAAACCAAATCAAAATAAGGCATGAAATCCCACACTTTGAAGAAAACAGATTATTGCATTGCAAACACTGGTTTCTTAATAATGGCCACCATCCTTCTCCTTTTCCTTTTCCTTCTCAGCTTCATCAGACTTTGGGTGGTATCCAGGTAATTTTTCCTTGACTTTCTCCAATATACCCTTTTTCTCCTTAGTTTCAACTTCAGTGGTGGTGGCGTAATCTGCAGCAACAGGTGGTGGTGGAGGGACTTCTTCAACCGTCTTCTTGGTGCCTCCGGGTAATTTCTCCTTGATTTTCTCCAATATACCCTTTTTGTCCTTATCTTCAACTTCAGTGCTGGTGGCGTAATCCGCAGCTACAGGTGCTGGTGGTGGAGGGACTTCTTCAGCCGTCGACTTCTTGGTGTCTCCGGGTAGTTTCTCCTTAATTTTGTCTAGGAAACCTTTCTTCTCCTCTACAGGTTCATCAAGCTCCTTGATCTTCTCCTTCAATTTCTTCCTCTTTATCATTACACCTCCTTCTTCTACCTCTTCATCACTTGACTGTAACATATACATACATATAACTTACAATTATTATCTATACAGAATTAATCAAAATGACTTGAGGAAAGGTAACAGTACTTACGCTATCGGATCCTTTAAACTTTTCAAGAAGACTTTCATGCTTCTTCTCTTCTACTACTACTACATCTTCATCCTCAGCCTTGGGATGATGAGATATGGGAGCTAAAGGTTCAGGTTCAGCTACAGGAGACTTGTGTACAGCACTAATGGCAGCTGCTTCTTCATTATCATGCTTCCTCTCTTCATTTTTCCTTCCTAGAAGATCGAACAATCCTCTATCTTTAGTCTCAACAGTTTCCTCAGTCTTGTGCTCGTAACTGTCAGACATGATTGATTAAATTCTAAACGCAAAAAGTGTTTAAAGAGATATTTTTGATATTTGATGGATTGGTAAAACTGAATTGTGGTAGAGGATGGTGTAATGAGTGGGTATTTATAGCAAGCACCGACGCGTAGTTAACGCAAATTGGTTTTAAGATAATTAATTTAAAATGGTTAAAAAAATTAATGGGTTCTAAAAGCTATATCGACTAGTACACAGGTGTAACCGATATCGACATGCCTCAATTGGAAAGAAAATTAAAAATGATATCGACCTGCCACCTTTCTTGTTTTCTATTTTATATGATAATAAATAAAATAGATGTTTTCTTTTTATTGGAAGATATTTACTTACTAATGTCGATATAATTAGTCTTTTTCTTTTCTTCTTTTACAAAAACTACATTTCATTTACAAGTATAATATTTACCAATATAAAAAAAAAAGAAATTACTTTGTGAGGCCTATTTTTCACAAAGATTATATACAAAATCCTAACTAAAAAAACATTTTTAGAAAAGCTTAAGTTTGATTTTTTTAGTTAGAAACTTTACCTTTATACCCCTAGTCAGTTTGTATTAGGCATATACCAACGTTTTTTTTACCACAGACCAATATTCAGGTGTTCGGAATGTACACATTTTTTTCATTTTGGTACATTCCAAATGCTATTATATTCGTTTTAAGTTTTTGTACGATATTATTTTTGAGTAATTGCATCACGAGTCCCTAATACTATTTTCTAGGCTTAGAAACTTTTCGTTTGATCGGTTTTGATACGTAATCTATTTAGTACAGTCCAAAACAGATTTATTGTTGGTATATTCCAAACAGATTTATTTGTTGGTATATTCTAAACAGCTGAACAAAACAACTCAGATACCTATAACACTGATTGAATTGGATAACTAAAATAAATGTTTATAATACTTATTGGAATTTAAAAAAAAGTACAATTTCGAACATAAATTAAATAGATAAGGTTTTGGTACATTCCAAATATTTCTTTTTACATTCCAAACACTTACTTAAACAGAAATGGAAAATTAAAGAAAAAAAAATCAAATCGAATTGTTTGACAAAAACAAAATTGAAATCTTATTTTGAAATGATGGGCCTGATTCCGGGCTCCGCTGCTCGGGTCTGGATCTGGGCTCTGCTGCTGGATCGGCAGAAGATGGGTGGAGCCAATGAGGCAACGTGCAGTGGCGCTGTTGCAACGAGACGCACAGTTATGCTGGAGTCAAAATACTGCTGGTCTGTTGCCGTTTTTTGCCGAGAATATGACGGAGAAGAGGGCAGAGCTCGGATTCACAACGAGAAACGGAGTCCCGGCGGCGGTGTGTGCTGGATCTGGGCGGCGACGGTGTGTGCTGGATCTGGAATGGGGAGACAATGACGCCATGGCCATGGTCGTTGAGAAACAAACTCGGTCGAAGCGGCGCTGCTGGAAAGAAGGGGAGCCCAGAACTGTTTCGAAGAAAGAGAAGAGAGAGAGAGAGTACAGGGGTGAGTTTGGGTTTAGGCTGGAAATGAATAACAAAACCTAATATGGGGGATTTGTTTTTGGGTTTTTTGTTTTCAATGTGTATAAAGAGAGGGATGGGGGTGTTTTGGGCTTTTACTTCTTTCTATTTGGGTTTTATTAGTTTGGTTAGAATGGGGATTTTGTGAGTAGTTTATATGTTGTTGGGGCTCTTAAAAAGAATTGCCCCTATAAAAAAAGGAAATACCCAACCAAAGCTCTAACATGTGACTAGTGTCCCCGAATAGAATAACAAGATATATTATTCACCCTTAATAATTATAGATTTAATATCCAAAAAATCTCTCAAGTTAGAATTAATTTCTCTTTACTATAACTATAATTTTTTTCCTATAAAAGATATTCCTTCAGTTTCACAATGTTTGTCCACTTACTAGAAATGTAGTTTCAAAATGTTTGTCCACTTAAAATATCATGACATTTTTTCTCTCTTTTTTCCACTGTTACCCCCATTAAAAAACTATTTATGTTTCCAATACACATTTAAAATATCAAGACACTTTATGAAGGGTACTTTTTTAATAGGGAGTGTAATAATTATATTTTTTAATTTGTGTGAAAAGCAAAGTGGACAAACATTTTGAAACAGAGGGAGTACTATATATTTTATTTTTTTCCTTTTTTATCTATAAAAGAGTCGTTTGAGTTATGGAAAAGTTCCCAAAACTAAAATTTTGAGTTATTGGAAACTTCCCAGAACTCAGATTGAGTTTTGGGAAACTTCCAATAACTCACTGTTCTTTAAAAAATATAGTGCGTTTTACGGGATAGTTGACAAGGCTGCAGGGGTTTATTGAGCATTAACCCATAAATTATTCCTTTGTAAAATACCAATTATAGTAGTCTTTAAAGTTAAACCATCATTAACCATCGAAAATCTCAAACCTTTCTGAATTTTCGTGAAAACAACAACGGAAAGACCAAATACACATAAACTAAAAACAAGAATTAGAAGGAGGTATCTAATCACGACTCCGCAACCGTGACCTACAATAGTGTACAACACCGCAAATCCTTCCAGATAACGAAAAAAATGGATCTGGATCGCGGAGGACCAGACAGGTGGAGGGTGGTACTTTGACATAATCGTAACATAACTCACCAAATATTTAATCTGCAACCAATCCTAAACTGTACATTAAGCCAAATCCAAGCAACACAAGTGGATAAAATTATGAATGTTTCATGTTTTCCTCCTAAGTAAATCACAAATGGGAAGAGTTGGAATGGGATGAACAACTTCCAGGCTCCTTCTTCTCTTCTTCTCTCTTGATCTAAGCTTCCTCTTAGTCTTTAGATGATTAGGGACTGACAAAGGATGATTCCTCTACGGTAGGAATCGATATATAGGTACTTGGTCGAAATTAGGAATAATGATCAGTTAAGGATTCCTGATCTTACCAAAATCCGTTTTCCTAACTTGTAGGAAGGGATAAACCTTAGCAGATATTGATTCGGTCATATCGCCTTCGTTACTTATCGGATTTTTACGTTCTTTATATAGAAACGAACGCGTTCGGAAGATCTATCTGCTCATATAAAAATATTCTTCTAATTTCAGACCATTTTTCTACAGTAAATTAGTTAGTGGATATGTGTGTAGTTTAGGCAGGTTCTTTACTTTCCAAATATGAACAAACTTATCCTTTTTTACTTTGACTAAGAGTTTTCCTTTATTCCTTAGGTGTAACAGCTTCCATATTCTTAAGTGTTGCGTAAATAACACACAAATTACGCGTAATAGCTCATAAAATATCAAATTACCTAAAACTAGACAAGAAAGTGCAAAGTATAAATAAATAGGGAAAAATCCTGAAATTAATTACTAAAGATCCCTAAAATGATGTCTCAAGTATTGATTAGTATTTCAGAAATTGAGAGACATCAAGAAGTCTACTGCTAGAAAGATATAAAGATTACCATGGGAAGGAAAGAATGGTCCCATGAAATCTATTCCCAAAACATCAAAGATTTATACTTCTAACATGTTGTTGAGTGGCATCTCATCCCTTTTTTATATATTGTCAATGATTGGCATCTTTTACAGCTCTGGACGTACCAATGGCAATCTTTGTGAAGGGAGGGCAAGGAATTTTGATACGGTTATATTGCCCTTGAAGTGGCCCCATACGACGAGCATTGACAATTTGCAACACTCGTGAATTCATCTTCTAATCATTTGATCACGATATATCCTGAAGAGATAAGGATCATCCAAGAAAAATTGATTGGCTCGATGGCTCAACCTCTGTCGTTGTGGATTATAATTCTATGGAATACACCACTCACTAAGGGATTAACTATATCTGCATACCAAGGCACAACCGTATTATACACAGCAAAGAGTTGTTCATCGGGAAATACCTCTTTGACCAATTATGTTCCTATGTTAACAGTAGAGTCTTCGAGACAAGATAAATGATCACCTACTTGATTCTTGGTCTCTTTTCGATGTCGAATCCCCACATCAAATTCTTGTAGCAATAATGCACACCTAATAAGATGCGGCTTTCCGTCCTTTTTCTCCATAAGGTATTTGATTTTTGAATGATTTGTGTATACGACAGTTCTCATCCAAGAAGGTAGGGACAAAACTTGTCAAAAAACATATGCAACAGCTAGTAACTCTTTCTCCGCTACTGTATAGTTCAATTGGAAAGCTGCGAAGGTCTTACTTGCATTGCATAATATATCGTGTGAAAGATCTTCTCTTTTTTTTACCCAACACCATTTCCATGTCATGATCGCTTGCGTCACACATAACTTCGAAAAGAAGATCCCAATCTGGAGGAGCGACAATTGGTGTGGAAATGAACTTATCCTTGATGGCCAAGAACGCTTGCAAAGATGCATCGTCAAATTTGAAGGGAGTATCCTTCTCTAGTAAAGTACAAAACGGCTTATCGATTTTGGAGAAATCTTTTATGAATCTACGATAAAATCTTGCGTGACCGAAGAAACTCCTAACTCCTTCAAACAAAAACTGGAGGTGGTAAGGTTTTGATAAATTCAATTTTTGCACGATCTACCTCGATCCCTGTACTCGAAACTTTGTGTCTCAATACAATCCCTTCACGAACCATGAAGTGACACTTCTCCCAATTAAGAACAAGTTCATTTTCTTTACATGATAGAAGTACCTTTTTCAAAATTATCAATACATTCGTCAAAATTATCTCCAAACATTAAAAACTATCTTCAATTTTAATAGGCTAAAAATATTATTTGTAACAGTGTAAGTCCCTTAGAGCAAGACCAATGGGGTCTTCAAATGTTAAATTTGAAGACCTAAAAGTTAAAATAGATTATTAAACAACACCAATGGTGTTTTTGAAGACTCTCCACATATAGAGATAGAGACTCAATATGTATAAATTTTGTCAAATATAGTTAGATGTATACATATTTGACATTTTGTTAAATTACACAAGGTGTAGATTTAATATAAAAAAGGTAAAATAAAAAATAAAAATAGATTTATTTAAAGGTCATCAAAAGAAAGAAAAATCAATATATGGTAAATTAAAAAGATTTATTAATTCTGAATTAAGAAAATTAAATAGTTAATTAATTGATTAAAAAATAAATTAAATTAGAGTGATTAAATAAATAAAAATAGTATAGATTTAAGTGATTAATGAATTATCTTATATCTTTTATTTATTTATATAGGTAATATAATTTATTCATTTAATGAGATTTTTAAAAATTTTAGTTTTAAAATTATATAAATGATAAATGATATAAAATAAATATGACGTAAAATATATTAAATTAAATATCATATTTAAAATTAAAATATGATTTTTAAATTAAATTTAACTTTTTAGCCAATTTTTAAATTTAATTTTTAAATATATATCCAAATTTATTTTTTTTACATCTCAATATTAATAAAAAAAATTATTACCTATATAAAATTAGTTAATATTAAATTAATTTATTAATATAAATTATGAAATTAAAATAATGTATATAATTATTAGTATTTTTTATATAAAAACTCAAATTTAAAACCAAACCTTTGGTGTTGACAATAATTTGAAGACTCGATTTTAACAATGGGTCTTTAAATTGGGTCTTCAAATCTAGATTTAAAGACCTAAAATAAAGATCCCATTGGTCATGCTCTTAAGAACCTATTCTATATTCTATATATCTTGTCATGATTACTATAATAGTAACTTTCTAATGAACGGATGTTCATTTTACCCATTACTTTCAAAATTCCTGATTTTAGACGTGTAGGATCAGAAAATATGACAATATTTCTTTATCTAAACCATATTTAATAATTTGTGGGTTCCTCACTATCACACGTACATTTTCTTTATAGAATTTGTGGGTTCCTTGGTTTAGGCGGAATATAAATATGAAATATCAATTGTAAATTATTTTTTACAAGAAAAAAAAGGTATCCATTAATAAATATAAGAAAACATCCACAAATAAAACTATGAAGAAGATAATCATTCATAAACATTAGACAAACTTTGATATAATATACTTAAGAACATATAACTACTTATATAATGTTCAATTCGAAACAGAAACCAAATCAAAATAAGGCATGAAATCCCACACTTTGAAGAAAACAGATTATTGCATTGCAAACACTGGTTTCTTAATAATGGCCACCATCCTTCTCCTTTTCCTTTTCCTTCTCAGCTTCATCAGACTTTGGGTGGTATCCAGGTAACTTTTCCTTGACTTTCTCCAATATACCCTTTTTCTCCTTAGTTTCAACTTCAGTGGTGGTGGTGTAATCTGCCGCAACAGGTGGTGGTGGAGGGACTTCTTCAGCCGTCTTCTTGGTGCCTCCGGGTAGTTTCTCCTTAATTTTTTCCAATATACCCTTTTTGTCCTTATCTTCAACTTCAGTGCTGGTGGCGTAATCCGCAGCTACAGGGGCTTGTGGTGGAGGGACTTCTTCAGCCGTCTTCTTGGTGTCTCCGGGTAGTTTCTCCTTAATTTTGTCTAGGAAACCTTTCTTCTCCTCTACAGGTTCATCAAGCTCCTTGATCTTCTCCTTCAATTTCTTTCTCTTTATCATTACACCTCCTTCTTCTACCTCTTCATCACTTGACTGTAACATATACATACATATAACTTACAATTATTATCTATACAGAATTAATCAAAATGACTTGAGGAAAGGTAACAGTACTTACGCTATCGGATCCTTTAAACTTTTCAAGAAGACTTTCATGCTTCTTCTCTTCTACTACTACTACATCTTCCTCAACCTTGGGCTGATGAGATATGGAAACTAAAGGTTCAGGTTCAGCTACAGGAGACTTGTGTACAGCACTAATGGCAGCTGCTTCTTCATTATCATGCTTCCTCTCTTCATTTTTCCTTCCTAGAAGATCGAACAATCCTCTATCTTTTGTTTCAACAGTTTCCTCAGTCTTGTGCTCATAACTGTCAGACATGATTGATTAAATTCGAAACGTACAAAGTGTTTAAAGAGATATTTTTGATATTTGATGGATTGGGAAAACTGAATTGTGGTAGAGTAATGAGTGGGTATTTATAGCAAGCAGTCCGACGCGTAGTTAACGCAAATTGGTTTAAGATAATTAATTTAAATTGGTGTAACCGATATCGACATGCCTCAAATGGAAAACAAATAAAGAATATATCGACATGCCACCTATTCTTGTTTTCTGTTTTATATCATAATAAATAAAATAGATAGGAGTATTTTCTTTTTATTAGATAGAGATTTGCTTACTCAATGTCGATATAATTGTTGTCCAAAAAAAAATGTCGATATACTTCTTATCACTTATCTTTTTTTCTTTCTTTCTTTCTTCTTTTAAAAAAACTACAGTTCATTGATTTCAAAATCAAATACAAACACCCACTATAACATTTACCAATACAAAAAAAGGAAATTCCCAACCATAGCTCTAACATGTGACCACAGTCCCGAATAGATAGCAAAATATATTAGTCATTCTTAATAAATGATTCCCTTGTAGCTATTATAAGATACTGCAGCTTTAGTGGCGACACGCGTCGTAACTAAATTTCACGTTTTCGTCGCTAATGAGACTTAGCGACGACATGTCGTGGCTAAGTCGTCGTCCTTAAAGATTCGTCGGTAAGTTACCATGTTAGCGACAAAAAATAGCAATTTCGCTCCGAATTTTGGAGAAGCTTAGCGACAAAACAAGTCGTTGCTAAGTTATACACTTAGCGACGGAACAAGTCGTCGCTAATAATTTAATAAATCTTTTTTTCTGAAGTATTGATTTATTTTTACTTTTTTTATTGTATAAAGTTAACGACGATACTTAGTGACGGAAATATCGTCGCTAAGTATATAATCAATTTTTTTTCCTGAATTATTGATTAATATTTCTTTATCTTTTCGTATATTATGTTAACGACGACATGTGTCGTCAATAAGTTTTTATTTTGTTTTTGATTATATTTTAAAATTAATATGTTTTTTTACTTTTAATTTATTTTGTTTTGATTTAATTTGTTTTTTTAAATATAATGCAAATAAAATTCAAAATAAATTAAAACAACAAATTTATAGAAAATGCCATAATAAAATTAAATTTAAGTCAAACATAGATAAATAAAAGTCAATATAAAATCATGCATTAGATAAATAAAAGTCAAAATAAACTAAATTAAAGTGAAACCAACACCAACACATCACAACACTCACAGATCATTTAATCTTTCTTCTTCATCTTTATCTGCTCTTTCTTCAGTTGGTGGGGCCTCGGGGGCGGTGATCGGAGGAAGACCTTGGTCGGCTATCATACTATTCAAAGCTTGGGGAAGCGTGTCTACCATGCTCGGCGGCTGACTCGGAGTAGCCGTAGATGGGGTCGATCGTGTTAAATTGCCAACTCAACTAAAAGTCCGAACCGTTAGGAGTAGGCATTATATTAATGAGATTTTATATCTCAACACGCCCCCTCACGTGCAATATTAATGAGATTTTATATCTCAACACGCCCCCTCACGTGCAAGCTTAGTAGAGAAGAGTGCCCATAGAAGGCTTAGGAGAAGAGCTAAGCTTGCACGTGCAGAATAAAATGGGTGGCGGTCGAGAGACTCGAACCTATGACCACGGCTACCGCGGAGCTCTGATACCATGTTGAATTGCCAACTCAACTAAAAGTCGGAACCGTTAGGAGAAAGCATTATATTAATGAGATTTTATATCTCAACAGATCGGGTGGCCGGATCCGGTATAGCTTCAAGGCATTGAGCTGCGCGAAACTCGTTTATACCCGCCAACTTCGCTTGGAGTAACTGCTCGTTCTGCCTAACAGAAGGGTCCGGCAATGTAGTATTCTGGGCTTTTTCTTCCAGACGGGACCAATGGCAGGTATCCAATATTTTGTCTTCGGTGGGACAATGACCTCCATTATAGTCTCCTTCATGGCATCAATTTGTTCCTGCACTGGAACATTAGCAGTCTCGGATCCAACCTCGATAACCTTATATTTTAGCTTCTCCCGATAAACCCCCTGTAATTAGGTTTCAATTTAAAAATTAATTAAAATACTAAAAAATTAAAGTAAAAATTAATTAATTAATATAAAGCAATAAAAATAAAAATGAAATACATACGCTAGCTTCTTTATAATTTTTGTTCCGCCAGGTATCTAGCCGCATCATAAGAAATGTGCTCGAAGTAACCACCTAAAGGTGGAATTTCCATCTCCTCCTAGGTTTGCTTGTCGAAAAAAGTCAACGGCTCCATGGTTTGTCATGGAGCTGTTAAATTGAATAATATTAATTAATTATTAACCTATATTAATTGCACGTGTTTGATTATTTTAAATTACCCGATGGTTGGGCATAGTCTGCCAATGGACGGTTCAGATCCCTCGGAGGATCCTGGCCGTTCCCATCTCCGTCATGGTTACATCTGGCATCTATAATTTAAAGGAAATAAATACAAACAAATATCACATTCTTTATGAATAAAAAATAAATTATTACAATATGAATAAATAAATAAATTATTACAATATGAATAAATAAATAATTTTATATTATTACAATTTAATAAATAATTAATTATTACAACAATGGTTCAAATTAAATAAATTTTCGGATATAATCTGTAACAAAAATTGATAAATTAGTACAAATAAAATAAATAATTACGTAGCAATCCCTATATTTTTTTAAAGTTAATTTTTTTCCTAAAATTACAAAAAGGCCCCTATATTATTATAAAAGATCATTATTTTTTTCCTAAACTTACAAAAAGGCCCCTATATTATTCTAAAAGTATATTATTGTTTTCCTAAAATTACAAAAAGGCCCCTATATTATTCTAAAAGTCCATTATATTTTTCCTAAAATTACAAAAAGGCCCCTATATTATCCTAAAAGTCTATTATTTGTATATTCACATTTTAACCCGTATTTCCAAAAATATTTTTTAAATTTTTTTTGTTGCAAAAAAATCCTTATATTTTAAAAATATTACAATTTAGTCCTTATAATTTTTAAAATATTTCTAACACTAAATTAGTCAAAAATTACGTATTAGTCCTTATAATTATTTTAAATATTTTTAATATTGCAGCTAAGTCCCTATACTTTTAAAAATCATAAAGATAACCCTAAACAACTTTGTAGCTCTAATTTTTTCATAAATTCCAAAATTAAATTGTTTTTAACCCAATAAAACTACTAATCAACCTAAAATAATATCACCTAAATTCAAAAATCATCATATATCAATTATAAATCACAAGTTTCATCCCAAAAATTAAAAAAACAATTTTTTAGCTCCATAAATTCCAATATTATAATGCTTTTAACCCAATAAAACTACTAATCAACCTAAAATAACATTACATAAATCCAGAAATTATAATATATCAATTACAAATAAAAAAATTTGCATTAAAAAGAAAATTGGAATTTAAAACCGAAAATTCATACCTTTTACGTGGGAATGGTGAAGATTGCAGCATGGAATCCATGCCAAGTAGTAGGAATCAAAAACCACAAACAAAAAAAAAGTTATCAGAAATTAAAAATAAAAACCAAAAAACAATTAATAAAAAGATGTTTTTGGCATGATTTCACTTACATTAATGTTAGGTTTGATGTTGTAATAGCTCGGAATGGCCTGAGAATGGTGGATTTTGCGTTTTTGGGAGAATTGGAGTGTTTTGTTTTGCATAAATGAGCTCGGTATAGGGTTTTATAGATTAATTATTTACCGACGACACGCTTGTCGTCGGTAAATAATTAATCTATAAAACCCTATACCGAGCTTATTTCTACAAAACAAAACACTCAAATTCACTTGTCGTCGGTAAATAATGCCACGCGTCAAAATCCGTACCCACGACTGTTGCTTGGCCTCCCCTAGCGACGACACGTGTCATCGGAAATTTTGGGTTTCGTCGCTAAATTAAAAGAACGGGAAAGTTGACCGTCCAATCTGGTCAATCGAATTTTTTGATTGGCTTAGCGACGAAATCCCGTCGTCGCAAATTTTTACCGACGAGTTCTTCATATGAAGAACTCGTCGGCATTTAATTTTTTTTTGATTTTTTTTTACTTTATTTCTTTTTAATTCATATTTTATTTAATTGAATTCTACGCGTTGAAGATCGTCGCTAATTGACTTAGCGACGATCTTCAAACGAAGAACTCGTCGGTACTTGTTTTTTTTAATTTTTTTAAATTTTTCTTTTTCCATTTTTTCCTTTTTTCCTTTCTTTCTTTATTTATTTTTTATTCCAATATTAATATTTATTGGCAAACGTAGTTGTTTGGGGTATTTGGTCAACTATTAGAATCAAATGTAGTTGTTTGGGGTATTTGGTCAACAGTTAGAGTCAAATGTAATTGTTTGGGGTATTTGGTAAACTATTAGAGTCAAATGTAGTTGTTTGGGGTATTTGGTCAACTATTAAAGTCAAATTTAATGGTTTGGGGTATTTGGTCAACAGTTAGAGTCAAATGTAGTGGTTCGGGGTATTTGGTCAACATTTAGACAAATGTACTTAATTGATACAAACAAATTTGAAATTCAAAATAAATTCAAAACTCTCATCCGAAAAATATTCAAATAAGTTAAAGACAAACGAACAAATAAATTTTTCCCCTAGTCAGTTTCATATCCGCTATTATCTACAGGTTCATCATCGCTATCAACCTGGATAGGTTCTTCATCTTCGTATTCTTCCCGCGTGTCATCATCAATTTCATCATTTTCATCAATAACCAAATCAATACGAAGATTTGATGGGTCAATCTCGATCTACTCGGTAGTTGCCAACTTCACCAGATCGGAAACCCTCTCAGTGTTAACCAAAGGTATACCGATGCTCTCATTATCAGTAGGTAGTGATTCCGATACCCTATAACTCGGGACCTCATCAGTGACGATCGTTTATTTCCTAAATGGCTTTCCAACCTTTCATTATTTTCTTTGGATTAATCTCGTCAATGTAAAACACTTTCTTGTCCTGCGATGCTAAAATGTATGGTTCGTTGGCCCAATCAAAGTTTGATGTGTTGATAAAGGTTACCCTGTGTTTAGTCTGCGCATCGCCCATTCTGTACCACTTACAAACAAATAACACAACCGACAACCTCCAGTGAACATAACCTCCAAGATTTCCACTAATTCACCGTAATAAGGTGACCCATAGTACATGGTAAAAACTTCGTAATCATGTGTCACTCTTTTTTCTCCTTTATCTTTAGTTACCACTTGACACCATTCACAACACATGAATCGTATTTATGCATTGCATCATAAGACATGTTTGCCAAGGACACCATCTCAGGGGTAGCTTATGCATCACCACAGAATTGCATCATACAAAAATAATTCTTAAAACTTTGAAAATAAATAAATAATATTTAAATCAATACCTTTTCCAAAAACCATCCCTTAAACATTTGACGGTGCATATTCTCTATTTCTCTACTCGTACTCGAAAGCGTGGGTTTGTGTTCACTAAATACGTAAATAAATATAAATAAATTAATGTACTTAAATATAAATATAATTAAATTAATCTAGATAAATATAAATAAATTAATGTAAATAAGTAAACGTTACTTACGTCATTTAATTTTCAAGTTTGTCGCAATTATTCAAAATATACAAAGTGATGTGCTCTTTATCCATAGGTGGTAAAGGACCAGACTCTTTCTTGCCAACTGGAGTACACTGAGACTTGAAAACGGATAGCTCTTTCGGTTCTGACAGTGGTTCGTTGTATCTGCCTAGATCGTTGAACTTTGTTTTTTCTTCACTAAGATACCGTGATATGGAGGTCAACATCTCTTCCGCCACGTAACCCTTGGCTATTGAACCCTCTGGCCTAGCCGGGTTTCGAATATACTCTTTCAACTTTTTCAAATACCTTTCAAATGGGTACATCCACCGCTTTTGAACCGGGCCCCCTGGTAATGCTTCACCGTATAAGTGTATCACCAAGTGGATCATTATATTAAAAAATGCGAGAGGTAAGATCATTTCTAGTTTGCACATCACTCTAACCACTCCCACCTTACCGGCTTCCAACTCTTTCCTACTTAGATTCTTGTTACAAACGACTCTAAAAACATTAGCTAACCCAATAATCGCATCGCTAATCGGTTTATCATCTATAAAACCGGGGAGACAAACCAAAAAGATACTGCATCATAACGTGACAATCATACGATTTCATTCCATTAATCTTTCCCGTATCAACTTGAACATTATTCCTCAGTCAAGACACGAAACCATCGGGAAACCTATGTGCCTGTAACCACTCAAGAAAAAAATTCTGCTTCTCCGCTGACAACGTATACTCGCCTCGCTTTGATATCGCTTTACCTCCTCTTGATGTCAACCACAACTCTTTCCTGATTTTCATATCCTGAAGATCCATTCGCGCATTAGTGTTATCTTTGTTTATTTCCCATCAAGTCCTATAACTGTACCAAGCAAATTGCCGCACACATTCTTCTCGCAATGCATTACATCGATGTTATGTTTTAACAAATTTTCCGACCAATAAGGTAAACGATAAAAAATACTCTTTTTATTCTAGTTGGACTCGCGAGGACCTGTTTTCTTCGTCGTATTGCCCCCAAAATCCTTGTGTTTACCGTGAAACACAATAGGCAGCCCATTTAACTGTGTCTATATATATCGTCCAGAGTATGTTTCCTTGGTGGGTCCCTATGATCGGCAGCCGGGTACAAAACTCTGTCTTTTCTAAATCGATGCCTGATAGGTAATTAACGTCTATGATCAAAATAAACCACCCCTTTCTTCACCCTCAGTGACGGAGTAGAAGCTATGCATTCTGGGCAAGCCATGTAACCTTGACCCGACCATCCTGAAGTGTATGGCCGAGCGGGGTAATCACTGGTCGTGGACAACAAAGAAACCTTCATAGTAAACTCTTGCTTCGTATGGGCATCATACGTAAGGATCCCTGTTTCCCACAAAATGTCTAGCTCATCTATAACAGGGCGGAAAAAGACATACATGTCCTTTCTGGGTTAGCGGGGACCTGGAATCAACAAACAAAGCTGGAATGTGGTTTCCTTCATGCATACCCATGGTGGCATGTTGTAGATGGTCAATATATCAGGTCACATGCTATACGAGTTGTTCTGCATAGAAAACAGACAAAACCCATCGATACCCAGGCCCAAATATACATTCTGAGGTTCACTGGCAAACTCTGGATGTAACTCTGCAAATCGTTTTCAGCTATCACCGTCAACTAGATGACGTAACACATCTAGATCGGTACTCTTTCCGTTATGGTGTCATATCATGTCTTCAGCTGTGTGCTTCGAAGCGTATAGTTGCTGCAATCTCGCGGCAACCGGAAAGTAACGAAGGTTCTTATGTGGTACTTTCTGACCCTTCTTCGGGTCCCATCTTGATTACCTACATACTGGACACTTGTCGAGGAATTCATTCTCCTTGTAAAAATGTCATAGTCGTTCAAATAGACTTCGATAGTAGTACACCCCATACCCAAACTTTTCAACTTCTTGTTGCATGCATCATAAGAATCGGGCAAATTGTGAGGTTTGAGCAAAATACGACCAACCAGGTCCAATAGCTCGGTGAATGATGTGTTAGTCCACTTGTTCTTTACTTTTACGTGCATAAGATTGGCAATGAAATTCAATAAAATTCAAGGAACTCATCGTTGTACAACCAGGATTTAATTCTGTCTCCAATTTGTTGAACAATTTTCGAAACTGCTCCGACTTGGAAGATGTGCGTCTCTCATCTCGGTGTCACCTGGATGTCCACAACATCGTAACTGTGTCTCACATCGTCATAAACTTCATGCATTTCATTTTATATATTTGGCACATGAATTGCTTCGGGACTTACCAACAGCTCACCGTATATTGGCCAAACCTGATATGTATGCTTTGACCCGCCTGTTAGAAGGTGGCCCCTAACCGTTTGGGTGGGTAATTGACAATAATTAATACATTTATTACACGGGCAAGACATGAAACTATTATAACCATCCTTTTTCTTAGCATATTACACGGGCATATTCGATAAAAGCAAATACCCCAAAAATATATTTTTTCGTATAATAATCCGTCGTATTGATCCAACTCTTATCCATACCTGAAGCCATCTTTTAGCAACAATATGATATAACTAAGCAACTACATTCATATGAAAATAAAATAAATAATTATTACAACCCAATTAATAAAATGAATAAAAATTACAACCCAATGAATAAAATAATAAAAATTACAAACCCAATGAATGAATAAAAATTACAAACCATTGCATGAATAAAATTATAACTCAATAAATAGAATAAATTAATTAAACAAATAAAACTATATGAGAAAAAAATATAAATAAAAGAACACATGCATAATTTACAACATACTAATAAACAAGACAATCAAACAACAAGTTAATTATGAACCTAATCATTATTAATAGCAACTAATACACAAGTATAATCTAAAAAATAAAAAAGTTTGAAATTTATTAAATATACCTTTAATTGGTTGGAGAAATTGAAGATTGATGATCATGCCCCACCTTGAAAATGTATTACTTAACCTAATCAAATCATATAGCAAGAATAAAACACAATTATAAACCAAATAAAAAAATTGAATTTTCATGAAATTACCTTCAATTGTGTGATGAAATTGGATATTGATAATGCCCCACCTTGATTATGAACCCGGGAATGTGCAAGATGAATTGGAGAATAAATTGGAAAAAAGAACAATTTTGAGTTATGTTTTTGTGAGAAAATGGGAGAAAAAATTTGGGGGTTTTGGGTGTTTTTGGAGATAAAAAACCAGTTGTCTTCATTAAATACATTTTTTAATTAGCGATTACACGACTCGTCGGTAAATCCATAAATTCGTCGGTAAGATACTTCAATAGCGATGAATTCCATCGTCCCTAACATTGCGAAGAAATTTTGAACGCCAAAAAAAATAAAAAGTAAAAAAACATATCATCGGCGAAATTTTACCATATTAGCTACGGAATTGACTCGTCGCTATTTTGCGACAACGTATTTTCGTCGCTAATAAAAACTCGTCGCTAAGTCTTACTTATTAGCGACAAAACGCGGGTCGCCCCTAAATTTTCGCCCCTAAAAAGGCAATTTGTAGTAGTGAGAATACCAATTATAATAGTCTTTGAAATTAAACCATCAGTAACTATCGGAAACCTCAAACCTTTCTGAGTTTTCATGAAAATAACAACAAGAAGGCCAAATACACACAAACTAAGAACAAGAATCGAAAGGAGGTATCTAATCACAGTTAACTATGCAACCGTGACATGCAGAAGTGTACAACACCGCAAATCCTTCCAGATAACCCAAAAATGGATCTGGAGCACGGAGAATCAGACATGCAGAGGGTAGTACTTTGACAGAATAGTAACATAACTCACCAAATATACAATCTACAACCACTCCCAAATTGTACATTGACCCAAATCTAAGCGATCCAAGTGGATAAAATTGTGAATGATTCATGTTGTCCTATTAAGTAAATCAAAGTAGGCCGAATTCGAGTTTCCTTCATGCGGAAACCAAACCAACAAACCATCCTCTTGAAACATAAACGTTTTAACTCAAAAATTTAGCCCACCTCCCATGTCATTACAAAATTAATGAGAATCCCAATGGTGGTGGTAAAGGTTTGATAAAATATCGATATAAATAAAATACAAACACCTTCTACTACTACAATAAACTCCTTGCAAGTGAACAGATCGTTTGTAAGTAATGTGTAAGTAAAACAGATATCGATCTAAGAGACTACGAAAGTAAGCTATAAATAATGTAATTACTAAGTGCAATAAAAGAGGTTGATAAGATAATAAGCTAAAGACACAAAAACATTTCTTTGGTTTTATGACTCTAACAATTAACTAATAGACTATGAAAAGTAAAGACATGTGATGTCTCCTCATTTGTGATAGATTTATGTTAAGATGAGACATCATTTTTAGTGTTTTAGAAGTCAATAATGTCGATTTTCTTGAGTTTTAGTGCACTTTCCTATTTTGTGTCTTGATTTGTAGAAATAATGTTTTTAGAGCATATTGGGTTTAATTGTTTATTTAGTGTGTAGCTTTAAAGATAATTATGGAGTTTAATTAGAGTCCAAGTCAAAGACAACAACTTATGGAAGGAGATATGCATGGTAATTGGAGATAAGGAAAGAATTGCTAAAAAGATGGAAAAGGAAAAGCTGCCTAAATCTGGGATTCTGCAAAGATAGGCGTTTTTACCTAATAAAGAGGCCGAATTTGGTAGATTACTCCTAAAGGGCGTAGGAAATTCTGTTGCGATTCTTTTGGTATCTTGTGGAGCAAAATCGGACCAATAATAAAGAAGTTATGACCAAAACAACGCAGCAGTGTTTATCTTTATTTCCATACGAATTTGAGTTGGGCTAGAAGTCCATTACCTTAACTCTTCCTCAAGAAAACGAATTAGGTCTTCTAAACACCTATAAATACACCCTTATATCACTTGTAAATCATCCTTGCCTCATAGTAATTAGTTCTTAAGGTTTTATTCTTCCAATTTATTGTAGAGAGCAAGATGATGTCTTTTATTATTTCTTTTAGTTTATTTCCTTCAGGTATGAACTAAACCTCCCATAGCTTGGGTTTTGCATATGTATAATCTATGAATTCTAATTCTTCTATCTAAGTTTCTTTGGGAATTATATGTTTTAATCTGATATTAGCTACTTACTTTATATTTGCTTATGTGTTTTGATTTAATGTCTTTCCTAGAATTGATCACTTTAGGATTGTTTTAAGAGTAGTTAGATGGTCTCCTTGACAGGGTGTTTAACTATTGAACCACCACATAATGTCTAGTGTCGATAGCAGTTCTGACAAAACATACTTCTAACTAGATAGTCATTAAGGTTTGTTTTAACCACAGTATCACCAAGACTTGCAGTATTTGCTTAGGGCCTTAGTGGCGTTTGATAACCCTATTTTAAATCACTTCTTGGTTGTGACGTAGCCCCCTTAGTCGCTCTCAAGGTCTAAGGTAGTGGAATTTAGAATCCTGACTAAGTATTACCAAGAGCTAATATTCTCCCTTATGAACTAGATCTATAGATAGAATTAGAAGGATTAGTGCATACTAGCAAAACCTAAGCTATACTTCTCATCTCATATTCTTAATCTTTTACTTTATTGTCTTTATTTTCATAGTTTTAATTTAGTTTTAATTCATAAATTCGAAAAACCAAATATTTATTTACTGTCTTCTAGTTATTTACTTTTACTCGTTATCTGTTCCTACGCGTTTAACACACTTAAGTCCCTGAGAACGAACTCTACTTATCATTAAAACTTGCATACGTCCTGTAATACTTGCAGTATTGTGCCTGTCTAGGGTGAGAGTGCATAGTTTTCCATACTTAAATTGATCTTATTTTTATCACACCCTAGGCGACACCAAGTTTTTGGCGCCGCTGCCGGGGACTTGTGTCTCGTTAGCGTGTGGGTTATCTATTTCGAGTTTTAGTTTTTAATTAGTTTTTACTTTTCAGTTTTTAGTTTAGTTTTAGTTTTTATTTTTCCAGATTTACGCTTGTGGTTTGCTTTAGTCTTTTTCAGGTTTCACAGTGTTTAATTCTTGGCCTCCTTTACCGGAGCCTGAGAGGAGCTTCAGAGCTTATAACAAACGAATTCGTGAGGAAAGAACCTTGAGGAGAACTATGGCAGACATTCAAGACAATGATCCGGAGTTAGTTTACTTTGCACCAGGAGGACCTCCTGCGTTTGTTCCACCTGGTATACAACTGCCAGTAGGAGAAGGTAATGGGCAGAATAATCAACAAAACCGAGTTGAACAAGATCTACCTGGCCTTAACATACCATTCCATGTTCAACCCATCGGTTACCGCCCTCCTGAGATTCCGAATATCAAATTTAGACCCGATCCGGGTATGCTTAGTCAATTTCAAAGTTTCGGACTCTATACTGGTACTGCAATTCAAGATCCGGTAAAAGCGATTCAGAAGTTCATGCAGATTTGTGATGCCTACATTACTCCTGGCATTACACGCGAGCAACTGTATTGTCATATGTTTTCGTTTTTCTTGACCGGAAGAGCTAGCGATTGGCTAGAAAGACAACCACATGGAACCATTCACTCTTGGAGAGAGCTTCAAGCCGCGTTCTTTAACCGATTTTATCCGAAGAGCATGAGACTTAAAGATCAAACCGAGCTTGCAAGATTTTCTCAAGAAGATGGAGAAACAGTGGGAGAAGCATGGACAAGGTTTCAACAAAAATTAGCTAGATGTCCGCTCCATGGTTATACACCTGCTCTACAACTTGCTATATTCTATGAAGGTCTTGATGACAAGGGTAGAGACAAGGTGGATAACATTGGAAAGGGTAATTTTGTGTCCATGAATCACAATGAAGCTTCCGAGGTGTTAGAAAATATTATGGAACAAGAAAGAAGTTGGCCTTCAACGCGAGCTTCTGCAGCAAAGACCCGAGGAACGCTTCGTTTAGATGCAGAAACCGCGAACTCAGCTCAAATATCCTCGTTAGAAAATCAAATCAAGGAGCTGAGAATCGCGATGGAGAAGAATTTAGCTGCTACAAAGGTAGTTCAAGAGGCACAAGGTTGTCAACAATGTGGAGTTAACGATCATTCATGGGAAGAGTGTGAATCAAATCCGCAATCTGTTTACTTCATATCTAACCGATGGGGCAACCGCAACCATCCGGGTATGCAGTATTCAAATCCACAAGGGGCCGCTAATCCTAGTCAATATCAATCGCGACCCCAGAACAACTCTTACCAACAGAGAGGTCAGTACCAAAACCAATATCAGAATCGACCTACTCCTCCACAACAACCTGCTCAAGACGCCTATACCGATACTTTAGACCAAAAAGCTTTACCTCAGTATCCGCAAGAAGGATCTATGGACAATACACAGATAGTACAAGCTCTAGAACGTTTGAACACCACTGTAAACGCTCAAGAAGAAAAGGTCAGAGGACACGATGCCATACTACAGATGCTAAATACTCAATTAGCCCAAATAAACAAGCATCTAACAGAACAAAAGGAAGTAAAGGCAATCGAAGGAGGTGAAAACAATGTTGTGTTCGAAGCTTGCAAGGCTATATGCCTTGAAATCGAAAAAGAAAAGGAGGAAACACCACATGCTGCCATTAGTGCCGTGGAAGTTCCCAGTATTGAAGAAGAGCCAACCGAGTCTAACCCTGAGGAGTCCGACTGTCTAGAAGTTTATCATCTGGAAAGCGATGAAGAGAGAGACGAGTTCATAGAGCTACTGAGAAAGGTGCAAGAGGAGATGCGATCGATGGTAGAGTATGCAGCGGAGTTAGCGAGAGAGAAAGAGGAAGAAGCCTCAAAAGAAGAATCAAAAGAAGATGAAGTGGCACCTGCTGTGCTAGAGGAGAAAGAAGAAGAGAAGGTGGAATCGCCACCTAGTGTTCAACCAGTGTCATCAACTATTCCTGATACAAATCCTAAAGATGACACTATTCTCAAGACATTTGTAGAGGCGTACCAACCTGAAAATATCAACGCCCAAATGCTTGAGATTGCGAAGAGAGGACTTACACCGCAACAAGTTTTTACGCAAGTTATTCCTGAGAAAGAAGAGAGTGTAGAGATCCCGAGAGAGAACCTGAGGGTTTCGAGAAGAAGTGAGAAAGAGCTACCGACTAAGCTTAAAGATCCGGGAAGTTTTAACCTTCCCATTCAATTGCATGGTAGGCTCAAGGTGAAAGCAATGTACGATGTGGGTTCTGGTGTGAATCTTATGCCTAAGTCCGTGTTCGAGAGACTTGGACTTCAAAAATCAGAGAAAACTCCAGTGAAGTTGCAGTTTGCTGACAACTCAGTGAAGAGGACGTGGGGAACAGTGGAGGACGTCTTAGTCCGTGCAGGTAATATCGCCATCCCTACTGACTTTGTTATTCTTGAGTTTGATGCAGATAAGCAGGTTCCAATCATACTTGGACGGCCTTTCATGGCCACAAGTCAAAGTGTGATCAACTTCCAAGATGGGACCATCACCCTTCATGCTAAAAATGTATCCGAGACCTTCTATGTCTTGGGTAAGAAACCGAGGAAGTTGGATCCCACCGTACCTATCATCCACAGCCTTTCACATCACAAAGTCCCTCCTGAGGAGATCCACTTAAAACCTGTGGATACTGAGCCAAACATTGAGTTTGGGGTTGGCCATGAAGTCCTATGGAAAGCCCACAAACGCGAGAACAGGCCACGAAGTTTCAAAGACTCGTGGATGGGACCATTCATTGTCACTAAAGTTGTTTCAGCCAAGGTGATAGAAATTCGCCCCAAAACTGGGGTCAAGCGCAGATTAGTTGACGTTCATAGCCTTACTCGTTGTTGGGGAGGCTATATTCGCAAATCTTGACAGAGGTAACACGTCTAACTTTGAAAGACGTTAAACAAAAGTGCTGTTCGGGAGACAACCCGAAGTTTTTTTTATGTTTTCATGTCTTTTACATTCTTAGTTTAAGTTTATTTTAGTTGTTTTTAGTTGATAATGCATATTTGAGAAAGGTATTAGTGTTTTTGGTGTGTAGGAATCGGAGAAATCAAGTTAGGGAACGCGAGGAAAATTTTTGGAGCGCAAGAAAGCACCCCGCGGACTACCCTCACGGACTACCCCATGGTCCGCAGGGATGGTCCGCGAGGTCAAAACCCGTACCACGGGTAGCTACCGCGGGTTTAGGTCAGAAACACGAAAAAATTCCACGGACCACCCCGCGGTGCACCGTGCCATGGTCCGCGCCCCAGAAACCCGTACCACGGGTTGACTACCACGGGTATTTTGACGGGGCAGCTACAGAAGCCGCGGTGTACCCCGCGGTACACCGGACCCTAGTCCGCGAGCCAAAAAACCCGTACCACGGGGTCCTACCACGGGTTTAAGTCAGTGAGCAAAAATTTTCGAGCATCAGATGTCACGGACTACCCCGCGGTGCACCCCATGGTCCGCAGGGGTAGTCCGCAGCGCCGCCAGAGGAGAGAGAAAGTTACGGGATTGAGTTATAAAGGAGGTATTGAAGCTATTATTCCGAATTTATTAAACCTTAACCCTCTCTTTCTACTGCACAACTCTCCTAACTCCATTGAAGCTCATCAAAACCTTCACCAATCACCAAAACACTACCCAATCATCAAGGAAAACACATCAAACCTTCTCTCCACATCATTACAAGAGAGAATCAAGCTACCAATCATCACCAAATTCATTCAAATTGAAGAATCAAAGAGCCAAATTTCACAAATTCATCACACAATTTCTAAAATCCAAGCCTACCCATTACAAATCATCCTCACCCACATAGAGATTCATCACCAATTCACCCATCCTAGGACAAATCAAGCTTGTTCATCCATTAATTCAAGAGTTTAATTTTCAAGGGTTGCTAAAGCTTTGAGTTGGGGGTTAATTGAAGATGACTAATAGAACATCAATCTTATCTAGTAAGAGGGAGGTGAAGAGTAACAAGGGATTGGATTTAAACAAGAAGAAATCAATTGACAAAGGAGCTAGTTCTAAATCAAAGGGTAAAGATAAATTGAAGAGTGGGAAACCTTCGTATGATAGTAATGGTAAAAAGCTTTATTTTTATGCAAAGGAAAGAACACTACCTCAAACAAATCCTATACCTATAGAGAGAGTGGATACTTCAAATTCCTTGAAGATTTCTGCAGAGAAACAATTAGAAGAACTACCTTTTGCCTATGAGAAAGTATTCAAGGAAGAAATTAGAGATGGAGAATACAAGAGATTCTTTGAGCTTGGTGAGAAGTTGGGTTGGTCTACGTTCATGGTAAGCCGTTCTGAATTATGTCCTGAATTAGTTTTGGAGTTCTATCTAGGCCTCTTTAGCCGAGATAGTGATTGTGTTCCGATTAGAGGAAAGTTAGTTCCTTTCACAGTTGAGGAGATTAGGAACCACTTCAAGTTTCAGAATCCGAAAGGTTGTTGCAAATTTGAGGAAGCAGTTGCTAAACGAAAAATCTTTGATAAGGAATTACTTTTTGAGCATGTGTTAGACAAGGAGAAAGTGCAATTACATAAGGGAGAATTGAAGGCACCTTGGCCTTACAAATATCTTCAAGCAGATGCTAGAATTTGGCATAATTTCCTTATCCCTAATGTCTTTGGAAACACACGAACTTTGGAGGTGACTATGAAGAACGCGCTACTGTTGGACTGTATTTTGAGAAGAGAAGAAGTTGATGTGGCACAGTTGATCTATGAGGAGGTGATACGATTCTCGGTCTCTCCTAAATCGGTTTATAACGTTAAATTTCCAACTATGATCACGTGTCTTGTGCGAAAAGCGAATGTAGTATTGGGTGAAGAAGAGAAACTCGAGTTTAAGACGAGTTATATTGATAATGCTTGGATCAAAGAAAGCCTTCGAAGAGCGGGTTCTACTCAAGCCTCGAAGGAAGAAAAGGAGCAAAATTGGCAAGAGAAGATGGAGGAGCGTTTAACGAAATTTGAAGCAGCTCAAACTTCCTTAGTCAATGATGTGGCACAAATCAATGCTAATCAAGTGCACATCATGAAACTCCTTGAGCAATTAACGAAAGGTCCAGCAATTCCAATCTTGGATATCAATGATGCGAGGCAATAGCCTCGAGAGTATGTTTTCTTTCTTCCTTACCATTTCTGTAAATATGTCTATCTGCTAATTTTAATTTCTGTTTTCGAGTCTTTTTCGAGTCGTGGGGACACGGCTCATTTTTGAGTTGGGGGTGTGGGGATTCGTTGTCTCTCATCTCCATTTTTCTGTTTTTGGGTGAAATTAAAATTTTTGATGCATGGGAATTAGATGTAGAGTGTGTTTAATAGCTTGAAAGCATAAGCTCAGTAGGTTAATGATAGTAAGTGATATGTTTATGAGCTATGTATTTGTATGCTTTGAGTATTTGCAGGAAAACACACGTTGATAGTAAAGAAAAGATTAGTGAGCAATGCGATAGAAAGTATGTTCGATCTCAGGGAACCTTGAGAAGTGTGTAGGCCGTGAGATCCAAGCTAGTTGAAAAACCATTTGATGAAAGTGCTAAAGGTAAGAAATTTTCTGAATTACATAGTGTAGAAAGTGATCAAGGCGGTTCTTTCATATTTTTAAGCCTTTGAAGCCTTTTTATACCTTCTCACCTTGTGATTTTGAGTTTAAAAGTTATATCCTTCTTAGCCCCTTCTAGCCTTTCTAAAGCCTTTTTTATTGAAACACATTATAAGCCATATCCTTTAGATTTTTAGGACTTTTACATATGACCCGCACTCGAATCGCGATGCTTAGACAGTTGTTTTAGAGCTTGAGTTTGGGGTGGTGGGTCCACCACTATGGGAGTTATTATGTTGGGATTTTTTGAGCTTATAAATTGTGCTTTGTGCTTTATATTGAGGATATTTCACAGAATTGTATTGTAACCCTTGCCGGGGTAATAGTGAATGAAAAAGAAGCTTCGAGCTAATTTTGCCAACAAGGGCATTAAAAGAAAAAAATATATATATGAGAAAATTAGCGTGATATCTCAACATTAAAAGAGAGTCATAGCTATAGAAAAGAGATTGATGTGAAAAGAAAAGAAAATATATATATTCGGACCGGCAAAGTGGATTTTTATGTGAACATCTTAAGCTTTAATTGGGTTATTGGGGATGCTAAATTGTGCATCAAGGAATTCATTGGGTTGAGTGAGAAACGTTTATGAGAGTAACTCAAGCTCTAGGGCGATTCGTTGATGGCTAGTGAGGAGAGAGCCAAAAGCTCACTCCAAATTATCCAAATATACTATCACACCGTCCCTAAGCCTACATTACAACCTTAAAGACCTTGTGATTCTTTGTTATGTAATTAAGAAGAGATTGAGCCATTAGAGATTAGTTAAGTGGATTCTTGGATACTAGTAAGGTTTGATGAACAATCTATAGCTCTCAAGGGGAACTGAGTAAAGTCCCAATCCTTCTTACATTGCGAAACTAATCAGATCTTGAATTCAAGCCGTGTTGACTGTGGATATGAGAAGTGTACCGGTATGTAGTTTATGAATATTATTGCATGAAATTTTCTGAGTTATGTGCTTTAGGTTTATTCTATATATTCTGCTATGCTTTTTCCCTTGTGTTGAGAATTTTATAAGTATGTATTTCTAGACTTCCCTATGTTTTTATCTTTTATTGTATCGGGACGATACAACTTTGAGTTGGGGGTCTTGATGTCTCCTCATTTGTGATAGATTTATGTTAAGATGAGACATCATTTTTAGTGTTTTAGAAGTCAATAATGTCGATTTTCTTGAGTTTTAGTGCACTTTCCTATTTTGTGTCTTGATTTGTAGAAATAATGTTTTTAGAGCATATTGGGTTTAATTGTTTATTTAGTGTGTAGCTTTAAAGATAATTATGGAGTTTAATTAGAGTCCAAGTCAAAGACAACAACTTATGGAAGGAGATATGCATGGTAATTGGAGATAAGGAAAGAATTGCTAAAAAGATGGAAAAGGAAAAGCTGCCTAAATCTGGGATTCTGCAAAGATAGGCGTTTTTACCTAATAAAGAGGCCGAATTTGGTAGATTACTCCTAATGGGCGTAGGAAATTCTGTTGCGATTCTTTTGGTATCTTGTGGAGCAAAATCGGACCAATAATAAAGAAGTTATGACCAAAACAACGCAGCAGTGTTTATCTTTATTTCCATACGAATTTGAGTTGGGCTAGAAGTCCATTACCTTAACTCTTCCTCAAGTAAACGAATTAGGTCTTCTAAACACCTATAAATACACCCTTATATCACTTGTAAATCATCCTTGCCTCATAGTAATTAGTTCTTAAGGTTTTATTCTTCCAATTTATTGTAGAGAGCAAGATGATGTCTTTTATTATTTCTTTTAGTTTATTTCCTTCAGGTATGAACTAAACCTCCCATAGCTTGGGTTTTGCATATGTATAATCTATGAATTCTAATTCTTCTATCTAAGTTTCTTTGGGAATTATATGTTTTAATCTGATATTAGCTACTTACTTTATATTTGCTTATGTGTTTTGATTTAATGTCTTTCCTAGAATTGATCACTTTAGGATTGTTTTAAGAGTAGTTAGATGGTCTCCTTGACAGGGTGTTTAACTATTGAACCACCACATAATGTCTAGTGTCGATAGCAGTTCTGACAAAACATACTTCTAACTAGATAGTCATTAAGGTTTGTTTTAACCACAGTATCACCAAGACTTGCAGTATTTGCTTAGGGCCTTAGTGGCGTTTGATAACCCTATTTTAAATCACTTCTTGGTTGTGACGTAGCCCCCTTAGTCGCTCTCAAGGTCTAAGGTAGTGGAATTTAGAATCCTGACTAAGTATTACCAAGAGCTAATATTCTCCCTTATGAACTAGATCTATAGATAGAATTAGAAGGATTAGTGCATACTAGCAAAACCTAAGCTATACTTCTCATCTCATATTCTTAATCTTTTACTTTATTGTCTTTATTTTCATAGTTTTAATTTAGTTTTAATTCATAAATTCGAAAAACCAAATATTTATTTACTGTCTTCTAGTTATTTACTTTTACTCGTTATCTGTTCCTACGCGTTTAACACACTTAAGTCCCTGAGAACGAACTCTACTTATCATTAAAACTTGCATACGTCCTGTAATACTTGCAGTATTGTGCCTGTCTAGGGTGAGAGTGCATAGTTTTCCATACTTAAATTGATCTTATTTTTATCACACCCTAGGCGACACCAACATGAAAATAAAGTATAATAGAAAAAATGTATGAGAGTTTAGCTCGATAACTAGCAAGTAATCCCCACTAGCCTTGTTCAATGTTTATTTTAAGGGAGAATTGTGTAATACATTTGAAATAGCTAGGATTCTATATTCCTTCTAACCCCCATCAGGGTGGACTTAGGAGGCAACCTAACAACTACCAGGGGACATGGGTAAAGAGATCATGGGCAGTGATCGGAGGATAAATTAAACCTTAGTGACTATCTAGGTAGGCAAGCTCGTCAGGATCACTACCGCACATTAGACGCTTATGCGGTGTTTCTATAATTGAATCCCATGTTAGGGCGACAATCCAACTACTAATCGGGTAATCATATACGTTGCGCACCGCAAGAATTACAATCATTATATCAAAGAACATAACACAGAGCTATCACTACTAATTTCAATTAAGTGTAAAAGGACATCCCAGATTTAAATAACATATATAACAAGTCTAGGGTTCATACCAATATGCTATTCTCAAACTAAATAGACTTAGTTCATATTAGAGAAAGAAAAATAAATAAATACAATTACTGGCAGGGTTGGAATGGCATGAACAACTTCCAAGCTCCTTCTTCTATTCTTCTCTCTTAATATAGGCTTCCTCTTGGTCTTTAGATGATTATGGACTGACCAAGGATGCTTTTCTTAAGGTAAAATTAATAAATATAGATTTTAGATCAAAACCTAGAGTATGGGCCAAGTCACAGAGTCCAAATCCAACTTAAATTTATTTTCTTAAATAATAGGACAAGATAACCTCTGAAGATTGAAATAATCATAACTCCTTCGTTACTTTTCCAAATCCAGTGATACACCCATTGAAACGACAACAATTCAAATACCTTTCCGAATCTCAAAGGGATCGTCCAAATTTCTAGTCGATTTTAAGTAGTTTCACAAACACTAGACGTTTTTCTAGCTGGACAGCTCACTTTGACTTTCCACATCTATCCACAGTTTCTTTTTTCATTATGACTAAGGGGTTTCCTTTATTTTCTTCACTTCTTGTCAGTATACCAAGGTGCAAAAGTTTCCAAATACCTAAGTGCTACACATATAACACAAAAATTACGCGCAAAAGCACTAAAAATAGGGAAACACCTAAAATTAGACAAGAAGGTGCAAATCATGAATAATTGGGGAAAATTCCAAAAACTAAGTACCAAATACCCCTAAAATGATATATCGTGACTAGATTATCCAATAATATATATAGAGATATCAAGACCCCCAACTCAAAGTTGTGTCTCCCTGACACGATGAAGAAAAAAAGTCAATAATAAATATAGAAGAAGAAGTTGATGAGAAACAACGATTGAGATCCTCAAGAAAAATAATTCTTACAAGTCTCATGTAGTAATTCAAAATAAATAATGAACACACACACTTAATATACACACAATTAACAATCGATAAATTCAAGTCCAGATTAACTTTGCAATGCCAGAAGGAGCGGTTTTCACTTAGTTTGTTATGGCGACTATAGGGTGATCATAGTACCTAATATAGAATCCAATGGTCTACCTAACTATGCACTAATTGTTCCATTGTTCCTAAACCAAATAGTTAGAAATCCTAAGGTCTTTACGATGATAATGTTGGTTTAGGGATGATATGATATATATTTGGATAATGAAATATGAAATTTTGGCTCTCTCTCTCTCTCTCTCTCTCTCTCACGTTCGATCAACGAATCGCCCTAGAGTTTGAGCTTCACTCGGAGATGTTCTCACTCAACCCAGTTTTGATGCCTTTTTTTTTCATCCCCAAATACCCTAATCAAGCTTCTATGATGATTACATAACAATTTCCACTTTGCCGGTCCAATTCATATATTCTTTTTCATATCAATATTTTTCGTTTTGATAGCTAACTACGACTCCCTTTTGAATGTGAGATATCACGCTACTTTTTCATAATTATTTTCAATATTTTTTCTCTTTTACCCGGAATATGGTTACAATAAACTCATCATCAATCATATCACAATTACAATTCAAAATTTTTCAAACCCAATGTTCCCAAATGATTAAACCCACCACCCCAAACTCAAACTGTAGACTTGTCTTAGGGTTGCATTTCGAGTGTGGTTCATATGGATAAGTCCTATAAACTAATAGGTATGGCTTGTAATGTTGCTAATAAAAGGCTTTAGAAAGGCTCAGAGGGGCTTAGACAGATATAATAATATTCAAATAAAAGGACGACAAAGCTAAAGGTTTCAAGTGGCTTATATGAAAGAACCGCCTTATTCATTTTTTTTAACTTACCGGATCTCGTCACTTTTTAACTTTTAGATCATTGATTAAGCGAGTTATCAACTAATTTCACACCCCAGTTCTACACACCGCTCAAGACTCCCTAAGATTCAACTTTTTTTCTCACGTGCTGTTTATTAATCTTCCGTATCCATTACTTCCTTTTTATATGCATGCATATTAAAGCGCGTTGTGACACTGATCAAAAAAATACTACGTAATATCATTTACCTAATTAAACATGCTCAATAGGGACATTAACCATATTCTATGTCAATTCCTAACCCTAAAAAAATTAAATTTTATGCTTAAAACAAAAAGAAGGCGAGGACAACAAATCCCCACCCCCAGCTCAAAACTCAGTCGTGTCCATACGACTCCAAAAAGACTCAATAAATCAAATAAAATTTAAACTAAACTACTAATTAACACATAAGAAATTAAGGAGAGGAAGTATGATATGTTACCCATCCAAAAACCATGTTCAGCCATTTATAATCGGAAGGAGAATCGTCTTGAATTTCTATCATAGCCATGATCCTCTCTATAATGTTGTTTATCTTCAATTTTTGCATGATGCAACAGTGATTTCTTTCTTCTGACATGGTGATTCTTCTAATTTACATCACTACCCCTTCTGGAGGCTTAGATACAACCTCATCTAATTTTATGTGTTTACTTTGAGATGAACTTTGATCCATGACTATTGGTTCCTTCTCTTTTGGTTTGGCTGGCACTCTCTTTCTCATGTTATATTCATGTAGTGGTTGTGTAGTTACCTCGATCTTTGGCTTTTTTGAAATTGTCTCATCAATGATGATGGCCTTCTCTTTTGTCGCTCCAAGCAAATACTTTTTCTTCCCTAAGACATACTTTTCCTTTTGTAATCCATAACATCCGTTCTTCCTATCATCTTTACTAACCCACAACTCAAGATGCACCAAGTATGAATTAATGTTTTGAATGATTGGTATGGCTTGAAGTTGTTGTTTGGATGGTGGATTGTGAATAACAGAGGAAGGAAAAAGTTTACTTGTGATGGAAAAAATCTTGAAAGCTTGATGAATTTTTTGGTGTTTTGTGGTGTTGTGGAATGGATTCAGTGGATTTAATGTTTTTATGGAAGATGTAGGAAAGTTTTGGTGGTGTTTTTATGTGTTGTTTGAAGGTTTGATCAAGCCTCAAGGTGTTTTTCTGGGGATTGGTACTGAATATTTTGTCTTGGTGAAGTTGAAGGAAGTTGGTATTAGGTTTTCCAAAGTTAGAGACCCTAAATTCTCTTAAGTAAGCTTCAAACCGCCACCGCACCGATGTGCTGATTTGATTGCCAGTATACCGGTAAACTTCTTGTTGTTTCCAGACCGTGGCTCTGATTGTCGTGATTGATGACACCGTGTAGTGCCGGCTAGCCACTTAGAAGGTCGGCGTGCCGGTCCAACTCTTGAATATATTTGTCCTTACACCGTGGTAGGAACCGTTATGACCCTTGTTTTACACTGGATAGCTGCTCGTTTGGCCGGCACTGCCAGTCCCACGCTTCAAAGTTCACTATCCATGGACCGTCGCGACTCTTGGCGCGTGTGACGATACAGTTGACCCGCCGCTAGCTGCTCATATGCCGGCATGACGATCTTGGAATTTGTTCCTTTGACTTTGACAGTATCGTGAACCGTCACGATCCTTGTTGGACATCGGTATGCTGGTCGTGTGTCCGGTATACCGGTGGGAGCTGCTGAACATGCAAAAATTTCCTCTTCTTCACCCCAAACTCAAAATTTTGCATACCTACTCATTTTAGCTTTAATACACATTAATCTTAATAATATACACTACAACAGATGAAATTTAAACTATGAAAGCAATTTAAAAAGTGGATTTCTCCCAAGGGAACCTTTGTTTAACGACGGTGAAGTTCGACGTGTTACTAATTCATATAATATTGTATAATATAAAATGACAACTAATAGGGGTATCGATGGTATAATGAAAAAAAATAGACATTCATGAGAATGGAAAATTTCTTGAACTCTGTAGAGGTGGAATGTTGTGTTTTTTGACCTAATTAGATATTATCTCTTTTTTAAAAGAAAGAAAAGAAAAAGACTAATTATATCGACATTAGTAAGCAAATATCTTTCCAATAAAAAGAAAACATCTATTTTATTTATTATGATATAAAATAGAAAACAAGAAAAGGTGGCATGTCGATATCATTTTTAATTTTTTTTTCCAATTGAGGCATGTCGATATCGGTTACACCTGTGTACTAATCGATATAGCTTTAGAACCCATTAATTTTTTTAACTATTTTAAATTAATTATCTTAAACCCCATTAACTACGCGTCGGTGCTTGCTATAAATACCCACTCGTTACACCATCCTCTACCACAATTCAGTTTTACCAATCCATCAAATAACAAAAATATCTCTTTAAACACTTTTTGCGTTTCGAATTTAATCAAACATGTCTGATAATTATGAGCACAAGACTGAGGAAACTGTTGAAACAAAAGATAGAGGATTGTTCGATCTTCTAGGAAGGAAAAATGAAGAGAGGAAGCATGATAATGAAGAAGAAGCAGCTGCCATTAGTGCTGTACACAAGTCTCCTGTACCTGAACCTGAACCTTTAGCTCCCATATCTCATCACCCCAAGGTTGAGGATGAAAATTGTGGGATATTGTGAAGTGTATAAAGACTTTTGACCAATTCAATGATTATGTGGACAAGGAGACTTTACACTTGGCGTATGACTTGGCTATACGGTGTCGTTTTACTTAAAAGAATGCGGAGCTATTATGGAGCGTTGATCTTATTTTATATGGACGGCTGAGATTAAGTCTCGAGGATGTCTCATATATATACCCTCTTCTCTCCTTAACCTCATTCATTCTTTCGTTCACGTTTTAGTTAAAAACTCTCTCGCCTCTTTTACGAGACAAACTAGGGTTTGCTCCATAGTCTTGATCAATCTGTAATCTCTTGTAATAGTTAGTGTAATCTCTTGATTGTTCTTTGAATCGTGCTGATTCAAAGCTAGATATTCAGCGTAGTTGAGTATTGTTAGATTTGCTGGGTCTATTCATTAGGGTTGATTGATTCAAGTGTTTTCTGTAATCGTGAAGATTGTAATCGGTGATTAACAGTGGTGATAGTGGAAAGGCGCTCTCGAATCCGAGCCCAACGTGGATGTAGACTATTTTGTCGAACCACGATATATCCTGTGTTATTACTTTCTGTTTCTCTTTAATTCTTGTTTTAAACCTATTCAAAACTCAATCAAATACTCAACGTATTTACAACAGTGGTATCAGAGCTTGCTTAAAATCTCGAGTTAGGTTTTTTGATTCTCAACTCGCTTCTAGGGTTTTGAATCCGACCTAAATTGCGATTTACTTTTTCTAAAATTGTTGAGTGTTCTTGATTGGTGTTTTGGTTCTTGACCGATTCGTTTAAAGGTTTTAAAACGGTTTGTAGATCGTGTGTGAGACATTAACTTGTTTCCCGATCTATTGCTTTCACTTTCTTGTGATTTTATAAGTATCTCTTACTTTGTGATTTTCTCTGTTCTTATCTAATGGCTGCAACTCGTATTGAGATGTCAGTCTATGATGGGAAAATTGATTTTGGTGTTTGGCAGAAAAAGATGAAGGCTCTGCTGTCTCATCATAAGGTTGCACCTGCTCTTGTTGAGGACATTAAAGAATGGCCTGAAGGTACTTTGGATAAGAAGGCTGAAATTCTTGAAGAAGCATATAATATCATCTTCTTGAACCTCTCTGACTCTGTAATTAGAAAGGTGGATGGCTGTGATACTGCACTTGATCTCTGGAAAAAGTTAGAATCTCTTTACTCTTCTAAATCTTTGCCTAATTTAGCTTTCTTGAAAGGGTCTCTGTTCAATTATAAAATGGATACTAGTAAGTCTCTAGATGATAATCTTGATGAGTTCTTGAAAATGACCCTTGTGCTAAATAACACCCCACAGGCTTTAGATGATACTAGTAAGTGTATGATTATTTTAAATTCTATACCTGAGTCTTATCAAGTGGTTAAAGATGTGTTCCAATATGCTAGTACTGTCCCAACATTTGAACAAGTTGTTACTGCCTTGAAAACCCGAGAAAATGAGATTAAAAATAGCAGAAGAACTGGCTCTAATTTGTTTATAAAACCTAGAACAGATACTACACAGGTCCCTGAGGTGAATAAACATAAAAAATCTGGCCCTAACAATAAATCAAAGGGTAAGGAGACTAGAAAATGTTTTCACTGTGGTAAAATTGGACACCTAAAGAAAAATTGTTTTAGATTGAAAAACAAATTGTCTGCAAATGTGAATGAGTCCAATGTGGTTAGCATGCCTAAGATAGATGATGATGTTTATGAGGTACTTAACATTACTGATAAAGCTAGTCATGTTAGTTGGATTCTTGATTCTGGTTGTACTTTCCATATGTGCCCCTCTTCTGAATTGTTTCATGATCTGATTGATACTTGTAATGAAACTGTCTATATGGGTAATGATCAAACTTGTGATGTTAAAGGTGTTGGAAAGGTGAACTTGAAACTGTATAATGGTAAACAAATTACCCTTACCAATGTGAGATATATACCTGACTTGAAAAGAAACTTGATTTCTTTAGGAGCCTTAGATGATCTTGGTTGTGTTTCTGAAGTATCTAATGGCAATATCAATGTGTATAGAAATTCCAAATTACTTTTTACTGGAACTAAATGTGCTGGCTTGTATGTGTTAAATGGTACTCACATTTCTTGTTTGACTAATATTGTTTCTGAGCCTAAGCTTGCAGCTACCCATAAATGGCACTTGAGACTTGGGCATATGAGTCAACAAGGGCTTAATATTTTGGGTAAAAATGGTAGTTTTGGAAAAGATACACTTTGTGATCTCCCCTTCTGTGAGAACTGTGTCTTGGGAAAACAACATAGACAACAATTCAAGGCAGGAGCTCACCTAGCTTCTCAATGCCTTGAGTATGTTCATGCAGATTTATGGGGCCCTGAAAGGTATGACTCTCTTGGTAATTACAGGTATTTTCTCTCTATTGTTGATGATTACAGTAGAAGAGTTTGGACTTTTCTTTTGAAAACTAAAGATGAAACCTTTTCAAAAATAAAAGATTGGAAAGTTTTGGAAGAAAATCAAACTGGTAAATCAGTTAAAGTATTTAGAACTGACAATGGTCTTGAGTTTTGTAATGAACAGTTTGATAATTTTTGCAAAGAAAATGGAATTTTGAGGCATAGAACTGTTAGGAAAACCCCTCAGCAAAATGGTGTTGCTGAGAGGATGAATAGAACTCTTTTAGAAAAAGTCAGATGTCTTTTACTTACTTCTGGTTTACCAAAATGTTTTTGGGGGGAAGCTTTATATACTGCCACATACTTGATCAACAGGAGTCCCAATAGGTCTATTGAGTTTAAATCCCCTATGGAGGTTTGGACTGGAACTAGACCTGACTTGTCCCACTTGAGAATTTTTGGATGTGCTGCATATGCACATACAAAAGAAGGTAAACTTGACCCCAGATCTTTGAAATGTGTTATGATTGGTTACCAACAACAACATGGGGTTAAAGGTTACAGATTATGGGATAAGTCAGTTCATGGTTTCAAGATTCTTATTAGTAGAGATGTTATCTTTGATGAACTAACTTTTCCTTGTAAGAATGTGAGTAATACAGGTGATGATGCTACAGCTGAACCATCTGGTAACACTAGGGAAGTTGAGTTTGAGGTGGAGCCTCTCAGCCCTGTGCAGCCTCCTGACCTTTCAACTGGGGATCACCAAGTGGAGCAACCATTACCTCAGGATGATGAAGAAGACCCACCTGATTCTACTGAAAATGAAGAGGCTCAACACTTGGATGAGTCCACAGTTGGAGGTCTTGAAGGTTACCAGCTGGCAAGAGATAGGCCAAGAAGAGAAACCAGAACCCCTAGCAGATATTCCTATGCTGATCTTGTATATACTGCACTTACAGCTGCAGTTGAGGTTAGAGACACTGAACCTCACTCATATCTTGATGCTATTAGTTGCAAGGAAAAGAACCAGTGGTGTAAAGCCATGGATGAAGAATATAACTCTTTAATGCTTAATAAGACCTGGAGTCTTGTTCCTAAACCTGTTGAATCAAAGTTAGTGGAATGTAGATGGTTGTATAAATTGAAAGAAGGAAGTTCTGAGACTGATCCTCCTAGATTCAAAGCAAGATTGGTTGCTAAAGGTTACACTCAAAGGGAAGGAATTGATTTTACTGAGATATTCTCACCTGTTATCAAGTTTAAAACTATAAGGGTGATGTTGGCTTATGCTGCTTGTTTCAATCTAGAAATTGAGCAGTTGGATGTTAAAACTGCCTTCTTGCATGGTGACTTGGATGAAACCATATACATGAGACAACCTGAGGGATATGGTGATCCAAAGTTACCTGATCATGTATGCTTACTTAAGAAATCTCTCTATGGTCTGAAACAATCTCCCAGACAATGGTATAAGAGGTTTGATTCTTTTGTCCTATCCCTTGGTTTTCTGAGGTCTAAGTATGATGCTTGTTTTTACTTTACTTGGAAAGAAAAATGTGGTATTTACATCTTATTATATGTGGATGACATGTTGATTATCTGTAACTCTCTATCTTTGATTGATAAGTTGAAAAATGCTTTGAAATCTGAGTTTGATATGACTGATTTAGGAAATGCTAGGAAAATCCTAGGTATGATAATTGATAGAGATAGAAATAATTGCATATTAAAGCTGCACCAGGAACCTTATTTGAAAAAGATAGTTTCAAAGTATGGTAGCTTAAATTGCAAAAATGTTCAGATTCCTTTGGCTGGTCACTTTGTTTTGTCTAAACAACTGTGCCCCAAGACTCAATCTGATATTTTGAAAATGGAAAATGTCCCTTACTCTAATGTTCTTGGTTCATTGATGTATGCTATGATTAGTACCAGACCTGACTTGTCTTTCTCTATATCATTGCTTAGTAGATTCATGTCTAATCCTGGATATGATCATTGGTTAGCACTTAAACATGTTTTGGCTTATGTGAATTCTACTTCTGATGTTGGTTTGATATATGGTAACCATAACTGTCCTTTTGAGCTTGTTGGCTATGTAGATTCAGATTTTGCAGGTTGTAGAGATTCTAGGAAATCTACTACTGCCTACTGTTTCACTTTGGGTAAAAGTTGTATATCTTGGAAATCACAACTTCAACCTTTAGTTGCTTTATCTACAACTGAATCAGAGTATGTAGCTATAACTGATTGTATAAAGGAGGCTATATGGTTACAAAATTTCTTGAAAGAGGTAAAATTGATAAAGTGTACCTCTACTATATATTCTGACAGTCAAAGTGCTATTCATTTAAGCAAGAATCCAGTCTATCATGAGAGAACTAAGCATATTGATGTTAAATATCATTTTATCAGAGATATAATTTCAAATAATGAAGTGAGATTGGAGAAAATCACTTCAGAACTTAACCCAGCTGATTTTGGTACTAAACTGGTGACTAACTGCAAGTTCAAACTTTGTTTGGATTTGTTGTGTATTGGTTAAGTGTTGTGCAGGTACTTTGGGCTATGAAGATTTTGACTGTGCCTCCTCTATCATCACTTGTGGGAAATGATGTAGCTGATCCTGCAATGGATTACACTTCAAGGTGGAGATGTGGGATATTGTGAAGTGTATAAAGACTTTTGACCAATTCAATGATTATGTGGACAAGGAGACTTTACACTTGGCGTATGACTTGGCTATACGGTGTCGTTTTACTTAAAAGAATGCGGAGCTATTATGGAGCGTTGATCTTATTTTATATGGACGGCTGAGATTAAGTCTCGAGGATGTCTCATATATATACCCTCTTCTCTCCTTAACCTCATTCATTCTTTCGTTCACGTTTTAGTTAAAAACTCTCTCGCCTCTTTTACGAGACAAACTAGGGTTTGCTCCATAGTCTTGATCAATCTGTAATCTCTTGTAATAGTTAGTGTAATCTCTTGATTGTTCTTTGAATCGTGCTGATTCAAAGCTAGATATTCAGCGTAGTTGAGTATTGTTAGATTTGCTGGGTCTATTCATTAGGGTTGATTGATTCAAGTGTTTTCTGTAATCGTGAAGATTGTAATCGGTGATTAACAGTGGTGATAGTGGAAAGGCGCTCTCGAATCCGAGCCCAACGTGGATGTAGACTATTTTGTCGAACCACGATATATCCTGTGTTATTACTTTCTGTTTCTCTTTAATTCTTGTTTTAAACCTATTCAAAACTCAATCAAATACTCAACGTATTTACAACAAAAATGTAGTAGTAGTAGAAGAGAAGAAGCATGAAAGTCTTCTTGAAAAGTTTAAAGGATCCGATAGCGTAAGTACTCTTACCTTTCCTCAAGTCATTTTGATTAATTCTGTATAGATAATAATTGTAAGTTATATGTATGTATATGTTACAGTCAAGTGATGAAGAGGTAGAAGAAGGAGGTGTGAAGATAAAGAGAAAGAAACTGAAGGAGAAGATCAAGGAGCTTGATGAACCTGTAGAGGAGAAGAAAGGTTTCCTAGACAAAATTAAGGAGAAACTACCCGGAGACACCAAGAAGACGGCTGAAGAAGTCCCTCCACCACCAGCACCTGTAGCTTCGGATTACGCCACCAGCACTGAAGTTGAAGATAAGGACAAAAAGGGTATATTGGAAAAAATCAAGGAGAAACTACCCGGAGGGAACAAGAAGACGGCTGAAGAAGTCCCTCCACCACCACCTGTTGCTGCAGATTACGCCACCACCACTGAAGTTGAAACTAAGGAGAAAAAGGGTATATTGGAGAAAGTCAAGGAAAAATTACCTGGATACCACCCAAAGTCTGACGAAGCTGAGAAGGAAAAGGAAAAGGAGAAGGATGCTGGCCATTATTAAGAAACCAGTGTTTGCAATGCAATAATCTGTTTTCTTCAAAGTGCGGGATTTCATGCCTTATTTTGATTTGGTTTCTGTTTTGAATTGAACATTATATAAGTAGTTATATGTGCTTAAATATATTAAAATATCAAAGTCTGTCTAATGTTTATGAATCATTATCTTCTTCATAAATTTATTTGTGGATGTTTTTTATATTTAATAATGGATAACTTTTTTTTTTCTGTAATGAAAAATAATTTACAATTGATATTTATATTCCACCTAAACAAAGGAGAAAACCACAAATTCTATAAAGAAAAGGTATGTGTGGTGGTGAGGAACCCACAGACTATTAAATATAGTTTAGATAAAGAAATATTGTCATATTTTCTGGTCACGTCTAAAATCATGAATTATAAAGTGCCCAATTATGAAGCATACTTCTTGGTAAATCATCTATATGACATGATTCAATAACAATTCCACTATCTAAAACTACATATTCATCTGTTTCTTTCATTTAATGTCTTGTAATAAGCTGGTAATGGATTAATCATTTGCTATCTCATCTTCATTAATTTTAATATAAAATTTCCAAGATGAAGAGTTTGAATTATTCCCTTTTTTCTGTTTCATTTCTTTCCTTGTTATTTGCATTAGCCTTGAACAAATTAAACAACTTTTTAATGTTTCTTTCGTTCTTCAACTTCAGAAGTGCAGGCTCATCTGCATTAATAGAATTTTTTCTATTATTACGATTCTTATTAATTGGAGCCACTCTTCTATTAGCAACAGAATGAATATTAGCTACTGCAATGGAGGAGGCAGTAATATGTGATGCAGTACCAAATCTGCGAATTAATCGTAGAGAGAGCATATTCTGTGATTCGGGTCTTCAATTTCATGTCCAGGTTCAACGTCTTTATATTTTTCCGAATTCATGATTCGTTCATCCATTAATCTCATTATTAGAGAAGAGAGAGAATATAATTTTTGCATATATTGATTGATATGATTGATAAAAGTGATTACAATGTAAGGTGCATTTATAGATGACTAATACACTTCACACTACATGATAAGAACAAGAACTATTCTTGTAACAAACTTGTAATAGAAATTATTCCCTTTTTGTGATGTGTTATGCTTCTTGAATCTTCTCTTTACCTTTTACATTAATATCCCCCCTCAAGTTGAGCATCCGTAAGATGGGAAACTTGGATAGTAGGTAGGTGAATTGTGAAGAGGATAAACCTTTAGTAAAAATATCAGCAAGATTGTCCCGAGAAGCAACATGGTGCAGTAGTAACTTCTTAGCTTTGACCTGCTCTCGTATGAAGTGAAAATCGACATCAATGTGTCTGGTGCGAGTATGAAATACTGGATTTGTAGCAAGAGTCAAGGCTGATTGATTATCACAAGGTAGTGTATGTTGATCAAGAGTGATATGTAGACTCTTTAATAAGTAAGTAACCCACGTAATAACTGCAGAAACATGGGCCATTGCCCTATACTCAGCCTCAATTGAGGATCTAGACACAGTGCTTTGCGTCTTAGAACCCCAAGAAATAATATTAGAGCCAAGAAAATTATAATATCCAGTTGTAGAGCGTCTATCAATAGTGTTACTTGTCCAATCTGAATTACAAAAAGCATGAATTTTAAAAGAAGAAGCTCTAAATGTTAAGCTATAGTGTAAAGTCCCTTTAATGTATTTGAGCAACTTCTTAAGAGCTTCAAAATCTCTATTTGTGGGTTTGTGCATAGACTGACAAATCTGGTTTACAGCAAATGAAATGTCAGGACGAGTAAGTGTTGAATATTGTAAGGCACCAGTCAAACTTCTGAACAAGAAAGGATCCTCAATCAAATGAAGATCAAACAGAGATTTGATCGAATATCGATTAAATGTAGGTAAAGAAGTAGCTTTACATTCACTCATTCCTTCACGTTTTAAGATTGAAGCAGCATAGTACTCTTGAGAGATAACAATATTATCTGTAGAATAAAGAATTTCAAGTCCAAGAAACTATGAAAGTCATCCTAAATCCTTCATTTCAAAACAAGATTTTAATGCAGAAATAGTAGTAGATAAATATTCTCTATCTGAGCATGTAATTAAAATGTCATCCACATATATTAAGACAATAGTCAAATGATCATTTTCACCTCGACTTAGCATAGAAGAGTCAGCTGGACTCACAATAAACCAATGAGAAATAAGAAAGGAAGTCATTAAATGATTCCAAGCCCTCATTGATTGTGCTTACTTATGTAAGAACCTATGATTAGCTAATTATTGTTTTATTGAATTTGAGATTAATATTTAATTGAGAGTGGTTTTTATTTATTTCATTGTATATGTTTGTAAAAATATTACCTATGTTTTAGCCAAATAATGGGTAACCCAATTAGTTAAGCTAGCAGTCGAAGTAAGGGGGTTTAATTGCGAATAAAATATATAAACGTCTAGTGTGTTGTAGCCATCCTAACAGGCTTGCCTAACTAGATAGTCAATAGGGTTAGAATTATTACACAGATCATTACCTAGGGTGTTCTTACCCAAGTCCCCTAGTTGTGTTGAATTTTCTCTCTAAAATAACTTGAGAAAGTTTGAGAGATATAAAGATACCGGCTTTTGAAAATTCACCAACTCACCCTTATTAATAAAAATGTCAATTTAATGGCACATAGTATTACTAGTAAGATTCAAGTAAGAGCTCGTTTGGAAGTGCTTATTTTAGAGTCTAAAAGCGCTTTTAGAATAAAATTTGAAATTTTAAAAAATTATTCAAAATTATTTTGAAATTTAAAATTATTGTAAGTGCTTTTTTCCAAGAAGCACTAATTTGGTACTTCTCATAAAAATGTTTTTCTAAAAAAAAACTCTTAAAATTATAGAAGCATTTTTAAGTGCTTTTCCAAAAAAGCACTTCCAAACGAGCACTAAGTGTCCGTTTGGGATTGTTTTTTAAAATAATTACTTAAAGTGATTTTAGATTTTTAATAAAATTTTAGACTCTTAAAATTATTTTTAAGAAAAGCACTAAATTAGTGATTATTAAAATAACCACTTAAAGTGATTTTAGATGTCAAAATATTTTTTAATATTTTTTACAAATAATTTAATTTTAATCCAAAAAACGCTTTTAAATCCGAAATAATTATTCTCAAACTGACATTCTCTCACCCTTTCTTCATCTTTTAATTATTTGTTTGTTTTATATTAACTTAGTTCATAATTGCATTCATCTCTAATCATTTAAAACCCAAATATCCATTTTATCGTTTACATCTTTTTCATTTTTTTATTTATTGAGAACTCCATATTTTGTAAATTATTAAAGCACTTTATAGTCCATATGGAGACAATAGTCCATAGTACTTATGTTTATTACGAGAAGTGGTTTCTAGAGTACTCTTGGTTTGTTTTATTACACTTTAGGACTTGACAGGGAGTAGCGCAAAGGATTTTGGTTAGATTTGCAGTGAGAATCTTCAAAAGTCACATAAAGCTCCTGAGTTGTGCATCAATAGAAATTCATTTTCTCGTAACATTCTTTCTTTTGTATCAGTTTCACATGCATAGTAGATTGAACCATTATACACACAAACTTTTCTTATGCAAAGTGTCTAAGTAAAATATTTGAGAGACGAATACAGGATATGATTTTTTAAGCTTCTAGAGGGAAATCAAAACAAAACTCATAGAGGGGCCGAGTAGCCCCATCAGGCTCCGTTAGGTAGAGAATGCCATGAGTAAGGTTGAATCCATCATATTTAGGCGCTAGATCTAATATGCAATGGGGGTTTTCTTTAGCAAATGAGATGATGATATTTTTCTAGGTGTTTTTCCTTAAAGAGAAGATGCAATAGATAGCACTTGTGTTAGGACAACTCGGATCTAAGCAGAAACACAAAAGAGATCGTTAAAAAATTATGAAATATTCAAATTAAGAAGGAAGCTTATTATTGACATATCTCTAAGGTTTATGATGATTGACATAAAAAAAGAAATATATAAGTACTTATACAATATTCAGTCCAAAAATATAGACCAAATCAAAATACTAAGCATTATATCTAAACAGAAAACACATCATTGCATTGCAAAGGTTAGTTTCTAATGGCCACCTTCCTTCTCCTTTTCCTTATCAGCTTCATCAGACTTTGGGTGATATCCAGGTAGTTTCTCCTTGATTTTTTCCAATATACCCTTTTTGTCCTTATCTTCAACTTCAGTGCTGGTGGCGTAATCCGCAGCTACAGGTGCTGGTGGTGGAGGGACTTCTTCAGTCGTCTTCTTGGTGTCTCCGGGTAGTTTCTCCTTTATTTTGTCTAGGAAACCTTTCTTCTCCTCTACAGGTTCATCAAGCTCCTTGATCTTCTCCTTCAATTTCTTTCTCTTTATCATCACACCTCCTTCTTCTACCTCTTCATCACTTGACTGTAACATATACATACATATAACTTACAATTATTATCTATACAGAATTAATCAAAATGACTTGAGGAAAGGTAACAGTACTTACGCTATTGGATCCTTTAAACTTTTCAAGAAGACTTTCATGCTTCTTCTCTTCTACTACTACTACATCTTCCTCAACCTTGGGGTGATGAGATATGGGAACTAAAGGTTCAGGTTCAGCTACAGGAGACTTGTGTACAGCAATGGCAGCTGCTTCTTCATTATCATGCTTCCTCTCTTCATTTTTCCTTCCTAGAAGATCAAACAATCCTCTATCTTTTGTTTCAACAGTTTCCTCAGTCTTGTGCTCATAATTATCAGACATGTTTGATTGAATTCGAAATGTAAATGGGTGTTTAAAGAGAGATTTTCTAAATTTGATGGATTGGTTAAACTCAATTGGATTGTGGTAGAGGATGGTGAAATGAGTGGGTATTTATAGCAAGCACCGACGCGTAGTTAATGCAAATTGATTTTAAGATAATTAATTTAAAATGGTTAAAAAATTAATGGGCTCTAAAGCTATATCGACAAGTACACAGGTGTAACCGATATCGACATACCTCAATCGGAAAAAGAAAAGAAAGATATCGACATGCCACCTAATCTTCTTTTCTATTTTTATATCATAATAAATAAAATAGATGTTCTCTTTTTATTAGAAAGATATTTGCTTACTTATGTCGATATGATTTTTATCACTTGTCTTTCCCTTTTTCTTTTTCTTCTTTTAAAAATACTACATTTCATTAATATCGTGGCAGACGCGTATGTGAAATTCAGACGTTGTAATGTGGACACGTCCTCTTGTCCATGTGGGTCAGTTAGTGTTTTTTATTAGTAGTTTAAGAAGATTATTAGCTCGTTGTAAGCCGTAGTTAATCGTTGTATGCTTGACAAAAAAAAAAAATCAACTACAAATATCCACTATCTACAATACAATATTTACCAATAAAAAAAAAGTAATGCTGGGTATCACCTAAAAAGTGATCATCCAAATATCACTTTCTTAGGTGGTCCAATTAATCTGTTTCTTTTTCCTAGTTATTTTTTTTCTCTCTCTTATATGAAACAGTTTAATTGGACCACCTAAGAAGGTGATATTTGGGTGATACCCAGCATTACTCATAAAAAAAAAGGAAATTCCCAACCAAAATTTTAACCAATAGATGGAATGTAGAAGAACACGACACTTTTCAAACAGGAAACAATGTAGAAGAACAAGGGACATGGAATCAAAATAAGGAAACAAGGGAGACACAAAGATAATGGAACCATCACCACTATCAACTACGAAAAAAAGACGAGCATCAGCTAAGCACCAAAAAGAAGAAGGTACAGCAGAAAAAAAAACATAAAGGCGAAAAGGCGTAGTACTCTACTAACCCACTAAGAAAACCCAATAACCCACAGCTAACACATAATAGATTGGTGATTATGGAACAAAAGGCTTCTAGGAAGGACACCTGGCAACCATGCATCATTAATTATCATAAAGTACACTTAGCAGTATTACTAAGGTGCGTAAGAATTATAACCCAAATAAACGAAGCGGCAAAGGATGACAAAAATATTACCAACACCAAAGTGATTCACCTGCGGAGTTACCAAGGTCAAGAAACAATCCTTAAATATCAATCACATGGCTATAGCAACAAACAAGATATTGCTTCTTCAACCTCCTACTTCTCTCTCTTCCATAGGTAATAGGAAAACCTTTCGTTGCTCTGTATCATTCTGCATGGGCACCCACATAACACTTTTCAACCTTTGTCACTCCAATCTTATAACACCACTACGCACCATTCTTAATATACACTTGCATTACCATTTCCTCTATCTGTATTTACAGACACACACACACACACACACACATATATATATATATATATATATGGCAACTTACGGTAGGCACGCTACCCCGATTGTGAAACTCAACGAGGTGAATAGGTTGACACTCGGGGTGCACTGATCACCTTGCCTCTGATGGTAGCCTGATACCCTGAATTACTTCAAGGCTTACGAGAAAATCATTTTCTCTTCCCCATCAAACTGCTGACACATTTTTGTCGCTGCCAGCATCGCACACACCACACTTTCCACGACGAACAAATAAATATTATTTGTGGATGGGAGAGGCGAGCTCCCACTATGTTTGTGTATATCAACAATCCCTAATCCTATGGGCTACCATTTGTTAGTAAATGATGTGTCACGTAAAAATGAGACCTCACCCAGTTCTCCCTGAGGTGGCGTATCATTATTATTCTAACTAGAAGTGGTAATTTGATTTGTAACCTTCATTTCCCACTCTATTTCAGAAAAATTTATTACCAATTTCGATGTCACCAAAATCAATGCATGTATATCATTGTTGCCTTTCTCATAGTATGCATGTATTTTTGCTTTTCAAATTTCCACGACATGAGTAATACATAGGATTTACAACCTCTGCATTCAATCTGCCTTGGTCACATGATCGTACAATATTAAACAACCACTCTCCTAAGGTCCCCTCATGTTGGTATCCACCCTAATTTGAAGTGTCAAACCTATACAAACCTGTGAAATAACCAAACATAATAACCAAAGGTGCTTCATTGACTCAGTGATTTTCCAGCCACTAATAGCAACAACTATCCTTAACATATTTTTGTCTTTTTAGATTCAATGTCGTTTGTATTGCGTTATTGAAACATTTACAAATAAAAAATACTAGACTTTGTAGGAATATTTGACTTCCAGACTATTTTTCATAGGACAGACACAAAAGTATCATTAGCAGTTGAAGTAGAAAGAATATTTTCTTTGTCCTAATTTGTAGATACGTGGTATCCAGACTTTTTTGAATACTCTCATATCATGGAGTGTGGTTAAATAAACCGATTTGGTCAACCCCATTATAGAATCTTTATTTGTAACACTTGTGGAATTATTGGCATAGGGAACAATTCATCCATGACATTTGTATTCCATTCATTCACATAATCCCTCATGAGTTGAGATACAAACATGACATTCATTTTTTGGGTCATGACTAAAGGCCAACCCACCTCTAACCAGTGATGCTCCCAAATCCTCGTTGTTTCACCATTAAATTTTATATAAACCATTTTCCGAATAAAATCTTTAACTTCAAGTATACTATCCCATGACCATGACCTATTATGGCATTGCTTAACATCCATGAAGTTAATTTTAGGGAAATAAATACCTTTTAACAATCTGGTTGTTAATGACTCTGGATGATTAAGGATCTGCCATGCCTGAGCTGCAAGTAATGCCTTGTTCATGTTTTGGAAACCCTAAAATATAAATCCTCCCATCATCTTTCCCATTGCTAATTTATCCCACATATCCCAATGAATTGACTGTATGCTGCCAAATTCCACCAGAAATTAGCTATCAGACTGGCCAAATTCTTCCAAAAAGGGTTTAGGGAACAAAAACATTGACATAACATAGGTAAAAAAAGCCTAAAGGACTACTTTGATATATATATATATATATATATATATATATATATATATATATATATATATATATATATATGTTGGTTTTTTTATTTAAAGGACTAAGTTGCAAGATGATTAATGGAAATAGAAAAGTAATAACTATATGGAAATGTAAATTTAAATGCTAACAAGTATAATAAGAGACAAAGGTATGTTAGAATCTTGCTATTAATTCCCAAAGTAGTAACTTGATATTTCTAGAATTAAGGGCGAATTGGTCTTTTCATACTAGTCGGGATTCAATGTTCTTTCCAAATCCCTCCCAGATAGATATGAAGCTATCCTACGATATTATAGACCCTTCCTAGGTGGCCCTACAATGTTTTCAAACGCTATTTGATTTAAACCCTATTGACTACTTGGCTAGTCAAGACCTCCTGGTTCACTAACGAACACCAAGCGTCTATATGCTAAGTCCATAATCTGACCCCCTCCTGGGTAACAGTCTAAATTACTATCACTAACCAATATTTGGCCAAAATACAAGTAGGAAATAATAACATGCATATTGTCAATGGAAATAAACTACACTTCAATTAAAAATACCCAAATTTAAGAAAACATCAATTCACTAATAAGGGTTCATACATATAGTAATCTTCAAGTAATGGGGTTGTAGTTCATAATTAGATAATGGAAAACTATAAATAACATGAAATAATCATGTTTGAAATGTAAAACTAAATAATATTAACCTAAAGTTTTATAAGAAACTAAATTGAAATGATAAAGAATGGTGGAAACCTATCTTCTCTACTTGTTTCTTCTGTTTTCTCCAGGCGTTAATTTGCTATCCAAAATGTGTAGTGTGTCCAGTGTTACATTTTTTAGCTTCTAAAATAATTATATACCAGCCTAAAAACGTTTTAGGTCCAACTGGGCTCACTTAAATGGGTTAAATTGGCCCAACCTGTTTTTACTTAATGATGGACTAGTTCAAGTCATATTGGAAGCATTAGAATGACTTTGTCATCTTAACTTTGAATTTACTTTCTTCACTTCTCATGTGTCACTAACTTCAAGCTCTATCCAAATCAAAAAAAAAAATCCAAAACTCTGACCAATAATTCTTGGTGACTGGATCAAGTGACGTCAAGATTTCTCCAGCAAACGCTCTAACTTCTCCAAAGTGAGTTTTTGCTCTTTCTATGCATTGTCTTGGGTTTGGACTTGACTTCTTGCCTTCTTCTCATCATCTTGTTGTCTCATGTAAACATGTACCTAAAATCTACACACCTAACACACGATTAATGCATAAAAACTCTAAAAGTAGCTGATGTATCTCTATTTGTGACGATTAATTCCAATCACGAGACATTATTTTGAAAGTTTATTGGGTCTAACTGAGGGATTTTCCCTATTTTTTGCTATATTGCACTTTTACCCCTAGTTTTGGACTTATAACTGTTTATAGAGATTTTTGTGCTTTAATTGTGTGTTTACTATGTAGCTTTTAGGTACATGTTTGATACAAGGTCCAAGATGAAGAGGAGAAGCCAACAAATTAATAAAAAAACCAAAGTCAAAGCGGAATTTGAGCTTAGAGCCATTATGGAGAGTTGGAGCTTTTTGTAGAGAATTCTTTCACTCTATTGTTTCTGTCACTATGACTTTTCGGTGATATCTTTCGACCTAATTCATTTTTTCTTGAAAAGATATTGAAGTCAGAGTCGCATGGCAACTGATGACACTCAATTCGGAGTTAAGACGAAGAAGTTGTGACATTTTCACTTTCCATGGTTTGAACCAGAAATCTGGTTAAGTAAAAATGGGTAGGTCCCCTTCTAAACCTAATTTCCTAAATCTAAAGTGGGTTCAACGTTTTTTAGAAGCTTATTTTCCAGCCCCCATTTAATACACATTATTATCCATCATATTCCATTAGCACTCAACATTATCCAGAAGAGAAAGAAGAGAAAGAAAGCGCCAGAACAGGAGGAAGAGGACGAACACGGGTCTGTCCATGAACCCAGGATTTCTAACTCAACTATTCATCATTCCCCTTCGCCTTCAACGATAACATTTTCTTATTTTCAGTTTTAATTATGAATTTGTCTTTAGTTTATTTAGTTTTTATTTGTTTAGTATTAATTCGATTATGAGTTAAACTTTACCGGCTTGAGGATACTTATGTAATACATTATACTTTGCTATTTGATGATGTTATTTTATTTGGGATATCATATGAATATGTAACTGAGATTAGGTTTTTAATTTTAATTCTATTGTGTGTATACGTGTTTAATTACTCATGTGCTTTGGCCAAAGTAGCAAGAGCCGTCGTAATTTGCTAACACCTGGGTGGGGGAAAATTAAAGACCTAGTTACATCCACCTAGTGCGTTTTATCGGACGATATTAGGATGTTAGGTAATCACTAGGGTAAGATGAGCTTATGCCTACCAAAAAGCCGAGAGGATGAATAAGTTAGAGAGCTAGGTTCACCCTTGTGGGGACTTAGATTAGTTTAGAATCCCGATTAATGTGAGAAACAAAACAACTCGCCCTTATGAATAACAAAGTCAGTGATGTCTACCTATTTGTGATGATTTAGTATTAGTTGGAGACATCATTTTTAGTGACTTAGGAAGTCTTCTAGTCAATTTTCTTATGAATTATTGGACTTTCCTATTTCTAGTCTTGATTTAGTAAATTATTATTTTTAGAGCATATTGGATTTAATTATTTATTTAGTGTGAAGTTTTAAAGATAATTATGGAGATTAATTAGATTTCAAGTCAAAGACTAAGAGATAAGGAAAGAAGATAAGCATGAAAATTTGAGATAAGGAAACAAAAGCTAAATTATGAAAAAGGAAAAGTTGTTATAAATCTGAATTTCACCACCCACGACCACAAATCAGATTATATCTCAAAAACGGCGGGGAACTTGGAGAAACGGTCAAGAGCAAAGTTAAAGATATTTCCGAGAAGATTAATTTCGAATACTCATACGCGTCAAACGGATAAGTTTTGAAGGTATTAGGACCAAAACAAAAACGGGTCTGATTTCATATTTTAGGGTTACGAATTTGAGTTGGGCTTGGAGTCCACTACTTACCATCTCCTTCAAGAAAATGAATTAGGTCTTCCTAAATACCTATAAATACACCCTTATACCATTGTAAACATTTCCTTGCTCAGTTCTAAACATTAGCTTAGTCCTTACACAATTATTAATCCTTAGTATCAAGTTATTCATCCAAGAAGCAAGCTGACATATAGACAAGACAAGAAGCACGAATTTGGAGAGTGACAAACTCCTCTTTTACATCTCACCTTCTCTATATTTAGGGTAATTATCTATAGATTTATGCTCAACCATATTTCTAAACTTTTATTCTGTAAGTTTTACTTTTAGTTGTTGGGTCATTATTTTGTCTTTTAATTCCATAATACTATTTGTTATTTTAATTGATTTGAGCTTGGCGTATATTGTTATTATGTGTTTTGACTTATTGTTAAAACCCTAGATTTGGCCAATCTTAGGATTATTGTTAGTTATTGACAACACCACATAATCCTCTAATTTTGATCCTTTGCCTAACTAGATAGCCATAAAGGTTTAATTTAATCACCAATCATTACTCAGGAATCTTTGGTAGTGGAGAGGTTGCTCCTAAGCCTAATAGAGGCTAGTTAGAATTTAGAATCCTTATTAATATATAATGCTTAATCTGTGACAGGTTAGAATAACAACTTAGTAAAATAGACTCATATTAGTGACCTTAATTAATTTAAACTTACATTCATATTTATTTATCAGCATTCGTATTTTTTTATTTCATATCAGATAGTTATTCCTCTTATCCTATATTTTATTCTAAGCATATAAATTCATCTACGCTTGTTAAATATAAATAGATCTAACAGATTAAATCCCTGCAAACGAACTTAACTTATCATTAAAACTTGCAAACGATCTGTGATACTTGCAGTGAGTTCCGTGGTTCTCAAGGGTGTGTGATATTTATTATTATCTTTATTTATCTATTATTTTATCACACCTTTGCCCCCACCAGTCAGTTAGCAACATAGTTAATTACTTAGCAATATCCTCAAGAACTTTTCTCATCTAATTAATCCTATAATTTTAGTTGTTTATCTTTGTTTTTATTTAAATATTACTCTTAGCTTAATACCATTTACATGTATATTGTCATTAGTTATAAATCATTATAATAAAACAAAACAAATATATCTATTTCGTGATTTAAATTACAAAATTTACATCTTTACGTTGTTTTGAAAGCCTTAAATCGCAATCAATCCCTGCAAACGATAACCCTACTTATCATTTCTTGCTAACATACAATTTGTACTCTACGTAGTCGCTCCCCTATTACTTGTTGCTTATTTTATTAACAGGGACGACAAAGGTCAAGATGGTGCCACTGCTGGGGATTGTTGTTTATGATTTTTTGTATTTTTGTTGTGGTGTAGTAGTGTCTAGTTTGTTTTTCGTTTATTTTTTTTGTGTTTTGTCTCCTCTCAGGTTTACAGGTTTTGGTGTATACACTCGGACCCCGAGTAGCTATTTTGAGACTAAAGAAAGAGAGAACGAGAAAGAAAAACACAGTTGCTAATGGCTAACATTAACCCACCGCCTGGTTATGAAGCCAATGAGAATCAAGTGAACCAACCTCTAAGACCCAATCCACTTGAGGGGGTTCAGAATAATATTCTGCAAGGAGAAAAATTGAATAGAGCCAATCCACCAAATGTACCTCACCATCAAATGCAAGTCATCCCTGAGCCGGGAGTGCCTTTCCGTTCTCAGGCTTTGTAGATTCGCCCTCTAGTTATTCAAGCAGCACGTTTTATGCCCGATATAGGTATGTTAAATCAATTCCTAAGATATGGAAATTACAATGGAGCTACTCACCAAGATCTGGTTCGCGCTATACAAAAGCTCATACAGATATGTGACGCCTATATTACTCAGGGCGTTACAAGAGAGGGGATGTATTATTTCATGTTCCATTTTTTCTTAACAGGAAGAGATAGTGAGTGGCTAGATATACAACCATCCGAGATGATCCCTGATTGGGATGCACTTCAAGCTAAGTTTTTCAATAGATTCTATCCACATAGTATAAGGATGAAAGACCAGGTTGAACTTTCCAATTTCGTGAAAGATGATTATGAGACATTAAGGGAGACATGGATTGGATTTCAGCAACAGTTAACTAAATTCCCTCTTCATGGGTATACTCCTCAAATGCAGCTCTTAATGTTCTATGAAGGTTTAGATGGAAGTTCAAGGTTAAGAGTGGATAATCTCGGTGGTAGTGGTTTTGTTATTATGGATCCTATTCAGGACGCACAAGCAATGCAAAAGATTATAGATACAAAAAGAAGTTGGCCCATTCCATGAGCACATAGAGATATTTTACATGTTGCAAATGATACTGGGTTAGAGGCTAAATTCCCTACATTGGAGAATCAAACGAAGAAATTGGCTATGGTTGTGAAAAAGGGATACCAAAGTAAACAAAAAGAAGTTAAAGTTGTTCAAGAAGCCTTTAGGTGTTCTAGTTATGGTGTTAATGATCATGCTTTAGAGGAGTGTGAAGGTAATCATGTATTTGTAGCATTTGTATTTAATTAAAGTAACCACTATGTAGGTGGTTGGTGGGGGAAAAGGTGTAATATAATAATGATTTAAATAATAATAATAATAATAAAGATAAGGACGCACACCCTTAACAACAACGGAAACTCACTACAAGTATCACATATCGTTTGCAAGTTTAGTTAGTAAGTAAAGTTCATTCACAGGGATTTAATCTGTTAAATCTACATGTGTATATAGAGAAGTGTAGGAGAAATTACTTGGTTAATACAAAGATAAAAGAAATAATATTTATTTGGTTTTTGGATATAAAAGATAATAATGCAAATAAATAAGATAATAAAGAATGGAGATGAGAGATGAGAGAATATAGCTTAGGTATGCTAGTATGCACTTATCCTTCTAATTCTAATTCTAGTTATAAGGATGAGTAAAACTATTAGAGTAAATAGTCAGGATTCTATATTCTTCCTAACCCCCTTTCGGGTGGACTTAGGTGGCAACCATACAATTACCAGGGGACTTGGGTAAGGGGGCCCTACATAATGATCGGTGGTTAAATCAAACCCTAGTGACTATCTAGTTAGGAAATCCCGTCAAGATCACTACCGCATACTAGACGTTTATGTGGTGTGACAATAGTTGAACACCCCTTCCGGGTGACCATCCAACTACAAAAGACAATCCTAACATGATCAACATTAGGGCTGGAAATAAATCAAAGCACATAAAACAGATATATAAATAATAAGTATCTCAATCAATTTAAAAGTATATTCCGAAAGAACATAGATAGAAGAAATAGAATTCAAATATTATACATATGCGAAACCCAAGTTATGTGAATATTAGTTCATACTAGAAATAGAAATAAGGATAAAAGTAATTAGAAAAATAGTTAAGCTAAAGAATCTAATACAAATTACCCTAATGATAGAGGGATAGGATGGAGAAGAGGATTTTGCAACTTGCCAACTCTTGGCTTCCCCTATAGGTCGATCTTGCTTCTCTGTATGATTATAAGTGTAATTCTAGATCTTAATATGAGAAAGGAGATGTTTACAATGATAAAAGGGTGTATTTATAGGTGTTTTCTAACCCTAGGACTAAATCTTGGAGTGGAACTCATGTTATTGGAATCCTATTCCAATTCAAATTCGTATCCTAAAATATAGGACAGGATAAACCCTAGTGAGTAATTTGGTCATATCTCCTTTGTTACTTGGTCAAATTTAGAGTATGATCAGTAAAATTGATCCAATCCAAACATCTATATGCTGGTAATATATTTCATCCAAATTAGTTATATATTTTCTACAGTCTTCAAAACATTGGACGACTTTTCAGCATGGTAGATTTACTTGGCAGCTTTTCCTTTCCTAAATTAACTTTGTTTCCTTTTATCATTAGACTTCACCTTGGATCTTCTTTCTTTGATTCCTTGATATATATTTGGTCACTAAATATTTCCTTTCACTTAGAGCTTCATAATAACACACAAATTATACCAAATATGCTCTAAAAGTAATAAATCTCCAAATGAAGACATGAATTAAGAAATTACAAATCCCTTAATAATTAAAAAATACACCTAAAATGATGTCTCAAACCTAGAGTAATATATCACAAATATAGAGACATCAGTGGTCATGCGTATATGCAACCGAATCGCAATCATCCAGTGTTCAATTTGTCAAATCCGAATGGGGCGGCTAATCCAGGGAATTATCAACAAAGCCCCCAAGGACAAAATTTTCAACCAATACCTCATAATCAATACCAAGTAGGCCAAAGACCTGTTCAAGATGCCTATTTGAGACTCTTTCTCAAAAAGCACTTCAAGAATATCTACAAGAAGGTGCCTCAAATGCTATTGTCCAAACTTTGACCTTGTTCATGACTTTGAACTTGTTCTTGATTTTAACAGAGGATAATTTAAAATCCAACCAAGAGATGTGGAAGCAAACCAATGAACGTATGAATAAACACTCGATGACTTTGAATGCTTGAAACTCGGGTATCCCAAATTGCTAATTATCTTAATATGATCCCACATGGTTAATTACCAAGCAATACTTAGAACCCGCAAAATAATTAGGAGTGTAATGTGATAGCTTTGAGAAGTGAGAAGCAATTTCCCCATATTTTCCAAAGATGAAAGAGAAAGACATAACCTCTAAGCCCAAAGTTGTGGAAGAAATCCTTGAAGAAGAGGTTGAGGAAGAAGTGATGAGCCGGTGATCGCAGAAGAGAGTATTGAGAAGATACTGTAGCTCAGAATAAGAAAGATATTGTTAATGAGGATCATCCCCCACCTTTTTCTTCACGTGTCTACAATGAAGACAATTCTAAAGAATACAATAAGTTTATAGACATGATGAAGAGATTGCACATCAATTTTCCATTTTTGGAAACTATCCTTGCAATGACAAAGTACCTAAAGTTCATGAAGAAGGTGCTTTCCAATGAACAAATTTTTTTTTGAGGGAGAGATGATTGGCTTACCAGAGTAATGCAGTGCAATATGCCAGAGTAAGTTGACTCCTAAACTAAAGGATCCCAATAGTTTCATCATTCTGATATCTATTGGGCAAGAGTGGATCAGGGGAGCATTATGCAATTTAGGTGCGAGCATTAACCTCGTGCCTAAATCATTATTTGAGAAGTTACAGATTGGGCATTCGGGTCCTACAACAATGACTTTGCAAATGGCAGATAGGACACTTACCCATCCTGAAGGAAGAATAGAAGATGTACTCGTCAAAATAGGTAACCTTATAATTCCTTGTGATTTTCTTATTCTTGATTACGATGTAGATAGGAATGTGCCAATCATTTTAGGGTGGCCATTCCTAGAAACAGGGCATACATTGATTGATGGAGACAATAGAGAACTGATCATGCGAGTGCAAGATGAGCAAGAGAAGTTTAGTGTGTTCAAGGGAATGAAATTCCCTAATCCATGGAAGATTGTTTCCGCTTGGACACACTCTACCATTAAGTGAAAAAACCAATCAATGGTGTGGATACCTTAAAGTTGGAGGAAGAAAATCTCAAAAAGAAACAAAAGTTCAAAGCTTCTCCTTACCTCAAAGGTGGTCCATTCATTGATTAATTAAAAAAGACCAGGAAATGCGAGAGAAAGGTCCCAAGAGAACCTAGAAGAAAGTGGAAAGAAGGTGAGTTTTGGGCGTGAGACACCGTTGCGATAAAAGATCTATCCTCCCCAAACACACTTAGAAAACGCAAGCACAAAAGTTCTTGGAGTGGTCTTTACAAGGTCACAAGGGTTATTTCTGAAGGTTAGTTGAGTTGGATACCAAAAAGAATCGTAAACATCACTTGGTAGAAGTTAATCGCCTCACCCATTGCTAGGGAGGCTACGTGAGAAAGAAATAACATTGAGGTAATATGTCAAACTTCAACGACGTTAAACAAAAGTGCTTCTTGGGTGACAACCCTTGTTTTTATTGCATTAGTAATTTAAATTTTATGTTTTTAGTGTGTATTAGTAAATTTATTTGATGTATATTATATAATGAGAAAGGTTGTTAGTGTTTTTGATGTACAGGTAAGTGAGAAAAGGAGTTTGTGGTGAATTTTGCGGAATATGTGGGTAAAAACAGCCGCTAGCTGCGGTATACCACACTACTATGCTATGCACCACATCCGGCCAATCCATGCCCACTATAATCCACGAGAAGTGTGACGAGAAATCGGGATACAAACCGGCCTCACGATATAGCATGGTTTAAAGGTCAGAAAGATTGGAAGTCAGACACCTACGGTATATCGCAGGGGAGCTTTGGTGTACCGCACAAGGATGATGAAGAAATTAAAAATTAAACCTTAATCCTCATGTGACCTAGACTTCCAACCTTCTTCTTCCCAAATCTCCCAACCACCATTAGAGTTCGACCCAAGCTTCTCTGAACATCAAAATAATTCAAACAACCTCCATTTCACCACCAAAAACCTCACTACATCATTCCTAACAATAATAACCATCCAAATTTATTCCAACATCACAAGAAATCAAGAATAAAACCAAAAAAAATTCAAAATTTCTTTTCCTTACTTCTTGAATTCATTCTTATCCCACCACCAATCCTTCATACCCACATAGAAAAACACATTTATTGCATCACTTCACCTATAAATCTTAGCTCAACCATCTGTTCAAGGAAAAGTTTCAAATTGGGTAAAATTTTGAGTTGAGGGTAAAGGAAGATGACATTAAGATCCAAGATACTTTTTAGCTGAAGAAAGATGAAGAAGAATTCATGCACGAATCTGGGTTAGAATAAGAGGAAATAACCAAATATGTATGTGACTAAAGAAATTATGCAAAAGGGTGGTTTTATTCATGTGGCTAGCGAGAAACCGGTTGTTATGGAGCCAAGTGTTCAAGAACGAGTAATCGAGATTCCGAAGAGGAAGGCTCCACAACCTCTCCAAACCAAGGTACCTCCACCCAACAAAAGAGGTAATTTTAAGGCCTTACAAGCCATTTAGATTGATGTTTTACCTCCTTTCCAATGATGTGGAATTATAAATTAATTCTAATCAAATGCACATCATGACACTCCTGGAGTAAATAAGACGAAACAGCGTGAAGGATCCACCTCATCATATCTTTGATGATGATCACGCAAGGCAATAGTAGCGAGAGTACGTTTCTCTCTTCTCTACCCCTTTCTCTATTTGTATATTAGCTGTTTGTTTTTAAGTTTATTGAGTTTGTTTTCAACCGAGTCACGGTTGAACTTTGAGATGAGGGTGGAAACCTGTTATTTCCAACCCCATTTTTATGTGGTTATTGCTTTCAATAAGTGTGAAGGTTAGGTAGAATCTAGTGAATGTATCTTTTAATCTATTTTTTAGTGAGTTAATGATAATAAATAGTAGATTTATAAACTTGTCTTGTGTATGCTTAAACTATTTTTATGAAATGCATGTTAAAAGTAAAGAAAAAGTTAGTGAGCAATATGGTAGAAATAGGTTTAACCTTTGGGAGCATGAGTGGTGTGTAGAAAATGATATCTAAGCTAGCGTATAAACTATTTAATGAAAGTTATAGAAGTGAGGAAGTGAATAATTTTTATGTAGGATAGGACATGATTTAGGCATTTCTTCGTTTATGGGAAAAAGTTATTGGGTGGGATTTGAGTTTGTAATGGTACTTTTTGATCACTTGTTCATTTGTATTGTAACCCTTTGCCAGGGTAACAATGAAAAGAACAAGATTTGAAAAAAATGAGAAAAATATATGAGAAAGAAAAAGAAAAATAACAGTGACATGATCTCTCACATCAAAAAGAGGATCATTGCCACTTACAAAAGAAAAATATATACATATTTCGGACCGGCAAAGTGGGATTTAATTAGGTGATCATAAAAGGGTTTCATTTGGGATTTTCGGGATTGCTAATAAGTGCATAATTGGGTTAGAAAGGACATCTTTGAGAGTAACTCAAGCTCTAGGGGCATTCTTTGTTGGCTAGTGAGTAGAGGGGCAAAAGCCCACTCTAAATTAACCAAATATACTTATCATACCTACCCTATGCCTACATTTCAGCCTTAAAGACCTTAGAATTCTTGACTATGCAAATTGGAAGCTTTCAAACTAATGGAGAGTAGTTAGATGGACCTTGGAAACTAGTGAGGATTGAGGAACACCCTATAGCCACCATTATGAACTAAGAGTTTTGCTATCTTCGGGCATTGCGACTCTAATTGGATCTTGAGAACAACACGTGTAGATTATTTATTCTATAAGTGTATATTTGATCTAGTTTTTTAATTATTATATATGAGACTTGTTAATATTTTTGATTTAGTGACATTCATTATTTTTTCTACTTTTTCTCCTTTCTTGAGCTTATTTGACTTAGACCCTTCTAAACTCCTTTTCTTTTCTATTTTGTCGGGAGGACAAAACCTTGACTTGGGGGTCTTGATGTCTCTCTATTTGTGACGTTTAAATCCGTTCATGAGACATAATTTTGGGAGTTTATTAGGAATAAGTGAGGGATTTCCCCTATATTTTCTATATTGCACTTTTACCCCTAGTTTTGGACTTATTACTATTTATAGAAAGTTGTGTGCTTTAATCATGTGTTTATTGTGTATATTTTAGGTACATGCTCGATAAAAGGGACCAATATGAATATGAGAAGTCAAATAATAAAGAGAACCCCCAAGTCAAACCTAAATTGAGCTTAGAGCCATTGTGGAGAGTTAGACTTTTTCTGGAGAATTCTTACACCCTATTTTTTCTTTGACTACGACTTTTTGGTGAGAGATTTGGACCTGGTTCTATTTTGGTTGAATAGAGATTGAATTTAGAGTTGTGTGGAAAGTGACAGAACTCAATTTGGAGTTAAGACGAAGAAGTTATGACATTTACACATGCCGTGATTTGAACCAGAAATCTGGTTAAGTAAAAATAGGTTGGGCTCCTTCTAAACCTAATTTCCTAAACCTAAAGAGGGCCCAACGTTTTTAGAAGCTTTATAAGCTCATTTTCCAGCCCCCATTTGATACACATCATTATCTATCATATTCCATCAGTACTCAACATTATCCATAAGAGAAAGAAGAGGTGGGAAGCGCCTAAACATAAGGAAGAGGAAGAATAGGGGTTTGTCTATGAACCCAAGATTTCTACCTCAACTCCATCATTTACCTTCGCCTTCAACGGTAGCACTTTCTTATTTTTAGTTTTAATTATGAATTTTTCATTAGTTTTTATTTCTTTAGTATTAATTCGATTATGAGCTAAACTTAACCTACTTGAGAATGCTTACGTAAAACATTATGCTTTGCTATTTGATGATGCTTATGAAATCGGGTTTTTATTTATAATTTCATAGTGTGTATACATGTTTTAATTACTCCTGTGTTCTGGCCAAAGTAGCAAAAGTCGTCGTAATTTTCCTAACACCCGGGTAGGGGAAAGGTTACAGACCTAATATATAGGCGCCTAATGTCTTTTATCGAACGATATTAGGACGCTATGTAATCAATAGGGTAAGAGAGACTTAAGTCTACGTGAAAGCCGAGAGGATGAATAAGGTAGAGAGTTAGGTTCACCCTTGTGGGGACTTATATTAATTTAGTATACCGATTAATGTTAACAACAGAACCACTTGCCCTTATGAATAACAAAGTCAATTAGCGGCATCTTCAAGCACTTTTCTCATCGAATTAATCCTATTATATTAGTTTTCTATCTTTATTTTTATGGGGTTATTGTTTAAAGCATCCTCATTAATCTCCCTAATAATTTTTTTAAGCCTTCAATAATTTATTTTATAAAAAAATGCCTAATGAATTAATTATTTATAAAAAACATCCTCATTATATTATTCATACCTTTACTACCCTTATTATTAGATATATTATTTTATTTTTACTATAATATTTATTTTTAAATATTAAACAAATAATAGGATACTTTCACCACCACCATCCTACCCCCCACCACCATCCTACCCCCCGCCACCACCCCTACCCCCATCACCACCACCACCACCACCACCACCACCACCACTACCTTGTATTTAGCCACCACTCAGCCACCACAATCATAACAACCACCACCACCACCGCTTATTACTAATTCCATCACACACGCGTCCGTGATTTTTTTTAAATCGTCATAACTAATTCTAAGTATATCAGAAAAATAAAAAATTGCATTTCTGGATAAAGAAAATTAATATTTATGTCTATGATTTTTTTCGAAGACACGAAATTCCATGTTTTAAACAGTGAATTTCATGTTTGCGAAAAAATTCAGTGTTTCGAACAGTGAAATTTCGTGTCTGCGAAAAAAAATCAAAAAAATTCAAAAAACTCAAAAAAAAAACCATAGACGTAAATATTAATTTGCTTTGTCCAAATATATAAATTATTTATTTTTCTTATTTTTTTTAGAGTTAGTTATGATGATTTTTAAAAAAATCACGGACGCGCGCGTGTGTTTATTAGTTTTTGTTTTGTTTTTTTCTAATTTCCTTTTTCTTTTTTCTAATTACTATTTGTAGGGGTATTTTGGGTTGATGCATTTTCTAATAGAGAGTCTTATTCTAGGTACCTTTTTATAAATAATTGTTTAATAGCCATTTTCTGATAATTGGCTCTTTTTATTTAATCATTACTCTTAGCTTAATTCCATTTAGATTTATCTTGTCAATAGTTATATATCATTATTGCAAAATAAAACAAATATTTTCTATTCCGTTATTTGAATTACAAACTTTACATCTTTAGATTTCTTTGAAAGCCTTAAATCGCAATCAATCCATGCGAATGATAACCCTACATATCATTTCTTGCTAACCTTCGATCCGTACTCTACGGAGTCGTTCCCCTATTCCTTGTTGCGTATATTATTAATGGGAATGGCAAAGGTCAGTAGCAATATATCTAAAATGAGATAAGAATTAAATATATGTCTAATAATAGGGAATACTCCCTCACATAGGTACATAAAACACCTAAACTGATTTCATGTGATAATGTTATTCTATCTCAAAAGCTGAGACATCGGAATCAATCATTAGTTTTTACTTCATGATTAGTTAGACTTTGGCCCCTAATTTTGTTCTTATTTTTTTTTTTGGTACGACAAAAAAAACCTTTGAATATGGGCTCTTGATGTCTCATATTTTGTGATAGTTTATAGGGTCATGGGACATCATTTTTAGGATTTTTTTCTTTAAAGTGTATTCATTCCCTTTATATGAAATTATTTGGATCTCATGTGTTAAGTGTGAAGCTCTTAGGTATTTGGATGATACGAGACCCCAAGATGAGGCTAAGAAGCTAGATTTAAGTCTAATTTTGAATCAAGACGCAAGGAAGTAACAGGCTCGTTAAGAAATCAAGTGCAACTCTCGGTGAAACTTTGAAATTGACATTAAAGAGTCACCATATGCATTTGGTGAGGTGGATGATCAAGAACTTGGAGCTCAAGATAGCTATTTGAATCAGGATCGCGAGAGATAAGACAATTCATGATTTAGAGTTGAGACGACGAAGATTCATTAATGTTACCACGATGACTCGAACCAGTCTATAATAGGTGAAAACATTTTCTGGTCACTTTTGACCCACCCTAGTGGCCCCCAAAAAATTAAAACTTGTTTGTGAGTTAATATATATCATAATTTGGAGAATCAAAATAGTTACAAAACATAGGGAGAGAAGAGTCAATACGCCTGGAGCAAGATGAATACAAGGGTTCATCACCATTCCACCATTTTATCATCATCGTAATCCAATTTTTAGCATAATTTCTTTTACTTTCCATTCTTGTATTGAGTATGGTCATTTTAAATAGTTTATTTCTCGTTTTCATTATGTACTAAATAATCAGCTTAATAAATTGTAAGGGTATGAACCCAAAAATTATGATTTTAAGGTTTTTCTTGTTTTTAGGATATTCACATTTAAATGAATTTGTGTTATTTTTGTTAAATATAAACTTGTTAATTGTGTGAACCTATTACTCTGGTCAAGTCAGTAGGCTAGTCCAGCAACTTGATTATCATCTAGAAGGGGGCCATGCATGTTGTATAACATATTTTATATTCTTTTTATGTTCCTCCAAGAACTGACAGGTCTAAGCAAGTCATATAGTCAATAGGGCTAGAGTGTATCATTTGAAGGAATTTGTAGGGTCACTTGTAAGAAGACTCTAGCATTTAAGGACAAACTCTATCCACGCAGGATGGATTTAGGAGAATAGTAAAATCCCGATTAACAGTTAAATCCCAAGTTTGCGCTTGAGGCAAGAGAAATTTATGTCGTAACTAGTGGGGGATTACTAGTGATTTTCGAGCTATCCTCACATAGTTCTTATTAATATTCATTTTAGTCCTTTATGTAATTGAAAATCTTTTACCCAAACTTAGTTAATTGCAAATTAGTCCCTCTCTAGTAATTTAATTATTGAAAACCAAAACCCACCATTATTAATTATTTTCATTTTCCCCAACTAGCATCGCGAACACATTAGAATTAACCTCATAGTACATGTGAAGAACGGTAAGAAAATACTTACTTTTTTTACTTGAGACAATTCATACACTTGCGAGAAATACTTTCCCGATAGTGGTTTTTATATCACATTTCATGGGAAACCAAGGTCCAACAAGCCACCCTACCTAGTGTACCAAGCATCCCCAACTCCTCAAATACCCACACCAACTTTGTATTTTCCAGAAGTGACTCAACATCTGTAATAATGATCCAAAATGTTACCCCTATCTCGCAAAAAGAACCGGTCCAAGCAACTTTTTTTTTGATACGTGGGTGGTCCGGTCCAGCTTGTGCGCACTATGACTAACTCCATAGGAATATTAAGCCTCCTTATGCATACCCCAGGTAAATCAGAACTAGGTTACCCATGTTCATGGAGGGTTTCGAACCTTACACCTCTCACTTTACACCCTTTAAGTGCTAAAGAAATAGAAAAGGTCTAGCCAGTTGAGCTAACCCAACTGGTTTGCTTTTTGAATTATCCTAGAGGTGCCCATTTGGCCCAAACTCCAAGCAAATCCCTTATCAACTTGCATAGCCCTTATTTTACTTATATCTAATAAAAATGGCCCAAAGCATAAATGCTCTCCACCATACTAGTTTGGCCCAAACTGTCAAAGATTTAGTCATTGGGCCTAAACTGGCCCACCCATGCAAAATCAATCCCTTCCATAGTATAGACAGTGGCCACCCCCTTTCATAACCTCCATACCCCCAATTCCCACCCTCTCTAATATATGAGTAACAATTGTTCGAATGCAACACAATTGATCCAACAATACGCCATTATCATCTCCACCCTCTCATGTTCCTTCTCATTTTTCTTCATAAACTCAATCCAAATCATATCCCTTTTCGAATAACCCCGGTTCCGAGTTTAATTGTTACTGTTTGCATCCTACGGTCTGGCTTTTCCTTTCCAAAATACCATGTTCTATCTACAACAGATCATACATACGTAATATGTCCATTATTACTCTCCACACAAACCGTAATAATGGACATCCCCCACCCCTATACTCAGGAAAGTTCTCCGGTGAAGGGCATTGTAGGTGACTGTAAGACTCCACACGCACCTTGTCCATATATAGAACATGTCCAGTACTCGCGATGGCAGATGGAAATGGTTACGGTTAAAAACAAAAACCGATGATAATCGAACCGATCAAAAATCTAATTATATAACCATTGTTAAATCCATCGGGTTATGGTTTTGTAAAGTCTAACCTATAGTTAAAAACGGTAGGTTATGATTTTAGATAAAAAATAAAACCGAAAAACCAGACTCAAATCAAAAAGTCAATGAGAGTCAATGGCAAAAAAAACTCTCTCTAGCCCTTCATCCTTTGATTTTCCAAAAAAATAGTTTTTTATCCACTTTCCTCACATTTATTGCCTTTTTTTATATTTATTTTTTTTAGATTTGGTGTAATTTCCCATTATCTGGGATCTAACAACAAATTCTCTTTCCTTCTTCTCACACTCTCACCACTGACTTTCGTCTTCCTCTTTTATCTTTTTCTCCACTCCACTTTCTACCGCCTTCCTTCTTCACTTGTTTTTACTTTTTTCCTTATTTAAAATGACAAAGATGATGAACATAGCTAGAATAAATCCTCTGCTAAGCTTAAAACACTGAACCGAAACAAAAGATGAAATTTGGAGATATAGCTAAATTTGTTATGTCTCTTTAAGAGCCGGTTCTCAATGCTCATACTCCAATTTTGTAAAGAATATAGTATTGTTGAAGAGTATGAGTGTGAATCATGTAGACAAGGTACTAAAAACATAAATTTCGAAGATATTTCATCAGATCTACTTGTTGAGATTCCTAAAGCTATTGAACAATTGAAATTCCTAAAGTTATTGAACAAGATCCGGAGAAAGTCAAACTTGAGTTGTGGTCAAATTTATTTGAGAAATGTGGTCAAATTTATTTATTTGAGCTGCAATAAAACTGTCTCTTCCTGTTATGGAAATAATAGATGGAGATTTCCTCCAATTATTAGAGGACTTATTTCATATTTACATGATATTATTTTAACTGATGGTAATGACACGATCATCTGGAAAGAGAACATTAAGGGAAACATTCTCTTTTAGGAAAACTCTACTTTGTATAACTACAGATAAAGAAATTGTGAGCTGGTACAAATTTGTTTAGGCTAAATTCAATATACCCAGATGCTCTTTCATTTCTTAGCTCGCGTGTCAGGATCGGCTTGCTACGAAAAATATAATGATTGAATGGGGTCTTAACATAAACCCTCTTTGCAAACTCTGCAATCTATGTAATAAAGATATTGATCACTTGTTGATTAATTTCTCCTTCTCCAATCGTATTTAGAAGAGATTGATGAGTAGTTATGGGATTACATGTAACCCAGTTGATTTGAAAGAGTTCATAAGTGTAATTTGCGATTTGATTAATAATATGGAACGAGTACTCATACTAAGCTTGTGTTTCACATCTTATATTTACAGTATGTAGAATGAGAGGAATTACATAACTCACGGTATGTCTTTGTGCAATAAATATTAAATTCCTAATAAAATCATCTCTTTCATCCACACCAAAGTCGCTAGCAGAACGTTTAAAAATAAGGTGAGCGGTATTAAGTTGAAAAAGTTATGTAATAGCTAGTTTAGTTAATTTCTATTTATTCTGTAGTATTTTTAACTAGTTTAGAGTTGTCCCAAAGTTTTCTTTTACTTCCTTATTTAGGTTGTAAGTTGTACAGATATTGGTATGTTGTCTTATAAACGAAAAGTTTGATTTTCCGATCAAGATAAAAAACCAAATATCTTTTATTATCATATATATTTTCAAATTCTATAATAATCTACGTAAAATAGTATATTGAAATTCTAAAACCAAAATCAAAATATTAGAATTAACCAAATGAAATGATAAATATTTAATTTAATCACAGACCAATATAATTTTTTATATATTTCAGAGATATTTCATATGTATATGGTCTTATTTTATTAACAATTAATATATTTATAAAATTATTATTTTGTTATGTTTAAACCCACACAATTGTTTAAAAAACGAAATCCAATGGTACGGTTATGGTTTTGAAAAGTGTAACGAGTGGTTAAAACTGTTAGGTTATGTATTTTTATAAATTAATATTTATGTTTATGTTTTCTATAATTTTGTGACAAACCGAACTATTCCATCCTATCAAGTATAATTTCCTTTAGAAAAGAAACAACCCTGCGAAGCAATGTGCTCCTTCTTCATACAACTCTGCCCCCTTATCAATTGGCCAAACTAATTTTCCAAACCTTCTAATGCCTAAGTTATTTACTCCTCTTATCAAAACCATATTTTTCCCATTCCCTAATAAACTAACCTGCGAAAAGGTCTTATTTTCTCCCTCATAAGAAACAGCAAGCATTTGAGTCACTGCTGTTACCATGTCTACCCAATCATATAAACTAACGCAACCAACTGATATATCAGCACCATTATGTCTATAATAAAAAACTTTCCTACCCATCCAAAAAAACACCTGGTAATATTAGTGGAATCATCATATTAATTGTATATTTTGATTTGGGATAATCATTAAAACTCTGAGTTCTTAGTTGAAACTGAGGACTTTTGAGTCGTATTTCTCGCAGCCCTAACCTTACAAGCGCTAACATCTTCAAATTTATAAAGCACACACATACATACAAATACATAGAAATTATGTACATCAACGGAATACATCAAACGAGATTGACCACAATAAAACATGACACACAAATTAGCATGAATAGATACCATACCTTAATAAAACTATTGCTACTCAGTCGAAATTTAACAAAGAAAAACCATAATTTATATAAACGGTACTCAAAAGACAGGTTTCACCCATCTGAATATAATTCATCATCATTATGCATTTTATTAATACCAATCCAAATCCTGAAAAGCACGCTATGGTGTGAATACAACAAATCAGTGTCCAAAAATTAACAAACAAACTGTATTATTATAATTAGTAATTCCATTAGTAGAGGAATTTCGTATGTTCATCGATACGCGAAAACACGTCCCTTTTTTGTTTCAAAAAATAAATAAATATTACCTTTCAATTTCAGCCCCACTTAATTTTTACAATTTATTTATTAGATTATAACTATATATATATTATTTTTAATAATAAAACAAATATTATTTGAATAATATAGAAACTTATAAAGTAAATAATTTTAAAAAATTAACATAATAGCTTATAATACAATTTTTATATAATATAAGGACCTATTATGTAATTTTGTATAATATAATAGACCCGTATTGTATATTTTGCATAACATATAAACCTATAGCACAAATAATTTGAATTTTTTTTTTTTTTTTTGAGAACGATGCTTCTAAAACTCTTGGACCTTTAACAAAAGTTCCTAACTCCACATACTTTTAAAAAAAAAAATCATGATTTTACACGTGTAGGACCTGAAAATGTGATAATATCTCTTTATACAAACCATATTTTCAATGTAAACAATATCAATCAACTTTAAGAGGTCCCGGGTGAACAAAGTAAAGCATCAAATAATACACTTGGACACCGCACATAGCATTTCTTTTTAAAAGCTAAAAGAATAATAAAAACAATTAACGATTAAAGTACCATACCATACCATAAAAAGATAAACAAAATACTAAGTTACAAACAAAAGTAGTGGTCTCATAAATGATAATATAAAACATCCACAAATAAAATTATGAAGATTATTATTAATAAACATCAGATAAACTTATAAAATTTATAATTGAAGCACATAAAACTAATATAATATTCAATCCAAAAACATAAACCAAATCAACACAAGGCATTAAATCCCACACTTTGAAGAAAACACATCATTGTATTTCTTAATAATGGCCACCTTCCTTCTCCTTTTCCTTTTCTTTCTCAGATTCATCAGTCTTTGGGTGGTATCCAGGTAATTTTTCCTTGATCTTCTCCAATATACCCTTTTTGTCCTTAGCTTCAACTTCAGTGGTGGTGGCATAATCTGCAGCAACAGGTGGTGGTGGTGGTGGGAGTTCTTCAGCCGTCTTCTTGGTACCTCCGGGTAGTTTCTCCTTGATTTTGTCTAGGAAACCTTTCTTCTCTTCTACAGGTTCATCGATCTTCTCAACTGGGACAGATGTATCATCAGCTTTCTTGATCTTCTCCTTCAATTTCTTCCTCTTTATCTTCACACCTCCTTCTTCTACCTCTTCATCACTTGACTGTAACATATACATACATATAACTTACAATTATATATGATTAACAAAAGTAAATAGTACTTACACTACTAGAGCTACTATCGGATCGTTTAAGCTTTTCAAGAAAACTTTCATGCTTCTTCTCTTCTACTACTACTACTTCTTCCTCAACCTTAGGAGCTACATGTTCAGGTTCAGCTACATGAGCTTTGTGTTCAAACTCAGCACTAATGGCAGCTGTTTCCTCATCATCATGCTTCTTCTCTTCATTTTTCCTTCCTAGAAGATCAAACAATCCTCTATCTTTAGTCTCAACAGTTTCCTCAGTCTTGTGCTCATAACTGTCAGACATGATTGATTAAATTCGAAACGCTAAAAGTGTTTAAAGAGATATTTTTGTAATTTTGATGGATTGGTAAAACTGAATTGTGGTAGAGAATGATGAAATGTGTGGGTATTTATAGCAAGCACTAACGCGTCCTTGATTTAAAGATAATTTAAGATAATTAAATTATATTGGTTACGGAAGACCAATGGTCCTAAAGCTTAATCGACTACGCACAGGTGTAACCGACATAGACGTGCTACCTTTTTCTATTTTTTTTCTTTGTTCCAAATCCTTTTTCTATTTTAGTATCAAGAGTAATAATAAGCCTAACTCTTTTTATAACATCCTTTTATCCTCTTTCGTATTCCTACGTATTTGACAAAAAAAAAAAAAAAAAAAAAGTATTCCTACGTATACTTACATAATCTAATAAATTAATTTTTTAAATTTTATTCATAAATAAAATATATATATTTAAGAAAAATCCAATTAATTATGTATATAAACTCTTTTAATTTTTTTTTTGTTACGTACAAGGTCTTAAAGACCATGAAGAAAAATCTTCTAAAAATAATTATAAATTATCTATGACTATTCTAGGCACCGCCCAACTATAAAGTCACGTACGTCATAACCTATTTGGGGTATCCGTGAACAAGATTGGAGCAACTGTTCGCTTAACGGAAGCTCTTAAGTATCTCAAAGTGTTCATTATTCGCCAAAATAACCCGACACTCTCGCATAATACCATTCGAAAATCCCCGTGAGTTTACATCGCCCTTCACTAGCGCATGCAACTCACTCGAGTCAGTTTCGATGATAAGATTTGTATCTCCTCGGGTCACTGCCAAGTGTAAACCGAAATGAAGCGCCAAAACTTCCGCCTCAAACGGTGTGCTTGCAACATAGCAAACCTACCTAATTAAGTACTCACTTGTGTTATTACGAAACAAAACACCGGCCCTCGCGGAAGCCTTGCTAGGATCAAAGGAACTGTCAGTGTTGAGTTTGACCCCGACTTCCGGTTTAGTCCATTCAACGAGAACGTTTCGTGATGAAATAATCAACCCTTCGTCGCACTCAACTCCCCAAGCTCTAATTAAATTACTAGCCGAATTCCTGGCGATAGCTTTTAACTCGACATTAGATTTAATCCTTGCGCCACTATGAAAAAATACTTGTGTTTCTGTTTACCCAAATTGTCCAAACAAGTGCCCCTAACCAAGTGCGCCGATCAATACCATTTAACGTCTCCTTCTGTGACAATATTGTGGTCCACCATCTGTTAGTGTCCAGTCCCGAGTTCAAAGTTGGATATTATGCAGTTGCACGGGGCTACACTTCCCTCTGATGCGCTGTACCTGGCCTCCCTAGCTGCTGTCTCACTGACCCGGAGATCAGATCAGGTGGATCGGGCTGCTGCACTTTGCGATTGATCAACGCTTCTCCAGAAGCTAAAAGCACTGCACCTCTTCGCTCAAAGTCCACTCCAGTAGGTGATGATTTCGCTTGGAGTTGATTCTCAAAAATTTGCGCATTAGTCCCTGTACAGCTTTTCACCAAATCACTATACATAGTGCATTCTTGAAACGGATGTATTGTCGTTTCAGCTACTAAACCACACCATGGGCATACCGAATCGTCAATCACTCATCTCCCCACCAAATTACCCCGAGTAGGAAGACAATCCCAAATAATCCGTCATAACGAAACTTTGATCTTTCGTGAGTATTTAAGTTTCCACACAAGGTCCCAATTAAAATCTTGATTACTACCCACCTATGTTAAAGCATTATACGCCGATCTAACAAAGAGAATTCCAGACGATTCAAGATTCCATTTATAAAACTTTTCTGCGCCATTCATCTCCCCAGTCACTCCACGCCTTATCACCTCACACCCAGCTAGGATATCTTACACATCCTGGAATCTGTTAGTTTTGCCTCCCTCTCAAGTATCCTATCTGGAAAGTACTTATATTTAAGAGTTGTAACCCACAAAACTGAGTCGCCCCCTTAGCACTTTCCATCCTAACTTTTCCAAAAGTGCTTTCTTATATTCACGCGCACTACGAAGTCCCAAACCTCCATACTTTTTAGAGCGGCATAATTTATTTCACACCAACCAATGGATTTTCTGCCCCTCTTCTAAAGATCCCCAAATAAAGTCTCTATTTATCAATTTCGTCACAAACATACATAGGAAACTTCACTGTTTGCATCATGTACATAGGGATGGCAGATAGAACTGATTGCGCCAAGGTGGTTCTTCCTACCATCGAAAGATTCTGACTTTTCCAGTTAGGAAATTTACTATTCATACTATTTGTAACTCTACGAAAGAAACCTCGCGGTAACCGTTGAGATCTGATAGGTGTACCAAGATAATCCCCCAATGACTCGCTAAGCGTAAATCCTCCATGCCTGCAAGTTCCAAAGCAATATCACTTTCCATATTTTTTGAGAAGTAGATGATGTCTCCTCATTTGTGATAGTAAAATACACTCTTGAGACATCATTTTAGGCTTATTTATTAGTTTATAGGTTGATTTTAGCTTAATTTAATGCACTTTCCTATTTTGGGTCTTGATTTGTAAAATTATTATTTTTAGAGCATATTGGGTTTAATTGTTTATTTAGTGAAGCTTTAAAGATAATTATGGAGATTTATTAGAGTCCAAGTCAAAGATTACAACTTATGGAAAAAGATATGCATGGAAATTGGAGATAGAAGGAAACTGAGTTCAAATAGGAAAAGGAAAAGCTGCCTAAATCTGGGATTCTGCAGTACACGTCCAAAGAAATAGGCCGAATTTGGTAATTTCCTTCTAAAGGTCCTAGATAATTCTGTTGCGATTCTTTTGGTATCTTGTGGAGCAAAATCCGACCAATAACAAAGAAGTTATGACCAAAACAACGCAGCAGTGTTTATCTTACGAATTTGGGTTGGGCCAGGAGCCCATTACTTGAAGTTATCTCCAAGAAACGAATTAGGTCAACCTATACCCTATAAATACAGCCCCTTAACACTCTTAAATCATCCTTGGCCAGACCCTAAGGCCAAGAGGAAGCTGCAACACAAGAGAAGAAGTCTGGAGGAAGCTGTGCATCAATCATGTCTCCTTCAACCTCTTATTTTGTAATTCTTTCTTCTTCTTTTCTTTGTATGAACTAATTCTCTTAGCTTAGGTTTTGCATAATGTATAAACTATGAATTCTAGTTCTTCTATCTAAGTTCTTTGGGAATTATATGTTTTAATCTGATATTAGCTACTTACCTTTATATTTGATTATGTGTTTTGATTTAATGATTGTTTTCCTTGCTAGTGCACGAGTATAGGATTACCTTAATAGTAGTTAGATGGTCACCTTGTAAGGGTGTTTAACTATTGAACCACCACATAACGTCTAGTGTCGATAGCAGTTCTGACAAAACATACTTCTAACTAGATAGTCATTAAGGTTTGTTTTAACCACCATATCACCAAGATTGCAGTATTTGCTTAGGGCCTTAGTGGCGTTTGATAACCCTATTTTAAATCACTTCTTGGTTGTGCCGTTGCCCCCTTAGTCGCTCTCAAGGTCTAAGGTAGTGGAATTTAGAATCCTGACTAAGTATACCAAGAGCTAATATTCTCCCTTATGAATTAGATTTAATAGATAGAATTAGAAGGATTAGTGCATACTAGTAAAACCTAAGTTATATCGTTCATACTATCTTCTTTTCTTTTCTGTTATTTATTTTATTGTCTTTAATTTAGTAGTTTAGTTTTCGTATCAAAAAACCAAATAAATATCTATCTTTCTCTTCTTTCTACTTGCGTATTATTATCTATCTTTAATATCTGCACTTGATAATTTGCATAAGTTCTCTCTAACTTTCGTCAGTCCCTGAGGAACGAATCTTCTTATCATTAAAACTTGCATACGTCCTGTAATACTTGCAGTACAGTGTTAGTTTAGGGTGTGTATTTGCACTTATTTATATCATTATTTTATCACACCTTAGGCCACACCAGTAGATAAGTGACTTATCCTTGCTCACTGTCTGTCCCGTCTCATCGCAAAAAATTATAAGGACTCCCTTAACGAGATCAACTTGACGACTTCCAGCTTCCACAACATTAGACCATCTGCAAAAAAACATGAGAGATAATGGGACCTTGATGATGGAGGAGAATGGGTAACCACTCACCTCCTTTACAAAGTCCTCGAATAGGAATAAATAATCGCTCCATACACAACACAAAAAGATAAGGGGACAGAGGATCTCCCTGCCAGATGCCCCTTTGGGGGTGAACTCCTCCAACTGCTCTCCATTCCACAAAACTCGCATTTTATTAGTAGCCATAGCATCCATAATAACACGTGTCCAAGTCTCCGGAAAGCCAAAGTAGGAGATAGTGTCTTCGATAAACCTCCATCTTACTTTGTCATATGCTTTAGCTAAGTCAATCTTAATCTCCATATAACCTGTTTTAACGTAATCTTCTGAATCCCGTGATCTATCTCATGCACAAGCACCACATTATCTATTGTCGATCTACCCATAAGAAAACTACTCTGGCTAAGACCAATTCTATCAGCTAATAATGGCCGAACCCGATTGACCATAGCCTTCATAGTTACTTTAACTATTACATTAACGAGGATGATAAGCCGTAATTGACCGGCCACTTCCGGATCCAACAATTTGGGTATTAAATGAACAAGGGTCCCATTTAGCTTTTCCGAAATCTTGCCACAAAAATCAAACTCCTAACCATTTGACAAACATCTCGACCTATAACATCCCAACACTTCTGATAGAAAGAAGCTTATATGCCATCTGGGCCGGCTGCTTTATTTGGACACAACTGGAAAACTGCGGCTTTGACTTCCTCATCTGTAAATTCTTCTTCCAGAATCCCTCTCTCTAGTACCCCTAGAATAGACCTATGTGGTAGTGCAAAGGGCCTACAAATCTGCCCTTTGGCACATAGAAATTTCTATAAATCCACATAGAAATTTCGTACCATCGCCCCAAATTCCACTTCATCCTCCACCCATTCACCATTCTGATTTGTCAACCCGGAATTTTAGTTGCCCTTCGTTTTTTCATAGTAGCTAAGTGATAATACCTCGTGTTCCTTTCTCCGGAACTAACCCAATTTTCCTTCGATCTTTGAAACCATATATGTTCATCCTCTTTAAGAACGCTTAAATACTCTCCATAAGTCGCTTCCCTAGTCTAAATAAATAAGGGTTAAAAGATCGTTGAAGCGAAAACTAAATCGCTTTAAGTGTGGCAAGCAACATTCTTTTTTTATTAACATCCACGAAAACCTTCCCCGGAAACCTCTATCTTCCAATTAATAAGGTGATCTTTAATATTAGAGAGACGGTTCCCCAACTCCTTCGTTTCTCGCTTCCCAATTATCTTGAACCGATCTATTAATATCCTTATGAAGACACCAAGCTGTCTCAAAACGGAATCTAGCAGGAGGTCGCTGGACCCCCTAACTTAATTTATTTTAAATCGACATATGATCTGAGTGTCTAGGATCTAAATGTATTACTTTAGCGGAAGGAAATAGTTCAAGCAATCATGTATTACCATAAGCTCTATCTAACCTTCTAAGAATTCTATGTCTAGTATTCCACGAGTCGCATCATATGAACCTCAGTCCCTCAAAGCCTAAATCTGTTAGATCTCAACTTTCTCTCCAATTTTCAAAGTTTTCCATCCTACGAGTGATCCAGGCTCAGCCCATTTTTTATCCACTTCAATACCGACTTGATTGAAATCCCCCGCAATTAACCACGGTTCTCTCACTCTACTAAATACCTGATGAAGCGCTTCCCAAAGGGGCTCCCTATCTCTTGCTTTGGGGCGCGCATATACAATTTGAAAAAAAAAGGCATCGCAATTATCTTTAAAAATTTAGATATTTATGACCTATTTTCTTGCCGATAAAACTCAAGCCCCTATTTCTGAATCGTCCCAGAAAAGCCAAATTCCGCCTTAAAATTCTCCACCTCCACTCTCACTGAATTAATTTTCCCATAGCCACGTACTATGTCATCCGCTCTCACCCCACTTACTCGCGGCTCGACTATTACCGTTAACCATCTGAATCATTTATCGAACCACCCTCTGAAAGTTAGGTTGCGCCGCGCCATAACAATTCCCAATTTAGATATTAGGAGGATGGGAAAACCTTCCCAACTTCCAAAATCAATATTACCTGTACACATTATAAACCAATAATTAGTCAAAAGGATAAACTTAGATGGATACCTGATCCTTCTTTTCTGATCCATCCGGAAGTAATCTCATTAACTCATCGCCATCCTCGTCTGTGAGTTGGTTTTATGGAATGGAGGAGAGATTGTAATCGCCCGGGTCCAGCTACTCCGGAATCTCGAACCCGATATCTCCTTAGAAGACACTGCTTCCGAATTCAAGGAAGCTCGAAGTCCTCCTTACACTCGGTTCTAAGTGTTGGGCCTGTCTCGGTGGTCACCTGACATATTGTAGCAGCCCCTTGAGTTTCAGAAATTGTACTCTTTTAATTTTTACTTAATTACAAATATATAAAAATATTTCTTATTTAATATATATTTACATAATTAAAAATATAAAAAATTATTTCTTATTCAATATATATGCTAAAATTTAGATCACAATTATCTTTATTTTGATTTTTTTCCAATTTTTATTATATAATATATATAAAATATTATTTATTTATTTTATTTTCTTTTATTTTAAAAATCCGGCCACATTCACTGACCACCACCACCTCCTGCAATCTCCACCGACCATTAACACCACCTTTGGCCTTCTCCGCCGACCACCTGAACCACCATCTCATGAATTCTCCACCGATCACCGCCATCTCGGACATTCTTCGTCGACCACCACCACCTCCGCTCACACCTAACACCGGCTAACTTTGCGTCGTCGTCGCCACCAACCAATTCCACCAAACGGTCGTATCGGTTAAATTTAAAAATATATATATTAATTCATTCTAAAAGTTAAGAAAAAAATTACATTTTCTGATGGAACAAGTTTATATCTACATTATATTTTTTTTGATTTTTTCAATTTAAAAAACTAATATTCATTTTGACGTGATTATATAATACAAAATAAATAAATTAACCAATTACAAAATGCAGCCGCGCCCATTGCTTGTTTTAGAAAACTCATATTCAATTTCAAAGAATGCTTTTTTATTACGGAAAGTTCAAATCTTTTTTTTTGGTCGAAATTACAGATATCGAATATAAAGGTCTAGATTAGCCTATTCCTAGTCTCGTAAAAGCGGGCCCCAAATCCAAGGGGTCCAGCAGATTCGATGCCGATTGCCTAGCTAAACGCGCGGCTCGGTCAGCCAGACCGTTCCATCTACGCGGAAGATGTTTGAAGCATAGTGCTCCATGATCCTCAACCATCTTGTTGATCCGCGTAACGTACGGACGGACTTTCCACCATGCAGCTGGCAACGACTTCAGTCCTTGAACCAAGTCAAGGTTGTCTGAACAGATCACGGTATTCAAGCCCGGGTGAGTTAGGCTAAGCCTGGAAGCTTCCAGAACCGCTGAAGCTTCTCCTTCCGCCGCAGAGTCTGTCCAGATAGGTTTCGAGAAAGTAACACGTTGGCCCGTAAGGGTATTCCGCTGAACTATTCCAATCCCACTTGGCTTGTCGGCAGAAATAAATGAGGCATCACAGGTGTAAACAAAGATAGCATTGTCAAAATCAGTATCATTCATAGGGTTAACAGCCGGCATCCTTGTAATCGGAGGTGCAGGAGATGGAAGGGAGTTCCAAGAGGCCCCGAATAGGTCTTTCATACCTGCATGAATAGAACCCACAATTTGTTGTGGTCGAATATTAAGTTGTTCATGAAGCATTTTCATTTTAGCCTTCCAGATGTTCCAAAGTGTTAGTTGTAAGCATGCTATAAAAATGTTTTCCTCCCAGATATTGTTATCCATTGAATCGCACATTTTTGTCAGCCAGTCCCCAATCGAGGCTGGATCCTCCTCCGGTATCCGTACCTGTACTGCAATACCAGCCCAAACCTGTTTTGCAAAATTACAAGATAAAAGCATATGTACAACCGTATCCATCATGTTGTCACACCAGGTACAGTATCTGCTATCGCTACAGTGCCTTTTGTAAAGATTCAGCTTAGTAGGTAGTAAGTTCCGGCACGCTTTCCAGTTGAAGGATCGCACTTTATTGGGAACATTAGATTTCCAAACTCTGTTCCACAATTTGGGGTTGTTCAGTTCAGCTTGAATTGAAGTTTGAGCTGTTCCCGTCACCGCAATTTGGGATAATAGCTTGTATCCCGTTTTCGTAGTATAAGTACCAGATTTTGTAAAAGGCCAAATAAAAGTATCTTGTCCCTCCGGTTCAAGGAGAGGGATCCTAGCAACCTCTCCATGAACAGGCAGAGGGAGGGTGTTATCAATAACCGCCCAGTCCCAGCTATTCCCCTGATTTGTCATCAATTGATTGACTGTAACAAGGTTAGTATCAAGAGGATGATCCTTGATAATACCTGAGGGTAACCATTTGTGTTTCCAGATGTTGGTAGATTCTCCATTTCCAATCTGGATATGGCCATGTTCAACAAGTAGGTCTCTTCCTTCAATCAAACTAGCCCAGGACCACGTCCTACTTTGTCTCAATTTAACATCCAAAAAGGTCCCATGTGGGAAATAAATCCCTTTCAGTACTCTAGACACTAGAAGATTAGGGTTACTTAGAATTCTCCAAGCCTGAGCAGCTAAGAGTGCCCTATTTGCCCTTTTCAGGTCCCGGAAGCCCATACCCCCTACAACTTTGGCGGCAGTCATCTTTTCCCATTCCAACCAATGAATTTTCCGTTTCTCCAACGAGTTCCACCAGAACCGAGCAATGATAGATGAGAGTTTCCTGCAAAAGCCAACAGGAAAAGAAAAAATAGACATAGCGTAACATGGGATGGCCTGCAAAACCGCTTTGATAAGTATCTCTTTGCCACCTTCCGAAAGGAGTTTGGCTATCCATCCTTGGGCTTTGTTAAAAACCCGTTCAACTATCCAGTTCAGTGTTTCCATACGTGATCTCTTATGGCAAAGTGGAATGCCTAAGTATTTGCCCAGGTCTCGAGATTCGGTAATCTGTAAGGTTGCTACCACGTGTTGACGTAATTCGTCTGGTGTTTGTGTGCTGAAGTATATTGAAGATTTGTGGTAGTTAATCTTCTGTCCTGAGCATCGGCAGTAAGTCTGAATGCATTCTTGAAATTCCTGCAGGTCTTGTCCATCTAACGAGATGAAAAACAAGGAATCGTCTGCAAATAGAAGGTGAGATATCGTCGGACAGTTCCGTGTCATCTGAATACCTGTGATACTTCCATGCTCAACCTTGGTTTCCAATAGAGAGATAAGTGATTCAGTAAGTAAAGCAAAAAGCAAAGGTGATAAAGGGTCCCCTTGTCGAATGCCTTGGCCTGGTTTGAAGGGAGGTTGACGCTCTCCGTTGATATTAATTTGAAAGGTAACCGTCGATATACAATTCCAGATCCATTGTACCCATTTGGGTGCAAACCCCAATTTCTCAAGCAACAATCGGAGAAAATCCCAACGGACTTGGTCATAAGCCTTTGCCATATCAAGTTTAATAGCCGCAAAGTTAGCTTTGTTCTTCAATTTTCGCTTCATAAAGAAAGAAACTTCTTGAGCAATGAGGATGTTGTCTTGAATCGCCCTACCTTTGATAAAAGCAGATTGGGTAGGTGAAGTAATATCATTGATTAAAGCCTGCAACCTATTAGCCAGTATCTTTGCTATCACCTTGTACACAAAGTTCACACATGAGATAGGGCGGTAATCTCCCACCCCCAACTGACAGTCGCCTTTAGGAATCAAAGTAATAAGTGTTTCGTTCAAAAGGGTTAGTGGTGTATTATTAGTAAAGAAGTCCACCACAAGGGCAACCACATCAGATCCAATTATGTCCCAATATTCCTGAAAGAATTTACCATTAAGGCCGTCCGGTCCAGGAGCTTTATTCGGGCTCATATCAAAGGCAGCTTGTCTAATTTCATCTTCATCTGGAATCTTAGTCAACGTCTCATTCATGTCATTAGTCACCTTAGGGAGTATGTCCCGTAGTGCTTCAGTAGGATCTGTAGGTTCCTGTTCATGTAAGAGATTAGAATAAAAGGTATTAAAATGTTCTTTTATATCATTCTCCGTTTGAATCCAATCTCCATCCGTGTTCTGGATCCCTGAAATTCGATTACTGTTCCGTCTGTGTGCCGTAAGAGCAAAAAAGTATTTAGTGTTCTTATCGCCAAACTGAATCCACTGGTCTCTGGCTCTATCCGACCAATAGATCTCTTCCCTTTTCCAGTAGAGTAGAAGTTGTTCACGAATCAAAATTTCCTCCCCTTGTTGTTGAGGGGTATGTGGTGCATTAGAGGTCTCAATCAATTGTCGTTCTAGTTCTTTAATCTTGGATCTGTTATTAGGGAAAGCAAGTTTTCCCCAGGCCGCTAAGGCATTGGTAGTAATTTCTCGTTTCTGGATAATCACTTGGAGCGCAGAGTTATCTACCGGGGTGTTCCACGCCGCATCAACTATATCCTTACAGTGAGGGTGAAGGTACCAGTTCGTTTCAAATCTAAAATGTCTCATGTGTCGTTTTCCTTTGCCATGAGGAAATAGAATGAGGGGTGAGTGGTCAGACCCCACCGCAGGTGGGATGAAAACAATTGCATTAGGAAATTCGTCTGTCCATTCCGTTGATGCAAAGACCTTATCAATTTTTGATTTGACCACATTCGACTCGTCTTGTCTATTAGTCCATGTGAAAAAGCTACCAAAGTTATGAAGTTCAGTGAGCATATTATTAGAAATAAAAAAATTAAAGTTCAAAATGTATTGCTGATTAGGCGGGGATGAACTAAGCCGTTGGTTGCTGCCGAAAATGTCATTAAAGTCACCCATTAAAATAAGAGGACCTGTGTGCCGTGACTTCCACTCTGTAATAGATGTATACAAAATTTGCCGTTCAAGGTAAACATTAGGGGTATGCAAAAACATATAATAATACGAATCTAAATTATCATTGATTTTAACCGTAATATAGTAGGGGCAGGAGTCCAAAATACAGACAGAGACCTTCAAGTCCCACATCAACAAAAAGCCCCCAGAGTGATTGAGACTACCCTGGGGGTTAACCACAAAATAATGTCTAAAATTTAAGTTCCTAACAAACATTTTAGCATCATAGTCCATTAACATGGTCTCACAAAAACAAGCCACAGCTGGTTTATACTCCCCAACCATGGCTTTCAAAACCTGAACTGTCAAGGGTGCCCTGATGCCTTGACAGTTCCAAAATAACACGATCATTTCTGGTTCGCAGCCATCTCCGGGTGGCTGCTACCTCGTCGTCCCCTACCTCCACGTCGAGCCCTACCACGAACTCTAGCACCTCCTCTTCCTCGATTAATCTTATTTTCCTGTTCATAATTTTGTACCATTCCTTGTTCAGTCTCGCCAAATACAATACCTTGCTGTTGGTCCTCATTCTGTTTGTCTTGGTCCAAATTCACCCCCTCGTTAATACCACCTGTATTATCTGTCATCACCATACCAGCACCATCCACAATCCCACCCTCCAAACGCTGACTTTGATCGTGTTTGTCCTTAGCTATAGCCTTTTCAAGTAATTTTCCAAGATCACCTTCTGAATCGACATCTTGTAGAGCAATTCTTTCCTCCAAGCTAAGTTTCCTGAGTTTATTCCCCTCCACACTGTACACACTAGTCTGAGTTTTTTGCCTTTCATTCGCCACTGAGTGAAACCTCATATATTCATTCCTTCGCTTCTTCGCATTGGCATTAGATAAACCTTTAAATCGAGCTGTACTTGTCTTATCTGAGTCCGTAGTGTCACTAGTGCTATCAGATGGTACTTTATTTTCAGGCGAGTGTACCTCGTTAATCCTCCCTTCAGTATCTCCAGAATTCTTAGATTTGTCATTATCATCATCACTGATAAAGACAGTACGCACCGCTTGTTGTACAAATCTACCCTGTTTCTGCGCTTCTACTATAATATCTTCCAGCCTATTCTGTTGTCTTCCAGATTGCTCTCCACCCATATCTATGTCACCCCTAGTATCAGAACTATCACCCATCGTATCGTTTCTGGAAAAACCTCTTCTGTCATTACCTCTTTTGGAGCGAATCTCCCTATCTTGTCCTTCATCTGGGTTAGGGTGTGACCCTTCATCATCTCTATCCCAATTAAAGTAACTTGCATGTGATAAGAACTATTCGCCAACCCTTTTCCTAATTCCATACAACGGATTTTCAAGCGTGTCTTTAATTATATTTTCCGGACCCCAAGTGATCAAACGAAGTTTAGGCGCTGATAACCCTTCTCTAACAGCTGGCTCATCACAGTTCTCTCTTTTATGACCGAGCATACCACAAGCAAAACAAAAGAGACCAATATTCTCATATTTAAAAGTAATCCAACCTATACCATCTTGCTGACGTAAAAACTTACCTGGTGGAAGAGGATCAACCACCCTAAAGCTAGCGCGAAAACGAAGAACCGGCACCACCGCTGAGTCATCCTCAGGGAAATCAATCTCCTCCAAATCTGTAAATGTTCTAGCAATATTCTTTATAGTTCCAATAGTATTCTGTATATGAGCCAAGCCTCCAACTTGAATCCAAGCCGCGGAGTAGTTGGAAGGAGTAAAGGTTCCATTGAAGCTTCCATCACCCTTTGTGAAGCCAGCATGTTGTCCTATCATTATACCCGGCCGCAGATTCCACAGTCGATCACGTTCCTTAGGGTTATCGATCTCCAGTTTGAAGTAGTTCTGAGAGATTTCAGAAATTGAAACGTTCCCCCTGACTTGCCACCGATCAAACACCCACCGGCGAAAGCCAACAAGATTGACCTTGTCGTCGCCCATTACTCGAACCATTAATACTCTTCCGCGATCCAGATTCTCCACCCGGCGTACCTTGATGTCCAAGTCGATAACCCCGAGCTCTTCCTCTTCCTCAGGATGAAGATATGTCACTGGTAGTGCGTGTCGAGAGTAAGTAGCCATTTGTTTGTAAGACCTGAAACTGAAAAGGCAGAGAAAACAAGGAGAAGAAAGTGAAGAATGAAAGTAAAAAATAAGCCTAAAATGTATAATGTGTATAAATAGAGAAGTTGGATCGGTGTTCTTATCGGGTAGATAAGAATAACCGAGATAGTGGGCCATGTGTCTTCTCCATGTAATCTTAAACCGATCACTTTTCTTATTTCTCACCGCGTGTACTCCACTACTGACCATGAACCGTTTCCCGTGTCTTGAAAATCGCCCTTTGTTTATCACCTTTGAAGAGACCGAGGTGGACTTAGTGCATGCGTGCCAGCTTAAGTCCATTGATCTTTTTCTAGTAACTTCCACAATTCTATTCCAACCCGAGTTCCTTATCCTACCACTACTACTATTACCGGTGACTTTAAGTGTAATTAAATAGCCATCAGAACCTTTGCACCATCTTCCTCTAACCTTATCAAAATGACCCCTACAGTGATTAACCCAAATAATCGACTTCCATATACGCTGAGTTTGATTGCTTTTCTCCATAATATCAAAATACTCTCCACTTCTGTGAAGATTGATTAAAGAGTCCTTGTCTCTTGTCCTACTGTAATACGACTCGCCACTCCCATCAAAACTGAGACGAAAATGGTTCTTCTCCGACCACCAAAGTAAGCTTTTCACGGTGTACAAACTATCCGTCTTCTTGGTGTGGTGTGTTCTCCAGTACCCCTCTCCGCCGTTTTCTGACCAGAAGCCTTCCACCTCCGTGTTTAATATATACATCTTCCTCCCTCTGTTAATCAATTGATATCCACCGTCTGTAGAGAGACCCATCGGTGCCGTCCTCCCTATTAGCGCGGTTTAAATCTCAACCCTAACTCCGATCAATTTAGGGAACGATGTGTTTTACCGGTTGAGTTGGACAAAACCCTAATCTGACGTCACAAATTCTATCCTCTTTGTCTCCTGATGTAGAGAAAGCTGTCAACGAATAGAGCGGTCCTCTTCGCCGTTGTGATTTGGACGGAAAATCCAATATGACGTCACGAAACCCTATCGCCTTTATCGCCAGTGAGAGAGAGAGAGTTTTTTCTGAAAAAAAGTTCAAATCTACACATGCATATTTTTTCAATTTCTTTAAAAAAATTAATATTCAGTTTTTTGTGTTTCAATAATATAAAAAAATAGATTTATGTATTCTTTTAATATAATAAATAATAGAATCAATTCAAAACTTTTCCTTCTATAACAAAATTACTTTTTTTACTTTATTAATTACTAGGTATAGCCCGTGCCTGAAGACACTTCAAAAAAATATCCAATTAATTGTTCATTTTCCATCTTTACATAGCAAATGCTTAAAATTTAGAACGATTATTTGTTATAAATATGTAAATCTAAATATTCATTTGGTTAAGGTTAAGATAAAAGTTAAGGTTAAGGTTAAAGGTAAAATTTAAGGTAATGTTGAAGGATAAGGTTATTATTAAAGTTAAGGTTAAGGTTTAGGTTTAAGGTTTAGGTTTATGGTTCAAGGTAAAAGTTAAGTTTTAACATTTAGGTTAAGGTTAAGTTTTAACTTTAAGGTTTATATTGTGGTTATAAAAGTTAAGATGAAGGTGAGGGTGGAGGTTATAGTTATTGTTTAAGGTTAAGGTTAGGTTTATGATTTAATTCTAAGGTTTAAGTTTTTAAGATTTAAGGTTTAAGGTTTAAGGTTTAACATTAAATATTAAGGTTAAGCTTATGGTTAAAGTTAAGGTTAAGGTTTAAGGAGTAAGGTTTACGGTTTAAGGTGTAAGGTTTACGGTTTAAGGTTTAAGCTTTAAGGTTCATGGTTCAAGTTAAGATTAATTTTATAATTAAGGTTAAAGTTAAGTTTTAACTTTAAGGTTAAGATAAAGGTTAAAAAAGTAAAGATGAAGGTGAAGGTGAAAGTTAAATTTAAGGTTTAAGGTTTAAGGTTAAGGTAAAGGTTAAGGGTTGAGGTTCAAGGTTTAAGGTTTAAGGTTAAGATTAATTTAAAGGTAAATTTTTAAGCTTTAAGTTTAAAGTTAAGGTTGAGGTTAAGGTGAAGGTGAAGATTAAGGTTTATGGTTTAAAGTTTAAGGTTTAGGTTTAAGGTGTAATATCTAAGGTTATGGTTAAGTTTAATGTTAAAGTTGAGGTTAATATTATTGTTAAGGTTAAGGGTAAGGGTAAGGGTAAGGGTGAGGGTAAGGTTAACGTTAACAATAAGGTTAAGTTTAAGTTTATGTTTAAGTTTAAGTTTAAGTGTAAGTTGATGTTTATGTTTAAGTTTAAGTTTAAGGTTAAGTTTAATGTTAAGTTTAATGTTAGGTTAGGGTTAAGGATATGGTTAAGGTTATTAGTTAAAAATTTTAGGTTGAGGTTAAGGTTAAGGTTAAGGTTAAGGCTAAGGTTAAGGTTAAGGGGTTAAGGGGTTAAGGGTTAAGTTTAAGGTTAATGTTAAGTTTATGCTTATGGTTAAGGCTAAGGCTAGCTAAGACTAAGGCTACGACAAAGGTTAGGACTAAGGCTAGGGATAAGTTTAATGCTAAGGCTAAGGCTAAGGCTAAAGCTAAGGTTAAGGATAAGGCTAAGGCTAAGTATAAGGCTAAGGCTAAGGTTACGGATAAGACTAAGGCTAAGGCTAAGGCTAAGGGTAAGGCCAAGGTTAAGGCTAAGACTAAGACTAAGGCTAACGCTAAGGCTAAGGCTAGGTCGAGGGCTAGGGCCAGGGCTAGGGTTAAGGAGAAGGTTAAGGTCAAGTTTAAGGTCAATGTTAAGGTTAAATTTAAGTTAGAGGTTGATGTTAAGTTTAATTCAAAGGTTGAGGTTGAGTTTGAGGTTAAGGTCAAAGTTAAGGTTAAATTTAAGTTAGAGGTTAATGTTAAGTTTAATTCAAAGGTTGAGGTTGAGGTTGAGGTTTAGTTTGAAAGGTTAAAGTTAAGGTTTAGATTACAGTTAAGAATTTGGGCTAATGTTAGAGGTTTGCGGTCAGCGTGGATTAAATACAGATGTTTAATGGAGTGAGATAAGGGACAATTAAGATTTTATTAGAAAAAAAAATTAATGCAATTAATGTGAAGAAATTAACCCGTTTAGAGGGTCCAACCCGTATAAAAAGTATTTTATTATATAGATATAGAGATATAATGAATAATGAATGTTAATGGTCAAGGTTAAAGTTAAGGTTTAGGTTACGGTTAATAATTTAGGTTAATGTTAGAGCGGTCAGCGTGGATCAAATATGGAATTTATAGATGTCTAATGGAGTGGGATAAGGGACAATTAAGTTTTTATTAGAAAAAAAAATTAATGCATTTAATGTGAAAAAATTAACCCGTTTAGAGGGTCCAAACCGTTTAAAAAAGTATTTTATTATATAGATATAGAGATATAATGAATAATGAATGTTAATGGTCAATTATCAGATTATTTTAATTATTAATTATCCTTTAAGTGTTTATTAATTTTAAATTTTTATATGATAGACATATATATATATATATTTTATCTTATGAATTTCATCTTGACATTCTAATATTCTATAATTTCTATTGGATAAATCGATATATTTGTTGTCTTGAAAAATTTATTTTAATAAAGTTGAAATGATTTCTTTCAAAATTATACATGTTTTGACAAATAAAATAAAAGAAATAAAAATTATTTAAATATTGTAATGTAAAGTGAATTTTTTTTTAATTTTATATTATATCTAGTTGAACTTTTCTTATAATAAATTTTGAATTTTTTTTTAAATTTTTTAGTATTTTGTAAATTTAAGTAAAACAGAAATTTTATTTATATAAAAGTTCATTTGAATTCTTATAATTTTATTTATATGAAGGTTAAATGGATTTTAAATTATTTAATATTTTCATGTGTATGTCTATATAATAAATGAAAGAATGAGAAGAATGAGGGAATTATGAGATAAATGGGGGAATTATGAGATGAATGGGGAAGTTTGAGGATAAATAGGGAGAGTTAGGTTTCATTCTGCTTTATTATATAGATATATAGGCTATTTTTATGGGTCACTCTTCTATCATACGGTATATTATATATCTTTCCTTTTATATCTTATAATTAAAAAATCAAAATAAATAATATATATTTTACTAAATTATCCTTTTATATATATTTTATTTATTTTTAAATAATATCTATCTATTTACTGAAATATCTATGATATTAATATTTTTTTGGAATACATATGAGAGCCACTTTGGATTCAGAATCATCTTGGCTCCAAAAGGATTTGATCTCAAGACCTCTTGGTCTTTGCGGAGTAACCTAACCACCAAACCAAGTATTGATCTTTTACTTAATTATATTGTAAAAATATAAAATAAATATCAATAACTAAATCAAAATCAAAATAAATAAAAAACAAAATAAAAATAGAATGTAATTCTCCACCCACCCACGCTTAGCTTGCAAAAGCATTCGAACAAAAAATAAAGAAAAAAGCATGTACCGTAGATAAAGAACATTCAGGAAAAAAAACCTGCATAGAGCTTAAGATTTTGTTATTTTAATCTAAAAAATTGAAAATTCTTCATAGAAGAATCATCTTTTTTGCTAGAAATCTAGACTTTTGTTTACAAAATCTAAAAGAAGAAGCGTGCGACTATCATCTTCCTGATTTTATTCCGCAAGGCCGATTCATAGTTTACGTCTCATTCAATTGATCGGAGTTCCAAATCTTAAACTCATACAATTCCTCATTCATTATTTTACAGTTAGAAATTCTTTCTTTACGGTTTTTAATTCTTTCTTTTACGATTCGTAATTCGTTCATTAACCGTTCGTAATTCCTTCATTAACGGTTCGTTTTTCCTTCATTAACGGTTCGTAATTCCTTCTTTAACTGTTCGCAATTCCTTCATTAAGCGTTCGTAATTCCTTCATTAACGTTTCGAAATTCCTTCATTAACGATTCGTTATTCCTTCATTAACTGTTTGTAATTCCTTCATTAACGGTTCGTAATTTCTTCTTTAATAGTTCGTTATTACTTCTCTAATGGTTCGTAATTCCTTCATTAACGGTTCGTAATTCCTTCTTTAACGGTTCGTAATTCCTTCTTTAACGGTTCATAATTCCTTCTAACAGTTCGTAATTCCCTCTTTAACCGTTCGTAATTCCTTCGGGTTCGTTATTCCTTCATTAATGGTTCGTTATTCCTTCTTTAACGGTTCGTAATTCCTTCTTTAATGGTTCGTTATTCCTTCATTAACGGTTCGTTATTCCTTCTTTAATGGTTCGTTATTCCTTCTCTAATGGTTTAACGATTCGTTATTCCTTCTTTAATGGTTCGTTATTCCTTCTTTAACCGTTCGTTATTCCTTCTTTAACGGTTCGTTATTCCTTTGTTAATGGTTCGTTATTCCTTCTCTAACGTTCGTTATTCCTTCATTACCGGTTCGTTATTCCTTCTTTAATGGTTTGTTATTCCTTCTCTAATGGTTCGTTATTCCTTCCTTACCTGTTCGTTATTCCTTCTTTAATGGTTAGTTATTCCTTCTCTAACAGTTCGTTATTCCTTCAATAACGGTCTGTTATTCCTTATCTAACGGTTCGTTATTCCTTCATTAAAGGTTCGTTATTCCTTCTTTAACCGTTCGTTATTCCTTCTTTAACGGTTTGTTATTCCTTCTCTAACAGTTCGTTATTTCTTCTTTAACGGTTCGTTATTCCTTCATTAATGGTTCGTTATTCCTTCATTAACGGTTCGTTATTCCTTCTTTAACGGTTCGTTATTTCTTCTTTAACGGTTCTATATTCAATCTCTAATGGTTCGTTATTCTTTCTTTAATGGTTCGTTATTCCTTCTCTAATGGTTTGTTATTCCTTCTTTAACGGTTCGTTATTCCTTCTCTAAGGGTTCGTTATTCCTTCTTTAACGGTTCGTTATTCCTTATTTAAAAGTTCGTTAACGGTTCGTCATTCCTTCTTTAATGGTTCGTTATTACTTCATTAACGGTTTGTTATTCCTTCTTTAATAGTTTGTTATTCCTTCTCTAATGGTTCGTTATTCCTTCTTTAACGGTTCGTCATTCCTTCTTTAATGGTTCGTTATTCCTTCTTTAACTGTTCGTTATTCAATCTTTTACAGTTCGTTATTCCTTCCTTAATGGTTCGTTATTCCTTCTCTAACGTTTGTTATTCCTTCATTAACGGTTCGTTATTCCTTCTCCAATGGTTCGTTATTCCTTCTCTAATGGTTCGTTATTGCTTCTTTACCCGTTCGTTATTCCTTCTTTAATGGTTCGTTATTCCTTCTCTAACAGTTCGTTATTCCTTCTCTAACGGTTCGTTATTCCTTCTCTAACGGTTCGTTATTCCTTTTCTAACGGTTCGTTATTCCTTCATTAAAGGTTCGTTATTCCTTCTTTAACCGTTCGTTATTCATTCTTTAACGGTTCGTTATTCCTTCTCTAACGGTTCGTTATTCCTTCTTTAATGGTTCGTTATTCCTTCATTAACGATTCCTTATTCCTTCATTAACGGTTCGTTATTCCTTCTTTAACGGTTCGTTATTCCTTCATTAACGGTTCGTTATTCCTTCTTTAGCGGTTCGTTATTCCTTCTCTAATGGTTCGTCATTCCTCCTCTAGTGGTTCGTTATTCCTTCTCTGAAGGTTTGTCATTCCTTCTTTAACAATTTGTTATTGGTTCGTTATTCCTTTTTTACTGGTTCGTTATTCCTTCTTTAACCGTTCGTTATTCCTTCTTTAACGGTTAGTTATTCATTCTTTAACGGTTCGTTATTCCTTCCTTAATGGTTCGTTATTCATTCTCTAATGGTTCGGCATTCCTTCTCTAATGGTTCGTTATTCCTTCTCTGAAGGTTCGTCATTCCTTCTTTAACAGTTCGTTATTGGTTCGTTATTCCTTTTAATGGTTCGTTATTCCTTCTTTAACCGTTCGTTATTCCTTCTTTAACGGTTCGTTATTCCTTCATTAACATTTCGTTATTCCTTCTTTAATGGTTCGTTATTACTTCATTAACGGTTCGTTATTCCTTCTTTAATGGTTCGTTATTCCTTCATTAAAGGTTCGTTATTCCTTCTTTAACCGTTCGTTTTTCATTTTTTAACGGGTTCGTTATTCCTTCATTAAAGGTTCGTTATTCCTTCTTTAATGGTTTGTTATTCCTTCTTTAACCGTTCGTTATTCCTTCTTTAACGGTTCGTTATTCCTTTATTAATGGTTCCTTATTCCTTCTCTAACGTTCGTTATTCCTTCATTAATGGTTCGTTATTCTTTCTTTATTGTTTCCTTATTCCTTCTCTAAGGGTTCGTTATTCCTTCTTTACCCGTTCATTATTCCTTCTCTAACAGTACGTTATTCCTTCTCTAACAGTTCGTTATTCCTTCTTTAATGGTTGGTTATTCCTTCTCTAACGGTTCATTATTCCTTCTCTAATGGCTCGTTATTTCTTCTTTAAAGGGTTGTTATTCCTTCTTTAACGGTTTGTTATTCCTTCTTTAATGGTTCGTTATCTCTTCATTAACGGTTTGTTATTCCTTCTTTAATGGTTCGTTATTCCTTCTTTAACCATTCGTTATTCCTTTTTTTTTCAATCTTTATTATTCCTTCTTTAACGGTCGTTATTCCTTCATTAACGGTTCGTTATTCCTTCTTTAACGGTTCGTTATTCGTTCTATAACCGTTTGTTATTCTTCTTTAACGGTTCGTTATTCGTTCTTTAACGATTCGTTATTCCTTCATTAACCATTCGGTATTCCTTCATTAACGGTTCGTTATTCCTTCTTTAATGGTTCGTTATTCCTTCTTTAACGGTTCATAATCTTTTTTCTACGGTTCATAATTCTTTCTTTAATATTATTTAGTTTAAGTACAATTTTTTTATAATTAATTATTAAGTGTATTTTTTAAAATATATGTTACAAGTTGAATTAATATATAAATATATGACAAAATATGGGTAGGAGTGTAATTTCATAAATTTAAATTTATTGGAGGAAGTAAAATAAAATTTAGGAATTAAATACCCATAAATTAAGCAAGGTTATTTAAGACAAATCACTATTTGTTAATTTAAGAAATTACATTAATCTAGTAAATCAATCAGACACATGACACTTTTTTATTGGATATTACTGGTATATAAAATACGCGTATGATAGAAGAGAATTTCTATTTTTACGTATTTTTAACTATAGAAATGTATTCTCTTTTAGTGAAACCCCGTTCTCTGATTTTGTGTGTTTCTGTAATACGCAAAACCAAAATTTTTTTATTACATAAATATAGGGATGATAATGGTTACGGTTAAAAACCAAAACCGATGATAACTGAACTGATTAAAAACCAAAATATATAACCGTGGTTAAAACCATTAGCTTATGGTTTTGAAAAGTGTGACCGATGGTTAAAACTGTTAGGTTATGGTTTTAGATAAAAATAAAACTAAAGAACCGTTTATTATCATATATATTTTCATATTTTATGGTAATATAGCTCAACTTAGACATATTAAAATTCTAAAACTAAAATCCGAATACTAGATTTAACCAACTAAATAATAAACATAAAATTTAATCAAAGACCGACACAATTCTCGAATTTTTTTCTTATATGTATGGTTTTATTTTATGAAAAATAATATATTTATTAAATAATCATTTGATTATGGTTAAAACCACAAAACCGTAAATAAAATCAAAACCGAATTATACAGTGATGGTTTTGAAATGTGTAACCGATGGTTAACACTGCTAAGATATGGTTTTAATATAATAAACGGTTATGGTTATGGTTTTTGAAATTTTGCAAAAAGCAGAATTGTTTCCATCCCTACGTAAATACACAAAATTACGTATTCTCTTCCAGTCCAATATCTTTACTTACGTGATAGAAGGAAATAAAATTCAAAGATTATACATAACCAAAACCTAAGATATGGGGAATTTAGTTCATGCTAATAAGAAATAAACTAAAATAAAAATACATACAATCAACTTGCTTCTATGGATCTCTAAGAGTAATAATAATAATTAAAGGCTGAGTAAGGACATGTTAACAATGATAAGAGGGTGTATTATAGGTCTTTTCAAACCATAGGCCGAAATCTTGGAGTCCAAGTCCAATTCAAATTTGTTTCCTAAAGTGTAGGACACAATAAACACCGCTGCTTGTTTTGATCATATCTCCTTCATTAGTTGGCCAAATTTAGTGTATGATCTATCAAAACGACCACAACTGAACGATCTGTTTGACCCTTTAACGGATCTTCCAAAATCGAAGCTGATTTGTATTTATTTTCACTCATGTGGATGTCACTGCAGATTTGGCAGATTTATTTGCCAACTTTTCCTTTCCTATTTCAAATTTGTTTCCTTTTATCCCCTGATTCCTCCTGGATCTTCTTTCATTAACTCGTTGGAATTGATTTGGCATTTATATATATTTCCATAAACCTTAAGAGTTTCACATTAACACACAAATTATACCAAATATGCTTTAAAAGTACTAAACTTCCAAATCAAGAAACAAATTAAGAAATTATCAAATAATGAAAAAAAATCCCTAAACAATTAATCAAATACACCTAAAATGATGTCTCAAACCTAGACTAGTATATCAAAAATATGGAGACATCAAGACCCCCAACTCAAAGTTGTATAGTCCCAATACAATAAAGAATAAAAACATAGGGAAGTCTCTGAATACACCTAAGTCAATTAGTTACAAGTGAAAAAAAGATAATAATCTTAAAGAAACTACTTAGAAAATTTCATGTGATACTATTTACAAACTAAATTACCTATACACTTATCATACAAAACATTAACACAGTTCAAATTCAAGATCAGATTAGCTTTGCAATGCACGAAAGAGAGGTTTTTCACTTAGTTTAACATGGAGGCTATAGATTGTTCATCGAGCCTAACTAGTATCCAATGATCCATCTAACTAATTTGTTGGTTCAATTGTTTCTAAATAATATATTCAAGTATCACAAGGTCTTTAAGGTTTTAATGTTGGCTTAGGGACCGTATGATTGTTATATTTGGATAATTTAGAGTGATTTTTTGGCTCTCTCCTAACTAGCCATCAACGAATCGCCCTAGAGCTTGTGTTAATCTCATAAGACGTTCTCACTCAATCCAATAATTTGATGCACTAATTAGCATCCCCAATAACCCAATAATAAAGTTTTAAGATGATCACATAAAATTCCACTTTGCCGGTCCAAATCATATAATCTTTTTCATATCAATTTTTTTTTGTAATATAACTATGACTCTTTTTTTATGTGAGATATCATGCTACTTCTTCATATGTATTTTCTTTCAATGTTTTTCATTTACTTTTACCCTGACAAAGGGTTACAATATAAAACAGTGAATCATCATTAACTATAGTGCACAATACATAAGCTCAAAATTCCTAACCCAACAATATTTCCTATAACGGTGAACCCACCACCCCAAACTCAAGCTCTAAAACAAATGTCTATGCATAGCGATTCGAGTGCGGGTCGTATGAAAAAGTCCTAAAATATAAGGGCTATATGGCTTATAACGTGGCTAATAAATGTCATCAGAAAGGCTAGAAGGGGCTTAGAAGGATATAAATATAATAAATGGACAACAAACTAAAAGGAAACACGGGGCTTATCAAAGAACCACCTTTATCACTTCCTAAACAATGTAATTTTGTTACTTTCTCACATTTAGCATGTTCATTAGATGGGTTTATCAACTAACTCGGATCTCATGACATACACACCTCTCAAGGCGCCCTAAGATCAAACATACTTCTCCGCATTGCTTACTAATCTTTTCTTTACTATTAACGTGTGTTTTAATGTTCTACTCAAAGCATATAAAATAACCAGTTCATAAACATATTACTTACTATCACTAACTCACTAAATTTATGCTTTTAAGCTATGAAACACAATCTACATCTAATTCCATGTATCAAAAAATTTAATTTCTTCCTAAAAAGAAATAAATCACATAAAATAATAGAGATGAGGGACAACGAATCCCCACACCCCCAACTCAAATATGAGTCGTGTCCCCACGACTCGGAAAGACTCAATAAAGAAATTTAAAACTAACACATAATGCATATACAAAAATGGTAAGGTAGAAAGAGAACATAATCTCGAGGTTGTTGCCTCACATTATCAACATCCAAGGTAGGATTTGGTGGATCTTTCGCTATATCTTGCTTTAATTGCTCCAGGAGTATTATGGTGTGCACTTGATTAGCTTTGATTTGTGCCACATCATCGGCCAAGATTTGATACCTGGCCCTCTTAAAATTGTCTTGATCCAAACATCGTTGATATTGTTACTTACTTTATACATCAATTTCTCTTTTTCACCCAAAATCCCATTCGCTTTTCGTACTTGACACGTGATCATATTTGGATATTTCACATTAAATAATGAAAGTGCAGGGATCGAAATCGTATCACCTTCTCAAAGATCAACTGTGCCACGTCTACTTCTTCTCCACTTAAAACACAATTCAAAAAGATGGTGTTTCGCTTAGTTACATCCGAGATTTGCATCTTTTAAAGGCATTTAGTGTGAGGAAATTGTGCTAGATTCTCTTAACAGGTTGGAGATGTTTGTAAGGCCAAGGTGCCTTCAATTTTCCTTTGTGTGCTTGCATTTTTCTTCATCCAACACATGCTCAAAGAGTTGATTCCAATAGAAAGTTTTGATATTTTCCACCGCTTCTCGATACTTACATGGTCCAACCAATTTCTTGAACTCGAAGTGGTTTCGAATCTCTTCAAGTGTAAAATTGACTAAATTTTTATTAACTGGAACACGAACGTCACTATCTCGGCTAAAGAGACCTAAATAGAACTCGTAAATTAACTCCATAAATAAACTTGAATGTCTCATCATGAATGTATTCTAACCCAATCTTCTCTTCCATCTCTAGAAATCTCTTGTAATCACCTTCTCCAACTTCTTTTCAAATATTCTCTCATGAGAAATAGGTAAGTACGGTAAATGTGTTTTTGCGGAAGCTAACAAGGAATTTGAAGCTTCATTTATCTAGGGTACATGAATCTCGACTTGTAGAGGTCGTGGTGTCTTTTCCTCGAAAGTTGTAACTGCTTTGCTCTTTGATTTGACCATAGCTAGCTTTTCTCTACTTTCTTGACCTGTTTTTTACCCTTTTTCTTTATACTCGAACTTGCACCTTTCTCAATGGATTTCTTCTCAATAGTGTCCAATACCTTTCTTTGATGCTTCTTCATCTCCATAACAGTAGATAATGTCCTTGTTCTTTCGTCATCTCAATTGACCACCAACTCAAAGATTTGAACACTCTTGAAATTTTTGTCATTTGAATTTGGGTTGAAAAAGTGTTATTTGGGTTAGGAAAGATGTATGGATAATGACTTTCTATGTGGGTATGATGAACTCTTGCTTGGTTGGTATGGTTTTAAGAAATTGTTGGAAAGAGATTTTGGAATTTTTGTTTTGGATTCTTGGATTTTAGATATTTTAATTTGATTTGGGTGGTTGAATCTTCTTTAATGGATGTGGGAAGGATTTGGATGTGAATATATGGTGACTGGGGAGTGTTTTGATGTGAGGTGAAGGTCTATAGAAGCTTTAATAGAGTTTGGGAAGTTTGGGGAAGAAAGAGAGGCTTAAAATTTAATAATCTCGTAGATTTAAAACTGACCTACTCTTATTCTTCTTTCTGGTGGCGTCTTGCGGTGCATCAAAGGTAAGGTGTGGTGTACCGCGGAATGGTATTGTCTCCCTCTATGGCACGGTCTTGCACATTGGTCGACACGGTTTGGCCAAGTGGCCTCTCGTAATAGACCCTTATTTCTCTACCGTTGTCACAGTTTTTGGTTGGTGCGGTGCACCGCGTGTAGTGTGCGGTGTACCGCAAGTCTCTTTTGACTTGGAGCATGTTACGGTTTGGCGCGTATGACGATACAGTTTCCTTCGTGGGTTCTCGTAAACGAACCGAATTTCCCACACCGTTGCGACGGTTTTCCTGCTGCGGTGTACCGCGAGTCCTCTGTGGTGTACTGCATGAGCATTCTGGATGAGACCGTAGCACGTTAACGCGTGAGTGACGACATGGGTTTTTCCCCTTGCCTCGCACGTGTACCTGATTTTTTAACCGGTGTGACCCTTTTAGTTGGATGCGGTACACTGCGTGTAGCGTGATGTGTACCGCATGGTATTGTTGCTTTTCGTCAAATTTTATGTTACTTTTCCCGAACTTAATTTCTAAGTACCTATGCATCAAAAACACTGGTACCTTCCTCAATACTGCAATATCAACTAAAAACAACTAATCTAAACATAACTTAAAGACATAAAATCATTAAAAGTGCGAGTTGTCTCCGGACAGCACTTTTGTTTAACGTCTTTCAAAGTTAGACGCGTTACCTCTATAAGATTTTGCGTATATAGCCTCCCAAACAATGAGCAAGGCTATGAATGACTACTAATCTCCGTGTGAGACCTCTCTTGGGTCCGATTTCAATCACTTTTGCCGAAACAACCTGTGTGACGATATTTGATCCTATCCATGACTCTTTGTGATTTTATGGCCTATTTTTTGGTTTGAGGGCTTCCCATACAACTCCATGGCCTACCCCAAACTTACTCATTGGTCTGGTATCCATAGGTTTTACGTGGATTTCTTTGGGGACTCCGTTCCTGGTTGCAATGTGGATGACATGAATTGTAGGATCTAACTTCCTTGGGTTGTTACCCAAGACGTAGAATGACTCGGACACGTTTTTAGCACGGAGGGTAAATGTTCTCTCCTAGAAGTTGATGATGCTTTGACTTGTGGACAAGAACGGCCTTCCAAGTATAACTGGAACCTGCTTATCTGCATCATGATCAAGAATAACAAAGTCAGTAGGGTTGGTGATATTAACTGCTTGGACATGAATGTCCTCCACTGTTACCTGTGTCTTTGTTATTGAGATATCCATAAATTGTAAGTTCACAAGAGCTTTTTTCACCTTCTTGGTGCCAAGCCTATCGAACATAGACTTAGGAATAAGATTCACACTTGAACTCACATCACACATAGCCTTCACCTTGAGTATACCACAAATTTGAATAGGAAGGCTAAAGCTTCTCAAATATTTGGTCTTGAGTGGTAGCTCCTTTTCAACTCTTCTCGAGACTCTCTTAGTATGAGCCACAGTCTCTTTCCTGGCTTCTACACTCGCATCTTTTGCGTAAATACATGTTGCAGTGTAAGCCCTTACTTCGCAATCTCAAGCATCTGGGCGTTGATTTTCCCTAGACTGTACGCCTCTATAAATGCCTTGAGTTCAGTTCCACCCTTTGGATTCTTCATATGAATGGGTGGTGACATTGATGGAACAATAGGTGGCGAGTCCACCGTCTTCTTCTTCTTTCGGCAACTCACGTGCAACAACTTCTTTCTCTTTTTGCACAACTGGTGCAACTTCTTCCTCTTTCTCAATAGCTTTGCTAGTTTGTAACTCAATTGCTGATCTAAACTCTTCTTGCATGTCTTTGAGGAGAAGTACAAAATTAGATTCTTCTAGGCTAGTCTAGGCTTGGTTGGTTCTTCTTCAATTTCTAGAACTTCCACGATAATTTTTGCAGCAGGTGGTGATTCCTCTTTCTTTTCTGTTTCAAGGTAGATTGTCTTACATGCTTCGAACCCAACATTGTCATCACCTCCTTCAATTACCTTCACATTATTTGCTCCTAAGGCTAATTGAGTATTAATTGTTTTACTGTTTAGGCCAATTGCGTTGTTATGATCTATATTGCGGCATTTTATTCTCTGAACTTCTCTTGATATATCCGCATATGGACTTGAGTTATATCCATAAAGTCTTGCAATTTCTTCTCTAATCCCGCTCCTCCTTGAGGATGTTGTGGTAAAGCTTTCTGAGCTAGGCTAAGCATCATAGGTTGGTTGGGTGGAGGAGTTGGTCTATTATAATTCTTGTTCCTTTGATATGGACCTTGACCTCTTTATTGGTAGGTGTTGTTCTGAGGACATGGTTGGTAATTACTTGGATTGTGACCCCTTGTAGATTTAAATATTGCATACCCGAATGATTTCGATTACCAAATTGGCGATTCCCCAGATTTGATATGAAGTACACAGATTCCGGATTTCCTTCACACTCTTCCCATGTATGATTATTTACCTTGAAACGAGGACAACCTTGTGCTTCTTGCACTACTTTTGTTTCAGCTGGCTTCTAAATAATGTTGGTCTATTTTGAGTGTTATCTGCTTAATTTGATTTTCTAGCATGGATAGTTTAGCGGCTTGAGCATATTATGTTCCTAATCGAAGTGTGCCTTTGGTATTTGTGATAGGAGCTCATGAGATAGGCCAACTTCTTTCTGTTTCAATAATACGTTACATACCTTCTACAGATTCTGTAGGATCTATGGACACAAACCCTTCTATTCCAAGATTATCTACCCTCAATCTTCCTTCCGCGTCGATACCTTGATAGAACATAGCTAATTGAATGGATGAGGTGTAACCATGAAGTGGACATCTTGCTAACTTCTTTTGAAACCTGGTCCATGCTTCTCCTACACTTTCATCATTATCTTGGCGAGAACTTGCAAGCTCCATCTGATCTTTCAATCTCATACTCTTTGGATAGAAACGGTTAAAGAACGTAGCTTGTTGTTCATCCCAAGTAGTAATTTTATGTGGTGGTTGTCTATCTAACCAATCACTAGCACTTCCGGTCAAGAAAAACGTATACATGTGCAATATATTTGCTCATGTGAGTATTGTAGGCATCACAAATCTGCATATACTTCTGAATCGCTCTTACCGGATCTTGAATTCTACACGATTGTAGTGTCCATAGCTTGAAAATTGACTGAGCGTACCCTAATCGGGCCTGAATTTTGTAGCTTGGATCACTAGAGGATGATACTTAATGGTTGAACCAGAATAGGTGATCCCAAACCCGGGAGATCTTGTTCGCGACGTTGATTATTAGTGCTATTTACATGGGGAATTGGTATCTGTTGATTGTTATTATTGTTTAGATTATCCCCCCCCCCCCAGTTGGAACCAAGTAATCCTCTACTTCAGACTCTTTGCCTCTTTTCTTCTCTTTTCCGTTTGTTGTAAGTCCTGACTAAATCTTCGGGATTCGCGAGCATACACCAGAACCTGAATGAGACAATTGGTGTGGATATGAGTTTCTCTTTGATTGCCAAAAACACTTCAAGACACGCGTCATTAAAATCGAAGTGAGTATCCTTCGTAAAGCACAAAGCGATTTGGCAATTTTGGAGAAATCTTTAATAAATCTTCGATAAACTCTTGCATTACCCAAGAAACTTCTGACTCCTTTAAAAAAAAGGGAGGTGGTAAGGTCTTAATGACTTCAATTTTTGCACGATCAACCTCCATTCCTGCACTCGAAACTGTACGTCCCAACACTATTCCTTTGCGAACTATGAAATGACATTTCTCATAATTAAGAACAAGATATGTTTCTTTACATCACACGAGTACCTTTTCAAGATTGTTTAGGCACACGTCGAAGCTGTCTCCAAATACTGAAAAGTCATCCATAAAAACTTTTAAGAACTTGTCAATCATGTCCCAAAATATAGCCATCATGCACCTCTAGAACGTGGAAGGTGCATTGCATAACCCAAACGTCATCCTTTAATAGGCAAAGGTGCCAAATGGACAAGTGAAAGTTTTTTTGTGTTTATCAATGGGATCTACACATATTTGATTGTAGCCTGAATAGCCATCAAGGTAGCAGTAATACTCTCCCCCTGCAAGCTTGTCCAACATCTGATCGATGAATGGTAAAGGTTACCATTCGTTTGCACTTCCAGTCAAAAAGAATTGGAACCTAACTTAGTACATCTTTCTTGTGTAACACGTCTGATGATGTAGGCATCACAGATCTGCATGAATTTTTTAAATATAACAAACCAGATCCTGTTGTGCAGCACACTAAATCGGGCAAAAATTGTTCAATTATGCCTGGATTTAGCGGCTTGGAATTATGGAGTGCGGATTCCTCTAAGGCACTCAGAATGAGATGGGAAGATCTAGATTTCTCGGACTTTCCATTCGAATAACCTGAAATAGACAAAAATGAAAACAAAAAGCGTAAAACAGAACTAACTAAAATTAAAGCACTAAATAAAAGCACAAGGACTAACGATGTAGTCCCCGGCAGCGGCGCCAAAAACTTGGTGGATGTAATCATAATAAAAGATAAGAACTATCACCCTAACCAATCACGTAACTCACTGCAAGTATCACAGATCGTATGCAAGTTTAATTGATAAGTAGAATTCTCTTGTAGGGACTACGCAAGTTAGCTAGGACTAATGCAAATATAAAGTGCAAATAAAAGAAGTTAGAAGAATAATACGAAAAAAGAATCTGAAATTTTTTGTTTGGTTTTATGACTCTATTGATTAACTACTAAAAAGTAAAGACAGGAAAATAAATAGAAAGAAAGAAGTAGTATGAAATTTTAGCTTGAGATATAGAAAGTAATCCCCACTAGCCTTGTTCTATTACCTATTTATATAAAGAAGAATTGTGTGATATGCAATATCCAGGATTATATATTCTTCCTAACCCACTTCCGGGTGGACTTAGGTGGCGACCTAACAATTACCAGGGGACTTGTGTAAGGGGACCCTGCGCAATGATCGATGGTTAATCTCAAACCCTAGTGACTATCTAGTTAGGCAAGCTCGTCAAGATCACTACCGCTCGCCAGACGTTTATGTGGTGTTTCAATAATTAGACACCCTTTCTAGGTGACCATCTAACTACTATGGTAATCCTATACATTTACAAGCGCAAGAACTATAGACAATACATCAAAGCACATAAAAACGTAGATATCACTACTAATTTCAATTATATGTAAAAAGACATCCCAAATTAAAATAGACATAAAACAAGTCTAGGGTTCAAACGCTTATGCTAATCTCAAGCTAAATAGAATCAGTTCAGACTAGAGAAAGAAAGAATGAAAATAAATTACAAAGGTGAAGGGTTGGAATGGCATGAAGAGCTTCCAACTCCTTCCTGTCTTCTTGTCTTCCTGGTGATTTCTTGGTGTAATATTGATTAAGAACTGAGCAAGGATGATTTCTCTAAGGTGGGAATGGATATATATAGGTATTTGGTCGAAATATGGAGTAGTCCCCAAGTTAAAGAGTCCTAACCTTAACAAAATTTGTATTCCTAAATTGTAGGACAAGATAAACCCTTGCATATTTTTATTTGGTCATATCTCGTTCGCTACTTATCTGAATTTAATGTTCTTTATATGGAAATGACCGCAATTGAAAGATCTATCTACTCATATAAAAGGCTACTCCCAATTCTTGACCGAATTTCTGCAGCAATTTAATTAGTGGATGTAGCTGCAGTTTGGCAGCTTCTTTATTTTCCAAATATATCCAAACTTTTACTTTTTGACTTTGACTAAGTGATTTCCTTTACTTTTACACTTCAAACCAGTTTCCATAGGTGTAATAGATTCCATATACTTAAGTGTTATACAAATAACACACAAGTTACGCGCAAAAGATCACAAAATATCAAAACACCTAAAACTAGACAAGAAAGTGTAAAGTGTGAATAAATGGGGAAAAATGCCGAAATTAAATACTAAATACCCTTAAACTGATGTCTCAAGTATAGATTAATATATCGCAAATATGGAGACATCACCCCCAAATAATAGAGTACAGATAAATAAAGAGTTTAGATAAGGTACACATTCTTCAGTGTATTGACCCTTGGCACCACAAAAGTGGTCAAAAGGAATACAAAAAATGATAAGTGTCACACAATAAATCCGCATTGATAGTGATTATTTAAAAGACGACCTTGCGAAATACGTATCACTCCCATTCCCTGATGGACAACCTTCTAGTTAAGGTTGATCAACTTATCAACCAAGGATCCGATACGTGGAACTCTCAGTTTATCTCCTAATTCATGGACGTGGAAAGTGCTTATTCTAGTACGATACATCCACATTCCTTGCCTATTGAGACCTGATCGCATAATTTAGCCCATATTACGAATTATTTGTAACTGACTAATACCATGTATATCCAAACACTACAATGATTAGTATAGCTTAATGGTGTCCCAATAGGTCGAGTAAAATCTCCCTTAAACTCGACCTAGATATGTGGGACAAAATATGGAAGGGTCCACTACCTCTGAAACTCAGAATGTTTCCCTTGAAAGGTTGTCATAATAATTTTTTTTTGCAAGAAAATATATTTTGCAAGAAGTTTGTGACATCATGCAACCTTAGAAATATCACCAACAATTCAATAGACTAAGACAATGTATAACCAGACACTACAATACCTAGTATCACTTAAAGGTGTCCCAAGAGGCTAAGTAAGAAATCTTTTACCCTCGACCAAGAGATGTGGGACAAAATATGGAAGGGTACACTACCTCTAGAATTCAAACTGTTTCCCTTGAAAGCTTTCCATAATTCTTTTTATTTGGAAGAAAATATATATTGCAAGAAGTGTGTGACATCTTGCAGCCTTAGAAATATCACCAACAAGTTAGTCATACATATGTTCTTTCAATGCACTTGGAACAGAGAGTTGTGTCTTAAGGGTCTTCTATCTACCATGGTGCCTTTCCTTGAGGAGTCTCAGTTAGACTGGTCACTTATGGAATTTAGTTCCAATTGTGTGACAAATGGTAACGTGATGAAGAAAATAGTCCCTAGGATAACCTTCACTTGTTGGTCCATCTGATTGGTGATGTATGATTCATAAGGTCGTTAATTTCTTACTATATCGCGATCAATGGAGATATAATGACACTAACAATCATACTTTATAATTATCTTTATCACTGTCATGGTATCAAGGGCCAATCTGCTAAAAAAGCAGGGCACTCAATATAAGTTGTAATATCAAGATGTGTTAATGGGGGGTTTATAAGGTGAGCTGAGAACCTAAGTTTACTAATCCTAATTCATTATAACTAAGGTAGGATAGAGAATGGTGAGAGTGTGTCTTGGTATGCTACTTAAATTATAATTAAATTTTTAGATTAATTATCTACAATTTTTTTTATCTATATCAATTAAGACATGGTTTTCACTAACATTGAATGTCACTGACCCTCGTTACCCAAAAGCGTGGTCAAAGAATTAAAACCCTAAGTAATTAATTAAGGTAACATTATTGACTATTATAGTCCTACCTAACTCTTACAGTTTTCTAAGATTCATGTATACATTTGGCCTAAGAATACTATAATTACAGGTACTTGAGAAATATGATAAAGAGGTCTACATTTGTAAAGCAGATAAGAGAAAACATAAAATAACAATGTAAACATAACATATAATAATTTGAATAAACCCTTAAATAATCAAAGTAGAGTCTTACAGAATTACATACATAGTTAACATCCCTAGACAAGATATGTTTAGTTTCTCGAGAGTATAGAGATAAATAAATTCGGGATGAAGGATTAACTCATATGGCATGAGAAATCCATTTCCCTTCTAATCTCTTGATCTTGTTTTCAGAACTGGCTTCTTGTTCTCCTGTAAATTCTGTCTCTCCCTATCATTAATTAAAGTGTAGCTATTTATATTATCTAATAATGTATCTAAACTAATTAAAATAGTATAAATATGAAATTTATATATTTCCAACCTAATTTTAGGATAAATAGATATGTCTTCCAATCCACTTCTTTTCCTATTTTTTTTATTTTTCCCCTTTTCTTTTCTTTTTTCCAAGATCCATAAAATGGTCGAACCTTTTGCATCTATTCATCTTGCTTGGTTCATGGTCCAACTTCCAGTTCTTCTTTTGCCAATTGCTTGGTCCATGGTCCAACTTTCCTATAGTGGCTGCAATATCTCATTTTATATATATTTCTTCATTGGGTGTTGAACTAGTCATTTTTCCTAACTTTCTTGCAAGATCATCCTGTAGTAGAGTAATATAGACCTAACATGTCCTAATTAACAGGCGATTAAACCATATTATTAAGACGCATCACATGGTACGATATAAATTTTATATGGAACAAAAAACTATTAATGTGCATACTATTATCACGTAAATGCATACTAGTTTAAATAATTTGTTTACTCATGTTTTCATGCTCCCCGTTCCCCTATTATTACCCGTGGTGTTTTAGTTAAAACTGGCATCTCTACTTGGACATTTTCCTTGCAAGATACCAATAAACTCAACACGAACACAATTGTTGGCCCTCATGTAATAGTTACAAGGTTTATTGGTAGGCGTTGGTGTTGGCTAGGTGGTGTTGCCTAAGGTGTTATAAAATAATAAATAAATAAACGCAAATAAACACCCTAGGCTATCACGGTTCTGCAAGTATACATGACGTATGCAAGTTTTAATGAATAAGTAGAATTCGTTCCTCAGACACTACGAAGGTTAAGAAGAACTTATGCAAATATTCAAGTGCAAATATTAAAAAGCTAGAACAAATAATACGCAAGAAAATAAAATAAAATAGATTGTGACTGCTTTAAAACTCGAATTAAACTACTAAAATTAAAAGACAGGAACTTAAATAAAAGAGAGACGCAAGTAGTATGAGAATTTAGCTCGAGATATTAGCAATTAATCCCCACTAGTTTTGGTATTTCTATTGTCTAAGGGTGAATTATGTATTATGAAATAATCAGGATTCTAAATTCCCATCCCTTAGACCTTGAGAGCGACTAAGTGGGATACAAACACATCATGATACAGCCTAAACCTAGGGTAATCAAGCGCCACCAAGGCCCTAAGCAATTCAATTCCAAACATGATGATAGTGGTGAAAACATACCCTAATGATTATCTAGTTAGGTTGATTTGTCAGGTCTAAACATTGTTCTAAACGTTATGTGGTGTTTCAATAGTTAAACACCCAGCTAAGGTGATCATCTAACTACTATTAAGGTAATCATATACGTTGCGCACCGCAAGGAAAACAGACAATACATCAAAACACATAAACAGAACATAAAACATAAATTCCAATTAAATATCGTAGTATCCCAAATCCAAATAGAAAAACTAGTGTTCATCCATATATGCTAAATCTCAAGCTAAAAGTAAATTAGTTCATACTAGAGAAAGAAGAGAAAGAAATTACAAATTTAAAAGTAGAAGAAGACATGATATGGTGAACAACTCCTTCCAGACTTCTTTTCTTGTGTTGTAAGCTTCCTCTTAGCTTAAGGTTTGGCCAAGGATGATTTTCTAATGTTAAGAGCCTGTATTTACAGTGTATAGGAAGACCTGATCGTTTTCTTGAAGGAGAAGGTAAGTATTGGACTCCTAGCCCAACTCAAATTCGTAGCCCAAAAATGTGGAATCAGCCCCGTTTTTGTTTTGGTCCTAAAAGCTTCAATTCTTATCCGTTTACAGCGAATGAGTAGTCTAAATTCATAGTCTCGGAAAGACCTTTAACTTTTCTCTTGACCGTTTCTCCAGATTCCTCACCGATTTTGAGATATAAGCTGATTTGTGGTAGTGGGTGGTGAAATTCAGATTTATGGCATCTTTTCCTTTTCCATAATTTTAGCTTTTACTTCCTTATCTTCAATTTCCATGTTTATCCTCTTTCCTTTTAGCTCTTGGAACCAGCTTGGATTCTAATTAATTACCATATATCTCTAAAGCTTCTCACTAAATAAACAATTAAACCCAATATGCTCTAAAAATAATAAATAATCAATTCAAGACATAAAATAGGAAAGTGTACTAAATCATGCGAAAATCGACCTATATACTAATAAATACGCCTAAAATGATGTCTCAGAAATAGATTTTATTATCACAAATGAGGAGACATCAATGCACTAATCAATCTATTTTTTCTACAAGTTAATAATGGTGAATAAAGTTCTTAAATAAGTAGCCAGTATTCTATATTCCTCCTAACCCATTTCTTGGTGGACTTAGGTGGCGACCTAACAATTACCAGGGGATCCTGCACGATAATCGGTGATTAAATCTCAACCCCTAATGACTATCTACTTAGGCAAGCCCTTACGGATCACTACCACACACTAGACGCTTATGTGATGTTTCAGTAATTAGACACCCCTTCCGGGTGACCATCTAACTACTATTAAGGCAATCCTAACGTGATCAAGATTAAGATAGGCAATAAATCCGAGCACATCAAACAAATATATGTTTGAGAAGCTAAAATCAATTTAAAAAGGTTTTCCCAAACAAACTTAGATAGAAGAAAATAGAATTCAAAGATTATACATATGCAAAACCCAAGCTATGGGAAAATTAGTTAATGCTAACAAAAAATAAACTAAAATAAAGATACATACTGTCAACTTTCTTCTCTTGAATGACTTCTGTGATGAATAAAATTAAGGAGAGTCAGGGACATTTTTACAATGATAAGAGGGTGTATTTATAGGTGTTAGGAAGACCCTATGTTTAAATTGGTGATTAAAAGGTAAGTACTTTGAGTCCAAGTCCAACTCAAATTCGTTTCCTAAAATATAGGAGAGGGGATAAACACTACTGTCTTGTTGGGTCGTATCTCCTTCATTATTTGTCCGATTTTTGCCTACTTTATACTGAACGACTGCAGCAAAAAGATCTACGTTTTCTCTTTTGATTGATCATCCAAATACCATATATTTACTTGTCAGCTTTTCCTTTCCTAATTTATCTCTACTTCCTTTTATCCCTTGATTCCTTGCCTATATTTTTTCCTTATCAGTTTAGAATTAATTTGGCATCTAATTATATTCCATATATCATTAAATCTTCACATTAACACACAAATTAAACCAAAAACACTTTAAAAATAATAAATCATCAAATCAAGACAAGAAATAAGAAATTATCGAAATATGAATACAAATCTAAATTAATTAATAATAAACACCTAAAATGATGTATCCAACCTAGATCATTACATCACAAATAGGGAGACATCATGTTCCCTCTTGGAAGTCTATGATGCTTTTGACTCGTGGCCAAAAACGTCCTTCCAAGTATGATTGGAAACTGTTTATCTACATAATACTCAAGAATAACAAAGTCACTAAGGATGGTTATGTTACCTGGCTGCTTGGACATGAACTCAACTGTTCCCCATGTCTTTGATATCGAGCTATATGCGAATTGTAGCTTCACGGGAGCTTTCCATGCCTTCTTGATGCCAAGCTTATCGAACACGGACTTGGGCATAAAATTCACACTTGAACCCACATCACATGGCTTTCACTTTGAGCTTACCACCAATTTGAATGGGAAGTTTGAAGCTTCCCTAATCTTGAATCTTAAGTGGTAGCTCGTTATCTATTATTCTCGAGACTCTTTCAGTATGAGTCATAGTTCTTGCTCTGGCTTGTACACCCGCGTCTTTTTGTGGATTAACCTTCGTGAATACCTGCTGCGGTGTAAGCCCTTTATCTACTATCTCAAGCATCTGGGTGTTGATATTTCTTCATTATATGCCTCTACAAATTCTTTAATTTTAATGTCACCCTTTTGATGTATCATAGGAGTGGATGATGACATTGATGAACTACTTGGTTGCGAGTCCACCTTTTCTTCTTCTCTTTCTTGCATAGGAGGTGCAACCTCCTTTTCTTTCTTCTCACTTGAGGCTTCTTCTTTTTTCTTTATAGCTCTGCTAGCTTGTAACTCTATTATTGTTCTGGTCTCTTCTTGCATGTCCTTGAGGAGAAGTACGAAGCCAGCTTCTTCCTGGCTAGGCTCGGTTGGTTCTTCTTCATCTTCTAGAACTTCCACGGTAATTTCTACAGCTAGTGGTGAACCCTCTTTCTTTTCTGTTTCAAGGCAGATTGCCTTACATGCTTCGAACCCAACAGTGTTGTCACCATTGTCTATTGCCTTTACTTTGTTTGTTCCTAAGGCTAATTGTGGAGCTTTTACCTTCGCTATATGAGAGACTTGCGTTTGTAAGACATACTTTCATAGTATTTTGTATCCCAGTCATAAAGTCTTCCATTTTTTTCTCTGACCCAGCTTCTTCCTGAGGATGATGTGGCAAGGGTTTCTAAGCTAGATTAACAGCATAAGCATCATAGGTTGGTTGCGATGGAGGGAATAGTTTGTTATAATTTTGGTTCCCTTGATAGGGACCTTATAATCTTTGCTGGTAAGTGGTTTTCTGGGGACGTGGTTGATATATGTTATTTGGATTTGCGGCCCCATGAGGATTAGAATACTGCATACCTAGATGATTACGATTACCATATTGGTAATTTCCAATGCTTTGATATAAAGTACACAGATTTTGGATTTCCTTCACACTCTTCCCATTCAGGACTATTCACCTCGCGACACAGACAACCTTGTGCCTCGCGCACTACATTTATTCCAGCATTATTCCTTTGAAAATGCTTCTCCATCTGGATTGATACCTGCTTAATCTGATTCTCTAGTGTTGAGAGTTTAGCTCTAACAGCAGATTTTGTACCTAATCGAAGCGTGCCTTTGGTATTTGTAATAGGAGCTCGTGATAGAGGCCAACTCCTTTCTGTTTCAATTATTCGCTCGATACCTTCTGCAGCTTCTACGGAATCCATGGACACAAATGCTCCTATTTCAAGATTATCTACCTTCAGTCTACATTCTGCATCAATACCTTAATATAACATTGCTAACTGTAAAGCTGCGGTATAACCATGAAGTGGACATCTTGATAATTTATGTTGAAACCTTGTCCATGTCTCTCCGACATTTTCATCATTCTCATGGAAAAAACTTGAAGGCTCTATCTGATATTTTAATCTCATGCTCTTTGGATAAAAGCGGTTAAAGAATGCAACTTGTAGCTCATCCCAAGTAGTAAGTCTATCTGGTGCTTGTATTTTGAACCATTCACCAACTCCTCCGGTTAAAAAAACGGAAACATGAATTGATACAGTTGCTCGCGTGTGATGCCCTGAGTAATATAGGCATCACAAATGTGCATAAATTTCTGAATTGCTCTTACCAGATCTTGTGTTGCTGCACCACTGTAGTGTCTATAGCTTGCAAACTGACTAAGCATACCCTGATCGGGCTTGAATTTCGTGGCTTGGATAACTAGAGGGCGAATCCCTAATGGTTGAACTCAAAAAGGTGCTCCCAAACCTGGGAGATCTTGTTCGGGACAATGATTACTCTGGGGAACCGCTCCGTTTGGTGCTACTAGTTGGGAGATAGAAATTTGTTGATTAAGATTGTCCCACCAGGTGGATTTAAATCACCTACAAAAGACATGGCTTTCTTCTTCTCGTCTCTCAAGCGTTTTCTATAAGCTCTTATTATATCCTCGGGGTTTGAGTACACACACCAAAACCTAAAGAACTTGAAAGAGACAAAAACAAAAAGAAAGCGTAAAACTGAAAACAACTAAAAACTACAACACTAAAAACTAAACACAATAACTAACGAGGAAAATCCCCACTACTACACTAAAAACAAAACACAATAACTAACAAGGAAAATCCCCGCCGGCGGCGCCAAAAACTTGGTGTTGGCTAGGCTGTGATAAAATAACGATATAATTAAAAGAACTAACACCCTAAACCAGCACGGAAACTCACTGCAAGTATCACAGATCGTTTGCAAGTTTAGTTGATAAGTAGAATTTGTTCGTAGGGATTAAGCATGTTAGCTTATAATCGTGTTTAGAGAAGAAAGAAAAGTAGAGATTAATTGATAAAAATAAAAGAGAAATAAAGAGAGAAATAATTGAGAGAATAATACTTAAAGTTCTGAAGCATATAAATAAAGTTAGATAGAATGGAGATGAGAAGTATAGCTTAGGTTTGCTAGTATGCACTTATCCTTCTAAATAATTTAAGTTATAAGGGTGATTAAATCTCTTAGATAAAGTAGTCAGGATTATATATTCCTCCTAACCCCCTTCCGGGTAGACTTAGGTGGCAACCTAAAAAAAACCAGGGGACTTAGGTAAGTGGACCCTATGCAATGATCGGTGGTTAATCTCAAACCCTAGTGACTATCTAGTTAGGCAAGCCCGTAAGGATCACTACCACACACTAGACGTTTATGTGGTGTTTTAATAGTTGAACACCCCTTGTGGGTGACTATCCAACTACTATTAATGGGGTAGTCTATACTCGTGCACTAGCAAGAACAACAGTCAATATATCGCATATAAAACAAATATATGAAAAGATAAGAAACTTAATATATTTAAAGGTTAATCCCAAATTAAATAAAATAAAGGAATAGAATTCAAAGATTATACATATGAAAATCCTAAGCTATGGGAGAATTAGTTCATACTAGAAAGAAATAAACTAAAAGAAATATACATATTGTCAACTTACTTCTCCATATGTTGCAACTTGATACTATGGACTCATATGTCCAAAAAAAAGATGCTATGGACTAATAATTATGAATGGACATGTTTACAATGATAAGTAAGTTTATATAGGTGTTAGATAACCCTAGGTCAAAATCTTGGAGTGCAAGGCAAGTTATTGGAGTCATTTTCCAATTCAAATCTGTTTCCTAAAATATGGGACAAGATAAACATTGCTTCAATTATTTGGTCATATCTCCTTAGTTACTTGGTCAGATTTAGTGTGCGACCTATCAAAACAACCGTAATTCAAATATTTTTCTGTTAGTAAAATATCTCATCCAAATTCGTATTGAATTTTCTGCAATATTCAAAATACTAGATGACTTTTTAGCATGGCAGATTTACTCGACAGTTTTTCTGTTTCTAATTCAACTTTGTTTTCTTTTTATCTTGAATTCCATATTATTTTATACTTTAATTTTACCTCTTCAATGTTTGACTTCAAGTGTTTATGACAAAAAAATCCAACAGTTTTTCAATTTTCAATTAAAATTACGAGTCAAACAAATATTATTAATAATTCTTTAAAACAATTTTGTTTCTAATACTATTCCAATTTTTCAAACCTTATTCTAATTTTATATCAAAAACTCCCTTATTCAATTGATTTTTTAAATTATTCAATTTTTTATTTTGTAATCTTGTTAAGATATATAAAAAATGTAACATGTTAATATAAAAATTAAATTTTTCATATAAAATAATCAAACAAGATTAAAAAATATAAAAATTGTCCTATGGTTTAATTTTTTTTTCAATTGATTCAGTTTTAATTTTTCTAAGAAATATTTTTAATTAATAATGAAAATATTTATATACATAGTATAAAAAATACAACACTAATAAGTTTTTTTTTATGAAACTCAAATATAAACAAAATATAAATACAATGTATTTAATTAAACGAAAAAAATATAATAAAATGTTTAGGATAGTTTAGGCAAAGTCCAGCCATTTGGGATGCTATTAAGGCTACAATTAATAATTATAAATTAGCTAGAATTTGGCAGTCCCTTAACTTAGCCTAACTTCTCGTTTATACATTAGAAAAAGATTCTTGTAGGGATGATTTTTTTTTTTATATACGGGTGTCCGAGTCAGTTTTTGAGCACCACGACTATTTCCGTAGGAAATATACAAGATTCCTCATGCATATTCCCACTTAATCAGAACTAGGTTACCCATGTTTAGAAAGGAGATTTGAACCCTGTATCTCTTATTTTACCCCCTTTAAGGGCTCGTAGGGATAATCTTGTTTAGGGGAATGGATAATCATGTTTAGAGGTAAGGCGAATTTTAGATTTGGGGACCATTTTCTTTTTGGATAATTTTAGGATTGGAGAATGGATTTTTAACTTGGGGAAAAATTTAGATTCGAAGGGTGGTGAAAGTTTATCTTATTAAGGATTTTTTTGCTAAAAAAGACAATTTTTTTGGAATCATATTAGGTTTGGGTTTGGGTGTTGATTTTTTCGCATGGGCGAATTTTAGATTGGAAGTGACAAAAGTCTATTTTATTCCATACTTTTTGGTAAAAACAAAAAAGACTGTTAATTTATCACTGCATTTCAGAAAACGGGGAACAACCGTCTCCTAGCTTCAGGACCTCCCTTGATCTTATTTGAGATCTTTTTTAAAAAATTTAACCGTGTTGAAGGCTATAAAATTTACATCAGGTAAATTTTACTAGGACAAAAATAGCCAAATTATTGAAACTTTTTACTTACATACAATGTTTTTTTTATGTTAAAAACGCTTATATTGAAACATACATACTAGTTTCGGGGCAGGCTCAAAGCCATTCTTTCCTTTATTTTGTTCGAATACAAAGTTTACTTCCTATATGTCTATTATCCTATAACTAACCTTGCGAAACTAGGTCCCATAAAAGTGGAAGTTAACCGAGATTTTTCCGATACCCTATGTCTAAGTCTTTTTGCAATCTTTTTTGCACGGCTGTTAAGATGCCTTGGTAAATGTTCAAAACTGATCAGCCTATAAGAACTCGCCAACTTGTTAATTTTCTTAAGAATCGCTAAAAATAGTACAAGTTGTTGTTGAAATTTGTTTAATGCGTATGACTGCAAGGTTGTCGGAGAAGATGGTCTTCTCTTTATGTCATATTGTTTACACTTTACTGTAAATACCTTTCTAATTTGAGATGATCAATTCTATAACATGTTGACTTGTCAACTGTACAATCCCAAGTTCGGTTGGTTCTATCGGGTTAGTAAAGGAAGCATCACATATAAATGATATATTTATTTGTAAAAGACGGTGTTTCTCGTTATCTTCAACATTTTTATCAGTGTTGTGTTGTATTGTACTATCTTGATTAAACCATTCTGAGCCAAACCACTTTGTCATGTAAGTATTCTTATCTAGATAACATCATCTACTTCTAAGTGATTGTTATCATGTAGACTTCTATTTTTTTGTCTTCCATAAATTCCATAGCATTAATCAGACATATGTTGTAATGATATTTTTGGACCATCCTCCGGTTTGATAACTGGTGAGGCCCGAGGGTGATAAAATAACGATAATTAAAGCACACACCTTGGAAAGAACCACGAGAAACTCTCTACAAGTTCATGAATAGTTCACAAGTAATAGTTAAATAAGTAAATGTTTGTTCTCAGAGATTTATTGGTTAGCTCAAACTCTTGTTCAAAAATAAGCGTAGATGAGATTATTTGTCTAAATTAAAAATAAACATACAAGGAATATTTTTTTGGTTTAATTAGTAAGATCTAAATGCAACAAATATTGAAATAAGAATGCAAATAAAATATAAATATGAAGAATGGAGATAAGATATAACTTATGTTTGCTAGTATGCACCTATCTTACCAAGTCGTTAATCTAATTAGGGCAAATTGAACATATAAAAGTAGTCGGAATTCTATAATCCTCCTAACCCCGTCAGGGTAGCTGATGTCTCTCTTTTTGTGATGGATTAATCCACTCACGATACACTATCTTGAGAGTTTATGAGCCTAGGTGACGAAAGTCAATTTGGATTTAAGATGAAGAAGTTATGACATTTGCTTCCACCGTGACTTTAACTAGTCCAAGTTGGACCCTTCTAAACCTAATTAAGCAAGCCAAAGGGGGCCCAAACTTTTTTTAGCTAATACTTAAGTCATTTAGAAGATCCTAATTAAATCACGCTTCACATTTTATCATATTTTTCAAGAGAAGCAAGAGCAGAAGAGGAGAGGAGAAGAAGAGAAGGGTTTTTCCACAAAACCCAACTATTCTTCCCTACCCATCCATAATTCCACCTTGTCATTAAGAGTAACTTTTATTTTCATTCTTATTTTGAACATGGTTCTTCCATTAGTTTTTATTATTTGTATTTATTTTAGTATGAACTAAACCCTCATTGCTTGAAGTTTGTTTATGTATGAACCTATGTTTAGCTATATAATGTTTTATTGAACTTAGATGAATTTTTAATTGAGATTAGTGTTTATTTTATTCCATTGACTACACGTTTGCTACAAAACTACCTATGTTCTATCAAAATAGTGGGTAGCCCTTGTTGTTAAGCTAACACCCGACGGAGGGGGTTTAATTACGGACATAGCATATAGACGTTTAATATGAGGAAGTGAACCAGAAGGTCTTGCCTAGCTAGATAGTCATAAGGGTTAGAACCTCAATCATCTAAAAACATTTTAGGGTCACTCACGAGGGGTATCTAGTGGAGTAAGACTGTTTTCTAAGCAACCCAAAGGAAATTAGAGAGACTTTTTAATCCCGAACAATGTGAATTCACCAACTGACCCTTATCAATTAAACCATTAAATCAGTGGCATAAGAGACTACTAGCAAAACTTCAAGCAACTCTCTCATCCTCAATTCCATCTTTTAATTTGTTGTTTATTTAATTTAATTTTATTTTATTTTAGTTTATAATATTGTCTCGTTAATTGTTTTAGTCTTCAAATACTGAAAACCAAATATATATTTGCTTGTGTACTTTATTGCCATTTCATTTCCTATTACAAACTCTACATTTCACACTATTAGAACACATTTATCTACAGTGACACTCTCTGTGGAGACGATAATACCTAGTACTTATCTTTATTACTTGTCAATAACCCGCACGGTTGCAGGAAGTGGCTTCTAGGGTGTTGATGTATTTCATCACACTCTAGGACGCTACAGTAGCTTAGAAGTCACCCTCAACACTACCATGGGACTTGGGTTAGGGGACCCTGTGCAATGATCAATGGTGAAATCTTACCTTAATGACAATCTATTTAGGCAAGCCCGTCAGGATCACTACCACACACTAGACAATTATGTGTCGTTTTAAGCAATTGAACCCGTCGTCAGGGTGATAATCCTAATTACTATGCAGTACTAAGCTTTGCCAGAGCTAGGGTTGGAATAAACCACAAGCACATAATACATTAGTATGAAATAAAACTACTCAACTCAATTAAATTCAATCCCAAATAAAATAGAATAACAACATAGAATTCAAGGATTATACATATTGCAAACCTAAGCTATGGGAAAATTAGTTCATAATAAAATAAATAAAACTAAAGAAAAGTGATTAGAAATATAGGTAAGCTAATATTCTAATACAATTTACCTGAGTGCTAGTGATGGAAGGATGAATAAGTGGTGTTGTGATACTCCAACTTCTACTGTCTTCCTCCCCTGTCAACGTGCTCTCTCTCTCTCTCTTTCTCTCTCTCTCTCTCTCTCTCTCTCTCTCTCTCTCTCTCTCTCTCTCTCTCTCTCTCTCTCTCTCTCTCTCTAATGAAATGCTAAATAAAACAAAGACAAGGTCATGTTTATAATGTCAAGTATTAAGATATATTGGTGATTGGACAAAATATAGGTGATTGTCTAGGTTTAAGTGACCTAGTCCAACTCAACGTTTTCCTTTAAGAGTGGACTGGTTAGAGTCATGCTAGCTGCAAAGTTCACAAGCTCTAAATCACAAACTGTCAGTGACCATGCATTCCTAACTAGCAGTCCTATCTGGAGATAAAGAGATCCTCCAAAGTTTTTTTCAGTCTCACATAGTATAAAAAACAATTCACTTTCTAAATTTGGCCGACAACTCTTGCACTTTCTAAAAACAGATTCTTTATCCTTTAACTCTTGGGTTTCTGTTTAATCTACTTTCCTCGACTTCTTATCTATTATTTGGTATCTGATTTCATCCTTTTACCCAAGAGATTCACACTTAACACACAAATTACACATAAAATTCTCTAAAAGCGACCCATCTCCAAAACTTGACAAGTAACGAGAATATATCAAATAATAGGGGAAATACCTATCTAAACACATAATGCACATAAATGATGTCTCATTACTAGATTATTCTGTCAAAAATATGAAGACATCAAGATCTCAACTCAAAGTTGTGTCCTCCTTATACAATAAGAAATAAGAACAATAAGAAAGTCTCTAAAATAAATTAGCTAAGTCAAATAAGAATAAAGGGAAGAAGAATAAAGAATGTAAGCAATAATCCTTTAAAAACTACCTAATATGTTTCATGTAATAATATTTACAAACTAAATCATATATATACACTAATCATACAAACAATCAACACGGTTTAAGTTCAAGATTAGATTAGCTTTGCAATTCACGAAGGTTAGGTCTTTCTCTTAGTTTGATATAGAGGCTATAGAGTGTTCATCGATCCTTACAAAGTATCAAATGGTACATCTAACTACTCTTTATTGGTTCAATCGCTTGTAGATCACATGGCTAAGAATCATAAGGTCTTTAAGGTTGCAACGTCGGCTTAGGGATGATATGATCGTATATTTGGATAATGTAGAGTGAGGCATTGGCTTTCTCCTCACTTAATAACCAAACTCGCTGGTCGCGAATGTCCTCAAAGGAATTTACTTTCCTAATAATAATATGGGGAATTCAAAACTTAAACAGAAACACTTATGGAGCTGGGCAAGCATCTTCAAAGGTCTTCAATTTTTGAAAGAGGAATGCATCTGGAAAATTGGAAATGGTCTCACGACTAACATTCGAGAACATTTCTCGATTGAATAGGGAGTCAAATTGGACAAACAAGTGGGATGTAAATTAAACGAAGTTGCCGAGTGTTTCAACAACAACATGACTGGTTGGGATTTCAATGTTCTCAAAATATTCTGTACGCCTAGAGATATTGTCGAGATCACTGAAATTCCGGTTGTGCAACTTGAGAAGAAAGACAAAATCATATGGCTGAGCACAAAAGATGGAAACTATTTGACAAAATTGGGTTATCGTTGTCTCGTTCAGAAAGAACTCAAAAGAGATAGCCAATCATCTGTGGCAGATGAGAATAATGACATCAAAATTTGAAATTCAGTTTGGCATTCCAACGTCCCCTCAAAAATCAAAAAGAATTATTTGGAAATTTTACAACAATGCCATTCCAACGAAGGAAAGTTTAAAGAAGAGCTATGTTGTAGATCTCGGTTCCGCGGCCTAGGCGGTCGACTGGGGCCTAGCGCCTAGGACGGACTACGCGGGGCCTAGGCGGAATTACGCGGTTTTGAATCCTGCTGTGTAATTTTATATATTTAGTAATACGCGTGTATAATTATGATAATTTTATCTATTTAAGTCATAAAATTCATCTAACACCACTATATTGAATATGAAAAATACTAAAATTAGAGTTATAATATCAATTCAAGAATTTCCGAGAGTAAAATAAATTTAATGGAGGGCCTAGGCGGCAAGTTTTTACCATTAATCGGTGCCTAGGCGGGCTAGGCGCCTCTTCCACGGCGACTAAGGCGTTGGGCAAAAAATGCCTAGCATTTTTACTAGGCGTAAGCGGTTGAGGGGGGAGTTGACGCCTAGACGGCGCCTAGGCGCGCCTAGGCGGCGATATCTACAGCATAGAAGAAGAGTATATGTGTTAAAACTGATATTTGTGAATGGTCCAAAAGTGAAACTAAACCATTCGAACATAATTTCATTTAATGCCCTCTCGGCATGGATGTTTGGTCTAATTCACAACTCCAATGTATATTTGATCGTAACTTTAATGTCAAGATAGATGATTTGATAATCAAGACGGTGGAGAGCTACACGAAAAATGGATGGCATAAGAGCTTGTTACCGCAATTATTTTTTGCACCGTGTGAAACATATGGAGGGTAAGAATAAAAGGACTCTTTGAAACCAAATATAGAATATTTGGGAGATTAATGACAAAACAAAATCACTTGTTAAAGAAATTTTTGGTGCAAATCTTGAAATGGATAGAATTGAGTTAATTGGCCACAACCAGTCCTGTGACGAGGCCGAGGACAATAAGACAATTCTTCAAAACGAAGCTGAAATAATATGGCATAATGATGCCTCTTTCACAAAGAATTGGGAACCATCAAGCACAGATTCTATAGCAGACAATAAGTAAGGAGAAATCAAACATAGGATTACAAAGCGCTGCAAAATCAACTGTATTGCGGAATGATAATTTTGGGTCATTCTCTTGGCCATGAGATCTGCATCAGATCTTAATTTCAGAGTTGCTCTTTCTACTTTGATAACCTTGAAATTGTTCAAGGCATTCACAACAAAAAGGGAATTATTTGGAGTGTCCAACCGATGACTGTTGAATTCTAGAGATGGATGAAAAATTCCCACATTGAAGGTGTTTCATGTCAAAGGAGAACTCAATAGAGTGGCCGACATTCTGGCCAAATGCGTTAGACAAAATATCGACTTATCTGAATAGACCGATGATTCTGTATTTGACTTTTTCGTTTTTTTTCCAACCTTTGTAGGAAAAAAATAGTAGGGTAACCTTTATATTATTTTTCTTTCTCAATGACAAAAACAAATTTTTTTACAAAACATTTATAGATTTTCAAAAGTACTTTAGACTCTAAAAAAATACTTTTAAGAGAAATACCAAATAAAGTTTTTTCTTTTTTAAATTAATATCTAAAGTGATTTTAAATTTAATAAATATTTTGACAATTATTTTATAAAAAAATCTATTCTTTTTTACTGTAAATAAAAACTTCCAAACTTACTCTTAATATAATTGGCTTGAGTCTTATTTTTTGTTCCAAATAATATAAGATTTGAACCAAATAAAAATAAAAATAAAATAAATATATATTAAAAAAATTGACTATAAAATATAAAATCTATTAAAATCCTATAGATTGTATTATATACTTCAAAGAAAAAAATCATTGTGCTCTCCTTTTTTACCCCCCTCTAATGGTTGTGTGCTTGGACGTGATTTTTATCTATTCTTGTGAATAAGTCATACTAGGATTGTTGGTAAACTAAATTAAATCCTTTTTTTTTTTTGGACCACTTTACGCGTACTACGACTATTCTCATAGGAAATATACACGTCTTCTCATGTATACTTCCATTTAATCAGAACAAGTTACCCATGTTCAGGGAGGGGACTCGAACCTTGCATCTTTTGCTTACCCCCTTTAAAGGCTCAAGAAATAACAAGGCTGAGGGGATTCGAAACCTGTATCTCTTAGATGAGAGACGGGTATCCTGACCATTGAACTAATCACAATGGTTAACTAAATTAAATCCTTGGATATGCATGTCGATGCAAGGTGTGATGATTAAAAAAGAAGAAAGTTGACAAAAGTGGAAAATAGACACGCTGTCAATCAATGCAAGATCGACCGATAAGAGTAGGACACGTAGGATAAGAACGTGAAACGATGTCCTTGTAGAACCCAAAAGTGTCGGCTGGAATAGACCAATTAACGAAAAGGTCGGTGTCAGGACGCACCGAAAGTTGCCACATGGCGGAAGAGTATGGGAGTCGTGATATTTCGAGATTCCCAACTTGGGTAAGAGTAGAAACGTATTCTCTATGTCGATGTGTTATGGGTCCCGCAATTGGGTCAGCTAGTTGCGTTGGACATTGAATATATTCATGATAATGTTTCCTACTATTCTTTCATTGTGGTTTAGGTACCGCTACAATCACGTGACTTGTACTCATTAGTCTTTTTCATTTTGCTTTCTTGTAGTAATATTTAAATAATATACTTCATGATCATTTTTATTTTGTATATCTTTTGGTTATATAAAAATTAATTTTTTTAATACCTTTACTCTTTATAGAATTATTATTAACTAATGTATGTGAGATTATTTTATTATTATATTTTTCATTATTTAATTAAAGATAATATTGTAAAATGTAGAAAAATATGTCTTGCTATTGGAAAAAAACAAGTAATATCGGATACTCTTTTTAAAAAGTTGGACAAATAAACTAAACAGAGAAAGTAATATTAGTTGAACACAGTTATAACAGGAAATAAAACATTTGGGCTTGTCTTTTTTCTTTTGGCACAAAAAATACGACCACGGAGATTGTTAAGTGTGTTAGTCTATCCCTAATCCAAATAGGTGCTTCAAACGCCCTTCGACCTTTCGTCTAGCTTGTATAGTAATGCGGTCTGCCTGGTCATTGAAATGTCTAGGGAGGTGGTGGAAAGAAACGTCGTCCATATCCTCCGCCCGCTCCACTATTCTCTTCAAAATTTGTTGGACAAATCAAGATACTACTGACAGTGACTTAATACCTTACATTACATCAAACATTTCAATTAAAAACTCTTTTTAAACTCTGTCGAATCAATCGTATGAATCCACTGCTTCCAACTTTGCCCTTGTTTCACCATATGTAGCAGATGATCTGAAGCACGTCCTTTCTGTAACGTGGGCTTATATCCCAAGTGGGGGTGATAAGGTGATGAGACATTGGGTCGGTGCTTGTTAAGTCCAATATTGTCTGATGGGTTTGGCCCAAATGAATTATCACTTTTAAAAAAGATTTGGAAAAAAAGCCAAACTGAGAATTTTTCTAAAAGATCACATTATAAATAAGGGTTTTCGTTGAGAAAAACCATTGACGAAATATGATATAAATCCAATACTCTTTACATTTAGATTAAAAAATGCTCCCAACCTCTTTTGAATTTTAAAACCCTTATCCTTCTTTCATTACCGTTGTCGACCTCCCCTTTCCTCCTTTCTTTTGGTTGATGGTGGCGGCTCCGATCTCCTCCTTCTAATATGTTTCCTTTTCTTTTCTATTATCCTTTTTTAGTTCTGTAGTTTCTCTCATTTTCTCATTTTCATTTTCTAAATCTCCTTCTGACTTATCTACTACCCTTGTTCTGTTTCATCGACACACATTCCTCGAAGTAGTGGCTACGTAGTGAAAAAATGAACATGGCGAAGCGTGTCGAGAAGACAGTGGACTTTGTGGGCCTAGAACGTTATGGGCATCGAAGGCCCAATTCACCCATTTGCATTGTTCTGTGTAGTCGAAACCAAGAAGCTGACTTCCCGTCTCCTCCGTTTTGTTGTGGAGTCAGGTCCTTCCCACCAGAGCGGTTCTTAAACTTCAGCACTGTTCTCAAGGCTCCACTGACTGGAACACTTTTTGCCAGACATTGTTTATACAAAGAAGAACGGCAGTGACTCGTGGAACAGATCTTGAGATCAGAAAAGATGTCATTTGTTTTACATGTAATGGTTGATGATTTCTTTCTTTGGTTTCTTTGTTCTCTTGTGTTGGTTTGGTGGGCGATATTGGTTTTTTCGACCATGGTGGATGTTTTGATTGGTAGGCATGTGACAGACTTGGTGGGTTTGCGTGTGTGGTTAGGTTTCTCTGGCCTTGCCTTTTGTTATCCCTCTCTAAGGGCTTGTGATTATGCACTTTGGGTTAAAGTAACTAGTTTAGTGCATCTCGACTCTTGGAGTTTCAGGTGTTTGTCGTCCACTTGTCACTTTTTCATTTCTAGACCTATTTGTTCGGTGAGTTTGGCCTATTCTTGGGAAGAGTGGCAAAAGGGGTGGTTCTTTTTTCATTTTCTAGTATTTGTGTTGTTTCTCCGGTTTTTGTAGATTCCCTACAATCGCGGGTGATAATTCATTTGTAGCCACATTAAATCATTCAGGCGAATCTGGTATTAGAAGTATTGGGTGTTTGTTGCTCAGTCGGAGTTTCTTGTGCTTAGAATTTCTTGTTTACTCTGGCTTGCGATTGTATGGTTTGACTAGAGAAGCGGTTTGTGTGCTTTTTGTTATGGTGTTTGTTTACTCATTCGACTCTTGAGTCTCGGTTTACGTTATTATCACTTGTGCTAGTGATACATCCTTGATCAGAGGGCTATCAAGATCTTCGTTAATGCAACTATTGCCTCGGCCATCTACTTGTTTATCACTTTGGTCATTGAAATGGTAGTCGATTTTCTCCTCATTGTTTCGAGGTTTGAGTTTATCCTTCTTAATGATCACGTTTGTTTGACCCTTAGTGGTCCCCAGCCCGATACTTCGGTGGTACCTTCGTTATTAGTTCAATTTCGGAAGGAGTTGTTATTTGAGTTTGCCTCGTCTTATTTTTTGTCCTAGTCGTTTATCTTTTATTATGGTTTTTTATTTGTTCTTTTTTAAGTTTGGTTGGTTTTTTTCAATCAAAGAGTTTGGTTAGTCAAACTGTGGTTCTTTATAACTTTTTCTTTTAATATAAGTTATTAGATTGATGTAAAAATAATTTTATTCCGCCACCAAATGTTTAAGAAACTAAAATATAATTACTTGACGTCTTTCTTTTTTTGTCAGGATTTTTTTTTGTTCGAATCTTTGTCAGGAATTTTTTTTAGTCGTATTTTTTTTTAGTTGAAACCCGTCAAAATGTAACATTTCATGACTCAAAAAATGAAACAAAAGTGTCAGACAAGAAAATGACACTTTGAAACCTGGAAAATTATTCGGTACATTAAAAGTTTTTTTATTAGTTCGATTTTTATGAAAAAATATTATGATGTGATTGATTTTATTAAAAGATATACCTATGATGTGACCGATTTTATGAAAAGATATACCTATACTTTATTGATGTGACATATCTTTAGATAAACCTATGTAATTTAAATTATGGAGTCAGTAAAGGTAAAGTAATCTATTATTTAAATTTGTTAAAAATAATAATCTATTATTTAAATTTGTTAAAAATAATAATCTATTATTTAAATTTGTTAAAAATAATAATATATTATTTAAAAAAATAAAGAAAAACCTAATTTTTTGTGTAAAATTCTTGCAAGTTGGATTTTTAGAAAAAAGTCAAAACAAGGTGAAGGTAGGATAAAGTATGTCGGTCAAAAGATCGATAGACGGTTTAGTGGTTAAACTACTCCGTAGAGACCAACATATTTTGGGATCAATCTCATTGGAGTTAAATTGATTAAGAATCCAAAGTGACTCTCATATATATTAAAAAAAATAGGTCGGATAAAACTCAATTAATATGTCGTTGTTGTTTTAAAGTTAAAAAAATATCATAATTAAAAAACTTGTCAAACATTATCGATGAATTTTACAAATTACAGACATGAAGGAAATTGAAAGAAAATACAAATATCAATGTTAAATCTTTAAAATTTTCGAAATCCTGATAAACAATACAAATACAAATTTATCTATTATATGATTTGAGTTGAAATCTTTTTTTTCTTGGACCAAAATTTAAGTTAAGATCGAATTATACAAAATTATAAAATAGTTGTACAATTACAAATTTGAAATAATATCTAACAAATTTATTACAACTTCTTCTCGAAGTATCAACGTCATGAAGTGGACAAGAATAAGGTATCCTACCATTACCATTAAAGTAAAAACTTAATACAACCTTCTTTGATATGTTTGAAAAATCTAAAAAGAATACCTTATTATTTTTATCTAAAATTATTGCAAAAACATAGAAAAGGATCGGGTCAAAGATAGGGCTATATATAAAAAGGGGGATTCTCACACCTAGGTCAGATGTAAACTCGACCTTTAGCCTTTTCTTTTGGTTGATACTCTAGACTACTGATGTTTTTTGGCTCAACCTCATCCAGTCCTAAGTTTTAAGAAGTGCATATACGTCTCTGTTGAGCCCTACATACTCGCTTCCGCCGTCTAGCACTTTTTGCTATGGTATCAGTTTGCATGTTCATGCGTCTAGGAATGTGATAAAAATACACGAGACTGTACATTTTTGCTAATTCCATAATACTCCATAACACTGGTTGAACTGACCATCTAGCTAGTAACGCAGCTAACTACCTTGAATAACGTCGAGATTATCAGAGAAAATAATTTTCTCGATATCATCAAACTGCTCGCATAGTTATGTTGATGCTAGAATCGCCCGAGCCGAGCCCTCGGTAGCTGATGAATAGAACATCAAGTGTGAATTTGAAATCCGAACACAATTCGATCTATGAATTTCCACGATCCTAATCCATGATGGGTCACAGGAGTTAGAAAATGAAGCATCGTGTACAAACGAAACAATTCCAAATCCTTTCAACTCTGGCCCATCCTGGCATACCAATAGTCCACGTCCTGAATCCAACAACGTTGTGCTGCACTGGGATTAGAAGAGCACATCCTGGCATACCAATAGCCATCAATTTCTCAGTTGTAAAGACCACTGTTTACACGTCAATGATGATTTTTTTCATGTAATGCCTTCATTTTAGCCTTCCAAATATTCCATACCATGATAGTTATAGACGCTCTCACAACTCTGGCATCCCACCCTCCTTTATCAAAGGACTTGGTGATATCGATGTCCCAATCCCCAAAACTATCAATTATATTATGATCCATCAGAATCTAAAGATCTAAATCTCCCAAATAAGAATGCTAATTGAACAAAATAAAATCAAATGATGTAAATACTCAGTATCATCTGGCACCAATAACAGTTCTTATACTTCACATATTTATGATATTTAGAGTTACAGAATGTTGGAAGCGCGTTTTTATAAAATTTCCAGGCAAAGATACAAACCTTAGTAGGAACACTAGACTTCTAGATTCCATAGTCCGTGTTGAAATTCAAATCCGTTCTTGATATATATGGTGCCCTCTCGAAAACAAGGTTAGAGAGCCTGTATTTCGTAGAATACATCATGTGGTAGAAAATGGAAAAGTAAAATAATCCACTCTATCTCTAGATGTTAAATCATTTAACTTGATAAGTCACAAGGGACGAAAAAGGTCATTCATAATTTTGTGTTCCACGTATCCTTGTTCTCCCTCATGAGTTGGAACACCACTTTCAGTGCGGGGGCTTGGATAAAGTCCATGGGACATCCACCCACCATTGACTCCAGACATTAGTACTCTCGTCATTACCTTTCCAGGATATTCTCCCATGTCCACGATCTTTCTTGCCACAACTTGACATCCATAAAAGACTTTTGTAGGAAAGGAAACACCTTTCAGAAGCCTCACTGCCAAAGAGTCTTGGTTATGCAGAATTTACCATTCTTGGGCAGCCAGTAATGCTGTATTCATACGTTTAAAGTCTTAAAAACCCAACCCCTATCATTTTACTCACGGTCAATTGCTTCCACGCTACTAAAGAGAAAGATTCTTGCACATGCTTTTGGTCTCATTGGTATTGATTCTAAGGTCTTAATTGAAAGTTGTTTCCTTGGGGCCGTACTTTATAATTTCCTTGATTGAGCGTCCCACTTGGGGTTGACCTTTGGAATATGAGATGATTATGATTAGTTTGTGTATAGCTTTGACCACCTGCATAGTGGTTACCTCTATTAGATAGGAAAGGCACAAATTCTGGGTTTCTTTGTCACTCTTCCCAAGTATGATCATTGACTTCACAATTAGAACATCCAACTCGTGTACCACTTTTACCTCTTCTTTCTACTTTGGAATCCTTCTTTCACAACCAACGTCAACTTCTTCACCTGATTGTTCAATTTAGAAAATTTGGAATCCATCGCTTCCAATCTCCACTTATACGATCTATCCACTCCATTGAATACTTACTCGACCCCACGCCTTAGCACCTCACACCCAACTAGTATATTTTTGCACATTCTTGAATCCGAAGGTTTCGCCACTCTATCTAGTACTCCATCACGGAAATATTTCTGATTAAGTGCTAGTACCCACAAAGCCGAATCTCCTTGGAGTATTTTCCAACCTAACTTTGCTAACAAAGCCTTATTATAATCCTTTGCATTACGAAGACCCAAACCACCTCTTTTATACGGCCAACAAAGTTTGTACCAAGCCAACCAATGAATTTTCCTCCCCTCTTCTGACGATCCCCAAATGAAGTCCCTAATGATTCTATCGATTTCCTCACAAACATAAATAGGAAACTTCATAGTTTGCATTAAATACATAGGAATGGCTGATAATACCGATTGTGCCAAGGTAATCCTCCCCGCCATCGAAAGGTTTTGGCCCCTCCAATTAGAAAGTTTGCTCTTCATGTTATTTGTAACTCTACGAAAGAAACCTTGCGGCAACCTTTGCGATCTAATCGGCGTCCCAAGATAAGTCCCCAATGAATCACTAAGCACAAAGCCACTTCTATCTGCAAGCTCGAAAGCCACTTCACTTTCAACATTTCTAGAAAAATAAATGAGTAATTTCTCCTTGCTCATGGTCTGCCCCGCCTCATCACAAGATACTCTAAGTACCTCCTTGATAAGGTCGATTTGACGAGTTCCCGCTTCTGCGAATAACATTAAATAATCTGCAAAAAAACACATGAGATATACCGGGACCTTGACGGTGGAGGCGGATGGGAATCCGTTCACCTTCCTCACAAAGTCCCTGAATTAGAATCGATAACCGTTCCATACAAAGTACAAAGAGATAAGGGGACAGCGGGTCTCCTGCCGTATTCCCCTTTGTGGGGGTGAACTCCTCCAGCTGTTCGCCATTCTACAGGACACGCATTTTATTAGTAGCCATAGCGTTCATAATCACCCGCGTCCAAGTCTTCGGAAAGCCAAAATAATCAATTGTGTCCTCAATGAACCTCCAAATTAGCTTGTCATAAGCCTTCGCTAAATCGATCTTGATAGCCATATAACCCGATTTTGATGTTAACTTTTGCATACGGTGATCTATCTCTTGCACCAATACGATGTTATCGATTGTTGATCTACCCAGAAGAAAGCTGTTCTGATTATACCCAATCCGATCCGCTAGAAGAGGTCGTACCCGATTAACCATCGCTTTCATGATAACTTTGACAGGGACGTTAATAAGGCTAATAGGCCTTAATTCCCCTACTCTAGTAGGTTCCGTAACTTTCGGAATCAGATGAACAAGAGTCCCATTAATATTTTCCGAAATCCTCTCATCACGAATAGCACTCCTAACCATCTTACACATCTCCGGACCTACTATCTCCCAACATTTTTGATAGAAGGATACCACTATACCATCCAGACCCGCTGCCTTATTCGGACTCGACTGGAAGACCGTTGTCCTAATTTCCTCATCTGTAAATTCTTCTTCTAGAAGGCCCCTTTCAAGGACCCCTAACCTGGCGCCGTAAGGTAGTGCGAATGGACCCACAAACTTACTAGCATCCACATACAACTCCACATAGAATCCCCGAACAAACTCACCTAATTCTGTCTCATTTTTTACCCATACTCCATTCGTGTTAACAAGCCTCGAAATCCTCGCCGTCTTTTGTTTCTTTAACGTGGCTAAATGATAATACCTGGTATTCTTATCCCCCGAACGAATCCACTTCTCTTTCGATCTTTCAAACCATAAAAGTTCCTCCTTATCAAGAACACTCAAATATTCACTCCTGAGACGCTTCCCTAATCTAAACAAGTACGGATTATAGGAACGTTGGAGAGAAAATTGAATTCACTTAAGCCTGGCAAGGAGTACTCTTTTATTTTTGTTCAAATCTCCAAACACATCTTTCTTCCAAGTATTAAGATGACTCTTCAAGCTAGCGATTCGATCACCTAATTCTGTATTACTCGAATTCCAACACTTAGTAACCGAATCCTTGAAATCCTTATGGAGGCACCAAGCAGCCTCGAAACGAAACCTCCCAGGTGGTCTTTGAGCTCCTTGACTTAACCCAATCAAAATAGGCGCATGATCAGAATGCCTACGGTCAAGATGCGTTACTCGAACAGATGAGAACAACTCGAGCAACCCTGTATTACCATAAGCTCTATCAAGCCTTCGTAAGATTTTTTGTCCTGTATTCCACGAATCGCACCACGTAAACCTAGGACCTTCAAAATCCAAATCTGTTAAATCGAAATTATCCCTCCACTTTTCGAAATTCTCCATTCTCCGTGTGAAACCCGGCTTTCCTCCTTTTTTATCCTCCTCGGTACCAACTTGATTAAAATCCCCCGCTATAAGCCACGGCTCTCCAATACCACTAAATGCCTGATGTAGCGCCTCCCACAAGGGTTCTCTATCCTTAGCCACTGGTCGCGCGTAAATAGCTGAAAAAAACCAAGTAACACAATTATTTCTCGAAACTTCTATATTAATTACCTGTTTTCCAGCCGATAAAATCCGAACGCCTATTTCTGAATCATCCCATACAAGCCATATGCCACCTTAAAATTCTCCGCCTCAACCTGTATGGAATTAGCTTTCCCCAACCCATTTATTATCTCCTCCGCTTTAGCTCCACTTACTCGCGGCTCGACAATAACCGTAAGCCAAACACGGTGAATCTGAATCATTTCCCGGACCAGTCTTTGAAAATTTGATTGCGCCGCTCTATGGCAATTCCAAACCAAGACATTGAGAGGAAGGTAAATGTCTTCCCAACTCCCGAATAAATTATTACCTGTAGTCATTAAAAAATATTAGTTTTAAAAAAAACCGACTAAGATGATACCTGTTCCGTGATAGTCGCTCCTTCCGGACCAACGCCCATTAAAGCATCTCCGTCCCCGTCTTCGAATTGCGTTTCCGGAACGGTAGTGACTTCGTATTCGCCCGGATCATCACGCTCCAGCTCCTCGCCCTAGCTTCCATTCCCGAAACCCGGAGGAAAGTTACGCTCCTCCAGCCCCTCGGTAGCCGCTGCTGGTCCCCTGGAGAGCGTGACCCAGTTCGCAGGTTCTGAGACATAATTTGCAGTCTCGGTCCCTGCAGTTTCCAGGCATGCTGCCGCTATTTTTTTTTCTTTTTCTAATTCTGCTGCAGGTACCCCACGGACAGGAGCTTCCACCTCAGCAGCTCGGTGCTCACCCGTACCTGTTACCTGCTCCTCCATGTCCTCACCCATTCCTCCATTACGCGAAACTCCCGGATCAACATCACGGATTACCAAACTACCATTGCCACCGCGCACAACCCTTGTTTCTACCGCGATAGCAAGCTCTTTACAATTCGATTTAGCTACTGACTCAGCCCCATTTTGCCCTTTATTACCCTCCTTTGTAGCAGCAAAACTACCACATCAGGAGACGAATTAAGCTCCTTTCGCACCTCAAAATCGGGAATAACTATAATCCTATGACCACCAATAACCCAGCTTTTATTCTTATTTCCTAGTCCACTATTTTTGTTCTTTTTTGAATTAACACCTGCATTAGTAGAAGCTTTATTGTTCCCCACATTTCTAATACTATAGCTCGGTGCAGTTGCCTCACCATCCTCAACAAACAAAGCATTATACCTCGAGCCCAATTCCTTACTAAACACCCCTTTATTGCCATTAGCATTAACCTTGTTCCCATTCTTGTTATTCACTCTATTAGCTCGCTTCACGGTCATCCACTCTCCGTAAGTCGGCTCCACTATAACCTCCTTACTTGGGATAATTTCCTGACCCTCTACGTTCTTCGCTTCACTTGATTCCACATTCACCAAGCTATTCTCGCCTTTGTTACACTTATCTTGTTGGTGCCCAAACTTACCGCATTCGAAACAAACAAGGTGCAATCCCTCATACTCCACAAGACATACCTCGCCCCCAATGTGAATCTTAGGCGTTAACGGTTTGCCCAAATCCAATTCGATGGCCAACCTCGCATAATTCCCTTTCTTCCTACCCTTGGTCAACAGATCAATTCGAATAGTCCTACCAATTTGGTCTCCCATTTTTCGGAGAATACGGGCTGTATAGTTATGCATTCCCACATTCGAGATCCTAACCCAGGCCGTAGTGGTAGTGATGGAATCTGTTTGAGGCCTAAATTCCGGCGACCACTCCCTAACAATTAAATAATGATCAAAGATCATCCAAGGTCCCCCCGCTAGAGCGAATTCACAGTCATCCCTATTAGAAAACTTTACAATAAAGTAACCGAAACCGACATCCACTAAGTCAATCATACCTTTATGAGCCCAAATCTGTTTCAGTTTAGATGAAAGGTACCCGAAGCTAACTCTAGAACCTAAAAGTCTCACCACCACAGTATTATTCCACAAATTAATCCCTTCAAGGATCTCTTCCCTAGTCCTAAGGACTTGTGGAAATTCGCAATTAGGTAAGGGTTCATCATCTTTTATAGCATCTAGTAATTTAGCATCTAACCCATTAATCGTATTCAATTTAGCCTCATCCAAATCAATTATCTCAGGTATAATATTATTATTACCCATAAGAGAAGAATGCCAACCTGAAACCTTTTTAGTCGGATTAAAATTGCTTGATTTCTGTAAACCTTCTACCGGTGTGAAGTTCCTATCACCAATTGGCGCACCCGGCTCCGCTACTGATCTTGCCCTGTTATTGAAACGTTGTTCATTAGCTGCGAGTGGAGGAAAATCCTCCATGCTGCCGCCTGCCTAGGGTTATTCTCCACCATTAAGGTGTCTCGCGCACCACCTCCTTGTGGCGGCGCGGGTGGTTCCAAACCCATCTTATCCGGAGGAGCCTCCGGCGTTGGATTGAAGGGAGAAGCAATTTTTGCTTATAACGACTAGTTTTTCTAGAGAGCTTAGAGAGAGAGAGAGTTTTTATAACATATTTAAAAATAACTTTCCTAACTTTTTTTTACACACAATTCACTTTCTACAAAGTCAAAGCGTCAGAGAAAAAGGCAGAAGCAAGGAAGAAGGAAGAAGCCAAGAGCTGGAGACTTCAACATCTCCAATTCAACAGCCAAATCCAACATCCTAATTAGGTCTTTTGATTTTATTCTCTTTCCGTTGAACATGAATTCCCTTATTTTTATTTCTTTCGTTTTAATTTCAATTATGAGCTAAGTTTTTATTGTACTTGAGAATCGCAACATGGGTTAAACTCACTCTTGAATAATTAGTGTTTTTCCGTTTTGGGATTGAATAATATTAACTCAGCCATTAAAAGAAAACATTAATTAGGAAAGTTTGCGGTGAAACCCTAGCGTGACTCAAGTACTACTTTTTTCTCGTGTCTACCTCATTTACTTGCGTTATTTCCATACTAGTTTAATTAATTTAGCATTTAAATTACTTTTGCATTTTAGTTGTTAATCAAAAACCCCAACAAACATCATATAACTTATTTTTACGCACTTGCAATTATTCCACTATTTGATAACATTAGAGTCAACCTATTCCGTCCCAGAGAACAAACTTGATTATCATATATTACTTGGGACAACTGTACACTTGCAGTTAGTGGTTCCTCTACTTTATCCGCATTATTTATAACACACAAGGACCCACCAACTAATAGAATAACAAGGATAAAAGATGTAAATAGAAACTGTCATAAGGAAAAGGTGGATGTGCGCTTTGGGTTTTCAATTTTATATTTGGATATTTTCAAAGAGAATGGTGGATCCCATATTGAAGAAGCGGGTAGGTTTGTTCAACCAAGTATTACATAAAATATGAATGATGAGTTTACAAGAGAACCAGATATGGAAGAGGTGCAAAGAGAGATTTTTGACATGTCGAATACAAAGGCATGTGGTCTCGACAAAATAAACTGTAAGTTTTACCATAAATTTTGGGATTCAGGGCAATATGATACCTTGGTTTCACCGATGTAGGTGACATTTATTAAAGGACGTCTGATTCTAGATCCTAATATTATTATTCAATAAGTGTCTTATTATATTAAAAAAGGAAGTCTCCTATAAATGTGGCATCTATCAAATTGGAATCTTAAAGTGTATGGGGTTTAATGGTACTTGGACAAACTGGATCTATAATTGCATTTTGACAGTTTCTTTTCAATTAAATCTTAACATGGAGCAACTACCATAGTTTATCCCCAAACATGGGCTACGCAAGGTGATCCGTTGTCCTCGTTATTTTTCTCTTAAGTGACAAAATATATGATTACACTTATTAAGGGCCAAGTTTCTAGAAACGGTGCTAAGGAATACGAATTACTCGGAATCTCCCTATTTTATCACACTAATTATTTGCCCACAGTTTGCTTTTTTTTTCTCTCGTTGAGGGAAGGAAAGTGAACAAATTTAAAGAATGTAGTTATATTTAGTTCACAATCTTGGGACAACGTATAAATTATTCAATATCTTCCATTTATTTTAGTAAAGACACTTCTATTTGTATTAACTATTCAGCTATCAACATATAGAACATTCATGAAAGTCAGGGTTTGGAAAAGTATTTGGGCATCCATTTATTTCATAAGAGATCTAAGGTGAAAACACTTACGTGGATTGAAGACAAAGGGTCTTCTAAGGCTCAAGGATATAACTCTAAGTTATTATCAGATGGCGGCAAAGAGGGTTTGATCAAAGTTGTTTTGCAAGCTATTCCAGCCTATGCGGTGTAAATCTTCTCATTTTTTTGCTACGTTTTTGAAGAAATTGGCTAGTATGGTGGCAAACTTTTGTTAGAATTCAATATAACGTAAGCGGATCCATTTGCATATTGATTATGCTTTCTTCAGGCTCCATTTTGAACTCTTTGTATTAAAGATCATAGAACTTTATTTTTGCTTCTTAATGATTTGAAATTCTGCATATAATAACTATAAGAATTTTAAAGCTTCTTTAGACATTTTCACTTAAATGACTATTCTCCATTGTATATAAACAATATTGAAGTGAGTGTAATGCCATGTTATTTTTTGTGCTTTTTGTTTGATCTTGATCCATAAGTTCTTCATCCGTTTTGATGGTCTTCGCCACTGTATCTTTGTATGAAATGAGTGCTCCATCAAGTGTGATGATCCAAAACTCGTAGTCTATTACTTGATAAATATCTTCATCATATCTTTCTAAAAGATGTAATATATTACCTGCAAATCAATGATGTAGCAATCATCTCCTAGGCACCGTCTAGGCGTCAACTCCCCCCTCAGCCGCTTACGCCTAGTAAAAATGCTACGCGTTTTTCACTAGTGACTTAGTCACCGTGGAAAAGGCGCCTAACCCGTCTAGGTGTCTATTAATGACAAAAAATGGTCGCCTAGGTGCCGATTAAATGCAAAAAGTTAACGTTTAGGCCTTCTTTATATTCTCTAGATTTCTTGAATTGATATTATAACTAAAATTTTAATATTTTTATATTTATTATAGTGTTGTTTGATGAATTTTATGACCTACATAGTTAAAATTGTTATAATCACTACATATATATTACTAAATATACATAATCATACAACAGGATTCAAAACCACCTAATCCCGCTTAGGCCACAAAACCGAGATCTACATCATAGTTACGAACAATACAAGTCTATTAGTACGTAGTGTCGGTTAAGGCGTGATAAAAAAGGATTAATAAGATGCAAATAAACACCCCAGCTGAAGCACGTTACTCACTGCAAGTATCACGGGTCGTATGCAAGTTTATTAGTAAGTAAGATGATATTCTATATGCGTCCTAGAAGGGGGTTGAATAGGACAATGGAAATTAATCGGCTAATTTTATTTCAAGTAAATAAAATTAAAAGCTAATTTGAATCCTATTGTTTTAGCAAACTAAATAGTCAAGAACTAGATAATCCTAAAAGACAATATTATCAAACTATTCATGTAAGCATTTTATCAAGCATATAGAGTGCAGAAAAGTAAAGAGTGTAGGGATAGAAAGATACACAACGATGTATAGTGGTTCGGTTTCCCTACATCCACTACCTAAGGAAGCCTCCTTAGGATTTGCAAGATTCTCAACTAATCTTCGTAACTCATTAACCCGGTTGAGATTACAAACCCTTTACAACCACTTCAAAACCTTGAAGGAAATACACTTGTGTTATCACCAACACAAGGAACCAAGTATAGAACCTATACTCACACTACTCTCTTAATCTATTACAAGAACTAAGAGGAAAGGAAAAGTGTTTAGGGGTGTTATAATAGCTTGTAACTAAAATCCTAAATGAGTGGATATAAACTATGTAGCTTGAGGAATGAATATGACTTGAATGCTCCTTTGAAACCTTCTTGAATGATAATATTAATTGCTCTTAAGATTGGTAGATGGAAGGGATAAGTTGTGTCTTGAATGAGCTTCAATTTATAGCTGAAATAAACTTCCAACGGTCAAAAGGCTTCTACCTAACAGATAGATTTAAACTCCAACGGATATAAGCTTTGTCTTGTTCTAAAGAGCAGAAAACCCTTTCTTGCGGTGTACCGCACTACTCAACGTGTTGATTTCATAGCTTACTGACGGGCTACCCCATGCACCGTGTTCTTGGTCCGCAGCCTTGGTCCGGTGTACCGCGCCCTATGTTGTAGATCTCCCGTCCTAGGCGCGTCTAGGCGCCGCCTAGGCGTCAACTCCCCCCTTAGGCGCTTACGCCTAGTTAAAACTCTAGGCGTTTTTTCCTAGCGCCTTAGTCGTCGTGGAATAGGCGTCTAGCCCGTCTAGGCACCGATTAATGGCAAAAAATGGCCGTCTAGGCGCCAATTAATGGAAAAACATTCTCGCATAGGCCTTCTTGTTATGTTTATTATTCTCGAGAATTTTGTAATTGATATTATAACTCAATTTATAGTTATTTTCATATATACTATTGTGTTGTTAGATGAATTTTATTATTTAAATAGTTAAAATTGCTATAATTACTACATATATATTACTAAATATACAAAAGTACACAGCGAGATTCAAAACCGTATAATTCCGCCTAGGCCCCGTGTAATCCCGCCTAGGCGCTAGGCCTGGGTCGACCGCCTAGGCCTCAAAACCGAGATCTACAACATAGGACCGCGCCTTCAGTCCGGTGTACCGCATATTTTCTTGCTTTCTGTTCGGACTAGCTGTGCACCGTGCCTTTGGTCCGTGGTACTGCGGTGTACCGCAGGTGTTGTCCGATGTACCGCGCCACTGTACTAATGAAGCTCAAGATCAAGGAATTAAAGATAACTAATCTAATGAGGGGTTTTGGAAAACATTTAAAAGTGATACCAAATGTATTTTAGTTAAAGAATGATTTGTCGAATATTAAAACAGGAATAAAAACAAGGTAAGGCTAACAATCTCCCCCTTTTTGATGTTTGACAAATCATAAACTTTTGAAGATGCCTTAGATAAAGTTTTAATAAAAAACTCCCCCTCAACCTAATCTCTAGAGTTTTTAGAAAAACTCCCCCTCACAAAATGCATTTGAAAAAGTTTAACTAAAATTTCTCCCCCTTTGTCAACAACAAAAAGAATCAATGATATGGTTTTTGAAAAATGAAGGGGTCAAAATACTTTTGAGTAAAAACAATGACTAAAGGAGTAAATGGATAACAATTAGAAGCTTCAAGGACCCTATAACACCAAGAAAATGTTAGCAATAAGATAATATACACCATAAGCAATAACAATAATGGCAAGATAAGAAGTTTAGAGAATTTGCATGCCAATCTCACAACGAATTTTCTCAAAAAGATCTTGGGGTAGAGGTTTGGTAAAAATATCGGCTAGTTGATTTTCCGAAGTGACAAATTCAAGCACAATATCCCCTTTTTGAGTGTGATCACGGATAAAATGATGACGGATTTCTATGTGTTTCGTTCTAGAGTGTTGAATAGGATTTTTGGTAAGATTGATAGCATTAGTGTTATCACAACGAATGGGAATACAATCATACTCTAGGCCAAAATCTAGTAAGGTTTGTTTCATCCAAAGAATTTGAGTCACACAATTTCCGGCCGCAACATATTCGGCTTCGGCCGTGGATAAAGCAACACTATTTTGTTTTCTACTAGACCAAGATACAAGGGATTGACCTAAGAATTGGCAAATTCCACTAGTAGTCTTCCTATCAAGTCTACAACCGGCATAATCGGCATCCGAATAACCTATTAGTTCAAAAGAGGTAAATTTTGGGTACCAAAGTCCTAGACTTAGGGTTCCTTTTAAATACCTAAAAATACGCTTAACGGCACTAAGATGAGATTCTTTAGGAGAGGATTGAAATCTAGCACAAAGACACACGGGGAACATAATTTCGGGTCTAGAAGCGGTTAAATAAAGTAAGCTACCAATCATACCTCGATATGTTTTCTCATCAACATCCTTACCATCTTCATCTTTGTCTAATTTGGTGGATGTGCTCATTGGAGTTCCAATTTCCTTTGCATCTTCAAGTCCAAATTTTTTGATCAATTCTTTTGTGTATTTGACTTGATTTACAAAGATGCCATCCTTCATTTGCTTGATTTGAAGTCCAAGAAAGTAATTCAATTCTCCCATCATGCTCATCTCAAATTCCTTATGCATGCTTTTAGAAAAATTCTCACAAAGATTTTCATTAGTAGCACCAAATATTATATCATCCACATAAATTTGAACAAGAAGGATATCTTTTGAAGACCTTTTTATAAATAAGGTGGAGTCAATATTTCCACGTTTAAAACCATCTTCTAACAAAAATTTGCTTAAACGTTCATACCAAGCACGAGGTGCTTGTTTTAACCCATATAAAGCTTTTGAAAGTTTAAAAACATGATTTGGAAATTTTGGATCTTCAACACCCGGTGGTTGTTTAACAAAAACTTCCTCATCTATAAAACCGTTTAAAAAAGCACTTTTGACATCCATTTGGTAAAGTTTAAAATTCATATAACAAGCAAAAGCAAGCAACATACGAATAGATTCAAGTCTAGCTACCGGAGCAAAAGTTTAATCGAAATCAATACCTTCTTCTTGATTATATCCTTGAGCAACTAACCTTGCTTTATTTCTAGTGATTATACCGGTGTCAACTAGCTTGTTGCGAAACACCCACTTTGTGCCAATAATAGTAGGGCCAATTGGTTTCTCAACTAAAGTCCAAACTTTACTACGCTCAAATTGATTTAATTCCTCATGCATAGCGTTTATCCAATGATCATCTAGCAAGGCTTCTTTAATATTCGTGGGCTCAATTTGAGATAAGAATGCTTGATGAGCACATAGAGCAATTATACGAGAACGAGTGGTTACACCTTCATTTGGATCACCTAGAATTAATTCACTTGGGTGATCTTTGATGTTTTTCCAACACTTTGGTAAATCCGTACTAGCTTCATTTGAGAGTTGACCATTTTCCTTAAGAGATTCATCATGAGATTTTAATTCTTGAGTAGGAGATTCTAAGGGTTGATCTTGTGGAGTATCTTCATGTAAATCAACATCTACTACTTTCTTGATACAAAAAGGGTTAGTCTCATCAAAGTCAACATGCATAGATTCTTCAATGGTACGAGTGCGTTTATTGAAAATACGATAGGCTTTACCCTTAGTGGAATAGCCAAGAAAAATACCTTCATCCGATTTTGCATCAAATTTGCCCAAATAGTCCCTAGTGTTTAGGATAAAACATTTGCACCCAAAAACACGAAAATAAGCAATAGTTGGTGGTCTACCATTCCAAAGCTCATAAGGGGTTTTCTTAATAAGGGGTCTAATAAGAACTCTATTTAACACATAACAAGCCGTATGAACGGCTTCACCCCAAAAGTATGTAGGCAAGCTATGTTCTTTTAGCATTGTTCTAGCCATTTCTTGTAGAGTTCGGTTTTTCCTTTCCACTACCCCATTTTGTTGGGGAGTTCTAGGGGCCGAAAAATTATGCTCAATCCCAAATTCATCACAAAAATGCACAAAAGGAGAATTCACGTATTCACTACCATTATCACTACGAATGCATGTAATAGAGTAGCCTTTCTCATTTTGCACCTTTCTACAAAGTTTTGCAAATTCATTGAAGGCTTGATTTTTTAAAGCAAGGAACATCACCCATGTATATCTAGTGTAATCATCAACAACAACAAAGACATATCTAGATCCTCCTAGACTAGTGACATCAACGGGACCAAAAAGATCCATATGCAATAATTGAAGTGGCCTAATGGTGATGACCTTATTTATGGGTTTAATAGATGAACGATGTTGTTTACCAATTTGACATGCATCACAAAGTTTATCTTTATCAAACTTATAAATAGGCAAACCAACAACAAGATTTTTTCTAGATAATTTTGAAATTAAATCCATGCTAGCATGTCCTAGACGTCTATGCCAAAGCCAACTATCATTAACCACGGACAAGCATTTTATACGTTGACACATAAGACTCTCAAGGTCAACTACAAAAACATTATCCGATCTTTTAGCAATAAAGATAGTATCTAACTCATCATTTTTGAAAACAATGCATCTAGATGCTTCAAATTTAACACAATAACTGATGTCTCCCTAATTGTTCTTATTTTAGACCCTTGGGAGACATCATTTTTTGGTGTTTATGTGATTAATATGATAAACTTTAGGACTAAATTTGCAATAATCCGGAATTACCTTTTTATTTCTAGCATTTTTAATTTATTAAACTTTTGCGCGTAATATTGGTATTTTTAGTGTAAAGTTTACAGGTTTTAGATGTTAGCTAGGAGAGGAATCCGAGGAGAAAGTCAAAGATCGTTAATTAGAGTCAAGACTTGAAGACAAATCCCGAAGATATTATTTTTAGAGCTGAAAATCCACTTTCCAGGCCATAGATTGCTGATTTCGAGGTGCTTAAGCGATGATTTAGCCGCTGACCTTTGAAGAGAAATCATTCCTTATCGAGTTACGGAACTTTAGCAACTGGAATGAAGTCAATCGGAGTTGTAACGCATCGGGAAAAGCTGTTTTAGTGAAGGCCTATCATCAGTTACGGGATTTTGGGCTTAGAAAGTGGGCTTGGACATTTAATTAGACTTTTATTTTCTGGTCCAAGCCCTAGTCCGAATTTTTACTTATAAAAGGAGGTCTGGACTTCTATTTTTCACGCAATTCACATTCCACAAGATTAAACACCAGAGAGAAGCAACAGAAGGAAGAAAGAAGAAGCTACAAGAGCTGGAGTGGGTCTATAGCTCCGTTCGTAGTCATTCTGATTCCGAAAATTAGGTTCTTTTTATATTTTAATTTTGTAAACAATATGAATTCCATTTCTTTTAATTTAGTTTTTAATTTTAATATGAGCTAAGCTTTCATTAGTGCTTGAGAACAAACAATGGGTGAATCCTAGTTTTATTTTATAACGAATGTTGAATTTGGGTTTCTGTTAAATTAAATTAAATCAGGTCTTTTACTCTTTTCGACAATTTATGATTATTTACTGATTTTAGAGTCGCGAACTAAAATTAGGTATTAGTATCTAAGCTATTCCACATATGTGGCGTGTGGATCATCTTGACGGGGGGTTTAGGTACAGAATTAATTGTTCAATGTGGGATAAAAACTATTGATTCTGACGAACTTAGTTAATCCTAGGGCCAAAGTGGTAATAAATCTTAATCATCCAACGGTGGATCATATTTACCCTGACGGGACTAGTGACACTTTAGGATTGCCTTATAGTCCACCCTGACGGGGGTATAAGGAATTTAGAATCCCGACCATTGTAATTGACTGATTTAGCCCTTAAACAACATAAGTTAGAAAGTAAAATTAGGAGGATCCTTGCGTTCTCAAGTACTACATCTCATATTGCGTTTTCACTTAGTTTACTTGCGTCTTATCTTTTACTTGCATTTAATTATTTGTCTTCCATTTATTTAAAATTAATAAGCAAAACCAAAACAAACAATTTATTATCTTTCATTTCCATAAGTGCATCAATCACTACTTGCTAAACATTGTGATCAACCATCCGTCCTTGGAACGAATCTGATTTATCAGGATTACTACTTGGGACAACCGTACACTTGCGGTTGTGGTTCGATTAGCATTTGCATTTATTTTTAGAACACACAAAGGACCACCAAGTTTTTGGCGCCGCTGCCGGGGACGGTAGCGTGTGACCACGGTGTTTATCCTTTAGTGATAAGTGCATTTATTTTATTTTATCAGTTTTACGCTTTTTGTTTGTTAGCTTTTTCAGGTTTTTAGGTTTGGTGTATGCGAAGAAGGCTATTCAAGGATCTAGAGCCAACACCTCCGATCCTTAGTAATCCAGAATCGTTGATCAGACTTGCGAACAGAAGAAGAAGAGAACGAGAAGCTTTAGAAGTAGAAGAATTAAGTAACATAATGGAGAATATCATTATTCAAGGTCAACAGAATGGACAAGGCCAGTTAGATGCAAATGGCCAACCTTTAGCTCCAGGCGTTATTCCTCAAGTTCAACCACTAAATCCTAATCCTCCAGTCCAGATAGTGATGAATCATGATCCGTGGTTCACTAATGGCCCTCCAGAAGTTCCATTCCGCGCTCCAGCTATAGGAGTAGGTGCTCCAGATATTGATGTTCCGAGATTCCGTCCAGATTCGGGTATGCTAGCTCAGTTCCAAAACTTTGGAAATTTTCGCGGAAGACCATCGGAAGATCCTCTTAGAGCGGTACAGAAATTTAAACAGATATGTGATTCTTATATCACACAAGGGGTTTCAAGAGAACAGATGTATTTTGCTGCTTTCAAATTCTTTGTCATTGATGGAGCAAGTGAATGGCACGATACGCAAGATCCTACGAGGATTACCAATTGGGACCAATTAGAAATTGCTTTCTTTGACAGGTATTACCCAAGTAACATGAGGTTAGATGCTGAACTAGAATTGACACAATTCCGTCAAGAGTATGAGGAAACTGTGGGTAGGAGTTGGACAAGATTTCAGATGTGTTTGCGTAAAGTTCCTAATCATGGCTTTTCAGAACAACAACAGTTAAAGATCTTTTATAGAGGCCTTGATGGAATTTCAAGAGAGAAATTGGACACGCTATGTGGAGAAGGTTTTCTTCAAGTTCAACCCGCTCATTCCAAGATCATTTTAGAGAGAACAGTTAAGAATGAAGTTGGGTGGAGCTCAGTAAGAACACCAGTTAAGGGAGTAAATAATGTTGACATGGAAGAGAAATTTGCTACGTTTGAGAATAAGATCCAGAATACCATAGAGCAACAATTGAAGCAGCTTACTCTAGCTGTGAAAGAAGGATTTTCGGGTAAGAAGGTAGCTGTGCATGCTGCACAAGAGGTTTATATGTGTTCAATTTGTAAGGTAGATGATCATGATGAGGAAAGTTGTCCGAATAACCAAGAATCAGTGAATTTTATGTCCAATAGAGGTAATTTCAATTCAAGTGGTAATGGATATCAGCCTAACAGAAACCATCCTGGGTTTCAATACTCAAATCCTAATGGGGCAGCCAATCCTACTTACGCGTATCAGCCGCGTCCTCAAGGCAACAACTATAATCCAAGACCACATAACAATCATCAAGGAGGACAGAATCAAAACAATTATGTGCAAAGACAAGCTCCTCAGAATACCTACGATGAGAATTTAAACCAGAAAGCTCTACCTGCCCATCCACAAGAAGGAGTAATTACCCTTCAGAAAACCGTTGAAAATTTGATTGCTCTTCAAACACAAGCTTTGGAACGTCAGAACGCAGCTGAAGCAAATATGAAGATTTTCCAGAATCAGCTAAGTCAAATTAATAAACAGCTGAATCAGCGTCCACAAGGGCAACTTCCTAGCGATACGGAAAATCCAACACAACGTGAAGATTGCAAGGCTGTTACATTAAGAAGTGGTAAGAACCTTCCTCCACCTCCTTTTCCCGTTATGAAAGAGAAAGAAGTTCCAAGAAGAGAAAAGGAAGTGGGTGAGAAAGAGAAAGAGAATGAGAAAGATAGTGAGGTTGAAGAGATAGAAAGACCAATAGAAATTCCGAAAAAGAGAGATGAAATTGTAAGCAATCGCCCTCCACCACCGTTTCCATCGCGAGTTCAGAAAAAGGGTGATATGGGTGATTTTCAGAAATTCTTCAATAGAGTGAGGGGTTTGAGTATTAATATTCCGTTACTTGAGGCAATTCGAGATATTCCTAAGTATACGAAGTTTTTGAAGAGGGCACTCACTAATAAAAGGCCCTACTGTGATAATGAGATGATTGGCCTTCCTGAAGAGTGTAGTGCGATTTGCCAGAGTAAATTACCTCCAAAGTTAGTTGATCCGGGGAGTTTCACGATTCCGATATCGATTGGAGAAGAATGGAAAGGAAAAGCGCTATGTGACTTGGGGGCAAGCATCAACTTGATGCCCAAGTCAGTCTTTGATAAGCTTAAAATTGGAAATGCAAGACCCACCTCTATGGTCTTGCAAATGGCGGACAGGTCTCTTGCTCATCCTGAAGGCCGTATTGAGGATGTCCTTGTTAAGGCAGGTACACTTATATTTCCTGTTGATTTCGTAATTCTTGAATACAATGCAGATAGAAATGTCCCCATTATTTTGGGTAGACCCTTCCTAGCTACAGGGAGGACATTGATCGATGTAGAGAATGGCGAATTAACGATGAGGATACAAGATGAGGAAGTGAAATTCAATGTATTTCGAGCCATGAAATTCCCAGATTCTCAGGAAGATTGCTTCAGAATGGATGTAGTAGAGCAAGCATCGCAAGAGGTATTTAATTGTTTAAATTTTGATGATATCTTGCAGGCGGCTTTGACATTAGATTCACCTGAGATGATGGAGGAGCTTACAGAAACAGTGGCAGCTCTCAATTCTGAAAATCCGAAATATAGGCGTCTTGCCTATGAACCTGTGAGAGAACCGGGGGAGATTATTCCTAAAAAGAAACCTTCAATTGAATCTCCTCCGGAGCTGGAAGAAAAACCATTGCCAGCACACTTGAGGTATGCTTATTTGGGTACTAATGAAACTCTACCTGTTATTGTTTCAGCTAATTTAACAGGTCCTCAAGAAGATAAACTGTTGCGTGTGTTAAGAGCCAACAAAGAAGCAATAGGTTGGACAATTGCTGATATCAAAGGCATTAGTCCATCCTATTGTCAACACAAAATCATACTAGAAGATGTTAATGCACGCTCAGTTGAAGGTCAGAGAAGATTAATGCCAGCCATGAAGGATGTGGTGAAGAAGGAGGTGATTAAGCTTTTAGATGCGGGGATTATTTATCCCATTTCGAGTAGTGAATGGGTGAGTCCAGTTCAGTGTGTACCGAAGAAAGGAGGAATTACAACAGTTCTTAATGATAAAAATGAAGCGATTCCTTCAAGAACGGTAGTTGGATGGAGAGTTTGCATGGATTACAGAAAGCTGAATAAGGCCACCAGAAAAGATCATTTCCCTTTGCCCTTCATCGATCAGATGTTAGACAAATTAGCCGGAAGGGAATATTACTGTTTCTTGGATGGTTACTCTGGGTACAATCAGATTTACGTGGCTCCAGAAGATCAACATAAGACTACCTTTACATGCCCATTTGGTACTTTTGCATATCGCAGAATGCCATTTGGATTGTGTAACGCTCCCGCTACTTTTCAAAGGTGTATGATGGCCATCTTCTGGGACATGATAGATAATTTCCTTGAAGTGTTCATGGATGATTTCTCCGTGTTTGGTGATGATTTTGATATATGTTTGGATAACTTGGAGAAAGTGTTAGTGAGATGCAAGGAAACAGATTTGGTGCTCAACTGGGAGAAGTGTCACTTCATGGTTCGCGAAGGTATTGTTCTGGGTCACAAAGTTTCGAGTGTTGGTTTGGAGGTTGATAGAGCTAAGATAGAGGTAATTAAAACTCTTCCCCCTCCTGTTTCTGTTAAAGGGGTAAGGAGTTTTCTTGGCCATGCTGGCTTTTATAGGCGTTTTATTAAGGATTTCTCTAAGATTGCTAAACCGTTATGCAACTTACTCGAAAAGGATTGCAAATTCCTTTTTGATGAAGCTTGTTTAACGGCCTTCAAAGCAATCAAAGAAAAGCTTATTTCTGCTCCTATAGTGTTACCTCCAGATTGGAATTTACCGTTTGAGGTTATGTGTGATGCGAGTGATTTGTGTATGGGAGCTGTATTAGGACAAAGAAAAGAGAAGGTTTTTCATTCGATTTACTATGCTAGTAAAACTTTTAGTGGTGCTCAGATTAATTACACAGTTACAGAAAAAGAGTTGCTAGCAGTTGTCTATTCGTTTGATAAATTTCGCTCTTATATTCTTGGAGCGAAAGTTATTGTTTATACAGATCATTCCGCGATCAGATTTCTTATGGAGAAGAAAGATGCGAAACCAAGGTTAATCAGATGGGTGTTATTGCTTCAAGAGTTCGATTTAGAGATCAAAGATAGAAAGGGTTGTGAGAATCAGGTTGCAGATCATCTATCGCGCTTAGAGGGTTCAGAGATGAATAGTGGTACTGAAGCAGTTAGAGAAGAGTTTCCTGATGAGAGTTTATTCGTTGTTCGAGATTATGAGGCTCCTTGGTATGCAGATATTGCGAATTTAGTGGTGAGTGGTGTTTTTCCTGAAGGTTCTACTTATCAAGAAAGAAAGAGGTTAGCTCATCGTGCTAGACAGTTCTTTTGGGAGGATCCGTTCCTCTATAAAGTTTGTGCTGACCAAATGATATGAAGATGTGTAGCAAGGGAAGAGACTCAAGCCATTATAGCTGGATGCCATGATTCATTATATGGAGGACATTTCAAAGGAGACAGAACTGCTGCAAAGGTATTTCAATCAGGTTTTTACTGGCCTTCTCTTATAAAAGATTGTCATGAATATGTTAAGAAATGTACGAGATGCCATTTTACCGGAAACATATCTAAGAGGGATGAGATGTCGCGTAATAATGTGTTAGAGGTTGAGATATTCGATGTGTGGGGCATAGACTTTATGGGTCCTTTCGTTCCTTCAAATGGTAACCTCTATATCTTATTGGCTGTTGATTATGTGTCTAAGTGGGTAGAAGCGGTGGCTTTACCTACTAATGATTCACGAGTGGTGATTAAGTTCTTGAAGTCACATATTTTCACTAGACATGGCACACCTAGAGTGATTATTAGCGATGGAGGATCTCACTTCGTTAATAAATATCTGAAGACTATTCTAGAGAAATATGGAGTCAGACACCGTGTATCTACTGCATACCATCCACAATCCAATGGTCAAGCTGAGGTTTCGAACCGTGAAGTCAAGTCAATCCTAGAAAAAACCGTTGGTCCTACAAGAAAAGATTGGTCAATGAAGTTAGATGATGCGTTGTGGGCCTATCGTACTGCGTTCAAAACTCCAGTTGGTGCATCTCCCTATCGTATGGTGTATGGTAAGGCTTGTCACTTACCTTTAGAGCTTGAAATGGGTGCCTATTGGGCAATTGCGCAGTTGAACTTAGATCCTATCTTAGCCGGAAAGAATCGTATGATGAAGCTTAATGAACTTGACGAATTCCGGTTGCATGCTTATGAAAATGCCAAACTTTACAAAGAAAACACAAAGAAATGGCATGACAATCGGATTCGTCCAAAGAACTTTGAAGTGGGGCAAAAAGTATTAAAGTATAATTCAAAGTTCAGCAATTTTCCGGGTAAGTTAAGATCTAAGTGGTCAGGTCCATACATAGTGACCAAAGTTACACCTCATGGGGCGATAGAAATAGAACATCCGCTAGAGAACCGTACCTTTATGGTTAACGGTCACAGATTGAAGATATACCATGGAGGTGAAAATACCAATCGCTCGGAAGATCCACATCCCGGGGAGGTCATGTATCTCCTCGAGACTCCTTAGAAGCGTGAGGTAACCCGTCGAGCTTAACGACGTTAAACAAAAGCCAATTACTTGTATATTAGCTGAGTTTTTACATTTTTGCAATTTGGATTAGTTTAATTTTCGTAATTTTATTGTTTTTATTAAGAAATGAGGAAGGGTAGTTGTTTTTGATGATTTCAGGGGTAAAAAGGACTTGAGTTTGGGGTCGATTTGGCGAAAACAGAAGAAAAGTTGGTTGGATGTCCAGGAGAAACCGGGAACCCGGTTTCGCAAAACCGGGAACCCGGTTTTGGAGCTGGTACCAACCATTTTAACGCAACACTTGGCGTTTTTGGGTAATATCACAGCGTCGGAACCGGGATCCGCATTTGGCAAAACCGGGTACCCGGTTTTGGTGCTGTGATTTCTGAAAATCCCTGACCCAGCGTCTTGGTGGCTTGCGTTTTCGTGCGTTTTAGTTCGCGCCATCGACACCAATCCGGGTACCCGCATTTGGCAGAACCGGGTACCCGGTTTCGGAGCTGTAAACACCCAAAAGTTCTGACCCGGCGTTTTGAGTTGCTGCGTTTTGGCGCGTTTTGATTCGCGCCAGCGAGAAAATCCGGGAACCCGCATTCCACAGAACCGGGTACCCGGTTTCGGCGAAGAAAATCCCTGACCCCGCGTCTTGGGGTCCAGCGTTTTGGTGCGTTTTGAAAAAAAAAAAAAAAGTCCACAATTATTTTTCCGCGCCGTCACAGCGACGCGGAACCGGGAACCCGGTTTGAAAGCTGTGAGAGGCGGTTTTGGATATTTTAACCTAGTTTTCTTAGCCTCTTTTGCAAGTATTTACCTAAAACGCACCAATAGCCTCCCCACCTCCGAAATTCATCTACCAAAACACTATATATCATCAAATCCTACCCTCTTTCACCACAAAAACATAAGATCAACTCACCTCCTCTCCAAAATATCATCAAATCCTTAGTTTTTCCCAAGATTCTTCTTCACCCAATTCCTTAAATTAAACCCAATTCTTTCTTCTCCCATATAGATTAACCAATACCCATCTCATATTTCACCTAGTTCTTAAATTCTTAAACCTCAAAACATCAAAATTCTAAACTTTTCCCTAAGTTTTTCATTATTTGAAGTTTTGAGTTTGGGGTGAAAAGAGATGACTAACAGAACCGGTGATTTCCGAAGAACTGCTCCTAGAAGAAAGACCACCATTGGTGGTTCTCAAGAACAAGCTATTGAGATTCCTGATTCGCGTCCTAAACGAAAAATTAACGAAGTTAAGCTTGATTCCAACAGAAAAGAAATCACAGGTCTAAAGAGAAGATTGATTGATGAGATTGAAAGTGAGAAGGAACCAGAAGAGGAAATTGCGAAGAACATTGAGAAGGAAACTGAACAAGAGATTCCGGAAGCACCCGTTCAAAAACCTCCGCGTATGAAGATGTGGGCCCACAAGCCTAAGAGGGTTTACACTTGTTGGAATACTCAGGTTCGTGAAAGAATTGAATTTTTGAAATTTGGTGAGGAGACGAATTTTCCTAAGGGTATTATGAGTAGTGATTACAAGGAATATGCTGTGACATGTGCTAAGTTTGGTTGGAAAGAGTTACAAGAAAGGAAGCTTGAGTTTATTCCTACTTTTGTGCGAGAATTTTACGAAGGTTTAGCTACCTCCCATGATGCCATTGATATCCGCAAAAAGGTAGTTCCTTTCTCTATTGAACGTATTCGGAAATCATTGAAATTACCCAACTTTTCTGGAACATGCCCCTTCCAAGAAACTCTTAATGACCCTTCTTTTGATTTTGAATCCCTTTGGGGGACCGTGCTTGTTAATGGGACTAGCCCAGTTCCTGAAGGTGAAAGGTATCCTGGACAGTTTTACAGCAGTAGTTTGACACCTCGTGCTAAGGTTTGGTCTCGTTTCATAATACCCACTTTCTTTGGTATTAAACACACTTCCGAGTTGAAGAAAGAGCACATATTTGTTATTAAGTGTATTTTGGAGGAGAAACCATTTGATGTTGCCAAGATCATTTATGATACAATCATGGAGTTCGCGAAATCACCAATGAAACAACAAAATCTGAAGTTTCCTTGTACTATTACTCAGTTGTGTTTAGACGCAAAGATTCCGCGTAAGGACGCAGATATTGATACTGTTTCAGTTGGTGTGAGTATAGCTTTGAGCACAATCAAGAACATCCATGAAGAAGCAACACGAGCTACAAGAAGTCCAAGAACTCCTCAATCAAAGAAAGCGAAAACTATACCTGAGTTGGAAGCGAAGATTCAGGTGTTGGAAGAGAATCAGGAGAGGATGATTGCTACCTTGGGAAACGTTACAAAAGAATTGGACCTGCTTCGAAATTTAATCCTAGGCGTAAATACACTTCAAAACGCGATTTATGATGCTGTTACGCGAGATAAAGGTCCAGAACGCAACACCGATAACCAGCCTCGCGCTGGTTAAGATACGTTTTCTAAACTTTTCTCTTAGTGTATATTAGTTTAAATGCTTTATTGAGTCTTTTCGAGTCGTGGGGACACGGCTCATTTTTGAGTTTGGGGTGGGGTTCGTTGCCTCATCCCAGTTTTTTATGTGTTATTTGCTTTATTTGCTTTCAATAAAAGAATTTTCGGAGTTGCGTTTGACTATAGAAATTTTTAAATATCCCTTTAAGCATACTCTTGATAAATCTATGATAGTAAATAGTGGACTTTAGGGATTGATATAAAACGCACTTACAATTGCATGCGAACATAGGTAATTGATAGGAAAAATTAATGAACAATGAAAATGAAGTAAGCTTGTACTCAAGGAATATGTTTGGTGTGTAGAACGTGAAATCCTAATTAGTAGAGAACCCACCTAGATATGAACTAAAGACAAGCTATGTACTTAGGAAAATGATAGGGGCAGTTCTTTGTTAGCCATTTGTGCCTTTTTAGCCTTCTATCCCTTGTATTAATTATTATCCGTCTTAGCCCACTTTGAGCCTTTAGCCTTTTCTTTGTAGCCACGATATAAGCCATTATCCCTTAGATTATTAGGCATGACCATATGACCCGCACTTGAATCACAATCCTGAGACATGTCTCGAGCTTGAGTTTGGGGTGGTGGGACCACATATGGGGAATTAAATGGGTAGGGATCGATGTGCTTTGTATTGTAGCACAATTGCAGATGATATATACTTGTAACCCTTTGCCGGGAATGAAGAAAAAATGAAAAAGAAAGAAAAAAATGAAAAATTTTGAAAAATCATACAGTAGGAACTGGGAACCCGGATTCGTCAAAACAGGGAACCCGGTTTGCTTCTGTACAAAAAAGAAAAAAAAAAAAAAAAGAGAGAAAAAAAAAGAAAAAGAAAAATATGAATGAATAAAACATCCGACAAAGTGGAATTTTTCTGAAATCATCTTATTTATAGTGGGTAGACATGGGACGCTAAATTAGTGCGTATATGGGTGAGTGTGAACATCTTTTTGAGCGTTAACTCAAGCTCGAGGACGTTGTTGATGGTAAGTGAGGAGAGAGCTAAAAGCTCACTTCAAATTTACCAAATATACATCCACACCTGTCCTTAAGCCAATATTATAACCGTAAAGACCTCGTGATTCCTAAGTGCATAGTGAATTTATTATTCTGTTGATAGGGAATACACTAGGTGGAGCGTTCAAAGCGAGTTAGGATTAATGACCACCCTATAGCCATCATACAGAGATGAGTACAAGTGTAACCTTCAAGCATTGCGACTTTAATTTTATGATTGAGATTATTTATGTTTGATGTTGCATGATTAGTGTATGTGTATATTAGTTTCTAGAGTTTGCTATATGAGATTTATTTTGAGAATTGCTTTAGGGTTTATTTGCTAGCTTCTATGTGTTTATACGTTTACTTCTACCCCTTTGTTTTGTTTTACTTTGTCGGGACGACAAAGGTTTGAGTTGGGGGTCTTGATGTCTCCCTAATTGTTCTTATTTTAGACCCTTGGGAGACATCATTTTTTGGTGTTTATGTGATTAATATGATAAACTTTTGGACTAAATTTGCAATAATCCGGAATTACCTTTTTATTTCTAGCATTTTTAATTTATTAAACTTTTGCGCGTAATATTGGTATTTTTAGTGTAAAGTTTACAGGTTTTATATGTTAGCTAGGAGAGGAATCCGAGGAGAAAGTCAAAGATCGTGAATTAGAGTCAAGACTTGAAGACAAATCCCGAAGATATTATTTTTAGAGCTGAAAATCCACTTTCCAGGCCATAGATTGCTGATTTCGAGGTGCTTAAGCGATGATTTAGCCGCTGACCTTTGAAGAGAAATCATTCCTTATCGAGTTACGGAACTTTAGCAACTGGAATGAGGTCAATCGGAGTTGTAACGCATCGGGAAAAGCTGTTTTAGTGAAGGCCTATCATCAGTTACGGGATTTTGGGCTTAGAAAGTGGGCTTGGACATTTAATTAGGCTTTTATTTTCTGGTCCAAGCCCTAGTCCGAATTTTTACTTATAAAAGGAGGTCTGGACTTCTATTTTTCACGCAATTCACATTCCACAAGATTAAACACCAGAGAGAAGCAACAGAAGGAAGAAAGAAGAAGCTACAAGAGCTGGAGTGGGTCTATAGCTCCGTTCGTAGTCATTCTGATTCCGAAAATTAGGTTCTTTTTATATTTTAATTTTGTAAACAATATGAATTCCATTTCTTTTAATTTAGTTTTTAATTTTAATATGAGATAAGCTTTCATTAGTGCTTGAGAACAAACAATGGGTGAATCCTAGTTTTATTTTATAACGAATGTTGAATTTGGGTTTCTGTTAAATTAAATTAAATCAGGTATTTTACTCTTTTCGACAATTTATGATTATTTACTGATTTTAGAGTCGCGAACTAAAATTAGGTATTAGTATCTAAGCTATTCCACATATGTGGCGTGTGGATCATCTTGACGGGGGGGTTTAGGTACAGAATTAATTGTTCAATCTGGGATAAAAACTATTGATTCTGACGAACTTAGTTAATCCTAGGGCCAAAGTGGTAATAAATCTTAATCATCCAACGGTGGATCATATTTACCCTGACGGGACTAGTGACACTTTAGGATTGCCTTATAGTCCACCCTGACGGGGGTATAAGGAATTTAGAATCCCGACCATTGTAATTGACTGATTTAGCCCTTAAACAACATAAGTTAGAAAGTAAAATTAGGAGGATCCTTGCGTTCTCAAGTACTACATCTCATATTGCGTTTTCACTTAGTTTACTTGCGTCTTATCTTTTACTTGCATTTAATTATTTGTCTTCCATTTATTTAAAATTAATAAGCAAAACCAAAACAAACAATTTATTATCTTTCATTTCCATAAGTGCATCAATCACTACTTGCTAAACATTGTGATCAACCATCCGTCCTTGGAACGAATCTGATTTATCAGGATTACTACTTGGGACAACCGTACACTTGCGGTTGTGGTTCGATTAGCATTTGCATTTATTTTTAGAACACACAAAGGACCACCAATAACCAACATCACAAAGTTGACTAATACTAAGCAAGTTAAAAGATAGACCCTCAACAAGCAAAACATTTGAAATAAGTAAAGAATTCATATTACCAATATTACCTTTACCCAAAACACGTTTTTTAGTATTGTCGGCAAAAGTAACTCTATCACCTTTTGTTTTATAGAGATGTGTAAATAATGAAGGATTCCCAGTCATATGTCTTGAGCATCCACTATCAAGGAGCCATATATTTTGCTTCTTGATGCTCAATCCCTACACACAAAAATAATTTAGGCTTTAGGTACCCAATTTGGTTTGGGTCCATGAGGGTTAGTGGATTTTCTTTTTATAGCCCATATAGGCCTTTTCCAAAGTGGCACAAGAGATCCCAAATCCAATAATTTTCGATAGTAACAATGAGATGCATTATGACCAAGTTTTTCACAATAAGTGCAAGTGATAGAAGATTTTGAAGAAGACGAAATAGCATTTGAAATTTTTGATTTAACAAAAACATTTTTTAAAAGTTTTTGTTTAGTTGATGGATCATATCCAACACCATTTTTTTCAAAAGCCAATTTTTGAGAACCTAAAATCAAATCCAAGTTTTCTTGCCCATTTGTAAATCTTAAAATAATAGCATTTTGATCCTCAATCTTTTTCTCTAACAAAGTTTTTTCTTCCAAAAGACTTTTCTCAATAAGATGAAGTTTCTCATTTTCATCTATACATTCATCACTAAGATTTTGACAATCTTCTAAAGCTTTTAAAATCTCTTTGCTTCTTTTTCTTTCAATTTCTAAATCTTTTGTTAAAACTTTGTTTGTTTCAATAGAGTTTAAAAAATCATTGTAAAGAGAATCAAATGCCTCATGAATATCTTGCTCACTAGCATCATCGTTAGATAAAGAAAGTTTAGATTTAGGAGTTACCTCATCATGATTTGCCATAAAGGCAAAGTGAGTTGAACCGGCATTAGTTCTTGGATAGTATGATCATCACCCCAAGAAGTATCTTCATCATTTCCAAGTTCTCCCATAAAGGCAACAAGATTAACATTCTCATTATCACTTTATTCTTCATCCGAGTTTTGAGTATCCCAAGTGATATTAGCATGCATTGCTCTCTTTGGTTTCTCCTTTTGAAGAAGAGGACAATAAGTTTTGATGTGACCAACTTTCTTGCAATGATAGCAAGTGGGTTCATCTTGTTTGATAGCTCTCACATTCTTCTTATAGGGTGTGGAAGAACTTCCTTTCTTGGCAAAACGTTTGTATCTCATAAATTTTTTCATATCTCTTGCCAACATAACTACTCCTTCATCTTCACTAGTTTCTTCTTCATGTGAATTTTCTTCTTCTTCACTTTCCTTCCTTTCTTTTCGTTCTTTCAACTTGCTACTCAAGGCATGGAAGGCAATGGATTTCTTAATCTTCTTCTCCTCATCATCTCTTATCTTTTCTTCTTCAAGCACAAGCTCTTCCGTCATGAGGTTGCAAATGAGTTCATGAACCGTCATTTTTGAAAGATCTTTAGTATCTCTTATAGAGTTGATTTTTGATTTGTATTTCTTTGGAAGGGCAAATAAGATTTTTCGGCATTGTTCTTTGTTGGTGTACTCTTGACCAAGAGTCTTCAAGGTGTTGACAATGTTAGAAAATCTTTGATGCATAGAATTTAAGGCTTCATCGGGCTCCATACGAAATAGCTCATACTTAGTGATAAAAAGACCTATCTTAGTTTCCTTGACATCTTCCGTTCCTTGATATGATAGCTCCAAGAGTTGCCACATTTCATGAGCCGAATTGCATTCACTAATTCTAGCATATTCCGTGACACTTAACCCATTTATGAGTATGTTCATAGCTTTGTTGTTTTTGGTGAGTTTGGCTATGTCTTGAGCATTGTAATCATCTTCATCTTTCTCAACCGTTTGACTACCATCAACATAAGGAATGTAAGGACCCTTCTTGATAGCAAGCCACAAAAAGTAATCAATTCCTTTGACATGAATCTCCATTTTCTTTTTCCATCCAAAGTAATCTTTTCCTACAAAAAGCGGAGGTCTAGTAGAACATGAACCTTCCGGTTGATTAAAGTCCATATCGTATTAACTCTAGAAACGATTAAGTACAATAGAGTTAGGCTCTGATACCAATTGATATTCTATATGCGTCCTAGAAGGGGGGTTGAATAGGACAATGGAAATTAATCGGATAATTTTATTTCAAGTAAATAAAATTAAAAGCTAATTTGAATCCTATTGTTTTAGCAAACTAAATAGTCAAGAACTAGATAATCCTAAAAGACAATATTATCAAACTATTCATGTAAGCATTTTATCAAGCATATAGAGTGCGGAAAAGTAAAGAGTGTAGGGATAGAAATATACACAACGATGTATAGTGGTTCGGTTTCCCTACATCCACTACCTAAGGAAGCCTCCTTAGGATTTGCAAGATTCTCAACTAATCTTCGTAACTCTTTAACCCGGGTGAGATTACAAACCCTTTACAACCACTTCAAAACCTTGAAGGAAATACACTTGTGTTATCACCAACACAAGGAACCAAGTATAGAACCTATACTCACACTACTCTCTTAATCTATTACAAGAACTAAGAGGAAAGGAAAAGTGTTTAGGGGTGTTATAATAGCTTGTAACTAAAATCCTAAATGAGTGGATATAAACTATGTAGCTTGAGGAATGAATATGACTTGAATGCTCCTTTGAAACCTTCTTGAATGATAATATTAATTGCTCTTAAGATTGGTAGATGGAAGGGATAAGTTGTGTCTTGAATGAGCTTCAATTTATAGCTGAAATAAGCTTCCAACGGTCAAAAGGCTTCTATCTAACGGATAGATTTAAACTCCAACGGATATAAGCTTTGTCTTGTTCTAAAGAGCAGAAAACCCTTTCTTGCGGTGTACCACGGATATGGTACGGTGTACCGCACTACTCAACGTGTTGATTTCATAGCTTACTGACGGGCTACCCCATGCACCGTGTTCTTGGTCCGCAGCCTTGGTCCAGTGTACCGCGCCTTCAGTCCGGTGTACCGCATATTTTCTTGCTTTCTGTTCGGACTAGCTGTGCACCGTGCCTTTGGTCCGTGGTACTGCGGTGTACCGCAGGTGTTGTCCGGCGTACCGCGCCACTGTACTAATGAAGCTCAAGACCAAGGAATTAAAGATAACTAATCTAATGAGGGGTTCTGGAAAACATTTAAAAGTGATACCAAATGTATTTTAGTTAAAGAATGATTTGTCGAATATTAAAACAGGAATAAAAACAAGGTAAGGCTAACATAAGATTCTTTCCTCGAAAGTTAGGAAGAACTTATGCAATATAAAGTGAAAATAAGACAACTTGCGGAATAATACGATGAGAATAAAAAAAATATGGAATATTTGTTTGGTTTTATGACTCTAAACAATTAACTAAATAAACTAAAGATACGAAAATAAATTAGAGAAGAAAAGTGTATGAGACTTTAGCTCGAGATCTAGCAAGTAATCCCTTCTAGCCTTGTTATAACATATATATGTAAGGGAGAATTGTGTGATATGCAATAGACATGATTCTATATTCCTCCTAACCTCCTTCTGGGCGGACTTAGGTGGCAACCTAACAATTACCAGGGGACTTGGGTAAGGGGACCCTGCGCAAAGATCGGTAATTAAATCTCAAACCCTAATGACTATCTAATTAGGCAAGCCCTTTTGGATCACTATCGCACACTAGACGTTTATGTGGGGTTTCAATAATTAGACACCCCTTCCGGGTGACCGTCTAACTACTATTAAGGTAATCCTATACGTTTGCAACCGCAAGAATTATAGGCAATAAATCAGAACACATAAAAGTAGATAATAAAACACTAATTTCAATTAAATGTGAACATCACAAATTAAAATAGATATAAAACAAGTCTAGGGTTCATACCCATATGCTAATATCATGCTAAAATAGAATTAGTTCATACTAGATAAAGAAAGAAAACAATTACAAATTTGAAGGATTGGGAAGGCATAATTTGTTGTCCAACTCTTTCTGATCTTCTCTTCTCTTGCTGTAAGCTTCTTCTTGGTCTAAAGGTTGACCAAGGATGAGTACTCTAGGGTAGGAATGAATATATATATATATATATATCCTTGGTCAAAATTAGGAGTAATCGCCAAGTTAAGGAGTCAAGATCTTACCAAAATTCATATTCCTAACTTGTAGGAAGGGATAAACCTAAGCATATATTGTTTTGGTCATGTCTCTTTCGTTACTTATCGTATTTTGGAGTTCTTTATATGGAAACGACTGCGTTGAAATGATCTAGCTGCTCATATAAAAATATATCTATAATTACAGACCGTTTTTTTGAAGTAAATTAATTAGTGGATGTATGTGTAGTTTTGGAAGCTTCTTTAGAGTCCAAATATATCCAAACTCTTCCTTTTTGACTTTGACTAAGGGTTTTCATTTACTTTTCCTTTTCAAATCAGTTTCCATAGGTGTAATATCTTCCATATATCTAAGTGCTACACAAATAACACACAAATTACTCGCAAAATCTCATAAAATAGAAAAACACCTAAAAGTAGACAAGAAGGTGTAAAGTATAAATAAATGGGGAAAAATCCTGAAATTAATAACTAAATAACCCTAAACTGATGTCTCAATTATAGATTAATTTATCACAGATAGAGAGACATCAAGACCCCCAACTTAAAGTTGTATCGTCCCGATACAATAAAGATAAGAACAGTACGGTAGTAAACAATAAATAGAGAAGACGAAGAAGAAGAAGAATAGAAACAATATATAATCCTAGAGAAAAATATCTAAAAAGTCTCATGCAGTAATGCTAATGAAATAATGCACACATATGCTTAATATACACATAATCAACAATCCATAATTTAAAGTCTAGATTAATTTCGCAATTCCAGAAGGAGAGGTTTTCAACTCAGTTCGTGTTAACGGCTATAGGGTGATTACAGGTCCTAATATAGTATCCAATGGTCCACCTATCTATGCCCTAATTTTTCCATTGTTCCTTCACCAAGTAGCTAGAAATCCTAAGGTCTTTATGGTTATAACGTGGCTTAGGGACGGTATGGTTTATTTGGATAATGAAAAGTGAGCTTTTGGCCCTCTCCCCACATTCCATCAACGAATCGCCCTAGAGCTTGAGTTTCACTCGAAGATGTTCTCACTCAACCCAATTTTTTATGCTTTGTATTTCATCCCCAAATAACCAAAAAAAACCTTTTATTGATGATTACATAATACATTCTACTTTGTCGGTCCGAATCTTTTTAATCTTTTTCATATATGTTTTTTCTTTTGATAGCTAGCTATGACTCTTTTTAATGTGAGATATCATGCTACTTTTTTGTATTTTTTTGTTTTCATAACTTTTTTCATTTACTTTTACCTCGGCAAATGGTTACAATAATAAACTCATCATCGACAATACTATCACAATCACAATTTACTGATCCCAATGTTTCCTAATGATGAAACCCACCACCCCAAACTCAAGCTCTAAAATAACTTGTCTCAGGTTTTGCGATTCGAGTGGGGGTCATATGGATAAATCCTATAAACTAAGGGGTAAGGTTTGTAATGTGGCTAATAAAAGTCTTTATAAAGGCTCAGAGGGGCTAAGAAGGATAATAATAATAATAATCAAATAAAAGGGTGAGAAAGCAAAAAGGCTTCAACTGGCTTCAATATGAAAGAACTGCTAATTCACTTTCCTAACTACCAGATTTTGTTACTTTTTCACTATTAGTTCATAGATAAGCGGGTTTTCAACTAATTCCAAACCTCATCTTCTACACACCAATTAACGCTCCCTAAGTTCCAACTTGACACTTCTTACGCATTGCTCATTAATCTTCCCTATCTTTTACTTCCTGCTTTCATACATGCATACTAAACATATTTGTGACATCGTTCAAAAATATACTACTTAGTATCATTGACTTAATTAAAAAATGCTCAATAGGTACATTCTCCATATTCTATGCCAATTTTATGCAAAAAAAAGGAAGATGAGGACAACGATTCCCACCCCCAACTCGAAAGCGAGTCGTGTCCCCACGACTCTAAAAGACTCAATAAAGCAATAAAATTTAAACTAAACTAAACTAATGAACATAAACAATTAAGGAGAAGGATTAGAGGGTGGTACTTGGCCAAAAATTATGTTCTCTACTATTGGCTTCTTTTCTTTAGGTTTGGCTGGTATCCTCTTTCTCATATTAAATTTATGTAGTGGTTGTTGTGTATTTACCTTGAATTTGGCTTCTTTGAACTTGGCTCATCAAGATCGATGGCTTTCTTTGTTGTAGCTCCAGGTAAATTCTTTGTTCTTCCCTAAGATTGAATACTTCCTCTTGTAATCTATAACATCTGTTCTGTTTGTCATCTTTGATTAACCCACACCTCAAGTTGCATCAAGTATAGAATGAAGTTATGAAAGATTGGTGTGGCTTGAGGTTTTTACTTGGATGAATGATTATCAATGGTATAAGAAGGAATTCGTGATTTGTGGTGGAAGAAATCTTGGAAGCTTGATGATCTTTGGTGTTTTATGGTGTTTTGTAGTGGTTTTGATGAGGAATATGTGTTTATGTAAGATGGAGGAAATATTTGATGATGTTGATGTGTTTGTTTGAAGGTTTAATCAAGCTTCAAGGTGTATTTATAAGGTTTGGGTCTGAAAAATTTGTGTTGGGAAGGTTGGAAGAGGCTAGGTTTAAGTTTGGCACCATTAAAAACCATAAAATCTTAAGTTTTTTAGCCGCCTACGGGCCGGTATACCGCTCATGTCGCTGGTATACTAGTCAAACTCTCGACTCTGGACGGTCGTGACGGTTTTGCACGAATGACAATACGGTTACGGGCCGGCTAACCGGCCAGAAAAGCCGGTATTTCTGTTGGTGTCGCCTAGGGTGTGATAAAAATAATATAAATTAAGCCAGAAAACAATGCACCAATCACCCTAGACAAGCACAGTACTGCAAGTATTACATGACGTATGCAAGTTTTAATGATAAGTGTTATACGAATGAGCATATAGTCAGAGTAGCAATAATTAATTAAAAGAAACAGAAAATAAAGATGATTGATCGAGAGATAATTAATTAAACTAAATAAAATAAAAGACAATATAATAAATATGAAAGAATATAAGATGAGAGAGTATAGCTTAGGTTTTGCTAGTATGCACTAATCCTTCTAATTATTTCTATCAAATTCAGTTAATAAGGGAGATAATAGCTCTTAGATACTTATTCAGGATTCTGAATTCCCATACCTTAGACCTTGAGAGCAACTAAGGGGGCTACGACACAACTACGAGGCAGTTTCAAATAGGGTTATCAAGCGCTACCAAGGCCCCAAGTAAACAATTCCTTCAATTGGTGATATGGTGCTTAAAACATACCCTAATGACTATCTAGTTAGGATGGATGTTGTCAGGACCAATACCGGACACTAGACGTTATGTGGTGTTTCAATAATTAGACACCTAGTTAAGGTGAACATCTAACTAGTATTAAGAAAGCCTAAAGTGATCAGGTTTAGGACATGCAATAATTCAAAACACATAAACAAATATATGGGTAAGTGGTGTGGCCTAAGGTGTGATAAAAAGATGATATAATTTAGATGCAAATAAACACCCTAAGCTAACACGGTACTGCAAGTATTACAGGACGTATGCAAGTTTTAATGATAAGAAGATTCGTTCCTCAGAGACTGACGAAAGTTAGAGAGAACTTATGCAAATTATCAAGTGCAGATATAAAAGATAAAAAGATAATACGCAAAGAAAGAAAAGGAAAATAGATTTTTATTTGGTTTTTATAAAGAAAGCTCTACTAAATAAAAGACAGGTGATAAAAGATATGAATTTCAAAGTAACTAATTAAAACTAAGAAAATAAAAGACAATAAAAGAAATATGAAGAATATGAGATGAGAGATATAGCTTAGGTTTTACTAGTATGCATTAATCCTTCTAATTCTACCTATTAGATCTAGTTTATAAGGGAGAATATTAGCTATTGGTATACTTAGTCAGGATTCTAAACTCCCATACCTTAGACCTTGAGAGCGACTAAGGGGGCTACGGCACAACCAAGACGTGGTTACACTCTTAGAGTTATCAAGCGCTACCAAGGCTCTAAGCAAACGCAACAATCAATTGGTGATATGGTGATTAAAACAAACCCTAATGACTATCTAGTTAGAATCATGTTTTGTCAGAACTAATATCGACACTAGACGTTATGTGGTGGTTCAATAGTTAAACACCCAGCTAAGGTGATCATCTAACTACTATTAAGGTAATCCTATACTCGTGCACTAGCAAGGAAAACAATCATTAAATCAAAACACATAATCAAATATAAAGGTAAGTAGCTAATATCAGATTAAAACATATAATTCCCAAAGAAACTTAGATAGAAGAATTAGAATTCATAGTTTATACATGATGCAAAACCCAAGCTAATAGAATTAATTCATACAAAGAAAAGAAGAGAAAAGAATTACAGAATAAGAGGTTGAAGGAGACATGATTGATGCACAGCTCCTTCCAGACTTCTTCTCTTGTGTTGCAGCTTCCTCTTGGCCTTAAGGTCTGGCCAAGGATGATTTAAGAGTGTTAAGAGGCTGTATTTATAGTGTATAGGTTGACCTAATTCGTTTCTTGGAGGAAAGGCCAAGTAATAGACTCCAAGCCCAACTCAAATTCATAAAGAAATAAAGATAAACACTGCTGGACCGTTTTGGGCATATCTTCTTCGTTATTGGTCGGTTTGAGCTCCATAATATACCAAAAGAATCGTCACAGAATTATCTATGTCCCTATGAAAGGAATCTTCCAAAATAGGCTTACTTGTAGGAGTAATTACCACTTCTTTAGGCGTGTGCTGCAGAATCTCAGATTTAGGCAGCTTTTCCTTTTCCTAATTGAACTCTGTTTCCTTCTATCTCCAATTACCATGCATATCTCTTTCCATATCTTGTAGTCTTTGAATTGGACTCTAATTAATCTCCATAATTATCTTTAAAGCTTCACACTAAATAAACAATTAAACCCAATATGCTCTAAAAATATTATGTTACTAAATCAAGACCCAAAATAGAAAAGTGCACTAAACTAAGCTCAATTCAACCTATAAACTAATAAATAAGCCTAAAATGATGTCTCAGAATTATATTATATTATCACACATGAGGAGACATCAAGACCCCCAACTCAAAGTTGTATCGTCCCGATACAATAAAAGTAAAGAACAGTAGGGTAGTCATATAAACAAGAAGAAGTAGGAGGAGAATAAGAACAGAACACAATGAATGATCCTAGAGCAAAATATCTAAAAAGTCTCATGTAGTAATGCTCAAGAAATAATGCACAAATATGCTTAATATACATGTAATCAACAATCCATAAATTCAAGTCCAGATTAATTTCACAATGCCAGAAGGAGAGGATGATAACTTAGTTCATGTTAATGGCTGTAGGTTGTTCATAGGTCCTAAATAGCATCCAATGGTCCACTTACCTACTACCTAATAGCTCAATTGTTTCTCCACCAAGCAGTTATAAATCCTAAGGTCTTGGGTTATAATTTGGCTTAGGGACGGTATGATATATTTGGATAATGAAAAGTGAGCTTTTGGCTCTCTCCTCAATAGCCAACAACGAATCGTCCTAGAGCTTGAGTTTCCACTCGAAGATGTTCTCACTCAACCCATAACCCTCCTCCACTTGCAACATGAATATATCTTCATAGCTATAGTTAACTTCATCACTAATATATTCTTGTATCACTCCTTTACACTTTTCCCTCCACACGCTATTGAATTTGAAGTAGCTTTGTACCATCTTCTTCTATGCTTTGACCAATTTATAGGTTTCGTTAATTTTTTTAACAGATTCCAAATTCCATTCAAATATTGATTTCCCTATTTTATTACCAACTAACCCCATCCTCCATTCTCCAGCATCAATCCGATATTGTATAATCCGCCATAATTCCCATGAATTTGTTCCTGTGTCCATATTTAATTTTTTTACCATTCCACTATTGTCTTCTGCCCCACTCCTTGTCCAAAATTTACCAAAACCTGAGACGTTATCTCTGATATGAAGTCTGACTTCAAAAGTTACTGTTAAATATCTTCCTAAATGATTTTGAATTTTTTTTCTTTGCTCTCTTTCCCAACCCATTCAAATCCGATGTTAATCTAGAAACCACCCTGCCAATTTTAAATGAATATTTCACCTTCACTGAGACATTCACGAATACAGTTTTGCACTTTACACTAACCATAAGAAAGTCAATACCCACGTAATAGCCTTAACCACTTATATCTCCTAAAGCACATCATTCGTGGCATCGTTCTAGGCATTTGATCTGTTGTTTGAGGCCCATTCGAAAGTTGTCTCCAGCCCTTTTAAATTGTTCAGCATTCGTCGGCTGTGATCTTGACTGCTTCAGACCAGATTTGGTACTCCTACTTTCAGATCTAACGAAGGGTTGTACGCCATCCGAGGGTGCATCCATCCTTGCAGAAGATTTGCAGATTGAAGGCTTAGGGTTTCTTCCTGAAGCGTGATTTGGGAAACAACGAAATAGCTTCAGATAATATCTTTTGCTATCATCTTTCGCTTTGGAGCCATCGCTATATGTATCTTCAGTCCGCCGCATCTCAGACCTCTCAGACATCGAGGTTTTATTTTGTAATTTAAGGCTATTCTTCCCAGATAAAGTCAAGAGCCTTTGCAAGCCATCAGAAGTTTTGCCCATTCCAAGCAGCCTTTCTGTATTTTGTGTGATACTCCACACGCGTATGGTATTGTCTCAGTGATCTGATGAAGAAACGAAGAAATAGAGAAATTTTGGAAGTAAGAAATGGTAACCCTAAGAGAGAAGGGAGAGGAGGCCTAATTTTTCTAGAGTGTTATTCCTCTAGTATTTTTTTATTTCTCAGGTGGCATTTCCCTAAAATGGTCCAAAAGTGCACAAAAAGTACACAAAATAGACCAATACATGAAAAAGGTTCTTGAAATATTAAAAGATGCAAATAAATTCAAATGGTGCATGAAAATGCATAACCCCCCCCCCCCCCCCCCCCCCCCAAAAAAAATATGGATACACTTATGCCAAAAACCTACTAACAATCATCCCATAAATTCAGACATAAGGTCATAAATATAAAATATATGAGATTACCTAACATCATGATGTAGTTATTGAACGTTCCATGAGTAAAATGGAAGTCCATTAGAAATAGATGTCACTTATGATGATCATTAACATAACATGCGCTGATTGTCAAGGAGGTATAGTGAATATATGTGAGTTAAATGCCCTTGGATTACGACCATAACTAGTTAACTTCATGAAATCCAGAGATACAATTAAGCATGAGGTGCACATGGTTGTTAATCATGTAAGTTAAGTATAATAAACATGTGTCCAAGGTTTAATTATACCCGAGGATACATCGATAAATTATACGCTTGAAGTATTTTCAAGAGAACACTATATATAAATCCATGTCGATCAAACACTGAAAATGGAGGGTGGGACGCGAGTGCAATTATGAGAGATCATAGAGGGATTTTTTACCCTTAGAACTAAACAAACCCGGGGGAGCATTTTACACATTTTAAAATGGATTTTTCGGTGTTGCTTAGTATCATAATTATGTTGGGGTCAAAGTTTGAATTACCCATAATAAATTAATAAGAAAAAAAAGAACAAAGCGAAAAATAGCAAGAACGAGATATACAATAAGAACACAATAAAATAAGAACAAGATAAGAAAAAAAATAAGGGAAATGTACCTATAATGAAGATGAGGGGGTAGCGGGTGACAGTTGTGATGAGAAAAAGAAAAAAGATCTGTCAATGTAAGGATACTTGGTGATAAATTGCATATTCTGCAATGTAGTAGCTTGAGGAAGAAGAAGTAAAGTAGAAGAGAAGAAGAAGATAACAGATTTGAGAGAGAGAGATTTAGGAGATAGAAAAGAATCTTTTATTTCAGTTAGTTTGTTTGTACAATTACATTGATTATATATAGACGGTTTGTAACAAACTATTGTAGCTGAGACTTCATATTTGCAGCTATTTGCTATTTAGTCCCTGTACAATCTTTATTAGCTATTTCCTCTATTTGTATTTTGTCAAGTTCTGCATTAGCATTCCAAGATCCCCCCACAAGCGGAACATGTATGTTAATGATGTTAAGCTTGGAAAGAATGCTGTGAAATGGCAAATTAGCAAGAGGTTTGGTGAAAATATCGGCTAACTGTAAAGATGATGGAATATAGAATAATTTGATTACTCCAGCTGCCAACTTTTCACGAGTGATCTTACAATCAATATCCACGTGCTTGGTTCTTTCATGTTGGACGGGATTAGTAGACATTGCAATCGCAGATTTGCTGTCTGAATACACCAAAGCTGGATAATCATGAGCAAAACCATAATCATGAAGAGCATAAACAAGCCATTGAAGTTCACAAGTAGTAGCTGCTAAAGCTCGAAATTCTGCTTCAGCTGATGATCGACTTATGGTTGTTTGCTTCTTGCTCTTCCAGGAAATGAGAGAATCACCTAGAAAAACACAAAATCCGGTGATACTTCGTCGTGAATCAACACAACTCGCCCAATCACTGTCACAAAACGCCTTGATTTTGACAGATGATGATGATGAAAAGAATAATCCTTGGCCTGGTGTAAGCTTAATATATCTCAACACTCGTTGCGCAGCAGTCCAATGATTAACTGATGGTTTGGATAGGAATTGACTAAGGCAATTCACTGAGTAAGATAAATCGGGACGCGTAATGGTTAGATACAAGAGTCTTCCAATTAGACGACGATAAGATGATGGGTTATCCATTAGTTGATCATCATTAGAAGAGAGTCTGAGAGTTGATTCCATCGGAAAATTGATTGGTTTTGCACCAAGAACACCACATTCAGAGAGAATGTCTAGAGCAAACTTCCGTTGGCATAGAGAAATACCTTTTGATGAACGAGCAACCTCGATTCCAAGAAAGTATTTTAGATTACCAAGATCTTTAATTGTAAATTGATCGTGAAGAAATCGTTTAAGTTTTGATATTTCAGATAAAGAGTTGCTTGTTAAGATGATGTCATCAACATAAACAAGGATTGCGATGAAGGAAGCTGAGCTCTTCTTTATAAACAAACTGAAATCACTCTCTGAATGTAAAAATCCATAAGATAACAAAGCAGAGGATAGTTTGGCAAACCATTGCCTTGAGGCTTGTTTGAGACCATATAAGCTTTTATTAAGTTTGCAAACCGAATTTGGTGGTGTGGTCAAGCCTTGAGGAACAGTCATGTAAACATCTTCTTTTAATTCACCATATAGGAATGCATTGTTTACATCTAGCTGGTGAAGATACCAATCATTTATTGAAGCAAGAGCAAGAATAAGTCGTATTGACACCAATTTTGCAACTGGTGAAAAAGTATCAAAGAAGTCCAAACCCTCTTGTTGATTATATCCTTTGGCAACAAGTCGAGCCTTTCTTCTTTCTAATGATCCATCAGCATGAAATTTGAGTTTGAACACCCATTTAGACCCAATGGGATGTATATTTGGTGGTGATGGAATAATTGACCAAGTGTTATTGTCTTGTAAGGCTTTGAGTTCTTTGTTTATAGCCTCCATCCATTCTGGAGATGATGAAGCGTGTTTGAAAGATTTTGGTTCAGTGAGAGAAGATATAGAGTTTACATAATGTTTATAAGGTGGAGATAGTTTGTCTGAGCCCAAAAATTGTTGTATAGGATAAGGTGTAGATGAAGGTTGGTCAGAGATACAACAAGATGAAGAATGTGGACATATGTAATCTTTTAAGTAGGTTGGAGGGTGTCTTGTGCGAGTAGTTCTTTGGGTTTGGGAATTTTGATTATTTGGTTGTGGTTGAGTTTGGGAATTTTGGATGTTTAGGATGTGTTGAGGATTTGTATGAGGATGAGTAGATAAAGGTTCAATGAAAGGTGTAGAAGATGAAGGAAATAAGAATGTATGTAAGGGAGTAGGTGGTGTAGCTAAAGAGAATGGAAAAATTCTTTCATGAAACACAACATTTCTTGAAATGAAGACATTATGAGTTGAGAGATCAAGTAGTTTGTAGCCTTTCGTTGTTGTTGGGTAGCTTAGGAAGATACACTTTGTGGCCCTTGGATCAAATTTAGTCCTATGGCTTTGTAAAGTTGATGCATAACAAAGGCATCCAAAAACTCTTAAGTGCTCAAAGTCAGGTGGTTTGTTGTATAGCATTTCATAAGGAGTTAAGTTGTTAAGTAAAGGTGTAGGTAATCTATTAATTATGTGAGTAGCAGTAAGAATAGATTCACTCCAATATTGAAGAGGGAGATTAGCTTGAAACATTAGTGCCCTGGCTGTAGTAAGAAGATGCTGGTGTTTTCTTTCAACTAAGCCATTTTGCTCAGGTGTTTCAACACAAGATAGTTGGTGTATTATACCTTTTTCTTTGAAGAATTCAGTCATTAGAAATTCAGGTCCATTATCTGTCCTTATGATCTTTATTTTGGCATTAAATTGAGTAAGCACCATGTTGTAGAAGGTAGTGAGGTGTGAATTTACTTCAGATTTCACACTCATTAAGTATATCCAAGTGCACCTTGAATAGTCATCAACAATTGTCAAGAAGTATCTATGGCCTGAATGTGATGTTTGTTTGAATGGGCCCCAAATGTCACAATGAATAAGCTCAAAACATGAGTTAGTTTTTGATACAGATAAAGGGAAAACTAGGCGTTTTTGTTTTGCAAAGTGACAAGAATTGCAAACATTAGAAGATAGAAAATCAATAGAACTACACAGCTTTTTAAGTACTTGTAGCTTAGCTTGTGAAGGGTGACCCAACCTTGAATGCCATAGGTCAAAAGCTTCAGTTGTACATGAAAATGAAGTGTGACTTGAAGTTGTTTGTGCAGCTGAATGGATGTAGTAGAGACCTTGATGTTCATAAGCAATCCCAGTCATCTTCTGAGACTTGTTGTCCTGAAGAATACAATGAGAAGGAAAGAAAATAACAGAGATTTCTGAGTCTTTAGTTCGTTTAGATATGGATAGAAGATTATATTTGAACTGTGGAACACATAAAACATTGTGTAATGTTATGTTCTTATTGATCCATATACTGCCTTTGTGAGTAGCTGTGATTAAAACACCATTTGGGAGAGTGACAGGTGTGTGATCAATTATAACATTACTTGTATATAAAGATGAAGAAAAAACAAGGTGATCAGTAGCACCAGTATCAAGTATCCAAGAAGAAGGATCAAGTTTACCTTCTTTAGTTGAAACTTGATGCACAGCTGAAGTAGAAGGAGGAGAATTAGCTGAAGAGGAGTGGACCAAAGCCATTAATTTGCTGATTTCTTCAGGAGTGAATTCATAAGATGAAGAGTTTCTTGATTCTTGAGGGCAATTTTCATCTGTAGCTGCATAATTTGCCTTAACATTGTAATTCTTGGTATTATTGAGATAGTATCTCTTGCCTTTAGGACCATCCCATCCAATGGGATAACCATGAATTTGAAAGCATGTTTCAATCGTGTGTCCTGTGTATCCACAATGTGTGCAAATAACTCGTTTTCTTTCAAGAAATGAATTTTGTTTAGGAGCTATTTTTGAGTAGAAAGCAGTTGCAGAAGAATCAAGAGTGTAATTAGTCAATTTTCTTTGGCTTTCTTCTTGACTTAGCATAGAGAATACAGAATTCACATTAGGTATAGGATCCATTAATAATATTTGACTTCTAACTGCAGCATAAGACTCATTTAATCCGATTAAGAACTTTATAACAAAGTCATGTTGTTGTCTCTCAGTGAGAATGTCAAATATTTTGCAAGTGCAGCTGTTCATATGGCCACAATTACAGCTCGGAAATGGCCTAAAATGAACATGTTCATCCCAAATGGTTTTGAAACGAGCAAAATATTCAGAAATAGAATCTGAGTTTTGAGAAATCGAACTTAAAGCTTTCTCGAGATAGAACACTCGAGTACCATTGCTTTGAGTGAATCGCGTTTTGAGTTCTTTAAACAATTCATAAGCTGAATTAACATATAATAAGCTACCTCGAATTTCTTTTGAGATAGAGTTCAATAGCCACGATAACACCAAATTATTAGCTTTATTCCAAGCTGTGAATAAGATCAGGTCTGTTAATGGAGGTTGAAGAATTTCACCATTGATAAAACCGAGTTTATTCTTGACTGAGAGTGCAATTTCAATGGATCGTGACCAAGAGAGGTAGTTATCACCAGTAAGGACATCGGAGACGAGAGAAACACCGGTATTTTCACTAGGATGAAGGTAGTACGGGCTTGAAAAATCTTCAGTGAAGGAGTGAGTTGTCGCCATTGTTGAAGATAGAGAGAAGCTTTTAGTGGATAGTAGTGCGGAAGCGAAGGAGATTTACATCTGATACCATGATAAATTGCATATTCTGCAATGTAGTAGCTTGAGGAAGAAGAAGTAAAGTAGAAGAGAAGAAGAAGATAACAGATTTGAGAGAGAGAGATTTAGGAGATAGAAAAGAATCTTTTATTTCAGTTTGTTTGTTTGTACAATTACATTGATTATATATACACGGTTTGTAACAAACTATTGTAGCTGAGACTTCATATTTGCAGCTATTTGCTATTTAGTCCCTGTACAATCTTTATTAGCTATTTCCTCTATTTGTATTTTGTCAAGTTCTGCATTAGCATTCCAAGACTTGGTAGTAATGAGCAACCGGAAAATGATACTCCCACTCCCTATATATACTAGAATCCATACCCATTCACGTTCTTGGTAGAGTACTTATCACTTATTACCTTAAATGGCAGTCATTACATCAGGCGATGTAGCTAGTTCCAAGGCTAGACGCTCCATCTTGCACCACACGTGCGACGCAGTACCACATGCCTTTGCGACATGTGTGTAATGTAAACCTCCATAACTCTTTCTTCTTGAAATTAATAAGACAAAGAATAATTTATTGTTATACGTGAAAAGAACATAAGGGAAATTTCAAGAACACCCATTCGAAGCAATATGATGAGTTGCAAAAAATTCAAGGGGGTAACATGTATGTCTGGAATAAAGTGGAAACCTGATAGTCGTAGCCTTATGATAAACAACCTTTTCTGGAAGAGGGTCGAAATTGAAGAATGCAATTAGGGTTGTATACAACAAGCCACTAGTAGAAAGACATGGATGATCAGTAGGTTAAGCCCCTGACCACCTCATTACTCATGTCATGAAAAGCGCTAACAATGGGAGGTTTTGGGACCATCCAAGGACTATAGACATGCCAACATATTCCTGAAGGAGGTATGCACTTTATTTGCACTTGTTTCTCTCCCACTTTATACACATCCCAAAATATTGACTTGAACGTCAAAACGTTATCTGAGAAAACCTCACTTTGGCCCTAACCAGGTATGAATGCATAAGATAGACCCGGTGGAAAAATACAACTCAAAGGAAAGCGATATGATTTATGACAAACATGGCGTTGGGTTGGTTGGTTATTTTAACTAGGGCAGAGAAAAAAAATTACCAAAACCGAAAAACCAAGTTAATTTTAACCAAACCGAACCAACATAAATTTTACCCGCGCCCACCTTACCCATTGGGTTACCTTGTGATTTTTCGGGTACATGTATTTTACTTATATGTTACCCAAACTATTGGGTTAAGGTTACCCAAAGCGAAAAATCGTGTAATTTAAAATATATAAAACGTGAATATCGGAGAAGTCTTTCATTTGACTTCTAGGATATTCCAAAGGTCTCGACCAAGTCCCTGATCAACCTACTTTTTTTATATTCAAACAAAATACTATTTTTTGTTAAAGTTATGTGATATATAAGACTGTATTTTGGATTGTAATTGATTGTAACTTATTTTGAACTATTCGATTCACGACTTCTTGATTTTGTAATGTCAAAATAGTAAATTTGATATTTAAAGGTATAATTATATCAGATTTTTAGATTTTGTCATTTTTTAAAAACTTTTTTACGTGTTAAAAAAAGTTTGACTAATGTTGACTAACATGGATAAACCGAAGGGTAATCCGAATTAACCCAAGGGTAATTTTTTACACTACCCTTGGACACTCAAACAATTCCTTAAACCAAAATATATTACCTTTGGTTTACCCTAATCTCAAAACTAGATAAAACTGACCCGTGCTCTCCCCTAATTTTAGCTATCTTAAAATTAGTTATTGGGTGCTAGATATAGTAGTTTCTGATTTATTTAGGGTCAAAGTGCAATTTACCCAAAATTTTCGTTTATATATATTTATAAGAAAAAATGGGACAAAGAAAAAAAAAAAGAATTCCATTTTTGTATCGTCACCGGATCTTTGCAATCAAGAAAAGAAAAAAATAAAGAGCGAGGAGAGGTTGGGAGCGGGCACAGGCCGTTCCGAGCCCGTCACGAGAGCTTCGAAGATGATGACCCGATCGAATCTAGCCGAACAGCTGAAGGATTATCAGATTCGATCCAAGCGTGATTGGGCTTCCGACTCTTTTTTCTCCTCTACCTCTAATTTATCTCATTCTTCTTCTAGGTACATGTTATTCATTTATTCATTATACATGATTTTTTATTATGACTTATTATTTATTTCTCATAATTTTACTGATCCTTCGTTTGACATTTAATGTGCATAAATAAATTATTTTTGATCAATAATTTATAATGTTAGGATTCAAAATAATTCTCATGAGCATTTTCAAATGTTATATTGATGCCACCTTTTAATAATTTCATATCCAATCAATCTATATCTAGCCATATGATTTATTTCGATTTTTCTTTGTTCATACAGGTTCGATGTTGTGGTCTTCATAATACAAGAACTTGTTATCTTTGCGTTCCTGGTTTTTTCAGCCGTTTCATTATATTTCAGGCATTTGAAGCTTGCTTGTATATTTGTATGCATAACATTGGTTCTGTATTTATGCTTAAAAATTACAAAACAAGTAAGACTAGCTCGGAAAAAGCAACGAAGGATGCTTTTGCCATTATCTATATAGAATTCCAGGTTAAGGAACCTTGTAAATTATACGGTTCTTGATTATTCTTTTATAGGATTTTAGTTTTTTTTGTTTGTATATGTAATTGCTTTTAAGGCATCCATCGTGTAATCGATATGATTGTCAAAATAAGATGATTAAGGTAATTCAGTCTATACATTCATAATGCAAGATTCTTTCATTTGAATAGTAAACTCGATTACATAACCTCGAATCATGTTTGGTTGAGTTAACTATGCGCCTCACTTGCCTAATACTTACTCAGGCTTAAAGAAATGAACCTCGATTCCTTGAGTGACTAAAGTCCATATAGCTCCAAACACAAGCAAAAAACTTAATACAATCCCTACAACTCCAAGAGACCAATTTAGATACCACATTGCACTAGATTGTTTTGGTTTCATGATTATAAGCCACATCAAACAAGGATATGCTAATGTCACGGGCAATGAAATCCCACCGATTAAACCAGCCAAACTTGGCAAAAATGGGAATGCGACGGCTATAAAAAACGCGAAACATCCAAAAAGGAGACGTAATCCAGCTCGAAGCCACCATGGACATGGCTTGTTCTTGTTGCTTGTGTACCTAAACTCCAAGTTATCAAAAACCGGCATTGCGTAGATTTGAAAAGAAGTCAAACAATTGATCACGACAAAGATGCTTGCTAATCCTAGAATGGTTTTTGATGTATCGTGTTTATGATATTTAGCCATAGCACTCAACATCCCTCCATTTGTAGGTATCTGTCATCAAAACAAACATAATTAGTTACTCTTACTATAAGTTATACACACCAATTCGTTGTTCTCTCATCTCAAAAGCTTGTTTACCAGATTTCCATAAGCCCAGTAACCTCCAATTGCCAAAGGAAACAAGCAAAAAGCAATAATAACATAAGCAAATTTGGTTCCTCTCCACATTGGTAGACTTGAGGGATTCTTCAGAGTAGACGGCATTGTACCCTATAAAGTCGTAGAAAATTAGAGACTAATAATAATTGAACATAGATACATGTAGAAGAGAATATCTTTATATATATACCTGAATTTCTAAGACTAGATTATGACCTCTGAAAGCAAAAGCAATTATACCAAGAGCGTTGAGAATGCCACAAACTCTAGCAGGAACATCTGAATTTGTTATCAATGGTGGGTTGTAAGAAACAACGTTAGGCCTTTCTTTGACAACAGAAACCACCCATATAATCGTTGAATATGTTACAGCTGTGAGTGCTCCGATAAGGGAAATACCGGCAATAGAATTTAAATTTGGAAGCTGAGATAAAATAATGGCAGAGCATGTGAAGATAATGTACCATTGTATAGTAGTTAGTGGACTTGAATTGCTACAAATGGTTCCACATACTATGTTTAAGAAGATCTTCATAGTGCTCCCTCCTATTATAATTAGAGTAACACAAGTTCCTCCTGATAAATACATCGTAGGAAGTAGTGCTAATAACTTCCCTAATTTCTCACCTGAAAATTGATACCATTACATTTGTGACACATGTAATAAAGTTTTATATATATGCTTACCAAAAGCAGCCATAGAGAGGCGAAGATAACGACTATATCGCATCCCAGGAATGGATTCATGGAGTTGGATTAGCAACCAAAGTGTGTATAATTGCCATACAAAAATCACCATTAAAGCTATAATTCCCCAAGTCCTACATATATATTGGAACTTACAATTAATTACAGTTTCAATATACATAGGATTAGTTAATTAATTTAAGGAAAATAACATTTTCTCCCATTATTCTTTTAGACAATTCCTAAACTCTCCCTGAAGTCTAAATATTAACTAAATTCCCTCTTGAGATCAACTCATCCTAAACAAGACTTAAACAATTTTTTTTTTCCGATACGAAAATCATCATTTCTAAACTAAAAGAAACAAGTTATTCTAAATTGAAATAATTTTTTGATTTAAAGATCTAACAGAAGATTTTCAGAATGTTTATATTATTCTAATATTTTATAACTTTTTTATTAAAGTTGTAAATTGGTATAGTTTCATATGAGAAAATATTAAAATTACACGTAACTTTCTGTAATTTTATCAAAGATTTACATATTTCAGCTTTGGATACTTCCTCAAAATTGTAAATGGGATCAAGACTTAAAAATTTTTAATCTACTTTTGAATACTGAAATTCAAAATGACTGAAGCTTGTCCCAAAAAAAAAAAAAAAACTGAAGGATAAAAATGATCTTAATTTTATAAGATTTGGTTGATTAACTAATATATATGAGAAATTTTAATAAAATTAAACCTGATGTCTAATATTTTAAAATAAAAATTTATTATATTTGAGCGAAAATGTCAAAACCTTGATACAGTTGTTACAAAAGAATGAAAAGATAGAGCAAAAATATTAGAAGTTGATTTTACGGGAAATTTTAGTAATAATTAAATTTCATTAGTGAATATGGTATTCTCCCACTAATTAAATTACATTATATAAGTACAATTTCACACAAGGTACTCTATATAATATATTGCCTGATCTGGTTAATCATAAAGTTAATTATCTTTTGATAATGGAAATGGACACATCCCTATCTATCCTCTCACTAACTTCTCCCAGGTGACAATAATGTGCTTAATATATAATATAATATCAATGAAAAATTAAAATTTCTAGAGCATATTTGAAACAGATTTCTTTTATTATATATATATAAAAAAATAAACTAGACTTGTAAGCATTAAAAATGTTTTGATAATAAACCATGAGGTATATCTCAAATGATAAATTAAATTGGAGGCATACGGAAACTTAATTACCAGCCTAGTGAAGTAAATGCAAGAGGAAGTAGAAGTGCTTGAACTCCAATACCAGAACTAAGAGTATGAAAAGCAGCATAATAAGCATTCCCTTTCCTAGACTCAGTTATGGGAAGCCATGCATCTTGAGGGTCAAGCTTTGTAAGATGACCTATTTCTTCCAAGTAACTTTGCATGCTTCCAATGGCTTTTTTCATAGGACTAGCTAATGGGGTCATTACACGTGTTATAAAAGGACTACTTATTGGTGTCTTTGGAACCAAATCAATAACCGGAGATGAAGTATGAGAAAGCATTGACATTTCCACCACCTCTGATGCCATCACTAAGTAATTGTAACTATATATCTACGAGGTTTAAAGGTTTGAAAGTAACTTGTGATGAAGGCTTTCTTATTTACTGGACAAAAAATTGGTATAATATCTCATGCTGAGTAGAGAAAACCGTGAACTTAAATTTGCTCTATAAATTCCTCTTTATGATGTTGAATGAATATATGGTATATTACAGAAGGATTGTTTTAGATTGTTTTGGAGGTTTTATAAGGTGAAAAATTCATGACGTCATGATATAAATTTTTAAGCATTCATTTCCAGGTAGTTGATATTATGAAAATATGTATGCATTTCTGAGTGGAATTATTGTGTGAATGGAATAAAGTGGTATCTTAGCTTTGAGACTTGACCAATCCCACTTTGACTTTGGCTTTGGCTGCTTTGTCCTTAGGATTAAGGGTAAGGGCATATACAAGGTGGGTGCGGTGAGCTGCAATCCATCCTAAATTGGAGAAAAGTAAATTTTTTCGATGTTGTAAAAATTATTACCCCCCTTATAGAATATTACTAATTCACCTTGCACTTAAACTTAATACAAAATACGTTCAAGACATTTGTTTCTTTTGTTCAGTAAAAATGTTATAACAACTTTCATCAAGGATTATTTACTTAAAAGGTTTACAATTCAAAAATTTAAAAATAGTTTCTTCTTAAACTTTAATAGTTTTTTCATTCTTAAAAGGTTCTTAATATTATTTCATTGTCATGAATTTTCTTTTTTATCCTCATTTATTGCTTATGGGTTTTTAAAGAAAAACAAAATCTAATGTAAAATAAAATTCTGGAAATCATAGAGCAAATTGTGACGTTAGAGATTTTCTACAATTTGCTCATAGAATTCAAATTTCAAATTCCAAATCAACATCAATCTCTAACGTAATCTTGTGCAACTCAATTTCTATTATCTTCTAAGCAAAATCAAGATTAGTTTGATATTTTATTATTGTATATGTTTATTATGTGAGTACACTTCATGTATTCGTATTTGAATTGAATATTCATTATTTGAAGTTTGTTTTCACAAGATGTTTATCATTTTTTACTATTTGAATATTCTATTATGAATTTTTGACAACTTATAAATGGCTAGGGAGATTTGGCCACCCCCTAGGGTTTCGGGAAGAATTTTTTCTCACGAATTTCTTTGGCCAGGATTATATGACTGACCCCTAGCATCGATCATAGAGTTTCAAGAATAAGTTGTTGATGCCTCCTTATTTGTGATATAATAATTTAGGTTGGAGACATCATTTTAGGTGTATTCGAATATTTTACTATAGATTTTTATTCGTATTCTTGTCTTGATTTGATGATTTATTATTTTTAGATGATATTGGGTTTAATTTATTTGTTTAACGTGAAACTTTAAAGATATATGGAAATTAATTAGATGCCAAATTAATTTCAAAGAGATAAGTAAAGAAGATACAGATGAAAATTGGAGATAAAAGGAAATAGAGATAAAATAGGAAGGAAAAGATGTCAAGTAAATCTGAAATTCTGCAGCCCAAATGCTTAAGACTGCTAAGAAAGGGCATACACCGCAACAAGTATTCACGTAAGTTATTCCAGAGAAAGAAGCGAGTGTAGAAGCTAGAAAGAGTCTGTGTTTCATTCTGAGAGAGTCTCAAGAAGAGTAGAAAAAGAGTTACCACTCAAGCTCAAAGATTCGGGAAGCTTTTATCTTCATATTCAAATCAGTGATATGCATAAGATGAAAGCCATGTGTGATGTGGGTTCGAGTGTCAATTTTATGCCGAAGTCCGTGTTCGATAGGCTTGGGCTAGAGAAGACAAAAAAAGCACCCATGAAGTTACAATTTGCGGATAGCTCAGTGGCAAAGACATGGGGAACAGTGGAGGACGTGCATTCTCGAACAGGTAATATCACCATCACTACTGACTTTGTTATACTTGATTATGATACAAATAAGCAGGTTCCAATTATACTTGGAAGGCCGTTCTTGGCCACAAGCCAAAGCATCATCAACTTTCAGGAGGGAACAGTTGCCCTCTGTGCTAAAAACGTATCCAACACATTCTATGTCTGGGGTAAGAGAAGTTAGATCCCACAGTTCCTGTCATTCACATCCTTTCACATTACAAAGTCCTAGAAGAAATCCACAAAAAACCTGTGGATACTAGACCAATGAGTGAGTTTGGGTTCGACCATAAAGTTGTATGGAAATCCCGCAAATCCGAGAGTAGGTCACGAAGTCACAAAGATTCGTGGATGAGACGATTCATAGTCACTAAAGTGGTTTCAGCTAAAGTGATATAAATCCGGCCCAAAAGGGACATTAAAAGGAGGTTAGTAGACATTCATAGCCTTACGCGTTGCTGGGATGCTATATAAGCAAATCTTGATAGATGTAACGCGTCTAACTTTGAAAGACGTTAAACAAAAGTGTTGTACGGGAGACAACCTGTAATTTTTTTTTTATGTTTTTAAGTCTTTAATTTATGTTTAGATTAGTTTTTTAGTTGATATTGAATATTTGAGGAAGGTATTAGTTTTTTTTAAGTTTAGGTAGTTAAGAAAATTGAGTTTGGGAGAAAAATAAGCAAAATTAGGAGAAAACCTGACCCTCCCGCCAGCTAGCCGGTGAGATGACCGGTATGCTGGTGGGTGTCAGACTGTTACAATGGTTCCTAAATCAGGTCCATTGTCGAGACGAAGGAAAAATCAAAAAGTCGGACCAGTATGCCGGGCCAAAACGCCGGTATGCCGGTCAGCCAAAAAACCGTCACCACGGTAGCGAAATCAGGTACAATGCCGAGAGATCAATGTGCAAAACCATGGGCGCAAACGACGATATGGTCTGCGACTAGCTAGCCAGCCGAATATCCCGGTATGCTGGCGGCCGCCGCTGGAAAGAGAAAAAATTCTTTTTAGGGTTTTAAAGAGAAAGAGGTATCTACTATTACGAATTTTATATCTTTAAGCCTCTCTTTCTTCCCCAAAGCTCTCCCAATTCCATTAAATTTTCAACAAACCTTCACCAGACATAAAAACACTACCCAATCACCATAAATTAATATCCAAATACTTCCCTACATCATTATAAAGAAGATTCAACCACCTATATCATATCAAAACACCTAGAATCCAAGAATCAAAAGCCAAAATTTCCAAATCTTATCCAAAAATTTATTAAATCCATACCAATCAAGCAAGAGTTCATCCTACCCGCATAGAGATTCATCATCCTTACACCTTTCCTAATCCAAAAAACACTTGTTCAACCTAAAATCAAGGGTTACAAATTTCAAGAGTGTTCAAATCTTTGAGTTGGAGGTCAATTGAGATGACGAAAAGAATAAACATTATATGCTGTTAGGGAGATGAAGAAGAATCAAAATAAGGTATTGGGTTTTGCTGAGAAGAAATCAATTGAGGAAAGTTCAAGTTCTAGTATGAAGAAAAACGGTAAAACAGGTTAAGAGAATAGGGGAAAGCTAGCTATGGTACATTCAAAGAACAAAAAGGTTACAACTTTCAAAGAGAAGACACCACAACCTTTACAAATCGCGATTCCTATACACAAGGAAGATGAAGCTGCAAAGGCCTTGTTAGCTTCCGCAAAGAAACACTTACCGGACTTTCCCTTTGCGTATGAGAGAGTATTCGAAAAAGAAGTTGGAGAAGGTGAGTACAAGAGATTCTTAGAGATGGGAGATAGATTGGGTTGGTATACATTCATAATGCGAATATCAAATTTATGTTTGGAGTTAGTTTTAGAGTTCTATATAAGCCTCTTTAGCCGAGATAGTGAAGGTCGTATTCCAGTTGGAGGCAAGTTAGTTCCTTTTATAGTTGAAGAGATTCAAAACCACTTCCAGTTCAAGAAATTGGTGGGACCATGTAAGTTTAGAGAAGCGCTGGAAAAGATCAAGACTTTCGATTGGAATCAACTTTTTGAGCATGTTTTAGATAAAGAGAAAGTGCAAACACATAAGGGAGAATCGAAAGCACCTTGGCCTTACAAATATCTTCAAGCGGGTACAAGAGTTTGGCCCAATTTTCTTACACCTAACGCTTTTGGAAACATGTGAACTTCAAATGTAACTAAAATACACAATCTTTTTGAATTTTATTTTAAGAGCGGAAGAAGTAGATGTGGCACAATTGATCATTGAAGAGGTGATGCAATTTTCGATCTCTCCAACTTCGTTATTTAATGTGAAATATCCTACTATGATCACGTGCCTTGTGCGAAAAGAGAATGTGATACCGCGTGAAAAAGAGAAACTATATATTAAGATGAGCAATAAAATTGACAATACTTGGATCAAGACAATTTTGAAAGGAGCATGAGTTGGGAAACCTCCACAATTAAGCGAAGAGGATCGTATTTGGAGAGAAAAGGTAGAGGAACGATTGAATAAAGTTGAAGCAGTTCAACTTCTTAGCTAAAGATGTGGCACAAATCAAAGCAAATCAGGTGCACATCATGACACTTCTTGAGCAATCAATGCGCGATCCAGTAAATTCTATCTTGGATGTCGATAATACGAGGCAATAGGCTCAAGAGTATGTTCTCTTTCTTCCTTACCATTATGTATATGCGATATTTATTTGTTCATTTTAATTTCTTTTAAGAATCTTTTTCGAGTCGTGGGGACACGTCTCATTTTTGAGTTGGGGGTGTGGGGATTCGTTGTCTCTCATCTCCATTTTTATATGATTTTACTGTTTTTAGGTAGAAATTAAAATTTTTGATACATAGGATTCCGATGTAGAGTGTGTTTAATAGCTTGAAAGCATAAGCTTAGTAAGTTAATGATAGAAAGTAATATGTTTATGAGTTTTTTTATTTTTTATGCTTTGAGTATGAACAGGAAACACACATTGATAGTAAAGAAAATATTAATAAGCAATGCGGTAGAAGTATGTTTGATCTTAGGGCGCCTTGAGGGGTGTGTAGGCCGCAAGATCCAAGCTAGTTGATAAACCCATCCGATGAACGTGCTAAAGGTAAGAGAATAACAAAATTACATAGTTTAGAAAGTGATTAAGGAGGTTCTTTGATACCCTATAAATCCCTAGATATGACCCCCCTTATGAGATATGGAAAGGCTTTCCACCAAACCTGAAAGTTTTAAAAGTGTGGGAGTATGGTGGCTGGTAGGGTGTGCTAAAAATGATAAATATAGATGCAACTATCACCCTAACCAATCACGTTACCCACTGCAAGTATCACAAATTTTACGCAAGTTTTAATGATAAGTAGAATTCGTCCTCAGAGACTATGAAAGTTAGATAAGAACTAATGTAAAGATAAAGTAAAAATAAAGAAGTTAGAAGAATAATGCGCTAAAAAAATCTTAAATATTTGTTTGGTTTTACAACTCTAAACAATTAACTAAGTAAAATAAATGCAGGAAAAAAATAGAATAAAGAAGTAGTATAAGAGTTTAGCTCGAAATATAGCAAGTAATCCCAACTAGCCTTGTGTTATGACCTATTTATGTAAGGGAGAATTGTGTGATATGAAATAGCTAGGATTCTATATTCCTCCTAATCCCCTTCAGGGTGAACTTAGGTGGCGACCTAACAATTACCAAGGGACTTGGGTAACGAGACCCTGCGCATTGATTTGTGGTTAATCTCAAACCCTAGTGACTATCTAGTTAGGCAAGACCGTCAAGATCACTACCTCACACTAGACGTTTATGTGGTACCTCAATAATTAGACACTCCTTCCGGGTGACCATCTAACTACTATGACAATCCTATACGTTGGCCACCACAAGAACTACAGACAATACATCAAAGCACATAAAACAGAGATATCACAACTAATTTCAATTATATGTAAAAGGAGATCCCAAATTAAAATAAATATAAAACAAGTCTAGTGTTCATACCCTTATGCTAATCTCAAGCTAAATAGATTTAGTTCATACTAGAGAAAGAAGGAAAATAAATTACAAAGGTGAAGGGTTGGAATGGCATGAATACTATCCAACTTCTTCTTGTCTCCTCTTCTCTTGATGTAAGATTCATATTGGTGTTATTATTATTAATGACTAACCGAGGATGATTTCTATAAGGTAGGAATTAATATATATAAGACCTTGGTCGAAATATGGAGTAATCCCCCAAGTTAAGGAGTCTTGATCTTACCAAAATTCGTATTCCTAACTTGTAGGACATGATAAACCTTTGCAAATATTTATTTGGTCATATTTTCTTTGTTACTTATAAGAATTTAATGTTCTTTATATGGAAACAACCGTAATTGAAAGATCTATCTGCTCATATAAAAGGCACCTCCTAAATTCTAGCCGAAATTCTTCAGCAATTTAATTAGTGGACGTATGTGCAGTTTTGACAGCTTTTTTACTTTCCAAATATATCCAAACTCTTCTTTTTTGACTTTGACTAAGGGATTTACTTTATTTTTCCACTTCAAATTAGTTTTCATAGGTGTAATAGCTTTCATATACCTAAGTGCTACACAAATTACACGCAAAAGCTCACAAAATAGCAAAACACCTAAAACTAGACAAAAAAGTGTAAAGTATGAATAAATAGGTAAAATCCCGAAATTAAATACTAAATAACCCTAAAATGATGTATAAAGTATAGATTAATATATCACAAATAGAGAGACATCAGGGTGTTTGGCCAAAGTCAAATTACCCGATTCTAAAACAGTCACTGTTGGACCCAAAACCATAGACTCAATTTTTGTAGGGTATGCTCATAATAACGCGGCACATAGGTTCTTGTCTTTAGATGATAACTATATTTTTGAATCTAGAGATGCTGAGTTCTTTGAACATATTTTCTCTTTGAAAACTTTGAATTCTGTTGATGCCTCTTTACCTTCTGATAGCTTATCTATTAATGTTGATGTAACTCGATGTGATGTTTCCCATGGCCCATCTACTTATATGAAGCCTAATAGTATTCTCGAGGAAGAACCTAGGGAAAGTAAGAGGTGTAGGATAGAGTCCGGCTTTGGATATGATTCTATCACAGCCTTCATGACTGAAGGTTTTCACATTGACCTAATAAGCGAACATGTAGTCACCTGCCTCCTCATGGAGGAAGACCCAAAACATTTGGCGATGCTTTAAAATTGGTAGATGATTTTTTGGAAAGAAGCCATTAATATTGAACTTGAGTCTATTAAAAGTAACCATACATGGGTATTGACCGACTTACATAGGGGTAGCAACCTATTAATAGCAAATGGATTTTTAAGAAAAAGTTGAGACGTGATGGTTTGATAGAAAAATTCAAAGCTAGGCTTGTTATTAAGGGTTTCACCCAAAATAAAGGTTTAGATTACTTTGACACTTACTCCCATGTGACGAAAATTGCCACCATTAGGACCCTTATCGCTTTAGATGTTATTCACGAACTAGTTATACATCAAATGGATCTTAAAACCGCGTTTCCAATGGAGATCCGAATGAGGAGATCTACATGGCTCAACTTGAAGGGTGTGTGGTTCCTGGTCAAGGGGACAAATTTTGTAAGCTAAAGAAGTCTTTGTATGGTTTAAAACTGACACGTAAAAATGGTATAAAAAACTATACAATACTCTTATTACATATGGTTTTGTGGCTAACACGTCTGATTCATGTGTTTACTCCAAAGTAACAGGTTCATAATGTGTTTTCATCTGCCTTTATGTAGATGACATGCTCATCTTTGGTACTTCTATTCATATCATAAATGAGACTAAACGATTTATGTCTTCTGGGTTTGATATGAAAGACATGGGAAAAGTAGATGCGATCCTCGAGGTGAAAATTATTTGAAGTAGTAATGGTATAGCCCTGAGTCAGTCTCATTACGTATAAAGGATGCGGAAGAAATTTGACTCCTTTGAGGTAACGCCTGTAAAAACTCCTTATGATTCTAATATTCATTTGTCCAAAAACTGTGGGAATGTTGTATCCGAAAATAAATATGCTAGGATCATAGGTAGTGTGATGTTCTTAATAAACTACACTCGACCCGATATTGCCTATGTCGTAAGTAGACTTAGTCGCTATACTCATAACCCGAGTAGTGACCTATGGGTTGCACTTCGTCATCTATTGAAGTACGTAAGGGGTGCCATTGATCTAGGCTTAAATTATAATAGATTTGATGTCTCCTCATTTGTGATAATAAAATCTATTTCCGAGACATCATTTTAGGCGTATTTATTTGTTTATAGGTCGAATTTCTCATGATTTAGTACACTTTCCTATTTTGGGTCTTGAATTGATTATTTATTATTTTTAGAGCATATTGGGTTTAATTATTTATTTAGTGTGAAGATTTAGAGATATATGGTAATTAATTAGAGTCCAAGTTGGTTCAAAGAGCTAAAGGAAAGAAGATAAACATGGAAATTGGAGATAGAAGGAAACTGAGTTCAATTAGGAAAAGGAAAAGCTGCCTAAATCTGAATTTCTGCAACTACGCCTAAAGAAGTGGTGATAACTCCAAAACCAAGACGATTTTGGAAGATTCCTTTCATAGGGATGTAGATAATTCTGTGAGGATTCTTTTGGTATATTGTGGAGCAAAAACCGACCAATAACAAAGAAGATATGCTCAAAACAGTTCAGCAGTAATTATATTTATTACCATACGAATTTGAGTTGGGCTTGGAGTCCATTACCTAACCTCTCCTTCAAGAAACGAATTAGGTCAACCTATACACTATAAATACAGCCTCTTAACATTAGAAAATCATCCTTGGCCAGACCTTAAGGCCAAGAGGAAGCTGCAACACAAGAGGAGAAGTTTGGAAGGAGCTAAACACCATATGTCTTCTTCAACCTTCAAATCTGTAACTTTTCTCTTTTCTTTTCTTAGTATGAATTAATTCTTTTTAGCTTGAGTTTTAGCATATATGTATGAACCCTAGTTTTGATTGACATCTATCTAATTTGGGAATTCTATGTTTTAAATTGAATTATTGTTTTTATTCTCTGTTTATGTGTTTGGATTTATATTCTGTGTTCTTGTGGAACCATGGCCATATAAAATTACCATCTAGTAGTTAGGTCACCATTGACAACGGTGATTAATTACATGTTTAGCACATAACGTCTAGTATTCGGGTTAGATCTGACAAATCAACCTAACTAGATAATCACTATGGTTTAGTTCTTGTGACTATTTACCAATTACAGGAAAAGTTTGCTTAGGAAGCCTTATTGACACAGGTAAATCCTATTTAAAACTACCTAGCGAATTGGAACCGATTATTGAAATACTACATAATTCACTCTTACATGTTTAGAACGGCAAAACTAGTGGGGATTACATGCTATTTACTCAAGCTAACTTTCATACTATTTTCTTTTCTTTTATTTATTTTCTATCTTTAGTTTATTAGTTTAGTTTTATTATTTAAAAACCAAATAAATATTTGTCTATCTTTTCTTTCTATTTGCGTATTATCTTTTCTATCTTTTATATCTGCACTTGAATAATTTGCATAAGTTCTTCTTAACCTTCGTAGTCCCTGAGGAACGAATCTTACTTATTCATTAAAACTTGCATACGATCTGTATACTTGCAGAACCGTGCTAGCTTTAGGGTGATTATTTGCATCTAATTTATATCATCTTTTTATAACACCTTAGGCCATACCAAGTTTTTGGCGCCGCTGCCAGGGACTACATCGTTAGTCCTTGTGCAATTATCTTGTGCTTATATTTTAGTTAGTTCTATTTTACGCTTTTCTTTTAGTTTTTGTTTTACAGAAATTTTCTAGGCGAGATCAGATTTATTAGGAGAAGGAAGTTTCGTATTACTAGATCCTGCAGCAATGGACGAGATAAACCAGCTAATGGTTGAATTACGCGAACAATTTGCTCGGGGAAATCCAGTACACACATCACCTTCATGTCCTAGTTGTGGAGCAAGAGATCACTCGTGGGAATATTGCATGAATAATCCAGCTTCAATTTCCTTCATACCTTATCAAAAAAACCATTATTATGATGGTTATTATCAATCCCAAGGAAATTATGCTGATTATCAGCCCCCACAAAATTACAATTGGGTCGGAGATCAACAGACTGATTATCATAATAACCATTATTATGATGATTATTATCAACCACGACCACAATCCTACTATCCTCCACAACCTATCTATCAAGAAGCGCCGATTTATAATGAAGCTTATCAAGAACCACCTCCTTATTCAATGCAGCAAACCGTACAAGAACAACGTTCGAGTTTGAATTCAAGCCTGGCTAAGATAATGAACCTAATTGAAGATATGGAGAATAACCAGCAAAGAATCCAAAACTCATCCAACACGCTTAAGAAGATTGAGCATACAGTGTCACAAATGGTAAATATACTGCAAATCTTTGCAGATGGGCAACTCCGAAGTGATACTAGTGCTCCAGAAAACAATGTTTGTCAGGCAGTTGAATTAAGAAGTGGAAAACAACTACCTCCACCAAGACCAGAACCAGAACCAGTCCCTATTCCAGAAAAGGGGGGAGAAGAAACAACAGAAGATAAGGTCGAAGAGGTAGTTGAATCAAAAAGTGTCCCAGAGAAGACACCAGAAAAGAAAGAGAGCCCAGTGGTAACCAACACATGTCCTCTACCACCATACCCTTCACGTGTCAGAAAAAGGACAATGAACTGGAATTCAAGAAGTTCGTTGACATGGTGAGCAAGTTAGAGATTAAAATACCGTTTGTAGAAGCTCTCAAGAGAATGCCGACATATATAAAATTCATTAAGGACATTCTTTCTAACAAACGAAGATTCAAAATTGAGGATATGAGTGGATCATCAGAGGAGTGTAATACTATCGAGTTACCACCAGAAACACCCCTTCCCACGAAATCTTGGATGGAACCATCCCTGATTATGAAGAATCGAGCTGAAAAGTTTGTGGGAATTAGAGGCAAAGGGTGGAAATTTCGTCATTCTTAATCGAGGTAACACGTCTAACTTTAAAAGACGTTAAACAAAAGTGCTATACGGGAGACAACCCGTAATTTCTTTTATGTTTTTACGTTTCTAGTTTTTAATTTATGTTTAGCTTAGTTAAATTTAGTTGATATTGCATATTTGAGAAAGGTATTAGTGTTTTTGATGCTTAGGTATTGGAGAAATCGAGTTAGGGAAGGAGAAACAAAAAATTTCGGAAAATTCTGACCACAGGAGCGGTATACCGGACCTCATACGCGGTATACCGCAGAGGACAAAAACCCGTACCACGGGTATGGAGCTCGGGTTTTATACCGAGGAGGAAAAAAATCACGCTGATGGTTCCGGTATACCGGACCTCATACGCGGTATACCGCAGGGCACAAAAACCTGTGCCACGGGTAGGTAGCTCGTGATTTTTGACGAGGCAAAATTTTTTGGAACTCTGATAGGTGCGGTATACCGGACCATATGCGCGGTATACCGCAGCGCGACGACTGGAGAGAGAAAACTGCGAATTAAGGTTTATAAAAAAGGGTTGATGCTCATTATTCCGAATTTACATAACCTCAAGCCTCTATTTCTTCTCCAAAACTCTCCCAACTCCATTAAAGCTCATAAAAACCTTCCCCAATCATCAAAACACTACCCAATCACCATAAAAACACATCCAATTCATTCTCCACATCATTACAAAAAATGATTTAACCACCTATATCATACCAAAACACATGAATCCAAGAATCAAAAGCTTAAATTCCAGAAATTCATCCTACAATTTCTTAAATCCAAGCCAATCCATGAAGAATCCATCTTACCCACATAGAGAATCATCATCAAAACACCTTTCCTAACCCGAATTAAGCTTGTACAACCAATAATCAAAAGATCAAATTTCAAGAGTGGTTAAAGTTTTGAGCTGGGGGTCAATTGAGATGATTAAAAGAACATGAACATTATCTACTATAAGGGAGATGAAGAAAAGCAAGGTATTGGATTTAATTGAGAAGAAATCAAGTGAGAAAAGTCCTAGTTCCAATTCAAAGGGTAAAACAAGTCGAGAAAAGAGAGGTCAGCTAGCTGTGTGTGATTCAATGGGCAAAAAGGTTCTAACTTTAGTGAAGAAGACAACACAACCTCTATAGATTGAGACCGTACACCCAAAGGAAAAAGAGAAAGCTTCAACGGCCCTGATAGCTTCTCCAAGGAAACAATTAAAGGAACTACCTTTTTCCATAAGAAAGTATTTGAAGAAGAAGTTGAAGGAGAATACATGAAGATTCGTTGAGATTTGGAAAAATTGGGTTGGTCTACGTTAATGGTAAGACGTTCTAAAAACGTTCTTTTTGTGAATTGTAATTTGTGAGGAGAATAAGAGGATGTGGCACAGTTGATCTATGAGGAGGTGACACGATTTTCGATCTCTCCCATATCGTTATTTAATGCGATATTCTATTATGATCACGTGTCTTGATCGGAAAACAAATAAGAAGTTGGGTGAAGGAGAAACACGTGAATTTAAGATGAGTTTTAATATTGACAATGCTTGGATCATGGAAGTTTTGAGGGTAACGCAATTTTCAAAAGAAGGAAAGGAGTACATCAGAACACTCCTCGAGCAATCAAAGAAAAATCCAGCAAAATCCTATCTTGGATGTCATTAAGGCGAGGTAATAGCCTCGAAGAGTATGTTTTCTTTCTTCCCTACCATTTCTTTTTGTGCAATATGTATGCTAATTTTAAATTTTATTTTTCTTGAGTCTTTTTCGAGTCGTGGGGACACGGCTCACTTTTGAGTTAAGGGTGGGATTCGTTGTCCTCATCTTCCTTTTTGTTTTGTGTCATAAAATTTAAATTTTTTTGGGTTGAATTAGGCATAGAATATCTTTGAATGTACCTATGTGAGCATGATTTAATTAAGTTAATGATAGTAAGTAGTATTTTTTTGAAAGATGTTACAAAATTGTTTAGATGCATGTATGAAAACAGGAAATAAAAGATAGAAAAGTTAATGAGCAATGCTAAGAAGTACGTTGAAACTTAGGGAGAGTTATTTGGTGTGTAGAACGTGAGGTTTGAAATTAGTTGAAAACCCGCTTATCTATGAACTAATAATGAAAAAGTAACGAAATCCGGTAGTTAGAAAAATGAATAAGGCAGTTCTTTCATGTTGAAGCCACTTGAAGCCTTTTATACTTTCTCACCTCTTTATTTGATTATTGTTATTATTTATCCGTCTTAACCCCTCTGAGCCTTTCTAAAGCCTTTTATTGAACCACATTATAATCCATACTCTTAGTTTGTAGGACTTATCTATATGACCCGCACTCGAATCGCAAAACCTGAGACAACTCGTTTTAGAGCTTGAGTTTGGGGTGGTGGGTTTCATCATTAGGGAACATTGGGTTTGGGAATTATAATTGTGATGTTGTTGATGATGGAAAAGTTATTATTGTAACCCTTTGCCGGGGTAATAGTGAATGAAAAAGAAGCTACGAGCTAAATTTGCCAACAAGGGCATAAAAAGAATATATACATGAAAAAATAGTGTGATATCTCAACATCAAAAAAAGAATCATAGCTATACAAAAGATTGATTTGAAAAGAAAATATATATTCGGACCGACAAAGTGGAAATTGTATATCATCACAAAGGGTTTTAATTGGGATTTATTTGGGATGCACATAAAAAGCATCAATAAATGGGGTTGAGTGAGAACATCTTCGAGTGAAAACTCAAGCTCTAGGGCGATTCGTTGATGACTAGTGAGGAGAGAGCCACAAGCTCACTTTTCATTATCCAAATATACCACACCCGTCCTTAAGCCACGTTATAACCAAATACCTTAGGATTTCTAACGACTTGGGATTTATTAGGTAGTAGGTAAGTGGACCATTGGATGCTATATTAGGACCTATGAACAACCTATAGCCATTAACCTAAACTAAGTTATCATCCTCTCCTTCTGGCATTGCGAAATTAATCTTGACTTAAATTTATGGATTGTTGATTATGTGTATATTAAGCATACTTGTGCATTATTTCTTGAGCATTACTACATGAGACTTTTTAGATACTATGCTCTAGGATCATTCATTATGTTCTGTTCTGTTATTATTCTCCTCTGACTTCTTCTTCTTGTTTATTTGACTACCCTTCTGTTCTTTACTTTTATTGTATCGGGACGATACAACTTTGAGTTGGGGGTCTTGATGTCTCCTCATTTGTGATAATAAAATCTATTTTCGAGACATCATTTTAGGCGTATTTATTTGTTTTTAGGTCGAATTTCTCATGATTTAGTACACTTTCCTATTTTGGGTCTTGAACTAATTATTTATTATTTTTAGAGCATATTGGGTTTAATTAGTTATTTAGTGTGAAGATTTAGAGATATATGGTAATTAATTAGAGTCCAAGTTGGTTCAAAGAGCTAAAGGAAAGAAGATAAACATGGAAATTGGAGATAGAAGGAAACAGAGTTCAATTAGGGAAAGGAAAAGCTGCCTAAATCTGAATTTCTGCAGCTACGCCTAAAGAAGTGGTGATAACTCCAAAACCAAGCCGATTTTGGAAGATTCCTTTCATAGGGACGTAGATAATTCTGTGAGGATTCTTTTGGTATATTGTGGATCAAAAACCGACCAATAACGAAGAAGGTATGCTCAAAACAGTTCAGCAGTAATTATATTTATTTCCATACGAATTTGAGTTGGGCTTGGAGTCCATTACCTAACCTCTCCTTCAAGAAACGAATTAGGTCAACCTATACCCTATAAATACTGCCTCTTAACATTAGAAAATCATCCTTGGCCAGACCTTAAGGCCAAGAGGAAGCTGCAACACAAGAGGAGAAGTCTGGAAGGAGCAGAACACCATATGTCTTCTTCAACCTTCAAATCTGTAACTTTTCTCTTTTCTTTTCTTAGTATGAATTAATTCTTTTTAGCTTGAGTTTTAGCATATATGTATGAACCCTAGTTTTGATTGACATCTATCTAATTTGGGAATTCTATGATTTAAATTGAATTATTGTTTTTATTCTCTGTTTATGTGTTTGGATTTATATTCTGTGTTCTTGTGGAACCATGGCCATATAGAATTACCATCTAGTAGTTAGGTCACCATTGACAACGGTGTTTAATTACATGATTAGCACATAACGTCTAGTATTCGGTTTAGATCTGACAAATCAACCTAATTAGATAATCACTATGGTTTAGTTCTTGTGACTATTTACCAATTACAGGAAAAGTTTGCTTAGGAAGCCTTATTGACACATGTAAATCCTATTTAAAACTACCTAGCGAATTGGAACCGATTATTGAAATACTACATAATTCACCCTTACATGTTTAGAACGGCAAAACTAGTGGGGATTACATGCTATTTACTCAAGCTAACTTTCATACTATTTTCTTTTCTTTTACTTATTTTCTGTCGTTAGTTTATTAGTTTAGTTTTATTATTTAAAAACCAAATAAATATTTGTCTATTGTTTCTTTCTATTTGCGTATTATCTTTTCTATCTTTTATATTTGCACTTGAATAATTTGCATAAGTTCTTCTTAACATTCGTAGTCCCTGAGGAACGAATCTTACTTATTCATTAAAACTTGCATACGATCTGTATACTTACAGAACCGTGCTAGCTTTAGGGTGATTATTTGCATCTAATTTATATCATTTTTTTATCACACCTTAGGGCACACCAAGATTACATGCGGTCTTTGAGGTATTTTGTGATGAAATTTGGATCTCCGACAATGACAAAGTAAACTACACCAATGGCTACGTGTTCTCCTTAGGAGGAGGTGATGTATCATGGAAGTCCTCTAAACAGACTTGTATAGCACGCTCCACCATGGATTTTGAGTTCATATCACTAGAGTTGGCTAGGTAAGAAGTTGAGTGGTTCAGAAGTCTCCTATCAGATGTGCCACTTAGGGGAGGAAGTGTCACACCTATGTGTATCTACTGTGATTCACATGCAACTATTTGGGTTGCTCATAATAGCACCTACAATGGAAAAAGGAGACACATTCGCATTAGACATGGTTCAGTAAAACAGTTGTTGAACAATGGTGTGATTGCCTTGGAATATGTACGATCAGAGAAAAATCTAGCATATTCTTTCATTAAAGGCCTAACAGGAGAGTAGTCCTGGAGACGTCGAGGGGGATGGGGTTGAAACCCATTAATGGGGAACATATGACTAGTGAGCCAATATGACATCTCTACATCCCTATGGCTCAAAACAAATTGTCTTAAAGAATTTATATCCACTTGTGGTGGTCTTATTGAGAAGGACTTGATAAGTCACTCTTAAAGACGTATTGCTCCTGAAGAGGAACCATACTGAGTATCTAAACTCATAATGAATTCATAGCCTTTAATGGTGGTTCTTTAGAGAAGGACTTAGTGAATTCTCGGCTAAGAGTGAGACTTAACATTCATAATAAAGTGATAAGGAGACGTCCTTAAACAATCTCATATGAATAAATCCACTAAGTTCATAGCCGGGAAGGGGTGGTCCTTAGAGAAGGACTTGATTAACAAACCGAAAGGTGATGTCCGAGGAAATTATAACTTTAAGCAGGGTAGAGTATATGGTGTGAGGGTCTCGATCGAAAACCGTAGAGTTCAAGAGTAATTTCACTTAAACGAAATTCGGTGGTTGCCTCACTTCACTAAGTGTCAATTCAAATCAAAAGATATTGCCACTTAAGTACTATTCACCCAAATGATGGTAGACATGGAAACTTGTTCAACTTCTCTTCCAGAGACCCTGAGTGGGGGATTGTTGGGATTTAGATTAAATACACCATATTGATATAAAAATGATTATGTTCTTTTGGAGAAATGGAAAAGGTTTAGATTAATATGAAATTTCATAAATCCTTTCTTGTTCTTTTGGGAAAATTGAAAAGACATATTTTGTAAAGAAAATGTCCCACATAGGAGCAGAGATAGAAAAAATATTAGTTTGAAATAGATTACCTATCTATTAATACCAAAAGATCTAAAGGTTATGAAATCCAAAAGGAAAAAGGCAAAGCCCCACACGCGCACACCACCACCACCACCACCACCTGCCGGGCCCGGCCCAGCGACGGCGTGTGCGTGGTTGTGGGCCGTGGGGGAGTTGGGGAGTTAGGGAGTCAAAAAATGAAAAATGAAACAAGTTTTCTGGATTGATCCTGGTGGAAGATGACCGGAACTTATAGTGGTCGGTGATAGTTCAAATCCTTTCGGTTAGAAGACAAACGTCTACCAATCATGTCGGCTAGAAGACAAACGTCCACCAATTACGCACCAGAAGACAAGCGTCCACCAATTACGAACCAGTCAACTATCGTAAACTTGGTCAACACGGGAATGAATCAAGTCAACATAGTGTCCAGGTTCATTGTTGGAAATTAAAAACGTGTAACATATGTCAATCAAATCAATCAAAACGTCAGCAATCATGGAGGCAATTAAGGGCATTTATTCCTGACGATTCTGATAAGAGCTCCCTACTCTCCTATAAATACAGCTCCTCCCATTTGTCTTAGCTACGAAACAAACCAGAAAAGAAAAACCCTTCTACTCTCTCTAAATTAATCATGTGATAACCGGTACGCTGGAATATCTTTTTAACACCAGACATTACGTGTAATTCTTTTCTCTTATGTATACCGTGTAAGTTTCGTACGTATTTCAATTACTGTTATCGATTAAACTTACTTCAGTCGATATATTATTTTTTGAATTTCCATTTCTGTTGTTTTTATAAATCGGTGATTTTAATTTTTTCCTAACAATGACGAATCACACGAGTTGGGCCTTGGACTATTTCCTTCCCTGATAGCAAGTATAAACTTTCCAAATGCGTTAGACAAGATCTTGATTTATCAAAATGGTTTCTAAATCACTTCAGATAAAAAGTATTTTCCACCAGTATTAACTTTATCGTTCGAGGAAGGAATAGATTGACATTCTATTTAGAAATTTATGTTATTTTTACTACTTCAAATTGGAATACTATTCTTCTAATGTTTCAAACGATCTGTATTAAAGACCATTTCTTTTGTCAGAATTAGAGACCTTTTAGACAGATTGAACATGACTAATTTTTGTATAGCCCTTATAACTACTGTACTCCCTCTGTTCCACATAAATTGTCCACTTACTAAAATAATGTTTTAAATATATTGTCTACTTAGAAGTTTAAGAATTTTTTTCCTATTTTTTCTACTATTATATTTATTAGAAATTTATAATTTCAATACATATTTTAAATATTAAGATGCTTTATTAGATGTATTTTTATAATGATAAATATATATATATATATTATATTTTTTAATATATGTGAAAAGTTAAGTTGCGATAAATTTTGTGGAACAAAGAAAGTAAATGCAATTTCAATTGAGCAAGAAACCCGAAAAAGGATTAATGCCCAAGAAACACCTCAAATCAAATTTAATGCCCCCTCACCCCTGCCGTTCTCCTTTTGCCCATAAAAGGCACCTCTTTTAATTTTTATCCTATTTTACCCCTTTCTACCGCCGCCGCTCTCTCTCTCTCCACGAGTTCATAAACAAATAACTATGATAGCCGCTCTCTCTCTTTCGTTTAAATCATCAGCATATACACAAACACTGTGAATTATGAGAGCACCCATTAATGACGAATTTAGCAAGAAAAATAAAGAAACAGAGAGAAGAATAAGAAGAAGAATGAATAAGAGAGGAAGAAGAGATGTTTTATTTCTTGTTACAGTTACAATGTACAAAACTAGTTTATATACAATCATGTCTAACTAGATATAGCTGTAATCTAACTAATTTTTATGTAGAAGAAACAATTTGCATTTTGGTCCCTGCATTATTTCTTTTTATCCAATTCATTTGCTGTATTCAAAGATAGATTGACATCTCCACTAAAACATGATATTTGAGTATTGGGAAAGTAAGAAATTATGATTGAATTGTGCGAAAGTTTGTATAGAATAAGTTGATTGATTAACGTTGAAAAACTAGAAGAAAAAAACAATTCAAATGAGTAATGGGAATCTCTCCCATAACTCAATATTTAGTCCACAAGTACAAAAATGTACTTGCTTAGCGTTTTCTGAGTTCTGGGAATTTATCCCAGTACTCAACATTTGCCACAAGTCCAAAAGTGCACTTGCACAAGTATAAAAGTGGGCTTGCACAAGTACAATCCGAGTTCTGAGTAATGGGAATCTATCCTAGAACTCAACATTTAGTCCACAAGTACAAAAGTGGACTTGCTTAGCCTTTTCCGAGTTCTGAGTAATGGGAATCTATCCCAGAACTCAACATTTAGTCCACAAGTACAAAAATGTACTTGCTTAGTTTTGAATAGAAAATTTGAAGATTTGAAGGAATGTGGAAAAGTTTTATTACTCCAGCTTGAATCTTCTCTCGAGTAATCTTACAATCGATGTTTACATGCTTTGTGCGTTCGTGATGTACAGGATTTGTAGACATAGCAACAACAGACTTGTGGAAGAGATCGTTGGCCACATCGCTGTTAAAGAAAAGCAAATTTGTGGTCAGTGGGAGAATCGGCCGGCAGCGCTGGTGAAGAAGAGCAAATAAGGGATAAGGGTATTTTTGTATTTTGCAGTAAGGTGCCTTTTATGGTCAAAGGTGTAAGGTGGCAGGTATTTAATGGGTATTAACCCGAAGAAAAATTCCTGAAAGAAAAAACGTCTACAAAGCATTCCACAAACATGAACCTACCATAAATGAATTTCCAACCTCGTCTCTTTCTAGGAAGCTAGAGTGCTAAAAGTGATCCACTTAAAAGACGCCACTTAAAGAGGCCGACATATCACACATACATAGAATAGAAAATTCAGTGACCACGGTAAGTGTCTCACTTTAATACCTTAATTTGAAAAAAGACCTATAGAATCATCTATGATACTAAGTCATTCCAAAGTCCAAACATATATCAATGCTTTGTAAGTGTAACTTATTGAGTCAGTGTGAGGAGATCCTAACATTATATAATTTAATTATAACATATATATATATATATATCAAAGTTTTCTTTTAAATTCAAGGTCCTTTTGATTTAAATTCACAATCTTTTATCATAGATCTCAATCATTATTATTTAGGTAAAGTCTCATTAACATTATTCAATTATATATATTGAGAGTTATATTGATTCATAATAAAATTTAATCTCATAACTCTATGATCATTAAATACACTTTCCAACTATTTAAACAACTTTTAAATTTATAAGAATATTGCAGTAATTTTTTACAACTTATTTGAAATAAGGAGATATATACTTTCTTAAATAACTGATTACTAATTCTATTCATGTCTCAAAAGTTGTATATGGACCAGCTAGTATTTCATTAAGGAATTTTCAAGGCAATGTTGAGCATGCATGCATTAGCTTGTGGCTCATATAATCCAATACATATTTTGATTAAAAGTTCAGGTCTAATAATCCTTTTTTAAGGACCTTTCCAAGAAATCTCACGATAAAGAAGAAAGACACTCCCTAGAGATATCATTTTTTTTTGTTGTCATTCCTAGAGATATCATAGAAAATATCATTTTCCCACCACTTTTAATCATGAGTTGAAAAAGTAACATTGTCTTTTGCCTAACGTTTGTAGCGATGCAACAAACTTGCATACTTGCATTAGCATATTGTTATGGTGGTTGTCGTGTAAGAATGCCATTTATGCAAACTATAAAAACTATTTTTCTTTTCCAGACTTTGGTTTGAAATTGTTTATATTAAGATATGCAAAGAGACGGTAGAGAAAAAAGCTGTAACACTCATAAGATTAACAAGTAAAGTTCGTAATCATCCAAAAAAAAAGAAAAATTATTCAAATATCATTCATAATACGACAATTAAATGATTTAATTATGTAAAAGAAAAAATATTAAAAAAATATAATTAAACCACTTAACTACCATAGGTGAATTTATATGAATTCTTTTTAAATGATACCATTATTACTTTTAACAAATATCAACACGTGGAGTCTTGTTCTTGTTGAGAAAAAATACTAATTGAACGAATACAAATAAAAGGGATACAATATTTATATAATTTGGTAATTTGAATACATCTATAAAGGATTATACCGAATGACTATGATATAGAAAATTTTGAATAAGAAAAACAACATTTTTCAATTTTTATATATACAATGGAGAAATAAACCATATTCTTTTTTCTCATCTCCATTTCCCGGTTTCTCTTACCTTCCTGATTCTTTAATATTATAGCTTCATTTGCAATCAATAACTAAGATAAGGATGTCATTTATGACTCTCTACATTCATGGATTTGATTCAACTCCACTCTTGCAGCATTCTTTTCCTCTTGAATGGAATTAGGAGATTATATTTCCTTTTTCTTATCCCGTTCTAAGGGCTAAAGGACCCTCGAATGCCTTACCTACTACCTACACTGGCCCTAATCTACAAATGCAATACTCTCGCTAGTATAGGTTTCTTGCTCGAGCTTCTTTTATCGCTCTTGGGACTCTTTAATCGTGCCTACATCTGTGCTTTCATGGAATCTTATTGGAGAACTCATATTTATATTATCTCGGTTATTGCATTAGATGGCGACTATTGTAGATTTTCCTATTCTATTAAACCTTTTTACAGGTTCTTCTCATCTTATAATATTTCATGTTGCTGTTCTAGGTAAGATATCTTACAATGCTTCTTTCGCTCTTTTCGGTTGGATTTTGGTTATTATCTTAAGTTATTACTCCTATTTGGCGTGGTTTCTTTTCTATAACTTTATACATTTTTTTAAGGGTAAAGCCCTCGTATGGCCCCTTAACTATACCCAAAGTGCACGGGCCGCCCCTGATCTTCAAAATTACCCTTTTACGCCCCATATCTTCACCTTTTGTGACACCGTTAGCCCTTTTTTCATTTTTCTGTTAGTTGACCGTTAGTCAACGCCACATGGCGCCACGTCAGTGCCACATCAGTGCCACATCAGCGCCAACTCAGCATGAGGTCTTCAGAGTTTCCACGTCATTTTTTTTTTTTTTTTTTTTTTTTTTTTTTTTTTTTACTTTAATTGGCCTCCTTCCTTCTTCTTCAACCTCCCTCACACCAAGCCGTTCTCTTCACCATCATTATCTATCAAACCCAAAATAGCTCGCTCCAACCGGGTCTCACACCAAGCCGCTCTCTGCACAAGGAAACCGCCGTCCCTCATGGTGCCTTCTCTACCATCATCAATCGACTTCGATACGCCGTCAACAATTGAAAACCCAAAATAATATTTTCTGATTTGTCGAGGGAAATGGCAAGTGGAGGTAATTTACCGGAAATCGAATCTGATTCTCTTTAATCACTCTCTAATTATTATTCCTTTTCGTTCACTTTTTGTTCTGCTCCCTTTGCAGCTTTTTTTCAAGTAAATATTCAACTTAATGTTATTATCATAATTTGTACCGTTGATTTATACAATTTGCTATAAACTTGAGCTAATTACTTGTATTGCTTATGACTTGCCTTTATTGTGCTCCAATCGAAGTTTTTTGCTTCTTAATACTACTTATTTATGTATTTTAAACTTTCTCAGAATTATTACTGTTTAATTACACTTATGTGCTAAGAAACTGTAATTTTGTTTAATTATGTAATTTTTTTCTTTGGCTGTTAATTAGCTTTTGGGAGGTCGTTATTAAGAAATTGAGTATGATTTTCCGCTGTAATTTAACATGAAAGGCTTTTAATTTTCTTAAATTTTGTTAGATTTCTTACTTGGTTTTGGTTAAATTTTGTTAGCTCTTTTGCTTTAGGGACCATAGATCAAATGATTTATATCTCAGAGTTCTTGTTATAACATACATTGCATACTTTTTGGTACGGCTGTATTATCATCTTACTTCTCCTCTTTCCAGTGACATTTTCGGGTAAATTCTACTATCGGTCCATCTGTTTGCGAAATACCCAAAAATACAAAAGATGCCAATTATACCCGTGGTTATACAATAACTTCGCAAGTTTGCCTCGCAGCAGGGACCAATTAATGCAACGTATTTGAATAACACGGGTATATTGCTTATTTTTTTTAAACACAGGGACCAGCGGTGCAATTAACTTATTTTGTTGGGGAGGGGGTTAATGCTTATTATTTTTCGTCGTGTGTTTTATATTCTTTAAATAATTATGTGCGTTTTATGCCTGACACATATGTACTGAGGTCTGAGTACTTGAAAACTTTATGATTAATATTAATTTATTGAAAATTGGCAATTCAGGTGTGTGTAATGAATGGATTTCAAAAGAATAAACATCTCAATCTTGAAATTAAGGGGTTGAATCTTACTGCAGCTTCTAATGTATTCTTAATGGATCCATGGTGGAATCCTGCTGTTGAAGAACAAGCAATTATGAGAATTCATAGGATTGGTCAGAAAAGAACTGTTCATGTTCGAAGATTCATTGTCATATATGGTTGATTAATTAAGTTAATTAAAATGCTTCAGGACACGGTTGAGGAAGGAATGCAACAAGTTCAAGAAAGAAAACAACATTTGATAGCAGAAGCTTTAACTGACGAGGATGTTCGATCTGCTAGGATTGAAGAGGTTAAGATGCTTTTCCGATGAACCCTTAATTAACCTAACTTAACTAAATCAAATTTAATGTGATCAAAATGACGTGTAATTTTGGTTTTGATAATACTCCTATTTCTGAGTTAAGTTTGTTACCCTTGTTTTGGATGATATTGGGGTAAATTTGTAAAATTATCTTTGAATGGGGTTTTTTTGGTTTAAATATAAGTTTGTTTTGCTAAAAGATATAATAATCTCCTTTCTTCTAGTCGTTGTCTATGATGAATATGTTTTGTGTTAACTTCTCAATTGGCGATCAATCATCTTACGCAATAATGTTAAACTAGTGGGGGTGGTCTCTTTTTTCCATAAGCTCTTATCTGTTTATCTAGATGGGTCAAAGTTTGTTCAACAGTTTACATTTGGACTGCCCCTCATTTCCGAATATTCTTCACCTGCTTGTATAAAATGTCAGCACTAAGCCACCTCAGGTAACTAACTAACTCTCTCTGAGATTTACTCTCATATCCGCCCTAAACCTCCACATTAACTTGTTCATCTGTTGTTGATTAAATTGAACTGTTTTTGCAGTAATGTCCCTGAGGAATTTCTCATTGGAGACAAACACCTCAATCTTCTATATGCACTTTAATCTTATACACATCCATTTCATAGAGACATTGAGTAATACTAAATCTCCAAAATTGAGAAAAATGTAACAGATATGTATCTATTATGTAAATAATAGTGATTATATATGAAAGCTTCATTAGAAAAAATTAAATTACATCCTACAATAATATGATACAATGAAGAATAGAATTGTCATAGATGCTTAAACAAAATCTGTAATAAATGATTTTATTTGCTATAAAAAATATTGGATGAATTTCAAATATTATGTGAACAATTTTGTACCAAAACCGACCAACCATGAAAGAATACAACTTCAATCCCCATGTTGAAGTAGCGGAGATTAACAATATTCAAAGGTTTGGCACTGTTAACAAATGTCGCACTTTTATCAAACCCCTCGAGCAAAAGAATCCGAATTGCTTCTGAGCCACTTTGGAACATAAAATCCAACTGGAGAAAAGTATAAAGCAATGTCAGCTAAACATATTAAATCTGATGTTTATTTAAGTGGTTTCAATTTTATTAAAATACCTCACGACGTTCTTCCTTACTAAATGCCCGAAGAACAAAACTTGCAGGATCCATTTTCCCAGGAGGCCTGCCAATACCTATGAAACCCCGCGAATAATATAATAAGTTCTAAAATATAAAGAGCATTGCTCAAAGAAGCTTGTTAAACTGATTTTACCTATACGTAATTGAGGAAAATCTTTGCTACCTTTAAGGTGATTCACAATGCTCTTCATTCTGTAAGATTAAACATGAGAAATAAGGTAGTGACGTATGTATATGCAATAAGAGGAACTACTTTGGTGGAAAAAATAGATACCCGTTATGGCCACCATGTCCACCTTTTGGCATAATCTATTGTTATGCCTACCTTCATATTTTTGACATAATCATTTTTTCCTAAAAATTTCAACTTCATATTTATCATTAACAATAACGTCCTTAACTTCTTCATACTTTTTGGTTTATGTATAAATGTGATAAAAAAAAGTGAACAAAAAGGAATAATAATTAGAGAGTGATTAAAGAGAATCAGATTCGATTTCCGGTAAATTACCTCCACTTGCCATTTCCCTCAACAAATCAGAAAATATTATTTTGGGTTTTCAATTGTTGACGGCGTATCGAAGTCGATTGATGATGGTAGAGAAGGCACCATGAGGGACGGCGGTTTCCTTGTGCAGAGAGCGGCTTGGTGTGAGACCCGGTTGGAGCGAGCTATTTTGGGTTTGATAGATAATGATGGTGCAGAGAACGGCTTGGTGTGAGGGAGGTTGAAGAAGAAGGAAGGAGGCCAATTAAAGTAAAAAAAAAAAAAAATTAAAAAAAATGACGTGGAAACTCTGAAGACCTCATGCTGAGTTGGCGCTGATGTGGCACTGATGTGGCACTGACGTGGCGCCATGTGGCGTTGACTAACGGTCAACTAACAGAAAAATGAAAAAAGGGCTAACGGTGTCACAAAAGGTGAAGATATGGGGCGTAAAAGGGTAATTTTGAAGATCAGGGGCGGCCCGTGCACTTTGGGTATAGTTAAGGGGCCATACGAGGGCTTTACCCTTTTTTTAATGGATATGATATTATGCTACATGTTGAGGTGTGGCAACCTCTACCTTCGCGATTTTATTGCGGCTTCATTTTGGCCCTCTTTAGAAATTTATTACCTTATCCGCTCATTTACTTATCTATTATGATTATGTCGACATTTTTTATGAAGAGTAGTCGAATGACACAATTATTACAGGAATTTTTTTTGTCTAGTGACCTTCATATTATACTTAAGTACTAGTTTTATGATTATTATTCCATGCAAATAATTCCCAATGTTTGGGAAAGAAAATTGTTGAGGATAGAGTGTACAACTAGTATTAGAGTCATGCTTGTTTTTCATGCAATGGGTTTCGAGCTTTCCCAGAGAAATCTTGCAATTCTTTACATGCCTATGGAAATTTGTCTATCATGATGACTTATGGAACAACAGTTTGGTCTCTTATTCTTATTTTCGAGACATATTATGATTATGTAGGTACTGTATATACTTTTGTTGTCTGTGAAAATAAACTTACAAAGTTCGAAAACAACCATTTCTTACCACTTGCGAAAGGAAAAAGGGAAACCTTCAAAAAACTTGAAACCTTAACGCTATCTACCAAAGTCTCATCGGTCTACCAGACATCCCTAAATGTAACGTTGTTTTTAAATTGGTCTCTGACTGAGTCACCCCTTTGGTACATTTCGAATAATTGTGATAAAATCTTGGGATATCATTGGGAAGAACTGTCTTTGAAGAGATTTCTGGAAATAAATTCAAAATCACTTTATTTCAATAAGAAGAGACTAAAAGCTCCATTTTGTTTGTCCACTGTCACAATCTATGCATGTTATTATCGTCAGATGGGAAAGCAACATCCATTCAAAGACCTCGATTTGATTCACTCTTCCGTGTGGGTAAGAATCTATGGGCTCTTGGGAACACAAAACAATTTGGTAGCCATTCAAACATTTGGCAATTACATTGGAGAGACTATCGAAGTAGACTACCCCATAGTGGATAAAGAAGACCTTAGTTTTATAAGGTTCAGAACGAATTTGATACTTCTAAGCCTTTTAAAATTGGAGTATTCCTTGATCAGATAGATGGCACAGCTTGGTATCCTTCATCTAAGAAGGTATTTAACTCTTCTACTGTAATTGTAGGAAACTCGGACACAACAAAAGCTCATGTAGCACTACGATTGTTCGTCCTAAATGGAGTGACTATTTTGCTAGGTACTACAATTGGAACAAAGAGATGAACATAAGAAGTGAGGATCGTGTTTTCCATGTTATTAAAAAATGAGACAGATGGGGTCATTTCGACGAGATTATCAAATTCTTTCATTTAAGAGGATTTGAAGAGGATGGCGAGGATGACGAGGGTAAACCTTTTAATGGTGGCATTGTGGGTTATTCCAATACCATCCAATTAGGCTCTATCAATAGAACTACTGTCATTAATGTTAGTCAAAAATAACTAACAAGATGGGAGCAAAAACTCAAGCAGCGAATCCACAAAAAGAAAAAGGGATTTATTCAAGACATGTTCAACAACATTAACAATATGGAAGATCCCATTAGATCTTTGAAAAAAGGTTTATGGGTCTTTACAAGATTTTTTGTAAGGAATTAGGAAATATTGGCATGAGTATCGTTGTCAATAATGAGAGTATCAAGGAAGTTTTGGATGCTCAAGATATCAACATCGATGAGAGGTACAGGAAATTCACTACGGATCCTGCAAATATGGTCGGAGAGAATGATAATGTTATGACTATGGAATTTAGAGGTAAAGGGAAGGTTAGTTTGAATCTTAATGTGGAACATTATTTTGCACATAAGGAGATGAATAGGATGACTAAAGTGGTTTTGATTCAGCATGACGGAAATGGTGCTAAAGGTGGGAAAGTTGGGTTCAATAATTCTTTCGATGAGACTGGACTAGTGTATCCCACTTTGGAGGACGAACATTTATAACCTTATAAATAATACTTGAACTCACAATCTATTCACATTAGCAAGAATGGTCTTCAGGATCACATCTTTAATAAAAAATGGTACACAACAAAACTTTTTCTCCTAGAGAGAAGTTCTCTTGGCCTTTGAACCTCAAACCTAAGGAGACCCTGCGCTTGAAAATGGGTAGGTCTAAGGTGAAATCTTTTTACAAACGAAGATCTTCGCATTATGGAGGAGCGTCTTTTGGGTATGCATGATTTCGTTGATCAACTTTAGGATAATTTCTATGAGGTTAAAAACAATATGATAGTTGATTAACTTGTTTGTAAGAACAAAAACTTGGTGCTAGAGGGGGAGTTCAAGGACAAGTAAAAGCTCTATTTTTGTGGAGGAAATGATTGTGACGGCTACTTAGAAGACGGTTCGAGTAGTAGTGAGGATTCAGATGAGGTCATGAGTACCCGTGCTAGACCCGTGTTGGAAAATGTAACCTCACATGTTGGTGTAGATGGTGGCCGATCCCTTAATGCGGGTGGGTTTGATGGATATTATCCTTGTATGGAACTGTTGGTGTCGCCTAGGGTGTGATAAAAATAAGATAAAATTAAGTCAAGAAACTACGCACTCTCACCCTAGACAGGCACAGTACTGCAAGTATTGCAGGACGTATGCAAGTTTTAGTTAGTAAGTTGAGTTCGTTCTCAGGGATTTAAGTGTGTTAATCGCGTGGGTAGAAATAACTAGTAAAAGTAAATAATTAAAAGACAGAAAATAAAGAAAATAGATTTTCGAGATTAAGAATTAAAACTAAGAAATTAAAAGACAATAAAGTAAAAGATTAAGAATATGAGATGAGAAGTATAGCTTAGGTTTTGCTAGTATGCACTAATCCTTCTAATTCTATCTATAAATCTAGTTCATAAGGGAGAATATTAGCTCTTGGTATACTTAGTTAGGATTCTAAATTCCCATACCTTAGACCTTGAGAGCGACTAAGGGGGCTACGGCACAACCAAGAAGTGATTTCAAATAGGGTTATCAAACGCTACTAAGGCCCTAAGCAAATACTGCAATCATTGGTGATATGGTGGTTAAAACAAACCCTAATGACTATCTAGTTAGAATCATGTTTTGTCAGAACTAATATCGACACTAGACATTATGTGGTGGTTCAATAGTTAAACACCCTGTCAAGGAGACCATCTAACTACTATTAAAACAATCCTAAAGTGATCAGTTCTAGGAAAGACATTAAATCAAAACACATAAACAAATATAAAGTAAGTAGCTAATATCAGATTAAAACATATAATTCCCAAAGAAACTTATATAGAAGAATTAGAATTCATAGATTATACATTATGCAAAACCCAAGCTATGGGAAGTTTAGTTCATACCTGAAGGAAATAAACTAAAAGAAATTACAAAAGACATCATCTTGCTCTCTACAATGACTAAGGAATAACTATAAGGTTTCTCTAAGCAAGGATGATTTTACAAGTGATATAAGGGTGTATTTATAGGTGTTTAGAAGACCTAATTCGTTTTCTTGAGGGAGAGATAAAGTATTGGACTCCTAGCCCAACTCAAATTCGTATGGAAATAAAGATAAACACTGCTGGACCGTTTTGAGCATATCTTCTTCGTTATTGGTCGGTTTGAGCTCCATAAGATACCAAAAGAATCGTAACAGAATTATCTTTGTCCGCATGAAAGGAAATTACCAAAATCGGCCTATTTCTTGGGTAAAATAGCACTTCTTTAGGCGTGTACAGCAGAATCCTAGATTAGGCAGCTTTTCCTTTTCCATCTTTTTAGCTTTTGTTTCCTTATCTCCAATTACCATGCAAATCTCTTTCCATAAGTTGTTGTCTTTGACTTGGACTCTAATTAATCTCCATAATTATCTTTAAAGCTACACACTAAATAAACAATTAAACCCAATATGCTCTAAAAATAATAATTCAACAAATCAAGACTCAAATAGGGAAGTGCACTATTTCTCAAGAAAATCGACATTTATGACTTCTAAATCACTAAAAATGATGTCTCATCCTAACATTAATCTATCACAAATGAGGAGACATCAACTGTCAAGGGGCTAGGGAACCCTTGACTAGGAAAAGATTCAAGTCCCTCGTGTTGATGAATAATGTGTTTGTTGCATGTCCAGGGGAACTATATTGTTGTGAAACAATAGCGCATGTCTTAGAATTATTCACTCTAACTCTACTTTTTATAAATCTGATGTTATCAAATCAAATGGTTTTACCTAGTATTTATCTGTATTCACGCTACAAACAATGACTCTGAAAGAAATAGTGGTCCTCTTTCTGTCTAATTGACTTAATAAACTTGACAAACCTTCTATTCTCATGGGAAATTTCAATGATTTCGCAAGGTTATCCGAAAAACAAGGGAAAAATTCTCCCAATCTTGCTAGGATTCTTCCATTTAATAATTTCAGTAATGAGAATCACCTTATCAATTTTCTAGCAAAGGCTATTTCTTTACTTGGAACAATCGAAAAGAAGTCAAAGATAATATCAAGGAAAGGCTCGACCGAGCCTTACCTACTCTCTCATGGTGTAAGTCTTTTGCCAATGTTATTTTTAAAGACTCACCGGCTATTGGATCTGACCACTCACCTCTTATGTTACAAAAATACTCGACTAAAGTTAAATATAATGAATACTTCATCTTTGAAGCGAGATGGCCCGAACACATTCATTGTCAAGAAATTGTTAAGGACAATTGGAATAAATCGAGGGGTATTAAAGATATTCATGATTTTTGTAAAAGAAAGACGCTACTTGTCTTGCACTCCAAGGTTGGAGTTGGACAACTTTTTTCAATAACAGGAAACTCATCGATATTTTACAAAAAGATCTTACTCGTATCTAAAATGAAATTCTGCTATGTTCTAATCAAGAAAAAGAGGTTGAAATTAAAATAAATCTTGAAGAATTATGGGAACTTGAGGTGTCCTTCTGGGAAGATAGAGCTAGGGATTTATGGATCCAAATGGATATAGAAATACTAAATATTTTTATGCCTCGACTATGAAAAGAAAGAATACTAATCAAATTTGCTCTCTTAAGACTTCAGATGGCGAATGGACCGACGATCCTAAGATTATCAATAGAACTATACTGAAATATTATAGTATTTTTTTTAACAAAAACCCTACGGATAATATTGAAGAGATTACTAAACATATTCCCTCTATGATTACGTATGCGATCAACGAATCTATTACCAAAACTCCCGATATTAACAAAGTTAAGAAAGTTGTCTTTGATATGTCAGGAACAAAATCCCCTGGACCTGATGGTCTCTTGGGTAAATTTTTCCAAGAATTATGGGATATCCTTTAAGATGACCTTTTTAAAATGGTTTCAGATTTATTTTGGCACTATACCCATCTAGGCAAAATTAATGATACACTTATCACTCTTGTGCCTAAAGGTGAATGCCAAGAAACAATCAAAAAAAATTGTCCAATATTACAACCTTTTATGGATGATATTATCTCTCCTACTCAATCAACTTTGGTAAAAGGAATAAGTATACAAGATAACATTCTGATTGCTCAAGAACTAGCTTTTTTCTTAAAAACTAAAAGGAGATCGAAGAAAAATTGTGTGGCAGTTAAAATTGATATGGAGAAAGCGTACGATCAAGTGATTTGGAAATTCCTTCTTAAAACTCTTCGGAGTTTGGGTTTTTGCGAAAAATGGCTTAATTGGATTTACAATTTTATTTCGTCAGTTTCTTTCCAAATCAAAATCAATGGTCAGAGATTGAAGAAATTATCCCCGAAGCAAGGTTTAAGACAAGGTGACCCTCTTTCACCGCTTCTTTTTTCATTACTTACGGAAAGTCTTATTACCCTTATTAACTCTAAATGCCGAGAAGGCCCGATTCAACGTATTTCTGTCACTAAACAACGTCCTAAGCTTACACACCTTCCTTTTGAGGATGATGTCTTATTCTATATCAATGTTAATAAAATAGAAATTGAGAAATTTAGGGAAACTTTAGAAGATTAATGATTAGCCTCCAGTCAAAGAATCAATTTTCACGAATCTATCATTCTCTTCAGTAAAAATACACTGATTTATACATGCAATTAAGTTGCTCAGTCGCTTAATATTATAATCACCAAGTCTCTTAGTAAGTACTTGGGAGTTCCTCTTTCTCTGAAGAGATAAAAAACCGAGAACCTTAATTATATTAAAGATTTATTACTTTCTAAATCAGAAAGTTGGGTTGCTTGTCTTCTTTTAAATGGTGGAAAAGAAGTTCGTATTAAAGTCGTCCTCCGAGCAATTCCAAATTACGCAATGTCAATCTTTGAATTTCGTAATAATCTTTGTAAGAATCTGTCTAGTATTATTTCCAATTTTTTGTGGGATTCAGGTACAAAGAAAAGAATTCATTGGGTTGCTTGGAAAAAGATTGCTCAATCCAAGAAAATCGGTGGAATCTATTTTATAGATTCCAAATTATGAATATTGTGCTTTTGGAAAAACAAGCTTGGAGAGTAATTAACAAACCCGATTCTCTTGTTACAAGAGTCCTCAAGGCCATTTATTCCCCCAACAAGAGTCTTTGGGACACTAATCTTCCGAAAAAAGACCGTGGAGCTGGGCTAGCATATTAAAGGGTCTACAAATGCTTTAAAAAAAATTCTCTGTCTAGAAAACTAGAAATGGTCTCTCTATTGATATTTGGGAGCATAACAGGATCGGTAAAGGTCTTATCGTCGAGAAACCTTACAATTGCGAGATTAAAGTTGTATGTGAATTTTTTAATTACAACATGTCATGATGGAACCTCGAGCTCATTAACACTATCTTTCCTTCAAATGTGGCTAATGAAATAGAAAAATCCCGATTATGCAACTTGATGCTAAAGACAAAATCATTTGGACATTTTGTGAGGATGGTAACTATACGATGAAATTTGGTTATCATACCCTTGTTAATGAGAAAACATCACAGGATGCTCAACCGCCAGCCACTGGAGAAGCCAATAATAGTGAACTTTGGGAAACGTATGACACTCCAATGTCCCATGAAAAATTAGAATCTTCTGTTAAAAAGTGTGCAACAGAGCTCTTTCGACTAACAGAAGTCTTAAAACAAGGAAATGTACTAATAACGGCATATGTGAACGGTGTGAACTCGGAAAAGAAAATATCGAGCGTATTTTGCTTAAATGTCCTTTTTACATTGAGGTTTGGGATGGATCTCATATGTTGATTAGAATTGATAGAGACTCCAACATCAAGTTTGCTGAGCAGCTTCTAGCAACAATCAAGAACTATACGATGAACCGATGATACAAAAATCTTATTACGTCCTATATCTTAACAACAATCTGGAATATTTGGAAGGAGAAAATGAAAGGTTTCTTTGAGAACAAAAAATGATCGGCAAATGATATTCTTCGTAATACTAATCTTGGCAAATAATATTCTTCGTAATACTAATCTTCTCATCTCAAAACTCTTTCTCCTTACATCCCAAGATCATAAAGGAAGGAACCTAAACACGCTACCTGAGATTAACAATTTGGAATACCCATTTATTAATGATGATGCAGATATGGTTTGGTTATGTGATACATCACTTGTGAAAGAATGTGAACCCACAACGGTGGTTTCAATTGGGGTGAATACTAATGATAACATCTGTCAAAAATTTATGAGAAGGTTCTATGTCCAGAGTTCCATCGAAGGGGAAGTTTGGGCGCTTCTCCTTGCATTGAGATCTGCAGCCGATCTCAGACTTCAGAGTTGTTCCTTCTACTCTGACAACCTTGAACTTGTTTAAGGAATTCTCCAAACGACCCATCTCCACTAAATTTTTAAACCACTCTAAGTTGAACTTGGAAAATACTTAGGTCGCTTTCCTCGTTGGAAAATTGCCCATATTAATCGTAAATTGAATGGTATTGCAGATGCTCTCACCAAATGTACTTGATGGAATATTGACCTTTTTTAATGGAGATATTTATCCTTAATCGGGTCTTTAGATTTCTTTTTAAACATATGTAATAATTTCCACCTTTAAGTTGGTAGTTTGACAAAAAAACTTTTATATATTCTACATAAACTATTTTTATATTTCCTCACAAGTATCACTTACTTTGTTGGTCCTTACACCTTTCTATAATTTCTAAACATATACATGTTAGGTTAGGGCTTGAAATCCAAAGTCAATGACTCAATCAAATTTGAAAATCAAGAAAGAAATTACTTGCCTTGAAGTGCAAGTAATTGAGATTTTAGCCAATACACCTCCCATGCTATTCCAAAGTTGCTGAAACACATATGCATTTTTAATAAGTTTGACCATCTCTTTAAGTATTATAAATAGAGATGAAACACTCAATCCTTTTATTTTTCTATTAGTTTTAGTAGCAAATAAAACTCACTTACTGCATCATGAGTGTGCTTTGATTTTTAATTAGTTTTTATATTTTTTTAGTATCTGCCAATATTGTCCTTATTTTCTCATACATCATCATCATCAAATGTTGTTCATGGTGTATTTGGTGAAAATTCAGATTTCTTTTTTCCAAATTTCACCAAAAATACCAACGGGGTCTTGGTGAAATCTAGAAAATTTATGGAGTCTTCACCAATAATATTTTCTTTTTACATAAATATAGACACACATATATATAACATACATACATATAGGCAAAAACAATATCATATTTTTTCGTCAAATCTGAAATATCAATTATGGAAAATCAACAATCTTTCTCATTCTTGTCAAATCACGTTGAGACACCATGCCTCATTTCTCTAATAAATTGGCTCTCCCAAAGTCTATTAAGGAAAAAACCGAAAAATCAAAACCCATAAATAATAAGTCAACATCATCTTTTTACAAAAATGTAAGAATACATGCATATAGAAACACATACACAGATGAATCGTTTTCCACCACCGCTGCTACACAGATCCGAAGCAAAGCCAAAAATTGCTCTCCACCACCACTCTTACAAATAGATCATTCTCCACCATCGATAACCGCTTCCATAGAGACCGTTCTTCACCACCATGATAATCGCCGTCCTAATTATATTCTACGTCCAATACAATAAACCTTCCACACACCATCATCATTAATGATTTTTTATTATTTTGTTTATCTTTCAATGGGCTTGGTCTGTTTTGTCTTTTTTACTGGATGTATCCTTCTTCTGTTCTTTTTCAATGGGTTTTGTTGTTTAGTTGTTAAAAAATATTTAAGGTATTTTTTTTATTATAACCCAAGTATAAGGGTATATAGGTATTTTCTTTATTTTTTGTTAAATAATCAATGTTTTCGATCAGGGTTGGAGTGGCAGATTAGATCAATACAACATATAGGGTGTCTCGGCTTAATAAAATTTCATAGATGATATTTCAACATTTTAGGAATAGAACACGGGGTGTATTGGATAAAATCCCACAAGTAGTTATATATTAGGAAATTAAGATAAATGTTAATATTCCACCTCAAGGGTTGCGGTTGGATACGTCCTAGATGGGTGTGAGGATCAACAAAGTGAGTGTGAGTAATACATTTATTTGAAAACATACGTGTGATTATCGTAGAACATAGAAAAGAGTTGTTCTTCATGTTCAATTTTTTTATATCATAGTGAAATGGCGTGAACCTTTGTGGATGTAGGCAATTTTCCGAACCACAAAAATATTGTATTTCCTTTAATTTTTGTCATTAATTTATTTTTATTTCAACCAGTCTATACGTTTTTCTCCCTAACAACTAGTATCAGATGCAACTATTCAAATCCTCCATCACACCATGCATCACATAAACCGTGAACACAAAATCACAATCACAAAATGATTTAAACCATGCAACCCAACACTGCGTGATCACTAACTTGACCCATTGCCTCATCTTCTTCGTGTTCTTTGTTAAATGAACTCCTGAACACAACCATGTAGTCTATTTTATGATTCACCATATCTCTTATCTCGAGGTTCAATATCAGTTCTCACAGAAGAAAATCACTTAGATCGATGGTGTCGCCTAGGGTGTGATAAAAATAAGATAAAACTAAGTCAAGAAACTACGCACTCTCACCCTAGACATGCACAATACTGCAAGTATTACAGGACGTATGCAAGTTTTATTTAGTAAGTTGAGTTCGTTCTCAGGGACTTAAGTGTGTTAATCGTGTGAGTAGAAATAACGAGTAAAAGTAAATAATTAAAAGACAGAAAATAAAAGCAAATAGATTTTCGAAATTAATTAATTAAACTAAGAAATTAAAAGATAATAAAGTAAAAGATTGAGATGAGAGATATAGCTTAGGTTTTGCTAGTATGCACTAATCCTTCTAATTCTATCTATAAATCTAATTAATAAGGGAGAATATTAGCTCTTGGTATACTTAGTCAGGATTCTAAATTCCCATACCTTAGACCTTGAGAGCGACTAAGGGGGCTACGGCACAACCAAGACGTGGTTACACTCTTAGAGTTATCAAGCGCTACCAAGGCTCTAAGCAAACGCAACAATCAATTGGTGATATGGTGATTAAAACAAACCCTAATGACTATCTAGTTAGCATCATGTTTTGTCAGAACTAATATCGACACTAGACATTATGTGGTGGTTCAATAGTTAAACACCCTGTCAAGGAGACCATCTAACTACTATTAAAACAATCCTAAAGTAATCAGTTCTAGGAAAGACAATAAATCAAAACACATAAACAAATATTAAGTAAGAAGCTAATATCAAATTAAAACATGTAATTCCCAAAGAAACTTAGATAGAAGAATTAGAATTCATAGATTATACATTATGCAAAACCCAAGCTATGGGGAGTTTAGTTCATACCTGAAGGAAATAAACTAAAGGAAATTACAAAAGACATCATCTTGCTCTCTACAATAATCTGGAAGAATAAAACCTTAAGAACTAATTACTATGAGGCAAAGATGATTTTACAAGTAATATAAGGGTGTATTTATAGGTGTTTAGAAGACCTAATTCGTTTTCTTGAGGAAGAGATAAAGTATTGGACTCCTAGCCCAACTCAAATTCGTAAGGAAATAAAGATAAACACTGCTGGACCGTTTTGAGCATATCTTCTTCGTTATTGGTCGGTTTGAGCTCCATAAGATACCAAAAGAATCCTCACAGAATTATCTATATCCCTATGAAAGGAAATTACCAAAATCGACCTATTTATTGGGGTAAATAGCACTTCTTTAGGCGTGTACTGCAGAATCTCAGATTTAGGCAGCTTTTCCTTTTCCATCTTTTTAGCTTTTGTTTCCTTATCTCCAATTACCATGCAAATCTCTTTCCATATCTTGTAGTCTTTGACTTGGACTCTAATTAATCTCCATAATTATCTTTAAAGCTACACACTAAATAAACAATTAAACCCAATATGCTCTAAAAATATTATTTTACTAAATCAAGACTCAAAATAGGAAAGTGCGCTATTTCTCAAGAAAATCAATTATAAAGACTTCTAAATCACTAAAAATGATGTCTCTTCCTAACATTAATCTATCACAAATGAGGAGACATCAATCGACTAAAATATAGATAAAATTTCTTAGATCGAATGAAATTATTGAAATTAATGAAAGATGAAGATCAAACTTCCTAAGTGCAGACGATGTAGAAGATGAAGATTTCTTTCAAATGAGGACTCTATCATTTTTCATATTGATAAGAGGTCCACATATGTTATTGTGACTATTTTTATCGAGCAATGGTTCTCGCATGACTCCACTGGGAAAATGTGCAAGTTGTTAAGGAGACTTTTAACACTTCTCGCCAAGGGAAGAATTGTTGGGTTGAGCTTGAAGTCCGAACTCAGTGAAATCAATCAAACTTAGGGACTAGAAAGAGATTGTTTGTCTTTAGGTGCAAGTAATTGTATATTAGAAAATTGAGATACTTGTTAACCAAGTAGTGGGGCTCCGTGGTTAAAATTTCTTTGTATCATACTTTACCCCAAGGGTTGGGGCTGGATATGTACTAGTGAGGTGTGAGGATTAGCAAAGTGAGTGTGTGTGATTAACTTGTGAGAAAAAATGTTGACATATTGTCATTTTATGTGTATCTTTTGTTGGTAAAATATCAAAAACTAGTCGGTAAATTAGATATCACAAGAGATATATTTAAGTGCAAAATAAACTTACAACGAGTTAACATATATAAATAATGATTAAAAGCAATACTTACAAAATATTCCCTACAATAGTAAGAATAGCATGACCTCTACAATCACTTCATTAAACATGATTTTCCGAGTATAACTGGTATCCTCAAATGGATTAGTATTACTACTCTAGTCTATGCCTATAATTGTTTTATAGAGGGGGATAGTTTGAGAAATATTTTATTATGGATGTTGAAGACTTCTCTTGGTGTGATTTTCAAATGACTCTAGAATATAGAATCTGTTTTGATATTTTGATAATCTGGCATGGGATTTGTCAACTTTCTTAACAGAGGGAGATAACACATCTAGACAAGGCTTTGCAACTTTTGTAATAGTTGAGTCATAAGTACATGAGTTTTTGACCGTTGGGGATGGGAGCATTCGAAGCTGACGTATTTCTTCCAATAGATTTTCCAAAGGTGGTCAATAGAAGTATATAAACACCAGCTCCTAGATGTAATATCTCCCAAAAGAGGCACGTCATACGACATATGGCCATGAACACGACCACAACACGTCCTGCCTCGCCTCGTCTCACCGCGAAGCCGCGGTTATTGCTGGGTTTGGAAGGGTGTGTGGTGGAGGTTATGCGTTTGTCTGGTGTATTTACCATATTCTTTATCTTTCGAGTGTTGTATATTTTGAAAATTATACATAGAAAAAGTAATATAAACTATTAATTCTCCTTCCAAAACTATTGGGGTAAACTTTTACAAAGACTCTTGGTATTCTTCTCCTCCAAGTGCATGAAACTAGTTATAAAACCATTTATCATTTCTATAATTTCCAACAATCCCCTTCTCAGTTACTGGGAAAAAAGGTTAACAAGTGTATGAGAAAAACATCGATGGGTGGATTGTACACAAATGTCATTATTTCGATTTAAATTGACACGTGGTGAATTGTTGCAACCACCAAGTCTCGTCAAGTGAATGTATTCTTAAACTTGACGTTTTTCTGTCGAGACCGTCACAAAACATACTCTACTCGCTAGTTATTACAGATTCCTCAGTCCTCACCCTTACATACACATATGTGATCTTTAATAGTGTCTACCCAAATTAGATTACCCTTCTAGGGTCTTGAGATCATTAAGAGCAATATATCCCAGCCTCATCATGCGTTTCATGAATTAATAAAGTCCTTCTCAAAAGGACCACCACTAAAGGCTATGAATCCAGTTATGAGTTATAAAATCATCTTTAGGATCTTAAAGAATGTCTATAAATGTAAACCACCCCTCTTGGGTCTTGAGATCATTAAGAAAACCAAGTTTCAACCTCATCAGGAGTCGGTGAATTCATCAAGTCCTCAATACAACCATCAATGATGAATATGTCATTATTAAGAGTTCTAAACTCAACCTAAACCTATTTTAAGAGAAATAAACCACAACCTAATTGGTGAATTCATCAAGTCCTTCTCAATAGGACTACCACTAATGGCTATGGAATTATCAGGATTTACAAATTCATCCTTTATATGCACATTCACGCCACAATGATGGGGAGTGATGTCTCCCTAATTGTTCTTATTTTCGACCCTTGGGAGACATCGTTTTGGGTGTTTATTTAATTAATTTGATAGACTTTTGGACTAAATTTGCAATAATCCGGAATTTCCTTTTTATTTCTAGCATTTTTAATTTATTAAACTTTTGCGCGTAATATTGGTATTTTTAGTGTAAAGTTTACAGGTTTTAGGTGTTAGCTAGGAGAGGAATCCGAGGAGAAAGTCAAAGATCGTGAATTAGAGTCAAGACTTGAAGATAAATCCCGAAGATATTATTTTTAGAGCTGAAAATCCATTTTCCAGGACATAGAGTGCTGATTTCGAGGTGCTTAAGCGATGATTTAGCCGCTGACCTTTGAAGAGAAAACATTCCTTATCGAGTTACAGAACTTTAGCAACTGGAATGAGGTCAATCGGAGTTATAACGCATCGGGAAAAGCCATTTTAGTGAAGGTGTATCAGCAGTTACGGGATTTTGGGCTTAGAAAGTGGGCTTGGACATTTAATTAGTATTTTATTTTCTGGTCCAAGCCCTAGAACGAATTTATGCTTATAAAAGGAGGTCTGGACTTCTATTTTTCAGACAATTCACATTCCACAAGATTAAACACCAGAGAGAAGCAACAGAAGGAAGAAAGAAGAAGCTACAAGAGCTGGAGTGGGTCTATAGCTCCGTTCGTAGTCATTCCAATTCCGGAAATTAGGTTCTTTTTATATTTTAATTTTGTAAACAATATGAATTCCATTTCTTTTAACTTAGTTTTTCATTTTAATATGAGCTAAGCTTTTCATAGTGCTTGAGAACAAACAATGGGTGAATCTTAATTTTATAAAATAACGAATGTTGAATTTGGGTTTAGATTAAATTAAATTAGATTGGGTTTATTACTCTTTTCGATAATTTGTGATTATTTACTGATTTTAGAGTCGCGAACTAAGATTAGGTATTAGTATCTAAGCTATTCCACATATGTGGCGTGTGGATCATCCTGGCGGAGGGTTTAGGTATAGAATTAATTATTCAATCTAGGATAAAAGCTATTGATTCTGACGAACTTAGCTAATTCTAGGGCCAATGAGGTAAAACACTTAATTATCCAACGGTGGATCATATTTACCCTGACGGGACTAGTGACACTTTAGGATTGCCTTATAGTCCACCCTGACGGGGGTATAAGGAATTTAGAATCCCGACCATTGTAATTGACCAATTTAGCCCTTAAACAACATATGTTAGGAAGTAAGATTGGGAGGATCCTTGCGTTCTCAAGTACTACATCTCATATTGCATTTTCATTCATTTTACTTGCGTCTTAGCTTTTGCTTGCATTTAATATTTGTCTTTCATTTATTTAGAATTAATAAACAAAACCAAACAAACATATTATTATCTTTTAGTTTCATAAGTGCATCAATCACTATTTGTTAGACATTGTGATCAACCATCCGTCCTTGGAACGAATCTGTATTATCCTTATTACTACTTGGGACAACCGTACACTTGCGGTTGTGGTTCGATTAGCATTTGCATTTATTTTTAGAACACACAAAGGACCACCAGGGAGATAGTGCATCGTTTGGGCCCATCCGCCATATGTTCCCCATTAATGGGATTTAGCCCCACCACTCTCAACGTTTCTAGGATAATTCTCTTGGTTAACACTTTAGTAACATGATAAACCCGATTCTTCTTTAATCTTACCTACTCCGAGGCTATCACACCCTTATTTAGCAACTTTTTACTAGAACCATGTATGATGTCAATATGACCTATTTTTCCATTGTAGATGCTATTATAAGTTACACCAATTGCTTCTTGTAAATTACAATGTATACATACCGGTGTAGAACTTCCTTCTAGTAGTGGCACATATTCTAGGAGACTTCTTAACCACTTAGCTTCTTCCATTGCCAATTATAACGCCATGGACTCAGACTCCATGGTGAATCGTGTATTCAAGCCTATTTAGAGGACTTCCACAATATAGAACCTCCTTCTAAGGAGAACACATTGACACTAGTGGATCTTACTTCATCATTATCTACGATCTAATTTCCATCACATAATCCTTTTGAGAACTGCAGAATTTTTTTATAGAGAGGACCTAGATCAATAGTACCTCTCAAATACTTTAATAAACAACAAAGAGTAACATAGTGGTCACTACTCATGCGGTGAGTATATCGACTAAGTATACTTACAAAATAGGAAATATTTGATCAAGTATAGTTCGGTAAGAACAACACACTTTCTATAATTTTAAGATATTTTATTCTGGGATACAACATCCCCATAGTTTTTACACAAATGAATACTAGAATCATAAGGAGTTTTAAGAGGCACGACATTATAAGAGACAAATATTTTCAACATCGTTTATACATAATGAGTCTGACTAAGGGAAATACCATTACAACGTCTAATGATTTTTACCCCCTAGAATCACATTAGCTTCCCCTATATATTTCATATCAAATTTGGAAGTCAAGAGCGTTCAGTCTCATTTATAATACGAAGACAAGTACCAAAGATAAGCATGTCATTCACATAGAGACAAATAATAACACAATTTGACCCTATTACTTTATAGTAAACAGAAAAGTCATAGGTGTTAACTACAAAATCCATCTTTTATTAAGTTCACTTGTAACTTTTCATACCACTATTTAGGTGGCTGTTTTGATCCATACAATGACTTTCAAACGTTATATACTTTATCCCCTTGACCCAGAACCACAAAACCCTTAGGTCACATAATATAGATCACTTCATCTATATGTCCATTCAAAAAAGCAGTTTTAACACCCATATGATGTATAACTAGTTCGTGAATGACAACTAATTCAATAAGGTTCCTAATAGTGGCTAATTTGGTTATAGGGGAGTAAGTGACAAAGTAATTTAAGATATTCTCTTACATGAAAACTCTAATAACAAGTCTAGCTCTAGTTCTCAATTTTTTTTAATTATAATCCACTTGATACAGATTGGTTTACTACCCCTAGGTAAGTCAGTTAATTCCCATCTATGGTTTACTTTAATAGATTCAAGTTCACTAATGGACTATTTCCATAAACTAGCATTTTCTGATTTTATAGCCTTATAATACGTTTTAGGGCCTTTATCCATAAGAGAGCTAGCTACTACCTCTTCACTTAGCATGTCTATGTTAAAACCCTCACTCATAAAAGCAGTGATAAAGTCAGGTTCGAAACTTGACTCGATCTTGCGATTCTTACTTCTCCTAGGTTTATCCACATGTGTAATATTAGGACTCACTGAAGTTAATGGGCCGGGGGTATCATCACTTATAGGAACATCAGTATTGCCAGCTATTTTATTAGCAAGTAAAGAGGAATTAACATTATTCATGTTGTTCAAAGGAAATATGTGTTAAAAAAAAATCTCTAGAATCAAAAATAAAATTATCATCTAGCGTAAGGAATCTATATGCAGCACTATTCTAAGAATATCATATGAAAATTTAATTTATGGTCTTGGGTCCGAAGGTGACTTTCTTGGTGTTGGGGTATCCCTACCTTGGCTAGACACCCCCATACTTTTTATGTATTTCAGGTTAGGTAGAAATTTTTTTTACAAATCATAAGGGGTTTTGTCTAAGCTCTTAGAGGGTACTATATTAAGTACATAATAGGTTGATAAGACAACTTACCCATTCGGTAAACAAGAACTAATTAACATAACATTCATCGTTTATTTGAGGGTTCTATTTTTCCTTTCAGCTATGCTATTGTTTGAGGTGTGTATGTGGCAATAGGTTTATGTATTATTCCATTAATTACACAAAATTATATAAGGGAATTTGAACTATATTCATCTCCCTATCGAACCTAAGCCCACTGATTGTTCTATCAAGTTAATTTTCATCATTAGATTTATATTTAAAAATGCTTGTTCCACTTCATCTTTATTTTTTAAGAGGTATACTTTAATAAACATAGAGTATTCATCTACAAAATTTATATATTATGTCTTATCTCCTCTACGAGCGGTGTTTTTAAAATCAATTAAGTCAGAATGCACTAGTTCTAATAGTTTAGTCTTGTAAGAGGTCATACATTTAATAGGTTTTCTTAGCATACTTGGAATCTACAAATATTTGACATTTAACAAAACCATCAATATTGTGAACATGGATTAGTCAGAGTGTTTTGTAACCTTTTAACAAAATACACATTAAGATGTCCTAATCTACCATGCCACACATATAAAGATTCAACATTATACACATAAGTAGATGCATTCTCATTCACAATCATGGTGTTCAATACGAATAAACCACCATTAAGGTACCATTTCCCAATAATTGTCATGATTTCTACTTGTACCTATTTTCTACCCCCGAAAACAAGTTCAATGGTATTTTTTAAGAAGAGCTCCCAAAAATAGGTTCATACAGAGTGAGGAAACGAAGATAATATCATTTAACTCTAAGGTTTTACCAGAAGTAAGTTTTAGAGTAACCTGTCATTTTATTATTTGAGTTCCCCATGTAAACACATTCTCTATTAGCCAGTTCCTCAAACTTATTGAACATGTTCTTATTTAAGTAGAAATGTTTGGATGCTCCAGTTTTGAGGGTCCGTTCGCTCTTGTTCTCCACAATCCCCCTCAACCATCACAGTGGATGTTACCTCATTGGTCTCAGTTTGGTCAACGACGAGTTTTTGAGCTTGATCTTTTCCTAGGTCATACTGGTAGGCCGTGTTGTCTAATTTCCCCACGTAATAATACGAGACTTCGGACATGTAACCAGAACTTACACAATGATTAGTTCTCAAAGAATCAGGAATAAAAAATGAAGACTTATCCTTAAAGTGATTTTCTTCTTCGACTAGCAAATGACTAATCAGTTCTTGAAGTATCATTTCAATCTTCTAAATTGTCTCCCAAATGATCTTCATGAAATTCCCCTAAGCAAACAGATTGAGACATGGGTTTGTCATGTTGTTCGGGAGCCATTCTTTATCTATTAAGTCTATATTCTTGATTTTTCCCCCGAGATCGAGATGCCTTAATTATTCTTCATTGGTAGTAGTTGCATTGTCAATAAGAGGAAACAAGACAACTAAATCAAGATCAAACTGGTCGAGGCAGATTAGAAGTTTTTGTGCCCAAAGTTTATAGTTGGAACCATTTACGGATTCCAACGGATTCCTACATTGACATGTAAGGAATTTCTCGTGCATTCGAAAGTGAAGCAACACCAAGAAAGCGAAAATCCATTTCCGATAAATGGGGTTTAACAAAATCCTTTTAAATTATTGGTCTAATAAAGCATATTGGTCAATAAATGATTTAATCACAAGAAATGTATTTTTGTACAAGATGAACTTGCAAAAACTTACACATAAATAAATAACAGTTACAATCAAAACTCACAAGAAATTGTAGAAACATTGAGTGAAAGTGTGACCATAACACTCACTTTGTTAAAAATGATATTTTGCGTACAGACGGTATCCTCAACTGGGTTACTATTACTACTCTAGTCTAGGCTCATAATCATTCTATATAGGAGGAGAGCTTAAGAGATTTTCTATTATGGATGTTCAAGATTTCTCTTGGTGTGCTTTGCAAATGACTCCAACTTCTCTTATATAGTAGTTACGAAACCTTCACAAAAGGCCCCCCATAAATCTGGTCAACTTTCTTAACAAAGGAAAAGGACGCATCTGAACAAAGTTTTGTAACTTCTCCCAAATGAATATTTTGAGTAGTTGTGATGTATTTTCCATCTCTTGTACTTGGTTTTCCAAATGAAATATGCTTTTGTTTTTACTATTGTGGTTTCAAGTAGACTTACAACCCAATGACCTTCTTTAATACCTTACTTTAAACAATTGTCTTGCTTAATGCTCTTGTTTAGGCCCCTCATATTCCATGTGCTAATCATAAATATGATGGATCGGAAAATTTCCCACCTTTTGTTCATCAATTATAAGATTATTCACCATATCTTCAATAAATTCATCTTCTTCTGATATAGTATTAAATCTATTTGTGGTAGGATTTGTTGGCTTATTGTCGTCTCTAAAGGTGTGATATAATAATCTAACAAATCGACACCCCTAGAGACCACTACTTGCAAGTGCACGGGTCGTTCACAAGTAATAAGTAAGTAATAATATCGTTCTCCACAGAGACTATAAGGTTAATCTTAATATTGTAATTTTGGCAAGCGTGGGTGATTTAGTTGTTACTACTAAAAGACATAAAATTAAAGATGTAAATATTTGTTTGCTTTTGTGACTAAAGGACCAAAGTGAAAATAAAATTAAAGTAATTAAGAATTACAATAATAAAGCAATTAAATAACAAAGAGAGATAAGTATGAGAGTTTAGCTCAAGTTTGCTAGTATTACCTTATTGTACTAAGTCGATGATTGTAGTTATAAGGGCGAATTGGGGAGTTATGCTAATCGGGATTCTAGCTTCCTTATAACGTAATGATCGCTGATACAAGTAATTACCGTATACAAGCGGTGCTACAAGTAATTACCCTATATGATCAGCGCTACAAGTAATTTCCCTATATGATTATCTGGCTAGTTAAGCCTGTCAGGATCAATAACGCACACCAGACGTAAATGAACTCGTACTATTCCCAAACTCCCCGTCAAGGTGATAATGTAGGATTCTATGGTCTATTTATATTTGATCAGGATATAGAAATCTAACTAAACCAATTCATGAACAACAAATTTTTTGTCATCAGAAAAATATTACAGTCGTTTAACTTTTACAAAGAGACATTAATAAAGCATTAGAAGCAAGCAATGAAAAATCCATTTAGACCAAAAGATCCTTATTCATTCTAGTACACCTAGCAAGAGCATCCGCGGTTGAATTAAAACTTTGATCAACGTGAGCAACAAGTACAAATTACCAAATTCAACTGAATATAAAGTGGTCGTAAATAATATAAATAACCATCAAAATAGTATTCAAGATTCATACATAATCGCAAAATCAAGCTAAATTAAAGTTAGTCCATAATAAAAGCAATAAAATCTAAAGGTAAAAGTAAAAGTATAAGAATCGTGTTTTATACAAAAACTAATACTAATTTACCCTATGATCAATGGTGAAAAAGTGTAGAACAAATGCAGTAGGACTCCAACTTTAATCTTTTCTTTTCCAGGTGTTCTTCTCTTCTCTCCAAAGGTGTGACTGGTTATGTTGTAATAAGATTAGTAATGTAATATCATTACTGTTTTAGACTTAATTACTATGATTGGTACATCATAATTAATTTTGTAATATCATTCCTATCGTGATCACATTACTATGAATATGAGATTTTTCCATTACATAGCAACAACATATGAATGGCCATTTACGATCGCTATCATAATGAATACTATTATCAAACTTAACACATTACATATTTATTATCATATCTTTTTTCTTATTAAATTATACATGTAAAAATTTGTATTATTATTTTTAAATATTTAAAAAAATTATATAGTATATTTAAATACTACATATAGGCATATGTTATACATATTACATAAGATCCTTTTATAGATCGGTAGTATATTTAACCATAATATACATAGATTATAACAAAATTTTATCATCTCACATACCCATAAATCACGAATTCACAATTTTATCAAAATATTAATATGAAATAAAAATTCTAATTAAATTATTGAATTTGTACTACTTTATAAAAATTCAACAAGTTATATAATCATATAAATAAGAAATCAATTTTAAATCATATCAATTGTTTGACTATCATATATTCTAGCTAAAAGTTAAAATCAAAATGTAAAATTCTAAAATTTATCAAATTACATATACAAATCATATAAAACTATTAAAATTTGTTTCTTTTTTATATTATATATTAAAATTATTTCTATTTTATTAAAGGATTACCTTGTATCTTAAATAACATATTCACAGTCTCATGTAATTAAAGTAGTTATTATCACAAATTTGAAATTAGTCAAATCATTACATCCTCATTCATATAGCATACCAAACAATGTATAGTGACTACAAAGTTTATTACATTCCTAACCTCATTATATTCCTGAACTCATTACATTCCTACCTAAAATATTATAACATAACATACCAATCACTTCCTATTTTCTAATGTTGTACACTAAGTAGGATCTCTTTATAATGTTAAACACACACACACACACACACACACACACACACACACACACACACACACACACACACACACACACACACACATATATATAGAGTCTAAAAGTTTTTTGGTGTTATGGACTCCTTTTAAATGGCGCGAGGTGCAGATCAGCTAGACGTGACCCCTTGCGTCAGAGCACATGCAGGGGTCAGAGAGTTGGACTCCTTCATTGCCAAAACCGGGTTCTCGGTCAGCTCAAAACCGGGTTCCCGGTTTTTGTCGCTGGCGCGAATCCCAGCGCAGCAATCTTGCGTCTCTTCTTACGCCCTAGTCAGAAAGTTGGGGTCTTCAGCGCTCGAAACCGGGTTCCTGGTTTGTGCAAAACCGGGTTCCCGATTTTTCTATTGAAATTCTCCCAAATTTTTTACTTTGTTGATCTTTCAACCCAAAACTCATGACTTTTACACTCCTGAAATCATAAAAAAGAACTACCCTTTCTTATTTCTTAAGAATAAACCCTAATAAACAACAATTACTCTAATTAACACTAAAAATTTGAACTAATATACAAAGTATTGGCTTTTTTTAACATCGTTAAGCTCGACGGGTTACCTCTCGCTTCTAAGAAGCTTCAAGGAGGTACATGACCTCCCCGGGATGTGGATCTTCTGCGCGATTGATATCCTCGCCTCCATGATAAATCTTTGATCGATGAACATTCACCATGAAGGTGCGGTGCTCGATTGGATGTTAGATCTCTATAGCTCCATGAGGCGTGACTTTGGTCACAACATAAGGACCAGATTATTTCGATCTCAACTTACCCGGATAATTACTGAACTTGGATTTGTATTTAAGGACCCTTTGTCCAACTTCAAACATCTTCACACGAATGCGATTATCATTCCATCTCTTAGTGTTTTCTTTGTAGATTTTAGCATTCTCATAAGCATGTAATCGAAACTCGTCAATTTCATTTAACTTCATCATACGATTCTCACCGGCTAAAGTAGGATCTAAATTCAACTGCGATATAGCCCAATAGGGACCCAATTCAAGGTCAAGAGGTAAGTGACAAGCCTTACCATAAATCATACGATACGGAGATGCACCAACGGGAGTTTAGAACGCAGTACGATAAGCCCACAATGCATCATCTAACTTTGTCGACCAATCTTTTCTTGTAGGGCCAACAGTCTTCTCTAGAATAGATTTGACCTCTCGATTAGAGACCTCAGCTTGACCATTGGCTTGTGGATGATAGGCGGTAGATACACGATGTCTTATCCCATACTTCTCTAGAACTGTCTTCAAATACTTGTTCACAAAGTGTGAATCTCCATCACTGATAATAACTAGAGGTGTTTCATGTCTAGTGAAGATATGAGATTTCAAAAACTTAATTACCACTCGCGAATCATTCGTTGGTAGAGCTACACCCTCTACCCATTTAGACATGTAATCAACTGTTAAAAGGATGTATTGATTTCCATTGGATGGTACAAAGGGACCCATGAAACCAATACCCCAAACATCAAATATTTCTACCTCAAGAACGTTGTTATGTGGCATCTCATCCCTCTTGGATATATTACCAGTAAACTGGCATCTATGACATTTCTTCACGTACTCATGACAATCCTTATGTCATGTAGGCCAATAAAAATCAGATTGTAATACCTTAGCAGTTGTGCGGTCGCCTTTGAAATGTCCTTCATAGGGTGAATCGTGACAACCTGCAACTATTGTATAAATCTCACTCTCAGGTATGCATCTTCTTACCATTTGGTCACCACATACTTTGTAGAGGAAAGGATCTGTTAGCCTCACCTTGTTTTTATTCCCGTTTTAATATTCGACAAATCATCCTTTAAACTAAAATTCATTTTTATATAACTTTAGATGTTTTCCAAAACCCCTCATTAGATTAGTTGTGCTCACTTCATTTGACTTAGCTTAAATATTCAAAAGAACAGTGCCGCGGTGCACCGGAGGAAACGCGCGGTACACCGCAGCTAACGGTCCCGTCACACGGTACACTACATGGTCCGACCAGTAAGCTCATAAAATCTGCACGGTACACCGGACCCATGTCACGGTACACCGGGCCACTACACGGAGCAGGAATGCGGTACACCACATGGTCCGACCAGTAAGCTCAAAAGTTAGTCGAACTGTCACGCGGTGCACCGGACCCCACCCGCGGTACACCGCACGAAGGCATTTCAGCTCTATTACTAGAGGACAAAGCTTATATCCGTTGGGAGATTAATAGATCCGTTAGAGAGAAGCTTTATGACCGTTGGACCATCTTTTCAGCTATAAAATGGAGTTCATTCAAGACACAACTCAAGCCTTCCATCTACCAATCTTAAGAGCAATTAATTCTATCATTCAAGGAGGTTTCAAAGGAGCATTCAAGTCATATTCATTGTGAAGCTAATTAGTTCTATCTACTCATTTAGGAGTTTAGTCACAAAGCTTTAACAAGCACCCCTAAACACTTTTTCCTTTCCTCTTAGTTCTTGTAATAGATTAAGAGAGTAGTGTGAGCATAGGTTTATGCTTGGTTCCTTGTGTTGGTGATAACACAAGTGTTTTTCCTTCAAAGGGTTTTTGAAGTGGTTGTAAGGGTTTGTATCTCACCCGGTTAAGAGTTACGAAGATTAGTTGAGAATCTTGCAAATCCTAAGGAGGCTTCCTTAGGTAGTGGATGTAGGGAAACCGAACCACTATACATCGTTGTGTATCGTATTCTATCTCTACACTCTTTATATTTCCGCACTCTATATGCTTGATAAAATGCCTAGTTGAATAGTTTGATATTATTGCCTATTAGGATTATCTAGTTTTTAACTATTTAGTTTGCTAATACAATAGGATTCAAATTAGCTTTTAATTTTATTTACTTGAAATAAAATTAGCCGATTAATTTCTATTGTCCTATTCAACCCCCCTTCTAGGACGCATATAGTTTATCAATTGGTATCAGAGCCTAGCTCTATTGTACTTAATCGTTTCTAGAGTTAATACGATATGGATTCTAATCAACCGGAAGGTTCATGTTCTACTAGACCTCCGCTTTTTGTAGGAAAAGACTACTTTGGTTGGAAAAAGAAGATGGAGATTCATGTGAAAGGAATCGATTACTTTTTATGGATGGCTATCAAAAAGGGTCCTTACATTCCGTACGTTGCCGGAAGTACAACGGTGTTAAAAGATGAAGATGATTACACGGATCAAGACATAGCTAAACTTACCAAAAACAACAAAGCTATGAACATCCTCATCAATGGATTAAGTGTCACGGAATATGCTAGAGTGAGTGAATGCAATTCCGCTCATGAAATGTGGCAACTCTTGGAGCTATCTTATCAAGGAACGGAGGATATAAAAGAAACCAAAATTGGTCTCTTTATCACAAAGTATGAGCTCTTTCGTATGGAGCCCGATGAAGCCTTGAATGCTATGCATCAAAGATTCTCTAACATTGTTAACACTTTGAAGACTCTTGGCCAAGAGTACACCAACAAGGAACAATGCCGAAAAATCTTATTTGCTCTTCCAAGGAAATACAAGACAAAGATCAATTCTATAAGAGACACTAAAGATCTTTCAAAGATGACGGTTCATGAACTCATTTGCAACCTCATGACGGAAGAACTTGTGCTTGAAGAAGAAAAGATAAGAGATGATGAGGAGAAGAAGATTAAGAAATCTATTGCTTTCCATGCCATGAGTTCTAAGTTGAAAGAACGAAAAGAAAGGAAAGAAAGTGAAGAAGAAAACTCTCATGAAGAAGAAACTAGTGAAGATGAAGGAGTAGCTATGCTAGCAAGAGACATGAAAAAATTCATGAGATATAAACGCTTTGCCAAAAAAGGAAGCTCTTCCACACCCTACAAGAAGAATGATAGAGCTATCAAACAAGATGAACCCACTTGCTATCATTGCAAGAAGGTTGGTCATATCAAAACCTATTGTCCTCTTCTTCAAAAGGAGAAACCGAAAAGAGCTATGCATGCTAATATCACTTGGGATACTCAAAATTCGGATGAAGAAGAAAGTGATAATGAAAATGTCAATCTTGTTGCCTTCATGGGAAAAGTTGAGAATGATGAAGATGCTTCTTCGGATGATGATACCGGTACTACTCACTTTGCCTTTATGGCAAATCATGATGAGGTAACTCCTAAATCCAAACTCTCTTTAACTAATGATGATGCTAGTGAACAAGATATTCATGAGGCATTTGATTCTCTTTATAATGATTTTTTAAATTCTATTGAAACAAACAAAGTTTTAACAAAAGATTTAGAATTTGAGAAAAATAGAACTAAAGAGGTTTTAAAAGCTTTGGAAGATTGTCAAAATCTTTGTGATGAATGTATAGATGATAATGAGAAACTTCATCTTATTGAGAAAAATCTTTTGGAAGAAAAAGCTTTGTTAGAGAAAAAGATTGTTGATCAAAATGCCATTATTTTAAAATTTACTAGTGGGCAAGAAAACTTGGATTTGATTTTAGGTTCTCAAAGAATGGCTAATGAAAAAAGTGGTGTTGGATATGATCCATTCACTCACCAAAAACCTTTGAAAAATGTCTTTGTAAAATCAAAAATTTCAAATGCAATTCCATCCTCTTCAAAATCTTCTATCTCTTGCACCTATTGTGAAAAACTTGGTCATGATGCATCTCATTGTTACTATCGTAAATTGTTAGATTTGGGATCTCTTGTGCCAATTTGGAAAAGACCTAAATGGGTCTTAAAAAGAAAATCCACTAACCCTCATGGACCCAATCCTAATTGGGTACCTAAAGCTTAAATTATCATTTGTTTGTAGGGGTTGAGCATCAAGAAGCAAAACATATGGCTACTTGATAGTGGATGCTCAAGACACATGACCGGAAATCCATCATTATTTACAAATTTATATAAAACTAAAGGTGATAAAGTTACTTTTGCCGACAACACTAAGAAACGCGTTTTGGGTAAAGGTAACATTGGTAATTTGGACTCTTTACTTATCTCCAATGTGTTACTTGTTGAGGGTCTCTCTTTTAACTTGCTTAGTATTAGTCAACTTTGTGATGTTGGTTTTAGTGTTAAATTTGAAGCATCTAGATGTGTTGTTTTCAAAAATGATGAGTTAGATACCATGTTTATTGCTAAAAGATCGGATAATGTTTTTGTTGTTGATCTTGAGAGTCTTATGTGCAAAAATATTAAATGCTTATCCGTGGTTAATGATAGTTGGCTTTGGCATAGACGGTTAGGACATGCTAGCATGGATTTGATTTCAAAATTATCTAGAAAAAATCTTGTTGTTGGTTTGCCTATTTACAAATTTGATAAAGATAAATTATGTGATGCATGTCAACTTGGTAAACAACATCGTTCATCTTTTAAATCCATTAATAAGGTCATCACCGTTAGGCCACTTCAATTATTGCATATGGACCTTTTTGGTCCCGTTGATGTCACTAGTTTAGGAGGGTCTAGATATGTCTTTGTTGTTGTTGATGATTACACTAGATTCACATGGGTGATGTTCCTTGCTTTAAAAAGTGATGCCTTCAATGAATTTGCAAAACTTTGTAGAAAGGTGCAAAATGAGAAAGGCTACTCTATTACATGCATTCGTAGTGATAATGGTAGTGAATATGTGAATTCTCCGTTTGTGCATTTTTGTGATGAATTTGGGATTGAGCATAATTTTTCGGCCCCTAGAACTCCCCAACAAAATGGGGTAGTGGAAAGGAAAAACCGAACTCTACAAGAAATGGCTAGAACTATGCTAAAAGAACATAGCTTGCCTACATACTTTTGGGGTGAAGCCGTTCATACGGCTTGTTATGTGTTGAATAGAGTTCTAATTAGACCTCTTATTAAGAAAACCCCTTATGAGCTTTGGAATGGTAGACCACCAACCATTGCTTATTTTCGTGTGTTTGGGTGCAAATGTTTTATCTTAAACACTAGGGACTATTTGGGAAAATTTGATGCTAAATCGGATGAAGGCATTTTTCTTGGTTATTCAACTAAAGGAAAAGCCTATCGCATTTTCAACAAACGTACTCGTACCATTGAGGAATCTATGCATGTTGACTTTGATGAGACCAATCCGTTTTGTATCAAGAAAATGGTAGATGTTGTTGAAGATACTCCACTAGATCAACCCTTAGAATCTCCTATTCAAGAAGTCAAATCTCATGAAGAATCTCTTAAGGAAAATGATCAAGTGTTAAATGAAGCTAGTACGGATTTACCAAGGTGTTGGAAACATATCAAAGATCACCCAAGTGACTTAATTCTAGGTGATCCAAAAGAAGGTGTTACCACTCGCTCCCGTATTATTGCTCTTTGTGCTCATCAAGCATTCTTATCTCAAATTGAGCCCAAGAATATTAAAGAAGCTTTGTTAGATGATCATTGGATTAACGCTATGCATGAGGAATTAAATCAATTTGAGCGTAGTAAAGTTTGGACACTAATGGAGAAACCAATTGGCCCTACTATCATTGGCACTAAGTGGATATTTCGCAACAAGCTAGATGACACCGGCATAATTACTAGAAATAAAGCAAGGTTAGTTGCTCAAGGGTACAATCAAGAAGAAGGTATTGATTTCGATGAAACTTTTGCTCCCGTAGCTAGACTTGAATCTATTCGTATGCTTCTTGCTTTTGCTTGTTATATGAATTTTAAACTTTATCAAATGGATGTCAAAAGTGCTTTTTTAAATGGTTTTATAGACGAGGAAGTTTTTGTTAAACAACCTCCGGGCTTTGAGGATCCAAAATTTCCAAACCATGTTTTTAAACTTTCAAAGGCTTTATATGGTTTAAAACAAGCACCTCGTGCTTGGTATGAACGATTAAGCAAATTTTTATTAGATGATGGTTTTAAAAGAGGAAAAATTGACTCCACTTTGTTTATCAAAAGGTCTTCAAAAGATATCCTTCTTGTTCAAATTTATGTGGATGATATTATATTTGGTGCTACTAATGAAAATCTTTGTGAGAATTTTTCTAAAAGCATGCATAAGGAATTTGAGATGAGCATGATGGGAGAATTGAATTACTTTCTTGGACTTCAAATCAAGCAAATGAAAGATGGTATCTTTGTCAATCAAGCCAAATACACAAAAGAATTGATCAAAAAATTTGGCCTTGAAGATGCAAAGGAAATTGGAACTCCAATGAGCACATCCACAAAATTAGACAAAGATGAAGATGGTAAGGATGTTGATGAGAAACTATATCGAGGTATGATTGGTAGCTTACTTTATCTAACCGCTTCTAGACCCGATATTATGTTCCCCGTATGTCTTTGTGCTAGATTCCAATCTTCTCCCAAAGAAACCCATCTTAGTGCCGTTAAGCGTATTTTTAGGTATTTGAAAGGAACCCTTAGTCTAGGACTTTGGTACCCTAGATTTACCTCCTTTGAGCTAATAGGTTATTCGGATGCCGATTATGCCGGTTGTAGACTTGATAGGAAAAGTACTAGTGGTAGTTGCCAATTCTTAGGTCAATCCCTTGTTTCTTGGTCTAGTAGAAAACAAAATAGTGTTGCTTTATCCACGGCCGAAGCCGAATATGTTGCGGCCGGAAATTGTGTGACTCAAGTTCTTTGGATGAAACAAACCTTACTAGATTTTGGCCTAGAGTATGATCGTGTTCCCATTCGTTGTGATAACACTAGTGCTATAAATCTTACCAAAAATCCCATTCAACACTCTAGAACAAAACACATAGAAATCCGTCATCATTTTATCCGGGATCACACTCAAAAAGGGGACATTGTTCTTGAATTTGTCACTTCGGAAAATCAACTAGCCGATATCTTTACGAAACCTCTACCCCAAGATCTTTTTGAGAAAATTCGTTGTGAGATTGGCATGCAAATTCTCTAACCCTTCTTTCATGTCATGTTTTTGTTTAGAGCTTTTTGTGTATATAATCTTGTTGCTAATCTTTTCTTGATGTTATAGGTTCTTTGAAGCTTCTAATTGTTATCCATTTATTCCTTTAGTCCTTGTTTTTACTCACAATGTGTTTTTGACCCCTTAAAATTTTCAAAATTGTATCATTTGTTCTTTTTGTTGTTGACAAAGGGGGAGAAATTTTAGTTGAACTTTTTAAAATGCATTTTGTGAGGGGGAGTTTTTATAAAAACTCTAGTGATTAGGTTGAGGGGGAGTTTTTGTTCAAAACTTAATCTTAGGCATCTTCAAAAGTTTATGATTTGTCAAACATCAAAAAGGGGGAGATTGTTAGCCTCACCTTGTTTTTATTCCCGTTTTAATATTCGACAAATCATCCTTTAAACTAAAATTCATTTTTATATAACTTTAGATGTTTTCCAAAACCCCTCATTAGATTAGTTGTGCTCACTTCATTTGACTTAGCTTAAATATTCAAAAGAACAGTGCCGCGGTGCACCGGAGGAAACGCGCGGTACACCGCAGCTAACGGTCCCGTCACACGGTACACTACATGGTCCGACCAGTAAGCTCATAAAATCTGCACGGTACACCGGACCCATGTCACGGTACACCGGGCCACTACACGGAGCAGGAATGCGGTACACCACATGGTCCGACCAGTAAGCTCAAAAGTTAGTCGAACTGTCACGCGGTGCACCGGACCCCACCCGCGGTACACCGCACGAAGGCATTTCAGCTCTATTACTAGAGGACAAAGCTTATATCCGTTGGGAGATTAATAGATCCGTTAGAGAGAAGCTTTATGACCGTTGGACCATCTTTTCAGCTATAAAATGGAGTTCATTCAAGACACAACTCAAGCCTTCCATCTACCAATCTTAAGAGCAATTAATTCTATCATTCAAGGAGGTTTCAAAGGAGCATTCAAGTCATATTCATTGTGAAGCTAATTAGTTCTATCTACTCATTTAGGAGTTTAGTCACAAAGCTTTAACAAGCACCCCTAAACACTTTTTCCTTTCCTCTTAGTTCTTGTAATAGATTAAGAGAGTAGTGTGAGCATAGGTTTATGCTTGGTTCCTTGTGTTGGTGATAACACAAGTGTTTTTCCTTCAAAGGGTTTTTGAAGTGGTTGTAAGGGTTTGTATCTCACCCGGTTAAGAGTTACGAAGATTAGTTGAGAATCTTGCAAATCCTAAGGAGGCTTCCTTAGGTAGTGGATGTAGGGAAACCGAACCACTATACATCGTTGTGTATCGTATTCTATCTCTACACTCTTTATATTTCCGCACTCTATATGCTTGATAAAATGCCTAGTTGAATAGTTTGATATTATTGCCTATTAGGATTATCTAGTTTTTAACTATTTAGTTTGCTAATACAATAGGATTCAAATTAGCTTTTAATTTTATTTACTTGAAATAAAATTAGCCGATTAATTTCTATTGTCCTATTCAACCCCCCTTCTAGGACGCATATAGTTTATCAGGATCCTCCCAAAAGAATTATTTATCATGGCTGATTAATCTCTTCTTGTCTTGTGAAGTCCCCCCTTCAGGAAAAGAACCACTCACTACAAGATTTGCGATATCTGCATACCAAGGAGCTCCATTGTAAATAGCAAATAAACTCTAATCTGGGAACTCCTCTCTAACTAACTTAGGACTACTATTCGATTCAGAACCTTCAAGACAAGACAAATGATCTGCAACCTGATTATTACAACCCTTTATATCTCGAATCTCTAAATCAAACTCTTGCAGCAATAAAACCCATCTGATTAACCGTGGCTTAGCATTTTTCTTCTCCATGAGGTACTTAATAGCAGATTGATCGGTGAATACGACAATTTTCGCCCCAATAAGATAAGAACGAAATTTGTCAAAGGCGTAAACAACCGCTAAAAGTTCCTTCTCAGTCACTGTATAATTAATCTGAGCACTAGTGAAGGTCTTACTCGCATAATAGATAGAGTGAAATACCTTATTCTTCTTTGACCCAACATATCACCCATAGCTAAGTCACTAGCATCACACATAACTTCAAATGGAATCTTCCAATCAGGAGGTAATACAATCGGTGCAGTGATAAGCTTCTCCTTCAACTCTTGAAATGCCTTCATGCAAGCTTCATCAAAAAAAGGAATTTGGTGTCCTTTTCGAGTAAGTTACACAAAGGTTTTGTAATCTTAGAAAGATCTTTTATGTAACGGCGATAAACCCAGCATGGCCTAAAAAACTTCTTACCCCTTTTACAGAAATGGGAGGGGGAAGAGTTTTTATTACCTCAATCTTAGCACGGTCAACTTCTAAACCTGCACTTGAAACCTTGTGACCCAACACTATACCTTCACGAACCATAAAATGACATTTTTCCCAATTTAACACCAAATCTGTTTCCTTTCATCTAATTAACACCTTCTCCAAGTTCTGTAAACACTCGTCAAAGTTATCACCAAACACAGAAAATTCATCCATAAATACCTCAAGGAAATTATCGATCATATCCCAGAAAATCGCCATCATACATCTCTGAAAAGTAGCAGGTGCATTACACAATCCAAATGGCATCCTCCGATAGGCAAAGGTACCAAAAGGACATGTAAAGGTGGTTTTGTGTTGGTCAGATGGATCTACATAGATTTGATTGTACCCTGAATAACCATCCAAAAAGAAATAATACTCCCTACTAGCCAATTTGTCTAAAATCTGATCTATGAAAGGAAGAGGGAAGTGGTCTTTTCTAGTCGCCTTGTTCGACTTACGATAATCCATACACACCCTCCAACCAACGACGGTTCTCGTGGAAATGGCTTCATCCTGAGCATTGAGGACGGTAGTAATACCTCCCTTCTTTGCCACACATTGAACTGGACTCACCCACTCACTACTAGCTATGGGATAGATGATTCCCGCATCTAGTAGCTTAATAACTTCTTTCTTCACCACTTCTTTAATTGCTGGCATTAGTATCCTTTGGCCTTCAACTGAGCATGCACTATCATCTTCAAGAATGATTTTGTGTTGGCAATAGGAAGGAATAATACCGTTGATGTCAGCAATAGTCCAACCAATCCCCTATTTATTCGCTCTTAGTACACACAATAGTTTATCTTCTTGAGGACCTGTTAAATTTGCTGAAACAATAACAGGTAAAGTTTCATTAGTACCTAAATACGCATACCTCAAGTGTGCTGGCAATGGTTTTTCTTCTAACTTCGGAGGAGATTCAATAGATGGTTTATTTCTAATGACCATCTCCTCTGGTTCTCTCACAGGTTCATAGGCAGGACGCCTATATTTTGGATTCTCAGAATTAAGAGTTGACACTGTTTCAGCAAGTTCATCCATCAACTTAGGTATGTCAAGTGTCAAAGCATCATGCAAGATATAATCATAATTAAAACAATCAAATACCTCTTGCATAACATGTTCTGATATATCTATTCTGAAGCAATCTCCTGGAACATCTGGGAGCTTCATAGCTCTGAACACATTGAACTTTACCTCCTCGTCTTGGATTCTCATGGTTAATTCTCCATTTTCTACATCAATTAAAGTATGCCCCATGGCTAGGAATGGTCGTCCCAAAATGATGGGGACATTCCTATCCGCGTCGTACTCAAGAATAACAAAATCAACGGGAAAAACTAAAGTACATGCCTTGACGAGGACATCTTCGATTCGTCCCTCAGGATGTACGAGGGATCGATCAACCATTTGTAAGACCACAGAGGTAGGTCTCACATCTCCCATTTTGAACTTATCAAAAATTGATTTGGGCAAAAGATTGATACTTGCACCTAAATCGCATAGAGCTTTTACTTGCCACTCATTACCAATTGAAATCGGAATTGTAAAACTCACAGGGTCAAGCAACTTAGGTGGCAACTTACTTTGACAAATGGCGCTAAACTCTTCAGGCAACCCTATCATCTCATTATCACAATAAGGTCTCTTGTTGGTGAGGGCTCTCTTCAAAAACTTCACATACTTCGGTATATCTTTAATAGCTTCTATCAACGGAATGTTAATGTTAAGACCTCTCACCCTATTCAAAAATATCTGATACTCAGCCATATCTCCTTTCTTCTGAACTCTTGAGGGAAAAGGTGGAGGAGGACGGGTTTCTACAACATCTTTCTTTTTCTAAACTTCCGGAATTTTCTCCACTTCTACCACTTCAGGTTCATCTTCTTTTTCTCCCACCTCTACTACTGGTTTCTCTTTGTTTTTCACTTCTTTCCCTTTCATAACCAGAAAAGGAGGTGGATGGAGCTTCTTACCACTTCTTAACGCGATAGCATTACAATCTTCGGTTTGTCTTGGGACTTCAATGTCACTAAGGAGTTGTCCTTGTGGACGCGAATTTAATTGTTTTGACAACTGAGCAATTTGACTCCCCATTAATTTGATTGCGCCTTCCGAAGCTTGCTTACTCTGAATATATTGTGCCTGGAGTGCCATTAATCTATCTACATTTTGACAAAGATCATCTGTACGTTCTTGAGGTTGAGCAGGTAAGGCTTTTTGATTCATGGTGTCATTGTAATTATTTTGAGGAGGTTGTCTCTGAACATGATTTCCATAATTTTTCCCTCCTTGATAATTATTTTGTGGTTTAGGTTGATAAGTGTTACCTTCGGGATGCGGCTAATTACCATGAGAACAACCACAACCCCTAGATTGATTACTATATCCTCAACCACGAGTGCCAAGAGGAGATGAAGGGCCACCTAAGTTCGAATAAAGTACGACATGAGTAGGATAAAAAATCTCACATGAGTGAAGCATCTTTATATTCAACTCTTTAGACACAAGAAACTCCCAAGTGTATGAAAACTCAAAGTGGAATTTTCAGCATTAGTTATATGAATACTACATTTAAATTGATTATATTCATTTTTTAATCCTTTTATAGTATACATGATGACGTCCTCAAGAGACAATAAAGAAGCAACTATATCAAGACTTGTATAGATTTCCTAATCTTTAGCTAAATATTCAATCATAGATCGTTAAACCCTCTTAATGTTGCACAACCACGTCTTCATTTGATGAACGTGAGTGCAACATTGACTAACAAAGATATCTTCAAACTTACTCTAACCATCAAAAACTCGTTGAAGTTTAATACCTTGTAAATAAAATCAAAGGAATTATACAAGACATGATTGAAACTTTTAGTTGATGATTTTCAATAAAGCGTGTCTTGAATCATAGATCAGAAGGATATGGAGTAGAACTCGATTCATTGACATGATCCAAAGATCTATGCGATTCAACACATTTTCTAACTGAGATCACCATAAAATATAATTTGTTGAACCGAGTTTAATTTGAATCAAGGATGTCTAATTTTGTCGAAGAAGTAAAAATTAATTGGTACATCAAAGAAAGATGACATAATATGAGTAGAATTAGACATAGATATTTGAAGAAATATAAGTAAACATTCAAAGAATCCAAAAAGAATAGAGAAAGAAGTTTTACGTTGTTATTAATATCAGAAATGATTTTTTTTGAATTTTTTAATTCTTATGATTTTGATACATTATAAATTTTAGTGATTAAGATTTGTATATATTTATTGAGTAAATGATATCATATTTCCTTTTATATAAATAAGAGTTCACATATTTTGTATGTGATAGATTTATATGTATCTATTTTCGTGATCAACGTCTAACATCATCCACAACTAATCGCAAATAATCTTTTTGTTAAAAGATATTAGGATCCGAGCGTCTTGGGTACCTAATACGAGAAAAAATAGGTTCTTTTACAGTATAATAAATTACTTTTATCCTATTTTGACCAAACAAATCATATACAAAAATTTACTAATAAAATTCATGAAATAACAATTTAAAAAAAAAGATATTATATCTTAAATAATTATATAAAATCGTTTTAAAAAACATCTAAAATCTACTAAATTCACTTCAAAAACATCTTCCTTACTTTTTGTGATGCAAAGTTATTGATCAAACTTTCGTATTTAAATTCGTTTACCATGTTTTGCTCAGTCGACAATATAGCATGACCAAATTCTTGTCTGCGAATCATTATAACTGAAAGAATAGAAGTTGAACAACTGAACCTTTTTATTTGACGAACTCATTCCTAATTAACTTTTTATTTAGAGTTTTGTTTTTAAATTTCACTTGTATTTTAAAGTGGGTTCAGTTAAATATGTGACAAATGTATAAAAATAATACAATTTTATTTTAAAACATGTATAAAATTAAATATAATTAATTATATAAAACACTTTGATTGGTGTTTAAAACTTAAACCAAAAAGGAGTGATAAATATTATTATCACAACCAGCTACTAAAAAATGCTCCTATTTTCACTATGCTAAAAGTTATTACTATGTTAGAATTGTAGGTTTTATTGTATATTAATATATATATATATATATATATATATATATATATATATATATATATATATATATATATATATATATATATATATATATATATTACTTTTTTTTTGCCCTAAAAAATTTGAAGCCTAAAACAATCGTCTTGGTTGCCTTGGACCCGTATCGACTATGGAGATATGTCATGTGTATGTAAGTGGTCTGCTTGGGATTGATTTTATCGCTTAAATTTTCTCTAAACCTTTAATCGTTTTTAGAAAAAGTATTGGATAAGTAGTTATCACTTAAAGTGATTTTAGATATCAAAATATTTTTTAAAACTTTTTATAAATATTTAAATTTTAATTGAAAAACATTTTTAACTTTAAAATAATCGATCTCAAACGGGATATAATTTTTTTTAATTAATTTGATTATTAACTTCTTTAAAATCTCTTAATTAATAATTTTTTAATAGTTACAAATTTTTTATTGAATTTTTTAACTTATAATAAAAATATTTACATACATAATATTGATATTTGAATAATTTATTTTTTAAAACTTAATTATATATATGTAAAAAACAAATTAAAAATAAAAGAAAAAATAAAAAAAATGTAACAAAGTTGAATTGGGGTTAGTCACATGTGGCTAGCATTTCTTTAGAATTGGATTCTCTATTATGTGGAAACCTTTTGGAGTTGGTTTCTTCATTGTTCAACTCTCAATTGTATTTGACAAAAAAAAAAAAAAAAAAAACTAGTTTTTTGCTATAATTGGGGTCCTATTAGACTTAGCCTAACAACCATAAAGAAATAAAATTCGATAACTGTTTTGATAACTTTTAAAGTTTAGGGACCATTCATGAGAATGGCATATAATTCGAGGACAAAAAAGGAAAGTTGAGCTTTTAAGTATTTCAAGTTCACACTTTTGCAAACATATCCTCCATTTTAGTAGAAGGGTTGAAATAAACGCAGTACAGATAATAACGCTGAAGAGAAAGAGAAAATGGGAGGCGGACACGGACCCAGCACGACTTACAAAGGCGTAACATTGCACCACCCCAAACGATGGCACACCGTCACCGGAAAGGGCTTGTGCGCCGTTATGTGGTAATAATAAATCTACATCTATATAATCGATTTTCATTTTTTAAATAATTATTATGCATTTACCAAGTCTGATTCTCCTGATGATTCCGTGTACCAATTTTGTGAATTTCCCGATCTTTCCTGACTTTGTTGATTGAATTTGCGTATAGGGGTTTCTAATTATTTATGCTGTTTATCAATTGAATTGACATGTATTAATTACTCAATTGCTCAGTGAGTATCAAAAAGTTCCAATCTTTACACATGATATATGATTAGTTGACATTTTAATTTCTGATTGAGAGCAGATCTAAAATGGTTTACGCGATAGGGTTATTGAGGCAAAGTTTATACAAGGGTACTTTGGTCATTTGATTATTCGACTTTTCAGTTTACTTAGGACTTTCTTTGTTAAATTTGTATCAGGTTTTGGGTTCTTTACCGAGCCAAACAAGACGGACCTGTAGTATTGGTGAGCTTTGATCTTATACTCTACAAAATATTTTATTAATTTAATGGAAAAAAAATTATTAGTATTTATTTGAGATATATATATATATATATATATATATATATATATATATATATATATTTATTTGGGTTGTGTGCATTATACTAGGGTTGGAGGCATCCATGGGATGGTCATGATGGTCATGGGCATTAAGGTAATTATCTGATACTAAATGGTATTATATAATTTTCTGTCTAAGATGTTAATTTTTATTTTTATTATTATTATGTATACAGTTATACAATGGGAGTGCTAAAAAAGGAGCAGAAATATTGCTCTTATGAGCTCCGGGTGTGGATGTTGTGTGAATCATTTCTCAGTTTTATGTTTAATAAATTATAATGATGAAAAATATTGTATTGAAAGTTAAATCATCTTTTGTGCTTGCTTTATACAATTCAATACTTATTTTTGTGCTTTTATAATAGGTGATTGTGTTATTTATGCAGAATTTATCTTGCGTTTGTTGTCCAAACTAAATGTCAATTTTTTTTTTTTTTTTTATGAATGGTTATTTGAAGTATGAATGGCCTTCGTACATGCCCAATATTGCCACCTTCTTTTTTACCATTGACGTGTCAAGTAAGCCCTTACCAAGCCAAGGCAAAAAATGGGTCATATTTCACCACGTTGAGAATTAGACCAGAAGCAAAGAAGAATTTATATTTTTATAGCAAAATTATTTAGACAAAACATGAAGTCATTATAAGAGGTGATGGATGAAGAGACAATGTTTACTCAATTTAATACAATTAATATCACTCTTGGATGCAATTGAGAAGAGGTAAGGGGATAAAAGATTACCTTGCTTTAATCCTTTTAGATACAGATGAAAGAACAAGACTGATGGTCATTGAGGATACATATCTGATGATGAAAAATATCTAAGATTTCGAGAAAGACAGTACTAGCTCAGTTTATCATAGACATGTATTTGTCTTAATGCATGTTGATTGGCAAGTAGAAATGATATTAGGGTTGATAAAGTTTACCTTTATAATCATAACCTTAGACATAATTTTGTAGATTAAATAAGTGTAGAATATAGGTCTGGATTATCATATTCTATGAGGATTTTTTACATTTAGGAATCAGGATAATGTTGGTCTCATTAATCTTCTCAATAAGGATGGAACCATATAATATAACATTACAAATAGCAAGTATATCAGATTTTAGCAGATCCTAAATTTTTTGGTCGAAAGCACTACGGAAGCCATCAGGACTTGGGGGCTTAGTAGCACCTAAGTTTCCAACTGCCTATTGGAGTTCGTCATGGTTATTGAGAGTCATTAAGAGAAAATCCCTAATAATGGGATTAAAGACACTATCTTCCGGGCCTTTGTAAAGTTTTTGGACGAAGTCTGTGACATGGGATTTAAGCTCGCTAACACCAGAAGTCCATTCATAATTATCCTTTAGAAGAAAGATATTTCTATTTGAGACTCTTCTGATTCTAGTAGATAGACGAAATAACTTAGTGTTTATAACTCCCAATTTGAGCCAAAGAATTTTTCCCCGTCCTAATATTTTTCCTCAATGGACCAGTGAGTGTCTATTTACTTAGAAATAGTAACAAACTATTCTGAGAGGTAGCAACTGAGGCCTTTAGGGTTCTATTGCATAAGATACTCATGTTTTTTGGAAAGAATATTGATCATTGTATTATTCCTTATATTAGATTTTTTCAATTTAAATAGTTTTTTGCATCTATTAATTCTCTTAGGGAACTTTACATGGGGATGCCCAATAGAAAGATGTCTTCTCTGCAAAAGGAGCATTAAGATGAAGGATGAGCTGGGAGTGATCAGACTCGATAGGAGGATCATTATGGATTCATTCATCAAGAAATAATGATACCTAGGAGGGGGAACTCAGCACTATATCCAATTTCTTAAGAAAAAGGCATCATCACTTCTGGTGTTCCTCCAAGTAAAGACACAACCTTTAGAAGAGATTTTTGACATATCATTAAGGATAATATTAATGTTAAACAATCTTGTTTCTGATAAACTTTAGGGATACCACCTAGCTTTACTTGTGTATTTCTAATATTATTAAAGCCACCTACAAAAATGTTAGGGGCATTAGGGTTGTTTTGAATTGTACAGTTAATGAACTCACACAGATTTACGTTATTATCCTTATTAGGGAGAGCATATATAAAATGGAGGAACCAAGTATTGATGGTTTCATAGAAGATATAGATGAAAAAATTATTTAAAGTGGATGAAAGTACCTCATGGTCCCAGTTGTCAACTCCAAAAAGGGCAAGTCCACCAGAAGTACCCATAGGGTCCACATAGCACAATAACTTTATTTTTAGTACTTTGCCAACAAAAGCATCATCTCCTTATTAGGATTGGTTTCAGAGAGCTAAAAAAACCTAGAGTTATTCCCTGGATATGATTTCCCTAAGGTTTTAGACTGTCAAGGGTGACCCTATTCCTTGGCAGTTCAGAAATACTCCGATCATGGTTGTTGTGGGGGTTAAGCTGAGCATCTCCCACTTCTTCAAGAATGACCATCTTCATCAAAGTAATTTATAAGGGAATGTTGAGAAATGGGACCTCCACCATTTGTCATCTACTTCCTCAAAATCCACCATCTCTATATATGTAAACTTTCATTTCTTCCCACTTGGTTTTAGCCTTTCCTCCAAGCGATGCTGCATCAAAATGGATACGTCTGTGAAGGGTGACTTACGCTTAGTAGAGGTGAGGAATGTGAGAACAAGGAAATTGTTGGCTTGGGTTATTACGTCTGTTGGCGGGTCGCTAAAAGAATATCTAGTCATACTACCTAATCCATCGCTCCCAAGTTCATTGTTTATAAATTGAAAAGCGAAGGTATACATTTCATAGTAACATGATTCCGTGTTTAAAGAAAACTCACGGGAGATGAACATTCATTAGAATACTACGACTCAATCTACAAGTAATCAGAGTCCATTCAAATATACAAAATTAGAAGAAATACTTGAAGAAGAAGAGTACCTTAAGGCAGCCGATCAATGCTCCAAAAAAGTAAAAAATTCCTTTTACTTGGAGAGAGGAAGGACTCAATAGAAAGTTGATATTATAAAGAGGGGGATGAATACCATCTTATATATAGTGCAAAGATATTATGATAACCATACACTAGTAAGAGTTTACTCGCTGGAATATTTTATTAGGACTAAAAAGTGTGTATATATATATATATATATATATATATATATATATATATATATATAAATTGAGAGGAAGTAGAAGGCTAGCAAATGCGCATTGAAATCCAAAACTTCATATATATTTTTCTGCAGTAAAGTTGTCTAGCATCTGTCAAAAGGAAGAGTGTGAAAATAACTATACTCAGGTTTTTTTCTTTAGTCAAAGTATAAAAACTACTCACGAGAATTAAAAAGGAATGGTAAATAGACAAGCTGTTTTAATATACAAGGAAGTAAGGTCATGCACATCAAATTGTTTCCATCAAGATTTTGTTTGCACTAGTGTAAAGAGCTTCTAGGGAGTACAAATCTATTTTGCATTAGTTAACAAATTATCTTTATATATTTAAACATTTATGATCCCATGGTTTGTAGTAAAATAGTATAAATTAACTTTGCACTGTCGTAGCATTGCAGGTCGGGTCAGTTGTCTAAATTAGACAAGGGTGTTCTTTGGTTATATTGATTAATTCGACACCCTATTATACATTAATCATAATTAACTACACCAGCTGCATCATATTAGGACTTAGCCGCTTATTAGACAATTCTAGTTCTTTTGCAATATTTATTAATTAATTTTTGTTTGGAATCATTTATAATGTCCACTATATTTGACACATGGTAAAAGTAAGTGAAGTGGAAGTTGCAACATTTGAATTAATTGTTTATTGTGGCCTTAGATGAAATTCCACTTCACTCCCTTTCAAGCGCAACTAGGAGTTTCCTAAAACAAGGAAAAAATGCCTAGTGAATTCAAACTAGCCAAGGGTAACCTATTAAACTCCAGCTCTGGATACTGATTATTTTGCGTGAGGTAATCCATGATATCAAGTGGATAGACTTTATATACGAGAGGTGAGGTCGACGGGGTCTGGGAACTTCTTAAGTGTCGATCTCAAAACCATTAAAAATGAGTAACAGGGGTCAAAATATTTTTGGTGTTATATATCTTTACTCTAGTTGGTATGAATAATGGTATGTACCACCAAAAGTCATACCACCGATTATGTGTATCTTTCTTTGTAGTCCCTACACACACCAATTAAAAAATTACTGATAGTTATGCGACATATGATAGTTGGACGATTAGATTTGCTAACTACTCTCTAAAATCAAAAACGATTTTAAGTTAGAGAGTGGGGGACAAACTGTAGTGGAAAAAAAATACAATTATGACCAAGAATCCCATAAGAGATTGTCAGGGTCCTACTAAAAGAAGTTTTGACTCCGAAGAAGGGTAGCGATAATGGACTTAGACAAGTCCGTAAATAATTTTAATCCGTTAAGAATATGAAATAATCCTTATATATGTGCTAGTGGTACGTTACTTGTGGATCATGGGAAGTTTATCCAATGACCTTATAGATTGGTCTTCAAAGAAGAGTCCATTAGGGTTGCTAGATAATGACTTGGAGGACAAGTAACACACACACACACATATATATATATATATGTCTTGACATTGAGGTATATGTAAGGAAGATACGGAACGATAAGCATCATACTCTCTAAAATATCCCCTAGCCATTATAGTAAACAACCCCCTTGATTCCTAATCCTTCCTAGGTGAGAAAATCTCTACTCAGATCGCTGAGTGTGTACCTGTAGCAAGTACCCGATCGAAAGGATTAAGGACCCCGAACCTTGATCCATATTGTAGAATCTCACTCCTACATTTGTAGGGATAGAAGAATCAAAGGGATGTGGCATAGTTTCCATTGTATCAAAGCTAGTACATTATATGATATGTTGATAATGGGGGAAGGGAGTTCAACATTGTGGTTTACGATGGGGATGGCATTGATGAAGGGGGAATCGGGGATAACAAAGGAGACTTTGTTGGGGATAAGTTAAAATTTTGAATAGGTGAGGTATTTCTAGGCTTGGACTCTTTGGGATCTTGCCTTCACTTAGTCTTGGACTTCTTTTGTGTGGATTAATCCACTGAAATATGAGTTTCCCTTGATTTGGCTTCTCTCTAGTCCATTACAAATGGACCATTTATTTCCTCAGTTGGGCTAACTGTTGCTACGCCCCAAGTTTTTTTTGGGCTAAGCTGACCACTCCTCTCTTGATGGATTACTTGTGAGGGTCTTTCTTTTGGAGCCACAAACATGAGAACCTTGTTTTAGGCCTAACTCTCAACCAGTAGGCGTCTTCCCAGCATCACTTACTTTACCTTTGACTTTTATTAGGCACAATCACTTCAAAGCTGCCCAACTTGTCTTCTTTCTCAGTTTCTCTAGGATTTCTACCATGGATGCTACGTGGGATTTGTAACATGATAAAAAAATTCTAGTACTCTACTACTTGTACGAATGAAATATTTCTTGCTCCTACTGATACTAGCATACCTTTTTCATGACCCACAATCTACTCTCTTTGACGAAGGACCTTCCTCAATATGACTTGTACGGGTTTTATTAGCACTCTTGGTGGGTCCTGGTGTGTTATTAAATTAATGCGAAAGTAAAGGAACCACAATCACCGCAAGTGTACGGTTGTCCAAGTAATATTCGATAAATCGAGTTCGTTCGCAGGGACGGATTAGGCACAACTCAGGTATTAATCGAAAAGTAAGAATAATTGCTTAACAAGAAAAATAAAATAAAGATTTTTGTTTGGTTTTATAAATTAAGATGCAAGAAAATTATTTACGGAATTAAAAGAAAGCAAATAAAAGAGACTTGAAACTTCAGATGAGAAAGAGTACTTGATCTTCGCAAGGGTTTCACCTAACCTATCTAACTCATGCTTTTGTTTTAGGGTTAAACTGGTATTATTGTGCTAGTCGGGACTCTAATATCTCCTAGCCCCCGTCAATGTGGACCTAAGAGCTATCCTACGGTATTACAAACCCCGTCAGGGTGAATATAAGCTACTTTCAGATGAATAATAATTTACCTCGTTGGCTGCATGGTTAGTTAAGCCTGTCAAGGTCAATAACAGATACTATGCGTCTATTATCTAAGTCTGTAATTAAACCCCCCGTCAAGGTGAGCCATACGCCACTATATGGAATAGCCTAATTATTATGAGCTATGTTTGATTCATGACTTCAAAATTAGTGATTAAAACAAAATAATAGTCAACACAAAATACCTAGTCTAATTTAAACTTTTAAATCCCAAATTCAGAAAAACATAAATTAAACAGAATTAAGTTCAACCCATATAGCGATTCTCAAGTACTAAAGAAATTAGTTCATAACGAAATGGAAAAATGAAATTAAAATAAAGTAATTCATAGTTTTGAATTACAGAAAGAAAATAAAGAACCTAAAGGTTAAGAGGACTGATGATGGAAGAACAAGACTCCTCCAGCACTAGCTTCTCCTTGCCTTCTTGCTCTGACTGGAAAACCTTAAGCCTCTTGTGTAATTCTCTGAAGTGTGTGAAAGTAGGAGGTTAAGGGGTGTATTTATAGGTGTTGGAAGACCCTAGGTCGAATTTGCTTGGAGTGGAAGACAAGTTAAAGACTCTTAAATTCGTAGCCCTAAATTTTAGAAAATGTTAGATTTTGCTGCTGATTTGATTTGGTCATATCTTTTTCAATATTTATCCGTTTGAGAAGTTCCAATATATGAAACCACTTGTCTTGGAAAGAGCTTTCTATTGGTGCAGACCACTCGTCCAGAATCCATGCCAATATCTAGTTATGAATTAATCTTTAAAACGTGGCTGGGATTTCAGATTCACAAGGCAGCTTTATCTTTTCCTTCTTTGAATAAATCTTTCCTAAATCTTCTTATTTACATGTAAATCTTCTTTCCTTTTCTCTTTATCTTGACTTGGTCTCTAAGTAATTACCATTTATATTTTAAAGGTTCACATTAAATAAATAATTAAACCGCATATGCTTAAAAAGAATAAATCAATAAATCAAGACAACAAAATAGGAAAGTGCACTCTAAAAATAGAAACTCGAGTAAAATCATTTCCTAACACTCTAAAATACACTAAGACTTTATTCTAACTTCTTCTCCTTAGATTGGTCTTTCATGAAATTCAAGAACCTATTAACTTTGCATTAAAAATAGTTAGATTTACGCACAAAAGCTCAGATTCTGCAAATAGTTAATTTCCAAGGGGAGAAAGTGCAATATGATCAAATAAGCCTAAAAGTCTATCAAACAAGTCATTTATTCACCTAAAAGGATGTCTCCAAGGGGATAATATTTAGAACAAATAGGGAGACATCAACTCTCATCCAAGAAACGATGATGTTTCTCTCCACTATCCAGGAAGAAATGGGATGGATCATCAGGATCAATAAAGACATGTATTCTGCTTCCTATACCTCTCACCATATTTACTACCATCCAATCTCCAAAGTGAAATTTCGTAGGACCTCTTGAGCGCTTTGCATCGAGCATGTATATTTCACATTCACCAGCTGTATGACTTAGGAGACCACAAAAATAGCAGAATTTACTTAACTTTTCATAACGGGATTCTAATCTCTGCATCAAGGAGGGATGGTCTTTCCACCATAAACATAGGCATTAATGGATTATTGACCTTCCATAGGACTCTAACTCTTAGGTACTTTACCATTTCACTTGCTTCCGGAATCATACGGATAAAATATGACATTCAAGGTTTTTGCAAATATCCTTAACATTAACTGGTGTGACAAAGGTAGGAGAGAGATTGATAAATTGGAGCCACATTGTGGCCATCGAGAAATCAACTTCTTCAATGTCCATCGCTAGATGCCACGTATGCAGAATCAACTTATACCTATTAAAAAATCATGGAAAAAAATTCCATGTATTCTCAAGACATCTCTTGAATCAAAAGTAAGGAAGAATTTGTTTAAACCAGCAGAAAGTACATGCATGTTTACTTTTAGACCTCAAGATTTGTTAGCAGCTGTTTCTATTGTGAATGGACTGGTTTCCTATACCTACCAAGATCTTCGCTAAAAATATGTTTTGATGGGTGTATATTTTGTGATCTTGATATTTTGGTTTATGATTCATGGTTTTAATAGGAAATGAAGCCATAGTTAGGTAGAAAATGAATAGAGGGAATCAAAGGGAAAATAAGGAAGGAAGGAGAAAAAGAGGATGAGTTTAGAGAAGGTAAAAAGACGCGTAAAAGATATTATAGAGAGGAAAGAGTGTAAAAGGATGTAAGGCTATTCATTGTGAGAAAAGAACATATTTTTTGAAGTTCTCAAAAAATATATAAAGGAGCAAGACTATAAGTGTTTAAAGAAAAAGAAGGGAAACATAAGGTATGTGAAACAGGGAATAACAAAATAGACGATACATCTATATCTATGGAAGGAAGTATTCTGAGCAAAATCCAGAAAAAGAAAAGGCCAAGAAAGAGAAAAAAGCAGGAAGAGAAAAATAAAGTAGCAAGATTTGAGATTTATTAGGGAGAAAGTTAGAAGAAGAAAGGAGAAGAGGATTAATGATTAGAAATTAAGGGAAATAACTATTGTTTTAGATTTCAATTTTAAAGAAAGATAGTGGCACTAAGAATGAGAGAGTGGAGAGTATTTTTTCAAATAAAAGTGTATTATATTATATGAATTTTAGGAAATCTTTATTTGAATTTACAACCTCCTCGAAACTTTATATTCCCCCTTCAAGGGAATAAAATTGCTACCGGGCACCTCACTAAGTACTTGGTAGAACTCCATTTCACATATGCTTGTGTGAACTTAGGCTTTAGGATTCACCTTTGAGAAGTTGAGTGTTGTAGGCTTGATTTTTATATCCGGACCTAGTGGTGCAGCAATTTCAACTGTGTAAGAGGACTTTGCTTCACCACCATTGGTCACTGTACTAGAATAGTTTTGAGGAGCTGATCCAAGTATGATGGAGAAGGATGGATAGTTTAGTTGTGCTTCAGGTATAGTTGATTCAACCGAGCTGGAAAAGTTTTGCTTCAAAATTTTTGTTAGTTTTCGATTTGTGTAGTTCAAGCCACACAGATAAGGTATATAATCTTCAAGTTTATTATTATATATAAGTCTAATGTTGCTTGATCTTAAGGGGTTAACATGTCCCTCTCCAATTGCAAATACATCACTTGGAAGGAATTTTCATCTTCAATGGGATTTTTATCAAGGTTGATAATGTCAAATGTAGTCATGATAGCTGATTTTATAGTTGCTGGTGACCAATCAGGATGTGCACTTTTCATTAAAGCTGCGATGCCACTAAGATGAGGGCAATGCCATTGAGGTACCCGATAATACATTAAATATCTATATTGTGTTTGTTTTGTTCTCGATCAATAAAGGCCATGTTGCAATGATGTTTTCTCCAGGGCCAATTATACTAGGCTTTAAAATTCCACGACTTGCAAGACTACGCCCTCGTGAAGAGAATGAAGCCACTAATAGGGAGCGATTATCACCAATTATTCTTCCTTTGAACATAAATATAGCAGTAGGTGTTGATGTTGAGTTTATGAAGTCGATTATCTTTAGTCCATCAGAAAAAGTAAGATGTGTTGTGCGTAGAACACGAGCTTCCGCAAATAACTGAGCTCATGAATCATCCCGGCACCATCGACAACCTTGACCGCTTGGCCTTTTCCAATTCCTGATAATCCTCTACCAACCTCACATAACACTATCTTACCCGTCAAGTTGAGGTTGTAGAGCGTGTATGAGGAGCAAAATTCTGCACTGGAATCTCTCGTGTTCAATCTAGAGTATACGAGAGGCAATTGAGTAAAGGAAATTCTTTAAGTTGGAAAACCGATTTATCATTAAATTCTTCCTTGTTTCCAAGCATGTCCATTGACAATATTTTCTTATTGAGAGTGATTGCGCCAACCATGAGCATCCATGATGATTCATTTGATAAAATTCTATTATTAGGACCACTATTTCCAGCTGAAACTGTCACAAAGATCCCTTTTTGCATTGCGCAAAGGAACCAAACGGTATATTATCGTCAGTAAATGACTTAAATTGTGCACCTAAAGAAAGAGAAAACACATCAAATTCATCATCAATTGCAATATCCATTGCAACCAATATGTTGCTTTCATTACAAGATCTCAAGAAAACGTTGTAAATCGCTAAATGAGCAAGAGGGGCTACACCAACCGCAGTTCCATTTGTATTTCCGTAAACATTTGCACCTCTTATGAAATTTCCAGCAGCTGTGCTTGCAGTGTATGTGCCATGATTATCTACATCTTGAGCCTATCCATTTACGAAGCTAAGCATTCTTGCACCAATTACTTTATTGTTACAAGCTGAGAAATTAAATTCGCATCTTCATTTCCATTTAGCTGGAGGTGGTGGCATTCCTACATCACTAAAGGAAGGGTGATCAAGGAATATTCAGGTGTCCAGTACATCAATAATCACACCTTTAACATAAATCAAATCCTCTCAAAAACCAATATTTTGATGCAACCCGAGAAAACTAGGACTATGAGTTCCACGCAAATCATACACATTTTCTAGTCTTGCGAATAAAAAACTGGTGGTCCCTTGTGTGTTCGCTTTCAATCCAATCTTCCACTATTACCTCATAATATTCTTTCTTTGGATTTTCTGTAACCTCGATCACCACCTCTTCTTGTTTGCGTTCTATATCTTGATAATATGTATACAAATTAGGAATAACAATCTCTGTTTCAATTTCTAAGATTTTCGTTGCTACACCTTCTTCCACCATGATAACAAGGTCTTCAACCATATGGAGGTCTCTATTTACAATCGGTATGGTGGTCATATCACTATCACTAGTATCTTCCTTCAACACCTCCTCCTCAGCTACTTCTTCCGGTTGATCTCTTCCATCCCTCGGGGGAGTGGAATCTTCGTAAGACTTACTACCACTTTCAGATAAGTTAGGAGAGTTGTTTCGGGCCTCCATTTTGTCTATCATCTGTTGTATGAATGCACAGTTGGCTTTGCTTTCCTCTTCTCTTGCCTTACGCTCTGGCTCTCTTGCCTTGACTTCCTCGCATAGGCGATTGACTCTCTCTAGTAGTGTCTCCTGCTCATAGTGTTGAATGTTTTCAACCCATTGATTGTTCTATTCATGTTCTTGTTGATAGTGATATGATGGTTGTTGTTGATTATTCTCAACCCAATGGTGGTTCCATACTTGTTCTTGTTGATAGTGATATGGCGTTTGTTGTTGATTATTCCCGATCCATTGATTGTTCCATCCTTGCTCTTGCGGGTATTGATAAGGTTGTTGGTAAGAATTAATACCCCATTATTGTTGTCCCGAAGAGTCTTCCCAATAGTTAAATGGACCGAGATTTGGGTAATGTCCTCTATACATCTGTAAATAAATCTCTTGATCATTACCTGAATAAAGCACCTGTAAAATCAAAACAAACACAGGCGTAAAACTGAAAATAAAAATGAAATTAAACACTAAAGGATAAACACCGTGGTCACACGCTACCATCCCCGGCAGCGGCGCCAAAAACTTGGTGGTCCCTTGTGTGTTCTAAAAATAATGCAATAAGGAAAAGAGAACCACAACTGCAAGTGTACAGTTGTACCAAGTAATATATGTGATAATCAGATTCGTTCTCAGGGACGGATTGGTTGACTCAAATGTTTATCATATAGTGTGTAATTGCACGTAAAAGCAAGTAAATAGTTTTAAGAATGTTTGTTTGTGTTTTCTATAACTAGACAAATAATTAAAAGACTAAAATAATGTAAATATTAAGCTAGAAGCAAGAAAATAAAATAACTAGACGCAAGGTATGAAAGGTAGTACTTGAGTAACGCTAGGATTTCACCTAAATCTATTCATTCCATGTATTGTTTAAGGGACGAATTGGTAAATAATAGTGGTCGGGATTCAGGATTCTCCTTACCCCCATCAGGGTGGACTAAGGAGCTATCCTTAGGTGCTATAAACCCCGTCAGGGTGAATATAGTCCACCTTCGAATGACTAAGTTCTAATTACCCAATTGGCCATAGGATTAATTAAGCTTGTCAAGGTCAAATAATTTCTATCCTACATTCATTAATTATGTCCGTACCTAGACCACCCGTCAAGGTGATCCATATGCCACTATATGGAATAGCCTAAATACTAAATCCTATCGTTGATTCATGGTACGGCCTAGGGTGTGATAAAATATGATATAAATAAAGTGCAAATAAACACCCTAGACTGAGCACGGTTCTGCAAGTATACAGATCGTATGCAAGTTTTAGTAAATAAGTAAGATTCGTTCCGCAGAGACTACGAAGGTTAGGGAAATCTTATGCAATAATCAAGTGCAATTAACTAAAGCTAGAACAAATAAAACGCAAGAAAAGTAAAGACAAATAGATATTTATTTGGTTTTCAATTAAACTAAATTAAACTACTAAATTAAAGACAGAAAATTAAATGCAAGAAAAGAACTTAGTATGAGAATATAGCTTGAGTAAATAGCATGCAATCCCCACTAGTTTTGCCGTTCTAAACATGTAAGGGTGAATTATGTAGTATTTCAATAATCGGATCCAATTGCGCTAGGTAGTTTTAAATAGGATATACCTGTGTCAGTAAGGAGTCCTAAGTAAACAGTTCCTCTAATTGGTAAATAGAAATATATACTAAACCATAGTGATTATCTAGTTAGGTTGATTTGTCAGATCTAAACTGAATACTAGACGTTATGTGCTAAACATGTAATTAAACACCGTTGTCAATGGTGACCTAACTACTAGATGGTAATTCTATATGGCCGCGGTTCCACAAGAACACAGAATATAAATCCAAACATATAAACAGAGAATAAAACAATAATTCAATTTAAAACATAAAATTCCCAAATTAGATAGATGTCAACCAAAACTAGGGTTCATACATATATGCTAAAACTCAAGCTAAAAGAAATTTAGTTCATACTTGATGTCTCCTCATTTTTGATAATAAAATCTATTCATGAGACATCATTTTAGGCTTATTAATTAGTTTATAGGTTGATTTTAGCTTAGTTTAGTGTACTTTCCTATTTTGAGTCTTGATTTAGTAACATAATATTTTTAGAGCATATTGGGTTTAATTGTTTATTTAGTGTGAAGCTTTAAATATAATTATGGAGATTAATTAGAGTCCAAGTCAAAGATTACAACTTATGGAAGGAGATTTACATGGAAATTGGAGATAAAGGTAACAAAGGCTAAAGATTTGGAAAAGGAAAAGCTGCCTAAATCTGAATTTCTGCAGCAACGCCTAAAGAAGTGGTGATAACTCCTACAAGGAAGCCGATTTTGGTAAATCCCTTTTATAGGGACGTAGATAATTCTCTGAGGATTCTTTTGGTATATTATGGAGCGAAAACCGGCCAATAACGAAGAAGATATGCTCAAAACAGCCCAACAGTGTTTATCTTTATTTCCATACGAATTTGAGTTGGGCTTGGAGTCCATTACTTAACCTTATCTCCAAGAAACGAATTAGGTCAACCTATACACTATAAATACAACCTCTTAACACTCTTAAATCATCCTTGGTTTAACCTTAAACCAAGAGGAAGCTTACAACACAAGAGAGAAGTCTGGAAGGAGCTGTTCATCAACAATGTCTTCTTCTACCTTTAAATTTGTAATTTCTTTCTTTTCTTTCATGAACTAAATTTCTTTAGCTTGAGTTTTAGCATATATGTACAAACCCTAGTTTTGATTGACATCTATCTAATTTGGGAACTTAATGTTTTAAATTGAACTATAGTTTTTATTCTCTGTTTATGTGTTTGGATTTATATTCTGTGTTCTTGTGGACGGCCGCCATATAGAATTACCATCTAGTAGTTAGGTTACCATTGACAACGTTGCTTAATTACATGTTTAGCACATAACGTCTAGTATTCGGTTTAGATCTGACAAATCAACCTAACTAGATAATCACTATGGTTTAGTTCTTGTGACTATTTACCAATTACAGGAAAAGTTTGCTTAGGAAGCCTTACTTACACAGGTAAATCCTATTTTAAACTACCGATAGCGAATTGGAACCGATTATTGAAATAATACATAATTCACCCTTACATGTTTACAACGGCAAAACTAGTGGGGATTACATGCTAATGACTCAAGCTATATTCTCATATTACTTCTCTTTCGTATTTATTTTCTGTCTTTAAATTCTTAGTTTAAATTTAGTTAATTAGAAAATCAAACAAAAATCTATTTATCTTTACTTTTATTTGCGTTTAGTTGTTCTAGCTTTAATTATTTACACTTGATATTTGCATAAGATTCCCCTAACCTTCGTAGTCTCTGCGGAACGAATCTTAATCATTTTACTAAAACTTGCATATGATCTGTATACTTGCAGAACCGTGTCAGTCTAGGGTGTTTATCTGCAATTATTTATATCTTATTTTATCACACCCTAGGCCCCACCAAGTTTTTGGCGCCGCTGCCGGGGACTACATCGTTAGTCCTTGTGCATATATCTTGTGCTTTTATTTCCAGTTAGTTCTATTTTACGCTTTTCGTCTTTTAGTTTTTGTTTTTCAGATTTAGATACAGATGGAGAACCCAAGGAGACTTGAGCTACCCATCGAGTTTAGAGTGGAGCCATGAGGAATTCGCGCTCCAGAAATTCAAGCCGCAAAATTTAAACCTGATCCAGGGATGCTAACAAAGTTTGCAACTCATGGACTATTCAGCGGTGCTGCACATCAAGATCCAATCCGGTATATTCAGAAATTCATGCCGATCTGTGATGCTTATATCGTAAGAGGAGTTACTAGGGAACAAGTATACTGCCTAATGTTCCAGTTTTTCTTGACCGGATGTGCAAGCGATTGGTATGATACCCAATATCCTCATGTTATTCCAGATTGGGACAAGCTTCAAGCAAGATTCCTAGACCATTTCTATCCGGTTAGTAGACGTTTAAAAGATATGTTGGAGCTTGAACAATTTATACAGGAAAACGGAGAAAGTTTGGGTGAAGCATAATTACGATTTACAGAGAAGAAGGCGAGATGCCCATATCATAGATCCTCGCCGGAATATTATTTAACCTTGTTTTATGGAGGCCTTAATGACAAATCAAGAGAGAAACCAGATTCGTTAGGAAACGCAAGTTTTGTGTTACTAGCCCCTGAAGAAGCTGAGTTGGGGATGGAAAGAATTCTTGAGAATGAGAGAAGTTGGCCAAAGAAACCAGAAAAGGAAAACACTTCAGAATCTTTGAAGCTTAAAGAATTGGCTCAACAACTCGAAGAGCTACAAGAACTAGCCCGAACAATTGCTCAGGTAAATACAGTATGTGCAATTCCTTCGTGTCCTGGTTGTGGATCAAGAAATCACGTGTGGGAAGGATGTATGAATAATCCAGCAGTAGCTTCCGTTACCTATTCGCAAGATAACTATTATTCCAATGGTTATACTTATCATCAAGATAGCTACACTAATTATCAACAACCTCCACAACAAAAGAGTTGGGTCAGCTAGCAAGAAACTTATAATCAACCCCAACCTCAATCCTATAATCCACCACAACCTATTCAGAAAAAGGCACCCATTATTGAAAAAGCTTGTCAAGAAACGAAGAAAGATCCACCTAAACAATCAATACAACTGGCAAAACAAGAACAACTCCAGAGTTTGAATACGAGTATGGATAAATTAATGGAAACAGTTGAGAACAGTATGAGTCGTAGCCAACAGAAGATTCAAACCCAGCAGAAGATTATCAAACAAATAGAGCATACTTTATCACATATGGCAAGTACATTACAAAATGGGCCAAAAGGGCAACTTCCAAGTGATACTATTGCTCCTAGAGATGATTCTTGCCATGCAGTTGAATTGCGAAGTGGAAAACAACTACCTCCACCAAGACCAGAAACAGAACCAATCCCTATTCCAGAAACCAGGGGGGAAGAAACAATCAAAGATACAGTTGAGGAGGTAGTTAAACCAAAGAGTATCCAAGCCGAGACACCTGAAAAGACAAGAAAACCAGTGGAACTTAATACACGCCCTCCACCACCATACCCTTCACGTGTCAGAAAGAAGGACAATGACCTGGAATTCAAGAAGTTCGTTGACATGTTGAAGAAGTTGGAGGTTAATATACCGCTTGTTGAAGCTCTCAAGAGGATGCCAACCTATCTTAAATTCATGAAAGACATTATCTCCAACAAGCGAAGCATAGAAACTGGGGAAACAATTGGATTACCTATGGAGTGTAGTGCTATATGTCAGAGTAAGTTGCCACCAAAGCTAGAAGATCCCGGAAGTTTTACAATTCCCATCGGCATTGGAGATAGTTGGACCGCGAAAGCATTATGTGATTTGGGTGCGAGCATCAATCTCATGCCTAGATCTCTGTTCGAGAAGCTTAATATTGAAGAAGTAGTACCACATCTGTGGTATTACAAATGGCGGATCGCTCCCTCTCAAGACCAATAGGTAAAATTGAAGATGTTTTAGTTAAAGCTAGCTCTTTTATTTTTCCTTGTGATTTTATTATTCTTGACTACGACGTGGATAAGAATGTCCCCATCATCTTGGGTAGACCATTCTTAGCCACGGCGCGTACACTAATTGATGTTGAGAATGGTGAGTTGATCATGAGAGTACAAGACGAACAGATACGATTCAATGTGTTTAAGGCTATGAAGTTACCAAATTTGAAAGAAGAATGTTTCAAAACAGATGTCATTGGAAAAATTGTGCAGGAAGTCTTCAATGAAGCAAGCTTAGATGATGATCTTGACGAAGCCTTAGCACTTGAATCACAAGAGGAACTCGAGAATCCTCCTGAAGATGTTGCTGAATTAGGATCAAATGTACGAGAACTACTTCGAGAATCAGGTGACATTGAACCAATGAAACAACCATCTATAATGTGTCCACCTATTCTCGAAGAAAAACCGCTTCCAGATCACCTACGCTATGCATATCTAGGTACGAATAAAACTTTACCTGTTATTATTTCTGCTAACCTTTCAGGTCCTCAAGAGGAGAAGCTACTTCAAGTACTTCGCGCAAACAAAGAAGCAATCGGATGGACTATTGCCGATATCAAGGGAATTAGTCCTTCCGTTTGCAAACACAAAATCATTCTTGAGAACGAAGGTGGGTGATCTATAGAGGGACAAAGAAGACTCATGCCAGCTATGAAAGAAGTAGTGAGGAAGGAAGTTATCAAGTTGTTAGATGCAGGAATTATCTATCTGATTGCTAGCAGTGATTGGGTTAGTCGAATGCAATGCGTTTCAAAGAAAGGAGGTATCACAACTATCCTTAATGATCAAGGCGAATCCATACCATCAAGACCAGTTGTGGGGTGGCGAGTGTGCATGGATTACCGAAGACTCAACAAAGCTACAAAGAAAGATCACTTCCCGCTACCATTCATTGATCAGATGCTAGACAAACTTTCAGGGAGAGAGTATTATTGTTTCCTTGACGGATATTCGGGCTATAATCAGATTTGTGTGGATCCCCTCGATCAACACAAAACAACTTTTACTTGTCCGTTTGGTACTTTTGCTTATAGAAGAATGCCGTTTGGTTTATGTAATGCACCTGCCACGTTCCAGAGGTGCATGATGACGATATTTTGGGACATGATTGATAAATATTTGGAGGTTTTTATGGATGATTTTTCGGTGTTTGGAGACTGTTTTGATGATTGTTTGAATAATCTTGAGAAAGTCCTTGTGAGATGTAGAGAAAAAGATCTTCTTCTTAATTGGGAAAAATTCCACTTCATGGTTCAAGAGGGAATTGTGTTTGGGACATAAAGTTTCGAAGGCAGGGATGGAGGTTGATCGTGCTAAAATTGAAGTCATCAAAACATTACCACCTCCAGTTTCTGTTAAAGGAGTGAGAAGTTTCTTGGGTCACGTAGGATTTTATCGAAGGTTTATTAAAGATTTCTCCAAGATCGCCAAACCGCTTTGCTCTTTACTTGAAAAGGATACTCCTTTTAATTTTACTGAAGAATGTCTTCAAGCGTATTTGACGATTAAGGAAAAACTAATCTCTACACCTATTGTTATACCTCCCGAATGGAAAGCTCCGTTTGAACTTATGTGTGATGCCAGTGATCACGCTATGGGTGTTGTGTTGGGACAGAGGAAAGACAAGATTTTCCACACGATTTATTATGCAAGTAAGACTTTCAACGCTGCCCAAATGAATTATACAGTAACGGAGAAAGAGACGTTGGCCGTGGTGTATGCTTTTGATAAATTTCGTTCCTATCTGATTGGGAAGAAAACTGTTGTATACACGGACCATTAAGCTATTAGGTACCTTATGGAGAAAAAGGACGCTAAGTCGCGTCTTATTAGATGGGTACTGTTGCTTCAAGAATTCTACATAGATATTCGAGACCGAAAGGGATGCGAGAATCAAGTTGCTGATCATTTATCAAGGCTCGAAGGATCTGATGCGAACAAATAACCATTGTTGGTTAAAGAGGCATTCCCTGATGAACATCTTTTTGCTATTAAACATGCTTTTGTGCCATGGTATGCAGATCTGTGAACCTCATTGTGAGTGGTGTATTCCCCAAAGATATCCACCCACAACAAAGACATAGATTAAATCACCAGGCCAAAGAGGATTATTGGGATGAACCATACCTCTGGAAGATTTGCAGTGACCAAGTGGTTAGAAGATGTGTACATGAAGGTGAAATGGAAAAGATCAGTGAAAGTTGTCATAGTTCACCTTGTGGAGGTCACTTTAAAGGCGATAGAACCGCAGCTAAAATTCTTCAATCCGGGTTCTATTGGCCTACCATACACAAAGATTGTCATCGTTTTGTCCAGTCATGTCAAAGATGCCAGTTCACTGGTAATATATCAAAAAGAGACGCAATGCCGCTTAACAATATCCTAGAAGTTGAAATCTTTGATGTATGGGGAATAGATTTCATGGGACCTTTCATCACTTCCCATGGAAATCTTTATATTTTGCTTGCAGTAGACTATGTATCAAAGTGGGTAGAAGCAGTGGCAACACCTAAGAACGATGCTCAAACAGTGATTAAATTCTTAAAAACAAACATCTTTTCAAGACATAGTACGCCACGTGTTCTAATCAGTGACAAAGGTACCCACTTTATTAATGCTCCTCTGAGAAATTATCTTCGTAAGTTTGGAGTAAGACACCGTACTTCAACCGGTTATCACCCACAAACTAACGGTCAAGCTGAAGTTTCCAACCGGGAAATCAAATCTATTCTTGAGAAGACCGTGAATAAATCGAGGAAAGATTGGTATTTAAAGCTAGATGATGCTCTCTGGGCTCACAGAACAGCATTTAAACCAGTTGGGGCATCTCCATATCGCATGGTGTACGACAAAGCGTGTCATCTGCCGATTGAACTTGAAGCTCGAGCCTACTGGGCTATTAAAACTCTGAATCTAGACCCAGAATTGGCCAGAAAACAAAGGATGATGCATTTGAACGAGTTGGAGGAGTTTCGTTATCTTGCCTATGAAAATTCACGTCTCTATAAAGAGAAAACAAAGAGATGGCATGATAAACGGCTCCGTCCAAAGCATTTCGAGAGAGGACAAAAAGTTTTATTATACAACTCTCGATTTTCGAACTACCCAGGAAAGCTTAAATCCCGTTGGGGAGGACCTTACATTGTTACAAAAGTCACACCTCATGGAGCAATTGAAATTGAACATCCAACCGAGCAAAGGACATTCATGGTGAATGGCCATCGTTTGAAGAGATACCATGACAGTGAGGACTTTGGGTGAGAGGAGACAATCCATCACGTAGAATGCGCTTAACCTGAGGTACACGTCTTACTCAAAGACGTTAAACAAAAGTGCTCTTGAGAGACACCCCTTGTTTTAATTGCTTTTTAGATTAGTTGTTTTTGCTTTGTAGTGTATAGTTTTAAGTTAGTGTATATTTTTAATTGTGTTTACAAGCTAATAGGAGAGAAAGGTAGTGTGCTATTATGTAGGAAACGAGTTTGGGGTCAAAAGAAAATTCTTGGAAAAATTCGAAGGCTGGTGCTGTGTACCCATGCGGTGTACCCATACACCGCACCTATGTACCGCGCGTGAAAAACCCGTACCACGGGTCATGCACCACGGGTCGGGCACCACGGGTTTTATATTGAGACGAAAAAAAGGATGGCTGATAGGCGCGGTGCACCGCACCCCTATACCACATGCCCAAAACGCGTGCCACGGGGTGATGTACCGCGGGTTTTGTCGGGGTAGCCGCGGTGTACCCATGCACCGCACCCCTATACCGCATGCCCAAAACGCGTGCCACGGGGTGCTATCACGGGTATATTACCGAGGCGAAATTTTTTGGAGCTACAGCGCTGCGGTGTACCCTGCGGTACACCCATATACCGCGCCCATGTACCGTGCCAGGCGGTTTGTGAAGAATTCAAGGCCTATTCAACTTCTTACCTTACAAGATAAACCCTAGCCTCTCGCATACGAATTTTTCAGACCCAAACACTATATATACACCTTAAGCTTGTGCAAACCTTCAAAATTAACACAACAACTCCACAAATTCTATCCTCCATCCTCCATAAACACAATCTCTTCATCAAATTCATCACACTACACCATTAAAACACCATCAAATTCATCAAGCTTTAAAGAGTTCTTCCAAGATCCATCAAGAAACCTTTCTCCTTCATAAATTCCAAGCAACAACCTCAAGCTAAACCAATTTCTTCTTAAACTTTTAATCCATCCTTGGTATAACTTGAGTTGTGGGTAAATCAAGCATGACTAACAGATCTGAAGCTATGGAATACAAGAGAAAGTGCTCTATCCTTGGGAAGAATAAGAAATTGCCTGGAGCCACCATTGAAAAGCCTATCACCATTGATGAGGCTACTGAAGAATCAAAAGAAAAGGCACCATCACAACCACTACCAAAGAAGTTAACTGCTAGAATGTCCATACCATCAAGGAGGCCTTTAAAGAAGATAAAAATTCAAGACCAAGGTTCTTATACCTCCTCCTCTGAAATTGTTCATGACCTTCCTCCTTGGGCTCTCAAGTTACAAAACGAAATAGAAAGATTACGAGAAGATAACAGAGAACTTTGGACAGAAGTCATACAAATGCAATCACAGATAGAGGATTTGACCTTGGAAAGGGATATTGATAGTTATACTGACCCCTCTGCTTCGGACGAGGATGAGGATATAATGGATCTCTATGGCCAGCCAGGTAAGTCATTCTAATTTTCTCAATAGCTTGTCTGCATTAGGTAGTTTAGTTAGTTTGATTTTAAATTTTATTTTCTTGAGTCTTTTTCGAGTCGTGGGGACACGGCTCACTTTTGAGTTGGGGGTGGGGGATTCGTTGTCCTCATCTTCTTTTCGTTTTGCATAAAATTTAAATTTTTTAGGTTGAATTAAGACACAGAATATTTTGAATGGACCTATTTGAGCATGATTTTGTTAGGTCAATGATAGTAAGTAGTATGTTTTTGAAAGATGCAACAAAATTGTTTAGGATGCATGTATGAAAACAGGAAATAAAGGATAGAAAAGTTAATAATCAATGCTAATAATTCACGTTGAAACTTAGGGATAGTTATTTGGTATGTAGAACGTGAGGTTTAAAATTAGTTGAAAACCCACTTGTCTATGAACTAATAATGAACACGTAACGAAATCCGGTAGTTAGAAAAATGACTAAGGCAGTTCTTTCATGATTAAAACACTTGAAGCCTTTATACTTTCTCACCCTTTTGTTTGATTATTATTATTTATCCGTCTTAGCCCCTCTGAGCCTTTCTAAAGCCTTTTTATTGAAACAAATTATAATCCATACCCTTAGTTTGTAGGACTTATCTATATGACCCGTACTCGAATCGCAAAACCTGAGACAACTCGTTTTAGAGCTTGAGTTTGGGGTGGTGGGCTTCATCATTAGGGAATATTGGGTCTTGGGTATTATATTTGTGATTTTATTGATGATGAAATTGTTATTATTGTAACCCTTTGCCGGGGTAATAGTGAATGAAAAAGAAGATACGAGCTAATTTTGCCAACAAGGGCATAAAAAGAATATATATGAAGAAATAGTGTGATATCTCAACATCAAAAAGAGAATCATAGCTATACAAAAGAAAATAAAAATTGATATGAAAAGAAAATATATATTCAGACCGGCAAAGTGGATTTGTATATCATCATAAAAGGTTTTATATGGGATTTATTGGGGATGCACATCAAAAGCATCAATAAATTGGGTTGAGTGAGAACATCTTCGAGTGAAAACTCAAGCTCTAGGGCGATTCGTTGATGGCTAGTGAGGAGAGAGCCAAAAGCTCACTTTTCATTATCCAAATATACCACACCCATCCTTAAGCCAAGTTATAACCAAGACCTTAGAATTTCTGACTACTTGGTATAGAAACAATTGAGCTATTAGGTAAGAGGTAAGTGGACCATTGGATGCTGTATTTAGGACCTATGAACAACCTATAACCATTAACCTGAACTAAGTTATCATCCTCTCCTTCTGGCATTGCGAAATTAATCTTAACTTGAATTTATGGATTGTTGATTACATGTATATAAAGTATATTTGTGCATTATTTCTTGGGCATTATTACATGAGACTTTTTAGATGTTTTGCTCTAGGATCATTCATTATGTTCTGTTCTTATTCTTCTCCGACTTCTTCTTGTTTATTTGACTACCCTTCTGTTCTTTACTTTTATTGTATCGGAACGATACAACTTTGAGTTGGGGGTCTTGATGTCTCCTCATTTGTGATAATAAAATCTATTCATGAGACATCATTTTAGGCTTATTTATTAGTTTATAGGTTGATTTTAGCTTAGTTTAGTGCACTTTCCTATTTTGGGTCTTGATTTAGAAACATAATATTTTTAGAGCATATTGGGTTTGATTGTTTATTTAGTGTGAAGCTTTAAAGATAATTATGGAGATTAATTAGAGTCCAAGTCAAAGACTACAACTTATGGAAGGAGATTTACATGGAAATTGGAGATAAAGGTAACAAAGGCTAAAGATTTGGAAAAGGAAAAGCTGCCTAAATCTGAATTTCTGCAGCAACGCCAAAAGAAGTGGTGATAACTCCTACAAGGAAGCCGATTTTGGTAAATCCCTTTCATAGGGACGTAGATAATTCTCTGAGGATTCTTTTGGTATATTATGAAGCGAAAACCGACAATAACGAAGAAGATATGCTCAAAACAGGCCAGCAGTGTTTATCTTTATTTCCATACGAATTTGAGTTGGGCTTGGAGTCCATTACTTAACCTTATCTCCAAGAAACGAATTAGGTCAACCTATACACTATAAATACAGCCTCTTAAAACTCTTAAATCATCCTTGGTGAAACCTTAAACCAAGAGGAAGCTTACAACACAAGAGAGAAGTCTGGAAGGAGCTGTTCATCAACAATGTCTTCTTCTACCTTTAAATTTGTAATTTCTTTCTTTTCTTTCATGAACTAAATTTCTCTAGCTTGAGTTTTAGCATATATGTATTAACCCTAGTTTTGATTGACATCTATCTAATTTGGGAACTTAATCTTTTAAATTGAATTATAGTTTTTATTCTCTGTTTATGTGATTGGAATTATATTCTATGTTCTTGTGGACGGCCGCCATATAGAATTACCATCTAGTATTTAGGTCACCATTGACAACGGTGTTTAATTACATGTTTAGCACATAACGTCTAGTATTCGGTTTAGATATGACAAATCAACCTAACTAGATAATCACTATGGTTTAGTTCTTGTAACTATTTACCAATTATAGGAAAGTTTGCTTAGGAAGCCTTATTGACACATGTAAATCCTATTTTAAACTACCGATAGCGAATTGGAACCGATTATTGAAATACTACATAATTCACCCTTACATGTTTAGAACGGCAAAACTAGTGGGGATTACATGCTAATGACTCAAGCTATATTCTCATATTACTTCTCTTTCGTATTTATTTTCTGTCTTTAAATTCTTAGTTTTAATTTAGTTAATTAGAAAATCAAACAAAAATCTATTTATCTTTACTTTTATTTGCGTTTAGTTGTTCTAGCTTTAATTATTTACACTTGATATTTGCATAAGATTCCCCTAACCTTCGTAGTCTCTGCGGAACGAATCTTAATCATTTAACTAAAACTTGCATACGATCTGTATACTTGCAGAACCGTGTCAGTCTAGGGTGTTTATCTGCAATTATCTATATCTTATTTTATCACACCCTAGGCCCCACCAATACTAATGGAAGAAAGGAAAGAAATTACAAATTTAAAGGTAGAAGAAGAAATTGTTGATGCACATCTCCTTCCAGACTTCTTTTCTTGTGTTGTAAGCTTCCTCTTGGTTTAAGATTTCACCAAGGATGATTTTAGAGTATTAAGAGGCTGTATTTATAATGTATAGGTTGACCTACACGTTTTCTTGAAGGAAAAGGTAAGTATGGGCTCCAAGCCCAACTCAAATTCGTAGCCCAAAAACATGCAATCAGCCCCGTTTTTCTTTTGGTCCTAACAGCTTCAATATTTATCCGATTGATGCGTATGAGTATAACAATTCATCGTATCGGAAAGATCTTCAACTTTGCTCTTGACTGTTTCTCGAAATTGCTCACCCTTTTTAAGATATAAGCTAATTTGTGGTCGTAGGTGCAGAAATTCAGATTTAAGGCAGTTTTTCCTTTTCCATGTTTTTAGCTTATACTTCCTTATCTTCAATTTCCATGTTTATCTTCTTTCCTTTAGCTCTTTGAACCAACTTGGACTCTAATTAATTACCATATATCTCTAAAGCTTCGCACTAAATAAATAATTAAACCAATATGCTCTAAAAATAATAATTAATCAATTCAAGACCCAAAATAGGAAAGTGTACTAAATCAAGCTAAAATCAACCTATAAACTAATAAATACGCCTAAAATGATGTCTCAGAGATATATTTTATTATCACAAATGAGGAGACATCAAGACCCCCAACTCAAAGTTGTATCGTCCCGATACAATAAAAGTAAAGAACAGAAGGGTAGTCAAATAAACAAGACGAAGAAGTCGGAGGAGAATAAGAACAGAGCATAATGAATGATCTGAGAGAAAAATATCTAAAAAGTCTCATGTAGTAATGCTCAAGAAATAATGCACAAGTATGCTTAATATACATGTAATCAACAATCCATAAATTCAAGTCAAGATTAATTTCACAATGCCAGAAGAAGAGGATGATAACTTAGTTCATGCTAATGGCCATAGGTTGTTCATAGGTCCTAATATAGCATCCAATGGTCCACTTACCTATTACCTAATAGCTCAATTGTTTCTCCACCAAGTAGTTAGAAATCCTAAGGTCTTTGGTTATAACTTGGCTTAGGGATGGTGTGGTATATTTGGATAATGAAAAGTGAGCTTTTGGCTCTCTCCTCACTAGCCATCAACGAATCGTCCTAGAGCTTGAGTTTTCACTCGAAGATGTTCTCACTCAACCCAACTTATTGATGCTTTTGATATGCATCCCCAATAAATCCCAAATAAAACCTTTTAGTGATGATATACAAATTCCACTTTGCCGGTCCGAATATATATTCTTTTCATATCATTTTTTCTCTTTTGTATAGCTATGACTCTCTTTTTGATGTTCGAGATATCACGCTATTTTTTTCATATATATATTCTTTTTATTTATGCCCTTGTTGGCAAATTTTAGCTCGTAGCTTCGTTTTCATTCACTAAAACGAAAAGAAGATGAGGAAAATGAATCCCCACCCCAACTCAAAAGTGAGCCGTGTCCCCACGACTCGAAAAAGACTCAAGAAAGAAATAAAATTTAAAATTAAAACTAACTAAACTACCTAATGCATACAAGCTATTAAGAATGAGGATTAGAGTGGATTACTTGGCTGGCCATAGAGATCCATCATGTCCTCCTCCTCCTGCGAAGAAGAGGGATCAGAATAATTATCAATATCCCTTTCCAAGGTTATATCTTCCAGCTGTGATTGCATCTGTATAACTTCCACCCAAAGTTCTCTGTTATCTTCTTGTAATCTTCCAACTTCATGTTGTAATTTAAGAGCCCATGGGGGAATATCATGATCAATTTTAGAGGAAGAAGTAGAAGAACCTTGGTCATGAATCTTTATCTTTTTCAAAGGCCTTGCCGGTACAGACATTCTAGCAGTTAATTTCTTTGGTAGTGGTTGTGCTGGTGCCTTTTCTTTTGATTCTTCAATAGCCTCATCATGGTTGATAGGCTTTTCAATGGTGGCTCCAGGAAATTTCGTATTCTTCCCAAGGATGGTGCACTTTCTCTTGTATTCCATAGCATCAGATCTATTAGTCATGTTTGATTTACCCACAACTCAAGTTATACCAAGGATGAATTAAAAGATTAAGAGAAATTGGTTTAGCTTGAGGTTGTTGCTTGGAATTGATGAAAGAGAAAGGGTTCTTGCTGAATCTTGGAAGAATTCTTGAAAGCTTGATGTTCTTGATGGTGTTTAATGGTGTAGTGTGATGAATTTGATGAAGAAATTGTGTTTATGGAGGATGGAGGAGAGAATTATTGAAGTTGTTGTGTTAATTGTGGAGGTTTGTACAAGCTTTAAGGTCTATATATAGTGTTTGGGTTTGAAAATTTCGTGTGGGAGGGGTTAGGGTTAAGTTTGATAAGGTAAGAATTTGATTAGGACTAAAACTCTTCAAAACCGCCATTGCGCGGTATACCGGGCATATCCTCCGGTATACCGGACCCATCAGCTGTCCAATTTTTTCTTCTCGTAAAAAAACCCGCGCCTCCTTACCCGTGTCACGGGTTTTTGCTGCTGTGGTATACCGGGCGTGAGGCGCGGTATACCGGACCTATCGTGCTCCAACTTTTCGAACTCTCGGCAATAAACCCGAGTCAGTGTACCCGTGTTACGGGTTTTTCCAGGCGCGATGTACTGGGCGTGAGGCGCGGTATACCGGACCTGCCTGCGAATTTTTCCAAAAATTTTCCTTTGACCCCAAACTCATTTACCGCACAATAACACACTACCTTTCTCTCCTATTAGCTTGTAAACACAAGTAAAATATACACTAACTTAAAATTATATACTACAAATCAATAAACTAATCTAAAAAGAAATTAAAAACAAGGGGTGTCTCCCAAGAGCACTGTTGTTTAACGTCTTTGAGTTAGACATGTACCTCAGACTAAGCGCTTTCTACGAGATGGATTGTCTCCTCTTGCCCAAAGTCCTCACTGTCATGGTATCTCTTCAAACGCTGGCCATTCACCATGAATGTCCTTTGCTCGGTTGGATGTTCAGTTTCAATCGCTCCATGAGGTGTGACTTTCGTAACAATGTAAGTTCCTCCCCAACGGGATTTAAGCTTTCCTGGGTAGTTCGAAAATCGAGAGTTGTATAATAAAACCTTTTGCCCTCTCTCGAAATGCTTTGGACGGAGTCGCCTATCATTCCATATCTTAGTTTTCTCCTTGTAGAGACGTGAATTTTCATAGGCAAGATAGCGAAACTCCTCTAACTCGTTCAACTGCATCAACCTTTGTTTCCCGGCCAATTCTGGATCTAGATTCAGAGTTTTAATAGCCCAGAAGGCTCGAGCTTCAATTTCAATAGGTAGATGACACGCTTTGCCGTAGACCATGCGATATGGAGATGCCTGTAGGCCCAGAGAGCATCATCTAGCTTTAAAGACCAATCTTTCCTCGTTTTATTCACGGTCTTCTCAAGAATAGATTTGATTTCCCGGTTGGAAACTTCAGCTTGACCGTTAGTTTGTGGCTGATAACCGGTTGAAATACGGAGTCTCACTCCAAACTTACGAAGAAGGTTTCTCAGTTGAGCATTTATAAAATGGGTACCTTTATCACTGATGAGAACACGTGGCGTACCATGTCTTGAAAAGATGTTTGTCTTTAAGAATTTAATCACTGTTTGAGCATCTTTCTTTGGTGTTGCCACTGCTTCTACCCATTTTGATACATAATCTACCGCAAGCAAAATATAAAGATTTCCATGGGAAGTGATGAAAGGTCCCATGAAATCTATTCCCCATACATAAAAGATTTTGACTTCTAGAATATTGTTAAGCGGCATCGCGTCCCTTTTTGATATATTACTAGTGAACTGGCATCTTTGACATGACTGAACAAAACGATGACAATCTTTGTGTAGGGTAGGCCAATAGAAACCAGATTGAAGAATTTTAGCTGCAGTTCTATCGCCTTTAAAGTGACCTCCATAAGGTGAACTATGACATCTTGCTATGATCTTATCAACTTCGCCTTCATGGACACATCTTCTAACAACTTGGTCACTACAAATCTTCCAGAGGTACGGTTCATCCCAATAATACTGTTTGGCCTGGTGAGATAATATTTGTCTTTGTTGTGGGTGGATATCCTTGGGGAATACACCACTCACGATGAAATTGACTAGATCTGCATACCATGGCACAAACGCATTTTTAATAGCAAAAAGTTGTTCATCAGGGAATACCTCTTTAACCAACAATGGTTCTTTGTTCGCATCAGATCCTTCGAGCCTTGATAAATGATAAGCAACTTGATTCTCGCATCCCTTTTGGTCTCGAATGTCTATGTCGAATTCTTGAAGCAACAGTACCCATCTAATAAGACGCGGCTTAGCGTCCTTTTCTCCATAAGGTATCTGATAGCTGAATGGTCCGTGTATATAACAGTTTTCTTTCCAATCAGATAGGAACTAAATTTATCAAAAGCATACACCACGGCCAACATCTCTTTCTCCGTCCCTGTATAATTCATCTGGGCAGCGTTGAAGGTCTTACTTGCATAATAAATTGTGTGAAAGATCTTGTCTTTCCTCTGCCCCAACACAACACCCATAGCGTGATCACTAGCATCGCACATAAGTTCAAATGGAGCTTTCCAATCAGGAGGTAAACAATAGGTTTGGAGATCAGTTTCTCCTTAATCGTCAAAAACGCCTGAAGACATTTGTCAGTAAAATTAAAAGGAGTATCCTTTTCGAGTAAAGAACAGAGCGGTTTGGCGATTTTGGAGAAATCTTTAATAAACCTTCGGTAAAATCCTGCGTGACCCAAGAAACTTCTCACTCCTTTTACAGAAACTGGAGGTGGTAATGTTTTGATAACTTCAATTTTAGCACGATCAACCTCTATCCCTGCCTTCGAAACCTTATGTCCCAACACAATTCCCTCTTAATTTTTGTTAACTTCCTTGAGGTTCATTAATCATCCCTAATACCTCAACGTTTGAGGCTTGAACCTTAAATGAAACTATTAACCCATCTAGGAAAGAAAGATGGACTGACATCTAATGCTCTTCAGCTTGTATAAATAATTCTAAATTTTTTATTTCATTATGATCTATTTATACATTATAAATTTTTTATCTTCATTATGATCATATAAAAGAATATATTGTGGAAGTAATGGCGTGTGTGTAACTAACTCACTTATTTGAAGCACCAAATATTGATTGATTTGAAGCACTAACATGATGTCATCCGGATGCAATAATAATATTGAAGTCAATATTCCTCTTTCTCGGTTTCTCTAGGATTTCCACATTAATGCTAGGTGGGATTCGTAACATGATAAAATCATTTTCTAGTACTCCATTACTTGTACGAAGGAAATATTCATTGTTTGTACTGCTACTAGCATGTTATTTTCCGGACACATAATATGCTCTCTTTGACGAAGGACCCTCGTAAATATGACATGTGCATAATTTATCAACACTCTTATCTGAGAAACAATGATGTTTCTTTCACTATCCATAGGATCAACAATGACATGGATGTTGGACATCCATTATGTCAAGAAGACATTTGAGAGTCAATGTTTGCTGCAATGGACAATTGATAAGTGGAAATTGCTTTTAACCTTTCCCACATCGGTGGGTTTAAAAAGGATAAAGCTACTTTTATACTAAGTGATATCATCTAAGTCCAATAATCCAATAATCATGCACATGGCAAAGCAATGATCTAGCCCACACGCGCGCACCACCACCACCACCCACCCACCCGACCCGGCCCGGCACCGGCACCGGCACCGGCACCGGCGACGGCGACGGCGTGAGGCGTGGAGCGTGGGTCGTGGTTCGTGGTTCGTGGGGAGTTTGGGGAGTCAAAAAATGAAAAATGAAATGGATTTTGTACCAGCTCTTATAGTGTGGAGAGTTGACTACTCAACTTAAACGTAGAGACAAAGCTCCACGAATCTCGCACACGTTAAGATGAAAGAATATCCCAGCTGTTACTTGGTCAAGTCAAACACGTGGGTCAACTAAGCTGTTACAGGAAATCAATCAAATCAAAACGTGGGAATTGAGAATAGGAAAGTCAAAACGTATCAGTTACAAGATTGTGGGGGTTACAAGGCAATCAAAAACGTCAAATCAATTCCGGGAGGGAATCATGGACGTTTCTGACTTGGGTATTCCACTCCTCACCCCTATATATAGTGTTCTCATTCCACTCTCTACAGCTACGAACACTCTAAAGAAAATTCACTCTGCCTCACCACCTCTCTCTATATTTTTTCCCTAGCGTATTCTGTTAGAGATACCGGTCACGCCGGAATATCTTTTTAACAACGGTGACGATTGTGTGTTTTTCCTTTTCCGTGTAAGTGTATCGTTTCTTCTTATTTCCGTGTAACACTTTGATTCCGATTGTTGTAATCGTATTTCCGTGTATTGTTATTTCCATTTCATTGTAAACGTTATTTCAAATTCCGTGTAATTGTTATTTCGTTTATTTTCGTGTAAGAGTTTGTTTTCACTTAAACTCATTTTCTTTTCATTATTTTTCTTTTCGGAAACCATTTTTCTCTTGTAAAACTGGTGGTTATTTTTAATAACAATTTAAAAAGATATTCCTTTTCTTTTCCACCGGTTATTTAAGAAAATGGCTCTTCCTGTTTCGGCTGTAGGTTCTTCTTTGAACACTAAGCCACTTCTCGACGCGAACAAGTTAGAGCCCCTTAATGGTTCTAACTATAAGCGTTGGGCGCAAAAAATAATGATATGCCTTGAACAGTATGAACTTGACTTTGCTATAGTCGAGGCTCCTCCACTTTTGGAGATTGGAGCTCATACTGAACAAGAGCTAGCTAGGCATGCTGCCCTCGAATCTAGGTTCAAAAGAGCTAACACCATGGCTCGGGGCTGGATGTTGAACAATGTTACTAATCCCATCTTTGACCTCCTTGCCAAAGAGAAATCGGCAAAGGTCATATGGGAAACTCTCGAGAAGAAATATGGGGCTGATGATTCGGGTAAGAAAAAGTATGTGACTGGGAATTGGTATAACTTTAGACTTACGGATCAGAAACCTATGACTGAACAACTTCACGTGTACGAGAACCTATGCGCGGAGGTAATCGCCGAAGGCATGAAGATGTGTGAAATTCTTCAAGCCAACATTTTGCTTGAGAAATTTCCCCCCATCTTGGAGTGAATACCGCAACCACCTCAAGCACAAAAAGAAAGAAATGACCCTCCAAGAGCTCATCAGCCACATCCAAGTCGAAGAAGCGAATCGATTAAAGGATAAGTCAATCTCTTTCCCTTCTCATTCCTCCAAAGCTAATCTAGTCGAAGGTTCTGGCCAAGGTAACAAAGACAGGTTCAAAGGGAAGGGAAAGCAACAAGGGTCCAACAAATCTAAGTCTGGGGGAAACAAGAATCGCGGCAACACCAACAAACAAGGTGGAGGATTCAAGATCTCTGGTAAGATTCAAAAACCTAAAGGGGCCTGTTACTGTTGTGGCAAAGAAGGGCACAAAGCTTTTGAATGTCCCCAGAGAGCTGGCCAGGGTCCCAAAGCTGCCGCGAATCTGACTGAGACCGAAGAAATCATCGCTGCGGTAATGGTTGAGGTAAACTTGGTAGAGAATAAGAGCGAGTGGATCCTTGACACTGGAGCTTCTCGCCATTTCTGCGCAAACAAAGCCTTGTTCAAGAAATTCGAAAAAGCAACTGATGGTGAGTGTGTGTACTTGGGTGACTCTTCCACTGCTACTGTTCTTGGCAAAGGTCAGGTTCCCCTCAAACTCACCTCTGGTAAGACTCTTGAACTAAATGATGTTCTCTTCGTCCCCTCTCTCCGTAGGAACTTAGTTTCCGGGGCTCTCCTTAACAAAGTTAGTCTCAAACTTGTCTTCGAAGGGGGTAAAGTCATTATCACCAAAAATGACGAATTCGTGGGGAAAGGGTACCTTAATAATGGCTTGTTTGTTTTAAACACTGTAACCCTTAATGAGAATGCATCTAATTCCGCTTATATTGTTGAGTCCGTTCAAACGTGGCACGGTAGATTAGGCCATCTAAATGTTGCGTCTATTAAAAGGCTTAAAAAACTTGGACTAATACCCGTTAACAACGTGGATGAATTTGAAAAATGTCAAATATGTGTAGAGTCCAAACTTGCGAAAAAACCTTTTAAACCCGTTACCACGAGACAAACTAAACTACTTGAATTAGTTCATTCGGACTTAGCTGATTTTAAAAACTCCGCTAGTAGAGGTGGAAAACTTTATTACATAACCTTCGTAGATGACTACTCTAGGTTTACTAAAGTGTATCTTCTTAAAACTAAAGATGAGGCGGAAAATGCGTTTTTAAAATATAAAGCTGAAGTTGAAAACCAACTAGATTGTAAAATCAAACGACTTAGGTCCGATAGAGGAGGCGAGTATAGTTCTAATTCCCTTAAAGAGTTTTGTGAAACAAATGGGATTATCCACGAACTTAGTGCCCCTTATACACCCCAACAAAACGGCATAGCAGAAAGAAAGAATAGGTCCCTTAAAGAGACTATGAATGCCATGTTAATAAGTTCAGGTTTACCAAACAACATGTGGGGGGAAGCTGTCCTATCAGCCTGTTATGTACTTAATAGGGTACCTCATAAATCCCTAGAAAAGACCCCGTATGAAATGTGGAAGGGTTTTCCACCAAACCTGAAATTTTTAAAAGTGTGGGGGTGCCTAGCCAAAGTCAAACTACCTGATTTTAAAACTGTCACCGTTGGTCCCAAAACCGTTGACTCAATTTTCATAGGGTATGCTCAGAATAGTGCGGCTTACAGATTCTTGTCATTAGAAGATAACTCTATTTGTGAATCTAGAGACGCTGAGTTTTTTGAACATGTTTTTCCTTTGAAAGATTTAAATACTGTCAATGCTTCTTTACCTGTTGATAACTTATCTACTAATGATCTTGTACCTATTTGTGATGTTTTTCCTAACCCCTCCACTTCCATGGAGCCTAGCAGTATTCCCGAGGAAGAACCTAGGAGAAGTAAGAGGCGCAGGATTGAGTCTAGCTTCGGCCCTGACTTTATAACAGCCTTTATCACAGAAGGTTCTCACATTGATCTATTAGACGAACAGGTAGTCAATTGCTTCCTCATGGAGGATGACCCAAAAACTTATGATGATGCGTTAAAATCTATAGATGCTAGTTTTTGGAAAGAGGCTATTAATAGTGAACTTGAGTCAATTAAAAGTAACCATACATGGGAATTAACCGACTTACCTAGGGGTAGCAAAGCGATTAGTAGCAAATGGATTTTTAAGAAAAAGTTGAGACCCGATGGCTCAATAGAAAAATTCAAAGCCAGACTTGTTATTAAGGGCTTCACCCAAAAGAAAGGTCAAGATTATTTTGACACCTATTCCCCAGTGACCAAAATTGCCACGATAAGAACCCTTATTGCCTTAGCCGTCATTCACGAACTTGTAATACATCAAATGGATGTCAAAACCGCGTTCTTGAACGGAGATCTAGATGAAGAGATCTACATGGCTCAACCTGAAGGGTGTGTGGTCCCTGGTCAAGGGGACAAAGTGTGTAAGTTGAAAAAATCCTTGTATGGCTTGAAACAGGCACCGAAAAAATGGTATGAAAAACTAGATAGTACTCTAATTTCATATGGGTTTATAGCTAACACTTCTGATTCATGTGTTTACTCCAAGGTAACAAATTCAGAGTGTGTTATAATCTGCCTTTATGTAGATGACATGCTCATCTTTGGTACTACTATTCATATTATAAATGAGACTAAACGTTTCTTGTCTTCCAGATTCGACATGAAAGATATGGGAGAAGCTGATGTGATACTTGGGGTAAAAATCATTAGAAGCAGTAATGGTATTACCCTGAATCAGTCTCATTACGTAGAAAGGATGCTGAAGAAGTTCAATTCCTTTGATGTAACGCCTGTAAATACTCCTTATGATTCTAGCATTAACTTATCTAAACATGTTGGGGATGCTGTATCCCAAAATGAATATGCTAAAATCATAGGAAGTGTAATGTTCTTAATGAACTATACTCGACCCGATATTGCCTATACCGTGAGTAGACTTAGTCGCTATACTCATAACCCGAGTAGTGACCACTGGGTTGCACTTCGCCGTCTATTGAAATACTTGAGGGGTACCATCGATCTAGGCTTGCACTATAACAAATTCCCTGCAGTCCTTGAGGGTTTTTGTGATGCAAACTGGATCTCTGACAATGACGAAGTAAACTCCACCAGTGGTTATGTGTTCTCCTTAGGGGGAGGTGCTATATCGTGGAAGTCTTCCAAACAGACTTGTATAGCACGCTCCACCATGGAGTCTGAGTTCATAGCACTAGAGTTAGCTGGGCAAGAAGCTGAGTGGTTGAGAAGTCTCTTATCGGATGTGCCACTTTGGGAAGGAAGTGCCACACCTGTATGTATCCACTGTGATTCACAAGCAGCCATTGGAGTCGCTCATAATAGCGCCTATAATGGGAAGAGAAGACATATTCGCATCAGACATGGGTCAGTAAGACAATTACTGAAGAATGGTGTGATAGCCTTGGAATTTGTACGATCAGAGGAGAATCTAGCTGATCCGTTCACCAAAGGCTTGACCAGGAGACTAGTCCTGGAGACGTCGAGGGGGATGGGACTAAAACCCATTAAGTGGGAACATGTGACTAATGAGTCAATGTGATTTCACCATCCCTAAGGCTCAAACCTAAATTGTCTTGTTCATAGCCACTTGTGGTGGTCCTTTTGAGAAGGACTTGATGAAAAAGGCGTACCGAGTGTTGAAACTCACATTTTTTTTGAATTCATAGCCTTTATGGTGGTTCTTTTGAGAAGGACTTGATGAATTCAAGGGTAACTTTGAAACCCAAATATTCATGGTAGAGTGCTGAGGAGACGTCCTTACACCACTCTCAAAATGAATAAATCCACCAAGTTCATAGCCCGTAAAGGGTGGCCCTTAGAGAAGGGCTTGATGAACTGAAAGGTGAGGTTAGAGGGAACCATAACCTTGAATCGGGTAGAGTATGTGCTGTGAGGGTCTCGATCGATAACCGTTAAAGTTCAAGAGTAAGTTCACTTAAACGGAAGTCGGTGGTTGCCTCACTTCACTACGTGTCAATTCAAATCGCAAGATATTGGCACTTAAGTACAATTCACCCATTCTTCTTTCTGGGACCTTCTCACCAAACCTTTGTTGACATTCAAATGTGTGGGGGATTGTTGGACATCCATTATGTCAAGAAGACATTTGAGAGTCAATGTTTGCTGCAATGGACAATTGATAAGTGGAAATTGCTTTTAACCTTTCCCACATCGGTGGGTTTAAAAAGGATAAAGCTACTTTTATACTAAGTGATATCATCTAAGTCCAATAATCCAATAATCATGCACATGGCAAAGCAATGATCTAGCCCACACGCGCGCACCACCACCACCACCCACCCACCCGACCCGGCCCGGCACCGGCACCGGCACCGGCGACGACGACGGCGTGAGGCGTGGAGCGTGGGTCGTGGTTCGTGGTTCGTGGGGAGTTTGGGGAGTCAAAAAATGAAAAATGAAATGGATTTTGTACCAGCTCTTATAGTGTGGAGAGTTGACTACTCAACTTAAACGTAGAGACAAAGCTCCACGAATCTCGCACACGTTAAGATGAAAGAATATCCCAGCTGTTACTTGGTCAAGTCAAACACGTGGGTCAACTAAGCTGTTACAGGAAATCAATCAAATCAAAACGTGGGAATTGAGAATAGGAAAGTCAAAACGTATCAGTTACAAGATTGTGGGGGTTACAAGGCAATCAAAAACGTCAAATCAATTCCGGGAGGGAATCATGGACGTTTCTGACTTGGGTATTCCACTCCTCACCCCTATATATAGTGTTCTCATTCCACTCTCTACAGCTACGAACACTCTAAAGAAAAATCACTCTGCCTCACCACCTCTCTCTATATTTTTTCCCTAGCGTATTCTGTTAGAGATACCGGTCACGCCGGAATATCTTTTTAACAACGGTGACGATTGTGTGTTTTTCCTTTTCCGTGTAAGTGTATCGTTTCTTCTTATTTCCGTGTAACACTTTGATTCCGATTGTTGTAATCGTATTTCCGTGTATTGTTATTTCCATTTCATTGTAAACGTTATTTCAAGTTCCGTGTAATTGTTATTTCGTTTATTTTCGTGTAAGAGTTTGTTTTCACTTAAACTCATTTTCTTTTCATTATTTTTCTTTTCGGAAACCATTTTTCTCTTGTAAAACTGGTGGTTATTTTTAATAACAATGGATTCTACTTCCCATACCTTTCACCAGATCTATTACCAACCAATCTCCAAAGTGAATCGTAAGACCTCTTGAGCACCTTGCATCGAGCTTGTACATTTTACAATCACCAGGTGTTCACATAGGACTACCACTAAAATAGCAGAATTTACTTAACTTTTCATAATAGTATTATAATATCCACATCAAAGAAGGATTGTATTTTCACCATGAACATAGGTACTAAGCGATTCTCGATCTTCCATAGAACTCTAGCTCTTAGGTACTTTACCATTTGATCTGCTTCCTGAATCTCATAGAATAGGATATGACATTCGAGGTTTTTGAAAATATCATTTGCATTATCTGGTGTGATAAAAATAGGAGGAAGATCAATAAATTGGAGCCACATAGTGGCAATAGAAAAATCAACATCTTCTATTATTTGTGGATTCTTATGGATACTAATTCAGATTTTATGGTTCTTAATAATTTGTCACTATCTAGACTAGCCATAGCCTCTTTATAGGGGATTAGGATCATCACTTTATATGGTTATCATCTATATGATTTTTCACATCAAAGTTTCTCAATTATTACAATTGATTTTAGTGTATGATAATATCTATGTAACATTTAGGAGGCTTGTGTGCGATAAATTCTTCTATCTCTTGATTTTTGTTAACTTCCTTGAAGTTCATTAATCATCCCTAATACCTCAACGTTTGAGACTTGAACCTTAAATAAAACTATTAACTCATCCAGGAAAGAAAGATTGACTGGCCTCTAAAGCTCTTCAGCTTGTATAAATAACTCTGAAATGTTTATTTCATTATGATCAATTTATAAATTATGAATTTCTTCACTATGGAATTTAAGTCTGGAAAGGGTTTAAGCCTTACCAAAAACTCATTATGTTTAGAATTGTGTAGAAATATAATCATGTCATTTTTATTTCGGTATCCAACAAATATATATTTGAAATATCTCAAGTCAAGCTTAACAATGAGAAGTTGTTTAGCATAAATCAAACATTTTCAAAATACTATATTTTGAGGTTTTATTTATATCATATCCATACCCCATATGGATTTTATTAACTGATTGGTAGGACCTAAAAGTTCATTAAGTATGCAGTTGACTTTATTATGTAATCCATAGAGTATACTCGAAAACCAGTGAATCTTATCATGGATTGCACTATATCCAATTAAAGGAAATTTCTCTTTCCAGACAAACCATTAAACCTTGGTAATTCAAGAGATGCACACTTAGACGAAATATAATTTTTTTCATAGATAATCTATTCTTAACATTTTCACCTCTAATGGTTAATATCATACTACCTTCATAATCTTATAGACTTTTTTTAACTTCACTGAATAGTAGTTTGAACATTTCAAATAATTCATATTGGTGTTTCGTTTGGCAAACACATATATATATCTAATATATATTTAATGAAAGAAATAAAGCTTAGTTAAATTTTTGATTAACCACATAGATCAAACTGTAAATGACATAAGAACTCATATTACTATCTCCATTTTCATCAAAATGAGATTTAATCATATTTCATTGAGATAATTCTCACAAGTTTCATATGATTCAAAATCATATTCTTTAAGAAAATCTACACTAGAATTGTATTTTCTATTATTGTATGACATAGTCTATAACTCCAAATATTAGGTTTGATTAGTATGATTATCTATTATTATTTATGAACAGAAACAACGATATCACCTTTACGTAGTTACTTTAGGCAACTATTATCACCATATTGTAAGTATCCAATGGGGTGTAATTCCTCACTACGAAAGACTCTATTTGTCATTTTATACTACATTAATAAACCATAAACATCTTATGATCAAATGATTATTTTGTTTGAAAATAAGTTTACAAACAAAAGTAAATTTTTTCTTATAATGTCTTTTTCCCCATAGGCATCTCAGGAGAATTAATTATTGCAATTGTGGTTGCAATAATTGCTACAAAACCAAAATTATAATTTAACTTCTCCTATTATTATTCCACTATTTATCTTAAGATTATGCAACATATTGCACATATATACACTACTGTTGATATTTAATACCCCATTTGTGCAATAAATAGAAGTTAAAGACATTACACCAATAAATTTTAGTAATGTATTTACCTTGTTTCTTGTAATTAGATAAAACGTATCTTGTGGTTGTACTAAGTTACTTATACATTTTTGGAGATATTTAGAGATTCATGATAATATCATGCCTACGATGTCTTTGTAGTTCAAAACTCATGGATACGAATACACTTAGTACCAATACTAAGTTCGTATTACTCTAGATGTGCATCATATGCATTACATTCATCCTCAAGATATACTATAGTCAAGAGATTATTGATCGTATCAATGAGTTTCATGTGCATAAGAAAGAATCTCAAGTTAAAGACACAATACATGAGATTGTACCAACAAACTTGTTTAATTCGAGAAGTGATTAAACAGAAATATCAAGAAACCTTATAGTATGAAGAAACGAGGAATAACGCTATTTGAACACTATTATATATCTAACAAAGATAATGATTTTACCTAAGAGATATATAATTAGAAACTGAAAAACATGAATAGTCGTTTCTCACGCATAAATAAATTGAAAATGAAAAACTTTAAAAAATGAATGTTCCCCTAGTAATCAAGTCGTTTCTCAAGCATAATTAAAGAGTGGTACATTAACTATTTTTCAATTAAAATAAGAGACTCGAAACTATCTAGCCCCTAGTGATCTAGTTGTCTCTAATCAGTTTTGTTGAGTTAATTCATCCTATAATAGAATATTATCAATCTCACATCCTCTGGTAGTCAAGACTAAAAACGTGAAATCGATGATTAATACCTATTATAGAAAATATATATTTTTATAATATAGTTGGTATTTTCCACAATCCAATTAAAAAAACTCTTGATCCTTTTAATAAAACACCATAAGACTATATGACTTATATAAGATATTAACCCTTAAAAAAATTCCCTTGGATTTTTTTCAATGAGTGTGTAAATATATTATTTGAGTATAAAATTAGTAGACAAATGTGTGTAAGGTAAACTAAAAAAATTTATAATAGTTAGGAACTTATAGTGAGAAAAAGAATTGGAATATTTGAATGTGTGTTTTCTAATGTCGGGACCTTTTAAACATTTTCTTTTAAATTTCTCTTATTTACCAAGTCCATTTGAGGATGTTAATGGTAACTTCAATCACATGGCAAACTCTTGTTATCATAGCACTAGATCTACAAGCTTAACATATTTTGGGCAGACCTTCTTTTGAAATGCTAGTGCAGCCACTATTTTAGCTAGTATAGATGAAATGATTATATATACAAGTAATAAGATATCAGTTATGTTTATATTAATATTTATTATAAATTACAGTAATTAAATTTATTTTACTATAATATAATAATTGTATATCTACATCTATATGAAAGAAGAGAAACATAATAAAAGAATAAAAAAAGAAGACCGAAGAGAGAAGATGAAAATTTCATTAATCATTTAAATATATTTTCTTCAAATAAGTATTACAATATATATGTCCTCTAGCGGAAATCACCATTCCATTATCGCCTAACTTACGATCTCCTAGAACTATTCCAAAGTCATTACATTATCATAACCCATTTCAAGAACCTTGCCCTCAAGGTTTGGCTGAGTAAAATCTTCTGGACGGTTTTTTTTCCATTGAAAAGTCATTTGTTGCACTAAAATTTGATCATATAAAAGAATAAAGTGTGGAAAAATGGTTGTGTGAATAATTAATCCACTTGTTTGAAGAACCAAATTTTGATGATTTGAAGCACTATATGATGTCATCCGGATTCCATAATAATATTTTAGTCAAAATTCCTCTTTCTGGGTTTCTCTAGGATTTCCACCATGGATGCTACGTGGGATTCGTAACATGATAAAATCATTTTCTAGTACTCCACTACTTGTACGAAGGAAATATTTATTGTTTCTACTGCTACTAGCATGATGTTTCTAACCAATATCCAAGAAGAAATAGGATGGGTCATTAGGATCAACAATGACATGGATTTTACTTCCCATACCTTTCACCAAATCTACTACCAACCAATCTCCAAAGTGAAATTTCATAGGACCTCTTGAGAACCTTGCATCAAGCTTGTACATTTTACATTCACCAGTTGTATGACATGGGACTACCACCTAAACAGTAGAATTTACTTATCTTTTCATAATAGGATTATAATCTCCACATCAAGAGGGATGGTCTTTCCACCATGAACATATGTACTAAGAAAATCTCGACCTTCCATAGGAATCTAGCTCTTAGGTACTTTACCATTTCAGTTTCTTCCCGAATCTCATAGTATATGATATGACATTAAAGGTTTTTGCAAATATCCCTAGCATTATCTGGTGTGATATAGGTAGGAGGGAGATCCATCAATTGGAGCCACATGGTGGCCATTGAAAGATCAACTTCTTCTATACTTTGTGGATTTTTTATGGATACTAATTCATATTCTATAGTTGTTAACCATTTGTTATTATCTAAACTAGTAAATAGAAGTTAATGAAAATACAAAAATAACTTCCATTAATGACTTTACCTTGTTTCTTGTATTAGATAAACGGTACCTTATGGTTATACTAAGTTACTTATACATTTTTTGGAGATATTTAAGGATTCCTCATAACATCATGCTAAGATGTCTTTGTAGTTCAAAATTCATGTATACGAATATACTTAGTACCAATTCGTCTTACTATAGACGTGCATCATATGCTTTCTATTCATCCTCAAGAGATACCATAGTCTAGAGATTATTGATCCTATCAATGAGTTTCATGTGCATAAGAAAGAATTTCACTTTGCAGACACAATACATGAGATTGAAACGACCAACTTGTTTTATTTGAGAAGTGATTTGACAGAAATATCAAGAAATCTAATAGTATGAAGGAACGAGGAATGACGCACTTAGAACACTATTATAGATCTAACAAAGATATGGACTTTACCTAAGAGATATATAATAAGAAACTGTAAAACATGAATAATCCCCATGGTAGTTAGGTTGTTTCTCATTCATAAATAAAGTGAAAATGAAAAACTTTAAAAAATAAATAACCCCCTATTAATGAAATCGTTTCTCATGCATAATTAAAGTGTGGTAGATTACCTATTTTATCAAATAAAATAAGAGACTTAAAATCTATTTAGCCCCTAATAATCTAGTCTTTTCTAATTAGTTTTGTTGAGTTCATCCATCCTATAATAGAATATTATCAATCTCACATCCTCTCGTAGTCTAGACTTTAAACGTGAAATCAATGATTTACATCTACTATCAAACAATATAGATTTTTTAAATTTGTACTTGAACTACAAGTCCACCTATTAGTCAGATCAAAACATGTAAACTTAACAAATTAGAAACTCTACTTGCGATGGCAAATCTCACGAATCATTTTATGTATCGTCTTAATAAACTCAGTAATTCTTATTTTTCAAGTGGGAATAACTGTAATATTCAAAATCTTAATGTTGGATTATTTAAATCCTATAGAATTTATACTAGTATTCTTGCAAATAAAAATAAAAATACAACAATTATCAAATATATGAAAATAAATAAATATTTTATTTTATATTCATCAAACGTTTTAATGATCTAAATCTTGATGGCAACTGTTACATTCATATGAAATAGTATGCATATGATCAGTAAAGCTTATCATCGAATACCATTCAATTTCCAATTTTTTCAATATCAATCAAAATAAAAGAACCAATGAAGCAGCTCCTGAACGTGATAATATATACGCATGTATATTTTAAACTCATTCGTCAAATAAAAAAAAGATTTTTTTCAATAACTGCCGCACCAAAAAAGTAACAAAGAAGCATTTCTCATTTTTTTATTTTTAATAGTTGCGCCCAACCAGAAAAAAAGAACACTTTTTTGCGCGATACAATATCGTAGAACTCTTTTGCCTACGAATAACTCTTTTGCCTACGAATAACAACAAATACAAACTACTGTATTTTTCAAATTATTACTCACTTACAATGAATCAATAACAGTAAATAACTTTTTTAACCTTCTTTCGAACAAAAACCAACAAAAAAAATCTAATTCTTTTTTTTGTGATAATCTATAGAAATATGAATATAGAAATTTACAATATCCATCTCATATAAAATCCAATAATAAAATGAAATAATTTATTGAACAAACCCTAAAACAATATTCATACATTGTCATATAATATTCTTGTTTTAAATCATGGCTCTGATATTACTTGAAGGATAAAAATTACGATTGTATCAATATATAAGCAGCGAAAACAATTAATTACAATCCTAAAGCCAATCTACTGCTATAAAAAACATAATATTTATTTGGTATGTTTTTGGATCCGTATGATAATCAGATATATAAACTAGATTCTAAAACTTGAAGCCTCCACTATTTGCAGTTCTTGATTTACTTTCAGATCGATGATTCTGACGTAGAGACTTGGATACTTTTTGCGTTATATGACTTTTTGTTTCAAGAGAAAAGGGAAAAAGTTTTTGTCGTTGAATATTATACATATAATAACTTTAGAAAGAATGATTAGTCATCAACGTATATTGGAAATTGATTATTCTAATAATCTGGTTCATTATCCACTTGTAAAGTGGACTTGTACCTTTTACATTATACATATGATTTGGACTACCCCAACGAGTAGTGATACATTTTTCATTATTGGAGGTATGTGGTTCGCTCCACAAACCTGCCAATTACTAATCGAGAACGTGAACTAAACTCTTTCTATCTTTACACTCCGATCATCCTTTGACAAGAATTTGATACAATCGGTATAATCTTATTACATCAAGCTCAAACTCTTTATCTAGATTTGATATTTGTATCTTCCTTAGGAGCATATATACTAAGCTATGTCCGATATCCTTACGGCTAGCATTATGACACGCTAGTAGTCTAGTATCTAAACACAACAAACACATAGACAACTATAGTGATGATCTCAGGTCAAATAATTATACACAACAAATAGTTTGTAGAGATTAACCCAGTTCAAGGTAATGAACTATTAGGAATCTCAAATTTTATTTGGTTCGATAATCACATTTCTAGGTGCATTATCTATGCATCTAACTCAGTAAACGAGAAATACAAATATTTATCCAGTAAATACTCGTTAACTACATATTAATCTTACCATATCATCGAGGTCCAAGCTCGATGATCCTACGACTAAGAACAGGTTTAGATTAAATCCTATGAGCTAGATTTTCATTATCATAACACCTCATGATTTATATTTCATAACTTAATCAAAGATATACCTTCTTATTATGTAGATGAATTCATTGATAATAAAACTGTGTCATTGATTCAAGAAAATAATTCCTTTGATCAATATTGTAGCGATAACTATTATCGTGCACAATAAACACTAATGTACAATTCATTACAAGACAATCGAAGCTAGGGGATAATTCCAACAATTATTATTACTAGATAAGGCCAGATTACAACGAGAACCTAAGCCTGCTAGAATAAGAACCGAAGCTAAGAACCGAAGCTGAAGTTATAGCGAAGGCCAAACGGGAGATACCTTGAAAGAGGAGCTTGTAGACAAGCCTTTCTCAAGATAAAATTAATTAAAAAATTACACTACACTAACCTATTAAATAACGTAACATATATTTTATCACTGAAACAACAAAATATCATACAAATAACTTAATATTATATAAACAACAATATAAAAAAGATTACTAGTACGATAATTTTAAGAAGTTGACGTGGGCCAACTGAAGATTTTATAAATTCAATGGAACCATAAAGTGTAAGTAAACAATTTTGTATAGGTTCACATTTTATTTTGGAAAACCTTGGGGGAACACCAAAACTATTTTTGTAAAGAATTATTCAAGTGTTGATAACTTCACATCATTAAAAAAGGATAAAATTTCTTTCATTTTGAATGTATTTTTTGTGTGTAGTTAAAAATAGAAAAAATTAGTTAGAACATAACAAGTCTATTATGTGAGTTGATGAAATGTACTATTCGCCACTCTTTGCAAAGTTATGGAATTTTGTATTTGTATCACATAGTAGAAAGTGAAAAAGCAACATATCTATTTATTTATTTATTAAAAAATATATAAATATACTTACAATAAATTTCCTAGCAGTTGACTGAACAACTTGAGAGAAGTAAGATCTTAAAAGTTTGGTGCAAATGCTACTATGATAACTAATAAGGAAGAAAATGGATAATCATTAATTAGAAACAAAACTCACAAATAATATCAAACAAATATTAACTCTTAAATGCTTTTATTAAATTAAAAATAAGTTATTTACACACCCAGAATTAAGAAACATTAGATAACAAACTGAAAAAATCTGAAAAAAAAAAATCCTTAAACAAATTACAAACTTCCCAAAATTTTCATCAATAAAGAGACTTGACATATTTAAACTTTGCCTCTACTCAATTTTATTAAATCCGTTTCTACTCCTACTCCTCCTTCAATCTCTTATTATTCCTTCTTTTTCACCTCCATTGCTCACAATAACTAGAGTAGCACCCGAAACAACTACAGTTGAAACAAGGTGCATGATACCTGCATTCAAATAATATTCGCAAATTCAGTAACTAAAAAATTGTTCTTGTGGATAATTAGGAAAATTGGTAGAAAATTTGTGAACCTTTGGAGGAATACATTAGTTTATTAGAACGAGTATTCACATTATCGAGAAAGAATGTCAAAGGGATATCCACTGACCTTTCATAAAATAATACATAAAACTTCTATTGTGAAATACTAAACAAAATATATATGGTAAGGGAGGTTTATATAGCAATGTGATTTAATATTAATATATCTTAATTGAAAGAAACACCTAAGATTGATCTAGTTTAATCATTCATGTCTTAAATATTTTTCTTAATCATAGGATATATAATCATAAATATATTGATAAATTAACTACCTACATCCACTAGTAATCCAATAACGTCACATGTAAATTGAATGTAAGTTACTTGATTAGTAATTAACTATTTAAATTATGCAAAATGATAATTTTATTGATATAAGAAGACACAAGTAACTAAATTTGAAAAAGATATGGATATCCAAACAATTAAATAGACCTTTATTACACGAAAGGTTTATAAAAAGAAGATGATTTTAACTTTCCTATTTGTAAAACAGCATTCTTTCTAAGAAATACATATTTGACTATTACTTTTAAAGATTATTTTACATAAAAGATATAAAGGGTCCCTTTAATTAAATTTTGTATAAGATTCCACAAAGAAAAAAATACTATTTTACATGGTCAATTAATGACAAATCCTAAACTTAAGACATATAAAAATGTGACTTAAAAATGTTAAATAACAAAAATAAATAGAAGAGATAAAACTTACCTCTGCATAGGATGTTAATCTTTGTTGAAATGACATGGTCAACAATCTTTCTCTATAAATGTAACATAAAAAAAATTAATTATATATTAAATTTTGATTACAAATTTATTGCAATTATGAAAAAGCTAATGAAGCTTTAATTAATTAGAAAAAAATCAATGAATTTTTTAAAAAATAGTCAACAAATCATAATTATGTATAGATAAATAATTTTTAAATATAATATCTTTATTTCTTTATCCCTAATATGTACTTAGAATAATATTATAAATCAAATTGTATTTCTTCTTACATAAAAATTAATTAATTTTTTAAAATAAATAGATAAAAGCTATATATTTATATAAAAAACCTATTAAAACAGATTACCTTTGTAAATTAAAAAAAATGATTGTATAAAAAGATCATATCAGAACAGATTACCTTTACTAGAATGTTAACCGCCAATTGCTTTGGTTTTTATTTGGTTTTATTTTTTTACTCTATCCATCAAAGATCTAATGATCGATAATGATGTGGATATAGTCCCATCAAAGATCTAATGATCGATAATGATGTGGATATACTCCCATCAAAGATTTATGGTTATCAGTTTTAAAAATATTATAATAGATGCAGATCTCTTCTTTACTAGAGAAACTCGTGTAATAAGGTTGAAACAAATGACGATCCATTATAGTTTTTTACAAAAGAATATGTATTTTTTTCACCTGAAAAATAAAGTTATATGGATTGGGTACATATTTGTGTACATAATATATAGATCCACTACATACACTTACAGATCTATACCCATATAGATCCATACATCCTGAATAGACCAAAATACAATAAAAAATAAGAGATCTTATGACTCCTTACCATAAAAATAAATTTTTTGAACCTTCAAACTTTGAACTCCACCATACATGTATTTCTTATTTTGTATTATATACAATAAAATGTGCTTTATAAAATATGAAGACAATAAAGAGAGAAAATATAAAGATAGAGAAGAAAGAAAAAGTAAGAGAGAAGAATAAATAGATGGAAGAAACAAAAAAAAAGAGAATAAGAACACATGTATATATATACTTGAAGATAGAAAAGAGTCTGTGGAAATAAATAAAATGAGAATGAAATTATATTAAAAAAGGTAAGTCTTTCATTAAATATTGGATAGGACCAGTGGATATAATAACAAGGGGTAAGACTTCCATCCAATATTGGATGGTCCAACATTCATATCGAAGCCATTGATTCTTTTAACAAAACACATGTCACTAGATTAATATGTTAGTTAATTTTGAACGTTTAAAACATGGGGTATGTGTATTAATATAATTGGTGTAGGATCATCCAATATTGGATGAAAGAATTTTCTTAATAACAAGACATCTCTATAGATTAGTTTATGGATTTCTATAAATATAGGCCATGTGTCATAATATAATATTGGTCCATCCAATGTTGGATTGAACATTTTCCTATTAAAAAAAGGAGGTTTAGTTGGTATTTTCCACACTCTAATTAAAAAAACACTTGATCTTTCTAATATAACACCGCAAGAGTATATGACTTATATATGATATATACCCTTACAAAATTTCCCTTGGTTCATTTTTATAATTAGTGTGTAAATATATTCTATTAGTGGACAAATGTATGTTAGGTAAACTAACAAAATTTATAATAATTAGGCTATTTAGTGAGAAAAAAATTAGAATCTTTGAATATATGTTTTCTAATTTCAGGACCTTTTAAAAAAATTTTTCAATTTATTTTATTTACCAAGTCCTTTTGGGGATGGTAATGGTTACTTCAATCACGGAGCAACCTCTAGTTATCATATCACTAGATCTACAACCTTAATATATTTTGGTAAAACCTTCTTTAAAAATGCTGGATTTTAGCTAGTTTTGATGAAATAATTTATATAAAAGTAATAATATATTATTATGTTTATAATAATATTAATATTAATATTAATTATAAATCATAATAATTAAACTTATTTTGCTGTAATATTATAATTGTATATCTACATGTATATAACTGAATGAAAGAAGAGATACAAAATAAAAGAATAAAAAGAAGAAGACCGAAGAGAGAAGATGAAAACTTCATTTATCATTTGAATATATTTTCTTCAAATAACTATTACAATATATATTTCCTTTAACGGTAATAAACCGTTCTACTATTTTAATTTCAAATAACAAGCACCGTTATATTCCCGCCTAAATCACGATTTTCTAAAACTATTCCAAAGTCATTACATTGTCATACCCTATTTCAAGAACCTAGCCTCAAGGTTTGACTTATTAAAATCTTCTGGACGATTTTTTTTCCATTGAAAAGTCATTTGTTGCACTAAAATTTGATCATATAAAAGAATAAAATGTGGAAATATTGGCGTGTGAATGAGTAACCCACTTATTTGAAGCACCAAATATTGATTGATTTGAAGCACTAAGATGATGTCATCCGGATGCAATAATAATATTGAAGTCAATATTCCTCTTTCTCGGTTTCTCAAGGATTTCCACCATTGATGCTAGGTGGGGTTTGTAACATAATAAAATAATTTTCTAGTACTCCATTACATGTACGAAGGAAATATTCATTGCTCCTACTACTACTAGCATGCTTTTTTCCGGACATATAATATGCTCTCTTTGACGAAGGACCCTCCTAAATATGACATGTGCATAATTTATCAACACTCTTATATGAGAAACGATGATGTTTCTTTCCACTATCCAAGAAGAAATGGGATGGATATATAGGATCAACAATGGAATGGATTCTACTACCCATACCTTTCACCAGATCTACTACCAACCAATCTTCAAAGTGAATCGTAAGACCTCTTGAGCACCTTGCATCGAGCTTGTACATATTACATTCACCAGCTGTTGACATAGGACTACCACCAAAATAGTAGAATTTTCTCAACTTTTCATAATAGGATTATAATATCCACATCAAAGAAGGATTGTATTTTCACCATGAACATAGGTACTTAGCGATTCTCTACTTTCCATAGAACTCTAGCTCTTAGGTACTTTACCACTTCATTTTCTTCCTGAATCTCATAGACTAGGATATGACATTCGAGGTTTTTGCAAATATCATTAGCATTATCTGGTGTGATAAAGGTAGGAGGGATATCAATAAATTGGAGCCACATAGTGGAAATAGAAAAATAAACATCTTCTATACTTTGTGGATTCTTATGGATACTAATTCAGATTGTATGGTTCTTAAACATTGTCACTATCTAGACTAGTCATAGCCTCTTTATAGCGGTTTAGGATCATCACTTGATATGGTTATCATCTATATGATTTTCCTCATCAAAGTTTCTCTATTATTACAATTGATTTTAGTGTATGATAATATCTATGTAACCTTTAGGAGGCTTGTGTGCGATAAATTCTTCTATCTCTTGATTTTTGTTAACTTCCTTGAGGTTCATTAATCATCCCTAATACCTCAACGTTTGAGACTTGAATCTTAATTGAAACTATTAAATCATCCAGGAAAGAAAGATGAGCAGGCATCTAGTGCTCTTTAGCTTGTATAAATAATTCTGAAATTTTTATTTCATTATGATCTATTTGTACATTATGAATTTCTTCACTATGGAATTGCGATCTGGAAAGGTTGTAAGCCTTACCAAAAACTCATTATGTTTAGAATTGTGTAGAAATATGATCATGTCATTTTTCTTTCGGTATCCAACAAATATATATTTGAAATATCTCTAGTCAAGCTTAAAAATGAGAAGTCGTTTAGCATAAATCAAACATTATCAAAATACTATATTTTGAGGTTTGATTTATATCATCTCCGTACCCCATATGTATTTTATCGACTGATTTATGGGACCTAAGACTTCATTAAATATGCAGTTGACTTTATTAGATAATCCAGCAAGTATACTCGAAATCCAGTGAATCTTATCATGGATTGCACTATATCCAATAAAAGACAAATTCTCTTTCCGGACACACCATTAAACCTTGGTAATTCAGGAGATGCTCACTGAGACGAAATCTAATTTTTTCATAGATAATCTATTGTTAACATTTTCACCTTTAAAGGTTAATATTATACTACCTTCATAATCTTATAGACTTTTTTTCAACTTCACTAAATAGTAGTTTGAACATTTCAAATAATTCATATTGGTATTTTATTTGGCAAATACACATATATATATTATATTTAATGAAAGAAATAAAGTTTACTTAAATTTAGGATTAACCACATACATCAAACTGCAGTTGACATAAGAACTCATATTACTATATCCATTTTCATCAAAATGAGATTTAATCAAATTTCATTGAGATAATTCTCACAAGTTTCATATGATTCAAAATCATATTCTTCAAGAAAATCTACATTGTGAAACTAGAATAGTATTTTTTATTATTGTATGACATAGTCTACAACTCCAAATATTAGGTTTGATTAGTATGATTATCTATTTTTATTTATGACCAGAAACAACGATATCACCTTTACATAGTTACTTTAGGCAACTATGATCACCATATTGTAAGTATTCAATGGGGGTGTAATTCCTCACTATGAAAGACTCTATTTGTCATTTTATACTACATTAATAAACCATAACCATCTTATGATCAAATGACTATTTTGTTTGAAATAAGTTTACAAACAAAAGTACACTTTTTCTTATAATGTGTTTTTCCCCATTGGCATCTCAGGAGAATTAATTATTACAATTGTGGCTGCAACAATTGCTACGAAAACAAAATTTTAATTTAACTTCTCCTATTCTTATTCCACTATTTATCTTAAGAGTAAGCAACATATTGCACATATACACACTACTGTTGATAATTAATACCCTTTTTGTGCAATAAATAGAATTTAAAGACATTACACCAATAAATTTTAGTAATGCCTTTACCTTGTTTCTTGTAATTAGATAAACCATATCTTGTGGTTGTACTAAGTTACTTATACATTTTTGGAGATATTCAAGGATTCATATAATATCATGCTTACGATGTCTTTGTAGTTCAGAATTCATGGATACGAATAAACTTAGTACAAATACTAAGTTCGTATTACTCTAGATGTGCATCATGTGCTTTATATTCATCCTCAAGAGATACTATAGTCAAGAGATTATTGATCCTATCAATGAGTTTCATGTGCATAAGAAAGAATCTCAAGTTAAAGACACAATACATGAGATTGTACCAACAAACTTATTTAATTCGAGAAGTGATTTAACAGAAATATCAAGAAATCTAATAGTATGAAGGAACGAGGAATAACGCTATTTGAACACTATTATATATCTAACAAAGATACTGATTTTACCTAAGAGATATATAATAAGAAACGGAAAAACATGAATAGTCGTTTCTCACGCATAAATAAATCGAAAAATAAAAAACTTTAAAAAATGAATGATCCCCCTAGTAATCAAGTCGTTTCTCACGCATAATTAAAGTGTGGTACATTAACTATTTTTTCAAATAAATAAGAGACTCGAAACTATCTAGCCCCTAGTAATCTATTTGTCTCTAATTAGTTTTGTTGAGTTAATCAATCCTATAATAGAATATTATCAATCTCACATCCTCTGGTAGTCCAGACTAAAAACGTGAAATCAGTGATCAATACCTATTATAAAAAATATATATTTTTATAATTTAGTTGGTATTTTGCACACTCCAATTAAAAAAACACTTGATCCTTTTAATAAAACACCATAAGACTATATGACTTATATAAGATATTAACCCTTAAAAAAATTCCCTTGGTTTTTTTTCAATGAGTGTGTAAATATATTATTTTAATATAAAATTAGTAGACAAACGTGTGTTAGGTAAACTAACAAAATTTATAATAATTAGAAATTTTTAGTGAGAAAAAGAATTGGAATCTTTGAATGTGCTAATGTCGGGCCCTTTTAAGCATTTTCTTTTAAATTTCTTTTTTTTACCAAGTCCTTTTGAGGATGTTAATGGTAACTTCAATCACGTGGCAAACTCTTGTTATCATAGCACTAGATCTACAAGCTTAATAATATTTTGGTCGGACCTTCTTTTGAAATGCTAGTCCAGCCACTATTTTAGCTAGTTTTGATGAAATGATTATATATACAAGTAATAAGATATTAGTTATGTTTATATCAATATTTATTATAAATTACAGTAATTTAATTTATTTTACTATAATGTAATAATTGTATATCTACATCTATATGAAAGAAGAGAAACATAATAAAAGAATAAAAAAAGAAGACCGAAGAGAGAAGATGAAAATTTTATTAATCATTTGAATATATTTTCTTCAAATAACTATTACAATATATATGTCCTCTAGCGGAAATCACCATTTCATTATCGCCTAACTTATGATCTCCTAGAACTATTCCAAAGTCATTACATTGTCATAACCCATTTCAAGAACCTTGCCCTCAACGTTTTTTTCCCATTGAAAAGTCATTTGTTACACTAAAATTTGATCAAATAAAATAATCAAAGTGTGGAAAAATGGTTGTGTGAATAATTAATCCCCTTGTTTGAAGCACCAAATTTTGATGATTTGAAGCACTATATGATGTCATCCGGATTCCATAATAATATTGTAGTCAAAATTCCCTTTTCTGGGTTTCTCTAGGATTTCCACCATGGATGCTACGTGGGATTCGTAACATGATAAAATCATTTTCTAGTACTCCACTACGTGTACGAAAGAAATATTTCTTGTTTCTACTACTACTAGCATGCTTTTTTCTGGACACATAATCTGCTCTCTTTGACAAAAGACCCTCCCAATATGACATGTGCGGATTTTATCAACAATCTTATTTGAGAAACAATGATGTTTCTAACCACTATCAAAGAAGAAATAGGATGGGTCATTAGGATCAACAATGAAATGGATTCTACTTCCCATACCTTTCACCAAATCTACTACCAACCAATCTCCAAAGTGAAATTTCATAGGACCTCTTGAGACCCTTGCATCGAGCTTGTACATTTTACATTCACCGGCTGTATGACATGGGACTACCACCAGAACAGTAGAATTTACTTTACTTTTCATAATAGGATTATAATATCCACATCAAGTAGGGATGGTCTTTCCACCATGAACATATGTACTAAGAAAATCTCAACCTTCCATAGGAATCTAGCTCTTAGGTACTATACCATTTCATTTTCTTCCCGAATCTCATAGTATATGATATGACATTAAAGGTTTTTGCAAATATCCTTAGCATTATATGCTGTGATATAGGTAGGAGGGAGATCCATCAATTGGAGCCACATGGTGGACATCAAAATATCAGTTTCTTCTAAACTTTGTGGATTCTTATGGATACTAATTCTTATTCTATAGTAAACCATTTGTTATTATCTAGACTAGTAAATAGAAGTTAAAGAAAATACAAAAATAACTTCCATTAATGTCTTTACCTTGTTTCATGGATTAGATAAACGGTACCTTATGGTTATACTAAGTTACTTATACATTTTTTGGAGATATTTAAGGATTCTTGATAACATCATGCTACGATGTCTTTGTAGTTCAAAATTCATGTATACGAATATACTTAGTACCAATTCGTCTTACTCTAGACGTGCATCATATGCTTTCTATTCATCCTCAAGAGATACCATAGTCTAGAGGTTATTGATCCTATCAATGAGTTTCATGTGCATAAGAAAAAAATTCACTTTGCAGACACAATACATGAGATTGAACCGACCAACTTGTTTTATTCGAGAAGTGATTTAACAGAAATATCAATAAATCTAATAGTATGAAGGAACAAGGAATGACGCACTTAGAACACTATTATAGATCTAACAAAGATATGGACTTTACCTAAGAGATATATAAAAAGAAACTGTAAAACATGAATAATCCCCATGGTAGTTGGGTTGTTTCTCATTCATAAATAAAGTGAAAATGAAAAACTTTAAAAAATAAATAACCCCCTAGTAATGCAGTCGTTTCTCACGCATAATTAAAGTGTGGTAGATTACCTATTTTATCAAATAAAATAAGAGACTTAAAACTATTTATCCCCTAATAATCTAGTCTTTTCTAATTAGTTTTGTTGAGTTCATCCATCCTATAATAGAATATTATCAATCTCACATCCTCTGGTAGTCTAGACTTTAAACGTGAAATCAATGATTTATATCTAATATCAAACAATATAGATTTTTTAAATTTGTACTTGAACTACAAGTCCACCTATTAGTCAGATCAAAACATGTAAACTTAACAAATTAGAAACTCTACTTGCGATGGCAAATCTCACGAATCATTTTATGTATCGTCTTAATAAACTCAGTAATTCTTATTTTTCAAGTGGGAATAAATGTAATATTCAAAATCTTAATGTTGGATTATTTAAATCCTATAGAATTTATACTAGTATTCTTGCAAATAAAAATAATAATACAACAATTATCAAATATATGAAAATAAATAAATATTTTATTTTATATTCATCAAACGTTTTAATGATCTAAATCTTGATGGCAACTGTTACATTCATATGAAATAGTATGCATATGATCAGTAAAGCTTATCATCAAATACCATTCAATTTCTAATTTTTTCAATATCAATCAAAATAAAAGAACCAATGAAACAGCTCCTGAACGTGATCATATCACTTTGTTTTTAAAATTACTACTATTCTTTTAATAAGAATAAAAGTGTGATATGTGTCTTACAACATGAATCATATATACGCATATATATTTTAAACACATTCGTCAAATAAAAAAAAAGTTTTTTTTTCAATAGCTGCCGCACTAAAAAAGTAACAAAGAAACATTTCTCATTTTTTATTTTTAATAGTTGCGCCCAACCAGAAAAAAAGAACATTTTTTTGCGCGATACAGTATCGTAGTATAGTAAAACTCTTTTGCCTACGAATAACTCTTTTGCCTATGACAAACTACTGTATTTTTCAAATTATTACTCACTTACAATGAATCAATAACAGTAAATAACTTTTTTAACCTTCTTTCGAACAAAAACCAACAAAAAAATCTAATTCCTTTTTTTTATGATAATCTATAGAATTATGAATATAGAAATTTACAATATCCACCTCATATAAAATACAATAATAAAATGAAATAATTTATTAAACAAACCCTAAAACAATATTCATACATTGTCATATAATATTCTTGTTTTAAATCATAAATTGCAAAACCATGGCTCTGATACTACTTGAAGGATAAAAATTACGATTGTATCAATATATAAGCAGCGAAAATAATTAATTAAAATCCTAAAGCCAATCTACTGCTATAAAAAACATAATATTATTTGATGTGTTTTTGGATCCGTTTGATAATCAGATATATAAACTAGATTCTAAAATTTGAAGCCTCCACTCTTTGCATTTCTTGATCTCCTTTCAGATCGATGATTCTGACATGGAGACTTGGATACTTTTTGCGTTATATGGCTTTTTGTTTCAAGAGAAAAGGTAAAAAGTTTTTGTCGTTGAATATTATACATATAATAACTTTAGAAAGAATGATTAGTCATCAACGTATATTGGAAATTGATTATTCTAATAATTTGGTTCATTATCCACTTGTAAAGTGGACTTGTACTTTTTACATTATACATATGATTTGGACTACTCCAACGGGTAGTGATACATTTTTCATTATTGGAGGTATGTGGTTCGCTCCACAAACCTGCCAATTACTAATCGAGAACGTGAACTAAACTCTTTTTATCTTTACATCCCGATCATCCTTTGACAAGGATTTGATACAATCGGTATAATCTTATTACATCAAGCTCAAACTCTTTATCTATATTTGATAGTTGTATCTTCCTTAGGAGCATATATACTAAGCTATGTCCGATATCCTTACGGCTAGCATTATGACACACTAGTAGTCTAGTATCTAAATACAACAAACACATAGACAACTATAGTGATGATCTCAGGTTAAATAATTACACACAAAAAATAGGTTGTAGAGATTAACCCAGTTCAAGGTAATGAACTATTAGGAATCTCAAATTTTATTTGGTTCGATAATCACATTTCTAGGTGCATTATCTATGCATCTAACTCAGTAAACGAGAAATACAAATATTTATCCAATAAATACTCGTTAACTACATATTAATCTTACCATATCATCGAGGTCCAAGCTCGATGATACTACGACTAAGAACAGGTTTAGATTAAAATCATAACACCTTATGATTTATATTTCATAACTTAATCAAAGATATACCTTCTTATTATGTAGATGAATTCATTGATAATAAAACTGTGTCATTGATTCAAGAAAACAATTCCTTTGATCAATATTGTGGCGATAACTATTATCGTGCACAATAAACACTAATTACAATTCATTACAAGACAATCGAAGCTAGGGGATAATTCCAACAATTATTATTACTAGATAAGGCCAGATTACAACGAGAACCTAAGCCTGCTAGAATAAGAACCGAAGCTGAAGTTATAGCGAAGGCCAAACAGGAGATACCTTGAAAGAGGAGCTTGTAGACAAGCCCTTCTCAAGATAAAATTAATTAAAAAATTACACTACACTAACCTATTAAATAATATATTAAATAACGTAACATATATTTTATCACTGAAACAACAAAATATCATACAATTAACTTAATATTATATAAACAACAATATAAAAAAGATTACTAGTACAATAATTTTAAGAAGTTGACGTGGGCCAACTGAAGATTTTATAAATTCAATGGAACCATAAAGTGTAAGTAAACAATTTTGTATAGGTTCACATTTTTTTTGGAAAACCTTGGGGGAACACCAAAACTATTTTTGTAAAGAATTATTCAAGTGTTGATAACTTCACATCATAAAAAAAGGATAAAATTTCTTTCATTTTGAATGTATTTTTTGTGTGTAGTTAAAAATAGAAAAAATTAGTTAGAACATAACAAGTCTATTATGTGAGTTGATGAAATGTACTATTCGCCACTCTTTGCAAAGTTATGGAATTTTGTATTTGTATCACATAGTAGAAAGTGAAAAAGCAACATATCTATTTATTTATTTATTAAAAAATATATAAATATACTTACAATAAATTTCTTAGCAGTTGACTGAACAACTTGAGAGAAGTAAGATCTTAAAAGTTTGGTGCAAATGCTACTATGATAACTAATAAGGAAGAAAATGGATAATCATTAATTAGAAACAAAACTCACAAACAATATCAAACAAATTTTAACTCTTAAATGCTTTTATTAAATTAAAAATAAGTTATTTACACACCCAGAATTAAGAAACATTAGATAGCAAACTGAAAAAATCTAAAAAAAAAAAAAAATTCCTTAAACAAATTACAAACTTCCCAAAATTTTCATCAATAAAGAGACTTGACATATTTAAATTGTGCCTCTACTCAATTTTATTAAATCCGTTTCTACTCCTACTCCTCCTTCAATCTCTTATTATTCCTTCTTTTTCACCTCCATTGCTCACAATAACTAGAGTAGCACCCGAAACAACTACAGTTGAAACAAGGTGCATGATACCTGCATTCAAATAATATTCGCAAATTCAGTAACTAAAAAATTGTTCTTGTGGATAATTAGGAAAATTGGTAGAAAATTTGTGAACCTTTGGAGGAATACATTAGTTTATTAGAACGAGTATTCACATTATCGAGAAAGAATGCCAAAGGGATATCCACTGACCTTTCATAAAATAATACATAAAACTTCTATTGTGAAATACTAAACAAAATATATATGGTAAGGGAGGTTTATATAGCAATGTGATTTTATATTAATATATCTTAATTGAAAGAAACACCTAAGATTGATCTAGTTTAATCATTCATGTCATAAATATTTTTCTTAATCATAGGATATATAATCATAAATATATTGATAAATTAACTACCTACATCCACTAGTAATCCAATAACGTCACATGTAAATTGAATGTAAGTTACTTGATTAGTAATTAACTATTTAAATTATGCAGAATGATAATTTTATTGATATAAGAAGACACAAGTAACTATATTTGAAAAAGATATGGATATCCAAACAATTAAATAGACCTTTATTACACAAAATGTTTATAAAAAGAAGATGATTTTAACTTTCCTATTTGTAAAACAGCATTCTTTCTAAGAAATACATATTTGACTATTACTTTTAAAGATTATTTTACATAAAAGATATAAAGGGTCCGTTTAATTAGATTTTGTATAAGATTCCACAAAGAAAAAAAAATACTATTTTACATGGTCAATCAATGACAAATCCTAAACTTAAGACATATAAAAATATGACTTAAAAATGTTAAATAAAAAAAATAAATAGAAGAGATAAAACTTACCTCTGCATAGGAGGTTAATCTTTGTTGAAATGACATGGTCAACAATCTTTCTCTATAAATGTAACATAAAAAAATTAATTATATATTAAATTTTGATTACTAATTTATTGCAATTATGAAAAAGCTAATGCAGCTTTAATTAATTAGAAAAAAATCAATGAATTTTTAAAAAATAGTCAACAAATCATAATTATGTATAGATAAATAATTTTTAAATGTAATATCTTTATTTCTCTATCCCTAATATGTACCTAGAATAATATTACAAATCAAATTGTATTTCTTCTTACATAAAATTAATTAATATTTTAAAATAAATAGATAAAAGATATATATTTATATAAAAAACCTATTAAAACAGATTACCTTTGGAAATAAAAAAAATGATTGTATAAAAAGATCATATCAGAACAGATTACCTTTACTAGAATGTTAACCGCCAATTGCTTTGGTTTTTATTTGGTTTTATTTTTTTACTCTATCCATCAAAGATCTAATGATCGATAATGATGTGGGTATAGTCCCATCAAAGATCTAATGATCGATAATGATGTGGATATAGTCCCATCAAAGATCTAATGATCGATAATGATGTGGATATAGTCCCATCAAAGATTTATGGTTATTAGTTTTAAAAATATTATAATAGATGCAGATCTCTTCTTTACTAGAGAAACTCATGTAATAAGGTTGAAACAAATGACGATCCATTATAGTTTTTTACAAAAGAATATGTATTTTTTTGGCCTGAAAAATAAAGTTATATGGATTGGGTACATATTTGTGTACATAATATATAGATCCACTACATACACTTACAAATCTATACCCATATAGATCCATACATCCTAAATAGACCAAAATACAATAAAAAATAATAGATTTTATGACTCCTTACCATAAAAATAAATTTTTTGAACCTGCAAACTTTGAACTCCACCATACATGTCTTTCTTATTTTGTATTATATACTATAAAATGTGCTTTATAAAATATGAAGACAATAAAGAGAGAGAATATAAAGATAGAGAAGAATAAATAGATGGAAGAAACAAAAAGAAAGAGAATAAGAAGACATGTATATATATACTTAGAGATAGAAAATAGTCTGTGGAAATAAATAAAATGAGAATGCAATTATATTAAAAAAGGTAAGTCTTTCATTCAATATTGGATAGGACCAGTGGATATAATAACAAGGGGTAAGACTTCCATCCAATATTGGATGGTCCAACATTGTCACTAGATTAATATGTTAGTTACTTTTGAAAGTTTAAAACATGGGGTATGTGTATTAATATAATTGGTGTAGGATCATCCAATATTGGATGGAAGATTTTCCTAATAACAAGACATTTCTATAGATTTGTTTATGGATTTCTATAAATATAGGCCATGTGTCATAATATAATATTGGTCCATCCAATATTGGATTGAACATTTTCCTATTAAAAAAGGAGGTTTAGTTGGTATTTTCCACACTCTAATTTAAAAAACACGTGATCTTTCTAATATAACACCACAAGAGTATATGACTTATATATGATATATACCCTTAAAAATTTTTCCTTGGTTCATTTTTATAATAAGTGTGTAAATATATTCTATTAGTAGACAAATGTATGCTAGGTAAACTAACAAAATTTATAATAATTAGGCTATTTAGTGAGAAAAAAATTAGAAACTTTGAATATGTGTTTTCTAATTTTGGGACCTTTTAAAAAAAATTCTTTTCAATTTATTTTATTTACCAAGTCCTTTTGGGGATGGTAATGTTTACTTCAATCACGGAGCAACCTCTTGTTATCATATCACTAGATCTACAACCTTAATATATTTTGGTCAAACCTTCTTTAAAAATGCTGGATTTTAGCTAGTTTTGATGAAATAATTTATATAAAATTAATAATATATTATTATGTTTATAATAATATTAATATTAATATTAATTATAAATCATAATAATTAAACTTATTTTGCTGTAATATTATAATTGTATATCTACATGTCTATAACTGAATGAAAGAAGAGATACAAAATAAAAGAATAAAAAGAAGAAGACCGAAGAAAGAAGATGAAAACTTCATTTATCATTTGAATATATTTTCTTCAAATAACTATTACAATATATATTTCCTTTAACGGTAATAAACCGTTCTACTATTTTAATTTCAAATAACAAGCACCATTATATTCCCAACTAAATCGCGATTTTTTAAAACTATTCCAAAGTCATTACATTGTCATACCCTATTTCAAGAACCTAGCCTCAAGGTTTGACTTAGTAAAATCTTTTGGACGATTGTTTTTCCATTGAAAAGTCATTTGTTGCACTAAAATTTGATCATATAAAAGAATAAAATGTGAAAATATTGGCGTGTGAATAAGTAACCCACTTATTTGAAGCACCAAATATTGATTGATTTGAAGCACTAAGATGATGTCATCCGGATGCAATAATAATATTGAAGTCAATATTCCTCTTTCTCGGTTTCTCTAGGATTTCCACCATTGATGCTAGGTGGGGTTTGTAACATAATAAAATCATTTTCTAGTACTCCATTACATGTACGAAGGAAATATTCATTGCTCTTACTGCTACTAGCATGCTTTTTTCCGGACATATAATATGCTCTCTTTGACGAAGGACCCTCCTAAATATGACATGTGCATAATTTATCAAAAATCTTATATGAAAAACAATGATGTTTCTTTCCACTATCCAAGAAGAAATGGGATGGATATATAGGATCAACAATGGCATGGATTCTACTACCCATACCTTTCACCAGATCTACTACCAATCAATCTTCAAAGTGAATCGTAAGACCTCTTGAGCACCTTGCATCGAGCTTGTAACTATTACATTCACCAGCTGTTGACATAGGACTACCACCAAAATAGCAGAATTTTCTCAACTTTTCATAATAGGATTATAATATCCACATCAAAGAAGGATTGTATTTTAAACATGAACATAGGTACTTAGCGATTCTCGACTTTCCATAGAACTCTAGCTCTTAGGTACTTTACCATTTCATTTTCTTCCTGAATCTCATAGACTAGGATATGACATTCGAGGTTTTTGAAAATATCATTAGCATTATCTGGTGTGATAAAGGTAGGAGGGAGATCAATAAATTGGAGCCACATAGTGGAAATAGAAAAATAAACATCTTCCATACTTTGTGGATTCTTATGGATATTAATTCAGATTGTATGGTTCTTAAACATTTGTCACAATCTAGACTAGTCATAGCCTCTTTATAGCGGTTTAGGATCATCACTTTATATGGTTATCATCTATATGATTTTCTTCATCAAAATTTCTCTATTATTACAATTGATTTTAGTGTATGATAATATCTATGTAACCATTAGGAGGCTTGTGTGCGATAAATTCTTCTATCTCTTGATTTTTGTTAACTTCCTTGACATTCATTAATCATCCCTAATACCTCAACGTTTGAGACTTGAATCTTAATTGAAACTATTAAATCATCCAGGAAAGAAAGATGGACACGCATCTAGTGCTCTTTAGCTTGTATAAATAATTCTGAAATTTTTATTTCATTATGATCTATTTATACATTATGAATTTCTTCACTATGGAATTGCGATCTGGAAAGGTTGTAAGCCTTACAAAAAACTCATTATGTTTAGAATTGTGTAGAAATATGATCATGTCATTTTTCTTTCGGTATCCAACAAATATATATTTGAAATATCTCTAGTCAAGCTTAAAAATGAGAAGTCGTTTAGCATAAATCAAACATTATCAAAATACTATATTTTGAGGTTTGATTTATATCATCTCCGTACCCCATATGTATTTTATCGACTGATTTATGGGACCTAAGACTTCATTAAATATGCAGTTGACTTTATTAGATAATCCAGCAAGTATACTCGAAATCCAGTGAATCTTATCATGGATTGCACTATATCCAATAAAAGACAAATTCTCTTTCCGGACACACCATTAAACCTTGGTAATTCAGGAGATGCTCACTGAGACGAAATCTAATTTTTTCATAGATAATCTATTGTTAACATTTTCACCTTTAAAGGTTAATATTATACTACCTTCATAATCTTATAGACTTTTTTTCAACTTCACTAAATAGTAGTTTGAACATTTCAAATAATTCATATTGGTATTTTATTTGGCAAATACACATATATATATTATATTTAATGAAAGAAATAAAGTTTACTTAAATTTAGGATTAACCACATACATCAAACTGCAGTTGACATAAGAACTCATATTACTATATCCATTTTCATCAAAATGAGATTTAATCAAATTTCATTGAGATAATTCTCACAAGTTTCATATGATTCAAAATCATATTCTTCAAGAAAATCTACATTGTGAAACTAGAATAGTATTTTTTATTATTGTATGACATAGTCTACAACTCCAAATATTAGGTTTGATTAGTATGATTATCTATTTTTATTTATGACCAGAAACAACGATATCACCTTTACATAGTTACTTTAGGCAACTATGATCACCATATTGTAAGTATTCAATGGGGGTGTAATTCCTCACTATGAAAGACTCTATTTGTCATTTTATACTACATTAATAAACCATAACCATCTTATGATCAAATGACTATTTTGTTTGAAATAAGTTTACAAACAAAAGTACACTTTTTCTTATAATGTGTTTTTCCCCATTGGCATCTCAGGAGAATTAATTATTACAATTGTGGCTGCAACAATTGCTACGAAAACAAAATTTTAATTTAACTTCTCCTATTCTTATTCCACTATTTATCTTAAGAGTAAGCAACATATTGCACATATACACACTACTGTTGATAATTAATACCCTTTTTGTGCAATAAATAGAATTTAAAGACATTACACCAATAAATTTTAGTAATGCCTTTACCTTGTTTCTTGTAATTAGATAAACCATATCTTGTGGTTGTACTAAGTTACTTATACATTTTTGGAGATATTCAAGGATTCATATAATATCATGCTTACGATGTCTTTGTAGTTCAGAATTCATGGATACGAATAAACTTAGTACAAATACTAAGTTCGTATTACTCTAGATGTGCATCATGTGCTTTATATTCATCCTCAAGAGATACTATAGTCAAGAGATTATTGATCCTATCAATGAGTTTCATGTGCATAAGAAAGAATCTCAAGTTAAAGACACAATACATGAGATTGTACCAACAAACTTATTTAATTCGAGAAGTGATTTAACAGAAATATCAAGAAATCTAATAGTATGAAGGAACGAGGAATAACGCTATTTGAACACTATTATATATCTAACAAAGATACTGATTTTACCTAAGAGATATATAATAAGAAACGGAAAAACATGAATAGTCGTTTCTCACGCATAAATAAATCGAAAAATAAAAAACTTTAAAAAATGAATGATCCCCCTAGTAATCAAGTCGTTTCTCACGCATAATTAAAGTGTGGTACATTAACTATTTTTTCAAATAAATAAGAGACTCGAAACTATCTAGCCCCTAGTAATCTATTTGTCTCTAATTAGTTTTGTTGAGTTAATCAATCCTATAATAGAATATTATCAATCTCACATCCTCTGGTAGTCCAGACTAAAAACGTGAAATCAGTGATCAATACCTATTATAAAAAATATATATTTTTATAATTTAGTTGGTATTTTGCACACTCCAATTAAAAAAACACTTGATCCTTTTAATAAAACACCATAAGACTATATGACTTATATAAGATATTAACCCTTAAAAAAATTCCCTTGGTTTTTTTTCAATGAGTGTGTAAATATATTATTTTAATATAAAATTAGTAGACAAACGTGTGTTAGGTAAACTAACAAAATTTATAATAATTAGAAATTTTTAGTGAGAAAAAGAATTGGAATCTTTGAATGTGCTAATGTCGGGCCCTTTTAAGCATTTTCTTTTAAATTTCTTTTTTTTACCAAGTCCTTTTGAGGATGTTAATGGTAACTTCAATCACGTGGCAAACTCTTGTTATCATAGCACTAGATCTACAAGCTTAATAATATTTTGGTCGGACCTTCTTTTGAAATGCTAGTCCAGCCACTATTTTAGCTAGTTTTGATGAAATGATTATATATACAAGTAATAAGATATTAGTTATGTTTATATCAATATTTATTATAAATTACAGTAATTTAATTTATTTTACTATAATGTAATAATTGTATATCTACATCTATATGAAAGAAGAGAAACATAATAAAAGAATAAAAAAAGAAGACCGAAGAGAGAAGATGAAAATTTTATTAATCATTTGAATATATTTTCTTCAAATAACTATTACAATATATATGTCCTCTAGCGGAAATCACCATTTCATTATCGCCTAACTTATGATCTCCTAGAACTATTCCAAAGTCATTACATTGTCATAACCCATTTCAAGAACCTTGCCCTCAACGTTTTTTTCCCATTGAAAAGTCATTTGTTACACTAAAATTTGATCAAATAAAATAATCAAAGTGTGGAAAAATGGTTGTGTGAATAATTAATCCCCTTGTTTGAAGCACCAAATTTTGATGATTTGAAGCACTATATGATGTCATCCGGATTCCATAATAATATTGTAGTCAAAATTCCCTTTTCTGGGTTTCTCTAGGATTTCCACCATGGATGCTACGTGGGATTCGTAACATGATAAAATCATTTTCTAGTACTCCACTACGTGTACGAAAGAAATATTTCTTGTTTCTACTACTACTAGCATGCTTTTTTCTGGACACATAATCTGCTCTCTTTGACAAAAGACCCTCCCAATATGACATGTGCGGATTTTATCAACAATCTTATTTGAGAAACAATGATGTTTCTAACCACTATCAAAGAAGAAATAGGATGGGTCATTAGGATCAACAATGAAATGGATTCTACTTCCCATACCTTTCACCAAATCTACTACCAACCAATCTCCAAAGTGAAATTTCATAGGACCTCTTGAGACCCTTGCATCGAGCTTGTACATTTTACATTCACCGGCTGTATGACATGGGACTACCACCAGAACAGTAGAATTTACTTTACTTTTCATAATAGGATTATAATATCCACATCAAGTAGGGATGGTCTTTCCACCATGAACATATGTACTAAGAAAATCTCAACCTTCCATAGGAATCTAGCTCTTAGGTACTATACCATTTCATTTTCTTCCCGAATCTCATAGTATATGATATGACATTAAAGGTTTTTGCAAATATCCTTAGCATTATCTGCTGTGATATAGGTAGGAGGGAGATCCATCAATTGGAGCCACATGGTGGACATCAAAATATCAGTTTCTTCTAAACTTTGTGGATTCTTATGGATACTAATTCTTATTCTATAGTAAACCATTTGTTATTATCTAGACTAGTAAATAGAAGTTAAAGAAAATACAAAAATAACTTCCATTAATGTCTTTACCTTGTTTCATGGATTAGATAAACGGTACCTTATGGTTATACTAAGTTACTTATACATTTTTTGGAGATATTTAAGGATTCTTGATAACATCATGCTACGATGTCTTTGTAGTTCAAAATTCATGTATACGAATATACTTAGTACCAATTCGTCTTACTCTAGACGTGCATCATATGCTTTCTATTCATCCTCAAGAGATACCATAGTCTAGAGGTTATTGATCCTATCAATGAGTTTCATGTGCATAAGAAAAAAATTCACTTTGCAGACACAATACATGAGATTGAACCGACCAACTTGTTTTATTCGAGAAGTGATTTAACAGAAATATCAATAAATCTAATAGTATGAAGGAACAAGGAATGACGCACTTAGAACACTATTATAGATCTAACAAAGATATGGACTTTACCTAAGAGATATATAAAAAGAAACTGTAAAACATGAATAATCCCCATGGTAGTTGGGTTGTTTCTCATTCATAAATAAAGTGAAAATGAAAAACTTTAAAAAATAAATAACCCCCTAGTAATGCAGTCGTTTCTCACGCATAATTAAAGTGTGGTAGATTACCTATTTTATCAAATAAAATAAGAGACTTAAAACTATTTATCCCCTAATAATCTAGTCTTTTCTAATTAGTTTTGTTGAGTTCATCCATCCTATAATAGAATATTATCAATCTCACATCCTCTGGTAGTCTAGACTTTAAACGTGAAATCAATGATTTATATCTAATATCAAACAATATAGATTTTTTAAATTTGTACTTGAACTACAAGTCCACCTATTAGTCAGATCAAAACATGTAAACTTAACAAATTAGAAACTCTACTTGCGATGGCAAATCTCACGAATCATTTTATGTATCGTCTTAATAAACTCAGTAATTCTTATTTTTCAAGTGGGAATAAATGTAATATTCAAAATCTTAATGTTGGATTATTTAAATCCTATAGAATTTATACTAGTATTCTTGCAAATAAAAATAATAATACAACAATTATCAAATATATGAAAATAAATAAATATTTTATTTTATATTCATCAAACGTTTTAATGATCTAAATCTTGATGGCAACTGTTACATTCATATGAAATAGTATGCATATGATCAGTAAAGCTTATCATCAAATACCATTCAATTTCTAATTTTTTCAATATCAATCAAAATAAAAGAACCAATGAAACAGCTCCTGAACGTGATCATATCACTTTGTTTTTAAAATTACTACTATTCTTTTAATAAGAATAAAAGTGTGATATGTGTCTTACAACATGAATCATATATACGCATATATATTTTAAACACATTCGTCAAATAAAAAAAAAGTTTTTTTTTCAATAGCTGCCGCACTAAAAAAGTAACAAAGAAACATTTCTCATTTTTTATTTTTAATAGTTGCGCCCAACCAGAAAAAAAGAACATTTTTTTGCGCGATACAGTATCGTAGTATAGTAAAACTCTTTTGCCTACGAATAACTCTTTTGCCTATGACAAACTACTGTATTTTTCAAATTATTACTCACTTACAATGAATCAATAACAGTAAATAACTTTTTTAACCTTCTTTCGAACAAAAACCAACAAAAAAATCTAATTCCTTTTTTTTATGATAATCTATAGAATTATGAATATAGAAATTTACAATATCCACCTCATATAAAATACAATAATAAAATGAAATAATTTATTAAACAAACCCTAAAACAATATTCATACATTGTCATATAATATTCTTGTTTTAAATCATAAATTGCAAAACCATGGCTCTGATACTACTTGAAGGATAAAAATTACGATTGTATCAATATATAAGCAGCGAAAATAATTAATTAAAATCCTAAAGCCAATCTACTGCTATAAAAAACATAATATTATTTGATGTGTTTTTGGATCCGTTTGATAATCAGATATATAAACTAGATTCTAAAATTTGAAGCCTCCACTCTTTGCATTTCTTGATCTCCTTTCAGATCGATGATTCTGACATGGAGACTTGGATACTTTTTGCGTTATATGGCTTTTTGTTTCAAGAGAAAAGGTAAAAAGTTTTTGTCGTTGAATATTATACATATAATAACTTTAGAAAGAATGATTAGTCATCAACGTATATTGGAAATTGATTATTCTAATAATTTGGTTCATTATCCACTTGTAAAGTGGACTTGTACTTTTTACATTATACATATGATTTGGACTACTCCAACGGGTAGTGATACATTTTTCATTATTGGAGGTATGTGGTTCGCTCCACAAACCTGCCAATTACTAATCGAGAACGTGAACTAAACTCTTTTTATCTTTACATCCCGATCATCCTTTGACAAGGATTTGATACAATCGGTATAATCTTATTACATCAAGCTCAAACTCTTTATCTATATTTGATAGTTGTATCTTCCTTAGGAGCATATATACTAAGCTATGTCCGATATCCTTACGGCTAGCATTATGACACACTAGTAGTCTAGTATCTAAATACAACAAACACATAGACAACTATAGTGATGATCTCAGGTTAAATAATTACACACAAAAAATAGGTTGTAGAGATTAACCCAGTTCAAGGTAATGAACTATTAGGAATCTCAAATTTTATTTGGTTCGATAATCACATTTCTAGGTGCATTATCTATGCATCTAACTCAGTAAACGAGAAATACAAATATTTATCCAATAAATACTCGTTAACTACATATTAATCTTACCATATCATCGAGGTCCAAGCTCGATGATACTACGACTAAGAACAGGTTTAGATTAAAATCATAACACCTTATGATTTATATTTCATAACTTAATCAAAGATATACCTTCTTATTATGTAGATGAATTCATTGATAATAAAACTGTGTCATTGATTCAAGAAAACAATTCCTTTGATCAATATTGTGGCGATAACTATTATCGTGCACAATAAACACTAATTACAATTCATTACAAGACAATCGAAGCTAGGGGATAATTCCAACAATTATTATTACTAGATAAGGCCAGATTACAACGAGAACCTAAGCCTGCTAGAATAAGAACCGAAGCTGAAGTTATAGCGAAGGCCAAACAGGAGATACCTTGAAAGAGGAGCTTGTAGACAAGCCCTTCTCAAGATAAAATTAATTAAAAAATTACACTACACTAACCTATTAAATAATATATTAAATAACGTAACATATATTTTATCACTGAAACAACAAAATATCATACAATTAACTTAATATTATATAAACAACAATATAAAAAAGATTACTAGTACAATAATTTTAAGAAGTTGACGTGGGCCAACTGAAGATTTTATAAATTCAATGGAACCATAAAGTGTAAGTAAACAATTTTGTATAGGTTCACATTTTTTTTGGAAAACCTTGGGGGAACACCAAAACTATTTTTGTAAAGAATTATTCAAGTGTTGATAACTTCACATCATAAAAAAAGGATAAAATTTCTTTCATTTTGAATGTATTTTTTGTGTGTAGTTAAAAATAGAAAAAATTAGTTAGAACATAACAAGTCTATTATGTGAGTTGATGAAATGTACTATTCGCCACTCTTTGCAAAGTTATGGAATTTTGTATTTGTATCACATAGTAGAAAGTGAAAAAGCAACATATCTATTTATTTATTTATTAAAAAATATATAAATATACTTACAATAAATTTCTTAGCAGTTGACTGAACAACTTGAGAGAAGTAAGATCTTAAAAGTTTGGTGCAAATGCTACTATGATAACTAATAAGGAAGAAAATGGATAATCATTAATTAGAAACAAAACTCACAAACAATATCAAACAAATTTTAACTCTTAAATGCTTTTATTAAATTAAAAATAAGTTATTTACACACCCAGAATTAAGAAACATTAGATAGCAAACTGAAAAAATCTAAAAAAAAAAAAAAATTCCTTAAACAAATTACAAACTTCCCAAAATTTTCATCAATAAAGAGACTTGACATATTTAAATTGTGCCTCTACTCAATTTTATTAAATCCGTTTCTACTCCTACTCCTCCTTCAATCTCTTATTATTCCTTCTTTTTCACCTCCATTGCTCACAATAACTAGAGTAGCACCCGAAACAACTACAGTTGAAACAAGGTGCATGATACCTGCATTCAAATAATATTCGCAAATTCAGTAACTAAACAATTGTTCTTGTGGATAATTAGGAAAATTGGTAGAAAATTTGTGAACCTTTGGAGGAATACATTAGTTTATTAGAACGAGTATTCACATTATCGAGAAAGAATGCCAAAGGGATATCCACTGACCTTTCATAAAATAATACATAAAACTTCTATTGTGAAATACTAAACAAAATATATATGGTAAGGGAGGTTTATATAGCAATGTGATTTTATATTAATATATCTTAATTGAAAGAAACACCTAAGATTGATCTAGTTTAATCATTCATGTCATAAATATTTTTCTTAATCATAGGATATATAATCATAAATATATTGATAAATTAACTACCTACATCCACTAGTAATCCAATAACGTCACATGTAAATTGAATGTAAGTTACTTGATTAGTAATTAACTATTTAAATTATGCAGAATGATAATTTTATTGATATAAGAAGACACAAGTAACTATATTTGAAAAAGATATGGATATCCAAACAATTAAATAGACCTTTATTACACAAAATGTTTATAAAAAGAAGATGATTTTAACTTTCCTATTTGTAAAACAGCATTCTTTCTAAGAAATACATATTTGACTATTACTTTTAAAGATTATTTTACATAAAAGATATAAAGGGTCCGTTTAATTAGATTTTGTATAAGATTCCACAAAGAAAAAAAAATACTATTTTACATGGTCAATCAATGACAAATCCTAAACTTAAGACATATAAAAATATGACTTAAAAATGTTAAATAAAAAAAATAAATAGAAGAGATAAAACTTACCTCTGCATAGGAGGTTAATCTTTGTTGAAATGACATGGTCAACAATCTTTCTCTATAAATGTAACATAAAAAAATTAATTATATATTAAATTTTGATTACTAATTTATTGCAATTATGAAAAAGCTAATGCAGCTTTAATTAATTAGAAAAAAATCAATGAATTTTTTAAAAAATAGTCAACAAATCATAATTATGTATAGATAAATAATTTTTAAATGTAATATCTTTATTTCTCTATCCCTAATATGTACCTAGAATAATATTATAAATCAAATTGTATTTCTTCTTACATAAAATTAATTAATATTTTAAAATAAATAGATAAAAGATATATATTTATATAAAAAACCTATTAAAACAGATTACCTTTGGAAATAAAAAAAATGATTGTATAAAAAGATCATATCAGAACAGATTACCTTTACTAGAATGTTAACCGCTAATTGCTTTGGTTTTTATTTGGTTTTATTTTTTTACTCTATCCATCAAAGATCTAATGATCGATAATGATGTGGGTATAGTCCCATCAAAGATCTAATGATCGATAATGATGTGGATATAGTCCCATCAAAGATCTAATGATCGATAATGATGTGGATATAGTCCCATCAAAGATTTATGGTTATTAGTTTTAAAAATATTATAATAGATGCAGATCTCTTCTTTACTAGAGAAACTCATGTAATAAGGTTGAAACAAATGACGATCCATTATAGTTTTTTACAAAAGAATATGTATTTTTTTGGCCTGAAAAATAAAGTTATATGGATTGGGTACATATTTGTGTACATAATATATAGATCCACTACATACACTTACAAATCTATACCCATATAGATCCATACATCCTAAATAGACCAAAATACAATAAAAAATAATAGATTTTATGACTCCTTACCATAAAAATAAATTTTTTGAACCTGCAAACTTTGAACTCCACCATACATGTCTTTCTTATTTTGTATTATATACTATAAAATGTGCTTTATAAAATATGAAGACAATAAAGAGAGAGAATATAAAGATAGAGAAGAATAAATAGATGGAAGAAACAAAAAGAAAGAGAATAAGAAGACATGTATATATATACTTAGAGATAGAAAATAGTCTGTGGAAATAAATAAAATGAGAATGCAATTATATTAAAAAAGGTAAGTCTTTCATTCAATATTGGATAGGACCAGTGGATATAATAACAAGGGGTAAGACTTCCATCCAATATTGGATGGTCCAACATTGTCACTAGATTAATATGTTAGTTACTTTTGAAAGTTTAAAACATGGGGTATGTGTATTAATATAATTGGTGTAGGATCATCCAATATTGGATGGAAGATTTTCCTAATAACAAGACATTTCTATAGATTTGTTTATGGATTTCTATAAATATAGGCCATGTGTCATAATATAATATTGGTCCATCCAATATTGGATTGAACATTTTCCTATTAAAAAAGGAGGTTTAGTTGGTATTTTCCACACTCTAATTTAAAAAACACGTGATCTTTCTAATATAACACCACAAGAGTATATGACTTATATATGATATATACCCTTAAAAATTTTTCCTTGGTTCATTTTTATAATAAGTGTGTAAATATATTCTATTAGTAGACAAATGTATGCTAGGTAAACTAACAAAATTTATAATAATTAGGCTATTTAGTGAGAAAAAAATTAGAAACTTTGAATATGTGTTTTCTAATTTTGGGACCTTTTAAAAAAAATTCTTTTCAATTTATTTTATTTACCAAGTCCTTTTGGGGATGGTAATGTTTACTTCAATCACGGAGCAACCTCTTGTTATCATATCACTAGATCTACAACCTTAATATATTTTGGTCAAACCTTCTTTAAAAATGCTGGATTTTAGCTAGTTTTGATAAAATAATTTATATAAAATTAATAATATATTATTATGTTTATAATAATATTAATATTAATATTAATTATAAATCATAATAATTAAACTTATTTTGCTGTAATATTATAATTGTATATCTACATGTCTATAACTGAATGAAAGAAGAGATACAAAATAAAAGAATAAAAAGAAGAAGACCGAAGAAAGAAGATGAAAACTTCATTTATCATTTGAATATATTTTCTTCAAATAACTATTACAATATATATTTCCTTTAACGGTAATAAACCGTTCTACTATTTTAATTTCAAATAACAAGCACCATTATATTCCCACCTAAATCGCGATTTTTTAAAACTATTCCAAAGTCATTACATTGTCATACCCTATTTCAAGAACCTAGCCTCAAGGTTTGACTTAGTAAAATCTTTTGGACGATTGTTTTTCCATTGAAAAGTCATTTGTTGCACTAAAATTTGATCATATAAAAGAATAAAATGTGAAAATATTGGCGTGTGAATAAGTAACCCACTTATTTGAAGCACCAAATATTGATTGATTTGAAGCACTAAGATGATGTCATCCGGATGCAATAATAATATTGAAGTCAATATTCCTCTTTCTCGGTTTCTCTAGGATTTCCACCATTGATGCTAGGTGGGGTTTGTAACATAATAAAATCATTTTCTAGTACTCCATTACATGTACGAAGGAAATATTCATTGCTCTTACTGCTACTAGCATGCTTTTTTCCGGACATATAATATGCTCTCTTTGACGAAGGACCCTCCTAAATATGACATGTGCATAATTTATCAAAAATCTTATATGAAAAACAATGATGTTTCTTTCCACTATCCAAGAAGAAATGGGATGGATATATAGGATCAACAATGGCATGGATTCTACTACCCATACCTTTCACCAGATCTACTACCAATCAATCTTCAAAGTGAATCGTAAGACCTCTTGAGCACCTTGCATCGAGCTTGTAACTATTACATTCACCAGCTGTTGACATAGGACTACCACCAAAATAGCAGAATTTTCTCAACTTTTCATAATAGGATTATAATATCCACATCAAAGAAGGATTGTATTTTAAACATGAACATAGGTACTTAGCGATTCTCGACTTTCCATAGAACTCTAGCTCTTAGGTACTTTACCATTTCATTTTCTTCCTGAATCTCATAGACTAGGATATGACATTCGAGGTTTTTGAAAATATCATTAGCATTATCTGGTGTGATAAAGGTAGGAGGGAGATCAATAAATTGGAGCCACATAGTGGAAATAGAAAAATAAACATCTTCCATACTTTGTGGATTCTTATGGATATTAATTCAGATTGTATGGTTCTTAAACATTTGTCACAATCTAGACTAGTCATAGCCTCTTTATAGCGGTTTAGGATCATCACTTTATATGGTTATCATCTATATGATTTTCTTCATCAAAATTTCTCTATTATTACAATTGATTTTAGTGTATGATAATATCTATGTAACCATTAGGAGGCTTGTGTGCGATAAATTCTTCTATCTCTTGATTTTTGTTAACTTCCTTGACATTCATTAATCATCCCTAATACCTCAACGTTTGAGACTTGAATCTTAATTGAAACTATTAAATCATCCAGGAAAGAAAGATGGACACGCATCTAGTGCTCTTTAGCTTGTATAAATAATTCTGAAATTTTTATTTCATTATGATCTATTTATACATTATGAATTTCTTCACTATGGAATTGCGATCTGGAAAGGTTGTAAGCCTTACAAAAAACTCATTATGTTTAGAATTGTGTAGAAATATGATCATGTCATTTTTCTTTCGGTATCCAACAAATATATATTTGAAATATCTCTAGTCAAGCTTAAAAATGAGAAGTCGTTTAGCATAAATCAAATATTATCAAAATACTATATTTTGAGGTTTGATTTATATCATCTCCGTACCCCATATGGATTTTATCAACTGATTGGTGGGACCTAAGACTTCATTAAATATGCAGTTGACTTTATTAGATAATCCAGCAAGTATACTCGAAATCCAGTGAATCTTATCATGGATTGCACTATATCCAATAAAAGACAAATTCTCTTTCCGGACACACCATTAAACCTTGGTAATTCAGGAGATGCTCACTGAGACGAAATCTAATTTTATCATAGATAATCTATTGTTAACATTTTCACCTTTAAAGGTTAATATTATACTACCTTCATAATCTTATAGACTTTTTTTCAACTTCACTAAATAGTAGTTTGAACATTTCAAATAATTCATATTGGTATTTTATTTGGCAAATACACATATATATATTATATTTAATGAAAGAAATAAAGTTTACTTAAATTTAGGATTAACCACATACATCAAACTGCAGTTGACATAAGAACTCATATTACTATATCCATTTTCATCAAAATGAGATTTAATCAAATTTCATTGAGATAATTCTCACAAGTTTCATATGATTCAAAATCATATTCTTCAAGAAAATCTACATTGTGAAACTAGAATAGTATTTTTTATTATTGTATGACATAGTCTACAACTCCAAATATTAGGTTTGATTAGTATGATTATCTATTTTTATTTATGACCAGAAACAACGATATCACCTTTACATAGTTACTTTAGGCAACTATGATCACCATATTGTAAGTATTCAATGGGGGTGTAATTCCTCACTATGAAAGACTCTATTTGTCATTTTATACTACATTAATAAACCATAACCATCTTATGATCAAATGACTATTTTGTTTGAAATAAGTTTACAAACAAAAGTACACTTTTTCTTATAATGTGTTTTTCCCCATTGGCATCTCAGGAGAATTAATTATTACAATTGTGGCTGCAACAATTGCTACGAAAACAAAATTTTAATTTAACTTCTCCTATTCTTATTCCACTATTTATCTTAAGAGTAAGCAACATATTGCACATATACACACTACTGTTGATAATTAATACCCTTTTTGTGCAATAAATAGAATTTAAAGACATTACACCAATAAATTTTAGTAATGCCTTTACCTTGTTTCTTGTAATTAGATAAACCATATCTTGTGGTTGTACTAAGTTACTTATACATTTTTGGAGATATTCAAGGATTCATATAATATCATGCTTACGATGTCTTTGTAGTTCAGAATTCATGGATACGAATAAACTTAGTACAAATACTAAGTTCGTATTACTCTAGATGTGCATCATGTGCTTTATATTCATCCTCAAGAGATACTATAGTCAAGAGATTATTGATCCTATCAATGAGTTTCATGTGCATAAGAAAGAATCTCAAGTTAAAGACACAATACATGAGATTGTACCAACAAACTTATTTAATTCGAGAAGTGATTTAACAGAAATATCAAGAAATCTAATAGTATGAAGGAACGAGGAATAACGCTATTTGAACACTATTATATATCTAACAAAGATACTGATTTTACCTAAGAGATATATAATAAGAAACGGAAAAACATGAATAGTCGTTTCTCACGCATAAATAAATCGAAAAATAAAAAACTTTAAAAAATGAATGATCCCCCTAGTAATCAAGTCGTTTCTCACGCATAATTAAAGTGTGGTACATTAACTATTTTTTCAAATAAATAAGAGACTCGAAACTATCTAGCCCCTAGTAATCTATTTGTCTCTAATTAGTTTTGTTGAGTTAATCAATCCTATAATAGAATATTATCAATCTCACATCCTCTGGTAGTCCAGACTAAAAACGTGAAATCAGTGATCAATACCTATTATAAAAAATATATATTTTTATAATTTAGTTGGTATTTTGCACACTCCAATTAAAAAAACACTTGATCCTTTTAATAAAACACCATAAGACTATATGACTTATATAAGATATTAACCCTTAAAAAAATTCCCTTGGTTTTTTTTCAATGAGTGTGTAAATATATTATTTTAATATAAAATTAGTAGACAAACGTGTGTTAGGTAAACTAACAAAATTTATAATAATTAGAAATTTTTAGTGAGAAAAAGAATTGGAATCTTTGAATGTGCTAATGTCGGGCCCTTTTAAGCATTTTCTTTTAAATTTCTTTTTTTTACCAAGTCCTTTTGAGGATGTTAATGGTAACTTCAATCACGTGGCAAACTCTTGTTATCATAGCACTAGATCTACAAGCTTAATAATATTTTGGTCGGACCTTCTTTTGAAATGCTAGTCCAGCCACTATTTTAGCTAGTTTTGATGAAATGATTATATATACAAGTAATAAGATATTAGTTATGTTTATATCAATATTTATTATAAATTACAGTAATTTAATTTATTTTACTATAATATAATAATTGTATATCTACATCTATATGAAAGAAGAGAAACATAATAAAAGAATAAAAAAAGAAGACCGAAGAGAGAAGATGAAAATTTTATTAATCATTTGAATATATTTTCTTCAAATAACTATTACAATATATATGTCCTCTAGCGGAAATCACCATTTCATTATCGCCTAACTTACGATCTCCTAGAACTATTCCAAAGTCATTACATTGTCATAACCCATTTCAAGAACCTTGCCCTCAACGTTTTTTTCCCATTGAAAAGTCATTTGTTACACTAAAATTTGATCAAATAAAATAATCAAAGTGTGGAAAAATGGTTGTGTGAATAATTAATCCCCTTGTTTGAAGCACCAAATTTTGATGATTTGAAGCACTATATGATGTCATCCGGATTCCATAATAATATTGTAGTCAAAATTCCTTTTTCTGGGTTTCTCTAGGATTTCCACCATGGATGCTACGTGGGATTCGTAACATGATAAAATCATTTTCTAGTACTCCACTACGTGTACGAAAGAAATATTTCTTGTTTCTACTACTACTAGCATGCTTTTTTCTGGACACATAATCTGCTCTCTTTGACAAAAGACCCTCCCAATATGACATGTGCGGATTTTATCAACAATCTTATTTGAGAAACAATGATGTTTCTAACCACTATCAAAGAAGAAATAGGATGGGTCATTAGGATCAACAATGAAATGGATTCTACTTCCCATACCTTTCACCAAATCTACTACCAACCAATCTCCAAAGTGAAATTTCATCGGACCTCTTGAGACCCTTGCATCGAGCTTGTACATTTTACATTCACCGGCTGTATGACATGGGACTACCACCAGAACAGTAGAATTTACTTTACTTTTCATAATAGGATTATAATATCCACATCAAGTAGGGATGGTCTTTCCACCATGAACATATGTACTAAGAAAATCTCAACCTTCCATAGGAATCTAGCTCTTAGGTACTATACCATTTCATTTTCTTCCCGAATCTTATAGTATATGATATGACATTAAAGGTTTTTGCAAATATCCTTAGCATTATCTGCTGTGATATAGGTAGGAGGGAGATCCATCAATTGGAGCCACATGGTGGACATCAAAATATCAGTTTCTTCTAAACTTTGTGGATTCTTATGGATACTAATTCTTATTCTATAGTAAACCATTTGTTATTATCTAGACTAGTAAATAGAAGTTAAAGAAAATACAAAAATAACTTCCATTAATGTCTTTACCTTGTTTCATGGATTAGATAAACGGTACCTTATGGTTATACTAAGTTACTTATACATTTTTTGGAGATATTTAAGGATTCTTGATAACATCATGCTACGATGTCTTTGTAGTTCAAAATTCATGTATACGAATATACTTAGTACCAATTCGTCTTACTCTAGACGTGCATCATATGCTTTCTATTCATCCTCAAGAGATACCATAGTCTAGAGGTTATTGATCCTATCAATGAGTTTCATGTGCATAAGAAAAAAATTCACTTTGCAGACACAATACATGAGATTGAACCGACCAACTTGTTTTATTCGAGAAGTGATTTAACAGAAATATCAATAAATCTAATAGTATGAAGGAACAAGGAATGACGCACTTAGAACACTATTATAGATCTAACAAAGATATGGACTTTACCTAAGAGATATATAAAAAGAAACTGTAAAACATGAATAATCCCCATGGTAGTTGGGTTGTTTCTCATTCATAAATAAAGTGAAAATGAAAAACTTTAAAAAATAAATAACCCCCTAGTAATGCAGTCGTTTCTCACGCATAATTAAAGTGTGGTAGATTACCTATTTTATCAAATAAAATAAGAGACTTAAAACTATTTATCCCCTAATAATCTAGTCTTTTCTAATTAGTTTTGTTGAGTTCATCCATCCTATAATAGAATATTATCAATCTCACATCCTCTGGTAGTCTAGACTTTAAACGTGAAATCAATGATTTATATCTAATATCAAACAATATAGATTTTTTAAATTTGTACTTGAACTACAAGTCCACCTATTAGTCAGATCAAAACATGTAAACTTAACAAATTAGAAACTCTACTTGCGATGGCAAATCTCACGAATCATTTTATGTATCGTCTTAATAAACTCAGTAATTCTTATTTTTCAAGTGGGAATAAATGTAATATTCAAAATCTTAATGTTGGATTATTTAAATCCTATAGAATTTATACTAGTATTCTTGCAAATAAAAATAATAATACAACAATTATCAAATATATGAAAATAAATAAATATTTTATTTTATATTCATCAAACGTTTTAATGATCTAAATCTTGATGGCAACTGTTACATTCATATGAAATAGTATGCATATGATCAGTAAAGCTTATCATCAAATACCATTCAATTTCTAATTTTTTCAATATCAATCAAAATAAAAGAACCAATGAAACAGCTCCTGAACGTGATCATATCACTTTGTTTTTAAAATTACTACTATTCTTTTAATAAGAATAAAAGTGTGATATGTGTCTTACAACATGAATCATATATACGCATATATATTTTAAACACATTTGTCAAATAAAAAAAAAGTTTTTTTTTCAATAGCTGCCGCACTAAAAAAGTAACAAAGAAACATTTCTCATTTTTTATTTTTAATAGTTGCGCCCAACCAGAAAAAAAGAACATTTTTTTGCGCGATACAGTATCGTAGTATCGTAAAACTCTTTTGCCTACGAATAACTCTTTTGCCTATGACAAACTACTGTATTTTTCAAATTATTACTCACTTACAATGAATCAATAACAGTAAATAACTTTTTTAACCTTCTTTCGAACAAAAACCAACAAAAAAATCTAATTCCTTTTTTTTATGATAATCTATAGAATTATGAATATAGAAATTTACAATATCCACCTCATATAAAATACAATAATAAAATGAAATAATTTATTAAACAAACCCTAAAACAATATTCATACATTGTCATATAATATTCTTGTTTTAAATCATAAATTGCAAAACCATGGCTCTGATACTACTTGAAGGATAAAAATTACGATTGTATCAATATATAAGCAGCGAAAATAATTAATTAAAATCCTAAAGCCAATCTACTGCTATAAAAAACATAATATTATTTGATGTGTTTTTGGATCCGTTTGATAATCAGATATATAAACTAGATTCTAAAATTTGAAGCCTCCACTCTTTGCATTTCTTGATCTCCTTTCAGATCGATGATTCTGACATGGAGACTTGGATACTTTTTGCGTTATATGGATTTTTGTTTCAAGAGAAAAGGTAAAAAGTTTTTGTCGTTGAATATTATACATATAATAACTTTAGAAAGAATGATTAGTCATCAACGTATATTGGAAATTGATTATTCTAATAATTTGGTTCATTATCCACTTGTAAAGTGGACTTGTACTTTTTACATTATACATATGATTTGGACTACTCCAACGGGTAGTGATACATTTTTCATTATTGGAGGTATGTGGTTCGCTCCACAAACCTGCCAATTACTAATCGAGAACGTGAACTAAACTCTTTTTATCTTTACATCCCGATCATCCTTTGACAAGGATTTGATACAATCGGTATAATCTTATTACATCAAGCTCAAACTCTTTATCTATATTTGATAGTTGTATCTTCCTTAGGAGCATATATACTAAGCTATGTCCGATATCCTTACGGCTAGCATTATGACACACTAGTAGTCTAGTATCTAAATACAACAAACACATAGACAACTATAGTGATGATCTCAGGTAAAATAATTACACACAAAAAATAGGTTGTAGAGATTAACCCAGTTCAAGGTAATGAACTATTAGGAATCTCAAATTTTATTTGGTTCGATAATCACATTTCTAGGTGCATTATCTATGCATCTAACTCAGTAAACGAGAAATACAAATATTTATCCAATAAATACTCGTTAACTACATATTAATCTTACCATATCATCGAGGTCCAAGCTCGATGATACTACGACTAAGAACAGGTTTAGATTAAAATCATAACACCTTATGATTTATATTTCATAACTTAATCAAAGATATACCTTCTTATTATGTAGATGAATTCATTGATAATAAAACTGTGTCATTGATTCAAGAAAACAATTCCTTTGATCAATATTGTGGCGATAACTATTATCGTGCACAATAAACACTAATTACAATTCATTACAAGACAATCAAAGCTAGGGGATAATTCCAACAATTATTATTACTAGATAAGGCCAGATTACAACGAGAACCTAAGCCTGCTAGAATAAGAACCGAAGCTGAAGTTATAGCGAAGGCCAAACAGGAGATACCTTGAAAGAGGAGCTTGTAGACAAGCCCTTCTCAAGATAAAATTAATTAAAAAATTACACTACACTAACCTATTAAATAATATATTAAATAACGTAACATATATTTTATCACTGAAACAACAAAATATCATACAATTAACTTAATATTATATAAACAACAATATAAAAAAGATTACTAGTACAATAATTTTAAGAAGTTGACGTGGGCCAACTGAAGATTTTATAAATTCAATGGAACCATAAAGTGTAAGTAAACAATTTTGTATAGGTTCACATTTTTTTTGGAAAACCTTGGGGGAACACCAAAACTATTTTTGTAAAGAATTATTCAAGTGTTGATAACTTCACATCATAAAAAAAGGATAAAATTTCTTTCATTTTGAATGTATTTTTTGTGTGTAGTTAAAAATAGAAAAAATTAGTTAGAACATAACAAGTCTATTATGTGAGTTGATGAAATGTACTATTCGCCACTCTTTGCAAAGTTATGGAATTTTGTATTTGTATCACATAGTAGAAAGTGAAAAAGCAACATATCTATTTATTTATTTATTAAAAAATATATAAATATACTTACAATAAATTTCTTAGCAGTTGACTGAACAACTTGAGAGAAGTAAGATCTTAAAAGTTTGGTGCAAATGCTACTATGATAACTAATAAGGAAGAAAATGGATAATCATTAATTAGAAACAAAACTCACAAACAATATCAAACAAATTTTAACTCTTAAATGCTTTTATTAAATTAAAAATAAGTTATTTACACACCCAGAATTAAGAAACATTAGATAGCAAACTGAAAAAATCTAAAAAAAAAAAAAAATTCCTTAAACAAATTACAAACTTCCCAAAATTTTCATCAATAAAGAGACTTGACATATTTAAATTGTGCCTCTACTCAATTTTATTAAATCCGTTTCTACTCCTACTCCTCCTTCAATCTCTTATTATTCCTTCTTTTTCACCTCCATTGCTCACAATAACTAGAGTAGCACCCGAAACAACTACAGTTGAAACAAGGTGCATGATACCTGCATTCAAATAATATTCGCAAATTCAGTAACTAAAAAATTGTTCTTGTGGATAATTAGGAAAATTGGTAGAAAATTTGTGAACCTTTGGAGGAATACATTAGTTTATTAGAACGAGTATTCACATTATCGAGAAAGAATGCCAAAGGGATATCCACTGACCTTTCATAAAATAATACATAAAACTTCTATTGTGAAATACTAAACAAAATATATATGGTAAGGGAGGTTTATATAGCAATGTGATTTTATATTAATATATCTTAATTGAAAGAAACACCTAAGATTGATCTAGTTTAATCATTCATGTCATAAATATTTTTCTTAATCATAGGATATATAATCATAAATATATTGATAAATTAACTACCTACATCCACTAGTAATCCAATAACGTCACATGTAAATTGAATGTAAGTTACTTGATTAGTAATTAACTATTTAAATTATGCAGAATGATAATTTTATTGATATAAGAAGACACAAGTAACTATATTTGAAAAAGATATGGATATCCAAACAATTAAATAGATCTTTATTACACAAAATGTTTATAAAAAGAAGATGATTTTAACTTTCCTATTTGTAAAACAGCATTCTTTCTAAGAAATACATATTTGACTATTACTTTTAAAGATTATTTTACATAAAAGATATAAAGGGTCCGTTTAATTAGATTTTGTATAAGATTCCACAAAGAAAAAAAAAATACTATTTTACATGGTCAATCAATGACAAATCCTAAACTTAAGACATATAAAAATATGACTTAAAAATGTTAAATAAAAAAAATAAATAGAAGAGATAAAACTTACCTCTGCATAGGAGGTTAATCTTTGTTGAAATGACATGGTCAACAATCTTTCTCTATAAATGTAACATAAAAAAATTAATTATATATTAAATTTTGATTACTAATTTATTGCAATTATGAAAAAGCTAATGCAGCTTTAATTAATTAGAAAAAAATCAATGAATTTTTTAAAAAATAGTCAACAAATCATAATTATGTATAGATAAATAATTTTTAAATGTAATATCTTTATTTCTCTATCCCTAATATGTACCTAGAATAATATTATAAATCAAATTGTATTTCTTCTTACATAAAATTAATTAATATTTTAAAATAAATAGATAAAAGATATATATTTATATAAAAAACCTATTAAAACAGATTACCTTTGGAAATAAAAAAAATGATTGTATAAAAAGATCATATCAGAACAGATAACCTTTACTAGAATGTTAACCGCCAATTGCTTTGGTTTTTATTTGGTTTTATTTTTTTACTCTATCCATCAAAGATCTAATGATCGATAATGATGTGGGTATAGTCCCATCAAAGATCTAATGATCGATAATGATGTGGATATAGTCCCATCAAAGATCTAATGATCGATAATGATGTGGATATAGTCCCATCAAAGATTTATGGTTATTAGTTTTAAAAATATTATAATAGATGCAGATCTCTTCTTTACTAGAGAAACTCATGTAATAAGGTTGAAACAAATGACGATCCATTATAGTTTTTTACAAAAGAATATGTATTTTTTTGGCCTGAAAAATAAAGTTATATGGATTGGGTACATATTTGTGTACATAATATATAGATCCACTACATACACTTACAAATCTATACCCATATAGATCCATACATCCTAAATAGACCAAAATACAATAAAAAATAATAGATTTTATGACTCCTTACCATAAAAATAAATTTTTTGAACCTGCAAACTTTGAACTCCACCATACATGTCTTTCTTATTTTGTATTATATACTATAAAATGTGCTTTATAAAATATGAAGACAATAAAGAGAGAGAATATAAAGATAGAGAAGAATAAATAGATGGAAGAAACAAAAAGAAAGAGAATAAGAAGACATGTATATATATACTTAGAGATAGAAAAGAGTCTGTGGAAATAAATAAAATGAGAATGCAATTATATTAAAAAAGGTAAGTCTTTCATTCAATATTGGATAGGACCAGTGGATATAATAACAAGGGGTAAGACTTCCATCCAATATTGGATGGTCCAACATTGTCACTAGATTAATATGTTAGTTACTTTTGAAAGTTTAAAACATGGGGTATGTGTATTAATATAATTGGTGTAGGATCATCCAATATTGGATGGAAGATTTTCCTAATAACAAGACATTTCTATAGATTTGTTTATGGATTTCTATAAATATAGGCCATGTGTCATAATATAATATTGGTCCATCCAATATTGGATTGAACATTTTCCTATTAAAAAAGGAGGTTTAGTTGGTATTTTCCACACTCTAATTTAAAAAACACGTGATCTTTCTAATATAAAACCACAAGAGTATATGACTTATATATGATATATACCCTTAAAAATTTTTCCTTGGTTCATTTTTATAATAAGTGTGTAAATATATTCTATTAGTAGACAAATGTATGCTAGGTAAACTAACAAAATTTATAATAATTAGGCTATTTAGTGAGAAAAAAATTAGAAACTTTGAATATGTGTTTTCTAATTTTGGGACCTTTTAAAAAAAATTCTTTTCAATTTATTTTATTTACCAAGTCCTTTTGGGGATGGTAATGTTTACTTCAATCACGGAGCAACCTCTTGTTATCATATCACTAGATCTACAACCTTAATATATTTTGGTCAAACCTTCTTTAAAAATGCTGGATTTTAGCTAGTTTTGATGAAATAATTTATATAAAATTAATAATATATTATTATGTTTATAATAATATTAATATTAATATTAATTATAAATCATAATAATTAAACTTATTTTGCTGTAATATTATAATTGTATATCTACATGTCTATAACTGAATGAAAGAAGAGATACAAAATAAAAGAATAAAAAGAAGAAGACCGAAGAAAGAAGATGAAAACTTCATTTATCATTTGAATATATTTTCTTCAAATAACTATTACAATATATATTTCCTTTAACGGTAATAAACCGTTCTACTATTTTAATTTCAAATAACAAGCACCATTATATTCCCACCTAAATCGCGATTTTTTAAAACTATTCCAAAGTCATTACATTGTCATACCCTATTTCAAGAACCTAGCCTCAAGGTTTGACTTAGTAAAATCTTTTGGACGATTGTTTTTCCATTGAAAAGTCATTCGTTGCACTAAAATTTGATCATATAAAAGAATAAAATGTGAAAATATTGGCGTGTGAATAAGTAACCCACTTATTTGAAGCACCAAATATTGATTGATTTGAAGCACTAAGATGATGTCATCCGGATGCAATAATAATATTGAAGTCAATATTCCTCTTTCTCGGTTTCTCTAGGATTTCCACCATTGATGCTAGGTGGGGTTTGTAACATAATAAAATCATTTTCTAGTACTCCATTACATGTACGAAGGAAATATTCATTGCTCTTACTGCTACTAGCATGCTTTTTTCCGGACATATAATATGCTCTCTTTGACGAAGGACCCTCCTAAATATGACATGTGCATAATTTATCAAAAATCTTATATGAAAAACAATGATGTTTCTTTCCACTATCCAAGAAGAAATGGGATGGATATATAGGATCAACAATGGCATGGATTCTACTACCCATACCTTTCACCAGATCTACTACCAATCAATCTTCAAAGTGAATCGTAAGACCTCTTGAGCACCTTGCATCGAGCTTGTAACTATTACATTCACCAGCTGTTGACATAGGACTACCACCAAAATAGCAGAATTTTCTCAACTTTTCATAATAGGATTATAATATCCACATCAAAGAAGGATTGTATTTTAAACATGAACATAGGTACTTAGCGATTCTCGACTTTCCATAGAACTCTAGCTCTTAGGTACTTTACCATTTCATTTTCTTCCTGAATCTCATAGACTAGGATATGACATTCGAGGTTTTTGAAAATATCATTAGCATTATCTGGTGTGATAAAGGTAGGAGGGAGATAAATAAATTGGAGCCACATAGTGGAAATAGAAAAATAAACATCTTCCATACTTTGTGGATTCTTATGGATATTAATTCAGATTGTATGGTTCTTAAACATTTGTCACAATCTAGACTAGTCATAGCCTCTTTATAGCGGTTTAGGATCATCACTTTATATGGTTATCATCTATATGATTTTCTTCATCAAAATTTCTCTATTATTACAATTGATTTTAGTGTATGATAATATCTATGTAACCATTAGGAGGCTTGTGTGCGATAAATTCTTCTATCTCTTGATTTTTGTTAACTTCCTTGACGTTCATTAATCATCCCTAATACCTCAACGTTTGAGACTTGAATCTTAATTGAAACTATTAAATCATCCAGGAAAGAAAGATGGACACGCATCTAGTGCTCTTTAGCTTGTATAAATAATTCTGAAATTTTTATTTCATTATGATCTATTTATACATTATGAATTTCTTCACTATGGAATTGCGATCTGGAAAGGTTGTAAGCCTTACAAAAAACTCATTATGTTTAGAATTGTGTAGAAATATGATCATGTCATTTTTCTTTCGGTATCCAACAAATATATATTTGAAATATCTCTAGTCAAGCTTAAAAATGAGAAGTCGTTTAGCATAAATCAAATATTATCAAAATACTATATTTTGAGGTTTTATTTATATCATCTCCGTACCCCATATGGATTTTATCAACTGATTGGTGGGACCTAAGACTTCATTAAATATGCAATTGACTTTATTAGATAATCCAACAAGTATACTCGAAAACCAGTGAATCTTATCATGGATTGCACTATATCCAATAAAAGACAAATTCTCTTTCCGGACACATCATTAAACCTTGGTAATTCAGGAGATGCTCACTGAGACGAAATCTAATTTTTCATAGATAATCTGTTGTTAACATTTTCACCTTTAAAGGTTAATATTATACTACCTTCATAATCTTATAGACTTTTTTTCAACTTCACTGAATAGTAGTTTGAACATTTCAAATAATTCATATTGGTATTTCATTTGGCAAATACACATATATATATATATATATATATATATTATATTTAATGAAATAAATAAAGTTTACTTAAATTTAGGATTAACCATATACATCAAACTGCAGTTCACATAAGAACTCATATTACTATATCCATTTTCATCAAAATAAGATTTAATCAAATTTCATTGAGATAATTCTCACAAGTTTCAAATGATTCAAAATCATATTCTTCAAGAAAATCAACATTGTGAAACTAGAATAGTATTTTCTATTATTGTATGACATAGTCTATAACTCCAAATATTAGGTTTGATTAGTATGATTATCTATTTTTATTTATGACCATAAACAACGATATAACCTTTACGTAGTTACTTTAGGCAACTATGATCACCATATTGTAAGTATTCAATGGGGTGTAATTCCTCACTATGAAAGACTCTATTTGTCATTTTATACTACATTAATATACCATAACCATCTTATGATCAAATGACTATTTTGTTTGAAATAAGTTTACAAACAAAAGTACACTTTTTCTTATAATGTGTTTTTCCCCATTGGCATCTCAGGAGAATTAATAATTACAATTGTGGCTGCAACAATTGCTACGAAAACAAAATTGTAATTTAACTTCTCCTATTCTTATTCCACTATTTATCTTAAGAGTATGCAACATATTGCACATATATACACTACTGTTGATAATTAATACCCTTTTTGTGCAATAAATAGAATTTAAAGACATTACACCAATAAATTTTAGTAATGCCTTTACCTTGTTTCTTGTAATTAGATAAACCGTATCTTGTGGTTGTACTAAGTTACTTATACATTTTTTGAGATATTTAAGGATTCATGATAATATCATGCTTACGATGTCTTTGTAGTTCAGAATTCATGGATACGAATAAACTTAGTACAAATACTAAGTTCGTATTACTCTAGATGTGCATCATATGCATTACATTCATCCTCAAGAGATACTATAGTCAAGAGATTATTGATCCTATCAATGAGTTTCATGTGCATAAGAAAGAATCTCAAGTTAAAGACACAATACATGAGATTGTACCAACAAACTTATTTTATTCGAGAAGTGATTTAACAGAAATATCAAGAAATCTAATAGTATGAAGGAACGAGGAATAACGCTATTTGAACACTATTATATATCTAACAAAGATACTGATTTTACCTAAGAGATATATAATAAGAAACGGAAAAACATGAATAGTCGTTTCTCACGCATAAATAAATCGAAAATGAAAAACTTTAAAAAATGAATGATCCCCCTAGTAATTAAGTCGTTTCTCACGCATAATTAAAGTGTGGTACATTAGCTATTTTTTCAAATAAATAAGAGACTCGAAACTATCTAGCCGCTAGTAATCTATTTGTCTCTAATTTGTTTTGTTGAGTTAATCAATCCTATAATAGAATATTATCAATCTCACATCCTCTGGTAGTCCAGACTAAAAACGTGAAATCAGTGATTAATACCTATAATAGAAAATATATATTTTTATTATTTAGTTGGTATTTTCCACACTCCAATTAAAAAAACACTTGATCCTTTTAATAAAACACCATATGACTATATGACTTATATAAGATATTACCCCTTAAAAAAATTCCCTTGGTTTTTTTTCAATGAGTGTGTAAATATATTATTTTAGTATAAAATTAGTAGACAAACGTGTGTTAGGTAAACTAACAAAATTTATAATAATCAGAAATTTATAGTTAGAAAAAGAATTGGAATCTTTGAATGTGCTAATGTCGGGACCTTTTAAGCATTTTCTTTTAAATTTCTTTTTTTTACCAAGTCCTTTTGAGGATGTTAATGGTAACTTCAATTACGTGGCAAACTCTTGTTATCATAGCACTAGATCTACAAGCTTAATAATATTTTGGTCGGACCTTCTTTTGAAATGCTAGTCCAGCCACTATTTTAGCTAGATTTGATGAAATGATTATATATACAAGTAATAAGATATTAGTTATGTTTATATCAATATTTATTATAAATTACAGTAATTTACTTTATTTTACTATAATATAATAATTGTATATCTACATCTATATGAAAGAAGAGAAACATAATAAAAGAATAAAAAAAGAAGACCGAAGAGAGAAGAGGAAAAGTTTATTAATCATTTGAATATATTTTCTTCAAATAACTATTACAATCTATATGTCCTCTAGCGGAAATCACCATTTCCTAACTTGCGATCTCCTAGAACTATTCCAAAGTCATTACATTGTCATAACCCATTTCAAGAACCTTGCCCTCAACGTTTTTTTTCCATTGAAAAGTCATTTGTTACACTAAAATTTGATCATATAAAAGAATCAAAGTGTGGAAAAATGGTTGTGTGAATAATTAATCCCCTTGTTTGAAGCACCAAATTTTGATGATTTGAAGCACTATATGATGTCATCCGGATTCCATAATAATATTGTAGTCAAAATTCCTTTTTCTGCGTTTCTCTAGGATTTCCACCATGGATGTTACGTGGGATTCGTAACATGATAAAATCATTTTCTAGTACTCCATTACGTGTACGAAAGAAATATTTCTTGTTTCTACTACTACTAGCATGCTTTTTTCTGGACACATAATCTGCTCTCTTTGACAAAAGACCCTCCCAATATGACATGTGCGGATTTTATTAACAATCTTATTTGAGAAACAATGATGTTTCTAACCACTATCCAAGAGGAAATAGGTTGGGTCATTAGGATCAACAATGAAATGGATTCTACTTCCCATACCTTTCACCAAATCTACTACCAACCAATCTCCAAAGTGAAATTTCATAGGACCTCTTGAGACCCTTGCATCGAGCTTGTACATTTTACATTCACCAGCTATATGACATGGGACTACCACTAGAACAGTAGAATTTACTTTACTTTTCATAGTAGGATTATAATATCCACATCAAGTAGGGATGGTCTTTCCACCATGAACATATGTACTAAGGAATTCTCGACCTTCCATAGGAATCTTGCTCGTAGGTACTTTACCATTTCATTTTCTTCCCGAATCTTATAGTATATGATATGACATTCAAGGTTTTTGCAAATATCCTTAGCATTATCTTTATGGTATAGGTAGGAGGGAGATCCATCAATTGGAGCCACATGGTGGACATCAAAATATCAATTTCTTCTATACTTTGTGGATTCTTATGGATACTTATTCAGATTCTATAGTTCTTAACCATTTGTTATTATCTAGACTAGTCATAGTCTCTTCATAGGATTTTAGGATCACCACTTGATGTGGTTATCATCTATAGGATTTTCCTCATCAGAGTTTCACTATTATTACAATTGATTTTGGTGTATAATAATATCTATGTAACCTTTAAAAGGCTTGTGTACGATAAATTCTTCTATCTCTTGATTTTTGTTAACTTCCGTGAGGTTCATTAATCATCCCTAATACCTCAATGTTTGAGACTTGAACCTAAAATGAAACTATTAACTCATCCAAGAAAGAAAGATGGACGTGCATCTGATGCTCTTCAGCTTGTATACATAACTCTGAAATTTTTATTCTAATATGATCTATTTATACATTACGAATTTCTACACTATGGAATTTTAATCTGGAAAGGTTGTATGCCTGACCAAAAGCTCATTAAATAAGAATTGTGTAGAAATATAATCATGTCATTTTTTCTTTAGGTATCCAACAAATCTAAATCTGATATATTTCAAGTCAAGCTTAACTATCAGAAGTAGTTTAGCATAAATAAAAAAAATTCAAAATACTATATCTTTATGTTTGATTTATTTTATCTCCATACTCCATATGGATTCTATAACCTGATTAGTTGGACCAAAGGGTTCATTAAGTATGCAATTGACTTTATAACATTATCCAACGAGTAAATTTGAAAACCAGTGTATCTTATCATGGATTGCACTATATCCAATAAAAGGAAATTTCTCTTTCCGGACACACCATTAAACCTTTGTAATTCAGGAGATGTTCACTGAGACGAAATCTAATTTTTTCATAGAAAATCTATTGTATACATTTTCACCTCTAAAGATTAATATCAAACTACCTTCATAATCTTATAGACTTTCTTTTAACTTCACTGAATAGTAGTTTTAACATTACAAATAATTCATATTGGTGTTTCATTTGGGAAACACATATATATCTAATATATATTTATTGAAGGAAAAGAAGTAAGAATATTTATATTTGGTTAAATTCTGGATTAGCCACATACATCAAAATGTAGTTGACATAAAAACTCATTAGTACTATCTCCATTTTCTTCAAAATGAGATTTAATCATATTTCATTAAGATAAGTCTCACAAGTTTCATATAATTCAAAATCATATTCTTCAAGAAAATCCTCCTTTTGAAACTAGTGAACTATTTTCTCATGTTTTACGACTTACTCTATAAATCTAAATATTATGTTTTGATTAGTATGATTATCTATTTTGATTTATTACCAGAAACAATGATATCACCATACTATAAGTATCCAATGGGGTCTAATTCCTCACTATGAAAGACTCCATTTGTCATTTTATACTACATTAATACACCATAACCATCTTATGATTAAATTACTGTTTTGTTCGAAAATAAGTTTACAAACAAAAATACAGTTTATCTTAAAATATGTTTTCCCCATAGGCAGCTCAGGATAATTAATTATTACAATTGTGGTTGCAACAATTGCTCTGAAAGCAAAATCGTAATTTAACTTCTCCTATTCTTATTCCTCTATTTATCTTTAGAGTATGCAACATATTGCACGTATCTACAATATTGCAGATAATTATCACCCCTTTTGTGTAATAAATAGAAGTTAAAGAAAATACAAAAATAATTTCCATTAATGTCTTTACCTTGTTTCTTGGATTAGATAAACGGTATCTTATGGTTGTACTAAGTTACTTATACATTTTTTGGAGATATTTAAGGATTCCTGATAATATCATGCTTAGATGTCATTGTAGTTCAAAACTCATAGATACAAATACACTTGAAGCCAATTCGAATAACTCTAGATGTGCATCATATGCATTCTATTCATCCTCAAGAGATACTATAGTGATGTCTCCTCATTTGTGATAGATTTATATTAGGATGAGACATCATTTTTAGTGATTTAGAAGTCATAATAGTAGATTTTCGTGAGAAATAGTGCACTATCCTATTTTGAGTCTTGAGTTAGTAGAATAATATTTTTAGAGCATATTGAGTTTAATTGTTTATTTTAGTGTGAAGATTTAAAGATTATTATGAGATTAATTAGAGTCCAAGTCAAAGACTACAACTTATGGAAAGAGATTAGCATGGTAGTTGGAGATAAGAAAACAAAAGCTAAAAAGATGGAAAGAGAAAAGCTGCCTAAATCTGAATTCTACAGCACACGCCTAAAGAAGTGGTGATTACTCATACAAGGAAGCCGATTTTGGTAATTTCCTCTCATAAGGACATAGATAATTCTGTGAGGATTCTTTTGGTATCTTATGGAGCAAAAACCGACCAATAACGAAGAAGATATGCTAAAAACGGTCCAACAGTGTTTATCTTTATTTCTATACGAATTTGAGTTGGGCTAGGAGTCCAATCTCTTCCTCAAAAAAACGAATTAGGTCTTCTAAACACCTATAAATACACCCTTATATCACTTGTAAATCATCCTTGCCTCATAGTAATTAGTTTTTAGGATTTTATTATTCTAGTTTTTTATAGAGCGCAAGACGATGTCTTTTGTAATTTCTTTTAGTTTATTTCCATCAGGTATGAACTAAACCTCCCATAGCTTGGGTTTTGCATCATGTATAAACTATGAATTCTAATTCTTCTATCTAAGTTTCTTTGGGAATTATATATTTTAATTTGATATTAGCTACTTACCTTTATATTTGATTATGTGTTTTGATTTAATGTATGTTTTCCTTGCTAGTGCACGAGTATAGGATTACCTTAATAGTATTTAGATGATCACCTTAGCTGGGTGTTTAACTATTGAACCACCACATAACATCTAGTGTCCATATTAGTTCTGACAAAACATGATTCTAACTAGATAGTCATTAGGGTTTGTTTTAATCACCATATCACCAATTGATTGTTGCATTTGCTTAGGGCCTTGGTAGCGCTTGATAACCCTATTTGAAACCATGTCTTGGTTGTGCCGTAGCCCCCTTAGTCGCTCTCAAGGTCTAAGGTATGGGAATTTAGAATCCTAACTAAGTATACCAAGAGCTAATATTCTCCCTTATAAACTAGATCTATAGATAGAATTAGAAGGATTAGTGCATACTAGCAAAACCTAAGCTATACCTCTCATCTCATATTTTTAGTATTTTATTTTATTGTCTTTTATTTTCTTAGTTTAATTAGTTTTAATTCTCAATCTCGAAATTCTATTTGCTTTTATTTTCTGTCTTTAATTATCTACTCTTACTTGTTATTGCTACTCACGTATATAACACTCTTAATTTCTGTTTTTCGAGTATTTTTCGAGTCGTGGGGACACGGCTCATTTTTGAGTTGGGCGTGTGGGGATTCGTTGTCTCTCATCTCCATTTTTATGTTTTTAGGTAGAAATTAAAATTTTTGATACATGGGAATTAGATGTAGAGTGTGTTTAATAGCTTGAAAGCATGAGCTCGGTAAATTAATGATAGTAAGTAATATGTTTATGAGCTATTTTATTTGTATGCGTTGAGTATTCGCAGGAAAACACACGTTGATAGTAGAGAAAAGATTAGTGAGCAATGCGATAGAAAGTATGTTCGATCTCAGGGAACATTGAGAAGTATTTTTTTACCGCCTGAAAAATAATGTTATGTGGATTGGGTACATATGTGTGTACATAATATACAGATCCACTACATACACTTACATAAAAATTAAAAAAATTGATGACTTCTTACCATAAAAATAAATTTTTTGAACCTACAACCAATCTCCAAAGTGAATCGTAAGACCTCTTGAGCACCTTGCATCGAGCTTGTACATTTTACAATCACCAGGTGTTCACATAGGACTACCACTAAAATAGCAGAATTTACTTAACTTTTCATAATAGTATTATAATATCCACATCAAAGAAGGATTGTATTTTCACCATGAACATAGGTACTAAGCGATTCTCGATCTTCCATAGAACTCTAGCTCTTAGGTACTTTACCATTTGATCTGCTTCCTGAATCTCATAGAATAGGATATGACATTCGAGGTTTTTGAAAATATCATTTGCATTATCTGGTGTGATAAAAATAGGAGGAAGATCAATAAATTGGAGCCACATAGTGGCAATAGAAAAATCAACATCTTCTATTATTTGTGGATTCTTATGGATACTAATTCAGATTTTATGGTTCTTAATAATTTGTCACTATCTAGACTAGCCATAGCCTCTTTATAGGGGATTAGGATCATCACTTTATATGGTTATCATCTATATGATTTTTCACATCAAAGTTTCTCAATTATTACAATTGATTTTAGTGTATGATAATATCTATGTAACATTTAGGAGGCTTGTGTGCGATAAATTCTTCTATCTCTTGATTTTTGTTAACTTCCTTGAAGTTCATTAATCATCCCTAATACCTCAACGTTTGAGACTTGAACCTTAAATAAAACTATTAACTCATCCAGGAAAGAAAGATTGACTGGCCTCTAAAGCTCTTCAGCTTGTATAAATAACTCTGAAATGTTTATTTCATTATGATCAATTTATAAATTATGAATTTCTTCACTATGGAATTTAAGTCTGGAAAGGGTTTAAGCCTTACCAAAAACTCATTATGTTTAGAATTGTGTAGAAATATAATCATGTCATTTTTATTTCGGTATCCAACAAATATATATTTGAAATATCTCAAGTCAAGCTTAACAATGAGAAGTTGTTTAGCATAAATCAAACATTTTCAAAATACTATATTTTGAGGTTTTATTTATATCATATCCATACCCCATATGGATTTTATTAACTGATTGGTAGGACCTAAAAGTTCATTAAGTATGCAGTTGACTTTATTATGTAATCCATAGAGTATACTCGAAAACCAGTGAATCTTATCATGGATTGCACTATATCCAATTAAAGGCAATTTCTCTTTCCAGACAAACCATTAAACCTTGGTAATTCAAGAGATGCACACTTAGACGAAATATAATTTTTTTCATAGATAATCTATTCTTAACATTTTCACCTCTAATGGTTAATATCATACTACCTTCATAATCTTATAGACTTTTTTTAACTTCACTGAATAGTAGTTTGAACATTTCAAATAATTCATATTGGTGTTTCGTTTGGCAAACACATATATATATCTAATATATATTTAATGAAAGAAATAAAGCTTAGTTAAATTTTTGATTAACCACATAGATCAAACTGTAAATGACATAAGAACTCATATTACTATCTCCATTTTCATCAAAATGAGATTTAATCATATTTCATTGAGATAATTCTCACAAGTTTCATATGATTCAAAATCATATTCTTTAAGAAAATCTACACTAGAATTGTATTTTCTATTATTGTATGACATAGTCTATAACTCCAAATATTAGGTTTGATTAGTATGATTATCTATTATTATTTATGAACAGAAACAACGATATCACCTTTACGTAGTTACTTTAGGCAACTATTATCACCATATTGTAAGTATCCAATGGGGTGTAATTCCTCACTACGAAAGACTCTATTTGTCATTTTATACTACATTAATAAACCATAAACATCTTATGATCAAATGATTATTTTGTTTGAAAATAAGTTTACAAACAAAAGTAAATTTTTTCTTATAATGTCTTTTTCCCCATAGGCATCTCAGGAGAATTAATTATTGCAATTGTGGTTGCAATAATTGCTACAAAACCAAAATTATAATTTAACTTCTCCTATTATCATTCCACTATTTATCTTAAGATTATGCAACATATTGCACATATATACAATACTGTTGATATTTAATACCCCATTTGTGCAATAAATAGAAGTTAAAGACATTACACCAATAAATTTTAGTAATGTATTTACCTTGTTTCTTGTAATTAGATAAAACGTATCTTGTGGTTGTACTAAGTTACTTATACATTTTTGGAGATATTTAGAGATTCATGATAATATCATGCCTACGATGTCTTTGTAGTTCAAAACTCATGGATACGAATACACTTAGTACCAATACTAAGTTCGTATTACTCTAGATGTGCATCATATGCATTACATTCATCCTCAAGATATACTATAGTCAAGAGATTATTGATCGTATCAATGAGTTTCATGTGCATAAGAAAGAATCTCAAGTTAAAGACACAATACATGAGATTGTACCAACAAACTTGTTTAATTCGAGAAGTGATTAAACAGAAATATCAAGAAACCTTATAGTATGAAGAAACGAGGAATAACGCTATTTGAACACTATTATATATCTAACAAAGATAATGATTTTACCTAAGAGATATATAATTAGAAACTGAAAAACATGAATAGTCGTTTCTCACGCATAAATAAATTGAAAATGAAAAACTTTAAAAAATGAATGTTCCCCTAGTAATCAAGTCGTTTCTCAAGCATAATTAAAGAGTGGTACATTAACTATTTTTCAATTAAAATAAGAGACTCGAAACTATCTAGCCCCTAGTAATCTAGTTGTCTCTAATTAGTTTTGTTGAGTTAATTCATCCTATAATAGAATATTATCAATCTCACATCCTCTGGTAGTCAAGACTAAAAACGTGAAATCGATGATTAATACCTATTATAGAAAATATATATTTTTATAATATAGTTGGTATTTTCCACAATCCAATTAAAAAAACTCTTGATCCTTTTAATAAAACACCATAAGACTATATGACTTATATAAGATATTAACCCTTAAAAAAATTCCCTTGGATTTTTTTCAATGAGTGTGTAAATATATTATTTGAGTATAAAATTAGTAGACAAATGTGTGTAAGGTAAACTAAAAAAATTTATAATAGTTAGGAACTTATAGTGAGAAAAAGAATTGGAATATTTGAATGTGTGTTTTCTAATGTCGGGACCTTTTAAACATTTTCTTTTAAATTTCTCTTATTTACCAAGTCCATTTGAGGATGTTAATGGTAACTTCAATCACGTGGCAAACTCTTGTTATCATATCACTAGATCTACAAGCTTAACATATTTTGGGCAGACCTTCTTTTGAAATGCTAGTGCAGCCACTATTTTAGCTAGTATAGATGAAATGATTATATATACAAGTAATAAGATATCAGTTATGTTTATATTAATATTTATTATAAATTACAGTAATTAAATTTATTTTACTATAATATAATAATTGTATATCTACATCTATATGAAAGAAGAGAAACATAATAAAAGAATAAAAAAAGAAGACCGAAGAGAGAAGATGAAAATTTCATTAATCATTTAAATATATTTTCTTCAAATAAGTATTACAATATATATGTCCTCTAGCGGAAATCACCATTCCATTATCGCCTAACTTACGATCTCCTAGAACTATTCCAAAGTCATTACATTATCATAACCCATTTCAAGAACCTTGCCCTCAAGGTTTGGCTGAGTAAAATCTTCTGGACGGTTTTTTTTCCATTGAAAAGTCATTTGTTGCACTAAAATTTGATCATATAAAAGAATAAAGTGTGGAAAAATGGTTGTGTGAATAATTAATCCACTTGTTTGAAGAACCGAATTTTGATGATTTGAAGCACTATATGATGTCATCCGGATTCCATAATAATATTTTAGTCAAAATTCCTCTTTCTGGGTTTCTCTAGGATTTCCACCATGGATGCTACGTGGGATTCGTAACATGATAAAATCATTTTCTAGTACTCCACTACTTGTACGAAGGAAATATTTATTGTTTCTACTGCTACTAGCATGATGTTTCTAACCAATATCCAAGAAGAAATAGGATGGGTCATTAGGATCAACAATGACATGGATTTTACTTCCCATACCTTTCACCAAATCTACTACCAACCAATCTCCAAAGTGAAATTTCATAGGACCTCTTGAGAACCTTGCATCAAGCTTGTACATTTTACATTCACCAGTTGTATGACATGGGACTACCACCTAAACAGTAGAATTTACTTATCTTTTCATAATAGGATTATAATCTCCACATCAAGAGGGATGGTCTTTCCACCATGAACATATGTACTAAGAAAATCTCGACCTTCCATAGGAATCTAGCTCTTAGGTACTTTACCATTTCAGTTTCTTCCCGAATCTCATAGTATATGATATGACATTAAAGGTTTTTGCAAATATCCCTAGCATTATCTGGTGTGATATAGGTAGGAGGGAGATCCATCAATTGGAGCCACATGGTGGCCATTGAAAGATCAACTTCTTCTATACTTTGTGGATTTTTTATGGATACTAATTCATATTCTATAGTTGTTAACCATTTGTTATTATCTAAACTAGTAAATAGAAGTTAATGAAAATACAAAAATAACTTCCATTAATGACTTTACCTTGTTTCTTGTATTAGATAAACGGTACCTTATGGTTATACTAAGTTACTTATACATTTTTTGGAGATATTTAAGGATTCCTCATAACATCATGCTAAGATGTCTTTGTAGTTCAAAATTCATGTATACGAATATACTTAGTACCAATTCGTCTTACTATAGACGTGCATCATATGCTTTCTATTCATCCTCAAGAGATACCATAGTCTAGAGATTATTGATCCTATCAATGAGTTTCATGTGCATAAGAAAGAATTTCACTTTGCAGACACAATACATGAGATTGAAACGACCAACTTGTTTTATTTGAGAAGTGATTTGACAGAAATATCAAGAAATCTAATAGTATGAAGGAACGAGGAATGACGCACTTAGAACACTATTATAGATCTAACAAAGATATGGACTTTACCTAAGAGATATATAATAAGAAACTGTAAAACATGAATAATCCCCATGGTAGTTAGGTTGTTTCTCATTCATAAATAAAGTGAAAATGAAAAACTTTAAAAAATAAATAACCCCCTATTAATGAAATCGTTTCTCATGCATAATTAAAGTGTGGTAGATTACCTATTTTATCAAATAAAATAAGAGACTTAAAATCTATTTAGCCCCTAATAATCTAGTCTTTTCTAATTAGTTTTGTTGAGTTCATCCATCCTATAATAGAATATTATCAATCTCACATCCTCTCGTAGTCTAGACTTTAAACGTGAAATCAATGATTTACATCTACTATCAAACAATATAGATTTTTTAAATTTGTACTTGAACTACAAGTCCACCTATTAGTCAGATCAAAACATGTAAACTTAACAAATTAGAAACTCTACTTGCGATGGCAAATCTCACGAATCATTTTATGTATCGTCTTAATAAACTCAGTAATTCTTATTTTTCAAGTGGGAATAACTGTAATATTCAAAATCTTAATGTTGGATTATTTAAATCCTATAGAATTTATACTAGTATTCTTGCAAATAAAAATAAAAATACAACAATTATCAAATATATGAAAATAAATAAATATTTTATTTTATATTCATCAAACGTTTTAATGATCTAAATCTTGATGGCAACTGTTACATTCATATGAAATAGTATGCATATGATCAGTAAAGCTTATCATCAAATACCATTCAATTTCCAATTTTTTCAATATCAATCAAAATAAAAGAACCAATGAAGCAGCTCCTGAACGTGATAATATATACGCATGTATATTTTAAACTCATTCGTCAAATAAAAAAAAGATTTTTTTCAATAACTGCCGCACCAAAAAAGTATCGTAGAACTCTTTTGCCTACGAATAACTCTTTTGCCTACGAATAACAACAAATACAAACTACTGTATTTTTCAAATTATTACTCACTTACAATGAATCAATAACAGTAAATAACTTTTTTAACCTTCTTTCGAACAAAAACCAACAAAAAAAATCTAATTCTTTTTTTTGTGATAATCTATAGAAATATGAATATAGAAATTTACAATATCCATCTCATATAAAATCCAATAATAAAATGAAATAATTTATTGAACAAACCCTAAAACAATATTCATACATTGTCATATAATATTCTTGTTTTAAATCATGGCTCTGATATTACTTGAAGGATAAAAATTACGATTGTATCAATATATAAGCAGCGAAAACAATTAATTACAATCCTAAAGCCAATCTACTGCTATAAAAAACATAATATTTATTTGGTATGTTTTTGGATCCGTATGATAATCAGATATATAAACTAGATTCTAAAACTTGAAGCCTCCACTATTTGCAGTTCTTGATTTACTTTCAGATCGATGATTCTGACGTAGAGACTTGGATACTTTTTGCGTTATATGACTTTTTGTTTCAAGAGAAAAGGGAAAAAGTTTTTGTCGTTGAATATTATACATATAATAACTTTAGAAAGAATGATTAGTCATCAACGTATATTGGAAATTGATTATTCTAATAATCTGGTTCATTATCCACTTGTAAAGTGGACTTGTACCTTTTACATTATACATATGATTTGGACTACCCCAACGAGTAGTGATACATTTTTCATTATTGGAGGTATGTGGTTCGCTCCACAAACCTGCCAATTACTAATCGAGAACGTGAACTAAACTCTTTCTATCTTTACACTCCGATCATCCTTTGACAAGAATTTGATACAATCGGTATAATCTTATTACATCAAGCTCAAACTCTTTATCTAGATTTGATATTTGTATCTTCCTTAGGAGCATATATACTAAGCTATGTCCGATATCCTTACGGCTAGCATTATGACACGCTAGTAGTCTAGTATCTAAACACAACAAACACATAGACAACTATAGTGATGATCTCAGGTCAAATAATTATACACAACAAATAGTTTGTAGAGATTAACCCAGTTCAAGGTAATGAACTATTAGGAATCTCAAATTTTATTTGGTTCGATAATCACATTTCTAGGTGCATTATCTATGCATCTAACTCAGTAAACGAGAAATACAAATATTTATCCAGTAAATACTCGTTAACTACATATTAATCTTACCATATCATCGAGGTCCAAGCTCGATGATCCTACGACTAAGAACAGGTTTAGATTAAATCCTATGAGCTAGATTTTCATTATCATAACACCTCATGATTTATATTTCATAACTTAATCAAAGATATACCTTCTTATTATGTAGATGAATTCATTGATAATAAAACTGTGTCATTGATTCAAGAAAATAATTCCTTTGATCAATATTGTAGCGATAACTATTATCGTGCACAATAAACACTAATGTACAATTCATTACAAGACAATCGAAGCTAGGGGATAATTCCAACAATTATTATTACTAGATAAGGCCAGATTACAACGAGAACCTAAGCCTGCTAGAATAAGAACCGAAGCTAAGAACCGAAGCTGAAGTTATAGCGAAGGCCAAACGGGAGATACCTTGAAAGAGGAGCTTGTAGACAAGCCTTTCTCAAGATAAAATTAATTAAAAAATTACACTACACTAACCTATTAAATAACGTAACATATATTTTATCACTGAAACAACAAAATATCATACAAATAACTTAATATTATATAAACAACAATATAAAAAAGATTACTAGTACGATAATTTTAAGAAGTTGACGTGGGCCAACTGAAGATTTTATAAATTCAATGGAACCATAAAGTGTAAGTAAACAATTTTGTATAGGTTCACATTTTATTTTGGAAAACCTTGGGGGAACACCAAAACTATTTTTGTAAAGAATTATTCAAGTGTTGATAACTTCACATCATTAAAAAAGGATAAAATTTCTTTCATTTTGAATGTATTTTTTGTGTGTAGTTAAAAATAGAAAAAATTAGTTAGAACATAACAAGTCTATTATGTGAGTTGATGAAATGTACTATTCGCCACTCTTTGCAAAGTTATGGAATTTTGTATTTGTATCACATAGTAGAAAGTGAAAAAGCAACATATCTATTTATTTATTTATTAAAAAATATATAAATATACTTACAATAAATTTCCTAGCAGTTGACTGAACAACTTGAGAGAAGTAAGATCTTAAAAGTTTGGTGCAAATGCTACTATGATAACTAATAAGGAAGAAAATGGATAATCATTAATTAGAAACAAAACTCACAAATAATATCAAACAAATATTAACTCTTAAATGCTTTTATTAAATTAAAAATAAGTTATTTACACACCCAGAATTAAGAAACATTAGATAACAAACTGAAAAAATCTGAAAAAAAAAAATCCTTAAACAAATTACAAACTTCCCAAAATTTTCATCAATAAAGAGACTTGACATATTTAAACTTTGCCTCTACTCAATTTTATTAAATCCGTTTCTACTCCTACTCCTCCTTCAATCTCTTATTATTCCTTCTTTTTCACCTCCATTGCTCACAATAACTAGAGTAGCACCCGAAACAACTACAGTTGAAACAAGGTGCATGATACCTGCATTCAAATAATATTCGCAAATTCAGTAACTAAAAAATTGTTCTTGTGGATAATTAGGAAAATTGGTAGAAAATTTGTGAACCTTTGGAGGAATACATTAGTTTATTAGAACGAGTATTCACATTATCGAGAAAGAATGTCAAAGGGATATCCACTGACCTTTCATAAAATAATACATAAAACTTCTATTGTGAAATACTAAACAAAATATATATGGTAAGGGAGGTTTATATAGCAATGTGATTTAATATTAATATATCTTAATTGAAAGAAACACCTAAGATTGATCTAGTTTAATCATTCATGTCTTAAATATTTTTCTTAATCATAGGATATATAATCATAAATATATTGATAAATTAACTACCTACATCCACTAGTAATCCAATAACGTCACATGTAAATTGAATGTAAGTTACTTGATTAGTAATTAACTATTTAAATTATGCAAAATGATAATTTTATTGATATAAGAAGACACAAGTAACTAAATTTGAAAAAGATATGGATATCCAAACAATTAAATAGACCTTTATTACACGAAAGGTTTATAAAAAGAAGATGATTTTAACTTTCCTATTTGTAAAACAGCATTCTTTCTAAGAAATACATATTTGACTATTACTTTTAAAGATTATTTTACATAAAAGATATAAAGGGTCCCTTTAATTAAATTTTGTATAAGATTCCACAAAGAAAAAAATACTATTTTACATGGTCAATTAATGACAAATCCTAAACTTAAGACATATAAAAATGTGACTTAAAAATGTTAAATAACAAAAATAAATAGAAGAGATAAAACTTACCTCTGCATAGGATGTTAATCTTTGTTGAAATGACATGGTCAACAATCTTTCTCTATAAATGTAACATAAAAAAAATTAATTATATATTAAATTTTGATTACAAATTTATTGCAATTATGAAAAAGCTAATGAAGCTTTAATTAATTAGAAAAAAATCAATGAATTTTTTAAAAAATAGTCAACAAATCATAATTATGTATAGATAAATAATTTTTAAATATAATATCTTTATTTCTTTATCCCTAATATGTACTTAGAATAATATTATAAATCAAATTGTATTTCTTCTTACATAAAAATTAATTAATTTTTTAAAATAAATAGATAAAAGCTATATATTTATATAAAAAACCTATTAAAACAGAACAGATTACCTTTACTAGAATGTTAACCGCCAATTGCTTTGGTTTTTATTTGGTTTTATTTTTTTACTCTATCCATCAAAGATCTAATGATCGATAATGATGTGGATATAGTCCCATCAAAGATCTAATGATCGATAATGATGTGGATATACTCCCATCAAAGATTTATGGTTATCAGTTTTAAAAATATTATAATAGATGCAGATCTCTTCTTTACTAGAGAAACTCGTGTAATAAGGTTGAAACAAATGACGATCCATTATAGTTTTTTACAAAAGAATATGTATTTTTTTCACCTGAAAAATAAAGTTATATGGATTGGGTACATATTTGTGTACATAATATATAGATCCACTACATACACTTACAGATCTATACCCATATAGATCCATACATCCTAAATAGACCAAAATACAATAAAAAATAAGAGATCTTATGACTCCTTACCATAAAAATAAATTTTTTGAACCTTCAAACTTTGAACTCCACCATACATGTATTTCTTATTTTGTATTATATACTATAAAATGTGCTTTATAAAATATGAAGACAATAAAGAGAGAGAATATAAAGATAGAGAAGAAAGAAAAAGTAAGAGAGAAGAATAAATAGATGGAAGAAACAAAAAAAAAGAGAATAAGAACACATGTATATATATACTTGAAGATAGAAAAGAGTCTGTGGAAATAAATAAAATGAGAATGCAATTATATTAAAAAAGGTAAGTCTTTCATTAAATATTGGATAGGACCAGTGGATATAATAACAAGGGGTAAGACTTCCATCCAATATTGGATGGTCCAACATTCATATCGAAGCCATTGATTCTTTTAACAAAACACATGTCACTAGATTAATATGTTAGTTAATTTTGAACGTTTAAAACATGGGGTATGTGTATTAATATAATTGGTGTAGGATCATCCAATATTGGATGAAAGAATTTTCTTAATAACAAGACATCTCTATAGATTAGTTTATGGATTTCTATAAATATAGGCCATGTGTAATAATATAATATTGGTCCATCCAATGTTGGATTGAACATTTTCCTATTAAAAAAAGGAGGTTTAGTTGGTATTTTCCACACTCTAATTAAAAAAACACTTGATCTTTCTAATATAACACCGCAAGAGTATATGACTTATATATGATATATACCCTTACAAAATTTCCCTTGGTTCATTTTTATAATTAGTGTGTAAATATATTCTATTAGTGGACAAATGTATGTTAGGTAAACTAACAAAATTTATAATAATTAGGCTATTTAGTGAGAAAAAAATTAGAATCTTTGAATATATGTTTTCTAATTTCGGGACCTTTTAAAAAAATTCTTTTCAATTTATTTTATTTACCAAGTCCTTTTGGGGATGGTAATGGTTACTTCAATCACGGAGCAACCTCTAGTTATCATATCACTAGATCTACAACCTTAATATATTTTGGTAAAACCTTCTTTAAAAATGCTGGATTTTAGCTAGTTTTGATGAAATAATTTATATAAAAGTAATAATATATTATTATGTTTATAATAATATTAATATTAATATTAATTATAAATCATAATAATTAAACTTATTTTGCTGTAATATTATAATTGTATATCTACATGTATATAACTGAATGAAAGAAGAGATACAAAATAAAAGAATAAAAAGAAGAAGACCGAAGAGAGAAGATGAAAACTTCATTTATCATTTGAATATATTTTCTTCAAATAACTATTACAATATATATTTCCTTTAACGGTAATAAACCGTTCTACTATTTTAATTTCAAATAACAAGCACCGTTATATTCCCGCCTAAATCACGATTTTCTAAAACTATTCCAAAGTCATTACATTGTCATACCCTATTTCAAGAACCTAGCCTCAAGGTTTGACTTATTAAAATCTTCTGGACGATTTTTTTTCCATTGAAAAGTCATTTGTTGCACTAAAATTTGATCATATAAAAGAATAAAATGTGGAAATATTGGCGTGTGAATGAGTAACCCACTTATTTGAAGCACCAAATATTGATTGATTTGAAGCACTAAGATGATGTCATCCGGATGCAATAATAATATTGAAGTCAATATTCCTGTTTCTCGGTTTCTCAAGGATTTCCACCATTGATGCTAGGTGGGGTTTGTAACATAATAAAATAATTTTCTAGTACTCCATTACATGTACGAAGGAAATATTCATTGCTCCTACTACTACTAGCATGCTTTTTTCCGGACATATAATATGCTCTCTTTGACGAAGGACCCTCCTAAATATGACATGTGCATAATTTATCAACACTCTTATATGAGAAACGATGATGTTTCTTTCCACTATCCAAGAAGAAATGGGATGGATATATAGGATCAACAATGGAATGGATTCTACTACCCATACCTTTCACCAGATCTACTACCAACCAATCTTCAAAGTGAATCGTAAGACCTCTTGAGCACCTTGCATCGAGCTTGTACATATTACATTCACCAGCTGTTGACATAGGACTACCACCAAAATAGTAGAATTTTCTCAACTTTTCATAATAGGATTATAATATCCACATCAAAGAAGGATTTTATTTTCACCATGAACATAGGTACTTAGCGATTCTCTACTTTCCATAGAACTCTAGCTCTTAGGTACTTTACCACTTCATTTTCTTCCTGAATCTCATAGAATAGGATATGACATTCGAGGTTTTTGCAAATATCATTAGCATTATCTGGTGTGATAAAGGTAGGAGGGATATCAATAAATTGGAGCCACATAGTGGAAATAGAAAAATAAACATCTTCTATACTTTGTGGATTCTTATGGATACTAATTCAGATTGTATGGTTCTTAAACATTGTCACTATCTAGACTAGTCATAGCCTCTTTATAGCGGTTTAGGATCATCACTTGATATGGTTATCATCTATATGATTTTCCTCATCAAAGTTTCTCTATTATTACAATTGATTTTAGTGTATGATAATATCTATGTAACCTTTAGGAGGCTTGTGTGCGATAAATTCTTCTATCTCTTGATTTTTGTTAACTTCCTTGAGGTTCATTAATCATCCCTAATACCTCAACGTTTGAGACTTGAATCTTAATTGAAACTATTAAATCATCCAGGAAAGAAAGATGAGCAGGCATCTAGTGCTCTTTAGCTTGTATAAATAATTCTGAAATTTTTATTTCATTATGATCTATTTGTACATTATGAATTTCTTCACTATGGAATTGCGATCTGGAAAGGTTGTAAGCCTTACCAAAAACTCATTATGTTTAGAATTGTGTAGAAATATGATCATGTCATTTTTCTTTCGGTATCCAACAAATATATATTTGAAATATCTCTAGTCAAGCTTAAAAATGAGAAGTCGTTTAGCATAAATCAAACATTATCAAAATACTATATTTTGAGGTTTGATTTATATCATCTCCGTACCCCATATGGATTTTATCGACTGATTTATGGGACCTAAGACTTCATTAAATATGCAGTTGACTTTATTAGATAATCCAGCAAGTATACTCGAAATCCAGTGAATCTTATCATGGATTGCACTATATCCAATAAAAGACAAATTCTCTTTCCGGACACACCATTAAACCTTGGTAATTCAGGAGATGCTCACTGAGACGAAATCTAATTTTTTCATAGATAATCTATTGTTAACATTTTCACCTTTAAAGGTTAATATTATACTACCTTCATAATCTTATAGACTTTTTTTCAACTTTACTAAATAGTAGTTTGAACATTTCAAATAATTCATATTGGTATTTTATTTGGCAAATACACATATATATATTATATTTAATAAAAGAAATAAAGTTTACTTAAATTTAGGATTAACCACATACATCAAACTGCAGTTGACATAAGAACTCATATTACTATATCCATTTTCATCAAAATGAGATTTAATCAAATTTCATTGAGATAATTCTCACAAGTTTCATATGATTCAAAATCATATTCTTCAAGAAAATCTACATTGTGAAACTAGAATAGTATTTTTTATTATTGTATGACATAGTCTACAACTCCAAATATTAGGTTTGATTAGTATGATTATCTATTTTTATTTATGACCAGAAACAACGATATCACCTTTACATAGTTACTTTAGGCAACTATGATCACCATATTGTAAGTATTCAATGGGGGTGTAATTCCTCACTATGAAAGACTCTATTTGTCATTTTATACTACATTAATAAACCATAACCATCTTATGATCAAATGACTATTTTGTTTGAAATAAGTTTACAAACAAAAGTACACTTTTTCTTATAATGTGTTTTTCCCCATTGGCATCTCAGGAGAATTAATTATTACAATTGTGGCTGCAACAATTGCTACGAAAACAAAATTTTAATTTAACTTCTCCTATTCTTATTCCACTATTTATCTTAAGAGTAAGCAACATATTGCACATATACACACTACTGTTGATAATTAATACCCTTTTTGTGCAATAAATAGAATTTAAAGACATTACACCAATAAATTTTAGTAATGCCTTTACCTTGTTTCTTGTAATTAGATAAACCATATCTTGTGGTTGTACTAAGTTACTTATACATTTTTGGAGATATTCAAGGATTCATATAATATCATGCTTACGATGTCTTTGTAGTTCAGAATTCATGGATACGAGTAAACTTAGTACAAATACTAAGTTCGTATTACTCTAGATGTGCATCATGTGCTTTATATTCATCCTCAAGAGATACTATAGTCAAGAGATTATTGATCCTATCAATGAGTTTCATGTGCATAAGAAAGAATCTCAAGTTAAAGACACAATACATGAGATTGTACCAACAAACTTATTTAATTCGAGAAGTGATTTAACAGAAATATCAAGAAATCTAATAGTATGAAGGAACGAGGAATAACGCTATTTGAACACTATTATATATCTAACAAAGATACTGATTTTACCTAAGAGATATATAATAAGAAACGGAAAAACATGAATAGTCGTTTCTCACGCATAAATAAATCGAAAATAAAAAACTTTAAAAAATGAATGATCCCCCTAGTAATCAAGTCGTTTCTCACGCATAATTAAAGTGTGGTACATTAACTATTTTTTCAAATAAATAAGAGACTCGAAACTATCTAGCCCCTAGTAATCTATTTGTCTCTAATTAGTTTTGTTGAGTTAATCAATCCTATAATAGAATATTATCAATCTCACATCCTCTGGTAGTCCAGACTAAAAACGTGAAATCAGTGATCAATACCTATTATAAAAAATATATATTTTTATAATTTAGTTGGTATTTTGCACACTCCAATTAAAAAAACACTTGATCCTTTTAATAAAACACCATAAGACTATATGACTTATATAAGATATTAACCCTTAAAAAAATTCCCTTGGTTTTTTTTCAATGAGTGTGTAAATATATTATTTTAATATAAAATTAGTAGACAAACGTGTGTTAGGTAAACTAACAAAATTTATAATAATTAGAAATTTTTAGTGAGAAAAAGAATTGGAATCTTTGAATGTGCTAATGTCGGGCCCTTTTAAGCATTTTCTTTTAAATTTCTTTTTTTTACCAAGTCCTTTTGAGGATGTTAATGGTAACTTCAATCACGTGGCAAACTCTTGTTATCATAGCACTAGATCTACAAGCTTAATAATATTTTGGTCGGACCTTCTTTTGAAATGCTAGTCCAGCCACTATTTTAGCTAGTTTTGATGAAATGATTATATATACAAGTAATAAGATATTAGTTATGTTTATATCAATATTTATTATAAATTACAGTAATTTAATTTATTTTACTATAATATAATAATTGTATATCTACATCTATATGAAAGAAGAGAAACATAATAAAAGAATAAAAAAAGAAGACCGAAGAGAGAAGATGAAAATTTTATTAATCATTTGAATATATTTTCTTCAAATAACTATTACAATATATATGTCCTCTAGCGGAAATCACCATTTCATTATCGCCTAACTTACGATCTCCTAGAACTATTCCAAAGTCATTACATTGTCATAACCCATTTCAAGAACCTTGCCCTCAACGTTTTTTTCCCATTGAAAAGTCATTTGTTACACTAAAATTTGATCAAATAAAATAATCAAAGTGTGGAAAAATGGTTGTGTGAATAATTAATCCCCTTGTTTGAAGCACCAAATTTTGATGATTTGAAGCACTATATGATGTCATCCGGATTCCATAATAATATTGTAGTCAAAATTCCTTTTTCTGGGTTTCTCTAGGATTTCCACCATGGATGCTACGTGGGATTCGTAACATGATAAAATCATTTTCTAGTACTCCACTACGTGTACGAAAGAAATATTTCTTGTTTCTACTACTACTAGCATGCTTTTTTCTGGACACATAATCTGCTCTCTTTGACAAAAGACCCTCCCAATATGACATGTGCGGATTTTATCAACAATCTTATTTGAGAAACAATGATGTTTCTAACCACTATCAAAGAAGAAATAGGATGGGTCATTAGGATCAACAATGAAATGGATTCTACTTCCCATACCTTTCACCAAATCTACTACCAACCAATCTCCAAAGTGAAATTTCATAGGACCTCTTGAGACCCTTGCATCGAGCTTGTACATTTTACATTCACCGGCTGTATGACATGGGACTACCACCAGAACAGTAGAATTTACTTTACTTTTCATAATAGGATTATAATATCCACATCAAGTAGGGATGGTCTTTCCACCATGAACATATGTACTAAGAAAATCTCAACCTTCCATAGGAATCTAGCTCTTAGGTACTATACCATTTCATTTTCTTCCCGAATCTCATAGTATATGATATGACATTAAAGGTTTTTGCAAATATCCTTAGCATTATCTGCTGTGATATAGGTAGGAGGGAGATCCATCAATTGGAGCCACATGGTGGACATCAAAATATCAGTTTCTTCTAAACTTTGTGGATTCTTATGGATACTAATTCTTATTCTATAGTAAACCATTTGTTATTATCTAGACTAGTAAATAGAAGTTAAAGAAAATACAAAAATAACTTCCATTAATGTCTTTACCTTGTTTCATGGATTAGATAAACGGTACCTTATGGTTATACTAAGTTACTTATACATTTTTTGGAGATATTTAAGGATTCTTGATAACATCATGCTACGATGTCTTTGTAGTTCAAAATTCATGTATACGAATATACTTAGTACCAATTCGTCTTACTCTAGACGTGCATCATATGCTTTCTATTCATCCTCAAGAGATACCATAGTCTAGAGGTTATTGATCCTATCAATGAGTTTCATGTGCATAAGAAAAAAATTCACTTTGCAGACACAATACATGAGATTGAACCGACCAACTTGTTTTATTCGAGAAGTGATTTAACAGAAATATCAATAAATCTAATAGTATGAAGGAACAAGGAATGACGCACTTAGAACACTATTATAGATCTAACAAAGATATGGACTTTACCTAAGAGATATATAAAAAGAAACTGTAAAACATGAATAATCCCCATGGTAGTTGGGTTGTTTCTCATTCATAAATAAAGTGAAAATGAAAAACTTTAAAAAATAAATAACCCCCTAGTAATGCAGTCGTTTCTCACGCATAATTAAAGTGTGGTAGATTACCTATTTTATCAAATAAAATAAGAGACTTAAAACTATTTATCCCCTAATAATCTAGTCTTTTCTAATTAGTTTTGTTGAGTTCATCCATCCTATAATAGAATATTATCAATCTCACATCCTCTGGTAGTCTAGACTTTAAACGTGAAATCAATGATTTATATCTAATATCAAACAATATAGATTTTTTAAATTTGTACTTGAACTACAAGTCCACCTATTAGTCAGATCAAAACATGTAAACTTAACAAATTAGAAACTCTACTTGCGATGGCAAATCTCACGAATCATTTTATGTATCGTCTTAATAAACTCAGTAATTCTTATTTTTCAAGTGGGAATAAATGTAATATTCAAAATCTTAATGTTGGATTATTTAAATCCTATAGAATTTATACTAGTATTCTTGCAAATAAAAATAATAATACAACAATTATCAAATATATGAAAATAAATAAATATTTTATTTTATATTCATCAAACGTTTTAATGATCTAAATCTTGATGGCAACTGTTACATTCATATGAAATAGTATGCATATGATCAGTAAAGCTTATCATCAAATACCATTCAATTTCTAATTTTTTCAATATCAATCAAAATAAAAGAACCAATGAAACAGCTCCTGAACGTGATCATATCACTTTGTTTTTAAAATTACTACTATTCTTTTAATAAGAATAAAAGTGTGATATGTGTCTTACAACATGAATCATATATACGCATATATATTTTAAACACATTCGTCAAATAAAAAAAAAAGTTTTTTTTTCAATAGCTGCCGCACTAAAAAAGTAACAAAGAAACATTTCTCATTTTTTATTTTTAATAGTTGCGCCCAACCAGAAAAAAAGAACATTTTTTTGCACGATACAGTATCGTAGTATCGTAAAACTCTTTTGCCTACGAATAACTCTTTTGCCTATGACAAACTACTGTATTTTTCAAATTATTACTCACTTACAATGAATGAATAACAGTAAATAACTTTTTTAACCTTCTTTCGAACAAAAACCAACAAAAAAATCTAATTCCTTTTTTTTTATGATAATCTATAGAATTATGAATATAGAAATTTACAATATCCACCTCATATAAAATACAATAATAAAATGAAATAATTTATTAAACAAACCCTAAAACAATATTCATACATTGTCATATAATATTCTTGTTTTAAATCATAAATTGCAAAACCATGGCTCTGATACTACTTGAAGGATAAAAATTACGATTGTATCAATATATAAGCAGCGAAAATAATTAATTAAAATCCTAAAGCCAATCTACTGCTATAAAAAACATAATATTATTTGATGTGTTTTTGGATCCGTTTGATAATCAGATATATAAACTAGATTCTAAAATTTGAAGCCTCCACTCTTTGCATTTCTTGATCTCCTTTCAGATCGATGATTCTGACATGGAGACTTGGATACTTTTTGCGTTATATGGCTTTTTGTTTCAAGAGAAAAGGTAAAAAGTTTTTGTCGTTGAATATTATACATATAATAACTTTAGAAAGAATGATTAGTCATCAACGTATATTGGAAATTGATTATTCTAATAATTTGGTTCATTATCCACTTGTAAAGTGGACTTGTACTTTTTACATTATACATATGATTTGGACTACTCCAACGGGTAGTGATACATTTTTCATTATTGGAGGTATGTGGTTCGCTCCACAAACCTGCCAATTACTAATCGAGAACGTGAACTAAACTCTTTTTATCTTTACATCCCGATCATCCTTTGACAAGGATTTGATACAATCGGTATAATCTTATTACATCAAGCTCAAACTCTTTATCTATATTTGATAGTTGTATCTTCCTTAGGAGCATATATACTAAGCTATGTCCGATATCCTTACGGCTAGCATTATGACACACTAGTAGTCTAGTATCTAAATACAACAAACACATAGACAACTATAGTGATGATCTCAGGTTAAATAATTACACACAAAAAATAGGTTGTAGAGATTAACCCAGTTCAAGGTAATGAACTATTAGGAATCTCAAATTTTATTTGGTTCGATAATCACATTTCTAGGTGCATTATCTATGCATCTAACTCAGTAAACGAGAAATACAAATATTTATCCAATAAATACTCGTTAACTACATATTAATCTTACCATATCATCGAGGTCCAAGCTCGATGATACTACGACTAAGAACAGGTTTAGATTAAAATCATAACACCTTATGATTTATATTTCATAACTTAATCAAAGATATACCTTCTTATTATGTAGATGAATTCATTGATAATAAAACTGTGTCATTGATTCAAGAAAACAATTCCTTTGATCAATATTGTGGCGATAACTATTATCGTGCACAATAAACACTAATTACAATTCATTACAAGACAATCGAAGCTAGGGGATAATTCCAACAATTATTATTACTAGATAAGGCCAGATTACAACGAGAACCTAAGCCTGCTAGAATAAGAACCGAAGCTGAAGTTATAGCGAAGGCCAAACAGGAGATACCTTGAAAGAGGAGCTTGTAGACAAGCCTTTCTCAAGATAAAATTAATTAAAAAATTACACTACACTAACCTATTAAATAATATATTAAATAACGTAACATATATTTTATCACTGAAACAACAAAATATCATACAATTAACTTAATATTATATAAACAACAATATAAAAAAGATTACTAGTACAATAATTTTAAGAAGTTGACGTGGGCCAACTGAAGATTTTATAAATTCAATGGAACCATAAAGTGTAAGTAAACAATTTTGTATAGGTTCACATTTTTTTTGGAAAACCTTGGGGGAACACCAAAACTATTTTTGTAAAGAATTATTCAAGTGTTGATAACTTCACATCATAAAAAAAAGGATAAAATTTCTTTCATTTTGAATGTATTTTTTGTGTGTAGTTAAAAATAGAAAAAATTAGTTAGAACATAACAAGTCTATTATGTGAGTTGATGAAATGTACTATTCGCCACTCTTTGCAAAGTTATGGAATTTTGTATTTGTATCACATAGTAGAAAGTGAAAAAGCAACATATCTATTTATTTATTTATTAAAAAATATATAAATATACTTACAATAAATTTCTTAGCAGTTGACTGAACAACTTGAGAGAAGTAAGATCTTAAAAGTTTGGTGCAAATGCTACTATGATAACTAATAAGGAAGAAAATGGATAATCATTAATTAGAAACAAAACTCACAAACAATATCAAACAAATTTTAACTCTTAAATGCTTTTATTAAATTAAAAATAAGTTATTTACACACCCCAAATTAAGAAACATTAGATAGCAAACTGAAAAAATCTAAAAAAAAAAAAAATTCCTTAAACAAATTACAAACTTCCCAAAATTTTCATCAATAAAGAGACTTGACATATTTAAATTGTGCCTCTACTCAATTTTATTAAATCCGTTTCTACTCCTACTCCTCCTTCAATCTCTTATTATTCCTTCTTTTTCACCTCCATTGCTCACAATAACTAGAGTAGCACCCGAAACAACTACAGTTGAAACAAGGTGCATGATACCTGCATTCAAATAATATTCGCAAATTCAGTAACTAAAAAATTGTTCTTTTGGATAATTAGGAAAATTGGTAGAAAATTTGTGAACCTTTGGAGGAATACATTAGTTTATTAGAACGAGTATTCACATTATCGAGAAAGAATGCCAAAGGGATATCCACTGACCTTTCATAAAATAATACATAAAACTTCTATTGTGAAATACTAAACAAAATATATATGGTAAGGGAGGTTTATATAGCAATGTGATTTTATATTAATATATCTTAATTGAAAGAAACACCTAAGATTGATCTAGTTTAATCATTCATGTCATAAATATTTTTCTTAATCATAGGATATATAATCATAAATATATTGATAAATTAACTACCTACATCCACTAGTAATCCAATAACGTCACATGTAAATTGAATGTAAGTTACTTGATTAGTAATTAACTATTTAAATTATGCAGAATGATAATTTTATTGATATAAGAAGACACAAGTAACTATATTTGAAAAAGATATGGATATCCAAACAATTAAATAGACCTTTATTACACAAAATGTTTATAAAAAGAAGATGATTTTAACTTTCCTATTTGTAAAACAGCATTCTTTCTAAGAAATACATATTTGACTATTACTTTTAAAGATTATTTTACATAAAAGATATAAAGGGTCCGTTTAATTAGATTTTGTATAAGATTCCACAAAGAAAAAAAAATACTATTTTACATGGTCAATCAATGACAAATCCTAAACTTAAGACATATAAAAATATGACTTAAAAATGTTAAATAAAAAAAATAAATAGAAGAGATAAAACTTACCTCTGCATAGGAGGTTAATCTTTGTTGAAATGACATGGTCAACAATCTTTCTCTATAAATGTAACATAAAAAAATTAATTATATATTAAATTTTGATTACTAATTTATTGCAATTATGAAAAAGCTAATGCAGCTTTAATTAATTAGAAAAAAATCAATGAATTTTTAAAAAATAGTCAACAAATCATAATTATGTATAGATAAATAATTTTTAAATGTAATATCTTTATTTCTCTATCCCTAATATGTACCTAGAATAATATTACAAATCAAATTGTATTTCTTCTTACATAAAATTAATTAATATTTTAAAATAAATAGATAAAAGATATATATTTATATAAAAAACCTATTAAAACAGATTACCTTTGGAAATAAAAAAAATGATTGTATAAAAAGATCATATCAGAACAGATTACCTTTACTAGAATGTTAACCGCCAATTGCTTTGGTTTTTATTTGGTTTTATTTTTTTACTCTATCCATCAAAGATCTAATGATCGATAATGATGTGGGTATAGTCCCATCAAAGATCTAATGATCGATAATGATGTGGATATAGTCCCATCAAAGATCTAATGATCGATAATGATGTGGATATAGTCCCATCAAAGATTTATGGTTATTAGTTTTAAAAATATTATAATAGATGCAGATCTCTTCTTTACTAGAGAAACTCATGTAATAAGGTTGAAACAAATGACGATCCATTATAGTTTTTTACAAAAGAATATGTATTTTTTTGGCCTGAAAAATAAAGTTATATGGATTGGGTACATATTTGTGTACATAATATATAGATCCACTACATACACTTACAAATCTATACCCATATAGATCCATACATCCTAAATAGACCAAAATACAATAAAAAATAATAGATTTTATGACTCCTTACCATAAAAATAAATTTTTTGAACCTGCAAACTTTGAACTCCACCATACATGTCTTTCTTATTTTGTATTATATACTATAAAATGTGCTTTATAAAATATGAAGACAATAAAGAGAGAGAATATAAAGATAGAGAAGAATAAATAGATGGAAGAAACAAAAAGAAAGAGAATAAGAAGACATGTATATATATACTTAGAGATAGAAAAGAGTCTGTGGAAATAAATAAAATGAGAATGCAATTATATTAAAAAAGGTAAGTCTTTCATTCAATATTGGATAGGACCAGTGGATATAATAACAAGGGGTAAGACTTCCATCCAATATTGGATGGTCCAACATTGTCACTAGATTAATATGTTAGTTACTTTTGAAAGTTTAAAACATGGGGTATGTGTATTAATATAATTGGTGTAGGATCATCCAATATTGGATGGAAGATTTTCCTAATAACAAGACATTTCTATAGATTTGTTTATGGATTTCTATAAATATAGGCCATGTGTCATAATATAATATTGGTCCATCCAATATTGGATTGAACATTTTCCTATTAAAAAAGGAGGTTTAGTTGGTATTTTCCACACTCTAATTTAAAAAACACGTGATCTTTCTAATATAACACCACAAGAGTATATGACTTATATATGATATATACCCTTAAAAAATTTTCCTTGGTTCATTTTTATAATTAGTGTGTAAATATATTCTATTAGTAGACAAATGTATGCTAGGTAAACTAACAAAATTTATAATAATTAGGCTATTTAGTGAGAAAAAAATTAGAAACTTTGAATATGTGTTTTCTAATTTTGGGACCTTTTAAAAAAAATTCTTTTCAATTTATTTTATTTACCAAGTCCTTTTGGGGATGGTAATGTTTACTTCAATCACGGAGCAACCTCTTGTTATCATATCACTAGATCTACAACCTTAATATATTTTGGTCAAACCTTCTTTAAAAATGCTGGATTTTAGCTAGTTTTGATGAAATAATTTATATAAAATTAATAATATATTATTATGTTTATAATAATATTAATATTAATATTAATTATATATCATAATAATTAAACTTATTTTGCTGTAATATTATAATTGTATATCTACATGTCTATAACTGAATGAAAGAAGAGATACAAAATAAAAGAATAAAAAGAAGAAGACCGAAGAAAGAAGATGAAAACTTCAAATTATCATTTGAATATATTTTCTTCAAATAACTATTACAATATATATTTCCTTTAACGGTAATAAACCGTTCTACTATTTTAATTTCAAATAACAAGCACCATTATATTCCCACCTAAATCGCGATTTTTTAAAACTATTCCAAAGTCATTACATTGTCATACCCTATTTCAAGAACCTAGCCTCAAGGTTTGACTTAGTAAAATCTTTTGGACGATTGTTTTTCCATTGAAAAGTCATTTGTTGCACTAAAATTTGATCATATAAAAGAATAAAATGTGAAAATATTGGCGTGTGAATAAGTAACCCACTTATTTGAAGCACCAAATATTGATTGATTTGAAGCACTAAGATGATGTCATCCGGATGCAATAATAATATTGAAGTCAATATTCCTCTTTCTCGGTTTCTCTAGGATTTCCACCATTGATGCTAGGTGGGGTTTGTAACATAATAAAATCATTTTCTAGTACTCCATTACATGTACGAAGGAAATATTCATTGCTCTTACTGCTACTAGCATGCTTTTTTCCGGACATATAATATGCTCTCTTTGACGAAGGACCCTCCTAAATATGACATGTGCATAATTTATCAAAAATCTTATATGAAAAACAATGATGTTTCTTTCCACTATCCAAGAAGAAATGGGATGGATATATAGGATCAACAATGGCATGGATTCTACTACCCATACCTTTCACCAGATCTACTACCAATCAATCTTCAAAGTGAATCGTAAGACCTCTTGAGCACCTTGCATCGAGCTTGTAACTATTACATTCACCAGCTGTTGACATAGGACTACCACCAAAATAGCAGAATTTTCTCAACTTTTCATAATAGGATTATAATATCCACATCAAAGAAGGATTGTATTTTAAACATGAACATAGGTACTTAGCGATTCTCGACTTTCCATAGAACTCTAGCTCTTAGGTACTTTACCATTTCATTTTCTTCCTGAATCTCATAGACTAGGATATGACATTCGAGGTTTTTGAAAATATCATTAGCATTATCTGGTGTGATAAAGGTAGGAGGGAGATCAATAAATTGGAGCCACATAGTGGAAATAGAAAAATAAACATCTTCCATACTTTGTGGATTCTTATGGATATTAATTCAGATTGTATGGTTCTTAAACATTTGTCACAATCTAGACTAGTCATAGCCTCTTTATAGCGGTTTAGGATCATCACTTTATATGGTTATCATCTATATGATTTTCTTCATCAAAATTTCTCTATTATTACAATTGATTTTAGTGTATGATAATATCTATGTAACCATTAGGAGGCTTGTGTGCGATAAATTCTTCTATCTCTTGATTTTTGTTAACTTCCTTGACGTTCATTAATCATCCCTAATACCTCAACGTTTGAGACTTGAATCTTAATTGAAACTATTAAATCATCCAGGAAAGAAAGATGGACACGCATCTAGTGCTCTTTAGCTTGTATAAATAATTCTGAAATTTTTATTTCATTATGATCTATTTATATATTATGAATTTCTTCACTATGGAATTGCGATCTGGAAAGGTTGTAAGCCTTACAAAAAACTCATTATGTTTAGAATTGTGTAGAAATATGATCATGTCATTTTTCTTTCGGTATCCAACAAATATATATTTGAAATATCTCTAGTCAAGCTTAAAAATGAGAAGTCGTTTAGCATAAATCAAATATTATCAAAATACTATATTTTGAGGTTTGATTTATATCATCTCCGTACCCCATATGGATTTTATCAACTGATTGGTGGGACCTAAGACTTCATTAAATATGCAATTGACTTTATTAGATAATCCAACAAGTATACTCGAAAACCAGTGAATCTTATCATGGATTGCACTATATCCAATAAAAGACAAATTCTCTTTCCGGACACATCATTAAACCTTGGTAATTCAGGAGATGCTCACTGAGACGAAATCTAATTTTTCATAGATAATCTGTTGTTAACATTTTCACCTTTAAAGGTTAATATTATACTACCTTCATAATCTTATAGACTTTTTTTCAACTTCACTGAATAGTAGTTTGAACATTTCAAATAATTCATATTGGTATTTCATTTGGCAAATACACATATATATATATATATTATATTTAATGAAAGAAATAAAGTTTACCTAAATTTAGGATTAACCATATACATCAAACTGCAGTTCACATAAGAACTCATATTACTATATCCATTTTCATCAAAATAAGATTTAATCAAATTTCATTGAGATAATTCTCACAAGTTTCAAATGATTCAAAATCATATTCTTCAAGAAAATCAACATTGTGAAACTAGAATAGTATTTTCTATTATTGTATGACATAGTCTATAACTCCAAATATTAGGTTTGATTAGTATGATTATCTATTTTTATTTATGACCATAAACAACGATATAACCTTTACGTAGTTACTTTAGGCAACTATGATCACCATATTGTAAGTATTCAATGGGGTGTAATTCCTCACTATGAAAGACTCTATTTGTCATTTTATACTACATTAATATACCATAACCATCTTATGATCAAATGACTATTTTGTTTGAAATAAGTTTACAAACAAAAGTACACTTTTTCTTATAATGTGTTTTTCCCCATTGGCATCTCAGGAGAATTAATAGTTACAATTGTGGCTGCAACAATTGCTACGAAAACAAAATTGTAATTTAACTTCTCCTATTCTTATTCCACTATTTATCTTAAGAGTATGCAACATATTGCACATATATACACTACTGTTGATAATTAATACCCTTTTTGTGCAATAAATAGAATTTAAAGACATTACACCAATAAATTTTAGTAATGCCTTTACCTTGTTTCTTGTAATTAGATAAACCGTATCTTGTGGTTGTACTAAGTTACTTATACATTTTTTGAGATATTTAAGGATTCATGATAATATCATGCTTACGATGTCTTTGTAGTTCAGAATTCATGGATACGAATAAACTTAGTACAAATACTAACTTCGTATTACTCTAGATGTGCATCATATGCATTATATTCATCCTCAAGAGATACTATAGTCAAGAGATTATTGATCCTATCAATGAGTTTCATGTGCATAAGAAAGAATCTCAAGTTAAAGACACAATACATGAGATTGTACCAACAAACTTATTTTATTCGAGAAGTGATTTAACAGAAATATCAAGAAATCTAATAGTATGAAGGAACGAGGAATAACGCTATTTGAACACTATTATATATCTAACAAAGATACTGATTTTACCTAAGAGATATATAATAAGAAACGGAAAAACATGAATAGTCGTTTCTCACGCATAAATAAATCGAAAATGAAAAACTTTAAAAAATGAATGACCCCCCTAGTAATTAAGTCGTTTCTCACGCATAATTAAAGTGTGGTACATTAGCTATTTTTTCAAATAAATAAGAGACTCGAAACTATCTAGCCGCTAGTAATCTATTTGTCTCTAATTTGTTTTGTTGAGTTAATCAATCCTATAATAGAATATTATCAATCTCACATCCTCTGGTAGTCCAGACTAAAAACGTGAAATCAGTGATTAATACCTATAATAGAAAATATATATTTTTATTATTTAGTTGGTATTTTCCACACTCCAATTAAAAAAACACTTGATCCTTTTAATAAAACACCATATGACTATATGACTTATATAAGATATTACCCCTTAAAAAAATTCCCTTGGTTTTTTTTCAATGAGTGTGTAAATATATTATTTTAGTATAAAATTAGTAGACAAACGTGTGTTAGGTAAACTAACAAAATTTATAATAATCAGAAATTTATAGTTAGAAAAAGAATTGGAATCTTTGAATGTGCTAATGTCGGGCCCTTTTAAGCATTTTCTTTTAAATTTCTTTTTTTTACCAAGTCCTTTTGAGGATGTTAATGGTAACTTCAATTACGTGGCAAACTCTTGTTATCATAGCACTAGATCTACAAGCTTAATAATATTTTGGTCGGACCTTCTTTTGAAATGCTAGTCCAGCCACTATTTTAGCTAGATTTGATGAAATGATTATATATACAAGTAATAAGATATTAGTTATGTTTATATCAATATTTATTATAAATTACAGTAATTTACTTTATTTTACTATAATATAATAATTGTATATCTACATCTATATGAAAGAAGAGAAACATAATAAAAGAATAAAAAAAGAAGACCGAAGAGAGAAGAGGAAAAGTTTATTAATCATTTGAATATATTTTCTTCAAATAACTATTACAATCTATATGTCCTCTAGCGGAAATCACCATTTCCTAACTTGCGATCTCCTAGAACTATTCCAAAGTCATTACATTGTCATAACCCATTTCAAGAACCTTGCCCTCAACGTTTTTTTTCCATTGAAAAGTCATTTGTTACACTAAAATTTGATCATATAAAAGAATCAAAGTGTGGAAAAATGGTTGTGTGAATAATTAATCCCCTTGTTTGAAGCACCAAATTTTGATGATTTGAAGCACTATATGATGTCATCCGGATTCCATAATAATATTGTAGTCAAAATTCCTTTTTCTGGGTTTCTCTAGGATTTCCACCATGGATGTTACGTGGGATTCGTAACATGATAAAATCATTTTCTAGTACTCCATTACGTGTACGAAAGAAATATTTCTTGTTTCTACTACTACTAGCATGCTTTTTTCTGGACACATAATCTGCTCTCTTTGACAAAAGACCCTCCCAATATGACATTTGCGGATTTTATTAACAATCTTATTTGAGAAACAATGATGTTTCTAACCACTATCCAAGAGGAAATAGGTTGGGTCATTAGGATCAACAATGAAATGGATTCTACTTCCCATACCTTTCACCAAATCTACTACCAACCAATCTCCAAAGTGAAATTTCATAGGACCTCTTGAGACCCTTGCATCGAGCTTGTACATTTTACATTCACCGGCTATATGACATGGGACTACCACTAGAACAGTAGAATTTACTTTACTTTTCATAGTAGGATTATAATATCCACATCAAGTAGGGATGGTCTTTCCACCATGAACATATGTACTAAGGAATTCTCGACCTTCCATAGGAATCTTGCTCGTAGGTACTTTACCATTTCATTTTCTTCCCGAATCTTATAGTATATGATATGACATTCAAGGTTTTTGCAAATATCCTTAGCATTATCTTTATGGTATAGGTAGGAGGGAGATCCATCAATTGGAGCCACATGGTGGACATCAAAATATCAATTTCTTCTATACTTTGTGGATTCTTATGGATACTTATTCAGATTCTATAGTTCTTAACCATTTGTTATTATCTAGACTAGTCATAGTCTCTTCATAGGGTTTTAGGATCACCACTTGATGTGGTTATCATCTATAGGATTTTCCTCATCAGAGTTTCACTATTATTACAATTGATTTTGGTGTATAATAATATCTATGTAACCTTTAAAAGGCTTGTGTACGATAAATTCTTCTATCTCTTGATTTTTGTTAACTTCCGTGAGGTTCATTAATCATCCCTAATACCTCAATGTTTGAGACTTGAACCTAAAATGAAACTATTAACTCATCCAAGAAAGAAAGATGGACGTGCATCTGATGCTCTTCAGCTTGTATACATAACTCTGAAATTTTTATTCTAATATGATCTATTTATACATTACGAATTTCTACACTATGGAATTTTAATCTGGAAAGGTTGTATGCCTGACCAAAAGCTCATTAAATAAGAATTGTGTAGAAATATAATCATGTCATTTTTTCTTTAGGTATCCAACAAATCTAAATCTGATATATTTCAAGTCAAGCTTAACTATCAGAAGTAGTTTAGCATAAATAAAAAAAATTCAAAATACTATATCTTTATGTTTGATTTATTTTATCTCCATACTCCATATGGATTCTATAACCTGATTAGTTGGACCAAAGGGTTCATTAAGTATGCAATTGACTTTATAACATTATCCAATGAGTAAATTTGAAAACCAGTGTATCTTATCATGGATTGCACTATATCCAATAAAAGGAAATTTCTCTTTCCGGACACACCATTAAACCTTTGTAATTCAGGAGATGTTCACTGAGACGAAATCTAATTTTTTCATAGAAAATCTATTGTTAACATTTTCACCTCTAAAGATTAATATCAAACTACCTTCATAATCTTATAGACTTTCTTTTAACTTCACTGAATAGTAGTTTTAACATTACAAATAATTCATATTGGTGTTTCATTTGGGAAACACATATATATCTAATATATATTTATTGAAGGAAAAGAAGTAAGAATATTTATATTTGGTTAAATTCTGGATTAGCCACATACATCAAAATGTAGTTGACATAAAAACTCATTAGTACTATCTCCATTTTCTTCAAAATGAGATTTAATCATATTTCATTAAGATAAGTCTCACAAGTTTCATATAATTCAAAATCATATTCTTCAAGAAAATCCTCCTTTTGAAACTAGTGAACTATTTTCTCATGTTTTACGACTTACTCTATAAATCTAAATATTATGTTTTGATTAGTATGATTATCTATTTTGATTTATTACCAGAAACAATGATATCACCATACTATAAGTATCCAATGGGGTCTAATTCCTCACTATGAAAGACTCCATTTGTCATTTTATACTACATTAATACACCATAACCATCTTATGATTAAATTACTGTTTTGTTTGAAAATAAGTTTACAAACAAAAATACAGTTTATCTTAAAATATGTTTTCCCCATAGGCAGCTCAGGATAATTAATTATTACAATTGTGGTTGCAACAATTGCTCTGAAAGCAAAATCGTAATTTAACTTCTCCTATTCTTATTCCTCTATTTATCTTTAGAGTATGCAACATATTGCACGTATCTACAATATTGCAGATAATTAACACCCCTTTTGTGTAATAAATAGAAGTTAAAGAAAATACAAAAATAATTTCCATTAATGTCTTTACCTTGTTTCTTGGATTAGATAAACGGTATCTTATGGTTGTACTAAGTTACTTATACATTTTTTGGAGATATTTAAGGATTCCTGATAATATCATGCTTAGATGTCATTGTAGTTCAAAACTCATAGATACAAATACACTTGAAGCCAATTCGAATTACTCTAGATGTGCATCATATGCATTCTATTCATCCTCAAGAGATACTATAGTGATGTCTCCTCATTTGTGATAGATTTATATTAGGATGAGACATCATTTTTAGTGATTTAGAAGTCATAATAGTAGATTTTCGTGAGAAATAGTGCACTATCCTATTTTGAGTCTTGAGTTAGTAGAATAATATTTTTAGAGCATATTGAGTTTAATTGTTTATTTTAGTGTGAAGATTTAAAGATTATTATGAGATTAATTAGAGTCCAAGTCAAAGACTACAACTTATGGAAAGAGATTAGCATGGTAGTTGGAGATAAGAAAACAAAAGCTAAAAAGATGGAAAGAGAAAAGCTGCCTAAATCTGAATTCTACAGCACACGCCTAAAGAAGTGGTGATTACTCCTACAAGGAAGCCGATTTTGGTAATTTCCTCTCATAAGGACATAGATAATTCTGTGAGGATTCTTTTGGTATCTTATGGAGCAAAAACCGACCAATAACGAAGAAGATATGCTAAAAACGGTCCAACAGTGTTTATCTTTATTTCTATACGAATTTGAGTTGGGCTAGGAGTCCAATCTCTTCCTCAAAAAAACGAATTAGGTCTTCTAAACACCTATAAATACACCCTTATATCACTTGTAAATCATCCTTGCCTCATAGTAATTAGTTCTTAGGGTTTTATTCTTCTAGTTTTTTATAGAGCGCAAGACGATGTCTTTTGTAATTTCTTTTAGTTTATTTCCATCAGGTATGAACTAAACCTCCCATAGCTTGGGTTTTGCATCATGTATAAACTATGAATTCTAATTCTTCTATCTAAGTTTCTTTGGGAATTATATATTTTAATTTGATATTAGCTACTTACCTTTATATTTGATTATGTGTTTTGATTTAATGTATGTTTTCCTTGCTAGTGCACGAGTATAGGATTACCTTAATAGTATTTAGATGATCACCTTAGCTGGGTGTTTAACTATTGAACCACCACATAACATCTAGTGTCCATATTAGTTCTGACAAAACATGATTCTAACTAGATAGTCATTAGGGTTTGTTTTAATCACCATATCACCAATTTATTGTTGCATTTGCTTAGGGCCTTGGTAGCGCTTGATAACCCTATTTGAAACCATGTCTTGGTTGTGCCGTAGCCCCCTTAGTCGCTCTCAAGGTCTAAGGTATGGGAATTTAGAATCCTAACTAAGTATACCAAGAGCTAATATTCTCCCTTATAAACTAGATCTATAGATAGAATTAGAAGGATTAGTGCATACTAGCAAAACCTAAGCTATACCTCTCATCTCATATTTTTAGTATTTTATTTTATTGTCTTTTATTTTCTTAGTTTAATTAGTTTTAATTCTCAATCTCGAAATTCTATTTGCTTTTATTTTCTGTCTTTAATTATCTACTCTTACTTGTTATTGCTACTCACGTATATAACACACTTAATTTCTGTTTTTCGAGTATTTTTCGAGTCGTGGGGACACGGCTCATTTTTGAGTTGGGCGTGTGGGGATTCGTTGTCTCTCATCTCCATTTTTATGTTTTTAGGTAGAAATTAAAATTTTTGATACATGGGAATTAGATGTAGAGTGTGTTTAATAGCTTGAAAGCATGAGCTCGGTAAATTAATGATAGTAAGTAATATGTTTATGAGCTATTTTATTTGTATGCGTTGAGTATTCGCAGGAAAACACACGTTGATAGTAGAGAAAAGATTAGTGAGCAATGCGATAGAAAGTATGTTCGATCTCAGGGAACATTGAGAAGTATTTTTTTACCGCCTGAAAAATAATGTTATGTGGATTGGGTACATATGTGTGTACATAATATACAGATCCACTACATACACTTACATAAAAATTAAAAAAATTGATGACTTCTTACCATAAAAATAAATTTTTTGAACCTGCAAACTTAGAACTCCACCATATATGTCTTTTTTGTATAATATAGTATAGATTGTGCTTCATAAAATATGAAGACAATAAAGAGAGAGAATAAAAAGATAGAGAAGAGAGAAGAAGTAAGAGAGAAGAATAAACAGATGGAATAAACAAAAAGAAAGAGAATATGAACACATGTATATATATACTTAGAGAGAGAAAAGAATTGGTGGAACTAAATAAAACAAAATAAAATGAGAATGTGATAATATTAATAACGTGAGAATGCGATTATATTAATAACGTTAAGACTTCCATCCAACATTGGACATAATTGGCACATGTCTATTGATTAGTTTATGGATTTCTATAAATATGGGTCATGTGGCATAATATAATATTGGTCCATCCAATATTGGATTGAAGAATTTTCCTATTAAAAGGAGGTTTAGTTGGTATTGTTCACAATCTAATTAAAAAAACACTTGATCATTTTAATATAACACCACAAAACTATATGACTTATATAAGATATATACCCTTAAAAAATTACCCTTGGTTCATTTTTATAATGAGTGTGTAAAAACATTCTATTAGTACAATATTAGTAGACAAACGTATCTTAGGTAAACTTACAAAATTTATAATAATTAGGACTATTTAGTGAGAAAAAGAATTGGAATCTTTGAATGTGTGTTTTCTAATGTCGGGTCCCTTTAAACATTTTCTTTTAAATTTGTTTTATTTACCAAGTCCTTTATCGGATGGTAATGGTTACTTCAATCATGTAACAAACTCTTGTTATCATATCACTAGATCTATAACCTTAATATATTTTGGTCAAACCTTTTTTAAAAATGCTAGATTTTAGCTAGTTCTGATAAAATGATTTATATAAAAGTAATAAGATATTAATTATATTTATAATAATATTAATATTAATATTAATTATCAATCACAGTAATTAAATTTATTTTACTCTAATTTTATAATTGTATATCTACATGACTATAACTGAATGAAAGAAGAGATACATAATAAAAGAATAAAAAGAAGAAGACCGAAGAGAGGATGAAAACTTTATTTATCATTTGAATATATTTTCTTCAAATAGCTATTACAATATATATTTCCTCTACCAGTAATAAACCGTTCTACTAGTTTAATTTCAAATAACAATCACCATTATATTCCCATCTAACTTACGATTTTTTAAAACTATTCTAAAGTCATTACATTGTCATACCCTATTTCAAGAACCTAGCCTCAAGGTTAGGCTAAGTAAAATCTTCTGGACGATTTTTTTTCCATTGAAAAGTTATTTGTTGCACTAAAATTTGATCATATAAAAGAATATATTGTGGAAGTAATGGCGTGTGTGTAACTAACTCACTTATTTGAAGCACCAAATATTGATTGATTTGAAGCACTAACATGATGTCATCCGGATGCAATAATAATATTGAAGTCAATATTCCTCTTTCTCGGTTTCTCTAGGATTTCCACATTAATGCTAGGTGGGATTCGTAACATGATAAAATCGTTTTCTAGTACTCCATTACTTGTACGAAGGAAATATTCATTGTTTGTACTGCTACTAGCATGTTATTTTCCGGACACATAATATGCTCTCTTTGACGAAGGACCCTCGTAAATATGACATGTGCATAATTTATCAACACTCTTATCTGAGAAACAATGATGTTTCTTTCACTATCCATAGGATCAACAATGACATGGATTTTACTTCCCATACCTTTCACCAGATCTATTACCAACCAATCTCCAAAGTGAATCGTAAGACCTCTTGAGCACCATGCATCGAGCTTGTACATTTTACAATCACCAGGTGTTCACATAGGACTACCACTAAAATAGCAGAATTTACTTAACTTTTCATAATAGTATTATAATATCCACATCAAAGAAGGATTGTATTTTCACCATGAACATAGGTACTAAGCGATTCTCGATCTTCCATAGAACTCTAGCTCTTAGGTACTTTACCATTTGATCTGCTTCCTGAATCTCATAGAATAGGATATGACATTCGAGGTTTTTGCAAATATCATTTGCATTATCTGGTGTGATAAAAATAGGAGGAAGATCAATAAATTGGAGCCACATAGTGGCAATAGAAAAATCAACATCTTCTATTATTTGTGGATTCTTATGGATACTAATTCAGATTTTATGGTTCTTAATAATTTGTCACTATCTAGACTAGCCATAGCCTCTTTATAGGGGTTTAGGATCATCACTTTATATGGTTATCATCTATATGATTTTTCACATCAAAGTTTCTCAATTATTACAATTGATTTTAGTGTATGATAATATCTATGTAACATTTAGGAGGCTTGTGTGCGATAAATTCTTCTATCTCTTGATTTTTGTTAACTTCCTTGAAGTTCATTAATCATCCCTAATACCTCAACGTTTGAGACTTGAACCTTAAATAAAACTATTAACTCATCCAGGAAAGAAAGATTGACTGGCCTCTAAAGCTCTTCAGCTTGTATAAATAACTCTGAAATGTTTATTTCATTATGGAATTTAAGTCTAGAAAGGGTTTAAGCCTTACCAAAAACTCATTATGTTTAGAATTGTGTAGAAATATAATCATGTCATTTTTATTTCGGTATCCAACAAATATATATTTGAAATATCTCAAGTCAAGCTTAACAATGAGAAGTTGTTTAGCATAAATCAAACATTTTCAAAATACTATATTTTGAGGTTCTATTTATATCATATCCATACCCCATATGGATTTTATTAACTGATTGGTAGGACCTAAAATTTCATTAAGTATGCAGTTGACTTTATTATGTAATCCATAGAGTATACTCGAAAACCAGTGAATCTTATCATGGATTGCACTATATCCAATTAAAGGCAATTTCTCTTTCCAGACAAACCATTAAACCTTGGTAATTCAAGAGATGCACACTTAGACGAAATATAATTTTTTTCATAGATAATCTATTCTTAACATTTTCACCTCTAATGGTTAATATCATACTACCTTCATAATCTTATAGACTTTTTTTTAACTTCACTGAATAGTAGTTTGAACATTTCAAATAATTCATATTGGTGTTTCGTTTGGCAAACACATATATATATCTAATATATATTTAATGAAAGAAATAAAGCTTAGATAAATTTTTGATTAACCACATAGATCAAACTGTAAATTACATAAGAACTCATATTACTATCTCCATTTTCATCAAAATGAGATTTAATCATATTTCATTGAGACAATTCTCACAAGTTTCATATGATTCAAAATCATATTCTTTAAGAAAATCTACACTAGAATTGTATTTTCTATTATTGTATGACATAGTCTATAACTCCAAATATTAGGTTTGATTAGTATGATTATCTATTATTATTTATGAACAGAAACAACGATATCACCTTTACGTAGTTACTTTAGGCAACTATTATCACCATATTGTAAGTATCCAATGGTGTGTAATTCCTCACTACGAAAGACTCTATTTGTCATTTTATACTACATTAATAAACCATAAACATCTTATGATCAAATGATTATTTTGTTTGAAAATAAGTTTACAAACAAAAGTATATTTTTTCTTATAATGTCTTTTTCCCCATAGGCATCTCAGGAGAATTAATTATTGCAATTGTGGTTGCAACAATTGCTACAAAACCAAAATTATAATTTAACTTCTCCTATTATTATTCCACTATTTATCTTAAGATTATGCAACATATTGCACATATATACACTACTGTTGATATTTAATACCCCATTTGTGCAATAAATAGAAGTTAAAGACATTACACCAATAAATTTTAGTAATGTATTTACCTTGTTTCTTGTAATTAGATAAAACGTATCTTGTGGTTGTACTAAGTTACTTATATATTTTTGGAGATATTTAAGGATTCATGATAATATCATGCCTACGATGTCTTTGTAGTTCAAAACTCATGGATACGAATACACTTAGTACCAATACTAAGTTCGTATTACTCTAGATGTGCATCATATGCATTACATTCATCCTCAAGATATACTATAGTCAAGAGATTATTGATCGTATCAATGAGTTTCATGTGCATAAGAAAGAATCTCAAGTTAAAGACACAATACATGAGATTGTACCAACAAACTTGTTTAATTCGAGAAGTGATTAAACAGAAATATCAAGAAACCTTATAGTATGAAGAAACGAGGAATAACGCTATTTGAACACTATTATATATCTAACAAAGATAATGATTTTACCTAAGAGATATATAATTAGAAACTGAAAAACATGAATAGTCGTTTCTCACGCATAAATAAATTGAAAATGAAAAACTTTAAAAAATGAATGTTCCCCTAGTAATCAAGTCGTTTCTCAAGCATAATTAAAGAGTGGTACATTAACTATTTATTCAATTAAAATAAGAGACTCGAAACTATCTAGCCCCTAGTAATCTAGTTGTCTCTAATTAGTTTTGTTGAGTTAATCCATCCTATAATAGAATATTATCAATCTCACATCCTCTGGTAGTCAAGACTAAAAACGTGAAATCGATGATTAATACCTATTATAGAAAATATATATTTTTATAATATAGTTGGTATTTTCCACAATCCAATTAAAAAAACTCTTGATCCTTTTAATAAAACACCATAAGAATATATGACTTATATAAGATATTAACCCTTAAAAAAATTCCCTTGGTTTTTTTCAATGAGTGTGTAAATATATTATTTGAGTATAAAATTAGTAGACAAATGTGTGTAAGGTAAACTAACAAAATTTAAAATAGTTAGGAACTTATAGTGAGAAAAAGAATTGGAATATTTGAATGTGTGTTTTCTAATGTCGGGACCTTTTAAACATTTTCTTTTAAATTTCTCTTATTTACCAAGTCCTTTTGAGGATGTTAATGGTAACGTCAATCACGTGGCAAACTCTTGTTATCATAGCACTAGATCTACAAGCTTAACATATTTTGGGCAGACCTTCTTTTGAAATGCTAGTGCAGCCACTATTTTAGCTAGTATAGATGATATGATTATATATACAAGTAATAAGATATCAGTTATGTTTATATTAATATTTATTATAAATTACAGTAATTAAATTTATGTTACTATAATATAATAATTGTATATCTACATCTATATGAAAGAAGAGAAACATAATAAAAGAATAAAAAAAGAAGACCGAAGAGAGAAGATGAAAATTTCATTAATCATTTAAATATATTTTCTTCAAATAAGTATTACAATATATATGTCCTCTAGCGGAAATCACCATTCCATTATCACGATCTCCTAGAACTATTCCAAAGTCATTACATTATCATAACCCATTTCAAGAACCTTGCCCTCAAGGTTTGGCTGAGTAAAATCTTCTGGACGGTTTTTTTTCCATTGAAAAGTAATTTGTTGCACTAAAATTTGATCATATAAAAGAATAAAGTGTGGAAAAATGGTTGTGTGAATAATTAATCCACTTGTTTGAAGCACCAAATTTTGATGATTTGAAGCACTATATGATGTCATCCGGATTCCATAATAATATTGTAGTCAAAATTCCTCTTTCTGGGTTTCTCTAGGATTTCCACCATGGATGCTACGTGGGATTCGTAACATGATAAAATCATTTTCTAGTACTCCACTACTTGTACGAAGGAAATATTTATTGTTTCTACTGCTACTAGCATGATGTTTCTAACCACTATCCAAGAAGAAATAGGATGGATCATTAGGATCAACAATGACATGGATTTTACTTCCCATACCTTTCACCAAATCTACTACCAACCAATCTCCAAAGTGAAATTTCATAGGACCTCTTGAGAACCTTGCATCAAGCTTGTACATTTTACATTCACCAGTTGTATGACATGGGACTGCAACCAAAATAGCAGAATTAACTTAACTTTTCATAATAGGATTATAATATCCGCATCAAGGAGGGATGGTCTTTCCACCATGAACATAGTTATTAAGCAAATATCTACCTTCCATAGAAATCTAGCTCTTAGGTACTTTACCATTTCATTTTCTTCCCGAATCTCATAGTATATGATATGACATTAAAGGTTTTTGCAAATATCCTTAGCATTATCTGTTGCGATATAGGTAGGAGGGAGATCCATCAATTTGAGCCATATGGTGGCCATCGAAAGATCAACTTCTTCTATACTTTTTGGATTCTCATGGATACTAATTTATATTCTATAATTGCTAACCATTTGTTATTATCTAGACTAGTTAAAAGAAGTTAAAGAAAATACAAAAATAACTTCCATTAATGTCTTTACCTTGTTTCTTGGATTAGATAAATGGTACCTTATAGTTATACTAAGTTACTTATACATTTTTGGAGATATTTAAGGATTCATGATAATATCATGCTAAGATGTCTTTGTAGTTCAAAACTCATGTATACAAATACACTTAGTACCAATTCGTATTACTCTAGACGTGCATTATATGCTTTCTATTCATCCTCAAGAGATACTATAGTCAAGAGATTATTTATCCTATCAATGAGTTTCATGTGCATGAGAAAGAATTTCAATTTGAAGACACAATACATGAGATTGAACCAACCAACTTGTTTTATTCAAGAAATGATTAAACAGAAATATCAAGAAATTTAATAGTATGAAGGAATAAGGAATAACGCTCTTATAACACTATTATAGATCTGACAAAGATATGGCTATTACCTAAGAGATATATAATAAGAAATTGTAAAACATGAATAAGCCCCCTGTCGTTAGGTTTGTTTCTCATTCATAAATAAAGCGAAAATGAAATTTTTTGAAAAATGAATGACCCCCTAGTAATCAAGTCGTTTCTCACTCATAATTAAATTGTGGTACATTACCTATTTTATCAAATAAAATAAGAGACTTAAAACTATTTATCTCCTAGTAATCTATTCTTTTTCAATTAGTTTTGTTGAGTTCATCCAACCTATAATAGAACATCATCAATCTCACATCCTCTGGTAGTCCAGACTTTAAACGTGAAATCAATGATTTATACTTATTATCAAATAATATAGATTTTTTAAATTTGTACTTGAATTACAAGTCCACCTATTAGTCAGATCAAAACATGTAAACTTAACAAATTAGAAACTCTACTTGCGATGGCAAGTCTCACGAAACCTTTTATGTATCGTCTTAATAAACTCAGTAATTCTTATTTTTCAAGTGGGAATAACTGTAAGATTCAAAATCTTAATGTTGGATTATTTAAATCCTATACAATTTATATTAGTATTCTTGCAAATAAAAATAATAATACAACAACTATCAATTATATGAAAATAAATAAATATTTTCTTTTATATTCATCAAACGTTTTGATGATCTAAATCTTGATGGCAACTGTTACATTCATATGAAATAGTATTCATATAATCCATTAAAGATAATCATCAATGACCATTCAATTTCTAATTTTTCAATATCAATCAAAACAGAAGAACCAATGAAGCAGCCCCGGAACATGATCATATTACTTTGTCTTTTAAAATTACTACTATTCTTTTAATAAGAATAAAAGTGTATCATGTGTCTTAGAACATGAATCATATATACACACATATATTTTAAACACATTCTTCAATTAAAAAAAACATTTTTTTTAATAGAAGCGACACCAAAAAAGTAACAAAGAAATATATCTCATTTTCTTATTTTAGTAGTTGCGCCCAACCAGAAAAAAAGAACATTTTTTAGCGCGATACAGAATGGTAAAACTCTTTTGCATGCCCATAACAACAAATACAAAGAACTTTATTTTTCAAATTATTACTCACTTACAATGAATCAATAACAGTAAATAACTTTTTTAACCGTCTTTCGAAAGAAAAAAACAAAAAAAAAAAATCTTATTCCTTTTTTTAATGATAATCTATACAATCATGAATATAGAAATTTACAATATCTACCTCATATAAAATCCAATAATAAAATGAAATATTTTATTGAATAAACCCTAAAACAATAGTCATACATTGTCATGTAATATACTTGTTTTAATTCATAAATTGCAACAACCATGGCTCTGATACTACTTGAAGGATAGAAATTACTATTATATCAATATATAAGCAACAAAAACAAGTAATTAAAATCCTATAGCCAATCTAGTGCGATGAAAAAACATAATATTATTTGGTATGTTTTGGATCTGTATGATAATCGGATATATAAGCCAGCTTCAAGAACTTAAAGCCTCCATGCTTTGCAGTTCTTGATTTCCTTTTAGAACGATGATTCTGACTTTGAGACTTGGATATTTTTTGCGTTATGTGGTTTTTTGTTTCAAGAGAAAAGTGAAAAAGTTGATGTCGGTGAATATTATACATATAATAACTTTAGAAAAAATGATTAGTCATCAACGTATAGTGGAAATTGATTATTCTAATAATCTGATTCATTATCTAATTGTAAAGTGGACTTGTACCTTTTACATTATGCATATGATTTGGATTAGCCCAGCGGGTAGTGATACATTTTCCATTATTGGTAGTGATACATTTTCCATTATTGGAGTCGCTCCACAAACCTGAACGTGAACTAAACTCTTTCTATCTTTACAGCCCTATCATCCTTTGACAAGGATTCGACACAATCGGTATAATCCGATGACATCATAAAGCTCAAACTCTTAATCTAGAGTTGAAAGTTGACTCGTCCTTAGGAGCATATATACTAAGCAATGTCCAATATCCTTTCGGCTAGCATTATGACACACTAGTAGTCTCGTATCTAAACACAACAAACACATAAACAACTATAGTGATGATCTCAGGTCAAATAATTATACACAAAAATTTCTTTGTAGAGATTAACCCACTTGACAGTTCAAGGTAATGAACTATTAGGAAATTCTAATTTTATTTTGTTCGATAATCACATATCTAGGTGCATTATCTATGCATCTAACTCGGTAAACGAGAAATACAAATATTTGTCCAATAAATACTCGCTAACTACATATTAATCTTACCATATCATCGAGGTCCAAGATCGATGATACTGCGACTAGGAACAAGTTTAGATTAAATCCTATGAACTAGATTCTCATTATCATAACACCTTATGAATTATATTTCATAACTTAATCAAAGATATAACTTCTTATTATGTAGATGAATTCCTTAATAATAAAAGCATGTCAATGATTCAAGAAAACAATTCATTTGATTAATATTGTAGCGATAACTATTATTGTGCACAATAAACACTAATGTACAATTCATTACATGACAATTGAAGCTAGGGGATAATTCCAAAAATTATTATTACCAGATAAGGCCAAATTACAACCAGAAGCTAAGCCTGCTAGAATAAGAACCTAAGCTGAAGCTATAGCGAAGGCCAAATGGGAGAGACCTTGAAAGAGGATCTTCTAGACAAGCCTTTCTCAAGATAAAATTAATTAAAAAATTACACTACTGTAACCTATTAAATAATATATTAAATAACATAACATATATTTTATCACTGAAACAACAAAATATCATACAAATAACTTTATATTATACAAACAAAAAAATAAAAAAGAATACTAGGACGATAAATTTAAGAAGTTTATAAATTCAATGGTACCATAAAGTACAAGTATACAATTTTTTATAGGTTCAGATTTTGTTTTTTGGAAAACCTTGGGGGAACACCAAAACTATTTTTGTAAAGAATTATTGAAGTGTTGATAACTTCACTTCATAAAAAATGAATAAAATTTCTTTCATTTTGAATGTATTTTTTGTGTATAGCCAAAAATAGAAAAAATTAGTTAGAACATAACAAGTCTAACATGTGAGTTGATGAAATGTACTATTTGCCACTCTTTACAAAGCTATTGAATTTTATGTTTGTATCACATAGTAGAAAGTGAAAAAGCAACATATCTATTTATTTATCAAAAAATATATAAATATACTTACAATCATTTTCTTACCAGTTGACTGAACAACTTGAGAGAAGTAAGATCTTAAAAGTTTGGTGCAAATGCTACTATCGGACATGGTAACTTATAAGAAAGAAAATGGATAACCATTAATTAGAAACAAAACACACAAACATTATCAAACAAATTTTACCTCTTAAATACTTTGATTAAAGGAAAAATAAGTTATTTACTCACCCAGAATTAAGAAACATTAGATAGCAAACTGAAAAATTCAAAAGAAAAATACTTAAACAAATTACAAACTTCCTAATTTTTTTATCAATAAAGCTGAATAATGTCTTAGTCTCTTTTTCCTCCACCATTCTCATGAACACCGACGGCGGAAGAGGTACTTGCACCGAGACTTGATATATTCAAATTGTGCTTCTACTTAATTTTATTAAATCCGTTTCTACCCCTACTCCTCCTTTAAGCTCTTTTTTTTCCTTTTTATCCACCTCCATTGCTCAAAGTAACTAGGGTAGCACATGAAACAACACCAATTGAAACAAGGTGCATGATACCTGCATTCAAATAATATTTGAAAATTCAGTAACTAGAAAATTGTTCTTGTGGATAATTAGGAAAATTAGTAGAAAATTTGTGAACCTTTGAAGTAATACATTAGTTTATGGATACGAGTATGCACGAAATAATGTCAAAGGGAGGGATATCCACAGAACTTTCATAAAATAAAACATAAAACTTCTGTTGTTAAATACTAAACAGAATATATATGGTAAGGAAGGTGTATATGCCAATGTGATTTAATATTAAGATATCTCCGTTGAAAGAAACACCTAAGATTAATCTAGTGTAATCATTCATGTCTTAAATATTTTTTTAATCATAGGATATATAATGACGAATATATACGTAGTTACCTACATCCACTAGTAATCCAATAACTTAACATCTAAATTAAATGTAAATTACTTGATTAGGAATTAACTATTTAAATGATGCAATATAATAATTTTCTTGATATAAGAAGAAACAAGTAACTAACTTTGAACAAATATGGATATCCAAACAATTAAATAGAAATTTATTACACAAAAGGTTTATAAAAATAAGAAGATTTTAACTTTTCTAATTGTAAAACAACATTCCTTCTAAGAAATACATATTTGACTATTACTTTTAAAGATCATTTAACATAAAAGATATAAAAGGTCCCTTTAATTAGAATCTGTATAAGATTCCACAAAGTAAAAATACAAATTTACATGATCCACCAATTACAAATACTAAACCTGAAGACATATTAAAGTGTGACTTAAAATTATTAACTAAAAAAATTAAATATAAGAGATAAAACTTACTGAGATTATTGCATAAGATGTTAATCTTTGTTGAAATGACATGGTAAACAATCTTTCTCTATAAATGTAACATTAAAAAATTAATTAATATTCAATTTTGATTACCATGTATTGCAATTATGAAAAAGCTAATGAAACGTTAATTAATTAGAAAAAAATCAATGAATTTTTAAACAAAAACAGTCAACAATTCATAATTATGTATAGATAAATAATTTTTAAATATAATATCTATATTTATTTATCCCTAATATGTACCTAGAATAAGATAATAAATCAAACTGTATTTCTGGTTACATAAAATTGATTATTTTTTCCAAATAGATTGATATAATCTATATACTTATATAAAAAACCCATCAAAATAAGTTACCTTTGGAATTAAAAAAAAATTGATTGTATAAAATGATCATATCAAAATAGATACCTTTACTAGAATAATAACAGCCAACAGCTTTGGTTTTTATTTTGTTTTATTTTTTTTTACTCTATCCATCAAAGATCTAGTTATCCATAATGATGTCAGATTTTGTCCCGTCAAAGGTTTGCGGTTATCAGTTTAATAAATTATTATAATAGATGTAGATCTCTTCTTTACTAGGGAACCTCATGACATTTATCAAAGTTTAATTTGAATTTAAAATATCCTCTATAGTTTATACAAAAGAATATGTATTTTTATTGCCTGAAAAATAATGTTATCTGGATTGGGTACATATCTGTGTACATAATATACAGATCCACTACATACACTTACAAATCTATAACCATATAGATCCATACCTCCTAAATACACCAAAGAACGGTAAAAATAAAAAAATTGATGACTTCTTACCATAAAAATAAATTTCTTGAACCTGCAAACTTAGAACTCCACCATACATGTCTTTTTTTGTAAAATATAGTATAGATTGTGCTTCATAAAATATGAAAACAATAAAGAGAGAGAATAGAAAGATAGAGAAGAGAGAAGAAGTAAGAGAGAAGAATAAACATATGGAATAAACAAAAAGAAAGAGAATATGAACACATGTATATATATATATATACATAGAGAGAGAAAATAATTGGTGAAACAAAATAAAATGAGAATGTGATTATATTAATAACGTGAGATTGCGATTATATTAATAACCGTAAGACTTCCATCCAACATTGGACATAATTGGCACATGTTGATTAGTTTATGGATTTCTATAAATATGGGTCATGTGGCATAATATAATATTGGTCCATCCAATATTGAATTGAAGAATTTTCCTATTAAAAGGAAGTTTAGTTGGTATTGTTCACAATCTAATTAAAAAATCACTTGATCATTTTAATATAACACCACAAAACTATATGAATTATATAAGATATATACCCTTAAAAAGTTTCCCTTGGTTCATTTTTATAATCAGTGTGTAAAAACATTCTATTAGTATAATATTAGTAGACAAACGTATGTTAGGTAAACTAACAAAATTTATAATAATTAGGACTATTTAGTGAGAAAAAGAATTGGAATCTTTGAATGTGTGTATTCTAATGTCGGTTCCCTTTAAACATTTTCTTTTAAATTTATTTTATTTACCAAGTCCTTTTTGGGATGGTAATGGTTACTTCAATCACATAGCAAACTCTTGTTATCATATCACTAGATCTATAACCTTAATATATTTTGATGAAATGATTTATATAAAAGTAATAAGATATTAATTATGTTTATAATAATATTAATATTAATATTAATTATCAATCACAGTAATTAAATTTATTTTATTCTAATTTTATAATTGTATATCTACATGACTATAACTGAATGAAAGAAGAGATACATAATAAAAGAATAAAAAGAAGAAGATCAAAGAGAGAGGATGAAAAATTTATTTATCATTTGAATATATTTTCTTCAAATAGCTATTACAATATATATTTCCTCTACCAGTAATAAACCATTCTACTAATTTAATTTCAAATAACAATCACCATTATATTCCGATCTAACTTACGATTTTTTAAAACTATTCCAAAGTCATTACATTGTCATACCCTATTTCAAGAACCTAGCCTCAAGGTTTGGCTAAGTAAAATCTTGTGGACGATTTTTTTCCATTGAAAAGTTATTTGTTGCACTAAAATTTGATCATATAAAAGAATAAAATGTGGAAGTAATGGCGTGTGAGTAAGTGAAGCACCAAATATTGATTGATTTGAAGCACTAACATGATGTCACCCGGATGCAATAATAATATTGAAGTCAATATTCCTCTTTCTTGGTTTCTCTAGGATTTCCACATTATTGCTAGGTGGGCTTTGTAACATGATAAAATAATTTTCTAGTACTCCATTACTTGTACGAAGGAAATATTCATTTTTTCTACTGCTACTAGCATGCTATTTTTCGGACACATAATATACTCTCTTTGACGAAGGACCCTCCTAAATATGACATGTGCATAATTTATCAACACTCTTATCTGAGAAACAATGATGTTTCTTTCACTATCCAGGAATAAATGGTATGGATCATTAGGATCAACAATGACATGGATTCTACTTCCCATATCTTTCACCTGATCTACTACCAACTAATCTCCAAAGTGAATCGTAAGACCTCTTGAGCACCTTGCATCGAGCTTGTACATTTTACAATCACCAGCTGTTGATATCGGACTACCACTAAAGTAGCATAATTTACTTAACATTTCATTATAGGATTATAATATCCACATAAAAGAAGGATTGTATTTCCACCATGAAAATAGGTACTTAGCGATTCTTGATCTTCCATAGAACTCTAGCTCTTAGGTACTTTACCATTTCATTTGCTTCCTGAATCTCATAGACTAGGATATGACATTCGAGGTTTTTGCAAATATCATTTGCATTATCTGGTGTGATAAAAATAGGAGGAAGATCAATAAATTGGAGCCGCATAGTGGCAATAGAAAAATCAACATTTTCTATACTTTGTGGATTCTTATGGATACTAATTCAGATTTGATGGTTCTTAATCATTTGTCACTATCTAGACTAGGCATAGCCTCTTTATAGGGGTTTAGGATCATCACTTGATGTGGTTATCATCTATATGATTTTCCTCATCAAAGTTTCTCTATTATTACAATTGATTTTAGTGTATGATAATATCTGTGTAACATTTAGGAGACTTGTGTGCGATAAATTCTTCTATCTCTTGATTTTTGTTAACTTCCTTGAAGTTCATTAATCATCCCTAAGACCTCAACATTTGAGACTTGAACCTTAAATGAAACTATTAACTCATCAAGGAAAGAAAGATGGACTGGCATCTAATGCTTTTCAGCTTGTATAAATAACTCTGAAATGTTTATTTCATTATGATCTATTTATACATTATGAATTTCTTCACTATGGAATTTCAATCTGGAAAGGGTTTAAGCCTTACCAAAAACATATTATGTTTAGAATTGTGTAGACATATAATCATGTCATTTTTCTTTCGGTATCCAACAAATATATATTTGAAATATCTCAAGTCAATCTTAACAATGAGAAGTCGTTTAGCATAAATTAAACATTTTCAAAATACTATATTTTGAGGTTTTATTCATATCATATCCGTACCCCATATGGATTTTATCGACTGATTGGTGGGACCTAAAAGTTTATTAAGTATGCAGTTGACCTTATTACATTATCCAACGATTATACTCGAAAACCAGCGAACCGTATCATGGATTGAACTATATTCAATAGAAGGCAATTTCTCTTTCCAGACACACAATTAAACCTTGGTAATTTAGGAGATGGTCACTGAGATGAAATCTAATTTTTTCATAGATCACGTATTGTTAACATTTTAACCTCTAAAGTTTAATATCGTACTACCTTCATAATCTTATAGACTTTTTTTCAACTTCACTAAATAGTAGTTTGAACATTTCAAATAATTCATATTGGTGTTTTGTTAGGGAAACACTTATATATATCTAATATATATTTAATGAAAAAAATAAAGTTTAGTTAAATTTTGGATTAACCACATACATCAAACTGTAGTTGAAATAAGAAATACTATTTCCATTTTCATCAAAATGAAATTTAATCATATTTCAATGAGATAAGTCCCACAAGTTTCATATAATTCAAAATCACATTCTTCAAGAAAATCTAAATTGTGAAACTAGTATACTATTTTATAATATTTTATGACATAGTATATAACTCCAAATATTAGGTTTCATTAGTATGATTATCTATTTTTATTTATGACCAGAAACAACGATATCACCTTTACGCAGTTACTTTAGGCAACTATAATTACCATATTGTAAGTACCCAATGGGGTGTAATTCCTCACTATGAAAGACTTTATTTGTCATTTTGTACTAAATTAATAAATAATAACCATCTTATGATCAAATGACTAATTTGTTCGAAAATAATTGTACAAACAAAAGTACAGTTTTTCTTATCACATGTTTTTCCCCATAGGCATCTCATGAAAATTGATTATTACAATTATGGCTAAAACAATTGCTACGAAACCAAAATTGTAATTTAACTTCTCCTATGCTTATACCTCTATATATCTTAAGATTATGGAACATGTTGCACATATATACACTTCTTTTGATAATTAATACCCCTTTTGTGCATTAAAGAGAAGTTAGAGACATTACAAAAATAAATATTAGTAATGCCTTTACCTTGTTTCTTGTAATTAGATAAACTGTATCTTGTGGAAGTACTAAGTTAGTTATACATTTTTGGACATATTTAAGGATTCATGATAATATCATGCCTACGATGTCTTTGTAGTTCAAAACTCATGGATACTAATACACTAAGTACCAATACTAAGTTCGTATTACTCTAGATGTGCATCATATGAATTCTATTCATACTCAAGAGATACTATAGTCAAGAGATTATTGATCCTCTCAATGAGTTTCATGTGCATAAGAAAGAATCTCAAGTTAAAGACACAATACATGAGATTGTACCAACAAATTTGTTTAATTCGAGAAGTGATTTAACAGAAATATCAAGAAATCTAATAGTATGAAGGAACGAGGAACAACACTATTAGAACACTATTATATATCTGACAAAGATACTGATTTTACCTAAGAGATATATAATAAGAAACTGAAAAACATGAATAGTCGTTTCTAACGCATAAATAAATTGAAAATGAATAACTTTAAAAAATAAATGATCTCCCTAGTAATCAAGTCGTTTCTCACGCATAATTAAATTGTGGTACACTAACTATTTTGTCAAATAAAATAAGAGACTCGAAACTATTTAGCCCCTAGTAATCTAGGTGTCTCTAATTAGCTTTGTTGAGTTAATTTATCCTATAATAGAATATTATTAATCTCACATCCTCTGGTAGTCTAGACTAAAAACGTGAAATCAATGATTTATGCCTATTATAAAAAATATAGATTTTTATAATTTAGATGGTATTGTCCACACTCTAATTTAAAAAACACTTATTCCTTTTAATAAAACACCATCAGACTATATGACTTATATAAGATATTTACCCTTAAAATCATTCCCTTGGTTTTTTTAATGAGTGTGTAAATATATTATTTGAGTATAAAATTAGTAGACAAACGTGTGTTAGGTAAACTAAAAAAATTTATAATAATTAGGAATTTATAGTGAGAAAAAGAATTGGAATCTTTGAATGTGTGTTTTCTAATGTCGGGACCTTTAAACATTTTTTATAAATTTCGTTTATTTACCAAGTCCATTTTCGGATGGTAATGGTTACTTTAATCACGTGTCAAACTCTTGTTATCATAGCAGTAGATCTACAAGCTTGCCATATTTTGGTCGGACCTTCTTTTGAAATGGTGGTGCTGCCACTACTTTAGCTAGTTTTAATGAAATGATTATATATACAAGTAATACGATATTAGTTATGTTTATATTAATATTTATTATAAATTATAGTAATTAAATTATTACTATAATATAATAATTGTGTATCTACATCTGAATGAAAGAAGAGAACATAGTCAAAGAATAAAAAGAAAAAGACCGAAGAGAAAAGATGAAAACTTTATTAATAATTTGAATATGTTTTCTTCATATACCTATTATAATATACATGTCCTCTAACGGTAATAAACTATTCTATAATTTTAATTCCAAATATCAATCACCGTTCCATTATCGCCTAACTTACGATATCCTAGAACTATTCCGAAGTCATTACATTGTCATACCCCATTTCAAGAACCATGCCCTCAAGGTTTGGCTGAGTAAAATCTTCCGGACGGTTTTTTTCCATTGAAAAGTTATTTGTTGCATTAAAATTTGATCATATAAAAGAATAAAGTGTGGAAAAATAGTTGTTTGAATAATTAATCGACTTGTTTGAAGCAGCAAATATTGAATCATTTGAAGCACTATATGATGTAATTCGGATTCCATAATAATATTGTAGTCAAAATTCTTCTTTTTGGGTTTCTCTAGGTTTTCCACCATGGATGCTACGTGGGATTTGTAACATGATAAAATCATTTTCTAGTACTCCACTACTTGTACGAAGGAAATATTTCTTGTTTCTACTGCTAGTAGCATGCTTTTTTCCAGACACATAATCTGCTCTCTTTGACGAAAGACCCTCCTCAATATGACATGTGTGGATTTTATCAACACTCTTATTTGAGATACAATGATGTTTCTAACCACTATCCAAGAAGAAATAGGATGGTCACTAGAATCAACAATGACATGGATTATACTTCCCATACCTTTCACCGGATCTACTACCAACCTATTTCCAAAGTGAAATTGCATAGGACCTCTTGAGAACCTTGCATCGAGCTTGTACATTTTACATTCAATAGCTGTATGACATAGGACTACCTCCAAAATAGAAGAATTTACTTAACTTTTCATAGTAGGATTATAATCTCCACATCAAGGAGGGATGGTCTGTAAACCATGAACATAGGTACTAAGGAATTCTCGACCTTCCATAGGAATCTTGCTCGTAGGTACTTTACCATTTCATTTTCTTCCCGAATCTTATAGTATATGATATGACACTCAAGGTTTTTGCAAATATCCTTAGCATTATCTTTATGGTATAGGTAGGAGGGAGATCCATACATTGGAGCCACATGGTGGCCACTGAAAGATCAACTTTTTCTATACTTTGTGGATTCTTATGGATACTTATTCAGATTCTATAGTTCTTAACCATTTGTTATTATCTAGACTAGTCATAGTCTCTTCATAGGGTTTTAGGATCACCACTTGATGTGGTTATTATCTATAGGATTTTCCTCATCAGAGTTTCACTATTATTACAATTGATTTTGGTGTATGATAATATCTATGTAACCTTTAAAAGGCTTGTGTACGATAAATTCTTCTATCTCTTGATTTTTGTTAACTTCCGTGAGGTTCATTAATCATCCCTAATACCTCAATGTTTGAGACTTGAACCTAAAATAAAACTATTAACTCATCCAAGAAAGAAAGATGGACGTGCATCTGATGCTCTTCAGCTTGTATACATAACTCTGAAATTTTTATTCTAATATGATCTATTTATACATTACGAATTTCTACACTATGGAATTTTAATCTGGAAAGGTTGTATGCCTGACCAAAAGCTCATTAAATAAGAATTGTGTAGAAATATAATCATGTCATTTTTTCTTTAGGTATCCAACAAATCTAAATCTGATATATTTCAAGTCAAGCTTAACTATCAGAAGTAGTTTAGCATAAATAAAAAAATTTCAAAATACTATATCTTTATGTTTGATTTATTTTATCTCCATACTTTATATGGATTCTATAACCTGATTAGTTGACCCAAAGGGTTCATTAAGTATGCAATTGACTTTATAACATTATCCAACGAGTAAATTTGAAAACCAGTGTATCTTATCATGGATTGCACTATATCCAATAAAAGGAAATTTCTCTTTCCGGACACACCATTAAACCTTTGTAATTCAGGAGATGTTCACTGAGACGAAATCTAATTTTTTCATAGAAAATCTATTGTTAACATTTTCACCTCTAAAGATTAATATCAAACTACCTTCATAATCTTATAGACTTTCTTTTAACTTCACTGAATAGTAGTTTTAACATTACAAATAATTCATATTGGTGTTTGATGTCTCCTTAAATGTTCTTATTTTCGACCCTTAGGAGACATCATTTTTGGTGTTTATTAAATCATTTCGATAGACTTTTGGACTAAATATGCAATAATATGATTCTCCTCTTTTATTTCTAGCATTTTTTATTTATTAAGCTTTTGCGCGTAAAATTGGTATTTTTAGTGAAGATTCTACAGGTTTTAGATGTTAGATAGAAGAGGAATCCGAGGAGAAAGTCAAAGATCAAGAGATAGAGTCAAAACTCGAAGATAAATCCCGAAGATATTATTTTTAGAGCTGAAAATCCATTTTCCAGGCCATAGATTGCTGATTTCGAGGTGCTTAAGCGATTATCTAGCTGTTGACCTTTGAAGAGAAATCATTCCTTATCGAGTTACGGAAATTTAGCAACTGAATGAGGTCAATCGGAGTTGTAACGCATCGGGAAAAGCCGTTTTAGTGAAGGTGTATCAGCAGTTACGGGATTTTGGGCTTAGAAATTGGGCTTGGACATTTAATTAATGTTTTATTATTAGGTCCAAGCCCTAATCCGTTTTTAACCTTATAAAAGGAGATTTTGACCTCAGTATTTCTCACCTCTCAATTTATTCTTCAATTAAATTCATCCTTTGAAGAGAGTGTCCAGAGAAGAAGCAGAAAGAAGGAAAAGAAGAAGCTTGGAGCTGGAGACTCTCCAATTCACAGCCAAACCAATTCCGAAATTAGGTTTCTCTGTATTTTATTTCTGTAAAACAATATGAGTCTTATTTCCTTTAATTTAGCTTTCTTTTCAATTAGTATGAGCTAATTACACTTTAGTGCTTGAGAATGCTTTATGGGTAAATCCCAATTCTATTGAATTTCATGTCCTGAATTTGGGTTTCTGTTAAATTAAATTAAATCGGGTCTTTTACTCTTTTCGATAATTTGTGATTGTTTACTGTTTTTAGAGTCGCGAACTAAGAACAGGTATTAGTATCTAGGCTATTCCACATATGTGGCGTGTGGATCATCCTGACGGAGGGTTTAGGTATAGAACCAATTATTCAATCTAAAATAGAAGCTATTGATTCTGACGAACTTAGCTAATTTTAGGGCCAATGAGGTAAAATTCTTAAACATCTAAAAGTGGATCATATTTACCCTGACGGGACTAGTGACACTCTAGGATAGCCTTATAGTCCACCCTGACGGGGGTATAAGGAATTTAGAATCCCGACCATTGTAATTGACCGATTTAACCCTTAAACAGAATATGTTATGAAATAGAATTAGGAAGATCCCTTGCCATCTCAAGTGCTACCTTCTCATATTTGCGTTTTACATTTATTTACTTGCGTCTTAGTATTTATTTGCATTTTTACTTTAATCTTTCAACACTTAGAATTAATACAAACAACCAACCAATCATTATATCTTTTATCTGCTTTCATAAGTGCAATTATTCATTATCTGATAACCATTGTAGTTAACCAACCGTCCCTGAGAACGAATCTGTTATCACTATTATTACTTGGGACAACCGTACACTTGCGGTTGTGGTTCGATTACTTTTGCATATATTTTAGAACACACAAAGGACCACCAAGTTTTTGGCGCCGCTGCCGGGGACGGTAGCGTGTGACCACGGTGTTTATCCTTTAGTGATAGTTGCATTTATTTTTATTTTTCAGTTTTACGCTTGTGTTTGTTTTGTTTTGTTTTTACAGGTGCTTTATTCAGGTAATGATCAAGAAATCTAATTAAAGATGTATAGAGGACATTACCCAGATCCCGATCCATATGACTATTGGGAAGACTCTTCGGGACAACAACAATGGGGTAGTAACTTCTACCAACAACCTTATCAATACCCGCAAGAGCAAGGATGGAACAATCAATGGATCGGGAATAATCAACAACAAACACCATATCACTATCAACAAGAACAAGTATGGAACCACCATTGGGTTGAAAACATTCAACAGTATCCACCTCATCAAAATCAGCATGATATACTACTAGAAAAAGCCAATCGCCTACTCGAGGAATTTCAGGCAGGAGAGCCAGAACGTAAGAAAAGAGACGAGGAATTCAAAGCCACCCATGCACTCATACAACAGAGCCTAGATGAATGGGATGCCCGAAACAACTCTCTTAACTTAGCTGAAAGTGGTAGTAAGTCTTATGAAGATTCCACTCCCCCGAGGGATGGAAGAGATCAACTGGAAGAAGTAGTTGAGGAGGAGGTGTTGAAGGAAGATATTAGTGATAGTGATATGACCATCATGCCGGTTATAAATTAAGACCACCATGTGGTTGACAATTCTATTAGCATGGTGGAAGAAAGAATAGCAACGAAAATCATAGAAATTGAAGCTGATACCGCTATTCCTATGGTGCGTGCACCTGATCAATATACTGAACGCGAACAAGAAAAAGAGGTGATCGAGATTAGCAAGATTCCACATCAAGAATATTATGAGGTAATAGTGGAAGATTGGGTTGAAAGTGAAGACGAATGTGAGATGGTTGGAGAATCAATTGAAGAATTGAAAGTTAAAGATAAAATAGAAATTGAATATCCGCCACAAGAAGTTCACCAATCACCATCTCTACCACGAATCATTATTAAAGATGAAAAATCAGAATCACCTCGACTACCACAAATAACTAAGATGTGTTATACAAGCAAGGTGCCACACCGCGAGAGCAAAAAGGCAAGGAGAAGCACCTACCCACCACATTTTAAAGGTGAATCTGAGATTGAAACAAGGAATAAAAATAAGCTTATACCGTTGAGAACGGTTATCTACTCCAATGTGGTGGAAAATGAGTTTCGTCATGAAAGTAAGAAGGCGAAACGAAGTACTTACCCACCTCCTTTTAGAGATCGATTGAATAATATTCAAAGGGGGGAGGTTCTTAAGCTTTTACATCAAGGAAGAGGCGAGTTTAAGCGGAGGAACACCGCAAGGGCCTCAATACCATCTTCATGGAAGGTAACGCGTCGAACTTAAAGACGTAATAAACAAAAGTGCTTCTTGGGAGACAACCCATGTTTTAAATTGCTTTCATGTCTTTTGAATTCGTAGTTTAAATTCATTTGATTTTCGTTAATTTAGTGTTTATTATTAAGAAATGAGGAAGGGTAGTTGTTTTTGATGATTGCAGGGGTAAAAGGGTCATGAGTTTGGGGTCAAAACGATGAGAAAACAGAAAATTATGGAGTCAACAGCAGGTTTGACCGGCTAGCCGGCGGATACGCAGGCATACCGGCCAAAACGCTGAAGACCCCCAAACTCTCTGACCACTGCGTCAGCGATGACGCAGCATTGCTGCGTCACCATTCGCGCCAGCGAGAAATCCACCGGCATGCCGGCGAATCCGCCGGCTAGCCGGCCAACTGGAGGAAGAGTTTCTGGTCCTTGCGTCAGCGACGACGCAAGGTTGCTGCGTCTCGAAATGCGCCATCGCGTATCCGCCGGCATGCCGGCGTATCCGCCGGCTAGCCGGCCGAAGACGCTGGACTTTCTTATCACTGCGTCAGCGACGACGCAAGAGGCTTGCGTCAGAAAAAAAAAAAAAAAATTTAGTCTCTTTCTCATGCTAAGCCTCCATTGACGAATCCTAGCCTCCAACCACTCCTAAAATCATCATCAAAACAACATTATACCACCACTCCTTCCCCCTAAACATCATCCAAGATCACAATCAAACCATTAAACTTCCAAAATACCAAAGCTTCACACTTTAATCCGAAGTTTTCTTTCACCAAAGCTAAAATTTATCCATTAATCCTTTCCCAAACCTTGAAATATCCATGACCCAGCGCTAAACAATCCATAATTCAAACCCAAACCTTCAAGAACACTAAAATCACAATTTTATCCAAGGGTCTTGAAGCTTTGAGTTTGGGGTCATCGGAGATGACCATGAAGGTTAGGAAAGGTACGAAGAACATGGTGAAGAACGAGAATTGGGTATTGAGGAAGATTTTGATAGAAGAGATGATGCTTAGAGGGCAAGTAATAAATGAAAACGTGGAAAAGTTGAAGAAGTTCGAGGTAATGAAGAACACTTTAAACGCAACCATTGATGAAGAAGAATTCAAAACCTCAACTTGGACGCAACACCGACACCAGCCTCGCGCTGGTTAAGATACGTTTTCTTTCCCTTCTCATTTAGTGTAGATTATTTTATTGCTTTGAGTCTTTTCGAGTCGTGGGGACACGACTCATTTTTGAGTTTGGGGTGGGGTTCGTTGCCTCATCCCAGTTTTATGTGTTATGTGTTTTATTTGCTTTCAATAAAATAATTTTCGGAGTTGCGTTTGACTATAGAAGATTTTAAATGTCCCTTTAAGCATACTTTTGATGAATCTATGATAGTAAATAGTGAACTTTAGGGATTGATATAGAACGCACTTACAATTGCATGCGAACATAGGTAATTGATAGGAAAAATTAATGAACAATGCAAATGAAGTAAGCTTGTACTTAAGGAATATGTTTGGTGTGTAGAACGTGAAATCCTAATTAGTAGAGAACCCACCTAGATATGAACTAAAGACAAGCTATGTACTTAGGAAAATGAAAGGGGCAGTTCTTTGTTAGCCATTTGAAGCCTTTTAGCTTGCTATCCCTAATATTATAATTTTATCCGTCTTAGCCCAATTTTGAGCCTTAAGCCTTTTCTTTTGTAGCCACGATATAAGCCATTATCCTTTAGATTATTAGGCATGACCAAATGATCCGCACTTGAATCACAACCCAGAGACTTGTCTCGAGCATGAGTTTGGGGTGGTGGGACCACATTTGGGAAATTACATTGGGAAGGGATTATATGTGTTTGTATTGAGGCACAAAAAGGTAGATGATATTATTATTTGTAACCCTTTGCCGGGATTTGAAAAGAAAAATAGAGAAAAAGAAAAAAAAAGAGAAAAAAAATATTATAAGAGACATGACCTTTCACATCAAAACGAGGGTCATGAGTATCTTGTACAAAAAAAAAAGAAGAAAAGAAATGAAAAAAGAAAATAAAAAGAAAGAAAGAATAAATAAACCGGCAAAGTGGAATATTTTTGAAAATCATCTTAGTTGTAATTGGGTTGACATGGGGACGCAACATTAGCGCGTCAAATGGGTGAGTGAGAACATTTTTGAGCGTAACTCAAGCTCGAGGACATGTGGATGGTAAGTGAGGAGAGAGCCAAAAGTTCACTTCAAATTTACCAAATATATATCCATACCGTCCTTAAGCCAATATTAAAACCATAAAGACCTCTTGATTCTTAAATACATAGTGAATTTATACTTCTGTTGATAGGGAATATTTAGGTGGAACATTCAAAGCGATTTATGATTAATGACCACCCTATAGCCATCATACAGATATGAGTACAAGTGTAACCTTCAAGCATTGCGACTTTAATTTTATGATTGAGATTATTTATGTTTGATGTTGCATGATTAGTGTATGTATATGTTAGTTCTTAATGTTTGCTATATGAGATTTATCTTAAGAATTGCTTTAGGTTTATTTGCTAAGCTTCTATTTGTTCTTGCGTTTACTTCTACCCCTTGTTTTGTTTTGTTTTGCTTTGTCGGGACGACAAAGGTTTGAGTTGGGGGTCTTGATGTCTCCTTAAATGTTCTTATTTTCGACCCTTAGGAGACATCATTTTTGGTGTTTATTTAATCATTTCGATAGACTTTTGGACTAAATATGCAATAATATGATTCTCCTCTTTTATTTCTAGCATTTTTGATTTATTAAGCTTTTGCGCGTAAAATTGGTATTTTTAGTGAAGATTCTACATGTTTTAGATGTTAGATAGAAGAGGAATCCGAGGAGAAAGTCAAAGATCAAGAGATAGAGTCAAAACTCGAAGATAAATCCCGAAGATATTATTTTTAGAGCTGAAAATCCATTTTCCAGGCCATAGATTGCTGATTTCGAGGTGCTTAAGCGATTATCTAGCTGTTGACCTTTGAAGAGAAATCATTCCTTATCGAGTTACGGAAATTTAGCAACTGGAATGAGGTCAATCGGAGTTGTAACGCATCGGGAAAAGCCGTTTTAGTGAAGGTGTATCAGCAGTTACGGGATTTTGGGCTTAGAAATTGGGCTTGGACATTTAATTAGTGTTTTATTATTAGGTCCAAGCCCTAATCCGTTTTTAACCTTATAAAAGGAGATTTTGACCTCAGTATTTCTCACCTCTCAATTTATTCTTCAATTAAATTCATCCTTTGAAGAGAGTGTCCAGAGAAGAAGCAGAAAGAAGGAAAAGAAGAAGCTTGGAGCTGGAGACTCTACAATTCACAGCCAAACCAATTCCGAAATTAGGTTTCTCTGTATTTTATTTCTGTAAAACAATATGAGTCTTATTTCCTTTAATTTAGCTTTCTTTTCAATTAGTATGAGCTAATTACACTTTAGTGCTTGAGAATGCTTTATGGGTAAATCCCAATTCTATTGAATTTCATGTCCTGAATTTGGGTTTCTGTTAAATTAAATTAAATTGGGTCTTTTACTCTTTTCGATAATTTGTGATTGTTTACTGTTTTTAGAGTCGCGAACTAAGAACAGGTATTAGTATCTAGGCTATTCCACATATGTGGCGTGTGGATCATCCTGACGGAGGGTTTAGGTATAGAACCAATTATTCAATCTAAAATAGAAGCTATTGATTCTGACGAACTTAGCTAATTTTAGGGCCAATGAGGTAAAATTCTTAAACATCTAAAAGTGGATCATATTTACCCTGACGGGACTAGTGACACTCTAGGATAGCCTTATAGTCCACCCTGACGGGGTATAAGGAATTTAGAATCCCGACCATTGTAATTGACCGATTTAACCCTTAAACAGAATATGTTATGAAATAGAATTAGGAAGATCCCTTGCCATCTCAAGTGCTACCTTCTCATATTTGCGTTTTACATTTATTTACTTGCGTCTTAGTATTTATTTGCATTTTTACTTTAATCTTTCAACACTTAGAATTAATACAAACAACCAACCAATCATTATATCTTTTATCTGCTTTCATAAGTGCAATTATTCATTATCTGATAAGCATTGTAGTTAACCAACCGTCCCTGAGAACGAATCTGTTATCACTATTATTACTTGGGACAACCGTACACTTGCGGTTGTGGTTCGATTACTTTTGCATTTATTTTAGAACACACAAAGGACCACCAGTGTTTCATTTGGGAAACACATATATATCTAATATATATTTATTGAAGGAAAAGAAGTAAGAATATTTATATTTGGTTAAATTCTGGATTAGCCACATACATCAAAATGTAGTTGACATAAAAACTCATTAGTACTATCTCCATTTTCTTCAAAATGAGATTTAATCATATTTCATTAAGATAAGTCTCACAAGTTTCATATAATTCAAAATCATATTCTTCAAGAAAATCCTCCTTTTGAAACTAGTGAACTATTTTCTCATGTTTTACGACTTACTCTATAAATCTACATATTATGTTTTGATTAGTATGATTATCTATTTTGATTTATTACCAGAAACAATGATATCACCATACTATAAGTATCCAATGGGGTCTAATTCCTCACTATGAAAGACTCCATTTGTCATTTTATACTACATTAATACACCATAACCATCTTATGATTAAATTACTGTTTTGTTCGAAAATAAGTTTACAAACAAAAATACAGTTTATCTTAAAATATGTTTTCCCCATAGGCAGCTCAGGATAATTAATTATTACAATTGTGGTTGCAACAATTGCTCTGAAAGCAAAATCGTAATTTAACTTCTCCTATTCTTATTCCTCTATTTATCTTTAGAGTATGCAACATATTGCACGTATCTACAATATTGCAGATAATTAACACCCCTTTTGTGTAATAAATAGAAGTTAAAGAAAATACAAAAATAATTTCCATTAATGTCTTTACCTTGTTTCTTAGATTAGATAAACGGTATCTTATGGTTGTACTAAGTTACTTATACATTTTTGGAGATATTTAAGGATTCCTGATAATATCATGCTTAGATGTCATTGTAGTTCAAAACTCATAGATACAAATACACTTGAAGCCAATTCGAATTACTCTAGATGTGCATCATATGCATTCTATTCATCCTCAAGAGATACTATAGTGATGTCTCCTCATTTGTGATAGATTTATATTAGGATGAGATATCATTTTTAGTGATTTAGAAGTCATAATAGTAGATTTTCGTGAGAAATAGTGCACTATCCTATTTTGAGTCTTGAGTTAGTAAAATAATATTTTTAGAGCATATTGAGTTTAATTGTTTATTTTAGTGTGAAGATTTAAAGATTATTATGAGATTAATTAGAGTCCAAGTCAAAGACTACAACTTATGGAAAGAGATTAGCATGGTAGTTGGAGATAAGAAAACAAAAGCTAAAAAGATGGAAAGGGAAAAGCTGCCTAAATCTGAATTCTACAGCACACGCCTAAAGAAGTGGTGATTACTCCTACAAGGAAGCCGATTTTGGTAATTTCCTCTCATAAGGACGTAGATAATTCTGTGAGGATTCTTTTGGTATCTTATGGAGCAAAAACCGACCAATAACGAAGAAGATATGCTAAAAACGGTCCAACAGTGTTTATCTTTATTTCTATACGAATTTGAGTTGGGCTAGGAGTCCAATCTCTTCCTCAAAAAAACGAATTAGGTCTTCTAAACACCTATAAATACACCCTTATATCACTTTTAAATCATCCTTGCCTTATAGTAATTAGTTCTTAGGGTTTTATTCTTCTAGTTTTTTATAGAGCGCAAGACGATGTCTTTTGTAATTTCTTTTAGTTTATTTCCACCAGGTATGAACTAAACCTCCCATAGCTTGGGTTTTTCATCATGTATAAACTATGAATTCTAATTCTTTTATCTAAGTTTCTTTGGGAATTATATATTTTAATTTGATATTAGCTACTTACCTTTATATTTGATTATGTGTTTTGATTTAATGTATGTTTTCCTTGCTAGTGCACGAGTATAGGATTACCTTAATAGTATTTAGATGATCACCTTAGCTGGGTGTTTAACTATTGAACCACCACATAACATCTAGTGTCCATATTAGTTCTGACAAAACATGATTCTAACTAGATAGTCATTAGGGTTTGTTTTAATCACCATATCACCAATTAATTGTTGCATTTGCTTAGGGCCTTGGTAGCGCTTGATAACCCTATTTGAAACCATGTCTTGGTTGTGCCGTAGCCCCCTTAGTCGCTCTCAAGGTCTAAGGTATGGGAATTTAGAATCCTAACTAAGTATACCAAGAGCTAATATTCTCCCTTATAAACTAGATCTATAGATAGAATTAGAAGGATTAGTGCATACTAGCAAAACCTAAGCTATACCTCTCATCTCATATTTTTAGTATTTTATTTTATTGTCTTTTATTTTCTTAGTTTAATTAGTTTTAATTCTCAATCTCGAAATTCTATTTGCTTTTATTTTCTGTCTTTAATTATCTACTCTTACTCGTTATTGCTACTCACGTATATAACACACTTAATTTCTGTTTTTCGAGTATTTTTCGAGTCGTGGGGACACGGCTCATTTTTGAGTTGGGCGTGTGGGGATTTGTTGTCTCTCATCTCCATTTTTATGTTTTTAGGTAGAAATTAAAATTTTTGATACATGGGAATTAGATGTAGAGTGTGTTTAATAGCTTGAAAGCATGAGCTCGGTAAATTAATGATAGTAAGTAATATGTTTATGAGCTATTTTATTTGTATGCGTTGAGTATTCGCAGGAAAACACACGTTGATAGTAGAGAAAAGATTAGTGAGCAATGCGATAGAAAGTATGTTCGATCTCAGGGAACCTTGAGAAGTATTTTTTTACCGCCTGATAAATAATGTTATGTGGATTGGGTACATATGTGTGTACATAATATACAGATCCACTACATACACTTACATAAAAATTAAAAAAATTGATGACTTCTTACCATAAAAATAAATTTTTTGAACCTGCAAACTTAGAACTCCACCATACATGTCTTTTTTGTATAATATAGTATAGATTGTGCTTCATAAAATATGAAGACAATAAAGAGAGAGAATAAAAAGATAGAGAAGAGAGAAGAATAAACAGATGGAATAAACAAAAAGAAAGAGAATATGAACACATGTATATATATACTTAGAGAGAGAAAAGAATTGGTGGAACTAAATAAAACAAAATAAAATGAGAATGTGATAATATTAACAACGTGAGAATGCGATTATATTAATAACGTTAAGACTTCCATCCAACATTGGACATAATTGGCACATGTCTATTGATTAGTTTATGGATTTCTATAAATATGGGTCATGTGGCATAATATAATATTGGTCCATCCAATATTGGATTGAAGAATTTTCCTATTAAAAGGAGGTTTATTTGGTATTGTTCACAATCTAATTAAAAAAACACTTGATCATTTTAATATAACACCACAAAACTATATGACTTATATAAGATATATACCCTTAAAAAATTACCCTTGGTTCATTTTTATAATGAGTGTGTAAAAACATTCTATTAGTACAATATTAGTAGACAAACGTATCTTAGGTAAACTTACAAAATTTATAATAATTAGGACTATTTAGTGAGAAAAAGAATTGGAATCTTTGAATGTGTGTTTTCTAATGTCGGGTCCCTTTAAACATTTTCTTTTAAATTTGTTTTATTTACCAAGTCCTTTATCGGATGGTAATGGTTACTTCAATCATGTAACAAACTCTTGTTATCATATCACTAGATCTATAACCTTAATATATTTTGGTCAAACCTTTTTTAAAAATGCTGGATTTTAGCTAGTTCTGATAAAATGATTTATATAAAAGTAATAAGATATTAATTATATTTATAATAATATTAATATTAATATTAATTATCAATCACAGTAATTAAATTTATTTTACTCTAATTTTATACTTGTATATCTACATGACTATAACTGAATGAAAGAAGAGATACATAATAAAAGAATAAAAAGAAGAAGACCGAAGAGAGGATGAAAACTTTATTTATCATTTGAATATATTTTCTTCAAATAGCTATTACAATATATATTTCCTCTACCAGTAATAAACCGTTCTACTAGTTTAATTTCAAATAACAATCACCATTATATTCCCATCTAACTTACGTTTTTTTAAAACTATTCTAAAGTCATTACATTGTCATACCCTATTTCAAGAACCTAGCCTCAAGGTTAGGCTAAGTAAAATCTTCTGGACGATTTTTTTTCCATTGAAAAGTTATTTGTTGCACTAAAATTTGATCATATAAAAGAATATATTGTGGAAGTAATGGCGTGTGTGTAACTAACTCACTTATTTGAAGCACCAAATATTGATTGATTTGAAGCACTAACATGATGTCATCCGGATGCAATAATAATATTGAAGTCAATATTCCTCTTTCTCGGTTTCTCTAGGATTTCCACATTAATGCTAGGTGGGATTCGTAACATGATAAAATCATTTTCTAGTACTCCATTACTTGTACGAAGGAAATATTCATTGTTTGTACTGCTACTATCATGTTATTTTCCGGACAGATAATATGCTCTCTTTGACGAAGGACCCTCGAAAATATGACATGTGCATAATTTATCAACACTCTTATCTGAGAAACAATGATGTTTCTTTCACTATCCATAGGATCAACAATGACATGGATTCTACTTCCCATACCTTTCACCAGATCTATTACCAACCAATCTCCAAAGTGAATCGTAAGACCTCTTGAGCACCTTGCATCGAGCTTGTACATTTTACAATCACCAGGTGTTCACATAGGACTACCACTAAAATAGCAGAATTTACTTAACTTTTCATAATAGTATTATAATATCCACATCAAAGAAGGATTGTATTTTCACCTTGAACATAGGTACTAAGCGATTCTCGATCTTCCATAGAACTCTAGCTCTTAGGTACTTTACCATTTGATCTGCTTCCTGAATCTCATAGAATAGGATATGACATTCGAGGTTTTTGAAAATATCATTTGCATTATCTGGTGTGATAAAAATAGGAGGAAGATCAATAAATTGGAGCCACATAGTGGCAATAGAAAAATCAACATCTTCTATTATTTGTGGATTCTTATGGATACTAATTCAGATTTTATGGTTCTTAATAATTTGTCACTATCTAGACTAGCCATAGCCTCTTTATAGGGGATTAGGATCATCACTTTATATGGTTATCATCTATTTGATTTTTCACATCAAAGTTTCTCAATTATTACAATTGATTTTAGTGTATGATAATATCTATGTAACATTTAGGAGGCTTGTGTGCGATAAATTCTTCTATCTCTTGATTTTTGTTAACTTCCTTGAAGTTCATTAATCATCCCTAATACCTCAACGTTTGAGACTTGAACCTTAAATAAAACTATTAACTCATCCAGGAAAGAAAGATTGACTGGCCTCTAAAGCTCTTCAGCTTGTATAAATAACTCTGAAATGTTTATTTCATTAGGATCAATTTATAAATTATGAATTTCTTCACTATGGAATTTAAGTCTGGAAAGGGTTTAAGCCTTACCAAAAACTCATTATGTTTAGAATTGTGTAGAAATATAATCATGTCATTTTTATTTCGGTATCCAACAAATATATATTTGAAATATCTCAAGTCAAGCTTAACAATGAGAAGTTGTTTAGCATAAATCAAACATTTTCAAAATACTATATTTTGAGGTTTTATTTATATCATATCCATACCCCATATGGATTTTATTAACTGATTGGTAGGACCTAAAAGTTCATTAAGTATGCAGTTGACTTTATTATGTAATCCATAGAGTATACTCGAAAACCAGTGAATCTTATCATGGATTGCAATATATCCAATTAAAGGCAATTTCTCTTTCCAGATAAACCATTAAACCTTGGTAATTCAAGAGATGCACACTTAGACGAAATATAATTTTTTTCATAGATAATCTATTCTTAACATTTTCACCTCTAATGGTTAATATCATACTACCTTCATAATCTTATAGACTTTTTTTAACTTCACTGAATAGTAGTTTGAACATTTCAAATAATTCATATTGGTGTTTCGTTTGGCAAACACATATATATATCTAATATATATTTAATGAAAGAAATAAAGCTTAGTTAAATTTTTGATTAACCACATAGATCAAACTGTAAATGACATAAGAACTCATATTACTATCTCCATTTTCATCAAAATGAGATTTAATCATATTTCATTGAGATAATTCTCACAAGTTTCATATGATTCAAAATCATATTCTTTAAGAAAATCTACACTAGAATTGTATTTTCTATTATTGTATGACATAGTCTATAACTCCAAATATTAGGTTTGATTAGTATGATTATCTATTATTATTTATGAACAGAAACAACGATATCACCTTTACGTAGTTACTTTAGGCAACTATTATCACCATATTGTAAGTATCCAATGGGGTGTAATTCCTCACTACGAAAGACTCTATTTGTCATTTTATACTACATTAATAAACCATAAACATCTTATGATCAAATGATTATTTTGTTTGAAAATAAGTTTACAAACAAAAGTAAATTTTTTCTTATAATGTCTTTTTCCCCATAGGCATCTCAGGAGAATTAATTATTGCAATTGTGGTTGCAACAATTGCTACAAAACCAAAATTATAATTTAACTTCTCCTATTATTATTCCACTATTTATCTTAAGATTATGCAACATATTGCACATATATACACTACTGTTGATATTTAATACCCCATTTGTGCAATAAATAGAAGTTAAAGACATTACACCAATAAATTTTAGTAATGTATTTACCTTGTTTCTTGTAATTAGATAAAACGTATCTTGTGGTTGTACTAAGTTACTTATACATTTTTGGAGATATTTAAGGATTCATGATAATATCATGCCTACGATGTCTTTGTAGTTCAAAACTCATGGATACGAATACACTTAGTACCAATACTAAGTTCGTATTACTCTAGATGTGCATCATATGCATTACATTCATCCTCAAGATATACTATAGTAAAGAGTTTATTGATCGTATCAATGAGTTTCATGTGCATAAGAAAGAATCTCAAGTTAAAGACACAATACATGAGATTGTACCAACAAACTTGTTTAATTCGAGAAGTGATTAAACAGATTATCAAGAAACCTTATAGTATGAAGAAACGAGGAATAACGCTATTTGAACACTATTATATATCTAACAAAGATAATGATTTTACCTAAGCGATATATAATTAGAAACTGAAAAACATGAATAGTCGTTTCTCACGCATAAATAAATTGAAAATGAAAAACTTTAAAAAATGAATGTTCCCCTAGTAATCAAGTCGTTTCTCAAGCATAATTAAAGAGTGGTACGTTAACTATTTTTTCAATTAAAATAAGAGACTCGAAACTATCTAGCCCCTAGTAATCTAGTTGTCTCTAATTAGTTTTGTTGAGTTAATTCATCCTATAATAGAATATTATCAATCTCACATCCTCTGGTAGTCAAGACTAAAAACGTGAAATCGATGATTAATACCTATTATAGAAAATATATATTTTTATAATATAGTTGGTATTTTCCACAATCCAATTAAAAAAACTCTTGATCCTTTTAATAAAACACCATAAGACTATATGACTTATATAAGATATTAACCCTTAAAAAAATTCCCTTGGATTTTTTTCAATGAGTGTGTAAATATATTATTTGAGTATAAAATTAGTAGACAAATGTGTGTAAGGTAAACTAACAAAATTTATAATAGTTAGGAACTTATAGTGAGAAAAAGAATTGGAATATTTGAATGTGTGTTTTCTAATGTCGGGACCTTTTAAACATTTTCTTTTAAATTTCTCTTATTTACCAAGTCCATTTGAGGATGTTAATGGTAACTTCAATCACGTGGCAAACTCTTGTTATCATAGCACTAGATCTACAAGCTTAACATATTTTGGGCAGACCTTCTTTTGAAATGCTAGTGCAGCCACTATTTTAGCTAGTATAGATGAAATGATTATATATACAAGTAATAAGATATCAGTTATGTTTATATTAATATTTATTATAAATTACAGTAATTAAATTTATTTTACTATAATATAATAATTGTATATCTACATCTATATGAAAGAAGAGAAACATAATAAAAGAATAAAAAAAGAAGACCGAAGAGAGAAGATGAAAATTTCATTAATCATTTAAATATATTTTCTTCAAATAAGTATTACAATATATATGTCCTCTAGCGGAAATCACCATTCCATTATCGCCTAACTTACGATCTCCTAGAACTATTCCAAAGTCATTACATTATCATAACCCATTTCAAGAACCTTGCCCTCAAGGTATGGCTGAGTAAAATCTTCTGGACGGTTTTTTTTCCATTGAAAAGTCATTTGTTGCACTAAAATTTGATCATATAAAAGAATAAAGTGTGGAAAAATGGTTGTGTGAATAATTAATCCACTTGTTTGAAGAACCAAATTTTGATGATTTGAAGCACTATATGATGTCATCCGGATTCCATAATAATATTTTAGTCAAAATTCCTCTTTCTGGGTTTCTCTAGGATTTCCACCATGGATGCTACGTGGGATTCGTAACATGATAAAATCATTTTCTAGTACTCCACTACTTGTACGAAGGAAATATTTATTGTTTCTACTGCTACTAGCATGATGTTTCTAACCACTATCCAAGAAGAAATAGGATGGGTCATTAGGATCAACAATGACATGGATTTTACTTCCCATACCTTTCACCAAATCTACTACCAACCAATCTCCAAAGTGAAATTTCATAGGACCTCTTAAGAACCTTGCATCAAGCTTGTACATTTTACATTCACCAGTTGTATGACATGGGACTACCACCTAAACAGTAGAATTTACTTATCTTTTCATAATAGGATTATAATCTCCACATCAAGAGGGATGGTCTTTCCACCATGAACATATGTACTAAGAAAATCTCGACCTTCCATAGGAATCTAGCTCTTAGGTACTTTACCATTTCAGTTTCTTCCCGAATCTCATAGTATATGATATGACATTAAAGGTTTTTGCAAATATCCTTAGCATTATCTGGTGTGATATAGGTAGGAGGGAGATCCATCAATTGGAGCCACATGGTGGCCATTGAAAGATCAACTTCTTCTATACTTTGTGGATTTTTTATGGATACTAATTCATATTCTATAGTTGTTAACCATTTGTTATTATCTAAACTAGTAAATAGAAGTTAATGAAAATACAAAAATAACTTCCATTAATGACTTTACCTTGTTTCTTGTATTAGATAAACGGTACCTTATGGTTATACTAAGTTACTTATACATTTTTTGGAGATATTTAAGGATTCCTCATAACATCATGCTAAGATGTCTTTGTAGTTCAAAATTCATGTATACGAATATACTTAGTACCAATTCGTCTTACTATAGACGTGCATCATATGCTTTCTATTCATCCTCAAGAGATACCATAGTCTAGAGATTATTGATCCTATCAATGAGTTTCATGTGCATAAGAAAGAATTTCACTTTGCAGACACAATACATGAGATTGAAACGACCAACTTGTTTTATTTGAGAAGTGATTTGACAGAAATATCAAGAAATCTAATAGTATGAAGGAACGAGGAATGACGCACTTAGAACACTATTATAGATCTAACAAAGATATGGACTTTACCTAAGAGATATATAATAAGAAACTGTAAACCATGAATAATCCCTATGGTAGTTAGGTTGTTTCTCATTCATAAATAAAGTGAAAATGAAAAACTTTAAAAAATAAATAACCCCCTATTAATGAAATCGTTTCTCATGCATAATTAAAGTGTGGTAGATTACCTATTTTATCAAATAAAATAAGAGACTTAAAATCTATTTAGCCCCTAATAATCTAGTCTTTTCTAATTAGTTTTGTTGAGTTCATCCATCCTATAATAGAATATTATCAATCTCACATCCTCTCGTAGTCTAGACTTTAAACGTGAAATCAATGATTTACATCTACTATCAAACAATATAGATTTTTTAAATTTGTACTTGAACTACAAGTCCACCTATTAGTCAGATCAAAACATGTAAACTTAACAAATTAGAAACTCTACTTGCGATGGCAAATCTCACGAATCATTTTATGTATCGTCTTAATAAACTCAGTAATTCTTATTTTTCAAGTGGGAATAACTGTAATATTCAAAATCTTAATGTTGGATTATTTAAATCCTATAGAATTTATACTAGTATTCTTGCAAATAAAAATAAAAATACAACAATTATCAAATATATGAAAATAAATAAATATTTTATTTTATATTCATCAAACGTTTTAATGATCTAAATCTTGATGGCAACTGTTACATTCATATGAAATAGTATGCATATGATCAGTAAAGCTTATCATCAAATACCATTCAATTTCCAATTTTTTCAATATCAATCAAAATAAAAGAACCAATGAAGCAGCTCCTGAACGTGATAATATATACGCATATATATTATAAACTCATTCGTCAAATAAAAAAAAGATTTTTTTCAATAACTGCCGCACCAAAAAAGTAACAAAGAAACATTTCTCATTTTTTTATTTTTAATAGTTGCGCCCAACCAGAAAAAAAGAACACTTTTTTGCGCGATACAATATCGTAGAACTCTTTTGCCTACGAATAACTCTTTTGCCTACGAATAACAACAAATACAAACTACTGTATTTTTCAAATTATTACTCACTTACAATGAATCAATAACAGTAAATAACTTTTTTAACCTTCTTTCGAACAAAAACCAACAAAAAAAATCTAATTCTTTTTTTTGTGATAATCTATAGAAATATTAATATAGAAATTTACAATATCCATCTCATATAAAATCCAATAATAAAATGAAATAATTTATTGAACAAACCCTAAAACAATATTCATACATTGTCATATAATATTCTTGTTTTAAATCATGGCTCTGATATTACTTGAAGGATAAAAATTACGATTGTATCAATATATAAGCAGCGAAAACAATTAATTACCATCCTAAAGCCAATCTACTGCTATAAAAAACATAATATTTATTTGGTATGTTTTTGGATCCGTATGATAATCAGATATATAAACTAGATTCTAAAACTTGAAGCCTCCACTCTTTGCAGTTCTTGATTTATTTTCAGATCGATGATTCTGACGTAGAGACGTGGATACTTTTTGCGTTATATGACTTTTTGTTTCAAGAGAAAAGGGAAAAAGTTTTTGTCGTTGAATATTATACATATAATAACTTTAGAAAGAATGATTAGTCATCAACGTATATTGGAAATTGATTATTCTAATAATCTGGTTCATTATCCACTTGTAAAGTGGACTTGTACCTTTTACATTATACATATGATTTGGACTACCCCAACGAGTAGTGATACATTTTTCATTATTGGAGGTATGTGGTTCGCTCCACAAACCTGCCAATTACTAATCGAGAACGTGAACTAAACTCTTTCTATCTTTACAGCCCGATCATCCTTTGACAAGGATTTGATACAATCGGTATAATCTTATTACATCAAGCTCAAACTCTTTATCTAGAGTTGATATTTGTATCGTCCTTAGGAGCATATATACTAAGCTATGTCTGATATCCTTACGGCTAGAATTATGACACACTAGTAGTCTAGTATATAAACACAACAAACACATAGACAACTATAGTGATGATCTCAGGTCAAATAATTACACACAAAAAATAGTTTTTAGAGATTAACCCAGTTCAAGGTAATGAACTATTAGAAATCTCAAATTTTATTTGGTTCGATAATCACATTTCTAGGTGCATTATCTATGCATCTAACTCAGTAAACGAGAAATACAAATATTTATCCAATAAATACTCGTTAACTACATATTAATCTTACCATATCATCGAGGTCCAAGCTCGATGATCCTACGACTAAGAACACGTTTAGATTAAATCCGATGAGCTAGATTTTCATTATCATGACACCTTATGATTTATATTTCATAACTTAATCAAAGATATACCTTCTTATTATGTAGATGAATTCATTGATAATAAAACTGTGTCATTGATTCAAGAAAACAATTCTTTGATCAATATTGTTGCGATAACTATTATCGTGCACAATAAACACTAATGTACAATTCATTACAAGACAATCGAAACTAGGGGATAATTCCAACAATTATTATTACTAGATAAGGCCAGATTACAACGAGAACCTAAGCCTGCTAGAATAAGAACCGAAGCTGAAGTTATAGCGAAGGCCAAATGGGAGATACCTTGAAAGAGGAGCTTGTAGACAAGCCTTTCTCAAGATAAAATTAATTAAAAAATTACACTACACTAACCTATTAAATAATATATTAAATAACGTAACATATATTTTATCACTGAAACAACAAAATATCATACAAATAACTTAATATTATATAAACAACAATATAAAAAAGATTACTAGTACGATAATTTTAAGAAGTTGACGTGGGCCAACTGAAGATTTTATAAATTCAATGGAACCATAAAGTGTAAGTAAACAATTTTGTATAGGTTCACATTTTTTTTGGAAAACCTTGGGGGAACACCAAAACTATTTTTGTATAGAATTATTCAAGTGTTGATAACTTCACATCATAAAAAAAGGATAAAATTTCTTTCATTTTGAATGTATTTTTTGTGTGTAGTTAAAAATAGAAAAAAATAGTTAGAACATAACAAGTCTATTATGTGAGTTGATGAAATGTACTATTCGCCACTCTTTGCAAAGTTATGGAATTTTGTATTTGTATCACATAGTAGAAAGTGAAAAAGCAACATATCTATTTATTTATTTATTAAAAAATATATAAATATACTTACAATAAATTTCTTAGCAGTTGACTGAACAACTTGAGAGAAGTAAGATCTTAAAAGTTTGGTGCAAATGCTACTATGATAACTAATAAGGAAGAAAATGGATAATCATTAATTAGAAACAAAACTCACAAACAATATCAAACAAATTTTAACTCTTAAATGCTTTTATTAAATTAAAAATAAGTTATTTACACACCCAGAATTAAGAACCATTCGATAGCAAACTGAAAAAATCTAAAAAAAAAAATCCTTAAACAAATTACAAACTTCCAAAAATTTTCATCAATAAAGAGACTTGAAATATTTAAATTGTGCCTCTACTCAATTTTATTAAATCCGTTTCTACTCCTACTCCTCCTTCAATCTCTTATTATTCCTTCTTTTTCACCTCCATTGCTCACAATAACTAGAGTAGCACCCGAAACAACTACAGTTGAAACAAGGTGCATGATACCTGCATTCAAATAATATTCGCAAATTCAGTAACTAAAAGATTGTTCTTGTGGATAATTAGGAAAATTGGTAGAAAATTTGTGAACCTTTGGAGGAGTACATTAGTTTATTAGAACGAGTATTCACATTATCGAGAAAGAATGTCAAAGGGATATCCACTGACCTTTCATAAAATAATACATAAAACTTCTATTGTGAAATACTAAACAAAATATATATGGTAAGGGAGGTTTATATAGCAATGTGATTTAATATTAATATATCTCAATTGAAAGAAACACCTAAGATTGATCTAGTTTAATCATTCATGTCTTAAATATTTTTCTTAATCATAGGATATATAATCATAAATATATTGGTAAATTAACTACCTACATCCACTAGTAATCCAATAACATCACATGTAAATTGAATGTAAGTTACTTGATTAGTAATTAACTATTTAAATTATGCAAAATGATAATTTTATTGATATAAGAAGAAACAAGTAACTAAATTTGAAAAAAATATGGATATCCAAACAATTAAATATACCTTTATTACACAAAAGGTTTATAAAAAGAAGATGATTTTAACTTTCCTATTTGTAAAACAACATTCTTTCTAAGAAATACATATTTGACTATTACTTTTAAAGATTATTTTACATAAAAGATATAAAGGGTCCCTTTAATTAGATTTTGTATAAGATTCCACAAAGAAAAAATACTATTTTACATGGTCAATCAATGACAAATCCTAAACTTAAGACATATAAAAATGTGACTTAAAAATGTTAAATAAAAAAAATAAATAGAAGAGATAAAACTTACCTCTGCATAGGATGTTAATCTTTGTTGAAATGACATGGTCAACAATCTTTCTCTATAAATGTAACATTAAAAAAATTAATTATATATTAAATTTTGATTACGAATTTATTGCAATTATGAAAAAGCTAATGAAGCTTTAATTAATTAGAAAAAAATCAATGAATTTTTTAAAAAATAGTCAACAAATCATAATTATGTATAGATAAATAATTTTTAAATATAATATCTTTATTTCTTTATCCCTAATATGTACCTAGAATAATATTATAAATCAAATTGTATTTATTCTTACATAAAATTAATTAATTTTTTAAAATAAATAGATAAAAGCTATATATTTATATAAAAAAACCTATTAAAACAGATTACCTTTAAAAATTAAAAAAAATGATTGTATAAAAAGATCATATCAAAACAGATTACCTTTACTAGAATGTTAACCGCCAATTGCTTTGGTTTTTATTTGGTTTTATTTTTTACTCTATCCATCAAAGTTCTAATGATCGATATTGATGTGGATATAGTCCCACCAAAGATTTATGGTTATCAGTTTTAAAAATATTATAATAGATGCAGATCTCTTCTTTACTAGAGAAACTCATGTAATAAGGTTGAAACAAATGACGATCCATTATAGTTTTTTACAAAAGAATATGTATATTTTTAGCCAGAAAAATACAGTTATATGGATTGGGTACATATTTGTGTACATAATATATAGATCCACTACATACACTTACAGATCTATACCCATATAGATCCATACATCCTAAATAGACCAAAATACAGTAAAAAATAAGAGATTTTATGACTCCTTACCATAAAAATAAATTTTTTGAACCTGCAAACTTTGAACTCCACCATACATGTCTTTCTTATTTTGTATTATATACTATAAAATATGCTTTATAAAATATGAAGACAATAAAGAGAGAGAATATAAAGATAAAGAAGAAAGAAAAAGTAAGAGAGAAGAATAAATAGATGGAAGAAACAAAAAGAAAGAGAATAAGAAAACATGTATATATATACTTAGAGATAGAAAAGAGTCTGTGGAAATAAATAAAATGAGAATGCAATTATATTAAAAAAGGTAAGTCTTTCATTCAATATTGGATAGGACCAGTGGATATAATAACAAGGGGTAAGACTTCCATCCAATATTGGATGGTCCAACATTCATATCGAAGCCATTGATTCTTTTAACAAAACACATGTCACTAGATTAATATGTTAGTTACTTTTGAACGTTTAAAACATGGGCATGTGTATTAATATAATTGGTGTAGGATTATCCAATATTGGATGGAAGAATTTTCCTAATAACAAGACATTTCTATTGATTAGTTTATGGATTTCTATATATATATATAGGCCATGTGTCATAATATAATATTGGTCCATCTAATATTGGATTGAACATTTTCCTATTAAAAAAGGAGGTTTAGTTGGTATTTTCCACACTCTAATTAAAAAAACACTTGATCTATTTAATATAATAGCACAAGAGTATATGACTTATATATGATATATACCCTTACAAAATTTCCCTTGGTTCATTTTAATAATTAGTGTGTAAATATATTCTATTAGTGGACAAATGTATGTTAGGTAAACTAACAAAATTTATAATAATTAGGCTATTTAGTGAGAAAAAAATTGGAATCTTTGAATATGTGTTTTCTAATTTCTGGACCTTTTAAAAAATTTCTTTTAAATTTATTTTATTTACCAAGTCCTTTTGGGGATGGTAATGGTTACTTCAATCACGGAACAACCTCTTGTTATCATATCACTAGATCTACAACCTTAATATATTTTGGTCAAACCTTCTTTAAAAATGCTAGATTTTAGCTAGTTTTGATGAAATAATTTATATAAAAGTAATAATATATTATTATGTTTATAATAATATTAATATTAATATTAACTATAAATCATAATAATTAAATTTATTTTGCTGTAATATTATAATTGTGTATCTACATGTCTATAACTGAATGAAAGAAGAGATACAAAATAAAAGAATAAAAAGAAGAAGACAGAAGAGAGAAGATGAAAACTTCATTTATCATTTGAATATATTTTCTTCAAATAACTATTACAATATATATTTCCTTTAACGGTAATAAACCGTTCTACTATTTTAATTTCAAATAACAAGCACCATTATATTCCCGCCTAAATCACGATTTTCTAAAACTATTCCAAAGTCATTACATAGTCATACCCTATTTCAAGAACCTAGCCTCAAGGTTTGACTTAGTGAAATCTTCTGGACGATTTTTTTTCCATTGAAAAGTCATTTGTTGCATTAAAATTTGATCATATAAAGGAATAAAATGTGGAAATATTGGCGTGTGAATAAGGAACCCACTTATTTGAAGCACCAAATATTGATTGATTTGAAGCACTAAGATGATGTCATCCGGATGCAATAATAATGTTGAAGTCGATATTCCTCTTTCTCGGTTTCTCTAGGATTTCCACCATTGATGCTAGGTGGGGTTTGTAACATAATAAAATCATTTTCTAGTACTCCATTACATGTACGAAGGAAATATTCATTGTTCCTACTGCTACTAGCATGCTTTTTCTCGGACATATAATATGCTCTCTTTGACGAAGGACCCTCCTAAATATGACATGTGCATAATTTATCAACACTCTTATATGAGAAACAATGATGTTTCTTTCCACTATCCAAGAAGAAATGGGATGGATCATTAGGATCAACAATGGCATGGATTCTACTACCCATACCTTTCACCAGATCTACTACCAACCAATCTTCAAAGTGAATCGTAAGACCTCTTGAGCACCTTGCATCGAGCTTGTACATATTACATTCACCAGCTGTTGACATAGGACTACCACCAAAATAGCAGAATTTTCTCAACTTTTCATAATAGGATTATAATATCCACATCAAAGAAGGATTGTATTTTCACCATGAACATAGGTACTTAGTGATTCTCGACTTTCTATAGAACTCTAGCTCTTAGGTACTTTACCATTTCATTTTCTTCCTGAATCTCATAGACTAGGATATGACATTCAAGGTTTTTGCAAATATCATTAGCATTATCTGGTGTGATAAAGGTAGGAGGGAGATCAATAAATTTGAGCCACATAGTGGAAATAGAAAAATAAACATCTTCTATACTTTGTGGATTCTTATGGATACTAATTCAGATTGTATGGTCTTTAAACATTTGTCACTATCTAGACTAGTCATAGCCTCTTTATAGCGGTTTAGGATCATCACTTGATATGGTTATCATCTATATGATTTTCCTTATCAAAGTTTCTCTATTATTACAACTGATTTTAGTGTATGATAATATCTATGTAACCTTTAGGAGGCTTGTATGCGATAAATTCTTCTATCTCTTGATTTTTGTTAACTTCCTTAAGGTTCATTAATCATCCCTAATACCTCAACGTTTGAGACTTGAATCTTAATTGAAACTATTAAATCATCCAGGAAAGAAAGATGGACAGGCATCTAGTGCTCTTTAGCTTGTATATATAATTTTGAAATTTTTATTTCGTTATGATCTATTTATACATTATGAATTTCTTCACTATGGAATTGCGATCTGGAAAGGTTGTAAGCCTTACCAAAAACTCATTATGTTTAGAATTATGTAGAAATATGATCATGTCATTTTTCTTTCGGAATCCAACAAATATATATTTGAAATATCTTTAGTCAAGCTTAAAAATGAGAAGTCCTTTAACATAAATCAAATATTATCAAAATACTATAATTTGAGGTTCGATTTATATCATCTCCGTACCCCATATGGATTTTATCGACTGAATGGTGGGACCTAAGACTTCATTAAATATGCAATTGACTTTATTAGATAATCCAACAAGTATACTCGAAAACTAGTGTATCTTATCATGGATTGCACTATATCCAATAAAAGACAATTTCTCTTTCTTGACACACCATTAAACCTTGGTAATTCAGGAGATGCTCACTGAGACGAAATCTAATTTTTTCATAGATAATCTATTGTTAACATTTTCACCTTTAAAGGTTAATATTATACTACCTTCATAATCTTATAGACTTTTTTTCAACTTCACTGAATAGTAGTTTGAACATTTGAAATAATTCATATTGGTATTTCATTTGGAAAATACACACACACATATATATATATATTATATTTAATGAAAGAAAGAAAGTTTACTTAAATTTAGGATTAACCACATACATCAAACTGTAGTTGACATAAGAACTCATATTACTATATCCATTTTAATCAAAATGAGATTTAATCAAATTTCATTGAGATAATTCTCACAAGTTTCATATGATTCAAAATCATATTCTACAAGAAAATCTACATTGTGAAACTAGAATAGTATTTTCTATTATTGTATGACATAGTCTATAACTCCAAATATTAGGTTTGATTAGTATGCTTATCTATTTTTATTTATGACCAGAAACAACGATATCACCTTTACGTAGTTACTTTAGGCAACTATGATCACCATATTGTAAGTATTCAATGGGGTGTAATTCCTCACTATGAAAGACTCTATTTGTCATTTTATACTACATTAATAAACCATAACCATCTTATGATCAAATGACTATTTTGTTTGAAATAAGTTTACAAACAAAAGTACACTGTTTCTTATAATGTGTTTTTCCCCATTGGCATCTCAGGAGAATTACTTATTACAATTGTGGCTGCAACAATTACTAGGAAAACAAAATTGTGAATTTAACTTCTCCTATTCTTATTCCACTATTTATCTTAAGAGTAAGCAACATATTGCACATATATACACTACTGTTGATAATTAATACCCTTTTTGTGCAATAAATAGAATTTAAAGACATTACACCAATAAATTTTAGTAATGCATTTACCTTGTTTCTTGTAATTAGATAAACCGTATCTTGTGGTTGTACTAAGTTACTTATACATTTTTGGAGATATTTAAGGATTCATGATAATATCATGCTAACGATGTCTTTGTAGTTCAGAATTCATGGATACGAATAAACTTAGTACAAATACTAAGTTCGTATTACTCTAGATGTGCATCATATGCATTATATTCATCCTCAAGAGATACTATAGTCAAGAGATTATTGATCCTATCAATGAGTTTCATGTGCATAAGAAAGAATCTCAAGTTAAAGACACAATACATGAGATTGCACCAACAAACTTATTTAATTCGAGAAGTGATTTAACAGAAATATCAAGAAATCTAATAGTATGAAGGAACGAGGAATAACGCTATTTGAACACTATTATATATCTAACAAAGATACTGATTTTACCTAAGAGATATATAATAAGAAACGGAAAAACATGAATAGTCGTTTCTCACGCATAAATAAATTGAAAATGAAAAACTTTAAAAAATGAATGATCCCCCTAGTAATCAAGTCGTTTCTCACGCATAATTAAAGTGTGGTACATTAGCTATTTTTTCAAATAAATAAGAGACTTGAAACTATCTAGCCGCTAGTAATCTATTTGTCTCTAATTTGTTTTGTTGAGTTAATCAATCCTATAATAGAATATTATCAATCTCACATCCTCTGGTAGTCCAGACTAAAAACGTGAAATCAGTGATTAATACCTATAATAGAAAATATATATATTTATTATTTAGTTGGTATTTTCCACACTCCAATTAAAAAACACTTGATCCTTTTAATAAAACACCATAAGACTATATGACTTATATAAGATATTAACCCTTAAAAAAATTCCCTTGGTTTTTTTTCAATGAGTGTGTAAATATATTATTTTAGTATAAAATTAGTAGACAAATGTGTGTTAGGTAAACTAACAAAATTTATAATAATTAGAAATTTATAGTGAGAAAAAGAATTGGAATCTTTGAATGTGCTAATGTCGGGCCCTTTTAAGCATTTTCTTTTAAATTTCTTTTTTTTACCAAGTCCTTTTGAGGATGTTAATGGTAACTTCAATCACGTGGCAAACTCTTGTTATCATAGCACTAGATCTACAAGCTTAATAATATTTTGGTTGGACCTTCTTTTGAAATGCTAGTCCAGCCACTATTTTAGCTAGTTTTGATGAAATGATTATATATACAAGTAATAAGATATTAGTTATGTTTATATCTATATTTATTATAAATTACAGTAATTTACTTTATTTTACTATAATATAATTATTGTATATCTACATCTATATGAAAGAAGAGATAGAAAATAAAAGAATAAAAAGAAGAAGACCGAAGAGAGAAGATGAAAACTTCATTTATCATTTGAATATATTTTCTTCAAATAACTATTACAATATATATTTCCTTTAACGGTAATAAACCGTTCTACTATTTTAATTTCAAATAACAAGCACCGTTATATTCCCGCCTAAATCACGATTTTCTAAAACTATTCCAAAGTCATTACATTGTCATACCCTATTTCAAGAACCTAGCCTCAACGTTTGACTTATTAAAATCTTCTGGACGATTTTTTTTCCATTGAAAAGTCATTTGTTACACTAAAATTTGATCATATAAAAGAATAAAATGTGGAAATATTGGCGTGTGAATGAGTAACCCACTTATTTGAAGCACCAAATATTGATTGATTTGAAGCACTAAGATGATGTCATCCGGATGCAATAATAATATTGAAGTCAATATTCCTCTTTCTCGGTTTCTCAAGGATTTCCACCATTGATGCTAGGTGGGGTTTGTAACATAATAAAATAATTTTCTAGTACTCCATTACATGTACGAAGGAAATATTCATTGCTCCTACTACTACTAGCATGCTTTTTTCCGGACATATAATATGCTCTCTTTGACGAAGGACCCTCCTAAATATGACATGTGCATAATTTATCAACACTCTTATATGAGAAACGATGATGTTTCTTTCCACTATCCAAGAAGAAATGGGATGGATATATAGGATCAACAATGGAATGGATTCTACTACCCATACCTTTCACCAGATCTACTACCAACCAATCTTCAAAGTGAATCGTAAGACCTCTTGAGCACCTTGCATCGAGCTTGTACATATTACATTCACCAGCTGTTGACATAGGACTACCACCAAAATAGTAGAATTTTCTCAACTTTTCATAATAGGATTATAATATCCACATCAAAGAAGGATTGTATTTTCACCATGAACATAGGTACTTAGCGATTCTCTACTTTCCATAGAACTCTAGCTCTTAGGTACTTTACCACTTCATTTTCTTCCTGAATCTCATAGACTAGGATATGACATTCGAGGTTTTTGCAAATATCATTAGCATTATCTGGTGTGATAAAGGTAGGAGGGATATCAATAAATTTGAGCCACATAGTGGAAATAGAAAAATAAACATCTTCTATACTTTGTGGATTCTTATGGATACTAATTCAGATTGTATGGTTCTTAAACACTGTCACTATCTAGACTAGTCATAGCCTCTTTATAGCGGTTTAGGATCATCACTTGATATGGTTATCATCTATATGATTTTCCTCATCAAAGTTTCTCTATTATTACAATTGATTTTAGTGTATGATAATATCTATGTAACCTTTAGGAGGCTTGTGTGCGATAAATTCTTCTATCTCTTGATTTTTGTTAACTTCCTTGAGGTTCATTAATCATCCCTAATACCTCAACGTTTGAGACTTGAATCTTAATTGAAACTATTAAATCATCCAGGAAAGAAAGATGAGCAGGCATCTAGTGCTCTTTAGCTTGTATAAATAATTCTGAAATTTTTATTTCATTATGATCTATTTGTACATTATGAATTTCTTCACTATGGAATTGCGATCTGGAAAGGTTGTAAGCCTTACCAAAAACTCATTATGTTTAGAATTGTGTAGAAATATGATCATGTCATTTTTCTTTCGGTATCCAACAAATATATATTTGAAATATCTCTAGTCAAGCTTAAAAATGAGAAGTCGTTTAGCATAAATCAAACATTATCAAAATACTATATTTTGAGGTTTGATTTATATCATCTCCGTACCCCATATGGATTTTATCGACTGATTTATGGGACCTAAGACTTCATTAAATATGCAGTTGACTTTATTAGATAATCCAGCAAGGATACTCGAAATCCAGTGAATCTTATCATGGATTGCACTATATCCAATAAAAGACAAATTCTCTTTCCGGACACACCATTAAACCTTGGTAATTCAGGAGATGCTCACTGAGACGAAATCTAATTTTTTCATAGATAATCTATTGTTAACATTTTCACCTTTAAAGGTTAATATTATACTACCTTCATAATCTTATAGACTTTTTTTCAACTTCACTAAATAGTAGTTTGAACATTTCAAATAATTCATATTGGTATTTTATTTGGCAAATACACATATATATATATATATTATATTTAATGAAAGAAATAAAGTTTACTTAAATTTAGGATTAACCACATACATCAAACTGCAGTTGACATAAGAACTCATATTACTATATCCATTTTCATCAAAATGAGATTTAATCAAATTTCATTGAGATAATTCTCACAAGTTTCATATGATTCAAAATCATATTCTTCAAGAAAATCTACATTGTGAAACTAGAATAGTATTTTTTATTATTGTATGACATAGTCTACAACTCCAAATATTAGGTTTGATTAGTATGATTATCTATTTTTATTTATGACCAGAAACAACGATATCACCTTTACATAGTTACTTTAGGCAATTATGATCACCATATTGTAAGTATTCAATGGGGTGTAATTCCTCACTATGAAAGACTCTATTTGTCATTTTATACTACATTAATAAACCATAACCATCTTATGATCAAATGACTATTTTGTTTGAAATAAGTTTACTAACAAAAGTACACTTTTTCTTATAATGTGTTTTTCCCCATTGGCATCTCAGGAGAATTAATTATTACAATTGTGGCTGCAACAATTGCTACGAAAACAAAATTTTAATTTAACTTCTCCTATTCTTATTCCACTATTTATCTTAAGAGTAAGCAACATATTGCACATATACACACTACTGTTGATAATTAATACCCTTTTTGTGCAATAAATAGAATTTAAAGACATTACACCAATAAATTTTAGTAATGCCTTTACCTTGTTTCTTGTAATTAGATAAACCATATCTTGTGGTTGTACTAAGTTACTTATACATTTTTGGAGATATTCAAGGATTCATATAATATCATGCTTACGATGTCTTTGTAGTTCAGAATTCATGGATACGAATAAACTTAGTACAAATACTAAGTTCGTATTACTCTAGATGTGCATCATGTGCTTTATATTCATCCTCAAGAGATACTATAGTCAAGAGATTATTGATCCTATCAATGAGTTTCATGTGCATAAGAAAGAATCTCAAGTTAAAGACACAATACATGAGATTGTACCAACAAACTTATTTAATTCGAGAAGTGATTTAACAGAAATATCAAGAAATCTAATAGTATGAAGGAACGAGGAATAACGCTATTTGAACACTATTATATATCTAACAAAGATACTGATTTTACCTAAGAGATATATAATAAGAAACGGAAAAACATGAATAGTCGTTTCTCATGCATAAATAAATCGAAAATAAAAAACTTTAAAAAATGAATGATCCCCCTAGTAATCAAGTCGTTTCTCACGCATAATTAAAGTGTGGTACATTAACTATTTTTTCAAATAAATAAGAGACTCGAAACTATCTAGCCCCTAGTAATCTATTTGTCTCTAATTAGTTTTGTTGAGTTAATCAATCCTATAATAGAATATTATCAATCTCACATCCTCTGGTAGTCCAGACTAAAAACGTGAAATCAGTGATCAATACCTATTAAGAAAAATATATATTTTTATAATTTAGTTGGTATTTTCCACACTCCAATTAAAAAAACACTTGATCCTTTTAATAAAACACCATAAGACTATATGACTTATATAAGATATTAACCCTTAAAAAAATTCCCTTGGTTTTTTTTCAATGAGTGTGTAAATATATTATTTTAGTATAAAATTAGTAGACAAACGTGTGTTAGGTAAACTAACAAAATTTATAATAATTAGAAATTTATAGTGAGAAAAAGAATTGGAATCTTTGAATGTGCTAATGTCGGGCACTTTTAAGCATTTTCTTTTAAATTTCTTTTTTTTACCAAGTCCTTTTGAGGATGTTAATGGTAACTTCAATCACGTGGCAAACTCTTGTTATCATAGCACTAGATCTACAAGCTTAATAATATTTTGGTCGGACCTTCTTTTGAAATGCTAGTCCAGCCACTATTTTAGCTAGTTTTGATGAAATGATTATATATACAAGTAATAAGATATTAGTTATGTTTATATCAATATTTATTATAAATTACAGTAATTTAATTTATTTTACTATAATATAATAATTGTATATCTACATCTATATGAAAGAAGAGAAACATAATAAAAGAATAAAAAAAGAACACCGAAGAGAGAAGATGAAAATTTTATTAATCATTTGAATATATTTTCTTCAAATAACTATTACAATATATATGTCCTCTAGCGGAAATCACCATTTCATTATCGCCTAACTTACGATCTCCGAGAACTATTCCAAAGTCATTACATTGTCATAACCCATTTCAAGAACCTTGCCCTCAACGTTTTTTCCCCATTGAAAAGTCATTTGTTACACTAAAATTTGATCAAATAAAAGAATCAAAGTGTGGAAAAATGGTTGTGTGAATAATTAATCCCCTTGTTTGAAGCACCAAATTTTGATGATTTGAAGCACTATATGATGTCATCCGGATTCCATAATAATATTGTAGTCAAAATTCCTTTTTCTGGGTTTCTCTAGGATTTCCACCATGGATGCTACGTGGGATTCGTAACATGATAAAATCATTTTCTAGTACTCCACTACGTGTACGAAAGAAATATTTCTTGTTTCTACTACTACTAGCATGCTTTTTTCTGGACACATAATCTGCTCTCTTTGACAAAAGACCCTCCCAATATGACATGTGCGGATTTTATCAACAATCTTATTTGAGAAACAATGATGTTTCTAACCACTATCAAAGAAGAAATAGGATGGGTCATTAGGATCAACAATGAAATGGATTCTACTTCCCATACCTTACACCAAATCTACTACCAACCAATCTCCAAAGTGAAATTTCATAGGACCTCTTGAGACCCTTGCATCGAGCTTGTACATTTTACATTCACCGGCTGTATGACATGGGACTACCACCAGAACAGTAGAATTTACTTTACTTTTCATAATAGGATTATAATATCCACATCAAGTAGGGATGGTCTTTCCACCATGAACATATGTACTAAGAAAATCTCAACCTTCCATAGGAATCTAGCTCTTAGGTACTATACCATTTCATTTTCTTCCCGAATCTCATAGTATATGATATGACATTAAAGGTTTTTGCAAATATCCTTAGCATTATCTGCTGTGATATAGGTAGGAGGGAGATCCATCAATTGGAGCCACATGGTGGACATCAAAATATCAGTTTCTTCTATACTTTGTGGATTCTTATGGATACTAATTCTTATTCTATAGTTAACCATTTGTTATTATCTAGACTAGTAAATAGAAGTTAAAGAAAATACAAAAATAACTTCCATTAATGTCTTTACCTTGTTTCATGGATTAGATAAACGGTACCTTATGGTTATACTAAGTTACTTATACATTTTTTGGAGATATTTAAGGATTCTTGATAACATCATGCTACGATGTCTTTGTAGTTCAAAATTCATGTATACGAATATACTTAGTACCAATTCGTCTTACTCTAGACGTGCATCATATGCTTTCTATTCATCCTCAAGAGATACCATAGTCTAGAGGTTATTGATCCTATCAATGAGTTTCATGTGCATAAGAAAAAAATTCACTTTGCAGACACAATACATGAGATTGAACCGACCAACTTGTTTTATTCGAGAAGTGATTTAACAGAAATATCAATAAATCTAATAGTATGAAGGAACAAGGAATGACGCACTTAGAACACTATTATAGATCTAACAAAGATATGGACTTTACCTAAGAGATATATAAAAAGAAACTGTAAAACATGAATAATCCCCATGGTAGTTGGGTTGTTTCTCATTCATAAATAAAGTGAAAATGAAAAACTTTAAAAAATAAATAACCCCCTAGTAATGAAGTCGTTTCTCACGCATAATTAAAGTGTGGTAGATTACCTATTTTATCAAATAAAATAAGAGACTTAAAACTATTTATCCCCTAATAATCTAGTCTTTTCTAATTAGTTTTGTTGAGTTCATCCATCCTATAATAGAATATTATCAATCTCACATCCTCTGGTAGTCTAGACTTTAAACGTGAAATCAATGATTTATATCTAATATCAAACAATATAGATTTTTTAAATTTGTACTTGAACTACAAGTCCACCTATTAGTCAGATCAAAACATGTAAACTTAACAAATTAGAAACTCTACTTGCGATGGCAAATCTCACGAATCATTTTATGTATCGTCTTAATAAACTCAGTAATTCTTATTTTTCAAGTGGGAATAAATGTAATATTCAAAATCTTAATGTTGGATTATTTAAATCCTATAGAATTTATACTAGTATTCTTGCAAATAAAAATAATAATACAACAATTATCAAATATATGAAAATAAATAAATATTTTATTTTATATTCATCAAACGTTTTAATGATCTAAATCTTGATGGCAACTGTTACATTCATATGAAATAGTATGCATATGATCAGTAAAGCTTATCATCAAATACCATTCAATTTCTAATTTTTTCAATATCAATCAAAATAAAAGAACCAATGAAACAGCTCCTGAACGTGATCATATCACTTTGTTTTTAAAATTACTACTATTCTTTTAATAAGAATAAAAGTGTGATATGTGTCTTACAACATGAATCATATATACGCATATATATTTTAAACACATTCGTCAAATAAAAAAAAAAGTTTTTTTATCAATAGCTGCCGCACTAAAAAAGTAACAAAGAAACATTTCTCATTTTTTATTTTTAATAGTTGCGCCCAACCAGAAAAAAAGAACATTTTTTTGCGCGATACAGTATCGTAGTATCGTAAAACTCTTTTGCCTACGAATAACTCTTTTGCCTATGACAAACTACTGTATTTTTCAAATTATTACTCACTTACAATGAATCAATAACAGTAAATAACTTTTTTAACCTTCTTTCGAACAAAAACCAACAAAAAAATCTAATTTCTTTTTTTTATGATAATCTATAGAATTATGAATATAGAAATTTACAATATCCACCTCATATAAAATACAATAATAAAATGAAATAATTTATTGAACAAACCCTAAAACAATATTCATACATTGTCATATAATATTCTTGTTTTAAATCATAAATTGCAAAACCATGGCTCTGATACTACTTGAAGGATAAAAATTACGATTGTATCAATATATAAGCAGCGAAAATAATTAATTAAAATCCTAAAGCCAATCTACTGCTATAAAAAACATAATATTATTTGATGTGTTTTTGGATCCGTTTGATAATCAGATATATAAACTAGATTCTAAAATTTGAAGCCTCCACTCTTTGCATTTCTTGATCTCCTTTCAGATCGATGATTCTGACATGGAGACTTGGATACTTTTTGCGTTATATGGCTTTTTGTTTCAAGAGAAAAGGTAAAAAGTTTTTGTCGTTGAATATTATACATATAATAACTTTAGAAAGAATGATTAGTCATCAACGTATATTGGAAATTGATTATTCTAATAATTTGGTTCATTATCCACTTGTAAAGTGCACTTGTACTTTTTACATTATACATATGATTTGGACTACTCCAACGGGTAGTGATACATTTTTCATTATTGGAGGTATGTGGTTTGCTCCACAAACCTGCCAATTACTAATCGAGAACGTGAACTAAACTCTTTCTATCTTTACATCCCTATCATCCTTTGACAAGGATTTGATACAATCGGTATAATCTTATTACATCAAGCTCAAACTCTTTATCTATATTTGATAGTTGTATCTTCCTTAGGAGCATATATACTAAGCTATGTCCGATATCCTTACGGCTAGCATTATGACACACTAGTAGTCTAGTATCTAAACACAACAAACACATAGACAACTATAGTGATGATCTCAGGTTAAATAATTACACACAAAAAATAGGTTGTAGAGATTAACCCAGTTCAAGGTAATGAACTATTAGGAATCTCAAATTTTATTTGGTTCGATAATCACATTTCTAGGTGCATTATCTATGCATCTAACTCAGTAAACGAGAAATACAAATATTTATCCAATAAATACTCGTTAACTACATATTAATCTTACCATATCATCGAGGTCCAAGCTCGATGATACTACGACTAAGAACAGGTTTAGATTAAAATCATAACACCTTATGATTTATATTTCATAACTTAATCAAAGATATACCTTCTTATTATGTAGATGAATCCATTGATAATAAAACTGTGTCATTGATTCAAGAAAACAATCCTTTGATCAATATTGTGGCGATAACTATTATTGTGCACAATAAACACTAATTACAATTCATTACAAGACAATCGAAGCTAGGGGATAATTCCAACAATTATTATTACTAGATAAGGCCAGATTACAACGAGAACCTAAGCCTGCTAGAATAAGAACCGAAGCTGAAGTTATAGCGAAGGCCAAACAGGAGATACCTTGAAAGAGGAGCTTGTAGACAAGCCTTTCTCAAGATAAAATTAATTAAAAAATTACACTACACTAACCTATTAAATAATATATTAAATACCGTAACATATATTTTATCACTGAAACAACAAAATATCATACAATTAACTTAATATTATATAAACAACAATATAAAAAAGATTACTAGTACAATAATTTTAAGAAGTTGACGTGGGCCAACTGAAGATTTTATAAATTCAATGGAACCATAAAGTGTAAGTAAACAATTTTGTATAGGTTCACATTTTTTTTGGAAAACCTTGGGGGAACACCAAAACTATTTTTGTAAAGAATTATTCAAGTGTTGATAACTTCACATCATAAAAAAAGGATAAAATTTCTTTCATTTTGAATGTATTTTTTGTGTGTAGTTAAAAATAGAAAAAATTAGTTAGAACATAACAAGTCTATTATGTGAGTTGATGAAATGTACTATTCGCCACTCTTTGCAAAGTTATGGAATTTTGTATTTGTATCACATAGTAGAAAGTGAAAAAGCAACATATCTATTTATTTATTTATTAAAAAATATATAAATATACTTACAATAAATTTCTTAGCAGTTGACTGAACAACTTGAGAGAAGTAAGATCTTAAAAGTTTGGTGCAAATGCTACTATGATAACTAATAAGGAAGAAAATGGATAATCATTAATTAGAAACAAAACTCACAAACAATATCAAACAAATTTTAACTCTTAAATGCTTTTATTAAATTAAAAATAAGTTATTTACACACCCAGAATAAAGAAACATTAGATAGCAAACTGAAAAAATCTAAAAAAAAAAAAATTCCTTAAACAAATTACAAACTTCCCAAAATTTTCATCAATAAAGAGACTTGACATATTTAAATTGTGCCTCTACTCAATTTTATTAAATCAGTTTCTACTCCTACTCCTCCTTCAATCTCTTATTATTCCTTCTTTTTCACCTCCATTGCTCACAATAACTAGAGTAGCACCCGAAACAACTACAGTTGAAACAAGGTGCATGATACCTGCATTCACACTAGTCCGCGTCAAGCTTCTAGCGACTACATGAGTAGTCGCTAGAAGTTAAAAAAATAGTCGCTAGATGTGGGTTCAAGGTTCTAGCGACTACAAGTAGTCGCTAGAAATTAGTCGGTAGAATCTTGTCGTTAGAACGTAAACCTTACGACTACTGGGCAATAAGTAGTCGTTAGATCTTGGGTCCATATTAACGACTACAAAGTAGTCGCTAGATAACGCCATCACTAGCGACTACTTTGTAGTCGACAAAAGTGGACAACTTTAACGACTACTTTGTAGTCGACAAAAGTGGACAACTCTAACGACTACTCTTTTAGTCAATGTCGACTACAATGTAGTCGTTAATAATAATTTTTTATTTTTAAAAAAAAATAAAAAAACACAATTTTCGAATTTTTTTTAATTGCATTACTGTAATTAAAAAATATTCGAAAATCATATTTTTTTTATTTTTTTTTTAAAAATAAAAAATATTAAAATAATAATAAAATTAACAATTCTAAATAATTAATTTAATGAAAATATAAAATTAACAATTCTAAATAATTAATTAAAATATAAAATTAAATCAAATTCAAACCCGGTCAAGCCAGGTCAAAGTCAAACCTGGTCAAGCCAGGTAAAAGTCACCAAACATTAAATCATTACATAAGTCACCATAAAAAAAAATAAAGTCGTAATACAAACCCAAATAATCCGAATAGTCGTAAAATAAAATAATTAAAACATAACTAAAATCCTCGCCGTCTATAGAGGTCCTCCTCATTCCCGGGCACGTAATCATCTTCATCCAAATCAACATCCATCTCAACATCTTCACCGCTGCTACTACTATCATCGTCTGAGTCTTCTGAGTCATCGCTAGGAGGAGTGGGGCCCGCACTCATAGGCTGGAAGGGGGTCTCGCCTTTATCCGCCCTCAACTGATTAATGTATGCGATGGCATCATTCACAGTAGCCATCGAGAAAGCTGCAGGCGCGGTGCTAGTAGAATCTTCAGGGCGGGGGAAGGGGGCAAGACCGCTGGACACTCGGAGCTCGTTAATAGCCGCCATCATCTCCTCGTGTTGCTCGTTCCGGGCTGGAGTAGTCTTAGCCTTGTTCTTCGATTTTCCCGGACGGCCAATGCCCGGAATAAAGCTCCTCTTCGGTGACCCAACCTCCTTCGCGGTCTTCCTCACGTAATCGACTTGCTCCTTCTGACTCATTCCTCCCCAATCGCCTGACTCTGATTGACTTTGAGTCACCTTCTCCTTCATCGCGTCCTTGAGCAATTTCTGTTACATAAAAATCAATATATCAATTAAATTTGTTAATAAATGAAAAAAATAATTAAAACAATCTAATAAAGAATAACTTACATCGGCTCTTTCGTACCCCACCGACCTCCACTCTTTCGTCTTCTTTGTCTTCCCCACCACCTCGTAAAACGCACCCATAGGCGGAATCGGGATGTCTTGTTGGGTAGACTCGTCCCTTATCACCAGATGCCCTCCCGGGATTAATTCTTCACCCTGTTTCAATAAAATAAAGAATATTCAAAATAAATTATAAATTAATAAAAAAAATTACTTAAATAAAAAATTACCTCGTATAGCATATCCCGAGTTCGGGAATACCTCCTCGACCCCGCTCCACTCTTGTTTTTTTGCTTTTCTCGATTCTTTTGATTTTCTTTTGCTTGATTCTGAAAAAATATAAAATTCAATTATTATTACAAACTATTATAATTTTAAATATATACTAAAATTAAAAATCATCAAGATTTCACCTTAGCTTTTCTTGAACTCCAATACTCGCAGCACTTAGCCCACACCTCATCTGACAACCAATCCGGCTTTATACCCTTTTTCCAATAATACTTCTTCACGTTGTATTTGTAATCCTTAAACCTCATCCTCATTGTATCGTCCAAATTCCCAAAAATCTTGTTACAATCTTTCCTCTTTTTCCAATCATTTATGCTAAAATATTTCTGTAAAAAAAAATACATTATTTAAATTTAAAAAAGAATAATAAATTAAGTTAAAAAAATATTAACAATTAAATTAAATACCGATAATCTCTTAATAACAGCTTTTTTGTCCGCCTCCGGCACCTTTCTCCAAAACGGGTGATAGGGCGGAATCCTCTCTCGTACTGCGATTCCAATAACTTGAGCAACGTGGTGCCCGTACTTGCCTGAAGGACTCCACGTGTCGTCTAACGCACAAAAGTTGACTGGCAAAGGCCACCCAACTTCCTTCAATGCCTTCATCGCAGTCTTCAAGGCACCTCCCCCCCTTGTTCTCCGTCTAGGGGGATCTGTTTTAACATTAGATTAATTATTAGTGACTCTATTTTTTAACAAAGTATTTAACTGGATTTGTTTATTTACCTGGCTGGTTTGCACAGTCGGCTAGGTTCCGGTTAGGATTCCGGCTTGGGTCCCTACCCCCACCGTCCCCTTCGTGGTGTCGTGACATCACATCGGCCATCTAGCAATTTATAGATAAATTAAAATACGGAATAAAAAATAACATAAAAATTACTAAATTATTACATCACCAAAAATAAAAAACATGAAAATAATTGCATAAATATTCATACATATTTTTTTAAATTGCGTAAAAGTCCCTAAAGTCCATATTTAATTTTTCTAAAATTGCATAAATATTCATACATATTTTTTTAAATTGCGTAAAAGTCCCTAAAGTCCATATTTAATTTTTCTTAAATTCCATAAATATTCCTAAATATTTTTTATAATTGCATGATAGTCCCTAAAGTCCATATTTTTATTTTTTTTAAATTTCATGAAAGTCCCTATGTAGTTTTATATTGCATAAAAGTCCCTATCATTATATTTTTTTAATTGCATAAAGGTCCCTAAGTTATTTCTAACACCAATTTTAACACAATTTCATTGAAACACAATTTTTAAAATCTTAAATTTACTAAGATTCATAACATAAATTACCAAAAATACCATTAAATCATCAAAATTAACTTTTAATCATAACCCATGAATTACATGCTTAACATAACAATAATGAGCAATTATTAACACCTAATATACTCGGATTTAAGAATCAAACACAAAAAAGATGAAAAAAAACTAATTAAATTTCCAGAAATTTTTTTTTTTGGGCATTTAACATAAATTTTAGGTTCAAATTGATGCAAACAACACACTAACAACACATACAAATCTTGGAATTATAGAAACCCATGAAATCACCAAAGAAAAAAAAAAAAATAGAAATTGAAAAATGAATGGAAAACTTACCTTATCGGAAGAGATTGGAGCTGATTTGGGGAAGAATCCAAGCCATTTTGATTCGGATTGAGTCACAAACAAAGAAAAACAATATTAGAGAAGTTAAAAATTGACTAAGAATAGATTTGTAATAGATAGAAAAGGTAATGGAATTAGAGTGCATGATTGAATGATTACCTTTGCTTGGAGTGGAATGGAAGCTCTCGGATTTCTGGAATGGAAGCTCTCTTTTTTTTTTTTTTTTTTGTTTAGTGTAGAAGAAATGAAGGAGAAGAGAAGCTATCGGGTAGATATAAGGGCTTTTTCTTCTAGCGACTACATTTGTAGTCGCTAGATTGATAGTTGACCAAGTCAAAGGGTCTTTCGCGACTACATTGTAGTCGCTAGAAAGAAGGGTGAAACGCGTGTCCATTGCGTGGGCGGGAAAAATGACCGCCACGTTTTTTGGGAATTTATTTCGCTTTCTAGCGACTACATTGTAGTCGTTAGTTCTCTAGACTTATTAGCGACTAGTTCATGTACATGAACTAGTCGCTATAACTAAAAAGTAGTCGCTAGATATTTTTTTTTTTTTTTTTCTTTTCAAAAAATAAACATTAAGTGTTTGTGGTCAAAGTTAAGTGTTTGTGGTCAAAGTTAAGTGTTTAGAGTCAAAGTTAAGTGTTTGTGGTCAAAGTTAAGTGTTTAGAGTCAAAGTTAAGTGTTTGTGGTCAAAGTTAAGTGTTTATGGTCAAAGTTAAGTGTTTATGGTCAAAGTTAAGTGTTTATGGTCAAAGTTAAGTGTTTATGGTCAAAGTTAAGTGTTTGTGGTCAAAGTTAAGTGTTTAGAGTCAAAGTTAAGTGTTTGTGGTCAAAGTTAAGTGTTTATGGTCAAAGTTAAGTGTTTATGGTCAAAGTTAAGTGTTTGTGGTCAAAGTTAAGTGTTTGTGGTCAAAGTTAAGTGTTTAGAGTCAAAGTTAAGTGTTTGTGGTCAAAGTTAAGTGTTTGTGGTCAAAGTTAAGTGTTTATGGTCAAAGTTAAGTGTTTGTGGTCAAAGTTAAGTGTTTATGGTCAAAGTTAAGTGTTTAGAGTCAAAGTTAAGTGTTTGTGGTCAAAGTTAAGTGTTTATGGTCAAAGTTAAGTGTTTAGAGTCAAAGTTAAGTGTTTGTGGTCAAAGTTAAGTGTTTAGAGTCAAAGTTAAGTGTTTGTGGTCAAAGTTAAGTGTTTAGAGTCAAATCACCCAATTATAAAAACGTTTACGTAAATAAAATGTTTTAATACAAATAAACCCAAAAAAAAAAAACTCCTACTCAGAATCATATCCACTAACAACTATAGGTTCGCCATCACTATCAACCTCAATGGGTTCTTCCTCATCACCGTACTCATCCAAGGTGTCATCTTCAATGTCCTCGTTTTCATCAACAACCGTTTCAAAATTCAAAGCAACAAAAAAATGAGCAGGGTCAATCTCGATCTCCTCAGTGGATGCCAAGTTCACCGGATCGGAAATCGTCTCGGTATTCACTAAAGGGATATCGACACTCGTATCCCCACCAGTGGGCATTGACTCTGCACCCCATAACTCAGGACTCCATCCATGTCTATCATTGAGTTCCCAAACTACTTTCCAACCTTTTTGTGATTTCCTTAAACTAATCTCGTCTATGTAAAAAACTTTTTTTGCTTGAGTAGCTAAGATGTACGGCTCTGATTGCCAAAAAAAATTAGACGTGTTGACAAGAGTTACCCCATGCTCTTTCCTCGGTTTACTCGTTTTATACCAATTACACTCGAACAGCACAACAGAACAGTCATCGTCATATGTGATCTCTACAACCTTGACCAATTCACCGTAAAACGGTGTTCCATTGTAGATGGCGGATACCCCGTAATCTTGTGTCACCCTTGTTTCACCCTTTCCTTTAGTGACCCATTTAACACCATTCACAACACATGAATCGTACTTATAAACTGCACCATGAGACTTACTGGCCAATGAAATCATCTCACTTGTAGCGAATGCATCACCTTCTTTTTCCATTTCATAAACCTACAAGCATAAACAGTTATAACAATGTTTCCTAAAATAGAGTATTAATTTTGTATTTGAATGTATCTATACCTTATGTAGAAACCAGTCTCGGAAATTTTGCCGGTGTTTCCTAGCTTTTTCGTCTGGGGAACCCGATAACGTGGCTTTGTGTTCTCTGCACATTTGACGATCAACAATGAATTAACATTTATTAAATAAATTGAATAAACAATTAATAAATAAATTGAAACCTTACGTCATCAAATGTTGGATTTCATCGCAATTAAGGAGGATATACCAGTCGATTTGCTCCTTCTCGTTGTAATGCAAATTACCATACTCTTTTTTACCTATAGGAATACATTGGCTCTTAAATACGGACAAATCTTTAGGTTGAGCTTCGATATCGGGATATCTACCCGGATCATTAAACTTTGTTTTTTCTTCTTTAAGGTAACGCGATATGAATGTCAAAGTCTCCTCTACAACGTATCCCTCGGCGATTGAACCCTCTGGCCTAGCCGGGTTTCGTATGTACTCCTTTAATTTCTTTAGATACCGCTCAAACGGGTACATCCAACGCATCTGAACCGGTCCCCCTAACAAAGCCTCGTCGTATAAATGAATGACCAAGTGGATCATTATATCGAAAAACGCGGGAGGTAAAATCATCTCCAGTCTACACATAACTTCAATCACTTTCTTCTTCTCCTTTTCTAACTTTTTCCGACTCAGATTTTTATTACACACAACTCGAAACACGTTGGCTAGCCCGATAATCGCGTCACTTATCGCTTTGTCTTCGAAAAGCCCTGGGAGACTAGCCACGAATAGGTACTGCATCATCACGTGACAGTCGTGAGATTTCATTCCTATAATCTTGCCTATGTCGCTTTGAACGTTATTTCTCAAACTCGATGCAAATCCATCGGGAAACTTCTGTGCCTTCAACCAATCAAGAAATACTTTCCTTTTTTCGGTGGTTAACGTATAATTAGCTCGAGGCATTACATTCTTACCATTTTTCTCTTGCAACCACAAATCTGGTCTGATCTTCATTTCCTCGAGATCAATTCTCGCTTTCACGTTGTCTTTGCTAAGTTTTCCATCAATACCTATTACTGTGCCAAGAAGAGCATCACACACGTTTTTCTCGCAATGCATAACGTCAATGTTATGTTTCAACAGGTTTTCGGACCAATAAGGTAAACGATAGAAGATACTCTTTTTCTTCCAATTGAATCGCCGATTAACATCTGGCTTCACGATCTTTCCCCCAAAGTCCTTGTGTTTCCCGGGAAACACAATGGGAAGGCCATCTAACTGTGTCTGAATATCGGCAGGTTTATATTTCCTCGGTGGTCGCCTTTCAGTGGGTTCCTTGTACAAAACTTTTTCTTCTCTGAAAGGATGTTTGATGGGTAACCAACGTCTGTGGTCGAAGTAAGCAACCCCTTTCTTCACGCTCAATGACGGAGTAGCATCCATGCATTCTGGACAAGCTTTATAACCTTGACCCGACCATCCCGAGGTGTATGTCCTAGCGGGAAAATCGTTAGTCGTAGACAACAAACAAACCTTCATAGTAAAATCTTCCTTCTTGTGGGCATCATAAGTAATAATCCCTTTACCCCACAACTCGTCCAACTCATCTATAACAGGACGAAGAAAGACGTCCATGTCCTTGCCGGGTGAACGGGGTCCCGGAATCAACAAACAAAGCTGGAATGTCGTCTCCTTCATACACTCCCACGGTGGTAATTTGTAGACGGTCAATATAACCGGCCACATGCTGTAAGAGTTGTTTTGCATGGAGAATGGGCAAAAGCCATCGATACCCAAACCCAAGAAGACGTTCCGAGGTTCACTAGCAAACTCGGGATGTAACTGAACGAATCTCTTCCAACTATCTCCGTCAACTGGATGACGCAACAAATCTGGATCTGTATTCTTCCCTGTTTGGTGCCAGATCATATTTTCGGCAGTGTGCCTCGAAGCGTAAAGTCGCTGCAGCCTAGGGGCAATCGGGAAATATCTGAGTTTCTTATGCGCTACTTTCAGACCCTTCTTCGGGTCCCATCTGGATTCATTACATACTGGACACTTTTCAAGGGAAGCATTTTCCTTGTAAAACAAAGCACAATCGTTCACGCAAACATCGATGGTCTCGTAACCCATACCTAAATTTTTTAACTTCTTGTTGCACGCCTCGTATGAATCGGGCAACGTATGAGGTTTGGGCAACACACGGCATAATAGCTGAAGCAACTCGGTGAAAGACGTGTTAGACCACTTGTTCTTGACCTTCACGTGCATTAGCTTCGCAATGAAATTTAATGAACTCATGACATCACAACCAGGGTATAACTCGGTCTCTAAATCGGAAAACATCTTTTCGAATTTGTCACGAGCTGTACTGTTCGAGTCTGTGATCTCGGTGTCACCAGAATGACCACCAACCTCGTAATTAGGTCTCAAATCATCGTATACATCCAACATTTCATTTTCTTCATATCGAGTCTCGAGAATATCCTCGGGCTCACCATGCTTTGTCCAAATATCATACGTCTCCAAAAACCCATGCACTAATAGATGTGACCTAACTTTCTCAACCGTATACCTACGATAATTCGAACATTGATTACACGGACAATAAATTGTGTCTTCACCAGGAGGTCTATTTTTTTCAGCAAAAGCAAGGAATGGTTCTATCCCCTTAATGAATTCACGCGAAACTTTATGAGCCGTACCAATCCAACTCTTATCAATACCAGAAGCCATAGTCAACTATTACAATATGAAAGAATACAACATAAATAAAATGAAAAAAAAAATTATTACATCACCAAATAAATACATAAAAATAAAACGAGAAAAAATTATTACATCACCGATTACATAAATGAATAAAAAAAAAATTATTACATCACCGATTAAATAAATAAATATGAAATGAAAAAAATTATTACATCACCGATTAAATAAATAAATATAAAATTAAAAGCACACGAAATATCACATCACCAAATAAATGCATAAATATAACATTAAAAGCATACAAAATATAGCAACATACAATAATATATCATACAAATATTTATATATATATATATATTTATATATATATATATATATATATTTATATATATATATATATATATATATATATTTTTATATATATATAAATATATATATATATATAAAAATATATATATATATTTAAAAATATATATATATATATAAAAATATATATACTTAATATAATTATTTATAATTCACATGAAATTAATAAATGAGTATAGATATATACACAATGATATTATATATTTAGCATTAACTATAGAATTGTAATCAATTAAGGAAAGGATGAAAAAGACACATACTTTTGGGCAAATTCGGAAGGGAAAATTGATAATTGAGGCGGCCCCACGTTGATGTTTGACCCGGGAAAGCTTGCCCACGTGTTGAAATACCTAATAAGTGATACTATTTAACATTTACTACACAATTGAATGAAAGTAAAAGATATATTGAAAGAGTTTTATGGAACAAAAAATACCTACTTTTGGCAAGTTTGGAAATAAAAATTGATAATTGATGCGGTCCCACTTGATGATTGAACCGGGAAAGCTTTTCAAAGTGTTGGAATAATTTTTAATGATGAATTGTGGAAAAAAATTGGGAGAGATTTGAGAGAAAGAAAGAGAAATTATATAATAATGGTGTATTGGGTAAAGCAATTCGCAATTTATTGCTGGAAAAGACGCTACACTACTCGCGACTACATAAGTAGTCGCCAAAAGTTCACTTGTAGTCGTTATAAATGAGTACTAACGACTACATGAAGTAGTCGTTAAATGATTAACCCACTAGCGACTAGACGTTGGCGGTTGGAAAATAATTAAAAAATACTAAATACCATTATCAACTACTTAATACGTATTAACGACTACAGCATGTAGTCGAAAAAATCAAACATTGTTAACGACTACTTGGTAGTCGCGAAAAATACCATGTAGTCGTTAGAGATTTGTAGTCGCGAATGCTCCTATCTTTAGCGACTACATCAAGTAGTCGCGAGAAATTTAGTCGCTAGAGGCTAATGCGGGAGTAGTGTCAAATAATATTCGCAAATTCAGTAACTAAAAAATTGTTCTTGTGGATAATTAGGAAAATTGGTAGAAAATTTGTGAACCTTTGGAGGAATACATTAGTTTATTAGAACGAGTATTCACATTATCGAGAAAGAATGCCAAAGGGATATCCACTGACCTTTCATAAAATAATACATAAAACTTCTATTGTGAAATACTAAACAAAATATATATGGTAAGGGAGGTTTATATAGCAATGTGATTTTATATTAATATATCTTAATTGAAAGAAACACCTAAGATTGATCTAGTTTAATCATTCATGTCATAAATATTTTTCTTAATCATAGGATATATAATCATAAATATATTGATAAATTAACTACCTACATCCACTAGTAATCCAATAACGTCACATGTAAATTGAATGTAAGTTACTTGATTAGTAATTAACTATTTAAATTATGCAGAATGATAATTTTATTGATATAAGAAGACACAAGTAACTATATTTGAAAAAGATATGGATATCCAAACAATTAAATAGACCTTTATTACACAAAATGTTTATAAAAAGAAGATGATTTTAACTTTCCTATTTGTAAAACAGCATTCTTTCTAAGAAATACATATTTGACTATTACTTTTAAAGATTATTTTACATAAAAGATATAAAGGGTCCGTTTAATTAGATTTTGTATAAGATTCCACAAAGAAAAAAAATACTATTTTACATGGTCAATCAATGACAAATCCTAAACTTAAGACATATAAAAATATGACTTAAAAATGTTAAATAAAAAAATAAATAGAAGAGATAAAACTTACCTCTGCATAGGAGGTTAATCTTTGTTGAAATGACATGGTCAACAATCTTTCTCTATAAATGTAACATAAAAAAATTAATTATATATTAAATTTTGATTACGAATTTATTGCAATTATGAAAAAGCTAATGCAGCTTTAATTAATTAGAAAAAAATCAATGAATTTTTTAAAAAATAGTCAACAAATCATAATTATGTATAGATAAATAATTTTTAAATGTAATATCTTTATTTCTCTATCCCTAATATGTACCTAGAATAATATTATAAATCAAATTGTATTTTTTCTTACATAAAATTAATTAATATTTTAAAATAAATAGATAAAAGATATATATTTATATAAAAAACCTATTAAAACAGATTACCTTTGGAAATAAAAAAAATGATTGTATAAAAAGATCATATAAGAACAGATTACCTTTACTAGAATGTTAACCGCCAATTGCTTTGGTTTTTATTTGGTTTTATTTTTTTACTCTATCCATCAAAGATCTAATGATCGATAATGATGTGGGTATACTCCCATCAAAGATCTAATGATCGATAATGATGTGGATATAGTCCCATCAAAGATCTAATGATCGATAATGATGTGGATATAGTCCCATCAAAGATTTATGGTTATTAGTTTTAAAAATATTATAATAGATGCAGATCTCTTCTTTACTAGAGAAACTCATGTAATAAGGTTGAAACAAATGACGATCCATTATAGTTTTTTACAAAAGAATATGTATTTTTTTCGCCTGAAAAATAAAGTTATATGGATTGGGTACATATTTGTGTACATAATATATAGATCCACTACATACACTTACAAATCTATACCCATATAGATCCATACATCCTAAATAGACCAAAATACAATAAAAAATAATAGATTTTATGACTCCTTACCATAAAAATAAATTTTTTGAACCTGCAAACTTTGAACTCCACCATACATGTCTTTCTTATTTTGTATTATATACTATAAAATGTGCTTTATAAAATATGAAGACAATAAAGAGAGAGAATATAAAGATAGAGAAGAATAAATAGATGGAAGAAACAAAAAGAAAGAGAATAAGAAGACATGTATATATATACTTAGAGATAGAAAAGAGTCTGTGGAAATAAATAAAATGAGAATGCAATTATATTAAAAAAGGTAAGTCTTTCATTCAATATTGGATAGGACCAGTGGATATAATAACAAGGGGTAAGACTTCCATCCAATATTGGATGGTCCAACATTGTCACTAGATTAATATGTTAGTTACTTTTGAAAGTTTAAAACATGGGGTATGTGTATTAATATAATTGGTGTAGGATCATCCAATATTGGATGGAAGAATTTTCCTAATAACAAGACATTTCTATAGATTTGTTTATGGATTTCTATAAATATAGGCCATGTGTCATAATATAATATTGGTCCATCCAATATTGGATTGAACATTTTCCTATTAAAAAAGGAGGTTTAGTTGGTATTTTCCACACTCTAATTTAAAAAACACGTGATCTTTCTAATATAACACCACAAGAGTATATGACTTATATATGATATATACCCTTACAAAATATTCCTTGGTTCATTTTTATAATTAGTGTGTAAATATATTCTATTAGTAGACAAATGTATGTTAGGTAAACTAACAAAATTTATAATAATTAGGCTATTTAGTGAGAAAAAAATTAGAAACTTTGAATATGTGTTTTCTAATTTTGGGACCTTTTAAAAAAAATTCTTTTCAATTTATTTTATTTACCAAGTCCTTTTGGGGATGGTAATGTTTACTTCAATCACGGAGCAACCTCTTGTTATCATATCACTAGATCTACAACCTTAATATATTTTGGTCAAACCTTCTTTAAAAATGCTGGATTTTAGCTAGTTTTGATGAAATAATTTATATAAAATTAATAATATATTATTATGTTTATAATAATATTAATATTAATATTAATTATAAATCATAATAATTAAACTTATTTTGCTGTAATATTATAATTGTATATCTACATGTCTATAACTGAATGAAAGAAGAGATACAAAATAAAAGAATAAAAAGAAGAAGACCGAAGAGAGAAGATGAAAACTTCATTTATCATTTGAATATATTTTCTTCAAATAACTATTACAATATATATTTCCTTTAACGGTAATAAACCGTTCTACTATTTTAATTTCAAATAACAAGCACCATTATATTCCCACCTAAATCGCGATTTTTTAAAACTATTCCAAAGTCATTACATTGTCATACCATATTTCAAGAACCTAGCCTCAAGGTTTGACTTAGTAAAATCTTTTGGACGATTTTTTTTCCATTGAAAAGTCATTTGTTGCACTAAAATTTGATCATATAAAAGAATAAAATGTGAAAATATTGGCGTGTGAATAAGTAACCCACTTATTTGAAGCACCAAATATTGATTGATTTGAAGCACTAAGATGATGTCATCCGGATGCAATAATAATATTGAAGTCAATATTCTTCTTTCTCGGTTTCTCTAGGATTTCCACCATTGATGCTAGGTGGGGTTTGTAACATAATAAAATCATTTTCTAGTACTCCATTACATGTACGAAGGAAATATTCATTGCTCTTACTGCTACTAGCATGCTTTTTTCCGGACATATAATATGCTCTCTTTGACGAAGGACCCTCCTAAATATGACATGTGCATAATTTATCAAAAATCTTATATGAAAAATAATGATGTTTCTTTCCACTATCCAAGAAGAAATGGGATGGATATATAGGATCAACAATGGCATGGATTCTACTACCCATACCTTTCACCAGATCTACTACCAATCAATCTTCAAAGTGAATCGTAAGACCTCTTGAGCACCTTGCATCGAGCTTGTAACTATTACATTCACCAGCTGTTGACATAGGACTACCACCAAAATAGCAAGATTTTCTCAACTTTTCATAATAGGATTATAATATCCACATCAAAGAAGGATTGTATTTTAAACATGAACATAGGTACTTAGCGATTCTCGACTTTCCATAGAACTCTAGCTCTTAGGTACTTTACCATTTCATTTTCTTCCTGAATCTCATAGACTAGGATATGACATTCGAGGTTTTTGAAAATATCATTAGCATTATCTGGTGTGATAAAGGTAGGAGGGAGATCAATAAATTGGAGCCACATAGTGGAAATAGAAAAATAAACATCTTCCATACTTTGTGGATTCTTATGGATACTAATTCAGATTGTATGGTTCTTAAACATTTGTCACAATCTAGACTAGTCATAGCCTCTTTATAGCGGTTTAGGATCATCACTTTATATGGTTATCATCTATATGATTTTCTTCATCAAAATTTCTCTATTATTACAATTGATTTTAGTGTATGATAATATCTATGTAACCTTTAGGAGGCTTGTGTGCGATAAATTCTTCTATCTCTTGATTTTTGTTAACTTCCTTGACGTTCATTAATCATCCCTAATACCTCAACGTTTGAGACTTGAATCTTAATTGAAACTATTAAATCATCCAGGAAAGAAAGATGGACACGCATCTAGTGCTCTTTAGCTTGTATAAATAATTCTGAAATTTTTATTTCATTATGATCTATTTATACATTATGAATTTCTTCACTATGGAATTGCGATCTGGAAAGGTTGTAAGCCTTACAAAAAACTCATTATGTTTAGAATTGTGTAGAAATATGATCATGTCATTTTTCTTTCGGTATCCAACAAATATATATTTGAAATATCTCTAGTCAAGCTTAAAAATGAGAAGTCGTTTAGCATAAATCAAATATTATAAAAATACTATATTTTGAGGTTTGATTTATATCATCTCCATACCCCATATGGATTTTATCAACTGATTGGTGGGACCTAAGACTTCATTAAATATGCAATTGACTTTATTAGATAATCCAACAAGTATACTCGAAAACCAGTGAATTTTATCATGGATTGCACTATATCCAATAAAAGACAAATTCTCTTTCCGGACACATCATTAAACCTTGGTAATTCAGGAGATGCTCACTGAGACGAAATCTAATTTTTCATAGATAATCTGTTGTTAACATTTTCACCTTTAAAGGTTAATATTATACTACCTTCATAATCTTATAGACTTTTTTTCAACTTCGCTGAATAGTAGTTTGAACATTTCAAATAATTCATATTGGTATTTCATTTAGCAAATACACATATATATATACTATATTTAATGAAAGAAATAAAGTTTACTTAAATTTAGGATTAACCATATACATCAAACTGCAGTTCACATAAGAACTCATATTACTATATCCATTTTCATCAAAATAAGATTTAATCAAATTTCATTGAGATAATTCTCACAAGTTTCAAATGATTCAAAATCATATTCTTCAAGAAAATCTACATTGTGAAACTAGAATAGTATTTTCTATTATTGTATGACATAGTCTATAACTTCAAATATTAGGTTTGATTAGTATGATTATCTATTTTTATTTATGACCATAAACAACGATATAACCTTTACGTAGTTACTTTAGGCAACTATGATCACCATATTGTAAGTATTCAATGGGGTGTAATTCCTCACTATGAAAGACTCTATTTGTCATTTTATACTACATTAATATACCATAAACATCTTATGATCAAATGACTATTTTGTTTGAAATAAGTTTACAAACAAAAGTACACTTTTTCTTATAATGTGTTTTTCCCCATTGGCATCTCAGGAGAATTAATAATTACAATTGTGGCTGCAACAATTGCTACGAAAACAAAATTGTAATTTAACTTCTCCTATTCTTATTCCACTATTTATCTTAAGAGTATGCAACATATTGCACATATATACACTACTGTTGATAATTAATACCCTTTTTGTGCAATAAATAGAATTTAAAGACATTACACCAATAAATTTTAGTAATGCCTTTACCTTGTTTCTTGTAATTAGATAAACCGTATCTTGTGGTTGTACTAAGTTACTTATACATTTTTTGAGATATTTAAGGATTCATGATAATATCATGCTTACGATGTCTTTGTAGTTCAGAATTCATGGATACGAATAAACTTAGTACAAATACTAAGTTCGTATTACTCTAGATGTGCATCATATGCATTATATTCATCCTCAAGAGATACTATAGTCAAGAGATTATTGATCCTATCAATGAGTTTCATGTGCATAAGAAAGAATCTCAAGTTAAAGACACAATACATGAGATTGTACCAACAAACTTATTTTATTCGAGAAGTGATTTAACAGAAATATCAAGAAATCTAATAGTATGAAGGAACGAGGAATAACGCTATTTGAACACTATTATATATCTAACAAAGATACTGATTTTACCTAAGAGATATATAATAAGAAACGGAAAAACATGAATAGTCATTTCTCACGCATAAATAAATCGAAAATGAAAAACTTTAAAAAATGAATGATCCCCCTAGTAATTAAGTCGTTTCTCACGCATAATTAAAGTGTGGTACATTAGCTATTTTTTCAAATAAATAAGAGACTCGAAACTATCTAGCCGCTAGTAATCTATTTGTCTCTAATTTGTTTTGTTGAGTTAATCAATCCTATAATAGAATATTAGCAATCTCACATCCTCTGGTAGTCCAGACTAAAAACGTGAAATCAGTGATTAATACCTATAATAGAAAATATATATTTTTATTATTTAGTTGGTATTTTCCACACTCCAATTAAAAAAACACTTGATCGTTTTAATAAAACACCATATGACTATATGACTTATATAAGATATTACCCCTTAAAAAAATTCCCTTGGTTTTTTTTCAATGAGTGTGTAAATATATTATTTTAGTATAAAATTAGTAGACAAACGTGTGTTAGGTAAACTAACAAAATTTATAATAATTAGAAATTTATAGTGAGAAAAAGAATTGGAATCTTTGAATGTGCTAATGTCGGGACCTTTTAAGCATTTTCTTTTAAATTTCTTTTTTTTACCAAGTCCTTTTGAGGATGTTAATGGTAACTTCAATCACGTGGCAAACTCTTGTTATCATAGCACTAGATCTACAAGCTTAATAATATTTTGGTCGGACCTTCTTTTGAAATGCTAGTCCAGCCACTATTTTAGCTAGATTTGATGAAATGATTATATATACAAGTAATAAGATATTAGTTATGTTTATATCAATATTTATTATAAATTACAGTAATTTACTTTATTTTACTATAATATAATAATTGTATATCTACATCTATATGAAAGAAGAGAAACATAATAAAAGAATAAAAAAAGAAGACCGAAGAGAGAAGAGGAAAAGTTTATTAATCATTTGAATATATTTTCTTCAAATAACTATTACAATATATATGTCCTCTAGCGGAAATCACCATTTCCTAACTTGCGATCTCCTAGAACTATTCCAAAGTCATTACATTGTCATAACCCATTTCAAGAACCTTGCCCTCAACGTTTTTTTTCCATTGAAAAGTCATTTGTTACACTAAAATTTGATCATATAAAAGAATCAAAGTGTGGAAAAATGGTTGTGTGAATAATTAATCCCCTTGTTTGAAGCACCAAATTTTGATGATTTGAAGCACTATATGATGTCATCCGGATTCCATAATAATATTGTAGTCAAAATTCCTTTTTCTGGGTTTCTCTAGGATTTCCACCATGGATGTTACGTGGGATTCGTAACATGATAAAATCATTTTCTAGTACTCCATTACGTGTACGAAAGAAATATTTCTTGTTTCTACTACTACTAGCATGCTTTTTTCTGGACACATAATCTGCTCTCTTTGACAAAAGACCCTCCCAATATGACATGTGCGGATTTTATTAACAATCTTATTTGAGAAACAATGATGTTTCTAACAACTATCCAAGAGGAAATAGGTTGGGTCATTAGGATCAACAATGAAATGGATTCTACTTCCCATACCTTTCACCAAATCTACTACCAACCAATCTCCAAAGTGAAATTTCATAGGACCTCTTGAGACCCTTGCATCGAGCTTGTACATTTTACATTCACCGGCTATATGACATGGGACTACCACTAGAACAGTAGAATTTACTTTACTTTTCATAGTAGGATTATAATATCAACATCAAGTAGGGATGGTCTTTCCACCATGAACATATGTACTAAGGAATTCTCGACCTTCCATAGGAATCTTGCTCGTAGGTACTTTACCATTTCATTTTCTTCCCGAATCTTATAGTATATGATATGACATTCAAGGTTTTTGCAAATATCCTTAGCATTATCTTTATGGTATAGGTAGGAGGGAGATCCATCAATTGGAGCCACATGGTGGACATCAAAATATCAATTTCTTCTATACTTTGTGGATTATTATGGATACTTATTCAGATTCTATAGTTCTTAACCATTTGTTATTATCTAGACTAGTCATAGTCTCTTCATAGGGTTTTAGGATCACCACTTGATGTGGTTATCATCTATAGGATTTTCCTCATCAGAGTTTCACTATTATTACAATTGATTTTGGTGTATAATAATATCTATGTAACCTTTAAAAGGCTTGTGTACGATAAATTCTTCTATCTCTTGATTTTTGTTAACTTCCGTGAGGTTCATTAATCATCCCTAATACCTCAATGTTTGAGACTTGAACCTAAAATGAAACTATTAACTCATCCAAGAAAGAAAGATGGACGTGCATCTGATGCTCTTCAGCTTGTATACATAACTCTGAAATTTTTATTCTAATATGATCTATTTATACATTACGAATTTCTACACTATGGAATTTTAATCTGGAAAGGTTGTATGCCTGACCAAAAGCTCATTAAATAAGAATTGTGTAGAAATATAATCATGTCATTTTTTCTTTAGGTATCCAACAAATCTAAATCTGATATATTTCAAGTCAAGCTTAACTATCAGAAGTAGTTTACCATAAATAAAAAAAATTCAAAATACTATATCTTTATGTTTGATTTATTTTATCTCCATACTCCATATGGATTCTATAACCTGATTAGTTGGACCAAAGGGTTCATTAAGTATGCAATTGACTTTATAACATTATCCAACGAGTAAATTTGAAAACCAGTGTATCTTATCATGGATTGCACTATATCCAATAAAAGGAAATTTCTCTTTCCGGACACACCATTAAACCTTTGTAATTCAGGAGATGTTCACTGAGACGAAATCTAATTTTTTCATAGAAAATCTATTGTTAACATTTTCACCTCTAAAGATTAATATCAAACTACCTTCATAATCTTATAGACTTTCTTTTAACTTCACTGAATAGTAGTTTTAACATTACAAATAATTCATATTGGTGTTTCATTTGGGAAACACATATATATCTAATATATATTTATTGAAGGAAAAGAAGTAAGAATATTTATATTTGGTTAAATTCTGGATTAGCCACATACATCAAAATGTAGTTGACATAAAAACTCATTAGTACTATCTCCATTTTCTTCAAAATGAGATTTAATCATATTTCATTAAGATAAGTCTCACAAGTTTCATATAATTCAAAATCATATTCTTCAAGAAAATCCTCCTTTTGAAACTAGTGAACTGTTTTCTCATGTTTTACGACTTACTCTATAAATCTAAATATTATGTTTTGATTAGTATGATTATCTATTTTGATTTATTACCAGAAACAATGATATCACCATACTATAAGTATCCAATGGGGTCTAATTCCTCACTATGAAAGACTCCATTTGTCATTTTATACTACATTAATACACCATAACCATCTTATGATTAAATTACTGTTTTGTTCGAAAATAAGTTTACAAACAAAAATACAGTTTATCTTAAAATATGTTTTCCCCATAGGCAGCTCAGGATAATTAATTATTACAATTGTGGTTGCAACAATTGCTCTGAAAGCAAAATCGTAATTTAACTTCTCCTATTCTTATTCCTCTATTTATCTTTAGAGTATGCAACATATTGCACGTATCTACAATATTGCAGATAATTAACACCCCTTTTGTGTAATAAATAGAAGTTAAAGAAAATACAAAAATAATTTCCATTAATGTCTTTACCTTGTTTCTTGGATTAGATAAACGGTATCTTATGGTTGTACTAAGTTACTTATACATTTTTTGGAGATATTTAAGGATTCCTGATAATATCATGCTTAGATGTCATTGTAGTTCAAAACTCATAGATACAAATACACTTGAAGCCAATTCGAATTACTCTAGATGTGCATCATATGCATTCTATTCATCCTCAAGAGATACTATAGTGATGTCTCCTCATTTGTGATAGATTTATATTAGGATGAGACATCATTTTTAGTGATTTAGAAGTCATAATAGTAGATTTTCGTGAGAAATAGTGCACTATCCTATTTTGAGTCTTGAGTTAGTAGAATAATATTTTTAGAGCATATTGAGTTTAATTGTTTATTTTAGTGTGAAGATTTAAAGATTATTATGAGATTAATTAGAGTCCAAGTCAAAGACTACAACTTATGGAAAGAGATTAGCATGGTAGTTGGAGATAAGAAAACAAAAGCTAAAAAGATGGAAAGGGAAAAGCTGCCTAAATCTGAATTCTACAGCACACGCCTAAAGAAGTGGTGATTACTCCTACAAGGAAGCCGATTTTGGTAATTTCCTCTCATAAGGACATAGATAATTCTGTGAGGATTCTTTTGGTATCTTATGGAGCAAAAACCGACCAATAACGAAGAAGATATGCTAAAAAAGGTCCAACAGTGTTTATCTTTATTTCTATACGAATTTGAGTTGGGCTAGGAGTCCAATCTCTTCCTCAAAAAAACGAATTAGGTCTTCTAAACACCTATAAATACACCCTTATATCACTTGTAAATCATCCTTGCCTCATAGTAATTAGTTCTTAGGGTTTTATTCTTCTAGTCTTTTATAGAGCGCAAGACGATGTCTTTTGTAATTTCTTTTAGTTTATTTCCATCAGGTATGAACTAAACCTCCCATAGCTTGGGTTTTGCATCATGTATAAACTATGAATTCTAATTCTTCTATCTAAGTTTCTTTGGGAATTATATATTTTAATTTGATATTAGCTACTTACCTTTATATTTGATTATGTGTTTTGATTTAATGTATGTTTTCCTTGCTAGTGCACGAGTATAGGATTACCTTAATAGTATTTAGATGATCACCTTAGCTGGGTGTTTAACTATTGAACCACCACATAACATCTAGTGTCCATATTAGTTCTGACAAAACATGATTCTAACTAGATAGTCATTAGGGTTTGTTTTAATCACCATATCACCAATTGATTGTTGCATTTGCTTAGGGCCTTGGTAGCGCTTTATAACCCTATTTGAAACCATGTCTTGGTTGTGCCGTAGCCCCCTTAGTCGCTCTCAAGGTCTAAGGTATGGGAATTTAGAATCCTAACTAAGTATACCAAGAGCTAATATTCTCCCTTATAAACTAGATCTATAGATAGAATTAGATGGATTAGTGCATACTAGCAAAACCTAAGCTATACCTCTCATCTCATATTTTTAGTATTTTATTTTATTGTCTTTTATTTTCTTAGTTTAATTAGTTTTAATTCTCAATCTCGAAATTCTATTTGCTTTTATTATCTGTCTTTAATTATCTACTCTTACTTGTTATTGCTACTCACGTATATAACACACTTAATTTCTGTTTTTCGAGTATTTTTCGAGTCGTGGGGACACGGCTCATTTTTGAGTTGGGCGTGTGGGGATTCGTTGTCTCTCATCTCCATTTTTATGTTTTTAGGTAGAAATTAAAATTTTTGATACATGGGAATTAGATGTAGAGTGTGTTTAATAGCTTGAAAGCATGAGCTCGGTAAATTAATGATAGTAAGTAATATGTTTATGAGCTATTTTATTTGTATGCGTTGAGTATTCGCAGGAAAACACACGTTGATAGTAGAGAAAAGATTAGTGAGCAATGCGATAGAAAGTATGTTCGATCTCAGGGAACCTTGAGAAGTATTTTTTTACCGCCTGAAAAATAATGTTATGTGGATTGGGTACATATGTGTGTACATAATATACAGATCCACTACATACACTTACATAAAAATTAAAAAAATTGATGACTTCTTACCATAAAAATAAATTTTTTGAACCTGCAAACTTAGAACTCCACCATACATGTCTTTTTTGTATAATATAGTATAGATTGTGCTTCATAAAATATGAAGACAATAAAGAGAGAGAATAAAAAGATAGAGAAGAGAGAAGAAGTAAGAGAGAAGAATAAACAGATGGAATAAACAAAAAGAAAGAGAATATGAACACATGTATATATATACTTAGAGAGAGAAAATAATTGGTGGAACTAAATAAAACAAAATAAAATGAGAATGTGATAATATTAATAACGTGAGAATGCGATTATATTAATAACGTTAAGACTTCCATCCAACATTGGACATAATTGGCACATGTCTATTGATTAGTTTATGGATTTCTATAAATATGGGTCATGTGGCATAATATAATATTGGTCCATCCAATATTGGATTGAAGAATTTTCCTATTAAAAGGAGGTTTAGTTGGTACTGTTCACAATCTAATTAAAAAAACACTTGATCATTTTAATATAACACCACAAAACTATATGACTTATATAAGATATATACCCTTAAAAAATTACCCTTGGTTCATTTTTATAATGAGTGTGTAAAAACATTCTATTAGTACAATAAAAGTAGACAAACGTATCTTAGGTAAACTTACAAAATTTATAATAATTAGGACTATTTAGTGAGAAAAAGAATTGGAATCTTTGAATGTGTGTTTTCTAATGTCGGGTCCTTTTAAACATTTTCTTTTAAATTTGTTTTATTTACCAAGTCCTTTATCGGATGGTAATGGTTACTTCAATCATGTAACAAACTCTTGTTATCATATCACTAGATCTATAACCTTAATATATTTTGGTCAAACCTTTTTTAAAAATGCTGGATTTTAGCTAGTTCTGATAAAATGATTTATATAAAAGTAATAAGATATTAATTATATTTATAATAATATTAATATTAATATTAATTATCAATCACAGTAATTAAATTTATTTTACTCTAATTTTATAATTGTATATCTACATGACTATAACTGAATGAAAGAAGAGATACATAATAAAAGAATAAAAAGAAGAAGACCGAAGAGAGGATGAAAACTTTATTTATCATTTGAATATATTTTCTTCAAATAGCTATTACAATATATATTTCCTCTACCAGTAATAAACCGTTCTACTAGTTTAATTTCAAATAACAATCACCATTATATTCCCATCTAACTTACGATTTTTTAAAACTATTCTAAAGTCATTACACTGTCATACCCTATTTCAAGAACCTAGCCTCAAGGTTAGGCTAAGTAAAATCTTCTGGACGATTTTTTTTTCCATTGAAAAGTTATTTGTTGCACTAAAATTTGATCATATAAAAGAATATATTGTGGAAGTAATGGCGTGTGTGTAACTAACTCACTTATTTGAAGCACCAAATATTGATTGATTTGAAGCACTAACATGATGTCATCCGGATGCAATAATAATATTGAAGTCAATATTCCTCTTTCTCGGTTTCTCTAGGATTTCCACATTAATGCTAGGTGGGATTCGTAACATGATAAAATCATTTTCTAGTACTCCATTACTTGTACGAAGGAAATATTCATTGTTTGTACTGCTACTAGCATGTTATTTTCCGGACACATAATATGCTCTCTTTGACGAAGGACCCTCGTAAATATGACATGTGCATAATTTATCAACACTCTTATCTGAGAAACAATGATGTTTCTTTCACTATCCATAGGATCAACAATGACATGGATTTTACTTCCCATACCTTTCACCAGATCTATTACCAACCAATCTCCAAAGTGAATCGTAAGACCTCTTGAGCACCTTGCATCGAGCTTGTACATTTTACAATCACCAGGTGTTCACATAGGACTACCACTAAAATAGCAGAATTTTCTTAACTTTTCATAATAGTATTATAATATCCACATCAAAGAAGGATTGTATTTTCACCATGAACATAGGTACTAAGCGATTCTCGATCTTCCATAGAACTCTAGCTCTTAGGTACTTTACCATTTGATCTGCTTCCTGAATCTCATAGAATAGGATATGACATTCGAGGTTTTTGCAAATATCATTTGCATTATCTGGTGTGATAAAAATAGGAGGAAGATCAATAAATTGGAGCCACATAGTGGCAATAGAAAAATCAACATCTTCTATTATTTGTGGATTCTTATGGATACTAATTCAGATTTTATGGTTCTTAATAATTTGTCACTATTTAGACTAGCCATAGCCTCTTTATAGGGGTTTAGGATCATCACTTTATATGGTTATCTTCTATATGATTTTTCACATCAAAGTTTCTCAATTATTACAATTGATTTTAGTGTATGATAATATCTATGTAACATTTAGGAGGCTTGTGTGCGATAAATTCTTCTATCTCTTGATTTTTGTTAACTTCCTTGAAGTTCATTAATCATCCCTAATACCTCAACGTTTAAGACTTGAACCTTAAATAAAACTATTAACTCATCCAGGAAAGAAAGATTGACTGGCCTCTAAAGCTCTTCAGCTTGTATAAATAACTCTGAAATGTTTATTTCATTATGATCAATTTATAAATTATGAATTTCTTCACTATGGAATTTAAGTCTAGAAAGGGTTTAAGCCTTACCAAAAACTCATTATGTTTAGAATTGTGTAGAAATATAATCATGTCATTTTTATTTCGGTATCCAACAAATATATATTTGAAATATCTCAAGTCAAGCTTAACAATGAGAAGTTGTTTAGCATAAATCAAACATTTTCAAAATACTATATTTTGAGGTTCTATTTATATCATATCCATACCCCATATGGATTTTATTAACTGATTGGTTGGACCTAAAATTTCATTAAGTATGAAGTTGACTTTATTATGTAATCCATAGAGTATACTCGAAAACCAGTGAATCTTATCATGGATTGCACTATATCCAATTAAAGGCAATTTTTCTTTCCAGACAAACCATTAAACCTTGGTAATTCAAGAGATGCACACTTAGACGAAATATAATTTTTTTCATAGATAATCTATTCTTAACATTTTCACCTCTAATGGTTAATATCATACTACCTTCATAATCTTATAGACTTTTTTTAACTTCACTGAATAGTAGTTTGAACATTTCAAATAATTCATATTGGTGTTTCGTTTGGCAAACACATATATATATCTAATATATATTTAATGAAAGAAATAAAGCTTAGATAAATTTTTGATTAACCACATAGATCAAACTGTAAATTACATAAGAACTCATATTACTATCTCCATTTTCATCAAAATGAGATTTAATCATATTTCATTGAGATAATTCTCACAAGTTTCATATGATTCAAAATCATATTCTTTAAGAAAATCTACACTAGAATTGTATTTTCTATTATTGTATGACATAGTCTATAACTCCAAATATTAGGTTTGATTAGTATGATTATCTATTATTATTTATGAACAGAAACAACGATATCACCTTTACGTAGTTACTTTAGGCAACTATTATCACCATATTGTAAGTATCCAATGGGGTGTAATTTCTCACTACGAAAGACTCTATTTGTCATTTTATACTACATTAATAAACCATAAACATCTTATGATCAAATGATTATTTTGTTTGAAAATAAGTTTACAAACAAAAGTATATTTTTTCTTATAATGTCTTTTTCCCCATAGGCATCTCAGGAGAATTAATTATTGCAATTGTGGTTGCAACAATTGCTACAAAACCAAAATTATAATTTAACTTCTCCTATTATTATTCCACTATTTATCTTAAGATTATGCAACATATTGCACATATATACACTACTGTTGATATTTAATACCCCATTTGTGCAATAAATAGAAGTTAAAGACATTACATCAATAAATTTTAGTAATGTATTTACCTTGTTTCTTGTAATTAGATAAAACGTATCTTGTGGTTGTACTAAGTTACTTATATATTTTTGGAGATATTTAAGGATTCATGATAATATCATGCCTACGATGTCTTTGTAGTTCAAAACTCATGGATACGAATACACTTAGTACCAATACTAAGTTCGTATTACTCTAGATGTGCATCATATGCATTACATTCATCCTCAAGATATACTATAGTCAAGAGATTATTGATCGTATCAATGAGTTTCATGTGCATAAGAAGGAATCTCAAGTTAAAGACACAATACATGAGATTGTACCAACAAACTTGTTTAATTCGAGAAGTGATTAAACAGAAATATCAAGAAACCTTATAGTATGAAGAAACGAGGAATAACGCTATTTGAACACTATTATATATCTAACAAAGATAATGATTTTACCTAAGAGATATATAATTAGAAACTGAAAAACATGAATAGTCGTTTCTCACGCATAAATATATTGAAAATGAAAAACTTTAAAAAATGAATGTTCCCCTAGTAATCAAGTCGTTTCTCAAGCATAATTAAAGAGTGGTACATTAACTATTTTTTCAATTAAAATAAGAGACTCGAAACTATCTAGCCCCTAGTAATCTAGTTGTCTCTAATTAGTTTTGTTGAGTTAATCCATCCTATAATAGAATATTATCAATCTCACATCCTCTGGTAGTCAAGACTAAAAACGTGAAATCGATGATTAATACCTATTATAGAAAATATATATTTTTATAATATAGTTGGTATTTTCCACAATCCAATTAAAAAAACTCTTGATCCTTTTAATAAAACACCATAAGAATATATGACTTATATAAGATATTAACCCTTAAAAAAATTCCCTTGGTTTTTTTTCAATGAGTGTGTAAATATATTATTTGAGTATAAAATTAGTAGACAAATGTGTGTAAGGTAAACTAACAAAATTTATAATAGTTAGGAACTTATAGTGAGAAAAAGAATTGGAATATTTGAATGTGTGTTTTCTAATGTCGGGACCTTTTAAACATTTTCTTTTAAATTTCTCTTATTTACCAAGTCCTTTTGAGGATGTTAATGGTAACGTCAATCACGTGGCAAACTCTTGTTATCATAGCACTAGATCTACAAGCTTAACATATTTTGGGCAGACCTTCTTTTGAAATGCTAGTGCAGCCACTATTTTAGCTAGTATAGATGAAATGATTATATATACAAGTAATAAGATATCAGTTATGTTTATATTAATATTTATTATAAATTACAGTAATTAAATTTATTTTACTATAATATAATAATTGTATATCTACATCTATATGAAAGAAGAGAAACATAATAAAAGAATCAAAAAAGAAGACCGAAGAGAGAAGATGAAAATTTCATTAATCATTTAAATATATTTTCTTCAAATAAGTATTACAATATATATGTCATCTAGCGGAAATCACCATTCCATTATCACGATCTCCTAGAACTATTCCAAAGTCATTACATTATCATAACCCATTTCAAGAACCTTTCCCTCAAGGTTTGGCTGAGTAAAATCTTCTGGACGGTTTTTTTTCCATTGAAAAGTCATTTGTTGCACTAAAATTTGATCATATAAAAGAATAAAGTGTGGAAAAATGGTTGTGTGAATAATTAATCCACTTGTTTGAAGAACCAAATTTTGATGATTTGAAGCACTATATGATGTCATCCGGATTCCATAATAATATTTTAGTCAAAATTCCTCTTTCTGGGTTTCTCTAGGATTTCCACCATGGATGCTACGTGGGATTCGTAACATGATAAAATCATTTTCTAGTACTCCACTACTTGTACGAAGGAAATATTTATTGTTTCTACTGCTACTAGCATGATGTTTCTAACCACTATCCAAGAAGAAATAGGATGGGTCATTAGGATCAACAATGACATGGATTTTACTTCCCATACCTTTCACCAAATCTACTACCAACCAATCTCCAAAGTGAAATTTCATAGGACCTCTTGAGAACCTTGCACCAAGCTTGTACATTTTACATTCACCAGTTGTATGACATGGGACTACCACCTAAACAGTAGAATTTACTTAACTTTTCATAATAGGATTATAATCTCCACATCAAGAGGGATGGTCTTTCCACCATGAACATATGTACTAAGAAAATCTCGACCTTCCATAGGAATCTAGCTCTTAGGTACTTTACCATTTCAGTTTCTTCCCGAATCTCATAGTATATGATATGACATTAAAGGTTTTTGCAAATATCCTTAGCATTATCTGGTGTGATATAGGTAGGAGGGAGATCCATCAATTGGAGCCACATGGTGGCCATTGAAAGATCAACTTCTTCTATACTTTGTGGATTTTTTATGGATACTAATTCATATTCTATAGTTGTTAACCATTTGTTATTATCTAAACTAGTAAATAGAAGTTAATGAAAATACAAAAATAACTTCCATTAATGACTTTACCTTGTTTCTTGTATTAGATAAACGGTACCTTATGGTTATACTAAGTTACTTATACATTTTTTGGAGATATTTAAGGATTCCTCATAACATCATGCTAAGATGTCTTTATAGTTCAAAATTCATGTATACGAATATACTTAGTACCAATTCGTCTTACTATAGACGTGCATCATATGCTTTCTATTCATCCTCAAGAGATACCATAGTCTAGAGATTATTGATCCTATCAATGAGTTTCATGTGCATAAGAAAGAATTTCACTTTGCAGACACAATACATGAGATTGAAACGACCAACTTGTTTTATTTGAGAAGTGATTTGACAGAAATATCAAGAAATCTAATAGTATGAAGGAACGAGGAATGACGCACTTAGAACACTATTATAGATCTAACAAAGATATGGACTTTACCTAAGAGATATATAATAAGAAACTGTAAAACATGAATAATCCCCATGGTAGTTAGGTTGTTTCTCATTCATAAATAAAGTGAAAATGAAAAACTTTAAAAAATAAATAACCCCCTATTAATGAAATCGTTTCTCATGCATAATTAAAGTGTGGTAGATTACCTATTTTATCAAATAAAATAAGAGACTTAAAATCTATTTAGCCCCTAATAATCTAGTCTTTTCTAATTAGTTTTGTTGAGTTCATCCATCCTATAATAGAATATTATCAATCTCACATCCTCTCGTAGTCTAGACTTTAAACGTGAAATCAATGATTTACATCTACTATCAAACAATATAGATTCTTTAAATTTGTACTTGAACTACAAGTCCACCTATTAGTCAGATCAAAACATGTAAACTTAACAAATTAGAAACTCTACTTGCGATGGCAAATCTCACGAATCATTTTATGTATCGTCTTAATAAACTCAGTAATTCTTATTTTTCAAGTGGGAATAACTATAATATTCAAAATCTTAATGTTGGATTATTTAAATCCTATAGAATTTATACTAGTATTCTTGCAAATAAAAATAAAAATACAACAATTATCAAATATATGAAAATAAATAAATATTTTATTTTATATTCATCAAACGTTTTAATGATCTAAATCTTGATGGCAACTGTTACATTCATATGAAATAGTATGCATATGATCAGTAAAGCTTATCATCAAATACCATTCAATTTCCAATTTTTTCAATATCAATCAAAATAAAAGAACCAATGAAGCAGCTCCTGAACGTGATAATATATACGCATATATATTTTAAACTCATTCGTCAAATAAAAAAAATATTTTTTTCAATAACTGCCGCACCAAAAAAGTAACAAAGAAACATTTCTCATTTTTTTATTTTTACTAGTTGCGCCCAACCAGAAAAAAAGAACACTTTTTTGCGCGATACAATATCGTAGAACTCTTTTGCCTACGAATAACTCTTTTGCCTACGAATAACAACAAATACAAACAACTGTATTTTTCAAATTATTACTCACTTACAATGAATCAATAACAGTAAATAACTTTTTTAACCTTCTTTCGAACAAAAACCAACAAAAAAAATCTAATTCTTTTTTTTTTTGATAATCTATAGAAATATGAATATAGAAATTTACAATATCCATCTCATATAAAATCCAATAATAAAATGAAATAATTTATTGAACAAACCCTAAAACAATATTCATACATTGTCATATAATATTCTTGTTTAAAATCATGGCTCTGATATTACTTGAAGGATAAAAATTACGATTGTATCAATATATAAGTAGCGAAAACAATTAATTACAATCCTAAAGCCAATCTACTGCTATAAAAAACATAATATTTATTTGGTATGTTTTTGGATCCGTATGATAATCAGATATATAAACTAGATTCTAAAACTTGAAGCCTCCACTCTTTGCAGTTCTTGATTTACTTTCAGATCGATGATTCTGACGTAGAGACTTGGATACTTTTTGCGTTATATGACTTTTTGTTTCAAGATAAAAGGGAAAAAGTTTTTGTCGTTGAATATTATACATATAATAACTTTAGAAAGAATGATTAGTCATCAACGTATATTGGAAATTGATTATTCTAATAATCTGGTTCATTATCCACTTGTAAAGTGGACTTGTACCTTTTACATTATACATATGATTTGGACTACCCCAACGAGTAGTGATACATTTTTCATTATTGGAGGTATGTGGTTCGCTCCACAAACCTGCCAATTACTAATCGAGAACGTGAACTAAACTCTTTCTATCTTTACAGCCCGATCATCCTTTGACAAGGATTTGATACAATCGGTATAATCTTATTACATCAAGCTCAAACTCTTTATCTAGAGTTGATATTTGTATCGTCCTTAGGAGCATATATACTAAGCTATGTCTGATATCCTTACGGCTAGAATTATGACACACTAGTAGTCTAGTATCTAAACACAACAAACACATAGACAACTATAGTGATGATCTCAGGTCAAATAATTACACACAAAAAATAGTTTTTAGAGATTAACCCAGTTCAAGGTAATGAACTATTAGAAATCTCAAATTTTATTTGGTTCGATAATCACATTTCTAGGTGCATTATCTATGCATCTAACTCAGTAAACGAGAAATACAAATATTTATCCAATAAATACTCGTTAACTACATATTAATCTTACCATATCATCGAGGTCCAAGCTCGATGATCCTACGACTAAGAACACGTTTAGATTAAATCCGATGAGCTAGATTTTCATTATCATGACACCTTATGATTTATATTTCATAACTTAATCAAAGATATACCTTCTTATTATGTAGATGAATTCATTGATAATAAAACTGTGTCATTGATTCAAGAAAACAATTCTTTGATCAATATTGTTGCGATAACTATTATCGTGCACAATAAACACTAATGTACAATTCATTACAAGACAATCGAAACTAGGGGATAATTCCAACAATTATTATTACTAGATAAGGCCAGATTACAACGAGAACCTAAGCCTGCTAGAATAAGAACCGAAGCTGAAGTTATAGCGAAGGCCAAATGGGAGATACCTTGAAAGAGGAGCTTGTAGACAAGCCTTTCTCAAGATAAAATTAATTAAAAAATTACACTACACTAACCTATTAAATAATATATTAAATAACGTAACATATATTTTATCACTGAAACAACAAAATATCATACAAATAACTTAATATTATATAAACAACAATATAAAAAAGATTACTAGTACGATAATTTTAAGAAGTTGACGTGGGCCAACTGAAGATTTTATAAGTTCAATGGAACCATAAAGTGTAAGTAAACAATTTTGTATAGGTTCACATTTTTTTTGGAAAACCTTGGGGGAACACCAAAACTATTTTTGTAAAGAATTATTCAAGTGTTGATAACTTCACATCATAAAAAAAGGATAAAATTTCTTTCATTTTGAATGCATTTTTTGTGTGTAGTTAAAAATAGAAAAAAATAGTTAGAACATAACAAGTCTATTATGTGAGTTGATGAAATGTACTATTCGCCACTCTTTGCAAAGTTATGGAATTTTGTATTTGTATCACATAGTAGAAAGTGAAAAAGCAACATATCTATTTATTTATTTATTAAAAAATATATAAATATACTTACAATAAATTTCTTAGCAGTTGACTGAACAACTTGAGAGAAGTAAGATCTTAAAAGTTTGGTGCAAATGCTACTATGATAACTAATAAGGAAGAAAATGGATAATCATTAATTAGAAACAAAACTCACAAACAATATCAAACAAATTTTAACTCTTAAATGCTTTTATTAAATTAAAAATAAGTTATTTACACACCCAGAATTAAGAAACATTAGATAGCAAACTGAAAAAATCTAAAAAAAAAAAATCCTTAAACAAATTACAAACTTCCCAAAATTTTCATCAATAAAGAGACTTGACATATTTAAATTGTGCCTCTACTCAATTTTATTAAATTCGTTTCTACTCCTACTCCTCCTTCAATCTCTTATTATTCCTTCTTTTTCACCTCCATTGCTCACAATAACTAGAGTAGCACCCGAAACAACTACAGTTGAAACAAGGTGCATGATACCTGCATTCAAATAATATTCGCAAATTCAGTAACTAAAAGATTGTTCTTGTGGATAATTAGGAAAATTGGTAGAAAATTTGTGAACCTTTGGAGGAGTACATTAGTTTATTAGAACGAGTATTCACATTATCGAGAAAGAATGTCAAAGGGATATCCACTGACCTTTCATAAAATAATACATAAAACTTCTATTGTGAAATACTAAACAAAATATATATGGTAAGGGAAGTTTATATAGCAATGTGATTTAATATTAATATATCTCAATTGAAAGAAACACCTAAGATTGATCTAGTTTAATCATTCATGTCTTAAATATTTTTCTTAATCATAGGATATATAATCATAAATATATTGGTAAATTAACTACCTACATCCACTAGTAATCCAATAACATCACATGTAAATTGAATGTAAGTTACTTGATTAGTAATTAACTATTTAAATTATGCAAAATGATAATTTTATTGATATAAGAAGAAACAAGTAACTAAATTTGAAAAAAATATGGATATCCAAACAATTAAATAGACCTTTATTACACAAAAGGTTTATAAAAAGAAGATGATTTTAACTTTCCTATTTGTAAAACAGCATTCTTTCTAAGAAATACATATTTGACTATTACTTTTAAAGATTATTTTACATAAAAGATATAAAGGGTCCCTTTAATTAGATTTTGTATAAGATTCCACAAAGAAAAAATACTATTTTACATGGTCAATCAATGACAAATCCTAAACTTAAGACATATAAAAATGTGACTTAAAAATGTTAAATAAAAAAATAAATAGAAGAGATAAAACTTACCTCTGCATAGGATGTTAATCTTTGTTGAAATGACATGGTCAACAATCTTTCTCTATAAATGTAACATTAAAAAAATTAATTATATATTAAATTTTGATTACGAATTTATTGCAATTATGAAAAAGCTAATGAAGCTTTAATTAATTAGAAAAAAATCAATGAATTTTTTAAAAAATAGTCAACAAATCATAATTATGTATAGATAAATAATTTTTAAATATAATATCTTTATTTATTTATCCCTAATATGTACCTAGAATAATATTATAAATCAAATTGTATTTCTTCTTACATAAAATTAATTAATTTTTTAAAATAAATAGATAAAAGCTATATATTTATATAAAAAACCTATTAAAACAGATTACCTTTAAAAATTAAAAAAAATGATTGTATAAAAAGATCATATCAAAACAGATTACCTTTACTAGAATGTTAACCGCCAATTGCTTTGGTTTTTATTTGGTTTTATTTTTTACTCTATCCATCAAAGATCTAATGATCGATAATGATGTGGATATAGTCCCACCAAAGATTTATGGTTATCAGTTTTAAAAATATTATAATAGATGCAGATCTCTTCTTTACTAGAGAAACTCGTGTAATAAGGTTGAAACAAATGACGATCCATTATAGTTTTTTACAAAAGAATATGTATATTTTTAGCCTGAAAAATAAAGTTATATGGATTGGGTACATATTTGTGTACATAATATATAGATCCACTACATACACTTACAGATCTATACCCATATAGATCCATACATCCTAAATAGACCAAAATACAGTAAAAAATAAGAGATTTTATGACTCCTTACCATAAAAATAAATTTTTTGAAACTGCAAACTTTGAACTCCACCATACATGTCTTTCTTATTTTGTATTATATACTATAAAATGTGCTTTATAAAATATGAAGACAATAAAGAGAGAGAATATAAAGATAAAGAAGAAAGAAAAAGTAAGAGAGAAGAATAAATAGATGGAAGAAACAAAAAGAAAGAGAATAAGAAAACATTTATATATATACTTAGAGATAGAAAAGAGTCTGTGGAAATAAATAAAATGAGAATGCAATTATATTAAAAAAGGTAAGTCTTTCATTCAATATTGGATAGGACCAGTGGATATAATAACAAGGGGTAAGACTTCCATCCAATATTGGATGGTCCAACATTCATATCGAAGCCATTGATTCTTTTAACAAAACACATGTCACTAGATTAATATGTTAGTTACTTTTGAACGTTTAAAACATGAGCATGTGTATTAATATAATTGGTGTAGGATTATCCAATATTGGATGGAAGAATTTTCCTAATAACAAGACATTTCTATTGATTAGTTTATGGATTTCTATATATATAGGCCATGTGTCATAATATAATATTGGTCCATCCAATATTGGATGGAACATTTTCCTATTAAAAAAAGGAGGTTTAGTTGGTATTTTTCACACTCTAATTAAAAAAACACTTGATCTTTTTAATATAATAGCACAAGAGTATATGACTTATATATGATATATACCCTTACAAAATTTCCCTTGGTTCATTTTAATAATTAGTGTGTAAATATATTCTATTAGTGGACAAATGTATGTTAGGTAAACTAACAAAATTTATAATAATTAGGCTATTTAGTGAGAAAAAAATTGGAATCTTTGAATATGTGTTTTCTAATTTCTGGACCTTTTAAAAAATTTCTTTTAAATTTATTTTATTTACCAAGTCCTTTTGGGGATGGTAATGGTTACTTCAATCACGGAACAACCTCTTGTTATCATATCACTAGATCTACAACCTTAATATATTTTGGTCAAACCTTTTTTAAAAATGCTAGATTTTAGCTAGTTTTGATGAAATAATTTATATAAAAGTAATAATATGTTATTATGTTTATAATAATATTAATATTAATATTAACTATAAATCATAATAATTAAATTTATTTTGCTGTAATATTATAATTGTGTATCTACATGTCTATAACTGAATGAAAGAAGAGATACAAAATAAAAGAATAAAAAGAAGAAGACCGAAGAGAGAAGATGAAAACTTCATTTATCATTTGAATATATTTTCTTCAAATAACTATTACAATATATATTTCCTTTAACGGTAATAAACCGTTCTACTATTTTAATTTCAAATAACAAGCACCATTATATTCCCGCCTAAATCACGATTTTCTAAAACTATTCCAAAGTCATTACATAGTCATACCCTATTTCAAGAACCTAGCCTCAAGGTTTGACTTAGTGAAATCTTCTGGACGATTTTTTTTCCATTGAAAAGTCATTTGTTGCATTAAAATTTGATCATATAAAGGAATAAAATGTGGAAATATTGGCGTGTGAATAAGGAACCCACTTATTTGAAGCACCAAATATTGATTGATTTGAAGCACTAAGATGATGTCACCGGATGCAATAATAATATTGAAGTCGATATTCCTCTTTCTCGGTTTCTCTAGGATTTCCACCATTGATGCTAGGTGGGGTTTGTAACATAATAAAATCATTTTCTAGTACTCCATTACATGTACGAAGGAAATATTCATTGTTCCTACTGCTACTAGCATGCTTTTTTCCGGACATATAATATGCTCTCTTTGACGAAGGACCCTCCTAAATATGACATGTGCATAATTTATCAACACTCTTATATGAGAAACAATGATGTTTCTTTCCACTATCCAAGAAGAAATGGGATGGATCATTAGGATCAACAATGGCATGGATTCTACTACCCATACCTTTCACCAGATCTACTACCAACCAATCTTCAAAGTGAATCGTAAGACCTCTTGAGCACCTTGCATCGAGCTTGTACATATTACATTCACCAGCTGTTGACATAGGACTACCACCAAAATAGCAGAATTTTCTCAGCTTTTCATAATAGGATTATAATATCCACATCAAAGAAGGATTGTATTTTCACCATGAACATAGGTACTTAGTGATTCTCGACTTTCTATAGAACTCTAGCTCTTAGGTACTTTACCATTTCATTTTCTTCCTGAATCTCATAGACTAGGATATGACATTCAAGTTTTTTGCAAATATCATTAGCATTATCTGGTGTGATAAAGGTAGGAGGGAGATCAATAAATTGGAGACACATAGTGGAAATAGAAAAATAAACATCTTCTATACTTTGTGGATTCTTATGGATACTAATTCAGATTGTATGGTCTTTAAACATTTGTCACTATCTAGACTAGTCATAGCCTCTTTATAGCGGTTTAGGATCATCACTTGATATGGTTATCATCTATATGATTTTCCTTATCAAAGTTTCTCTATTATTACAACTGATTTTAGTGTATGATAATATCTATTTAACCTTTAGGAGGCTTGTGTGCGATAAATTCTTCTATCTCTTGATTTTTGTTAACTTCCTTAAGGTTCATTAATCATCCCTAATACCTCAACGTTTGAGACTTGAATCTTAATTGAAACTATTAAATCATCCAGGAAAGAAAGATGGACAGGCATCTAGTGCTCTTTAGCTTGTATATATAATTTTGAAATTTTTATTTCATTATGATCTATTTATACATTATGAATTTCTTCACTATGGAATTGCGATCTGGAAAGGTTGTAAGCCTTACCAAAAACTCATTATGTTTAGAATTATGTAGAAATATGATCATGTCATTTTTCTTTCGGAATCCAACAAATATATATTTGAAATATCTTTAGTCAAGCTTAAAAATGAAAAATCGTTTAACATAAATCAAATATTATCAAAATACTATAATTTGAGGTTTGATTTATATCATCTCCGTACCCCATATGGATTTTATCGACTGAATGGTGGGACCTAAGACTTCATTAAATATGCAATTGACTTTATTAGATAATCCAACAAGTATACTCGAAAACCAATGAATCTTATCATGGATTGCACTATATCCAATAAAAGACAATTTCTCTTTCCGGACACACCATTAAACCTTGGTAATTCAGGAGATGCTCACTGAGACGAAATCTAATTTTTTCATAGATAATCTATTGTTAACATTTTCACCTTTAAAGGTTAATATTATACTACCTTCATAATCTTATAGACTTTTTTTCAACTTCACTGAATAGTAGTTTGAACATTTGAAATAATTCATATTGGTATTTCATTTGGAAAATACACACACACATATATATATATATATATATTATATTTAATGAAAGAAAGAAAGTTTACTTAAATTTAGGATTAACCACATACATCAAACTGTAGTTGACATAAGAACTCATATTACTATATCCATTTTAATCAAAATGAGATTTAATCAAATTTCATTGAGATAATTCTCACAAGTTTCATATGATTCAAAATCATATTCTTCAAGAAAATCTACATTGTGAAACTAGAATAGTATTTTCTATTATTGTATGACATAGTCTATAACTCCAAAAATAAGGTTTGATTAGTATGCTTATCTATTTTTATTTATGACCAGAAACAACGATATCACCTTTACATAGTTACTTTAGGCAACTATGATCACCATATTGTAAGTATTCAATGGGGTGTAATTCCTCACTATGAAAGACTCTATTTGTCATTTTATACTACATTAATAAACCATAACCATCTTATGATCAAATGACTATTTTGTTTGAAATAAGTTTACAAACAAAAGTACACTTTTTCTTCTAATGTGTTTTTTCCCATTGGCATCTCAGGAGAATTAATTATTACAATTGTGGCTGAAACAATTGCTAGGAAAACAAAATTGTAATTTAACTTCCCCTATTCTTATTCCACTATTTATCTTAAGAGTATGCAACATATTGCACATATGTACACTACTGTTGATAATTAATACCCTTTTTGTGCAATAAATAGAATTTAAAGAAATTACACCAATAAATTTTAGTAATGCCTTTACATTGTTTATTGTAATTAGATAAACGTATCTTGTGGTTGTACTAAGTTACTTATACATTTTTGGAGATATTTAAGGATTCATGATAATATCATGCTTACGATGTCTTTGTAGTTCAGAATTCATGGATACGAATAAACTTAGTACCAATACTAAGTTCGTATTACTCTAGATGTGCATCATATGCATTATATTCATCCTCAAGAGATACTATAGTCAAGAGATTATTGATCCTATCAATGAGTTTCATGTGCATAAGAAAGAATCTCAAGTTAAAGACACAATACATGAGATTGTACCAACAAACTTATTTAATTCGAGAAGTGATTTAAAAAAAATATCAAGAAATCTAATAGTATGAAGGAACGAGGAGTAATTCTATTTGAACACTATTATATATCTAACAAAGATACTGATTTTACCTAAGAGATATATAATAAGAAACGGAAAAACATGAATAGTCGTTTCTCACACTTAAATAAATTGAAAATTAAAAACTTTAAAAAATGAATGATCCCCCTAGTAATCAAGTCGTTTCCCACGCATAATTAAAGTGTGGTACATTAACTATTTTTTCAAATAAATAAGAGACTCGAAAATATCTAGCCCCTAATAATCTAGTTGTCTCTAATTAGTTTTGTTGAGTTAATCAATCCTATTATAGAATATTATCAATCTGACATTATCTGGTAGTCCAGAATAAAAACGTGAAATCAGTGATTAATACCTATTATAAAAAAATATACATTTTTATAATTTAGTTGGTATTTTCCACACTCCAATTAAAAAAACACTTGATCCTTTTATTAAAACACCATAAGACTATATGACTTATATAAGATATTAACCCTTAAAAAAATTTCCTTGGTTTTTTTTCAATGAGTGTGTAAATATATTATTTGAGTATAAAATTAATAGACAAACGTGTGTTAGGTAAACTAACAAAATTTATAATAATCAGAAATTTATAGTGAGAAAAAGAATTGGAATCTTTGAATGTGCTAATGTCGGGACCTTTTACACATTTTCTTTTAAATTTCTTTTTTTTACCAAGTCCTTTTGAGGATGTTAATGGTTACTTCAATCACGTGGCAAACTCTTGTTATCATAGCACTAGATCTACAAGCTTAATAATATTTTGGTCGGACCTTCTTTTGAAATGCTGGTCCAGCCACTATTTTAGCTAGTTTTGATGAAATGATTATATATACAAGTAATAAGATATTAGTTATGTTTATATCAATATTTATTTTAAATTACAGTAATTTAATTTATTTTACTATAATATAATAATTTTATATCTACATCTATATGAAAGAAGAGAAACATAATAAAAGAATAAAAAAAGAAGACCGAAGAGAGAAGATGAAAATTTTATTAATCATTTGAATATATTTTCTTCAAATAACTATTACAATATATATGTCCTCTAGTGGAAATTACCATTTCATTATCGCCTAACTTACGATCTCCTAGAACTATTCCAAAGTCATTACATTGTCATAACCCATTTCAAGAACCTTGCCCTCAACGTTTTTTTTTCCATTGAAAAGTCATTTGTTACACTAAAATTTGATCATTTAAAAGAATAAAGTATGGAGAAATGGTTGTGTGAATAATTAATCCACTTGTTTGAAGCACCAAATTTTGATGATTTGAAGCACTATATGATGTCATCCGGATTCCATAATAATATTGTAGTCAAAATTCCTCTTTCTGGGTTTCTCTAGGATTTCCACCATGGATTCTATGTGGGATTCGTAACATGATAAAATCATTTTCTAGTACTCCACTACGTGTACGAAGGAAATATTTCTTGTTTCTACTACTACTAGCATGCTTTTTTCTGGACACATAATCTGCTCTCTTTGATAAAAGACCCTCCCAATATGACATGTGCGGATTTTAACAACAATCTTATTTGAGAAACAATGATGTTTCTAACCACTATCCAAGAAGAAATAGGATGGGTCATTAGGATCAACAATGAAATGGATTCTACTTCCCATACCTTCCACCAAATCTACTACCAACCAATCTCCAAAGTGAAATTTCATAGGACCTCTTGAGACCCTTGCATCGAGCTTGTACATCTTACATTCACCGGCTGTATGACATGGGACTACCACCAGAACAATAGAATTTACTTAACTTTTCATAATAGGATTATAATATCCACATCAAGTAGGGATGGTCTTTCCACCATGAACATATGTACTAATAAAATCTTAACCTTCCATAGGAATCTAGCTCTTAGGTACTTTACCATTTCATTTTCTTCCCGAATCTCATAGTATATGATATGACATTAAAGGTTTTTGCAAATATCCTTAGCATTATCTGGTGTGATATAGGTAGGAGGGAGATCCATCAATTGGAGCCACATGGTGGCCATCAAAAGATCAATTTCTTCTATACTTTGTGGATTCTTATGGATACTAATTCATATTCTATAGTTAACCATTTGTTATTATCTAGACTAGTAAATAGAAGTTAAAGAAAATACAAAAATAACTTCCATTAATGTCTTTACCTTGTTTCATGGATTAGATAAACGGTACCTTATGGTTATACTAAGTTACTTATACATTTTTTGGAGATATTTAAGGATTCTTGATAACATCATGCTACGATGTCTTTGTAGTTCAAAATTCATGTATACAAATATACTTAGTACCAATTCGTCTTACTCTAGACGTGCATCATATTCTTTCTAGTCATCCTCAAGAGATACCATAGTCTAGAGGTTATTGATCCTATCAATGAGTTTCATGTGCATAAGAAAAAATTTCACTTTGCAAACACAATACATGAGATTGAACCAACCAACTTGTTTTATTCGAGAAGTGATTTAACAAAAATATCAATAAATCTAATAGTATGAAGGAACAAGGAATGACGCACTTAGAACACTATTATAGATCTAACAAAGATATGGACTTTACCTAAGAGATATATAAAAAGAAACTGTAAAACATGAATAATCCCCATGGTAGTTAGGTTGTTTCTCATTCATAAATAAAGTGAAAATGAAAAACTTTAAAAAATAAATAACCCCCTCGTAATGAAGTCGTTTCTCACGCATAATTAAAGTGTGGTAGATTACCTATTTTATCGAATAAATTAAGAGACTTAAATCTATTTAGCCCCTCATAATCTAGTCTTTTCTAATTAGTTTTGTTGAGTTCATCCATCCTATAATAGAATATTATCAATCTCACATCCTCTGGTAGTCTAGACTTTAAACGTGAAATCAATGATTTATATCTAATATCAAACAATATAGATTTTTTAAATTTTTACTTGAACTACAAGTCCACCTATTAGTCAGATCAAAACATGTAAACTTAACAAATTAGAAACTCTACTTGCGATGGCAAATCTCACGAATCATTTTATGTATCGTCTTAATAAACTCAGTAATTCTTATTTTTCAAGTGGGAATAACTGTAATATTCAAAATCTTAATGTTGGATTATTTAAATCCTATAGAATTTATACTAGTATTCTTGCAAATAAATATATTAATACAACAATTATCAAATATATGAAAATAAATAAATATTTTATTTTATATTCATCAAACGTTTTAATGATCTAAATCTTGATGGCAACTGTTACATTCATATGAAATGGTATGCATATGATCAGTAAAGCTTATCATCAAATACCATTCAATTTCTAATTTTTTCAATATCAATCAAAATAAAAGAACCAATGAAGCAGCTCCTGAACGTGATCATATCACTTTGTTTTTAAAATTACTACTATTCTTTTAATAAGAATAAAAGTGTGATATGTGTCTTACAACATGAATCATATATATGCATATATATTTTAAACACATTCGTCAAATAAAAAAAAGTTTTTTTTTCAATAGCTGCCGCACCAAAAAAGTAACAAAGAAACATTTCTCATTTTTTTATTTTTAATAGTTGCGCCCAACCAGAAAAAAAGAACATTTTTATGCGCGATACAGTATCGTAAAACTCTTTTGCCTAGGAATAACTCTTTCGCCTACGAATAACAACAAATACAAACTACTGTATTTTTCAAATTATTACTCACTTACAATGAATCAATAACAGTAAATAACTTTTTTAACCTTCTTTCGAACAAAAACAAACAAAAAAAATCTAATTCCTTTTTTTTATGATAATCTATAGAAATATGAATATAGACATTTACAATATCCACCTCATATAAAATCCAATAATAAAATGAAATAATTTATTTAACAAACCCTAAAACAATATTCATACATTGTCATATAGTATTCTTGTTTTAAATCATAAATTGCAAAACCATGGCTCTGATACTACTTGAAGGATAAAAATTACGATTGTATCAATATATAAGAAGCGAAAACAATTAATTACAATCCTAAAGCCAATCTACTGCTATAAAAAACATAATATTATTTGGTATGTTTTTGGAGCTATGATAATCGGATATATAAACTAGATTCTAAAACTTGAAGCCTCCACTCTTTGCAGTTCTTGATTTCCTTTCAGATCGATGATTCTGACATGGAGACTTGGATACTTTTTGCGTTATATGGCTTTTTGTTTCAAGAGAAAAGGTAAAAAGTTTTTGTCGTTGAATATTATACATATAATAACTTTCGAAAGAATGATTAGTCATCAACGTATATTGGAAATTGATTATTCTAATAATCTGGTTCATTATCCTCTTGTAAAGTGGACTTGTACCTTTTACATTATATATATGATTTGGACTACCCCAACGGGTAGTGATACATTTTTCATTATTGGAGGTATGTGGTTCGCTACACAAACCTGCCAATTACTAATCAAGAACGTGAACTAAACTCTTTCTATCTTTACAACGCGATTATCCTTTGACAAGGATTTGATACAATCGGTATAATCTTATTACATCAAGCTCAAACTCTTTATCTAGAGTTGATAGTTGTATCGTCCTTAGGAGCATATATACTAAGCTATGTCTGATATCCTTACGGCTAGCATTATGACACACTAGTAGTCTAGTATCTAAACACAACAAACACATAGACAACTATAGTGATGATCTCAGGTCAAATAATTACACACAAAAAATAGTTTGCAGAGATTAACCCAGTTCAAGGTAATGAACTATTAGGAATCTCAAATTTTATTTGGTTCGATAATCACATTTCTAGGTGCATTATCTATGCATCTAACTCAGTAAACGAGAAATACAAATATTTATCCAATAAATACTCGTTAACTACATATTAATCTTACCATATCATCAAGGTCCAAGCTCGATGATCCTACGACTAAGAACAGGTTTAGATTAAATCCTATGAGCTAGATTTTCATTATCATAACACCTTATGATTTATATTTCATAACTTAATCAAAGATATACCTTCTTATTATGTAGATGAATTCATTGATAATAAAACTGTGTCATTGATTCAAGAAAACAATTCCTTTGATCAATATTGTAGCGATAACTATTATCGTGCACAATAAACACTAATGTACAATTCATTACTAGACAATCGAAGCTAGGGGATAATTCCAACAATTATTATTACTAGATAAGACCAGATTACAACGAGAACCTAAGCCTGCTAGAATAAGAACCGAAGCTAAGAACCGAAGCTGAAGTTATAGCGAAGGCCAAACGGGAGATACCTTGAAAGAGGAGCTTGTAGACAAGCCTTTCTCAAGATAAAATTAATTAAAAATTACACTACACTAACCTATTATATAATATATTAAATAACGTAACATATATTTTATCACTGAAACAACAAAATATCATACAAATAACTTAATATTATATAAACAACAATATAAAAAAGATTACTAGTACGATAATTTAAGAAGTTGACGTGGGCCAACTGAAGATTTTATAAATTCAATGGAACCATAAAGTGTAAGTAAACAATTTTGTATAGGTTCACATTTTTTTTCGAAAACCTTGGGGGAACACCAAAACTATTTTTGTAAAGAATTATTCAAGTGTTGATAACTTCACATCATAAAAAAAGGATAAAATTTCTTTCATTTTGAATGTATTTTTTGTGTGTAGTTAAAAATAGAAAAAATTAGTTAGAACATAACAAGTCTATTATGTGAGTTGATGAAATGTACTATTCGCCACTCTTTGCAAAGTTATGGAATTTTGTATTTGTATCATATAGTAGAAAGTGAAAAAGCAACATATCTATTTATTTATTTATTAAAAAATATATAAATATACTTACAATAAATTTCTTAGCAGTTGACTGAACAACTTGAGAGAAGTAAGATCTTAAAAGTTTGGTGCAAATGCTACTATGATAACTAATAAGGAAGAAAATGGATAATCATTAATTAGAAACAAAACTCACAAACAATATCAAACAAATTTTAACTCTTAAATACTTTATTAAATTAAAAATAAGTTATTTACACACCCAGAATTAAGAAACATTAGATAGCAAACTGAAAAAATCTTAAAAAAAAATCCTTAAACAAATTACAAACTTCCCAAAATTTTCATCAATAAAGAGACTTGACATATTTAAATTGTGCCTCTACTCAATTTTATTAAATCCGTTTCTACTCCTACTCCTCCTTCAATCTCTTATTATTCCTTCTTTTTCACCTCCATTGCTCACAATAACTAGAGTAGCACCCGAAACAACTACAGTTGAAACAAGGTGCATGATACCTGCATTCAAATAATATTCGCAAATTCAGTAACTAAAAGATTGTTCTTGTGGATAATTAGGAAAATTGGTAGAAAATTTGTGAACCTTTGGAGGAATACATTAGTTTATTAGAACGAGTATTCACATTATCGAGAAAGAATGTCAAAGGGTTATCCACTGACCTTTGATTAAATAATACATAAAACTTCTATTGTGAAATACTAAACAAAATATATATGGTAAGGGAGGTTTATATAGCAATGTGATTTAGTATTAATATATCTCAATTGAAAGAAACACCTAAGATTGATCTAGTTTAATCATTCATGTCTTAAATATTTTTCTTAATCATAGGATATATAATCATAAATATATTGGTAAATTAACTACCTACATCCACTAGTAATCCAATAACGTCACATGTAAATTGTATGTAAGTTACTTGATTAGTAATTAACTATTTAAATTATGCAAAATGATAATTTTATTGATATAAGAAGAAACAAGTAACTAAATTTGAAAAAAATATGGATATCCAAACAATTAAATAGACCTTTATTACACAAAAGGTTTATAAAAAGAAGATGATTTTAACTTTCATATTTGTAAAACAGCATTCTTTCTAAGAAATACATATTTGACTATTACTTTTAAAGATTATTTTACATAAAAGATATAAAGGGTCCTTTTAATTAGATTTTGTATAAGATTCCACAAAGAAAAAATACTATTTTACATGGTCAATCAATGACAAATCCTAAACTTAAGACATATAAAAATGTGACTTAAAAATGTTAAATAAAAAAAATAAATAGAAGAGATAAAACTTACCTCTGCGTAGGATGTTAATCTTTGTTGAAATGACATGGTCAACAATCTTTCTCTATAAATATAACATTAAAAAAATTAATTATATATTAAATTTTGATTACGAATTTATTGCAATTATGAAAAAGCTAATGAAGCTTTAATTAATTAGAAAAAAATCAATGAATTTTTTAAAAAATAGTCAACAAATCATAATTATGTATAGATAAATAATTTTTAAATATAATATCTTTATTTCTTTATCCCTAATATGTACCTAGAATAATATTATAAATCAAATTGTATTTCTTCTTACATAAAATTAATTAATTTTTTAAAATAAATAGATAAAAGCTATATATTTATATAAAAAACCTATTAAAACAGATTACCTTTGGAAATTAAAAAAAATGATTGTATAAAAAGATCATATCAAAACAGATTACCTTTACTAGAATGTTAACCGCCAATTGCTTTGGTTTTTATTTGGTTTTATTTTTTACTCTATCCATCAAAGATCTAATGATCGATAATGATGTGGATATAGTCCCATCAAAGATCTAATGATCGATAATGATGTGGATATAGTCCCACCAAAGATTTATGGTTATCAATTTTAAAAATATTATAATAGATGCAGATCTCTTCTTTACTAGAGAAACTCATGTAATAAGGTTGAAACAAATGACGATCCATTATAGTTTTTTACAAAAGAATATGTATATTTTTAGCTTGAAAAATAAAGTTATATGGATTGGGTACATATTTGTGTACATAATATATAGATCCACTACATACACTTACAGATCTATACCCATATAGATCCATACATCCTAAATAGACCAAAATACAGTAAAAAATAAGAGATTTTATGACTCCTTACCATAAAAATAAATTTTTTGAACCTGCAAACTTTGAACTCCACCATACATGTCTTTCTTATTTTGTATTATATACTATAAAATGTGTTTTATAAAATATGAAGACAATAAAGAGAGAGAATATAAAGATAGAGAACAAAGAAAAAGTAAGAGAGAAGAATAAATAGATGGAAGAAACAAAAAGAAAGAGAATAAGAACACATGTATATATATACTTAGAGATAGAAAAGAGTCTGTGGAAATAAATAAAATGAGAATGCAATTATATTAAAAAAGGTAAGTCTTTCATTCAATATTGGATAGGGCCAGTGGATATAATAACAAGGGGTAAGACTTCCATCCAATATTGGATGGTCCAACATTCATATCGAAGCCATTGATTCTTTTAACAAAACACATGTCACTAGATTAATATGTTAGTTACTTTTGAACGTTTAAAACATGGGGTATGGATGGAAGAATTTTCCTAATAACAAGACATTTCTATAGATTAGTTTATGGATTTCTATATATATACGCCATGTGTCATAATATAATATTGGTCCATCCAATATTGGATTGAACATTTTCCTATTAAAAAGGAGGTTTAGTTGGTATTTTCCACACTCTAATTAAAAAAACACTTGATCTTTCTAATATAACACCACAAGAGTATATGACTTATATATGATATATACCCTTACAAAATTTCCCTTGGTTCATTTTTATAATTAGTGTGTAAATATATTCTATTAGTGGACAAATGTATGTTAGGTAAACTAACAAAATTTATAATAATTAGGCTATTTAGTGAGAAAAAAATTGGAATCTTTGAATATGTGTTTTCTAATTTCTGGACCTTTTAAAAAAATTCTTTTAAATTTATTTTATTTACCAAGTCTTTTTTGGGATGGTAATGGTTACTTCAATCACGGAACAACCTCTTGTTATCATATCACTAGATCTACAACCTTAATATATTCTGGTCAAACCTTCTTTAAAAATGCTAGATTTTAGCTAGTTTTGATGAAATAATTTATATAAAAGTAATAATATATTATTATGTTTATAATAATATTAATATTAATATTAATTATAAATCATAATAATTAAATTTATTTTGCTGTAATATTATAATTGTATATCTACATGTCTATAACTGAATGAAAGAAGAGATACAAAATAAAAGAATAAAAAGAAGAAGACCGAAGAGAGAAGATGAAAACTTCATTTATCATTTGAATATATTTTCTTCAAATAACTATTACAATATATATTTCCTTTAACGGTAATAAACCGTTCTACTATTTTAATTTCAAATAACAAGTACCGTTATATTCCCGCTTAAATCACGATTTTCTAAAACTATTCCAAAGTCATTACATTGTTATACCCTATTTCAAGAACCTAGCCTCAAGGTTTGACTTAGTAAAATCTTCTGGACGATTTTTTTTCCATTGAAAAGTCATTTGTTGCACTAAAATTTGATCATATAAAAGAATAAAATGTGGAAATATTGGCGTGTGAATAAGTAACCCACTTATTTGAAGCACCAAATATTGATTGATTTGAAGCACTAAGATGATGTCATCCGGATGCAATAATAATATTGAAGTCAATATTCCTTTTTCTCGGTTTCTCTAGGATTTCCACCATTGATGCTACGTGGGGTTTGTAACATAATAAAATCATTTTCTAGTACTCCATTACATGTACGAAGGAAATATTCATTGCTCCTACTACTACTAGCATGCTTTTTTCCGGACATATAATATGCTCTCTTTGACGAAGGACCCTCCTAAATATGACATGTGCATAATTTATCAACACTCTTATATGAGAAACAATGATGTTTCTTTCCACTATCCAAGAAGAAATGGGATGGATATATAGGATCAACAATGGAATGGATTCTAAAACCCATACCTTTCACCAGATCTACTACCAACCAATCTTCAAAGTGAATCGTAAGACCTCTTGAGCACCTTGCATCGAGCTTGTACATATTACATTCACCAGCTGTTGACATAGGACTACCACCAAAATAGCATAATTTTCTCAACTTTTCATAATAGGATTATAATATCCACATCAAAGAAGGATTGTATTTTCACCATGAACATAGGTACTTAGCAATTCTCTACTTTCCATAGAACTCTAGCTCTTAGGTACTTTACCATTTCATTTTCTTCCTGAATCTCATAGACCAGGATATGACATTCGAGGTTTTTGCAAATATCATTAGCATTATCTGGTGTGATAAAGGTAGGAGGGAGATCAATAAATTGGAGCCACATAGTGGAAATAGAAAAATAAACACCTTCAATACTTTGTGGATTCTTATGGATACTAATTCAGATTGTATGGTTCTTAAACATTTTTCACTATCTAGACTAGTCATAGCCTCTTTATAGCGGTTTAGGATCATCACTTGATATGGTTATCATCTATATGATTTTCCTCATCAAAGTTTCTATATTATTACAATTGATTTTAGTGTATGATAATATCTATGTAACCTTTAGGAGGCTTGTGTGCGATAAATTCTTCTATCTCTTGATTTTTGTTAACTTCCTTGAGGTTCATTAATCATCCCTAATACCTCAACGTTTGAGACTTGAATCGTAATTGAAACTATTAAATCATCCAGGAAAGAAAGATGGACAGGCATCTAGTGCTCTTTAGCTTGTATAAATAATTCAGAAATTTTTATTTCATTATGATCTATTTGTAGATTATGAATTTCTTCACTATGGAATTGCGATCTGGAAAGGTTGTAAGCCTTACCAAAAACTCATTATGTTTAGAATTGTGTAGAAATATGATCATGTCATTTTTCTTTCGGTATCCAACAAATATATATCTGAAATATCTCTAGTCAAGCTTTAAAATGAGAAGTCGTTTAGCATAAATCAAACATTATCAAAATACTATATTTTGAGGTTTGATTTATATCATCTCCGTACCCCATATGGATTTTATCGACTGATTGGTGGGACCTAACACTTCATTAAATATGCAATTGACTTTATTAGATAATCCAACAAGTATACTCGAAAACCAGTGAATCTTATCATGAATTGCACTATATCCAATAAACGACAAATTCTCTTTCCGGACACACCATTAAACCTTGGTAATTCAGGAGATGCTCACTGAGACGAAATCTAATTTTTTCATAGATAATCTATTGTTAACATTTTCACCTTTAAAGGTTAATATTATACTACCTTCATAATCTTATAGACTTTTTTTCAACTTCACTGAATAGTAGTTTGAACATTTCAAATAATTCATATTGGTATTTCATTTGGCAAATACAAATATATATATATATATTATATTTAATGAGAGAAATAAAGTTTACTTAAATTTAGGATTAACCACATATATCAAACTGCAGTTGACATAAGAACTCATATTACTATATCCATTTTCATAAAAATGAGATTTAATCAAATTTCATTGAGATAATTCTCACAAGTTTCATATGATTCAAAATCATATTCTTCAAGAAAATCTACATTGTGAAACTAGAATAGTATTTTCTATTATTGTATGACATAGTCTACAACTCCAAATATTAGGTTTGATTAGTATGATTATCTATTTTTATTTATGACCAGAAACAACGATATCACCTTTACGTAGTTACTTTAGGCAACTATGATCACCATATTGTAAGTGTTGCGAAAAAATTATCACCGTAAAGAAAAAAAATTTAGAAAAAGAAATAAACCAAAAATTTCAATTAACGAATAAACTCACTATTACACGGAAATTTCAAGACCAACGAGAATTACAAAGCTATGCTATTACACGGAAAAAAAAAGCCAAACTTACACGGTAAACGAATAAAATTCCGGTGTTAAAAAGATATTCCGGCGTAGTACCGGTATCTCTTAACAGAAATAAAAAAGAGAAAAACGTAGAGAGCTTTTTTATGCGTAAGGCTTTGTAATTCGTGGAGAATACAAGTGAGGAGTGAGGCCTTTATATAGTGGTGAGGAGCTGAAGACCAAAGCCAAAACGTCCCCATTAAATCCCATGATTCCCTCCCGGAGTTGATTTAATTGGGTTGACTGTTTCGATTTGTGTAACCCCCACGTTTTGAAATCTTGTAACATCTTTGACTTTTGGTATTCCCACGTGTAACAGCTGCTGATTATTCTTTTCTTTTACCGCGTGCGTGATTGTAGGAAGTTTATCTTCTACGTTTTCGTTTGAGTTGTCCATCACCATTATAAGAGCTGGTAGAAAAATACAATTCATTTTTCATTTTTTGACTCCCCAAACTCCCCACGACCAACGTCCCACGCCTCACGCCGTCGCCTGTGCCGGGCCGGGCCGGGCGGGTGGGTGGTGGTGGTGGTGGTGGTGGTGCGCGCATCTGGGCTTGATCATTGCCTTGCCATGTGCATGGGTATTGGATCTTTGAGCTTTGTTAATACCACAAGTTATAAAAGTAGTCAAACTTTTCCACCACCCACCGATGTGGGAAACTCTTCTTATTCATTCAAATGGTTCCAACAATCCCCCACACATTTGAATGTCAAGAGGAGAAGGTGATCAGGTTTCCATGACTTTCAGCGTTTGGGTGAATTGTACTTAATTGCCAATATCTTTCGATTTGAATTGTCACGTAGTGAAGTGAGGCAACTACTGAAGTCCGTTTAAGTGAACATGCTCTTGAACTTTAACGGTATTCGATCGAGGCCCTCACAACACATACTCTACCCTGCTGAAAGTTATGGTCTCCTCGAACCTCACCTTTCAGTTTTAGTTCATCAAGTCCTTCTCTAAGAACCACCCTTGCGGGGTATGAACTTTGTGAGTACCTTTATTTACATCTGTTCAAGGACGTCTCCTTAACATTTTGTTTTATAATGGTTTTGGGTTTTTCTACTACCCTTTAATTCATCAAGTCCTTCTCGATAGGACCACCATAGAGGCTATGAATTCTGATTCATCAAGTCCTTCTCAAAAGGACCACCACAAATGGTTATGAATCCATATTACTTTATTTTTATGCCATAGGGATGAGTAGAGATCATCTTGACTCAAGAGTCACATGTTCCCCATTGATGGGTCTCAACCCCATCCCCCTCGACGTTTCCAGGACTACTCTCCTGGGTAGGCCTTTGGTAAATGGATCAGCGAGATTTTCCTCTGATCGTACATACTCTAAGGCTATCACACCATTCTTCAGTAACTGTTTTACTGATCCATGTCTGATGCGTATATGTCTCTTCTTTCCATTGTAGGCACTTTGATGAGCGACTGCAATGGCTGCTTGTGAATCACAATGGATACACACAGATGTGGCCTTACCTTCCCAAAGGGGCACATCTGATAAGAGGCTTCTCAACCACTCAGCTTCTTGTCCAGCCATTTCTAGTGCTATAAACTCAGACTCCATGGTGGAGCGTGCTATACAAGTCTTATTAGAGGACTTCCACGATATAGCACCTCCTCCTAAGGAGAAAACATAACCACTGGTGGAGTTAACTTCGTCATTGTCAGAGATCCAGTTTGCATCACAAAAACCCTCAAGAACCGCAGGGAATGAGTTGTAATGCAGGCCTATATCCATAGTACCTCGCAGGTACTTTAGAAGACGACGAAGTGCAACCCAGTGGTCATTACTCGGGTTAAGAGTATAGCGACTATGTCTACTAACAGCGTAGGCAATATCGGGTCGAGTGTAGTTCATTAAGAACATCACACCACCTATGATTTTTGCATATTCATTTTGGGATACAGCATCCCCAGAATTCTTAGACAAATGAATACTAGAATCATAAGGAGTATTTACAAGTGTCACCTCAAAGGAGTCGAATTTCTTTAACATCTTTTCTACGTAATGAGACTGATTCAGGGAAATACCATTACTGCTCCTAATGATTTTTACCCCAAGAATTACATCTGCTTCTCCCATGTCTTTCATGTCAAACTTAGAAGACAAGAAGCGTTTGGTCTCATTTATGGTATGAAGGGAAGTGCCGAAGATGAGCATGTCATCTACATACAGACAGATGATGGTACACTCTGATCCTATTACTTTGGAGTAAACACACGAGTCAGAAGTGTTGACCACAAACCCATTTGAGATTAGGGTACTATCGAGTTTTTCATACCATTTTTTGGGTGCCTGTTTTAAGCCATACAAAGACTTCTTTAGCTTGCACACTTTATCCCAATGACCAGGAACCACACACCCTTCAGGCTGGGTCATATAGATCTCTTCATCTAGGTCCCCATTCAGAAACGCAGTCTTAACATCCATCTGGTGTATGACAAGTTTTTGAATGACCGCAAGAGCGATGAGGGTCCTAATGGTGGCGATTTTGGTCAAAGGGGAATAAGTGTCGAAGTAATCAAGGCCTTTCTTTTGGGTGAAACCCTTAATCACAAGCCTAGCTTTGAATTTTTCTATTGAGCCATCAGGCCTCAACTTCTTCTTAAAAATCCATTTGCTATTGATGGGGTTGCTGCCTTTAGGTAAGTCAGTCAATTCCCACGTATGATTACTTTTAATAGACTCAAGTTCGCTATTAATAGCTTCTTTCCAAAAACTAGCATCTATCGATCTCAAGGCATCGGCATAAGTTTTTGGGTCTTCCTCCATGAGGAGACAGGTAACAACCTGTTCACTTATCAGGTCAATGTGAAAGCCTTCGGTTAAGAAGGCTGTGATAAAATCAGGTCCGAAGCTGGACTCGGTCCTACGCCTCTTACTCCTCCTAAGTTCTTCCTCAGGAATACTACTAGGTGCATAGGAGGTAGAGGGGCCAGGGGCACTATCACATAAAGGAACATTAACGTCATCAGATAAGTTACTAGAAGGCAAAGAAGCATCAACAGTATTCACAGTTTTCAAAGGGAAAATGTTTTCAAAGAATTCAGCATCTCTAGATTCAAAAACGGAGTTATCATCTAATGATAGAAATCTATAGGCTGCACTATTCTGAGCATACCCTATGAATACAGAGTCTATTGTTTTGGGTCCAACAGTGACTATTTTAAAATCGGGTAGTTTGACTTTGGCCAGACACCCCCACACTTTTAAAAATTTCAGGTTAGGTGGAAAGCCTTTCCACATCTCATAGGGGTTCTTATCTAGGGATTTATAAAGTACCCTATTAAGGACATAACAGGCTGACAGAACAGCTTCCCCCCACATGTTGGTTGGTAAACCTGAACTTATTAACATAGCATTCATAGTCTCTTTGAGGGATCTATTTTTTCTCTCGGCTATGCCATTTTGTTGGGGTGTATAGGGGGCACTAAGTTCGTGGATTATCCCATTAGTTTCACAAAACTCTTTAAGTGAATTAGAACTATATTCGCCTCCTCTATCTGACCTAAATCTTTTGATTTTACAGTCTAGTTGATTTTCTACTTCAGCTTTGTATTTTAAAAACGCGTTTTCCGCCTCGTCTTTAGTTTTAAGGAGATATACTTTAGTGAACCTAGAGTAGTCATCTACAAAGGTTATGTAGTAAAATTTTCCTCCTCTACTAGCGGAGTTCTTAAAATCAGCTAAGTCAGAATGCACTAATTCTAGCAGTTTAGTCTTTCTCGTGGTCACAGGCTTAAAGGGTTTCTTAGCAAGTTTGGACTCTACACATATTTGACATTTGGAAAAGTCATCTATTTTATTGAGGGGTATTAGTCCAAGTTCTTTAAGCCTTTTAATAGACGAGATATTAAGGTGACCTAGTCTAGCATGCCAAGTGTCAAGAGATTCAACGACATAAGCAAAATCAGAGGCATTTTCATTCATTGGTACAGTATTTAAAACAAATAAGCCACTATTCATGTACCCTTTCCCCACAAACTCATCATTTTTGGTAATAACCATTTCCCCCCTTCAAATACAAGTTTAAGGCCTACTTTATTAAGATGAGCTCCGGAAACTAGGTTCCTACGGAGACAGGGGACGAAGAGAACATCATTCAGCTCTAAGATTTTACCAGAAGTGAGTTTGAGAGAAACCTGTCCTTTACCGAAGACCATGGCAGTTGAGGAGTCACCCATGTAGACAAATTCACCATTTGTTGCCTCTTCGAATTTCTTGAACATGGATCTCGTTGAGCAGAAGTGACGAGAAGCTCCAGTGTCAAGAATCCACTCGGTTTTGTTCTCAATTAAGTTTACCTCAACCATCACTACGGCGATAACCTCTTCGGCCTCGATCAGATTTGCGGCAGGTTTGGGACCTTGATCAGCTCTAAGTTTGCACTCGAAAGCCTTGTGTCCTTCCTTCCCACAACAGTAACAGGCTCCTTTGGGTTTCTGAATCTTACCAGAGGTTTTGAACCCACCACCTTTGGAGTTGCCGCGGTTTTTGTTGCCTCCAGATTTGGATTTGTTGTGGCCTTGTTGTTTACCCTTCCCTTTGAACCTGTCTTTGTTACCTTGTCCAGAACTTTCAACAAGATTAGCTTTGGAGGATTGAGAAGGGAAAGGAATAGACCTGTCTTTGAGTCGATTTGCCTCCTCGACTTGTATCTGGCTAATCAACTCTTGTAGTGTCATTTCCTTCTTCTTGTGCTTTAGGTGATTTTGGTATTCGCTCCAAGAAGGTGGGAACTTCTCTAACAGGATATTGGCTTGGAACACCTCACACATTTTCATACCTTCAGCAATCACATCCGCGCAAAGGTTTTCATAGATATGGAGTTGTTCAGTCATGGATTTCTGATCGGTGAGATGGAAGTTGTACCATGTCCCAGTGACATATTTTTTCTTACCAGAATCCTCGGCCCCATATTTTTTCTCAAGTGTCTCCCATATGATCTTTGCTGATTTTTCTTTGGCAAGAAGATCAAAGATGAGGTTTGACACGTTGTTCAACATCCACCCTCGAGCCATGGTGTTAGCTCGCCTAAACTTGGCTTCCAGAGCAAGATGCCTAGTCTGTTCTTCTTCAGTGGGAACCCCATTGTCCACTAAAAGTGGAGGATCATCGTATAAAACGAAGTCCAGTTCGTACTGTTCAAGACAGATAAGGATCTTTTGTGTCCAACGCTTGTAGTTGGAACCATTAAGAGGCTCCAACTTATTCACGTCGGGAAAGGCCTTTGCATTCAATGATGAAGCAACTGCCGATATTGGAAAAGCCATAAAAGTAAAACGGTGATAAAAGAAAACTACGAAATATCTTTTTAAATTGTTGCGAAAAAATTATCACCGTAAAGAAAAAAAATTTAGAAAAAGAAATAAACCAAAAATTTCAATTAACGAATAAACTCACTATTACACGGAAATTTCAAGACCAACGAGAATTACAAAGCTATGCTATTACACGGAAAATTAAAAGCCAAACTTACACGGTAAAGGAATAAAATTCCGGTGTTAAAAAGATATTCCGGCGTAGTACCGGTATCTCTTAACATAAATAAAAAAGAGAAAAACGTAGAGAGCTTTTTTATGCGTAAGGCTTTGTTGCTGCTTTGCTTTGTAATTCGTGGAGAATACAAGTGGGGAGTGAGGCCTTTATATAGTGGTGAGGAGCTGAAGACCCAAGCCAAAACGTCCCCATTAAATCCCATGATTCCCTCCCGGAATTGATTTAATTGGGTTGACTGTTTTGATTTGTGTAACCCCCACGTTTTGAAATCTTGTAACATCTTTGACTTTTGATATTCCCACGTGTAACAGCTGCTGATTATTCTTTTCTTTTACCGCGTGCGTGATTGTAGGAAGTTTGTCTTCTACGTTTTCGTTTGAGTTGTCCATCACCATTATAAGAGCTGGTAGAAAAATACAATTCATTTTTCATTTTTTGACTCCCCAAAATCCCCAAAATCCCCAAACTCCCCACGACCCACGTCCCACGCCTCACGCCGTCGCCGGTGCCGGTGCCGGTGCCGGGCCGGGCGGGTGGGTGGTGGTGGTGGTGCGCGCATGTGGGCTTGATTATTGCCTTGCCATGTGCATGGGTATTGGATCTTTGAGCTTTGTTAATACCACAAGTTATAAAAGTAGTCAAACTTTTCCACCACCCACCGATGTGGGATACTCTTCTTATTCATTCAAATGGTTCCAACAGTAAGTATTCAATGGGGTGTAATTCCTCACTATGAAAGACTCTATTTGTCATTTTATACTACATTAATAAACCATAACCATCTTATGATCAAATGACTATTTTGTTTGAAATAAGTTTACAAACAAAAGTACACTTTTTCTTATAATGTGTTTTTCCCCATTGGCATCTCAGGAGAATTAATTATTACAATTGTGGCTGCAACAATTACTACGAAAACAAAATTGTAATTTAACTTCTCCTATTCTTATTCCACCATTTATCTTAAAAGTAAGCAACATATTGCACATATATACACTACTGTTGATAATTAATACCCTTTTTGTGCAATAAATAGAATTTAAAGACATTACACCAATAAATTTTAGTAATGCCTTTACCTTGTTTCTTGTAATTAGATAAACCGTATCTTGTGGTTGTACTAAGTTACTTATACATTTTTGGAGATATTTAAGGATTCATGATAATATCATGCTTACGATGTCTTTGTAGTTCAGAATTCATGGATACGAATAAACTTAGTACAAATACTAAGTTCGTATTACTCTAGATGTGCATCATATGCATTATATTCATCCTCAAGAGATACTATAGTCAAGAGATTATTGATCCTATCAATGAGTTTCATGTGCATAAGAAAGAATCTCAAGTTAAAGACACAATACATGAGATTGTACCAACAAACTTATTTAATTCGAGAAGTGATTTAACAGAAATATCAAGAAATCTAATAGTATGAAGGAACGAGGAATAACGCTATTTGAACACTTTTATATATCTAACAAAGATACTGATTTTACCTAAGAGATATATAATAAGAAACGGAAAAACATGAATAGTCGTTTCTCACGCATAAATAAATTGAAAATGAAAAACTTTAAAAAATGAATGATCCCCCTAGTAATCAAGTCGTTTCTCACGCATAATTAAAGTGTGGTACATTAGCTATTTTTTCAAATAAATAAGAGACTTGAAACTATCTAGCCGCTAGTAATCTATTTGTCTCTAATTTGTTTTGTTGAGCTAATCAATCCTATAATAGAATATTATCAATCTCACATCCTCTGGTAGTCCAGACTAAAAACGTGAAATCAGTGATTAATACCTATAATAGAAAATATATATTTTTATTATTTAGTTGGTATTTTCCACACTCCAATTAAAAAAACACTTGATCCTTTTAATAAAACACCATAAGACTATATGACTTATATAAGATATTAACCCTTAAAAAAATTCCCTTGGTTTTTTTTCAATGAGTGTGTGAATATATTATTTTAGTATAAAATTAGTAGACAAACGTGTGTTAGGTAAACTAACAAAATTTATAATAATTAGAAATTTATAGTGAGAAAAAGAATTGGAATCTTTGAATGTGCTAATGTCGGGCCCTTTTAAGCATTTTCTTTTAAATTTCTTTTTTTTACCAAGTTCTTTTGAGGATGTTAATGGTAACTTCAATCACGTGGCAAACTCTTGTTATCATAGCACTAGATCTACAAGCTTAATAATATTTTGGTCGGACCTTCTTTTGAAATGCTAGTCCAGCCACTATTTTAGCTAGTTTTGATGAAATGATTATATATACAAGTAATAAGATATTAGTTATGTTTATATCTATATTTATTATAAATTACAGTAATTTACTTTATTTTACTATAATATAATTATTGTATATCTACATCTATATGAAAGAAGAGAAACATAATAAAAGAATAAAAAAAGAAGACCGAAGAGAGAAGATGAAAATTTTATTAATCATTTGAATATATTTTCTTCAAATAACTATTACAATATATATGTCCTCTAGCGGAAATCACCATTTCCTAACTTGCGATCTCCTAGAACTATTCCAAAGTCATTACATTGTCATAACCCATTTCAAGAACCTTGCCCTCAACGTTTTTTTTCCATTGAAAAGTCATTTGTTACACTAAAATTTGATCATATAAAAGAATCAAAGTGTGGAAAAATGGTTGTGTGAATAATTAATCCCCTTGTTTGAAGCACCAAATTTTGATGATTTGAAGCACTATATGATGTCATCCGGATTCCATAATAATATTGTAGTCAAAATTCCTTTTTCTGGGTTTCTCTAGGATTTCCACCATGGATGCTACGTGGGATTCGTACCATGATAAAATCATTTTCTAGTACTCCATTACGTGTACGAAAGAAATATTTCTTGTTTCTACTACTACTAGCATGCTTTTTTCTGGACACATAATCTGCTCTCTTTGACAAAAGACCCTCCCAATATGACATGTGCGGATTTTATCAACAATCTTATTTGAGAAACAATGATGTTTCTAACCACTATCCAAGAGGAAATAGGTTGGGTCATTAGGATCAACAATGAAATGGATTCTACTTCCCATACCTTTCACCAAATCTACTACCAACCAATCTCCAAAGTGAAATTTCATAGGACCTCTTGAGACCCTTGCATCGAGCTTGTACATTTTACATTCACCGGCTATATGACATGGGACTACCACCAGAACAGTAGAATTTACTTTACTTTTCATAATAGGATTATAATATCCACATCAAGTAGGGATGGTCTTTCCACCATGAACATATGTACTAAGAAAATCTTAACCTTCCATAGGAATCTAGCTCTTAGGTACTTTACCATTTCATTTTCTTCCCGAATCTCATAGTATATGATATGACATTAAAGGTTTTTGCAAATATCCTTAGCATTATCTGGTGTGATATAGGTAGGAGGGAGATCCATCAATTGGAGCCACATGGTGGACATCAAAATATCAATTTCTTCTATACTTTGTGGATTCTTATGGATACTAATTCATATTCTATAGTTAACCATTTGTTATTATCTAGACTAGTAAATAGAAGTTAAAGAAAATACAAAAATAACTTCCATTAATGTCTTTACCTTGTTTCATGGATTAGATAAACGGTACCTTATGGTTATACTAAGTTACTTATACATTTTTTGGAGATATTTAAGGATTCTTGATAACATCATGCTACGATGTCTTTGTAGTTCAAAATTCATGTATACTAATATACTTAGTACCAATTCGTCTTACTCTAGACGTGCATCATATGCTTTCTATTCATCCTAAAGAGATACCATAGTCTAGAGGTTATTGATCCTATCAATGAGTTTCATGTGCATAAGAAAAAATTTCATTTTGCAGACACAATACATGAGATTGAACCGACCAACTTGTTTTATTCGAGAAGTGATTTAACAGAAATATCAATAAATCTAATAGTATGAAGGAACAAGGAATGACGCACTTATAACACTATTATAGATCTAACAAAGATATGGACTTTTCCTAAGAGATATATAAAAAGAAACTGTAAAACATGAATAATCCCCATGGTAGTTGGGTTGTTTGTCATTCATAAATAAAGTGAAAATGAAAAACTTTAAAAAATAAATAACCCCCTAGTAATGAAGTCGTTTCTCACGCATAATTAAAGTGTGTTAGATTACCTATTTTATCAAATAAAATAAGAGACTTAAAACTATATATCCCCTAATAATCTAGTCTTTTCTAATTAGTTTTGTTGAGTTCATCCATCCTATAATAGAATATTATCAATCTCACATCCTCTGGTAGTCTAGACTTTAAACGTGAAATCAATGATTTATATCTAATATCAAACAATATAGATTTTTTAAATTTGTACTTGAACTACAAGTCCACCTATTAGTCAGATCAAAACATGTAAACTTAACAAATTAGAAACTCTACTTGCGATGGCAAATCTCACGAATCATTTTATGTATCGTCTTAATAAACTCAGTAATTCTTATTTTTCAAGTGGGAATAACTGTAATATTCAAAATCTTAATGTTGGATTATTTAAATCCTATAGAATTTATACTAGTATTCTTGCAAATAAAAATAATAATACAACAATTATCAAATATATGAAAATAAATAAATATTTTATTTTATATTCATCAAACGTTTTAATGATCTAAATCTTGATGGTAACTGTTACATTCATATGAAATAGTGTGCATATGATCAGTAAAGCTTATCATCAAATACCATTCAATTTCTAATTTTTTCAATATCAATCAAAATAAAAGAACCAATGAAGCAGCTCCTGAACGTGATCATATCACTTTGTTTTCAAAATTACTACTATTCTTTTAATAAGAATAAAAGTGTGATATGTGTCTTACAACATGAATCATATATATGCATATATATTTTAAACACATTCGTCAAATAAAAAAAAAAGTTTTTTTTTCAATAGCTGCCGCACCAAAAAAGTAACAAAGAAACATTTCTCATTTTTTTATTTTTAATAGTTGCGCCCAACCAGAAAAAAAGAACATTTTTTTGCGCGAAGTATCGTAAAACTCTTTTGCCTATGACAAAGTACTGTATTTTTCAAATTATTACTCACTTACAATGAATCAATAACAGGAAATAACTTTTTTTAACCTTCTTTCGAACAAAAACCAACAAAAAAAATCTAATTCCTTTTTTTTTATGATAATGTATAGAATTATGAATATAGAAATTTACAATATCCACCTCATATGAAATCCAATAATAAAATGAAATAATTTATTGAACAAACCCAAAAACAATATTCATACATTGTCATATAATATTCTTGTTTTAAATCATAAATTGTAAAACCATGGCTCTGATACTACTTGAAGGATAAAAATTACGACTGTATCAATATATAAGCAGCGAAAACAATTAATTAAAATCCTAAAGCCAATCTACTGCTATAAAAAACATAATATTATTTAGTATGTTTTTGGATGCGGTTGATAATCAGATATATAAACTAGATTCTAAAACTTGAAGCCTCCACTCTTTGCAGTTCTTGATTTCTTTCAGATCGATGATTCTGACATGGAGACTTGGATACTTTTTGCGTTATATGGCTTTTTGTTTCAATAGAAAAGGTAAAAAGTTTTTGTCGTTGAATATTATACATATAATAACTTTAGAAAGAATGATTAGTCATCAACGTATATTGGAAATTGATTATTCTAATAATCTGGTTCATTATCCACTTGTAAAGTGGACTTGTACTTTTTACATTATACATATGATTTGGACTACCCCAACGGGTAGTGATACATTTTTCATTATTGGAGGTATGTGGTTCGCTCCACAAACCTGCCAATTACTAATCGAGAACGTGAACTAAACTCTTTCTATCTTTACACCCCGATCATCCTTTGACAAGGATTTGATACAATCGGTATAATCTTATTACATCAAGCTCAAACTCTTTATCTAGATTTGATAGTTGTATCTTCCTTAGGAGCATATATACTAAGCTATGTCCGATATCCTTACGGCTAGCATTATGACACGCTAGTAGTCTAGTATCTAAACACAACAAACACATAGACAACTATAGTGATGATCTCAGGTCAAATAATTATACACAACAAATAGTTTGTAGAGATTAGCCCAGTTCAAGGTAATGAACTATTAGGAATCTGAAATTTTATTTGGTTCGATAATCACATTTCTAGGTGCATTATCTATGCATCTAACTCAGTAAACGAGAAATACAAATTTTATCTAATAAATAATCGTTAACTACATATTAATCTTACCATATCATCGAGGTCCAAGCTCGATGATCCTACGACTAAGAACAGGTTTAGATTAAATCCTATGAGCTAGATTTTCATTATCATAAGACCTCATGATTTATATTTCATAACTTAATCAAAGATATACCTTCTTATTATGTAGATGAATTCATTGATAATAAAACTGTGTCATTGATTCAAGAAAATAATTCCTTTGATCAATATTGTAGCGATAACTATTATCGTGCACAATAAACACTAATGTACAATTCATTACAAGACAATCGAAGCTAGGGGATAATTCCAACAATTATTATTACTAGATAAGACCAGATTACAACGAGAACCTAAGCCTGCTAGAATAAGAACCGAAGCTAAGAAACGAAGCTGAAGTTATAGCGAAGGCCAAACGGGAGATACCTTGAAAGAGGAGCTTGTAGACAAGCCTTTCTCAAGATAAAATTAATTAAAAAATTACACTACACTAACCTATTAAATAACATAACATATATTTTATCACTGAAACAACAAAATATCATACAAATAACTTAATATTATATAAACAACAATATAAAAAAGATTACTAGTACGATAATTTTAAGAAGTTGACGTGGGCCAACTGAAGATTTTATAAATTCAATGGAACCATAAAGTGTAAGTAAACAATTTTGTATAGGTTCACATTTTTTTTGGAAAACCTTGGGGGAACACCAAAACTATTTTTGTAAAGAATTATTCAAGTGTTGATAACTTCACATCATAAAAAAAGGATAAAATTTCTTTCATTTTGAATGTATTTTTTGTGTGTAGTTAAAAATAGAAAAAATTAGTTAGAACATAACAAGTCTATTATGTGAGTTGATGAAATGTACTATTCGCCACTCTTTGCAAAGTTATGGAATTTTGTATTTGTATCACATAGTAGAAAGTGAAAAAGCAACATATCTATTTATTTATTTATTAAAAAATATATAAATATACTTACAATAAATTTCTTAGCAGTTGACTGAACAACTTGAGAGAAGTAAGATCTTAAAAGTTTGGTGCAAATGCTACTATGATAACTAATAAGGAAGAAAATGGATAATCATTAATTAGAAACAAAACTCACAAATAATATCAAACAAATATTAACTCTTAAATGCTTTTATTAAATTAAAAATAAGTTATTTACACACCCAGAATTAAGAAACATTAGATAGCAAACTGAAAAAATCTGAAAAAAAAAAATCCTTAAACAAATTACAAACTTCCCAAAATTTTCATCAATAAAGAGACTTGACATATTTAAACTTTGCCTCTACTCAATTTTATTAAATCCGTTTCTACTCCTACTCCTCCTTCAATCTCTTATTATTCCTTCTTTTTCACCTCCATATCTCACAATAACTAGAGTAGCACCCGAAACAACTACAGTTGAAACAAGGTGCATGATACCTGCATTCAAATAATATTCGCAAATTCAGTAACTAAAAAATTGTTCTTGTGGATAATTAAGAAAATTGGTAGAAAATTTGTGAACCTTTGGAGGAATACATTAGTTTATTAGAACGAGTATTCACATTATCGAGAAAGAATGCCAAAGGGATATCCACTGACCTTTCATAAAATAATACATAAAACTTCTATTGTGAAATACTAAACAAAATATATATGGTAAGGGAGGTTTATATAGCAATGTGATTTAATATTAATATATCTTAATTGAAAGAAACACCTAAGATTGATCTAGTTTAATCATTCATGTCTTATATATTTTTCTTAATCATGGGATATATAATCATAAATATATTGATAAATTAACTACCTACATCCACTAGTAATCCAATAACGTCACATGTAAATTGAATGTAAGTTACTTGATTAGTAATTAACTATTTAAATTATGCAAAATGATAATTTTATTGATATAAGAAGACACAAGTAACTAAATTTGAAAAAGATATGGATATCCAAACAATTAAATAGACCTTTATTAAACAAAAGGTTTATAAAAAGAAGATGATTTTAACTTTCCTATTTGTAAAACAGCATTCTTTCTAAGAAATACATATTTGACTATTACTTTTAAAGATTATTTTACATAAAAGATATAAAGGGTCCCTTTAATTAAATTTTGTATAAGATTCCACAAAGAAAAAAAATACTATTTTACATGGTCAATTAATGACAAATCCTAAACTTAAGACATATAAAAATGTGACTTAAAAATGTTAAATAAAAAAAATAAATAGAAGAGATAAAACTTACCTCTGCATAGGATGTTAATCTTTGTTGAAATGACATGGTCAACAATCTTTCTCTATAAATGTAACATAAAAAAATTAATTATATATTAAATTTTGATTACAAATTTATTGCAATTATGAAAAAGCTAATGAAGCTTTAATTAATTAGAAAAAAATCAATGAATTTTTTAAAAAATAGTCAACAAATCATAATTATGTATAGATAAATAATTTTTAAATATAATATCTTTATTTCTTTATCCCTAATATGTACCTAGAATAATATTATAAATCAAATTGTATTTCTTCTTACATAAAAATTAATTAGTTTTTTAAAATAAATAGATAAAAGCTATATATTTATATAAAAAACCTATTCAAACAGATTACCTTTGTAAATTAAAAAAAATGATTGTATAAAAAGATCATATCAGAACAGATTACCTTTACTAGAATGTTAACCGCCAATTGCTTTGGTTTTTATTTGGTTTTATTTTTTTACTCTATCCATCAAAGATCTAATGATCGATAATGATGTGGATATAGTCCCATCAAAGATCTAATGATCGATAATGATGTGGATATACTCCCATCAAAGATTTATGGTTATCAGTTTTAAAAATATTATATTAGATGCAGATCTCTTCTTTACTAGAGAAACTCGTGTAATAAGGTTGAAACAAATGACGATCCATTATAGTTTTTTACAAAAGAATATGTATTTTTTTCGCCTGAAAAATAAAGTTATATGGATTGGGTACATATTTGTGTACATAATATATAGATCCACTACATACACTTACAGATCTATACCCATATAGATCCATACATCCTAAATTGACCAAAATACAATAAAAAATAAGAGATCTTATGACTCCTTACCATAAAAATAAATATTTTGAACCTTCAAACTTTGAACTCCACCATACATGTATTTCTTATTTTGTATTATATACTATAAAATGTGCTTTATAAAATATGAAGACAATAAAGAGAGAGAATATAAAGATAGAGAAGAAAGAAAAAGTAAGAGAGAAGAATAAATAGATGGAAGAAACAAAAAGAAAGAGAATAAGAACACATGTATATATATACTTGAAGATAGAAAAGAGTCTGTGGAAATAAATAAAATGAGAATGCAATTATATTAAAAAAGGTAAGTCTTTCATTTAATATTGGATAGGACCAGTGGATATAATAACAAGGGGTAAGACTTCCATCCAATATTGGATGGTCCAACATTCATATCGAAGCCATTGATTCTTTTAACAAAACACATATCACTAGATTAATATGTTAGTTAAGTTTGAACGTTTAAAACATGGGGTATGTGTATTAATATAATTGGTGTAGGATCATCCAATATTGGATGGAAGAATTTTCTTAATAACAAGACATTTCTATAGATTAGTTTATGGATTTTTATAAATATAGGCCATGTGTCATAATATAATATTGGTCCATCCAATGTTGGATTGAACATTTTCCTATTAAAAAAGGAGGTTTAGTTGGTATTTTCCACACTCTAATTAAAAAAACACTTGATCTTTCTAATATAACACCGCAAGAGTATATGACTTATATATGATATATACCCTTACAAAATTTCCCTTGGTTCATTTTTATAATTAGTGTGTAAATATATTCTATTAGTGGACAAATGTATGTTAGGTAAACTAACAAAATTTATAATAATTAGGGTATTTAGTGAGAAAAAAATTAGAATCTTTGAATATGTGTTTTCTAATTTCGGGACCTTTTAAAAAAATTCTTTTCAATTTATTTTATTTACCAAGTCCTTTTGGGGATGGTAATGGTTACTTCAATCACGGAGCAACCTCTTGTTATCATATCACTAGATCTACAACCTTAATATATTTTGGTAAAACCTTCTTTAGAAATGCTGGATTTTAGCTAGTTTTGATGAAATAATTTATATAAAAGTAATAATATATTATTATGTTTATAATAATATTAATATTAATATTAATTATAAATCATAATAATTAAACTTATTTTGCTGTAATATTATAATTGTATATCCACATGTCTATAACTGAATGAAAGAAGAGATACAAAATAAAAGAATAAAAAGAAGAAGACCGAAGAGAGAAGATGAAAACTTCATTTATCATTTGAATATATTTTCTTCAAATAACTATTACAATATATATTTCCTTTAACGGTAATAAACCGTTCTACTATTTTAATTTCAAATAACAAGCACCGTTATATTCCCGCCTAAATCACGATTTTTTAAAACTATTCCAAAGTCATTACATTGTCATACCCTATTTCAAGAACCTAGCCTCAAGGTTTGACTTAGTAAAATCTTCTGGACGATTTTTTTTCCATTGAAAAGTCATTTGTTGCACTAAAATTTGATCATATAAAAGAATAAAATGTGGAAATATTGGCGTGTGAATAAGTAACCCACTTATTTGAAGCACCAAATATTGATTGATTTGAAGCACTAAGATGATGTCATCCGGATGCAATAATAATATTGAAGTCAATATTCCTCTTTCTCGGTTTCTCAAGGATTTCCACCATTGATGCTAGGTGGGGTTTGTAACATAATAAAATAATTTTCTAGTACTCCATTACATGTACGAAGGAAATATTCATTGCTCCTACTACTACTAGCATGCTTTTTTCCGGACATATAATATGCTCTCTTTGACGAAGGACCCTCCTAAATATGACATGTGCATAATTTATCAACACTCTTATATGAGAAACAATGATGTTTCTTTCCACTATCCAAGAAGAAATGGGATGGATATATAGGATCAACAATGGAATGGATTCTAAAACCCATACCTTTCACCAGATCTACTACCAACCAATCTTCAAAGTGAATCGTAAGACCTCTTGAGCACCTTGCATCGAGCTTGTACATATTACATTCACCAGCTGTTGACATAGGACTACCACCAAAATAGCATAATTTTCTCAACTTTTCATAATAGGATTATAATATCCACATCAAAGAAGGATTGTATTTTCACCATGAACATAGGTACTTAGCAATTCTCTACTTTCCATAGAACTCTAGCTCTTAGGTACTTTACCTTTTCATTTTCTTCCTGAATCTCATAAACTAGGATATGACATTCGAGGTTTTTGCAAATATCATTAGCATTATCTGGTGTGATAAAGGTAGGAGGGAGATCAATAAATTGGAGCCACATAGTGGAAATAGAAAAATAAACATCTTCTATACTTTGTGGATTCTTATGGATACTAATTCAGATTGTATGGTTCTTAAACATTGTCACTATCTAGACTAGTCATAGCCTCTTTATAGCGGTTTAGGATCATCACTTGATATGGTTATCATCTATATGATTTTCCTCATCAAAGTTTCTCTATTATTACAATTGATTTTAGTGTATGATAATATCTATGTAACCTTTAGGAGGCTTGTGTGCAATAAATTCTTCTATCTCTTGATTTTTGTTAACTTCCTTGAGGTTCATTAATCATCCCTAATACCTCAATGTTTGAGACTTGAATCTTAATTGAAACTATTAAATCATCCAGGAAAGAAAGATGGACATGCATCTAGTGCTCTTTAGCTTGTATAAATAATTCTGAAATTTTTATTTCATTATGATCTATTTGTACATTATGAATTTCTTCACTATGGAATTGCGATCTGGAAAGGTTGTAAGCCTTACCAAAAACTCATTATGGTTAGAATTGTATAGAAATATGATCATTTCATTTTTCTTTCGGTATCCAACAAATATATATTTGAAATATCTCTAGTCAAGCTTAAAAATGAGAAGTCGTTTAGCATAAATCAAACATTATCAAAATACTATATTTTGAGGTTTGATTTATATCATCTCCGTACCCCATATGGATTTTATCGACTGATTGGTGGGACCTAAGACTTCATTAAATATGCAATTGACTTTATTAGATAATCCAACAAGTATACTCGAAAACCAGTGAATCTTATCATGGATTGCACTATATCCAATAAAAGACAAATTCTCTTTCCGGACACACCATTAAACCTTGGTAATTCAGGAGATGCTCATTGAGACGAAATCTGATTTTTTCATAGATAATCTATTGTTAACATTTTCACCTTTAAAGGTTAATATTATACTACATTCATAATCTTATAGACTTTTTTTCAACTTCACTAAATAGTAGTTTGAACATTTCAAATAATTCATATTGGTATTTTATTTGGCAAATACACATATATATATATATATATATTATATTTAATGAAAGAAATAAAGTTTACTTAAATTTAGGATTAACCACATACATCAAACTGCAGTTGACTTAAGAACTCATATTACTATATCCATTTTCATTAAAATGAGATTTAATCAAATTTCATTGAGATAATTCTCACAAGTTTCATATGATTCAAAATCATATTCTTCAAGAAAATCTACATTGTGAAACTAGAATAGTATTTTTTATTATTGTATGACATAGTCTACAACTCCAAATATTAGGTTTGTTTAGTATGATTATCTATTTTTATTTATGACCAGAAACAACGATATCACCTTTACATAGTTACTTTAGGCAACTATGATCACCATATTGTAAGTATTCAATGGGGTGTAATTCCTCACTATGAAAGACTCTATTTGTCATTTTATACTACATTAATAAACCATAACCATCTTATGATCAAATGACTATTTTGTTTGAAATAAGTTTACAAACAAAAGTACACTTTTTCTTATAATGTGTTTTTCCCCATTGGCATCTCAGGAGAATTAATTATTACAATTGTGGCTGCAACAATTGCTACGAAAACAAAATTTTAATTTAACTTTTCCTATTCTTATTCCACTATTTATCTTAAGAGTAAGCAACATATTGCACATATACACACAACTGTTGATAATTATTACCCTTTTTGTGCAATAAATAGAATTTAAAGACATTACACCAATAAATTTTAGTAATGCCTTTACCTTGTTTCTTGTAATTAGATAAACCGTATCTTGTGGTTGTACTAAGTTACTTATACATTTTTGGAGATATTCAAGGATTCATATAATATCATGCTTACGATGTCTTTGTAGTTCAGAATTCATGGATACGAATAAACTTAGTACAAATACTAAGTTCGTATTACTCTAGATGTGCATCATGTGCTTTATATTCATCCTCAAGAGATACTATAGTCAAGAGATTATTGATCCTATCAATGAGTTTCATTTGCATAAGAAAGAATCTCAAGTTAAAGACACAATACATGAGATTGTACCAACAAACTTATTTAATTCGAGAAGTGATTTAACAGAAATATCAAGAAATCTAATAGTATGAAGGAACGAGGAATAACGCTATTTGAACACTATTATATATCTAACAAAGATACTGATTTTACCTAAGAGATATATAATAAGAAACGGAAAAACATGAATAGTCGTTTCTCACGCATAAATAAATTGAAAATGAAAAACTTTAAAAAATGAATGATCCCCCTAGTAATCAAGTCGTTTCTCACGCATAATTAAAGTGTGGTACATTAGCTATTTTTTCAAATAAATAAGAGACTCGAAACTATCTAGCCCCTAGTAATCTATTTGTCTCTAATTAGTTTTGTTGAGTTAATCAATCCTATAATAGAATATTATCAATCTCACATCCTCTGGTAGTCCAGACTAAAAACGTGAAATCAGTGATCAATACCTATTATAAAAAATATATATTTTTATTATTTAGTTGGTATTTTCCACACTCCAATTATAAAAACACTTGATCCTTTTAATAAAACACCATAAGACTATATGACTTATATAAGATATTAATCCTTAAAAAAATTCCCTTGGTTTTTTTTCAATGAGTGTGTAAATATATTATTTTAGTATAAAATTAGTAGACAAACGTGTGTTAGGTAAACTAACAAAATTTATAATAATTAGAAATTTATAGTGAGAAAAAGAATTGGAATCTTTGAATGTGCTAATGTCAGGCCCTTTTAAGCATTTTCTTTTAAATTTCTTTTTTTTACCAAGTCCTTTTGAGGATGTTAATGGTAACTTCAATCACGTGGCAAACTATTGTTATCATAGCACTAGATCTACAAGCTTAATAATATTTTGGTCGGACCTTCTTTTAAAATGCTAGTCCAGCCACTATTTTAGCTAGTTTTGATGAAATGATTATATATACAAGTAATAAGATATTAGTTATGTTTATATCAATATTTATTATAAATTACAGTAATTTACTTTATTTTACTATAATATAATAATTGTATATCTACATCTATATGAAAGAAGAGAAACATAATAAAAGAATAAAAAAAGAAGACCGAAGAGAGAAGATGAAAATTTTATTAATCATTTGAATATATTTTCTTCAAATAACTATTACAATATATATGTCCTCTAGCGGAAATCACCATTTAATTATCGCCTAACTTACGATCTCCTAGAACTATTCCAAAGTCATTACATTGTCATAACCCATTTCAAGAACCTTGCCCTCAACGTTTTTTTTCCATTGAAAAGTCATTTGTTACACTAAAATTTGATCATATAAAAGAATCAAAGTGTGGAAAAATGGTTGTGTGAATAATTAATCCCCTTGTTTGAAGCACCAAATTTTGATGATTTGAAGCACTATATGTTGTCATCCGGATTCCATAATAATATTGTAGTCAAAATTCCTTTTTCTGGGTTTCTCTAGGATTTCCACCATGGATGCTACGTGGGATTCGTAACAAGTTAAAATCATTTTCTAGTACTCCACTACGTGTACGAAAGAAATATTTCTTGTTTCTACTACTACTAGCATGCTTTTTTCTGGACACATAATCTGCTCTCTTTGACAAAAGACCCTCCCAATATGACATGTGCGGATTTTATCAACAATCTTATTTGAGAAACAATGATGTTTCTAACCACTATTAAAGAAGAAATAGGATGGGTCATTAGGATCAACAATGAAATGGATTCTACTTCCCATACCTTTCACCAAATCTACTACCAACCAATCTCCAAAGTGAAATTTCATAGGACCTCTTGAGACCCTTGCATCGAGCTTGTACATTTTACATTCACCGGCTGTATGACATGGGACTACCACCAGAACAGGAGAATTTACTTTACTTTTCATAATAGGATTATAATATCACATCAAGTAGGGATGGTCTTTCCACCATGAACATATGTACTAAGAAAATCTCAACCTTCCATAGGAATCTAGCTCTTAGGTACTTTACCATTTCATTTTCTTCCCGAATCTCATAGTATATGATATGACATTAAAGGTTTTTGCAAATATCCTTAGCATTATCTGCTGTGATATAGGTAGGAGGGAGATCCATCAATTGGAGCCACATGGTGGACATCAAAATATCAGTTTCTTCTACACTTTGTGGATTCTTATGGATACTAATTCTTATTCTATAGTTAACCATTTGTTATTATCTAGACTAGTAAATAGAAGTTAAAGAAAATACAAAAATAACTTCCATTAATGTCTTTACCTTGTATCATGGATTAGATAAACGGTACCTTATGGTTATACTAAGTTACTTATACATTTTTTGGAGATATTTAAGGATTCTTGATAACATCATGCTACGATGTCTTTGTAGTTCAAAATTCATGTATACGAATATACTTAGTACCAATTCGTCTTACTCTAGACGTGCATCATATGCTTTCTATTCATCCTCAAGAGATACCATAGTCTAGAGGTTATTGATCCTATCAATGAGTTTCATGTGCATAAGAAAAAAATTCACTTTGCAGACACAATACATGAGATTGAACCGACCAACTTGTTTTATTCGAGAAGTGATTTAACAGAAATATCAATAAATCTAATAGTATGAAGGAACAAGGAATGACGCACTTAGAACACTATTATAGATCTAACAAAGATATGGACTTTACCTAAGAGATATATAAAAAGAAACTGTAAAACATGAATAATCCCCATGGTAGTTGGGTTGTTTCTCATTCATAAATAAAGTGAAAATGAAAAACTTTAAAAAATAAATAACCCCCTAGTAATGAAGTCGTTTCTCACGCATAATTAAAGTGTGGTAGACTACCTATTTTATCAAATAAAATAAGAGACTTAAAACTATTTATCCCCTAATAATCTAGTCTTTTCTAATTAGTTTTGTTGAGTTCATCCATCCTATAATAGAATATTATCAATCTCACATCCTCTGGTAGTCTAGACTTTAAACGTGAAATCAATGATTTATATCTAATATCAAACAATATAGATTTTTTAAATTTGTACTTGAACTACAAGTCCACCTATTAGTCAGATCAAAACATGTAAACTTAACAAATTAGAAACTCTACTTGCGATGGCAAATCTCACGAATCATTTTATGTATCGTCTTAATAAACTCAGTAATTCTTATTTTTCAAGTGGGAATAAATGTAATATTCAAAATCTTAATGTTGGATTATTTAAATCCTATAGAATTTATACTAGTATTCTTGCAAATAAAAATAATAATACAATAATTATCAAATATATGAAAATAAATAAATATTTTATTTTATATTCATCAAACGTTTTAATGATCTAAATCTTGATGGCAACTGTTACATTCATATGAAATAGTATGCATATGATCAGTAAAGCTTATCATCAAATACCATTCAATTTCTAATTTTTTCAATATCAATCAAAATAAAAGAACCAATGAAACAGCTCCTGAACGTGATCATATCACTTTGTTTTTAAAATTACTACTATTCTTTTAATAAGAATAAAAGTGTGATATGTGTCTTACAACATGAATCATATATACGCATATATATTTTAAACACATTCGTCAAATAAAAAAAAAGTTTTTTTTTCAATAGCTGCCGCACTAAAAAAGTAACAAAGAAACATTTCTCATTTTTTATTTTTAATAGTTGCGCCCAACCAGAAACAAAGAACATTTTTTTGCGCGATACAGTATCGTAGTATCGTAAAACTCTTTTGCCTACGAATAACTCTTTTGCCTATGACAAACTACTGTATTTTTCAAATTATTACTCACTTACAATGAATCAATAACAGTAAATAACTTTTTTAACCTTCTTTCGAACAAAAACCAACAAAAAAATCTAATTCCTTTTTTTTATGATAATCTATAGAATTATGAATATAGAAATATACAATATCCACCTCATATAAAATACAATAATAAAATGAAATAATTTATTGAACAAACCCTAAAACAATATTCATACATTGTCATATAATATTCTTGTTTTAAATCATAAATTGCAAAACCATGGCTCTGATACTACTTGAAGGATAAAAATTACGATTGTATCAATATATAAGCAGCGAAAACAATTAATTAAAATCCTAAAGCCAATCTAATGCTATAAAAAACATAATATTATTTGATGTGTTTTAGGATCCGTTTGATAATCAGATATATAAACTAGATTCTAAAATTTGAAGCCTCCACTCTTTGCATTTCTTGATCTCCTTTCAGATCGATGATTCTGACATGGAGACTTGGATACTTTTTGCGTTATATGGCTTTTTGTTTCAAGAGAAAAGGTAAAAAGTTTTTGTCGTTGAATATTATACATATAATAACTTTAGAAAGAATGATTAGTCATCAACGTATATTGGAAATTGATTATTCTAATAATTTGGTTCATTATCCACTTGTAAAGTGGACTTGTACTTTTTACATTATACATATGATTTGGACTACCCCAACGGGTAGTGATACATTTTTCATTATTGGAGGTATGTGGTTCACTCCACAAACCTGCCAATTACTAATCGAGAACGTGAACTAAACTCTTTCTATCTTTACATCCCGATCATCCTTTGACAAGGATTTGATACAATCGGTATAATCTTATTACATCAAGCTCAAACTCTTTATCTATATTTGATAGTTGTATCTTCCTTAGGAGCATATATACTAAGCTATGTCCGATATCCTTACGGCTAGCATTATGACACACTAGTAGTCTAGTATCTAAACACAACAAACACATAGACAACTATAGTGATGATCTCAGGTTAAATAATTACACACAAAAAATAGGTTGTAGAGATTAACCCAGTTCAAGGTAATGAACTATTAGTAATCTCAAATTTTATTTGGTTCGATAATCACATTTCTAGGTGCATTATCTATGCATCTAACTCAGTAAACGAGAAATACAAATATTTATCCAATAAATACTCGTTAACTACATATTAATCTTACCATATCATCGAGGTCCAAGCTCGATGATACTACGACTAAGAACAGGTTTAGATTAAAATCATAACACCTTATGATTTATATTTCATAACTTAATCATAGATATACCTTCTTATTATGTAGATGAATTCATTGATAATAAAACTGTGTCATTGATTCAAGAAAACAATTCCTTTGATCAATATTGTGGCGATAACTATTATCGTGCACAATAAACACTAATTACAATTCATTACAAGACAATCGAAGCTAGGGGATAATTCCAACAATTATTATTACTAGATAAGGCCAGATTACAACGAGAACCTAAGCGTGCTAGAATAATAACCGAAGCTGAAGTTATAGCGAAGGCCAAACAGGAGATACCTTGAAAGAGGAGCTTGTAGACAAGCATTTCTCAAGATAAAATTAATTAAAAAATTACACTACACTAACCTATTAAATAATATATTAAATAACGTAACATATATTTTATCACTGAAACAACAAAATATCATACAAATAACTTAATATTATATAAACAACAATATAAAAAAGATTACTAGTACAATAATTTTAAGAAGTTGACGTGGGCCAACTGAAGATTTTATAAATTCAATGGAACCATAAAGTGTAAGTAAACAATTTTGTATAGGTTCACATTTTTTTTGGAAAACCTTGGGGGAACACCAAAACTATTTTTGTAAAGAATTATTCAAGTGTTGATAACTTCACATCATAAAAAAAGGATAAAATTTCTTTCATTTTGAATGTATTTTTTGTGTGTAGTTAAAAATAGAAAAAATTAGTTAGAACATAACAAGTCTATTATGTGAGTTGATGAAATGTACTATTCGCCACTCTTTGCAAAGTTATGGAATTTTGTATTTGTATCACATAGTAGAAAGTGAAAAAGCAACATATCTATTTATTTATTTATTAAAAAATATATAAATATACTTACAATAAATTTCTTAGCAGTTGACTGAACAACTTGAGAGAAGTAAGATCTTAAAAGTTTAGTGCAAATGCTACTATGATAACTAATAAGGAAGAAAATGGATAATCATTAATTAGAAACAAAACTCACAAACAATATCAAACAAATTTTAACTCTTAAATGCTTTTATTAAATTAAAAATAAGTTATTTACACACCCAGAATTAAGAAACATTAGATAGCAAACTGAAAAAAACTAAAAAAAAAAAATCCTTAAACAAATTACAAACTTCCCAAAATTTTCATCAATAAAGAGACTTGACATATTTAAATTGTGCCTCTACTCAATTTTATTAAATCCGTTTCTACTCCTACTCCTCCTTCAATCTCTTATTATTCCTTCTTTTTCACCTCCATTGCTCACAATAACTAGAGTAGCACCCGAAACAACTACAGTTGAAACAAGGTGCATGATACCTGCATTCAAATAATATTCGCAAATTCAGTAACTAAAAAATTGTTCTTGTGGATAATTAGGAAAATTGGTAGAAAATTTGTGAACCTTTGGAGGAATACATTAGTTTATTAGAACGAGTATTCACATTATCGAGAAAGAATGCCAAAGGGATATCCACTGACCTTTCATAAAATAATACATAAAACTTCTATTGTGAAATAATAAACAAAATATATATGGTAAGGGAGGTTTATATAGCAATGTGATTTTATATTAATATATTTTAATTGAAAGAAACACCTAAGATTGATCTAGTTTAATCATTCATGTCATAAATATTTTTCTTAATCATAGGATATATAATCATAAATATATTGATAAATTAACTACCTACATCCACTAGTAATCCAATAACGTCACATGTAAATTGAATTTAAGTTACTTGATTAGTAATTAACTATTTAAATTATGCAAAATGATAATTTTATTGATATAAGAAGACACAAGTAACTATATTGAAAAAGATATGGATATCCAAACAATTAAATAGACCTTTATTACACAAAATGTTTATAAAAAGAAGATGATTTTAACTTTCCTATTTGTAAAACAGCATTCTTTCTAAGAAATACATATTTGACTATTACTTTTAAATATTATTTTACATAAAAGATATAAAGGGTCCGTCTAATTAGATTTTGTATAAGATTCCACAAAGAAAAAAAATACTATTTTACATGGTCAATCAATGACAAATCCTAAACTTAAGACATATAAAAATATGACTTAAAAATGTTAAATAAAAAAAATAAATAGAAGAGATAAAACTTACCTCTGCATAGGAGGTTAATCTTTGTTGAAATGACATGGTCAACAATCTTTCTCTATAAATGTAACATAAAAAAATTAATTATATATTAAATTTTGATTACGAATTTATTGCAATTATGAAAAAGCTAATGCAGCTTTAATTAATTAGAAAAAAATCAATGAATTTTTTAAAAAATAGTCAACAAATCATAATTATGTATAGATAAATAATTTTTAAATGTAATATCTTTATTTCTCTATCCCTAATATGTACCTAGAATAATATTATAAATCAAATTGTATTTCTTCATACATAAAATTAATTAATATTTTAAAATAAATAGATAAAAGATATATATTTATATAAAAAACCTATTAAAACAGATTACCTTTGGAAATAAAAAAAATGATTGTATAAAAAGATCATATCAGAACAGATTACCTTTACTAGAATGTTAACCGCCAATTGCTTTGGTTTTTATTTGGTTTTATTTTTTTACTCTATCCATCAAAGATCTAATGATCGATAATGATGTGGGTATAGTCTCATCAAAGATCTAATGATCGATAATGATGTGGATATAGTCCCATCAAAGATCTAATGATCGATAATGATGTGGATATAGTCCCATCAAAGATTTATGGTTATTAGTTTTAGAAATATTATAATAAAGTTATATGGATTGGGTACATATTTGTGTACATAATATATAGATCCACTACATACACTTACAGATCTATACCCATATAGATCCATACATCCTAAATAGACCAAAATACAATAAAAAATAATAGATTTTATGACTCCTTACCATAAAAATAAATTTTTTGAACCTGCAAACTTTGAACTCCACCATACATGTCTTTCTTATTTTGTATTATATACTATAAAATGTGCTTTATAAAATATGAAGACAATAAAGAGAGAGAATATAAAGATAGAGAAGAATAAATAGATGGAAGAAACAAAAAGAAAGAGAATAAGAACTCATGTATATATATAATTAGAGATAGAAAAGAGTCTGTGGAAATAAATAAAATGAGAATGCAATTATATTAAAAAAGGTAAGTCTTTCATTCAATATTGGATAGGACCAGTGGATATAATAACAAGGGGTAAGACTTCCATCCAATATTGGATCATATCGAAGCCATTGATTCTTTTAACAAAACACATGTCTTAGTTACTTTTGAAAGTTTAAAACATGGGGTATGTGTATTAATATAATTGGTGTAGGATCATCCAATATTGGATGGAAGAATTTTCCTAATAACAAGACATTTCTATAGATTTGTTTATGGATTTCTATAAATATAGGCCATGTGTCATAATATAATATTGGTCCATCCAATATTGGATTGAACATTTTCCTATTAAAAAAGGAGGTTTAGTTGGTATTTTCCACAGTCTAATTTAAAAAACACGTGATCTTTCTAATATAACACCACAAGAGTATATGACTTATATATGATATATACCCTTACAAAATTTTCCTTGGTTCATTTTTATAATTAGTGTGTAAATATATTCTATTAGTAGACAAATGTATGTTAGGTAAACTAACAAAATTTATAATAATTACTCTATTTAGTGAGAAAAAAATTAGAAACTTTGAATATGTGTTTTCTAATTTTGGGACCTTTTAAAAAAAATTCTATTCAATTTATTTTATTTACCAAGTCCTTTTGGGGATGGTAATGTTTACTTCAATCACGGAGCAACCTCTTGTTATCATATCACTAGATCTACAACCTTAATATATTTTGGTCAAACCTTCTTTAAAAATGCTGGATTTTAGCTAGTTTTGATCAAATAATTTATATAAAATTAATAATATATTATTATGTTTATAATAATATTAATATTAATATTAATTATAAATCATAATAATTAAACTTATTTTGCTGTAATATTATAATTGTATATCTACATGTCTATAACTGAATGAAAGAAGAGATACAAAATAAAAGAATAAAAAGAAGAAGACCGAAGAGAGAAGATGAAAACTTCATTTATCATTTGAATATATTTTCTTCAAATAACTATTACAATATATATTTCCTTTAACGGTAATAAACCGTTCTACTATTTTAATTTCAAATAACAAGCACCATTATATTCCCACCTAAATCACGATTTTTTAAAACTATTCCAAAGTCATTACATTGTCATACCCTATTTCAAGAACCTAGCCTCAAGGTTTGACTTAGTAAAATCTTTTGGACGATTTTTTTTCCATTGAAAAGTCATTTGTTGCACTAAAATTTGATCATATAAAAGAATAAAATGTGAAAATATTGGTGTGTGAATAAGTAACCCACTTATTTGAAGCACCAAATATTGATTGATTTGAAGCACTAAGATGATGTCATCCGGATGCAATAATAATATTGAAGTCAATATTCCTCTTTCTCGGTTTCTCTAGGATTTCCACCATTGATGCTAGGTGGGGTTTGTAACATAATAAAATCATTTTCTAGTACTCCATTACATGTACGAAGGAAATATTCATTGCTCTTACTGCTACTAGCATGCTTTTTTCCGGACATATAATATGCTCTCTTTGACGAAGGACCCTCCTAAATATGACATGTGCATAATTTATCAAAAATCTTATATGAAAAACAAAGATGTTTCTTTCCACTATCCAAGAAGAAATGGGATGGATATATAGGACAACAATGGCATGGATTCTACTACCCATACCTTTCACCAGATCTACTACCAATCAATCTTCAAAGTGAATCGTAAGACCTCTTGAGCACCTTGCATCGAGCTTGTAACTATTACATTCACCAGCTGTTGACATAGGACTACCACCAAAATAGCAGAATTTTCTCAACTTTTCATAATAGGATTATAATATCCACATCAAAGAAGGATTGTATTTTAAACATGAACATAGGTACTTAGCGATTCTCGACTTTACATAGAACTCTAGCTCTTAGGTACTTTACCATTTCATTTTCTTCCTGAATCTCATAGACTAGGATATGACATTCGAGGTTTTTGAAAATATCATTAGCATTATCTGGTGTGATAAAGGTAGGAGGGAGATCAATAAATTGGAGCCACATAGTGGAAATAGAAAAATAAACATCTTCCATACTTTGTGGATTCTTATGGATACTAATTCAGATTGTATGGTTTAGGATCATCACTTTATATGGTTATCATCTATATGATTTTCTTCATCAAAATTTCTCTATTATTACAATTGATTTTAGTGTATGATAATATCTATGTAACCTTTAGGAGGCTTGTGTGCGATAAATTCTTCTATCTCTTGATTTTTGTTAAGTTCCTTGACGTTCATTAATCATCCCTAATACCTCAACGTTTGAGACTTGAATCTTAATTGAAACTATTAAATCATCCAGGAAAGAAAGATGGACACGCATCTAGTGCTCTTTAGCTTGTATAAATAATTCTGAAATTTTTATTTCATTATGATCTATTTATACATTATGAATTTCTTCACTATGGAATTGCGATCTGGAAAGGTTGTAAGCCTTACAAAAAACTCATTATGTTTAGAATTGTGTAGAAATATGATCATGTCATTTTTCTTTCGGTATCCAATAAATATATATTTGAAATATCTCTAGTCAAGCTTAAAAATGAGAAGTCGTTTAGCATAAATCAAATATTATCAAAATACTATATTTTGAGGTTTGATTTATATCATCTCCGTACCCCATATGGATTTTATCAACTGATTGGTGGGACCTAAGACTTCATTAAATATGCAATTGACTTTATTAGATAATCCAACAAGTATACTCGAAAACCAGTGAATCTGATCATGGATTGCACTATATCCAATAAAAGACGAATTCTCTTTCCGGACACATCATTAAACCTTGGTAATTCAGGAGATGCTCACTGAGACGAAATCTAATTTTTCATAGATAATCTGTTGCTAACATTTTCACCTTTAAAGGTTAATATTATACTACCTTCATAATCTTATAGACTTTTTTTCAACTTCACTGAATAGTAGTTTGAACATTTCAAATAATTCATATTGGTATTTCATTTGGCAAATACACATATATATATATTATATTTAATGAAAGAAATAAAGTTTACTTAAATTTAGGATTAACCATATACATCAAACTGCAGTTCACATAAGAACTCATATTACTATATCCATTTTCATCAAAATAAGATTTAATCAAATTTCAGTGAGATAATTCTCACAAGTTTCAAATGATTCAAAATCATATTCTTCAAGAAAATCTACATTGTGAAACTAGAATAGTATTTTCTATTATTGTATGACATAGTCTATAACTCCAAATATTAGGTTTGATTAGTATGATTATCTATTTTTATTTATGACCATAAACAACGATATAACCTTTACGTAGTTACTTTAGGCAACTATGATCACCATATTGTAAGTATTCAATGGGGTGTAATTCCTCACTATGAAAGACTCTATTTGTCATTTTATACTACATTAATATACCATAACCATCTTATGATCAAATGACTATTTTGTTTGAAATAAGTTTACAAACAAAAGTACACTTTTTCTTCTAATGTGTTTTTCCCCATTGGCATCTCAGGAGAATTAATTATTACAATTGTGGCTGAAACAATTGCCAGGAAAACAAAATTGTAATTTAACTTCTCCTATTCTTATTCCACTATTTATCTTAAGAGTATGCAACATATTGCACATATATACACTACTGTTGATAATTAATACCCTTTTTGTGCAATAAATAGAATTTAAAGACATTACACCAATAAATTTTAGTAATGCCTTTACATTGTTTCTTGTAATTAGATAAACGTATCTTGTGGTTGTACTAAGTTACTTATACATTTTTGGAGATATTTAAGGATTCATGATAATATCATGCTTACGATGTCTTTATAGTTCAGAATTCATGGATACGAATAAACTTAGTACCAATACTAAGTTCGTATTACTCTAGATGTGCATCATATGCATTATATTCATCCTCAAGAGATACTATAGTCAAGAGATTATTGATCCTATCAATGAGTTTCATGTGCATAAGAAAGAATCTCAAGTTAAAGACACAATACATGAGATTGTACCAACAAACTTATTTTATTCGAGAAGTGATTTAACAGAAATATCAAGAAATCTAATAGTATGAAGGAACGAGGAATAACGCTATTTGAACACTATTATATATCTAACAAAGATACTGATTTTACCTGAGAGATATATAATAAGAAACGGAAAAACATGAATAGTCGTTTCTCACGCTTAAATAAATCGAAAATGAAAAACTTTAAAAAATGAATGATCCCCCTAGTAATCAAGTCGTTTCCCACGCATAATTAAAGTGTGGTACATTAACTATTTTTTCAAATAAATAAGAGACTCGAAACTATCTAGCCCCTAATAATCTAGTTGTCTCTAATTAGTTTTGTTGAGTTAATCAATCCTATAATAGAATATTATCAATCTCACATCCTCTGGTAGTCCAGACTAAAAACGTGAAATCAGTGATTAATACCTATTATAAAAAAATATACATTTTTATAATTTAGTTGGTATTTTCCACACTCCAATTAAAAAAACACTTGATCCTTTTATTAAAACACCATATGACTATATGACTTATATAAGATATTAACCCTTAAAAAAATTTCCTTGGTTTTTTTTCAATGAGTGTGTAAATATATTATTTGAGTATAAAATTAATAGACAAACGTGTGTTAGGTAAACTAACAAAATTTATAATAATCAGAAATTTATAGTGAGAAAAAGAATTGGAATCTTTGAATGTGCTAATGTCGGGACCTTTTACACATTTTCTTTTAAATTTCTTTTTTTTACCAAGTCCTTTTGAGGATGTTAATGGTTACTTCAATCACGTGGCAAACTCTTGTTATCATAGCACTAGATCTACAAGCTTAATAATATTTTGGTCGGACCTTCTTTTGAAATGCTAGTCCAGCCACTATTTTAGCTAGATTTGATGAAATGATTATATATACAAGTAATAAGATATTAGTTATGTTTATATCAATATTTATTTTAAATTACAGTAATTTAATTTATTTTACTATAATATAATAATTTTATATCTACATCTATATGAAAGAAGAGAAACATAATAAAAGAATAAAAAAAGAAGACCGAAGAGAGAAGAGGAAAATTTTATTAATCATTTGAATATATTTTCTTCAAATAACTATTACAATATATATGTCCTCTAGCGGAAATTACCATTTCATTATCACCTAACTTACGATCTCCTAGAACTATTCCAAAGTCATTACATTGTCATAACCCATTTCAAGAACCTTGCCCTCAACGTTTTTTTTTTCCATTGAAAAGTCATTTGTTACACTAAAATTTGATCATTTAAAAGAATAAAGTGTGGAGAAATGGTTGTGTGAATAATTAATCCACTTGTTTGAAGCACCAAATTTTGATGATTTGAAGCACTATATGATGTCATCCGGATTCCATAATAATATTGTAGTCAAAATTCCTCTTTCTGGGTTTCTCTAGGATTTCAACCATGGATTCTATGTGGGATTCGTAACATGATAAAATCATTTTCTAGTACTCCACTACGTGTACGAAGGAAATATTTCTTGTTTCTACTACTACTAGCATGCTTTTTTCTGGACACATAATCTGCTCTCTTTGATAAAAGACCCTCCCAATATGACATGTGCGGATTTTAACAACAATCTTATTTGAGAAACAATGATGTTTCTAACCACTATCCAAGAAGAAATAGGATGGGTCATTAGGATCAACAATGAAATGGATTCTACTTCCCATACCTTCCACCAAATCTACTACCAACCAATCTCCAAAGTGAAATTTCATAGGACCTCTTGAGACCCTTGCATCGAGCTTGTACATCTTACATTCACCGGCTGTATGACATGGGACTACCACCAGAACAATAGAATTTACTTAACTTTTCATAATAGGATTATAATATCCACATCAAGTAGGGATGGTCTTTCCACCATGAACTTATGTACTAATAAAATCTTAACCTTCCATAGGAATCTAGCTCTTAGGTACTTTACCATTTCATTTTCTTCCCGAATCTCATAGTATATGATATGACATTAAAGGTTTTTGCAAATATCCTTAGCATTATCTGGTGTGATATAGGTAGGAGGGAGATCCATCAATTGGAGCCACATGGTGGCCATCAAAAGATCAATTTCTTCTATACTTTGTGGATTCTTATGGATACTAATTCATATTCTATAGTTAACCATTTGTTATTATCTAGACTAGTAAATAGAAGTTAAAGAAAATACAAAAATAACTTCCATTAATGTCTTTACCTTGTTTCATGGATTAGATAAACGGTACCTTATGGTTATACTAAGTTACTTATACATTTTTTGGAGATATTTAAGGATTCTTGATAACATCATGCTACGATGTCTTTGTAGTTCAAAATTCATGTATACAAATATACTTAGTACCAATTCGTCTTACTCTAGACGTGCATCATATTCTTTCTAGTCAACCTCAAGAGATACCATAGTCTAGAGGTTATTGATCCTATCAATGAGTTTCATGTGCATAAGAAAAAATTTCACTTTGCAGACACAATACATGAGATTGAACCAACCAACTTGTTTTATTCGAGAAGTGATTCAACAGAAATATCAATAAATCTAATAGTATGAAGGAACAAGGAATGACGCACTTAGAACACTATTATAGATCTAACAAAGATATGGACTTTACCTAAGAGATATATAAAAAGAAACTGTAAAACATGAATAATCCCCATGGTAGTTAGGTTGTTTCTCATTCATAAATAAAGTGAAAATGAAAAACTTTAAAAAATAAATAACCCCCTCGTAATGAAGTCGTTTCTCACGCATAATTAAAGTGTGGTAGATTACCTATTTTATCGAATAAATTAAGAGACTTAAAACTATTTAGCCCCTCATAATCTAGTCTTTTCTAATTAGTTTTGTTGAGTTCATCCATCCTATAATAGAATATTATCAATCTCACATCCTCTGGTAGTCTAGACTTTAAACGTGAAATCAATGATTTATATCTAATATCAAACAATATAGATTTTTTAAATTTTTACTTGAACTACAAGTCCACCTATTAGTCAGATCAAAACATGTAAACTTAACAAATTAGAAACTCTACTTGCGATGGCAAATCTCACGAATCATTTTATGTATCGTCTTAATAAACTCAGTAATTCTTATTTTTCAAGTGGGAATAACTGTAATATTCAAAATCTTAATGTTGGATTATTTAAATCCTATAGAATTTATACTAGTATTCTTGCAAATAAAAATAATAATACAACAATTATCAAATATATGAAAATAAATAAATATTTTATTTTATATTCATTAAACGTTTTAATGATCTAAATCTTGATGGCAACTGTTACATTCATATGAAATGGTATGCATATGATCAGTAAAGCTTATCATCAAATACCATTCAATTTCTAATTTTTTCAATATCAATCAAAATAAAAGAACCAATGAAGCAGCTCCTGAACGTGATCATATCACTTTGTTTTTAAAATTACTACTATTCTTTTAATAAGAATAAAAGTGTGATATGTGTCTTACAACATGAATCATATATATGCATATATATTTTAAAGACATTCGTCAAATAAAAAAAAGTTTTTTTTTCAATAGCTGCCGCACCAAAAAAGTAACAAAGAAACATTTTTCATTTTTTTATTTTTAATAGTTGCGCCCAACCAGAAAAAAAGAACATTTTTTTGCGCGATACAGTATCGTAAAACTCTTTTGCCTAGGAATAACTCTTTCGCCTACGAATAACAACAAATACAAACTACTGTATTTTTCAAATTATTACTCACTTACAATGAATCAATAACAGTAAATAACTTTTTTAACCTTCTTTCGAACAAAAACAAACAAAAAAAATCTAATTCCTTTTTTTTATGATAATCTATAGAAATATGAATATAGACATTTACAATATCCACCTCATATAAAATCCAATAATAAAATGAAATAATTTATTGAACAAACCCTAAAACAATATTCATACATTGTCATATAATATTCTTGTTTTAAATCATAAATTGCAAAACCATGGCTCTGATACTACTTGAAGGATAAAAATTACGATTGTATCAATATATAAGCAGCGAAAACAATTAATTACAATCCTAAAGCCAATCTACTGCTATAAAAAACATAATATTATTTGGTATGTTTTTGGAGCTATGATAATCGGATATATAAACTAGATTCTAAAACTTGAAGCCTCCACTCTTTGCAGTTCTTGATTTCCTTTCAGATCGATGATTCTGACATGGAGACTTGGATACTTTTTGCGTTATATGGCTTTTTGTTTCAAGAGAAAAGGTAAAAAGTTTTTGTCGTTGAATATTATACATATAATAACTTTAGAAAGAATGATTAGTCATCAACGTATATTGGAAATTGATTATTCTAATAATCTGGTTTATTATCCACTTGTAAAGTGGACTTGTACTTTTTACATTATACATATGATTTGGACTACCCCAACGGGTAGTGATACATTTTTCATTATTGGAGGTATGTGGTTCGCTCCACAAACCTGCCAATTACTAATCGAGAACGTGAACTAAACTCTTTCTATCTTTACAGCCCGATTATCCTTTGACAAGGATTTGATACAATTGGTATAATCTTATTACATCAAGCTCAAACTCTTTATCTAGAGTTGATAGTTGTATCGTCCTTAGGAGCATATATACTAAGCTATGTCTGATATCCTTACGGCTAGCATTATGACACACTAGTAGTCTAGTATCTAAACACAACAAACACATAGACAACTATAGTGATGATCTCAGGTCAAATAATTACACACAAAAAATAGTTTGCAGAGATTAACCCAGTTCAAGGTAATGAACTATTAGGAATCTGAAATTTTATTTGGTTCGATAATCACATTTCTAGGTGCATTATCTATGCATCTAACTCAGTAAACGAGAAATACAAATATTTATCCAATAAATACTCGTTAACTACATATTAATCTTACCATATCATCGAGGTCCAAGCTCGATGATCCTACGACTAAGAACAGGTTTAGATTAAATCCTATGAGCTAGATTTTCATTATCATAACACCTTATGATTTATATTTCATAACTTAATCAAAGATATACCTTCTTATTATGTAGATGAATTCATTGATAATAAAACTGTGTCATTGATTCAAGAAAACAATTCCTTTGATCAATATTGTAGCGATAACTATTATCGTGCACAATAAACACTAATGTACAATTCATTACAAGACAATCGAAGCTAGGGGATAATTCCAACAATTATTATTACTAGATAAGGCCAGATTACAACGAGAACCTAAGCCTGCTAGAATAAGAACCGAAGCTAAGAACCGAAGCTGAAGTTATAGCGAAGGCCAAACGGGAGATACCTTGAAAGAGGAGCTTGTAGACAAGCCTTTCTCAAGATAAAATTAATTAAAAAATTACACTACACTAACCTATTAAATAATATATTAAATAACGTAACATATATTTTATCACTGAAACAACAAAATATCATACAAATAACTTAATATTATATAAACAACAATATAAAAAAGATTACTAGTACGATAATTTAAGAAGTTGACGTGGGCCAACTGAAGATTTTATAAATTCAATGGAACCATAAAGTGTAAGTAAACAATTTTGTATAGGTTCACATTTTTTTTGGAAAACCTTGGGGGAACACCAAAACTATTTTTGTAAAGAATTATTCAAGTGTTGATAACTTCACATCATAAAAAAAGGATAAAATTTCTTTCATTTTGAATGTATTTTTTGTGTGTAGTTAAAAATCGAAAAAATTAGTTAGAACATAACAAGTCTATTATGTGAGTTGATGAAATGTACTATTCGCCACTCTTTGCAAAGTTATGGAATTTTGTATTTGTATCATATAGTAGAAAGTGAAAAAGCAACATATCTATTTATTTATTTATTAAAAAATATATATATATACTTACAATAAATTTCTTAGCAGTTGACTGAACAACTTGAGAGAAGTAAGATCTTAAAAGTTTGGTGCAAATGCTACTATGATAACTAATAAGGAAGAAAATGGATAATCATTAATTAGAAACAAAACTCACACACAATATCAAACAAATTTTAACTCTTAAATGCTTTTATTAAATTAAAAATAAGTTATTTACACACCCAGAATTAAGAAACATTAGATAGCAAACTGAAAAAATCTTAAAAAAAAATCCTTAAACAAATTACAAACTTCCCAAAATTTTCATCAATAAAGAGACTTGACATATTTAAATTGTGCCTCTACTCAATTTTATTAAATCCGTTTCTACTCCTACTCCTCCTTCAATCTCTTATTATTCCTTCTTTTTCACCTCCATTGCTCACAATAACTAGAGTAGCACCCGAAACAACTACAGTTGAAACAAGGTGCATGATACCTGCATTCAAATAATATTCGCAAATTCAGTAACTAAAAGATTGTTCTTGTGGATAATTAGGAAAATTGGTAGAAAATTTGTGAACCTTTGGAGGAATACATTACTTTATTAGAACGAGTATTCACATTATCGAGAAAGAATGTCAAAGGGATATCCACTGACCTTTGATTAAATAATACATAAAACTTCTATTGTGAAATACTAAACAAAATATATATGGTAAGGGAGGTTTATATAGCAATGTGATTTAGTATTAATATATCTCAATTGAAAGAAACACGTAAGATTGATCTAGTTTAATCATTCATGTCTTAAATATTTTTCTTAATCATAGGATATATAATCATAAATATATTGGTAAATTAACTACCTACATCCACTAGTAATCCAATAACGTCACATGTAAATTGTATGTAAGTTACTTGATTAGTAATTAACTATTTAAATTATGCAAAATGATAATTTTATTGATATAAGAAGAAACAAGTAACTAAATTTGAAAAAAATATGGATATCCAAACAATTAAATAGACCTTTATTACACAAAAGGTTTATAAAAAGAAGATGATTTTAACTTTCCTATTTGTAAAACAGCATTCTTTCTAAGAAATACATATTTGACTATTACTTTTAAAGATTATTTTACATAAAAGATATAAAGGGTCCTTTTAATTAGATTTTGTATAAGATTCCACAAAGAAAAAATACTATTTTACATGGTCAATCAATGACAAATCCTAAACTTAAGACATATAAAAATGTGACTTAAAAATGTTAAATAAAAAAAATAAATAGAAGAGATAAAACTTACCTCTGCATAGGATGTTAATCTTTGTTGAAATGACATGGTCAACAATCTTTCTCTATAAATATAACATTAAAAAAATTAATTTTATATTAAATTTTGATTACGAATTTATTGCAATTATGAAAAAGCTAATGAAGCTTTAATTAATTAGAAAAAAATCAATGAATTTTTTAAAAAATAGTCAACAAATCATAATTATGTATAGATAAATAATTTTTAAATATAATATCTTTATTTCTTTATCCCTAATATGTACCTAGAATAATATTATAAATCAAATTGTATTTCTTCTTACATAAAATTAATTAATTTTTTAAAATAAATAGATAAAAGCTATATATTTATATAAAAAACCTATTAAAACAGATTACCTTTGGAAATTAAAAAAAATGATTGTATAAAAAGATCATATCAAAACAGATTACCTTTACTAGAATGTTAACCGCCAATTGCTTTGGTTTTTATTTGGTTTTATTTTTTACTCTATCCATCAAAGATCTAATGATCGATAATGATGTGGATATAGTCCCATCAAAGATCTAATGATCGATAATGATGTGGATATAGTCCCACCAAAGATTTATGGTTATCAGTTTTAAAAATATTATAATAGATGCAGATCTCTTCTTTACTAGAGAAACTCATGTAATAAGGTTGAAACAAATGACGATCCATTATAGTTTTTTACAAAAGAATATGTATATTTTTAGCCTGAAAAATAAAGTTATATGGATTGGGTATATATTTGTGTACATAATATATAGATCCACTACATACACTTACAGATCTATACCCATATAGATCCATACATCCTATATAGACCAAAATACAGTAAAAAATAAGAGATTTTATGACTCCTTACCATAAAAATAAATTTTTTGAACCTGCAAACTTTGAACTCCACCATACATGTCTTTCTTATTATGTATTATATACTATAAAATGTGCTTTATAAAATATGAAGACAATAAAGAGAGAGAATATAAAGATAGAGAAGAAAGAAAAAGTAAGAGAGAAGAATAAATAGATGGAAGAAACAAAAAGAAAGAGAATAAGAACACATGTATATATATACTTAGAGATAGAAAAGAGTATGTGGAAATAAATAAAATGAGAATGCAATTATATTAAAAAAGGTAAGTCTTTCATTCAATATTGGATAGGACCAGTGGATATAATAACAAGGGGTAAGACTTCCATCCAATATTGGATGGTCCAACATTCATATCGAAGCCATTGATTCTTTTAACAAAACACATGTCACTAGATTAATATGTTAGTTACTTTTGAACGTTTAAAACATGGGGTATGTGTATTAATATAATTGGTGTAGGATCATCCAATATTGGATGGAAGAAGTTTCCTAATAACAAGACATTTCTATAGATTAGTTTATGGATTTCTATATATATAGGCCATGTGTCATAATATAATATTGGTCCATCCAATATTGGATTGAACATTTTCCTATTAAAAAAGAGGTTTAGTTGGTATTTTCCACACTCTAATTAAAAAAACACTTGATCTTTCTAATATAACACCACAAGAGTATATGACTTATATATGATATATACCCTTACAAAATTTCCCTTGGTTCATTTTTATAATTAGTGTGTAAATATATTCTATTAGTGGACAAATGTATGTTAGGTAAACTAACAAAATTTATAATAATTAGGCTATTTAGTGAGAAAAAAATTGGAATATTTGAATATATGTTTTCTAATTTCTGGACCTTTTAAAAAAATTCTTTTAAATTTATTTTATTTACCAAGTCCTTTTTGGGATGGTAATGGTTACTTCAATCACGGAACAACCTCTTGTTATCATATCACTAGATCTACAACCTTAATATATTCTAGTCAAACCTTCTTTAAAAATGCTAGATTTTAGCTAGTTTTGATGAAATAATTTATATAAAAGTAATAATATATTATTATGTTTATAATAATATTAATATTAATATTAATATTAATATTAATTATAAATCATAATAATTAAATTTATTTTGCTGTAATATTATAATTGTATATCTACATGTCTATAACTGAATGAAAGAAGAGATACAAAATAAAAGAATAAAAAGAAGAAGACCGAAGAGAGAAGATGAAAATCTCATTTATCATTTGAATATATTTTCTTCAAATAACTATTACAATATATATTTCCTTTAACGGTAATAAACCGTTCTACTATTTTAATTTCAAATAACAAGTACCGTTATATTCCCGCCTAAATCACGATTTTCTAAAACTATTCCAAAGTCATTACATTGTTATACCCTATTTCAAGAACCTAGCCTCAAGGTTTGACTTATTAAAATCTTCTGGACGATTTTTTTTCCATTGAAAAGTCATTTGTTGCACTAAAATTTGATCATATAAAAGAATAAAATGTGGAAATATTGGCGTGTGAATAAGTAACCCACTTATTTGAAGCACCAAATATTGATTGACTTGAAGCACTAAGATGATGTCATCCGGTTGCAATAATAATATTGAAGTCAATATTCCTCTTTCTCGGTTTCTCTAGGATTTCCACCATTGATGCTACGTGGGGTTTGTAACATAATAAAATCATTTTCTAGTACTCCATTACATGTACGAAGGAAATATTCATTGTTCCTACTGCGACTAGCATGCTTTTTTCCGGACATATAATATGCTCTCTTTGACGAAGGACCCTCCTAAATATGACATGTGCATATTTATCAACACTCTTATATGAGAAACGATGATGTTTCTTTCCACTATGCAAGAAGAAATGGGATGGATCATTAGGATCAACAATGGCATGGATTCTACTACCCATACCTTTCACCAGATCTACTACCAACCAATCTTCAAAGTGAATCGTAAGACTTCTTGAGCACCTTGCATCGAGCTTGTACATATTACATTCACCAGCTGTTGACATAGGACTACCACCAAAATAGCAGAATTTTCTCAACTTTTCATAATAGGATTATAATATCCACATCAAAGAAGGATTGTATTTTCACCATGAACATAGGTACTTAGCAATTCTCGACTTTCCATAGAACTCTAGCTCTTAGGTACTTTACCATTTCATTTTCTTCCTGAATCTCATAGACCAGGATATGACATTCGAGGTTTTTGCAAATATCATTAGCATTATCTGGTGTGATAAAGGTAGGAGGGAGATCAATAAATTGGAGCCACATAGTGGAAATAGAAAAATAAACACCTTCAATACTTTGTGGATTCTTATGGATACTAATTCAGATTATATGGTTCTTAAACATTTTTCACTATCTAGACTAGTCATAGCCTCTTTATAGCGGTTTAGGATCATCACTTGATATGGTTATCATCTATATGATTTTCCTCATCAAAGTTTCTATATTATTACAATTGATTTTAGTGTATGATAATATCTATGTAACCTTTAGGAGGCTTGTGTGCGATAAATTCTTCTATCTCTTGATTTTTGTTAACTTCCTTGAGGTTCATTAATCATCCCTAATACCTCAACGTTTGAGACTTGAATCGTAATTGAAACTATTAAATCATCCAGGAAAGAAAGATGGACAGGCATCTAGTGCTCTTTAGCTTGTATAAATAATTCTGAAATTTTTATTTCATTATGATCTATATGTAGATTATGAATTTCTTCACTATGGAATTGCGATCTGGAAAGGTTGTAAGCCTTACCAAAAACTCATTATGTTTAGAATTGTGTAGAAATATGATCATGTCATTTTTCTTTCGGTATCCAACAAATATATATCTGAAATATCTCTAGTCAAGCTTAAAAATGAGAAGTCGTTTAGCATAAATCAAACATTATCAAAATACTATATTTTGAGGTCTGATTTATATCATCTCCGTACCCCATATGGATTTTATCGACTGATTGGTGGGACCTAACACTTCCAACAAGTATACTCGAAAACCAGTGAATCTTATCATGAATTGCACTATATCCAATAAAAGACAAATTCTCTTTCCGGACACACCATTAAACCTTGGTAATTTAGGAGATGCTCACTGAGACGAAATCTAATTTTTTCATAGATAATCTATTGTTAACATTTTCACCTTTAAAGGTTAATATTATACTACCTTCATAATCTTATAGACTTTTTTTCAACTTCACTGAATAGTAGTTTGAACATTTCAAATAATTCATATTGGTATTTCATTTGGCAAATACAAATATATATATATATATTATATTTAATGAAAGAAATAAAGTTTACTTAAATTTAGGATTAACCACATATATCAAACTGCAGTTGACATAAGAACTCATATTACTATATCCATTTTCATAAAAATGAGATTTAATCAAATTTCATTGAGATAATTCTCACAAGTTTCATATGATTCAAAATCATATTCTTCAAGAAAATCTACATTGTGAAACTAGAATAGTATTTTCTATTATTGTATGACATAGTCTACAACTCCAAATATTAGGTTTGATTAGTATGATTATCTATTTTTATTTATGACCAGAAACAATGATATCACCTTTACGTAGTTACTTTAGGCAACTATGATCACCATATTGTAAGTGTTGCGAAAAAATTATCACCGTAAAGAAAAAAAATTTAGAAAAAGAAATAAACCAAAAATTTCAATTAACGAATAAACTCACTATTACACGGAAATTTCAAGACCAACGAGAATTACAAAGCTATGCTATTACACGGAAAAAAAAAGCCAAACTTACACGGTAAAGGAATAAAATTCCGGTGTTAAAAAGATATTCCGGCGTAGTACCGGTATCTCTTAACAGAAATAAAAAAGAGAAAAACGTAGAGAGCTTTTTTATGCGTAAGGCTTTGTAATTCGTGGAGAATACAAGTGAGGAGTGAGGCCTTTATATAGTGGTGAGGAGCTGAAGACCCAAGCCAAAACGTCCCCATTAAATCCCATGATTCCCTCCCGGAGTTGATTTAATTGGGTTGACTGTTTCGATTTGTGTAACCCCCACGTTTTGAAATCTTGTAACATCTTTGACTTTTGGTATTCCCACGTGTAACAGCTGCTGATTATTCTTTTCTTTTACCGCGTGCGTGATTGTAGGAAGTTTGTCTTCTACGTTTTCGTTTGAGTTGTCCATCACCATTATAAGAGCTGGTAGAAAAATACAATTCATTTTTCATTTTTTGACTCCCCAAACTCCCCACGACCCACGTCCCACGCCTCACGCCGTCGCCTGTGCCGGGCCGGGCCGGGCGGGTGGGTGGTGGTGGTGGTGGTGCGCGCATGTGGGCTTGATCATTGCCTTGCCATGTGCATGGGTATTGGATCTTTGAGCTTTGTTAATACCACAAGTTATAAAAGTAGTCAAACTTTTCCACCACCCACCGATGTGGGAAACTCTTCTTATTCATTCAAATGGTTCCAACAATCCCCCACACATTTGAATGTCAAGAGGAGAAGGTGATCAGGTTTCCATGACTTTCAGCGTTTGGGTGAATTATACTTAATTGCCAATATCTTTCGATTTGAATTGTCACGTAGTGAAGTGAGGCAACTACTGAAGTCCGTTTAAGTGAACATGCTCTTGAACTTTAACGGTATTCGATCGAGGCCCTCACAACACATACTCTACCCTGCTGAAAGTTATGGTCTCCTCGAACCTCACCTTTCAGTTTTAGTTCATCAAGTCCTTCTCTAAGAACCACCCTTGCGGGGTATGAACTTTGTGAGTACCTTTATTTACATCTGTTCAAGGACGTCTCCTTAACATTTTGTTTTATAATGGTTTTGGGTTTTTCTACTACCCTTTAATTCATCAAGTCCTTCTCGATAGGACCACCATAGAGGCTATGAATTCTGATTCATCAAGTCCTTCTCAAAAGGACCACCACAAGTGGTTATGAATCCATATTACTTTATTTTTATGCCATAGGGATGAGTAGAGATCATCTTGACTCAAGAGTCACATGTTCCCCATTGATGGGTCTCAACCCCATCCCCCTCGACGTTTCCAGGACTACTCTCCTGGGTAGGCCTTTGGTAAATGGATCAGCGAGATTTTCCTCTGATCGTACATACTCTAAGTCTATCACACCATTCTTCAGTAACTGTTTTACTGAGCCATGTCTGATGCGTATATGTCTCTTCTTTCCATTGTAGGCACTTTGATGAGCGACTGCAATGGCTGCTTGTGAATCACAATGGATACACACAGATGTGGCCTTACCTTCCCAAAGGGGCACATCTGATAAGAGACTTCTCAACCACTCAGCTTCTTGTCCAGCCATTTCTAGTGCTATAAACTCAGACTCCATGGTGGAGCGTGCTATACAAGTCTGATTAGAGGACTTCCACGATATAGCACCTCCTCCTAAGGAGAAAACATAACCACGGGTGGAGTTAAATTCGTCATTGTCAGAGATCCAGTTTGCATCACAAAAACCCTCAAGAACCGCAGGGAATGAGCTGTAATGCAGGCCTATATCCATAGTACCTCGCAGGTACTTTAGAAGACGACGAAGTGCAACCCAGTGGTCATTACTCGGGTTAAGAGTATAGCGACTAAGTCTACTAACAGCGTAGGCAATATCGGGTCGAGTGTAGTTCATTAAGAACATCACACTACCTATGATTTTTGCATATTCATTTTGGGATACAGCATCCCCAGAATTCTTAGACAAATGAATACTAGAATCATAAGGAGTATTTACAAGTGTCACCTCAAAGGAGTCGAATTTCTTTAACATCTTTTCTACGTAATGAGACTGATTCAGGGAAATACCATTACTGCTCCTAATGATTTTTACCCCAAGAATTACATCTGCTTCTCCCATGTCTTTCATGTCAAACTTAGAAGACAAGAAGCGTTTGGTCTCATTTATGGTATGAAGGGAAGTGCCGAAGATGAGCATGTCATCTACATACAGACAGATGATGGTACACTCTGATCCTATTACTTTGGAGTAAACACACGAGTCAGAAGTGTTGACCACAAACCCATTTGAGATTAGGGTACTATCGAGTTTTTCATACCATTTTTTGGGTGCCTGTTTTAAGCCATACAAAGACTTCTTTAGCTTGCACACTTTATCCCAATGACCAGGAACCACACACCCTTCAGGCTGGGTCATATAGATCTCTTCATCTAGGTCCCCATTCAGAAACGCAGTCTTAACATCCATCTGGTGTATGACAAGTTTGTGAATGACCGCAAGAGCGATGAGGGTCCTAATGGTGGCGATTTTGGTCAAAGGGGAATAAGTGTCGAAGTAATCAAGGCCTTTCTTTTGGGTGAAACCCTTAATCACAAGCCTAGCTTTGAATTTTTCTATTGAGCCATCAGGCCTCAACTTCTTCTTAAAAATCCATTTGCTATTGATGGGGTTGCTGCCTTTAGGTAAGTCAGTCAATTCCCACGTATGATTACTTTTAATAGACTCAAGTTCGCTATTAATAGCTTCTTTCCAAAAACTAGCATCTATCGATCTCAAGGCATCGGCATAAGTTTTTGGGTCTTCCTCCATGAGGAGACAGGTAACAACCTGTTCACTTATCAGGTCAATGTGAAAGCCTTCGGTTAAGAAGGCTGTGATAAAATCAGGTCCGAAGCTGGACTCGGTCCTACGCCTCTTACTCCTCCTAAGTTCTTCCTCAGGAATACTACTAGGTGCATAAGAGGTAGAGGGGCCAGGGGCACTATCACATAAAGGAACATTAACGTCATCAGATAAGTTACTAGAAGGCAAAGAAGCATCAACAGTATTCACAGTTTTCAAAGGGAAAATGTTTTCAAAGAATTCAGCATCTCTAGATTCAAAAACGGGGTTATCATCTAATGATAGGAATCTATAGGCTGCACTATTCTGAGCATACCCTATGAATACAGAGTCTATTGTTTTGGGTCCAACAGTGACTATTTTAAAATCGGGTAGTTTGACTTTGGCCAGACACCCCCACACTTTTAAAAATTTCAGGTTAGGTGGAAAGCCTTTCCACATCTCATAGGGGGTCTTATCTAGGGATTTATAAAGTACCCTATTAAGGACATAACAGGCTGACAGAACAGCTTCCCCCCACATGTTGGTTGGTAAACCTGAACTTATTAACATAGCATTCATAGTCTCTTTGAGGGATCTATTTTTTCTCTCGGCTATGCCATTTTGTTGGGGTGTATAGGGGGCAATAAGTTCGTGGATTATCCCATTAGTTTCACAAAACTCTTTAAGTGAATTAGAACTATATTCGCCTCCTCTATCTGACCTAAATCTTTTAATTTTACAGTCTAGTTGATTTTCTACTTCAGCTTTGTATTTTAAAAACGCGTTTTCCGCCTCGTCTTTAGTTTTAAGGAGATATACTTTAGTGAACCTAGAGTAGTCATCTACAAAGGTTATGTAGTAAAATTTTCCTCCTCTACTAGCGGAGTTCTTAAAATCAGCTAAGTCAGAATGCACTAATTCTAGCAGTTTAGTCTTTCTCGTGGTCACATGCTTAAAGGGTTTCTTAGCAAGTTTGGACTCTACACATATTTGACATTTGGAAAAGTCATCTATTTTATTGAGGGGTATTAGTCCAAGTTCTTTAAGCCTTTTAATAGACGAGATATTAAGGTGACCTAGTCTAGCATGCCAAGTGTCAAGAGATTCAACGACATAAGCAAAATCAGAGGCATTTTCATTCATTGGTACAGTATTTAAAACAAATAAGCCACTATTCATGTACCCTTTCCCCACAAACTCATCATTTTTGGTAATAACCATTTTCCCCCCTTCAAATACAAGTTTAAGGCCTACTTTATTAAGATGAGCTCCGGAAACTAGGTTCCTACGGAGACAGGGGACGAAGAGAACATCATTTAGCTCTAAGATTTTACCAGAAGTGAGTTTGAGAGAAACCTGTCCTTTACCGAAGACCATGGCAGTTGAGAAGTCACCCATGTAGACAAATTCACCATTTGTTGCCTCTTCGAATTTCTTGAACATGGATCTCGTTGAGCAGAAGTGACGAGAAGCTCCAGTGTCAAGAATCCACTCGGTTTTGTTCTCAATTAAGTTTACCTCAACCATCACTACGGCGATAACCTCTTCGGCCTCGATCAGATTTGCGGCAGGTTTGGGACCTTGATCAGCTCTAAGTTTGCACTCGAAAGCCTTGTGTCCTTCCTTCCCACAACAGTAACAGGCTCCTTTGGGTTTCTGAATCTTACCAGAGGTTTTGAACCCACCACCTTTGGAGTTGCCGCGGTTCTTGTTGCCTCCAGATTTGGATTTGTTGTGGCCTTGTTGTTTACCCTTCCCTTTGAACCTGTCTTTGTTACCTTGTCCAGAACTTTCAACAAGATTAGCTTTGGAGGATTGAGAAGGGAAAGGAATAGACCTGTCTTTGAGTCGATTTGCCTCCTCGACTTGTATCTGGCTAATCAACTCTTGTAGTGTCATTTCCTTCTTCTTGTGCTTTAGGTGATTTCGGTATTCGCTCCAAGAAGGTGGGAACTTCTCTAACAGGATATTGGCTTGGAACACCTCACACATTTTCATACCTTCAGCAATCACATCCGCGCAAAGGTTTTCATAGATATGAAGTTGTTCAGTCATGGATTTCTGATCGGTGAGATGGAAGTTGTACCATGTCCCAGTGACATATTTTTTCTTACCAGAATCCTCGGCCCCATATTTTTTCTCAAGTGTCTCCCATATGATCTTTGCCGATTTTTCTTTGGCAAGAAGATCAAAGATGAGGTTTGACACGTTGTTCAACATCCACCCTCGAGCCATGGTGTTAGCTCGCCTAAACTTGGCTTCCAGAGCAAGATGCCTAGTCTGTTCTTCTTCAGTGGGAACCCCATTGTCCACTAAAAGTGGAGGATCATCGTATAAAACGAAGTCCAGTTCGTACTGTTCAAGACAGATAAGGATCTTTTGTGTCCAACGCTTGTAGTTGGAACCATTAAGAGGCTCCAACTTATTCACGTCGGGAAAGGCCTTTGCATTCAATGATGAAGCAACTGCCGATATTGGAAAAGCCACAAAAGTAAAACGGTGATAAAAGAAAACTACGAAATATCTTTTTAAATTGTTGCGAAAAAATTATCACCGTAAAGAAAAAAATTTTAGAAAAAGAAATAAACCAAAAATTTCAATTAACGAATAAACTCACTATTACACGGAAATTTCAAGACCAACGAGAATTACAAAGCTATGCTATTACACGGAAAATTAAAAGCCAAACTTACACGGTAAAGGAATAAAATTCCGGTGTTAAAAAGATATTCCGGCGTAGTACCGGTATCTCTTAACATAAATAAAAAAGAGAAAAACGTAGAGAGCTTTTTTATGCGTAAGGCTTTGTTGCTGCTTTGCTTTGTAATTCGTGGAGAATACAAGTGGGGAGTGAGGCCTTTATATAGTGGTGAGGAGCTGAAGACCCAAGCCAAAACGTCCCCATTAAATCCCATGATTCCCTCCCGGAATTGATTTAATTGGGTTGACTGTTTTGATTTGTGTAACCCCCACGTTTTGAAATCTTGTAACATCTTTGACTTTTGATATTCCCACGTGTAACAGCTGCTGATTATTCTTTTCTTTTACCGCGTGCGTGATTGTAGGAAGTTTGTCTTCTACGTTTTCATTTGAGTTGTCCATCACCATTATAAGAGCTGGTAGAAAAATAAAATTCATTTTTCATTTTTTGACTCCCCAAAATCCTCAAAATCCCCAAACTCCCCACGACCCACGTCCCACGCCTCACGCCTTCGCCGGTGCCGGTGCCGGGCCGGGCGGGTGGGTGGTGGTGGTGGTGGTGCGCGCATGTGGGCTTGATTATTGCCTTGCCATGTGCATGGGTATTGGATCTTTGAGCTTTGTTAATACCACAAGTTATAAAAGTAGTCAAACTTTTCCACCACCCACCGATGTGGGATACTCTTCTTATTCATTCAAATGGTTCCAACAGTAAGTATTCAATGGGGTGTAATTCCTCACTATGAAAGACTCTATTTGTCATTTTATACTACATTAATAAACCATAACCATCTTATGATCAAATGACTATTTTGTTTGAAATAAGTTTACAAACAAAAGTACACTTTTTCTTATAATGTGTTTTTCCCCATTGGCATCTCAGGAGAATTAATTATTACAATTGTGGCTGCAACAATTACTACGAAAACAAAATTGTAATTTAACTTCTCCTATTCTTATTCCACTATTTATCTTAAGAGTAAGCAACATATTGCACATATATACACTACTGTTGATAATTAATACCCTTTTTGTGCAATAAATAGAATTTAAAGACATTACACCAATAAAATTTAGTAATGCCTTTACCTTGTTTCTTGTAATTAGATAAACCGTATCTTGTGGTTGTACTAAGTTACTTATACATTTTTGGAGATATTTAAGGATTCATGATAATATCATGCTTACGATGTCTTTGTAGTTCAGAATTCATGGATACGAATAAACTTAGAACAAATACTAAGTTCATATTACTCTAGATGTGCATCATATGAATTATATTCATCCTCAAGAGATACTATAGTCAAGAGATTATTGATCCTATCAATGAGTTTCATGTGCATAAGAAAGAATCTCAAGTTAAAGACACAATACATGAGATTGTACCAACAAACTTATTTAATTCGAGAAGTGATTTAACAGAAATATCAAGAAATCTAATAGTATGAAGGAACGAGGAATAACGCTATTTGAACACTATTATATATCTAACAAAGATACTGATTTTACCTAAGAGATATATAATAAGAAACGGAAAAACATGAATAGTCGTTTCTCACGCATAAATAAATTGAAAATGAAAAACTTTAAAAAATGAATGATCCCCCTAGTAATCAAGTCGTTTCTCACGCATAATTAAAGTGTGGTACATTAGCTATTTTTTCAAATAAATAAGAGACTTGAAACTATCTAGCCGCTAGTAATCTATTTGTCTCTAATTTGTTTTGTTGAGTTAATCAATCCTATAATAGAATATTATCAATCTCACATCCTCTGGTAGTCCAGACTAAAAACGTGAAATCAATGATTAATACCTATAATAGAAAATATATATTTTTATTATTTAGTTGGTATTTTCCACACTCCAATTAAAAAAACACTTGATCCTTTTAATAAAACACCATAAGACTATATGACTTATATAAGATATTAACCCTTAAAAAAATTCCCTTGGTTTTTTTTCAATGAGTGTGTAAATATATTATTTTAGTATAAAATTAGTAGACAAACGTGTGTTAGGTAAACTAACAAAATTTATAATAATTAGAAATTTATAGTGAGAAAAAGAATTGGAATCTTTGAATGTGCTAATGTCGGGCCCTTTTAAGCATTTTCTTTTAAATTTCTTTTTTTTACCAAGTCCTTTTGAGGATGTTAATGGTAACTTCAATCACGTGGCAAACTCTTGTTATCATAGCACTAGATCTACAAGCTTAATAATATTTTGGTCGGACCTTCTTTTGAAATGCTAGTCCAGCCACTATTTTAGCTAGTTTTGATGAAATGATTATATATACAAGTAATAAGATATTAGTTATGTTTATATCTATATTTATTATAAATTACAGTAATTTACTTTATTTTACTATAATATAATTATTGTATATCTACATCTATATGAAAGAAGAGAAACATAATAAAAGAATTAAAAAAGAAGACCGAAGAGAGAAGATGAAAATTTTATTAATCATTTGAATATATTTTCTTCAAATAACTATTACAATATATATGTCCTCTAGCAGAAATCACCATTTCCTAACTTGCGATCTCCTAGAACTATTCCAAAGTCATTACATTGTCATAACCCATTTCAAGAACCTTGCCCTCAACGTTTTTTTTCCATTGAAAAGTCATTTGTTACACTAAAATTTGATCATATAAAAGAATCAAAGTGTGGAAAAATGGTTGTGTGAATAATTAATCCCCTTGTTTGAAGCACCAAATTTTGATGATTTGAAGCACTATATGATGTCATCCGGATTCCATAATAATATTGTAGTCAAAATTCCTTTTTCTGGGTTTCTCTAGGATTTCCACAATGGATGCTACGTGGGATTCGTAACATGATAAAATCATTTTCTAGTACTCCATTACGTGTACGAAAGAAATATTTCTTGTTTCTACTACTACTAGCATGCTTTTTTCTGGACACAAAATCTGCTCTCTTTGACAAAAGACCCTCCCAATATGACATGTGCGGATTTTATCAACAATCTTATTTGAGAAACAATGATGTTTCTAACCACTATCCAAGAGGAAATAGGTTGGGTCATTAGGATCAACAATGAAATGGATTCTACTTCCCATACCTTTCACCAAATCTACTACCAACCAATCTCCAAAGTGAAATTTCATAGGACCTCTTGAGACCCTTGCATCGAGCTTGTACATTTTACATTCACCGGCTATATGACATGGGACTACCACCAGAACAGTAGAATTTACTTTACTTTTCATAATAGGATTATAATATCCACATCAAGTAGGGATGGTCTTTCCACCATGAACATATGTACTAAGAAAATCTTAACCTTCCATAGGAATCTAGCTCTTAGGTACTTTACCATTTCATTTTCTTCCCGAATCTCATAGTATATGATATGACATTAAAGGTTTTTTCAAATATCCTTAGCATTATCTGGTGTGATATAGGTAGGAGGGAGATCCATCAATTGGAGCCACATGGTGGACATCAAAATATCAATTTCTTCTATACTTTGTGGATTCTTATGGATACTAATTCATATTCTATAGTTAACCATTTGTTATTATCTAGACTAGTAAATAGAAGTTAAAGAAAATACAAAAATAACTTCCATTAATGTCTTTACCTTGTTTCATGGATTAGATAAACGGTACCTTATGGTTATACTAAGTTACTTATACAATTTTTGGAGATATTTAAGGATTCTTGATAACATCATGCTACGATGTCTTTGTAGTTCAAAATTCATGTATACTAATATACTTAGTACCAATTCGTCTTACTCTAGACGTGCATCATATGCTTTCTATTCATCCTAAAGAGATACCATAGTCTAGAGGTTATTGATCCTATCAATGAGTTTCATGTGCATAAGAAAAAATTTCATTTTGCAGACACAATACATGAAATTGAACCGACCAACTTGTTTTATTCGAGAAGTGATTTAACAGAAATATCAATAAATCTAATAGTATGAAGGAACAAGGAATGACGCACTTAGAACACTATTATAGATCTAACAAAGATATGGACTTTTCCTAAGAGATATATAAAAAGAAACTGTAAAACATGAATAATCCCCATGGTAGTTGGGTTGTTTCTCATTCATAAATAAAGTGAAAATGAAAAACTTTAAAAAATAAATAACCCCCTAGTAATGAAGTCGTTTCTCACGCATAATTAAAGTGTGTTAGATTACCTATTTTATCAAATAAAATAAGAGACTTAAAACTATATATCCCCTAATAATCTAGTCTTTTCTAATTAGTTTTGTTGAGTTCATCCATCCTATAATAGAATATTATCAATCTCACATCCTCTGGTAGTCTAGACTTTAAACGTGAAATCAATGATTTATAGCTAATATCAAACAATATAGATTTTTTAAATTTGTACTTGAACTACAAGTCCACCTATTAGTCAGATCAAAACATGTAAACTTAACAAATTAGAAACTCTACTTGCGATGGCAAATCTCACGAATCATTTTATGTATCGTCTTAATAAACTCAGTAATTCTTATTTTTCAAGTGGGAATAACTGTAATATTCAAAATCTTAATGTTGGATTATTTAAATCCTATAGAATTTATACTAGTATTCTTGCAAATAAAAATAATAATACAACAATTATCAAATATATGAAAATAAATAAATATTTTATTTTATATTCATCAAACGTTTTAATGATCTAAATCTTGATGGTAACTGTTACATTCATATGAAATAGTGTGCATATGATCAGTAAAGCTTATCATCAAATACCATTCAATTTCTAATTTTTTCAATATCAATCAAAATAAAAGAACCAATGAAGCAGCTCCTGAACGTGATCATATCACTTTGTTTTTAAAATTACTACTATTCTTTTAATAAGAATAAAAGTGTGATATGTGTCTTACAACATGAATCATATATACGCATATATATTTTAAACACATTCGTCAAATAAAAAAAAGTTTTTTTTTCAATAGCTGCCGCACCAAAAAAGTAACAAAGAAACATTTCTCATTTTTTTATTTTTAATAGTTGCGCCCAACCAGAAAAAAAGAACATTTTTTTGCGCGATACAGTATCGTAGTATCGTATAACTCTTTTGCCTACGAATAACTCTTTTGTCTATGACAAACTACTGTATTTTTCAAATTATTACTCACTTACAATGAATCAATAACAGTAAATAACTTTTTTTAACCTTCTTTCGAACAAAAACCAACAAAAAAATCTAATTCCTTTTTTTATGATAATGTATAGAATTATGAATATAGAAATTTACAATATCCACCTCATATGAAATCCAATAATAAAATGAAATAATTTATTGAACAAACCCACAAACAATATTCATACATTGTCATATAATATTCTTGTTTTAAATCATAAATTGCAAAACCATGGCTCTGATACTACTTGAAGGATAAAAATTACGATTGTATCAATATATAAGAAGCGAAAACAATTAATTAAAATCCTAAAGCCAATCTACTGCTATAAAAAACATAATATTATTTGGTATGTTTTTGGATGCGGTTGATAATCAGATATATAAACTAGATTCTAAAACTTGAAGCCTCCACTCTTTGCAGTTCTTGATTTCCTTTCAGATCGATGATTCTGACATGGAGACTTGGATACTTTTTGCGTTATATGGCTTTTTGTTTCAATAGAAAAGGTAAAAAGTTTTTGTCGTTGAATATTATACATATAATAACTTTAGAGAGAATGATTAGTCATCAACGTATATTGGAAATTGATTATTCTAATAATCTGGTTTATTATCCACTTGTAAATTGGACTTGTACTTTTTACATTATACATATGATTTGGACTACCCCAACGGGTAGTGATACATTTTTCATTATTGGAGGTATGTGGTTCGCTCCACAAACCTGCCAATTACTAATCGAGAACGTGAACTAAACTCTTTCTATCTTTACACCCCGATCATCCTTTGACAAGGATTTGATACAATCGGTATAATCTTATTACATCAAGCTCAAACTCTTTATCTAGATTTGATAGTTGTATCTTCCTTAGGAGCATATATACTAAGCTATGTCCGATATCCTTACGGCTAGCATTATGACACGCTAGTAGTCTAGTATCTAAACACAACAAACACATAGACAACTATAGTGATGATCTCAGGTCAAATAATTATACACAACAAATAGTTTGTAGAGATTAACCCTGTTCAAGGTAATGAACTATTAGGAATCTCAAATTTTATTTGCTTCGATAATCACATTTCTAGGTGCATTATCTATGCATCTAACTCAGTAAACGAGAAATACAAATATTTATCCAATAAATACTCGTTAACTACATATTAATCTTACCATATCATCGAGGTCCAAGCTCGATGATCCTACGACTAAGAACAGGTTTAGATTAAATCCTATGAGCTAGATTTTCATTATCATAACACCTCATGATTTATATTTCATAACTTAATCAAAGATATACCTTCTTATTATGTAGATGAATTCATTGATAATAAAACTGTGTCATTGATTCAAGAAAATAATTCCTTTGATCAATATTGTAGCGATAACTATTATCGTGCACAATAAACACTAATGTACAATTCATTACAAGACAATCGAAGCTAGGGGATAATTCCAACAATTATTATTACTAGATAAGGACAGATTACAACGAGAACCTAAGCCTGCTAGAATAAGAACCGAAGCTAAGAACCGAAGCTGAAGTTATAGCGAAGGCCAAACGGGAGATACCTTGAAAGAGGAGCTTGTAGACAAGCCTTTCTCAAGATAAAATTAATTAAAAAATTACACTACACTAACCTATTAAATAACGTAACATATATTTTATCACTGAAACAACAAAATATCATACAAATAACTTAATATTATATAAACAACAATATAAAAAAGATTACTAGTACGATAATTTTAAGAAGTTGACGTGGGCCAACTGAAGATTTTATAAATTCAATGGAAGCATAAAGTGTAAGTAAACAATTTTGTATAGGTTCACATTTTTTTTTTGGAAAACCTTGGGGGAACACCAAAACTATTTTTGTAAAGAATTATTCAAGTGTTGATAACTTCACATCATTAAAAAAGGATAAAATTTCTTTCATTTTGAATGTATTTTTTGTGTGTAGTTAAAAATAGAAAAAATTAGTTAGAACATAACAAGTCTATTATGTGAGTTGATGAAATGTACTATTCGCCACTCTTTGAAAAGTTATGGAATTTTGTATTTGTATCACATAGTAGAAAGTGAAAAAGCAACATATCTATTTATTTATTTATTAAAAAATATATAAATATACTTACAATAAATTTCTTAGCAGTTGACTGAACAACTTGAGAGAAGTAAGATCTTAAAAGTTTGGTGCAAATGCTACTATGATAACTAATAAGGAAGAAAATGGAGAATCATTAATTAGAAACAAAACTCACAAATAATATCAAACAAATATTAACTCTTAAATGCTTTTATTAAGTTAAAAATAAGTTATTTACACACCCAGAATTAAGAAACATTAGATAGCAAACTGAAAAAATCTGGAAAAAAAAATCCTTAAACAAATTACAAACTTCCCAAAATTTTCATCAATAAAGAGACTTGACATATTTAAACTTTGCCTCTACTCAATTTTATTAAATCCGTTTCTACTCCTACTCCTCCTTCAATCTCTTATTATTCCTTCTTTTTCACCTCCATTGCTCACAATAACTAGAGTAGCACCCGAAACAACTACAGTTGAAACAAGGTGCATGATACCTGCATTCAAATACTATTCGCAAATTCAGTAACTAAAAAATTGTTCTTGTGGATAATTAGGAAAATTGGTAGAAAATTTGTGAACCTTTGGAGGAATACATTAGTTTATTAGAACGAGTATTCACATTATCGAGAAAGAATGTCAAAGGGATATCCACTGACCTTTCATAATATAATACATAAAACTTCTATTGTGAAATACTAAACAAAATATATATGGTAAGGGAGGTTTATATAGCAATGTGATTTAATATTAATATATCTTAATTGAAAGAAACACCTAAGATTGATCTAGTTTAATCATTCATGTCTTAAATATTTTTCTTAATCATGGGATATATAATCATAAATATATTGATAAATTAACTACCTACATCCACTAGTAATCCAATAACGTCACATGTAAATTGAATGTAAGTTACTTGATTAGTAATTAACTATTTAAATTATGCAAAATGATAATTTTATTGATATAAGAAGACACAAGTAACTAAATTTGAAAAAGATATGGATATCCAAACAATTAAATAGACCTTTATTACACAAAAGGTTTATAAAAAGAAGATGATTTTAACTTTCCTATTTGTAAAACAGCATTCTTTCTAAGAAATACATATTTGACTATTACTTTTAAAGATTATTTTACATAAAAGATATAAAGGGTCCGTTTAATTAGATTTTGTATAAGATTCCACAAAGAAAAAAAATACTATTTTACATGGTCAATCAATGACAAATCCTAAACTTAAGACATATAAAAATATGACTTAAAAATGTTAAATAAAAAAAATAAATAGAAGAGATAAAACTTACCTCTACATAGGAGGTTAATCTTTGTTGAAATGACATGGTCAACAATCTTTCTCTATAAATGTAACATAAAAAAATTAATTATATATTAAATTTTGATTACGAATTTATTGCAATTATGAAAAAGCTAATGCAGCTTTAATTAATTAGAAAAAAATCAATGAATTTTTTAAAAAATAGTCAACAAATCATAATTATGTATAGATAAATAATTTTTAAATGTAATATCTTTATTTCTCTATCCCTAATATGTACCTAGAATAATATTATAAATCAAATTGTATTTCTTCTTACATAAAATTAATTAATATTTTAAAATAAATAGATAAAAGATATATATTTATATAAAAAACGTATGAAAACAGATTACCTTTGGAAATAAAAAAAATGATTGTATAAAAAGATCATATCAGAACAGATTACCTTTACTAGAATGTTAACCGCCAATTGCTTTGGTTTTTATTTGGTTTTATTTTTTTACTCTATCCATCAAAGATCTAATGATCGATAATGATGTGGATATAGTCCCATCAAATATCTAATGATCGATAATGATATGGATATAGTCCCATCAAAGATCTAATGATCGATAATGATGTGGATATAGTCCCATCAAAGATTTATGGTTATTAGTTTTAAAAATATTATAATAGATGCAGATCTTTTCTTTACTAGAGAAACTCATGTAATAAGGTTGAAACAAATGACGATCCATTATAGTTTTTTACAAAAGAATATGTATTTTTTTCGCCTGAAAAATAAAGTTATATGGATTGGGTACATATTTGTGTACATAATATATAGATCCACTACATACACTTACAGATCTATACCCATATAGATCCATACATCCTAAATAGACCAAAATACAATAAAAATAATAGATTTTATGACTCCTTACCATAAAAATAAATTTTTTGAACCTGCAAACTTTGAACTCCACCATACATGTCTTTCTTATTTTGTATTATATACTATAAAATGTGCTTTATAAAATATGATGACAATAAAGAGAGAGAATATAAAGATAGAGAAGAAAGAAAAAGTAAGAGAGAAGAATAAATAGATGGAAGAAACAAAAAGAAAGAGAATAAGAACACATGTATATATATACTTAGAGATAGAAAAGAGTCTGTGGAAATAAATAAAATGAGAATGCAATTATATTAAAAAAGGTAAGTCTTTCATTCAATATTGGATAGGACCAGTGGATATAATAACAAGGGGTAAGACTTCCATCCAATATTGGATGGTCCAACATTCATATCGAAGCCATTGATTCTTTTAACAAAACACATGTCACTAGATTAATATGTTAGTTACTTTTGAAAGTTTAAAACATGGGGTATGTGTATTAATATAATTGGTGTAGGATCATCCAATATTGGATGGAAGAATTTTCCTAATAAAAAGACATTTCTATAGATTTGTTTATGGATTTCTATAAATATAGGCCATGTGTCATAATATAATATTAGTCCATCCAATATTGGATTGAACATTTTCCTATTAAAAAAGGAGGTTTAGTTGGTATTTTCCACACTCTAATTTAAAAAACACGTGATCTTTCTAATATAACACCACAAGAGTATATGACTTATATATGATATATACCCTTATAAAATTTTCCTTGGTTCATTTTTATAATTAGTGTGTAAATATATTATATTAGTAGACAAATGTATGTTAGGTAACTAACAAAATTTATAATAATTAGGCTATTTAGTGAGAAAAAATTAGAAACTTTGAATATGTGTTTTCTAATTTCGGGACCTTTTAAAAAAAATTCTTTTCAATTTATTTTATTTACCAAGTCCTTTTGGGGATGGTAATGTTTACTTCAATCACGGAGCAACCTCTTGTTATCGTATCACTAGATCTACAACCTTAATATATTTTGGTCAAACCTTCTTTAAAAATGCTGGATTTTAGCTAGTTTTGATGAAATAATTTATATAAAATTAATAATATATTATTATGTTTATAATAATATTAATATTAATATTAATTATAAATCATAATAATTAAACTTATTTTGCTGTAATATTATAATTGTATATCTACATGTCTATAACTGAATGAAAGAAGAGATACAAAATAAAAGAATAAAAAGAAGAAGACCGAAAAGAGAAGATGAAAACTTCATTTATCATTTGAATATATTTTCTTCAAATAACTATTACAATATATATTTCCTTTAACGGTAATAAACCGTTCTACTATTTTAATTTCAAATAACAAGCACCATTATATTCCCACCTAAATCACGATTTTTTAAAACTATTCCAAAGTCATTACATTGTCATACCCTATTTCAAGAACCTAGCCTCAAGGTTTGACTTAGTAAAATCTTTTGGACGATTTTTTTTCCATTGAAAAGTCATTTGTTGCACTAAAATTTGATCATATAAAAGAATAAAATGTGAAAATATTGGCGTGTGAATAAGTAACCCACTTATTTGAAGCACCAAATATTGATTGATTTGAAGCACTAAGATGATGTCATCCGGATGCAATAATAATATTGAAGTCAATATTCCTCTTTCTCGGTTTCTCTAGGATTTCCACCATTGATGCTAGGTGGGGTTTGTAACATAATAAAATCATTTTCTAGTACTCCATTACATGTACGAAGGAAATATTCATTGCTCTTACTGCTACTAGCATGCTTTTTTCCGGACATATAATATGCTCTCTTTGACGAAGGACCCTCCTAAATATGACATGTGCATAATTTATCAACACTCTTATATGAAAACAATGATGTTTCTTTCCACTATCCAAGAAGAAATGGGATGGATATATAGGATCAACAATGGCATGGATTCTACTACCCATACCTTTCACCAGATCTACTACCAATCAATCTTCAAAGTGAATCGTAAGACCTCTTGAGCACCTTGCATCGAGCTTGTAACTATTACATTCACCAGCTGTTGACATAGGACTACCACCAAAATAGCAGAATTTTCTCAACTTTTCATAATAGGATTATAATATCCACATCAAAGAAGGATTGTATTTTAACATGAACATAGTACTTAGCGATTCTCGACTTTCCATAGAACTCTAGCTCTTAGGTACTTTACCATTTCATTTTCTTCCTGAATCTCATAGACTAGGATATGACATTCGAGGTTTTTGAAAATATCATTAGCATTATCTGGTGTGATAAAGGTAGGAGGGAGATCAATAAATTGGAGCCACATAGTGGAAATAGAAAAATAAACATCTTCCATACTTTGTGGATTCTTATGGATACTAATTCAGATTGTATGGTTCTTAAACATTTGTCACAATCTAGACTAGTCATAGCCTCTTTATAGCGGTTTAGGATCATCACTTCATCAAAATTTCTCTATTATTACAATTGATTTTAGTGTATGATAATATCTATGTAACCTTTAGGAGGCTTGTGTGCGATAAATTCTTCTATCTCTTGATTTTTGTTAACTTCCTTGACGTTCATTAATCATCCCTAATACCTCAACGTTTGAGACTTGAATCTTAATTGAAACTATTAAATCATCCAGGAAAGAAAGATGGACACGCATCTAGTGCTCTTTAGCTTGTATAAATAATTCTGAAATTTTTATTTCATTATGATCTATTTATACATTATGAATTTCTTCACTATGGAATTGCGATCTGGAAAGGTTGTAAGCCTTACAAAAAACTCATTATGTTTAGAATTGTGTAGAAATATGATCATGTCATTTTTCTTTCGGTATCCAACAAATATATATTTGAAATATCTCTAGTCAAGCTTAAAAATGAGAAGTCGTTTAGCATAAATCAAATATTATCAAAATACTATATTTTGAGGTTTGATTTATATCATCTCCGTACCCCATATGGATTTTATCAACTGATTGGTGGGACCTAAGACTTCATTAAATATGCAATTGACTTTATTAGATAATCCAACAAGTATACTCGAAAACTAGTGAATCTTATCATGGATTGCACTATATCCAATAAAAGACAAATTCTCTTTCCGGACACATCATTAAACCTTGGTAATTCAGGAGATGCTCACTGAGACGAAATCTAATTTTTCATAGATAATCTGTTGTTAACATTTTCACCTTTAAAGGTTAATATTATACTACCTTCATAATCTTATAGACTTTTTTTCAACTTCACTGAATAGTAGTTTGAACATTTCAAATAATTCATATTGGTATTTCATTTGGCAAATACACATATATATATTATATTTAATGAAAGAAATAAAGTTTACTTAAATTTAGGATTAACCATATACATCAAACTGCAGTTCACATAAGAACTCATATTACTATATCCATTTTCATCAAAATAAGATTTAATCAAATTTCATTGAGATAATTCTCACAAGTTTCAAATGATTCAAAATCATATTCTTCAAGAAAATCTACATTGTGAAACTAGAATAGTATTTTCTATTATTGTATGACATAGTCTATAACTCCAAATATTAGGTTTGATTAGTATGATTATCTATTTTTATTTATGACCATAAACAACGATATAACCTTTACGTAGTTACTTTAGGCAACTATGATCACCATATTGTAAGTATTCAATGGGGTGTAATTCCTCACTATGAAAGACTCTATTTGTCATTTTATACTACATTAATATACCATAACCATCTTATGATCAAATGACTATTTTGTTTGAAATAAGTTTACAAACAAAAGTACACTTTTTCTTATAATGTGTTTTTCCCCATTGGCATCTCAGGAGAATTAATAATTACAATTGTGGCTGCAACAATTGCTACGAAAACAAAATTGTAATTTAACTTCTCCTATTCTTATTCCACTATTTATCTTAAGAGTATGCAACATATTGCACATATATACACTACTGTTGATAATTAATACCCTTTTTGTGCAATAAATAGAATTTAAAGACATTACACCAATAAATTTTAGTAATGCCTTTACCTTGTTTCTTGTAATTAGATAAACCGTATCTTGTGGTTGTACTAAGTTACTTATACATTTTTTGAGATATTTAAGGATTCATGATAATATCATGCTTACGATGTCTTTGTAGTTCAGAATTCATGGATACGAATAAACTTAGTACAAATACTAAGTTCGTATTACTCTAGATGTGCATCATATGCATTATATTCATCCTCAAGAGATACTATAGTCAAGAGATTATTGATCCTATCAATGAGTTTCATGTGCATAAGAAAGAATCTCAAGTTAAAGACACAATACATGAGATTGTACCAACAAACTTATTTTATTCGAGAAGTGATTTAACAGAAATATCAAGAAATCTAATAGTATGAAGGAACGAGGAATAACGCTATTTGAACACTATTATAAATCTAACAAAGATACTGATTTTACCTAAGAGATATATAATAAGAAACGGAAAAACATGAATAGTCGTTTCTCACGCATAAATAAATCGAAAATGAAAAACTTTAAAAAATGAATGATCCCCCTAGTAATCAAGTCGTTTCTCACGCATAATTAAAGTGTGGTACATTAGCTATTTTTTCAAATAAATAAGAGACTCGAAACTATCTAGCCGCTAGTAATCTATTTGTCTCTAATTTGTTTTGTTGAGTTAATCAATCCTATAATAGAATATTATCAATCTCACATCCTCTGGTAGTCCAGACTAAAAACGTGAAATCAGTGATTAATACCTATAATAGAAAATATATATTTTTATTATTTAGTTGGTATTTTCCACACTCCAATTAAAAAAACACTTGATCCTTTTAATAAAACACCATATGACTATATGACTTATATAAGATATTACCCCTTAAAAAAATTCCCTTGGTTTTTTTTCAATGAGTGTGTAAATATATTATTTTAGTAGACAAACGTGTGTTAGGTAAACTAACAAAATTTATAATAATTAGAAATTTATAGTGAGAAAAAGAATTGGAATCTTTGAATGTGCTAATGTCGGGACCTTTTAAGCATTTTCTTTTAAATTTCTTTTTTTACCAAGTCCTTTTGAGGATGTTAATGGTAACTTCAATCACGTGGCAAACTCTTGTTAACATAGCACTAGATCTACAAGCTTAATAATATTTTGGTCGGACCTTCTTTTGAAATGCTAGTCCAGCCACTATTTTAGCTAGATTTGATGAAATGATTATATATACAAGTAATAAGATATTAGTTATGTTTATATCAATATTTATTATAAATTACAGTAATTTACTTTATTTTACTATAATATAATAATTGTATATCTACATCTATATGAAAGAAGAGAAACATAATAAAAGAATAAAAAAAGAAGACCGAAGAGAGAAGAGGAAAAGTTTTATTAATCATTTGAATATATTTTCTTCAAATAACTATTACAATATATATGTCCTCTAGCGGAAATCACCATTTCCTAACTTGCGATCTCCTAGAACTATTCCAAAGTCATTACATTGTCATAACCCATTTCAAGAACCTTGCCCTCAACGTTTTTTTTCCATTGAAAAGTCATTTGTTACACTAAAATTTGATCATATAAAAGAATCAAAGTGTGGAAAAATGGATGTGCGAATAATTAATCCCCTTGTTTGAAGCACCAAATTTTGATGATTTGAAGCACTATATGATGTCATCCGGATTCCATAATAATATTGTAGTCAAAATTCCTTTTTCTGGGTTTCTCTAGGATTCCACCATGGATGCTACGTGGGATTCGTAACATGATAAAATCATTTTCTAGTACTCCATTACGTGTACGAAAGAAATATTTCTTGTTTCTACTACTACTAGCATGCTTTTTTCTGGACACATAATCTGCTCTCTTTGACAAAAGACCCTCCCAATATGACATGTGCGGATTTTATTAACAATCTTATTTGAGAAACAATGATGTTTCTAACCACTATCCAAGAGGAAATAGGTTGGGTCATTAGGATCAACAATGAAATGGATTCTACTTCCCATACCATTCACCAAATCTACTACCAACCAATCTCCAAAGTGAAATTTCATAGGACCTCTTGAGACCCTTGCATCGAGCTTGTACATTTTACATTCACCGGCTATATGACATGGGACTACCACCAGAACAGTAGAATTTACTTTACTTTTCATAATAGGATTATAATATCCACATCAAGTAGGGATGGTCTTTCCACCATGAACATATGTACTAAGAAAATCTCAACCTTCCATAGGAATCTAGCTCTTAGGTACTTTACCATTTCATTTTCTTCCCGAATCTCATAGTATATGATATGACATTAAAGGTTTTTGCAAATATCCTTAGCATTATCTGGTGTGATATAGGTAGGAGGGAGATCCATCAATTGGAGCCACATGGTGGACATCAAAATATCAATTTCTTCTATACTTCGTGGATTCTGATGGATACTAATTCATATTCTATAGTTAACCATTTGTTATTATCTAGACTAGTAAATAGAAGTTAAAGAAAATACAAAAATAACTTCCATTAATGTCTTTACCTTGTTTCATGGATTAGATAAACGGTACCTTATGGTTATACTAAGTTACTTATACATTTTTTGGAGATATTTAAGGATTCTTGATAACATCATGCTACGATGTCTTTGTAGTTCAAAATTCATGTATACGAATATACTTAGTACCAATTCGTCTTACTCTAGACGTGCATCATATGCTTTCTATTCATCCTAAAGAGATACCATAGTCTAGAGGTTATTGATCCTATCAATGAGTTTCATGTGCATAAGAAAAAAATTCATTTTGCAGACACAATACATGAGATTGAACCGACCAACTTGTTTTATTCGAGAAGTGATTTAACAGAAATATCAATAAATCTAATAGTATGAAGGAACAAGGAATGACGCACTTAGAACACTATTATAGATCTAACAAAGATATGGACTTTTCCTAAGAGATATATAAAAAGAAACTGTAAAACATGAATAATCCCCATGGTAGTTGGGTTGTTTCTCATTCATAAATAAAGTGAAAATGAAAAACTTTAAAAAATAAATAACCCCCTAGTAATGAAGTCGTTTCTCACGCATAATTAAAGTGTGTTAGATTACCTATTTTATCAAATAAAATAAGAGACTTAAAACTATATATCCCCTAATAATCTAGTCTTTTCTAATTAGTTTTGTTGAGTTCATCCATCCTATAATAGAATATTATCAATCTCACATCCTCTGGTAGTCTAGACTTTAAACGTGAAATCAATGATTTATATCTAATATCAAACAATATAGATTTTTTAAATTTGTACTTGAACTACAAGTCCACCTATTAGTCAGATCAAAACATGTAAACTTAACAAATTAGAAACTCTACTTGCGATGGCAAATCTCACGAATCATTTTATGTATCGTCTTAATAAACTCAGTAATTCTTATTTTTCAAGTGGGAATAACTGTAATATTCAAAATCTTAATGTTGGATTATTTAAATCCTATAGAATTTATACTAGTATTCTTGCAAATAAAAATAATAATACAACAATTATCAAATATATGAAAATAAATAAATATTTTATTTTATATTCATCAAACGTTTTAATGATCTAAATCTTGATGGTAACTGTTACATTCATATGAAATAGTATGCATATGATCAGTAAAGCTTATCATCAAATACCATTCAATTTCTAATTTTTTCAATATCAATCAAAATAAAAGAACCAATGAAGCAGCTCCTGAACGTGATCATATCACTTTGTTTTTAAAATTACTACTATTCTTTTAATAAGAATAAAAGTGTGATATGTGTCTTACAACATGAATCATATACACGCTGCCGCACCAAAAAAGTAACAAAGAAACATTTCTCATTTTTTTATTTTAAATAGTTGCGCCCAACCAGAAAAAAAGAACATTTTTTTGCGCGATACAGTATCGTAGTATCGTAAAACTCTTTTGCCTACGAATAACTCTTTTGCCTATGACAAACTACTGTATTTTTCAAATTATTACTCACTTACAATGAATCAATAACAGTAAATAACTTTTTTTAACCTTCTTTCGAACAAAAACCAACAAAAAAAATCTAATTCCTTTTTTTTTTATGATAATGTATAGAATTATGAATATAGAAATTTACAATATCCACCTCATATGAAATCCAATAATAAAATGAAATAATTTATTGAACAAACCCTAAAACAATATTCATACATTGTCATATAATATTCTTGTTTTAAATCATAAATTGCAAAACCATGGCTCTGATACTACTTGAAGGATAAAAATTACGATTGTATCAATATATAAGCAGCGAAAACAATTAATTAAAATCCTAAAGCCAATCTACTGCTATAAAAAACATAATATTATTTGGTATGTTTTTGGATCCGGTTGATAATCAGATATATAAACTAGATTCTAAAACTTGAAGCCTCCACTCTTTGCAGTTCTTGATTTCCTTTCAGATCGATGATTCTGACATGGAGACTTGGATAATTTTTGCGTTATATGGCTTTTTGTTTCAATAGAAAAGGTAAAAAGTTTTTGTCGTTGAATATTATACATATAATAACTTTAGAAAGAATGATTAGTCATCAACGTATATTGGAAATTGATTATTCTAATAATCTGGTTCATTATCCACTTGTAAATTGGACTTGTACTTTTTACATTATACATATGATTTGGACTACCCCAACGGGTAGTGATACATTTTTCATTATTGGAGGTATGTGGTTCGCTCCACAAACCTGCCAATTACTAATCGAGCACGTGAACTAAACTCTTTCTATCTTTACAGCCCGATCATCCTTTGACAAGGATTTGATACAATCGGTATAATCTTATTACATTAAGGTCAAACTCTTTATCTAGATTTGATAGTTGTATCTTCCTTAGGAGCATATATACTAAGCTATGTCCGATATCTTTACGGCTAGCATTATGACACACTAGTAGTCTAGTATCTAAACACAACAAACACATAGACAACTATAGTGATGATCTCAGGTCAAATAATTATACACAAAAAATAGTTTGTAGAGATTAACCCAGTTCAAGGTAATGAACTATTAGGAATCTCAAATTTTATTTGGTTCGATAATCACATTTCTAGGTGCATTATCTATGCATCTAACTCAGTAAACAAGAAATACAAATATTTATCCAATAAATACTCGTTAACTACATATTAATCTTACCATATCATCGAGGTCCAAGCTCGATGATCTACGACTAAGAACAGGTTTAGATTAAATCCTATGAGCTAGATTTTCATTATCATAACACCTTATGATTTATATTTCATAACTTAATCAAAGATATACCTTCTTATTATGTAGATGAATTCATTGATAATAAAACTGTGTCATTGATTCAAGAAAATAATTCCTTTGATCAATATTGTAGCGATAACTATTATCGTGCACAATAAACACTAATGTACAATTCATTACAAGACAATCGAAGCTAGGGGATACTTCCAACAATTATTATTACTAGATAAGGCCAGATTACAACGAGAACCTAAGCCTGCTAGAATAAGAACCGAAGCTAAGAACCGAAGCTGAAGTTATAGCGAAGGCCAAACGGGAGATACCTTGAAAGAGGAGCTTGTAGACAAGCCTTTCTCAAGATAAAATTAATTAAAAAATTACACTACACTAACCTATTAAATAAAGAGACTTGACATATTTAAACTTTGCCTCTACTCAATTTTATTAAATCCGTTTCGACTCCTACTCCTCCTTCAATCTCTTATTATTCCTTCTTTTTCACCTCCATTGCTCACAATAACTAGAGTAGCACCCGAAACAACTACAGTTGAAACAAGGTGCATGATACCTGCATTCAAATAATATTCGCAAATTCAGTAACTAAAAAATTGTTCTTGTGGATAATTAGGAAAATTGGTAGAAAATTTGTGAACCTTTGGAGGAATACATTAGTTTATTAGAACAAGTATTCACATTATCGAGAAAGAATGTCAAAGGGATATCCACTGACCTTTCATAAAATAATACATAAAACTTCTATTGTGAAATACTAAACAAAATATATATGGTAAAGGAGGTTTATATAGCAATGTGATTTAATATTAATATATCTTAATTGAAAGAAACACCTAAGATTGATCTAGTTTAATCATTCATGTCTTAAATATTTTTCTTAATTATAGGATATATAATCATAAATATGTTGATAAATTAACTACCTACATCCACTAGTAATCCAATAACGTCACATGTAAATTGAATGTAAGTTACTTAATTAGTAATTAACTATTTAAATTATGCAAAATGATAATTTTATTGATATAAGAAGACACAAGTAACTAAATTTGAAAAAGATATGGATATCCAAACAATTAAATAGACCTTTATTACACAAAAGGTTTATAAAAAGAAGATGATTTTAACTTTCCTATTTGTAAAACAGCATTCTTTCTAAGAAATACATATTTGACTATTACTTTTAAAGATTATTTTACATAAAAGATATAAAGGGTCCATTTAATTAAATTTTGTATAAGATTCCACAAAGAAAAAAATACTATTTTACATGGTCAATTAATGACAAATTCTAAACTTAAGACATATAAAAATGTGACTTATAAATGTTAAATAAAAAAAATAAATAGAATAGATAAAACTTACCTCTGCATAGGATGTTAATCTTTGTTGAAATGACATGGTCAACAATCTTTCTCTATAAATGTAACATAAAAAAAATTAATTATATATTAAATTTTGATTACGAATTTATTGCAATTATGAAAAAGCTAATGAAGCTTTAATTAATTAGAAAAAAATCAATGAATTTTTTAAAAAATAGTCAACAAGTCATAATTATGTATAGATAAATAATTTTTAAATATAATATCTTTATTTCTTTATCCATAATATGTACCTAGAATAATATTATAAATCAAATTGTATTTCTTCTTACATAAAAATTAATTAATTTTTTAGAATAAATAGATAAAAGCTATATATTTATATAAAAAACCTATTAAGACAGATTACCTTTGTAAATTAAAAAAAATGATTGTATGAAAAGATCATATCAGAACAGATTACCTTTACTAGAATGTTAACCGCCAATTGCTTTGGTTTTTATTTGGTTTTATTTTTTTACTCTATCCATCAAAGATATAATGATCGATAATGATGTGGATATAGTCCCATCAAAGATCTAATGATCGATAATGATGTGGATATACTCCCATCAAAGATTTATGGTTATCAGTTTTAAAAATATTATAATAGATGCAGATCTCTTCTTTACTAGAGAAACTCATGTAATAAGGTTGAAACAAATGACGATCCATTATAGTTTTTTACAAAAGAATATGTATTTTTTTGCCTGAAAAATAAAGTTATATGGATTGGGTACATATTTGTGTACATAATATATAGATCCACTACATACACTTACAGATCTATACCCATATAGATCCATACATCCTAAATAGACCAAAATACAATAAAAAATAAGAGATCTTATGACTCCTTACCATAAAAATAAATTTTTTGAACCTTCAAACTTTGAACTCCACCATACATGTATTTCTTATTTTGTATTATATACTATAAAATATGCTTTATAAAATATGAAGACAATAAAGAGAGAGAATATAAAGATAGAGAAGAAAGAAAAAGTAGGAGAGAAGAATAAATAGATGGAAGAAACAAAAAGAAAGAGAATAAGAACACATGTATATATATATACTTAGAGATAGAAAAGAGTCTGTGGAAATAAATAAAATGAGAATGCAATTATATTAAAAAAGGTAAGTCTTTCATTAAATATTGGATAGGACCAGTGGATATAATAAAAAGGGGTAAGACTTTCATCCAATATTGTATGGTCCAACATTCATATTGAAGCCATTGATTCTTTTAACAAAACACATGTCACTAGATTAATATGTTAGTTAATTTTGAACGTTTAAAACATGGGGTATGTGTATTAATATAATTGGTGTAGGATCATCCAATATTGGATTGAAGAATTTTCCTAATAACAAGACATTTCTATAGATTAGTTTATGGATTTCTATAAATATAGGCCATGTGTCATAATATAATATTGGTCCATCCAATGTTGGATTGAACATTTTCCTATTAAAAAAGGAGGTTTAGTTGGTATTTTCCACACTCTAATTAAAAAAGCACTTGATCTTTCTAATATAACACCGCAAGAGTATATGACTTATATATGATATATACCCTTACAAAATTTCCCTTGGTTCATTTTTATAATTAGTGTGTAAATATATTCTATTAGTGGACAAATGTATGTTAGGTAAACTAACAAAATTTATAATAATTAGGCTATTTAGTGAGAAAAAAATTAGAATCTTTGAATATGTGTTTTCTAATTTCGGGACCTTTTAAAAAAATTCTTTTCAATTTATTTTATTTACCAAGTCCTCTTGGGGATGGTAATGGTTACTTCAATCACGGAGCAACCTCTTGTTATCATATCACTAGATCTACAACCTTAATATATATTGGTAAAACCTTCTTTAAAAATGCTGGATTTTAGCTAGTTTTGATGAAATAATTTATATAAAAGTAATAATATATTATTATGTTTATAATAATATTAATATTAATATTAATTATAAATCATAATAATTAAACTTATTTTGCTGTAATATTATAATTGTATATCTACATGTCTATAACTGAATGAAAGAAGAGATACAAAATAAAAGAATAAAAAGAAGAAGACCGAAGAGAGAAGATGAAAACTTCATTTATCATTTGAATATATTTTCTTCAAATAACTATTACAATATATATTTCCTTTAACGGTAATAAACCGTTCTACTATTTTAATTTCAAATAACAAGCACCGTTATATTCCCGCCTAAATCACTTTTTTTTAAAACTATTCCAAAGTCATTACATTGTCATACCCTATTTCAAGAACCTAGCCTCAAGGTTTGACTTAGTAAAATCTTCTGGACGATTTTTTTTCCATTGAAAAGTCATTTGTTGCACTAAAATTTGATCATATAAAAGAATAAAATGTGGAAATATTGGCGTGTGAATAAGTAACCCACTTATTTGAAGCACCAAATATTGATTGATTTGAAGCACTAAGATGATGTCATCCGGATGCAATAATAATATTAAAGTCAATATTCCTCTTTCTCGGTTTCTCTAGGATTTCCACCATTGATGCTAGGTGGGGTTTGTAACATAATAAAATAATTTTCTAGTACTCCATTACATGTACGAAGGAAATATTCATTGCTCCTACTGCTACTAGCATGCTTTTTTCCGGACATATAATATGCTCTCTTTGACGAAGGACCCTCCTAAATATGACATGTGCATAATTTATCAACACTCTTATATGAGAAACGATGATGTTTCTTTCCACTATCCAAGAAGAAATGGGATGGATATATAGGATCAACAATGGAATGGATTCTACTACCCATACCTTTCACCAGATCTACTACCAACCAATCTTCAAAGTGAATCGTAAGACCTCTTGAGCACCTTGCATCGAGCTTGTACATATTACATTCACCAGCTGTTGACATAGGACTACCACAAAAATAGTAGAATTTTCTCAACTTTTCATAATAGGATTATAATATCCACATCAAAGAAGGATTGTATTTTCACCATGAACATAGGTACTTAGCGATTCTCGACTTTCCATAGAACTCTAGCTCTTAGGTACTTTACCTTTTCATTTTCTTCCTGAATCTCATAGACTAGGATATGACATTTGAGGTTTTTGCAAATATCATTAGCATTATCTGGTGTGATAAAGGTAGGAGGGAGATCAATAAATTGGAGCCACATAGTGGAAATAGAAAAGTAAACATCTTCTATACTTTGTGGATTCTTATGGATACTAATTCAGATTGTATGGTTCTTAAACATTGTCACTATCTAGACTAGTCATAGCCTCTTTATAGCGGTTTAGGATCATCACTTGATATGGTTATCATCTATATGATTTTCCTCATCAAAGTTTCTCTATTATTACAATTGATTTTAATGTATGATAATATCTATGTAACCTTTAGGAGGCTTGTGTGCAATAAATTCTTCTATCTCTTGATTTTTGTTAACTTCCTTGAGGTTCATTAATCATCCCTAATACCTCAACGTTTGAGACTTGAATCTTAATTGAAACTATTAAATCATCCAGGAAAGAAAGATGAGCAGGCATCTAGTGCTCTTTAGCTTGTATAAATAATTCTGAAATTTTATTTCATTATGATCTATTTGTACATTATGAATTTCTTCACTATGGAATTGCGATCTGGAAAGGTTGTAAGCCTTACCAAAAACTCATTATGTTTAGAATTGTGTAGAAATATGATCATATGTCATTTTTCTTTCGGTATCCAACAAATATATATTTGAAATATCTCTAGTCAAGCTTAAAAATGAGAAGTCGTTTAGCATAAATCAAACATTATCAAAATACTATATTTTGAGGTTTGATTTATATCATCTCCGTACCCCATATGGATTTTATCGACTGATTGGTGGGACCTAAGACTTCATTAAATATGCAGTTGACTTTATTAGATAATCCAACAAGTATACTCGAAAACCAGTGAATCTTATCATGGATTGCACTATATCCAATAAAAGACAAATTCTCTTTCCGGACACACCATTAAACCTTGGTAATTCAGGAGATGCTCACTGAGACGAAATCTAATTTTTTCATAGATAATCTATTGTTAACATTTTCACCTTTAAAGGTTAACATTATACTACCTTCATAATCTTATAGACTTTTTTTCAACTTCACTGAATAGTAGTTTGAACATTTCAAATAATTCATATTGGTATTTCATTTGGCAAATACACATATATATATTATATTTAATGAAAGAAATAAAGTTTACATAAATTTAGGATTAACCACATACATCAAACTGCAGTTGACATAAGAACTCATATTACTATATCCATTTTCATCAAAATGAGATTTAATCAAATTTCATTGAGATATTCTCACAAGTTTCATATGATTCAAAATCATATTCTTCAAGAAAATCTACATTGTGAAACTAGAATAGTATTTTCTATTATTGTATGACATAGTCTACAACTCCAAATATTAGGTTTGATTAGTATGATTATCTATTTTTATTTATGACCAGAAACAACGATATCACCTTTACGTAGTTACTTTAGGCAACTATGATCACCATATTGTAAGTATTCAATGGGGTGTAATTCCTCACTATGAAAGACTCTATTTGTCATTTTATACTAAATTAATAAACCATAACCATCTTATGATCAAATGACTATTTTGTTTGAAATAAGTTTACAAACAAAAGTACACTTTTTCTTATAATGTGTTTTTCCCCATTGGCATCTCAGGAGAATTAATTATTACAATTGTGGCTGCAACAATTACTACGAAAACAAAATTTTAATTTAACTTCTCCTATTCTTATTCCACTATTTATCTTAAGAGTAAGCAACATATTGCACATATACACACTACTGTTGATAATTAATACCCTTTTTGTGCAATAAATAGAATTTAAAGACATTACACCAATAAATTTTAGTAATGCCTTTACCTTGTTTCTTGTAATTAGATAAACCGTATCTTGTGGTTGTACTAAGTTACTTATACATTTTTGGAGATAGATCATTAGGATCAACAATGGCATGGATTCTACTACCCATACCTTTCACCTACTACCAACCAATCTTCAAAGTGAATCGTAAGACCTCTTGAGCACCTTGCATCGAGCTTGTACATATTACATTCACCAGCTGTTGACATTGGACTACCACCAAAATAGCAGAATTTTCTCAACTTTTCATAATAGGATTATAATATCCACATCAAAGAAGGATTGTATTTTCACCATGAACATAGGTACTTAGCGATTCTCGACTTTCCATAGAACTCTAGCTCTTAGGTACTTTACCATTTCATTTTCTTCCTGAATCTCATAGACTAGGATATGACATTCGAGGTTTTTGCAAATATCATTAGCATTATCTGGTGTGATAAAGGTAGGAGGGAGATCAATCAATTGGAGCCACATAGTGGAAATAGAAAAATAAACACCTTCTATACTTTGTGGATTCTTATGGATACTAATTCAGATTGTATGGTTCTTAAACATTTTTCACTATCTAGACTAGTCATAACCTCTTTATAGCGGTTTAGGATCATTACTTGATATGGTTATCATCTATATGATTTTCCTCATCAAAGTTTCTATATTATTACAATTGATTTTAGTGTATGATTATATCTATGTAACCTTTAGGAGGCTTGTGTGCGATAAATTCTTCTATCTCTTGATTTTTGTTAACTTCCTTGAGGTTCATTAATCATCCCTAATACCTCAATGTTTGAGACTTGAATCGTAATTTAAACTATTAAATCATCCAGGAAAGAAAGATGGACATGCATCTAGTGCTCTTTAGCTTGTATAAATAATTCTGAAATTTTTATTTCATTATAATCTATTTGTAGATTATGAATTTCTTCACTATGGATTTGCGATCTGGAAAGGTTGTAAGCCTTACCAAAAACTCATTATGGTTAGAACTGTGTAGAAATATGATCATGTCATTTTTCTTTTGGTATCCAACAAATATATATTTGAAATATCTCTAGTCAAGCTTAAAAATGAGAAGTCGTTTAGCATAAATCAAACATTATCAAAATACTATATTTTGAGGTTTGATTTATATCATCTCCGTACCCCATATGGATTTTATCGACTGATTGGTGGGACCTAAGACTTCATTAAATATGCAATTGACTTTATTAGATAATCCAACAAGTATACTCGAAAACCAGTGAATCTTATCATGGATTGCACTATATCCAATAAAAGACAAATTCTCTTTCCGGTCACACCATTAAACCTTGGTAATTCAGGAGATGCTCACTGAGACGAAATCTAATTTTTTCATAGATAATCTATTGTTAACATTTTCACCTTTAAAGGTTAATATTATACTACCTTCATAATCTTATAGACTTTTTTTCAACTTCACTAAATAGTAGTTTGAACATTTCAATTAATTCATATTGGTATTTTATTTGGCAAATACACATATATATATATATATATATATATATTATATTTAATGAAAGAAATAAAGTTTACTTAAATTTAGGATTAACCACATACATCAAACTGCAGTTGACATAAGAACTCATATTACTATATCCATTTTCATCAAAATGAGATTTAATCAAATTTCATTGAGATAATTCTCACAATATGATTCAAAATCATATTCTTCAAGAAAATCTACATTGTGAAACTAGAATAGTATTTTTTATTATTGTATGACATAGTCTACAACTCCAAATATTAGGTTTGATTAGTATGATTATCTATTTTTATTTATGACCAGAAACAACGATATCACCTTTACGTAGTTACTTTAGGCAACTATGATCACCATATTGTAAGTATTCAATGGGGTGTAATTCCTCACTATGAAAGACTCTATTTGTCATTTTATACTACATTAATAAACCATAACCATCTTATGATCAAATGACTATTTTGTTTGAAATAAGTTTACAAACAAAAGTACACTTTTTCTTAAAATGTGTTTTTCCCCATTGGCATCTCAGGAGAATTAATTATTACAATTGTGGCTGCAACAATTACTACGAAAACAAAATTTTAATTTAACTTCTCCTATTCTTATTCCACTATTTATCTTAAGAGTAAGCAACATATTGCACATATACACACTACTGTTGATAATTAATACCCTTTTTGTGCAATAAATAGAATTTAAAGACATTACACCAATAAATTTTAGTAATGCCTTTACCTTGTTTCTTGTAATTAGATAAACCGTATCTTGTGGTTGTACTAAGTTACTTATACATTTTTGGAGATATTCAAGGATTCATGATAATATCATGCTTACGATGTCTTTGTAGTTCAGAATTCATGGATACGAATAAACTTAGTACAAATACTAAGTTCGTATTACTCTAGATGTGCATCATGTGCTTTATATTCATCCTCAAGAGATACTATAGTCAAGAGATTATTGATCCTATCAATGAGTTTCATGTGCATAAGAAAGAATCTCAAGTTAAAGACACAATACATGAGATTGTACCAACAAACTTATTTAATTCGAGAAGTGATTTAACAGAAATATCAAGAAATCTAATAGTATGAAGGAACGAGGAATAACGCTATTTGAACACTATTATATATCTAACAAAGATACTGATTTTACCTAAGAGATATATAATAAGAAACGGAAAAACATGAATAGTCGTTTCTCACGCATAAATAAATCGAAAATGAAAAACTTTAAAAAATGAATGATCCCCCTAGTAATCAAGTCGTTTCTCACGCATAATTAAAGTGTGGTACATTAACTATTTTTTCAAACAAATAAGAGACTCGAAACTATCTAGCCGCTAGTAATCTATTTGTCTCTAATTAGTTTTGTTGAGTTAATCAATCCTATAATAGAATATTATCAATCTCACATCCTCTGGTAGTCCAGACTAAAAACGTGAAATCAGTGATTAATACCTATTATAAAAAATATATATTTTTATGATTTAGTTGGTATTTTCCACACTCCAATTAAAAAAACACTTGATCCTTTTAATAAAACACCATAAGACTATATGACTTATATAAGATATTAACCCTTAAAAAAATTCCCTTGGTTTTTTTTCAATGAGTGTGTAAATATATTATTTTAGTATAAAATTAGTAGACAAACGTGTGTTAGGTAAACTAACAAAATTTATAATAATTAGAAATTTATAGTGAGAAAAAGAATTGGAATCTTTGAATGTGCTAATGTCGGGCCCTTTTAAGCATTTTCTTTTAAATTTCTTTTTTTTACCAAGTCCTTTTGAGGATGTTAATGGTAACTTCAATCACGTGGCAAACTCTTGTTATCATAGCACTAGATCTACAAGCTTAATAATATTTTGGTCGGACCTTCTTTTGAAATGCTAGTCCAGCCACTATTTTAGCTAGTTTTGATGAAATGATTATATATACAAGTAATAAGATATTAGTTATGTTTATATCAATATTTATTATAAATTATAGTAATTTACTTTATTTTACTATAATATAATAATTGTATATCTACATCTATATGAAAGAAGAGAAACATAATAAAAGAATAAAAAAAGAAGACCGAAGAGAGAAGATGAAAATTTTATTAATCGTTTGAATATATTTTCTTCAAATAAATATTACAATATATATGTCCTCTAGCGGAAATCACCATTTAATTATCGCCTAACTTACGATCTCCTAGAACTATTCCAAAGTCATTACATTGTCATAACCCATTTCAAGAACCTTGCCCTCAACGTTTTTTTTTCCATTGAAAAGTCATTTGTTACACTAAAATTTGATCATATAAAAGAATCAAAGTGCGGAAAAATGGTTGTGTGAATAATTAATCCCCTTGTTTGAAGCACCAAATTTTGATGATTTGAAGCACTATATGATGTCATCCGGATTCCATAATAATATTGTAGTCAAAATTCCTTTTTCTGGGTTTCTCTAGGATTTCCACCATGGATGCTACGTGGGATTCGTAACATGATAATTTTTTTTTCTAGTACTCCACTACGTGTACGAAAGAAATATTTCTTGTTTCTACTACTACTAGCATGCTTTTTTCTGGACACATAATCTGCTCTCTTTGACAAAAGACCCTCCCAATATGACATGTGCGGATTTTATCAACAATCTTATTTGAGAAACAATGATGTTTCTAACAACTATCCAAGAAGAAATAGGATGGGTCATTAGGATCAACAATGAAATGGATTCTACTTCCCATACCTTTCACCAAATCTACTACCAACCAATCTCCAAAGTGAAATTTCATAGGACCTCTTGAGACCCTTGCATCGAGCTTGTACATTTTACATTCACCGGCTGTATGACATGGGACTACCACCAGAACAGTAGAATTTACTTTACTTTTCATAATAGGATTATAATATCACATCAAGTAGGGATGGTCTTTCCACCATGAACATATGTACTAAGAAAATCTCAACCTTCCATAGGAATCTAGCTCTTAGGTACTTTACCATTTAATTTTCTTCCCGAATCTCATAGTATATGATATGACATTAAAGGTTTTTGCAAATATCCTTAGCATTATCTGCTGTGATATAGGTAGGAGGGAGATCCATCAATTGGAGCCACATGGTGGACATCAAAATATCAATTTATTCTATACTTTGTGGATTCTTATGGATACTAATTCTTATTCTATAGTTAACCATTTGTTATTATCTAGACTAGTAAATAGAAGTTAAAGAAAATACAAAAATAACTTCCATTAATGTCTTTACCTTGTTTCATGGATTAGATAAACGGTACCTTATGGTATACTAAGTTACTTATACATTTTTTGGAGATATTTAAGGATTCTTGATAACATCATGCTACGATGTCTTTGTAGTTCAAAATTCATGTATACGAATATACTTAGTACCAATTCGTCTTACTCTAGACGTGCATCATATGCTTTCTATTCATCCTCAAGAGATACCATAGTCTAGAGGTTATTGATCCTATCAATGAGTTTCATGTGCATAAGAAAAAATTTCACTTTGCAGACACAATACATGAGATTGAACCGACCAACTTGTTTTATTCGAGAAGTGATTTAACAGAAATATCAATAAATCTAATAGTATGAAGGAACAAGGAATGACGCACTTAGAACACTATTATAGATCTAACAAAGATATGGACTTTACCTAAGAGATATATAAAAAGAAACTGTAAAACATGAATAATCCCCATGGTAGTTGGGTTGTTTCTCATTCATAAATAAAGTGAAAATGAAAAACTTTAAAAAATAAATAACCCCTTAGTAATGAAGTCGTTTCTCACGCATAATTAAAGTGTGGTAGATTACCTATTTTATCAAATAAAATAAGAGACTTAAAACTATTTATCCCCTAATAATCTACTCTTTTTAATTAGTTTTGTTGAGTTCATCCATCCTATAATAGAATATTATCAATCTCACATCCTCTGGTAGTCTAGACTTTAAACGTGAAATCAATGATTTATATCTAATATCAAACAATATAGATTTTTTAAATTTGTACTTGAACTACAAGTCCACCTATTAGTCAGATCAAAACATGTAAACTTAACAAATTAGAAACTCTACTTGCGATGACAAATCTCACGAATCATTTTATGTATCGTCTTAATATACTCAGTAATTATTATTTTTCAAGTGGGAATAAATGTAATATTCAAAATCTTAATGTTGGATTATTTAAATCCTATAGAATTTATACTAGTATTCTTGCAAATAAAAATAATAATACAACAATTATCAAATATATGAAAATAAATAAATATTTTATTTTATATTCATCAAACGTTTTAATGATCTAAATCTTGATGGAAACTGTTACATTCATATGAAATAGTATGCATATGATCAGTAAAGCTTATCATCAAATACCATTCAATTTCTAATTTTTTCAATATCAATCAAAATAAAAGAACCAATGAAACAGCTCCTGAACGTGATCATATCACTTTGTTCTTAAAATTACTACTATTCTTTTAATAAGAATAAAAGTGTGATATGTGTCTTACAACATGAATCATATATACGCATATATATTTTAAACACATTCGTCAAAAAAAAAAAAAAAGTTTTTTTTTCAATAGCCGCCGCACTAAAAAAGTAACGAAGAAACATTTCTCATTTTTTATTTTTAATAGTTGCGCCCAACCAGAAAAAAAGAACATTTTTTTGCGCGATACAGTATCGTAGTATCGTAAAACTCTTTTGCCTACGAATAACTCTTTTGCCTATGACAAACTACTGTATTTTTCAAATTATTACTCACTTACAATGAATCAATAACAGTAAATAACTTTTTTAACCTTTTTTCGAACATAAACCAACAAAAAAATCTAATTCCTTTTTTTATAATAATCTATAGAATTATGAATATAGAAATTTACAATATCCACCTCATATAAAATACAATAATAAAATGAAATAATTTATTGAACAAACCCTAAAACAATATTCATACATTGTCATATAATATTCTTGTTTTAAATCATAAATTGCAAGACCATGGCTCTGATACTACTTGAAGGATAAAAATTACGATTGTATCAATATATAAGCAGCGAAAACAATTAATTAAAATCCTAAAGCCAATCTACTGCTATAAAAAACATAATATTATTTGATATGTTTTTGGATCCGTTTGATAATCAGATATATAAACTAGATTCTAAAATTTGAAGCCTCCACTCTTTGCATTTCTTGATCTCCTTTCAGATCGATGATTCTGACATGGAGACTTGGATACTTTTTGCTTTATATGGCTTTTTGTTTCAAGAGAAAAGGTAAAAACTTTTGGTCGTTGAATATTTTACATATAATAACTTTAGAAAGAATGATTAGTCATCAACGTATATTGGAAATTGATTATTCTAATAATTTGGTTCATTATCCACTTGTAAAGTGGACTTGTACTTTTTACATTATACATATGATTTGGACTACCCCAACGGGTAGTGATACATTTTTCATTATTGGAGGTATGTGGTTCGCTCCACAAACCTGCCAATTACTAATCGAGAACGTGAACTAAACTCTTTCTATCTTTACATCCCGATCATCCTTTGACAAGGATTTGATACAATCAGTATAATCTTATTACATCAAGCTCAAACTCTTTATCTATATTTGATAGTTGTATCTTCCTTAGGAGCATATATACTAAGCTATGTCCGATATCCTTACGGCTAGCATTATGACACACTAGTAGTCTAGTATCTAAACACAACAAACACATAGACAACTATAGTGATGATCTCAGGTTAAATAATTACACACAAAAAAATAGGTTGTAGAGATTAACCCAGTTCAAGGTAATGAACTATTAGGAATCTCAAATTTTATTTGGTTCGATAATCACATTTCTAGGTGCATTATCTATGCATCTAACTCAGTAAACGAGAAATACAAATATTTATCCAATAAATACTCGTTAACTACATATTAATCTTACCATATCATCGAGGTCCAAGCTCGATGATACTACGACTAAGAACAGGTTTAGATTAAAATCATAACACCTTATGATTTATATTTCATAACTTAATCAAAGATATACCTTTTTATTATGTAGATGAATTCATTGATAATAAAACTGTGTCATTGATTCAAGAAAACAATTCCTTTGATCAATATTGTGGCGATAACTATTATCGTGCACAATAAACACTAATTACAATTCATTACAAGACAATCGAAGCTAGGGGATAATTCCAACAATTATTATTACTAGATAAGGCCAGATTACAACGAGAACCTTAGCCTGCTAGAATAAGAACCGAAGTTGAAGTTATTGCGAAGGCCAAACAGGAGATACCTTGAAAGAGGAGCTTGTAGACAAGCCTTTCTCAAGATAAAATTAATTAAAAAATTACACTACACTAACCTATTAAATAATATATTAAATAACGTAACATATATTTTATCACTGAAACAACAAAATATCATACAAATAACTTAATATTATATAAACAACAATATAAAAAAGATTACTAGTACAATAATTTTAAGAAGTTGACGTGGGCCAACTGAAGATTTTATAAATTCAATGGAACCATAAAGTGTAAGTAAACAATTTTGTATAGGTTCACATTTTTTTTGGAAAACCTTGGGGGAACACCAAAACTATTTTTGTAAAGAATTATTCAAGTGTTGATAACTTCACATCATAAAAAAAGGATAAAATTTCTTTCATTTTGAATGTATTTTTTGTGTGTAGTTAAAAATAGAAAAAATTAGTTAGAACATAACAAGTCTATTATGTGAGTTGATGAAATGTACTATTCGCCACTCTTTGCAAAGTTATGGAATTTTGTATTTGTATCACATAGTAGAAAGTGAAAAAGCAACATATCTATTTATTTATTTATTAAAAAATATATAAATATACTTACAATAAATTTCTTAGCAGTTGACTGAACAACTTGAGAGAAGTAAGATCTTAAAAGTTTGGTGCAAATGCTACTATGATAACTAATTAGGAAGAAAATGGATAATCATTAATTAGAAACAAAACTCACAAACAATATCAAACCAAATTTTAACTCTTAAATGCTTTTATTAAATTAAAAATAAGTTATTTACACACCCAGAATTAAAAAACATTAGATAGCAAACTGAAAAAATCTAAAAAAAAAAATCCTTAAACAAATTACAAACTTCCCAAAATTTTCATCAATAAAGAGACTTGACATATTTAAATTGTGCCTCTACTCAATTTTATTAAATCCGTTTCTACTCCTACTCCTCCTTCAATCTCTTATTATTCCTTCTTTTTCACCTCCATTGCTCACAATAACTAGAGTAGCACCCGAAACAACTACAGTTGAAACAAGGTGCATGATACCTGCATTCAAATAATATTCGCAAATTCAGTAACTAAAAAATTGTTCTTGTGGATAATTAGGAAAATTGGTAGAAAATTTGTGAACCTTTGGAGGAATACATTAGTTTATTAGAACGAGTATTCACATTATCGAGAAAGAATTCCAAAGGGATATACACTGACCTTTCATAAAATAATACATAAAACTTCTATTGTGAAATACTAAACAAAATATATATGGTAAGGGAGGTTTATATAGCAATGTGATTTAATATTAATATATCTTAATTGAAAGAAACACCTAAGATTGATCTAGTTTAATCATTCATGTCATAAATATTTTTCCTAATCATAGGATATATAATCATAAATATATTGATAAATTAACTACCTACATCCACTAGTAATCCAATAACGTCACATGTAAATTGAATGTAAGTTACTTGATTAGTAATTAACTATTTAAATTATGCAAAATGATAATTTTATTGATATAAGAAGACACAAGTAACTAAATTTGAAAAAGATATGGATATCCAAACAATTAAATAGACCTTTATTACACAAAATGTTTATAAAAAGAAGATGATTTTAACTTTCCTATTTGTAAAACAGCATTCTTTCTAAGAAATACATATTTGACTATTACTTTTAAAGATTATTTTACATAAAAGATATAAAGGGTCCGTTTAATTAGATTTTGTATAAGATTCCACAAAGAAAAAATATACTATTTAACATGGTCAATCAATGACAAATCCTAAACTTAAGACATATAAAAATATGACTTAAAAATGTTAAATAAAAAAAATAAATAGAAGAGATAAAACTTACCTCTGCATAGGAGGTTAATCTTTGTTGAAATGACATGGTCAACAATCTTTCTCTAAAAATGTAACATAAAAAAATTAATTATATATTAAATTTTAATTACGAATTTATTGCAATTATGAAAAAGCTAATGCAGCTTTAATTAATTAGAAAAAAATCAATGAATTTTTTAAAAAATAGTCAACAAATCATAATTATGTATAGATAAATAATTTTTAAATGTAATATCTTTATTTCTTTATTCCTAATATGTACCTAGAATAATATTATAAATCAAATTGTATTTCTTCTTACATAAAATTAATTAATATTTTAAAATAAATAGATAAAAGATATATATTTATATAAAAAACCTATTAAAACAGATTACCTTTGGAAATAAAAAAAAATGATTGTATAAAAAGATCATATCAGAACAGATTACCTTTACTAGAATGTTAACCACCAATTGCTTTGGTTTTTATTTGGTTTTATTTTTTTACTCTATCCATCAAAGATCTAATGATCGATAATGATGTGGATATAGTCCCATCAAAGATCTAATGATCGATAATGATTTGGATATAGTCCCATCAAAGATCTAATGATCGATAATGATGTGGATATAGTCCCATCAAAGATTTATGGTTATTAGTTTTAAAAATATTATAATAGATGCAGATCTCTTCTTTACTAGAGAAACTCATGTAATAAGGTTGAACCAAATGACGATCCATTATAGTTTTTTACAAAAGAATATGTATTTTTTTCGCCTGAAAAATAAAGTTATATGGATTGGGTACATATTTGTGTACATAATATATAGATCCACTACATACACTTACAGATCTATACCCATATAGATCCATACATCCTAAATAGATCAAAATACAATAAAAAAATAAGAGATTTTATGACTCTTTACCATAAAAATAAATTTTTTGAACCTGCAAACTTTGAACTCCACCATACATGTCTTTCTTATTTTGTATTATATACTATAAAATGTGCTTTATAAAATATGAAGACAATAAAGAGATAGAATATAAAGATAGAGAAGAAAGAAAAAGTAAGAGAGAAGAATAAATAGATGGAAGAAACAAAAAGAAAGAGAATAAGAACACATGTATATATATATACTTAGAGATAGAAAAGAGTCTGTGGAAATAAATAAAATGAGAATGCAATTATATTAAAAAAGGTAAGTCTTTCATTAAATATTGGATAGGACCAGTGGATATAATAAAAAGGGGTAAGACTTCCATCCAATATTGTATGGTCCAACATTCATATTGAAGCCATTGATTCTTTTAACAAAACACATGTCACTAGATTAATATGTTAGTTAATTTTGAACGTTTAAAACATGGGGTATGTGTATTAATATAATTGGTGTAGGATCATCCAATATTGGATTGAAGAATTTTCCTAATAACAAGACATTTCTATAGATTAGTTTATGGATTTCTATAAATATAGGCCATGTGTCATAATATAATATTGGTCCATCCAATGTTGGATTGAACATTTTCCTATTAAAAAAGGAGGTTTAGTTGGTATTTTCCACACTCTAATTAAAAAAGCACTTGATCTTTCTAATATAACACCGCAAGAGTATATGACTTATATATGATATATACCCTTACAAAATTTCCCTTGGTTCATTTTTATAATTAGTGTGTAAATATATTCTATTAGTGGACAAATGTATGTTAGGTAAACTAACAAAATTTATAATAATTAGGCTATTTAGTGAGAAAAAAATTAGAAACTTTGAATATGTGTTTTCTAATTTCGGGACCTTTTAAAAAATTTCTTTTCAATTTATTTTATTTACCAAGTCCTTTTGGGGATGGTAATGTTTACTTCAATCACGGAGCAACCTCTTGTTATCATATCACTAGATCTACAACCTTAATATATTTTGGTCAAACCTTCTTTAAAAATGCTGGATTTTAGCTAGTTTTGATGAAATAATTTATATAAAATTAATAATATATTATTATGTTTATAATAATATTAATATTAATTATAAATCATAATAATTAAACTTATTTTGCTGTAATATTATAATTGTATATCTACATGTCTATAACTGAATGAAAGAAGAGATACAAAATAAAAGAATAAAAAGAAGAAGACCGTAGAGAGAAGATGAAAACTTCATTTATCATTTGAATATATTTTCTTCAAATAACTATTACAATATATATTTCCTTTAACGGTAATAAACCGTTCTACTATTTTAATTTCAAATAACAAGCACCATTATATTCCCACCTAAATCACGATTTTTTAAAACTATTCCAAAGTCATTACATTGTCATACCATATTTCAAGAACGTAGCCTCAAGGTTTGACTTAGTAAAATCTTTTGGACGATTTTTTTTCCATTGAAAAGTCATTTGTTGCACTAAAATTTGATCATATAAAAGAATAAAATGTGAAAATATTGGCGTGTGAATAAGTAACCCACTTATTTGAAGCACCAAATATTGATTGATTTGAAGCACTAAGATGATGTCATCCGGATGCAATAATAATATTGAAGTCAATATTCCTCTTTCTCGGTTTCTCTAGGATTTCCACCATTGATGCTAGGTGGGGTTTGTAACATAATAAAATCATTTTCCAGTACTCCATTACATGTACGAAGGAAATATTCATTGCTCTTACTGCTACTAGCATGCTTTTTTCCGGACATATAATATGCTCTCTTTGACGAAGGACCCTCCTAAATATGACATGTGCATAATTTATCAACACTCTTATATGAAAATCAATGATGTTTCTTTCCACTATCCAAGAAGAAATGGGATGGATATATAGGATCAACAATGGCATGGATTCTACTACCCATACCTTTCACCAGATCTACTACCAATCAATCTTCAAAGTGAATCGTAAGACCTCTTGAGCACCTTGCATCGAGCTTGTAACTATTACATTCACCAGCTGTTGACATAGGACTACCACCAAAATAGCAGAATTTTCTCAACTTTTCATAATAGGATTATAATATCCACATCAAAGAAGGATTGTATTTTAAACATGAACATAGGTGCTTAGCGATTCTCGACTTTCCATAGAACTCTAGCTCTTAGGTACTTTACCATTTCATTTTCTTCCCGAATCTCATAGACTAGGATATGACATTCGAGGTTTTTGAAAATATCATTAGCATTATCTGGTGTGATAAAGGTAGGAGGGAGATCAATAAATTGGAGCCACATAGTGGAAATAGAAAAATAAACATCTTCCATACTTTGTGGATTCTTATGGATACTAATTCAGATTGTATGGCTCTTAAACATTTGTCACAATCTAGACTAGTCATAGCCTCTTTATAGCGGTTTAGGATCATCACTTTATATGGTTATCATCTATATGATTTTCTTCATCAAAATTTCTCTATTATTACAATTGATTTTAGTGTATGATAATATCTATGTAACCTTTAGGAGGCTTGTGTGCGATAAATTCTTCTATCTCTTGATTTTTGTTAACTTCCTTGAGGTTAATTAATCATCCCTAATACCTCAACGTTTGAGACTTGAATCTTAATTGAAACTATTAAATCATCCAGGAAAGAAAGATGGACACGCATCTAGTGCTCTTTAGCTTTTATAAATAATTCTGAAATTTTTATTTCATTATGATCTATTTATACATTATGAATTTCTTCACTATGGAATTGCGATCTGGAAAGGTTGTAAGCCATACAAAAAACTCATTATGTTTAGAATTGTGTAGAAATATGATCATGTCATTTTTCTTTCGGTATCCAACAAATATATATTTGAAATATCTCTAGTCAAGCTTAAAAATGAGAAGTCGTTTAGCATAAATCAAATATTATCAAAATACTATATTTTGAGGTTTGATTTATATCATCTCCGTACCCCATATGGATTTTATCAACTGATTGGTGGGACCTAAGACTTCATTAAATATGCAATTGACTTTATTAGATAATCCAACAAGTATACTCGAAAACCAGTGAATCTTATCATGGATTGCACTATATCCAATAAAAGACAAATTCTCTTTCCGGACACATCATTAAACCTTGGTAATTCAGGAGATGCTCACTGAGACGAAATCTAATTTTTTCATAGATAATCTGTTGTTAACATTTTCACCTTTAAAGGTTAATATTATACTACCTTCATAATCTTATAGACTTTTTTTCAACTTCACAGAATAGTAGTTTGAACATTTCAAATAATTCATATTGGTATTTCATTTGGCAAATACACATATATATATTATATTTAATGAAAGAAATAAAGTTTACTTAAATTTAGGATTAACCACATACATCAAACTGCAGTTCACATAAGAACTCATATTACTATATCCATTCTCATCAAAATAAGATTTAATCAAATTTCATTGAGATAATTCTCACAAGTTTTAAATGATTCAAAATCATATTCTTCAAGAAAATCTACATTGTGAAACTAGAATAGTATTTTCTATTATTGTATGACATAGTCTATAACTCCAAATATTAGGTTTGATTAGTATGATTATCTATTTTTATTTATGACCATAAACAACGATATAACCTTTACGTAGTTACTTTAGGCAACTATGATCACCATATTGTAAGTATTCAATGGGGTGTAATTCCTCACTATGAAAGACTCTATTTGTCATTTTATACTACATTAATAAACCATAACCATCTTATGATCAAATGACTATTTTGTTTGAAATAAGTTTACAAACAAAAGTACACTTTTTCTTATAATGTGTTTTTCCCATTGGCATCTCAGGAGAATTAATTATTACAATTGTGGCTGCAACAATTGCTACGAAAACAAAATTGTAATTTAACTTCTCCTATTCTTATTCCACTATTTATCTTAAGAGTATGCAACATATTGCACATATATACACTACTGTTGATAATTAATACCCTTTTTGTGCAATAAATAGAATTTAAAGACATTACACCAATAAATTTTAGTAATGCCTTTACCTTGTTTCTTGTAATTTGATAAACCGTATCTTGTGGTTGTACTAAGTTACTTATACATTTTTTTAGATATTTAAGGATTCATGATAATATCATGCTTACGATGTCTTTGTAGTTCAGAATTCATGGATACGAATAAACTTAGTACCAATACTAAGTTCGTATTACTCTAGATGTGCATCATATGCATTATATTCATCCTCAAGAGATACTATAGTCAAGAGTTTCATGTGCATAAGAAAGAATCTCAAGTTAAAGACATAATACATGAGATTGTACCAACAAACTTATTTTATTCGAGAAGTGATTTAACAGAAATATCAAGAAATCTAGTAGTATGAAGGAACGAGGAATAACGCTATTTGAACACTATTATATATCTAACAAAGATACTGATTTTACCTAAGAGATATATAATAAGAAAAGGAAAAACATGAATAGTCGTTTCTTACGCATAAATAAATCGAAAATGAAAAACTTTAAAAAATGAATGATCCCCCTAGTAATCAAGTCGTTTCTCACGCATAATTAAAGTGTGGTATATTAACTATTTTTTCAAATAAATAAGAGACTCGAAACTATCTAGCCCCTAGTAATCTAGTTGTCTTTAATTAGTTTTGTTGAGTTAATCAATCCTATAATAGAATATTATCAATCTCGCATCCTCTGGTAGTCCAGACTAAAAACGTGAAATCAGTGATTAATACCTATTATAAATAATATATATTTTTATAATTTAGTTGGTATTTTCCACACTCCAATTAAAAAAACACTTGATCCTTTTAATAAAAAACCATATGACTATATGACTTATATAAGATATTACCCCTTAAAAAAATTCCCTTGGTTTTTTTTCAATGAGTGTGTAAATATATTATTTGAGTATAAAATTAGTAGACAAACGTGTGTTAGGTAAACTAACAAAATTTATAATAATTAGAAATTTATAGTGAGAGAAAGAATTGGAATCTTTGAATGTGCTAATGTCAGGACCTTTTAAACATTTTCTTTTAAATTTCTTTTTTTTACCAAGTCCTTTTGAGGATGTTAATGGTAACTTCAATCACGTGGCAAACTCTTGTTATCATAGGACTAGATCTACAAGCTTAAAAATATTTTGGTCGGACCTTCTTTTGAAATGCTAGTCCAGCAACTATTTTAGCTAGATTTGATGAAATGATTATATATACAAGTAATAAGATATTAGTTATGTTTATATCAATATTTATTATAAATTACAGTAATTTAATTTATTTTACTATAATATAATAATTGTATATCTACATCTACATGAAAGAAGAGAAACATAATAAAAGAATAAAAAAAGAAGACCGAAGAGAGAAGATGAAAATTTTATTAATCATTTGAATATATTTTCTTCAAATAACTATTACAATATATATGTCCTCTAGCGGAAATCACCATTTCATTATCGCCTAACTTACGATCTCCTAGAACTATTCCAAAGTCATTACATTGTCATAACCCATTTCAAGAACCTTGCCCTCAACGTTTTTTTTCCATTGAAAAGTCATTTGTTACACTAAAATTTGATCATATAAAAGAATAAAGTGTGGAAAAATGGTTGTGTGAATAATTAATCCACTTGTTTGAAGCACCAAATTTTGATGATTTGAAGCACTATATGATGTCATCCGGATTCCATAATAATATTGTAGTCAAAATTCCTCTTTCTGGGTTTCTCTAGGATTTCCACCATGGATGCTACGTGGGATTCGTAACATGATAAAATCATTTTCTAGTACTCCACTACGTGTACGAAGGAAATATTTCTTGTTTCTACTACTACTAGCATGCTTTTTTCTGGACACATAATCTGCTCTCTTTGACAAAAGACCCTCCCAATATGACATGTGCGGATTTTTGATGTCTCCCTATTTGTTCTAATTCTTACCCCATTGGAGATATCCTTTTAGGTGAATAAATGACTTATTTGATAGACTTTTAGGCTTATTTGATCATATTGCACTTTCTTCCCTTGGAAATTAACTATTTGCAGAATCTGAGCTTTTGTGCGTAAATTTGACTATTTTTAATTGCAAAGTTAATCGGTTCTTGAATCTCATGAAAGACCAATCCAAGGAGAAAAAGTGAGAATAAAGTCTTAGTGTATTTTAGAGTGTTAGGAAATGATTTCTAGTCGAGTTTCTAAATTTAGAGTACACTTTCCTATTTTGATTTCTTGATTTATTGATTTATTCTTTTTAAGCATATGCGGTTTAATTATTTATTTAATGTGAAGCTTTAAAAGATAAATGGTAGTTACTTAGAGACCAAGTCAAGATAAAGATGAAAGGAAAGAAGATTTACATGGAAATAAGAAGATTTAGGAAAGATTTATTCAAAGGAGGAAAAGATAAAGCTGCCTTTTGAAATCTGAAAATCCAGCCACGTTTTAGAGATTAAATCATAATTAAAGATTGGCATGGATTCTGGACGAATGGTCTGCACCAATAGAAAGAGCTTTCCAAGACAAGTGGTTTCATACATTGGAACTTCTCAAACAAATAAGTATTGAAAAAGATATGACCAAATCAAATCAACAGCAAAATCTTACCTTTCCTAGAATTTAGAGCTACGAATTTAAGAGTCTTTAACTTGTCTTCCACTCAAAGTAATTCGACCTAGGGCTTGCTAACACCTATAAATACACCCCTTAGACCTCATTATTCAGTACCTCTCACAATTCATTCAATATATACATCCTTAGAGAGAGCGTCAAGAGGCGGAAGCAAGAGCAGAAGCTGGAGACTGTCTATATCTCCAACAACAGTTCAAGCCAATTACTCTATCTAGGTTCTTATTTTATTTCTGTTATTAGGAACATGTATATTATTAATTTATTTTCTGTTTTTACTTTTAATATGAGCTAAACCTTAATTACTTGAGAATCGTAATGGGATGAACCCTAATTTGTTTAATTAATGTATTTCAATTTGGGATTAGTTTCTAGTTTAATTTGAATTAGGTATTTCATATTGTTTCTTATTTTATATTAATTTCACTATCAATGAATTAGCTAATCGGAGATAGGTCATAGTAATTAAGCTATTCACTTTGGTGGGGAAGTGATCGCCTTGACGGGGGGTTTAATTACTGAACTAGATAATAAACGTAAGGTAGAAATTATTGATCCTGACAGACTTAGTTAACCTTATAGCCAATTGGGTAAAATAGTATTCATTCGAAGGTGGATTATAATCGCCCTGACGGGGTTTGTAACACCTAAGAATAGCTCCTAGGTCCACCCTGACGGGGGATAGGAGATTATAGAGTCCCGACTAATATATAAATATCAGTTTTGCCCTTAACGAAAGCATTAATTAGGTAAGTTTAGGTGATTCCCTAGCGAGACTCAAGTATAGTTCGTATCTGCGTCTTAGTCCTTTAGTATTAATTTTCAGTAATTTATTTTCTTGCATTTTTAGGATTAATATAAAAAACCAAACAAATATATTTTATCTTTTACTTTTCTGTATTTGCAATTACTACTATTTATCTATTGAACACTTGGGTTATACCAGTCCAATCCATGAGAACGAATCCGACTTATCGGAGTATTACTTGGACAACCGTACACTTGCGGTATTGTGGTTCCTTTTATTTATCGCATTAATTTTATAACACACAAGGACCCACCAATTTTATCAACAATCTTATTTGAGAAACAATGATGTTTCTAACCACTATCCAAGAAGAAATAGGATGGGTCATTAGGATCAACAATGAAATGGATTCTACTTCCCATACCTTTCACCAAATCTACTACCAACTAATCTCCAAAGTGAAATTTCATAGGACCTCTTGAGACCCTTGCATCGAGCTTGTACATTGTACATTCACCAGCTGTATGACATGGGACTACCACCAGAACAGTAGAATTTACTTAACTTTTCATAATAGGTATATAATATTCACATCAAGTAGGGATGGTCTTTCCACCATGAACATATGTACTAAGAAAATCTCAACCTTCCATAGGAATCTAGCTCTTAGGTACTTTACCATTTCATTTTCTTCCCGAATCTCATAGTAAATTACTACTATTCTTTTAATAAGAATAAAAGTGTAATATGTGTCTTACAACATGAATCATATATACGCATATATATTTTAAACACATTTGTCAAATAAAAAAAAGTTTTTTTTTCAATACCTGCCGCACCAAAAAAGTAACAAAGAAACATTTCTCATTTTTTTATTTTTAATAGTTGCGCCCAACCAGGAAAAAAGAACATTTTTTGCGCGATACAGTATCGTAAAACTCTTTTGCCTACGAATAACAACAAATACAAACTACTGTATTTTTCAAATTATTACTCACTTACAATGAATCAATAACAATAAATAACTGTTTTAACCGTCTTTCAAACAAAAACCAACAAAAAAATCTAATTCCTTTTTTTTATGATAATCTATAGAAATATGAATATAGAAATTTACAATATCCACCTCATATAAAATCCAATAATAAAATGAAATAATTTGTTGACCAAACCCTAAAACAATATTCATACATTGTCGTATAATATTCTTGTTTTAAATCATAAATTGCAAAACCATGGCTCTGATACTACTCGAAGGATAAAAATTATGATTGTATCAATATATAAGCAGCGAAAACAATTAATTACAATCCTAAAGCAATCTACTGCTATAAAAAACATAATATTATTTGGTATGTTTTTGGATCTGTATGATAATCGGATATATAAACTAGATTCTAAAACTTGAAGCCTCCACTCTTTGTAGTTCTTGATTTCCTTTCAGATCGATGATTCTGACATGGAGACTTGGATACTTTTTGAGTTATATGGCTTTTTGTTTCAAGAGAAAAGGGAAAAAGTTTTTGTCGTTGAATATTATACATATAATAACTTTAGAAAGAATGATTAGTCATCAAGTATATTGGAAATTGATTATTCTAATAATCTGGTTCATTATCCACTTGTAAAGTGGACTTGTACCTTTTACATTATACATATGATTTGGACTACCCCAACGGGTAGTGATACATTTTTCATTATTAGAGCTACGTGGTTCGCTCCACAAACCTGCCAATTACTAATCGAGAACGTGAACTAAACTCTTTCTATCTTTACAACCCGATCATCCTTTGACAAGGATTTGATACAATCGGTATAATCTTATTACATCAAGCTCAAACTCTTTATCTAGAGTTGATAGTTGTATCTTCCTTAGGAGCATATATACTAAGCTATGTCTGATATCCTTACGGCTAGCATTATGACACACTAGTAGTCTAGTATCTAAACACAACAAACACATAGACAGCTATAGTGATGATCTCAGGTCAAATAATTACACACAAAAAATAGTTTTTGGAGATTAACCCAGTTCAAGGTAATGAACTATTAGGAATCTCAAAATTTATTTGGTTTGATAATCACATCTCTAGGTGCATTATCTATGCATCTAACTCAGTAAACGAGAAATACAAATATTTATCCAATAAATACTCGTTAACTACATATTAATCTTACCATATCATAGAGGTCCAAGCTCGATGATCCTACGACTAAGAACAGGTTTAGATTAAATCCTATGAGCTAGATTTTCATTATCATAACACCTTATGATTTATATTTCATAACTTAATCAAAGATATACCTTCTTATTATGTAGATGAATTCATTGATAATAAAATTGTGTCATTGATTTAAGAAAACAATTCCTTTGATCAATATTGTTGCGATAACTATTATCGTGCACAATAAACACTAATGTACAATTCATTACAAGACAATCGAAGGTAGGGGATAATTCCAACAATTATTATTACCAGATATGGCCAGATTACAACCAGAACCTAAGCCTGCTAGAATAAGAACCGAAGCTAAGAACCGAAGTTGAAGCTATAGCGATAGCCAAACGGGAGATACCTTGAAAGAGGAGCTTGTAGACAAGCCTTTCTCAAGATAAAATTAATTAAAAAATTACACTACACTAACCTATTAAATAATATATTAAATAACGTAACATATATTTTATCACTGAAACAACAAAATATCATAAAAATAACTTAATATTATATAAACAACAATATAAAAAAGATTACTAGGACGATAATTTTAAGAAGTTGACGTGGGCCTGAAGATTTTATAAATTCAATGGAACCATAAAGTGTAAGTAAACAATTTTGTATAGGTTCACATTTTTTTGGGAAAACCTTGGGGGAACACCAAAACTATTTTTGTAAAGAATTATTCAAGTGTTGATAACTTCACATCATAAAAAAAGGATAAAATTTCTTTCATTTTGAATGTATTTTTTGTGTGTAGTTAAAAATAGAAAAAATTAGTTAGAATATAACAAGTCTATTATGTGAGTTGATGAAATGTACTATTCGCCACTCTTTGCAAAGTTATGGAATTTTGTATTTGTATCACATAGTAGAAAGTGAAAAAGCAACATATCTATTTATTTATTTATTAAAAAATATATAAATATACTTACAATAAATTTCTTAGCAGTTGACTGAAAAACTTGAGAGAAGTAAGATCTTAAAAGTTTGGTGCAAATGCTACTATCAGATATGATAACTTATAAGGAAGAAAATGGATAATCATTAATTAGAAACAAAACTCACAAACAATATCAAACAAATTTTAACTCTTAAATGCTTTTATTAAATTAAAAATAAGTTACTTACACACCCAGAATTATGAAACATTAGATAGAAAAAAGAAAAAATCTAAAAAAAAAAATCCTTAAACAAATTACAAATTCCCAAAATTTAATGAAAGAAACAAAGTTTACTTAAATTTAGGATTAACCACATACATCAAACTGCAGTTGACATAAGAACTCATATTACTATATCCATTTTCATCAAAATGAGATTTAATTCTCACAAGTTTCATATGATTCAAAATCATATTCTTCAAGAAAATCTACATTGTGAAACTAGAATAGTATTTTCTATTATTGTATAACATAGTCTATAACTCCAAATATTAGGTTTGATTAGTATGATTATCTATTTTTATTTATGACCAGAAACAACGATATCACCTTTACGTAGTTACTTTAGGCAACTATGATCACCATATTGTAAGTATTCAATGGGGTGTAATTCCTCACTATGAAAGACTCTATTTGTCATTTTATACTACATTAATAAACCATAACCATTTTATGATCAAATGACTATTTTGTTTGAAATAAGTTTACAAACAAAAGTACACTTTTTCTTATAATGTGTTTTTCCCCATTGGCATCTCAGGAGAATTAATTATTACAATTGTGGCTGCAACAATTGCTACGAAAACAAAATTGTAATTTAACTTCTCCTATTCTTATTCCAATATTTATCTTAAGAGTATGCAACATATTGCACATATATACACTACTGTTGATAATTAATACCCTTTTTGTGCAATAAATAGAATTTAAAGACATTACAAAAATAAATTTCAGTAATGCATTTACCTTGTTTCTTGTAATTAGATAAACCATATCTTGTGTTTGTACTAAGTTACTTATACATTTTTGGAGATATTTAAGGATTCATGATAATATCATGCTTACGATGTCTTTGTAGATCAAAACTCATGGATACGAATACACTTAGTACCAATACAAAGTTTGTATTACTCTAGATGTGCATCATATGCATTCTATTCATCCTCAAGAAATACTATAGTCAAGTGATTATTGATCCTATCAATGAGTTTCATGTGCATAAGAAAGAATCTCAAGTTAAAGACACAATACATGATATTTTACCAACAAACTTGTTTAATTCGAGAAGTGATTTAACAGAAATATCAAGAAATCTAATAGTATGAAGGAACGAGGAATAACGCTATTTGAACACTATTATATATCTAACAAAGATACTGATTTTACCTAAGAGATATATAATAAGAAACTGAAAAACATGAATAGTCGTTTCTCACGCATAAATAAATTGAAAATGAAACACTTTAAAAAATGAATGATCCCCCTAGTAATCAAGTCGTTTCTCATGCATAATTAAAGTGTGGTACATTAACTATTTTTTCAAATAAATAAGAGACTCAAAACTATCTCGCCCATAGTTATCTAGTTGTCTCTAATTAGTTTTGTTGAGTTAATCCATCCTATAATAGAATATTATCAATCTCACATCCTCTGGTAGTCAAGACTAAAAACGTGAAATCAGTGATTAATACCTATTATAAAAAATATATATTTTTATAATTTAGTTGGTATTTTCCACACTCAAATTAAAAAAACACTTGATCCTTTTAATAAAACACCATAAGACTATATGACGTATATAAGATATTAACCCTTTAAAAAATTCCCTTGGTTTTTTTCAGTGAGTGTGTAAATATATTATTTGAGTATAAAATTAGTAGACAAACGTGTGTTAGGTAAACTAACAAAATTTATAATAATTAGGAATTTATAGCGAGAAAAAGAATTGGAATCTTTGAATGTGTGTTTTCTAATGTCGGGACCTTTTAAACATTTTCTTTTAAATTTCTTTTTTTACCAAGTCCTTTTGAGGATGTTAATGGTAACTTCAATCACTTGGCACACTCTTGTTATCATAGCACTAGATCTACAAGCATAATAATATTTTGGTCGGACCTTCTTTTGAAATTCTAGTGAAGACACTATTTTAGCTAGTTTTTATGAAATGATTATATATACAAGTAATGAGATATTAGTTATGTTTATATCAATATTTATTATAAATTACAGTAATTTAATTTATTTTACTATAATATAATAATTGTATATCTACATCTATATGAAAGAAGAGAAACATAATAAAAGAATAAAAAAAAAAGACCGAAGAGAGAAGATGAAAATTTTATTGATCATTTGAATATATTTTCTTCAAATAACTATTACAATATATATGTCCTCTAGCGGAAATCACCATTCCATTATTGCCTAACTTACGATCTCCTAGAATTATTCCAAAGTCATTACGTTATCATAACCCATTTCAAGAACCTTGCCCTCAAGGTTTGGCTGAGTAAAATCTTCTGGACGGTTTTTTTTTTCATTAAAAAGTCATTTGTTGCTCTAAAATTTGATCATATAAAAGAATAAAGTGTGGAAAAATGGTTGTGTGAATAATTAATCCACTTGTTTGAAGCACCAAATTTTGATGATTTGAAGCACTATATGATGTCATCCGGATTCCATAATAATATTGTAGTCAAAATTCCTCTTTCTGGGTTTCTCTAGGATTTCCACCATGGATGCTACGTGGGATTCGTAACATGATAAAATCATTTTCTAGTACTCCACTACTTGTACGAAGGAAATATTTCTTGTTTCTACTGCTACTAGCATGCTTTTTTCCGAACACATAATCTGCTCTCTTTGACGAAAGACCCTCCTTAATATGACATGTGCGGATTTTATCAACAATCTTATTTCAGAAACAATGATGTTTCTAACCACTATCCATGAAGAAATAGGATGGGTCATTAGGATCAACAATGACATTGGGTTCTACTTCCCATACCTTTCACCAAATCTACTACCAACCAATCTCCAAAGTGAATTTTCATAGTACCTCTTGAGAACTTTGCATCGAGCTTGTACATTTTACATTCACCAGCTGTATGACATGGGACTACCACCAGAAAAGTAGAATTTACTTAACTTTTCATAATAGGATTATAATCTCCACATCAAGGAGGGATGGTCTTTCCACCTTGAACATATGTACTAAGAAAATCTCAACCTTCCATAGGAATCTTTAACTTGTCTTCCACTCCAAGTAATTCAACCTAGGGCTTGCTAACACCTATAAATACACCCCTTAGACCTCATTATTCAGTACCTCTCACAATTCATTCAATATATACATCCTTAGAGAGAGCGTCAAGAGGCGGAAGCAAGAGCAGAAGCTGGAGACTGTCTATATCTCCAACAACAGTTCAAGCCAATTCCTCTATCTAGGTTCTTATTTTATTTCTGTTATTAGGAACATGTATATTATTAATTTATTTTCTGTTTTTACTTTTAATATGAGCTAAACCTTAATTACTTGAGAATCGTAATGGGATGAACCCTAATTTGTTTAATTAATGTATTTCAATTTGGGATTAGTTTCTAGTTTAATTTGAATTAGGTATTTCATATTGTTTCTTATTTTATATTAATTTCACTATCAATGAATTAGCTAATCGGAGATAGGTCATAGTAATTAAGCTATTCACTTTGGTGGGGAAGTGATCGCCTTGACGGGGGGTTTAATTACTGAACTAGATAATAAACGTAAGGTAGAAATTATTGATCCTGACAGACTTAGTTAACCTTATAACCAATTGGGTAAAATAGTATTCATTTGAAGGTGGATTATAATCGCCCTGACGGGGTTTGTAACACCTAAGAATAGCTCCTAGGTCCACCCTGACGGGGGCTAGGAGATTATAGAGTCCCAACTAATATAGAAATATCAGTTCTGCCCTTAACGAAAGCATTAATTAGGTAAGTTTAGGTGATTCCCTAGCGAGACTCAAGTATAGTTCATATCTGCGTCTTAGTCCTTTAGTATTTATTTTCAGTAATTTATTTTCTTGCATTCTTAGGATTAATATAAAAAACCAAAAAAATATATTTTATCTTTTACTTTTCTGTATTTGCAATTACTACTATTTATCTATTGAACACTTGGGTTATACCAGTCCAATCCCTGAGAACGAATCCGACTTATCGGAGTATTACTTGGACAACCGTACACTTGCGGTATTGTGGTTCCTTTTATTTATCGCATTAATTTTATAACACACAAGGACACACCAATTTTATCAACAATCTTATTTGAGAAACAATGATGTTTCTAACCACTATCCAAGAAGAAATAGGATGGGTCATTAGGATCAACAATGAAATGGATTCTACTTCCCATACCTTTCACCAAATCTACTACCAACTAATCTCCAAAGTGAAATTTCATAGGACCTCTTGAGACCCTTGCATCGAGCTTGTACATTGTACATTCACCAGCTGTATGACATGGGACTACCACCAGAACAGTAGAATTTACTTAACTTTTCATAATAGGTATATAATATTCACATCAAGTAGGGATGGTCTTTCCACCATGAACATATGTACTAAGAAAATCTCAACCTTCCATAGGAATCTAGCTCTTAGGTACTTTACCATTTCATTTTCTTCCCGAATCTCATAGTAAATTACTACTATTCTTTTAATAAGAATAAAAGTGTAATATGTGTCTTACAACATGAATCATATATACGCATATATATTTTAAACACATTTGTCAAATAAAAAAAAGTTTTTTTTTCAATACCTGCCGCACCAAAAAAGTAACAAAGAAACATTTCTCATTTTTTTATTTTTAATAGTTGCGCCCAACCAGGAAAAAAGAACATTTTTTGCGCGATACAGTATCGTAAAACTCTTTTGCCTACGAATAACAACAAATACAAACTACTGTATTTTTCAAATTATTACTCACTTACAATGAATCAATAACAATAAATAACTGTTTTAACCGTCTTTCAAACAAAAACCAACAAAAAAATCTAATTCCTTTTTTTTATGATAATCTATAGAAATATGAATATAGAAATTTACAATATCCACCTCATATAAAATCCAATAATAAAATGAAATAATTTGTTGACCAAACCCTAAAACAATATTCATACATTGTCGTATAATATTCTTGTTTTAAATCATAAATTGCAAAACCATGGCTCTGATACTACTCGAAGGATAAAAATTATGATTGTATCAATATATAAGCAGCGAAAACAATTAATTACAATCCTAAAGCAATCTACTGCTATAAAAAACATAATATTATTTGGTATGTTTTTGGATCTGTATGATAATCGGATATATAAACTAGATTCTAAAACTTGAAGCCTCCACTCTTTGTAGTTCTTGATTTCCTTTCAGATCGATGATTCTGACATGGAGACTTGGATACTTTTTGAGTTATATGGCTTTTTGTTTCAAGAGAAAAGGGAAAAAGTTTTTGTCGTTGAATATTATACATATAATAACTTTAGAAAGAATGATTAGTCATCAAGTATATTGGAAATTGATTATTCTAATAATCTGGTTCATTATCCACTTGTAAAGTGGACTTGTACCTTTTACATTATACATATGATTTGGACTACCCCAACGGGTAGTGATACATTTTTCATTATTAGAGCTACGTGGTTCGCTCCACAAACCTGCCAATTACTAATCGAGAACGTGAACTAAACTCTTTCTATCTTTACAACCCGATCATCCTTTGACAAGGATTTGATACAATCGGTATAATCTTATTACATCAAGCTCAAACTCTTTATCTAGAGTTGATAGTTGTATCTTCCTTAGGAGCATATATACTAAGCTATGTCTGATATCCTTACGGCTAGCATTATGACACACTAGTAGTCTAGTATCTAAACACAACAAACACATAGACAGCTATAGTGATGATCTCAGGTCAAATAATTACACACAAAAAATAGTTTTTGGAGATTAACCCAGTTCAAGGTAATGAACTATTAGGAATCTCAAAATTTATTTGGTTTGATAATCACATCTCTAGGTGCATTATCTATGCATCTAACTCAGTAAACGAGAAATACAAATATGTATCCAATAAATACTCGTTAACTACATATTAATCTTACCATATCATAGAGGTCCAAGCTCGATGATCCTACGACTAAGAACAGGTTTAGATTAAATCCTATGAGCTAGATTTTCATTATCATAACACCTTATGATTTATATTTCATAACTTAATCAAAGATATACCTTCTTATTATGTAGATGAATTCATTGATAATAAAATTGTGTCATTGATTTAAGAAAACAATTCCTTTGATCAATATTGTTGCGATAACTATTATCGTGCACAATAAACACTAATGTACAATTCATTACAAGACAATCGAAGGTAGGGGATAATTCCAACAATTATTATTACCAGATAAGGCCAGATTACAACCAGAACCTAAGCCTGCTAGAACAAGAACCGAAGCTAAGAACCGAAGCTGAAGCTATAGCGATAGCCAAACGGGAGATACCTTGAAAGAGGAGCTTGTAGACAAGCCTTTCTCAAGATAAAATTAATTAAAAAATTACACTACACTAACCTATTAAATAATATATTAAATAACGTAACATATATTTTATCACTGAAACAACAAAATATCATAAAAATAACTTAATATTATATAAACAACAATATAAAAAAGATTACTAGGACGATAATTTTAAGAAGTTGACGTGGGCCTGAAGATTTTATAAATTCAATGGAACCATAAAGTGTAAGTAAACAATTTTGTATAGGTTCACATTTTTTTTGGAAAACCTTGGGGGAACACCAAAACTATTTTGGTAAAGAATTATTCAAGTGTTGATAACTTCACATCATAAAAAAAGGATAAAATTTCTTTCATTTTGAATGTATTTTTTGTGTGTAGTTAAAAATAGAAAAAATTAGTTAGAATATAACAAGTCTATTATGTGAGTTGATGAAATGTACTATTCGCCACTCTTTGCAAAGTTATGGAATTTTGTATTTGTATCACATAGTAGAAAGTGAAAAAGCAACATATCTATTTATTTATTTATTAAAAAAATATATAAATATACTTACAATAAATTTCTTAGCAGTTGACTGAAAAACTTGAGAGAAGTAAGATCTTAAAAGTTTGGTGCAAATGCTACTATCAGATATGATAACTTATAAGGAAGAAAATGGATAATCATTAATTAACTCTTAAATGCTTTTATTAAATTAAAAATAAGTTACTTACACACCCAGAATTAAGAAACATTAGATAGAAAAAAGAAAAAATCTAAAAAAAAAATCCTTAAACAAATTACAAACTTCCCAAAATTTAATGAAAGAAACAAAGTTTACTTAAATTTAGGATTAACCACATACATCAAACTGCAGTTGACATAAGAACTCATATTACTATATCCATTTTCATCAAAATGAGATTTAATTCTCACAAGTTTCATATGATTCAAAATCATATTCTTCAAGAAAATCTACATTGTAAAACTAGAATAGTATTTTCTATTATTGTATAACATAGTCTATAACTCCAAATATTAGGTTTGATTAGTATGATTATCTATTTTTATTTATGCCCAGAAACAACGATATCACCTTTACGTAGTTACTTTAGGCAACTATGATCACCATATTCTAAGTATTCAATGGGGTGTAATTCCTCACTATGAAAGACTCTATTTGTCATTTTATACTACATTAATAAACCATAACCATTTTATGATCAAATGACTATTTTGTTTGAAATAAGTTTACAAACAAAAGTACACTTTTTCTTATAATGTGTTTTTCCCCATTGGCATCTCAGGAGAATTAATTATTACAATTGTGGCTGCAACAATTGCTACGAAAACAAAATTGTAATTTAACTTCTCCTATTCCTATTCCAATATTTATCTTAAGAGTATGCAACATATTGCACATATATACACTACTGTTGATAATTAATACCCTTTTTGTGCAATAAATAGAATTTAAAGACATTACAAAAATAAATTTCAGTAATGCATTTACCTTGTTTCTTGTAATTAGATAAACCATATCTTATGGTTGTACTAAGTTACTTATACATTTTTGGAGATATTTAAGGATTCATGATAATATCATGCTTACGATGTCTTTGTAGATCAAAACTCATGGATACGAATACACTTAGTACCAATACAAAGTTTGTATTACTCTAGATGTGCATCATATGCATTCTATTCATCCTCAAGAAATACTATAGTCAAGTGATTATTGATCCTATCAATGAGTTTCATGTGCATAAGAAAGAATCTCAAGTTAAAGACACAATACATGATATTTTACCAACAAACTTGTTTAATTCGAGAAGTGATTTAACAGAAATATCAAGAAATCTAATAGTATGAAGGAACGAGGAATAACGCTATTTGAACACTATTATATATCTAACAAAGATACTGATTTTACCTAAGAGATATATAATAAGAAACTGAAAAACATGAATAGTCGTTTCTCACGCATAAATAAATTGAAAATTAAACACTTTAAAAAATGAATGATCCCCCTAGTAATCAAGTCGTTTCTCATGCATAATTAAAGTGTGGTACATTAACTATTTTTTCAAATAAATAAGAGACTCAAAACTATCTAGCCCATAGTTATCTAGTTGTCTCTAATTAGTTTTGTTGAGTTAATCCATCCTATAATAGAATATTATCAATCTCACATCCTCTGGTAGTCAAGACTAAAAACGTGAAATCAGTGATTAATACCTATTATAAAAAATATATATTTTTATAATTTAGTTGGTATTTTCCACACTCCAATTAAAAAAACACTTGATCCTTTTAATAAAACACCATAAGACTATATGACGTATATAAGATATTAACCCTTTAAAAAATTCCCTTGGTTTTTTTCAATGAGTGTGTAAATATATTATTTGAGTATAAAATTAGTAGACAAACGTGTGTTAGGTAAACTAACAAAATTTATAATAATTAGAAATTTATAGTGAGAAAAAGAATTGGAATCTTTGAATGTGCTAATGTCAGGACCTTTTAAACATTTTCTTTTAAATTTCTTTTTTTTACCAAGTCCTTTTGAGGATGTTAATGGTAACTTCAATCACGTGGCAAACTCTTGTTATCATAGCACTAGATCTACAAGCTTAAAAATATTTTGGTCGGACCTTCTTTTGAAATGCTAGTCCAGCAACTATTTTAGCTAGATTTGATGAAATGATTATATATACAAGTAATAAGATATTAGTTATGTTTATATCAATATTTATAATAAGTAGGAATTTATAGCGAGAAAAAGAATTGGAATCTTTGAATGTGTGTTTTCTAATGTCGGGACCTTTTAAACATTTTTTTTTAAATTTCTTTTTTTTACCAAGTCCTTTTGAGGATGTTAATGGTCACTTCAATCACTTGGCACACTCTTGTTATCATAGCACTAGATCTACAAGCTTAAAAATATTTTGGTCGGACCTTCTTTTGAAATGCTAGTCCAGCAACTATTTTAGCTAGATTTGATGAAATGATTATATATACAAGTAATAAGATATTAGTTATGTTTATATCAATATTTATTATAAATTACAGTAATTTAATTTATTTTACTATAATATAATAAATGTATATCTACATCTATATGAAAGAAGAGAAACATAATAAAAGAATAAAAAAAAAAGACCAAAGAGAGAAGATGAAAATTTTATTAATCATTTGCATATATTTTCTTCAAATAACTATTACAATATATATGTCCTCTAGCGGAAATCACCATTTCATTATCGCCTAACTTACGATCTCCTAGAACTATTCCAAAGTCATTACATTGTCATAACCCATTTCAAGAACCTTGCCCTCAACGTTTTTTTTCCATTGAAAAGTCATTTGTTACACTAAAATTTGATCATATAAAAGAATAAAGTGTGGAAAAATGGTTGTGTGAATAATTAATCCACTTGTTTGAAGCACCAAATTTTGATGATTTGAAGCACTATATGATGTCATCCGGATTCCATAATAATATTGTAGTCAAAATTCCTCTTTCTGGGTTTCTCTAGGATTTCCACCATGGATGCTACGTGGGATTCGTAACATGATAAAATCATTTTCTAGTACTCCACTACGTGTACGAAGGAAATATTTCTTGTTTCTACTACTACTAGCATGCTTTTTTCTGGACACATAATCTGCTCTCTTTGACAAAAGACCCTCCCAATATGACATGTGCGGATTTTTGATGTCTCCCTATTTGTTCTAATTCTTACCCCATTGGAGATATCCTTTTAGGTGAATAAATGACTTATTTGATAGACTTTTAGGCTTATTTGATCATATTGCACTTTCTTCCCTTGAAAATTAACTATTTGCAGAATCTGAGCTTTTGTGCGTAAATTTGACTATTTTTAATTGCAAAGTTAATCGGTTCTTGAATCTCATGAAAGACCAATCCAAGGAGAAAAAGTGAGAATAAAGTCTTAGTGTATTTTAGAGTGTTAGGAAATGATTTCTAGTCGAGTTTCTATTTTTAGAGTACACTTTCCTATTTTGATTTCTTGATTTATTGATTTATTCTTTTTAAGCATATGCGGTTTAATTATTTATTTAATGTGAAGCTTTAAAAGATAAATGGTAGTTACTTAGAGACCAAGTCAAGATAAAGATGAAAGGAAAGAAGATTTACATGGAAATAAGAAGATTTAGGAAAGATTTATTCAAAGGAGGAAAAGATAAAGCTGCCTTTTGAAATCTGAAAATCCAGCCACGTTTTAGAGATTAAATCATAATTAAAGATTGGCATGGATTCTGGACGAATGGTCTGCACCAATAGAAAGAGCTTTCCAAGACAAGTGGTTTCATACATTGGAACTTCTCAAACGGATAAGTATTGAAAAAGATATGACCAAATCAAATCAACAGCAAAATCTTACCTTTCCTAGAATATAGAGCTACGAATTTAAGAGTCTTTAACTTGTCTTCCACTCCAAGTAATTCGACCTAGGGCTTGCTAACACCTATAAATACACCCATTAGACCTCATTATTCAGTACCTCTCACAATTCATTCAATATATACATCCTTAGAGAGAGCGTCAAGAGGCGGAAGCAAGAGCAGAAGCTGGAGACTGTCTATATCTCCAACAACAGTTCAAGCCAATTCCTCTATCTAGGTTCTTATTTTATTTTCGTTATTAGGAACATGTATATTATTAATTTATTTTCTGTTTTTACTTTTAATATGAGCTAAACCTTAATTACTTGAGAATCGTAACGAGATGAACCCTAATTTGTTTAATTCATGTATTTCAATTTGGGATTAGTTTCTAGTTTAATTTGAATTAGGTATTTCATATTGTTTCTTATTTTATAATAATTTCACTATCAATGAATTAGCTAATCGGAGATAGGTCATAGTAATTAAGCTATTCACTTTGGTGGGGAAGTGATCGCCTTGAAGGGGGGTTTAATTACTGAACTAGATAATAAACGTAAGGTAGAAATTATTGATCCTGACAGACTTAGTTAACCTTATAGCCAATTGGGTAAAATAGTAGTCATTCGAAGGTGGATTATAATCGCCCTGACGGGGTTTGTAACACCTAAGAATAGCTCCTAGGTCCACCCTGACGGGGGATAGGAGATTATAGAGTCCCGACTAATATAGAAATATCAGTTTTGCCCTTAACGAAAGCATTAATTAGGTAAGTTTAGGTGATTCCCTAGCGAGACTCAAGTATAGTTCGTATCTGCGTCTTAGTCCTTTAGTATTAATTTTCAGTAATTTATTTTCTTGCATTTTTAGGATTAATATAAAAAACCAAACAAATATATTTTATCTTTTACTTTTCTGTATTTGCAATTACTACTATTTATCTATTGAACACTTGGGTTATACCAGTCCAATCCATGAGAACGAATCCGACTTATCGGAGTATTACTTGGACAACCGTACACTTGCGGTATTGTGGTTCCTTTTATTTATCGCATTAATTTTATAACACACAAGGACCCACCAAGTTTTTGGCGCCGCTGCCGGGGATTGCAGCGTGTGACCCCGGTGTTTAATCTTTAAGTAGTGTTTATTTATTTTTGTTTTCCAGTTTTACGCTTGGTTTTTTTTTTGTTTTGTCTTTACAGGTTCTTTATTTAGTTAATGATCAAGAGATTTTATTGAAAGATGTATAGAGGATATTACCCAGATCTCGATCCATATGACTATTGGGAAGACTCTTCGGGACAACAACAATGGGGTAGTAACTTCTACCAACAACCTTATCAATACCCGCAAGAGCAGGATTGGAACAACCAATGGATCGGGAATAATCAACAACAACCATCATATCACTATCCCCAGGAGCAAGGATGGAACAACCAATGGGTTGGAAACATTCAACAACCTCCACCTCATCACTATCAGCAAGAAATTGACAATGAGATACGTTCTAAACTCCAGCGCTTAGTAGAAGAAACAAACGCCACCGTTGCACGCATGCAACAGATGGTAGAAGAATGGGGTAGTATGTCTTATGAAGATTCCACTCCCCCGAGGGTTGGAAGAGATCAACTGGAAGAAGTAGTTGAGGAGGAGGCGTTGAAGGAAGATACTATTGATAGTGATATGACCATCATGCCGGTTATAAATGAAGACCACCATGTGGTTGACAATCCTCTTAGCATGCTGGAAGAAGGAGTAGCAACGAAAATCATAGAAATTGAAACTGAGATTGATATTCCTATGGTGCGTGCACATGATCAATATACTGAACGTAAACAAGAAGAAGAGGCGATCGAGATTGTTGAGATTCCACATCAAGAATATGATGAGGTAATAGTGGAAGATTGGGTTGAAAGCGAAGACGAATGTGAAGTGGTTGAGATATCCACTGAAGAATTCAAAGATCACAATACAATAGAAGTTGAATCTCCACCACAAAAAGTTCACCAATCACTATCTCCACCACAAATCATCATTAGAGATAGAATATCGGAATCACCTCTATCACAACAAATGATCAATAGATGCTACGCAAGAAAGGTGCTACAACGCGAGAGCAAAGCGGCAAGGAGGAGCACCTACCCACCACACTTTAAAGAGGAACGCGAGATTAAGGAGAATAAAAATGAGCTTATACCGTTGAGGACGGTTATCTACTATCGTGTGGTGAAGAACGAGTTTCGCCATGAGAGCAAGGAGGCGAAACGAAGATACTACCCTCCCCCTTTCAGAGATCGATTGAATAAAATTTTAAGGGGGAATGTTCTGAACCTTACATGCCAAGGACGAGGCGAATTTAAGCGGAGGAGAACCTCAAGGGCCTCATTACCATCTTCATGGAAGGTAACGCGTCGAACTTAAAGACGTAATAAACAAAATTGCTTCTTGGGAGACAACCCATGTTTAATTTGCTTTATGTTTTTCAATTCCTAGTGTATAATTCTAAATTAGTGTCGAATTTTAGTGTCTACTTTTATAAGAAATGAGAAAGGTAGTGTGTTATTGGTGCAGGAATTGTTTGGGGTGCTAGGAAACAAAAGAAGAAATTCAAGGAAAAAATTCGACGCGAGGTCCGGTATACCGCCCCCGAACCCCGATATACCGCAGGAAGAGAACACGTGTCACGGGTTACTACCGCGGGTTTTATACAGAAGTAAGAAAAAAATTCGATGCACGGTCCGGTATACCGCGTGAGATGTCCGGTATACCGCAGGAGGAAAAAAACCCGTACCACGGGTTAGGTACCGCGGGTTTTTGGACGGAGAAGATATATTGAACAGTAGCAAAATCCCGTGCCACGGGGTATATATCACGGGTTCTTGGCAGAGACGAAAATTTGGAGCAGCAGAAGCTGCGGTAAACCGCGGGTTATGCCCGGTATACCGCGCTATGTCGGTTTTGAAGAGTCTTCACCTTATAAGCTTCTTACCTTGTCAAGACTAAACCCTAGCCTCCCCCAATACGGATTTTCCATATCCTAACCCTTATGTACCTGCACAAAGACCACTACAACACCAAAGAACATTAAATCCTTCTTCCTAATCCATTCCAAACACACATCCAACACCACAATCCTTCAAGAACATCAAGAAATCTTCTCCTTCAACCTTAAGCCTCTTCATCAAAGCTTCAATCCTATTTAATAAACCTTCCCCAAGCCATTACATATTCATTACCCATCTCATATAACACTATAATTCTTCATTACAAATCCTCAAAACATCAAATTTCAAAACTCTTCTCTAGTTTTTGATTATTTGAAGTTTTGAGTTTGGGGTTCATTGAGATGTCGAAGATTGGGAAGACAAGAATACCATGGAGAGGAAGAGGAAGTTGGAGAACCTTTTATTACTTTTTGAGTGTTGAAAGATGTAGTTGAAAGAATGGAACTTTTGGAGGATAATCATGAAAAGGAGTTGAAACCCATAGGAAAAATCACAAAAGAGTTGAAGCTTATGCAAATCAAATTACGTGGAGTGAGCAATGTTCAACATACCACCTACGCAACACAAGGAGATCAACCTACACGCAACAATGGAAACCAGCTTCGTGCTGGTTCAGATATGTTTTCCTATCCCTTTTTTATTTGTTTTATTTGTTTATTTGCTTTATTGAGTCTTTTTCGAGTCGTGGGGACACGACTCATTTTTGAGTTTGGGGTGGGGTTCGTTGCCTCATCCCAATTTTATGTGTTTTACAGTTTTTTTTTAATTTTAGTTTGAGGAATGTTTTGACTATAGAGATGTAGAGTGTTTTAAATGCCCCCATCAAGCATTCTTTTTATAAATGTATGATAGAAAATAGTTGACTTTAGGAGTTAGTGTAAAACGCACTTTAATTGCATGCAAACATGAGATAATTGATAGGAAGAACTAATGAACAGAAGTAAACTTGTGCTTAAGGATAATAGGTGGTTTGTAGAACGTGAGATCTAAATGAGTAGAGAACCCACTTAGGTATGAACTAGAGGCAAGTTGTGTAAATAGGAAGATGATAGAGGCAGTTCTTTGTTAGCCCTTTGAATCCTTTTTGGCCTTCTATCCCTGAATTAATTATATCCTTCTTAGACAAATTTTTAGCCTTTAAGCCTTTCTTTTGTCGCCACATTATAAGCCAATATCCCTTTACACTGTTAGGCATGACCATATGACCCACACTTGAATCACGATCCTGAGACATCCTGTCTTGAGCTTGACTTTGGGGTAGTGGGTCCACTATATGGGAATTTACATTGGGATTGGGAGTTTTGAGCTTATCAATGATGCTTTGTGCTATACATGATGATGATTCACAGGTTTATTGTATTGTAACCCTTTGCCGGGGTAATAGTGAATGGAAAAGAATCTTCGAGCTCAAGTTATGAATAGGCATAACTGTAAAAAGTATCATGATATCTCAACATCATAAAGAGAGTCATAACTATAAGAAAAAACGAATGATTTGAAAAGAATATACATATTCGGACCGGCAAAGTGGAAATTTTTAGGTGAATCATCCTTAGTGCTTATTGGGTTAATTTGGGGACGCTAATTAAGCGCGTCAATTGGGTTGAGTGAGAACGTTATTCGAGTGTAAACTCAAGCTCTTGGACAGTTTAGTTGATGGTAAGTGAGGAGAGAGGCAAAAGCTCACTTCAAATTTACCAAATATACATACCATACCGTCCTTCAGCCTATGCTAAAACCATAAAGACCTCGTGATTCCTAGATGCACAGTGAGTTAATAGGGAATATGCTAAGTGGAGCGTTCAAAGCAAGTAAGGATCGAGGAACACCCTATAGCCACCATCTTGAGATAAGTAATAAGCGTAACCTTCTAGCATTGTGAAATTAATTTTGGATTGATATTGTTTTGTATTTGATTTTGCGTGATAAGTGTAGGTGTATATTAATTCCTAGGTTAGACTATATGAAATTTGTTTTAAGTTTTGCTTTGGGATTATTTTCTAGATTCTACCTTCTGCATTCACCTAAAAGATCCTTTGTTTTTATTTTACTTTGTCGGGACGACAAAGGTTTGAGTTTGGGGTCTTGATGTCTCCCTATTTGTTCTAATTCTTAGCCCATTGGAGACATCCTTTTAGGTGAATAAATGACTTATTTGATAGACTTATAGGCTTATTTGATCATATTGCACTTTCTCCCCTTGGAAATTAACTATTTGCAGAATCTGAGCTTTTGTGCGTAAATTTGACTATTTTTAATGCAAAGTTAATCGGTTCTTGAATCTCATGAAAGACCAATCCAAGGAGAAAAAGTGAGAATAAAGTCTTAGTGTATTTTAGAGTGTTAGGAAATGATTTCTAGTCGAGTTTCTATTTTTAGAGTACACATTCCTATTTTGATTTCTTGATTTATTGATTTATTCTTTTTAAGCATATGCGGTTTAAATATTTATTTAATGTGAAGCTTTAAAAGATAAATGGTAGTTACTTAGAGACCAAGTCAAGATAAAGATGAAAGGAAAGAAGATTTACATGGAAATAAGAAGATTTAGGAAAGATTTATTCAAAGGAGGAAAAGATAAAGCTGCCTTTTGAAATCTGAAAATCCAGTCACGTTTTAGAGATTAAATCATAATTAAAGATTGGCATGGATTCTGGATGAATGGTCTGCACCAATAGAAAGAGCTTTCCAAGACAAGTGGTTTCATATATTGGAACTTCTCAAACGGATAAGTATTGAAAAAGATATGACCAAATCAAATCAACAGCAAAATCTTACCTTTCCTAGAATTTAGAGCTACGAATTTAAGAGTCTTTAACTTGTCTTCCACTCCAAGTAATTCGACCTAGGGCTTGCTAACACCTATAAATACACCCCTTAGACCTCATTATTCAGTACCTCTCACAATTCATTCAATATATACATCCTTAGAGAGAGCGTCAAGAGGCGGAAGCAAGAGCAGAAGTTGGAGACTGTCTATATCTCCAACAACAGTTCAAGCCAATTCCTCTATCTAGGTTCTTATTTTATTTCTGTTATTAGGAACATGTATATTATTAATTTATTTTCTTTTTTTACTTTTAATATGAGCTAAACCTTAATTACTTGAGAATCGTAATGGGATGAACCCTAATTTGTTTAATTAATGTATTTCAATTTGGGATTAGTTTCTAGTTTAATTTGAATTAGGTATTTCATATTGTTTCTTATTTTATATTAATTTCACTATCAATGAATTAGCTAATCGGAGATAGGTCATAGTAATTAAGCTATTCACTTTGGTGGGGAAGTTATCGCCTTGACGGGGGGTTTAATTACTGAACTAGATAATAAACGTAAGGTAGAAATTATTGATCCTGACAGACTTAGTTAACCTTATAGCCAATTGGGTAAAATAATATTCATTTGAAGGTGGATTATAATCGCCCTGACGGGGTTTGTAACACCTAAGAATAGCTCCTAGGTCCACCCTGACGGGGGCTAGGAGATTATAGAGTCCCGACTAATATAGAAATATCAGTTCTGCCCTTAACGAAAGCATTAATTAGGTAAGTTTAGGTGATTCCCTAGCGAGACTCAAGTATAGTTCATATCTGCGTCTTAGTCCTTTAGTATTTATTTTCAGTAATTTATTTTCTTGCATTCTTAGGATTAATATAAAAAACCAAACAAATATATTTTATCTTTTACTTTTCTGTATTTGCAATTACTACTATTTATCTATTGAACACTTGGGTTATACCAGTCCAATCTCTGAGAACGAATCCGACTTATCGGAGTATTACTTGGACAACCGTACACTTGCGGTATTGTGGTTCCTTTTATTTATCGCATTAATTTTATAACACACAAGGACCCACCAATTTTATCAACAATCTTATTTGAGAAACAATGATGTTTCTAACCACTATCCAAGAAGAAATAGGATGGGTCATTAGGATCAACAATGAAATGGATTCTACTTCCCATACCTTTCACCAAATCTACTACCAACTAATCTCCAAAGTGAAATTTCATAGGACCTCTTGAGACCCTTGCATCGAGCTTGTACATTGTACATTCACCAGCTGTATGACATGGGACTACCACCAGAACAGTAGAATTTACTTAACTTTTCATAATAGGTATATAATATTCACATCAAGTAGGGATGGTCTTTCCACCATGAACATATGTACTAAGAAAATCTCAACCTTCCATAGGAATCTAGCTCTTAGGTACTTTACCATTTCATTTTCTTCCCGAATCTCATAGTAAATTACTACTATTCTTTTAATAAGAATAAAAGTGTAATATGTGTCTTACAACATGAATCATATATACGCATATATATTTTAAACACATTTGTCAAATAAAAAAAAAAAAATTTTCAATACCTGCCGCACCAAAAAAGTAACAAAGAAACATTTCTCATTTTTTTATTTTTAATAGTTGCGCCCAACCAGGAAAAAAGAATATTTTTTGCGCGATACAGTATCGTAAAACTCTTTTGCCTACGAATAACAACAAATACAAACTACTGGATTTTTCAAATTATTACTCACTTACAATGAATCAATAACAATAAATAACTGTTTTAACCGTCTTTCAAACAAAAACCAACAAAAAAATCTAATTCCTTTTTTTTTATGATAATCTATAGAAATATGAACATAGAAATTTACAAAATCCACCTCATATAAAATCCAATAATAAAATGAAATAATTTATTGACCAAACCCTAAAACAATATTCATACATTGTCGTATAATATTCTTGTTTTTAATCATAAATTGCAAAACCATGGCTCTGATACTACTCGAAGGATAAAAATTACGATTGTATCAATATATAAGCAGCGAAAACAATTAATTACAATCCTAAAGCCAATGTACTGCTATAAAAAACATAATATTATTTGGTATGCTTTTGGATCTGTATGATAATCGGATATATAAACTAGATTCTAAAACTTGAAGCCTCCACTCTTTGTAGTTCTTGATTTCCTTTCAGATCGATGATTCTGACATGGAGACTTGGATACTTTTTGAGTTATATGGCTTTTTGTTTCAAGAGAAAAGGGAAAAAGTTTTTGTCGTTGAATATTATACATATAATAACTTTAGAAAGAATGATTAGTCATCAAGTATATTGGAAATTGATTATTCTAATAATCTGGTTCATTATCCACTTGTAAAGTGGACTTGTACCTTTTACATTATACATATGATTTGGACTACCCCAACGGGTAGTGATACATTTTTCATTATTAGAGGTACGTGGTTCGCTCCACAAACCTGCCAATTACTAATCGAGAACGTGAACTAAACTCTTTCTATCTTTACAACCCGATCATCCTTTGACAAGGATTTGATACAATCGGTATAATCTTATTACATCAAGCTCAAACTCTTTATCTAGAGTTGATAGTTGTATCTTCTTTAGGAGCATATATACTAAGCTATGTCTGATATCCTTACGGCTAGCATTATGACACACTAGTAGTCTAGTATCTAAACACAACAAACACATAGACAACTATAGTGATGATCTCAGGTCAAATAATTACACACAAAAAATAGTTTTTAGAGATTAACCCAGTTCAAGGTAATGAACTACTAGGAATCTCAAAATTTATTTGGTTTGATAATCACATCTCTAGGTGCATTATCTATGCATCTAACTCAGTAAACGAGAAATACAAATATTTATCCAATAAATACTCGTTAACTACATATTAATCTTACCATATCATAGAGGTCCAAGCTCGATGATCCTACGACTAAGAACAGGTTTAGATTAAATCCTATGAGCTAGATTTTCATTATCATAACACCTTATGATTTATATTTCATAACTTAATCAAAGATATACCTTCTTATTATGTAGATGAATTCATTGATAATAAAATTGTGTCATTGATTTAAGAAAAAAATTCCTTTGATCAATATTGTTGCGATAACTATTATCGTGCACAATAAACACTAATGTACAATTCATTACAAAACAATCGAAGGTAGGGGATAATTCCAACAATTATTATTACCAGATAAGGCCAGATTACAACCAGAACCTAAGCCTGCTAGAATAAGAACCGAAGCTAAGAACCGAAGCTGAAGCTATAGCGATTGCCAAACGGGAGATACCTTGAAAGAGGAGCTTGTAGACAAGCCTTTCTCAAGATAAAATTAATTAAAAAATTACACTACACTAACCTATTAAATAATATATTAAATAACGTAACATATATTTTATCACTGAAACAACAAAATATCATAAAAATAACTTAATATTATATAAACAACAATATAAAAAAGATTACTAGGACGATAATTTTAAGAAGTTGACGTGGGCCTGAAGATTTTATAAATTCAATGGAACCATAAAGTGTAAGTAAACAATTTTGTATAGGTTCACATTTTTTTTTGGAAAACCTTGGGGGAACACCAAAACTATTTTTGTAAAGAATTATTCAAGTGTTGATAACTTCACATCATAAAAAAAGGATAAAATTTCTTTCATTTTGAATGTATTTTTTGTGTGTAGTTAAAAATAGAAAAAATTAGTTAGAATATAACAAGTCTATTATGTGAGTTGATGAAATGTACTATTCGCCACTCTTTACAAAGTTATGGAATTTTGTATTTGTATCACATAGTAGAAAGTGAAAAAGCAACATATCTATTTATTTATTTATTAAAAAATATATAAATATACTTACAATAAATTTCTTAGCAGTTGACTGAAAAACTTGAGAGAAGTAAGATCTTAAAAGTTTGGTGCAAATGCTACTATCAGATATGATAACTTATAAGGAAGAAAATGGATAATCATTAATTAGAAACAAAACTCACAAACAATATCAAACAAATTTTAACTCTTAAATGTTTTTATTAAATTAAAAATAAGTTACTTACACACCCAGAATTAAGAAACATTAGATAGAAAAAAGAAAAAATCTAAAAAAAAAATCCTTAAACAAATTACAAACTTCCCAAAATTTAATGAAAGAAACAAAGTTTACTTAAATTTAGGATTAACCACATACATCAAACTGCAGTTGACATAAGAACTCATATTACTATATCCATTTTCATCAAAATGAGATTTAATTCTCACAAGTTTCATATGATTCAAAATCATATTCTTCAAGAAAATCTACATTGTGAAACTAGAATAGTATTTTCTATTATTGTATAACATAGTCTATAACTCCAAATATTAGGTTTGATTAGTATGATTATCTATTTTTATTTATGACCAGAAACAACGATATCACCTTTACGTAGTTACTTTAGGCAACTATGATCACCATATTGTAAGTATTCAATGGGGTGTAATTCCTCACTATGAAAGACTCTATTTGTCATTTTATACTACATTAATAAACCATAACCATTTTATGATCAAATGACTATTTTGTTTGAAATAAGTTTACAAACAAAAGTACACTTTTTCTTATAATGTGTTTTTCCCCATTGGCATCTCAGGAGAATTAATTATTACAATTGTGGCTGCAACAATTGCTACGAAAACAAAATTGTAATTTAACTTCTCCTATTCTTATTCCAATATTTATCTTAAGAGTATGCAACATATTGCACATATATACACTACTGTTGATAATTAATACCCTTTTTGTGCAATAAATAGAATTTAAAGACATTACAAAAATAAATTTCAGTAATGCATTTACCTTGTTTCTTGTAATTAGATAAACCATATCTTGTGTTTGTACTAAGTTACTTATACATTTTTGGAGATATTTAAGGATTCATGATAATATCATGCTTACGATGTCTTTGTAGATCAAAACTCATGGATACGAATACACTTAGTACCAATACAAAGTTTGTATTACTCTAGATGTGCATCATATGCATTCTATTCATCCTCAAGAAATACTATAGTCAAGTGATTATTGATCCTATCAATGAGTTTCATGTGCATAAGAAAGAATCTCAAGTTAAAGACACAATACATGATATTTTACCAACAAACTTGTTTAATTCGAGAAGTGATTTAACAGAAATATCAAGAAATCTAATAGTATGAAGGAACGAGGAATAACGCTATTTGAACACTATTATATATCTAACAAAGATACTGATTTTACCTAAGAGATATATAATAAGAAACTGAAAAACATGAATAGTCGTTTCTCACGCATAAATAAATTGAAAATGAAACACTTTAAAAAATGAATGATCCCCCTAGTAATCAAGTCGTTTCTCATGCATAATTAAAGTGTGGTACATTAACTATTTTTTCAAATAAATAAGAGACTCAAAACTATCTAGCCCATAGTTATCTAGTTGTCTCTAATTAGTTTTATTGAGTTAATCCATCCTATAATAGAATATTATCAATCTCACATCCTCTGGTAGTCAAGACTAAAAACGTGAAATCAGTGATTAATACCTATTATAAAAAATATATATTTTTATAATTTAGTTGGTATTTTCCACACTCCAATTAAAAAAACACTTGATCCTTTTAATAAAACACCATAAGACTATATGACGTATATAAGATATTAACCCTTTAAAAAATTCCCTTGGTTTTTTTCAATGAGTGTGTAAATATATTATTTGAGTATAAATTAGTAGACAAACGTGTGTTAGGTAAACTAACAAAATTTATAATAATTAGGAATTTATAGCGAGAAAAAGAATTGGAATCTTTGAATGTGTGTTTTCTAATGTCGGGACCTTTTAAACATTTTCTTTTAAATTTCTTTTTTTTTACCAAGTCCTTTTGAGGATGTTAATGGTAACTTCAATCACTTGGCACACTCTTGTTATCATAGCACTAGATCTACAAGCATAATAATATTTTGGTCGGACCTTCTTTTGAAATTCAAGTGCAGCCACTATTTTAGCTAGTTTTTATGAAATGATTATATATACAAGTAATGAGATATTAGTTATGTTTATATCAATATTTATTATAAATTACAGTAATTTAATTTATTTTACTATAATATAATAATTGTATATCTACATCTATATGAAAGAAGAGAAACATAATAAAAGAATAAAAAAAAAAGACCGAAGAGAGAAGATGAAAATTTTATTGATCATTTGAATATATTTTCTTCAAATAACTATTACAGTATATATGTCCTCTAGCAGAAATCACCATTCCATTATTGCCTAACTTACGATCTCCTAGAATTATTCCAAAGTCATTACATTGTCATAACCCATTTCAAGAACCTTGCCCTCAAGGTTTGGCTGAGTAAAATCTTCTGGACGGTTTTTTTTTTTTCATTAAAAAGTCATTTGTTGCTCTAAAATTTGATCATATAAAAGAATAAAGTGTGGAAAAATGGTTGTGTGAATAATTAATCCACTTGTTTGAAGCACCAAATTTTGATGATTTGAAGCACTATATGATGTCATCCGGATTCCATAATAATATTGTAGTCAAAATTCCTCTTTCTGGGTTTCTCTAGGATTTCCACCATGGATGCTACATGGGATTCGTAACATGATAAAATGAATTTCTAGTAATCCACTACTTGTACGAAGGAAATATTTCTTGTTTCTACTGCTACTAGCATGCTTTTTTCCGGACACATAATCTGCTCTCTTTGACGAAAGACCCTCCTTAATATGACATGTGCGGATTTTATCAACAATCTTATTTCAGAAACAATGATGTTTCTAACCACTATCCATGAAGAAATAGGATGGGTCATTAGGATCAACAATGACATTGGGTTCTACTTCCCATACCTTTCACCAAATCTACTACCAACCAATCTACAAAGTGAATTTTCATAGGACCTCTTGAGAACTTTGCATCGAGCTTGTACATTTTACATTCACCAGCTATATGACATGGGACTACCACCAGAACAGTAGAATTTACTTAACTTTTCATAATAGGATTATAATCTCCACATCAAGGAGGGATGGTCTTTCCACCTTGAACATATGTACTAAGAAAATCTCAACCTTCCATAGGAATCTAGCTCTTAGGTAATTTACCATTTCATTTTCTTCCCGAATCTCATAGTATATGATATGACATTAAAAGTTTTTCGCAAATATCCTTAGCATTATCTGGTGCGATATAGGTAGGAGGGAGATCCATCAATTGGAGCCACATGGTGGCCATCGAAAGATCAACTTCTTCTATACTTTGTGGATTCTCATGGATACTAATTCATATTCTATAGTTGTTAACCATTTGTTATTATCTATATTAGTAAATAGAAGTTAAAGAAAATACAAAAATAACTTCCATTAATGTCTTTACCTTGTTTCTTGGATTAGATAAACGGTACCTTATGGTTATACTAAGTTACATATACATGTTTTGGAGATATTTAAGGATTCTTGATAACATCATGCTAAGATGTCTTCGTAGTTCAAAAATCATGTATACGAATATACTTAGTACCAATTCGTCTTACTCTAGATGTGCATCATATGCTTTCTATTCATCCTCAAAAGATACCATAGTCAAGATATTATTGATCCTATCAATGAGTTTCATGTGCATAAGAAAGAATTTCACTTTGCAGACACAATACATGAGATTGAACCGATCAACTTGTTTTATTCGAGAAGTGATTTAACAAAAATATCAAGAAATCTAATAATATGAAGGAACGAGGAATGACGCACTTAGAACACTATTATAGATCTAACAAAGATATGGACTTTACCTAAGAGATATATAATAAGAAACTATAAAACATGAATAATCCCCATGGTAGTTAGGTTGTTTCTCACTCATAAATATAGTGAAAATGAAAAACTTTAAAAAATGAATGACCCCCTAGTAATCAAGTCTTTTCTCACGCATAATTAAACTATGGTAGATTACCTATTTTATCAAATAAAATAAGAGACTTAAAACTATTTAGCCCCTAATAATCTAGTCGTTTCTAATTAGTTTTGTTGAGTTCATCCATCCTATAATAGAATATTATCAATCTCACATCCTCTGGTAGTCTAGACTTTAAACGTGAAATCAATGATTTATATCTAATATCAAACAATATAGATTTTTTAAATTTGTACTTGAATTACAAGTCCACCTATTAGTCAGATCAAAACATGTAAACTTAACAAATTAGAAACTCTACTTGCGATGGCAAGTCTCACTAAACAATTAATGTATCGTCTTAATAAACTCAGTAATTATGATTTTTCAAGTGGGAATAACTGTAAGATTCAAAATCTTAATGTTGGGTTATTTAAATCCTATATAATTTATAATAGTATTCTTGCAAATAAAAATAATAATACAACAATTATCAAATATATGTAAATAAATAGATATTTTATTTTATATTCATCAAAAGTTTTAATGATCTAAATCTTGATGGCAACTGTTACATTCATATGAAATAGTATGCATATGCTCCAGTAAAGCTAATCATCCAATTTCTAATGTCTTCAAAATCAATGAAAATAAAAGAACCAATGAAGCAGCTCCTGAACGTGATCATATCACTTTGTTTTTAAAATTACTACTATTCTTTTAATAAGAATAAAAGTGTAATATGTGTCTTACAACATGAATCACATATACACATATATATTTTAAACACATTCGTCAAATAAAAAAAAGATTTTTTTTCAATAGCTGCCGCACCAAAAAAGTAACAAAGAAACATGTCTCATTTTCTTATTTTTAATAGTGGCGCCAAACCAGAAAAAAAAACATTTTTTTGCCTGATACAGTATCGTAAAACTCTCTTGCCTACGAATAACAACAAATACAAACAACTTTAATTTTCAAATTATTACTCACTTACAATGAATCAATAACAGTAAATAACTTGTTTAACCGTCTTTCGAACAAAAACCAACAAAAAAAATCTAATTTCTTTTATTTATGATAATCTATACAATCATGAATATAGAAATTTACAATATACACCTCATATAAAATCCTATAATAAAATGAAATATTTTATTGAACAACCCCTAAAACAATATTCATACATCGTCATATAATATTGTTGTTTTAAATCATAAATTGCAACAACCATGGCTCTGATACTACTTGAAGGATAAAAATTATGATTGTATCAATATATAAGCAGCGAAAACAAGTAATTACAATCCTAAAGCCAAACTAGTGCTATAAAAAAACATAATATTATTTGGTATGTTTTTGGATCTATATGATAATCAGATATATAAATCAGATTCAAAAACTTGAAGCTTCCACGCTTTGCAGTTCTTGATTTCCTTTCAGAACGATGATTACGACTTGGAGACTTGGATACTGTTTGCGTTATATGGCTTTTTGTTTCAAGAGAAAAGTGAAAAAGTTTTTGTCATTGAATATTATACATATAATAACTTTAGAAAAAATGATTAGTCATCAACGTATATTGGAAATTGATTATTCTAATAATCTGGATCATTATCCACTTGTAAAGTGGACTTGTACCTTTTACATTATACATATGATTTAGACTAGCCCGCGGGTAGTGATACATTTTTATTATTGGAGGTATGTGGTTCGCTCCACAAACCTGCCAATTACTAATCGAGAACGTGAACTAAACTCTTTCTATCTTTATAGCCCGATCATCCTTTGACAAGGATTTGATACAATCTGTATAATCTTATGACATCATAAAGCTCAAACTCTTTATCTAGAGTTGATAGTTGACTCGTCCTTAGGAGCATATATACTAAGCCATGTCCGATATCCTTACGGCTAGCATTATGACAAACTAGTAGTCTGGTATCTAAACACAACGAACATATAGAAAACTATAGTGATGATCTCAGGTCAAAGAATTACACACAAAAAATTGTTTGTAGAGATTAACCCACTTGACAGTTCAAGGTAATGAACTATTAGGAATCTCAAATTTTATTTGGTTCGATAATCACATCTCTAGGTGCATTATTTATGCATCTAACTCAGTAAACGAGAAATAAAAATATTTATCCAATAAATACTCGTTAACTAGATATTAATCTTACCATATCATCGAAGTCCAAGCTCGATGACCCTACGACTAAGAACAAGTTTATATTAAATCCTATGAGCTAGATTCTCATTATCACAACACCTTATGATTTATATTTCATAACTTAATCAAAGATATGCCTTCTTATTATGTAGATGAATTCATTGATAATAAAAGTGTGTCATTGATTCACGAAAACAATTCCTTTGATCAATATTGTAGCGATAACTATTATCGTGCACAATAAACACTAATGTACAATTCATTACAAGACAATCGAAACTAGGGGATAATTCCAACAATTATTATTACCAGATAAGGCCAGATTAAAACCAGAAGCTAAGCCTGCTAGAATAAGAACCGAAGCTGAAGTTATAGCGAAGGCCAAACGGGAGATACCTTGAAAGAGGAGCTTGTAGACAAGCCTTTCTCAAGATAAAATTAATTAAAAAATTACACTACACTAACCTATTAAATAATATATTATATAATGTAACATATATTTTATCACTGAAACAACAAAATATCATACAAATAACTTAATATTATATAAACAACAATATAAAAAAGATTACTAGGACGATAATTTTAAGAAGTTGACGTGGGCCAACTGAAGATTTTATAAATTCAATGGAACCATAAAGTGTAAGTATACAGTTTTGTATAGTTTCAGATTTTTTTTTGTGGAAAACCTTGGGGGAACACCAAAACTATTTTTGTAAAGAATTATTGAAGTGTTGATAACTTTACATCATAAAAAAAGGGATCAATTTCTTTCATCTTGAATGTATTTTTTGTGTGTAGCTAAAAATAGAAAAAATTAGTTAGAACATTACAAGTCTAACATATGAGTTGATGAAATGTATTATTTGCCACTCTTTACAAAGTTATGGAATTTTGTATTTGTATCACATAGTAGAAAGTGAAAAAGCAACATATCTATTTATTATTAAAAATAAAATAAATATACTTACAATTATTTTCTTAGCAGTTGACTAAAAAACTTGAGAGAAGTAAGATCTTAAAAGTTTGGTGCAAATGCTACTACCGGATATGATAACTTATAAGGAAGAAATGGATAACCATTATTTAGAAACAAAACTCACAAACAATATCAAACAAATTTTAACTCTTAAATGCTTTTATTAAATTAAAAATAAGTTATTTTCACATCCAAAATTAAGAAACATTAGATAGCAAACTGAAAAATTCAAAAAAAAAAAAATCCTTAAACAAACTTCCCAAAACTTTCATCAATAAAGAGACGTGACATATTTAAATTGTGTCTCTACTCAATTTTAGTAAATCCATTTCTACCCCTACTCCTCCTTCAAGCTCTTTTTATTCATTTTTTTTCACCTTCATTGCTCACAGTAACTAGTGTAGCACCTGAAACAACTACAGTTGAAACAAGGTGCATGATACCTGCATTCAAATAATATTCGCAAATTCAGTAACTAAAAAATTATTCTTGTGGATAATTAGGAAAATTGGTAGAAAATTTGTGAACCTTTGGAGGAATACATTAGTTTATTAATACGAGTATTCACATTATTGAGAAATAATGTCAAAGGGATATCCACTGAACTTTCATAAAATAATACATAAAACTTCTATTGTGAAATACTAAACATAATATATATATATGGTAAGGGAGGTGTATATAGCAATGTGATTAATATTAATATATCTCAATTGAAAGAAACACCTAAGATTGATCTCGTTTAATCATTCATGTATTAAATATTTCTCTTAATCATAGGATATATAATCACAAATATATAGGTAAATTAACTACCTACGTTCACATCTAAATTGAATGTAAGTTACTTGATTAGTAATTAACTATTGATGTCTCCCTAATTGTTCTTATTTTAGACCCTTAGGAGACATCATTTTTGGTGTTTATTTGATTAATATGATAGACTTTTGGACTAAATTTGCAATAATCCGGAATTACCTTTTTATTTCTAGCATTTTTAATTTATTAAACTTTTGCGCGTAATATTGGTATTTTTAGTGTAAAGTTTACAGGTTTTAGATGTTAGCTAGGAGAGGAATCCGAGGAGAAGGTCAAAGATCGTGAATTAGAGTCAAGACTTGAAGACAAATCCCGAAGATTTTATTTTTAGAGCTGAAAATCCAATTTCCAGGCCATAGATTGCTGATTTCGAGGTGCTTAAGCGATGATTTAGCCGCTGACCTTTGAAGAGAAATCATTCCTTATCGAGTTACGGAACTTTAGCAACTGGAATGAGGTCAATCGGAGTTGTAACGCATCGGGAAAAGCAGTTTTAGTGGAGGCCTGTCATCAGTTACGGGATTTTGGGCTTAAAGAGTGGGCTTGGACATTTAATTAGGCTTTTAATTTCTGGTCCAAGCCCTAATCCGTTTTTCTTATTATAAAAGGAGGTCTGGACTTCTATTTTTCACACAATTCACTTTCCACAAGATTAAAAACACCAGAGAAAGGAGAAGCTACAAGAGCTGGAGTGGGTCTATAGCTCCGTTCGTAGTCATTCTGATTCCGAAAATTAGGTTCTTTTTATATTTTAATTTTGTAATCAATATGAATTCCATTTCTTTTTATTTTGTTTTTAATTTTAATATGAGCTAAATTTCCATTAGTGCTTGAGAACAAAACAATGGGTGAATCTTGATTTTATTATTATAACGAATGTTGAATTTGGGTTTTTATTGAATTAAATTAAATTAGGGCTTTTACTCTTTTCGACAATTTGTGAATGTTTACTGATTTTAGAGTCGCGAACTAAAATTAGGTATTAGTATCTAAGCTATTCCATATATGTGGCGTATGGATCATCCTGACGGGGGGTTTAGGAACAGAAATAATTGTTCAATCTAGGATAAAAACTATTGATTCTGACGAACTTAGTTAATCCTAGGGCCAATGTGGTAATAAATCTTAATCATCCAACGGTGGATCATATTTACCCTGACGGGACTAGTGACACTTTAGGATCGCCTTATAGTCCACCCTGACGGGGGTATAAGGATATTAGAATCCCGACCATTGTAATTGACTGATTTAACCCTTAAACAACATAAGTTAGAAAGTAAAATTAGGAGGATCCTTGCGTTCTCAAGTACTACATCTCATATTGCGTTTTCATACATTTTACTTGCGTCTTATCTTTTACTTGCATTATTATTTTATCTTTCATTTAGTTATAATAAACAAAACCAAAACAAACAATTTATCCTCTTTCATTTTCATAAGTGCATCAATCGCTATTTGCATAAACATTGTGATCAACCATCCGTCCTTGGAACGAATCTGATTATCAGAATTACTACTTGGGACAACCGTACACTTGCGGTTGTGGTTCGATTATTATTTGCATTTATTTAGAACACACAAAGGACCACCAAGTTTTTGGCGCCGCTGCCGGGGACGGTAGCGTGTGACCACGGTGTTTATCCTTTAGTGATAAGTGCATTTATTTTATTTTATCAGTTTTACGCTTTTTGTTAGTTAGCTTTTTCAGGTTTTTAGGTTTGGTGTATGCGAAGAAGGCTATTCAAGGATCCAGAGCCAACACCTCCGATCCTTAGTAATCCAGAATCGTTGATCAGACTTGCGAACAGAAGAAGAAGAGAACGAGAAGCTTTAGAAGTAGAAGAATTAAGTAACAGAATGGAGAATATCATTATTCAGGGTCAACAGAATGGACAAGGCCAGTTAGATGCTAATGGCCAACCTTTAGCTCCAGGCGTTATTCCTCAAGTTCAACCACAAAATCCTAATCCTCCAGTCCAGATAGTGATGAATCATGATCCGTGGTTTACTAATGGTCCTCCAGAAGTTCCATTCCGTGCTCCAGCTATAGGAGTAGGTGCTCCAGATATTAATGTTCCGCGTTTCCGTCCAGATTCGGGTATGTTAGCTCAGTTCCAGAATTTTGGTAATTTTCGTGGTAGACCATCAGAATATCCTCTTAGAGCGGTTCAGAAATTCAAACAAATTTGTGATTCTTACATCACACAAGGCGTCTCTAGAGAGCAGATGTATTTTGCAGCATTCAAATTCTTTGTCATAGATGGAGCAAGCGAATGGCATGATACACAAGATCCGACGAAGATAACAAATTGGGATCAATTAGAAGCCGCATTTTTCGACAGGTATTATCCGAGCAATATGAGGTTAGATGCTGAATTGGAGTTGACTAATTTTCGTCAAGAATACGATGAGACTGTGGGTAAGAGTTGGACTAGATTTCAGATGTGTTTGCGTAGAGTTCCAAATCATGGTTTTTCAGAATTACAGCAGTTAAAGATTTTTTATAGAGGCCTTGATGGAACTTCGAGAGAAAAGTTAGATACGTTATGTGGTGCAGGTTTCCTTCAAGTTCAACCAGCTCACGCCAAAATTATTTTAGAACGAACAGTTAAGAACGAAGTTGGTTGGAAATCAGTGAGAACACCTGTTAAGGGTGTTAATAATGTTGACATAGAAGAGAAATTTGCTACCTTTGAAACGAAGATTCAAAACACTTTGGAACAACAATTGAAGCAGCTTACTTTAGCTGTAAAAGAAGGATTTTCGGGTAAGAAAGTAGCTGTGCAAGCTGCACAAGAGGTTTATATGTGTTCAATTTGTAGAGTTGATGATCATGATGAAGAGAATTGTCCGAATAATCAAGAATCAGTGATGTTTATGTCCAACAGAGGTAATTTTAATTCGAGTGGTAATGGATATCAACCTAACAGAAACCATCCTGGGTTTCAATATTCGAATCCTAATGGGGCAGCCAATCCTACATATGCGTATCAGCCGCGTCCCCAAGGTAATAACTATAATCCTAGACCACAAAACAATTATCAAGGAGGACAGAATCAGAATACTTATGTACCAAGACAAGCTCCTCAGAATACTTACGATGAAACGCTAAACCAGAAAGCTTTACCTGCACATCCACAAGAAGGGGTACTCACCCTTCAGAAAACTGTTGAAAATTTGATTGCTCTACAAGCACAAGCGATGGAACGTCAGAACGCAGCAATAGAACGTCAGAACGCTGCAATAGAAAGACAAAATGCAGCTGAAGCAAATATGAAGATGTTCCAGAATCAGCTGAGTCAAATCAGTAAACAGCTCAATCAACGTCCACAAGGACAACTTCCAAGCGATACGGAAAATCCAACACAACGTGAAGATTGCAAGGCTGTTACATTAAGAAGTGGTAAGAACCTCCTTCCACCTCCTTTTCCCGTTATGAAAGAGAAAGAAGTTCCAAGAAAAGAAAAGGAAGGGGGTGAGAAAGAGAAAGAGAATGAGAAAGATAGTGAGGTTGAAGAGATAGAAAGACCAAGAGAAATTCCGAAAAAGAGAGATGAAATTGTAAGCAATCGCCCTCCACCACCGTTCCCATCGCGAGTTCAGAAAAAGGGTGATATGGGTGATTTTCAGAAATTCTTCAATAGAGTGAGGGGTTTGAGTATTAATATTCCGTTACTTGAGGCAATTCGAGATATTCCTAAGTATACGGAGTTTTTGAAGAGGGCCCTCACTAATAAAAGGCCCTACTGTGATAATGAGATGATTGGCCTTCCTGAAGAGTGTAGTGCGATTTGCCAGAGCAAATTACCTCCGAAGTTAGTTGATCCGGGGAGTTTCACGATTCCCATATCAATTGGAGAAGAATGGAAGGGAAAGGCGCTATGCGATTTGGGGGCAAGCATCAACTTGATGCCCAAATCGATTTTTGACAAGTTAAAGATTGGAAACGCAAGACCCACTTCTATGGTCTTGCAAATGGCGGACAGGTCTCTTGCCCATCCTGAAGGCCGTATTGAGGATGTCCTTGTTAAGGCAGGTACACTTATATTTCCTGTTGATTTCGTAATTCTTGAATACAATGCAGATAGAAATGTCCCCATTATTTTGGGTAGACCCTTCCTAGCTACAGGAAGGACATTGATCGATGTAGAGAATGGCGAATTGACAATGAGGATCCAAGATGAGGAAGTGAAATTCAATGTATTTCGAGCCATGAAATTCCCAGATTCTCAGGAAGATTGCTTCAGAATGGATGTAGTAGAGCAAGCATCGCAAGAGGTATTTAATTGTTTAAATTTTGATGATATCTTGCAGGCTGCTTTGACATTAGATTCACCTGAGATGATGGAGGAGCTTACAGAAACAGTGGCAGCTCTCAATTCTGAAAATCCGAAATATAGGCGTCTTGCCTATGAACCTGTGAGAGAACCGGGGGAGATTATTCCTAAAAAGAAACCTTCAATTGAATCTCCTCCGGAGCTGGAAGAAAAACCATTGCCAGCACACTTGAGGTATGCTTATTTGGGTACTAATGAAACTCTACCTGTTATTGTTTCAGCCAATTTAACAGGTCCTCAAGAAGATAAACTGTTGCGTGTGTTAAGAGCCAACAAAGAAGCAATAGGTTGGACAATTGCTGACATCAAAGGCATTAGTCCATCCTATTGTCAACACAAAATCATACTAGAAGATGTTAATGCACGCTCAGTTGAAGGTCAGAGAAGATTAATGCCAGCCATGAAGGATGTGGTGAAGAAGGAGGTGATTAAGCTTTTAGATGCGGGGATTATCTATCCCATTTCGAGTAGTGAATGGGTGAGCCCAGTTCAGTGTGTACCGAAGAAGGGAGGAATAACAACAATTCTTAATGATAAAAATGAGGCGATTCCTTCAAGAACGGTAGTTGGATGGAGAGTTTGCATGGATTACAGAAAGCTGAACAAGGCCACCAGAAAAGATCATTTCCCTTTACCCTTCATCGATCAAATGTTAGATAAACTAGCCGGAAGAGAGTACTATTGCTTCTTGGATGGTTACTCTGGGTACAATCAGATTTACGTGGCTCCAGAAGATCAACATAAGACTACCTTTACATGTCCATTTGGTACTTTTGCATATCGCAGAATGCCATTTGGGTTGTGTAATGCTCCCGCTACTTTTCAAAGGTGTATGATGGCTATCTTCTGGGACATGATAGATAATTTCCTTGAAGTGTTTATGGACGATTTCTCCGTGTTTGGTGATGATTTTGATATATGTTTAGATAACTTGGAGAAAGTGTTAGTGAGATGCAAGGAAACAGATTTGGTGCTCAACTGGGAGAAGTGTCATTTCATGGTTCGCGAAGGTATTGTTCTGGGTCACAAAGTTTCGAGTGCTGGTTTAGAGGTTGATAGAGCAAAGATAGAGGTAATTAAAACTCTTCCCCCTCCTGTTTCTGTTAAAGGGGTAAGGAGTTTTCTTGGCCATGCTGGTTTTTATAGGCGTTTTATTAAGGATTTTTCTAAGATTGCTAAACCATTATGCAACTTACTCGAAAAGGATTGCAAATTCCTTTTTGATGAAGCTTGTTTAGCGGCCTTCAAAGCAATCAAGGAAAAACTCATTTCTGCTCCTATAGTGTTACCTCCAGATTGGAATTTACCGTTTGAGGTTATGTGTGATGCGAGTGATTCATGTATGGGAGCTGTATTGGGACAGAGAAAAGAGAAAGTTTTTCATTCAATTTACTATGCTAGTAAAACTTTTAGTGGTGCTCAGATTAATTACACAGTTACAGAAAAGGAGTTGCTAGCAGTTGTCTATTCGTTTGATAAATTTCGCTCTTATCTTCTTGGAGCGAAAGTTATTGTTTATACAGATCATTCCGCGATCAGATTTCTCATGGAGAAGAAAGATGCAAAACCAAGGTTAATCAGATGGGTGTTATTGCTTCAAGAGTTCGATTTAGAGATCAAAGATAGAAAGGGTTGTGAGAATCAGGTTGCAGATCATCTATCGCGTTTAGAGGGTTCAGAGATGAATAGTGGTACTGAAGCAGTTAGAGAAGAGTTTCCTGATGAGAGTTTATTCGTTGTCCGAGATTATGAGGCTCCGTGGTATGCAGATATTGCAAATTTAGTGGTGAGTGATGTTTTTCCTGGAGGTTCTACTTATCAAGAAAGAAAGAGGTTAGCTCATCGGGCTAGACAGTTCTTTTGGGAGGATCCTTTCCTCTACAAAGTTTGTGCTGATCAAATGATACGAAGATGTGTAGCAAGGGAAGAGACTCAAGCCATTATAGCTGGGTGCCATGATTCATTATATGGAGGACATTTCAAGGGAGATAGAACTGCTGCTAAGGTATTCCAATCAGGTTTTTACTGGCCTTCTGTTATTAAAGATTGTCATGAATATGTTAAGAAATGTGCGAGATGCCAGTTTACCGGAAATATATCTAAGAGGGATGAGATGCCGCGTAATAATGTGTTAGAGGTTGAGATATTCGATGTGTGGGGCATAGACTTTATGGGTCCTTTCGTTCCTTCAAATGGTAACCTCTATATCTTATTGGCTGTTGATTATGTGTCTAAGTGGGTAGAAGCGGTGGCTTTACCTACTAATGATTCACGGGTGGTGATTAAGTTCTTGAAGTCACATATTTTCACTAGACATGGCACACCTAGAGTGATTATTAGCGATGGAGGATCTCATTTCGTTAATAGATATCTGAAGACTATTCTAGAGAAATATGGAGTCAGACACCGTGTATCTACTGCATACCATCCACAATCCAATGGTCAAGCTGAGGTTTCGAACCGTGAAGTCAAGTCAATCCTAGAGAAAACCGTTGGTCCTACAAGAAAAGATTGGTCAATGAAGTTAGATGATGCGTTGTGGGCCTATCGTACTGCGTTTAAGACTCCAGTGGGTGCATCTCCTTATCGTATGGTGTATGGTAAGGCTTGTCACTTACCTTTAGAGCTTGAAATGGGTGCCTATTGGGCAATTGCGCAGTTGAACTTAGATCCTATCTTAGCCGGAAAGAATCGTATGATGAAGCTTAATGAACTTGACGAATTCCGGTTGCATGCTTATGAAAATGCCAAACTTTACAAAGAAAACACAAAGAAATGGCATGACAATCGGATTCGTCCAAAGAACTTTGAAGTGGGGCAAAAAGTATTAAAGTATAATTCAAAGTTCAGCAATTTTCCGGGTAAGTTAAGATCTAAGTGGTCAGGTCCATACATTGTGACCAAAGTTACACCTCATGGGGCGATAGAAATAGAACATCCGCTAGAGAACCGTACCTTTATGGTTAACGGTCACAGACTAAAGATATACCATGGAGGTGAACATACCAATCGCGCGGAAGATCCACATCCCGGGGAGGTCATGTACCTCCGCGAGAATCCTTAGTAGCTTGAGGTAACCCGTCGAGCTTAACGACGTTAAACAAAAGCCAATTACTTGTATATTAGCTGAGTTTTTTTCTATTTTTGCAATTTAGATTAGTTTGATTTTCGTAATTTTATTGTTTCTATTAAGAAATGAGGAAGGGTAGTTGTTTTTGATGATTTCAGGGGTAAAAAGGACTTGAGTTTGGGGTCGATTTGGCGAAAACAGAAGAAAAAGAGGTTGGATGTCCAGGAGAAACCGGGAACCCGCATTCCACAGAACCGGGTACCCGGTTTTGGTGCTGTAAATTCTGAAATTCCCTGACCCAGCGTCTTGGTGGCTTGCGTTTTCGTGCGTTTTGATTCGCGCCATCGACACAAATCCGGGTACCCGCATTTGGCAGAACCGGGTACCCGGTTTCGGAGCTGCTGTTGGTGAAATTTTCTGGTCCAGCGTTTCAGGGTGCTGCGTTTTGGCGCGTTTTCATTCGCGCCATCGAGAAAATCCGGGAACCCGCATTCCACAGAACCGGGTACCCGGTTTCGGCGAGCAAAATCCCTGACCCAGCGTCTTGGGGTCCAGCGTTTTGGTGCGTTTTCAAAAAAAAAAAAAAAAAAAAAAAAAAAGTCCACAATTATTTTTCCGCGCCGTCACAGCGACGCGGAACCGGGGACCCGGTTTTCCAAATCCGGGAACCCGGTTTGAAAGCTGTGAGAGGCGGTTTTGGGTATTTTAACCTAGTTTTCTTAGCCTCTTTTGCAAGTTTTTACCTAAAACGCACCAATAGCCTCCCCACCTACGAAATTCATCTACCAAAACACTATATATCATCAAATCCTACCCTCTTTCACCACAAAAACATAAGATCAACTCACCTCCTCTCCAAAATAACATCAAATCCTTAGTTTTTCCCAAGATTCTTCTTCATCAAATCCTAATCTAAAACCCAATTCTTTCTTCTCCCATTCAAATTAATCAAGACCCATCTCATATTCACCCTAGTTCTTCAATTCCTAAGCCTCAAAACATCAAAATTCTAAACTTTTTCTCTAAGTTTTTCATTATTTGAAGTTTTGAGTTTGGGGTGAAAAGAGATGACTAACAGAACCGGTGATTTTAGAAGAACTGCTCCTAGAAGAAAGACCACCATTGGTGGTTCACAAGAACAAGCTATTGAGATTCCTGATTCGCGTCCTAAACGAAAAATTGACGAAGTTAAGCTTGCTTCTAACAGAAAAGAAATCACAGGTCTAAAGAGAAGATTAATTGATGAGATTGAAAGTGAGAAGGAACCAGAAGAGGAAATTGCGAAGAACATTGAGAAGGAAACTGAACAAGAGATTCCGGAAGCACCCGTTACGAAACCTCCGCGTATGAAGATGTGGGCCCACAAGCCTAAGAGGGTTTACACTTGTTGGAATACTCAGGTTCGTGAAAGAATTGAATTTTTGAAATTTGGTGAGGAGACGAATTTTCCTAAGGGTATTATGAGTAGTGATTACAAGGAATATGCTGTGACATGTGCTAAGTTTGGTTGGAAAGAGTTACAAGAAAGGAAGCTTGAGTTTATTCCTACTTTTGTGCGAGAATTTTACGAAGGTTTAGCTACCTCACATGATGCCATTGATATCCGCAAAAAGGTAGTTCCTTTCTCTATTGAACGTATTCGGAAATCATTGAAACTACCCAACTTTTCTGGAACATGCCCCTTCCAAGAAACTCTTAATGACCCTTCTTTTGATTTTGAGTCCCTTTGGGGGACTGTGCTTGTTAATGGGACTAGCCCAATTCCTGAAGGTGAAAGGTATCCTGGACAGTTTTACAGCAGTAGTTTGACACCTCGTGCTAAGGTTTGGTCTCGTTTCATAATACCCACTTTCTTTGGTATTAAACACACTTCCGAGTTGAAGAAAGAGCACATATTTGTTATTAAGTGTATTTTGGAGGAGAAACCATTTGATGTTGCCAAGATCATTTATGATACAATCATGGAGTTCGCGAAATCACCAATGAAACAACAAAATCTGAAGTTTCCTTGTACTATTACTCAGTTGTGTTTAGACGCAAAGATTCCGCGTAAGAACGCAGATATTGATACTGTTTCAGTTGGTGTGAGTATAGCTTTGAGCACAATCAAGAACATCCATGAAGAAGCAACACGAGCTACAAGAAGTCCAAGAACTCCTCAATCAAAGAAAGCGAAAACTGTACCTGAGTTGGAAGCGAAGATTCAGGTGTTGGAAGAGAATCAGGAGAGGATGATTGCTACCTTGGGAAACGTTACAAAAGAATTGGACCTGCTTCAAAATTTAATCCTAGGCGTAAATACACTTCAAAACGCGATTTATGATGCTGTTACGCGAGATAAAGGTCCAGAACGCAACACCGATAACCAGCCTCGCGCTGGTTAAGATACGTTTTCTAAACTTTCCTCTTAGTGTATATTAGTTTAATTGCTTTATTGAGTCTTTTCGAGTCGTGGGGACACGACTCATTTTTGAGTTTGGGGTGGGGTTCGTTGCCTCATCCCAATTTTTATGTGTTATTTGTTTTATTTGCTTTCAATAAAAGAATTTTCGGAGTTGCGTTTGACTATAGAAATTTTTAAATATCCCTTTAAGCATACTTTTGATAAATCTATGATAATAAATAGTGGACTTTAGGGATTGATATAAAACGCACTTACAATTGCATGCGAACATAGGTAATTGATAGGAAAAATTAATGAACAATGCAAATGAAGTAAGCTTGTACTCGAGGAATATGTTTGGTGTGTAGAACGTGAAATCCTAATTAGTAGAGAACCCACCTAGATATGAACTAAAGACAAGCTATGTACTTAGGAAAATGATAGGGGCAGTTCTTTGTTAGCCATTTGTGCCTTTTTAGCCTTCTATCCCTTGTATTAATTATTATCCGTCTTAACCCACTTTGAGCCTTTAAGCCTTTTCTTTGTAGCCACGATATAAGCCATTATCCCTTAGATTATTAGGCATGCCCATATGACCCGCACTTGAATCACAATCCTGAGACATGTCTCGAGCTTGAGTTTGGGGTGGTGGGACCACATATGGGGAATTAAATGGGTAGGGATCGATGTGCTTTGTATTGTAGCACAATTGCAGATGATATATACTTGTAACCCTTTGCCGGGAATGAAGAAAAATGAAAAAGAAAGAAAAAATGAAAAAAAAAAAAAAAAATTTGAAAATCATACAGTAGGAACCGGGAACCCGGTTTGCTCCTGCACAAAAAAAAAAAAAAAAAAAAAAAAAAGAAAAGAAAAAGAAAAATATGAATGAATAAAACATCCGGCAAAGTGGAATTTTCTGAAAATCATCTTATTTATAGTGGGTAGACATGGGACGCTAAATTAATGCGTATATGGGTGAGTGAGAACATCTTTTTGAGCGGTAACTCAAGCTCGAGGACATTGTTGATGGTAAGTGAGGAGAGAGCCAAAAGCTCACTTCAAATTTACCAAATATACATCCATACCGTCCTTAAGCCATTATTATAACCGTAAAGACCTCGTGATTCCTAAGTGCATGGTGAATTTATGATTCTGTTGATAGGGAATAGACTAGGTGGAACGTTCAAAGCGATTTAGGATTAATGACCACCCTATAGCCATCACACAGAGATGAGTACAAGTGTAACCTTCAAGCATTGCGACTTTAATTTTATGATTGAGATTATTTATGTTTGATGTTGCATGATTAGTGTATGTGTATATTAGTTTCTAGAGTTTGCTATATGAGATTCATCTTGGGAATTGCTTTAGGGTTTATTTGCTAGCTTCTATGTGTTTATACGTTTGCTTCTACCCCTCGTTTTATTTTGTTTTGCTTTGTCGGGACGACAAAGGTTTGAGTTGGGGGTCTTGATGTCTCCCTAATTGTTCTTATTTTAGACCCTTAGGAGACATCATTTTTGGTGTTTATTTGATTAATATGATAGACTTTTGGACTAAATTTGCAATAATCCGGAATTACCTTTTTATTTCTAGCATTTTTAATTTATTAAACTTTTGCGCGTAATATTGGTATTTTTAGTGTAAAGTTTACAGGTTTTAGATGTTAGCTAGGAGAGGAATCCGAGGAGAAGGTCAAAGATCGTGAATTAGAGTCAAGACTTGAAGACAAATCCCGAAGATTTTATTTTTAGACCTGAAAATCCAATTTCCAGGCCATAGATTGCTGATTTCGAGGTGCTTAAGCGATGATTTAGCAGCTGACCTTTGAAGAGAAATCATTCCTTATCGAGTTACGGAACTTTAGCAACTGGAATGAGGTCGATCGGAGTTGTAACGCATCGGGAAAAGCAGTTTTAGTGGAGGCCTGTCATCAGTTACGGGATTTTGGGCTTAAAGAGTGGGCTTGGACATTTAATTAGGCTTTTAATTTCTGGTCCAAGCCCTAATCCGTTTTTCTTATTATAAAAGGAGGTCTGGACTTCTATTTTTCACACAATTCACTTTCCACAAGATTAAAAACACCAGAGAAGCTACATCAGGAAGAAAGGAGAAGCTACAAGAGCTGGAGTGGGTCTATAGCTCCGTTCGTAGTCATTCTGATTCCGAAAATTAGGTTCTTTTTATATTTTAATTTTGTAATCAATATGAATTCCATTTCTTTTTATTTTGTTTTTAATTTTAATATGAGCTAAATTTCCATTAGTGCTTGAGAACAAAACAATGGGTGAATCTTGATTTTATTATTATAACGAATGTTGAATTTGGGTTTTTATTGAATTAAATTAAATTAGGGCTTTTACTCTTTTCGACAATTTGTGAATGTTTACTGATTTTAGAGTCGCGAACTAAAATTAGGTATTAGTATCTAAGCTATTCCATATATGTGGCGTATGGATCATCCTGACGGGGGGTTTAGGAACAGAAATAATTGTTCAATCTAGGATAAAAACTATTGATTCTGACGAACTTAGTTAATCCTAGGGCCAATGTGGTAATAAATCTTAATCATCCAACGGTGGATCATATTTACCCTGACGGGACTAGTGACACTTTAGGATCGCCTTATAATCCACCCTGACGGGGGTATAAGGATATTAGAATCCCGACCATTGTAATTGACTGATTTAACCCTTAAACAACATAAGTTAGAAAGTAAAATTAGGAGGATCCTTGCGTTCTCAAGTACTACATCTCATATTGCGTTTTCATACATTTTACTTGCGTCTTATCTTTTACTTGCATTATTATTTTATCTTTCATTTAGTTATAATAAACAAAACCAAAACAAACAATTTATCCTCTTTCATTTTCATAAGTGCATCAATCGCTATTTGCATAAACATTGTGATCAACCATCCGTCCTTGGAACGAATCTGATTATCAGAATTACTACTTGGGACAACCGTACACTTGCGGTTGTGGTTCGATTATTATTTGCATTTATTTAGAACACACAAAGGACCACCAACTATTTAAATTATTCAAAATGATTATTTTATTGATATAAGAAGAAACAAGTAACTAAATTTGAAAAAAAATATGGATATCCAAACAATTAAATAGACATTTATTACACAAAAGGTTTATAAAAAGAAGAAGATTTTAACTTTCCTATTTGTAAAACAGCATTCTTTCTAAGAAATACATATTTGACTATTACTTTTAAAAATTATTTTACATTAAAGATATAAAGGGTCCCTTTAATTAGATTTTGTATAAGATTCCACAAAGTAAAAATATGATTTTACATGGTCAACCAATTACAAATCCTAAACTTCAAGACATATAAAAATGTGACTCAAAAATGTTAACTAAAAAAATTAAATAGAAGAGATAAAACTTACCGATTACTGCATAGGATGTTAATCTTTGTTGAAATGACATGGTCAACAATCTTTCTCTATAAATGTAATATTAAAAAAAGTAATTATATATTAAATTTTTATTACGAATTTATTGCAATTATTAAAAAGCTAATGAAACTTTAATTAATTAGAAAAAAATCAATGAATTTTCAAAAAAATAGTCAACAAATCATAATTATGTATAGATAAATGATTTTTAAATATAATATCTTTATTTCTTTATCCCTAATATGTACCTAGAATAAGATTATAAATCAAATTGTATTTCTTCTTATATAAAATTAATTAATTTTTTAAAATAAATATATAAAATTGTTATGAATAGTTTACTTTAATAAAGGTGGATGTCCAAAGGCCAAAGGTCATCCTATTTATATCTTCTTAATGTGGCAAGTGAAGGGTCATTCCTTTCCTATAAATAGAAGACACTTTCATTGTAATAGAGTTAGTTGATTATGTTAATATACAAGAAAATGTTCTTCCCTATATTTTATCTTCTTCTTTTATTTAGTTTATAACACGTTATCAGCACGAGCCTCTCCCGATCGAATCAAGGAAGAATATTTCCAGGTATGATTTATATTGTTCTAATTTATATATATTATTTTTCACAAAGAAAATAAGAGAGAGTATTATAAGGACTTTCCATTGCAATCGATAAATATTAGATGGACTTCCATTGCATCCTATACAATACTCTTATACTATTCAAGCAAATAAATCGGTTATCACTTTAGAAAAAAAATAGAGGCATGAAGCCGATTTTTAAATATAATTTTGAATGGCTTAAAAATGAAACAATATGTTTTTCTAGGCTTGAAGCCTACAATGCCCGAAGCATGAAAAAATAACCGCATAAGCATGGAAAAATAATCGTATAGGTTTGAAACCTAAATTTTATATTATAGGCTCGAAGCCTAGGAAATAAATTATATGCCCGAAGCATAAAAAAACCCGAAAACTAACGCTATTAAGGCCGCAAATTATATCATATGAAGCATCTTAAATTTATAGGTACGAAACCTAAAACAAAATTCTATATGCTAGAAGAATATACTAAAATTTAAAGGCCTGAAGCCTATATGTATTTTTAGAAAACATGAAGCTAATTATTAATTTTAAAGGGCTCGAACCCTTAATAATATTCAAAACCCCGAAACTATAAAAATTAATGGTGTAGACTCAAAGTCTCAATTTCGATTAATATAGATGATGCTATATATAGATTTATTTATCATCTCGAAATAAAAAAAATAGAATTGGTATAACTTTGAGAAGTATAGGTGATTTGAACTTGAGACTTTTAGATAGTAGAGTATTTGGGTATAACCGCTAGGCTATAGATTTATTTTGTCTTATAACAGTAATTTTTGAACAATATACTCTACAATTCTATATTTTGTTATATATTATTCACATTCTACAATTTATAGGCCCGAAGCATAAATAGAAATTTATATTATCGGGTGCATATACCAAAAATTTTAGGCCTGAAACCTTGAACTCAATTTATATGCCAAAAGTATATAACAAATTTTATAGGCCAGAAACCTATCACAAATTTTATATGCCTGAAAAATAAAATAAATCTCATAGGCTTGAAGCCTTGAATACAATTTATATGCCTGAAGCATAAAAAAATTATTAAAAGGCTTGAAGCCTAGATCGAGTTTTAAAGGTTTTGAAACCTAATCAATTTTGTTATAATTTTCACAAAAGAATTTGGGAATGCAATTTAACTTCTAAAGAAAAATTTTTGTTATACGGATATTTAAGAATTGTATGATAAAGGTTTCGAACCTGCAACCTCCCTTATGAAAGTTTATAGTGTTACCATTTAGACAGTTTAATAATTTGTTAGTATATTGGACAAAAACAAATGTTAGTACAATTTCAGGTACTACTAAATTAAGTGAGGATTTTAAACGGGCAAATGTAATATTATCGAGTGGAAAAAATATATGTTTGCGTGTTCAAATCATGCTTATACTCCTGAAGTAGCTATAGCGCGAATAAAGGTTTTACAAAATATTATGAGATTGTTTGTCTCGTAAGAAGCAAAGTAATGAATTATTGATATAATCATAATTCGTGTTCCATTTACATAATACTATTTCCTGAAGTGATTAAAATTACATTCCCTAAACGAATGCAATAACTTTCAGATGCATATCAAAATAAACATTGTGGTGACAAAATTTGATTGAACAAAATCACATTCTCTGGCTCAAAACAATTCCATGTAGTGGATGGAATTGCATTCCTTGTAACGATTGTTGAATTTTTCAATCTCTTTGAAAATGGATATGAAAACATAACTGGTAGGGTTAAATACAATTAAATATTGTATTCTCTGGCTAAAATTGTTCATTACAATTAATAAAACTACATTTCCCGAAGAAAATGCCACGTCTTTTAATGTGTATTGAAATTAGCGTGGTGGTGATCATAACTCCACCTGAGGTTGAAAATCATGATAGTGTTTCAGAGTTTAGGTTGCTAGTATGTTTTCCTAAAGTATATATAATTTATATATATGATTGTTTTTATTAGAATTGTTGTTTAAGAAAAAAAAAAGGTAAGGACAACGAGATTTATCGTGAAAAAAAAAGGATTAGATGCAAAACATACCCAGAAAGGATGAGGTTAATTATTTCATGAGAATGCAAAGGAAAAATAAGATATCGTCGCTATAATTATTACATAATATTCTCCAGAAGTAGATATTATTGTAGCTAGAAGTATTTTGTGAAAAAGAGATAATGGGAAGACCTTTTACATATTTCATGTCATGAAAGTACTCCTGAAGTAGTAATATCGTAAGTAGAGTTTTATCCCAATATTAGGGTTTAACATTCTATTTTCTTGTAAGTTATAACGTTTCATTCCTCGGAGTGAATGAAGCTACATTCCCTAAAGTGAATGTAAATGTTTTCATTATCTAAATAAATAGACGTGGGGATAACAAAACAAGTGAATTAATGTTGTATTCTCTGATTGGAAATTATTCTCTGGAGATACATAATCACATTCTCTGAAGGAAATACATTATTTCCATCTTTTACAAAAATTTACCTGGAGTGACTTAAATATTATTGTTCTAACTAAAAACCATTCCTTGAAGTGAATAGAAGTGCGTTTTTAGAAGAAAATGCAATGTCTTTTATGTGTCTGAAATTGACATCTTGGTGACCCAAACTTCAGACAAGGTTAAGGTAAGAAAAAGAAATCCTTACCACCAGAAGTGGATGATAAGGAATATATTAAAAGTAAAACGTCACGGTAAATAAGCCATAACGAAACGATAAGCATGAATATTATTTATAAAGTGAAATTATATAGTGTTCGCGTACTCGTGGAATACTAAGACATATCGTTGATCTAATTAAAGGTTTTTGGATGCTCAAAAGTTATGTTACCTTGTGGTACAAAATTGGAAAATTATGTTAAAAGTAAATTCCAAAGAAATTTACTAAATTTAAAGGATAATATCCAAAATTAGTATTTTGTATAAGCCAAAAGTGTCCGTAAAAATGTATATCTTTTGCATTATTTACTAAAAGTCTCACCAGAAGTGTGTATGAAAATAAAATATGTTATTTCTTTGGGGTTATATATATAGATTCAAGCAGTTGAAACGCTCATTGTGCAAAAGAAAAGATGTCATAATCCAAAGAACTTTGTATTATTCGACTTGGTCACCTAGTGCAGTAATGATATGTCAAATAATAGATTACTTACTTGGTATCTACTTAAAAGAACCAAAAGATTCATTTTACCAAGTGACTACCCCCTTATTAGGGGGAGAGACAAGTCAACATGAAGTTGCGTAACATATAGACGAGGCAACTTGAAGTTGCATGATGTATGGTAGAATACAATTTATTATATCATTTATATCCACAACTAAAGAATAGGAACTTGAAGTTAAAAGGAACTCTATTTGAAAAGTATTGCAAATAATATACCTAATACATTCTAAAGTAGAATATTTCCAAATCCCAAAGTATGTTGTAAACGCTCCAACATAGGTTATTGTCCCATATAGACATATAACAAATATTCCAACGAATGTATCAAACCAAAGCATGAAGTGTGTCAAACATGTAATGCATCTAACTAACACATGAAGTTTGGTAGATCTGTAATGCATAAAACCAAGCATGAAGTGTGGTAAGCCTGTCGGTTGAAAGTATACCATACCCCAAAGAGGAAAATCTCATGAGTAAATGATGAAATGGTAAATATTATGGAATGTGCACTAAACGTGACACGACAGGAATTATTAAGTCAACTAATGTTGGCACATGCATTGATCTTTAAGGAAGTAATGGCCATTGAAGAACGTAGGTACCTAAATACGAGAAAAGTTATGTAGATTATTAGTCTACTGAAAATATTTAAATCTGTTAGAATAGTTTATGGGATTAATATATTTTCATTTAATATAGCGCTTAAAATAAATAATAAGGATCCTAAACCCAAAAGTGATAAAATATGTCGACTACAATAGAAAGTGTAATAGTGAATTTTGAAATCTAAAACACTACTTGTATCACGAAGGTTCCCGCAGAAACCTAGAATTAACTATGGGGAGACGTCCTCATTCTTATGTTATCAATATAGTGTAGTGATTATTAGATGGATATTAAGTTTTTTTTGATAAACAAAATAGGTGCTAGAAGCATGACATGTGCCCAAACAAGAAAGGTGTTTGAAAGCACAACAAGTGCCTGAAGCACGATAGGTACTTGAAGTACTTAGAGCGTCTAAATATGAAATTATCGAAGATTGAGAAGTTCCTGAAATATAAAAGTTCCTGCAGTATAAAAGTTCTCAAAGAACATAATTTATTTAAATCACAAGAGAAAAGTGTATGAATAATGAAAGGATACTCGGTAAATGTTGTCATAATGAAAAGGATGTGATATTAGCGTATTGTACTCTTTTTCCTTCACTAAGGTTTTTTCCCACTGGGTTTTTCCTAGTAAAGTTTTAACGAGGCATGCAAATATTTATTGTCAAAGGAAGTATGAACTCTTTTATTGATCAAGAAAATGATATTACTATCACTAAATACCCTCAAGTAAAAATCCAGAAGATTTACTAATTAAAGTTTTATTAACGACGACATCAGGATATAAATGTATTAGGAAATATGTAATGTCGTAATGAGGGGGAGAATATATTGAAATTGTTTATTTTTTTTCCTTCCCCACGGTTTTTTCCCAGTGGGTTTTCATGGTAAGGTTTTAACGAGACATGATGAATATGTATCATAACCCCCAAGGATTGATGTACTCTTTTCCGTTCATCAAGTTTTGTCCCGATGGGTTTTCTTGATAAGGTTTTAATGAGGATATCTTTTAGTGAATATCCAAAGGGAAGTGGTATGAAATATTTATTTAAGTGGAATTCAACATACCTAAAAGAAGTGTGGCATAATTTCAACAAGATTATATTGATGGTATTGTATGAGGATACTATTGCTTGTACCACACACAATTAGAATGGCTGCATCAAAGGAGATAAAACAAAACATATTTCATCAAAGTCTCCGACACATACGAGCTATAAAAGAATGTGGATATTAACACTCGACAGATACAATCACGTAATAATTTTGTAGATTTTCCTGATGAAATTATTGTCAACCAGAACATTCAAGAAGTAGGTCCACAATATTGAAATATGACAACTCAGATATCTCTTGCCAACATCAGGGGGAGCGTAAACAAGACTGTACTCTTTTCCCTTCGTCCAAGTTTTGTCCTAATGGGTTTTCTTGGCAAGGTTTTAACGAGGCAGCGTTTCAATATGATTAGTTTCATCTATATGTACTCTTTTCCCTTCGACCAAGTTTTTATCCCACAGGGTTTTCTTGGCAAGGTTTTAACGAGGCTTATTTTTTAATAGATGGACATCCAAGGGGGGTGTTATGAATAGTTTACTTTAATAAAGGTGGATGTCCAAAGGGCAAAAGTCATCCTATTTATATCTTCTTAATGTGGAAAGTGAAGGGTCGTTCAATTCCTATAAATAGAAGACACTTTCATTGTAATAGAGTTAGTTGATTATGTTAATATACAAAGAAAATATTTTTCCCTATATTTTATCTTCTTCTTTTATTTAGTTTATAACAAAAATGTATATATCTATATTATATTACAAGCTTTATTTATAAGTGGTGGCGAGGATCGTTTCTGGCCCCACCTGACATTAAAAAAAAAAAAGCCTAAGGCTAAAACAAAATTCCCTTTCTGAAAACATAACAGCTTGAATGAAACCCTAGTATTTCGCCTCTCTTCTTCGTCTCTCCACACTCGCATCATCAACGCCACGACACGCCTCGCACCTTCACCGCCATCGACAGGACCAAATCGCCTTCTCTCCTCTCCTTTCCTTTCCACCATACAAAAGAGAACCGCTCGCCTTTCCACCACCAAGCCACTCTGCTACAAAAGAGAATTCATTTGCATCAAAAACCTCGATCCCACTTCTTTGGTATGTATAAATCTCATTTTTTATTGAAAAATTTCAACTTTTTGATTTCGGGTTTGTGGGTTCTTCCTCGATCAATTCTCGTTTCATTTTGTTTGTACCTTTTTATTTACCCCAAAATTGTTATTCATCTGCTAATCTAGCACATCAGTATGGTTACGGGTTCAGTGTTTGCCGATTTCTGGAAAGTGGTACCTTAGAAACCCATCATTTGTTTCCGTTTTTTATTATATATTGGTTTTTTGAATTGTTTTTAATTGGTCAGGTGGATTAAAGATCAACAGAAATCTGAAGGTGTTACCCTTGATGAAGATGTATACATAATATTTCGTCTCAGATTCGATCAGCTACAAAAAAGGGTAGTTGTGATCATTATACTTGTCTCAGATTAGTCATTATTCTGTATCAATTTTTTGCTTCTCATATCTGTTACTTTCTTATAGTTTCATTATTGTTCATGGAGTCTAGCTGGTTGCATCTGGGTACAATTTTAATTTTGACCTTCCATTTAAAACTTTTTATAAAGGATCGATTAAAGTTTTTTTTTTTCAAATTTAGTTCCGGAGATTCAACAACTCGAATTTTAAATCTCCTTAGCTCACAACCTGACCATCTACAGTAGCTCTCCTTGCTCATAGATGTAGCTATGAAATTTCTACTCCTGCAAGCCAAATGAAAGAAGATGAAGATACGCGCTAAGTGAGACGGTAGATTGCTTATACTTATCAAAATTAATTTGAATTGCTTATATACGGTAGAAATATTGATTGTTTAGGTAAATTTTGTATATAATTAATTGATTATACAGTCAATTAACAGCTGAATTAGTTACAAATGATGACAAGGAATCTTTTTGTATATTATAAGGACTTATTGTGTGTTTTGAATGTGTAATGTGCGTGTGTCAATAGATGATGCTACTGTGCGTGTGTTAATAGTGACTTATAGTACTATTGCTCATTTTGCTCATTATGATTTGAATTATTTTCGAGTTAATTGCACTATAGGTCCCTATAAGATTACTTAATAATGAATATAAGATTTCATCCTAACCTCTAGATTTACAGGTAAGTAATGGGTAAACGTGCCACCGGACCAGCTTCTCAAGAATTGACCCGCTCTGCTCTGAAGCGAAAAACTTCAGAGGTTAGTCTTTTTCTTCGAAATTTTTGCATAACATAGGGACCTGCAGTGAAATTTTTGCGTAACATAGGGACCTATAGTGCACTTTTTGCATAATAGAGGGACCTGCAGTCTAATTTTTGCATAATAGAGGGACCTGATGCAGTGCAATTATGCATAAATATAGGGAGATGCAAGTGCAATTTTTGCATACTATAGGTCCTGAAATGCAATTTTTGCATAATATGGTGAAATGGCTACAGATCAAGGTTTGCTTAAAAACTGAACGTTAATTTTTCAATAACATTTGTGGGCCCTCTATTATTTAATTTATTTTATTAACATGCTTTAACATTATGCAGAGAAAAGAGTTCCTAGCTTCTGGCTTACTGCGCTGAAGAATAACGAAGTGGTTGCTGAGGAGGTTAGTCATTTTGTGTTATTGAAAGTATAATTTGACGCTTATTTTATTTATCTTTTTTTTTAATTTATTAGACAGAGGAAAAATATCAGCATCATGTAAGCTCTTTAACAGAGAGAATAAAACATGTGATGGTATATTATATCTTCATCTTTACATTTTTCGGAAATTTGAATTTTTTTTAACATTTTCTCGACTATTAATTATCCAACTTCATGTCAGGTTGATGAAACTCTTCAGTTGTTTAATGAACTTCAATTACAGCATCAAACGGTAGTTAATTCTTCCATCTATCTAATACATTCATTCTTCTGAATATCCATTAGCTTCAATTAAAAAAAAATATAACTCATGCTGACTTGAACTCATGCTAATTCACGCTTAAAAAAAATATCAGTCACTTCTGATATAGTGAATGGTAATGCAAGACTTTTTCCTGATGTGAAAATTCACATATAGACTAATCCTACACCCTTGGTCAGGTAATTTTTCCTGTATGACTGTAAATTTTCACATACAATGATTTTTCATGGCTTAGGTGTCAAGTCCATCTCAAAGAGCAATCGGTTATCCGCCTGAAGAACTAGCGAGGTATTTTCTTTTAGTCCCTAACAGTTTTCTTTCTTTGTTTTTAAGTCCCTCATTTTTTTTTAATATCTAACTGTTACTGTTTAATACAGAAATTATAATAACACAAACACACGTTCTATGGAAGTTACCACTTTGTCCTTAACCAGAGATAATAACGAGGGTGCTTTGGTTAAATCAAGTTTAGAAAAAGTCAATACATTAAGAGCCCTAACGAAGCAGTCATGATGTATTAGCTGATGTGAATAAGATGAGAATGCACCTTCAGTAACAGATTTAGAGGAGCGAATTTGGAAGTAAGTTATACTTTACTTATTTAGAAGTTTTGCTTGCTTTTTTATATGCTAAAAATGGGTTTTATTCTCTAATTACAGAATGAAGGAAGAGAGATTACAGAAGAAATCTAAAGGTGCTTCGGAAGTTTTGTCATGGGTTTATGAGTGTCGTAATATTCAAGAAAAAAAGTTACAAGTTTGTTTCTTTAATATAGATTCCGATTTCATATAAGCTTGACTGTGTTTTTTATATTTCAGGATAATATAAACCAATAAGAAAGTGATGATGAGTTGCCAAATCGTATGTATTCATTAATTAATGTTTATTACTTATTCCTTCCTCCATAAAAAATTGTGTAGTGTGTAACTCTTCTTCTTTCCAATTGTAGGGAGAGAGTAATTTAGGGAATATTATGAAAATTAAGTATCGTAACAAGAGAAAGATGAAGTAAGAAATAGGAATTCAATAATTCAGTTCTGTTAGGGTTTTTGAATTGTTTTTTTCTCCTTATGGCTGATGCGTTGTCGATAATTCCATCGGCTATTCTCCGTAATCTCTCCGATAAGCTTTACGAGAAGTGCAAAAATGCCTCCCTCGAGGTATAATTTTTTACAGTAATGCTGGGTATCACCCAAAAAGTGATCACCCAAATATCACCTATGGTCCAATGAAACTGTTTCATATAAGAGACAGAAAAAAAGTAATTAAGAAAGAGAAACAGTTTCATTAGACCACCTAGGAAGGTGATATTTGGGTGATCACTTTTTGGGTGATACCCAGCATTACTCAATTTTTTAATTTTACACTTTTTTTGATAATTTTTTTAGGTGAATTTTGACTTTTTAGGTTTTGATTATTATTATTAGATGGAAGGAATAGTAATGAATTTGGCAGTGTCAAGGGATCATGTATTTACAGGTCCTTAAAAAATGAAAAAATAGCAGTTTGACCCAAAATATTTGCATTAAAGGCCCCTAAATTTTGAAACTTATAGAAAAAAATTATTTAATATGTAAAAGCATGCATATTAGGTCCTTATATTTTTCCAGGCGAATTTTATACATTTACATTTAGGCATATCTTTAATTTTCTTTTATTTTAAAATAGTGACTAATAATATCTTTTATTTATTTTTTTGCAGGGCGTACTTTATAGATTTACAGGATTTGATTTCGAGAATAAAGTTGTCTCGAAATTAAATAATATAATATAGATTGTAGTAAATTTGGTAAATTTAGGATTATTCTCCTAAATTTACTAAATTACAAAAAGTTGGTAACTTTTGACTTTTGAAAATATTCCTTACCAATCACAAAAACCATTCATTTTCGTAAATTTAGGTTTAAGTTTCTCCTAAATTTACAAAATCCGTAAATTTGGTAAATTTTGACTTTCAAAAAAATTCCTAACGCAAATTTACTAGATATCTTCTTTGATTTGTAATGATTTACTTACCTCCCCCCCCCCCCCCCCCTTAAATTAAGTTATTTAAGAATCATATCTCTATTATATAACTCGACACTAAATTAGTTTCAAAACCATCACTTTTTCTACACTAAACTTTTCTTTCTTACTCATAATTCTTTTCAAAGATTATTACGTTTTCAAGTCAAAATTACGTTTAAGTGAATGTTAGTTTATAAATTTATTCTTCGATTTAAATTTTAATGGTTTATGTTTCGGTATTATTTGTTCTTCAAATCTGTTATACATTTAGATAATTGTAATTCGTTACGATTTATTTGTTAAGGTTTGTAATACTAAACCAACAATTGATATTTCATATAGGCCGTAACAAAAACAGAATACGGAACAAAAAAACCAAAAACAGAATATTGATAAAAGTGAGAATACTCCTTTTTTTAATAGTAAATACTCCTTTGTATTTACTATACTAAACAAAGGTATTCTCACTTTTTTTAATAGTCTTTGCAGTAACAATCAGAAAGATATTCTTACAAATTAAATGTGAATTACAAATTGTAATTTTTTTATACAACCGTCAGTCTCAAATGCCAAATAACTAACTGATAAGTAATAAAATTTAATCACTTCTAACAAATTAAATGTAAATTACAAATTGTAATTTTTTTCCCAACCGTCAATCTCAAATGCTGATAAGTAATAAAACTAAATCACTTCTCATAAATTAAATGTGATTTGCAAATTGTAAATTTTTCTTCCAACCTTCAATCTCAAATAGGGGTGTGCGCGGGTCGGTTTTGTATCAAAAATGCTCAACCCACAAACCACCCGTTCTTGTGCGGATTTTGAAAAATAAGACCCGCACCCGCCCAATACTTTACTTAAACCATTGAGTTTCGGGTTAGGCGGGTTGCGGGTGCATTGCGGGTGATTTAATTCGATAAAGAAGACGAATTTGTATCCATATTCATTTGGCGAGTCAATTTTATATTACAAATGAAAATTATAACGAAAAATATTGTTTAGGATATGCATATGCATTTCAAATCATTAATGATTAAAAGATGTAATATGAGATTTTAGCAAACTAAATATATGAATTGAACAAAGAATACATATAATATCATAATTGAAATGAAAAACATATTCATTAAATAAAATATTATTGGAATATTGAGGAATTTCAAAATATTTTAAAAAAAAGGGGGAGGAATAAAAAAACGTAGAGTGAAAAACACATGACCCCCACTATTTTATTTGAATAAAATGATCAATACGATTTTTTCTGATTTTTATACTACAAGGTAATCGGGTATATGCGGGTTTGCGGGTTTGCGGGTTTCAAGTTTAAAATCCACAACCCGTAAAAATGTGTATATTTTTTCAAAAATGTAAACCGCAACCCACCCAATTAAAAACTAACCCGTATAATTTCGGGTGAGTGTGATCGGGTTGGTCGGGTTATCCGGGTTTTCTAACCCGATGCACACCCCTAATCTCAAATGCTGAATAACTGTTAAGTAATTAAAAAAAAACTGTCAAACGAACTCTACAAATTAAATAATTACAAGGTTTTAAAGAAAAAAAACTCACTTGAAACAACTGACCTAAAACCTCTGAAAACCTTATAGTTGATAGTAAATATTTGTGACTACTATAATACCATAGAGTAAATTTTTTTTTAAAATAGTTTTTAAATACCATATAGCTGAAAGATAATATTTATTCTAAATTAAATATTTTTTTCTGAAATAACCGGAATACAGAAGAAAACAGTATTTTTTTTCTGAAATATTTAATGTATTTTTTAATTACCGACCTAAAACCGGAATACAGAAAATATTTATTCCAAAGTATAATTACCGAAATAACCGGAATACAGAACAAATTAAATTTTTTTTCCTGAAATAACCGGAATACAGAAAATATTTATTCCAAAGTAAATATTTAATGTATTTTTAAATTACCGACAGTTTTTAATAATTATATTAATAATTTGTTTTTAAATATTTAACATCAAAAACAAAATATTAATGTATTTTAGTATTAATAAACTTAATCAAGATATATAATTACATTTTTCGAAATTATAATAATTATATTTATTTTTTCCAGGCTAAAAAATGGAAATTATCTAACAAATAGAAAAATCTTTTATTTTTTTATATGATGAAATAGGTGAAATTACTAAAAGTTTTCTCATATGGAATGATTTTGTTAGTGCAGCTATGAATTCAAACTCTAATGTGTATACTCACATTAACACGAAGAAAGAAAGTTATTACGCTTTTAAAAGACAAAACATCCCTTTAAATCTGCCTGCTTTACAATATGTCATAGTTAGCACACTTCCTGACGATTGGCCTGTACAAACTATTCTGCCACAACAGAGCAGATTGAATTACTATAAGTTGAATCAATCAGCATTCCGCGTTGAAGTTTATGGTGATCTTAAAAAAGCCAATGTAGATGGGTTGCTTCTAAGTGATGTTGGTAAGTGGGTAATAATTCAGTCTTCTTTCAGTGGAAGCACAAGAAACATGCATGAAATATTCCAAGATTCCATGGCTATAACCCGCTACAATCAACATCCAGATATCTTCCTCACTATGACGGCAAATCCGAATTGGACAGAGATTACCTCAGCTCTACTTCCTCACCAAAGTGTATATGATAGACCTGATTTAGTGGCACGCGTATTTGAGCTGAAAAGAGCAGGTCTGCTGAAAGTAATCTCTGAGGAGAAGGTGTTTGGAAGGCAGGTTGGGAAAGTTTTAACAATCGAATTTCAGAAGAGAGGTCTACCGCATATGCATATCTTAATTTTCTTGGCAGGAGCAGATAAAATCCGAACAAGTCTATAAGTAGATGATCTGGTATGTGCTGAATTTCCAGATCCAGACAATGACCCCGAACTCTTTGACACCGTTAAAAGGTGCATGGTCCATGGACCATGTGGCGTACGAAATGGTAGTGCACCATGCATGGAGAACAAAAAGTGTTCAAAAAAGTATCCAAGAGAATTTGTCGACACCACAACGATGGACCAAGACGGGTATCCGATTTATCGCCGTCGTAATGATGGTCGTGTTTTCGACGTGAGGGGTCTAAAGTGGATAATAGGGATGTAGTACCGTACAACCCATACCTTTCCAAGTTATTCGATTGTCATATAAATGTTGAAGTCTGTGCTGGAATAAGGTGTGTTAAGTACATCCACAAGTACATATACAAAGGTCATGATCGTGCAACAATGGTGTTGGGTGGAGATGAGATTCAACAATATCTTGACTCCAGGTATATTTAACCCCATGAGGCAGCATGGCGTTTATTTCGATATCCTTTACATGAAGAACTCCCAAATGTAGAACGATTACATCTTCATTTGCCAGGGGAACATCAAGTTGTGTTTGATCCGAAAGAATCTATGGTTTCCATTATTTCCGATGCCAGTTCTAAAAAATCAACCTTAACGGGATTTTTTGATTGTTGCGCTAAATATGAATACGCGTGTGAATTCACATATCAGGAATTTCCGCAACATTTTGTTTGGAATAAAAAGGATAAGATCTGGACGATAAGAAAACAGGGTTTCGCTATTGGATGCATGTACTTTGCTAATCCTAATTGTGGTGAAAGATTTTATCTTCGTTTGTTGCTCACTGTTTTCAAAGGTCCTAAGTCTTATGAGTGCTTACGTACTTTCAACGGAGAATTGTTTGATACATTTAGGTTAGGATGAGCAGCTAGAGGTCTATTAGAGGACGATGGTGAATGGGTGGAATGTTTGAAAGAGGCTTCACATATGAAAACTAGACATTAGTTAAGAAGGTAATTTTCGGTCATATTAACTCAGTGTCATCCACTTCATCCGCACGAACTGTGGAAAACTTATTCCGTGCATATATGCGATGATCTTGCAAACAAGATTCGTACATTGTATGAAATTCCCAATCCCACAGAAAAAGATGTGGAAGACTACGGTCTATATCTAATAAATGAAATGTTGATGGAATTCGGAAAACAATTAACTGACTTTCCGCCTATGCCGCAACCAACACGAAATTGGGACTCCTTTGTTGAAAATCGATTAATAAGGGAACATTTACAGCTACAGAGGGAGGCGAAAGAAATGGACGCCAACATTAATGTTGCGCGATTGAACACTGCACAATGACGTGTATACGATAACATCACTGACTCTGTGTTTAATAACAAAGGGGTCACTTTCTTCTTGAATGGAGGTGCTGGAACTGGAAAAATATTTTTATACAATACAGTTTCAACGAAATGTCGGAGTCCGGATAAAATTGTCATTAATGTAGATTCATCTGGTATCGCATCTTTATTATTGATTGGAGGTCGAACTGCACATTCGACATTTTCAATACCACTGGATATAAATGAAGATTCGGTTTGTCATATTTCTACTCAATCCATCCAGGCCAATTTGATACGAAAAGCAAGTGTCGTAATTTGGGATAAAGTTCCGATACAAAATCGAAATTGTGTTGAAGCCGTTGATCGGACCTTACAGGACATACGCAAAAATGGGAAGCCATTCGGTGGCATCACTGTTGTTCTTGGAGGTGATTTTCGTCAGAACTTACCAGTCGTACCAAAAGGCTGTCGCGAGCAGATAGTGGGGGCCTCATTAAGGCGTTCTATACTTTAGCAAAATATTCATGTGCTCATGTTGGATGTTAATATGTGTCTCAACGACTCAATCAGCAGGAACTCTGATTTTGCCGAATTCCTACTAAAGGTATATGAAATCTATTTTTTTACAACACTTTTTAAATGTGCTCATAATTTTATGTTTCTTTTTGTAACTATTCTAGATTGGCTCTAACCCAGAGGACTCTATGGAGATCCCAACAACAGTTCGCAAGTGCAAAGACTTGAGCAATCTCACATCTACTACTTATCCCCGACTCCATTAACGTGGAACTGTAACTCACACGTATCTTAATGAGCGCACAATACTCTCCCCACGAAATGATGATGTTAGTGAAATCAACAGCCTCGCACTCGCGATTTTTCCTGGAAATCAACAGACGTATCTTGCAGCTGATACTATGCATGAAAAGGATCAAGTTGATAAATCTATAACGAGTCTCTATCCAAACGAATTTTTAAATTCATTGAGTCCGAGTAGGTTACCTCCCTTCAGATTGGATTTGAAAGTTGGCGCTCCTATCATGTTGTTAAGAAATATTGCGCCGAAGGACGGATTGTGTAACGGCACAAGGTTGATGGTCGTCAGGTGTTCGACGCGTGTCATTGAAGCTATGATTTTGAACGGTGATAAATCTGGTCATTTGGTATTCATTCCAAGAATATCTTTGACGCCTTCTTCTTCCGATATACCTTTAAAGATGACCAGAAGGCAGTTCCCGGTTCGTTTATGTTATGCAATGACAATCAATAAATCACAAGGTCAATCTGTAAAATTTGTTGGAATCGATTTGAGCAAACCTGTATTCAGTCATGGTCAAATCTATGTTGCTTTATCTAGATGCACGAGTTATGATCGCATAAGTTTGCTTCTTCCTGAAAATGATCAAACCACGACTAATATTGTGTACCCATAAATTTTGATTTAGTGTATCCTAAAGGTATGCGATTAGTGATTAAGTGTATATTAATGTTCATCTCATTATAATATAACTAATATTATGTATTTTCAGGTTTCTCCGATGGGATGATATGTGTACGTTGCCACAAAAATCCTTTTCTAGAGTTATGACTTCTTTGTATTCCAGTTAAAATTTGACGATGTATGATTGAAACATTTCAGTTCTGTTAAAATGTTGAATAGTTTTTTTTTAAAGTATTGCCTGTATGTTTGATAAATTTACACTAATGTTTTAATTATTTGTGTTGCTTTCATATTCAATATGTGTAATAATCTTAATTTTGTTTATTTATAATGCTTATAATAACTTTCAAAGCATATTGTGCACGTGATACATTATTTGGTAATTATGGGATTAAGTGACACATTCTATTTAATACACGATTGATTTGTTTTTTTCGAAGTGGGGGCAATACCTAGTCTATATTATATGGGACAACTCGAAAGTCAATCAACGATCCTGATTTTCTTAGACCAAAAATATATGACCCTTCAGAGAGATGAGATCATGCCATGTGTATAAGTTAACTTCTTTTCTAACCAAACTATTCTAACTTTTTTTCAAAACTAATAACTTCTACCCATTTTCTTTTCTAAACTAATAACTTCCACCCACGTTTCACACATTCTCTATTTAAATTTAGGATTACATTTTACAAAAAATATTATACACAATCAGAGATATTAAGGCAAGCCTTTTCTCAGACACCCAAGTCTAATTCACAGGTTTTTTTGAAGAATATATGGTGCTTATATCAAGTTTCAAGGAAATTCGTGATTTTTTCAGGTAATTTTATTTTATTAAATAAAATGTTTCATGTTATTGATAGAGAAGTATCAAACGGTACAAGTTTAAGAAAATCAAAAACTTTTTGTTATTTTTTAATTGAGGTATATTTAATTGCTAAAAATTGTTTTTGTTTTAAAAAAAAGAACAAAACGATTTGGAATGAACTAATTACTAAATTGTTGTGGAATTCTCAACTTTTTTGTGTCTACCCATTTTATTTTCTAAACTAATAACTTCCACCCAAGTTTCACACATTCTCTATCTAAATTCAGGATTACATTTTACAAAAAATATTATACACAATCAGAGATATTAAGGCAAGCCTTTTCTCAGACACCCAAGTCTAATTCACAAGTTTTTTGAAGAATATATGGTGTTTATATCAAGTTTTAAGGAAATTCGTGATTTTTTCAGGTAATTTTTATTTATTAAATAAAATGTTTCATGTTATTGATAGAGAAGTATCAAACTGTAGAAGTTTAAGAAAATAAAAGACTTTTTGTTAATTTTTAGTTGAGGTATATTTAATTGCTAAAAATTGTTTGTGTTTTAAAAAAAGAACAAAACTATATATGTTTGGATTTTGAATGAACTAATTACTAAATTGTTGTGGAATTCTCATTTTTTTTTGTGAGAGAAGGTTCTTATAGTTTAGAAATAAATCAATTTTTTAAAAGATTTGAGTTTTGAATGAACTAATTATTTGATAAATTGTTGTTGAATTCACTGATATTTTGAAGAATACTTGGTGCTTATAGTTGTGATATAAATCAAGTTTTCAGAAGATTTGGGTCTTGAATGAACTAATTATTTGATAAATTGTTGTTGAATTCACATATATTTTAAAGAATATTTGGTGCTTATAGTTGAGATATAAATCAAGTTTTCAAAAGATTTGGGCGTGGAATGTACTACTTATCTAGATAAATTATTGTTGAATATACACCTTTTTAAAGAATATTTGGGACATATAGTTGAGATATAAATCAAGTTTCAAGAGATTTGGATCTTCAATGAACTAATTATTTGATACATTATTGTTGAATTCACATGTTTTTTGAAGAATATATTGTGCTTATATCAAGTTTTAAGAGAAATCAGGATTTTTTCTAGTAATTTTATTTTATTCAATTAATTAAAATGTTTCATGTTATTGATAGAGAAGTATCAAACATAGCAGTAGAAAAAGACTTTGTGTTAATTTTTACTTGAGGTATATTTAATTGTTAATAATTGTTTGTGTTTTAAAATAAAAACAAAACTATATATGTTTGGTTTGTTTTGTAATTTTATTTTATTGAATTAAATAAACAGTAGAAATTTAAGAATATAAAAGACAAAGTAGATCTTCAGATATTATTTTAAATCAAATTATAGAAGATAAGTGGAAATTGAACAAAGTTTCTGGACTGTCATTTGGAAAAATATCCAAATATCAAAGCAAAAATTTTACCTAATAGAGGATTCTATAAGATAGTTTTAAAAGAGACATTCAACAATATCTTTCTCCTTAGTACTAAGAACCCTATTTATGTAAAATAATTTTTTGTAGAGAACCTACATTTCAAATTTTAACCTTTGAATTTTCATATTCAATTTTTTAGTTTACTTCAGTAAAGAATCTGTGTATTCGAAATGGTTTGTTTGAAAAAAAATATATAGAAAAAAACCAAGTATGTTTCTTCTCTCATAGTTACAGTTATGTGTCATGTTTATCATTATGTAGAGATAACGCCAATTGTTGGAATAAACATAAGTGTGACTTATATCCTAAAAAGATATACAAATATAAAATACACTTGAAGTAATAATATTTCTTGAAGAAGACATAATATTTGGTAATTACATGAAAGATTTCAATTGGCTATAACTAATTAAGTTGTAAATTAAACGTTATTTGGTTATTTATCAATAGGATTAGATATCCAAAAGATATTTTATTTTCTTATTAATTTAGCTATTTTTTATTGAAATCTTAATTTTTCTTTTTTAAAATCATAGGATTGGGTGTGGTTATTGTAGACCTTTCAATCTGAAAATGTATATGAATTTATTAATTTTTTTTTGTATGATACACAGAAATTATGGTGATTATTTTAAGTATCTATTTTTTATATTTAGTAAACTTTTGTAAAGACCGTTTACTACTTTGTGATTTATTTATGAGTTAATTTTCTAAAAGGTAAAAAAAATCCTATTTTTACTTTTTTAAAATGTTTAGGTTTTTTCTCCTTTCAAAACCTCCCGTTATTAAATTATTTTCTTATAATGGGTTACGATATTGTTCAATGGATAAAATATTTTTTTACAGATCACATGTGATTTTTAATGAATTACGTGGGTGAAATTAGTAAGAATTTAATTAAACAGCAATATTTTTCATAGACCTTTTGTATTAATCACCCTTTATTTATTTCTCTTTTCTTTAGTGAAAGGGGTTCTTGATTAGATAGGTGTAATGTTTGTCCTTTATATTTATAAATAATAATTGTTTAATTGAGGATATATAATTATTTGTAGGTTAATGTATGTATGAAATGAGTGAATTTGAACGGTATCCTGTGACTAAAGTTGTTTCATCCCTACTATACCTATCTTAAGCCCCAATTATTGTTAATTTTAGTAGTGCCTTTAGGCACGGGTAATACCTAGTTTATATATAAAACCTATAAAACAGATTACCTTTGGAAAATAAAAAAAATGATTGTATAAAAAGATCATATCAAAACAGATTACCTTTACTAGAATGGTAACCTCCAATTGCTTTGGTTTTTATTTGGTTTTATTTTTTTACTCTATCCATCAAATATCTAATGATCGATAATGATGTGGATATAGTCCCATCAAAGATTCGCGGTTATCAGTTTTAAAAATATTATAATAGATGCAAATCTCTTCTTTACTAGAGAAACTCATGTAATAAGGTTGAAACAAATGAGATCCATCATAGGTTTTTACAAAAGAATATGTATTTTTTTTGCCTGAAAAATAAAGTTATATGGATTGGGTACATATCTGTGTACATAATATATAGATCCACTACATACACTTACAGATCTATACCCATATAGATCCATACCCCCTAAATACACCAAAATACGGTAAAAAATAAGAGATTTGATGACTCTTTATCATAAAAATAAATTTTTTGAACCTGCAAACTTTGAACTCCACCATACATGTCTTTCTTATTTTGTATTATATAGTATAAATTGTGCTTCATAAAATATGAAGACAATAATGAGAGAGAATAGAAAGACAAAGAAGAAAGAAGAAGTAAGAGAGAAGAATAAATAGATGGAAGAAACAAAAAGAAAGAGAATAAGAACACATGTATATATATACTTAGAGATAGAAACGAGTCGGTGGAAATAAATAAAACAAAATAAAATGAGAATGCAATTATATTAAAAAAAGGTAAGTCTTTCATCCAATATTGGACATGATCATTGGATATAATAACAAGACATTTCTATAAATTAGTTTATGGATTTATATAAATATAGGCCATGTGTCATAATATAATATTGGTCCATCCAATATTGGATTGAACATTTTCCTATTAAAAAAGGAGGTTTAGTTGGTAGTTTCCACACTCTAATTAAAAAAACACTTCATCCTTCTAATATAACACTACAAGATTATATGACTTATATATGATATATACCCATAAAAAATTTCCCTTGGTTCTTTTTTATAATTAGTGTGTAAATATATTCTATTAGTATAATTTTAGTAGACAAACGTATGTTAGGTAAACTAATAAAATTTATAATAATTAGGCTATTTAGTGAGAAAAATATTGGAATCTTTGAATATGTGTTTTCTAATTTCGGGACCCTTTAAAAAAATTTCTTTAAATTTATTGTATTTACCAAGTCCTTTTGGGGATGGTAATGGTTACTTCAATCACGTAGCAACCTCTTGTTATCATATCACTACATCTACAACCTTAATATATTTTGGTTAAACCTTCTTTAAAAAATCCTAGATTTTAGCTAGTTTTGATGAAATAATTTATATAAAAGTAATAATATATTATTATATTTATAATAATATTAATATTAATATTAATTATAAATCACAATAATTAAATTTATTTTGCTGTAATATTATAATTGTATATCTACATGTCTATAACTGAATGAAAGAAGAGATACAGAATAAAAGAATAAAAAAAAGAAGACCGAAGAGAGAAGATGAAAACATTATTTATCATTTGAATATATTTTCTTCAAATAACTATTACAATATATATTTCCTTTAACGGTAATAAACCGTTCTACTATTTTAATTTCAAATAACAAGCACCATTATATTCCCGCCTAACTCACGATTTTCTAAAAATATTTCAAAGTCATTACATTGGCATACCCTATTTCAAGAACCTAGCCTCAAGGTTTGGCTGAGTAAAATCTTCTGGACGATTTTTTTTCCATTGAAAAGTCATTTGTTGCACTACAATTTGCTAATATAAAAGAATAAAATGTGAAAATATTGGCGTGTAAATAAGTAACCCACTTATTTGAAGCACCAAATATTGATTGATTTGAAACACTAATATGATGTCATCTGAATTCCATATTAATATTGAAGTCAATACTCCTCTTTCTCGGTTTCTCTATGACTTCCACCATTGATGCTAGATGGGATTTGTAACATAATAAAATCATTTTCTAGTACTCCATTACATTTAGGAAGGAAATATTCATTGTTTCTACTGCTACTAGCATGCTTTTTTCCGGACACATAATATGCTCTCTTTGACGAAGGACCCTCCTAAATATGACGTGTGCATAATTTATCAACACTCTTATATGAGAAACAATGATGTTTCTTTCCACTATCCAGGAAGAAATGGGATGGATCATTAGGATTAACAATGGCATGGATTCTACTTCCCATACCTTTCACCAGATCTACTACCAACCAATCTCCAAAGGTAATCGTAAGACCTATTGAGCACCTTGCATCGAGCTTGAACATATTACATTCACCAGCTGTTGACATAGGACTACCACCAAAATAGCAGAATTTTCTCAACATTTCATAATAGGATTATATTATCCACATCAAAGAAGGATTGTATTTTCACCATGAACATAGGTACTTAGCGATTCTCGACTTTCCATAGAACTCTAGCTCTTAGGTACTTTACAATTTCATTTGCTTCCTGAATCTCATAGACTAGGATATGACATTCGAGGTTTTTACAAATATCAATAGCATTATCTGGTGTGATAAAGGAAGGAGGGAAATCAATAAATTGGAGCCACATAGTGGAAATAGAAAAATAAACATCTTCTATACTTTGTGGATCCTTATGGATACTAATTCAGTGTGTATGGTTCTTAACTATTTGTCACTATCTAGACTAGTCATAGCCTATTTGTAGGGGTTTAGGATCATCACTTGATATGGTTATCATCTATATGATTTTCCTCATCAAAGTTTCTCTATTATCACAATTGATTTTAGTGTATGATAATATCTATGTAACCTTTAAGAGGCTTGTGTGCGATAAATTCTTCTATCTCTTGATTTTTGTTAACTTCCTTGAGGTTCATTAATCATCCCTAATACCTCAACGTTTGAGACTTGAATCTTAAATGAAACTATTAAATCATCCTGGAAAGAAAGATGGACTGGCATCTAATGTTCTTCAGCTTGTATAAATAATTCTGAAATTTTTATTTCATTATGATCTATTTATACATTATGAATTTCTTCACTATGGAATTTCAATCTGGAAAGGTTGTAAGCCTTACCAAAAACTCATTATGTTTAGAATTGTGTAGAAATATGATCATGTCATATTTCTTTCGGTATCCAACAAATATATATTTGAAATATCTCTAGTCAAGCTTAACAATGAGAAGTCGTTTAGCATAAATCAAATATTTTCAAAATACTATATTTTGAGGTTTGATTTATATCATCTCCGTACCCCATATGGATTTTATCGACTGATTGGTGGGACCTAAGAGTTTATTAAGTATGCAATTGACTTTATTACATAATCCAACGAGTATTCTCGAAAACCAGTGAATCTTATCATGGATTGCACTATATCCAATAAAAGGCAAATTCTCTTTCCGGTCACACCATTAAACCTTGGTAATTCAGGAGATGCTCACTTAGACGAAATCTATTTTTTTCATAGATAATCTGTTGTTGACATTTTCACCTTTAAAGGTTAATGTCGTACTACCTTCATAATCTTATATACTTTGTTTCAACTTCACTGAATAGTAGTTTAAACATTTCAAATAATTCATATTGGTGTTTCGTTTGGCAAGCACACGTATATATATATATATATATATTATATTTAATGAAAGAAATAATGTTTAGTTAAATTTTGGATTAACCACATACATCAAACTGTAGTTGACATAAGAACTCATATTACTATATCCATTTTCATCAAAAAGAGATTTACTCAAATTTCATTGAGATAATTCTCACAAGTTTAATATGATTCAAAATCATATTCTTCAAAAAAATCTACATTGTGAAACTAGTATACTATTTTTTATTATTTTAAGACATAGTCTATAACTCCAAATATTAGGTTTGATTAGTATGATTATCTATTTTTATTTAATACCAGAAACAACGATATCACCTTTACGTAGTTACTTTAGGCAACTATAATCACCATATTGTAAGTATCCAATGGGGTGTAATTCCTCACTATTAAAGACTCTATTTGTCATTTTATACTACATTAATAAATCATAACCATCTTATGATCAAATGACTATTTTGTTCGAAAATAAGTTTACAAACAAAAGTACAGTTTTTCTTATAATATGTTTTTCCCCATAGGCATCTCAGGAGAATTAATTATTACAATTGCGGCTTCAACATTTGCTACGAAACCAAAATTGTAATGTAACTTCTCCTATTCTTATTCCACTATTTATCTTAAGAGTATGCAACATATTGCACATATATACACTATTGTTGATAATTAATACCCCTTTCGGTGCAATATATATAAGCTAAAGACATTACAAAAATAAATTTCAGTAATGCCTTTACCTTGTTTCTTGTAATTAGATAAATCGTATCTTATGATTGTACTTAGTTACTTATACATTTTTTGGAGATATTTAAGGATTCATGATAATATCATGCCTAAGATGTCTTTGTAGTTCAAAACTCATGGATACGTATACACTTAGTACGAATACTAAGTTTGTATTACTCTAGATGTGCATCATATGCATTCTATTCATCCTCAAGAGATACTATAGTCAAGAGATTATTGATCCTATCAATGAGTTTCATGGGCATAAGAAAAAATCTTAAGTTAAAGACATAATACTTGATATTGTACCGACCAACTTGTTTTATTAGAGAGGCGATTTAACACAAATATCAAGAAATCTAATAGTATGAAGGAACTAGGAATAACGCTATGAAAACACTATTATATATCTAACAAAGATATTTATTTTACCTAAGAGATATATAATAAGAAACTAAAAAACATGAATAAGCCCCCTGGTATTCACGTTGTTTCTCACGCATAAAGAAATTGAAAATGAAATACTTTAAAAAATGAATGATCCCCCTAGTAATCAATTCGTTTCTCACGCATAATTAAAGTGTGGTATATTAACTATTTTGTCAAATAAAATAAGAGACTCGAAACTATCTAGCCCCTAGTAATCTAGTTGTCTCTAATTAGTTTTGTTGAGTTAATCCATCCTATAATAGACTATTATCAACCTCACATCCTCTGGTGGTCCAGACTAAAAACGTGAAATCAGTGATTTATACCTATTATAAAAAAAAATTATAATTTAGTTGGTATTTTCAACACTCCAATTAAAAAAACACTTGATCCTTTTAATAAAACACCATAAGACTATATGACTTATATAAGATATTTACCCTTAAAAAAATTCCTTTGGTTTATTTTCTAGTGAGTGTGTAAATAATTATTTGAGTATAAAATTAGTAGACAAATGTATGTTAGGTAAACTAACAAAATTTATAATAATTAGGAATTTATAGTGAGAAAAAGAATTGGAATCTTTGAATGTGTGTTTTCTAATGTCGAGATCTTTTAAACATTTTTTTTTAAATTTCTTTTATTTACAAAGTCCTTTTGGGGATGGTAATGGTTACTTCAATCACGTAGCAAACTCTTGTTATCATAGCACTAGATCTACAAGCTTAACATATTTTGGTCGGACCTTCTTTTGAAATGCTAGTGCTACCACTATTTTAGCTAGTTTTGATGAAATGATTATATATACAAGTAATGATTATATACAAAATTACTCCTCATATTTACGAAGTTACTTGGAGTGAAATTATTTGGGCAAAAGCTTGTATACCCAGGTGCTCTTTCATTGCTTGGTTAGGTGTTCTTAATAGACTTGCCACTAAGCTCAGACTGAGTGAGTGGGGTCTGGTGGTGGTGTCCAAAACATGCTTACTCTGCAATTCCGAGGAGGAAGTTTTAAATCATATTTTTATAACGTGTAAGTTCTCTAAATCAATCCTTCAGCGCATACTTACTGAATTCAGCTGTGTTAGAAAGAATTGTGTTGCAGTCAATGAACTATTAGAAGAGATGCAGAACTGTAGCAGTAATAATGAAGTGTTGATGGTGATAAGTGCGTGTTTTACTACTTTCATGTATTTTATCTGGAATGAGTAAATAGAAGGGACCACAGTGAAAGTGAATTAAATGAAGTTAGAGTGTTTAACTGCATTTTGTCATTTGTTGCGGTTAAACTTAAAAGAAGAATTTTTAAATGTAATAGTGCTATTAAGTTAGTTGATAAAATTTGTAATATTTAATAGCCATGTAGTTAGTTTTCTTGTAATGCGCCCATGCAAATGTAATAGGTTAAAGTGATGCCCATTAGTAAATGGGCTTAAATGTAAACTTGGAGTTGGTTTTTAATATGAAAGTTTTGATTTGCTGATAAAAAAACTAGAAATAGGAAATTGTAATAATTCATGAGAAAATCGACTAGAAAGACTTATAAAAAACTAAAAATGATGTCTCCACTTAATATAAAATCATCACAAATGGGGAGACATCAAGACCCCCAACTCAAAGTTGTATCGTCCTGATACAGTAAAGATAAAAACAAATGGAAGTCTCTAAATAAACACCTAGGTCATTTAAGCACAATGGGAGAGGAGATGGAAGAATATATAAAATAGACATAAAGCAACTACTCAGAAAATTTTATTTAATGTCTTTTAAAGTTAGACGCGTTACCTCTATCAAGATTTGCGAATATAGCCTCCCCAACAATGAGCAACGCTATGAACGTCAACTAATATGCGGTTTCTACCCTTTTTGGGTCTGATTTTTATCACCTTAGCTGAAACAACCTAAGTGATGATGAATGGTCCCATCCACGAGTCTTTGTAACTTCGTGGCATATTTTCGGGTTTGTGGGCTTTCCATAGAACTTCATGGCCAACCCCAAACTCATGTTTGGCTCAGTATCTACAGGCTTTTCATGGATCTTCTCTTTAGGGACTTTGTGATATGAAAGGTTGTGGATGATAGGAACGGTGTGATCGGACTTCCTTGGTTTCTTACCCAAGACATAGAATGTCTTAGATACATTCTTAGCATGAAGGGTAATAGTCCCTTCTTGGAATTTGATTATGCTCTAACTTGTGGCCATGAAAGGCCTTCCAAGTATGATTGGAGCCTGCTTATCTGCATCAAAATCAAGTATAACAAAGTCAGTAAGGATGGTGATATTACCTGATCGGACAAGAACATCCTCCACTGTTCTCCATGTCTTGGTAACTGAGTTGTCAGCAAACTGCAACTTCACTGGATCTTTCTCTGATTTCTGAAGTCCAAGTCTCTCGAATATGGACTTTGGCTTAAGATTCACACTTGAACCCACATCGTACATAGCTTTCACCTTGGGCATTCCATTTATTTGAATAGGAATATTAAAGTTTCCCGGATCTTTGAGTTTCAATGGTAACTCTTTTCCTACTCTTCTTGAGACTGTCTCTCTCTTGGTTCTCCACTCGCTTCTTTCTCTGGAATAACTTGCGTAAAAACTTGTTGCGGTGTAAGCCCTTTCTTCGCAATCTCAAGAATTTGGGCGTTGATATTTTCAGGAGTGTACGCCTCTACAAATGTCTTGAGTTCAATGTCATCCTTCGGTTTTGTATTAGGAATAGTTGATGACACTGTTTGAACAACTGGTGGTGATTCTACCTTCTCTTCCTCTTCATTTTCTTGCACAGCAGGTGCAACTTCAACTCTTGGTTCTTTTGAGGCTTCTTCCTCTTTTTCTTTATCTCGCTTAGTTTGTAATTCCATTACAGATCTAATCTCCTTTGCATATCTTTCAGAAGCTGTATAAAGTCAGATATTTCTGAATCTTCCTCCACATCATCCTAAGAACAGTTAGAATCCACGGGGCTAGACTTGGTTGGTTTTTCATCGGTACTCGGAACTTCCACGGCACTTTCGGCAGCATGCGGTACTTCCTTATTTTCTTTAATCTCAAGGCAAATAGCCTTGCAAGCTTCGAACCCAACATTGGCATCACCTCCTTCGATAGCCTTCAATTCTTTTTGTTTCATAATGTTTGTTAGGACTTTGTTCATTTGTTCTACTTGAGTACCTAAAATTTGAACTGAAGCTTCTTGTTCTCGTAACTTCTCGTTCTGTGAATTCATATCATTACATGTACGGGGTTCAGTGTTAAATACTTTAAAAATAATATTTACCATATATATTCAATTGCTGTCTAAAGGAGACTATTTAAAGCTAGTTCCATTTAATTATTTTAATTCTAGATAATCTACAAGTAATGTCCTATTTAGAATTGTATAATTTACTGTCTTTATATTATATTTTTCAGTTATGTATATGCATTAAAACAATAGAGCCTTATTAATTGTTTGGGACTATGGACATGTAACTTAAGCAAGACATATCTAGTGGCTTAAGCCATATTCGGACTCCATCCACATGCAGTCTTACAGAGGCTAAGTTCTTTGCACCATTAGAACAGCCACTGCTACCTTCTCTTACCTACCCGCTCACATTGTGAGGTACAACACGGGTAAATTCTTGATATAAGTGTTACGTTTTATTTTAAGTTTAGTAAAACTGTGCAATTTGTTGGTTGTTCCAATTCAGCAAGACTAAAGACTTGCTTGGCTAAAAGTGGCCTACAATAAAAAAGAGGATCCGGTCCGACGTCCAGGATCAGTTTTCTTATCAGACATGTTTCTGCTTGGCGATTTTTTTATAGTCCAACCAATCTGGGAATTTTTGGTTCCATTAAGCCATGTCATGTGTTGTTTTCACCTCTTTGGCTCTGGCTCTGCCAATCTATGTATTATTTTGTAAGATAAACCGTATATATTACTGTTAAAAAGACAAGCGAAAACCTGGCATAATAGGGGTCTAGCTAAGAGAACAACCTACAATATTCATTTAAACAAAAAGTAAGTTATCTAACCTGAGAGTTGATATCAACACAAAGTAGCAATCATCCAATACGTATTTAAAGTATTATTAAAATGGTGTCTAGCATCCCAACCCGCCATTGTATTATTAATAGGCTTAGCATTATGTTCAAATAGTACTTTATATATATTTATATGCCGAGCGTTTTGCCTAAAATTTTCTATATGTTTTATGATATTGAAAGTTCTTAATAGTAGATTTGAGTTATTATAATATGATGCATATTTGGTTGACAAAAAAATGATGCATATTCTTCTTATCAATCTTGTCGGCTAAATGCGTCTACTTCTCTCTTCGTATAAAGGCAGGGTAACCAATGATGAAGTTCTACCTAAGCCATGCTTGTCATAAGCGGTCTGTTTATGCAAATGATATGATTCTGATAAAAATGACTTACAAAACATGAAGGCTAAGTTATTGAGTTGTGGAGACTTAAGGTAGTGGCTTCAAATTGATTAGATCAATGACAAAGTATATGGAAAGCTAGTTTAACAAGAGTATACTGAACAAGGTAAAAGTAAATTAATTCCAAGCTTAAATAGTTTTGAAAGTTACTTTATGAAGTCTATGGAAAAGTGCAATCAAATTTGTATGTGGTTGAAATTATCTATCCAGCTAATACGGGAATTCATAAAAATCATGATAAACCAACTATTAGATGATATGCACGGGTAAATTACTAACTTATCAGCATGTTTAGAATCTTTTGGTGACCAGGGTGAGATTCTATAGATAAACGTGCAACTAAAAGACACTCATGAAAGAGGTGGTCCTCGACTAGAATGAGTGACATTACGAAACCCCTTAGCTCAAACCGCCTAGTGATTCTTCTTAAATTGGTAGAATCTAACTTGGCAAGGAGTGGGTTTTGATTTGCTAAAAGGCTTTTCATATTGCATCCGAGACTGAAGGCACAGTGAGTAAGGGCAGATACATGGAGTTCGAGAGCTACAACACAAATTTACCATATTCTTTTTGGGAATTAGTCCAGTATATTACTTATGATATACTCTTATCACAACTAAGCAATCTCCAAAACAAACTAATCAATATGATCAGATTACCCCTTCCCAGATTACTCCTTCAGAGTTAGGTTCAACATGTGCAATGTTAAAAAAATTCTAATTAAACATAGACGTTCTAATGAGATCACTCACGTGCCGTGCTAATAGTTGGGGCCAAGTTTAGTTTCAATAACAAAATAATGCACAAGATAACATTAAAGACACAACGTTTAACTAATATAAATAAAATAACAACAAATATACAATGCGATTCTCGTATTCAACTTAGAGGCCTTGATTCTATACTCAGCTGTCTTCCTAACTATCAACTCTGTTCCTAGATCTTCTCCTTTCACATTTCATCCACTTCAGTCCTAACTAAAAGGAGGCCCGGTCGTCCTCCAAAGATGAATCCCAACGATGTCCATGGGCCCATTTATCCAACCCATATAATGTTGTTGTTCGGACCACAGGAGAAGAGAAACATGGGCGGCCAACCTCATATAATTGAGGACTTAGAAAATATAATGTTTCAATAAATAATTCTAATTCTGGTATTAAAACAAACAAGGGCCAAAAATCTAAAATTAACTCTATATAGATAACACAAGTCAGATTCCTAAAATGAGGACTTATCACTTGGTATCTTATCCATGTTACCAACTTAGTCCCTCATCTTTGTTCTGCAATTTTTGAGTTCATCATATCTAACTTGTTTAAGTTAGCAAAGAAAAGACTAACTTAGTAATGAGGGTGAAGATAAAAGACGCTTAGACTAACAATGCTCCCCATACACTTAAAATATAATACTTTTATCTTCGATTAAATTTAAAATAAATATTGTCAGAGTAAGAAAATTTAATTGTACACAAAGTAACACCACATAAATCCAAGGTACCAAAGGATTTAATATAATGCTTATTTCTCTTTTCTTCTTCCTTGAAATAGAATGGTAAATGATCATTTTCCTATAAAACAATATTTTGATATAAATACTAATTAAAATTACAGACATTTAAATTAATCAGATAGTTCTAATAAATAAGAAAATTTAAATATAAACCAACTTATTCACATAATTAACAATTAATTTTAATTTCACAATATCTAGTGTTAATACATTTCTTCCATTAGGTTATATATCAAACTGACAGAAAAATAAATTAGCTATGGAAAAGTTGTTGGGTGTTTTGCTCTATTTGAAAATATTGAGTTTGATTCACTGATTTTATGATTTTATATGAATTTAGTAATGTACGAGTATAGGCATATAGAGGGAGGGAGGAGGTGAGTTTTACATTTTTTAAGGTATTTGTTCTTATATAGGTCTTTGAACAAAAAAAAAGTTCTTATATAGGTAAAATTCTTCATTAGTAGGTTTTTTGTCTAATTTTTGGATCTAATGTGGTAGCTAACTTAATTTTTATTGATCAAGAACAAATAGAAATGTAGTCGAGTTTTATGGGCTTACTTACAAAAAATACCATATATGTTATTAGATAGGGTATGACTTCTATTCATATAACATCAATGATTATTTCAACAAAGTACATGTCATCAGGTTAATAAGTTAGCTACTTTTACAAGTTTAAAATATGGGGTATGTGTATTAATATAACAAGTGTAGGATCATCCAATATTGGATGAAAGAATTTTCGTATTGGATATTTACAATCAGTTTACTTAATTATTAAACAATGTTTAGTTATCGGTATTACTGTTAAGGGATGTTACGTGTAATCTTTACAAAATGTGCAAGTTCGTTTTTAAGAAATAGTTAGTCATTCTAGATAAAATATATTAAAATGAATCTTAATTTTTAAGGATTTCATCACATGTAGGTTATGATATGGATATAGACTATATATGAGTTTTGGAAATAAAAGATGTAAATATCAATTAATTATTTTAACAAAATACATGTCATCAGATTAATAAGTTAACTAATTTTACAAGTTTAAGACATGAGGTATGTGTATTAATATAATTAGTGTAGGATCATCCAATATTGGATGGAAGAATTTTCCTATTGGATATTTCACTATCGTTTTACTTAATTATTAAACAATGAGCAGTTATCCGTATTACTGTTGAGGGATGTTACATGTAATCCTTACAAAATGTGTAACATCTTTTAATAGAAATAGTTAGTCATTCAAGATAAAATATTTTAAAATGAATCTTAATTTACAACGATTTCATCATATGTAGGTTATGATATAGATATAGACTACATATGAGTTTTGAAAATAAAAGACGCAAATAGATATTTTTGTTCAAATAAATTGATAATTGCATCGTCAATGACGAAATCTAGTTATCTTAAAGATGACAGATGACAAAACATGGTACATAAACAATGTTGTTTTTCCTCTTTTAAATTTCTGTCTCATGGATAATACATTTACATTTTTAACTTGGTTGGAGGTAGCGCGTTATAGGAAGACTTACAAAAAGATAGTTATTGGTAACAATAATAATGTTGAAGAGAAGTCCCCCAATTGCGTATGCATTTATAATTAATTTCCTAGGTGACATCTTCGATATTTGTAGAAAGTAATGACTATGTCATGTCTTATATGTTGATTACAAAGATTGGACACTTTATGAACTGGGTTTGCTCTGTTGAGTTAAGCATATATACATTATGGACAATAACTTTTAGAGATGGAATGTTAACCATGGATGAATTATCTTTCAGAGATTTTAAATGGATCTTTGTTCATTTTAATAAAATCTTTCTAAAATTGTGGGATAAAAAGATAGTAAAATACTTTATTGTAAGTAATAATTATATCTATTATAGAAGGAGGCTTGATGTTGATGCACCCATCATTCATATAGATGATGTAATATTGGATGCATATGATCGAATTTCAAGTGAATTAAATGATTCTTTTGAATGGATTTTGGGTTTTTTAAAATGTACAAAAAACCTGAAAGGAGTAAACTTTAACCATATGCATATAGGGATATTTATATTTAGAATTCCACATCAAATCTATTCTTTTATTCAAGTGGCCAAAAGACCGTAGATTTCATAAATACAAAACATATTATTTTTTTAAATAATCTGGTGTTTTTGTTTAAGAAATTGGCACCCTAAATTAGAAAAAAAGACCTATAATATTTATTTATTCATGAATTTTAGATAAATGATATTATTTTTAACTAGTTTCAGAGGGGCTAATTCTTCCTTGTCACGAGGCATAAGAATCCTATCATCACTTCAGTTGAAAGAAGTCTACTAGGTACTTTCTTATGGCCTCGTATAAGTTTAATGCTTATTCTTGGGTGGATACTTGTTTATTGTTGTTAAAAAGATGATATTTGGATTCCTAGAAAGCCACCTTCTTATTTATTTTGTTCTTCTGAATTCTTCTGGACAACAAATCTCTATCATTAGTTTTAGAGGTAGGATGCATGATGTTTACTACCACTGCAGGATGTGGATTTGATCAACTTTTTAGGTCCATAATGGTGTTTCTCCTATTTATTATTGGATCTCTAATCGTTGCAGCTACTTATGGAGCTTCTTTCCCAAAAAATTCAGATGGATACAATTTAGAAGACTGGTTTTGGACTGTTTATATTATCTTGGTATCCTCTCGCTTTTGTTGTTTCCCCCTTTTTGGTGTAATCCCCCACCCCCATTTTCTATCTCTTTTGTAATATTTTTAATAATATTTATTTTTGACAAAAATATATTATAGATGAAAATAAAAAATCTGTCTTATATGATAATTACAATAATATGATAAACACATGCTACTAAACATAGAACCAATAATTGCTTTAGTGCCTGTTTGTAATTTATTTTTAAAATAATCACTTAAAGTGATTTTAGATCCTTAAGATACTCTAAACCTTTAAATTACTTTTATAAAAAGCATTAAATATGTGATTATTAAAAAAACCACTTTAAATAATTTTAGATGTCAAAATATTTTTTAATAATTTTTACAAATATTTTAATTTTAATTAAAAAACACTTTTAGCTTCAAAATAATTAATCCCAAACGGGTTCTTAATATTCATATTACAATACAATGACCAAAAAAATCACGCATGAAATTGAGTTTTACGCAAGTCAAATGATTAGACATATATCATATTTAATTAATGTCCATTTTTATGGTTACACTAGGGCTGTAAATAAACCAAGCCGTTCGCGAGCAGATCGAGCTCGGCTAAAAAAAGTTTGGCTCGAGATCGTTCGTTAAACTAAACGAGTCGAGCTCTAGCCCAAAAACGAGCTCGTTTGTTAAACGAGCCGAGCCGAGCCTCCTCACGAGCTATTCATAAAATTTCGTGAAAAATATAATCAAATTATGAATATCTATTGAATATTGATATTTGACAATTCAAAAATTTAACACTAATTACTATATTCAAAACCTATCTTATCCCAACACTTACCTTTCACTCTTCCTCTCTACCTATCCAATTAAACAAGACCATTCTAAACTGAACAATCCAAAGAAAGAGTATGTGATTATATTTAATGATAATTTAAAATAGTAAATTATATACTAATTGAACATCTATATAGTTAAAACGTTTGCAATAATTTATCATATAATTGATCCAAATATGTCCGAGCTAAAAAAAAAATTCGAGATCGAATTAGATTTAAATTTTTTTTTGAGTTCGAGCTCGAAACACTTTTAAACAAGCTTCCAAGCCCGAGCTTTGTTATATTCTCAAGAGTCGAGCTCGAACTCGACTCATTTAATTCTATAAATAAATAAACAAGCCTGCACATCTACTATTCGGTTTGGCTCAACTCGTTTTACATTCCTAAGTTACACCAATACTAATCATTTTTTTAACATAGTACTCACATGAACGTTTGAGACATGGGTACTTCTAACCCAAAAAAAAAATCACTACTTTGGGTATCTAAAAATTTTACCCAACTCAAAATAATATTCAAATATATTAAAAAAGAGTGCAATGAAATATATTTTTAGGTAACCAAATTTTTTTGTTTACTTATAAAAGTTCATATAGGATAATGGTAAAGAATAAACCTATAAAGGTGTAAACTCGTGATTTTGTATGGACTTTTGGATATAAAATATGATCTCTGATGGAAGAAAAATTGTGAACTGAATAAAAACGATAAAGAGAACTCACAAAAAAAATGAGAGGGAGAAAGAGTTGACATGCCAAAAATATGTGAAATCATGTCATTTTGATATCCATTGATTCTAGTCTTTGGTTTTATATATTTCTTATGCATGGTGACAAGGGTACGTTTCAACCTTTCCAATAAAGGAAGTTTGTGAGACATATCTCACCCATTTAAACTTAATAGGGATAAAGTCGGTATCTCATCAAACAATGAACTCTTTGAGGGATTAAATGGTATGATCTTGTTAAGGGTGTGAAAACATATTTTTGATCCTTTTAATTAAATAACTCTAATTATAACTCTTATTATAATAGTTGTGTTTAATTATTTAATTACAGTTTAGTTTTAAATTAGGGTGATTGACCTATGGGGTATCGGAAACAAGTTTTATACCACATATGGAATTTGATAGCAAAATCTTCTTTAAAGAGGCCACTAGGATGACTAAATACTAAATTGTTATGATATAAATCAAAAATCACTAAAATACTAAAAATAATTGACAAGATTATCAATTCACTGAGTATCAACTCGTTGAGAATTAGTATTATTCAACTCCGGCCACCCCCCACTGACCACCGCTGGCGCTGCGACTAGTGGTGTACTCGGAGAAAAAAATCACCAAGTATTGTGAAAAACACTGAGTATTGGGGGAATTTCATTGTGTATCATAAAAAACACTAAGTATCAGGTTTTTATTCGGAGTATTGGAAAGTTTCTATGATTACTCAGCAAAAAACATTGAGTACTCGGCAAAATATCTTAGTACTTAGATAAAATATTGAATAATGTCCATAAAATTAAGTAAATGAAATAAAACCCATATACAAAAAGTTAATATTTATATACAAAAAAAATTTACACCAAAATAATTTAAAACATTTTTTATTAATAAAATATAATTACATAACCGCACATGCGACGCACATGACCACATAAATGAAAAAACTGACGGAATCCGTCAACAGGGGGTAACAGACACATTTTGAAAAGTTAGGGGGTAAATTTACATTTTATATGGGGTAAGATGACAATTCGAGGAAAGTACATGAGGCATCTAGTGTATTTACTTTATTAAATTTAACCCCCCAAACTCAATAAAAATTAACTTTGACCGCAAACATTACAAAATTAACTTTAATCCTTAAAACTATTTAATTATTTAAAACAACCTATATTATTATCTTAATAAGTTTAACCCCCAAAATTCTTAAAAAATAAGTTTTACCCCTCTTACAAACTTTATAAAAATTAACTTTAACCCCTCAATGTATCTAATTATAAACTTAAACCCCCTTAAGTTTTAATTTTTTAACTTTAACATCCAGACCTTTCGAAAAAATTAATAAACTATCTAAAATCACAAATTAACTCCCCAAAAGTTTTTAAAAGAAGACTTTAACCCCCCCCCCCCAAAAGTTTCAAAAAATTCAATGAACTTTACACAAAAACAATATGACCCCCACCTAAAACTTTTGAAAATTACCTTAAACCCCCTTTAAGCTTTCAAAATTTACCTTTACCTCCAAACTATCGAAATTTAAGAATTAACCCCTTATACTTTCTAAAATTAGCACAAACCATTACAAATACAGTAAAACACCATCACAAGTCCTAATTTTTGCATGTTCAAAATAAAACACCCGTAATATTCAAAATTTGCAAATACACCCTTGTCGTTCGAACTTCCTAAAATTACAATAATTACACTAAAATTGCACAACAATTACACTAAACATTTGAAATTAAAGTACCTTAAATCAAACATTGAATTTTTTTGAATAATATTACAATTTATAGAAAAAAGATATACAATAAATTATGCATACATAAATCATATAATTAAATCCTTGTTTAAATGATTATTTAAAAATGGTGGTTGAATAAATCTTAGTCGGGGGAGAGCCGCAAAATATTTTTGGCGGTAAAAGAAGTTGGGCTGGCGAAATTAAAATTGACAACACCATGGAGAGTGCGGCGGCTGAGGAAAAAACTGGACGGTGATTGAGGATGAGGAGGATTTTGTCGAAGAAGAAGAGATTTAGGGGGGGGGGGGGTGTTAATGGATGAAATTATGTAATGATGGAATGAAATGAAATAGGAACTTGTTGTTGGGTTTTATAATGTTTAACCTTCTAGCGACTATCTGGATGGTCGCTAGAGGTAAACAAGATGGTATGTAAGACACAATTTAAATGACGCACAAGTTTGACATACCAAATAATTCGTTGGGTCTTTTACTGGTCAATGAAATGTTCGATAAAAGTATTAGGACCACTAGCGAAAACTGAACAGTCGCTAGAAAGTTGGCTCACACAACAAGTTACCACAATTGGTAATTAGTTGGGGGGGGGGGTTACCAGCTAATTAAGTGGTCGGCAAAAGTATTATACCAATAGAGGCTATTATGTGGTTACTAAAGGTGGCTTCTTTGGTTTGTAAAAGTGTCTTTTAATTTTTTATAAAATTGAGCATTTATCTTTGGCGACCACCTGACGGTCTCCAAAGGTTTTCCTTAACGACCATTAAACGCAGTCGCTAAAGATTTGGTCGCTAGAAGCGTGAAAAGTAATGTATCTTCATGACATGAAATAATTTTTAAATTTAATATATGCTTAAGTAAAAGCTAAAACTAAAACATATAATTGGGCAACTACTTGCTATATAGCCGCATTGCAGCAAACGATTAAGCACCTACATAGTTTTGCAGCTACTTGAATTTACCAATATATTAAACTAGCACTTATTTTGCAACAGTTTTCAATATATTTCCTTTCAAACACCCTACTTAGAGTAGTATAGGAAGAGTAACACTACCAAAAATGATATCATTATAGACGATACATATTGCGGTAACACTGAACGGTCTTTAATGATATTTTAAAACACCAAAATGGCCTCTAATTATATTTTTAGCGGCAATATTTTCCGTTAAAGATAAAGTCAATAGAGGTAAAAACAAATAACTTCCTACAAAATGTGACTTTAGAGACGAATATAATGAGGTGAATAAATAGCCGAAAATTAAAAAATTTAATGGTAAATTTTTTTTGCCGCTAAAGAGAACCTCTTGTAATGTAACTCATAAAATTCCAAAGGTGGCTAGGAGCATTCTCTAGTGATCCTGAAATCAAACTTTATTAGAGTTAAAATAAACACCAACATAAATGGAGCAAGAATATATAAAAATTTAGGCATACAATATAACTTCAATAAAATCTTAAAAAATTAAAATAAAATGTCTAGATCCCACTCTATATGCTTAGTTTACTATTTTTAATCTATAGGTATTATCATTGTATCATGGATGATCCTTTTTTTTCTTTCTCTTTGATTGGTAGAAGAAAGAATTTTTACATGCCTTACTTCACTTAAGTCATACTTTCCAACAAATTTACACGGTATAGCCAAAACACTATACCGTGACAATTGGGAATGTATTAATCATAATATATATGCCTAATTATCACCATACTCTTAGCACAATTTCCAAATGAATTTTTTTTATACATACTAGCATTCCTTTTGATATTTGACCTAACAATGGTGTTTGCACAACCTCTACCTGATTCTCCATCGCCAGTGCAGGTGACTGGGGCTAGTTATTATGCTCTACCACCATCCCTACCAAATTTTGAGGGTGGTAATTATAAATATGATCTGCCACTACCACCACAAAATATTGCGAGTAGATATGCTCCACCACAACCACCACCACCAAGGGGTCATTTTGAAGTCCATAAACTACAACCATTATCTTAAATTCATATCAATGCATGTACAGGGTTTAGTGTTAGATACTTTCAAAATAATATTTACCATATATATTCAATTTATTTCTAAAGAGACTATTTAAATTCAGTTCCATTTAATTCGTTTGATTCTAGATAATCTACAAGTCATGTCCTCTTTAGAATTGTATAATTTACTGTCTTTCTATTCTAACTTTCAATTATATTATATGCATTAAAACAATAGATCTTTATTAATTGTTTGGGACTAAGCAAGACAAATCTAGTGGCTTCAGCCATATAACGACGCCATCCACATGCAGTACTAAAGAGGCCCACTTATGTGCTCCACTGCCACCTCCTTCTACCTACCCGCCCAGCTAGTGAGGAGCAACGGGTTTAGCTAGCTCAATTTTCTTTCCGAAAAATCTTGATATATGTTTTACTATATTTTTATTTACTTTTTATTTTTACATTTAGTAAAACTGTTTAATATGTTGGTTGTTCCAATTCAGCCAGACTAAAGACTAGCTTGGCTAAAAATGTCCTAAAATAAAGAAGCGGATCTGGTCCGTCCAGGATTTGTTTTCTTATCATACATGTTTTTGTTTGGCGATTTTTTTATAGCCTTACAAAACTGAAAATTTCTGGTTCCATTCAATCATGTCATGTGTTGTTTTTAACCTCTTCGACTCTGGCTCTGCTAATCTTTGTATTGTTTTTTTAAGATAAACGGTATATATTACTATTAAAAAGACAAGCGAAAACCTGGCATAATAGGGTCTAGCTAAGAGAACAACCTATAATATCTATTTATAACAAAAAAGAAGTTATCTAGCCCGAGAGTTGATATCAACACAAAGTAAATATTTTAACTATATAATAGGAGCAATCATTCAGTGCGTATTTGAAGCATTATTAAAATGGTGTTTGTCATCCCAACCTGCCATAGTATTATTAATAGGCGTAGCATTTTTCTTACATAGTACTTTATATATATATATATATATATATATATATATATATATATATATATATATATATATATATATATATATATATATTTATATGCCGAGCGTTTTGCCTAAAAGTTTTTATATGTTTTATGATATTGAAAGTTCTTGATAGTAGACTTGAGTTATTATAACATGATGCATATTCTTCTTATCAAGCTTGTCGTCTAAATTCGTCTACTTCTCTCTTCAAAAGGCAGGGCAACCAATGATGAAGGTCTAACTAAGCCGTGCTTGGCATAAGGGTTATATTTATTCAAATGATATGATTTTGATAAAAACGACTTACAAGGCGTGAAGGATACATTATAGAGTTGCGGAGACTTAAAGTAGTGGCTTCAAATTGATTAGATCAATGACAAACTATATGGAAAGCAAGTTCAACAATAGTATACTGAATAAGGTAAAAGTAAATTAATTCTAAGCTTAAATAGTTTTGAAAGTTACTTTATGAAGTCTATAAAAAAGTGCAATCAAAATTGTATGTGGTTGAAATTATCTATCAATCTAATACGGAAATTCATAAAATCATGATAAACCAACTATTAGATGATACATACGGGTACACTGCGACTAAAAGACACTCATGAAAGAGGTGGTCCTCGACAAGAAGGAGTGACATTACGAAACTCCTTAGCTCACACTGCTTAGTGATTTTCCTTAAATTTGTAAAATCTAACTTGGCAAGCAGTGGGTTTTGATTGGCTAGACTTCTTTTTTATATTGCTTATGTTACTGAAGCCAGAGTGAGCAAGGGAAGATACATGGAGTCCGAGAGCTACAACCCAAATTTACCATATTCTTTTTGGGAATAGTACAGTATATTGCTTATGATATACTTTTATCACAACTAAGCAATCGCCAAAACAAACTAATCAATATGATTAGATTACCACTTCCAAGATTACTCCTTTAGCGTTAGGTTCAACATGTGCAATGTCAAAAAAAGTCTAATTAAACATAGACGTTCTGATAAGATTACTCTATATGCAGTGCTAATAGTTTTGCCAAGTTAAATTTAATTAATAAAATAATGCACAAGATAACATTAAAGACACAAAGTTTAACTAATATAAACAAAATAACATCAAATATACAATGTGATTTTCGTATTCAGCAACTAGATTCTATAGTCAGTTGTCCTCTTAATGATCAAAATCTTCTCCTTTCTCATTTCATCCACTTCAGTCCTGTCCGAAAGGAGGCCCGGCCGTCCTCCAAAGATGAAGCCCAACAAATGTCCATGGGCCTATTTATCCAACCCATATAATGTTGTTGTTGGGTCAGCCTCATATAATATAGGACCTAGAAAATATAATGTTTATAACAAACAAGGGCCAAAAATTTAAAATTAACTTTAAGTAGATAACACAAGTCAGAGTCCTATAATAAGGATTTATCACTTGGTATCTTACCCATGTTACTAACTTAGTCCCTCATCTTTCTGCAATTTTTGAGTTCATCATATCTACACTTGTTAAAGTCGCAGAGCCAAAAAAAAAAAAAACTAACTTAGTAATCAGGGTGAAGATAAAGGACACTTATGATTAACTTAGCCACCCCTATCCTAGTTAATGATCGATTAGATACTCCGCTTAAAAGCAGAGATCTAAGAACATTAATGCAAATAATAGATTTATCTTCGGTTAAATTTGAAATGAATATAGTCAGAGTAAAGAATTTAATTGTACACGAAAGTAACACCACATAAATCCAAGTTACCAAAGATATAAGGGATTTAATATAATACTTGTTTCTCTTACTTGATTCAATTCACTTTTCTTCTTCCTTGAAATAGAATGGTCAACAATCATTTTCCTATAAAACAATATTTTATTATAAATACTAATTAAAATTAGGAAAATTTAAATTAATCATAGAGTTTTAATATATAATAAAACTTCAATAATTCATAATTTTACAAAATATAAAACAACTTATTCACATTATTATCAATTAATTTTAATTTTACAATATCTAGTGTTAATTTTAATTTTAATTTTTATGGATCACGAATAATAGAAATGTAATCGAGTTTATGGGCTTACATACAAAAAATACCATAGATGTTATTGGATGTTCACAATTGGTTTACTAAATTATTAAAAAATGTTGAGAATTGATATATCAATATTACTTTTTGATATACAATATGCGTCCTAGAAGGGGGGGTTGAATAGGACAATGGAAATTAATCGGCTAATTTTATTTCAAGTAAATAAAATTAAAAGCTAATTTGAATCCTATTGTATTAGCAAACTAAATAGTATAAAACTAGATAATCCTAATAGACAATATTATCAAACTATTCAACTAGGCATTTTATCAAGCATATAGAGTGCGGAAAAATAAAGAGTGTAGAGATAGAATACGATACACAACGATGTATAGTGGTTCGGTTTCCCTACATCCACTACCTAAGGAAGCCTCCTTAGGATTTGCAAGATTCTCAACTAATCTTCGTAACTCTTAACCGGGTGAGATACAAACCCTTACAACCACTTCAAAACCCTTTGAAGGAAAAACACTTGTGTTATCACCAACACAAGGAACCAAGCATAAACCTATGCTCACACTACTCTCTTAATCTATTACAAGAACTAAGAGGAAAAGAAAAAGTGTTTAGGGGTGCTTGTTAAAGCTTTGTAACTAAACTCCTAAATGAGTAGATAGAACTAATTAGCTTCACAATGAATATGACTTGAATGCTCCTTTGAAACCTCCTTGAATGATAGAATTAATTGCTCTTAAGATTGGTAGATGGAAGGCTTAAGTTGTGTCTTGAATGAACTCCATTTTATAGCTGAAAAGATGGTCCAACGGTCATAAAGCTTCTCTCTAACGGATCTATTAATCTCCCAACGGATATAAGCTTTGTCCTCTAGTAATAGAGCTGAAACCCTGTCGTGCGGTGTACCGCGGGTAGGGTCCGGTGCACCGCGTGACTGTTCGACTGACTTTTGAGCTTACTGGTCGGACCATGTAGTGTACCGCATGCCTGTACCGTGTAGTGGTCCGGTGTACCGTGACAGTGGTCCGGTGTACCGTGCAGATTTTATGAGCTTACTGGTCGGACCATGTAGTGTACCGTGTGACTGGTCCGTGAGCTGCGGTGTACCGCGTGATTCCTCCGGTGCACCGCGGCACTGTTCTTTTGAATATTTAAGCTAAGTCAAATGAAGTGAGCACAACTAATCTAATGAGGGGTTTTGGAAAACATCTAAAGTTGTATAAAAATGAATTTTAGTTTAAAGGATGATTTGTCGAATATTAAAACGGGAATAAAAACAAGGTGAGGCTAACAATCTCCCCCTTTTTGATGTTTGACAAATCATAAACTTTTGAAGATGCCTAAGATTAAGTTTTGAACAAAAACTCCCCCTCAACCTAATCACAAGAGTTTTAATAAAAACTCCCCCTCACAAAATGCATTTTAAAAAGTTCAACTAAAATTTCTCCCCCTTTGTCAACAACAAAAAGAACAAAAGCAACAATTTTTGAAAATTTTAAGGGGTCAAAACACATTTTGAGTAAAAACAAGGACTAAAGAAATAAATGGATAACAATTAGAAGCTTCAAAGAACCTATAACATCAAGAAAAGATTAGCAACAAGATTATATACACAAAAAGCTCTAAACAAAACATAACATAAGAGAAAGGTTAGAGAATTTGCATGCCAATCTCACAACGAATTTTCTCAAAAAGATCTTGGGGTAGAGGTTTCGTAAAGATATCGGCTAGTTGATTTTCGGAAGTGACAAATTCAAGAACAATGTCCCCTTTTTGAGTGTGATCACGGATAAAATGATGACGGATTTCTATGTGTTTTGTTCTAGAGTGTTGAATAGGATTTTTGGTAAGATTAATAGCACTAGTGTTATCACAACGAATGGGAACACGATCATACTCTAGGCCAAAATCTAGTAATGTTTGTTTCATCCAAAGAACTTGAGTCACACAATTTCCGGCCGCAACATATTCGGCTTCGGCCGTGGATAAAGCAACACTATTTTGTTTTCTACTAGACCATGAAACAAGGGATTGACCTAAGAATTGGCAACTTCCACTAGTACTTTTCCTATCAAGTCTACAACCGGCATAATCGGCATCCGAATAACCTATTAGCTCAAAGGAGGTAAATCTAGGGTACCAAAGTCCTAGACTAAGGGTTCCTTTCAAATACCTAAAGATACGCTTAACGGCACTAAGATGGGTTTCTTTAGGAGAAGATTGAAATCTTGCACAAAGGCAAACCGGAAACATAATATCGGGTCTAGAAGCGGTTAAATAAAGTAAGCTACCAATCATACCTCGATATAGTTTCTCATCAACATCCTTACCATCTTCATCTTTGTCTAATTTTGTGGATGTGCTCATTGGAGTTCCAATTTCCTTTGCATCTTCAAGTCCAAATTTTTTGATCAACTCTTTTGTGTATTTGGCTTGATTGATAAAGATACCATCTTTCATTTGTTTGATTTGAAGTCCAAGAAAGTAATTTAGTTCTCCCATCATGCTCATCTCAAATTCCTTATGCATGCTTTTGGAAAAATTCTCACAAAGATTTTCATTAGTAGCACCAAATATAATATCATCCACATAAATTTGAACAAGAAGGATATCTTTTGAAGACCTTTTGATAAACAAAGTGGAGTCAATTTTTCCTCTTTTAAAACCATCATCTAATAAAAATTTGCTTAATCGTTCATACCAAGCACGAGGTGCTTGTTTTAAACCATATAAAGCTTTTGAAAGTTTAAAAACATGGTTTGGAAATTTTGGATCCTCAAAACCCGGAGGTTGTTTAACAAAAACTTCCTCGTCTATAAAACCATTTAAAAAAGCACTTTTGACATCCATTTGGTAAAGTTTAAAATTCATATAACAAGCAAAAGCAAGAAGCATACGAATAGATTCAAGTCTAGCTACGGGAGCAAAAGTTTCATCGAAATCAATACCTTCTTCTTGATTGTACCCTTGAGCAACTAACCTTGCTTTATTTCTAGTAATTATGCCGGTGTCATCTAGCTTGTTGCGAAATATCCACTTAGTGCCAATGATAGTAGGGCCAATTGGTTTCTCCATTAGTGTCCAAACTTTACTACGCTCAAATTGATTTAATTCCTCATGCATAGCGTTAATCCAATGATCATCTAACAAAGCTTCTTTAATATTCTTAGGCTCAATTTGAGATAAGAACGCTTGATGAGCACATAGAGCAATAATACGAGAGCGAGTGATAACACCTTCTTTTGGATCACCTAGAATTAGTTCACTTGGGTGATCTTTGATATGTTTCCAACACTTTGGTAAATCCGTACTAGCTTCATTTTGCATTTGATCATTTTCCTTAGGAGATTCATCATGAGATTTCACCTCTTGAGTAGGAGATTCTAAGGATTTATCTTGTGGAGCATCTTCATGTAATTCCACATCTACTACTTTCTTGATATTGAAAGGATTGGTCTCATCAAAGTCAACATGCATAGATTCCTCAATAGTACGAGTACGTTTGTTGAAAATACGATAGGCTTTTCCCTTAGTGGAATAACCAAGAAAAATACCTTCATCCGATTTAGCATCAAATTTTCCCAAATAATCCCTAGTGTTTAAGATAAAACATTTGCACCCAAAAACTCGAAAATAAGCAATGGTTGGTGGTCTACCATTCCAAAGCTCATAAGGAGTTTTGTTAATAAGGGGTCTAATTAGGACTCTATTTAACACATAACAAGCCGTATGAACGGCTTCTCCCCAAAAGTATGTAGGCAAACTATGTTCTTTTAGCATTGTTCTAGCCATTTCTTGTAGAGTTCGGTTTTTCCTTTCCACTACCCCATTTTGTTGGGGAGTTCTAGGGGCCGAAAAATTATGCTCAATCCCAAATTCATCACAAAAATGCACAAAAGGAGAATTCACATATTCACTACCATTATCACTACGAATGCAAGTAATAGAGTAGCCTTTCTCATTTTGCACCTTTCTACAAAGTTTTGCAAATTCATTGAAGGCATCACTTTTTAAAGCAAGGAACATCACCCATGTAAATCTAGTGTAATCATCAACAACAACAAAGACATATCTAGACCCTCCTAAACTAGTGACATCAACGGGACCAAAAAGGTCCATATGCAATAATTGAAGTGGCCTAACGGTGATGACCTTATTAATGGATTTAAAAGATGAACGATGTTGTTTACCAAGTTGACATGCATCACACAATTTATCTTTATCAAATTTGTAAATAGGCAAACCAACAACAAGATTTTTTCTAGATAATTTTGAAATTAAATCCATGCTAGCATGTCCTAAACGTCTATGCCAAAGCCAACTATCATTAACCACGGATAAGCATTTAATATTTTTGCACATAAGACTCTCAAGATCAACAACAAAAACATTATCCGATCTTTTAGCAATAAACATGGTATCTAACTCATCATTTTTGAAAACAACACATCTAGATGCTTCAAATTTAACACTAAAACCAACATCACAAAGTTGACTAATACTAAGCAAGTTAAAAGAGAGACCCTCAACAAGTAACACATTAGAGATAAGTAAAGAGTCCAAATTACCAATGTTACCTTTACCCAAAACGCGTTTCTTAGTGTTGTCGGCAAAAGTAACTTTATCACCTTTAGTTTTATATAAATTTGTAAATAATGATGGATTTCCGGTCATGTGTCTTGAGCATCCACTATCAAGTAGCCATATATTTTGCTTCTTGATGCTCAACCCCTACAAACAAACGATAATTTAAGCTTTAGGTACCCAATTTGGATTGGGTCCATGAGGGTTAGTGGCTTTTCTTTTTAAGACCCATTTAGGTCTTTTCCAAATTGGCACAAGAGATCCCAAATCCAATAATTTACGATAATAACAATGAGATGCGTCATGACCAAGTTTTTCACAATAGGTGCAAGTGATAGAAGATTTTGAGGAGGATGGAATTTCATTTGAAATTTTTGATTTTACAAAGACATTTTTCAAAGATTTTTGGTGAGTGAATGGATCATATCCAACACCACTTTTTTCACAAGCCATTCTTTGAGAACCTAAAATCAAATCCAAGTTTTCTTGCCCACTAGTAAATTTTAAAATAATAGCATTTTGATCCAAAATCTTTTTCTCTAATAAGGCTTTTTCTTCCAACAGATTTTTCTCAATAAGATGAAGTTTTTCATTTTCATCTATACATTCATCACAAAGATTTTGACAATCTTCCAAAGCTTTCAAAACCTCTTTAGTTCTATTTTTCTCAAATTCTAAATCTTTTGTTAAAACTTTGTTTGTTTCAATAGAATTTAAAAAATCATTATAAAGGGAATCAAATGCCTCATGAATATCTTGTTCACTAGCATCATCATTAGTTAAAGAGAGTTTGGATTTTGGAGTTACCTCATCATGATTTGCCATAAAGGCAAAGTGAGTAGTACCGGTATCATCATCCGAAGAAGCATCTTGATCATTCTCAACTTTTCCCATAAAGGCAACAAGATTGACATTTTCATTATCACTTTCTTCTTCATCCGAATTTTGAGTATCCCAAGTGATATTAGCATGCATAGCTCTTTTCGGTTTATCCTTTTGAAGAAGAGGACAATAGGTTTTGATATGACCAACCTTCTTGCAATGATAGCAAGTGGGTTCATCTTGTTTGATAGCTCTATCATTCTTCTTGTAGGGTGTGGAAGAGCTTCCTTTCTTGGCAAAGCGTTTATATCTCATGAATTTTTTCATGTCTCTTGCTAGCATAGCCACTCCTTCATCTTCACTAGTTTCTTCTTCATGAGAGTTTTCTTCTTCACTTTCTTTCCTTTCTTTTCGTTCTTTCAACTTAGAACTCATGGCATGGAAAGCAATAGATTTCTTAATTTTCTTCTCCTCATCATCTCTTATCTTTTCTTCTTCAAGCACAAGTTCTTCCGTCATGAGGTTGCAAATGAGTTCATGAACCGTCATCTTTGAAAGATCTTTAGTGTCTCTTATAGAGTTGATCTTTGTCTTGTATTTCCTTGGAAGAGCAAATAAGATTTTTCGGCATTGTTCCTTGTTGGTGTACTCTTGACCAAGAGTCTTCAAAGTGTTAACAATGTTGGAAAATCTTTGATGCATAGCATTCAAGGCTTCATCGGGCTCCATACGAAAAAGCTCGTACTTAGTGATAAAAAGACCAATCTTGGTTTCCTTAATATCTTCCGTTCCTTGATATGATAGCTCCAAGAGTTGCCACATTTCATGAGCGGAATTGCATTCACTAACTCTAGCATATTCCGTGACGCTTAATCCATTGATGAGGATGTTCATAGCTTTGTTATTTTTGGTAAGTTTAGCTATGTCTTGATCACTATAATCATCTTCATCTTTTACCACCGTTGTACTTCCGGCAACGTAAGGAATATAGGGACCCTTTTTGATAGCCATCCATAAAAAGTAATCGATTCCTTTCACATGAATCTCCATCTTCTTTTTCCATCCAAAGTAGTCTTTTCCTACAAAAAGCGGAGGTCTAGTAGAACATGAACCTTCCGGTTGATTAGAATCCATATCGTATTAACTCTAGAAACGATTAAGTACAATAGAGCTAGGCTCTGATACCAATTGATATACTATATGCGTCCTAGAAGGGGGGGTTGAATAGGACAATGGAAATTAATCGGCTAATTTTATTTCAAGTAAATAAAATTAAAAGCTAATTTGAATCCTATTGTATTAGCAAACTAAATAGTATAAAACTAGATAATCCTAATAGACAATATTATCAAACTATTCAACTAGGCATTTTATCAAGCATATAGAGTGCGGAAAAATAAAGAGTGTAGAGATAGAATACGATACACAACGATGTATAGTGGTTCGGTTTCCCTACATCCACTACCTAAGGAAGCCTCCTTAGGATTTGCAAGATTCTCAACTAATCTTCGTAACTCTTAACCGGGTGAGATACAAACCCTTACAACCACTTCAAAACCCTTTGAAGGAAAAACACTTGTGTTATCACCAACACAAGGAACCAAGCATAAACCTATGCTCACACTACTCTCTTAATCTATTACAAGAACTAAGAGGAAAAGAAAAAGTGTTTAGGGGTGCTTGTTAAAGCTTTGTAACTAAACTCCTAAATGAGTAGATAGAACTAATTAGCTTCACAATGAATATGACTTGAATGCTCCTTTGAAACCTCCTTGAATGATAGAATTAATTGCTCTTAAGATTGGTAGATGGAAGGCTTAAGTTGTGTCTTGAATGAACTCCATTTTATAGCTGAAAAGATGGTCCAACGGTCATAAAGCTTCTCTCTAACGGATCTATTAATCTCCCAACGGATATAAGCTTTGTCCTCTAGTAATAGAGCTGAAACCCTGTCGTGCGGTGTACCGCGGGTAGGGTCCGGTGCACCGCGTGACTGTTCGACTGACTTTTGAGCTTACTGGTCGGACCATGTAGTGTACCGCATGCCTGTACCGTGTAGTGGTCCGGTGTACCGTGACAGTGGTCCGGTGTACCGTGCAGATTTTATGAGCTTACTGGTCGGACCATGTAGTGTACCGTGTGACTGGTCCGTGAGCTGCGGTGTACCGCGTGATTCCTCCGGTGCACCGCGGCACTGTTCTTTTGAATATTTAAGCTAAGTCAAATGAAGTGAGCACAACTAATCTAATGAGGGGTTTTGGAAAACATCTAAAGTTGTATAAAAATGAATTTTAGTTTAAAGGATGATTTGTCGAATATTAAAACGGGAATAAAAACAAGGTGAGGCTAACACTTTTGAAAGATGCTACATGTATTCATTATAAAATGTGTAAGTTCTTTTCTTATAAATAGTTCTTCATTCTAAATAAAATATATTAAAACGAATCTTGATTTTTCAGGATTTTATCACATGTATGTTATGATATGGATATAGACTACATATAGTTTTTGGAAATGAAATACGTAAATAGATATTTTTGTTCAAAAAAAATTAGTAATAGTTTCGTCACTGATGAAATTTGATTATCTTAAACATGCTAGATGACAAAACATAGCATATAAATAATGTTCTTCTTTATTTTTTAAACTTTAGTCTCATGGATATGAATAATACATTACCTTTCGAACTTGGATAGAAAGTAGAGTATTATAGGAAGAATTATAAAATGATAGTTATGGGTAACTATAATAATGTTGAAGAGAAATATCCCAATTGCATACACATTAATAATTCATTTTCGTGGTGACATCTTCGATATTGTAGAAAGTAATGATTATGTTATGTCTGATATGTTGACTATAATGTTTGGACACTTTGTAAACTAAATTTGCTCTACTGAGTTAAGCATATAAACATTATGGACTATAACTATTAGATATGAAATGTAGAGTATGGTCACCATGTCTCATAGGTTATAGGGGTGACTGTCCGAGAGAATGTCCCACCTTGCTACAAGACCTTGAAGGAGGTGCCTGATGGGATGAAAGCTACTATTATGGACCAACTTAAGCAATTTTTCGACCTCGATAACTGCCGTACCAGATCCGTCTGGCCCGAAATCCAAAAGCATTTGAACAAGAGCCAGTCGACTAGGTATAGGGCATGGAAGGGTGACCTGAAGAAGGTGTACTATTATAAGAAGGAAACACCACATGATGTTAATCCAGATATTTGGAGGAGGAGTTGTAGGATGTGGGGCCACAAAGACGCTCATGTAGAAAGTTTTATTATTTTTTTAAAAAACAATTATTTAACATTTTTTAAATATATTGAAATAGAACCAGGAAAAAACTAACAAGGAGAACATGCAAAAACAGAAAAAATCGGGCAAGGCTGGTTCAAGAAATTATTCGTAGACCCGAGAGGTCATTCATTAGGTATATTCTTTGATTTTCAAAAATTTAATTACTTATTTAATTAATTATTAATATATTTTGTTTAAAATACTAATGCACATGGGAAGCTAAAGAAGAAGACTAAGGAGTCGTTAACCTGTTTTTACGAGTCTACCCAACAGGAGAGAGAACTACTTAATCTTGGGTTTTTTTTCGAGTATATGAATTATGACTTGGACATAGACGAGTGGAGAAACCCGGACTATAAAGAGTGTAATGTGAGTGTTTGTTTATTTTCCTTTTATTATTAAATTTATTAAACTATAACTTACCTCTATCTATTTTAGGAAACTTTCCAAATAAGGAAAGTTTCCAGAAATAGTAACTTTTCTTCTTATAGGTTTTTAATTGTCTTTTTTAAATGCTTATTAATTAACTTTTCATGACTTGTAACAGGATGTGTATAGGGAGAAGTTTAAGGAGAATGTTTCGAGAAAGGGGCAGGGTAATCTGGTGGGACCGCCCCTGACGTGACGCTAGAAGATCTTATAGACGCCATGAAAAAGGCCGTTGAACAAGTCATGGGCCTTCCGAAGACGGCTTGGGTGACCGGATTCATACAGGTCCATAAGAACGCCCGTGTCTCCTAGCCGGATCCCGAAGTTAGGCGAAATGCGGAGAGGCTAGATGTGATGATGACGACGATGAACAACATTCGCGTGCTTCAAGGTCTCCCCCTATTGAGGCTACCCCCTTTAGCGACTCTTCCACAGCGACACAGCTATGGCGGCGTTGAATGATTTGAGGGCCACTCAAGGTCTTGCACCTATCCCTTCCCCCCGAAGCACCGAGAGCAGATGGAGATGATGATGATCAGGATGAAGATGGCAATGATGATGAAGATTTGGATGCTTTATGATTTTATTAATATTATATTTTGATGTATTTTGACTTCTTTTATGTTTGACATGATCGGTTTTGTTTGACTTTATTTGCAGTGTTTGACTTTATTTACGGTTTTTGGTATTAATATTAATTAAGTTTTGTTTTTCGATTAATATTTGTGACTTTTAAATATTTATTAGATATATCTGTATAATTATGCAAATATTTATAAAAAAAATTAGTTTAGAGGCAAAATTAGTTTATAAATATTTATTAGATATATCGATTAACAAGCATATTTTATGTAATAAAAGAAAAAAGAAAAACAAGTCTAGAAAAAAACATATAGTCGTTCATAACCCATAGATGATCCTCCAGTTCATCATTTATCTGGAAATACTTGTTGTAAAACACTAGTTAAAAAAACAGAATGGTCTTTAGTGTGACCTTCCTTCCAAACCATGTAATCTTCTTTAAAATAATTTGCTTCTCTCCATTGTTTTAATAGATGAATCTCAAAAGGGACTTGCGTTTCCCCCTAAGATCAAGGTAGTGCCACCTTGAATTAACTAGATCCTCTTCTAATATTTCTTCCGCAATTACCCTTGGCATCTCCATTAACAATCTTTTCTGTTCACTCTAACTTTGCAGGATCTTCTTTCTTTCCATTAGCTCGAATAAAGCATCTAAACAAGGTCAAGTAAACAATTAATCTCTCTTCATATCTACAAAGTCCCTCATCTTTGTTATGAAATTTTTAAGTTCATCATATCTACACTTGATAAAGTTGCAGAGCAAAGAAAAGACTAACTTAGTAATAGGGTGAAGATAAAGGACGCTTATGACTAACTTAGCCACCCCTATCCTAGTTAATGCTCCATCAGATACCTCGCTTAAAAGCAGAGATCTAATAACATTAATGCAAGTTATAATTTCATCTTCGATTAAATTTGAAATGAATAATTGTACACGAAAGTAACACCATATAAATCAAAGGTACCAAAGTATACAGGATTTAATATAATACTTATTTCATTTACCTGAGTTAATGGGGTTTTCTTCTTCCTTGAAATAGAATGGTCAACGATCCTTTTCCTATAAAAGAATATTTTATTATAAATGCTAACTAAAATTACATAAATTTAAATTAATTAGAGAGTTTTAATAAATAACAAAACTTCAACAATTCAGTTCAAAATTTTACACAATAAAAAACAACTTATCACATAATTAACAATTAATTTTAATTTCACAATATTTAGTGTTAATACATTTCTTCCATCCCTCTCACATTACAAATCAAAATAACAGAAAAATAAATTAGCTATGAAATATAATTACAATGTGCAATTTTTGATTTGAAATTACAAATACCAAGAAATTTAATAGAAACAATAATACCTTTTTTTAGTGGCAGCAACCCTAGGCAACACTGTGATTCCTGTTTGTATCTTTCTTTCCTTTTATCATCCTCACTGATTTTTTCCATGGAAAAGTTGTTTGAGTGTTGCAATATTTGAAAATATTGATTTTGTTTACTGATTTAATGATTTTATACGAATTTAGCAATGGATGAAACTAAATCAATTTCAAAGAGTACAGTAAGAGAAAGGGAGGTGGAGGCTTGTTTACCATTTTCTAGGCCATTTGTTGTTATAAAGGTAAAAATCTTTCTTAGTGGGCTTTTTTGTCTAATTTTTGGATATAAAGTGGTAGCAAGCTTAGTTTTTATGGATTAAAAATAATAAAAATGTAATTGAGTTTATGGGCTTACTTAAAAAAATACCGTAGATGTTATTGAATATTCATAATGGGCTTACTAAATTATTGAACAATGTTTAGAAATGAGTTATTGGTATTACTGTTTAGAAGATGCTACATGTATTTGTTACAGAATGTGTATGTTCTTTTCTTCTAAATAGTTAGTCATTCTAGATAAAATATATATAAGTGAATTTTGGTTTTTAAGGATTTCATCACATGTATGTTATGATATAAATATAAACTACATATTAGTTTTGGAAATTAAATAAGTAAATGGATATTTTTGTTTAAAACAATTAGTAATAGTTTCGTCAATGATGAAATTTGATTATCTTAAAGATGATAGATGACGAAACATTGTATATAAATAATGATCTTCTTCCTTTTTTAAACTTTGGTCTCATAGATATAGATAATACATTGACCTTTTCAATTTGGTTGGAGGTAGGAAGAATTATAAAATGATAGTTATTGGTAACTATAATAATGTTGAAGAGAAATCTCTTAATTGCGTATGCATTAATAATTTATTTCTAGTTGTCATCTTCGATATTTATAGAAAGTAATGATTATGTTATGTCTTATATGCTGACTATAATAATTGGAAACTTTCTAAACTGATTCGCTCTACTGAGTTAAGCATATAAACATTATGGACTATTACTATTAGAGATGGAATGTTAACCGTGGATGAATTATCTTCCACAGATTTCAGATAGATCTTTGTTCATTTAAATATAATCCTTCTAAAATCGTGGGATATAAAGTTAGTAAATTACTTCATTATAAGTAATAATTAGATTTATTATAGAAGAAGGATTTATATTCACCGACATATAATTTTATTCATATAGATGGTGTAAATATTTGATCCTTTTAATCGAATTTGGGTGAATTAAATGATTCTTTTAAATAGATTATGGGATTTTTGAAATGTAGAAAAGTCTGGAAGGAGTAAAATATAACCATATATATATTGGGATATTTATATTTTGAATCTTACATAAAATGTCTATTCTTTTTTTTTTGAAGTGGCCAAAAGATCGTAGATTTCATAAATAAAAACATATTATCTCTTTACATTACTGGACTTTTTGTTTAACACATTAGCACCCTAAATGGAAAAAAAAAGAGACCTATAATATTTATTTATTCATGATATATAGATAAATGATACTATTCTTCAATAGTTTCAACTAGTTCTTCCCCATCACGAGGCATAAGGATCCTATCATCACTTCTGTTGAAAAAAGTCTAGAAAGACCAATTCTCATGAATGAGCTTCGATTATATAGTAACTTGATATACGTGGTTATGACAATTAATTGATATTCTAATATGCCAATATCCCTGACACTTTCATTTTAAAATAAAATTTAGATGAAAATGTTCAGCATACCACAAACTCTATTTGTTTGGAAGTTCCAAGGGACACCAACAATGATGGGTATTTATAGGTCATACATTATCATATTTATTGTCACAATTGTCAAGATAAAACACAAATTGTTTAACTCTAAAACCGCTAGATCTGCATGTAAAGTCTGTTGAATAGCTTTCAAGATAAGGTAGATGAACTAATGTCACATGGACAATACGATAGTATGCCGAGACTATTGTTTAACGAAGAACATTTAATAAAAAAATTTAGACCTAAATGTAAAGTATTTTACTTCACCCAATTCACAATATTTTATTAGTTAATATTTCATAAGAAAATATGTCATACTCTTTAATCACCAAAGCAACTCAATTACGCATATAAAAGTAAGTTTAAAATGTGGCCAGTACTTAAAAAACATTTAGGAAGCTTCTTGATGTATATATAGTCGTATTGCATTGTAAGCCTCTCAATGACTTATGTACGTAGTTTTCTAATAACTTCATCCTCATGACATCTTAAGCTAACACATGAATGTCAAACAACTTGCAGTATAGTTGCCTATATCATAGTTTCTTATTAGAATCATGACTTGGAGTAGTTTAAGTAGATAGTTGTATAGTAACCATGAAATTCCAAAGTTGGTTTGAACCATTTTTAAGACCTTCTCAATATAACACTTCGATGTAATTGGAAAAACATTTATGGGATTTTATATATAAAATATCCATAGTTGTAATATTAGTTAATTATAGTACGTTGCAATTGTCGGGATATTTTGAGATCTAATCATACCCGAGTCAAAAGTCTCTCAAATGTATTTTAAAAAAACGTATACACACACATCATCACAAATTCCACGACCAATCCGGTAAAATAGCTACAACTCTTCTTTTCTTTCTATCACCAGTTTGGAATTAAGATTTTTGTTTTAGTTATTTATTGAAGGAATTGTGAATTGTTTGAGTCTACCATTATATATTTTGCAAGCAATCTTTAAGTAGGTGAATAATTGAGTTTTGGGTCATTTGAGATGACATGAAGGTTGGAGAAGTTAAGAACTAAGAAGAACATGAAGAGAAAAGAGAGTTTGGTGTTGAGGAAGGATTTTCGAGGAGAATGAGATTTAGAGGGTCATGAGGAGATGATTAACTAAGGGAAATAGGAATTCGAGTTGATGAAACGCATTTTACAAGAAGATGAATTACACGATGTATGATCTATACATCGTGACTTAGAATATTCCACAACCTTGACACAATACTACATGTAATCGGCCTAGCGTCAATCCAGATATGTTAGGACCTATGAACAACCTATAGCCATTAGCACAAACTGAGTTGAGACCTCTCCTTCTGGAATTGTTAAATTAATATGCACTTGAATTTATGGATTGTTGATTATGTATATATTAAGCATACTTGTGCATTATTTACTACATGAGAATTTTTAGATATTGCTCTAGGATCATACATTGTGTTTTGTTCTTCTTCTTCTTCTCCTCCTACTTCTTCTTCTCTGTTTATTATTTGACTACCCTACTCTTCTTAATTTTTATTTTTTTTGTATTGGGACGATACAACTTTGAGTTGGGGGTCTTGATGTCTCCCCATTTGTGATAATTTATTCTTAGTTGGAGACATCATTTTAGGTGTATTTATTAGGTTATAGGTCGATTTTCTCATGATTTAGTACACTTTCCTATTTCGTGCCTTGATTTAATTATTTACTTTTTTTAGAGCATATTGGGTTTAATTGTTTGTTAATTGTGAAGTTTCAAAGATATATGGTAACTAATTAGATGCCAAGTTATTCTAAGAGATAAGGGAAAGAGGATAAACATGGAAATTGGAGATAAAGGAAAGAAATATGAAAAAATAAAAGATAAAGTTGCCAAATAAATCTAAATTCTAGCCGCTACGAACAAAGAAATGATCATAACTCAGTATTGGCTAGGAATTTGGAAGAATATTCTGATTCAAAGTTATAGATCTTTCCGAGACGATCAGTTTCGACTATTAGGACGCGTCAAACGGATGATTTGTCAAGGATGCGTTTTTTCTGATTAAAGGGTGTATTTATAGGGTATAGGAAACGCTAAAACGTTTCTTGGAGTGGAAGACAAGTAACTTGGATTCTAGCCCAACTCAAATTCGTAACCCTAGAGTATAAAAAAGGTAAGATTTTGGTGTTGTTTTGTTTTGGCCGTGACTCCTTCAATACTTATCCGTTTGACATGTTCCAATAGTCGAAACTGATTGTCTCGGAAAACTCTATAACTTTGATTCAGAACATTCTTACAAATTCCTAGCCAATCTTGAGTTATGATCACTTTTATGTTCATAGCTGCTGTAATTCAGATTTATTTAGCAATTTATCTTTTCCTTTTTCATATTTCTTTCCTTTATCTCCAATTTCTATGTTTATCTTCTTTCCCTTATCTCTTAGAATTGACTTGGCATCTATTTAATTACCATATATCTTTAAAGCTTCACAATTAACAAACAATTAAACCCAGTATGCTAATAAATAATCAAATTAAGATACGAAATAGGAAAGTGTACTAATTCATGAGAAAATAGACCTATAACCTAATAAATACACCTAAAATGATGTCTCCAAGATAAATTAAATCATCACAAATAGGGAGACATCAAGACCCCAAACTCAAATTTGTATCGTCCCGATACAATAAAAATAAAAATAAAGAACAGTAGGGTAGTCAAATATTAAACAAGAAGATTAAGTAGGAGGAGAATAAGAATATAACACAATAAATGATCCTAGAGAAAAATATTTAAAAAGTCTCATGTAGTAATGCTAAAGAAATAATGCACAAGTATTCTTAATATACACATAACTAACAATCCATAAATTCAAGTCCAAATTAAATTCACAAAGCCAGAAGGAGTGGTTTTCAACTCAATTCATGTTAATGGATATAAGTTGTTCATAGGTCCTAATATAGTATCCAATGGTCCACTTACCTACAACCCAATAGCTCAATTGTTTCTCCACCAAGTAGCTAGAAATCCTAAGGTCTTTATGGTTATAACAGAGCTTAGGGACGGTGTGGTATATTTGGATAGTGAAAAGTGAGCTTTTGGCTTTCTCCTCACATTCCATCAACGAATCGCCCTAGAGCTTGAGTTTTCACTCGAAGATGTTCTCACTCATCCCAATTTTGATGACTTAATGTGCAAATTAATCCCAAGCAAAAACCTTTTTCATGATGATATACAAATTCCACTTTGCCGGTCCAAATATTATTCAATGTTTTCATGTTTCAATTTTTTTGGTAGCTATGACTCTCTTTTTGATGTTGAGATATCACGCTATTTTCTTTTATATATATTTTTCTTTTCAATTCATGCTTTTCAGCTTTTTTCATTTACAATTACCCCAGAAAAGGGTCACAATAATAACTTTTTCATCATCAATAAAATCACAATCACAATTTCCCAAACCAAATGTTCGTAATGATGAAACCCTCCACCACAAACTCAAGCTCTAGAAATGACTTGTCTCAGGTTTTGCGATTCGAGTGCGGGTCATATGGATAAGTCCTATAAACTAAGGGGTATGGTTTATAATGTAGTTAAATAAAAGGCTTTAGAAAGGGTCAGAGGGGCTAAGACGGATAAATAATAATAGTAATAATAATAAAATAAATGGGTGAGAAAGCTAAAAGGCTTCAAGTGGCTTCAATATGAAAGAACTGCCTTATTCACTTTTCTAACTACCAGATTTTGTTACTTTTTCATTATTAGCTCATAGACAACTGGTTTTCAACTAATTTCAAACCTCACATTATACACACCAAATAACTCTCCCTAAGTTTCAACATGACTTCTGAGCATTGCTCATTAACTTTTCTATTTTTTATTTCATGTTTTCATACATGCATGCAAAACATATTTGTGACATATTTCAAAAACTTACTACTTACTATCATTGACTAAATTAAATCATGATCAATAGCTACATTCAACATATTCTATGCCTATTCAAACCTAAAAATTTTAAATTTTATGCGAAAACAAAAAGGAAGATGAGAACAACGAATCCCCACCCCCAACTCAAAAGTGAGCCATGTCCCCACGACTCGAAAAAGACTCAATAAATAAATAAAATTTAAAATTAAACTAAACTAAACTACCTAATGCATACAAGCAATTAAGAAGCAGAGTTAGACCTGGGTACCTGGCCATAAAGATCTAGCATGTCCTTCTCCTCCTCCGAAGAATAGTTCTCAATATCCAAGGTCTCAGTTACTTCACCCAATACCTGATTAATCTTGTCAATTTCCTCCCTAAGTGCGGCGTTTTCTTTTTTTATATAATTGACTTCATCTTGTAATTTGACTGCCCATACTAGTGGTCTGCAAGAATTATTCTGATATGTAAAAGAAGAAGAAGAACCTTGATCTTGAATTTGTGTCTTTTCTTTAGGCCTTGATGGTACACTCATCCTAGCTGTTAATCTCTTACGTAGTGGTTGTGCTGGTGCCCCTATCTTTGGTTTCTTTTCAATAGGCTCATCAAGGTTGATGGCCTTTTCAACTGTGGCTCCAGGCATATTTTTGTTCTTCCCTAGGATAGAAGACTTCCTCTTATAATCCATAGCATCCGTTCTGTTTGTCATCTCTGATTGATCCACAATTCAAGTTACACCAAGGATGGAATAAAGTTAAGAAAGATTGGTGTGGCTTGAGTTTCTTGCTTAGATTTTATGATAGAAGAAGGTTTCTTGATTGTTCTTGGAAGAATTCTTGATATCTTTATGATCTTGGTGGTGTTTTATGGTGTACTGTGATGAATTTGATGAAGAATATGTGTTTATGGAGGAAGGAGGAGAGCATTTTTAATGTTGTTGTGTTTGTTGTGGAGGTTAATCAAGCTTCAAGGTCTAATTATAAGGGTTGGGACTGAAAAATTTGTATTGGAGAGGCTAGGGTTAATTCTTGTTAAGGTAAGAAGTTGATTTGGAAATAACTTCTTCACAATCCATCTTCAGACTGGCATACCGGTGGATTTGGCGGCAAACCGGTGCTGGAGATTTCTCTGTTGTTGCTCTCGGCATAAAACTTGTGTCACGTGTTTTTGGGTGCCGGCATACCGATGATGTAAGCGGCATACCGGTGCGCTACTTTTCGGAAAACCTTGCTTCGTAAAAAAAACCGATTTGGAAAACACGTGGGCACACGTTTAACCTTTGACCGGCACACCGGTCACCTGTGCAGCATACCGGTCTCCTAGGTTTTTGTTAGACATGCTCTCGGCGAATAACCTGATTCCACCAACCCGTGGGCACTTTTTTTTCCACGGTCATACCGGGGTTTCGCAGGCCTACCGGTCAGTGTAACAGATTTTCCCATTCTTTTTCCTTTTGACCCCAAACTTATTTACTGCACAATAACACACTATCTTTCTCTCCTATTATCTTGTAAACACATTAAAAATATACACTAACTTAGAAATATACACTACATAACATAACACTAATCTTAAAAGCAATTAAAACAAGGGGCGTCTAGCAAGAGCACTTTTGTTTAAAGTCTTTGAGTTAGACGTGTACCTTGGGCTAAGCGTGTTCTTCGAGAAGAATCATCTCCTCTCGACAAAAGTCCTCACTATCATGGTATAACTTCAAACGTTTTCCATTCACCATGAATATCACTTGCTCGGTTGGATGTTCAATTTCGATTGCTCCATGAGATGTGCCTTTTGTAACAATGCAAGGTCCTCCCAACGGGATTTAAGCTTACCCGGATAGTTTGAGAATCTAGAGTTGTATAATAGAACCTTTTGTCCTCTCTCGAACTTCTTTGGACGAAATCGTTTATCATGCCATCTTTTTGTTTTCTCCTTATAGAGACACGAATTTTCATAGGAATGGAAACGAAATTCATCCAATTCATTTAGCTGCATCAACCTTTGTTTTCCAGCCAAGTCGGAGTTTAGATTTAGCATTTTAATAGCCCAGAAGGCACGTGATTCAATTTCAATAGGAAGATGACATGATTTTTCGTAGACCATGCGATAAGGAGATGCCCCAACTGGTGTTTTGAATGTTGTGTTGTAAGCCCAGAGAGCACCATCTAGTTTTAATGACTAGTTCTTCCTCGTTTTGTTCACGGTCTTTTTAAGAATAGATTTGATTTCTCGGTTAGAAACCTCAACATTACCATTTGTTTGGGGGTGGTAACCAGTTGAAGTGCGGTGTCTTACCCCAACTTACGAAGGGCAGCTCTCAACTGAAAATTGATGAAATGGGTACCTTTATCATTGATGAGAACACGTGGCGTACCATGTCTTGAAAAGATATGTGATTTTAGGAATGATATAACTGTTTTAGCATCATTCTTTGGTGTTGCTACTGCTTCTACCCACTTGGATACATAATCTACTGCTAGCAAAATATAAAGATTACCATGGGAATTGATGAAAGGTCCCATGAAATCTATTCCTCATACACCAAAGATTTCAACTTCTAAGATATTATTAAGCAGCATCTCGTCTCTTTTTGATATATTACCAGTGAACTGGCATTCATGACATGTCTGAACGAATTGATGACAATCTTCGTGTAGGGTAGGCCAATAGAAACCGGATTGAAGAATTTTAGTTGCAGTTCTATCGCCTTTAAAATGGCCACCATATGGTGAGCCATGAAAGCTTGCCATGATATTTGTAATTTCGCCCTCATGGACGCATCTTCTGAAAACTTGATCACTGCAAACTTTGAAGATGTAGGGCTCATCCCAAAAGAATTGTCTGGCTTTATAAGTTAACCTCTATCTTTGTTGTGGATTGAAATCCGTAGGGAATACACCACTCACGAGGAGATTAAATGTATCTACATATCACGCATCTTTAATAGTAAAAAGTTTTTCATAAGGGAATACCTCTTTAACCAATAATGGTCCCTTGTTGGAATCAGATCCTTCGAGCCTGGATAAATGATCAACAACTTAATTCTTGCATCCTTTTCCGTCTTGAATATCTATATCAAATTCTTGCAGCAACAGTACCCATCTAATGAGACGCGGCATAGGGTCCTTTTTCTGCATAAGGTACTTGATTGCTGAATGATGTTGACAACCTTGTGCTTCTTGTACTACGTTCTTTGCGGCTAAATTCTTTTGCATCTCTAACTTCAGCTCTTTGATTTGATTTTCTAACGCGGATATTTGAGTTGAGTTTGCTGCTTTTGTATCTAAACGAAGCGTTCCTCGGGTCTTTGCAATAGGAGCTCGCGTTGAAGACCAACTCCTTTCTTGTTCAATAATATTTTCCAAGACATCGGAAGCTTCATTATGATTCATGGACACAAAATTACCCTTTCCAATGTTATCCACCTTCTCTCTACCTTTATCATTAAGACCTTCATAGAATATAGCAAGTTGTAGAGCGGGTGTATAACCATGGAGAGGACATCTAGCTAATTTATGTTGAAACCTTGTCCATGACTCTCCTACTGTTTCTCCATTTCTTGACAAAATCTTGCAAGCTCAGTTTGATCTTTGAGTCTCATACTCTTTGGATAAAAACGGTTAAAGAACGCGGCTTGAAGTTCTCTCCAAGAATGAATTGTTCCATGTGGTTGTCTTTCTAGCCATTCTCTAGCTCTACCGGTCAAGAAGAACGAAAACATATGACAACACAGTTGCTCACGTTTAATGCCAGGGGTACTGTAGGCATCACAAATCTGCATGAACTTCTGAATCGATCTTACCGGATCTTGAATCGTTGTACCACTGTAGAGTCCAAAACTTTGAAATTGATTAAGCATACCCGAAAAGGGTCTGAATTTGATATTCTGGATCTCTGGAGGACGGTAACCGATTGGTTGAACATGAAACGGTACATGAAGACCAGGGAGGTCTTGCTGTACTCGATTCTGTTGATTATTGATAACGTTATTCTGTCTGTTACCTCCTCCTTGCGGTAGTTGTATACAGTGTTGTCCTCCACCAGGTGGTGGTGGAGGTGGTGGACCTCTTTGATTTACTCCGAGGTCATCAAGTGGTGGATCACGTTGATTTGCCATAGCTCTTCTCAAGGATCTTTCCTCACGAACACGTCTGTTATAAACTCTAAAGCTCCTCTCAGGCTCCGGTAACGGAGGCCAAGAATTAAACACTGTGAAACCTGAAAAAGACTAAAGCAAACCACAAGCGTAAATCTGGAAAAATAAAACTAAAAACGGAAAGTAAAAACTAATTAAAAACTACTACTCGAAATAGATAACCCACACGCTAACGAGACACAAGTCCCCGACAGCGACGCCAAAAACTTGGTGTCGCCTAGGGTGTGATAAAATTAATACAAATAAAGGTCAAGAAAACTACGCACTCTCACCCTAGATAGGCACAGTACTGCAAGTATTACAGGACGTATGCAAGTTTTAGATAGTAAGTTGAGTTCGTTCTCAGGGACTTAAGTGTGTTATACGAGTAGGTAGGAATAACGAGTAAAAGTAAATAATTAAAGACAGAAAATAAAGGAAAAGAATTCGAAATTAACTACTTTAAACTAGGAAAATAAAGACAATAAAATAAATAACTAAGAATATGAGATGAGAGATATAGCTCAGGTTTTGTTAGTATACACTAATCCTTCTAATTCTATCTATAAATCTAGTTCATAAGGGAGAATATTAACTCTTGTATACTTAGTCAGGATTCTAAATTCCCATACCTTAGACCTTGAGAGCGACTAAGGGGGCTACGGCACAACCAAGACGAGGTCTCAAATAGGGTTATCAAGCGCTACCAAGGCCCTAAACAGACACTACAATTAATTGGTGATATGGTGATTAAAACAAACCCTAATGACTATCTAGTTAGAATCATGTTTTGTCAGAACTAATATCGACACTAGACGTTATGTGGTGGTTCAACAGTTAAACACCCAGCTAAGGTGATCATCTAACTACTATTAAGGTAATCCTATACTCGTGCACTAGCAAGGAAAACAATCATTAAATCAAAACACATAAACAAATATAAAGGTAACTAGCAAATATGAAATTAAAACATATAATTCCCAAAGAAACTTAGATAGAAGAATTAGAATTCATAGATTATACATGATGCAAAACCCAAGCTATGGGAGGTTTAGTTCATACCTGATGGAAATAAACTAAAAGAAATTACAAAAGACATCATCTTGCTCTCTACAGTAAACTAGAAGAATAAAACTGATGTCTCCTCATGTGTGATATTAAAATATACTTCTGAGACATCATTTTAGGCTTATTTATTAGTTTATAGGTTGATTTTAGCTTAGTTTAGTGCACTTTCCTATTTTGAGTCTTGATTTAGTAACATAATATTTTTAGAGCATATTGGGTTTAATTGTTTATTTAGTGTTAAGCTTTAAAGATAATTATGGATATTAATTAGAGTCCAAGTCAAAGACTACAACTTATGGAAAGAGATTAGCATGGTAATTGGAGATAAGGAAACAAAGGCTAAAAAGATGGAAAAGGAAAAGCGGCCTAAATCTGGGATTCTGCAGTACACGCCTAAAGAAGTGCTATTTACCCCAAGAAATAGGCCGATTTTCGTAATTTCCTTTCATAGGGACAAATATAATTCTGTTACGATTCTTTTGGTATCTTATGGAGCTCAAACCGACCAATAACGAAGAAGATATTCTCAAAACGGCCTAGCAGTGTTTATCTTTATTTCCAAACGAATTTGAGTTGGGCTAGGAGTCCATTACTTAACTTATCTCTAAAGAAACGAATTAGGTCAACCTATAAACTATAAATACAACCTCTTAACACTCTTAAATCATCCTTGGTGAAACCTTAAACCAAGAGGAAGCATACAATACAAGAGAGAAGTCTGGAAGGAGCTGTCATCAACAATGTCTTCTTCTACCTTTAATTTTGTAATCTCTTTCTTTTCTTTCATGAACTAAATTTCTTTAGCTTGAGTTTTAGCATATATGTATGAACCCTAGTTTTGATTGACATCTATCTAATTTGGGAACTTAATGTTTTAAATAGAATTATAGTTTTTATTCTCTGTTTATGTGTTTGGATTTATATTCTGTGTTCTTGTGGACGGCCGCCATTTAGAATTAACATCTAGTAATTAGGTCACCATTGACAACGATGTTTAATCGCATGTTTAGCACATAACGTCTAGTATTAGGTCTGATCTGAAAACCCAACCTAGCTAGATAATCACTATGGTTTAGTTCTTGTGACTATTTACCAATTACAGGAAAAGTTTGCTTAGGAAGCCTAATTGACACAGGTAAATCCTATTTGAAACTACCGATAGCGAATTGGGACCGATTAGGGAAATACTACATAATTCACCCTTACATGTTTAGAACGGCAAAACTAGTGGGGATTGCATGCTAATAACTCGAGCTATATTCTCATATTTCTCTCTTCCGTATTTACTTTTTAGTCTTTTAATTTCCTAGTTTTAATTTAGTTAATTAGAAAACCAAACAACTATCTATTTATCTTTACTTTTATTTGCGTTTAGTTGTTCTAACTTTGATTATTTGCACTTGATACTTGCATAAGATTTCTCTAACCTTCGTAGTCTCTGCGGAACGAATCTTAATCTTTTAACTAAAACTTGCATACGATCTGTATACTTGCAGAACCGTGTAGCTTTAGGGTGTTATTTTGCACGTTATTATATCTTATTTTATCACACCCTAGGCCCCACCAAAAACCTTAAGAACTAATTACTATGAGGAAAGGATGATTTACAAGTGATATAAGGGTGTATTTATAGGTGTTTAGAAGACCTAATTCGTTTTTTTGAGGGAGAAGCAAAGTAGTAGACTCCAAGCCCACTCAAATTCGTATGGGAATAAAGATAAATTCTGCTGATTTGTTTTGAGCATATCTTATTCGTTATTGGTCGGTTTTTGCCCCATAATATACCAAAAGAATCCTCAGAGAATTATCTATGTCCCTATGAAAGGAATTTACCAAAATCGGCTTATTTCTTGGAGTAATCACCACTTCTTTAGGCGTGTGCTGCGGAATTTAGATTAAGGCAGCTTTTCCTTTTCCATCTTTTTAGCCTTTGTTTCCTTATCTCCAATTACCATGCTAATCTCTTTCCATAAGTTGTAGTCTTTGACTTGGACTCTAATTAATCTCTATAATTATCTTTAAAGCTTCACACTAAAATAAACAATTAAACCCAATATGCTCTAAAAATATTAATTCACTAAATCAAGACTCAAAATAAGAAAGTGCACTAATTCTCAAGAAAATCGACTATTATGACTTCTAAATCACTGAAAATGATGTCTCATCCTAATAATAATCTATCACAAATGAGGAGATATCAGGTACTAATGATACTTTAACAGGTCCTCAAGGGCGAATAAAGAGACGATTGGTTGGACTATTGCTAACATCAAAGGTATTAGTCCTTCCTATTGCCAACACAAAATCATTCTTGAAGACGATAGTGCACGCTCAGTTGAAGTCCAAAGGATACTAATGCCAGCCATGAAAGAAGTGGTGAAAAAAGAAGTTATCAAGCTACTAGATGCGGAATCATATATCCCATAGCTAGTAGTGAGTGTGTGAGTCCGGTTCAATGTGTACCAAAGAAGGGTGGCATCACTACTGTCCTAAATGCTCAGAATGAAGCCATTTCCACAACAACCGTTGTGGGTTGGAGAGTGTGTATGGACTACCGCAAGTTGAACAAGGCTACGAGAAAAGATCACTTCCTCCTTCCGTTTATAGATCAGATGTTAGACAAATTGGCTAGTAAAGAGTATTATTGCTTTTTGGATGGTTATTCAGGGTACAATCAAATATATGTAGATCCAGCTGACCAACACAAAACCACATTTACATGTCCTTTTGGTACCTTTGCCTATCGAAGGATGCCATTTGGATTGTGTAATGCACCTGCTACTCTTCAGAGATGTATGATGGCGATTTTCTGGGATATGATTGATAATTTCCTTGAGTTATATATGGATGACTTTTCCGTGTTTGGTCATAACTTTGATGAGTGTTTACAGAACTTGGAGAAGGTATGCAAGGAAACGGATTTGGTGTTAAACTGGGAGAAATCTCATTTTATGGTGCGTGAAGGTATAATGTTGGAACACAAGGTTTTGAGTGCAGGCTTAGAAGTAGATTGTGCTAAGATTGTGGTAATAAAGACTCTTCCCCCTCCCATTCAGTAAAAGGGGTGAGAAGCTTTTTAGGCCATGCTGGGTTTTATAGACGCTTTATCAAAGATTTTTCAAAGATCACAAAACCTTTGTGTAACTTACTCGAAAAGGACAGCAAATTCCTTTTTGATGAAGCTTGCATGAAGGTATTTTAAGAATTAAAAGAGAAACTTATCACGACGCCTATTGTACTTCCTCAAGATTGGAAGATTCCGTTTGAAGTGATGTGTGACGCTAGTGATTTAGCTATGGGTGCTGTGTTGGGCCAGAGAAAAGACAAGGTGTTTCACTCTATCTATTATGCGAGTAAGATGTTCATGAGTGCTCAAGTTAACTATACCGTGATTGAGAAGGAACTTTTAGCGGTTGTTTATGCTTTTGACAAGTTCCGTTCCTATCTTCTTGGGGAAAAAATTGTTGTATTCACCGACCATTCCGCTATTAAGTACCTTATGGAGAAGAAAGATGCGAAGCCGAGGTTAATCAGATGGGTTTTATTGCTTCAAGAGTTTGATTTAGAGATTCGAGATCGCAAGGGTTGTGAGAATTAAGTTGCAGATCAGTTATCGCGTCTTGAAGGTTCTGAGTCAAACAGTAGTCCTGAATTAGTTAGAGAGGAGTACCCAGATGAGAGTTTATTTGCGATTTATAATGGAGCTCCTTGGTACGCAGATATTGCAAACCTTGTGGTAAGTGGTTCTCTTCCTGAAGGGGCTACATCAAAAGACAAGAAGAGGTTAATCATCCGTGCTAAACAATTCTTTTGGGAGGATCCTTTCCTCTACAAAGTATGTAATGACCAAATGGTAAGAAGATGCATACCTGAGAGTGAGATTTATTCAGTAGTTGCAGGTTGTCACGATTCACCATATGGAGGACATTTCAAGGGTGACCGCACAGCTGCTAAGGTATTACAATCTAGTTTTTATTGGCCTACGTTACATAAAGATTATCATGAGTATGTTAAGAAGTGTCACAGATGCCAATTTACCAGTAATATATCCAAAAGGGATGAGATGCCACGTAACAATGTTCTTGAAGTAGAATATTCGATGTTTGGGGTATTGATTTCATGGGTCCCTTTGTACCATCAAATGGAAATCAATACATCTTATTAGCTGTTGATTACGTGTCTAAATGGGTAGAGGCTGTAGCTCTACCAACCAATGATTCGCGAGTAGTGATCAAATTTCTAAAGTCTCATATTTTCACTAGACATGGCACACAGAGTTATAATTAGTGATGGAGGTTCACACTTTGTGAACAAGTACCTGAAGACAGTTCTAGAGAAGAATGGGATAAGACATCACGTATCTACTGCGTATCATCCTCAAGCCAATGGTCAAGCTGAAGTGTCTAATCGAGAGGTGAAATCTACTTTAGAGAAAACTGTTGGTCCTACAAGTAAAGATTGGTCCCTGAAGTTAGATGATGCATTGTGGGCAAATCGTACTGCATTCAAGACTCCAATTGGTGCATCTCCGTATCGTATGGTATATGGAAATGCTTGTCACTTACCACTTGAACTTGAATTAGGTGCATATTGGGCTATAGCGCAGTTGAATCTTGATCCTACCTTAGCCGGTGAGAACCGAATGAAATTAAATGAACTTGACGAGTTCCGATTACATGCCTATGAGAATGCCAAGCTTTACAAAGGAAACACCAAGAGATGGCATGATAATCGTATTCGTGCGAAAAGGTTTGAAGTTGGACAAATGGTCCTAAAATATAACTCCAACTTCAGCAATTATCTGGGTAAGTTGAGGTCGAAATGGTCTGGTCCATATCTAGTAACAAAAGTCACGCCTCACGGAGCTATAGAGATTGAACATCCAATCGAGCACCACATCTTTATGGTGAATGCTCATCGATTGAAAATATATCATGGAGGCGAGGATACTAATCACTCGGAAGATCCACATCCCGGAGAGGTCATGTACCTCCTCGAAGCCCCTTCGAAGCGTGGTAACCCGTTGAGCTTAACGACGTTAAACAAAAGCCATTTCGTATGTATATTAGTTTATTTCAGTCAAAAGTCTTTCAATTTTGTAGTGTAGAATAGCTAAGTATTGATTATTAGTGTATACTCTTAAAAAGAAAAGAGAAAGGTCTGGTGTTTTATGATTTACATGTATTTAAACCATGAGTTTGGGGTTAACAGGTGTGAGACGCGAGAAAAGAGCGTGTTTTGGTCATAAGATTGATCACTCGCACTGGCTAGCCAGTCATCTAACCGGCATGCCGGTTAACGAGGGTCAAGCATGTGTCTTGCAGGCCATTACACGCACATATCCAGTGTGTTCCTGAGAAAAATTATCCGCGCCACGGGCTAGTCGGTCAGCTGACTAGTATGCCGGCCAAAGGAAATACGAGGGCTCGGGTATAAGGTTCGTGTATTTTGCCGAGAATGAGACTTTGTGAGAAAACGCCCACCGGCATGCTGGTCACTTGACCGGTATGCTGGCCAATGACTAACACGAGGCCACGGGTTCAAGACTCGTGTATTTTACCGAGAGCAAGGAATTTTGAAAATGAGCTCACCGGCATATGCCAGTCACCTCAGCGATATGCCGGCCAACGGATGCGAGAGCTGCTGTCTTTGAGGAGTTACACGCAGCTATTTGCTGCGTAAAAAAAACCAGAGGGTGATGTTTTGAAAGGTTTCCCACCGGTATGCCGACCATCTAACCCGTATGCTGGTGCAGCCGCCACCTCAAAACCCTAATTTATATATTACTTTAATTTCTCCTCTTAGACACAACTTCTCACGCAAGACACCACTTCTGACGAACCTCCTATCATTATATACCTATTTTTCATCATCAAAACACCACAAAACATCAAAACCTTACCTCTAAACAACTCCTAACACATAATCATCATCAAATCCTTCTACCAAACACTAAAAAATCCTTACTTTTCTATCATCCAATCTTCAATCCTACCCATCAAACTTCTCCTTCCACATTAGATATTTATTACCCATATCATAAAACACCTTAAACCATCTTTCGTAAACCTCAAAACTTTTCCCTAGTTTTTTAATTTTTGAAGTTTTGAGTTTGGGGTTCATTAAAGATGACGAACAAGACCAATTCCTTCTGCTATACCCGAAGAGGAAGAGTTAATCCTAACACGATTGGTGCTACTCCAGCTAGTGCCACTGAAATTCCGGATTTGCGTCCTAATTTTGCCTAGTGAGGAAGTTGAGAGGACGAAGAAGAGGAAAGAGAACCCAAGTACTGTTGTTCCTGAAGAGCCTATCATGACTGAAGACAAAGATGAAGAAAAAGAGGTAAGTGAGTCAACTATCCCTCCTCGTTCGGTGAGAATAAAGAGAATGGCTATGAAACCTAAACCTAAGAAGCCATTCGTTCCTTGGAAAGATCAAGTCCGTGAGAGGTTTGCTAGTATTTCTTTTGGTATTGAGAAAGGATTTCCGTTGAATATAATGGATGGTGAATTCAAAGATTATGCGGTTGCATGTGATGAATTGGGATGGAAAGAATTGAGAAAAAGAGATTTGAGCTTTATTCTGACTTTGGTTCGATAATTATATGAAGAATTAATATTTGCGAATGGTAATGATATTGAACTCTATAAGAAGATTATTCCTTTCTCTGTCGAACATATTCGTAAGGTATTAAAGCTACCAGATTTGAAGGGTCCATGCCAATATCAATAGGAGCTTAATAATATCCGGCATCCGAATGGGAATCTTTTTATCAAAGTGTTTTAATTCATGGAACTCTGCCAATTACCCAAGGTGCTAGGTATGATGGTCAAGATTTTTGTAGTAATTTATTGCCGCGTGCTAGAGTATGGTCTCGTTTCATTATTCCAACATCATTTAGTAACAATCACATCTACGAGGTAACGTGTGAAAAACTAATCTTCATTAAATGTATTATTGACAAGAAGGAGATTGATGTGGCTAGAACAATTTATACCTCCATCGTGGCTTATACGAAGAGTCCCATTAGTGCATGCAACCTCAAGTTCCCATGCACCATCACAAAAATTTGTTCTACCGCACGGGTGCCACTTAGGAACATTGAGAATGAACCGGTCGAAAAAGGTAAGCCTCTTAATGAGATTTCAATTTAAAATATTCATAGTGAGGCCAAGAAGATTGAGATTGAGTTAGACAACCATTTTGGAGAAGAGAATAAAGCGCGTACACCTCAACGCAAAGCTAAAGTTGCCAAAGACCATGAGGTTATTGAAAGATTGAAAGCGTTAGAGAAGAAACATGAAGACGTGTTGAGAGCTATAGGAAGCGTAAAACAAGGGTTGGTCTCGATGAAAGATGCAGTGGTTGCGTTGGTTGATTCCCAACAAACCATCTTTAATATGCTTAAGACGATGATCCAACCTGGACGCAACATAGAAAAGCAGCCTAGCGCTGGTAGAGATACGTATTCCTAACTCTCTCATTTAGTAGTGTATAAAAGTTTAATTGCTTTATTGAGTCTTTTCGAGTCGTGGGGACTCGACTCATTTTTAAATTTGGGGTGGGGTTCGTTGCCTCATCCCAAGTTTTATGTGCTAATTGTTTTTTTTTGCTTTCAATAAAACTGAATTTAGGGTTGCGTTTGACTGTAGAGAATTTTAAATGTCCCCATTAAGCAAACTTTTGTGAATTTATGATATAAAATAGTAGAGTTTAGGAGTTAGTATAAAACACATTTAGATTGCATGCAAACATAGGTAATTAATAGGTAGAATTAATGAACAATGCAAAAGAAGTATACTTGTGCTTAAGGAAAATGTTTGGTGTGTAGAACGCGAGATCCAAAGTGATAGAGAACCAACTTAGGTATCAACTAGAGGCAAGCTATGTGATTAGGAAGATTATAGATGCAGTTCTTTGTTAGCCCTTTGAATCCTTTTTGGCCTTCTGTCCCTTATAATATTATCCGCCTTAGCCCCGTTTTTAGCCTTTAAGCCTTTCTTTTGTCGCCACGATATAAGCCCATAGCCCTTTAGATTAATAGGCATTACCATATGATCCGCACTTGAATCACAATCCTGAGACTTCCTGTCTTGAGCTTGAGTTTGGGGTGGTGGGTTTCATTATTGGGAAATTTCATTAGGAGGGAGTTTGTATGCGTTTGTATTTATGCGCAATTGTTGATGATATATTAATTGTAACCCTTTGCAATAATTTGAAAAAAAGAAAAGAATAAAAGATTATAAGAGATATGACCTTTCACATAAAAATGATGGTCATGGGTATCTTATACAAAAAAAAAGAGAAAATTGAAATGAAAAAGAAAAAAAAGAATAAAGTAACCGGCAAAGTGGAATTTTTGAAATCATCTATAGTGATTATTGGGTAATTTTGGGGACGCAACATTAGGCGTCAAATGGGTTGAGTGAGAACGATATTCGAGTATATACTTAAGCTCAAGGACAGATTGTTTATGGTAAGTGAGGAGAGAGCCAAAAGCTCACTTCAAATTTACCAAATATACATTCCATACCGTCCCTAAGCCTACGCGATAACCATAAAGTCCTCGTGATTCCTAATTATATAGTGGATTTGCAATTCAGCTAATATGAAGTATGCTAAGTGGAGCTTCAAAGTTAGTGAGGATCGATGAACACACTATAGTCATCATCTTTAGATAAGTACAAGTGTAACCTTCTAGCATTGTGAAGTTAATTTTTAAGTGATTATTTGTGTTTGATTTTTCATGACATTTGTATGTGTATATTAATCCCTAGGATCATACTATATGATATTTATTTTAAGTTATGCTTTGGGTGTTATTCATTAGACTCTACCTTTTTGCGTGCCACCTTGAACCCTTGTTTTTATTTTGCTTTGTCGGGACGACAAAGGTTTGAGTTTGGGGTCTTGATGTCTCCATTTTTGTTCTAATTATATTCCCTTAGGAGACATCAAATTGGGTGATTATTTGACTTATTTACTAGACTTTTAAGCTTAGTTGATCATATTACGATTTCTTCCCTTGGATTTAGATTATTTGTGTTTTAGAGCTTTTATGCGTTAATTCGTTTACTTTTAGTGTAAAATTCTTAGTTTTATGACTTGATGGAGTATCAAGACAAGGATAAGAAATGAGAAATAAAGTCTTGGATTAAGCGTTGAAGTCAAATGCGAGAATAATTGATTTGAAGAAGTAATTAGTGGAGAGGGAATTCAGGAATGCTATCACAGATCACTGTTTTTGAGCATCTTAGCCACTGATTCAGCCTTGGAGCATAAAATGAGTTAGATAGAGCTTGAAGTTAGAAATATTTTCCAAGTTGAATGAAGTGATTCCGAGTTCGGACACAAAAGTTACAGCTATTTTAGTAACAGATGGTCACGAGTTACAGGATATCATTAAATGGATTGGGCTAATATTTAAATTAACCTAATCCTTCTTTTTAAAAGCCCAATCTGTTTTTCCCACTATAAAAGGCCTTTAAATTCATTTTTAAAGACACAATTCATATTAGAGAAGAGGCAACGCTTAACAGAAGTCAGAGAAGCAAAAATGAGAGAGAAAGCTGAAGCTGGAGAATTCCTTCTTCAACAACAACAATTATCAACCCTTTAATTAGGTTTTTATTAATTCTATAATTCAGTATGAACTTCTTCTATTTTAATTTATTAGTTTTTATTTAATTCATGAGCTAAATTTAATTAGTACTTGAGAACGCATTAATGGGTTAAGCCTAATTTGTTTAATTCAGTGTTTTTGGTTTTGGGTTTGTAAGATTTAATACGAATTGGGTAATTTAGTATTTTTTTATTATCTTGCATTTAATAAATTTTCTTGAAATAATTAATCAATAATAGGATTTAGTAATTAGGCTATTCTATATAATGGCGTATGGATCACCTTGACGGGGGGGTTTAGTTATGGAACTAGGTAATAAATATAGGATAGAAATTATTGATCCTGACGGACTTAGTTAATACTATAGCCAATTTGGTAGAGTACTTGACCATTCGAAGGTGAACTATAATCACCCTGAAGGGGTTTTTAGCACCCTAGAATAGCTCCTTAGTCCACCTTGACGGGGGTAAGGAGAATATCAAATCCCGAGTAATACTAATTACAAAATTCGTCCCTTAAACAAGACATTGATTGAACAGGTTTAGGTGAAACCCTAGCGTTACTCAAGTACTATCTCTCCCTCTCGCGTTTACTCAATTTTACTTGCATCTAATTTAGTTGCATTATTCATTTAGTACTTTAATTTATTTGCACTTAGGATCTTAAACAAAAACCCAACAAATACTATTATCATTTATTTTCTGCATTTACAAAACAATTATATCCACTTACTGCTTAATATCGAAAGTCATATCCTAATCCGTCCTTGAGATCGAAATCCCGTTTACCGGATATTACTTGGACGACCCGTACACTTGCGGTATGTGTCTTGCTTTTCTAGGTGTATTTATTTAGAACACACAGGGAGACACCAAGTTTTTGATCCACACAAATCTGATTATAACCTGAATATTCATCAAGAAAACAATAACACTCTCTCCACGCGAGTTTGTCTAGCATCTGATCAATGAATGGTAGAGGGAAGCGATCTTTCTTTGTAGCCTTGTTGAGTCTTCGGTAATCCATGCACACTTTCTACCCCACAACTATTCTTGATGGGATGGTTTCACCTTGATCATTAAGGACGGTATTGATACCTCCTTTCTTTGGAACACATTGCACTAGACTAACCCAATCACTGCTTGCAATCGGAAAGATAATACCCCCATCTAGTAACTTGATTACCTCCTTCCTTACCACCTCTTTCATACCTGGCATGAGTCTTCTTTTCCCTTCTATAGATCGCCCTCCTTCGTTCTTAATAATAATCTTATGTTTACAAATGGATGGACTTATTCCCTTGATATCGGTAATAGTCCACCCAATTGCTTCTTTGTTATCGCGAAGCACACGGAGTAGCTTATCCTCTTGAGGACCTGAAAGGTTAGCAGAAATAATAACAAGTAAAGTATTGTTCATACCTAAATATGCATAGCTTAGATGGTTGGGAAGTGGTTTTTCTTCGAGAATAGGTGGACATATTATAGATGGTTTCTTTATTGGTTCAATGTCACCCGATCCTCGAAGTTGTTCTCGTATGTTTGATCCTACTGCTACAGCTTCCTCAGTGGTATAACCGTCTATCTATGGTGATTCAAGTGTTAAGGCTTCGTCTAGATCATCATCTAAGCTTGCTTCATTAAAGACTTCTTGTGTAATTTTTACGTTGACATCTATTTTTAAACATTCATCTTTCAAAACTGGAAATTTCATAGCCTTAAACACGTTGAATTGTACCTGTTCGTCATGGACCCTCATGATCAGTTCACCATTCTCAACATCTATTAGTGTACCCCCCCCCCCCCCCGTGGCTAAGAATGGTCTACCCAATATGATAGAGACATTCGTATCCGCGTCATAGTCAAGAATAATAAAATCACAAGGAAATATAAAGGTACCAACTTTAACTAAGACATCTTCAATTTTACCTACTGGTTGGGAGAGGGAGCGATCCGCCATTTGTAATACCACAAAAGTGGGTACTACCTCTCCTATATTAAGCTTCTCGAACATGGACTTCGGCATGAGATTGATACTCGCGCCTAAATAACCTAATGCTTTCCCGGTCCAACTGTCTCCAATACCGATGGGAATCGAGAAACTTCTGGGATCTTGTAGCTTTGGTGGTAACTTGTTTTGACAAATAGCACTACACTCCTCTGAATCCAATTGTTTCCCTAATTTCTAAACTTCTTTTGTTAGAAAGAATGTCCTTCATGAATTTTAGATATTTTGGCACTGTCTTGAGAGCTTCTAGAAACTGAGTATTAATATCTATCTTGCTAACCATGTCACGGAACTTCTTGAATTCTTTTTCATTGTCTTTTTTCTTGACATGTGATGGGTATGGTGGAGGAGGGCGTGTATTAGTTTCCACTGAGCTTTTCTTCTATTGTGGTCTTTTTTCTTGGACACTTTTTGGTTCAACTACCTCTTCGACCTTATCTTCTATTGTTTCTTCCACCACTTTTCTGAAATAGCGGTTGGTTCTGGTTCTCTTCTAGGCGGGGGTAATTGTTTTCCAGTTCTCAACTCAACTGCATGACAAGCATCATCGTGAGGAGCAATTGTATCACCTGGGAGTTGCCCTTTTCGTCTGTTCTGTAACTTACTCGCCATTTGTGATTGAGTATGCTCGAGATTTTTGATTACCTTTTGTTGGGTTTGGACGCTGGCTCATCTTCGTATTTTCTTCAATTAATTTCATCATCTCAGCCATACTTGAATCCAAACTCAAAGGTTGTTCTTGTTTTGCTTGTTACATTGAATGTTGTGGTGGTTCTTGATAAGCTTATTCATAAATTGGCGCTTCTTGATATATGGGTTGTGGTTGATAGTAGGATTGGGTCAATTTTGATAATAAGTCTCTTGATTTCTGACCCAATTCTGATTTTGTGGGGGCTGATAATTAGTGTAATTTCCTTGAGGTTGATAATAACCGTTTGAATAACGGTTTCTTTGATGAGAGACGAAGGAAATTGAAGCTGCATTATTGATACACTTTTACAACAAATGATTTCTTGATCCACAACCAGGACATGAAGGTAAAGTATGTACTAGATATTATTCGAGCTTGTTCTCGTACTTCCTTGAGTTGGTATTTGATTCTTCGAGCTTCGGAGATTTCGAGGTCTCTTCTTATTTTTCTGACACAATTGGCCAACTTTTCTCGGTCTCAAGAACTTTCTCCATAATATTTTCGGCTTCTACAAGATCTAGTAATACGAAACCTTTATCTCCTAACGAATCTGCTCTTGCCTTGGACTCGTTATTGCGTCCTCCATAGAACATGGTTAATGAATATTCCGGCGATGATATATGGAATGGAAATGTCGCATTTTTCTCATTAAAACGTAACCATGCTTCACCAACACTTTCTCCGTCCTCCTGCATAAACTATTCAAGCTCTAACATATCTTTTAATCATCTACTAACCTGATAGATTTGGTCTAGAAATTTGGATTGAAGCTTGTCCCAATCTGGAATAACGTCAGGGTGTTGGGTATCGTACCAATCGCTTGCATCTCCGGTCAGAAAGAACTGGAACATGACGTAATACATATGCTCCTTTGTAACGCCTTTAATTATATAAGCGTCACAGATCTGCATGAATTTCTAAACATCTTGGACGCAAATCTTGTTTTGTAGCACCGCTAAATTGTCCATGACTCGCAAATTGCACTATCATGCCTGGATCTGGTCTAAACTTAGCGGCTTGAATTTTTGGAGTGTGGATTTTTCATGGTTGCACTCTGAATGAGATGAATGCACAAGGACTAACGATGTAGTCCCCGGTAGCGGCGCAAAAAACTTGGTGTCACCTAACGTGTGATAAAATAATAGATAAAATAAGTGCAAATAAACACCCTAGGCTGAGCACGGTCCTGCAAGTATACAAGACGTATGCAAATTTTACTGATAAATAAGATTTGTTCGTTAGAGACTACGAAAGTTAGGGAGAACTTATGCAATTTATCAAGTGCAAATATGAAAGCTAGAATTAATAATACGCAAGAATAGAAGACTAAAGAGATTTTTTTTTGTTTTTAGAAATAGAAAATTAAACTAATAAGTTAAAGACAGAAATTTAAATAAGCAAAGAACAGATAGTATGAGAGATTAGCTCGAGAAATTAGCAAGTAATCCTCACTAGTCTTGTTTATTCTAACATGTAAGGGTGAATCATGTAGTAGTGCAATAATCAGGATTCTAAATTCCTACCTACTGGTGGTCCTTTGTGTGTTCTAAAATAAATGCAAGAGTAATCGAACCACAACTGCAAGTGTACGGTTGTCCCAAGTAGTAATAATGATTCTAGGATCGTTCGCAGAGACGGTTTGGTTAACTACAATGCTTATCGAATAATTAATGGTTGCACTTATGAAAACAAGTAAAGATATATTGATTGTTTGTTTTTATTAATTCTAAGTAATGAAAGACTAAATGGAAAATGCAAGTAAATACTAAAACACAAGTAAATGAGTGTGAAACGCAGATATGAGAAGGTAGCACTTGAGAACGCAAGGGATCCTCCTAATCCTGTTTTATAACCTATGCTGTTTAAGGGTTAAATCGGTCAATTACAATGGTCGTGATTCTAAATTCCTTATACCCACGTCAGGGTGGACTATAAGGCTATCCTAGAGTGTCACTAGTCCCGTCAGGGTAAATATGATCCACTTTTAGATGTTTAAGAATTTTACCTCATTGGCCCTAAAATTAGCTACGTTCGACATAATCAATAGCTTTTATTTTAGATTGAATAATTGGTTCCGTACCTAAACCCTCCGTCAGTATGATCCACACGCCACATATGTGGAATAGCCTAGATAGTAATACCTGTTCTTAGTTCATGACTCTAAAAACAGTAAATAATCTCAAATTATCAAAAAGAGTAAAAGACCAAATTTTATTTAATTTAACATAAACCCAAAATCAGACATAGAAATCTAATAGGATTGGGATTCATAAAACATTCTCAAGTACTATGATGCAATTAGCTCATACTAATTAAAAAGAAAACTAAATTAAATAAAATGGAATTCATAATGTATTACAAAATTTAAAATAAGAAAGACCTAATTTTCGGAATAGGATTTGGCTGAGAATGGAGATATAGACTCTCTCCAGCTCTACAGCTTCTTCCTTCTTCCTTCAGCTTCTTCTCTCTTGATGATTAATCTTGTAAAACGTGAATTGTCAAAAAAATAGAAGTCAAGAGCTCCTTTTATAAGCTCCAATTCGGACTTGGACCTAGGCTTTTAATAAAATGAAATATTGAAGGCCCAAGTCCATTAACTTAGCCCAAAATCCCGTAACTGCTGCACCACCTCCACTAAAACGGCTCTAGCCGATTCGTTATAACTCCGATTGACCTAAAATCACCGTAACTCGATAAGAAACATTTTCTCTTCAAAGGTCAGCGGCTAAATCATCTCTTAAGTGCCTCGAAATCAGCAATCTTTGGCCTGTTTTCCAGATTTGCAGCTCTAAAATGAAATTCTCTCGGGATTTATCTTCAAGTCTTGACTCTATATCACGATCTTTGACTTTCTTCTCGGATTCCTCTCTTAGCTAATATTCAAAACCTACAGACTTTTCAGTAAAATACACAAGATTACGTGCAAAACTTTAATAAATCAAAAATACTAGAAATAAAATAGGAATTCCGGATTATTGCATTTTTAACTCTAAAGTCTATCAAAATATTCAAATAAACATCAAAAAAGATGTCTCCCAAGGGTCGAAAATAAGAACAATTACGGAGACATCAAGACCCCCAACTCAAGCCTTTGTCGTCCCGACAAAGTAAAACAAAACAAAGGGGTAGAAGTAAACGTAAGAACAAGTAGAAACTAGCAAATACACTTAAAGCAAGCCTTAAGATAAATCTCATATAACAAACTCTAGAAACTAATATACACATACATCAAAAATGCAACATCAAACATAAATAATCTCAATCATAAAATTAAAGTCGCAATGCTTGAAGGTTACACTTGTACTCATCTCTGTATGATGGCTATAGGGTGGTCATCAATCCTAACTCGCTTTGAACTCTCCACCTAGTATATTCCCTATCAACAGAATCATAAATTCACTATGTACTTAAGAATCACGAGGTCTTTATGGTTTAATAATGGCTTAAGGATGGTGTGGATGTATATTTGGTAAATTTGAAGTGAACTTTTAGCTCTCTCCTCACTTACCATCAACAATGTCCTCGAGCTTGAGTTAACGCTCAAAAATGTTCTCACTCACCCATTCACGCAACAATTTAGCGTCCCATGTCTTACTAACAATTCCATGATTACCATAGACATTATAGCCATTAACATACACAACAATCTTACTAATTCAGCCCTTCTTGAGTTGTCCCTCCTCATCTCAATATAGGTTATAGCAAACTACAATCACAATTCAAGTAGTATTGTAAATAATTAATAGAAAAGGTACTATGAAAAGTTTAGTAAAGCTTAAATACCGTTAGAACTAAATACTTAAAGGCAATATATTCGTTCTTTGAAATTAATTACTCATCCCAGCTGGCTTTTTTTCGTCCGAGAGTGCATTCCTTCTCAAAAATCAAAGCTCGTGAATATGCATCGACCTACGAATTTGATTTCGCATTTAAATTAATTAAAAATAAGTAAATAACATCTTCACTTGCAAGGCTTAATCAAAGCAAATATTAGGATTAATTTCACCATTGGCTCCTATATAATACAAAATAGCCAAAAACATCCCACTGTTAAAAAGGTAGCAAATATAACCCTTTACATTGCAGATCTGCTACAGGGTATAATTTCTACATCTTGGAATAATACGGGTATTTTGCTACTTTCCAAAACACAAATATATTTGGTTATTTTGCATAAGGTAGGGACCAATGGTGCAATTTATAAAGACAAAACATGTAATGCACGTACATCTTAAAAATAATACGTGTAGTGTTGATGAATAAATATGATTTTGTGCGTGGAAAAAAAATATTATAAACTTAATTAAATAAATAAACCCGAAGAACAATATAAAAATTTAATTAGAAACGAAAGTAAATTAACTTACAACTTTTGAGAAAATTGATTGTTTAGTTTGTTTTCGATTCAAACCCCCAAACGACTTGAGATTAGTGCCAAGGACGTTGGGTTTTCCGACACCAATCATGAAGACTTGATTGATAGTCTCCCTATTCTCCGGCAAAAGAATCGCGGCCTCAAATTTCATCAACCCAGAGCCAAACGAAGAATTAAATGTCAAAAAATTACCCCAAAAGGTGTTTGTTTCATCCATGGCGGCCTCGGAAGTCACATTATACATCTTTTTTTTATCAACCAACAATTTTATTTCACTAAACATTGTTTTACATTCAATAGAACTCATTACCGAGTCCCACAAACACAGCTAGATAAAATCAAAACTTGGCTGACTAACTACAATTACATTAGTTCTAACTTTCAACTATTCTTAAAAATATTCTGCAAAGTCCAAGCTTCTGCAATCTTCTCTCTATCATCTTTCCATTTGAATCTTCTCTTGTCTCTACTTTTAACCCCAAAACAGTAAGCTATTTCATGAGATATTTGCTCCTCATTCCTAATTCTTCCCTTGTGTATATGACAGTTTCTATTAGTCCAAATTAGATAAACAAATGAAGTGAACCACCCTGAATAAATGGCCTCCAAAAATCTATCATTAGCCTTCAACATAATGAAGTCCATTAGCTCATCCCAACCTCTGAAACCAGGCATCTTAACACCACACTTCGTAAAGCATTTTTCCAAGATCCTCCTTGTCCAAAAACATCCCACAAAAAGATGATCTCTATCCTCAACACAAGCATGACAGTATACACAATTTGAGTGCACCTGTAGGCCCTACTCCAGCATTCTTCCCTTTGTGGGCAATCTATTTAAACTTGCTAGCCATGTACAAAAGGAATTTCTTGGTATACTAATAGGATTCCATACTATTCTTGTCCACTCAAGAATTTGACCACAATCTATAATTTCATTCATGGGCTTTTTAAAGGAAAATTTACCTTTAACATTAGCCTTCCAACTAATCTTATCACTAACCATAGTTAGTTTAGGTACAATCTCCGCAATGCCACTAAGAGGAGGAGGAAGATGCCACCTTCCATTATTATAGCAGCTCTATACAGTCTTGTTTAAACCATATTTGCATGAGAAGGAGTTAATGGACAATTTTCCTTGTGAAGATTTTGTTGAGCCAAAAGGCCCAAAACGTGTGTTTAGTCCTTATCCAAGGAAACACATACAATTTTCGATTATATATTTTTCTCTCTTTTCTTTCTTTTTTTCTTTTTTTTTGGACGACGAAGAAAATTCTACCCTACTGTACAATTAACCTATTCCTAGTCGAGAGAATTGCATCATCAAAGATTCCAATGTCACGGCGTCCTTCCTTGCCCTGTGTCTGGCTTTTTTCGCTAGGGCCTCAGCTCGACCGTTGAGATGTCTCGGGATGTGCTTTAAAACCATTGGACTAACTTCTGTGGCCAGTCTATTAATATGCCTAACCCATGGTCGTAGCCTCCAGCCTGCAGCCGACACTTGCTGAATACCTTGAACTAAGTCAAGGTTGTCTGAGAAGATAGTAACCCCCTCATTGTTAACTTGCTTTGCTTGTTGTAACGCCAATACTACCGCCTGTGCCTCCCCTTCCGTGCTTGAGTTACACATGGTAACAGCCGAGTGTTCCTTCCTCTGACCGGTATCTTTAACAATCTACACAACTCCAAGCCCAGTAGGTGTGTGTGGATGCTCAAACGATATATCGCAAGCATATGCTATCATTGTCTGGAATGTAAGGTCAACTGGTGTCGGAATATCAACCTCCCTTGTCGAATGGTAATGGATGATTCTTCGCCCAGTCCCTGCCGAATCTTTCCCCCATACCTTTATTCGTAGATCTGATGATGTCATCTATATTTACTGCGTGATTACCATGTCTGCTCTTCATTTTCGACATCCAAATATTCCAAGTGGTAAGTAGCACATATGATATGACAACCTCTTTCTGCCACCCTCCTTGTACAAATGTCTCTATTATTGCCAACACCCACTCTCCCAAGTCCTCGACCACCTGTCCAATGTTAATCTACAGGGCCAACTCCGCCCAAACCATCTTTGCTACACCACATGTTAGTAATAAGTGCTCCACTGTTTCCTGCCCAAACTTGCACTATTTCCACATTGTAGTGCCTCTTTACCAAAGTTCTTCCGGTTGGTATAGCATTATTACACGCTTTCCAATTGAAAATTCTGACTTTCGTAGGTAAATTTGAATGCCATATAGTTCTCCATAGCTTACCGTCTCGTGGTGTAGTACTAGATTGTCCCGGGGCACCACCCATTTCTGCTTCTGTAACGATTTTGTAACCTATTTTTGTTTTATATTCTCCATTGGTCGTATATGGCCATATAAATCTACCTGATGTGTCTCTTGCGAATACCTTTTCCCGTAGAATAACATGTATAACTGGGGTTGGTAATAGATTATCTAGTATTTCAATATCCCATTCCGAGGTCCCTTCCCTCCATAGATCCCTGACTTTGCGATTTCACATTGTGTCGGTTTTTCTAGAGTCCAATTCGTATCCAGCCATTTATCAGTCCATATGTTAATAGTTTCACCATTTCCTATTTGATATTTACCGTATCTTTTTAACATGTCCCTTCCTTCTATCAAACTTTCCCATGACCATGTTCGAGATTGTCTTAATTTAATATCGAGAAAATTGCTCTTAGGATAGTAGATACCTTTTAGTAGTCTGGCTGCTAACGTGTCCGGGTTATTTAGAATTCGCCATGCCTGAGCTGCTAGCAGTACTGTATTCATCCTCTTGAAGTCCCTGAATCCCATGCCTCTTATCAATTTACTTACCGCCAATTTCTCCCATGCCAACCAGTGTATTCGAGATTTTTCTCCAGAATTCCACCAAAAGTTCGAGATCGCAGATATTAGCTTATTGCAAAAACTAACTGGAAACGAGAAAATTGACATTGCGTATATCGGTATAGCCTATAGTATAGCTTTGATGAGCACTTCTTTCCCTCTTTATGATAACAATTGCGCCTTCCACCCCTCCGTGTGTTTGAACAATTTCTCCGCTATCCACTGTAGTGACTGTACTTTTGACCTTTTATGGCATAGCGGTATTCCCAAGTATTTGCCCAGATCATCTTTCTCTTGAATTCCTATCAACCTGACTACTTGTTGTCTGATACTTTCCGGTGTGTCCCTACTGAAGCAGATCGATGACTTTGTGAAATTAATCTGTTGCCCTGATCCTGCACAATAGGTAGATATACACTCTCGAAATTGTTCAATCTCGAGGTCGTCTATTGTTAGAAAGAAAAGCGAATCATCTGCAAATAATAGATGTGTTATAGTCGGACAGTTTCTAGTTATTTGAATACCTTTCATCGTTCCTTGTTCCACTTTCTTGTCAATTAGACTAATTAAAGATTCAGTCATCAGAGAAAAAAGAAAAGGGGATAGTGGGTCCCCTTTCCGGAGTCCTCTCCCTGGTTTAAATTTTCGAAGTCGTTCACCATTAAAGTTCAGTTGAAACGTGACAGAGGACACGCAATTTGTGATCCAAGATATCCATTTCTGACAAAATCCCAACTTATTTAGTACCAAAAAAAGAAAATCCCAACGTACCTGGTCATATGCTTTAGCTATGCCTAGTTGTACTGCCGCCATAGGCTTTGGATTCTTCCTTTTTTGTTTCATATAAAAGGAGATCTCCTGCGCTATAAGAATATTATCATGTATCGCTCTATTTCTAATAAACGCTGTCCGTGTCGGGGATACTATTGTATTCATAAGATCTTGTAGTCTATTTGCCATTATTTTGTATCCAAAGTTAACACATGATATTGGCCGAAAATCCCCATTGCTTTCTGGTGTCTCCCCTTTTGGTATGAGACTAACCAATGTTTCATTTAACTTATCGAGAGAGACATTATTCATGAAAAAATATTGCACAATCAAAAAAACGTCATATTGTATTATATGCCAATATTCCTGAGAGAACTTACCGTTTAGTCCATCTGGACCAGGAGCTTTAGATGGTGACATGTCAAAGACTGCTTTCTTTACCTCATCAATTGTTGGAAGTTGAGTCAGCTTTTCATTCATTTCCTCCGTTACCTTCTTTTGAATAGCACTTGTGGCCTCTTCCATTTCCTCTGTATTCATTTCCATCAACAAGTCCTCGTAATAGGTTTGAAAGCTATTTCTCACTTCCGATACCTCCTCTTTCCGTATTCCTTCATGACTCTTTATACGTTGTATTCTATTTATGTGTCGTCTTTTAATTGTTGCCAAATAAAAGAATTTTGTATTCTTATCTCCATACTTAATCCAATTCTGTCTGGCTCGATCATACCAATATTTCTCTTCAGCTATATATGTTTGTTTTAACTCTTCCTTCAGTCGGGCTTGCTCCTCAGTGGTATCCGTCATGTGATCTTGTTGTTCTAAACCCTGAGGTTTCTTCGTTAATTCCTTTATTTTATTCGCATTGTTCCTGAATGTCTTCTCGCTCCATCCATGTAATGCATTGATAGTATTGTCCCTTTTTCCGATAAACTTTGGAAGAGACTCCTCTGTCCTAGCCTCACCCCCGGCCGTGTTAATCACCTTTTCACACTCTGGATGGTCAACCCATAACGTTTCAAATTTGAACCATCTCAAACCTGTCCTTTGTGTCCTATCTTGTTGTAAAATCAGTGGGCAATTGTCCGATCCAATTTCTGGTGGTATATACACATGTGCATTAACAAACATGTGCAACCAATCACAAGAGGCAAATGCCCGATCAAGTTTGACCTTGACTAGCTTATCAAGTTGACGGTTAGACCATGTATAATAACATCCATAAGATTTTATGGATGTTACTCATTTTTTGACCTTGACTGGCTTATCAAGTTGACGGTTAGACCATGTATAATAACATCCATAAGATTTTATTTCACCTAAATTATTAGCAGATATAAATGAATTAAATTCCTGAATACGTCTATTGTCCGGAGGAGTGTTACTCATTTTTTCACAGCTTTTTAAAATATCATTAAAATCCCCTATCATTACCTATGGTTTATTATTGTTATAATTCCATATCGTAAATTCGTCCCAAAGTTTTAACCTATGTTCTAGTCTATTCGGAGCATGTACACATACAATATAGTAAGGAAAATACGGTTCATTAATATATAAAATTACATAATACTAACTAGACATAACAATATCGAGCTTAACATTCGCGTGCCATAGAACCAAAATGCCCCCCCGAATGATAAGTAGTGCCTACTGGATCCCTAATAAAGTGATTTGCATAATTAAAATTACGTAGTACATCGGGAGCATCTACCGCGCGTAACATAGTTTCAAAAAAACACGCAATTCCCGATTTAAACCTATTTATCACGGACTTCATACTAGACATTGTCAAGGGCGCCCGTATTCCTTGACAGTTCCAAACTAACTTACTCATTGAACGTCTTCAGACGTCTTGGGGACAGTCCGGATATCCCTTTTAAAATTTCGATTATCTCCTAGTGCCAACCAAATCCAGATTTTATCCACTATATTATTGTCCAAATAAAAATAATTATTATGTATTTCTTTTTTATCATTATTAATAGTATAGTTATGATTAGAGAGATGGTTGTTAATATAGATAGTATATGAAGAATTTTCCCCTGCAATTTTAGAAATAAATTCCATGGGTTTACCTATGCAAACATTAGTCATATTATTATCATTTTTTAAATGGCTAGGCCCACTATCTTCTTTCACTTTGTGAGCCCAAACTCCCCAATAATACTTAAACCAGCCTTTGCTCACTCCAGTCCATAGAACAATTCGTTTCATCTTCTTCACATTAACAAATCCCCACCCCTGTTTCCCAATTGCAATCATAAAATGGTGTACCAGTAGACCATTATCTTTTCCTTTAGTATCACACGTGAAGTCTATTTTAATGTAAACTTGGTAAGCGTTATGTCTGTCCATTATAACATCCCTTACTTGCATCAATGTTTCCTTTATATGTTCTATTCTATGTTTCATTTGTTTCTTATTCCTTGTTGACCACAGATCATATTAGTCAGAATCTTATATTGTATTTCATATTTAACATCAGTATTATACCTAGCATTATAATTAATATCACTTATAACTAAATACTTTTTCATCTTTCTCTGTTCCGTATAATAGTAATACCGACCATAAATACTATTATACTCCATATTATCAGTAATAGAATGATAAATTAGTAACCACTTGCCTGTGTTAGATTGATTCTGGATTGATTTTTGTGTTTCTACGCTAGAAATTAGTAGTACGCTCCCATAAATTTCCCCTTTTGACTTCCATAGCTTTTGTTCGTGTCTCATACAGGATTTCTTGTGAGAATCAACCGCCTTCTTCCTATTATGTTTCGTAGCAGAAGATACTTGAAAATTATTCATCTTCACCATGGAACAAATTCCTCTGTATATGATTTGAGCTCTTCTTTTACTCTCACACTTATCAACAGTCTTTTTCATCTTTTTGTCACGGTTTACTGTATACCGATCAACTCCATCAGATGAAGCAGTCATGGTGCTAAAATTGCCGATTCAAATATTGGCTAAGATTAAACTTATGATAATTCGAATAGAAATCAGGATTTTATGTAGAATTGATATAAATTGATCGAATTGTTGTAAAAAATTTAAACGGTGGAAGTGGATAAGATAAGAACAAGATAGAGAGAGAGCCGAGAAGAGAGTCGAGAGGTTTTCTTTCCATAACGATTTTATTGACTTGATAAAATAATGATTTCTCTCTCTTTTCTTGTGTTTATCCTTTTTATCTTTATCCTTTAATTGGAATTAGGGGTGAACGAGAATTAGAGGCAAACAGGGTTGTTTCATTTCGGTCTTTTGCTAAAACCAGAACTAAACCGAAAATTTAGATTTTCTTTTTTATAATTTAATAACTGAACTACATGGTTCGTATTTGGTTCTACATTCAGTTTTTAGTTTCGAATTAATTCGGTTTGGTTCGGTTTGAATATGGATGGTTGGTCAATAATATTACCAACCTGTTTTTTCAGAATATATTGTTCAATAAAGACTAATATTATAATACATACTTCCTCAATTCCTTAACAATTGACACTTTAGCCAAAATATTTTGTTCCATAATATATGTAATATTTTAAGTTTCAATATAAAATAAATTACCTCTTACCTCTTTTACCCTTTTCTTAAAATCTCTCAATACCTAATAATTAATTTTTTCTCTCTTAAAAAATAGGGATATTTTTAGTCATATTAAACAACATTTTCTTTATTTATTAGATTTCTTAATATGCGTGAAAAACTCTAAAGAGTCAATTATTAAGGAATTGAGGAAGTATATGCTAATATTACATGTCCACAGTGGACTGTTAATATATCAGTTGAATAAAAACCTATAATCTAATAACAATTATCTTAATTTACAATACTATATAAATTTATAAAATCAAAATTATTACTTCCTAAATCATACATTGTCAAATAATGGATACTTATAATGCTAAATGATATAATTTCTTTTTCCACAAATAACAACGCCGAATAGCAAAACTAAAATTTCAGGTAGATGATATAATTTTACAAAATATTTCCCACATAATTCTTATAAAAAAGTTTCCACATTTCTTATAATTTTCTTTGTCGGTTCTGATTTTGTTCGGTATTTGCGTAGTAAATAAAACCGAATCGAAAAATTCAGATTTTAAGAAATTGAAAACTGAACCATTCAGTTTTTTGGTTTTTGGTTTTTTTAGTTCGATTTTTCCCAATTTTTTGGTTTGTCTTTGTTGTTCTAGTTCTCATTTTCTTAGCCCTAATTAGAAAATGTACAAAAGGGTCATTAAATCAAATAATCTCTTTAAAAAATTGGAGTAACTATCCAAAATACAATTATTAAAAAATTATTAGAGTCAATATAACTCTGAATATAAAATATTTTTCTATATATTAAAAATATAATATAAAAAAATATATTAAATTAGCACTCAAATGTGTGTAAAAAATATATTAATTAATTAGAAAATATTTGGAGTTAAATTTTAAAATGAATTCAATGTTATTTGGTATTAAATAAACCATATATCTATATAACATTATTCAATAGTTCATTAAATGTCTGGCAAAATACTAAAATATATCACCATATTAATATGAAGTTTATGTTAAAAACAAGATAAAATTATGACAAAAAGTATTAAAAAATTTCATTTTTATTTTCATGAATAATAGTATAAGTGTCTTTGATATAGGACAACACAAGACATAAAATCAATGTAAGAATAAATAGAATGTTACAAAAAATAAGAAATAAAGGATTATGCATTACATAATATAAATATATATATATATATATACACATATAACACTTCCCAGACATTATCTGAAATACGTGTTCGGTGTTATTTCGTTAAAAACCTTGTTAGTAAAACCTAATAGGATAAAACCTAGTAAAGGAAAAAAGAGTTCAACACGTATTATCCCCCTTATGTATATAAATCATAATGGAGAGCTTTCTCATTAAATCCTTGTCAAGAAAACTCCATTGTAAAAATAATTGGACGAAGAAAAAATTACAATATATTGCTCATATTTCCTATGATATTGGCAATATATCTCTGAGTATACACATCCCAATTATTGTGGATAAACTTCTCGAATGTTTTGGTTTGTAATACTTTTTTGAACAAATTTGCAAAAGTTGTTACGTGGTTGTATACGATGAATGTGGATATCACCATTCTTCTATAACTCAGGTTTATAGATATTTTTAGGACACACTTTTTGTTCAGTTGCCTTTGATATGGCCATTTTGATATTGTGTGATACAATCAACATTATCCCCATACGAAATAGTTGGTATATTTATATTGAAGATAAACCATACTTTTCTTGAATAGGTTGAACAAATGATTTTAACCACATACCTTCAATCTTTGAAGAACTATTATATTACATATAATTTATAATTGATAGACAAATGTTTTATCAGACAAATGTTCAATGAATATTGAACTATTTTAGTCCTTACTTTTCTATTATATAATTCTCTTAGATTTACATAATTGCATTTTAAACCTAAACACCCCAAACACATATTCTTCATTATCGTTTGACTCAACTAATATCCTAAACGTAATTTGAGAACAGAATCTTAACTTTAAAGTCCATGTGGAAAACGACATAAATACTTATTCCTTTTTTACTTGGGAGGAATCGTACACTTGCGAGGAGTATTCATCGAGTTCAGTTTTCACATCACGCCTCGAGGGATACCAAGTTTTTGGCGCCATGTCAGAAAGTATTTTGTTAATATGTGTTTTTAGTTATAGTTGGAATACTACTTGTTGGATTTTATTTTTGCATTATTGGCTTTGATCTCACAGATTTTAGGTATAACACGCTCTTTAATCCCGAGAAATTGCTTCGACAAAAAAAGAAATGAGATCGAAATAAATGAGAGCAAGAAGAGATGGAAATGACTGCTAATGCAAACACCAACTTGGCTGCTAATGGCAATTGTATCAATCTCAATTTCAAGGGTGAAAATAAAAATCCATCAAACAACCAAGTATCCCTGGGATTTCAACCACCTCCTAATATTAACTTACAACAAGGAGTTGAAGATGGAAATAATAAAAACAAAGTTCTACTTCATTGTAATCATGTTGGTTCTCATGTCCAAGGAGGACATACGCTATGGTGTATGCATAAGCCGTTAGATGGTTTTCAGTTTTGGTTACAACCATTTGCGATCCATCCACCTTAAATTCAAGGCGGAGTTTCAAATTGGAGGTAGGATTTGCTAGTCATTGTTGCCGTGGTGTTTTAGGTAGTGAAAATAGAGAGAATATAGACAGGAGAGAGTGGTGAGTATTTACGTGTGTTAGGAGAGAGAATTAATAAATAATTTTTGATAAGAAAGCATATATATAGGAAAAATAAAATAAAAGGGGGTAAAAATGCAATTGATTTTTTTTTATTTTAGTGTAAGATTTCATTTGAGATCTTTAGTAAAAAGAGAAGAAAAGTAGGGTTAGAAATGGAAAGAGGGGTGTCTTCAAGACCCCGTAGGTAATAATCTTTTATTTATACACATAAAAGAAAATAAATATACGCAAACGAAGTGTTTAGAATTGCAATTAGTGGACGATGCTTGCAATTCTAAACAATTTTTTTCCCGTATTTATTTATTTTATTAAAGAACTTTTAACTCATATGATAGTTAAGTGGAAGTTTATGGGTATATATATATATAACAAGTAAAACTCGTAACTCACACTTGTTTTTTTTTTTGGGGTTAGGTAACGGTTGTATTAATAAAAAATAACTGTACATTATACAAGAGAGTTACCTACCTAAGCCAAAAGACTAAAGATAGCAACTAAGAAGCAACTACCTCATACTAATACTAATACAAGCTAATCTCCCACTAATATCCATAAACAAATGATGAGGGAACAAGAAAAATAAAATGGAAAAAATGCACCACTTAATTTCCATGGTAACCGTTTCTCTAGATAAAGATTCACCTCTTATAGTTAGGTGATTTCTCGCTTCCCAAATATAATACACGGTAGCTCCAAATCCAATCCTTCATGCTTTTCTCCTCCAATTTTCTCTACCTTTAAGCTTTTTAAGCCATTTCAAAGCACTTAGGAGTGTGTTCATTTCGTTATCCAATCCTAACCAAAACTTTATCTCGACCCAAATAGCCCTCGAATAAACACAATCGAAAAAGAGGTGGTTGTTTGATTCAAAATCTTTCCAACATAAATTACAAAGAGGATCCAACTCCAAATAAGTAAAGTGATCCTTAGTTTTAAGTCTCTCCCTCAAAACCGTCCACACAATTATTGCATGTTTAATAAATACACATGAGTCCCAAATAATCTGAGGTAACTCACACTTGTTATCTCAAATTTTGTACAAAAAAGTATCTTGGAAAGAATATTTTACCAACCGAAGAAGAATTAGAACAAAAGGGTGGTGACAAATATATATTTGTTCTAATGGGGCTACTGTTTTTATTATAGTTTTTGTTACATAATACATGATTTGTTATAGAAACTTTGTCAGACTTAATCACAGTTGGGACAGTTGAAGAATATTCCAACAACAATATATTCCAACCGGAGAATGTCCGATATTCTTTTATGAGTTTGAAGAAAGCCAAACTAGAAAACAATTGCCATGTTTTCAGCCAAGACTTCCACAAGAAATGCATCACTCAGTGACTACTTACAAGTGTGACCTGTCCTTGGTGCAGGCGCAAACTCTTTTGATCAAAGGAAATCAATAATTATATTAATATTTTGTGATGATAATAATGTAAGCTGTTACACTTTATTAATAAGATAAGATATTAGATGGAAAATTGGGAATGGATACACTATAAATGTACATTCTGATAAATGGATCAATAATTATGAAGATATTATTAAACCAAAAAGAGATGATATAAAAAAGTTAATGATCTTATTATCAATAATGAGAGAAGGTGGAACATTGACTTAGTAAAAAGTGTGTATAATGAAGAAGTGGCTTCATCTATTCTTAATACCTTCTTACCTCTATCAGGAGGTAGAGACATTCCTTATTGGATACATGATAAGGATGGGTTATTCTCGGTTAAGAAATGTTATCAAATCTTAAAGCATAAAAAAGAAGAAATTGAGAATAATAATAGTAAGAATAAAGCTACTTCTTCCCATATTGTAAACTCTACCGTTTGGTTTGGAATCTCAAAGTGGCTCCTAAGATTAAATTTTTTATATGGAAAATGATTAGGAATCTTCTTCCTACCAATGATAATGTGTATAAAAGGAAAGTTATTAAAAGTCTTATGTTTGACATATGTAATAAAAAAAATTGAAAATACAGAACATATGCTACTAAATTGCGAATGGGCAAGAGCTACTTGGTTTACTTCCCCCTTTAATTTGTTAACTTGCAACTAATCCACTTCTGAAGTGGATTTGTGGATGGCAAGCATAGCAAATAAAGGGAATGAGACAAAACTTAGTAACAAACTAATGATGGAACAAGTATGTACAATTCTTTGGCATATTTAGAAGGAAAGATGCACTTTTAAGTATAAAGCCAGGAGTATTGATCCTATGAGAGTGTTACAAAATGCGAGAAAGGAATGTGAAGAATACCAAAATATTAATTATCCTAATGATGTAAGAAATTCACTGAAGGATATTATCAATAAGAAAACTACTAACAATACCAATAAGATGAATATGGAATTAGATAACACATCTTCTGAGGAGGATAATAACAACCTTAACGAGAGGGTAAGAAGTGATAATATTAATAAGAATAGTATAAAATGGATCCTTCCACCTAGTAATTTTATTAAAATAAATTGCGACGCAACAGTTGGAATTAATAAGTGTGCTATTTCTTGTGTTTCTAGGGACTCTACAGGTAGGATTATTGATTGCAAAGCGTGGGATATTGCAGCTGAAATTCCAAAGGAAGCAGAAGCTTTGGGGATTCTAAAAGCTTGTCTTATAGCTCGCGATATTACTCCACAACGTGTAATCATCGAGAGTGATTGCCTCCAAGTTATGCTTCCCTTAGAAAGTAGGTTGCCAATTAATTCACCATTATTTGTAATATTATTAAGAGTATTTATTTAGTTTCTGAAAACTGCAATCTTATTTTTCGATGGATAAATCGTAGTAGGAATAAGTTAGCCGACGGGGTATCCAAGCATAAGTATAGTAACAACATGTTAGGCTCGTGTTTAGACACGTACCCGAGTAGGTTAGCTAAGATAATTAAGGATGAAACAGTTCCCTCGTAAATAAGTTGATTTTGTAATAACATTTGTTTTGAATGGAGTAATATTTGAAAAAAAAAGAAGATAATTTTATGTATGGTCAAAAAAAGAATGCATCATTATATAGTGACTATGGACTTAAATCAACATTATTGACCTCTCCCATCATTGATCACAACATTTTATCAAGTAACTCAATATACCATTTATACCTTCACTTAAACAAAATCAAAATACTTAGTTTTTATTTTCCTCAATCCACTGTACCCTCACCGGTCAAAAATAAGACGACACCACCAGTCGCTCGTCAGTGAAGCTCATAACCAGCGTGACACCATTCTAAAACTGTGTTGTTTGTTGTAATAAAATTTTATAAATTTTCAGATATGTTGGATTTTAGGCGACAAATATAACATCTGACGGGTAAGATTTATTTATTCTCTCGTCTTAGGGGTAGACCAAGTATGCTCCACACACTAATTGGAACCTGTGTCTTGCTAGAGCGTGGATTGTTCCATTCCGAAGCTACAAATACCAAGTATAAAAAAAGACAGAACTCGTACAAGTGAAATTCGGGAAAACTATGAGTAAAATTGGATGAATTGATAGCTTAGACGATGATGGATTTTTGTTTTTGGCGCAAATTTACAGTGCGGTGAATACGCGAAAACTCGGGTTGACCAGCCTGAGTATTTCGTTATCTTGAAAACTAGCATAGAAAATTGTTTATGTAGGAGTTTCGCTGGTTGGAAAAACATTAGCAGTGACGGGATTCATAAAAAAGCCTGGTTCATAAGATTGTACAGTTACCGAATGCGTGTGTGAGGAAGCTTCTAAGAGGCATAAACTGAATTTTGTTTGTACAGATAGATTATGAATTTATGTTCTAATTATATAAACTTATAATGCCATCACTTCATTGAGTTTATGACAGAAAATGAAGTTCTATGTTTGATGATAATTTTTTTGGATATTGTTCTTGTAGTGTGTGTATTGGATGGTTATAGTGCTAATTCTTGATTGAAAAAATTTGTAATTTTTGTTTTTTTTAAAATTCAGATAGTCATCAAACATGAATGAGTTCAATATTGCTTTAAGAGGAGAAAATCTCGAAACGAAATTGAAATGTATCTAATATTTGGCTATTTTGCATCATACAGGGACCAATTGGCAAGGTTTTATTTTCAAGTTGATTGCACTTTAGGTCCCTATAGTATGCAAGAATTACACTATATGCATAGATTATACAATAAATGTGCTAAAGGTCCTGATATTATTATATTACGGCCTAGAAATTGGATATTCTAATTCAAGAATTATATCTGAATGATCCCTATTCCCTTGAGTTCTTGCTCCTACATCATCATAGACCATATCATCTCTCATTAACCTCTGCCAAAATATAAAATTCAATATTTTCTTCTTTAGTAGGACTATTTGATTCATCTGAAGAGAATATTATCCCAATCTCAGAATCAATCATCAAAAACTCCATTGAACTGCTTTCACTAACAACCTTCCGTTTCTTTGACATTTTTTCAACCTTTTAATAGGTGATCGGAATAGAGCTGAGCTTGGAGAGAATGGAGAAGACAAGATCATCTGCTAAATTTTCAAACAAATCATTAGTATTTACAATCTAACACATATTCCTTCCTACTTTCTACACTAATTACATATTATCTTGCTTCAGATTCATTTATTGGTAGCAAAAATATAATCCAAGTAAATACTTTCAACTTTATCCCCACACTAAATAAATAATTCTTTCCCTATGTAGTATTATTATCAATTATTTTATTTTAATTCTTCAAATGATATCTGAATTTACCTGTAAAAATTGGATACAAGAAATGATGGGATATTGGCATACAAAAGTAAAAAAAAAATATTTATTTTAAAAGATGATGGATGAATTTGTTAAAGTTACAATGATGCAAAAAGTGATTCATAATGACAGGATTATAAATGTACAAAATCTACTACAGAACAAATTTAGCTGAAAACACGAAAAGAAAGTATTTAGTTTGGAGATAAGACTATTAATTGTGTGAGACAACTAGACTATCTGTCCCGCCAAACTAAATTCCAAAATAGGCCGAGGAAGACTTGAATCGAATTCCGAACCAGGCCAAAAAGATCAACTGGTTTAGAACATAATCTGGTAATTTTATTCAATCTAGTAAATTTTAGTAACACAAGTTATTTAAAGAAGATAGTTTAACTGGGACAAACTTATGGATCTTTAACTACTACTACCCTAATATAATTCATCATTATATATCTAAGCTTAACAACGAAAAAAAAGGAAACTAACGGAAAAAGAAAGATAGAACTATTTAATAGGCATCTAGAAGCATCGCACAAATACTCTATTTTTCACGTTATTTATATTTTTATTTTAATATTTTCTTAACATAACTTTTTAAATCCAACTAAATTAAAGTATTTTTTGAACATAATTATCATTGATAACCCAATCTATTCAATTGAAGTTAGATTAAAATTAATGTAATATAAATATAAAAGTTTTGAGATAACAAATTACAACATACATATATAATATGGACAATTAAAATATCATGCAAATTTTTGTCATAAATTATAAAATAATTCTAATCGCACAAAAACAAATAAAAAGTAAACAATAATTAAAAACATATAAAATTTAACCTGTCCATTTAATTGAAATGACATGGTCATCGATCATGATTCACTAGAAAATCGAAACTAGAGATCGTATTATATAGATCGGTATTATAGAGATCGGTGTGATGTTATGGACGAATCACAATTAGAGATTGGTGTTATGAACGAATCACAATTATAGATAGGTTTTATGGACAAAGCAACTAGATATCGGTGTTATAATTAGAGATCTATATATATAATAAATAAGATAGAAGAGGCGCTATCCAAAAAATAGATATGATGAAAAAGGATCGGAAAATTTAGATTTATGGGTTCAAGGAGGGGAGGTAATGTTGCTGTCTGCGAGGGAGTCTGTTTCGAAACAGTAAAAGAGACAACTAGAATAAGATGGTCAAGTGCAATTAAAAGAGGAGTATAAGAAAACGATTCATGACTCATGATACTGAGGATAATGTGTATATATAACTAGGCAAGGAGTTTCCAGAAAAAATATTTTGAAATAAAACAACTTTTGAAATAAAACGATATCGTTTTTAGTAAAATACGTTTTCCTTATTTTTTACTTTTGAAATAATAATTTTTTTTAATACATGAGAGAGCCACTTTGGATTCTGAGTAAATGAATCCAATGAGATTCGATCCCAGGACGCGTCTCTGCGGAGTAAAGTAACCACTAGGCCAACTATCAATCTCTTTGAAATAATAATTGAGTTATATTATTGTGATATTGGATAATTGGACTGATATTTTTTTAAAATATTATAAAATATAATTTTGATATTATATACTCTCGATTCACTACGATTCACTAATATGACTATTTATATTTTTATAACAATATACACAAGATGAATGTTAGATTAAAAAAAAAGTCTTTGCTATTTTTCTAAGATCAAAGAATTTGAACGAATGCATTTTTAATTAAAAAACCTAATCAGGTGAAAAATATTGGAGTAGATTCATTCAATAACAAACTTAAAAAATTTATTTTACGAAGAGATGATTTCTTAAACACTAGGATACAAGCTTAAAGGAAATCGTGAATTTTTAAAAAAAAATTATTGACGTTTTTTTTTCGTGTTAAAATATGTGAGTAATTAAAATAGACATATTTGAATATCAAATAGGATGACCGAAAACTTAGAATTTTTTCTATTCAGATGAAATAATTTCTTAAACAATTAGATAGAAGTGCAAATCGTAAATGGGCAAAAAAGTCATTAAGGCTTTCATTCTTTTTTCATGTTAGAATATCCGAGTAACTAAGATGGAATATCTCTGATAACATCAAATGAGATGAGAATCAAGTCAATCGCATGATCAAGCAAATCATAAATAAAAAATTTCCTGCTTAGTCAAGTGAGACCCAAAATTACCAGTTTCAAATTAAGGTCTTGCCCATGCATCGTTCATATTTGATAACGAACCAACAAGATTGTGGCGAATTTGTAAGGATCAATAAGACAATATCACAACTTAGAAAATATGGTCTTTGTGATCCAAAAAGCATTAAAAGGTGATGTGCTCAAGATTCTTGAAGGTTGTATGCCTACTCGCAATGCGAATCTTGATACACTTATTATTTCGTGCTCTCGATAAAAAATCTCCATCTTTGCAGTAAAAGGTGGTCCTTTTGTCTTATTTCGTGCTCGAAAAGTAAAATTATCACCTTCTTATCTAAATATATTAGTCATGTGATTGTATATATGAGAACACGTTCCTTGTAATATTCTTTAAATTGATTTTGTAAATCATTCAATTTGATATTTAATATTAAAGAATCTGACTGACAAAAAAATCATACAATAATATATATTTATTAAATTTTTTATTATTATGTAAGGGATTGTTGAATTTTGACACTCAAATGTTTAATATGTTAAGGATTTCGTTGTGATCTTGAAATTTATTTCTCGGTAAAAACTTTCATAATTGAATTGATATTTATGTATACCTTTTATAATAAAGTACAAAATAGTTAATTATGCAAAGAATTGAAATCAAATATGTAACAAAATAATAATTGATAAATAGTTTAATACCTTGGTTCCATAAAGAATAAGTTACATTAAGAAGTGGGGCCTACAATCTGTTGTGATATGATCCAATACGCGCTTGAGGAGGGGCGATTTCCTAAGGACGTACTGGGTACTCTAATCCATCTTATCCCTAAAACGGATTATCCTGAGTATATTACAAAATTTAGGCCGATTAGTTTAATTAATGTGTGTTATAAGATTTGTACGAAGTATTGGTAAATCATATGCGACCTCTACTCGCAGATTATATTGGTCCTTACCAGAGCATCTTTTTACCAAACAGATCTATCATAGAAAATGTGGTTTTGGTTAGTGAACTGGATCATGTTCTTAGGCATTATTCGGGGAATAAGAGTTTCATGGCAGTCAAGGTGGATCTTGCCAAAGCTTATGATAAATTATGGTGGAATTTTATTCGAGATTCGTTGGAGTCGCTAGGGGTTCCTGAGATGTGGGTGTCTCTTTTCATAGAGGGCATGGTTGATAAGGAGCTGAGTATCCTCTGGAAAGGTTCTACTTTACTTTCGTTCAAACCTAAGAGAGGAATTAGGCAGGACGACCCAATATCACCGTACTTGTTTCTTATCAGCATGGAGAGACTTATTTGCTAATTTAGAAACGCGTGGAGAACAGAGAATCGCAACCCATCCGTCTTATCCCAAGGGGGGGACCATATATCACATATTTTCTTTACTGATGATCTTATCTTATTTTCGGAAGTGTCCCCTCACAATTTTGATGTTTTGCAGGACACTTTAAATATATATTGTAAGGATGCGGGCCAAACAATTAGCAAAGATAAATCTATGATGTATTTCTCGAGAAACATGGTTAAGAGATGGCGATTAACATCACATCCAGGAGCACGTATAGACGTGGCGAAGGTTTAGGGAAATATCTTGGTGTACCTATACTTTTGGGTAGAAGGCCGATTGGATTTTATGGCAAATTTATCAATGGGATACGTGGAAAACTTGCAAAATGGAAGGGGAATGTGTTGTCGCTTGCTGGGCGTATAACGTTGGCACAATTTGTCCTTAGTACCGCACCAATGTACATCATATAAGTGAAAAAATTACCGAGATACGTTTGTCTAGAGATTGTCAGATTGATAAAATTAAGAGAGAGTTCATCTGGTGTGTTACTGAACAACAAAATCATATTAATTGGATAGCTTGGAATGACATTTGTAAATTGAAGAGAGTTGGGGGACTTGGCGTCCCTTTAGCTGAGGATATGAACATAGAGTTATTGGGTAAGTTAAGCTGGAAGGCAATTCATGACGACACGACCCTTTTGTCTATCGTGATGAGACAAAAATATTTCAAGACAAAGTCATTTCTTGTATTCTTCCAAACCTGATGAATCAAGAATTTGTAGAGCCATTGTGGAAAGGTATTGCTGTGGTGAGACGGGGATCCTGATTGCTCTTGAATAATGGTAAGTATGTGTGCTTTTTGGTTAGATTTGTGGGTAGGGAATCACCCTTTAATTTTTCACGCGATTGGTGCAGTTGAAGGAGTAAAGAGACTTAGGAAATTTTATATTTTATAAGATGGATCATGGGATTGGGATAAATTTCAACATCTTCTTCCAACCTCTATTCTTTTAGAATTGAGAAATTAGATTAACGAGGGGAGATGAAGGTTGGGATAAGCTCTCTTAGTTATATGAGGACTATGGACTATATACGGTTCAATCGGCTTTGTGGGATTATGAAGATTGTAGAGAAATAGTGGGTATTAATTGGGATAAAGTTTGGGAGGTGAATTGTCCGCAACTTATTAGAGTATTAATTTGGAGGGCAATTTATGAGCGGCTAGCAACATGTGGTAATTTGCGGAGGAGGGGCATGTCGATCTCCGAATTTTGTCGGTGTTGTGGGGAGGTGGAAGAGAGTGCGTAGGAATTTTGCGAAGACTAAGCCTATTTGGGGAATGTAAAATTTAAAGCCTCTAAAAATAAAAATATTGACTACCTAAATTCTTTAAAGGAAGTGGACTGGGACTTGATCAATTGTACTGTTAATAGGTACACTAATATATTGCAGGTACATGGGAACTTGAATGGTAAGCTTCTAGTAACATTTCCTCAAAATCAGGTGCACCATCAAAGTGATCCTTCACAACGCAACTTACAACATATTTTGGCGGAAAATTCGGCTTGCTACAGTAGCCACGCAAGGAACAATACCCAGTCAAATATTGCGTCTATTTAATTTATTTCCAGTGAATGCTGTTGCCGCGTCGGACTCAATAGCTTACCGATGGTAGAATAAGAACGTGTCCATCAAAAATCTATACGCATGGATCTTATGGAGTGTCTTTTTTTGGGGCGATGATTGAGAAAATTTGGAAGGAGCGCAACAATGTGGTCTTCAATGGTACCACATTTCCGACAGCTAGAACGATGGTTAGTAAAGTTCAGCTTGTGGCGAATAATTATACTAGAGTGTGGAGTCAGGTCCCAGATAAACCAACGCTTAATCATCGATCTTTAAATCTGATTGGTTGGACTAACCATATCTGAGGGTCCAAATTAAACAACGATGGTACTGTCATAAGTGGCGACATATCGTTGGTGGATCAGGTGTAGTCTGCAACGAAGAAGGCAATTGGATTTGTGGTATTTCTATGAAAATTAATCACGATATTCAGGTTATTACTGAATTAGTTGCTTTATGTGAGCGGCTAATTATAGTGGAGGGTTAAGGTATGAATGATATGGAGACAAAAGTGGGTTCCTGGGAGACAATAGAAGTATTTCAAAAGGTTGATAAAGAAAGAGGCATAGCGACGTTTGCGTTAATCGGATTCGGGAGAGCTTGTTAAGAAATGGATCTTTTAGTGTTCAAGATATTTTCAAGGAAGGAAATTCTTACCCCGATTGGTTAGCGAAAAAAGACATAACACAGACTGAGCCTTTTTGTCGTCGTACAGATCAACTTGATGAAATATGGAGTATCCTCACGAAAGCCCGAATGGGCTTGAAAATTCCAAGTTTGATTTATAGCCCGGGATTAATTAGTGATGTTTTAGCTTAATTTTTATAATTTTATGATCCATTGGATTTCTCTTGTAACAAAAAAACATTATTGTCATTAATAATGCTAGTTAAATATATTTTTTTTGTCAAAATTAAATAATGATAATTTACAATACAATTTACGATGATACTTGTTGCTTTCTTAATATGATTAACTCATATAATTTCAATAAGGATAACACATGAGTTATACACCTATGTTTATAAGTTTGGTTGTTGATAGAGAAAAAAACATTATTCATATATTAGTCTTTAATCTGGATAGCTTTTTCAGATTTTTGAAAACCTACTTAAACTAGTACACTACTAGATCCCGTATCTTTAGAGACTATAAGTTTTCCGTCTCTAAAGATCACCCATTGGCGACGCATCACGCGTCTCGTCGGCGCTAACATGTATTTTTTTCATAAAGATAGAGACCAACATTTCTAAAACCACATATCTATAGAGACTAAATTATTTCGTCGCAAAAGACATCTTTCAAGAAGGAGTATTGTATTGCTTTGGATTTTTAGAAAAAAATTTGTTTCGTCTCTAATGCTATAATTTCTAACAAATTAAATTGTCATTATCAACAACAAATTTTATCTCTAAAGATACGTGAATATTTGAGACAATATGTGTTATCATTAGACACAGAAAATATCATCTTTAATGGAAAATGCACTAGTTGAAAAAACTTTTATATATATTTTTAAAAAAAAAAGTCATTTAAAACTATAGCAATTTTAGCTATAAAATTGCATCTTGATCAGATCAACAGCACAATCATTGTGAAGTTGCCTTCTTCTCCATCAACAGCACAATCATTTAAAGGCTTCGACGCCGAAGATGTCATCGAAGACCTCTCCCATCTCCCTCTCCACTCCCCTCCTCCTACCATCCTCTCCCCTTCTGACCCACCTCCATCTCCACCTCAAGTGGAACATATATTAGAATACTGGGACGAAGATGAATTCGAAGGCGTTCCTTCTCCATATTCACCCATACCTCAGAAAGTAATTACACCCCTACTACTTCAGAACCCAATTTAAATCAAATCCAACCTGACACCCTCGTGATCAAAACCCCTCAGCGCACCTATGTGAAAATTGGGTGCGAATCTTTTTTTGATTATGTTCATGATCAATTACTTCTTGGGTAAAAGAAAGAATGGGAGTCTAGCATTGCCTTGGGCAATGAGGTTTACTGGGAATAACTCAATTTTTTATAAGAATTTTAGTCTTATGGGAAGTTTTGCTAAGGTTTGGGAGGTACAATAGAGTTAAAAAACAGGCACTATTTAATTTTCCTAGTATATAGTTTTGTCGTTAGACACAAAGATGAGGTCAAATTTGAGTTCTTTATGAACATGATGTTATGGATCATGTGGTTTTTGCTTTGACGAAGAATAAATAAGCGAAGGTGATGCATAAGGAGGATAGAGATCTAGTGAAGTTCACAAGGTTGTTGGGCCCGCCTAGTGGATGGAAGTGGGTGGCTGATAGGTTAACCTTGGTGGCTGAGTCTAAGGAGGTAGCGGGTGATTTGATGACTGAGGCTTTGCTGAATCAGGTAACAATCTTGCTGTGATTTGAACATTTATGTGGATGCTTTTAAATTCTTATTCTTATGCTTGCTCCTCTTTTGGTTTGCTTAATAGTTATATATCTTGTTTTAGTTCTTGTTCAGATGTAGAATTGTGTTTTTCACCTCTGGTTTTGTATTAAAATATTCTACCCGAAACACTGGTTTTGTTGTGGTTGGGTTTGTAATTTATTGATATAAGACTTGGATACGGAAAGATGAAAGATTATAGACTTTGGAATCTAATTGTAAAATTTTGCACATTCTTAGCTTTTGATTAATAACATACAATTTATATGTATAAGAATGATTTTAGTAATTTGTTAGTGGTGGTGGTATGAATTGAAACTTAAGATAGGTATTGTCCAGATCCTCTGAAACATTTACTGTCCCTTGTGAACATTTCAGGGCTGAAAAGTGTCTATGCATCAGCAATGGTGAGGTGCAGATTTAGTCATTAATGAAACCATGCCAATTGCTTTAATTGGGAGGTCATAACGATTCTTACTTCCCTTTCTCTTTGATGCCTTCTTGGTTAATGAACATATTATTATTCCCTTTGATCTTCTCCAACAGACCGTGCCTCTCTTCTGAAATCATTATATTCATTTGCTTCAACACCACAGTACAACGATGCATTAATAAAATTATTATTAATAATGTATAAGAGCTTACAAAATTATAAAACAAACCATCGCAGAACCATTACAAAAATATAAATTAATATAATTAATTTCCCTTAATTAGAAGAGTTCGTTCCTGCACCAAGGACATGTCACACTTTGAAGTAGCCACTGAGTGATACATTTCTTGTGGAATTGGTGGCTGCTGCAACAGGTGATTTGTTTTCTTCGAACTCATATATGCATATTGCACACTCTTCGGTTAGAGAATATTCTATTGTTGGAATGTTCTTCGACAACTGACTCAAAAATCTCTTCTGAGAATGCAACTTTAACAAATGATAATATATTATTAGCAAACTATGATAAAAGCAGTAGCTCCCCCTAGGAAGAGCATAATTTTAGCATCACCTTTGTGTTCCGAGTCTTCCTCGGTTGGTAGAAGAGTCGCTCTAAGATACCTCATCGTGTACAAAATCTGTTTACTCAAAGATTTGAGTAAACAAATTTTGTACACAACGAGGAATCTTAGAACGACTCTTTTACCAATCGAAAAAAATTAGAACACAACGGTGACACCGAAATTATGCTCATATTAGGGGGAGCTATTGTTTTTATTATAGTTTGCTTCGTAATGTACTATCATTTGTGAAAGCTAAATTATTAGTTGTTGAAGAATATTCCAACAATAGAATATTTATCAGCAAATATTCCAAGTGAAGAGTGTGCAATATGCCATGAGTTTGAAGAAAACAAATTCCCTTTTACAGCAGCCACCACTTCACAAGAAATGTATCACTCACTAGCTACTTCAAAGTGTGACCTGTCCTTGGTGGAGGAACGAACTCTTCTAATTATAGGAAATTAATTATATTAATATTTTGAGATGATTTCTTTTATAATGATATAAGCTGTATTGTGGATATTGTCTTGAATCAACATTATTTACCTCTCGCATCATTGATCACAGTATTTTCTAAAAAGATCATCAAATTAAATATTTTATAACCTAATATACCATTTAAACCCTCACTTAAATAAAGTCTAGATACTTTAATTTTATTTTTCCTCAATCCCTCTACCCTCACTGGTCAAAAATAAGACACTCCACCATTTCTCCTTCTCCACCATCAGCCGCTCCAAAGTGAAGCTCATAACCACCGCGACACCACTCTGCTTCTGTTCTCTGGCGAAGTGCAACAGAGCCTCCGTGCAGCTGTTTGGTTGCTTGCAGGTGCAGTAACCGTATTTATTAGATATCTACTAATTGAAAGTGTGTTGTTTGTTATATTAATATCTTATAATTTTCAGATATGCTGGATTTTAGCTGACAAATATAACAATCTGATGGAAGGTTAAAAGGGTAAGATTTATTTATTCTCTTATGTTAAGGATAGACCAAGATGCTCCACACATTAATTGGAACCACGCCTTGCTAGAGCGTGGATTGTTCTATTCCGAAGGTACAAATACGAAGTTGAAAACTCCGTAAAAGTGAAAACGATGAGTAAAATTGGATGAATTGATAGCTTAAGAGATGATGGATTTCTGTTTATAGGCGCGAATATACAGAATCTTGGGTTGACCATAGCTTGAAATTGAAACACACGGACCGAGGAATGGTTCAGAAAGTTGTTCTCTGGGCCAACGATGACTTTTGCAGTTGTGTCCCTGAGAGTATTTACACATTTAATGAATTACAGATTTGCTTTAGTGATCTCCATATTATCAGATTTTGGGTGATAGATCTAGCTCATATTCTACTAAAACACCTCTTACTCTTATAGTTGTAAATAATCTATCGGAGAGTGTTAAACAAGTTGAAACTCTAAAATCTAGTATGTTTGGAGACAAAGAAACAGATCAGTTGGTCAACTCTAGTCAGATCAAAGTGATACAAGCAGATCGAACAAATGAAGAACATCAACCATGGTCTAGCTTGTTCGGGGTACAAATTAAACAAAATCTTCAGCTTAATTATCATGAGCCTACAAACATGAAGGTAAAATGATTATTAAGCCTCCAGCTCATGTTTTTGAAGATAGGGCTGAGCTTTGGGATAATTGTCTAGTTGGACAATTCATTGATTCTCCTCCACCTTCCTATAGGGTGAGTAATTTAATGAAATTTCAATGAAAAAGCTTTGGTAAAGTTGAAATTAAGTCTTATGAGGGCATGTATGTGTTCAAATTTGATGATGAGAAGAATTGTAACTCTGGGTAAACCACTATTATTGAAATCATGGAAAGTTAGAATGTAGTTTGAAGCTATAATTTAACTAAAATTCCATTGTGGATTAAACTAAAAAAAAGATTCATATGGCCTTATGGACTAAAACTAAGTTGAGTTATGTAGACATGAGAGAAGAATTGCCTGAGAAGGTTTATGTAGATGTTGGAAAACAAGATCTATAGGAGGTTAATGTATTATATGCTTGGAAGTCTTTGAATTGCAAAAATTGTAAGAAGTATGGTCATTCTAGTGCTAAGTGTCCTAGTGCGGAAATAGATAAGAAAAAAGAAAAAAAAGTATGGATTCAGAAGAAGAGTTTTGAGACAACTGAACAAGATTCTCAATGGAATTTTATCATTTAAAGATATAAGGATAGATCTTCAAACATTGCTACTACTAGTAATACTGAGGCTGAAAATGAGAATTCATTTAGCTTACTTGATACTTGTGCTACTAAATTGGATCAAGCTGTTATGAACTTCATTAGAAAAAGTCAATGTAAGGAGAGTGGTGTTACTAGACCTCCTAATACATGTTAATTGGCTCTTGTAATGTGAGAGGATTGAATAAATCCCTCATAGTTAGCTTTATGTTTAGTAATAAGATTAACCTTATGTGCTTACTTGAGACTAAGGTCAACTATAATAAAGTGGGATAAAATTATTGATCAACACTTTGCTCACCTCAAGTTTATTCACAACTATGATAATGATGATCCAGGGAGAATTCGGCTACTTTGGCATGATACTAAGGTGGAGAGCTGATTTCAAGCTATTTTATGTGAAGTTGAAGATATTAGCAGTAATATTACAGGGATAGATTATGTTTTGGAAAGATATTATTAAATGGAGTAATATTTATTCTTGTGAGAACTTTTTTTGTGTAGGTGATTATAATGAGATACTACACATAGAAGATAGACTAAACTGTGATAGTCTTGATATAGGAGCACAAATATTTTGTTGATTGTTTAGAGGAAGCTGGATGATTTGAACATCAAACAATAGAAGTTAGAAGAAGTAGGTTACAGTTAAGAGCTAGCAGAACAGACTTTTGATCAATAACCTACTGATTGCATAATTTGATTTCTAATATTGTTAGTTTATCACCTTCAACCTCGGAGTACAAATCTTTGTACTCTTAAGATGGAGATTGGTATTACTAATAGATGATCTAAAGTAGCCTTTAAGTTCTTTAATATATGGGCATCTCATCCTGAATTTCATGCAATTGTAGAAAAGACATGGAGTTTTAGGGTGGATGGATCATATATGTTTCAACTTTGTAACGAAACAAGGAATATAAGAAAGATGATATTTTCATATGTGTGATAAATTAATCTAGTTCAGAGATATTATTTTATGTGTGTTATGTTCTTAATTGAAAGTTTTTTTTCTATTAATCATTAGTTTTTTATTTTTTCTCTTGATTTGGAGGTTTATTACTTTTAGAAGTAATGATATATACACCCTAATAACCACTCATGATGTGGCTTGAATTGGTTGGAAATAAATCGTTAATCATATAAAAAAATAGATTAATGATTTATTGTCAATCAATTCACGTCACGTCATGGGTGTATACCCGGTGGTATGATTTCTGGTGGTATATATCATTACTCTACTTTTAGTGCATTTAGTGTAATTTGTTTATTAAATGTGAAACTCTTAGATATAATAATGATATTAGATGCCAAATTAATGTTAATGAGTTAAGGAAAGATCTAACGGGAAATCAAGTGTTAAAAGGAAAGAAATTGGTTCTAGAAAAGTGCAAAAATTGCCAACAGTTGTCCAGTTATAAAGACGTGTAGTATTCTTGATGTTGCACAAAACCGGCAAGGAATCTGGAGGAGCCCTTTTATATTTGGAAAAGTCTTTGAATTGAGGTCCTTTCGATATAAAAATCACTAGATATGAGTTGTAAAAATTGCCAAAAGTTGTTTCCGATTTGTAAGGAGTTAGAATTTTACAAACTCCAAAAGTCAACACAGCTGTTTCATTAAGGTATATTTATTATTTAGAATATATATCAGTATTGTCCAATCACATAAGATTTCTTTGCATGGTTTTGTCGTTATGTTCTTTCCTAATATTATATCCCAATAAGAAGCAAGAGATAGGGGACATACAAAATTAAAAGCGTGTATTCATTTCATTGTTTCCAAAATAGCGCCTCAACTTTTCATTTTCTGCAACTTGACCTTGGTATCGACGAAAGGATCTTTCTGCAGTGTTGAGCAGGTAATCAATTTCTGATCTATTTCTTAATTCATTGAGATGTAAAAGCATAGATCTTCTTTTCAAAATGTAGTCTATTTTATAGCTATCGTATAAGAAATTTGAACACTCATTGTTAATTTTGAAAAAGCTTAATTGATTTTGAAGTATAGAAGAACACTAATCATACTAATCATTGTTAGTTCAAGCTTCATGATCTCAATATAGAAACAATGACATGATTAGGCTCTTGATATGGAAACAGAAAAACTAATTATTGCAAACAACGTTTTTGGTAAATTGAGCATTTAACTCATACGTCAATTTGTACTTTATTCGCAGAATTTTGAATTAGATTTTGCCAATTCACTGAGTAATTACAATTTTAATTCAGCCGCTCAACAATTGTCTTATTTCATATCTCAGCCGAAATCTATCAATTGCTAAGCTTGTGTCTTTTTTCTTACTTCTTTTAAGAATTACAATAACATTAACTTTTTACTGAATTGCAAAAACACTACATCGGTTATACATGTTTATCTTGTCATTTATAAAAATAATTCCCCGAACTTAAATTCAGTCTCTACATTCAAAAGTTTTGAGATCAACAGTAAAAAAAATTGAAAAAAATACTATCAAAATAGAGTAAAATTACTCTATACTATGATTGAAGCATCCGTGCACCTGCCCCTCCTAGTCTTTTTGATTAAATTATTAGGGTCAGAATAAGTGTATAGACAAGGGAAGATCCTTAATTTGCATCAGTGGGGCCTAATCATTAATACTTTTGCAGGATCTAATTGGAATGTTGACACTTAAAATACAAGCATTTTTTTTAAAAAAGTAGCGAAAATACGTTATTTGATCACAAATGTAAATAAAATGTAAATGTTATTTGATCACAAATTTTCTTGTCAATTTGTAAGAACAACTTGAATTTGATAAAAACGTTAAAGTTATATTATCATATTTGTCGTATCAACTAGATTCTTACTCATTATACATGATTTAAAATAATGTTTATATTACATAGTTATCATCTTTCTTAATATACACTTCTTACTCATCGCTTTACAGATGGACATGAGGCAAAACTCTCGGTTAATTCAAGCAAGATTTGTAAGAAGAAGAGATCAACTCTTCCTCGATACGGTGTGACATTTATATAGAGGTTCCATAGGCAGTTGCTTGACATTATGCATAAAGAGCCTGAACTAGTTGTTGATGCCAAGAAAGAATTGTACTACCATGAGTATTTAAATGTCCGACCTTGTAATGAGATTGGCCTTGGTTGTGAGTTGTTTGTACCACCACCTAAACCTGAAGAAAATGAAACAAACAATGTTGTTATAATTAATGAAGAGGATATAGCGTGTACTATGTTGATTCAACCACCTTCTCTTGTTGTAGAGGATCCAAAAGGAAAAGGAAAGGAAAAGGAATAATTTTAAATTGAATAATATTTTTCTTAGTATTATTATCAATTATTTTATTTTAGTTCTTTAAATGATAATTGAATTTACCTAACAATTGAATATTAGAACTGATGGGGACATTGCACTACAAAAAGGAAAAAAAAATGTTTATTTTGAAAGGTAATAGATGAATTTGTTAAAGTTGGCAAACACAGGGACGAGTGAAGGATGAACTTATCAAATCTGTCAAACATTGAAACCTTTCAAGTTATTTGAAGTATAAATGTATATAATCTATTATGCAACAACTTTTAGTTATAACACAAAAAGTATTTAGTTTTGCCATAGGCTAATAATGGTGTGAGAGGCGGGCGGACCCTCACTGACTTTTTCAAAAAAAATAAATTATCCTATATATTAATAACTTAATATTAAATAAAAAAAATTTAATTTTTTAAGTCCAGTAATTTTTTTAACCCTATTTAAATATATTTTTTTATTTGAAGCCCCTCCTCAACTATTGTCCTAACGTCAAAAAAAAAAAATTGTCCTGGATCCGCCCCTGGGTGTGACTAGACCAAACTAATTTCCAAAATGGGTCGAGCAAGACTTAATCAAATTCCAAACTAGGCCAGTACTACTGGTTGGAACACAACGTGATAATTTTTTTGAATATCTCCAAATTCACTAAAACCGAGTAAGTTTTAAATGTGTTAAAAAAGCTAATGGGACTTATTTAAATAAGTTAGTTTAACGAGGTCAAACTGGTGGACATTTAACTACTACCTTAATACAATTCATTATTGTATATCTAAAAGCCTAACAAAGAAAAAAAGGAAATTAACGAAAAAAGAAAGACCTATTTAATATCTAGAAAGCATCGATATTAAATCTCAATATTAAGGTTGGAAGACCTAGAGTACTCTCATTTCCATGTTATTGACATAACTTCATAGTCCAGTTAAATTAATGTACTTTTTATCATAATTTTCATTAATAACCCAATCAGTTTAATATAAGCTAGGTTAAAAGCACAAAGTAAGAAACATGTGAAGATAACAAATTGCTATAGACAAATTATTATGGACACTCCAGAATAAGAACACATAATCCATCAATTTTAAAATTAACAAAAACATTAAATGCACAACATCACAGCTGTAAATCAGTTCATTTTTCACCCTTTTGTCAATATCAAATGCATAACATTTCATAAAATATAAATTACGGGACAAGAAACAAACTGAAGGAAGAAGGCAACCAGTACTGACATACACTAAAACAGCCCCACAATAACTAACCTAGACAGTACAATCAACATCTATCACAAATATTCTCTTTTTATGAATTATAACCTAATTACTAATTACTAATAGAAAAAACAAATAAGAAATACAATAATTACAAGAATAATAAAAATTGAACCTGTTCGGCTTAATTGAAATGGCATGGTCAACGATCACAATCTGATAAAGAATCGCAACTAGCGATTGATGTTATGGAGATAGAGATCGGTATTATCAAATCAACTATAGATCGATGTTATGGACTAGAGATCTGTAAGTGACGCAACTAGAGATCTGTAAGTGACGAATCGCAATTATAGATCGGTGCAATTATAAATCAATGTTATAGACGAATCACGGTGTTATAGACGGGAAAAACAAGTGAGGATATAAATAATGAAAGTAAAAGAGTCAAAACTCAGGTGGAGAAGGATTGGAAGAATTAGATTTAAGGGTTCAAAGAGGAGAAAGTAAGGCGGCTGTATGAAGGGAAAGTATGGCGAGTGAGTAAAATGTGTAAGAAATGATCGGAGGCGATTTATAGGAGTATAAGCAGGGGCGAGCCAGGAATTATTGTTATATAAATTATTTTTCCGTATTCATACAACAAGTCTATGTAATATGTCAAAATTGCAAATAGGTCCTTATATTATGCAAAAATGCACTATGGGTCCTTATATTGTGTAAATATTGCAATATAACTCTTGATATTAACTTTTTAATTAATTATTCTATAAATTCTTTTTTCTTAATACAAAATAAAATATATTTTGTTGTAAAAAGATAAAAAAATATAATAAATAAAATAATTTATATTCTAATAAAATAAATTTTAAAAGTTAGAGGGGGCCAAATGAATATTTTTAAAAAATATAAGGGTTAATTACTAATTTTTTTAAGGTAGTTACAATTTTTTTTTTAATTCAGGGGGGCCATGGACCCCCTTAGCTTCAACACAGCTCTGTCCCTGAGTATAAGAAGTGGTTACTAGACAAAATAAAATAGTAAGTGATCATCTAAGTGGAATGCGTATGTATAACTTGGGTGAGACCTTTTCTTAATTTTATTTTATTTTTGAAATAAAAATTGAGTTATGATGAGAAGAAGAAGAATATTTAAAATATTATATAGGTTTGATATATTAATGAATGTAATGAGTATAGTTGGGTCAGGAATTTAGGTTCAAGTACAAATTGAAACGACTTTTAATTTAATATATTTTTTTGTGTTTTGAAATGAAAACTTGAAATATGTTTTTTTATATTACATAATTAGAAGTAAAAAATAGAACAATTATACATTTGATTTGATATAGTATTTCTCGATTTACTGTGTAATACATATGTATAATTGGGTAAAAAGTTTAGGATTAAGGATTAATAACACATGATCTGATTTATGTAGATTTTATTTAAACCAGAAATAACAACTTTTAAAGTACAAGTTCATGTTTTTCATAAAATATCTTTTCTTGAAATTGAGTTTTATTTTTGAGATATTAGATAACTAGAAGAATTTTAAAAAAAAATACTTGATAGAGTATACATTTCGATTCACTAATTTGTCTACTTATACTTTTTTATTAATAATTTATGAAATTTGATTATTTTTTCAATCAACAAGATGAATGTTAAATAAATAAATAAAATCTTTTCATTTAGTTCCAAAATAAAAAATGATTTAGACAAAAGTACTTCTAGTAAAATATAAAAAAAGAAAAAAGAAAAATTGTCTGGTGAAGAATATTAGAGTAGATTCATTATCCAACTATCTTAAAAGCTTTCTTTGATTAAAAAATAATTTCTTAAATACTTGGATTGCATAGTAAAATCAAATCTTGAATAGACAAAAAAACTTATTTAGACTTTTATTTTTCTTTCATCTTGTAATATCTAAATAACTAAGATATACCATATTTGATAATATCAAACGGGACGAGTTAAGTAACTTAGAAAGAAAATCTGATGAAATAATTTTGTAAACAATCGGATGGAAGTGTAAATAGTTGACTTTCATTTTTCTTTCGTATCGGAATATCAAATTAACTAATCTTTGATAACATCAAATAGGATTAAGATCTAGTAAATTGAGTAATCAGGTAAATCATAAATTAGATTTTTCTCGATTAGTAAGACCCGCCAAGTACCGGTTTCGAATAAGGGTCTTGTCCATGTATCGTTTATATTTAATAATTTACGAGCATTAATTGTGGCAAATTTGTAAGGATCAACAAGACAATATCAAAGTTTAGAAGATATGGTCTCTTTGATCCAAATTAGCGTTGGAAGGTGATGTGATCAAGATTTTTGAGGGTTGTATGCTTAGTCACAATGCAAATTTTGATGCACTTATTAAATATTTAACAATATTGTAATTATTTAGGGCAAAAACCATCTCCCAAAACTAGATGAAACGTCGAATTCTCTAGACAAAAAAAGGTCTTCTTTCCAAATGGAAGGTGGTCCTTTTTTGTCTTATTTCCCGCTCAAAGAATAAAACTGACAACTTCTTAGTTAAATATATTAGCCATTTAGTCGTAGATTTGAAAACATATTCATTGTTAGGGTAAGACTTTCATCCAATATTGGATGGTCCAATATTTACATAGCATTCATAGATTATTATAACAAAACACATGTCATTAGATTAATAAGTTAGATACTTTTGTAAGTTTAAAACATAGGGTATGTGTATGAATAAAATTGGTGTATATCATTCAACATTAGATGGAAGAACTTTCCTCATTGTAATATTCTTTTAACTTTTCTTCCAAATTAGTTTCTCAAATAGGTATAAATTGATTTTGTAACATGTATTGTACATCATGCAGTTTGATCTTTAATATTAAAGAATTTAACTTGCAAAAAAATTCAAACAATGATATATTATTGAAATTTCGATTATTATATAGGGTTTACTAAATTTTGGCACTCAGATTGATTTCAAATATTCAATATGTTAGGGATTTTATTGTATTCTACTAATAAATTATCGTTCTTATTTGAGTACTTTTGATATTAATTACTCTTTAAAATTTCTATAATTGTATTAATATTAATATTAATATATATAGATATATGTCGTTTATAATGAAGTGCATAGTAATAATTATATAAAGAATTGAACTCAAAATTTTGACAAAGTATTAATTGATTAACAAGTTTAAACCTCAGTTCCATAAAGAACTAGTTAGTCCAAAACAATTATACAATATCTAAGATACTACAATTATTATAAAATGATTGAATCAACATTATTGGTTTTCGGTTTAAGATCGCGGGCTGGAAGGGGAGATGCCTTTCTCTAGCAAGTAAAATTACGCTGGCCAAGTCACTTTTTAGCGCGATGTCAATTTATATTATGCAAGTTGATTTTTTGTCGTGGTATATTTGTAATGAGATCGATCAGATAGTCCAAGATTTTATTTAGTGTTCTTCGGAAGAGCAGAGGAAGATTTCTTGGGTCTCATGAGATCGAATTTTCACACCTTAAAGTAGAGGGGGCTTGGTCTTTAGAAAGCGGGCGACATGAACCGAGCCCTATTGGGGAATCTAGGCTGGAAAATTATCCATGAGGATTCTGCATTATAAGTAAAGGGGTTGCGTCAAAAGTATTTTAAGGAAAATATTCTACAGTATGTTTTAAGAAATTATGATTCTCAAGTGAGCAAGGCTTATGTTGTTAGACGGGGATCCTAATGGTCAATTTATAATGGGAAGTGCATAATGTTTCGCTTGATCTTTGAGTTGGAAATGAACCTTTGATTAGTTGGATTATTTCTTCTATGGGTAACGATGTGCGGCTAGATATGGTGGCGGATTATGTAAATAAGGAGGGGACGTGGAATCGGATCGTTTTCAACATCTTTTGCCTCATCATAAACTCACAGAACTAGCTAATGTGTTTGTTTTGCCAGATAATGGTGATCATGATGAGCTGTCATGGATGAATAAGTCTGATAGGGTTTATTCAGTTAAATTGGCGCTAATTGACGATTTCGTAAATGAGAGTGAGGAAAATATCATGTGGGATAACATATGGAAATTGTGATGTCCTCAAGACATTAGGATCCTACTATGGAGAGTGACTCAAGAAAGACTTGCGAACAGGAAAAATTTGATTAAAAGAGGCATGAGTGTGGACGTGACCTTCTCCTAGTGTAGCATAGGGGTTGAAAGTGTTTTCCATTTATTCAAGGATTGTGTCATGGTGCAAGCTATGTGGGAGAAGATTCCAAAGGTGATTCAATGGGGAAGAATATAGCTCAATCTTGGGTTATCATGAAAGATAGGTGGTGGGTCCTTGTGTGTTATAAAATTAAGTACAGAGATAAAAGGAACCACCAAGTTTTTGGCGCCGCTGCCGGGGATTGCAGCGTGTAACCCCGGTGTTTAATCCTTAAGTAGTTTTAATTGTGTATTTATTTTTCAATTTTGCGCTTGGTTTTTGTTTTGTTTTCTTTTACAAGATCTTATATTCAGGTAATGATCAAGATATTCAATTAGATATGTATGGAGGACATTACCCAAATCCCGGTCCATTCGATTATTTAAAAGACTCTTCGGGACAATAATAATGGTGTAGTAACTTCTACCAACCACCTTATCAACACCCGCAAGAGCAAGGATGGAAAAACCAATGGACCAGGAACAGTCAACAACAATCGCCTTATCACTATCAACAAGAACAAGCATGGAACCACCATTGGGTTGAGCACAATCAACAACAACCATTATACCACTATCAGCAAGATCAAAGATGGAACATTCAACAACCTCCACAAATTACCCTGGCCGATTTGAATGAAACACTAGCTAAATACTGGCGCGAGAGCAAGGAAAGCAGTGCCAAATTACAAAAGGCACTAGATGAATATATTTCCAATTGTAGCAAATTTTGTGTAAAGTCAACTCCCCCAAGGGATGAAAGAGACCAATTTTAAGAAATAGTTGAGGAGGAAGTGTTGAAGGAAAATATTAGTGATAGTGACATGACCACCGTGCCGATTATAAATGGAGACTACCAACAACCTCCCAAGATTACTCTTCCCGGTATAATGAATTATTCACCACTTGTTGAACTCACGCCTCTAGAAGAGAAAATCACGGCAAGAGATCAAGAGAAAAAGGCAAGAGATGAGGAAAGCGATGCCACACTTGAAAGAATAAAATAGATGCTAGATGAAATAGCTACCCAAAGCAACTCTCCTGCCTTAGCCAAGAACGGTAGCGAGTCTTATGAAAATTCCAGTCCCTTGCGGGATGATATTAACTAAACGGAAGAAGTAGTTGAGGAGGAGGTATTGAAATATGACAATTGTGATAGTGATATGGAGTATGCACATAATCAGGATATAGAATGTGAACAGAAAGAAGAGGTGATTGAGATTAGAGAGATTCCACAATAAGAATATGATGAGGTAATAGTGGAAGATTGGGTTGAAAGCGAAAATGAATCTGAAGTGGTTGAGGAGTCAATTGAAGAATTAAAGGTTCACAATAAAATAGAAGTTGAATCTATGCCACAAAAAGTTTACCAATTACCATCTCCACCAAGAATCTTGATTGAAATTAGAACTGAAGAATCACCTCCTTTACCAACGATGATCAACATGTGATATACAAGCAAGGTTCCACACCGCGAGAGTAAAGGGGAAGGAGGAGAACCTACCCACCACATTTTAAAGATGAACACAAGATTGAAATGAGGAATAAAAGTGAGCATATACCATGGAGAACGGTCATCTACTATTATGTGGGGGGGAAATGAGTTTCGTCGTAAAAATAAGAAGGCGAAACAAAGTACTTACCCACCCCGTTTCAAAGATCGATTAATTAAAATTCTAGGTGGGAAAGTCCTAAAGCTTACATGTCAAGGAAGAGGAGAGTTTAAGCGGAGGGAAACCGCAAAGGCCTCAATACCATCTTCATGGAAGGTAACGCATCGAACTTAAAGACGTAATAAAAAAAGTGCTTCTTGGGAGACAACCCATGTTTTAATTTGCGTTAATGTTTTTCAATTCCTAGTGCATATTATAAGTAATTGGCGAGTCTTAGCGTCTATTTTTTAAGAAATGAGAAAGGTAGTGTGTTGAATGGTGCAGCAATTGAGTTTGGGGTGCTAAGGAACGAAAAAGGGAAAAATCCGTACCACTGACCGGTAGGCCGGTCAAACCACTGGTATGCCGATGGGGAGACATGAACCCTCGGGTTGGTGGACTCGGGTTTGTTGCCGAGAGCATGTCCAAGGAAAACCGAGCGCACCGGTATGCCGCCTAGGGCACCGGTATGCCAGCCAGAAGGAAACACGAGTCCTCTGGTTGAATGACTCGTGTATTTTGACGAAGCAAGGTTTTGAGCAAAACAGCGCACCGGTATGACGCCCAGGTGACCGGTATACTGGTGGTCCCTTGTGTGTTCTTAAAATAATGTAATAAGTAAAGAGAACCACAACCGCAAGTGTACGGTTGTCCCAAGTAATAATAGTGATAAACAGGATCGTTCGCAGGGACGGTATTGTTGACTTCAATGCTTATTAATTAATGAATGATTGCACTTATGAAAGCAGTAAATGATTTGATAATTGTTTGTTGGTTTTTACAAATCCTAAGTATGAAAGACTAATGTAAAAATGCAAACAAATAACTAGATGCAAGTAAATAACTAGCAGGCAATACTTGAGAGACGCAAGGATTTCTCCTAACTCTATTTCATTCCATATGTTGTTTAAGGGACAAATTGGTCATTTAACATAGGTCGGGATTCGGGAATCTGCGTACCCTTGTCAGGGTGGACAAGCTATTCTAGGGTGTCACAAATCCCGTCAGGGTGATTATGATCCACCTTCAAATGATTAAGCTAAAAATACCCAATAGGTCATAAGATTAATTACGCTCGTCAGAGTCAAATAATTTCTATCCTATATTCTGTAATTAATTCTGTACCTAAACCCCCCGTCAAGATGATCCACACGCCACTATGTGGAATAGCCTAGATACTACAACCTGTTATTAATTAGCTACTTTAAGAACAGTAAATAATCACAAATTACATAAACATGTAAAAGACCCAATTTGAAATAAATTACTGAAATCCCAAATCCAATCATATGAAATAAAACAAAGTAGGGATTAACCCATTATGCGTTCCCAAGTACTAAAAGGATTTAGCTCATAATTAAAGGAAAGGCAAAAACTAAATTAAAAGAAGAATTCATATTGTTCATAGAAATAAAATACAAAGAAACCTAATTTCGGATTAGGATTAGCTGAGAATCGGAGATATAGACAGTCTCCAGATCCGTAGCTTCTTCCTTCTTCCTTGCCTTGACTTCTCTCTGATGCTCTGACTTATGAAAATTGAATTGTGTGAAAAACTGAAGTCAAAAGCTCCTTTTATAAGCTCAAATTCGGAATGGGCTCTTAATTAGGGATTAAGTGAATAATAAAAAGTCCAAGTCCACTAATCAAGCCCAAATCCCGTAACTGCTGCACCACCTCCACTAAACCAGCTCTAACCGATTCGTTATAACTCCGATTGAACTCGAAATACTTGCTAAATTTCCGTAACTCGATAAGGAACATAATCTATCTAGAGGTCAGCGGCTAAATCAACTCGTAACTGTCTCGAAATCAGCAATCATTGACATTTTTCCAAATTTGCAGCTCCAAAATATCAACTCTTTTCGGGATTTAACTTCAAGCTTTGACTCCATATCACGATCTTTGACTTTATTCTCGTGTTCCTCTCCTAGCTAATATTCAAAACCTACAAACGTTTCACTCAAATACACAAGATTACGCGCAAAAGTTTAATAAATTAAAAATACTGGAAATAAAAGAGGAAATTCAGATTATTGCATATTTAGCCTAAAAGTCTATCAAATTAATCAAATAAACACCATAAATGATGTCTCCCAAGGGTATAAAATAAGAACGTTTAGGGAGACATCATATACCGGCACCCAAAAACACGAGGACTCGGGTATTTGATTAGGGTTTATTGACAAGAGAACAAAATGAAAAGCTCCAGCACCGGTATGCCGGCGAATCCGCCGGTATGCCGGTCCGCTGACGGTTTGTGAGAGTGGTTGCCATATCCCCTTCTTACCTTATCAAGAAGTAACCCTAGCCTCTTCAAAACGAGTTTTTCAGACACTAACCCTTTATATATCTGCACCACACCACTACAACACCCAAGAACATTAATTCCTTCCTCCTATTCCATTCCAAACACGCATCCAACACCACAATCCTTCAAGAACACAAAGAGATCTTCTCCTTCAACCTTAAGCCTCTTCATGAAAGCTTCAATCCTATTCATTAAACCTTCCCCAATCCACTACATAATCATTTCCCGTCTCATATAACACCTTAATACTTCATTCTAAATCCTCAAAACATCAAATTTCAAAACTCTTCGCTAGTTTTTGATTGTTTGAAGTTTTCAGTTTGGGGTTCATTGAGATGACGAATATTGGGCAGACAAGAATACCATGAAGAGGAAGAAGAAGTTGGAGAACCTCTTATTACTTTTGGTGTTGAAAGATGTAGTTGAAAGAATGAAAATTTTGGAAGATAAACATGAAGAGGTGTTGACAACCATAGGAAAAGTCACAAAAGAGTTGGAGCCTATGCAAGACATATTACGTGGAGTGATCAATGTTGAACATGCCACCTACGCAACAAGAGGAGCTCAACCTACACGTAACCATGGAAACCAGCTTCGTGCTGATTCAGATACGTTTTCCTATCTTTTTCTCAGTCTTATTAATTATTTTCTTTACTGAGTCTTTTTCGAGTCGTGGGGACACGACTCGTTTTTTAGTTTGGGGTGGGGTTCGTTGCCTCATCCCAATTTTAGGGTTTTTACTGTTTTTTCATAAAAAAAATCAAATAAAAATTAGTTTGAGGAATGTTTTGACTATAGAGTATTTTAAATGCCCCCATCAAGCATGTTTTTTATGAATTTATGATAGAAAATAGTTGACTTTAGGAGTTAGTACAAAATGCACTTTGATTGCATGCAAATATGAGGTAATTGATAAGAAGAATTAATGAACAATGCAAAAGAAGTAAACTTGTACTTAAGGAAAATGATTTGTTTGTAGAACGCGAGATCTAAATGAGTAGAGAACCCACTTAGGTATGAACTAGAGGCAAGCTGTGTAAATAGGAAAATGATAGAGGCAGTTCTTTGTAGCCCTTTGAAACCTTTTTTGCCTTCTAGCCCCATTTTTAGCCTTTAAGCCTTTCTTTGTCGCCACATTATAAGCCAATATCCCTTTAGTTATTAGGCATTTCCATATGACCCGCACTTGAATCACGATCCTTAGACTTCATGTCTTGAGCTTGAGTTTGGGGTGGTGGGTCCACTATTATGGTAATTTACATTGGGTTGGGATTTTTGGAGCTTATCAATTGTGCTCTGTTCTATTTTGATGATAATTCACTGTAATTATATTGTAATCCTTTGCCGGGATAAGAGTAAATGAAAAGGATATGAAAAGTTATGAAAAGAAAAAAATTGAATGAAAAAACAATAGCATGATATCTCAACATCAAAAAGAAAGTCATAGTTATACAAAAAAAATTCATATGAAAAGAATATATGGATTTGGACCAGCAAGGAGGAATTTTTTTGTGAATCATCTTTAGTGCTTATTGGGTTAATCAAGGGATGTTAAATTAGCGCATCAAATGGGTTGAGTGATAACATATTTGAGTGTAAACTCAAGCTCTTGGACAGTTTGTTGATGGTAAGTGAGGAGAGAGCCAAAAGCTCACTTCCAATTTACCAAATATACATACCATACTGTCCCTAAGCCAACGTTAAAACCGTAAAGACCTCGTGATTCCTAGATACATGGTGAGTCTGTGATTCAGCTAATAGGGAGTATGCTAAGTGGAGCGTTCAAAGCAAGTAAGGATCGATGAACACCCTAAAGCCACCATCTTGAGATAAGTATAAGCGTAACCTTCTAGCATTGTGAAATTAATTTTGGATTGATATTATGTGTTTGATTTTGCATGACATATGTATGTGTATATTAATTTCTAGATCATATTATATGAGATTTGTTTTAAGTTGAATATTTACTAGATTCTACCTTTTGCATTCACCTAAAAGGCCTTTCTGTTTATTTTACTTTGTCGGGACGACAAAGGTTTGAGTTTGGGTTCTTGATGTCTCCCTATTTGTTCTAAATATTAGCTCTAAGGAGACATAACTTTATTTGAATATTTGACTTATTTGATAGACTTTTATGCTTATTTCGTCATATTGCACTTTCTCCCCTTGGAATTAGACTATTTGCATTTTTAAAGCTTTTGTGCGTTAATTTGTTTGTTTTAGGGCAAAGTTAGTAGGTTTATAAATTCATGAAGAACTAATACAAGGAGGAAAAGTGAGAATTAAATTCTTAGATCGAGTGGAGGAGCTAAAGAAAAGAAGAGAATTTCCAAGAACTTAATTAAAGAAGTTGCTGATCTGAAAGACTGTTAAAGATTGCTGTTTTGGGTTACTTAGGAGCGGAATTAGCCTTGGGCCATCAAACATGGTTTAATAGCCTATTGAGTTAGGAAGATTCTACAAGTTTAATGAGCTCATTTGGAGTTTAGATGCAAAAGTTACAGCCGTTTTACTAGAAGCTGCGCACCAGTTACGGAAATTAAAAGAGAAGATGGGCTTGGACTTTTCATAATTTGACCTAATCTTCTTAACCTAAGCCCTAATACAATTTTGAGCACTATATAATCTCCTTTAGACCTCATTATTCAGTACCTCTCATTAAACTTTCATATTAAATCATCCTTAGAGAGAGAGTCAAGAGGCGGAGGTAAGAGCAGGAGCTAGAGAATACTTTTCCTCCAACAACTCAAGTCAATTCCTCTATCTAGGTTCTTATTTTATTTATGTTAAGGAACATGTATATTATTAATTTCTTTATTGTTTTTACTTTCAACATGAGCTAATCTTTATATTCTTGAGAATCGCTACATGGGTTGAACCCTAATTAATTTGATTAATGTTTTCTTATTTTAGGATTTTTTATAATTTAATTTGAATTGGGCAATTAGTATTGATTATTATCGTAGGATTATTCACTATTTTTAATCTGATCAATTAGACATAGGATTTAGTAATTAAGCTATTCACTTTGGTGGGGGTATTACCATCTTTTTAAGCCAAAAACACGGGGTTTGGTAAACTTTTCTTTTTTCAATCTTGGTTTCCTTCATAAAAAGTAATTTAAGCCAAAAACACGGGGTTTGGTTCACCCGAGGATAGGAATTGCTGAGAAATAGGAATAGGTAGGTCTCTCCCAAAACAAGGGGTTCTATCCTTTATTCGATGCGAAGGTCCCAACCATTGCTTAAGCGCACAGATTGGGATGAGTCGATGTCAGTCGATGGTGTGAAAACACTTCCTGATGTCGAATTCCAAAAACCAGCGCTAAATCTATCTGTGCTCCCCCTTATATATTATATATAGTTAGGCTCAAATAAAAAGCCCCTGACTCTCTTCACTCTCATATAATATGAGACTTCACTCCAATTAATTCACACAGAAGGGAAGGAGATCCACCACGCCAGCGCGCATCGCTAGCTCAATGAAAGGCAACCTTCCTGATGCCTTAATTGCGTATATAATCTAGTTGTGTCCTGTTTGGAGATCCATTATACGAAAACCAAAATCAGAATAAGGAAGAAAAAGATATTGTGATGTAAGTCTATTATTCCTTGCATCATAGGTAACCTCATCCGAGAACTTGTATAGAGAAGGATTTTCTGCGGCGCAGCAGTTCTTCCATACCAACTTTTATACCAACTTAGACCCAAAGTAATGAGAAAATGACTTGTAACTGTGAAGCTATAAGGTATCATACCCTGGGTATTACAAAATAACGAAAAAGTAAAAGTGACCGAGAAGCAAGGGAAAAACTTTTGTTTCACATTTCCGGAAAGACCACCTATTTAGTTTGGGTCGGGTCTATCAAGCCTAGGGAATCCCACTTGTTGCTCTGGGAAATGCGATTAAGAAGGAAAGAAGCACAATTGCGACCTCGGGAAAGCGCCGTGGCTTGTCTTAGAAGATAACAAGTGAAGGAGGGAACCATAGGTATGGAACCCGAACAGAACGGGTGGTTGCCGTACGTGAGGATTGCAGTCTATCTGTGGGCTGGCCTGCCAGCAATAGTGGGAATTCTCCCGTTCCCTAGTCAAAGACTTGGTTGGATGCGGGATCTACTCCACGAGGAGCGGGTTGACAGTGGCTTATGTAAGTGTTGCCCCTGGGCTCCAGTGAGAGCCTAAATTTAATTGTTTTTAATCACCCACTTCAAGACAGGTGCCACATTCATGAGTTTCACTCATAGCATCTTCTTTCCACAGTTAAAGTCATCACTACCAGCTTGAGAAACATATCTAAAGGAGGAGGAAGTCGAGCGCATCAATCTGATTCATGCCAATGCGCTCAGTGGGCTGCATCTACTAATATTACCGAAAGCATTGTTAAAATACTTTTATGAGAAGGGTTTATCGAAAACGTGAGAAAACATCGTTGTGTGAAATAGTTTTCAATGGTTGATAAAGTTTTCAAGATTCAAGGCTATTCCTTTCACACCGCAGCAGCACCTTATTCCACTACGTATCCGTCTGTCTATTTAAAGGAAAGAAAGAAAAAAGATATCCGGCTTAGTGAAAATAGAACTAGTAGCAGAGTGAATTCATACTGAATTAGTAGCCAAAGTCCTCGGAACCAGCCGCTCTTACATGTAGTTGTGAAAGAAGCTTGAGAATGCCTTGCTGCAAGCGTAGGAAGAATGCTGAGTGAATGGAAGTGATCGCCTTGACGGGGGGTTTAATTACGGACATAGGTAATAAACGTAAGGTAGAAATTATAGATCCTGACGGACTTAGTTAACCTTATAGCCAATTGAGTAGAGAACTTGACATTCAAAGGTGGATTATAATCGCCCTGACGGGGTTTGTAACACCCTAGAATAGCTCCTAAGTCCACCCTGACAGGGGTTAGGAGAATCTAGAATCCTGACTATTACTAGTTACCATTTTGACCCTTAAGAGAAGCATTGATTAAGTTTATTTTAGTGAAACCCTAGTGAGACTCAAGTATAGCTCATATTTGCGTCTTAGTCTTTTAATATTTATTTTCAGTAATGTGTTTCTTTACGTCTAGTAGTTTAATAACTCGAAACAAAACAAATATCTTTTATATTTTATTTTCTGTATTAGCAATTACTACTACTTATATATTGAACACTTGGGTTGTACCAGTCCAATTCCTGAGAATGAAACCCGATTTATCGGAGTATTACTTGGACAACCGTACACTTTCGGTATTGTGGTTCCTTTTATTTCTGTACTTAATTTTATAACACACAAGGACCCACCATGTTTTTGAAGGTTGAAAGAGGTCGAAACTAGAATAGGTCACGTCTGACCGGATATCCGTGATGAGGTGGATGGGAAGTCGTGGTCAAAGGGGTGTGGAATTGTATCCAGGGAGTAATACAGGGATGGAGGGGCGCAATTCGAGCAACTCGATGGTTTTGCTGCAGGAAGGAGAAAGGGACATGTATTCTAGCACAAGTGCTTTTTTGCAATTCTCGCCAACTGATGGGGATCCACAGTAGTTGATGGGTTCTTTTGTGGAGCATTACAGGGGAATCAAGGACTTAGGTGCAAATGGAGTGGGTAAGTACTACATGTCTGCAGCGTCCAGGTTTTTCTGGGGTGAGAGGTTATGAGCCGATAAGTCCGAGAGTCAGCATCTAGCTACAAGGTGGCCAGAGGAGGTCCATCGACTTGAGGAACATGAAATCGCAAGTGCTCCCTCAACTGGTAGAGTAGGTACTGTAACCACTGGAGATGCATAATATTGCGACAGTAAGGCAAGGAGAAATTAGTTGGTGGAATCGTAACCTGGCGTCAACCGGTATTTTTGAAGGAGTTGAATGAAATGTATTTTTACGGGCACTTCTAGGAGTAATCTGAAATGAAATAAATGATGTAATTTTCAAGAGTGGAAACTTCTCCAGTGCGGAAGCAATTGTTAAGAAAGCAAGATGGCTAGCGGTTGATTATCATAAGGCTTGGAATCTCCTGTCGAATAAGGTCAGCAATGTAAAGGATCATGTCGAGTGGATAGGGTGGTGTAAACCCAATTGGGGTTTTAAGTTAAATACGAATGGGAGTTTTCTTAGAAGTCAAAATAAGGGCGATGCTAGAGGTGTAATGCGAGATAAGGATGGTAATTGAATCAAAGGGTTTTCCATGAGTTTTGTTTGCTCCTCGCCTTTAGTTGCGGAGTTAGTTAGGATACATGAAAGGCTTAAAATGGCGGTTGAGATAGGAATAAGGGAGTTAGAGGTGGAAACGTATTCGAAGGAGGCCTCAAGAGCAATTCAACAAGAGGATAGAGAGAGAGGTCCAACTGCGTTTTAGATTGATGGGATTAGAAGTATGTTGGTGGTGAATGCCTCTGATAAATATATTTATAGAGAAATTAATACTTGTGCAAATTTCTTAGCAAGATCATGTATAAAGAGTATTGGTTCTTATACCACGTTCTTAGGTCCTCCAGATGATATTTGGCGATTACCTATGAGAGACGTGAATGCTTGAAAAACCTTGAGAAGAATTTTTACTTTTGAAGTGGAGATCTTAGCTAGTCTTTGATTAGTGTTTATTCTCATGGTCTTTTGACCTCCGATGTAAACAAAAAAACATTATTGTCGTTAATAATGCTAGTTATATATAACTTGTTGTCAAAATAAAATAATAATAATTTATAATATAACTTTACTATAATAATTGCATTCTCAATAAGGATAACATATGAGTTATACTTATACACTTATGTTTGTTTACAAGTTTGGGTTGTTTGAGTTGTTGATATAGAAAAAAACATCATTTATAATTTGTTTTGAACATTGATAGCTTTTTAAGTTTTTTCGAAGCCTTCTTGAACTAGTAGTATAAGTAGTAAATCGATAAAATCAAATGTAAGAAAATTTCAGATCACACTATGATACTCAAATTATAGGTAAATTTGTGCTAAAAAACTCTCAAACAATGGAACTTATAAGACTAGTAAGGTAAACTAAGTGTCTACGATTACAAGAGATATAAGTTACATTTAACATGTAAGATTTGCTAAATATATATTAAAAAAATATAATGCTTCTTTCAATTGTCAATTTTCAAAAATAAAGATGAAATGGTAAGTGTATAAGATTTGGTAAATATGTACAGCAAAAGAGGAAATTACTTTTAGAAGCCCAAAAAATTAAAAAATTATTCACAAAGTCTCAACAAAAAAAAAACATTCTAAGAAAGACCTAAGTTTGAAGTTAGAATTTTTACCCTGAGACCCCTATTCAGTTCGTCTTTGGTACATACAAACATTATTTACGTTTTTGGTATAGAACCATGTTTGTTTGTTTGGAACATACCAATTTTACGTTTTATTACACGTTCATTTTTTTATTGCACGATGGCTCCCTAATAGTATTTTTCAAGATTTAGATGGTTTTTGTTTATGTCTAATGTTAATGTCTAGGTTTACCCGGTCGAAGATAACGTGTCGAGATCCTCCCATTGGTACGCGCCAAACAAAGTTTTTCCCTCAAAAACAATACACAAATCTATTCACGATAAATTTTTCACGATAAAATAAATTGGTACATTCCATACACATCAATTTGGTACATTCCAAATAGATCAAAATTTATATCTAAAACAAACACAAATCTTTTACAATATATATTCGAAATAAAAAGAAAAAATAAAATAATAATTTAAACAAAAAATAAAAAAAAATTGGATAGTTAACTTCAAATCGGATCTGGGTGGGCATGGAAGTGGATGGCTGGTTCAAAACGACTTTGGAACTGGGTGACGATGGATGGACCGGATCTTCATTCGCTGTTGTTGAATGGAGAGGAGATGGGTGGACCAGATCTGGGTGACGGCGGTTTTCTCGTACGTGAGCGTCGACGGCTCAAGGAGAACGACGGCCATGAGATGAGCGACGACGCTGAACGAGGGTTTGCTAGCGATGTCGGAGAAGGAACGGCGCTGGAGGCACGAGGCCTGGGAGGTGAGCAGTACGGTTCACGAAGGTGAGTGATGTCTCCGTTCATGGAAGCACGAGCCTTGAGAGGTCAGCAGCGTAGCACATGAAGTTGAGTGATGGCGAGTTTGTTGTGTCCATGAAGGTGAAGAGAAGGGCCACGGGGCGATGGCTCTGAATGACGTTTTTCTAGGGATGGTGATGCTGGAAGGTGAGCGTCGTTTACCACTCGAGGAGGCACAAGATCTGGAAGGAGTGGTGGGAAGGAATGTTGGAGGTCTGTTGGTGGGAAGGAGTGGTGAGGGTCTGTTGGTGGATGTTTGGTGGTGGGAATGATGAGACGGTGGCACCAGGGGGAGCACGTGTGGTGGTGATGGTGGTCAGCTTTCGCAAGACAAAGGGATGAGAGCGGCGGCACTAGTAGGTGAGGTAGGAGGGGCGCTGATGGAATGTGAGGAAGGAGCGGCGGCAATGGAGAAAGAGAGAAGGGGTTGTGGGTTTAGAGAGAGAACATAGTAAGTAGGAAGAGTGGGGAGGTGGTTAAAATCATAACTTAATAGAATTTCTTTTTCCTTTTTTTTTCTACTAGTAATAGAAGAGTTGGGTTTTTTTTTCTTTTATTGTATCTAGTTGAGGTTTATTGGTTTACTTATATGGAAAACATTGTGAGTAGTATAAAGGATGTTGCCCCATAATGATCCCTTAGATGAAATGGTATGGTTCGTATGTTGCAATATAAAACAGAAGAACGTTGTTGTGCCAATCAATGGTAGGACAAAATAATGGCAAAGTGTAATTCTATGCCTACGTCTTGCTGTTGCTTTCTTGTTGGTGAAAATTCTAGGAGATCGAGAAGTAGGCTGGAAGACCTTCAATGAACCCTCATCAGGTGGTGTGTGTATTTAAGTTGTGGTACAACGATGTAAGTTATTTTACTATTCTTATATATTATATTGTTCTCGTGATAGATGAATTTGTTTATAAATCAAAAAGGAAGCTAACAAACAATGAAACTTGACTTCCATAATCACAAGTTTTGAATTTACTACAAGAAGAAAATTATACTAATCAACAAATTAGACACACTCTGCACATCCTCCAAAAAATTATAAACAAGGAGCGTGTCTAAAAAAAGGTGGAGCGTAAATTGTACCAAGATTCCCGTGCTATTTGCTGAGATTTAGTCATATTAATGAGAATACTACTATCCAAACAACTCTTAACTCAGGAAAAAAATCCAGAAATATTCTTACAAACCAGGAAACCTTGTTAAGATGATCGCCTTGAATTGTTTGACAATTCAATTCTACAAATTCCAGACATTTTATACATGCCAAAATAGGAATCTCGGTGCATGAAGAGAAATGTTAGAAATCCATCCATCTGTTAGTAATCAATTTCATCTATATTTGAGTTTTGACGTACACTTGAGGAGAAAAACTTATTTAAATGGAATCACTTGCAATTAAATCTCCAATTAATGGATCGACTTCTACAATTCTCTGCTTTCTTCAAGATTTAAAACCTCCAAATTTCGCATGCCTGAAATGCCTGGTGTTCATAGAAGTGAACTGTCATACAATTTAAAGCTCACAAGGTTTCTATAATGTAATATTTCCTCGCAAATTCTTCACCTTCTCCCTCTATGATCTAGGATCATTACAGCTCGAGATAATTACCCTCTCTTTTTACTCTTTTATCAACTTGTTGTTTTTTATCACCTTTAATAACAGATCCTGACCTTTGACTACATCTAACAACTCTTATTCCAATTGGTTTACCCCTTCTCATCACTGTATTTCATATTGGTCTACCCCTTCTCATCACTATATTCATTAGTCTACCATACTTATACCTCACTCCCATTAAAGGATGCTTTTCAACTAACAGTTTCATCTTATACATCTCCCTCAAAACCACAATCTGTGTTCTAATCTTATTCCATACATAAAAGATTCCCGGATGATGCACAATAGCTTTATTAAACCTTGTCCCAAACCCCAAATACTCCCCTAAACAGAACACGTTCTGTCTTTCTGTTTTATTTGAGATTAACAAACAAAGCAGCTCGTGTATAACTGCCACTGACCATTTCTCTGCTTGATCACTAGTTGGTGCTAAATGAAAAGCATCCTTATAGGGCGAAATGTAAGGCAAATTCTGCCATTTTTTCAACTTTTTCTCCAAATCAAATGCTCTTAAATTCATCGAATACCTTATATACCTTCCTTCATTCCCGTCACTTTTAGCCCTTTTTCCAATACTGAAACATCTAACTCGTCTTTCCACGACACTAACTCCAATCCAAATACCTGATCACCATCTAAACCCTTAGGCCCCATATCAACAATCCGGAAAAACTCAGGAAATTCAGGCAATAAGGTTAATAAATAATCATTAGGCAACCCCAAATCAAACTTAAACTTATCAATCACATAAAATGGAAGTCTCATATCTCTAGTTAACATCAACAACTTGGCCAACCTTTCAGCTAAATTTCTCCGATAATGCGAAAGTTTAGTTAATAATTCTTTATCATTATGTATCCGAATTGCGGCTGAGGTGAGCTTAACATGAGGGAGAGAAAAGTGATTAGGGGGGTGAAAGATTCTGAAAAGTAAAGGGTATTCTTGGAAGAATTTTAGGGCTGTTGTGTGTAGATTCAATTGGGGTTTGAGAGGTGAGATTTTGGAGATGAGTATGGTTTGTGAAGGCTGTGAAACGATAAGGGATTTGACATTTATGAAGGTTCGGATTTGGTGGTGGAGGCGGAGTCTGCCGAGATGGCGGTATGTGGTGGTGGAATGGAGTGGAGGCATTTGTAGTTTTTTGGTTTTTGGGTCAAGGATGCATTTCTAATATGGGGTTCATTTTGGTGAGGTTTTGGAAAAACAGATTCTTTGTAGTGAGATTATTTCAATTTTTATAGTTGAACCCATGTTTTCCTGTTACGAAAATCTCCAGCAGTTGAGCCAAATGGATATTTACTGCAAAACAATTCAAAAAGTACATTATAAGACCAAATTGGGGACATTTATCTTTAGAAGCCTAGGCATTATAGTGGTTTATAAATAAAAGCTTACTAGTTGAAATCTAACTAGAAGCTAATAAAAAGGCCATAATACCCTTCTACCCTTCCATTCATATTGATAAACAAAAAACCATCCCCCACCCAATTAAAAACCACAATTCCCCCAAATCCATTTTCAGCTCTCACTCTCTATCCTCTCCATTATCTCTCTATCCCTTCCATTTTCTCTCTGTAACTACCCAAACTACCGCCACCCACCACCAACATCACCATGGCCACCGACCCCCAACATCCCCCCACCTCCTTCTTCACCATGGCCACCGACACCCTCCCACAACATCACCACCGACACCCTGCCCCAACATCACCCCCGAAACCTTCATCACAATAACCTTCATCCCCTGCTTCATCACCTCCATCACCTTCCCACCTTCTAACCACCATCCCCACCGAAGTCCCCTAGCAAACCACCATCACCAAGACCACCAACAACCCGCTGACCACCATAACCACCCCCACCTTCGTCTCCTGTCACAGAAACACCACCACCACCACCGATCTGCAGTCATGACAGACATCACCACCACCGCCGTGAAGACCTTCGTCGCTGCTTCACCATCGCCCCCACACTGCTTCACCACCGCCGTGAAGACCTTCGCCGCTGCTTCACCATCTCCGTCAGCCATCCAGATCGTGTCCAGCACCACCGTACAAGCGCCGCCCCTTCCCTCCATCCAGATCCAGATCGTGTCCCCTCTCCTCCGTGTTCATCATCACCCTGCTTCAACAAAAGCGCTTCACCAACTGTGACCCATCCACCGCCACCATTCGTCAGTCATCCATATTGGCGCCCACCTCTGCTGCACCAACGCTAGAGTTCATGTTCGTGTAATCCCACCATCGATCTCGATCTGGTGTTCTTGTTTGACGAATCCCACCACCACCCACCGCCGCCTTCGCTGATGCAGCACCACCCCCACCGCCTTCGCTGATGCAGCCCCACCATCGCGGCCTTCGCTGATGCACCACCACCATCGCCTTCTTGGATTAAAGATCGAATATATTTTTTTTTCCGTTCAATTCTCGTGTGTAATGGGGCTAGCCCATATCCTGCTATGTATCATGGGCCAGCTCATATTGTTTTATGATTTTGGGTCTGATGTGTAATATTTTTTTTTGTTCTGATTGTTGCATAGTGGGTCTAGCCCCTGTACGTGTACAATATTGATGGGGCCAGCCCATTGTAAAATGTTGGTGGTAATGGGGCTGGCCCAGTATAGGGTGTAATTTTTTTTTTATATATTGGGTACAGCCAATAGAGGTTGGTTGTGATGGGGCTGGTCCATCGTAGGGTTTTAAATTTTTTTTGTACGCAATATGTATTGCACAGCCCATTGGGGTATTATGTGTGTTTTTGTTCTATAATTGTTAAAATTGAATACATTCTGGATATTATTTATTTCATTTGTTGTTTTGTTCATTGTGGGTTCAGCCTTCTTGTGTTTTTGTTCATTATGGGTACGACACTCCCCCGTTTTTTTCATTATGGGGCCAGCCCCCCCTTTGTATTTGTACTTAACAAAAAAAGACTAGTGAAAAAAATAGCACCCTGGAATGGAATGTAAAGGGGCCATGGGTACAACCCGTTCAGTCCTCGTGGGTCTGTACCCTCACGCTGGACTGGATAGGGGTATAATAGTAATAGCTCTTCCATTAGAAACTAACTAAAGTCTTTTAAAAGTAGTTTTTTTAGTTAGGTGTTAAAAGATAAAGTTGCCCAAAAAGTGGCCTCAAAATGTATTTTCCTCACCAAATTGGTCACTCAAACGTCACAGCAAATTATGGGACACACAAAACTCACATTGCATCCCCTCCCAATATACGCTATTTTCAGCGCATCACTTCTCATACGGTAAAAGGCCTCCAACGGTCATAAAATGGCCATTGTATGATTTGTATAAATACATAATAAACAACAAGACACTGTAAATCAGATAATATTGAATAATTGTATAAGTGATGAGATAAGGTTAAAAATAATTCAATTTTTTAGAGTTTCAATGGTAAAAATTAATTTTATACCTTAATTTGGTTTGTCGATAGTTGATAGAGTAGCCAAGTCGGGTTGATGGCGTAGCCAAGCCAGGCTATTGATGGTGGAGAATGGTCGTGGCGGCGGTTTCCTTGTGCAGGAGAGCGGCTTGGTGGGAAGGTGAGTGTGAAGAGATTTCTTTTTGTTTTTTGTTCCGATCCGAGTGGCGAGTGTAGGGGTGGAAATCGGATCCGAAATTTCCTATTTCCAACTTTTCCGATCCGAAAATTCCAATTTAGTAACAGATTGCCAAGGTTCCGAAATTCCGAAATTTCGATTTCCGATTTTCCCAAAAAAATCGGATCGGAATTGGAACTACATATAGATTTCCAAAATTTCCGGGTTTTCCGATCCGATTTTATTTCCGAATTATATTTCCGATCCGATTATATTACTGAATTATAAATTATATTTCAAAATAATATTGCATGAAGTTTTTGAAACATGAAAATTAATGGCATGTTTCTTTGATCGTTGGAAATTTTTAGAACTTGAAAATCAACTTGGTTTCAGTATCCAATGTCCAGTTATATTTTCAAAACTTTTTCGAAGTATACTTATGAATCAACTCAAAACTTGGTTAATACAAAAAATCTTAAGTTTATTAGCTTCTCCCTTCCTTGTATTATTTATAATATCTGTAAGAAAACCTTTAACAGGGAAACAGATTCATGCCTTTGCCAACAAATTCCATATCACTAAAAATACCTATAAACCTGTTAATGTTCTTAACTATTTTAATATCCGTAACCGTTTCAATGATGCTTATGGTCGAAACAAAGGCAATCCAGCAATGCCTAGTGTGATCTTCTTTTCAGAATGTTAAAGCAATGTTTTGCATTTTCTCTAATACCTTATAAAATATTGTTTTCGCACTTTTTTTCTGACAACTTATAGAAAATTGTAGGATAATTTTGAGGCTCGAAGGCAAGACTTATTTGGAACAAAATTGCAGGATCATTTTCTGAGACTTTTTTGAAATCATTGTTCTTTCATGTAATTAGAAAAGTAACAGTGGTTTAGCATTTTTTTTAACTAATGTTAATTTGTTACTTCATGTAAATTTTAAGTTTAATTTTTAACTACGGTTACTTTTCGTGTAAGTTTTATAAGTTTAGTTTTTTACAATATTACTGTTCGTGTAAGTTTCAAATCACTGTTCCGATTTATAACCCTTAGTTCCGCAATTTCTGAACCAAAAGTTCTGAAATTTCCGTGCCAATATTTCCGAATTTCCGGTAAATTCCGAATTCCGAAATTCTGAATTCGGAATTGTTTTTCCCAGTTCCGAAAAATTGGATAAGAATTGGAACGGAAAAAATCTATTCCGAAAAAAATTGGAATTTTTCCAAAAAACCCTTTTTCCGATCCGTTCCTTCCGATTTCCACCCCTAGGCGAGTGTGAAGAGATGGGTTTTAAAGTAGGTTTTATCATGTTATATTTTTTTTTTCGGACATAAAAGATAAGGCCCCGTTTGGTTTGTGAAAATAATGGGTATTTTCTATTTTCATTTTCTATATTTTCCAATATGTTAATGGAAACGTGTTTGGCTAAAGAAAATAAAAACGATTTTTCGGAAAATTAAATGAAAACAATGCTATATTAGAGAATGTGAAATCGACGTATTCCATATTTTCTAAAAATATTGAAACTGAAAATGAAAATCATTTTCTGAAAATATATTCTGAAAACGAAAGCAGAAAGTGAAAACGGTTTCACTGTTTTTCAACGTTTAGTTTATCATAAAGCTAAGTCCAATAGTACCTCAATTGTAGCAAAAAGCTACGGTCCTGTTTGGTTCGTTAAAATAATGGATGTTTTTTGTTTTCATTTTTAATATTTTTGAAAATGCTAATAAAAACGTGTTTGGCTACAGAAAATGAAAACAGCTTCTGGAAAATTTAATGAAAACAGTGCTATATTGGAGAACGTGAAATCGACGTTTTCCATAATTTCTATATTTTTTTAAAAGAAAACGAAAATCATTTTCTGAAAATATATTCTGAAAACAAAAACTGGAAAATGTTTTCACAAACCAAACAGAGCTTGTTTGTGATTTGTAACCATATCTAACTAACCCTAATCCCACTTTGCTATATATATTTATTTTTTCTTTTAATCTAAGTATGTTATATATATTATGTACATAATTAGTTTTAAGAAATAAATTATTCAATTATTAATATTATGTATGTAAATATTTTTTATTAGTTAAAAAAAATTCATAAAAAATATTATAACTATTAAAACATTATTAATTAAGAGATTTTAAAAAAGTTAATAATCAAATTAATGAAAAAAATCATATCTTCATAATTTATTAAATAGTATTAATATATTTTCATTTTATTGGATATTGAAAGAAAAACTGAAAAACATGTGTTTGATTATTTTCTTGAGAATTATAATTTAAATATTAATATTATATTTTTTTGTTTCGAGTATTTTTAATAAATATAAAAGTAAAATAATAAATAAATAATGTATGAGAATTTAAAAATTGATTAATTTAAGATTTTTTTAAGATAAAATGAAAATATAGTTTTTTGAAATTGGGAGGTTAAAATTAGGAAGCTATTGGAACAGAGTAGTTTTATAAGGTAAATATTTGATAAAAATAGGTGTTCGACTCCCAATTCTAGCAAACTTATTGGGTAGTTGTTGGATTTAGTCTAACGTTCAACGAGTTTAATCCTAAACCTAAATACGCCCCTACCTCTTTCCAATCTTTTTAAACAAAACTCTACCCTTTTCCTGGCCGCCGTCACTGGTGGCCTTGGTGATGGCGGTCCCCCTTGTATTTTCCTTTTCCCTCCACCGCTCTTTCCTTTTTTTCTTTTTTGTGTTTTTCAGCATTGCGCCTCCTGTAGCTTCATGGATCTGCTTCTTCCAACCTTTTTTCGCTTTACTATGATGGGCTCTCTAGAACCACTACGTGTTTCCTTTTTCAAGCGCTGTTGTTTTCAATCGTTTGGATGGATTAGCCCGTTTGGAGGCCCAAAACGATGGTAGCGCTACTGTCCCTCTTCCGAGAACTCATGATTTAAGGCGCCCTGCTTTTTCAGGTACATGTCCTTGCTTTTTTAGCTTTGATTCATTGTTCTGGAATCTTGGGTTTGAAGATACCGTGGTCGATCTCTCCTTTTTGGCTGTTTTAGGCTTCTTGACTGGTAAACAGGTCTTAGCGTTGTTGTATAGGTGGGTTAGCTGTTCTGTTTTGGGTTATTTTGGATTTTGTTGGCTGCTATGTTTTAGGTTGCACTGGTGGGGCCTATTTTTTGCGATTTGAAATGTTTTGCTACCTCCAGAAGTTGATTTGGGAAGGCAGATCACAAAACTGTTATGGAGTTTCGAAACAGTATCTCTTGAATGCCGATCGGAACTGGTCTCACATCTTTACGTGTATTTGCCAAACTATTTCTGCACAAGTTCTCTGTTTCACCTTGGTAAGCTACTCGCGAGTTGTTGGAACTTTTGACAGTGGGCTCTACTCTAGTTATTTGTAGTGTGGCTTGTGTTGGTTTTGTTTTTTGGGTGTTTCTTGGTTTATGCTTTTTCCCCCACTAGTCGATGGTGGCTCCTCACATTTGGCCAGCTTTATCTTTATAATTGATTCATACAAGATGAGATTTGGGTGTTTGCCGTTCGCACTAAGTTTTCGCTTGAGTGTCCTTTTGTTGTGTTTCATTTACATATCATATGAGATGTTATCCGCGCTTTACTTCTTTGTATCATCTAGAGAGTTACGCCATTCCTCGCCCTTTTCTCTCACCCTTTATTGTGGTGATTTTTTTAAGAGGTTTGGATTAGTTCGCGACTTTGTTCTTGTAGATTTTTCCACCCTCAACTCGGTGGCCACTGCCACCCGGGCATGGTTCTTTAGTTTCGGTTCGATTGTTGGTTTCGGTTTGTTTTGTCTCATTGGAAAGGATCTTGGTAGCTTTCGGGTGGATTTGTTGGTGGAGCAAGGTGCATCAAGGATGTTATGTAATTTGATTTACACCTTCTGTATTGTTTTTACTTTTATTTATATGTATGTTTTTAAATGCCCCAGATTTGGTTTCTCTTTCCGTAGGTATTGGTTTTAATATATATTTCTATTTGAATAGAAAAAAAATTTACTTTATCTTTTCTTTTTTTGTTCAGAAAAATTTTCAACGTTTCCGGTTGAATACTCTTTTTTTTAAATTTTTTAAAAATATTTATAATGTAAAATCGAACAAATATAAAACAAAATCGGATCTAAAAACTAGAAATTTCGATATTTTATATGTAGTTCTAGTTCCGATCAGCTTTTTTCAGAAAAATAGAAATAGAAATTTCAAAACATTAAAAATCTGTTCCAAAATTAGAATTTCCGGATCTGAAAATCGAAAATCATAAATTTCGTATCCGATTTCCACCCTTAAGAAGAGCAAATTCTTTGATGTGTGAGACTATTTCAATTTTTATATTTGAATCCATGTTTTCTTGTTTGCAACTGTATAGAAATACTTTAACATGTTTATTAGTGTATCTATAATACATATTTTCTTTTAGATATCACATCACCGATCAATAATTGAAATCAATTGATGTAAGAGAAGAGACTTTACTGTGATGAGAAAAATATTACAAGGAGAATTGTATTTTATATGGTGTAAATAATAATACACACTACATGTGTATATATAAGGAAGCCAAGAAACTAGGGTGATTAATCTAATGGGCCAGACCTTACAAATAAGAATTAGGTCATATCTGATGTGCAACACCACTAAATCAGCCATAACTCGAAAATTGTTCAATCATGTCTGGATCAGGCCTGAATTTAGCGGCTTGGATTCCTAGAGTGCGGATTTCACTAGGTTGTGCTCTGTATGAGATGGGAAGATCAAGTTTTCCCATACTTGCTATCTGAATAACCTGAAATAAACAAAACTAAAAACAAAAGCATAATCTAGAACTAACTGAAATAAAAGCACTACTAAATGCACAAGGACTAACGATGTAATCCCGACATCGGCGCCAAAAATCTGGGTGGCTGGTATGGTGTGATTAAACAATGATAAATAAAAGTACTTACTATCAACCTAACCAACCACGTTACTAACTGCAAGTATCACAAATCGTATGCAAGTTTTAATGATAAGTTAGATTTCTTCCTCAGAGAGTACGAAAATTAGAGAGAACTTATGCAAATATAAAGTTTAATTTAAAGAAGAAAGAAGAATAATACGCTGAAAAGGAAAGACATTGAAATATTTGATTGGTTTTTAAGACTCTAACAATTAACTAAATTAAATAAAGACGAGAAATTAAATAGAAGAGAAAGAAGTAGTATGAGAGTTTAGCTCGAGATATAGCAAGTAATCTCCACTAGCCTTGTGTTATAACCTATTTATCTAAGGGAAAATTGTGTGATATTCAATAGTAAGGAAACTGTATTCCTCCTAAGCCCCTTTCAGGTGGACTTAGGTGGTGACCTAACAATTACCAGGGGACCCTGCGCAATAATCATTGGTTAATCAGTAACTAGTTACGCAAGCCCTTCCAGATCACTACCGCACACTAGACGTTTATGTGGTGTTTCAATAATTAGACACCACTTTCAGGTGACAATCTAACTACTATGGTAATCCTATACGTAGGCCTCCGCAAGAACTATAGACAATAAGTTAAAGCACATAAAAACAGAGATAGCAACACAGATTTCAGTAAAATGTAAAGGACATCCCAAATTAAAATAGATATTAATCAAATATAGGGTTCATACCATTATGCTAATCTCAGTCTAAATAGAATGATTTCATACTGTAGAAAGAAATAAAATAAGTTATAAAGTTGAGGGTTGGAAACACATGATTAGTTTTCCAACTCCTTCTAGTCTTCTCTTCACTTGATGTAGGTTTCATCTTGGTCTTTAGATGATTAAGGACGGACCAATGATAATTTCCATAAGGTAGAAATATGTGTGTGTGTGTATATAGACCCTTGGTCGAAATTAGGAGTAATCCCCAAGTTAAGGAGTCCTGGTCTTACCAAAATTCGTATTCCTAACTTGTAGGAGAGGATAAACCTTAGCAGATATTTATTTGGTCATATCTTCTTTGTTACTTATTGGAATTTAATGTTCTTTATATGGAAACGAACGCGTTTGAAAGATCTATCTGCTCATAAAAAAGACCCTCCTATTTCTAGACCGATTTTATGCAGCAAGTTAATAAGTGGATGTATGTGCAGTTTTGGCAACTTCTTTTCTTTCCAAATATATCCAAACTTATTCCGTTTTACTTTGACAAAGGATTTCCTTTACTTTTCCACTTCAAATAAGTTTCAATATGTGTAATATCTTCCATATACCTAAGTGCTACACAAATAACACACAAATTACGCGCAAAAGCTCACAAAATATCAAAACACCTAAAACTAGCCAAGAATGTGTAAAGTATGAATAAATAGGGGAAATCCCGAAGTTAAATACTAAATAACCCTAAAATGATGTCTCAAGTATAGATTAATATATCACAAATAGAGAGACATCCTCTCAAAAATAGTCAAAAAACAATTCTCTAAACCAACCTCTTTCTAACCAAAACATTTACCCAACCCAACTCGAAACATAACAAACAACACTTCACAATCTATCAACCCATACCCTCGAGTCTTAGACCTAACCCACTTAGCCCAAATCATCCTTGTTCATCCCCAATTACAAAATCGAGCAACCCTAATCTTTCTTCTCCACCTTCACACCACGTCTCTTCAGAAACCCTAACTTTGTTGATTTCATCACCCCAAAAAAACCAGATTGAAAACCATCTCACAACTTATTAAGAAGACTCAAACCCAGACTCTAACCATCTTCATATTGAACAAACGCTTCTCTTAATAGACTTTATTTGATGTTGATGGTTTCTCATACCTCCTCTCTAGAGTCCCGATTACATCTTTTGTGGTCTTTTCGCTTTTAATGTTGAAAGAAACTAGTGGCATTAGAGATAATCGTAGTGTCCCTAATTCATTTCTATCCAGGATATTCCAGTCTGAGTCTCTAATTGTTGTGTTTTTTCTTTCTGCCAAGAGATAGAAAAAGATCCTTTTGATACAAATATTTTTCTATTTGCATTTGTCAGAAACCAAGATTTAGACCATTAATTTCTCAATCTTGACCTTCCTTTTATCTGCCAATACTCCCATTTGAACCGAAGCTCTAATACCAGTTGTTGAGGGAGAATAAACGTAGATCGAATAAAAAATAGAGAAATAACAAGAGAAAATAAAGGATATCCAAGATTTATGTGGTTCAAAAAATTGTCTACGTCTATGGAGGTTCACACCGTTTTACTATAATATAGAAAACCTTGAACAAAATTAACAACCATCTTCTTCGTTCGACCAGATCCACTCTTATTTTCTCTCACAAGTTTATCCCTCACACTAACTTTATTGGTCTCACACATCTATACATTTAATATACACATGCTACATATATATATATAGGAGAGAAAATTTGGAGTCAAATATAACTTGGCGTCTAAGACAACTTGGAGCCTAAGTAAAGCTAAACTAGGTAACATAGTTTCTTGAAGCCAAAATTACTCGGTCCCTACTCGATAAGTCTCCATAAATATAACAACTGCCTCAAACCAAAATCATCTGGTTGGTCGCATACAAAATTGCTAAGGTAAAATATAATAAGAATCAGTGCATGATCTGTATAAGCTCGGAAGGATTGGAAAACCATAGCATGCAGAATAAACACCCACAACTTAAAAGTTACCATATGCTATGAAGAATCTCTTCAGAATCAATGACTCATGTTCCAAATGTCGCACCAAGTGAAGAAGGACTCTCGAACCCCAAATCAATCAAAATACACATATGCCTCTATTCCTCAAATTCAATCATACGACAAGTAATACCTAGAGTACCAACCCTTTTATCCTTTACTTTCCGTCTAGGTTAAAGTCACCCTTCACCAACCATGGAACGTTTAAATTATAAGACACATGAGTGAGAGTATCCCACACCTCACACTTTTCTGGGTAAGGACGAGCATAAACCATTGAAAAGACTTAAGACTCCTAATCCCAAACAAAAAACCAGCAGTCCAATACTAGCACTAGTTTTGGTGTAATGAAAGATCTCATTTACTTTCAATTTTATGCCCAGCTTGGGTCAACCCATTTAACAATTAAAGTTTTAGATGAGACAATTAATCCATCATTCAACTATTTTACCAAGCTAGCATACACTCCCAAGCAAGTTGCATCAATTTGGTATTTGTTCCCCTTGTTGTGTAACTAATCCCATAGTAATAAAGTAGATGCTTATTTTGGCTGGACCATAAATGCCAAATGATGTCTTCAATTATACTCGACCACTCTACACCATCAACTAGTTATTTTCATGCAAATTTTGTGTCCAGCATTCCCTGCACACACCATTTGGACTATTGTAGTAGACCCAAAAGGGATTTCTCCTTCTCCAACTATAACTTCACCATTACATGTCACATCAAACAATCTATTAGACCCTTCAATAGTAGCAACTCCCCTATTTATTACTCCATAGTCGTATTTCTTGATCACCCGATCTAATCCAATATGTATGAGTAAAATCAAAGAATGTTCATATGCTTTAACACACCAAAATAATTCCATTAAAGTTTTTTCTCAAGACGCGTTAAAGAAGAGTTGTATGGTCTCTAAAATACAATCTTAATAATATGTGATCTCTCTAGCAGACACCACTCCCTCCTTAAGGTATCACCAAAAGTATTTTCATTACACTCCAAAAGTTGACCTTGTAAAGTACTATATTCATACCTAACTTTTGAGTATGAACACCCCCATTTATCATGAACAAACTTTTGGGTATGCAAACATCGTGTTACCTCGAACCAAAATTGTATGGGTGGTTGACACAACTGCTAAGGTAAAATCTATATAAGAATCGATGCATGATCAGTATAAGCTCGTATGAATTGCCAAACCCTAGCATGCAAAAAAAGCACGTGCAACTCAAAGCTACCATATGCAAAGTATAATATCTTCATGATTTGATGACTTGTGTTTTAAATGTCTCACAAAGTGAACAAGGAACCTCGAACCCAAAATCAAACAAACTACACCCATGCCTCTATTCCTTAAAATCAACCATACAATAAGTAATACCTAGAGTCACCCTTTTTATCCCATCTTTCCATCTCGATTAAAGTCATTGTAAGGTCCTAGAGGTGGGGGTGGGTGAATAGAACTCTTATAAAATTAATTCCTAATTTATAAAATAGAGACTCCTAAATAAATGTTAATCAAACCTATAGGCCAAAACCTTAATCAAGGGTACTAAAGGTATCTAAAGAGTTTATTAAGTGTGGAAGTTAAGGGCTAGGAGTGATAAGGGTGAGAAACTATATATGGATACTAAGCTAAAACAATATAAGATAAAGGTAGAGGGATGATGAGGTTAAGGTTAAGGTATTCAAGACAAACAAAAACTATACAAGAAGAGAAGTAACAGGGAGACCAATATGCACAATAAGTTAGAATAACTTAATCAGATTTCTAGGGTTAAGGATTAAAGCATCTAAGGGGATAAAGATATGCTAAAGAAATCTAACTTAAGCTAATAGAGATAAGAAATTAGGTATATACAATACAATATATAAGTAAAAGATAAAGGAAAGAGAACGTTAGACATTTAGAGTGGTTCGGCGTCCCTACATCCACTACCTAGGGTCATCCCCATATGATTCAAGCTTCTCCACTAAGCTCCTCGATATATCTTAAGGGTGAGATAAAAAATATTACAATGAGGTTTTTCTAGGATAAACCATAACCTAAAAACTCCTGAGACATTTTTCGGTTGAGTCACAACCCGATGAGACTTTTAGCGATTACGTCACAACTAGATAGATTTTTACAAGGTTAAATTCTAAACTATGAAACTCTATCTAGTCTAATGCATATAAAGAGTAATACCCTAAATGGTTTGATGTATACAATTAAAAGCAATCTGAATATGCTCCTTGATGATCTAATCTAACAAGACTGGATGTGAACGTCTTAAAGAGTTGAATGTGAAAGTGAAGCTTTGAGCTTGATTTTCTTTATTGAGTAGATATGACATACCAACTTGAATTGAATGAAATCTTTGATGAAATATATATAGCTCATATGTGCACCAAGCTTGATTAGGTGTTATAAAAGTGACAATCAAGCTTCAGAATTCTTTCTTTAAGTGTAGGATTGCATCATATTGAATTTAGACTTCAAGAGGTAAGAAAAGTGACACAAGAAAGCCTTATATATAGCCGATCAAGTCCAACGACTCTCACATTATCTCTGAAAAACTATATACCATATTGAGGTAAAACGAGTAACATTTTTATACCCAATGACTATGTTCTAGGTGGCGTCCTTTGTTCGATGGTTAGAAGTCATATGCTCTTGAGATGACGTCGTTGAAATAAGAAATGTTATACTATTTTTTTGCCTAAAAATGGGTATCTGTTTTGGGTAGGGATGTTAGCTAAGATAGTTTCAAGGTTTCCGAATATCTTTGACTATTTCTTGGTCTAATGAAAAATGTTTATCAATTTCTGGCACAAAAAGTCACACCAATTCAATTAGTGTTCTATTTTGGGTAATGATGTTTTTGGATTAAAGAGGGGTTCAACATATATGCCTATAGATAGCTTAAATCAAAACACTTTCTTCATAAGAGTTGTACAATAGGAGATCATACAATGAATGCTACTATACATCACAAGCAACAAATTATCACACACAAAGATATATCATTAAGGGCTTGAAGGAAAACTCAAGTGAAAGATAAAATAATAATATCATATATTGATCTTAAAGAAAGAAAGATAAACCATGGTGAGTAGAAAGATGGATTGACTATTAACTTAAGCACCTAGAAAATATAATATAAAGCATGTGATATGTATGTGGTGAGCTACAAAGATTATTCATGAAGACAAATCACAAGCAATTACATAAAAATAGACAATTTCGCATAAGATAAGAAGTGAAAATATACAACTCATAGAAAAGGATTTATCAAAACAATTACATAAAAAGATGAGTTCACATGAGATAAGAAGTGCACGTATACGGTTTTATCACAGGTATTTTGTATGACGATATGTCATTATAAAAGATACCATATTCATTTAGTGAGATAAGGTTTAAGCACTTAATTAACAAGGAATTTGTCACATAAAAATAACTTATAAGAAGGACTATATGCTAAAATTCACCCTCTACCAACCATCGAATGTTTAGATCACGAGACACATAAGCGAAAGTCTCCCCAATTCTTCATGCTTTTTTGGAACATGTACTATCGTTCAATTTAATTCACTAACATTCTTTCTTTGTAAGAACTTCAAAACCTTATTCACTTTATCCCCTAATCAACCAAGATTCCACTATCATTCCCAGCCACACCCTATGTACATGCATCATGTTCCTCAAACAAAATTAAGATTAACCATCCTAGGCAATTAAAACAGAAAAAAAGTAAAATAAATAAATTAGAAGGGGTAATGTTAAATATTACCCCAAATCACACAATTTTTTATCATCTTTTATGCCGACCAATCATAAAATCAAAAAAAATGATAAGGTAAGATTTTCATCTAATATTGGATGATATAATAATTACATCATATTCATTTATTATATTCATTTATTATATTAATAAGGCATGTATCATGAGATTAGGTAAGTAGTTATTATAATTGATTAATAGAGTTTACTAATAACTGTTGAAAAATGGATGGAAGATTTTTTATTATAATAAATTAAAAAATTTATATAATGGAATCAAAAGGAATTATTTGAACCCGATTAGATTTCATCCTAACGTAATAGTATACCAACAAAGGAAAGTATTTCGATTTACTAGTTGGGATTAGCTCACCTAAAGTCCAGAGTGACTTTTTTATGTAACAAAATAAAGTATTTCGATTTCATAGAAGTTACATATCCTAATAACTTGATTTTTTTTTAAATTTTGGTAGTTAAACTTCATTTGTCATACCTATCCAATGAGTTTTTATATTTCTAACATTTTAAAAATAAATAAATGCAGGATAAACTTGTTTCCAAAAATAATTGCAAAGGTAACCTATAGGCGCCGAGGAGCGCTCACAAACTTAATCAGCCCATTAAGTTGATTGGTCCATTAATAAACTTAATTGTGAAGCGCTTCTGCAAGGAGTGCCTTTATTAAAAAAAAAATGTTGGCCAACTATCTTTGTTGGCTTATACTTAATTCGATTAAAACTTTGTCATATAATTGAAGTACGATCTCTTACCTTTTTTTATTTTTTTCCTGGTAAAATTAACTTGCTTAACTCTAAATGCTCCTTATGCTGATTTATTTACATAATAAATGTATTTTAAGCTACATAATAAGCAAAATTAATGAAAAAAATGCTGAAGTTTAATATAATTGCTCGTGTTATGAATGGTCTTCCACTAGTAGAAGAACTTGAGGATTGTCGAGACATAAATGATGATTTGTATAAGCAACAAGTCAAAGCTTTATTTTTATTTTTTGTTCAATCTCAAAGCCTTATTCACAAACCTTTCAAAGGGTCAAAATGAGCCTGCAAGAATGTCAAGAATGTTATTTAACAATGTGTGATTGTACTTATCATAAGAATCTTGCTTTCCAGTATTTAGAAAATTTAAGAAATGAATTTGCGTGTGGATTTGGTGCACAATACGGAACTAGTATTAAACCTTAAGAAAAAGTTTTTCGGAAAGATTAGCAAAAGTTTTAGTTGAATTCAGTAAAGGCAAATGAAGATCGTTGGCCTAACAATTTAAAAAAAGTAAAAATAAAGGCCTTTTTAGAGGAGCGTCTCACAATAAACTTTATTAATGAGCGTTACTTTTGAAAATATTTTTCCAAATAAATTTGTATACAATTTTTTTTTTAAATGTTATAAATAAAAACAATCCATATCCAATAAACTAAAATCTAAAATAAATGATTCGCTATTCGCTCGGATTTGGGGTCCTTATATCCATTTTAAAAATAATAAAAGGACTACTGATTTGAGATATATAAGCTTACTCTTATACAAATATTTGACAAAACAAAAGAATATTATGATATGTAATTTTTTAAAATAGGAAACTTTTTTTAGGGTTTTTGGAAACAATTTAGGAAAAAAAGTACAATAAATTAATTTTTAGGGTTTTAAGATTTCTTTGCAAAAATAAAAAAAAATATTTGTTTAAAATCTCTTATAAGGAAAGTTTTCAATGATACTTTAATGTTTAGACAAGTTTCCTAAAAAGGAATGTTTTCTAAAAAGTAAAGTTTCCTAAAATGGAAACTTTCCTTATTTGGAGACTCTTCATTTTAGGAAAGTTTCTATTTTTATAAACGTTACTTTTTAGAAAAATATCATTTTAGGAAACTTTCCTAAAAAGTAAAGTTTATTTCCTAAAATGGAAAGTTTACTATTTTATGGACTAACTTGTTGTTTTTTATACAGATTTCATCCATATTTGATTAATGTTATATTTATTTTATTTTATTTTATATCTATGATTTGTAATAATTAATTTATTTTATTCGATTGGTTTGTAATAATTTATTTATTTTATTCGATTGATTTGTAATATCTTAAAGACTGTGTAAAATGTTGATATATGTGTTTGATATATTGTTATTTACTTTATCCACATGTGCCGGCCATTTGCTTTCCAAAAAATATTGATATATGTGTTTGATATATTGCTATTTACTTTTATTTTACATTTATTAAAACTGTGTAAAATGTTGGTTGTTCCAGTTCAGTCAGACTAAAGAGTGGCTTGGCTAAAAATGGCTTATAATAAAAAAGAGGATCTGGTCTGTCCAGGATTAGTTTTCTTATCAAACATGTTTCTGTTTGGTGACTTTTTTATAGCCTAACCAAACTGAAAAATTTTCAGTTCCATTCAGCCATGTCATGTGTTGTTTTTCACCTCTTCGACTCTTGCTCCGCCAATTTATGTATTATCTCTTAAGATAAACCATATATATTACTGTTAAAAAGATAAGCAAAAACCTGACATTATACGGTCTAGCTAAGAGAACACCCTATAATATTAATTTATAACTAAAAAGAAGTTATCTAACCCGAGAGTTGATATCGACACAAAGTAAATATTTTAACTCCATACCAATACGTATTTAAAGTATTAATAAAATGGCGGTTCGCATCCCAACCTTCCATAGTATTATTAATAGGCTTAACATTTTGCTTAAATAGTACTTTATATATATATATATATGTGTGTGTGTGTGTATATTTATATTTATATGCAGAGCGTTTTGCCTAAAAGTTTCTATATATTTTATGATATTGAAAGTTCTTGATAGTAGACTTGAGTTATCATAGTATGATGCATATTCTTCTTATCATGCTTGTCAGCTTAGTGCGTCTACTTCTAGGTGTCATCTTCAATATTTGTAGAAAGTAATGATTATGTTATGTCTTATATGCTGACTATAATGATTGGAAACTTTGTAAACTGATTTGCTCTACTGAGTTAAGCATATAAACATTATGGACTATTACTATTAGAGATGGAATGTTAACCGTGGATGAATTATCTTCCAAAGAAGTTAGATAGATCTTTCTTCATTTAAATATAATCCTTCTAAAATCGTGGGATGTAAAGTTAGTAAATTTCTTCATTATAAGTAACAATTAGATTTATTAATGAAGAAGGATTGATGTTGACCGGCATATAATTTTATTCATATAGATGATGTAAATATTTGATCCTTTTGATCGAATTGGGGTGAATTAAATGATTCTTTTGAATAGATTATGGGATTTTTAAAATGTAGAAAAGTCTGGAAGGAGTAAAATATAATCATATGTATATTGGGATATTTATATTTAGAATCTTACATAAAATGTCTATTCTTTTTTTTGAAGTGGCCAAAAAATTGTAGATTTCATAAATAAAAACATATTATCTCTTTACATCACTGGACTTTTTGTTTAACACATTAGCACCCTAAATGGAAAAAAAAGACCTATAATATTTATTTATTCATGATATATAGATAAATGATACTATTCTTCAATAGTTTCAACTAGTTCTTCCCAATCACGAGGCATAAGGATCCTATCATCACTTCTATTGAAAAAAGTCTAGAAAGACCAATTCTCATGAATGAGCTTCGATTATATAGTAACTTGATATAAGTGGTTATGACAATTAATTAATATTCTAATATGCCAATATCCCTGACACTTTCCTTTTAAAGTAAAATTTAGATGAAAATGTTGAGCATACCACAAACTCTATTTGTTTGGAAGTTCTAAGGGACACCAACAATGATGGGTATTTATAGGTCATACATTATCATATTTATTGTCACAATTAACAAGATAAAACACAAATTGTTTAACTCTAAAACCGCTAGATCTGCATGTAAAGTCTGTTGAATAGCTTTCAAGATAAGGTAGATGAACTAAAGTCACATGGACAATACGATAGTATGCCGAGACTATTGTTTAACGAAGAACATTTAATAAAAAAATTTAGACCTAAATGTAAAGTATTTTACTTCACCCAATTCACAATATTTAGCGAGTAGTTAATATTCCATAAGGAAATGTGTCATACTCTTTAATCACCGAAGCAACTCAATTACACATATAAAAGTAAGTTTAAAATGTGGCCAGTACTTAAAAAAATATTTACGAAGCTTCTTGATGTATATATAGTCGTATTGCATTGTAAGCCTCACAAAGACTTCCATACGTAGTTTTCTAATAACTTCATCCTCAAGAAATCTTAAGCTAACACATGGTTGTCCAACAACTTGCAGTTTAGTTGCCTATATCATAGTTTCTTATTAGAAACATGACTTGGAGTAGTTTAAGTAGATAGTTGTATAGTAATCATGAATTTCCAAAGTTGGTTTGAAACACTGTTAAGACCTTCTTTGATATAATATAGCACTTCGATGTAATTGAAAAAACATTTATGAGATTTTATATATAAAATATCCATAGTTGTAATATTAGTTAATTATAGTACGTGGCAATGATCGGGTTATTTTGAGATCTAATCTTACCTGAGTCAAAAGTCTCTCAGATGTATTTTAGAAAAATGTATACACACACATCATCACAAATTCCACGACCAATCCGGTAAAATAGCTACAACTCTTCTTTTCTTTCTATCACCAGTTTGGAATTAAGATTTTTGTTTTAGTTATTTATTGGAGGAATTGTGAATTGTTTGAGTCTACCATTATGTATTTTGCAAGCAATCTTTAAGTAGGTGAGTAATTGAGTTTTGGGTCATTCGAGATGACATGAAGGTTAGAGAAGTTAAGAAGAACATGAAGAGAAAAGAGAGTTTGGTGTTGAGGAAGGATTTTCGAGGAGGATTAGATTTGATGGGTCATGAGGAGATGATTAATAAGGGAAATACGAATTCGAGTTGATGAAACGCATTTTACAAGAAGATGAATTCCACGATGTATGATCTATACATTGTGATTTAGAAGATTCCACAACCTCGAATTTATGGTTGTGAAAATGTTACGTATCGATGCATTTTGATGTCTAATTTTGTTTTTTTAAATTTAAGATGTCATAAATAGTATAATTTTAATTAATTAAAAGAAAGAAAAGAAAAAAAATAAATAAATAAAAAAACTAGCGACGAGTTCTTCAACTTAGCGACGAGATTTAAGCGAAGAACTCGTCGCTAATTATTTGCGACGAGTTCTTAGTAATAACTCGTCGCTAACTACTAGCGATGACATTCAAGCTAATTAGAGACGACAATCCTCGTTTTCTAACTATTCCTAAATATTCGACTAGTCAATATGGGCAGTTAGTATTCGCACCCATTCGTATTCGTGACGACACGTAAAGTTAGTGACGACACGCATCGTCGCTAAGTATATACACGCAAAGGTCGCGCGTACGTTACGTGACGCGTGGCAAACTTAACGACGGTATTTAATAAATTAGCGATGATAATTTTCGTCGATAACTAAAAAAATCTATAAAACCCTACGCGAACTCATTCACTCATTTATTTCATCTCCAAAAAATTTCTAATCCGCCCCAAATCACCCCCTCCATTTACGAGCATAATCCAAGGTTTTTAAAAGCTCAATTCATTGCTACCAAGGTAAAATCCAACCTCTCCATTTTTTTTTCATTTTATTATTACTTTATATATTCTAATCTTCAATTTTCTTTGATGTTTATGACAATTATGGCTTGATCAACGTATATTGATCAATTCCAACGTAAAAAGGTGCAATTTTCATTCCTTTTCATTCATTTTCTGTAATTAATATTTTTTTCCATTTTTGATTGAATTTTTTTGTGATTGTATTTAATTTTTGAGCAATTCCGAGTACTATATGTAATTTCCTGGATGATTTGGTAGTTTTATTGTATGTATAACATGATTAATAAGTGATTTGTGTTTTTTAGGTATAGATTTGTTTTTTTCTATTTTTCGATTGAAAAAAATGTGATTAAATATGATTTTTGAGCAATTCTGAGTTCTATATGTTATTTTCTGGATGATTTGGTAGGTTTATTGTATGTATAACATGATTAAGGTTCTGTTTGGAAGTGCTTATTTTAGAGTAAAAAAGCGCTTTTAAAATAAAATTTAAAATTTAAAAAAGTTATTAAAATTAATTTTGAAATCTAAAATTGTTTTAAGTGCTTTTTTTAAGAAGCAACTAATAGGTGCTTTTCATAAAAGTGCTTTTCAAAGTAAATAAACTTTTAAAATGCTAAAAGCACTTTTAAGTGCTTCTCTAAAAAAGCACTTCTAAACGGCACTAATAAAACCATGTGAGCTAGCTCATGGCCCTATCTCTCAACTAAGAGGTACAGGTTCGAACCCCGAATGTGGAAGAATGTTAAAGAAGTTTGTTGGCTATGCTAGTAATTGACAGCTAAATGTTGAGCTTCATATATAGTTTGATTTGTCGATCGAAAAAAAACATGATAAATAAGTGATTTTTGATTCTTAGTTAAAGAAATTAATTTTTTATGATTTTTTAATATGGAAAATAATGTTTTTACAAATTTTGATTAAAAAAATGAGTTTAAATATGGTTTTTATATAAATTCGATTTTTTTTATATATTTTTGGATATTTTAAAATAAAAATTAAATTCATAAATTGATTATAATTATGAAATGTAATTTTTTAAAATATGAAACTTTTTTTAGTGTTTTTGGAAACAATTTAGGAAAAAAGTACAATAGATTAATTTTTAGGGTTTTAAGAATTCTTTGCGAAAATAAAAAAATTTGTTTAAAATCTCTTATAAGGAAAGTTTCCAATGAAACTTTAATGTTTAGACAATTTTCCTAAAAAGGAATGTTTTCTAAAAGGTAAAGTTTCCTAAAGTGGAAACTTTCCTTATTTGGATACTAAGTTTCTATTTTTAAAAACGTTACTTTTTAGAAAAATTTCATTTTAGGAAACTTTCCTAAAGTAAAGTTTATTTCCTAAAATGGAAAGTTTACTATTTTATGGACTAACTTGTTGTTTTTATACAGATTCCATCCAGATTGGATTAATATTATATTTATTTTATTTTATTTTATATCTATGATTTGTAATAATTAATTTAATTTATTTGATTGGTTTGTAATCATTTATTTACTTTATTCCATTGATTTGTAATATTTTATTTAATTAATTCGATTGGTTTGTAATATTTTATTTAAATTTTAGATGGCTGATGTAATGACACAAGGACATGATGGTGGTGGAAGCGGCCAGGATCCTAATAGGAATCCAGATCCCACTTTATCCACCTATGCCGCCATTCCGGTAATTAAAATATTTAAAATATAATAATTTATCAATTTAAAATTAATTCAACTTATTTTAAACCCTGGGAACATGAAAAAGAAAGTCCTGAGGAACAAATGCTTTAAAGACTGTGTAAAATGTTGATATATGTGTTTGATATATTGTTATTTACTTTATCCACCTGTGCCGGCCATTTACTTTCCAAAAAATATTGATATATGTGTTTGATATATTGTCATTTACTTTTATTTTACATTTATTAAAACTGTGTAAAATGTTGGTTGTTCCAATATAGTCAGACTAAAGAGTGGCTTGGCTAAAAATGGATTATAATAAAAAAGAGGATCTGGTCTGTCCACTATTAGTTTTATTATCAAACATGTTTCTGTTTGGTGATTTTTTATAGCCTAACAAAACTGAAAATTTTCGGTTCCATTCAGCCATGTCATGTGTTGTTTTTCACCTCTTCGACTCTTGCTCCGCCAATCTATGTATTATCTTTTAAGATAAACCATATATATTACTGTTAAAAAGACAAGCAAAAACCTGACATAATAGGGTCTAGCTAAGAGAACACCATATAATATTCATTTATAACTAAAAAGAAGTTATCTAACCCGAGAGTTGATATCGACACAAATTAAATATTTTAACTCCATAACAGGAGCAATCATTCAGTACGTATTTTAAGTATTATTAAAATGGCGGTTCGCATCCCAACCTTCCATAGTATTATTAATAGGCTTAGCATTTTGCTTAAATAGTACTTTATATATATATATATATATATATGTATGTATATATATTTATATGCTGAGCGTTTTGCCTAAAAGTTTCTATATATTTTATATTGAAAGTTCTTGATATTAGACTTGAGTTTCATAGTATGATGCATATTCTTCTTATCAAGCTTGTCAGCTTAGTGCGTCTACTTCTCTCTTCGTATACAGGCAGGGCACCATTGATGAAGATACACCTAAGCCGTGCTTGGCATAAGGGTTCTCTTCATGCAAGTGATATGATTTTGATAAAAATGACTTATAAGGAGTGAAGGCTAAGTTATAGAGTTGTGGAGACTTAAAGTAGTGGCTTTAAATTGATTAGATCAATGACAAAGTATATGGAAAGCAAGTTCAACAAGAGTATACTGAATAAGGTAAAAGTCAATTAATTCCAAGCTTAAATCGTTTTGGAACTTACTTTATGAAGTCTATGGAAAAGTGAAATTAAATTTGTATGTGGTTGAAATTATATATCAAGGTAATACGAAAATTCATAAAATTATGATAAACCAACTATTAGATGATACGCAAGGGTACATTACTAAATTATCAACATATTTGGAATATGTTGGTGACCAATGTGAGTTTATATAGATAAACATGCGACTAAATTACAATGACATTGATAATATACGGTAAAGTGAAGATACTTGAGATGATACGTGCACATTTGTTATACAGTGTAAAGGTAGACATGAAAGGTTTAAGATGAGTAAAGACACTCATGAAAGAGGTGGTCCTCGACAAGAATGAGTGACATACGAAACCCCTTAGCTCACACCTCCTAGTAGTTCTACTTAAATTTGTAAAATCTAACTTGGCAAGAAGTGGGTTTTGATTGGTTGGACTTCTTTTTTTATTGAATCTGAGACTGAAGCCAAGGAAGAGCAGATACATGTAGTCCGAGAGCTACAACACAAATTTACCATTTTTTTGGAATAGTCTAGTATATTGTGTATGATATACTTTTATCACAACTAAGCAATCACTTGAACAAACTAATCAATATGATCAAATTACCCCTTCCCAGATTACCCATCCGTGTTGGGTTCAACATGTGCAATGTTGAAAAAAATTCTAATTAAACATAGACGTTATAATAAGATTACTCGTGTGCCGTGCTAGTAGTTGGCCAAGTTAAATATCAATAGCAAAATAATTCACAAAATAACATTAAAGACATAAATTTTAACTAACATAAACAAAATAACAAGAAATATACAATGTGATTCTCGTATTCAGCTTAGAGGCCTAGATTCTATAAACTGCTATCTTCTTGACGATCAACTCCACTTCCTAGATCTTCTTCTTTCTTATTTCATTCACTTCAGTTTGAGGACTGGTCGTCCTCAGAAGATGAAGCCCAACCAGCCACAACTCTAAACGATCCTACCCAACATTGCTGTTAGTACTGTTGGGTCCACACCAATTACGGAGTAGAGAAACCTTGGCGGCCAGCCTTATATAATTGAGGATCGATTTCTTCTCTACTCTAAATCACAAATGTTGTGAATCTCTGATAGCATTTGGTATGGTGGGTTGCTCGGAGGGGAGGTTTTGATGGTGGCTCGGATGTCGTTGATGGCTTGTTTATCCATTTATGAAATACGATATCTATTTATCCAGAACTCGAAACACTCCATGGTGTCTTTTTTCCAAAATACTACAAAATTCTGCAAATAATAGGATGTGAATTTAATCTAATAACTCTTGGTTTCTGATTCCCAGAATCTAAAACAAGATAAAAGTCGTTTAGTGATGTTCCTATATGAATTGTCATTTATTACCAGCTCTGTAGGTAGAATAATCTGATGTACTACACCTATGGAATTACATAATTCCTTTATACTATACACATTTCATAGGTCTAAAGGTAAGCCGTAGATTTGAATCCATAGAGTAGTGTGTCTAACCTTGTGATCAGTACCAGAAATTGAAGGATCATTAATAACTAGATGTTCGCCAATTAATTTCTATGGTCTTTGACCCCAAACCTTTATTTTATATTCTTTGTTGTCGAAGATTAGCTTAAACTCGTTGAGTCTGATTTTGTATACTTTTAACTCACCTTGTGATTTCCAGTGCTAATTAATATGAGTACTCACAAAGCTAATATTGAGTACATTTCTGTTCATAAGCTTAGTAATAAGATGATGAACTTTTTGAACTTTGTAGGCGGTGTTTTCATTTGAGCTAAGTAACAAGCTTCTTGCTTTTTATTAGGGTGTTTTGTGGAGAAAAACTCCATACTTGAAGGATCAAAACAAAGCAAGAAATTGATGAAAAGGGAACTCGAGATGAAGCCTAAAGTGAAGTAGATGGTGAATAAAAAGGTTTGGAAAGCTTACAAAAGAAGATAATCGTGAGGTTTTTGTTTAATGATAAAATAGAAAACTGGAGAGAGATGAGAGCACCCATTTCCATCCAGATAGTTTATATAGTTCAGAGTTGAAATTGATCAGAAACCTTTAAACTCAAAAATTCAAATTTAAACTCAAAAATACTAATTTAAACTCAAAAATCCTAATTTGAACACTTTTTGTGTCTCAATTATTACTTGATATGTTTTAAGTTTAACTCAAGTATAAGAGTAGTATTATACAAATATCATTGAAAATTAATCAAAGCAAATGTTACTGAAGTCAAATAGGCATATTTTATGTAATAAAAGAAAAAAGAAAAACAAGTCTAGAAAAAAAACATATAGTCGTTCATAACCCATAGATGATCCTCCATTTCATCATTTATCTGGAAATACTTGTTGTAAAACACTGGTTAAAAAATCAGAATGGTCTTTAGTGTGACCTTCCTTCCAAACCATGTAATCTTCTTTAAAATAATTTGCTTCTCTCCATTGTTTTAATAGGTGAATCTCAAAAGGGCCTTGCATTTCCCTCTGAAGATCAAGGTAGTGCCACCTTGAATTAACTAGATCCTCCTCTAATATTTCTTCCGCAATTACCCTTCGTATCTCCATTAACAATCTTTTCTGTTCACTCTCACTTTGCAGAATCTTCTTTCTTTCCATTAGCTCGAATAAAGCATCTAAACAAGATCAAGTAAACAATTAATCACTCTTCATATCTACAAAGTCCCTCATCTTTGTTATGAAATTTTTGAGTTCATCATATCTACACTTGATAAAGTTGCAGAGCAAAGAAAAGACTAACTTAGTAATAGGGTGAAGATAAAGGACGCTTATGACTAACTTAGCCACCCCTATCCTAGTTAATGCTCCATCACATATATAAGAACATTAATGCAAGTTATAATTTCATCATCGATTAAATTTGAAATGAATAATTGTACACCAAAGTAAAGCCACATAAATCCAAGGTACCAAAGTATACGAGATTTAATATAATACTTATTTCTCTTACCTGAGTTAATGGAGTTTATTCTTTCTTGAAATAGAATGGTCAACGATCCTTTTCCTATAAAAGAATATTTTGTTATAAATGCAAACTAAAATTACATAAATTTAAATTAATCAGAGAGTTTTAATAAATAACAAAACTTCACCAATTCGAAATTTTACACAATATAAAACAACTTATTCACATAATTAACAATTAATTTTAATTTCACAATATTTAGTGTTAATACATTTCTTCAACTCCTATCACATTACAAATCAAAATAACAGAAAAATAAATTAGCTTTGAAATATAATTACAATGAGCAATTTTTGATTTGAAATTACAAATACCAAGGAATTTAATAGAAACAATAATACCTTTTTTTAGTGGCAGCAACCCTAGGCAACACTGTGATTCCTGTTTGTATCTTTCTTTCCTTTTACCTTCCTCTCTATTTTTTTCCATGGAAGAATTGTTGACTGTTGCAATATTTGAAAATATTGATTTTTTTTACTGATTTAATGATTTTATAAGAATTTAGAAATGGATGAAATTAAATCAATTTCAAAGAGTACGGTAAGAGAAAGGGAGGTGGAAGAGAGAGGGAGGCGGAGGCTTGTTTACCATTTTCTAGGGCATTTGTTATTATAAAGGTAAAACTCTTTATTAGTGGGCTTTTTTGTCTAATTTGTGGATCTAAAGTGGTAGCGAGCTTAATTTTTATGGATTAAAAATAATAGAAATGTAATTGAGTTTACGGGCTTACTTAAAAAAATACAGTAGAAGTTACTGGATATTCATAATGGGTTTACTAAATTATTGAACAATGTTGAGAATTGAGTTATCGGTATTACTATTTAGAAGATGCTACATGTATTAGATAAAATGTGTAAGTTCTTTTCTTATAAATAGTTAGTCATTCTAGATAAAATATATTAAAGCAAATTTTGGTTTTTAAGGATTTCATCACATGTATGTTATGATATAAATATAAAATACATATTAATTTTCTAAATTAAATAAGTAAATGGATATTTTTGTTTAAAAAATTAGTAATAATTTCGTAAATGATGAAATTTGATTATCTTAAAGATGATAGATGACGAAACATTGTATATAAATAATGTTCTTCTTCCTTTTTTAAACTTTAGTCTCATAAATATGGATAATACATTGACTTTTTCAACTTAGTTGGAGGTAGCGTGTTAAAGGAAGAATTATAAAATGATAGTTATTGGTAACTATAATAATGTTGAAGAGAAATCTCTTAATTGCGTACGCATCAATAATTTATTTTCTAGGTGTCATCTTCAATATTTGTAGAAAGTAATGATTATGTTATGTCTTATATGCTGACTATAATGATTGGAAAGTTTGTAAACTAATTTGCTCTACTGAGTTAAGCATATAAACATTATGGACTATTACTATTAAAGATAGAATGTTAACCGTGGATGAATTATCTTCCAAAGAATTTAGATAGATCTTTGTTCATTTAAATATAACCTTCTAAAATCGTGGGATGTAAAGTTAGTAAATTTCTTCATTATAAGTAATAATTAGATTTATTATAGAAGAAGGATTGATGTCGACCGACATATACTTTTATTCATATAGTTGATGTAAATATTTGATCCTTTTGATCGAATTGGGGTGAATTAAATGATTCTTTTGAATAGATTATGGGATTTTTGAAATGTAGAAAAGTCTGGAAGGAGTAAAATATAACCATATGTATATTGGGATATTTATATTTAGAATCTTACATAAAATGTCTATTCTTTTTTTTGAAGTGGCCAAAAAATTGTAGATTTCATAAATAAAAACATATTATCTCTTTACATCACTGGACTTTTTGTTTAACACATTAGCACCCTAAATGGAAAAAAAGAGACCTATAATATTTATTTATTCATGATATATAGATAAATGATACTATTATTCAATAGTTTCAACTAGTTCTTCCCAATCACGAGGCATAAGGATCCTATCATCACTTCTGTTGAAAAAAGTCTAGAAAGACCAATTCTTATGAGTGAGCTTCGATTATATAGTAACTTGATATAAGTGGTTATGACAATTAATTAATATTCTAATATGCCAATATCCCTGACACTTTCATTTTAAAGTAAAATTTAGATGAAAATGTTGAGCATACCACAATCTCTATTTGTTTGGAAGTTCCAAGGGACACCAATAATGATGGGTCATACATTATCATATTTATTGTCACGATTAACAAGATAAAACACAAATTGTTTAACTCTAAAACTGCTAGATCTGCATGTAAAGTCTGTTGAATAGCTTTCAAGATAAGGTAGATGAACTAAAGTCACATTGACAATACGATTGTATGCCGAAACTATTGTTTAACGAAGAACATTTAATAAAAAAATTTAGACCTAAATGTAAAGTATTTTACTTCACCCAATTCACAATATTTAGCAAGTAGTTAATATTTCATAAGCAAATGTGTCATACTCTTTAATCACCGAAGCAACTCAATTACACATATAAAACTAAGTTAAAATGTGGCCAGTACTTAAAAAAATATTTAGGAAGCTTCTTGATGTATATATAGTCGAATTGCATTGTAAGCCTCACAACGACTTCCGTATGTAGTTTTCTAATTACTTCATTCTCAGGAAATCTTAAGCTAACACATGGTTGTCCAAAAACTTCTTACTAATGCTATTTAGTTCTTACTAATGAAAGAAAATGAAGAAATTACAAATTTAAAGGTTGAAAAAGACATAATATGGCGTTCAGCTTCTTCCAGACTTCTCTTCTTTGTTGTAAGCTTCCTCCTGGCTTAAGATTTGCCAAGGATGTGTATCTTCTGATTAAAGGGTGTATTTATAGGGTATAGGAAACCCTAAAACGTTTCTTGGAGTGGAAGACAAGTAACTTCGATTATAGCCCAACTCAAATTCGTAACCCTAAAATATAAAAAAAGGTAAGATTTTGGTGTTGTTTTGTTTTGGCCGTAGCCCCTTCAATACTTATCCGTTTGACGTGTTCTAATAGTCGAAACTGATTGTCGAAAAACTCTATAACTTTGATTCAGAACATTCTTACAAATTCCTAGCCAATCTTGAGTTATGATCACTTTTATGTTCATATCTGCTGGAATTCAGATTTATGTGACAATTTATCTTTTCCTTTTTCATATTTCTTTCCGTTATCTCCAATTTCCATGTTTATTTTCTTTCCCTTATCTCTTAGAATTGACTTGACATCTAATTAATTACCATATATCTTTAAGGCTTCACAATTAACAAATAATTAAACCCAATATGCTCTAAATAATAAATAATCAAATTAAGATACGAAATAGGAAAGTGTACTAAATCATGAGAAAATCGACCTATAACCTAATAAATACACCTTAAATGATGTCTCCAAGATAGATTAAATCATCACAAATAGGGAGACATCAAGACCCCCAACTCAAAGTTGTATCGTTCCGATACAATAAAAATAAAAATAATGAACAGTAGGGTAGTCAAATATTAAACAAGAAGAAGTAGGAGGAGAATAAGAATATAACAAAATAGATGATCCTAGGTAAAAATATCTAAAAAGTCTCATAGAGTAATGCTAAAGAAATAATGCACAAGTATGCTTAATATACACATAACCAACAATCCATAAATTCAAGTCCAAATTAAATTCACAATGCCAGAAGGAGAGGTTTTCAACTCAGTTCATGTTAATGGCTATAGGTTGTTCATAAGTCCTAATATAGCATCCAATACTCCACTTACCTACAATCCAATAGCTCAATTGTTTCTCCACCAAGTAGCTAGAAATCCTAAGGTCTTTATGGTTATAACAGGGCTTAAGGACGGTGTGGTATATTTGGATAATGAAAAGTGAGCTTTTGGCTTTCTCCTCACATTCCATCAACGAATCGCCCTAGAGTTTGAGTTTTCACTCGAAGATGTTCTCACTCAACTCAAATTTGATGCCTTAATGTGCATCCCCAATTAATCCCAAGTAAAAACCTTTTTCATGATGATATACAAATTCCACTTTGCCGGTCCAAATATTGTTCAATCTTTTCATGTTTCAATGTTTTTTGTAGCTATGACTCTCTTCTTGATGTTGAGATATCACGCAACTTTTTTATATATTTTTTTCTTTTCAATTCATGCTTTTCAGTTTTTTTCATTTACTAATTCCCCAGAAAAGGGTTACAATAATAACTTTTTCATCATCAATAAAATCGCAATCACAATTTCCCAAACCAAATGTTCCTAATGATGAAACCGTCCACCCCAAACTCAAGCTCTAGAAACGACTTGTCTCAGGTTTTGTGATTCGAGTGCGGGTCATATGGATAAGTCTTATAAACTAAGGGGTATGGTTTATAATGTGGTTAAATAAAAGGATTTAGAAAGGCTCAGGGGGGCTAAGATAGATAAATAATAATAATAATCAAATAAAAGGGTGAGAAAGCTAAAAGACTTCAAGTGGCTTCAATATGAAAGAAATGCCTTATTCACTTTTCTAACTACCAGATTTTGTTACTTTTTCACTATTAGCTCATAGACAAGCGGGTTTTCAACTAATTTAAACCTCACGTACTACACACCAAATAACTCTCCCTAAGTTTCAACATGACTTCTTAGCATTTCTCATTAACCTTTCTATTTTTTATTTCCTGTTTTCATACATGCATGCAAAACATATTTGTGACATATTTCAAAAACATACTACTTACTATCATTGACTAAATTAAATCATGCTCAATAGGTACATTCAACATATTCTATGCCTATTCAAACCTAAATTTTTTAAATTTTATGCAAAAACAAAAAGGAAGATGAGAACGACGAATCCCCACCCCCAACTCAAAAGTGAGTCGTGTCCCCACGACTCGAAAAAGACTCAATAAATAAATAAAATTTAAAATTAAATTAAACTAAACTACCTAATTCATACAAGCAATTAAGAAGCAGAGTTAGAACTCGGTACCTGGCCATAAAGATCTAGCATGTCCTCCTCCTCCGAAGAATAGTTCTCAATATCCAAGGTCTGGATACTTCACCGAATACCTGATTAATCTGGTCAATTTCCTCCCTGAGTGCAGCGTTTTCTTTTTTTATATAATTGACTTCATCTTGTAATTTGACTGCCCATACTGGTGGTCTGCAAGAATTATTCTGATATGTAAAAGAAGAAAAAGAACCTTGATCTTGAACTTGTGTCTTTTCTTTAGGCCTTGATGGTACACTCATCCTAGCTGTTAATCTCTTACGTAGTGGTTGTGCTGGTGCCTCTATCTTTGGTTTCTTTTCAATAGGCTCATCAAGGTTGATGGTCTTTTCAACTGTGTCTCCAGGCATATTTTTGTTCTTCCCTAGGATTGAAGACTTCCTCTTATAATCCATAGCATCTGTTATGTTTTTCATCTCTAATTGACCCACAATTCAAGTTACACTAAGGATGGAATAAAGTTAAGAAAGATTGGTGTGGCTTTAGTTTCTTGCTTAGATTTTATGATTGAAGAATGTTTCTTGATTGTTCTTGGAAGAATTCTTGATAGCTTGATGATCTTGGTGGTGTTTTATGGTGTAGTGTGATGAATTTAATGAAGAGCATGTGTTTATGGGGGAAGGAGAAGAGAATTTTTGATGTTGTTGTGTTTGTTGTGGAGGTTTAATCAAACTTCAAGGTCTATTTATAAGGTTTGGGTCTGAAAAATTTGTATTGGAGAGGCTAGGGTTAATTCTTGGTAAGGTAAGAAGTTGATTTGGAAATAACTTCTTCACAATCCGCCTTCGGACTGGAATACCGGTGCTGGAGATTTCTCTTTTGTTGCTCTCGGCATAAAACCTGTGTCACGTGTTTTTGGGCGCCGGCATACCGGTGATGTTAGCGGCATACCGGTGCGCTACTTTTCGGAAAACCTTGCTTCGTAAAAAAACCCAATTCGGAAAACACGTGGGCACACGTTTTTCCTTTGACCGGCATACTGGTCACTTGGGCAGCATACTCGTCTCCTGGGTTCTTGTTACACATGCTCTCAGCGAATAACCTGATTCCACCAACCCGTGGGCACTTGTTTTTCCACAGTCATACCGGTGGTTTCGCCGGACTACCGGTCAGTGGAACAGATTTTCCCATTCTTTTTCCTTTTGACCCCAAACTCATTTTCCCAGAGAGTACCATCTAGTTTTAATGATCAGTTCTTCCTTGTTTTTTTCATGGTCTTTTCAAGTATAGATTTGATTTCTCGGTTAGAAACCTCAGCTTGACCATTTGTTTGGGGGTGGTAACCGATTGAAGTGCGGTGTCTCACCCCAACTTACGAAAGGCATCTCTCAACTGAAAATTGATGAAGTGGGTACCTTTATCATTGATGAGAACACGTGGCGTACAAGGTCTTGAAAAGATATGTGATTTTAGGAATGATATAACTGTTTTAGCATCGTTCTTTGGTGTTGCTACTGCTTCTACCCACTTGGATACATAATCTACTGCTAGCAAAATATAAAGATTACAATGGGAAGTAATAAAAGGTCCCATGAAATCTATTCTCCATACACCAAAGATTTCAACTTCTAAGATATTATTAAGCGGCATCTCGTCTCTTTTTGATATATTACCAGTGAACTGGCATCTATGACATGTCTGAATGAATTGATGACAATCTTTGTGTAGGGTAGGCCAATAGAAATCGGACTGAAGAATTTTAGCTGCAGTTCTATCGCCTTTAAAATGGCCACCGTATGGTGAGCCATGACAGCTTGCCATGATCTTTGTAATTTCGCCCTCATGCACGCAGCTTCTGAAAACTTGATCACTGCAAACTTTGAAGATGTACGGCTCATCCCAAAAGAATTGTCTGGCTTTCTAAGTTAACCTCTATCTTTATTGTGGATTGAAATCCGTAGGGAATACACCACTCAAGAGGAGATTAATTGTATCTACATATCACGCATCTTTAATAGTAAAAAGTTGTTCATAAGGGAATACCTCTTTAACCAATAATGGTTCCTTGTTGGAATCAGATCCTTCGAGCCTGGATAAATGATCAACAACTTGATTCTTGCATCCTATTCAGTCTCAAATTTCTATATCAAATTCTTGCAGCAACAATACCCATCTAATGAGACGCGGCTTAGCGTCCTTTTTCTTCATAAGGTACTTGATTGCTGAATGATCCGTGTATACAATAGTTTTCTTTCCAATCAAGTAGGAACACAATTTGTCGAAATCATATACCACGGCTAACATCTCCTTCTCCGTTACTGTATTATTCATTTGGGCAGCGTTAAAGGTCTTACTTGCGTAGTAAATCGTGTGGAAGATATTGTCTTTCCTTTGTCCTAACGAAACACCCATTGCATGATCACTTGCATCACACATAAGTTCAAACAGAGCTTTCCAATCTGGAGGTATAACAATAGGCGTGGAGACTAGCTTCTCTTTAATCGTCACAAACGCTTGAAGATATTCATCATTAAAATTAAAAGTAGTATCCTTTTCAAGTAACGAACAAAGCGGTTTGGCTATTTTGGAGAAATCTTTAAAAAATCTTCTGTAAAATGCTGCGTGAACCAAGAAACTTCTCACTCCTTTCAAAGAAACTGGAGGTGGTAAGGTTTTGATAACTTCAATTTTTGAACGATCAACCTCCATCCCTGCTTTCGAAACATTATGTCCCAACATAATTCCTTCTTGAACCATGAAGTGTCATTTTTCCCAATTAAGCACAAGACCTTTTTCTTTACATCTCACTAGGACCTTCCCAAGATTATTTAAGCAATCATCAAAACTATCTCCAAAAAACAAAAAATCATCAATATATACCTCCAAATATTTATCAATCATGTCCAAAAATATATCCATCATGCACCTCTGGAACATGGCAGGTGCATTGCATAAACCAAACGACATCCTTCTGTAAGCAAAGGTGTCAAACGGACAAGTAAAAGTTGTTTTGTGTTGATCAAGGGGATTGATGTCTCCCTTTTTGTTCTAATTAAATGCCCTTAGGAGACATCAAAATAGATGATTATTTGACTTATATACTAGACTTTTAAGCTTATTTGATCATATTACGATTTTTTCCCTTGGATTTGGATAATTTGTGTTTTAGAGCTTTAATGCGTTAATTCTTTTATTTTAGTGTAAAGTTCTTAAGTTTATGATTTGATGGAGTATCAAGACAAGGAGAAGAAACGGGAAATAAAGTCTTGCATCAAGCGTTGAAGTCAAAAGTGGGAATAATTGATTCGAAGAAGTAATTAATGGAGAAGGAAATCTGGAATCCTGTCACAAATCACTGTTTTTGAGCATCTTAGCCGCTGATTCGTCCTTGGAGCATAAGATTAGGTAGATAGAGCTTGAAGTCAGGAAGATTTTCCAAGTTGAACGAAGTGATTCCGAGTCCGGACGCAAAAGTTACAGCTGTTTTAGTAATAGCTGGTCACAAGTTACAGGATTTCATTAAATGGATTGGGCTTTTATTCTAATTAACCTAATCCTTCTTTTTAAAATCCCAATCCTTTTTTCACACAAAGGCCTTTAACTTCAGTTTTTAAAGACACAATTCATATCAGAAGAGGCAAAGCTTAGCAGAAGTCAGAGAAATAAAGCGGAGAGAGAAAGCTGAAGCTGGAGAATTCCTTCTTCAACAACTGAAATTATCAACCCTTTAATTAGGTTTTTCTTAATTCTGTAATTCAGTATGAACTTCTTTTATTTTAATTTATTAGTTTTTATTTCATTTATGAGCCAAATTTAATTAGTACTTGAGAACGCATTAATGGGTTAAGCCCCAATTTGTTTAATTCATTGTTTCTGGTTTTGGGATTGTTAGATTTAACACGAATTGGATAATTTAGTATTTTTTATTATCTTGCATTTAATAACTATTCTTGAAGTAATTAATCAATAATATGATTTTGTAACTAGGCTATTCCATATAGTAGCATATGGATCACCTTGACGGGGGTTTATTTACGGAACTAGGTAATAAATGTAGGATAGAAATTATTGATCTTGACGGATTTAGTTAATCCTATAGCAAATTGAGTAGAGTACTTGACCATTCGAAGGTGGACTATAATCACCCTGACGGGGTTTGTAGCACCCTAGAATAGCTCCTTAGTCCACCCTGACGGGGGTAAGGAGAATATCAAATCCCGACTAATACTAATTACAAAATGTATCCCTTAAACAAGACATTGATTGAACAGGTTTAGCTGAAACCTTAGCGTTACTCAAGTACTATCTCTCTCTCTCTCTGTCTCTCTCTCTCTCTCTCTCTCTGTCTCTCTCTCTCTCTCTCTCTCTCTCTCTCTCTCTCTCTCTCTCTCTCTCTCTCTCTCTCTCTCTCTCTCTCTCTCTCTCTCTCTCTCTCTCTCTCTCGTGTTTACTCAATTTTTACTTGCGTCTAATCTAGTTGCATTATTTATTTAGTACTTTAATTTATTTGCACTTAGGTTCTTAAACAAAACCCCAACAAATAATATTATCATTCATTTTCTGCATTTACATAACAATTATATCCACTTACTGCTTAATATCGAAAGTATATCCTAATCCGTCCCTGAGATCGAAATCCCATTTACCGGATATTACTTGGACGACCCGTACACTTGCGGTACATGTCCTTTCTTTTTAGGTGTGTTTATTTAGAACACACAGGGAGACACCAAGTTTTGGCGCCGCTGCTCGGGACGGTAGCGTGTGGCCACAGTGTTATCGTTAAGTGTTTTAATTGTTATTTTTACTTTTTTTTTCAGTTTTACGCTTTTCTTTGTTTTTCTACTTCTCAGGTTTTATAGGTTTGGTGTATGCTCTCGGACCCCGAGAGACTAGTCTGAGCTAAGAACAAGAGAGACAGGGAAGCAAAAGAAAAATCAAGGTTAGAACGAGAAATGGAGGAATTGAACATTCATCACGTTGACAATCCTGGCGTTCAGTTGGACGCAAATGGTCAACGAATAATACCACCAGTCCTTCCAGATCCCCCAGTCATTCCAAATCCAGCTCTCAACAATCAACAAAATCATCCGCCTACGCAATAGGCTCAACACCCTATGTATTATGATCCATGGTTCATACATGGTCCATAACAAGATCCTTATCGTGCTCCTGCTCTTGGTATTGGTCTTGCAAATATCAATGTTGCACGCTATAGACCTGATCCTGGTATGTTATCCCAATTTCAAAATTTCGGAAACTTTAGTGGAATACCCGGAGAAGACCCTATTCGTGTAGTTCAAAAGTTTATGCAAATCTGTGATTCGTATATAACGCAAGGAGTGACCAAAGAGCAGATTTACTTTGCTAATTTCAGATTTTTTGTGATAGACGCAGCTAGTGAGTGGCACGATTCGCAAGAACCGGGAACAATCAATACTTAAGATGAGTTACAGGCAGCGTTTTTCGATCGCTATTATCCAACGAATATGAGATTAGACGCACATGTGGATTTGACATCATTTGTCCAAGAACAAGATGAGACTTTGGGAAGATGTTGGACAAGATTTCAAACGTGTTTGAGAAAAGTTTCTGACCATGGCCTTAATGAACAACAACAGTTAAAAATATTTTATAAAGGCCTATATGGAGGATCAAGAAATGACCTCGATTTATTATGTGGTGGTGGATTTCTACAGGTAGCTCCAGTCCACGTGAAGAGTATTCTAAATAGAACGGTGACCAATGAGCAAGGTTAGAGTACAGTGAGAACACCTATCCGAGGTAGAAAAGAAAGTAATATGGGTATTGCGGAGAAATTCTCCTCTTTGGAGGATAAATTGAAGACTACTTTAGAACATCAAATGAATAGCTCACGATAGTTGTTAAAGAAGGTTTATCAGGTAAGAAGGCAAGTGTTAATGTGACTGAAGCGATATATGGGTGTTCGAATTGTGGTGTTCAAGACCATGACTGGGAACATTGTGAATGAAATTCTGAAGCTGTAATGTTCATTTCTAATAGGGGGAATTACAATTCGAGTGTTCAAGGATACTAACCCAAAAGAAACCATCCGGGTTTCTAATATTCGAATCCTAATGGGGCAGCTAATCCTGCATATGCTTATCAATCGTGTCCCCAAGGTAACACTTATCAACCTAGGCCACAAAATAATTATCAGGGAGAAAAAAATTATGGAAACAATGCTCAGAGAAAGCCTCCTCATAATAATTATAATGACACCATGAATCAAAAGGCCTTACCTGCTCAACCTCAAGAAGGAACAAAAGATCTTCGTATAACCGTAGATAAATTAATGGCACTTCAGGCACAATCCATTCAGAGTCAGTAAGCTAATGAGGCTACACTTAAATTATTGGGGAATCAAATTGATCAGATATAAAAACAGTTAAATCAGCATCCGCAAGGAAGACTCCTTAGTGATACTGAAGTCCCAAGGCAAACCGAATATTGTAACGCCATTGCGTTCAGAAGTGGTAAGAAGCTTTCTCCACCTCCTTTTCCAGTTATGAAAGTGAAAGAAGTGACAAATAAAGAGAAACCAATAGTGGAGGTGGAAGAGAAAGAAGATGAACCTGAAGTGATAGAAGTTGAGAAAATTCTGGAAGTTCAGAAAAAGAAAGATTTAATAAATAACCGTTCCCCTCCACCTTTTCCTTCGAGAGTTCAAAAAAAAGGAGACATGGCTGAGTATCAGAGATTTTTAAATAGGGTGAGAGGTCTTTACGTCAACATTCCGTTGTTAGAAGCTATTAAAGACATACCGAAGTACGTGAAGTTTTTGAAGAGAGCCCTCACCAACAAGAGACCATACTGTGATAATGAGATGATTGGTTGCCTGAAGAGTGCAACGCCATTTGTAAAAGTATGTTACCACCTAAGTTGCTTGACCCTCAGAGTTTTACAATTCCGATTGCAATTGGTAACGAGTGGAAAGGAAAAGCGCTATGTGATTTGGGTGCGAGTATTAATCTCACGCCCAAATCGATTTTTGATAAGTTGAAGATGGTAGATATGAGACCTACCTTTATGGTCTTACAGATAGCTGATCGATCCCTCGTACATCCTGAGGGACGAATCGAAGATGTCCACGTCAGGCAGGTACTTTAGTTTTTCCTGTTGATTTTGTTATTCTTGAATACGACGCGGATAGGAATGTCCCCATAATTTTGGGATGACCATTCCTAGCCACGAGGCGTACTTTAATTGATGTATAAAACGGAGAACTAACCATGAGAATCCAAGACGAGGAGGTAAAGTTCAATGTGTTCAGAGCCATGACGTTTCCAGATGTACTTGGAGATATTTTCCGAATGGACGTAGCTGAACATGCCACACAAGAGGTACTTGATTGCTTTAATTATGATGATATCTTGCAGTCTGCTTTGACACTTGACTTACCTGAGTTGATGAAAGAGCTCGCCGAAACGGTGGCAACTCTTAATTCTGAGAATCCGAAATATAGACGCCCAGCCTATATAAAACCATTGCTAGCACACTTGAGGTATGCGTATTTGGGTACTAATGATACTTTACCTATTCTTGTTTCAGCAAATTTAACAGGTCCTCAAGAAGATAATCTGTTGCGTGTACTAAGGGCGAATAAAGAGACGATTGGTTGGACTATTGCTGACATCAAAGGTATTAGTCCTTCCTATTTCCAACACAAAATCATTCTTGAAGATTATAGTGCACGCTCAGTTGAAAGGCCAAAGGATACTAATGTCAGCCATGAAAGAAGTGGTGAGAAAGAAGTTATCAAGCTACTAGACGCAGAATCATCTATCCCATAGCTAGTAGTGAGTGTGTGAGTCCCGTTCAATGCGTACCAAAGAAGGGTGGCATCACTACCGTCCTAAATGCTCAGAATGAAGCCATTTCCACAACAACCGTTGTGGGTTGGAGAGTGTGTATGGACTACCGCAAGTTGAACAAGGCTACGAGAAAAGATCACTTCCCCCTTCCGTTTATATATCAGATGTTAGACATATTGGCTGGTAAAGAGTATTATTGCTTTTTGGATGGTTATTCAGGGTACAATCAAATATATGTAAAGAGTATTATTGTGATATTGGATAATTGGACTGATATTTTTTTAAAATATTATAAAATATAATTTTGATATTATATACTCTTGATTCACTACGATTCATTAATATGACTATTTATATTTTTATAACAAAATACACAAGATGAATGTTAGATTAAAAAAAAGTCTTTTCTATTTTTCTAAGATCAAAGAATTTGAACAAATGCATTTTTTTAATTAAAAAACCTAATCAGGTGAAAAATATTGGAGTAGATTCATTCAATAACAAACTTAAAAAATTTATTTTACGAAGAGATGATTTCTTAAACACTAGGATACAAGCTTAAAGCAAATCGTGAATGAAACAAAAAATTATTGACGTTTTTTTTCGTGTTAAAATATGTGAGTAATTAAAATAGACATATTTGAATATCAAATAGGATGATCCAAAACTTAGAATTTTTTCTATTCCGATGAAATAATTTCTTAAATACTTATATAGAAGCGCAAATCGTAAATGGGCAAAAAAGTCATTAAGGCTTTCATTTGTTTTTCGTGTTAGAATATCCGAGTAACTAAGACGGAATATCTCTGATAAAATCAAATGAGATGAGGATCAAGTCAATCGCATGATCAAGCAAATCATAAATAAAAAATTTCCTGCTTAGTCAAGTGAGACCCAAAATTACCAGCTTCAAATTAAGGTCTTGCCCATGCATCGTTCATATTTGATAACGAACCAACAAGATAGTGGCGAATTTGTAAGGATCAATAAGACAATATCACAACTTAGAAAATATGGTCTTTGTGATCCAAAAAGCATTAAAAGGTGATGTGCTCAAGATTCTTGAAGGTTGTATGCCTACTCGCAATGTGAATCTTGATACACTTATTATTGTATTTAACAACCTTGAAACTATTTAAGGAAAAAACTATCTGCCAGAAACTAGACGGAACGTTCGAATTCTCTAGACAAAAAATCTCCGTCTTTGCAGTAAAAGGTGGTCCCTTTGTCTTATTTCGTGCTCGAAAAGTAAAATTATGAACTTCTTATCTAAATATATTAGTCATGTGATTGTATATATGAGAACACGTTCCTTGTAATATTCTTTAAATTGATTTTGTAAATCATTCAATTTAATATTTAATATTAAAGAATCTAACTGACAAAAAAATCATACAATAATATATATTTATTAAATTTTTTATTATTATGTAAGGGATTGTTGAATTTTGACACTCAAATGTTTAATATGTTAGGGATTTCGTTGTGATCTTGAAATTTATTTCTCGGTAAAAACCTTCATAATTGTATTGATATTTATGTATACCTTTTATAATGAAGTACGAAATAGTTAATTATGCAAAGAATTGAAATAAAATATGTAACAAAATAATAATTGATAAATAGTTTAATACCTTGGTTCCATAAAGAATTAGTTACATTATTGAAGTGGGGCCTACAATCTGTTGTGATATGTTCTGATACGCGCTTGAGGAGGGGCGATTTCCTAAGTACGTAGTGGGTACTCTAATCCATCTTATCCCTAAAACGGATGATCCTGAGTATATTACAAAATTTAGGCCGATTAGTTTAATTAATGTGTGTTATAAGATTTGTACGAAGTATTAGTAAATCATATGCGACCTCTACTCGCAGATTATATTGGTCCTTACCAGAGCATCTTTTTACCGAACAGATCTATCATAGAAAATGTGGTTTTGGTTAGTGAACTGGATCATGTTCTTAGGCATTATTCGGGGAATAAGAGTTTCATGGCAGTCAAGGTGGATCTTGCCAAAGCTTATGATAAATTATGGTGGGATTTTATTCGAGATTCGTTGGAGTCGCTAGGGGTTCCTGAGATGTGGGTGTCTCTTTTCATAGAGGGCATGGTTGATAAGGAGCTGAGTATCCTCTGGAAAGGTTCTACTTTACTTTCGTTCAAACCTAAGAGAGGAATTAGGCAGGACGACCCAATATCACCGTACTTGTTTCTTATCAGCATGGAGAGACTTATTTGCTAATTTAGAAGCACGTGGAGAACAGAGAATGGCAACCCATCCGTCTTATCCCAAGGGGGGACCATATATCACATATTTTCTATACTGATGATCTTATCTTATTTTCGGAAGTGTCCCCTCACAATTTTGATGTTTTGCAGGAAACTTTGAATATATATTGTAAGGATGCGGGCCAAACAATTAGCAAAGATAAATCTATGATGTATTTCTCGAGAAACATGGATGAAGAGATGGTGATTAACATCACATCCAGGAACGCGTATAGACGTAGCGAAGGTTTAGGGAAATATCTTGGTGTACCTATACTTTTGGGTAGAAGGCAGATTGGATTTTATGGCAAACGTATCAATGGGATATGTGGAAAACTTGCAAAATGGAAGGGGAATTTGTTGTCGCTTGCTGGGCGTATAACGTTGGCACAATTTGTCCTTAGTACTGCACCAATGTACATCATATAAGTGAAAAAATTACCGAGATACGTTTGTCTAGAGATTGTCAGATTGATAAAATTAAGAGAGAGTTCATCTTGTGTATTACTGAACAACAAAATCATATTAATTGGATAGCTTGGAATGACATTTTTAAATTGAAGAGAGATGGGGGACTTGGCATCCGTTTAGCTAAGGATATGAACATAGAGTTATTGGGTAAGTTAAGCTGGAAGGCGATTCATGACGACACGACCCTTTTGTCTATCGTGATAAGACAAAAATATTTCAAGACAAAGTCATTTCTTGTATTCTTCCAAACCTGATGAATCAAGAATTTGTAGAGCCATTATGGAAAGGTATTGCTGTGGTGAGACAGGGATCCTGATTGCTCTTGAATAATTGTAAGTATGTGTGCTTTTGGTTAGATTTGTGGGTAGGGAATCACCCTTTAATTTTTCACGCGATTGGTGAAATTGAAGGAGTAAAGAGACTTAGGAAATTTTATATTTTATCAAATGGATCATGGGATTGGGATAAATTTCAAAATCTTCTTCCAACCACTATTCTTTTAGAATTGAGGAATTAGATTAACAAGGGGAGATGAAGGTTGGGATAAGCTCTCTTAGTTATATGAGGACTATGGACTATATACGGTTCAATCGGCTTTGTGGGATTATGAAGATTGTAGAGAAATAGTGGGTATTAATCGGGATAAAGTTTGGGAGGTGAATTGTCCGCAACTTATTATAGTATTAATTTGGAGGGCAATTTATGAGCGGCTAGCAACATGTGGTAATTTGCGGAGGAGGGGCATGTCGATCTCCGAATTTTGTCCGTGCTGTGGGGAGGTGGAAGAGAGTGCCTTACATTTATGTAGGGATTGTGCGAAGACTAAGCCTATTTGGGGAATGTAAAATTTAAAGACTCTAAAAATAAAAATATTGACTACCTAAATTCTTTAAATGAAGTGGACTGGGACTTGATCAATTGTATTGTTAATAAGTACACTAATATATTGCACGTACATGGGAACTTGAATGGTAAGCTTCTGGTCAGATTTCCTTAAAATCAGGTGCAACATCAAAGTGATCCTTCACAACGCAACTTACAACATATTTTGGCGGAAAATTTGTCTTGCTACATTAGCCACGCAAGGAACAATACCCAGTCAAATATTGCGTCTTGACTATTTAATTTATTTCCAGTGAATGTTGTTGCCGCGTCGGACTCAATAGCTTACCGATGGTAGAATAAGAATGTGTCCATCAAAAATCTATACGCATGGATCTTATGGAGTGTCTTTTTTTGGGGCGATGATTGAGAAAATTTGGAAGGAGCGCAACAATGTGGTCTTCAATGGTACCACATTTCCTACAGCTAGAACGATGGTTAGTAAAGTTCAGCTTGTGGCGAATAATTATACTAGAGTGTGGAGTCAGGTCCTAGATAAACCAATGCTTAATCATCGATCTTTAAATCTGATTGGTTGGACTAACCATATCTGAGGGTTCAAGTTAAAAAACGATGGTAGCTGTCATAAGTGGCGACATATCGATGGTGGATCAGGCGTAGTCCGCAACGAAGAAGGCAATTGGATTTGTGGTATTTCTATGAAAATTAATCACGATATTCAGGTTATTACTGAATTAATTGCTTTACGTGAGCAGCTAATTATAGTGGAGGGTTAAGGTATGAATAATGTGGAGACAAAAGTGGGTTCCTGGGAGACAATAGAAGTACTTCAAAAGGTTGATAAAGAAAGAGGCCTAGCGACGTTTTGCGTTAATCGGATTCGGGAGAGCCTGTCAAGAAATGGATCTTTTAGTGTGCAAGAGATTTTCAAGGAAGGAAATTCTTACCCCGATTGGTTAGCGAAAAAAGACATAACATAGACTGAGCCTTTTTGTCGTCGTAAAGATCCACTTGATGGAATATGGAGTATCCTCACGAAAGCCCGAATGGGCTGGAAAACTCCAAGTTTGATTTATAGCCCGGGATTAATTAGTGATGTTTTAGCTTAATTTTTATAATTTTATGTTCCATTGGATTTCTCTTGGAACAAAAAAACATTATTTTCATTAATAATGCTAGTTAAATATATTTTTTTTTGTCAAAATGAAATAATAATAATAATTTACAATACAATTTACGATGATATTTGTTGCTTTCTTAATATGAATAACTCATATAATTTCAATAAGGATACCACATGAGATATACACCTATGTTTATAAGTTTGGTTGTTGATAGAGAAAAAAACATTACTCATATATTAGTCTTTAATCTGGATAGCTTTTTCAGATTTTTGAAAACCTACTTAAACTAGTACACTACTAGATCCCGTATCTTTAGAGACTATAAGTTTTCCGTCTCTAAAGATCACCCATTGGCGACGCATCACGCATCTCGTTGGCTCTAACATGTATTTTTTTCATAAAGATAGAGACCAACATTTCTAAAAACACATATCTAAAGAGACTAAATTATTTCGTCGCAAAAGACATCTTTCAAGAAGGAGTATTGTATTGCTTTGGATTTTTAGAAAAAACTTTGTTTCGTCTCTAATGCTATAATTTCTGACAAATTAAATTGTCATTATCAACAACAAATTTTATCTCTAATGATACGTGAATATTTGAGACAATATGTGTTATCATTAGAGACAAAAAATGTCATCTTTAATGAAAAATGTATTAGTTAAAAAAACATTTATATATTTTTTTAAAAAAAAAAGTCATTTAAAACTATAGCAATTTTAACTATAAAATTGCATCTTGATCAGATCAGCAGCACAATCATTGTGAAGTTGCCTTCTTCTCCATCACCTTACCTCATCTCCACCACCCTCTCACTCATCTCCACAGCTTCCGCTACCGCTTCTGCTCCCTAATTTGAAGGCTTCGACGCCGAAGATGTCATCGAAGACCTCTCCCATCTCCCTCTCCACTCCCCTCCTCCTACTATCCTCTCCCCTTCTGACCCACCTCCATCTCCACCTCAATTGGAACATATATTAGAATACTGGGACGAAGATGAATTCGAAGGCGTTGCTTCTCCACATTCACCCATACCCCAGAAAGTACTTACACCCCTACTACTCCAGAACCCAATTTAAATCAAATCAAACCTGACACCCTCGTGATCAAAACCCCTCAGCGCACCTATGTGAAAATTGGGTGCGTTTCTTTTTTTATTATGTTTGTGATCAATTACTTTTTGGGTAAGAGAAAGAATGGGAGTCTAGCATTGCCTTGGGCAATGAGGTTTTGTGATACCCTGTTAAATAATAAAAATAATTTGGAAAAGTTTAATGATTTAATAGTAATCATAATAGCTTTAGGGTTGATTTACTTTATATGATATGTGCTTTGTATTGTCTGGTAAATTTGTTTAATTTAAGCAATATAATAATATTCAGTAAAAGAAAAAGGATTCACAAGTTAAAGAGAAAGAAAGGAAAATGTAAAGATAATAATGGACAAGATAATTGAAAACGAAAAGAAAAAAAGAATGACTATCGCTAGTCATAAAACGTGGTAACTATATTGAGTGGCCACCTGCCACTTGAAGATGAGTAAGCCTTTCTTATAGTATTAAAAACAAAAAAAAGGAAAGTACTCTGCAAGAAAAAGAAAGACAACCGAACAAAACTTAGAAAAGAACCTGCTCTGTATCGTGAGACTTCAAACACCAACTTTCTTTAAAGCTTCCATTAAAGGTATAATTAGTTATAGAGATAAATTATGTGTGAATATATATAGGTGTATAGGTATATATCTTAGGTTATGTGAATATATATATTGTTGTGTTGAGTAATATATGTACTGGTGATGTGTTGTATAGAGCTATATATGGGTACATATTATTAATCTTACTTATCGAAGAAGAAGAACGGAAATAGGTGTAACTATTGTGTATAGGTATAGGTGCAATGGTTAAATTGCAGAATATATTTAGTACTGTAAAAGAATAGAAATATTCATATAGGATTTAATAATTCGTTAGTTAAAAGAAGGAGTCATTGGTTTTGTTTATGTTACTGTATTGAGTAAAAGAATAAGTAAGGAAGGAAAGAGAAAAGGAAAAGTCAATGAAGAGAATTAATTAAAATGAAAGAATAATTAGTGCTCCTTTTGTGGTGTATATACGTTTGTGTGAAAGGGAAGAGAAGGAGATCATAAATTATAGTATTATTATTAAATGGTGTAAGAGATGTGTAAGGAAAGTATGATAAAAACTTGTGAGCTTATTTTACATAATTTGTGAATGTTCTCATTTTATTTTAACTACCTTGTCATAAATTAGTTAGAATGATTATTATTTAGAATTAATCGGGAAATTATATTTTAGGAGGATCAGATATTTAATTAAAAGCTCGGACTGAGGTAAGTCGGTCTCCCTTCCTTATGTTGATTTACGATATTGTGTTATCGGTATTTAATTAAATTGCATATATTGAGATCACGTGGAATATGATTGTATTTGTGAAATGCATATAATTGTGTATAAGACCTATACGTGTTATGTGATCATTAGGGCTACGACACCTATTCGACAGGTGAAATTGTCGAGGTACCTAGGTACTGATTGCGTTGTGCCCTAGGTGGAAAGATCCACTGCAGGTGTGTGGGGTGGGCCTATATGTTGCCCAGGGGGTCGGAGATGGCGGGAGCAGGCATAGTACTGAGGGCCGTGTACCGAGGCACTAGTGAGTGCCGAAATTAGTTATCGCAGCTCTAAGTAGTGTGTGTGCATGATCATTTATATTCGAGGCTAGTGGTAGCCGGTTACTGAAATCATATTGTTATACTTGCATTTAATTTATACGTCATTCATTATAATTTGATTAAACTGTTATTATGTAAATCCCCTTCCTGGGAGACGTTTCGACTTACTGAGCTTGTGTAGCTCAATTGTTAATTTTCTGTGCAGAGGGAGGTGGGCAGGAGTCTCAGGGTCAGGACCAAGCTTAGCACCCCGTGTAGATAGCTTTTTGTGTACTGGATTATTTTGCAGTAGGATCCAGATAGACTTTTGTTGTAACAATAGTTTGGTTTGTATTACTTAAATGGTATTAACTAAAACACTTTTGACGTGTTATATATAGAAATTTTACGGTGTTGTGTTTAGGTTATTGCGTTATAGGCCTTGCAGGCTTAGGTTGTAACTTAGGTCTGTGGCATGTCGCGCTCTGAGTTTTAGTGGTGGAAATTCGGGGCGTGACAGGTTGGTATCAGAGCAATAGGTTGACGATAAGAGAGACCTAGGTTATGGGTAGCTAGGATGGGTTTATATTATGTCGTAAGTGTTACGTGTTATGTGTTAACTAGTTATGTGCTAATCTTGAGTATATTTCTTAATATTAAGTATATGGTTATAACTGGTGGGAAGTGTGGTTACTCTTATATTATATAGGAAATGGATCGTGAGAATTCCAGTGAGGACCTTACTTTAGCTGAGGCTTTAAGTAGACTAAAGGCTGAGAAGAAAAGAAAGGCTCCTATGGATGAGTCTGGCCCGTCGAGTGATTATCGTGCTATTGCTAGTGCGGTACCGCAACAAATCATTCATCTAAGTAAAGGAAACACAAATGAACCTGAAAAGAGGGCTGCTAAGGAGACACAAGCGTTAAAAGATTTCATGAGAAACAATCCTCGAGAATTCAGGGGTAAAAATAATCCACAAGAGGCACATGAGTGGTTGGCTTCGATGGAAAAACTATGGAGAGTACTCAATATTGACGAACAGACAAAAGTTCGCTTCGCCACACATGTATTTGAGGGAAATGCAGAATCATGGTGGAACTTAAAACTACCTCAAGTACCAGCTGACATTGGGTGGAAGGAATTTCGAAAAGTGTTTGAAGACAAATATTATTCAGCTTCTTATCGGTACGAAAGGATCGAGGAATTTTTACACCTGAGGCAAGAAGAGAATATGTCTGTTGGTGACTATGCCGACAAATTCACAGAGTTAGTCACTTTTGCTCCGTATGTGTTACCAGATGCGAAGGCTAGTGTTCAGAAATTTGAAGCAGGATTAAAGAGCTCAATCTTCAAATTCGTGGCAACATATCCACATGAAAAAGTGGAGAGTGTGTATGAGGCAGCAGTAATAGCTGAGAGGTGCGAGAGGTTGGAGAAACAACAAACAACTGGCAATGTCAATCGGCGAGATGAATCTAGAAACTTTCAAGGTAGCGGTTCTGGATCGAATATGTCAAGGAGAAATTTCTCACAACAATCCGGTAATAAAGGCTATCAATCACGGCCTTTTGTCCCGCAACCTAGAAATCGTGGCTCTCAATCAAGGTCATCTATGCAGCGATCAGAATCTCAGGGATCCCAACGAGACGTGAAATGTACCCATTGTGGTTTGCCACATCCTTCTGAGACATGTAGACACATCACGGGGGGTTGTTTCTTTTGCGGTTCTGCTGATCATCGCATTAAGGAATGTCCCTCTAAGGCATTTAGCGGTAATGGGTGTTTCCAGTGTGGATCCCTAGATCATTATTTCAAGGATTGTCCTATAAAGCAAGTATCGAACACTAAGGGGTGTTATCAGTGTGGGTCTCTTGATCACTTTGTTAGAAATTGTCCCCAGTCGCAACTGACATCACGAGTATCATCAAGTCAGACCCAAGGATCAATAGGCAAACAAGGACAACAAGTGACATCAAGGGGTGGCGGACAAGGATCTCGTCCTAAAGGCAGGGTGTTTGCAATGACGCATGGAGACGCTCGGGCATCTGATACAGTGGTAACAGGTATATTGCGAATTTCTAACGCATATGCACATGCTTTATTTGATACTGGATCAAACTACTCTTTTATATCTCCGGTATTTGCATCTCTGTTAACTTGTCAATCAGAGTTTTTAGAAATGCCATTAAGTGTGGAAACCCCTATCGGGGAATCTGTTATTACAAATGTTGTGTGCAAAAATTGTGTGGTCCATGTGTCAAATAGGGAGTTACTAGTTGATTTAATTCACTTAGATATAAAGGATTTTGACGTAATTTTGGGGATGGACTGGTTGTCTACATATCACGGTCGTATTGATTGCTTTGCTAAGAAAGTGACATTTTGTATCCCTGGTGAGCCTGGGTTTGAGTTCCAAGGGAGAGATTTAAGCGCACCTCATATCATATCATCACTAAAGACTCAAAGGTTACTGAGAAAAGGATGTACCGGATACTTAGCTCATGTGGTCAAGGCTGAACATGAAGAAAGAAAGTTAGAAGATATCCCCATGGTCAATGAGTTTCCAGGTTTATTTCCTGATGATACACCGGGTTTACCTCCAGAACGTCAAGTTGACTTTAAGATCGAACTCCTTCCTGCTACTCAACCAATTTCAAAGACGCCTTATAGGATGGCTCCAACAGAACTCAAGGAACTTTAAATCCAACTTCGGGAACTACTTGATAAGGGTCAGATACGTCCCAGCGTGTCTCCATGGGGCGCACCAGTTTTATTCGTAAAGAAGAAGGATGGGAGCTTGAGATTGTGCATTGACTACCGCGAGCTAAATCGAGTGACGATAAAGAACATGTACGCCTTACCTCGTATTGATGATTTGTTTGATCAACTCCAGGGAGCACAAGTATTTTCAAAGATCGACTTAAGATCAGACTACCATCAACTAAGGGTTCGGGACGAAGACATCCCAAAAACAGCATTTAGAACGAGGTATGGTCATTATGAATTAGTGGTGATGTCATTCGGCTTAACAAACGCCCCAGCAGCTTTCATGGACATGATGAATCGATTATTCAAGCCTTATCTAGATCAATTTATAGTTGTGTTCATCGATGATATATTGATCTACTCAAGGAGTAGAGAAGATCATGAAGTTCATCTAAGGACCGCCCTCCAGACCCTCGAGAAAGAATGTTTATTTGCTAATTTCAAGAAATGCGAATTTTAGTTGAGCAGTGTAGCTTTCTTGGGACATGTCATATCTAAAGACGGCGTGTCAGTGGATCCCCAGAAGATCAAAGCTGTCAATAGCTGGCCAAGGCCGACTTCTGTTACAGAGATACGTAGTTTCCTGGGCCTCGCAGGTTACTACAGAAAATTTGTGGAAGGATTCGCAAGGTTGTCAGCGCCTTTGACACAACTAACTCGAAAGAATACAAAGTTTGAATGGTCTGACAAATGTGAAAAGAGTTTTCAGGAATTAAAGAGTCGCCTAATCTCATCACCAATACTAACCCTTCCTTCCGGGTTAGAAGGCTATGCGATATATAGTGATGCTTCCAGAAGTGGGTTGGGTTGTGTACTGATGCAAAATGGGAAAGTAATTGCTTATGCGTCTCGGCAATTAAAGAGTTTTGAAAATAACTATCCGACTCACGACTTGGAGTTAGCTGCAGTTGTTTTTGCACTTAAGCTTTGGCGTCATTATCTTTATGGGGTTGCGTGTGATATTTACACCGATCATCAGATTCTGAAGTATATTTTCACTCAAAAGGAACTTAATCTAAGACAAAGAAGATGGTTGGAGCTCTTAGAGAATTACGATATCACAATTCATTATCATCCAGGGAAAGCAAACACCGTAGCTGACGCTTTGAGTAGGAGACCATCTCCGGTTGTGGCTACCCTGTTAACAACGCAGGTGGAACTACTTAAGGAATTTGAGAGATTACAACTTGAGATTGTGATTCCCAATCAGAAGGTTCTGATGGCTCACTTGACTCTTTATCCTACCCTGATGGAGCGAATCGTAGTCGCTCAAACGAATGATCCCTTTTTGCAGAAGGTTAGGAAAAAGTTGAGTAAAGGAGAATCATCTGAGTTTCAAATTCATGATGATGATACTCTCCGGTATGGAGACAGATTGTGTGTTCCAGATAATCCCGACCTAAAGAAGGAAATTTTGACGGAAGCACATGAATCTAGATTCACGGTACATCCTGGTGGTACCAAAATGTACAGAGACGTCCGAGAATCATTTTGGTGGAACAACATGAAACATGATGTGGGAGACTTTGTAGCAAAGTGTCTGACGTGCCAAAAGATAAAAGCTGAGCACCAGAAGCCCTCATGATTATTACAACCGCTGGAGATCCCCGAATGGAAGTGGGATAGTGTGTCAATGGATTTTGTCGTCGGGTTACCCAAAACTCGAGACAAACATGATGTTATTTGGGGTGATTATGGATAGGTTGACCAAGACAGCACATTTCTTGCCAATTCGAGTGGACGATTCTAAGGAGAAACTAGCCAAGTTGTATATGAACGAGATAGTACGTCTACATGGAGTACCAAAGGAGATCGTGTCTGATAGAGATCCAAGATTTACCTCGAGATTTTGGAAGAGCTTGCAACAAGCTTTGGGTACAGAGTTGAGGTTAAGTACCGCCTTTCACCCCTAGACCGATGGTCAAACCGAAAAGACGATCCAAATTATGGAAGATTTACTTCGATCATGTGTTATGGACTTTAAGGGTAATTGGGATTCACATATTCCATTGATCGAGTTCGCTTATAACAACAGCTACCAGTCCAGCATACAGATGGCCCCTTACGAAGCTCTCTATGGAAGGAAGTGCAAGACCCCATTGTATTGGGATCTTGGCGAAAGGAAGGTAATAGGTCCACAACTTCTCGAGGAGACTGAGGAAAAAGTTAAACTTATTCGAGCAAGGATTAAGATAGCTCAAGACCGACAAAAGAGTTGGGCGGACTTGAAACGTAAAGCACTGGAATTTAAGGTTGGTGATCACGTGTTTCTTAAGGTATCGCCCACTAGAGGCGTGAGTAGATTTGGGATTCGAGGGAATCTAAATGCCCGATTTATTGGTTCTTTTGAAATCCTGGAGGGAATGGGCGAGGTTGCCTATAAGGTTGCTCTACCACCATCTTTAGCAGGCACCCACAATGTATTCCATATTTCTCAGCTACGGAAATACGTTGCCGATCTGAGTCACATCTGATTTGTATGAAGAGCTAACATATGAAGAGCACCCGATTTGTATTGTTGATAAAAAGGACCAAGTCCTTCGACGCCGCACTATACCGTATGTAAAGGTTCAATGGAGTTCTAATCGTACTGAGAGAGAGGCCACATGGGATTGGAGTCGGAGATGCGAGAGAAATATCCGGCTTTATTCGCTTACCAAGGTTAGTAAGTAAGTTTCAGGACGAAACTTTTTAAAGGTTGTGATAATGTGATACCCTATTAAATAATAAAAATAATTTGGAAAAGTTTAATGATTTAATAGTAATCATAATAGCTTTAGGGTTGATTTACTTTATATAATATGTGATTTGTATTGTCTGGTAAACTTGTTTAATTTAAGTAATATAATAATATTCAGTAAAAGAAAAAGGATTCACAAGTTAAGGAGAAAGAAAAGAAAATGTAAAGATAATAATGGACAAGATAATTGAAAAGGAAAAGAAAAAAAGAATGACTATCGCTAGTCATAAAACGTGGTAACTATATTGAGTGGCCACCTGCCACTTGAAGATGAGTAAGCCTTTCTTATAGTATTAAAAACAAAAAAAAGGAAAGTACTCTGCAAGAAAAAGAAAGACAACAGAACAAAACTTAGAAAATAACCTGCTCTGTATCGTGAGACTTCAAACACCAACTTTCTTTAAAGCTTCCATTATAATTAGTTATAGAGATAAATTATGTGTGAATATATATAGGTGTATAGGTATATATCTTAGGTTATGTGAATATATATATTGTTGTGTTGAGTAATATATGTACTAGTGATGTGTTGTATAGAGCTATATATGGGTACATATTATTAATCTTACTTATCGAAGAAGAAGAAAGGAAATAGGTGTAACTATTGTGTATAGGTGTAGGTACAATGGTTAAATTGCAGAATATATTTAGTACTGTAAAAGAATATAAATATTCATATAGGATTTAATAATTCGTTAGTTAAAAGAAGGAGTCATTGGTTTTGTTTATGTTACTGTATTGAGTAAAAGAATAAGTAAGGAAGGAAAGAGAAAAAGAAAAGTCAATGAAGAGAATTAATTAAAATGAAAGAATAATTAGTGCTCCTTTTGTGGTGTATATACGTTTGTGTGAAAGGGAAGAGAAGGAGATCATAAATTATAGTATTATTATTAAATGGTGTAAGAGACGTGTAAGGAAAGTATGATAAAAACTTGTGAGCTTATTTTACATAATTTGTGAATGTTCTCATTTTATTTTAACTACCTTGTCATAAATTAGTTAGAATGATTATTATTTAGAATTAATCGGGAAATTATATTTTAGGAGGATAAGATATTTAAATAAAAGTTCGGACTGAGGTAAGTCGGACTCCCTTCCTTATATTGATTTACGATATTGTGTTATCGGTATTTAATTAAATTGCATATATTGAGATCACGTGGAATATGATTGTATTTGTGAAATGCATATAATTGTGTATAAGACCTATACGTGTTATGTGATCATTAGGGCTGTGACACCTATCCGACAGGTGAAATTGTCGAGATACCTAGGTACTGATTGCGTTGTGCCGTAGGTGGAAAGATCCACTGCGGGTGTGTGGGGTGGGCCTATATGTCGGAGATGGCAGGAGCAGGCATGGTACTGAGGGCCGTGTACCGAGGCACTAGTGTGTGCCGAATATTAGTTATCGCAGCTCTAAGTAGTGTGTGTGCATGATCATTTATATTCGAGACTAGTGGTAGCCGGTTACTGAAATCATATTGTTATACGTGCATTTAATTTATACGTCATTCATTATAATTTGATTAAACTGTTATTATGTAAATCCCCTTCTTGAGAGACGTTTCGACTTACTGAGCTTGTGTAGCTCAATTGTTATTTTTCTGTGCAGAGGGAGGTGGGCAGGAGTCCCAGGGTCAGGACTAAGCTTAGCATCCAGTGTAGATAGCTTTTTGTGTACTAGATTATTTTGCAGTAGGATCCAGATAGACTTTTGTTGTAACAATAGTTTGGTTTGTATTACTTAAATGGTATTAACTAAAGCACTTTTGACGTGTTATATATAGAAATTTTACGGTGTTGTGTTTAGGTTATTGCGTTATAGGCCTTGCAGGCTTAGGTTGTGACTTAGGTCTGCGGCATGTCGCGCTCTGAGTTTTAGTGGTGGAAATTCGGGGCGTGACAGGTTTACTGGGAATAACTCAATTTTTTATAAGAATTTTAGTCTTATGGGAAGTTTTGCTAAGGTTTGGGAGGTACAATAGAGTTAAAAAACAGGCACTATTTAATTTTTCTAGTATATAGTTTTTTCGTTAGACACAAAGATGAGGTCAAATTTGAGGTCTTTATGAACATGATGCTATGGATCATGTGGTTTTTTATTTGACAAAGAATAAATAAGCGAAGGTGATGCATAAAGAGGATAGAGATCTAGTGAAGTTCACAACGTTGTTGGGCCCGCCTAGTGGGTGGAAGTGGGTGGCTGATAGGTTAACTTTGGTGGCTGAGTCTAAGGAGGTAGCGGGTGATTTGATGACTGAGGCTTTGCTGAATCAGGTAACAATCTTGCTGTGATTTGAACATTTATGTGGATGCTTTTAAATTCTTATTCTTATGCTTGCTCCTATTTTGGTTTGCTTAATAGTTATATATCTTGTTTTAGTTCTTGTTCAGATGTAGAATTGTGTTTTTCACCTCTGGTTTTGTATTACAATATTCTACCCGAAACACTGGTTTTGTTGTGGTTGGGTTTGTAATTGTGTTGATATAAGACTTGGATACGGAAAGATGGAAGATTATAGACTTTGGCATCTAATTGTAAAATTTTGCACATTCTTAGCTTTTGATTAATAACATACAATTTATATGTATAAGAATGATTTTAGTAATTTGTTAGTGGTGGTGGTATGAATTGAAACTTAAGACATGTATTGTCCAAGTCCTCTGAAACATTTACTGTCCCTTGTGAACATTTCAGGGCTGAAAAGTGTCCATGCATCAGCAATGGTGAGGTGCAGATTTAGTCATAAATGAAACCCTGCCAATTGCTTTAATTGGGAGGTCATAACGATTCTTACTTCCCTTTCCCTTTGATGCCTTCTTGGTTAATGAACATATTATTATTCCCTTTGATCTTCTCCAACAGACCGTGCCTCTCTTCTGAAATCACTATATTCATTTGCTTCAACACCACAGTACAACGATGCATTAATAAAATTGTTATTAATAATGTATAAGAGCTTACATAATTATAAAACAAACCATCGCAGAACCATTACAAAAATATAAATTAATATAATTAATTTCCTTTAATTAGAAGAGTTCGTTCCTGCACCAAGGACATGTCACACTTTGAAGTAGCCACTGAGTGATACATTTCTTGTGGAATTGGTGGCTGCTGCAACAGGTGATTTGTTTTCTTCGAACTCATATATGCATATTGCACACTCTTCGGTTAGAGACATAATCATGTTAATATAATGTTACCTCTGTATGATCGAACTCTATGACTAAACATTAAACAATGACCTGGACAATTCATGGGCTTAAGTCCAAACTCTTGATTTTCAACCTAAATCACAACCCAAAATTACGATTAAACCACATATAATATAACATAACATTAACTATGAAACTCCTAACCTTAAACACAAACATATTCTCTTTGTAATTAGCAGCATGACCAGAAGTTTCCCATAGTTCCATGTTATACATATTTGGTGTCCACACCTGTTTGATAAAAGTACCATGAGAATTTAAAACCAATACTTTACACAATCTAATATTCTTACCTCTTCATAACCTCTTTTCCAGTATTCACCTCTTATAAACTCTAACAGCTTATTGCAAACACGAGCACCATGTGGTAGGAAAAAACAACTCCCTGGGCTGAAATGAAATATATACACAACACATGTGGGACCCACATAATCTCAACAATCCAAGGTTAAAAAAGAGAGAAATTATACCTAAGTGGGACCCACATAGTCTCAACACATGATTATGTGGAGGAACGAACTCTTCTAATTAAAGGAAATTAATTATATTAATATTTTGAGATGATTTCTTTTATAACGATGTAAGCTGTATTGTGGATATTGACTTGAATCAACATTATTTACCTCTCGCATCATTGATCACAGTATTTTCTAAAAAGATCATCAAATTAAATTTTTTATAACCTAATATACCATTTAAACCCTCATTTAAATAAAGTCTAGATACTTTAATTTTATTTTTCCTCAATCCCTCTACCCTCACTGGTCAAAAATAAGACACGCCACCATTTCTCCTTCTCCACCATCAGCCGCTCCAAAGTGAAGCTCATAACCACCGCGACACCACTCTGCTTCTGTTCTCTGGCGAAGTGCAACAGAGCCTCCGTGCAGCTGTTTGGTTGCTTGCAGGTGCAGTAACCGTATTTATTAGATATCTACTAATTGAAAGTGTGTTGTTTGTTATATTAATATCTTATAATTTTCAGATATGCAGGATTTTAGCTGACAAATATAACAATCTGATGGAAGGTTAAAAGGGTAAGATTTATTTATTCTCTTATGTTAAGGATAGACCAAGATGCTCCACACATTAATTGGAACCACGCCTTGCTAGAGCGTGGATTGTCCTATTCCGAAGGTACAAATACGAAGTTGAAAACTCCGTAAAAGTGAAAACGATGAGTAAAATTGGATGAATTGATAGCTTAAGAGATGATGGATTTCTGTTTATAGGCGCGAATATACAGAATCTTGGGTTGACCATAGCTTGAAATTGAAACACACGGACCGAGGAATGGGAATGGTTCAGAAAGTTGTTCTCTGGGCCAACTATGACTTTTGCAGTTGTGTCCCTGAGAGTATTTACACATTTAATGAATTACAGATTTGCTTTAGTGATCTCCACATCATCAGATTTTGGGTGATAGATCTAGCTCATATTCTACTAAAACACCTCTTACTCTTATAGTTGTTAATAATCTATCGGAAAGTGTTAAACAAGTTGAAACTCTAAAATCTAGTATGTTTGGAGACAAAGAAACAGATCAGTTGGTCAACTCTAGTCAGATCAAAGTGATACAAGCAGATCGAACTAATGAAGAACATCAACCATGGTCTAGCTTGTTCGGGGTACAAATTAAACAAAATCTTCAGCTTAATTATCATGAGCCTACAAACATGAAGGTAAAATGATTATTAAGCCTCCAGCTCATGTTTTTGAAGATAGGGCTGAGCTTTGGGATAATTGTCTAGTTGGACAATTCATTGATTCTCCTCCACCTTCCTATAGGGTGAGTAATTTAATGAAATTTCAGTGAAAAAGCTTTGGTAAAGTTGAAATTAAGTCTTATGAGGGCATGTATGTGTTCAAATTTGATGATGAGAAGAATTGTAACTCTGGGTAAACCACTATTATTGAAATCATGGAAAGTTGGAATGTAGTTTGAAGCTATCATTTAACTAAAATTCCATTGTGGATTAAACTAAAAAAAGATTCATATGGCCTTATGGACTAAAACTAAGTTAAGTTATGTAGACATGAGAGAAGAATTGCCTGAGAAGGTTTATGTAGATGTTGGAAAACAAGATCTATATGAGGTTAATGTATTATATGCTTGGAAGTCTTTGAATTGCAAAAATTGTAAGAAGTATGGTCATTCTAGTGCTAAGTGTCCTAATGCAGAAACAGATAAGAAAAAAGAAAAAAAAGTATGGATTCAGAAGAAGAGTTTTGAGACAACTGAACAATATTCTCAATGGAATTTTATCATTTAAAGATCTAAGGGTAGATCTTCAAACATTGCTACTACTAGTAAGGCTGAGGCTGAGAATGAGAATTCATTTAGCTTACTTGATACTTGTGCTACTAAATTGGATCAGGCTGTTATGAACTTCATTAGAAAAATTCAATGTAAGGAGAGTGGTGTTACTAGACCTCCTAATACATGTTAATTGGCTCTTGTAATGTGAGAGGATTGAATAAATCCCTCATAGTTAGCTTTATGTTTAGTAATAAGATTGACCTTATGTGCTTACTTGAGACTAAGGTCAACTATAATAAAGTGGGAAAAAATTATTGATCAACACTTTGCTCACCTCAAGTTTATTCACAACTATGATAATGATGATCCAGGGAGAATTCGGCTACTTTGGCATGATACTAAGGTGGAGAGCTGATTTCAAGCTATTTTATGTGAAGTTGAAGATATTAGCAGTAATATTACAGGGATAGATTATGTTTTGGAAAGATATTATTAAATGGAGTAATATTTATTCTTGTGAGAACTTTGTTTGTGTAGGTGATTATAATGAGATACTACACATAGAAGATAGACTAAACTGTGATAGTCTTGATATAGGAGCACAAATATTTTGTTGATTGTTTAGAGGAAGCTGGATTATTTGAACATCAAACAATAGAAGTTAGAAGAAGTAGGTTAGAGTTAAGAGCTAGCAGAACAGACTTTCGATCAATAACCTACTGATTAGATAATTTGATTTCTAATATTGTTAGTTTATCACCTTCAACCTCGGAGCACAAATCATTGTACTCTTAAGATGGAGATTGGTATTACTAATAGATGATCTAAAGTAGCCTTTAAGTTCTTTAATATATGGGCATCTCATCCTGAATTTCATGCAATTGTAGAAAAGACATGGAGTTTTAGGGTGGATGGATCATATATGTTTCAACTTTGTAACGAAACAAGGAATTTAAGAAAGATGATATTTTCATATTTGTGATAAATTAATCTAGTTCAGAGATATTATTTTATGTGTGTTATGTTCTTAATTGAAAGTTTTTTTTCTATTAATCATTAGTTTTTTATTTTTTCTCTTGATTTGGAGGTTTATTACTTTTAGAAGTAATGATATATACACCCTAATAACCACTCATGATGTGGCTTGAATTGGTTGGCAATAAATCGTTAATCATATAAAAAAATAAATAGATTAATGATTTATTGTCAATCAATTCACGTCACGTCATGGGTGTATACCCGGTGGTATGATTTCTGGTGGTATATATCATTACTCTACTTTTAGTGCATTTTAGTGTAATTTGTGTATTAAATGTGAAACTCTTAGATATAATAATGATATTAGATGCCAAATTAATGTTAATGAGTTAAGAAAAGATTTAACGGGAAATCAAGTGTTAAAAGGAAAGAAATTGGTTCTAGAAAAGTGCAAAAATTTCTAAAAGTTGTCCAGTTATAAAGACGTGTAGTATTCTTGATGTTGCACAAAACCGACAAGGAATCTGGAGGAGCCGTTTTATATTTGGAAAAGTCTTTGAATTGAGGTCCTTTCGATTTAAAAATCACTAGATATGAGTTGTAAAAATTGCCAAAAGTTGTTTTCGAGTTGTAAGGAGTTAAAATTTTACAAACTCCAAAAGTCAACACAGCTGTTTCATTAAGGTATATTTATTATTTAGAATATATATCAGTATTGTCCAATCACATAAGATTTCTTTGCATGGTTTTGTCGTTAGGTTCTTTCCTAATATTATATCCCAATAAGAAGCAAGAGATAGGGGACATACCAAATTAAAAGCGTGTATTCATTTCATTCTTTCCAAAATAGCGCCTCAACTTTTCATTTTCTGCAACTTGACCTTGGTATCGACGAAAGGATCTTTCTGCAGTGTTGAGCAGGTAATCAATTTCTGATCTATTTCTTAATTCATTGAGATGTAAAAGCATAGCTCTTCTTTTCAAAATGTAGTCTATTTTATAGCTATCGTATAAGAAATTTGAACACTCATTGTTAATTTTGAAAAAGCTTAATTGATTTTGAAGTATAGAAGAACACTAATCATACTAATCATTGTTAGTTCAAGCATCATGATCTCAATATAGAAACAATGACATGATTAGGCTCTTGATATGGAAACAGAAAAACTAATTATTGCAAACAACGTTTTTGGTAAATTGAGAGTTTAATTCATATGTCAATTGTACTTTATTCGCAGAATTTTGAATTAGATTTTGCCAATTCACTGAGTAATTACAATTTTAATTCAGCCGCTCAACAATGAAAAAGGGACTGATAGTAAGTGTCTTATTTCATATCTCAGCCGAAATCTATCAATTGCTAAGCTTGTGTCTTTTTTCTTACTTCATTTAAGAATTACAATAACATTAACTTTTTACTGAATTGCAAAAACACATCGGTTATACATGTTTATCTTGTCATTTATAAAAATCATTCCCCGAACTTAAATTCAGTCTCTACATTCAAAAGTTTTGAGATCAACAGTAACAAAATTGAAAAAAATACTATCAAAATAGAGTAAAATTACTCTATACTATGATTGAAGCATCCGTGCACCTGCCCTGCCTAGTCTTTTTGATTAAATTATTAGGGTCAGAATAAGTGTATAGACAAGGGAAGATCCTTAATTTGCATCAGTGGAGCCTAAACATTAATACTTTTTGCAGGATCTAATTGGAATGTTGACACTTAAAATACAAGCATTTTTTTTAAAAAGTAGCAAAAATACGTTATTTGATCACAAATGTAAATAAAATGTAAATGTTATTTGATCACAAATTTTCTTGTCAATTTGTAAGAACAACTTGAATTTGATAAAAACGTTTAAGTTATATTATCATATTAGTCGTATCAACTAGATTCTTACTCATTATACATGATTTAAAATAATGTTTATATTACATAGTTATCATCTTTCTTAATATACACTTCTTACTCGTCGCTTTACAGATGGACATGAGGCAAAACTCTCGGTTAATTCAAGCAAGATTTGTAAGAAGAAGAGATCAACTCTTCCTCGATACGGTGTGACATTTATAGAGAGGTTCCATAGGCAGTTGCTTGACATTATGCATAAAGAGCCTGAACTGGTTGCTGATGCCAAGAAAGAATTGTACTACCATGAGTATTTAAATGTCCGACCTTGTAATGAGATTGGCCTTGGTTGTGAGTTGTTTGTACCACCACCTAAACCTGAAGAAAGTTAAACAAACAATGTTGTTATAATTAATGAAGAGGATATAGCGTGTACTATGTTGATTCAACCACCTTCTCTTGTTGTAGAGGATCCAAAAGGAAAAGGAAAGGAAAAGGAATAATTTTTAATTGAATAATTTTTTTCTTAGTATTATTATCAATTATTTTATTTTAATTCTTTAAATGATTATTGAATTAACCTAACAATTGAATATTAGAATTGATGGGGACATTGCACTACAAAAAGGAAAAAAATGTTTATTTTGAAAGGTGATGGATGAATTTGTTAAAGTTGGCAAACACAGGGACAAATGAAGGATGAACTTATCAAATATGTCAAACATTGAAACCCGTCAAGTTATTTGAAGTATAAATGTATATAATCAATTATGCAACAACTTTTAGTTATAACACAAAAAGTATTTAGTTTTGCCATAGGCTAATAATGGTGTGAGAGGCGGACCCTCACTGACTTTTTCAAAAAAAATAAATTATCCTATATATTAATAACTTAATATTAAATAAAAAAAATTTAATTTTTTAAGTCCAGTAATTTTTTTAATCCTATTTAAATATTATTTTTTTATTTGAAACCCCTCCTCAACTATTGTCCTAACGTCAAAAAAAAAAATTGTCCTGGATCCGCCCCTGGGTGTGACTAGACCAAACTAATTTCCAAAATGGGTCGAGCAAGACTTAAATAAAATTCTAAACCAGGCCAGTACTACTAGTTGGAACACAACGTGATAATTTTTTTGAATATCTCCAAATTCACTAAAACCGAGTAAGTTAAACTGGTGGACATTTAACTACTACCTTAATACAATTCATTATTGTATATCTAAAAGCCTAACAAAGAAAAAAAGGAAATTAACGAAAAAAGAAAGACCTATTTAATATCTAGAAAGCATTGATATTAAATCTCAATATTAAGGTTGGAAGACCTAGAGTACTTTCATTTCCATGTTATTGACATAACTTCATAGTCCAATTAAATTAATGTACTTTTTATCATAATTTTCATTAATAACCCAATCAGTTTAATATAAGCTAGGTTAAAAGCACAAAGTAACAAACATGTGAAGATAACAAATTGCTATAGATAAATTATTATGGACACTCCAGAATAAGAACACATAATCCATCAATTTTAAAATTAACAAAAACATTAAATGCACAACATCACAACAGTAAATCAGTTCATTTTTCACCCTTTTGTCAATATCAAATGAATAACATTTCATAAAATGTAAAGTACGGGACAAGAAACAAACTGAAGGAAGAAGGCAACCAGTACTGACAAACACCAAAACAGCCCCACAATAACTAACCTAGACAGTACAATCAACATCTATCACAAATATTCTCTTTTTATATGAATTATAACCTAATTACTAATTACTAATAGAAAAAACAAATAAGAAATACAATAATTACAAGAATAATAAAAATTGAACCTGTTCGGCTTAATTGAAATGGCATGGTCAACGATCACGATCTGATAAAGAATCGCAACTAGCGATTGATGTTATGGAGATAGAGATAGGTGTTATCAACTCAACTATAGATCGATGTTATGGACTAGAGATCTGTAAGTGACGCAACTAGAGATTGGTGTTATGGAGATCGGTGAATTGGACGAATCGCAATTATAGATCGGTGCAATTATAAATCAATGTTATAGACGAATCACGGTGTTATAGACGGAAAAAGTGAGGATATAAATAATGAAAGTTAAAGAGTCAAAAAAAGATCAAGTGGTGAAGGATTGGAAGAATTAGATTTAAGGGTTCAAAGAGGAGAAAGTAAGGCGGCTGTATGAAGGGAAAGTATGGCGAGTGAGTAAAATGAGTAAGAAATGATCGGAGGCAATTTAAAGGACTAGTATAAGCAGGGGCGAGCAAGGAATTATTGTTACATAAATTTTTTTCCGTATTCATACAACAAGTCTATGTATTATGTCAAAATTGCAAATATGTCCTTATATTATGCGAAAATGCACTATGGGTCCTTATATTGTGTAAATATTACAATATAAGTCTTGATATTAACTTTTTAATTAATTATTCTATAAATTCTTTTTTCTTAATACAAAATAAAATATATTTTGTTGTAAAAAGATTAAAAAATATAATAAATAAAATAATTTATAGTCTAATAAAATAAATTTTAAAAGTTAGGGGCCAAATGAATATTTTAAAAAAATATAAGGGTTAATTACTAATTTTTTAAGGTAGTTACAAATTTTTTTTAAATTCAGGGGGGCCATGGACCCCCTTCGCTTCAACACAACTCCGTCCCTGAGTATAAGAAGTGATTACCAGACAAAATAAAATAGTAAGTGATTATCTGAGTGGAATGCGTATGTATAACTTGGGTGAGACATTTTCTTAATTTTATTTTATTTTTGAAATAAAAATTGAGTTATGATGAGAAGAAGAAGAATATTTAAAAGATTATATAGGTTTTATATATTAATGAATGTAATGAGTATAGTTGGGTCAGGAATTTAGGTTTAAGTACAAATTGAAACGACTTTTAATATAATATATTTTTTTGTGTTTTGAAATGAAAACTTGAAATATGTTTTTTTATATTACATAATTAAAAGTAAAAAAATAGAAAAATTATATATTTGATTTGATATAGTATTTCTCGATTTACTGTGTAATACATATGTATAATTGGGTAAAAAGTTTAGGATTAAGGATTAATAACACATAATCTGATTTATGTAGATTTTATTTAAACCAGAAATAACAACTTTTAAAGTACAAGTTCAACGATATTTTTTTTCATAAAATATCTTTTCTTGAAATTGAGTTTTATTTTTGAGATATTAGATAACTAGAAGAATTTAAAAAAAAAAATTAATAGAGTATACATTTTGATTCACTAATTTGTCTACTTATACTTTTTCATTAATAATTTATGAAATTTGATTATTTTTTCAATCAACAAGATAAATGTTAAATAAATAAAAAAAATCTCTTCATTTAGTTCCAAAATAAAAAATGATTTAGACAAAAGTAATTCTAGTAAAATAATAAAAAAAGAAAAAAGAAAAATTGTCTGGTGAAGAATATTAGAGTAGATTCATTCTCCAACTATCTTAAAAGCTTTCTTTGATTAAAAAATAATTTCTTAAACACTTGGATTGCATAGTAAATCAAATCATGAATAGACAAAAAAACTTATTTAGACTTTTATTTTTCTTTCATCTTGTAATATCTAAATAACTAAGATATACCATATTTGATAATATCAAACGAGACGAGTTAAGTAACTTGGAAAGAAAATCTGACGAAATAATTTTGTAAACAATCGGATGGAAATGTAAATAGTTGACTTTCATTTTTCTTTCGTATCGGAATATCAGATTAACTAATCTTTGATAACATCAAATAGGATTAAGATCTAGTAAATTGAGTAATCAGGTAAATCATAAATTAGATTTTTCTCGATTAGTAAGTCCCGCCAAGTACCGGTTTCGAATAAGGGTCTTGTCCATGTATCGTTTATATTTAATAATTTACGAGCATTAATTGTGGCAAATTTGTAAGGATCAACAAGACAATATCAGATTTTTAATGAGTACTTGAAGTATGATCCAAATTAGAGTTTAGAAGACATGGTCTCTTTGATCCAAATTAGCGTTGGAAGGTGATGTGATCAAGATTTTTGAAGGTTGTATGCTTAGTCACAATGTAAATTTTGATGCACTTATTGAATATTTAACAATATTGTAATTATTTAGGGCAAAAACCATCCCCCAAAACTAGATGAAATGTCTAATTCTCTAGACAAAAAAATATCTTCTTTCCAAATGGAAGGTGGTCCTTTTTTGTCTTATTTCCCGCTCAAAGTATAAAACTGACAACTTCTTAGTTAAATATATTAGCCATTTAGTCGTAGATTTGAAAACATATTCATTGTAAGCGTAAGACTTTCATCCAATATTCAATGGTCCAATATTTACATAGCATTCATTGATTATTATAACAAAACACATCTCATTAGATTAATAAGTTAGATACTTTTGTAAGTTTAAAACATAGGGTGTGTGTATGAATACAATTGGTGTATATCATTCAATATTGGATGGAAGAATTTTCCTCATTGTAATATTCTTTTAACTTTTCTTCCAATTCAGTTTCTCAAATAGGTATAAATTTTTTTTGTAACATGTATGGTACATCATGCAGTTTGATCTTTAATATTAAAGAATTTAACGTGCAAAAAAAATTCAAACAATGATATATTATTAAACTTTTCGATTATTATATAGGGTTTACTAAATTTTGGCACTCAGATTGATTTCAAATATTCAATATGTTAGGGATTTTATTGTATTCTACTAATAAAATATCGTTCTTATTTGAGTACTTTTGATATTAATTACTCTTTAAAATTTCTATAATTGTATTAATATTAATATTAATATATATATATAGATATATGTCGTTTATAATGAAGTGCATAGTAATAATTATATAAAGAATTGAACTCAAAATTTTGACAAAGTATTAATTGATTAACAAGTTTAAACTCAGTTCCATAAAGAACTAGTTAATCCAAAAAAATTATACAATATCTAAGATACTACAATTATTATAAAATGATTGAATCAACATTATTGGTTTTCGGTGTAAGATCGCGGGCTGGAAGGGGAGATGCCTTTCTCTAGCAAGTAAAATTACGCTGGCCAAGTCACTTTTTAGCGCGATGTCAATTTATATTATGCAAGTTGATTTTTTGTCGGGGTATATTTGTGATGAGATCGATCGGATAGTCCAAGATTTTATTTAGTGTTCTTCGGAAGAGCAGAGGAAGATTTCTTGGGTCTCATGAGATCGAATTTTCACACCTAAAAGTAGAGGGGGCTTGGTCTTTAGAAAGCGAGCGACATGAACCGAGCCTATTGGGGAAACTAGGCTGGAAAATTATCCATGAGGATTCTGCATTATAAGTAAAGGGGTTGCGTCAAAAGTATTTTCAGTAAAATATTCTACTGTATGTTTTAAGAAATTATGATTCTCAAGTTAGCAAGGCTTATGTTGTTAGACGGGGATCCTGATGGTCAATTCATAATGGGAAGTGCATAATGTTTCGCTTGATCTTTGAGTTGGAAATGAACCTTTGGTTAGTTGGATTATTTCTTCTATTGGTAACGATATGCGGCTAGATATGGTGACGGATTATGTAAATGAGGAGGGGACGTGGAATAGGATCGTTTTCAACATCTTTTGCCTCATCATAAACTCACAACTAGCTAATGTGTTTGTTTTTCCGGATAATGGTGATCATGATGAGCTGTCATGGATGAATTAGTCTGATAGGGTTTATTCAGTTAAATTGGCGCTAATTGACGATTTCGTAAATGAGAGTGAGGAAAATATCATGTGGGATAACATATGGAAATTGTGATGTCCTCAAGACATTAGGATCCTATTGTGGAGAGGGACTCAAGAAAGACTTGCGACCAGGAAAAATTTGATTAAAAGAGGCATGAGTGTGGACGTGACCTGTTCCTAGTGCAGCATTGGGGTTGAGAGTGTTTTCCATTTATTCAAGGATTGTGTCATGGTGCAAGCTATGTGGGAGAAGATTCCAAAGGTGATTCAATGGGGAAGAATATAGCTCAATCTTGGGTTATCATGAAAGATAGGTGGTGGGTCCTTATGTGTTATAAAATCAAGTACAGAGATAAAAGGAACCACCAAGTTTTTGGCGCCACTGCCGGGGATTGCAGCGTGTGACCCCGGTGTTTAATCCTTAAGTAGATTTAATTGTGTATTTATTTTTCAATTTTGCGCTTGGTTTTTGTTTTGTTTTCTTTTACAAGATCTTATATTCAGGTAATGATCAAGATATTCAATTAGATATGTATGGAGGACATTACCCAAATCCCGGTCCATTCGATTATTTGAAAGACTCTTCCGGACAACAATAATGGGGTAGTAACTTCTACCAACCACCTTATCAACACCCGCAAGAGCAAGGATGGAAAAACCAATGGACCAGGAACAATCAACAACAATCGCCTTATCATTATCAATAAGAACAAGCATGGAATCACCATTGGGTTGAGCACAATCAACAACAACCATTATACCACTATCAGCAAGATCAAAGATGGAACATTCAACAACCTCCACAAATTACCCTGGCCGATTTGAATGAAACACTTGCTAAATACAGGCGCGAGAGCGAGGAAAGCAGTGCCAAATTACAAAAGGCACTAGATAAATATATTTCCAATTGTAGCAAATTTTTTGTAGAGTCAACTCCCCCAAGGGATGAAAGAGACCAACTTTAAGAAATAGTTGAGGAGGAAGTGTTGAAGGAAAATATTAGTGATAGTGACATGACCACCGTGCCGATTATAAATGGAGACTACCAACAACCTCCCCAGATTACTCTTCCCAGTATAATGAATTATTCACCACTTGTTGAACTCACGCGTCTAGAAGAGAAAATCACGGCAAGATATCAAGAGCAAAAGGCTATAGACGAGGAAAGCGATGCCACACTTGAAAGAATAAAATAGATGCTAGATGAAATAGCTACCCGAAGCAACTCTCCTGCCTTAGCCAAGAACGGTAGCGAGTCTTATGAAAATTTCAGTCCCTTGCGGGATGATATTAACTAAACAGAAGAAGTAGTTGAGGAGGACGTATTGAAATATGACAATTGTGATAGTGATATGGAGTATGCACATAATCAGGATATAGAATGTGAACAGAAAGAAGAGGTGATTGAGATTAGAGAGATTCCACAACAAGAATATGATGAGGTAATAGTGGAAGATTGGGTTGAAAGCGAAAATGAATCTGAAGTGCTTAAGGAGTCAATTGAAGCATTAAAGGTTCACAATAAAATAGAAGTTGAAACAATGCCACAAAAAGTTTACCAATTACCATCTTCACCAAGAATCTTGATTGAAATTAGAACTGAAGAATCACCTCCTTTACCAACGATGATCAACATGTGATATACAAGAAAGGTTCCACACCGCGAGAGTAAACGGGAAGGAGGAGAACCTACCCACCACATTTTACAGATGAACACAAGATTGAAACGAGGAATAAAAGTGAGCATATACCATGGAGAACGGTCATCTACTATTATGTGGGGGGAAATAAGTTTCGTCGTAAAAATAAGAAGGCGAAACGAAGTACTTACCCATCCCGTTTCAAAGATCGATTAATTAAAATTCTAGGTGGGAAAGTCCTAAAGCTTACATGTCAAGGAAGAGGAGAGTTTAAGCGGAGGGAAACCACAAAGGCCTCAATACCATCTTCATGGAAGGTAACGCGACGAACTTAAAGACGTAATAAATAAAGTGCTTCTTGGGAGACAACCCATGTTTTAATTTGCTTTAATGTTTTTCAATTCCTAGTGCATATTATAAGTAATTGTCGAGTCTTAGCGTCTATTTTTTAATAAATGAGAAAGGTAGTGTGTTGAATGGTGAAGCAATTGAGTTTGGGGTGCTAAGGAACGAAAAAGGGAAAAATCCGTACCACTGACCGGTAGGCCGGTCAAACCACTGGTATGCCGGTGGGGAGACATGAACCCTCGGGTTGGTGGACTCGGGTTTGTTGCCGAGAGCATGTCCAAGGAAAACCAAGCGCACCAGTATGCCGCCTAGGGCACCGATATGCCGGCCAGAAGGAAACACGAGTCCTCGGGTTAAATGACTCGTGTATTTTGACGAAGTAAGGTTTTGAGCAAAACAGCGCACCCGTATGCTGCCCAGGTGACCGGTATACTGGTGGTCCCTTGTGTGTTCTTAAAATAATGTAATAAGTAAAGAGAACCACAACCGCAAGTGTACGGTTGTCCCAAGTAATAATAGTGATAAACAGGATCGTTCGCAGGGACGGTATGGTTGACTTCAATGCTTATCAATTAATGAATGGTTGCACTTATGAAAGCAGTAAATGATTTGATAATTGTTTGTTGGTTTTTACTAATCCTAAGTATGAAAGACTAATGTAAAAATGCAAACAATAACTAGACGCAAGTAAATAAAAGCTAAACGCAAATATGAGCAGGCAATACTTGAGAGACGCAAGGATTTCTCCTAACTCTATTTCATTCCATATGTTGTTTAAGGGACAAATTGGTCATTTAACATAGGTCGGGATTCGGGAATCTTCGTACCCTTGTCAGGGTGGACTACGTAGCTATTCTAGGGTGTCACAAATCCCGTCAGGGTGATTATGATTCACCTTCAAATGATTAAGCTAAAAATACACAATAGGTCATAAGATTTATTACGCTCGTCAGAGTCAAATAATTTCTATACTATATTCTGTAATTAATTATGTACCTATACCTCCCGTCAAGATGATCCACACGCCACTATGTGGAATAGCCTAGATACTACAACCTGTTATTAATTAGCTACTTTAAGAACAGTAAATAATCATAAATTACATAAACATGTAAAAGACCCAATTTGAAATAAATTACTGAAATCCCAAATCCAATCATATGAAATAAAACAAAGTAGGGATTAACCCATTATGCGTTCCCAAGTACTAAAATGATTTAGCTCATAATTAAAGGAAAGGCAAAAACTAAATTAAAAGAAGAATTCATTTTGTTCATAGAAAGAAAATACAAAGAAACCTAATTTCGGATTAGGATTGGCTGAGAATCGGGGATATAGACAGTCTCCAGATCCGTAGCTTCTTCCTTCTTCCTTGCCTTGACTTCTCTCTGATGCTCTGACTTATGAAAATTGAATTGTGTGAAAAACTGAAGTCAAAAGCTCCTTTTATAAGCTCAAATTCGGAATGGGCTTTTAATTAGGGATTAAGTGAATAATAAAAAGTCCAAGTCCACTAATCAAGCCCAAATCCTGTAACTGTTGCACCACCTCCACTAAATCAGCTCTAACCGATTCGTTATAACTCTGATTGATCTCGAACCACTTGCTAAATTTCCGTAACGCGATAAGGAACATAATCTCCTCAGAGGTCAGCGGCTAAATCAACTCGTAAGTGTCTCGAAATCAGCAATCTTTGACATTTTTCCAGATTTGCAGCTCCAAAATATCAACTCTTTTCGGGATTTAACTTCAAACTTTGACTCTATATCAAGATCTTTCACTAAAATACACAAGATTACGCGTAAAAGTTTAATAAATTAAAAATACAATAAATAAAAGAGGAAATTCAGATTATTGCATATTTAGCCCAAAAGTCTATCAAATTAATCAAATAAACACCACAAATGATGTCTCCCAAGGGTATAAAATAAGAATGTTTAGGGAGACATCATATACCGGCACCCAAAAACACGAGGACTCGGGTATTTGATTAGGGTTTATTGCCGAGAGAACAAAATGAAAAGCTCCAGCACCGGTATGCTGGCGAATCCGCCGGTATGCCGGTCCGCTGACGGTTTGTGAAGAGTGGTTGCCATATCCCCTTCTTACCTTATCAAGAAGTAACCCTAGCCTCTTCAAAATGAGTTTTTCAGACCCTAACCCTTTATATATCTGCACCACACTACTACAACACCCAAGAACATTAATTCCTTCCTCCTATTCCATTCCAAACACACATCCAACACCATAATCCTTCATGAACACAAAGAGATCTTCTCCTTCAACCTTAAGCCTCTTCATCAAAACTTCAATCCTATTCATTAAACCTTCCCCAATCCACTACATAATCATTACCCATCTCATATAACACCTTAATACTTCATTCTAAATCCTCAAAACATCAAATTTCAAAACTCTTCGCTAGTTTTTGATTGTTTGAAGTTTTGAGTTTGGGGTTCATTGAGATGATGAAGATTGGGAAGACAAGAATACCATGAAGAGGAAGAAGAAGTTGGAGAACCTCTTATTACTTTTGGTGTTGAAAGATGTAGTTGAAAGAATGAAATTTTTTGAAGATAAACATGAATAGGTGTTGACAACCATAGGAAAAGTCACAAAAGAGTTGGAGCATATGCAAGACATATTACGTGGAGTGATCAATGTTGAACATGCCACCTACGAAACAAGAGGAGCTCAACCTACACGTAACCATGGAAACCAGCTTCGTGCTGATTCATATACGCTTTCCGATCCTTTTCTCAGTCTTATTAATTATTTTCTTTATTGAGTCTTTTTCGAGTCGTGGGGACACGACTTGTTTTTTAGTTTGGGGTGGAGTTCGTTGCCTCATCCCAATTTTATGGTTTTTACTGTTTTTCAAAAATAATCAAATAAAAATTAGTTTGAGGAATGTTTTGAATATAGAGTATTTTAAATGCCCCCATCAAGCATGTTTTTTATGAATTTATGATAGAAAATAGTTGACTTTAGGAGTTAGTATAAAACGCACTTTGATTGCATGCAAATATGAGGTAATTGATAAGAAAAATTAATGAACAATGCAAAAGAAGTAAACTTGTACTTAAGGAAAATGATTGGTTTGTAGAACGTGAGATCTAAATGAGTAGAGAACCCACTTAGGTATGAACTAGAGGCAAGCTGTGTAAATAGGAAATTGATAGAGGCAGTTCTTTGTAGCCCTTTGAAACCTTTTTTGCCTTCTAGCCCCATTTTTAGCCTTTAAGCCTTTCTTTTGTCGCCACATTATAAACCAATATCCCTTTAGTTATTAGGCATTTCCATATGACCCGCACTTGAATCACGATCCTTAGACTTCATGTCTTGAGCTTGAGTTTGGGGTGGTGGGTTCACTATTATGGGAATTTACATTGGGTTGGGATTTTTGGAGCTTATCAATTGTGCTCTGTTATATTTTAATGATAATTCACTGTAATTATATTGTAATCCTTTGCCGAGATAAGAGTAAATGAAAAGGATATGAAAAGTTATGAAAAGAAAAAAATCGAATGAAAAAACAATAGCATGATATCTCAACATCAAAAAGAAAGTCATAGTTATACAAAAAAAATTCATATGAAAAGAATATATATATTTGGACCGGCAAGGAGGAATTTTTTTGTGAATCAAGGGACTTTAAATTACCGCATCAAATGGGTTGAGTAAGAACATATTCGAGTGTAAACTCAAGCTCTTGGACAGTTTGTTGATGGTAAGTGAGGAGAGAGCCAAAAGCTCACTTCAAATTTACCAAATATACATACCATACTGTCCCTAAGCCTACGTTAAAACCATAAAGACCTCGTGATTCCTAGATACATGGTGAGTCTGTGATTCAGCTAATAGGGAGTATGCTAAGTGGAGCGTTCAAAGCAAGTAAGGATCGATGAACACCCTAAAGCCACCATCTTGATATAAGTATAAGCGTAACCTTCTAGCATTGTGAAATTAATTTTGGATTGATATAATTTTGTGTTTGATTTTGCATGACATATTTATGTGTATATTAATTCCTAGATCATATTATATGAGATTTGTATTAAGTTGAATATTTATTAGATTCTACCTTCTGCATTCATATAAAAGGCCTTTGTGTTTATTTTACTTTGTCGGGACGACAAAGGTTTGAGTTTGGGGTCTTGATGTCTCCCTATTTGTTCTAAATATTAGCCCTTAGGTGACATAACTTTATTTGAATATTTGACTTATTTGATAGACTTTTATGCTTATTTCGTCATATTGCACTTTCTCCCCTTGGAATTAGACTATTTGCATTTTTAGAGCTTTTGTGCGTTAATTTGTTTGTTTTAGTGCAAAGTTAGTAGGTTTACAAATTCATGAAGAACTAATACAAGGAGGAAAAGTGAGAATTAAATTCTTAGATCGAGTGGATGAGCTAAAGAAAAGAAGAGAATTTCCAAGAACTTAATTAAAGAAGTTGCAGATCTGAAGGACTGTTAAAGATTGCTGTTTTGGGATACTTAGGAGCGAAATTAGCCTTGGGCCATCAAACATGGTTTAATAGCCTATTGAGTTAGGAAGATTCTACAAGTTGAATGACCCCATTTGGAGTTGAGATGCAAAAGTTACAGCCGTTTTACTAGAAGCTGCGCACCAGTTACGGAAATTAAAAGAGAAGATGGGCTTGGGCTTTTCATAATTTGACCTAATCTTCTTAACCTAAGCCCTAATACAATTTTGAGCATTATATAAGCTCCTTTAGACCTCATTATTCAGTACCTCTCATTAAACTTTCATATTAAATCATCCTTAGAGAGAGAGTCAAGAGGCGGAGGTAAGAGCGGAAGCTGGAGAATCCTTTTCCTCCAACAACAACACAAGTCAATTCCTCTATCTAGGTTCTTATTTTATTTATGTTAAGGAACATGTATATTATTAATTTCTTTTTTTTTACTTTCAACATGAGCTAATCTTTATATTCTTGAGAATCGCTACATGGGTTGAACCCTAATTAATTTGATTAATGTTTTCTGATTTGGGATCTTTTATAATTTAATTTGAATTGGACAATTAGTATTGATTATTATCGTAGGATTATTCACTATTCTTAATCTGATCAATTAGACATAGGATTTAGTAATTAAGCTATTCACTTTGGTGGGGGTATTACCGTGTTTTTAAGCAAAAAACACGGGGTTTGGTAAAATTTTCTTTTTTTAATCTTGGTTTCCTTCGTAAAAAGTGATTTAATCCAAAAACACGGGGTTTGGTTCACCCGAGGATAGGAATTGCTAAGAAATAGGAATAGGTAGGTCTCTTCCAAAACAAGGGGTTTTATTCTTTATTCGATGCGAAGGTCCCAACCATTGCTTAAGCGCACAGATTGGGATGAGTTGATGTCGGTCGATGGTGTGAAAACACTTCCTGATGTCGAATTCCAAAAACCAGCGCTAAATCTATCTGTGCTCCCCCTTATATATTATATATATAGTTAGGCTCAAATAAAAAGCCCCTGACTCTCTTCACTCTCATATAAGATGAGACTTCACTCCAATTAATTCACACAGAAGGGAAGGAGATCCACCACGCCAGCGCGCATCGCTAGCTCAATGAAAGGCAACCTTCCTGATCCCTTAATTGCGTATATAATCTAGTTGTGTCCTATTTGGAGATCCATGATACGAAAACCAAAATCAGAATGAGGAAGAAAAAGACATCGTGATGTAAGTCTATTATTCCTTGCATCATAGGTAACCTCGTCCGAGAACTTGTATAGAGAAGGATTTCCCGCGGTGCAGCAGTTCTTCCATACCAACTTAGACCCAAAGTAATGAGAAAATGACTTGTAACTGTGAAGCTATAAGGTATCATACCATGGGGATTACAAAATAACGAAAAAGTAAAAGTGACCGAGATGCAAGGGAAAAACTTTTGTTTCACATTTCCGGAAAGACCACCTATTTAGTTTGGACCCGGCCTATCAAGCCTAGGGAATCCCATTTGTTGCTCTGGGAAATGCGATTAAGAAGGAACGAAGCGCAATTGCGACCTCGGGAAAGCGCCGTGGCTTGTCTAAGAAGATAACGAGTGAAGGAGGGAACCATAGGTATGGAACCCGAACAGAACAAGTGGTTGCCGTACGTGAGGATTGCAGTCTATCCGTGGGCTGGCCTGCCAGCTGTAGTGGGAATTCTCCCGTTCCCTGGTCAAAGACTTGGTTGGATGCGGGATCTACTCCACGAGGAGCGGGTTGACAGTGGCTTATGTATGTGTTGCCCCTGGGCTCCAGTGAGAGCCTAAATTTAATTGTTTTTAATCACCCTCTTCAAGACAGGTGCCACATTCATGAGTTTCACTCATAGCATCTTCTTTCCACAGTCAAAGTCATCACTACCAGCTTGAGCAACAGATCTAAAGGAGGAGGAAGTCGAGCGCAGCAATCTGATTCATGCCAATGCGCTCAGTGGGCTGCATCTACTAGTATTACCGAAATTATTGTTAAAATACTTTTACGAGAAGGGTTTATCGAAAACGTGAGAAAACATCGTTGTGTGAAATAGTTTTCAATGGTTGATAAAGTTCTCAAGATTCAAGGCTATTCCTTTCACACCGCAACAGCACCTTATTCCACTACATATTCGTTTATCTGTTTAAAGGAAAGAAAGATAAAAGAGATTCGGCTTAGTGAAAATAGAACTAGTAGCAGAGTGAATTCATACTGAATCAGTAGCCAAAGTCCTCGGAACCAGCCGCTCTTACAGGGAGTTGTGAAAGAAGCTTGAGAATGCACTGCTGCAAGCGTAGGAAAAATGCTGAATGAATGGAAGTGATCGCCTTGACGGGGGGTTTAATTACGGACATAGGTAATAAACGTAAGGTAAAATTATAGATCCTGACGGACTTAGTTAACCTTATAGCCAATTGAGTAGAGAACTTGACATTCAAAGGTGGATTATAATCGCCCTGACAGGGTTTGTAACACCCTAGAATAGCTCCTAAGTCCACCCTGACAGGGGTTAGGAGAATCTAGAATCCCGACTATTACTAGTTACCATTTTGACCCTTAAGAGAAGCATTAATTAAGTTTATTTCAGTGAAACCCTTACGAGACTCAAGTATAGCTCATATTTGCGTCTTAGTCTTTTAATTTTTATTTTCAGTAATTTGTTTCTTTACGTCTAGTAGTTTAATAATTCGAAACAAAACAAATATCTTTTATATTTTATTTTCTGTATTAGCAATTACTACTACTTATATATTGAACACTTGAGCTGTACCAGTCCAATCCCTGAGAATGAAACCCGATTTATCGGAGTATTACTTGGACAACCGTACACTTTCGGTATTGTGGTTCCTTTTATTTTTATACTTAATTTTATAACACACAAGGACCCACCATGTTTTTGGAGGTTGAAAGAGGCCGAAACTAGAATAGGTCACGTCTGACCAGATTTCCGTGATGAGGTGGATGGGAAGTCGTGGTCAAAGGGGTGTGAAATTGTATCTAGGGAGTAATACAGGGATGGAGGGGCGCAATTCGAGCAACTCGGTGGTTTTGCTGCAGGAAGGAGAAAGGGACATGTATTCTAGCACAAGTGCTTTTTTGCAATTCTCGCCAACTGATGGGGATCCACAGTAGTTGATGGGTTCTTTTGTGGAGCATTACAGGGGAATCAAGGACTTAGGTGCAAATGGAGTGGGTAAGTACTACATGTCTGCAGCGTCCAGATTTTTCTGGGGTGAGAGGTGATGAGCCGATAAGTCCGAGAGTCAGCATCTAGCTACAAGGTGGCCAGAGGAGGTCCATCGACTTGAGGAACATGGAATCGCAAGTGCTCCCTCAACTGGTAGAGTAGGTACTGTAACCAATGATGTAATTTGAAATGAAATAAATGATGTAATTTTCAAGAGTGGAAACTTCTCCAGTGCGGAAGCAATTGTTAAGAAAGCAAGATGGCTAGCGGTTGATTATCATAAGGCTTGGAATCTCCTGTCGAATAAGGTCAGCAATGTAAAGGATCATGTCGAGTGGATAGGGTGGTGTAAACCCAATCGGGGTTTTAAGTTAAATACGGATGGGAGTTCTCTTAGAAGTCAAAATAAGGCCGATGCTAGAGGTGTAATGCGAGATAAGGATGGTAATTGAATCAAAGGGTTTTCCATGAGTTTTGTTTGCTCCTCGCCTTTAGTTGCGGAGTTAGTTAGGATACATGAAAGGCTTAAAATGGCGGTTGAGATAGGAATAAGGGAGTTAGAGGTGGAAACGGATTCGAAGGAGGCCTTAAGAGCAATTCAACAAGAGGATAGAGCGAGAGGTCCAGCTGCGTTTTAGATTGATGGGATTAGAAGTATGTTGGTGGTGAATGCCTCTGATAAATATATTTATAGAGAATTTAATACTTGTGAGAATTTCTTAGCAAGATCATGTATAAAGAGTATTGGTGCTTATACCACGTTCTTAGGTCCTCCGGATGATATTTGGCGATTACCTACGAGAGACGTGAATGCTTGAAAAACCCTGAGAAGAATTTTTACTCTTGAAGTGGAGATCTTAGCTAGTCTTTGATTAGTGTTTATTCTCACGGTCTTTTGACCTCCGATGTAAACAAAAAAACATTATTGTCGTTAATAATGCTAGTTATATATTACTTGTTGTCAAAATAAAATAATAATAATTTATAATATAACTTTACTATAATAATTGCATTCTCAATAAGGATAACATATGAGTTATACTTATACACTTATGTTTGTTTACAAGTTTGGGTTGTTTGAGTTGTTGATATAGAAAAAAACATCATTTATAATTTATTTTGAACATTGATAGCTTTTTAAGTTTTTTCGAATCCTTCTTGAACTAGTAGTATAAGTAGTAAATCGATAAAATCAAATGTAAGAAAATTTCAGATCACACTATGATACTCAAATTATAGGTAAATTTGTGCTAAAAAACTCTCAAACAATGGAACTTATAAGACTAGTAAGGTAAACTAAGTGTCTACGATTACAAGAGATATAAGTTACATTTAACATGTAAGATTTGCTAAATATATATTAAAAAAATATAATGCTTCTTTCAATTGTTGGATGGCTGGTTCAAAACGACTTTGGAACTAGGTGACGATGGATGGACCGGATCTTCATTCGTTGTTGTTGAATGGAGAGGAGATGGGTGGACCGGATCTGGGTGACGGCGGTTCTCTCGTACGTGAGCGGCGACGGCTCAAGGAGAACGACGACCATGAGATGAGCGACGACGCTGAACGAGGGTTTGCTAGCGATGTCGGAGAAGGAACGGCGCTGGAGGCACGAGGCTTGGGAGGTGAGCAGTACGGTCCACGAAGGTGAGTGATGTCTCCGTTCGTGGAAGCACGAGCCTTGAGAGGTCAGCAGCGTAGCACATGAAGTTGAGTGATGGCGAGTTTGTTGTGTCCATAAAGGTGAAGAGGAGGGCCACGGGGCGATGGCTCTGAACAACGTTTTTCTAGGGATGGTAATGCTGGAAGGTGAGCGTCGGTTATCGCTCGAGGAGGCACAAGATCTGGAAGGAGTGGTGGGAAGGAATGTTGGAGGTCTGTTGGTGGGAAGGAGTGGTGAGGGTCTGTTGGTGGATGTTTGGTGGTGAGAATGATGAGACGGTGGCACCAGGGGGAGCACGAGTGGTGGTGATGGTGGTCAGCTTTCGCAAGACAAAGGGATGAGAGCGGCGGCACTAGTAGGTGAGGTAGGTGACGTAGGAGGGGCGCCGATGGAATTTGAGGAAGGAGCGGCGGAAATGGAGAAAGAGAGAAGGGGTTGTGGGTTTAGAGAGAGAACATAGTAAGTAGGAAGAGTGGGGAGGTGGTTAAAATCATAACTTAATAGAATTTCTTTTTCCTTTTTCTTTCTACTAGTAATAGAAAAGTTGGGGATTTTTTTTAACTTTTATTGTATCTAGTTGAGGTTTATTGGTTTAGTTATATGGAAAACCTTGTGAGTAGTATAAAGGAATGTTGCTCCATAATGATCCCTTAGATGAAATGGTATGGTTCGTATGTTGCAATATAAAACAGAAGAACGTTGTTGTACCAATCAATGGTAGGACAAAATAACGGCAAAGTGTAATTCTATGCCTACGTCTTGCTGTTGCTTTCTTGTTGGTGAAAATTCTAGGAGATCGAGAAGTAGGCTTGAAGACCTTCAATGAACCCCTCATCAGGTGGTGTGTGTATTTAAGTTGTGGTACAACGATGTAAGTTATTTTACTATTCTTATATATTATATTGTTCTCGTGATAGATGAATTTGTTTATAAATCAAAGTGGAAGCTAACAAAAAATGAAACTTGACTTCTATAATCACAAGTTTTGAATTTACTACAAGAAGAAAATTATACTAATCAACAAATTAGACACACTTTGCACATCCTCCAAAAAATTATAAACAAGGAGCGTGTCTAAAAAAGGTGGAGCGTAAATTGTACCACGATTCCCATGCTATTTGCTGAGATTTAGTCATATTAATGAGAATACTACTATCCAAACAACTCTTTACTCAGGAAAAAAATCCAGAAATATTCTTACAAACCAGGAAACCTTGTTAAGATGGTTGACTTGAATTGTTTGACAATTCAATTCTACAAATTCCAGACATTTTATACATGCCAAAATAGGAATCTCGGTGAATGAAGAGAAATGTTAGAAATCCATCCATCTGTTAGTAATCAATTTCATCTATATTTGAGTTTTCACGTACACTTGAGGAGAAAAACTTATTTAAATGGAATACTTGCAATTAAATCTCCAACTAATGGATCGACTTCTACAATTCTCTACTTTATTCAAGATTTAAAACCTCCAAATTTCGCATGCCTGAAATGCCTGGTGTTCATAGAAGTGAATTGTCATACAATTTAAAGCTGATAAGGTTTCCATAATGTAATATTTCCTCGCAAATTCTTCACCTTCTCCCTCTATGATCTAGGATCATTACAGCTCGAGATAATTACCCTCTCTTTTTACTCTTTTATCAACTTGCTGTTTTTTATCACCTTTAATAACAGATCCCGACCCTTGACTACATCTAACAACTCTTATTCCAATTGGTTTACTCCTTCTCATCACTGTATTTCATATTGGTCTACCCCATCTCATCACTATATTCATTAGTCTACCATACTTATACCTCACTCCCATTAAAGGATGCTTTTCAACTAACAGTTTCATCTTATACATCTCCCTCAAAACCACAATCTGTGTTCTAATCTTATTTGATACATAAAAGATTCCCGGATGATGCACAATAGCTTTATTAAACCTTGTCCCAAACCCCAAATACTCCCCTAAACAAAACACGTTCTGTCTTTCTGTTTTATTTGAGATTAACACAAAGCAGCACGTGTATAACCGCCACTGACCATTTCTCTGCTTGATCACTAGTTGGTGCTAAATGAAAAGCATCCTCATAGGGCGAAATGTAAGGCAAATTCTGCAATTTTTTCATCTTTTTCTCCAAATCAAATCCTCTTGGTAAATTCATCGAATACCTTATATACCTTCCTTCATTCCCGTCACTTTTAGCCCGTTTTTCCATTACTGAAACAGCTAACTCATCTTTCCACGACACTAACTCCAATCCAAATACCTGATCACCATCTAAACCCTTAGGCCCCATATCAACAATCCGGAAAAACTCAGGAAATTCAGGTAATAAGGTTAATAAATAATCATTAGGAAACCCCAAATCAAACTTAAACTTATCAATCACGTAAAATGGAAGTCTCATAGCTCTAGTTAACATCAACAACTTGGCTAACCTTTTAGCTAAATTTCTCCGATAATGCGAAAGTTTAGTTAATCATTCTTCATCATTATGTATCCGAATTGTGGCTGAGGTGAGCTTAACATGAGGGAGAGAAAAGTGATTAGGGGGGTGAAAGATTATGAAAAGTAAAGGGTATTCTTGGAAGAATTTTAGGGCTGTTGTGTGTAGATTCAATTGGGGTTTGAGAGGTGAGATTTTGGAGATGAGTATGGTTTGTGAAGGCTGTGAAACGATAAGGGATTTGACATTTATGAAGGTTCGGATTTGGTGGTGGAGGTGGAGTCGGCGAGATGGCGGTATGTGGTGGTGGAATGGAGATGAGCGATTTGTAGTTTTTTGGTTTTTGGGTCAAGGATGCATTTCTAATATGGGGTTCATTTTGGCGAGGTTTTGGAAAAACAGATTCTTTGTAGTGAGATTATTTCAATTTTAATAGTTGAACCCATGTTTTCCTGTTACGAAAATCTCCAGCAGTTGAGCCAAATGTATATTTACTGCAAAACAATTCAAAAAGTACATTATAAGACCAAATTGGGGACATTTATCTTTAGAAGTCTAGGCATTATAGTGGTTTATAAATAAAATATTACTAGTTGAAATCTAACTAGAAGCTAATAAAAAGGCCATAATACCCTTCAACCCTTCCATTCATATTGATAAACAAAAAAACATCCCCCACCCAATTAAAAACCACAATTCCCCCAAATCCATTTCCAGCTCTCACTCTCTATCCTCTCCATTATCTCTCTATCCCCTCCATTTTCTCTCTGTAACTACCCAAGCTACCGCCACCCACCACCAACATCACCATGGCCACCGACCCCCAACATCCCCCCACCTCTTTCTTCACCATGGCCACCGACACCCTCCCACAACATCACCACCGACACCCTCCCCCAACATCACCCCCGAAACCTTCGTCACAATAACCTTCATCCCCTGCTTCATCACCTCCATCACCTTCCCACCTTCTAACCACCATCCCCACCGAAGTCCCCCAGCAAACCACCATCACCAAGACCACCAACAACCCGCTGACCACCATAACCACCCCCACCTTCGTCTCCTGTCACAGAAACACCACCACCACCACCGATTCGCAGTCATGACAGACATCACCACCACCACCGTGAAGACCTTCGCCGCTGCTTCACCATCGCCCACACACTGCTTCACCACCGCCGTGAAGACCTTCGCCGCTGCTTCACCATCTCTGTCAGCCATCCAGATCGTGTCCAGCACCACCGTACAAGCGCCGCCCCTTCCCTCCATCTAGATCCAGATCGTGGCCCCTCTCCTCCGTGTTCATCATCACCCTGCTTCAACAAAAGCGCTTCACCAACTGTGACCCATCCACCGCCACCATTCGTCAGTCATCCATCTTGGCGCCCACCTCTGCTGCACCAACGCTAGAGTTCATGTTCGTGTAATCCCACCATCGATCTCGATCTGGTGTTCTTGTTCGACGAATCCCACCACCACCCACCGCCGCGTTCGCTGATGCAGCACCACCACCGCCGCCTTCGCTGATGCAGCCCCACCATCGCGGCCTTCGCTGATGCACCACCACCATCGCCTTCTTGGATTATAGATCGAATATTTTTTTTTCCGTTCAATTCTCGTGTGTAATGGGGCTAGCCCATATCCTGCTATGTATCATGGGCCAGCTCATATTGTTTTATGATTTTAATATTTTCTTTTTGTTCTGATTGTTGCATAGTGGGTCTAGCCCTTGTACGTGTACAATATTGATGGGGCCAGCCCGTTGTAAAATGTTGGTGGTAATGGGGCTGGCCCAGTATAGGGTGTAATTTTTTTTATATATTGGGTACAGCCAATAGAGGTTGGTTGTGATGGGGCTGGTCCATCGTAGGGTTTTTAATTGTTTTGTACGCAATATGTATTGGACATCCCATTGGGGTATTATGTGTGTTTTTGTTCTATAATTGTTAAAATTGAATACATTCTGGATATTATTTATTGCATTTGTTGTTTTGTTTGTTGTGGGTTCAGCCTTCTCGTGTTTTTGTTCATTATGGGTACGACACTCCCCCGTTTTGTTCATTATGGGGCCAGCCCCCCTTTGTATTTGTACTTAACAAAAAAATGCTAATGAAAAAAATAGCACCCTGGAATGTAAAGGGCCCATGGGTACAACACGTTCAGTCCTCGTGGGTCTGTACCCTCACGCTGGACTGGATAGGGGTATAATAGTAATAGCTCTTCCATTAGAAACTAACTAAAGGCTTTTAAAAGTAGTTTTTTTTAGTTAGGTGTTAAAAGATAAAGTTGCCCAAAAAGTGGCCTCAAAAAGTATTTTCCTCACCAAATTGGTCACTCAAACGTCACAGCAAATTATGGGACACACAAAACTCACATGGCATCCCCTCCCCATATACGCTATTTTCAGCGCATCACTTCTCATACGGTAAAAGGCCTCCAACGGTCATAAAATGGCCATTGTATGATTTGTATAAATACATAATAAACAACATGACACTGTAAATCAGATAATATTGAATAATTGTAGAAGTGATGAGATAAGGTTAAAAATAATTCAATTTTTTAGAGTTTCAATGGTAAAAATTAATTTTATACCTTAATTTGGTTTGTCGATAGTTGATAGCGTAGCAAAGTCGGGTTGATGGCGTAGCCAAGCCAGGCTATTGATGGTGGAGAATGGTCGTGGCGGCAGTTTCCTTGTGCAGGAGAGCGGCTTGGTGGGAAGGTGAGTGTGAAGAGATTTCTTTTTGTTTTTTGTTCTGATCCGAGTGGCGAGTGTAGGGGTGGAAATCGGATCCGAAATATCCTATTTCCAACTTTTCCGATCCGAAAATTCTGATTAGGAACAGATTGCCAAGGTTCCGAAATTCTGAAATTTTGATTTCCGATTTTCCCAAAAAAATCGGATCGGAATTGGAACTACATATAGATTTCCAAAATTTCCGGGTTTTCCGATCCGATTTTATTTCCGAATTATATTTCCGATCCGATTATATTACTGAATTATAAATTATATTTCAAAATAATATTGCATGAAGTTTTTGAAACATGAAAATTAATGGCATGTTTCTTTGATCCTTGGAAATTTTTAGAACTTGAAAATCAACTTGGTTTCAGTATCCAATGTCCAGTTATATTTTCAAAACTTTTTCGAAGTATACTTATGAATCAACTCAAAACTTGGTTAATCCAAAAAAACGTAAGTTTATTAGCTTCTCCCTTCCATGTATTATTTATAATATCTGTAAGAAAACCTTTAACAGGGAAACGGATTCATGCCTTTGCCAACAAATTTCATATCACTAAAAATATCTATAAACCTGTTAATGTTCTTAACTATTTTAATATCCGTAACCGTTTCAATGATGCTTATGGTCGAAACAAAGGCAATCCAGAAATGCCTAGTGTGATCTTCTTTTCAGAATGTTGAAGCAATGTTTTTGCATTTTCTCTAATACCTTATACAATATTGTTTTCGCACTTTTTTTCTGACAACTTATAGAAAATTGTAGGAGAATTTTGAGGCTCGAAAGCAAGACTTATTTGGAACAAAATTGCAGGATCATTTTCTGAGACTTTTTTGAAATCTTTGTTCTTTCATGTAATTAGAAAAGTAACAGTGGTTTAGCATTTTTTTAACTAATGTTAATTTGTTACTTCATGTAAATTTTAAGTTTAATTTTTAACTACGGTTACTTTTCGTATAAGTTTTATAAGTTTAGTTTTTTACTACAGTTACTGTTCCTGTAAGTTTCAAATCACTATTCCGATTTATAACCCTTAGTTTCGCAATTTCTGAACCAAAAGTTCCGAAATTTCCGTGCCAAAATTTCCGAATTTCCGGTAAATTCCGAAATTCCGAAATTCTGAATTCGGAATTGTTTTTCCCAGGTCCGAAAAATTGGATAGGAATTGGAACAGAAAAAATCTATTCCGAAAAAAATTGGAATTTTTCCGAAAGACCCTTTTTCCGATCCGTTCCTTCCGATTTCCACCTCTAGGCGAGTGTGAAGAGATGCGTTTTAAAGTAGGTTTTATCATGTTACATTTTTTTCCGGACATAAAAGATAAGGCCCCGTTTGGTTTGTGAAAATAATGGGTATTTTCTATTTTCATTTTCTATATTTTCCAATATGCTAATGGAAACGTGTTTGGCTAAAGAAAATAAAAACGATTTTTTGGAAAATTAAATGAAAACAATGCTATATTAGAGTGTGAAATCGACGTATTCCATATTTTCTAAAAATATTGAAACTGAAAATGAAAATCATTTTCTGAAAATATATTCTGAAAACGAAAGCAGAAAGTGAAAACGGTTTCACTGTTTTTCAACGTTTAGTTTATCATAAAGCTAAGTCCAATAGTACCTCAATTGTAGCAAAAAGCTACGGTCCTATTTGGTTCGTTAAAATAATGGATGTTTTCTGTTTTCATTTTTAATATTTTTGAAAATGCTAATAAAAACGTGTTTGGCTACAGAAAATGAAAACAGCTTCTGGAAAATTTAATGAAAACAGTGCTATATTGGAGAACGTGAAATCGACCTTTTCCATAATTTCTACATTTTTTTAAAAGAAAACGAAAATCATTTTCTGAAAATATATTCCGAAAACAAAAACTGGAAAATGTTTTCACAAACCAAACAGAGCTTGTTTGTGATTTGTAACCATATCTAACTAACCCTAATCTCACTTTGCTATATATATATATTTATTTTTTCTTTTAATCTAAGTATGTTATATATATTATATACATAATTAGTTTTAAAAAATAAATTATTCAATTATTAATATTATGTATGTAAATATTTTTTATTAGTTAAAAAAATTCATAAAAAATATTATAACTATTAAAAAATTATTAGTTAAGAGATTTTAAAAAAGTTAATAATCAAATTAATGAAAAAAAATCATATCTTCATAATTTATTAAATAGTATTAATATATTTTAATTTTATTGGATATTGAAAGAAAAACAGAAAAACATGTGTTTGATTATTTTCTTGAGAATTATAATTTAAATATTAATATTATATTTTTTTTTGTTTCGAATATTTTTAATAAATATAAAAGTAAAATAATAAATAAATAATGTATGAGAATTTAAAAATTGATTAATTAAAGATTTTTTTAAGATAAAATGAAAATAAAGTTTTTTGAAATTGGAAGGTTAAAATTGGGAAGATATTGGAACAGAGTAGTTTTATAAGGTTAATATTTGATAAAATCCTAAACCTAAATACGCCCCTACCTCTTTCCAATCTTTTTAAACAAAACTCTACCCTTTTCCTGGCAGCCGTCGCTGATGGCCTCTGCTGGTGATGGCGGCCCCCCTTGTATTTTCCTTTTCCCTCCGCCGCTCTTTCCTTTTTTTCTTTTTTGTGTTTTTCAGCACTGCGCCTCCTATAGCTTCATGGATCTGCTTCTTCCAGCCTTTTTTCGCTTTACTAAGATGGGCTCTCTAGAACCACTACGTGTTTCCTTTTTCAAGCGCTGTTATTTTCAATAGTTTGGATGGATCAGCCCGTTTGGAGGCCCAAATCGATGATAGCGCTACTGTCCCTCTTACGAGAACTCATGATTTAAAGCGCCCTGCTTTTTCAGGTACATGTCCTTGCTTTTTTGGCTTTGATTCATTGTTCTGGAATCTTGGGTTTGAAGATACCGTGGTCGATCTCTCCTTTTTGGCTGTTTTAGGCTTCTTGACTGGTAAACAGGTCTTAGCGTTGTTGTATAGGTGGGTTAGCTGTTCTGTTTTGGGTTATTTTGGATTTTGTTGGCTGCTATGTTTTAGGTTGCACTGGTGGGGCCTATTTCTTGCGATTTGTAATGTTTTGCTACCTCCAGAAGTTGATTTGGGAAGGCAGATCACAAAACTGTTATGGAGTTTCGAAACAGTATCTCTTGAATGCCGAACGGAACTGGTCTCACATCTTTACGTGTATTTGCCAAACTATTTCTGCACAGGTTCTCTGTTCCACCTTGGTAAGCTGCTCGTGAGTTGTTGGAACTTTTGACAGTGGGCTCTACTCTAGTTATTTGTAGAGTGGCTTGTGTTGGTTTTGTTTTTTGGGTGTTTCTTGGTTTATGCTTTTTCCCCCGCTAGTCGATGGTGGCTCCTCACATTTGGCCAGCTTTATCTTTATAATTGATTCATACAAGATGAGATTTGGGTGTTTGCCGTTCGCACTAAGTTTTCGCTTGAGTGTCCTTTTGTTGTGTTTCATTTACATATCATATGAGATGTTATCCGCGCTTTACTTCTTTGTATCATCTAGAGAGTTACGCCATTCCTCGCCCTTTTCTCTCACCCTTTATTGTGGTGATTTTTTTAAGAGGTTTGGATTAGTTCGCGACTTTGTTCTTGTAGATTTTTCCACCCTCAACTCGGTGGCCACTGCCACCCGGGCATGGTTCTTTAGTTTCGGTTCGATTGTTGGTTTCGGTTTGTTTTGTCTCATTGGAAAGGATGTTGGTAGCTTTCGGGTGGATTTGTTGGTGGAGCAAGGTGCATCAAGGATGTTATGTAATTTGATTTACACCTTCTGTATTGTTTTTACTTTTATTTATATGTATGTTTTTAAATGCCCCAGATTTGGTTTCTCTTTCCGTAGGTATTGGTTTTAATATATATTTCTATTTGAACAGAAAAAACATTTACTTTATTTTTTCTTTTTTTGTTCTGAAAAATTTTCAACGTTTCCGGTTGAATACTCTTTTTTTTAAATTCTTTAAAAATATTTATAATGTAAAATCGAACAAATATAAAACAAAATCGGATCTAAAAACTTGAAATTTCGATATTTTATATGTAGTTCTAGTTCCGATCAGATTTTTTTCAGAAAAATAGAAATAGAAATTTCAAAACATTAAAAATCTGTTCCAAAATTAGAATTTCCGGATCTGAAAATCGAAAATCAGAAATTTCGTATCCGATTTCCACCCTTAAGAAGAGCAAATTCTTTTATGTGTGAGACTATTTCAATTTTTATATTTGAATCCATGTTTTCTTGTTGCAGCTGTATAGAAATACTTTAACATGTTTATTAGTGTATTTATAATACATATTTTCTTTTAGATATCACATCCCCGATCAATAATTGAAATCAATTGATGTAAGAGAAGAGACTTTAATGTGATGAGAAAAATATTACAAGGAGAATTGTATTTTATATGGTGTAAATAATAATACACACTACATGTGTATATATAAGGAAGCCAAGAAACTAGGGTTATTAATCTAATGGGCCAGACCTTACAAATAAGACTTAGGTCATATCTGATGTGCAACACCACTAAATCAACCATAACTCGAAAATTGTTCAATCATGTCTGGATCAGGCCTGAATTTAGCGGCTTGGATTCCTAGAGTGTGGATTCCACTAGGTTGTGCTCTGTATGAGATGGGAAGATCAAGTTTTCCCATACTTGCCATCTGAATAACCTGAAATAAACAAAACTAAAAACAAAAGCGTAAACTAGAACTAACTGAAATAAAAACACTACTAAATGCACAAGGACTAACGATGTAATCCCGACATCGGCGCCAAAAAACTAGGTGGCTGGTATGGTGTGATTAAACAGTGATAAATAAAAGTACTTACTATCAACCTAACCAACCACGTTACTCACTGCAAGTATCACAAATCGTATGCAAGTTTTAATGATAAGTTAGATTTCGTCCTCAGAGAGTACGAAAGTTAGAGAGAACTTATGCAAATATAAAGTTTAATTTAAAGAAGCAAGAAGAATAATACGCTGAAAAGGAAAGACATTGAAATATTTGATTGGTTTTTAAGACTCTAACAATTAACTAAATTAAATAAAGACGAAAAATTAAATAGAAGAGAAAGAAGTAGTATGAGAGTTTAGCTCGAGATATAGCAAGTAATCGCCACTAGCCTTGTGTTATAACCTATTTATCTAAGGGAAAATTGTGTGATATTCAATAGTAAGGAAACTGTATTCCTCCTAAGCCCCTTTCAGGTGGACTTAGGTGGTGACCTAACAATTACCAGGGGACCCTGCGCTATAATCGTTGGTTAATCAGTAACTAGTTACGCAAGCCCTTCCAGATCACTACCGCACACTAGACGTTTATGTGGTGTTTCAATAATTAGCCACCACTTTCAGGTGACAATCTAACTACTATGGTAATCCTATACGTAGGCCTCCCCAAGAACTATAGACAATAAGTTAAAGCACATAAAAACAGAGATAGCAACACAGATTTCAGTAAAATGTAAAGGACATCCCAAATTAAAATAGATATTAATCAAATATAGGGTTCATACCATTATGCTAATCTCAGTCTAAATAGAATGATTTCATACTGTATAAAGAAATAAAATAAGTTATAAAGTTGAGGGTTGGAAACGCATGATTAGTTTTCCAACTCCTTCTAGTCTTCTCTTCACTTGATGTAGGTTTCATCTTGGTCTTTAGATGATTAAGGACGGACCAATGATAATTTCCCTAAGGTAGAAATATGTGTGTGTGTGTGTGTATATAGACCCTTGGTCAAAATTAGGAGTAATCCCCAAGTTAAGGAGTCCTGGTCTTACCAAAATTCGTATTCCTAACTTGTAGGAGAGGATAAACCTTAGCAGATATTTATTTGGTCATATCTTCTTTGTTACTTATCGGAATTTAATGTTATTTATATGGAAACGAACGCGTTTGAAAGATCTATCTGCTCATAAAAAGACCCTCCTATTTCTAGACCGATTTTATGCAGCAAGTTAATTAGTGGATGTATGTGCAGTTTTGGCAACTTCTTTTCTTTCCAAATATATCCAAACTTATTCCTTTTTACTTTCACAAAGGATTTCCTTTACTTTTCCACTTCAAATAAGTTTCAATATGTGTAATATCTTCCATATACCTAAGTGCTACACAAATAACACACAAATTACGCGCAAAAGCTCACAAAATATCAAAACACCTAAAACTATCCAAGAAAGTGTAAAGTATGAATAAATGGGGGAAATCCCGAAGTTAAATACTAAATAACCCTAAAATGATGTCTCAAGTATAGATTAATATAGCACAAATAGAGAGACATCCTCTCAAAAATAGTCCAACAAACAATTCTTTAAACCAACCTCTTTCTAACCAAAACATTTACCAAACCCAACTCGAAACATAACAAACAACACTTCACAATCTATCAACCCATACCCTCGAGTCTTAGACCTAACCCACTTAGCCCAAATCATCCTCGTTCATCCCCAATTACAAAATCGAGCAACCCTAATCTTTCTTCTCCACCTTCACACCACGTCTCTTAAGAAACCCTAACTTTGTTGATTTCATCACCCCAAAAAAACCAGATTGAAAACCATCTCACAACTTATTAAGAAGACTCAAACCCAGACTCTAACCATCTTCATATTGAACAAACGCTTCTCTTAATAGACTTTATTTGATGTTGATGGTTTCTCGTACCTCCTCTCTGGAGTCGCGATTACATCTTTTGTGGTCTTTTCGCTTTTAATGTTGAAAGAAACTGGTGGCATTAGAGATAATCGTAGTGTCCCTAATTCATTTCTATCCAGGATATTCCAGTCTGAGTCTCTAATCGTTGTGTTTTTTCTTTCTGCCAAGAGATAGAAAAAGATCCTTTTGATACAAATATTTTTCTATTTGCATTTGTCAGAAACCAAGATTTAGACCATTAATTTCTCAATCTTGACCTTCCTTTTATCTGCCAATACTCCCATTTGAACCGAAGCTCTAATACCAGTTGTTGAGGGAGAATAAACGTAGATCGAATAAAAAACAGAGAAATAACGAGAGAAAATAAAGGAGACCCAAGATTTATGTGGTTCAAATTATTGTCTACGTCTATGGAGGTTCACACCGTTTTACTATAATATAGAAAACCTTGAACAAAATTAACAACCATTTTCTTCGTTCGACCAGATCCACTCTTATTTTCTCTCAGAAGTTTATCCCTCACACTAACTTTATTGGTCTCACACATCTATACATTTAATATAAACATTCTACATATATATATAGGAGAGAAAATTTGGAGTCAAATATAACTTAGTGTCTAAGACAACTTGGAGCCTAAGTAAAGCTAAACTAGGTAACATAGTTTCTTGAAGCCAAAATTACTTGGTCCCTACTCGATAAGTCTCCATAAATATAACAACTGCCTCAAACCAAAATCATCTGGTTGGTCGCATACAAAATTGCTAAGGTAAAATATATAAGAATCAGTGCATGATCTGTATACGCTTGTAAGGATTGGCAAACCATAGCATGCAGAATAAACACCCACAACTTAAAGTTACCATATGCTATGAAGAATCTCTTCAGAATCAATGACTCATGTTCCAAATGTCGCACCAAGTGAATAAGGACTCTCGAACTCCAAATCAATCAAAATACACATATGCCTCTATTCCTCAAATTCAATCATACGACAAGTAATACCTAGAGTACCAACCCTTTTATCCTTTACTTTTCGTCTGGGTTAAAGTAACCCTTCACCAACCATGGAACGTTTAAATTATAAGACACATGAGTGAGAGTATCCCACACCTCACACTTTTCTGGGTAAGGACGAGCATAAACCATTGAAAAGACTTAAGACTCCTAATCCCAAACAAAAAACCAGCAGTCCAATACTAGCACTAGTTTTGGTGTAATGAAAGATCTCATTTACTTTCAATTTTATGCCCAGCTTGGGTCAACCCATTTAACCATTAAAGTTTTAGATGAGACAATTAATCCATCATTCAACTATTTTACCAAGCTAGCATACACTCCCAAGCAAGTTGCATCAATTTGGTATTTGTGCCCCTTGTTGTGTAACTAATCCCATAGTAATAAAGTAGATGCTTATTTTGGCTGGACCATAAATGACAAATGATGTCTTCAATTATACTCGACCACTCTACACCATCAACTAGTTATTTTCATGCAAATTTTGTGTCCAGCATTCCCCGCACACACCATTTGGACTATTGTAGTAGACCCAAAAGGGATTTCTCCTTCTCCAACTATAACTTCACCATTACATGTCACATCAAACAATCTATTAGACCCTTCAATAGTAGCAACTCCCCTATTTATTACTCCATAGTCGTATTTCTTGATCACCTGATCTAATCCAATATGTATGAGTAAAATCAAAGAATGTTCATATGCTTTAACACACCAAAATAATTCCATTAAAGTTTTTTCTCAAGACGCGTTAAAGAAGAGTTGTATGGTCTCTAAAATACAATCTTAATAATATGTGATCTCGCTAGCAGACACCACTCCCTCCTTAAGGTATCACCAAAAGTATTTTCATTACACTCCAAATGTTGACCTTGTAAAGTACTATATTCATACCTAACTTTTGAGTATGAACACCCCCATTTATCATGAACAAACTTTTGGGTATGCAAACATCGTGTTACCTCGAACCAAAATTGTATGGGTGGTTGACACAACTGCTAAGGTAAAATATATATAAGAATCGATGCATGATCAGTATAAGCTCGTATGAATTGCCAAACCCTAGCATGAAAAAAAACCGCGTGCAACTCAAAGCTACCATATGCAAAGTATAATATCTTCATGATTTGATGACTCGTGATTTAAATGTCTCACAAAGTGAACAAGGAACCTCGAACCCAAAATCAAACAAACTACACCCATGCCTCTATTCCTTAAAATCAACCATACAATTAGTAATACCTAGAGTCACCCTTTTTATCCCATCTTTCCATCTGGATTAAAGTCATTGTAAGGTCCTAGAGGTGGGGGTGGGTGAATAGAACTCTTATCAAATTAATTCCTAATTTATAAAATAGAGACTCCTAAATAAATGTTAATCAAACCTATAGGCCAAAACCTTAATCAAGGATACTAAAGGTATCTAAAGAGTTTATTAAGTGTGGAAGCTAAGGGCTAGGAGTGCTAAGGGTGAGAAAATATATATGGATACTAAGCTAAAACAATAAGATAAAGGTAGAGGGATGATGAGGTTAAGGTTAAGGTATTCAAGACAAACAAAAACTATACAACAAGAGAAGTAACCGGGAGACCAATATGCACAATAAGTTAGAATAACTTAATCAGATTTCTAGGGTTAAGGATTAAAGCATCTAAGGGGATAAAGATATGCTAAAGAAATCTAACTTAAGCTAATAGAGATAAGAAATTAGGTATATACAATACAATATATAAGTAAAAGATAAAGGAAAGAGAACGTTAGACATTTAGAGTGGTTCGGCGTCCCTACATTCACTACCTAGGGTCATCCCCATATGATTCAAGCTTCCCCACTAAGCTCCTCGATATATCTTAAGGGTGAGATAAAAAATATTACAATGAGGTTTTTCTAGGATAAACCATAACCTAAAAACTCCTGAGACATTTGTCGGTTGAGTCACAACCCGATGAGACTTTTAGCGATTACGTCACAACTAGATAGATTTTTACAAGGTTAAATTCTAACCTATGAAACTCTATCTAATCTAATGCATATAAAGAGTAATACCCTAAATGGTTTGATGTATACAATTAAAAGCAATCTGAATATGCTCCTTGATGATCTAATCTAACAAGACTGGATGTGAACATCTTAAAGAGTTGAATGTGAAAGTGAAGCTTTGAGGTTGATTTTCTTTATTGAGTAGATATGACATACCAACTTGAATTGAATGAAATCTTTGATGAAATATATATAGCTCATATGTGCACCAAGCTTGATTATGTGTTATAAAAGTGACAATCAAGCTTCAGAATTCTTTCTTTAAGTGTAGGATTGCATCATATTGAATTTAGACTTCAAGAGGTAAGAAAAGTTACACAAGAAAGCCTTATATATAGCCGATCAAGTCCAACGACTCTCACATTATCTCTGAAAAACTATATACCATATTGAGGTAAAACGAGTAACATTTTTATACCCAATGACTATGTTCTAGGTGGCGTCCTTTGTTCGATGGTTAGAAGTCATATGCTCTTGAGATGACGTCGTTGAAATAAGAAATGTTATACTATTTTTTTGCCTAAAAACGGGTATCTGTTTTGGGTAGTGATGTTAGCTAAGATAGTTTCAAGGTTGCCGAATATCTTTGACTATTTCTTGGTCTAATGAAAAATGTTTATCAATTTCTGGCACAAAAAGTCACACCAATTCAATTAGTATTCTATTTTGGGTAATGCTGTTTTTGGATTAAAGAGGGATTCAACATATATGCCTATAGATAGCTTAAATCAAAACACTTTCTTCATAAGAGTTGTACAATAGGAGATCATACAATGAATGCTACTATACATCACAAGCAACAAATTATCACACACAAAGATATATCATTAAGGGATTGAAGGAAAACTCAAGTGAAAGATAAAATAATAATATCATATATTGATCTTAAAGAAAGAAAGATAAACCATGGTGAGTAGAAAGATGGATTGACTATTAACTTAAGCACCTAGAAAATATAATATAAAGCATGTGATATGTATGTGGTGAGCTAGAAAGATTATTCATGAAGACAAATCACAAGCAATTACATAAAAATAGACAATTTCGCATAAGATAAGAAGTGAAAATATACAACTCATAGAAAAGGTTTTATCAAAACAATTACATAAAAAGATGAGTTCACATGAGATAAGAAGTGCACGTATACGGTTTTATCACAGGTATTTTGCATGACGATATGTCATTCTAAAAGATACCATAGTCATTTAGTGAGATAAGGTTTAAGCACTTAATTAACAGGGAATTTGTCACATAAAAATAACTTATAAGAAGGACTATATGCTAAAAGTCACCCTCCACCAACCATCGAATGTTTAGATCACGAGACACATAAGCGAGAGTCTCCCCAATTCTTCATGCTTTTTTGGAACATGTACTATCGTTCAATTTAATTCACTAACATTCTTTCTTTGTAAGAACTTCAAAACCTTATTCACTTTATCTCCTAATCAACCAAGATTCCACTATCATTCCCAGCCACACCCTATGTACATGCATCATGTTCCTCAAACAACATTAAGATTAACCATCCTAGGCAATTAAAACAGAAAAAAAGTAAAATAAATAAATTAGAAGGGGTAATGTTAAATATTACCCCAAATCACACAATTGTTTATCATCTTTTATGCCGACCAATCATAAAATCAAAAAAAAATGATAAGGTAAGATTTTCATCTAATATTGGATGATATAATAATTACATCATATTCATTTATTATATTCATTTATTATAATAATAAGGCATGTATCATGAGATTAGGTAAGTTGTCATTATAATTGATTAATAGAGTTTACTAATAACTGTTGAAAAATGGATGGAAGATTTTTTTATTATAATAAATTAAAAAATTTATATAATGGAATCAAAAGGAATTATTGGAACCCGATTAGATTTCATCCTAACGTAATAGTATACCAACAAAGGAAAGTATTTCGATTTACTAGTTGGGATTAGCTCACCCAAAGTCCAGAGTGACTTTTTTATGTAACAAAATAAAGTATTTCGATTTCATAGAAGTTACATATCCTAATAACTTGATTTTTTTTAAAATTTTGGTAGTTAAACTTCATTTGTCATACCTATCCAATGAGTTTTTATATTTCTAATATTTTAAAAATAAATAAATGCAGGATAAACTTGTTTCCAAAAATAATTGCAAAGGTAACCTATAGGCGCTCTTCCGAGGAGCTCTCACAAACTTAATCAACCCATTAAGTTGATTGGTCCATTAATAAACTTAATTGTGAAGCGCTGAAGCGCTTCTGCAAGGAGTGCCTTTATTAAAAAAAATGTTGGCCAACGATCTTTGTTGGCTTATACTTAATTCGATTAAAACTTTGTCATATAATTGAAGTACGATCTCTTACCTTTTTTTATTTTTTTCCTGGTAAAATTAACTTGCTTAACTCTAAATGCTCCTTATGCTGATTTAATGCTGAAGTTTACTATAATTGCTCGTGTTATGAATGGTCTTCCACTAGTAGAAGAACTTGAGGATTGTCGAGACATACAGGATGATTTGTATAAGCAACAAGTCAAAGCTTTATTTTTATTTTTTGTTCAATCTCAAAGCCTTATTCACAAACCTTTCAAAGGGTCAAAACGAGTCTGCAAGAATGTCAATTAAAACTGGACGCTATAATCAAAGGAGTGTATGTTATTTAACAATGTGTGATTGTACCTATCATAAGAATCTTGCTTTCCAGTATTTAGAAAATTTAAGGAATGAATTTGCGTGTGGATTTGGTGCACAATACGGAACTAGTATTAAACCTTAAGCAAAAGTTTTTCGGAAAGATTAGCAAAATTTTTAGTTGAATTCAGTAAAGGCAAATGAAGATCGTTGGCCTAACAATTTAAAAAAAATATAAATAAAGGCCTTTTTAATGAGCGTTACTTTTGCAAACATTTTTCCAAATAAATTTTTATACAATTTTTTTTTTAAAATGTTATAAATAAAAACACTCCATATCCAATAAACTAAACTCTAAAATAAATGATTCGCTATTCACTCGGATTTGGGGTCTTTATCTCCATTTTAAAAATAATTAAAGGACTACTGATTTGAGATATATAAGCTTACTCTTATACAAATATTTGACAAAACAAAAGAATATTATGATATGTAATTTTTTAAAATAGGAAACTTTTGTTAGGGTTTTTGGAAACAATTTAGGAAAAAAAGTACAATAAATTAATTTTTAGGGTTTTAAGATTTCTTTGCAAAAAGAAAAAAATTGTTTAAAATCTCTTATAAGAAAAGTTTCCAATGATACTTTAATGTTTAGACAAGTTTCCTAGAAAGGAATGTTATCTAAAAAGTAAAGTTTCCTAAAATGGAAACTTTCCTTAATTGGAGACTCTTCAGGAAAGTTTCTATTTTTATAAACGTTACTTTTTAGAAAAATTTCATTTTAGGAAACTTTCCTAAAAAGTAAAGTTTATTTCCTAAAATGGAAAGTTTACTATTTTATGGACTAACTTGTTGTTTTTTATAAAGATTTTATCCATATTTGATTAATATTATATTTATTTTATTTTATTTTATATCTATGATTTGTAATAATTAATTTAATTTATTTTCTAGATGTCATCTTCAATATTTGTAGAAAGTAATGATTATGTTATGTCTTATATGCTGACTATAATGATTTGAAACTTTGTAAACTGATTTGCTCTACTGAGTTAAGCATATACACATTATGGACTATTACTATTAGAGATGGAATGTTAACCGTGGATGAATTATCTTCCAAAGAAGTTAGATAGATCTTTGTTCATTTAAATATAATCCTTCTAAAATCGTGGGATTAAAGTTAGTAAATTTCTTCATTATAAGTAACAATTAGATTTATTAACGAAGATGGATTGATGTTGACCGGCATATAATTTTATTCATATAGATGATGTAAATATTTGATCCTTTTGATCGAATTTGGGTGAATTAAATGATTCTTTTGAATAGATTATGGGATTTTTAAAATGTAGAAAAGTCTGGAAGGAGTAAAATATAATCATATGTATATTGGGATATTTATATTTAGAATCTTACATAAAATGTCTATTCTTTTTTTTGAAGTGGCCAAAAAATTGTAGATTTCATAAATAAAAACATATTATCTCTTTACATCACTGGACTTTTTGTTTAACACACTAGCACCCTAAATGGAAAAAAAAAGAGACCTATAATATTTATTTATTCTTGATATACAGATAAATGATACTATTCTTCAATAGTTTCAACTAGTTCTTCCCAATCACGAGGCATAAGGATCCTATCATCACTTCTGTTGAAAAAAGTCTAGAAAGACCAATTCTCATGAATGAGGTTCGATTATATAGTAACTTGATATAAGTAAATTTCTTCATTATAAGTAACAATTAGATTTATTAACGAAGATGGATTGATGTTGACCGGCATATAATTTTATTCATATAGATGATGTAAATATTTGATCCTTTTGATCGAATTTGGGTGAATTAAATGATTCTTTTGAATAGATTATGGGATTTTTAAAATGTATAAAAGTCTGGAAGGAGTAAAATATAATCATATGTATATTGGGATATTTATATTTAGAATCTTACATAAAATGTCTATTCTTTTTTTTGAAGTGGCCAAAAAATTGTAGATTTCATAAATAAAAACATATTATCTCTTTACATCACTAAACTTTTTGTTTAACACACTAGCACCCTAAATGGAAAAAAAAGAGACCTATAATATTTATTTATTCTTGATATATAGATAAATGATACTATTCTTCAATAGTTTCAACTAGTTCTTCCCAATCACGAGGCATAAGGATCCTATCATCACTTCTGTTGAAAAAAGTCTAGAAAGACCAATTCTCATGAATGAGGTTCGATTATATAGTAACTTGATATAAGTGGTTATGACAATTAATTAATATTCTAATATGCCAATATCCCTGACACATCCTTTTTAAAGTAAAATTTAGATGAAAATGTTGAGCATACCACAAACTCTATTTGTTTGGAAGTTCCAATGGACACCAACAATGATGGGTATTTATAGGTCATACATTAACATATTTATTGTCACAATTAACAAGATAAAACACAAATTGTTTAACTCTAAAACCGCTAGATCTGCATGTAAAGTCTGTTGAATAGCTTTCAAGATAAGGTAGATGAACTAAAGTCACATGGACAATACGATAGTATGCCGAGACTATTGTTTAACGAAGAAGATTTAATAAAAAAATTTAGACCTAAATGTAAAGTATTTTACTTCACCCAATTCACAATATTTAGCGAGTAGTTAATATTCCATAAGGAAATATGTCATACTCTTTAATCACCGAAGCAACTCAATTACACATATAAAAGTAAGTTTAAAATGTGGCCAGTACTTAAAAAAATATTTAGGAAGCTTCTTGATGTATATATAGTCGTATTGCATTGTAAGCCTCACAACGAATTCCGTGCGTAGTTTTCTAATAACTTCATCCTCAGGAAATCTTAAGCTAACACATGGTTGTCCAACAACTTGCAGTATAGTTGCCTATATCATAGTTTCTTATTAGAAACTTGACTTGGAGTAGTTTAAGTAGATAGTTGTATAGTAACCATAAAATTCCAAAGTTGGTTTGAAACACTGTTAAGACCTTCTTTGATATAATATAACACTTCGATGTAATTGAAAAAACATTTATGGGATTTTATATATAAAATATCCATAGTTGTAATATTAGTTTATTATAGTACGTGGCAATGATCGGGTTATTTTGAGATCTAATCTTACCTGAGTCAAGAGTCTCTCAGATGTATTTTAGAAAAATGTATACACTCACATCATCACAAATTTCACGGCCAATCCGGTAAATTAGCTAAAACTCTTCTTTTCTTTCTATCACCAGTTTGGAATTAAGTTTTTGTTTTAGTTATTTATTGGAGGAATTGTGAATTTTTCGAGTCTACCATTATATATTTTGCAAGCAATCTTTAAGTAGGTGAGTAATTGAGTTTTGGGTCATTCGAGATGACATGAAGGTTGGAGAAGTTAAGAAGAACATGAAGAGAAAAGAGAGTTTGGTGTTGAGGAAGGATTTTTGAGGAGGATTAGATTTAATGGGTCATGAGGAGATGATTAACTAAGGGAAATACGAATTCGAGTTGATGAAATGCATTTTACAAGAAGATGATTTCCACGATGTATGATCTATACATCGTGACTTAGAAGATTCCATAACCTCGAATTTATGGTTGTGAAAATGTTACGTATCGATTCATTTTGATGTCTAATTTTGTTTTTTAAATTTAAGATGTCATAAATAGTATAATTTTAATTAATTAAAAGAAAGAAAAGAAAAGAAAAAAACAAAAAAAACTAGCGACGAGTTCTTCAACTTAGCGACGAGATTTAAGCGAAGAACTCGTCGCTAATTATTTGCGACGAGTTCTTAGTAATACCTCGTCGCTAACTACTAGCAACGACATTCAAGCTAATTAGCGACGACAATCCTCGTCGCTAACTATTCCTAAATTTTCGATTGGTCAATCTGGACAATCAGTATTCCTGCCCATTCGTATTCGTGACGACACGTAAAGTTAGTGACGACACGTAAAGTTAGTGACGACACGCATCGTCGCTAAGTATAGACACGCAAAGGTCGCGCGTACGTTACGTGACGCGTGGCAAACTTAACGACGATATTTAATAAATTAGCGACGATAATTTTCGTCGCTAACTAAAAAACTCTATAAAACCCTACGCGAACTCATTCACTCATTTATTTCATCTCCAAAAAATTTCTAATCCGCCCCAAATCACCCCCTCCATTTACGAGCATAATCCAAGGTTTTTAAAAGCTCAATCCATTGCTACCAAGGTAAAATCCAACCTCTCCATTTTTTTTCATTTTATTATTACTTTATATATTCTAATCTTCAATTTTCTTTGATGTTTATGACAATTATGGCTTGATCAACGTGTATTGATCAATTCCAACGTAAAAAGGTGCAATTTTCATTCATTTTCTGTAATTAATATTTTTTTCCATTTTTGATTGAAATTTTTTGTGATTGTATTTAATTTTTGAGCAATTCTGAGTACTATATGTAATTTTCTGGATGATTTGGTAGTTTTATTGTATGTATAACATGATTAATAAGTGATTTGTGTTTTTTAGGTATAGTTTTGTTTTTTTCTATTTTTCGATTGAAAAAAAATATGATTAAATATGATTTTTGAGCAACTCTGAGTTCTATATGTTATTTTTTGGATGATTTGGTAGGTTTATTGTATGTATAACATGATTAAGGGTATGTTTGGAAGTGCTTATTTTAGAGTAAAAAAGCGTTTTTAAAATAAAATTTAAAATTTAAAAAAATTATTAAAATTAATTTTGAAATCTAAAATTGTTTTAAGTGCTTTTTTTAAGAAGCAACTAATAGGTGCTTTTCATAAAAGTGTTTTTCAAAGTAAAAAACACTTTTAAAATGCTAAAAGCACTTTTAAGTGCTTCTCTAAAAGAGCACTTCCAAACGACACTAATAAAACCATGTGAGCTAGCTCATGGCCCTGTCTCTCAACTAAGAGGTACAGGTTCGAACCCCGAATGTGGAAGAAAGTTAAAGAAGTTTGTTGGCTATGCTAGTAATTGACAGCTAAATGTTGAGTTTCATATATAGTTTGATTTGCCGATCGATAAAAAACATGATTAATAAGTGATTTTTGATTTTTAGTTAAAGAAATTAATTTGTTATGATTTTTTAATATGGAAAATAATGTTTTTACAAATTTTGAGTGAAAAAAATGAGTTTAAATATGGTTTTTATATAAATTCGAATTTTTTTATATATTTTTGGATATTTTAAAATAAAAATTAAATCCATAAAATGATTATAATTATGATATGTAATTTTTTAAAATATGAAACTTTTTTTAGGGTTTTTGGAAACAATTTAGGAAAAAAGTACAATAAATTAATTTTTAGGGTTTTAAGAATTCTTTGCGAAAATAAAAAAAATTGTTTAAAATCTCTTATAAGGAAAGTTTCCAATGAAACTTTAATGTTTAGACAATTTTCCTAAAAAGGAATGTTTTCTAAAAGGTAAAGTTTCCTAAAATGGAAACTTTCCTTATTTGGAGACTCAAGTTTCTATTTTTAAAAACATTACTTTTTAGAAAAATTTCATTTTAGGAAACTTTCCTAAAAAGTAAAGTTTATTTCCTAAAATGGAAAGTTTACTATTTTATGGACTAACTTGTTATTTTTATACAGATTCCATCCAGATTAATATTATATTTATTTTATTTTATTTTATATCTATGATTTGTAATAATTAATTTAATTTATTTGATTGGTTTGTAATCATTTATTTAAATTTTAGATGGCTGATGTAATGGCACAAGGACATGTTGGTGATGGAAGCGGCCAGGATTCTAATAGGAATCTGGATCGCACTTTATCCACCTATGCCGCCATTCCGGTAATTAAAATATTTAAAATATAAGAATTTATCAATTTAAAATTAATCAACTTATTTTAAACCCTAGGAACATGAAAAAGAAAGTCCTGAGGAACAAATGCTTTAAAGACTGTGTAAAATGTTGATATATGTGTTTGATATATTGTTATTTACTTTATCCACCTGTGCCGGCCATTTGCTTTCCAAAAAATATTGATATATGTGTTTGATATATTGTCATTTACTTTTATTTTACATTTATTAAAACTGTGTAAAATGTTGGTTGTTCCAATTTAGTCAGACTAAAGAGTGGCTTGGCTAAAAATGGCTTATAATAAAAAAGAGGATCTGGTCTGTCCAGGATTAGTTTTATTATCAAACATGTTTCTGTTTGGTGATTTTTTTATAGCCTAACAAAACTGAAAATTTTCGGTTCCATTCAGCCATGTCATGTGTTGTTTTTCACTTCTTCGACTCTTGCTCTGCCAATCTATGTATTATCTTTTAACATAAACCATATATATTATTGTTAAAAAGACAAGCAAAAACCTGACATAATAGGGTCTAGCTAAGAGAACACCATATAATATTCATTTATAACTAAAAAGAAGTTATCTAACCCGAGAGTTGATATCGACACAAATTAAATATTTTAACTCCATAACAGGTGCATTCATTCAGTACGTATTTAAAGTATTATTAAAATGGAGGTTCGCATCCCAACCTTCCATAGTATTATTAATAGGCTTAGCATTTTGCTTAAATAGTACTTTATATATATATATATGTATATATATTTATATGCGGAGCGTTTTGCCTAAAAGTTTATATATATTTTATGATATTGAAAGTTCTTGATAGTAGACTTGAGTTTCATAGTATGATGCATATTCTTCTTATCAAGCTTGTCAGCTTAGTGCGTCTACTTCTCTCTTCGTATACAGGCAGGGCACCAATGATGAAGATATACCTAACCCGTGCTTGGCATAAGGGTTCTCTTCATGCAAGTGATATGATTTTGATAAAAATGACTTATAAGGAGTGAAGGCTAAGTTATAGAGTTGTGGAGACTTAAAGTAGTGGCTTCAAATTGATTAGATCAATGACAAAGTATATGGAAAGCAAGTTCAACAAGAGTATACTGAATAAGGTAAAAGTAAATTAATTCCAAGCTTAAATCGTTTTGGAAGTTACTTTATGAAGTCTATGGAAAAGTGAAATAAAATTTGTATGTGGTTGAAATTATATATCAAGCTAATTCGAAAGTTCATAAAATTATGATAAACTAACTATTAGATGATACGCAAGGGTACATTACTAAATTATCAACATATTTGGAATATGTTGGTGACCAAGGTGAGTTTATATAGATAAACATGCGACTAAATTACAATGACATTGACAATATACGGTAAAGTGAAGATACTTGAGATGATACGTGCACATTTGTTATACAGTGTAAAGGTAGACATGAAAGGTTTAAGATGAGTAAAGACACTCATGAAAGAGGTGGTCCTCGACAAGAATGAGTGACATACGAAACCCCTTAGCTCACACCGCCTAGTAGTTCTACTTAAATTTGTAAAATCTAACTTGGCAAGGAGTGGGCTTTGATTGGCTGGACTTCTTTTTTTATTGAATCTGAGACTGAAGCCGAGGAAGAGCAGATACATGTAGTCCGAGAGCTACAACACAAATTTACCATTTTTTTGGAATAGTCTAGTATATTTCTTATGATATACTTTTATCACAACTAAGCAATCACTTGAACAAACTAATCAATATGATCAAATTACCCCTTCCCAGATTACCCATCCGTGTTGGGTTCAACATGTGCAATGTTAAAAAATTCTAATTAAACATAGACGTTATGATAAGATTACTCATGTGCCGTGCTAGTAGTTGGCCAAGCTAAATCTCAATAGCAAAATAATGCACAAAATAACATTAAAGACATAAATTTTAACTAAAATAAACAAAATAACAAGAAATATAAAATGTGATTCTTGTATTCAGCTTAGAGGACTAGATTCTATAGTCTGCTGTGTTCTTGACGATCAACTCCACTTCCTAGATCTTCTTCTTTCTTATTTCATCCACTTCAGTTTGAGGACTGGTCGTCCTCAGAAGATGAAGCCCAACCAGCCACAACTCTAAACGATCCTACCCAACATTGCTGTTAGTACTGTTGGGCCCACACCAATTACGGAGAAGAGAAACCTGGGCGGCCAGCCTTATATAATTGAGGATCTATTTCTTCTCTACTCTAAATCACAAATGTTGTGAATCTCTGATAGCATTTGGTACGGTGGGTTGCTCGGAGGGGAGGTGTTGATGGTGGCTCGGATGTCGTTGATGGCTTGTTTATCCATTTATTAAATACGATATCTATTTATCCAAAACTCGAAACAATCCACGGTGTCTTTTTTCCAAAATACTACAAAATTCTGCAAATAATAGGATGTGAATTTAATCCAGTAACTCTTGGTTTCTGATTCCCAGAATCTAAAACCAGATAAAAGTCGTTTAGTGATGTTCCTATATGAATTGTCATTTATTACCAGCTCTGTAGGTAGAATAATCTGATGTACTACACCTATGGAATTACATAATTCCTTTATACTATCCACATTTCATAGGTCTAAAGGTAAGCCGTAGATTTGAATCCATAGAGTAGTGTGTCTAACCTTGTGATCAGTACCAGAAATTGAAGGATCATTAATAACTAGATGTTCGCCAATTAATTTCTATGGTCTTTGACCCCAAACCTTTATTTTATCTTCTTTGTTGTTGAAGATTAGCTTAAACTCGTTGAGTCTGATTTTGTATAGTTTTAACTCACCTTGTAATTTCCAGTGCTAATTAATATGAGTACTCACAAAGCTAATATTGAGTACATTTCTGTTCATAAGCTTAGTAATAAGATGATGAACTTTTTGAACTTTGTAGACGGTGTTTTCATTTGAGCTAAGTAACAAGCTTCTTGCTTTTTATTAGGGTGTTTTGTGGAGAAAAACTCCATACTTGAAGGATCAAAACAAAGCAAGAAATTGATGAAAGGGAACTCGAAAAATTTGATTAGTTGAAGATGAAGCCTAAAGTGAAGTAGACGGTGAAAAAAAGGTTTGGGAAGTTTACAAAAGATGATAATCGTGAGGCTTTTGTTTAAGGATAAAAGAGACAACTGGAGAGAGAAGAGGGCACCCATTTCCATCCAGATAGTTTATATAGTTCAGAGTTGAAATTGATCAGAAGCCTTTAAACTCAAAAATTCTAATTTAAACTCAAAAATCCTAATTTGAACACTTTTTGTGTCTCAATTATTACTTGATATGTTTTAAGTTTAACTCAAGTATAAGAGTAGTATTATACAAATATCATTGAAAATTAATCAAAGCAAATGTTAGTGAAGTCAAACAGGCATATTTTATGTAATAAAAGAAAAAAGAAAAACAAGTCTAGAAAAAAACATATAGTCTATTCATAACCCATAGATGATCCTCCATTTCATCATTTATCTGGAAATACTTGTTGTAAAACACTGGTTAAATAAACAGAATGGTCTTTAGTGTGACCTTCCTTCCAAACCATGTAATCTTCTTTAAAATAATTTGCTTCTCTCCATTGCTTTAATAGGTGAATCTCAAAAGGGCCTTGCATTTCCCCTTAAGATCAAGGTAGTGCCACCTTGAATTAAATAGATCCTCCTCTAATATTTCTTCCGCAATTACCCTTCGTATCTCCATTAACAATCTTTTCTGTTCACTCTCACTTTGCAGAATCTTCTTTCTTTTCCATTAGCTCGAATAAAGCATCTAAACAAGGTCAAGTAAACAATTAATCACTCTTCATATCTACAAAGTCCCTCATCTTTGTTATGAAATTTTTGAGTTCATCATATCTACACTTGATAAAGTTGCAGAGCAAAGAAAAGACTAACTTAGTAATAGGGTGAAGATAAAGGACGCTTATGACTAACTTAGCCACCCCTATCCTAGTTAATGCTCCATCAAATACCTCGCTTAAAAGTAGAGATCTAAGAACATTAATGCAAGTTCTAATTTCATCATCGATTACATTTGAAATGAATAATTGTACACCAAAGTAACGCCACATAAATCCAAGGTACCAAAGTATACGGGATTCAATATAATACTTATTTCTCTTACCTGAGTTAATGGAGTTTCTTCTTCCTTGAAATATAATGGTCAACGATCATTTACCTATAAAAGAATATTTTATTATAAATGCTAACTAAAATTACAGAAATTTAATAAATAACAAAACTTCACTAATTCAAAATTTTACACAATATAAAACAACTTATTCACATACTTAACAATTAATTTAAATTTCACAATATTTAGTGTTAATACATTTCTTCAATTCCTCTCACATTACAAATCAAAATAACAGAAAAATAAATTAGCTTTGAAATATAATTACAATGTGCAATTTTTGATTTGAAATTACAAATACCAAGGAATTTAATAGAAATCATAATACCTTTTTTTAGTGGCAGCAACCCTAGGCAACACTGTGATTCGTGTTTGTATCTTTGTTTCCTTTTACCTTCCTCTCTGTTTGTTTTCATGGAAGAATTGTTGAGTGTTGCAATATTTGAAAATATTGATTTTTTTTTACTGATTTAATGATTTTATAAGAATTTAGCAATGGATGAAACTAAATCAATTTCAAAGAGTACGGTAAGAGAAAGGGAGGAGGCGGAAGAGAGAGGGAGGCGGAGGCTTGTTTACCATTTTCTAGGACATTTGTTATTATAAAGGTAAAACTCTTTATTAGTGGGCTTTTTGTCTATTTTTTGGATCTTAAGGGTTAGCGAGCTTAATTTTTATGGATTAAAAATAATAGAAATGTAACTGAGTTTATGGGCTTACTTAAAAAAAATACCGTAGACGTTACTGGATTCATAATGGGTTTACTAAATTATTGAACAATGTTGAGAATTGAGTTATGGTATTACTATTTAGAAGATGCTACATGTATTCGTTACAAAATGTGTAAGTTCTTTTCTTATAAATAGTTAGTCATTCTAGTAGAATATATTAAAGCGAATTTTGGTTTTTAAGGATTTCATCACATGTATGTTATGATATAAATATAAACTACATATTTGTTTTGGAAATTAAATAAGTAAATGGATATTTTTGTTTAGAAAATTAGTAATAATTTCGTAAATGATGAAATTTGATTATCTTAAAGATGATAGATGATGAAACATTGTATATAAATAATGTTCTTCTTCCTTTTTAAACTTTAGTCTCATAGATGTGGATAATACATTGACCTTTTCAACTTGGTTGGAGGTAGCGTGTTAAAGGAAAAATTATAAAATGATAGTTATGGTAACTATAATAATGTTGAAGAGAAATCTCTTAATTGCGTATGCATTAATAATTTATTTTCTAGATGTCATCTTCAATATTTGTAGAAAGTAATGATTATGTTATGTCTTATATGCTGACTATAATGATTGGAAACTTTGTAAACTGATTTTCTCTACTGAGTTAAGCATATAAACATTATATCTATTACTATTAAAGATAGAATAATAACGGTGGATGAATTATCTTCCAAAGATCTTAGATAGATCTTTGTTCATTTAAATATAATCCTTCTAAAATCGTGGGATGTAAAGTTAGTAAATTTCTTCATTATAAGTAATAATTAGATTTATTATAGAAGAAGGATTGATGTTGACCGACATATAATTTTAGTCATATAGATGATGTAAATATTTGATCCTTTTGATCGAATTGGGGTGAATTAAATGATTCTTTTGAATAGCTTATGGGATTTTTGAAATGTAGAAAAGTCTGGAAGGAGAAAAAATATAACCATATGCATATTGGGATATTTATATTTAGAATCTTACATAAAATGTCTATTCTTTTTATTGAAGTGGCCAAAAAATTGTAGATTTCATAAATAAAAACATATTATCTCTTTACATCACTGGACTTTTTGTTTAACACATTAGCACCCTAAATGAAAAAAAAGAGACCTATAATATTTATTTATTCATGATATATAGATAAATGATACTATTCTTCAATAGTTTCAAATAGTTCTTCCCAATCACGAGGCATAAGGATCCTATCATCACTTCTGTTGAAAAAAGTCTAGAAAGACCAATTCTCATGAATGAGGTTCGATTATATAGTAACTTGATATAAGTGGTTATGACAATTAATTAATATTCTAATATGCCAAAATCCCTGACACTTTCATTTTAAAGTAAAATTTAGATGAAAATGTTGAGCATACCACAAACTCTATTTGTTTGGAAGTTCCAAGGGACACCAACAATGATGGGTATTTATAGGTCATAAATTATCATATTTATTGTCAAAATTAACAAGATAAAACACAAATTGTTTAACTCTAAAACCGCTAGATCTGCATGTAAAGTCTGTTGAATAGCTTTCAAGATAAGGTAGATAAACTAAAGTCACATGGACAATACGATAGTATGCCGAGACTATTTTTTAACGAAGAACATTTAATAAAAAAATTTAGACCTAAATGTAAAGTATTTTACTTCACCCAATTTACAATATTTAGCGAGTAGTTAATATTTTATAAGCAAATGTGTCATACTCTTTAATCACCGAAGCAAGTCAATTACACATATAAAAGTAAGTTTAAAATGTGGCCAGTACTTAAAAAAATATTTAGGAAGCTTCTTGATGTATATATAGTCGTATTGCATTGTAAGCCTCACAACGACTTCCGTACGTAGTTTTCTAATAATTTCATCTTTAGGACATCTTAAGCTAACACATGGCTGTCCAACAACTTCCAGTATAGTTGCCTATATCATAGTTTCTTATTAGAAACATGACTTGGAGTATTTTAAGTAGATAGTTGTATAGTAACCATGAAATTCCAAAGTTTGTTTGAAACACTGTTAAGACCTTCTTTGATATAATATAACACTTCGATGTAATTGAAAAAACATTTATGGGATTTTATATATAAAATATCCATAGTTGTAATATTAGTTAATTATAGTACGTGGAAATGATCGGGTTATTTTGAGATCTAATCTTACCTGAGTCAAAAGTCTCTCAGATGTATTTTAGAAAAAGGTATACACACACATCATCACAAATTCCACGGCCAATCCGGTAAAATAGCTACAACTCTTCTTTTCTTTCTATCACCAGTTTGGAATTAAGATTTTTGTTTTAGTTATTTATTGGAGGAATTGTGAATTGTTTGAGTCTACCATTATATACTTTACAAGCGATCTTTAAGTAGGTGAATAATAGAGTTTTGGGTCATTCGAGATGACATGAAGGTTGGAGAAGTTAAGAAGAACATGAAGAGAAAAAAGAGTTTGGTGATGAGGAAGGATTTTCGAGGAGGATTAGATTTAATGGTTCATGAGGAGATGATTAACTAAGGGAAATACGAATTCGAGTTGATGAAACGCATTTTACAAGAAGATGAATTCCACGATGTATGATTTATACATCGTGACTTAGAAGATTCCACAACCTCGAATTTATGGTTGTGAAAATGTTACGTATCGATTCATTTTGTATGTCAAATTTTGTTTTTTTAAATTTAAGATGTCATAAATAGTATAATTTTAATTAATTAAATGAAAGAAAAGAAAAGTAAAAAATAAAAAAAACTAGCGACGAGTTCTTCAACTTAGCGACGAGATTTAAGCGAAGAACTCGTCGCTAACTACTAACGACGACATTCAAGCTAATTAGCGACGAAAATCCTCGTCGCTAACTATTCCTAAATCTTCGATTGGTCAATCTGGGCAGTCAGTATTCCCGCCCATACGTATTCGTGACGACACGTAAAGTTAGCGACGACACGCATCGTCGCTAAGTACAGACACGCAAAGGTCGTGCGTACGTTACGTGGCGCGTGGCAAACTTAATGACGATATTTAATAAATTAGCGACGATAATTTTCGTCGCTAACTAAAAAACTCTATAAAACCCTACGCAAACTCATTCACTCATTTATTTCATCTCTAAAAAATTTCTAATCCGCCCCAAATCACCCCCTCCATTTACGAGCATAATCCAAGGTTTTTAAAAGCTCAATCCATTGCTACCAAGGTAAAATCCAACCTCTCCATTTTTTTTTCATTTTATTATTACTTTATATATTCTAATCTTCAATTTTCTCTGACGTTTATGACAATCATGGCTTGATTGACGTATATTGATCAATTCCAACGTAAAAAGGTGCAATTTTCATTCCTTTTCATTCATTTTCTGTAATTAATATTTTTTCCATTTTTTATTGAAATTTTTTGTGATTGTATTTAATTTTTGAGCAATTCCGAGTACTATATGTAATTTTCTGGATGATTTGGTAGTTTTATTGTATGTATAACATGATTAATAAGTGATTTGTGGTTTTTAGGTATAGATTTGTTTTTTTCTATTTTTTGATTGAATAAAATTTGATTAAATATGATTTTTGAGCAATTCCGAGTTCTGTATGTTATTTTGTGGATGATTTAGTAGGTTTATTGTATGTATAACATGATTAATAAAACCAGGTGAGCTAGCTCATCTGACAAAAGTGGAAGAAAGTTAAAGAAGTTTGTTGGATGTGCTAGTAATTGTCAACTAAATGTTGAGCTTCATATATAGTTTCATTTGCCGATCGAAAAAAAACATGATTAATAAGTGATTTTTGATTTTTAGTTAAAGAAATTAATTTTTTATGGTTTTTTAATATGGAAAATAATGTTTTTACAATTTTTGATTGAAAAAAATGAGTCAAAATATGGTTTTTATATAAATTCGAATTTTTTTATCTATTTTTGGATATTTTAATATAAAAATTATATTCATAAAATGATTATAATTATGATATGTAATTTTTTAAAATAGGAAACTTTTTTTAGGGTTTTTGGAAAAAATTTAGGAAAAAAAAGTACAATAAATTAATTTTTAGGGTTTTAAGAATTCTTTGCAAAAATAAAAAAAATTGTTCAAAATCTCTTATAAGGAAAGTTTCCAATGAAACTTTAATGTTTAGACAAGTTTCCTAAAAAGGAATGTTTCCTAAAAAGTAAAGTTTCCTAAAATGGAAACTTTCCTTATTTGGAGACTCTTCATTTTAGGAAAGTTTCTATTTTTATAAACGTTACTTTTTAGAAAAATTTCATTTTAGGAAAATTTCCTAAAAAGTAAAGTTTATTTCCTAAAATGGAAAGTTTACTATTTTATGGACTAATTTGTTGTTTTTGATACAGATTATTATATTTATTTTATTTTAATATATATCTATGATTTGTAATAATTAATTTAATTTATTTGATTGGTTTGTAATAATTTATTTATTTTATTCGATTGATTTGTAATATTTTATTTAATTTATTTGATTGGTTTGTAATATTTTATTTAAATTTTAGATGGCTGAAGTAATGGCCCAAGGACATGATGGTGATGGAAGCGGCCATGATCCTAATAGGAATCAGGATCGCACTTTATCCACATGTGCGAACCATTCCGGTAATTAAATTTTTTTTTTTGTCAGGAAAAAGTAAACATTAAGAGCGTTTATACAGCGATTTTAAGAAAATATAAAAATCATTTAAGGACCCATTCTTCCATTTCGACGTATCAATGTTCCGTCTTGCACTTTTAGCTGCGAGCTCTGTGACGTTATTAAACTTCCTATTAACGAAGTTGACCTTCCAACTAGGGAACTTCGCCAACCAGCTCTTCATTTCGGCAATGAAAGGTGAAATTTGCCATCGAAGACCTACTTCTCTTGAAATACCTTGAATCAGTTCAAGGTTGTCGGAGTAGAAAGAGGCACTCCATAAATCACAACTAGCCGCCCTTCTCATAGCAAGAAGGACCGCCCAACATTCTGTTTCAATAGAACTTCTAATTATAAATCTCGACTCAATCCTATGGGCCACTTTACCTTCTTTATCAATAGCAATTGCCGCCATTCCTGCAAGTTCATATTCCTTTTTGAAAGAGGCATCACTCATAAAGATATATTCTGCATCATCTGAAAGAATAGGGTTATTCTCAATCAACTCTTCCTCATTATTACCAACTCTTTTTTTGTTGCTTTCTTTTATGCTCTTCTTAATAATATCTCTATTTTTAAACATATCGTCCATTGTTGATTGAATTTTAAACAGGATATCTTTGACTACCCATGGAGATTTTTCATGAAATCCCTTCATTTTCGCCTTCCATATGTTCCAAAGAGTTAGTAGCAGATAAGCCGTGACCTCATTCTGATCCCAACCATTTTTGATATATTTTTTACGTGTTTCAATTAACCAATCCCCCAGTTCATATTTTTTTTTTTTTATCAATAAGCAATTGTAGCCTCGATTTGGCCCAAATCTCCATACTTAGGGGACATTTAATAAAGAGATGCTCTATATCTTCTTTACCTAAATCGCACCACCCGCATATATCATCTTTGATACATTTCCTTATTTTAAGGTTTCTTTTAGTGGGTATGGCTCCATTGCATATTTTCCAGCCAAAGGCCCTGATCTTATTCATGACATTTGATTTCCAAATGATTTCCCAAAGGTCACTATTTTCATGTTTACCTTGTGATGATGATTGGCCTTCATTGTGAATTTCCAAATCGACCATTCTATGATATCCTGACTTCGTACTGTAAATACCGTCTTTTGAGAAAGGCCAGATCATCTTATCATCTTTTTTGCTAATTAAGCACGGTATCTTGCAAATATCACTTACTATGTTCGGAGGGAATAATTGTCTAAGTTGTTCCACATTCCAATTTGTTATGTTCTCATTAAGAAGTTGTGCTACATATTCCACTTTGCATCTAGCCGGTCTCTCCAGAGTTATCCTATTATTGACCCATTTATGATCCCATATGTTGATACTCAGGCCATTTCCAATTCTCCAAATTGAGTGTTGTTTGATGAATTGAATTCCTTTATATATGCTAGCCCAACTCCATGATCTCTTATTAGATAATTTTGCATTAAAGAAACTATCAAACAGAGAATATATACCTTTAAGAACCTTAGCTACTAGCGAGTTAGGATTGTCCATTATTCTCCATGCTTGTTTGGCTAAGAGTGCTAAATTCATCTTTTGGAAATCTCTAAATCCAATTCCTCCAATATTTTTAGCTCTTGCAATTCTTTTCCATTTTACCCAATGAATTCTCTTCTTATTGCTTGAGTCCCACCAAAAGTTTGCTATAATTCCTGATAACTTCTTACATAATGATTTAGGGAATTCGAATATGGACATCGCATAATTTGGTATTGTTTGAAGTACAGCTTTGATAAGTATCTCCTTACCTCCATCCGACAGTAAATTAGCAAAATAGTTAGAAGATTTGTTTAGAAGCTTATCTTTAATATAGTTCAGATTTTCCGATTTTGCCCTTTTAAGAGAGAAAGGAATTCCCAAATATTTTCCGAATGAAGGTGTTCTTGTAACATTTAGATTTCTGGCTACTTCTTCACATGTACTTTCAGGTGTTCCTTTGATGAATAAGACTGATGATTTTTGGAAGTTGATCCTTTGACCCGATGCTTGACAAAAAAGATTTATAGTATCTTTGAAAGTTTCAATCTCCTTAGCATCAATGTTAATGAAAAAAAAGAGCGTCATCTACGAATAATAGGTGCGTAAGGCTTGGACAGTTCCTAGTGATTTTAATACCTTTTATGCATCCTCTCCGACATTGATAATTAATTAGTCCAATAAGGCTTTCAGTGAGGATTAAAAAAAGAAGAGGAGATAATGGATCGCCTTGTCTAATTCCCTTGGTTGGTGAGAATTTCTTAAGTCTTTGTCCATTGACTTTAACTTGTAAAGAGACCGACGATATGCAATTATATATCCAATCTGTCCATTTATCACAAAAACCCATAGCTTTCAAAGTTTGAATTAAAAATCCCCAACTAACTTGATCATATGCTTTTGCCATATCGATTTTGACTGCCGCAACATGTTTATTTGACTTCCTTTTATTTTTAAGATAGAAAGAAACTTCCGGGGCAATTAAGATGTTGTCTTGTATGCTCCTTCTCATTATAAATGATGACTGAGTAGGCGATATTATGTCATCCATAAGTGGTTGTAATCGATTGGCCAAGATCTTAGATATAATTTTATAAATGAAGTTAAGACACGCTATGGGTCTATAGTCCGCCACTGATTCTTGGGATTCACCTTTAGGGATGAGCGTAATAAGCGTATCATTTAAACCTTTTAGCGATGTGTTGTTTTCGAAAAAGTTCCTGACCACTGTGAATATATCATCTTTGAGAGTCTCCCAATTTTCTTGATAAAAATTACCTGGCAATCCGTCTGGCCCTGGAGCTTTTGATCCTGACATATCAAACACAGCCTTTTTAACTTCTTCAACGTCCGGTATGATAATTAATTCCTCATTCATTTTTCCGGAGATTTTGTTAGGTATATATTCCGAAATATTTTCTCCTTGATTTGTACTTTTATTTGTAAATAGATCTATGTAATAATCTCGGATTATGTTCTTAATTTCATCTTCATTTTCTTTCCATATTCCATCCTTGTTTTTGATTACTTTGATTTTATTGATCTTTCTTCTAGAAATAGTTTTCGCATGGAAATATTTTGTATTCTTTTCTCCTTTTTTTATCCATTGATCCCTAACTCGATCCGGCCAAAAAAGCTCTTCTTGCTTCCAAGCTTCTTCTAGTTTCCCATATATTTCCTTTTATTTCCTCCAGTTTAAATCCGTTCTTACCTCATCTTGAATTATAGCTAGTTCTTTTTGATATTTCTCTATAACTTTCCGGTTATTGCAAAACATCTTTTTACTCCATCCTGTAAGAGCTAGACACAAGGCATCCCGCTTTGTACAAAAATATTTTATTGAAAGGACATTACCTTGTTTACTCCAAGTTTTACTTATAAATTCTTTGCAATTTCCATTTTCTAGCCATCTTGACTCAAACATGAAGTATTTTTCAAACCTTGCTTTTGACTCATCCAAGGAGAGTATTAACGGAGAATGATCGGATCCAATGGCCGGAGGTACTTGATTTGTAGCATTAGGGAATTTTCCACACCAAGATAAAGAAGCGAGGCCTCTATCTAATCTTTCCTTAACATTTTCATCACCCTTACGTTTATTCGTCCAAGTATAATAACAACCTTTACTTGGTAAATCTAACAACTCATTTTGATTAATGAAACTATTGAATTTTATGATTCTATCATAATTAGCTGCTCTTTTACCTATTTTTTCCGATGTTCGTGATATATCGTTAAAGTCCCCGATGAAAAGAGTAGGTACCTTTATATTTGAATACCATTTTGAAAATGATTCCCATAGCTTATTCCTTTCATTCTCACAAGTAGGAGCGTACACACACACCAAGTACCAAATTTCTTTATTAGACTCCATAATTTCAACCATTACAAAAGAAGAGGTAGAGTTTATAACCCTCAAGTTCACAGAATCTTTCCACAATAATAGAATCCCCCAGACATATAAGATCTTCCCCTGGGTTCGACTATGTGTGAATGATCAAAAGATTTAAAGTGGTTACAATAAGCGAACTTACTAGACTTTAACTTAGCCTCTAACAAACAAGCAACGGAAATATGAAATTTCGAAATAAGGGACTTAAACATACTCTTTGTCGAGGGTGCCCTCGCTCCTCGACAGTTCCAAAGAAGACAATTATCCATCAACCCCGACCCTCTTAAGGGACAGGCCGCCATCCACATGAGCAAGTAAAGGCCCACTTTCCATCACGGGTACTACCTGTGTACTCGTGGCCTTGTCAGTAGAGGATTCTTCAATTGAAACACCATCATGATGACCTTGACAGTCATCTCCTTTATAAAAAAATAGTTCTCCATTAGCTCGAAAATTATCACCATAGAAGTCTTCTTCTTCCTCTTCTGCATAAATCATTTCTGTATTACAAATTTTATCACCACCGTTCTCTACTACATGTTCAAAATCCAATTTTCTTTCCCTAATTCCACCAGAAGAGTGAATATACTTCCAAAATCTATATAAACAACACATTTTGTTCTTCTCAGGTGTAAAGAAAATAGCCTTTAAAGAATCAATCCTCATGGGATAATTTTCAAACATCATATTAAAGGGAAAGAAAAGGAATAAACTGCCAACAATTTCTGCACCATCGATCTTGGTACCAACTGTCTTTGGGCCAAAATACTTTGTATCCACATTTTTAGGCCAACGATCTCTTCAACTTCCCAAATTAGCAGGGACCAAATGTTGATAAAAGAAATGAAGCGTGAATCTTGGAAGGATCTTCCACCAAAGGAAAAACGCATAAGATAGATATTCATAAGGCAATATTTGTTGCCGCAGTCAAGAATAACGATAATTCCAAAACAGCAGATATAATCCTGAACCACTAGTTTAAAAAACATAAAGACAGCCAAGCATAAATCTAATTCGTGATGACCTGACAATTCTTCTTGAATAAAATATGAAAGTAACCGTGGATGTTTATCACCCCTAGGAATCAGAAGAAAGATTCTGATATCCATCTCTAAGTTAGAAGTGAAGTGCCAGAGAACCCAAAGGTCAACGATCTCCACACAATGATAGTGAATAAAGTCCAATACTGAAGTCTTACAGAGAAATTCTGCCGTTTTGATGAAGATATCAAGTAGATACATAATATAAAATAATGGGTGAGTGCGGCTGATAATCACTAGAAGGAAGATTCTCTCAAATAATATCTTATTCATTAGATTGCTGAAGAGATTAATATAAATCGAACAACAACCCCAGATAGAAAAATTAGCATAATAGCCAAGTAAATTATAGAGGCTACGCCTCCTATAAAGTTGGATGATAGCAGAACTCATTATACACCAAAGATAATCAGTGAAGAGAGTATGATGACAAAAGTCAATGTACCAATAAAAAACGTAGTAATAGAGGGAATTAGTAAACATACTTGGGTGAGTATCAGGTGTAACACACGATATAATAAAGAGATTAGAGGAGAAATTTCCATGAATAGAGCCGTAGATCACATAGAAATATCCATTGATCGATTTAATTGGGGCTCTGTAGTTCTTCAAATAAATAAGCATAACAGAGAGACCAACGAACAGAGAAATAAATTCCAAACATAGGACAAATAAAGCAATATATTCCATAATACTTCCTTTAATTAAAATATAAATTGAATAAAGCCATAAGTCATCCAAAGATAAGAAAAAACAAGCATGCATAACTGAACATCCGAGCATAATAAGAGATTTGCAAGTGAAGGAATAATTGTGGCTAAAAAATTCCACCTTAGGGGTAAAAGCAGCCGTAGAAGTGATATACTTAATGAGATAGTATATTAGACTTTTAAAATTAGCCTTCTCAGTTAAAAAGAAATTAAAAACCTTCTACCCTGATAAAGTTAATAGTAGGTACAAAGCAGCAGTGCATGTGTAGAATTAGTTTTATAATTCGGAAATCAACAATACCCAAAAGAAAATTACTCCGAGTTAAAAGGATAGGACCTGGATCATGGGTGTAGTAGGCCATAGCAAGAGATAGACCAAGTGAAAAGAGTAAGAAGAAGCAGAACTGATGCATATTAAGGTGAAGTCAACGCTGGTCAAAGTTTCATGAAGAAGAAGATGAGATGTCTATTTTACAAAGCATTATTTTTTAGAGAGAGAAACTGTGTCTTTACCTATCTAATCTTTAAATTCGATTTGTGAAACTATCCACCCATCACCGTCAACCACCTTCTTGACTACACATCTCAAGAGAATTCATTTCTACTATTAATTCTTCCATAATTAAAATATTTAAAATATAAGACTTTATTAATTTATCAATTTATCAATTTAAAATTAATTCAACTTATTTTAAACCTTAGGAACATGAAAAAGAAAGTCCTGAGGAATAAATGTTTTAAAGATTGTGTAAAATGTTGATATATGTGTTTGATATATTGTTATTTACTTTATCCACCTGTGCCGGCCATTTGCTTTCCAAAAAATCTTGATATATGTGTTTGATATATTGCTATTTACTGTTATTTTACATTTATTAAAACTGTGTAAAATGTTGGTTGTTCCAATTCAGTCAGACTAATGAGTGGCTTGGCTAAAAATGTCTTATAATAAAAAAGAGGATCTGGTCTATCCATGATTAGTTTTCTTATCAAACATGTTTCTGTTTGGTGATTTTTTTATAGCCTAACCAAACTGAAAATTTTCTGTTCCATTCAGCCATGTCATGTGTTGTTTTTCACCTTTTCGACTCTTGCTCCGCCAATCTATGTATTATCTTTTAAGATAAACCATATATATTACTGTTAAAAAGACAAGCAAAAACCTGACATAATAGGGTCTAGCTAAGAGAACACCCTATAATATTCATTTATAACTAAAAAGAAGTTATCTAACCCGAGAGTTGATATCGACACAAAGTAAATATTTTAACTCCATAACAGGAGCAATCATTCAGTACGTATTTAAAGTATTATTAAAATGGCGGTTCGCATCCCAACCTTCCATAGTATTATTAGTAGGCTTAGCATTTTGCTTAAATAGTACTTTATATATATATATGTATATATATTTATATGCGGAGCGTTTTGCCTAAAAGTTTCTATATATTTTATGATATTGAAAGTTCTTGATAGTAGACTTGAGTTATCATATTATGATGCATATTCTTCTTATCAAGCTTGTCAGCTTAGTGCATCTACTTCTCTCTTCGTATACAGGCAGGGCACCAATGATGAAGATATACCTAAGCCGTGCTTGGCATTAGGGTTCTCTTCATGAAAATGATATGATTTTGATAAAAATGACTTATAAGGAGTGAAGGCTAAGTTATAGAGTTGTGGAGACTTAAAGTAGTGGGTTCAAATTGATTAGATCAATGACAAAGTATATGGAAAGCAATTTCAACAAGAGTATACTGAATAAGGTAAAAGTAAATTAATTCCAAGCTTAAATCGTTTTGGAAGTTACTTTATGAAGTCTATGGAAAAGTGAAATCAAATTTGTATGTGGTTGAAATTATATATCAAGCTAATTCAAAAATTCATAAAATTATGATAATACAACTATTAGATGATACGCAAGGGTACATTACTAAATTATCAACATATTTGGAATATGTTGGTGACCAAGGTGAGTTTCTATAGATAAACATGCGACTAAATTACAATGACATTGATAATATACGGTAAAGTGAAGTTACTTGAGATGATACGTGCACATTTGTTAAACAGTGTAAAGGTAGACATGAAAGGTTTAAGATGAGTAAAGACACTCATGAAAGAGGTGGTCCTCGACAAGAATGAGTGACATACAAAACCCCTTAACTCACATCGCCTACTAGTTCTACTTAAATTTGTAAAATCTAACTTGGCAAGGAGTGGGTTTTGATTGGTTGGACTTCTTTTTTTATTGAATCTGAGACTAAAGCCAAGGAAGAGCAGATACATGTAGTCCGAGAGTTACAACACAAATTTACCATTTTTTTGGGATAGTCTAGTATATTGTTTATGATATACTTTTATCACAACTAAGCAATCACCTGAACAAACTAATCAATATGATCAAATTACCCCTTCCCAGATTACCCATCCGTGTTGGGTTCAACATGTGCAATGTTAAAAAAATTCTAATTAAACATAGACGTTATGATAAGATTACTCATGTGTCGTGCTAGTAGTTGGCCAAGTTAAATCTCAATAGCAAAATAATGCACAAAATAACATTAAAGATATAAATTTTAACTAACATAAACAAAATAACAAGAAATATACAATGTGATTCTCGTATTCAGCTTAGAGGCCTAGATTCTATAGTCTGCTATCTTCTTGACGATCAACTCCACTTCCTAGATCTTCTTCTTTCTTATTTCATTCACTTCAGTTTGAGGACTGGTCGTCCTCAGAAGATGAAGCCCAACCAGCCACAACTCTAAACATGCCTACCCAACATTGATGTGAGTATGTTGGGCCCACACCAATTACGGAGTAGAGAAACCTGGGCGGCCAGCCTTATATAATTGAGGATCTATTTCTTCTCAACTGTAAATCACAAATGTTGTGAATCTCTGATGGGATTTGGTACGGTGGTTTGCTCGGAGGGGAGGTGTTGATGGTGGCTCGGATGCCGTTGATGGCTTGTTTGTACATTTATGAAATACGATATCTATTTATCCAAAACTCGAAACACTCCACGGTGTCTTTTTTCCAAAATACTACAAAATTTTGCAAATAATAGGATGTGAATTTAATCCAATAACTCTTGGTTTCTGTTTCCAGAATATAAAACCAGATAAAAGTCGTTTAGTGATGTTCCTATATGAATTGTCATTTATTACCAGCTCGGTAGGTAGAATAATCTGATGTACTAGACCTATGGAATTACATAATTTCTTTATACTATCCACATTTCATAGGTCTAAAGGTAAGCCGTAGATTTGAATCCATAGAGTAGTGTGTCTAACCTTGTGATCAGTACCAGAAATTGAAGGATCATTAATATCTAGATGTTCGCCAATGAATTTTTATGGTCTTTGACCCCAAACCTTTTTTTATCTTCTTTGTTGTCGAAGATTAGCTTAAACTCGTTGAGTCTGATTTTGTATACTTTTAACTCACCTTGTAATTTCCATTGCTAATTAACATGAGTACTCACAAAGCTAATATTGAGTACATTTCTGTTCATAAGCTTAGTAATAAGATGATGAACTTTTTGAACTTTGTAGATGGTGTTTTCATTTGAGCTAAGTAACAAGCTTCTTGCTTTTTATTAGGGTGTTTTGTTAAGAAAAACTCCATACTTGAAGGATCAAAACAAAGCAAGAGATTGATGAAAAGGGAACTCGAAAATTTTTATTAGTTGAAGATGAAGCCTAAAGTGAAGTAGACGGTGAATAAAAAAGTTTGGAAAGTTTACAAAAGATGATAATCATGAGGTTTTTGTTTAAGGATAAAAGAGAAAACTGGAGAGAGAGAAGAGAGCACCCATTTCCATCCAGATAGTTTATATAGTTTAGAGTTGAAATTGATCAGAAACCTTTAAACTCAAAAATTCTAATTTAAACTCAAAAATACTAATTTAAACTCAAAAATCCTAATTTGAACACTTTTTGTGTCTCAATTATTACTTGATATGTTTTAAGTTTAACTCAAGTATAAGAGTAGTATTATACAAATATCATTGAAAATTAATCAAAGCAAATGTTACTGAAGTCAAACAGGCATATTTTACGTAATAAAATAAAAAAAGAAAAACAAGTCTAGAAAAAAAACATATAGTCGTTCATAACCCATAGATGATCCTCCATTTCATCATTTATCTGGAAATACTTGTTGTAAAACACTGGTTAAAAAAACAGAATGGTCTTTAGTGTGACCTTCCTTCCAAACCATGTAATCATCTTTAAAATAATTTGCTTCTCTCCATTGTTTTAATAGGTGAATCTCAAAAGGGTCTTGCATTTCCCCCTGAATATCAAGGTAGTGCCACCTTGAATTAACTAGATCCTCCTCTAATATTTCTTCCGCAATTACCCTTCGTATCTCCATTAACAATCTTTTCTGTTCACTCTCACTTTGCAGAATCTTCTTTCTTTCCATTAGCTCGAATAAAGCATCTAAACAAGATCAAGTAAACAATTAATCACTCTTCATATCTACAAAGTCCCTCATCTTTGTTATGAAATTTTTGAGTTCATCATATCTACACTTGATAAAGTTGCAGAGCAAAGAAAAGACTAACTTAGTAATAGGGTGAAGATAAAGGACGCTTATGACTAACTTAGCCACCCCTATCCTAGTTAATGCTCCATCACATACGTCGCTTAAAACCAGAGATATATGAACATTAATGCAAGTCATAATTTCATCATCGATTAAATTTGAAATGAATAATTGTACACCAAAGTAACGCCACATAATATATTACTTATTTCTCTTACCTGAGTTAATGGACTTTATTCTTCCTTGAAATAGAATGGTCAACGATCCTTTTCCTATAAAAGAATATTTTATTATAAATGCAAACTAAAATTACAGAAATTTAAATTAATCAGAGAGTTTTAATAAATAACTAAACTTCACCAATTCAAAATTTTACACAATATAAAACAACTTATTCACATAATTAACAATTAATTTTAATTTCACAATATTTAGTGTTAATACATTTCTTCAACTCCTATCACATTACAAATCAAAATAACAGAAAAATAAATTAGCTTTGAAATATAATTACAATGTGCAATTTTTGATTTGAAATTACAAATACCAAGGAATTTAATAGAAACAATAATACCTTTTTTTAGTGGCAGCATCCCTAGGCAACACTGTAATTCCTGTTTGTATCTTTCTTTCCTTTTACCTTCCTCTCTATTTTTTTCCATGGAAGAATTGTTGAGTGTTGCAATATTTGAAAATATTGATTTTTTTTACTGATTTAATGATTTCATAAGAATTTAGCAATGGATGAAACTAAATCAATTTCAAAGAGTACGGTAAGAGAAAGGGAGGTGGAAGAGAGAGGGAGGCGGAGGCTTGTTTACCATTTTCTAGGACATTTGTTATTATAAAGGTAAAACTCTTTATTAGTGGGCTTTTTTGTCTAATTTGTGAATCTAAAGTGGTAGCGAGCTTAATTTTTATGTATTAAAAATAATAGAAATGTAATTGAGTTTATGAGCTTAATTAAAAAAAATACCATAGAAGTTACTGGATATTCATAATGGGTTTACTAAATTATTGAACAATGTTGAGAATTGAGTTATCGGTATTACTATTTAGAAGATGCTACATGTATTAGTTACAAAATGTGTAAGTTCTTTTCTTATAAATAGTTAGTCATTCTAGATAAAATATATTAAAGCGAATTTTGGTTTTCAAGGATTTCATCACATGTATGTTATGATATAAATATAAACTACATATTAATTTTGTAAATTAAATAAGTAAATGGATATTTTTGTTTAAAAAATTAGTAATAATTTCGTAAATGATGAAATTTGATTATCTCAAAGATGATAGATGACGAAACATTGTATATAAATAATGTTCTTCTTCCTTTTTTAAACTTTAGTCTCATAGATATGGATAATACATTGACCTTTTCAACTTGGTTGGAGGTAGCGTGTTAAAGGAAGAATTATAAAATGATAGTTATTGGTAACTATAATAATGTTGAAGAGAAATCTCTTAATTGCGTACGCATCAATAATTTATTTTCTAGGTGTCATCTTCAATATTTGTAGAAAGTAATGATTATTTTATGTCTTATATGCTGACTATAATGATTGGAAACTTTTTAAACTAATTTGCTCTACTGAGTTAAGCATATAAACATTATGGACTATTACTTTTAAAGATAGAATGTTAACCGTGGATGAATTATCTTCCAAAGAATTTAGATAGATCTTTGTTCATTTAAATATAATCCTTCTAAAATCGTGGGATGTAAAGTTAGTAAATTTCTTCATTATAAGTAATAATTAGATTTATTATAGAAGAAGGATTGATGTTGACCGACATATAATTTTATTCATATAGTTGATGTAAATATTTGATCCTTTTGATCGAATTGGGGTGAATTAAATGATTCTTTTAAATAGATTATGGGATTTTTGAAATGTAGAGAAGTATGGAAGGAGTAAAATATAACCATATGTATATTGGGATATTTATATTTAGAATCTTACATAAAATGTCTATTCTATTTTTTGAAGTGGCCAAAAAATTGTAGATTTCATAAATAAAAACATATTATCTCTTTACATCACTGGACTTTTTGTTTAACACATTAGCACCCTAAATGGAAAAAAAGAGACCTATAATATTTATTTATTCATGATATATAGATAAATGATACTATTCTTCAATAGTTTCAACTAGTTCTTCCCAATCACGAGGCATAAGGATCCTATCATCACTTCTGTTAAAAAAAGTCTAGAAAGACCAATTCTCATGAGCGAGCTTCGATTATATAGTAACTTGATATAAGTGGTTATGACAATTAATTAATATTCTAATATGCCAATATCCCTGACACTTTCATTTTAAAGTAAAATTTAGATGAAAATGTTGAGCATACCACAAACTCTATTTGTTTGGAAGTTCCAAGGGACACCAACAATGATGGGTATTTATAGTTCATACATTATCATATTTATTGTCACGATTAACAACATAAAACACAAATTGTTTAACTCTAAAACTGCTAGATCTGCATGTAAAGTCTGTCGAATAGCTTTCAAGATAAGGTAGATGAACTAAAGTCACATTGACAATACGATAGTATGCCGAGACTATTGTTTAACGAAGAACATTTAATAAAAAAATTTAGACCTAAATGTAAAGTATTTTACTTCACCCAATTCACAATATATAGCAAGTAGTTAATATTTCATAAGCAAATGTGTCATACTCTTTAATCACCGAAGCAACTCAATTACACATATAAAAGTAAGTTAAAATGTGGCCAGTACTTAAAAAAATATTTAGGAAGCTTCTTGATGTATATATAGTCGTATTGCATTGTAAGCCTCACAACGACTTCCGTATGTAGTTTTCTAATTACTTCATCCTCAGGAAATCTTAAGCTAACACATGGTTGTCCAACAACTTCTTACTAATGTTATTTAGTTCTTACTAATGAAAGAAAATAAAGAAATTACAAATTTAAAGGTTGAAGAAGACATAATATGGCGTTCAGCTTCTTCCAAACTTCTCTTGTTTGTTGTAAGCTTCCTCCTGGCTTAAGATTTGCCAAGGATGTGTTTCTTCTGATTAAAGGGTGTATTTATAGGGTATAGGAAACCCTAAAACGTTTCTTGAAGTGGAAGACAAGTAACTTGGATTATAGACCAACTCAAATTCGTAACCCTAAAATATAAAAAAAAAGGTAAGATTTTGGTGTTGTTTTGTTTTGGCCGTAGCCCCTTCAATACTTATCCGTTTGACGCGTTCCAATAGTCGAAACTGATTGTCGAAAAACTCTATAACTTTGATTCAGAACATTCTTACAAATTCCTAGCCAATCTTGAGTTATGATCACTTTTATGTTCATATATGCTGGAATTCAGATTTATGTGACAATTTACCTTTTCCTTTTTCATATTTTTTTCCGTTATCTCCAATTTCCATGTTTATTTTCTTTCCCTTATCTCTTAGAATTGACTTGGCATCTAATTAATTACCATATATCTTTAAAGCTTCACAATTAACAAACAATTAAACCCAATATGCTCTAAAAATAATAAATAATCAAATTAAGATACGAAATAGGAAAGTATACTAAATCATGAGAAAATCGACCTATAACCTAATAAATACACCTTAAATGATGTCTCCAAGATAGATTAAATCATCACAAATAGGGAGAGATCAAGACCCCCAACTCAAAGTTGTATCGTCCCGATACAATAAAAATAAAAATAATGAACAATAGGGTAGTCAAATATTAAACAAGAAGAAGTAGGAGGAGAATAAGAATATAACACAATAGATGATCCTAGGTAAAAATATCTAAAAAGTCTCATGTAGTAATGCTAAAGAAATAATGCACAAGTATGCTTAATATACACATAACCAACAATCCATAAATTCAAGTCCAAATTAAATTCACAATGCCAGAAGGAGAGGTTTTCAACTCAGTTCATTTTAATGGCTATAGGTTGTTCATAAGTCCTAATATAGCATCCAATGGTCCACTTACCTACAATCCAATAGCTCAATTGTTTCTCCATCAAGTAGCTAAAAATCCTAAGGTCTTTATGGTTATAACAGGGCTTAAGGACGGTGTGGTATATTTGGATAATGAAAAGTGAGCTTTTGGCTTTCTCCTCACATTCCATCAACGAACGCCCTAGAGCTTGAGTTTTCACTCGAAGATGTTCTCACTCAACTCAAATTTGATGCCTTAATGTGCATCCCCAATTAATCCCAAGTAAAAACCTTTTTCATGATGATATACAAATTCCACTTTCCCGGTCCAAATATTGTTCAATCTTTTCATGTTTCAATTTTTTTTGTAGCTATGACTCTCTTCTTGATGTTGAGATATCACGCTACTTTCTTTTATATATTTTTTTCTTTGTAATTCATGCTTTTCAGCTTTTTTCATTTACTATTTCCCCAGAAAAGGGTTACAATAATAACTTTTTCATCATCAATAAAATCACAATCACAATTTCCCAAACCAAATGTTCCTAATGATGAAACCCTCCACCCCAAACTCAAGCTCTAGAAACGACTTGTCGCAGGTTTTGCGATTCGAGTGCGGGTCATATGGATAAGTCCTATAAAATAAGGGGTATGGTTTATAATGTGGTTAAATAAAAGGCTTTAGAAAGGCTCATGGGGGCTAAGATAGATAAATAATAATAATAATCAAATAAAAGGGTGAGAAAGCTAAAAGGCTTCAAGTGGCTTCAATATGAAAGAAATGCCTTATTCACTTTTCTAACTACCAGATTTTGTTACTTTTTCACTATTAGCTCATAGACAAGCGGGTTTTCAACTAATTTCAAACCTCACGTTCTACACACCAAATAACTCTCCCTAAGTTTCAACACGACTTCTTAGCATTTCTCATTAACTTTTCTATTTTTTATTTTCTGTTTTCATACATGCATGCAAAACATATTTCTGACATATTTAAAAAACATACTACTTACTATCATTGACTAAATTAAATCATGCTCAATAGGTACATTCAACATATTCTATGCCTATTCAAACCTAAATTTTAAAAATTTCATGCAAAAACAAAAAGGAAGATGAGAACGACGAATCCCCACCCCCAACTCAATAGTGAGTCGTGTCCCCATGACTCGAAAAATACTCAATAAATAAATAAAATTTAAAATTAAATTAAACTAAACTACCTAATGCATACAAGCAATTAAGAAGCAGAGTTAGAACTGGGTACCTGGCCATAAAGATCTAGCACGTCCTCCTCCTCCGAAGAATAGTTCTCATTATCCAAGGTCTCGGTTACTTCACCGAATACCTGATTAATCTGGTCAATTTCCTCCCTGAGTGCGGCGTTTTCTTTTTCTATATAATTGACTTCATCTTGTAATTTGACTGCCCATACTGGTGGTCTGCAAGAATTATTCTGATATGTAAAAGAAGAAAAGAACCTTGATCTTGAACTTGTGTCTTTTCTTTAGGCCTTGATGGTACACTCATCCTAGCTGTTAATCTCTTACGTAGTGGTTGTGCTGGTGCCTCTATCTTTGGTTTCTTTTTAATAGGCTCATCAAGGTTGATGGTCTTTTCAACTGTGGCTCCAGGCATATTTTTGTTCTTCCCTAGGATTGAAGACTTCCTCTTATAATCCATAGCATATGTTCTATTTTTCATCTCTGATTGACCCACAATTCAAATTACACTAAGGATGAATAAAGTTAAGAAAGATTGGTGTGGCTTTAGTTTCTTGCTTAGATTTTATGATTGAAGAAGGTTTCTTGATTGTTCTTGGAAGAATTCTTGATAGCTTGATGATCTTGGTGGTGTTTTATGGTGTAGTGTGATGAATTTAATGAAGAGCATGTGTTTATGGGGGAAGGAGAAGAGAATTTTTTATGTTGTTGTGTTTGTTGTGGAGGTTTAATCAAACTTCAAGGTCTATTTATAAGGTTTGGGTCTGAAAAATTTGTATTGGAGAGGCTAGGGTTAATTCTTGGTAAGGTAAGAAGTTGATTTGGAAATAACTTCTTCACAATCCGCCTTCGGACTGGAATACCGGTGCTGGAGATTTCTCTTTTGTTGCTCTCGGCATAAAACCCGTGTCACGTGTTTTTGGGCGCCGGCATACCGGTGATGTTAGCGGCATACCGGTGCGCTACTTTTCGAAAAACCTTGCTTCGTAAAAAAACCCGATTCGGAAAACACGTGGGCACACGTTTTTCCTTTGACCGGCATACTGGTCACTTGGGCAGCATACTCGTCTTCTGGGTTTTTGTTAGACATGCTCTCGGCGAATAACCTGATTCCACCAACCCGTGGGCACTTGTTTTTCCACAGTCATACCGGTGGTTTCGCCGGCCTACCGGTCAATGGAACAGATTTTCCCATTCTTTTTCCTTTTGACCCCAAACTCATTTTCCCAGAGAGTACCATCTAGTTTTAATGATCAGTTCTTCCTCGTTTTTTTCATGGTCTTTTCAAGAATAGATTTGATTTCTCGGTTAGAAAGCTCAGCTTGACCATTTGTTTTGGGGGTGGTAACCGGTTGAAGTGCGGTGTCTCACCCCAACTTACGAAGGGCAGCTCTCAACTGAAAATTGATGAAGTGGGTACCTTTATCATTGATGAGAACACGTGGCGTACAAGGTCTTGAAAAGATATGTGATTTTAGGAATGATATAACTGTTTTAACATCGTTCTTTGGTGTTGCTACTGCTTCTACCCACTTGGATACATAATATACTGCTAGCAAAATATAAAGATTAATATGGGAAGTAATAAAAGGTCCCATGAAATCTATTCCCCATACACCAAAGATTTTAACTTCTAAGATATTATTAAGCGGCATCTCGTCTCTTTTTGATATATTACCAGTGAACTGGCATCTATGACATGTCTGAATGAATTGATGACAATCTTTGTGTAGGGTAGGCCAATAGAAACCGGATTAAAGAATTTTAGCTGCAGTTCTATCGCCTTTAAAATGGCCACCGTATGGTGAGCCATGACAGCTTGCCATGATCTTTGTAATTTCGCCCTCATGCACGCAGCTTCTGAAAACTTGATCACTGCAAACTTTGAAGATGTAGGGCTCATCCCAAAAGAATTGTCTGGCTTTATATGTTAACCTCTATCTTTGTTGTGGATTGAAATCCGTAGGGAATACACCACTCAAGAGGAGATTAATTGTATCTACATATCACGCATCTTTAATAGTAAAAAGTTGTTCATAAGGGAATACCTCTTTAATTAATAATGGTTCCTTGTTGGAATCAGATCCTTCGAGCCTGGGTAAATGATGAACAACTTGATTCTTGCATCCTATTCAGTCTCAAATTTCTATATCAAATTCTTGCAGCAACAATACCCATCTAATGAGACGCGGCTTAGCGTCCTTTTTCTTCATAAGGTACTTGATTGCTGAATGATCCGTGTATACAATAGTTTTCTTTCCAATCAAGTAGGAACACAATTTATCGAAATCATATACCACGGCTAACATCTCCTTCTCTGTTACTGTATAATTCATTTGGGCAGCGTTAAAGGTTTTACTTGCGTAGTAAATCGTGTGGAAGATATTGTCTTTCCTTTGTCCTAACGAAACACCCATTGCATGATCACTTGCATCACACATAAGTTCAAACCGAGCTTTCCAATCTGGAGGTATGACAATAGGCGTTGAGACTAGCTTCTCTTTAATCGTCACAGACGCTTGAAGACATTCATCATTAAAATTAAAAGTAGTATCCTTTTCAAGTAACGAACAAAGCGGTTTGGCGATTTTGGAGAAATCTTTAAAAAATCTTCTGTAAAATGCTGCGTGACCCAAGAAACTTCTCACTCCTTTCAAAGAAACTGGAGGTGGTAAGGTTTTGATAACTTCAATTTTTGAACGATCAACCTCCATCCCTGCTTTCGAAACATTATGTCCCAACATAATTCCTTCTTGAACCATGAAGTGGCATTTTTCCTAATTAAGCACAAGATCTTTTTCTTTACATCTCACTAGGACCTTCCCAAGATTATTTAAACAATCATCAAAACTATCACCAAAGAAAAATCATCAATATAAACCTCCAAATATTTATCAATCATGTCCAAAAATATATCCATCATGCACCTCTGGAACATGGCAGGTGCATTGCATAAACCAAACGACATCCTTCTGTAAGCAAAGGTGTCAAACGGACAAGTAAAAGTTGTTTTGTGTTGATCAAGGGGATTGATGTCTCCCTTTTTGTTCTAATTAAATGCCCTTAGGAGACATCAAAATAGGTGATTATTTGACTTATTTACTAGACTTTTAAGCTTATTTGATCATATTACGATTTTTTCCCTTGGATTTGGATAATTTGTGTTTTAGAGCTTTTATGCGTTAATTCTTTTATTTTAGTGTAAAGTTCTTAATTTTATGATTTGATGGAGTATTAAGACAAGGAGAAGAAACGGGAAATAAAGTCTTGGATCAAGCGTTGAAGTCAAAAGTAATTAATGGAGAAGGAAATCTGGATTCCTGTCACAAATCACTGTTTTTGAGCATCTTAGCCGCTGATTCGTCCTTGGAGCATAAGATGAGGTAGATAGAGCTTGAAGTCAGGAAGATTTTCCAAGTTGAACGAAGTGATTCCGAGTCCGTACGCAAAAGTTACAGCTGTTTTAGTAATAGCTGGTCACTAGTTACAAGATTTCATTAAATGGATTGGGCTTTTATTCTAATTAACCTAATCCTTCTTTTTAAAAGCCCAATCCTTTTTTCACACAAAGACCTTTAACTTCAGTTTTTAAAGACACAATTTATATCAGAGAAGAGGCAAAGCTTAGCAGAAGTCAGAGAAATAAAGCGGAGAGAGAAAGCTGAAGCTGGAGAATTCCTTCTTCAACAACTGAAATTATCAACCCTTTAATTAGGTTTTTCTTAATTCTGTAATTCAGTATGAACTTCTTTTATTTTAATTTATTAGTTTTTATTTCATTTATGAGCTAAATTTAATTAGTACTTGAGAACGCATTAATGGGTTAAGCCCCAATTTGTTTAATTCAATGTTTCTGGTTTTGGGATTGTTAGATTTAACACGAATTGGATAATTTAGTATTTTTTATTATCTTGCATTTAATAACTATTCTTGAAGTAATTAATCAATAATATGATTTAGTAACTAGGCTATTCCATATAGTAGCTTATGGATCACCTTGACGGGGGTTTATTTACGGAACTAGGTAATAAATGTAGGATAGAAATTATTGATCTTGACGAACTTAGTTAATCCTATAGCCAATTGAGTAGAGTACTTGACCATTCGAAGGTGGACTATAATCACCCTGACGGGGTTTGTAGCACCCTAGAATAGCTCCTTAGTCCACCCTGACGGGGGTAAGGAGAATATCAAATCCCGACTAATACTAATTATAAAATGTGTCCCTTAAACAAGACATTGATTGAACAGGTTTAGCTGAAACCCTAGCGTTACTCAAGTACTCTCTCTCTCTCTCTCTCTCTCTCTCTCTCTCTCTCGTGTTTACTCAATTTTTACTTGCGTCTAATTTAGTTGCATTATTTATTTAGTACTTTAATTTATTTGCACTTAGGTTCTTAAACAAAAACCCGACAAATACTATTATCATTCATTTTCTGCATTTACATAACAATTATATCCACTTACTGCTTAATATCGAAAGTCATATCTTAATCCGTCCCTGAGATCGAAATCTCGTTTACCGGATATTACTTGGACGGCCCGTACACTTGTGGTACATGTCCTTTCTTTTTAGGTGTGTTTATTTAGAACACACAGGGAGACACCAAGTTTTGGCGCCGCTGCCCGGGACGGTAGCGTGTGGCCACAGTGTTATCGTTAAGTGTTTTAATTGTTATTTTTACTTTTTGTTTTCAGTTTTACGCTTTTCTTTGTTTTGCTACTTCTCAGGTTTTATAGGTTTGGTGTATGCTCTCGGACCCCGAGAGACTAGTCTGAGCTAAGAACAAGAGAGACAGGGAAGCAAAAGAAAAAGCAAGGTTAGAACGAGAAATGGAGGAATTGAACATTCATCACGTTGACAATCCTGGCATTCAGTTGGACGCAAATGGTCAACGAATAATACCACCAGTCCTTCCAGATCCCCTAGTCATTCCAAATCCAGCTCTCAACAATCAACAAAATCATCCGCCTACGCAACAGGCTCAACACCCTATGTATTATGATCCATGGTTCATACATGGTCCATAACAAGATCCTTATCGCGCTCCTGCTCTTGGTATTGGTCTTGCAAATATCAATGTTGCACGCTATAGAACTGATCCTGGTATGCTATCCCAATTTCAAAATTTCGGAAACTTTAGTGGAACACCCGGAGAAGACCCTATTCGTGTGGTTCAAAAGTTTATGCAAATCTGTGATTCGTATATAACGCAAGGAGTGACCAAAGAGCAGATTTACTTTGCTAATTTCAGATTTTTTGTGATAGACGCAGCTAGTGAGTGGCACGATTTGCAAGAACCGGGAACAATCAATACTTAAGATGAGTTACAGACAGCGTTTTTAGATCGCTATTATCCAACGAATATGAGATTAGACGCACATGTGGATTTGACATCATTTGTCCAAGAACAAGATGAGACTTTGGGAAGATGTTGGACAAGATTTCAATCGTGTTTGAGAAAAGTTTCTGACCATGGCCTTAATGAACAACAACAGTTAAAAATATTTTATAAAGACCTATATGGAGGATCAAGAAAAGACCTCGATTTATTATGTGGTGGTGGATTTCAACAGGTAGCTCCAGTCCACGTGAAGAGTATTCTAAATAGAACGGTGACCAATGAGCAAGGTTAAAGTACAGTGAGAACACCTATCCGAGGTAGAAAAGAAAGTAATATGGGTATTGCGGAGAAATTCTCCTCTTTGGAGGATAAATTGAAGACTACTTTAGAACATCAAATGAATAGCTCACGATAGTTGTTAAAGAAGGTTTATCAGGTAAGAAGGCAAGTGTTAATGTGACTGAAGCGGTATATGGGTATTCGAATTGTGGTGTTCAAGACCATGACTGGGAACATTGTGAATGAAATTCCGAAGCTGTAATGTTCATTTCTAATAGGGGGAATTACAATTCGAGTGGTCAAGGATACTAACCCAAAAGAAACCATCCGGGTTTCTAATATTCGAATCCTAATGGGGCAGCTAATCCTGCATATGCTTATCAATCGTGTCCCCAAGGTAACACTTATCAACCTAGGCCACAAAATAATTATCAGGGAGAAAAAAATTATGGAAACAATGCTCAGAGAAAGCCTCCTCATAATAATTATAATGACACCATGAATCAAAAGGCCTTACCTGCTCAACCTCAAGAAGGAACAAAAGATCTTCGTATAACCGTAGATAATTTAATGGCACTTCAGGCACAATCCATTCAGAGTCAGCAAGCTAATGAGGCTACACTTAAATTATTGGGGAATCAAATTGATCAGATATAAAAACAGTTAAATCAGCGTCCGCAAGGAAGACTCCCTAGTGATACTGAAGTCCCAAGGCAAACCGAAGATTGTAACGCCATTGCGTTAAGAAGTGGTAAGAAGCTTTCTCCGCCTCCTTTTCCAGTTTTGAAAGTGAAAATAGTGACAAATAAAGAGAAACCAATAGTGGAGGTGGAAGAGAAAGAAGATGAACCTGAAGTGATAGAAGTTGAGAAAATTCTGGAAGTTCAGAAAACGAAAGATTTAATAAATAACCGTTCCCCTCCACCTTTTCCTTCGAGAGTTAAAAAAAAGGAGATATGGCTGAGTATCAGATATTTTTAAATAGGGTGAGAGGTCTTAACGTCAACATTCCGTTGTTAGAAGCTATTAAAGACATACCGAAGTACGTGAAGTTTTTGAAGAGAGCCCTCACCAACAAGAGACCATACTGTGATAATGAGATGATTGGTTGCCTGAAGAGTGCAACGCCATTTGTAAAAGTATGTTACCACCTAAGTTGCTTGACCCTCAGAGTTTTACAATTCCGATTGCAGTTGGTAACGAGTGGAAAGGACAAGCGCTATGTGATTTGGGTGCGAGGCCCAAATCGATTTTTGATAAGTTGAAGATGGTAGATATGAGACCTACCTTTATGGTCTTACAGATGGCTGATCGATCCCTCGTACATCCTGAGGGACGAATCGAAGATGTCCTCGTCAGGCAGGTACTTTAGTTTTTCCCGTTGATTTTGTTATTCTTGAATACGACGCAGTTAGGAATGTCCCCATAATTTTGGGATGACCATTCCTAGCCACGAGGCGTACTTTAATTGATGTATAAAACGGAGAACTAACCATGAGAATCCAAGACGAGGAGGTAAAGTTCAATGTGTTCAGAGCCATGACGTTTCCAGATGTACTTGGAGATATTTTCCGAATGGACATAGCTGAACATGCCACACAAGAGGTACTTGATTGCTTTAATTATGATGATATCTTGCAGGCTGCTTTGACACTTGACTTACCTGAGTTGATGAAAGAGCTCGCCGAAACGGTGGCAACTCTTAATTCTGAGAATCCGAAATATAGACGCCCAGCCTATATAAAACCATTGCTAGCACACTTGAGGTATGCGTATTTGGGTACTAATGATACTTTACCTATTCTTGTTTCAGCAAATTTAACAGGTCCTCAAGAAGATAAACTGTTGCGTGTACTAAGGGCGAATAAAGAGACGATTGGTTGGACTATTGCTGACATCAAAGGTATTAGTCCTTCCTATTGCCAACACAAAATCATTCTTGAAGATTATAGTGCATGCTCAGTTGAAAGGCCAAAGGATACTAATGCCAGCCATGAAAGAAGTGGTGAAGAAAGAAGTTATCAAGCTACTAGACGTAGAATCATCTATCCCATAGCTAGTAGTGAGTGTGTGAGTCCCGTTCAATGCGTACCAAAGAAGGGTGGCATCACTACCGTCCTAAATGCTCAGAATGAAGCCATTTCCACAACAACCGTTGTGGGTTGGAGAGTGTGTATGGAGTACGCAAGTTGAACAAGGCTACGAGAAAAGATAACTTCCCCCTTCTGTTTATAGATCAGATGTTAGACAAATTGGCTGGTAAAGAGTATTATTGCTTTTTGGATGGTTATTCAGGGTACAATCAAATATATGTAGATCCAGCTAACCAACACAAAACCACATTTACATGTCCTTTTCGTACCTTTGCCTATCGAAGGATGCCATTTGGATTGTGTAATGCACCTGCTACTTTTCAAAGATGTATGATGGCGATTTTCTGGGATATGATTGATAATTTCCTTGAGGTATTTATGGATGACTTTTCCGTGTTTGGTGATAACTTTGATGAGTGTTTACAGAACTTGGAGAAGGTATGCAAGGAAACGGATTTGGTGTTAAACTGGGAGAAATCTCATTTTATGGTGCGTGAAGGTATAATGTTGGGACACAAGGTTTTGCGTGCAGGCTTAGAAGTAGATTTTGCTAAGATTGTGGTAATAAAGACTCTTCCCCCTCCCATTTCAGTAAAAGGGGTGAGAAGCTTTTTAGGCCATGCTGGGTTTTATAGACGCTTTATCAAAGATTTTTCAAAGATCACAAAACCTTTGTGTAACTTACTCGAAAAGGACAGCAAATTCCTTTTTTATGAAGCTTGCATGAAGGCATTTCAAGAATTAAAAGAGAAACTTATCACTGCGCCTATTGTACTTCCTCAAGATTGGAAGATTCCGTTTGAAGTGATGTGTGACACTAGTGATTTAGCTATGGGTGCTGTGTTGGGTCAGAGAAAAGACAAGATGTTTCACTCTATCTATTATGCGAGTAAGACGTTCATGAGTGCTCAAGTAAATTATACCGTGACTGAGAAGGAACTTTTAGCGGTTGTTTATGCTTTTGACAATTTTCGTTCCTATCTTCTTGGGGAAAAAATTGTTGTATTCACCGACCATTCCGCTATTAAGTACCTTATGGAGAAGAAAGATGCGAAGCCGAGGTTAATCAGATGGGTTTTATTGCTTCAAGAGTTTGATTTAGAGATTCGATATCGTAAGGGTTGTGAGAATTAGGTTGCAGATCATTTGTCGCGTCTTGAAGGTTCTGAGTCAAACAGTAGTCCTGAATTAGTTAGAGAGGAGTTCCCAGATGAGAGTTTATTTGTGATTTATAGTGGAGCTCCTTGGTACGCAGATATTGCAAACCTTGTTGTAAGTTGTTCTCTTCCTGAAGGGGCTACTTCAAAAGACAAGAAGAGGTTAATCATCCGTGCTAAACAATTATTTTGGGAGGATCCTTTCCTCTACAAAGTATGTGGTGACCAAATGGTAAGAAGATGCATACCTGAGAGTGAGATTTATTCAGTAGTTGCAGGTTGTCACGATTCACCATATGGAGGACATTTCAAGGGTGACCGCACAGCTGCTAAGGTATTACAATCTAGTTTTTATTGGCCTACGTTACATAAAGATTATCATGAGTATGTTAAGAAGTGTCACAGATGTTAATTTACCAGTAATATATCCAATAGGGATGAGATGCCACGTAACAATGTTCTTGAAGTAGAATATTCGATGTTTGGGGTATTGATTTCATGGGTCCCTTTGTACCATCAAATGGAAATCAATACATCTTATTAGCTGTTGATTACGTGTCTAAATGGGTAGAGGCTGTAGCTTTACCAACTAATGATTCGCGAGTAGTGATCAAATTTCTAAAGTCTCATATTTTCACTAGACATGGCACACCTAGAGTTATAATTAGTGATGGAGGTTCACACTTTGTGAACAAGTACCTGAAGACAGTCTAGAGAAGAATGGGATAAGACATCGCGTATCTTGCTAGAGCGTGGATTGTTCCTTTCCGAAGCTACAAATACCAAGTATAAAAAAGACAGAACTCGTACAAGTGAAATTCGGGAAAACTATGAGTAAAATTGGATGAATTGATAGCTTAGATGATGGATTTCTGTTTTTGGCGCAAATTTACAGTTCGGTGAATACGCAAAAACTCGGGTTGACCAGCCTGAGTATTTCGCTATCTTGAAAACTATCATAGAAAATTGTTATACAAGTACGGAGCAAGTATGTAGGAGTTTCGCTGGTTGGAAAAACTTTAGCAGTGACGGGATTCATAAAAAAGCCTGGTTCAGAAGATTGTACAGTTACCGAATGCGTGTGTGAGGAAGCTTCGAAGAGGCATAAAGTGAATTTTGTTTGTACAGATAGATTATGAATTTCTGTTCTAATTATATAAACTTATAATGCCATCACTTCATTGAGTTTATGACAGAAAATGAAGTTCTATGTTTGATGATAATTTTTTTGGATATCGTTCTTGTAGTGTGTGTATTGGATGGTTATAGTGCTAATTCTTGATTGAAAAAATTTGTAATTTTTGTTTTTTTTTTTAATTCAGATAGTCTTCAAACACAAATGAGTTCAATATTGCTTTAAGAGGAGAAAATCTCGAAACGAAATTGAAATGTATCTAATATTTGGCTATTTTGCATCATACAGGGACCAATTGGCAAGGTTTTTTTTTCAAGTTGATTGCACTTTAGGTCCCTATAGTATGCAAGAATTACACTATATACTTAGATTATACAATAAATGTGCTAAAGGTCCTTATATTATTGTATTACGGCCTAGAAATTGGATCTTCTAATTCAAGAATTATATCAGAATGATCCTTAATCCCTTGAGTTCTTGCTCCTACATCATTATAGACCATATCATCTTGCATTAACCTCTGCCAAAATATGAAATTCTCCATTTCCCTCTTTAGTAGGACTATTTGATTCATCTGAAGAGAATATTATCCCAATCTCAGAATCAATGATCAAAAACTCCATTGAGCTGCTTTCGCTAACAACCTTCCGTTTCTTTGACATTTTTTCAACCTTTTAATAGGTTATCGGAATGGAGCTGAGCTTGGAGAGAATAGAGCAGACAAGATCATCTGCTAAATTTTCAAACAAATCATTAGTATTTACAATCTAACACATATTCCCTATGTAGTATTATCATCAATTTTTTATTTAATTCTTCAAATGATATCTGAATTTACCTGTAAAAATTGGATACAAGAAATGATGGGATATTGGCATACAAAAGTAAAAAAAATATTTATTTTAAAAGATGATTGATGAATTTGTTAAAGTTACAGTGATTCAAAAAGTGATTCCTAATGACAGGATTATAAATGTACAAAATGTACTACACAACAAATTTAGCTGAAAACACGAAAAGAAAGTATTTAGTTTGGAGATAAGACTATTAATTGTGTGAGACAACTAGACTATCTGTCCCGCCAAACTAAATTCCAAAATAGGCCGAGGAAGACTTGAATCGAATTCCGAACCAGGCCATAACGATCGACTGGTTTAGAACATAATCTAGTAATTTTATTCAATCTAGTAAATTTTAGTAACACAAGTTATTTAAAGAAGATAGTTTAACTGGGACAAACTTATGGATCTTTATCTACTACTACCCTAATAAAATACATCATTCTATATCTAAGCTTAACAAAGAAAAAAAAGGAAACTAACGGAAAAAGAAAGATAGAACTATTTAATAGGCACCTAGAAGCATCGCCCGAATACTCTATCTTTCACGTTATTTATATTTTTATTTTAATATTTTCTTAACATAACTTTTTAAATCCAACTAAATTAAAGTATTTTTTGAACATAATTATCATTGATAACCCAATATATTCAATTTAAGTTAGATTAGATAACAAATTACAACATACATATATAATATGGACAATTAAAATATCATGCAAACTTTTGGCATAAATTATAAAATAAAACTAATCGCACAAAAACAAATAAAAAGTAAACAATAATTAAAAACATATTAAATTTAACCTGTCCATTTAATTGAAATGACATGGCCATCGATCTTGATTCACTAGAAAATCGAAACTAGAGATCGTATTATATAGATCGGTATTATAGAGATCGGTGTGATGTTATGGACGAATCACAATTAGAGATTGGTGTTATGAACGAATCACAACTATAGATAGGTTTTATGGACAAAGCAACTATAACTAGAGATCGGTGTTAATCGGTGTTATAGACGAATCACAATTACAGATCGGCGTTATGGACGACATGCATGTGAGGATAATATATTGCCAAAAAATAGATAGGATGAAAAAAGATCCTATGATTTAGATTTACGGGTTCAAGGAGGGAAGGTAACACTGTGGTTTGAAGGTGAAGTACGGCGAGGGAGTTTGTTTCGAAACAGTAAAAGAGACAACTAGAATAAGATGGTCAAGTGCAATTAAAAGAGGAGTATAAGAAAATGATTCATGACTCATGATACTGAGGGTAATGTGTATATATAACTAGGCGAGGAGTTTCCAGAAAAACAACTTTTGAAATAAAACGATATCGTTTTTAGTAAAATACGTTTTCCCTATTTTTTACTTTTGAAATAATAAGTTTTTTTTAATACATGAGAGAGCCATTTTGGATTCGGAGTAAATGACTCCAATGAGATTCGATTCCAGGTCTCTGCGGAGTAAACTAACCACTAGGCCAACTATCGATCTCTTTGAAATAATAATCGAGTTATATTATTGTGATATTGGATTATTGGACTGATATTTTTTTTAAATATTATAAAATATAATTTTGATATTATATACTCTTGATTCACTACGATTCATTACTATGACTATTTATATTTTTATAACAATATACACAAGATGAATGTTAGATTAAAAAAAAAAAAATCTTTGCCATTTTTCTAAGATCAAAGAATTTGAACAAATGCATTTTTAATTAAAAAACCTAATCAGGTGAAAAATATTGGAGTAGATTCATTCAATAACAAACTTAAAAAATTTATTTTACAAAGAGATGATTTCTTAAACACTAGGATACAAGCTTAAAGCAAATCGTGAATGAAAAAAAAAAATATTGACATTTTTTTTCGTGTTAAAATATGTGAGTAATTAAAATAGACATATTTGAATATCAAATAGGATGATCCAAAACATAGAATTTTTTCTATTCCGATGAAATAATTTCTTAAATACTTAGATAGAAGCGCAAATCGTAAATGGGCAAAAATGTCATTAAGGCTTTCATTTGTTTTTCGTGTTAGAATATCTCTGATAAAATCAAATGAGATGAGGATCAAGTCAATCGCATGATCAAGCAAATCATAAATAAAAAATTTCCTGCTTAGTCAAGTGAGACCCAAAATTACCAGTTTCAAATTAAATTCTTGCCCATGCATTGTTCATATTTGATAACGAACCAACAAGATAGTGGCGAATTTGTAAGGATCAATAAGACAATATCACAACTTAGAAAATATGGTCTTTGTGATCCAAAAAGCATTAAAAGGTGATGTGCTCAAGATTCTTGAAGGTTGTATGCCTACTCGCAATGCGAATCTTGATACACTTATTATTGTATTTAACAACCTTGAAACTATTTAAGGAAAAAACTATCTGCCAGAAACAAGATGGAACGTTCGAATTCTCTAGACAAAAAATCTCCGTCTTTGCAGTAAAAGGTGGTCCCTTTGTCTTATTTCGTGCTCGAAAAGTAAAATTATGAACTTCTTATCTAAATATATTAGTCATGTGATTGTATATATGAGAACACGTTCCTTGTAATATTCTTTAAATTGATTTTGTAAATCATTCAATTTAATATTTAATATTAAAGAATCTAACTGACAAAAAAATCATACAATAATATATATTTATTAAATTTTTTATTATTATGTAAGGGATTGTTGAATTTTGACACTCAAATGTTTAATATGTTAGGGATTTCGTTGTGATCTTGAAATTTATTTCTCGGTAAAAACTTTCATAATTGTATTGATATTTATGTATACCTTTTATAATGAAGTACGAAATAGTTAATTATGCAAAGAATTGAAATAAAATATGTAACAAAATAATAATTGATAAATATTTTAATACCTTGGTTCCATAAAGAATTAGTTACATTATTGAAGTGGGCCTACAATCTGTTGTGATATGTTCTGATACGCGCTTGAAGAGGGGCGATTTCCTAAGGACGTACTGGGTACTCTAATCCATCTTATCCCTAAAACGGATGATCCTGAGTATATTACAAAATTTAGGCCGATTAGTTAAATTAATGTGTGTTATAAGATTTGTACGAAGTATTGGTAAATCATATGCGAACTCTACTCGCAGATTATATTGGTCCTTACCAGAGCATCTTTTTACCAAACAGATCTATCATAGAAAATGTGGTTTTGGTTAGTGAACTGGATCATGTTCTTAGGCATTATTCGGGGAATAAGAGTTTCATGGCAGTCAAGGTGGATCTTGCCAAAACTTATGATAAATTATGGTAGGATTTTATTCGAGATTCGTTGGAGTCGCTAGGGGTTCCTGAGATGTGGGTGTCTCTTTTCATAGAGGGCATGGTTGATAAGGAGTTGAGTATCCTCTGGAAAGCTTCTACTTTACTTTCGTTCATACCTAAGAGAGGAATTAGGCAGGACGACCCAATATCACCGTACTTGTTTCTTATCAGCATGGAGAGACTTATTTGCTAATTTAGAAGCGCGTGGAGAACAGAGAATGGCAACCCATCCGTCTTATCCCAAGGGGGGACCATATATCACATATTTTCTTTACTGATGATCTTATCTTATTTTCGGAAGTGTCCCCTCACAATTTTGATGTTTTGCAGGACACTTTGAATATATATTGTAAGGATGCGGGCCAAACAATTAGCAAAGATAAATCTGTGATGTATTTCTCGAGAAACATGGATGAAGAGATGGCGATTAACATCACATCCAGGAGCGCGTATAGACGTAGCGAAGGTTTAGGGAAATATCTTGGTGTACCTATACTTTTGGGTAGAAGGCCGATTGGATTTTATGGCAAACTTATCAATGGGATACGTGGAAAACTTGCAAAATGGAAGGGGAATTTGTTGTCGCTTGCTGGGCGTATAACGTTGGCACAATTTGTCCTTAGTACCGCACCAATGTATATCATATAAGTGAAAAAATTACCGAGATATGTTTGTCTAGAGATTGTCAGATTGATAAAATTAAAAGAGAGTTCATCTTGTGTATTATTGAACAACAAAATCATATTAATTGGATAGCTTGGAATGACATTTTTAAATTGAAGAGAGTTGGGGGACTTGGCGTCCGTTTAGCTGAGGATATGAACATAGAGTTATTGGGTAAGTTAAGCTGGAAGGCGATTCATGACGACACGACCCTTTTGTCTATCGTGATGAGACAAAAATATTTCAAGACAAAGTCATTTCTTGTATTTTTCCAAACCTGATGAATCAAGAATTTGTAGAGCCATTATGGAAAGGTATTGCTGTGGTGAGACAGGGATCCTGATTGCTCTTGAATAATTGTAAGTATGTGTGCTTTTGGTTAGATTTGTGGGTAGGGAATCACCCTTTAATTTTTCACGCGATTGGTGAAATTGAAGGAGTAAAGAGACTTAGGAAATTTTATATTTTATCAGATGGATCATGGGATTGGGATAAATTTCAAAATCTTCTTCCAACCTCTATTCTTTTAGAATTGAGGAATTAGATTAACAAGGGGAGATGAAGGTTCGGATAAGCTCTCTTAGTTATATGAGGACTATGGACTATATACGGTTCAATCGGCTTTGTGGGATTATGAAGATTGTAAAGAAATAGTGGGTATTAATCGGGATAAAGTTTGGGAGGTGAATTGTCCGCAACTTATTAGAGTATTAATTTGGAGGGCAATTTATGAGCGGCTAGCAACATGTGGTAATTTGCGGAGGAGGGGCATGTCGATCTCCGAATTTTGTCCGTGTTGTGGGGAGGTGGAAGAGAGTGCCTTACATTTATTTAGGGATTGTGCGAAGACTAAGCCTATTTGGGGAATGTAAAATTTAAAGACTATAAAAATAAAAATATTGACTACCTAAATTCTTTAAATGAAGTGGATTGGGACTTGATCAATTGTACTGCTAATAGGTACACTAATATATTGCACGTACATGGGAACTTGAATGGTAAGCTTCTGGTCACATTTTCTTAAAATCAGGTGCAACATCAAAGTGATCCTTCACAACGCAACTTACAACATATTTTGGCGGAAAATTTGTCTTGCTACAGTAGCCACGCAAGGAACAATTCCCAGTCAAATATTGCGTCTAGACTATTTAATTTATTTCCAGTGAATGTTGTTGCCGCGTCAGACTTAATAGCTTACCGATGGTAGAATAAGAACGTGTCCATCAAAAATCTATACGCATGGATCTTATCGAGTGTCTTTTTTTGGGGCGATGATTGAGAAAATTTGGAAGGAGCGCAACAATGTGGTCTTCAATGGTACCACATTTCCGAGAGCTAGAACGATGGTTAGTAAAGTTCAGCTTGTTGCGAATAATTATACTAGAGTGTGGAGTCAGGTCCCAGATAAACCAAGGCTTAATCATCAATCTTTAAATCTGATTGGTTGGACTAACCATATCTGAGGGTTCAAGTTAAACAATGATGGTAGCTGTCATAAGTGGCGACATATCGGTTGTGGATCAGGCGTAGTCCGCAACGAAGAAGGCAATTGGATTTGTGGTATTTCTATGAAAATTAATCACGATATTCAGGTTATTACTGAATTAATTGCTTTACGTGAGCGGCTAATTATAGTGGAGGGTTAAGGTATGAATAATATGGAGACAAAAGTGGGTTCCTGGGAGACAATAGAAGTACTTCAAAAGGTTGATAAAGAAAGAGGCCTAGCGACGTTTTGCGTTAATCGGATTCGGGAGCGCCTGTCAAGAAATGGATCTTTTAGTGTGCAAGAGATTTTCAAGGAAGGAAATTCTTACCCCGATAGGTTAGCGAAAAAAGACATAACATAGACTGAGCCTTTTTGTCGTCGTAAAGATCCACTTGATGGAATATGGAGTATCCTCACGAAAGCCCGAATGGGCTGGAAAACTCCAAGTTTGATTTATAGCCCGGGATTAATTAGTGATGTTTTAGCTTAATTATTTTAATTTTATGATCCATTGGATTTCTCTTGTAACAAAAAAACAATATTTTCATTAATAATGCTAGTTAAATATTTTTTATTGTCAAAATTAAATAATAATAATTTACAATACAATATACGATGATATTTGTTGCTTTCTTAATATGAATAACCCATATAATTTCAATAAGGATACCACATGAGTTATACACCTATGTTTATAAGTTTGGTTGTTGATAGAGAAAAAAACATTATTCATATATTAGTCTTTAATCTGGATAGCTTTTTCAGATATTTTAAAACCTACTTTAACTAGTACACTACTAGATCCCGTATCTTTAGAGACTATAAGTTTTCCGTCTCTAAAGATCACCCATTGGCGACGCATCACGCGACTCGTTGGCGCTAACATGTATTTTTTTCATAAAGATAGAGACCAACATTTCTAAAAACACATATCTATAGAGACTAAATTATTTCGTCGCAAAAGACATCTTTCAAGAAGGAGTATTGTATTGCTTTGGATTTTTAGAAAAAACTTTGTTTCGTCTCTAATGCTATAATTTCTGACAAATTAAATTGTCATTATCAACAACAAATTTTATCTCTAAAGATACGTGAATATTTGAGACAATATGTTTTATCATTAGAGACAAAAAATGTCATCTGTAATGAAACATTAGTTGAAAAAACTTTTATATATTTTTTTTTTTAAAAAAAAAGTCATTTAAAACTATAGCAATTTTAACTATAAAATTGCATCTTGATCAGATCAGCAGCACAATCATTGTGAAGTTGCCTTCTTCTCCATCACCTTACCTCATCTCCACCACCCTCTCACTCATCTCCACAGCTTCCGCTACCGCTTCTGCTCCCTAATTTGAAGGCTTCGACGCCGAAGATGTCATCGAAGACCTCTCCCATCTCCCTCTCCACTCCCCTCCTCCTACCATCCTCTCCCCTTCTGACCCATCTCCATCTCCACCTCAAGTGGAACATATATTAGAATACTGGGACGAAGATGAATTCGAAGGCGTTGCTTCTCCACATTAACCCATACCCCAGAAAGTAATTACACCCCTACTACTCCAGAACCCAATTTAAATCAAATCGAACCTGACACCCTCGTGATCAAAACCCCTCAGCGCACCTATGTGAAAATTGGGTGCGTTTCTTTTTTGATTATGTTCGTGATCAATTACTTTTTGGGTAAGAGAAAGAATGGGAGTCTAGCATTGCCTTGGGCAATGAGGTTTTGTGATACCCTGTTAAATAATAAAAATAATTTCGAAAAGTTTATTGATTTAATAGTAATCATAATAGCTTTAGGGTTGATTTACTTTATATGATATGTGCTTTGTATTGTCTGGTAAACTTGTTTAATTTAAGTAATATAATAATATTCAGTAAAAGAAAAAGGATTCACAAGTTAAAGAGAAAGAAAGGAAAATGTAAAGATAACAATGGACAAGATAATTGAAAAGGAAAAGAAAAAAAGAATGACTATCGCTAGTCATAAAACGTGGTAACTATATTGAGTGGCCACCTCCACTTGAAGATGAGTAAGCCTTTCTTATAGTATTAAAAACAAAAAAAGGAAAGTACTCTGCAAGAAAAAGAAAGACAACCGAACAAAACTTAGAAAAGAACCTGCTCTGTATCGTGAGACTTCAAACACCAACTTTCTTTAAAGCTTCCATTAAAGGTATAATTAGTTATAGAGATAAATTATGTGTGAATATATATAGGTGTATAGGTATATATCTTAGGTTATGTGAATATATATATTGTTGTGTTGAGTAATATATGTACTGGTGATGTGTTGTATAGAGCTATATATGGGTACATATTATTAATCTTACTTATCGAAGAAGAAGAAAGGAAATAGGTGTAACTATTGTGTATAGGTATAGGTACCATGGTTAAATTGCAGAATATATTTAGTACTGTAAAAGAATAGAAATATTCATATAGGATCTAATAATTCGTTAGTTAAAAGAAGGAGTCATTGGTTTTGTTTATGTTACTGTATTGAGTAAAAGAATAAGTAAGGAAGGAAAGAGAAAAAGAAAAGTCAATGAAGAGAATTAATTAAAATGAAAGAATAATTAGTGCTCCTTTTGTGGTGTATATACGTTTGTGTGAAAGGGAAGAGAAGGAGATCATAAATTATAGTATTATTATTAAATGGTGTAAGAGATGTGTAAGGAAAGTATGATAAAAACTTGTGAGCTTATTTTACATAATTTGTGAATGTTCTCATTTTATTTTAACTACCTTATCATAAATTAGTTAGAATGATTATTATTTACAATTAATCGGGAAATTATATTTTAGGAGGATCAGATATTTAAATAAAAGCTCGGACTGAGGTAAGTCAGACTCCCTTCCTTAGGTTGATTTACGATATTGTGTTATCGATATTTAATTAAATTGCATATATTGAGATCACGTGGAATATGATTGTATTTGTGAAATGCATATAATTGTGTATAAGACCTATACGTGTTATGTGATCATTAGGGCTGCGCCACCTATCCGACAGGTGAAATTGTCGAGGTACTTAGGTACTGATTGCGTTGTGCCGTAGGTGGAAAGATCCACTGCGGGTGTGTGGGGTGGTCCTATATGTTGCCCGGGGGTCAGAGATGGCAGGAGCAGGCATGGTACTGAGGGCCGTGTACCGAGGCACTAGTGAGTGCCGAAATTAGTTATCGCAGCTCTAAGTAGTGTGTGTGCATGATCATTTATATTCGAGGCTAGTGGTAGCCGGTTACTGAAATCATATTGTTATATGTGCATTTAATTTATACGTCATTCATTATAATTTGATTAAACTGTTATTATGTAAATCCCCTTCTTGGGAGACGTTTCGACTTACGGAGCTTGTGTAGCTCAATTGTTAATTTTCTGTGCAGAGGGAGGTGGGCAGGAGTCCCAGGGTCAGGACCAAGCTTAGCACCCCGTGTAGATAGCTTTTTGTGTACTGGATTATTTTGTAGTAGGATCCAGATAGACTTTTGTTGTAACAATAGTTTGGTTTGTATTACTTAAATGGTATTAACTAAAACACTTTTGACGTGTTATATATAGAAATTTTACGGTGTTGTGTTTAGGTTATTGCGTTATAGGCCTTGCAGGCTTAGGTTGTGACTTAGGTCTGCGGCATGTCGCACTCTGAGTTTTAGTGGTGGAAATCCGGGGCATGACAGGTTGGTATCAGAGCAATAGGTTGACGATAAGAGAGACCTAGGTTATGGGTAGCTAGGATGGGTTTATATTACGTCGTAACTGTTACGTGTTATGTGTTAAGTAGTTATGTGCTAATCTTGAGTATATTTCTTAATATTAAGTATATGGTTATAACTGGTGGGAAGTGTGGTTACTCTTATATTATATAGGAAATGGATCGTGAGAATTCCAGTGAGGACCTTACTTTAGCTGAGGCTTTAGGTAGACTAAAGGCTGAGAAGAAAAGAAAGGCTCCTATGGATGAGTCAGGCCCGTCGACTGATTCTCGTGCTATTGCTAGTGCGGTACTGCAACAAATCATTCATCTAAGTAAAGGAAACACAAATGAACCTGAAAAGAGGGCTGCTAAGGAGACACGAGCGTTAAAAGATTTCATGAGAAACAATCCTCGAGAATTCAGGGGTAAAAATAATCCACAAGAGGCACATGAGTGGTTGGCTTCGATGGAAAAACTATGGAGAGTTCTCAATATTGACGAACAGACAAAAGTTCGCTTCGCCACACATGTATTTGAGGGAAATGCAGAATCATGGTGGAACTTAAAACTACCTCAAGTACCAGCTGACATTGGGTGGAAGGAATTTCGAAAAGTGTTTGAAGACAAATATTATCCAGCTTCTTATCGGTATGAAAGGATCGAGGAATTTTTACACCTGAGGCAAGAAGAGAATATGTCTGTTGGTGACTATGCCGACAAATTCACAGAGTTAGCCACTTTTGCTCCGTATGTGTTACCAGATGCGAAGGCTAGTGTTCAGAAATTTTAAGCAGGATTAAAGAGCTCAATCTTTAAATTCGTGGCAACATATCCACATGAAATAGTGGAGAGCGTGTATGAGGCAGCAGTAATAGCTGAGAGGTGCGAGAGGTTGGAGAAACAACAAACAACTAGCAATGTCAATCGGCGAGATGAATCTAGAAACTTTCAAGGTAGCGGTTCTGGATCGAATATGTCAAGGAGAAATTTCTCACAGCAATCTGGCAATAAAGGCTATCAATCACGGCCTTTTGTCCCGCAACCTAGAAATCGTGGCTCTCAATCAAGGTAATCTATGCAGCGATCAGAATCTCAGGGATCCCAACGAGACGTGAAATGTACCCATTGTGGTTTGCCACATCCTTCTGAGACATGTAGACACATCACGGGGGGTTGTTTCTTTTGCGGTTCTGCTGATCATCGCATTAAGGAATGTCCCTCTAAGGCATTTAGCGGTAATGGGTGTTTCCTGTGTGGATCCCTAGATCATCATTTCAAGGATTGTCCTATAAAGCAAGTATCGAACACTAAGGGGTGTTATCAGGGTGGGTCTCTTGATCACTTTGTTAGAAATTGTCCCCAGTCGCAACTAACATCACGAGTATCATCAAGTCAGACCCAAGGATCAATAGGCAAACAAGGACAATAAGTGACATCAAGGGGTGGCGGACAAGGATCTCGTCCTAAAGGCAGAGTGTTTGCAATGACGCATGGAGACGCTCGGGCATCTGATACAGTGGTAACAGGAATATTGCAAATTTCTAACGCATATGCACATGCTTTATTTGATACTGGATCAAACTACTCTTTTATATCTCCGGTATTTGCATCTCTGTTAACTTGTCAATCAGAGTTTTAAGAAATGCCATTAAGTGTGGAAACCCCTGTCGGGGAATCTGTTTTTACAAATGTTGTGTGCAAAAATTGTGTGGTCCATGTGTCAAATAGGGAGTTACTAGTTGATTTAATTCACTTAGATATAAAGGATTTTGACGTAATTTTGGGGATGGACTGTTGTCTACATATCACGGTCGTATTGATTGCTTTGCTAAGAAAGTGACATTTTGTATCCCTGGTGAGCCTGGGTTTGAGATCCAAGGGAGAGATTTAAGTGCACCTCATATCATATCATCACTAAAGACTCAAAGGTTACTGAGAAAAGGATGCACCAGATACTTAGCTCATGTGGTCAAGGCTGAACATGAAGAAAGAAAGTTAGAAGATATCCCCGTGGTCAATGAGTTTCCAGGTTCATTTCCTGATGATACTCCGGGTTTACCTCCAGAACGTGAAGTTGACTTTAAGATCGAACTCCTTCCTGCTACTCAACCGATTTCAAAGACGCCTTATAGGATGGCTCCAACAGAACTCAAGGAACTTAAAATCCAACTTCGGGAACTACTTGATAAGGGTCAGATACGTCCCAGCGTGTCTCCATGGGGCGCACCAGTTTTGATTCGTAAAGAAGAAGGATGGGAGCTTGAGATTGTGCATTGACTACCACGAGCTAAATCGAGTGACGATAAAGAACAGGTACCCCTTACCTCGTATTGATGATTTGTTTGATCAACTCCAGGGAGCACAAGTATTTTCAAAGATCGACTTAAGATCAGGCTACCATCAACTAAGGGTTCGGGACGAAGACATCCCGAAAACAGCATTTAGAACGAGGTATGGTCATTATGAATTTGTGGTGATGTCATTCAACTTAACAAACGCCCCAGCAGCTTTCATGGACATGATGAATCGAGTATTCAAGCCTTATCTAGATCAATTTATAGTTGTGTTCATCGATGATATATTGATCTACTCAAGGAGTAGAGAAGATCATGAAGTTCATCTAAGGAACGCCCTCGAGACCCTCGAGAAAGAATATTTATTTGCTAATTTCAAGAAATGCGAATTTTGGTTGAGCAGTGTAGCTTTCTTGGGACATGTCATATCTAAAGACGGCGTGTCAGTGGATCCCAGAAGATCGAAGCTGTCAATAGCTGGCCAAGGCCGACTTCTGTTACAGAGATACGTAGTTTCCTGGGCCTCGCAGGTTACTACAGAAAATTTGTGGAAGGATTCGCAAGGTTGTCAGCGCCTTTGACACAACTAACTCGAAAGAATACAATGTTTGAATGGTCTGACAAATGTGAAAAGAGTTTTCAGGAATTAAAGAGTCGCCTAATCTCATCACCGATACTAATCCTTCCTTCCGGGTTAGAAGGCTATGCGATATATAGTGATGCTTCCAGAAGTGGGTTGGGTTGTGTACTGATGCAAAATGGGAAAGTAATTGCTTATGCGTCTCGGCAATTAAAGAGTTTTAAAAATAACTATCTGACTCACGACTTGGAGTTAGCTGCCGTTTTTTTTTTGCACTTAAGCTTTGGCGTCATTATCTTTATGGGGTTGCGTGTGATATTTACACCGATCATCAGAGTCTGAAGTATATTTTCACTAAAAAGGAACTTAATCTAAGACAAAGAAGATGGTTGGAGCTCTTAAAGGATTACGATATCACAATTCATTATCATCCGGGGAAAGCAAACACCGTAGCTGACGCTTTGAGTAGGAGACCATCTCCGGTTGTGGCTACCCTGTTAACAACGCAGGTGGAACAACTTAAGGAATTTGAGAGATTACAACTTGAGATTGTGATTCCCAATCAGAAGGTTCTGATGGCTCACTTGACTCTTTATCCTACCCTGATGGAGCGAATCGTAGTCGCTCAAACAAATGATCTCTTTTTGCAGAAGGTTAGGGAAAAGTTGAGTAAAGGAGACTCATCTGAGTTTCAAATTCATGATGATGATACTCTCCGGTATGGAGACAGATTGTGTGTTCCAGATAATACCGACCTAAAGAAGGAAATTTTGACGGAAGCACATGAATCTAGATTCACGGTACATCCTGGTGGTACCAAAATGTACAGAGGCGTCCAAGAATCATTTTGGTGGAACAACATGAAACATGATGTGGGAGACTTTGTAGCGAAGTGTCTGACGTGCCAAAAGATAAAAGCTGAGCACCAGAAGCCCTCATGATTATTACAACCGCTGGAGATCCCCGAATGGAAGTGGGATAGTGTGTCAATGGATTTTGTCGTCGGGTTACCCAAAACTCGAGACAAACATGATGCTATTTGGGGTGATTATGGATAGGTTGACCAAGACAGCACATTTCTTGCCTATTCGAGTGGACGATTCTAAGGAGAAACTAGCCAAGTTGTATATGAACGAGATAGTACGTCTACATGGAGTACCAAAGGAGATCGTGTCTGATAGAGATCCAAGATTTACCTCGAGATTTTGGAAGAGCTTGCAATAAGCTTTGGGTATATAGTTGAGGTTAAGTACCGCCTTTCACCCCCAGACCGATGGTCAAACCGAAAGGACGATCCAAATGGAAGATTTACTTCGATCATGTGTTATGGACTTTAAGGGTAATTGGGATTCACATATTCCATTGATCGAGTTCGCTTATAACAACAGCTACCAGTCCAGCATACAGATGGCCCCTTACGAAGCTCTCTATGGAAGGAACTGCAAGACCCCATTGTATTGGGATCTTGGCGAAAGGAAGGTAATAGGTCCACAACTTCTCGAGGAGACTGAGGAAAAAGTTAAACTTATTCGAGCAAGGATTAAGATAGCTCAAGACCGAAAAAAGAGTTGGGCGGACTTGAAACGTAAAGCACTGGAATTTAAGGTTGGTGATCACGTGATTCTTAAGGTATCGCCCACTAGAGGCGTGAGTAGATTTTGGATTCGAGGGAAACTAAATGCCCGATTTATTGGTCCTTTTGAAATCCTGGAGCGAATGGGCGAGGTTGCCTATAAGGTTGCTCTACCACCATCTTTAGCAGGCACCCACAATGTATTCCATATTTCTCAGCTACGGAAATACGTTGCCGATCTGAGTCACATCCTTAAGTATGATCAGTTACAGGTACGAGATAACCTAACATATGAAGAGCACCCGATTTGTATTGTTGATAAAAAGGACCAAGTCCTTCGACGCCGCACTATACCGTATGTAAAGGTTCAATGGAGTTCTAATCGTACTGAGAGAGAGGCCACATGGGAATTGGAGTCGGAGATGCGAGAGAAATATCCGGTTTTATTCGCTTACCAAGGTTAGTAAGTAAGTTTCGGGACGAAACTTCTTAAAGGTGGTGGTAATGTGATACCATGTTAAATAATAAAAATAATTTGGAAAAGTTTAATGATTTAATAGTAATCATAATAGCTTTAGGGTTGATTTACTTTATATAATATGTGCTTTGTATTGTCTGGTAAACTTGTTTAATTTAAGTAATATAATAATATTCAGTTAAAGAAAAAGGATTCACAAGTTAAAGAGAAAGAAAGGAAAATGTAAAGATAATAATGGACAAGATAATTGAAAAGGAAAAGAAAAAAAGAATGACTATCGCTAGTCATAAAACGTGGTAACTATATTGAGTGGCCACCTGCCACTTGAAGATGAATAAGCCTTTCTTATAGTATTAAAAAAAAAAGGAAAGTACTCTGCAAGAAAAAGAAAGACAACCGAACAAAACTTAGAAAAGAACCTGCTCTGTATCGTGAGACTTCAAACACCAACTTTCTTTAAAGCTTCCATTAAAGGTATAATTAGTTATAGAGATAAATTATGTGTGAATATATATAGGTGTATAGGTATATTTCTTAGGTTATGTGAATATATATATTGTTGTGTTGAGTAATATATGTACGGGTGATGTGTTGTATAGAGCTATATATGGGTACATATTATTAATCTTACTTATCGAAGAAGAAGAAGAAAGGAAATAGGTGTAACTATTGTGTATAGGTATAGGTACAATGGTTAAATTGCAGAATATATTTAGTCCTGTAAAAGAATAGAAATATTCATATAGGATTTAATAATTCGTTAGTTAAAAGAAGGAGTCATGTGTTTTGTTTATGTTACTGTATTGAGTAAAAGAATAAGTAAGGAAGGAAAGAGAAAAGGAAAAGTCAATGAAGAGAATTAATTAAAATGAAAGAATAATTAGTGCTCCTTTTGTGGTGTATATACATTTGTGTGAAAGGGAAGAGAAGGAGATCATAAATTATAGTATTATTATTAAATGGTATAAGAGATGTGTAAGGAAAGTATGATAAAAACTTGTGAGCTTATTTTACATAATTTGTGAATGTTCTCATTTTATTTTAACTACCTTGTCATAAATTAGTTAGAATGATTATTATTTAGAATTAATCGGGAAATTATATTTTAGGAGGATCAGATATTTAAATAAAAGCTCGGACTGAGGTAAGTCGGACTCCCTTCCTTATGTTGATTTACGATATTGTGTTATCGGTATTTAATTAAATTGCATATATTGATATCACATGGAATATGCTTGTATTTGTGAAATGCATATAATTGTGTATAAGACCTATACGTGTATGTGATCATTAGGGCTGCGACACCTATCGGACAGGTGAAATTGTCGAGGTACTTAGGTACTGATTGCGTTGTGCCGTAGGTGGAAAGATCCACTGCAGGTGTGTGGGGTGGGCCTATATGTTGCCCAGGGGTCGGAGATGGCAGGAGCAGGCATGGTACTGAGTGCCGTGTACCGAGGCACTAGTGAGTGCCGAAATTAGTTATCGCATCTCTAAGTAGTGTGTGTGCATGATCATTTATATTCGAGGCTAGTGGTAGCCGGTTACTGAAATCATATTGTTATATGTGCATTTAATTTATACGTCATTCATTATAATTTGATTAAACTGTTATTATGTAAATCCCCTTCCTGGGAGACGTTTAATTTTCTGTGCAGAGGGAGGTGGGCAGGAGTCCCAGGGTCAGGACCAAGCTTAGCACCCCGTGTAGATAGCTTTTTGTGTACTGGATTATTTTGTAGTAGGATCCAGATAGACTTTTGTTGTAACAATAGTTTGGTTTGTATTACTTAAATGGTATTAACTAAAACACTTTTGACGTGTTATATATAGAAATTTTACGGTGTTGTGTTTAGGTTATTGCGTTATAGGCCTTACAGGCTTAGGTTGTGACTTAGGTCTGCGGCATGTCGCGCTCTGAGTTTTAGTGGTGGAAATTCGGGGCGTGACAGGTTTACTGGGAATAACTCGATTTTTGATAAGAATTTTAGTCTTATGGGAAGTTTTGCTAAGGTTTGGGAAGTACAATAGAGTTAAAAACCAGGCACTATTTAATTTTCCTAGTATATAGTTTTGTCGTTAGACACAAAGATGAGGTCAAATTTGAGGTCTTTATGAACATGATCATGTGGTTTTTCCTTTGACGAAGAATAAATAAGCGAAGGTGATGCATAAGGAGGAAAGAGATCTAGTGAAGTTCACAACGTTGTTGGGCCCGCTTAGTGGGTGGAAGTGGGTGGCTGATAGGTTAACCTTGGTGGCTGAGTCTAAGGAGGTAGCGGGTGATTTGATGACTGAGGCTTTGCTGAATCAGGTAACAATCTTGCTGTGATTTGAACATTTATGTGGATGCTTTTAAATTCTTATTCTTATGCTTGCTCCTATTTTGGTTTGCTTAATAGTTATATATCTTGTTTTAGTTCTTGTTCAGATGTAGAATTGTGTTTTTCACCTCTGGTTTTGTATTAAAATATTCTACCCGAAACACTGGTTTTGTTGTGGTTGGGTTTGTAATTGTGTTGATATAAGACTTGGATACGGAAAGATGAAAGATTATAGACTTTGGCATCTAATTGTAAAATTTTGCACATTCTTAGCTTTTGATTGATAACATACAATTTATATGTATAAGAATGATTTTAGTAATTTGTTAGTGGTGGTGGTATGAATTGAAACTTAAGACAGGTATTGTCCAAGTCCTCTGAAACATTTACTGTCCCTTGTGAACATTTCAGGGCTGAAAAGTGTCCATGCATCAGCAATGGTGAGGTGCAGATTTAGTCATAAATGAAACCCTGCCAATTGCTTTAATTGGGAGGTCATAACGATTCTTACTTCCCTTTCCCTTTGATTCCTTCTTGGTTAATGAACATATTATTATTTTTTTTGATCTTTTCCAACAGACGGTGCCTCTCTTCTGAATTCACTATATTCATTTGCTTCAACACCACATTAAAACGATGCATTAATAAAATTATTATTAATAATGTATAAGAGCTTACGTAATTATAAAACAAACCATCGCAGAACCATTACAAAAATATAAATTAATATAATTAATTTCCTTTAATTAGAAGAGTTCGTTCCTGCACCAAGGACATGTCACACTTTGAAGTAGCCACTGAGTGATACATTTCTTGTGGAATTGGTGGCTGCTGCAACAGGTGATTTGTTTTCTTCGAACTCATATATGCATATTGCACACTCTTCGGTTAGAGAATATTCTATTTTTGGAATGTTCTTTGACAACTGACTCAAAAATCTCTTGTGAGAACGCAACTTTAACAAATGATAATATATTATTAGCAAACTATGATAAAAGCAGTAGCTTCCCCTAGGAAGAGCATAATTTTAGCATCACCTTTGTGTTCTGAGTCTTCTTCGGTTGGTAGAAGAGTCGCTCTAAGATAACTCATCGTGTACAAAATCTGTTTACTCAAAGATTTGAGTAAACAAATTTTGTACACAACGAGGAATCTTAGAACCAACCGAAAAAAATCAGAACACAAGGGTGACGCCGAAATTTTGCTCATATTAGGGGGAGCTGCTGTTTTTATTATAGTTTGCTTCGTAATGTACTATCATTTGTGAAAGCTAAATTGTCAGTTGTTGAAGAATATTCCAACAATAGAATATTTATTAGCAAATATTCCAAGTGAAGAGTGTGCAATATGCCTATATGAGTTTGAAGAAAACAAATTTCCTTTTATAGCAGCCACCACTTCACAAGAAATGTATCACTCACTAGCTACTTCAAAGTGTAACCTGTTCTTAGTGGAGGAACGAACTCTTCTAATTAAAGGAAATTAATTATATTAATATTTTGAGATGATTTCTTTTATAATGATGTAAGCTGTATTGTGGATATTGGCTTGAATCAACATTATTTACCTCTCACATCATTGATCACAGTATTTTCTAAAAAGATCATCAAATTATTTTTTTATAACCTAATATACCATTTAAACCCTCACTTAAATAAAGTCTAGATACTTTAATTTTATTTTTCCTCAATCCCTCTACCCTCACTGGTCAAAAATAAGACACGCCACCATTTCTCCTTCTCCACCACCAGCCGCTCCAAAGTGAAGCTCATAACCACCGCGACACCACTCTGCTTCTGTTCTCTGGCGAAGTGCAACAGAGCCTCCGTGCAGCTGTTTGGTTGCTTGCAGGTGCAGTAACCGTATTTATTAGATATCTACTCATTGAAAGTGTGTTGTTTGTTATATTAATATCTTATAATTTTCAGATATGCTGGATTTTAGCTGACAAATATAACAATCTGATGGAAGGTTAAAAGGGTAAGATTGATTTATTCGCTTATGTTAAGGATAGACAAAGATGCTCCACACATTAATTGGAACCACGCCTTGCTAGAGCGTGGATTGTTCTATTCCGAAGGTACAAATACGAAGTTGAAAACTCCGTAAAAGTGAAAACGATGAGTAAAATTGGATGAATTGATAGCTTAAGAGATGATGGATTTCTGTTTATAGGCGCGAATATACAGAATCTTGGGTTGACCATAGCTTGAAATTGAAACACACGGACCGAGGAATGGTTCAGAAAGTTGTTCTCTGGGCCAACGATGACTTTTGCAGTTGTGTCCCTAAGAGTATTTGCACATTTAATGAATTACATATTTGCTTTAGTGATCTCCATATCATCATATTTTGGGTGATAGATCTAGCTCATATTCTACTAAAACACCTCTTACTCTTATAGTTGTTAATAATCTATCGGAGAGTGTTAAACAAGTTGAAACTCTAAAATCTAGTATGTTTGGAGACAAAGAAACAAATCAGTTGGTCAACTCTAGTCAGATCAAAGTGATACAAGCAGATCGAATTAATGAAGACATCAACAATGGTCTAGCTTGTTCGGGGTACAAATTAAACAAAATCTTCTGCTTAATTATCATGAGCCTACAAACATGAAGGTAAAATGATTATTAAGCCTCCAGCTCATGTTTTTGAAGATAGGGCTGAGCTTTGGGATGATTGTCTAGTTGGACAATTCATTGATTCTCCTCCACCTTTCCATAAGGTGAGTAATTTTGTGAAATTTCAATGAAAAAGCTTTGGTAAAGTTGAAATTAAGTCTTCTGAGGGCATGTATGTGTTTAAATTTGATGATGAGAAGAATTGTAACTCTGGGTAGACCACTATTATTGAAATCGTGGAAAGTTGGAATGCTAGTTTGAAGCTATAATTTAACTAAAATTCCATTGTGGATTAAACTAAAAAAAACATTCATATGGCCTTACGGACTAAAACTAAGTTGAGTTATGTAGACATGAGAGAAGAATTGCCTGAGAAGGTTTATGTAGATGTTGGAAAACAAGATCTATAGGAGGTTAATGTATTATATGCTTGGAAGTCTTTGAATTGCAAAAATTGTAAGAAGTATGGTAATTCTAGTGCTAAGTGTCCTAGTGCAGAAACAGATAAGAAAAAAGAAAAAAAAGTGTGGATTCAGAAGAAGAGTTTTGAGACAACTGAACAAGATTCTCAATGGAATTTTATCATTTAAAGATATAAGGATAGATCTTCAAACATTGCTACTACTAGTAAGGCTGAGGCTGAGAATGAGAATTCATTTAGCTTACTTGATACTTGTGCTACTAAATTGGATCAGGTTGTTATGAACTTCATTTGAAAAAGTCAATGTAAGGAGAGTGGTGTTACTAGACCTTCTAATACATGTTAATTGGCTCTTGTAATGTGAGAGGATTGAATAAATCCCTCATAGTTAGCTTTATGTTTAGTAATAAGATTGACCTTATGTGCTTACTTGAGACTAAGGTCAACTATAATAAAGTGGGATAAAATTATTGATCAACACTTTGCTCACCTCAAGTTTATTCACAACTATGATAATGATGATCCAGGGAGAATTCGGCTACTTTGGCATGATACTAAGGTGGAGAGCTAATTTCAAGCTATTTTATGTGAAGTTAAAGATATTAGCAGTAATATTACAGGGATAGATTATGTTTTGGAAAGATATTATTAAATGGAGTAATATTTATTCTTGTGAGAACTTTGTTTGTGTAGGTGATTATAATGAGATACTACACATAGAAGATAGACTAAACTGTGATAGTCTTGATATAGGAGCACAAATATTTTTTTGATTGTTTAGAGGAAGCTGGATGATTTGAACATCAAACAATAGAAGTTAGAAGAAGTAGGTTAGAGTTAAGAGCTAGCAGAACAGACTTTTGATCAATAACCTACTGATTATATAATTTGGTTTCTAATATTGTTAGTTTATCACCTTCAACCTCGGAGCACAAATCATTGTACTCTTAAGATGGAGATTGGTATTACTAATAGATGATCTAAAGTAGCCTTTAAGTTCTTTAATATATAGGCATCTCATCCTGAATTTCATGCAATTGTAGAAAAGACATGGAGTTTTAGGGTGGATGGATCATATATGTTTCAACTTCGTAACGAAACAAGGAATTTAAGAAAGATGATATCTTCATATTTGTGATAAATTAATCTAGTTCAGAGATATTATTTTATGTGTGTTATGTTCTTAATTGAAAGTTTTTTCTCTATTAATAATTAGTTTTTTATTTTTTCTCTTGATTTGGAGGTTTATTACTTTTAGGAGTAATGATATATACACCCTAATAACCACTCATGATGTGGCATGAATTGGTTGGCAATAAATTGTTAATCATATAAAAAAAATAGATTAATGATTTATTGTCAATCAATTCACGTCACGTCATGGGTGTATACCAGGTGGTATGATTTCTGGTGGTATATATCATTACTCTACTTTTAGTGCATTTTAGTGTAATTTGTGTATTAAATGTGAAACTCTTAGATATAATAATGATATTAGATGCCAAATTAATGTTAATGAGTTAAGAAAAGATCTCACGGGAAATCAAGTGTTAAAAGGAAAGAAATTGGTTCTAGAAAAGTGCAAAAATTGCCAAAAGTTGTCCAGTTATAAAGACGTGTAGTATTCTTGATGTTGCACAAAACCGACAAGGAATCTGAAGGAGCCCTTTTATATTTGGAAAAGTCTTTGAATTGAGGTCCTTTCGATATAAAAATCACTAGATATGAGTTGTAAAAATTGCAAAAAGTTGTTTTCGAGTCGTAAGAAGTTAGAATTTTACAAACTCCAAAAGTCAACACAACTGTTTCATTAAGGTATATTTATTATTTAGAATATATATCAGTATTGTCCAATCACATAAGATTTCTTTGCATGGTTTTGTCGTTATGTTCTTTCCTAATATTATAGCCCAATAAGAAGCAAGAGATAGGGGACATACCAAATTAAAAGCGTGTATTCATTTCATTCTTTCCAAAATAGCGCCTCAACTTTTCATTTTCTGCAACTTGACCTTGGTATCGACGAAAGGATCTTTCTGCAGTGTTGAGCATGTAATTAATTTCTGATCTATTTCTTAATTCATTGAGATGTAAAAGCATAGCTCTTCGTTTCAAAATTTAGTCTATTTTATAGCTATCGTATAAGAAATTTGAACATTCATTGTTAATTTTGAAAAAGCTTAATTGATTTCGAAGTATAGAAGAATACCAATCATTGTTAGTTCAAGCTTCATGATCTCAATATAGAAACAATGACATGATTAGGCTCTTGATACGGAAACAGAAAAACTAATTATTGCAAACAACGTTTTTGGTAAATTGAGAGTTTAACTCATATGTCAATTGTACTTTATTCGCAGAATTTTGAATTAGATTTTACCAATTCACTGAGTAATTACAATTCTAATTCAGCCGCTCAACAATGAAAAAGGGACTGATAGTAAGTGTCTTATTTCATATCTCAGCCGAAATCTATCAATTGCTAAGCTTGTGTCTTTTTTCTTACTTCATTTAAGAATTACAATAACATTAACTTTTTACTGAATTGCAAAAACACATCGGTTGTACGTGTTTATCTTGTCATTTATAAAAATCATTCCCCGAACTTAAATTCAGTCTCTACATGCAAAAGTTTTGAGATCAACAGTAAAAAAATTGAAAAAAATACTATCAAAATAGAGTAAAATTACTCTATACTATGATTGAAGCATCTGTGCACCTGCGGCACCTAGTCTTTTTGATGAAATTATTAGGGTCAGAATAAGTGTATATACAAGGGAAGATCCTTAATTTGCATCAGTGGGGCCTAGACATTAATACTTTTGCAGGATCTAATTGGAATGTTGACACTTAAAATACAAGCATTTTTTTAAAAAAGTAGCGCAAATATGTTATTTGATCACAAATGTAAATAAAATGTAAATGTTATTTGATTACAAATTTTCTTGTCAATTTGTAAGAACAACTTGAATTTGATAAAAACGTTTAAGTTATATTATCATATTAGTCGTATCAACTAGATTCTTACTCATTATACATGATTTAAAAGAATGTTTATATTACATAGTTATCATCTTTCTTAATATACACTTCTTACTCGTCGCTTTACAGATGGACATGAGGCAAAACTCTCTGTTAATTCAAGCAAGATTTGTAAGAAGAAGAGATCAACTCTTCCTCGATACGGTGTGACATTTATAGAGAGGTTCCATAGGCAGTTGCTTGACATTATGCATAAAGAGCCTGAACTGGTTGCTTATGCCAAGAAAGAATTGTACTACCATGAGTATTTAAATGTCCGACCTTGTAATGAGATTGGCCTTGGTTGTGAGTTGTTTGTACCACCACCTAAACCTGAAGAAAGTGAAACAAACAATGTTGTTATAATTAATGAAGAGGATATTGTGTGTACTATGTTGATTCAACCACCTTCTCTTGTTGTAGAGGATCCAAAAGGAAAAGGAAAGGAAAAGGAATAATTTTAAATTGAATAATTTTTTTCTTAGTATTATTATCAATTTTTTTATTTTAATTCTTTAAATGATAATTGAATTTACCTATAACAATTGAATATTATAACTGATGGGGATATTGCACTACAAAAAGGAAAAAAATGTTTATTTTGAAAGGTGATGGATGAATTTGTTAAAGTTGGCAAACACAGGAACAAATGAAGGATGAACTTATCAAATCTGTCCCTCACTACCTTTTTAAAAAAAAAATTATCCTATATATTAATTACTTAATATTAAATAAATAATTTTTAATTTTTTAAGTCCAGTAATTTTTTTAACCCTATTTTAATATTTTTTTTTATTTGAAGCCCCTCCTCAACTATTGTCCTAATGTCAAAAAAAAAAAATTGTCCTGCCCCTGGGTGTGACTAGACCAAACAAATTTCCAAAATGGTTCGAGCAAGACTTAAATCAAATTCCAAACCAGGCCAGTACGACTGGTTGGAACACAACGTGATAATTTTTTTGAATATCTCCAAATTCACTAAAACCGAGTAAATTTTAAATGTGTTAAAAAAGGTAATGGGACTTATTTAAATAAGTTGGTTTAACGAGGTCAAACTGGTGGACATTTAACTACTACCTTAATACAATTCATTATTGTATATCTAAAAGCCTAACAAAGAAAAAAAGGAAATTAACGAAAAAAGAAAGACATATTTAATACCTAGAAGCATCGATATTAAATCTCAATATTAAGGTTGGAAGACCTAGAGTACTCTCATTTCCATGTTATTGACATAACTTCATAGTCCACTTAAATTAATGTACTTTTTATCATAATTTTCATTAATAACCCAGTCAGTTTAATATAAGCTAGGTTAAAAGCACAAAGTAACAAACATGTGAAGATAACAAATTACTATAGACAAATTATTATGAACACTCCAGAATAAGAACACATAATCCATCAATTTTAAAATTAACAAAAACACTAAATGCACAACATCACAGCAGTAAATGTAAAGTACGGGACAAGAAACAAACTGAAGGAAGAAGGCAACAAGTACTGACATACACTAAAACAGCCCCTCAATAACTAACCTAGACAGTACAATCAACATCCATCACAAATATTCTCTTTTTATATGAATTATAACCTAATTACTAATTACTAATAAAAATCAAATAAGAAATACAATAATTAAAAGAATAATAAAAATTGAACCTGTCGGGCTTAATTGAAATGGCATGGTCAACGATCACGATCTGATAAAGAAAGAATCGCAACTAGCGATTGATGTTATGGAGATAGAGATCCGTGTTATCAACTCAACTATAGATCGATGTTATGTGTTATAAGTGACGCAACTAGAGATTGGTGTTATGGATATCGGTGAATTGGACGAATCGCAATTATAGATCGGTGTTATGGAGATCTGTGAATTGGAAGAATCGCAATTATAGATCGGTGTTATGGAGATCTGTGAATTGGAAGAATCGCAATTATAAATCGATGTTATGGACGAATCACGGTGTTATAGACGGCAAAAACAAGTGAGGATATAAATAATGAAAGTAAAAGAGTAAAAAAAGATCAGGTGGAGAAGGATTGGAAGAATTAGATTTATGGGTTCAAAGAGGAGAAAGTAAGGCGGCTGTATGAAGGGAAAGTATGGCGAGTGAGTAAAATGATTAAGAAATGATCGGACGCAATTTAAAGGACGAGTATAAGCAGGGGCGAGCCATGAATTATTGTTATATAAATTTTTTTCCGTATTCATACAACAAGTCTATGTATTATGCCAAAATTGCAAATAGGTCCTTATATTATGCAAAAATGCACTATGGGTCCCTATATTGTGTAAATATTGCAATATAAGTCTTGATAGTAACTTTTTAATTAATTATTCTATAAATTCTTTTTTTCTTAATACAAAATAAAATAAATTTTGTTGTAAAAAGATAAAAAAAATATAATAAATAAAATAATTTATAGTCTAATAAAATAAATTTTAAAAGTTAGATGGGGCCAAATGAATATTTTAAAAAAAATATAAGGGTTAATTACTAATTTTTTTAAGGTAGTTACAGTTTTTTATTAATTCAGGGGGGGCCATGGACCCCCTTAGCTTTAACACAGCTCCGTCCCTGGGTATAAGAAGTGAGTACCAGACAAAATAAAATAGAAAGTGATCATCTGAGTGGAATGCGTATGTATAACTTGGGTGAGACATTTTCTTAATTTTATTTTATTTTTGAAATAAAAATTGAGTTATGATGAGAAGAAGAAGAATATTTAAAAGATTATATAGGTTTGATATACTAATGAATGTAATGAGTATATTTGGGTCAAGAATTTTGGTTTAAGTACAAATTGAAACGACTTTTAATATAATATACTTTTTTGTGTTTTGAAATGAAAACTTGAAATATGTTTTTTTATATTACATAATTAGAAGTAAAAAATAGAATAATTATATATTTAATTTGATATAGTTATTCTCGATTTACTGGGTAATACATATGTATAATTGGGTAAAAAGTTTAGGATTAAGGATTAATAACACATGATCTGATTTATGTAGATTTTATTTAAACCGGAAATAACAACTTTTAAAGTACAAGTTCAACGATATTGTTTTTCATAAAATATATTTTCTTGAAATTGAGTTTTATTTTTGAGATATTAGATAACTAGAAGAATTTAAAAAAAAAAAATTGATAGAGTATACATTTCGATTCACTAATTTGTCTACTTATACTTTTTTATTAACAATTTATGAAATATGATTATTTTTTCAATCAACAAGATGAATGTTAAATAAATTAAAAAAATCTCTTCATTTAGTTCCAAAATAAAAAATGATTTAGACAAAAGTACTTCTAGTAAAAAAATTAAAAAAGAAAAAAGAAAAATTGTCTTGTGAAGAATATTAGAGTAGATTCATTCTCCAACTATCTTAAAAGCTTTCTTTGATTAAAAATAATTTCTTAAACACTTGGATTGCATAGTAAATCAAATCATGAATAGACAAAAAAACTTATTTAGACTTTATTTTTCTTTCGTCTTGTAATATCTAAATAACTAAGATATACCATATTTGATAATATCAAACGGGACGAGTTAAGTAACTTAGAAAGAAAATCTGATGAAATAATTTTGTAAACAATCGGATGGAAGTGTAAATAGTTTACTTTCATTTTTCTTTCATATCGGAATATCAGATTAACTAATCTTTGATAACATCAAATAGGATTAAGATCTAGTAAATTGAGTAATCAGGTAAATCATAAATTATATTTTTCTCGATTAGTAAGACCCGCCAAGTACCGGTTTCGAATAAGGGTCTTGTCCATGTATTGTTTATATTTAATAATTTACGAGCATTAATTGTGGCAAATTTGTAAGGATCAACAAGACAATATCAGAGTTTAGAAGACATGGTCTCTTTGATCCAAATTAGCGTTGGAAGGTGATGTGATCAAGATTTTTGAAGGTTGTATGTCTAGTCACAATGCAAATTTTGATTCACTTATTGAATATTTAACAATATTGTAATTATTTAGGGCAAAAACCATCCCCCAAAACTAGATGAAACGTCTAATTCTCTAGACAAAAAAATGTCTTCTTTCCAAATGGAAGGTGGTCCTTTTTTGTCTTATTTCCCGCTCAAAGAATAAAACTGACAACTTCTTAGTTAAATATATTAGCCATTTAGTCGTAGATTTGAAAACATATTCATTGTAAGGGTAAGACTTTCATCCAATATTGGATGGTCCTATATTTACATAACATTCATCGATTATTATAACAAAACACATGTCATTAGATTAATAAGTTAGATACTTTTGTAAGTTTAAAACATAGGGTATGTGTATGAATATAATTGGTGTATATCATTCAATATTGGATGGAAGAATTTTCCTCATTGTAATATTCTTTTAACTTTCTTCCAAATCAGTTTCTCAAATAGGTATAAATTGATTTTGTAACATGTACGGTACATCATGCAGTTTGATCTTTAATATTAAAGAATTTAACGTGCAAAAAAAATTCAAACAATGATATATTATTAAACTTTCGATTATTATACAGGGTTTACTAAATTTTGGCACTCAGATTGATTTCAAATATTCAATATGTTAGGGATTTTATTGTATTCTACTAATAAAATATCGTTCTTATTTGAGTACTTTTGATATTAATTACTCTTTAAAATTTCTATAATTGTATTAATATTAATATTAATATATATAGATATATGTCGTTTATAATGAAGTGCATAGCAATAATTATATAAAGAATTGAACTCAAAGTTTTGACAAAGTATTAATTGATTAACAAGTTTAAACCTCAATTCCATAAAGAACTAGTTAATCCAAAACAATTATACAATATCTAAGATACTATAATTATTATAAAATGATTGAATCAACATTATTGGTCTTCGGTGTAAGATCGCGGGCTGGAAGGGGAGATGCCTTTCTCTAGCAAGTAAAATTACGCTGGCCAAGTCACTTTTTAGCGCGATGTCAATTTATATTATACAAGTTGATTTTTTGTCGGGGTATATTTGTGATGAGATCGATCGGATAGTCCAATATTTTATTTAGTGTTCTTCGGAAGAGCAGAGGAAGATTTCTTGGGTCTCATGAGATCGAATTTTCCCACCTAAAAGTAGAGGGGGCTTCGTCTTTAGAAAGCGGGCGACATGAACCGAACCCTATTGGGGAAACTAGGCTGAAAAATTATCCATGAGGATTCTGCATTATAAGTAAAGGGGTTGCGTCAAAAGTATTTTAAGGAAAATATTCTACAGTATGTTTTAAGAAATTATGATTCTCAAGTGAGCAAGGCTTATGTTGTTAGACGGGGATCCATCATAATGGGAAGTGCATAATGTTTCGCTTGATCTTTGAGTTGGAAATGAACCTTTGGTTAGTTGGATTATTTCTTCTATTGGTAACGATATGCGGCTAGATATGGTGGCGGATTATGTAAATGAGGAGGGGACATGGAATAGGATCGTTTTCAACATCTTTTGCCTCATCATAAACTCAGAGAACTAGCTAATATGTTTGTTTTGCCGGATAATGGTGATCATGATGAGCTGTCATGGATGAATAAGTCTGATAGGGTTTATTCAGTTAAATTGGCGCTAATTGACGATTTCGTAAATGAGAGTGAGGAAAATATCATGTGGGATAACATATGGAAATTGTGATGTCCTCAAGACATTAGGATCCTATTGTGGAGAGGGACTCAAGAAAGACTTGCGACCAGGAAAAATTTGATTAAAAGAGGCATGAGTGTGGACGTGACCTGCTCCAAGTGCAGCATTGGGGTTGAAAGTGTTTTCCATTTATTCAAGGATTTTGTCATGGTGCAAGCTATGTGGGAGAAGATTCCAAAGGTGATTCAATGGGGAAGAATATAGCTCAATCTCGGGTTATCATGAAAGATAGGTGGTGGGTCCTTGTGTGTTATAAAATTAAGTACAGAGATAAAAGGAACCACCAAGTTTTTGGCGCCGCTGCCGGGGATTGCAGCGTGTGACGCCGGTGTTTAATCCTTAAGTAGTTTTAATTGTGTATTTATTTTTCAATTTTGCGCTTGGTTTTTGTTTTGTTTTCTTTTACAAGATCTTATATTCAGGTAATGATCAAGATATTCAATTAGATATGTATAGAGGACATTACACAAATCCCAGTCCATTCGATTATTTGAAAGACTCTTCGGGACAACAATAATGGGTTAGTAACTTCTACCAACCACCATATTAACACCCGCAAGAGCAAGGATGGAAAAACCAATGGACCAGGAACAATCAACAACAATCGCCTTATCACTATCAACAAGAACAAGCATGGAACCACCATTGGGTTGAGCACAATCAACAACAACCATTATACCACTATCAGCAAGATCAAAGATGGAACATTCAACAACCTCCACAAATTACCCTGGCCGATTTGAATTAAACACTTGCTAAATACAGGCGCGAGAGCGAGGAAAGCAGTGCCAAATTACAAAAGGCACTAGATAAATATATTTCCAATTGTAGCAAATTTTGTGTAGAGTCAACTCCCCCAAGGGATGAAAGAGACCAACTTTAAGAAATAGTTGAGGAGGAAGTGTTAAAGGAAAATATTAGTGATAGTGACATGACCACCGTGCCAATTATAAATGGAAACTACCAACAACCTCCGCTGATTACTCTTCCCGGTATAATGAATTATTCACCACTTGTTGAACTCAAACGTCTAGAAGAGAAAATCACGGCAAGAGATCAAGAGAAAAAGGCAAGAGATGAGGAAAGCGATGCCACACTTGAAAGAATAAAATAGATGCTAGACGAATTAGCTACCCGAAGCAACTCTCCTGCCTTAGCCAAGAACGGTAGCGAGTCTTATGAAAATTCCAGTCCCTATCGGGATGATATTAACTAAACGGAAGAAGTAGTTGAGGAGGAGGTATTGAAATATGACAATTGTGATAGTGATATGGAGTATGCACATAATCAGGATATAGAATGTGAACAGAAAGAAGAGATGATTGAGATTAGAGAGATTCCACAACAAGAATATGATGAGGTAATAGTGAAAGATTGGGTTGAATGCGAAAATGAATCTGAAGTGGTTGAGGAGTCAATTGAAGAATAAAAGGTTCACAATAAAATAGAAGTTGAATCTATGCCACAAAAAGTTTACCAATTACCATCTCCACCAAGAATCTTGATTGAAATTAGAACTGAAGAATCACCTCCTTTACCAACGATGATCAACATGTCATATACAAGCAAGGTTCCACACCGCGAGAGTAAAGGGGAAGGAGGAGAACCTACCCACCACATTTTAAAGATGAACACAAGATTGAAACGAGGAATAAAAGTGAGCATATACCATGGAGAACGGTCATCTACTATTGTGTGGAGGGAAATGAGTTTCGTTCTAAAAATAAGAAGGCGAAACGAAGTACTTACCCACCCCGTTTCAAAGATCGATTAATTAAAATTCTAGGTGGGAAAGTCCTAAAGCTTACATGTCAAGGAAGAGGAGAGTTTAAGCGGAGGGAAACCCCAAAGGCCTCAATACCATCTTCATGGAAGGTAACGCGTCGAACTTAAAGACGTAATAAAAAAAATGCTTCTTGGGTTGAATGACTCGTGTATTTTGACGAAGAAAGGTTTTGAGCAAAACAGCGCACCGGTATGCCGCCCAGGTGACAACCCATGTTTTAATTTGCTTTAATGTTTTTCAATTCCTAGTGCATATTATAAGTAATTGTCGAGTCTTAGCGTCTATTTTTTAATAAATGAGAAAGGTAGTGTGTTGAATGGTGCATCAATTGAGTTTGGGGTGCTAAGGAACGAAAAAGGGAAAAATCCGTACCACTGATCGGTAGGCCGGTCAAACCACTGGTATGCCGGTGGGGAGACATGAACCCTCGGATTGGTGGACTCGGGTTTGTTGCTGAGAACATGTACAAGGAAAACCGAGCGCACCGGTATGCCGCCTAGGGCACCGGTATGCCGGCCAGAAGGAAACACGAGTCCTCGGGTTGAATGACTCGTGTATTTTGACGAAGAAAGGTTTTGAGCAAAACAGCGCACCGGTATGCCGCCCAGGTGACCAGTATACTGGTGGTCCCTTGTGTGTTCTTAAAATAATGTAATAAGTAAAGAGAACCACAACCGCAAGTGTACGGTTGTCCCAAGTAATAATAGTGATAAATAGGATCGTTCGCAGGGACGGTATGGTTGACTTCAATGCTTATCAATTAATGAATGATTGCACTTATGAAAGCAGTAAATGATTTGATAATTGTTTGTTGGTTTTTACTAATCCTAAGTATGAAAGACTAATGTAAAAATGCAAACAAATAACTAGACACAAGTAAATAAAAGCTAAACGCAAGTATGAGCAGGCAATACTTGAGAGACGCAAGGATTTCTCCTAACTCTATTTCATTCCATATGTTGTTTAAGGAACAAATTGGTCATTTAACATACGTCGGGATTCGGGAATCTTCGTACCCTTGTCAGGGTGGACTACGAAGCTATTCTAGGGTGTCACAAATCCCGTCAGGGTGATTATGATCCACCTTCAAATGATTAAGCTAAAAATACTCAATAGGTCATAAGATTAATTACGCTCATCAGAGTCAAATAATTTCTATCCTATATTCTGTAATTAATTCTGTACCTAAACCCCCCGTCAAGATGATCCACACGCCACTATGTGGGATAGCCTAGATACTACAACCTGTAATTAATTAGATACTTTAATAACAATAAATAATCACAAATTACATAAACATGTAAAAGACCCAATTTGAAAGAAATTACTGAAATCCCAAATCCAATCATATGAAATAAAACAAAGTAGGGATTAACCCATTATGCGTTCCCAAGTACTAAAAGGATTTAGCTCATAATTGAAGGAAAGGCAAAAACTAAATTAAAAGAAGAATTCATATTGTTCATAGAAAGAAAATACAAAGAAACCTAATTTCGGATTAGGATTGGCTGAGAATCGGAGATATAGACAGTCTCCAGATCCGTAGCTTCTTCCTTCTTCCTTGCCTTGACTTCTCTCTGATGCTCTAACTTATAAAAATTGAATTGTGTGAAAAACTGAAGTCAAAAGCTCCTTTTATAAGCTCAAATTCGGAATGGTCTTTTAATTAGGGAGTAAGTGAATAATAAAAAGTCCAAGTCCACTAATCAAGCCCAAATCCCATTACTGCTGCACTACCTCCACTAAATCAGCTCTAACCGATTCGTTATAACTCCGATTGACCTCGAACCACTTGCTAAATTTCCGTAACTCGATAAGGAACATAATCTATTCAGAGGTCAGCGGCTAAATCAACACGTAAGTGTCTCGAAATCAACAATCTTTGACATTTTTCCAGATTTGCAGCTCCAAAATATCATCTCTTTTCGGAATTTACCTTCAAGCTTTGACTCCATATCACGATCTTTGACTTTATTCTCGTGTTCCTCTCCTAGCTAATATTCAAAAACTACAAAATTTTCACTAAATTACACAAGATTACGCGCAAAAGTTTAATAAATTAAAAATACAAGAAATGAAAGAGGATATTCAGATTATTGCATATTTAGCCCAAAAGTCTATCAAATTAATCAAATAAACACCACAAATGATGTCTCCCAAGGGTATAAAATAAGAACGTTTAGGGAGACATCATATACCGGCACCCAAAAACACGAGGACTTGGGTATTTGATTAGGGTTTATTGCCGAGAGAACAAAATGAAAAGCTCCAGCACCGGTATGCCGGCGAATCCGCCGATATGCCGGTCCGCTGACGGTTTGTGAAGAGTGGTTGCCATATCCCCATCTTACCTTATCAAGAAGTAACCCTAGCCTCTTCAAAACGAGTTTTTCGAACCCTAACCCTTTATATATCTGCACCACACCACTACAACACCCAAGAACATTAATTCCTTCCTCCTATTCTATTCCAAACACACATCCAACACCACAATCCTTCAAGAACACAAAGAGATCTTCTCCTTCAACCTTAAGCCTCTTCATCAAAGCTTCAATCTTATTCATTAAACCTTCCCCAATCCACTACATAATCATTACCCATCTCATATAACACCTTAATACTTCATTCTAAATCCTCAAAACATCAAATTTCAAAACTCTTCGCTAGTTTTTGATTGTTTGAAGTTTTGAGTTTGGGGTTCATTGAGATGACGAAGATTAGGAAGACAAGAATACCATGAAGAGGAAGAAGAAGTTGGAGAACCTCTTATTACTTTTGGTGTTGAAAGATGTAGTTGAAAGAATGAAAATTTTTGGAAGATAAACATGAAGAGGTGTTGACAACCATAGGAAAAGTCACAAAAGAGTTGGAGCCTATGCAAGACATATTACGTGGAGTGATCAATGTTGAACATGCCACCTACGCAACAAGAGGAGCTCAACTACACGTAACCATGGAAACCAGCTTCGTGCTGATTCATATACGTTTTCCTATCCTTTTCTCAGTCTTATTAATTATTTGCTTTATTGAGTCTTTTTCGAGTCGTGGGGACACGACTCATTTTTTAGTTTGGGGTGGGGTTCGTTGCCTCATCCCAATTTTATGGTTTTTACTGTATTTTCAAAAAAAACAAATAAAAATTAGTTTGAGGAATGTTTTGACTATAGAGTATTTTAAATGCCCCCATCAAGCATGTTTTTTATAAATTTATGATAGAAAATAGTTGACTTTAGGAGTTAGTATAAAACTCACTTTGATTGCATGCAAATATGAGGTAATTGATAAGAAGAATTAAGGAAAATGATTGGTTTGTAGAACGTGAGATCTAAATGAGTAGAGAACCCACTTAGGTATGAACTAGAGGCAAGCTGTGTAAATACGAAAATGATAGAGGCAGTTCTTTGTAGCCCTTTGAAACCTTTTTTCCCTTCTAGCCCCATTTTTAGCCTTTAAGCCTTTCTTTTGTCGCCACATTATAAGCCAATATCCCTTTAGTTATTAGGCATTTTCATATGACCCGCACTTGAATCACGATCCTTAGACTTCATGTCTTGAGCTTGAGTTTGGGGTGGTGGGTCCACTATTATGGAAATTTACATTGGGTTGGGATTTTTGGAACTTATCAATTGTGCTCTGTTCTATTTTGATGATAATTCACTGTAATTATATTGTAATCCTTTGCCGGGATAAGAGTGAATGAAAAGGATATGAAAAGTTATGAAAAGAAAAAAATCGAATGAAAAAACAATAGCATGATATCTCAACATCAAAAAGAAAGTCATAGTTATACAAAAAAAATTCATATGAAAAGAATATACAGATTTGGACCGGCAAGGAGGAATTTTTTTGTGAATCATCTTTAGTGCTTATTGGGTTAATCAAGGGACGCTAAATTAGCGCATCAAATGGTTTGAGTGAGAACATATACGAGTGTAAACTCAAGCTCTTGGACAGTTTGTTGATGGTAAGTGAGGAGAGAGCCAAAAGCTCACTTCAAATTTACCAAATATACATACCATACTGTCCCTAAGCCTACGTTAAATCCGTAAAGACCTCTTGATTCCTAGATACATGGCGAGTCTGTGATTCAGCTAATAGGGAGTATGCTAAGTGGAGCGTTCATAGCAAGTAAGGATCGATGAACACCCTAAAGCCACCATCTTGAGATAAGTATAAGCGTAACCTTCTAGAATTGTGAAATTAATTTTGGATTGATATTATTTTGTGTTTGATTTTGCATGACATATGTATGTGTATATTAATTCCTAGATCATACTATATGAGATTTGTTTTAAGTTGAATATTTACTAGCTTCAACCTTCTGCATTCACCTAAAAGGCCTTTGTGTTTATTTTACTTTGTCGGGACGACAAAGGTTTGAGTTTGGAGTCTTGATGTCTCCCTATTTGTTCTAAATATTAGCCCTTAGGAGACATAACTTTATTTGAATATTTGACTTATTTGATAGACTTTTATGCTTATTTCGTCATATTGCACTTTCTCCCCTTGGAATTAGACTATTTGCATTTTTAGAGCTTTTGTGCGTTAATTTGTTTGTTTTAGTGCAAAGTTAGTAGGTTTATAAATTCATGAAGAACTAATACAAGGAGGAAAAGTGAGAATTAAAGTCTTAGATCGAGTGGAGGAGCTAAAGAAAAGAAGAGAATTTCCAAGATCTTAATTAAAGAAGTTGCAGATCTGAAAGACTATTAAAGATTGCTGTTTTGGGCTACTTATGAGCGGAATTAGCCTTGGGCCATCAAAAATGGTTTAATAGCCTATTGAGTTAGGAAGATTCTACAAGTTGAATGAGCCCATTTGGAGTTGAGATGCAAAAGTTAAAACCGTTTTACTAGAAGCTGCGCACTAGTTACGGAAATTAAAAGAGAAGATGGGCTTGGGCTTTTCATAATTTGACCTAATCTTCTTAACCTAAGCCCTAATACAATTTTGAGCACTATATAAGCTCCTGTAGACCTCATTATTCAGTACCTCTCATTAAACTTTCATATTAAATCATCCTTAGAGAGAGAGTCAAGAGGCGGAGGTAAGAGCAGGAGCTGGAGAATCCTTTTCCTCCAACAACAAATCAAGTCAATTCTCTATCTTTGTTCTTATTTTATTTATGTTAAGGAACATGTATATTATTAATTTCTTTATTGTTTTTACTTTCAACATGAGCTAATCTTTATATTCTTGAGAATCGCTACATGGGTTGAACCCTAATTAATTTGATTAATGTTTTCTAATTTGGGATTTTTTATAATTTAATTTGAATTGGGCAATTAGTATTGATTATTATCGTAGGATTATTCACTATTCTTAATCTGATCAATTAGACATAGGATTTAGTAACTAAGCTATTCACTTTGGTGGGGGTATTACCGTCTTTTTAAGCCAAAAACACGGGATTTGGTAAAGTTTTCTTTTTTCAATCTTGGTTTCCTTCGTAAAAAATAATTTAAGCCAAAAACACGGGGTTTGGTTCACCCGAGGATAGGAATTGCTGAGAAATAGAAATAGGTAGGTCTCTCCCAAAACAAGGGGTTTTATCCTTTATTCGATGCGAAGGTCCCAACCATTGCATAAGCGCACAGATTGGGATGAGTCGATGTCGGTCGATGGTGTGAAAACACTTCCTGATGTCGAATTCCAAAAACCAGCGCTAAATCTATCTGTGCTCCCCCTTATATATTATATATATAGTTAGGCTCAAATAAAAAGCCCCTGACTCTCTTCACTCTCATATAAGATGAGACTTCACTCCAATTAATTCATTATGGGTACGACCCTCCCCCGTTTTTGTTCATTATGGGGCCAGCCCCCCTTTGTATTTGTACTTAACAAAAAAAGACTAATGAAAAAAATAGCACCCTGGAATGTAAAGGGGCCATGGGTACAGCCCGTTCAGTCCTCGTGGGTCTGTACCCTCACGCTGGACTGGATAGGGGTATAATTGTAATAGCTCTTCCATTAGAAACTAACTAAAGGCTTTTAAAAGTAGTCTTTTTTAGTTAGGTGTTAAAAGATAAAGTTGCCCAAAAAGTGGCCACAAAAAGTATTTTCCTCACCAAATTGGTCACTCAAACGTCACAGCAAATTATGGGACACACAAAACTCACACGGCATCCCCTCCCCATATACGCTATTTTCAGCGCATCACTTCTCATACGGTAAAAGGCCTCCAACGGTCATAAAATGGCCATTGTATCATTTGTATAAATACATAATAAACAACATGACTCTGTAAATCAGTTAATATTGAATAATTGTAGAAGTGATGAGATAAGGTTAAAAATAATTCAATTTTGTAGAGTTTCAATGGTAAAAATTAATTTTATACCTTAATTTGGTTTGTCGATAGTTGATAGCGTAGCCAAGTCGGGTTGATGGCATAGCCAAGCCAGGCTATTGATGGTGGAGAATGGTCGTGGCGGCGGTTTCCTTGTGCAGGAGAGCGGCTTGGTGGGAAGGTGAGTGTGAAGAGATTTCTTTTTATTTTTTGTTCCGATACGAGTGGCGAGTGTAGGGGTGGTAATCGGATCCGAAATTTCCTATTTTCAACTTTTCCGATCCGAAAATTCCGATTTAGGAACAGATTGCCAAGGTTCAGAAATTCCGAAATTTCGATTTCCGATTTTTCTAAAAAAATCGGATCGGAATTGGAACTACATATAAATTTCCAAAATTTTCGAGTTTTCCGATCCGATTTTATTTCCTAATTATATTTCTGATCCGATTATATTAATGAATTACAAATTATATTTCAAAATAATATTGCATGAAGTATTTGAAACATGAAAATTAATGGCATGTTTCTTTGATCCTTGGAAATTTTTAGAACTTGAAAATCAACTTGGTTTCAGTATCCAATGTCCAGTTATATTTCCAAAACTTTTTCGAAGTATACTTATGAATCAACTCAAAACTTGGTTAATCCAAAAAAAACTTAAGTTTATTAGCTTCTCCCTTCCTTGTATTATTTATAATATCTGTAAGAAAACCTTTAACAGGGAAACAGATTCATGCCTTTGCCAACAAATTCCATATCACTAAAAATACCTATAAACCTGTTAATGTTCTTAACTATTTTAACATCCGTAACCGTTTCAATGATGCTTATGGTCGAAACAAAGGCAATCCAGCAATGCCTAGTGTGATATTCTTTTCAGAATGTTGAAGCAATGTTTTTGTATTTTCTCTAATACCTTATACAATATTGTTTTCGCACATTTTCTGACAACTTATAGAAAATTGTAGGAGAATTTTGAGGCTCGGAGGCAAGACTTATTTGGAACAAAATTCCAGGATCATTTTCTGAGACTTTTTTGAAATCTTTGTTCTTTCATGTAATTAGAAAAGTAACAGTGGTTTAGCATTTTTTTAACTAATGTTAATTTGTTACTTCATGTAAATTTTAAGTTTAATTTTTAACTACGGTTACTTTTCGTGTAAGTTTTATAAGTTTAGTATTTTACTACTGTTACTGTTCGTGTAAGTTTCAAATCACTGTTCCGATTTATAACCCTTAGTTCCGCAATTTCTGAACCAAAAGTTCCGAAATTCCGAAATTCTGAATTCGGAATTGTTTTTCCCAGTTCCGAAAAATTGGATAGGAATTGGAACGGAAAAAATCTATTCCGAAAAAAATTGGAATTATTCCGAAAGACCTTTTTTCCTATCCGTTCCTTCCGATTTCCACCCCTAGGCGAGTGTGAATAGATGGGTTCTAAAGTAGGTTTTATCATGTTACATTTTTTTTCCGGACATAAAAGATAAGGCCCCGTTTGGCTTGTGAAAATAATCGGTATTTTCTATTTTCATTTTCTATATTTTCCAATATGTTAATGGAAACGTGTTTGGCTAAAGAAAAGGAAAATGATTTTTCGGAAAATTAAATGAAAACAATGCTATATTAGAGAATGTGAAATCGACGTTTTCCATATTTTCTAAAAATATTGAAACTGAAAATGAAAATCATTTTCTGAAAATATATTCTGGAAACGAAAACAGAAAATGAAAACGGTTTCACTGTTTTTCAACGTTTAGTTTATCATCAAGCTAAGGTGGCATTTGTTTTTTTAAGTAATAAGTGCTGAATGCTGAATGAACAGCTGAATACGACTTATTCTGTTAAGAGGCAGTGTCTGAATGATTCAGACTTAGTTTGAAATCTTAATGAAACAGATCTGTTAAGAGCCATTCAGATCTGAATTGGACAGTAAAAACAAACAGTCTTATTAATCCAGTGTCTTAATGAACTAGATTAAGATCTTATTAAGTGCAAACAAACACCCCCTAAGTCCAATAGTACCTCAATTGTAGCAAAAAGCTCTTGTTTGGTTCGTTAAAATAATGGATGTTTTCTGTTTTCATTTTTAATATTTTTGAAAATGCTAATAAAAACGTGTTTGGCTACAGAAAATGAAAACAGCTTCTGGAAAATTTAATGAAAACAGTGCTATATTGGAGAATGTGAAATCGACGTTTTACATAATTTCTATATTTTTTTGAAAAGAAAACAAAAACCATTTTCTGAAAATATATTTAGAAAACAAAAACTGGAACAATATAGTTATAATTTGTTTGTGATTTGTAACCATATCTAACTAACCCTAATCCCACTTTGCTATATATATTTATTTTTTCTTTTAATCTAAGTATGTTATATATATATATTATATACATAATTAGTTTTAAAAAATAAATTATTCAATTATTAATATTATGTATGTAAATATTTTTTATTAGTTAAAAAAATTCATAAAAAATATTATAACTATTAAAAAATTATTAGTTAAGAGATTTTAAAAAAGTTAATAATCAAATTAATGAAAGAAAATCATATCTTCATAATTTATTAAATAGTATTAATATATTTTAATTTTATTGGATATTGAAAAAAAAACAGAAAAACATGTGTTTGATTATTTTCTTGAGAATTATAATTTAAATATTAATATTATATTTTTTTGTTTCGAGTATTTTTAATAAATATAAAAGTAAAATAATAAATAAATAATGTATGAGAATTTAAAAATTTATTAATTTAAGATTTTTTTAAGATAAAATTAAAATAAAGTTCTTTGAAATTGGGAGGTTAAATTGGGAAGCTATTGGAACAGAGTAGTTTTATAAGGTTAATATTTGATAAACATAGGTGTTTGACTCCCAATTTAAGCAAACTTATTGGGTAGTTTTTGGACTTAGTCTAACGTTCAACGAGTTCAATCCTAGACCTAAATACGCCCCTACCTCTTTCCAATATTTTTAAACAAAACTCTACCCTTTTCCTGGCCGCCGTCGCTGGTGGCCTCTGCTGGTGATGGCGACCCCCCTTGTATTTTCCTTTTCCCACTCCGCCGCTCTTTCCTTTTTTTTTTGTGTTTTTTAGCACTGCGCCTCCTTTTTCACACTGTTGGCCTTCAGTCCATTTTGGGTCCAAATCGCAGTAGCTTCATGGATCTGCTTCTTCCATCCTTTTTTCGCTTTACTAAGATGGGCTCTCTAGAACCACTACGTGTTTCCTTTTTCAAGCGCTGTTGTTTTCAATCGTTTGGATGGATTAGCCCGTTTGGAGGCCCAAGTCGATGGTAGCGCTTCTGTCCCTCTTCCGAGAACTCATGATTTAAAGTGCCCTGCTTTTTCAGGTACATGTCCTTGCTTTTTTGGCTTTGATTCATTGTTCTGGAATCTTGGGTTTGAAGATACCGAGGTCGATCTCTCCTTTTTGGCTGTTGTAGGCTTCTTGACTGGGAAACAGGTCTTAGCGTTGTTGTATAGGTGGGTTAGCTGTTCTGTTTTGGGTTATTTTGGATTTTGTTGGCTGCTATGTTTTAGGTTGCACTGGTGGGGCCTATTTTTTGAGATTTGTAATGTTTTGCTACCTCCAGAAGTTGATTTGGGAAGGCAGATCACAAAACTGTTATGGAGTATCGAAACAGTATCTCTTGAATGCCGATCAGAACTGGTCTCACATCTTTACGTGTATTTGCCAAACTATTTCTGCACAGGTTCTCTGTTCCACCTTGGTAAGCTACTCGTGAGTTGTTGGAAGCTCTACTCTATTTATTTGTAGTGTGGCTTGTGTTGGTTTTGTTTTTTGGGTGTTTCTTGGTTTATGCTTTATCCCCCCTAGTCGATGGTGGCTCCTCACATTTGGCCAGCTTTATCTTTATAATTGATTCATACAAGATGAGATTTGGGTGTTTGCCGTTCGCACTAAGTTTTCGCTTGAGTGTCCTTTTGTTGTGTTTCATTTACATATCATATGAGATGTTATCCGCGCTTGCCTTCTTTGTATCATCTAGAGAGTTACGCCATTCCTCGGCCTTTTCTCTCACCCTTTATTGTGGTGATTTTTTTAAGAGGTTTGGATTAGCTCGCGACTTTGTTCTTGTAGATTTTTCCACCCTCATCTCGGTGGCCACTGCCACCCGGGCATGGTTCTTTGGTTTCGGTTCGATTGTTGGTTTCGGTTTAGGAAAAGACTACAACTTATGGAAAGAGATATGCATGGAAATTGGAGATAGAAGGAAACTGAGTTCAATTAGGAAAAGGAAAAGCTGCTTAAATCTGGATTCTGCAGTACACGCCTAAAGATGTGCGTTTTTACCTAAGAAATAGGCCGATTTTGGTGAACTCCTTTCATAGGGACAGAGATAATTCTGTTACGATTCTTTTGGTATATTATGGAGCTCAAACCGACCAATAACGAAGAATATATGCTCAAAACGGTCCAGCAGTGTTTATCTTTATTTCCTTACGAATTTGAGTTGGGCTTGGAGTCTATTACTTAACCTTTCCTTCAAGAAACGAATTAGGTCTTCCTATACCCTATAAATACAGCCTCTTAACACTCTAAAATCATCCTTGGCCAGACCTTAAGGCCAAGAGGAAGCTGCAACACAAGAGAAGAAGTCTGGAGGGAGCTGTGCATCAATTATGTCTCCTTCAACCTCTTATTTTGTAATTCTTTTCTCTTCTCTTCTTAGTATGAATTAATTCTTTTAGTTTGAGTGTTTAGCATATATGTATGAACCCTAGTTTTGATTGACATCTATCTAATTTGGGAACTTAATGTTTTAAATTGAATTATAGTTTTTATTCTCTGTTTATGTGTTTGGATTTATATTCTGTGTTCTTGTGGAACCGCGGCCATATAGAATTACCATCTAGTAATTAGGTCACCATTGACAACGGTGTTTAATTGCATGTTTAGCACATAACGTCTAGTATTAGGTATGATTTGAGAACCCAGCCTAGCTAGATAATCACTATGGTTTAGTTCTTGTGACTATTTCCCAATTACAGGAAAAGTTTGCTTAGGAAGCCTTATTGACACAGGTAAATCCTATTTTAAACTACCGATAGAGAATTGGGACCGATTAGGGAAATACTACATAATTCACCCTTACATGTTTAGAATGGCAAAACTAGTGGGGATTGCATGCTAATTACTCAAGCTAACTTTCATACTATTTTCTTTTCTTTTCTTTTATTTATTTTCTGTCTTTAGTTTATTAGTTTAGTTTTATTATAACAACCAAATAAATATTTGTCTTTCTCTTCTTCCTACTAGCGTATTATCTTTTCTATCTTTAATATCTGCACTTGAATAATTTGCATAAGTTCTTCTTAACCTTCGTAGTCCCTGAGGAACGAATCTTACTTATTCATTAAAACTTGCATACGATCTGTATACTTGCAGAACCGTGTTAGCTTAGGGTGTTTATTTTCACTTATTTTATACATCTTTTTATCACACCTTAGGCCACACCAAGTTTTTGGCGCCGCTGCCGGGGACTACATCGTTAGTCCTTGTGCAATTATCTTGTGCTTTTATTTTAGTTAGTTCTATTTTACGCTATTCTTTTTAGTTTTTGTCTTTACAGATTTTTTAGGTGAAAGCAGATTTATTAGGAGATAAAGGTTTCGTGTTATTAGGTCCTGAAGAAACTAATACTGTTATGGAGAATTTTCGTGAAACCCAGAGAAGCTGGTCGTTCGAATCAGAAAAGCAAACAGAGACTTTAGAATCTCTAAAGCTCAAAGAGTTAAGCCAACAACTTGAGGAATTACGAGAACAATCGCGAAAACTAGCTCAGAGGAATCTAGTACATACCTCACCTTCATGTCCTAGTTGTGGAGCAACAGATCACTCGTGGGGATACTTGATGTCTCCTCATTTGTGATAGATTTATATTAGGATGAGACATCATATTTAGTAATTTAGAAGTCATTATAGTCGATTTTCTTTAGAAATGCTACACTTTCCTATTTTGAGTCTTGATTTAGTAAAATAATATTTTTAGAGCATATTGGGTTTAATTATTTATTTAGTGTGAAGCTTTAAAGATAATTATGGAGATTAATTAGATTCCAAGTCAAAGACTACAAGATATGGAAAGAGATAAGCATGGTAATTGGAGATAAGGAAACAAAAGCTAAAAATATGGAAAAGGAAAAGCTGCCTTAATCCTGAATTTCTGCATCTACGACCACAAATCAGCTTATATCTCAAAAACGGTGTGGAATTTGGAGAAACGGTCAAGAGCAAAGTTGAAGAGATTTCCGAGGCGATCAATTTGGTATATTCATACGCGTCAAACGGATGAATATTGAAGCTGTTAGAGCCAAAAGAAGATCGGACCTGATTTCATGTTTTTAGGGCTACGAATTTGAGTTGGGCTTGGAGTCCACTACTTACTTCTCCTTCAAGAAAACGAATTAGGGCTTCCAAGATACCTATAAATACACCCTCTTATCATTGTAAACATGTCCTTGCTCAATTGCAAAGTATAGGCTTAGTCTTTACTTATATTTTCTTAGTTTCAAACAATAGCTTAGTCCTTTAGTTAGATATTCATCCTTAGAATCAAGCTATTCATCCAAGAAGCAAGTTGACCTGTAGAGGAAGACAAGAAGAAGAAGATTGGAGACTGACAACTCCTCTTCTACATCTCACCTTCTCTATATTTAGAGTAATTAGCTATATATCTATTCTCAACCATATTTCTAAACTTTTATTCTGTAAGTTTACTCTTAATTGTTGGATTATTATTTTGTCTTTAAATACTATTTGGTTATTCTAATTGATTAAGCTTGGCGTATATTGTATAGCACATAACGTCTAGTATTAGGTCACCATTGACAACGGTGTTTAATTGCATGTTTAGCACATAACGTCTAGTATTAGGTATGATTTGAGAACCCAGCCTAGCTAGATAATCACTATGGTTTAGTTCTTGTGACTATTTACCAATTACAGGAAAAGTTTGCTTAGGAAGCCTTATTGACACAGGTAAATCCTATTTTAAACTACCGATAGCGAATTGGGACCGATTAGGGAAATACTACATAATTCACCCTTACATGTTTAGAACGGCAAAACTAGTGGGGATTGCATGCTAATTACTCAAGCTAACTTTCATACTATTTTCTTTTCTTTTCTTTTATTTATTTTCTGTCTTTAGTTTATTAGTTTAGTTTTATTATAACAACCAAATAAATATTTGTCTTTCTCTTCTTCCTACTAGCGTATTATCTTTTCTATCTTTAATATCTGCACTTGAATAATTTGCATAAGTTCTTCTTAACCTTCGTAGTCCCTGAGGACCGAAGCTTACTTCTTCATTAAAACTTGCATACGATCTGTATACTTGCAGAACCGTGTTAGCTTAGGGTGTTTATTTGCACTTATTTATACATCTTTTTATCACACCTTAGGCCACACCAGATAGCAACACAGATATCAGTAAAATGTAAAGGACATCCCAAATTAAAATAGATATTAATCAAATATAGGGTTCATACCATTATGCTAATCTCAGTCTAAATAGAATGATTTCATACTGTAGAAAGAAATAAAATAAGTTATAAAGTGGAGGGTCGGAAACGCATGATTAGTTTTCCAACTCCTTCTAGTCTTCTCTTCACTTGATGTAGGTTTCATCTTGGTCTTTAGATGATTAAGGACGGACCAATGATAATTTCTCTAAGGTAGAAATATGTGTGTGTGTGTGTATAGACCCTTGGTCGAAATTAGGAGTAATCCCCAAGTAAAGGAGTCATGGTCTTACCAAAATTTGTATTCCTAACTTGTAGGAGAGGATAAACCTTAGCAGATATTGATTTGGTCATATCTTCTTTGTTACTTATCGGAATTTAATTTTCTTTATATGGAAACGAACGCGTTTGAAAGATCTATCTGCTCATAAAAAAGACCCTCCTATTTATAGACCGATTTTATGTAGCAAGTTAATTAGTGGATGTATGTGCAGTATTGGCAACTTCTTTTCTTTCCAAATATATCCACACTTATTCCTTTTTACTTTGACAAAGGATTTCCTTTACTTTTCCACTTCAAATAAGTTACAATATGTGTAATAGCTTCCATATACCTAAGTGCTACACAAATAACACACAAATTACGCGCAAAAGCTCACAAAATATCAAAACACCTAAAACTAGACAAGAAAGTGTAAAGTATGAATAAAAGGGGAAAATCCCGAAGTTAAATACTAAATAACCCTAAAATGACGTGTCAAGTATAGATTAATATATCACAAATAGATATACATCCTCTCAAAAATAGTCCAACAAACAATTCTTTAAACCAACCTCTTTCTAACCAAAACATTTACCCAACCCAACTCGAAACATAACAAACAACACTTCACAATCTATCAACCCATACCCTCGAGTCTTAGACCTAACCCACTAAGCCCAAATCATCATCTTTCATCCCCAATTACAAAATCGAGCAACCCTAATCTTTCTTCTCCACCTTCACACCACGTCTCTTCAGAAACCCCTAACTTTGTTGATTTCATCACCCCAAAAAAACAAGATTGAAAACCATCTCACAACTTATTAAGAAGACTCAAACCCAGACTCTAACCATCTTCATATTGAACAAACGCTTCTCTGAATAGACTTTATTTGATGTTGATGGTTTCTCGTACCTCCTCTCTGGAGTCGCGATTACATCTTTTGTGGTCTTTTCGCTTTTAATGATGAAAGAAACTGGTGGCATTAGAGATAATCGTAGTGTCCCTAATTCCTTTCTATCCAGGATATTCCAGTCTAAGTCTCTAATCGTTGTGTTTTCTCTTTCTGCCACGAGATAGAAAAAGATCCTTTTGATACAAATATTTTTCTATTTGCATTTGTCAGAAACCAAGATTTAGACAATTAATTTCTCAATTTTGACCTTCCTTTTATCTGCCAATACTCCCATTTGAACCGAAGCTCTAATACCAGTTGTTGAGGGAGAATAAACGTAAATCGAATAAAAAACAGAGAAATAACGAGAGAAAATAAAGGAGACCCAAGATTTATGTGGTTCAAAAAATTGTCTACGTCTATGGAGGTTCACACCGTTTTACTATAATATAGAAAACCTTGAACAAAAATTAACAACCATCTTCTTCGTTCGACAAGATCCGCTCATATTTTCTCTCACAAGTTTATCCCTCACACTAACTTTATTGGTCTCACACATCTATACATTTAATATACATATTCTACATATATATATAGGAGAGAAAATTTGGAGTCAAATATAACTTGGTGTCGAAGACAACTTGGAGCCTAAGTAAAGCTAAACTAGGTAACATAGTTTCTTGAAGCCAAAATTACTTGGTCCTTGCTCGATAAGTCTCCATAAATATAACAACTGCCTCAAACCAAAATCATTTGGTTGGTCGCATACAAAATTTCTAAGGTAAAATATAATAAGAATCAGTGCATGATCTGTATAAGCTCGTAAGGATTGGCAAACCATAGCATGCAGAATAAACACCCACAACTTGAAGTTACCATATGCTATGAAGAATCTCTTCAGAATCAATGACTCATGTTCCAAATGTCGCACCAAGTGAAGAAGGACTCTCGAACCCCAAATCAATCAAAATACACATATGCCTCTATTCCTCAAATTCAATCATACGACAAGTAATACCTAGAGTACCAACCCTTTTATCCTTTACTTTCCGTCTGGGTTAAAGTCACCCTTCACCAACCATGGAACGTTTTAATTATAAGACACATGAGTGAGAGTATCCCACACCTCACACTTTTCTGGGTAAGGACGAGCATAAACCATTGAAAAGACTTAAGACTCCCAATCCCAAACAAAAAACCAGCAGTCCAATACTAGCACTAGTTTTGGTGTAATGAAAGATCTCATTTACTTTCAATTTTATGCCCAGCTTTGGTCAACCCATTTAACCATTAAAGTTTTAGATGAGACAATTAATCCATCATTCAACTATTTTACCAAGCTAGCATACACTCCCAAGCAAGTTGCATCAATTTGGTATTTGTGCCCCTTGTTGTGTAACTAATCCCATAGTAATAAAGTAGATGTTTATTTTGGCTGGACCATAAATGCCAAACGATGTCTTCAATTATACTCGACCACTCTACACCATCAACTAGTTATTTTCATGCAAATTTTGTGTCCAGCATTCCCTGCACACACCATTTGGACTATTGTAGTAGACCCAAAAGGGATTTCTCCTTCTCCAACTATAACTTCACCATTACATGTCACATTAAACAATCTATTAGACCCTTCAACAGTAGCAACTCCCATATTTAGTACTCCATAGTCGTATTTCTTGATCACCTAATCTAATCCAATATGTATGAGTAAAATCAAAGAATGTTCATATGCTTTAACACACCAAAATAATTCCATTAAAGTTTTTTCTCAAGACGCGTTAAAGATGAGTCGTATGGTCTCTAAAATACAATCTTAATAATATGTGATCTCGCTAGCAGACGCCACTCCCTCCTTAAGGTATCACCAAAAGTATTTTCATTACACTCCAAAAGTTGACCTTGTAAAGGACTATATTCATACCTAACTTTTGAGTATGAACACCCCCATTTATCATGAACAAACTTTTGGGTATGCAAACATCGTGTTACCTCGAACCAAAATTGTATGGGTGGTTGACACAACTGCTAAGGTAAAATCTATATAAGAATCGATGCATGATCAGTATAAGTTCGTATGAATTGCCAAACCCTAGCATGCAAAGAAGCACGTGCAACTCAAAGCTACCATATGCAAAGTATAATATCTTCATGATTTGATGACTCGTGTTTTAAATGTCTCACAAAGTGAACAAGGAACCTCGAACCCAAAATCAAACAAACTACACCCATGCCTCTATTCCTTAAAATCAACCATACAATAAGTAATACCTAGAGTAACACCCTTTTTATCCCATCTTTCCATCTGGATTAAAGTCATTGTAAGGTCCTAGAGGTGGGGGGTGGGTGAATAGAACTCTTATCAAATTAATTCCTAATTTATAAAATAGAGACTCCTAAATAAATGTTAATCAAACCTATAGGCCAAAACCTCAATCAAGGGTACTAAAGGTATCTGAAGAGTTTATTAAGTGTGGAAGCTAAGGGCTAGGAGTGCTAAGGGTGAGAAACTATATATGGATACTAAGCTAAAACAATATAGGATAAAGGTAGAGGGATGATGAGGTTAAGGTTAAGGTATTCAAGACAAACAAAAACTATACAACAAGAGAAGTAACAGGGAGACCAATATGCACAATAAGTAAGAATAACTTAATTAGATTTCTAGGGTTAAGGATTAAAGCATCTAAGGGGATAAAGATATGCTAAAGAAATCTAACTTAAGCTAATAGAGCTAAGAAATTAGGTATATACAATACAATATATAAGTAAAAGATAAAGGAAAGTGAACGTTAGACATTTAGAGTGGTTCGGTGTCCCTACATCCACTACCTAGGGTCATCCCCATATGATTCAAGCTTCCCCACTAAGCTCCTCGATATATCTTAAGGGTGAGATAAAAAATATTACAATGAGGTTTTTCTAGGATAAACCATAACCTAAAAATTCCTGAGACATTTGTCGGTTAAGTCACAACCCGATGAGACTTTTAGCGATTACGTCACAACTAGATAGATTTTTACAAGGTTAAATTCTAACCTATGAAACTTTATCTTCTCTAATGAAGATAAAGAGTAATACCCTAAATGGTTTGATGTATACAATTAAAAGCAATCTGAATATGCTCCTTGATGATCTAATCTAACATGACTGGATGTGAACGTCTTAAAGAGTTGAATGTGAAAGTGAAGCTTTGAGGTTGATTTTTTTATTGAGTAGATATGACATACCAGCTTGAATTGAATGAAATCTTTGATGAAATATATATAGCTCATATGTGCACCAAGCTTGATTAGGTGTTATAAAAGTGACAATCAAGCTTCAGAATTCTTTCTTTAAGTGTAGGATTGCATCATATTGAATTTAGACTTCAAGAGGTAAGAAAAGTGACGCAAGAAAGCCTTATATATAGCCGATCAAGTTCCAACGACTCTCACATTATCTCTAAAAAACTATATACTATATTGAGGTAAAACGAGTAACAATTTTATACCCAATGTCTATGTTCTAGGTGGCGTCCTTTGTTCGATGGTTAGAAGTCATATGCTCTTGAGATGACGTCGTTGAAATAAGAAATGTTATACTATTTTTTTTGCCTAAAAACGGGTATCTGTTTTGGGTAGGGATGTTAGCTAAGATAGTTTCAAGGTTGCCAAATATCTTTGATTATTTCTTGGTCTAATGAAAAATGTTTATCAATTTCTGGCACAAAAAGTCACACCAATTCAATTAGTATTCTATTTTGGGTAATGCTGTTTTTGGATTAAAGAGGGATTCAACATATATGCATATAGATAGCTCAAATCAAAACACTTTCTTCATAAGTGTTGTACAATAGGAGATCATACAATGAATGCTAGTATACATCACAAGCAACAAATTATCACACACAAAGATATATCATTAAGGGCTTGAAGGAAAACTCAAGTGAAAGATAAAATAATAATATCATATATTGATCTTAAAGAAAGAAAGATAAACCATGGTGAGTAGAAAGATGGATTGACTATTAACTTAAGCACCTAGAAAAGATAATATAAAGCATGTGATATGTATGTAGTGAGCTAGAAAGATTATTCATGAAGACAAATCACAAGCAATTACATAAAAATAGACAATTTCGCATAAGATAAGAAGTGAAAATATACAACTCATAGAAAAGGTTTTATCAAAACAATTACATAAAAAGATGAGTTCACATGAGATAAGAAGTGCACGTATACGGTTTTATCACAGGTATTTTGTATGGCAATATGTCATTCTAAAAGATACCATAGTCATTTAGCAAGATAAGGTTTAAGCACTTAATTAACAGGGAATTTGTCACATAAAACCATCGAATGTTTAGATCACGAGACACATAAGCGAGAGTCTCCCCAATTCTTCATGCTTTTTTGGAACATGTACTGTCGTTCAATTTAATTCACTAACATTCTTTCTTTGTAAGAACTTCAAAACCTTATTCACTTTATCCCCTAATCAACCAAGATTCCACTATCATTCCCAGCCACACCCTATGTACATGCATCGTGTTCCTCAAACAAAATTAAGATTAACCATCCCAGGCAATTAAAATAGAAAAAAAGTAAAATAAATAAATTAGAAGGGGTAATGTTAAATATTACCCAAAATCACATAATGGTTTATCATCTTTTATGCCGACCAATTAGAAAATCAAAAAAAAATGATAAGGTAAGATTTTCATCTAATATTGGATGATATAATAATTACATCATATTTATTTATTATATTTATTTTTTATAATAATAAGGCATGCATCATGAGATTAGGTAAGTAGTTATTATAATTGATTAATAGAGTTTACTAATAACAGGACTATTGAAATATGGATGGAAATTGTTTTTATTATAATAAATTAAAAAATTTATATAATGGAATCAAAAGGAATTATTTGAACCCGATTAGATTTCATCCTAACGTAATAGTATACCGACAAAGGAAAGCATTTCGATTTACCAGTTGGGATTAGCTCACCCAAAGTCCAAAGTGACTTTTTTATGTAACAAAATAAAGTATTTCGATTTCATAGAAGTTACATATCCTAATAACTTGATTTTTTTTTAAATTTTGGTAGTTCAACTTCATTTGTCATACCTATCCAATGAGTTTTTTATTTGTAACATTTTAAAAATAAATAAATGCAGGATAAATTTGTTTGCAAAAATAATTGCAAAGGTAACCTGTAGGCGCTCTTCAGAGGAGCGCCTCACAAACTTAATAATAAACTTAATTGTGAAGCGCTTCTGCAAGGAGTGCCTTTATTAAAAAAAATTTTTGGCCAACTATCTTTGTTAGCTTATACTTAATTCGATTAAAACTTTGTCATATAATTGAAGTACGATCTCTTACCTTTTTTATTTTTTTCCTGGTAAAATTAACTTGCTTAACTCTAAATGCTCCTTATGCTGATTTATTTACATAATAAATGTATTTTCAGCTACATAATAAGCAGAATTAACGAAAAAAAACTGAAGTTTACTATAATTGCTCGTGTTATGAATGGTCTTCCACTAGTAGAAGAACTTGAGGATTGTCCAGACATACAAGATGATTTGTATAAGGAACAAGTCAAAGCTTTATTTTTATTATTTGTTTAATCTTAAAGCTTTATTCACAAACCTTTTAAAGACTCAAAATGAGCCTGCAAGAATGTCAATTAAAACTGCGCTATATAATCGAAGGATGTGTATGTTATTTAACAATGTGTGATTGTACTTATCATAAGAAACTTGCTTTCTAGTATTTAGAAAATTTAAGGAATGAATTTGCTTGTGGATTTGGTGCACAGTACGGAACTAGTATTAAACCTTAAGCAAAAGTTTTTCGGAAAGATTAGCAAAAGTTTTAGTTGAATTCAGTAAAGGCCAATGAAGATCGTTGGCCTAACAATTTAAAAAAAATAAAAATAAAGGCGCTTTTTAGAGGAGCGTCTCACAATTTAGTGTACTTTTGCAAATATTTTTCCAAATAAATTTTTATACAATTTTTTTTACAAAATGTTATAAATAAAAATACTCCATATCCAATAAACTAGAATCTAAAATAAATGATTAGCTATTCACTCGGATTTCGGGTCTTTATATCCATTTTAAAAATAATAAAAGGATTACTGATTTGAGATATATAAGCTTACTCTTATACAAATATTTGACAAAGCAAAAGAATATTATGATATGTAGTTTTTTAAAATAGGAAACTTTTTTTTAGGGTTTTTGGAAACAATTTAGGAAAAAAAGTACAATAAATTAATTTTTAGGGTTTTAAGAATTCTTTGCAAAAAAAAAAAAATTGTTTAAAATCTCTTATAAGGAAAGTTTCCAATGAAACTTTAATGTTTAGACAAGTTTCCTAAAAAGGAATGTTTTCTAAAAAGTAAAGTTTCCTAAAATGGAAACTTTCCTTATTTGGAGACTCTTCATTTTAGGAAAGTTTCTATTTTTATAAACGATCATTTTTAGAAAAATTTTATTTTAGGAAACCCTAGGAACATGAAAAAGAAAGTCCTGAGGAACAAATGCTTTAAAGACTGTGTAAAATGTTGATATATGTGTTTGATATATTGTTATTGGTTGTTCCAATTCAGTCAGACTAAAGAGTGGCTTGGCTAAAAATGGCTTATTATAAAAAAGAGGATCTGGTCTGTCCTGGATTAGTTTTCTTATCAAACATGTTTCTGTTTAGTGACATTTTTATAGCCTAACGAAACTGAAAATTTTCAGTTCCATTCAGCAATGTCATGTGTTGGTTTTCACCTCTTCGACTCTTGCTCCGCCAATCTATGTATTACCTTTTAAGATAAACCATATATATTACTGTTAAAAAGACAAGCAAAAACCTGACATAATAGAGTCTAGCTAAGAGAACACCCTATAATATTCATTTATAACTAAAAAGAAGTAATCTAACCCGAGAGTTGATATCGACACAAAGTAAATATTTTAACTCCATAACAGGAGCAATCGTTCAGTACGTATTTAAAGTATTATTAAAATGGCGGTTCGCATCCCAACCTTCCATAGTATTATAAATAGGTTTAGCATTTTGCTTAAATAGTAATTTATATATATATATATATATATATATATATATATATATATGAATGTATGTATATTTATATGCAGAGCGTTTTGCCTAAAAGTTTCTATATATTTTATGATATTGAAAGTTCTTGATAGTAGACTTGAGTTTCATAGTTTGATGCATTCTTCTTATCAAGCTTGTCAGCTTAGTGCATCTACTTCTCTCTTCGTATACAGGCAGGGAACCAATGATGAAGATATACCTAAGCCGTGCTTGGCACAAGGGTTCTCTTCATGCAAATGATATGATTTTGATAAAAATGACTTATAAGGAGTGAAGGCTAAGTTATAGATCAATGACAAAGTATATGGAAAGCAAGTTCAACAAGAGTATACTGAATAAGGTAAAAGTAAATTAATTCCAAGCTTAAATCGTTTTGGAAGTTACTTTATGAAGTCTATGGAAAAGTGAAATCAAATTTGTATGTGGTTGAAATTATATAACAAGCTAATACGAAAATTCATAAAATTATGATAAACCAACTATTAGATGATACGCAAGGGTAGATTACTAAATTATCAACATATTTGGAATATCTTAGTGACCAAGGTGAGTTTATATAGATATACATGCGACTAAATTACAATGACATTGATAATATACGGTAAAGTGAAGTCACTTGAGATGATACGTGCACATTTGTTATACAGTGTAAAGGTAGACATGAAAGGTTTAAGATGAGTAAAGACACTCATGAAAGAGGTGGTCCTCGACAAGAATGAGTGACATACGAAACCCCTTAGCTCACACCGCCTAGTAGTTCTACTTAATTTTATAAAATCTAACTTGGCAAGGAGTGGGTTTTGATTGGCTGGACTTCTTTTTTTATTGAATCTGAGACTGAAGCCGAGGAAGAGCAGATACATGTAGTCCGAGAGCTACAACACAAATTTACCATTTTTTTTAGAATAGTCTAGTATATTGCTTATGATATACTTTTATCACAACTAAGAAATCACCTGAACAAACTAATCGATATGATCAAATTACCCCTTCCCAGATTACCCATCTGTGTTGGGTTCAACATGTGCATTGTTAAAAAAATTCTAATTAAACATAGACGTTATGATAAGATTACTCATGTGCCGTGCTAGTAGTTGGCCAAGCTAAATATCAATAGCAAAATAATGCACAAAATAACATTAAAGACATAAATTTTAACTAACATTAACAAAATAACAAGAAATATACAATGTGATTCTTATATTCAGCTTAGAGGCCTAGATTCTATAGTCTGCTGTCTTCTTGACGATCAACTCCACTTCCTAGATCTTCTTCTTTTTTATTTCATCCACTTCAGTTTGATGACTTGTCGTTCTCGGAAGATGAAGCCCAACCAGCCACAACTCTAAACGAGCCTACCCAACATTGCTGTGAGTACTGTTGGGCCCACACCAATTACGGAGTAGAGAAACCTGGGTGGCCAGCCTTATATAATTGAGGATCTATTTCTTCTCTACTCTAAATCACAAATGTTGTGAATCTCTGATGGGATTTGGTACGGTGGGTTGCCCGGAGGGGAGGTTTTGATGGTGGCTCGGATGTCGTTGATGGCTTGTTTATCCATTTATGAAATACGATATCTATTTATCCAAAACTCGAAATACTCCACGATGTCTTTTTTCCAAAATACTACAAAATTCTGCAAATAATAGGATGTGAATTTAATCCAATAACTCTTGGTTTCTGATTCCCAGAATCTAAAACTAGATAAAATTCGTTTAGTGATGTTCCTATATGAATTGTCATTTATTACCAGATCTGTAGGTAGAATAATCTGATGTACTACACCTATGAAATTACATAATTCCTGTATCCACATTTCATAGGTCTAAAGGTAAGCCGTAGATTTGAATCCATAGAGTAGTGTGTCTAACCTCGTGATCAGTACCAGAAATTGAAGGATCATTGATAACTAGATGTTCGCCAATTAATTTCTATGGTCTTTGACCCCAAACCTTTATTTTATCTTCTTTGTTGTTGAAGATTAGCTTAAACTTGTTGAGTCTGATTTTGTATACTTTTAACTCACCTTGTAATTTCCAGTTCTAATTAATATGAGTACTCACAAAGCTAATATTGAGTACACTTTTGTTCATAAGCTTAGTAATAAGATGATGAACTTTTTGAACTTTGTAGACGGTGTTTTCATTTGAGCTAAGTAACAAGCTTCCTTGCTTTTTATTAGGGTGTTTTGTGGAGAAAAACTCCATACTTGATTGATCAAAACAAAGCAAGAAATTGATGAAAAGGGAACTCGAAAAATTTGATTAGTTGAAGATGAAGCCTAAAGTGAAGTAGACGGTGAATAAAAAGGTTTGGAAAGTTTACAAAAGATGATAATCGTGAGGTTTTTGTTTAGGGATAAAAGAGAAAACTGGAGAGAGAAGAGAGTTGAAATTGATCAGAAGCCTTTAAACTCAAAAATTATAATTTAAACTAAAAATTCAAATTTAAACTCAAAAATCATAATTTGAACACTTTTTGTGTCTCAATTATTACTTGATATGTTTTACGTTTCACTAAGTATAAGAGTAGTATTATACAAATATCATTGAAAATTAAACAAAGCAAATGTTAGTCAAACAGGCATATTTTATGTAATAGAAGAAAAAATAAAAACAAGTCTAGAAAAAAAACATATAGTCGTTCATAAACCATAGATGATCCTCCATTTCATCATTTATCAGGAAATACTTGTTGTAAAACACTGGTTAAAAAAACAAAATGGTCTTTAGTGTGACCTTCCTTCCAAACCATGTAATCTTCTTTAAAATAATTTGCTTCTCTCCATTGTTTTAATAGGTGAATCTCAAAAAGGCCTTGCATTTCCCCCTAAGATCAAGGTAGTGCCAACTTGAATTAACTAGATCCTCCTCTAATATTTCTTCCGCAATTACCCTTCGTATCTACATTAACAATCTTTTCTGTTCACTCTCACTTTGCAGAATCTTCTTTCTTTCCATTAGCTCGAATAAAGTATCTAAACAAGGTCAAGTAAACAATTAATCACTCTTCATATCTACAAAGTCCCTCATCTTTGTTATGAAATTTTTGAGTTCATCATATCTACACTTGATAAAGTTGCAGAGCAAAGAAAAGACTAACTTAGTAATAAGGTGAAGATAAAGGAAGCTTCTGACTAACTTAGCCAACCCTATCCTAGTTAATGCTCCATCACATACCTCGCTTAAAGGCAGAGATCTAAGAACATTAATGCAAGTTATAATTTTATCATCGATTAAATTTGAAAATAATAATTGTACACCAAAATAATCTCTTACCTGAGTTAATGGAGTTTCTTCTTCCTTGAAATAGAATGGTCAACTATCCTTTTCCTATAAAAGAATATTTTATTATAAATGCTAACTAAAATTACAGAAATTTAAATTAATCAGAGAGTTTTAATAAATAACAAGACTTCACCAATTCAAAATTTTATACAATATAAAACAACCTATTCACATAATTAACAATTAATTTAATTTCACAATATTTAGAGTTAATACATTTCTTCAATTCCTCTCACATTACAAATCAAAATAACAGAAAAACAAATTAGCTTTGAAATATAATTACAATGTGCAATTTTTGATTTGAAATTACAAATACCAAGGAATTTAATAGAAACAATAATACCTTTTTTAGTGGCAGCAAACCTAGGCAACACTGTGATTCCTATTTGTATCTTTCTTTCCTTTTACCTTCCTCACTGTTTTTTTTCCATGGAAGAATTATTGAGTGTTGCAATATTTGAAAATATTAATTTTGTTTACTGATTTAATGATTTTATAAGAATTTAGCAATTGATGAAACTAAATCAATTTCAAAGAGTACGGTAAGAGAAAGGGAGACAGAAGAGAGAGGGAGGCGGAGGCTTGAAAAAATACAGTAGACGTTAATGGATATTCATAATGGGTTTACTAAATTATTGAACAATGTTGAGAATTGAGTTACCCGTATTACTATTTAGAAGATGCTACATGTATTCGTTACAAAAAGTGTAAGTTCTTTTCTTATAAATAGTTAGTCATTCTAGATAAAATATATTAAAGCGAATTTTGGTTTTTAAGGATTTCATCACATGTATGTTATAATATAAATATAAACTACATATTAGTTTTGGAAATTAAATAATAAATGGATATTTTTGATTAAAAATTTAGTAATAATTTCGTAAATGATGAAATTTGATTATCTTAAAGATGATAGATAACGAAACATTGTATATAAATAATGCTCTTGTTCCTTTTTTAAACATTAGTCTCATAGATATGGATAATACATTGACCTTTTTAACTTGGTTGGAGGTAGCGTGTTAAAGAAAGAATTATAAAATGATAGTTATGGGTAACTATAATAATGTTGAAGAGAAATCTCTTAAATTGCGTACGCAGTAATAATTTATTTTCTAGGTGTCATCTTCAATATTTGTAGAAAGTAATGATTATGTTATGTCCTATAATGATTGGAAACTTTGTAAACTGATTTGCTCTACTGAGTTAAGCATATAAACATTATGGACTATTACTATTAGAGATGGAATGTTAACCGTGGATGAATTATCTTCCAAAGAAGTTAGATAGATCTTTGTTCATTTAAATATAATCCTTCAAAAATCATGGGATGTAAAGTTAGTAAATTCCCTCATTATAAGTAATAATTAGATTTATTAACGAAGAAGGATTGATGTTGACCGGCATATAATTTTATTCATATAGATGATGTAAATATTTGATCCTTTTGATCGAATTGGGGTGAATTAAATGATTCTTTTGAATAGATTATGGGATTTTTGAAATGTAGAAAAGTCTGGATGGAGTAAAATATTACCATATGTATATTGGGATATTTATATTTAGAATCTTACATAAAATGTCTATTCTTTTTTTTGGAGTGGCCAAAAAATTGTAGATTTCATAAATAAAAACATATTATCTCTTTACATCACTGGACTTTTTGTTTAACACATTAGCACCCTAAATGAAAAAAAAGAGACCTATAATATTTATTTATTCATGATATATAGAAAAATGATACTATTCTTCAATAGTTTCAACTAGTTCTTCCCAATCACGAGGCATAAGGATCCTATCATCACTTCTGTTGAAAAAAGTCTAGAAAGACCAATTCTCATGAATGAGCTTTCATTATATAGTAACTTGATATAAGTGGTTATGACAATTAATTAATATTCTAATATGAATATCCCTGACACTTTCATTTTAAAGTAAAATTTAGATGAAAATGTTGAGCATACCACAAACTCTATTTGTTTGGATGTTCCAAGGGACACCAACAATGATGGGTATTTATTGGTCATACATTATCATATTTATTGTCACAATTAACAAGATAAAACGCAAATTGTTTAACTCTAAAACCACTAGATCTGCATGTAAAGTCTGTTGAATAGCTTTCAAGATAAGGTAGATGAACTAAAGTCACATGGACAATACGATAGTATGCCGAGACATTGTTTAACGAAGAACATTTAATAAAAAAATTTAGACCTAAATGTAAAGTATTTTACTTCACCCAATTCACAATATTTAGCGAGTAGTTAATATTTCATAAGAAAATGTTTCATACTCTTTAATCACCGAAGCAACTCAATTACACATATAAAAGTAAGTTTAAAATGTGGCCAGTACTTAAAAAAATATTTAGGAAGCTTCTTGATGTATATATAGTCGTATTGCATTGTAAGCCTCACAACGACTTCCGTACGTAGTTTTCTAATAACTTCATCCTCAGGAAATCTTAAGCTAACACATGGTTGTCCAACAACTTGCAGTATAGTTGCCTATATCATAGTTTCTTATTAGAAACATGACTTGGAGTTGTTTAAGTAGATAGTTGTATAGTAACCATGAAATTCCAATGTTGGTTTGAAACACTGTTAAGACCTTCTTTGATATAATATAACACTTCGATGTAATTGAAAAAACATTTATGGGATTTTATATATAAAATATCCATAGTTGTAATATTAGTTAATTATAGTACATGGCAATGATCGGGTTATTTTGAGATCTAATCTTCCCTGAGTCAAAAGTGTCTAAGATGTATTTTAGAAAAATGTATACACACACATCATCACAAATTCCACGGCCAATCCGGTAAAATAGCTACAACTCTTCTTTTCTTTCTATCACCAGTTTGGAATTAAGATTTTTGTTTTAGTTATTTATTGGAGGAATTGTGAATTGTTTGAGTCTACCATTATATATTTTGCAAGCAATCTTTAAGTAGGTGAGTAATTAAGTTTTGGGTCATTCGAGATGACATGAAGGTTGGAGAAGTTAAGAAGAACATGAAGAGAAAAGAGAGTTTGGTGTTGAGGAAGGATTTTCGAGGAGGATTAGATTTAATGGGTCATGAGAAGATGATTAACTAAGGGAAATACGAATTCGAGTTGATGAAACGCATTTTACAAGAAGATAAATTCCACGATGTATGATCTATACATCGTTACTTAGAAGATTCCACAACCTCGAATTTATGGTTGTGAAAATGTTATGTATCGATTCATTTTGATGTCTAATTTTGTTTTTTTTTAAATTTAAGATGTTATAAATAGTATAATTTTAATTAATTAAAAGAAAGAAAAAAAAAATAAATAAAAAAAACTAGCGACGAGTTCTTCAACTTAGCGACGAGATTTAAGCGAAGAACTCGTCGCTAATTATTTGCGACGAGTTCTTAGTAATAACTCGTCGCTAACTACTAGCGACGACATTCAAGCTAATTAGCGACGACAATCCTCGTCGCTAACTATTCCTAAATATTCGATTGGTCAATTTGGGCAGTCAGTATTCCCGCCCATTCGTATTCGTGACGACACGTAAAGTTAGCGACGACACGCATCGTCGCTAAGTACAGACACGCAAAGGGCGTGCGTACGTTACGTAACGCGTGGCAAACTTAACGACGATATTTAATAAATTAGCGACGATAATTTTCGTCGCTAACTAAAAAACTCTATAAAACCCTACGCGAACTCATTCACTCATTTATTTCATCTCCAAAAAATTTCTAATCCGCCCCAAATCACCCCCTCCATTTACGAGCATAATCCAAGGTTTTTAAAAGCTCAATCCATTGCTACCAAGGTAAAATCCAACCTCTCCATTTTTTTTTCATTTTATTATTACTTTATATATTCTAATCTTCAATTTTCTTTGATGTTTATGACAATCATGGCTTGATCAACGTATATTGATCAATTCCAACGTAAAAAGGTGCAATTTTCATTCCTTTTCATTCATTTTCTGTTATTAAATTTTTTTCCATTTTCGATTGAAATTTTTTCTGATTGTATTTAATTTTTGATCGATTCCGAGTACTATATGTAATTTTCTGGATGATTTGGTAGTTTTATTGTATGTATAACATGATTAATTAGTGATTTGTGTTTTTAGGTATAGATTTTTTTTTCTATTTTTTGATTGAAAAAATGTGATTAAATATGATTTTTGAGCAATTCTGAGTTGTATATGTTATTTTTTGGATAATTTGGTAGGTTTATTGTATGTATAACATGATTAATAAAACCAGGTGAGCTAGATCATCTGACCAGGACCCTGTCTCTCTCAACTAAGAGGTACAGGGTTCGAACCCCGATGTGGAAGAAACAAATGTGGAAGAAAGTTAAAAGAAGTTTGTTGGCTGTGCTAGTAATTGTCAAATAAATGTTGAGCTTCATATATATATTTTTATTTGCCGATAAAAAAAAACATGATTAATAAGTGATTTTTTATTTTTAGTTAAAGAAATTAATTTTTTATGATTTTTTAAAATTGAAAATAATGTTTTTTCAATTTTTGATTAAAAAAATGAGTTTAAATATGGTTTTTATATAAATTCTAATTTTTTTTATATATCTTTGGATATTTTAAAATAAAAATTATATTCATAAAATGATTATAATTATGATATGTAATTTTTTAATATATGAAACTTTTTTCAGGGTTTATGGAAACATTTAGGAAAAAAAGTACAATAAATTAATTTTTAGGGTTTTAAGAATTCTTTGCAAAAATAAAAAAATTTGTTTAAAATCTGTTATAAGGAAAGTTTCCAATGAAACTTTAATGTTTAGACAAGTTTCTTAAAAAGGAATGTTTTCTAAAAAGTAAAGTTTACTTCCCTTATTTGGAGACTCTTCATTTTAGGAAAGTTTCTATTTTTATAAACGTTACTTTTTAGAAAAAATTATTTTAGGAAACTTTCCTAAAAAGTAAAGTTTATTTCCTAAAATGGAAAGTTTACTATTTTATGGACTAACTTGTTGTTTTTTATACAGATATTTATTTTATTTTATTATATATCTATGATTTGTAATAATTAATTTAATTTATTCGATTGGTTTGTAATAATTTATTTAGTTTATTCGATTGATTTGTAATATTTTATTTAATTTATTCGATTAGTTTGTAATATTTTATTTAAATTTTATATTGCTGATGTAATGGGCCAAGGACATGATGGTGATGGAAGCGGCCAGGATCATAATAGAACTCTGGATCTCACTTTATCCACCTGTGCCGGCCATTCCGGTAATTAAAATATTTAAAATATAAGAATTTATCAATTTATCAATTTAAAATTAATTCAACTTATTTTAAACCCTAGGAAAATGAAAAAGAAAGTCCTGAGGAACAAATGCTTTAAAGACTGTGTAAAATGTTGATATATGTGTTTGATATATTGTTATTTACTTTATCCACCTGTGCCGGCCATTTGCTTTCCAAAAAATCTTGATATATGTGTTTGATATATTGCTATTTACTTTTATTTTACATTTATTAAAACTGTGTAAAATGTTGGTTGTTCCAATTCAGTCAGACTAAAGAGTGGCTTGGCTAAAAATGGCTTATAATAAAAAAGAGGATCTGGTCTGTCCAGGATTAGTTTTCTTATCAAACATGTTTCTGTTTGGTGATTTTTTTATAGCCTAACCAAACTGAAAATTTTATGTTCCATTCAGCCAAGTCATGTGTTGTTTTTCACCTCTTCGACTCTTGCTCCGCCAATCTATGTATTATCTTTTAAGATAAACCATATATATTACTGTTAAAAAGACAAGCAAAAACCTGACATAATAGGGTCTAGCTAAGAGAACACCCTATAATATTCATTTATAACTAAAAAGAAGTTATCTATCCCGAGAGTTGATATCGACACAAAGTAAATATTTTAACTCCATAACAGTACGTATTTAAAGTATTATTAAAATGGTGGTTCGCATCCCAACCTTCCATAGTATTATTAATAGGCTTAGCATTTTTCTTAAATAGTACTTTATATATATATGTATATATATTTATATGCGGAGCGTTTAGCCTAAAACTTTCTATATATTTTATGATATTGAAGGTTCTTGATAGTAGACTTGAGTTATCATAGTATGATGCATATTCTTCTTATCAAGCTTGTTAGCTTAGTGTGTCTACTTCTCTCTTCGTGTACAGGCTGGGCACCAATGATGAAGATATACCTAAGCCGTGCTTGGCATAAGGGTTCTCTTCATGCAAATGATATGATTTTGATAAAAATGACTTATAAGGAGTGAAGGCTAAGTTATAGAGTTGTGGAGACTTAAAGTAGTGGCTTCAAATTGATTAGATCAATGAAAAAGTATATGGAAAGCAAGTTCAACAAGAGTATACTGAATAAGGTAAAAGTAAATTAATTCCAAGCTTAAATCGTTTTGGAAGTTACTTTATGAAGTCTACGGAAAAGTGAAATCAAATTTGTAGGTGGTTGGAATTATATATCAAGCTAATACTAAAATTCATAAAATTATGATAAACCAACTATTAGATGATACACAAGGGTACATTACTAACTTATCAACATATTTGGAATATGTTGGTGACCAAGGTGAGTTTCTATAGATAAACATGCGACTAAATTACAATGACATTGATAATATACGGTAAAGTGAAGTTACTTCAGATGATACGTGAACATTTGTTATACAGTGTAAACGTATACATGAAAGGTTTAAGATGAGTAAAGACACTCATGAAAGAGGTGGTCCTCGACAAGAATGAGTGGCATACGAAACCCCTCAGCTCACACCGCCTAGTAGTTCTACTTAAATTTGTAAAATCTAACTTGGCAAGGAGTGGGTTTTGATTGGCTGGACTTCTTTTTTTATTGAATCAGAGACTGAAGCCGAGGAAGAGCAGATACATGTAGTCCGAGAGCTACAACACAAATTTACCATTTTTTTTGAATAGTCTAGTATATTGCTTATGATACACTTTTATCACAACTAAGAAATCACCTGAACAAACTAATCAATATGATCAAATTATCCCTTCCCAGATTACCCATCCGTGTTGGGTTCAACATGTGCAGTGTTAAAAAAATTCTAATTAAACATAGACGTTATGATAAGATTACTCATGTGCCGTGCTAGTAGTTGGCCAAGTTAAATCTCAATAGTAAAATAATGCACAAAATAACATTAATGACACAAATTTTAACTAACATAAACAAATTAACAAGAAATATACAATGTGATTCTCGTATTCAGCTTAGAGGCTTAGATTCTATATTCCGTTGTCTTCTTGACGATCAACTCCACTTCCTAGATCTTCTTTTTTCTTATTTCATCCACTTCAGTTTGAGGACCGGTCGTCCTCAGAAGATGAAGCCCAACCAGCCACAACTCTAAACGAGCCTACCCAACATTGCTGTGAGTAATGTTGGGCCTACACCAATTACGGAGTAGAGATACCTAGGGGGCCAGCCTATATAATTGAGGATCTATTTCTTCTCTACTCTAAATCACAAATGTTGTTAATCTCTGATGGGATTTAGTACGGTGGGTTGCTCGGAGGGGAGGTGTTGATGGTGGCTCGGATGCCGTTGATGGCTTGTTTATCCATTTATGAAATGCGATATCTATTTATCCAAAACTCGAAACACTCCACGGTGTCTTTTTCCAAAATACTACAAAATTCTGCAAATAATAGGATGTGAATTTAATCCAATAACTCTTGGTTTCTGATTCCCAGAATCTAAAACAAAATAAAAGTCGTTTAGTGATGTTCCTATATGAATTGTCATTTATTACCAGCTTTGTAGGTAGAATAATCTGATGTACTACACCTATGGAATTACATAATTCCTTTATACTATCCACATTTCATAGGTCTAAAGGTAAGCCGTATATTTGAATCCATAGAGTAGTGTGTCTAACCTTGTGATCAGTACCAGAAATTGAAGGATCATTAATAACTAGAAGTTCACCAATTAATTTCTATGGTCTTTGACACCAAACCTTTATTTTATCTTCTTTGTTGTCGAAGATTAGCTTAAACTAGTTGAGTCTGATTTTGTATACTTTTAACTCACCTTGTAATTTCCAGTGCTAATTAATATGAGTACTCACAAAGCTAATATTGAGTACATTTCTGTTCATAAGCTTAGTAATAAGATGATGAACTTTTGGAACTTTGTAGACGGTGTTTTTATTTGAGCTAAGTAACAAGCTTCCTTGCTATTTATTAAGGTGTTTTTTGGAGAAAAATTCCATACTTGAAGAATCAAAACAAAGCAAGAAATTGATGAAAAGGGAACTCGAAAAATTTGATTAGTTGAAGATGAAGCCTAAAGTGAAGTAGACGATGAATGGAAAGGTTTGGAAAGTTTACAAAAGATGATAATCGTGAGGTTTTTTTTTAGGGATAAAAGAGAAAACTAGAGAGAGAAGAGAGCACCCATTTCCATCCAGATAGTATATATAGTTCAGAGTTGAAATTGATCAGAAGCCTTTAAACTCAAAAATTCTAATTTAAACTCAAAAATCCTAATTTGATCACTTTTTGTGTCTCAATTATTACTTGATATGTTTTAAGTTTAACTCAAGTATAAGATTAGTATTATACAAATATCATTGAAAATTAAACAAAGCAAATGTTACTGAAGTCAAACAGGCATATTTTATGTAATAAAAGAAAAAAGAAAAACAAGTCTAGAAAAAAAACATATAGTGGTTCATAAACCATAGATGATCCTCCATTTCATCATTTATCTGGAAATACTTGTTGTAAAACACTGGTTAAAAAAACAGAATGGTCTTTAGTGTGACCTTCCTTCCAAACAAAGTAATCTTCTTTAAAATAATTTGCTTCTCTCCATTGTTTTAATAGGTGAATCTCAAAAGGGCCTTGCATTTCCCACTGAAGATCAAGGTAGTTCCACCTTGAATTAACTAGATCCTCCTCTAATATTTCTTCCGCAATTACCCTTCGTATCTCCATTAACAATCTTTTCTGTTCACTCTCACTTTGCAGAATATTCTTTCTTTCCATTAGCTCGAATAAAGCATCTAAACAAGGTCAAGTAAACAATTAATCACTCTTCATATCTACAAAGTTCCTCATCTTTGTTATGAAATTTTTGAGTTCATCATATCTACACTTGATAAAGTTGAAGAGCAAAGAAAAGACTAACTTAGTAATAGGGTGAAGATAAAGGACGCTTATGACTAACTTAGCCACCCCTATCCTAGTTAATGCTCCATCACATACGTTAATATCAGAGATCTAAGAACATTAATGCAAGTTATAATTTCATCGATTAAATTTGAAATGAATAATTGTACACCGGATTTAATATAATACTTATTTCTCTTACCTGAGTTAATGGAGTTTCTTCTTCCTTGAAATAGAATGGTCAACGGTCCTTTTCCTATAAAAGAATATTTAATTATAAATGCTAACTAAAATTACAGAAATTTAAATTAATCAAAGAGTTTTAATAAATAACAAAACTTCAACTATTCAAAATTTTACACAATATAAAACAACTTATTCACATAATTAACAATTAATTTTTATTTCACAATATTTAGTGTTAATACATTTCTTCAATTTCTCTCACATTACAAATCAAAATAACAGAAAAATAAATTAGCTTTGAAATATAATTACAATGTGCAATTTTTGATTTGAAATTAAAATACCAAGGAATTTAATAGAAACAATAATACCTTTCTTTAGTGGCAGAAACCCTACGCAACACTGTGATTCCTGTTTGTATCTTTCTTTCCTTTTACCTTCCTCTCTGATTTTTTCCATGGAAGAATTGTTGAGTGTTGCAATATTTGAAAATATTGATTTTGTTTACTGATTTAATGATTTTATAAGAATTTAGCAATGGATGAAACTAAATCAATTTCAAAGAGTACGGTAAGAGAAAAGGAGGCGGAAGTGAGAGGGACGGAGGCTTGTTTACCATTTTCTAGGGAATTTGTTATTTTAAAGGTAAAACTCTTTATTAGTGGGCTTTTTTGTCTAATTTTTGGATCTAAAGTGGTAGCGAGCATAATTTTTATGGATTAAAAATAATAGAAATGTAATTGAGTTTATGGGCTTACTTAAAAAAATACCGTAGTTACTGGATATTCATAATGGGTTTACTAAATTATTGAACAATGTTGGGAATTGAGTTATTGGTATTACTATTTAGAATATGCTACATGTATTCGTTACAAAATGTGTAAGTTCTTTTCTTATAAATAGTTAGTCATTCTAGATAAAATATATTAAAGCGAAATTTGGTTTTTAAGGATTTCATCACATGTATGTTTATATATAAATATAAACTACATATTAGTTTTGGAAATTAAACAAGTAAATGGATATTTTGTTTAAAAAATTAGTAATAATTTCGTAAATGATGAAATTTGATTATCTTAAAGATGATAGATGACGAAACATTGTATATAAATAATGTTTTTCTTCCTTTTATAAACTTTTGTCTCATAGATATGGATAATACATTGACCTTTTCAACTTGGTTGGAGGTAGTGTGTTAAAGGAAAAATTATAAAATGATAGTTATTGGTAACTATAATAATTTTGAAGAGAAATCTCTTAATTGCGTACGCATTAATAATTTATTTTCTAGGTGTCATTTTCAATATTTGTAGAAAGTAATGATTATGTTATGTCTTATATACTGACTATAATGATTGGAAACTTTGTAAACTGATTTGCTCTACTGAGTTAAGCATATAAACATTATGGACTATTATTATTAGAGATGGAATGTTAACCGTGGATGAATTATCTTACAAAGAATTTAGATAGATCTTTGATCATTTAAATATAATCCTTCTAAAATCGTGGGATGTAAATTTAGTAAATTTCTTCATTATAAGTAATAATTAGATTTATTATAGAAGAAGGATTGATGTTGACGGACATATAATTTTTTTCATATAGATGATGTAAATATTTGATCCTTTTTATCGAATTGGGGTGAATTAAATGATTCTTTTGAATAGATTATGGGATTTTTGAAATGTAGAAAAGTCTGGAAGAAATAAAATATAACCATATGTATATTGGGATGTTTATATTTAGAATCTTACATATAATGTCTATTCTTTTTTTTTGAAGTGGCCAAAAAATTGTAGATTTCATAAATAAAAACATATTATCTCTTTACATCACTGGACTTTTTGTTAAACACATTAGCACCCTAAATGGAAAAAAAGAGACCTATAATATTAATTTATTCATGATATATAGATAAATGATACTATTCTTCAATAGTTTCAACTAGTTCTTCCAAATCACGAGGCATAAGGATCCTATCATCAATTCTGTTGAAAAAAGTCTAGAAAGCCCAATTCTGATGAATGAGCTTCGATTATATAGTAACTTGATATAAGTGGTTATGACAATTAATTAATATTCTAATATGGCAATATCCCTGACACTTTCATTTTAAAGTAAAATTTAGATGAAAATGTTGAGCATACCACAAACTCTATATGTTTGGAAGTTCCAAGGGACACCAACAATGATGGGTATTTATAGGTCATATATTATCATATTTATTGTCACAATTAACAAGATAAAACACAAATTGTTTAACTCTAAAACCGCTAGATCTGCATGTAAAGTCTGTTGAATAGCTTTCAAGATAAGGTAGATGAACTAAAGTCACATGGACAATACGATAGTATGCCGAGACTTTTGTTTAACGAAGAACATTTAATAAAAAAATTTAGACCTAAATGTAAAGTATTTTACTTCACCCAATTCATAATATTTAGCGAGTAGTTAATATTTCATAAGCAAATGTGTCATACTCTTTAATCACCGAAGCAACTCAATTACACATATAAAAGTAAGTTTAAAATATGGCCAATACTTAAAAAAATATTTAGGAAGCTTCTTGATGTATATATAGTCGTATTGCATTGTAAGCCTCACAACGACTTCCGTACGTAGTTTTCTAATAACTTCATCCTCAGGAAATCTTAAGCTAACACATGGTTGTCCAACAACTTGCAGTATAGTTGCCTATATCATAGTTTCTTATTAGAAACATGACTTGGAGTAGTTAAGTAGAAAGTTGTATAGTAACCATGAAATTCCAAAGCTGGTTTGAAACACTGTTAAGACCTTCTTTGATATAATATAACACTTCGATGTAATTGAAAAAACATTTATGGGATTTTATATATAAAATATCCATAGTTGTAATATTAGTTAATTATAGTACGTGGCAATGATCGGGCTATTTTGAGATCTAATCTTACCTGAGTCAAAAGTCTCTCAGATGTATTTTATAAAAATGTATACACACACATCATCACAAATTCCACGGCCAATCCGGTAAAATAGCTACAACTCTTCTTTTCTTTTTATCACCAGTTTGGAATTAAGATTTTTGTTTTAGTTATTTATTGGAGGAATTATGAATTGTTTGAGTCTACCATTATATATTTTGCAAGCAATCTTTAAGTAGGTGAGTAATTGAGTATTGGGTCATTCGAGATGACATGAAGGTTGGAGAAGTTAAGAAGAACATGAAGAGAAAAGAGAGTTTGGTGTTGAGGAAGAATTTTCGAGGAGGATCAGATTTAATGGGTCATGAGGAGATGATTAACTAAGGGAAATAAGAATTCGAGTTGATAAAATGCATTTTACAAGAAGATGAATTCCACGATGTATGATCTATACATCGTGACTTAGAAGATTCCACAATATCGAATTTATGGTTGTGAAAATGTTACGTATCGATTCATTTTGATATCTAATTTTGTGTTTTTAAATTTAAGATGTCATAAATAGTATAATTTTAATTAATTAAAAGAAAGAAAAGAAAAGAAAAAAATAAAACAAACTAGCGACGAGTTCTTCAACTTAGCGACGAGTTCTTAGTAATAACTCGTCGCTAACTACTAGCGACGACATTCAAGCTAATTAGCGACGACAATTCTCGTCGCTAACTATTCCTAAATTTTCGATTTGTCAATCTGGGCAGTCAGTATTCCCGCCCATTCGTATTCGTGACGACACGTAAAGTTAGCGACGACACGCATCCTCGCTAAGTACAGACACGCAAAGGGCGTGCGTACGTTACGTGACGCGTGACAAACTTAACGACGATATTTAATAAATTAGCGATGATAATTTTCGTCGCTAACTAAAAAACTCTATAAAACCCTACGCGAACTCATCCACTCATTTATTTCATCTCCAAAAAATTTCTAATCCGCCCCAAATCACCCCCTCCATTTACGAGCATAATCCAAGGTTTTTAAAAGCTCAATCCATTGCTACCAAGGTAAAATCCAACCTCTCCATTTTTTTCATTTTATTATTACTTTATATATTCTAATCTTCAATTTTCTTTGATGTTTATGACAATCATGGCTTGATCAACGTATATTGATCAATTCCAACGTAAAAAGGTGCAATTTTCATTCCTTTTCATTCATTTTCTGTAATTAATTTTTTTTTTTCCATTTTCGATTGAAATTTTTTGTGATTGTATTTAATTTTTGATCAATTCCGATTACTATATGTAATTTTCTGGATGATTTGGTAGTTTTATTGTATGTATAACATGATTAATTAGTAATTTGTGTTTTTAGGTATAGATTTTTTTTTTCTATTTTTTGATTGAAAAAATGTGATTAAATATGATTTTTGAGCAGTTCCGAGTTGTATATGTTATTTTTTGAATGATTTGGTAGCTTTATTGTATGTATAACATGATTAATAAAACCAGGTGAGCTAGCTCATCTGACCAGGGCCCTAAATAAAAGTGGAAGAAAGTTAAAGAAGTTTGTTGGCTGTGCTAGCAATTGTCAACTAAATGTTAAGCTTCATATATAGTTTGATTTGCCGATCGAAAAAAAATATGATTAATAAGTGATTTTTGATTTTTAGTTAAAGAAATTAATTTTTTATGATTTTTTAATATGGAAAATAATGTTTTTACAATTTTTGATTGAAAAAAATAAGTTTAAATATGGTTTTTATATAAATTCGAATTTTTTTATCTATTTTTGGATATTTTAAAATAAAAATTATATTCATAAAATTATTATAATTATGATATGTAATTCTTTAAAATAGGAAACTTTTTTAAGGGATTTTGGAAACAATTTAGGAAAAAAAGTACAATAAATTAATTTTTAGGGTTTTAAGAATTCTTTGCAAAAATACAAAAATAAAATTGTTTAAAATCTCTTATAAGGAAAGTTTCCAATGAAACTTTAATGTTTAGACAAGTTTCCTAAAAAGGGATGTTTTCTAAAAAGTAAAGTTTCCTAAAATGGAAACTTTCCTTATTTGGAGACTCTTCATTTTAGGAATGTTTCTATTTTTATAAACGTTACTTTTTAGAAAAATTTCATTTTAGGAAACTTTCCTAAAAAGTAAAGTTTATTTCCTAAAATGGAAAGTTTACTATTTTATGGACTAACTTGTTGTTTTTGATACAAATTCCATCCAGACTGGATTAATATTATATTTATTTTATTTTAATATATATCTATGATTTGTAATAATTTATTTATTTTATTAGATTGATTTGTAATATTTTATTTAATTTATTTGATTGGTTTGTAATATTTTATTTTAATTTTACATGGATGAAGTAATGGCCCAAGGACATGATGGTGATGGAAGCGGCCAGGATCCTAATAGGAATCCGGATCGCACTTTATCCACCTGTGCCAGCCATTCCGGTAATTAAAATATTTATAATATAAGAATTTATCAATTTAAAATAAATTCAACTTATTTTAAACCCTAGGAACATGAAAAAGAAAGTCCTAAGGAACAAATGCTTTAAAGACTGTGTAAAATGTTGATATATGTGTTTGATATATTGTTATTTACTTTATCCACCTGTGCCGGCCATTTGCTTTCCAAAAAATATTGGTATATGTGTTTGATATATTGCTATTTACTTTTATTTTACATTTATTAAAACTGTGTAAAATGTTGGTTGTTCCAATTCAGTAAAACTAAAGAGTGGCTTGGCTAAAAATGGCTTATAATGAAAAAGAGGATCTGGTCTGTCCAGGGTTAGTTTTCTTATCAAACATGTTTCTGTTTGGTGATTTTTTTATAGCCTAACCAAACTAAAAAATTTCGGTTCCATTCAGCCATGTCATGTGTTGTTTTTCACCTCTTCGACTCTTGCCCCGCCAATCTATGTATTATCTTTTAAGATAAACCATATATATTACTGTTAAAAAGACAAGCAAAAACCTGACATAATAGGGTCTAGCTAATAGAACACCCTATAATATTCATTTCTAACTAAAAAGAAGTTATCTAACCCAAGAGTTGATATCGACACAAAGTAAATATTTTAACTCCATAAGTATTTAAAGTATTATTAAAATGGCGGTTCGCATCCCAACCTTCCATAGTATTATTAATAAGCTTAGCATTTTGCTTAAATAGTACTTTATATATATATATGTATATATATTTATATGCGGAGCGTTTTGCCTAAAAGTTTCTATATATTTTATGATATTGAAGGTTCTTGATAGTAGACTTGAGTTATCATAGTATGATGCATATTCTTCTTATCAAGCTTGTCAGCTTAGTGCGTCTACTTCTCTTTTCGTATACAGGCAGGGCACCAATGATGAAGATATACCTAAGCCGTGCTTGGCATATGGGTTCTCTTCATGCAAATGATATGATTTTGATAAAAATGACTTTTAAGGAGTGAAGGCTAAGTTATAGAGTTGTGGAGACTTAAAGTAGTGGCTACAAATTGATTAGATCAATGACAAAGTATATGGAAAGCAAGTTCAACAAGAGTATACTGAATAAGGTAAAAGTAAATTAATTCCAAGCTTAAATCGTTTTGGAAGTTACTTTATGAAGTCTACGGAAAAGTGAAATCAAATTTGTAGGTGGTTGGAATTATATATCAAGCTAATACGAAAATTCATAAAATTATGATAAACCAACTATTAGATGATACGCAAGGGTACATTACTAACTTATCAACATATTTGAAATATGTTGGTGACCAAGGTTAGTTTCTATAGATAAACATGCGACTAAATTACAATGACATTGATAATATACGGTAAAGTGAAGTTACTTGAGATGATACGTGCACATTTGTTATACAGTGTAAATGTAGACATGAAAGGTTTAAGATGAGTAAAGACACTCATGAAAGAGGTAATCCTCGACAAGAATGAGTGACATACGAAACCCCTTAGCTCACACTGCCTAGTAGTTCTACTTAAATTTGTAAAATCTAACTTGGCAAGGAGTGGGATATACTTTTATCACAACTAAGAAATCACCTGAACAAACTAATCAATATGATCAAATTACCCCTTCCCAGATTACCCATCCGTGTTGGGTTCAACATGTGTAATGTTAAAAAAATTCTAATTAAACATAGACGTTATAAAAAGATTACTCATGTGCCGTGCTAGTAGTTGGCCAAGTTAAATCTCAATAGCAAAATAATGCAAAAAATAACAGTAAAGACACAAATTTTAACTAACATAAATAAAATAACAAGAAATATACAATGTGATTCTCGTATTCAGCTTAGAGGCCTAGATTCTATATTCTGTTGTCTTCTTGACGATCAACTCCACTTCCTAGATCTTCTTCTTTCTTATTTCATCCACTTCAGTTTGAGGACTGGTCGTCCTAAGAAGATGAAGCCCAACCAGCCACAACTCTAAACGAGCCTACCCAACATTGATGTGAGTACTATTGGGCCCACACCAATTACGGAGTAGAGAAACCTGGGCAGCCAGCCTTATATAATTGAGGATCTATTTCTTCTCTACTCTGAATCACAAATGTTGTGAATCTCTGATGGGATTTTGTACGGTGGGTTGCTCGGAGGGGAGGTGTTGATGGTGGCTCGAATGCCATTGATGGCTTGTTAATCCATTTATGAAATACGATATCTATTTATCCAAAACTCAAAACACTCCACGGTGTCTTTTTTCCAAAATACTACAAAATTCTGCAAATAATAGGATGTGAATTTAATCCAATAACTCTTGTTTTCTGATTCCCAGAATCTAAAACCAGATAAAAGTCGTTTAGTGATGTTCCTATATGAATTGTCATTTATTACTAGCTCATTAGGTAGAATAATCTGATGTACTACACCTATGGAATTACATAATTCCTTCATACTATCCACATTTCATAGGTCTAAAGTTAAGCCGTAGATTTGAATCCATAGAGTAGTGTGTCTAACCTTGTGATCAGTACCAGAAATTGAAGGATCAATAATTACTAGATGTTCGCCAATTAATTTCTATGGTCTTGGACCCCAAAGCTTTATTTTATCTTCTTTGTTGTCGAAGATTAGCTTAAACTCGTTGGGTCTGATTTTGTATACTTTTAACTCACCTTGTAATTTCCAGTGCTAATTAATATGAGTACTCACAAAGCTAATATTGAGTACATTTCTGTTCATAAGCTTAGTAATAAGATGATGAACTTTTGGAACTTTGTAGACGGTGTTTTTATTTGAGCTAAGTAACAAGCTTCCTTGCTATTTATTAGGGTGTTTTGTGGAGAAAAACTCCATACTTGAAGAATCAGAACAAAGCAAGAAATTGATGAAAAGGGAACTCAAAAAATTTGATTAGTTGAAGATGAAGCCTAAAGTGAAGTAGACGGTGAATAAAAAGGTTTGGAAAGTTTACAAAAGATGATAATCGTGGGGTTTTTCTTTAGGGATAAAAGAGAAAACTAGAGAGAGAAGAGAGCACCCATTTCCATCTAGATAGTGTATATAGTTCAGAGTTGAAATTGATTAGAAGCCTTTAAACTCAAAAATTCTAATTTAAACTCAAAAATCCTAATTTGATCACTTTTTGTGTCTCAATTATTACTTGATATGTTTTAAGTTTAACTCAAGTATAAGATTAGTATTATACAAATATCATTGAAAATTAATCAAAGCAAATGTTACTGAAGTCAAACAGGCATATTTTATGTAATAAAAGAAAAAAGAAAAACAAGTCTAGAAAAAAAACATATAGTGGTTCATAAACCATAGATGATCCTCCATTTCATCATTTATCTGGAAATACTTGTTGTAAAACACTGGTTAAAAAAACAGAATGGTCTTTAGTGTGACCTTCCTTCCAAACCATGTAATCTTCTTTAAAATAATTTGCTTCTCTCCATTGTTTTAATAGGTGAATCTCAAAAGGGCCTTTCATTTCCCACTGAAGATCAAGGTAGTGCCACCTTGAATTAACTAGATCCTCCTCTAATATTTCTTCCGCAATTACCCTTCGTATCTCCATTAACAATCTTTTCTGTTCACTCTCACTTTGCAGAATCTTCTTTCTTTCCATTAGCTCGAATAAAACATCTAAACAAGGTCAAGTAAACAATTAATCACTCTTCATATCTACAAAGTTCCTCATCATTATTATGAAATTTTTGAGTTCATCATATCTACACTTGATAAAGTTGCAGAGCAAAGAAAAGACTAACTTAGTAATAGGGTGAAGATAAAGGACGCTTATGACTAACTTAGCCACCCCTATCCTAGTTAATGTTCCATCACATACGTTAAAAGCAGAGATCTAAGAACATTAATGCAAGTTATAATTTCATCATCGATTAAATTTGAAATGAATAATTGTACACCAAAGTAAGGCCACATAAATCCAAGGTACCAAAGTATACGCGATTTATATAATACTTATTTCTCTTACCTGAGTTATTAATGGAGTTTCTTATTCCTTGAAATAGAATGGTCAACGATCCTTTTCCTATAAAAGAATATTTTATTATAAATGCTAACTAAAATTACAAAAATTTAAATTAATCAAAGAGTTTTAATAAATAACAAAACTTCAACTATTCAAAATTTTACACAATATAAAACAACTTATTCACATAATCAACAGTTTAATTTTTATTTCACAATATTTAGTGTTAATACATTTCTTCAATTCCTCTCACATTACAAATCAAAATAACAGAAAAATAAATTAGCTTTGAAATATAATTAAAATGTGCAATTTTTGATTTGAAATTAAAAATACCAAGGAATTTAATAGAAACAATAATACCTTTCTTTAGTGGCAGCAACCCTACGCAACACTGTGATTCCTGTTTGTATCTTTCTTTCCTTTTACCTTCCTCTCTGATTTTTTCCATGGAAGAATTGTTGAGTGTTTCAATATTTGAAAATATTGATTTTGTTTATTGATTTAATGATTTTATAAGAATTTAGCAATGGATGAAACTAAATCAATTTCAAAGAATACGGTACGAGAAAGGGAGGCGGAAGAGAGAGGGACGGAGGCTTGTTTACCATTTTCTAGGGCATTTGTTATTATAAAGGTAAAACTCTTTATTAGTGGGCTTTTTTGTCTAATTTTTGGATCTAAAGTGGTAGCGGGCATAATTTTTATGGATTAAAAATAATAGAAATGTAATTGAGTTTATGGGCTTACTTAAAAAAATACGGTAGTTACTGGATATTCATAATGGGTTTACTAAATTATTGAACAATGTTATGAATTGAGTTATTTGTATTACTATTTAGAAGATGCTACATGTATTCGTTACAAAATGTGTAAGTTCTTTTCTTATAAATAGTTAGTCATTCTAGATAAAATATATTAAAGCGAAATTTGGGTTTTAAGGATTTCATCACGTGAATGTTTATATATAAATATAAACTACATATTAGTTTTGGAAATTAAATAAGTAAATGGATATTTTTGTTTAAAAAATTAGTAATAATTTCGTAAATGATGAAATTTGAGTATCTTAAAGATGATAGATGACGAAACATTGTATATAAATAATGTTTTTCTTCCTTTTTTAAACTTTAGTCTCATAGATATGGATAATACATTGACCTTTTCAACTTGGTTGGAGGTAGCGTGTTAAAGGAAGAATTATAAAATGATAGTTATTGGTAACTATAATAATTTTGAAGAGAAATCTCTTAATTGCGTACGCATTAATAATTTATTTTCTAGGTGTCATCTTCAATATTTGTAGAAAGTAATGATTATGTTATGTCTTATATATTGACTATAATGATTGGAAACTTTGTAAACTGATTTGCTCTACTGAGTTAAGCATATAAACATTATGGACTATTATTATTAGAGATGGAATGTTAACCGTGGATGAATTATCTTACAAAGAATTTAGATAGATCATTGATCATTTAAATATAATCCTTCTAAAATCGTGGGATGTAAAGTTAGTAAATTTCTTCATTATAAGTAATAATTAGATTTATTATAGAAGAAGGATTGATGTTGACCGACATATAATTTTATTCATATAGATGATGTAAATATTTGATCCTTTTTATCGAATTGGGGTGAATTAAATGATTCTTTTGAATAGATTATGGGATTTTTGAAATGTAGAAAAGTCTGGAAGGAGTAAAATATAACAATATTTATAGTGAGATAGTTATATTTAAGATCTTACATAAAATGTCTATTCTTTTTTTTTTGAAGTGGCCAAAAAATTGTAGATTTCATAAATAAAAACATATTATCTCTTTACATCACTTGACTTTTTGTTTAACACATTAGAACCCTAAATGGAAAAAAAGAGACCTATAATTTTTATTTTTTCATGATATATAGATAAATGTTACTATTATTCAATAGTTTCAACTAGTTCTTCCCAATCAAGATGCATAAGGATCCAATCATCACTTCTGTTGAAAAAAGTCTAGAAAGACCAATTCTCATGAATCAGCTTCGATTATATAGTAACTTGATATAAGTGGTTATGACAATTAATTAATATTCTAATATGACAATATCCCTGACACATTCATTTTAAAGTAAAATTTAGATGAAAATGTTGAGCGTACCACAAACTCTATTTGTTTGGAAGTTCCAAGGGACACCAACAATTATGGGTATTTATAGGTCATACATTATCATATTTATTGTCACAATTAACAAGATAAAACACAAATTGTTTAACTCTAAAACCGCTAGATCTGCATGTAAAGTCTGTTGAATAGCTTTCAACATAAAGTAGATGAACTAAAGTCACATGGACAATACGATAGTACGTCGAGACTATTGTTTAATGAAGAACATTTAATAAAAAAATTAGACCTAAGTGTAAAGTATTTTACTTCTCCCAATTCACAATATTTAGCGAATAGTTAATATTTCATAAGCAAATGTGTCATACTCTTTAATCACCGAAGCAACTCAATTACACATATAAAAGTAAGTTTAAAATGTGGCCAGTACTTAAAAAAATATTTTGGAAGCTTCTTGATGTATATATAGTCGTATTGCATTGTAAGCCTCACAACGACTTCCGTACGTAGTTTTCTGATAACTTCATCCTCAGGAAATCTTAAGCTAACACATGGTTGTCCAACAACTTGCAGTATAGTTGCCTATATCAAAGTTTCTTATTAGAAACATGACTTGGAGTAGTTTAAGTAGATAGTTGTATAGTAACCATGAAATTCCAAAGTTGGTTTGAAACACTGTTAAGACCTTCTTTGATATAATATAACACTTCGACGTAATTGAAAAAATATTTATGGGATTTTGTATATAAAATATCCATAGTTGTAATATTAGTTAATTATAGTACGTGGCAATGATCGGTTATTTTGAGATCTAATCTTACCTGAGTCAAACGTCTCTCAGATGTATTTTAGAAAAATGTATACACACACATCATCACAAATTCCACGGCCAATCCGGTAAAATAGCTACAACTCTTCTTTTCTTTCTATCACCAGTTTGGAATTAAGATTTTTGTTTTAGTTATTTATTAGAGGAATTGTGAATTGTTTGAGTCTACCATTATATATTTTGCAAGCAATCTTTAAGTAGGTGAATAATTGAGTTTGGGTCATTCGAGATGACATGAAGGTTGGAGAAGTTAAGAAGAACATGAAGAGAAAAGAGAGTTTGGTGTTGAGGAAGATTTTGGAGGAGGATTAGATTTAATGGGTCATGAGGAGATGATTAACTAAGGGAAATACGAATTCGAGTTGATGAAATGCATTTTACAGGAAGATGATTTCCACGATGTATGATCTATACATCGCGACTTAGAAGATTCCACAACCTCGAATTTATGGTTGTGAAAATGTTGTATCTATTCATTTTGATGTCTAATTTTGTTTTTTTAAAAGATGTCATAAATAGTATAATTTTAATTAATTAAAAGAAAGAAAAGAAAAAAAAAACTAGCGACGAGTTCTTCAACTTAGCGACAAGATTTAAGCGAAGAACTCATCGCTAATTATTTGCGACGAGTTCTTAGTAATAACTCGTCGCTAACTACTAGCGATGACATTAAAGCTAATTAGAAACGATAATCCTCGTCACTAACTATTCCTAAATTTTCGATTGGTCAATCTGGGCAGTCAGTGTTCCCGCCGATTCGTATTCGTGACGACACGTAAAGTTAGCGACGACACGCATCGTCGCTAAGTACATACACGCAAAGGTTGCGCGTACGTTACGTGACGCGTGGCAAACTTAACGACGATATTTAATAAATTAGCGACGATAATTTTTGTCGCTAACTAAAAAACTCTATAAAACCCTACGCGAACTCATTCACTCATTTATTTCATCTCCAAAAAATTTCTAATCCGCCCCAAATCACCCCCTCTATTTACGAGCATAATCCAAGGTGTTTAAAAGCTCAATTCAGTGCTACCAACGTAAAATCCAACCTCTCCATTTTTTTTCATTTTATTATTACTTTATATATTCTAATCTTCAATTTTCTTTGATGTTTATGACAATTATGGCTTGATCAACGTATATTGATCAATTCCAACGTAAAAAGGTGCAATTTTCATTCCTTTTCATTCATTTTCTGTAATTAATATTTTTTTCCATTTTTGATTGAATTTTTTTGTGATTGTATTTAATTTTTGAGCAATTCGGAGTACTATATGTAATTTTCTGGATGATTTGGTAGTTTTATTATATGTATAACATGATTAATAAGTGATTCGTGTTTTTTAGGTATAGATTTGATTTTTTCTATTTTTTGATTGAAAAAAATGTGATCAAATATGATTTTTGAGCAATTATGAGTTCTATATGTTATTTTCTGGATGATTTGGTAGGTTTATTGTATGTATAACATGATTAATAAAACTAGGTGAGCTAGCTCATCTGACCAGGCCCTGTCTCTCAACTAAGAGGTACGGGGTTCAAACCACAAATGTGGAAGAAACAAAAGTGGAAGAAAGTTACAGAAGTTTGTTGGCTATGCTAGTAATTGTCAGCTAAATGTTGAGCTTCATATATAGTTTGATTTGCCGATCGGAAAAAAAACATGATTAATAAGTGATTTTTGATTTTTAGTTAAAGAAATTAATTTTTTATGATTTTTTAATATGGAAAATAAGGTTTTTACAAATTTTGATTGAAAAAAATGAGTTTAAATATGGTTTTTATATTAGTTCGAATTTTTTTATATATTTTTTGATATTTTAAAATAAAAATTATATTCATAAAATGATTATAATTATGATATGTAATTTTTTGAAATATGAAACTTTTTTTAGGGTTTTTGGAAACAATTTAGGAAAAAAGTACAATAAATTAATTTTTAGGGTTTTAAGAATTCTTTGCAAAAATAAAAAAAAAATTGTTTAAAATCTCTTATAAGGAAAGTTTCCTAAAATGGAAACTTTCCTTATTTGGAGACTCTTCATTTTAGGAAAGTTTCTATTTTTATAAACGTTACTTTTTAGGAAAAAATCATTTTAGGAAACTTTCCTAAAAAGTAAAGTTTATTTCCTAAAAAGGAAAGTTTACTATTTTATGCACTAACTTGTTGTTTTTTATACCGATTATTATATTTATTTTATTTTAATATATATCTATGATTTGTAATAATTAATTTAATTTATTCGATTGGTTTGTAATAATTTATTTATTTTATTCGATTGATTTGTAATATTTTATTTAATTTATTTGATTGGTTTGTAATATTTTATTTAAATTTTAGATGGCTGAAGTAATGGCCCAAGGACATGATGGTGATGGAAGCAGCCAGGATCCTAATAGGAATCAGGATCACACTTTATCCACATGTGCCAACCATTCTTGTAATTAAAATATTTAACATATAAGAATTTTTCAATTTATCAATTTAAAATTAATTCAACTTATTTTAAACCTTAGGAACATGAAAAAGAAAGTCCTGAGGAACAAATGCTTTAAAGACGGTGTAAAATGTTGATATATGTGTTTGATATATTGTTGTTTACTTTATCCACCTGTGCTGGTCATTTGCATTCCGAAAAATCTTGATATATGTGTTTGATATATTGATATTTACTTTTATTTTACATTTATTAAAACTGTGTAAAATGTTGGTTGTTCCAATTCAGTCAGACTAAAGAGTGGCTTGGCTAAAAATGGCTTATAATAAAAAAGAGGATCTGGTCTGTCCAGGATTAGTTTTCTTGTCAAACATGTTTCTGTTTGGTGATTTTTTTATAGCCCAACCAAACTGAAAATTTTCTGTTCCATTCAGCCATGTCATGTGTTGTTTTTCACCTCTTCGACTCTTGCTCCGCCAATCTATGTATTATCTTTTAAGATAAACCATATATATTACTGTTAAAAAGACAAGCAAAAACCTGACATAATAGGGTCTAGCTAAGAGAACACCCTATAATATTCATTTATAACTAAAAAGAAGTTATCTAACCCGAGAGTTGATATCGACACAAAGTAAATATTTTAACTCCATAACAGGAGCAATCATTCAGTACGTATTTAAAGTATTATTAAAATGGCGGTTCGCATCCCAACCTTCCATAGTATTATTAATAGGCTTAGCATTTTGCTTAAATAGTACTTTATATATATATGTATATATATTTATATGTGGAGCGTTTTGCCTAAAAGTTTCTATATATTTTATGATATTGAAGGTTCTTGATAGTAGACTTGAGTTATCATAGTATGATGCATATTCTTCTTATCAAGCTTGTCAGCTTAGTGCGTCTACTTCTCTTTTTCGTATACAGGCAGGGCACCAATGATGAACATATACCTAAGCCGTGCTTGGCATAAGGGTTCTCTTCATGCAAATGATATGATTTTGATAAAAATGACTTACAAGGAGTGAAGGCTAAGTTATAGAGTTGTGGAGACTTAAAGTAGTGGCTTCAAATTGATTAGATCAATGACAAAGTATATGGAAAGCAAGTTCAACAAGAGTATACTGAATAAGGTAAAAGTAAATTAATTCCAAGCTTAAATCGTTTTGGAAGTTACTTTATGAAGTCTATGGAAAAGTGAAATCAAATTTGTATGTGGTTGAAATTATATATCAAGCTAATTCGAAAATTCATAAAATTATGATAAACCAACTATTAGATGATACGCAAGGGTACATTACTAAATTATCAACATATTTAGAATATTTTGGTGACCAAGGTGAGTTTCTATAGATAAACATGCGACTAAATTACAATGACATTGATAATATACGGTAAAGTGAAGTTACTTGAGATGATACGTGCATATTTGTTATACAATGTAAAGGTAGACATGAAAGGTTTAAGATGAGTAAAGACACTCATGAAAGAGGTGGTCCTCGACAAGAATGAGTGACATACGAAACCCCTTAGCTCACACCGCCTAGTAGTTCTACTTAAATTTGTAAAATCTAACTTGGCAAGGAGTGGGTTTTAATTGGCTGGACTTCTTTTTTTATTGAATCTGAGACTGAAGCCAAGGAAGAGCAGATACATGTAGTCCGAGAGCTACAACACAAATTTACCATTTTTTTTGGAATAGTCTAGTATATTGCTTATGATATACTTTTATCACAACTAAGCAATCACCTGAACAAACTAATCAATATAATCAAATTACCCCTTCCCGACGTTATGATAAGATTACTCATGTGTCGTGCTAGTAGTTGGCCAAGTTAAATCTCAATAGCAAAATAATGCACAAAATAACATTAAAGACATAAATTTTAACTAACATAAACAAAATAACAAGAATTATACAATGTGATTCTCGTATTCAGCTTAGAGGCCTAGATTCTATAGTCTGCTTTTTTCTTGACGATCAACTCCACTTCCTAGATCTTCTTCTTTCTTATTTCATCCACCTCAGAAGATGAAGCCCAACCAGCCACAACTCTAAAAGAGCATACCCAACATTGCTGTGAGTACTTTTGGGCCCAAACCAATTACGGAGTAGAGAAACCTGGCCGGCCTTATATAATTGACGATCTATTTCTTCTCTACTGTAAATCACAAATGTTGTGAATCTCTGATGGGATTTGGTACAGTGAGTTGCTCGGAGGGGAGGTGTTGATGGTGGCTCGGATGCCGTTGATGGCTTGTTTGTCCATTTATGAAATACGATATCTATTTATCCAAAACTCGAAACACACGGTGTCTTTTTTTCCAAATACTACAAAATTCTGCAAATAATACGATGTGAATTTAATCCAATAACTCTTGGTTTCTGATTCCCAGAATATAAAAGCAGATAAAAGTCGTTTAGTGATGTTCCTATATGAATTGTCATTTATTACCAGCTCTGTAGGTAGAATAATCTGATGTACCACACCTATGGAATTACATAATTTCTCTATACTATCCACATTTCATAGGTCTAAAGGTAAGCCGTAGATTTGAATCCATAGAGTAGTGTGTCTAACCTTGTGATCAATACCAGAAATTGAAGGATCATTAATAACTAGATGTTTGCCAATTAATTTCTATGGTCTTTGACCCCAAACCTTTATTTTATCTTCTTTGTTGTCGAAGATTAGCTTAAACTCGTTGAGTCTGATTTTGTATACTTTTAACTCACCTTGTAATTTCCAGTGCTAATTAATATGAGTACTCACAAAGCTAATATTGAGTACATTTCTGTTCATAAGCTTAGTAATAAGATGATGAACTTTTTGACTTTGTAGACGGTGTTTTCATTTGAGCTAAGTAATAAGCTTCTTGCTTTTTATTAGGGTGTTTTGTTGAGAAAAACTCCATACTTGAAGGATAAAAACAAAGCAAGAAATTGATGAAAAGGGAACTCGAACAATTTGATTAGTTGAAGATGAAGCCTAAAGTGAAGTAGACGGTGAATAAAAAGGTTTGGAAAGTTCACAAAAGATGATAATCGTGAGGTTTTTGTTTAAGGATAAAAGAGAAAACTGGAGAGAGAAGAGAGCACCCATTTCCATCCAGATAGTTTATATAGTTCAGAGTTGAAATTGATTAGAAACCTTTAAACTCAAAAATTCTAATTTAAACTCAAAAATCCTAATTTGAACACTTTTTGTGTCTCAATTATTACTTGATATGTTTTAAGTTTAACTCAAGTATAAGAGTAGTATTATACAAATATCATTGAAAATTAATCAAAGCAAATGTTACTGAAGTCAAACAGGCATATTTTATGTAATAAAAGACAAAAGAAAAACAAGTCTAGAAAAAAAACATATAGTCGTTCATAACCCATAGATGATCCTCCATTTCATCATTTATCTGGAAATTGTTGTAAAACACTGGTTAAAAAAATAGAATGGTCTTTAGTGTGACCTTCCTTCCAACCCATGTAATCTTCTTTAAAAAAATTTGCTTCTCTCCATTGTTTTAATAGGTGAATCTCAAAAGGGCCTTGCATTTCCCCCTGAAGATCAAGGTAGTGCCACCTTGAATTAACTAGATCCTCCTCTAATATTTTTTCCGCAATTACCCTTCGTATCTCCATTAACAATCTTTTCCGTTCACTCTCACTTTGCAGAATCTTCTTTCTTTCCGTTAGCTCGAATAAAGCATCTAAACAAGGTCAAGTAAACAATTAATCACTCTTCTTATCTACAAAGTCCCTCATCTTTGTTATGAAATTTTTGAGTTCATCATATCTACACTTGATAAAGTTGCAGAGCAAAGAAAAGACTAACTTAGTAATAGGGTGAAGATAAAGGACGCTTATGACTAACTTAGCCACCCCTATCCTAGTTAATGCTCCATCACATACCTCGCTTAAAAGCAGAGATCTAAGAACATTAATGCAAGTTATAATTTCATCATCGATTAAAGTTGAAATGAATAAGCTTACACCAAAGTAACGCCCCATAAATCCAAGGTACCAAAGTATATGGGATTTAATATAATACTTATTTCTCTTACCTGAGTTAATGGAGTTTCTTCTTCCTTGAAATAGAATGGTCAACGATCCTTTTCCTATAAAATTATATTTGATTATAAATGCTAACTAAAATTACAGAAATTTAAATTAATCAGAGAGTTTTAATAAATAACAAAACTTCACCAATTCAAAATGTTACACAATATAAAACAACTTATTCACATAATTAACAATTAATTTTAATTTCACAATATTTAGTGTTAATACATTTCTTCAACTCCTCTCACATTACAAATCAAAATAACAGAAAAATAAATTAGCTTTGAAATATAATTACAATGTGCAATTTTTGATTTGAAATTACAAATACCAAGGAATTTAATAGAAACAATAATACCTTTTTTTAGTGGCAACAATCCTAAGCAACACTGTGATTCTTGTTTGTATCTTTCTTTCCTTTTACCTTCCTCTCTGTTTTTTTCCATGAAAGAATGGTTGAGTGTTGCAATATTCGAAAATATTGATTTTTTTTTACTGATTTAATGATTTTATAAGAATTTAGCAATGGATAAAACTAAATCAATTTCAAAGAGTACGGTAAGAGAAAGGGAATTTTTGGATCTAAAGTGGTAGCGAGCTTAATTTTTATGGATTAAAAATAATAGAAATGTAATTGAGTTTATGGGCTTACTTAAAAAAAATACCGTAGATGTTACTGGATATTCATAATGGGTTTACTAAATTATTGAACAATGTTGAGAATTGAGTTATCGGTATTACTATTTAGAAGATGTTACATGTATATTACAAAATGTGTAAGTTCGCTTATAAATAGTTAGTCATTCTAGATAAAATATATTAAAGAGAATTTTGGTTTTTAAGGATTTCATCACATGTATGTTATGATATAAATATAAACTACATATTAGTTTTGGAAATTAAATAAGTAAATGGATATTTTTGTTTAAAAAATTAGTAATAATTTCGTAAATGATGAAATTTGATTATCTTAAAGATGATAGATGACGAAACATTGTATATAAATAATGTTCTTCTTCCTTTTTTAATCTTTAGTCTCATAGATATGGATAATACATTGACCTTTTCAGCTTGGTTGGAGGTAGCGTGTTAAAGGAAGAATTATAAAATGATAGTTATTGGTAACTATAATAATTTTGAAGAGAAATCTCTTAATTGCGTACGCATTAATAATTTATTTTCTAGGTGTCATCTTCAATATTTGTAGAAAGTAATGATTATGTTATGTCTTATATGCTGACTATAATGATTGGAAACTTTGTAAACTGATTTGCTCTACTGAGTTAAGCAGATAAACATTATGGACTATTACTATTAAAGATAGAATGTTTAGCGTGGATGAATTATCTGCCAAAGAATTTAGATAGATCTTCGTTCATTTAAATATAATCCTTCTAAAATCGTGGGATGTAAAGTTAGTAAATTTCTTCATTATAAGTAATAATTAAATTTATTATAGAAGAAGGATTGATTTTGACCGACATATAATTTTATTCATATAGATGATGTAAATATTTAATCCTTTTGATCGAAATGGGGTGAATTAAATGATTCTTTTGAATTGATTATTGGATTTTTGAAATGTAGAAAAGTCTGGAAGGAGTAAAATATAACCATATGTATATTGGGATATTTCTATTCTTTTTTTTTTGATGTGGCCGAAAAATTATAGATTTCATAAATAAAAACATATTATCTCTTTACATCACTGGACTTTTTGTTTAACACATTAGCACCCTAAATGGAAAAAAAGAGACATATAATATTTATTTATCCATGATATATAGATAAATGATACTTTTCTTCAATAGTTTCAACTAGTTATTCCCAATCACGAGGCATAAGGATCTTATCATCACTTCTGTTGAAAAAAGTCTAGAAAGACCAATTCTCATGAGTGAGCTTCGATTATATAGTAACTTGATATAAGTGGTTATGACAATTAATTAATATTCTAATATGCCAATATCCCTGACACTTTCGTTTTAAAGTAAAATTTAGATGAAAATGTTGAGCGTACCACAAACTCTATTTATTTGGATGTTCCAAGGGACACCAACAATGATGGGTATTTATAGGTCATACATTATCATATTTATTGTCACGATTAACAAGATAAAACACAAATTGTTTAACTCTAAAACCGCTAGATCTGCATGTAAAGTCTGTTGAATAGCTTTCAAGATAAGGTTGATGAACTAAAGTCACATTGACAATACGATAGTATGCCGAGACTATTGTTTAACGAAGAACATTTAATAATAAAAATTAGACCTAAATGTAAAGTATTTTACTTCACCCAATTCACAATATTTAGCGAGTAGTTAATATTTCATAAGCATATGTGTCATACTCTTTAATCACCGAAGCAACTCAATTACACATATAAAAGTAAGTTAAAATGTGGCCAGCACTTAAAAAAATATTTAGGAAGCTTCTTGATGTATATATAGTCGTATTGCATTGTAAGCCTCACAACGACTTCCGTACGTAGTTTTCTAATTAATTCATCCTCAGGACATCTTAAGCTAACACATGGTTGTCCAACAACTTCTTACTAATGTTATTTAGTTCTTACTAATGAAAGAAAATAAAGAAATTACAAATTTAAAGGTTGAAGAAGACATAATATGGCGTTCAGCTTCTTCCAAACTTCTCTTCTTTGTTGAAAGCTTCCTCCTGGCTTAAGTTTTGCCAAGGATGTGTTTCTTCTGATTAAAGGGTGTATTTATAGGGTATAGGAAACCCTAAAATGTTTCTTGGAGTGGAAGACAAGTAACTTGGATTCTAGCCCAACTCAAATTCGTAACCCTAAAATATAAAAAAGGTAAGATTTTGGTGTTTTTTTTTTGCCGTAGCCCCTTCAATACTTATCCGTTTGGCGCGTTCCAATAGACGAAACTGATTGTCAAAAAACTCTATAACTTTGATTCAGAACATTCTTACAAATTCCTAGCCAATCTTGAGTTATGATTGTGATCATATCTGCTGGAATTCAGATTTATGTGACAATTTATCTTTTCCTTTTTCATATTTCTTTCTGTTATCTCCAATTTCCATGTTTATCTTCTTTCCCTTATCTCTTATAATTGACTTGGCATCTAATTAATTACCATATATCTTTAAAGCTTCATAATTAACAAACAATTAAACCCAATACGCTCTAAAAATAATAAATAATCAAATTAAGATACGAAATAGGAAAGTGTACTAAATCATGAGAAAATAGACCTATAACCTAATAAATATACCTTAAATGATGTCTCCAAGATAGATTAAATCATCACAAATAGGGAGACATCAAGACCCCCAACTCAAAGTTGTATCGTCCTGATACAATAAAAATAAAAATAATGAACAGTAGGGTAGTCAAATATTAAACATGAAGAAGTAGGAGGAGAATAAGAATATAACACAATAAATGATCCTAGATAAAAATATCTAAAAAGTCTCATGTAGTAATGCTAAAGAAATAATGCACAAGTATGCTTAATATACACATAACCAACAATCCATAAATTCAAGTCCAAATTAAATTCACAATGCCAGAAGGAGAGGTTTTCAACTCGGTTCATGTTAATGGCTATAGGATGTTCATAGGTCCTAATATAGCATCCAATGGTCCACTTACCTACAACCCAATAGCTCAATTGTTTCTCCACCAAGTAGCTAGAAATCCTAAGGTCTATGGTTATAACAAGGCTTAAGGACGGTGTGGTATATTTGGATAATTAAAAGTGAGCTTTTGGCTTTCTTCTCACATTCCATCAACAAATCGCCCTAGAGCTTGAGCTTTCACTCGAAGATGTTCTCACTCAACTCAAATTTGATGCCTTAATGTGCATCTCCAATTAATCCCAAGTAAAAACCTTTTTCATGATGATATACAAATTCCACTTTGCCGGTCCAAATATTGTTCAATCTTTTCACGTTTCAATTTTTTTTGTAGCTATGACTCTCTTCTTGATGTTGAGATATCACGCTATTTTCTTTTATATATTTTTTCTTTTCAATTCATGCTTTTTAGCTTTTTTCATTTACTATTTCCGCAGAAAAGGGTTACAATAATAACTTTTTCATCATCAATAAAATCACAATCACAATTTCCCAAACCAAATGTTCCTAATGATGAAACCCTCCACCCCAAACTCAAGCTCTAGAAACGACTTGTCTCAGGTTTTGCGATTCGAGTGCGGGTCATATGGATAAGTCCTATAAACTAAGGGGTATGGTTTATAATGTGGTTAAATAAAAGTCTTTAGAAAGGCCCAGAGGGGCTGAGATAGATAAATAATAATAATAATCAAATAAAAGGGTGAGAAAGCTAAAAGGCTTCAAGTGGCTTCAATATGAAAGAATTGCCTTATTCACTTTTCTAACTACCAGATTTTGTTACTTTTTCACTATTAGCTCATAGACAAGCGGGTTTTCAACTAATTTCAAACCTCACGTTCTACACACCAAATAACTCTCCCTAAGTTTCAACATGACTTCTTAGCATTTCTCATTAACTTTTCTATTTTTTATTTCCTGTTTTCATACATGCATGCAAAACATATTTGTGACATATTTAAAAAACATACTACTTACTATCATTGACTAAATTAAATCATGCTCAATAGGTACATTCAACATATTCTATGCCTATTCAAACCTGAATTTTTTAAATTTTATGCAAAAACAAAAAGGAAGATGAGAATGACGAATCCCCACCCCCAACTCAAAAGTGAGCCGTGTCCCCACGACTCGAAAAAGACTCAATAAATAATTAAAATTTAAAATTAAACTAAACTAAACTACCTAATGCATACAAGCAATTAAGAAGCAGAGTTAGAACTGGGTACCTGGCCATAAAGATCTAGCATGTCCTCCTCCTCCGAAGAATAGTTCTCAATATCCAAGGTCTCGGTTACTTCACCCAATACCTGATTAATCTGGTCAATTTCCTCCCTGAGTGCGGCGTTTTCTTTTTTTATATAATTGACTTCATCTTGTAATTTGACTGCCCATACTGGTGGTCTGCAAGAATTATTCTGATATGTAAAAGAAGAAAAAGAACCTTGATCTTGAATTTGTGTCTTTTCTTTAGGCCTTGATAGTACACTCATCCTAGCTGTTAATCTTTTACGTAGTGGTTGTGCTGGTTCCTCTATCTTTGGTTTCTTTTAAATAGGCTCATCAAGGTTGATGGCCTTTTCAACTGTGGCTCCAGGCATATTTTTGTTCTTCCCTTGGATTGAAGACTTCCTCTTATAATCCATAGCATTTGTTTTGTTTGTCATCTCTGATTGACCCACAATTCAAGTTACACTAAGGATGGAATAAAGTTAAGAAAGATTGGTGTGGCTTTAGTTTCTTGCTTAGATTTTATGATTGAAGAAGGTTTCTTGATTGTTCTTGGAAGAATTCTTGATAGCTTGATGATCTTGGTGGTGTTTTAAGATGTACTGTGATGAATTTAATGAAGAACATGTGTTTATGGGGGAAGGAGAAGAGAATTTTTGATGTTGTTGTGTTTGTTGTGGAGGTTTAATCAAACTTCAAGGTCTATTTACAAGGTTTGGGTCTGAAAAATTTGTATTGGAGAGGCTAGGGTTAATTCTTGGTAAGGTAAGAAGTTGATTTGGAAATAACTTCTTCACAATCCGCCTTCGGACTGGAATACCGGTGCTGGAGATTTCTCTTTTGTTGCTCTCGGCATAAAACCCGTGTCACGTGTTTTTGGGCGCCGGCATACCGGTGATGTTAGCGGCATACCGGTGCGCTACTTTTCGGAAAACCTTGCTTCGTAAAAAAACCCGATTCTGAAAACACATGGGCACACGTTTTTCCTTTGACCGGCATACCGGTCACCTGGGCAGCATACTCGTCTCCTGGGTTTTTGTTAGACATGCTCTCGGCGAATAACCTGATTCCACCAACCCGTGGGCACTTGTTTTTCCACAGTCATACCGGTGGTTTCGCCGGCCTACCGGTCAGTGGAACAGATTTTCCCATTCTTTTTCCTTTTGACCACAAACTCATTTTCCCAGAGAGTACCATCTAGTTTTAATGATTAGTTCTTCCTCGTTTTTTTCATGATCTTTTCAAGAATAGATTTGATTTCTCGGTTAGAAACCTCAGCTTGACCATTTGTTTGGGGGTGGTAACCGGTTGAAGTGCGGTGTCTCACCCCAACTTACGAAGGGCAGCTCTCAACTTAAAATTCATGAAGTGGGTACCTTTATCATTGATGAGAACATGTGACATACAATGTCTTGAATAGATATGTGATTTTAGGAATGATATAATTGTTTTAGCATCGTTCTTTGGTGTTGCTACTGCTTCTACCCACTTGGATACATAATCTACTGCTAGCAAAATATAAAGATTACTATGGAAAGTTATAAAAGGTCCCATGAAATCTATTCCCCATACACCAAAGATTTCAACTTCTAAGATATTATTAAGCGGCATCTCGTCTCTTTTTGATATATTACCAGTGAACTGGCATCTATGACATGTCTGAATGAATTGATGACAATCTTTGTGTAGGGTAGGCCAATAGAAACCGGATTGAAGAATTTTAGCTGCAGTTCTATCGCCTTTAAAATGGCCACCGTATGGTGAGCCATGACAGCTTGCCATGATCTTTGTAATTTCGCCCTCATGGATGCAGCTTCTGAAAACTTGATCACTGCAAACTTTGAAGATGTATGGCTCATCCCAAAAGAATTGTCTGGCTTTATAAGTTAACCTCTATCTTTTTTGTGGATTGAAATCCGTAGGGAATACACCACTCAAGAGGAGATTAATTGTATCTACATATCACGCATCTTTAATAGTAAAAAGTTGTTCATAAGGGAATACCTCTTTAACCAATAATGGTACCTTGTTGGAATCAGATCCTTCGAGCCTGGATAAATGATCAACAACTTGATTCTTGCATCCTTTTCAGTCTCGAATTTCTATATCAAATTCTTGTAGCAACAGTACCCATCTAATGAGACGCGGCTTAGCATCCTTTTTCTCCATAAGGTACTTGATTGCTGAATGATCCGTGTATACAATAGTTTACTTTCCAATCAAGTAGGAACAAATTTTGTCGAAATCATATACCACGGCTAACATCTCTTTCTCCGTTACTGTATAATTCATTTGGGCAGCGTTAAAGGTCTTACTTGCGTAGTAAATCGTGTGGAAGATATTGTCTTTCCTCTATCCTAACGAAACACCCATTGCATGATCACTTGCATCACACATAAGTTCAAACAGAGCTTTCCAATATGCAGGTATAACAATAGACGTGGAGACTAGCTTCTCTTTAATCGTCACAAACGCTTGAAGACATTCATCATTAAAATTAAAAGTAGTATCCTTTTCAATTAACGAACAATGCTGTTTGGCGATTTTGGAGAAATCTGTAAAATATCTTCTGTAAAATCCTGCGTGACCCAAGAAACTTCTCACTCCTTTCAAAGAAACTGGAGGTGGTAAGGTTTTGATAACTTCAATTTTTGAACGATCAACCTCCATCCCTACTTTCGAAACATTATGTCGCAACACAGTTCCTTCTTGAACCATGAAGTGGCATTTTTCCCAATTAAGCACAAGATCTTTTTCTTTACATCTCACTAGGACCTTCCCAAGATTATTTAAGCAATCATCAAAACTATCTCCAAAAAACAAAAAATCATCCATATAAACCTCCAAATATTTATCAATCATGTCTCAAAATATATCCACCATGCACCTCTGGAACATGGCAGGTGCATTGCATAAACCAAACGACATCCTTCTGTAAGCAAAGGTGTCAAACGTACAAGTAAAAGTTGTTTTGTGTTGATCAAGGGGATTGATGTCTCCCTTTTTGTTCTAATTATATGACCTTAGGAGACATCAATTTAGGTGATTATTTGACTTATTTACTAGACTTTTATGCTTATTTGATCATATTACGATTTTTTCCCTTGGATTTGGATAATTTGTGTTTTAGAGCTTTTATGCGTTAATTCTATTATTTTAGTGTAAAGTTCTTAAGTTTATGATTTTATGGAGTATCAAGAAAAGGAGAAGAAACGGGAAATAAAGTCTTGGATCAAGCGTTGAAGTCAAAAGTGGGAATAATTGATTCGAAGAAGTAATTAATGGAGAAGAAAATCTGGAATTCTGTCACAAATCACTGTTTTTGAGCATCTTCGCCGTTGATTCGTCCTTGGAGCATAAGATGAGGTAGATAGATCTTGAAGTCAGGAAGATTTTCCAAGTTGAACGAAGTGATTCCGAGTCCGGACGCAAAAGTTACAGCTGTTTTAGTAATAGCTGGTCACCAGATACGGGATTTCATTAAATGGATTGGGTTTTTATTCTAATTAACCTAATCCTTCTTTTTAAAAGATCAATCCTTTTTTCACACAAATGCCTTTAACTTCAGTTTTTAAAGACACAATTCATATTAGAGAAGAGGCAAAACTTAGCAGAAGTCAGAGAAATAAAGCAGAGAGAGAAAGCTGAAGCTGGAGAATTCCTTCTTCAACAACAATTATCAACCCTTTAATTAGGTTTTTATTAATTCTGTAATTCAGTATGAACTTCTTCTATTTTAATTTATTAGTTTTTATTTCATTCATGAGCTAAATTTAATTAGTACTTGAGAACGCATTAATGGGTTAAGCCTAATTTGTTTAATTCAATGTTTTTGGTTTTGGGTTTATAAGATTTAATACGAATTGGGTAATTTAGTATTTTTTATTAACTTGCATTTAATAACTTTTCTTGAAATAATTAATCAATAATAGGATTAAGTAATTAGGCTATTCTATATAATGGCGTATGGATCACCTTGACGGGGGGTTTAGTTATGGAATTAGGTAATAAATATAGGATATAAATTATTGATCCTGACGGACTTAGTTAATCCTATAGCCAATTGGGTAGAGTACTTGACCATTCGAAGGTGGACTATAATCACCTTGAAGGAGTTTTTAGCACCCTAGAATAGCTCCTTAGTCCACCTTGACAGGGGTAAGGAGAATATCAAATCCCGACTAATACTAATTACAAAATTCGTCCCTTAAACAAGACATTGATTGAACAGGTTTAGGTGAAACCCTAGCGTTACTCAAGTACTATCTCTCCCTCTCGCGTTTACTCAATTTTTACTTGCGTCTAATTTAGTTGCATTATTCATTTAGTACTTTAATTTATTTGCACTTAGGATCTTAAACAAATACCCAACAAATACTATTATCATTCATTTTCTGCATTTACATAACAATTATATTCACTTACTGCTTAATATCGAAAGTCATATCCTAATCCGTCCCTGAGATCGAATTCCCATTTACCGGATATTACTTGGACGCCTCGTACACTTGCGGTACGTGTCCTTCCTTTTTAGGTGTGTTTATTTAGAACACACAGGGAGACACCAAGTTTTTGATCCACACAAATCTGATTATAACCTGAATATTCATCAAGAAAACAATAACACTCTCTCCCCGCGAGTTTGTCTAGCATCTGATCAATGAATGGTAGAGGGAAGTGATCTTTCTTTGTAGCCTTGTTGAGTCTTCGGTAATCCATGCACACTCTCTACCCCACAACTGTTCTTGATGGGATGGCTTCACCTTGATCATTAAGGAAGGTATTGATACCTCCTTTCTTTGGAAAACATTGCACTAGACTAACCAAATCACTGCTTGCAATCGGAACGATAATACCCGCATCTAGTAACTTGATTACCTCCTTCCTTACCACTTCTTTCATAGTTGGCATGAGTCTTCTTTGCCCTTCTATAGATCTCCCTCTTTCGTTCTTAATAATAATCTTATGTTTACAAATGGATGGACTAATTCCCTTGATATCGGTAATAGTCCACCCAATTGCTTCTTTGTTAGCGCGAAGCACACGGAGTAGCTTATCCTCTTGAGGACCTGAAAGGGTAGCAGAAATAATAACAGGTAAAGTATTGTTCATACAAAAATATGCATAGCTTAGATTGTTGGGAAGTGGTTTTTCATCGAGAATAGGTGGACATATTATAGATGGTTTCTTTATTGGTTCAATGTCACCCGATTCTCGAAGTTGTTCTCGTATGTTTGATCCTACTGCTGCAACTTCCTCAGTGGTATCATCGTCTATCTCTGGCGATTCAAGTGTTAAGGCTTCGTCTAGATCATCATCTAAGCTTGCTTCATTAAAGACTTCTTGTGTAATTTTTACGATGACATCTATTTTTTAAACATTCATCTTTCAAAACTGGAAATTTCATAGCCTTAAACACGTTGAATCGTACATGTTCGTCATGGACCCTCATGATCAGTTCACCATTCTCAACATCTATTAGTGTACCCCCCCTGTGGCTAAGAATGGTCTACCCAATATGATAGAGACATTCTTATCCGCATCATAGTCAAGAATAATAAAATCACAAGGAAATATAAAGGTACCAACTTTAACTAAGACATCTTCGATTTTACCTACTGGTTGGGAGAGGAAGAGATCCGCCATTTGTAATACCACAAAAGTGGGTACTACCTCTCCTATATTAAGCTTCTCGAACATGGACTTCGGCATGAGATTGATACTCGCGCCTAAATAACATAATTCTTTCCCAGTCCAACTGTCTCCTATACCGATAGGAATCGTAAAACTTCTGGGATCTTGTAGCTTTGGTGGTAACTTGTTTTGACAAATAGCACTACACTCCTCGGGAATCCAATTGTTTCCCTAGTTTCTAAACTTCTTTTGTTAGAAAGAATGTCCTTCATGAATTTTAGATATTTTGGCATTGTCTTGAGAGCTTCTAGAAACGGAGTATTAATATCTATCTTGCTCACCATGTCACAGAACTTCTTGAATTCTTTTTCATTGTCCTTTTTCTTGACACATGATGGGTATGGTGGAGGAGGGTGTGTATTAGTTTCCACTGAGCTTTTCTTCTATTGTGGTCTCTTTTCTTGGACACTTTTTGGTTCAACTACCTCTTCGACCTTATCTTCTATTGTTTCTTCCACCACTTTTTCTGAAATAGCAGTTGGTTCTGGTTCTCTTCCAGGCGGGGGTAATTGTTTTCCAGTTCTTAAATCAACTGCATGACAAGCATCATCGTGAGGAGCAATTGTATCACCTGGGAGTTGCCCTTTTCGTCTATTTTGTAACTTACTCACCATTTGTGATTGAGTATGCTCGAGATTTTTGATTACCTTTTGTTAGGTCTGGACGCTGGCTCATCTTCGTATTTTCTTCAACTAATTTCATCATCTCAGCCATACTTGAATCCAAACTCAAAGGTTGTTCTTGTTTTGCTTGTTGCATTAAATGTTGTGGTGGTTCTTGATAAGCTTATTCATACATTGGCGGTTCTTGATATATGGGTTGTGGTTGATAGTAGGATTGGGTCAATTTTGATAATAAGTCTCTTGATTTCTGACCCAATTCTGATTTTGTGGGGGCTGATAATTAGTGTAATTTCCTTGAGGTTGATAATAACCGTTTGAATAACGGTTTCTTTGATGAGAGACGAAGGAAATTGAAGCTGAATTATTGATACACTTTTCCCACAAATGATTTCTTGATCCACAACCAGGACATGAAGGTAAAGTATGTACTAGATTTACCTGAGCTATTATTCGAGCTTGTTCTCGTACTTCCTTGAGTTGGTATTTGATTCTTCGAGCTTCGGAGATTTTGAGGTCTCTTCTTATTTTTCTGACACAATTGGCCAACTTTTCTCGGTCTCAAGAACTTTCTCCATAATATTTTCGGCTTCTACAAAATCTAGTAATACGAAACCTTTTATCTCCTAACAAATCTGCTCTTGGCTTGGACTCGTTATTGAGTCCTCCATAGAAAATGGTTAATGAATATTTCGGCGATGATATATGGAATGGACATGTCGCCTTTTTCTCATTAAAACGTAACCATGCTTCACCAACACTTTCTCCGTCCTCCTGCATAAACTATTCCAGCTCAAACATATCTTTTAATCGTCTACTAACCTGATAGATTCGGTCTAGAATTTTGGATTGAAGCTTGTCCCAATCTGGAATAACGTCAGGGTGTTGGGTATCGTACCAATCGCTTGCATCTCCAGTCAGAAAGAACTGGAACATGACGTAATACATATGCTCCTTTGTAACGCCTTTAATTATATAAGCGTCACAGATCTGCATGAATTTCTAAACATCTTGGACCCAGATCTTGTTTTGCAGCACCGCTAAATTGTCCATGATTCGAAAATTGCACTATCATGCCTGGATCTGGTCTAAACTTAGCGGCTTAGATTTTTGGAGTGTGGATTTTTCATGGTTGCACTCTGAATGAGATGAATGCACAAGGACTAACGATGTAGTCCCCGGTAGCGGCGCAAAAAACTTGGTGTCACCTAACGTGTGATAAAATAATAGATAAAATAAGTGCAAATAAACACCCTAGGCTGAGCACGGTTCTGCAAGTATACAAGACGTATGCAAATTTTACTGATGAATAAGATTTGTTCGTTAGAGACTACGAAAGTTAGGGAGAACTTATGCAATTTAGCAAGTGCAAATATGAAAGCTAGAATTAATAATACGCAAGAAATAGAAGACTAAAGAGATTTTTGTTTTGTTTTTTGAAATAGAAAATTAATCTAATAAGGTAAAGACAGAAAATTAAATAAGCAAAGAACAGATAGTATGAGAGTTTAGCTCGAGAAATTAGCAAGTAATCCTCACTAGTCTTGTTTATTCTAACATGTAAGGGTGAATCATTTAGTAGTGCAATAATCAGGATTCTAAATTCCTACCTACTGGTGGTCCTTTGTGTGTTATAAAATAAATGCAAGAGTAATCGAACCACAACCGCAAGTGTACGGTTGTCCCAAGTAGTAACAATGATTCTAGGATCGTTCGCAGGGACGGTTTGGTTAACTACAATGCTTATCGAATAATGAATGGTTGCACTTATGAAAGCAAGTAAAGATATAATGATTGATTGTTTGTTATTATTAATTCTAAGTAATGAAAGACTAAATGGAAAATGCAAGTAAATACTAAAACGCAAGTAAATGAGTGTGAAACACAGATATGAGAAGGTAGCACTTGAGAACGAAAGGGATCCTCCTAATCCTGTTTTATAACCTATGCTGTTTAAGGGTTAAATCGGTCAATTACAATGGTCGGGATTCTAAATTCCTTATACCCCCGTCAGGGTGGAATATAAGGCTATCCTAGAGTGTCACTAGTCCCGTCAGGGTAAATATGATCCACTTTTAGATGTTTAAGAATTTTACCTCGTTAGCCCTAAAATTAGCTAAGTTCGTCAGAATCAATAGCTTCTATTTTAGATTGAATAATTGGTTCTGTACCTAAACCCTCCGCCAGTATGATCCACACGCCACATATGTGGAATAGCCTAGATAGTAATACCTGTTCTTAGTTCATGACTCTAAAAACAGTAAATAATCTCAAATTATCAAAAAGAGTAAAAGACCCAATTTAATTTAATTTAACAGAAACCCAAAATCAGACATAGAAATTCAATAAGATTGGGATTCACCCATAAAACATTCTCAAGTACTATGATGCAATTAGCTCATACAAATTAAAAAGAAAACTAAATTAAAGAAAATGGAATTCATAATGTATTACAAAATTAAAAATAAGAAAGACCTAATTTTCGGAATAGGATTTGGCTGAGAATGGAGATATAGACTCTATCCAGCTCTACAGCTTCTTCTTTCTTCCTTCTGCTTCTTCTCTCTTGATGTTTAATCTTGTAAAAAGTGAATTGTCAAAAAAAATAGAAGTCAATTATAAGCTCCAATTCGGACTTGGACCTAGGCTTTTAATTAAATGAAATATTGAAGGCCCAAGTTCATTAACTTAGCCCAAAATCCTGTAACTGCTGCACCACCTCCACTAAAACGGCTCTAGCCGATTCGTTATAACTCCGATTGACCTGAAATCACTTTCTAAATTTCCTTAACTCGATAAGAAACATTTTCTCTTCAAAGGTTAGCGGCTAAATCATCTCTTAAGTGCCTCTAAATCAGCAATCGTTGGCCTATTTTCCAAATTTGCAGCTCTAAAATGAAATTCTCTCGGGATTTATCTTCAAGTCTTGACTCGATATCACGATCTTTGACTTTCTTCTCGGATTCCTCTCCTAGCTAATATTCAAAACCTACAAACTTTTCACTAAAATACACAAGATTACGCGCAAAAGTTTAATAAATCAAAAATACTAGAAATAAAATAGGAATTCCGGATTATTGCATTTTTAACTCTAAAGTCTATCAAAATATTCAAATAAACATAAAAAACGATGTCTCCCAAGGGTCGAAAATAAGAACAATTAGGGAGACATCAAGACCCCCAACTCATGCCTTTGTCGTCCCGACAAAGTAAAACAAAACAAAGGGGTAGAAGTAAACGTAAGAACTAGTAGAAACTAGCAAATACACCTAAAGCAAGCCTTCAGATAAATCTCATATAACAAACTCTAGAAACTAATATACACATACATCTAAAATGCAACATCTAACATAAATAAACTCAATCATAAAATTAAAGTCGCAATGCTTGAAGGTTACACTTGTACTCATCTCTGTATGATGGCTATAGGGTGGTCATCAATCCTAACTCGCTTTGAACGCTCCACCTAGTATATTCCCTATCAACAGAATCATAAATTCACTATGTACTTAAGAATCACGAGGTCTTTATGGTTTAATAATGGCTTAAGGACGGTGTGGATGTATATTTGGTAAATTTGAAGTGAGTTTTTGGCTCTCTCCTCACTTACCATCAACAATGTCCTCGAGCTTGAGTTAACGCTCAAAAATGTTCTCACTCACCCATTCACGCAACAATTTAGCGTCACATGTCTTACTAACAATTCCATGATTACCATAGACATTATAGCCATTAACATACACAACAATCTTACTAATTCAGCCCTTCTTGAGTTGTCCCTCCTCATCTCAATATAGGTTATAGCAAACTACAATCACAATTCAAGTAGTATTGTAAATAATTAATAGAAAAGGTACTATGACAAGTTTAATAAAGCTTAAATACCGTTAGAACTAAATACTTAAAGGCAATATATTCGTTCATTCAAATTAAATACTCATCCCAGCTGGCTTTTTTTCGTCCGAGAGTGCATTCCTTCTCAAAACTCAAAGCTCGTGAATATTCATCGACCTACGAATTTGATTTCGCATTTAAATTAATTAAAAATAAGTAAATAACATCTTCACTTGCAAGGCTTAATCAAAGCAGATATTAGGATTAATTGCACCATTGGCTCCTATATATTACAAAATAGCCAAAAACATCCCACTGTTCAAAAGGTAGCAAATATACCCCTTTACATTGCAAATCTGCTATAGGGTATAATTTCTACATCTTGGAATAATACAGATATTTCGCTACTTTCCAAAACACAAATATATTTGGTTATTTTGCATAAGGTAGGGACCAATGGTGCAATTTCTAAAGAAAAAACATGTAATGCACGTACATCTTGAAAATAATACGTGTAGTGTTGATGAATAAATATGATTTTGTGCGTGGCAAAAAAAAATTATTATAAACTTAATTAAATAGATAAACCCGAAGAACAATATAAAAATTTAATTAGAAACGAAAGTAAATTAACTTACAACTTTTGAGAAAATTGATTGTTTAGTTTGTTTTTAATTCAAAACCTCAAACGACTTGAGATTAGTGCCAAGGACGTTGGGTTTTCCGACACCAATCATGAAGACTTGATTGATAGTCTCCCTATTTCTCCAACAAAAGAATCTCGGCCTCAAATTTCATCAACCCAGAGCCAAACAAAGATTTAAATGTCACAAAATTACCCCAAAAGGTGTTTGTTTCATCCATGGCGGCCTCGGAAGTCACATTATACATCTTTTTTTTTTTTTATAAACCAACAATTTTATTTCACTAAACATTGTTTTACATTCAATAGAACTCATTACCGAGTCCCACAAATACAGCTAGATAAAATTGAAACTAGGCTAACTAACTACAATTACATTAGTTATAACTTTCAACTATTCTTACAAATATTCTGCAAAGTCCAAGCTTCTGCAATCTTCTCTCTATCATCTTTCCATTTGAAACTTCTTTTGTCTCTACTTTTAACCCCAAGACAGTAAGCTATTTCATGAGATATTTGCTCCTCATTCCTAATTCTTCCCTTGTGTATATGACAGTTTCTATTAGTCCAAATTAGATAAAGAAAAGATGTGAACCACCCTGAATAAATGGCCTCCAAAAATCTATCATTAGCCTTCAACATAATGAAGTCCATTAGCTCATCCTAACCTCTGAAACCAGGCATTTTAACACCACACTTCATAAAGCATTTTTCCAAGATCCTCCTTGTCCAAGAACATCCCACAAAAAGATGATCTTTATCCTCAACACAAGCATGACAGTATACACAATTTGAGTCCACCTGTAGGCCCCACTCCAGCATTCTTTCCTTTGTGGGCAATCTATTTAAACTTGCTAGCCATGTACAAAAGGAATTTCTTGGTATACTAATAGGATTCCATACTATTCTTGTCCACTCAAGAATTTGACCACAATCTATAATTTCATTCATGGTCTTTTTAAATGAAAATTTACCTTTAACATTAGCCTTCCAACTGATCTTATCACTAACCATAGTTAGTTTAGGGACAATCTCCGCAATGCCACTAAGAGGAGGAGGAAGATGCCACCTTCCATTATTATAGCAGCTCTGTACAGTCTTGTTTAAACCATATTTGCATGAGATGGAGTTAATGGAGAATTTTACTTGTGAAGATTTACAGGGTTTGTTGAGCCAAAATGCCCAAAACGTATGTTTAGTCCTTATCCAAGCACACACATACAATTTTCGATTATATATTTTTCTCACTTTTCTTTATTTTTTTTATTTTTTTTGGACGTCGAAGAAAATTCTACCCTACTGTACAATTAACCTATTCCTAGTCGAGAGAATTGCATCATCAAAGATTCCGATGTCACGGCGTCCTTCCTTTCCATGTAGCTGGCGTTTTTCGCTAGGGCGTCAGCTCGACCGTTGAGATGTCTTGGGATGTGCCTTAAAACCACTGGACTAACTTCTGTGGCCAGTCTGTTAATATGCCTAACCCATGGTTGTAGCCTCCAGCCTGTAGCCGACACTTGCTGAATACCTTGAACTAAGTCAAGGTTGTCTGAGAAGATAGTAACCCACTCATTGTTAACTTGCTTTGCTTGTTGTAACGCCAATACTACCGCCTGTGCCTCCCCTTCCGTGCTTCAGTTACACATGGTAACAACCGAGTGTTCCATCCTCTGACCGGTATCTTTAACAATCTGCACAACTCCAAGCCCAGTAGGTGTGTGTGGATGCTCAAACGATATATCGCAAGCATATGCTATCTTTGTGTGGAATGGAAGGTCAACTGGTGTCGGAATATCAACCTCCCTTGTAGAATATGGTAATGGATGACTCTTCGCCCAGTCCCTGCCGAAACTTTCCCCCATACCTTTATTCGTAGATCTGATGATGTCATCTGTATTTACTGCGTGATTACCATGTCTGCTCTTCATTTTCTACTTCCAAATATTCCAAGTGGTAAGTAGCACATATGATATGACAACCTCTTTCTGCCACCCTCCTTGTACAAATGTCTCTATTATTGCCAACACCCACTCTCCCGAGTCCTCGACCACCTGTCCAATGTTAATCTGCAGGGCCAACCCCGCCCAAACCATCTTTGCTACACCACATGTTAGTAATAAGTGCTCCACTATTTCCTACCCAAACTTACACTATTCCCACATCGCAGTGCCTCTTTACCAAAGTTCTTCCGATTGGTATAGCATTATTACACGCTTTTCAATTGAAAATTCTGACTTTCGTAGGTAAATTTAAATGCCATATAGTTCTCCATAGCTTACCGTCTCGTGGTGTAGTACTAGATTGTCCCGGGGCACCACCCATTTCTGCTTCCGTAATGATGTTGTAACCTATTTTTGTTGTATATCCTCCATTCGTCGTATATGGCCATATAAATCTATCTGATGTGTCTCTTGCGAATACCTTTTCCCGTAGAATAACATGTATAATTGGGGTTGGAAATAGATTATTTAGTATTTCAGTATCCCATTCCGAGGTCCCTTCCCTCCATAGATCCTTGACTTTCACGATTTCACATTGTGTCGGTTTTGTTAGAGTCCAATTCGTATCCAGCCATTTATCAGTCCATATGTTAATAGTTTCACCATTTCCTATTTGATATTTACCGTATCTTTTTAACATGTCCCTTCCTTCTATCAAACTTGCCCATGACCATGTTCGAGATTGTCTTAATTTAATATCGAGAAAATTGCTCTTAGGATAGTAGATACCTTTTAGTAGTCTGGTTGCTAACGTGTCCGGGTTATTTAGAATTCGCCATGCATGAGCTGCTAGCAGTGCTGTATTCATCCTCTTGAAGTCGCTGAATCCCATGCCTCCTATCAATTTACTTACCGCCAATTTCTCCCATGCCAACCAGTGTATTCGAGATTTTTCTCCAGAATTCCACAAAAAGTTCGAGATCGCAGATATTAGCTTATTGCAAAAAGTAATCGGAAACGAGAAAATTAACATTGCGTATATCGGTATAGCCTGTAGTATAACTTTGATGAGCACTTCTTTCCCTCTTTCTGATAACAATTGCGCCTTTCAGCCCTCCGTGTGTTTGAACAATTTCTCCGCTATCCACTGTAGTGACTGTACTTTTGAGCTTTTATGGCATAGCGGTATTCCCAAGTATTTGCCCAGATCATCTTTCTCTTGAATACTATCGTCCTGACTACTTGTTGTCTGATACTTTCCGGTGTGTCCCTACTGAAGCAGATCGATGACTTTGTGAAATTAATCCGTTGCTCTGATCCTGCACAATAGGTAGATATACACTCTCGAAATTGTTCAATCTCGAGGTCCTCTATTGTTAGAAAGAAAAGCGAATCATCTGCAAATAATAGATGTGTTATAGTCAGACAGTTTCTAGTTATTTGAATACCTTTTATCATTCATTGTTCCACTTTCTTGTCAATTAGACTAATTAAAGATTCAGTCTTTAGAGAAAAAAGAAAAGGGGATAGTGGGTCCCCTTGCCGGAGTCCTCTGCCTGGTTTAAATTTTCGAAGTCGTTCACCATTAAAGTTCAATTGAGAAACGTGACAGAGGACACGCAATTTGCGATCCAAGATATCCATTTCTGACAAAATCCCAACTTATTTAGTACCAAAAAAAGAAAATCCCAACGTACCTGGTCATATGCTTTAGCCATGTCTAGTTTTATTGCCGCCATAGGCTTTGGATTCTTCCTTTTTCGTTTCATATAAAAGGAGATCTCCTGCGCTATAAGAATATTATCATGTATCGCTTTATTCTTAATAAAAGCTGTCTGTATCGGGGATACTATGGTATTCATAAGATCTTGTAGTCTATTTGCCATTATCATTGCTATTATATTGTATCCAAAGTTAACACATGATATTGGCCGAAAATCCCCAATGCTTTCTAGTGTCTCTCCTTTTGGTATGAGAGTAACCAATGTTTCATTTAACTTATCGAGAGAGATATTATTCATTAAAAAATCTTGCACCATCAAAAAAATTTCATATTGTATTATATGCCAATATTCCTGAGAGAACTTACCGTTTAGTCCATCTGGACCAGGAGCTTTAGATGGTGACATGTCAAAGACTGCTTTCTTTACCTCATCTAATGTTGGAAGCTGAGGCAGCTTTTCATTCATTTCCTCTATTACCTTCTTTTGAATAGCACTTGTGGCCTCTTCCATTTCCTCTGTATTCCTTTCCGTGAACAAGTCCTCGTAATAGGTTTAAAAGCTATTTCTCACTTCCGATACCTCCTCTTACCATATTCCTCCATGACTCTTTATACGTTGTATTCTATTTATGTGTCGTCTTTTAATTGTTGCCAAATAAAAGAATTTTGTATTCTTATCTCCATACTTAATCCAATTCTGTCTGGCTCGATCATACCAATATTTCTTTTCAGCTATATATGTTTGTTTTACCTCTTCCTTCAGTCGGGCTTGCTTCTCAGTGGTATCTGTCATGTGATCTTGTTGTTCTAAACCCTGTAGTTTCTTCGTTAATTTATTTTATTCGCATTGTTCCTTAATTTCTTCTCGCTCCATCCATGTAATGCATTGATAGTATTGTCCCTTTTTCCGATAAACTTTGGAAGAGACTCCTCTGTCCCAGCCTCACCCCAAGCCGTGTTAATCACCTTTTCACACACTGGATGGTCAACCCATAACGTTTCAAATTTGAACCATCTCAAACCTGTCCTTTGTGTCCTATCTTGTTGTAAAATCAGTGGGCAATGGTCTGATCCAATTGCTGGTGGTATATACACCTGTGCATTAACAAACATGTGCAACCAATCACAAGAGGCAAATTCCCGATCAAGTTTGACCTTGACTGGCTTATCAAGTTGACGGCTAGACCATGTATAATAACATCCATAAGATTTTATTTCACCTAAATTATTAGCATATATAAATATATTAAATTCCTGAATACGTGTATTGTCCGAAGGAGTGTTACTCATTTTTTCACAGCTTTTTAAAATATCATTAAAATCCCCTATCATTACCCATGGTTTATTATTGTTATAATTCCATATCGTAAATTCGTCCCAAAGTTTAAACCTATGTTCTAGTCTATTCGGAGCATGTACACATAAAATATAGTAGGGAAAATACGGTTCATTAATATATAAAATTACATAATACTAACTAGACATAACAATATCGAGCTTAACATTCGCGTGCCAGAGAACCAAAATGCCCCCCGAATGATAAGCAGTGCATACTGGATCCCTAATAAAGTGATTTGCATAATTAAAATTACGTAGTACATCGGGAGCATCTACCGCGCGTCACATAGTTTTAAAAAAACACGCAATTCCTGGTTTAAACCTATTTATCACGGACTTCATACTAGACATTGTCAAGGGCGCCCGTATTCCTTGACCGTTCCAAACTAACTTACTCATTGAACGTCTTCGGACGTCTTGGGGACAGTCTGGATATCCCTTTTAAAATTTCGATTATCTCCTAGTGCCAACCAAATCCAGATTTTACACACTATATTATTGCCCAAATAAAAATAATTATTATGTATTTCTTTTTTATCATTATTAATAGTATAGTTATGATTAAAGATATGGTTGGTTAATATAGATAGTATATGAAGAATTTTCTCCTGCAATTTTAGAAATAAATTCCATGGGTTTACCTATGCAAACAGTAGTCATATTATTATCATTTTTTAAATGGCTAGGCCCACTATCTTCTTTCCCTTTGTGAGCCTAAACTCCCCAATAATACTTAAACCAGCCTTTACTCGCCCCAGCCCATAGAACAATTCGTTTCATCTTCTTCACATTAACAAATCCCCACCCCTGTTTCCCAATTGCAATCATAAAATGGTGTACCAGTAGACTATTATCCTTTCCATTAGTATCACACGTGAAGTCTATTTTAATGTAAACTTGGTAAGCATTATGTCTGTCCATTATAACATCTCTTACTTGCATCAATGTTTCCTTTATATGTTCTATTCTATGTTTCATTTGTTTCTTATTCCTTATTGACCACAGATCAGTAGCGGTAGTTTTCATACTAGTCAGAATCTTATATTGTATTTCATATTTAACATCAGTATTATACCTAGCATTATAATTAATATCACTTATAACTAAATACTTTTTCATCTTTCTCTGTTCCGTATAATAGTAATACCGACCATAAATACTATTATACTCCATATTATCAGTAATAGAATGATGAATTAGTAACCACTTGCCTGTGTTAGATTGATTATGGATTGATTTTTGTGTTTCTACGCTAGAAATAAGTAGTACGCTCCCATAAATTTCCCCTTTTGACTTCCATAGCTTTTGTTCGTGTCTCATACAGGATTTCTTGTGAGAATCAACCGCCTTCTTCCTATTATGTTTCTTAGCAGAAGATACCTAAAAATTCTTCATCTTCGCCATAGAACAAATTCCTCTGTATATGATTTGAGCTCTGCTTTTACTCTCACACTTATCAACAGTCTTTTTCATCTTTCTGTCACGGTTTACTGTACCGATCAACTCCATCAGATGAAGCAGTCCTGGTGCTAAAATTGCCGATTCAAATATTGGCTAAGATTAAACTTATGATAATTCGAATAGAAATCAAGATTTTATGTAGAAATTGATGATAATTGATCGAATTGCTGTAAAAAATTTAAATGGTGGAAGTGGATAAGATAAGAACAAGATAGAGAGAGAGTTGAGAAGAGAGTCGAGAGGTTTTCTTTCCATAACGATTTTATTGACTTGATAAAATAAGGATTTCTCTCTCTTTTCTTGTGTTTATCCTTTTATTCTTTATCCTTTAATTGGAATTAGGGGTGAACGAGAATTAGAGGCAAACAGGGTTTGTTTCGTTTCGGTCTTTAGCTAAAACCAGAACAAAACCGAAAATTTAGATTTTCTTTTTTATAATTTAATAACTGAACTAGATGGTTCATATTTGGTTCTACATTCAATTTTAAGTTTCGAATTAATTCGGTTTGGTTCGGTTTGAATTTTGATGGTTGGTCAATAATATACCAACCTGTTTTTTCAGAATATATTGTTCAATAAAGACTAATATTCTAATACATACTTCCTCAATTCCTTAACAATTGACACTTTAGCGAAAATAATTTGTTCCATAATATGTGTCATATTTTAAGTTTCAATATAAAATAAATTACCTCTTACCTCTTTTACCCCTTTCTTAAAATCTCTCAATACCTAATCATTTAATTTTTTCTCTCTTAAAAAATAGGGATATTTTTAGTCATATTAAACTACATTTCCTTTATTTATTAGATTTCTTAATATGCGTGAAAAACTCTAAACAGTCAATTATTAATGAATGGAGGGAGTATATGCTAATATTACATGTCCACAGTGGACTGTTAATATATTATTTGAATAAAAACCTATAATCTAATAACAATTATCTTAATTTACAATACTATATAAATTTATAAAATCAAAATTATTTCTTCCTAATTCATACATTGTCAAATAATGGATACTTATAATGTTAAATGATATAATTTCTTTTTCCACAAATAACAACGCCGAATAGCAAAACTAAAATTTCACGTAGATGATATAATTTTACAAAAAAAATTCCCACATAATTCTTATAAAAATGTTTCCACATTTCTTATATTTTTCTTTGTCGGTTCTGATTTTGTTCGGTATTTGCGTAGTAAATAAAACCGAATCGAAATTCAGATTTTAAGAAATTGAAAACTGAACCATTCAGTTTTTTGATTTTTGGTTTTTTTGGTTCATTTTTCCCAATTTTTTGGTTTGGCTTTGTTGTTCTAGTTCTCATTTTCTTATCCCTAATTAGAATTGTACAAAAGGGTCATTAAATCAAATAATCTCTTTAAAAAATTGGAGTAATTATCCAAAATACAATTATTAAAAAATTATTAGAGTCAATATAACTCTGAATATAAAATATTTTTCTATATATTAAAAATATAATATAAAAAAATTAATTAGAAAATATTTGGAGTTAAATTTTAAAATAAATTCAATGTTATTTGGTATTAAATAAACAATATATCTATATAACATTATTCAATAGTTCATTAAATGTCTGACAAAATACCAATATATATCACCATATTAATATGAAGTTTATGTTAAAAACAAGATAAAATTATGACAAAAAGTATTAAAAAATTTCATTTTTATTTTCATGAATAATAGTATAAGTGTATTTGATATAAGACAATTCAAGACATAAAATCAATGTAAAAATAAATAGAATGTTACAAAAAATAAAAAATAAAGGATTATGCATTAAATAATATAAATATATATATATACATATAACACTTCCCAGACATTATTTGAAATACGTGTTCGGTGTTATTTCGTTAAAAACCTTGTTAGTAAAACCTAATAGGATAAAACCTAGTCAAGGAAAAAAGAGTTCAACACGTATTATCCCCCCTTATGTATATAAGTCATAATGGAGAGCTTTCTCATTAAATCCTTGTCAAGAAAACTCCATTGTAAAAATAATTGGACGAAGAAAAAATTACAATATATTGCTTATATTTTCTATGATATTGGCAATATATCTCTGAGTATACACATCCCAAATATTGTTAATAAACTTCTTGAATGTTTTGGTTGGTATACTTTTGTGAACAAATTTGCAAAAGTTGTTACGTGGTTGTATACGATGATTTTGGATATCACCATTCTTCTATAACTCACGTTTATAGATATTTTTAGGACACACTTTTTGTTCAGTTGCCTTTGATATAGCCATTTTGATATTGTGTAATACAATCAACATTATCCCCATACAAAATAGTTGGTATATTTATATTGAAGATAAACCACACTTTTCTCAAATAGGTTGAACAAATGATTTTAACCACATACCTTCAATCTTTGAAGAACTATTATATTACATATAATTTATAATTGATAGACAAATGTTTTATCAGACAAATGTTCAATGAATATTGAACTATTTTACTCCTTACTTTTCTATTATATAATTCTCTTAGATTTACATAATTGCATTTTAAACCTAAACACCCCAAACACATATTCTTCATTATCGTTTGACTCAACTAATATCCTAAACGTAATTTGAGAACACAATCTTAACTTCATAGTCCATGTGGAAAACGACATAAATACTTATTCCTTTTTTACTTGGGAGGAATCGTACACTTGCGAGGAGTATTCATCGAGTTCAGTTTTCACATCACGCCTCGAGGGATACCAAGTTTTTGGCGCCATGTCGGAAAGTATTTTGTTAATATGTGTTTTTAGTTATAGTTGGAATATTAGTTGTTGGATTTTATTTTTGCATTATTGGCTTTGATCTCACAGATTTTAGGTATAACACGCTCTTTAATCCCGAGAAATTGCTTCGACAACAAAAAAAATTAGATCGAAAAAGAAGAGAGCAAGAAGAGATGGAAATGACTGCTAACGCAAACACCAACTTGGATGCTAATGGAAATTGTATAAATCTCAATTCCAAGGGTGAAAATAAAAATCCATCAAACAACCAAGTACCCCCTGGGATTTCAACCACCTCCTAATGTTAACTTACAACAAGGAGTTGAAGATGGAAATAATAACAACAAAGTTCTACTTCATTGTAATCATGTTGGTTCTCAAGTCCAAGGAGGACATACGCTATGGTGTATGCATACATCGTTAGATGGTTTTCAGTTTTGGTTACAACCATTTGCGATCCATCCACCTTAAATTCAAGGCGGAGTTTCAAATTGGACGTAGGATTTGCTAGTCATTGTTGCCGTGGTGTTTTAGGTAGTGGAAATAGAGAGAATATAGAGAGGAGAAAGTGGTGAGTATTTACGTGTGTTAGGATAGAGAATTAATAAATAATTTCTGATAAGAAAGCATATATATAGGAAAAATAAAATAAAAGGGGGTAAAAATGTAATTGATTTTTTGGATTTTAGTGTAAGATTTCATTTGAGATCTTTAGTAAAAAGAGAAGAAAAGTAGGGTTAGAAATGGAAAGAGGGGTGTCTTCAAGACCCCGTAGGTAATAATATTTTATTTATACACATAAAAGAAAATAAAAATACGCAAACGAAGTGTTTAGAATTGCAATTAGTGGACGATGCTTGCAATTCTAAACAATTTTTTTCCCGTATTTATTTATTTTATTAAAGAACTTTTAACTCATATGATAGTTAAGTGGAAGTTTATGGGTATATATATAACAAATAAAACTCGTAACTCACACTTGTTTTTTTTTTGGGGTTAGGTAAACGGTTGTATTAATAAAACATAATTGTACATTATACAAGAGAGTTACCTACGTAAGCCAAAAGGCTAAAGATAGCAACTAAGAAGCAACTACCTCATACTAATACTAATACAAGCTAATCTCCCACTAATATCCATAAACAAATGATGAGGGAACAAGAAAAGTAGAATGGAAAAAATGCACCACTTAATTTCCATCGTAACCGTTTCTCTAGATAAAGATTCACCTCTCATAGTTAGGTGATTTCTCGCTTACCAAATACAATACACGGTAGCTCCAAATCCAATCCTTCATGCTTTTCTACTCCAATTTTCTCTACCTTTAAGCTTTTTAAGCCATTTCAAAGCACTTAGGAGTGTGTTCATTTCCTTATCCAATCCTAACCAAAACTTTATCTCAACCCAAATAGCCCTCGAATAAGCTAAATCGAAAAAGAGGTGGTTGTTTGATTCAAAATCTTCCCAACATAAATTACAAAGAGGATCCAACTCCAAATAAGTAATGTGATCCTTAGTATTAAGCCTCTCCCTCAAAACCGTCCACACAATAATTGTATGTTTAATAAATACACATAAGTCCCAAATAATCTGAGGTAACTTACACTTGTTATCTCAGATTTTGTATAATAAAATATCTTGGAACGAATATTTTACCAACCGAAGAAGAATTAGAACACAAGGGTGGTGACAAATATATATTTGTTCTAATGGGGCTACTGCTTTTATTATAGTTTTTGTTACATAATACATGATTTGTTATAGAAACTTTGTCAGACTTAATCACAGTTGGGACAATTGAAGAATATTCCAATAACAATATATTCCAACCGGAGAATGTCCGATATTCCTTTATGAGTTTGAAGAAAGCCAAACTAGAAAACAATTGCCATGTTTTCAGCAAAGACTTCCACAAGAAATGCATCACTCAGTGACTACTTACAAGTATGACCTATCCTTGGTGCAGGCGCAAACTCTTTTGATCAAAGGAAATCAATAATTATACACTTTATTAATAAGATAAGATATTAGATGGAAAATTGGGAATGGATACACTATAAATGTACATTCTGATAAATGGATCAATAATTATGAAGATATTATTAAACCAAAAAGAGATGATATAAAAAAGTTAATGATCTTATTATCAATAATGAGAGAATGTGGAACATTGACTTAGTAAAAAGTGTGTATAATGAAGAAGTGGCTTCATCTATTCTTAATACCTTCTTACCTCTATCAGGAGGTAGAGACATTACTTATTGGATACATGATAAGGATGGGTTATTCTCAGTTAAGAAATATTATCAAATCTTAAAGCATAAAAAAGAAAAAATTGAGAATAATAATAGTAAGAATAAAGCTACTTCTTCCTATATTGTAAACTCTACAGTTTGGTTTGGAATCAAAGTGGCTCCTAAGATTAAAATTTTTATATGAAAATGATTAGGAATCTTCTTCCTACCAATGATAATGTGTATAAAAAGGAAAGTTATTAAAAGTCTTATGTTTGACATATGTAATAATGAAATTGAAAATAAAGAACATATGCTACTAAATTGCGAATGGACAAGAGCTATTTGGTTTGCTCCCCCCTTTAATTTGTTAACTTGCAACTAATCCACTTCTGAAGTGGATTTGTGAATGGCAAGCTTAGCAAATAAAGGGAATGAGACAAAAATTAGTAACAAACTAATGATGGAACAAGTATGTACAATTCTTTGGCATATTTAGAAGGAAAGATTCACTTTTAAGTATAAAGCCAGCAGCATTTCCTATGAGAGTATTCCAAAATGCGAGAAAGGAATGTGAAGAATACCAAAATATTAATTATCCTAATGATGTAAGAAATTCACTGAAGGATATTATCAATAAGAAAACTACTAACAATACCAATATGATGAATATGGAATTAGATAACACAGCTTCTGAGGAGGATAATAACAACCTTAACGAGAGGGTAAGAAGTGATAATATTAATAAGAATAGTATAAAATGGATCCTTCCAACTAGTAACTTTATTAAAATAAATTGCGACGTAGCAGTTGAAATTAATAAGTGTGCTATTTCTTGTGTTTCTAGGGACTCTACAGGTAGGATTATTGATTGCAAAGCGTGGGATATTGCAGCTGAAATTCCAAAGGAAGCAGAAGCTTTGGGGATTCTAAAAGCTTGTCTTATAGCTCGAGATATTACTGCACAACATGTAATCATCGAGAGTGATTGTCTCCAAGTTATGCTTCCCTTAGAAAGTAGGTTGCCAATTAATTCACCATTATTTGTAATATTATTAAGAATATTTATTTAGTTTATGAAAACTGCAATCCTATTTTTCGATGGATAAATCGTAGTAGGAATAAGTTAGCCGACGGGGTATCCAAGCATAAGTATAGTGACAACATGTTAGGCTCGTGTTTAGACACGTAGCCGAGTAGGTTAGCTAAGATAATTAAGGATGAAACAGTTCCCTCGAAAATAAGTTGATTTTGTAATAACATTTATTTTGAATGGAGTAATATTTGAAAAAAAAAAGATAATTTTATGTACGGTCAAAAAAAGAATGCATCACTGTATAGTGACTATGGACTTAAATCAACATTATTGACCTCTCCCATCATTGATCACAACATTTTATCAAGTAACTCAATATACCATTTATACCCTCACTTAAACAAAATCAAAATACTTTGATTTTATTTTTCCTCAATCCACTATACCCTCACCGGTCAAAAATAAGACGACACCACCAGCCGCTCGTCAGTGAAGCTCATAACCAGCGTGACACCATTCTAAAACTGTGTTGTTTGTTGTAATAAAATTTTATAAATTTTCAGATATGTTGGATTTTAGGCGAAAAATATAACATCTGACGGGTAAGATTGATTTATTCACTCATCTTAGTGGTAGACCAAGTATGCTCCACACACTAATTGGAACCTGTGTCTTGCTAGAGCGTGGATTGTTCCATTCCGAAGCTACAAATACCAAGTATAAAAAAAGACAGAACTCGTACAAGTGAAATTCGGGAAATCTATGAGTAAAATTGGATGAATTGATAGCTTAGCTGATGATGGATTTCTGTTTTTGGCGCAAATTTACAGTGCGCGGTGAATACGCGAAAACTCGGGTTGACCAGCCTGAGTATCTCGTTATCTTGAAAACTAGCATAGAAAATTGTAATACAAGTACGGAGCAAGTATGTAGGAGTTTCGCTGGTTGGAAAAACTTTAGCAGTGACGGGATTCATATAAAAGCGTGGTTCAGAAGATTGTAGAGTTACCGAATGCGTGTGTGAGGAAGCTTCTAAGAGACATAAAGTGAATTTTGTTTGTACAGATAGATTATGAATTTCTGTTCTAATTATATAAACTTATAATGCCATCACTTCATTGAGTTTATGACCGAAAATGAAGTTCTATGTTTGATGATAATTTTTTTGGATATTGTTCTTGTAGTGTGTGTATTGGATGGTTATAGTGCTAATTCTTGATTGAAAAAATTTGTAATTTTTGTTTTTTTGTAAATTCAGATAGTCTTCAAACACGAATGAGTTCAATATTGCTTTTTAAGAGGAGAAAATCTCGAAACGAAATTGAAATGTATCTAATATTTGGCTATTTTGCATCATACAGGGACCAATTGGCAAGGTTTTTTTTCAAGTTGATTGCACTTTAGGTCCTTATAGTATGCAAGAATTACACTATATGCTTAGATTATACAATAAATGTGCTAAAGGTCCTGATATTATTTTATTACGACCTAGAAATTGGATCTTCTAATTCAAGAATTATATCAGAATGATCCTTAATCCCTTGAGTTCTTGCTCCTACATCACCATAGACCATATCATCTTGCATTAACCTCTGCCAAAATATAAAATTCTCCATTTCCCTCTTTAGTAGGACTTTTTGATTCATCTGAAGAGAATATTATCCCAATCTCAGAATCAATCATCAAAAACTCCATTGAGCTGCTTTCACTAACAACCTTCCATTTCTTTGACATTTTTTCAACCTTTTAATAGGTGATCGGAATGGAGCTGAGCTTGGAGAGAATGGAGAACACAAGATAATCTGCTAAATTTTCAAACAAATCATTAGTATTTACAATCTAACACATATTCCTTCCTACTTTCTACACTAATTACATACTATCTTGCTTCAGATTCATTTATTGAGAGCAAAAATATAATCCAAGTAAATACTTTCAACTTTATCCCCACACTAAATGAATAATTTTTTCCCTACGTAGTATTATCATCAATATTTAAATTTTAATTCTTCAAATGATATTGGCATACAAAAGTAAAAAAAAAATATTTATTTTAAAAGATGATGGATGAATTTGTTAAAGTTACAGTGATTCAAAAAGTGATTCATAATGACAGGATTATAAATGTACAAAATTTACTACACAACAAATTTAGCTGAAAACACGAAAAGAAAGTATTTAGTTTGGAGATAAGACTATTAATTGTGTGAGACAACTAGACTTGAAACCAGGCCAAAAAGATCGACTGGTTTAGAACATAATCTAGTAAATTTTAGTAACACTAGTTATTTAAAGAAGATACTTTAACTGGGACAAACTTATGGATCTTTAACTACTACTACCCTAATATAATTCATCATTATATATCTAAGCTTAACAAAGAAAAAAAAGGAAACTAACCGAAAAAGAAAGATAGAACTATTTAATAGGCATCTAGAAGCATCGCCCGAATACTCTATTTTTCAATATTTTTATTTTAATATTTTCTTAACATAACTTTTTAAATCCAACTAAATTAAAGTATTTTTTGAACATAATTATCATTGATAACCCAATCTATTCAATTTAAGTTAGATTAAAATTAAAGTAACATAAATATAAAAATTTTGAGATAACAAATTACAACATACATATATAATATGGACAATTAAAATATGATGCAAACTTTTGGTATAAATTATAAAATAAAACTAATTGCACAAAAACAAATAAAAAGTAAACAATAATTAAAAACATATAAAATTTACCTGTCCATTTAATTGAAATGACATGGCCATCGATCATGATTCACTAGAAAATCTAAACTAGATCGGTATTATATAAATCGGAGTTATAGAGATCGGTTTGATGTTATGGACGAATCACAATTAGAGATCGGTGTTATTAACGAATCACAACTATAGATAGGTTTTATGGACAAAGCAACTAGATATCGGTGTTATAATTAGAGATTGGTGTTATACACGAATCACAAATACAGATCGGCTTTTGTGGACGACACGCATGTGTTTGGTGTTATAGACGAATCACAATTACAGATCGGCGTTATGGACGACATGCATGTGAGGATAATATATATATAATAAATAAGATAGAAGAGGCACTATGCCAAAAAATAGATAGGATGAAAAAGGATCGGAAGATTTAGATTTACGGTTCCAAGGAGGGGAGGTAACGCTGCGGTTTGAAGGTGAAGTACGGCGAGGGCGGCGAGGGAGTCTGTTTCGAAACAGTAAAAGAGACAACTAGAATAAGATGGTCAAGTGCAATTAAAAGAGGAGTATAAGAAAATGATTCATGACTCATTATACTGAGGGTAATGTGTATATATAACTAGGCGAGGAGTTTCCAGAAAAAACTACTTTTGAAATAAAACGATATCGTTTTTAGTAAAATAGGTTTTCCTTATTTTTTACTTTTGAAATAATAATTTTTTTTTTAATACATGAGAGAGCCACTTTGGATTCGGAGTAAATGACTCCAATGAGATTCGATCCCAGGACGGTCTCTACGGAGTAAACTAACCACTAGGCCAACTATCGATCTCTTTGAAATAATAATTGAGCTATATTATTGTGATATTGGATAATTGGACTAATATTTTTTTTAAATATTATAAAATATAATTTTGATATTATATATTATCGATTCACTACGATTCACTAATATGACTATTTATATTTTTATAACAATATACACAAGATAAATGTTAGATTAAAAAAAAAATTCTTTGCTATTTTTATAAGATCAAAGAATTTGAACAAATGCATTTTTAATTAAAAAACCTAATCAGGTGAAAAATATTGGAGTAGATCCATTCAATAACAAACTTAAAAAATTTATTTTATGAAGAGATGATTTCTTAAACACTAGGATACAAGCTTAAAGCAAATCGTGAATGAAAAAAAAAATTATTGACGTTTTTTTTTCGTGTTAAAATATGTGAGTAATTAAAATAGACATATTTGAATATCAAATAGGATTATCCAAAACTTAGAATTTTTTCTATTCCGATGAAATAAATTCTTAAACACTTAGATAGAAGCGCAAATCGTAAATGGGCAAAAAAGTCATTAAGGCTTTCATTCTTTTTCGTGTTAGAATATCCGAGTAACTAAGATGGAATATCTCTGATAACATCAAATGAGATGAGGATAAAGTCAATTGCATTATCAAGCAAATCATAAATAAAAAAATTCCTGCTTAGTCAAGTGAGACCCAAAATTACCAGTTTCAAATTAAGGTCTTGCCCATGCATCGTTCATATTTGATAACGAACCAACAAGATTGTGGCGAATTCGTAAGGATCAATAAGATAATATCACAACTTTGAAAATATGGTCTTTGTGATCCAAAAAGCATTAAAAGGTGATGTGCTCAAGATTCTTGAAGGTTGTATGTCTACTCGCAATGCGAATCTTGATACACTTATTATTGTATTTAACAACCTTGAAACTATTTTAGGAAAAAACTATCCGCCAGAAACTAGATGGAACGTTCGAATTCTCCTGACAAAAAATCTCCATCTTTGCAGTAAAAGGTGGTCCCTTTGTCTTATTTCGTGCTCGAAAAGTAAAATTATCAACTTCTTATCTAAGTATATTAGTCATGTGATTGTATATATGAGAACACGTTCCTTGTAATATTTTTTAAATTGATTTTGTAAATCATTCAATTTAATATTTAATATTAAAGAATCTGACTGACAAAAAAATCATACAATAATATATATTTATTAAATTTTTATTATTATGTAAGGGATTGTTGAATTTTGACACTCAAATGTTTAATATGTTAGGGATTTCGTTGTGATCTTGAAATTTATTTCTCGGTAAAAACTTTCATAATTGTATTGATATTTATGTATACCTTTTATAATGAAGTACGAAATAGTTAATTATGCAAAGAATTGAAATCAAATATGTAACAAGATAATAATTGATAAATAGTTTAATACCTTGGTTCCATAATGAATTAGTTACATTATTGAAGTGGGGCCTACAATCAGTTGTGATATGTTCTGATACGCGCTTGAGGAGGGGCGATTTCCTAAGGACGTACTGGGTACTCTAATCCATCTTATCCCTAAAACGGATGATCCTGAGTATATTATAAAATTTAGGTCAATTAGTTTAATTAATGTGTGTTATAAGATTTGTACGAAGTATTGGTAAATCATATGCGACCTCTACTCGCAGATTATATTGGTCCTTACCAGAGCATCTTTTTACCAAACAGATCTATCATAGAAAATGTGGTTTTGGTTAGAGCATGACCAATGAGGTCTCTACTTTAGATCTTTATATCTAAATTTAAAGACTCAATTTAAAGACTCGTTGTTAAATTTAGGTCTCTAAATTGATGTCAACATCAACGGTAATTTAAACTTTAAGTTCTTATATGATAATTACATATATTATTTTTATGTATATTAATAAATTAATTTAATATTAATAAATTTTTACTTGAATGATAATATATTCTTTTATTAATATTTTGATATAAAAATTAAATTTAAATAATAAAAAAATATTTGAAAATGAATTGAATAATTAATATATATATATATATTTGATTTTTTAATTTTAAGTTTTTATATGATAATATCATATATAATTTTAATTTATATTAATGAATTAATTTAATATTATTCCTTTATTAATATTTTAATATAAAAATTAATTTTAAATAATAATTTTTTTCATATTTAAAATGAATTGATTAATTAAAATTTATATATTTGATTTTTTAGTATATATAAATATATGAAGTAATATTGTAATTTTTTAAAAATGATATTAGGCAACTTTTAATTTTTATAATAAAAAGTTAAATATGTATATATGTAGTCAAATTTGACAAAATTTATAGAGATTGAGTCTTTATCTCTATATTTAACAAGTCTTTACAAATGCCATTGGTCTTGCTTTTTGAACTAATTTTGCTTTTGGGTCTTCAAATATAACATTTGAAGACCCCATTGGTCATGCTCTTAGTGAACTGGATCATGTTCTTAGGCATTATTCAGGGAATAAGAGTTTCATGGCAGTCAAGGTGGATCTTGCCAAAGCTTATGATAAATTATGGTGGGATTTTATTCGAGATTCGTTGGAGTCGCTAGGGGTTCCTGAGATGTGGGTGTCTCTTTTCATAGAGGGCATGGTTGATAAGGAGCTGAGTATCCTCTGGAAAGGTTGTACTTTACTTTCGTTCAAACCTAAGAGAGGAATTAGGTAGGACGACCCAATATCACCGTACTTGTTTCTTATCAGCATGGAGAGACTTATTTGCTAATTTAGAAACGCGTGGAGAACAGAGAATGGCAACCCGTCCATCTTATCCCAAGGGGGGACCATATATCACATATTTTCTTTACTGGTGATCTTATCTTATTTTCGGAAGTGTCCCCTCACAATTTTGATGTTTTGCAGGACACTTTGAATATATATTGTAAGGATGCGGGCCAAACAATTAGCAAAGATAAATCTATGATGTATTTCTCGAGAAACATGGATGAAGAGATGGCGATTAACATCACATCCAGGAGCGCGTATAGACGTGGCGAATGTTTAGGGAAATATATTGGTGTACCTATACTTTTGGGTAGAAGGCCGATTGGATTTTATGGCAAATTTATCAATGGGATACGTGGAAAACTTGCAAAATGGAAGGGGAATGTGTTGTCGCTTGCTGGGCGTATAACGTTGGCACAATTTGTCCTTAGTACCGCACCAATGTACATCATATAAGTGAAAAAATTACCGAGATACGTTTGTCTAGAGATTGTCAGATTGATAAAATTAAGAGAGAGTTCATCTGGTGTATTAACATTTGTAAATTGAAGAGAGTTGGGGGACTTGGCGTCCATTTAGCTGAGGATATGAACATAGAGTTATTGGGTAATTTAAGCTGGAAGGCGATTCATGACGACACGACCCTTTTGTCTATCGTGATGAGACAAAAATATTTCAAGACAAAGTCATTTCTTGTATTCTTCCAAACCTGATGAATCAAGAATTTGTAGAGCCATTGTGGAAAGGTATTGCCGTTGTGTGACAGGGATCCTGATTGCTCTTGAATAATGGTAAGTATGTGTGCTTTTGGTTAGATTTGTGGGTAGGGAATCACCCTTTAATTTTTCACGCGATTGGTGCAGTTGAAGGAGTAAAGAGACTTAGGAAATTTTATATTTTATCAGATGGATCATGGGATTGGGATAAATTTCAACATCTTCTTCCAACCTCTATTCTTTTAGAATTGAGGAATTAGATTAACGAGGGGAGATGAAGGTTGGGATAAGCTCTCTTAGTTATATGAGGACTATGGACTATATACGGTTCAATCGGCTTTGTGGGATTATGAAGATTGTAGAGAAATAGTGGGTATTAATCGGGATAAATTTTGGGAGGTGAATTGTCCGCAACTTATTAGAGTATTAATGTGGAGGGCAATTTATGAGCGGCTATAAACATATGGTATTTTGCGGAGGAGGGGCATGTCGATCTCCGAATTTTGTACGTGTTGTGGGGAGGTGGAAGAGAGTTCCTTACATTTATTTAGGGATTGTGCGAAGACTAAGACTATTTGGGGAATGTAAAATCTAAAGCCTCTAAAAATAAAAATATTGACTACCTAAATTCTTTAAATGAAGTGGACGGGGACTTGATCAATTGTACTGTTAATAGGTACATTAATATATTGCAGGTACATGGGAACTTGAATGGTAAGCTTCTGGTCACATTTCCTCAAAATCAGGTGCACCATCAAAGTGATCCTTCACAACGCAACTTACAACATATTTTGGCGGAAAATTTGGCTTGCTACAGTAGCCACGCAAGGAACAATTCCCAGTCAAATATTGCGTCTAGACTATTTAATTTATTTCCAGTGAATGTTGTTGCCGCGTCGGACTCAATAGCTTACCGATGGTAGAATAAGAACGTGTCCATCAAAAATCTATACGCATGGATCTTATGGAGTGTCTTTTTTTGGGGCGATGATTGAGAAAATTTGGAAGGAGCGCAACAATGTGGTCTTCAATGGTACCACATTTCTGACAGCTAGAACGATGGTTAGTAAAGTTCAGCTTGTGGCGAATAATTATACTAGAGTGTGGAGTCAGGTCCCAGATAAACCAACGCTTAATCATCGATCTTTAAATCTGATTGGTTGGACTAACCATATCTGAGGGTTCAAGTTAAACAACGATGGTAGCTGTCATAAGTGGCGACATATCGGTGGTGGATCAAGCGTAGTCCGCAACGAAGAAGGCAATTGGATTTGTGGTATTTCTATGAAAATTAATCACGATATTCAGGTTATTACTTAATTAATTTCTTTACGTGAGCGGCTAATTATAGTGGAGGGTTAAGGTATGAATGATGTGGAGACAAAAGTGGGTTCCTGGGAGACAATAGAAGTACTTCAAAAGGTTGATAAAGAAAGAGGCCTAGCGACGTTTTGCGTTAATCGGATTCGGGAGAGCCTGTCAAGAAATGGATCTTTTAGTGTGCAAGAGATTTTCAAGGAAGGAAATTCTTACCCCGATTGGTTAGCGAAAAAAGACATAACACCGATTGAGCCTTTTTGTCGTCGTAAAGATCCACTTGATGGAATATGGAGTATCCTCACAAAAACCCGAATGGGCTGGAAAACTCCAAGTTTGATTTATAGCCCGGAATTAATTAGTGATGTTTTAGCTTAATTTTTATAATTTTATGATCCATTGGATTTCTCTTGTAACAAAAAAACATTATTGTCATTAATAATGCTAGTTAAATATATTTTTTTTGTTAAGATTAAATAATGATAATTTACAATACAATTTACGATGATATTTGTTGCTTTCTTAATATGAATAACTCATATAATTTCAATAAGGATAACACATGAGTTATACACCTATGTTTATAAGTTTGGTTGTTGATAGAGAAAAAAACATTATTCATATATTAGTCTTTAATTAGGATAGCTTTTTCAGATTTTTGAAAACCTACTTAAACTAGTACACTACTAGATCCCGTATCTTTAGAGACTATAAGTTTTCCGTCTCTAAAGATCACCCATTGGCGATGCATCACGCGTCTCGTCGGCGCTAACATGTATTTTTTTCATAAAGATAGAGACCAACATTTTTAAAAACACATATCTATAGAGACTAAATTATTTCTTCACAAAAGACATCTTTCAAGAAGGAGTATTGTACTGCTTTGGTTTTTTAGAAAAAACTTTGTTTCGTCTCTAATGCTATAATTTCTGACAAATTAAATTGTCATTATCAACAACAAATTTTATCTCTAAAGATACGTGAATATTTGAGACAATATGTGTTATCATTAGAGACAAAAAATATCATCTTTAATGGAAAATGCATTAGTTGAAAAAACTTTTTTATATTTTTTAAAAAAAAAAATCATTTAAAACTATAGAAATTTTAACTATAAAATTGCATCTTGATCAGATCAGCAGCACAATCATTGTGAAGTTGCCTTCTTCTCCATCACCTTAGCTCCCCAATTTGAAAGCTTCGACGCCAAAGATGTCATCGAAGACCTCTCCCATCTCCCTCTCCACTCCCCTCCTCCTACCATCCTCTCCCCTTCTGACCCACCTCCATATCCACCTCAAGTGGAACATATATTATAATACTGGGACGAAGATGAATTCAAAGGCGTTCTTCTCCACATTCACCCATACCCCAGAAAGTAATTACACCCCTACTACTCCAGAACCCAATTCAAATCAAATCCAACCTGACACCCTCGTGATCAAAACCCCTCAGAGCACCTATGTGAAAATTAGGTGCGTTTCTTTTTTGATTATGTCCGTGGTCAATTACTTTTTGGGTAAGAGAAAGAATGGGAGTATAGCATTGCCTTGGGCAATGAGGTTTACTGGGAATAACTCGATTTTTTATAAGAATTTTAGTCTTATGGGAAGTTTTGCTAAGGTTTGGGAGGTACAATAGAGTTAAAAAACAGGCACTCCTAGTATATAGTTTTGTCGTTAGACACAAAGATGAGGTCAAATTTGAGGTCTTTATGAACATGATGCTATGGATCATGTGGTTTTTGCTTTGACGAAGAATAAATAAGCATAGGTGATGCATAAGGAGGATAGAGATCTAGTGAAGTTCACAGGGTTGTTGGGCCCGCCTAGTGGGTAGAAGTGGGTGGCTGATAGGTTAACCTTGGTGGCTGAGTCTAAGGAGGTAGCGGGTGATTTGATGACTGAGGCTTTGCTGAATCAGGTAACAATCTTGCTGTGATTTGAACATTTATGTGGATGCTTTTAAATTCTTATTCTTATGCTTGCTCCTATTTTGGTTTGCTTAATAGTTATATATCTTGTTTTAGTTCTTGTTCAGATGTAGAATTGTGTTTTTCACCTCTGGTTTTGTATTAAAATATTCTACCAGAAACACTGGTTTTGTTGTGGTTGGGTTTGTAATTGTGTTGATATAAGACTTGGATACGGAAAGATGAAAGATTATAGACTTTGGCATCTAATTGTAAAATATTGCACATTCTTAACTTTTGATTAATAACATACAATTTATATGTACAACGATGCATTAATAAAATTATTATTAATAATGTATAAGAGCTTACGTAATTATAAAACAAACCATCGCAGAACCATTACAAAAATATAAATTAATATAATTAATTTCCTTTAATTAAAAGAGTTCGTGTTCCTGCACCAAGAACATGTCACACTTTGAAGTAGCCACTGAGTGATACATTTCTTGTGGAATTGGTGGCTGCTGCAACAGGTGATTTGTTTTCTTCGAACTCATATATGCATATTGCACACTCTTCGGTTAGAGAATATTCTATTGTTGGAATATTCTTCGACAACTACTCAAATATCTCATCTGAGAATGCAACTTTAACAAATGATAATATATTATTAGCAAACTATGATAAAAGCAGTAGCTCCCCCTAGGAAGAGCATAATTTTAGCATCACCTTTGTGTTCTGAGTCTTCTTCGGTTGGTAGCAGAGTCGCTCTAAGATACCTCATCGTGTACAAAATCTGTTTACTCAAAGATTTGGATGAGTAAAATTGGATGAATTGATAGCTTAAGAGATGATGGATTTCTGTTTATATGCGCGAATATACAGAATCTTGGGTTGACCATAGCTTGAAATTGAAACACACGGACCGAGGAATGGTTCAGAAAATTGTTCTCTGGGCCAACGATGACTTTTGCAGTTGTGTCCCGGAGAGTATTTACACATTTAATGAATTACAGATTTGCTTTAGTGATCTCCACATCATCAGATTCTGGGTGATAGATCTAGCTCATATTCTACTAAAACACCTCTTACTCTTATAGTTGTTAATAATCTATCAGAGAGTGTTAAACAAGTTGAAACTCTAAAATCTAGTATGTTTGGAGACAAAGAAACAGATCAGTTGGTCAACTCTAGTCAGATCAAAGTGATACAAGCAGATCGAACTAATGAAGAACATCAACCATGGTCTAGCTTGTTCGGGGTACAAATTAAACAAAATCTTCAGCTTAATTATCATGAGCCTACAAACATGAAGGTAAAATGATTATTAAGCCTCCAGCTCATGTTTTTGAAGATACGGCTGAGCTTTGGGATAATTGTCTAGTTGGACAATTCATTGATTCTCCTCCACCTTTCTATAGGGTGAGTAATTTGGTGAAATTTCAGTGAAAAAGCTTTGGTAAAGTTGAAATTAAGTCTTATTAGGGCATGTATGTGTTCAAATTTGATGATGAGAAGAATTGTAACTCTGGGTAAACCACTATTATTGAAATCGTGGAAAGTTGGAAAGTTGGAATGCAGTTTGAAGCTATAATTTAACTAAAATTCCATTGTGGATTAAACTAAAAAAACATTCACTGGCCTTATGGACTAAAACTAAGTTGAGTTATGTAGACATGAGAGAAGAATTGCCTGAGAAGGTTTATGTAGATGTTGGAAAACAAGATCTATAGGAGGTTAATGTATTATATGCTTGGAAGTCTTTGAATTGCAAAAATTGTAAGAAGTATGGTCATTCTAGTGCTAAGTTTCCTAGTGCAGAAACTGATAAGAAAAAAGAAAAATAAGTATGGATTCAGAAGAAGAGTTTTGAGACAACTGAACAAGATTCTCAATGGAATTTTATCATTTAAAGATCTAAGGATAGATCTTCAAACATTGCTCCTACTAGTAAGGCTGAGGCTGAGAATGAGAATTCATTTAGCTTACTTGATACTTGTGCTACTAAATTGGATCAGGCTGTTATGAACTTCATTAGAAAAACTCAATGTAAGGAGAGTGGTGTTACTAGACCTCCTAATACATGTTAAATGGCTCTTGTAATGTGAGAGGATTGAATAAATCCCTCATAGTTAGCTTTATGTTTAGTAATAAGATTGACCTTATGTGCTTACTTGAGACTATGGTCAACTATAATAACGTGGGATAAAATTATTGATCAACACTTTGCTCACCTCATGTTTATTCACAACTATGATAATGATGATCTAGGGAGAATTCGGCTACTTTGGCATGATACTAAGGTGGAGAGCTGATTTCAAGCTATTTTATGTGAAGTTGAAGATATTAGCAGTAATATTACAGGGATAGATTTTGTTTTGGAAAGATATTATTAAATTAAGTAATATTTATTCTTGTGAGAACTTTGTTTGTGTAGGTGATTATAATGAGATACTACACATAGAAGATAGACTAAACTGTGATAGTCTTGAAATAGGAGCACAAATATTTTGTTGATTGTTTAGAGGAAGCTGGATGATTTGAACATCAAACAATAGAAGTTAGAAGAAGTAGGTTAGAGTTAAGAGCTAGCAGAACAGACTTTTGATCAATAACCTACTGATTAGATAATTTGGTTTCTAATATTGTTAGTTTATCACCTTCAACCTCGGAGCACAAATCATTGTACTCTTAAGATGGAGATTGGTATTACTAGTAGATGATCTAAAGTAGCCTTCAAGTTCTTTAATATATGGGCATCTCATCCTGAATTTCATGCAATTGTAGAAAAGACATGGAGTTTTAGGGTGGATGGATCATATGTGTTTCAACTTTGTAACGAAACAAGGAATTTAAGAAAGATGATATTTTCATATTTGTGATAAATTAATCTAGTTCAGAGATATTATTTTATGTGTGTTATTTTCTTAATTGAAAGTTTTTTCTCTATTAATTATTAGTTTTTTATTTTTTCTCTTGATTTGGAGGTTTATTACTTTTAGGAGTAATGATATATACACCCTAATAACCACTCATGATGTGGCATGAATTCGTTGGCAATAAATCGTTAATTATATAAAAAAATAAATAGATTAATGATTTATTGTCAATCAATTCACGTCACGTCATCGGTGTATACCCTGTGGTATGATTTCTGGTGGTATATATCATTACTCTACTTTTAGTGCATTTTAGTGTAATTTGTGTATTAAATGTGAAACTCTTAGATATAATAATGATATTAGATGCCAAATTAATGTTAAAGAGTTAAGGAAAGATCTAACAGGAAATCAAGTGTTAAAAGGAAAGAAATTGGTTCTAGAAAAGTGCAAAAATTGCCAAAAGTTGTCTAGTTATAAAGACGTGTAGTATTCTTGATGTTCCACAAAACCGACAAGGAATCTGAAGGAGTCCTTTTATATTTGAAAAAGTCTTTGAATTGAGGTCCTTTAGATATAAAAATCACTAGATATGAGTTGTAAAAATTTCCAAAAGTTGTTTTCGAGTTGTAAGGAGTTAGAATTTTACAAATTCTAAAAGTCAACACAGCTGTTTCATTAAGGTATATTTATTATTTAGAATATATATCAGTATTGTCCAATCACATAAGATTTCTTTGCATGGTTTTGTCGTTATGTTCTTTCCTAATATTATAGCCCAATAAGAAGCAAGAGATAGGGGACATACCAAATTAAAAGCGTGTATTCATTTCATTCTTTCCAAAATAGCGCCTCAACTTTTCATTTTCTGCAACTTGACCTTGGATCGACGAAAGGATTTTTCTGCAGTGTTGAGCAGGTAATTAATTTCTGATCTATTTCTTAATTCATTGAGATGTAAAAGCATAGCTCTTCGTTTCAAAATGTAGTCTATTTTATAGCTATCGTATAAGAAATTTGAACACTCATTGTTAATTTTGAAAAAGCTTAATTGATTTCGAAGTATAGAAGAATACTAATCATTGTTAGTTCAAGCTTCATGATCTCAATATAGAAACAATGACATGATTAGGCTCTTGATATGGAAACAGAAAAACTAATTATTGCAAACAACGTTTTTGGTAAATTGAGAGTTTAACTCATATGTCAATTGTACTTTATTCGCAGAATTTTGAATAAGATTTTGCCAATTCACTGATTAATTACAATTTTAATTCAGTCGCTCAACAATGAAAAAGGGACTGATAGTAAGTGTCTTATTTCATATCTCAGCCGAAATCTATCAATTGCTAAGCTTGTGTCTTTTTTCTTACTTCATTTAAGAATTACAATAACATTAACTTTTTACTGAATTGCAAAAACACATCGGTTATACATGTTTATCTTGTCATTTATAAAAATCATTCTCCGAACTTAAATTCAGTCTCTACATGCAAAAGTTTTGAGATCAACAGTAAAAAAATTGAAAAAAATACTATCAAAATAGAGTAAAATTACTCTATACTATGATTGAAGCATCCGTGCACCTGCCACGCCTAGTCTTTTTGATGAAATTATTAGGGTCAGAATAAGTGTATAGACAAGGGAAGATCCTTAATTACTTTTGCAGGATCTAATTGGAATGTTGACACTTAAAATAAAAGCATTTTTTTTAAAAGTAGCGCAAATACGTTATTTGATCACAAATGTAAATAAAATGTAAATGTTATTTGATCACAAATTTTCTTGTCAATTTGTAAGAACAACTTGAATTTGATAAAAACGTTTAAGTTATATTATCATATTAGTCGTATCAACTAGATTCTTACTCATTATACATGATTTAAAAGAATGTTTATATTACATAGTTACCATCTTTCTTAATATACACTTCTTACTTGTCGCTTTACAGATGGACATTAGGAAAAACTCTGGGTTAATTCAAGCAAGATTTGTAAGAAGAAGAGATCAACTCTTCCTTGATACGGTGTGAGATTTATAGACAGGTTCCATAGGCAGTTGCTTGACATTATGCATAAAGAGCCTGAACTGGTTGCTGATGCCAAGAAAGAATTGTACTACCATGAGTATTTAAATGTCCGACCTTGTAATGAGATTGGCCTTGGTTGTGAGTTGTTTGTACAAGCACCTAAACCTGAAGAAAGTGAAACAAACAATGTTGTTATAATTAATGAAGAGGATATTGCGTATACTATGTTGATTCAACTACCTTCTCTTGTTGTAGAGGATCCAAAAGGAAAAGGAAAGGAAAAGGAATAATTTTAAATTGAATAATTTTTTTCTTAGTATTATTATCAATTATTTTATTTTAATTCTTTAAATGATAATTGAATTTACCTATAACAACTGAATATTGGAACTGATGGGGACATTGCACTACAAAAAGGAAAAAAAATGTTTATTTTGAAAGGTGATGGATGAATTTGTTAAAGTTGGCAAACACAGGGACAAATGAAGGATGAACTTATCAAATCTGTCAAACATTGAAACCTTTCAAGTTATTTGAAATATAAATGTATATAATCTATTATGCAACAACTTTTAGTTATAACACAAAAAGTATTTAGTTTTGCCATAAGGCTAATAATGGTGTGAGAGGCAGACCCTCACTGACTTTTTAAAAAAAAAATTATCCTATATATTAATAATTTAATATTAAATAAATCTTTTTTAATTTTTTAAGTCCAGTAATTTTTTTAACCCTATTTAAATATTTTTTTATTTGAAGCCCCTCCTCAACTATTGTCCTAATGTCAAAAAAAAATTGTCCTGGATCCGCCCCTGGGTGTGACTAGACTAAACTAATTTCCAAAATGGGTCAAGCAAGACTTAAATCAAATTCCAAACCAGGCCAGTACGACTGGTTGGAACACAACGTGATAATTTTTTTGAATATCTCCAAATTCACTAAAACCATAAGTTTTAAATGTGTTAAAAAAGGTAATGAGACTTATTTAAATAAGTTAGTTTAACGAAGTCAAACTGGTGGACATTTAACTACTACCATAATACAATTCATTATTGTATATCTAAAAGCTTAACAAAGAAAAAAAGGAAATTAACGAAAAAAAGAAAGACCTATTTAATACCTAGAAGCATCGATATTAAATCTCAATATTAAGGTTGGAAGACCTAGAGTACTCTCATTTCCATGTTATTGACATAACTTCATAGTCCAATTAAATTAATGTACTTTTTATCATAATTTTCATTAATAACCCAATCAGTTTAATATAAGCTAGGTTAAAAGCACAAAGTAACAAACATGTGAAGATAACAAATTGCTATAGACAAATTATTATGGACACTCCAGAATAAGAACACATAATCCATCAATCTTAAAATCAACAAAAACACTAAATGCACAACATCACAACATGAAATCAGTTCATTTTTCACCCTTTTGTCAATATCAAATAAATATCATTTCATAAAATGTAAAGTACAGGACAAGAAACAAAGAAGGAAGAAGGCAACAAGTACTGACATACACTAAAACAGCCCACAATAACTAACCTAGATAGTACAATCAACATCCATCACAAATATTCTCTTTTCATATGAATTATAACCTAATTACTAATTACTAATTAAAAAACAAATAAGAAATACAATAATTGAAAGAATAATAAAAATTGAACCTGTCCGGCTTAATTGAAATGACATGCTCAACGATCACGATCTGATAAAGAATCCCAACTAGCGATTGATGTTATGGAGATAGAAATCGGTGTTATCAACTCTACTATAGATCGATGTTATGGACTAGAGATCTGTAAGTGACGCAACTAGATATTGGTGTTATGGAGATCGGTGAATTGGACGAATCGTAATTATAGATCGAGTAAAATGAGTAAGAAATGATCGGACGCAATTTAAAGGACGAGTATAAGCAGGGGCGAGCCATGAATTATTGTTATATAAATTTTTTTTTGTATTCATACAAAAAGTCTATGTATTATGTCAAAATTGCAAATAGGTCCTTATATTATGCAAAAATGCACTATGGTAAATATTGCAATATAAGTCTTGATATTAACTTTTTAATTAATTATTCTATAAATTCTTTTTTCTTAATACAAAATAAAATATATTTTGTTGTAAAAAGATAAAAAAAATATAATAAAAAAAATAATTTATAGTCTAATAAAATAAATTTTAAAAGTTAGAGGGAGCCAAATGAATATTTTTAAAAAATATAAGGGTTAATTACTAATTTTTTTAAGGTAGTTACAGATTTTTTTTAAATTCAGGGGGGCATGGACCCCCTTAGCTTCAACACAGCTCCGTCCCTGAGTATAAGAAGTGATTACCGGACAAAATAAAATAGAAAGTGATCTGAGTGAAATGGTATGTATAACTTGGGTGAAACATTTTCTTAATTTTATTTTATTTTAGAAATAAAAATTGAGTTATGATGAGAAGAAGAAGAATATTTAAAAGATTATATAGGTTTGATATATTAATGAATGTAATGAGTATAGTTGGGTCAGGAATTTAGGTTTAAGTACGAATTGAAACGACTTTTAATATAATATATTTTTTTGTGTTTTCAAATGAAAACTTGAAATATGTTTTTTTATATTACATAATTAGAAGCAAAAAATAGAAAAATTATATATTTGATTTGATATAGTATTTCTCGATTTACTGTGTAATACATATGTATAATTGGGTAAAAAGTTTAGGATTAAGGATTAATAACACATGATCTGATTTATGTAGATTTTATTTAAACCAAAAATAACAACTTTTAAAATACAAGTTCAACGATATTGTTTTTCATAAAATATCTTTTCTTGAAATTGAGTTTTATTTTTGAGATATTAGATAACTAGAAGAATTAAAAAAAAAATTTGATAGAGTATACATTTCGATTCACTAATTTGTCTACTTATACTTTTTTATTAATAATTTATGAAATTTGATTATTTTTTCAATCAACAAGATGAATGTTAAATAAATAAAAAAAATCTCTTCATTTAGTTCCAAAATAAAAAATGATTTAGACAAAAGTACTTCTAGTAAAAAAATAAAAAAAAGAAAAACGAAAAATTGTCTGGTGAAGAATATTATAGTAGATTCATTCTCAAACTATCTTAAAAGCTTTCTTTGATTAAAAAATAATTTCTTAAACACTTGGATTGCATAGTAAATCAAATCATGAATAGACAAATAAACTTATTTAGACTTTTATTTTTCTTTCGTCTTGTAATATCTAAATAACTAAGATATACCATATTTGATAATATCAAACGGGACGAGTTAAGTAACTTAGAAAGAAAATCTGATGAAATAATTTTGTAAACAATCGGATGGAAGTGTAAATAGTTGACTTTCATTTTTCTTTCGTATCGGAATATCAGATTAACTAATCTTTGATAACATCAAATAGGATTAAGATCTAGTAAATTGAGTAATCAGGTAAATCATAAATTAGATTTTTCTCGATTAGTAAGACCCGCCAAGTACCGGTTTCGAATAAGGGTCTTGTCCATGTATCGTTTATATTTAATAATTTACGGGCATTAATTGTGGCAAATTTGTAAGGATCAACAAGACAATATCAGAGTTTAGAAGACATGGTCTCTTTGATCCAAATTAGCGTTGGAAGATGATGTGATCAAGATTTTTGAAGGTTGTATGCTTAGTCACAATGCAAATTTTGATTCACTTATTGAATATTTAACAATATTGTAATTAGTTAGGCAAAAACCATCCCCCAAAACTAGATGAAACGTCTAATTCTCTAGATAAAAAAATGTCTTTTTTCCAAATGGAAGGTGGTCATTTTTTGTCTTATTTCCCGCTCAAAGAATAAAACTGACAACTTCTTAGTTAAATATATTAGCCATTTAGTCGTATATTTGAAAACATATTCATTGTAAGGGTAAGACTTTCATCCAATATTGGATGGTCCAATATTTACATAGCATTCATCGATTATTATAACAAAACACATGTCATTAGATTAATAAGTTAGATACTTTTGTATATTTAAATATAGGGTATGTGTATAAATATAATTGGTGTATATCATTCAATATTGGATGGAAGAATTTTCCTCATTGTAATATTCTTTTAACTTTTCTTCCAAATCAGTTTCTCAAATAGGTATAAATTGATTTTGTAACATGTATGGTACATCATGCAGTTTGATCTTTAATATTAAAGAATTTAACGTGCAAAAAAATTCAAACAATGATATATTATTAAACTTTCGATTATTATATAGGGTTTACTAAATTTTGGCACTCAGATTGATTTCAAATATTCAATATGTTAGGGTTTTATTGTATTCTACTAATAAAATATCGTTCTTATTTGAGTACTTTTGATATTAATTACTCTTTAAAATTTCTATAATTGTATTAATATTAATATTAATATATATAGATATATGTCGTTTATAATGAAGTGCATAGTAATAATTATATAAAGAATTGAACTCAAAATTTTGACAAAGTATTGATTGATTAACAAGTTTAAACCTCAATTCCATAAAGAACTAGTTAATGCAAAATAATTATACAATATCTAAGATACTACAATTATTATAAAATGATTGAATCAACATTATTGGTTTTCTGTGTAAAATAGCGGGCTGGAAGGGGAGATGCCTTTCTCTAGCAAGTAAAATTACGCTGGCCAAGTCACTTTTTAGCACGATGTCAATTTATATTATGCAAGTTGATTTTTTGTCGGGGTATATTTGTGATGAGATCGATCGGATAGTCCAAGATTTTATTTAGTGTTCTTCGGAAGAGCAGAGGAAGATTTCTTGGGTCTCATGAGATCGAATTTTCACACCTAAAAGTAGAGGGGTCTTGGTCTTTAGAAAGCGGGCGACATGAACCGAGCCCTATTGGGGAAACTAGGCTGGAAAATTATCCATGAGGATTCTGCATTATAAGTAAAGGGGTTGCGTCAAAAGTATTTTAAGGAAAATATTCTACAGTATGTTTTAAGAAATTATGATTCTCAAGTGAGCAAGGCTTATGTTGTTAGACGGGATCCTGATGGTCAATTCCTAATGGGAAGTGCATAATGTTTCGCTTGATCTTTGAGTTGGAAATGAACCTTTGGTTAGTTGGATTATTTCTTCTATTGGTAACGATATGCGGCTAGATATGGTGGCAGATTATGTAAATGAGGAGGGGACGTGGAATAGGATCGTTTTCAACATCTTTTGCCTCATCATAAACTCACAGAACTAGCTAATGTGTTTGTTTTGCCTGATAATGGTGATCATGATGAGCTGTCATGGATGAATAAGTCTGATAGGGTTTCTTCAGTTAAATTGGCGCTAATTGTTGATTTCGTAAATACGAGTGATGAAAATATCATGTGGGATAACATATGGAAATTGTGATGTCCTCAAGACATTAGGATCCTATTGTGGAGAGGGACTCAAGAAAGACTTGCGACCAGGAAAAAATTGATTAAAAGAGGCATTAGTGTGGACGTGACCTTCTCCTAGTGCAGCATTCGGGTTGAAAGTGTTTTCCATTTATTCAAGGATTGTGTCATAGTGCAAGCTATGTGGGAGAAGATTCCAAAGGTGATTCAATGGGGAAGAATATAGCTCAATCTCGGGTTATCATGAAAGATAGGTGGTGGGTCCTTGTGTTTTATAAAATTAAGTACAGAGATAAAAGGAACCACCAAGTTTTTGGCGCCGCTGCCGGGGATTGCAGCGTGTGACCCCGGTGTTTAATCCGTAAGTATTTTTAATTGTGTATTTATTTTTCAATTTTGCGCTTGGTTTTTGTTTTGTTTTCTTTTACAAGATCTTATATTCAGGTAATGATCAAGATATTCAATTAGATATGTATGGAGGACATTACCCAAATCCCGATCCATTCGATTATTTGGAAGACTCTTCGGGACAACAATAATGGGGTAGTAACTTCTACCAACCACCTTATCAACACCCGCAAGAGCAAGGATGGAAAAACCAATGGACCAGGAACAATCAACAACAATCGCCTTATCACTATCAACAAGAACAAGCATGGAACCATCATTGGGTTGAGCACAATCAACAACAACCATTATACCACTATCAGCAAGATCAAAGATGGAACATTCAACAACCTCCACAAATTACCCTGGCCGATTTGAATGAAACACTTGTTAAATACAGGCGCGAGAGCGAGGAAATCAGTGCCAAATTACAAAAGGCACTAGATAAATATATTTCCAATTGTAGCAAATTTTGTGTAGAGTCAACTCCCCCAAGGGATGAAAGGGACCAACTTTAAGAAATAGTTGAGGAGGAAGTGTTGAAGGAAAATATTAGTGATAGTGACATGACCACCGTGCCGATTATAAATGGAGACTACCAACAACCTTCCCAGATTACTCTTCCCGGTATAATGAATTATTCACCACTTGTTGAACTCACGCATCTAGAAGAGAAAATCACTGCAAGAGATCAAGAGGAAAAGGCAAGAGATGAGGAAAGCGATGCCACACTTGAAAGAATAAAATAGATGCTAGATAAAATAGCTACCCGAAGCAACTCTCCTGCCTTAGCCAAGAACGGTAACGAGTCTTATGAAAATTCCAGTCCCTTGCGGGATGATATTAACTAAACGGAAGAAGTAGTTGAGGAGTAGGTATTGAAATATGACAATTGTGATAGTGATATGGAGTATGCACATAATTAGGATATAGAATGTGAACAGAAAGAAGAGGTGATTGAGATTAGAGAGATTCCGCAACAAGAATATGATGAGGTAATAGTGGAAGATTGGGTTGAAAGCGAAAATGAATCTGAAGTGGTTGAGAAGTCAATTGAAGAATTAAAGGTTCACAATAAAATAGAAGTTGAATCTATGCCACAAAAAGTTTGCCAATTACCATCTCCACCAAGAATCTTGATTGAAATTAGAACTGAAGAATCACCTCCTTTACCAACGACGATCAACATGTGATATACAAGCAAGGTTCCACACCGCGAGAGTAAAGGGGAAGGAGGAGAACCTAACCACCACATTTTAAAATGAACACAAGATTGAAACGAGGAATAAAAGTGAGCATATACCATGGAGAACGGTCATCTACTATTATGTGGGGGAAATGAGTTTCGTCGTAAAAATAAGAAGGCGAAACGAAGTACTTACCCACCCCGTTTCAAATATCGATTAATTAAAATTCTAGGTGGGAAAGTCCTAAAGCTTACATGTCAAGGAAGAGGAGAGTTTAAGCGGAGGGAAACCGCAAAGGCCTCAATACCATCTTCATGGAAGGTAACGCGTCGAACTTAAAGACGTAATAAAAAAAGTGCTTCTTGGGAGACAACCCATGTTTTAATTTGCTTTAATGTTTTTCAATTTCTAGTGCATATTATAAGTAATTGTCGAGTCTTAGCGTCTATTTTTTAAGAAATGAGAAAGGTAGTGTGTTGAATGGTGCAGCAATTGAGTTTGGGGTGCTATGGAACGAAAAAGGGAAAAATCCGTACCACTGACCGGTAGGCCGGTCAAACCACTGGTATGCCGGTGGGGAGACATGAACCCTCGGGTTGGTGGACTCGGGTTTGTTGCCGAGAGCATGTACAAGGAAAACCGAGCGCACCGGTATGCCACCTAGGGCACCGGTATGCCGGCCAGAAGGAAACACGAGTCCTCGGGTTGAATGACTCATGTATTTTGACGAAGCAAGGTTTTGAGCAACACAGCGCACCGGTATGCCGCCCAGGTGACCGATATACTGGTGGTCCCTTGTGTGTTTTTAAAATAATGTAATAAGTAAAGAGAACCACAACCGCAAGTGTACGGTTGTCCCAAGTAATAATAGTGATAAACAGGATCGTTCGCAGGGACGGTATGGTTGACTTCAATGCTTATCAATTAATGAATGATTGCATTTATGAAAGCAGTAAATGATTTGATAATTGTTTGTTGGTTTTTACTAATCCTAAGTATGAAAGACTAATGTAAAAATGCAAACAAATAACTAGACGCAAGTAAATAAATGCTAAACGCAAATATGAGCAGTCAATACTTGAGAGACGCAAGGATTTCTCCTATCTCTATCTCATTCCATATGTTGTTTAAGGGACAAATTGGTCATTTAACATAGGTCGGGATTCGGGAATCTTCGTACCCTTGTCAGGGTGGACTACGAAGCTATTCTAGGATGTCACAAATCCTGGGTGATTATGATCCACCTTCAAATGATTAAGCTAAAAATACCCAATAAGCATAAGATTAATTACGCTCGTCAAAGTCAAATAATTTCTATCCTATATTCTGTAATTAATTCTGTACCTAAACCCCCCGTCAAGATGATCCACACGCCACTATGTGGAATAGCCTAGATACTACAACCTGTTATTAATTAGCTACTTTAAGAACAGTAAATAATCACAAATTACATAAACATGTAAAAGACCCAATTTGAAATAAATTACTGAAATCCCAAATCCAATCATATGAAATAAAACAAAGGGATTAACCAATTATGCGTTCCCAAGTACAAAAAGGATTTAGCTCATAATTAAAGGAAAGGAAAAAACTAAATTAAAAGAAGAATTCATATTGTTCATAGAAAGAAAATACAAAGAAACCTAATTTCGGATTAGGATTGGCTGAGAATCGGAGGTATAGACAGTCTCCAGATCCGTAGCTTCTTCCTTCTTCCTTGCCTTGACTTCTCTCTGATGCTCTGACTTATGAAAATTGAATTGTGTGAAAAACTGAAGTCAAAAGCTCATTTTATTAGCTCAAATTCGGAATGGGCTTTTAATTAGGGATTAAGTGAATAATAAAAAGTCCAAGTCCACTAATCAAGCCCAAATCCCGTAACTGCTGCACCACCTCCACTAAATCAGCTCTAACCGATTCGTTATAACTCCGATTGACCTCAAACCACTTGCTAAATTTCCGTAACTCGATAAGGAACATAATTACTTCATAGGTCAGCGGCTAAATCAACTCGTAAGTGTCTCGAAATCAGCAATCTTTGACATTTGTCCAGATTTGCAGCTCCAAAATATCAACTCTTTACGGGATTTAACTTCAAGCTTTGACTCCATATCACGATCTTTGACTTTATTCTCGTGTTCCTCTCCTAGCTAATATTCAAAACCTACAAACTTTTCACTAAAATACACAAGATTACGCGCAAAAGTTTAATAAATTAAAAATACAAAAAATAAAAGAGGAAATTCAGATTATTGCATATTTAGCCCAAAAGTCTATCAAATTAATCAAATAAACACCACAAATGATGTCTCCCAAGGGTATAAAATAAGAACGTTTAGGGAGACATCATATACCGGCAACCAAAAACACGAGGACTCGGGTATTTGATTAGGGTTTATTGCCGAGAGAACAAAATGAAAAGCTCCAGTACCGGTATGCCGGCGAATCCGCCGGTATGCCGGTCCGCTGACGGTTTGTGAAGAGTGGTTGCCATATCCCCTTCTTACCTTATCAAGAAGTAACCCTAGCCTCTTCAAAATGAGTTTTTCAGACCCTAACCCTTTATATATCTGCACCACAACACTACAACACCCAAGAACATTAATTCCTTCCTCCTATTCCATTTCAAACACACATCCAACACCACAATCCTTCAAGAACACAAAGAGACCTTCTCCTTCAACCTTAAGCCTCTTCATCAAAGCTTCAATCCTATTCATTAAACCTTCCCCAATCCACTACATAATCATTACCCATCTCATATAACACCTTAATACTTCATTCTAAATCCTCAAAACACCAAATTTCAAAACTCTTCGCTAGTTTTTTATTGTTTGTAATTCCATCTTCATACAGGCGTTTAATAGGGAGACTTCTATACTAAACTATCACACGACCCGATTTGGCATACTCTGATAATTCTCTAAGTCAATTTCTTTCCAAACCAACCATTGATCATTGGAATGCAGCTCAAAGGGTGCTTAGATATATAAAAGCTACTCCTGGTCAAGGTATATTCCACTCATCTACATCTTGAATCAAACTCAAGGCGTTTTGTGATAGTGATTGGACCGGCTGTCTTGATTCAAGAAGAAGTATAATGGGTTTTTGTATTTTTCTTGGTGATTCTCTTGTTTCTTGGAAGAGTAAGAAGCAATCCACCATCAGCAAATCTTCAGCTGAAGCTGAATATCGCGCTTTAGCTGCTACAACGTGTGAATTACAATGGCTTGTATATGCTTTGCGAGATTATGGAATTATTCATTCATCTCCTGCCTTCATATACTCGGATAGTAAATCAGCAATTGCAATGTCTACGAATCCTGTTCAACATGAAAGAACTAAACACGTTGACATTGATTGCAAGATTACTCGTGAGAAATTACAATCCGGTGTAATCAAACTCCTTTACATACCTTCCAATCTGCAGCTTGCAAATATGTTCACAAAACCTCTTGGTTCTTTACCATTTCACAATAATCTATCCAAGTTGAACATTATAAATATCCATGTTCCACTTGTAGGGGGATCTTGGTATATAGCTGCTGAGGTTGACAAGAAGCACTTGAGCAAAATAGATGAAGAAGAGAAGTGCAGGGACTAAAATGCAAAATTGGTATTAGTTTGTTAAGTTTGTTAGTTTGTTATTCAATTGGAATAAAAGTACAGCTGTGGCAGCTGTCATTAGTTAGAATAGATATGTTAGTTTCATCTTGTATATGTACATAGCTTTAACACATATAATTAATTCACTCAATAATAGAAAACTCAATATCTCTCTCGTTTAATCTTCTCTCCTATCTTCTCTGCTTCACTTGAAGCTTCTCTCATGGCTTCTCTAATTTTCTTATTTTACAAATTGGGCTGTGCATTTTTGCTTCACTGAATATCGTTATCAGAGAAAGAGACAACTAAATTACCTGGTGGCCAACAGGCTTAGTGTTACGAATAAAAATTGAGAGGAAGAAAAATATATCTCTTTTCTCCTTAAGCATATTTAGACTGTTTATATCCAAAACTCCACCGTAATATTTCCTTCTCATGATAGTTTCGGAGCTTCGGTGGTTTTGATTCCATAACATCTCCTCTCGTATATGACCAAATGAATATCAAGCCAAAACAAAGTCCTTCTGGGAAAAGAAAAACATGGAAATCAGAGAAAAGCAGTAATATTGAAGCTATTCCGTTTCAAATAGCAACACAAACATCTAACGATGAAGAATATGAAGATCAAGAATCTAAATTAGACCATGATGATATTAATTTAAATTGCAAAGAGTTTGATGATGTTTGTCATGGAAAGGTTGTTATTACTACAACAAATAAAACCACCATATCGCAATCACAAGCACAATACAATCAAGAGTTGCATAGGAAATTACAAATCTTGGGTATGTTTTGCTTTTCAGATACTATCAATTCTTTAATTATGGCTGTAAATTTACTAAATATAAATTTTTTCAGTTGATTTAGTAATGTGGAAGGATGTATTAAAATCAGCCTTCATATTTGGAATTGGAACTTTTATCATTATTATTTCATCTTTTTATACTCAAGAATTCAATATCAGGTTCCAATTTTGCTCCACTTATAGTTCTATAACTCTTTTTTCTAAAAAATAAAGTAAAGCAAACTTTTTATTTGATTATATAATAAAGTATGGAATTGGATTTGCAGCATAATTTCTGCACTTTCTTACATTAGCCTATTCTATGTTGCTTCAATCTTCATGTTCAGCTCCCTAATTTCCAAGTATGTAATTTATTGTACTTTTCAATACTCCTTAAAATTAAGTTACTTGATATTTTTTTGTCCTTCTAATTAACATAACTAATAGGGGAGCTAAGGATATAAATGGTATAAACCAAGAAGATGTTGTAAAGGAAGAAGAAGCAATTTGGTTAATTAAGATAATTCTTCCATATGTAAATCATGATAATTTTTCATTAACTCTATTGTTATTCATGATAATAATTTTTCTTTCTTTTTTCCAAAGTAATATTGTAAACATTTATTTCATATTATATTGTTACATAAGAAAATTATAATGTCATAAACCAACTTATAATAGTGTATATAATTGAAAGTTACAACAATTATCATTTCTTTTTTTATTATATAGCTAAATCGACATACTATGTCATGCATTGAATAATCATAATTATTAACTAAATTTATCTTTATTTATAAAAATTGTTATGCTTTATTTTGGATTAACCATTACTTTATATATTTTTACTTTGTACGTTAGTGATAATATTAGATCAAACATTATTAGTATTTATAATTATTTATGTTTCAAATACCAGTGTCATATACAATATAAATAAATGAGACTGGTTATACAAAATAAGTAATATAGTACTCGCTAATAATAAATATACGTGGGCGACAATTTTTTTCTTTTTGTTAATTGAAATAATTATATTATGAGAATTATATTTTATTTGGCCATCAAGTACTAATAGGTGTGAAGTTACATGAGGTGAACCCATCGGTGGGACACCCATACCCCAACAATTCTCCTAAGGTCTTATAGACCCAATATGTAGAGGGTAACCCATCGCAAAACCACAAAAAAAATATGAATTTGACCCATAAGTAAATATGTATTATCCTTAGGTGTGAAGAAAATTTTATCGGGCATAGATTCCCACATGTATCAAGACACATCGTCACACAAGGTCGATAAGTCCCCAATTGGAACTCTACCTGAAAAGACCTTAGAAAGTCAGAAGAAGCAAGAATATATCACAAGAATCATCGATAAAAGTACTGCATTACCACTTAAGCATGATTTTCTATGTTAGACTCTATTTTTCATTATCTCAATGAACCCCAAAATCAAAACTTCAAACAATCAAAAACTAGCGAAGAGTTTTGAAATTTGATGTTTTTAGGATTTAGAATGAAGTATTAAGGCGTTATATGAGATGGGTAATGATTATGTAGTGGATTGGGGAAGGTTTAATGAATAGGATTGAAACTTTGATGAAGAGGCTTAAGGTTGAAGGAGAAGATCTCTTTGTGTTCTTGAAGGATTGTGGTGTTGGATGCGTGTTTGGAATAGAATAGGAGGAAGGAATTAATGTTCTTGGGTGTTGTAGTGGTGTGGTGCAGATATATAAAGGGTTAGGGTCTGAAAAACTCGTTTTGAAGAGGCTAGGGTTACTTCTTGATAAGGTAAAAAGTGGATATGGCAACCACTCTTCACAAACCGTCAGCGGACCGGCATACCGGCGGATTCGCCGGCATACCGGTGCTGGAGCTTTTCATTTTGTTCTCTCGGCAATAAACCCTAATCAAATACCCGAGTCCTCGTGTTTTTGGGTGCCGGTATATGATGTCTCCCTAAACGTTCTTATTTTATACCCTTGGGAGACATCATTTGTGGTGTTTATTTGATTAATTTGATAGACTTTTGGGCTAAATATGCAATAATCTAAATTTCCTCTTTTATTTCTTGTATTTTTAATTTACTAAACTTTTGCGCGTAATCTTGTGTATTTTAGTGAAAAGTTTGTAGGTTTTGAATTTTAGCTAGGAGAGGAACACGAGAATAAAGTCAAAGATCGTGATATGGAGTCAAAGCTTGAAGTTAAATCCCGAAAAGAGTTGATATTTCTGAGCTGCAAATCTGGAAAAATGTCAAAGATTGCTGATTTCGAGACACTTACGAGTTGATTTAGTCGCTGACCTCTGAAGAAATTATGTTCCTTATCGAGTTACGGAAATTTAGATAACGAAGATTTAGAAAATCATAGCAAATCATAAAAAATCATATAAGTCTTGATATTAACTTTTTCATTAATTATTCTATAAGTCACTAAAACCGAGTAAGTTTTAAATGTGTTAAAAAAGGTAATGAGACTTATTTAAATAAGTTAGTTTAACGAGGTCAAACTGGTGGACATTTAACTACTACCTTAATACAATTCATTATTGTATATCTAAAAGCTTAGCAAAGAAAAAAAAGGAAATTAACGAAAAAAGAAAGACCTATTTAATACCTAGAAGCATCGATATTAAATCTCAATATTAAGGTTGGAAGACCTAGAGTACTCTCATTTCCATGTTATTGACATAACTTCATAGTCCAATTAAATTAATGTACTTTTTATCATAATTTTCATTAATAACCCAATCAGTTTAATATAAGCTAGGTTAAAAGCACAAAGTAACAAACATGTGAAGATAATAAATTGCTATAGACAAATTATTATGGACACTCTAGAATAAGAACACATAATCCATCAATCTTAAATTTAACAAAAACACTAAATGCACAACATCACAGCAGTAACTCAGTTCATTTTTCACCCTTTTGTCAATATCAAATAAATATCATTTCATAAAATGTAAAGTACAGGACAAGAAACAAACTGAAGGAAGAAGGCAACAAGTACTGGCATACACTAAAACAGCCCCACAATAACTAACCTAGATAGTACAATCAACATCCATCACAAATATTCTCTTTTTATATGAATTATAACCTAATTACTAATTACTAATTAAAAAAACAAATAAGAAATACAATAATTAAAAGAATAATAGAAATTGAACCTGTCTGGCTTAATTGAAATGACATGGTCAACGATCACGATCTGATAAAGAATCCCAACTAGTGATTGATGTTATGGAGATAGAGATCGGTGTTATCAACTCAACTATAGATCGATGTTATGGACTAGAGATCTGTAAGTGACGCAACTAGAGATTGGTGTTATGGAGATCGGTGAATTGGACGAATCGCAATTATAGATCGGTGTTATGGACGAATCACGGTGTTATAGACGGCAAAAACTAGTGAGGATATAAATAATAAAATTAAAAGAGTCAAAAAAAGATCAGGTGGAGAAGGATTGGAAGAATTAGATTTACGGGTTCAAAGAGGAGAAAGTAAGGCGGCTGTATGAAGGGAAAGTATGGAGTGAGTAAAATGAGTAAGAAATGATCGGACACAATTTAAAGGAGGAGTATAAGCAGGGGCGAGCCAGGAATTATTGTTATATAAATTTTTTTTTGTATTCATACAACAAGTCTATTTATTGTCAAAATTGCAAATAGGTCCTTATATTATGCAAAAATGCACTATGGTAAATATTGCAATATAAGTCTTGATATTAACTTTTTAATTAATTATTCTATAAATTCTTTTTTCTTAATACAAAATAAAATATATTTTGTTGTAAAAAGATAAAAAAAAATATAATAGATAAAATAATTTATAGTCTAATAAAATAAATTTTAAAAGTTAGAGGGGGCCAAATGAATATAAGGGTTAATTACTAATTTTTTTAAGGTAGTTACAGATTTTTTTTTAATTCAGGGGGGCATGGACCCTCTTAGCTTCAACACAGCTCCGTCCCTGAGTATAAGAAGTGATTACCGGACAACATAAAATAGAAAGTGATCATCTGAGTGGAATGGTATGTATAACTTGGATGAAACATTTTCTTAATTTTCTTTTATTTTTGAAATAAAAATTGAGTTATGATGAGAAGAAGAAGAATATTTAAAAGATTATATAGGTTTGATATATTAATGAATGTAATGAGTATAGTTGGGTCAGGAATTTAGGTTTAAGTACAAATTGAAACGACTTTTAATATAATATATTTTTTTGTGTTTTCAAATGAAAACTTGAAATATGTTTTTTTATATTACATAATTGGAAGTAAAAAATAGAAAAATTATATATTTGATTTGATATAGTATTTCGCGATTTACTGTGTAATACATATGTATAATTGGGTAAAAAGTTTAGGATTAAGGATTAATAACACATGATCTGATTTATGTAGATTTTATTTAAACTAGAAATAACAACTTTTAAAGTACAAGTTCAACGATATTGTTTTTCATAAAATATCTTTTCTTGAAATTGAGTTTTATTTTTGAGATATTAGATAACTAGAAGAATTAAAAAAAAATTGATAGAGTATACATTTCGATTCACTACTTTGTCTACTTATACTTTTTTATTAATAATTTATGAAATTTGATTATTTTTTCAATCAACAAGATGAATGTTAAATAAATAAATAAAATCTCTTCATTTAGTTCCAAAAAAAAAATGATTTAGACAAAAGTACTTCTAGTAGAAAAAAAAAAAGAAAAACGAAAAATTGTCTAGTGAAGAATATTATAGTAGATTTATTCTCAAACTATCTTAAAAGCTTTCTTTGATTAAAAAATAATTTCTTAAACACTTGGATTGCATAGTAAATCAAATCATGAATAGACAAAAAAACTTATTTAGACTTTTATTTTTCTTTCGTCTTGTAATATCTAAATAACTAAGATATACCATATTTGATAATATCAAACGGGACGAGTTAAGTAACCTAGAAAGAAAATCTGATGAAATAATTTTGTAAACAATCGGATGGAAGTGTAAATAGTTGACTTTCATTTTTCTTTCGTATCGGAATATCAGATTAACTAATCTTTGATAACATCAAATAGGATTAAAATCTAGTAAATTGAGTAATCAGGTAAATCATAAATTAGATTTTTCTCGATTAGTAAGACCCGGCAAGTACCGGTTTCAAATAAGGGTCTTGTCCATGTATCGTTTATATTTAATAATTTACGAGCATTAATTGTGGCAAATTTGTAAGGATCAACAAGACAATATCAGAGTTTAGAAGACATTGCCTCTATGATCCAAATTAGCGTTGGAAGGTGATGTGATCAAGATTTTTGAAGGTTGTATGCTTAGTCACAATGCAAATTTTGATGCACTTATTGAATATGTAACAATATTGTAATTATTTAGGGCAAAAAACCATCCCCCAAAACTAGATGAAACGTCTAATTCTCTAGACAAAAAAATGTCTTCTTTCCAAATGGAAGGTGGTCCTTTTTTGTCTTATTTCCCGCTCAAAGAATAAAACTGACAACTTCTTAGTTAAATATATTAGCCATTTAGTCGTAGATTTGAAAACATATTAATTGTAAGGGTAAGACTTTCATCCAATATTGGATGGTCCAATATTTACATAGCATTCATCGATTATTATAACAAAACACATGTCATTAGATTAATAAGTTAGATACTTTTGTAAATTTAAAACATAGAGTATGTGTATGAATATAATTGGTGTATATCATTCAATATTGGATGGAAGAATTTTCCTCGTTGTAATATTCTTTTAACTTTTCTTCCAAATCAGTTTCTCAAATAGGTATAAATTGATTTTGTAACATGTATGGTACATCATGCAGTTTGATCTTTAATATTAAAGAATTTAACGTGCAAAAAAATTCAAACAATGATATATTATTAAACTTTCGATTCTTATATAGGGTTTACTAAATTTTGGCACTCAGATTGATTTCAAATATTCAATATGTTAGGGATTTTATTGTATTCTACTAATAAAATATCGTTCTTATTTGAGTACTTTTGATATTAATTACTCTTTAAAATTTCTATAATTGTATTAATATTAATATTAATATATATAGATATATGTCGTTTATATGAAGTGCATAGTAATAATTATATAAAGAATTGAACTCAAAATTTTGACAAAGTATTGATTGATTAACAAGTTTAAACCTCAGTTCCATAAAGAACTATTTAATCCAAAATAATTATACAATATCTAAGATACTACAATTATTATAAAATGATTGAATCAACATTATTGGTTTTCTGTGTAAGATCGTGGGCTGGAAGGGGAGATGCCTTTCTCTAGCAAGTAAAATTACGCTGGCCAAGTCACTTTTTAGCACGATGTCAATTTATATTATGCAAGTTGATTTTTTTTTCGGGGTATATTTGTGATGAGATTGATCGGATAGTCCAAGATTTTATTTAGTGTTCTTTGGAAGAGCAGAGGAAGATTTCTTGGGTCTCATGAGATCGAATTTTAACACCTAAAAGTAGAGGGGGCTTGGTCTTTAGAAAGCGGGCGACATGAACCGAGCCCTATCGGGGAAACTAGGCTGGAAAATTATCCAATAGGATTCTGCATTATAAGTAAAGGGGTTGCGTCAAAAGTATTTTAAGGAAAATATTCTACAGTATGTTTTAAGAAATTATGATTCTCAAGTGAGCAAGGCTTATGTTGTTAGACGGGGATCCTGATGGTCAATTCATAATGGGAAGTGAATAATGTTTCGCTTGATCTTTGAGTTGGAAATGAACCTTTGGTTAGTTGGATTATTTCTTCTATTGGTAACGATATGCGGCTAGATATGGTGGCGGATTATGTAAATGAGGAGGGGACGTGGAATAGGATCGTTTTCAACATCTTTTGCCTCATCATAAACTCATAGAACTAGCTAATGTGTTTGTTTTGCCGGATAATGGTGATCATGATGAGCTGTCATGGATGAATAAGTCTGATAGTGTTTATTCAATTAAATTGGCGCTAATTGACGATTTCATAAATGAGAGTGATGAAAATATCATGTGGGATAACATATGGAAATTGTGATGTCCTCAAGACATTAGGATCCTATTGTGGAGAGGGACTCAAGAAAGACTTGTGACCAGGAAAAAATTGATTAAAAGAGGCATGAGTGTGGACGTGACCTGCTCCTAGTGCAGCATTCGGGTTGAAAGTGTTTTCCATTTATTCAAGGATTGTGTCATGGTGCAAGCTATGTGGGAGAAGATTCCAAAGGTGATTCAATGGGGAAGAATATAGCTCAATCTCGGGTTATCATGAAAGATAGGTGGTGGGTCCTTGTGTGTTATAAAATTAAGTACAGAGATAAAAGGAACCACCAAGTTTTTGGCGCCGCTGCTGGGGATTGCAGCGGGTGACCCCGGTGTTTAATCCATAAGTATTTTTAATTGTGTATTTATTTTTCAATTTTGCGCTTGGTTTTTGTTTTGTTTTCTTTTACAAGATCTTATATTCAGGTAATGATCAAGATATTCAATTAGATATGTATGGAGGACATTACCCAAATCCCGGTACATTCGATTATTTGAAAGAGTCTTAGGGACAACAATAATGGGGTAGTAACTTCTACCAACCACCTTATCAACACCCGCAAGAGCAAGGATGGAAAAACCAATGGACCAGGAACAATCAACAACAATAGCCTTATCACTATCAACAAGAACAAGCATGGAACCACCATTGGGTTGAGCACAATCAACAACAACCATTATACCACTATCAGCAAGATCAAAGATGGAACATTCAACAACCTCCACAAATTACCCTGGCCAATTTGAATGAAACACTTGCTAAATACAGGCGCGAGAGCGAGGAAATCAGTGCCAAATTACAAAAGGCACTAGATAAATATATTTCCAATTGTAGCAAATTTTGTGTAGAGTCAACTCCCCCAAGGGATGAAAGGGACCAACTTTAAGAAATAGTTGAGGAGGAAGTGTTGAAGGAAAATATTAGTGATAGTGACATGACCACCGTGCCGATTATAAATGAAGACTACCAACAACCTCCCCAGATTACTCTTCCCGGTATAATGAATTATTCACCACTTGTTGAACTCACGCGTCTAGAAGAGAAAATCACGGCAAGAGATCAAGAGCAAAAGGCAAGAGATGAGGAAAGCGATGCCACACTTGAAAGAATAAAATAGATGCTAGATGAAATAGCTACCCGAAGCAACTCTCCTGCCTTAGCCAAGAACGGTAGCGAGTCTTATGAAAATTCCAGTCTCTTGCGGGATGATATTAACTAAACGGAAGAAGTAGTTGAGGAGTAGGTATTGAAATATGACAATTGTGATAGTGATATGGAGTATGCACATAATTAGGATATAGAATGTGAACAGAAAGAAGAGGTGATTGAGATTAGAGAGATTCCGCAACAAGAATATGATGAGGTAATAGTGGAAGATTGGGTTGAAAGCGAAAATGAATCTGAAGTGGTTGAGGAGTCAATTGAAGAATTAAAGGTTCACAATAAAATAGAAGTTGAATCTATGCCACAAAAAGTTTGCCAATTACCATCTCCACCAAGAATCTTGATTGAAATTAGAACTGAAGAATCACCTCCTTTACCAACGACGATCAACATGTGATATACAAGCAAGGTTCCACACCGCGAGAGTAAAGGGGAAGGAGGAGAACCTAACCACCACATTTTAAAATGAACACAAGATTGAAACGAGGAATAAAAGTGAGCATATACCATGGAGAACGGTCATTTACTATTATGTGGGGGAAATGAGTTTCGTCGTAAAAATAAGAAGGCGAAACGAAGTACTTACCCACCCCGTTTCAAAGATCGATTAATTAAAATTCTAGGTGGGAAAGTCCGAAAGCTTACATGTCAAGGAAGAGGAGAGTTTAAGCGGAGGGAAACCGCAAAGGCCTCAATACCATCTTCATGGAAGGTAACGCGTCGAACTTAAAGACGTAATAAAAAAGGTGCTTGTTGGGAGACAACCCATGTTTTAATTTGCTTTAATGTTTCTCAATTCCTAGTGCATATTATAAGTAATTGTCGAGTCTTAGCGTCTATTTTTTAAGAAATGAGAAAGGTAGTGTGTTGAATGGTGCAGCAATTGAGTTTGGGGTGTTATGGAACGAAAAAGGGAAAAATCCGTACCACTGACCGGTAGGCCGGTCAAACCACTGGTATGCCGGTGGGGAGACATAAACCCTCGGGTTGGTGGACTCGGGTTTGTTGCCGAGAGCATGTACAAGGAAAACCGAGCGCACCGGTATGCCGCCTAGGGCACCGGTATGCCGGCCAGAAGGAAACACGAGTCCTCGGGTTGAATGACTCGTGTATTTTGACGAAGCAAGGTTTTGAGCAAAACAGCGCACCGATATGCCGCCCAGGTGACCGATATACTGGTGGTCCCTTGTGTGTTCTTAAAATAATGTAATAAGTAAAGAGAACCACAACCGCAATTGTACGGTTGTCCCAAGTAATAATAGTGATAAACAGGATCGTTCGCAGGGACGATATGGTTGACTTCAATGCTTATCAATTAATGAATGATTGCATTTATGAAAGCAGTAAATGATTTGATAATTGTTTGTTGGTTTTTACTAATCCTAAGTATGAAAGACTAATGTAAAAATGCAAACAAATAACTAGACGCAAGTAAATAAAAGCTAAACGCAAATATGAGCAGGCAATACTTGAGAGACGCAAGGATTTCTCCTATCTCTATCTCATTCCATATGTTGTTTAAGGGACAAATTGGTCATTTAACATAGGTCGGGATTCGGGAATCTTCGTACCTTTGTCAGGGTGGACTACGAAGCTATTCTAGGGTGTCACAAATCCTGTCAGGGTGATTATGATCCACCTTCAAATGATTAAGCTAAAAATACCCAATAGGCATAAGATTAATTACGCTCGTCAGAGTCAAATAATTTCTATCCTATATTCTGTAATTAATTCTGTACCTAAACCCCCCGTCAAGATGATCCACACGCAACTATGTGGAATAGCCTAGATACTACAACCTGTTATTAATTAGCTACTTTAAGAACAGTAAATAATCATAAATTACATAAACATGTAAAAGACCCAATTTGAAATAAATTGTTGAAATCCCAAATCCAATCATATGAAATAAAACAAAGGGATTAACCCATTATGCGTTCCCAAGTACTAAAAGGATTTAGCTCATAATTAAAGGAAAGGAAAAAAACTAAATTAAAAGAAGAATTCATATTGTTCATAGAAAGAAAATACAAAGAAACCTAATTTCGGATTAGGATTGGCTAAGAATCGGAGGTATAGACAGTCTCCAGATCCGTAGCTTCTTCCTTCTTCCTTGCCTTGACTTCTCTCTGATGCTCTGACTTATGAAAATTGAATTGTGTGAAAAACTGAAGTCAAAAGCTCATTTTATTAGCTCAAATTCGGAATGGGCTTTTAATTAGGGATTAAGTGAATAATAAAAAGTCCAAGTCCACTAATCAAGCCCAAATCCCGTAACTGCTGCACCACCTCCACTAAATCAGCTCTAACCGATTCGTTATAACTCCGATTGACCTCAAACCACTTGCTAAATTTCCGTAACTCGATAAGGAACATAATCTCTTCAGAGGTCAGCGGCTAAATCAACTCGTAAGTGTCTCGAAATCAACAATCTTTGACATTTTATCAGATTTGCAGCTCCAAAATATCAACTCTTTTCGGGATATAACTTCAAGCTTTGACTCCATATCACGATCTTTGACTTTATTCTCGTGTTCCTCTCCTAGCTAATATTCAAAACCTACAAACTTTTCACTAAAATACACAAGATTACGCGCAAAAGTTTAATAAATTAAAAATACAAGAAATAAAAGAGGAAAGTCAGATTATTGCATATTTAGCCCAAAAGTCTATCAAATTAATCAAATAAACACCACAAATGATGTCTCCCAAGGGTATAAAATAAGAACGTTTAGGGAGACATCATATACCGGCACCCAAAAACACGAGGACTCGGGTATTTGATTAGGGTTTATTGCCGAGAGAACAAAATGAAAAGCTCCAGCACCGGTATGCTGGCGAATCCGCCGGTGCCGGTCCGCTGACGGTTTGTGAAGAGTGGTTGCCATATCCCCTTCTTACCTTATCAAGAAGTAACCCTAGCCTCTTCAAAATGAGTTTTTCAGACCCTAACCCTTTATATATCTGCACCACACCACTACAACACCCAAGAACATTAATTCCTTCCTCCTATTCCATTCCAAACACACATCCAACACCACAATCCTTCAAGAACACAAAGAGATCTTCTCCTTCAACCTTAAGCCTCTTCATCAAAGCTTCAATCCTATTCATTAAACCTTCCCCAATCCACTACATAATCATTACCCATCTAATATAACACCTTAATACTTCATTCTAAATCCTCAAAACATCAAATTTCAAAACTCTTCGCTAGTTTTTGATTGTTTGAAGTTTTGAGTTTGGGGTTCATTGAGTTTAGAAGACAAGAATACCATGAAGAGGAAGAAGAAGTTGGAGAACCTCTTATTACTTTTGGTGTTGAAAGATGTAGTTGAAAGAATGAAAATTTTGGAAGATAAACATGAAGAGGTGTTGACAACCATAGGAAAAGTCACAAAAGAGTAGGAGCCTATGCAAGACATATTACGTGGAGTGATCAATGTTGAACATGCCACCTACGCAACAAGAGGAGCTCAACCTACACGTAATCATGGAAACCAGCTTCGTGCTGATTCAGATACGTTTTCCTATCCTTTTCTCAGTCTTATTAATTATTTGCTTTATTGAGTCTTTTTCGAGTCGTGGGGACACGACTCGTTTTTTAGTTTGGGGTGGGGTTCGTTGCCTCATCCCAATTTTTTGGTTTTTACTGTTTTTTCAAAAAAAAAAAATCAAATAAATATCAGTTTGAGGAATTTTTTGACTATAGAGTATTTTAAATGCCCCCATCAAGCATGTTTTTTATGAATTTATGATAGAAAATAGTTGACTTTAGGAGTTAGTATAAAACGCACTTTGATTGCATGCAAATATGAGGTAATTGATAAAAAGAATTAATGAACAATGCAAAAGAAGTAAACTTGTACTTAAGGAAAATGATTGGGTTGTAGAAAGTGAGATCTAAATGAGTAGAGAACCCACTTAGGTATGAACTAGAGGTAAGCTGTGTAAATAGGAGAATGATAGAGGTAGTTCTTTGTAGCCCTTTGAAACCTTTTTTAACTTCTAGCCCCAATTTTAGCCTTTAATCCTTTCTTTTGTCGCCACATTATAAGCAAATATCCCTTTAGTTATTAGGCATTTCCATATGACCCGCACTTGAATCACGATCCTTAGACTTCATGTCTTGAGCTTGAGTTTGGGGTGGTGGGTCCACTATTATGGGAATTTACATTGGTTTGGGATTTTTGGAGCTTATCAATTGTGCTCTGTTCTATTTTGATGATAATTCACTGTAATTATATTGTAATCCTTTGCCGGGATAAGAGTAAATGAAAAGGATATGAAAAGTTATGAAAAGAAAAAAATCGAATGAAAAAACAATAGCCTGATATCTCAACATCAAAAAGAAAGTCATAGTTATACAAAAAAAAAATTCATATGAAAAGAATATATAGATTTGGACCAGCAAGGAGGAATTTTTTTGTGAATCATCTTTAGTGCTTATTGGGTTAATCAAGGGACGCTAAATTAGCGCATCAAATGGGTTGAGTGAGAACATATTTGAGTGTAAACTCAAGCTCTTGGACAGTTTGTTGATGGTAAGTGAGGAGAGAGCCAAAAGCTCACTTCAAATTTACCAAATATACATACCATACTGTCCCTAAGCATAAGATAAAACCGTAAAGACCTCGTGATTCCTAGATACATGGTGAGTCTGTGATTCAGCTAATAGGGAGTATGCTAAGTGGAGCGTTCAAAGCAAGTAAGGATCGATGAACACCCTAAAGCCACCATCTTGAGATAAGTATAAGCGTAACCTTCTAGCATTGTGAAATTAATTTTGGATTGATATTATTTTGTGTTTGATTTTTTATGACATATGTATGTGTGTATTAATTCCTAGATCATATTATATGAGATTTGTTTTAAGTTGAATATTTGCTAGATTCTACTTTCTGCATTCACCTAAAAGGCCTTTGTGTTTATTTTACTTTGTCGAGACGACAAAGGTTTGATTTTGGGGTCTTGATGTCTCCCTATTTGTTCTAAATATTAGCCCTTAGGAGATATAACTTTATTTGAATATTTGACTTATTTGATAGACTTTTATGCTTATTTCGTCATATTGCACTTTCTCCCCTTGGAATTAGACTATTTGCATTTTTAGACCTTTTCTGCGTTAATTTGTTTGTTTTAGTGCAAAGTTAGTAGGTTTATAAATTCATGAAGAACTAATACAATGAGGAAAAGTGAGAATTAAATTCTTATATCGAGTGGAGGAGCTAAAGAAAAGAAGAGAACTTCCAAGAACTTAATTAAAGAAGTTGCAGATCTGAAAGACTGTTAAAGATTGCTGTTCTGGGCTACTTAGGAGCGGAATTAGCCTTGGGCCATCAAACATGGTTTAATAGCCTATTGAGTTAGGAAGATTATACAAGTTGAATGAGCCCATTTGGAGTTGAGATACAAAAGTTACAGCTGTTTTACTAGAAGTTGCGCACCAGTTACAGAAATTAAAAGAGAAGATGGGCTTGGGCTTTTCATAATTTGACCTAATCTTCTTAACCTAAGCCCTAATACAATTTTGAGCACTATGTAAGCTCCTTTAGACCTCATTATTCAGTACCTCTCATTAAACTTTCATATTAAATCATCCTTAGAGAGAGAGTCAAGAGGCGGAGGTAAGAGCAGGAGCTGGAGAATCCTTTTCCTCCAACAACAACTCAAGTCAATTCCTCTATTTAGGTTCTTATATTATTTATGTTAAGGAACATGTATATTATTAATTTCTTTATTATTTTTACTTTCAACATGAGCTAATCTTTATATTCTTGAGAATCGCTACATGGGTTGAACCCTAATTAATTTGATTAATGTTTTCTGATTTGGGATTTTTTATAATTTAATTTGAATTGGGCAATTAGTATTGATTATTATCGTAGGATTATTCACTATTCTTAATCTGATCAATTAGACATAGGATTTAGTAATTAAGCTATTCACTTTGGTAGGGGTATTACCGTCTTTTTAAGCCAAAAACACGGGGTTTGGTTCACCCGAGGATAGGAATTGCTGAGAAATAGGAATAGGTAGGTCTCTCCCAAAACAAGGGGTTTTATCCTTTATTCGATGTGAAGGTCCCAACCATTGCTTAAGCGCACAGATTGGGATGAGTCGATGTCGGTCGATGGTATGAAAACACTTCCTGATGTCGAATTCCAAAAACCAGCGCTAAATCTATCTGTGCTCCCCCTTATATATTATATATATAGTTAGGCTCAAATAAAAAGCCCCTGACTCTCTTCACTCTCATATAAGATGAGACTTCACTCAAATTAATTCACACAGAAGGGAAGGAGATCCACCACGCCAGCGCGCATCGCTAGCTCAATGAAAGGCAACCTTCCTGATGCATTAATTGCGTATATAATCTAGATGTGTCCTGTTTGGAGATCCATAATACGAAAACCAAAATCAGAATGAGGAAGAAAAAGATATCGTGATGTAAGTCTATTATTCCTTGCATCATAGATAACCTCGTCCGAGAACTAGTATAGAGAAGGATTTCCCGCGGCGCAGCAGTTCTTCCATACCAACTTAGACCCAAAGTAATGAGAAAATGACTTGTAACTGTGAAGCTATAAGGTATCATACCCTGGGGATTACAAAATAACGAAAAAGTAAAAGTGACCGAGATGCAAGGGAAAAACTTTTGTTTCACATTTCCGGAAAGACAACCTATTTAGTTTGGGCCGGGCCTATCAAGCCTAGGGAATCCCACTTGTTGCTCTGGGAAATGCAATTAAGAAGGAACGAAGCGCAATTGCGACCTCGAGAAAGCGATGTGGCTTGTCTAAGAAGATAACGAGTGAAGGAGGGAACCATAGGTATGGAACCCAAACAGAACGGGTAGTTGCCGTACATGAGGATTGCAGTCTATCTGTGGGCTGGCCTGCTAGCAGTAGTGGGAATTCTCCCGTTCCCTGGTCAAAGACTTGGTTGGATGCGGGATCTACTCCACGAGGAGTGGGTTGACAGTGGCTTATGTAAGTGTTGCCCCTGGGCTCCAGTGAGAGCCTAAATTTTATTGTTTTTAATCACCCTCTTCAAGACAGGTGCCACATTCATGAGTTTCACTCATAACATCTTCTTTCCACAGTCAAAGTCATCACTACCAGCTTGAGCAACAGATCTAAAGGAGGAGGAAGTCGAGCGCATCAATCTGATTCATGCCAATGCGCTCAGTGGGCTGCATCTACTAATATTACCGAAAGCATTGTTAAAATACTTTTACGAGAAGGGTTTATCGAAAACGTGAGAAAACATCGTTGTGTGAAATAGTTTTCAATGATTGATAAAGTTCTCAAGATTCAAGGCTATTCCTTTCACACCGCAGCAGCACCTTATTCCACTACGTATCCGTCTGTCTGTTTAAAGGAAAGAAAGAAAAAAGAGATTCGGCTTAGTGAAAATAGAACTAGTAGCCGAGTGAATTCATACTGAATCAGTAGCCAAAGTCCTCGGAACCAGCCGCTCTTACAGGGAGTTGTGAAAGAAGCTTTAGAATGCACTGCTGCAAGCGTAGGAAGAATGCTGAGTGAATGGAAGTGATCGCCTTGACGGGGGGTTTAATTACGGACATAGGTAATAAACGTAAGGTAGAAATTATAGATCCTGACGGACTTAGTTAACCTTATAGCCAATTGAGTAGAGAACTTGAAATTCAAAGGTGGATTATAATCGCCCTGACGGGGTTTGTAACACCCTAGAATAGCTCCTAAGTCCACCCTGACAGGGGTTAGGAGAATCTAGAATCCTGACTATTACTAGTTACCATTTTGACGCTTAAGAGAAGCATTGATTAAGTTTATTTCGGTGAAACCCTAGCGAGACTCAAGTATAGCTCATATTTGCGTGTTAGTCTTTTAATATTTATTTTTAGTAATTTGTTTCTTTACGTCTAGTAGTTTAATAACTCGAAACAAAACAAATATCTTTTATATTTTATGTATTAGCAATTACTACTAGTTATATATTGAAAACCTGGGTTGTACCAGTCCAATCCCTGAGAATGAAACCCGATTTATCGGAGAATTACTTGGACAACCATACACTTTCGGTATTGTGGTTCCTTTTATTTCCATACTTAATTTTATAACACACAAGGACCCACCATGTTTTTGGAGGTTGAAAGAGGTCGAAACTAGAATAGGTCACGTCTGACCGGATATCCGTGATGAGGTGGATGGGAAGTCGTGGTCAAAGGGGTGTGGAATTGTATCCAGGGAGTAATACAGGGATGGAGGGGCGCAATTCGAGCAACTCGGCGGTTTTGCTACAGGAAGGAGAAAGGGACATGTATTCTAGCACAAGTGCTTTTTTGCAATTCTCGCCAACTGATGGGGATCCACAGTAGTTGATGGGTTCTTTTGTGGAGCATTACAGGGGAATCAAGGACTTAGGTGCAAATGGAGTGGGTAAGTACTACATGTCTGCAGCGTCCAGGTTTTTCTGGGGTGAGAGGTGATGAGCCGATAAGTCCGAGAGTCAGCATCTAGCTACAAGGTGGCCAGAGGAGGTTTATCGACTTGAGGAACATGGAATTGCAAGTGCTCCCTCAACTGGTAGAGTAGGTACTGTAACCACAGGAGATGCATAATATTGCGACAGTAAGGCAAGGAGAAATTAGTTGGTGGAATCGTAACCTGGCGTCAACCGGTATTTTTGAAGGAGTTGAATGAAATGTATTTTTTCGGGCACTTCTAGGAGTAATCTGAAATGAAATAAATGATGTAATTTTCAAGAGTGGAAACATCTCCAGTGCGGAAGCAATTGTTAAGAAAGCAAGATGGCTAGCGGTTGATTATCATAAGGCTTCGAATCTCCTGTCGAATAAGGTCAGCAATGTAAAGGATCATGTCGAGTGGATAGGGTGGTGTAAACCCAATCGGGGTTTTAAGATAAATATGGATGGGAGTTTTCTTGATATCTCCTCATTTATGATAATAAAATATACTTCTGAGACATCATTTTAGGCTTATTTATTAGTTTATAGGTCGATCTTAGCTTAATTTAGTGCACTTTCCTATTTTGAGTCATGATTTGTTGAATTATTATTTTTAGAGCATATTGGGTTTAATTGTTTAATTTAGTGTGAAGCTTTAAAGATAATTATGGAGATTAATTAGAGTCCAAGTCAAAGACTACAAGATATGGAAAAAGATATGCATGGAAATTGGAGATAGAAAGAAGCTGAGTTCAATTAGGAAAAGGAAAAGCTGCCTAAATCTGGGATTCCGCATACACGTCTAAAGATATGCGTTTTTACTTAAGAAATAGGCCTATTTTGGTAATTTCCTTCTATAGGGTCAAGATAATTCTGTTGCAATTCTTTTGGTATCTTATGGAACTCAAACCGACCAATAACGAAGAAGATATGCTCAAAACGGTCCAGCAGTGTTTATCTTTATTTCCATACGAATATGAGTTGGACTAGGAGTCCATTACTTTCCTTCTCCTTCAAGAAAAAGAATTAGGTCTTCCTATACCCTATAAATACAGCCTCTTAACACTCTAAAATTATCCTTGGCCAGACCTTAAGGCCAAGAGGAAGCTGCAACACAAGAGAAGAAGTCTGGAAGGAGCTGTGCATCAATCATGTCTCCTTCAACCTCTTATTTTGTAATTCTTTTCTCTTCTTTTCTTTGTATGAACTAATTCTATTAGCTTAGGTTTTGCATAATGTATAATCTATGAATTCTAATTCTTCTATCTAAGTTTCTTTGGGAATTATATGTTTTAATCTGATATCAGCTACTTACCTTTATATTTGATTATGTGTTTTGATTTAATGATTTTTTTCCTTGCGAATGCATGCGTATAGGATTACCTTAATAGTAGTTAGATGGTCTCCTTGATAGGGTGTTTAACTATTGAACCACCACATAACGTCTAGTGTCGATAGTAGTTCTGATAAAACATGCTTCTAACTAGATAATCATTAGGGTTTGTTTTAACCACCATATCACCAATTGATTGTAGTGTGCTGGATAGGGCCTTAGTGGCGTTTGATAACCCTATTTGAGTCCTCGTCTTTGTTGTGCCGTAGCCCCCTTAGTCGCTCTCAAGCTCTAAGGTATGGGAATTTAGAATCCTGACTAAGTATACCAAGAGCTAATATTCTCCCTTATAACTAGACCTAATAGATAGAATTAGAAGGATTAGTGCATACTAGTAAAACCTAAGCTATAACTTTCATATTATCTTCTTTTCTTTTCTTTTATTTATTTTATTGTCTTTAGTTTATTAGTTTAGTTTTATTATATTAACCAAAAAAATATTTGTCTTTCTCTTCTTTGTCTTTGCGTATTATCTTTCTATCTTTTATATCTGCACTTGATAATTTGTATAAGTTCTCTCTAACTTTTGTAAGTCCCTGAGGAACGAATCTTCTTATCATTAAAACTTGCATACGTCCTGTAATACTTGCAGTACCGTGTTAGTTTAGGGTGTGTATTTGCACTTATTTATATCATTATTTTATCACACCTTAGGCCACACCAAGTTTTTGGCGCCGCTGCCGGGGACTACATCGTTAGTCCTTGTGCAATTATCTTGTGCTTTTATTTTAGTTAGTTCTATTTTACGCTTTTATTTTTAGTTTTTGTTTTACAGGTTTTTTTTAAGGCGAGAGCAGATTTATTAGGAGATAAAGGTTTCGTGTTATTAGATCCTGAAGAAGCTAATATATGATGGAAGCTCTAAAGCTTAAGGAGTTAACCCAACAACTTGAGGAATTACAAGAAACAATCGCGAAAACTAGCTCAGAGGAATCTAGTACATGCCTCACCTTCATGTCCTAGTTGTGGAGCAAGAGATCACTCGTGGGGACATTGCATGAACAATCCAGCCCCAATTTCCTTCATGCCTTATCAAAGAGACCATTATTATGATGGTTATTATCAATCTCAAGGAAATTACGCTGACTATCAACCCCCACAGAGTTACAATTGGGTCGGAGATCAATAGAATTATAATCATAATAATCATTATTATGATGATTATTATCACCCACGACCATAATCCTACTATCCTCCAAAACCTATCTATCAAGAAGCGCCGATTTATAATGAAGCTTATCAAGAACCACATCCTTATTCAATGCAGCAAACCATACAAGAACAACCTCCGAGTTTGAATTCAAGCATGGCTAAGATGATGAACCTAATTGAAAAGATGGAGAATAACCAGCAAAGAATCCAAAACTCAGATAATGCGATTGAAAAGCTCGTGCAGACAGTGTCACAAATGGTGGAAAAAACTAAAATTCTTACAGAAAGGCAACTCCGAAGTGATACTAGTGCTCCAGAAAACAAAGTTTGTCATGCAGTTGAATTAGGAAGTGGAAAACAACTACCTCCACCAAGACCAGAACCAGAACCAGAACCAGTCCCTATTCCAGAAACGGGGGGAGAAAAAACAACAGAAGATAAGGTCGAAGAGGTAGTTGAACAAAGAAGTGTCCAAGAGAAGACACCAGAAAAGAAAGAGAGCCCAGTGGTAACCAACACATGTCCTCCTCCACCATTACCTTCACATGTCAGAAGGACAATGACCTGGAATTCAAGAAGTTCGTTGACATGATGAACAAGTTAAAGATCAGCAGCCTGTTTGTAGAAGCTCTCACAAGAATGTCAAAATACGGTCAATTCATGAAGGACATTCTTTCTAACAAACGAAGATTCGAAGCTAAAGAGATGAATGGATTGCTAGAGGAGTGTAGTGCTACAAATGAAATCGAGTTACCACCTATTCCCACGAAATCTTGGATGGCACCATCCATGATTATTAAGAATCGAGCTGAAAAGTTCATGGGAATTAAAGTCAAAGGGTGGAAATTTCGTCATCCTTAATCGAGGTAACACGTCTAACTTTGAAAGACGTTAAACAAAAGTGTTGTACGGGAGACAACCCGTAATTTCTTTTATGTTTTTACATTTTTAGTTTTTATTTTATTTTATTTATGTTTAGCTTAGTTAATTTTAGTTGATATTGCATATTTGAGAAAGGTATTAGTGTTTTTGATGATTAGGTATTGGAGAAATCGAGTTAGGGAAGCGAGCAAAATTTTTCAGAACGGAGAAACTTCGGCAAGTCATATCTTTGAGCTCGGATGTCGAAATCAGGTGATCTTTGAGTCTAAACTGCATAACTTTTCGAGATCTAGCTGTTGGGGAGGTTTTTGCCGAGTGCGGTACACCGGACCTCAGCAGCGGTGCACCGCAGGGTAAAAACTTGTACCACGGGTGGAGCCACGGGTCGTGACCAGAAACCGAGAAACATTGCCTCGCGGACTACCCCATGCACCGTGCTCTGGTCCGCATGTCAGCACGTGCCACGGGGTGGGTGTCACGGGTATTTTGACATAGAAGCCACGGAGTACCCCCGCGGTACACCGCGCCATGGTCCGCAGAGCAAAAACACGTTCCACGGGGTTGTGCCACGGGTATTATCCAGTGGGTAAAATTCGACCATCATATGCTACGGTGTAACCCGCGGTACACCCCATGGTCTGCAGCATAGTCCGCACGAGCCGCCAGAGAGAGAAAATAAAGGGTTTCAAGGTTATATGAAGATCTAATGCTCATTATTCCGAATTTTATAAACCTTAAACCTCGTTCTCTTCTCAAAAACTCTCCCAACTCCATTGAAGCTCATAAAAAACCTTCACCAATCATCAAAACACTACCCAATCACCATGAAAACACATCCAATTCATTCTCCACATCATTACAAGGAAGATTCAACCACCTATATTATCCCAAAACACCTTGAATCCAAGATCAAAAGCTTAAATTTTCAAAAATGCATCCTACAATTTCTTAAATCTAAGCCAACCCATTACAAATCCACCTTACCCACATAGGGATTCATCATCAATTCACCTATCCTAGGCCAAATCAAGCTTGTTCAATCAATAATTCACAAGTTCAAATGTTAAGGGTTGTTAAAGCTTTGAGTTGGGGGTTAATTGAAGATGACTAATAGAACAACAATTTTAGGTACCAAGAGGGAGGTGAAGAGTAACAAGGGTTTGGATTTAAACAAGAAGAAATCAATTGACAAAGGTTCTAGTTCTAAATCAAAGGGTAAAAAGAAAGTTGACAAGAGTGGAATAACTTTGTTTGATCGTAATGGTAAAAGCTTTACTTTTATGCAAAGGATAAAACACAACCTTCACAAGGTCTTGCACCAAAAGAGAAAAAGAAAAAGCTTCAAGGGCCCTGATAGCTTCTCTGAGGAAACAATTAAAGGAACTACCCTTTATCTTATGAGAACGTATTTGAAGAAGAAGTTGAGGAGAATACGTGAAGATTCGTGGAGATTTGGAATGCTTGGGTTGTTTGTGAATTGTACTGTGTGAGGAAAAGAAGAAGATGTGGCACAGTTGATCTATGAGGAGGTGATACGAATTTCGATCTCTCCCATGTCATTATTTAATGCAATATCCTATTATGATCACGTGTCCTGAGCGAAAAACGAATAAGAAGTTGGGTGAAGAAGATACATTACAGTTAATCCAAGTATCGATAAGGCGAGGTGATAGCCTCGAAGAGTATGTTTTCTTTCTTCCCTACCATTTCTTTATGTGCAGTATTTCTGCTAATTTTAAATTTTATTTTTCTTGAGTCTTTTTCGAGTCGTGGGGACACGGCTCATTTTTGAGTTGGGGGTGGGGATTCGTTGTCCTCATCTTCCTTTTTGTGTTTTTCATAAAATTTAAATTTTTTTGGGTTGAATTAGGCATAGAATATCTTTGAATGTACCTATTGAGCATGATTTAACTAGGTCAATGATAGTAGGTAGTATGTTTTTAAAAGATGCAACAAAATTGTTTAGATGCATGTATGAAAACAGGAAATAAAGGATAGAAAAGTTAATGAGAAATGCTAAGAAGTCACGTTGAAACTTAGGAATAGTTATTTGGTGTGTAGAACGTGAGGTTTAAAATTAGTTGAAACCCCGCTTATCTATGAACTAGTAGTGAAAAAGTAACAAAATTCGGTAGTTAGAAAAATGAATAAGGCAGTTCTTTCATGATAAAACACTTGAAGCCTTTTATACTTTCTCACCCTTTTATTTGATATTTGTTATTATTATCCGTCTTAGCCCCTCTGAGCCTTTCTAAAGCCTTTTATTTAACCACATTATAATCCATACCCTTAGTTTGTAGGACTTATCTATATGACCCGCACTCGAATCGCAAAACCTGAGACAAACTCGTTTTAGAGCTTGAGTTTGGGGTGGTGGGTTTCATAATTAGGGAACTTTGGGAATTATCTTTGTGATTTTACTGATGATGAAATTGGTATTATTGTAACCCTTTACCGGGGTAATAGTGAATGAAAAAGAAGCTACGAGCTAAATTTGCCAACAAGGGCATAAAAAGAATGAATATATATATATGAAAAAAAAGAAAATAGTATGATATCTCAACATCAAAAGAGAATCATAGCTATACTAAAAAGAAAAATTGGTATGAAAAGAATATATTCGGACCGGCAAAGTGGAAATTATATGTCATCACAAAGGTTTTATTTGGGATTATTGGGGATGCACATTAAAGCATCAATAAATTGGGTTGAGTGAGAACATCTTCGAGTGAAAACTCAAGCTCTAGGGCGATTCGTTGATGGCTAGTGAGGAGAGAGCCAAAAGCTCACTTTTCATTTTCCAAATATACCACACCCGTCCTTAAGCCAAGTTATAACCAAGACCTTAGGATTTCTAATTGCTAGATGGAGAAACAATTGAGCTATTAGGTAGTAGGTAAGTGGACCATTGGATGCTGTAGTTGGGACCTATGAACAACCTATAGCCATTAACCTGAACTAAGTTATCATCCTCTCCTTCTGGCATTGCGAAATTAATCTTAACTTAAATTTATGGATTGTTGATTACATGTATATTAGGCATATTTGTGCATTATTTATTGAACATTACTACATGAGACTTTTTAGATATTTTGCTCTAGGATCATTCATTGTCATCTGTTCTTATTCTCCTCCGACTTCTTCTTGTTTATTTGACTACCCTTTTGTTCTTTACTTTTATTGTATCGGGACGATACAACTTTGAGTTGGGGGTCTTGATGTCTCCTCATTTGTGATAATAAAATATACTTCCGAGACATCATTTTAGACTTATTTATTAGTTTATAGGTCGATCTTAGCTTAATTTAGTGCACTTTACTATTTTGAGTCTTGATTTGTTGAATTATTATTTTTAGAGCGTATTGGGTTTAATTGTTTAATTTAGTGTGAAGATTTAAAGATAATTATGGAGATTAATTAGAGTCCAAGTCAAAGACTACAAGATATGGAAAAAGATATGCATGGAAATTGGAGATAAAAAGAAGCTGAGTTCAATTAGGAAAAGGAAAAGCTGCCTAAATCTGGGATTCTGCATACACGTCTAAAGATATGCGTTTTTACTTAAGAAATAGGCCGATTTTGGTAATTTCCTTCTATAGGGTCAAGATAATTCTGTTGCGATTCTTTTGGTATCTTATGGAGCTCAAACCGACCAATAACGAAGAAGATATGCTCAAAACGGTCCAGCAGTGTTTATCTTTATTTCCATACGAATTTGAGTTGGACTAGGAGTCCATTACTTTCCTTCTCCTTCAAGAAAACGAATTAGGTCTTCCTACAACCTATAAATACAGCCTCTTAACACTCTAAAATCATCCTTGGCCAGACCTTAAGGCCAAGAGGAAGCTGCAACACAAGAGAAGAAGTCTGGAAGGAGCTGTGCATCAATCATGTCTCCTTCAACCTCTTATTTTGTAATTCTTTTCTCTTCTTTTCTTTGTATGAACTAATTCTATTAGCTTAGGTTTTGCATAATGTATAATCTATGAATTCTAATCCTTCTATCTAAGTTTCTTTGGGAATTATATGTTTTAATCTGATATCAGCTACTTACCTTTATATTTGATTATGTGTTTTGATTTAATGATTGTTTTCCTTGCGAATGCATGCGTATAGGATTACCTTAATAGTAGTTAGATGGTCTCCTTGACAGGGTGTTTAACTATTGAACCACCACATAACGTCTAGTGTCGATAGTAGTTCTGACAAAACATGCTTCTAACTAGATAGTCATTAGGGTTTGTTTTAACCACCATATCACCAATTGATTGTAGTGTGCTGGATAGGGCCTTAGTGGCGTTTGATAACCCTATTTGAGTCCTCGTCTTGGTTGTGCCGTAGCCCCCTTAGTCGCTCTCAAGGTCTAAGGTATGGGAATTTAGAATCTTGACTAAGTATACCAAGAGCTAATATTCTCCCTTATAACTAGACCTAATAGATAGAATTAAAGGATTAGTGCATACTAGTAAAACCTAAGCTATAACTTTCATATTATCTTCTTTTCTTTTCTTTTGTTTATTTTATTGTCTTTAGTTTATTAGTTTAGTTTTATTATAAAAACAAAATAAATATCTTTCTTTCTCTTCTTTCTCTTTGCGTATTATCTTTCTATCTTTTATATCTGCACTTGATAATTTACATAAGTTCTCTCTAACTTTCGTAAGTCCCTGAGGAACGAATCTTCTTATCATTAAAACTTGCATACGTCCTGTAATACTTGCAGTACCGTGTTAGTTTAGGGTGTGTATTTGCACTTATTTATATCATTATTTTATCACACCTTAGGCCACACCATTTCTTAGAAGTCAAAATAAGGGCGATGCTGGAGGTGTAATGCGAGATAAGGATGGTAATTGAATCAAAGGGTTTTCCATGAGTTTTGTTTTCTCCTCGCATTTAGTTGCGGAGTTAGTTAGGATACATGAAAGGCTTAAAATGGCGGTTGAGATAAGAATAAGGGAGTTAGAGGTGCAAATGGATTCGAAGGAGGCCTTAAGAGCAATTCAACAAGAGGATAGAGCGAGAGGTCCAGCTGCGTTTTAGATTGATGGGATTAGAAGTATGTTGGTGGTGAATGCCTCTGATAAATATATTTATAGAGAATTTAATACTTGTGCGAATTTCTTAGCAAGATCATGTATAAAGAGTATTGGTGCTTATACCACGTTCTTAGGTCCTCCGGATGATATTTGGCGATTACCTACGAGAGACGTGAATGCTTGAGAAACCCTGAGAAGAATTTTTACTCTTGAAGTGGAGATCTTAGCTAGTCTTTGATTAGTGTTTATTCTCACGGTCTTTTGACCTCCGATGTAAACAAAAAAGCATTATTGTCATTAATGATGCTAGTTATATATAACTTGTTGTCAAAAATAAAATAATAATAATTTATAATATAACTTTACTATAATAATTGCATTCTCAATAAGGATAACATATGAGTTATACTTATACACATATGTTTGTTTACAAGTTTGGGTTGTTTGAGTTGTTGATATAGAAAAAAACATCATTTATAATTTGTTTTGAACATTGATAGCTTTTTAAGTTTTTTCGAAGCCTTCTTGAACTAGTAGTATAAGTAGTAAATCGATAAAATCAAATGTAAGAAAATTTCATATCACACTATGATACTCAAATTATAGGTAAATTTTTGCTAAAAAACTCTCAAACAATGGAACTTATAAGACCAGTAAGGTAAACTAAGTGTCTATGATTACAAGAGATATAAGTTACATTTAACATGTAAGATTGGCTAAATATATATTAAAAAAAAAATATAATGCTTCTTTCAATTGTCAATTGTCAAAAATAAAGATGAAATGGTAAGTGTATAAGATTTGGTAAATATGTACAGCAAAAGAGGAAATTACTTTTAGAAGCCCAAAAAATTAAAAAATTATTCACAAAGTCTCAACAAAAAAAAAAAACATTCTAAGAAAGACCTAAGTTTGAAGTTAGAATTTTTACCCTGAGACCCCTATTCAGTTCGTCTTTGGTACAGAGCAACATTATTTACGTTTTTGGTATAGAACAATGTTTGTTTGTTTGGAACATACCAATTTTACGTTTTATTACACGTTCATTTTTTTATTGCACGATGGCTCCCTAATAGTATTTTTCAAGATTTAGATGGTTTTTGTTTATGTCCGATGTTAATGTCTAGGTTTACCCGATCGAAGATAACGTGTCGAGATCCTCCCATTGGTACGCGCCAAACAAAGTTTTTCCCGCAAAAACAATACACAAATCTATTCACGATAAAATAAATTGGTACATTCCATACACATCAATTTGGTACATTCCAAATAGATCAAAATTTATATCTAAAACAAACACAAATATTTTACAATATATATTCGAATTAAAAAGAAAAAATAAAATAATAATTTAAACAAAAATTTTAAAAAAAATTGGATAGTTAACTTCAAATCGGATCTGGGTGGGCCTGGAAGTGGATGGCTGGTTCAAAACGACTTTGGAACTTGGTGACGAAGGATGGACCAGATCTTTATTCGCTGTTGTTGAATGGAGAGGAGATGGGTGGACCGGATCTGGGTGACGACGGTTTTCTCATACGTGAGCGACGACGGCTCAAGGAGAACGACGGCCATGAGATGAGCGACGACGCTGAACGAGGGTTTACTAGCGATGTCGGAGAAGGAACGGCGCTGGAGGCACGAGGCCTGGGAGGTGAGCAGTACGGTCCACGAAGGTGAGTGATGTCTCCGTTCGTGGAAGCACGAGCCTTGAGAGGTCAGCAGCGTAGCACATGAAGTTGAGTGATGGCGAGTTTGTTGTGTCCACGAAGGTGAAGAGGAGGGCCACGGGGCGATGGCTCTGAACGACGTTTTTCTAGGGATGGTGATGCTGGAAGGTGAGCGTCGGTTACCGCTCGAGGAGGCACAAGATCTGGAAGGAGTGGTGGGAAGGAATGTTGGAGGTCTGTTGGTGGGAAGGAGTGGTGAGGGTCTGTTGGTGGATGTTTGTTTGTGGGAATGATGAGACGGTGGCACCAGGGGGAGCACGAGTGGTTGTGATGGTGGTCAGCATTCGCAAGACAAAGGGATGAGAGCGGCGACACTAATAGGTGAGGTAGGTGAGGTAGGAGGGGCGCTGATGGAATGTGAGGAAGGAGCGGCGGCAATGGAGAAAGAGAGAAGGGGTTGTGGGTTTAGAGAGAGAACATAGTAAGTAGGAAGAGTGAGGAGGTGGTTAAAATCATAACTTAATATAATTTCTTTTTCCTTTTTTTTCTACTAGTAATAGAAGAGTTGTGGTTTTTTTTTTACTTTTATTGTATCTAGTTGAGGTTTATTGGTTTAGTTATATGGAAAACCTTGTGAGTAGTATAAAGGATGTTGCCCCATAATGATCCCTTAGATGAAATGGTATGGTTCGTATGTTTCAATATAAAACAGAAGAACGTTGATGTACCAATCAATGGTAGGACAAAATAATGGCTAAGTGTAATTCTATGCCTACGTCTTGCTGTTGCTTTCTTGTTGGTGAAAATTCTAGGAGATCGAGAAGTAGGCTGGAAGACCTTCAATGAACCCCTCATCAGGTGGTGTGTGTATTTTAGTTGTGGTACAACGATGTAAGTTATTTTATTATTCTTATATATTATATTGTTCTCGTGATTGATGAATTTGTTTATAAATCAAAGTGGAAGGTAACAAACAATGAAACTTGACTTCTATAATCACAAGTTTTGAATTTACTACAAGAAGAAAATTATACTAATCAACAAATTAGACACACTTTGCACATCCTCCAAAAAATTATAAACAAGGAGCGTGTCTAAAAAAGGTGGACCGTAAATTGTACCAAAATTCCCGTGCTATTTGCTGAGATTTAGTCATATTAATGAGAATACTACTATCCAAACAACTCTTTACTCAGGAAAAAAATCCAGAAATATTCTTACAAACCAGGAAACCTTGTTAAGATAATCGCCTTGAATTGTTTGACAATTCAATTCTACAAATTCCAGACATTTTATACATGCCAAAATAGGAATCTCGGTGAATGAAGAGAAATGTTAGAAATCCATCCATCTGTTAGTAATCAATTTCATCTATATTTGAGTTTTGACGTACACTTGAGGAGAAAAACGTATTTAAATGGAATCACTTGCAATTAAATCTCCAACTAATGGATCGACTTCTACAATTCTCTGCTTTCTTCAAGATTTAAAACCTCCAAATTTCGCATGCCTGAAATGCCTGGTGTTCATAGAAGTGAACTGTCATACAATTTAAAGCTGACAAGGTTTCCATAATGTAATATTTCCTCGCAAATTCTTCACCTTCTCCCTCTATGATCATTACAGCTCGAGATAATTACCCTCTCTTTTTACTCTTTTATCAAATTGCTGTTTTTTATCACCTTTAATAACAGATCCTGACCTTTGACTACATCTAACAACTCTTATTCCAATTGGTTTACCCCTTCTCATCACTGTATTTCATATTGGTCTACCCCTTCTCATCACTATATTCATTAGTCTACCATACTTATACCTCACTCCCATTAAAGGATGCTTTTCAACTAACAGTTTCATCTTATACATCTCCCTCAAAACCACAGTCTGTGTTCTAATCTTATTCGATACATAAAAGATTCCCGGATGATGCACAATAGCTTTATTAAAACTTGTCCCAAACCCCAAATACTCCTCTAAACAAAACACGTTCTGTCTTTCTGTTTTATTTGAGATTAACAAACAAAGCAGCTCGTGTCTAATTGCCACTGACCATTTCTCTGCTTGATCACTAGTTGGTGCTAAATGAAAAGCATCCTCATAAGGCAAAATGTAAGGCAAATTCTGCCCTTCTTCAACCCAATTTTTCAACTTTTTCTCCAAATCAAATCCTCTCGGTAAATTCATCGAATACCTTATATACCTTCCTTCATTCCCGTCACTTTTAGCCCTTTTTTCCATTACTGAAACAACTAACTCGTCTCTCCACGACACTAACTCCAATCCAAAATACCTGATCACCATCTAAACCCTTAGGCCCCATATCAACAATCCGGAAAAACTCAGGAAATTCAGGAAATAAGGTTAATAAATAATCATTAGGCAACCCCAAATCAAACTTAAACTTATCAATCACATAAAATGGAAGTCTCATAGCTCTAGTTAACCTCAACAACATGGCTAACCTTTCAGCTAAATTTCTCCGATAATGCGAAATTTTAGTTAATAATTCTTCATCATTATGTATCCGAATTGCGGCTGAGATGAGCTTAACATGAGGGAGAGAAAAGTGACTAGGGGGGTGAAAGATTCTGAAAAGTAAAGGGTATTCTTGGAAGAATTTTAGGGCTGTTGTGTGTAGATTCAATTGGGGTTTGAGAGGTTAGATTTTGGAGATGAGTATGGTTTGTGAAGGATGTGAAACGATAAGGGATTTGAGAGAGTCAAATTGTTTCAAGTTTTTCTCTTTTTCTACCATTTTGTCGAGGTGTGGGTCACGAACCTATTTGACATTTATGAAGGTTCGGATTTGGTGGTGGAGGTGGAGTCGGCCGAGATGGCGGTATGTGGTGGTGGAATGGAGTGGAGGCATTTGTAGTTTTTTTGTTTTTGGGTCAAGGATGCATTTCTAATATGGGTTTCATTTTGGCGAGGTTTAGGAAAAACAGATTCTTTGTAGTGAGATTATTTCAATTTTTATAGTTGAACCCATGTTAGCCTGTTACGAAAATCTCCAGCAGTTGAGCCAAATGGATATTTACTGCAAAACAATTCAAAAAGTACATTATAAGACCAAATTGGGGACATTTATCTTTAGAAGCCTAGGCATTATAGTGGTTTATAAATAAAAGCTTACTAGTTGAAATCTAACTAGAAGCTAATAAAAAGGCCATAATACCCTTCAACCCTTCCATTCATATTGAAAAACAAAAAACCATCCCCCACCCCATTAAAATCACAATTCCCCCAAATACATTTCCAGCTCTCACTCTCTATCCTCTCCATTATCTCTCTATCCCCTCCATTTTCTCTATGTAACTACCCAAACAACCGCCACCCACCACCAACATCACCATGTCCACCGACCCCCAACATCCCCCCACCTCCTTCTTCACCATGGCCACCGACACCCTCCCACAACATAACCACCGACACCCTCCCCCAACATCACCACCGAAACCTTCATCACTATAACCTTCATCCCCTGCTTCATCACCTCCATCACCTTCCCACCTTCTAACCACCATCCCCACCGAAGTCCCCCAGCAAACCACCATCACCAAGACCACCACCAACCCGCTGACCACCATAACCACCCCCACCTTCGTCTCCTGTCACAGAAACAACACCACGACCACCGATCTGCAGTCATGACAGACATCACCACCACCGCCGTGAAGACATTCGCCGCTACTTCATCATCGCCCCCACACTGCTTCACCACCGCCGTGAAGACCTTCACCGCTGCTTCACCATCTCCGTCAGCCATCCAGATCGTGGCCAGCACCACCGTACAAGCGCCGCCACATCCCTCCATCCAGATCCAGATCGTGGCCCCTCTCCTCCGTGTTCATCATTACCTGCTTCAACAAAAGCGCTGCACCAACGGTGACCCATCCACCGCCACCATTCGTCAGTCATCCATATTGGCGCCCACCTCTGCTGCACCAACGCTAGAGTTAATGTTCGTGTAATCCCACCATCGATCTCGATCTGGTGTTCTTGTTCGACGAATCCCACCACCCACCGCCGCCTTCGCTGATGCAGCACCACCACCGCCGCCTTCGCTGATGCAGCCCCACCATCGCCGCCCTCGCTGATGCACCACCACCATCGCCTTCTTGGATTACAATTTTTTTTTCCGTTCAGTTCTCGTGTGTAATGGGCTAGCCCATATCCTGCTATGTATCATGGGCCAGCTCATATTGTTTTATGATTTTGGGTATGATCTGATTGTTGGATAGTGGGTCTAGCCCTGTATGTGTAAAATATTGATGGGGCCAGCCCATTGTAAAATGTTGGTAGTAATGGGGCTGGCCCAGTATAGGGTGTAATTTTTTTTTATATATTGGGTACACCAATAGAGGTTGGTTGTGATGGGGCTGGCCCATCGTAGGGTTTTAATTTTTTTGTACGCAATACATTCTGTACCCTCTCGCTGGACTGGATAGGGGTATAATAGTAATAGCTCTTCCATTAGAAACTAACTAAAGACTTTTAAAAGTAGTTTTTTAGTTAGGTGTTAAAAGATAAAGTTGCCCAAAAAGTGGCCTCGAAAAGTATTTTCCTCACCAAATTGGTCACTCAAACGTCACAGCAAATTATGGGACACACAAAACTCACACGGCATCCCCTCTCCATATACGCTATTTTCAGCGCATCACTTCTTATACGGTAAAAGGCCTCCAACGGTCATAAAATGGCCATTGTATGATTTGTATAAATACATAATAAACAACATGACACTGTAAATCAGATAATATTGAATAATTGTAGAAGTGATGAGATAAGGTTAAAAATAATTCAATTTTTTAGAGTTTCAATGGTAAAAATTAATTTTATACCTTAATTTGGTTTGTCGATAGTTGATAGCGTAGCCAAGTTGGGTTGATGGCGTAGCCAAGCCAGGCTATTGATGGTGGAGAATGGTCGTGGCGGCGGTTTCCTTGTGCAGGAGAGCGCCTTGGTGGGAAGGTGAGTGTGAAGAGATTTCTTTTTGTTTTTTGTTCCGATCCGAGTTGCGAGTGTAGGGGTGGAAATCGAATCTGAAATTTCCTATTTCCAACTTTTCTGATCCGAAAATTCAGATTTAGGAACAGATTGCCAAGGTTCTGAAATTCCGAAATTTCGATTTCCGATTTTTCCAAAAAAATCGGATCGGAATTGGAACTTCATATAAATTTCCAAAATTTCCGGGTTTTCCGATCCGATTTTATTTCCGAATTATATTTCCGTCCGATTATATTACTGAATTATAAATTATATTTCAAAATAATATTGCATGAAGTATTTGAAACATGAAAATTAATGGCATGTTTCTTTGATCCTTGGAAATTTTTAGAACTTGAAAATCAACTTGGTTTCAGTATCCAATGTCCAGTTATATTTCCAAAACTTTTTCGAAGTATACTTATGAATCAACTCAAAACTTGGTTTATCCAAAAAAAACTTAAGTTTATTATCTTCTCCCTTCCTTGTATTATTTATAATATATGTAAGAAAACCTTTAACAGAGAAACAGATTCATGCCTTTGCCAACAAATTCCATATCACTAAAAATACCTAAAAACCTGTTAATGTTCTTAACTATTTTAACATCCGTAACCGTTTCAATGATGCTTATGGTCGAAACAAAGGCAATCCAGCAATGCCTAGTGTGATCTCCTTTTCAGAATGTTGAAGCAATGTTTTTGCATTTTCTCTAATACCTTATACAATATTGTTTTCGCACTTTTTCTGACAACTTATAGAAAATTGTAGGAGAATTTTGAGGCTCGAAGGCAAGACTTATTTGGAACAAAATTGCAGGATCATTTTCGGAGACTTTTTTGAAATCTTTGTTCTTTCATGTAATTAGAAAAGTAACAGTGGTTTAGCATTTTTTTTAACTAATGTTAATTTGTTACTTCATGTAAATTTTAAGTTTAATTTTTAACTACGGTTACTTTTCGTGTAAGTTTTATAAGTTTAGTTTTTTACTACTGTTACTGTTCGTGTAAGTTTCAAATCACTGTTCCGATTTATAACCCTTAGTTCCGCAATTTCTGAACCAAAAGTTTCGAAATTTCTGTGCCAAGAGTTCCGAATTTGCGGTAAATTCCGAAATTCTGAATTCGGAATTGTTTTTCCCAGTTCCGAAAAATTGGATAGGAATTGGAACGGAAAAAATCTATTCCGAAAAAAATTGGAATTTTTCCGAAAGACCCTTTTTCTGATCCGTTCCTTCCGATTTCCACCCCTAGGCGAGTGTGAAGAGATGGGTTTTAAAGTAGGTTTTATCATGTTACATTTTTTTTCGGACATAAAAGATAAGGCCCCGTTTGGTTTGTGAAAATAATGGGTATTTTCTATTTTCATTTTCTATATTTTCCAATATGCTAATGGAAACGTGTTTGGCTAAAGAAAATGAAAACGATTTTTCGGAAAATTAAATGAAAACAATGCTATATTAGAGAATGTGAAATCGACGTTTTTCATATTTTCTAAAAATATTGAAACTAAAAATGAAAATCATTTTCTGAAAATATATTCTGAAAACGAAAACAGAAAATTAAAACGGTTTCATTGTTTTTCAAAGTTTAGTTTATCATAAAGCTAAATCCAATAGTACCTCAATTGTAGCAAAATGCTACGGTCCTGTTTGGTTCGTTAAAATAATGGATGTTTTCTGTTTTCATTTTTAATATTTTTGAAAATGCTAATTAAAACGTGAACGTGAAATCGACGTTTTCCATAATTTCTACATTTTTTTGAAAAGAAAACGAAAATCATTTTCTGAAAATATATTCTGAAAACAAAAACTGGAAAATGTTTTCACAAACCAAACAGAGCTTGTTTGTGATTTTTAACCATATCTAACTAACCCTAATCCCACTTTGCTATATATATTTATTTTTTCTTTTAATCTAAGTATGTTATATATATTATATACATAATTAGTTTTAAAAAATAAATTATTCAATTATTAATATTATATATGTAAATATTTTTTATTAGTTAAAAAAATTCATAAAAAATATTATAACTATTAAAAAATTATTAGTTAAGAGATTTAAAAAAAGTTAATAATCAAATTAATGAAAAAAAATCATATCTTCATAATTTATTAAATAGTATTAATATATTTTAATTTTATTGGATATTGAAAGAAAAACAGAAAAACATGTGTTTGATTATATTCTTGAGAATTATAATTTAAATATTAATATTATATTTTTTTGTTTCGAGTATTTTTAATATATATAAAAGTAAAATAATAAATAAATAATGTATGAGAATTTAAAAATTGATTAATTTAAGATTTTTTTATGATAAAATGAAAATAAAGTTTTTTGAAATTGGGAGGTTAAAATTGGAAAGCTATTGGAACAGAGTAGTTTTATAATGTTAATATTTGATGAAAATAGGTGTTTGACTCCCAATTCTAGCAAACTTATTGGGTAGTTGTTGGACTTAGTCTAACGTTCAACTAGTTCAATCCTAGACCTTAATACCCCCTACCTCTTTCCAATCTTTTTAAACAAAACTCTACCCTTTTCCTAGCCGCCGTCGCTGGTGGCCTCTGCTGGTGATGGCGGCCCCCCTTGTATTTTCCTTTTCCCACTCCGCCGCTATTTCCTTTTTTTCTTTTTTGTGTTTTTCAGCACTGCGCCTCCTTTTCACACTGTTGGCCTTCAGTCCATTTTGGGTCCAAATCGTCAGTAGCTCCATGGATCTGCTTCTTCCAGCCTTTTTTCGCTTTACTAAGATGGGCTCTCTAGAACCACTATGTGTTTCCTTTTTCAAGCGCTATTGTTTTCAATCATTTGATGGATTAGCCCGTTTGGAGGCCCAAATCGATGGTAGCGCTACTGTCCCTCTTCCGAGAGCTCATGATTTAAAGCGCCCTGCTTTTTCAGGTACATGTCCTTGCTTTTCCAGAAGTTGATTTGGGAAGGCAGCCGATCGGAATTGGTCTCACATCTTTACGTGTATTTGCCAAACTATTTCTGCACAGGCTTGGTAAGCTACTCGTGAGTTGTTGGAACTTTCGACAGTGGGCTCTACTCTAGTTATTTGTAGTGTGGCTTGTGTTCGTTTTGTTTTTTGGTTGTTTCTTGGTTTATGCTTTTTCCCCCACTAGTCGATGGTGGCTCCTCACATTTGGCCAGCTTTATCTTTATAATTGATTCATACAAGATGAGATTTGGGTGTTTGCCGTTCGCACTAAGTTTTCGCTTGAGTGTCCTTTTGTTGTGTTTCATTTACATATCATATGAGATGTTATCCGCGCTTGCCTTCTTTGTATCATCTAGAGAGTTACGCCATTCCTCGGCCTTTTCTCTCACCCTTTATTGTGGTGATTTTTTTAAGAGGTTTGGATTAGCTCGCGACTTTGTTCTCGTAGATTTTTCCACCCTCAGCTCGGTGGCCACTGCCACCCGGGCATGGTTCTTTGGTTTCGGTTCGATTGTTGGTTTCGGCTTGTTTTGTCTCATTGGAAAGGATCTTGGTAGCTTTCGGGTGGATTTGTTGGTGGAGCAAGGTGCATCAAGGATGTTATGTAATTTGATTTACACCTTCTGTATTGTTTTTACTTTTATTTATATGTATGTTTTTAAATGCCCCAGATTTGGTTTCTCTTTCCGGTAGGTATTGGTTTTAATATATATTTCTATTTGAACAAAAAGAAAACATTTACTTTATCTTTTCTTTTTTTGTTCTGAAAAATTTTCAACGTTTCCGGTTGAATACTCTTTTTTTAAAATTTTTTAAAAATATTTATAATGTAAAATCGAACAAATATAAAACAAAATCGGATCTAAAAACTAGAAATTTCGATATTTTATATGTAGTTCTAGTTCCGATCAGATTTTTTCAGAAAAATAGAAATCGAAATTTCAAAACATTAAAAATCTGTTCCAAAATTAGAATTTCCGGATCTGAAAAGCGAAAATCAGAAATTTCGTATTTGATTTCCACCCTTAAGAAGAACAGATTCTTTGATGTGTGAGACTATTTCATTTTTATATTTGAATCCATGTTTTCTTGTTTGCAACTGTATAGAAATTCTTTAACATGTTTATTAGTGTATTTATAATACATATTTTCTTTTAGATATCACATCCCCGATCAATAATTGAAATCAATTGATGCAAGAGAAGAGACTTTTTACTGTGATGAGAAAAATATTACAAGGAGAATTGTATTTTATATGGTGTAAATAATAATACACACTACATGTGTATATATAAGGAAGCCAAGAAACTAGGGTTATTAATCTAATGGGCCAGACCTTACAAATAAGAATTAGGTCATATCTGATGTGCAACACCACTAAATCAGCCATAACTCGAAAATTGTTCAATCATGTCAGGATCATGCCTGAATTTAGCGGCTTGGATTACTAGAGTGCGGATTCCACTAGGTTGTGCTCTGTATGAGATGGGAAGGTCAAGTTTTCCCAGACTTGCCCTCTGAATAACCTGAAATAAACAAAACTAAAAACAAAAGCGTAATCTAGAACTAACTGAAATAAAAGCACTACTAAATGCACAAGGACTAACGATGTAATCCCGGCATCGGCGCAAAAAACTGGGTGGCTGGTAGGGTATGATTAAACAATGATAAATAAAAGTACTTACTATCAACCTAACCAAACACGTTACTCACTGCAAGTATCACAAATTGTATGCAAGTTTTAATGATAAGTTAGATTTCGTCCTCAGAGAGTACGAAAGTTAGAGAGAACTTATGCAAATATAAAGTGCAATTTAAAGAAGCAAGAAGAATAATACGCTGAAAAGGAAAGACATTGAAATATTTGATTGGTTTTTAAGACTCTAACAATTAACTGAATTAAATAAAGATGAGAAATTAAATAGAAGAGAAAGAAGTAATATGAGAGTTTAGCTCGAGATATAACAAGTAATCTCCACTAGCCTTGTGTTATAACCTATTTATGTAAGGGAAAATTGTGTGATATTCAATAGTAAGGAATCTGTATTCCTCCTAACCCCCTTCCAGGTGGACTAAGGTGGTGACCTAACAATTACCAGGGGACCCTGCGCAATAATCGTTTGTTAATCAGTAACTAGTTACGCAAGCCCTTCCAGATCACTACCGCACACTAGACGTTTATGTGGTGTTTCAATAATTAGACACCAGTTTCAGGTGACAATCTAACTACTATGGTAATCCTATACGTAGGCCTCCGGAAGAACTATAGACAATAAGTTAAAGAACATCAAAACAGAGATAGCAACATAGATTTCAGTAAAATGTAAAGGACATCCCAAATTAAAATAGATATTAATCAAATATAGGGTTCATACCATTATGCTAATCTCAGTATAAATAGAATGATTTCATACTGTAGAAAAAAATAAAATAAGTTATAAAGTTGAGGGTTGGAAACGCATGATTAGTTTTCCAACTCCTTCTAGTCTTCTCTTCACTTGATGTAGGTTTCATCTTGGTCTTTAGATGATTAAGGACAGACCAATGATAATTTCCCTAAGTTAGAAATATGTGTGTGTATGTGTGTATATAGACCCTTGGTCGAAATTAGGAGTAATCCCCAAGTTAAGGAGTCCTGGTCTTACCAGAATTCGTATTCCTAACTTATAGGAGAGGATAAACCTTAGCAGATATTGATTTGGTCATCTCTTCTTTGTTACTTATCGGAATTTAATGTTCTTTATATGGAAACGAACGCGTTTGAAAGATCTATCTGCTCATAAAAAAGACCCTCCTATTTCTAGACCGATTTTATGCAGCAAGTTAATTAGTGGATGTATGTGCAGTTTTGGCAACTTCTTTTCTTTCCAAATATATCCAAACTTATTTCTTTTTACTTTGACAAAGGATTTCCCTTACTTTTCCACTTCAAATAAGTTTCAATATGTGTAATAGCTTCCATATACCTAAGTGCTACACAAATAACACACAAATTACGCGCAAAAGCTCACAAAATATCAAAACACCTAAAACTAGACTAGAAAGTGTAAAGTATGAATAAATGGGGAAAATCTCGAAGTTAAATACTAAATAAACCTAAAATGATGGCTCAAGTATAGATTAATATATCACAAATAGAGAGACATCCTCTCAAAAATAGTCCAACAAACAATTCTTTAAACCAACCTCTTTCTAACCAAACCATTTACCCAACCCAACTCAAAACATAACAAACAACACTTCACAATCTATCAACCCATACCCTCGAGTCTTAGACCTAACTCACTTAGCCCAAATCATCCTCGTTCATCCCCAATTACAAAATCGAGCAACCCTAATCTTTCTTCTGCACCTTCACACCACGTCTCTTCAGAAACCCTAACATTGTTGATTTCATCACCCCAAAAAAACCAGATTGGAAACATCTCACAACTTATTAAGAAGACTCAAACCCAGACTCTAACCATCTTCATATTGAACAAACGCTTCTCTGAATAGACTTTATTTGATGTTGATGGTTTCTCGTACCTCCTCTCTGGAGTCGCGATTACATCTTTTGTGGTCTTTTCACTTTTAATGTTGAAAGAAACTGGTGGCGTTAGAGATAATCGTAGTGTCCTTAATTCCTTTCTATCCAGGATATTCCAGTCTAAGTCTCTGGTGGGACCTAGGGTGTTATAAAATTAATGCGATAAATAAAAGGAACCACAATACCGCAAGTGTACGGTTGTCCAAGTAATACTCCGATAAGTCGGATTCGTTCTCAGGGATTGGACTGGTATAACCCAAGTGTTCAACTGATAAGTAGTAGTAATTGCAAATACAGAAAATAAAAGATGAGAAATATTTATTTGGTTTTTTATATTTATCCTAAGAATGCAAGAAAATAAATAACTGAAAATAAATACTAAAGTACTAAATGCAGATATGAGCTATACTTGAGTCTCGCTAGGAATCCACTTAATCAATATAATCTATGCTATGTTTAAGGGTAGAATTGGAATTATAATATTAGTCGGGACTCTAATATCTCCTAGCCCCCTGTCGGGTGGACCTAGAAGCTATCCTAAAGTATCATAAACACCTGCATGGTCGAATATGGATTTTCGGATGATAAGATTTTACCTCTTTGGCTATGTAACTAGTTAAGCCTGTCGGTCAATAACGGACATTACACGGGTATTACCTAGATCTGTATTCAAACCCCCCTATCGGATGATCACTTCACCACTAAAGTGAATAGCCCAAATACTAAAAGCTAATTCTAGTTGCGCGGAAAAGAATTAGTAATAAAATCAAAGTAATAACCAATATATAAAACTCAATCCTATTTAAATCATGCAATCCCAAATTCAAGCATAAATTAAATTAATTAGGGTTCATCCCTTTATTGCGATTCTCAAGTAATTAAGGTTTAGCTCATATTGAAAGTAAAAACAGTAAAGAAATTAATATTATACATGTTCCTAATAATAAAATAAGAACCTAGATAGAGGATTTGGCTTGAACTGTTGTTGGAGATATAGACAGTCTCCAGCTTCTGCTCTTGCTTCCGCCTCTTGACGCTCTCTCTAAAGATGTATATATTGAATAACTTGTGAGAGGTCCTGAATAATGAGGTCTAAGGGTGTATTTATAGGTGTTGGAAGACCCTAGGTCGAATTTTGCTTGGATTGGAAGACAAGTCAAAGACTCTTAAATTCGTAGCTCTAAAAGATAAGATTCTGCTGATTTGATTTGGTCATATCTTTTTCAATACTTATCCGTTTGAAGAGTTCCAATATATGAAACTGCTTGTCTTGGAAAGCTCTTTCTATTGGTGCAGACCATTCGTCCAGAATCCTAGCCAATCTTTTATTATGATTTAATTCCTAAAACGTGGCTGGATTTCAGATTTCAAAAGGCAGCTTTATCTTTTCCTCCTTTGAATAAATCTTTACCAAATCTTCATATTTCCATGTAAATCTTCTTTCCTTTCATCTTTATTTTGACTTGGCCTCTAAGTAATTACCATTTATCTCTTTAAAGCTTCACATTAAATAAATAATTAAACCGCATATGCTTAAAAATAATAAATCAATAAATCAAGAAATCAAAATAGGAAAGTGTACTCTAAAAATAGAAACTCGACTAAAAATCATTTCCTAACACTCTAAAATACACTAAGACTGTATTCTCACTTTTTCTCCTTGGATTGGTCTTTCATGAAATTCAAGAACCAATTAACTTTGCACTAAAAACAATCAAATTTACGCACAAAAGCTCAGATTCTGCAAATAGTTAATTTCCAAGAGGAGAAAGTGTAATATGATCAAATAAGCTTAAAAGTCTATCAAATAACTCATTTATTCACCTAAAAGGATGTCTCCAAGGGGCTAAGAATTAGAACAAATAGGGAGACATCAAGACCCCAAACTCAAACCTTTGTCGTCCCGACAAAGTAAAATAAAAACAAAGGCCCTTTAGGTGAATGCAGAAGGTAGAATCTAGAAAATAATCCCAAAGCAAAACTTAAAACAAATTTCATATAGTCTAATCTAGGAATTAATATACACCTACACTTATCATGCAAAATCAAACACAAAATAATATCAATCCAAAATTAATTTCACAATGCTAGAAGGTTACGCTCAATACTTATCTCAAGATGGTGGCTATAGGGTGTTCCTCGATCCTTACTTGCTTTGAATGCTCCACTTAGAATACTCCCTACTAACTTATTGTGTATCTAGGAATCACGAGGTCTTTACGGTTTTAGCATAGGCTGAAGGACGGTATGGTATGTATATTTGGTAAATTTGAAGTGAGCTTTTGGCTCTCTCCTCACTTACCATCAACGAAACTGTCCAAGAGCTTGAGTTTACACTCGAATAACGTTCTCACTCAACCCAATTGACGCGCTTAATTAGCGTCCCCAAATTAACCCAATAAGCACTACGGATGATTCACATCAAAATTTCCACTTTGCCGGTCTGAATATATAATCTTTTCAAATCATTCGTTTTTTTCTTTTCTTATAGATATGACTCTCTTTATGATGTTGAGATATCATGCTATTTTTCATTGTTATGCCTATTCATAACTGGAGCTCGAAGCTTCTTTTCCATTCACTATTACCCCGGCAAAGGGTTACAATATAATAAACCTGTGAATCATCATCATGTAAAGCACAAAGCATCATTGATAAGCTCAAAAACTCCAACCCAATGTAAATTCCCATAATAGTGGACCCACCACCCCAAACTCAAGCTCAAGACAGGAAGTCTCAGGATCGTGATTCAAGTGCGGGTCATATGGTCATGCCTAACAATCTAAAGGGATATTGGCTTATAATGTGGCGACAAAAGAAAGGCTTAAAGGCTAAAAATTTGTCTAAGAAGGATAAAATTAATTCAGGGATAGACAGCCAAAAAGGATTCAAAGGGCTAACAAAGAACTGCCTCTATCATCTTCCTATCTACACAATTTGTCTCTAGTTCATACCTAAGTGGGTTCTCTACTCATTTAGATCTCACGTTCTACAAACCACCTATTATCCTTAAGCACAAGTTTACTTCTTTTGCATTGTTCATTAATTTTTCCTATCAATTATCTCATACTCGCATGCAATTAAAGTTCAGCTTCATACTAACTCCTAAAGTCAACTATTTTCTATCATTAATTAATAAAAAGCATGCTTGATGGGGGCATTTAAAACACTCTACATCTCTACAGTCAAAACATTCCTCAAACTAAAATTAAAAAAAAATCTGTAAAATACATAAAATTGGGATGTGGCAACGAACCCCACCCCAAACTCAAAAATGAGTCGTGTCCCCACGACTCGAAAAAGACTCAAGAAAGCAATTAAACAATTAAAACAAATAAGAAAGGGATAGGAAAACGTATCTGCACCAGCACGAAGCTGGTTTCCATTGTTGCGTGTAGGTTGAGCTCCTTGTGTTGCGTAGGTGGCATGTTGAACATTGCTCACACCACGTAATATGATTTGCATAAGCTCCAACTCTTTTGTGACTTTTTCCTATGGTTGTCAATCACCTCTTCATGATTATCCTCCAAAGTTTCCATTCTTCCAACTACATCTTTCAACACCCAAAAGTAATACAAGCTTCTCCAACTTCTCTTTTCTCTTCATGGTATTCTTGACCTCCCAATCTTGACATCTCAATGGACCCCAAACTCAAAACTTCAAATAATCAAAACCTAGAGAGGAGTTTTGAAATTTGATGTTTTGAGGATTTGTAATGAAGTATTATGGAGTTATATGAGATGGGTAATGAATATGTAACAGCTTGGGGAAGGTTTAATAAATAGGATTGAAGCTTTGATGAAGAGGCTTAAGGTTGAAGGAGAAGATTTCTTGATGTTCTTGAATGATTGTGGTGTTGGATGTGTGTTTGGAATGGATTAGGAGGAAGGATTTAATGTTCTTGGGTGTTGTAGTGGTCTTTGTGCAGGTATATAAGGGTTAAGTTCTGGAAAATTCGTATTGAAGAGGCTAGGGTTTATCTCGTTAAGGTAAGAAGTTGGATGGGCTTCAAATTCTTCACAAAACGCCTGGCGCGGTGCATCCCTGCGGTGCATGGGGTATACCGCGGCGCTGCTGATGTTAATTTTTTCGCTCCTGTCTTGACCCCGTGCTAGCACCCCGTGGCACGCGTTTTTGCCGTGCGGTGCAGGGGTGCGGTGCAGGGGTGCGGTGCATGGGTAGTCCGCACGTGCTCCGTGAAAAAACCCGCAGTACATACCCCGTGGCACGCGTTTTGGGCGTGCGGTGTAGGGTGCGGTGCACCGCGGCTATCAGCTTCTCTTTTTCTCGCCTCTGGATAAGACCCGTGGTGCGGATCCGTGGTACGGGTTTTTGGGGCGCGGTACATCCCTGCGGTATAGGGGGTACACCGCGGGGTAGTCCGCGCCAGCCTTGAATTTTCCAAAAAAAATTTCTTTTGCGTCGATTCCTGCACCAATAACACACTACCTTTCTCATTTCTTTTAAAAAATAGACACTAAGACTCGATACTAACTAGGAATAAAAAAAATAAAGCAATTTAAACATGGGTTGTCTCCCAAGAAGCACTTTTGTTTATTACGTCTTTAAGTTCGACGCGTTACCTTCCTTGAAGATGGTAATGAGGCCCTTGCGGTTCTCCTCCGCTTGAATTCGCCTCTTCCTTGGCATTTAAGCTTTGAAACCTTCCCCCTCAAAATTTTATTCAATCGATCTCTGAAAGGGGGAGGGTAGTATCTCCGTTTTGCCTTCTTACTTTCATGGCGAAACGTATTCTTCACCACACGATAGTAGATAACCGTCCTCAACGGTATAAGCTTATTTGTATCTTCTTTAATCTCGCGTTCCTCTTTAAAGTGTGGTGGGTAGGTGCTCCTCCTTGCCGCTTTACTCTCGCGATGTAGCACCTTTCTTGCGTAGCATCTATTGATCATTTGTAGTGATAGAGGTGATTCCGATATTCTATCTCTAATGATGATTTGTGGTGGAGATAGTGATTGGTGAACTTTTTGTGGTGGAGATTCAAATTCTATTGTATTGTGAACTTTGAATTCTTCGGTGGATACCTCAACCACTTCACATTCGTCTTCGCTTTCAACCCAATCTTCCACTATTACCTCATCATATTCAACAATCTCGATCGCCTCTTCTTCTTGTTTGCGTTCAGTATATTGATCATGTGCACGCATCATAGGAATAGCGGTCTCAGCTTCAATTTCTATGATTTTCGTTGCTACTCCTTCTTCCACCATGCTAATAGGATTGTCAACCACATGGTGGTCTTCATGTATAAATGGCATGATGGTCATATCACTATCACTAATATCTTCCTTCAACACCTCCTCCTCAACTACTTCTAGTTGATCTCTTCTCTCTTCATAAGACTTGATACTAATTTCAACTACGTTAGGAGGGTTGTTTCGGGCAGCCATTTCATCTAGACTCTGTTGTATGAGTGCATGGGTGGCTTTTAATTCCTCATCTCTTGCCTTACGCTCTGGTTCTCTTGCTTGAAATTCCTCGCGTAGGCGATTGACTCTCTCTAGTAGTGTCTCTTGCTGATAGTGTCGAGGTGAGGGTTGTTGAATGTTTTCAACCCAATGGTTGTTCCATTCATGTTCTTGTTGATAGTGATATGGCTCTTGTTGTTGATTATTCCCGATCCATTGGTTCTTCCAATCCTGCTCTTGCGGGTATTGATAGGATTGTTGGTAGAAGTTACTACTCCATTGTTGTTGTCCCGAAGAGTCTTCCCAATATTCATATGGATCGGGATCCGGGTAATGTCCTCAATACATCTTTCAATCAAATCTCTTGAACATTACCTAAATAAAGAACCTGTAAAAGAAAACAAAAACAAAAACCAAGCGTAAAAATGAAAAATAAAAATAAATAAACAATTAAAACTACTTAAAGATTAAACACCGGGGTCACACGCTGCAATCCCCGGCAGCGGCGCCAAAAACTTGGTGGGTCCTAGGGTGTTATAAAATTAATGCGATAAATAAAAGGAACCACAATACCGCAAGTGTACGGTTGTCCAAGTAATACTCCGATAAGTCAGATTCGTTCTCAGGGATTGGACTGGTATAACCCAAGTGTTCAACAGATAAGTAGTAGGAATTGCAAATACAGAAAATAAAAGATGAGAAATATTTATTTGGTTTTTTATATTAATCCTAAGAATGCAAGAAAATAAATAACTGAAAATAAATACTAAAGTACTAGATGCAGATATGAGCTATACTTGAGTCTCGCTAGGAATCCACTTAATCAATATAATCTATGCTATGTTTAAGGGTAGAATTGGAATTATAATATTAGTCGGGACTCTAATATCTCCTAGCCCCCTGTCGGGTGGACCTAGAAGCTATCCTAAAGTATCATAAACACCTGCATGGTCGAATATGGCTTTTCGGATGATAAGATTTTACCTCTTTGGCAATGTAACTAGTTAAGCCTGTCGGTCAATAACGGACATTACACGGGTATTACCTAGATCTGTATTCAAACCCCCCTGTCGGATGATCACTTCGCCACTAAAGTGAATAACCCAAATACTAAAAGCTAATTCTAGTTGCGCGGAAAAGAATTAGTAATAAAAACAAAGTAATAACCAATATATAAAACTCGATCCTATTTAAATCATGCAATCCCAAATTCAAGCATAAATTAAATTAATTAGGGTTCATCCCTTTATTGCGATTCTCAAGTAATTAAGGTTTAGCTCATATTGAAAGTAAAAACAGTAAAGAAATTAATATTATACATGTTCCTAATAACAGAAATAAAATAAGAACCTAGATAGAGGAATTGGCTTGAACTGTTGTTTGAGATATAGACAGTCTCCAGATTCTGCTCTTACTTCCGCCTCTTGACGCTCTCTCTAAAGATGTATATATTGAATAACTTGTGAGAGGTCCTGAATAATGAGGTCTAAGGGGTGTATTTATAGGTGTTGGAAGACCCTAGGTCGAATTTTGCTTGGATTGGAAGACAAGTCAAAGACTCTTAAATTCGTATCTCTAAAAGATAAGATTCTGCTGAATTGATTTGGTCATATCTTTTTCAATACTTATCCGTTTGAAGAGTTCCAATATATGAAACTGCTTGTCTTGGAAAGCTCTTTCTATTGGTGCAGACCATTCGTCCAGAATCCTAGCCAATCTTTTATTATGATTTAATTCCTAAAACGTGGCTGGATTTCAGATTTCAAAAGGCAGCTTTATCTTTTCCTCCTTTGAATAAATCTTTACCAAATCTTCTTATTTCCATGTAAATCTTCTTTCCTTTCATCTTTATCTTGACTTGGCCTCTAAGTAATTACCATTTATCTCTTTAAATCTTCACATTAAATAAATAATTAAACCGCATATGCTTAAATAAAATAAATCAATAAATCAAGAAATCAAAATAGGAAAGTGTACTCTAAAAATAGAAACTCGACTAAAAATCATTTCCTAACACTCTAAAATACACTAAGACTTTATTCTCACTTTTTCTCCTTGGATTGGTCTTTCATGAAATTCAAGAACCAATTAACTTTGCACTAAAAACAATCAAATTTACGCACAAAAGCTCAGATTCTGCAAATAGTTAATTTCCAAGCGGAGAAAGTGTAATATGATTAAATAAGCTTAAAAGTCTATCAAATAACTCATTTATTCACCTAAAAGGATGTCTCCAAGGGGCTAAGAATTAGAACAAATAGGGATACATCAGTCTCTAATCGTTGTGTTTTTTCTTTAGGCCAAGAGATAGAAAAAGATCCTTTTGATACAAATATTTTTCTATTTGCATTTGTCAGAAACCAAGATTTAGACCATTAATTTCTCAATCTTGACCTTCCTTTTATTTGCCAATATTCCCATTTGAACCGAAGCTCTAATACCAGTTGTTGAGGGAGAATAAACGTAGATCGAATAAAAAACAGAAAAATAACGAGAGAAAATAAAGGAGACCCAAGATTTATGTGGTTCAAAAAATTGTCTACGTCTATGGAGGTTCACACCGTTTTACTATAATATAGAAAACCTTGAACAAAATTAACAACCATCTTCTTCGTTCGATAAGATCCGCTCTTATTTTCTCTCACAAGTTTATCCCTCACACTAAATTTATTGGTCTCACACATCTATACATTTAATATACACATTCTTCATATATATATAGGAGAGAAAATTTGGAGTCAAATATAACTTGGTGTCTAAGACAACTTGGAGCCTAAGTAAAGCTAAACTAGGTAACATAGTTTCTTGAAGCCAAAATTACTTGGTCCCTACTCGATAAGTCTCCATAAATATAACAACTCCCTCAAACCAAAATCATCTGGTTGGTCACATACAAAATTGCTAAGGTAAAATATAATAAGAATCAGCGCATGATCTGTATAAGCTCGTAAGGATTGGCAAACCATAGCATGCATAATAAACACCCACAACATAAAGTTACCATATGCTATTCAGAATCTATTCAGAATCAATGACTCATGTTCCAAATGTCGCACCAAGTGAAGAAGGACTCTCGAACCCCAAATCAATCAAAATACACATATGCCTCTATTCCTCAAATTCAATCATACGACAAGTAATACCTAGAGTACCGGCCCTTTTATCCTTTACTTTCCGTCTGGGTTAAAGTCACCCTTCACCATCCATTGAACGTTTAAATTATAAGACACATGAGTGAGAGTATCCCACACCTCACACTTTTCTGGGTAAGGACGAGCATAAACCATTGAAAAGACTTAAGGCTCCCAATCCCAAACAAAAAACCAGCATTCCAATACTAGCACTTGTTTTGGTGTAATGAAAGATCTCATTTACTTTCAATTTTATGCCCAGCTTGGGTCAACCCATTTAACCATTAAAGTTTTAGATGAGACAATTAATCCATCATTCAACTATTTTACCAACCTAGCATACACTCCCAAGCAAGTTGCATCAATTTGGTATTTGTGCCCCTTGTTGTGTAACTAATCCCATAGTAATAAAGTAGATGCTTATTTTGGCTGGACCATAAATGCCAAATGATGTCTTCAATTATACTCGACCACTCTACACCATCAACTAGTTATTTTCATGCAAATTTTGTGTCCAGCATTCCCTGCACACACCATTTGGACTATTGTAGTAGGCCCAAAAGGGATTTCTCCTTCTCCAACTATAACTTCACCATTACATGTCACATCAAACAATCTATTAGACCCTTCAACAGTAGCAACTCCCCTATTTAGTACTCCATAGTTGTATTTCTTGATCACCTGATCTAATCCAATATGTATGAGTAAAATCAAAGAATGTTCATATGCTTTAACACACCAAAATAATTCCATTAAAGTTTTTTTCTCAAGACGCATCAAAGAAGAGTTGTATGGTCTCTGAAATACAATCTTAATAATATGTGATCTCGCTAGCAGACACCGCTCCCTCCTTAAGGTATCACCAAAAGTATTTTCATTACACTCCAAAAGTTGACCTTGTAAAGTATTATATTCATACCTAACTTTTGAGTATGAACACCCCCATTTATCATGAACAAACTTTTGGGCATGCAAACATCGTGTTACCTCGAACCAAAATTGTATGGGTGGTTGACAAAACTGCTAAGGTAAAATCTATATAAGAATCGATGCATGATCAGTATAAGCTCGTATGAATTGCCAAACCCTAGCATGCAAAAAAAAGCACGTGCAACTCAAAGCTACGATATGCAAAGTATAATATCTTCATGATTTGATGACTCGTGTTTTAAATGTCTCACAAAGTGAACAAGGAACCTCGAACCCAAAATCAAACAAACTACACCCATGCCTCTATTCCTTAAAATAAACCATACAATAAGTAATACCTAGAGTAATACCCTTTTTATCCCATCTTTCCATCTGGATTAAAGTCATTGTAAGGTCCTAGAGGTGGGGGGTGGGTGAATAGAACTCTTATCAAATTAATTCCTAATTTATAAAATAGAGACTCCTAAATAAATGTTAATCAAACCTATAGGCCAAAACCTCAATCAAAGGTACTAAAGGTATCTAAAGAGTTTATTAAGTGTGGAAGCTAAGGGCTAGGAGTGCTAAGGGTGAGAAACTATATATGGATACTAAGCTAAAACTATATAAGATAAAGGTAGAGGGATGATGAGGTTAAGGTTAAGGTATTCAAGACAAACAAAAACTATACAACAAGAGAAGTAACATGGAGACCAATATGCACAATAAGTTAGAATAACTTAATTAGATTTCTAGGGTTAAGGATTAAAGCATCTAAGGGGATAAAGATATGCTAAAGAAATCTAACTTAAGCTAATAGAGCTAAGAAATCAGGTATATATAATACAATATATAAGTAAAAGATAAAGGAAAGAGAATGTTAGACATTTAGAGTGGTTCGGTGTCCCTACATCCACTACCTAGGGTCATCCCCATATGATTCAAGCTTCCCCACTAAGCTCCTCGATATATCTTAAGGGTGAGATAAAAAATATTACAATGAGGTTTTTCTAGGATAAACCATAACCTAAAAACTCCTGAGACATTTGTCGGTTAGGTCACAACCCGATGAGACTTTTAGCGATTACGTCACAACTAGATAGATTTTTACAAGGTTAAATTCTAACCTATGAAACTCCATCTTCTCTAATGCAGATAAAGAGTAATACCCTAAATGGTTTGATGTATACAATTAAAAGCAATCTTAATATGCTCCTTGATGATCTAATCTAACAAGACTGGATGTGAACGTCTTAAAGAGTTGAATGTGATAGTGAAGCTTTGAGGTTGATTTTCTTTATTGAGTAGATATGACATACCAACTTGAATTGAATGAAATCTTTGATTAAATATATATAGCTCATATGTGCACCAAGCTTGATTAGGTGTTATAAAAGTGACAATCAAGCTTTAGAATTCTTTCTTTAAGTGTAGGAATGCATCATATTGAATTTAGACTTCAAGAGGTAAGAAAGGTGACGCAAGAAAGCCTTATATATAGCCGATCAAGTTCCAACGACTCTCACATTATCTCTGAAAAACTATATACTATATTGAGGTAAAACGAGTAACATTTTTATACCCAATGACTATGTTCAAGGCGGCGTCCTTTGTTCGATGGTTAGAAGTCATATGCTCTTGAGATGACGTCATTGAAATAAGAAATATTATACTATATTTTTGCCTAAAAACGGGTATCTGTTTTGGGTAGGGCTGTTAGCTATGATCGTTTCAAGGTTGTCGAATATATTTGACTATTTCATTGTCTAATGAAAAATGTTTATCAATTTCTGGCACAAAAATTCACACCAATTCAATTAGTATACTATTTTGGGTAATGCTGTTTTTGGATTAAAGAGGGATGCAACATATATTCCTATAGATAGCTCAAATCAAAACACTTTCTTCATATGAGTTGTACAATAAGAGATCATACAATGAATGCTAGTATACATCACAAGCAACAAATTATCACACACAAAGACATATCATTAAGGGCTTGAAGGAAAACTCAAGTGAAAGATAAAATAATAATATCATATATTGATCTTAAAGAATGAAAGATAAACCATGGTGAGTAGAAAGATGGATTGACTATTAACTTAAGCACCTAGAAAAGATAATATAAAGCATGTGGTATGTATGTGGTGAGCTAGAAAGATTATTCATGAAGACAAATCACAAGCAATTACATAAAAATAGACAATTTCGCATAAGATAAGAAGTGAAAATATACAACTCATAGAAAAGGTTTTATGAAAACAATTACATAAAAAGATGAGTTCACATGAGATAAGAAGTGCACATATACGGTTTTATCACAGGTATTTTGTATGACGATATGTCATTTTAAAAGATACCATAGTCATTTAGTGAGATAAGGTTTAAGTACTTAATTAACAGGGAATTTGTCACATAAAAATAACTTATAAGAAGGACTATATGCTAAAAGTCACCCTCCACCAACCATCGAATGTTTAGATCACGAGACACATAAGCGAGAGTCTCCCCAATTCTTTATGCTTTTTTGGAACATGTACTATCGTTCAATTTATTTCACTAACATTCTTTCTTTGTAAGAACTTCAAAACCTTATTCACTTTATCCCCTAATCAACCAAGATTCCACTATCATTCCCAGCCACACCCTATGTACATGCATCATGTTCCTCAAACAAAATTAAGATTAACCATCCCAGGCAATTAAAACAGAAAAAAAGTAAAATAAATAAATTAGAAGGGGTAATGTTAAATATTACCCCAAATCACACAATTGTTTACCATCTTTTATGCCGACCAATCATAAAATCAAAAAAAAAATGATAAGGTAAGATTTTCATCTAATATTGGATGATATAATAATTACATCATATTAATTTATTATATTCATTTATTATAATAATAAGGCATGTATTATGAGATTAGTTAAGTAGTTATTATAATTGATTAATAGAGTTTACGAATAACAGGACTATTGAAAAATGGATGGAAGATTTTTTATTATAATAAATTAAAAAATTTATATAATGGAATCAAAAGGAATTATTTGAACCCGATTAGATTTCATCCTAACGTAATAGTATACCAACAAAGGAAAGTATTTTGATTTACCAGTTGGGATTAGCTCACCCAAAGTCCAAAGTGACTTTTTTATGTAACAAAATAAAGTATTTCGATTTCATAGAAGTTACATATCCTAATAACTTGATTTTTTTATTTTTTATTTTGGTAGTTCAACTTCATTTGTCATACCTATCCAATGAGTTTTTTTATTTCTAACATTTTGAAAATAAATAAATGCAGGATAAACTTGTTTGCAAAATTAATTGCAAAGGTACGCCTCAATCAGCCCATTAAGTTGATTGGTCCATTAATAAACTTAATTGTGAAGGCTTCTGCAAGGAGTGCCTTTATTAAAAAAAATGTTGGCCAACTATCTTCGTTGGCTTATACTTAATTCGATTAAAACTTTGTCATATAATTGAAGTACGATATCTTACCTTTTTTATTTTTTTCCTGGTAAAATTAACTTGCTTAGCTCTAAATGCTCCTTATGCTGATTTATTTACATAATAAATGTATTTTCAGCTACATAATAAGTAGAATTAACGAAAAAAATGCTGAAGTTTACTATAATTGCTCGTGTTATAAATGGTCTTCCACTAGTAGAAGAACTTGAAGATTGTTGAGACAAACAGGATGATTTGTATAAGCAACAAGTCAAAGCTTTATTTATATTTTTTGTTCAATCTCAAAGCTTTATTCACAAACCTTTCAAATGCTCAAAATGAGCCTGCAAGAATGTCAATTAAAACTGGACGCTATATAATCGACGTGTATGTTATTTAACAATATGTGATTATACTTGTCATAAGAAACTTGCTTTCCAGTATTTAGAAAATTTAAGGAATGAATTTGCATGTGGATTTGGTGCACAATACAGAACTAGTATTAAACCTTAAGCAAAAGTTTTTAGGAAAGATTAGCAAAAGTTTTAGTTGAATTCAGTAAAGGCCAATGAAGATCGTTGGCCTAACAATTTAAAAAAAAATAAAAATAAAGGTGCTTTTTAGAGGAGCGTCTCACAATTAACTTTATTAATGCACACCTATAGGTTACTTTTGCAAATAAATTTCCAAATAAATTTGTATACAATTTTTTTTAAAAAATGTTATAAATTAAAATACTCTATATCCAATAAACTAGAATCTAAAATAAATGATTCGCTATTCACTCGGATTTGGGGTCTTTATATCCATTTTAAAAATAGTAAAAGGATTACTGATTTGAGATATATATAAGCTTACTCTTATACAAATATTTGACAAAACAAAAGAATATTATGATATGTAATTTTTTAAAATAGGAAACTTTTTTTAGGGTTTTTGGAAACAATTTAGGAAAAAAAGTACAATAAATTAATTTTTAGGGTTTTAAGAATTCTTTGCAAAAATAAAAAAAATTTGTTTAAAATCTCTTATAAGGAAAGTTTCAAATTAAACTTTAATGTTTAGACAAGTTTCCTAAAAAGGAATGTTCTCTAAAAAAGTAAAGTTTCCCAAAATGGAAACTTTCCTTATTTGGAGACTCTTCATTTTATGAAAGTTTCTATAGTTATAAACGTTACTTTATAGAAAAAATTCATTTTAGGAAACTTTCCTAAAAAGTAAAGTTTATTTCCTAAAATGGAAAGTTTACTATTTTATGGACTAGCTTGTTGTTTTTTATACAGATTCCATCCAGATTAGATTAATATTATATTTATTTTATTTTATTTTATATCTATGATTTGTAATAATTAATTTATTCGATTGGTTTGTAATAATTTATTTATTTTATTCGATTGATTTGTAATATTTTATTTAATTTATTCGATTGGTTTGTAATATTTTATTTAAATTTTAGATGGCTGATGTAATGGCCCAAGGACATGATGGTGATGGAAGCGGCCAGGATCCTAATAGGAATCCGGATCGCACTTTATCCACCTATGCTGGCCATTCCGGTAATTAAAATATTTAAAATATAAGAATATATCAATTTAAAATTAATTCAACTTATTTTAAACCCTATGAACATGAAAAAGAAAGTCCTGAGAAACAAATGCTTTAAAGACTGTGTAAAATATTGATATATGTGTTTGATATATAGTTATTTACTTTATACACCTGTGCCGGCCATTTGCTTTCTGAAAAATATTGATATATGTGTTTGATAAATTGCTATTTACTTTTATTTTACATTTATTAAAACTGTGTAAAATGTTGGTTGTTCCAATTCAGTTAGATTAAAGAGTGGCTTGTCTAAAAATGGCTTATAATAAAAAAGAGGATATTTGGTCTGTCCAGGATTAGTTTTCTTATCAAACATGTTTCTGTTTGGTGACTTTTTTATAGCCTAACCAAACTGAAAATTTTCAGTTCCATTCAGCCATGTCATGTGTTGTTTTTCACCTCTTCGACTCTTGCTCCGCCAATCTATGTATTATCTTTTAAGATAAATCATATATATTACTGTTAAAAAGACAAGCAAAAACCTGACATAATAGGGTCTAGCTAAGAGAACACCCTATAATATTCATTTATAACTAAAAAGAAGTTATCTAACCCGAGAGTTGATATCGAAACAAAGTAAATATTTTAACTCCATAACAGGAGCAATCATTCAGTACGTATTTAAAGTATTATTATAATGGCGGTTCGCATCCCAACCTTCCATAGTATTATTAATAGGCTTAGCATTTTGCTAAAATAGTACTTTATATATATATGTATGTATATATATTTATATGCGGAGCGTTTTGCCTAAAAATATCTATATATTTTTTGATATTGAAAGTTCTTGATAGTATACTTGAGTTTCATAGTATGATGCATATTCTTTTTATCAAGCTTGCCAGTTTAGTGCGTCTACTTCTCACTTCGTATACAGGCAGGGCACCAATGATGAAGATATACCTAAGCCGTGCTTGGCATAAGGGTTCTCTTCATGCAAATGATATGATTTTGATAAAAATGACTTATAAGGAGTGAAGGCTAAGTTATAGAATTGTGGAGACTTAAAGTAGTGGCTTCAATTTGATTAGATCAATGACAAAGTATATGGAAAGCAAGTTCAACAAGAGTATACTAAATAAGGTAAAAGTAAATTAATTCCAAGCTTAAATCGTTTTGGAAGTTACTTTATGAAGTCTATGGAAAAGTGAAATCAAATTTGTATGTGGTTGAAATTATATATCAAGCTAATACAAAAATTCATAAAATTATGATAAACCAACTATTAGATGATACGCAAGGGTACATTACTAAATTATCAACATATTTGGAATATGTTGGTGACCAAGGTGAGTTTATATAGATAAACATGCGACTAAATTACAATGACATTGATAATATACGGTAAAGTGAAGTTACTTGAGATGATACGTGCACATTTATTATACAGTGTAAAGGTAGACATGAAAGGTTTAAGATGAGTAAAGACACTCATGAAAGAGGTGGTCCTCGACAAGAATGAGTGACATACGAAACCCCTTAGCTCACACCGCCTAGTAGTTCTACTTAAATTTATAAAATCTAACTTGGCAAGGAGTGGGTTTTGATTGGCTGGACTTCTTTTTTTATTGAATCTGAGACTGAAGCCGAGGAAGAGCAGATACATGTAGTCCGAGAGCTACAACACAAATTTACTATTTTTTTTTGGAATAGTCTAGTATATTGCTTATGATATACTTTTATCACAACTAAGCAATCACCTGAACAAACTAATCAATATGATCAAATTACCCCTTCCCAGATTACCCATCCGTGTTGGGTTCAACATGTGCAATGTTAAAAAAATTCTAATTAAACATAGACGTTATGATAAGATTACTGATGTGTCGTGCTAGTAGTTGGCCAAGCTAAATCTCAATAGCAAAATAATGCATAAAATAACATTAAATACATAAATTTTAACTAACATAAACAAAATAACAAGAAATATACAATGTGATTCTCGTATTCAGCTTAGAGGCCTAGATTCTATAGTCTGCTGTCTTCTTGACGATTAACTCCACTTCCTAGATCTTCTTCTTTCTTATTTCATCCACTTCAGGTTGAGGACTGGTCGTCCTCAGAAGATGAAGCCCAACCAGCCACAACTCTAAACGAGCCTACCCAACATTGCTGTGAGTACTGTTGGGCCCACACCAATTACGGAGTAGAGAAACCTGGGCGGCCAGCCTTATATAATAGAAGATCTATTTCTTCTCTACTCTAAATCACAAATGTTGTGAATCTCTGATGGGATTTGGTACGGTGGGTTGCTCGGAGGGGAGGTGTTGATGGTGACTCGGATGCCGTTGATGGCTTATTTATCCATTTATGAAATACGATATCTATTTATCCAAAACTCGAAACACTCCATGGTATCTTTTTTCCAAAATACTACAAAATTCTGCAAATAATAGGATGTGAATTTAATCCAATAACTCTTGGTTTCTAATTCCCAGAATCTAAAACCAGATAAAAGTCGTTTAGTGATGTTCCTATATGAATTGTCATTTATTACCAGCTCTGTAGGTAGAATAATCTGATGTACTACACCTATGGAATTACATAATTCCTTTATACTATCCATATTTCATAGGTCTAAAGGTAACCCGTAGATTTGAATCCATAGAGTAGTGTGTCTAACCTTGTGATCAGTACCAGAAATTGAAGGATCATTAATAACTAGATGTTCGCCAATTAATTTCTATGGTCTTTGACCCCAAACCTTTTTTTTATCTTCTTTGTTGTTGAAGATTAGCTTAAACTTGTTGAGTCTGATTTTGTATAATTTTAACTCACCTTGTAATTTCCAGTTCTAATTAATATGAGTACTCACAAAGCTAATATTGAGTACATTTCTGTTCATAAGCTTAGTAATAAGATGATGAACTTTTTGAACTTTGTAGACGGTGTTTTCATTTGAGCTAAGTAACAAGCTTCCTTGCTTTTTATTAGGGTGTTTTGTGGAGAAAAACTCCATACTTGAAGGATCAAAGCAAAGCAAGAAATTGATGAAAAGGGAACTCGAAAAATTTGATTAGTTGAAGATGAAGCCTAAAGTGAAGTAGACGGTGAATAAAAAGGTTTGGAAAGTTTACAAAAGATGATAATCGTGAGGTTTTTGTTTAGGGATAAAAGAGAAAACTGGAGAGAGAAGAGAGCACCCATTTCCATCCAGATAGTTTATATAGTTCAGAGTTGAAATTGATCAGAAGCCTTTAAACTCAAAAATTCTAATTCAAACTAAAAATTCAAATTTAAAATCAAAAATCCTAATTTGAACACTTTTTGTGTCTCAACTATTACTTGATATGTTTTAAGTTTAACTAAGTATAAGAGTAGTATTATACAAATATCATTGAAAATTAAACAAAGCAAATGTTAGTCAAACAGGCATATTTTATGTAATAGAAGAAAAAAGAAAAACAAGTATAGAAAAAAAACATATAGTCGTTCATAACCCATAGATGATCCTCCATTTCATCATTTATCTGGAAATACTTGTTAAAAAAACAGAATGGTCTTTAGTGTGACCTTCCTTCCAAATCATGTAATCTTCTTTAAAATAATTTGCTTCTCTCCATTGTTTTAATAGGTGAATCTCGAAAGGGCCTTGCATTTTCCCCTGAAGATCAAGGTAGTGCCAACTTGAATTAACTAGATCCTCCTCTAATATTTCTTCCGCAATTACCCTTCGTATCTACATTAACAATCTTTTATGTTCACTCTCACTTTGCAGAATCTTCTTTCTTTCCATTAGCTAGAATAAAGCATCTAAACAAGGTCAAGTAAACAATTAATCACTCTTCATATCTACAAAGTCCCTCATCTTTGTTATGAAATTTTTGAGTTCATCATATCTAAACTTGATAAAGTTGCAAAGCAAAGAAAAGACTAACTTACTAATAGGGTGAAGATAAAGGACGCTTATGATTAACTTAGCCACCCCTATCCTAGTTAATGCTCCATCACATACCTCGCTTAAAAGCAGAGATCTAAGAACATTAATGCAAGTTATAATTTCATCATTGATTAAATTGAAATGAATAATTGTACACCAAAGTAATCTCTTACCTGAGTTAATGGAGTTTCTTCTTCCTTGAAATAGAATGGTCAACGATCCTTTTCCTATAAAATAATATTTTATTATAAATGCTAACTAAAATTACAGAAATTTAAATTAATCAGAGAGTTTTAATAAATAACAAAACTTCACCAATTCAAAATTTTATACAATATAAAACAACTTATTCACATAATTAACAATTAATTTTAATTTCACAATATTTAGTGTTAATACATTTCTTCAATTCCTCTCACATTACAAATCAAAATAACAAAAAAACAAATTAGCTTTGAAATATAATTACAATGTGCAATTTTTGATCTGAAATTACAAATACCAACGAATTTAATAGAAACAATAATACCTTTTTTTAGTGGCAGCAACCCTAGGCAACACTGTGATTTCTGCTTGTATCTTTCTTTCCTTTTACCTTCCTCTCTGTTTTTTTCTTCATGGAAGAATTGTTGAGTGTTGCAATATTTAAAAATATTGATTTTGTTTACTGATTTTATGATTTTATAAGAATTTAGCAATGGATGAAACTAAATCAATTTCAAAGAGTACGGTAAGAGAAAAGAAAGGGAGACGGAAGAGAGAGGGAGGCGGAGGCTTGAAAAAATACCGTAGAGATATTCATAATGGGTTTACTAAATTATTGAACAATGTTGAGAATTGAGTTATCGGTATTACTATTGAGAAAATGCTACATGTATTCGTTAAAAATGTGTAAGTTCTTTTCTTATAAATAATTAGTCATTCTAAATAAAACATATTAAAGCGAATTTTGGTTTTTAAGGATTTCATCACATGTATGTTATGATATAAATATAAACTACATATTACTTTTGGAAATTAAATAAGTAAATTGATATTTTTGTTTAAAAAAATAGTAATAATTTCGTAAATGATGAAATTTGATTATCTTAAAGATGATAGATGACGAAACATTGTATATAAATAATGTTCTTCATCCTTTTTTAAACTTTAGTCTCATAGATATGGATAATACATTGACCTTTTCAACTTGGTTGGAGGTAGCGTGTTAAAGGAAGAATTATAAAATGATAGTTATTGGTAATTATAATAATGTTGAAGAGAAATCTCTTAATTGCGTACGCATTAATAATTTATTTTCCAGGTGTCATCTTCAATATTTGTAGAAAGTAATGATTATGTTATGTCTTATATGCTGACTATAATGATTGGAAACTTTGTAAACTGATTTTCTCTACTGAGTTAAGCATATAAACGTTATGGACTATAAATATTAGAGATGGAATGTTAACCGTGGATGAATTATCTTCCAAAGAAGTTAGATAGATCTTTGTTCATTTAAATATAATCCTTCTAAAATCGTGGGATGTAACGTTAGTAAATTTCTGTATTATAAGTAATAATTAGATTTATTAACGAAGAAGGATTGATGTTGACCGGCATATAATTTTATTCATATAGATGATGTAAATATTTGATCCTTTTAATCGAATTGGGGTGAATTAAATGATTCTTTTGAATAGATTATGGGATTTTTGAAATGTAGAAAAGTCTGGAAGGAGTAAAATATAACCATATGTATATTGGGATATTTATATTTAGAATCTTACATAAAATGTCTATTCTTTTTTTTGAAGTGGCCAAAAAATTGTAGATTTCATAACTAAAAACATATTATCTCTTTACATCACTGGACTTTTTGTTTAACACATTAGCACCCTAAATGGAAAAGAAGAGACCTATAATATTTATTTATTCATGATATATAGATAAATGATACTATTCTTCAATAGTTTCAACTAGTTCTTCCCAATCACGAGGCATAAGGATCCTATCATCACTTCTGCTGAAAAAAGTCTAGAAAGACCAATTCTCATGAATGAGCTTCGATTATATAGTAACTTGATATAAGTGGTTATGAAAATTAATTAATATTCTAATATGCCAATATCCCTGACACTTTCATTTTAAAGTTAAATTTAGATGAAAATGTTGAGCATACCACAAACTCTATTTTTTTGGAAGTTCCAAGGGACACCAACAATGATGGGTATATATAGGTCATACATTATCATATTAATTGTCACAATTTACAAGATAAAACACAAATTGTTTAACTCTAAAACCGCTAGATCTGCATGTAAAGTCTGTTGAATAGCTTTCAAGATAAGGTAGATGAACTAAAGTCACATGGACAATACGATAGTATGCCGAGACTATTGTTTAACGAAGAACATTTAATAAAAAAAATTTGACCTAAATGTAAAGTATTTTACTTCACCCAATTCACAATATTTAGCGAGTAGTTAATATTTCATAAGCAAATGTGTCATACTCTCACCGAAGCAACTCAATTACACATATAAAAGTAAGTTTAAAATGTGGTTAGTACTTAAATTAGGAAGCTTCGTGATGTATATATAGTCGTATTGCATTGTAAGCCTCACAACGACTTCCGTACGTAGTTTTCTAATAACATCATTCTCAGGAAATCTTAAGCTAACACATGGTTGTCCAACAACTTGCAGTATAGTTGCCTATATCATAGTTTCTTATTAGAAACATGACTTGGAGTAGTTTAAGTAGATAGTTGTATAGTAACCATGAAATTCCAAAAAGTTGGTTTGAAACACTGTTAAGACCTTCTTTGATATAATATAACACTTCGATGTAATTGAAAAAACATTTATGGGATTTTATATATAAAATATCCATAGTTGTAATATTAGTTAATTATAGTACGTGGCAATGATCGGGTTATTTTGAGATCTAATCTTACCTGAGTCAAAAGTATCTCAGATGTATTTTAGAAAAATGTATACACACATATCATCACAAAGTCCACGACCAATCCGGTAAAATAGCTACAACTCATCTTTTCTTTCTATCACCAGTTTGGAATTAAAAAATTTGTTTTAGTTATTTATTGGAGGAATTGTGAATTGTTTGAGTCTACCATTATATATTTTGCAAGCAATCTTTAAGTAGGTGAATAATTGAGTTTTGGGTCATTCGAGATGACATGAAGGTTGGAGAAGTTAAGAAGAACATGAAGAGAAAAGAGAGTTTGGTGTTGAGGAAGGATTTTCGAGGAGGATTAGATTTAATGGGTCATGAGGAGATTATTAACTAAGGGAAATACGAATTCGAGTTGATGAAACGCATTATACAAGAAGATGATTTCCACGATGTATGATCTATACATCGTGACTTAGAAGATTCCACAACCTCGAATTTATGGTTGTGAAAATGTTACGTATCGATTCATTTTAATGTCTAATTTTGTTTTTTTTTTAAATTTAAGACATCATAAATAGTATAATTTTAATTAATTAAAAGAAAGAAAAGAAAAATATAAAATATAAAAAACTAGCGACGATTTCTTCAACATAGCGACGAGATTTAAGCGAAGAACTCGTCGCTAATTATTTGTGACGAGTTCTTAGTAATAACTCGTCGCTAACTACTAGCGACGACATTCAAGCTAATTAGCGACGACAATCCTCGTCGCTAACTATTCCTAAATTTTTGATTGGTCAATCTGGGCAGTCAGTATTCCCGCACATTCGTATTCGTGTTGAAACGTAAAGTTAGGGACGACACGCATCGTCGCTAAGTAGAGACACGCAAAGGTCACGCGTACGTTACGTGACGCGTGGCAAACTTAACGACGATATTTAATAAATTAGTGACGATAATTTTCGTCACTAACTAAAAAACTCTATACAACCCTACGCGAACTCATTCACTCATTTATTTCATCTCCACAAAATTTCTAATCCGCCCCAAATCACCCCCTCCATTTACGAGCATAATCCATGGTTTTTAAAAGCTCAATTCATTGCTATCAAGGTAAAATCCAACCTCTCCATTTTTTTTTTCATTTTATTATTACTTTGTAAACTGATTTGCTCTACTGAGTTAAGCATATAAACATTATGGACTATTACTATTAAAGATAGAATGGTAACTGTGGATGAATTATCTTCCAAAGAATTTAGATAGATCTTTGTTCATTTAAATATAATCCTTCTAAAATCGTGGGATGTAAAGTTAGTAAATTTCTTCATTATAAGTAATAATTAGATTTATTATAGAAGAAGGATTGATGTTGACCAACATATAATTTTATTCATATAGATGATGTAAATGTTTGATCCCTTTGATCGAATTGGGGTGAATTAAATGATTCTTTTGAATAGATTATGGGATTTTTTAAATGTAGAAAAGTCTGGAAGGAGAAAAAATATAACCATATGTATATTGGGATATTTATATTTAGAATCTTACATAAAATGTCTATTCTTTTTTTTGAAGTGGCCAAAAAATTGTAGATTTCATAAATAAAAATATATTATCTCTTTACATCACTGGACTTTTTGTTTAACACATTAGCACCCTAAATGGTAAAAAAGAGACCTATAATATTTATTTATTCATGATATATAGATAAATGATACTATTCTTCAATAGTTTCAAATAGTTCTTCCCAATCACGAGGCATAAGGATCCTATCATCACTTCTGTTAAAAAAAGTCTAGAAAGACCAATTCTCATGAATGAGGTTCAATTATATAGTAACTTGATATAAGTGGTTATTACAATTAATTAATATTCTAATATGCCAATATCCCTGACACTTTCATTTTAAAGTAAAACTTAGATGAAAATGTTGAGCATACTACAAACCCTATTTGTTTGGAAGTTCCAAGGGACACCAACAATGATGAGTATTTATAGGTCATACATTATCATATTTATTGTCACAATTAACAAGATAAAACACAAATTGTTTAACTCTAAAACCGCTAGATCTTCATGTAAAGTCTGTTGAATAGCTTTCATGATAAGGTAGATGAACTAAAGTCACATGGACAATACGATAGTATGCCGAGACTATTGTTTAACGAAGAACATTTAATAAAAAAATCTAGACCTAAATGTAAAGTATTTTATTTCACCCAATTCACAATATTTAGCCAGTAGTTAATATTTCATAATCAAATGTGTAATACTCTTTAATCACCGAAGTAACTCAATTACACATATAAAAGTAAGTTTAAAATGTGTCCAGTACTTAAAAAAATATTTAGGAAGCTTCTTGATGTATATATAGTTGTATTGCATTGTAAGCCTCACAATGACTTCCGTACGTAGTTTTCTAATAACTTCATCCTCATGACATCTTAAGCTAACACATGGTTGTCCAACAACTTGCAGTATAGTTGCCTATATCATAGTTTCTTATTATAAACATGACTTGGAGTAGTTTAAGTAGATAGTTGTATAGTAACCATGAAATTCCAAAGTTGGTTTGAAACACTGTTAAGACCTTCTTTGATATAATATAACACTTCGATGTAATTGAAAAAACATTTATGGGATTTTATATATAAAATATCCATAGTTGTAATATTAGTTAATTATAGTACGTGGTAATGATCGGGGTATTTTGAGATCTAATCTTACCTGAGTCAAACTCTCAGATGTATTTTATAAAAATGTATACACACACATCATCACAAATTCCACGGCCAATCCGGTAAAATAGTTACAACTCTTCTTTTCTTTCTATCACCAGTTTGGAATTAAGATTTTTGTTTTAGTTATTTATTGGAGGAATTGTGAATTGTTTGAGTCTACCATTATATATTTTGCAAGCAATCTTTAAGTAGGTGAATAATTGAGTTTTGGGTTATTCGAGATGACATGAAGGTTGGAGAAGTTAAGAAGAACATAAAGAGAAAAGAGAGTTTGGTGTTGAGGAAGGATTTTCGAGGAGGATTAGATTTAATGGGTCATGAGGAGATTATTAACTAAGGGAAATACGAATTCGAGTTAATGAAACGCATTTTACAAGAAGATGAATTCCACGATGTATGATCTATACCTCGTGACTTAGAAGATTCCACAACCTCGAATTTATGGTTGTGAAAATGTTATGTATCGATTCATTTTGATGTCTAATTTTGTTTTTTTAAATTTAAGATGTCATAAATAGTATAATTTTAATTATTTAAAAGAAAAAAAATAAAAAAAACTAGCGACGAGGTCTTCAACTTAGCGACGAGATTTAAGCGAAGAACTCGTCGCTAGTTATTTGCGACGAGTTCTTAGTAATAATTCGTCGCTAACTACTAGCGACGACATTCAAGCTAATTAGCGACGACAATCCTCGTCGCTAACTATTCCTAAATTTTCGATTGGTCAATCTGGGCAGTCAGTATTCCCGCCCATTCGTATTCGTGACGACACGTAAAGTTAGAGACGACACGCATCGTCGCTATGTACAGACACGCAAAGGTCGTGCGTACGTTGCGTGACGCGTGGCAAACTTAACGACGATATTTAATAAATTAGCAACGATAATTTTCGTTGCTAACTAAAAAACTCTATAAAACCCTACGCGAACTCATTTACTCGTTTATTCCATCTCTAAATTATTTATAATCCGCCCCAAATCACCCCCTCCATTTACGAGCATAATCCAAGGTTTTTAAAAGCTCAATCCATTGCTACCAAGGTAAAATCCAACCTCTCCATTTTTTTTTCATTTTATTATTACTTATATATTCTAATCTTCAATTTTCTTTGACATTTATGACAATCATGGCTGGATCAACATATATTGATCAATTCCAACGTAAAAAGGTGCAATTTTCATTCCTTTTTCATTCATTTTCTGTAATTAATATTTTTTTCCATTTCTTATTGAACTTTTTTGTGATTGTATTTAATTTTTGAGCAATTCCGAGTACTATATGTAATTTTCTGGATGATTTGGTAGTTTTATTGTATGTATAACATGATTAATAAGTGATTTGTGGTTTTTAGGTATAGATTTGTTTTTTTCTATTTTTTGATTGAAAAAAATGTGATTAAATATGATTTTTTAGCAATTCCGAGTTCTATATGTTATTTTCCGGATGATTTGGTAGGTTTATTGTATGTATAATATGATTAATAAAACCAGGTGAGCTAGCTCATCTGACCAGGGCCCTAAACAAAAGTGGAAGAAAGTTAAAGAAGTTTGTTGGCTGTGCTAGTAATTGTCAACTAAATGTTGAGCTTCATATATCGTTTGATTTGAAAAAAAACATTATTAATAAGTGTTTTTTGATTTTTAGTTAAAGAAATTAATTTTTTATGATTTTTTAATATGGAAAATAATGTTTGTACAATTTTTGATTGAAAAAAATGAGTTTAAATATGGTTTTTATATAAATTCAATTTTTTTTATCTATTTTTGGATATTTTAATATAAAAATTATATTCATAAAATGATTATAATTATGATATGTAATTTTTTAAAATAGGAAACTTTTTTTAGGGTTTTTGGAAACAATTTAGGAAAAAAAGTATAAGAAATTAATTTTTAGGGTTTTAAGAATTCTTTGCAAAAATAAAAAAATTTGTTTAAAATCTCTTATAAGGAAAGTTTCCAATGAAACTTTAATGTTTAGACAAGTTTCCTAAAAAGGAATGTTTTCTAAAAAGTAAAGTTTCCTAAAATGGAAACTTTCCTTATTTGGAGACTCTTCATTTTAGGAAAGTTTCTATTCTTATAAACGTTACTTTTTAGAAAAAAATCATTTTAGGAAACTTTCCTAAAAAGTAAAGTTAATTTCCCAAAATGGAAAGTTTACTATTTTATGGACTAACTTGTTGTTTTTGATACAGATTATTATATTTATTTTATTTTAATATATATCTATGATTTGTAATAATTAATTTAATTTATTCGATTTGTTTGTAATAATTTATTTATTTTATTCGATTGATTTGTAATATTTTATTTAATTTATTTGAGTGGTTTGTAATATTTTATTTAAATTTTAGATGGATGAAGTAATGGTCCAAGGACATGATGGTGATGGAAGCTGCCAGGATCCTAATAGGAATCAGGATCGCACTTTATCCACCTGTGCCAACCATTACGGTAATTAAAATATTTAAGATATAAGAATTTATCAATTTATCAATTTAAAATTAATTCAACTTATTTTAAACCTTAGGAACATGAAAAAGAAAGTCCTGAGGAACAAATGCTTTAAAGACTGTGTAAAATGTTGATATATGTGTTTGATATATTGTTATTTACTTTATCCACCTGTGCCGGCCATTTGCTTTCTAAAAAATCTTGATATATGTGTTTGATATATTGCTATTTACTTTTATTTTACATTTATTAAAACTGTGTAAAATGTTGGTTGTTCCAATTCAGTCAGACTAAAGAGTGGCTTGGCTAAAAATGGCTTATAATAAAAAAGAGGATCTAATCTGTCCAGGATTAGTTTTCTTATCAAACATGTTTCTGTTTGGTGATTTTTTTATAGCCTAACCAAACTGAAAATTTTATGTTCCATTCAGCCATGTCATGTGTTGTTTTTCACCTCTTCGACTCTTGCTCCGCCAATCTATGTATTATCTTTTAAGATAAACCATATATATTACTGTTAAAAAGACAAGCAAAAACCTGACATAATAAGGTCTAGCTAAGAGAACACCCTATAATATTTATTTATAACTAAAAAGAAGTTATCTAACCCGAGAGTTGATATCGACACAAAGTAAATATTTGAACTCCATAACAGGAGCAATCATTCAGTACGTATTTAAAGTATTATTAAAATGGCGGTTCGCATCCCAACCTTCCATAGTATTATTAATAGGCTCAGCATTTTGCTTAAATAGTACTTTATATATATATATATATATATATATATATATATATATATATATATATATATATATATATATATATATATATATGTATGTATGTATGTATATATATTTATATGCGGAGCGTTTTACCTAAAAGTTTCTATATATTTTATGATATTGAAAGTTCTTGATAGTAGACTTGAGTTATCATAGTATGATGCATATTCTTCTTATCAAGCTTGTCAGCTTAGTGCGTCTACTTCTCTCTTCGTATACAGGCACGGCACCAATGATGAAGATATACCTAAGCCGTGCTTGGCATAAGGGTTCTCTTCATGCAAATGATATGATTTTGATAAAAATGACTTATAAGGAGTGAAGGCTAAGTTATAGAGTTGTGGAGACTTAAAGTAGTGGCTTCAAATTGATTAGATCAATGACAAAGTATATGGAAAGCAAGTTCAACAAGAGTATACTGAATAAGGTAAAAGTAAATTAATTCCAAGCTTAAATCGTTTTGGAAGTTACTTTATGAAGTCTATGGAAAAGTGCAATCGAATTTGTATGTGGTTGAAATTATATATCAAGCTAATTCGAAAATTCTTAAAATTATGATAAACAAACTATTAGATGATATGCAAGGGTACATTACTAAATTATCAACATATTTGGAATATGTTGGTGACCAATGTGAGTTTCTATGGATAAACATGCAACTAAATTATAATGACATTGATAATATACGGTAAAGTGAAGTTACTTGAGATGATATGTGCACATTTGTTATACAGTGTAAAGGTAGACATGAAAGGTTTAAGATGAGTAAAGACACTCATGAAAGAGGTGGTCCTCGACAAGAATGAGTGACATACGAAACCCCTTAGCTCACACCGCCTAGTAGTTCTACTTAAATTTGTAAAATCTAACTTGTCAAGGAGTGAGTTTTGATTGTCTAGACTTCTTTTTTTATTGAATTTGAGACTGAGGCCAAGGAAGAGCAGATACATGTAGTCCGAGAGCTACAACACAAATTTACCATTTTTTTTTGGAATAGTCTAGCATATTGCTTATGATATACTTTTATCACAACTAAGCAATCACCTGAACAAACTAATCAATATGATCAAATTACCCCTTCCCAGATTACCCATGCGTGTTGGGTTCAACATGTGCAATGTTAAAAAAATTCTAATTAAACATACGTTATGATAAGATTACTCATGTGTCGTGCTAGTAGTTGGTCAAGTTAAATCTCAATAGCAAAATAATGAACAAAATAACATTAAAGACATAAATTTTAACTAACATAAACAAAATAACAAGAAATATACAATGCGATTCTCGTATCCAGCTTAGAGGCCTAGATTCTATAGTCTGCTGTCTTCTTGACGATCAACTCCACTTCCTAGATCTTCTTCTTTCTTATTTCATCCACTTCAGTTTGAGGACTGGTCGTCCTCAGAAGATGAAGCCCAACTAGCCACAACTCTAAACGAGCCTACCCAACATTGCTGTGAGTACTGTTGGGCCCACACCAATTACGGAGTAGAGAAACCTGGGCGGCCAGCCTTATATAATTGAGGATCTATTTCTTCTCTACTGTAAATCACTTATGTTGTGAATCTCTGATGGGATTTGGTACAGTGGGTTGCTCGGAGGGGAGGTGTTGATGGTGGCTCGGATGCCGTTGATGGCTTGTTTGTCCATTTATGAAATACGATATCTATTTATCCCAAACTCGAAACACTCCACGGTGTCTTGTTTCAAAAATACTACAAAATTCTGCAAATAATAGGATGTGAATTTAATCCAATAACTCTTGGTTTCTGATTCCCAGAATATAAAACAAAATAAAAGTCGTTTAGTGATGTTCCTATATGAATTGTCATTTATTACCAGCTCTGTAGGTAGAATAACCTGATGTACTACACCTATGGAATTACATAATTTCTTTATACTATCCACATTTCATAGGTCTAAAGGTAAGCCGTAGATTTGAATCAATAGAGTAGTGTGTCTAACCTTGTGATCAGTACCAGAAATTGAAGGATCATTAATAACTAGATGTCGCCAATTAATTTCTATGGTCTTTGACCCCAAACCTTTATTTTATCTTCTTTGTTGTCGAAGATTAGCTTAAACTCGTTGAGTCTGATTTTGTATATTTTAAACTCCACTTGTAATTTCCAGTGCTAATTAATATGAGTACTCACAAAGCTAATATTGAGTACATTTCTGTTCATAAGCCTAGTAATAAGATGATGAACTTTTTGAACTTTGTAGACGGTGTTTTCATTTGAGCTAAGTAACAAGCTTCTTGATTTTTATTAGGGTGTTTTGTTGAGAAAAACGCCATACTTGAAGGATCAAAACAAAGCAAGAAATTGATGAAAAGGGAACTCGAAAAATTTGATTAGTTGAAGATGAAGCCTAAAGTGAAGTAGACGGTGAATAAAAAGGTTTGGAAAGTTTACAAAAGATGATAATCGTGAGGTTTTTGTTTAAGGATGAAAGAGAAAACTGGAGAGAGAAGAGAGCACCCATTTCCATCCAGATAGTTTTTATAGTTCAGAGTTGATTGATCAGAAACCTTTAAACTCAAAAATTCTAATTTAAACTAAAAAATTCTAATTTAAACTCAAAAATCCTAATTTGAACACTTTTTGTGTCTCAATTATTACTTGATATGTTTTAAGTTTAACTCAAGTATAAGAGTAGTATTATAGAAATATCATTGAAAATTAATCAAAGCAAATGTTACCGAAGTCAAACAGGCATATTTTATGTAATAAAAGAAAAAAGAAAAACAAGTCTACAAAAAAAACATATAGTCGTTCATAACCCATAGATGATCATCCATTTCATCATTTATCTGGAAATACTTGTTGTAAAACACTGGTTAAAAAAACAGAATGGTCTTTAGTGTGACCTTCCTTCCAAACCATGTAATCTTCTTTAAAATAATTTGCTTCTCTCCATTGTTTTAATAGGTGAATCTCAAAAGGGTCTTGCATTTCCCCCTGAAGATCAAGGTAGTGCCACCTTGAATTAACTAGATCCTCCTCTAATATTTCTTCGGCAATTACCCTTCGTATCTCCATTAACAATCTTTTCTGTTCACTCTCACTTTGCAGAATCTTCTTTCTTTCCATTAGCTCGAATAAAGCATCTAAATAATGTCAAGTAAACAATTAATCACTCTTCATATCTACAAAGTCCCTCATCTTTGTTATGAAATTTTTGAGTTCATCATATCTACACTTGATAAAGTTGCAGAGCAAAGAAAAGACTAACTTAGTAATAGGGTGAAGATAAAAGACTCTTATGACTACCTTAGCCACCCCTATCCTAGTTAATGCTCCATCACATAGCTCGCTTAAAAGCAGAGATCTAAGAACATTAATGCAAGTTATAATTTCATCATCGATTAGATTTGAAATGAATAATTGTACACCAAAGTAAAGCCACATAAATCCAAGGTACCAAAGTATACGGGATTTAATATAATACTTATTTCTCTTACCTGAGTTAATGGAGTTTCTTCTTCCTTAAAATAGAATGGTCAACGATCCTTTTCCTATAAAAGAATATTTTATTATAAATGCTAACTAAAATTACAGAAATTTAAATTAATCAGAGAGTTTTAATAAATAACAAAACTTCACCAATTCAAAATTTTACACAATATAAAACAACTTATTCAGATAATTAACAATTAATTTTAATTTCACAATATTTAGTGTTAATACATTTCTTCAACTCCTCTCACATTACAAATCAAAATAACAGAAAAATAAATTAGCTTTGAAATATAATTACAATGTGCAATTTTTGATTTGAAATTACAAATACCAAGGAATTTAATAGAAACAATAATACCTTTTTTTAGTGGCAGCAACCCTATGCAACACTGTGATTCCTGTTTGTATCTTTCTTTCCTTTTACCTTCCTCTCTATTTTTTTCCATGGAAGAATTGTTGAGTGTTGCAATATTTGAAAATATTGATTTTTTTTTTACTGATTTAATGATTCTATAAGAATTTAGCAATGGATGAAACTAAATCAATTTCAAAGAGTAAGGTAAGAGAAAGGGAGGCGGAAGAGAGAGGGAGGCGGAGGCTTGTTTACCATTTTCTAGGGCATTTGTTATTATAAAGGTAAAACTCTTGATTAGTGGGCTTTTTTGTCTAATTTTTGGATCTAAAGTGGTAGCAAGCTTAATTTTTATGGATTAAAAATAATAGAAATATGTAATTGAGTTTATGGGCTTACTTAAAAAAAATACCGTAGAAGTTACTGGATATTCATAATGGGTTTACTAAATTATTTAGAAGATGCTACATGTATTAGTTACAAAATGTGTAAGTTCTTTTTCTTATAAATAGTTAGTCATTCTAGATAAAATATATTAAAGCGAATTTTGGTTTTTAAGGATTTCATCACATGTATGTTATAATATAAATATAAACTACATATTAGTTTTGGAAATTAAATAAGTAAATGGATATTTTTGTTTACAAAATTAGTAATAATTTCGTAAATGATAAAATTTGATTATCTTAAGATGATAGATGACGAAAAATTGTATATAAATAATGTTCTTCCTTTTTTAAACTTTATTCTCATAGATATGGATAATACATTGACCTTTTCAACTTGGTTGGAGGTAGCGTGTTAAAGGAAGAATTATAAATGATAGTTATTGGTAACTATAATAATGTTGAAGAGAAATCTCTTAATTGCGTACGCATTAAGAATTTATTTTCTAGGTGTCATCTTCAATATTTGTAGAAAGTAATGATTAAGTTATGTCTTATATGCTGACTATAATGATTGGAAACATTGTAAACTGATTTGCTCTACTGAGTTAAGCATATAAACATTATGGACTGTTACTATTAAAGATAGAATGTTAATCGTGGATGAATTATCTTCCAAAGAATTTAGATAGATCTTTGTTCATTTAAATATAATCCTTCTAAAATCGTGGGATTTAAAGTTAGTAAATTTCTTCATTATAAGTAATAATTAGATTTATTATAGAAGAAGGATTGATTTTGACCGACATATAATTTTATTCATATAAATGATGTAAATATTAGATCCTTTTGATCGAATTGGGGTGAATTAAATGATTCTTTTGAATAGAATATGGGATTTTTGAAATGTAGAAAAGTCTGGAAGGAGTAAAATATAACCATATGTATATTGGGATATTTATATTTAGAATCTTTAATAAAATGTCTATTCTTTTTTTTGAAGTGGCCAAAAAATTGTAGATTTCATAAATAAAAACATATTATCTCTTTACATCACTGGACTTTTTGTTTAACACATTAGCACCCTAAATGGAAAAAAAGAGACCTATAATATTTACTTATTCAATATATATAGATAAATGATACTATTCTTCAATAGGTTCAACTAGTTCTTCCCAATCACGAGGCATAAGGATCCTATCATCACTTCTGTTGAAAAAAGTCTAGAAAGACCAAACCTCATGAGTGAGCTTCGATTATATAGTAAGTTGATATAAGTGGTTATGACAATTAATTAATATTCTAATATGCCAATATCCCTGACACTTTAATTTTAAAGTAAAATTTAGATGAAAATGTTGAGCATACCACAAACTCTATTTGTTTGGAAGTTCCAAGGGACACCAACAATGATGGGTATTTATAGGTCATACATTATCATATTTATTGTCACGATTAACAAGATAAAACACAAATTGTTTAACTCTAAAACCGCTAGATCTGCATGTAAAGTCTGTTGAATAGCTTTCAAGATAAGGTAGATGAACTAAAGTCACATTGACAATACGATAGTATGCCGAGACTATTTTTTAACGAAGAACATTTAATAAAGAAATTTAGACCTAAATGTAAAGTATTTTACTTCACCCAATTCACAATATTTAGCGAGTAGTTAATATTTCATAAGCAAATGTGTCATACTCTTTAATCACCGAAGCAACTCAATTACACATATAAAAGTAAGTTAAAATGTGGCCAGTACTTAAAAAAATATTTAGGAAGCTTCTTGATTTATATATAGTCGTATTGCATTGTAAGCCTCACAATGACTTCCGTACGTAGTTTTCTAATTACTTCATCCTCAGGACATCTTAAGCTAACACATGGTTGTCCAACAACTTCTTACTAATGTTATTTAGTTTTTACTAATGCAAGAAAAAAAAAGAAATTACAAATTTAAAGGTTGAAGAAGACATAATATGGCGTTCAGCTTCTTCGAGACTTCTCTTCTTTGTTGTAAGCTTCCTCCTGGCTTAATATTTTCCAATGATGTATTTCTTCTGATTAAAGGGTATATTTATAGGGTATAGGAAACCCTAAAACGTTTCTTGGAGTGGAAGACAAGTAACTTGGATTCTAGCCCAACTCAAATTCGTAACCCTAAAATATAAAAATGGTATGATTTTGGTGTTGTTTTGTTTTGGCCGTAGCCCCTTCAATACTTATCCGATTGACGCGTTCCAATAGTCGAAACTGATTGTCGAAAAACTCTATAACTTTGATTCAGAACATTCTTACAAATTCCAAGCCAATCTTGAGTTATGATAACTTTTATATTTATTTCTGCTGGAATTCAGATTTATGTGACAATTTATCTTTTCCTTTTTCCTTTTTCATATGTCTATCTGTTATCTCCAATTTCCATGTTTATCTTCTTTCCCTTATCTCTTATAATTGACTCGGCGTCTAATTAATTACCATATATCTTTAAAGCTTCACAATTAACAAACAATTAAACCCAATACGCTTTAAAAATAATAAATAATCAAATTAAGATACGAAGTAGGAAAGTGTACTAAATCATGAGAAAATCGACCTATAACCTAATAAATACACCTTAAATGATGTCTCCAAGATAGATTAAATCATCACAAATAGGGAGACATCAAGACCCCCAACTCAAAGTTGTATCGTCCCGATACAATAAAAATAAAAATAATGAACAGTAGGGTAGTCAAATATTAAACAAGAAGAAGTAGGAGGAGAATAAGAATATAACACAATAAATGATCCTAGATAACAATATCTAAAAAGTCTCATGTAGTAATGCTAAAGAAATAATGTACAAGTATGCTTAATATACACATAACCAACAATCCATAAATTCAAGTCCAAATTAAATTCACAATGCCAGAAGGAGAGGTTTTCAACTCAGTTCATGTTAATGGCTATAGGTTGTTCATAGGTCCTAATATAGCATCCAATGGTCCACTTACCTACAACCCAATAGCTCAATTGTTTCTCCACCAAGTAGCTAGAAATCCTAAGGTATTTATGGTAATAATAGGGCTTAAGGACGGAGTGGTATATTTGGATAATGAAAAGTGAGCTTTTGGCTTTATCCTCACATTCTATCAACGAATCGCCCTAGAGCTTAAGTTTTCACTCGAAGATGTTCTCACTCAACTCAAATTTGATGCCTTAATGTGCATCCCAAATTAATCCCAAGTAAAAACCTTTTTCATGATGATATACAAATTCCACTTTGCCGGTCCAAATATTGTTCAATCTTTTCATGTTTCAATTTTTTTGTAGCTATGACTCTCTTCTTGATGTTGAGATATCACGCTATTTTCTTTTATATATTTTTTCTTTTCAATTCATGCTTTTCAGCTATTTTCATTTACTATTTCCCCAGAAAAGGGTTACAATAATAACTTTTTCATCATCAATAGATCTTATGATTGAAGAAGGTTTCTTGATTGTTCTTGGAAGAATTCTTGATAGCTTGATGATCTTGGTGGTGTTTTATGGTGTAGTGTGATGAATTTAATGAAGAACATGTGTTTATGGGGGAAGGAGAAGAGAATTTTTGATGTTGTTGTGTTTGTTGTGGAGGTTTAATCAAACTTCAAGGTCTATTTATAAGGTTTGGGTTTGAAAAATTTATATTGGAGAGGCTAGGGTTAATTCTTGGTAAGGTAAGAAGTTGATTTGGAAATAACTTCTTCACAATCCATCTACGGACTGGAATACCGGTGCTGGAGATTTCTCTTTTGTTGCTCTCGGCATAAAACCCGTGTCACGTGTTTTTGGGCGTCGGCATACCGGTGATGTTAGCGGCATACCGGTGCGCTACTTTTCGGAAAACCTTGCTTCGTAAAAAAACCCGATTCGGAAAACACGTGGGCACACGTTTTTCCTTTGACCGGCATACCGGTCACCTGGGCAACATACTCGTCTCCTGGGTTTTTGTTAGACATGCTCTCGGCGAATAACCTGATTCCACCAACCTGTGGCACTTTTTTTTCCACAGTCATACGGGTGGTTTCGCCGGCCTACCGGTTAGTGGAACAGATTTTCCCATTCGTTTTCCTTTTGACCTCAACCTCATTTTCCCAGAGAGTACCAACTAGTTGTAATGATCAGTTCTTCCTCGTTTTTTTCATGGTCTTTTCAAGAATAGATTTGATTTCTCGGTTAGAAACCTCAGCTTGACCATTTGTTTGGGGGTGGTAACCGGTTGAAGTGTGGTGTCTCACCCCAACTTACGAAGGGCAGCTCTCAACTGAAAATTGATGAAGTGGGTACCTTTATCATTGATGAAAACACGTGGCGTACAATGTCTTGAAAATATATGTGATTTTAGGAATGATATAACTGTTTTAGCATCGTTCTTTGGTGTTGCTACTGCTTCTACCCACTTGGATACATAATCTACTGCTAGCAAAATATAAAGATTACTATGGGAAGTGATAAAAGATCCCATGAAATCTATTCCCCATACACCAAAGATTTCAACTTCTAAGATATTATTAAGCGGCATCTCGTCTCTTTTTGATATATTACCAGTGAACTGGCATCTATGACATGTCTGAATGAATTGATGACAATCTTTGTGTAGGGTAGGCCAATAGAAACCGGATTGAAGAATTTTAGCTGCAGTTCTATCGCCTTTAAAATGGCCACCGTATGGTGAGCCATGATAGCTTGTCATGATCTTTGTAATTTCGCCCTCATGGACGCAGCTTTTGAAAACTTGATCACTGCAAACTTTGAAGATGTAGGGCTCATCCCAAAATAATTGTCTGGCTTTATAAGCTAACCTCTATCTTTGTTGTGGATTGAAATCCGTAGGGAATACACCACTCAAGAGGAGATTAATTGTATCTACATATCACGCATCTTTAATAGTAAAAAGTTGTTCATAAGGGAATACCTCTTTAACCAATAATGGCCCCTTGTTGGAATCAGATCCTTCAAGCCTGTATAAATGATCAACAACTTGATTCTTGCATCCTTTTCAGTCTCGAATTTCTATATCAAATTCTTGCAGCAACAGTACCCATCTAATGAGACGCGGCTTAGCGTCCTTTTTCTCCATAAGGTACTTTATTGCTGAATGATCCGTGTATACAATAGTTTTCTTTCCAATCAAGTAGGAACAAAATTTGTCGAAATCATATACCACGGCTAACATCTCTTTCTCCGTTACTCTATAATTCATTTGGGCAGCGTTAAAGGTCTTACTTGCGTAGTAAATTGTGTGGAAGATATTGTCTTTCCTCTATCCTAACAAAACACCCAGCATGATCACTTGCATCACACATAAGTTCAAACAGAGCTTTCCAATCTGGAGGTATAACAATAGGCGTGGAGACTAGCTTCTCTTTAATAGTCACAAACGCTTGAAGATATTCATCATTAAAATTAAAAGTAGTATCCTTTTCAAGTAACGAACAAAGCGGTTTGGCGATTTTGGAGAAATCTTTAAAAAATCTTCTGTAAAATCCTGCGTGACCCAAGAAACTTCTCACTCCTTTCAAAGAAACTGGAGGTGGTAAGGTTTTGATAACGTCAATTTTTGAAAGATCAACCTCCATCCCTACTTTCGAAACATTATATCCCAACACAATTCCTTCTAGAACCATGAAGTGGCATTTTTCCCAATTAAGCACAAGATATTTTTCTTTACATCTCACTAGGACCTTCCCAAGATTATTTAAGCAATCATCAAAACTGTCTCCAAAAAACAAAAAATCATCCATATAAACCTCCAAATATTTATCAATCATGTCCCAAAATATATCCATCATGCACCTCTGGAACATGGCAGGGGCATTGCATAAACCAAACGACATCCTTCTGTAAGCAAAGGTGTCAAACGGACAAGTAAAAGTTGTTTTGTGTTGATCAAGGGGATTGATGTCTCCCTTTTTGTTCTAATTATATTCCCTTAGGAGACATCAAATTAGGTGATTATTTGACTTATTTACTAGACTTTTAAGCTTATTTGATCATATTACGATTTTTTCTCTTGGATTTGGATAATTTGTGTTTTAGAGCTTTTATGCGTTAATTCTTTTATTTTAGTGTAAAGTTCTTAAGTTTATGATTTGATGGAGTATCAAGACAAGGAGAAGAAACGGGAAATAAAGTCTTGGATCAAGCGTTGAAGTCAAAAGTGGGAATAATTGATTCGAAGAAGTAATTAATTTAGAAGGAAATCTGGAATCCTGTCACAAATCACTGTTTTTGAGCATCTTAGACGCTGATTCGTCCTTTGAGCATAAGATGAGGTAGATAGAGCTTGAAGTCAGGAAGATTTTCCAAGTTGAACGAAGTGATTCCGAGTCCGGACGCAATGGTTACAGCTGTTTTAGTAATAGCTGGTCACCAGTTACGGGATTTCATTAAATGGATTGGGCTTTTAATATAATTAACATAATCCTTCTTTTTAAAAGCCCAATCCTTTTTTCACACAAAGGCCTTTAACTTCAGTTTTTAAAGACACAATTCATATTAGAGATGAGGCAAATCTTAGTAGAAGTCAGAGAAACAAAGCGGAGAGAGAAAGCTGAAGCTGGAGAATTCCTTCTTCAACAACTGAAATTATCAACCCTTTAATTAGGTTTTTCTTAATTCTGTAATTCAGTATGAACTTCTTTTATTTTAATTTATTAGTTTTTATTTCATTTATGAGCTAAATTTAATTAGTACTTGAGAACGCATCAATGGGTTAAGCCCCAATTTGTTTAACTCAATGTTTCTGGTTTTGGGATTGTAAGATTTAACACGAATTGGATAATTTAGTATTTTTTATTATCTTGCATTTAATAACTATTCTTGAAGTAATTAATCTATAATATGATTTAGTAACTAGGCTATTTCATATAGTAGCGTATGGATCACCTTGACGGGGGTTTATTTACGGAACTAGGTAATAAATGTAGGATAGAAATTATTGATCCTGACGGACTTAGTTAATCTTATAGCCAATTGGGTAGATTACTTGACCATTCGAAGGTGGACTATAACCACCCTGACGGGGTTTGTAGCACCCTAGAATTGGTCCTTAGTCCACTCTGACGGGGGTAAGGAGAATATCAAATCCCGACTAATACTAATTACAAAATGCGTCCCTTAAACAAGACATTGATTGAACAGGTTTAGCTGAAACCCTAGCGTTACTCAAGTACTATCTCTCTCTCTCGCGTTTACTCAATTTTTACTTGCGTCTAATTTAGTTGCATTATTTATTTAGTACTTTAATTTATTTGCACTTAGGTTCTTAAACAAAAACCCAAAAAATACTATTATCATTCATTACTGCATTTACATAACAATTATATCCACTTACTGCTTAATATCGAAAGTCATATCCTAATCCGTCCCTAAGATCGAAATCCCGTTTACCAGATATTACTTGGACGACCCGTACGCTTGCAGTACGTGTCCTTCCTTTTTAGGTGTGTTTATTTAGAACACACAGGGAGACACCAAGTTTTGGCGCCGCTGCCCGGGATGGTAGCGTGTGGCCACAGTGTTATCCTTAAGTGTTTTAATTGTTATTTTTACTTTTTGTTTTCAGTTTTACGCTTTTTTTTGTTTTGCTACTTCTCAGGTTTTATAGGTTTGGTGTATGCTCTCGGACCCCGAGAGACTAGTCCGAGCTAAGAACAAGAGAGATAGGGAAGCAAAAGAAAAAGCAAGGTTAGAACGAGAAATGGAGGAATTGAACATTCATCACGTTGACAATCCTGGCGTTTAGTTGGACGCATATGGTCAACCAATAATACCACCAGTCCTTCCAGATCCCCCAGTCATTCAAAATCCAGCTCTCAACAATCAACAAAATCATCCGCCTACGCAACAGGCTCAACACCCTATGTATTATGATCAATGGTTTGTACATGGTCCATAACAAGATCCTTATCGCGCTCCTGCTCTAGGTATTGGTCTTGCAAATATCAATGTTGCACGCTATAGACCTGATCCTGGTATGCTATCCCAATTTCAAAATTTCGGAAACTTTAGTGGAACACCCGGAGAAGACCCTATTCGTGTAGTTCAAAAGTTTATGCAAATCTGTGATTCGTATATAACGCAAGGAGTGACCAAAGAGCAGATTTACTTTTCTAATTTCAGATTTTTTGTGATAGACGCAGCTAGTGAGTGGCACGATTCGCAAGAACCGGGAACAACCAATACTTAAGATGAGTTACAGACATCGTTTTTCGATCACTATTATCCAACGAATATGAGATTAGACGCACAGGTGGATTTGACATCATTTGTCCAAGAACAAGATGAGACTTTGGGAAGATGTTGGACAAGATTTCAATCGTGTTTGAGAAGAGTTTCTGACCATGGCCTTAATGAACAACAACAGTTACAAATATTTTATAAAGGCCTATATGGAGGATCAAGAAAAGACCTCGATTTATTATGTGGTGGTGGATTTCTACAGGTAGCTCCAGTCCACGCGAAGAGTATTCTAAATAGAACGGTGACCAATGAGCAAGGTTAGAGTACAGTGAGAACACCTATCCGAGGTAGAAAAGAAAGTAATATGGGTATTGCGGAGAAATTATCCTATTTGGAGGATAAATTGAAGACTACTTTAGAACATCAAATGAATAGCTCACGATAGTTGTTAAAGAAGGTTTATCAGGTAAGAAGGCAAGTGTTAATGTGACTGAAGCGGTATATGGGTGTTCGAATTGTGGTGTTCAAGACCATGACTGGGAACATTGTGAATGAAATTCCGAAGCTGTAATGTTCATTTATAATAGGGGGAATTACAATTCGAGTGGTCAAGGATACCAACCCAAAAGAAACCATCCGGGTTTCTAATATTCGAATCCTAATGGGGCAGCTAATCCTGCATATGCTTATCAATCGTGTCCCCAAGGTAACACTTATCAACCTAGGCCACAAAATAATCATCAGGGAGAAAAAAATTGTGCAAACAATGCTCAGAGAAAGCCTCCTCATAATAATTATAATGACACCATGAATCAAAAGGCCTTACCTGCTAAACCTCAAGAAGGAACAAATAATCTTCGTATAACCGTAGATAAATTAATGGCACTTCAGGCACAATCCATTCAGAGTCAGCAATCTAATGAGGCTACACTTAAATTATAGGGGAATCAAGTTGATCAGATATAAAAACAGTTAAATCAGCGTCCGCAAGGAAGACTCCCTAGTGATACTGAAGTCCCAAGGCAAACCGAAGATTGTAACGCCATTGCGGTAAGAAGTGGTAAGAAGCTTCCTCCACCTCCTTTTCAAGTTATGAAAGTGAAATAAGTGACAAATAAAGAGAAACCAATAGTGGAGGTGGAAGAGAAAGAAGATGAACCTGAAGTGATAGAAGTTGAGAAAATTCCGGAAGTTCAGAAAAAGAAAGATTTAATAATAAACCGTTCCCCTCCACCTTTTCCTTCGAGAGTTCAGAAAAAAGGAGATATGACTGAGTGTCAGATATTTTTAAATAGGGTGAGAGGTCTTAACGTCAACATTCCGTTGTTAGAAGTTATTAAAAACATACCGAAGTACGTGAAGTTTTTGAAGAGAGCCCTCACCAACAAGAGTCCATACTGTGATAATGAGATGATTGGTTGCCTGAAGAGTGCAACGCCATTTGTAAAAGTATGTTACCACCTAAGTTGCTTGACCCTCAGAGTTTTACAATTCCGATTGCAATTGGTAACGAGTGGAAAGGAAAAGCGCTATGTGATTTGGGTGCGAGTATTAATCTCATGCCCAAATCGATTTTTTATAAGTTGAATATGGTAGATATGAGACCTACCTCTATGGTCTTACAAATGACTGATCGATCCCTCGTACATCCTGAGGGACGAATCGAAGATGCCCTCGTCAGGCAGGTACTTTAGTTTTCCTGTTGATTTTGTTATTCTTGAATACGACGCGGGTAGGAATGTCCCCATCATTTTGGGATGACCATTCCTAGCCACGAGGCGTACTTTAATTGATGTATAAAACGGAGAACTAACCATGAGAATCCAAGACAAGGAGGTAAAGTTCAATGTGTTCAGAGCCATGAAGTTTCCAGATCTACTTGGAGATATTTTCCGAATGGACGTAGCTGAACATGCCACACAAGAGGTATTTGATTGCTTTAATTATGATGATATCTTGCAAGCTGCTTTGACACTTGACTTACCTGAGTTGATGAAAGAGCTCGCCGAAACGGTGGCAACTCTTAATTCTGAGAATCCGAAATATAGACGCCCAGCCTATGAACCTGTAAGAGAACCGGGGGAGATGGTCATTAGAAGTAAACCATCCATTGAATCTCCTCCGAAGTTAGAAGAAAAACCATTGCTAGCACACTTGAGGTATGCGTATTTGGGTACTATTGATACTTTACCTATTATTGTTTCAGCAAATTTAACAGGTCCTCAAGAAGATAAACTGTTGCGTGTACTAAGGGCGAATAAAGAGACGATTGGTTGGACTATTGCTGACATCAAAGGTATTAGTCCTTCCTATTGCCAACACAAAATCATTCTTGAAGACGATAGTGCACGCTCAGTTGAAGGCCAAAGGATACTAATGCCAGCCATGAAAGAAGTGGTGAAGAAAGAAGTTATCAAGCTACTAGACGCAGAATCATCTATCCCATAGCTAGTAGTGAGTGTGTGAGTCCGGTTCAATGCGTACCAAAGAAGGGTGGTATCACTACCGTCCTAAATGCTCAGAATGAAGCCATTTCCACAACAACCGTTGTGGGTTGGAGAGTGTGTATGGACTACCACAAGTTGAACAAGGCTACGAGAAAAGATCACTTCCCCCTTCGGTTTATAGATCAGATGTTAGACAAATTGGCTGGTAAAGAGTATTATTGCTTTTTGGATGGTTATTCAGGGTACAATCAAATATATGTAGATCCAGCTGACCAACACAAAACCACATTTACATGTCCTTTTGGAACCTTTGCCTATCGAAGGATGCCATTTGGATTGTGTAATGCACCTGCTACTTTTCAGAGATGTATGATGGCGATTTTCTGGGATATGATTGATAATTTCCTTGAGGTATTTATGGATGACTTTTCCGTGTTTGGTGATAACTTTGATGAGTGTTTACAAAACTTGGAGAAGGTATGCAAGGAAACGGATTTGGTGTTAAACTGGGAGAAATCTCATTTTATGGTGCGTGAAGGTATAATGTTGGGACACAAGGTTTTGAGTGCAGGCTTAGAAGTAGATTGTGCTAAGATTGTCGTAATAAAGACTCTTCCCCCTCCTATTTCAGCAAAAGGGATGAGAAGCTTTTTAGGCCATGCTGGGTTTTATAGACGCTTTATCAAATATTTTTCAAAGATCACAAAACCTTTGTGTAACTTACTCGGAAAGGACAGCAAATTCCTTTTTGATGTAGCTTGCATGAAGGCATTTCAAGAATTAAAAGAGAAACTTATCCCGGCGCCTATTGTACTTCCTCAAGATTGGAAGATTCCGTTTGAAGTGATGTGTGACGCTAGTGATTTAGATATGGGTGTTGTGTTGGGTCAGAGAAAAGACAAGGTGTTTCACTCTATCTATTATGCGAGTAAGACGTTCATGAGTGCTCAAGTTAATTATACCGTGACCGAGAAGGAACTTTTAGCGGTTGTTTATGCTTTTGACAAGTTTCGTTCCTATCTTCTTGGGGAAAAAATTGTTGTATTCACCGACCATTCCGCTATTAAGTCTCTTATGGAGAAGAAAGATGCGAAGACGAGGTTAATCAGATGTGTTTTATTGCTTCAAGAGTTTGATTTAGAGATTCGAGATCGTAAGGGTTGTGAGAATCAGGTTGCAGATCATTTGTCGCGTCTTGAAGGTTCTGAGTCAAACAGTAGTCCTGAATTAGTTAGAGAGGAGTTCCCAGATGAGAGTTTATTTGCGATTTATAATGGAGCTCCTTGGTACGCAGATATTGCAAACCTTGTGGTAAGTGGTTCTCTTCCTGAAGGGGCTACTTCAAAAGACAAGAAGAGGTTAATCATCCGTGCTAAACAATTCTTTTGGGAGGATCCTTTCCTCTACAAAGTATGTGGTGACCAAATGGTAAGAAGATGCATACCTGAGAGTGAGATTTATTCAGTAGTTGCAGGTTGTCACGATTCACCATATGGAGGACATTTCAAGGGTGACAGCACAACTGCTAAGGTATTACAATCTTGTTTTTATTGGCCTAGTTACATAAAGATTATCATGAGTATGTTAAGAAGTGTCACAGATGCCAATTTACCAGTAATATATCCAAGAAGGATGAGATTCCACGTAACAATGTTCTTGAAGTAGAATATTCGATGTTTTGGGTATTGATTTCATGGGTCCCTTTGTACCATCAAATGGAAATCAATACATCTTATTAGCTGTTGATTACGTGTCTAAATGGGTAGAGGCTGTAGCTCTACCAACCAATGATTCGCGAGTAGTGATCAAATTCCTTCCTTAAGGTGCACCGCGGCTGGGGTGCGGTATACCGCACTGATGGTGCATCTTTTCCAACGAATTTTGTTTCTTCCCTAACTCATTTTCTCCAATTCCTACACATCAAAAACACTAATACCTTTCTCAAATATGCATTATCAGCTAAAAACAACTCAACTAAACGTAAATTAAAAACGTAAAAGACATAAAAACATAAAAAATTGCGGGTTGTCTCCCGTACGGCACTTTTATTTAACGTCTTTCAAAGTTAGACGTGTTACCTCTATCAAGATTTGCGAATATAGCCTCTCCAACAACGAGTTAGGCTATGAACGTCAACTAATCTGTGCTTCATCCCAGTTTTGGGGCGAATTTTTATCACCTTGGCTGAAACAATCTTAGTGACAATGAATGGTCCCATCCACGAGTCTTTAAAACTTCGTGGCCTATTCTCGCGTTTGTGAGCTTTCCATAGAACTTCATGGCCAACCCCAGTATCCATAGGCCTTAAGTGGATCTTCTCAGGAGGGACTTTGTGATGTGAAAGGATGTGGATGACAGGAACGGTGGGATCTAACTTCCTTGGTTTCTTACCCAAGACATAGAAGGTCTCGGATACATTCATTGCATGAAGGGTGATGGTCCCTTCTTGGAAGTTGATGATACTTTGACTTGTGGCCATGAAGGGCCGTCCAAGTATTTGGAACCTGCTTATCTGCATCAAACTCAAGTATAACAAAGTCAGTAGGGATGGCGATACTACCTGCACGGACTAAAACGTCCTCCACTGTTCCCCATGTCCTTTTAACTGAGTTGTCAGCGAACTGCAACTTCACTGGAGTTTTCTTTGATTTCTGAAGTCCAAGTCTCTCGAACACGGACTTAGGCATAAGATTCACACCAGAACCCACATCGTACATTGCTTTCACCTTGAGAATACCATTAATTTGAATAGGAAGGTTGAAACTTCCCGGATCTTTAAGCTTTGTTGGTAGCTCTCTTTCACTTCTTCTCGAAACTCTCAATTTTTCTCTTGGGATCTCTACACTCGCCTCTTTCTCAGGAATAACTTGCGTAAAAACTTGTTGCGGTGTGAGTCCTTTCTTCGCGATCTCAAGCAATTTGGCGTTTATATTTTTAGGTGTATACGCCTCTACAAATGTCTTGAGTACAGTGTCATCCTTAGGATTTGTATCAGGAATGGTTGATGGCACTGGTTGAACAATAGGTGGTGATTCCACCTTCTCTTCTTCTTTCTCTTCTCGCACATCAGGTGTAACTTCATCTTCAATTGTTGATTCCTCCTTGGAGGCTTCTTTCTCTCTATTTAGCTCAGCTTGATAATCCATAACCGATCGAATCTCCTCTTGCATCTTCCTCAAAAGTTGTATAAATTCGGCTTTCTCTTCTGAATCGTCCTCCACATGAAACTCAGAACAGTCAGATTCCACGAGGCTAGACTTGGTTGGTTCGTCTTCGGTACTCGGAACTTCCACGGCACTAACGGCAGCATGCAGTACTTCCTTCTTTTCTTCTTCAATTTCAAGGAAAATAGCCTTGCAAGCTTCGAACCCAACATTGTCATCACCTCCTTCGATTGCCTTCACTTCTTTCTGTTCCATTAAATTTGTTAGAACCTTGTTTAATTGTTCTACTTGAGTACCTAAGTTCTGAAGTGCGGCATCTTGTCCTCGGACTTTCTCTTCCTGAGCGCTCATAGTCGTGGTCAAACAGTCCAGAGCTTGTATTATATGTTAATTTTCCATAGATCCTTATTGAGGATATTGAGGTAAATCTTTTTGATCTAATAACTCGAAATAGGCATCTTGAACAGGTTGTTGAGGGGGAGCAGGTCTGTTTTGATATTGATGTTGGTACTGACCTCTCGAGTGGAAAGGGTTGTCCTGGGGACGTGGTTGATAATGACCAAGATTAGCGGCCCCTTGTGGATTTGAGTACTGCATACCCGGATGATTTCGGTTACCCAATTGATAGCTTCATCGGTTGGATATGAAGTAAACAGATTGTGGATTTGATTCGCACTCTTCCCATGTATGATTATTAACCCCACATTGTTGACAACCTTGTGCTTCTTGTACAACGTTCGTTGCGGATAAATTCTTTTGCATCTCTAACTTCAGCTCCTTCATTCGATTTTCTAACGCGGATATTTGAGCTGAGTTCGCAGTTTCTGCATCTAAACGAAGCGTTCCTCGGGTCTTTGCAATAGGAGATCGTGTTGAAGGCCAACTCCTTTCTTGTTCAAAAATATTTTCCAAAACCTCGGAAGCTTCATTATGATTCATGGACACAAAATTACCTTTTCCAATGTTATCTACCTTCTCTCTACCTTTATCTTAAGTCCTTCATAGAATATCGCAAGTTGTAGAGCGGGTGTATAACCATGGAGAAGTCATCTAGCTAACTTGTGTTGAAACCTTGTCCATGCCTCTCCTACTGTTTCTCCATCTTCTTGACAAAATCTTGCAAGCTCGGTTTGATCTTTGAGTCTCATGCTCTTCGGATAAAAACGGTTAAAGAACGCGGCTTGAAGTTCTCTCCAAGAATTAATTGTTCCAGGTGGTTGTCTTTCTAGCCATTCGCTAGCTCTACCGGTCAAGAAGAACGAAAACATATGACAATACAGTTGCTCGCGTGTAATGCCAGGAGTACTGTAGGCATCACAAATCTGCATGAACTTCTGAATCGATCTTACCGGATCTTGAATTGCTGTACCACTGTAGAGTCCAAAACTTTGAAATTGACTAAGCATGCCCGGATCGGGTCTAAATTTGATATTCTGAATCTCTGGAGGACGGTAACCGATTGGTTGAACATGAAACGGCACATGAAGACCAGGGAGATCTTGTACTCGATTATGTTGATTATTCTGCCCATTACCTCGTCCTAGTGGCAGTTGTACACCATGTTGTCCACCCCCAGGTGGTGGTGGTGGTGGACCTCTTGGATTTTCTCCTAAATGTAAAGTATTTTATTTCACCCAATTCACAATATTTAGCCAGTAGTTAATATTTCATAATCAAATGTGTAATACTCTTTAATCACCGAAGTAACTCAATTACACATATAAAAGTAAGTTTAAAATGTGGCCAGTACTTAAAAAAATATTTAGGAAGCTTCTTGATGTATATATAGTTGTATTGCATTGTAAGCCTCACAATGACTTCCGTACGTAGTTTTCTAATAACTTCATCCTCATGACATCTTAAGCTAACACATGGTTGTCCAACAACTTGCAGTATAGTTGCCTATATCATAGTTTCTTATTATAAACATGACTTGGAGTAGTTTAAGTAGATAGTTGTATAGTAACCATGAAATTCCAAAGTTGGTTTGAAACACTGTTAAGACCTTCTTTGATATAATATAACACTTCGATGTAATTGAAAAAACATTTATGGGATTTTATATATAAAATATCCATAGTTGTAATATTAGTTAATTATAGTACGTGGTAATGATCGGGTTATTTTGAGATCTAATCTTACCTGAGTCAAAAGTCTCTCAGATGTATTTTATAAAAATGTATACACACACATCATCACAAATTCCACGGCCAATCCGGTAAAATAGTTACAACTCTTCTTTTCTTTCTATCACCAGTTTGGAATTAAGATTTTTGTTTTAGTTATTTATTGAAGGAATTGTGAATTGTTTGAGTCTACCATTATATATTTTGCAAGCAATCTTTAAGTAGGTGAATAATTGAGTTTTGGGTTATTCGAGATGACATGAAGGTTGGAGAAGTTAAGAAGAACATAAAGAGAAAAGAGAGTTTGGTATTGAGGAAGGATTTTCGAGGAGGATTAGATTTAATGGGTCATGAGGAGATTATTAACTAAGGGAAATACGAATTCGAGTTAATGAAACGCATTTTACAAGAAGATGAATTCCACGATGTATGATCTATACCTCGTGACTTAGAAGATTCCACAACCTCGAATTTATGGTTGTGAAAATGTTATGTATCGATTCATTTTGATGTCTAATTTTGTTTTTTTAAATTTAAGATATCATAAATAGTATAATTTTAATTATTTAAAAGAAAAAAATAAAAAAAACTAGCGACGAGTTCTTCAACTTAGCGAGAAGAACTCGTCGCTAGTTATTTGCGACGAGTTCTTAGTAATAATTCGTCGCTAACTACTAGCGACGACATTCAAGCTAATTAGCGACGACAATCCTCGTCGCTAACTATTCCTAAATTTTCGATTGGTCAATCTGGGCAGTCAGTATTCCCGCCCATTCGTATTCGTGACGACACGTAAAGTTAGAGACGACACGCATCGTCGCTATGTACAGACACGCAAAGGTCGTGCGTACGTTACGTGACTCGTGGCAAACTTAACGACGATATTTAATAAATTAGCGACGATAATTTTCGTTGCTAACTAAAAAACTCTATAAAACCCTACGCGAACTCATTTACTCGTTTATTCCATCTCTAAATTATTTATAATCCGCCCGAAATCACCCCCTCCATTTACGAGCATAATCCAAGGTTTTTAAAAGCTCAATCCATTGCTACCAAGGTAAAATCCAACCTCTCCATTTTTTTTTCATTTTATTATTACTTTATATATTCTAATCTTCAATTTTCTTTGACGTTTATGACAATCATGGCTGGATCAACATATATTGATCAATTCCAACGTAAAAAGGTGCAATTTTCATTCCTTTTCATTCATTTTCTGTAATTAATATTTTTTTCCATTTCTTATTGAACTTTTTTGTGATTGTATTTAATTTTTGAGCAATTCCGAGTACTATATGTAATTTTCTGGATGATTTGGTAGTTTTATTGTATGTATAACATGATTAATAAGTGATTTGTGGTTTTTAGGTATAGATTTGTTTTTTTCTATTTTTTGATTGAAAAAAATGTGATTAAATATGATTTTTTAGCAATTCCGAGTTCTATATGTTATTTTCTGGATGATTTGGTAGGTTTATTGTATGTATAATATGATTAATAAAACCAGGTGAGCTAGCTCATCTGACCAGGGCCCTAAACAAAAGTGGAAGAAAGTTAAAGAAGTTTGTTGGCTGTGCTAGTAATTGTCAAGTAAATGTTGAGCTTCATATATCGTTTGATATGAAAAAAAACATTATTAATAAGTGTTTTTTGATTTTTAGTTAAAGAAATTAATTTTTTATGATTTTTTAATATGGAAAATAATGTTTGTACAATTTTTGATTGAAAAAAATGAGATTAAATATGGTTTTTATATAAATTCAATTTTTTTTTATCTATTTTTGGATATTTTAATAGAAAAATTATATTCATAAAATGATTATAATTATGATATGTAATTTTTTAAAATAGGAAACTTTTTTTAGGGTTTTTGGAAACAATTTAGGAAAAAAAGTATAATAAATTAATTTTTAGGGTTTTAAGAATTCTTTGCAAAAATAAAAAAATTTGTTTAAAATCTCTTATAAGGAAAGTTTCCAATGAAACTTTAATGTTTAGACAAGTTTCCTAAAAAGGAATGTTTTCTAAAAAGTAAAGTTTCCTAAAATGGAAACTTTCCTTATTTGGAGACTCTTCATTTTAGGAAAGTTTCTATTTTTATAAACGTTACTTTTTAGAAAAATTTCATTTTAGGAAACTTTCCTAAAAAGTAAAGTTAATTTCCCAAAATGGAAAGTTTACTATTTTATGGACTAACTTGTTGTTTTTGATACAGATTATTATATTTATTTTATTTTAATATATATCTATGATTTGTAATAATTAATTTAATTTATTCGATTTGTTTGTAATAATTTATTTATTTTATTCGATTGATTTGTAATATTTTATTTAATTTATTTGAGTGGTTTGTAATATTTTATTTAAATTTTAGATGGATGAAGTAATGGTCCAAGGACATGATGGTGATGGAAGCTGCCAGGATCCTAATAGGAATCAGGATCGCACTTTATCCACCTGTGCCAACCATTACGGTAATTAAAATATTTAAGATATAAGAATTTATCAATTTATCAATTTAAAATTAATTCAACTTATTTTAAACCTTAGGAACATGAAAAAGAAAGTCCTGAGGAACAAATGCTTTAAAGACTGTGTAAAATGTTGATATATGTGTTTGATATATTGTTATTTACTTTATCCACCTGTGCCGGCCATTTGCTTTCTAAAAAATCTTGATATATGTGTTTGATATATTGCTATTTACTTTTATTTTACATTTATTAAAACTGTGTAAAATGTTGGTTGTTCCAATTCAGTCAGACTAAAGAGTGGCTTGGCTAAAAATGGCTTATAATAAAAAAGAGGATCTAATCTGTCCAGGATTAGTTTTCTTATCAAACATGTTTCTGTTTGGTGATTTTTTTATAGCCTAACCAAACTGAAAATTTTATGTTCCATTCAGCCATGTCATGTGTTGTTTTTCACCTCTTCGACTCTTGCTCCGCCAATCTATGTATTATCTTTTAAGATAAACCATATATATTACTGTTAAAAAGACAAGCAAAAACCTGACATAATAAGGTCTAGCTAAGAGAACACCCTATAATATTCATTTATAACTAAAAAGAAGTTATCTAACCCGAGAGTTGATATCGACACAAAGTAAATATTTGAACTCCATAATAGGAGCAATCATTCAGTACGTATTTAAAGTATTATTAAAATGACGGTTCGCATCCCAACCTTCCATAGTATTATTAATAGGCTCAGCATTTTGCTTAAATAGTACTTTATATATATATATATATATATATATATATATATATGTATATATATATTTATATGCGGAGCGTTTTACCTAAAAGTTTCTATATATTTTATGATATTGAAAGTTCTTGATAGTAGACTTGAGTTATCATAGTATGATGCATATTCTTCTTATCAAGCTTGTCAGCTTAGTGCGTCTACTTCTCTCTTCGTATACAGGCACGGCACCAATGATGAAGATATACCTAAGCAGTGCTTGGCATAAGGGTTCTCTTCATGCAAATGATATGATTTTGATAAAAATGACTTATAAGGAGTGAAGGCTAAGTTATAGAGTTGTGGAGACTTAAAGTAGTGGCTTCAAATTGATTAGATCAATGACAAAGTATATGGAAAGCAAGTTCAACAAGAGTATACTGAATAAGGTAAAAGTAAATTAATTCCAAGCTTAAATCGTTTTGGAAGTTACTTTATGAAGTCTATGGAAAAGTGCAATCGAATTTGTATGTTGTTGAAATTATATATCAAGCTAATTCGAAAATTCTTAAAATTATGATAAACAAACTATTAGATGATACGCAAGGGTACATTACTAAATTATCAACATATTTGGAATATGTTGGTGACCAATGTGAGTTTCTATAGATAAACATGCAACTAAATTATAATGACATTGATAATATACGGTAAAGTGAAGTTACTTGAGATGATATGTGCACATTTGTTATACAGTGTAAAGGTAGACATGAAAGGTTTAAGATGAGTAAAGACACTCATGAAAGAGGTGGTCCTCGACAAGAATGAGTGACATACGAAACCCCTTAGCTCACACCGCCTAGTAGTTCTACTTAAATTTGTAAAATCTAACTTGTCAAGGAGTGAGTTTTGATTGGCTAGACTTCTTTTTTTATTGAATTTGAGACTGAGGCCAAGGAAGAGCAGATACATGTAGTCCGAGAGCTACAACATAAATTTACCATTTTTTTTGGAATAGTCTAGCATATTGCTTATGATATACTTTTATCACAACTAAGCAATCACCTGAACAAACTAATAAATATGATCAAATTATCCCTTCCCAGATTACCCATCCGTGTTGGGTTCAACATGTGCAATGTTAAAAAAATTCTAATTAAACATACGTTATGATAAGATTACTCATGTGTCGTGCTAGTAGTTGGCCAAGTTAAATCTCAATAGCAAAATAATGAACAAAATAACATTAAAGACATAAATTTTAACTAACATAAACAAAATAACAAGAAATATACAATGCGATTCTCGTATCCAGCTTAGAGGCCTAGATTCTATAGTCTGCTGTCTTCTTGACGATCAACTCCACTTCCTAGATCTTCTTCTTTCTTATTTCATCCACTTCAGTTTGAGGACTGTTCGTCCTCAGAAGATGAAGCCCAACTAGCCACAACTCTAAACGAGCCTACCCAACATTGCTGTGAGTACTGTTGGGCCCACACCAATTACGGAGTAGAGAAACCTGGGCGGCCAGCCTTATATAATTGAGGATCTATTTCTTCTCTACTGTAAATCACTTATGTTGTGAATCTCTGATGGGATTTGGTACGGTGGGTTGCTCGGAGGGGAGGTGTTGATGGTGGCTCGGATGCCGTTGATGGCTTGTTTGTCCATTTATGAAATACGATATCTATTTATCCCAAACTCGAAACACTCCACGGTGTCTTGTTTCAAAAATACTACAAAATTCTGCAAATAATAGGATGTGAATTTAATCCAATAACTCTTGGTTTCTGATTCCCAGAATATAAAACAAAATAAAAGTCGTTTAGTGATGTTCCTATATGAATTGTCATTTATTACCAGCTCTGTAGGTAGAATAACCTGATGTACTACACCTATGGAATTACATAATTTCTTTATACTATCCACATTTCATAGGTCTAAAGGTAAGCCGTAGATTTGAATCAATAGAGTAGTGTGTCTAACCTTGTGATCAGTACCAGAAATTGAAGGATCATTAATAACTAGATGTCGCCAATTAATTTCTATGGTCTTTGACCCCAAACCTTTATTTTATCTTCTTTGTTGTCGAAGATTAGCTTAAACTCGTTGAGTCTGATTTTGTATATTTTAAACTCACCTTGTAATTTCCAGTGCTAATTAATATGAGTACTCACAAAGCTAATATTGAGTACATTTCTGTTCATAAGCCTAGTAATAAGATGATGAACTTTTTGAACTTTGTAGACGGTGTTTTCATTTGAGCTAAGTAACAAGCTTCTTGATTTTTATTAGGGTGTTTTGTTGAGAAAAACGCCATACTTGAAGGATCAAAACAAAGCAAGAAATTTATGAAAAGGGAACTCGAAAAATTTGATTAGTTGAAGATGAAGCCTAAAGTGAAGTAGACGGTGAATAAAAAGGTTTGGAAAGTTTACAAAAGATGATAATCGTGAGGTTTTTGTTTAAGGATGAAAGAGAAAACTGGAGAGAGAAGAGAGCACCCATTTCCATCCAGATAGTTTTTATAGTTCAGAGTTGATTGATCAGAAACCTTTAAACTCAAAAATTCTAATTTAAACTCAAAAATTCTAATTTAAACTCAAAAATCCTAATTTGAACACTTTTTGTGTCTCAATTATTACTTGATATGTTTTAAGTTTAACTCAAGTATAAGAGTAGTATTATAGAAATATCATTGAAAATTAATCAAAGCAAATGTTACCGAAGTCAAACAGGCATATTTTATGTAATAAAAGAAAAAAGAAAAACAAGTCTACAAAAAAAACATATAGTCGTTCATAACCCATAGATGATCATCCATTTCATCATTTATCTGGAAATACTTGTTGTAAAACACTGGTTAAAAAAACAGAATGGTCTTTAGTGTGACCTTCCTTCCAAACCATGTAATCTTCTTTAAAATAATTTGCTTCTCTCCATTGTTTTAATAGGTGAATCTCAAAAGGGCCTTGCATTTCCCCCTGAAGATCAAGGTAGTGCCACCTTGAATTAACTAGATCCTCCTCTAATATTTCTTCGGCAATTACCCTTCGTATCTCCATTAATAATCTTTTCTGTTCACTCTCACTTTGCAGAATCTTCTTTCTTTCCATTAGCTCGAATAAAGCATCTAAATAATGTCAAGTAAACAATTAATCACTCTTCATATCTACAAAGTCCCTCATCTTTGTTATGAAATTTTTGAGTTCATCCTATCTACACTTGATAAAGTTGCAGAGCAAAGAAAAGACTAACTTAGTAATAGGGTGAAGATAAAAGACTCTTATGACTACCTTAGCCACCCCTATCCTAGTTAATGCTCCATCACATAGCTCGCTTAAAAGCAGAGATCTAAGAACATTAATGCAAGTTATAATTTCATCATCGATTAGATTTGAAATGAATAATTGTACACCAAAGTAAAGCCACATAAATCCAAGGTACCAAAGTATACGGGATTTAATATAATACTTATTTCTCTTACCTGAGTTAATGGAGTTTCTTCTTCCTTGAAATAGAATGGTCAACGATCCTTTTCCTATAAAAGAATATTTTATTATAAATGCTAACTAAAATTACAGAAATTTAAATTAATCAGAGAGTTTTAATAAATAACAAAACTTCACCAATTCAAAATTTTACACAATATAAAACAACTTATTCAGATAATTAACAATTAATTTTAATTTCACAATATTTAGTGTTAATACATTTCTTCAACTCCTCTCACATTACAAATCAAAATAACAGAAAAATAAATTAGCTTTGAAATATAATTACAATGTGCAATTTTTGATTTGAAATTACAAATACCAAGGAATTTAATAGAAACAATAATACCTTTTTTTAGTGGCAGCAACCCTATGCAACACTGTGATTCCTGTTTGTATCTTTCTTTCCTTTTACCTTCCTCTCTATTTTTTTCCATGGAAGAATTGTTGAGTGTTGCAATATTTGAAATATTGATTTTTTTTTACTGATTTAATGATTCTATAAGAATTTAGCAATGGATGAAACTAAATCAATTTCAAAGAGTAAGGTAAGAGAAAGGGAGGCGGAAGAGAGAGGGAGGCGGAGGCTTGTTTACCATTTTCTAGGGCATTTGTTATTATAAAGGTAAAACTCTTGATTAGTGGGCTTTTTTGTCTAATTTTTGGATCTAAAGTGGTAGCAAGCTTAATTTTTATGGATTAAAAATAATAGAAATATGTAATTGAGTTTATGGGCTTACTTAAAAAAAATACCGTAGAAGTTACTGGATATTCATAATGGGTTTACTAAATTATTTAGAAGATGCTACATGTATTAGTTACAAAATGTGTAAGTTCTTTTCTTATAAATAGTTAGTCATTCTAGATAAAATATATTAAAGCGAATTTTGGTTTTTAAGGATTTCATCACATGTATGTTATGATATAAATATAAACTACATATTAGTTTCGGAAATTAAATAAGTAAATGGATATTTTTGTTTACAAAATTAGTAATAATTTCGTAAATGATGAAATTTGATTATCTTAAGATGATAGATGACGAAACATTGTATATAAATAATGTTCTTCGTTTTTTAAACTTTATTCTCATAGATATGGATAATACATTGACCTTTTAAACTTGGTTGGAGGTAGCGTGTTAAAGGAAGAATTATAAAATGATAGTTATTGGTAACTATAATAATGTTGAAGAGAAATCTCTTAATTGCGTACGCATTAAGAATTTATTTTCTAGGTGTCATCTTCAATATTTGTAGAAAGTAATGATTAAGTTATGTCTTATATGCTGACTATAATGATTGGAAACATTGTAAACTGATTTGCTCTACTGAGTTAAGCATATAAACATTATGGACTATTACTATTAAAGATAGAATGTTAATCGTGGATGAATTATCTTCCAAAGAATTTAGATAGATCTTTGTTCATTTAAATATAATCCTTCTAAAATCGTGGGATTTAAAGTTAGTAAATTTCTTCATTATAAGTAATAATTAGATTTATTATAGAAGAAGGATTGATTTTGACCGACATATAATTTTATTCATATAAATGATGTAAATATTAGATCCTTTTGATCGAATTGGGGTGAATTAAATGATTCTTTTGAATAGAATATGGGATTTTTGAAATGTAGAAAAGTCTGGAAGGAGTAAAATATAACCATATGTATATTGGGATATTTATATTTAGAATCTTTAATAAAATGTCTATTCTTTTTTTTGAAGTGGCCAAAAAATTGTAGATTTCATAAATAAAAACATATTATCTCTTTACATCACTGGACTTTTTGTTTAACACATTAGCACCCTAAATGGAAAAAAAGAGACCTATAATATTTACTTATTCAATATATATAGATAAATGATACTATTCTTCAATAGTTTCAACTAGTTCTTCCCAATCACGAGGCATAAGGATCCTATCATCACTTCTGTTGAAAAAAGTCTAGAAAGACCAAACCTCATGAGTGAGCTTCGATTATATAGTAAGTTGATATAAGTGGTTATGACAATTAATTAATATTCTAATATGCCAATATCCCTGACACTTTAATTTTAAAGTAAAATTTAGATGAAAATGTTGAGCATACCACAAACTCTATTTGTTTGGAAGTTCCAAGAGACACCAACAATGATGGGTATTTATAGGTCATACATTATCATATTTATTGTCACGATTAACAAGATAAAACACAAATTGTTTAACTCTAAAACCGCTAGATCTGCATGTAAAGTCTGTTGAATAGCTTTCAAGATAAGGTAAATGAACTAAAGTCACATTGACAATACGATAGTATGCCGAGACTATTGTTTAACGAAGAACATTTAATAAAAAAATTTAGACCTAAATGTAAAGTATTTTACTTCACCCAATTCACAATATTTAGCGAGTAGTTAATATTTCATAAGCAAATGTGTCATACTCTTTAATCACTGAAGCAACTCAATTACACATATAAAAGTAAGTTAAAATGTGGCCAGTACTTAAAAAAATATTTAGGAAGCTTCTTGATTTATATATAGTCGTATTGCATTGTAAGCCTCACAACGACTTCCGTACGTAGTTTTCTAATTACTTCATCCTCAGGACATCTTAAGCTAACACATGGTTGTCCAACAACTTCTTACTAATGTTATTTAGTTTTTACTAATGCAAGAAAAAAAAGAAATTACAAATTTAAAGGTTGAAGAAGACATAATATGGCGTTCAGCTTCTTCGAGACTTCTCTTCTTTGTTGTAAGCTTCCTCCTGGCTTAATATTTTCCAAGGATGTATTTCTTCTGATTAAAGGGTGTATTTATAGGGTATAGGAAACCCTAAAACGTTTCTTGGAGTGGAAGACAAGTAACTTGGATTCTAGCCCAACTCAAATTCGTAACCCTAAAATATAAAAATTGTATGATTTTGGTGTTGTTTTGTTTTGGCCGTAGCCCCTTCAATACTTATCCGATTGACGCGTTCCAATAGTCGAAACTGATTGTCGAAAAACTCTATAACTTTGATTCAGAACATTCTTACAAATTCCAAGCCAATCTTGAGTTATGATAACTTTTATATTTATTTCTGCTGGAATTCAGATTTATGTGACAATTTATCTTTTCCTTTTTCCTTTTTCATATGTCTATCCGTTATCTCCAATTTCCATGTTTATCTTCTTTCCCTTATCTCTTATAATTGACTCGGCATCTAATTAATTACCATATATCTTTAAAGCTTCACAATTAACAAACAATTAAACCCAATACGCTTTAAAAATAATAAATAATCAAATTAAGATACGAAGTAGGAAAGTGTACTAAATCATGAGAAAATCGACCTATAACCTAATAAATACACCTTAAATGATGTCTCCAAGATAGATTAAATCATCACAAATAGGGAGACATCAAGACCCCCAACTCAAAGTTGTATCGTCCCGATACAATAAAAATAAAAATAATGAACAGTAGGGTAGTCAAATATTAAACAAGAAGAAGTAGGAGGAGAATAAGAATATAACACAATAAATGATCCTAGATAACAATATCTAAAAAGTCTCATGTAGTAATGCTAAAGAAATAATGTACAAGTATGCTTAATATACACATAACCAACAATCCATAAATTCAAGTCCAAATTAAATTCACAATGCCAGAAGGAGAGGTTTTCAACTCAGTTCATGTTAATGGCTATAGGTTGTTCATAGGTCCTAATATAGCATCCAATGGTCCACTTACCTACAACCCAATAGCTCAATTGTTTCTCCACCAAGTAGCTAGAAATCCTAAGGTATTTATGGTAATAATAGGGCTTAAGGACGGAGTGGTATATTTGGATAATGAAAAGTGAGCTTTTGGCTTTATCCTCACATTCTATCAACGAATCGCCCTAGAGCTTAAGTTTTCACTCGAAGATGTTCTCACTCAACTCAAATTTGATGCCTTAATGTGCATCCCAAATTAATCCCAAGTAAAAACCTTTTTCATGATGATATACAAATTCCACTTTGCCGGTCCAAATATTGTTCAATCTTTTCATGTTTCAATTTTTTTTGTAGCTATGACTCTCTTCTTGATGTTGAGATATCACGCTATTTTCTTTTATATATTTTTTTCTTTTCAATTCATGCTTTTCAGCTATTTTCATTTACTATTTCCCCAGAAAAGGGTTACAATAATAACTTTTTCATCATCAATAGATCTTATGATTGAAGAAGGTTTCTTGATTGTTCTTGGAAGAATTCTTGATAGCTTGATGATCTTGGTGGTGTTTTATGGTGTAGTGTGATGAATTTAATGAAGAACATGTGTTTATGGGGGAAGGAGAAGAGAATTTTTGATGTTGTTGTGTTTGTTGTGGAGGTTTAATCAAACTTCAAGGTCTATTTATAAGGTTTGGGTTTGAAAAATTTATATTGGAGAGGCTAGGGTTAATTCTTGGTAAAGTAAGAAGTTGATTTGGAAATAACTTCTTCACAATCCGTCTACGGACAGGAATACCGGTGCTGGAGATTTCTCTTTTGTTGCTCTCGGCATAAAACCCGTGTCACGTGTTTTTGGGCGTCGGCATACCGGTGATGTTAGCGGCATACCGGTGCGCTACTTTTCGGAAAACCTTGCTTCGTAAAAAAACCCGATTCGGAAAACACGTGGGCACACGTTTTTCCTTTGACCGGCATACCGGTCACCTGGGCAACATACTCGTCTCATGGGTTTTTGTTAGACATGCTCTCGGCGAATAACCTGATTCCACCAACCCGTGGGCACTGTTTTTTCCACAGTCATACGGGTGGTTTCGCCGGCCTACCGGTTAGTGGAACAGATTTTCCCATTCGTTTTCCTTTTGACCCCAACCTCATTTTCCCAGAGAGTACCATCTAGTTGTAATGATCAGTTCTTCCTCGTTTTTTTCATGGTCTTTTCAAGAATAGATTTGATTTCTCGGTTAGAAACCTCAGCTTGACCATTTGTTTGGGGGTGGTAACCGGTTGAAGTGTGGTGTCTCACCCCAACTTACGAAGGGCAGCTCTCAACTGAAAATTGATGAAGTGGGTACCTTTATCATTGATGAAAACACGTGGCGTACAATGTCTTGAAAATATATGTGATTTTAGGAATGACATAACTGTTTTAGCATCGTTCTTTGGTGTTGCTACTGCTTCTACCCACTTGGATACATAATCTACTGCTAGCAAAATATAAAGATTACTATGGGAAGTGATAAAAGATCCCATGAAATCTATTCCCCATACACCAAAGATTTCAACTTCTAAGATATTATTAAGCGGCATCTCGTCTCTTTTTGATATATTACCAGTGAACTGGCATCTATGACATGTCTGAATGAATTGATGACAATCTTTGTGTAGGGTAGGCCAATAGAAACCGGATTGAAGAATTTTAGCTGCAGTTCTATCGCCTTTAAAATGGCCACCGTATGGTGAGCCATGATAGCTTGTCATGATCTTTGTAATTTCGCCCTCATGGACGCAGCTTTTGAAAACTTGATCACTGCAAACTTTGAAGATGTAGGGCTCATCCCAAAATAATTGTCTGGCTTTATGAGCTAACCTCTATCTTTGTTGTGGATTGAAATCCGTAGGGAATACACCACTCAAGAGGAGATTAATTGTATCTACATATCACGCATCTTTAATAGTAAAAAGTTGTTCATAAGGGAATACCTCTTTAACCAATAATGGTCCCTTGTTGGAATCAGATCCTTCGAGCCTGTATAAATGATCAACAACTTGATTCTTGCATTCTTTTCAGTCTCGAATTTCTATATCAAATTCTTGCAGCAACAGTACCCATCTAATGAGACGCGGCTTAGCGTCCTTTTTCTCCATAAGGTACTTTATTGCTGAATGATCCGTGTATACAATAGTTTTCTTTCCAATCAAGTAGGAACAAAATTTGTCGAAATCATATACCACGGCTAACATCTCTTTCTCCGTTACTGTATAATTCATTTGGGCAGCGTTAAAGGTCTTACTCGCGTAGTAAATCGTGTGGAAGATATTGTCTTTCCTCTATCCTAACGAAACACCCAGCATGATCACTTGCATAACACATAAGTTCAAACAGAGCTTTCCAATCTGGAGGTATAACAATAGGCGTGGAGACTAGCTTCTCTTTAATAGTCACAAACGCTTGAAGATATTCATCATTAAAATTAAAAGTAGTATCCTTTTCAAGTAACGAACAAAGCGGTTTGGCGATTTTGGAGAAATCTTTAAAAAATCTTCTGTAAAATCCTGCGTGACCCAAGAAACTTCTCACTCCTTTCAAAGAAACTGGAGGTGGTAAGGTTTTGATAACTTCAATTTTTGAAAGATCAACCTCCATCCCTACTTTCGAAACATTATATCCCAACACAATTCCTTCTGGAACCATGAAGTGGCATTTTTCCCAATTAAGCACAAGATATTTTTCTTTACATCTCACTAGGACCTTCCCAAGATTATTTAAGCAATCATCAAAACTGTCTCCAAAAAACAAAAAATCATCCATATAAACCTCCAAATATTTATCAATCATGTCCCAAAATATATCCATCATGCACCTCTGGAACATGGCAGGGGCATTGCATAAACCAAACGACATCCTTCTGTAAGCAAAGGTGTCAAACGGACAAGTAAAAGTTGTTTTGTGTTGATCAAGGGGATTGATGTCTCCCTTTTTGTTCTAATTATATGCCCTTAGGAGACATCAAATTAGGTGATTATTTGACTTATTTACTAGACTTTTAAGCTTATTTGATCATATTACGATTTTTTCTCTTGGATTTGGATAATTTGTGTTTTAGAGCTTTTATGCGTTAATTCTTTTATTTTAGTGTAAAGTTCTTAAGTTTATGATTTGATGGAGTATCAAGACAAGGAGAAGAAACGGGAAATAAAGTCTTGGATCAAGCGTTGAAGTCAAAAGTGGGAATAATTGATTCGAAGAAGTAATAAATGGAGAAGGAAATCTGGAATCCTGTCACAAATCACTGTTTTTGAGCATCTTAGACGCTGATTCGTCCTTTGAGCATAAGATGAGGTAGATAGAGCTTGAAGTCAGGAAGATTTTCCAAGTTGAACGAAGTGATTCCGAGTCCGGACGCAATGGTTACAGCTGTTTTAGTAATAGCTGGTCACCAGTTACGGGATTTCATTAAATGGATTGGGCTTTTAATATAATTAACATAATCCTTCTTTTTAAAAGCCCAATCCTTTTTTCACACAAAGGCCTTTAACTTCAGTTTTTAAAGACACAATTCATATTAGAGATGAGGCAAATCTTAGTAGAAGTCAGAGAAACAAAGCGGAGAGAGAAAGCTGAAGCTGGAGAATTCCTTCTTCAACAACTGAAATTATCAACCCTTTAATTAGGTTTTTCTTAATTCTGTAATTCAGTATGAACTTCTTTTATTTTAATTTATTAGTTTTTATTTCATTTATGAGCTAAATTTAATTAGTATTTGAGAACGCATCAATGGGTTAAGCCCCAATTTGTTTAACTCAATGTTTCTGGTTTTGGGATTGTAAGATTTAACACGAATTGGATAATTTAGTATTTTTTATTATCTTGCATTTAATAACTATTCTTGAAGTAATTAATCTATAATATGATTTAGTAACTAGTCTATTTCATATAGTAGCGTATGGATCACCTTGACGGGGGTTTATTTACGGAACTAGGTAATAAATGTAGGATAGAAATTATTGATCCTGACGGACTTAGTTAATCTTATAGCCAATTGGGTAGATTACTTGACCATTCGAAGGTGGACTATAACCACCCTGACGGGGTTTGTAGCACCCTAAAATTGCTCCTTAGTCCACTCTGACGGGGTAAGGAGAATATCAAATCCGGACTAATACTAATTACAAAATGCGTCCCTTAAACAAGACATTGATTGAACAGGTTTAGCTGAAACCCTAGCGTTACTCAAGTACTATCTCTCTCTCTCGCGTTTACTCAATTTTTACTTGCGTCTAATTTAGTTGCATTATTTATTTAGTACTTTAATTTATTTGCACTTAGGTTCTTAAACAAAAACCCAAAAAATACTATTATCATTCATTACTGCATTTACATAACAATTATATCCACTTACTGCGTTTACCGGATATTACTTGGACGACCCGTACGCTTGCAGTACGTGTCCTTCCTTTTTAGGTGTGTTTATTTAGAACACACAGGGAGACACCAAGTTTTGGCGCCGCAGCCCGGGATGGTAGCGTGTGGCCACAGTGTTATCCTTAAGTGTTTTAATTGTTATTTTTACTTTTTGTTTTCAGTTTTACGCTTTTTTTTTGTTTTGCTACTTCTCAGGTTTTATAGGTTTGGTGTATGCTCTCGGACCCCGAGAGACTAGTCCGAGCTAAGAACAAGAGAGATAGGGAAGCAAAAGAAAAAGCAAGGTTAGAACGAGAAATGGAGGAATTGAACATTCATCATGTTGACAATCCTGGCGTTTAGTTGGACGCAAATGGTCAACCAATAATACCACCAGTCCTTCCAGATCCCCCAGTCATTCAAAATCCAGCTCTCAACAATCAACAAAATCATCCGCCTACGCAACAGGCTCAACACCCTATGTATTATGATCAATGGTTTGTACATGGTCCATAACAAGATCCTTATCGCGCTCCTGCTCTAGGTATTGGTCTTGCAAATATCAATGTTGCACGCTATAGACCTGATCCTGGTATGCTATCCCAATTTCAAAATTTCGGAAACTTTAGTGGAACACCCGGAGAAGACCCTATTCGTGTAGTTCAAAAGTTTATGCAAATCTGTGATTCGTATATAACGCAAGGAGTGACCAAAGAGCAGATTTACTTTTCTAATTTCAGATTTTTTGTGATAGACGCAGCTAGTGAGTGGCACGATTCGCAAGAACCGGGAACAACCAATACTTAAGATGAGTTACAGACATCGTTTTTCGATCACTATTATCCAACGAATATGAGATTAGACGCACAGGTGGATTTGACATCATTTGTCCAAGAACAAGATGAGACTTTGGGAAGATGTTGGACAAGATTTCAATCGTGTTTGAGAAGAGTTTCTGACCATGGCCTTAATGAACAACAACAGTTAAAAATATTTTATAAAGGCCTATATGGAGGATCAAGAAAAGACCTCGATTTATTATGTGGTGGTGGATTTCTACAGGTAGCTCCAGTCCACGCGAAGAGTATTCTAAATAGAACGGTGACCAATGAGCAAGGTTAGAGTACAGTGAGAACACCTATCCGAGGTAGAAAAGAAAGTAATATGGGTATTGCGGAGAAATTATCCTATTTGGAGGATAAATTGAAGACTACTTTAGAACATCAAATGAATAGCTCACGATAGTTGTTAAAGAAGGTTTATCAGGTAAGAAGGCAAGTATTAATGTGACTGAAGCGGTATATGGGTGTTCGAATTGTGGTGTTCAAGACCATGACTGGGAACATTGTGAATGAAATTCCGAAGCTGTAATGTTCATTTATAATAGGGGGAATTACAATTCGAGTGGTCAAGGATACCAACCCAAAAGAAACCATCCGGGTTTCTAATATTCGAATCCTAATGGGGCAGGTAATCCTGCATATGCTTATCAATCGTGTCCCCAAGGTAACACTTATCAACCTAGTCCACAAAATAATCATCAGGGAGAAAAAAATTATGCAAACAATGCTCAGAGAAAGCCTCCTCATAATAATTATAATGACACCATGAATCAAAAGGCCTTACCTGCTAAACCTCAAGAAGGAACAAATAATCTTCGTATAACCGTAGATAAATTAATGGCACTTCAGGCACAATCCATTCAGAGTCAGCAATCTAATGAGGCTACACTTAAATTATAGGGGAATCAAGTTGATCAGATATAAAAACAGTTAAATCAGCGTCCGCAAGGAAGACTCCCTAGTGATACTGAAGTCCCAAGGCAAACCGAAGATTGTAACGCCATTGCGGTAAGAAGTGGTAAGAAGCTTCCTCCACCTCCTTTTCAAGTTATGACAGTGAAAGAAGTGACAAATATAGAGAAACCAATAGTGGAGGTGGAAGAGAAAGAAGATGAACCTGAAGTGATAGAAGTTGAGAAAATTCCGGAAGTTCAGAAAAAGAAAGATTTAATAATAAACCGTTCCCCTCCACCTTTTCCTTCGAGAGTTCAGAAAAAGGAGATATGACTGAGTGTCAGATATTTTTAAATAGGGTGAGAGGTCTTAACGTCAACATTCCGTTGTTAGAAGTTATTAAAAACATACCGAAGTACGTGAAGTTTTTGAAGAGAGCCCTCACCAACAAGAGTCCATACTGTGATAATGAGATGATTGGTTGCCTGAAGAGTGCAACGCCATTTGTAAAAGTATGTTACCACCTAAGTTGCTTGACCCTCAGAGTTTTACAATTCCGATTGCAATTGGTAACGAGTGGAAAGGAAAAGCGCTATGTGATTTGGGTGCGAGTATTAATCTCATGCCCAAATCGATTTTTTATACGGTGAATATGGTAGATATGAGACCTACCTCTATGGTCTTACAAATGACTGATCGATCCCTCGTACATCCTGAGGGACGAAGCGAAGATGCCCTCGTCAGGTAGGTACTTTAGTTTTCCTGTTGATTTTGTTATTCTTGAATACGACGCGGGTAGGAATGTCCCCATCATTTTGGGATGACCATTCCTAGCCACGAGGCGTACTTTAATTGATGTATAAAACGGAGAACTAACCATGAGAATCCAAGACAAGGAGGTAAAGTTCAATGTGTTCAGAGCCATGAAGTTTCCAGATCTATTTGGAGATATTTTCCGAATGGACGTAGCTGAACATGCCATACAAGAGGTATTTGATTGCTTTAATTATGATGATATCTTGCAAGCTGCTTTGACACTTGACTTACCTGAGTTGATGAAAGAGCTCGCCGAAACGGTGGCAACTCTTAATTCTGAGAATCCAAAATATAGACGCCCAGCCTATGAACCTGTAAGAGAACCGGGGGAGATGGTCATTAGAAGTAAACCATCCATTGAATCTCCTCCGAAGTTAGAAGAAAAACCATTGCTAGCACACTTGAGGTATGCGTATTTGGGTACTAATGATACTTTACCTATTATTGTTTCAGCAAATTTAACAGGTCCTCAAGAAGATAAACTGTTGCGTGTACTAAGGGCGAATAAAGAGACGATTGGTTGGACTATTGCTGACATCAAAGGTATTAGTCCTTCCTATTGCCAACACAAAATCATTCTTGAAGACGATAGTGCACGCTCAGTTGAAGGCCAAAGGATACTAATGCCAGCCATGAAAGAAGTGGTGAAGAAAGAAGTTATCAAGCTACTAGACGCAGAATCATCTATCCCATAGCTAGTAGTGAGTGTGTGAGTCCGGTTCAATGCGTACCAAAGAAGGGTGGTATCACTACCGTCCTAAATGCTCAGAATGAAGCCATTTCCACAACAACCGTTGTGGGTTGGAGAGTGTGTATGGACTACCACAAGTTGAACAAGGCTACGAGAAAAGATCACTTCCCCCTTCGGTTTATAGATCAGATGTTAGACAAATTGGCTGGTAAAGAGTATTATTGCTTTTTGGATGGTTATTCAGGGTACAATCAAATATATGTAGATCCAGCTGACCAACACAAAACCACATTTACATGTCCTTTTGGAACCTTTGCCTATCGAAGGATGCCATTTGGATTGTGTAATGCACCTGCTACTTTTCAGAGATGTATGATGGCGATTTTCTGGGATATGATTGATAATTTCCTTGAGGTATTTATGGATGACTTTTCCGTGTTTGGTGATAACTTTGATGAGTGTTTACAAAACTTGGAGAAGGTATGCAAGGAAACGGATTTGGTGTTAAACTGGGAGAAATCTCATTTTATGGTGCGTGAAGGTATAATGTTGGGACACAAGGTTTTGAGTGCAGGCTTAGAAGTAGATTGTGCTAAGATTGTCGTAATAAAGACTCTTCCCCCTCCCATTTCAGCAAAAGGGATGAGAAGCTTTTTAGGCCATGCTGGGTTTTATAGACGCTTTATCAAATATTTTTCAAAGATCACAAAACCTTTGTGTAACTTACTCGGAAAGGACAGCAAATTCCTTTTTGATGTAGCTTGCATGAAGGCATTTCAAGAATTAAAAGAGAAACTTATCCCGGCGCCTATTGTACTTCCTCAAGATTGGAAGATTCCGTTTGAAGTGATGTGTGACGCTAGTGATTTAGATATGGGTGTTGTGTTGGGTCAGAGAAAAGACAAGGTGTTTCACTCTATCTATTATGCGAGTAAGACGTTCATGAGTGCTCAAGTTAATTATACCGTGACTGAGAAGGAACTTTTAGCGGTTGTTTATGCTTTTGACAAGTTTCGTTCCTATCTTCTTGGGGAAAAAATTGTTGTATTCACCGTCCATTCCGCTATTAAGTCTCTTATGGAGAAGAAAGATGCGAAGACGAGGTTAATCAGATGTGTTTTATTGCTTCAAGAGTTTGATTTAGAGATTCGAGATCGTAAGGGTTGTGAGAATCAGGTTGCAGATCATTTGTCGCGTCTTGAAGGTTCTGAGTCAAACAGTAGTCCTGAATTAGTTAGAGAGGAGTTCCCAGATGAGAGTTTATTTGCGATTTATAATGGAGCTCCTTGGTACGCAGATATTGCAAACCTTGTGGTAAGTGGTTCTCTTCCTGAAGGGGCTACTTCAAAAGACAAGAAGAGGTTAATCATCCGTGCTAAACAATTCTTTTGGGAGGATCCTTTCCTCTACAAAGTATGTGGTGACCAAATGGTAAGAAGATGCATACCTGAGAGTGAGATTTATTTAGTAGTTGCAGGTTGTCACGATTCACCATATGGAGGACATTTCAAGGGTGACAGCACAGCTGCTAAGGTATTACAATCTTGTTTTTATTGGCCTAGTTACATAAAGATTATCATGAGTATGTTAAGAAGTGTCACAGATGCCAATTTACCAGTAATATATCCAAGAAGGATGAGATTCCACGTAACAATGTTCTTGAAGTAGAATATTCGATGTTTTGGGTATTGATTTCATGGGTCCCTTTGTACCATCAAATGGAAATCAATACATCTTATTAGCTGTTGATTACGTGTCTAAATGGGTAGAGGCTGTAGCTCTACCAACCAATGATTCGCGAGTAGTGATCAAATTTCTTCCTTAAGGTGCACCGCGGCTGGGGTGCGGTATACCGCACTGATGGTGCATCTTTTCCAACAAATTTTGTTTCTTCCCTAACTCATTTTCTCCAATTCCTACACATCAAAAACACTAATACCTTTCTCAAATATGCATTATCAGCTAAAAACAACTCAACTAAACGTAAATTAAAAACGTAAAAGACATAAAAACATAAAAAATTGCGGGTTGTCTTCGGTACGGCACTTTTATTTAACGTCTTTCAAAGTTAGACGTGTTACCTCTATCAAGATTTGCGAATATAGCCTCTCCAACAATGAGTTAGGCTATGAACGTCAACTAATCTGTGCTTGACCCCAGTTTTGGGGCGAATTTCTATCACCTTGGCTGAAACAATCTTAGTGACAATGAATGGTCCTATCCACGAGTCTTTAAAACTTCGTGGCCTATTCTCGCGTTTGTGAGCTTTCCATAGAACTTCATGGCCAACCCCAGTATCCATAGGCCTTAAGTGGATCTTCTCAGGAGGGACTTTGTGATGTGAAAGGATGTGGATGACAGGAACGGTGGGATCTAACTTCCTTGGTTTCTTACCCAAGACATAGAAGGTCTCGGATACATTCATTGCATGAAGGGTGATGGTCCCTTCTTGGAAGTTGATGATACTTTGACTTGTGGCCATGAAGGGCCGTCCAAGTATTTGGAACCTGCTTATCTGCATCAAACTCAAGTATAACAAAGTCAGTAGGGATGGCGATACTACCTGCACGGACTAAAACGTCCTCCACTGTTCCCCATGTCCTTTTAACTGAGTTGTCAGCGAACTGCAACTTCACTGGAGTTTTCTCTGATTTCTGAAGTCCAAGTCTCTCGAACACGGACTTAGGCATAAGATTCACACAAGAACCCACATCGTACATTGCTTTCACCTTGAGAATACCATTAATTTGAATAGGAAGGTTGAAACTTCCCGGATCTTTAAGCTTTGTTGGTAGCTCTCTTTCACTTCTTCTCGAAACTCTCAATTTTTCTCTTGGGATCTCTACACTCGCCTCTTTCTCAGGAATAACTTGCGTAAAAACTTGTTGCGGTGTGAGTCCTTTCTTCGCGATCTCAAGCAATTTGGCGTTGATATTTTTAGGTGTATACGCCTCTACAAATGTCTTGAGTACAGTGTCATCCTTAGGATTTGTATCAGGAATGGTTGATGGCACTGGTTGAACAATAGGTGGTGATTCCACCTTCTCTTCTTCTTTCTCTTCTTGCACATCAGGTGCAACTTCATCTTCAATTGTTGATTCCTCCTTGGAGGCTTCTTTCTCTCTATTTAGCTCAGCTTGATAATCCATAACCGATTGAATCTCCTCTTGCATCTTCCTCAAAAGCTGTATAAATTCGGCTTTCTCTTCTGAATCGTCCTCCACATGAAACTCAGAACAGTCAGATTCCACGAGGCTAGACTTGGTTGGTTCGTCTTCGGTACTCGGAACTTCCACGGCACTAACGGCAGCATGCAGTACTTCCTTCTTTTCTTCTTCAATTTCAAGGCAAATAGCCTTGCAAGCTTCGAACCCAACATTGTCATCACCTCCTTCGATTGCCTTCACTTCTTTCTGTTCCATTAAATTTGTTAGAACCTTGTTTAATTGTTCTACTTGAGTACCTAAATTCTGAAGTGCGGCATCTTGTCCTCGGACTTTCTCTTCCTGAGCGCTCATAGTCGTGGTCAAACAGTCCAGAGCTTGTATTATATGTTAATTTTCCAAAGATCCTTATTGAGGATATTGAGGTTAATCTTTCTGATCTAATAACTCGGTATAGGCATCTTGAACAGGTTGTTGAGGGGGAGCAGGTCTGTTTTGATATTGATGTTGGTACTGACCTCTCGAGTGAAAAGGGTTGTCCTGGGGACGTGGTTGATAATGACCAAGGTTAGCGGCCCCTTGTGGATTTGAGTACTGCATACCCGGATGATTTCGGTTACCCCATTGATAGCTTCATCGGTTGGATATGAAGTAAACAGATTGTGGATTTGATTCGCACTCTTCCCATGTATGATTATTAACCCCACATTGTTGACAACCTTGTGCTTCTTGTACAACGTTCGCTGCGGCTAAATTCTTTTGCATCTCTTACTTCAGCTCCTTGATTCGATTTTCTAACGCGGATATTTGAGCTGAGTTCGCAGTTTCTGCATCTAAACGAAGCGTTCCTCGGGTCTTTGCAATAGGAGATCGTGTTGAAGGCCAACTCCTTTCTTGTTCAAAAATATTTTCCAAAACCTCGGAAGCTTCATTATGATTCATGGACACAAAATTACCTTTTCCAATGTTATCTACCTTCTCTCTACCTTTATCTTAAGTCCTTCATAGAATATCGCAAGTTGTAGAGCGGGTGTATAACCATGGAGAAGTCATCTAGCTAACTTGTGTTGAAACCTTGTCCATGCCTCTCCTACTGTTTCTCCATCTTCTTGACAGAATCTTGCAAGCTCGGTTTGATCTTTGAGTCTCATGCTCTTCGGATAAAAACGGTTAAAGAACGCGGCTTGAAGTTCTCTCCAAGAATTAATTGTTCCAGGTGGTTGTCTTTCTAGCCATTCGCTAGCTCTACCGGTCAAGAAGAACGAAAACATATGACAATACAGTTGCTCGCGTGTAATGCCAGGAGTACTGTAGGCATCACAAATCTGCATGAACTTCTGAATCGATCTTACCGGATCTTGAATTGCTGTACCACTGTAGAGTCCAAAACTTTGAAATTGACTAAGCATGCCCGGATCGGGTCTAAATTTGATATTCTGGATCTCTGGAGGATGGTAACCGATTGGTTGAACATGAAACGGCACATGAAGACCAGGGAGATCTTGTACTCGATTATGTTGATTATTCTGCCCATTACCTCGTCCTAGTGGCAGTTGTACACCATGTTGTCCACCCCGAGGTGGTGGTGGTGGTGGACCTCTTGGATTTTCTCCAAGTTGGTCATCAAGTAGTGGATCACCTTGTTCTGCCATAGCTCTTCTCAAGGATCTTTCCTCACGAACACGTCTGTTATTAACTCTAAAGCGCCTCTCAGGCTCCGGTAACAGAGGCCAGGAATTAAACACTTTGAAACCTGAAAAGGACTAAAGCAAACCACAAGCGTAAATCCGGAAAAACAAAAACTAAATACTGAAAAATAAAAATTATTTAAAAACTACTACTCGAAATAGATAACCCACATGCTAACGAGACACAAGTCCCCGGCAGCGGCGCCAAAAACTTTGTGTCGCCTAGGGTGTGATAAAAATAAGATAAAATAAAGTCTAGAAAACTACACACTCTCACCCTAGACAGGCACAGTACTGCAAGTATTACAGGACGTATGCAAGTTTTAGTTAGTAAGTTGAGTTCGTTCTCAGGGACTTAAGTGTGCTAGTCGAATGGGTAGCAATAACGAGTAAAAGTAAATAATTAAAAGACAATAAATTAGAGAGAGAATTTCGAAATTAAGCATTTAAACTAAGCAAATGAAAGACAATAGAATAAAATACTAAGAATATGAGATGAGAGATATAGCTTAGGTTTTGCTAGTATGCACTAATCCTTCTAATTCTTTCTATTAAATCTAGTTAATAAGGGAGAATATTAGCTCTTGTATACTTAGTCAGGATTATAAATTCACATTCCTTAGACCTTGAGAGCGACTAAGGGGGCTACGGCACAACCAAGACGTGGTTTCAAATAGGGTTATCAAGCGCTACCAAGACCCTAAGCAAACACTTCAATCAATTGGTGATATGGTGATTAAAACAAACCTTAATGACTATCTAGTTAGAATCATGTTTTGTCAGAACTAATATCGACACTAGACGTTATGTGGTGGTTCAATAGTTAAACACCCAGCTAAGGTGATCATCTAACTACTATTAAGGTAATCCTATACTCGTGCACTAGCAAGGAAAACAGTCATTAAATCAAAACACATAATCAAATATAAGAGTAAGCAGCTAATATCAGATTAAAACATATAATTCCCAAAGAAACTTAGATAGAAGAATTAGAATTCATAGTTTATACATGATGCAAAACCCAAGCTATGGGAGGTTTAGTTCATACTTGATGGAAATAAACTAAAAGAAATTACAAAAGACATCATCTTGCTCTCTACAATAAACTGGAAGAATAAAACCTTAAGAACTAATTACTATGAGGCAAGGATGATTTACAAGTGATATAAGGGTGTATTTATAGGTGTTTAGAAGACCTAATTCGTTTTCTTGAGGAAGAGAAAAAGTATTGGACTCCTAGCCCAACTCAAATTCGTATGGAATTAAAGATAAACACTGCTGGACCGTTTTGAGCATATCTTGTTCGTTATTGGTCGGCTTTGCTCCATAATATATCAAAAGAATCCTCACAGAATTATCTACGTCCTAATGAAAGGAAATTACCAAAATCGGCCTATTTCTTGGGGTAATCACCACTTATTTAGGCATGTACTACAGAATTCAGATTTAGGTAGCTTTTCCTTTTCCATATTTTTAGCCTTTGTTTCCTTATCTCCAATTACCTTGCTAATCTCTTTCCATAAGTTTTAGTATTTGACTTGGACTCTAATTAATCTCCATAATTATCTTTAAAGCTTCACACTAAAATAAACAATTAAACCCAATATGCTCTAAAAATATTATTTCAACAAATCAAGACTCAAAATAGGAAAGTGGACTATTACTCAAGAAAATCGACTATTATGACTTCTAAAACACTAAAAATGATGTCTCATCCTAACATAAATCTATCACAAATGAGGAGACATCAACATGGCACACCTAGAGTTATAATTAGTGATGGAGGTTCACACTTTGTGAACAAGTACCTGAAGACAGTTCTAGATAAGAATGGGATAAGACATCATGTATCTACTGCGTATCATCCTCAAGCCAATGGTCAAGCTGAAGTGTCTAATCGAGAGGTAAATTCTACTTTAGAGAAAATTGTTGGTCCCACAAGAAAAGATTGGTCCCTGAAGTTAGATGATGCATTGTGGGCATATCGTACTGCATTCAAGACTCCAATTGGTGCATCTCCGTATCGTATCGTATATGGCAAGGCTTGTCACTTACCAATTGAACTTGAATTAGGTGCATATTGGGCTATAGCGCAGTTGAATCTTGATCCTACTTTAGCCGGTGAGAACCGAATGAAATTAAATGAACTTGATGAGTTCTGATTACATGCCTATGAGAATGCCAAGATTTACAAAGAAAACACCAAGAGATGGCATGATAATCGTATTCGTGCGAAAAGGTTTGAAGTTGTACGAATGGTCCTAAAATATAACTCCAAGTTCAGCAATTATCTAGGTAAGTTGAGGTCGAAATGGTCTGGTCCATATCTAGTAACAAAAGTCACGCCTCACGGAGCTATAGAGATTGAACATCCAATCGAGCACCACACCTTAATGGTGAACGGTCATCGATTGAAATATATCATGGAGGCGAGGATACCAATCACTCGGAAGATCCACATCCCGGAGAGGTCATGTACCTCCTCGAAGCCTCTTCGAAGCGTGGTAACCCGTCGAGCTTAACGACGTTAAACAAAATCCATTTCGTATGTATATTAGTTTATTTCAGTCAAAAGTCTTTCAATTTTGTAGTGTAGAATAGCTAAGTATTGATTATTAGTGTATACTCTTAAAAAGAAAAGAGAAAGGTCTGGTGTTTTGATGATTTACATGTATTTAAACCATGAGTTTGGGGTTAACAGGTGTGAGACGCGAGAAAAAAGCGTGTTTTGGTCATAAGATTGATCACTCGCACTGGCTAGCCGGTCATCTAACCGGCATGCCGGTCAACGAGGGTCAAGCATCTGTCTTGCAGGCCATTACACGCACCTATCCATTGCGTTGCCGATAAAAATTATTCGCGCCGCGGGCTAGCTGGTCAGCTGACTAGTATGTCGGCCAAAGGAAATACGAGGGCTCAGGTATAAGGGTCGTGTATTTTGCCGAGAACGAGACTTTGTGAGAAAACGCCCACCGGCATGCCGGTCACTTGACCGGTATGCCGGCCAATGACTAACACGAGGCCACAGGTTCAAGACTCGTGTATTTTACCGAGAGCAAGGAATTTTGAAAACGAGCTCACCGGAATATGCCGGTCACCTCAGCGGTATGCCGGCCAACGGATGCGAGAGCTGCTGTCTTCGAGGAGTTACACGCAGCTATTTGCTGCGTAAAAAAAAACCAGTGGGTGATGTTTTGAAAGGTTTCCCACCGGTATGCCGACCATCTAACCCGTATGCCGGTGCGGCCGCCACCTCAAAACCCTAATTTATATATTACTTTAATTTCTCCTCTTAGACACAACTTCTCACGCAAGACACCACTTTTGACGAACCTCCTATCATTATATACCTATTTTTCATCATCAAACACCACAAAACATCAAAACCTTACCTCTAAACAACTCCTAACACATAATCATCATCAAATCCTTCTACCAAACACCAAAAAATCCTTACTTTTCTATCATCCAATCTTCAATCCTACCCATAAAACTTCTCCTTCCACATTATATATTCATTACCCATATCATAAAACACCTTAAACCATCCTTCGTAAACCTCAAAACTTTTCCCTAGTTTTTGAATTTTTGAAGTTTTGAGTTTGGGGTTCATTAAAGATGACGAACAAGACTAATTCCTTCTGCTATACCCGAAGAGGAAGAGTTAATCCTAACACGATTGGTGCTACTCCATCTAGTGCCATTGAAATTCCGGATTTTCGTCCTAAGTTTGCCTAGTGAGGAAGTTGAGAAGACGAAGAAGAGGAAAGAGAACCCAAGCACTGTTGTTCCTGAAGAGCCTATCATGACTGAAGACAAAGATGAAGAAAAAGAGGTAAGTGAGTCTACTATCCCTCCTCGTACGGTGAGAATAAAGAGAATGGCTATGAAACCTAAACCTAAGAAGCCATCCGTTCCTTGGAAAGATCAAGTCCGTGAGAGGTTTGCTAGTATTTCTTTTGGTATTGAGAAAGGATTTCTGTTGAATATAATGGACGGTGAATTCAATGATTATGCGGTTGCATGTGATGAATTGGGATGGAAAGAATTGAGAAAAAGAGATTTGAGCTTTATTCTGACTTTGGTTCGATAATTATATGAAGAATTAATATTTGCGAATGGTAATGATATTGAACTCTGTAAGAAGATTATTCCTTTCTCTGTTGAACATATTCGTAAGGTATTAAAGCTACCAGATTTGAAGGGTCCATGCCAATATCAATAGGAGCTTAATAATATCCGGCATCCGAATGGGAATCGTTTTATCAAAGTGTTTTAATTCATGGAACTCCGCCAATTCCCCAGGGTGATAGGTATGAAGGTCAAGATTTTTGTAGTAATTTATTGCCGCGTGCTAGATTATGGTCTCGTTTCATTATTCCAACATCATTTGGTAACAATCACATCTCTGAGGTAACGCGTGAAAAACTAATCTTCATTAAATGTATTATCGACAAGAAAGAGATTGATGTGGCTAGAACAATTTATACCTCCATCGTGGCTTATACGAAGAGTCCCATTAGTGCATGCAACCTCAAGTTCCCATGCACCATCACAAAAATTTGTTCTACCGCACGGGTGCTACTTAGGAACACTGAGGATTAACCGGTCGAAAAAGGTACGCCTCTTAATGAGATTTCAATTGAAAATATTCATAGTGAGGCCAAGAAGATTGAGATTGAGTTAGACAAGCATTTTGGAGAAGAGAATAAAGAGCGTACACCTCAACGCAAAGCTAAAGTTGCCAAAGACAATGAGGTTATTGAAAGATTGAAAGCGTTAGAGGAGAAACATGAAGACGTGTTGAGAGCTATAGGAAGCATAAAACAAGGGTTGGTCTCGTTGAAAGATGTAGTGGTTGCGTTGGTTGATTCCCAACAAACCATCTTTAATATGCTTAAGACGATGATCCAACCTGGACGCAACACAGAAAACCAGCCTAGCGCTGGTAGAGATACGTATTCCTAACTCTCTCATTTAGTAGTGTATAATAGTTTAATTGCTTTATTGAGTCTTTTCGAGTCGTGGGGAATCGACTCATTTTTGAGTTTGGGGTGGGGATCGTTGCCTCATCCCAAGTTTTATGTGCTAATTGTTTTTTTTTTGCTTTCAATAAAACTGAATTTAGGGTTGCGTTTGACTGTAGAGAATTTTAAATGTCCCCATTAAGCAAACTTTTTATGAATTTATGATAGAAAATAGTAGAGTTTAGGAGTTAGTATAAAACACATTTAGATTGCATGCAAACATAGGTAATTAATAGGTAGAATTAATGAACAATGCAAAAGAAGTATACTTGTGCTTAAGGAAAATGTTTGGTGTGTAGAACGCGAGATCCAAAGTGATAGAGAACCAACTTAGGTATGAACTAGAGGCAATCTATGTGATTAGGAAGATTATAGATGCAGTTCTTTGTTAGCCCTTTGAATCCTTTTTGGCCTTCTGTCCCTTATAATATTATCCGCCTTAGCCCCGTTTTTAGCCTTTAAGCCTTTCTTTTGTCGCCACGATATAAGCCCATAGCCCTTTAGATTAATAGGCATTACCATATGACCCGCACTTGAATCACAATCCTGAGACTTCCTGTCTTGAGCTTGAGTTTGGGGTGGTGGGTTTCATTATTGGGAGATTACATTGGGAGGGAGTTTGTATGCGTTTGTATTTATGCGCAATTGTTGATGATATATTAATTGTAACTCTTTTCCGTAATTCGAAAAAAAGAAAATAATAAAAGATTATAAGAGACATGACCTTTCACATAAAAATGATGGTCATGGGTATCTTGTACAAAAAAAAAGAGAAAATTGAAATGAAAAAGAAAAAAAAGAAAAAAATAATAAAGTAACCGGCAAAGTGCAATTTTTGAAATCATCTATAGTGTTTATTGGGTAATTTTGGGGACGCAACATTAGGCGTCAACTGGATTGAGTGAGAACGATATTCGAGTGTAAACTCAAGCTCAAGGACAGATTTTTGATGGTAAGTGAGGAGAGAGCCAAAAGCTCACTTCAAATTTACCAAATATACATTCCATACCGTCCCTAAGCCTACGCGATAACCATAAAGTCCTCGTGATTCCTAGTTATATAGTGGATTTGCAATTCAGCTAATATGGAGTATGCTAAGTGGAGCGTTCAAAGTTAGTGAGGATCGATGAACACACTATAGCCATCATCTTTAGATAAGTACAAGTGTAACCTTCTAGCATTGTGAAGTTAATTTTTAAGTGATTATTTGTATTTGATTTTGCATGACATTTGTATGTGTATATTAATCCCTAGGATCATACTATATGATATTTATTTTAATTTATGCTTTGGAGCATGAAATTAGTTAGATAGAGCTTGAAGTTAGAAATATTTTCCAAGTTGAACAAAGTGATTCCGAGTTCGGACACAAAAGTTACAGGTATTTTAGTAACAGATGGTCACCAGTTACGGGATTTCATTAAATGGATTGGGCTAATATTTAAATTAACCTAATCCTTTTTTTTAAAAGCCCAATCTGTTTTTCCCACTATAAAAAGGCCTTTAAATTCATTTTTAAAGACACAATTCATATTAGAGAAGAGGCAACGCTTAACAGAAGTCAGAGAAGCAAAAAGGAGAGAGAAAGCTGAAGCTGGAGAATTCCTTCTTCAACAACAACAATTATCAACCCTTTAATTAGGTTTTTATTAATTCTGTAATTCAGTATGAACTTCTTCTATTTTAATTTATTAGTTTTTATTTCATTCATGAGCTAAATTTAATTAGTACTTGAGAATGCATTAATGGGTTAAGCCTAATTTGTTTAATTCAATGTTTTTGGTTTTGGGTTTGTAAGATTTAATACGAATTGGGTAATTTAGTATTTTTTATTATCTTGCATTTAATAACTTTTCTTGAAATAATTAATCAATAATAGGATTTAGTAATTAGGCTATTCTATATAATGGCGTATGGATCACCTTGACGAGGGGTTTAGTTATGGAACTAGGTAATAAATATAGGATAGAAATTATTGATCCTGGCGGACTTAGTTAATCCTATAGCCAATTGGGTAGAGTACTTGACCATTCGAAGGTGGACTATAATCACCCTGAAGGGGTTTTTAGCACCCTAGAATAGCTCCTTAGTCCACCTTGACGGGGGTAAGGATAATATCAAATCCTGACTAATACTAATTACAAAATTCGTCCCTTAAACAAGACATTGATTGAACAGGTTTAGGTGAAACCCTATCGTTACTCAAGTACTATCTCTCCCTCTCGCGTTTACTTAGTTTTTAATTGCGTATAATTTAGTTGCATTATTCATTTAGTACTTTAATTTATGTGCACTTAGAATCTTAAACAAAAACCCAACAAATACTATTATCATTTATTTTCTGCATTAACATAACAATTATATCCACTTACTGCTTTATATCGAAAGTCATATCCTAATACGTCCTTGAGATCGAAATCCCGTTTACTGGATATTACTTGGACGACCCGTACACTTGCGGTACGTGACTTGCTTTTCTAGGTGTGTTTATTTTGAACACACAGGGAGACACCAAGTTTTTGATCCACACAAATCTGATTATAACCTAACTATTCATCAAGAAAACAATAACACTCTCTCCCCGCGAGTTTGTCTAGCATTTGATCAATGAATGGTAGAGGGAAGTGATCTTTCTTTGTAGCCTTGTTGAGTCTTCAGTAATCCATGCACACTCTCTACCCCACAATTGTTCTTGATGGGATGGCTTCACCTTGATCATTAAGGAAGGTATTGATACCTCCTTTCTTTGGAACACATTGCACTAGACTAACCCAATCACTGCTTGCAATCGGAAAGATAATACCCGCATCTAGTAACTTGATTACCTCCTTCCTTACCACCTCTTTCATAGCTGGCATGAGTCTTCTTTGCCCTTCTATAGATCGCCCACCTTTGTTCTTAATAATAATCTTATGTTTACAAATGGATGGACTAATTCCCTTCATATCGGTAATAGTCCACCCAATTGCTTCTTTGTTAGCGCGAAGCACACGGAGTAGCTTATCCTCTTGAGGACCTGAAAGGTTAGCAGAAATAATAACAGGTAAAGTATTGTTCATACCTAAATATGCATAGCTTAGATGGTTGGGAAGTGGTTTTTCTTCGAGAATAGGTGGACATATTATAGATGGTTTCTTTATTGGTTCAATGTAACCCGATTCTCGAAGTTGTTCTCGTATGTTTGATCCTACTGCTACAACTTCCTCAGTGGTATCATCGTCTATCTCTGGCGATTCAAGTGTTAAGGCTTCGTCTAGATCATCATCTAAGCGTGCTTCATTAAAGACTTCTTGTGTAATTTTTACGATGACATCTATTTTTAAACATTCATCTTTCAAAACTGGAAATTTCGTAGCCTTAAACACGTTGAATCGTACCTGTTCGTCATGGACCCTCATGATCGATTCACCATTCTCAACATCTATTAGTGTACCCCCACCCCCCACCCCCCCGTGGCTAAGAATGGTCTACCCAATATGATGGAGACATTCTTATCCGCGTCATAGTCAAGAATAATAAAATCACAAGGAAATATAAAGGTACCAACTTTAACTAAGACATCTTCAATTTTACCTACTGGTTGGGAGAGGGAGCGATCCGCCATTTGTAATACCACAAAAGTGGGTACTACCTCTCCTATATTAAGCTTCTCGAACATGGACTTCGGCATGAGATTGATACACGCGCCTAAATAAGATAATGCTTTCCCGGTCCAACTGTCTTAATATCGATGGAAATCGTAAAACTTCCAGGATCTTGTAGCTTTAATGGTAACTTGTTTTGACAAATAGCACTACACTCCTCTGGAATCCAATTGTTTCCCTAGTTTCTAAACTTCTTTTGTCAGAAAGAATGTCCTTCATGAATTGTAGATATTTTGGCATTGTCTTGAGAGCTTCTAGAAACGAAGTATTAATATCTATCTTGCTCACCATGTCACGGAACTTCTTGAATTCTTTTTCATTGTCCTTTTTCTTGACACGTGATGGGTATGGTGGAGGAGGGCGTGTATTAGTTTCCACTGAGCTTTTCTTCTATTGTGGTCTCTTTTCTTGGACACTTTTTGGTTCAACTACCTCTTCGACCTTATCTTATATTGTTTCTTCCACCACTTTTTCTGAAATAGCGGTTGGTTCTGGTTCTCTTCTAGGCAGGGGTAATTGTTTTCCAGTTCTCAACTCAACTGCATGACAAGCATCATCATGAGGAGCAATTGTATCACCTGGGAGTTGCCCTTTTTGTCTGTTCTGTAACTTACTCGCCATTTGTGATTGAGTATGCTCGAGATTTTTGATTACCTTTTGTTGGGTTTGGACGCTGGCTCATCTTTGTATTTTCTTCAACTAATTTCATCATCTCAGCCATACTTGAATCCAAACTCAAAGGTTGCTCTTGTTTTGCTTGTTGCATTGAAAGTTGTGGTGGTTCTTGATAAGCTTATTCATAAATTAGCGCTTCTTGATATATGGGTTGTGGTTGATAGTAGGATTGGGTCAATTTTGATAATATGTCTCTTGAAATCTAACCCAATTTTGATTTTCTGGGGGCTGATAATTATCGTAATTTCCTTGAGGTTGATAATAACCGTTTGAATAACGGTTTCTTTGATGAGAGACGAAGGAAATTGAAGCTGAATTATTGATACACTTTTCCCACAAATGATTTCTTGATCCACAACAAGGACATGAAGGTAAAGTATGTACTAGATTTACCTGAGCTATTATTCGAGCCTGTTCTCGTACTTCCTTGAGTTGGTATTTGATTCTTCGAGCTTCGGAGATTTTGAGGTCTCTTCTTATTTTTCTGACACAATTGGCCAACTTTTCTCGGTCTCAAGAACTTTCTCCATAATATTTTCGGCTTCTACAAGATCTAGTAATACGAAACCTCTGCTCTTGCCTTGGACTCGATATTGAGTCCTCCAGAGAACATGGTTAATGAATATTCCGGCGATGATATATGGAATGACATGTCGCCTTTTTCTCATTAAAACGTAACCATGCTTCACCAACACTTTCTCCGTCCTCCTACATAAACTATTCAAGCTCCAACATATCTTTTAATCGTCTACTAACCTGATAGATTTGGTCTAGAAATTTGGATTGAAGCTTTTCCCAATCTGGAATAACGTCAGGGTGTTGGGTATCCTACCAATCGCTTACATCTCCGGTCAGAAAGAACTGGAACATGACGTAATACATATGCTCCTTTGTAACGCCTTTAATTATATAAGCGTCACAGATCTGCATGAATTTCTAAACATCTTGGACCCAGATCTAGTTTTGCAGCACCGCTAAATTGTCCATGACTCGCAAATTGCGCTATCATGCCTGGATCTGGTCTAAACTTAGCGGCTTGAATTTTTGGAGTGTGGATTTTTCATGGTTGCACTCTGAATGAGATGAATGCAGAAGGACTAACGATATAGTCCCCGGTAGTGGCGCAAAAAACTTGGTGTCACCTAACGTGTGATAAAATAATAGATAAAATAAGTGTAAATAAACAACCTAGGCTGAGCACGGTTCTGCAAGTATACAACACGTATGCAAATTTTACTGATGAATAAGATTTGTTCGTTAGAGACTACGAAAGTTAGGGAGAACTTATGCATTTTATCAAGTGCAAATATGAAAGCTAGAATTAATAATACGCAAGAACTAGAAGACTAAAGAGATTTTTGTTTTGTTTTTAGAAATAGAAAATTAAACTAATAAGGTAAAGACAGAAAATTAAATAAGCAAAGAACAGATAGTATGAGAGTTTAGCTCGAGAAATTAGCAAGTAATCCTCACTAGTCTTGTTTATTCTAACATGTAAGGGTGAATCATGTAGTAGTGCAATAATCAGGAGTCTAAATTCCTACCTACTGGTGGTCCTTTGTGTGTTCTAAAATAAATGTAAGAGTAATCGAACCACAACCGCAAGTGTACGGTTGTCCCAAGTAGTAATAATGATTCTAGGATCGTTCGCAAGGACGGTTTGGTTAATTACAATGCTTATCGAATAATGAATGGTTGCACTTATGAAAGCAAGTAAAGATATAATGATTGATTGTTTGTTTTTATTAATTCTAAGTAATGAAAGACTGAATGAAAAATGCAAGTAAATACTAAAACGCAAGTAAATGAGTGTGAAACGCAGATATGAGAAGGTAGCACTTGAGAACGCAAGGGATCCTCCTAATCCTGTTTTATAACCTATGCTGTTTAAGGGTTAAATCGGTCAATTACAATGGTCGGGATTCTAAATTCCTTATACCCCCGTCAGGGTGGACTATAAGGCTATCGTAGAGTGTCACTAGTCCCGTCAGGGTAAATATGATCTATTTTTAGATGTTTAAGAATTTTACCTCATTGGCCCTAAAATTAGCTAAGTTCGTCAGAATCAATAGCTTCTATTTTAGATTGAATAATTGGTTCCGTACCTAAACCCTCCGTCAGTATGATCCACACACCACATATGTGGAATAGCCTAGATAGTAATACCTGTTCTTAGTTCATGACTCTAAAAACAGTAAATAATCTCAAATTATCGAAAAGAGTAAAAGACCCAATTTAATTTAATTTAACTGAAACCCAAAATCAGACATAAAAATTCAATAGGATTGGGATTCACCCATAAAACATTCTCAAGTACTATGATGCAATTAGCTCATACTAATTAAAAAATTAACTAAATTAAATAAAATGGAATTCATAATGTATTACAAAATTAAAAATAAGAAAGACCTAATTTTCGGAATAGGATTTGGCTGAGAATGGAGATATAGACTCTCTCCAGCTCTACAACTTCTTCTTTCTTCCTTCTGCGTCTTCTCTCTTGATGTTTAATCTTGTAAAAAGTGAATTGTCAAAAAAAAAATAGAAGTCAAGAGCTCCTTTAATAAGCTCCAATTCGGACTTGGACCTAGGCTTTTAATTAAATGAAATATTGAAGGCCCAAGTCCATTAAGTTAGCACAAAATCCCGTAACTGCTGCACCACCTCCACTAAAACGGCTCTAGACGATTCATTATAACTCCGATTGACTTGAAATCACTTGCTAAATTTCCGTAACTCGATAAGAAATATTTTCTCTTCAAAAGTAAGCGGCTAAATCATCTCTTAAGTGCCTCGAAATCAGAAATCTTTGGTCTGTTTTCTAGATTTGCAGCTCTAAAATGAAATTCTCTCGGGATTTATCTTCAAGTCTTGACTCCATATCACGATCTTTGACTTTCTTCTCGGATTCCTCTCCTAGCTAATATTCAAAAACTACAAACTTTTCACTAAAATACACAAGATTACGCGCAAAAGTTTAATAAATCAAAAATACTAGAATTAAAATAGGAATTCCGGATTATTGCATTTTTAACTCTAAAGTCTATCAAAATATTTAAATAAACATAAAAAACGATGTCTCCCAAGGGTCGAAAATAAGAACAATTAGGGAGACATCAAGACCCCCAACTCAAGCCTTTGTCGCCCCGACAAAGTAAAACAAAACAAAGGGGTAGAAGTAAACGTAAGAACAAGTAGAAACTAGCAAATACACCTAAAGCAAGCCTTAAGATAAATCTCATATAACAAACTCTAGAAACTAATATACACATACATCTAAAATGCAACATCAAACATAAATAATCTCAATCATAAAATTAAAGTCGCAATGCTTGAAGGTTACACTTGTACACATCTCTGTATGATGGCTATAGGGTGGTCATCAATCCAAACTCGCTTTGAACGCTCCACCTAGTATATTCCCTATCAACAGAATCATATATTCACTATGTACTTAAGAATCACGAGGTCTTTATGGTTTAATAATGGCTTAAGGACGGTGTGGATGTATATTTAGTAAATTTGAAGTGAGCTTTTGGCTCTCTCCTCACTTACCATCAACAATATCCTCGAGCTTGAGTTAACGCTCAAAAATGTTCTCACTCTCCCATTCACGCAACAATTTAGCGTCCCATGTCTTACTAACAATTCCATGATTACCATAGACATTATAGCCATTAACATACACAACAATCTTACTAATTCAGCCCTTCTTGAGTTGTCGCTCCTCATCTCAATATAGGTTATAACAAACTACAATCACAATTCAAGTAGTATTGTAAATAATTAATAGAAAAGGTACTATGACAAGTTTAATAAAGCTTAAATACCGTTAGAACTAAATACTTAAAGGCAATATATTCGTTCTTTGAAATTAAATTCTCATCCCAGCTGGCTTTTTTCGTCCGAGAGTGCATTCCTTCTCAAAAATCAAAGCTCGTAAATATGCATCGACCTACGAATTTGATTTCACATTTAAATTAATTAATAATTAGTAAATAACATCTTCACTTGCAAGGCTTAATCAAAGCAAATATTAGGATTAATTGCACCATTGGCTCCTATATAATACAAAATAGCAAAAAACATCCCACTGTTCAAAAGGTAGCAAATATACCCCTTTACATTGCATATCTGCTACAAGGTATAATTTCTACATCTTGGAATAATACGGGTATTTTGCTACTTTCCAAAACACAAATATATTTGGTTATTTTGCATAAGGTAGGGACCAATGGTGCAATTTCTGAAGACAAAACATGTAATGCACGTACATCTTAAAAATAATACGTGTAGTGTTGATGAATAAATATGATTCAGTGCGTGGCAAAAAAAAATATTATAAACTTAATTAAATAAATAAACCCGAAGAACAATATAAAAATTTAATTAGAAACAAAAGTAAATTAACTTACAACTTTTGAGAAAATTGATTGTTTAGTTTGTTTTCGATTCAAAACTCCAAACGACTTGAGATTAGTGCCAAGGACGTTGGGTTTTCCGACACCAATCATGAAGACTTGATTGATAGTCTCCCTATTCTCCGGCAAAAGAATCTCAGCCTCAAATTCATTAACCCAGAGCCAAATGAAGAATTAAATGTCACAAAATTACCCCAAAAGGTGTTTGTTTCATCCATGACGGCCTCGGAAGTCACATTATACATCTTTTTTTTATCAACCAACAATTTTATTTCACTAAACATTGTTTTACATTCAATAGAACTCATTACCGAGTCCCACAAACACAGCTAGATAAAATTGGAACTAGGCTAACTAACTACAATTACATTAGTTCTAACTTTCAACTATTCTTAAAAATATTCTGCAAAGTCCAAACTTCTGCAATCTTCTCTCTATCATCTTTCCATTTGAATCTTCTCTTGTCTCTACTTTTAACCCCAAGACAGTAAGCTATTTCATGAGATATTTGCTCCTCATTCCTAATTCTTCCCTTGAGTATATGACAGTTTCTATTAGTCCAAATTCGATAAACAAAAGAAGTGAACCACCCTGAATAAATGGCCGCCAAAAATCTATCATTAGCCTTCAACATAATGAAGTCCATTAGCTCATCCCAACCTCTGAACCAGACATTTTAACACCACACTTCATAAAGCATTTTTCCAAGATCCTCCTTGTCCAAGAACATCCCACAAAAAGATGATCTCTATCCTCAACACAAGCATGACAGTATACACAATTTGAGTCCACATATAGGCCCCACTCCAGCATTCTTCCTTTGTGGGCAATCTATTTAAACTTGTTAGCCATGTACAAAAGGAATTTCTTGGTATACTAATAGGATTCCATACTATTCTTGTCCACTCAAGAATTTGACCACAATCTATAATTTAATTCATGGTCTTTTTAAAGGAAAATTTACCTTTAACATTAGCCTTCCAACTGATCTTGTCACTAACCATAGTTAGTTTAGGGACGATCTCCACAATGCCACTAAGAGGAGGAGGAAGATGCCACCTTCCATTATTATAGCAGCTCTGTACAGTCTTGTTTAAACCATATTTGCATGAGAAGGAGTTAATGGGGAATTTTACTTGTGAAGATTTACAGGGTTTGTTGAGACAAAAGGCCCAAAACGTATGTTTAATCCTTATCCAAGGACACACATATAATTTTCGATTATATATTTTTCTCTCTTTTCTTTCTTTTTTTCTTTTTTTTTGGACGACGAAGAAAATTCTACCCTACTGTACAATTAACCTATTCCTAGTCGAGAGAATTGCATCATCAAAGATTCCGATGTCACGGCGTCCTTCCTTGCCGGTGTCTGGCTTTTTTCGCTAGGGCGTCAGCTCGACCGTTGAGATGTCTCGGGATGTGCTTTAAAACCACTAGACTACCTTCTGTGGCCAGTCTGTTAATATGCCTAACCCATGGTCGTAGCCTCCAGCCTGCAGCCGACACTTGCTGAATACCTTGAACTAAGTCAAGGTTGTCTGAGAAGATAGTAACCCCCTCATTGTTAACTTGCTTTGCTTGTTGTAACGCCAATACTACCACCTGTGCCTCCCCTTCCGTGCTTGAGTTACACATGGTAACAGCCGAGTGTTCCGTCCTCTGACCGGTATCTTTAACAATCTGCACAACTCCAAGCGCAGTAGGTGTGTGTGGATGCTCAAACGATATATCGCAAGCATATGCTATCTTTGTCTGGAATGTAAGGTCAACTAGTGTCGGAATATCAACCTCCCTTGTAGAATATGGTAATGGATGACTCTTCGCCCAGTCCCTGCCGAATCTTTCCCCCATACCTTTATTCGTAGATCTGATGATGTCATCTGTATTTACTGCGTGATTACCATGTCTGCTCTTCATTTTCGACTTCCAAATATTCCAAGTGGTAAGTAGCACATATGATATGACAACCTCTTTCTGCCACCCTCCTTGTACAAATGTCTCTATTATTGCCAACACCCACTCTCCCAAGTCCTCGACCTCCTGTCCAATGTTAATCTGCAGGGCCAACCCCGCCCAAACCATCTTTGCTACACCACATGTTAGTAATAAGTGCTCCACTGTTTCCTGCCCAAACTTGCACTATTTCCACATCGCAGTGCCTCTTTACCAAAGTTCTTCCGTTTGGTATAGCATTATTACACGCTTTCCAATTGAAAATTCTGACTTTCGTAGGTAAATTTGAATGCCATATAGTTCTACATAGCTTACCGTCTCGTGGTGTAGTACTAGATTGTCCCGGGGCACCACCCATTTCTGCTTCTGTAATGATTTTGTAACCTATTTTTGTTGTATATTCTCCATTGGTCGTATATGGCCATATAAATCTATCTGATGTGTCTCTTGCAAATACCTTTTCCCGTAGAATAACATGTATAATTGGGGTTGGAAATAGATTATCTAGTATTTCAGTATCCCATTCCGAGGTCCCTTCCCTCCATAGATACTTGACTTTCACGATTTCACATTGTGTCGGTTTTTCTAGAGTCCAATTCGTATCCAGCCATTTATCAGTCCATATGTTAATAGTTTCACCATTTCCTATTTGATATTTACCGTATCTTTTTAACATGTCCCTTCCTTCTATCAAACTTGCCCATGACCATGTTCGAGATTGTCTTCATTTAATATCGAGAAAATTGCTCTTAGGATAGTAGATACCTTTTAGTAGTCTGGCTGCTAACGTGTCCGGGTTATTTAGAATTCGCCATGCCTGAGCTGCTAGCAGTGCTGTATTCATCCTCTTGAAGTCCCTGAATCCCATGCCTCCTATCAATTTACTTACCGCCAATTTCTCCCATGCCAACCAGTGTATTCGAGATTTTTCTCCAGAATTCCATTAAAAGTTCGAGATTGCAGATATTAGCTTATTGCAAAAAGTAATCGGAAACGAGAAAATTGACATTGTATATATCGGTATAGCCTGTAGTATAGCTTTGATGAGCACTTCTTTCCCTCTTTTTTATAACAATTGCACCTTCCACCCCTCCGTGTGTTTGAACAATTTCTCCGCTATCCACTGTAGTGACTGTACTTTTGACCTTTTATGGCATAGCGGTATTCCCAAGTATTTGCCCAGATCATCTTTCTCTTGAATTCCTATCGTCCTGACTACTTGTTGTCTGATACTTTCCGGTGTGTCCCTACTGAAGCAGATCGATGACTTTGTGAAATTAATCCATTGCCCTGATCCTGCACAATAGGTAGATATACACTCTCGAAATTGTTCAATCTCGAGGTCGTCTATTGTTAGAAAGAAAAGTGAATCATCTGCAAATAATAGATGTGTTATAGTCGGACAGTTTCTAGTTATTTGAATACCTTTCATCGTTCCTTGTTCCACTTTCTTGTCAATTAGACTAATTAAAGATTCAGTCATCAAAGAAAAAAGAAAAGGGGATAGTGGGTCCCCTTGCCGGAGTCCTCCCTAGTATTATATGCCAATATTCCTGAGAGAACTTACCGTTTAGTCCATCTGGACCAGGAGCTTTAGATGGTGACATGTCAAAGACTGCTTTCTTTACCTCATCTAATGTTGGAAGCTGAGTCAGCTTTTCATTCATTTCCTCCGTTACCTTCTTTTGAATAGCACTTGTGGCCTCTTCCATTTCCTCTGTATTCCTTTCCGTGAACAAGTCCTCGTAATAGGATTGAAAGCTATTTCTCACTTCCGATACCTCCTCTTTCCATATTCCTTCATGACTCTTTATACGTTGTATTCTATTTATGTGTCGTCTTTTAATTGTTGCCAAATAAAAGAATTTTGTATCCTTATCTCCATACTTAATCCAATTCTGTCTGGCTCGATCATACCAATATTTCTCTTCAGCTATATATGTTTGTTTTAACTATTCCTTCAGTCGGGCTTGCTCCTCAGTGGTATTTGTCATGTGATCTTGTTGTTCTAAACCCTGTAGTTTCTTCGTTAATTCCTTTATTTTATTCGCATTGTTCCTGAATGTCTTCTCGCTCCATCCATGTAATGCATTGATAGTATTGTCCCTTTTTCTGATAAACTTTGGAAGAGATTCCTCTGTCCCAGCCTCACCCCCAAGCCGTGTTAATCACCTTTTCACACTCTGGATGGTCAACCCATAACGTTTCAAATTTGAACCATCTCAAACCTGTCCTTTGTGTCCTATCTTTTTGTAAAATCGGTGGGCAATGGTCCGATCCAATTGCTGATGGTATATACACTTGTGCATTAACAAACTTGTGCAACCAATCACAAGAGGCAAATGCCCGATCAAGTTTGACCTTGACTGGTTTATCAAGTTGACGGTTAGACCATGTATAATAACATCCATAAGATTTTATTTCACCTAAATTATTAGTAGATATAAATGAATTAAATTCCTGAATACGTCTATTGTCCGGAGGAATGTTACTCATTTTTTCACAGCTTTTTAAAATATCATTAAAATCCCCTATCATTACCCATGGTTTATTATTGTTATAATTCCATATCGTAAATTCGTCCCAAAGTTTTAACCTATGTTCTAGTCTATTCGGAGCATGTACACATACAATATAGTAGGGAAAATACGGTTCATTAATATATAAAATTACATAATACTAACTAGGCATAACAATATCGAGTTTAACATTCGCGTGCCAGAGAACCAAAATGCCCCCCGAATGATAAGTAGTGCCTACTGGATCCCTAATAAAGTGATTTGCATAATTAAAATTACGTAGTACATCGGGAGCATCTACCGCGCGTAACATAGTTTCAAAAAAACACGCAATTCCCGGTTTAAACCTATTTATCACGGACTTCATACTAGACATTGTCAAGGGCGCCCGTATTCCTTGACAGTTCAAAACTAACTTACTCATTGAACGTCTTCGGACGTCTTGGGGACAGTCCGGATATCCCTTTTAAAATTTCGATTATCTCCTAATGCCAACCAAATCCAGATTTTACCCACTATATTATTGCCCAAATAAAAATAATTATTATGTATTTCTTTTTTATCATTATTAATAGTATAGTTATGATTAAAGAGATGGTTGTTAATATAGATAGTATATGAAGAATTTTCCCCCGCAATTTTAGAAATAAATTCCATGGGTTTACCTATGCAAACATTAGTCATATTATTATCATTTTTTAAATGGATAGGCCCACTATCTTCTTGCCTTTTGTGAGCCCAAACTCCCCAATAATACTTAAACCAGCCTTTGCTCGCCCCAGCCCATTCGTTTCATCTTCTTCAGATTAACAAATCTTCATCTTCTTCAGATTAACAAATCCCCACCCTGTTTCCCAATTGTAATCATAAAATGGTGTACCAGTAGACCATTATCCTTTCCATTAGTATCACACGTGAAGTCTATTTTAATGTAAACTTGGTAAGCATTATGTCTGTCCATTATAACATCCCTTACTTGCATCAATGTTTCCTTTATATGTTCTATTCTATGTTTCATTTGTTTATTATTCCTTATTGACCACAGATCAGTAGCGGTAGTTTTCATATTAGTCAGAATCTTATATTGTATTTCATATTTAACATCAGTATTATACCTAACATTATAATTAATATCACTTATAACTAAATAATTTTCCATCTTTCTTTGTTCCGTATAATAGTATTACCGACCATAAATACTATTATACTCCATATTATCAGTAATAGAATGATAAATTAGTAACCACTTGCCTGTGTTAGATTGATTCTGGATTGATTTTTGTGTTTCTACGCTAGAAATAAGTAGTACAGGATTTCTTGTGAGAATCATCCGCCTTCTTCCTATTATGTTTCTTAGCAGAAGATACCTAAAAATTCTTCATCTTCGCCATGGAACAAATTCCTCCTGTATATGATTTGAGCTCTGCTTTTACTCTCACACTTATCAACAGTCTTTTTCATCTTTCTGTCACGGTTTACTGTATACCGATCAACTCCATCAGATGAAGCAGTCATGGTGCTAAAATTGCCGATTCAAATATTGGCTAAGATTAAACTTATGATAATTCGAATAGAAATCAGGATTTTATTTAGAAATTGATGATAATTGATCGAATTGCTGTAAAAAATTTAAACGGTGGAAGTGGATAAGATAAGAACAAGATAGAGAGAGAGAGTCGAGAAGAGAGTCCAGAGGTTTTCTTTCTATAACGATTTTCTTGACTTGATAAAATAATGATTTCTCTCTCTTTTCTTGTGTTTATCCTTTTATTCTTTATCCTTTAATTGGAATAAGGGGTGAACGAGAATTAGAGGAAAACAGGGTTTGTTTCATTTCGGTCTTTTGCTAAAACCAGAACTAAACTGAAAATTTAGATTTTCTTTTTTATAATTTAATAACTGAACAAGATGGTTCGTATTTGGTTCTACATTCAGTTTTTAGTTTCGAATTAATTCGGTTTGGTTCGGTTTGAATTTGGATGGTTGGTCAATAATATTACCAACCTGTTTTTTCAGAATATATTGCTCAATAAAGACTAATATTCTAATACATACTTCCTCAATTCCTTAACAATTGACACTTTAGCCAAAATAATTTGTTCCATAATATATATAATATTTTAAGTTTCAATATAAAATAAATTACCTCTTACCTCTTTTACCCTTTTCTTAAAATCTCTCAATACCTAATCATTTAATTTTTTCTCTCTTAAAAAATAGGGATATTTTTAGTCATATTAAACTACATTTTCTTTATTTATTAGATTTCTTAATATGCGTGAAAAACTCTAAAGAGTCAATTATTAAGGAATGGAGGGAGTATATACTAATATTAATAAAAACCTATAATCTAATAACAATTATCTTAATTTACAATACTATATAAATTTATAAAATCAAAATTATTACTTCCTAATTCATACATTGTCAAATAATGGATACTTATAATGTTAAATGATATAATTTCTTTTTCCACAAATAACACGCCGAATAGCAAAACTATAATTTTACAAAAAAAATTCCCACATAATTCTTATAAAAAGTTTCCACATTTCTTATATTTTTCTTTGTCGGTTCTGATTTTGTTAGTATTTGCGTAGTAAATAAAACCGAATCGAAAAATTCAGATTTTAAGAAATTGAAAACTGAACCATTCAGTTTTTTGATTTTTGATTTTTTTGGTTTGATTTTTCCCAATTTTTTGGTTTGGCTTTGTTGTTCTAGTTCTAATTTTCTTAGCCTTAATTAGAATTGTACAAAAGAGTCATTAAATCAAATAATCTCTTTAAAAAATTGGAGTAATTATCCAAAATACAATTATTAAAAAATTATTAGAGTCAACATAACTCTGAATATAAAATATTTTTCTATATATTAAAAATATAATATAAAAAATTAATTTAAATTAGCACTAAAATATGTGTAAAAAATGTATTAATTAATTAGAAAAATATTTGGAGTTAAATTTTAAAATGAATTCAATGTTATTTGGTATTAAATAAACCATATATCTATATAACATTATTCAATAGTTCATTAAATGTCTGAAAAAATACCAAAATATATCACCATATTAATATGAAGTTTATGTTAAAAACAAGATAAAATTATGACAAAAAGTATTAAAAAATTTCATTTTTATTTTCATGAATAATTGTATAAGTGTCTTTGATATAAGACAATACAAGACATAAAATCAATATAAGAATAAATAGAATGTTACAAAAAATAAGAAATAAAGGATTATGCATTACATAATATATATATGCAAATAAAAATCTTTTATTTATACACATAAAAGAAAATAAAAATACGCAAACGAAGTGTTTAGAATTGCAATTAGTGGACGATGCTTGCAATTCAAAACAATTTTTATCCCGTATTTATTTTTTTTATTAAAGAACTTTTAACTCATATGATAGTTAAGTGGAAGTTTATGGGTATATATATAACAAATAAAACTCGTAACTCACACTTGTTTTTTTTTTTTGGGGTTAGGTAAATGGTTGTATTAATAAAAAATAACTGTACATTATACAAGAGAGTTACCTACCTAAGCCAAAAGGCTAAAGATAGCAACTAAGAAGCAATTACCTCATACTAATACTAATACAAGCTAATCTCCCACTAATATCCATAAACAAATGATGAGGGAACAAGAAAAATAAAATGGAAAAAATGCACCACTTAATTTCCATGGTAACCGTTTCTCTAGATAAAGATTCACCTCTCATATTTAGGTGATTTCTCGCTTCCCAAATACAATACACGGTAGCTCCAAGTCCAATCATTCATTCTTTTCTCCTACAATTTTCTATACCTTTAAGCTTTTTAAGCCATTTCAAAGCACTTAGGAGTGTGTTCATTTCGTTATCCAATCCTAACCAAAACTTTATCTCAACCCAAATAGCCCTCGAATAAGCACAGTCGAAAAAGAGGTGGTTGTTTGATTCAAAATTTTCCCAACATAAATTACAAAGAGGATCCAACTCCAAATAAGTAATGTGATCCTTAGTTTTAAGTCTCTCCCAAAAAACCGTCCACACAATAATTGCATGTTTAATAAATACACATGAGTCCCAAATAATCTGAGGTAACTCGCACTTGTTATCTCAGATTTTGTACAATAAAGTATCTTGGAACGAATATTTTACCAACCGAAGAAGAATTAGAACACAAGGGTGGTGACAAATATATATTTGTTCTAATGGTGCTACTGTTTTTATTATAGTTTTTGTTACATAATACATGATTTGTTATAGAAACTTTGTCAGACTTAATCACAGTTGGGACAGTTGAAGAATATTCCAACAACAATATATTCCAACCGGAGAATGTTTGATATTCCTTTATGAGTTTGAAGAAAGCCAAATTAGAAAACAATTGCCATGTTTTCAGCCAAGACTTCCACAAGAAATGCATCACTCAGTGACTACTTACAAGTGTGACCTGTCCTTGGTGCAGGCGCAAACTCTTTTGATCAAAGGAAATCAATAATTATATTAATATTTTTTGATGATAAAAATGTAAGCTGTTACACTTTATTAATAAGATAAGATATTAGATGGAAAATTGGGAATGGATACACTATAAATGTACATTCTGATAAATGGATCAATAATTATGAAGATATTATTAAACCAAAAAGAGATGATATAAAAATATTAATGATCTTATTATAAATAATGAGAGAAGGTGGAACATTGACTTAGTAAAAAGTGTGTATAATGAAGAAGTGGCTTCATCTATTCTTAATACCTTCTTACCTCTATCAGGAGGTAGAGACATTCCTTATTTGATACATGATAAGGATGGGTTATTCCCGGTTAAGAAATGTTATCAAATCTTAAAGCATAAAAAAGAAGAAATTGAGAATAATAATAGTAAGAATAAAGCTACTTCTTCCCATATTGTAAACTCTACAGTTTGGTTTGGAATCTCAAAGTGGCTCCTAAGATTAAAATTTTTATATGGAAAATGATTAGGAATCTTCTTCCTACCAATGATAATGTGTATAAAAGGAAAGTTATTAAAAGTCTTATGTTTGACATATGTAATAAAGAAATTGAAAATACAGAACATATGCTACTAAATTGCGAATGGGCAAGAGCTATTTGGTTTGCTTCCCCCTTTAATTTGTTAACTTGCAACTAATCCACTTCTGAAGTGGATTTGTGGATGGCAAGCTTAGAAAATAAAGGGAATGAGACAAAACTTATTAACAAAGTAATGATGGAACAAGTATCTACAATTCTTTGGCATATTTAGAAGGAAAGATGCACTTTTAAGTATAAAGCCAGGAGCATTGACCCTATGAGAGTATTACAAAATGCGAGAAAGGAATGTGAAGAATACAAAAATATTAATTATCCTAATGATGTAAGAAATTCACTGAAGGATATTATCAATAAGAAAACTACTAACGATACCAATAAGATGAATATGGAATTAGATAACATAGCTTCTGATGAGGATAATAACAACCTTAACGAGAGGGTAAGAAGTGATAATATTAATAAGAATAGTATAAAATGGATCCTTCCACCTAGTAATTTTATTAAAATAAATTGCGACGCAGCTGTTGGAATTAATAAGTGTGTTATTTCTTGTGTTTCTAGGGACTCTACAGGTAGGATTATTGATTGCAAAGCGTGGGATATTGCAGCTGAAATTCTAAAGGAAGCAGAAGCTTTGGGGATTCTAAAAGCTTGTCTTATAGCTCGAGATATTACTCCACAACGTGTAATCATCGAGAGTGATTGTCTCCAAGTTATGCTTCCCTTAGAAATTAGGTTGCCAATTAATTCACCATTATTTGTAATATTATTAAGAGTATTTATTTAGTTTCTGAAAACTGCAATCCTATTTTTCGATGGATAAATCGTAGTAGGAATAAGTTAGCCGACGGGGTATCCAAGCATAAGTATAGTGACAACATGTTAGGCTCGTGTTTAGACACGTATCCGAGTAGGTTAGCTAAGATAATTAAGGATGAAACAGTTTCCACGGAAATAAGTTGATTTTGTAATAACATTTATTTTGAATGGAGTAATATTTGAAAAAATAAGAAGATAATTTTATGTACGGTCAAAAAAAGAATGCATCACTGTATAGTGACTATGGACTTAAATCAACATTATTGACCTCTCCCATCATTGATCACAACATTTTATCAAGTAACTTAATATACCATTTATACCCTCACTTAAACAAGATCAAAATACTTAGATTTTATTTTTCCTCAATCCATTGTACCCTCACCGGTCAAAAATAAGACGACACCACCAGCCGCTCGTCAGTGAAGCTCATAACCAGCGTGACACCATTCTGAAACTGTGTTGTTTGTTGTAATAAATTTTATAAATTTTCAGATATGTTGGATTTTAGGCGACAAATATAACATCTGACGGGTAAGATTGATTTATTCTCTCATCTTAGGGGTAGACCAAGTATGCTCCACACACTAATTGGAACATGTGTCATGCTAGAGCGTGTATTGTTCCATTCTGAAGCTACAAATACCAAGTATAAAAAAAGACAGAACTCGTACAAGTGAAATTTGGGAAAACTATGAGTAAAATTGGATGAATTGATAGCTTAGACGATGATGGATTTCTGTTTTTGGCGCAAATTTACAGTGCGGTGAATACGCGAAAACTCTAGTTGACCAGCCTGAGTATTTCGTTATCTTGAAAACTAGCATAGAAAATTGTTATACAAGTACAGAGCAAGTATGTAGGAGTTTCGCTGGTTGGAAAAACTTTAGCAGTGACGGGATTCATAAAAAAGCCTGGTTCAGAAGATTGTACAGTTACCGAATGCGTGTGTGAGAAAGCTTCTAAGAGGCATAAAGAGAATTTTGTTCATACAGATAGATTATGAATTTCTGTTCTAATTATATGAACTTATAATGCCATCACTTCATTGAGTTTATGACAGAAAATGAAGTTCTATGTTTGATGATAATTTTTTTGTATATTGTTCTTGTAGTGTGTGTATTGGATGGTTATAGTGCTAATTCTTGATTGAAAAAATTTGTAATTTTTGTTTTTCTTTAAAATTCAGATAGTCTTCAAACACGAATGAGTTCAATATTGCTTTAAGTGGAGAAAAACTCGAAACGAAATTGAAATGTATCTAATATTTGGCTATTTTGCATCATACATGGATCAATTGGCAAGGTTTTTTTTTTCAAGTTGATTGCACTTTAGGTCCCTATAGTAAGCAAGAATTACACTATATGTTTAGATTATACAATAAATGTGCTAAAGGTCCTGATATTTTTATATTACGGCCTAGAAATTGGATCTTCTAATTCAATAATTATATCAGAATGATCCTTAATCCCTTGAGTTCTTGCTCCTACATCATCATAGACCATATCATCTTGCATTAACTTCTGCCAAAATATAAAATTCTCTATTTCCCTCTTTAGTAGGACTATTTGATTCATCTGAAGAGAATATTATCCCAATCTCAGAATCAATCATCAAAAACTCCATTGAGCTGCTTTCACTAACAACCTTCCGTTTCTTTGACATTTTTTCAACCTTTTAATAGGTGATCGGAATGGAGCTGAGCTTGGAGAGAATGGAGAAGACAAGATCATCTGCTAAATTTTCAAGTAAATCATTAGTATTTACAATCTAACACATATTATATCCTACTTTCTACACTAATTACATATTATCTTGGTTCGGATTCATTTATTGGTAGGAAAAATATAATCCAAGTAAATACTTTCAACTTTATCCCCACACTAAATGAATAATTTTTTCCCTATGTAGTATTATCATCAATTTTTTTATTTAATTCTTCCAATGATATTTGAATTTACCTGTAAAAATTGGATATAAGAAATGATGGGATATTGGCATACAAAAATAAGAAAAATATTTATTTTAAAAAATGATGGATGAATTTGTTAAAGTTACAGTGATTCAAAAAGTGATTCATAATGACAGGATTATAAATGTACAAAATCTACTATATAACAAATTTAGCTGAAAACACGAAAAGAAAATATTTAGTTTGGAGATAAGACTATTAATTGTGTGAGACAACTAGACTATCTGTCCCGCCAAACTAAATTCCAAAATAGGTAGAGGAAGACTTGAATAGACTGGTAATTTTATTCAATCTAGTAAATTTTAGTAACACAAGTTATTTAAAGAAGATAGTTTAACTGGGACAAACTTATGGATATTTAACTACTACTACCCTAATAAAATTCATCATTATATATCTAAGCTTAACAAAGAAAAAAAAAGGAAACTAACAGAAAAAGAAAGATAGAACTATTTAATAGGCCCCTAGAAGCATTGCCCGAATACTCTATTTTTCACGTTATTTATATATTTATTTTAATATTTTCTTAACATAACTTTTTAAATCCAACTAAATTAAAGTATTTTTTAAACATAATTATCATTGATAACCCAATCTATTCAATTTAAGTTAGATTAAAATTAATGTAATATAAATATAAAAGTTTTGAGATAACAAATTACAACATACATATATAATATGACAATTAAAATATCATGCAAACTTTTGGCATAAATTATAAAATAAATCTAATCGCACAAAAACAAATAAAAAGTAAACAATAATTAAAAACATATAAAATTTAACCTGTCCATTTAATTGAAATGACATGGCCATCGATCATGATTCACTAGAAAATCGAAACTAGAGATCGTATTATATAGATCTATAGATCGGTATTATAGAGATCGGTGTGATGTTATGGACGAATCACAATTAGAGATTGGTGTTATGAACGAATCACAACTATAGATAGGTTTTATGGACAAAGCAACTAGACATCGGTGTTATAACTAGAGATCGGTGTTATACACGAATCACAAATAGCGTTTGTGGACGACACGCATGTGATCGGTGTTACAGACGAATCACAATTACAAATCGGCCTTATGGACGACATGCATGTGAGGATAATATATATAATAAATAAGATAGAAGAGGCGCTATGCCAAAAAATAGATAGGATGAAAAAGGATCGGAAGATTTAGATTTACGGGTTCAAGGAGGAGAGGTAACGCTGCGGTTTGAAGGTGATGTACGGCGAGGGAGTCTGTTTGGAAACAGTAAAAGAGACAACTAAAATAAGATGGTCAAGTGCAATTAAAAGAGGATATAAGAAAATGATTCATGACTCATGATACTGAGGGTAATGTGTATATATAACTAGGCTAGGAGTTTCCAGAAAAAACAACTTTTGAAATAAAACGATATCGTTTTTAGTAAAATACGTTTTCCTTATTTTTTACTTTTGAAATAATAATTTTTTTTAATACTTGAGAGAGCCACTTTGGATTCGGAGTAAATGACTCCAAGACTCCAATGAGATTCAATGAGATTCAGGACGGTCTCTGCGTATAGTAAACTAACCACTAGGCCAACTATCGATCTCTTTGAAATAATAATTGAATTATATTATTGTGATATTGGATAATTGGACTGAATTTTTTTTTAAAATATTATAAAATATAATTTTGATATTATATACTCTCGATTCACTACGATTCACTAATATGACTATTTATATTTTTATAACAATATACACAAGATGAATGTTAGATTAAAAAAAAAGTCTTTGCTATTTTTCTAAGATCAAAGAATTTGAACAAATGCATTTTTACTTAAAAAACCTAATCAGGTGAAAAATATTGGAGTAGATTCATTCAATAACAAACTTAAAAAATTTATTTTACGAAGAGATGATTTCTTAAACACTAGGATACAAGCTTAAAGCAGATTGTGAATGAAAAAAAAAATTATTGACGTTTTTTTTTCGTGTTAAAATATGTGAGTAATTAAAATAGACATATTTGAATATCAAATAGGATGATCCAAAACTTAGAATTTTTTCTGTTCCGATGAAATAATTTCTTAAACACTTAGATAGAAGCGCAAATCGTAAATGGGCAAAAAAGTCATTAAGGCTTTCATTCTTTTTTCGTGTTAGAATATCCGAGTAACTAAGATGGAATATCTCTGATAACATCAAATGAGTTGAGGATCAAGTCAATCGCATGATCAAGCAAATCATAAATATAAATTTTCCTGCTTAGTCAAGTGAGACCCAAAATTACCAGTTTAAGGTCTTGCCCATGCATCGTTCATATTTGATAACGAACCAACAAGATTGTGGCGAATTTGTAAGGATCAATAAGACAATATAACAACTTAGAAAATATGGTCTTTGTGATCCAAAACGCATTAAAAGGTGATGTGCTCAAGATTCTTGAAGGTTGTATGCCTACTCGCAATGCAAATCTTGATACACTTATTATTGTATTTAACAACCTTGAAACTATTTAAGGAAAAAACTATCCGCCAGAAACTAGATGGAACGTTCGAATTCTCCTGACAAAAAATCTCCATCTTTGCAGTAAAAGGTGGTCCCTTTGTCTTATTTCGTGCTCGAAAAGTAAAATTATCAACTTCTTATCTAAATATATTAGTCATGTGATTTTATATATGAGAACACGTTCCTTGTAATATTCTTTAAATTGATTTTGTAAATCATTCAATTTAATATTTAATATTAAAGAATCTGACTGACAAAAAAATTATACAATAATATATATTTATTAAATTATTTATTATTATGTAAGGGATTGTTGAATTTTGACACTCAAATGTTTAATATTGTGGGATTTCGTTGTGATCTTGAAATTTATTTCTCGGTAAAAACTTTCATAAGTGAATTGATATTTATGTATACCTTTTATAATGAAGTACGAAATAGTTAATTATGCAAAGAATTGAAATAAAATATGTAACAAAATAATAATTGATAAATAGTTTAATACCTTGGTTCCATAAAGAATCAGTTACATTATTGAAGTGGGGCCTACAATCTGTTGTGATATGTTCCGATACGCGCTTGAGGAGGGGCGATTTCCTAAGGACGTACTGGGTACTCTAATCCATCTTATCCGTAAAACAGATGATCCTGAGTATATTACAAAATTTAGGCCGATTAGTTTAATTAATGTGTGTTATAAGATTTGTACTAAGTATTGGTAAATCATATGCGACCTCTACTCGCAGATTATATTGGTCCTTACCAGAGCATCTTTTTACCAAACAGATCTATCATAGAAAATGTGGTTTTGGTTAGTGAACTGGATCATGTTCTTAGGCATTATTCGGGGAATAAGAGTTTCACGGCAGTCAAGGTGGATCTTGCCAAAGCTTATGATAAATTATGGTGGGATTTTATTCGAGATTCGTTGGAGTCGCTAGGGGTTCCTGAGATGTGGGTGTCTCTTTTCATAGAGGGCATGGTTGATAAGGAGCTGAGTATCCTCTGGAAAGGTTCTACTTTACTTTCGTTCAAACCTAAGAGAGGAATTAGGCAGGACGACCCAATATCACCGTACATGTTTCTTTTCAGCATGGAAAGACTTATTTGCTAATTTAAAAACGCGTGGAGAACAGAGAATGGAAACCCATCCGTCTTATCACAAGGGGGGACCATATATCACATATTTTCTTTACTGATGATCTTATCTTATTTTCGGAAGTGTCCCCTCACAATTTTGATGTTTTGCAAGACACTTTGAATATATATTATAAGGATGCGGGCCAAACAATTAGCAAAGATAAATCTATGATGTATTTTTCGAGAAACATGGATGAAGAGATGTCGATTAACATCACATCCAGGAGCGCGTATAGACGTAGCGAAGGTTTAGGGAAATATCTTGGTGTACCTATACTTTTGGGTAGAAGGCCGATTGGATTTTATGGCAAAATTATCAATGGGATACGTGGAAAACTTGCAAAATGGAAGGGGAATGTGTTGTCTCTTGCTGGGTGTATAACATTGGCACAATTTGTCCTTAGTACCGCACCAATGTACATCATATAAGTGAAAAAATTACCGAGATACGTTTGTCTAGAGATTGTCATATTGATTAAATTAAGAGAGAGTTAATCTGTTGTATTACTTAACAACAAAATCATATTAATTGGATAGCTTGGAATGACATTTGTAAATTGAAGAGAGTTGGGGGACTTGGCGTCCGTTTAGCTGAGGATATGAACATAGAGTTATTGGGTAAGTTAAGCTGGAAGGCGATTCATGACGACACGACCCTTTTGTCTATCGTGATGAGAGAAAAATATTTCAAGACAAAGTCATTTCTTGTATTCTTCCAAACATGATGAATCAAGAATTTGTAGAGCCATTGTGGAAAGGTATTGATGTGGTGAGACGGGGATCCTGATTGCTCTTGAATAATGGTAAGTATGTGTGCTTTTGGTTAGATTTGTGGGTAGGGAATCACCCGTTAATTTTTCACGCGATTGGTGCAGTTGAAGGAGTAAAGAGACTTAGGAAATTTTATATTTAATCAGATGGATCATGGGATTGGGATAAATTTCAACATCTTCTTCCAACATCTATTCTTTTAGAATTGAGGAATTAGATTAACGAGGGGAGATGAAGGTTGGGATAAGCTCTCTTAGTTATATGAGGACTATGGACTATATACGGTTCAATCGGCTTTGTGGGATTATGAAGATTGTAGAGAAATAGTGGGTATTATTCGGGATAAAGTTTGGGAGGTGAATTGTCCGCAACTTATTAGAGTATTAATTTGGAGGGCAATTTATGAGCGACTAGAAACATGTGGTAATTTGCGGAGGAGGGGCATGTCGATCTCCGAATTTTGTCCGTGTTGTGGGGAGGTGGAAGAGAGTGCCTTACATTTATTTAGGGATTGTGAGAAGACTAAGCCTATTTGGGGAATGTAAAATTTAAAGCCTCTAAAAATAAAAATAGTGACTACCTAAATTCTTTAAATGAAGTGGATTGGGACTTGATCAATTGTACTGTTAATAGGTACACTAATATATTGCAGGTACATGGGAACTTGAATAATAAGCTTCTGGTCACATTTCCTCAAAATCAGGTGCAACATCAAAGTGATCCTTCACAACGCAACTTACAACATATTTTGGAGGAAAATTTGGCTTGCTACAGTAGCCACGCAAGGAACAATTCCCAGTCAAATATTGCGTCTAGACTATTTAATTTATTTCCAGTGAATGTTGTTGTCGCGTCGGACTCAATAACTTACCGATGGTAGAATAAGAACGTGTCCATCAAAAATCTATACGCATGGATCTTATGGAGTGTCTTTTTTTGGGGCGATGATTGAGAAAATTTGGAAGGAGCGCAACAATGTGGTCTTCAATGGTACCACATTTCCGACAGCTAGAACGATGGTTAGTAAAGTTCAGCTTGTGGCGAATAGTTATACTAGAGTGTGCAGTCAGGTCCCACAAATGATAATATATTATTAGCAAACTATGATAAAAGCAGTAGCTCCCCCTAGGAAGAGCATAATTTTAGCATCACCTTTGTGTTCCGAGTCTTCTTCGGTTGGTAGAAGAGTCGCTCTAAGATACCTCATCTTGTACAAAATCTGTTTACTCAAAGATTTGAGTAAACAAATTTTGTACACAACGAGGAAACTTAGAACGACTCTTTTACCAACCGAAAAAAATCAGAACACAAGGGTGACGCCGAAATTATGCTCATATTAGGAGGAGCTGCTGTTTTTATTATAGTTTGCTTCGTAATGTACCATCATTTGTGAAAGCTAAATTGTCAGTTGTTGAAGAATATTCCAACAATAGAATATTTATCAGCAAATATTCCAAGTGAAGAGTTTGCAATATGCCTATATGAGTTTGAAGAAAACAAATTCCCTTTTACAGCAGCCACCACTTCACAAGAAATGTATCACTCACTAGCTACTTCAAAGTGTGACCTGTCCTTGGTGGAGGAACGAACTCTTCTAATTAAAGGAAATTAATTATATTAATATTTTGAGATGATTTCTTTTATAATGATGTAAGTTGTATTGTGGATATTGACTTGAATCAACATTATTTACCTCTCGCATCATTGATCACAGTATTTTCTAAAAAGATCATCAAATTAAATTTTTTATAACCTAATATATTATTTAAACCCTCACTTAAATAAAGTCTAGATACTTTAATTTTATTTTTCCTCAATCCCTCTACCCTCACTGGTCAAAAATAAGACACGCCACCATTTCTCCTTCTCCACCACCAGCAGCTCCAAAGTGAAGCTCATAACCACCGCGACACCACTCTGCTTCTGTTCTCTGGCGAAGTGCAACAGAGCCTCCGTGCAGCTGTTTGGTTGCTTGCAGCTGCAGTAACCGTATTTATTAGATATCTACTAATTGAAAGTGTGTTGTTTGTTATATTAATATCTTATAATTTTCAGATATGCTGGATTTTAGCTGACAAATATAACAATCTGATGGAAGGTTAAAAGGGTAAGATTGATTTATTCTCTTATGTTAAGGATAGACCAAGATGCTCCACACATTAATTGGAACCACGCCTTGCTAGAGCGTGGATTGTTCTATTCCGAAGGTACAAATACGAAGTTGAAAACTCCGTAAAAGTGAAAACGATGAGTAAAATTGGATGAATTGATAGCTTAAGAGATGATGGATTTCTGTTTATAGGCGCGAATATACAGAATCTTGGGTTGACCATAGCTTGAAATTGAAACACACGGACCAAGGAATGGTTCAGAAAGTTGTTCTCTGGGCCAACGATGACTTTTGCAGTTGTGTCCCTGAGAGTATTTACACATTTAATGAATTACAGATTTGCTTTAGTGATCTCCATATCATCAGATTTTGGGTGATAGATCTAGCTCATATTCTACTAAAACACCTCTTACTCTTATAGTTGTTAATAATCTATCGGAGAGTGTTAAACAAGTTTAAACTCTAAAATCTAGTATGTTTGGAGACAAAGAAACAGATTAGTTGGTCAACTCTAGTCAGATCAAAGTGATACAAGCAGATCGAACTAATGAAGAACATCAACCATGGTCTAGCTTGTTCATGGTACAAATTAAACAAAATCGTCAGCTTAATTATCATGAGCCTACAAACATGAAGGTAAAATGATTATTAAGCCTCCAGCTCATGTTTTTGAAGATAGGGCTGAGCTTTGGGATGATTGTCTAGTTGGACAATTCATTGATTCTCCTCCACCTTTTTATAGGGTGAGTAATTTTGTGAAATTTCAGTGAAAAAACTTTGGTAAAGTTGAAATTAAGTCTTATGAGGGCATGTATGTGTTCAAATTTGATGATGAGAAGAATTGTAACTCTGGGTAAACCACTATTATTGAAATCGTGGAAAGTTGGAATGCAGTTTGAAGCTATAATTTAACTAAAATTCCATTGTGGATTAAACTAAAAAAAACATTCATATGGCCTTATGGACTAAAACTAAGTTGAGTTATGTAGACATGAGAGAAGAATTGCCTGAGAAGGTTTATGTAGATGTTGGAAAACAAGATCTATAGGAGGTTAATGTATTATATGCTTGGAAGTCTTTGAATTGCAAAAATTGTAAGAAATATGGTCATTCTAGTGCTAAGTGTCCTAGTGCAGAAACAGATAAGAAAAAAGAAAAATAAGTATGGATTCAGAAGAAGAGTTTTGAGACAACTGAACAAGATTCTCAATGGAATTTTATCATTTAAAGATCTAAGGATAGATCTTCACACATTGCTACTACTAGTAAGGCTGAGGCTGAGAATGAGAATTCATTTAGCTTACTTGATACTTGTGCTACTAAATTGGATCAGGCTGTTATGAACTTCATTAGAAAAAGTCAATGTAAGGAGAGTGGTGTTACTAGACCTCCTAATACATGTTAATTGGCTCTTGTAATGTGATAGGATTGAATAAATCCCTCATAGTTAGCTTTATGTTTAGTAATAAGATTGACCTTATGTGCTTACTTGAGACTATGGTCAACTATAATAAAGTGGGATAAAATTATTGATCAACACTTTGCTCACCTCAAGTTTATTCACAACTATGATAATGATGATCTAGGGAGAATTCGGCTACTTTGGCATGATACTAAGGTGGAGAGCTGATTTCAAGCTATTTTATGTGAAGTTGAAGATATTAGCAGTAATATTACAGGGATAGATTTTGTTTTGGAAAGATATTACTAAATGGAGTAATATTTATTCTTGTGAGAACTTTGTTTGTGTAGGTGATTATAATGAGATACTACACATAGAAGAAAGACTAAACTGTGATAGTCTTGAAATAGGAGCACAAATATTTTGTTGATTGTTTAGAGGAAGTTGGATGATTTGAACATCAAACAATAGAAGTTAGAAGAAGTAGGTTAGAGTTAAGAGCTAGCAGAACAGACTTTTGATCAATAACCTACTGATTAGATAATTTGGTTTCTTATATTGATAGTTTATCACCTTCAACCTCGGAGCACAAATCATTGTACTCTTTAGATGGAGATTGGTATTACTAGTAGATGATCTAAAGTAGCCTTTAAGTTCTTTAATATATGGGCATCTCATCCTGAATTTCATGCAATTGTAGAAAAGACATGGAGTTTTAGGGTGGATGGATCATATATGTTTCAACTTTGTAACGAAACAAGGAATTTAAGAAAGATAATATTTTCATATTTGTGATAAATTAATCTAGTTCAGAGATATTATTTTATGTGTGTTATGTTCTTAATTGAAAGTTTTTTCTCTATTAATTATTAGTTTTTAATTTTTTCTTGATTTGGAGGTTTATTACTTTTAGGAGTAATGATATATACACCCTAATAACCACTCATGATGTGGCATGAATTGGTTGACAATAAATCGTTAATCATATACAAAAATTAATAGATTAATGATTTATTGTCAATCAATTCACGTCACGTATGGGTGTATACCCGGTGGTATGATTTCTGGTGGTATATAGCATTACTCTACTTTTAGTGCATTTTAGTGTAATTTGTGTATTAAATGTGAAACTCTTAGATATAATAATGATATTAGATGCCAAATTAATGTTAATGAGTTAAGGGAAGATCTAACGGGAAATCAAGTGTTAAAAGGAAAGAAATTAGTTCTAGAAAAGTGCAAAAATTGCCAAAAATTGTCCAGTTATAAAGACGTGTAGTATTCTTGATGTTGCACAAAACCGACAAGGAATGTGAAGGAGCCCATTTATATTTGGAAAAGTCTTTGAATTGAGCGCCTTTCGATATAAAAACCACTAGATATGAGTTGTAAGAATTGCCAAAAGTTGTTTTCGAGTTGTAAGGAGTTAGAATTTTACAAACTCCAAAACTCAAGCTGTTTCATTAAGGTATATTTATTATTTAGAATATATATCAGTATTGTCCAATCACATAAGATTTCTTTGCATTTTTTTTTGTCGTTATGTTCTTTCCTAATATTATAGCCCAATAAGAAGCAATAGATAGGGGACATACCAAATTAAAAGCGTGTATTAATTTCATTCTTTCCAAAATAGCGCCTCAACTTTTCATTTTCTGCAACTTGACCTTGGTATCGACGAAAGGATCTTTCTGCAGTGTTGAGCAGGTAATTAATTTCTGATCTATTTCTTAATTCATTGAGATGTAAAAGCATAGCTCTTCGTTTAAAAATGTAGTCTATTTTATAGCTATCGTATAAGAAATTTGAACACTCATTGTTAATTTTGAAAAAGCTTAAGTGATTTCGAAGTACAGAAGAATACTAATCATTGTTAGTTCAAGCTTCATGATCTCAATATAGAAACAATGACATGATTAGGCTCTTGATATGGAAACAGAAAAACTAATTATTGCAAACAACGTTTTTGGTAAATTGAGAGTTTAACTCATATGTCAATTGTACTTTATTCGCAGAATTTTGAATTAGATTTTGCCAATTCACTAAGTAATTACTATTTTAATTCAGCCGCTCAACAATGAAAAAGGGACGGATAGTAAGTGTCTTATTTCATATCTCAGCCGAAATCTATCAATTGCTAAGCTTGTGTCTTTTTTCTTACTTCATTTAAGAATTACAATAACATTAACTTTTTACTGAATTGCAAAAACACATCGGTTATACATGTTTATCTTGTCATTTATAAAAATCATTCCCCGAACTTAAATTCAGTCTCTACATGCAAAAGTTTTGAGACCAATAATAAAAAAATTGAAAAAAATACTATCAAAATAGAGTAAAATTACTCTATACTATGATTGAAGCATCCGTGCACCTTCCCCGCCTAGTCTTTTTGATGAAATTATTAGGGTCAGAATAAGTGTATAGACAAGGGAAGATCCTTAATTTGCATCAGTGGGGCCTAAACATTAATACTTTTGCAGGATCTAATTGGAATGTTGACACTTAAAATACAAGCATTTTATTAAAAAAGTAGCGCAAATTCGTTATTTGATCAGAAATGTAAATAAAATGTAAATGTTATTTGATCACAAATTTTCTTGTCAATTTGTAAGAACAACTAGAATTTGATAAAAAACGTTTAAGTTATATTATCATATTAGTCGTATCAACTAGATTCTTACTCATTATACATGATTTAAAAGAATTTTAATATTACATAGTTATCATCTTTCTTAATATACACTTCTTACTCGTCAGATGGACATAAGGCAAAACTCTCGGTTAATTCAAGCAAGATTTGTAAGAAGAAGAGATCAACTCTTCCTCGATACGGTGTGACATTTATAGAGAGGTTCCATAGGCAGTTGCTTGACATTTTGCATAAAGAGCCTGAACTGGTTGCTGATTCCAAGAAAGAATTGTACTACCATGAGTATTTAAATGTCCGACCTTGTAATGAGAATGGCCTTGGTTGTGAGTTGTTTGTACCACCACCTAAACCTGAAGAAAGTGAAACAAACAATGTTATAATTAATGAAGAGGATATTGCGTGTACTATGTTGATTTAACCACCTTCTCTTGTTGTAGAGGATCCAAAAGGAAAAGGAAAGGAAAAGGAATAATTTTAAATTGAATAATTTTTTTCTTAGTATTATTATCAATTTTTTTATTTTAATTCTTTAAATGATAATTGAATTCACCTATAACAATTGAATATTAGAACTGATGGGGACATTGCACTACAAAAAGGAAAAAATGTTTATTTTGAAAGGTGATGGATGAATTTGTTAAAGTTGGCAAACACAGGGATAAATGAAGGATGAACTTATCAAATCTGTCAAACATTGAAACCTTTCAAGTTATTTGAAGTATAAATGTATATAATCTATTATGCAACAACTTTTAGTTATAACACAAAAAGTATTTAGTTTTGCCATAAGGCTAATAATGGTGTGTGAGGCGGACCCTCACTGACTTTTTAAAAAAAAATTATCCTATATATTAATAACTTAATATTAAATAAATGTTTTTTAATTTTTTAAGTCCAGTAATTTTTTTAACCCTATTTAAATATTTTTTTTTATTTGAAGCCCCTCCTCAACTATTGTCCTAACGTCAAAAAAAAAAAAAATTTGTCCTGGATCCGCCCCTGTGTGTGACTAGACCAAACTAATTTCCAAAATGGGTCGAACAAGACTTAAATCAAATTCTAAACCATGCCAGTACTACTGGTTGGAACACAACGTGATAATTTTTTTGAATATTTCCAAATTCACTAAAACCGAGTAAGTTTTAAATGTGTTAAAAAAGGTAATGGGACTTATTTAAATAAGTTAGTTTAACGAGGTCAAACTGGTGGACATTTAACTACTACCTTAATACAATTCATTATTGTATATCTAAAAGCCTAACAAAGAACAAAAGGAAATTAACGAAAAAAGAAAGACCTATTTAATACCTAGAAGCATCGATATTAAATCTCAATATTAAGGTTGGAAGACCTAGAGTACTCTCATTTCCATGTTATTGACATAACTTCATAGTCCAATAAAATTAATGTACTTTTTATCATAATTTTCATTAATAACCCAATCAGTTTAATATAAGCTAGGTTAAAAGCACAAAGTAACAAACATGTGAAGATAACAAATTGCTATAGACAAATTATTATGGACACTCCAATATAGGAACACATAATCCATCAATTTTAAAATTAACAAAAAACTAAATGCACAACATCACACCAGTAAATCAGTTCATTTTTCACCCTTTTGTCAATATCAAATGAATATCATTTCATAAAATGTAAAGTAAGGGACAAGAAACAAACTGAAGGAAGAAGGCAACCAGTACTGACATACACTAAAACAGCCCCACAATAACTAACCTAGACAGTACAATTAACATCCATCACAAATATTCTTTTTTTATATGAATTATAACCTAATTACTAATTACTAATAGAAAAAACAAATAAGAAATACAATAATTAAAAGAATAATAAAAATTGAACCTGTCCGGCTTAATTGAAATGGCATGGTCAACGATCACGATCTGATAAAGATCTGTAAGTGACGCAACTAGAGATTGGTGTTATGGAGATAGAGATCGGTGTTATCAACTCAACTATAGATCGATGTTATGGACTAGAGATCTGTAAGTGACGCAACTAGAGATTGGTGTTATGGAAATCGGTGAATTGGTCGCAATTATAGATCGGTGTTATGGAGATCGGTGAATTGGACGAATCGCAATTATAAATCGATGTTATGGACGAATCATGGCAAAAACAAGTGAGGATATAAATAATGAAAGTAAAAGAGTCAAAAAAAGATCAGGTGGAGAAGGATTGGAAGAATTAGATTTACGGTTCAAAAAGGAGAAAGTAAGGCGGATGTATGAAGGGAAAGTATGGCGAGTGAGTAAAATGAGTAAGAAATGATTGGACGCGTTTTAAAGGACGAGTATAAGCAGAGGCAAGCCAGGAATTATTGTTATATAATTTTTTTTCCTTATTCATACATCAGGTTTATGTATTATGTCAAAATTGCAAATAGGTCCTTATATTATGCAAAAATGCACTATGGGTCCCTATATTGTGTAAATATTGCAATATAAGTCTTGATATTAACTTTTTAATTAATTATTCTATAAATTCATTTTTCTTAATACAAAATAAAATATATTTTGTTGTAAAAAGATTAAAAAATATAATAAATAAAATAATTTATAGTCTAATAAAATAAATTTTAAAAGTTAGAGGGGGCCAAATGAATATTTTAAAAAAATATAAGGGTTAATTACTAATTCTATTAAGGTAGTTACAGATTTTTTAAAAAATTCAGGGGGGCCATGGACCCCCTTAGCTTCAACACAGCTCCGTCCCTGAGTATAAGAAGTGATTACCAGAAAAAATAAAATAGAAAGTGATCATCTGAATGGAATGCGTATGTATAACTTGGGTGAGACATTTTCTTAATTTTATTTTATTTTAGAATTAAAAATTGAGTTATGGTGAGAAGAAGAAGAATATTTAAAAGATTATATAGGTTTGATATATTAATGAATGTAATGATTATAGTTGGGTCAGGAATTTAGGTTTAACTACAAATTGAAACGACTTTGAATATAATATATTTTTTTGTGTTTTGAAATGAAAACTTGAAATATGTTTTTTTATATTACATAATTAGAAGTAAAAAATAGAAAAATTATATATTTGATTTGATATAATATTTCTCGATTTACTATGTAATACATATGTATAATTGGGTAAAAAGTTTAGGATTAAGGATTAATAGCACATGATCTGATTTATGTAGATTTTATTTAAACCAGAAATAACAACTTTTAAAGTACAAGTTCAACGATATTGTTTTTCATAAAATATCTTTTCTTGAAATTGATTTTTATTTTTGAGATATTAGATAACTAGAAGAATTTAAAAAAAAAAATTGATAGAGTATACATTTCGATTCACTAATTTGTCTACTTATACTTTTTTATTAATAATTTATGAAATTTGATTATTTTTTCAATCAACAAGATGAATGTTAAATAAATAAAAAAAATATCTTCATTTAGTTCCAAAATAAAAAATGATTTAGACAAAAGTAGTTCCAGTAAAAAAATAAAAAAAAGAAAAAAGAAAAATTGTCTGGTGAAGAATATTAGAGTAGATTCATTCTCCAACTATCTTAAAAGCTTTCTTTGATTAAAAAATAATTTCTTAAACACTTGGATTGCATAGTAAATCAAATCATGAATAGACAAAAAAACATATTTAGACTTTTATTTTTCTTTCGTCTTGTAATATCTAAATAACTAAGATATACCATATTTGATAATATCAAACGGGACGAGTTAAGTAACTTAGAAAGAAAATCTAATGAAATAATTTTGTAAAAAATCGGATGGAAGTGTAAATAGTTGACTTTCATTTTTCTTTCGTATCGAAATATCAGATTAACTAATCTTTGATAACATCAAATAGGATTAAGATCTAGTAAATTGAGTAATCAGGTAAATCATAAATTAGATTTTTCTCGATTAGTAAGACCCGCCAAGTACCGGTTTCGAATAAGGGTCTTGTCCATGTATCGTTTATATTTAATAATTTACGAGCATTAATTGTGGCAAATTTGTAACGATCAACAAGACAATATCAGAGTTTAGAAGACATGGTCTCTTTGATCCAAATTAGCGTTGGAAGGTGATGTGATCAAGATTTTTGAAGGTTGTATGCTTAGTCACAATGCAAATTTTGATGCACTTATTGAATATTTAACAATATTGTAATTATTTAGGGCAAAAACCATCCCCCAAAACTAGATGAAACGTCTAATTCTCTAGACAAAAAAATGTCTTCTTTCCAAATGGAAGGTGGTCCTTTTTTGTCTTATTTCCCGCTCAAAGAATAAAACTGACAACTTCTTAGTTAAATATATTAGCCATTTAGTCGTAGATTTGAAAACATATTCATTGTAAGGGTAAGACTTTCATCCAATATTGGATGGTCCAATATTTACATAGCATTCATCGATTATTATAACAAAACACATGTCATTAGATTAATAAGTTAGATACTTTTGTAAGTTTAAAACATAGGGTATGTGTATGAATACAAAATTGGTGTATATCATTCAATATTGGATGGAAGAATTTTCCTCATTGTAATATTCTTTTAACTTTTCTTCCAATTCAGTTTCTCAAATAGGTATAAATTTTTTTTGTAACATGTATGGTACATCATGCAGTTTGATCTTTAATATTAAAGAATTTAACGTGCAAAAAAATTCAAACAATGATATATTATTAAACTTTCGATTATTATATAAGGTTTACTAAATTTTGGCACTCAGATTGATTTCAAATATTCAATATGTTAGGGATTTTATTGTATTCTACTAATAAAATATCGTTCTTATTTGAGTACTTTATATATTAATTAATCTTTAAAATTTCTATAATTGTATTAATATTAATATGTATATATATATATATATATATATATATATATATATATATATATATATATATAGATATGTGTCGTTAATAATGAAGTGCATAGTAATAATTATATAAAGAATTGAACTCAAAATTTTGACAAAGTATTAATTGATTAACAAGTTTAAACCTCAGTTCCATAAAGAACTAGTTAATCCAAAACAGTTATACAATATCTAAGATACTACAATTATTATAAAATGATTGAATCAACATTATTGGTTTTCGGTGTAAGATCGCGGGCTGGAAGGGGAGATGCCTTTCTCTAGCAAGTAAAATTACGCTGGCCAAGTCACTTTTTAGCGCGATGTCAATTTATATTATGCAAGTTTATTTTTTGTAGGGGTATATTTGTGATGAGATCGATTGGATAGTCAAAGATTTTATTTAGTGTTCTTCGGAAGAGCAGAGGAAGATTTCTTGGGTCTCATGAGATCGAATTTTCACACCTAAAAGTAGAGGGGGGTTGGTCTTTAGAAAGCGGGCGACATGAACCGAGCCTATTGGGGAAACTAGGCTGGAAAATTATCCATGAGGATTCTGCATTATAAGTAAAGGGGTTGCGTCAAAAGTATTTTAAGGAAAATATTCTACAGTATGTTTTAAGAAATTATGATCCTCAAGTTAGCAAGGCTTATGTTGTTAGACGGGGATCCTGATGGTCAATTCATAATGGGAAGTGCATAATGTATCGCTTGATCTTTGAGTTGGAAATGAACCTTTTAGTTGGATTATTTATTCTATTGGTAACGATATGCTGCTAGATATGGTGGCGGATTATGTAAATGAGGAGGGGACGTGGAATATGATCGTTTTCAACATCTTTTGCCTCATCATAAACTCACAGAACTAGCTAATGTGTTTGTTTTGCCGGATAATGGTGATCATGATGAGCTGTCATGGATGAATAAGTCTGATAGGGTTTATTCAGTTAAATTGGCGCTAATTGACGATTTCGTAAATGAGAGTGAGGAAAATATCATGTGGGATAACATATGGAAATTGTGATGTCCTCAAGACATTAGGATCCTATTATGGAGAGGGACTCAAGAAAGACTTGCGACCAGGAAAAATTTGATTAAAAGAGGCATGAGTGTGGACGTGACCTGTTCCTAGTGCAGCATTGGGGTTGAAAGTGTTTTCCATTTATTCAAGGATTGTGTCATGGTGCAAGCTATGTGGGAGAAGATTCCAAAGGTGATTCAATGGGGAAGAATATAGCTCAATCTCGGGTTATCATGAAAGATAGGTGGTGGGTCCTTGTGTGTTATAAAATCAAGTACAGAGATAAAAGGAACCACCAAGTTTTTGGCGCCGCTGCCGGTCCATTCGATTATTTGAAAAACTCTTCGGGACAACAATAATGGGGTAGTAACATCTACCAACCACCTTATCAACACCCGCAAGAGCAAGGATGGAAAAACCAATGGACCAGGAACAATCAACAACAATCGCCTTATCACTATCAACAAGAACAAGCATGGAATCACCATTGGGTTGAGCACAATCAACAACAACCATTATACCACTATCAGCAAGATCAAAGACTGAACATTCAACAACCTCCACAAATTACCCTGGCCGATATGAATGAAACACTTGCTAAATACAGGCGTGAGAGCGAGGAAAACAGTGCCAAATTACAAAAGGCACTAGATAAATATATTTCCAATTGTAGCAAATTTTGTGTAGAGTCAACTCCCCCAAGGGATGAAAGAGACCAACTTTAAGAAATAGTTGAGGAGGAAGTGTTGAAGGAAAATATTAGTGATAGTGACATGACCACCGTGCCGATTATAAATGGAGACTACCAACAACCTCCCCAGATTACTCTTCCCGGTATAATGAATTATTCACCACTTGTTGAACTCACGCGTCTAGAAGAGAAAATCACGGCAAGAGATCAAGAGCAAAAGGCAAGAGATGAGGAAAGCGATGCCACACTTGAAATAATAAAATAGATGCTAGATGAAATAGCTACCCTAAGCAACTCTCCTGCCTTAGCCAAGAACGGTAGCGAGTCTTATGAAAATTCCAGTCCCTTGCGGGATGATATTAACTAAACGGAAGAAGTAGTTGAGGAGGAGGTATTGAAATATGACAATTGTGATAGTGATATGGAGTATGCACATAATCAGGATATAGAATGTGAACAGAAAGAAGAGGTGATTGAGATTAGAGAGATTCCACAACAAGAATATGATGAGGTAATAGTGGAAGATTGGGTTGAAAGCGAAAATGAATTTGAAGTTGTTGAGGAGTCAATTGAAGAATTAAAGGTTCACAATAAAATAGAAGTTGAAACTATGCCACAAAAAGTTTACCAATTACCATCTCCACCAAGAATCTTGATTGAAATTAGAACTGAAGAATCACCTCCTTTACCAACGATGATCAACATGTGATATACAATCAAGGTTCCACACCGCGAGAGTAAACGGGAAGGAGGAGAACCTACCCACCACATTTTAAAGATGAACACAAGATTGAAACGAGGAATAAAAGTGAGCATATACCATGGAGAACGGTCATCTACTAATATGTGGGGGGAAATGAGTTTCGTCGTAAAAATAAGAAGGCGAAACGAAGTACTTACCCACCCCGTTTCAAAGATCGATTAATTAAAATTCTAGGTGGGAAAGTCCTAAAGCTTACATGTCAAGGAAGAGGAGAGTTTAAGCGGAGGGAAACCGCAAAGGCCTCAATACCATCTTCATGGAAGGTAACGCGACGAACTTAAAGACGTATTAAAAAAAGTGCTCCTTGGGAGACAACCCATGTTTTAATTTGATTTAATGTTTTTCAATTCCTAGTGCATATTATAAGTAATTGTCGAGTCTTAGCGTCTATTTTTTAAGAAATGAGAAAGGTAGTGTGTTGAATGGTGCAGCAATTGAGTTTGGGGTGCTAAGGAACTAAAAAGGGAAAAATCCGTACCACTGACCGGTAGGCCGGTCAAACCACTGGTATGCCGGTGGGGAGACATGAACCCTCGGGCTGGTGGACTCGGGTTTGTTGCCGAGAGCATGTCCAAGGAAAACCGAGCGCACCGGTATGCCGCCTAGGGCACCAGTATGCCGGACAGAAGGGAACACGAGTCCTCGGGTTGAATGACTCGTGTATTTTGACGAAGCAAGGTTTTGAGCAAAACAGCGCACCAGTATGCCGCCCAGGTGACCGGTATACTGGTGGTCCCTTGTGTGTTTTTAAAATAATGTAATAAGTAAATAACACCACAACCGCAAGTGTACGGTTGTCCCAAGTAATAATAGTGATAAACAGGATCGTTCGCAGGGACGGTATGGTTGACTTCAATGCTTATCAATTAATGAATGATTGCACTTATGAAATCAGTAAATTATTTGATAATTGTTTGTTGGTTTTTACTAATCCTAAGTATGAAAGACTAATGTAAAAATGCAAACAAATAACTAGACGCAAGTTAATAAAAGCTAAACGCAAATATGAGCAGTCAATACTTGAGAGATGCAAGGATTCCTCCTAACTCTGTTTCATTCCATATGTTGTTTAAGGGACAAATTGGTCATTTAACATAGGTCGGGATTCGGGAATCTTCGTACCCTTGTCAGGGTGGACTACGAACCTATTCTAGGGTGTCACAAATCCCGTCAGGGTGGTTATGATCCTACTTCAAATGATTAAGCTAAAAATACACAATAGGTCATAAGATTTATTACGCTCGTCAGAGTCAAATAATTTCTATACTATATTCTGTAATTAATTCTGTACCTATACCCCCGTCAAGATGATCCACACGCCACTATGTGGAATAGCCTAGATACTACAACATGTTATTAATTAGCTACTTTAAGAACAATAAATAATCACAAATTACATAAACATGTAAAAGACCCAATTTGAAATAAATTACTGAAATCCCAAATCCAATCATATGAAATAAAACAAAGTAGGGATTAACCCATTTTGCGTTCCCAAGTACTAAAAGGATTTAGCTCATAATTAAAGGAAAGGCAAAAACTAAATTAAAAGAAAAATTCATATTGTTCATAGAAAGAAAATACAAAGAAACCTAATTTCGGATTAGGATTGGCTGAGAATCGGAGATATAGACAGTCTCCAGATCCGTAGCTTCTTCCTTCTTCCTTGCCTTGACTTCTATTTGATGCTCTGACTTATGAAAATTGAATTGTGTGAAAAACTGAAGTCAAAAGCTCCTTTTATAAGCTCAAATTCGGAATGGGCTTTTAATTAGGGATTAAGTGAATAATAAAAAGTCCAAGTCCACTAATCAAACCCAAATCCTGTAACTGCGCACCACCTCCACTAAATCATCTCTAACCGATTCGTTATAACTCCGATTGACCTCGAACCACTTGCTAAATTTCCATAATTCGATAAGGAAAATAATCTCTTCAGAGGTCAGCGGCTAAATCAACTCGTAAGTGTCTCGAAATCAGAAATGTTTGACATTTTTCCAGATTTGCAGCTCCAAAATATCAACTCTTTTCGGGATTTAACTTCAAGCTTTGACTCTATATCACGATCTTTGACTTTATTCTCGTGTTCCTCTCCTAGCTAATATTCAAAACCTACAAACTTTTCACTAAAATACACAAGATTACGCCCAAAAGTCTATTAAATTAATCAAATAAACACCACAAATGATGTCTCCCAATGGTATAAAATAAGAACGTTTAGAATCTGTTTGGATTGATGGTATTGAGAAGAAAAGAAAAGAAATGAAGTGATTTTTAATATTTTCTATTGTTTGTATTAGAGAATTTTTGAAAGGAAAGTAATTTGAGTGATTATAAAAATCACCTATAAGTCACATTTTATAATCACTCCAAATCGGAGTCAAATGGAAAGAAATGATTTTTTTTAAAAACTAACAGATACAAAATAACTTTGGTATATTACAAACAATGATAAAAATAGAAATATATAATTACATTTATTTTTCTTTCCTTATTTTTTTATAATCTAAACAAAAAATATCCAAAAATCTTTTATCAATTTTTCTTATCTAAATTCTCTAATCCAAACAAGATTTTTCTTTTCCTTTCTTTTCTTTTATAATTTTTCTCTTCTTTTCTTTTACTATTTTTTTCCTCCCTGAATACAAACATACTATTTCTTTTAGGGAGACATCATATACCGGCACCCAAAAACACGAGGACTCGGGTATTTGATTAGGGTTTATTGCCGAGAGAACAAAATGAAAAGCTCCAGCACCGGTATGCCGGTCCGCTGACGGTTTGTGAAGAGTGGTTGCCATATCACCTTCTTACCTTATCAAGAAGTAACCCTAGCCTCTTCAAAATGAGTTTTTCAGACCCTATCCCTTTATATATCTGCACCACACCACTACAACACCCAAGAACATTAATTCCTTCCTCCTATTCCATTCCAAACACACATCCAACACCATAATCCTTCAAGAACACAAAGAGATCTTCTCCTTCAACCTTAAGTCTCTTCATCAAAGCTTCAATCCTATTCATTAAACCTTCCCCAATCCACTACATAAACATTACCCATCTCATATAATACCTTAATACTTCATTCTAAATCCTCAAAACATCAAATTTCAAAACTCTTCGCTAGTTTTTGATTGTTTGAAGTTTTGAGTTTGGGGTTCATTGAGATGACGAAGATTGGGAAGACAAGAATACCATGAAGAGGAAGAAGAAGTTGGAGAACCTCTTATTACTTTTGGTGTTGAAAGATGTAGTTGAAAGAATGAATTTTTTGGAAGATAAACATGAAGAGGTGTTGACAACCATAGGAAAAGTCACAAAAGAGTTGGAGCCTATGCAAGACATATTACGTGGAGTGATCAATGTTGAACATGCCACCTACGCAACAAGAGGAGCTCAACCTACACGTAACCATGGAAACCAGCTTCGTGCTGATTCAGATACGCTTTCCTATCATTTTCTCAGTCTTATTAATTATTTGCTTTATTGAGTCTTTTTCGAGTCGTGGGGACACGACTCGTTTTTTAGTTTGGGGTGGAGTTCGTTGCCTCATCCCAATTTTATGGTTTTTACTGTTTTTTCAAAAAAATCAAATAAAAATTAGTTTGAGGAATGTTTTGACTATAGAGTATTTTAAATGCCCCCATCAAGCATGTTTTTTATGAATTTATGATAGAAAATAGTTGACTTTAGGAGTTAGTATAAAACGCACTTTGATTGCATGCAAATATGAGGTAATTGATAAGAAAAATTAATGAACAATGCAAAAGAAGTAAACTTGTACTTAAGGAAAATGATTGGTTTGTAGAACGTGAGATCTAAATGAGTAGAGAACCCACTTAGGTATGAACTAGAGGCAAGCTGTGTAAATAGGAAATTGATAGAGGCAGTTCTTTGTAGCCCTTTGAAACCTTTTTTGCCTTCTAGCCCCATTTTTAGCCTTTAAGCCTTTCTTTTGTCTCTACATTATAAACCAATATCCCTTTAGTTATTAGGCATTTCCATATGACCCGCACTTGAATCAAGATCCTTAGACTTCATGTCTTGAGCTTGAGTTTGGGGTGGTGGGTTCACTATTATGGGAATTTACATTGGGTTGGGATTTTTGGAGCTTATCAATTGTGCTCTGTTCTATTTTTATGATAATTCACTGTAATTATATTGTAATCCTTTGCCGGGATAAGAGTAAATGAAAAGGATATGAAAAGTTATGAAAAGAAAAAAATCGAATGAAAAAACAATAGAATGATATCTCAACATCAAAAAGAAAGTCATAGTTATACAAAAAAATTCATATTAAAAGAATATATAGATTTGGACCGGCAAGGAGGAATTTTTTTGTGAATCATCTTTAGTGCTTATTGGGTTAATCAAGGGACGCTAAATTAGCGCATCAAATGGGTTGAGTGAGAACATATTCGAGTGTAAACTCAAGCTCTTGGACAGTTTGTTGATGGTAAGTGAGGAGAGAGCCAAAAACTCACTTCAAATTTACCAAATATACATACCATACTGTCCCTAAGCCTACGTTAAAATAGTAAAGACCTCGTGATTCCTAGATACATGGTGAGTCTGTGATTCAGCTAATAGGGAGTATGCTAAGTGGAGCGTTCAAAGCAAGTAAGGATCGATGAACACCCTAAAGCCACCATCTTGAGATAAGTATAAGCGTAACCTTCTAGCATTGTGAAATTAATTTTGGATTGATATTATTTTGTGTTTGATTTTGCATGACATATGTATGTGTATATTAATTCCTAGATCATATTATATGAGATTTGTTTTAAGTTGAATATTTACTAGATTCTACCTTCTGCATTCACCTAAAAGGCCTTTGTGTTTATTTTACTTTGTCGGGACGACAAAGGTTTGAGTTTGGGGTCTTGATGTCTCCCTATTTGTTCTAAATATTAGCCCTTAGGAGACATAACTTTATTTTAATATTTGACTTATTTGATAGACTTTTATGCTTATTTCGTCATATTGCACTTTCTCCCCTTGGAATTAGACTATTTGCATTTTTAGAGCTTTTGTGCGTTAATTTGTTTGTTTTAGTGCAAAGTTAGTAGGTTTATAAATTCATGAAGAACTAATACAAGGAGGAAAAGTAAGAATTAAATTCTTAGATCGAGTGGATGAGCTAAAGAAAAGAAGAGAATTTCCAAGAACTTAATTAAAGAGGTTGCAGATCTGAAAGAATGTTAAAGATTGCTGTTTTGGGCTACTTAGGAGCAGAATTAGCCTTGGGCCATCAAACATGGTTTAATAGCCTATTGAGTTAGGAAGATTCTACAAGTTGAATGACCCCATTTGGAGTTGAGATGCAAAAGTTACAGTCGTTTTACTAGAAACTGCGCACCAGTTACGGAAATTAAAAGAGAAGATGGGCTTGGGCTTTTCATAATTTGACCTAATCTTCTTAACCTAAGCCCTAATACAATTTTGAGCACTATATAAGCTCCTTTAGACCTCATTATTCAGTACCTATCATTAAACTTTCATATTAAATCATCCTTAGAGAGAGAGTCAAGAGGCGGAGGTAAGAGCAGGAGCTGGAGAATCCTTTTCCTCCAACAACAACTCAAGTCAATTCCTCTATCTAGGTTCTTATTTTATTTATGTTAAGGAACATGTATATTATTTATTTCTTTATTGTTTTTACTTTCAACATGAGCTAATCTTTATATTCTTAAGAATCGCTACATGGGTTGAACCCTAATTAATTTGATTAATGTTTTATGTTTTGGGATCTTTTATAATTTAATTTGAATTGGGCAATTAGTATTGATTATTATCGTAGGATTATTCACTATTCTTAATCTGATCAATTAGACATAGGATTTAGTAATTAAGCTATTCACTTTGGTGGGTGTATTACCGTCTTTTTAAGCCAAAAACACGGGGTTTGGTAAACTTTTCTTTTTTCAATCTTGGTTTCCTTCGTAAAAAGTAATTTAAGCTAAAAACACGGGGTTTGGTTCACCCGAGGATAGGAATTGCTAAGAAATAGGAATAGGTAGGTCTCTCCCAAAACAAGGGTTTTTATTCTTTATTCAATGCGAAGGTCCCAACCATTGCTTAAGCGCACAGATTGTGATGAGTCGATGTCGGTCGATGGTGTGAAAACACTTCCTGATGTCGAATTCCAAAAACCAGCGCTAAATCTATCTGTGCTCCCCTTTATATATTATATATATAGTTAGGCTCAAATAAAAAGCCCCTGACTCTCTTCACTCTCATATAAGATGAGACTTCACTCCAATTAATTCACACAGAAGGGAAGGAGATCCACCACGCCAGCGCGCATCGCTAGCTCAATGAAAGGCAACCTTCCTGATTCCTTAATTGCGTATATAATCTAGTTGTGTCCTATTTGGAGATCCATGATACGAAAACCAAAATCAGAATGAGGAAGAAAAAGATATCGTGATGTAAGTCTATTATTCCTTGCATCATAGGTAACCTCGTCCGAGAACTTGTATAGAGAAGGATTTCCCGTGGCGCAGCAGTTTTTCCATACCAACTTAGACCCAAAGTAATGAGAAAATGACTTGTAACTGTGAAGCTATAAGGTATCATACCATGGGGATTACAAAATAACGAAAAAGTAAAAGTGACCGAGATGCAAGGGAAAAAATTTTGTTTCACATTTCCGGAAAGACCACCTATTTAGTTTGGGCCGGGCCTATCAAGCCTAGGGAATCTCACTTGTTGCTCTGGGAAATGCGATTAAGAAGGAACGAAGCGCAATTGCGACCTCGGGAAAGCGCCGTGGCTTGTCTAAGAAGATAACGAGTGAAGGAGGGAACCATAGGTATGGAACCCGAACAGAACGGGTGGTTGCCGTACGTGAGGATTGCAGTCTTTCTGTGGGCTGGCCTGCCAGCGGTAGTGGGAATTCTCCCGTTCACTGGTCAAAGACTTGGTTGGATGTGGGATCTACTCCACGAGGAGCGGGTTGACAGTGGCTTATGTAAGTGTTGCCCCTGGGCTCCAGTGAGAGCCTAAATTTAATTGTTTTTAATCACCCTCTTCAAGACAGGTGCCACATTCATGAGTTTCACTCATAGCATCTTCTTTCCACAGTCAAAGTCATCACTACCAGCTTGAGCAACAGATCTAAAGGAGAAGGAAGTCGAGCGCAGCAATCTGATTCATGCCAATGCGCTTAGTGGGCTGCATCTACTAGTATTACCGAAATCATTGTTAAAATACTTTTACGAGAAGGGTTTATCGAAAACGTGAGAAAACATCGTCGTGTGAAATAGTTTTCAATGGTTGATAAAGTTCTCAAGATTCAAGGCTATTCCTTTCACACCGCAGCAACACCTTATTCCACTACGTATTCGTCTGTCTGTTTAAAGGAAAGAAAGAAAAAAGAGATTCGGCTTAGTGAAAATAGAACTAGTAGCAGAAAGAATTCATACTGAATCAGTAGCCAAAGTCCTCGAAACCAGCCGCTCTTACAGGGAGTTGTGAAAGAAGCTTGAGAATGCACTGCTGCAAGCGTAGGAAGAATGCTGAGTGAATGGAAGTGATCGCCTTGACAGGGGGTTTAATTACGGACATAGGTAATAAACGTAAGGTAGAAATTATAGATCTTGACAGACTTAGTTAACCTTATAGCCAATTGAGTAGAGAACTTGACATTCAAAGGTGGATTATAATCGCCCTGACGGTGTTTGTAACACCCTAGAATAGCTCCTAAGTCCACCCTGACAGGGGTTAGGAGAATCTAGAATCCCGACTATTACTAGTTACCATTTTGACCCTTAAGAGAAGCATTGATTAAGTTTATTTCGGTGAAACCCTAGCGAGACTCAAGTATAGCTCATATTTGCGTCTTAGTCTTTTAATATTTATTTTCAGTAATTTGTTTCTTTACGTCTAGTAGTTTAATAACTCGAAACAAAACAAATATCTTTTATATTTTTTTTTTAGTATTAGCAATTACTACTACTTATATTTGAACACTTGGGTTGTACCAGTCCAATCCCTGAGAATGAAACCCGAATTATCGGAGTATTACTTGGACAACCGTACACTTTCGGTATTATGGTTCCTTTTATTTATGTACTTAATTTTATAACACATAAGGACCCACCATGTTTTTGGAGGTTGAAAGAGGCCGAAACTAGAATAGGTCAAGTCTGACCAAATATCCGTGATGAGGTGGATGGGAAGTCGTGGTCAAAGAGGTGTGTAATTGTATCCAGGGAGTAATACAGGGATGGAGGGGCGCAATTCGAGCAACTCGGCGGTTTTGCTGCAGGAAGGAGAAAATGACATGTATTCTAGCACAAGTGCTTTTTTGCAATTCTCGCCAAGTGATGGGGATCCACAGTAGTTGATGGGTTCTTTTGTGGAGCATTACAGGGGAATCAAGTACTTAGGTGCAAATGGAGTGGGTAAGTACTACATGTCTGCAGCGTCCAGGTTTTTCTGGGGTGAGAGGTGATGAGCCGATAAGTCTGAGAGTCAGCATCTAGCTACAAGGTGGCCAGAGGCGGTCCATTGACTTGAGGAACATGGAATCGCAAGTTCTCCCTCAACTGGTAGAGTAGGTTCTGTAACCACAGGAGATGCATAATATTGCGACAGTAAGGCAAGGAGAAATTAGTTGTGGAATCGTAACATGGCGTCAACCGGTAGTTTTGAAGGAGTTGAATGAAATGTATTTTTTCGGGCACTTCTAGGAGTAATCTGAAATGAAATAAATGATGTAATTTTCAAGAGTGGAAACTTCTCCAGTGCGGAAGCAATTGTTAAGAAAGCAAGATGTCTAGCGGTTGATTATCATAAGGCTTGGAATCTCCTGTCGAATAAGGTCAGCAATGTAAAGGATCATGTCGAGTGGATAGGGTGGTGTAAACCCAATCGGGGTTTTAAGTTAAATACGGATGGGAGTTTTCTTAGAATTCAAAATATGGGCGATGCTGGAGGTGTAATGCGAGATAAGGATGGTAATTGAATCAAAGGGTTTTCCATGAGTTTTGTTTGCTCCTCGCCTTTAGTTGCGGAGTTAGTTAGGATACATGAAAGGCTTAAAATGGCGGTTGAGATAGGAATAAGGGAGTTAGAGGTGGAAACGGATTCGAAGGAGGCCTTAAGAGCAATTCAACAAGACGATAAAGCGAGAGGTCCAGCTGCGTTTTAGATTGATGGGATTAGAAGTATGTTGGTGGTGAATGCCTCTGATAAATATATTTATAGAGAATTTAATACTTGTGCGAATTTCTTAGCAAGATCATGTATAAAGAGTATTGGTGCTTATACCAAGTTCTTAGGTCCTTCGGATGATATTTGGCGATTACCTACGAGAGACGTGAATGCTTGAAAAACCCTGAGAAGAATTTTTACTCTTGAAGAGGAGATCTTAGCTAGTCTTTGATTAGTGTTTATTCTCACGGTCTTTTGACCTCCGATGTAAACAAAAAAACATTATTGTCGTTAATAATGCTAGTTATATATAACTTGTTGTCAAAATAAAATAATAATAATTTATAATATGACTTTACTATAATAATTGCATTCTCAATAACGATAACATATGAGTTATACTTATACACTTATGTTTGTTTACAAGTTTGGGTTGTTTGAGTTGTTGATATAGAAAAAAACATCATTTATAATTTGTTTTGAACATTGATAGCTTTTTAAGTTTTTTCGAATCCTTCTTGAACTTGTAGTATAAGTAGTAAATCGATAAAATCAAATGTAAGAAAATTTCAGATCACACTATGATACTCAAATTATAGGTAAATTTGTGCTAAAAAACTCTCAAACAATGGAACTTATAAGACTAGTAAGGTAAACTAAGTGTCTACGATTACAAGAGATATAAGTTACATTTAACATGTAAGATTTGCTAAATATATATTAAAAAAATATAATGCTTCTTTCAATTGTCAATTGTCAAAAATAAAGATGAAATGGTAAGTGTATAAGATTTGGTAAATATGTACAGTAAAAGAGGAAATTACTTTTAGAAGCCCAAAAAATAAAAAAATTATTCACAAAGTCTCAACAAAAAAAACATTCTAAGAAAGACCTAAGTTTGAAGTTAGAATTTTTACCCTGAGACCCCTATTCAGTTCGTCTTTGGTACATACAAACATTATTTACGTTTTTGGTATAGAACCATGTTTGTTTGTTTGGAACATACCAATTTTACGTGTTATTACACGTTCATTTTTTTATTGCACGATGGCTCCCTAATAGTATTTTTCAAGATTTAGAAGGTTTTTGTTTATATCCGATGTTAATGTCTAGGTTTACCCGGTCGAAGATAACGTGTCGAGATCCTCCCATTGGTACGCGCCAAAGAAAGTTTTTCCCTCAAAAACAATACACAAATCTATTCACGATAAATTTTTCACGATAAAATAAAATTGGTACATTCCATACACATCAATTTGGTACATTCCAAATAGATCAAAATTTATATCTAAAACAAACACATTTCTTTTACAATATATATTCAAATTAAAAAGAAAAAATAAAATAATAATTTAAACAAAAATTTTAAAAAAATTGGATAGTTAACTTCAAATCGGATCTGGGTGGGCCTGGAAGTGGATGCTGGTTCAAAACGATTTTGGAACTGGGTGACGATGGATGGACCGGATCTTCATTCGTTGTTGTTGAATGGAGAGGAGATGGGTGGACCAAATCTGGGTGACGGCGGTTTTCTCGTACGTGAGCGACGACGGCTCAAGGAGAACGACAGCCATGAGATGAGCGACGACGCTGAACGTGGGTTTGCTAGCGATGTCGGAGAAGGAACGGCGCTGGAGGTACGAGGCTTGGCAGGTGAGCAGTACGGTCCATGAAGGTGAGTGATGTCTCCGTTTGTGGAAGCACGAGCCTTGAGAGGCACATGAAGTTGAGTGATGGTGAGTTTGTTGTGTCCATGAAGGTGAAGAGGAGGGCCACGGGGCGATGGCTCTGAACGACGTTTTTCTAGGGATGGTGATGCTGGAAGGTGAGCGTCGGTTACCGCTCGAGGAGGCACAAGATTTGGAAGGAGTGGTGGGAAGGAATGTTGGAGGTCTGTTGGTGGGAAGGAGTGGTGAGGGTCTGTTGGTGGATGTTTGGTGGTGGGAATGATGAGACGGTGGCACCAGGGGGAGCACGAGTGGTGGTGATGGTGGTCAGCTTTCGCAAGACAAAGGGATGAGTGCGGCGGCACTAGTAGGTGAGGTAGGTGAGGTAGGAGAGGCGCCGATGGAATGTGAGGAAGGAGCGGCGGCAATGGAGAAAGAGAGAAGGGGTTGTGGGTTTAGAGAGAGAACATAGTAAGTAGGAAGAGTGAGGAGGTGGTTAAAATCATAACTTAATAGAATTTCTTTTTCCTTTTCTTTTCTACTAGTAATAGAAAAGTTGGTGGTTTTTTTTTTACTTTTATTGTATCTAGTTGAGGTTTATTGGTTTAGTTATATGGAAAACCTTGTGAGTAGTATAAAGGATGTTGCCCCATAATGATCCCTTAGATGAAATGGTATGGTTCGTATGTTGCAATATAAAATAGAAGAACGTTGCTGTACTAATCAATGGTAGGACAAAATAATAGCAAAGTGTAATTCTATGCCTACGTCTTGCTGTTGCTTTCTTGTTGGTGAAAATTCTAGGAGATCGAGAAGTAGGCTGGAAGACCTTCAATGAACCCCTCATCAGGTGGTGTGTGTATTTAAGTTGTGGTACAACGATGTAAGTTATTTTACTATTCTTACATATTATATTGTTCTCGTGCTAGATGAATTTGTTTATAAATCAAAGTGGAAGCTAGCAAACAATTAAACTTGACTTCTATAATCACAAGTTTTGAATTTACTACAAGAAGAAAATTATACTAATCAACAAATTAGTCACACTCTGCACATCCTCCAAAAAATTATAAACAAGGAGCGTGTCTAAAAAAGGTGGAGCGTAAATTGTACCAAGATTCCCGTGCTATTTTCTGAGATTTAGTCATATTAATGAGAATACTACTATCCAAACAACTCTTTACTCAGGAAAAAAATCCAGAAATATTCTTACAAACCAGGAAACCTTGTTAAGATGATCGCCTTGAATTGTTTGACAATTCAATTCTACAAATTCCAGACATTTTATACATGCCAAAATAGGAATCTCGGTGAATGAAGAGAAATGTTAGAAATCCATCCATCTGTTAGTAATCAATTTCATCTATATTTGAGTTTTGACGTACAATTAAATCTCCAACTAATGGATCGACTTCTACAATTCTCTGCTTTCTTCAAGATTTAAAACCTCCAAATTTCGCATGCCTGAAATGCCTGGTGTTCATAGAAGTGAACTGTCATACAATTTAAAGCTGACAAGGTTTCCATAATGTAATATTTCCTCGCAAATTCTTCACCTTCTCCCTCTATGATCTAGGATCATTAAAGCTCAAGATAATTACCCTCTCTTTTTACTCTTTTATCATCTTGCTGTTTTTTATCACCTTTAATAACAGATCCTGACCTTTGACTACATCTAACAACTATTATTCCAATTGGTTTACCCCTTCTCATCACTGTATTTCGGATTGGTCTACCCCTTCTCATCACTATATTCATTAGTCTACCATACTTATACCTCACTCCCATTAAAGGATGCTTTTCAACTAACAGTTTCATCTTATACATCTCCCTCAAAACCACATTCTGTGTTCTAATCTTATTCGATACATAAAAGATTCCCGGATGATGCACAATAGCTTTATTAAACCTTGTCCTAAACCCCAAATACTCCCCTAAACAAACACGTTCTGTCTTTCTGTTTTATTTGAGATTAACAAACAAAGCAGCTCGTGTATAATTGCCGCTGACCATTTCTCTGCTTGATCACTAGTTGGTGCTAAATGAAAAGCATCCTCATAAGGCGCAATGTAAGGCAAATTCTGCCATTCTTCAACCCAATTTTTCAACTTTTTCTCCAAATCACATCCTCTTGGTAAATTCATCGAATACCTTATATACCTTCCTTCATTCCCGTCACTTTTAGCCCTTTTTTCCATTACTGAAACAGCTAACTCGTCTCTCCACGACACTAACTCCAATCCAAATACCTGATCACCATCTAAACCCTTGGGCCCCACATCAACAATCCGGAAAAACTAAGGAAATTCAGGCAATAAGGTTAATAAATAATCATTAGGCAACCCCAAATCAAACATAAACTTATCAATCACATAAAATGGAAGTCTCATAGCTCTAGTTAACATCAACAACTTGGCTAACCTTTCAGCTAAATTTCTCCGATAATGCGAAAGTTTAGTTAATAATTCTTCATCATTATGTATCCGAATTGCGGCTGAGGTGAGCTTAACATGAGGGAGGGAAAAGTGATTAGGGGTGAAAGATTCTGAAAAGTAAAGGGTATTCTTGGAAGAATTTTAGGGCTGTTGTGTGTAGATTCAATTGGGGCTTGAGAGGTGAGATTTTGGAGATGAGTATGGTTTGTGAAGGCTGTGAAACGATAAGGGATTTGAGAGAGTCAAATTGTTTCAAGTTTTTCTCTTTTTCTACCATTTTGTCAAGGTGTGGGTCGCGAACCTATTTGACATTTATGAAGGTTCGTATTTGGTGGTGGAGGTGGAGTCGGCCGATATGGCGGTATGTGGTGGTGGAATGGAGTGGATGCATTTGTAGTTTTTTTGTTTTTGGGTCAAGGATGCATTTCTAATATGGGGTTCATTTTGGCAAGGTTTTGGAAAAACATATTCTTTGTTGTGAGATTATTTCAATTTTTATAGTTGAACCCATGTTTTCCTGTTACGAAAATCTCCAGCAGTTGAGCCAAATGGATATTTACTGCAAAACAATTCAAAAAGTACATTATAAGACCAAATTGGGGACATTTATCTTTAGAAGCCTATGCATTATAGTGGTTTATAAATAAATGCTTACTAGTTGAAATCTAACTAGAAGCTAATAAAAAGGCCATAATACCCTTCAACCCTTCCATTCATATTGAAAAACAAAAAACCATCCCCCACCCCATTAAAAACCACAATTCCCCCAAATCCATTTTCAGCTCTCACTCTCTATCCTCTCCCTTATCTCTCTATCCCCTCCATTTTCTCTCTGTAACTACCCAAACTACCGCCACCCACCACCAACATCACCATTGCCACCGACCCCCAACATCCCCCCAGCTCCTTCTTCACCATGGCCACCGACACCCTCCCACAACATCACCACCGACACCCTCCCCCAACATCACCACCGAAACCTTCATCACAATAACCTTCATCCCCTGCTTCATCACCTCCATCACCTTCCCACCTTCTAACCACCATCCCCACCAAATTCCCCCAGCAAACCACCATCACCAAGACCACCAACAACCCGCTGGCCACCATAACCACCCCAACCTTCGTTTCCTGTCACAGAAACACCACCACCACCACCGATCTGCAGTCATGACAGACATCACCACCACCGCCGTGAAGACCTTCGTCGCTGCTTCACCATCACCCCCACACTGCTTCACCACCGCCGTGAAGACCTTCGCCGCTGCTTCACCATCTCCGTCAGCCATCCAGATTGTGACCAGCACCACCGTACAAGCGCCGCCCCTTCCCTCCATCTAGATCCAGATCGTGGCCCCTCTCCTCCGTGTTCATCATCACCCTGCTTCAACAAAAGCGCTGCACCAACGGTGACCCATCCGCCGCCACCATTCGTCAGTCATCCATATTGGCGCCTACCTCTGCTGCACCAACGCTAGAGTTCATGTTCGTGTAATCCCACCATCGATCTTGATTTGGTGTTCTTGTTCGACGAATCCCACCACCACCCACCGCCGCCTTCGCTGATGCAGCACTACCACCGCCGCCTTCGCTGATGCAGCCCCACCATCACCGCCTTCGATGATGCACCACCACCATCGCCTTCTTGGATTACAGATCGAATATATTTTTTTTCCGTTCAGTTCTCGTGTGTAATGGGGCTAGCCCATATCCTGCTATGTATCATGGGCCAGCTCATATTTTTTTGTTCTGATTGTTGGATAGTGGGTCTAGCCCCTTTACGTGTACAATATTGATGGGCCAGCCCATTGTAAAATGTTGGTGGTAATGGGGCTGGCCCAGTATAGGGTGTAATAATTTTTTATATATTGGGTACAGCCAATAGAGGTTGGTTGTGATGGGGCTGGCCCATCGTAGGGTTTTTAATTTTTTTTGTATGCAATATGTATTGCACAGCCCATTGGGGTATTATGTGTGTTTTTGTTCTATAATTGTTCAAATTGAATACATTCTGGATATTATTTAATGCATTTGTTGTTTTGTTCGTTGTGGGTTTAACAAAAAAAGACTAATAAAAAAATAGCACCCTGGAATGTAAAGGGGCCATGGGTACAGCCCGTTCAGTCCTCGTGGGTCTTTACCCTCACGCTGGACTGGATAGGGGTATAATAGTAATAGCTCTTCCATTAGAAACTAACTAAAGACTTTCAAAAGTACTTTTTTTTAGTTAGGTGTTAAAAGATAAAGTTGCCCAAAAAGTGGCCTCAAAAAGTATTTTCCTCACCAAATTGGTCACTCAAACGTCACATCAAATTATGGGACACACAAAACTCACACGGCATCCCCTCCCCATATACGCTATTTTCAGCGCATCACTTCTCATACGGTAAAAGGCCTCCAACGGTCATAAAATGGCCATTGTATGATTTGTATAAATACATAATAAACAACATGAGACTGTAAATCAGATAATATTGAATAATTGTAGAAGTGATGAGATAAGGTTAAAAATAATTCAATTTTTTAGAGTTTCAATGGTAAAAATTAATTTTATACCTTAATTTGGCTTGTCGATAGTTGATAGCGTAGCCAAGTCGGGTTGATGGCGTAGCCAAGCCAGGCTATTGATGGTGGAGAATGGTCGTGGCGGTGGTTTCCTTGTGCAGGAGAGCGGCTTCGTGGGAAGGTGAGTGTGAAGAGATTTCTTTTTGTTTTTTGTTCCGATCCGAGTGGCGAGTGTAGGGGTGGAAATCGGATCCGAAATTTCCTATTTCCAATTTTCGATCCGAATATTCCGATTTTGGAACAGATTGCCAAGGTTCCGAAATTCTGAAATTTTGATTTCCGATCTTCCCAAAAAAATCGGATCGGAATTGGAACTACATATAAATTTCCAAAATTTCTGGGTTTTCCGATCCGATTTTATTTCTGAATTATATTTCCGATCCGATTATATTACTGAATTATAAATTATATTTCAAAATAATATTGCATGAAGTATTTGAAACATGAAAATTAATGGCATGTTTCTTTGATGCTTGGAAATTTTTAGAACTTGAAAATCAACTTGGTTTCTGTATTTAATGTCCAGTTATATTTCCAAAACTTTTTCGAAGTATACTTATGAATCAACTCAAAACTTGGTTAATCAAAAAAAAACTTAAGTTTATTAGCTTCTCCCTTCCTTGTATTATTTATAATATCTGTAAGAAAACCTTTAATAGGGAAACAGATTCATGCCTTTGCCAACAAATTCCATATCACTAAAAATACCTATAAACAGATTAATGTTCTTAACTATTTCAACATCTGTAACCGTTTCAATGATGCTTATGGTCGAAACAAAGGCAATCCAGCAATGCCTAGTGTGATCTTCTTTTCAGAATGTTGAAGCACTGTTTTTGCATTTTCTCTAATACCTTATAAAATATTGTTTTCGCACTTTTTCTGACAACTTATAGAAAATTGTAGGAGAATTTTGAGGCTCGAAGGCAAGACTTATTTGGAACAAAATTGCAGGATCATTTTCTGAGACTTTTTTGAAATCTTTGTTCTTTCATGTAATTAGAAAAGTAACAGTGGTTTAGCATTTTTTTAACTAATGTTAATTTGTTACTTCATGTAAATTTTAAGTTTAATTTTTAACTACGGTTACTTTTCGTGTAAGTTTTATAAGTTTAGTTTTTTACTACTCTTACTGTTCGTGTAAGTTTCAAATCACTATTCCGATTTATAACCCTTAGTTCCGCTATTTCTGAACCAAAAGTTCCGAAATTTCGTGCCAAAATTTCCGAATTTCCGGTAATTTCCGAAATTCCGAAATTCTGAATTCGGAATTGTGTTTCCAAGTTCCGAAAAATTGGATAGGAATTAGAACGGAAAAAATCTATTCCGAAAAAAATTGGAATTTTTCGGAAAGACCCTTTTTCCGATCCGTTCCTTCCGAATTCCACCCCTAGGCGAGTGTGAAGAGATGGGTTTTAAAGTAGGTTTTATCATGTTACATTTTTTTTCGGACATAAAAGATAAGGCCCCGTTTGGTTTGTGAAAATAATGGGTATTTTCTATATTTTCCAATATGCTAATGGAAACATGTTTGGCTAAAAAAATTAAAACGATTTTTCGGAAAATTAAATGAAAACAATGCTATATTAGAGAATGTGAAATCGACGTTTTCCATATTTTCTAAAAAATATTGAAACTGAAAATGAAAATCATTTTCTGAAAATATATTCTGAAACCGAAAACAGAAAATGAAAAAGGTTTCACTGTTTTTCAACGTTTAGTTTATCATAAAGCTAAGTCCAATAGTACCTCAATTGTAGCAAAAAGCTACAGTCCTATTTGGTTCGTTAAAATAATGGATGTTTTCTTATTTCATTTTTAATATTTTTGAAAATGCTAATAAAAACGTGTTTGGCTACAGAAAATGAAAATAGCTTCTAGAAAATATAATGAAAACAGTGCTATATTGGAGAACGTGAAATCGACGTTTTCCATAATTTCTACATTTTTTTGAAAAGAAAACGAAAATCATTTTCTGAAAATATATTCTGAAAACAAAAACTGGAACTGTTTTCACAAACCAAACAGAGCTTGTTTATGATTTGTAACCATATCTAACTAACCCTAATCCCACTTTGCTATATATATTTATTTTTTCTTTTAATCTAAGTATGTTATATATATTATATACATAATTAGTTTTAAAAAATAAATTATTCAATTATTAATATTATGTATGTAAATATTTTTTATTAGTTAAAAAAATTCATAAAAAATATTATAACTATTAAAAAATTATTAGTTAAGGGATTTAAAAAAAATTAATAATCAAATTAATGAAAAAAAATCATATTTTCATAAATTATTAAATAGTATTAATATATTTTAATTTTATTGGATATTGAAAGAAAAACAGAAACACATGTGTTTGATTATTTTCTTGAGAATTATAATTTAAATATTAATATTATATTTTTTTGTTTCGAGTATTTTTTATTAATATAAAAGTAAAATAATAAATAAATAATGTATGAGAATTTAAAAATTGATTAATTTAAGATTTTTTTAAGATAAAATGAAAATAAAGTTTTTTGAAATTGGGAGGTTAAAATTGGGAAGCTATTGGAACAGAGTAGTTTTATAAGGTTAATATTTGATAAAAATAGGTGTTTGACTCCCAATTCTAACGTTCAACGAGTTCAATCCTAGACCTAAATACGCCCCTACCTTTTCCCACTCCTCGCCGCTCTTTCCTTTTTTTCTTTTTTGTGTTTTTCAGCACTGCACCTCCTTTTCACACTGTTGGCCTTCAGTCCATTTTGGGTCCAAATCGCCAGTAGCTTCATGGATCTGCTTCTTCCAGCCTTTTTTCGCTTTACTAAGATGGGCTCTCTAGAACCACTACGTGTTTCCTTTTCTTCAAGCGCTGTTGTTTTCAATTGTTTGGATGGATTAGCCCGTTTGGAGGCCCAAATCGATGGTAGCGCTATTGTCCCTCTTCCGAGAACTCATGATTTAAAGCGCCCTGCTTTTTCAGGTACATGTCCTTGCTTTTTTGGCTTTGATTCATTGTTCTGGAATCTTGGGTTTGAAGATACCGTGGTCGATCTCTCCTTTTTGGCTGTTTTAGGCTTCTTGACTAGTAAACAGGTCTTAGCGTTGTTGTATAGGTGGTTCCACCTTGGTAAGCTACTCGTGAGTTGTTGGAACTTTCGACAGTGGGCTCTACTCTAGTTATTTGTAGTGTGGCTTGTGTTGGTTTTGTTTTTTGGGTGTTTCTTGGTTTATGCTTTTTCCCCCACTAGTCGATGGTGGCTCCTCACATTTGGCCAGCTTTATCTTTATAATTGATTCATACAAGATGAGATTTGGGTGTTTGTCGTTCGCACTAAGTTTTTACTTGAGTGTCCTTTTGTTGTCTTTCATTTACATATCATATGAGATGTTATCCGCGCTTGCCTTCTTTGTATCATCTAGAGACTTACGCCATTCCTCGGCCTTTTCTCTCACCCTTTATTGTGGTGATTTTTTTAAGAGGTTTGGATTAGCTCGCGACTTTGTTCTTGTAGATTTTTCCACCCTCAGCTCAGTGGCCACTGCCACCCGTGCATGGTTCTTTAGTTTCGGTTGGATTGTTGGTTTCGGTTTGTTTTGTCTCATTGGAAAGGATCTTGGTAGCTTTCGGGTGGATTTGTTGGTGGAGGAAGGTGCATCAAGGATGTTATGTAATTTGATTTACTCCTTCTGTATTGTTTTTACTTTTATTTATATGTATGTTTTTAAATGCCCCAGATTTGGTTTCTCTTTCCGGTAGGTATTGGTTTTAATATATATTTCTATTTGAACAAAGAAAAACATTTACTTTATCTTTTCTTTTTTTTTTCTGAAAAATTTTCAACGTTTCCGGTTGAATACACTTTTTTTAAATTTTTTTTTAAATATTTTTAATGTAAAATCGAACAAATATAAAACAAAACCGGATCTAAAACCTAGAAATTTCGATATTTTATATGTAGTTCTAGTTCCGATCAGATTTTTTCAGAAAAATAGAAATAGAAATTTCAAAACATTAAAAATCTGTTCCAAAATTAGAATTTCCGGATCTGAAAATCGTAAATCAGAAATTTCGTATCCGATTTCCACACTTAAGAAGAACAGATTCTTTGATGTGTGAGACTATTTCAATTTTTATATTTGAATCCATGTTTTCTTGTTTGCAACAGTATAGAAATTCTTTAACATGTTTATTAGTGTATTTATAATACATATTTTCTTTTAGATATCACATCCCCGATCAATAATTGAAATCAATTGATGTAAGATAAGAGACTTTTTACTGTGATGAGAAAAATATTACAAGGAGAATTGTATTTTATATGGTGTAAATAATAATACACACTACATGCGTATATATAAGGAAGCCAAGAAACTAGGGTTATTAATCTAATGGGCCAGACCTTACAAATAAGAATTAGGTCATATCTGATGTGCAACACCACTAAATCAGCCATAATTGAAAATTGTCCAATCATGTCTGGATCAGGCCTGAATTTAGCGTCTTGGATTCCTAGAGTGCGGATTCTACTAGGTTGTGCTCTGTATGAGATGGGAAGATCAAGTTTTCCCATACTTGCCATCTGAATAACCTGAAATAAACAAAACTAGAAACAAAAGCGTAATCTAGAACTAACTGAAATAAAAGCACTACTAAATGCACAAGGACTAACGATGTAATCCTGGCATCGGCGCCAAAAACTGGGTGGCTGGTAGGGTGTGATTAAACAATGATAAATAAAAGTACTTACTATCAACCTAACCAACCACGTTATCACTGCAAGTATCACAAATCGTATGCAAGTTTTAATGATAAGTTAGATTTCGTCAGAGAGTACGAAAGTTAGAGAGAACTTATGCAAATATAAAGTGCAATTTAAAGAAACAAGAAGAATAATACGCTGAAAAGGAAAGACATTGAAATATTTGATTGGTTTTTAAGACTCTAACAATTAACTAAATTAAATAAAGACGAGAAATTAAATAGAAGAGAAAGAAGTAGTATGAGACTTTAGCTCGAGATATAGCAAGTAATCTCCACTAGCCTTGTGTTATAACCTATTTATGTAAGAGAAAATTGTGTGATATTCAATAGTAAGGAATCTGTATTCCTCCTAACCCCCTTTCAGGTGGACTTAGGTGGTGACCTAACAATTACCAGGGGACCCTGCGCAATAATCGGTGGTTAATCAGTAACTAGTTACGCAAGCCCTTCTAGATCACTACCGCACACTAGAAGTTTATGTGGTGTTTCAATAATTAGACACCACTTTCAGGTGACAATCTAACTACTATGGTAATCCTATCCGTAGGCCTCCGCAAGAACTATAGACAATAAGTTAAAGCAAAAAAAAAACAGAGATAGCAACACAGATTTCAGTAAAATGTAAAGGACATCCCAAATTAAAATATATATTAATCAAATATAGGGTTCATACCATTATGCTAATCTCAGTCTAAATAGAATGATTTCATACTGTAGAAAGAAATAAAATAAGTTATAAAGTTGTGGGTTAGAAACGCATGATTAGTTTTCCAACTCCTTCTAGTCTTCTCTTCACTTGATGTAGGTTTCATCTTGGTCTTTAGATGATTAAGGACGGACCAATGATAATTTCCCTAAGGTAGAAATATGTGTGTGTGTGTGTATAGACCCTTGTTCGAAATTAGGAGTAATCCCCAAGTTAAGGAGTCCTGGTCTTACCAAAATTTGTATTCGTAACTTGTAGGAGAGGATAAACCTTAGCAGATATTTATTTGGACATATCTTCTTTGTTACTTATCGGAATTTAATGTTCTTTATATGGAAACGAACGCGTTTGAAAGATCTATCTGCTCATAAAAAAGACCCTCTTATTTCTAGACCGATTTTATGCAGCAAGTTAATTAGTGGATGTATGTGCTGTTTTGGCAACTTCTTTTCTTTCCAAATATATCCAAACTTATTCCTTTTTACTTTGACAAAGGATTTCCTTTACTTTTCCACTTCAAATAAGTTTCAATATGTGTAATAGCTTCCATATACCTAAGTGCTACACAAATAACACACAAATTACTCGCAAAATCGCACAAAATATCAAAACACCTAAAACTAGATAAGAAAGTGTAGAGTATGAATAAATGGGGAAAATCCCGAAGTTAAATACTAAATAACCCTAAAATGATGTCTCAAGTATAGATTAATATATCACAAATAGAGAGACATCCTCTCAAAAATAGTCCAACAAACAATTTTTTAAACCAACCTCTTTCTAACCAAAACATTTACCCAACCCAACTCGAAACATAACAAACAACACTTCACAATCTATCAACCCATACCCTCGAGTCTTAGACCTAACCCACTTAGCCCAAATCATCCTCGTTCATCCCCAATTACAAAACCGAGCAACCCTAATCTTTCTTCTCCACCTTCACACCACGTCTCTTCAGAAACCCTAACATTGTTGATTTCATCACCCCAAAAAAACCAGATTGAAAACCATCTCACAACTTATTAAGAAGACTCAAACCCAGACTCTAACCGTCTTCATATTGAACAAACGCTTCTCTGAATAGACTTTATTTGATGTTGATGGTTTCTCGTACCTCCTCTCTGGAGTCGCGATTACATCTTTTGTGGTCTTTTCGCTTTTAATGTTGAAAGAAACTGGTGGCATTAGAGATAACCATAGTGTCCCTAATTCCTTTCTATCTAGGATATTCCAGTCTGAGTCTCTAATCGTTGTGTTTTTTCTTTCTGCCAAGAGATAGAAAAAGATCCTTTTGATACAAATATTTTTCTATTTGCATTTGTCAGAAACCAAGATTTAGACCATTAATTTCTCAATCTTGACCTTCCTTTTATCTGCCAATACTCCCATTTGAACCGAAGCTCTAATACTAGTTGTTGAGGGAGAATAAACGTAGATCGAATAAAAAACAGAGAAATAACGAGAGAAAATAAAGGAGACCCAAGATTTATGTGGTTCAAAAAATTGTCTACGTCTATGGAGGTTCACACCGTTTTACTATAATATAGAAAACCTTGAACAAAATTAACAACCATCTTCTTCGTTCGACAAGATCCGCTCTTATTTTCTCTCACAAGTTTATCCCTCACACTAACTTTATTGGTCTCACACATCTATACATTTAATATACACATTCTACATATATATATAGGAGAGAAAATTTGGAGTCAAATATAACTTGGTGTCTAAGACAACTTGGAGCTTAAGTAAAGCTAAACTAGGTAACATAGTTTCTTCAAGCCAAAATTACTTGGTCCCTACTCGATAAGTCTACATAAATATAACAACTGCCTCAAACCAAAATCATCTGGTTGGTCGCATACAAAATTGCTAAGGTAAAATATAATAAGAATCAGTGCATGATCTGTATAAGCTCGTAAGGATTGGCAAACCATAGCATGCAGAATAAACACCCACAACTTAAAGTTACCATATGCTATGAAGAATCTCTTCAGAATCAATGACTCATGTTCCAAATGTCGCACCAAGTGAAGAAGGACTCTCGAACCCCAAATCAATCAAAATACACATATGCCTCTATTCCTCAAATTCAATCATACGACAAGTAATGCCTAGAGTACCAACCCTTTTATCCTTTACTTTCCATCTGGGTTAAAGTCACCCTTCACCAACCATGGAACGTTTAAATTATAAGACACATGAGTGAGAGTATCCCACACCTCACACTTTTCTGGTTAAGGACGAGCATAAACCATTAAAAAGACTTAAGACTCCCAATCCCAAACAAAAAACCAGCAGTCCAATACTAGCACTAGTTTTGGTGTAATGAAAGATCTCATTTACTTTCAATTTTATGCCCAGCTTGGGTCAACCAATTTAACCATTAAAGTTTTAGATGAGACAATTAATCCATCATTCAAATATTTTACCAAGCTAGCATACACTCCCAAGCAAGTTGCATCAATTTTGTATTTGTGCCCCTTGTTGTGTAACTAATCCCATAGTAATAAAGTAGATGCTTATTTTGGCTGGACCATAAATGTCAAACGATGTCTTCAATTATACTCGACCACTCTACACCATCAACTAGTTATTTTCATGCAAATTTTGTGTCCAGCATTCCCTGCACACACCATTTGGACTATTGTAGTAGACCCAAAAGGGATTTCTCCTTCTCCAACTATAACTTCACCATTACATGTCACATCAAACAATCTATTAGACCTTTCAACAGTAGCAACTCCCTTATTTAGTACTCCGTAGTCGTATTTCTTGATCACCTGATCTAATCCAATATTCATTAGACCAAGAAATAGTCAAAGATATCCGGCAACCTTGAAACTATCTTAGCTAACATCCCTACCCAAAACAGATACCCGTTTTTAGGCAAAAAAATAGTATAACATTTCTTATTTCAACGACGTCATCTCAAGAGCATATGACTTCTAACCATCGAACAAAGGACGCCACCTAGAACATAGTCATTGGGTATAAAAAAGTTACTCGTTTTACCTCAATATAGTATATAGTTTTTCAGAGATAATGTGAGAGTCGTTGGAACTTTATCGGCTATATATAAAGCTTTCTTGCGTCACTTTTCTTACCTCTTGAAGTCTAAATTCAATATGATGCAATCCTACACTTAAAGAAAGAATTCTGAAGCTTGATTGTCACTTTTATAACACCTAATCAAGCTTGGTGCACATATGAGCTATATATATTTCATCAAAGATTTCATTCAATTCAAGTTGGTATGTCATATCTACTCAATAAAGAAAATCAACCTCAAAGCTTCACTTTCACATTCAACTCTTTAAGACGTTCACATCCAGTCTTGTTAGATTAGATCATAAAGGAGCATATTTAGATTGCTTTTAATTGTATACATCAAACCATTTAGGGTATTACTCTTTATCTGCATTAGAGAAGATGGAGTTTCATAGGTTAGAATTTAACCTTGTAAAAATCTATCTAGTTGTGACGTAATCGCTAAAAGTCTCGTCGGGTTGTGACTTAACCGACAAATGTCTCAGGAGTTTTTAGGTTATGGTTTATCCTAGAAAAACCTCATTGTAATATTTTTTTATCTCACCCTTAAGATATATCTAGGAGCTTAGTGGGGAAGCTTGAATCATATGGGGATGACCCTAAGTAGTGGATGTAGGGACACCGAACCACTCTAAATGTCTAACGTTCTCTTTCCTTTATCTTTTACTTATATATAGTATTGTATATACCTAATTTCTTAGCTCTATTAGCTTAAGTTAGATTTCTTTAGCATATCTTTATCCCCGTAGATGCTTTAATCCTTTACCCTAGAAATCTAATTAAGTTATTCTAACTTATTGTTCATATTGGTCTCCCTATTACTTCTCTTGTTGTATAGTTTTTGTTTGTCTTGAATACCTTAACCTTAACCTCATCATCCCTCTACCTTTATCTTATATTGTTTTAGCTTAGTATCCATATATAGTTACTCACCCTTATCACTCCTAGCCCTTAGCTTCCACACTTAATAAACTCTTTAGATACCTTTAGTACCCTTGATTGAGGTTTTGGCCTATATGTTTGTTTAACATTTATTTAGGAGTCTCTATTTTATAAATTAGGAATTAATTTGATAAGAGTTCTATTCACCCATCCCCCACCTCTAGGACCTTACAATGACTTTAATCCAGATGGAAAGATGTGATAAAAAGGGTGTTACTCAAGGTATTACTTATTGTATGGTTGATTTTAAGGAATAGAGGCATGGGTGTAGTTTGTTTGATTTTGGGTTCGAGGTTCCTTGTTCACTTTGTGAGACATTTAAAACACGAGTCATCAAATCATGAAGATATTATACTTTGCATATGGTAGCTTTGAGTTGCACGTGCTTTTTTTGCATGCTAGGGTTTGGCAATTCATACGAGCTTATACTGATCATGCATCGATTCTTATATAGATTTTACCTTAGCAGTTGTGTCAACCACCCATACAATTTTGGTTCGAGGTAACACGATGTTTTCATACCCAAAAGTTTGTTCATGATAAATGGGGGTGTTCATACTCAAAAGTTAGGTATGAATATAGTACTTTACAAGGTCAACTTTTGGAGTGTAATGAAAATACTTTTGGTGATACCTTAAGGAGGGAGTGGTGTCTGCTAGCGAGATCACATATTATTAAGATTGTATTTTAGAGACCATACAACTCTTATTTAACGCGTCTTGAGAAAAAACTTTAACGGAATTATTTTGGTGTGTTAAAGCATATGAACATTCTTTGATTTTACTCATACATATTGGATTAGATCAGGTGATCAAGAAATACGACTATGGAGTACTAAATAAGGGAGTTGCTACTGTTGAAAGGTCTAATAGATTGTTTGATGTGACATGTAATGGTGAAGTTATAGTTAGAAAATTTAAGGAATGAATTTGCGTGTGGATTTGGTGCACAATACTGAACTAGTATTAAACCTTAAGCAAAAGTTTTTCGGAAAGATTAGCAAAAGTTTTAGTTGAATTCAGTAAAGGCCAAGATCGTTGGCCTAACAATTTAAAAAATATAAAAATAAAGGCGCTTTTTAGAGGAGCGTCTCACAATTAACTTTATTAATGAGCGCGGTTACTTTTGCAAATATTTTTCCAAATAAATTTTTATACAATTTTTTTTTAAATGTTATAAATAAAAATACTCCATATCCAATAAACTAGAATCTAAAATAAACGATTCGCTATTCACTCGGATTTTGGGTCTTTATATCCATTTTAAAAATAATAAAAGGATTACTGATTTGAGATATATAAGACTACTCTTATACAAATATTTGACAAAACAAAAGAATATTATGATATGTAATTTTTTAAAATAGGAAACTTTTTTTAGGGTTTTTGGAAACAATTTAGGAAAAAAAGTACAATAAAATATTTTTAGGGTTTTAAGAATTATTTGCAAAAATAAAAAAAAAAATTGTTTAAAATCTCTTATAAGGAAAGTTTCCAGTGAAAATTTAATGTTTAGACAAGTTTCCTAAAAAGGAATGTTTTTCTAAAAAGTAAAGTTTCCTAAAATGAAAACTTTCCTTATTTGGAGACTCATCATTTTAGGAAAGTTTCTAGTTTTATAAACATTACTTTTTAGAAAAATTTCATTAGATTGGATTAATATTATATTTATTTTATTTTATTTCATATCTATGATTTGTAATAATTAATTTAATTTATTCGTTTGTAAATATTTTATTCGATTGATTTGTAATATTTTATTTAATTTATTCGATTGGTTTGTAATATTTTATTTAAATTTTAGATGACTAATGTAATGGCCCAAGGACATGATGGTGATGGAAGCGGCCAGGATCCTAATAAGAATCTGGATCGCACTTTATCCACCTATGCTGGCCATTCTGGTGATTAAAATATTTAAAATATAAGAATTTATCAATTTAAAATTAATTCAACTTATTTTAAACCCTAGGAACATGAAAAAGAAAGTCCTGAGGAACAAATGCTTTAAAGACTGTGTAAAATGTTGATATATGTGTTTGATATATTGTTATATACTTTATCCGCCTGTGCCGGCCATTTGCTTTCCAAAAAATATTGATATATGTGTTTGATATATTGCTATTTACTTTTATTTTACATTTATTAAAACTGTGTAAAATGTTGGCTGTTCCAATTTAGTCAGCCTAAATAGTGGCTTGGCTAAAAATGGCTTATAATAAAAAAGAGGATCTGGTCTGTCCAGGATTAGTTTTCTTATCAAACATGTTTCTGTTTGGTGACTTTTTATAGCCTAACCAAACTGAAAATTTTCAGTTCCATAGCCATGTCATGTGTTGTTTTTTACCTCTTCGACTCTTGCTCCGCCAATCTATGTATTATCATTTAAGATAAACCATATATATTACTATTAAAAAGACAAGCAAAAACCTGACATAATAGGGTATAGCTAAGAGAACACTGTATAATATTCATTTATAACTAAATAGAAGTTATCTAACCCGAGAGTTGATATCGACACAAAGTAAATATTTTAACTCCATAACAGGAGCAATCATTCAGTACGTATTTATAGTATTATTAAAATGGCGGTTCGCATCCCAACCTTCCATAGTATTATTAATAGGTTTAGAATTTTTCTTAAATAGTACTTTATATATATGTATGTATATATATTTTTATGCGGAGCGTTTTGCCTACAAGTTTCTATATATTTTATGATATTGAAAGTTCTTGATAGTAGACTTGAGTTTCATAGTATGATGCATATTCTTTTTATCAAGCTTGTCAGCTTACTGCGTCTACTTCTCTCTTCGTATACAGGAAGGGCACCAATGATGAAGATATACCTAAGCCGTGCTTGGCATAAGGGTTCTCTTCATGCAAATGATATGATTTTGATAAAAATGACTTATAAGGATTGAAGGCTAAGTTATAGAGTAGTGGAGACTTAAATTAGTGGCTTCAAATTGATTAGATCAATGACAAAGTATATAGAAAGCAAGTTCAACAAGAGTATACTGAATAAGGTAAAAGTAAATTAATTCCAAGCTTAAATCGTTTTGGAAGTTACTTTATGAATTCTATGGAAAAGTGAAATCAAATTTGTATGTGGTTGAAATTATATATCAAGCTAATACGAAAATTCATAAAATTATGATAAACCAACTATTAGATGATACGCAAGGGTACATGATGTCTCCTTAATTGTTCGTGTTTTCGATCCTTAGGAGACATCATTTTTTGTGTTTATTTGACTATTTAGATAGACTTTTGGTGCTAATATGCAATAATCCGGAATTTCCATTTTATTTCTAGTAATTTTGATTTATTAAACTTTTACGCATAATATTGGTATTTTTAGTGTAAAGTTTACAGGTTTTAGATGTTAGCTAGAAGAGGAATCCGAGGAGAAAGTCAAAGATCGTGATATAGAGGCAAGACTTGAAGATAAATCCCGAAGATATTATTTTTAGAGCTGAAAATCTGTTTTCCAGGCCATAGATTGCTGATTTCGAGGTGCTTAAGAGATGATTTAGCCACTGACCTTTGAAGAGATTATGTTCCTTATCGAGTTACGGAACTTTAGCAACTGGAATGAGGTCAATCGGGGTCATAACGAAGCGGGAAAAGCCGTTTTAGTGAAGGTGTATCAGCAGTTACGGGATTTGGGCTTAATTAGTAGACTTGGGCTTTTCTAATTTTTACTTAATCCTTAAGTAAAAGCCCTAATCCGATTTTATCATTATAAATAGGTCTTTAGACCTCATTATTCAGTACCTCTCATATTTTCTTCAATTTACAAATCCTTAGAGAGAGAGTGTCCAGAGAAGAAGCAGAAAGAAGGAAAAGAAGAAGCTTGGAGCTGGAGACTCTCCAATTCACAGCCAAACCAATTCCGAAATTAGGTTTCTCTGTATTTTATTTCTGTAAAACAATATGAGTCTTATTTCCTTTAATTTAGCTTTCTTTTCAATTAGTATGAGCTAATTACACTTTAGTGCTTGAGAATGCGGGTAAATCCCAATTCTATTGAATTTCATGTCCTGAATTTGGGTTTCTGTTAAATTAAATTAAATTGGGTCTTTTTACTCTTTTCGATAATTTGTGATTGTTTACTGTTTTTAGAGTCGCGAACTAAGAACAGGTATTAGTATCTAGGCTATTCCACATATGTGGCGTGTGGATCATCCTGACGGAGGGTTTAGGTATAGAACCAATTATTCAATCTAAAATAGAAGCTATTGATTCTGACGAACTTAGCTAATTTTAGGGCCAATAAGGTAAAATTCTTAAACATCTAAAAGTGGATCATATTTACCCTGACGGGACTAGTGACACTCTAGGATAGCCTTATAGTCCACCCTGACGGGGGTATAAGGAATTTAGAATCCCGACCATTGTAATTGACCGATTTAACCCTTAAACAGAATATGTTATTAAATAGAATTAGGAGGATCCCTTGCCATCTCAAGTGCTACCTTCTCATATTTGCGTTTTACATTTATTTACTTGCGTCTTAATATTTATTTGCATTTTTAATTTAATCTTGCATCACTTAGAATTAATACAAACAACCAACCAATTTTTATATCTTTTATCTGCTTTCATAAGTGCAATTATTCATTATCTGATAAGCATTGTAGTTAACCAACCGTCCCTGAGAACGAATCTGTTATCACTATTATTACTTGGGACAACCGTACACTTGCGGTTGTGGTTCGATTACTTTTGCATTTATTTTAGAACACACAAAGGACCACCAAGTTTTTGGCGCCGCTGCCGGGGACGGTAGCGTGTGACCACGGTGTTTATCCGTTAGTGATTAGTTGCATTTTTATTTTCAGTTTTACGTTGTTTTGTTTTAGTCTCTTTTCAGGCTTTTCTTTAGGTATGGAGAATTTTCGTTATCAAGTTCAAACTCCACCACAATCCTGGTGGGATCAACTGCAAGACTCCTTTGATAGAATATATACTTTTCATAATTTGACACGAGGGAGCTTTAGAGATCACGAGGAAAGGCTCAAGAAGTTGGAAGAATCACTCAACACTTCAATGGTTAATATGAAAAATGATGAGGCAATAATCAACGCTACCACATCATTAGTGCAAGACATGCAACAAAAACATCAAATTATGGAGCAAAGATTGATGCAACTCACAGAGACAATTGAGAGGATACAACAAGCACCATCTATGCAACTTGGCCAAGGTACAACAATTGATGATGAGGCCATTGGAATTGATAGCGATGTTTGGTTTGATGTATTTGAAGAGTTTAGTCTTCAAGAAGAGGATGAATTGGAATCGCCACAAGTTGCAACTAGTGAACTAGAGATTCCAATGAGAGAAGAACCAATCACGCTAAGAATAGATGAGGTAACTATTGATAAGCAAGTTGATGATGAGTTTGAATTTTGTAAAGATGATATTTCGGCTATAGAAGAATCTACCAAGCTGGTTTTAGAGGAATCAAACATTGAGATCTTGGTTAGAAAAGAGATAGAAGAAGAAGATACTAGGATGGATTCGCCATCTAGTACTCCATTGATGTCACCAACAACTCCAATAAAGACGAATCATTCAAATGGTGACATAGATAAAGAATTTGTAGAGGTGTGCAAAGAAGACAAAACCAACACCCAAATGCTTGAAAGTGATACAAAAGAACTCACACCGCAACAAATATTCACAGAAGCTATTTCAGAATTAAATGAGAATGCGAGTGTAGAGATTGAGATTGAAGACGTGGCCCTCATAACAAAAGAAAGTTCTGAAACATCCATTGTTTTGGACAAAAAGCTAGAGGAGGTGCAACTTGAGTTACCCATTGTTCTAGAAGTACCTAAAGAGGTTAAAGAGAAGAACCACCACCATGAACCCGTGAGAAAGAGAGCTAAAGATGAGTTTGGGGTTGGAACCAAGGTTGCTTGGAAGGCTTCTAAACAAGAGAATAGGCCACGAGGTTTCAAAAATGCGTGGATGGGACCATTTGTTGTTACTCGATTGGTGACAGCAAAATTAATAGAGATACAACCTTTGAGAGGTCAAAGGCGGCGAATTGTAGACATACATAACCTCACCCACTGCTGGGGAGGTTACATACTCAAGGGATAATGGAGGTAACCCGTCAAACTTTAAATGACATTAAATAAAAGTGCTTCTTGGGAGACAACCCAAGTTTTAAATTGCTTTCATGTCTTTAAATTCTTAGTATAAATTAGAGTAATGGTTATTTATTAATGTTTATTTTTAAGAAATGAGAAAGGTTGGTGTTTTTGATGATTACAGGAGTAAAGGTCATGAGTTTGGGGTAGTTAGGTTATCAGCAACTTTGGAAGATCATAACTTGATGCTCGGAGGTCAGAATTAACTTTTTCTTGAGCCTAAACCGCATAACTTTTCGAGCTCTATCCAATAGTGAAGTCGAAAAGTTCAGATAAGTAGCTGAAAGTTTCTGACCACTGCGTCAGCGACGACGCAGCACGACTGCGTCTTCATTCAGCAACTTCGGAAGATCATAACTTGATGCTCGGAGGTCGGAATTGACTTTTTCTTGAGCCTAAACCACTTATTTTTTCGAGATATATTCAATGGTGGAGTCCAAAAGTTCTGATACATATCCCAAAGTTTCTGACCTGTGCGTAAAGAGACGCAATTCATGGTGCGAAATGAAGAAAACCAAAATCTGAGAAAAATTATAACTCCAATGGAAAATCTGAGTAGTCCAATGGATCGGGAGCGCAATTTCCAATGAAAATGAGTATAAGGTTCATAAAAATCCGAGGTGTAAGCAAGGAAAAATCGAATAAACAAGATGGAAATTTTCTGTGAATACGCAACCCTTTGCGTCCAGCAAAGTGGGCAAATCCACGACCATTTCCCAACTCTCTGATCACTGCGTCAGCGATGACGCAAAAGTGTTGCGTTTCGGTATTAAAAATTAAAAAAAAAAAAAAAAATCCGGACACAATCAGATAAAAGTTCGGCAAGCGATATCTTTGCGCTCGGGTGTCCGAATCAGGTGATCTTTGAGTCTAAACTGCATAACTTTTCGAGACCTAGCTGTTGGGGAGGTCGTCGCTCGCGAGCGGCTAGCCGGTCATCTGACCGGCATGCCGGTCGTGGTCTCGGCGAAAACAAACCTAAAGCTTAAAAAAACCTTATTTTTCCCTCTCCTTTGGCCTCCAACACATGAAACACCATTGATAACGAACCAAAGCTCCAAAAACACTTAAATTCCACCATCAAAACAATATTACACCACCAATCCCTCCCTCTAAACATCATCCAAGTTCACAATTAAACCATTAAAACTTCCAAAATACCAAAGCTGCACACTTTAATCCGAAGTTTTCTTTCACCAAAGCTAAAGTTTATCTATTAAACCTTTCCCAAACCTTGAAATATCCATGACCCAGCTCTAAACAATCCATAATTCAAACCCAAACCTTCAAGAACACTAAAATCACAATTTTATCCAAACCTTTTGAGGGTCTTGAAGCTTTGAGTTTGGGGTCATCGGAGATGACCATGAAGGTTAGGAAATGATGAAGACTTGGAAAATATGACAAAAGAGTTCGAGGTAATGAAGAACACTTTAATCAAGATGAACGCAACAAATACATGATCTTTTAAGCTTGATAAAGAAGTATTCAAAATTTCAACATGAGACTACACGTAATCGGCATAGTGCCGATCCAGATATGTTTTCCAATCCTTTTCTCATTTAGTGTATATTATTTTAATTGCTTTATTGAGTCTTTTCGAGTCGTGGGGACACGACTCATTTTTGAGTTTGGGGTGGGGTTCGTTGCCTCATCCCAGTTTTTATGTGTTTATTTGTTTTTAATTGCTTTCAATAAATTAATTAGGAGTTGCGTTTGACTGTAGAAGATTTTAAATGTCCCTTTTAAGCATACTTTTGATGAATCTATGATAGTAAATAGTGGACCTTAGGGAATAACATAAAACGCACTTACAATTGCATGCGAACATAGATAATGAATAGGAAAAATTAATGAACAATGCAAAAGAAGTAAGCTTGTACTTAAGGAAAATGTTTGGTTTGTAGAACGTGAGATCTAAATTAGTAGAGAACCCACTTAGATATGAACTAGAGACGAACCATGTAGTTAGGAAAATGATAGGGGCAGTTCTTTGTTAGCCATTTGAACCCTTTTAGCTTGTTATCCCTTATATTAATTTTATCCGTCTTAGCCCAATTTTGAGCCTTAAACCTTTCTTTTGTAGCCACGATATAAGCCCATTATCCTTTAGATTATTAGGCATGACCAAATGACCCGCACTTGAATCACGATCCTGAGACCTGTCTCGAGCTTGAGTTTGGGGTGGAGGGTCCACATTTGGGAAAATTCATTGGGTGGGATTTATGTGTTTATATTGAGGCACAAAATAAAGATGATATTATTATTTGTAACCCTTTGCCGGGATTTGAAAAAAAAAGAAAAAAAAAGAAAAGAAAAAAATTATAAGAGACATGACCTTTCACATCAAAATGATGGTCATGGGTATCTTGTACAAAAAAAAAGAAGAAAAGAAATGAAAAAAAAAGAAAATAAAAAGAAAGAAAGAATAAAATAAACCGGCAAAGTGGAATATTCTGAAAAATCATCTTAGTTTATATTGGGTTGACATTGGGGACGCAACATTAGCGCGTCAAATGGGTTGAGTGAGAACATTATATGAGTGTAAACTCAAGCTCGTGGACAGTTGTTGATGGTAAGTGAGGAGAGAGCCAAAAGCTCACTTCAAATTTACCAAATATACATACCACACCGTCCCTAAGCCTACGCTAAAACCGTAAAGTCCTCGTGATTCCTAGGTGCATGGTAAGTTAATAGGTTGTATACTAAGTGGAGCGTTCAAAGTGAGTAAGGATCGAGGAACAAACTATAGCCATCATAATGAGATAAGTACAAGTGTAACCTTCTAGCATTGCAAAGTTAATTTTTATGATTGAAGTTATTTATGTTTGATGTTGCATGATTAGTGTATGTGTATGTTAGTTCTTAATGTTAGCTATATGAGATTTATTTTAAGAATTGCTTTAGGGTTTATTTGCTAGCTTCTATTTTCTCTTGCATCTACTTCACTCCCCTTGTTTTTAGTTTTGCTTTGTCGGGACGACAAAGGTTTGAGTTGGGGGTCTTGATGTCTCCTTAATTGTTCGTGTTTTCGATCCTTAGGAGACATCATTTTTTGTGTTTATTTGACTATTTAGATAGACTTTTGGTGCTAATATGCAATAATCCGGAATTTCCATTTTATTTCTAGTAATTTTGATTTATTAAACTTTTACGCATAATATTGGTATTTTTAGTGTAAAGTTTACAGGTTTTAGATGTTAGCCAGAAGAGGAATCCGAGGAGAAAGTCAAAGATCGTGATATAGAGGCAAGACTTGAAGATAAATCCCGAAGATATTATTTTTAGAGCTGAAAATCTGTTTTCCAGGCCATAGATTGCTGATTTCGAGGTGCTTAAGAGATGATTTAGCCACTGACCTTTGAAGAGATTATGTTCCTTATCGAGTTACGGAACTTTAGCAACTGGAATGAGGTCAATCGGGGTCATAACGAAGCGGGAAAAGCCGTTTTAGTGAAGGTGTATCAGCAGTTACGGGATTTGGGCTTAATTAGTGGACTTGGGCTTTTCTAATTTTTACTTAATCCTTAAGTAAAAGCCCTAATCCGATTTTATCATTATAAATAGGTCTTTAGACCTCATTATTCAGTACCTCTCATATTTTCTTCAATTTACAAATCCTTAGAGAGAGAGAGTCCAGAGAAGAAGCAGAAAGAAGGAAAAGAAGAAGCTTGGAGCTGGAGACTCTCCAATTCATAGCCAAACCAATTCCGAAATTAGGTTTCTCTGTATTTTATTTCTGTAAAACAATATGAGTCTTATTTTCTTTAATTTAGCTTTCTTTTCAATTAGTATGAGCTAATTACACTTTAGTGCTTGAGAATGCTTTATGGGTAAATCCCAATTCTATTGAATTTCATGTCCTGAATTTGGGTTTCTGTTAAATTAAATTAAATTGGGTCTTTTTACTCTTTTCGATAATTTGTGATTGTTTACTGTTTTTAGAGTCGCGAACTAAGAACAGGTATTAGTATCTAGGCTATTCCACATATGTGGCGTGTGGATCATCCTGACGGAGGGTTTAGGTATAGAACCAATTATTCAATCTAAAATAGAAGCTATTGATTCTGACGAACTTAGCTAATTTTAGGGCCAATAAGGTAAAATTCTTAAACATCTAAAAGTGGATCATATTTACCCTGACGGGACTAGTGACACTCTAGGATAGCCTTATAGTCCACCCTGACGGGGGTATAAGGAATTTAGAATCCCGACCATTGTAATTGACCGATTTAACCCTTAAACAGAATATGTTATGAAATAGAATTAGGAGGATCCCTTGCCATCTCAAGTGCTACCTTCTCATATTTGCGTTTTACATTTATTTACTTGCGTCTTAATATTTATTTGCATTTTTAATTTAATCTTGCATCACTTAGAATTAATACAAACAACCAACCAATTTTTATATCTTTTATCTGCTTTCATAAGTGCAATTATTCATTATCTGATAAGCATTGTAGTTAACCAACCGTCCCTGAGAACGAATCTGTTATCACTATTATTACTTGGGACAACCGTACACTTGCGGTTGTGGTTCGATTACTTTTGCATTTATTTTAGAACACACAAAGGACCACCAGTACATTACTAAATTATCAACATATTTGGAATATGTTGGTGACCAAGGTGATTTTATATAGATAAACATGCGACTAAATTACAATGACATTGATAATATACGGTAAAGTGATGTTACTTGAGATGATACGTGCACATTTGTTATACAGTGTAAAGGTAGACATGAAAGGTTTAAGATGAGTAAAGACACTCATAAAAGAGGTGGTCCTCGACAAGAATGAGTGACATATGAAACCCCTTAGCTCACACTGCCTAGTAGTTCTACTTAAATTTGTAAAATCTAACTTGGCAAGGAGTGGGTTTTGATTGGCTGGACTTCTTTTTTTATTGAATTTGAGACTGAAGCCGAGGAAGAGCAGATACATGTAGTCCGAGAGCTACAACACAAATTTACCATTTTTTTGGAATAGTCTAGTATATTGATTATGATTTACTTTTATCACAACTAAGCAATCACCTGAACAAACTAATCAATATGATCAAATTACCCCTTCCTAGATTACCCATCCGTGTTGGGTTCAACATGTGCAATGTTAAAAAAATTCTAATTAAACATAGACGTTATGATAAGATTACTCATGTGTCGTGCTAGTAGTTGGCCAAGCTAAATCTCAATAGCAAAATAATGCACAAAATAACATTAAAGACATAAATTTTAACTAACATAAACAAAATAACAAGAAATATACAATGTGATTCTCGTATTCAGCTTAGAGGCCTAGATTCTATAGTCTGATGTCTTCTTGACGATCAACTCCACTTCCTAGATCTTCTTCTTTCTTATTTCATCCACTTCAGTTTGAGGACTGGTCGTCCTCAGAAGATGAAGCCCAACCAACCACTACTCTAAACGAGCCTACCCAACATTGTTGTGAGTACTGTTGGGCCCACACCAATTACGAAGTAGAGAAACCTGGGTGGCCAGTCTTATATAATTGAGGATCTATATCTTCTCTACTCTAAATCACAAATGTTGTGAATCTCTGATGGGATTTGGTACGGTGGGTTGCTCGGAGGGGAGGTGTTGATGGTGGCTCGGATGCCGTTGATTGCTTGTTTATCCATTTATGAAATACGATATCTATTTATCCAAAACTCGAAACACTCCACGGTGTCTTTTTTCCAAAATACTACAAAATTATGCAAATAATAGGATGTGAATTTAATCCAATAACTCTTGGTTTCTGATTCCCAGAATCTAAAACCAGATAAAAGTCGTTTAGTGATGTTCCTATATGAATTGTCATTTATTACCAGCTCTGTAGGTAGAATAATCTGATGTACTACACCTATGGAATTACATAATTCCTTACACTATCCATATTTCATAGGTCTAAAGGTAAGCCGTAGATTTGAATCCATAGAGTAGTGTGTCTAACCTTGTGATCAGTACCAGAAATTGAAGGATCATTAATAACTAGATGTTCGCCAATTAATTTATATGGTCTTTGACCCCAAACCTTTTTTTTATCTTCTTTGTTGTTGAAGATTAGCTTAAACTTGTTGAGTCTGATTTTGTATACTTTTAACTCACCTTGTAATTTCCAGTTCTAATTAAAACGAGTACTCACAAAGCTAATATTGAGTACACTTCTGTTCATAAGCTTAGTAATAAGATGATGAACTTTTTGAACTTTGTAAACGGTGTTTTCATTTGAGCTAAGTAACAAGCTTCCTTGCTTTTTATTAGGGTGTTTTGTGGGGAAAAACTCCATACTTGAAGGATCAAAACAAAGCAAGAAATTGATGAAAAGGGAACTCGAAAAATTTGATTAGTTGAAGATGAAGCCTAAAGTGAAGTAGACGGTGAATAAAAAGGTTTGGAAAGTTTACAAAAGATGATAATCGTGAAGTTTTTGTTTAGGGATAAAAGAGACAACTGGAGAGAGAAGAGAGCACCCATTTCAATCCAGATAGTTTATATAGTTCAGAGTTGAAATTGATCAGAAGCCTTTAAACTCAAAAATTCTAATTTAAACTAAAAATTCAAATTTAAACTCAAAAATCCTTGTTTGAACACTTTTTGTGTTTCAATTATTACTTGATATGTTTTAAGTTTAACTAAGTATAAGAGTAGTATTATACAATTATCATTGAAAATTAAACAAAGCAAATGTTAGTCAAACATGCATATTTTATGTAATAGAAGAAAAAAGAAAAACAAGTCTAGAAAAAAAACATATAGTCGTTCATAACCCATAGATGATCCTCCATTTCATCATTTATCTGGAAATAGTTGTTGTAAAACACTGGTTAAAAAAACAGAATGGTCTTTAGTGTGACCTTCCTTCCAAACCATGTAATCCTCTTTAAAATAATTTGCTTCTCTCCATTGTTTTAATAGGTGAATCTCAAAAGGGCCTTGCATTTCCCCCTAAAGATCAAGGTAGTGCCAACTTGAATTAACTAGATCCTCCTCTAATATTTTTTCTGCAATTACCCTTCGTATCTACATTAACAATCTTTTCTGTTCACTATCACTTTGCAGAATCTTCTTTCTTTCCATTAGCTCGAATAAAGCATCTAAACAAGGTCAAGTAAACAATTAATCACTCTTCATATCTACAAAGTCCCTCTTCTTTGTTATGAAATTTTTGAGTTTTTCATATCTACACTTGATAAAGTTGCAGAGCAAAGAAAAGACTAACTTAGTAATAGGGTGAAGATGAAGGACGCTTATGACTAACTTAGCCACCCCTATCCTAGTTAATGCTCCATCACATACCTCGCTTAAAAGCAGAGATTTAAGAACATTAATGCAAGTTATAATTTCATCATCAATTAAATTTGATATGAATAATTGTACACTAAAGTAATCTCTTACCTGAGTTAATGGAGTTTCTTCTTCGTTGAAATAGAATGGTCAACGATCTTTTTCCTATAAAAGAATATTTTATTATAAATGCTAACTAAAATTACAGAAATTTAAATTAATCAGAGAGTTAATAAATAACAAAACTTCACCAATTCAAAATTTTATACAATATAAAACAACTTATTCACATAATTAACAATTAATTTTAATTTCACAATATTTAGTGTTAATACATTTCTTCAATTCCTCTCACATTACAAATCAAAATAACAGAAAAATAAATTAGCTTTGAAATATAATTAAAATTTGCAATTTTTGATTTGAAATTACAAATACCAAGGATTTTAATAGAAACAATAATACCTTTTTTAGTGGCAGCAACCCTAGGCAACACTGTGATTCCTGTTTGTATCTTTCTTTCCTTTTACATTCCTCTCTGTTTTTTCCATGGAAGAATTATTGAGTGTTGCAATATTTGAAAATATTGATTTTTTTACTGATTTAATGATTTTATAAGAATTTAGCAATGGATGAAACTAAGTCAATTTCAAAGAGTACGGTAAGAGAAAGGGAGACGGAAGAGAGAGGTAGAGAGAGGAAGGCGGAGGCTTGAAAAAATACAGTAGACGTTACTGGATATTCATAATGGGTTTACTAAATTATTGAACAATGTTGAGAATTGAGTTATCGGTATTACTATTTAGAAGATGCTACATATATTCGTTACAAAATGTGTAAGTTCTTTTCTTATAAATAGTTAGTCATTCTAGATAAAATATATTAAAGCGAAGGGTAATACTTCCATCCTATATTGGATGGTCCAATATTTAAATCACAGCGGTTGATTATTATAACAAAACACATGTCATTAGATTAATAAGTAAGTTAATTTAGTAAGTTTAAAACATGGGGTATGTGTATGAATATTATTGGTGTAGGATCATCCTATATTGGATGGAAGAATTTTCCTAAAGGGAATTTTGGTTTATAAGGATTTCATCACATGTATGTTATGATATAAATATAAACTACATATTAGTTTTGGAAATTAAATATGTAAATGGATAATTTTTGTTTAAAAAATTAGTAATAATTTCCTAAATGATGAAATTTATTATCTTAAAGATGATAGATGACGAAACATTGTATATAAATAATGTTCTTCTTTCTTTTTTAAACTTTAGTCTCATAGATATGGATAATAAATTGACCTTTTTAACTTGGTTGGAGGTAGCGAGTTAAAGGAAGAATTATAAAATGATAGTTATTGGTAACTATAATAATGTTGAAGAGAAATCTCTTAATTGCGTACGCATTAATAATTTATCTTCTAGGTGCCATCTTCAATATTTGTAGAAAGTAATTATTATGTTATGTCTTATATGCTGACTATAATGATTGGAAACTTTGTAAACTGATTTGCTCTACTGAGTTAAGCATATAAACATTATGGACTATTACTATTAGAGATGGAATGTTAACTGTGGATGAATTATCATCCAAAGAAGTTAGATAGATCTTTGTTCATTTAAATATAATCCTTCTAAAATCGTGGGATGTAACGTTAGTAAATTTCTTCATTATAAGTAATAATTAGATTTATTAACGAAGAAGGATTGATGTTGACCGGCATATAATTTTATTCATATAGATGATGTAAATATTTGATCCTTTTGATCGAATTGGGGTGAATTAAATGATTATTTTGAATGGATTATGGGATTTTTGAAATGTAGAAAAGTCTGGAAGGAGTAAAATATAACCATATGTATATTGGGATATTTATATTTAGAATCTTACATAAAATGTCTATTCTTTTTTTTGAAGTGGCAAAAAAATTGTAGATTTCATAAATAAAAACATATTATCTCTTTACATCACTGGACTTTTTGTTTAACACATTATCACCCTAAATGTAAAAAAAAGAGACCTATAATATTTATTTATTCATGATATATAGATAAATGATACTATTCTTCAATAGTTTCAACTAGTTCTTTCCAATCACGAGGCATAAGGATCATATCATCACTTCTATTGAAAAAAGTCTAGAAAGACCAATTCTCATGAATGAGCTTTGATTATATAGTAACTTGATATAAGTGGTTATGACAATTAATTAATATTCTAATATGCCAATATCCCTGACACTTTCATTTTAAAGTAAAATTTAGATGAAAATGTTGAGTATACCACAAACTCTATTTGTTTGGAAGTTCCAAAGGACACCAACAATGATGGGTATTTATAGGTCACACATTATCATATTTATTGTCACAATTACCAGGATAAAACACAAATTGTTTAACTCTAAAACCGCTAGATCATCATTTAAAGTCTGTTGAATAGCTTTCAAGATAAGGTAGATGAACTAAAGTCACATGGACAATACGATAGTATGCCGAGACTATTGTTTAACGAAGAACATTTAATAAAAAAATTTAGACCTAAATGTAAAGTATTTTACTTCACCCAATTCACAATATTTAGCGAGTAGTTAATATTTCATAAGCAAATGTGTCATACTCTTTAATCACCGAAGCAACTCAATTACACATATAAAAGTAAGTTTAAAATGTGGCCAGTACTTAAAAAAATATTTAGGAAGCTCCTTGGTGTATATATAGTCGTATTGCATTGTAAGCCTCACAACGACTTCCGTACGTAGTTTTCTACTAACTTCATCCTCAGGAAATCTTAAGCTAACACATGGTTGTCCAACAACTTGCAGTATAGTTGCCTATATCATAGTTTCTTATTAGAAACATGACTTGGAGTAGTTTAAGTAGATAGTTGTATAGTAACCATGAAATTCCAAAGTTGGTTTGAAACACTGTTAAGACCATCTTTGATATAATATAACACTTCGATGTAATTGAAAAAACATTTATGGGATTTTATATATAAAATATCCATAGTTGTAATATAAGTTAATTATAGTACGTGACAATGATCAGGTTATTTTGAGATCTAATCTTACCTGAGTCAAAAGTCCCTCAGATGTATTTTAGAAAAATGTATACACACACATCATCACAAATTCCACGTCCAATCCGGTAAAATAGCTACAACTCTTCTTTTCTTTCTATCACCAGTTTGGAATTAAGATTTTTGTTTTAGTTATTTATTGGAGGAATTGTGAATTGTTTGAGTCTACCATTATATATTTTGCAAGCAATCTTTAAGTAGGTGAGTAATTGAGTTTTGGGTCATTCGAGATGACATGAAGGTTGGAGAAGTTAAGAAGAACATGAAGAGAAAAGAGAGTTTGGTGTTGAGGAAGGATTTTCGAGGAGGATTAGATTTAATGGGTCATGAGGAGGTGATTAACTAATGGAAATACGAATTCGAGTTGATGAAACGCATTTTACAAGAAGATGAATTCCACGATATATGATCTATACATCGTGACTTAGAAGATTCCACAACCTCAAATTTATGGTTGTGAAAATGTTACGTATCGATTCATTTTGATGTCTAATTTTGTTTTTTTTTTTAAATTTAAGATGTCATAAATAGTATAATTTTAATTAATTAATGGAAAGAAAAGAAAAAAAACAAATAAAAAAAACTAGCGACGAGTTCTTCAACTTAGCGACGAGATTTAAGCGAAGAACTCGTCGCAAATTATTTGCGACGAGTTCTTAGTAATAACTCATCGCTAACTACTAGCGACGACATTCAAGCTAATTAGCGACGACAATCCTCGTCGCTAACTATTCCTAAATATTCCATTGGTCAATCTGGGCAGTCAGTATTCCCGCCCATTCCTATTCGTGACGACACGTAAAGTTAGCGACGACACGCATCGTCGCTAAGTACAGACATGCAAAGGGCGTGCGTACGTTACGTGACGCGTGGCAAACTTAACGAAGATATTTAATAAATTAGCGACGATAATTTTCGTCGCTAACTAAAAAACTCTATAAAACCCTACGCGAACTCATTCACTCATTTATTTCATCTCCAAAAAATTTCTAATCTGCCCCAAATCACCCCTCCATTTACGAGCATAATACAAGGTTTTTAAAAGCTCAATCTAGTGCTACCAAGGTAAAATCCAACCTCTCCATTTTTTTTCATTTTATTATTACTTTATATATTCTAATCTTCAATTTTCTTTGATGTTTATGAGAATCATGGCTTGATCAACGTATATTGATCAATTCCAACGTAAAAAGGTGAAATTTTCATTCATTTTCTGTAATTAATTTTTTTTTCCATTTTCGATTGAATTTAATTTTTGATCGATTCCGAGTACTATATGTAATTTTCTGGATGATTTGGTAGTTTTATTGTATGTATAACATGATTAATAAGTGATTTGTGGTTATTAGGTATAGATTTGTTTTTTTCTATTTTTTGATTGAGAAAATGTGATTAAATATGATTTTTAAGCAATTCCGAGTTCTATATGTTATTTTCTGAATGATTTGGTAGTTTTATTGTATGTATAACATGATTAATAAAACCAGGTGAGCTAGCCCAGTGCCCTGTCTCTCAACTAAGAGGTACAGGGTTCGAACCCCCATGTGGAAGAAACAAATGTGGAAGAAAGTTAAAAGAAGTTTGTTGGCTGTGCTAGTAATTGTCAAATAAATGTTGAGCTTCATATATATATATTTTTATTTTCCGATCGAAAAAAAACATGATTAATAAGTGATTTTTTATTTTTATTTAAAGAAATTAATTTTTTATGATTTTTTAATATGGAAAATAATGTTTTTACAATTTTTTATTGAAAAAAATAAGTTTAAATATGGTTTTAATATAAATTCTAATTTTTTTTATATATTTTTGGATATTTTAAAATAAAAATTATATTTCAGAAAATGATTATAATTATGATATGTAATTTTTTAAAATATGAAACTTTTTTTAGGGTTTTTGGAAACATTTAGGAAAAAAAGTACAATAAATTAATTTTTTGGGTTTTAAGAATTCTTTGCAAAAATAAAAAAATTTGTTTAAAATCTCTTATAAGGAAAGTTTCCAATGAAACTTTAATGTTTAGACAAGTATCCTAAAAAGGAATGTTTTCTAAAAAGTAAAGTTTCCTAAAATGGAATCTTTCCTTATTTGGAGACTTTTCATTTTAGTAAAGTTTCTATTTTTATAAACGTTACTTTTTAGAAAAATTTATTTTAGGAAACTTTCCTAAAAAGTAAAGTTTATTTCCTAAAATGGAAAGTTTACTATTTTATGGACTAACTTATTGTTTTTGATACAGATTCCATCTGGATTAATATTATATTTATTTTATTTTATTATATATCTATGATTTGTAATAATTAATATAATTTATTAAATTTGGTTTGTAATAATTGATTGGTTTTATTCGATTCATTTGTAATATTTTATTTAATTAATTCGATTGGTTTGTAATATTTTATTTAAATTTTAGATGGCTGATGTAATGGCCCAAGGACATGATGGTGATGGAAGCGGCCAGGATCATAATAGGAATCTGGATCTCACTTTATCCACCTGTGCCGGCCATTCCGGTAATTAAAATATTTAAAATATAAGAATTTATCAATTTATCAATTTAAAATTAATTCAACTTATTTTAAACCCTAGGAAATGAAAAAGAAAGTCCTGAGGAACAAATGCTTTAAAGACTGTGTAAAATGTTGATATATGTGTTTAATATATTGTTATTTACTTTATCCACCTGTGCCGGCCATTTGCTTTCCAAAAAATCTTGATATATGTGTTTGATATATTGCTATTTACTTTTATTTTACATTTATTAAAACTGTGTAAAATGTTTGTTGTTCCAATTTAGTCAGACTAAAGAGTGGCTTGGCTAAAAATGGCTTATAATAAAAAAGAGGATCTGGTCTGTCCAGGATTAGTTTTCTTATCAAACATGTTTCTGTTTGGTGATTTTTTTATAGCCTAACCAAACTGAAAATTTTATGTTCCATTCAGCCATGTCATGTGTTGTTTTTCACCTCTTCGACTCTTGCTCCGCCAACCTATGTATTATCTTTTAAGATAAACCATATATATTAATGTTAAAAAGACAAGCAAAAACCTGACATAATAGGGTCTAGCTAAGAGAACACCCTATAATATTAAAATGGCGGTTCGCATCCCAACCTTCCATAGTATTATTAATAGGCTTAGCATTTTGCTTAAATAGTACTTTATATATATATATATATATATATATATATATATATATATATATATATATATATATATATATGCAGAGCGTTTTGCCTTAAAGTTTCTATATATTTTATGATATTAAAAGTTCTTGATAGTAGACTTGAGTTATCATAGTATGATGCATATTCTTCTTATCAAGCTTGTCAGCTTAGTGTGTCTACTTCTCTCTTCGTGTACAGGCAGGTCACCAATGATGAAGATATACCTAAGCCGTGCTTGGCATAAGGGTTCTCTTCATGCAAATGATATGATTTTGATAAAAATAACTTATAAGGAGTGAAGGCTAAGTTATAGAGTTGTGGAGACTTAAAGTAGTGGCTTCAAATTGATTAGATCAATGACAAAGTATATGGAAAGCAAGTTTAACAAGAGTATACTGAATAAGGTAAAAGTAAATTAATTCCAAGCTTAAATCATTTTGGAAGTTACTTTATGAAGTCTTTAGGAAAGTGAAATCAAATTTGTATGTGGTTGGAATTATATATCAAGCTAATACGAAAATTCATAAAATTATGATAAACCAATATTAGATGATACGCAAGGGTACATTACTAACTTATCAACATATTTGGAATATGTTGGTGACCAAGGTGAGTTTCTATAGATAATCATGCGACTAAATTACAATGACATTGATAATATACGGTAAAGTGAAGTTACTTGAGATGATACGCGCACATTTGTTATACAGTGTAAAGGTAGACATGAAAGGTTTAAGATGAGTAAAGACACTCATGAAAGAGGTGGTCCTCGACAAGAATGAGTGACATACTAAACCCCTTAGCTCACACCGCCTAGTAGTTCTACTTAAATTTGTAAAATCTAACTTGGCTAGGAGTGGGTTTTGATTGGTTGGACTTATTTTTTTATTTAATCTGAGACTGAAGCCGAGGAAGAGAAGATACATGTAGTGCGAGAGCTACAACACAAATTTACCATTTTTTTTGAATAGTCTAGTATATTGCTTATGATGTACTTTTATCACAACTAAGAAATCACCCGAACAAACTAATCAATATTATCAAATTACCCCTTCCCAGATTACCCATCCGTGTTGGGTTCAACATGTGCAATGTTTAAAATATTCTAATTAAACATAGACGTTATGATAAGATTACTCATGTGCCGTGCTAGTAGTTGGCCAAGTTAAATCTCAATAGCAAAATAATGCACAAAATAACATTAAAGACGTAAATTTTAACTAATATAAACAAAATAAAAGAAATATACAATGTGATTCTCGTATTCAGCTTAGAGGCCTAGATTCTATAGTCTGCTGTCTTCTTGACGATCAACTCCACTTCCTAGATCTTCTTCTTTCTTATTTCATCCACTTCAGTTTGAGGACTGGTCGTCCTCAGAAGATGAAGCCCAACCAGTCACAACTCTAAACGAGCCTACCCAACATTGCTGTGAGTACTGTTGTCCCACACCAATTACGGAGTAGAGAAACCTGGGCGGCCAGCCTTATATAATTGAGGATCTATTTCTTCTCTACTCTAAATCATAAATGTTGTGAATCTCTGATGGGATTTGGTACGGTGGGTTGCTCGGAGGGGAGGTGTTGATGGTGGCTCGGATGTCGTTGATGGCTTGTTTGTCCATTTATGAAACCAGATACAAGTCGTTTAGTTATGTTCCTATATGAATTGTCATTTATTACCAGCTTTGTAGGTAGAATGATCTGATGTACTACACCTATAGAATTACATAATTTCTTTATACTATCCACATTTCATAGGTCTAAAGGTAAGCCGTAGATTTGAATCCATAGAGTAGTGTGTCTAACCTTGCGATCAGTACCAGAAATTGAAGGATCATTAATAACTAGATGTTCGCCAAATAATTTCTATGGTCTTTGACCCCAAACCTTTATTTTATCTTCTTTGTTGTCGAAGATTAGCTTAAACTCGTTGAGTCTGATTTTGTATACTTTTAACTCACCTTGTAATTTCCAGTGCTAACTAATATGAGTACTCACAAAGCTAATATTGAGTACATTTCTGTTCATAAGCTTAGTAATAAGATGATGAACTTTTTGAACTTTGTAGACGGTGTTTTCATTTGAGCTAAGTAACAAGCGTCTTGCTTTTTATTAGGGTGTTTTGTTGAGAAAAACTCCATACTTGAAGGATCAAAACAAAGCAAGAAATTGATGAAAAGGGAACTCGAAAAATTTGATTAGTTGAAGATGAAGCCTAAAGTGAAGTAGACGGTGAATAAAAAGGTTTGGAAAGTTTACAAAAGATGATAATCGTAAGGTTTTTGTATAAGGATAAAAGAGAAAACTGGAGAGATAAGAGAGCACCCATTTCCATCCAGATAGTTTATATAGTTCAGAGTTGAAACTGATCAGAAACCTTTAAACTCAAAAAATCTAATTTAAACTCAAAAATTCTAATTTAAACTCAAAAATCCTAATTTGAACACTTTTTGTGTCTCAATTATTACTTGATATGTTTTAAGTTTAACTCAAGTATAAGAGTAGTATTATACAAATATCACTGAAAATTAATTAAAGCAAATGTTACTGAAGACAAACAGGCATATTTTATGTAATAAAAGAAAAAAGAAAAACAAGTCTAGAAAAAAACATATAGTCGTTCATAACCCATAGATGATCCTTCAATTCGAGAAAAAAAACACTAATATATTGCAGGTACATGGGAACATGAATGGTAAGCTTCTGGTCACATTTTATCAAAATCAGGTGCAACATCAAAGTGATCCTTCACAACGCAACTTACAACATATTTTGGCGGAAAATTTGGCTTGCTACAGTAGCCACGCAAGGAACAATTCACAGTCAAATATTGCGTCTAGACTATTTAATTTATTTCCAGTGAATGTTGTTGCCGCGTCGGACTCAATAGCTTACCGATGGTAGAATAAGAACGTGTCCATCAAAAATCTATACGCATGGTTCTTATGGAGTGTCTTTTTTTGGGGCGATGATTGAGAAAATTTGGAAGGAGCGCAACAATGTGGTCTTCAATGGTACCACATTTCCGACAGCTAGAACGATGGTTAGTAAAGTCCAGCTTGTGGCGAATAATTATACTAGAGTGTGGAGTCAGGTCCCAAATAAATCAAAGCTTAATCATCGATCTTTAATTCTGATTGGTTGGACTAACCATATCTGAGGGTTCAAGTTAAACAACGATGGTAGCTGTCATAAGTGGCGATTATATCGGTGGTGGATCAGGCGTAGTCCGCAACGAAGAAGGCAATTGGATTTGTGGTATTTCTATGAAAATTAATCACGGTATTCAGGTTATTACTGAATTAATTGCTTTACGTGAGCGGCTAATTATAGTGGAGGGTTAAGGTATGAATGATGTGGAGACAAAAGTGGGTTCCTGGGAGACAATAGAAGTACTTCAAAAGGTTGATAAAGAAAGAGGCCTAGCGACGTTTTGAGTTAATCAGATTCGGGAGAGCCTGTCAAGAAATGGATCTTTTAGTGTGCAAGAGATTTTCAAGGAAGGAAATTCTTACCCGATTGATTAGCGAAAAAAGACATAACACAGACTGAGCCTTTTTGTGTCGTAAAGATCCACTTGATGAAATATGGAGTATCCTCACGAAAGCCCGAATGGGTTGGAAAACTCCAAGTTTGATTTATATCCCGGATTAATTATTGATGTTTTAGCTTAATTTTTATAATTTTATGATCCATTGGATTTCTCTTGTAACAAAAAAACATTATTGTCATTAATAATGCTAGTTAAATATATTTTTTTTTGTCAAAATTAAATAATAATAATTTACAATACAATTTACGATGATATTTGTTGCTTTCTTAATATGAATAACTCATATAATTTCAATAAGGATACCACATGAGCTATACACCTATGTTTATAAGTTTGGTTGTTGATAGAGAAAAAAACATTATTCATATATTAGTCTTTAATCTGGATAGCTTTTTCAGATTTTTGAAAACCTACTTAAACTAGTACACTACTAGATCCCGTATCATTAGAGACTATAAGTTTTCCGTCTCTAAAGATCACCCATTGGCGACGCATCACGCGTCTCGTCGGCGCTAACATGTATTTTTTTTCATAAAGATAGAGACCAACATTTCTAAAAACACATATCTATAGAGACTAAATTATTTCGTCGCAAAAGACATCTTTCAAGAAGGAGTATTGTATTGCTTTGGATTTTTAGAAAAAACTTTGTTTCGTCTCTAATGCTATAATTTCTGACAAATTAAATTGTCATTATCAACAACAAATTTTATCTCTAAAGATATGTGAATATTTGAGACAATATGTGTTATCATTAGAGAAAAAAATATCATCTTTAATGGAAAATGCATTAGTTGAAAAAACTTTTATATATTTTTTTTAAAAAAAAAAGTCATTTAAAACTATAGCAATTTTAACTATAAAATTGCAATTTGATCAGATCAGCAGCACAATCATTGTGAAGTTGCCTTCTTCTCCATCACCTTACCTCATCTCCACCACCCTCTCACTCATATCCATCACTAACTATAAACTCCCCAATTTGAAGGCTTCGACGCCGAAGATGTCATCGAAGACCTCTCCCATCTCCCTCTCCACTCCCCTCCTTCTACCATCCTCTCCCCTTCTGACCCACCTCCATCTCCACCTCAAGTGGAACTTATATTAGAATACTAGGATGAAGATGAATTCAAAGGCGTTCCTTCTCCACATTCACCCATACCCCAGAAAGTAATTACACCCCTACTACTCCAGAACCCAATTTAAATCAAATCCAACCTGACACCCTCGTGATCAAAACCCTCAGCGCACCTATGTGAAAATTGGGTGCGTTTCTTTTTTGATTATGTTCGTGATCAATTACTTTTTGGGTAAGAGAAAGAATGGGAGTCTAGCATTGCCTTGGGCAATGAGGTTTACTGGGAATAACTCGATTTTTGATAAGAATTTTAGTCTTATGGGAAGTTTTGCTAAGGTTTGGGAGGTACAATAGAGTTAAAAAAACAGGCACTATTTAATTTTCCTAGTATATAGTTTTGTCGTTAGACACAAAGATGAGGTCAAATTTGAGGTCTTTATGAACATGATGCTATGGATCATGTGGTTTTTGCTTTGGCGAAGAATAAATAAACGATGGTGATGCTTAAGGAGGATAGAGATCTAGTGAAGTTCACAGGGTTGTTGGGCGCCCCTAGTGGGTGGAAGTGGGTGGCTGATAGGTTAACCTTGGTGGCTGAGTCAAAGGAGGTAGCGGGTGATTTGATGACTGAGGCTTTGCTGAATCAGGTAACAATCTTGCTGTGATTTGAACATTTATGTGGATGCTTTTAAATTCTTATTCTTATGCTTGCTCCTATTTTGGTTTGCTTAATAGTTATATATCTTGTTTTAGTTCTTGTTCAGATGTAGAATTCTGTTTTGTATTAAAATATTCTACCCGAAACACTGGTTTTGTTGTGGTTGGGTTTGTAATTGTGTTGATATAAGACTTGGATACGGAAAGATGAAAGATTATAGACTTTGGCATCTAATTGTAAAATTTTGCACATTCTTAGCTTTTGATTAATAACATACAATTTATATGTATAAGAATGATTTTAGTAATTTGTTAGTGGTGGTGGTATGAATTGAAACTTAAGACATGTATTGTCCAAATCCTCTGAAACATTTACTGTCCCTTGTGAACATTTCAGGGCTGAAAAGTGTCCATGCATCAGCAATGGTGAGGTGCAGATTTAGTCATAAATGAAACCCTGCCAATTGCTATAATTGGGAGGTCATAACGATTCTTACTTCCCTTTCCCTTTGATGCCTTCTTGGTTAATGAACATATTATTATTCCCTTTGATCTTCTCCAACAGACCGTGCCTCTCTTCTGAGATCACTATATTCATTTGCTTCAATACCACAGTACAACGATGCATTAATAAAATTATTATTAATAATGTATAACAGAACCATTACAAAAATATAAAATAATATAATTAATTTCCTTTAATTAGAAGAGTTCGTTCCTGCACCAAGGACATGTCACACTTTGAAGTAGCCACTGAGTGATACATTTCTTGTGGAATTGGTGGCTGCTGCAACAGGTGATTTGTTTTCTTCGAACTCATATATGCATATTGCACACTCTTCGCTTAGAGAATATTCTATTGTTGGAATATTCTTCGACAACTGACTCAAACATCTCTTCTGAGAATGCAACTTTAACAAATGATAATATATTATTAGCAAACTATGATAAAAGCAGTAGCTCTCCCTAGGAAGAGCATAATTTTAGCATCATCTTTGTGTTCCGAGTCTTCTTCGGTTGGTAGAAGAGTCGCTCTAAGATACCTCATCGTGTACAAAATCTGTTTACTCAAAAATTTGAATAAACAAATTTTGTACACAAAGAGGAATCTTATAACGACTCTTTTACCAACCGAAAAAAATCAGAACACAAGGGTGACGCCGAAATTATGCTCATATTAGGGGGAGCTGCTGTTTTTATTATAGTTTGCTTCGTAATGTACTATCATTTGTGAAAGCTAAACTGTCAGTTGTTGAAGAATATTCCAACAATAGAATATTTAACAGCAAATATTCCAAGTGAAGAGTGTGCAATATGCCTATATGAGTTTGAAGAAAACAAATTCCCTTTTACAGCAGCCACCACTTCACAAGAAATGTATCACTCACTAGCTACTTCAAAGTGTGACCTGTCCTTGGTGGAGGAACGAACTCTTCTAATTAAAGGAAATTAATTAATTAAATTTTTTATAACCTAATATACCATTTAAACCCTCACTTAAATAAAGTCTAGATAATTTAATTTTATTTTTTCTCAATCCACCACCAGCCGCTCCAAAGTGAAGCTCATAACCACCGCGACACCACTCTGTTTCTGTTCTCTGGCGAAGTGCAACAGAGCCTCCGTGCAGCTGTTTGGTTGCTTGCAGGTGTAGTAATTGAAAGTGTGTTGCTTGTTAATTAATATCTTATAATTTTCAGATATGCTGGATTTTAGCTGACAAATATAACAATCTGATGGAAGGTTAAAAGGGTAAGATTGATTTATTCTCTTATGTTAAGGATAGACCAAGATGCTCCACACATTAATTGGAACCACGCCTTGCTAGAGCGTGGATTGTTCTATTCCGAAAGTACAAATACGAAGTTGAAAACTCCGTAAAAGTGAAAACGATGAGTAAAATTGGATGAATTGATAGCTTAAGAGATGATGAAATTCTGTTTATAAGCGCGAATATACAGAATCTTGGGTTGACCATAGCTTGAAATTGAAACACAATGGTTCAGAAAGTTGTTCTCTGGGCCAACGATGACTTTTGCAGTTGTGTCCCTGAGAGTATTTACACATTTAATGAATTACAGATTTGCTTTAGTGATCTCCATATCATCATATTTTGGGTGATAGATCTAGCTCATATTCTACTAAAACACCTCTTACTCTTATAGTTGTTAATAATCTATCGGAGAGTGTTAAACAAGTTGAAACTCTAAAATCTAGTATGTTTGGAGACAAAGAAACAGATCAGTTGGTCAACTCTAGTCAGATCAAAGTGATACAAGCAGATCGAACTGATGAAGAACATCAACCATGGTCTAGCTTGTTTGGGGTACAAATTAAACAAAATCTTCAGCTTAATTATCATGAGCCTACTAACATGAAGGTAAAATGATTATTAAGCCTCCATCTCATGTTTTTGAAGATAGGGCTGAGCTTTGGGATGATTGTCTAGTTGGACAATTCATTGATTCTCCTCCACCTTTCTATAGGGTGAGTAATTTTGTGAAATTTCAGTGAAAAAGCTTTGGTAAAGTTGAAATTAAGTCTTATGAGGGCATGTATGTGTTCAAATTTGATGATGAGAAGAATTGTAACTCTGGGTAAACCACTATTATTGAAATCGTGGAAAGTTGGAATGCAGTTTGAAGCTATAATTTAACTAAAATTCCATTGTGGATTAAACTAAAAAAAACATTCATATGGTTTTATGGACTAAAACTAAGTTGATTTATGTAGACATGAGAGAAGAATTGCCTGAGAAGGTTTATTTAGATGTTGGAAAACAAGATCTATAGGAGGTTAATGTATTATATGCTTGGAAGTTTTTGAATTGCAAAAATTGTAAGAAGTATAGTCATTCTAGTGCTAAGTGTCCTAGTGCAGAAACAGATAAGAAAAAAGAAAAATAAGTATGGATTCAGAAGAAGAGTTTTGAGACAACTGAACAAGATTCTCAATGGAATTTTATCATTTAAAGATCTAAGGATAGATCTTCAAACATTGCTACTACTAGTAAGGCTGAGGCTGAGAATGAGAATTCATTTAGCTTACTTGATACTTGAGCTACTAAATTGGATCAGACTGTTATGAACTTCATTAGAAAAAGTCAATGTAAGGAGAGTGGTGTTACTAGACCTCCTAATACATGTTAATTGGCTCTTGTAATGTGAGAGGATTGAATAAATCCCTCATAGTTAGCTTTATGTTTAGTAATAAGATTGACCTTATGTGCTTACTTGAGACTATGGTCAACTATAATAAAGTGGGATAAAATTATTGATCAACACTTTGCTCACCTCAAGTTTATTCACAACTATGATAATGATGATCTAGGGAGAATTCGGCTACTTTGGCATGATACTAAGGTGGAGAGCTGATTTCAAGCTATTTTATGTGAAGTTGAAGATATTAGCAGTAATATTAGAGGGATAGATTTTGTTTTGGAAAGATATTATTAAATGGAGTAATATTTATTCTTGTGAGAACTTTGTTTGTGTAGGTGATTATAATGAGATACTACACATAGAAGATAGACTAAACTGTGATAGTCTTGAAATATGAGCACAAATATTTTGTTGATTGTTTAGAGGAAGCTGTATGATTTGAACATCAAACAATAGAAGTTAGAAGAAGTAGGTTAGAGTTAAGAGCTAGCAGAACAGACTTTTGATCAATAACCCACTGATTAGATAATTTGGTTTCTAATATTGTTAGTTTATCACCTTCAACCTCGGAGCACAAATCATTGTACTCTTAAGATGGAGATTGGTATTACTAGTAGATGATATAAAGTAGCCTTCAAGTTCTTTAATATATGGGCATCTCATCCTGAATTTCATGCAATTGTAGAAAAGACATGGAGTTTTAGGGTGGATGGATCATATATGTTTCAACTTTGTAACGAAACAAGGAATTTAAGAAAGATGATATTTTCATATTTGTGATAAATTAATCTAGTTTAGAGATATTATTTTATGTGTGTTATGTTCATTATTGAAAGTTTTTTCTCTATTAATCATTAGTTTTTTATTTTTTCTCTTGATTTGGAGGTTTATTACTTTTAGGAGTAATGATATATACACCCTAATAACCACTCATGATGTGGCATGAATTGGTTGGCAATAAATCGTTAATCATATAAAAAAATAAATAGATTAATGATTTATTGTCAATCAATTCACGTCACGTCATGGGTGTATACCCTGTGGTATGATTTCTGGTGGTATATATCATTACTCTACTTTAGTGCATTTTAATGTAATTTGTGTATTAAATGTGAAACTCTTAGATATAATAATGATATTAGATGCCAAATTAATGTTAAAGAGTTAAGGAAAGATCTAACGGGAAATCAAGTGTTAAAAGGAAAAAAATTGGTTCTAGAAAAGTGCAAAAATTGCCAAAAGTTGTCTAGTTATAAAGACGTGTATTATTCTTGATGTTTCACAAAACCGACAAGAAATCTGAAGGAGTCCTTTTATATTTGGAAAAGTCTTTGAATTGAGGTCCTTTAGATATAAAAATCACTAGATATGAGTTGTAAAAATTGCCAAAAGTTGTTTTCGAGTTGTAAGGAGTTAGAATTTTATAAACTCCAAAAGTCAACACAGCTGTTTCATTAAGGTATATTTATTATTTAGAATATATATCAGTATTGTCCAATCACATAAGATTTCTTTGCATGGTTTTGTCGTTATGTTCTTTCCTAATATTATAGCCCAATAAGAAGCATGAGATAGGGGACATACCAAATTAAAAGCGTGTATTCATTTCATTCTTTCCAAAATAGCGCCTCAACTTTTCATTTTCTGCAACTTGACCTTGGATTGACGAAAGGATCTTTTTGCAGTGTTGAGCAGGTAATTAATTTCTGATCTATTTCTTAATTCATTGAGATGTAAAAGCATAGCTCTTCGTTTCAAAACTTAGTCTATTTTATAGCTATCGTATAAGAAATTTGAACACTCATTGTTAATTTTGAAAAAGCTTAATTGATTTCGAAGTATAGAAGAATACTAATCATTGTTAGTTCAAGCTTCATGATCTCAATATAGAAACAATGACATGATTAGGCTCTTGATATGGAAACAGAAAAACTAATTATTGCAAACAACGTTTTTGGTAAATTGAGAGTTTAACTCATATGTCAATTGTACTTTATTCGCAGAATTTTGAATTAGATTTTGCCAATTCACTGAGTAATTATAATTTTAATTCAGTCGCTCAACAATGAAAAAGGGACTGATAGTAAGTGTCTTATTTCATATCTCAGCCGAATCTATCAATTGCTAAGCTTGTGTCTTTTTTCTTACTTCATTTAAGAATTACAATAACATTAACTTTTTACTGAATTGCAAAAACACATCGGTTATACATGTTTATCTTGTCATTTATAAAAATTATTCCTGATCTTAAATTCAGTCTCTACATGCAAAAGTTTTGAGATCAACAGTAAAAAAATTGAAAAAAATACTATCAAAATAGAGTAAAATTACTCTATACTATGATTGAAGCATCCGTGCACCTGCCCCGCCTAGTCTTTTTGATGAAATTATTAGGGTCAGAATAAGTGTATAGAAAAGGAAAGATCCTTAATTACTTTTGCAAGATCTAATTGGAATGTTGACACTTAAAATACAAGCATTTTTTTTAAAGTAGCGCAAATACGTTATTTGATCACAAATGTAAATAAAATGTAAATGTTATTTGATCACAAATTTTCTTGTCAATTTGTAAGAACAACTTGAATTTGATAAAAATGTTTAAGTTATATTATCATATTAGTCGTATCAACTAGATTCTTACTCATTATACATGATTTAAAAGAATTTTTATATTACATAGTTATCATCTTTCTTAATATACACTTCTTACTCGTCGCTTTACAGATGGACATCAGGAAAAACTCTGGGTTAATTCAAGCAAGATTTGTAAGAAGAAGAGATCAACTCTTCCTTGATACGGTGTGAGATTTATAGAGATGTTTCATAGGCAGTTGCTTGACATTATGCATAAAGAGCCTGAACTGGTTGCTGATGCCAAGAAAGAATTGTACTACCATAAGTATTTAAATGTCCGACCTTGTAATGAGATTGGCCTTGGTTGTGAGTTGTTTGTACCAGCACCTAAACCTGAAGAAAGTGAAACAAACAATGTTGTTATAATTAATGAAGAGGATATTGCGTGTACTATGTTGATTCAACCACCTTCTCTTGTTGTAGAGGATCCAAAAGGAAAAGGAAAGGAAAAGGAATAATTTTAAATTGAATAATTTTTTTCTTAGTATTATTATCAATTATTTTATTTTAATTCTTTAAATGATAATTGAATTTACTTATAACAATTGAATATTGGAACTGATGGGGACATTGCACTACAAAAAGGAAAAAAATGTTTATTTTGAAAGGTGATGGATGAATTTGTTAAAGTTGACAAACACAGGGACAAATGAAGGATGAACTTATCAAATCTGTCAAACATTGAAACCTTTCAAGTTATTTGAAGTATAAATGTATATAATCTATTATGCAACAACTTTTAGTTATAACACAAAAAGTATTTAGTTTTGCCATAAGGCTAATAATGGTGTGAGAGGCAGACCCTCACTGACTTTTTGAAAAAAAAATTATCCTATATATTAATAATTTAATATTAAATAAATATTTTTTAATTTTTTAAGTCCAGTAGTTTTTTTAATCCTATTGCATTTTTTTTTTATTTGAAGCCCCTCCTCAATTATTGTCCTAATGTCAAAAAAAAATTGTCCTGGATCCGCCCCTGGGTGTGACTAGACTAAACAAATTTCTAAAATGGGTCGAGCAAGACTTAAATCAAATTCCAAACCAGGCCAGTACGACTGGTTGGAACACAACGTGATAATTTTTTTGAATATCTCCAAATTCACTAAAACCGAGTAAGTTTTAAATGTGTTAAAAAGGTAATGAGACTTATTTAAATAATTTAGTTTAATGAAGTCAAACTGGTGGACATTTAACTACTACCTTAATACAATTCATTATTGTATATCTAAAAGCTTAACAAAGAAAAAAAGGAAATTAACGAAAAAAGAAAGACTTATTTAATACCTAGAAGCATCGATATTAAATCTCAATATTAAGGTTGGAAGACCTAGAGTACTCTCATTTCCATGTTATTGACATAACTTCATAGTCCAATTAAATTAATGTACTTTTTATCATAATTTTCATTAAAAACCCAATCAGTTTAATATAAGCTAGGTTAAAAGCACAAAGTAACAAACATGTGAAGATAACAAATTGCTATAGACAAATTATTATGGACACTCCAGAATAAGAACACATAATCCATCAATCTTAAAATTAACAAAAACACTAAATGCACAACATCACAGCAGTAAATCAGTTCATTTTTCACCCTTTTGTCAATATCAAATAAATATCATTTCACAAAATGTAAAGTACGGGACAAGAAACAAACTGAAGGAAGAAGGCAACAAGTACTGACATACACTAAAACAGCCCACAATAACTAACCTAGATAGTACAATCAACATCCATCACAAATATTCTCTTTTTATATGAATTATAACCTAATTACTAATTACTAATTAAAAAAACAAATAAGAAATACAATAATTAAAAGAATAATAAAAATTGAACCTGTCCGACTTAATTGAAATGACATGGTCAACGATCACAATCTAATAAAGAATCGCAACTAGCGATTGATGTTATGGAGATAGAGATTGGTGTTATCAACTCAACTATAGATCGATGTTATGGACTAGAGATCTGTAAGTGACGCAACTTGAGATTGGTGTTATGGAGATCGGTGAATTGGACGAATCGCAATTATAGATCGGTGTTATGGAGATCGGTGAATTGGACGAATTATAAATAGATGTTATGGACGAATCACGGTGTTATAGACGGCAAAAACAAGTGAGGATATAAATAATGAAATTAAAAGAGTCAAAAAAAGATCAGGTGGAGAAGGATTGGAAGAATTAGATTTACGGGTTCAAAGAGGAGACAGTAAGGCGGCTGTATGAAGGGAAAGTATGGCGAGTGAGTAAAATGAGTAAGAAATGATCGGACGCAAATTAAAGGACGAGTATAAGCAAGGGCGAGCCAGGAATTATTGTTATATAATTTTTTTTTGTATTCATACAACAAGTCTATGTATTATTTCAAAATTGCAAATAGGTCCTTATATTATGCAAAAATGCACTATGATAAATATTGCAATATAAGTCTTGATATTAACTTTTAAATTAATTATTCTATAAATTCTTTTTTCTTAATACAAAATAAAATATATTTTGTTGTAAAAAGATAAAAAAATATAATAAATAAAATAATTTATATTCTAATAAAATAAATTTTAAAAGTTAGAGGGGGCCAAATGAATATTTTTAAAAAATATAAGGGTTAATTACTAATTTTGTTAAGGTAGTTACAGATTTTTTTTAAATTCAGGAGGCATGGACCCCCTTCTTTAGCTACAACACAGCTCCGTCCCTGAGTATAAGAAGTGATTACTAGACAAAATAAAATAGAAAGTGATCATCTGAGTGGAATGATATGTATAACTTGGGTGAAACATTTTCTTAATTTAATTTTATTTTTGAAATAAAAATTGAGTTATGATGAGAAGAATAAGAATATTTAAAAGATTATATAGGTTTGATATATTAATGAATGTAATGAGTATAGTTGGGTCAGGAATTTAGGTTTAAGTACAAATTGAAACGACTTTTAATATAATATATTTTTTTGTGTTTTCAAATTAAAACTTGAAATATGTTTTTTTATATTACATAATTAGAAGTAAAAAATAGAAAAATTATATATTTGATTTGATATAGTATTTCTCGATTTACTGTGTAATACATATGTATAATTGGGTAAAAAGTTTAGGATTAAGGATTAATAACACATGATCTGATTTATGTAGATTTTATTTAAACCAGAAATAACAACTTTTAAAGTACAAGTTCAACGATATTGTTTTTCATAAAATATCTTTTCTTGAAATTGAGTTTTATTTTTGAGATATTAGATAACTAGATGAATTAAAAAAAAAATTGATAGAGTATACATTTCAATTCACTAATTTGTCTACTTATACTTTTTTATTAATAATTTATGAAATTTGATTATTTTTTGGATCAACAAGATGAATGTTAAATAAATAAAAAAAATCTCTTCATCTAGTTCCAAAATAAAAAATGATTTAGACAAAAGTACTTCTAGTAAAAAAATAAAAAAATAAAAACGGAAAATTGTCTGGTGAAGAATATTATAGTAGATTCATTCTCCAACTATCTTAAAAGCTTTCTTTGATTAAAAAATAATTTCTTAAACACTTGGATTGCATAGTAAATCAAATCATGAATAGACAAAAAAACTTATTTAGACTTTTATTTTTCTTTCGTCTTGTACTATCTAAATAACTAAGATATACCATATTTGATAATATCAAACGGGACGAGTTAAGTAACTTAGAAAGAAAATCTGATGAAATAATTTTGTAAACAATCGGATGGAAGTGTAAATAGTTGACTTTCATTTTTCTTTCGTATCGGAATATCAGATTAACTAATCTTTGATAACATCAAATAGGATTAAGATCTAGTAAATTGAGTAATCAGGTAAATCGTAAATTAGATTTTTCTCGATTAGTAAGACCCGCCAAGTACCGGTTTCGAATAAGGGTCTTGTCCATCTATCGTTTATATTTAATAATTTACGAGCATTAATTGTGGCAAATTTGTAAGGATCAACAAGACAATATCAGAATTTAGAAGACATGGTCTCTTTGATCCAAATTAGCGTTGGAAGGTGATGTGATCAAGATTTTTGAAGGTTGTATGCTTAGTCACAATGCAAATTTTGATTCACTTATTGAATATTTAACAATATTGTAATTATTTAGGGCAAAAACCATCCCCCAAAACTAGATGAAACGTCTAATTCTCTAGACAAAAAAATGTCTTCTTTCCAAATGGAAGGTGGTCCTTTTTTATCTTATTTCCCGCTCAAAGAATAAAACTGACAACTTCTTAGTTAAATATATTAGCCATTTAGTCGTAGATTTGAAAACATATTCATTGTAAGGGTAAGACTTTCATCCAATATTGGATGGTCCAATATTTACATAGCATTCATCGATTATTATAACAAAACACATGTCATTAGATTAATAAGTTAGATACTTTTGTAAATTTAAAACATAGGGTATGTGTATGAATATAATTGGTGTATATCATTCAATATTGGATGGAAGAATTTTCCTCATTGTAATATTCTTTTAACTTTTCTTCCAAATCAGTTTCTCAAATAGGTATAAATTGATTTTGTAACATGTATGGTACATCATGCAGTTTGATCTTTAATATTAAAGAATTTAACGTGCAAAAAAATTCAAACAATGATATATTATTAAACTTTCGATTATTATATAGGGTTTACTAAATTTTGGCACTCAGATTGATTTCAAATATTCAATATGTTAGGGATTTTATTGTATTCTACTAATGAAATATCGTTCTTATTTGAGTACTTTTGATATTAATTACTCTTTAAAATTTCTATAATTGTATTAATATGAATATTAATATATATAGATATATGTCGTTTATAATGAAGTGCATAGTAATAATTATATAACGAATTGAACTCAAAATTTTGACAAACTATTAATTGATTAACAAGTTTAAACCTCAGTTCCATAAAGAACTAGTTAATCCAAAATAATTATACAATATCTAAGATACTATAATTATTATAAAATGATTGAATCAACATTATTGGTTTTCTGTGTAAGATCGCGGGCTGGAAGGGGAGATGCCTTTCTCTAGCAAGTAAAATTACGCTGGCCAAGTCACTTTTTAGCACGATGTTAATTTATATTATGCAAGTTGATTTTTTTTCGGGGTATATTTGTGATGAGATCGATCGGATAGTCCAAGATTTTATTTAGTGTTCTTCGGAAGAGCAGAGGAAGATTTCTTAGGTCTCATGAGATCGAATTTTCACACCTAAAAGTAGAGGGGGCTTGGTCTTTAGAAAGCGCGCGACATGAACCGAGCCCTATTGGGGAAACTAGGCTGGAAAATTATCCATGAGGATTCTGCATTATAAGTAAAGGGGTTGCGTCAAAAGTATTTTAAGGAAAATATTCTACTGTATGTTATAAGAAATTATGATTCTCAAGTGAGAAAGGCTTATGTTGTTAGACGGGGATCCTGTTGGTCAATTCATAATGGGAAGTGCATAATGTTTCGCTTGATCTTTGAGTTGGAAATGAAACTTTGGTTAGTTGGATTATTTCTTCTATTGGTAACGATATGCGGCTAGATATGGTGGTGGATTATGTAAATGAGGAGGGGACGTGGAATAGGATCGTTTTCAACATCTTTTGCCTCATCATAAACTCACAGAACTAGCTAATGTGTTTGTTTTGCCGGATAATGGTGATCATGATGAGCTGTCATGGATGAATAAGTCTGATAGGGTTTATTCAGATAAATTGGCGCTAATTGACGATTTCGTAAATGAGAGTGAGGAAAATATCATTTGGGATAACATATGGAAATTGTGATGTCCTCAAGACATTAGGATCCTATTGTGGAGAGGGACTCAAGAAAGACTTGCGACCAGGAAAAAATTGATTAAAAGAGGCATGAGTGTGGACGTGACATGCTCCTAGTGCAGCATTGGGGTTGAAAGTGTTTTCCATTTATTCAAGGATTGTGTCATGGTGCAAGCTATGTGGGAGAAGATTCCAAAGGTGATTCAATGGGGAAGAATATAGCTCAATCTCGGTATATCATGAAAGATAGGTGGTGGGTCCTTGTGTGTTAATAAATTAAGTACAGAGATAAAAGGAACCACCAAGTTTTTGGCGCCGCTGTCGGGGATTGCAGCGTGTGACCCCGGTGTTTAATCCCTAAGTATTTTTAATTGTGTATTTATTTTTCAATTTTGCGCTTGGTTTTTGTTTTGTTTTCTTTTACAAGATCTTATATTCAGGTAATGATCAAGATATTCAATTAGATATGTATGGAGGACATTACCCAAATCCCGGTCCATTCGATTATTTGAAAGACTCTTCGGGACAACAATAATGGGGTAGTAACTTCTACCAACCACCTTATCAACACCCGCAAGAGCAAGGATGGAAAAACCAATGGACCAGGAACAATCAACAACAATCGCCTTATCACTATCAACAAGAACAAGCATGGAACCACCATTGGGTTGAGCACAATCAACAACAACCATTATACCACTATCAGCAAGATCAAAGATAAATCATTCAACAACCTCCACAAATTACCCTAGCCGATTTGAATGAAACACTTGCTAAATACAGGCGCGAGAGCGAGGAAATCAGTGCCAAATTACAAAAGGCACTAGATAAATATATTTCCAATTGTAGCAAATTTTGTGTAGAGTCAACTCCCCCAAGGGATGAAAGGGACCAACTTTAAGAAATAGTTGAGGAGGAAGTGTTGAAGGAAAATATTAGTGATAGTGACATGACCACCGTGCCGATTATAAATGGAGACTACCAACAACCTTCCCAGATTACTCTTCCCGGTATAATGAATTATTCACCACTTGTTGAACTCACGCGTCTAGAAGAGAAAATCACGGCAAGAGATCAAGAGCAAAAGGCAAGAGATGAGGAAAGCGATGCCACACTTGAAAGAATAAAATAGATGCTAGATGAAATAGCTACCCGAAGCAACTCTCCTGCCTTAGCCAAGAACGGTAGCGAGTCTTATGAAAATTCCAGTCCCTTGCAGGATGATATTAACTAAACGGAAGAAGTAGTTGAGGAGTAGGTATTGAAATATGACAATTGTGATAGTGATATGGAGTATGCACATAATTAGGATATAAAATGTGAACAGAAAGAAGAGGTGATTGAGATTAGAGAGATTCCGCAACAAGAATATGATGAGGTAATAGTGGAAGATTGGGTTGAAAGCGAAAATGAATCCGAAGTGGTTGAGGAGTCAATTGAAGAATTAAAGGTTCACAATAAAATAGAAGTTGAATCTATGCCACAAAAAGTTTACCAATTACCATCTCCACCAAGAATCTTGATTGAAATTAGAACTGAAGAATCTCCTCCTTTACCAACGACGATCAACGTGTGATATACAAGCAAGGTTCCACACCGCGAGAGTAAAGGGGAAGGAGGAGAACCTACCTCCCACATTTTAAAATGAACACAAGATTGAAACGAGGAATAAAAGTGAGCATATACCATGGAGAACGGTCATCTACTATTATGTGGGGGGAAATGAGTTTCGTCGTAAAAATAAGAAGGCGAAACGAAGTACTTACCCACCCCGTTTCAAAGATCGGTTAATTAAAATTCTAGGTGGGAAAGTCCTAAAGCTTACATGTCAAGGAAGAGGAGAGTTTAAGCGGAGGGAAACCGCAAAGGCTTCAATACCATCTTCATGGAAGGTAACGCGTCGAACTTAAAGACGTAATAAAAAAAGTGCTTCTTGGGAGACAACCCATGTTTTAATTTGCTTTAATGTTTTTCAATTCCTAGTGCATATTAGAAGTAATTGTCGAGTCTTAGCGTCTATTTTTTAAGAAATGAGAAAGGTAGTGTGTTGAATGGTGCAGCAATTGAGTTTGGGGTGCTATGGAACGAAAAAGGGAAAAATCCGTAGCACGGACCGGTAGGCTGGTTAAACCACTGGTATGCCGGTGGGGAGACATGAACCCTCGGGTTGGTGGACTCGGGTTTGTTGCCGAGAGCATGTCCAAGGAAAACCGAGCGCACCGGTATGCCGCCTAGGGCACCGGTATGCCGGCCAGAAGGAAACACGAGTCCTCGGGTTGAATGACTCGTGTATTTTGACGAAACAAGGTTCTGAGCAAAACAGCGCACCAGTATGCCGTCCAGATGACCGGTATACTGGTGGTCCCTTGTGTGTTCTTAAAATAATGTAATAAGTAAAGAGACCCACAACCGCAAGTGTACGGTTGTCCCAAGTAATAATGGTGATAAACAGGATCGTTCGCAGGGACGGTATGGTTGACTTCAATGCTTATCAATTAATGAATGATTGCATTTATGAAAGCAGTAAATGATTTGATAATTGTTTGTTGGTTTTTACTAATCCTAAGTATGAAAGACTAATGTAAAAATGCAAACAAATAACTAGACGCAAGTAAATAAAAGCTAAACGCAAATATGAGCAGGCAATAATTGAGAGACGCAAGGATTTCTCCTAGCTGTATTTCATTCCATATGTTGTTTAAGGGACAAATTGGTCATTTAACATAGGTCGGGATTCGGGAGTCTTCGTACCCTTGTCAGGGTAGACTACGAAGCTATTCTAGGGTGTCACAAATCCCGTCAGGGTAATTATGATCCACCTTCAAATGATTAAGCTAAAAATACCCAATAGGCATAAGATTAATTACGCTCGTCAGAGTCAAATAATTTCTATCCTATATTCTGTAATTAATTCTGTACCCCCCGTCAAGATGATCCACACGCCACTATGTGGAATAGCCTAGATACTACAACCTGTTATTAATTAGCTACTTTAAGAACAGTAAATAATCACAAATTACATAAACATGTAAAAGACCCAATTTGAAATAAATTACTGAAATCCCAAATCCAATCATATGAAATAAAACAAAGGGATTAACCCATTATGCGTTCCCAAGTACTAAAAGGATTTAGCTCATAATTAAATGAAAGGAAAAAACTAAATTAAAAGAAGAATTCATATTGTTCATAGAAAGAAAATACAAAGAAACCTAATTTCGGATTAGGATTGGCTGAGAATCGGAGATATAGACAGTCTCCAGATCCGTAGCTTCTTCCTTCTTCCTTGCCTTGACTTCTCTCTGATGCTCTGACTTATGAAAATTGAATTGTGTGAAAAACTGAAGTCAAAAGCTCCTTTTATAAGCTCAAATTCGGAATGGGCTTTTAATTAGGGATTAAGTGAATAATAAAAAGTCCAAGTCCACTAATCAAGCTCAAATCCCGTAACTACTGCACCACCTCCACTAAATCAGCTCTAACCGATTCGTTATAACTCCGATTGACCTCGAACCACTTGATAAATTTCCGTAACTCGATAAGGAACATAATCTCTTCAGAGGTCAGCGGCTAAATCAACTCGTAAGTGTCTCGAAATCAGCAATCTTTGACATTTTTCCAGATTTGCAGCTCCAAAATATCAACTCTTTTCGGGATTTAACTTCAAGCTTTGACTCCATATCACGATCTTTGACTTTATTCTCGTGTTCCTCTCCTAGCTAATATTCAAAACCTACAAATTTTTCACTAAAATACACAAGATTACGCGCAAAAGTTTAATAAATTAAAAATACAAGAAATAAAAGAGGAAATTCAGATTATTGCATATTTAGCCCAATAGTCTATCAAATTAATCAAATAAACACCACAAATGATGTCTCCCAAGGGTATAAAATAAGAACGTTTAGGGAGACATCATATACCGGCACCCAAAAACACGAGGACTCGGGTATTTGATTAGGGTTTATTGCCGAGAGAACAAAATGAAAAGCTCCAGCACCGGTATGCCGGGGAATCCGCTGACGGTTTGTGAAGAGTGGTTGCCATATCCCCTTCTTACCTTATCAAGAAGTAACCCTAGCCTCTTCAAAACGAGTTTTTCAATCCCTAACCCTTTATATATCTGCACCACACCACTACAACACCCAAGAACATTAATTCCTTCCTCCTATTCCATTCCAAACACACATCCAACACCACAATCCTTCAAGAACACAAAGAGATCTTCTCCTTCAACCTTAAGCCTCTTCATCAAAGCTTCAATCCTATTCATTAAACCTTCCCCAATCCACTACATAATCATTACCCATCTCATATAACACCTTAATACTTCATTCTAAATCCTCAAAACATCAAATTTCAAAACTCTTCGCTAGTTTTTGATTGTTTGTAAATCCATCCTCATACAGGCGTTTAATAGGGAGACTTCTATACTTAACTATCACACGACCCGATTTGGCATACTCTGATAATTCTCTAAGTCAATTTCTTTCCAAACCAACCATTGATCATTGGAATGCAGCTCAAAGGGTGCCTAGATATATAAAAGCTACTCCTGGTCAAGGTATATTCCACTCATCTACATCTTGAATCAAACTCAAGGCGTTTTGTGATAGTGATTGGGCCGGCTGTCTTGATTCAAGAAGAAGTATAATGGGTTTTTGTATTTTCCTTGGTGATTCTCTTGTTTCTTGGAAGAGTAAGAAGCAATCCACCATCAGCAAATCTTCAGCTGACGCTGAATATTGCGTTTTAGCTGCTACAACGTGTGAATTACAATGGCTTGTATATGCTTTGCGAGATTATGGAATTATTCATTCATCTCCTGCCTTCATATACTCGGATAGTAAATCAGCAATTGCAATGTCTACGAATCATGTTCAACATGAAAGAACTAAACACGTTGACATTGATTGCAAGATTACTCGTGAGAAATTACAATCCGGTGTAATCAAACTCCTTTACATACCTTCCAATCTGCAGCTTGCAGATATGTTCACAAAACCTCTTGGTTCTTTACCATTTCACAATAATCTTTCCAAGTTGAACATTATAAATATCCATGTTCCACTTGTAGGGGGATCTTGGAATATAGCTGAGTTGACAAGAAGCACTTGAGCAAAATAGATGAAGAAGAGAAGTGCAGGGACTAAAATGCAAAATTGATATTAGTTTGTTAAGTTTGTTAGTTTGTTATTCAATTGGAATAAAAGTACAGCTGTGGCAGATGTCATTAGTTAGAATAGATATATAAGTTACATCTTGTATATATACATAGCTTTAACACATACTTAATTCACTCAATAATAGAAAACTCAGTATCTCTCTCGTTTAATCTTCTCTTCTATCTTCTCTGCTTCACTTGAAGCTTCTCTCATGGCTTCTCTAATTCTATTATTTTACAAATTGGGCTGTGCATTTTTGCTTCATTGAATATCGTTATCAGAGAAAGAGACAACTAAATTACCTGGTGGCCAACAGGCTTAGTGTAACGAATAAAAATTGAGAGGAAGAAAAATATATCTCTTTTCTCCTTAAGCATATTTAGACTGTTTATATCCAAAACTCCACCGTAATGTTTCCTTCTCATGATAGTTTCGGAGCTTCGGTGGTTTTGATTCCATAACATCTCCTCTCGTATATGACCAAATGAATATCAAGCCAAAACAGAGTCCTTCTGGGAAAAGAAAAACATGGAAATCAGAGAAAAGCAGTAATATTGAAGTAATTCTGTTTCAAATAGCAACACAAACATCTAACGATGAAGAATATGAAGATCAAGAATCTAAATTAGACCATGATGATATTAATTTAAATTGCAAAGAGTTTGATGATGTTTGTCATGAAAAGGTTGTTATTACTACAACAAATAAAACCACCGTATCGCAATCACAAGCACAATACAATCAAGAGTTGCATAGGAAATTACAAAGCTTGGGTATGTTTTGCTTTTCAGATACTATCACTTCTTTAATTATGGCTGTAAATTTACTAAATATAAATTTTTTCAGTTGATTTAGTAATGTGGAAGGATGTATTAAAATCAGCCTTCATATTTGGAATTGGAACGTTTATCATTATTATTTCATCTTTTTATACTCAAGAATTCAATATCAGGTTCCAATTTTGCTCCACTTATAGTTCTATAACTCTTTTTTCTAAAAAATAAAGTAAAGCGAACTTTTTATTTGATTATATAATAAAGTATGGAATTGGATTTGCAGCATAATTTCTGCACTTTCTTACATTGGCCTAGTCTATGTTGCTTCAATCTTCATGTTCAGCTCCCTAATTTCCAAGTATGTAATTTATTTTACTTTTCAATACTCCTTAAAATTAAGGTACTTGATCTTTTTTTGGTCCTTCTAATTAACATAACTAATAGGGAGCTAAGGATATAAATGGTATAAACCAAGAAGATGTTGTAAAGGAAGAAGAAGCAATTTGGTTAATTAAGATAATTCTTCCATATGTAAATCATGATAATTTTTCATTAACTCTATTGTTATTCATGATAATAATTTTTCTTTCTTTTTTCCAAAGTAATATTGTAAACATTTATTTCATATTATATTGTTACATAAGAAAATTATAATCTCATAAACCAACTTATAATAGTGTATATAATTGAAAGTTACAACAATTATCATTTCTTTTTTTATTATATAGCTAAATCGACATACTATGTCATGCATTGAATAATCATAATTATTAACTAAATTTATCTTTATTTATAAAAATTGTTATGCTTTATTTTGGATTAACCATTAATTTATATATTTTTACTTTGTACGTTAGTGATAATATTAGATCAAATATTATTAGTATTTATAATTATCTATGTTTCAAATACCAGTGTCATTTACAATATAAATAAATGAGACTGGTTATACAAAATAAGTAATATAGTACTCGCTAATAATAAATATACGTGGGCGACAATTTTTTTCTTTTTGTTAATTGAAATTATTATATTATGAGAATTATATTTTATTTGGCCATCAAGTACTAATAGGTGTGAAGTTACATGAGGTGAACCCATCGGTGGGACACCCATACCCCAACAATTCTCCTAAGGTCTTATAGACCCAATATGTAGAGGGTAACCCATCGCAAAACCACAAAAAAATATGATTTTGACCCATAAGTAAATATGTATTATCCTTAGGTATGAAGAAAATTTTATCGGGCATAGATTCCCACATGTATCAAGACACATCGTCACACAAGGTCGATAAGTCCCCAATTGGAACTCTTCCTGAAAAGACCTTAGAAAGTCAGAAGAAGCAAGAATATATCACAAGAATCATCGATAAAAGTACTGCATTACCACTTAAGCATGATTTTCTATGTTAGACTCTATTTTTCATTATCTCAATGAACCCCAAACTCAAAACTTCAAACAAACAAAAACTAGCGAAGAGTTTTGAAATTTGATGTTTTGAGGATTTAGAATGAAGTATTAAGGTGTTATATAAGATGGGTAATGATTATGTAGTGGATTGGGGAAGGTTTAATGAATAGGATTGAAGCTTTTATGAAGAGGCTTAAGGTTGAAGGAGAAGATCTCTGTGTTCTTGAAGGATTGTGGTGTTGGATGTGTGTTTGGAATGGAATAGGAGGAAGGAATTAATGTTTTTGGGTGTTGTAGTGGTGTGGTGCAGATATATAAAGGGTTAGGGTCTGAAAAACTCGTTTTGAAGAGGCTAGGGTTACTTCTTGATAAGGTAAGAAGGGGATATGGCAACCACTCTTCACAAACCGTCAGCGGACCGGCATACCGGCGGATTCGCCGGCATACCGGTGCTGGAGCTTTTCCTTTTGTTCTCTCGGCAATAAACCCTAATCAAATACCCGAGTCCTCGTGTTTTTGGGTGCCGGTTTATGATGTCTCCCTAAACGTTCTTATTTTATACTTTTGGGAGACATCATTTGTGGTGTTTATTTGATTAATTTGATAGACTTTTGGGCTAAATATGCAATAATCTGAATTTCCTCTTTTATTTCTTGTATTTTTAATTTATTAAACTTTTGCGCGTAATCTTGTGTATTTTAGTGAAAAGTTTGCAGGTTTTGAATATTAGCTAGGAGAGGAACACGAGAATAAAGTCAAAGATCGTGATATGGAGTCAAAGCTTGAAGTTAAATCGCGAAAAGGGTTGATATTTTGGCGCTGCAAATCTGGAAAAATGTCAAAGATTGCTGATTTCGAGACACTTACGAGTTGATTTAGCCGCTGACCTCTGAAGAGATTATGTTCCTTATCGAGTTACGGAAATTTTAATAACGAAGATTTAGAAAATCATAGAAAATCATATAAGTCTTGATATTAACTTTTTAATTAATTATTCTATAAGTCACTAAAACCGAGTATGTTTTAAATATGTAAAAAAAGGTAATGAGACTTATTTAAATAAGTTAGTTTAACGAAGTCAAACTGGTGGACATTTATCTACTACCTTAATACAATTCATTATTGTATATCTAAAAGCTTAACAAAGAAAAAAAGGAAATTAACGAAAAAAGAAAGACCTATTTAATACCTAGAAGCATCGATATTAAATCTCAATATTAAGGTTGGAAGACCTAGAGTACTCTCATTTCTATGTTATTGACATAACTTCATAGTCTAATTAAATTCATGTACTTTTTATCATAATTTTCATTAATAACCCAATCGGTTTAATATAAGCTAGGTTAAAAGCACAAAGTAACAAACATGTGAAGATAACAAATTGCTATAGACAAATTATTATGGACACTCCCGAATAAGAACACATAATCCATCAATCTTAAAATTAACAAAAACACTAAATGCACAACATCACAGCAGTAAATCAGTTCATTTTTCACCCTTTTGTCAATATCAAATAAAGATCATTTCATAAAATGTAAAGTACGGGACAAGAAACAAACTGAAGGAAGAAGGCAACAAGTACTGACATACACTAAAACAGCCCCACAATAACTAACCTAGATAGTACAATCAACATCATCACAAAAATTCTCTTTTTATATGAATTATAACCTAATTACTAATTACTAATTAAAAAAACAAATAAGAAATACAATAATTAAAAGAATAATAAAAATTGAACCTGTCCGGCTTAATTGAAATGACATGGTCAACGATCACGATCTGATAAAGAATCGCAGCTAGCGATTGATGTTATGGAGATAGAGATCGGTATTATCAACTCAACTATAGATCGATGTTATGGACTAGAGATCTGTAAGTGACGCAACTAGAGATTGGTGTTATGGAGATCGGTGAATTGGACGAATCGCAATTATAGATCGCTGTTATGGAGATCGGTGAATTGGACGAATTATAAATCGATGTTATGGACGAATCATGGTGTTATAGACGGCAAAAACAAGTGAGGATATAAATAATGAAATTAAAAGAGTCAAAAAATGATCAGGTGGAGAAGGATTGGAAGAATTAGATTTACGGGTTCAAAGAGCAAAAAGGGAAAGTATGGCGAGTGAGTAAAATGAGTGAGAAATGATCGGACGCAATTTAAAGGACGAGTATAAGCAGGGGCGAGCCAGGAATTATTGTTATATAAATTTTTTTTGTATTCATACAACAAGTCTATGTATTATGTCAAAATTGCAAATAGGTCCTTATATTATGCAAAAATGCACTATGGTAAATATTGCAATATAAGTCTTGATATTAACTTTTTAATTAATTATTCTATAAATTATTTTTCTTAATACAAAATAAAATATATTTTGTTGTAAAAAGAAAAAAAAATATAATAAATAAAATAATTTAAAGTCTAATAAAATAAATTTTAAAAGTTAGAGGGGGCCAAATGAATATTTTTAAAATATATAAGGGTTAATTACTAATTTTTTAAGGTAGTTACAGATTTTATTTAAATTCAGGGGGGGCATGGACCCCCTTAGCTTCAACACAGCTCCGTCCCTGAGTATGCTCCGTCCCTGAGTATAAGAAGTGATTACCAGACAAAATAAAATAGAAAGTGATCATGTGAGTGGAATGGTATGTATAACTTCGGTGAAACATTTTCTTAATTTTATTTTATTTTTGAAATAAAAATTGAGTTATGATGAGAAGAAGAAGAATATTTAAAAGACTATATAGGTTTGATATATTAATGAATGTAATGAGTATAGTTGGGTCAGGAATTTAGGTTTAAGTACAAATTGAAACGACTTTTAATATAATATATTTTTTTGTGTTTTCAAATGAAAACTTGAAATATGTTTTTTTATATTACATAATTAGAAGTAAAAAATAGAAAAATTATATATTTGATTTGATATAGTATTTCTCGATTTACTGTGTAATACATATGTATAATTGGGTAAAAAGTTTAGGATTAAGGATTAATAACACATGATCTGATTTATGTAGATTTTATTTAAACCAGAAATAACAACTTTTAAAGTACAAGTTCAACGATATTGTTTTTCATAAAATATCTTTTCTTGAAATTGAGTTTTATTTTTGAGATATTAGATAACTAGAAGAATTTAAAAAAAAATTGACAGAGTATACATTTCGATTCACTAATTTGTCTACTTATACTTTTTTATTAATAATTTATTAAATTTGATTATTTTTTCAATCAACAAGATGAATGTTAAATAAATAAAAAAAATCTCTTCATTTAGTTCCAAAAAAATTTGATTTAGACAAAAGTACTTCTAGTAAAAAAATAAAAAAAATAAAAACAAAAAATTGTCTGGTGAAGAATATTATAGTAGATTTATTCTCAAACTATCTTAAAAGCTTTCTTTGATTAAAAAATAATTTCTTAAACACTTGGATTGCATAGTAAATCAAATCATGAATAGACAAAAAAACTTATTTAGACTTTTATTTTTCTTTCGTCTTGTAATATCTAAATAACTAAGATATACCATATTTGATAATATCAAACGGGACGAGTTAAGTAACTTAGAAAGAAAATCTGATGAAATAATTTTGTAAACAATCGGATGGAAGTGTAAATAGTTGACTTTCATTTTTCTTTCGTATCGGAATATCAGATTAACTAATCTTTGATAACATCAAATAGGATTAAGATCTAGTAAATTGAGTAATCAGGTAAATTGTAAATTAGATTTTTTTCGATTAGTAAGACCCGCCAAGTACCGGTTTCGAATAAGGGTCTTGTCCATGTATCGTTTATATTTAATAATTTACAAGCATTAATTGTGGCAAATTTGTAAGGATCAACAAGACAATATCAGAGTTTAGAAGACATGGTCTCTTTGATCCAAATTAGCGTTGGAAGGTGATGTGATCAAGATTTTTGAAGGTTGTATGCTTAGTCACAATGCAAATTTTGATTCACTTATTGAATATTTAACAATATTGTAATTATTTAGGGCAAAATCCATCCCCCAAAACTAGATGAAACGTCTAATTCTCTAGACAAAAAAATGTCTTCTTTCCAAATGGAAGGTGGTCCTTTTTTATCTTATTTCCCGCTCAAAGAATAAAACTGACAACTTCTTAGTTAAATATATTAGCCATTTAGTCGTAGATTTGAAAACATATTCATTGTAAGGGTAAGACTTTCATCCAATATTGGATGGTCCAATATTTACATAGCATTCATCGATTATTATAACAAAACACATGTCATTAGATTAATAAGTTAGATACTTTTGTAAATTTAAAACATAGGGTATGTGTATGAATATAATTGGTGTATATCATTCAATATTGGATGGAAGAATTTTCCTCATTGTAATATTCTTTTAACTTTTCTTCCAAATCAGTTTCTCAAATAGGTATAAATTGATTTTGTAACATGTATGGTACATCATGCAGTTTGATCTTTAATATTAAAGAATTTAACGTGCAAAAAAATTCAAACAATGATATATTATTAAACTTTCGATTATTTTATAGGGTTTACTAAATTTTGGCACTCAGATTGATTTCAAATATTCAATATGTTAGGGATTTTATTGTATTCTACTAATAAAATATCGTTCTTATTTGAGTACTTTTGATATTAATTACTCTTTAAAATTTCTATAATTGTATTAATATTAATATTAATATATATAGATATATGTCGTTTATAATGAAGTGCATAGTAATAATTATATAAAGAATTGAACTCAAAATTTTGACAAAGTATTAATTGATTAACAAGTTTAAACCTCAGTTCCATAAAGAACTAGTTAATCCAAAATAATTATACAATATCTAAGATACTACAATTATTATAAAATGATTGAATCAACATTATTGGTTTTCTGTGTAAGATCGCGGGCTGGAAGGGGAGATGCCTTTCTCTAGCAAGTAAAATTACGCTGGCCAAGTCACTTTTTAGCGCGATGTCAATTTATATTATGCAAGTTGATTTTTTTTCGGGGTATATTTGTGATGAGATCGATCGGATAGTCCAAGATTTTATTTAGTGTTCTTCGGAAGAGCAGAGGAAGATTTCTTGGGTCTCATGAGATCGAATTTTCACACCTAAAAGTAGAGGGGGCTTGGTCTTTAGAAAGCGGGCGACATGAACCGAGCCCTATTGGGGAAACTAGGCTGGAAAATTATCCATGAGGATTCTGCATTATAAGTAAAGGGGTTGCGTCAAAAGTATTTTAAGGAAAATATTCTACTGTATGTTATAAGAAATTATGATTCTCAAGTGAGAAAGGCTTATGTTGTTAGACGGGGATCCTGTTGGTCAATTCATAATGGGAAGTGCATAATGTTTTGCTTGATCTTTGAGTTGGAAATGAACCTTTGGTTAGTTGGATTATTTCTTCTATTGGTAACGATATGCGGCTAGATATGGTGGCGGATTATGTAAATGAGGAGGGGACGTGGAATAGGATCGTTTTCAACATCTTTTGCCTCATCATAAACTCACAAAACTAGCTAATGTGTTTGTTTTGCCGGATAATGGTGATCATGATGAGCTGTCATGGATGAATAAGTTTGATAGGGTTTATTCAGTTAAATTGGCGCTAATTGACGATTTCGTAAATGAGAGTGAGGAAAATATCATTTGGGATAACATATGGAAATTGTGATGTCCTCAAGACATTAGGATCCTATTGTGGAGAGGGACTCAAGAAAGACTTGCAACCAGGAAAAAATTGATTAAAAGAGGCATGAGTGTGGACGTGACATGCTCCTAGTGCAGCATTGGGGTTGAAAGTGTTTTCCATTTATTCATGGATTGTGTCATGGTGCAAGCTATGTGGGAGAAGATTCCAAAGGTGATTCAATGGGGAAGAATATAGCTCAATCTCGGTATATCATGAAAGATAGGTGGTGGGTCCTTGTGTGTTATGAAATTAAGTACAGAGATAAAAGGAACCACCAAGTTTTTGGTGCCGCTGTCGGGGATTGCAGCGTGTGACCCCGGTGTTTAATCCCTAAGTATTTTTAATTGTTTATTTATTTTTCAATTTTGCGCTTGGTTTTTGTTTTGTTTTCTTTTACAAGATCTTATATTCAGGTAATGATCAAGATATTCAATTAGATATGTATGGAGGACATTACCCAAATCCCGGTCCATTCGATTATTTGAAAGACTCTTCGGGACAACAATAATGGGGTAGTAACTTCTACCAACCACCTTATCAACACCCGCAAGAGCAAGGATGGAAAAACCAATGGACCAGGAACAATCAACAACAATCGCCTTATCACTATCAACAAGAACAAGCATGGAACCACCATTGGGTTGAGCACAATCAACAACAACCATTATACCACTATCAGCAAGATCAAAGATAGATCATTCAACAACCTCCACAAATTACCCTGGCCGATTTGAATGAAACACTTGCTAAATACAGGCGCGAGAGCGAGGAAATCAGTGCCAAATTACAAAAGGCACTAGATAAATATATTTCCAATTGTAGCAAATTTTGTGTAGAGTCAACTCCCCCAAGGGATGAAAGGGACCAACTTTAAGAAATAGTTGAGGAGGAAGTGTTGAAGGAAAATATTAGTGATAGTGACATGACCACCGTGCCGATTATAAATGGAGACTACCAACAACCTTCCCAGATTACTCTTCCCAGTATAATGAATTATTCACCACTTGTTGAACTCACGCGTCTAGAAGAGAAAATCACGGCAAGAGATCAAGAGCAAAAGGCAAGAGATGAGGAAAGCGATGCCACACTTGAAAGAATAAAATAGATGCTAGATGAAATAGCTACCCGAAGCAACTCTCCTGCCTTAGCCAAGAACGGTAGCGAGTCTTATGAAAATTGCAGTCCCTTGCAGGATGATATTAACTAAACGGAAGAAGTAGTTGAGGAGTAGGTATTGAAATATGACAATTGTGATAGTGATATGGAGTATGCACATAATTAGGATATAGAATGTGAACAGAAAGAAGAGGTGATTGAGATTAGAGAGATTCCGCAACAAGAATATGATGAGGTAATAGTGGAAGATTGGGTTGAAAGCGAAAATGAATCCGAAGTGGTTGAGGAGTCAATTGAAGAATTAAAGGTTCACAATAAAATAGAAGTTGAATCTATGCCACAAAAAGTTTACCAATTACCATCTCCACCAAGAATCTTGATTGAAATTAGAACTGAAGAATCACCTCCTTTACCAACAACGATAAACATGTGATATACAAGCAAGGTTCCACACCGCGAGAGTAAAGGGGAAGGAGGAGAACCTACCTCCCACATTTTAAAATGAACACAAGATTGAAACGAGGAATAAAAGTGAGCATATACCATGGAGAACGGTCATCTACTATTATGTGGGGGGAAATGAGTTTCGTCGTAAAAATAAGAAGGCGAAACGAAGTACTTACCCACCCCGTTTCAAAGATCGATTAATTAAAATTCTAGGTGGGAAAGTCCTAAAGCTTACATGTTAAGGAAGAGGAGAGTTTAAGCGGAGGGAAACCGCAAAGGCTTCAATACCATCTTCATGGAAGGTAACGCGTCGAACTTAAAGACGTAATAAAAAAACTGCTTCTTGGGAGACAACCCATGTTTTAATTTGCTTTAATGTTTTTCAATTCCTAGTGCATATTAGAAGTAATTGTCGAGTCTTAGCGTCTATTTTTTAAGAAATGAGAAAGGTAGTGTGTTGAATGGTGCAGCAATTGAGTTTTGGGTGCTATGGAATGAAAAAGGGAAAAATCCGTAGCACGGACCGGTAGGCCAGTTAAACCACTGGTATGCCGGTGGGGAGACATGAACCCTCGGGTTGGTGGACTCGGGTTTGTTGCCGAGAGCATGTCCAAGGAAAACCGAGCGCACCGGTATGCCGCCTAGGGCACCGGTATGCCGGCCAGAAGGAAACACGAGTCCTCGGGTTGAATGACTCGTGTATTTTGACGAAACAAGGTTCTGAGCAAAACAGCGCACCATTATGCCGCCCAGATGACCGGTATACTGGTGGTCCCTTGTGTGTTCTTAAAATAATGTAATAAGTAAAGAGACCCACAACCGCAAGTGTACGGTTGTCCCAAGTAATAATGGTGATAAACAGGATCGTTCGCAGGGACGGTATGGTTGACTTCAATGCTTATCAATTAATGAATGATTGCATTTATGAAAGCAGTAAATGATTTGATAATTGTTTGTTGGTTTTTACTAATCCTAAGTATGAAAGACTAATGTAAAAATGCAAACAAATAACTAGACGCAAGTAAATAAAAGCTAAACGCAAATATGAGCAGGCAATAATTGAGAGACGCAAGGATTTCTCCTAGCTGTATTTCATTCCATATGTTGTTTAAGGGACAAATTGGTCATTTAACATAGGTCGGGATTCGGGAGTCTTCGTACCCTTGTCAGGGTGGACTACGAAGCTATTCTAGGGTGTCACAAATCCCGTCAGGGTGATTATGATCCACCTTCAAATGATTAAGCTAAAAATACCCAATAGGCATAAGATTAATTACGCTCGTCAGAGTCAAATAATTTCTATCCTATATTCTGTAATTAATTCTGTACCCCCGTCAAGATGATCCACACGCCACTATGTGGAATAGCCTAGATACTACAACCTGTTATTAATTAGCTACTTTAAGAACAGTAAATAATCATAAATTACATAAACATGTAAAAGACCCAATTTGAAATAAATTACTGAAATCCCAAATCCAATCATATGAAATAAAACAAAGGGATTAACCCATTATGCGTTCCCAAGTACTAAAAGGATTTAGCTCATAATTAAAGGAAAGGAAAAAACTAAATTAAAAGAAGAATTCATATTGTTCATAGAAAGAAAATACAAAGAAACCTAATTTCGGATTAGGATTGGCTGAGAATCGGAGATATAGACAGTCTCCAGATCCGTAGCTTCTTCCTTCTTCCTTGCCTTGACTTCTCTCTGATGCTCTGACTTATGAAAATTGAATTGTGTGAAAAACTGAAGTCAAAAGCTCCTTTTATAAGCTCAAATTCGGAATGGGCTTTTAATTAGGGATTAAGTGAATAATAAAAAGTCCAAGTCCACTAATCAAGCTCAAATCCCGTAACTACTGCATCACCTCCACTAAATCAGCTCTAACCGATCCGTTATAACTCCGATTGACCTCGAACCACTTGATAAATTTCCGTAACTCGATAAGGAACATAATCTTTTCAGAGGTCAGCTAAATCAACTCGTAAGTGTCTCGAAATCAGCAATCTTTGACATTTTTCCAGATTTGCAGCTCCAAAATATCAACTCTTTTCGGGATTTAACTTCAAGCTTTGACTCCATATCACGATCTTTGACTTTATTCTCGTGTTCCTCTCCTAGCTAATATTCAAAACCTACAAATTTTTCACTAAAATACACAAGATTACGCGCAAAAGTTTAATAAATTAAAAATACAAGAAATAAAAGAGGAAATTCATATTATTGCATATTTAGCCCAATAGTCTATCAAATTAATCAAATAAACACCACAAATGATGTCTCCCAAGGGTATAAAATAAGAACGTTTAGGGAGACATCATATACCGGCACCCAAAAACACGAGGACTCGGGTATTTGATTAGGGTTTATTGCCGAGAGAACAAAATGAAAAGCGCCAGCACCGGTATGCCGGGGAATCCGCTGACGGTTTGTGAAGAGTGGTTGCCATATCCCCTTCTTACCTTATCAAGAAGTAACCCTAGCCTCTTCAAAACGAGTTTTTCAATCCCTAACCCTTTATATATCTGCACCACACCACTACAACACCCAAGAACATTAATTCCTTCCTCATATTCCATTCCAAACACACATCCAACACCACAATCCTTCAAGAACACAAAGAGATCTTCTCCTTCAACCTTAAGCCTCTTCATCAAAGCTTCAATCCTATTCATTAAACCTTCCCCAATCCACTACATGATCATTACCCATCTCATATAACACCTTAATACTTCATTCTAAATCCTCAAAACATCAAATTTCAAAACTCTTCGCTAGTTTTTGATTGTTTGTAAATCCATCCTCATACAGGCGTTTAATAGGGAGACTTCTATACTTAACTATCACACGACCCGATTTGGCATACTCTGATAATTCTCTAAGTCAATTTCTTTCCAAACCAACCATTGATCATTGGAATGCAGCTCAAAGGGTGCCTAGATATATAAAAGCTACTCCTGGTCAAGGTATATTCCACTCATCTACATCTTGAATCAAACTAAAGGCGTTTTGTGATAGTGATTGGGCCGGCTGTCTTGATTCAAGAAGAAGTATAATGGGTTTTTGTATTTTCCTTGGTGATTCTCTTGTTTATTGGAAGAGTAAGAAGCAATCCACCATCAGCAAATCTTCAGCTGAAGCTGAATATTGCGCTTTATCTGCTACAACGTGTGAATTACAATGGCTTGTATATGCTTTGCGAGATTATGGAATTATTCATTCATCTCCTGCCTTCATATACTCGGATAGTAAATCAGCAATTGCAATGTCTACGAATCCTGTTCAACATGAAAGAACTAAACACGTTGACATTGATTGCAAGATTACTCGTGAGAAATTACAATCCGGTGTAATCAAACTCCTTTACATACCTTCCAATCTGCAGCTTGCAGATATGTTCACAAAACCTCTTGGTTCTTTACCATTTCACAATAATCTTTCCAAGTTGAACATTATAAATATCCATGTTCCACTTGTAGGGGGATCTTGGAATATAGCTGAGTTGACAAGAAGCACTTGAGCAAAATAGATGAAGAAGAGAAGTGCAGGGACTAAAATGCAAAATTGATATTAGTTTGTTAAGTTTGTTAGTTTGTTATTCAATTGGAATAAAAGTACAGCTGTGGCAGATGTCATTAGTTAGAATAGATATATAAGTTACATCTTGTATATATACATAGCTTTAACACATAATTAATTCACTCAATAATAGAAAACTCAATATCTCTCTCGTTTAATCTTCTCTTCTATCTTCTCTGCTTCACTTGAAGCTTCTCTCATGGCTTCTCTAATTCTCTTATTTTACAAATTGGGCTGTGCATTTTTGCTTCACTGAATATCGTTATCAGAGAAAGAGACAACTAAATTACCTGGTGGCCAACAGGCTTAGTGTAACGAATAAAAATTGAGAGGAAGAAAAATATATCTCTTTTCTCCTTAAGCATATTTAGACTATTTATATCCAAAACTCCACCGTAATGTTTCCTTCTCATGATAGTTTCGGAGCTTCGGTGGTTTTGATTCCATAACATCTCCTCTCGTATATGACCAAATGAATATCAAGCCAAAACAGAGTCCTTCTGGGAAAAGAAAAACATGGAAATCAGAGAAAAGCAGTAATATTGAAGTTATTCCGTTTCAAATAGCAACACAAACATCTAACGATGAAGAATATGAAGATCAAGAATCTAAATTAGACCATGATGATATTAATTTAAATTGCAAAGAGTTTGATGATGTTTGTCATGAAAAGGTTGTTATTACTACAACAAATAAAACCACCGTATCGCAATCACAAGCACAATACAATCAAGAGTTGCATAGGAAATTACAAAGCTTGGGTATGTTTTGCTTTTCAGATACTATCAAATTCTTTAATTATGGCTGTAAATTTACTAAATATAAATTTTTTCAGTTGATTTAGTAATGTGGAAGGATGTATTAAAATCAGCCTTCATATTTGGAATTGGAACGTTTATCATTATTATTTCATCTTTTTATACTCAAGAATTCAATATCAGGTTCCAATTTTGCTCCACTTATAGTTCTATAACTCTTTTTTCTAAAAAATAAAGTAAAGCGAACTTTTTATTTGATTATATAATAAAGTATGGAATTGGATTTGCAGCATAATTTCTGCACTTTCTTACATTGGCCTAGTCTATGTTGCTTCAATCTTCATGTTCAGCTCCCTAATTTCCAAGTATGTAATTTATTGTACTTTTCAATACTCCTTAAAATTAAGGTACTTGATCTTTTTTTGGTCCTTCTAATTAACATAACTAATAGGGGAGCTAAGGATATAAATGGTATAAACCAAGAAGATGTTGTAAAGGAAGAAGAAGCAATTTGGTTAATTAAGATAATTCTTCCATATGTAAATCATGATAATTTTTCATTAACTCTATTGTTTTTCATGATAATAATTTTTCTTTCTTTTTTCCAAAGTAATAATGTAAACATTTATTTCATATTATATTGTTACATAAGAAAATTATAATGTCATAAACCAACTTATAATAGTGTATATAATTGAAAGTTACAACAATTATCATTTCTTTTTTTATTATATAGCTAAATCGACATACTATGTCATGCATTGAATAATCATAATTATTAACTAAATTTATCTTTATTTATAAAAATTGTTATGCTTTATTTTGGATTAACCATTAATTTATATATTTTTACTTTGTATGTTAGTGATAATATTAGATCAGATATTATTAGTATTTATAATTATCTATGTTTCAAATACCAGTGTCATATACAATATAAATAAATGAGACTGGTTATACAAAATAAGTAATATAGTACTCGCTAATAATAAATATACGTGGGCGACAATTTTTTTCTTTTTGTTAATTGAAATTATTATATTATGAGAATTATATTTTATTTGGCCATCAAGTACTAATAGGTGTGAAGTTACATGAGGTGAACCCATCGGTGGGACACCCATACCCCAACAATTCTCCTAAGGTCTTATAGACCCAATATGTAGAGGGTAACCCATCGCAAAACCACAAAAAAATATGATTTTGACCCATAAGTAAATATGTATTATCCTTAGGTATGAAGAAAATTTTATCGGGCATAGATTCCCACATGTATCAAGACACATCGTCACACAAGGTCGATAAGTCCCCAATTGGAACTCTTCCTGAAAAGACCTTAGAAAGTCAGAAGAAGCAAGAATATATCACAAGAATCATCGATAAAAGTACTGCATTACCACTTAAGCATGATTTTCTATGTTAGACTCTATTTTTCATTATCTCAATGAACCCCAAACTCAAAACTTCAAACAAACAAAAACTAGCGAAGAGTTTTGAAATTTGATGTCTTGAGGATTTAGAATGAAGTATTAAGGTGTTATATAAGATGGGTAATGATTATGTAGTGGATTGGGGAAGGTTTAATGAATAGGATTGAAGCTTTTATGAAGAGGCTTAAGGTTGAAGGAGAAGATCTCTGTGTTCTTGAAGGATTGTCGTGTTGGATGTGTGTTTGGAATGGAATAGGAGGAAGGAATTAATGTTTTTGGGTGTTGTAGTGGTGTGGTGCAGATATATAAAGGGTTAGGGTCTGAAAAACTCGTTTTGAAGAGGATAGGGTTACTTCTTGATAAGGTAAGAAGGGGATATGGCAACCACTCTTCACAAACCGTCAGCGGACCGGCATACCGGTGCTGGAGCTTTTCATTTTGTTCTCTCGGCAATAAACCCTAATCAAATACCCGAGTCCTCGTGTTTTTGGGTGCCGATATATGATGTCTCCCTAAACGTTCTTATTTTATACTTTTGGGAGACATCATTTGTGGTGTTTATTTGATTAATTTGATAGACTTTTGGGCTAAATATGCAATAATCTGAATTTCCTCTTTTATTTCTTGTATTTTTAATTTATTAAACTTTTGTGCGTAATCTTGTGTATTTTAGTGAAAAGTTTGTAGGTTTTGAATATTAGCTAGGAGAGAAACACGAGAATAAAGTCAAAGATCGTGATATGGAGTGAAAGCTTGAAGTTAAATCCCGAAAAGAGTTGATATTTTGGCGCTGCAAATCTGGAAAAATGTCAAAGATTGCTGATTTCGAGACACTTACGAGTTGATTTAGCCGCTGACCTCTGAAGAGATTATGTTCCTTATCGAGTTACGGAAATTTAGATAACGAAGATTTAGAAAATCATATAAGTCTTGATATTAACTTTTTAATTAATTATTCTATAAGTCACTAAAACCGAGTATGTTTTAAATATGTAAAAAAAAGGTAATGAGACTTATTTAAATAAGTTAGTTTAACGAAGTCAAACTGGTGGACATTTAACTACTACCTTAATACAATTCATTATTGTATATCTAAAAGCTTAACAAAGAAAAAAAAGGAAATTAACGAAAAAAGAAAGACCTATTTAATACCTAGAAGCATCGATATTAAATCTCAATATTAAGGTTGGAAGACCTAGAACTCTCATTTCTATGTTATTGACATAACTTCATAGTCCAATTAAATTAATGTACTTTTTATCATAATTTTCATTAATAACCCAATCAGTTTAATATAAGCTAGGTTAAAAGCACAAAGTAACAAACATGTGAAGATAACAAATTGCTATAGACAAATTATTATGGACACTCCAGAATAAGAACACATAATCCATCAATCTTAAAATTAACAAAAACACTAAATGCACAACATCACAGCAGTAAATCGTAAATCAGTTCATTTTTCACCCTTTTGTCAATATCAAATAAAGATCATTTCATAAAATGTAAAGTACGGGACAAGAAACAAACTGAAGGAAGAAGGCAACAAGTACTGACATACACTAAAACAGCCCCACAATAACTAACCTAGATAGTACAATCAACATCATCACAAAAATTCTCTTTTTATATGAATTATAACCTAATTACTAATTACTAATTAAAAAAACAAATAATAAATACAATAATTAAAAGAATAATAAAAATTGAACCTGTCCGGCTTAATTGAAATGACATGGTCAACGATCACGATCTGATAAAGAATCGCAGCTAGCGATTGATGTTATGGAGATAGAGATCGGTGTTATCAACTCAACTATAGATCGATGTTATGGACTAGAGATCTGTAAGTGACGCAACTAGAGATTGTGTTATGGAGATCGGTGAATTGGACGAATCGCAATTATAGATCGGTGTTATGGAGATCGGTGAATTGGACGAATCGCAATTATAAATCGATGTTATGGACGAATCATGGTTTTATAGACGGCAAAAACAAGTGAGGATATAAATAATGAAATTAAAAGAGTCAAAAAATGATCAGGTGGAGAAGGATTGGAAGAATTAGATTTACGGGTTCAAAGAGGAGAAAGGGAAAGTATGGCGAGTGAGTAAAATGAGTAAGAAATGATCGGACGCAATTTAAAGGACGAGTATAAGCAGGGGCGAGCCAGGAATTATTGTTATATAAATTTTTTTTGTATTCATACAACAAGTCTATGTATTATGTCAAAATTGCAAATAGGTCCTTATATTATGCAAAAATGCACTATGGTAAATATTGCAATATAAGTCTTGATATTAACTTTTTAATTAATTATTCTATAAATTATTTTTTCTTAATACACAATAAAATATATTTTGTTGTAAAAAGATAAAAAAAAAATATAATAAATAAAATAATTTAAAGTCTAATAAAATAAATTTTAAAAGTAGAGGGGGCCAAATGAATATTTTTAAAATATATAAGGGTTAATTACTTATTTTTTAAGGTAGTTACAGATTTTATTTAAATTCAGGGGGGCATGGACCCCCTTAGCTTCAACACAGCTCCGTCCCTGAGTATAAGAAGTGATTACCAGACAAAATAAAATAGAAAGTGATCATCTGAGTGGAATGGTATGTATAACTTCGGTGAAACATTTTCTTAATTTTATTTTATTTTTGAAATAAAAATTGAGTTATGATGAGAAGAAGAAGAATATTTAAAAGACTATATAGGTTTGATATATTAATGAATGTAATGAGTATAGTTGGGTCAGAAATTTAGGTTTAAGTACAAATTGAAACGACTTTTAATATAATATATTTTTTTGTGTTTTCAAATGAAAACTTGAAATATGTTTTTTTATATTACATAATTAGAAGTAAAAAATAGAAAAATTATATATTTGATTTGATATAGTATTTCTCAATTTACTGTGTAATACATATGTATAATTGGGTAAAAAGTTTAGGATTAAGGATTAATAACACATGATCTGATTTATGTAGATTTTATTTAAACCAGAAATAACAACTTTTAAAGTACAAGTTCAACGATATTGTTTTTCATAAAATATCTTTTCTTGAAATTGAGTTTTATTTTTGAGATATTAGATAACTAGAAGAATTTAAAAAAGAAATTGACAGAGTATACATTTCGATTCACTAATTTGTCTACTTATACTTTTTTATTAATAATTTATTAAATTTGATTATTTTTTCAATCAACAAGATGAATGTTAAATAAAAAAAAAATCTCTTCATTTAGTTCCAAAAAAAATTTGATTTAGACAAAAGTACTTCTAGTAAAAAAATAAAAAAAGAAAAACAAAAAATTGTCTGGTGAAGAATATTATAGTAGATTTATTCTCAAACTATCTTAAAAGCTTTCTTTGATTAAAAAATAATTTCTTAAACACTTGGATTGCATAGTAAATCAAATCATGAATAGACAAAAAAACTTATTTAGACTTTTTTTTTCTTTCGTCTTGTAATATCTAAATAACTAAGATATACCATATTTGATAATATCAAACGGGACGAGTTAAGTAACTTAGAAAGAAAATCTGATGAAATAATTTTGTAAACAATCGGATGGAAGTGTTAATAGTTGACTTTCATTATTCTTTCGTATCGGAATATCAGATTAACTAATCTTTGATAACATCAAATAGGATTAAGATCTAGTAAATTGAGTAATCAGGTAAATCATAAATTAGATTTTTCTCGATCAGTAAGACCCGCCAAGTACCGGTTTCGAATAAGGGTCTTGTCCATGTATCGTTTATATTTAATAATTTACGAGCATTAATTGTGGCAAATTTGTAAGGATCAACAAGACAATATCAGAGTTTAGAAGACATGGTCTCTTTGATCCAAATTAGTGTTGGAAGGTGATGTGATCAAGATTTTTGAAGGTTGTATGCTTAGTCACAATGCAAATTTTGATGCACTTATTGAGTATTTAAAAATATTGTAATTAATTAGGGCAAAAACCATCCCCCAAAACTAGATGAAACGTCTAATTCTCTAGACCAAAAAATGTCTTCTTTCCAAATGGAAGGTGGTCCTTTTATGTCTTATTTCCCGCTCAAAAAATAAAACTGACAACATCTTAGTTAAATATATTAGCCATTTAGTCGTAGATTTGAAAACATATTCATTGTAAGGGTAAGACTTTCATCCAATATTGGATGGTCCAATATTTACATAGCATTCTTCGATTATTATAACAAAACACATGTCATTAGATTAATAAGTTAGATACTTTTGTAAATTTAAAACATAGGGTATGTGTATGAATATAATTTGTGTATATCATTCAATATTGGATGGAAGAATTTTCCTCATTGTAATATTCTTTTAACTTTTCTTCCAAATCAGTTTCTCAAATAGGTATAAATTGATTTTGTAACATGTATGGTACATCATGCAGTCTGATCTTTAATATTAAAGAATTTAACGTGCAAAAAAATTCATGCAATGATATATTATTAAACTTTCGATTATTATATAGGGTTTACTAAATTTTGGCACTCAGATTGATTTCAAATATTCAATATGTTAGGGATTTTATTGTATTCTACTAATAAAATATCGTTCTTATTGGAGTACTTTTGATATTAATTACTCTTTAAAATTTCTATAATTGTATTAATATTAATATTAATATATATAGATATATGTCGTTTATTATGAAGTGCATAGTAATAATTATATAAAGAATTGAACTCAAAATTTTGACAAAGTATTGATTGATTAACAAGTTTAAACCTCAGTTCCATAAAGAACTAGTTAATCCAAAATAATTATACAATATCTAAGATACTACAATTATTATAAAATGATTGAATCAACATTATTGGTTTTCTGTGTAAGATCGCGGGCTGGAAGGGGAGATGCCTTTCTCTAGCAAGTAAAATTACGCTGGCCAAGTCACTTTTTAGCACGATGTCAATTTATATTATGCAAGTTGATTTTTTGTCGGGGTATATTTGTGATGAGATCGATCGGATAGTCCAAGATTTTATTTAGTGTTCTTCGGAAGAGCAGAGGAAGATTTCTTGGGTCTCATGAGATCGAATTTTCACACCTAAAAGTAGAGGGGGCTTGGTCTTTAGAAAGCGGGCGACATGAACCGAGCCCTATTGGGGAAACTAGGCTGGAAAATTATCCATGAGGATTCTGCATTATAAGTAAAGGGGTTGCGTCAAAAGTTTTTTAAGGAAAATATTCTACAGTATGTTTTAAGAAATTATGATTCTCAAGTGAGCAAGGCTTATGTTGTTAGACGGGGATCCTGATGGTCAATTCATAATGGGAAGTGAATAATGTTTCGCTTGATCTTTGAGTTGGAAATGAACCTTTGGTTAGTTGGATTATTTCTTCTATTGGTAACGATATGCGGCTAGATATTGTGGCGGATTATGTAAATGAGGAGGGGACGTGGAATAGGATCGTTTTCAACATCTTTTGCCTCATCATAAACTCACTGAACTAGCTAATGTGTTTGTTTTGCCGGATAATGGTGATCATGATGAGCTGTCATGGATGAATAAGTCTGATAGGGTTTATTCAATTAAATTGGCGCTAATTGACGATTTCGTAAATGAGAGTGATGAAAATATCATGTGGGATAACATATGGAAATTATGATGTCCTCAAGACATTAGGATCCTATTGTGGAGAGGGACTCAAGAAAGACTTGCGACCAGGAAAAAATTGATTAAAAGAGGCATGAGTGTGGACGTGACCTGCTCCTAGTGCAGCATTCGGGTTGAAAGTGTTTTCCATTTATTCAAGGATTGTGTCATGGTGAAAGCTATATGGGAGAAGATTCCAAAGGTGATTCAATGGGGAAGAATATAGCTCAATCTCGGGTTATCATGAAAGATAGGTGGTGGGTCCTTGTGTGTTATAAAATTAAGTACATAGATAAAAGGAACCACCAAGTTTTTGGCGCCGCTACCAGGGATTGCAGCGTGTGACCCCGATGTTTAATCCTTACGTATTTTTAATTTTGTATTTATTTTTCAATTTTGCGCTTGGTTTTTGTTTTGTTTTCTTTTACAAGATCTTATATTCAGGTAATGATCAAGATATTCAATTAGATATGTATGGAGGACATTACCCAAATCCCGGTCCATTCGATTATTTGAAAGACTCTTCAGGACAACAATAATGGGGTAGTAACTTCTACCAACCACCTTATCAACACCCGCAAGAGCAAGGATGGTAAAACCAATGGACCAGAAACAATCAGCAACAATCGCCTTATCACTATCAACAAGAACAATCATGGAACCACCACTGGGTTGAGCACAATCAACAACAACCATTATACCACTATCAGCAAGATCAAAGATGGAACATTCAACAACCTCCACAAATTAACCTGGCCGATTTGAATGAAACACTTGCTAAATACAGGCGCGGGAGCGAGGAAATCAGTGCGAAATTACAAAAGGCACTAGATAAATATATTTCCAATTGTAGCAAATTTTGTGTAGAGTCAACTCCCCCAAGGGATGAAAGGGACCAACTTTAAGAAATAGTTGAGGAGGAAGTGTTGAAGGAAAATATTAGTGATACTGACATGACCACCGTGCCGATTATAAATGGAGACTACCAACAACCTCCCCAGATTACTCTTCCCGGTATAATGAATTATTCACCACTTGTTGAACTCACGCGTCTAGAAGAGAAAATCACGGCAATAGATCAAGAGCAAAAGGCAAGAGATGAGGAAAGTGATGCCACACTGGAAAGAATAAAATAGATGCTAGATGAAATAGCTACCCGGATCAACTCTCCTGCCTTAGCCAAGAACGGTAGCGAGTCTTATGAAAATTCCAGTCCCTTGCGGGATGATATTAACTAAACGGAAGAAGTAGTTGAGGAGTAGGTATTGAAATATGACAATTGAGATAGTGATATGGAGTATGCACATAATTAGGATATAGAATGTGAACAGAAAGAAGAGGTGATTGAGATTAGAGAGATTCCGCAACAAGAATATGATGAGGTAATAGTGGAAGATTGGGTTGAAAGCGAAAATGAATCCGAAGTGGTTGAGGAGTCAATTGAAGAATTAAAGGTTCAAAATAAAATAGAAGTTGAATATGCCACAAAAAGTTTACCAATTACCATCTCCACCAAGAATCTTGATTGAAATTAGAACTGAAGAATCACCTCCTTTACCAACGATGATCAACATGTGATATACAAGCAAGGTTCCACCCCGCGAGAGTAAAGGGGAAGGAGGAGAACCTACCCACCACATTTTAAAATGAACACAAGATTTAAACGAGGAATAAAAGTGAGCATATACCATGGAGAACGGTCATCTACTATTATGTGGGGGGAAATGAGTTTCGTCGTAAAAATAAAAAGGCGAAACGAAGTACTTACCCACCCCGTTTCAAAGATCGATTAATTAAAATTCTAGGTGGGAAAGTCCTAAAGCTTACATGTCAAGGAAGAGGAGAGTTTAAGCGGAAGGAAACCGCAAAGGCCTCAATACCATCTTCATGGAAGGTAACGCGTCGAACTTAAAGACGTAATAAAAAAAGTGCTTCTTGGGAGACAACCCATGTTTTAATTTGCTTTAATGTTTTTCAATTCCTAGTGCATATTATAAGTAATTGTCGAGTCTTAGCGTCTATTTTTTAAGAAATGAGAAAGGTAGTGTGTTGAATGGTGCAGCAATTGAGTTTGGGGTGCTAAGGAACGAAAAAGGGAAAAATTCGTACCACTGACCGGTAGGCCGGTCAAACCACTGGTATGCCGGTGGGGAGACATGAACCCTCGGGTTGGTGGACTCGGGTTTGTTGCCGAGAGCATGTCCAAGGAAAACCGAGCGCACCGGTATGCTGCCTAGGGCACCGGTATGCCGGCCAGAAGGAAACACGAGTCCTCGGGTTGAATGACTCGTGTATTTTGACGAAGCAAGGTTTTGAGCAAAACAGCGCACCGGTATGCCGCCCAGGTGACCGGTATACTGGTGGTCCCTTGTGTGTTCTTAAAATAATGTAATAAGTAAAGAGAACCACAACCGCAAGCGTACGGTTGTCCCAAGCAATAATAGTGATAAACAGGATCGTTCGCAGGGACGGTATTGTTGACTTCAATGCTTATCAATTAATGAATGATTGCATTTATGAAAGCAGTAAATGATTTGATAATTGTTTGTTGGTTTTTACTAATCCTAAGTATGAAAGACTAATGTAAAAATGCAAACAAATAACTAGACGCAAGTAAATAAAAGCTAAACGCAAATATGAGCAGGCAATACTTGAGAGACGCAAGGATTTCTCCTAGCTGTATTTCATTCCATATGTTGTTTAAGGGACAAATTGGTCATTTAACATAGGTCGGGATTCGGGAATCTTCGTACCCTTGTCAGGGTGGACTACGAAGCTATTCTAGGGTGTCACAAATCCCGTCAGGGTGATTATGATCCACCTTCAAATGATTAAGCTAAAAATACCCAATAGGCATAAGATTAATTACGCTCGTCAGAGTCAAATAATTTCTATCCTATATTATGTAATTAATTCTGTACCTAAACCCCCCGTCAAGATGATCCACACGCCACTATGTGGAATAGCCTAGATACTACAACCTGTTATTAATTAGCTACTTTAAGAACAGTAAATAATCACAAATTACATAAACATGTAAAAGACCCAATTTGAAATAAATTACTGAAATCCCAAATCCAATCATATGAAGTAAAACAAAGGGATTAACCCATTATGCGTTCCCAAGTACTAAAAGGATTTAGCTCATAATTAAAGGAAAGGAAAAAACTAAATTAAAAGAAGAATTCATATTGTTCATAGAAAGAAAATACAAAGAAACCTAATTTCGGATTAGGATTGGCTGAGAATCAGAGATATAGACAGTCTCCAGATCCGTAGCTTCTTCCTTCTTCCTTGCCTTGACTTCTCTCTGATGCTCTGACTTATGAAAATTGAATTGTGTGAAAAACTGAAGTCAAAATCTCCTTTTATAAGCTCAAATTCGGAATGGGCTTTTAATTAGGGATTAAGTGAATAATAAAAAGTCCAAGTCCACTAATCAAGCCCAAATCCCGTAACTGCTGCACCACCTCCACTAAATCAGCTCTAACCGATTCGTTATAACTCCGATTGACCTCGAACCACTTGCTAAATTTCCGTAACTCGATAAGGAACATAATCTCTTTAGAGGTCAGCGGCTAAATCAACTCGTAAGTGTCTCGAAATCAGCAATCTTTGACATTTTTCCAGATTTGCAGCTCCAAAATATCAACTCTTTTCGGTATTTAACTTCAAGCTTTGAATCCATATCACGATCTTTGACTTTATTCTCGTGTTCCTCTCCTAGCTAATATTCAAAACCTACAAAATTTTCACTAAAATACACAAGATTACGCGCAAAAGTTTAATAAATTAAAAATACAAGAAATAAAAGAGGAAATTCAGATTATTGCATATTTAGCCCAAAAGTCTATCAAATTAATCAAATAAACACAACAAATGATGTCTCCCAAGGGTATAAAATAAGAACGTTTAGGGAGACATCATATACCGGCACCCAAAAACACGAGGACTCGGGTATTTGATTAGGGTTTATTGCCGAGAGAACAAAATGAAAAGCTCCAGCACCAGTATGCCGGCGAATCCGCCGGTATGCCGGTCCACTGACGGTTTGTGAAGAGTGGTTGCCATATCCCCTTCTTACCTTATCAAGAAGTAACCCTAGCCTCTTCAAAACGAGTTTTTCAGACCCTAACCCTTTATATATCTGCACCACACCACTACAACACCCAAGAACATTAATTCCTTCCTCCTATTCAATTCCAAACACACATCCAACACCACAATCCTTCAAGAACAGAAAGAGATCTTCTCCTTCAACCTTAAGCCTCTTCATCAAAGCTTCAATCCTATTCATTAAAACTTCCCCAATCCACTACATAATCATTACCCATCTCATATAACACCTTAATACTTCATTCTAAATCCTCAAAACATCAAATTTCAAAACTCTTCTCTAGTTTTTGATTGTTTGAAGTTTTGAGTTTGGGGTTCATTGAGTTTGGAAGACAAGAATACCATGAAGAGGAAGAAGAAGTTGGAGAACCTCTTATTACTTTTGGTGTTGAAAGATGTAGTTGAAAGAATGAAAATTTTGGAAGATAAACATGAAGAGGTGTTGACAACCATAGGAAAAGTCACAAAAGAGTTGGAGCCTATGCAAGACATATTACGTGGAGTGATCAATGTTGAACATGCCACCTACGCAACAAGAGGAGCTCAACCTACACGTAATCATGGAAACCAGCTTCGTGCGGATTCAGATACGTTTTCCTATCCTTTTCTCAGTCTTATTAATTATTTGCTTTATTGAGTCTTTTTCGAGTCGTGGGGACACGACTCGTTTTTTAGTTTGGGGTGGGGTTCGTTGCCTCATCCCAATTTTATGGTTTTTACTGTTTTTTCAAAAAAAAATCAAATAAAAATTAGTTTGAGGAATGTTTTGACTATAGAGTATTTTAAATGCCCCCATCAAGCATGTTTTTTATGAATTTATGATAGAAAATAGTTGACTTTAGGAGTTAGTATAAAACGCACTTTGATTGCATGCAAATATGAGGTAATTGATAAGAAGAATTAATGAACAGTGCAAAAGAAGTAAACTTGTACTTAAGGAAAATGATTGGGTTGTAGAACGTGAGATCTAAATGAGTAGAGAACCCACTTAGGTATGAACTAGAGGTAACCTGTGTAAATAGGAAAATGATAAAGGTAGTTCTTTGTAGCCCTTTGAAACCTTTTTTAACTTCTAGCCCCATTTTTAGCCTTTAAGCCTTTCTTTTGTCGCCACATTATAAGCAAATATCCCTTTAGTTATTAGGCATTTCCATATGACCCGCACTTGAATCACGATCCTTAGACTTCATGTCTTGAGCTTGAGTTTGGGGTGGTGGGTCCACTAATATGGGAATTTACATTTGGTTAGGATTTTTGGAGCTTATCAATTGTGCTATGTTCTATTTTGATGATAATTCACTGTAATTATATTGTAATCCTTTGCCGGGATAAAAGAAAATGAAAAGGATATGAAAAGAAAAATATCGAATGAAAAACAATAGCCTGATATCTCAACATCAAAAGGAAAGTCATAGTTATACAAAAAAAAAATTCATATGAAAAGAATATATAGATTTGGACCATCAAGGAGGAATTTTTTTGTGAATCATCTTTAGTGCTTATTGGGTTAATCAAGGGACGCTAAATTAGCGCATTAAATGGGTTGAGTGAGAACATATTCGAGTGTAAACTCAAGCTCTTGGACAGTTTGTTGATGGTAAGTGAGGAGAGAGCCAAAAGCTCACTTCAAATTTACCAAATATACATACTATACTGTCCCTAAGCATACGTTAAAACCGTAAAGACCTCGTGATTCCTAGATACATGGTGAGTCTGTGATTCAGCTAATAGGGAGTATGCTAAGTGGAGTGTTCAAAGCAAGTAAGGATCGATGAACACCCTAAAGCCACCTTCTTGAGATAAGTATAAGCGTAACCTTCTAGCATTGTGAAATTAATTTTGGATTGATATTATTTTTTGTTTGATTTTGCATGACATATGTATGTGTATATTAATTCCTAGATCATATTATATGAGATTTGTTTTAAGTTGAATATTTGCTAGATTCTACCTTCTGCATTCACCTAAAAGGCCTTTGTGTTTATTTTACTTTGTCGGGACGACAAAGGTTTGAGTTTGGGGTCTTGATGTCCCCCTATTTGTTCTAAATATTAGGCCTTAGGAGACATAACTTTATTTGAATATTTGACTTATTTATTAGACTTTTATGCTTATTTCGTCATATTGCACTTTCTCCCCTTGGAATTAGACTATTTGCATTTTTAGAGATTTTCTGCGTTAATTTGTTTATTTTAGTGCAAAGTTAGTAGGTTTATAAATTTATGAAGAACTAATACAAGGAGGAAAAGTGAGAATTAAATTCTTAGATCGAGTGGAGGAGCTAAAGAAAAGAAGAGAATTTCCAAGAACTTAATTAAAGAAGTTGCAGATCTGAAAGACTGTTAAAGATTGCTGTTCTGGGCTACATAGGAGCAGAATTAGCCTTGGGCCATCAAACATGGTTTAATAGCCTATTGAGTTAGGAAGATTATACAAGTTGAATGAGCCCATTTGGAGTTGAGATACAAAAGTTACAGCTGTTTTACTAGAAGCTGCGCACCAGTTACATAATTAAAAGAGAAGATGGGCTTGGGCTTTTCATAATTTGACCTAATCTTCTTAACCTAAGCCCTAATACAATTTTGAGCACTATATAAGCTCCTTTAGACCTCATTATTCAGTACCTCTCATTAAACTTTCATATTAAATCATCCTTAGAGCGAGAGTCAAGAGGCGGAGGTAAGAGCAGGAGCTGGAGAATCCTTTTCCTCCAACAACAACTCAAGTCAATTCCTCTATCTAGGTTCTTATTTTATTTATGTTAAGGAACATGTATATTATTAATTTCTTTATTGTTTTTACTTTCAACATGAGCTAATCTTTATATTCTTGAGAATCGCTACATGGGTTGAACCCTAATTAATTTGATTAATGTTTTCTGATTTGGGATTTTTTATAATTTAATTTGAATTGGGCAATTATTATTGATTATTATCGTAGTATTATTCACTATTCTTAATCTGATCAATTAGACATAGGATTTAGTAATTAAGCTATTCACTTTGGTGGGGGTATTACCGTCTTTTTAAGCCAAAAACACGGGGTTTGGTAAACATTTCTTTTTTCAATCTTGGGTTCCTTCGTAAAAAGTAATTTAAGCCAAAAAACACGGGTTTTGGTTCACCCGAGGATAGGAATTGCTGAGAAATAGGAATAGGTAGGTCTCTCCCAAAACAAGGGGTTTTATCCTTTATTCGATGCGAAGGTCCCAACCATTGCTTAAGCGCACAGATTGGGATGAGTCGATGTCGGTCGATGGTGTGAAAACACTTCCTGATGTCGAATTCCAAAAACCAGCGCTAAATCTATCTGTGCTCCCCCTTATATATTATATATATAGTGAGGCTCAAATAAAAATCCCCTGACTCTCTTCACTCTCATATAAGATGAGACTTCACTCCAATTAATTCACACAGAAGGGAAGGAGACCCACCACGCCAGGGCGCATCGCTAGCTCAATGAAAGGCAACCTTCCTGATGCCTTAATTGCGTATATAATCTAGATGTGTCCTGTTTGGAGATCCATGATACGAAAACCAAAATCAGAATGAGGAAGAAAAAGATATCGTGATGTAAGTCTATTATTCCTTGCATCATAGGTAACCTCGTCCGAGAACTTGTATAGAGAAGGATTTCCCGCGGCGCAGCAGTTCTTCCATACCAACTTAGACCCAAAGTAATGAGAAAATGACTTGTAACTGTGAAGCTATAAGGTATCATACCCTGGGGATTACAAAATAACGAAAAAGTAAAAGTGACCGAGATGCAAGGGAAAAACTTTTGTTTCACATTTCCGGAAAGACCACCTATTTAGTTTGGGTCGGGCCTATCAAGCCTAGGGAATCCCACTTGTTGCTCTGGGAAATGCAATTAAGAAGGAACGAAGCGCAATTGCGACCTCGGGAAAGCGCTGTGGCTTGTCTAAGAAGATAACGAGTGAAGGAGGGAACCATAGGTATGGAACCCGAACAGAACGGGTAGTTGCCGTACGTGAGGTTTGCAATCTATCTGTGGGCTGGCCTGCCAGCGGTAGTGGGAATTCTCCCGTTCCCTGGTCAAAGACTTGGTTGGATGCGGGATCTACTCCACGAGGAGCGGGTTGACAGTGGCTTATGTAAGTGTTGCCCCTGCGCTCCAGTGAGAGCCTAAATTTAATTGTTTTTAATCACCCTCTTCAAGACAGGTGCCACATTCATGAGTTTCACTCATAGCATCTTCTTTCCACAGTCAAAGTCATCTCTACCAGCTTGAGCAACAGATCTAAAGGAGAAGGAAGTCGAGCGCATAAATCTGATTCATGCCAATGCGCTCAGTGGGCTGCATCTACAAATATTATCGAAAGCATTGTTAAAATACTTTTACGAGAAGGGTTTACCGAAAACGTGAGAAAACATCGTTGTGTGAAATAGTTTTCAATGATTGATAAAGTTCTCAAGATTCAAGGCTATTCCTTTCACACCGCAGCAGCACCTTATTCCACTACGTATCCATCTGTCTGTTTAAAGGAAAGAAAGAAAAAAGAGATTCGGCTTAGTGAAAATAGAACTAGTAGCAGAGTGAATTCATACTGAATCAGTAGCCAAAGTCCTCGGAACCAGCCGCTCTTACAGGGAGTTGTGAAAGAAGCTTTAGAATGCACTGCTGCAAGCGTAGGAAGAATGCTGAGTGAATGGAAGTGATCGCCTTGACGGGGGGTTTAATTATGGACATAGGTAATAAACGTAAGGCAGAAATTATAGATCCTGACGGACTTAGTTAACCTTATAGCCAATTGAGTAGAGAACTTGACATTCAAAGGTGGATTATAATCGCCCTGACGAGGTTTGTAACACCCTAGAATAGCTCTTAAGTCCACCCTGACAAGGGTTAGGAGAATCTAGAATCCCGACTATTACTAGTTACCATTTTGACCCTTAAGAGAAGCATTGATTAAGTTTATTTCGGTGAAACCCTAGCGAGACTCAAGTATAGCTCATATTTGCGTGTTAGTCTTTTAATATTTATTTTCAGTAATTTGTTTCTTTACGTCTAGTAGTTTAATAACTCGAAACAAAACAAATATCTTTTATATTTTATGTATTAGCAATTACTACTACTTATATATTGAACACTTGGGTTGTACGAGTCCAATCCCTGAGAATGAAACCCGATTTATCGGAGAATTACTTGGACAACCGTACACTTTCGGTATTGTGGTTCCTTTTATTTCTGTACTTAATTTTATAACACAGAAGGACCCACCATGTTTTTGGAGGTTGAAAGAGGTCGAAACTAGAATAGGTCACGTCTGACCAGATATCCGTGATGAGGTGGATGGGAAGTCGTGGTCAAAGGGGTGTGGAATTTTATCCAGGGAGTAATACAGGGATGGAGGGGCTCAATTCGAGCAACTCGGCGGTTTTGCTGCAGGAAGGAGAAAGGGACATGTATTCTAGCACAAGTGCTTTTTTGCAATTCTCGCCAACTGATGGGGATCCACAGTAGTTGATGGGTTCTTCAGTGGAGCATTACAGGGGAATCAAAGACTTAGGTGCAAATGGAGTGGGTAAGTACTACATGTCTGCAGCGTCCAGGTTTTTCTGGGGTGAGAGGTGATGAGCCGATAAGTCCGAGAGTCAGCATCTAGCTACAAGGTGGCCAGAGGAGGTTTATCGACTTGAGGAACATGGAATCGCAAGTGCTCCCTCGACTGGCAGAGTAGGTACTGTACCCACAGGAGATGCATAATATTGCGACAGTAAGGCAAGGAGAAATTAGTTGGTGGAATCGTAACCTGGCGTCAACCGGTATTTTTGAAGGAGTTGAATGAAATGTATTTTTTCGGGCACTTCTAGGAGTAATCTGAAATGAAATAAATGATGTAATTTTCAAGAGTGGAAACTTCTCCAGTGCGGAAGCAATTGTTAAGAAAGCAAGATGGCTAGCGGTTGATTATCATAAGGCTTGGAATCTCCTGTCGAATAAGGTCAGCAATGTAAAGGATCATGTCGAGTGGATTGGGTGGTGTAAACCAAATCGGGGTTTTAAGATAAATATGGATGGGAGTTTTCTTGATGTCTCCTCATTTGTGATAATAAAATATACTTTCGAGACATCATTTTAGGCTTATTTATTAGTTTATAGGTCGATCTTATCTTAATTTAGAGCACTTTCCTATTTTGAGTCTTGATTTGTTGAATTATTATTTTTAGATCATATTGGGTTTAATTGTTTAATTTAGTGTGAAGATTTAAAGATAATTATGGAGATTAATTAGAGTCCAAGTCAAAGACTACAAGATATGGAAAAAGATATGCATGGAAATTGGAGATAGAAAGAAGCTGAGTTCAATTTAGAAAAGGAAAAGCTGCCTAAATCTGGGATTCTGCATACACGTCTAAAGATATGCGTTTTTACTTAAGAAATAGGCCGATTTTTGTAATTTCCTTCTTTATGGTCAAGATAATTTTGTTGCGATTCATTTGGTATCTTATGGAGCTCAAACCGACCAATAACGAAGAAGATATGCTCAAAACGGTCCAGCAGTGTTTATCTTTATTTCCATACGAATTTGAGTTGGACTAGGAGTCCATTACTTTCCTTCTCCTTCAAGAAAAAGAATTAGGTCTTCCTATACCCTATAAATACAGCCTCTTAACACTCTAAAATCATCCTTGGCCAGACCTTAAGGCCAAGAGGAAGCTGCAACACAAGAGAAGAAGTCTGGAAGGAGCTGTGCATCAATCATGTCTCCTTCAACCTCTTATTTTGTAATTCTTTTCTCTTATTTTCTTTGTATGAACTAATTCTATTAGATTAGGTTTTGCATAATGTATAATCTATGAATTCTAATTCTTCTATCTAAGTTTTTTTGGGAATTATATGTTTTAATCTGATATCAGCTACTTACCTTTATATTTGATTATGTGTTTTGATTTAATGATTGTTTTCCTTGCGAATGCATGCGTATAGGATTACCTTAATAGTATTTAGATGGTCTCCGTGACAGGGTGTTTAACTATTGAACCACCACATAACGTCTAGTGTCGATAGTAGTTCTGACAAAACATGCTTCTAACTAGATAGTCATTAGGGTTTGTTTTAACCACCATATCACCAATTGATTGTAGTGTGCTGGATAGGGCCTTAGTGGCGTTTGATAACCCTATTTGAGTCCTCGTCTTGGTTGTGCCGTAGCCCCCTTAGTCGCTCTCAAGGTCTAAGGTATGGGAATTTAGAATCTTGACTAAGTATACCAAGAGCTAATATTCTCCCTTATAACTAGACCTAATAGATAGAATTAGAAGGATTAGTGCATACTAGTAAAACCTAAGCTATAACTTTCATATTATCTTCTTTTCTTTTCTTTTATTGTCTTTAGTTTATTAGTTTAGTTTTATTATAAAAACCAAAAAAATATTTGTCTTTCTCTTCTTTCTCTTTGCGTATTATCTTTCTATCATTTATATCTGCACTTGATAATTTGCATAAGTTCTCTCTAACTTTCGTAATTCCCTGAGGAACGAATCTTCTTATCATTAAAACTTGCATACGTCTTGTAATACTTGCACTACCGTGTTAGTTTAGGGTGTGTATTTGCACTTATTTATATCATTATTTTATCACACCTTAGGCCACACCAAGGTTTTGGCGCCGCTGCCGGGGACTACATCGTTAGTCCTTGTGCAATTATCTTGAGCTTTTATTTTAGTTAGTTCTATTTTACGCTTTTCTTTTTAGTTTTTGTTTTACAGATTTTTTTTTAGGCGAGAGCAGATTTATTAGGAGATAAAGGTTTCGTGTTATTAGATCCTGAAGAAGCTAATATATGATGGAAGCTCTAAAGCTCAAGGAGTTAACCCAACAACTTGAGGAATTACGAGAACAATCGCGAAAACTAGCTCAGAGGAATCTAGTACATGCCTCACCTTCATGTCCTAGTTGTGGAGCAAGAGATCACTCGTGGGGACATTGCATGAACAATCTAGCCTCAATTTCCTTCATGCCTTATCAAAGAGACCATTATTATGATGGTTATTATCAATCTCAAGGAAATTACGCTGACTATCAACCCCCACAGAGTTACAATTGGGTCGGAGATCAACAGAATTATAATCATAATAATCATTATTATGATGATTATTATCAACCACGACCACAATCCTACTATCCTCCACAACTTATCTATCAAGAAGCGCCGATTTATAATGAAGCTTATCAAGAACCACATCCTTATTCAATGCAGCAAACCATACAAGAACAACCTCCGAGTTTGAATTCAAGCATGGCTAAGATGATGAACCTAATTGAAAAGATGGAGAATAACAAGCAAAGAATCCAAAACTCAGATAATGCGATTGAAAATCTCGTGCAGACAGTGTCACAAATGGTGGAAAAAACTAAAATCCTTGCAGAAAGGCAACTCCGAAGTGATACTAGTGCTCCAGAAAACAAAGTTTGTCATGCAGTTGAATTAGGAAGTGGAAAACAACTACCTCCACCAAGACCAGAACCAGAACAAGTCCCTATTCCAGAAACGGGGGGAGAAAAAACAACAGAAGATAAGGTCGAAGAGGTAGTTGAACAAAGAAGTGTCCAAGAGAAGACACCAGAAAAGAAAGAGAGCCCAGTGGTAACCAACACATGTCCTCCTCCACCATTCCCTTCACATGTCAGAAAGGACAATGACCTGGAATTCAAGAAGTTCGTTGACATGATGAACAAGTTAAAGATCAGCAGCCCGTTTGTAGAAGCTCTCACAAGAATGTCAAAATACGGTCAATTCATGAAGGACATTCTTTCTAACAAACGAAGATTCGAAGCTAAAGAGATGAATGGATTGCTAGAGGAGTGTAGTGCTACAAATGAAATCGAGTTACCACCTATTCCCACGAAATCTTGGATGGCACCATCCATGATTATTAAGAATCGAGCTGAAAAGTTCGTGGGAATTAAAGGAAAAGGGTGGAAATTTCGTCATCCTTAATCGAGGTAACACGTCTAACTTTGAAAGACGTTAAACAAAAGTGCTGTACGGGAGACAACCCGTAATTTCTTTTATGTTTTTACATTTTTAGTTTTTTATTTTATTTTATTTATGTTTAGCTTAGTTAATTTTAGTTGATATTGCATATTTGAGAAAGGTATTAGTGTTTTTGATGATTAGGTATTGGAGAAATCGAGTTAGGGAAGCGAGCAAAATTTTTCAGAACGGAGAAACTTCGGCAAGTCATATCTTTGCGCTCGGATGTCGAAATCAGGTGATCTTTGAGCCTAAACTGCATAAATTTTCGAGATCTAGCTGTTGGGGAGGTTTTTGCCGAGTGCGGTACACCGGACCTCAGCCGCGGTGCATCGCAGGGTAAAAACCCGTACCACGGGTGGAGCCACGGGTCGTGACCAGAAACCGAGAAACATTGCCCCCGCGGACTACCCCATGCACCGTGCATTGGTCCGCAGGTCAACACGTGCCACGGGGTGGGTGCCACGGGTATTTTGACGTAGAAGCCACGGACTACCCCCGCGGTACACCGCGCCATGGTCCGCAGAGCAAAAACACGTGCCACGGGGTTGTGCCACGGGTATTATCCAGTGGGTAAAATTTGACCATCAGATGCTACGGTGTACCCCGCGGTACACCCCATGGTCTGCAGCATAGTCCGCACGAGCCGCCAGAGAGAGAAAAGAAAGGGTTTCAAGGTTATATGAAGATCTAATGCTCATTATTCCGAATTTTATAAACCTTAAACCTCGTTCTCTTCTCCAAAACTCTCCAAACTCCATTGAAGCTCATAAAAAATCTTCACCAATCATCAAAACACTACACAATCACCATGAAAACACATCCAATTCATTCTCCACATCATTACAAGGAAGATTCAACCACCTATATCATCCCAAAACACCTTGAATCCAAGATCAAAAGCTTAAATTTTCAAAAATGCATCCTACAATTTCTTAAATCTAAGCCAACCCATTACAAATCCACCTTACCCACATAGAGATTCATCATCAATTAACCTATCCTAGGCCAAATCAAGCTTTTTCAATCAATAATTCACAAGTTCAAATGTTAAGGGTTGCTAAAGCTTTGAGTTGGGGGTTAATTGAAGTTGACTAATAGAACAACAATTTTAGCTACCAAGAGGGAGGTGAAGAGTAACAAGGGTTTGGATTTAAACAAGAAGAAATCAATTGACAAAGGTTCTAGTTCTAAATCAAAGGGTAAAAAGAAAGTTGACAAGAGTGGAATACCTTTGTTTGATCGTAATGGTAAATGCTTTACTTTTATGCAAAGGATAAAACAAAACCTTCACAAGGTCTTGCACCCAAAGAGAAAAAGAGAAAGCTTCAAGGGCTCTGATAGCTTCTCTGAGGAAACAATTAAAAGAACTACCCTTTTTCTTATGAGAACGTATTTGAAGAAGAAGTTGAGGAGAATACGTGAAGATTCGTGGAGATTTGGAATGCTTGGGTTGTTTGTGAATTGTACTATGTGAGGAAAAGAAGAAGATGTGGCACAGTTGATCTATGAGGAGGTGATACGAATTTCGATCTCTCCCATGTCGTTATTTAATGCAATATCCTATTATGATCACGTGTCCTGAGCGAAAAACGAATAAGAAGTTGGGTGAAGAAGTTACATTAGAGTTAATCCAAGTATCGATAAGGCGAAGTGATAGCCTCAAAGAGTATGTTTTCTTTCTTCCCTACCATTTCTTTATATGCAGTATTTCTGCTAAATTTAAATTTTATTTTTCTTGAGTCTTTTTCGAGTCGTGGGGACACGGCTCATTTTTGAGTTGGGGGTGGGGATTCATTGTCCTCATCTTCCTCTTTATGTTTTTCATAAAATTTAAAAAAATTTGGGTTGAATTAGGCATAGAATATCTTTGAATGTACCTATTGAGCATGATTCAACTAGGTCAATGATAGTAGGTAGTATGTTTTTGAAAGATGCAACAAAATTGTTTAGATGCATGTATGAAAACAGGAAATAAAGGATAGAAAAGTTAATGAGCAATGCTAAGAAGTCACGTTGAAACTTAGGAATAGTTATTTGGTGTGTAGAACGTGCGGTTTAAAATTAGTTGAATCCCCGCTTATCTATGAACTAGTAGTGAAAAAGTAACAAAATCCGGTAGTTAGAAAAATGAATAAGGCAGTTCTTTCATGATAAAAAACTTGAAGCCTTTTATACTTTCTCACCCTTTTATTTGATATTTGTTATTATTATCCGTCTTAGCCCCTCTGAGCCTTTCTAAAGCCTTTTATTTAACCACATTATAATCCATACCCTTAGTTTGTAGGACTTATCTATATGACCCGCACTCGAATCGCAAAACCCGAGACAAACTCGTTTTAGAGCTTGAGTTTGGGGTGGTGGGTTTCATAATTAGGGAACTTTGGGAATTATCTTTGTGATTTTACTGATGATGAAATTGGTATTATTGTAACCCTTTGCCGGGGTAATAGTGAATGAAAAAGAAGCTACGAGCTAAATTTGCCAACAAGGGCATAAAAAGAATGAATATATATATGAAAAAAAAGAAAATAGTATGATATCTCAACATCAAAAGAGAATCATAGCTATACTAAAAAGAAAAATTTGTATGAAAAGAATATATTCGGACCGGCAAAGTGGAAATTATATGTCATCACAAAGGTTTTATTTGGGATTATTGGGGATGGACATTAAAGAATCAATAAATTGGGTTGAGTGAGAACATCTTCGAGTGAAAACTCAAGCTCTAGGGTGATTCGTTGATGGCTAGTGAGGAGAGAGCCAAAAGCTCACTTTTCATTATCCAAATATACCACACCCGTCCTTAACCCAAGTTATAACCAAGACCTTAGGATTTCTAACTGCTAGATGGAGAAACAATTGAGCTATTAGGTAGTAGGTAAGTGGACCATTGGATGATGTAGTTGGGACCTATGAACAACCTATAGCCATTAACCTGAACTAAGTTATCATCCTCTCCTTCTGGCATTGCGAAATTAATCTTAACTTAAATTTATGGATTGTTGATTACATGTATATTAGGCATATTTGTGCATTATTTCTTGAAAATTACTACATGAGACTTTTTAGATATTTTGCTCTAGGATCATTCATTGTGTTCTGTTCTTATTCTCCTCCGACTTCTTCTTGTTTATTTGACTACCCTTCTGTTCTTTACTTTTATTGTATCGGGACGATACAACTTTGAGTTGGGGGTCTTGATGTCTCCTCATTTGTGATAATAAAATATACTTTCGAGACATCATTTTAGGCTTATTTATTAGTTTATAGGTCGATCTTATCTTAATTTAGTGCACTTTCCTATTTTGAGTCTTGATTTGTTGAATTATTATTTTTAGAGCATATTGGGTTTAATTGTTTAATTTAGTGTGAAGCTTTAAAGATAATTATGGAGATTAATTAGAGTCCAAGTCAAAGACTACAAGATATGGAAAAAGATATGCATGGAAATTGGAGATAGAAAGAAGCTGAGTTCAATTAGGAAAAGGAAAAGCTGCCTAAATCTGGGATTCTGCATACACGTCTAAAGATATGCGTTTTTACTTAAGAAATAGGCCGATTTTTGTAATTTCCTTCTTTAAGGTCAAGATAATTTTGTTGCGATTCTTTTGGTATCTTATGGAGCTCAAACCGACCAATAACGAAGAAGATATGCTCAAAACGGTCCAGCAGTGTTTATATTTATTTCCATACGAATTTGAGTTGGACTAGGTGTCCATTACTTTCCTTCTCCTTCAAGGAAACGAATTAGGTCTTCCTATACCCTATAAATACAGCCTCTTAACACTCTAAAATCATCCTTGGCCAGACCTTAAGGCCAAGAGGAAGCTGCAACACAAGAGAAGAAGTCTGGAAGGAGCTGTGCATCAATCATGTCTCCTTCAACCTCTTATTTTGTAATTCTTTTCTCTTCTTTTCTTTGTATGAACTAATTCTATTAGCTTAGGTTTTGCATAATGTATAATCTATGAATTCTAATTCTTCTATCTAAGTTTCTTTGGGAATTATATGTTTTAATCTGATATCAGCTACTTACCTTTATATTTGATTATGTGTTTTGATTTAATGATTGTTTTCCTTGTGAATGCATGCGTATAGGATTACCTTAATAGTAGTTAGATGGTCTCCTTGACAGGGTGTTTAACTATTGAACCACCACATAACGTCTAGTGTCGATAGTAGTTCTGACAAAACATGCTTCTAACTAGATAGTCATTAGGGTTTGTTTTAACCACCATATCACCAATTGATTGTAGTGTGCTGGATAGGGCCTTAGTGGCGTTTGATAACCCTATTTGAGTCCTCGTCTTGGTTGTGCCGTAGCCCCCTTAGTCGCTCTCAAGGTCTAAGGTATGGGAATTTAGAATCTTGACTAAGTATACCAAGAGCTAATATTCTCCCTTATAACTAGACCTAATAGATAGAATTAGAAGGATTAGTGCATACTAGTAAAACCTAAGCTATAACTTTCATATTATCTTCTTTTCTTTTCTTTTATTTATTTTATTGTCTTTAGTTTATTAGTTTAGTTTTATTATAAAAACCAAATAAATATCTGTCTTTCTCTTCTTTCTCTTTGCGTATTATCTTTCTATCTTTTATATCTGCACATGATAATTTGCATAAGTTCTCTCTAACTTTCGTAAGTCCCTGAGGAACGAATCTTCTTATCATTAAAACTTGCATATGTCCTGTAATACTTGGACTACCGTGTTAGTTTAGGGTGTGTATTTGCACTTATTTATATCATTATTTTATCACACCTTAGGCCACACCATTTCTTAGAAGTCAAAATAAGGGAGATGCTGGAGGTGTAATGCGAGATAAGGATGGTAATTGAATCAAAGGGTTTTCCATGAGTTTTGTTTGCTCCTCGCCTTTAGTTGCGGAGTTAGTTAGGATACATGAAAGGATTAAAATGGCGGTTGAGATAAGCATAAGGGAGTTAGAGGTGCAAACGGATTCGAAGGAGGCCTTAAGTGCAATTCAACAAGAGGATAGAGCGAGAGGTCCAGCTGCGTTTTAGATTGATGGGATTAGAGGTATGTTGGTGGTGCATGCCTCTGATAAATATATTTATAGAGAATTTAATACTTGTGCGAATTTCTTAGCAAGATCATGTATAAAGAGTATTGGTGCTTATACCACGTTCTTAGGTCCTCCGGATGATATTTGGCGATTACCTACGAGAGACGTGAATGCTTGAGAAACCCTGAGATGAATTTTTACTCTTGAAGTGGAGATCTTAGCTAGTCTTTGATTAGTGTCTATTCTCACGGTCTTTTGACCTCCGATGTAAACAAAAAAACATTATTGTCGTTAATAATGCTAGTTATATATAACTTGTTGTCAAAATAAAATAATAATATAACTTTACTATAATAATTGCATTCTCAATAAGGATAACATATGAGTTATACTTATACACATATGTTTGTTTACAAGTTTGGGTTGTTTGAGTTGTTGATATAGAAAAAAACATCATTTATAATTTGTTTTGAACATTGATAGATTTTTAAGTTTTTTTCGAAGCCTTCTTGAACTAGTAGTATAAGTAGTAAATCGATAAAATCAAATGTAAGAAAATTTCATATCACACTATGATACTCAAATTATAGGTAAATTTGTGCTAAAAAACTCTCAAACAATAGAACTTATAAGACCAGTAAGGTAAACTAAGTGTCTATGATTACAAGAGATATAAGTTACATTTAACATGTAAGATTGGCTAAATATATATTAAAGAAATATAATGCTTCTTTCAATTGTCAATTGTCAAAAATAAAGATGAAATGGTAAGTGTATAATATTTGGTAAATATGTACAACAAAAGAGGAAATTACTTTTAGAAGCCCAAAAAATTAAAAAATTATTCACAAAGTCTCAACAAAAAAAACATTCTAAGAAAGACCTAAGTTTGAAGTTAGAATTTTTACCCTGAGACCCTATTCAGTTCGTCTTTGGTACAGACCAACATTATTTACGTTTTTGGTATAGAACAATGTTTGTTTGTTTGGAACATACCAATTTTACGTTTTATTACACGTTCATTTTTTTATTGCACGATGGCTCCCTAATAGTATTTTTCAAGATTTAGATGGTTTTTGTTTATGTCCGATGTTAATGTCTAGGTTTACCCGATCGAAGATAACGTGTCGAGATCCTCCCATTGGTACGCGCCAAACAAAGTTTATCCCGCAAAAACAATACACAAATCTATTCACGATAAATTTTTCATGATAAAATAAATTGGTACATTCCATACACATCAATTTGGTACATTCCAAATAGATCAAAATTTATATCTAAAACAAACACAAATCTTTTACAATATATATTCGAATTAAAAAGAAAAAATAAAATAATAATTTAAACAAAAATTTAAAAAAAATTGGATAGTTATCTTCAAATCGGATCTGGGTGGGCGTGGAAGTGGATGGCTGGTTCAAAACGACTTTGGAACTGGGTGACGATGGATGGACCAGATCTCTATTCGCTGTTGTTGAATGGAGAGGAGATGGGTGGACCGGATCTGGGTGACGACTGGTTTTCTCATACGTGAGCGACGACGGCTCAAGGAGAACGACGGCCATGAGATGAGCGACGACGCTGAACGAGGGTTTGCTAGCGATGTCGGAGAAGGAACGGCGCTGGAGGCACGAGGCCTAGGAGGTGAGCAGTACGGTCCACGAAGGTGAGTGATGTCTCCGTTCGTGGAAGCACGAGCCTTGAGAGGTCAGCAGCGTAGCACATGAAGTTGAGTGATGGCGAGTTTGTTGTGTCCACGAAGGTGAAGAGGAGGGCCACGGGGCGATGGCTCTGAACGACGTTTTTCTAGGGATGGTGATGCTGGAAGGTGAGCGTCGGTTACCGCTCGAGGAGGCACAAGATCTGGAAGGAGTGGTGGGAAGGAATGTCGGAGGTCTGTTGGTGGGAAGGAGTGGTGAGGGTCTGTTGGTGGATATTTGTTGGTGGGAATGATGAGACGGTGGCACCAGGGGGAGCACGAGTGGTTGTGATGGTGGTCAGCATTCGCAAGACAAAGGGATGAGAGCGGCGACACTAGTAGGTGAGGTAGGTGAGGTAGGAGGGGCGCTGATGGAATGTGAGGAAGGAGCGGCGGCAATGGAGAAAGAGAGAAGGGGTTGTGGGTTTAGAGAGAGGACATAGTAAGTAGGAAGAGTGAGGAGGTGGTTAAAATCATAACTTAATATAATTTCTTTTTCCTTTTTTTTCTACTAGTAATAGAAGAGTTGGGGTTTTTTTTAACTTTTATTGTATCTAGTTGAGGTTTATTGGTTTAGTTATATGGAAAACCTTGTGAGTAGTATAAAGGATGTTGCCCCATAATGATCCCTTAGAAGAAATGGTATGGTTCGTATGTTGCAATATAAAACAGAAGAACGTTGATGTACCAATCAATGGTAGGACAAAATAATGGCTAAGTGTAATTCTATGCCTACGTCTTGCTGTTGCTTTCTTGTTGGTGAAAATTCTAGGAGATAGAGAAGTAGGCTGGAAGACCTTCAATGAACCCCTCATCAGGTGGTGTGTGTATTTTAGTTGCCTACAATTCTCTTCTTTCTTCAAGATTTAAAACCTCCAAATTTCGCATGCCTGAAATGCCTGGTGTTCATAGAAGTAAACTGTCATACAATTTAAAGCTGATAAGGTTTCCATAATGTAATATTTCCTCGCAAATTCTTCACCTTCTCCCTCTATGATCTAGGATCATTAAAGCTCGAGATAATTACCCTCTCTTTTTACTCTTTTATCAACTTGCTGTTTTTTATCACCTTTAATAACAGATCCTGACCTTTGACTACATCTAACAACTCTTAGTCCAATTGGTTTACCCCTTCTCATCACTGTATTTCGGATTGGTCTACCCCTTCTCATCACTATATTCATTAGTCTACCATACTTATACCTCACTCCCATTAAATGATGCTTTTCAACTAACATTTTCATCTTATACATCTCCCTCAAAACCATAGTCTGTGTTCTAATCTTATTCGATACATAAAAGATTCCCGGATAATGCACAATATCTTTATTAACCCTTGTCCCAAACCCCAAATACTCCCCTAAACAAAACACGTTCTGTCTTTCTGTTTTATTTGAGATTAACAAACAAAGCAGCTCGTGTATAATTGCCACTGACCATTTCTCTGCTTGATCACTAGTTGGTGCTAAATGAAAAGCATCCTCATAAGGCGAAATGTAAGGCAAATTCTTCCATTCTTCAACCCAATTTTTCAACTTTTTCTCCAAATCAAATCCTCTTGGTAAATTCATCGAATACCTTATATACTTTCCTTCATTCCCGTCACTTTTAGCCCTTTTTTCCATTATTGAAACAGCTAACTCGTCTCTCCATGACACTAACTCCAATCCAAATACCTGATCACCATCTAAACCCTTAGGCCCCATATCAACAATCCGGAAAAACTCAGGAAATTCAGGCAATAGGCAACCCCAAATCAAACTTAAACTTATCAATCACATAAAATGGAAGTCTCATAGCTCTAGTTAACATCAACAACTTGGCTAACCTTTCAGCTAAATTTCTCCAATAATGCGAAAGTTTAGTTAATAATACTTCATCATTATGTATCCGAATTGCGGCTGAGGTGAGCTTAACATGAGGGAGAGAAAAGTGATTAGGTTGGTGAAAGATTCTGAAAAGTAAAGGGTATTCTTGGAAGAATTTTAGGGTTGTTGTGTGTAGATTCAATTGGGGTTTGAGAGGTGAGATTTTGGAGATGAGTATGGTTTGTGAAGGCTGTGAAACGATAAGGGATTTGAGAAAGTCAAATTGTTTCAAGTTTTTCTCTTTTTCTACCATTTTGTCGAGGTGTGGGTCGCGAACCTATTTGACATTTATGAAGGTTCGGATTTGGTGGTGGAGGTGGAGTCACCCGAGATGGCGGTATGTGGTGGTGGAATGGAGTGGAGGCATTTGTAGTTTTTTTTGTTTTTGGGTCAAGGATGCATTTCTAATATGGGGTTCATTTTGGCGAGGTTTTGGGTAAACAGATTCTTTGTAGTGAGATTACTTCAATTTTTATAGTTGAACCCATGTTTTCCTGTTACGAATATCTCCAGCAGTTGAGCCAAATTGATATTTACTGCAAAACAATTCAGAAAGTACATTATAAGACCAAATTGGGGAGATTAATCTTTAAAAGCCTAGGCATTATAGTGGTTTATAAATAAAAGTTTACTAGTTGAAATCTAACTAGAAGCTAATGAAAAGGCCATAATACCCTTCAACCCTTCCATTCATATTGAAAAACAAAAAACCATCCCCCATCCCATTAAAAACCACAATTCCCCCAAATCCATTTTCAGCTCTCACTCTCTATCCTCTCCCTTATCTCTCTATCCCCTCCATTTTCTCTCTGTAACTACCCAAACTACCGCCACCCACCACAAACATCACCATGGCCACCGACCCCCAACATCCCCCCATCTCCTTCTTTACCATGGCCACCGACACCCTCCCACAACATCACCACCGACACCCTCCCCAAACATCACCACCGAAACCTTCATCACAATAACCTTCATCCCCTGCTTCATCACCTCCATCACCTTCCCACCTTCTAACCACCATCCCCACCGAAGTCCCCCAGCAAACCACCATCACAAAGACCACCAACAACCCGCTAACCACCATAACCACCCACACCTTCGTCTCCTGTCACAGAAACAACACCACCACCACCGATCTGCAGTCATGACAGACATCACCACCACCGCCGTGAAGACCTTCGCCGCTGCTTCACCATCGCCCCCACACTGCTTCACCACCGCCGTGAAGACCTTCGCCGCTGCTTCACCATCTCCGTCAGCCATCCAGATCGTGGCTAGCACCACCGTACAAGCGCTGCCCCTTCCATCCATCAAGATCCAGATCGTGGCCCCTCTCATCCGTGTTCATCATCACCCTGCTTCAACAAAAGCGCTGCACCAACGGTGACCCATCCACCGCCACCATTCGTCAGTCATCCATATTGGCGCCCACCTCTACTGCACCAACGCTAGAGTTCATGTTCGTGTAATCCCACCATCGATCTCGATCTGGTGTTCTTGTTCGACGAATCCCACCACCACCCACCGCCGCCTTCGCTGATGCAGCACCACCACTGCCGCCTTCGCTGATGCAGCCCCACCATCGCCGCCTTCGCTGATGCACCACCACCATCGCCTTCTTGGATTACAGATCGAATATATTTTTTTTTCAGTTCAGTTCTCGTGTGAAATGGGGCTAGCCCATATCCTGCTATGTATCATGGGCCAGCTCATATTGTTTTATGATTTTGGGTCTGATGTGTAATATTTTTTTTTGTTGTGATTGTTGGATAGTGGGTCTAGCCCCTGTACGTGTACAATATTGATGGGCCAGCCCATTGTAAAATGTTGGTGGTAATGGGGCTGGCCCAGTATAGGGTGTAATTTTTTTATATATTGGGTACAGCCAATAGATGTTGGTTGTGATGGGGCTGGCCCATTGGAGAACGTGAAATTGACGTTTTCCATAATTTCTACATTTTTTTGAAAAGAAAACGAAAATCATTTTCTGAAAATATATTCTGAAAACAAAAAATGGAAAATGTTTTCACAAACCAACACAGAGCTTGTTTGTGATTTGTAACCATATCTAACTAACCCCAATCCCACTTTGCTATATATATATTTATTTTTTTCTTTTAATCTAAGTATGTTATATATATTATATACATAATTATTTTTAAAAAATAAATTATTCAATTATTAATATTATGTATGTAAATATTTTTTATTAGTTAAAAAAATTCATAAAAAATATTATAACTATTAAAAAATTATTAGTTAAGAGATTTTAAAAAAGTTAATAATCAAATTAATGAAAAAAAAATCAAATCTTCATAATTTATTAAATAGTATTAATATATTTTAATTTTATTGGATATTGAAAGAAAAACAGAAAAACATGTGTTTGATTATTTTCTTGAGAATTATAATTTAAATATTAATATTATATTTTTTTGTTTCGAGTATTTTGAATAAATATAAAAGTAAAATAATAAATAAATAATGTATGAGAATTTAAAAATTGATTAATTTAAGATTTTTTTAAGATAAAATGAAAGTAAAGTTTTTTGAAATTGGGAGGTTAAAATTGGGAAGCTATTGGAACAGAGTAGTTTTATAAGGTTAATATTTGATAAAAATAGGTGTTTGACTCCCAATTCTAGCAAACTTATTTGGTAGTTGTTGGACTTAGTCTAACGTTCAACGAGTTCAATCCTAGACCTAAATACGCCCCTACCTCTTTCCAATCTTTTTAAACAAAACTCTACCCTTTTCCTGGCCGCCGTCGCTGGTGGCCTCTGCTGGTGATGGCGGCCCCCCTTGTATTTTCCTTTTCCCACTCCGCCGCTCTTTCCTTTTTTTCTTTTTAGTGTTTTTCAGCACTGCGCCTCCTTTTCATTTGGGTCCAAATCGCGAGTAGCTTCATGGATCTGCTTCTTCCAGCCTTTTTTCGCTTTACTAAGATGGGCTCTCTAGAGCCACTACGTGTTTCCTTTTTCAAGCGCTGTTGTTTTCAATCGTTTGGATGGATTAGCCCCTTTGGAGGCCCAAATCGATGGTAGCGCTACTGTCCCTTTTCCGAGAACTCATGATTTAAAGTGCCCTGCTTTTTCAGGTACATGTCCTTGCTTTTTTGGCTTTGATTCATTGTTCTGGAATCTTGGGTTTGAAGACACCGTGGTCGATCTCTCCTTTTTGGCTGTTTAGGCTTCTTGACTGGTAAACAGGTCTTAGCGTTGTTGTATAGGTGGGTTATCTGTTCTGTTTTGGGTTATTTTTGGATTTTGTTGGCTGCTTTGTTTTAGGTTGCACTGGTGGGGCCTATTTTTTGCGATTTGTAATGTTTTGCTACCTCCAGAAGTTGATTTGGAAAGGCAGATCACAAAACTGTTATGGAGTTTCGAAACAGTATCTCTTGAATGTCGATCGGAACTGGTCTCACATCTTTACGTGTATTTGCCAAACTATTTCTGCACAGGTTCTCTGTTCCACCTTGGTAAGCTCCTCGTGAGTTGTTGGAACTTTCGACAGTGGGCTCTACTCTAGTTATTTGTAGTGTGGCTTGTGTTGGTTTTGTTTTTTGGGTGTTTCTTGGTTTATGCTTTTTCCCCCACTAGTCGATGGTGGCTCCTCACATTTGGCCAGCTTTATCTTTATAATTGATTCATACAAGATGAGATTTGGGTGTTTGCCGTTCGCACTAAGTTTTCGCTTGAGTGTCCTTTTGTTGTGTTTCATTTACATATAATATGAGATGTTATCCGCGCTTGCCTTCTTTGTATCATCTAGAGAGTTACGCCATTCCTCGGCCTTTTCTCTCACTCATTATTGTGGTGATTTTTTTAAGAGGTTTGGATTAGCTCGCGACTTTGTTCTTGTAGATTTTTCCACCCTCAGCTCGGTGGCCACTGCCACCCGGGCATGGTTCTTTGGTTTCGGTTTGTTTTGTCTCATTGGAAAGGATCTTGGTAGCTTTCGGGTGGATTTGTTGGTGGAGCAAGGTGCATCAAGGATGTTATGTAATTTGATTTACACCTTCTGTATTGTTTTTACTTTTATTTATATGTATGTTTTTAAATGCCCTAGATTTGGTTTCTCTTTCCGGTAGGTATTGGTTTTAATATATATTTCTATTTGAACAAAAAAAAACATTTACTTTATCTTTTCTTTTTTTGTTCTGAAAATTTTTCAACATTTCTGGTTGAATACTCTTTTTTTTTTTAAATTTATTTAAAATATTTATAATGTAAAATCGAACAAATATAAAACAAAATCGGATATAAAAACTAAAAATTTCGATATTTTATATGTAGTTCTAGTTCCGATCAGATTTTTTCAGAAAAATAGAAATCGAAATTTCAAAACATTAAAAATCTGTTCCAAAATTAAAATTTCCGGATCTGAAAATCGAAAATCAGAAATTTCGTATCCGATTTCCACCCTTAAGAAGAACAGATTCTATGATGTGTGAGACTATTTCAATTTTTATACTTGAATCCATGTTTTCTTGTTTGCAACTGTATAGAAATTCTTTAACATGTTTATTAGTGTATTTATAATACATATTTTCTTCTAGATATCACATCCCCGATCAATAATTGAAATCAATTGATGTAAGAGAAGAGACTTTTTACTGTGATGAGAAAAATATTACATGTGTATATATAAGGAAGCCAAGAAACTAGGGTTATTAATCTAATGGGCCAGACCTTACAAATAAGAATTAGGTCATATCTGATGTGCAACACCACTAAATCAGCCATAACTCGAAAATTGTTCAATCATATCTGGATCATGCCTGAATTTAGCGGCTTGGATTCCTATAGTGCGGATTCCACTAGGTTGTGCTCTGTATGAGATGGGAAGATCAAGTTTTCCCAGACTTGCCATCTGAATAACCTAAAATAAACAAAACAAAAAACAAAAGCGTAATCTAGAACTAACTGAAATAAAATCACTACTAAATGCACAAGGACTAACGATGTAATCCCAGCATCGGCGCCAAAAACTGGGTGGCTGGTAGGGTGCGATTAAACAATGATAAATAAAAGTACTTACTATCAACCTAACCAACCACGTTACTCACTGCAAGTATCACAAATCGTATGCAAGTTTTAATGATAAGTTAGATTTCGTCCTCAGAGAGTACGAAAGTTAGAGAGAACTTATGCAAATATAAAGTGAAATTTAAAGAAGAAAGAAGAATAATACGCTGAAAAGGAAAGACATTGAAATATTTGATTGGTTTTTAAGACTCTAACAATTAACTAAATTTAATAAAGACGAGAAATTAAATAGAAGAGAAAGAAGTAGTATGAGAGTTTAGCTCAAGATATAGCAAGTAATCTCCACTAGCCTTGTGTTATAACCTATTTATGTAAGGGAAAATTGTGTGATATTCAATAGTAATGAATCTGTATTCCTCCTAACCCGATTTCAGGTGGACTTAGGTGGTGACCTAACAATTACCAGGGGACCCTGCGCAATAATCGGTGGTTAATCAGTAACTAGTTACACAAGCCCTTCCAGATCACTACCGCACACTAGACGTTTATGTGGTGTTTCAATCATTAGACACCAGTTTCAGGTGACAATCTAACTACTATGGTAATCCTATATGTAGGCCTCCGCAAGAACTATAGACAATAAGTTAAAGCACATAAAAATAGAGATAGCAACACAGATTTCAGTAAAATGTAAAGGACATCCCAAATTAAAATAGATATTAATCAAATATAGGGTTCATACCATTATGCTAATCTCAGTCTAAATAGAATGATTTCATACTGTAGAAAGAAATAAAATAAGTTATAAAGTTGAGGGTTGGAAACGCATGACTAGTTTTCCAACTCCTTCTAGTCTTCTCTTCACTTGATATAGGTTTCATCTTGGTCTTTAGATGATTAAGGACGGACCAATGATAATTTCCCTAAGGTAGAAATATGTGTGTGTGTGTGTGTGTGTGTGTATAGACCCTTGGTCGAAATTAGGAGTAATCCCCAAGTTAAGGAGTCCTGGTCTTACCAAAATTCGTATTCCTAACTTGTAGGAGAGGATAAACCTTAGCAGATATTGATTTGGTCATATCTTCTTTGTTACTTATCGGAATTTAATGTTCCTTATATGGAAACGAATGCGTTTGAAAGATCTATCTGCTCATAAAAAAGACCCTCCTATTTCTAGACCGATTTTATGCAGCAAGTTAATTAGTCGATGTATGTGCATTTTTGGCAACTTCTTTTCTTTCCAAATATATCCAAACTTATTCCTTTTTACTTTGACAAAGGATTTCCTTTACTTTTCCACTTCAAATAAGTTTCAATATGTGTAATAGCTTCCATATACCTAAGTGCTACACAAATAACACACAAATTACGCGCAAAAGCTCACAAAATATCAAAACACCTAAAACTAGACAAGAACGTGTAAAGTATGAATAAATGGGGAAAATCCCGAAGTTAAATACTAAATAACCCTAAAATGATGTCTCAAGTATAGATTACTATATCACAAATAGAGAGACATCCTCCCAAAAATAGTCCAACAAACAATTCTTTAAACCAACCTCTTTCTAACCAAAACATTTACCCAACCCAACTCGAAACATAACAAACAACACTTCACAATCTATCAACACATACCCTCGAGTCTTAGACCTAACCCACTTAGCCCAAATCATCCTCGTTCATCCCCAATTAGAAAATCGAGCAACCCTAATCTTTCTTCTCCACCTTCACACCACGTCTCTTTAGAAACCCTAACTTTGTTGATTTCATCACCCCAAAAAAACCAGATTGAAACCCTCTCACAACTTATTAAGAAGACTCAAACCCAGACTCTAACCATCTTCATATTGAACAAACGCTTCTCTGAATAGACTTTATTTGATGTTGATGGTTTCTCGTACCTCCTCACTGGAGTCGCGATTACATCTTTTGTGGTCTTTTCGCTTTTAATGTTTAAAGAAACTGGTGGCATTAGAGATAATCGTAGTGTCCCTAATTCCTTTCTATCCAGGATATTCCAGTTTGAGTCTATAATCGTTGTGTTTTTTCTTTCTGCCAAGAGATAGAAAAAGATCCTTTTGATACAAATATTTTTTTATTTGCATTTGTCAGAAACCAAGATTTAGACCATTAATTTCTCAATATTGACCTTCCTTTTATCTGCCAATACTCCCATTTGAACCGAAGCTCTAATACCAGTTGTTGAGGGAGAATAAACGTAGATCGAATAAAAAACAGAGAAATAACGAGAGAAAATAAAGGAGACCCAAGATTTATGTGGTTCAAAAAATTGTCTACGTCTATGGAGGTTCACACCGTTTTACTATAATATAGAAAACCTAGAACAAAATTAACAACCATCTTCTTCGTACGACAAGATCCGCTCTTATTTTCTTCATCTGGTTGGTCGCATACAAAATTGCTAAGGTAAAATGTAATAAGAATCAGTGCATGATCTGTATAAGCTCGTAAGGATAGGCAAACTATAGCATGCAGAATAAACACCCACAACTTAAAGTTACCATATGCTATGAAGAATCTCTTCAGAATCAATGACTCATGTTCCAAATGTCGCACCAAGTGAAGAAGGACTCTCGAACCCCAAATCAATCAAAATACACATATGCCTCTATTCCTCAAATTCAATCATACGACAAGTAATACCTAGAGTACCAACCCTTTTATCCTTTACTTTCTGTCTGGGTTAAAGTCACCCTTCACCAACCATGGAACGTTTAAATTATAAGACACATGAGTGAGAGTATCCCACACCTCACACTTTTCTGGGTAAGGACGAGCATAAACCATTGAAAAGACTTAAGACTCCCAATCCCAAACAAAAAACCAGCATTCCAATACTAGCACTAGTTTTGGTGTAATGAAAGATCTCATTTACTTTCAGTTTTATGCCCAGCTTGGGTCAACCCATTTAACCATTAAAGTTTTAGATGAGACAATTAATCCATCATTCAACTATTTTACCAAGCTAGCATACACTCCCAAGCAAGTTGCATCAATTTGGTATTTGTGCCCCTTGTTGTGTAACTAATCCCATAGTAATAAAGTAGATGCTTATTTTGGCTGGACCATAAATGCCAAACGATGTCTTCAATTATACTCAACCACTCCACACCATCAACTAGTTATTTTCATGCAAATTTTGTGTCCAGCATTCCCTGCACACACCATTTGGACTATTGTAGTAGACCCAAAAGGGATTTCTCCTTCTCCAACTATAACTTCACCATTACATGTCACATCAAATAATCTATTAGACCCTTCAACAGTAGCAACTCCCCTATTTAGTACTCCATAGTCGTATTTCTTGATCACCTGATCTAATCCAATATGTATGAGTAAAATCAAAGAATGTTCATATGCTTTAACACACCAAAATAATTCCATTAAAGGTTTTTCTCAAGACGCGTTAAAGAAGAGTTGTATGGTCTCTAAAATACAATCTTAATAATATGTGATCTCGCTAGCAGACACCACTCCCTCCTTAAGGTATCACCAAAAGTATTTTCATTACACTCCAAAAGTTGACCTTGTAAAGTACTATATTCATACCTAACTTTTGAGTATGAACACCCCCATTTATCATGAACAAACTTTTGGGTATGCAAACATCGTGTTACCTAGAACCAAAATTGTATGGGTGGTTGACACAACTGCTAAGGTAAAATCTATATAAGAATCAATGCATGATCAGTATAAGCTCGTATGAATTGCCAAACCCTAGCATGCAAAAAAAGCACGTGCAACTCAAAGCTACCATATGCAAAGTATAATATCTTCATGATTTGATGACCCGTGTTTTAAATGTCTCACAAAGTGAACAAGGAACCTCGAACCCAAAATCAAACAAACTACACCCATGCCTCTGTTCCTTAAAATCAACCATACAATAAGTACTACCTAGAGTAACACCCTTTTTATCCCATCGTTCCATCTGGATTAAAGTCATTGTAAGGTCCTAGAGGTGGGGGTGGGTGAATAGAACTCTTATCAAATTAATTCCTAATTTATAAAATAGAGACTCCTAAATAAATGTTAATCAAACCTACAGGCCAAAACCTCAATCAAGGGTACTAAAGGTATCTAAAGAGTTTATTAAGTGTGGAAGCTAAGGGCTAGGAGTGCTAGGGGTGAGAAACTATATATGGATACTAAGCTAAAACAATATAAGATAAAGGTAGAGGGATGATGAGGTTAAGGTTAAGGTATTCAAGACAAACAAAAACTATACAACAAGAGAAGTAACAGGGAGACCAATATGCACAATAAGTTAGAATAACTTAATTAGATTTCTAGGGTTAAGGATTAAAGAATCTAAGGGGATAAATATATGCTAAAGAAATCTAACTTAAGATAATAGAGCTAAGAAATTAGGTATATACAATACAATATATAAGTAAAAGACAAAGGAAAGAGAACGTTAGACATTTAGAGTGGTTCGGTGTCCCTACATCCACTACCTAGGGTCATCCCCATATGATTCAAGCTTCCACACTAAGCTCCTCGATATATCTTAAGGGTGAGATAAAAAATATTACAATGAGGTTTTTCTAGGATAAACATAACCTAAAAACTCCTGAGACATTTGTCGGTTAAGTCACAACCCGATGAGACTTTTTGCGATTACGTCACAACTAGATAGATTTTTACAAGGTTAAATTCTAACCTATGAAACACCATCTTCTCTATTGCAGATAAAGAGTAATACCCTAAATGGTTTGATGTATACAATTAAAAGCAATCTTAATATTCTCCTTGATGATCTAATCTAACAAGACTGGATGTGAACGTCTTAAAGAGTTGAATGTGAAAGTGAAGCTTTGAGGTTGATTTTCTTTATTGAGTAGATATGACATACGAACTTGAATTGAATGAAATCTTTGATGAAATATATATATCTCATATGTGCACCAAGCTTGATTAGGTGTTATAAAAGTGACAATCAAGCTTCAGAATTCTTTCTTTAAGTGTAGGATTGCATCATATTGAATTTAGACTTCAAGAGGTAATAAAAGTGACACAAGAAAGCCTTATATATAGCCGATCAAGTTCCAACGACTCTCACATTATCTCTGAAAAACAATATACTATATTGAGGTAAAACGAGTAACATTTTTATACCCAATGACTATGTTGTAGGTGGCGTCCTTTGTTCGATGGTTAGAAGTCATATGCTCTTGAGATGACGTCGTTGAAAGAAGAAATGTTATACTATTTTTTTGCCTAAAAACGGGTATCTGTTTTGGGTAGGGATGTTAGCTAAGATAGTTTCAAGGTTGCCGAATATCTTTGACTATTTCTTGGTCTAATGAAAAATGTTTATCAATTTCTGGCACAAAAAGTCACACCAATTCAAATAGTATTCTATTTTGGGTAATGCTGTTTTTGGATCAAAGAGGGATTCAACATATATGCCTATAGATAGCTCAAATCAAAACACTTTCTTCATAAGAGTTGTACAATAGGAGATCATACAATGAATGCTAGTATACATCACAAGCAACAAATTATCACACACAAAGATATATCATTAAGGGCTTGAAGGAAAACTTAAGTGAAAGATAAAATAATAATATCATATATTGATCTTAAAGAAAGAAAGATAAACCACGGTGAGTAGAAAGATGGATTGACTATTAACTTAAGCACCTAGAAAAGATAATATAAAGCATGTGATATGTATGTGGTGAGCTAGAAAGATTATTCATGAAGACAAATCACAAGCAATTACATAAAAATAGACAATTTCGCATAAGATAAGAAGTGAAAATATACAACTCATAGAAAAGGTTTTATCAAAACAATTACATAAAAAAGATGAGTTCACATGAGATAAGAAGTGCACGTATACGGTTTTATCACAGGTATTTTGTATGACGATATGTCATTCTAAAAGATACCATAGTCATTTAGTGAGATAAGGTTTAAGCACTTAATTAACAGGGAATTTGTCACATAAAAATAACTTATAAGAAGGACTATATGCTAAAAGTCACCCTCCACCAACCATCGAATGTGTAGATCACGAGACACATAAGCGAGAGTCTCCCCAATTCTTCATGCTTTTTGGGAACATGTACTGTCGTTCAATTTAATTCACTAACATTCTTTCTTTGTAAGAACTTCAAAACCTTATTCACTTTATCCCCTAATCAACCAAGATTCCACTATCATTCCCAGCCACACCCTATGTACATGCATCATGTTCCTCAAACAAAATTATAATTAACCATCCCAGGCAATTAAAACAGAAAAAAAGTAAAATAAATAAATTAGAAGGGGTAATGTTAAATATTACCCCAAATCATACAATTGTTTATCATCTTTTATGCCGACCAATCATAAAATAAAAAAAAATGATAAGGTAAGATTTTCATCTAATATTGGATGATATAATAATTACATCATATTCATTTATTATATTCATTTATTATAATAATAAGGCATGTATTATGAGATTAGGTAAGTAGTTATTATAATTGATTAATAGAGTTTACTAATAACAGGACTATTGGAAAATGGATGGAAGATTTTTTTATTATAATAAATTAAAAAAGTTTATATAATGGAATCAAAAGGAATTATTTGAACCCGATTAGATTTCATCCTAACGTAATAGTATACCAACAAAGGAAAGTATTTCGATTTACCAGTTGGGATTAGCTCACCCAAAGTCCAAAGTGACTTTTTTATGTAACAAAATAAAGTATTTCGATTTCATAGAAGTTACATATCATAATAACTTGATTTTTTTTTAAATTTTGGTAGTTTAACTTCATTTGTCATACCTATCCAATGAGTTTTTTTATTTCTAACATTTTAAAAATAAATAAATGCAGGATAAACTTGTTTGCAAAGGTAACCTATAGGCGCTCTTCCGGAGCGCCTCACAAACTTACTCAGCCCATTAAGTTGATTGGTCCATTAATAAACTTAATTGTGAAGCGCTTCTACAAGGTGTTGGCCAACTATCTTTGTTGGCTTATACTTAATTCGATTAAAACTTTGTCATATAATTGAAATATGATCTCTTACCTTTTTTATTTTTTTCCTGGTAAAATTAACTTGCTTATCTCTAAATGCTCCTTATGCTGATTTATTTACATAATAAATGTATTATGTATTTTCAGCTACATAATAAGCAGAATTAACAAAAAAAATGTTGAAGTTTATTATAATTGCTCGTGTTATGAATGGTCTTCCACTAGTAGAAAAAATTGAGGATTGTCGAGTCATACATGATGATTTGTATAAGAAACAAGTCAAAGCTTTATTCACAAACCTTTCAAAGGCTCAAAATGAGCCTGCAGGAATGTCAATTAAAACTGGACGCTATATAATCGAAGGACGTGTATGTTAATGTGTGATTGTACTTATCATAAGAAACTTGCTTTCCAGTATTTAGAAAATTTAAGGAATGAATTTGCGTGTGGATTTGGTGCACAATACGAAACTAGTATTAAACCTTAAGCAAAAGTTTTTCGGAAAGATTAGCAAAAGTTTTAGTTGAATTCAGTAAAGGCCAATGAAGATCGTTGGCCTAACAATTTAAAAAAATAAAAATAAAGGGAAAATTCTTCCATCCAATATAGGATGATCCTACTCCAATAATATTCATACACATACCCCATGTTTTAAATTTACAAAATTAACTTACTTATTAATCTAATGACATGTGTTTTGTTATAATAATCAACCGCTGTGATTTAAATATTGGACCATCCAATATAGGATGGAAGTATTACCCAAAATAAAGGGGCTTTTTAGAGGAGCGTCTCACAATTAACTTTATTAATGAGCGTCTTAGGTTACTTTTGCAAATATTTTTCCAAATAAATTTTTATACAATTTTTTTAAAAAAAATGTTATAAATAAAAATACACCATATCCAATAAACTAGAATCTAAAATAAATGATTCGCTATTCATTCGGATTTGGGGTCTTTATATCCATTTTAAAAATAATAAAAGGATTACTGATTTGAGATATATAAGCTTACTCTTATACAAATATTTGACAAAACAAAAGAATATTATGATATGTAATTTTTTAAAATAGGAAACTTTTTTTAGGGTTTTTGGAAACAATCTAGGAAAAAAAGTACAATAAATTAAATTTTAGGGTTTTAAGAATTCTTTGCAAAAATAAAAAAAAATTTGTTTAAAATCTCTTATAAGGAAAGTTTCCAATGAAACTTTAATGTTTAGACAATTTTCCTAAAAAGGAATGTTTTCTAAAAAGTAAAGTTTCCTATAATGGAAACTTTCCTTATTTGGAGACTCTTCATTTTAGGAAAGTTTCTATTTTTATAAACGTTACTTTTTAGAAAAATTTCATTTTAGGAAACTTTCCTAAAAAGTAAAGTTTATTTCCTAAAATGGAAAGTTTACTAATGGACTAACTTGTTGTTTTTTATACAGATTCCATCCAGATTGGATTAATATTATATTTATTTTATTTTATTTTATATCTATGATTTGTAATAATTAATTTAATTTATTCGATTGGTTTGTAATAATTTATTTATTTTATTCGATTGATTTGTAATATTTTATTTAATTTATTCTATTGGTTTGTAATAGTTTATTTAAATTTTAGATAGCTGATGTAATGGCCCAAGGACATGATGGTGATGGAAGCGGCCAAGATCCTAATAGGAATCTGGATCACACTTTATCCACCTATGCCGGCCATTCCGTTAATTAAAATATTTAAAATATATGAATTTATCAATTTAAAATTAATTCAACTTATTTTAAACCCTAGGAACATGAAAAAGAAAGTCCTGAAGAACAAATGCTTTAAAGACGGTGTAAAATGTTGATATATGTGTTTGATATATTGTTATTTACTTTATCCACCTGTGCCGGCCATTTGCTTTCCAAAAAATATTGATATATGTGTTTGATATATTGCTATTTACTTTTATTTTACATTTATTAAAACGGTGTACAATGTTGGTTGTTCCAATTTAGTCAGACTAAAGAGTGGCTTGGCTAAAAATGGCTTATAATAAAAAAGAGGATCTCCAGGATTAGTTTTCTTATCAAACATGTTTAAGTTTGGTGACTTTTTAATAGCCTTACCAAACTGAAAATTTTCAGTTCCATTCAGCCATTGTCATGTGTTGTTTTTCACCTCTTCGACTCTTGCTCCGCCAATCTATGTATTATCATTTAAGATAAACCATATATGTTACTGTTAAAAAACAAGCAAAAACCTGACATAATAGGGTCTAGCTAAGAGAACACCCTATAATATTCATTTATAACTAAAAATAAGTTATCTAACCCTAGAGTTGATATCGACACAAAGTAAATATTTTAACTCCATAACAGGAGCAATCATTCAGTACGTATTTAAAGTATTATTAAAATGGCGGTTCGCATCCCAAACTTCCATAGTATTATTAATAGGCTTAGCATTTTGCTTAAATAGTACTTTATATATATATATATATATATATATATATATATATATATATATATATATATATATATATATATATATATATATATATGTATGTATATATATTTATATGCAGAGCGTTTTGCCTATAAGTTTCTATATATTTTATGATATTGAAAGTTCTTGATAGTAGACTTGAGTTTCATAGTATGATGCATATTCTTCTTATCAAGCTTGTCAGCTTAGTGCGTCTACTTCTCTCTTTGTATATAGGCAGGGCACCAATGATGAAGATATACATAAGCCGTGCTTGGCATAAGGGTTCTCTTCATGCAAATGATATGATTTTGATAAAAATGACTTATAAGGAGTGAAGGCTAAGTTATAGAGTTGTGGAGACTTAAAGTAGTGGCTTCAAATTGATTAGATCAATGACAAAGTATATGGAAAGCGAGTCAAACAAGAGTATACTGAATAAGGTAAAAGTAAATTAATTCCAAGCTTAAATCGTTTTGGAAGTTACTTTATGAAGTCTATGGAAAAGTGAAATAAAATTTGTATGTGGTTGAAATTATATATCAAGCTAATACGAAAATTCATAAAATTATGATAAACCAACTATTAGATGATATGCAAGGGCACATTACTAAATTATCAACATATTTGGAATATGTTTGTGACCAAGGTGAGTTTATATAGATAAACATGCGACTAAATTACAATGACATTGATAATATACGGTAAAGTGAAGTTACTTGAGATGATACGTGCACATTTGTTATACAGTGTAAAGGTAGACATGAAAGGTTTAAGATGAGTAAAGACACTCATGAAAGAGGTGGTCCTCGACAAGAATGAGTGACATACGAAACCCCTTAGCTCACACCGCCTAGTAGTTCTACTTACATTTGTAAAATCTAACTTGGCAAGGAGTGGGTTTTGATTGGCTAGACTTCTTTTTTTTATTGAATCTGAGACTGAAGCCGAGGAAGAGCAGATACATGTAGTCCAAGAGCTACAACACAAATTTACCATTTTTTTTGGAATAGTCTAGTATATTGCTTATGATATACTTTTATCACAACTAAGAAATCACCTGAACAAACTAATCAATATGATCAAATTACCCCTTCCCAGATTACCCATCGGTGTTGGGATCAACATGTGCAATGTTAAAAAAATTCTAATTAAACATAGACGTTATGATAAGATTACTCATGTGCCGTGCTAGTAGTTGGCCAAGTTAAATCTCAATAGCAAAATAATGCACACAATAACATTAAAGACATAAATTTTAACTAACATAAACAAAATAACAAGAAATATACAATGTGATTCTCGTATTCAGCTTAGAGGCCTAGATTCTATAGTCTGCTGTCTTCTTGACGATCAACTCCACTTCCTAGATCTTCTTCTTTCTTATTTCATCCACTTTAGTTTGAGGACTAGTCGTCCTCAGAAGATGAAGCCCAGCCAGCCACAACTCTAAACGAGCCTACCCAACATTGCTGTGAGTACTGTTGGGCCCACACCAATTACGGAGTAGAGAAACCTGGGCGGCCAGCCTTATATAATTGAGGATCTATTTCTTCTCTACTCTAAATCACAAATGTTGTGAATCTCTGGTGGGATTTGGTACGGTGGGTTGCTCGGAGGGGAGGTGTTGATGGTGGCTCGGATGCCGTTGATGGCTTGTTTATCCATTTACGAAATACGATATCTATTTATCCAGAACTCGAAACACTCCACGGTGTCTTTTTTCCAAAATACTACAAAATTCTGCAAATAATAGGATGTGAATTTAATCCAATAACTCTTGGTTTCTGAATCCCAGAATCTAAAACCAGATAAAAGTCGTTTAGTGATGTTCCTATATGAATTGTCATTTATTACCAGCTATGTAGGTAGAATAATCTGATATACTACACCTATGGAATAACATAATTCCTTTATACTATCCATATTTCATAGGTCTAAAGGTAAGCCGTAGATTTGAATCTATTAAGTAATGTGTCTAACCTTGTGATCAGTACCAGAAATTGAAGGATCATTAATAACTAGATGTTCGCCAATTAATTTCTATGGTCTTTGACCCCAAACCTTTATTTTATCTTCTTTGTTGTCAAAGATTAGCTTCAGCTCGTTGAGTCTGATTTTGTATACTTTTAACTCACCTTGTAATTTCCAGTGCTAATTAATATGAGTACTCACAAATCTGATATTGAGTACATTTCTAGTCATAAGCTTAGTAATAAGATGATAAACTTTTTGAACTTTGTAGACGCTGTTTTCATTTGAGCTAAGTAACAAGCTTCTTGCTTTTTATTAGGGTGTTTTGTTGAGAAAAACTCCATACTTGAAGGATCAAAACAAAGCAAGAAATTGATGAATAGGGAACTCGAAAAATTTGATTAGTTGAAGATGAAGCCTAAAGTGAAGTAGACGGTGAATAAAAAGGTTTGGAAAGTTTACAAAAGATGATAATCGGGAGGTTTTTGTTTAAGGATAAAAGAGAAAACTGGAGAGAGAAGAGAGCACCCATTTCCATCCAGATAGTTTATATAGTTCAGAGTTGAAATTGATCAGAAACCTTTAAACTCAAAAATCCTAATTTTAACACTTTTTGTGTCTCAATTATTACTTGATATGTTATACAAATATCATTGAAAATTAATCAAAGCAAATGTTACTGAAGTCAAACAGGCATATTTTATGTAATAAAAGAAAAAAGAAAAACAAGTCTAGAAAAAAAACATATAGTCGTTCATAACCCATAGATGATCCTCCATTTCATCATTTATCTGGAAATACTTGTTGTAAAACACTGGTTAAAAAAACAGAATGGTCTTTAGTGTGACCTTCCTTCCAAACCATGTAATCTTCTTTAAAATAATTTGCTTCTCTCCATTGTTTTAATAGGTGAATCTCAAAAGGGCCTTGCATTTCCCCCTGAAGATCAAGGTAGTGCCACCTTGAATTAACTAGATCCTCCTCTAATATTTCTTCCGCAATTACCCTTCGTATCTCCATTAACAATCTTTTCTGTTCACTCTCACTTTGCAGAATCTTCTTTCTTTCCATTAGCTCGAATAAAGCATCTAAACAAGGTCAAGTAAACAATTGATCACTCTTCATATCTACAAAGTCCCTCATCTTTGTTATGAAATTTTTGATTTCATCATATCTACACTTGATAAAGTTGCAGAGCAAAGAAAAGTCTATCTTAGTAATAGGGTGAAGATAAAGGACGCTTATGACTAACTTAGCCACCCCTATCCTAGTTAATGCTCCATCACATACCTCGCTTAAAAGCAGATATCTAAGAACATTAATGCAAGTTATAATTTCATCATCGATTAAATTTGAAATGAATAATTGTACACCAAAGTAACGCCACATAAATCCAAGGTACCAAAGTATACGAGATTTAATATAATACTTATTTCTCTTACCTGAGTTAATGGAGTTTCTTCTTCCTTGAAATAGAATGGTCAACGATCCTTTTCCTATAAAAGAATATTTTATTATAAATGCTAACTAAAATTACAGAAATTTAAATTAATCACAGAGTTTTAATAAATAACAAAACTTCACCAATACAAAATTTTACACAATATAAAATAACTTATTCACATAATTAACAATTAATTTTAATTTCACAATATTTAGTGTTAATACATTTCTTCAACTCCTCTCACATTACAAATCAAAATAACAGAAAAATAAATTAGCTTTGAAATATAATTACAATGTGCAATTTTTGATTTGAAATTACAAATACCAAGGAATTTAATAGAAACAATAATACCTTTTTTTAGTGGCAGCAACCCTAGGCAACACTGTGATTCCTGTTTGTATCTTTCTCTCCTTTTACCTTCCTCTCTGTTTTTTTTCATGGAAGAATTGTTGAGTGTTGCAATATTTGAAAATATTGATTTTTTTACTGATTTGATGATTTTATAAGAATTTAGCAATGGATGAAACTAAATCAATTTCAAAGAGTACGGTAAGAGAAAGGGAGGCGGAAGAGAGAGGGAGGCGGAGGCTTGTTTACCATTTTCTAGGGAATTTGTTATTATAAAGGTAAAACTCTGTATTAGTGGGTTTTTTTGTCTAATTTTTGGATCTAAAGTGGTAGCGAGCTTAATTTTTATGGATTAAAAATAATAGAAATGTAATTGAGTTTATGGACTTACTTAAAAAATAACTAATTTGGTTTATAAGGATTTCATCACATGTATGTTATGATATAAATATAAACTACATATTAGTTTTGGAAATTAATTAAGTAAATGGATATTTTTGTTTAAAAAATTAGTAATAATTTCGTAAATGATGAAATTTGATTATCTTAAAGATGATAGATGACGAAACATTGTATATAAATAATGTTCTTCTTCCTTTTTTAAACTTTATTCTCATAGATATGGATAATACATTGACCTTTTCAACTTGGTTGGAGGTAGCGTTTTAAAGGAAGAATTATAAAATGATAGTTATTGGTAACTATAATAATGTTGAAAAGAAATCTCTTTATTGCGTATGTATTAATAATATATTTTCTAGGTGTCGTCTTCAATATTTGTATAATGTGATGATTATGTTATGTCTTATATGCTGACTATAATGATTGGAAACTTTGTAAACTGATTTGCTCTACTGAGTTAAGCATATAAACATTATGGACTATTACTATTAAAGATAGAATGTTAACCGTGGATGAATTATCTTCCAAAGAATTTAGATAGATCTTTGTTCATTTAAATATAATCCTTCTAAAATCGTGGGATGTAAAGTTAGTAAATTTCTTCATTATAAGTAATAATAGATTTATTATAGAAGAAGGATTGATGTTGACCGACATATAATTTTATTCATATAGATGATGTAAATATTTGATCCTTTTGATCGAATTGGGGTGGATTAAATGATTCTTTTGAATAGACTATGGGATTTTTAAAATGTAGAAAAGTCTGGAAGAAGTAAAATATAACCATATGTATATTGGGATATTTATATTTAGAATCTTACATAAAATGTGTATTCTTTTTTTTTTTAGTGGCCAAAAAATTGTAGATTTCATAAATAAAAACATATTATCTCTTTACATCACTGGACTTTTTGTTTAACACATTAGCACCCTAAATGAAAAAAAAGAGACCTATAATATTTATTTATTCATGATATATAGATAAATGATACTATTCTTCAATAGTTTCAACTAGTTCTTCCCAATCACGAGGCATAAGGATCCTATCATCACTTATGTTGGAAAAAGTCTAGAAAGACCAATTCTCATGAGTGAGCTTCTATTATATAGTAACTTGATATAAGTGGTTATGACAATTAATTAATATTCTAATATGCCAATATCGCTGACACTTTCATTTTAAAGTAAAATTTAGATGAAAATGTTGAGCATACCACAAACTCTATTTGTTTGGAAGTTCCAAGGGACACCAACAATGATGGGTAGTTTTAGGTCATACATTATCATATTTATTCTCACGATTAACAAGATAAAACACAAATTGTTTAACTCTAAAACCGCTAGATCTGCATGTAAAGTCTGTTGAATAGCTTTCAAGATAAGGTAGATGAACTAAAGTCACATTGACAATACGATAGTATGCCGAGACTATTGTTTAACGAAGAACATTTCATAAAAAAACTAGACCTAAATGTAAAGTATTTTACTTCACCTAATTCACAATATTTAGCGAGTAGTTAATATTTCATAAGCAAATGTGTCATGCTCTTTAATCACCGAAGCAACTCAATTACACATATAAAAGTAAGTTTAAAATGTGGCGAGTACTTAAAAAAATATTTAGGAAGCTTCTTGATGTATATATAGTCGTATTGCATTGTAAGCCTCACAACGACTTCCGTACGTAGTTTTCTAATTACTTCATCCTCAGGCCATCTCAAGCTAACACATGGTTGTCCAACAACTTCTTACTAATGTTATTTAGTTCTTACTAATGAAAGAAAATAAATAAATTACAAATTTAAAGGTTGAAGAAGACATAATATGGCGTTCAGCTTCTTCCAGACTTCTCTTCTTTGTTGTAAGCTTCCTCCTGGCTTAAGATTTTCCAAGGATGTGTTTCTTCTAATTAAAGGGTTTATTTATAGGGTATAGGAAACCCTAAAACGTTTCTTAGAGTTGAAGAGAAGTAACTTGGATTCTAGCCCAACTCAAATTCGTAACTTTAAAATATAAAAAAAGGTAAGATTTTGGTGTTGTTTTGTTTTGGCCGTAGCCCCTTCAATACTTATCCGTTTGACGCGTTCCAATAGTCGAAACTGATTGTCGAAAAAACTCTATAACTTTGATTCAGAACATTCTTACAAATTCCTAGCCAATCTTGAGTTATGATCACTTTTATGTTCATATCTGCTGGAATTCAGATTTATGTGACAATTTATCTTTTCCTTTTTCCTATTTCTTTCCGTTATCTCCATTTTCCATGTTTATCTTCTTTCCATTATCTCTTAGAATTGACTTGTCATCGAATTAATTACCATATATCTTTAAAGCTTCACAATTAACAAACAATTAAACCCAATACGCTCTAAAAATAATAAATAATCAAATTAAGATACGAGATAGGAAAGTGTACTAAATCATGAGAAAATCGATCTATAACCTAATAAATACACCTTAAATGATGTCTTCGAGATAGATTAAATCATCACAAATATGGAGACATCAAGACCCCCAACTCAAATTTGTATCGTCCAGATACAATAAAATAAAAAATAATGAACAGTAGGGTAGTCAAATATTAAACAAGAAGAAGTAGGAGAAGAATAAGAATATAACACAATAAATGATCCTAGATAACAATATATAAAAAGTCTCATGTAGTAATGCTAAAGAAATAATGCACAAGTATGCTTAATACACATAACCAACAATCCATAAATTCAAGTCCAAATTAAATTCACAATGCTTGAAGAAGAGGTTTTCAACTCAGTTCATGTTAATGGCTATAGGTTGTTCATAGGTCCTAATATAGCATCCAATGGTCCACTTACCTACAACCCAATAGCTCAATTGTTTCTCCACCAAGTAGCTAGAAATCCTAAGGTCTTTATGGGTATAACAGGGCTTAAGAACGGTGTGGTATATTTGGATAATGAAAAGTGAGCTTTTGGCTTTCTCCTCACATTCCATCAACGAATCGCCCTAGAGCTTGAGTTTTCACTTGAAGATGTTCTCACTCAACTCAAATTTGATGCCTTAATGTGCATCCCCAATTAATCCCAAGTAAAAACCTTTTTCATGATGATATACAAATTCCACTTTGCCGGTCCAAATATTGTTCAATCTTTTCATGTTTAATTTTTTTTTGTAGCTATGACTCTCTTCTTGATGTTGAAATATCACGCTATTTTCTTTTATATATTTTTTTCTTTTCAATTCATGCTTTTCAGCTTTTTCCATTTACTATTTCCCCAGAAAAGGGTTACAATAATAACTTTTTCATCATCAATAAAATCACAATCACAATTTCCCAAACCAAATGTTCCTAATGATGAAACCCTCCATCCCAAACTCAAGCTCTAGAAACGACTTCTCTCAGGTTTTGCGATTCGAGTGCGGGTCATATGGATAAGTCCTATAAACTAAGGGGTATGGTTTATAATGTGGTTAAATAAAAGGCTTTAGAAAGGCTCAAAGGGGCTAAGATAGATAAATAATAATAATAATCAAATAAAAGGGTGAGAAAGCTAAAAGGCTTCAAGTGGCTTCAATATGAAAGAAATGCCTTATTCACTTTTCTAACTACCAGATTTTATTACTTTTTCACTATTAGCTCATAGACAAGCGGGTTTTCAACTAATTTCAAACCTCCCGTTCTACACACCAAATAACTCTCCCTAAGTTTCAACATGACTTCTTAGCATTTCTCATTAACTTTTCTATTTTTTATTTCCTGTTTTCATACATGCATGCAAAACATATTTGTGACATATTTCAAAAACATACTACTTACTATCATTGACTAAATTAAATCATGCTCAATAGGTACATTCAACATATTCTATGCCTATTCAAACCTAAATTTTTTAAATTTTATGCAAAAACAAAAAGGAAGATTAGAACGACGAATACCCACTCCCAACTCAAAAGTGAGCCGTGTCCCTACGACTCGAAAAAGACTCAATAAATAAATAAAATTTAAAATTAAATTAAACTAAACTACCTAATGCATACAAGCAATTAAGAAGCAGAGTTAGAACTGGGTACCTGGCCATAAAGATCTAGCATGTCCTCCTCCTCCGAAAAATAGTTCTCAATATCCAAGGTTTCGGTTACTTTACTCAATACCTGATTAATCTGGTCAATTTCCTCCCTGAGTGGGGCGTTTTCTTTTTTTATATAATTGACTTCATCTTGTAATTTGACTGCCTATACTGGTGGTCTGCAAGAATTATTCTGATATGTAAAAGAAGAAAAAGAACCTTGATCTTGAATTTGTGTCTTTTCTTTAGGCCTTGATGGTACACTCATCCTAGCTGTTAATGTCTTACGTAGTGGTTGTGCTGGTGCCTCTATCTTTGGTTTCTTTTCAATAGGCTCATCAAGGTTGATGGCCTTTTCAACTGTGGCTCCAGACATATTTTTGTTCTTCCCTAGGATTGAAGTCTTCCTCTTAATATCCGTAGCATATGTTCAGTTTGTCAACTCTGATTGACACACAATTCAAGTTACACTAAGGATGGAATAAAGTTAAGAAAGATTGGTGTGGCTTTAGTTTCTTGCTTAGATTTTATGATTGAAGAAGGTTTCTTGATTGTTCTTGGAAGAATTCTTCAAAGCTTGATGATCTTGGTGGTGTTTTATGGTGTAGTGTGATGAATTTAATGAAGAACGTGTGTTTATGGGGGAAGGAGAAGAGAATTTTTGATGTTGTTGTGTTTGTTGTGGAGGTTTAATCAAACTTCAAGGTCTATTTATAAGGTTTGGGTCTGAAAAATTTGTATTGGAGAGGCTAGGGTTAATTCTTGGTAAGGTAAAAAGTTGATTTGGAAATAACTTCTTCACAATCCGCCTTCGGACTGGAATACCGGTGCTGGAGATTTCTCTTTTGTTGCTCTCGGCATAAAACCCGTGTCACGTGTTTTTGGGCGCCGGCATACCGGTGATGTTAGCGGCATACCGGTGCGCGGATTTTCGGAAAACCTTGCTTCGTAAAAAAACCCGATTCGGAAAACACGTGGGCACACGTTTTTCCTTTGACCGGCATACCGGTCACCTGGGCAGCATACTCGTCTCCTGGGTTTTTGTTAGACATGCTCTCGGCGAATAACCTGGTTCAACTAACCCGTGGGCACTTTTTTTTCCACAGTCATACGGGTGGTTTCGCCGGCCTACCGGTCAATGGAACAGATTTTCCCATTCTTTTTCCTTTTGACCCCAAACTCATTTTCCCAGAGAGTACCATCTAGGTTTAATGATCAGTTCTTCCTCGTTTTTTTCATGGTCTTTTCAAGAATAGATTTGATTTCTCGGTTAGAAACCTTAGCTTGACCATTTGTTTGGGGGTGGTAACCGGTTGAAGTGCGGTGTCTCACCCCAACTTACGAAGTTAGCTCTCAACTGAAAATTGATGAAGTGGGTACCTTTATCATTGATGAGAACACGTGGCGTACAAGGTCTTGAAAAGATATGTGATTTTAGGAATGATATAACTGTTTTAGCATCGTTCTTTGGTGTTGCTACTGCTTCTACCCACTTGGATACATGATCTACTGCTAGCAAAATATAAAGATTACTATGGGAAGTGATAAAAGGTCCCATGAAATCTATTCCCCATACACCAAATATTTCAACTTCTAAGATATTATTAAGCGGCATCTCGTCTCTTTTTGATATATTACCAGTGAACTGGCATCTATGACATGTCTGAATGAATTGATGACAATCTATGTGTAGGGTAGGCCAATAGAAACCGGATCGAAGAATTTTAGCTGCAATTCTATCGCCTTTAAAATGGCCACCGTATGGTGACCCATGACAGCTTGCCATGATCTTTGTAATTTTGCCCTCATGGACGCAGCTTCTGAAAACTTGATCACTGCAAACTTTGAAGATGTAGGGCTCATCCCAAAAGAATTGTCTGGCTTTATAAGTTAACCTCTATCTTTGTTGTGGATTGAAATCCGTAGGGAATACACCACTCAAGAGGAGATTAATTGTATCTACATATCACGCATCTTTAATAGTAAAAAGTTGTTCATAAGGGAATACCTCTTTAACCAATAATGGTCCCTTGTTGGAATCAGATCCTTCGAGCCTGGATAAATGATCAACAACTTGATTCTTGCATCCTTTTCAGTCTCGAATTTCTATATCAAATTCTTGCAGCAACAGTACCCATTTAATGAGACGCGGCTTAGCGTCCTTTTTCTCCATAAGGTACTTGATTGCTGAATGATCCGTGTATACAATAGTTTTCTTTCCAATCAAGTAGGAACAAAATTTGTCGAAATCATATACCACGGCTAACATCTCTTTCTCCGTTACTGTATAATTCATTTGGGCAGCGTTAAAGGTCTTACTTGCGTAGTAAATCGTGTGGAAGATATTGTCTTTCCTCTGTCCTAACGAAACACCCATTGCATGATCACATGCATCACACATAAGTTCAAACAGAGCTTTCCAATCTGGAGCTATAACAATAGGCGTGGAGACTAGCTTCTCTTTAATCGTCACAAACGCTTGAAGACATTCATCATTAAAATTAAAAGTAGTATCCTTTTCAAGTAACGAACAAAGCGGTTTGGCGATTTTGGAGAAATCTTTAAAAAATCTTCTGTAAAATCCTGCGTGACCCAAGAAACTTCTCACTCCTTTCAAAGAAACTGGAGGTGGTAAGGTTTTGATAACTTCAATTTTTGAACGATCAACCTCCATCCCTGCTTTCGAAACATTATGTCCCAACACAATTCCTTCTTGAACCATGAAGTGGCATTTTTCCCAATTAAGCACAAGATCTTTTTCTTTACATCTCACTACGACCTTCCCAAGATTATTTGAGCAATCATCAAAACTATCTCCAAAAAACAAAAAATAATCCATATAAACCTCCAAATATTTATCAATCATGTCCCAAAATATATCCATCATGCACCTCTGGAACATGGCAGGTGCATTGCATAAACCAAACGACATCCTTCTGTAAGCAAAGGTGTCAAACGGGCTAGTAAAAGTTGTTTTGTGTTGATCAAGGGGATTGATGTCTCCCTTTTTGTTCTAATTATATGCCCTTAGGAGACATCAAATTAGGTTATTATTTGACTTATTTACTAGACTTTTAAACTTATTTGATCATATTACGATTTTTTCCCTTGGATTTGGACAATTTGTGTTTTAGAGCTTTTATGCGTTAATTCTTTTATTTTAGTGTAAAGTTCTTAAGCTTATGATTTGATGGAGTATCAAGACAAGGAGAAGAAACGGGAAATAAAGTCTTGGATCAAGCATTGAAGTCAAAAGTGGGAATAATTGATTCGAAGAAGTAATTAATGGAGAAGGAAATCTGGAATCCTGTCACAAATCACTGTTTTTGAGCATCTTAGCCGCTGATTCGTCCTTGGAGCATAAGATGAGGTAGATAGAGCTTGAAGTCAGGAAGATTTTCCAAGTTGAACGAAGTGATTCCGAGTACGGACACAAAAGTTACAGCTGTTTTAGTAATAGCTGGTCACCAGTTACGGGATTTCATTAAATGGATTGGGCTTTTATTCTAATTAACCTAATCCTTCTTTTTAAAAGCCCAATCCTTTTTTCACACAAAGGCCTTAAACTTCAGTTTTCAAAGACACAATTCATATTAGAGAAGAGGCAAAGTTTAGCAGAAGTCAGAGAAATAAAGCGGGGAGAGAAAGCTGAAGCTGGAGAATTCCTTCTTCAACAACTGAAATTATCAACCCTTTAATTAGGTTTTTCTTAATTCTGTAATTCAGTATGAACTTCTTTTATTTTAATTTATTATTTTTTATTTCATTTATGAGCTAAATTTAATTACTACTTGAGAACGCATTAATGGGTTAAGCCCCAATTTGTTTAATTCAATGTTTCTGGTTTTGGGATTGTAAGATTTAACACGAATTGGATAATTTAGTATTTTTTTATTATCTTGCATTTAATAACTATTCTTGAAGTAATTAATCAATAATATGATTTAGTAACTAGGCTATTCCATATAGTAGCGTATGGATCACCTTGACGGGTGTTTATTTACGGAACTAGGTAATAAATGTAGGATAGAAATTATTGATCCTGACGGACTTCGTTAATCCTATAGCCAATTGGGTAGAGTACTTGACCATTCGAAGGTGGACTATAATCACAATGACGGGGTTTGTAGCACCCTAGAATAGCTCCTTAGTCCACCCTAACGGGGTAAGGAGAATATCAAATCCCGACTAATACTAATTACAAAATGCGTCCCTTAAACAAGACATTGATTGAACAGGTTTAGCTGAAATCCTAGCATTACTCAAGTACTATCTCTCTTTCTCTCTCTCTCGTGTTTACTCAATTTGTACTTGCGTCTGATTTAGTTGCATTATTTATTTAGTACTTTAATTTATTTGCACTTAGGTTCTTAAACAAAAACCCAACAAATACTATTATCATTCATTTTCTGCATTTACATAACAATTATATCCACATACTGCTTAATATAGAAAGTCATATCCTAATCTGTCCCTGAGATCGAAATCCCGTTTACCAGATATTACTTGGACGACCCGTACACTTGCGGTACGTGTCCTTCCTTTTTAGGTGTGTTTATTTAGAACACACAGGGAGACACCAAGTTTTGGCGCCGCTGCCCGGGACGGTAGCGTGTGGCCAGAGTGTTATCCTTAAGTGTTTTAATTGTTATTTTTACTTTTTGTTTTCAGTTTTACGCTTTTCTTTGTTTTAATACTTCTCAGGTTTTATAGGTTTGGTGTATGCTCTCGGACCCCGAGAGACTAGTCCGAGCTAAGAACAAGAGAGACAGGGAAGCAAAAGAAAAAGAAGGTTAGAACGAGAGATGGAGGAATTGAACATTCATCACGTTGACAATCCTGGCGTTCAGTTGGACGCAAATGGTCAACCAGTAATACCACCAGTCCTTCCAGATCCCCCAGTCATTCCAAAGCCAGCTCTCAACAATCAACAAAATCATCCGCCTATGCAACAGGATCAACACCCTATGTATTATGATCCGTGGTTCGTACATGGTCCATAACAAGATCCTTATCGCGCTCCTGCTCTTGGTATTGGTCTTGCAGATATCAATGTTGCATGCTATAGACCTGATCCTGGTATACTATCCCAATTTCAAAATTTCGGAAACTTTAGTGGAACACCCGGAGAAGACCCTATTCGTGTAGTTCAAAATTTTATGCAAATCTGTGATTCGTATATAACGCAAGGAGTGACCAAAGAGCAGATTTTCTTTGCTAATTTCAGATTTTATGTGATAGACGCAGCTAGTGAGTGGCACGATTCGCAAGAACCGGGAATAATCAATACTTAAGATGAGTTACAGACAACGTTTTTTGATTGCTATTATCCAACGAATATGAGATTAGACGCACAGGTGGATTTGACATCATTTGTCCAAGAACAAGATGAGACTTTAGGAAGATGTTGGACAAGATTTCAATCGTGTTTGAGAAGAGTTTCTGACCATGGCCTTAATGAACAGCAACAGTTAAAAATATTTTATAAAGGCCTATATGGAGGATCAAGAAAAGACCTCGATTTATTATGTGGTGGTGGATTTCTACAGGTAGCTCCAGTCCACGCGAAGAGTATTCTAAATAGAACGGTGACCAATGAGAAAGGTTAGAGTACAGTGAGAACACCTATCCGAGGTAGAAAAGAAAGTAATATGGGTATTGCGGAGAAATTCTCCTCTTTGGAGGATAAATTAAAGACTACTTTAGAACATCAAATGAATAGCTCACGATAGTTGTTAAAGAAGGTTTATCAGGTAAGAAGGCAAGTGTTAATGTGACTGAAGCGGTATATGGGTGTTCGAATTGTGGTGTTCAAGACCATGACTGGGAACATTGTGAATGAAATTCCGAAGCTGTAATGTTCATTTATAATAATGGGAATTACAATTCGAGTGGTCAAGGATACCAACCCAAAAGAAACCATCCGGGTTTTTAATATTCGAATCCTAATGGGGCAACTAATCCTGCACATGCTTATCAATCGTGTCCCCAAGGTAACACTTATCAACCTAGGCCACAAAATAATTATCAGGAAGAAAAAAATTATGGAAACAATGCTCAGAGAAAGCCTCATCATAATAATTATAATGACACCATGAATCAAAAGGCCTTACCTGCTCAACCTCAAGAAGGAACAAATGATCTTCGTATAACCGTAGATAAATTAATGGCACTTCAGGCACAATCCATTCAGAGTCAGCAATCTAATGAGGCTACACTTAAAATGATTGGGGAATCAAATTGATCAGATATAAAAACAGTTAAATCAGCGTCCGCAAGGAAGACTCCCTAGTGATACTGAAGTCCCAAGGCAAACCGAAGATTGTAACGCCATTGCGTTAAGAAGTGGTAAGAAGCTTCCTCCACCTCCTTTTCTAGTTATGAAAGCGAAAGAAGTGACAAATAAAGAGAAACCAATAGTGGAGGTGGAAGAGAAAGAAGATGAACCTGAAGTGATAAAAGTTGAGAAAATTCCAGAAGTTCAGAAAAAGAAAGATTTAATAAAAAGCCGTTCCCCTCCACCTTTTCCTTCGAGAGTTCAGAAAAAAGGAGATATGGCTGAGTATCAGAGATTTTTAAATAGGGTGAGAGGTCTTAACATCAACATTCCGTTGTTAGAAGCTATTAAAGACATACCAAAGTACGTGAAGTTTTTGAAGAGAGCTCTCACCAACAAGAGACCATACTGTGATAATGAGATGATTGGTTGCCTGAAGAGTGCAACGCCATTTGTAAAAGTATGTTACCACCTAAGTTGCTTGACCCTCAGAGTTTTACAATTCCGACTGCAATTGGTAACGAGTGGAAAGGAAAAGCGCTATGTGATTTGGGTGCGAGTATTAATCTCATGCCCAAATCGATTTTTGATAAGTTGAAGACGGTAGATATGAGACCTACCTCTATGGTCTTACAAATGGCTGATCGATCTCTCGTACATCCTGAGGGACGAATCGAAGATGTCCTCGTCAGGCATGTACTTTAGTTTTTCCCGTTGATTTTGTTATTCTTGAATACGACGCGGATAGGAATGTCCCCATCATTTTGGGATGACCATTCCTAGCCACGAGGCGTACTTTAATTGATGTATAAAACGGAGAACTAACCATGAGAATCCAAGACGAGGAGGTAAAGTTCAATGTGTTCAGAGCCATGAAGTTTCCAGATGTACTTGGAGTTATTTTTCGAATGGACGTAGCTGAACATGCCACACAAGAGGTATTTGATTGCTTTAATTATGATGATATCTTGCAGGCTGCTTTGACACTTGACTTACCTGAGTTGATGAAAGAGCTCGCCGAAACGGTGGAAACTCTTAATTCTGAGAATCTGAAATATAGACGCCCAACCTATGAACCTGTAAGAGAACCGGGGGAGATGGTCATTAGAAGTAAACCATCCATTGAATCTCCTCCGAAGTTAGAAGAAAAACCATTGCTAGCACACTTGAGGTATGCGTATTTGGGTACTAATGATACTTTACGTATTACTGTTTCAGTAAATTTAACAGGTCCTCAAGAAGATAAACTGTTGCGTGTACTAAGGGCGAATTAAGAGACGATTGGTTGGACTATTGCTGACATCAAAGGTATTTGTCCTTCCTATTGCCAACACAAAATCATTCTTGAAGACGATAGTGCACGCTCACTTGAAGGCCAAAGGATACTAATGCCATCCATGAAAGAAGTTATCAAGCTACTAGACGCGGAATCATCTATCCCATGGCTAGTAGTGAGTGTGTGAGTCCGGTTCAATGCGTACCAAAGAAGGGTGGCATCACTACTGTCCTAAATGCTCAGAATCAAGCCATTTCCACAACAACCATTGTGGGTTGGAGAGTATGTATGGACTACCGCAAGTTGAACAAGGCTACGAGAAAAGATCACTTCTCCCTTCCGTTTATAGATCAAATGTTAGACAAATTGGCTGGTAAAGAGTATTATTGCTTTTTGGATGGTTATTCAGGGTACAATCAAATATATGTAGATCCAGCTGACCAACACAAAACCACATTTACATGTCCTTTTGGTACCTTTGCCTATTGAAGGATGCCATTTGGATTGTGTAATGCACCTGCTACTTTTCAGAGATGTATGATGGCGATTTTCTGGGATATGATTGATAATTTCCTTGAGGTACTTATGGATGACTTTTCCGCGTTTGGTGATAACTTTGATGAGTGTTTACAGAGCTTGGAGAAGGTATGCAAGGAAACGGATTTGGTGTTAAACTGGGAGAAATCTCATTTTATGGTGCGTGAAGGTATAATGTTGGGACACAAGGTTTTGAGTGCAGGCTTAGAAGTAGATTGTGCTAAGATTGTGGTAATAAAGACTCTTCAACCTCCCATTTCAGTAAAAGGGGTGAGAAGCTTTTTAGGCCATGCTGGGTTTTATAGACGCTTTATCAAAGATTTTTCAAAGATCACAAAACCTTTGTGTAACTTACTCGAAAAGGACATCAAATTCCTTTTTGATGTAGCTTGCATGAAGGCATTTCAAGAATTAAAAGAGAAACTTATCACGGCGCCTATTGTACTTCCTCAAGATTGGAAGATTCCGTTTGAAGTGATGTGTGACGCTAGTGATTTAGCTATGGGTGCTGTGTTGGGTCAGAGAAAAGACAAGGTGTTTCACTCTATCTATTATGCGAGTAAGACGTTCATGAGTGCTCAAGTTAATTATACCGTGACTGAGAAGGAAAATTTAGCGGTTGTTTATGCTTTTGACAAGTGTCGTTCCTATCTTCTTGGGGAAAAAAATGTTGTATTCACCGATCTTTCCGCTATTAAGTACCTTATGGAGAAGAAAGATGCGAAGCCGAGGTTAATCAGATGGGTTTTATTGCTTCAAGAGTTTGATTTAGAGATTCGAGATCGTAAGGGTTGTGACAATCAGGTTGCAGATCATTTGTCGCGTCTTGAAGGTTCTGAGTCAAACAGTAGTCCTGAATTAGTTAGAGAGGAGTTCCCAGATGAGAGTTTATTTGCGATTTATAATGGAGCTCCTTGGTACGCAGATATTGCAAACCTTGTGGTATGTGGTTCTCTTCCTGAAGGGGCTACTTCAAAAGACAAGAAGAGGTTAATCATCCGTGCTAAACAATTATTTTGGGAGGATCCTTTCCTCTACAAAGTATGTGGTGACCAAATGGTAAGAAGATGCATACGTGAGAGTGAGATTTATTCAGTAGTTGCAGGTTGTCACGATTCACCATATGGAGGACATTTCAAGGGTGACTGCACAGCTGCTAAGGTATTAAAATCTAGTTTTTATTGGCCTATGTTACATAAAGATTATCATGAGTATGTTAAGAAGTGTCATAGATGCCAATTTACCAGTAATATATCCAAGAGGGATGAGATGCCACGTAACAATGTTCTTGAAGTAGAATATTCGATGTTTGGGGTATTGATTTCATGGGTCCCTTTGTACCATCAAATGGAAATCAATACATATTACTAGTTGTTGATTACGTGTCTAAATGGGTAGAGGCTGTAGCTCTACCAAACAATGATTCGCGAGTAGTGATCAAATTTCTAAAGTCTCATATTTTCACTAGACATGACACACCTAGAGTTATAATTAGTGATGGAGGTTCACACTTTGTGAACAAGTACCTGAAGACAGTTCTAGAGAAGAATGGGATAAGACATCACGTATCTACTGCGTATCATCCTCAAGCCAATGGTCAAGCTAAAGTGTCTAATCGAGAGGTAAAATCTACTTTAGAGAAAACTGTTGGTCCCACAAGAAAAGATTGGTCCCTGAAGTTAGATGATGCATTGCGGGCATATCGTACTGCATTCAAGACTCCAATTGGTGAATCTCCGTATCGTATGGTATATGGCAATGCTTGTCACTTACCACTTGAACTTGAATTAGGTGCATATTGGGCTATAGCGCAGTTGAATCTTGATCCTACCTTACCCGGTGAGAACCGAATGAAATTAAATGAACTTGATGAGTTCCGATTACATGCCTATGAGAATGCCAAGCTTTACAAAGAAAACACAAAGAGATGGCATGATAATCGTATTCGTGCGAAAAGGTTTGAAGTTGGACAAATGGTCCTAAAATATAACTCCAAGTTCAGCAATTATCTGGGTAAGTTGAGGTCGAAATGGTCTGGTCCATATCTAGTAACAAAAGTCACGCCTCACGGAGCTATAGAGATTGAACATCCAATCGAGTACCACACCTTTATGGTGAATGGTCATCGATTGAAAATATATCATGGAGGCGAGGATACAATTGCTCGGAAGATCCACATCCCTGAGAGGTCATGTACCTCCTCGAAGCACCTTCGAAGCGTGGTAACCCGTCGAGCTTAACGACGTTAAACAGAAGCCATTTCGTATGTATATTAGTTTATTTCAGTCAAAAGTCTTTCAATTTTGTAGTGTAGAATAGCTAAGTATTGATTATTAGTGTATACTCTTAAAAAGAAAAGAGAAAGGTCTGGTGTTTTGATGATTTACATGTATTTAAACCATGAGTTTGGGGTTAACAGGTGTGAGACGCGAGAAAAAAGCGTGTTTTAATCATAAGATTGATGACTCGCACTGGCTAGCCGGTCAACGAGGGTCAAGCATCCGTCTTGTAGGCCATTACACGCACCTATCCAGTGCGTTGCCGAGAAAAATTATTCGCGCCGCGGGCTAGCCGGTCAGCTGACTAGTATGCCGGCCAAAGGAAATACGAGGGCTCGGTTATAAGGTTCGTGTATTTTGCCGAGAACGAGACTTTCTGAGAAAACGCCCACCGGCATGCCGGTCACTTGACCGGTATGCCGGCCAATGACTAATAAGAGGCCACGGGTTCAAGACTCGTGTATTTTACCGAGAGCAAGGAATTTTGAAACCGAGCTCACCGGCATATGCCGGTCACCTCAGCAGTATGCCGGCCAATGGATGCGAGAGCTGCTGTCTTCGAGGAGTTACACGCAACTATTTGCTGCGTAAAAAAAACCAGAGGGTGATGTTTTGAAAGGTTTCCCACCGGTATGCCGACCATCTAACCCGTATGCCGGTGCGGCCGCCACCTCAAAACCCTAATTTATATATTACTTTAATTTCTCCTCTTAGACACAACTTCTCACGCAAGACACCACTTTTGACGAACCTCCTATCATTATATACCTATTTTTCATCATCAAAACACCACAAAACATCAAAACCTTACCTCTGAACAACTCCTAACACATAATCATCATCAAATCCTTCTACCAATCACCAAAAAATCCTTACTTTTATATCATCCAATCTTCAGTCCTACCCATCAAACTTCTCCTTCCACATTAGATATTCATTACCCATATCATAAAACACCTTAAACCATCTTTCGTAAACCTCAAAACTTTTCCCTAGTTTTTGAATTTTTGAAGTTTTGAGTTTTGGGTTCATTAAATATGACGAACAAGACTAATTCCTTCTGCTATACCCGAAGAGGAATAGTTAATCCTAACACGATTGGTGCTACTCCAGCTAGTGCCATTGAAATTCCGGATTTGCGTTCTAAGTTTGCCTAGAGAGGAAGTTGAGAAGACGAAGAAGAGGAAAGAGAACCCAAGCACTGTTGTTCCTGAAGAGCCTATCATGACTGAAGACAAAGATGAAGAAAAAGAGGTAAGTGAGTCAACTATCCCTCCTCGTTCGGTGAGAATAAAGAGAATGGCTATGAAACCTAAAACTAAGAAGCCATTCGTTCCTCGGAAAGATCAAGACCGTGAGAGGTTTGCTAGTATTTCTTTTGGTATTGAGAAAGGATTTCCGTTGAATATAATGGACGGTGAATTCAAAGATTATGCGGTTGCATGTGATAAATTGGGATGGAAATAATTGAGAAAAAGAGATTTGAGCTTTATTCTGACTTTGGTTCGATAATTACATGAAGAATTAATATTTGCGAATGGTACTTATATTGAACTCTGTAAGAAGATTATTCCTTTCTCTGTTGAACATATTCGTAAGGTATTAAAGCTACCAGATTTGAAGGGTCCATGCCAATATCAATAGGAGCTTAATAATATCCGGCATCCGAATGGGAATCGTTTAATCAAAGTGTTTTAATTCATGGAACTCCACCAATTCCCCAAGGTGCTAGGTATGAGGGTCAATATTTTTGTAGTATTATTGCCGCGTGCTAGAGTATGGTCTCGTTTCATTATTCCAACGTCATTTGGTAACAATCACATCTCCAAGGTAACACGTGAAAAACTAATCTTCATTAAATGTATTATCGACAAGAAGGAGATTGATGTGGCTAGAACAATTTATACCTCCATCGTGGCTTATACGAAGAGTCCCATTAGTGCATGCAACCTCAAGTTCCCATGCACCATCACAAAAATTTGTTCTACCGCACGGGTGCCACTTAGGAACACTGAGGATGAACTGGTCGAAAAAGGTACGCCTCTTAATGAGATTTCAATTGAAAATATTCATAGTGAGGCCAAGAAGATTGATATTGAGTTAGACAAGAATTTTGGAGAAGAGAATAAAGCGCATACACCTCAACGCAAATCTAAAGTTGCCAAAGACCGTGAGGTTATTGAAAGATTGAAAGCGTTAGAGGAGAACATGAAGACTTGTTGAGAGCTATAGGAAGCGTAAAACAAGGGTTGGTCTCGATGAAAAATGCAGTGGTTGCGTTGGTTGATTCCCAACAAACCATCTTTAATATGCTTAAGACGATGATCCAACCTGGACGCAACACAGAAAACCAGCCTAGCGCTGGTAGAGATACGTATTCCTAACTCTCTCATTTAGTAGTGTATAATAGTTTAATTGCTTTATTGCGTCTTTTCGAGTCGTGGGGACTTGACTCATTTTTGAGTTTGGGGTGGGGTTCGTTGCCTCATACCAAGTTTTATGTGCTAATTGTTTTTTTTTTTGCTTTCAATAAAACTGAATTTAGGGTTGCGTTTGACTGTAGAGAATTTTAAATGTCCCCATTAAGCAAACTTTTTATGAATTTATGATAGAAAATAGTAGATTTTAGGAGTTAGTATAAAACACATTTAGATTGCATGCAAACATAGGTAATTAATAGGTAGAATTAATGAACAATGCAAAAGAAGTATACTTGTGCTTAAGGAAAATGTTTGGTGTGTAGAACGCGAGATCCAAAGTGGTAGAGAACCAACTTAGGTATGAACTAGAGGCAAGCATTGTGATTAGGAAGATTATAGATGCAGTTCTTTGTTAGCCCTTTGAATCCTTTTTTCCCTTCTGTCCCTTATAATATTATCCGCCTTAGCCCCGTTTTTAGCCTTTAAGCCTTTCTTTTGTCGCCACGATATAGGCCCATAGCCCTTTAGATTAATAGGCATTACCATATGACCCGCACTTGAATCATAATCCTGAGACTTCCTGTCTTGAGCTTGAGTTTGGGGTGGTGGGTTTTATTATTGGGAGATTACATTGGGAGGGAGTTTGTAGCGTTTGTATTTATGCGCAATTGTTGATGATATATTAATTGTAACCCTTCGCCGTAATTTGAAAAAAGAAAAGAATAAAAGATTATAAGAGACATGACCTTTCACATAAAAATGATGGTCATGGGTATATTGTACAAAAAAAAAAGAAAATTGAAATGAAAAAGAAAAAAAAGAAAAAAAGAATAAAGTAACCGGCAAAGTGGAATTTTTGAAATCATCTATAGTGTTTATTGGGTAATTTTGGGGACGCAACATTAGGCGTCAAATGGGTTGAGTGAGAACGATATTCGAGTGTAAACTCAAGCTCAAGGACAGATTGTTGATGGTAAGTGAGGAGAGAGCCAAAAGCTCATTTCAAATTTACCAAATATACATTCCATACCGTCCCTAAGCCTACGCGATAACCATAAAGTCGTCGTGATTCCTAGTTATATAGTGGATTTTCAATTCAGCTAATAAGGAGAATGATAAGTGGAGCGTTCAAAGTTAGTGAGGATCGATGAACACACTATAGCCATCATCTTTAGATAAGTACAAGTGTAACCTTCTAGCATTGTGAAGTTAATTTTTAAGTGATTATTTGTGTTTGATTTTGCATGACATTTGTATGTGTATATTAATCCCTAGTATCATACTATATGATATTTATTTTAAGTTATGCTTTGGGTGTTATTCATTAGACTCTACCTTTTTGCGTATCACCTTGAACCCTTGTTTTTATTTTGCTTTGTCGGGACGACAAAGGTTTGAGTTTGGGGTCTTGATGTCTCCCTTTTTGTTCTAATTATATTCCCTTAGGAGACATCAAATTGGGTGATTATTTGACTTATTTACTAGACTTTTAAGCTAAGTTGATCATATTACGATTTCTTCCCTTGGATTTAGATTATTTGTGTTTTAGAGCTTTTATGCGTTAATTCGTTTACTTTTAGTGTAAAATTCTTAGTTTTATGACTTGATGGAGTATCAAGACAAGGAGAAGAAACGAGAAATAAAGTCTTGGATTAAGCGTTGAAGTCAAAGGCGAGAATAATTGATTTGAAGAAGTAATTAGTGGAGAGGGAATTCCGGAATGCTATCACAGATCACTGTTTTTGAGCATCTTACTCGCTGATTCAGCCTTGAAGCATAAAATGAGTTAGATAGAGCATGAAGTTAGAAATATTTTCCAAGTTGAACGAAGTGATTCCGAGTTCGGACACAAAAGTTACAGCTATTTTAGTAACAGATGGTCACCAGTTACGGGATTTCATTAAATGGATTGGGCTAATATTTAAATTAACCTAATCCTTCTTTTTAAAAGCCCAATCTGTTTTTCCCACTATAAAAAGGCCTTCAAATTCATTTTTAAAGACACAATTCATATTAGAGAAGAGGCAACACTTAACAGAAGTTAGAGAAGCAAAAAGGAGAGAGAAAGCTGAAGCTGGAGAAATCCTTCTTCATCAACAACAATTATCAACCCTTTAATTAGGTTTTTATTAATTCTGTAATTCAGTATGAACTTCTTCTATTTTAATTTATTAGTTTTTATTTCATTCATGAGCTAAATTTAATTAGTACTTGAGAACGCATTAATGAGTTAAGCCTAATTTGTTTAATTCAATGTTTTTGGTTTTGGGTTTGTAAAATTTAAAACGAATTGGGTAATTTAGTATTTTTTATTATCTTGCATTTAATAACTTTTCTTGAAATAATTAATCAATAATAGGATTTAGTAATTAGGCTATTCTATATAATGGCGTATGGATCACCTTGACGGGGGGTTTAGTTATGGAACTAGGTAATAAATATAGGATAGAAATTATTGATCCTGACGGACTTAGTTAATCCGATAGCCAATTGGGTAGAGTACTTGACCATTCGAAAGTGGACTATAATCACCCTGAAGGGGTTTTTAGCACCCTAGAATATCTCCTTAGTCCACCTTGACGGGGGTAAGGAGAATATCAAATCCCGACTAATACTAATTACAAAATTTGTTCCTTAAACAAGACATTGATTGAACAGATTTAGGTGAAACCCTAGCGTTACTCAAGTACTATCTCTCCCTCTCGCATTTACTCAATTTTTACTTGCGTCTAATTTAGTTGCATTATTCATTTAGTACATTAATTTATTTGCACTTAGGATCTTAAACAAAAACCCAACAAATACTATTATCATTTATTTTTTGCATTTACATAACAATTATATCCACTTACTGCTTAATATCGAAAGTCATATCCTAATCCGTCCTTGAGATCGAAATCCCGTTTACCGGATATTACTTTGACGACCCGTACACTTGCGGTACGTGTCTTTCTTTTCTAGGTGTGTTTATCTAGAACACACAGGGAGACACCAAGTTTTTGATCCACACAAATCTGATTATAACCTGAATATTCATCAAGAAAACAATAACAATCTCTCCCCGCGAGTTCTAGCATCTGATCAATGAATGGTAGAGGGAAGTGATCTTTCTTTGTAGCATTGTTGAGTCTTCGGTAATCCATGCACACTCTCTACCCGACAACTGTTCTTGATGGGATGGCTTCACCTTGATCATTAAGGACAGTATTGATACCTCCTTTCTTTGGAACACATTGCACTAGACTAACCCAAACACTGCTTGCAATCAGAAAGATAATATCCGCATCTAGTAACTTGATTACCTCCTTCCTTACCACCTCTTTCATAGCTGGCATGAGTTTCTTTGCCCTTCTATAGATCGCCCTCCTTCGTTCTTAATAATAATCTTATGTTTACAAATGGATGGACTAATTCCCTTGATATCGGTAATAGTCCACCCAATTGCTTCTTTGTTAGCGCGAAGCACACGGAGTAGCTTATCCTCTTGAGGACCTGAAAGGTTAGCAGAAATAATAAGAGGTAAAGTATTGTTCATACCTAAATATGCATAGCTTAGATGGTTAGGAAGTGGTTTTTCTTCGAGAATAGGTGGACATATTATAGATGGTTTCTTTATTGGTTCAATGTCACCCGATTCTCGAAGTTGTTCTCGTATGTTTGATCCTACTGCTGCAACTTCCTCAGTGGTATCATCGTCTATCTCTGGAGATTCATGTGTTAAGGCTTCTTCTAGATCATCATCTAAGCTTGCTTCATTAAAGACTTCCTGTGTAATTTTTACGATGACATCTATTTTTAAACATCCATATTTCAAAACTGGAAATTTCATAGCCTTAAACACGTTGAATCGTACATGTTCGTCATGGACCCTCATGATCAGTTCACCATTCTCAACATCTATTAGTGTACCCCCCCCCCCCCCCCCCCCCGTGGCTAAGAATGGTCTACCCAATATGATGGAGAAATTCTTATCCGCGTCATAGTCAAGAATAATAAAATCACAAGGATATATAAAGGTACCAACTTTAGCTAAGACAACTTCAATTTTACCTACTGGTTGGGAGAGGGAGCGATCCGCCATTTGTAATACCACAAAAGTGGGTACTACCTCTCCTATATTAAGCTTCTCGAACATGGACTTCGGCACGAGATTGATACTCGCGCCTAAATAACATAATGCTTTCCCGGTCCAACTGTCTCCAATACCGATGGTGGTAACTTGTTTTGACAAATAACACTACACTCCTCTGGAATCCAATTGTTTCCCTAGTTTCTAAACTTCTTTTGTTAGAAAGAATGTCCTTCATGAATTTTAGATATTTTGGCATTGTCTTGAGAGCTTCTAGAAACGGAGTATTAATATCTATCTTGCTCACCATGTCACGGAACTTCTTGAATTCTTTTTCATTGTCCTTTTTCTTGACACGTGATGGGTATGGTGGAGCAAGGCGTGTATCAGTTTCCACTGAGCTTTTCTTCTATTGTGGTCTCTTTTCTTGGACACTTTTTGGTTCAACTACCTCTTCGACCTTATCTTCTATTGTTTCTTCCACCACTTTTTCTGAAATAGCGGTTGGTTCTGGTTCTCTTCTAGGAGGGGGTGATTGTTTTCCAGTTCTCAACTCAACTGCATGACAAGCATCATCGTGAGGAGCAATTGTATCACCTGGGAGTTGCCCTTTTCGTGTGTTCAGTAACTTACTCGCCATTTGTGATTGAGTATGCTCGAGATTTTTGATTACCTTTTGTTGGGTTTGGATGCTGGCTCATCTTCGTATTTTCTTCAACTAATTTCATCATCTTAGCCATACTTGAATCCAAACTGAACGGTTGTTCTTGTTTTTCTTGTTGCATTGAATGTTGTGGTGGTTCTTGATAAGCTTATTCATAAATTGGCGCTTCTTGACATATGGGTTGTTGTTGATAGTAGGATTGGGTCAATTTTGATAATAAGTCTCTTGATTTCTGACCCAATTCTGATTTTGTGGGGGATGATAATTAGCGTAATTTCCTTGAGGTTGATAATAACCGTTTGAATAACGGTTTCTTTGATGAGAGACGAAGGAAATTGAAGCTGAATTATTGATACACTTTTCCGACAAATGATTTCTTGATCCACAACTAGGACATGAAGGTAAAGTATCTACTAGATTTACCTGAGCTATTAATCGAGCTTGTTCCCTTACTTCCTTGAGTTGGTATTTGATTCTTCGAGCTTCGGAGTTTTTGAGGTATCTTCTTATTTTTCTGACACAATTGGCCAACTTTTCTCGGTCTCAAGAACTTTCTCCATAATATTTTCGGCTTCTACAAGATCTAGTAATACGAAACCTTTATTACCTAACAAATCTGCTCTTGCCTTGGACTCGTTATTGAGTCCTCCATAGAACATGGTTAATGAATATTCCGGCGATGATATATGGAATGCACATGTCGCCTTTTTCTCATTAAAACGTAACCATGCTTCACCAACACTTTCTCCGTCCTCCTGCATAAACTATTCAAGCTCCAACATATCTTTTAATCGTCTACTAATCTGATAGATTCGGTCTAGAAATTTTGATTGAAGCTTGTCCCAATATGGAATAACGTCAAGGTGTTGGGTATCGTACCAATCGCTTGCATCTCCGGTCAGAAAGAACTGGAACATGACGTAATACATATGCTCCTTGGTAACGCCTTTAATGATATAAGCGTCACAGATCTGCATGAATTTCTAAAGATCTTGGACCCAGATCTTGTTTTGCAGCACCGCTAAATTGTCCATGACTCGCAAATTGCACTATCATGCCTGCATCTGGTCTAAACTTAGTGGCTTGAATTTTTGGAGTGTGAATTTTTCATGGTTGCACTCTGAATGAGATGAATGCACAAGGACTAACGATGTAGTCCCCGGTAGCGGTGCAAAAAACTTGGTGTCACCTAACGTGTGATAAAATAATAGATAAAATAAGTGCAAATAAACACCCTAGGCTGAGCACGGTTCTGCAAGTATACAAGACGTATGCAAATTTTACTAATGAATAATATTTGTTCGTTAGAGACTACGAAAGTTAGGGAGAACTTATGCAATTTATCAAGTGCAAATATGAAAGCTAGAATTAATAATATGCAAGAAATAGAAGACTAAAGAGATTTTTGTTTTGTTTTTAGAAATAGAAAATTAAACTAATAAGGTAAAGACAGAAAATTAAATAAGCAAAGAACATATAGTATGAGAGTTTAGCTCAAGAAATTCGCAAGTAATCCTCACTAGTCTTGTTTATTCGAACATGTAAGGGTGAATCATGTAGTAGTGCAATAATCAGGAATCTAAATTCCTACCTACTGGTGGTCCTTTGTGTGTTCTAAAATAAATGCAAGAGTAATCGAACCACAACCGCAAGTGTACGGTTGTCCCAAGTAGTAATAATGATTCTAGGATCGTTCGCAGGGACGGTTTGGTGTCATCTGTATTTATTGCGTGATTACCATGTCTGCTCTTCATTTTCGACTTCCAAATATTCCAAGTGGTAAGTAGCACATATGATATGACAACCTCTTTCTGCCACCCTCCTTGTACCAATGTCTCTATTATTGCCAACACCCACTCTCCCAAGTCCTCGACCTCCTGTCCAATGTTAATCTGCAGGGCCAACCCCGCCCAAACCATCTTTGCTACACCACATGTTAGTAATAAGTGCTACACTGTTTCCTGCCCAAACTTGCACTATTTCCACATCGCAGTGCCTCTTTACCAAAGTTCTTCCGGTTGGTATAGCATTATTACACGCTTTCCAATTGAAAATTCTGACTTTCGTAGGTAAATTTGAATGCCATATAGTTCTCCATAGCTTACCGTCTCGTGGTGTAGTACTAGATTGTCCCGGGGCACCACCCATTTCTGCTTCTGTAATGATTTTGTAACCTATTTTTGTTGTATATTCTCCATTGGTCGTATATGGCCATATAAATCTATCTTATGTGTCTCTTGCGAATACCTTTTCCCGTAGAATAACATGTATAATTGGGGTTGAAAATAGATTATCTAGTATTTCAGTATCCCATTCCGAGGTCCCTTCCCTCCATAGATCCTTGACTTTCACGATTTCACATTGTGTCGGTTTTTCTAGAGTCCAATTCGTATCCAGCCATTTATCAGTCCATATCTTAATAGTTTCACCATTTCCTATTTGATATTTACCGTATCTTTTTAACATGTCCCTTCCTTCTATCAAACTTGCCCATGACCATATTCGAGATTGTCTTAATTTAATATCGAGAAAATTGCTCTTAGGATAGTAGATACCTTTTAGTAGTCTGGCTACTAACGTGTCCGGGTTTTTTAGAATTCGCCATGCCTGAGCTGCTAGCAGTGCTGTATTCATCCTCTTGAAGTCCCTGAATCCCATGCCTCCTATCAATTTACTTACCTCCAATTTCTCCCATGACAACCAGTGTGTTCGAGATTTTTCTCCAGAATTCCACCAAACGTTCGAGATCGCAGATATTAGCTTATTGCAAAAAGTAATCGGAAACGAGAAAATTGACATTGCGTATATCGGCATAGCCTGTAGTATAGCTTTGATGAGCACTTCTTTCCCTCTTTCTGATAACAATTGCGCCTTCCACCCCTCCGTGTGTTTGAACAATTTCTCCGCTATCCACTGTAGTGACTGTAATTTTGACCTTTTATGGCATAGCGGTATTCCCAAGTATTTGCCCAGATCATCTTTCTCTTGAATTCCTATCGTCCTGACTACTTGTTGTCTGATACTTTCCGGTGTGTCCCTACTGAAGTAGATCGATGACTTTGTGAAATTAATCCGTTGCCCTGATCCTGCACAATAGGTAGATATACACTCTCGAAATTGTTCAATCTCGAGGTCGTCTATTGTTAGAAAGAAAAGTGAATAATCTGCAAATAATAGATGTGTTATAGTCATAAAGTTTCTAGTTATTTGAATACCTTTCATCGTTCCTTGTTCCACTTTCTTGTCAATTAGACTAATTAAAGATTCAGTCATCAGAGAAAAAAGAAAAGGGGATAGTGGGTCCCCTTGCCGGAGTCCTCTCCCTGGTTTAAATTTTCGAAGTCGTTCACCATTAAAGTTCAGTTGAAACGTGACAGAGGACACGCAATTTGAGATCCAAGATATCCATTTCTGACAAAATCCCAACTTATTTACTACCAAAAAAAGAAAATCCCAACGTACCTGGTCATATGCTTTAGCCATGTCTAGTTTTACTGCCGCCATAGGCTTTGGATTCTTCCTTTTCGTTTCATATAAAAGGACATCTCCTGCACTATAAGAATATTATCCTGTATCGCTTTATTCTTAATAAAAGCTGTCTGTGTCGGGGATACTATGGTATTCATAAGATCTTGTAGTCTATTTGTCATTATCTTTGCTATTATTTTGTATCCAAAGTTAACACATGATATTGGCCGAAAATCCCCAATGCTTTCTGGTGTCTCCCCTTTTGGTATGAGAGTAACCAATGTTTCATTTAACTTATCGAGAGAGATATTATTCATGAAAAAATCTTGCACCATTAAAAAAACGTCATATTGTATTATATGCCAATATTCCTGAGAAAACTTACCGTTTAGTCCATCTGGACCAGGAGCTTTAGATGGTGACATGTCAAAGACTGCTTTCTTTACCTCATCTAATGTTGGAAGCTGAGTCAGCTTTTCATTCATTTCCTCCGTTACCTTCTTTTGAATAACCCTTGTGGCCTCTTCCATTTCCTCTGTATTGATCAAGTCCTCGTAATAGGTTTGAAAGCTATTTCTCACTTCCGATACCTCCTCTTGCCATATTCCTTCATGACTCTTTATACGTTGTATTCTATTTATGTGTCGTCTTTTAATTGTTGCCAAATAAAAGAATTTTGTATTCTTATCTCCATACTTAATTCAATTCTGTCTGGCTCGATCATACCAATATTTCTCTTCAGCTATATATGTTTGTTTTAACTCTTCCTTCAGTCGGGCTTGCCCCTCAGTGGTATCTGTCATGTGATCTTGTTGTTCTAAACCCTGTAGTTTCTTCGTTAATTCCTTTATTTTATTTGCATTGTTCCTGAATGTCTTCTCGCTCTATCCATGTAATGCATTGATAGTATTGCCCCTTTTTCCGATAAACTTTGGAAGAGACTCCTTTGTCCCAGCCTCACCCAAAGCCATGTTAATCACCTTTTCACACTCTGGATGGTCAACCCATAACGTTTCAAATTTGAACCATCTCAAACCTGTCCTTTGTGTCCTATCTTGTTGTAAAATCAGTGGGCAATGGTCCGATCCAATTGCTCGTGGTATATACACATGTGCATTAACAAACATGTGCAACCAATCACAAGAGGCAAATGCCCGATCAAGTTTGACCTTGACTGGCTTATCAACTTGACAGTTAGACCATGTATAATAACATCCATAAGATTTTATTTCACCTAAATTATTAGCAGATATAAATGAATTAAATTCCTGAATACGTCTATTGTCCGGAGGAGTGTTACTCATTTTTTCACATATTTTTAAAATATCATTAAAATCCCCTATCATTACCCATGTTTTATTATTCTTATAATTCCACATCGTAAATTCGTCCCAAAGTTTTAACCTATGTTCTAGTCTATTCGGAGCATGTACACATACGATATAGTAGGGAAAATACGGTTCATTAATATATAAGATTACATAATACTAACTAGACATAACAATATCGAGCTTAACATTCGCGTGCCAGAGAACCAAAATGCCCCCCGAATGATAAGCAGTGCCTACTGGATCCCTAATAAAGTGATTTGCATAATTAAAATTACGTAGTACATCGGGAGCATCTACCACGCGTAACATAGTTTCAAAAAAACATGCAATTCCCGGTTTAAACCTATTTATCACGGACTTCATACTAGACATTGTCAAGGGCGCCCGTATTCCTTAACAGTTCCAAACTAACTTACGCATTGAACGTCTTCGCACGTGTTGGGGACAGTCCGGATATCCCTTTTAAAATTTCGATTATCTCCTAGTGCCAACCAAATCCAGATTTTACCCACTATATTATTGCCCAAATGAAAATAATTATTATGTAATTCTTTTTTATCATTATTAATAGTATAGTTATGATTAAAGAGATGGTTGTTAATATAGATAGTATATGAAGAATATTCCCCTGCAATTTTAGAAATAAATTCCATGGGTTTACCTATGCAAACATTAGTCATATTATTATCATTTTTTAAAATGGCTAGGCTCACTATCTTTTTTCCCTTTGTGAGCCCAAACTCCCCAATAATACTTAAACCAGCCTTTGCCCCACCCCTTTTCCCAATTGCAGTCATAAAATGGTGTACCAGTAGACCATTGTCCTTTCCATTAGTATCACACGTGAAGTCTATTTTAATGTAAACTTGGTAAGCATTATGTCTGTCCATTATAACATCCCTTACTTGCATCAATGTTTCCTTTATATGTTCTATTCTATGTTTCATTTGTTTCTTATTCCTTATTGACCACAGATCAATAGCGGTAGTTTTCATATTAGTCAGAATCTTATATTGTATTTCATATTTAACATCGGTATTATACCTAGCATTATAATTAATATCACTTATAACTAAATACTTTTCCATCATTCTCTGTTCCGTATAATAGTAATACCAACCATAAATACTATTATACTTCATATTATCAGTAATAGAATGATGAATTAGTAACCACTTGCCTGTGTTAGATTGATTCTGGATTGATTTTTGTGTTTCTACGCTAGAAATAAGTAGTACGCTCCCATAAATTTCCCCGTTTGACTTCCATAGCTTTTGTTCGTGTCTCATACAGGATTTCTTGTGAGAATCAACTGCCTTCTTCCTATTATGTTTCTTAGCAGAAGATACCTGAAAATTCTTCATCCTCGTCATGGAACAAATTCCTCTGTATATGATTTGAGCTCTGCTTTTACTCTCACACTTATCAACTTATCAACAGTCTTTTTCATCTTTCTGTCACGGTTTACTGTATACCGATTAACTCCATCAGATGAAGCAGTCATGGCGCTAAAATTGCCGATTCAAATATTGGCTAAGATTAAACTTATGATAATTCGAATAGAAATCGGGATTTTATGTAGAAATTGATGATAATTGATCGAATTGTTTTAAAAAATTTAAACGGTGGAAGTGGATAAGATAAGAACAAGATAGAGAGAGAGTCGAGAGGTTTTCTTTCCATAACGATTTTATTGACTTGATAAAATAATGATTTCTCTCTCTTTTCTTGTGTTTATCCTTTTTTTCTTTATCCTTTAATTGAAATTAGGGGTGAACGAGAATTAGAGGCAAACAGGGTTTGTTTCGTTTCGGTCTTTTGCTAAAACCAGAACTAAACCGAAAATTTAGATTTTCTTTTTTATAATTTAATAACTGAACTAGATGGTTCGTATTTGGTTCTACATTCAGTTTTTTGTTTCGAATTAATTCGGTTTGGTTCGGTTTGAATTTTGATGATTGGTCAATAATATTACCAACCTGTTTTTTCAGAATATATTGTTCAATAATGACTAATATTCTAATACATACTTCCTCAATTCCTTAACAATTGACACTTTAGCCAAAATAAATTGTTCCATGATATATGTAATATTTTAAGTTTTGATGTCTCCCCATTTGTGATAATAAAATATACTCATGAGACATCATTTAGGCTTATTTATTAGTTTATAGGTTGATTTTAGCTTAATTTAGTGCACTTTCCTATTTTGGGTCTTGATTTGTAGAATTATTATTTTTAGAGCATATTGGGTTTAATTGTTTATTTAGTGTGAAGCTTTAAAGATAATTATGGAGATTAATTAGAGTCCAAGTCAAAGACTACAACTTATGGAAAGAGATTTGCATGGAAATGAGAGATAAAGGAAACAAAGGATAAAAAGATGGAAAAGGAAAAGCTGCCTAAATTCTGGGATTCTGCACACGTCTAAAGATTGGTGTTTTTACCTAAGAAATAGGCCGAATTTGGTAATTTCCTTCTACAGGGTCAAGATAATTCTGTTGCGATTCTTTTGGTATCTTATGGAGCAAAATCCGACCAATAACGAAGAAGATACACTCAAAACAACGCAGCAGTGTTTTCCTTACGAATTTGAGTTGGGCCAGGAGTCCATTACTTGAAGTTATCTCCACCAAACGATTTAGGTCAACCTCTACACTATAAATACAGTCTCTTAACACTCTTAAATCATCCTTGGTGAAACCTTAAGCTAAGAGGAAGCTTAGAACACAAGAGAGAAGTCTGGAAGGAGCTGTCATCAACAATGTCTTCTTCTACCTTTAGTTTTGTAATTTCTTTCTTTTCTTTCATGAACTAAATTTCTTTAGCTTAAGTTTTAGCATATATGTATGAACCCTAGTTTTGATTGACATCTATCTAATTTGGGAATTTAATGTTTTAAATAGAATTATAGTTTTTATTCTCTGTTTATGTGTTTGGATTTATATTCTGTGTTCTTGTGGACAGCCGCCATTAGAATTACCATCTAGTAATTAGGATACCATTGACAACGGTGTTTAATTACATGTTTAGCACATAACGTTTAGTTTTAGGTTTGATCTGACAACCCAACCTAGCTAGATAATCACTATGGTTTAGTCTTTATGACTATTTATCAATTACAGGAAAAGTTTGCTTAGGAAGCCTTATTGACATAGGTAAATCCTATTTAAAACTACCGATAGCATATTGGGACCGATTAGGGAAATACTACATAGTTCACCCTTACATGTTTAGAACGGCAAAACTAGTGGGGATTACATGCTAATAACTTAAGCTATCTTCTCATCCTACTTCTCTTTCATCTTTAATTTTCTGTCTTTTAATTATTCTTAGTTTAATTTAGTTTATTAGAAAACCAAACAAAAATCTATTTATCTTTACTTTTATTTGCGTTTAGTTGTTCAAGCTTTAATTATTTGCACTTGTTATTTGCATAAGATTCTCCTAACCTCTGTAGTCTCTACGGAACGAATCTTTATCTAAAACTTGCATAACCGTGTAGTTCTAGGGTGTTTTTGCACTTTATTTATATCTTATTTTATCACACCCTAGGCCCCACCAAGATTTTGGCGCCGCTGCCGGGGACTACATCGTTAGTCCTTGTGCATATATCTTGTGCTTTTATTTTTAGTTAGTTCTATTTTACGCTTTTTGTTTTTAGTTTTTTGTTTTTCAGATTTAGTTACAGATGGAGAACCCAAGAATACTTGAGCTACCCATCGAGTTCAGAGTGGAGCCACGAGGAATTCGAGCTCCAGAAATCCAAGCCGCAAAATTTAAACCTGATCCTGGGATGCTAACTCAGTTTTCATCTCATGGATTATTCAGCGGAGATGCACATCAAGATCCGATCCGATATATTCAGAAATTCATGCAGATCTGTGATGCTTATATCGTAAGAGTAGTTACTAGGGAGCAAGTATATTACCTGATGTTCCACTTCTTCTTGACCGGATGTGCAAGCGATTGGTATGATGCCCAATACCCTCATATTATTCCAGTTTGGGACAAGCTCCAAGCAAGATTCCTAGACCGTTTCTATCCGGTTAGTAGACGTTTAAAAGATATGTTGGAGCTTGAACAATTTATACAGAAAGAGGAAGAGAGTTTGGGTGAAGCATGGTTACGATTTACAGAGAAGAAGGCGAGATGTCCCTATCATAGATCCTCGCCGGAATATTATTTAACCTTGTTTTATGGAGGCCTTAATGACAAATCAAGAGAAAAAGCAGATTCGTTAGGAAACGCAGGTTTTGTGTTGCTAGATCCTGTAGAAGCTGAGTTGGGGATGGAGAGAATTCTTGAGAACGAGAGAAGTTGGCCAAAGAGAGTAATAAAAGAAGACGATTCAACATCTCTGAAGCTTAAGGAATTGGCTAAACAACTCGAAGAACTTAAGGAACAAGCCCGAACAATTGCTTAGGTGAATACGGTACGCACAATTCCTCCGTGTCCTGGTTGTGGATCAAGAAACCATGTGTGGGAAGGATGTAGAATAATCCAGCAATAGCTTCCGTTCAATATCCCCAAGATAACTAGTACTCTAATGGTTATGCTTGTCCTCAAGAAAGTTACACGAATTATCAACAACCTCCACCACAGAAGAGTTGGGTCAGAAATCAAGAGACTTATCATCAACCCCAACTTCAATCCTATAATCCACCACAACCTATTCAGGAAAAGGCACCTATTGTTAAGAAAACTTGTCAAGAACAAAAGAAAGATCCACCTAAACAATCAATGCAATTGGCAAAACAAGAACAACTCTAGAGCTTAAGTTCGAGTATGGCTAGATTAATGCAAACAGTTGAGAAGAAAATGAGTCATAGCCAACAGAAAATTCGAACCCAGGAGAAGGTTATCAAACGACTAGAGCATACTATATCACAGATGGCGAGTACATTACAAACTAGGCCGAAAGGGCAACTCCCAAGTGATACTATTGCTCCTAGAGATGATTCTTGCCATGCAGTTGAATTGCGAAGTGGAAAGCAACTGCCTCCACCGAGACCAGAACCAGAACCTATCCCTATTCCAGAACAAAGGGGGGAAGAAACAATCGAAGATGCAGTCAAGGAGGTAGTTAAACCAAAGAGTGTCCAAGCCGAGACACCTGATAAGACAAGAAAACCAGTGGAACTCAATACACGCTCTCCACCACCATACCCTTCACGTGTCAGAAAGAAGGACAATGACCTGGAATTCAAGAAGTTCATTGACATGTTGAAGAAATTGGAAGTTAATATACCCCTTGTTGAAGCTCTCAAGAGGATGCCAAGCTACATGAAATTCATGAAAGACATTCTCTCCAACAAGCGAAGTATAGAGACTGGGGAACCAATTGGATTACCTAGGGAGTGCAGTGCTATATGTCAAAGTGAGTTGCCACCGAAACTAGAAGATCCCGGAAGTTTTACAATTCCTATCGGCATTGGAGAAAGTTGGACCGGGAAAGCATTATGTGATTTAGGTGCGAGCATCAATCTCATGCCTAGATCCCTGTTCGAGAAGCTTAACATCGGAGAAGTAGTACCCACATCTGTGGTATTACAAATGGCGGATCGCTCCCTCTCACGACCAATAGGTAAAATTGAAGATGTTTTAGTTAAAGCTGGCTCTTTTATTTTTCCTTGCGATTTTATTATCCTTGACTACGACGCAGATAAGAATGTCCCCATCATTTTGGGTAGACCATTCTTAGCCACGGGGCGTACACTAATTGGTGTTGAGAATGGTGAGTTGATCATGAGAGTACAAGGCGAACAGATACAATTTAATGCGTTTCAGGCAATGAAATATCCTAAAGCGAAAGACGAGTGCTTCAAAGCAGATGTCATCGAAAAAATTACGCAAGAAACATTCAATGAAGCAAGCTTAGATGATGATCTTGACGAAGTCTTAACACCTGAAACACCAAAACACGAGATTCCCCCTGAAGAAGTTGCTGCATTAAACGTGAGAGAACTACTTCAAGAACCAGGTGACATTGAACCAATGAAACAACCATCTATAATATGTCCACCTGTTCTCGAAGAAAAACCACTTCCAGATCACCTACGCTATGCATATCTAGGTACGAACAAAACTTTGCCTGTTATTATTTCTGCTAACCTTTCAGATCCTCAAGAGGAGAAGCTACTTCACGTACTCCGCGCAAACAAAGAAGCAATTGGATGGACTATTGCCGACATCAAAGGAATTAGTCCTTCCGTTTGCAAACACAAAATCATTCTTGAGAACGAAGGGGGGCGATCTATAGAAGGACAGAGAAGACTCATGCCAGCTATGAAAGAAGTAGTGAGGAAGGAAGTTATCAAGTTATTAGATGCAGGAATTATCTATCCGATTGCTAGCAGTGATTGGGTTAGTCCGGTGCAATGTTTTCCAAAGAAAGGAGGTTTCACTACCATCCTTAATGATCAAGGCGAAGCCATACCATCAAGACCAGTTGTGGGGTGGCGAGTGTGCATGGATTATCGAAGACTGAACAAAGCAACAAAGAAAGATCACTTCCGGCTACCATTCAATTATCAGATGCTAGACAAACTTGCAGGGAGAGAATATTATTGTTTCCTAGACGGATATTCGGGTTATAATCAGATTTGTGTGGATCCTCTCGATCAACACAAAACAACTTTTACATGTTCGTTTGGTACTTTTGCTTATAGAAGAATGCCGTTTGGTTTATGCGATGCTCCTGCCACGTTCCAGAGGTGCATGATGGCTATATTTTGGGACATGATTGATAAATACTTGGAGGTTTTTATGGATGATTTTTTGGTGTTTGGAGACAGTTTTGACGATTGTTTGAATAATCTTGAGAAAGTCCTTGTGAGATGTAGAGAAAAAGATCTTGTGCTTAATTGGGAAAAATGCCACTTCATGGTTCAGGAGGGAATTGTGTTGGGACATAAGGTTTCGAAGGCAGGGATGGAGGTTGATCGTGCTAAAATTGAGGTTATCAAAACACTACCACCTCCAGTTTCTGTTAAAGGAGTGAGAAGTTTCTTAGGTCACGAAGGATTTTATCGAAGATTTATTAAAGATTTCTCCAAGATCGCCAAACCGCTTTGCTCTTTACTTGAAAAGGATACTCCTTTTAATTTTACTGAAGAATGTCTTCAAGCGTTTTTGACGATTAAGGAAAAACTGATCTCTACACCTATTGCTATACCTCCTGATTGGGAAGCTCCGTTTGAACTTATGTGCGATGCTAGTGATCATGCTATGGGTATTGTGTTGGGACAGAGGAAAGACAAGATTTTCCACACGATTTATTATGCAAGTAAGACTTTCAACGCTGCCCAGATGAATTATACAGTGACGGAGAAAGAGATGTTGGCCGTGGTGTATGCTTTCGATAAATTTTGTCCCTATCTGGTTGGGAAGAGAACTATTGTATACACGGACCATTCAGCTATTAGGTACCTCATGGAGAAAAAGGACGCTAAGCCGCATCTTATTAGATGGGTACTATTGCTTCAAGAATTTGACATAGATATTCGAGACCGAAAAGGATGCGATAATCAAGTTGCTGATCATTTATCAAGGCTCGAAGGATCTAATGCGAACAAAGAACCATTGTTGGTTAAATAGGTATTCCCTGATGAACAACATTTTGCTATTAAACGTGCTTTTGTGCCATGGTATGCAGATCTAGTCAACCTCATTGTGAGTGGTGTCTTTCCCAAAGATTTCCATCCACAACAAAGACAAAGATTGAGTCACCAAGCCAAACAGTATTATTGGGATGAACCGTACCTCTGGAAGATATGTAGTGACCAAGCGGTTAGAAGATGCGTACATGAAGGTGAGATGGAGAAAATCATTGAAAGTTGTCATAGCTCATCTTATGGTGGTCACTTTAAAGGCGATAGAACCGCAGCTAAAATTCTTCAATCTGGGTTCTATTGGCCAACCATACACAAAGATTGTCACAGTTTCGTCCAGTCATGTCACAGATGCCAGAAAACTGGCAATATATCAAAAAGAGACGCGATGCCGCTTAATAATATTCTTGAAGTTGAAGTCTTTGATGTATGGGGAATAGATTTCATGGGACCTTTCATCTTCCTATGGAAATCTTTATATTTTGCTTGCAGTAGACTATGTATCAAAGTGGGTAGAAGCAGTGGCAACACCAAAGAATGATGCTCAAACTGTGATTAAGTTCTTAAAAACAAACATCTTTTCAAAACATGGTACGCCACGTGTGCTAATCAGTGATAAAGGTACCCACTTTCTTAATGTTCCCCTGAGACACTTTCTTCAAAAGTTTGGAGTGAAACACCGCACTTCAACCGGTTATCACCCACAAACTAACGGTCAAGCTGAAGTTTCCAACCGGGAAATCAAATCTATTCTTGAGAAGACCGTAAACAAATCGAGGAAAGATTGGTCATTAAAGTTAGATGATGCTCTCTGGGCTTACAGAACCGCATTTAAAACACCAGTTGGGGCATCTCCATATCGCATGGTCTACGGTAAGGCGTGTCATCTACCGATTGGATTAGAAGCTCGAGCCTACTGGGCTATTAAAACTCTGAATCTAGACCCAGACTTGGCCGGGAAGCAAAGGATGATGCAGTTGAACGAGTTGGAGGAGTTTCGTTATCTTGCCTATGAGAATGCACGTCTCTATAAGGAGAAAACAAAGCGATGGCATGATAAACGACTCCGTCCAAAGCATTTCGAGATTGGACAAAAGGTTTTATTATACAACTCTCTATTTTCGAACTACCCAGGAAAGCTTAAATCCCGTTGGGGAGGACCTTACATTGTTACCAAAGTCACACCGCATGGAGCAATTGAGATTGAAAATCCAGCCGAGCAACGGACATTCATGGTGAATGGCCAGCGTTTGAAGAGATACTATGACAGTGAGGACTTTGGGCAAGGGGAGAAAATCTACCTTGTTGAATGCGCTTAGCCTGAGGTACACGTCTAACTCAAAGACGTTAAACAAAAGTGCTCTTGGGAGACACCCCTTGTTTTAATTGCTTTTTAGATTAGTTGTTTTTACTTTGTAGTGTAGAATTTTATGTTAGTGTATATTTTTAATTGTGTTTTCAAGCTAATGGGAGAGAAAGGTAGTGTGTTATTTTGCAGGAAACGAGTTTGGGGTCAAAAGTAAAAATCTAGAGGAACTTCAAGCCTGGCGCGGACTACCCCGCGGACTACCCCCTGGTCCGCAGGGATGCACCGTGCCCAAAAAACCCGTACCACGGGTCGGGTACCACGGGTTTTATCCAAAAAGTCAAAAAAATTTCGAAGGTCAGGCGCGGTACACTGGACCCTGGTCCGCAGGCCCAAAACCCGTGCCACGGGTCGAGTACCACGGGTTTTTTGACGGACATGGCGCGGACTACCCCCTGCACCGCACCCTTGGTCCACATGCTCAAAACACGTGCCACGGGGTGCTAGCTCGGGTATTATCCAGTGGGCAAAAATTTGGAGCAACAGAAGCTGCGGTACACCGCAGGTTTCATCCGGTGCACCGTAGGAAGGCGGTTTGTGAAGGAATTCTTTTCCTAATCAAATTCTTACCTTATGAGATTAACCCTAGCCTTCCATACACGAAATTTTCAGACCCAAACCCTATATATACACCTTAAAGCTTGTGCAAACCTTCACAATTAACACAACAACTCATCAAATCCTCTCTTACATCTTCCATAAACACAATCCTTCATCAAATTCATCACACTACACCATCAAAACACCATCAAATCCAACAAGATTTAAAGTTTTCTTCCAAGATCAATCAATTACCCTTTCTCTTTCATCAATTCCAAGCAACAACATCAAGCTAAACCAAATTTGTCCTTAAACTTTTAATCCATCCTTGGTATAACTTGAGTTGTGGGTGAATCAAGCATGACTAACAGATCTGAAGCTATGGAATACAAGAGAAAGTGTTCAATCCTTGGGAAGAATAAGAGATTGCCTGGAGCCACCATTGAAAAACCCATCAATCTTGATGAGGTTTCTGAAGAATCAAAAGGAAAGGCACCTGAACAACCACTACCAAAGAAGAGATTAACAGCTAGAATGTCCACACTATCAAGGAGGCCTTTAGAGAAAATAAAAATCCAAGACCAAGGTTCTTCTACCTCTTCCTCTGAAATTGCTTATGATCTTCCTCCTTGGGCTATCAAGTTACAGAACGAAGTTGAAAGATTACGTGAAGATAACAAAGACCTTTGGGTAGAAATCATGCAGTTGGAAACTCGGGTAGAGAATTTGACCTTGTACAAGGATGTAGATGAATACACCGATCCCTCAGCTTCAGAAGATGAGGATGATATGATGGATCTCTATGGCCAACCAGGTAGGTCATTCTAATTTTTCTCAATAGCTTGGATGCATTAGGTAATTTCGTTAGTTTTATTTTAAATTTTATTTCATTCTTGAGTCTTTTTCGAGTCGTGGGGACACGGCTCACTTTTGAGTTGGGGGTGGGGATTCGTTGTCCTCATCATCCTTTTCGTTTTTGCATAAAATTTAAAATTTTTAGGTTGAATTAAGGCATAGAATATTTTGAATGTACCTATTTGAGCATGATTTTATTAGGTCAATGATAGTAAGTAGTATGTTTTTGAAAGATGCAACAAAATTGTTTAGATGCATGCATGAAAACAGGAAATAAAGGATAGAAAAGTTAATGAGCAATGCTAAGAAATCACGTTGAAACTTAGGAATAGTTATTTGGTGTGTAGAACGTGAGGTTTAAAATTAGTTGAAAACCCGCTTATCTATGAACTAATAATGAAAAAGTAACAAAATCCGGTAGTTAGAAAAATGACTTAGGCAGTTCTTTCATGATAAAACACTTGAAGCCTTTAGACTTTCTCACCCTTTTGTTTGATATTGTTATTATTTATCCGTCTTAGCCCCTCTGAGCCTTTCTAAAGCCTTTATGGAAACACATTATAATCCTTACCCTTAGTTTGTAGGACTTATCTATATGACCCGCACTCGAATCGCAAAACATGAGACACTCGTTTTAGAGCTTGAGTTTGGGGTGGTGGGTTTCGTCATTAGGGAACTTTGGGAATTTGGGAATTATCTTTGTGATTTTATTGATGATGAAATTGTTATTATTGTAACCCTTTGCCGGGGTAATAGTGAATGAAAAAGAAGCTACGAGCTAATTTTGCCAACAAGGGCATAAAAAGAAAGAATATATATGAAAAAATAGTGTGATATCTCAACATAAAAAGAGAATCATAGCTATAAAAAAGAAAAAATTGATTTGAAAAGAAAATATATGTTCGGACCGGCAAAGTGGATTTTATATCATCCAAGGTTTTAATTGGGATTATTGGGGATGCACATTAAAAAGCATCAATAAATTGGGTTGAGTGAGAACATCTTCGAGTGAGAACTCAAGCTCTAGGGCGATTTGTTGATGGCTAGTGAGCAGAGAGCCAAAAGCTCACTTTTCATTATCCAAATATACCACACCCGTCCTTAAGCCAAGTTATAACCAAGACCTTAGGATTTCTAACTGCTAGATGGAGAAACAATTGAACTATTAGGTAGTAGATAAGTGGACCATTGGATGCTGTATTTTGGGACCTATGAACAACCTATAGCCATTAACCTGAACTAAGTTATCATCCTCTCATTCTGGCATTGCGAAATTAATCTTAACTTGAACTTATGAATTGTTGATTACATGTATATTAAGCATATTTGTGCATTATTTCTTAAGCATTACTACATGAGACTTTTTGGATTTTATGCTCTAGGACATTCATTATATTCTGTTCTTGATTTCCTCCGACTTCTTCTTGTTATTTGACTACCCTACTGTTCTTTACTTTTATTGTATCGGGACGATACAACTTTGAGTTGGGGGTCTTGATGTCTCCTCATTTGTGATAATAAAATATACTCATGAGACATCATTTTAGGCTTATTTATTAGTTTATAGGTTGATTTTAGCTTAATTTAGTGCACTTTCCTATTTTGGGTCTTGATTTGTAGAATTATTATTTTTAGAGCATATTGGGTTTAATTGTTTATTTAGTGTGAAGCTTTAAAGATAATTATGGATATTAATTAGAGTCCAAGTCAAATACTACAACTTATGGAAAGAGATTTGCATGGAAATTAGAGATAAAGGAAACAAAGGCTAAAAAAATGAAAAAGGAAAAGCTGCCTAAATTCTGGGATTCTGCACACGTCTAAAGATTGGTGTTTTTACCTAAGAAATAGGCCGAATTTGGTAATTTCCTTCTATAGGGTCAAGATAATTCTGTTGCGATTATTTTGGTATCTTATGGAGCAAAATCCGACCAATGACGAATAAGATACACTCAAAACAACGCAGCAGTGTTTTCCTTACGAATTTGAGTTGGGCTAGGAGTCTATTACTTGAAGTTATCTCCAAGAAACGATTTAGGTCAACCTATACCCTATAAATACAGCCTCTTAACATTCTTAAATCATCCTTGGTGAAACCTTAAGCCAAGAGGAAGCTTACAACACAAGAGAGAAGTCTGGAAGGAGCTATTCATCAACAATGTCTTCTTCTACCTTTAATTTTGTAATTTCTTTCTTTTCTTTCATGAACTAAATTTCTTTAGCTTAAGTTTTAGCATATATGTATGAACCCTAGTTTTGATTGACATCTATCTAATTTGGGAATTTAATGTTTTAAATAGAATTATAGTTTTTATTCTCTGTTTATGTGTTTGGATTTATATTCTGTGTTCTTGTGGACGGCCGCCATTAGAATTACCATCTAGTAATTAGGATACCATTGACAACGGTGTTTAATTACATGTTTAGCACATAACGTTTAGTTTTAGGTTTGATCTGACAACCCAACCTAGCTAGATAATCACTATGGTTTAGTCTTTATGACTATTTACCAATTACAGGAAAAGTTTGCTTAGGAAGCCTTATTGACACAGGTAAATCCTATTTAAAACTACCGATAGCATATTGGGACCGATTAGGGAAATACTACATAATTCACCCTTACATGTTTAGAACGGCAAAACTAGTGGGGATTACATGCTAATAACTTAAGCTATCTTCTCATCTTACTTCTCTTTCATCTTTAATTTTCTGTCTTTTAATTATTCTTAGTTTAATTTAGTTTATTAAAAAACCAAACAAAAATCTATTTATCTTTACTTTTATTTGCGTTTAGTTGTTCTAACTTTAATTATTTGCACTTGTTATTTGCATAATATTCTCCTAACCTCTGTAGTCTCTGCGGAACGAATCTTTATCTAAAACTTGCATACGATCTGTATACTTGCAGAACCGTGTAGTTCTAGGGTATTTTTGCACTGTATTTATATCTTATTTTATCACACCCTAGGCCCCACCAAGTTTCAATATAAAATAAATTACCTCTTACCTCTTTTACCGTTTTCTTAAAATCTCTCAATACCTAATCATTTAATTTTTTCTCTCTTAAAAAATAGGGATATTTTTAGTCATATTAAACTACATTTTCTTTATTTATTAGATTTCTTAATATGCGTGAAAAACTCTAAAGAGTCAATTATTAAGGAATGGAGGGAGTATATGCTAATATTACATGTCCACAGTGGACTGTTAATATATCAGTTGAATAAAACCCTATAATCTAATAACAATTATCTTAATTTACAATACTATATAAATTTATAAAATCAAAATTATTACTTCCTAATTCATACATTGTCAAATAATGGATACTTATAATGTTAAATGATATAATTTCTTTTTCCAAATAACAACGCCGAATAGCAAAACTAAAATTTCACGTAGATGATATAATTTTACAAAAGAAATTCCCACATAATTCTTATAAAAAAATTTCCACATTTCTTATATTTTTCTTTGTCGGTTCTGATTTTGTTCGGTATTTGTGTAGTAAATAAAACCGAATCGAAAAATTCAGATTTTAAGAAATTGAAAACTGAACCATTCAGTTTTTTGATTTTTGGTTTTTTTGGTTAGATTTTTCCCAATTTTTTGGTTTGGCTTTGTTGTTCTAGTTCTCATTTTCTTAGCCCTATTAGAATTGTACAAAAGGGTCATTAAATCAAATAATCTCTTTAAAAAATTGGAGTAATTATCCAAAATACAATTATTAAAAAATTATTAGAGTCAATATAACTCTGAATATAAAATATTTTTCTATATATTAAAAATATAATATAAAAAAATTAATTTATATTAGCACTCAAATGTGTGTAAAAAATGTATTAATTAATTATAAAATATTTGGAGTTAAATTTTAAAATGAATTCAATGTTATTTGGTATTAAATAAACCATATATCTATATAACATTATTCAATAGTTCATTAAATGTCTGACAAAATACCAAAATATATAACCATATTAATATGAAGTTTATGTTAAAAACAAGATAAAATTATGACAAAAAAGTATTAAAAAATTTGATTTTTATTTTCATGAATAATAGTATAAGTGTCTTTGATATAAGACAATACAAGACATAAAAATCAATGTAAGAATAAATATAATGTTACAAAAAATAAGAAATAAAGGATTATGCATTACATAATATAAATATTTATATATATATACATATAACACTTCCCAGACATTATTTGAAATACGTGTTCGGTGTTATTTCGTTAAAAACCTTGTTAGTAAAACCTAATAGGATAAAACCTAGTCAAGGAAAAAAGAGTTCAACGCGTATTATCCCCCCTTATGTATATAAATCATAATGGAGAGCTTTCTCATTAAATCCTTGTCAAGAAAACTCCATTGTAAAAATAATTGGACGAAGAAAAAATTACAATATATTGCTCATATTTTCTATGATATTGGCAATATATCTCTGAGTATACACATCCCAATTATTGTGGATAAACTTCTCGAATGGTTTGGTTGGTAATACTTTTGCGAACAAATTTGCAAAAGTTGTTACGTGGTTGTATACGATGAATGTGGATATCACCATTCTTCTATAACTCACGTTTATAAATATTTTTAGGACACACTTTTTGTTCAGTTGCCTTTGATATAGCCATTTTGATATTGTGTGATACAATCAACATTATCCCCATACAAAATAGTTGGTATATTTATATTGAAGATAAACCACACTTTTCTCGAATAGGTTGAACAAATGATTTTAACCACATACCTTCAATCTTTGAAGAACTATTATATTACATATAATTTATAATTGATAGACAAATGTTTTATCAGACAAATGTTCAATGAATATTGAACTAGTTTAGTCCTTACTTTTCTATTATATAATTCTCTTAGATTTACATAATTGCATTTTAAACCTAAACACCCCAAACACATATTCTTCATTATCGTTTGACTCAACTAATATCCTAAACGTAATTTGAGAACACAAGCTTAACTTTATAGTCCATGTGGAAAACGATATAAATACTTGTTCCTTTTTTACTTGGGAGGAATCGTACACTTGCGAGGAGTATTCATCGAGTTCAGTTTTCACATCACGCCTCGAGGGATACCAAGTTTTTGGCGCCATGTCGAAAAGTATTTTGTTAATATGTGTTTTTAGTTATAGTTGGAATATTAGTTGTTGGATTTTATTTTTGCATTATTGGCTTTTATCTCACAGATTCTAGGTATAACACGCTCTTTAATCCCGAGAAATTGCTTCGACAACAAAAGAAATGAGATCGAAAAAGAAGAGAGCAAGAAGAGATGGAAATGACTGCTAATGCAAACACCAACTTGGATGCTAATGGCAATTGTATCAATCTCAATTCCAAGGGTGAAAATAAAAATCCATCAAACAACCAAGTACCCCTGGGATTTCAACCACCTCCTAATGTTAACTTACAACAAGGAGTTGAAGATGGAAATAATAACAACAAAGTTCTACTTCATTGTAATCATGTTGGTTCTCAAGTCCAAGGAGGACATACGCTATGGTGTATGCATACATCGTTAGATGGTTTTCAGTTTTGGTTACAACCATTTGCGATCCATCCACCTTAAATTCAAGGCAGAGTTTCAAATTGCTAGTCATTGTTGCCGTGGTGTTTTAGGTAGTAGAAATAGAGAGAATATAGAGAGGAGAGAGTGGTGAGTATTTACGTGTGTTAGGAGAGAGAATTAATAAATAATTTCTAATAAGAAAGCATATATATATATAAGAAAAATAAAATAAAAGGGGGTGAAAATGTAATTGATTTTTTGGATTTTAGTGTAAGATTTCATTTGAGATCTTTAGTAAAAAGAGAAGAAAAGTAGGGTTAGAAATGGAAAGAGGGGTGTCTTCAAGACCCCGTAGGTAATAATCTTTTATTTATACACATAAAAGAAAATAAAAATACGCAAACGAAGTGTTTAGAATTGCAATTAGTGGACGATGCTTGCAATTCTAATCAATTTTTTTCCCGTATTTATTTATTTTATTTAAGAACTTTTAACTCATATGATAGTTAAGTGGAAGTTTATGGGTATATATATATATATATATATATATATATATATATATATATATATATATATATATATATATATATATATATATATATATATATATATATATCTATATTATATTACACACTTTTTTTATAAGTGGTGGCTGGCAAAACATAAGTGGTGGCCAGGATCGATTCTGGCCCCACCTTTCATTAATTTAAAAAAAAAAAAACCATAACCGAAGGCAAAAACATAAAAAGAAAACGTATGAACCCCATTGCCTTTTCGAAACCCTCTCTTTTCGCCTCTCTTCTTCGTCTCTCCACGCTCGCCTCATCACCGCCACGACCTTTCTCGCCGATCCAGTAAAACCGCCGTTATCCACCGCAGCTCGAGGATCGCCGCTAGCCTCTTCATCAACATCACCATCCACATCATCACTCACCCACCCAACCCTCTCTCTTACAGCTTACGAACGAAACAACCCACCCACTGAAGACCTCTCTTCATCAACAAGGGTGTATTTAATCCGAAAACCTAGAGTTCATTCTTCTCTCACTCACTCGGTCCAGGTAATTCCTTTCTCTCTCTAATATCCAACTTATCTATAACCTTAAACATCTACTGTGCATTCGTTTCTTCTTATTCTGAAATGGCTATCTAGGATGTGTTGATCTCCCGACTGTTAATTGATTTGGTAGGATATGTATTTATGATATACATTCATTATATTGCTATTAGCTGTATGTTTAGTGTCAAATTCGAATAAATTTATTGAAATTACTGTATTTCGGAATGCAATTTTATATGGGTAATTTGGATAATTGAGAATTAAATACTGATTTGACTTCATAATTTGCTGATTTCTGCAAAGGCCGCTCTCCTCTGCTCACCACCACCACCGTGGAACATCGCACCAAGCCGCTCTTCTTTAGCACAAGAAAACCCAGATCTGAGATGGACAATGAAGCCCAACTGAAACTAATGCCTTAGTACCATTCACCACCATTGTTCTTCACTACCCAATCCATTCTATGGTAAGTTAATTCATTAGAACATACTGTTTATTTGAATTAAATCGATTTTAAACTTATTGATAGACTTTAAATATTGTATCTTTGTAATTGATAATAAACAGGTTTTAATTCGAAGAACCCAATTAAGGTAAAATGATATATCCGGCCATCAACCATCAAAGAACACAAACAAATCCATCCATCAACAATCGAAGAACACATTTCCACCTAGACGCTCTCCTTCGCTGCTCTACTGCACTGCTTGGGGACCATTTTGGTTTGAACTCTCTGTATGTTAGCTACAGTAAAAGGTAATTCACATGTTTTGGTCCATAATTACCTTACAAATCTGCTCAGGTAATTTTACATTTTACAAATCTGAGAAATGTATTCTGTTTTTTTTTTTTGGTTTAATTTGGTTTTTGATTATAGGATATTGCTGTGGCTGAATTGGCTCCAACTCATCAATAAGGCTAGGACTCGCTCTTAATTTCTCCGTGTTTTACTATGAGATTCTCAACTCACCAGATCGTGCTTGCGCTTTGGCAAAACAGGTTAGTCTGTGTTAATGTACACGTGTTATCTTATGGTGAGGTAAATATAAACTTATGAAGTGTCCTTTATTTGTTACAGGCTTTTGATGACGCAATCTCTGAGTTAGATACATTCGGTGAAGAATCATACAAGGATGGCACATTGATTATGCAACTTCTTCGTGACAATTTGACATTGTGGACTTCTGATCAACATGTTTTTTATTTAATTTTATGAATTATAGAAATAAATACTAAGCTATTTAAATTGGTTGAATTTTTAATGATGTAATGTGATGATACATGGTGAGTTTCGGACAATCATCAGGTATACCAGAACCAGTAAATTTGCCTGTGCTTGGAGCAATATCTCTGTTCTTGACAAGGCCATCTATGATGCATTACAATCAGACACGCGATGAACTACTCAGAAGTGCTGGAGAAGTATTTGCTAATGTAGCATCGGGTGTATTAAATGTGCGTGTAAATCCTCGAGGTACAATTCTATAATTTTACACTTTTTTTGATAATTTTTTTAGGTGAATTTTGACTTTTTAGGTTTTGATTCTTATTTTTAGATGGAAGGAATAGTAAAGAATTTGGCAGATTCAGGGGATCATGATAAGATAACAGTTGTAATTAAGCTTTTGACCGAGGAATATACCTACTCCCCGCAGGCTAATCATCGTAAAGTAAGCTTTAATCCGAGTGAATATAGGAAATATGTATGTTTTCCTTTTATATATCTCTTGAAAGTTATTCTTTTGGGATGTTAGTTTTAGATTTTTTCTTTGTTTTTCGTTTTTAGTGGTTTTAATTTATTAAAAATGTTTGAATTTTAAGGGAGGATTGATAGGATTAGCAGCTGCAACAGTGGGATTAACTTCAGAGGCAGCTCAACACCTTGATGTAAGAAATTATTAAATGTTTTTACTTAATTTCGATTGCCCATAATATGGATGTCCGAAAAAAGATCTAATTACTTAAAATTAATTACAAATATTAACAAAATTCGTTTATTTTTCTTCATTAAATTTTGCCTAGATTGATATAATTGCGTTCTTCAAGTTTCGCAGGTCCTGTTAAGGAGTCAATATCCAATAAAAAGTCAGTTGATACTAAATCAGCTGAGAAAACGCCACCTGTCAAGAAAAAATTCGTAAGAAACACTCCCGAAATTAAACATCACTAGCCTGATACTTCGCTTACCAATGTAAGTTCGCAAATTAATTTATTTATCCATTAATATCTCTTAATCTTCGCCATTTTAGGAACCCGAAACTTCTTCGAAAAACGAAAACTTAAGAAAAAAGGAAATAACTATGTCTCATCTATCGCTCCTGATCTTAAAGAACATCAAGGTTGAAACTTAATATATTACCTTTTTTTCCCTTACGATTCACAAAGAGCTAATGTGATAATGAAGACCTCTCACAACTGAAAAGTATGCTTTAGTGATAATGAAGACCTGTCACAAAGAGATATTTGAAATGCTCTTTTTTTAAGTGAATGATGAGTTTTATTTAATGGCGTGATTTTTGTTGATCTTTTCAGGTAAATGAATACATTTGCTGTGAAAATTGAAGAAGGAAAGAAAGGGCAAAATGGTCAGCCTTCTGTTGTTGTATATATTGGTTCTCAGAATTAAATATTGTTTAGTAGAGATTTGTCTAAGATTGATTCATTATTGTAGAACAATGATGGAAAGCAAAGGATATCAGGTGATGTGATGAACTAAAGGAGTTGTACAAGTCATTTGTGTCTGAATACCCAATTCTGTCAATTGAGGACCCATCGAAGGTAATTTATTATTCAGCTTCAAAGTTAAATCAGCTTCCATTGCTCATTAGTTTCACATACTGTTTCTAACAATTTTATTATTGCAGATATAAACTAATATCATATTTTTTTTAACTGCAATTTTTTTTACATTATACGATTCTATTTCTGATTTAGCGTCTTAAAATTGTAGGAATTCACGCTGTCTTTTGAAAGTATTATACCTCATGAAAGCTCGGGTGATTTGATTATCCGAGTAAGTAAAATTGTTCTTAATTAAAGTTTCGGAATTGATTGAGGTGCAATGAATTTTTCTCATGTTTTGTGGCTTCTATTTTGCATAGACAGTCACATATGGGACTGCTTCTCCGCTTGGTGTTCACCAACAGGTATATACAGACACATAATTAACTTATCCCAAAAACTTCTAATGATCTGAGATCTCTTTTATTGATATAGGAGACAACACCTTTAGCTGGTTCATCTGCTGGTGCAGTAATTGCCTCTGGAGTAAGCATGGATACAGATATGGAAGCTACAAAAACATTGGCTGAAGATTGTAGGGTAAAAGGAACTGCGTTTCGCCTTGGGTTAAATAGAGGTCTTGGAACTCTATTGGCTGGATTGCTACTGAATCTGGACGTGTATTGAGTGCTGTTTTCATCGGAGCATCCGTGTTTGTTATTGGTAAAGTTCGCTATTTTTTATAACAATATTTTTTTGAAGATTTTTTTTTCATTGTAGTAATATATATGTTAATTATAAAATTATTTGTTTATAGTAATTTGACTATGTATATCAATATTACAGGAGCTGCTGCAACATACGTGAGATTCGTCCCTTACATAAAAAGGAATTATGATTATGGTGTATTAATATTCTTATTGACCTTTTGCACTGAGGTATAAATTGTTTCTGCCACATTTTTAAATCATAAATATTATAAATTAATTTTACATGCACGAATTTATGGAGTTGACTTATATATTTATATGAATTTCATGCAGAAAATATTCATTTGGAGAAACTGGCGCATAAATCATGGACCAGAAAACATGGAGCCGAAATCAAGGAGCTGCCGAAGTCAAGGAGCTGACAAATCAAATTTTAAATTTCCTGCATTTTACGATTTATATCATTTCCATTTGCCTTTTTTATTTTTTATTATCTATATATAAATATCCTAAAACTATTTTAATCAAATATATTAGTCAAAACATTACGAAAATATTCCTTGATTTAAGTTAGTTACCTTTTCCTAAAACAAGTTTTTAACTATATAATACTAGACGAAAATCATTTTTGAACAATCCAACTTCTCTTCTTTCATTAAAATAATTTCTCACTTTCTTTTACTCAAAGCATAACTTCGAACTAAGGTTAGTTTTGTTTAGTATTATACATTGTTCATTGTTTAAATTTAAATGTACTGTTGTAATATTCGCTTAGTAGTTTTTCATTCTAATAGTTAAAATTTATTACTTTTTTAAATTTCCCCTTAAAACCTTTTTTACGCCTAGAAAATATTAGTATTACTATCTGTGTTTATAGTGAATCCTTCTTATGAACATGGGATTTTAGAATTTCATGCAATTTGACTTAGTATCTTAGACTTATTTAAGTCTTATGTTTGTAATTATAATTGTATGGCTGTGAACTGTTTTACAGTGTATTAAGTATTCTGTGAACTGTTTTAGAGATTTATTAGTTTTTTAAATTTTCCCTTAAAACCTTTTTTACGCCTAGAAAATATTAGTATTAGTATTTGTGTTTAGTAGCATCTACTTATGAACATGGGCAGATTTTAGAATTTCATGCTATTTGACTTAGTATCTTAGACTTACTTAATTCTTATGTTTGTAATTATAATTGTATGGCTTTTCTATAAAAATATTCATTAAAATTGGTCCAGGAAGTACGTACTTCACGTAAATGAGATTTAAACAGATAAATATTTCAATTCATTTATTATAATTGACACTTTAATACCTTTCAGCTAAATCCACCATATTAATAATCATACAAAAATACCCGAAGCTTTTGTCCAACAAAAAGCTTCCCAGAAACTAACCACATGCCACTACAATGTGACTTGGCACCCCAAACATTCAGAATTTCACTTGGCCCCCATCTTTTAAATTTATCATTTTAGGTTTCAAAGTATACACAAATATCATCACAACAATCCGTTCACTTTCTTTCATACATGCATAACCTTTTTATGTTTCACAATATTTTCAACTTTTACCATACTAATTTTTTTACTTAATACTTTATCATGTTTCTTATTAAACATTATTCATTAAACGACTTATTAAACATTATTCATTGGACTTATTAAACGACTTATTAACTAAACGACTTATTAAACATGTTTCTTATTAAACATAATTCATTAAACGACTTATTAAACATTATGCAAAGTTTGACTTATTAAACATTATTCATTTTATTACATAAACCGGGTGTGCAAAATTTTTAATCGGTTATATTACATTATAAAATTAACTAAACGACTAATAAATAAAAGAATTTAGGTAAAACAAACTAATAGGATAACTTCTTGCAGACTTAAAACAAATAAGAAATGGAAACAATCAACAGGATAGAAATGTATTTGGATGTCTATGATGAGTATGGTGAAGTTTATGAAAGTTATCTTAGGTGGTATGACTTCGTTAGTGCACCAATGATTTCAACACACAATGTGTACAAACACATAAAAAGAAAAGAATTACTATATAACGCCTTTAAGGAAGATAACTATCCTTTAGATTTGCCCGCTTTTTTATACGTGATTGTTTCGACGCTTCCATCTAATTGGCCTGTGACAAGTATACTTCCACGACTCAGTACGATGGTCAGTTTGTCAGAACTCGAAGGTTTACTTGATGACGTGGAATTAACCATGATGTATGACACCATCATGGCTGACATGTTTCCATCAACTTCCGAAAACTATTAATAGAATTTCTCAAAGTAATAGGTTTAAGGAATTTTTTTTAGAGTTAATCAATTGTTTGATATACCTCATATCAAAACAATGTCTTACTCCATTCGACATTTTGATGAATAAGCCGTTTGTAATAGTTTGCTACCATTTTTAATGAATAATAACTTTTGTTTAGACACATTTAATTTCATTTAGGTGTTAAAGTTGGTTAATATATAACGACAAATAATTAAAAATTTTGAATGATAGATAAGAGTTTATTGTTCAATTTATCATTATCTTAAATTTCACTTTTTATATGATAAGATTAAATCATTCAAGATAACTATTTAGTAATTACATGATATTTAAATTTTGTTAATATATAATAACTAATATACAATGTTGTTACTACTCCACAGGTTTTATTAACACTAAAAAAATGATTGTCTACAAAAGTCGTGCCATAAGTAATTTTTGTGTTTATTTTACTATTTGTATAATTCTTTGCTAAACAGTACTATTTTTTCAGGCTAACCGAAATCTCATGGAAACCGCAAGTTAACCTATCTTATACGCATTATGTATTTTGGTTGTGTATATTATTTTTGAAGTGTAATTATGAATTAAAATTGTAGGTTCAGTTCCTTCAATCGCAACATGTGATTGTTACATTAAGAGACAAGGAGGAATTTTATCGATTAAAATCACCACAAGTAAGAAATAAATAAAACTTTTCTTTAATGTGAGTAAAGCTTATTACAAAATAATGATTTTGAATTATATGTAGAATTGGAAGCAACTTATGAATGCTGATTGGAAAAAAGGTAGACGTGTGGCTAGATGGGACTACAATCACATGGTAAAATTACTCATAGGTTATACCGTTATGGGATATATATTTGTAATACATACTTAATTACAATATTTCAAATATGCAGGTTATTGTCGCGGTTCCCCAAATCGAGCGATATATGTATGTTGATATATCCACGTTTTGTAGAGTTATGAGACGGATGCACAAAAAACGTGATAAGAATATTGAAAAGATTCTAGAAAAAGACATTTAGTAGTTATGGGCTATTTTGTATTCATGTCATCTCAAATATTTGAGATTTTTATTTTGTATTACATAAAAGTATATTTTGGTTGATTGATTTATAATTTATGTCGCTATTGAAATTTTTTAAATTTATTTTTATCTCAAGAAATTTTGTTTATCCAGTGTAATATTTATTTTTGTAAATTAATACACGGGTTTTTCTAAGAATATATCGTGTTCTGAAATATAAATTACATTCAAATTTTAAATTGTTCGAAGTGGCTTCAGACACGGGCAATACCTAGTATATATATATATAACAAATAAAACTCGTAACTCACACTTGTTTTTTTTTTGGGGTTAGGTAAACGGTTGTATTAATAAAAAAAATAACTGTACATTATACAAGAGAGTTACCTACCTAAGCCAAAAGGCTAAAGATAGCAACTAAGAAGCAACTACCTCATATTAATACTAATACAAGCTAATCTCCCACTAATATCCATAAACAAATGATGAGGGAACAAGAAAAATAAAATGGAAAAAATGCACCACTTAATTTCCATGGTAACCGTTTCTCTAGATAAAGATTCACCTCTCATAGTTAGGTGATTTCTCGTTTCCGAAATACAATACACGGTAGCTCCAAATCTATTCCTTCATGCTTTTTTCCTCCAATTTTCTCTACCTTTAAGATTTTTAATCCATTTCAAAGCACTTAGGAGTGTGTTCATTTCCTTATCAAATCCTAACCAAAACTTTATCTCAACCCAAATAGCCCTCGAATAAGCACAATCGAAAAAGAGGTGGTTGTTTGATTCAAACTCTTCCCAACATAAATTACAAAGAGGATCCAACTCCAAATAAGTAATGTGATCCTTACTTTTAAGCCTCTCCCTCAAAACCGTCCACACAATAATTGCATGTTTAATGAATACACATGAGTCCCAAATAATCTGAGGTAACTCACACTTGTTATCTCAGATTTTGTACAATAAAGTATCTTGGAACGAATATTTTACCAACCGAAGAAGAATTAGAACACAAGGGTGGTGACAAATATATATTTGTTCTAATGTGGCTACTGTTTTATTATAGTTTTTGTTACATAATACATGATTTGTTATAGAAACTTTGCCAGACTTAATCACAGTTGGGACAGTTGAAGAATATTCCAACAACAATATATTCTAACCGGAGAATGTCCGATATTCCTTTATGAGTTTGAAGAAAGCCAAATTAGAAAACAATTGCCATGTTTTCAGCCAAGACTTCCACAAGAAACGCATCACTCAGTGACTACTTACAAGTGTGACCTGCCCTTGGTGGAGGCGCAAACTCTTTTGATCAAAGGAAATCAATAATTATATTAAGATTTTGTGATGATAATAATGTAAGTTGTTACACTTTATTAATAAGATAAGATATTAGATGGAAAATTAGGAATGGATACACTATAAATGTACATTCTGATAAAAGGATCAATAATTATGAAGATATTATTAAACCAAAAAGAGATGATATAAAAAAGTAATGATCTTATTAGAAGGTGGAACATTGAGTTAGTAAAAAGTGTGTATAATGAAGAAGTGGGTTCATCTATTCTTAATACCTTCTTACCTCTATCAGGAGGTAGAGACATTCCTTATTATATACATGATAAGGATGGGTTATTCTCGGTTAAGAAATGTTATCAAATCTTAAAGCATAAAAAAGAAGAAATTGAGAATAACAATAGTAAAAATAAAGCTACTTCTTCCCATATAGTAAACTCTACAGTTTGGTTTGGAATCTCAAAGTGGCTCCTAAGATTAAAAATTTTATATGGAAAATGATTAGGAATCTTCTTCCTACCAATGATAATGCGTATAAAAGGAAAGTTACTAAAAGTCTTATGTTTGACATATGTAATAAAGAAATTGAAAATAAAGAACATATGCTACTAAATTGCGAATGGGCAAGAGCTATTTGGTTTGCTTCCCCCTTTAATTTGTTAACTTGCAACTAATCCACTTCTATGTGGATTTGTGGATGGCAAGCTTAGCAAATAAAAGGAATGAGACAAAACTTAGTAACAAACTAATGATGGAACAAGTATGTACAATTCTTTGGCATATTTAGAAGGAAAGATGCACTTTTAAGTATAAAGCCAGGAGCATTGATCCTATGAGAGTATTACAAAATGCGAGAAAGGAATGTGAAGAATACCAAAATATTAATTATCCTGATGATGTAAGAAATTCACTGAAGGATATTATCAATAAGAAAACTACTAACAATACCAATAAGATGAATATGGAATTAGACAACACAGCTTCTGAGGAGGATAATAACAACCTTAACGAGAGGGTAAGAAGTGATAATATTAATAAGAATAGTATTAAATGGATCCTTCCACCTAGTAATTTTATTAAAATAAATAAGTTGGAATTAACAAGTGTGCTATTTCTTGTGTTTCTAGGGACTCTACAGGTAGGATTATTGATTGCAAAGCGTGGGATATTGCAGCTGAAATTCCAAAGGAAGCAGAAACTTTGGGGATTCTAAAAGCTTGTCTTATAGCTCGAGATATTACTCCACAACGTGTAATCATCGAGAGTGATTGTCTCCAAGTTATGCTTCCCTTAGAAAGTAGGTTGCCAATTAATTCACCATTATTTGTAATATTATTAAGAGTATTTATTTAGTTTCTGAAAACTGCAATCCTATTTTTCGATGGATAAATCGTAGTAGGAATAAGTTAGCCGACGGGGTATCCAAGCATAAGTATAGTGACAACATGTTAGGCTCGTGTTTAGACACGTACCCGAGTAGGTTAGCTAAGATAATTAAGGATGAAACAGTTCTCTCGGAAATAAGTTGAATTTGTAATAACATTTATTTTGAATGGAGTAATATTTGAAAAAAAAAAAGATAATTTTATGTACGGTCAAAAAAAGAATGCATCACTGTATAGTGACTATGGACTTAAATCAACATTATTGACCTCTCCCATCATTGATCACAATATTTTATCAAGTAACTCAATATACCATTTATACCCTCACTTAAACAAAATCAAAATACTTAGATTTTATTTTTCCTCAATCCACTGTACCCTCACCAGTCAAAAATAAGACGACACCACCAGCCGCTCGTCAGTGAAGCTCATAACCAGCGTGACACCATTCTGAAACTGTGTTGTTTGTTGTAATAAAATTTTATAAATTTTCAGATATGTTGGATTTTAGGCGACAAATATAACATCTGACGGGTAAGATTGATTTATTCTCTCATCTTAGGGGTAGACCAAGTATACTCCACACACTAATTGGAACCCGTGTCTTGCTAGAGCGTGGGTTGTTCCATTCCGAAGCTACAAATACCAAGTATAAAAAAAGACAGAACTCGTACAAGTGAAATTCGGGAAAACTATGAGTAAAATTGGATGAATTGATAGCTTAGATGATGATGGATTTCTGTTTTTGGCGCAAATTTACAGTGCGGTGAATACGCGAAAACTCGGGTTGACCAGCCCTGAGTATTTCGTTATCTTAAAAACTAGCATAGAAAATTGTTATACAAGTACGGAGCAAGTATGTAGGAGTTTCGCTGGTTGGAAAAACTTTAGCAGTGACGGGATTCATAAAAAAGCCTGGTTCAGAAGATTGTACAGTTACCGAATGCGTGGTGTGTGAGGAAGCTTCTAAGAGGCATAAAGTAAATTTTGTTTGTACAGATAGATTATGAATTTCTGTTCTAATTATATAAACTTATAATGCCATTACTTCATTGAGTTTATGACAGAAAATGAAGTTCTATGTTTGATGATAATTTTTTTGGATATTGTTCTTGTAGTGTGTGTATTGGATGGTTATAGTGCTAATTCTTGATTGAAAAAATTTGTAATTTTTTTTTTTTAAATTCAGATAGTCTTCAAACACACGAATGAGTTCAATATTGCTTTAAGAGGAGAAAATCTCGAAACAAAATTGAAATGTATCTAATATTTTGCTATTTTGCATCATACATGGACCAATTGGCAAGGTTTTTTTCAAGTTGATTGCACTTTAGGTCCCTATAGTATGCAAGAATTACACTATATGCTTTTTTTTTTTTGTCATTCATTGAAATTTAATTACAATATTGTTTCAAAAGATTATTACAAAATCTAATATGTTCCTCAACACTACACGAATTCTCCAACGGTATTTCTCCTATTTTCCTAGCGCATTTAGCATAACTATCAGCTAACATGTTATTATCTCTTCTAATGTGTTCCACTTTCCATTTCGGATATCTTGCTGCCCACTTCCAAATTATTTCAATAATCGGTTTAATCTTCCAATCAATGTGTTGTATTTTATTGACACTCTGGGCAATTTCGAGGTTGTCCGTGTAAAATCTCGCTTTTTCAATTTTCATGAAATTCGTATCCTTCATAGCTTGTATAATAGCCCATGCCTCACCTTCCTTTGCAGATTTATAACAGCCTCTTCTATATTTTTTCCTGGTCACCATTCCTTCTTGATTAATGTGCTTAGATGAATTATATCAGAATGATCCTTAATCCCTTGAGTTCTTGCTCCTACATCATTATAGACCATATCATCTTGCATTAACCTCTGGCAAAATATAAAATTCTCCATTTCCCTCTTTAGTAGGACTATTTGATTCATCTGAAGAGAATATTATCCCAATCTCAGAATCAATCATAAAAAACTCCATTGAGCTGCTTTCACTAACAACCTTCCGTTTCTTTGACATTTTTTCAACCTTTTAATAGGTGATCGGAATGTAGCTGAGCTTGGAGAGAATGGAGAAGACAAGATTATCTGCTAAATTTTCAAACAAATCATTAGTATTTACAATCTAACACATATTCCTTCCTACTTTCTACACTAATTACATATTATCTTGGTTCAGATTCATTTATTGGTAGCAAAAATATAATCCAAGTAAATACTTTCAACTTTATCCCCACACTAAATGAATAATTTTTTCCCTATGTAGTATTATCATCAATTTTTTTATTTAATTCTTCAAATGATATATGAATTTACCTGTAAAAATTGGATACAAGAAATGATGGGATATTGGCATACAAAAGTAAAAAAAAAATATTTATTTTAAAAAATGATGGATGAATTTGTTAAAGTTACAGTGATTCAACAAGTGATTCATAATGACAGGATTATAAATGTACAAAATCTACTACACAACAAATTTAACTGAAAACACGAAAAGAAAGTATTTAGTTTGGAGATAAGACTATTAATTGTGTGAGACAACTAGACTATCGGTCCCTCCAAACTAAATTCCAAAATAGGCCGAAGAAGACTTGAATCGAATTCCGAACCAGGCCAAAAAGATCGACTAGTTTAGAACATAATCTGGTAATTTTATTCAATCTGGTAAATTTTAGTAACACAAGTTATTTAAATAAGATAGTTTAACTGGAACAAAGTTATGGATCTTTAACTACTGCTACCCTAATAAAATTCATCATTATATATCTAATCTTAACAAAGAAAAAAAAGGAAACTAACGGAAAAAGAAAGATAGAACTATTTAATAGGCACCTAGAAGCATCGCCCAAATACTCTATTTTTCACGTTATTTATATTTTTATTTTAATATTTTCTTAACATAACCTTTTCAATCCAACTAAATTAAAGTATTTTTTGAACATAATTATCATTGATAACCCAATCTATTCAATTTAAGTTAGATTAAAATTGAAGTAACATAAATATAAAAGTTTTGAGATAACAAATTACAACATACATATATAATATGGACAATTAAAATATCATGCAAACTTTTGGCATAAATTATAAAATAAAACTAATCGCACAAAAACAAATAAAAAGTAAACAATAATTAAAAACATATAAAATTTAACCTGTCCATTTAATTGAAATTACATGGCCATCGATCATGATTCACTATAAAATCGAAACTAGAGAGCGTATTATATAGATCGGTATTATAGAGATCGGTGTGATATTATGGACGAATCACAATTAGAAATTGGTGTTATGAACGAATCAGAACTATAGATAGGTTTTATGGGCAAAGCAACTAGATATCGGTGTTATAACTAGAGATCGGTGTTATACACGAATCACAAATACAAATCGGCGTTTGTGGACGACACGCATGTGATCGGTGTTATAGATGAATCACAATTACAGATCGGCGTTATGGACGACATGCATGTGAGGATAATATATATAATAAATAAGATAGAAGAGGCGCTATGCCAAAAAATAGATAGGATGAAAAAAGATCGGAAGATTTAGATTTACGGGTTCAAGGAGGGGAGGTAACAGGGGAGGTAACGCTGCGGTTTGAAGGTGAAGTACGCGAGGGAGTCTGTTTCGAAACAGTAAAAGAGACAACTAGAATAAGATGGTCAAGTGCAATTAAAAGAGGAGTATAAGAAAATTATTCCTGACTCATGATACTGAGGGTAATGTGTATAAATAACTAGGCGAGGAGTTTCCAGAAAAAACAACTTTTGAAATAAAACGATATCGTTTTTAGTAAAATACGTTTTCCTTATTTTTTAATTTTGAAATAATAATTTTTTTCTGGTATTTTTAAAAAAATTTAAAATATAATTTTAATATTATATACTCTCGATTCACTACGATTCACTAATATGACTATTTATATTTTTATAACAATATACACAAGATGAATGTTAGATTAAAAAAAAGTCTTTGCTATTTTTCTAAGATCAAAGAATTTGAACAAATGCATTTTTAATTAAAAAACCTAATCAGGTGAAAAATATTGGAGTAGATTCATTCAATAACAAACTTAAAAAATTTATTTTACGAAGAGATGATTTCTTAAACACTAGGATACAAGCTTAAAGCAAATCGTGAATGAAAAAAAAAATTATTGACGTTTTTTTTCGTGTTAAAATATGTGAGTAATTAAAATAGACATATTTGAATATCAAATAGGATGATCCAAAACTTAGAATTTTTTCTATTCTGATGAAATAATTTCTTAAACACTTAGATAGAAGCGCAAATTGTAATTAGGCAAAAAAGTCATTAAGGCTTTCATTCTTTTTTCGTGTTAGAATATCCGAGTAACTAAGATGGAATATCTCTGATAACATCAAATGAGATGAGGATCAAGTCAATCGCATGATCAAGCAAATCATAAATAAAAAATTTCCTGCTTAGTCAAGTGAGACCCAAAATTACCAGTTTCAACTTAAGGTGTTGCCCATGCATCGTTCATATTTGATAACGAACCAACAAGATTGTGGCGAATTTGTAAGGATCAATAAGACAATATCACAACTTAGAAAATATGGTCTTTGTGATCCAAAAAGCATTATAAGGTGATGTGCTCAAGATTTTTGAAGGTTGTATGCCTACTCGTAATGCGAATCTTGATACATTTATTATTGTATTTAACAACCTTGAAACTATTTAAGGAAAAAAATATCCGCCAGAAACTAGATGGAACGTTCGAATTCTCCTGACAAAAAATCTCCATCTTTGCAGTAAAAGGTGGTCCCTTTGTCTTATTTCATGCTCGAAAAGTAAAATTATCAAATTCTTATCTAAATATATTAGTCATGTAATTGTATATATGAGAACACGTTCCTTGTAATATTCTTTAAATTAATTTTGTAAATAATTCAATTTAATATTTAATACTAAAGAATCTGACTGACAAAAAAATCATACAATAATATATATTTATTAAATTTTTTATTATTATGTAAGGGATTGTTGAATTTTGACACTCAAATGTTTAATATGTTAGGGATTTCGTTGTGATCTTGAAATTTATTTCTCGGTAAAAACTTTCATATTTGTATTGATATTTATGTATACCTTTTATAATGAAGTACGAAATAGTTAATTATGCAAAGAATTGAAATCAAATATGTAACAAAATAATAATTGATAAATATTTTAATACGTTGGCTCCATAAAGAATTAGTTACATTATTGAAGTGGGGCCTACAATCTGTTGTGATATGTTCCGATACGCACTTGAGGAGGGGCGATTTCCTAAGGACGTACAGGGTACTCTAATCCATCTTATCCCTAAAACGGATGATCCTGAGTATATTACAAAATTTAGGCCGGTTAGTTTAATTAATGTGTGTTATAAAATTTGTACGAAGTATTGGTAAATCATATGCGACCTCTACTCGCAGATTATATTGGTCCTTACCAGAGCATCTTTTTAACAAACAGATCTATCATAGAAAATGTGGTTTTGGTTAGTGAACTGGATCATGTTCTTAGGCTTTATTCGGGGAATAAGAGTTTCATGGCACTCAAGGTGGATCTTGCCAAAGCTTATGATAAATTATGGTGGGATTTTATTCGAGATTCGTTGGAGTCGCTAGGGGTTCCTGAGATGTGGGTGTCTCTTTTCATAGAGCGCATGGTTGATAAGGAGCTGAGTATCCTCTGGAAAGGTTCTACTTTACTTTCGTTCAAACCTAAGAGAGGAATTAGGCAGGACGACCCAATATCACCGTACTTGTTTCTTATCAGCATGGAGAGACTTATTTGCTAATTTAGAAACGCGTGGAGAACAGAGAATGGAAACCCATCCGTCTTATCCCAAGGGGGGGACCATATATCACATATTTTCTTTACTGATGATCTTATCTTATTTTCGGAAGTGTCCCCTCACAATTTTGATGTTTTGCAGGACACTTTGAATATATATTGTAAGGATGCGGGCCAAACAATTAGCAAAGATAAATCTATGATGTATTTCTCGAGAAACATGGATGAAGAGATGGCGATTAACATCACATCCAGGAGCGCGTATAGACGTAGCGAAGGTTTAGGGAAATATCTTGGTGTACCTATACTTTTTGGTAGAAGGCCGATTGGATTTTATGGCAAAATTATCAATGGGATACGTGGAAAACTTGCAAAATGGAAGGGGAATGTGTTGTCGCTTGCTGGGCGTATAACGTTGGCACAATTTGTCCTTAGTACCGCACCAATGTACATCATATAAGTGAAAAAATTACCGAGATACGTTTGTCTAGAGATTGTCAGATTGATGATATTAAGAGAGAGTTCATCTGGTGTATTACTGAACAACAAAATCATATTAATTGGATAGCTTGGAATGACATTTGTAAATTGAAGAGAGTTGGGGGACTTGGCATCCGTTTAGCTGAGGATATGAACATAGAGTTATTGGGTAAGTTAAGCTGGAAGGCGATTGATGACGACACGACCCTTTTGTCTATCGTGATGAGACAAAAATATTTCAAGACAAAGTCATTTCTTGTATTCTTCCAAACCTGATGAATCAAGAATTTGTAGAGCCATTGTGGAAAGGTATTGATGTGGTGAGAACGGGATCCTGATTGCTCTTGAATAATGGTAAGTATGTGTGCTTTTGGTTAGATTTGTGGGTAGGGAATCACCCTTTAATGTTTCACGCGTTTGGTGTAGTTGAAGGAGTAAAGAGACTTAGGAAATTTTATATTTTATCAGATGGATCATGGGATTCGGATAAATTTCAACATCTTCTTCCAACCTCTATTCTTTTAGAATTGAGGAATTAGATTAACGAGGGGAGATGAAGGTTGGGATAAGCTCTCTTAGTTATATGAGGACTATGGACAATATACGGTTCAATCGGCTTTGTGGGATTATGAAGATTGTAGAGAAATAGTGGGTATTAATCGGGATAAAGTTTGGGAGGTGAATTGTCCGCAACTTATTAGAGTATTAATGTGGAGGGCAATTTATGAGCGGCTAGCAACATGTGGTAATTTGCGGAGGAGGGGCCTGTCGATCTCCGAATTTTGTCCGTGTTGTGGGGAGGTGGAAGAGAGTGCCTTACATTTATTTAGGGATTGTGCGAAGACTAAGCCTATTTGGGGAATGTAAAATTTAAAGCCTCTAAAAATAAAAATATTGACTACCTAAATTCTTTAAATGAAGTGGACTGGGACTTGATCAATTGTACTGTTAATAGGTACACTAATATATTGCAGGTACATGGGAACTTGAATGGTAAGCTTCTGATCAGATTTCCTCCAAATCAGGTGCAACATCAAAGTGATCCTTCACAACGCAACTTACAACATATTTTGGCGGAAAATTTGGCTTGCTACAGTAGCCACGCAAGGAACAATTCCCAGTCAAATATTGCATCTAGACTATTTAATTTATTTCCAGTGAATGTTGTTGCCGCGTCGGACTCAATAGCTTACCGATGGTAGAATAAGAACGTGTCCATAAAAAATCTATACGCATGGATCTTATGGAGTGTCTTTTTTTGGGGCGATGATTGAGAAAATTTGGAAGGAGCGCAACAATGTGGTCTTCAATGGTACCACATTTCTGACAGCTAGAACGATGGGTAGTAAAGTTCAGCTTGTGGCGAATAATTATACTAGAGTGTGGAGTCAGGTCCCAGATAAACCAACGCTTAATCATCGATCTTTAAATCTGATTGGTTGGACTAACCATATCTGAGGGTTCAAGTTAAACAACGATAAGTGGCGACATATCGGTGGTGGATCAGGCGTAGTCCGCAACGAAGAAGGCAATTGGATTTTTGGTATTTCTATGAAAATTAATCACGATATTCAGGTTATTACTGAATTAATTGCTTTGAATTAATTGCTTTACGTGAGCGGCTAATTATAGTGGAGGGTTAAGGTATGAATGATGTGGAGACAAAAGTGGGTTCTTGGGAGACAATAGAAGTAATTCAAAAGGTTGATAAAGAAAGAGGCCTAGCGACATTTTGCGTTAATCGGATTCGGGAGAGCCTGTCAAGAAATGGATCTTTTAGTGTGCAAGAGATTTTCAAGGAAGGAAATTCTTACCCCGATTGGTTAGCGAAAGAAGACATAACACAGACTGAGCCTTTTTGTCGTCGTAAAGATCCACTTGATGGAATATGGAGTATCCTCACGAAAGCCTGAATGGGCTGGAAAACTCCAAGTTTGATTTATAGCCCGGGATTAATTAGTGATGTTTTAGCTTAATTTTTATAATTTTATGATCCATTGGATTTCTCTTGTAACAAAAAAACATTACTGTCATTAATAATGCTAGTTAAATATATTTTTTTTGTCAAAAATAAATAATGATAATTTACAATACAATTTACCATGATATTTGTTGCTTTCTTAATATGAATAACTCATATAATTTCAATAAGGATAACACATGAGTTATACACATATGTTTATAAGTTTGGTTGTTGATAGAGAAAAAAACATTATCCATATATTAGTCTTTAATCTGGATAGCTTTTTCAGATTTTTGAAAACCTACTTGAACTAGTACACTACTAGATCCCGTATCTTTAGAGACTATAAGTTTTCCGTCTCTAAAGATCACCATTGGCGACGCATCACGCGTCTCGTCGGCGCTAACATGTATTTTTTTCATAAAGATAGAGACCAACATTTCTAAAAACACATATCTATAGAGACTAAATTATTTCGTCGCAAAAGACATCTTTCAAGAAGGAGTATTGTATTGCTTTGGATTTTTAGAAAAAAACTTTGTTTCGTCTCTAATGCTATAATTTAGGACAAATTAAATTGTCATTATCAACAACAAATTTTATCTCTAAAGATACGTGAATATTTGAGACAATATGTGTTATCATTAGAGAAAAAAATATCATCTTTAATGGAAAATGCATTAGTTGAAAAAACTTTTAAATATATATATATTTTTTTTTAAAAAGTCATTTAAAACTATAGCAATTTTAACTATAAAATTGCATCTTGATCAGATCAACATCACAATCATTGTGAAGTTGCCTTCTTCTCCATCACCTTACCTCATCTCCACCACCTTCTAACTCATCTCCACAGCTTCCGCTACCGCTTCTGCTCCCCAATTTGAAGGCTTCGACGCCGAAGATGTCATCGAAGACCTCTCCCATCTCCCTCTCCACTCCCCTCCTCCGACCATCCTCTCCCCTTCTGACCCACCTCCATATCCACCTCAAGTGGAACATATATTAGAATACTGCGACGAAGATGAATTCGAAGGCGTTCCTTCTCCACATTCACCCATACCGAAGAAAGTAATTACACCCCTACTACTCCAGAACCCAATTTAAATCAAATCCAACTTGACACCCTCGTGATCAAAACCCCTCGGCGCACCTATGTGAAAATTGGGTGTGTTTCTTTTTTGATTAAGTTCGTGATCAATTACTTTTTAGGTAAGAGAAAGAATGGGAGTCTAGCATTGCCTTGGGCAATGAGGTTTACTGGGAATAACTCGATTTTTGATAAGAATTTTAGTCTTATGGGAAGTTTTGCTAAGGTTTGGGAGGTACAATAGAGTTAAAAAACAGGCACTGTTTAATTTTCCTAGTATATAGTTTTGTCGTTAGACACAAACATGAGGTCAAATTTGAGGTCTTTATGAACATGATGTTATGGATCATGTTGTTTTTGCTTTGACGAAGAATAAATAAGCGAAGGTGATGCATAAGGAGGATAGAGATCTAGTGAAGTTCACAAGGTTGTTGGGCCCGCCTAGTGGGTGGAAGTGGGTGGCTGATAGGTTAACCTTGGTGGCTGAGTCTAAGGAGGTGGCGGGTGATTTGATGACTGAGGCTTTGCTGAATCAGGTAACAATCTTGCTGTGATTTGAACATTTATGTGGATGCTTTTAAATTCTTATTCTTATGCTTGTGATGTCTCCCGATTTGTTCTAATTATTAGCCCCTTGGAGACATCCTTTTAGGTGAATAAATGACTTATTTGATAGACTTTTAGGCTTAATTGATCATATTGCACTTCCTCCCCTTGGAAATTAACTATTTGCAGAATCTAAGCTTTTGTGTGTAAATTTGACTATTTTTAATGCAAAGTTAATTGGTTCTTGAATCTCATGAAAGACCAATCCATGGAGAAGAAGTGAGAATAAAGTCTCAGTGTATTTTAGAGTGTTAGGAAATGATTTTTAGTCGAGTTTCTATTTTTAGAGTACACTTTCCTATTTCGATTTCTTGATTTCTTGATTTATTCTTTTTAAGCATATGCGGTTTAATTATTTATTTAATGTGAAGCTTTAAGAGATAAATGGTAATTACTTAGAGACCAAGTCAAGATAAAGATGAAAGGAAAGAAAATTTACATGGAAACAAGAAGATTTAGGAAAGATTTATTCAAAGAAGGAAAAGATAAAGCTGCCTTTTGAAATCTGAAATTCCAGCCACGTTTTAAAGATTAAATTATAATTAAAGATTGGCTAGTATTCTGGACGAGTGGTCTGCACCAATAGAAAGCTCTTTCCAAGGCAAGCAGTTTCATATATTGGAACTTCTAAAACGGATAAGTATTGAAAAAGATATGACCAAATCAAATCAGCAGCAAAATCTTATCTTTCCTAGAATTTAGACCTACGAATTTAAGAGTCCTTGACTTGTCTTCCACTCCAAGAAATTCGACCTAGGGTCCTCCAACACCTATAAATGCACCCCTTAACCTCCTACTTTCACACAGTTGAGAGAATTAAACAAGAGGCTTAAGGTTTTCAAGTCAGAGCATGAAGGAGAGAAGAAGCTAGAAGCTGGAGGAATCCTGTTCTTCCAACAATAGTCATTCAACCCTTTAGGTTATTTATTTATCTTTTGTATTTGAACATGAATTCCTTTTCTTTTATGTTAGTTTTTAATTTCATCATGAGCTAAATTTCTTTATACTTGAGAATCGCATAAAAGGGATAAACCTTAATTAGTGAATCTATGTTTTGAATTTGGGATTGTTAGATTTAAATAGGATGGAGTTTAATATATTGGATATTACTTTGTTTTCATTACTAATTCTTTTAGGAACAACTAGAATTAGCTTTTAGTATTTGGGCTATTCACTTTAGTGGCGAAGTGATCATCCGACAGGGGGGTTTGAATACAGATCTAGGTAATACCCGTGTAATGTCCATTATTGACCGAGAGGCTTAACTAGTTACATAGCCAAAGAGGTAAAATCATATCATCCGAAAAGATATATTCGACCATACAGGTGTTTATAATACTTTAGGATAGCTTCTAGGTCCACCCGACAGGGGGCTAGGAGATATTAGAGTCACGACTAATATTATAATTCCAATTCTACCCTTAAACATAGCATAGGTTATATTGATTAAGTAGATTCCTTTGCGAGACTCAAGTATCTCTCTTATCTGAAGTTAGTCTTTTATTTGTTTTATTTCCTTTCTGTTAATTTAATTTTAGTCTTTACTTTATTTGCAATTTTAATTTACAAAAAACCAAACAAAAATTATTATCTTGTATTTTCTGTTTAACAATTATTCCTACTACTTGATTAATATTTGAGTTGAACCTAATCCATCCCTGAGAACGAACTTGATTATCATATATTACTTGGGACAACCGTACACTTGCGGTTAAGTGGTTACTTTATTTTTGCACTTAATTTTATAATATCCTAGGACCCACCAAGTTTATGGCGCCGCTGCCGGGGACGGTAGCGTGTGACCCCGGTGTTAATCTTTTAGTAGTTTAATTGTTAGTTTAGTTTTGGTTAATGAACATATTATTGTTCCCTTTGATCTTCTCCAACAGACTATGCCTCTCTTCTGAAATCACTATATTCATTTGCTTCAACACCACAGTACAACGATGCATTAATAAAATTATTATTAATAATGTATAAGAGCTTACATAATTATAAAACAAACCATCGCAGAACCATTACAAAAATATAAATTAATATAATTAATTTCCTTTAATTAGAAGAGTTCGTTCCTGCACCAAGGACATGTCACACTTTGAAGTAGCCACTGAGTGATACATTTCTTGTGGAATTGGTGGCTGCTGCAACAGGTGATTTGTTTTCTTCGAACTCATATATGCATATTGCACACTCTTCGGTTAGAGAATATTCTATTGTTGGAATATTCTTCGACAACTGACTCAAAAATCTCTTCTGAGAATGCAACTTTAACAAATGATAATATATTATTAGCAAACTATGATAAAAGCAGTAGCTCCCCCTAGGAAGAGCATAATTTTAGCATCACCTTTGTGTTCCGAGTCTTCTTCGGTTGGTAGAAGAGTCGCTCTAAGATACCTCATCGTGTACAAAATCTGTTTACTCAAAGATTTGAGTAAACAAATTTTGTACACGACGAGGAATCTTAGAACGACTCTTTTACCAACCGAAAAAAATCAGAACACAAGGGTGACACCGAAATTATGCTCATATTAGGGGGAGCTGCTGTTTTTATTATAGTTTGCTTCGTAATGTACTATCATTTGTGAAAGCTAAATTGTCAGTTGTTGAATAATATTCCAACAATAGAATATTTATTAGCAAATATTCCAAGTGAAGAGTGTGCAATATGCCTATATGAGTTTGAAGATGAAAGAAATAAATAAAATAAATAAATATTATATTTATTTAATTTAATTTTCGTTGTCCGCCAGAATTCAGTTACTAATTATTTGTTTGAATTATAAAATTTAAAATACATTTAATAAGTTATATATATCTTACGTGGGTTATTTGGTTCTTATCTGATAAGAAAAACTAACCCACTAAATCCTCATATAGGAGTTTGAAGTCTGACAACTCCTATTCTAATATTCAACGCCATATTACTTCTCTCTTTTTCTCTGCTAAAAAGTTCTACACACAAAATCAAAAGAATCTGAGGCTTTTAGGTTGTGAACAAAAAGTTCTTCTTCGCTGTAAGAAGATCTGTGATCCAAGAATCTGTGTTTTATTTCCGCTGCTCTTCAAGAAGTAAACGCTTATAAATCCTCTTGCCTTTATATCTAATTAATTCCTTTCAATTGGTATCAGAGCATGAAAGTTTTAATTAGGTTTAACTCTTTTTTGAAAAAAAAAATTATAATTTTTGTCGACATTTTTTTTGGTTATATGAATTGGTCAAAACATGTTGTATTATGTGAATTACTTTTGACCCATTTCTTTGTTACTGGAATCGATGCTTCTGGGGTGGTTCAAACCTAGGCAGTTCATACCAGTGACATGTAGCATTACCAGTTTCACTGCCTTAACTTATTATAAATGAACATAGTTCCTGGAAACATGGTGTATTCTGTTTTTTTCTTGTTTCTAATCGAATTTGGTGTAATTTTTTTTTCCGTTCTTATTTTTTCTATATGTAGAAAATGATGGAAACACGATCCAGGGGATCACGGGAATCAAGGATCCGCATATTGAGAGATTACCGAATGCTTCATAGGAACGTAAGAAATCCAAATGGTCATAGCTATAAGAAAATTGATTTGAAAAGAAAAGAAAATATATATATATTCGGACCGACAAAGTGGATTTTTATGTGAACATCTAAAGCTTTAATTGGGTTAATTGGGGATGCTAAATTGTGCATCAAGGAATTTATTGGGTTGAGTGAGAAACGTTTTATGAGAGTAACTCAAGCTCTAGGGCGATTCGTTGATGGCTAGTGAGGAGAGAGCCAAAAGCTCACTCCAAATTATCCAAATATATGATCATACCCGTCCCTAAGCCTAAATTACAACCTTAAAGACCTTGTGATTCTTTGTTATGTAATTGAGAAGTGATTAAGCCATTAGAGATTAGTTAAGTGGATCCTTGGATACTAGTAAGGTTTGATGAACAATCTATAGCTCTCTTGGGGAACTGGGTAAAGTCCCAATCCTTCTTACATCTCGAAACTTATCTGATCTTGAATTCAAGCCGTGTTGACTGTGGATATGAGAAGTGTACAAGTATGTAGTTTATGAATATTATTGCATGAAATTTTCTGAGTCATGTGCTTTAGGTTTATTCTATATATTCTGCTATCCTTTTTCCCTTGTGTTGAGAATTTTATAAGTGTGTATTTCTAGACTTCCCAATGTTTTTATCTATATTGTATCGGGACGATACAACTTTGAGTTGGGGGTCTTGATGTCTCCTCATTTGTGATAGATTTATGTTAAGATGAGACATCATTTTTAGTGTTTTAGAAGTCAATAATGTCGATTTTCTTGAGTTTTAGTGCACTTTCCTATTTTGTGTCTTGATTGGTAGAAATAATATTTTTAGAGCATATTGGGTTTAATTGTTTATTTAGTGTGTAGTTTTAAAGATAATTATGGAGATTAATTAGATTCCAAGTCAAAGACAACAACTTATGGAAAGAGATTTACATGGTAATTGGAGAAAAGGAAATAAAAGCTAAAAAGATGGAAAAGGAAAAGCTGCCTAAATCTGGGATTCTGCACACTCGTCTAAAGATTGGTGTTTTTACCTAAGAAATAGGTCGAATTTGGAGATTTCCTTCTATAGGGCCTAGATAATTCTGTTGCGATTCTTTTGGTATCTTATGGAGCTCAAACGGACCAATAACGAAGAAGTTATGACCAAAACGGCGCAGCAGTATTTATCTTTATTTCCATACGAATTTGAGTTGGGCTAGAAGTCCATTACCTTAACTATTCCTCAAGAAAACGAATTAGGTCTTCTAAACACCTATAAATACACCCTTATATCACTTGTAAATCATCCTTGCCTCATAGTAATTAGTTCTTAAGGTTTTATTCTTCCAGTTTATTGTAGAGAGCAAGACGATGTCTTTTGTAATTTCTTTTAGTTTATTTCCTTCAGGTATGAACTAAACTACCATAGCTTGGGTTTTGCATATGTATAATCTATGAATTCTAATTCTTCTATCTAAGTTTCTTTGGGAATTATATGTTTTAATCTGATATTAGCTACTTACTTTATATTTGCTTATGTGTTTTGATTTAATGTCTTTCCTAGAACTGATCACTTTAGGATTGTTTTAATAGTAGTTGGATGGTCACCGTAACTGGGTGTTTAACTATTGAACCACCACATAATGTCTAGTGTCGATAGCAGTTCTGACAAAACATAATTCTAACTAGATAGTCATTAAGGTTTGTTTTAATCACCATATCACCAAGATTGCAGTATTTGCTTAGGGCCTTAGTGGCGTTTGATAACCCTATTTGAAATCACTTCTTGGTTGTGCCGTAGCCCCCTTAGTCGCTCTCAAGGTCTAAGGTAGTGGAATTTAGAATCCTGACTAAGTATACCAAGAGCTAATATTCTCCCTTATGAACTAGATTTATAAATAGAATTAGAAGGATTAGTGCATACTAGCAAAACCAAAGCTATACTTCTCATCTCATATTCTTAATCTTTTATTTTATTGTCTTTATTTTCCTAGTTTTAATTAGATAACTTCGAATTTCTATTTGCTTTATTTTCTGTCTTCTAGTTATTTACTTTTACTCGTTATCTGTTCCTACGCGATTAACACACTTAAGTCCCTGAGAATGAACTCTACCTATCATTAAAACTTGCATACGTCCTGTAATACTTGCAGTACTGTGCCTGTCTAGGGTGAGAGTGCATAGTTTTTCATACTTAATTTGATCTTATTTTTATCACACCCTAGGCGACACCAAGTTTTTGGCGCCGCTGCCGGGGACTTGTGTCTCGTTAGCGTGTGGGTTATCTATTTCGAGTTTTAGTTTTTAATTAGTTTTTACTTTTCAGTTTTGGTTTAGTTTTAGTCTTTATTTTTCCAGATTTACGCTTGGGTTTGCTTTAGTCTTTTTCAGGTTTCACAGTGTTTAATTCTTGGCCTCCTTTATCGGAGCCTGAGAGGAGCTTCAGACCTTACAACAAACGAGTTCGTGAGGAAAGAGCCTCGAGAAGAGTTATGGCATCCCAACGAGATCCACCAGTTGGAGGAGGACAACAATTACCAGGAGGAGGATTGCAACAAGATCCACCACTTGGACCACCACTCGGTGGAGTGCAGAATAACCAAGGTGGACAACAGCAAGAGCTACCACTTGGTGAACAAGAAGGAGTACAACTACCAGTAGGAGGAGGTAACGTGCAAAATAATCTCAATAATCAACAGAACCGAGTTGAACAAGATCTACCTGGCCTTAACATACCATTCCATGTTCAACCCATCGGTTACCGCCCTCCTGAGATTCCGAATATCAAATTTAGACCCGATCCGGGTATGCTTAGTCAATTTCAAAGTTTCGGACTCTATACTGGTATAGCTATTCAAGATCCGGTAAAAGCGATTCAGAAGTTTATGCAGATTTGTGATGCCTACATTACTCCGGGCATTACACGCGAGCAACTGTATTGTCATATGTTTTCGTTTTTCTTGACCAGAGAGCTAGCGATTGGCTAGAAAGACAACAACATGGAACCATTCACTCTTGGAGAGAACTTCAAGCCGCATTCTTTAACCGATTTTATCCGAAGAGCATGAGACTTAAAGATCAAGCCGAGCTTGCAAGATTTTGCCAAGAAGATGGAGAAACAGTGGGAGAAGCATGGACGAGGTTTCAACAAAAATTAATTAGATGTCCACTCCATGGGTATACACCTGCTCTACAACTTGCTATGTTCTATGAAGGTCTTAATGATAAAGGTAGAGAAAAGGTGGATAACATTGGAAAGGGTAATTTTGTGTCCATGAATCACAATGAAGCTTCCGAGGTGTTAGAAAACATTATGGAACAAGAAAGAAGTTGGCCGTCAACGCGAGCTTCAACAGCAAAAACCCGAGGAATGCTTCGTTTAGATGCAGAAACTGCGAATTCAGCTCAAATATCCTCTTTAGAAAATCAAATCAAGGAGCTGAGAATCGCAATGGAGAAGAATTTAGCCGCTACAAAGGTAGTACAAGAAGCACAAGGTTGTCAACAATGTGGAATTAACGATCATTCATGGGAAGAGTGCGAATCAAATCCGCAATCTGTTTACTTTATATCCAACCGATGGGGCAACCGCAACCATCCGGGTATGCAGTATTCAAATCCACAAGGGGACGCTAATCCTGGTCAATATCAATCGCGACCCCAGAACAACTCTTACCAACAGAGAGGTCAGTACCAAAACCAATATCAGAATCGACCTGCTCCTCCACAACAACCTGCTCAAGACGCCTATACCGATTCGTTAGAACAAAAAGCTTTACTGCAGTATCCGCAAGAAGGGTCTATGGACAATACAGAGATAGTACAAGCTCTAGACCGTTTGAACACGACTATAAACGCTCAAGAAGAAAGGTCAGAGGACATGATGCCATACTTCAGATGCTAACTACTCAAGTGACACAGTTAAACAAAGTGTTAACAAGTGTTGTAGAACAAAAGGAAGTAAAGGCAATCGAAGGAGGTGAAGATAAGGATGAGTTCGAAGCTTGCAAGGCTATATGTCTTGAGATTAAGGAAAAGAAAGAGGAAGTACCACATGCTGCCATTAGTGCCGTGGAAGTTCCCAGTATTGAAGAAGAACCAACTGAGTCTAACCTCGAGGAATCTGACTGTCTAGAAGTTTGTCTGGAGAACGATCAAGAGAAAGACGAGTTCATAGAATTACTGAGGAAGGTGCAAGAGGAGATTCGATCGGTAGTAGAATATGCAGCTGAGTTAGCTAAGGAGAAAGAGGAAGAAGCCTCAAAGGAGGAATCGAAAGATGAAGTGGCACCTGCTGTGCTAGAGGAAAGAGAAGAGGAGAAGGTGAAATCGCCACCTATTGTTCAACCAGTGTCATCAACTATTTCTGATACAAATCCTAAAGATGACACTGTTCTCAAGACATTTGCAGAGGCGTACCAACCTGAAAATATCAACGTCCAAATGCTTGAGATAGCGAAGAGAGGACTTACACCGCAACAAGTCTTTACGCAAGTTATTCCTGAGAAAGAAGCGAGTGTAGAGATCCCAAGAGAGAACCTGAGGGTTTCGAGAAGAAGTGAGAAGGAGCTGCCTACAAAGCTGAAAGATCCGGGAAGTTTTAACCTTCCTATTCAATTACATGGTAGGCTCAAGGTGAAAGCTATGTACGATGTGGGTTCTGGTGTGAATCTTATGCCTACGTCCGTGTTCGAGAGACTTAGACTTCAGAAATCAGAGAAAACTCCAGTGAAGTTGCAGTTTGCTGACAACTCAGTGAAGAGGACATGGGGAACAGTGGAGGAGGTCTTAGTCCGTGCAGGTAATATCGCCATCCCTACTGACTTTGTTATTCTTGAGTTTGATGCAGATAAGCAGGTTCCAATCATACTTGGACGGCCTTTCATGGCCACAAGTCAAAGTGTGATCAACTTCCAAGATGGGACCATCACCCTTCATGCTAAGAATGTATCAGAGACCTTCTATGTCTTGGGCAAGAAACCAAGGAAGTTGGATCCCACTGTACCTATCATCCACAGCCTTTCACATCACAAAATCCCTCCTGAGAAGATCCACTTAAAGCCTGTGGATACTGAGCCAGACATTGAGTTTGGGGTTGGCCATGAAGTCTTATGGAAAGCTCACAAACGCGAGAATAGGCCACGAAGTTTCAAAGATTCGTGGATGGGACCGTTCATTGTCACTAAGGTTGTTTCAGCCAAAGTGATAGAAATTCGCCCCAAAACTGGGGTCAAGCGCAGATTAGTTGACGTTCATAGCCTTACTCGTTGTTGGGGAGGCTATATTCGCAAATCTTGACAGAGGTAACACGTCTAACTTTGAAAGACGTTAAACAAAAGTGCTATTCGGGAGACAACCCGAAGTTTTTTATGTTTTCATGTCTTTTACTTTTTTAGTTTAAGTTTATTTTAGTTGTTTTTAGTTGATAATGCATATTTGAGAAAGGTATTAGTGTTTTTGGTGTGTAGGAATCGGAGAAATCGAGTTAGGGAATGCTAGGAAAAATTTTGGAGCGAAGGAATGCACCCCGCGGACTACCCCACGGACTAGCCCATGGTCCGCAGGGATGGACCGCGAGGTCAAAAAACCCGTACCACGTGTTGCTACCGCGGGTTTGCTCCAGAAACCAGAAAAATTGCCGCGGACTACCCTCCGGTACACCGCACCATTGTCCGCGCCTCAAAAACGCGTGCCACGGGGTTAGTACCACGGGTATTTTGACGGAGTTAGCTACAGATGCCGCGGGGTACCCTCCGGTACACCGGACCCTAGTCCGCAGGCCAAAAACCCGTGCCACGGGGTCCTACCACGGGTCTAGACCAGAGAGCAAAAATTTTCGAGCATCAGATGTCGCGGACTACCCTGCGGTGCACCCCATGGTCCGCAGGGGTAGTCCGCAGTGCCGCCAGAGGAGAGAGAAAGTTACGGGATTGAGTTATAAAGGAGGTATTTAGCTTATTATTCCGAATTTAATAAACCCAAACCCTCTTTTTCTTCTCCACAACTCTCCTAACTCCATTGAAGCTCATCAAAACCTTCACCAATCACCAAAACACATCAAATCTTCTCTCCACATCATTACAAGAGAGAATCAAGCTACCAATCATCACCAAATTCATTCAAATTGAAGAATCAAAGAGCCAAATTTCACAAATTCATCATACAATTTCTAAAATCCAAGCCTACCCATTACAAATCATCCTCACCCACATAGAGATTCATCACCAATTCACCCATCCTAGGCCAAATCAAGCTTGTTCATCCATTAATTCAAGAGTTTAATTTTCAAGGGTTGCTAAAGCTTTGAGTTGGGGGTTAATTGAAGATGACTAATAGAACAAAAATCTTATCTAACAAGAGGGAGGTGAAGAGTAACAAGGGATTGGATTTAAACAAGAAGAAATCAATTGACAAAGGTGCTAGTTCTAAATCAAAGGGTAAAGAGAAAGTGGAGAAGAGTGGGAAACCTTCGTATGATCGTAATGGTAAAAAGCTTTATTATTATGCAAAGGAGAAAACTCAACCTCATCAAGATCTTATACCTATAGAGAAAGTGGATACTTCAAGAGCTCTGAAGACTTCTGCAGAAAAACAATTAAAAGAACTACCTTTTGCTTATGAGAAAGTATTCAAGGAAGAAATTAAAGATGGAGAATACAAGAGATTCTTTGAGCTTGGTGAGAAATTGGGTTGGTCTACGTTCATGGTAAGCCGTTCTGAATTATGTCATGAATTAGTTTTGGAGTTCTATCTAGGCCTCTTTAGCCAAGATAGTAACTGTGTTCCGATTAGAGGAGAGTTAGTTCCTTTCACAGTTGAGGAGATTAGGAACCACTTCAAGTTTAAGAAATTGAAAGGTTTTTGCAAATTTGAAGAAGCAGTTGCTAAACGAAAAATCTTTGATGAGGAATTAATTTTTGAGCATGTTTTAGACAAGGAGAAAGTGCAATCACATAAGGGAGAATTGAAGACACCTTGGCCTTACAAATATCTTCAAGCAGATGCTAGAATTTGGCACAATTTCCTTATTCCTAATGTCTTTGGAAACACACGAACTTTGGATGTGACTATGAAGAACGCGCTACTATTGGACTGTATTTTGAGAGGAGAAGAAGTTGATGTGGCACAGTTGATCTATGAGGAGGTGATACGATTCTCGGTCTCTCCTAAATCAGTTTATAATGTTAAATTTCCAACTATGATCACGTGTCTTGCACGAAAAGCGAATGTAGTATTGGGTGAAGAAGAGAAACTAGAATTTAAAGCAAGTTATATTGATAATGCTTGGATCAAATAAAGTCTTCGAAGAGCGGGTTCTACTCAAACCTCGAAGGAAGAAAAGGAGCAAAATTGGCAAGAGAAGATGGAGGAGCGTTTAATGAAATTTGAAGCAGCTCAAACTTCTTTAGTTAATGATGTGGCACAAATAAACGCTAATCAAGTGCACATCATGAAACTCCTTGAGCAATTAACGAAAGGTCCAGCAATTCCAACCTTGGATATCAATGATGCGAGGCAATAGCCTCGAGAGTATGTTCTCTTTCTTCCTTACCATTTCTGTAAATATGTATATCTGCTAATTTTAATTTATGTTTTTTTCGAGTCTTTTTCGAGTCGTGGGGACACGGCTCATTTTTGAGTTGGGGGTGTGGGGATTCGTTATCTCTCATCTCTATTTTTCTGTTTTTAGGTAGAAATTAAAATTTTTGATACATGGGAATTAGATGTAGAGTGTGTTTAATAGCTTGAAAGCATAAGCTCAGTAGATTAATGATAGTAAGTGATATGTTTATGAGCTATGTATTTGTATGCTTTGAGTATTTGCAGGAAAACACACGTTGATAGTAAAGAAAAGATTAGTGAGCAATGCGATAGAAAGTATGTTCAATCTCAGGGAACCTTGAGAAGTGTGTAGGCCGTGAGATCCAAGCTAGTTGAAAAACCATTTGATGAATGTGCTAAAGGTAAGAAATTTTTGAAATTACATAGTGTAGAAAGTGATCAAGGCAGTTCTTTCATATTTTAAGCCTTTGAAGTCTTTTTATGCCTTCTCACCTTGTGATTTTTTGTTATATCCTTCTCAGCCCCTTCTAGCCTTTCTAAAGCCTTTTATTAAAACACATTATAAGCCATATCCTTTAGATTTTAGGACTTTTCCATGTGACCCGCACTCGAATCGCGATGCTTAGACAGTTGTTTTAGAGCTTGAGTTTAAGGTGGTGGGTCCACCATTATGGGAATTTTTATTTTTGTTGGGATTTTTGAGCTTGTAAATTGTGCTTTGTGCTTTATATTGATGATGATTAACAGATTTTTATTGTAACCCTTTGCCGGGGTAATAGTGAATGAAAAAGAAGCTTCGAGCTAATATTGCCAACAAGGGCATTAAAAGAAAATTATATATATGAGAAAATAGCGTGATATCTCAACATTCAAAGAGAGTCATAGCTATAAGAAAATTGATTTGAAAAGAAAAGAAAATATATATATTCGGACCGGCAAAGTGGATTTTTATGTGAACATCTAAAGCTTTAATTGGGTTAATTGGGGATGCTAAATTGTGCATCAAGGAATTTATTGGGTTGAGTGAGAAACGTTTTATGAGAGTAACTCAAGCTCTAGGGCGATTCGTTGATGGCTAGTGAGGAGAGAGCCAAAAGCTCACTCCAAATTATCCAAATATATGATCATACCCGTCCCTAAGCCTAAATTACAACCTTAAAGACCTTGTGATTCTTTGTTATGTAATTGAGAAGTGATTGAGCCATTAGAGATTAGTTAAGTGGATCCTTGGATACTAGTAAGGTTTGATGAACAATCTATAGCTCTCTTGGGGAACTGAGTAAAGTCCCAATCCTTCTTACATTGCGAAACTAATCTGATCTTGAATTCAAGCCGTGTTGACTGTGGATATGAGAAGTGTACAGGTATGTAGTTTATGAATATTATTGCATGAAATTTTCTGAGTCATGTGCTTTAGGTTTATTCTATATATTCTGCTATCCTTTTTCCCTTGTGTTGAGAATTTTATAAGTGTGTATTTCTAGACTTCCCTATGTTTTTATCTTTATTGTATCGGGACGATACAACTTTGAGTTGGGGGCCTTGATGTCTCCTCATTTGTGATAGATATATGTTAAGATGAGACATCATTTTTAGTGTTTTAGAAGTCAATAATGTTGATTTTCTTGAGTTTTAGTGCACTTTCCTATTTTGTGTCTTGATTGGTAGAAATAATATTTTTAGAGCATATTGGGTTTAATTGTTTATTTAGTGTGTAGCTTTAAAGATAATTATGGAGATTAATTAGAGTCCAAGTCAAAGACAACAACTTATGGAAAGAGATTTACATGGTAATTGGAAAAGGAAATAAAAGCTAAAAAGATAGAAAATGAAAAGTTGCCTAAATCTGGGATTCTGCACACTCGTCTAAAGATTGGTGTTTTTACCTAAGAAATAGGTCGAATTTGGAGATTTCCTTCAGAAGGGCCTAGATAATTCTGTTGCGATTCTTTTGGTATCTTATGGAGCTCAAACGGACCAATAACGAAGAAGTTATGACGAAAACGGCGCAGCAGTGTTTATCTTTATTTCCATACGAATTTGAGTTGGGCTAGAAGTCCATTACCTTAACTATTCCTCAAGAAAACGAATTAGGTCTTCTAAATACCTATAAATACACCCTTATATTACTTGTAAATCATCCTTGCCTCATAGTAATTAGTTCTTAAGGTTTTATTCTTCCAGTTTATTGTAGAGAGCAAGATGATGTCTTTTGTAATTTCTTTTAGTTTATTTCCTTCAGGTATGAACTAAACTTCCCATAGCTTGGGTTTTGCATATGTATAATCTATGAATTCTAATTCTTCTATCTAAGTTTCTTTGGGAATTATATGTTTTAATCTGATATTAGCTACTTACTTTATATTTGCTTATGTGTTTTGATTTAATGTCTTTCCTAGAACTGATCACTTTAGGATTGTTTTAATAGTAGTTAGATGGTCACCGTAACTGGGTGTTTAACTATTGAACCACCACATAATGTCTAGTGTCGATAGCAGTTCTGACAAAACATACTTCTAACTAGATAGTCATTAAGGTTTGTTTTAATCACCATATCACCAAGATTGCAGTATTTGCTTAGGGCCTTAGTGGCGTTTAATAACCCTATTTGAAATCACTTCTTGGTTGTGCGGTAGCCCTCTTAGTCGCTCTCAAGGTCTAAGGTAGTGGAATTTAGAATCCTGACTAAGTATACCAAGAGCTAATATTCTCCCTTATGAACTAGATTTATAGATAGAATTAGAAGGATTAGTGCATACTAGCAAAACCAAAGCTATACTTCTCATCTCATATTCTTAATCTTTTATTTTATTTTCTTTATTTTCCTAGTTTTAATTAGATAACTTCGAATTTCTATTTGCTTTATTTTCTGTCTTCTAGTTATTTACTTTTACTCGTTATCTGTTCCTACGCGATTAACACACTTAAGTCCCTGAGAACGAACTCTACTTATCATTAAAACTTGCATACGTCATATAATACTTGCAGTACTGTGCTTGTCTAGGGTGAGAGTGCATAGTTTTCCATACTTAATTTGATCTTATTTTTATCACACCCTAGGCGACACCAAGAAGTCATACATATGAGTGGCTTGTGTATGCTTTGACTGAATCTCACTTGTGGAGACACTTCAATAGTTCCATAAGGTCGGAACAATGCAATTGTGGTATGCATTATCCAACCACTAATCTTGATAGATATTTTCCGATTGGAAAATATGAGGAAGTGAGATTTGAGGAGTCGATCCCTAAGTTAAGATATTGGATATGAAAGGTGTTTGCTAGTTGAACTTGTAGTAGGTAGTTTGCTTATGTAGGTTGATTTCTTCGATGTTTTTCATTCCATGTTTGTTAGAAATTACATTAGTTGCTTTTATCCCTTTGATTAAGTATTTTCTTTATTGAACATTTTTTTTCTAGTTATGTATGAATTCAACTATTTTTCTTTGCTTTTATGCTTTAGTTGTTTATTTTCATACAATATTACTCTATTTATGTTAGAGTAAGTGGTAGTTCTTGAAGAACTTATTTTGCGGTTAATGAAATTGATTGAATGATTAAGACAAACAAAATATAGTGATTCATGATTGGGAACATAGTGAACTTTCTTTATTACTTATTTTGTTATCTTTGTTATTCATTCCATTTGCATTAATAGCTTAGAGTTGTTAAATAAATGTATGTTATTAATGGAAATCTCTTACTTTATAGAGAAAATGGCATAAAAAACCATCATTGATGATCTCAACAAAGGAGAAAAGATGAATGGTGAGAACTATAACCTTTGGAAGCTCAAGATACATTATGTTCTTGAAGAGCAAGATGTTCTTGAGGCTGTTAACAACATCATGGCTCAGCCTGAGGGAGGCAACACAGCTCAAAACAGAAGGGACGTGGAGGCTTATGAGAAGTGGAAAAAGAAAGATTCCACTGCAAGAGGAATCTTGATAGACTCCATGAATGACGATCTTGTCTATGAATGTCAACGATACCGCACTGCTCACGAGATATGGAATGCTCTTAATGAGAAGTATGGGGGTACGACTGTGACAAAGTTGCGTCAATTGACCATTAAGTTTGACACTTGCAAGAAGAAGCCTAATCAAACCATGCAACAACATCTCCGAGAGATGTCTAACATGATTAGTGAACTTAAGAATGCAGGTCATAACCTTACTGATGAACAACAAGTTCAAGCTGTGATCCGATCTCTTCCAAATAACTGGGAGCATTTGAAGATAAACTTGACTCACAATGACAACATCAAAACCTTTGATGATGCTGCTCATCATGTGACATTGGAAGATGAACGTCTAGATGCAATTAAGCCTCAAGGTCAGCCTTATGTTGCTGAGTCAAGTTCCCACAAAGTTTCTGGCAATAAGCGCAAGAACAATGGGAAGAAGAACGGAAATGAGCATGTTTCCAAGAAGAACAAGAAAGGTGGTAACAATAAGGGAAAACGTTTCCGTAAGAAGAAAGACAAGAGTAAGATGAAATGCTTTAACTGTGACAAAATGGGTCACTTCGCTCGCGAGTGCAGCGAGCCCAGAAAGGTAGCAATGTCATTTACTTCTTGTAATTTTACTTATGTTACCAGTACTGTATTGCTTGCTGATTCTAATCCTTTGTGGACTGTGGATTCAGGAGCGACAGACCATGTAGCCAAAGACCGAGAGGCATATGTAGAGTACCGTCGGATTCCAGAGGGATCAAGGTGGATATATGTAGGAGACAACAATAAGGTTGAAGTCAAAGGAGTTGGCACTTGCAAGTTGAACTTGCGAGGTGGTCAAACCTTGTACCTGCATGATGTACTTTACGCACCTGACATTCGACGGAACTTAGTCTCGGTCACTGTTCTTCTAGGATTAGGTTTTCATTTGCATTTTCATAACAAACAAGTAGATATCTATTATGACGCTAAGTATTATGGTTCTGGTTTTATTTCGCATGGTTTAATTGTACTAGATGATGATAACTCGTTTAATAGTTATTATGTAAGTAGTTGCTTTTCTACTAATACTTCTTCTTCTAGTAATTCTAATGTAGAAGAAAATGTATGGCATGCTAGATTAGGTCATATTGGACAAGACCGTATGAATTTGTTGGCTAAGGCGAACCTTTTGGGTTCGTTGACTAAAGTCAACTTGCCAACTTGTGAAAATTGTCTAGCAGGTAAAGCAAAACGAAAACCATATGGAAAGGCTAAACGAGTCGAGTACCCATTACAAGTAATTCATTCAGACATCTGTGGCCCAATGAATGTTAAAACTAGACGTGGGGAACGTTATTTCATCACTTTCATAGATGATTTCACTAGGTTTGGTTATGTCTACCTGATTTCTCACAAATCTGAAGCATTGAAATGTTTTTTGACATTTATCAATGAAGTGGAAAATCAGTTACAGAGGAAGGTGAAAACCCTAAGAACCGATCGAGGACGTGAATATCTATCTGATCAGTTTAAAGAACTGTGTGATGAAAAAGGAATAGTAAGGCAACTTACAATTCCTAGAACTCCACAACAGAATGGTGTGGCTGAAAGGAGGAATAGAACACTCCTAGAAATGGTTAGGTCTATGATGGCACAAGCAAATCTTCCAATATCTTATTGGGGAGATGCCTTGCTTACCGCCTGTTATATACTTAATCGAGTACCCACAAAGACTATTCCATCAACTCCTTATGAAATATGGACAGGTAGGAAACCTAATCTGTCATACTTGCGACCTTGGGGGTCGGCAGGCTATGTTCATGATCTATCTCATAAGTATGGGAAGTTAGGTCCAAGAGGTAAGAAGTGTATCTTCATTAGATACCCAGATCACTCTAAAGGATATGTGTTTGTTGGTGAACATAATGATGGGGGTCTTACAGAAATTGAGTCACGAGATGTTACATTCTTATAGAATGATTTTCCTAGCAGAGGTGAGGTTGACATAAATTCCATTTTATGTGAATTAAATGAGATTCAGAAAGATGATATGCAAACAAATGTTACACCTGATGAGGTAACACATACTCAAGAAATAGAGACAGACACTCCTCTAAATCTTGAGATGGAAGAAACCATTGCATCATCTAGTAATCCTATTTCTCAAGATTCTCAACTTAAGAGAAGTGCTAGAGGTTTAATTCCTCGTCGCCGATTTGAAATCGAAGGAGAAATCTTTATGATAACTCCACAAGACGAAGAAGAACCTCGAACAGTTAATGAAGCACTCTCATGTCCCGCTAAGAATGAATGGAGGAGAGCAATGGAAGAAGAAATGGAGTCGATGAAGAAAAACCAGGTATGGGAACTAGTTGATCTCCCAAAAGGACGTAAAGCGATTGGGAACAAATGGGTTCTCAAAATAAAGAGGAAACCTGACAATTCCATTGACAGGTATAAAGCTCGCTTGGTAGCGAAAGGCTATACTCAACGGGAAGGAATAGATTTTGAGAAAACTTTCTCTCCTGTTGTTAGATTTACCTCAATACGTCTTATTTTAGCTATTGTGGCGCATCTCGGTCTGGAGTTGCACCAAATGGATGATAAAACTGCATTTCTAAATGGAGATTTAGAAGAGGTAATTTTCATGGAACAACCCTCGGGTTTCGTTGCAAAAGATCAAGAGAATAAAGTATGTAGATTGTTGAAATCAATCTATGGTCTTAAGCAAGCCTCGAGACAGTGGAATTTGAGATTTCATGAAGTTATCTCGTCAAATGGATTTGAGATGATAAGTGAAGACCACTGTGTTTATATTAAACGTTCCAAGAAAAATTTCGTAATTTTATCTCTATATGTGGATGACATCCTATTAGCTGGGAATGATAAAGAGTTTATTCAAGCTAACAAGGAGTGGCTAGCTTCTCAATTCGATATGAAAGATATGGGAGAAGCAAATTATATTCTTGGTGTTAAGATTCATAGAGATAGGTCTAGAAGACTATTATCTCTATCTCAAGAACCTTACATCATGAATGTACTTGAGCGCTTTGGTATGACTACGTGCAATGCCATTGACACTCCTGTAGCAAAGGGAATAAACTTAACTCTCGACATGTGTCCTAGTACTACAGAAGGAAAATAGAAAATGTCAACAGTACCATATTCTAGTGCCATTGGTAGTTTTATGTATGTTATGATGTGTACGAGACCAGATATGTGTTATGCAGTAGGTTTAGTTAGTCGTTTTCAATCGAACCCTGGACAAGAGCATTGGAAAGCTGTGAAAAGGATATTGAGATATCTAAAAGGCACTAAAGATCATGCCTTATGCTTTCGAGGAGATAAATTACGCCTAGAAGGATATATAGATACCGATTGGGCTGGTGATATAGATGGGCGTAAATCCACTTCAGGTTATGTTTTCTTGCTAAATAATTGCGCAATCTCGTGGAGTAGCAAGGGACAAACCTGTGTAGCTTTGTCAACGATGGAAGCTGAATTTGTAGCATGCTCAGCTGCGGTTCAGGAGGCTGTTTGGTTAAAAAGGTTCTTTGAACATTTAGGATTCTCTGTTGATAGTGGGAGTCCAATAACAATATTCCGTGATAGTCAAGCTGCAATGGCTTATTTGAAAGATCCAAAATATCACAGCAAGACCAAACACATTGATATAAAGTATAACTTCGTTAGAGATATAATTGCACAAAAGGATGTTACTTTGCAATATATACCCATACTCAATATGCTTGCCGATCCATTCACAAAAGCTATCCCAAGAGATGTATTCATGGATCATGTTAGATCTATAGGATTAAGCAAGATATAATGTATGAATTATTGCTAGTTTATGTACATTCATGTATATATTTCCATTAGTATGTTTATTTAACTGTTTATTTTAATAATATCATGTTTGATATGTATTATATATATTGCGTGTGATTTTGTAAGTGTATATGTCCTATAGACTGAGATTGGCCCTGTCACACGGGCAATCGCCTTTGGCATAAGAAGTGCGCAAAGATGAGACTAACTCATAGTAGTGAAGAACCCTTAAGGTAAATTGAGTTAAGATAGTCGCCTTAACTAAGTGTTAAGATGAGATCATAAACATGGATAAACCATGTTAAGCTTATATTATGATCGAAGTAGAATCCCACTATCTACTTAGTCTATAATAGCCAGATATGAATTGCTTGATTGATTTCATAGAAGGGTTGATCGATCGAAGAATTCATCTTAGGCAACGAGGCTTGTCTAATTTTAAAGCTGTATGGTATTTGTAAAATTGTGACATACAATTTGAGATATATGAATAATACCATAACATGTGTGTCATACCACATGTGCTTTCGACCAAAAGGAAGTGAAGAATTGATCCCTGTTTCTTCACTGTGTGATACCTTTGATTTGTGCCCTTATTACTTTTGACTATATCTTGATATTTTGATTAGGTGTATGCTACTTTGAACACATTACCAATGATCATGAGTGATTTGGTCTAATGGGGTATGTTTGGGAAAGCAACCTAATCAATATAAAAGGATATAAGTATAAAGGGAAGACTAGAATTGTGTATCAAATGTATGCTTGCAGGTTAACCGATCATGTAAGTCAATACGGACTATAACATGATAGTGAGACACATAAACGAAATGACAATGAGCTCTTTTTCACATAGAAGTTGTGATATAAAAGGGGTCAGAGTTACTGTAATATGATACAACATATTGTTAATCTGGGGTACTGCAGGATACGTAACGGATGAAACTATTTTGAGCAACTATGTACCCTAACAGGTTATTAGTAACGTATGCTCGTATGCTTGCTGGTCGCACGACCTATTTGCCAAGTATGATGATATTTTGATTCAGGTGTGTATATGGGAAGATATGATGAAATGAGATGTAGATTATATGAATAAGATATAACTTCATTTTGGCGAGTGGGAGAATGAAAGAAATAAATAAAATAAATATATATTATATTTATTTTATTTAATTTTCTTTGTCCACCAGAATTCAGTTACTAATTATTTGTTTGAATTTTAAAATTCAAAATACATTTAATAAGTTATATATATCTTACGTGGGTTATTTGGTTCTTATCTGATAAGAAAAACTAACCCACTAAATCCTCATATAGGAGTTTGAAGTCTGACAACTCCTATTCTAATATTCAACGCCATATTACTTCTCTCTTTTTCTCTGCTAAAAAGTTCTACACACAAAATCAAAAGAATCTGAGGCTTTTAGGTTGTGAACAAAAAGTTCTTCTTCGCTGTAAGAAGATTTGTGATCCAAGCTATTGAATCTGTGTTTTATTTCCGCTGCTCTTTAAGAGGTAAACGCTTATAAATCCACTTGCCTTTATATCTAATTAATTCCTTTCAGAAGAAAACAAATTCCCTTTTACAGCAGCCACCACTTCACAAGAAATGTATCACTCACTGGCTACTTCAAAGTGTGACCTGTCCTTGGTGGAGGAACGAACTCGTCTAATTAAAGGAAATTAATTATATTAACATTTTGAGATGATTTCTTTTATAATGATGTAAGCTGTATTGTGGATATTGACTTGAATCAACATTATTTACCTCTCGCATCATTGATCACAGTATTTTCTAAACAAATCATCAAATTAAATTTTTTATAACCTTAAATACCATTTAAACCCTCACTTAAATAATGTCTAGATACTTTAGTTTTATTTTTCCTCAATCCCTCTACCCTCACTGGTCAAAAATAAGACACGCCACCATTTCTCCTTCTCCACCACTAGCCGCTCCAAAGTGAAGCTCATAACCACCGCGTGATGTCTCCCTAAATGTTCTAATTTTATGCCCTTGGGAGACATCATTTTTTGTGTTTATTTACTTAATTCGATAGACTTTTGGACTAAATATTCAATAATTCGGAATTTCCTTTTTATTTCTAGCATTTTTAATTTATTAAACTTTTGCGCGTAATATTGGTATTTTTAGTGTAAAGTTTACAGGTTTTAGATGTTAGCTAGGAGAGGAATCCGAGGAGAAAGTCAAAGATCGTGAATTAGAGTCAAGACTTGAAGATAAATCCCGAAGATATTATTTTTAGAGCTGAAAATCCATTCTCCAGGCCATAGATTTCTGATTTCGAGATGCTTAAGCGATGATTCAGCTGTTGACCTTTGAAGATAAATCATTCCTTATCAAGTTACGGAACTTTAGCAACTGGAATGAGGTCAATCGTAGTTGTAACGCATCCGGAAAAGCCGTTTTAGTGAAGGTGTATCAGCAGTTACGGGAATTTGGGCTTAGAAAGTGGGCTTGGACATTTAATTAATATTCTATTTTCTGGTCCAAGCCCTAAAACGAATTTATGCTTATAAAAGGAGGTCTGGACTTCTATTTTTCACACAATTCACATTCTACAAGATTAAACACCAGAGAGAAGCAACAGAAGGAAGAAAGAAGAAGCTACAAGAGCTGGAGTGGGTCTATAGCTCCGTTCGTAGTCATTCCAATTCCGGAAATTAGGTTCTTTTTATATTTTAATTTTGTAAACAATATGAATTCCTTTTCTTTTAATTTAGTTTTTAATTTTAATATGAGCTAAGCTTTTCATAGTGCTTGAGAACAAACAATGGGTGAATCTTAATTTTATGAAATAACGAATGTTGAATTTGGGTTTATATTAAATTAAATTAGATTGGGTTCATTACTCTTTTCGATAATTTGTGATTATTTACTGATTTTAGAGTCGCGAACTAAGATTAGGTATTAGTATCTAAGCTATTCCACATATGTGGCGTGTGGATCATCCTGACGGAGGGTTTAGGTATAGAATTAATTATTCAATCTAGGATAAAAGCTATCGATTCTGACGAACTTAGCTAATTCTAGGGCCAATGAGGTAAAACACTTAAACATCCAACGGTGGATCATATTTACCCTGACGGGACTAGTGACACTTTAGGATTGCCTTATAGTCCACCCTGACGGGGGTATAAGGATTTTAGAATCCCGACCATTGTAATTGACCAATCTAGCCCTTAAACAACGTAAGTTAGGAAGTAAGATTAGGAGGATCCTTGCGTTCTCAAGTACTACATCTTATATTGCGTTTCCACTCATTTTACTTGCGTCTTAGCTTTTACTTGCATTTATAATTTGTCTTTCATTCATTAGTCTTAATCAACAAAACCAAACAAACATTTTATTATCTTTTATCTTTTATAAGTGCATCAATCACTACTTGCTAAACATTGTGATCAACCATCCGTCCTTGGAACGAATCTGTATTATCATACATACTACTTGGGACAACCGTACACTTGCGGTTGTGGTTCGATTTACATTTGCATTTATTTTTAGAACACACAAAGGACCACCAAGTTTTTGGCGCCGCTGCCGGGGACGGTAGCGTGTGACCACGGTGTTTATCCTTTAGTGATAAGTGCATTTATTTTTATTTTTGTTTTTATCAGTTTTACGCTTTTTGTTTGTTAGCTTTTTCAGGTTTTTAGGTTTGGTGTATGCGAAGAAGGCTATTTAAGGATCTAGAGCCAACACCTCCGATCCTTAATAACCCAGAATCGTTGATCAGACTTGCAAACAGATGAAGAAGAGAACGAGAAGCTTTAGAAGTAGAAGAATTAAGTAACAGAATGGAGAATATCAACCTTCAAGGTCAACAGAATGGACAAGGCCAGCTAGATGCAAATGGCCAACCTTTAGCTCCAGGCGTTATTCCTCCAGCTCCACCAGTAGTTCCTAATCCTCAAGTTCTGATAGTGATGAATCATGATCCGTGGTTTACTAATGGTCCTCCAGAAGTTCCATTCCGTGCTCCAGCTATAGGAGTAGGTGCTCCAGATATTAATGTTCCGCGTTTCCGTCCAGATTCGGGTATGTTAGCTCAGTTCCAGAATTTTGGTAATTTTCGTGGTAGACCATCAGAAGATCCTCTTAGGGCGGTACAGAAATTCAAACAGATATGTGATTCTTATATCACACAAGGGGTTTCAAGAGAACAGATGTATTTTGCTGCTTTTAAGTTCTTTGTTACTGAGGGAGCAAGTGAATGGCACGATACGCAAGATCCCACGAAGATCACTAATTGGGACCAATTAGAAATTGCTTTCTTTGACAGGTATTACCCAAGTAATATGCGATTAGATGCTGAATTAGAGTTGACGCATTTCCGTCAAGAATATGATGAAACTTTGGGTAAGAGTTGGACAAGATTTCAGATGTGTTTGCGTAAGGTTCCCAATCATGGCTTTTCAGAACAACAACAGTTAAAGATCTTTTATAGAGGCCTTGATGGAACTTCGAGAGAGAAATTGGATACGCTATGTGGTGCAGGTTTTCTTCAAGTTCAACCCGCTCATGCTAAGATCATTTTAGAGAGAACAGTTAAGAACGAAGTGGGGTGGAACTCAATAAGAACACCAGTTAAAGGAGTGAATAATGTTGATATGGAAGAGAAATTTGCTACGCTTGAGAATAAGATTCAGAATACCATAGAGCAACAATTAAGGCAGCTTACTTTAGCTGTAAAAGAAGGATTTTCGGGTAAGAAGGTAGCTGTGCATGCTGCACAAGAGGTTTATATGTGTTCGATTTGTAAGGTAGATGATCATGATGAAGAAAATTTTCCAAATAACCCAGAATCAGTAATGTTTATGTCCAATAGAGGTAATTTAAATTCAAGTGGTAATGGATATCAGCCTAACAGAAACCACCCTGGGTTTCAATATTCTAATCCGAATGGGGCAGCCAATCCTACCTATGCGTATCAGCCGCGTCCCCAAGGCAACACTTATAATTCAAGACCACACAACAATTATCAAGGTGGACAAAATCAAGGAAATTACGTACAAAGACAAGCTCCTCAGAATACCTATGACGAAACATTAAACCAGAAAGCTTTACCTGCTCATCCACAAGAAGGAGTTATTACCCTTCAGAAAACCGTTGAAAATTTTATTGCTCTTCAAACACAAGCTTTGGAACGTCAGAACGCAGCCGAAGCGAATATGAAGATTTTCCAGAATCAGCTAAGCCAAATTAATAAACAGCTGAATCAGCGTCCACAAGGACAACTTCCTAGCGATACGGAAAATCCAACACAACGTGAAGATTGCAAGGCTGTTACATTAAGAAGTGGTAAGAACCTCCCTCCACCTCCTTTTCCCGTTATGAAAGAGAAAGAAGTTCCAAGAAAAGAAAAGGAAGTGGGTGAGAAAGAAAAAGAGAATGAGAAAGATAGTGAGGTTGAAGAAATAGAAAGACCAAGAGATATTCCGAAAAAGAAAGATGATATGGTGATTAATCGTCCTCCACCACCGTTTCCATCTCGAGTTCAGAAAAAGGGTGATTTGGGTGATTTTCAGAAATTCTTTAATAGGGTGAGGGGTCTAAGTATTAATATTTCCGTTACTTGAGGCGATTCGAGATATTCCTAAGTATACGAAATTTTTGAAGAGGGCCCTCACTAATAAAAGGCCTTATTGTGATAATGAGATGATTGGCCTTCCTGAAGAGTGTAGTGCGATTTGCCAGAGTAAATTACCTCCAAAGTTAGTTGATCCGGGGAGTTTCACGATTCCCATATCTATTGGAGAAGAATTGAAAGGAAAGGCGTTATGTGATTTGGGGGCAAGTATCAACTTGATGCCCAAGTCAGTCTTTGATAAGCTTAAAATTGGAAACGCAAGACCTACCTCTATGGTCTTGCAAATGGCGGACAGGTCTCTTGCTCATCCCGAAGGCCGTATTGAGGATGTCCTTGTTAAGGCAGGTACACTTATATTTCCTGTTGATTTCGTAATTCTTGAATACAATGCAGATAGAAATGTCCCCATTATTTTGGGTAGACCCTTCCTAGCTACAGGGAGGACATTGATCGATGTAGAGAATGGCAAATAAACGATGAGGATACAAGATGAGGAAGTGAAATTCAATGTATTTCGAGCTATGAAATTCCCAGATTCTCAGGAAGATTGCTTCAGAATGGATGTAGTAGAGCAAGCATCGCAAGAGGTATTTAATTGTTTAAATTTTGATGATATCTTGCAGGCTGCTTTGACATTGGATTCACCTGAGATGATGGAGGAGCTTACAGAAACAGTTGCAGCTCTAAATTCTGAAAATCCGAAATATAGGCGTCTTGCCTATGAACCTGTGAGAGGACCGGGGGAGATTATTCCTAAAAATAAACCTTCAATTGAATCTCCTCCGGAGTTGGAAGAAAAACCATTGCCAGCACACTTGAGGTATGCATATTTGGGTACTAATAAAACTCTACCTGTTATTGTTTCAGCTAATTTAACAGGTCCTCAAGAAGATAAACTGTTGCGTGTGTTAAGAGCCAACAAAGAAGCAATAGGTTGGACAATTGCTAATATCAAAGGCATTAGTCTATCCTATTGTCAACACAAAATCATACTTGAAGATGTTAATGCACGCTCAGTTGAAGGTCAGAGAAGATTAATGCCAGCCATGAAGGATGTAGTGAAGAAGGAGGTGATCAAGCTTTTAGATGCGGGGATTATTTATCCCATTTCGAGTAGTGAATGGGTGAGTCCGGTTCAGTGTGTACCGAAGAAAGGAGGAATTACAACAGTTCTTAATGATAAAAATGAGGCGATTCCTTCAAGAACGGTAGTTGGATGGAGAGTTTGCATGGATTACAGAAAGCTGAACAAGGCCACCAGAAAAGATCATTTCCCTTTGCCCTTCATCGATCAAATGTTAGATAAATTAGCCGGAAGAGAGTACTATTGCTTCTTGGATGGTTACTCCGGGTACAATCAGATTTACGTGGCTCCAGAAGATCAACATAAGACTACCTTTACATGCCCATTTGGTACTTTTGCATATCGCAGAATGCCATTTGGGTTATGTAATGCTCCCGCCACTTTTCAAAGGTGTATGATGGCCATCTTCTGGGACATGATAGATAATTTCCTTGAAGTGTTTATGGATGATTTCTCCATGTTTGGTGATGATTTTGATATATGTTTGGACAACTTGGAGAAAGTATTAGTGAGATGCAAGGAAACAGATTTGGTGCTCAACTGGGAGAAGTGTCATTTCATGGTTCGCGAAGGTATTGTTCTGGGTCACAAAGTTTCGAGTGCTGGTTTAGAAGTTGATAGAGCAAAGATAGAGGTAATTAAAACTCTTCCCCCTCCTGTTTCTGTTAAAGGGGTAAGGAGTTTTCTGGGCCATGCTGGCTTTTATAGGCGTTTTATTAAGGATTTTTCTAAGATTGCTAAACCGTTATGCAACTTACTCGAAAAGGATTGCAAATTCCTTTTTGATGAAGCTTGTTTAGCGGCCTTCCAAGCAATTAAGGAAAAACTTATTTCTGCTCCTATAGTGTTACCTCCAGATTGGAATTTACAGTTTGAGGTTATGTGTGATGCGAGTGATTTATGTATGGGAGCTGTATTGGGACAGAGAAAAGAGAAGGTTTTTCATTCGATTTACTATGCTAGTAAAACTTTTAGTGGTGCACAGATTAATTATACAGTTACAGAAAAAGAGTTGCTAGCAGTTGTTTATTCGTTTGATAAATTTCGCTCTTATCTTCTTGGAGCGAAAGTTATTGTTTATACAGATCATTCCGCGATCAGATTTATTATGGAGAAGAAAGATGCGAAACCAAGGTTAATCAGATGGGTGTTATTGCTTCAAGAGTTCGATTTAGAAATCAAGGATAGAAAGGGTTGTGAGAATCAGGTGGCAGATCATCTATCGCGTTTAGAGGGTTCAGAGATGAATAGTGGTGCTGAAGCAGTTAGAGAAGAGTTTCCTGATGAGAGTTTATTCGTTGTTCGAGATTATGAGGCTCCGTGGTATGCAGATATTGCGAATTTAGTGGTGAGTGGTGTTTTCCCTGAAGGTTCTACTTATCAAGAAAGAAAGAGGTTAGCTCATCGGGCTAGACAATTCTTTTGGGAGGATCCTTTCCTCTACAAAGTTTGTGCTGACCAAATGATACGAAGATGTGTAGCAAGGGAAGAGACTCAAGCCATTATAGCTGGATGCCATGATTCTTTATATGGCGGACATTTTAAAGGAGATAGAACTGCTGCGAAGGTATTTCAATCAGGTTTTTACTGGCCTTCTCTTATTAAAGATTGTCATGAATATGTTAAGAAGTGCACGAGATGCCAGTTTACCGGAAACATATCTAAGAGTGATGAGATGCCGCGTAATAATGTGTTAGAGGTTGAGATATTCGATGTTTGGGGCATAGACTTTATGGGTCCCTTCGTTCCTTCAAATGGTAACCTCTATATCTTATTAGCTGTTGATTATGTATCTAAGTGGGTAGAAGCGGTGGCTTTACCTACTAATGATTCACGAGTGGTGATCAAGTTCTTGAAATCACATATTTTCACTAGACATGGTACACCTAGAGTAATTATTAGCGATGGAGGATCTCATTTCGTTAATAAATATCTGAAGACTGTTCTAGAGAAGTATGGAGTAAGACACCGTGTATCTACTGCATATCATCCACAATCCAATGGTCAAGCTGAAGTTTCGAACCGCGAAGTCAAATCAATACTAGAAAAAACCGTTGGTCCTACAAGAAAAGATTGGTCAATGAAGTTAGATGATGCGTTGTGGGCCTATCGTACTGCGTTTAAAACTCCAGTTGGTGCATCTCCTTATCGTATGGTGTATGGTAAGGCTTGTCACTTACCTTTAGAGCTTGAAATGGGTGCTTATTGGGCAATTGCGCAGTTGAACTTAGATCCTATCTTAGCCGGAAAGAATCGGATGATGAAGCTTAATGAACTTGATGAATTCCGATTGCATGCTTATGAAAATGCTAAACTTTACAAAGAAAACACAAAGAAATGGCATGACAATCGGATTCGTCCAAAGAACTTTGAAGTGGGGCAAAAAGTATTAAAGTATAATTCAAAGTTCAGCAATTTTCCGGGTAAGTTAAGATCTAAGTGGTCAGGTCCATACATAGTGACCAAAGTTACACCTCATGGGGCAATAGAAATAGAACATCCGCTAGAGAACCGTACCTTTATGGTGAACGGTCATCGATTAAAGATATACCATGGAGGTGAAGATACCAATCGCTCGGAAGATCCACATCCCGGGGAGGTCATGTACCTCCGCGAGACTCCTTAGAAGCGTGAGGTAACCCGTCGAGCTTAACGACGTTAAACAAAAGCCAATTACTTGTATATTAGCTGAGTTTTTTACATTTTTGCAATTTAGATTAGTTTGATTTTCGTAATTTTATTGTTTTTATTAAGAAATGAGGAAGGGTAGTTGTTTTTGATGATTTCAGGGGTAAAAAGGACTTGAGTTTGGGGTCGATGAGGCGAAAATAGGAGAAAAATTGGTTGGATGTCCAGGAGAAACCGGGAACCCGGTTTCGCAAAACCGGGAACCCGGTTTTGGAGCTGGTACCAACCATTTTAACGCAACACTTGGCGTTTTGGGGTAATGTCACAGCGTCGGAACCGGGAACCCGCATTGGCGAAACCGGGTACCCGGTTTTGGTGCTGTGATTTCTGAAAAACTCTGACCCTGCGTTTTGGTGGCTTGCGTTTTCGTGCGTTTTGATTCGCGCCATCGACACAAATCCGGGTACCCGCATTTGGCAGAACCGGGTACACGGTTTCGGAGCTGTAATCTTCCAAAAGTTCTGACCCGGCGTTTTGAGGTGATGCGTTTTGGCGCGTTTTGACTCGCGCCATCGAGAAAATCCGGGAACCCGCATTCCACAGAACCGGGTACCCGGTTTCGGCGAGGAAAATCTCTGACCCAGCGTCTTGGGGTCCTGCGTGTTGGTGCGTTTCGAAAAAAAAAAAGTAAATAAAAAAAAAAAAAAAAAAGAAAAAAAAAATTTATTAAGTATTTTTTCCGCGCCGTCACAGCGACGCGGAACCGGGAACCCGGTTTGCCAAAACCGGGAACCAACCCGGTTTTTGAAGCTGTGATGTCGGTTTTTGAAGTTTTAACCTAGTTTACTTAGCCTCTTTTGCAAGTATTTACCTAAAACGCACCAATAGCCTCCCCACCTACGAAAATCATCAACCAAAACACTATATATCATCAAATCCTACCCTCTTTCACCACAAAAACACAAGATCAACTCACCTCCTCTCCAAAATACCATCAAATCCTTAGTTTTTCCCAAGATTCTTCTTCATCAAATCCTTACATAAAACCCAAATTCTTTCTTTTCCCATCCAAATTAACCAAGATCCATCTCATATTCACCCTAGTTCTTCGATTCCTAAGCCTCAAAACATCAAAATTCTAAACTTTTCCCTAAGTTTTTCATTATTTGAAGTTTTGAGTTTGGGGTGAAAAGAGATGACTAACAGAACCGGTGATTTCCGAAGAACTGCTCCTAGAAAGAAGACCACCATTGGTGGTTCTCAAGACCAAGCTGTTGAGATTCCTGATTCGCGTCCTAAACGTAAGATTGATGAAAGTAAGCTTGACTCTAACAGAACAAAAATCACAGGTCTAAAGAGAAGGTTAATTGATGAGATTGAAAGTGAGAAGGAACCAGAAGAGGAAATCGAGAAGAACACTGAGAAGGAAACTGAACAAGAGATTCCGGAAGAACCCGTTCAACAGAAAACTCCGCGTATGAAGATGTGGGCCCACAAGCCTAAGAGGGTTTACACTTGTTGGAATACTCAGGGTCGTGAAAGAATTGAATTTTTGAAATTTGGTGAGGAGACGAATTTTCCTAAGGGTATTATGAGCAGTGATTTTAAAGAATATGCTGTAACATGTGCTAAGTTTGGTTGGAAAGATTTGCAAGAAAGGAAGCTTGAGTTTATTCCTACTTTTGTGCGAGAATTTTATGAAGGTTTAGCAACCTCTCGTGATGCCATTGATATCCGCAAAAAGGTAGTTCCTTTCTCTATTGAACGTATTCGGAAATCCTTGAAATTACCCAACTTTTCTGGTACATTCCCCTTCCAAGAAACTCTTAATGACCCTTCTTTCGATTTTGAATCCCTTTGGGGGACCGTGCTTATTAATGGGGCTAGCCCAATTCCTGAAGGAGAAAGGTATCCTGGACAGTTCTACAGCAGTAATTTGACACCTCGTGCTAAGGTTTGGTCTCGTTTCGTAATACCCACTTTCTTTGGTATTAAACACACTTCCGAGTTGAAGAAAGAGCACATATTTGTTATTAAGTGTATTTTGGAGGAGAAACCAATTGATGTTGCTAAGATCATTTATGATTCAATCATGGAATTCGCGAAATCACCAATGAAACAACAAAATCTGAAGTTTCCATGTACTATTACTCAGTTGTGTCTAGACGCAAAGATTCCGCGTAAGAACGCAGATATTGATACTGTTTCAGTTGGTGTGGGTATAGCTTTGAGCACAATCAAGAATATCCATGAAGAAGCAACACGAGCTACCAAGAGTCCGAGAACTCCTCAATCAAAGAAAGCGAAGACTGTACCTAAGTTGGAATCAAAGATTCAGGTGTTGGAAGAGAATCAGGAGAAGATGATTGCTACCTTGGGAAACGTTACATAAGAATTGGACCTATTGCGAAATTTAATCCTAGGCGTAAATACACTTCAAAACGCGATTTATGATGCTGTTACGCGAGATAAAGGTCCAGAACGCAACACCGATAACCAGCCTCGCGCTGGTTAAGATACGTTTTCTAACTTTCCTCTTAGTGTAAATTAGTTTAAATGCTTTATTGAGTCTTTTCGAGTCGTGGGGACACGACTCATTTTTGAGTTTGGGGTGGGGTTCGTTGCCTCATCCCAATTTTTATGTGTTATTTTCTTTATTTGCTTTCAATAAAAGAATTTTAGGAGTTGCGTTTGACTGTAGAAATTTTTAAATATCCCTTTAAGCATACTCTTGATAAATCTATGATAGTAAATAGTGGACTTTAGGGATTGATATAAAACGCACTTACAATTGCATGCAAACATAGGTAATTAATAGGAAAAATTAATGAACAATGCAAATGAAGTAAACTTGTACTCAAGGAATATGTTTGGTGTGTAGAACGTGAAATCCTAATTAGTAGAGAACCCACCTAGATATGAACTAGAGACAAGCTATGTACTTAGGAAAATGATAGGGGCAGTTCTTTGTTAGCCATTCGTGCCTTTTTAGCCTTCTATCCCTTGTATTAATTATTATCCGTCTTAGCCCACTTTGAGCCTTAGCCTTTTCTTTGTAGCCACGATATAAGCCATTATCCCTTAGATTATTAGCCATGACCATATGACCCGCACTTGAATCACAATCCTGAGACATGTCTCGAGCTTGAGTTTGGGGTGGTGGGACCACATATGGGGAATTTAATGGGTTGGGATCGATGTGCTTTGCATAGTAGCACAATTGCAGATGATATATACTTGTAACCCTTTGCCGGGAATGAAAAAAAAAAAAAAAAAAAAAAGTTTGAAAAAATCATACACTAGGAACCGGGAACCCGGATTCGTCAAAACCGGGAACCAGGTTTGCTTCTGTACAAAATATATATATATATATATATATATATATATATATATATACTTATGAATAAAACATCCGGCAAAGTGGAATTTTCTGAAAATCATCTTGTTTATAGTGGGTAGACATGGGACGCTAAATTGTTGCGTATATGGGTGAGTGAGAACATCTTTTTGAGCGTTAACTCAAGCTCGAGGACATTGTTGATGGTAAGTGAGGAGAGAGCCAAAAGCTCACTTCAAATTTACCAAATATAATCTCCACCCGTCCTTAAGCCAATATTATAACCGTAAAGACCTCGTGATTCCTAAGTGCATAGTGAATTTATTATTCTGTTGATAGGAAATACACTAGGTGGAGCGTTCAAAGCGAGGTAGGATTAATGACCACCCTATAGCCATCATACAGAGATGAGTACAAGTGTAACCTTCAAGCAGTGCGACTTTAATTTTATGATTGAGATTATTTATGTTTGATGTTGCATGATTAGTGTATGTGTATATCAGTTTCTAGAGTTTGCTATATGAGATTTATTTTGAGAATTGCTTTAGGGTTTATTTGCTAGCTTCTACTTGTTTATACGCTTACTTCTACCCCTTTGTTTTGTTTTACTTTGTCGGAACGACAAAGATTTGAGTTGGGGGTCTTGATGTCTCCCTAAATGTTCTAATTTTATGCCCTTGGGAGACACATTTTTGGTGTTTATTTACTTAATTCGATAGACTTTTGGACTAAATATTCAATAATTCAGAATTTCCTTTTTATTTCTAGCATTTTTAATTTATTAAACTTTTGCGCGTAATATTGGTATTTTTAGTGTAAAGTTTACAGGTTTTAGATGTTAGCTAGGAGAGGAATCCGAGGAGAAAGTCAAAGATCGTGAATTAGAGTCAAGACTTGAAGATAAATCCCGAAGATATTATTTTTAGAGCTGAAAATCCATTCTCCAGGCCATAGATTGCTGATTTCGAGATGCTTAAGCGATGATTCAGCTGTTGACCTTTGAAGTTAAATCATTCCTTATCAAGTTACGGAACTTTAGCAACTGGAATGAGGTCAATCGGAGTTGTAACGCATCGGGAAAAGCCGTTTTAGTGAAGGTGTATCAGAAGTTACGGGATTTTGGGCTTAGAAAGTGGGCTTGGACATTTAATTAATATTATATTTTCTGGTCCAAGCCCTAAAACGAATTTATGCTTATAAAAGGAGGTCTGGACTTCTATTTTTCACACAATTCACATTCTACAAGATTAAACACCAGAGAGAAGCAACAGAAGGAAGAAAGAAGAAGCTACAAGAGCTGGAGTGGGTCTATAGCTCCGTTCGTAGTCATTCCAATTCCGGAAATTAGGTTCTTTTTATATTTTAATTTTGTAAACAATATGAATTCCTTTTCTTTTAATTTAGTTTTTAATTTTAATATGAGCTAAGCTTTTCATAGTGCTTGAGAACAAACAATGGGTGAATCTTAATTTTATGAAATAACGAATGTTTAATTTGGGTTTATATTAAATTAAATTAGATTGGGTTCATTACTCTTTTCGATAATTTGTGATTATTTACTGATTTTAGAGTCGCGAACTAAGATTAGGTATTAGTATCTAAGCTATTCCACATATGTGGCGTGTGGATCATCCTGACGGAGGGTTTAGGTATAGAATTAATTATTCAATCTAGGATAAAAGCTATCGATTCTGACGAACTTAGCTAATTCTAGGGCCAATGAGGTAAAACACTTAAACATCCAACGGTGGATCATATTTACCCTGACGGGACTAGTGACACTTTAGGATTGCCTTATAGTCCACCCTGACGGGGGTATAAGGATTTTAGAATCCCGACCATTGTAATTGACCAATCTAGCCCTTAAACAACGTAAGTTAGGAAGTAAGATTAGGAGGATCCTTGCGTTCTCAAGTACTACATCTCATATTGCGTTTCCACTCATTTTACTTGCGTCTTAGCTTTTACTTGCATTTATAATTTGTCTTTCATTCATTAGTCTTAATCAACAAAACCAAACAAACATTTTATTATCTTTTATCTTTTATAAGTGCATCAATCACTACTTGCTAAACATTGTGATCAACCATCCGTCCTTGGAACGAATCTGTATTATCATACATAATACTTGGGACAACCGTACACTTGCGGTTGTGGTTCGATTTACATTTGCATTTAATTTTAGAACACACAAAGGACCACCAAGTTTTTGAGTAGTGAATGGGTGAGTCCGGTTCAGTGTGTACCGAAGAAAGGAGGAATTACAACAGTTCTTAATGATAAAAATGAGGCGATTCCTTCAAGAACGGTAGTTGGATGGAGAGTTTGCATGGATTACAGAAAGCTGAACAAGGCCACCAGAAAAGATCATTTCCCTTTGCCCTTCATCGATCAAATGTTAGATAAATTAGCCGGAAGAGAGTACTATTGCTTCTTGGATGGTTACTCCGGGTACAATCAGATTTACGTGGCTCCAGAAGATCAACATAAGACTACCTTTACATGCCCATTTGGTACTTTTGCATATCGCAGAATGCCATTTGGGTTATGTAATGCTCCCGCCACTTTTCAAAGGTGTATGATGGCCATCTTCTGGGACATGATAGATAATTTCCTTGAAGTGTTTATGGATGATTTCTCCATGTTTGGTGATGATTTTGATATATGTTTGGACAACTTGGAGAAAGTATTAGTGAGATGCAAGGAAACAGATTTGGTGCTCAACTGGGAGAAGTGTCATTTCATGGTTCGCGAAGGTATTGTTTTGGGTCACAAAGTTTCGAGTGCTGGTTTAGAAGTTGATAGAGCAAAGATAGAGGTAATTAAAACTCTTCCCCCTCCTGTTTCTGTTAAAGGGGTAAGGAGTTTTCTAGGCCATGCTGGCTTTTATAGGCGTTTTATTAAAGATTTTTCTAAGATTGCTAAACCGTTATGCAACTTACTCGAAAAGGATTGCAAATTCCTTTTTGATGAAGCTTGTTTAGCGGCCTTCCAAGCAATTAAGGAAAAACTTATTTCTGCTCCTATAGTGTTACCTCCAGATTGGAATTTACAGTTTGAGGTTATGTGTGATGCGAGTGATTTATGTATGGGAGCTGTATTGGGACAGAGAAAAGAGAAGGTTTTTCATTCGATTTACTATGCTAGTAAAACTTTTAGTGGTGCACAGATTAATTATACAGTTACAGAAAAAGAGTTGCTAGCAGTTGTTTATTCGTTTGATAAATTTCGCTCTTATCTTCTTGGAGCGAAAGTTATTGTTTATACAGATCATTCCGCGATCAGATTTCTTATGGAGAAGAAAGATGCGAAACCAAGGTTAATCAGATGGGTGTTATTGCTTCAAGAGTTCGATTTAGAAATCAAGGATAGAAAGGGTTGTGAGAATCAGGTGGCAGATCATCTATCACGTTTAGAGGGTTCAGAGATGAATAGTGGTGCTGAAGCAGTTAGAGAAGAGTTTCCTGATGAGAGTTTATTCGTTGTTCGAGATTATGAGGCTCCGTGGTATGCAGATATTGCGAATTTCGTGGTGAGTGGTGTTTTCCCTGAAGGTTCTACTTATCAAGAAAGAAAGAGGTTAGCTCATCGGGCTAGACAATTCTTTTGGGAGGATCCTATCCTCTACAAAGTTTGTGCTGACCAAATGATACGAAGATGTGTAGCAAGGGAAGAGACTCAAGCCATTATAGCTGGATGCCATGATTCTTTATATGGCGGACATTTTAAAGGAGATAGAACTGCTGCGAAGGTATTTCAATCAGGTTTTTACTGGCCTTCTCTTATTAAAGATTGTCATGAATATGTTAAGAAGTGCACGAGATGCCAGTTTACCGGAAACATATCTAAGAGGGATGAGATGCCGCGTAATAATGTGTTAGAGGTTGAGATATTCGATGTTTGGGGCATAGACTTTATGGGTCCCTTCGTTCCTTCAAATGGTAACCTCTATATCTTATTAGCTGTTGATTATGTATCTAAGTGGGTAGAAGCAGTGGCTTTACCTACTAATGATTCACGAGTGGTGATCAAGTTCTTGAAATCACATATTTTCACTAGACATGGTACACCTAGAGTAATTATTAGCGATGGAGGATCTCATTTCGTTAATAAATATCTGAAGACTGTTCTAGAGAAGTATGGAGTAAGACACCGTGTATCTACTGCATATCATCCACAATCCAATGGTCAAGCTGAAGTTTCGAACCGCGAAGTCAAATCAATACTAGAAAAAACCGTTGGTCCTACAAGAAAAGATTGGTCAATGAAGTTAGATGATGCGTTGTGGGCCTATCGTACTGCGTTTAAAACTCCAGTTGGTGCATCTCCTTATCGTATGGTGTATGGTAAGGATTGTCACTTACCTTTAGAGCTTGAAATGGGTGCTTATTGGGCAATTGCGCAGTTGAACTTAGATCCTATCTTAGCCGGAAAGAATCGGATGATGAAGCTTAATGAACTTGATGAATTCCGATTGCATGCTTATGAAAATGCTAAACTTTACAAAGAAAACACAAAGAAATGGCATGACAATCGGATTCGTCCAAAGAACTTTGAAGTGGGGCAAAAAGTATTAAAGTATAATTCAAAGTTCAGCAATTTTCCGGGTAAGTTAAGATCTAAGTGGTCAGGTCCATACATAGTGACCAAAGTTACACCTCATGGGGCAATAGAAATAGAACATCCGCTAGAGAACCGTACCTTTATGGTGAACGGTCATCGATTAAAGATATACCATGGAGGTGAAGATACCAATCGCTCGGAAGATCCACATCCCGGGGAGGTCATGTACCTCCGCGAGACTCCTTAGAAGCGTGAGGTAACCCGTCGAGCTTAACGACGTTAAACAAAAGCCAATTACTTGTATATTAGCTGAGTTTTTTACATTTTTGCAATTTAGATTAGTTTGATTTTCGTAATTTTATTGTTTTTATTAAGAAATGAGGAAGGGTAGTTGTTTTTGATGATTTCAGGGGTAAAAAGGACTTGAGTTTGGGGTCGATGAGGCGAAAATAGGAGTAAAAGTTCTGACCCGGCGTTTTGAGGTGATGCGTTTTGGCGCGTTTTGACTCGCGCCATCGAGAAAATCCGGGAACCCGCATTCCACAGAACCGGGTACCCAGTTTCGGCGAGGAAAATCTCTGACCCAGCGTCTTGGGGTCCTGCGTGTTGGTGCGTTTCGAAAAAAAAAAAAGTAAAAAAAAAAAAAAAAAAAGAAAAGAAAAAAAAAATTTATTAAGTATTTTTTCCGCGCCGTCACAGCGACGCGGAACCGGGAACCCGGTTTGCCATAACCGGGAACCAACCCGGTTTTTGAAGCTGTGATGTCGGTTTTTGAAGTTTTAACCTAGTTTACTTAGCCTCTTTTGCAAGTATTTACCTAAAACGCACCAATAGCCTCCCCACCTACGAAAATCATCAACCAAAACACTATATATCATCAAATCCTACCCTCTTTCACCACAAAAACACAAGATCAACTCACCTCCTCTCCAAAATACCATCAAATCCTTAGTTTTTCCCAAGATTCTTCTTCATCAAATCCTTACATAAAACCCAAATTCTTTCTTTTCCCATCCAAATTAACCAAGATCCATCTCATATTCACCCTAGTTCTTCGATTCCTAAGCCTCAAAACATCAAAATTCTAAACTTTTCCCTAAGTTTTTCATTATTTGAAGTTTTGAGTTTGGGGTGAAAAGAGATGACTAACAGAACCGGTGATTTCCGAAGAACTGCTCCTAGAAAGAAGACCACCATTGGTGGTTCTCAAGACCAAGCTGTTGAGATTCCTGATTCGCGTCCTAAACGTAAGATTGATGAAAGTAAGCTTGACTCTAACAGAACAAAAATCACAGGTCTAAAGAGAAGGTTAATTGATGAGATTGAAAGTGAGAAGGAACCAGAAGAGGAAATCGAGAAGAACACTGAGAAGGAAACTGAACAAGAGATTCCGGAAGAACCCGTTCAACAGAAAACTCCGCGTATGAAGATGTGGGCCCACAAGGCTAAGAGGGTTTACACTTGTTGGAATACTCAGGTTCGTGAAAGAATTCAATTTTTGAAATTTGGTGAGGAGACGAATTTTCCTAAGGGTATTATGAGCAGTGATTTTAAAGAATATGCTGTAACATGTGCTAAGTTTGGTTGGAAAGATTTGCAAGAAAGGAAGCTTGAGTTTATTCCTACTTTTGTGCGAGAATTTTATGAAGGTTTAGCAACCTCTCGTGATGCCATTGATATCCGCAAAAAGGTAGTTCCTTTCTCTATTGAACGTATTCGGAAATCCTTGAAATTACCTAACTTTTCTGGTACATGCCCCTTCCAAGAAACTCTTAATGACCCTTCTTTCGATTTTGAATCCCTTTGGGGGACCGTGCTTATTAATGGGGCTAGCCCAATTCCTGAAGGAGAAAGGTATCCTGGACAGTTCTACAGCAGTAATTTGACACCTCGTGCTAAGGTTTGGTCTCGTTTCGTAATAACCACTTTCTTTGGTATTAAACACACTTCCGAGTTGAAGAAAGAGCACATATTTGTTATTAAGTGTATTTTGGAGGAGAAACCAATTGATGTTGCTAAGATCATTTATGATTCAATAATGGAATTCGCGAAATCACCAATGAAACAACAAAATCTGAAGTTTCCTTGTACTATTACTCAGTTGTGTCTAGACGCAAAGATTCCGCGTAAGAACGCAGATATTGATACTGTTTCAGTTGGTGTGGGTATAGCTTTGAGCACAATCAAGAATATCCATGAAGAAGCAACACGAGCTACCAAGAGTCCTAGAACTCCTCAATCAAAGAAAGCGAAGACTGTACCTGAGTTGGAATCAAAGATTCAGGTGTTGGAAGAGAATCAGGAGAAGATGATTGCTACCTTGGGAAACGTTACAAAAGAATTGGACCTATTGCGAAATTTAATCCTAGGCGTAAATACACTTCAAAACGCGATTTATGATGCTGTTACGCGAGATAAAGGTCCAGAACGCAACACCGATAACCAGCCTCGCGCTGGTTAAGATACGTTTTCTAACTTTCCTCTTAGTGTAAATTAGTTTAAATGCTTTATTGAGTCTTTTCGAGTCGTGGGGACACGACTCATTTTTGAGTTTGGGGTGGGGTTCGTTGCCTCATCCCAATTTTTATGTGTTATTTGCTTTATTTGCTTTCAATAAAAGAATTTTCGGAGTTGCGTTTGAATGTAGAAATTTTTAAATATCCCTTTAAGCATACTCTTGATAAATCTATGATAGTAAATAGTGGACTTTAGGGATTGATATAAAACGCACTTACAATTGCATGCAAACATAGGTAATTAATAGGAAAAATTAATGAACAATGCAAATGAAGTAAACTTGTACTCAAGGAATATGTTTGGTGTGTAGAACGTGAAATCCTAATTAGTAGAGAACCCACCTAGATATGAACTAGAGACAAGCTATGTACTTAGGAAAATGATAGGGGCAGTTCTTTGTTAGCCATTCGTGCCTTTTTAGCCTTCTATCCCTTGTATTAATTATTATCCGTCTTAGCCCACTTTGAGCCTTAGCATTTTCTTTGTAGCCACGATATAAGCCATTATCCCTTAGATTATTAGGCATGACCATATGACCCGCACTTGAATCACAATCCTGAGACATGTCTCGAGCTTGAGTTTGGGGTGGTGGGACCACATATGGGGAATTTAATGGGTTGGGATCGATGTGCTTTGTATTGTAGCACAATTGCAGATGATATATACTTGTAACCCTTTGCCGGGAATGAAAAAAAAAAAAAAAAAAGAAAGAAAAAGAGAAAAAGTTTGAAAAAATCATACAGTAGGAACCGGGAACCCGGATTCGTCAAAACCGGGAACCCGGTTTGCTTCTGTACAAAAAAAAAAAAAAAAAGGAAAAGAAAAAAAAAAAATTATTAAGTATTTTTTCCGCGCCGTCACAGCGACGCGGAACCAGGAACCCGGTTTTTGAAGCTGTGATGTCGGTTTTTGAAGTTTTAACCTAGTTTACTTAGCCTCTTTTGCAAGTATTTACCTAAAACGCACCAATAGCCTCCCCACCTACGAAAATCATCAACCAAAACACTATATATCATCAAATCCTACCCTCTTTCACCAAATATAAATAATCACTTGCTCCCCGGCAGCGGCGCCAAAAACTTGGTGGTCCTTTGTGTGTTCTAAAAATAAATGCAAATGTAAATCGAACCACAACCGCAAGTGTACGGTTGTCCCAAGTAGTATGTATGATAATACAGATTCGTTCCAAGGACGGATGGTTGATCACAATGTTTAGCAAGTAGTGATTGATGCACTTATAAAAGATAAAAGATAATAAAATGTTTGTTTGGTTTTGTTGATTAAGACTAATGAATGAAAGACAAATTATAAATGCAAGTAAAAGCTAAGACGCAAGTAAAATGAGTGGAAACGCAATATGAGATGTAGTACTTGAGAACGCAAGGATCCTCCTAATCTTACTTCCTAACTTACGTTGTTTAAGGGCTAGATTGGTCAATTACAATGGTCGGGATTCTAAAATCCTTATACCCCCGTCAGGGTGGACTATAAGGCAATCCTAGGGTGTCACTAGTCCCGTCAGGGTAAATATGATCCACCGTTGGATGTTTAAGTATTTTACCTCATTGGCCCTAGAATTAGCTAAGTTCGTCAGAATCAATAGCTTTTATCCTAGATTGAATAATTAATTCTGTACCTAAACCCTCCGTCAGGATGATCCACACGCCACATATGTGGAATAGCTTAGATACTAATACCTAATTTTAGTTCGCGACTCTAAAATCAGTAAATACTCACAAATTATCGAAAAGAGTAATAGACCTAATTTAATTTAATTCAATATAAACCCAAATTCAACATTCGTTAATTCATAAAATTAAGATTCACCCATTGTTTGTTCTCAAACACTATTAAAAGCTTAGCTCATATTGAAATTAAAAACTAAATTAAAAGAAAAGGAATTCATATTGTTTACAAAATTAAAATATAAAAAGAACCTAATTTCCGGAATTGGAATGACTACGAACGGAGCTATAGACCCACTCCAGCTCTTGTAGCTTCTTCTTTCTTCCTTTCTGTTGCTTCTCTCTGGTGTTTAATCTTGTAGAATGTGAATTGTGTGAAAAATAGAAGTCCAGACCTCCTTTTATAAGCATAAATTCGTTTTAGGGCTTGGACCAGAAAATAGAATATTAATTAAATGTCCAAGCCCACTTTCTAAGCCCAAAATCCCGTAACTGCTGATACACTTCACTAAAACGGCTTTTCCCGATGCGTTACAACTCCGATTGACCTCATTCCAGTTGCTAAAGTTCCGTAACTTGATAAGGAATGATTTCTCTTCAAAGGTCAACAGCTGAATCATCGCTTAAGTATCTCGAGATCAGCAATCTATGACCTGGAGAATGGATTTTCAGCTCTAAAAATAATATCTTCGGGATTTATCTTCAAGTCTTGACTCTAATTCACGATCTTTGACTTTCTCCTCGGATTCCTCTCCTAGCTAACATCTAAAACCTGTAAACTTTACACTAAAAATACCAATATTACGCGCAAAAGTTTAATAAATTAAAAATGCTAGAAATAAAAACGAAATTCCGAATTATTGAATATTTAGTCCAAAAGTCTATCGAATTAAGTAAATAAACACAAAAAATGATGTCTCCCAAGGGCATAAAATTAGAACATTTAGGGAGACATCAAGACCCCCAACTCAAACCTTTGTCGTCCCGACAAAGTAAAACAAAACAAAGGGGTAGTAGTAAGCGTATAAACAAGTAGAAGCTAGCAAATAAACCCTAAAGCAATTCTCAAAATAAATCTCATATAGCAAACTCTAGAAACTGATATACACATACACTAATCATGCAACATCAAACATAAATAATCTCAATCATAAAATTAAAGTCGCACTGTTTGAAGGTTACACTTGTACTCATCTCTGTATGATGGCTATAGGGTGGTCATTAATCCTACCTCGCTTTGAACGCTCCACCTAGTGTATTTCCTATCAACAGAATAATAAATTCACTATGCACTTAGGAATCACGAGGTCTTTACGGTTATAATATTGGCTTAAGGACGGGTGTGGATTATATTTGGTAAATTTGAAGTGAGCTTTTGGCTCTCTCCTCACTTACCATCAACAGTGTCCTCGAGCTTGAGTTAACGCTCAAAAAGATGTTCTCACTCACCCATATACGCAACAATTTAGCGTCCCATGTCTACCCACTATAAACAAGATGATTTTCAGAAAATTCCACTTTACCGGATGTTTTATTCATAAGTATATATATATATATATTTTTTTTTGTACAGAAGCAAACCGGGTTCCCGGTTTTGACGAATCCGGGTTCCCGGTTCCTACTGTATGATTTTTTCAAACTTTTTTTATTTTTCTTTTTTTTTTTCTTTTTTTTTTTTTTTCTTTTTTTTTTCATTCCCGGCAAAGGGTTACAAGTATATATCATCTGCAATTGTGCTACAATACAAAGCACATCGATCCCAACCCATTAAATTCCCCATATGTGGTCCCACCACCCCAAACTCAAGCTCGAGACATGTCTCAGGATTGTGATTCAAGTGCGGGTCATATGGTCATGCCTAATAATCTAAGGGATAATGGCTTATATCGTGGCTACAAAGAAAAGGCTAAGGCTCAAAGTGGGCTAAGACGGATAATAATTAATACAAGGGATAGAAGGCTAAAAAGGCACGAATGGCTAACAAAGAATTGCCCCTATCATTTTCCTAAGTACATAGCTTGTCTCTAGTTCATATCTAGGTGGGTTCTCTACTAATTAGGATTTCACGTTCTACACACCAAACATATTCCTTGAGTACAAGTTTACTTCATTTGCATTGTTCATTAATTTTTCCTATTAATTACCTATGTTTGCATGCAATTGTAAGTGCGTTTTATATCAATCCCTAAAGTCCACTATTTACTATCATAGATTTATCAAGAGTATGCTTAAAGGGATATTTAAAAATTTCTACAGTCAAACGCAACTCCGAAAATTCTTTTATTGAAAGCAAATAAAGCAAATAACACATAAAAATTGGGATGAGGCAACGAACCCCACCCCAAACTCAAAAATGAGTCGTGTCCCCACGACTCGAAAAGACTCAATAAAGCATTTAAACTAATTTACACTAGGAGGAAAGTTAGAAAACGTATCTTAACCAGCGCGAGGCTGGTTATCGGTGTTGCGTTCTGGACCTTTATCTCGCGTAACAGCATCATAAATCGCGTTTTGAAGTGTATTTACGCCTAGGATTAAATTTTGCAATAGGTCCAATTCTTTTGTAACGTTTCCCAAGGTAGCAATGATCTTCTCCTGATTCTCTTCCAACACCTGAATCTTTGATTTCAACTCAGGTACAGTCTTCGCTTTCTTTGATTGAGGAGTTCTCGGACTCTTGGTAGCTCGTGTTGCTTCTTCATGGATATTCTTGATTGTGCTCAAAGCTATACCCACACCAACTGAAACAGTATCAATATCTGCGTTCTTACGCGGAATCTTTGCGTCTAGACACAACTGAGTAATAGTACAAGGAAACTTCAGATTTTGTTGTTTCATTGGTTATTTCGCGAATTCCATGATTGAATCATAAATGATCTTAGCAACATCAATTGGTTTCTCCTCCAAAATACACTTAATAACAAATATGTGCTCTTTCTTCAACTCGGAAGTGTGTTTAATACCAAAGAAAGTGGGTATTATGAAACGAGACCAAACCTTAGCACGAGGTGTCAAATTACTGCTGTAGAACTGTCCAGGATACCTTTCTCCTTCAGGAATTGGGCTAGCCCCATTAATAAGCACGGTCCCCCAAAGGGATTCAAAATCGAAAGAAGGGTCATTAAGAGTTTCTTGGAAGGGGCATGTACCAGAAAAGTTGGGTAATTTCAAGGATTTCCGAATACGTTCAATAGAGAAAGGAACTACCTTTTTGCGGATATCAATGGCATCACGAGAGGTTGCTAAACCTTCATAAAATTATCGCACAAAAGTAGGAATAAACTCAAGCTTCCTTTCTTGCAAATCTTTCCAACCAAACTTAGCACATGTTACAGCATATTCTTTATAATCACTGCTCATAATACCCTTAGGAAAATTCGTCTCCTCACCAAATTTCAAAAATTCAATTCTTTCACGAACCTGAGTATTCCAACAAGTGTAAACCCTCTTAGGCTTGTGGGCCCACATCTTCATACGCGGAGTTTTCTGTTGAACGGGTTCTTCCGGAATCTCTTGTTCAGTTTCCTTCTCAGTGTTCTTCTCGATTTCCTCTTCTGGTTCCTTCTCACTTTCAATCTCATCAATTAACCTTCTCTTTAGACCTGTGATTTTTGTTCTGTTAGAGTCAAGCTTACTTTCATCAATCTTACGTTTAGGACGCGAATCAGGAATCTCAATAGCTTGGTCTTGAGAACCACCAATGGTGGTCTTCTTTCTAGGAGCAGTTCTTCGGAAATCACCGGTTCTGTTAGTCATCTCTTTTCACCCCAAACTCAAAACTTCAAATAATGAAAAACTTAGGGAAAAGTTTAGAATTTTGATGTTTTGAGGCTTAGGAATTGAAGAACTTGGGTGAATATGAGATGGGTCTTGGTTAATTTGGATGGGAAAAGAAAGAATTTGGGTTTTATGTAAGGATTTGATGAAGAAGAATCTTGGGAAAAACTAAGGATTTGATGGTATTTTGGAGAGGAGGTGAGTTGATCTTGTGTTTTTGTGGTGAAAGACGGTAGGATTTGATGATATATAGTGTTTTGGTTGATGATTTTCGTAGGTGGGGAGGCTATTGGTGCGTTTTAGGTAAATACTTGCAAAAGAGGCTAAGTAAACTAGGTTAAAACTTCAATAACCGACATCACAGCTTCAAAAACCGGGTTCCCGGATGTTTTCAGAAAATTCCACTTTGCCGGATGTTTTATTCATATCATCAAAAACTTGGTGGTCCTTTGTGTGTTCTAAAAATAAATGCAAATGTAAATCGAACCACAACCGCAAGTGTACGGTTGTCCCAAGTAGTATGTATGATAATACAGATTCGTTCCAAGGACGGATGGTTGATCACAATGTTTAGCAAGTAGTGATTGATGCACTTATAAAAGATAAAAGATAATAAAATGTTTGTTTGGTTTTGTTGATTAAGACTAATGAATGAAAGACAAATTATAAATGCAAGTAAAAGCTAAGACGCAAGTAAAATGAGTGGAAACGCAATATGAGATGTAGTACTTGAGAACGCAAGGATCCTCCTAATCTTACTTCCTAACTTACGTTGTTTAAGGGCTAGATTGGTCAATTACAATGGTCGGGATTCTAAAATCCTTATACCCCCGTCAGGGTGGACTATAAGGCAATCCTAAAGTGTCACTAGTCCCGTCAGGGTAAATATGATCCACCGTTGGATGTTTAAGTGTTTTACCTCATTGGCCCTAGAATTAGCTAAGTTCGTCAGAATCAATAGCTTTTATCCTAGATTGAATAATTAATTCTATACCTAAACCCTCCGTCAGGATGATCCACACGCCACATATGTGGAATAGCTTAGATACTAATACCTAATCTTAGTTCGCGACTCTAAAATCAGTAAATAATCACAAATTATCGAAAAGAGTATTGAACCCAATCTAATTTAATTTAATATAAACCCAAATTCAACATTCGTTATTTCATAAAATTAAGATTCACCCATTGTTTGTTCTCAAGCACTATGAAAAGCTTAGCTCATATTAAAATTAAAAACTAAATTAAAAGAAAAGGAATTCATATTGTTTACAAAATTAAAATATAAAAAGAACCTAATTTCCGGAATTGGAATGACTACGAACGGAGCTATAGACCCACTCCAGCTCTTGTAGCTTCTTCTTTCTTCCTTCTGTTGCTTCTCTCTGGTGTTTAATCTTGTAGAATGTGAATTGTGTGAAAAATAGAAGTCCAGACCTCCTTTTATAAGCATAAATTCGTTTTAGGGCTTGGACCAGAAAATAGAATATTAATTAAATGTCCAAGCCCACTTTCTAAGCCCAAAATCCCGTAACTGCTGATACACTTCACTAAAACGGCTTTTCCCGATGCTTTACAACTCCGATTGACCTCATTCCAGTTGCTAAAGTTCCGTAACTTGATAAGGAATGATTTCTCTTCAAAGGTCAACAACTGAATCATCGCTTAAGCATCTCAAAATCAGCAATCTATGGCCTGGAGAATGGATTTTCAGCTCTAAAAATAATATCTTCGGGATTTATCTTCAAGTCTTGACTCTAATTCACGATCTTTGACTTTCTCCTCGGATTCCTCTCCTAGCTAACATCTAAAACCTGTAAACTTTACACTAAAAATACCAATATTACGCGTAAAAGTTTAATAAATTAAAAATGCTAGAAATAAAAAGTCAATTCCGAATTATTGAATATTTAGTCCAAAAGTCTATCGAATTAAATAAATAAACACCAAAAATGATGTCTCCTAAGGGCATAAAATTAGAACATTTAGGGAGACATCAAGACCCCCAACTCAAACCTTTGTCGTCCCGACAAAGTAAAACAAAACAAAGGGGTAGAAGTAAGCGTATAAACAAGTAGAAGCTAGCAAATAAACCCTAAAGCAATTCTCAAAATAAATCTCATATAGCAAACTCTAGAAACTGATATACACATACACTAATCATGCAACATCAAACATAAATAATCTCAATCATAAAATTAAAGTCGCACTGTTTGAAGGTTACACTTGTACTCATCTCTGTATGATGGCTATAGGGTGGTCATTAATCCTACCTCGCTTTGAACGCTCCACCTAGTGTATTTCCTATCAACAGAATAATAAATTCACTATGCACTTAGGAATCACGAGGTCTTTACGGTTATAATATTGGCTTAAGGACGGGTGTGGATTATATTTGGTAAATTTGAAGTGAGCTTTTGGCTCTCTCCTCACTTACCATCAACAGTGTCCTCGAGCTTGAGTTAACGCTCAAAAAGATGTTCTCACTCACCCATATACGCAACAATTTAGCGTCCCATGTCTACCCACTATAAACAAGATGATTTTCAGAAAATTCCACTTTGCCGGATGTTTTATTCATAAGTATAAATGATTAAACACCACTCTGCTTCTGTTCTCTGGCGAAGTACAACAGAGCCTCCGTGCAGCTGTTTGGTTTCTTGCAGGTGCAGTAACCGTATTTATTAGATATCTACTAATTGAAAGTGTGTTGTTTGTTATATTAATATCTTATAATTTTCAGATATGCTGGATTTTAGCTGACAAATATAACAATCTGATGGAAGATTAAAAGGGTAAGATTGATTTATTCTCTTATGTTAAGGATAGACCAAGATGCTCCACACATTAATTGGAACCACGCCTTGCTAGAGCGTGGATTGTTCTATTCCGAAGGTATAAATACGAAGTTGAAAACTCCGTAAAAGTGAAAACGATGAGTAAAATTGGATGAATTGATAGCTTAAGAGATGATGGATTTCTTTTTATAGGCGCGAATATACAGAATCTTGGGTTGACCATAGCTTGAAATTGAAACACACAGACCGAGGAATTGTTCAGAAAGTTGTTCTCTGGGCCAACGATGACTTTTGCAGTTGTGTCCCTGAGTGTATTTACACATTTAATGAATTACAGATTTGCTTTAGTGATCACCATATCATCAGATTTTGGGTGATAGATCTAGCTCATATTCTACTAAAACACCTCTTACTCTTATAGTTGTTAATAATCTATCGGAGAGTGTTAAACAAGTTGAAACTCTAAAATCTAGTATGTTTGGAGACAAAGAAACAGATCAGTTGGTCAACTCTAGTCTAATCAAAGTGATACAAGCAGATCGAACTAATGAAGAACATCAACCATGGTCTAGCTTGTTCGGGGTACAAATTAAACAAAATCTTCAGCTTAATTATCATGAGCCTACAAACATGAAGGTAAAATGATTATTAAGCCTCCAGCTCATGTTTTTGATTATAGGGCTGAGCTTTGGGATAATTGTCTAGTTGGACAATTCATTGATTCTCCTCCACCTTTCTATAGGGTGAGTAATTTTGTGAAATTTCAGTGAAAAAGCTTTGGTAAAGTTGAAATTAAGTCTTATGAGGGCATGTATGTGTTCAAATTTGATGATGAGAAGAATTGTAACTCTGGGTAAACCACTATTATTGAAATCGTGGAAAGTTGGAATGCAGTTTGAAGCTATAATTTAACTAAAATTCCATTGTGGATTAAACTAAAAAAACATTTATATGGCCTTATGGACTAAAACTAAGTTGAGTTATGTAGACATGAGAGAAAAATTGCCTGGGAAGGTTTATGTAGATGTTGGAAAACAAGATCTATAGGAGGTTAATGTATTATATGCTTGGAAGTCTTTGAATTTCAAAAATTGTAAGAAGTGTGGTCATTCTAGTGCTAAGTGTCCTAGTGCAGAAACAGATAAGAAAAAAGAAAAATAAGTATGGATTCAGAAGAAGAGTTTTGAGACAACTGAACAAGATTCTCAATGGAATTTTATCATTTAAAGATCTAAGGATAGATCTTCAAACATTGCTACTACTAGTAAGGCTGAGGCTGAGAATGAGAATTCATTTAGCTTACTTGATACTTGTGCTACTAAATTGGATCAGGTTGTTATGAACTTTATTAGAAAAAGTCAATGTAAGGAAAGTGGTGTTACTAGACCTCCTAATACATGTTAATTGGCTCTTGTAATGTGAGAGGATTGAATAAATCACTCATAGTTAGCTTTATGTTTCGTAATAAGATTGACCTTATGTGCTTACTTGAGACTAAGGTCAACTATAATAAAGTGGGATAGAATTATTGATCAACACTTTGCTCACCTCAAGTTTATTCACAACTATGATAATGATGATCCAGGGAGAATTCGGCTACTTTGGCATGATACTAAGGTGGAGAGCTGATTTCAAGCTATTTTATGTGAAGTTGAAGATATTAGCAGTAATATAACAGGGATAGATTATGTTTTGGAAAGATAGTATTAAATGGAGTAATATATATTCTTGTGAGAACTTTGTTTGTGTAGGTGATTGTAATGAGATACTACACATAGAAGATAGACTAAACTGTGATAGTCTTGATATAGGAGCACAAATATTTTGTTGATTGTTTAGAGGAAGCTGGATGATTTGAACATCAAACAGTAGAAGTTAGAAGAAGTAGGTTGGAGTTAAGAGCTAGCAGAACAGACTTTGATCAATAACCTACCGATTAGATAATTTGGTTTCTAATATTGTTAGTTTATCACCATCAACCTCGGAGCACAAATCATTGTACTGTTAAGATGGAGATTGGTATTACTAATAGATGATCTAAAGTAGCCTTTAAGTTCTTTAATATATGGGCATCTCATCCTGAATTTCATGCAATTGTAGAAAAGACATGGAGTTTTAGGGTCGATGGATCATATATGTTTCACATTTGTAACGAAACAAGGAATTTGAGAAAGATGATATTTTCATATTTGTGATAAATTAATCTAGTTCAAAGATATTATTTTATGTGTGTTATGTTCTTAATTGAAAGTTTTTTCTCTATTAATCATTAGTTTTTTATTTGTTCTCTTGATTTGGAGGTTTATTACTTTTAGGAGTAATGATATATACACGCTAATAACCACTCATGATGTGGCATGAATTGGTTGGCAATAAATCGTTAATCATATAAAAAAATAAATAGATTAATGATTTATTGTCAATCAATTCACGTCACGTCATGGGTGTATACCCGATGGTATGATTTCTGGTGGTATATATCATTACTCTACTTTTAGTGCATTTTAATGTAATTTGTGTATTAAATGTGAAACTCTTAGATATAATAATGATATTAGATGCCAAATTAATGTTAATGAGTGAAGAAAATATCTAACGGGAAATCAAGTGTTAAAAGGAAAGAAATTGGTTCTAGAAAAGTGCAAAAATTGCCAGAAGTTGTCCAGTTATAAAGACGTGTAGTATTCTTGATGTTGCACAAAACCGACAAGGAATCTGAAGGAGCCCTTTTATATTTGGAAAAGTCTTTGAATTGAAGTCCTTTCGATATAAAAATCAATATATATGAGTTGTAAAAATTTCCAAAAGTTGTTTTCGAGTTGTAAGGAGTTAGAATCTTACAAACTCCAAAAGTCAACACAGCTGTTTCATTAAGGTATATTTATTATTTAGAATATATATCAGTATTGTCCAATCACATAAGATTTCTTTGCATGGTTTTGTCGTTATGTTCTTTCCTAATATTATAGCCCAATATGAAGCAAGAGATAGGGGACATACCAAATTAAAAGCGTGTATTCATTTCATTCTTTCCAAAATAGCGCCTCAACTTTTCATTTTCTGCAACTTTGTTTCAAAATGCAGTCTATTTTATAGCTATCGTATAAAAAATTTGAACACTCATTGTTAATTTTGAAAAAGCTTAATTGATTTTGAAGTATAGAAGAATACTAATCATTGTTAGTTCAAGCTTCATGATCTCAATATAGAAACAATGACATGATTAGGCTCTTGATATGGAAACAGAAAAACTAATTATTACAAACAATGTTTTTGGTAAATTGAGAGTTTAACTCATATGTCAATTGTACTTTATTCTCCGAATTTTGAATTAGATTTTGCCAATTCACTGAGTAATTACAGTTTTAATTCAGCCGCTCAACAATGAAAAAGGGACTGATAGTAAGTGTCTTATTTCATATCTCAGCTGAAATCTATCAATTGCTAAGCTTGTGTCTTTTTTCTTACTTCATTTAAGAATTACAATAACATTAACTTTTTACTGAATTGCAAAAACACATCGGGTATAAATGTTTATCTTGTCATTTTATAAAAATCATTCCCCGAACTTAAATTCAGTCTCTACATGCAAAATTTTTGAAATCAACAGTAAAAAAATTGAAAAAAATACTATCAAAATAGAGTAAAATTACTCTATACTATGATTGAAGCATCCGTGCACCTGCCCCGCCTAGTCTTTTTGATGATATTATTAGGGTTAGAATAAGTGTATAGACAAGGGAAGATCCTTAATTTGCATCAGTGGGGCCTAAACATTAATACTTTTGCAGGATCTAATTGGAATGTTGACACTTAAAATACAAGCATTTTTTTTAAAAAGTAGCGCAAATACGTTATTTGATCACAAATGTAATAAAATGTAAATGTTATTTGATCACAAATTTTCTTGTCAATTTGTAAGAACAACTTGAATTTGATAAAAACGTTTAAGTTATATTATCATATTAGTCGTATCAACTAGATTCTTACTCATTATACATGATTTAAAAGAATGTTTACATTACATAGTTATCATCTTTCTTAATATACACTTCTTACTCGTCGCTTTACAGATGGACATGAGGCAAAACTCTCGGTTAATTCAAGCAAGATTTGTAAGAAGAAGAGATCAACTCTTCCTCGATACGGTGTGACATTTATAGAGAGGTTCCATAGGCAGTTGCTTGACATTATGCATAAAGAGCCTGAACTGGTTGCTGATGCCAAGAAAGAATTGTACTACCATGAGTATTTAAATGTCCGACCTTGTAATGAGATTGGCCTTGGTTGTGAGTTGTTTGTACCACCACCTAAACCTGAAGAAAGTGAAACAAACAATGTTGTTATAATTAATGAAGAGGATATTGCGTGTACTATGTTTATTCAACCACCTTCTCTTGTTGTAGAGGATCCAAAAGGAAAAGGAAAGGAAAAGGAATAATTTTAAATTGAATAATTTTTTTCTTAGTATTATTATCAATTATTTTATTTTAATTCTTTAAATGATAATTGAATTTACCTATAACAATTGAATATTAGAACTGATGGGGACATTGCACTAAAAAAGGAAAAAAATGTTTATTTTGAAAGGTGATGGATGAATTTGTTAAAGTTGGCAAACACATGGACAAATGAAGGATGAACTTATCAAATCTGTCAAACATTGAAACCTTTCAAGTTATTTGAAGTATAAATGTATATAATCTATTATGCAGCAACTTTTAGTTATAACACAAAAAGTATTTAGTTTTGCCATAAGGCTAATAATGGTGTGAGAGGCGGACCCTCACTGACTTTTTCAAAAAAAAAATTATCCTATATATTAATAATTTAATATTAAATTAATCTTTTTTAATTTTTTAAGCCGAGTAATTTTTTAACCCTATTTAAATATATATATTTATATTTGAAGCCCCTCCTCAACTATTGTCCTAACGTAAAAAAAAAAAAATTTGTCCTGGATCCGCCCCTGGGTGTGCTAGACCAAACTAATTTCCAAAATGGGTCGAGCAAGACTTAAATCAAATTCCAAACCAGGCCACGACTGGTTGGAACACAACGTGATAATTTTTTTGAATATCTCCAAATTCACTAAAACCGAGTAAGTTTTAAATGTGTTAAAAAAGGTAATGAGACTTATTTAAATAAGTTAGTTTAACGAGGTCAAACTGGTGGACATTTAACTACTACCTTAATACAATTCATTATTGTATATCTAAAAGCCTAACAAATAAAAAAAGGAAATTACCGAAAAAAGAAAGACCTATTTAATACCTAGAAGCATCGATATTAAATCTCAATATTAAGGTTGGAAGACCTAAAGTACTCTCATTTCCATGTTATTGACATAACTTCATAGTCCAATTAAATTAATGTACTTTTTATCATAATTTTCATTAATAACCCAATCAATTTAATATAAGCTAGGTTAAAAGCACAAAGTAACAAACATGTGAAGATAACAAATTGCTATAGAGAAATTATTATGGACACTCCAGAATAAGAACACATAACCCATCAATTTTAAAATTAACAAAAACACTAAATGCACAACATCACAGCAGTAAATCAGTTCATTTTTCACCCTTTTGTCAATATCAAATGAATATCATTTCATAAAATGTAAAGTACGGGACAAGAAACAAACTGAAAGAAGAAGGCATCAAGTACTGACATACACTAAAACTGCCCCACAATAACTAACCTAGACAGTACAATCAATATCCATCACAAATATTCTCTTTTTATATGAATTCTAACCTAATTACTAATTACTAATAAAAAAACAAATAAGAAATACAATAATTAAAAGAATAATAAAAATTGAACCTGTCCGGCTTAATTGAAATGGCATGGTCAACGATCAAGATCGCAACTAGCGATTGATATAATGGAGATAGAGATCGGTGTTATCAACTCAACTATAGATCGATGTTATGGACTAGAGATCTGTAAGTGACGCAACTAGAGATTGGTGTTATGGAGATCGGTGAATTGTCGCAATTATAGATCGGTGTTATGGAGATCGGTGAATTGGACGAATCGCAATTATAAATCGATGTTATGGACCGGCAAAAACAAGTGAGGATATAAATAATGAAAGTAAAAGAGTCAAAAAAAGATCAGGTGGAGAAGGATTGGAAAAATTAGATTTACAGGTTCAAAGAGGAGAAAGTAAGGCGACTGTATGAAGGGAAAGTATGGCGAGTGAGTAAAATGAGTAAGAAATGATCAGACGCAATTTAAAGGAGTATAAGTAGGGGCGAGCCAGGAATTATTGTTATATAAATTTTTGTTCGTATTCATACAATAAGTCTATGTATTATGTCAAATTTGCAAATAGGTCCTTATATTATGTAAAAATGCACTATGGGTCCTATATTGTGTAAATATTGCAATATAAATCTTGATATTAACTTTTTAATTAATTATTCTATAAATTCTTTTTTCTTAATACAAAATAAAATATATTTTGTTGTAAAAAGATAAAAAAAATATAATAAATAAAATAATTTATAGTCTAATAAAATAAACTTTAAAAGTTAGAGTGGGACAAATGGATATTTTAAAAAAATATAAGGGTTAATTACTAATTTTTTAAGGTAGTTACACATTTATTTTAAATTCAGGGGGGCCATGGACCCCCTTTGCTTCAACACAGCTCCGTCCCTGAGTATAAGAAGTGATTACCAGACAAAATAAAATAGAAAGTGATCATCAGAGTGGAATGCGTATGTATAACTTGGGTGAAACATTTTTTTAATTTAATTTAATTTTTGAAATAAAAATTGAGTTATGATGAGAAGAAGAAGAATATTTAAAAGATTATATAGGTTTGATATATATTGATGAATGTAATGAATATAGTTGGGTCAGGAATTTAGGTTTAAGTACAAATGAAACGACTTTTAATATAATATATTTTTTTGTGTTTTGAAATGAAAACTTGAAATATGTTTTTTTATATTACATAATTAGAAGTAAAAAATAGAAAAATTATATATTTGATTTGATATAGTATTTCTCAATTTACTGTGTAATACATATGTATAATTGGGTAAAAAGTTTAGGATTAAGGATTAATAACACATGATCTGATTAATGTAGATTTTATTTAAACCAGAAAGAACAACTTTTAAAGTAAAAGTTCAAATTGAGTTTTATTTTTGAGATATTAGATAACTAGAAGAATTTAAAAAAAAAAATTTGATAGAGTATACATTTCGATTCACTAATTTGTCTACTTATACTTTTTTATTAATAATTTATGAAATTTGATTATTTTTTCAATCAACAAGATGAATGTTAAATAAATAAAAAAAATCTCTTCATTTAGTTCCAAAATAAAAAATGATTTAGACAAAAGTACTTCTAGTTAAAAAATAAAAAAAGAAAAAAGAAAAAATTTGTCTGGTGAAGAATATTAGAGTAGATTCATTCTCCAACTATCTTAAAAGCTTTCTTTGATTAAAAAATAATTTCTTAAACACTTGGATTGCATAGAAAATCAAATCATGAATAGACAAAAAAACTTATTTAGACTTTTATTTTTCTTTCGTCTTGTAATATCTAAATAACTAAGATATACGATATTTGATAATATCAAACGGGACGAGTTAAGTAACTTGGAAAGAAAATCTGATGAAATAATTTTGTAAACAATCGGATGGAGGTGTAAATAGTTGACTTTCATTTTTCTTTCGTATCGGAATATCAGATTAACTAATCTTTGATAACATCAAATAGGATTAAGATCTAGTAAATTGAATAATCAGGTAAATCATAAATTAGATTTTTCTCGATTTGTAAGACCCGCCAAGTACCGGTTTCGAATAAGGGTCTTCTCCATGTATCGTTTATATTTAATAATTTACGAGCATTAATTGTGGCAAATTTGTAAGGATCAACAAGACAATATCAGAGTTTAGAAGACATGGTCTCTTTGATCCAAATTAGCGTTGGAAGGTGATGTGATCAAGATTTTTGAAGGTTGTATGCTTAGTCACAATGCAAATTTTGATGCACTTATTGAATATTTAACAATATTGTAATTATTTAGGGCAAAAACCATCCCCCAAAACTAGATGAAACGTCTAATTCTCTAGACAAAAAAATGTCTTCTTTCCAAATTGAAGGTGGTCCTTTTTTGTCTTATTTTCCGCTCAAAGAATAAAACTGACAACTTCTTAGTTAAATATATTAGCCATTTAGTCGTAGATTTGAAAACATATTCATTGTAAGGGTAAGACTTTCATCCAATATTGGATGGTCCAATATTTACATAGCATTCATCGATTATTATAACAAAACACATGTCATTAGATTAATAAGTTAGATAATCTTGTAAGTTTAAAACATAGGGTATGTGTATGAATATAATTGGTGTATATCATTCAATATTGGATGGAAGAATTTTCCTCATTGTAATATTCTTTTAACTTTTCTTCCAAATCAGTTTCTCAAATAGGTATAAATTGATTTTGTAACATGTATCGTACATCATGCAGTTTGATCTTTAATATTAAAGAATTTAACGTGCAAAAAAATTCAAACAATGATATATTATTAAACTTTCGATTATTATATAGGGTTTACTAAATTTTGGCACTCAGATTGATTTCAAATATTCAATATGTTAGGGATTTTATTGTATTCTACTGATAAAATATCGTTCTTATTTGAGTACTTTTGATATTAATTACTCTTTAAAATTTCTATAATTGTATTAATATTAATATTAATATATATAGATATATGTCGTTTATAATGAAGTGCATAGTAATAATTATATAAAGAATTGAACTCAAAATTTTGACAAAGTATTAATTGATTAACAAGTTTAAACCTCAGTTCCATAAAGAACTAGTTAATCCAAAACAATTATACAATATCTAAGATACTACAATTATTATAAAATGATTGAATCAACATTATTGGTTTTCGGTATAAGATCGCGGGCTGGAAGGGGAGATGCCTTTCTCTAGCAAGTAAAATTACGCTGGCCAAGTCACTTTTTAGCGCGATGTCAATTTATATTATGCAAGTTGATTTTTTGTCGAGGTATATTTGTGATGAGATCGATCGGATAGTCCAAGATTTTATTTAGTGTTCTTCGGAAGAGCAGAGGAAGATTTCTTGGGTCTCATGAGATCGAATTTTCACACCTAAAAGTAGAGGGGGCTTGGTCTTTAGAAAGCGGGCGACATGAACCGAGCCCTATTGGGGAAACTAGGCTGGAAAATTATCCATGAGGATTCCGCATTATAAGTAAAGGGGTCGCGTCAAAAGTATTTTAAGGAAAATATTCTACAGTATGTTTTAAGAAATTATGATTCTCAAGTGAGCAAGGCTTATGTTGTTAGACGGGGATCCTGATGGTCAATTCATAATGGGAAGTGCATAATGTTTCGCTTGATCTTTGAGTTGGAAATGAACCTTTGGTTAGTTGGATTATTTCTTCTATTGGTAACGATATGCGGCTAGATATGGTGGCGGATTATGTAAATGAGGAGGGGACGTGGAATAGGATCGTTTTCAACATCTTTTGCCTCATCATAAACTCACAAAACTAGCTAATGTGTTTGTTTTGCCGGATAATGGTGATCATGATGAGCTGTCATGGATGAACAAGTCTGATAGGGTTTATTCAGTTAAATTGGCGCTAATTGACGATTTCGTAAATGAGAGTGAGGAAATCTATCATGTGGGATAACATATGGAAATTGTGATGTCCTCAAGACATTAGGATCCTATTGCGGAGAGGGACTCAAGAAAGACTTGCGAGCAGGAAAAATTTGATTAAAAGAGGCATGAGTGTGGACGTGACCTGCTCTTAGTGCAGCATTGGGGTTGAAAGTGTTTTCCATTTATTCAAGGATTGTGTCATGGTGCAAGCTATGTGGGAGAAGATTCCACATGTGATTCAATGGGGAAGAATATAGCTCAATATCGGGTTATCATGAAAGATAGGTGGTGGGTCCTTATGTGTTATAAAATTAAGTACAGAGATAAAAGGAACCACCAAGTTTTTGGCGCCGCTGTCGGGGATTGCAGCGTGTGACCTTGATGTTTAATCCTTAAGTAGTTTTAATTGTGTATTTATTTTTCAATTTTGCGCTTGGTTTTTGTTTTGTTTTCTTTTACAAGATCTTATATTCAGGTAATGATCAAGATATTCAATTAGATATGTATGGAGGACATTACCCAAATCCCGGTCCATTCGATTATTTGAAAGACTCTTCGGGACAACAATAATGGGGTAGTAACTTCTACCAACCACCTTATCAACACCTGCAAGAGCAAGGATAGAAAAACCAATGGACCAGGAACAATCAACAACAATCGCCTTATCACTATCAACAAGAACAAGCATGGAACCACCATTGGGTTGAGCACAATCAACAACAACCATTATACCACTATCAGCAAGATCAAAGATGGAACATTCAACAACCTCCACAAATTACCCTGGCCGATTTGAATGAAACACTTGCTAAATACAGGCGCGAGAGCGAGGAAAGCCGTGCCAAATTACAAAAGGCACTAGATAAATATATTTCCAATTGTAGCAAATTTTGTGTAGAGTCAACTCCCCCAAGGGATGAAAGAGACCAACTTTAAGAAATAGTTGAGAAGGAAGTGTTGAAGGAAAATATTAGTGATAGTGACATGACCACCGTGCCGATTATAAATGGAGAGGTAATATTTTATCACCTTCTCAGTTTACTCCTCTCTGAAGGACTATTTTTCGACCTGCTGAGAACATCAAGACAACAACTGAAAATAACTAAAGAACACCTAAAATATTATAAATCAACACATTATTTTTTTTCAAGAAAGTTTTAAAAAGATCAATTGACTATCATATTTTTTTCAACATTTGATCACATTTATTAGCAAACTGTATTACCAAGATGTCATTATGGTTTTCATGTATAGTTTATAAGTATTTGGTTGATGTATAGGTATTTGGGTTGTGTATAACATGTGCTACTTGAACTTCAACCATATCACTACGTATGGAGGAAAAATATTAAAACCAAGCCAAATAATTTCTTCAATGATAGGCTGAGGTAACATATACATTTTTAACTTGGTTATATATAAAAATAAAAATTTGTCATACAAAGCAATTATTTCCTCACCTTTACGTGGATGGGTTTGGAACAAAAATGGTTGTCAATTTTATATTTCCTGCGAAATTTATTGTGGTATTACACATGGTTTCCTCTTAATAAAGCTGAAAGGGTACTTTATCTGCTTTACCAAGCACTTTGGTGCGATCATCTATAATATCAACCTTCCTTGATGACTAGCGATAACATTAGTATATTTGTTACTATAAAGCACTTCCGGAGCCTAATAAGGTGAGGTAAGCACATGTTTTTCATTAAAAATAGTAGAACCAATAATATTATAGAAGAGATGATTCACTTAGTTAATCAATGCTTAATTGTTACATCTTCTTCATGAATATTGATAGTGATATGGTCGGAATTATATGATGTAAAGAAAAGATTGGTAAGATGAGGAGGTTTGTTTATTAAAACTTAAAATAATTTTGATCACTGTCCAACTTTGTTTCTCTTTATAAAGATATAAATATGTTTAGATGACTAATTTTTGTGTGATTGACCCGTGTAACTTCCTTCCCTCTTCCATTTGTTATGAGAGGTCATTTCATGTTACCAAAACACCTTCAAGGCTTTTTATCTCCCGAAAATCATTATCTACTACAACTGACCATAACACCTTTATACCATCAATGAGGAGATTTTTTAACCAAAAAAGTAAACAAGATAAATTTTTCTATAAAAAACCCTCAAATCCAAATATGTTATCTCTTGATTTTGTAGAGGAATATTAATTTAAATAAGGTATTGTAATCTAGATAACATTGCTATACCAATTTAATATGTGAAAGAATAGGTTGATATCTCTTTAATATTTTTTTGTGATCCATGGGTATTATAATTGGAAATATATAAATAAGACTGAATTATCTTGATATCTACGATTAGGGGTTTGTTCTGTCATTATATTTCTCTATAACATCCATTAGGAAAGATTGTGTGAGCATTTCCCTACATTTGTTAGTAAAATATATGATATGCTATACATGTCAAATTAACAATTTTTTTAATAATACAATTATTTTTGTAATTTGAAAAATTATTTCGTTCCTCTATAATAAGAGTTATAATATGGTACATGAATCCTATTTTGAGTCTATTACAATATTATGGTGCAGGAATCATATTTTGAATCTTTAGAACAAAGATGTCAGTAATTGTTTATTGCCTCTTATGTTGTGCAATGAAACACTTTCAATGGACGAGCTGAATATTTTTTAGGCCGATTACTTTAAAAAGAAAGGTAATGACTACTGGGATGTATGATAGTTTTACGATAAAGTTGGATAGACAAATGATAAAAAGTTCAAGGAGATGAAGAGAATGGATTTGTAAACTCCAAGGATATTTTATTTTATTTTAAGTAAATAGTTTTTCAAAAACATATTTTTTGTCTTATATAAACCATTAAAATAAATGAATTATATAGCAGACCATCGTAAGCAAAGGTAAATTAGTCATAGGTGGACTTGAAAGTAACACTATTCCTTTTTTAAGTCTTCGGTAACACTTATATGTAATATTTGATTATAGACAAACTTTGCTAGAGTATTTTTGTATGATTACGATATATGTATAATTTTATTCTTAGAGCAATGGTTTGATTTTTATATTTGTAAGTTTTAAAATTTTAGTAGTGTTTTCGGACATAGATCATATCTAGTTCTTTTTAATGTAAGATGTCATACTAATTTTTTCTTTCTTTCTTTTTCATTTGTTTTCTTTTCAGAAACCGGCAAAGGAACTTCCAATAACGTGCATAATCATTCGAGCAAATCACAAATCTACCCAAGAAATGTAATAACAGATTCCTTCACCCCAAACTCAAGCTCAAGGACAACTAGTCTTAAGCAATCGCGATTCTAGTGCGGGTCATTTGGTATAGTCCTAACAGCTAAATGATAATCTTATAATATGGCTTCAAAAGAAAGGCTTAAATGCTTAAAAATGGGGCTATAAGGATATAACATTTAATCACGGGTTAGAAAGCTAAAAATGCCTCAAGTGACTATTAAAGGACTGCCTCTATCATTTTTCTAGTTACATAGTTCACCTTTAGTTCATAATTAAGTTAGTTTTATAATCATTTAGATCTCACGTTCTACACACCACTCATTCTCACCAAATACAAGCTTACTTCTTTTGCATTGTTCATTACTTTTTCCTATCAATCATCTAGTGTTTGTATGCATTCGAGGTGCGTTTTACATTAAATCTAAGATCTACTATTTTCTATCATTAATTTACAGAAAGTATGCTTATGGGACATTCAACATAATCTCTAGTCAAATCCTTCCTTAAACTAATTTTTATTTAATTTTTTTGAAAAGCAGTAAAAACACATAACACATAAAATTAGGATGAGACAACGAACCCCGTCCCAAATTCGAAAATGAGTCATGTCCCCACGAATAGAAAAGAATCTATAAAGCAAATAATATACACTAATGAATGATAAAAGGGATAAGGGAACATATCTTGATTGACACTATGCCAATTACATGTAGTATTGTGTCGAGGTTGTGAAGACATCTAAGTCACAATGTATAGATCATACACCGTGGAATTCATCTTCTTGTAAAATGCGTTTCATAAACTCGAACTCGTATTTCCCTTAGTTAATTATCTTCTCATGACCCTCTAAATCTCATCCTCCTCGAAAAACCTTCCTCAACACCAAACTCTCTTTTCTCTTCATGTTCTTCATAACTTCTCCAACCTTCATCTCATCTCGAATGACCCCAAACTCAATTATTCACCTACTTAAAGATTGCTTGCAAAATATATAATGGTAGACTCAAACAATTCACAATTCCTCAAATAAATAACTAAAACTTAATTCCCAACTTGTGATAGAAAGAAAAGAAGAGTTGTAGCTATTTTACCGGATTGACCATGAAATTTGTGATGATGTGTGTGTATACATTTTTCTAAAACACATCTGAGAGACTTTTGACTCAAGTAAGATTAGATCTCAAAATAACCCGATCATTGCAACGTATCATAATTAGCTAATATTACAACTATGGATATTTTATATATAAAATCACATAAATGTTTTTTCAATTACATCAAAGTGTTGTATTGGATCAAGGAAGGTCTTAACAGTGTTTTAAACGAACTTTTGAATTTCATCATTACTATACAAATATCTACTTAAACTACTCCAAGTCATGTTGCTAATAAGAAACTATGGTATAGGCAACTATAGTGCAAGTTGTTGGACAACCATGTGTTAGCTTAAGATGTCCTGATGATGATGTAATTAGAAAACTACGTACGCAAGTCGTTGTGAGGCTTATAATGCAATACGACTATATATACAGCAAGAAGCTTCCTAAATATTTCTTAAGTACTAGCCACATTTGAAACTTACTTTTATATGTGTAATTGAGTTGCTTTGGAGATCAAAGAGTATTATATTTTTTTTTATGAAATATTAACTACTCGCTATAAATTGTGAATTGGGTGAAGTAAAATACTTTACAGTTAGGATTAATTTTTTTTTTTATTAAATGTTCTTCATTAAACAATAGTCTCGACATACTATCGTATTGTCCATGTGGCATTAGTTTATCTACCTTATCTTGAAATCTATTCAACAGACTCCACATGCAAATCTAGTGGTTTTATAGTTAAATAATTTGTGTTTTATCTTGTTAATTGTGACACTAATTATGATAATGTATGACCTATAAATACCCATCATAGTGGCGTCCCTTGGAACTTCCAAACAAATAGAGTTTGTGGTACACTCAACATTTTCATCTAAATTTTACATTAAAATAAAAGTGTCGGGGATATTGGCATACTACAATATTAATTAATTGTCATAACCACTTATATCAAGTTATTATATAATCGAAGCACATTCATGAAAATTGGTCTTTCTAGACTTCTTTTAACGTAAGTGATGATAGGATTTTTATGCCTCGTGATTGGGAAGAACTAGTCCTTTTGAAACTATTGAAGAATAGTATCATTTATCTATAATTCATGAATAAATAAATATTATAGGTCTCTTTTTTTCCATTTAGGGTTCTAATGCGTTAGCAAAGAGTCAAGTGATGTAAAGAGATTATATGTTTTGTATTTATGAAATCTACGATCTTTTTGCCACTTCAAAAAAATAATAGATATTTTATGTAACATTCTAAATATAAATATCCCAATATACATATGGTTATATTTTAATCCTTCTAGACTTTTCAAAAATCTCATAATCTATTCAAAATAATCATTTAATTTACCCAATTCGATCAAAAGAATCAAATATTTACATCATCTATATGAATAAAAATTATATGTCCGTGCATCAACATTAGTCCTTCTACTATAATAAATCTAATTATTACTTATAATGAAGTAATTTACTATGTTTCTACGCATATAAAATCATTGGAAGATAATTCATCCATGGTTAAAATTAAAATTAATTTGTTAATTTTGTGAATAAGTTGTTTTATATTGTGTAAAATTATGTATTGTTGAATTTTTGTTATTTATTTAAACTCTTTGATTAATTTAAATTTCCTTAATTTTAGTTAGTATATATAATAAAATATCCTGTTATAGGAAAAGGATCGTTGACCATTCTATTTCAAGGAAGATGAAAAATCTATTAACTCAGGTAAGAGAAAAAGTATTATATTAAATCCCTTATACCTTTGGTTCCTTGGATTTATGTGGTGTTACTTTTGTCTATAATTAAAAATTTTACTCTGACTAGATCCTTAGATCTCTGCTTTTAAGCGTGGTATCTGAAAAAAATTATTACTAGTTTTTACTCTGATTATTACTGGTTTTGTTTGACACCATATTACCACCATATACAAATTTTACATGTCATTTCCTTCATATTTTTATTAAGATTATACTGTATCATCATATTTTATTATACATGCGTTGCTGCTAAATATTTGGATATGCTCTTCTTTCTTTGTATTAACCTTTACCAGTATGTTCATACCCATGTCCTACCTCCATAACCTTGAGAACCCTTCGTTTTTTGCTGCTTTTTGATGCAGTATGAGGAGGAATTCATGATTCGTACTCTATTTGTAACTTTAGTTATCTCCAGATCTATATATTTTGGCTTAGATCTATGACAGAAGTGATAAAATTTGATGGACAAGTTGTTTTCGGTGATGTTTGTCATATTTGATAAATCCAATTTTGTTTTTTTGATACATACGCATTCACTACATTCATAAATGCTTATTGAATTCAGAAGTCTAAAAATATTGACGACTTTATAGGCTAGGCAGGGAAAACTTGATCGAGTAGCCACGCGATGGTCTCATCTTTGGTCTGAAATGCAACAACATATGTCAATTGGATGATATTGTCGGCGCAAGCGGCGTTAAGAAGGATACTATGAGTTCTCCACTTAAAATTCGTCGTGTGGCGATCTTGAAGTGATTTTGTTATTGATATACCGTTCTTGATGGATTTCTTTTGAGGCATCACCATGATTTGTTATTCTTTTTTTTTCTAATGAAATTTTGAAAGTGTTAAACTGTAAATGAATATGCTTATTTATAGTTGATACACAAATGTAATTTCTCATTATTTAAATTTAATGAAAATCAAATATAATACGAAATGAAACAAATAAGATAAATAATATTTATTGTGATTGTACAATTGAAGTTCCTTTTTGACCTATAATATTATTTGACCGGTTTATTTTATTTCATTTTTCATATATGATGGTCCAGTCTAGCTTATGTATTTTTTTATTTTTATATATTTTGGTCCAGGCTAGCTTGTAGACTAGTGTATATTGACTACAAGGAAAAAATTAGAATTAGTAGGGTTCAAAATATAGTTCTACATGATGAAATGTGCATGGGATCTTTAGAAAAAATTGATACCATATGTCTTTACGAATGATGGTCAATAGACCAAACCTGTTGTGTCAAATATCACACTAACTTTGATTTTTAAATGGTAAGGTTATCATTATATGTTCTTGGGCATAGACTTTTCTCGTGATAGAAGAGAATCTCCTCAAATAGGGATGTCTCTTCCAAATCAGGGTATCCATTTAGTTTGTCAATTATAAATTTTCTCGTGACCTCCAGACTGCCGTCTTCTGACTATCAATCATGTAATATCCCGTGTAAATTGTTTAAATTTTAAATACTTAGGGTAAAATTCTTATTATTATTCAAAATATTATTTAAATATTTTATTAGATTAATAATTTATTTATTTTTATAAAAGACATCTTATTTAATTTATTAAAAGGGATTAATTTATTTATTGAATTAAAAAAAATAATCAAGGATTTTATTAATTGAAAAAGAAACTTCAAAAGAAAAGAAAGTCACTTACTCCTACCCGACCATCCTAGCTAGAACCCAATCCACTTTCTAGTAAATCAATTTCATTTCCTTTTCCTACTTTTTAATTTGAATTATATTTCCTTTTAATTTGTCTTATTTTTATATGGTCCCTGTCGTATTCTAACCCAGTAACTATCTTTCTAGAAGTTTCATTCCTCTATAATAAGAGTTATAATACGCTACATGAATCATATTTTGAGTCTATTATAATATTATGGTGCAAAAATCATATTTTGAATATTTAGAACAAAGATGTCAGTAATTGTTTGTTGCCTCTGATGTTATGCAATGAAACACTTTCAATGGACGAGCTAAATGTTTTTTAGGTTGATTATTTTAAAAAGAAAGGAAATGGCTACTGAGATATATGATAGTTTTACGATGAAGTTGGATAGACAACTGATTAGAAGTTCAAGGAGATGACGAGAATGGATTTGTAAAATCCAAGGATTTTTTATTTTATAAGAAGTAAATAGTTTTTCAAAAACATATTTTTTTCTTATATAAACCATTAGAATCAATGAATTATATAGCAGACCATCTTAAGCAAAGGTAGATTAGTCATTGGTTGATTTGAAAGTAACATTATTCCATTTTTAAGTCTTTGGTAACATTTATATGTAATATTTGATTATAGACAAACTTTGCTAGAGTATTTTTGTATGATTACGATAATTGTATAATTTTTTTTCTAGAGCAATATTTCTAATTTTATATTTGTAAAGTTTCAAATTTTAGTAGTGTCTTCGGACACGGATCATAACTAGTTCTTTTTAATGTGAGATGTCATACGAATTTTTTTTCTCAATTTTTTTTCTTTCTTTATATTTCTTTTGTTTTCTTTTCAGAAATCGGCAAAAGAAATTAAAATAACTTGCATAATCATTCAAGCAAATCACAAATATACCCAACAAATGTAATAACTATTCCTTCACCCCGCACTCAAACTCAAGGACAACTAGTTTTAAGCAATCGCGATTCAAGTGCGTGTCATATGGTGTAGTCCTAACATCTAAAGGATAAACTTATAATATGGCTTCAAAAGAAATGCTTAAATGCTTAAAAATGGGGCTAAAAGTTATATAACATTTAATCACGGGTTAGAAAGATAAAAAAGCCTCAAGTGACTATTAAAGAACTGCCTTTATCATTTTTCTATATACATAGTTTACCTATAGTTCATAATTAAGTGTGTTCTCTACTCATTTAGATCTCACGTTCAACACACCACTCATTCTCACCAAATAAAAGCTTACTTCTTTTGTATTGTTTATTAATTTTTCCTATTAATCATCTAGTGCTTCCATGCATTCGAGGTACATTTTACATTAAATCTAAGGTCTACTATTTTCTACCATTAATTTAAAGAAAGTATGCTTATGTGGACATTCAACATACTCTCCAGTCAAATCATTTCTTAAACTAATTTTTATTGAATATTATTGAAAAGCAGTAAAAACACATAACACATAAAATTGGGATGAGACAACAAACCCCGCCTCAAATTCGAAAAGGTGTCTTGTCACACCAATCTAAAAGTACATATAAAGCTAATAATATACAATAATGAATGAGAAAAGGGATAAGGGAACATATCTTGATTGACACTAGGCCGATTACATGTAGCATTGTGTCGAGGTTGTGAAAACTTAAAAGTCACGATGTATAGATCACACACCGTGGAAATCATCTTCATGTAAAATGCGTTTCATCAACTCGAACTCGTATTTCTCTTAGTTAATCATCTTCTCACGACCCTCTGAATCTCATCCTCCTTGAAAATCCTTCCTCAACACCAAACTCTATTTTCTCTTCATGTTCTTCTTAACTTCTCCAACCTTCGTGTCATCTCGAATGACCCCAAACTCAATTATACACGTACTTAAAGATTGCTTGCAAAATATATAATGGTATACTCAAATAATTCACAATTCCTCCAATAAAGAACTAAAACATAATTCCCAACTGGTAATAGAAAGAAAAGAAGAGTTGTAGCTATTTTACCGGATTGGCTGTGGAATTTGTGATGATGTGTGTGTGTACATTTTTCTAAAATACATTTGAGAGACTTTTGACTCGGGTAAGATTAGATCTCAAAATAACCGGATCATTGCAACATACTATAATTAATTAATATTACAACTATGGATATTTTATATATAAAATCCCATAAGTGTTTTTCAATTAAATCAAAGTGTTATATTGAATCAAGGAAGGTCTTAATAGTGTTTCAAACAAACTTTGGAATTTCATGGTTACTATACAACTATCTACTTAAACTACTCCAATTCATTTTGCTAATAAGAAACTATGATATAGGCAAATATAGTGCAAGTTGTTGGACAAGTATGTTTTTTTGATACATACGCATTCACTACATTCATAAATACTTATTGAATTTAGAAGATTAAAAATATTGACGACGTTATAGGCTAGGCGGGGAATTATTGATCGAGTAGTCACACGATGGTCTCATCTTCGGTCTGAAATGCAATAGCATATGTCAATTGGATGATATTGTCAGCGCAAGCGGCGTTAAGAAGGATACTATGAGTTCTCCACTTAAAATTGGTCGTGTGGCGAACTTGAAGTGATTTTGTTACTGATCTATCGTTCTTGATGGATTTCTTTTGAGGCATCACCATGATTTGTTATTCTTTTTTTTCTAATGAAATTTTGAAGGTGTTAAACTGTAAATGAATAGACTTATTTATAGTTGATACACAAATGTAATTTCTCATTATTTAAATTTAATGAAAATCAAATATAATATGAAAAGGAACAAATAAGATAAATAATATTTAATGCGATTATACAATTGAAGTTCCTTTTTGACCTATAATATTATTTGACCGGTTTATTTTATTTCATTTTTCATATATGATGGTCAAGTCCAGCTTGCAGTGTATTTTTTTTATATGTTGTGGTCCAGGCTAGCTTGTAGACTAGTGTATATTGACTACAAGGAAAAAATTAGAATTAGTAGGTTTCAAAATATAGTTCTACATGACTAAATGTGCATGGTCTCTTTAGAAAGAATTGATACCATATGTCTTTATGAGTGATGGTCAATAGACCAAACTTGTTGTGTCAAATATCACACTAACTTTGATTTTTAAATGGTAAGGTTACCATTATATGTTCTTGAGCATGGACTTTCTCATGATAGAACAGAATCTCCTCAGATAGGGATGTCTCTTCCAAATTAGGGTATCCATTTGGTTTGTCAATTATATATTTTCTCGTGACCTCCAAACTGTCATCTTGTGACTATCAATCATGTAATATCCCGTTTAAATTATTTAAATTTTAAATACTTAGGGTAAAATTCTTATTATTATTTAAAATATTATTTAAACATTTTATTAGATTAATAATTTATTTATTTTTATAAAAGACATCTTATTTAATTTAATAAAAGGGATTAATTTATTTATTGAATTAAAAAATGATATTCAAGGATTTTATTAATTGAAAAAGAAACTTCAAAAGAAAAGAAAGTAACTTACTCCTACACGACCATCCTAGCCAGAACCCAACTCACCCAATCCACTTTCTAGTAAATCAATTTCATTTCCTTTTCCTACTTATTACTTTGAATTATATTTCCTTTTAATTTGTCTTATTTTCATGTGGTCCCTGACGTATTCTAACCCAGTAACTATCTTTCTACAAGTTTGACACTAATGGGGTGTTTGTTTGCATTTAATAAAATCTTAAGGTAGTTTATTAAGATACATAATAAATAATACAGTTTTTTTACCAATTCAGATCTGAATGGATCTTAACTAATTTGTTTTATTAAAATTTTAAACTAAGTCTGAATCACTCAAACACCACATCTTTAAGTAAGTTATATTTAGATGTTCATTAAGATGTTCCCTTATTAAAGGATTGCAAAACAAGCTATTAACCCAGCTGTACTTGGTGCCATCTCTCCAGATTGTATATGGGCTCAAGAAGAGGTTTACTGGAAAGCAAGAGCAAAAGATAAATGGGTGACTGAAGGAGATAAAAATACTGCATATTATCATGCCTTAATGGCGCAAATAAGGAATTTTAATAAAATCATGCACATCCTATATGATAATGATGAAAGGATCGAAGACAAGGGTAAGGTAAATGATGCTTTTATTCTCATTTTAAGAATATCTACTCAGTTTATTTTGGCAACAAAAATATAGAAAAGGCAGATCATATCCCTTGAAAAATTACACATGACATGAATTTAAAATTGTTGAAAGCACTATATATGGATAAAGTTAGGAGAGTGGTGTTTAGTGTGGGTGACAGGTTGTTCTATTATAAATACTAGGAGATTATCAAATTTGATGTTTTTAAAATGGTCATTGCATTTTTTGATGAGAAGCTGAATTTGGGTAAAATGAATGACGCTACCATCACACTCGTCCCAAATAAAAGAAAGGCAAACAAATAATGGTGACTTTAAAACTATCTCTTGTGCTAACTTTGATTATAAAATTATCTCTTCTATATAAGTGGAAAGACTCAAACCAATTATGGATGGCTTGTCTCCCCCACACAATCTTCTTTCATCAAAGGTATAACTATTCAGTATAACCTCATCAAAACGATACTCAAATAAGCGCTATGAAACAGTCAAGTTGGATATGGAAAAGTCTTATGAACAAGTTAAATGTGAGTTTTTAGAGCTTGTCCTTAGAAACTTGGATATGATACGTTTTGGATTGGATGGATTATGTATCTCTACAATCAAGTATCAGATTACCGTCAATGGTAAAATTTCTTATAACATCATTCCTTCGAATGGTATCCGCCAGGGTGAACCACTATCATTGTATCTGTTGTCTCCTTGCAGAGATGATTGTGCGACTCATTAATTATAATATTAGAGAAGAAAGTATTAATGTTAAAAAAACAAGTTAGTTCGAGCGCGTTCGTTAACTCGGTAAAAATTTATAATCAGTAAATTGATGTTATATTATCTATAAATATACTGTATACAAAGAGAGAAGTAGACCTACTAAGCCGACAAGCTTGAAAAGAAGAATATGCATCATATTATAATAACTCAAGTCTACTATCAAGATCTTTCAATATCATAAAACATATATAAAGTTTTAGGCAAAACATACTGCATATAAATATATATATATATATATATATATATAAAGTACTATTTAAGCAAAATTCTAAGCCTTTTAATAATACTATGGAAGGTTTGGACGCCAACCACTATTTTAATAATATTTTAAATACGTACTGAATGATTGCTCATGTTATGGATTTAAAATATTTAGTTTGTGTTGATATCAACTATCGGGTTAGATAACTTCTTTTTAGTTATAAATGAATATAATAAGGTGTCCTCTTAGCTAGACCCTGTTATGCCAGGTTTTTTCTTGTCTTTCTTACAGTAATATATATGGTTTATCTTAAAAGATAATACAAATATTGGCAGAGCCAGAGTCGAATGGGTGAAAAACAACAGATTACATGGCTGAATGGAACCAAAAAAATTTATTTTGGTTAGGCTATAAATTAACCGCCAAACAGAAACATGTATGATAAGAAAGCTAATCCTGGACGGACCGGAACTGCATTTTTATTGTAGGCCATTTTTAGCCAAGCCACTTTTTAGTCTAAATTGTAACAACCAGCGTTTTACACAGTTTTAATAAATGTAAAATAAAAATTAAATAGCAATATATCAAACACATATATCAAGATTTTTGGGAAAGCTAATGGAGCTAAATAAACCTGTTGTACCTCCCTAGGTGGGCGGGTAGGTAGAAGGAGGTCGTCGTGGCTGTTCTAATGGAGCATAGAACAGGGCCTCTGCAGGATAGTCTAGGACAATTAATAAGGGTATATTGTTTTAATGCATATACATAATTGAAAAATAGAATAGAAAGACAGTACATTATTCAATTCCGCATCAGCCAAAATATACATAACCTATTAATATGATTACAAAAATATTCTTTTGTCTTTTCTTTTATTTGAATATTTATTCAATCTCTTTGTTTGTAAGTTAAACATGACATCTATATTATAAAATAAGGTTTTTACATATCCATGATTGGTTCTAGACACAACATAATTGGTGGCCATGGAATTCCGCGTCCACAAAATAAACCTAACCTATTAATATGATTACAAAAATATTCTTTTGTAGTTTCTTTTATTTCAATATTTATTTAATATTTTAGTTTGTAAGTTAAACATGACATCTATATTATAAAGTAATGTTTTTACATATCCATGGTTGATTCTAGCCACAACAAGTGGTGGCCAGGATTGTTTCTGGCCCAACCTATCATTAATACCCCAACCTATCATTAATACTTAAAGTGGTGGCTATGATTGATTCTAACCCAACATAAGTGGTGGCCAAATCATTTATGGCCCACCTATTATTAATAGTATCAAGAAAACAGCCTCCTACTATCAGAAAGCATTCTCCACCATCATTAACCGGCTTGGCAAAAGACTCAAATTAAGGTAAAAAATTATTTTTACCATTACTCTCCAGCACAAGAAAACCATCGCATGCCGCTCTCCTGCACAAGAAAACCCCACTTCCACTTAGGCACCATTCTCCACCATTGAAAAACCCTAATCATGGTTTATCCAATTAAGTGTAATTGTTTATTATATTTTTATACAAATCTGCCGCTCTTCTACCCAAGAAAATTGTCGTAGCTAGATGACCATTCTCCACCATCATCCTCTGCTTGGCAAAGAACTCAAATTAAGCAAAAAATATTTATTTTTACCATTGAAACTCTAAAAATTTGAAATATTTTTAACTGAATTCATTACTTTTACAATTTTTTATAATTATCCGATTCACTTTTACTGATTATTTCTTCAACGTTAAAATGCCAATCAGAATATCAAAGATATTGGAATGAAATGAAGGGTATTATATTGCTCAAGGTAAGTACAGTATGTTATACCCACACAATTTATATATTTAATAGTTGTGTGTGTAAATTTTCAATCTTTAAAATGCTATAGAGGTGTCTGTGCTACCGAATCTAAGATCAGTAAGATTGATTTTTGATCTGTTTGCTTCCGACTTTGAAGGTACATTATCTTGAATTGAAATAAGCCGAGATTTAAAATGTCTTGCTATTAGAATGATATGATTCACAATCATGGACATGTCATATAAATCTTAGCAAAATCAAACCAAAGAAAACTCTCAAACATCTACTTTCTATCAGGTTTTTATCTTCATGTGTGGGGTCATGTGTGCTCTCTCCCAAGCCACTAAAAAATAGCAAGACATAAGGTAATTTTGAATAGATTCTCAATTTTACAATTCACTATGTTACTCTCCCTTGATTGATTTTTTGAATAATATTCAAATTCATTTAATTCCACAGTTGGTCCCTGTTTGAGTATGACAATGCACTCTCCAATATAAAATATAAGGTAAGAGATTTTGTGAATAAAATTCAATCGTAGTTTTATTTTTGTAATTTCAGCATTGATTTGTAAGCTATTTTATTTGATTGTGTCGTCCTGTCTTTGTGCTCCCTGCAAAGCAAATCACATTCAATTTATATTTTCCACACAATGTAATTTATTAAGAATTGGCTTTAGAGGTAAAAAAAACATCTTCAAATATTTTAAATATGTAATTTATTATGTAAATAACATAACTAAAATACATTTGTCACATGTTTCCGATTATGGTACAGAATTTCAGTAATTTTTTATAGCATTTCACAATAATATTTTTTATGCCAATAATATTTAATTTGCTCAATTTCAACAATTTGAAATCTTTTTAATTATTCTGATGTTTATAATTTTTAATAAGGTGTTTTATGCATTTAACGAGTTAACCATTGTGAGAATTAGTTGAATATGTTTTGGGTTTAGTGGAATTTTTTAAGGATTGTTTTGAATCACTATCCGACTTTGTTTCGCTTTATAGAGATATAAATATGTTTAGATGAGTATTTTTTGTGTGATTGACCGGTGTAACTTCCTTCCCTCGCTATGAGAGATCATTTTATGTTACCAAAACACCTTCAAGACTTTTTATCTCCCAAAAATCATTATCTACTACAATTGACCATAAAGCCGTTATACCATCAATGAGGAGATTTTCGAAACAAAAAATGTAAACAAAATAAATTTTTCTATTAAAACCCTCAAATTAAAATATGTTATCTCTTGATTTTCTAGAGGAATATTAATTTAAATCAGGTATTGTATTTTTCTTTCTAATTCTTATCGTAATCTAGGTAACATTGTTATACCAATTTAGTATGTGAAAGAATAGGTTAATATCTCCTTAATATTTTTTTGGTATGTTGAAAATTTCTGTAGCAATATTTTATAAAATAATAGGTTAATATCACTTATATATTTTTTTTGTGATCCATGGATATTATGATTATTGTTTTATTGATGTAGTTAATTGGAAATATATAAATAAAACTGAATGATCTTGATATATATGATTAGGGGTTTGTTCAGTCATTATATTTGTCTATAACATCCATTAGGAAAGATTGTGTGAGCATTGCCCTACATTTGTGAGTAAAATATAGGATATGCTATACATGTCAATTAGAAATTTTTGTAATAATACAATTATTTTTTTAATTTAAAAAATGATTTTGCTCCTCTATATATTTCAAACTCATATTTTTTTATTAGTATGTCATTGTTGATAAATAATCAGTTATGGTATGGAGTATGTCTTGTTGGTAAACAATAAGAGTTATAATACGGTACATGAATCATATTTTAAGTCTATTATAATATTATGGTGCAGGAATCATATTTTGAATAGAAGAAAGAGTTCAGTAATTGTTTGTTACCTCTAATGTTGTGCAATGAAACACTTTCAATGGACGAGCTGAATGTTTTTGAGGCTGATTATTTTAAAAAGAAATGAAATGGCTACTGAAATGTATGATGGTTTTACGATGAAGTTGGATAGATAACTGATTAAGTTCAAGGAGATGACGAGAATTGATTTGGAAACTCCAAGAGTTTTTTATTTTATTAGAAATAAATAGTTTTTCAAAAACATATTTTTTTTCTAATATAAACCATTAGAATCAATGAATTATATAGCAGAATATTGTAAGCAAAGGTAAATTAGTCAGTGGTGGATTTGAAAGTAAAACTATTCCATTTTTAAGTCTTTGGTAACATTTATATGTAATATTTGATTATAGAAAAATTTTGCTAGAGTATTTTTGTATGATTACGATAATTATATAATTTTTTTCCTACAGCAACATTTTGAATATTATATTTGTAAGGTTTAAAATTTTAGTAGTGTCTTCGGACACGGATCATATCTAGTTTTTTTTATGTGAGATGTCATACAAATTTTTTTCTCAATTTCTTTTCTTTCTTTCTTTTTCTTTTTCTTTTGTTTTCTTTTCAAAAATCGGCAAAGGAAATTACCATAACGTGCATAATCATTTGAGCAAATCACAAATCTACCCAACAGATGTAATCACATATTCCTTCACCCTGAAGTCAAGCTCAAGGACAACTAGTCTTAAGTAATCGCGATTCAAGTGAGGTGAGGTTCATATGGTATGGTCCTAACATCTAAAGGATAAGTTTATAATATGCTTCAAAAGAGAGCCTTAAATGCTTAAAAATGGGTCTAAAAGGATATAACATTTAATCATGGGTTAGGAAGCTAAAAAGGCATCAAGTGACTATTTAAGATCTGACTCTATCATTTTTCTAGTTACATAGTTCACCTTTAGTTCATAATTAAGTAGGTTCTCTACTCATTTAGAACCTACGTTCTACACACCACTCATTTTCACCAAATACAAGCTTACTTCTTTTGCATTGTTCATTAGTTTTTCCTATCAATCATCTAATGTTTGCATGCATTCAAGGTACGTTTTACATTAAATCTAAGATGTACTATTTTCTATCATTAATATACAGAAAGTAGGCTTATGAGGACATTCAACATACTCTTTAGTCAAATCATTCCTTAAAGAAATTTTTATGGAATTTTTCTTGAAAAGCAGTAAAAACACATAACACATAACACTTGGGATGAGACAACGAATCCCGCCGCAAATTCAAAAATGAGTCTTGTCTCCATGAATCGAAAATTATCTATAAAGCTAGTAATATACACTAACGAATGAGAAAAGGGATAATGGAACATATCTTGATTGAAACTAGGCGATTACATGTAGTATTATGTCGAGGTTGTGAAAACTTCTAAGTCACGATGTATAGATCACAAACCGTGGAATCTCGTATTTCCCTTAATTAATCATCTTCTCATGACCCTCTAAATCTCATCCTCTTTGAAAATCCTACCTCAACACCAAACTCTCTTTTCTCTTCATAATCTTCTTAACTTCAACAACCTTCATGTCATCTCGAATGACCCCAAACTCAATTATACACCTACTTAAAGATTTCTTGCAAAATATATAATGATATACTCAAACAATTCACAATTCCTCAAATAAATAACTAAAACATAATTCCCAACTGGCGATAGAAAGAAAACAAGAGGTGTAGCTATTTTACCGGATTGGACGTGGAATTTGTGATGATGTGTCTGTGTATACATTTTTCTAAAATGCATCTGAGAGACTTTTGACTCGAGGTAAGATTAGATCTCAAAACAACCCGATCATTAGAAACATACTATAGTTAACTAATATTACAACTATGGATATTTTATATATAAAATCTCATAAATGTTTTTCAATTACATCGAAGTGTTATATTGAATCAAGGAAGGTCTTAACAGTGTTTCAAACCAACTTTGGAATTTCATTATTCCTATACAACTATCTACATAAACTACTCCAATTCATTTTGCTAATAAGAAACTATGATATAGGAAACTATAGTGCAAGTTGATGGACAACCATGTGTTAGCTAAAGATGCCCTGATGATGAAGTTATTAGAAAACTACGTACGCAAGTTGTTGTGAGGCTTACAATGCAATGCGACTATATATACATCAAGAAGCTTCCTAAATATATCTTAAGTACTGGCCATATTTGAAACTTACTTTTATATGTGTAATTGAGTTTCTTTGGTGATTAAAGAGTATTGCACATTTTCTTATGAAATATTAACTACTCGCTATATATTGTGAATTGGGTGAAGTAAAATACTTTACATGGTTAATTTTTTTTTATTAAACGTTCTTCATTAAACAATAGCCTCGGCATACTATCGTATTGTCCATGTGACATTATTCATCTACGTTATCTTGAAAGCTATTTAATAGACTTTACATGCAGATCTAGTCGTTTTATAGTTAAACAATTTGTGTTTTATCTTGTTAATTGTGACAATAAATATGATAATGTATGACTTATAAATACCCATCATAGTTGGTGTCCCTTGGAAATTCCAAACAAATAGATTTTGTCGTATGCTCAACTTCTTCATCTAAATTTTACATTAAAATGAATGTGTCGGGGATATTGGTATACTAGAATATTAATTAATTTTCATAACCACTTAAATCAAGTTATTATATAATCGAAGCTCATTCTTGTGAATTGGTCTTTATAGACTTCTTTAAACATATGTGATTATAGGATCCTTATGCCTCGTGATTGGGAAGAACTAGTCCCTCTGAAAAAATAGTATCAAGTATCTTTAATTCATGAATAAATAAATATTATAGGTCTCTATTTTTCCATTTAGGGTGCTAATGTGTTAAACAAAAAATCCAGCGATGTAAAGAGATAATATATTTTGTATTTATGAAATCTATGATCTTTTGGACACTTCAAAAAAAATAATTGACATTTTATGTAACATTCTAAATATAAATATCCCAATATACATATGGTTATATTTCACTCCTTGCAGACTTTTCTACATTTCAAAAATATCATAATCAATTAAAAATAATCATGTAATTTACCCCAATTCGGTCAAAAGAATCAAATATTAACATTATCTATATGATTATAATTATATGTCGGTGCATCAAAACCAATCCTTCTTCTATAATAAATCTAATTATTACTTATAATGGAGTATTTTACTAAGTTTCTATCCCACGATTTTAGAAGGATTATATTTAAATGAAAAAAGATCCATCTAAAATCATTGGAAGATAATTCATCCACGATTAAAATTTAATCCGTAATAGTTATAGTCCATAATGTTTATATGCTTAACTTAGTAGAGAAAATTCAGTTTACAAAGTGTCCAATCATTATAGTCAGCATATAAGACATAACATAATCATTACTTTCTACAAATATCGAAGATGTCACTTAGAAAATGAATCATTAATGTGTACGCAATTGATAGATTTCTCTTCAACAATGTTATAGTTACCAATAACTATCATTTTCTAAATTCTTCCTTTAACACGCTAACTTCAACCAAGTTGGTAGGTCAATGTATTATCAATATCCATGAGACTAAAGTTTAAAAAGAAAAGAAGAACATTATTTATATACTATATTTTGTCATCTATCATCTTTAAGATAATCAAATTTCATCATTGACGAAACTATTACTAGTTTTTCTAAACAAAAATATCTAATGACATATTTCATTTCCAAAACTGATATGTAGTTTGTATTTATATCATAACATACATGTGATGAAATTCATAAAAATCAAAATTCGTTTTAATATATTTTATCTAGAATTACTAACTAGTTATAGGAAAAGAACTTACACATTCTGTAAGGAATACATGTAGCATCTTCTATATCGTAATACCAATAACTAAATTCTCAACATTGTATAATAATTTAGTAAACCCATTATGAATATCGAATAACATCTAATGTATTTTTTGTAAGTATATAAGCCCATACACTAGACATTTCTATTATTTTTGATCCATAAAAATTAAGGTCTACCACTTTAGATCTACAAATTAGACAAAAAAACCCACTAATGAAGAGTTTTACCTTTATAACAACAAATGTCCTAGAAAATGATAAACACGCCTCAGCCTCGCTCTCTCTTTGTCTCCATCTCTCTTATCTTACCGTACTATTTGAAATTGATTTAGTTTCATCCATTGCTAAATTCATATAAAATCATTAAATCAGTGAACAAAATCCATATTTTCAAATATTGCAACAATCAACAACTTTTCCATTGACAAAATCAGAGAGATAGATAAAATGAAAGAAAAATACAAACATAAATCACAGTGTTGCCTAGGGATGCTGCCACTAAAAAAAAGGTATTAATGTTTCTATTAATTTCCTTGGTATTTGTAATTCTAAATCAAAAATTGCACATTGTAATTACTTTTCGTAGCTAATTTATTTTTCTTTTAGTTTGATTTGTAATGTGAGAGGAATGGAAGAAATATATTAACACTAGATTTTGTTAAATTAAAATTATTTTTTTAATTATGTGAATGAGTTGTTTTATATTGTGTAAAATTATGAATTGTTGAAGTTTTATTATTTATTACAACTCTTCTATTATTTTAAATTTCCTTAATTTTAGTTAGTATTTATAATAAAATATCCTTTTATAGGAAAAGGATCGTTGACCATTCTATTTCAAGGAAGAAGAAAAATCGATTAACTCGGGTAAGAGAAATAAGTAGTATATTAATTCCCTTATACCTTGGGTCCATAGATGTGGTGTTACTTTCGTCTATAATTAAATTTTTTACTCTGACAATATTCTTAGATCTCTGCTTTTAAGCGTGGTAACTAATTTTTTTTTGATGGACAGGTTGTTGTCGGTGATGTTTTTCATATTTGATAAATCCTATTATGTTTTTTTGATACATAAGCATTCACTACATTCATAAATGCTTATGGAATTCAGAAGTCTAATAATATCGACGACTTGGCTAGGCGGGGAAAAATTGATCGAGTAGCCACGCGATGGTCTCGTCTTCGGTCTGGCGTTCGTGATGGATTTCTTTGGAGACATCCATGATTCGTTATTCTTTTTTTCTAATGAAATTTTAAAGGTGTTAAACTGTAAATGAATAGACTTATCTATAGTTGATACACAAATGAAATTTCTCAAAATTTAATGTTAATGAAAATCAAATATAATATGAAAAGGAACAAATAAGATAAACAATACTAATGCGACTGAACAATTGAAATTCCTTTTTTACCTATAATTTTATTTGACTAGTTTATTGTATTTCATTTTTCATATATGATGGTCAAGGCCAGCTTGCAATGTATTTTTTTAATTTTTATATGTTGTGGTCCAGGCTAGCTTGTAGATTAGTGTATATTGATGACTACAAGAAAAAAAATTTGAATTGGTAGGTTTCAAAATAAAGTTCTACATGACAAAATATGCAAGGGCTCTTTAGAAAAAATTGATACCATATGTCTTTATGAGTGATGGTCAATAGACCAAACTTGTTGTGTCAAATATCACACTAACTTTGATTTTTAATTGGTAAGGTTACCATTATATGTTCATGGGCATGGACTTGTCTCATGATAGAACAGAATCTCCTCATATAGGGACGTCTCTTCCAAATCAGGGTATCCATTTAGTTTGTCAATTATAAATTTTCTCTTGACCTCCAGACTTCCATCTTTTGACTATCAATCATGTAATATCCCATGTAAATTGTTTAAATTTTAAATACATAGGGTAAAATTCTTATTATTATTTAAAATATTATTTAAATATTTTACTAGATTAATAATTTATTTATATTTATATAAGACATCATATTTAATTTAATAAAAGGGATTAATTTATTTATTGAATTAAAAAATAATAATCAAGGATTTTATTAATTGAAAAAGAAACTTTAAAAGAAAAGAAAGTAACTTACTCCTACCCGACCATCCTAGCCAACCAGAACCCAACTCACACAATCCACTTTTTAGTAATTCAATTTCATTTCATTTTCCTACTTTTTAATTTGAATTATATTTCTTTTTAATTTGTTTTATTTTCATGTGGTCTCTGTCGTATTCTAACTGATGTCTCCTCATTTGTGATAGATTTATGTTATGATGAGACATCATTTTTAGTGTTTTAGAAGTCAATAATGTCGATTTTCTTGAGTTTCAGTGCACTTTTCTATTTAGAGTCTTGATTTGTAGAATTATTATTTTTAGAGCATATTGGGTTTAATTGTTTATTTTAGTGTGAAGCTTTAAAGATAATTATGGAGATTAATTAGAGTCCAAGTCAAAGACTACAACTTATGGAAAGAGATTTGCAAGGTAATTGGAGATAAGGAAACAAAAGCTAAAAAGATGGAAAAGGAAAAACTGCATAATCTAGGATTCTGCAGTACATGCCTAAAGATGTGCTATTTTACCTAATAAATAGGCCTATTTTGGTAATTTCCTTTCATTGGGACAAAGATAATTCTGTTACGATTCTTTTGGTATCTTATGGAGCTCAAACCGACCAATAACGAAGAAGATATGCTCAAAACGGTCCAGCAATGTTTATCTTTATTTCCATACGAATTTGAGTTGGGCTAGGAGTCCAATACTTTATCTCTTCCTCCAGAAAACGAATTAGGTCTTCTAAACACCTATAAATACACCCTTATATCACTTGTAAATCATCCTTGCCTCATAGTAATTAGTTCTTAAGGTTTTATTCTTCCAGTTTGTTGTAGAGAGCAAGATGATGTCTTTTGTAATTTCTTTTAGTTTATTTCCATCAGGTATGAACTAAACTTCCCATAGCTTGGGTTTTGCATCATGTATAAACTATGAATTCTAATTCTTCTATCTAAGTTTCTTTGGGAATTATATGTTTTAATCTGATATTAGCTACTTACTTTATATTTGTTTATGTGTTTTGATTTATAGTCTTTCCTAGAACTGATCACTTTAGGATTGTTTTAACAGTAGTTAGATGGTCACCGTAACTGGGTGTTTAACTATTGAACCACCACATAATGTCTAGTGTCGATATTAGTTCTGACAAAACATGATTCTAACTAGATAGTCATTAGGGTTTGTTTTAATCACCATATCACCAATGATTGTAGTGTTCTGTTTAGGGCCTTAGTGGCGTTTGATAACCCTATTTGAGACCTCGTCTTGGTTGCGCCGTAGCCCCGTTAGTCGCTCTCAAGGTCTAAGGTATGGGATTTAGAATCCTGACTAAGTATACCAAGAGCTAATATTCTCCCTTATTAACTAAATTTATAGATAGAATTAGAAGGATTAGTGCATACTAGCAAAACCTAAGATATACTCCACATCTCATATTCTTAATCTTTTACTTTATTGTCTTTACTTTTCTTAAGTTTAATTTAGAATCTCGAAATCTATTTGCTTTTATTTTCTGTCTTTTTATTATTTACTTTTACTCGTTATTCCTACATACGCGTGGAACACACGTAAGTACTGAGAACGAACCCAACTTAATATCTAAAACTTGCATACGTCCTGTAATACTTGCAGTACTGTGCATGTCTAGGGTGAGAGTGCGTAGTTTCTTGGCTTAATTTCATCTTAATTTTATCTTATTTTTATCACACCCTAGGCACCACCAAGTTTTTGGCACCGCTGTTGGGGACTTGTGTCTCGTTAGCGTGTGGGTTATCTATTTCGAGTAGTAGTTTTTAATTAGTTTTTTTTTACTTTTCAGTCTTTAGTTTTTATTTTTCCAGATTTACGCTTGTGGTTTGCTTTAGTCTTTTTCAGGATTCACAGTGTTTAATTCTTGGCCTCCGTTACCGGAGCCTGAGAGGCGCTTTAGAGTTTATAACAGACGTGATCGTGAGGAAAGATCCTTAAGAAGAGCAATGGCAGCCCAACTAAATCCACCAGTTGGAGGGCTTCAACAAGATCCTCCACTTGGTGCACAAGATCCACCTGGTGTCGTACAACAAGATCCACCACCTGGTGGAGGACAACACGGTGTACAAATACCAGCAGGAGGAGGTAATGGGCAGAATAACGTTAATAATCAACAGAATCAGGCACAGCAAGATCTCCCTGGTCTTCATGTGCCGTTTCATATTCAACCAATCGGTTACCGCCCTCCAGAGATTCCAAATATCAAATTTAGACCCGATCCGGGAATGCTCAGGCAATTTCAAAGTTTTGGACTCTATACTGGTACAGCAATTCAAGATCCGGTGGAAGCGATTCAGAAGTTCATGCAGATTTGCGATGCCTACATTACTCCGGGCATTACACGCGAGCAACTGTATTGTCATATGTTTTCGTTCTTTTTTACTGGTAGAGCTAGCGATTGGCTAGAAAGACAACCACATGGAACCATTCACTCTTGGAGAGAACTTTAAGCCGCATTCTTTAACCGTTTTTTTCCGAAGAGCATGAGACTCAAAGATCAAACCGAGCTTGCAAGATTTTGCCTAGGATGGAGAGACAGTGGGAGAAGCATGGACAAGGTTTCAACAAAAATTAGCTAGATTTCCTCTCCATGGTTATACACCTGCTCTACAACTTGCTATATTTTATGAAGGACTTAATGATAAAGGTAGAGAGAAGGTGGATAACATTGGAAAGGGTAATTTTGTGTCCATGAATCACAATGAAGCTTCCGAGGTTTTGGAAAATATTATGGAACAAGAAAGAAGTTGGCCTTCAACGCGAGCTTCTGTAGCAAACACTCGAGGAACGCTTCGTTTAGATGCAGAAACAGCAAACTCAGCTCAAATATCCGCATTAGAAAATCAAATCAAAGAGCTGAAGTTAGAGATGCAAAAGAATTTAGCCGCTGCGAACGTAGTACAAGAAGCACAAGGGTGTCAACAATGTGGGGTTAACGATCATACATGGGAAGAGTGCGAATCAAATCCGCAGTCTGTATACTTTATTTCTAATCGAGGAGGTTATCAATGGGGTAACCGAAATCATCTTGGTATGCAATATTCAAATCCGCAAGGGGCCGCTAATCCTGGTCATTATCAACCGCGCCCCCAGAACAACTCTTTCCACTCGAGAGGTCAGTACCAAAACCAATATCAGAATAGACCTGCTCCCCCTCAACAACCTGCTCAAGATGCCTATACCGATTCGTTCGATCAGAAAGCCTTACCTCAGTATCCTCAAGAAGGATATATGGACAATCAACAGATAGCACAAGCTCTAGACTGTTTGACCACGACTATGAATGCTCAGGATGAGAAGGTCAGAGGACACGATGCCATACTTCAGATGTTAAGTACTCAAGTAGAACAGCTAAACAAAGTGTTAAAAAATTTAATAGAACCAAAGGAAGTAAAGGCAATCGAAGGAGGTGAAAACAATGTTGGGTTCGAAGCTTGCAAGGCCATTTGCCTTGAAATTGAAGAAAATAAGGAAGCACCGCATGCTGCCGTTAGTTTCGTGGAAGTTCCGAGTACTGAAGAAGAACCAACCAAGTCTAGCCCCGTGGAATCTGACTGTTCTGAGGTCTATGGGGAGTACGATTTAGAAGAGAAAACCGAATTTATACAACTACTGAGGAAGATGCAAGAGGAAATTCGATCGGTTGTGGATTACGCAGCTGAGCTAGCTAAAGAAAAAGAGAAAGAAGCCTCAAAGGAGGAATCAAAAGATGAAGTTGCACCTGCTGTACATGAAGAGAAAGAAGAGGAGAAGGTGGAATCGCCACCTGTTGTTCAACCAGTGTCATCAACTATTCCTGATATAAATCTTAAGGATGACACTGTACTCAAGACATTTGTAGAGGCGTATCAACCTGAAAATAGCAACGCCCAAATGCTTGAGATCTCGAAGAGAGGACTTACACCGCAACAAGTTTTTACGCAAGTCATTCCTGAGAAAGAAGCGAGTCTTGAGATCCCAAGAGAGAATCTGAGAGTTTCAAGAAGAAGTGAAAGAGAGCTACCTACCAAGCTTAAAGATCCGGGAAGTTTCAACCTTCCTATTCAATTACATGGTATGCTCAAGGTGAAAGCAATGTACGATGTGGGTACTGGTGTGAATCTTATGCCTAAGTCCGTGTTCGAGAGACTTGGACTTCAGAAATCAGAGAAAACTCCAGTGAAATTGCAGTTTGCTGACAACTCAGTTAAAAGGACATGGGAACAGTGGAGGACGTCTTAGTCCGTGCAGGTAATATCGCCATCCCTACTGACTTTGTTATTCTTGAGTTTGATGCAAATAAGCAGGTTCCAATATTTTAATAATAGTTTAAATACGTACTGAATGATTGCTCATGTAATGGAGTTAAAATATTTAGTTTGTGTTGATATAAACTCTCGGTAACTTCGTTTTAGTTATAAATGAATATTTTAAGGTGTTCTCTTAGCTAGACCCTATTATGCCAGGTTTTTTCTTGTCTTTCTTATAGTAATATATATGGTTTATCTTAAAAGATAATACATATATTGGCTGAGCCAGAGTCGAATAGGTGAAAAACAACACATTACATGGCTGAATGGAACCAAAAAAATTTATTTTGGTTAGGCTATAAAAAAACCGCCAAACAGAAACATGTATGATAAGAAAGCTAATCCTGGACGGACCGGATCTGCATTTTTATTGTAGGCCATTTTTAGCCAAGCCACTTTTTAGTCTGAATTGTAACAACCAACGTTTTACACAGTTTTAATAAATATAAAATAAAAATTAAATAGTAATATATCAAACACATATATCAAGATTTTTGGGAAAGCTAATGGAGCTAGCTAAACCTGTTGTACCTCACTAGCTGGGCGGGTAGGTAGAAGGAGGTGGTTGTGGCTGTTCTAATGGAGCACATAACAGGGCCTCTGCTGGATAGTCTAGGACAATTAATAAGGGTATATTATTTTAATGCATATACATAATTGAAAAATAGAATAGAAAGAGAGTACATTATTCAATTTCCCATCCCCAAAATAAACCTAACCTATTAATATGATTACAAAAATATTCTTTTGTCATTTCTTTTATTTCAATATTTATTCAATCTTTTTGTTTGTAAGTTAAACATGACATATATATTATAAACACAACAAGTGGTGGCCAGGATAATTTCTGGCCCATCCTATCATTAATACACAAAGGCTTATGAACATAAGTGGTGGCTAGGATTTATTCTAACCCAACATAAATGGTGGCCAAATCATTTCTGGCCCACCTATTATTAATAGTATCAAGAAAACCGCGCCGACTCTCGGAAACCATTCTCCACCACCATTAACCGGCTTGGAGGAAAACTCAAATAGAGGTAAAAATTATTTTTACCTTCTCATCTTCTTACCAATTTACTCTCTTGCACAAGAAAACCATCACATGCCGCTCTCCTGCACAAGAAAACCCCGCTTCCACTTAGGGACCATTCTCCACCATTGACGAACCCTAATCATGGTTTATCCAATTAAGTGTAATTATTTATTATATTTTTATACAAATCTTCCGCTCTTCTACCCAAGAAAATCGCCACAGCTAGATGATCATTCTCCACCATCATCCTCTGCTTGGAAAAGAACTCAAATTAAGCAAAAAATATTTATTTTTACCATTGGAACTCTAAAAATTTGAAATATTTTTAACTTAATCCATTACTTTTACAATTTTTTATAATTATCTGATTTACTTTTACTGATTTCTTCAACGTTAAAATGCCAATCAGAATATCAAAGATATTGAAATGAAATGAAGGGTATTAAATTGCTCAAGGTAAGTACAGTATGTTATACCTACACAATTTATATATTTAATAGTTGTGTGTGTAAATTTTCAATCTTTAAAATGCTATAGAGGTGTCTGTGCTACCGAATCTAAGATCAGTAAGATTGATTTTTGATCTGTTTGCTTCCGACTTTGAAGGTACATTATCTTGAATTGAAATAAGCCGAGATTTAAAATGTCTTGCTATTCGAATGATATGATTCACAATCATGGACATGTCATATAAATCTTAGCAAAATCAAACCAAAGAAAACTCTCAAACATCTACTCTCTTTCAGGTTTTTATCTTCATGTGTGGGGTCATGTGTGCTCTCTGCCAAGCCACTCAAAAATAGCAAGACATAAGGTAATTTTGAATAGATTCTCAATTTTACAATTCACTATGTTACTCTCCCTTGATTGATTTTTTGAATAATATTCAAATTCATTTAATTCCACAGTTGGTCCCTGTTTGAGTATGAAAATGCACTCTCCAATATAAAATATAAGGTAAGAGATTTTGTGAATAAAATTCAATCGTAGTTTGATTTTTGTAATTTCAGCATTGATTTGTAAGCTATTTTATTTTATTGTGTCGTCCTGTCTTTGTGCTCCCTGCAAAGCAAATCACATTCAATTTATATTTTCCACACAATGTAATTTATTAAGAATTGGCTTTATAGGTAAAAAAAACATCTTCAAATATTTTAAATATGTAATTTATTATGTAAATAACATAACTAAAATACATTTGTCACATGTTTCCGATTATGGTACAGAATTTCAGTAATTTTTTATAGCATTTCACAATAATATTTTTTATGCCAATAATATTTAATTTGCTCAATTTCAACAATTTGAAATCTTTTTAATTATTCCGATGTTTATAATTTTTAATAAGGTGTTTTATGCATTTAACGAGTTAACCATTGTGAGAATTAGTTGAATATGTTTTGGGTTTAGTGGAATTTTTTTAGGATTGTTTTGAATCACTGTCCGACTTTGTTTCGCTTTATAAAGATATAAATATGTTTAGATGAGTATTTTTTGTGTGATTGACCGGTGTAACTTCCTTCCCTCGCTATGAGAGATCATTTTATGTTACCAAAACACCTTCAAGACTTTTTATCTCCCAAAAATCATTATCTACTACAATTGACCATAAAGCCGTTATACCATCAATGAGGGGATTTTCTAAACAAAAAATGTAAACAAAATAAATTTTTCTATTAAAACCCTCAAATTAAAATATGTTATCTCTTGAGTTTCTAGAGGAATATTAATTTAAATCAGGTATTGTATTTTTCTTTCTAATTCTTATCGTAATCTAGGTAACATTGTTATACCAATTTAGTATGTGAAAGAATAGGTATGTTGAAAATAATCAGTTATGGTATGGAGTATGTCTTGTTGGTAAACAATGAGAGTTATAATACGGTACATGAATCATATTTTAAGTCTATTATAATATTATGGTGCAGGAATCATATTTTGAATAGAAGAAAGAGTTCAGTAATTGTTTGTTACCTCTAATGTTGTGCAATGAAACACTTTCAATGGACGAGCAGAATGTTTTTGAGGCTGATTATTTTAAAAAGAAATGAAATGGCTACTGAAATGTATGATGGTTTTACGATTAAGTTGGATAGATAACTGATTAAGTTCAAGGAGATGACGAGAATGGATTTGGAAACTCCAAGAGTTTTTTATTTTATTAGAAATAAATAGTTTTTCAAAAACATATTTTTTTTCTTATATAAACCATTAGAATCAATGAATTATATAGCAGAATATTGTAAGCAAAGGTAAATTAGTCAGTGGTGGATTTGAAAGTAAAACTATTCCATTTTTAAGTCTTTGGTAAAAATTATATGTAATATTTGATTATAGAAAAATTTTGCTAGAGTATTTTTGTATGATTACGATAATTATATAATTTTTTTCCTACAACAACATTTTGAATTTTATATTTGTAAGGTTTAAAATTTTAGTAGTGTCTTCGGACATGGATCATATCTAGTTTTTTTGATGTGAGATGTCATACAAATTTTTTTCTCAATTTCTTTTCTTTCTTTCTTTTTCTTTTTCTTTTGTTTTCTTTTTAGAAATCGGCAAAGGAAATTACCATAACATGCATAATCATTTGATCAAATCACAAATCTATCCAACAGATGTAATAACATATTCCTTCACCCTAAAGTCAAGCTCAAGGACAACTAGTCTTAAGCAATCGCGATTCAAGTGAGGTGAGGTTCATATGGTATGGGCCTAACATCTAAAGGATAAGTTTAAAATATGCTTCAAAAGAGAGCCTTAAATGCTTAAAAAATGGGTCTAAAAGGATATAACATTTAATCCTGGGTTAGAAAGCTAAAAAGGCATCAAGTGACTATTTAAGATCTGCCTCTATCATTTTTCTAGTTACATAGTTCACCTTTAGTTCATAATTAAGTAGGTTCTCTACTCATTTAGATCTCACGTTCTACACACCACTCATTCTCACCAAATACAAGCTTACTTCTTTTGCATTGTTCATTAGTTTTTCCTATCAATCATTTAATGTTTGCATGCATTCATGGTACGTTTTACATTAAATCTAAGATGTACTATTTTCTATCATTAATATACAGAAAGTAGGCTTATGAGGACATTCAACATACTCTTTAGTCAAATCATTCCTTAAAGAAATTTTTATAGAATATTTTTTAAAAAGCAGTAAAAACACATAACACATAACACTTGGGATGAGACAACGAATCCCGCCGCAAATTCAAAAATGAGTCTTGTCCCCATGAATCGAAAATTATCTATAAAGCTAGTAATATACACTAACGAATGAGAAAAGAGATAATGGAACATATCTTGATGGAAACTAGGCCGATTACATGTAGTATTGTGTCGAGGTTGTGAAAACTTCTAAGTCACGATGTATAGATCACAAATCGTGGAATCTCGTATTTCCCTTAGTTAATCATCTTCTCATGACCCTCTAAATCTCATCCTCTTTGAAAATCCTACCTCAACACCAAACTCTCTTTTCTCTTCATAATCTTCTTAACTTCAACAACCTTCATGTCATCTCGAATGACCCCAAACTCAATTATACACCTACTTAAAGATTTCTTGCAAAATATATAATGATATACTCAAACAATTCACAATTCCTCAAATAAATAACTAAAACATAATTCCCAACTGGCGATAGAAAGAAAACAAGAGGTGTAGCTATTTTACCGGATTGGCCGTGGAATTTGTGATGATGTGTGTGTGTATACATTTTTCTAAAATGCATTTGAGAGACTTTTGACTCGAGGTAAGATTAGATCTCAAAACAACCCGATCATTAGAAACATACTATAATTAACTAATATTACAACTATGGATATTTTATATATAAAATCTCATAAATGTTTTTCAATTACATCGAAGTGTTATATTGAATCAAGGAAGGTCTTAACAGTGTTTCAAACCAACTTTGGAATTTCATTATTACTATACAACTATCTACATAAACTACTCCAAATCATTTTGCTAATAAGAAACTATGATATAGGAAACTATAGTGCAAGTTGATGGACAACCATGTGTTAGCTAAAGATGCCCTGATGATGAAGTTATTAGAAAACTACGTACGCAAGTTGTTGTGAGGCTTACAATGCAATACGACTATATATACATCAAGAAGCTTCCTAAATATATCTTAAGTACTGGCCATATTTGAAACTTACTTTTATATGTGTAATTGAGTTTCTTTGGTGATTAAAGAGTAGTGCACATTTTCTTATGAAATATTAACTACTCGCTATATATGTGAATTGGGTGAAGTAAAATACTTTACATGGTTAAATTATTTGTTTTATTAAACGTTCTTCATTAAACAATAGCCTCGGCATACTATCGTATTGTCCATGTGACATTATTCATCTACGTTATCTTGAAAGTTATTCAATAGACTTTACATGCAGATCTAGTGGTTTTATAGTTAAACAATTTGTGTTTTATCTTGTTAATTGTGACAATAAATATGATAATGTATGACCTATAAATACCCATCATAGTTGGTGTCCCTTGGAAATTCCAAACAAATAGATTTTGTCGTATGCTCAACTTTTTCATCTAAATTTTACATTAAAATAAATGTGTCGGGGATATTGGTATACTAGAATATTAATTAATTGTCATAACCACTTATAGCAAGTTATTATATAATCGAAGCTCATTCTTGTGAATTGGTCATTATAGACTTCTTTAAACATATGTGATTATAGGATCCTTATGCCTCGTGATTGGGAAGAACTAGTCCCTTTGAAAAAATAGTATCAAGTATCTTTAATTCATGAATAAATAAATATTATAGGTCTCTCTTTTTCCATTTAGGGTGCTAATGTGTTAAACTAAAAGTCCAGCGATGTAAAGAGATAACATATTTTGTATTTATGAAATCTATGATCTTTTGGCCACATCAAAAAAAATAATAGACATTTTATGTAACATTCTAAATATAGATATCCCAATATACGTATGGTTATATTTCACTCCTTGCAGACTTTTCTACATTTCAAAAATTTCATAATCAATTCAAAATAATCATGTAATTTACCCCAATTCGGTCAAAAGAATCAAATATTAACATTATCTATATGATTATAATTATATGTCGGTGCATCAAAACCAATCCTTCTTCTATAATAAATCTAATTATTACTTATAATGAAGTATTTTACTAAGTTTCTATCCCACGATTTTAGAAGGATTATATTTAAATGAAAAAAGATCCATCTAAAATCATTGGAAGATAATTCATCCACGGTTAAAATTTAATCCCTAATAGTTATAGTCCATAATGTTTATATGCTTAACTTAGTAGAGCAAATTCAGTTTACAAAGTGTCCAATCATTATAGTCAGCATATAAGACATAACGTAATCATTACTTTCTACAAATATCTAAGATGTCACTTAGAAAATGAATCATTAATGCGTACGCAATTGATAGATTTCTCTTCAACAATATTATAGCTACCAATAACTATCATTTTCTAAATTCTTCCTTTAACACGCTACCTTCAACCAAGTTAAAAGGTCAATGTATTATCAATATCCATGAGACTAAAGTTTAAAAAGAAAAGAAGAACATTATTTATATACTATATTTTGTCATCTATCATCTTTAAGATAATCAAATTTCATCATTGACGAAACTATTACTAGTTTTTCTAAACAAAAATATCTAATGACATACTTCATTTCCAAAACTGATATGTAGTTTGTATTTATATCATAACATACATGTGATGAAATTCATAAAAATCAAAATTCGTTTTAATATATTTTATCTAGAATTACTAACTAGTTATAGGAAAAGAACTTACACATTCTGTAAGGAATACATGTAGCATCTTCTAAATAGTAATACCTATAACTAAATTCTCAACATTGTATAATAATTTAGTAAACCCATTATGAATATCGAATAACATCTAATGTATTTTTTGTAAGTATATAAGCCCATACACTAGACATTTCTATTATTTTTGATCCATAAAAATTAAGGTCTACCACTTTAGATCTAAAAATTAGACAAAAAAGCCCACTAATGAAGAGTTTTACCTTTATAACAACAAATGCCCTAGAATATGATAAACACGCCTCAGCCTCGCTCTCTCTTTGTCTCCATCTCTCTTACCGTACTATTTGAAATTGATTTAGTTTCATCCATTGCTAAATTCATATAAAATCATTAAATCAGTGAACAAAATCAATATTTTCAAATATTGCAACAATCAACAACTTTTCCATGGAAAAAATCAGAGAGATAGATAAAATGAAAGAAAAATACAAACATAAATCACAGTGTTGCCTAGGGATGCTGCCACTAAAAAAAGGTATTAATGTTTCTATTAAATTCCTTGGTATTTGTAATTCTAAATCAAAAATTGCACATTGTAATTATTTTTCATAGCTAATTTATTTTTCTTTTAGTTTGATTTGTAATGTGAGAGGAATGGAAGAAATATATTAACACTAGATTTTGTTAAATTAAAATTATTTTTTTAATTATGTGATTGAGTTGTTTTATATTGTGTAAAATTATGAATTGTTGAAGTTTTATTATTTATTACAACTCTTCTATTATTTTAAATTTCCTTAATTTTAGTTAGTATTTATAATAAAATATCCTTTTATAGGAAAAGGTCGTTGACCATTCTATTTCAAGGAAGAAGAAAAATCGATTAACTCGGGTAAGAGAAATAAGTAGTATATTAATTCCCTTATACCTTGGGCTCCATAGATGTGGTGTTACTTTCGTCTATAATTAAATTTTTTACTCTGACAATATTCTTAGATCTCTGCTTACCACTAATTTTTTTTTGATGGACAGGTTGTTGTCGGTGATGTTTTTCATATTTGATAAATCCTATTATGTTTTTTTGATACATAAGCATTCACTACATTCATAAATGCTTATGGAATTCAGAAGTCTAATAATATCGACGACTTGGCTAGGCGGGGAAAAATTGATCGAGTAGCCACGCGATGGTCTCGTCTTCGGTCTGGCGTTCGTGATGGATTTCTTTGGAGACATCCATGATTCGTTATTCTTTTTTTCTAATGAAATTTTAAAGGTGTTAAACTGTAAATGAATAGACTTATCTATAGTTGATACACAAATGAAATTTCTCACAATTTAATGTTAATGAAAATCAAATATAATATGAAAAGGAACAAATAAGATAAACAATACTAATGCGATTGAACAATTGAAATTCCTTTTTTACCTATAATTTTATTTGACTAGTTTATTGTATTTCATTTTTCATATATGATGGTCAAGGCAAGCTAGCAATGTATTTTTTTATTTTTATATGTTGTGGTCCAGGCTAGCTTGTAGATTAGTGTATAATGATGACTACAAGAAAAAAAAATTAGAATTGGTAGGTTTCAAAATAAAGTTCTACATGACAAAATATGCAAGGGCTCTTTAGAAAAAATTGATACCATATGTCTTTATGAGTGATGGTCAATAGACCAAACTTGTTGTGTCAAATATCACACTAACTTTGATTTTTAATTGGTAAGGTTACCATTATATGTTCATGGGCATGGACTTGTCTCATGATAGAACAGATATAGGGACGTCTCTCCCAAATCAGGGTATCCATTTAGTTTGTCAATTATAAATTTTCTCTTGACCTCCAGACTTCCATCTTTTGACTATCAATCATGTAATATCCCATGTAAATTGTTTAAATTTTAAATACATAGGGTAAAATTCTTATTATTATTTAAAATATTATTTAAATATTTTACTAGATTAATAATTTATTTATATTTATATAAGACATCATATTTAATTTAATAAAAGGGATTAATTTATTTATTGAATTAAAAAATAATAATCAAGGATTTTATTAATTGAAAAAGAAACTTTAAAAGAAAAGAAAGTAACTTACTCCTACCCGACCATCCTAGCCAACCAGAACCCAACTCACACAATCCACTTTCTAGTAATTCAATTTCATTTCATTTTCCTACTTTTTAATTTGAATTATATTTCCTTTTAATTTGTTTTATTTTCATGTGGTCTCTGTCGTATTCTAACTGATGTCTCCTCATTTGTGATGGATTTATGTTACGATGAGACATCATTTTTAGTGATTTAGAAGTCAATAATGTCGATTTTCTTGAGTTTCAGTGCACTTTTCTATTTTGAGTCTTCATTTTTAGAATTATTATTTTTAGAGCATATTGGGTTTAATTGTTTATTTTAGTGGGAAGCTTTAAAGATAATTATGGAGATTAATTAGAGTCCAAGTCAAGGACTACAACTTATGGAAAGAGATTTGCAAGGTAATTGGAGATAAGGAAACAAAAGCTAAAAAGATGGAAAAGGAAAAGCTGCCTAATCTAGGATTCTGCAGTACATACCTAAAGATGTGCTATTTTACCTAAGAAATAGGCCTATTTTGGTAATTTCCTTTCATTGGGACAAAGATAATTCTGTTACGATTCTTTTGGTATCTTATGGAGCTCAAACGATCCAATAACGAAGAAGATATGCTCAAAACGGTCCAGCAGTGTTTATCTTTATTTCCATATGAATTTGAGGTGGGCTAGGAGTCCAATACTTTATCTCTTCCTCAAGAAAACGAATTAGGTCTTCTAAACACCTATAAATACACCCTTATATCACTTGTAAATCATCCTTGCCTCATAGTAATTAGTTCTTAAGGTTTTATTCTTCCAGTTTGTTGTAGAGAGCAAGATGATGTCTTTTGTAATTTCTTTTAGTTTATTTCCATCAGGTATGAACTAAACTTCCCATAGCTTGGGTTTTGCATCATGTACAAACTATGAATTCTAATTCTTCTATCTAAGTTTCTTTGGGAATTATATATTTTAATCTGATATTAGCTACTTACTTTATATTTGTTTATGTGTTTTGATTTATTGTCTTTCCTAGAGCTGATCACTTTAGGATTGTTTTACCAGTAGTTAGATGGTCACCGTAACTGGGTGTTTAACTATTGAACCACCACATAATGTCTAGTGTCGATATTTGTTCTGACAAAACATGATTCTAACTAGATAGTCATTAGTGTTTGTTTTAATCACCATATCACCAATGATTGTAGCGTTCTGTTTAGGGCCTTAGTGGCGTTTGATAACCCTATTTGAGATCTCGTCTTGGTTGCGCCGTAGCCCCCTTAGTCGGTCTCAAGGTCTAAGGTATGGGATTTAGAATCCTGACTAAGTATACCAAGAGCTAATATTCTCCCTTATTAACTAGATTTATAGATAGAATTAGAAGGATTAGTGCATACTAGCAAAACCTAAGATATACTTCACATCTCATATTCTTAATCTTTTACTTTATTGTCTTTACTTTACTTAAGTTTAATTTAGGATCTCGAAATCTATTTGCTTTTATTTTCTATCTTTTAATTATTTACTTTAACTCGTTATTCCTACCTACGCGTGGAACACACTTAAGTACTGAGAACGAACTCAACTTACTATCTAAAACTTGCATACGTCCTGTAATACTTGCAGTACCGTGCCTGTCTAGGGTAAGAGTGCATAGTTTCTTGGCTTAATTTTATCTTATTTTTATCACACCCTAGGCACCACCAAGTTTTTGGCGCCGCTGCCGGGGACTTGTGTCTCGTTAGCGTGTGGGTTATCTATTTCGAGTAGTAGTTTTTAATTAGTTTTTTTTTACTTTTCAGTCTTTAGTTTGTATTTTTCCAGATTTACGCTTGTGGTTTGCTTTAGTCTTTTCAAGATTCACAGTGTTTAATTCTTTGCATCCGTTACCGGAGCCTGAGAGGCTCTTTAGAGTTTATAACAGACGTGTTCGTGAGGAAAGATCCTTAAGAAGAGCAATGGCATCCCAACTAAATCCACCAGTTGGAGGGCTTCAACAAGATCCTCCACTTGGTGCACAAGATCCACCTAGTGTCGTACAACAAGATCCACCACCTTGTGGAGGACAACACGGTGTACAAATACCAGCAGGAGGAGGTAATGGGCAGAATAACGTTAATAATCAAAAGAATCAGGCACATCAAGATATCCCTGGTCTTCATGTGGCGTTTCATATTCATCCAATCGGTTACCGCCCTCCAGAGATTCCAAATATCGAATTTAGACCCGATCCAGGAATGCTCAGTCAATTTCAAAGTTTTGGACTCTATACTGGTACAGCAATTCAAGATCCGGTGAAAGCGATTCAGAAGTTCATGCAGATTTGCGATGCCTACATTACTCCGGTCATTACACGCGAGCAACTGTATTGTCATATGTTTTCGTTCTTTTTGACCGGTAGAGCTAGCGATTGGCTAGAAAGACAACCACATGGAACCATTCACTCTTGGAGAGAACTTTAAGACGCATTCTTTAACCGTTTTTATCCGAAGAGCATGAGACTCAAAGATCAAACCGAGCTTGCAAGATTTTGCCTAGGATGGAGAGACAGTGGGAGAAGCATGGACAAGGTTTCAACAAAAATTAGCTAGATTTCCTCTCCATGGTTATACACCTGCTCCACAACTTGCTATATTTTATGAAGGACTTAATGATAAAGGTAGAGAGAAGGTGGATAACATTGGAAAGGGTAATTTTGTGTCCATGAATCACAATGAAGCTTCCGTGGTTTTGGAAAATATTATGGAACAAGAAAGAAGTTGGCCTTCAACGCGAGCTTCTGTAGCAAAGACCCGAGGAACGCTTCGTTTAGATGCAGAAACAGCAAACTCAACTCAAATATCCGCATTAGAAAATCAAATCAAAGAGATGAAGTTAGAGATGCAAAAGAATTTAGCCGATGCGAACGTAGTACAAGAAGCACAAGGGTGTCAACAATGTGGGGTTAACGATCATACATGGGAAGAGTGCGAATCAAATCCGCAGTCTGTATACTTTATTTCTAATCGAGGAGGTTATCAATGGGGTAACCGAAATCATCTTGGTATGCAATATTCAAATCCACAAGGGGCCGCTAATCCTGGTCATTATCAACCGCGCCCCCAGAACAACTCTTTCCACTCGAGAGGTCAGTACCAAAACCAATATCAGAATAGACCTGCTCCCCCTCAACAACCTGCTCAAGATGCCTATACCGATTCGTTAGATCAGAAAGCCTTACCTCAGTATCCTCAAGAAGGATCTATGGATAATCAACAGATAGCACAAGCTCTAGACTGTTTGACCACGACTATGAATGCCCAGGATGAGAAGGTCAGAGGACACGATGCCATACTTCATATGTTAAGTACTCAAGTAGAACAGCTAAACAAAGTGTTAACAAATTTAATAGAACCAAAGGAAGTAAAGGCAATCGAAGGAGGTGAAAACAATGTTGGGTTCGAAGCTTGCAAGGCCATTTGCCTTGAAATTGAAGAAAAGAAGGAAGCACCGCATGCTGCCGTTAGTGTCGTGGAAGTTCCGAGTACTGAAGAAGAACCAACCAAGTCTAGCCCCGTGGAATCTGACTATTCTGAGGTCTATGTGGAGGACGATTTAGAAGAGAAGGCCGAATTTATACAACTACTGAGGAAGATGCAAGAGGAAATTCGATCGGTTTTTGATTACGCAGCTGAGCTAGCTAAAGAAAAAGAGAAAGAAGCCTCAAAGGAGGAATCAAAAGATGAAGTTGCACCTGCTGTACATGAAGAGAAAGAAGAGGAGAAGGTGGAATCGCCACCTGTTGTTCAACCAGTGTCATCAACTATTCCTGATATAAATCTTAAGGACGACACTGTACTCAAGACATTTGTAGAGGCGTATCAACCTGAAAATATCAACGCCCAAATGCTTGAGATCTCGAAGAGAGGACTTACACCGCAACAAGTTTTTACGCAAGTTATTCCTGAGAAAGAAGCGAGTGTAGAGATCCCAAGAGAGAATCTGAGAGTTTCGAGAAGAAGTGAAAGAGAGCTACCTACCAAGCTTAATGATCCGGGAAGTTTCAACCTTCCTATTCAATTACATGGTATGCTCAAGGTGAAAGCAATGTACGATGTGGGTTCTGGTGTGAATCTTATGCCTAAGTCCGTGTTCGAGAGACTTGGACTTCAGAAATCAGAGAAAACTCCAGTGAAATTGCAGTTTGCTAACAACTCAGTTAAAAGGACATGGGAACAGTGGAGGACGTCTTAGTCCGTGCAGGTAATATCGTCATCCCTACTGACTTTGTTATTCTTGAGTTTGATGCAGATAAGCAGGTTCCAATCATACTTGGACGGCCCTTCATGGCCACAAGTCAAAGTGTCATCAACTTCCAAGAAGGGACCATCACCCTTCATGCTAGGAATGTATCCGAGACCTTCTATGTCTTGGGTAAGAAACCGAGTAAGTTAGATCTCACCGTTCCTGTCATCCACAGCCTTTCACATCACAAAGTCCCTCCTGAGAAGATCCACTTAAAACATGTGGATACTGAGCCAAACATTGAGTTTGGGGTTGGCCATGAAGTTCTATGGAAAGCTCAGATACGCGAGAATAGGCCACAAAGTTTTAAAGATTCGTGGATGGGACCATTCATTGTCACGAAGGTTGTTTCAGCCAAGGTGATAGAAATTCGCCCCAAAACTGGGGTCAAGCGCAGATTAGTTGACGTTCATAGCCTTACTCGTTGTTGGGGAGGCTATATTCGCAAATCTTGACAGAGGTAACACGTCTAACTTTGAAAGACGTTAAACAAAAGTGCTGTACGGGAGACAACCCGTAGTTTTTTTATGTTTTTATGTCTTTTACGTTTTTAGTTTATGTTCAGATTAGTTGTTTTTAGCTGATAATGCATATTTGAGAAAGGTATTAGTGTTTTTGGTGTGTAGGAATTGGAAAAATCGAGTTAGGGATGCGAGCAAAAATTTTCGGAGCGAAGGAATGACTTGCGCGGACTACCTTCGCGGACTACCCCTAGTCCGCAGGTATGCACCGCAGGGTAAAAACCCGTACCATGGGTGGAGCCACGGGTCTTGTTTAGAACCGAGAAAAAATTGACCCGCGGACTACCCCCCTGCACCGCACCATGGTCCGCAGGTCACAAACACGTGGCACGGGGTAGGTCCACGGGTATTTTGACGGAGAACACATCAGAAGGCGCGGGGCACCCCGCGGTACACCGTGCCCTGGTCCGCAGAGTGAAAACCCGTGCCACGGGGTTGTACCACGGGTATTATCCAGTGGGTAAAAAAAAATTCGACCATCAGATGTTGCGGTGTACCCCGCGGTACACCCATGGTCCGCAGGGATGGTCCGCACGAGCCGCCAGAGAGAGAGAAAAACGGGATTTGAGTGTATAAAGGAGGTATTAACTATAAACCTAAAGCCTCTTTCTCTTCTTCAAAACTCTCCCGACTCAATTAAAGCTCATCAAAACCTTCACCAATCACCAAAACACTACCCAATCATCAAGAAAAACACATCAAATCTTCTCTCCACATCATTACAAGGGAGATTCAAACACCCAATCCTCACCAAATCCATTCAAATTGAAGAATCAAAGAGCCAAATTTCACAAATTCATCCTCCAATTTCTTAAATCCAAGCCAACCCATTACAAATCCACCTCACCCGCATAGAGATTCATCATCAATTCACCTATCCTAGGCCAAATCAAGCTTGTTCAACCAATAATTCACAAGTTCAAATTTCAAGAGTGGTTAAAGCTTTGAGTTGGGGGTTAATTGAAGATGACTAATAGAACAACAATATTAGCTAGAAAGAGGGAGGTAAAGAGTAACAAGGGATTGGATTTAATCAAGAAGAAATCAATTGACAAAAGTTCTAGTTCTAAATCAAGAGGTAAAGATAAAGTTGAGAAGAGTGCAATACCTTTGTTTGATCGTAATGGTAAAAAGCTTTACTATTATGCAAAGGAGAAAACAAAACCTCCACAAGATCTTATACCCAAAGAGAAAGAAGAAACTTCAAGGGCCCTGAAAGCTTCTGCAGAGAAACAATTAAAAGAGCTACCTTTTGCTTAAGAGAAAGTATTCAAGGAAGAAATTGGAGATGGAGAATACAAGAGATTCTTTGAGCTTAGTGAGAAATTGGGTTGGTCTACTTTCATGGTAAGCCGTTCTGAATTATGTCATGAGTTAGTTTTGGAATTCTATTTAGGCCTCTTTAGCCGAGATAGTAAAGGTTGTGTTCCGATTAGAGGAAAGTTAGTTCCTTTCACAGTTGAGGAGATTAGAAACCACTTCAAGTTTAAGAAATTGAAAGGTTGTTGTAAATTTGAAGAAGCGGTTGCTAAACGAAAAATATTTGATGAGGAATTACTTTTTGAGCATGTTTTAGACAAGGAGAAAGTGCAATCACATAAGGGAGAATTGAAGGCACCTTGGCCTTACAAATATCTTCAAACGGATGCTAGAATTTGGCACAATTTCCTTATTCCTAATGTTTTCGGAAACACACGAACTTTGGATGTGACTATGAAGTACGCTTTACTTTTGGATTGTATTTTGAGAGGAGAAGAAGTTGATGTGGCACAGTTGATCTATGAGGAGGTGATACGATTTTCGGTCTCTCCTAAATCAGTTTATAATGTTAAATTTCCTACTATGATCACGTGTCTTGTGCGAAAAACGAATGTAACATTGGGTGAAGAAGAGAAACTCTAATTTAAAGGGAGTTATATTGATAATGCTTGGATCAAGGATATCTTTCGAAGAGCGGGGTCTACGCAAGTCTTGAAAGAAGAAAAGGAGCAAACTTGGCAAGAGAAAATGGAGGAGCGTTTAACAAAATTCGAAGCAGCTCAAACTTCCTTAGTCAACGATGTGGCACAAATTAACGCTAATCAAGTGCACATCATGGAACTCCTTGAGCAATTAACGAAAAGTCCAGCAATTCCTACCTTGGATATCAATGATACGAGGCAATAAGCCTCGAGAGTATGTTCTCTTTCTTCCTTACCATTTCTGTAAATGTTTTTATCTGCTAATTTTAATTTCTTTTTTGTGTCTTTTTCGAGTCGTGGGGACACGGCTCATTTTTGAGTTGGGGGTGTGGGGATTCGTTGTCTCTCATCTCCATTTTTCAGTTTTTTAGGTAGAAATTAAAATTTTTGATGCATGGGAATTAGATGTAGAGTGTGTTTAATAGCTTGGAAGCATAAGCTCAGTGAATTAATGATAGTAAGTAATATGTTTATGAGCTATGTTATTTGTATGCTTTGAGTATTTGCAGGAAAACACACGTTGATAGTAAAGAAAAGATTAGTGAGCAATGTGATAGAAAGTATGTTCGATCTCAGGGAACCTTGAGAAGTGTGTAGGCCATGAGATCCAAGCTAGTTGACAAACCATTTGATGAAAGTGCTAAAGGTAAGAATAACGAAATTACATAGTGTAGAAAGTGATCAAGAAGGTTCTTTCATATTTGAAGCCTTTGAAGCCTTTTTATACCTTCTCACCTTGTGATTTTTTAATTTATATGCTATATCCTTTTCAGCCCCTTCTAGCCTTTCTAAATCTTTTTATTGAAACACATTATAAGCCATATATATCCTTTAGATTTTAGGACTTTTCCATATGACCCACACTCGAATCGCGATGCATAGACAGTTGTTTTAGAGCTTGAGTTTGGGGTGGTGGGTCCACCATTATGGGAATTGTTATTTTGTTGGGATTTTCGAGCTTATTAATTGTGCTTTGTGCTTTATATTGACAATGTTTCACAGATTTTTATTGTAACCCTTTGCCGGGGTAATAGTGAATGAAAAAGAAGCTTCGAGCTAAAATTGCCAACAAGGGCATTAAAAGAATATATATATATATATATATATATATATATATATATATATATATATATATATATATATATATATATATATATATATATATATAAGAATATAGCATGATATCTCAACATTAAAAAGAGAGTCATGGCTATAAGAATTGATTTGAAAAGAGAAGAAAATATATATATTCGGACCGGCAAAGTGAAATTCTTATGTGAACATCTTGTGCTTTAATTGGGTTATTGGGGATGCTAAATTGTGCATCAAGGAGTTCATTGGGTCGAGTGAGAAACCTTTTATGAGAGTAACTCAAGCTCTAGGGCGATTCGTTGATGGCTAGTGAGGAGAGAGCCAAAAGCTCACTCCAAATTATCCAAATATACTATCATACCGTCCCTAAGCCTAAATTACAACCTTAAAGACCTTGTGATTCTTTGCTATATAACTGAGAAGTGATTGAGCCATTAGAGATTAGTTAAGCGGATCTTGAATACTAGTGAGATTTGATGAACAATCTATAGCTCTTTTGGGGAACTAAGTAAAGTCCCAATCCTTCCTACATTGCGAAACTAATCTGAACTTGATTTCAAGCCGTGTTGACTGTGGATATGAGAAGTGTACATGTATGTAGTTTATGAACATTATTGCATGAAAATTTCGGAGTTATGTGCTTTAGGATTATTCTATATATTCTGCTATGTTAAGAAATTTATAAGTGTGTATTTATAGACTTCCCTTAGTTTTTATCTTTTATTGTATCGGGGCGATACAACTTTTAGTTGGGAGTCTTGATGTCTCCTCATTTGTGATAGATTTATGTTACGATGAGACATCATTTTTAGTGTTTTAGAAGTCAATAATGTCGATTTTATTGAGTTTCAGTGCACTTTCCTATTTTGAGTCTTGATTTGTAGAATTATTATTTTTAGAGCATATTGGGTTTAATTGTTTATTTTAGTGTGAAGATTTAAAGATAATTATGGAGATTAATTAGAGTCCAAGTCAAAGACTCAACTTATGGAAAGAGATTTGCATGGTAATTGGAGATAAGGAAACAAAAGCTAAAAAGATAGAAAAGGAAAAGCTGCCTAATCTAGGATTCTGCAGTACATGCCTAAAGATGTGTTATTTTACCTAAGAAATAGGCCGATGTTGGTAATTTCCTTTCATAGGGACAAAGATAATTCTGTTACGATTCTTTTGGTATCTTATGGAGCTCAAACCGACCAATAACGAAGAAGATATGCTCAAAACGGTCCAGAAGTGTTTATCTTTATTTCCATACGAATTTGAGTTGGGCTAGGTGTCCAATACTTTATCTCTTCCTCAAGAAAACGAATTAGGTCTTCTAAACACCTATAAATACACCCTTATATCACTTGTAAATCATCCTTGCCTCATAGTAATTAGTTCTTAAGGTTTTATTCTTCCAGTTTGTTGTAGAGAGCAAGATGATGTCTTTTGTAATTTCTTTTAGTTTATTTCCATCAGGTATGAACTAAACTTCCCATAGTATGGGTTTTGCATCATGTATAAACTATGAATTCTAATTCTTCTATCTAAGTTTCTTTGGGAATTATATGTGTTAATCTGATATTAGCTACTTACTTTATATTTGTTTATGTGTTTTGATTTATTGCCTTTCCTAGAACTGATCACTTTAGGATTGTTTTAACAGTAGTTAGATGGTCACCGTAACTGGGTGTTTAACTATTGAACCACCACATAATTTCTAGTGTCGATATTAGTTCTGACAAAACATGATTCTAACTAGATAGTCGTTAGGGTTTGTTTTAATCACCATATCACCAATCATTGTAGTGTTCTGTTTAGGGCCTTAGTGGCATTTGATAACCCTATTTGAGACCTCTTCTTGGTTGTGCCGTAGCCCCCTTAGTCGCTCTCAAGGTCTAAGGTATGGGAATTTAGAATCCTGACTAAGTATACCAAGAGCTAATATTCTCCCATATTAACTAGATTTATAGATATAATTAGAAGGATTAGTGTCTACTAGCAAAACCTAAGCTATACTTCTCATCTCATATTCTTAATCTTTTACTTTAATGTCTTTACTTTTCTTAGTTTTAATTTAGAATCTCGAAATCTATTTGCTTTTATTTTCTGTCTTTTAATTATTTACTTTTACTAGTTATTGTTCCTACGCGTGTAACACACTTAAGTCCCTGAGAACGAACTCAACTTACTATCTAAAACTTGCATACGTTGGTAATACTTGCAGTACCGTGCCTGTCTAGGGTGAGAGTGCATAGTTTCTTGGCTTAATTTTATCTTATTTTTATCACACCCTAGGCACCACCACTAACCTTGTAACTATCTTTCTAGAATTTGACACTAAGGGGGTGTTTGTTTGCATTTAATAAATCTTAAGCTAGTCCATTATGATACATAATCAGTAAGACCGTTTTGTTCCAATTAAGATCTTCATGGATCTTAACTAATTTGTTTTATTAAAATTTTAAACTAAGTCTGAATCACTCAAACACCACATGTTAAATAAGTTATATTTAGATGTTCATTAAGATGTTCCCTTATTAAAGGATTGCAAAACAAACTATTAACCCTTCAGAACTTGGTGACATCTCTCCGGATTGTATATGGTCTCAAGAAGAAGTTTACATGAAAGCAAGAGCAAAAGATAAATGGGTGACTGAATAAGATAAAAACACTACATATTATCATGCTTCGATGGCGCAAATTAGGAATTTTAATAAAATCTTGCACATCCTAGACGATAATGATGAATGGATCGAAAACAAGGGTAAGGTAGCTGATGCGTTTATTCTCATTTTGAGAATATCTACTCAGTTTATTTTGGCAACAAAAATATGGAAATGGCAGACCATATCCCTTGAAATATTACACATGACATGAAGATAAAACTGTTGAAAGCACCATATATGGATGAAGTTAGGAGAGTGGTATTTAGTGTGGGTGACGAGTTGTTATATTATAAATACTAGGAGATTATGAAATCTGATGTATTTGATATGGTCATTGCAATTTTTTGATGAGAAGCTGAATTTGGGTAAAATAAATGACACTACCATCACACTCGTCCCAAAAAAAGAAAGGCAAACAAATAATGGTGACTTTAAAACTATCTCTTGTGCTAACTTTGATTACAAAATTATCTCTTCTATATAAGTGGAAAGACTCAAACCCATTATGGATGGCTTGTCTCCCCCACACAATCTTCTTTCATCAAAGGTATAACTATTCAGTATAACCTCATCAAAACGATACTCAAATAAGCACTATGCAATAGTCAAGTTGGATATGGAAAAGTCTTATGAACATGTTAAATGTGAGTTTTTAGAGCTTGTCCTTAGAAACTTGGATATGATACGGTTTGGATTGGATGGATTATGTATATCTACAGTCAAGTATCAGATTACCGTCAATGGTAAAATTTCTTGTATCATCATTCCTTCAAATGGTATCCGCCAGGGTGAACCTTTGTTCTAATAGATCACATAGTTGGGCCTCTGGATAGTCCAGGACAATTAATAAGGGTCTATTGTTTTAATGCATATACATAATTGAAAAATAGAATAGAAATACAATACATTATACAATTCCACGTCCCCAAAATAAACCCAACCTATTAATATGATTACAAAAATATTTCTTTGCCGTTTCTTTTATTTTAATATTTATTTAATCTTTTAATCTGTAAGTTAAACATGACATCTATATTATATAAAGTAAGGTTTTTACATAACCATGATTTATTCTAGCCATAACATCAGTGGTGGTTAGGATAGTTTCTGGCCCAACCTATCATTAACAACCAAAGGCTCATTGGTGGCTAGGATTGATTCTAGTGGCCCATCTATTATTAATAGTATTAATTATTTATCAAGCATTTTTGTAAAATAAAATTCTAAATATAACATTTATTAAAATTAATTATCTATCATTTAGCTAAAAAATTGTCCATTTACCTTCTTTAATTTAACAAAAATTCATACCAAACATAAAAAAAAAAAAATCATCTTCACTCTCCAATCAAACGAAAAAAACCTCTTCACTCTCACCTTCCCACCAAGCCGCTTTAAAAAGAAAACCTTGGCCGAACTCTCGGAGACCATTCTACACCATCATTAACCGGCTTGGCAGAAGAGTCAAATTAAGGTAAAAAATTATTTTTACCATCTCACCTTCTTACCAAGTAACTCTCATGCACAAGAAAACCATTGCGACCGCTCTCCTGCATAAGAAAACCGTCGTCTCGCCGCTGCCGCTTGGGGACCATTCTTCACTATTGAAGAACCCTAATCAAGGTTTATCTGATTACGTTTTTATACAAATCCGCCTCACGTCTACCCAAGAAAATCATCGCCGCTACATGACCATTCTCCACCATCATCCGCGCTTAGCGAAGAACTCAAATTAAGGAAAAATTATTAACTTTTACAATTGAAACTCTAAAAAATTGAAATATTTTTAACCTAATTCATTAATTTTACAATTTTTTTTATAATAATCTGATTTACTTTGACTAATTTCTACAACTTTAATATGCCAATCAGAATATCCAAAGATATTGAAATGAAATGAAGGGTATTAAATTGCTCAGGGTAAGTACAGTCTGTTATACCTAAACAATTTATATATTTAATAGTTGTGTGTGTAAATTTGCAATCTTCAAAATGCTATAGAGGTTTCTGTGCTGCCGAATCTAAGATTGGTAAGATTGATTTTGGATGTGTTTGCTTCAGACTTTGAAGGTACATTATCTTGAATTTAAATAAGATGAGATTTCAAATGTCTTGCTATTCAAATGATATGATGCACAATCATGGACAGATCATATCAATCTTCGAAAAATCAAATAAAATAAAACTCTCAAACATCTACTTTCTTTTAGGTTTTTATCTTCGTGTGTGGGGTCATGTGTGCTATGTGCCAAGCCGCTCAAAAATAGCAAGACATAAGGTAATTTTGAATAGATTTTCAATTTTACTATTCACATTTTTCTCTCCATTGAGTGATTTTTTGAATAATAATCAAAATCAATTTAATTTTACAGTTGGTCCCTATGAGTATGACCTTGTGAAATAACATTCAAGCTCAATTTTCTAGATTAATAGTCATCTTCCTTCTCTGAATTGTATATGTTTTCGATTTGATTGCCCCTTGATGTCTCCTCATTTGTGATAATAAAATATACTCATGAGACATCATTTTAGGCTTATTTATTAGTTTATAGGTTGATCTTAGCTCAATTTAGTGCACTTTCCTATTTTGGGTCTTGATTTGTAGAATTATTATTTTTAGAGCATATTGGGTTTAATTGTTTATTTAGTGTGAAGCTTTAAATATAATTATGGAGATTAATTAGAGTCCAAGTCAAAGACTACAACTTATGGAAAGAGATTAACATGGAAATTGGAGATAAGGAAATAAAAGCTAAAAAGATGGAAAAGGAAAAGCTGCCTAAATCTAGGATTCTGCACACACGTCTAAAGATTAGTGTTTTTAACTAAGAAATAGGGCGAATTTGGTAATTTCCTTTTAAAGGGTCAAGATAATTCTGTTGCGATTCTTTTGGTATCTTATGGAGCAAAATCCGACCAATAACGAAGAAGATACACTCAAAACAACGCAACAGTGTTTTCCTTACGAATTTGAGTTGGGCTAGGAATCCATTACTTGAAGTTATCTCCAAGAAACGAATTAGGGCAACCTCTACACTATAATACAGCCTCTTAACACTCTTAAATCATCCTTGGTGAAACCTTAAACCAAGAGGAAGCTTAGAACACAAGAGAGAAGCCTGGAAGGAGCTGTCATCAACAATGTCTTCTTCTACCTTTAGATTTGTAATTTCTTTCTTTTCTTTCATGAACTAAATTTCTTTAGCTTAAGTTTTAGCATTAATGTATGAACCCTAGTTTTGATTGACATCTATCTAATTTGGGAATTTAATGTTTTAAATAGAATTATAGTTTTTATTCTCTGTTTATGTGTTTGGATTTATATTCTGTGTTCTTGTGGACTGCAGCCATTAGAATTACCATCTAGTAATTAGGATACCATTGACACCGGTGTTTAATTGTATGTTTAGCACATAAAGTTTAGTTTTAGGTTTGATCTGACAACCCAACCTAGCTAGATAATCACTATGGTTTAGTCTTTGTGACTATTTACCAATTACAGGAAAAGTTTGCTTAGGAAGCCTTATTGACACAGGTAAATCCTATTTGAAACTACTGATAGCATATTGGGACCGATTAGGGAAATACTACATAATTCACCCTTACATGTTTAGAACGGCAAAACTAGTGGGGATTACATGCTAATAACTTAAGCTATATTCTCATATCACTTCTCTTTCGTATTAATTTTCTGACTTTTAATTCTTAGGTTTAATTTAGTTTATTAGAAAACCAAACAAAAATCTATTTATCTTTACATTTATTTGCGTTTAGTTGTTCTAGCTTTAATTATTTGCACTTGCTATTTGCATAAGATTCTCCTAACCTCTGTAGTCTCTGCGGAACGAATCTTTATCTAAAACTTGCATATGATCTGTATACTTGTAGAACCGTGTAGTTCTAGGGTGTTTTTGCACTTATTTTATATCTTATTTTATCACACCCTAGGCCCCACCACCCCTCACAATATGCACTCTCCAATATAAAATATAAGGTAAGAGATTTAGTGAATAAAATTCGAACATAGTTTATTTTTTTAATTGCAGCATTGATTTGTATGTGCTCCCCAAAAATAAGCAATTTCATTTGATTGTGTCGTTCTGTCTTTGCTTTGTGTTCCCTGCCAAGTAAATCAAATTCAATTTCTCTTTTTCACACAATGTAATTATTAAAAATTGGCTTTAGAGGTAAAAATTACTTCCTCGAATATTTTAAATATGTAATTTATTTTGTAAATAACATAACTAAAATACATTTGTCACATGTTTCTGATTATGGTATAGAATGTCAGTAATTTTTTATAGCATTTCTCAATAAAATTCTTATGCCAATAATATTTAATTTGCTCAATTTTTATAATTTGAAACCATTTTAATTCTCCTGATGTTTAGAATTATTAATATGGCGTTATATTAATTGTTTTCAATCAGGGTAAATAGCAAACTTGATCTTTGGATAGAATGAAATTTTCAAATAAACCTTCAGAAATTCCAAGTAAGGTATTTGATTATTTTCTTTTAAATTTCCCTTTACTACGCTATGGCTATGGATAAAGATGTACCAATATAATTGGATATTTCGAGTGACATTTTATAGAATTCCAAATTTGGTCAGAATCGAATCGAAAGGGAAAGTAATGTTATTCTCCGTGAAATGGAAGAGGTAAAGTTTGAATCCTTTTCATTGAATAGTTTTTTTGTAATTTTAAATTTTATTTATCTAATGATCTTGTTTCATTAGTGGTAAATTTTGAATCTTTTTGACCTTTATGAATAGGAAATGTTTTTAATTTTGTAATAGGTGTTTGATTATAGGTTGAAGGACAAATAGAGGAGGTAATATTTTATCACCTTCTCAGTTTACTCCTCTCTGAAGGACTATTTTTCGACCTGCTGAGAACATCAAGACAATAACTGAAAATAACTAAAGAGCACCTAAAATATTATAAATCAACACATTATTTTTTTTCAAGAATGTTTTAAAAAGATCAATTGACTATCATATTTTTTTCAACATTTGATCACATTTATTGGCAAACTGTATTACCAAGATGTCATTATGGTTTTCATGTATAGTTTTTAAGTATTTGGTTGATGTATAGGTATTTGGGTTGTGTATAACATGTGCTACTTGAACTTCAACCATATCACTACGTACGGAAGAAAAATATTAAAACAAAGCCAAATAATTTCTTCAATGATAGGATGAGGTAACATGTCCATTTTTAACTTGGTTATATATAAAAATCAAAATTTGTCATATAAAGCACTTATTTCCTCACCTTTACGTGGATGGGTTTGGAACAAAAATGGTTGTAAATTTTATATTTCTTGCGAAATTTATTGTGGTATTACACATGGTTTCCTCTTAATAAAGCTGAAAGGGTACTCTATCTGCGTTACCAAGCACTTTGGTGCGATCATCTATTATATCAACCTTCCTTGATGACTAGCGATAACATTAGTATATTTGTTACTATAAAGCACTTTCGGAGCCTAATAAGGTGAGGTAAGCACATGTTTTTCATTAAAAATAGTAGAACCAATAATATATTACAGAAGAGATGATTCACTTAGTCAATCAATGCTTAATTGTTACATCTTCTGCATGAATATTAATAGTGATATGGTCGGAATTATATGATGTAAAGAAAAGATTGGTCTGATGAGGAGGTTTGTTTATTAAAACTTAAAATAATTTTGATCACTGTCCAACTTTGTTTCTCATTAAAAAGATATAAATATGTTTAGATGACTAATTTTTGTGTGATTGACCCGTGTAACTTCCTTCCCTCTTCCATTTGTTATGAGAGGTCATTTCATGTTACCAAAACACCTTCAAGGCTTTTTATCTCCCGAAAATCATTATCTACTACAACTGACCATAACGCCTTTATACCATCAATGAGGAGATTTTCTAACCAAAAAAAGTAAACAAGATAAATTTTTCTATTAAAACCCTCAAATCCAAATATGTTATCTCTTGATTTTGTAGAGGAATATTAATTTAAATAAGGTATTGTAATCTAGATAACATTGCTATACCAATTTAATATGTGAAAGAATAGTTTAATATCTCTTTAATATTTTTTTTGTGATCCATGGGTATTATAATTGGAAATATATAAATAAGACTGAATTATCTTGATATCTACGATTAGGGGTTAGTTCCGTCATTATATTTCTCTATAACATCCATTAGGAAAGATTGTGTGAGCATTTCCCTACATTTGTTAGTAAAATATATGATATGCTATACATGTCAAATTAACAATTTTTCTAATAATACAATTATTTTTGTAATTTAAAAAATTATTTCGTTCCTCTATAATAAGATTTATAATATGGTACATAAATCATATTTTGAGTCTATTATAATATTATGGTGCAGGAATCATATTTTGAATCTTTAGAACAAAGATGTCAGTAATTGTTTGTTGCCTCTTATGTTGTGCAATGAAACACTTTCAATGGACGAGCTGAATATTTTTTAGGCCGATTACTTTAAAAAGGAAGGAAATGACTACTGGGATGTATGATAGTTTTACGATAAAGTTGGATAGACAAATGATAAGAAGTTCAAGGAGATGAAAAGAATGGATTTGTAAACTCCAAGGATATTATATTTTATTTTAAGTAAATAGTTTTTCAAAAACTTATTTTTTGTCTTATATACACCATTAAAATCAATGAATTATATAGCAGACCATCGTAAGCAAAGGTAAATTAGTCATAGGAGGACTTGAAAGTAACACTATTCCTTTTTTAAGTATTCGGTAACATTTATGTGTAGTATTTGATTATAGACAAACTTTGCTAGAGTATTTTTTTATGATTACGATAATTGTATAATTTTATTCTTAGAGCAATGTTTTGATTTTTATATTTGTAAGGTTTAAAATTTTAGTAGTGTCTTCGGACATAGATCATATCTAGTTCTTTTTAATATGAGATGTCATACTAATTTTTTCTTTATTTCTTTTTCTTTTGTTTTCATTTCAGAAATTGTCAAAGGAAATTCCAATAACGTGCATAATTATTCAAGCAAATCACAAATCTATCCAACAGATGTAATAACAGATTCCTTCACCCCAGACTCCAGCTCAAGGACAACTAGTCTTAAGCAATCGCGATTCAAGTGTGGGTCATTTGATATAGTCCTAACAGCTAAATGATAATCTTATAATATGGCTTCAAAAGAATGGCTTAAATGCTTTAAAATGGGGCTAAAAGGATATAACATTTAATCACGGGTTAGAAAGCTAAAAATGCCTCAAGTGACTATTAGAGAACTGCCTCTATCATTTTTCTAGTTACATAGTTCACCTTTAGTTCATAATTAAGTGAGTTTCATAATCATTTAGATCTCACATTCTACACACCACTCATTCTCAGCAAATACAAGCTTACTTCTTTTGCATTGTTCATTACTTTTTCCTATCAATCATCTAGTGTTTGCATGCATTCAAGGTGCGTTTTACATTAAATCTAAGGTCTACTATTTTCTATCATTAATTTACAGAAAGTATGCTTATTGGGACATTCAACATACTCTCCAGTCAAATCCTTCCTTAAACTAATTTTTATTTGATTTTTTTGAAAAGCAGTAAAAACACATAACACATAAAATTAGGATGAGACAACGAATCCCGCCCCAAATTCGAAAATGAGTCATGTCCCCACGAATCGAAAAGAATCTATAAAGCAAATAATATACACTAATGAATGAGATAAGGGATAAGGGAACATATCTTGATTGACACTACGCCGATTACATGTAGTATTGTGTCGAGGTTGTGAAGACATGTAAGTCACAGTGTGTAGATCATACACCGTGGAATTCATCTTCTTGTAAAATGTGTTTCATAAACTCGAACTCGTATTTCCCTTAGTTAATCATTTTCTCATGACCCTCTAAATCTCATCCTCCTCGAACATCCTTCCTCAACACCAAACTCTCTTTTCTCTTCATGTTCTTCATAACTTCTCCAACCTTCATCTCATCTCGAATGACCCCGAACTCAATTATTCACCTACTTAAAGATTGCTTGCAAAATATATAATGGTAGACTCAAACAATTCACAATTCATCCAATAAATAACTAAAACTTAATTCCCAACTGGTGATAAAAAGAAAAGAAGAGTTGTAGCTATTTTACTGATTGGCCATGAAATTTGTGATGATGTGTGTGTATACATTTTTCTAGAACACATCTGAGAGACTTTTGACTCAAGTAAGATTAGATCTCAAAATAACCCGATCATTGCAACGTACTATAATTAGCTAATATTACAACTATGGATATTTTATATATAAAATCACATAAATGTTTTTTCAATTACATCGAAGTGTTGTATTGAATCAAGGATGGTCTTAACAGTGTTTCAACCAACTTTTGAATTTCATGGTTACTATAAAAATATCAACTTAAACTACTCGAAGTCATTTTGTTAATAAAAAACTATGGTATAGGCAACTATAGTGCAAGTTGTTGGACAACCATGTGTTAGCTTAAGATGACCAGATGATGAAGTAATTAGAAAACTACGTACGCAAGTCGTTGTGAGGCTTACAGTGCAATACGACTATATATACATCTAGAAGCTTCCTAAATATTTCTTAAGTACTAGCCACATTTGAAACTTACTTTTATATGTGTAATTGAGTTGCTTTGGCGATCAAAGAGTATTATATATTTTCTTATGAAATATTAACTACTCGCTATAAATTGTGAATTGGGTGAAGTAAAATACTTTACATTTAGGACTAATTTTTTTTATTAAATGTTGTTCATTAAACAATAGTCTCGACATACTATTGTATTGTCCATGTGGCATTAGTTTATCTACCTTATATTGAAAGCTATTCAACAGACTTTACATGCAAATCTAGTGGTTTTATAGTTAAATAATTTGTGTTTTATCTTGTTAATTGTGACACTAAATATGATAATGTATGACATATAAATACACATCATAGTGGCGTCCCTTGGAACTTCCAAACATATATAGTTTGTGGTATACTAAACCTTTTCATCGAAATTTTACATTAAAATGAAAGTGTCGGGGATATTGGCATACTACAATATTAATTAATTGTCATAACCACTTATATCAAGTTATTATATAATCGAAGCACATTCATGAAAATTGGTCTTTCTAGACTTTTTTCAACAGAAGTGATGATAGGGTCCTTAAGCCTCGTGATTGGGAAGAACTAGTCCCTTTGAAACTATTGAAGAATAGTATCATTTATCTATAATTCATGAATAAATAAATATTATAGGTCTCTTTTTTTCCATTTAGGGTTCTAATGCGTTAAACAAAAAGTCCAGTGATTTAAAGAGATAATATGTTTTGTATTTATGAAATCTACGATCATTTGGCCACTTCAAAAAAATAATAGATATTTTATGTAACATTTTAAATATAAATATCCCAATATACATATGGTTATATTTTACTCTTTCTAGACTTTTCAAAAATCTCATAATCTATTCAAAATAATCATTTAATTTACCCCAATTCGATCAAAAAAATCAAATATTTACATCATCTATATGAATAAAAATTATATGTCGGTGCATCAACATCAATCCTTCTTCTATAATAAATCTAATTATTACTTATAATAAAGTAATTTACTAAGTTTCTATCCATATAAAATCTTTGGAAGATAATTCATCCATGGTTAAAATTCCATCTCTAAAGTTATAGTCCATAATGTTTATATGTTTAACTTAGTAGATCAAATTCAATTTACAAAGTGTCCAATCATTATAGTCAACATATAAGACATAACATATTCACTGCTTTCTACAAATACCGAAGATGTCACCTAGAAAATGAATTATTAACGCGTACGCAATTGAGAGATTTCTCTTCAACATTATTATGTTTACCAATAACTATCATTTTATAAATTATTTCTTTAACAAGCTACCTCCAATGAAGTTAAAAAGGTCAATGTATTATCGATATCCATGAGACTAAAGTTTAAAAAAGGAAGAAGAACATAATTTATATACTATTTTTCGTCATCTATCATCTTTAAGATAATCAAATTTCATCATTGAGGAAACTATTACTAGTTTTTCTAAACAAAAATATCTATTTACATATTTCATTTCCAAAACTAATATGTAGTTTATATTTATATCATAACATACATGTGATGAAATCCATAAAAATCAAAATTCGTTTTAATATATTTTATCTAGAATGACTAACTAGTTATGAGAAAAGAACTTACACATTTTGTAAGGAATACATGTAGCATCTTCTAAATAGTAATACCGATAACTAAATTCTCAACATTGTAAAATAATTTAGTAAACCCATTTTGAATATCGAATAACATCTAATGTATTTTTTGTAAGTATATAAGCCCATACACTCGATTACATTTCTATTATTTTTGATCCATAAAAATTAAGCTCTACCACTTTAAATCCAAAAATTAGACAAAAAAGCCCACTAATGAAGAGTTTTTACCTCTATAACAACAAATACCCTAGAAAATGATAAACACGCCTCCGCCTCCCTCTCTCTTTCCTCTACCTCTCTCTTACCGTACTCTTTGAAATTGATTTAGTTTCATCCATTGCTAAATTCATATAAAATCATTAAATCCGTGTACAACATCAATATTTTCAAATATTGCAAAAATCAACAACTTTTCCATGGACAGAATCAGAGAGATAGATAAAAGGAACGAAAAATACAAACATGAATCATAGTGTTGCCTAGGGATGCTGCCACTAAAAAAAGGTATTAATATTTCTATTAAATTCCTTGGTATTTGTAATTACAAATCAAAAATTGCACATTGTAATTATATTTCATAGCTAATTTATTTTTCAGTTAGTTTGATTTGTAACGTGAGAGGAATGGAAGAAATGTATTAACACTAGATTTTGTTAAATTAAAATTAATTGTTATTTATGTGAGTAAGTTGTTTTATATTGTGTAAAATTATGAATTTTTGAAGTTTTGAAGTTTTGTTATTTATTAAAACTCTTTGATTAATTTAAATTTCCTTAATTTTAGTTAGTATATATAATAAAATATCCTTTTATAGGAAAAGGATCTTTGACCATTCTATTTCAAGGAAGAAGAAAAATCTATTAACTCAGGTAAGAGAAATAAGTATTATATTAAATCCCTTATACCTTTGGTTCCTTGGATTTATTTGGTGTTACTTTCGTCTATAATTAAATTTTTTACTCTGACTATATTCTTAGATCTCTGCTTTTAAGCGTGGTATCTAAAAAAAAATTATTACCGGTTTTTACTCTGATTATTACTTGTTTTGTTTGACACCTTATTACCACCATATACAAATTTTACATGTTGTTGCCTTCATATTTTTATTAAGATTATACTGTAACATCATATTTAATTATACATGCGCTAAATATTTGGATATGCTCTTCTTTCTTTGTATTAACCCTTACCAATATGTTCATACCCATGTCCTACCTCCATAACCTTGAAAAATCTTCGTTTTTGCTTCTTTTTGACGCAGTATGAGGAGGAATTCATGATTCGTACCCTATCTGTAATTTTAGTTATCTCCAGATCTGTATAATTAGGCTTAGATCTATGACAGAAGTGATAAAATTTGAAGGACAAGGTTTTGTCGGTGATGTTTTTCATATTTGAAAAATTCAATTATGTTTTTTTGATACATACGCATTCAGTGCATTCATAAATTCTTATTGAATTCAGAAGTCTAAAAATATTGACGACATTATAGGCTAGGCGTGGAAAACTTGATCGAGTAGCCACGCGATGGTCTCATTTTCGGTCTGAAATGCAACAACATATGTCAACTGGATGATATTGTCAGCGCAAGCGGCGTTAAGAAGGATACTATGAGTTCTCCACTTAAAATTGGTCGTGTGGCGAACTTGAAGTGTTTTTTTTACTGATCAACCGTTCTTGATGGATTTCTTTAGAGGCATCACCATGATTTGTTATTATTTTTTTTCTAATTAAATTTTGAAGGTGTTAAACTGTAAATGAGTAGACATATTTATAGTTGAAACACAAATGTAATTTCTCATTATTTAAATTTAATGAAACTCAAATATAATATGAAAAGGAACAAATAAGATAAATAATATTAATGCGATTGTACAATTGTACAATTGAAGTTCCTTTTTGACCTATAATATTATTTTGACCGGTTTATTTTATTTTATTTTTCATATATGATGGTCCAGTCCAGCTTATGTATTTTTTTATTTTTATATATTGTGGTCCAGGCTTGCTTGTATTCTAGTGTATATTGACTACAAGGAAAAAATTAGAATTAGTAGGTTTCAAAATATAGTTTTACATGACGAAATGTGCATTGGATCTTTAGAAAAAATTGATAGCATATGTCTTTACGAGTGATGGTCAATAGACCAAACTTGTTGTGTCAAATATCACAGTAACTTTGATTTTTAAATGGTAAGGTTATCATTATATGTTCTTGGGCATGGACTTGTCTCGGATAGAAGAGAATCTCCTCAAATAGGGACGTCTCTTCCAAATCAGGGTATTCATTTAGTTTGTCAATTATAAATTTTCTCTTGACCTCCAGACTGTCGTCTTGTGACTATCAATCATGTAGTATCCCGTGTAAATTGTTTAAATTTTGAATACTTAGGGTAAAATTCTTATTATTATTTGAAAATATTATTTAAATATTTTATTAGATTAATAATTTATTTATTTTTATAAAAGATATCTTATTTAATTTAATAAAAGGGATTAATTTATTTATTGAATTAAAAAATAATAATCAAGAATTTTATTAATTGAAAAAGAAACTTCAAAAGAAAAGAAGGTCACTTACTCCTACCCGACCATCCTAGCCAGAACCCAACTCACCCAATCCACTTTCTAGTAAATCAATTTCATTTCCTTTTCCTACTTTTTAATTTGAATTATATTTCCTTTTAATTTGTCTTATTTTTATGTGGTCCCTGTCGTATTCTAACCCAGTAACTATCTTTCTAGAAGTTTGACACTAATGGGGTGTGTTTGTTTGCATTTAATAAAATCTTAAGCTAGTTCATTAATTTACATAATTAATAAGACAGTTTTTTTAACCAATTCACATCTGAATGGATCTTAACTAATTTGTTTTATTAAAATTTTAAACTAAGTCGGAATCACTCAAACACCACATCTTAAATAAGTTTTATTCAGATGTTCATTAAGATGTTCCCTTATTAAAGGATTGCAAAAGAAGCTATTAACCCTTTTGAACTTGGTGCCATCTCTCCGGATTGTATATGGGCTCAAGAAGAGGTTTACTGGAAAGCAAGAGCAAAAGATAAATGGGTGACTGAAGAAGATAAAAACACTGCATATTATCATGCCTTGATGGCGCAAATAAGGAATTTTAATAAAATCATGCACATCCTATATGATAATGATGTATGGATCGAAGACAAGGGTAAGGTAAATGATGCTTTTATTCTCATTTTAAGAATATCTACTCAGTTTATTTTGGCAACAAAAATATTGAAAAGGCAGACCATATCCCTTGATAAATTACACATGACATGAATATAAAACTGTTGAAAGCACCATATATGGATGAAGTTAGGAGAGTGGTATTTAGTGTGGATGACGGGTTGTTCTATTATAAATACTAGGAGATTATCAAATTTGATGTTTTTAAAATGGTCATTGCATTTTTTGATGAGAAGCTGAATTTGGGTAAAATGAATGACGCTACCATCACACTCGTCCCAAAAAAAAGAAAGGCAAACAAATAATGGTGACTTTAAAACTATCTCTTGTGCTAACTTTGATTACAAAATTATCTCTTCTATATAAGTGGAAAGACTCAAACCAATTATGGATGGCTTGTCTCCCCCACACAATCTTCTTTCATCAAAGGTATAACTATTCAGTATAACCTCATCAAAACGATACTCAAATAAGCACTATGCAACAGTCAAGTTGGATATGGAAAAGTCTTATGAACATGTTAAATTTGAGTTTTTAGAGCTTATCCTTAGAAACTTGGATATGATATGGTTTGGATTGGATGTATTATGTATCTCTACAATCAAGTATCAGATTACCGTTAATTGTAAAATTTCTTGTAACATCATTCCTTCAAATGGTATCCGCCAGGGTGAACCACTATCATTGTATCTGTTGTCTCCTTACAGAGATGATTGTGCGACTCATTAATTATAATATTAGAGAAGAAATTATTAATGTTAAAAAAACGAGTTCGTTCAAGCGCGTTCGTTAACTCGGTAAAAATTTATAATCAGTCAATTAATGTTATATTATCTATAAATATACTGCATACAAAGAGAGAAGTAGACGCACTAAGCCGACAAGATTGAAAAGAAGAATATTCATCATATTATAATAACTCAAGTCTACTATCAAGAACTTTCAATATCATAAAACATATATAAAGTTTTAGGCAAAACGCTCTGCATATATATATATATATATATATATATATATATATATAAAGTACTATTTAAGCAAAATGCTAAGCCTTTGAATAATACTATGGCAGGTTCAGACGCCAACCACTATTTTAATAATAGTTTAAATACGTACTAAATGATTGCTCATGTAATGGAGTCAAAATATTTAGTTTGTGTTGATATAAACTCTCGGGTTAGATAACTTCTTTTTAGTTATAAATGAATATTTTAAGGTGTCCTCTTAGCAAGACCCTATTATGCCAGGTTTTTTCTTGTCTTTCTTACCGTAATATATATGGTTTATCTTAAAAGATAATATATATATTGGCGGAGCCAAAGTCGAATAGGTGAAAAACAACACATTACATGGCTGAATGGAACCAAAAAAATTTATTTTGGTTAGGCTATAAAAAACCGCCAAACGGAAACATGTATGATAAGAAAGCTAATCCTGGACGGACCGTATCTGCATTCTTATTGTAGGCCATTTTTAGCCAAGCCACTTTTTAGTCTGAATTGTAACAACCAACGTTTTACACAGTTTTACTAAATGTAAAATAAAAATTAAATAGCAATGTATCAAACATATATATCAAGATTTTTGAGAAAGCTAATGGAGCTAGCTAAACCTGTTGTACCTCACTAGCTGGGCGGGTAGGTAGAATAAAGTGGTCGTGGCTGTTCTAATGGAGCACAGAACAGGGCCTCTACTGGATAGTCTAGGACAATTAATAAGGGTATATTGTTTTAATGCATATAAATAATTGAAAAATAGAATAGAAAAATAGTACATTATTCAATTCCGCATCCCCAAAATAAACCTAACCTATTAATATGATTACAAAAATATTCTTTTGTCATTTCTTTTATTTCAATATTTATTCAATCTTTTTGTTTGTAAGTTAAACATGACATCTATATTATAAAGTAAGGTTTTTACATATCCATGATTGATTCTAGCCTCAACAAGTGGTGGACAGGATAGTTTCTGGCCCAACCTATCATTAATACCCAAAGGCTTATGAACATAAGTGATGGCTAGGATTGATTCTAGCCCAACATAAGTGGTGGCCAAATCATTTCTGACCCACCTATTATTAATAGTATCAAGAAAACCGCCCGCCGACTCTAGGAAACCATTCTCCACCATCATTAACCGGCTTGGCGGAAGACTCAAATTAAGGTAAAAAATTATTTTTACCATCTCATCTTCTTACCAAGTTACTCTCCTGCACAAGAAAACCATCGCATGCTACACTCCTGCACAAGAAAACCCCACTTCCACTTAGGGACCATTCTCCACCATTGAAGAACCCTAATCATGGTTTATCCTATAAAATGTAATTGTTTATTATATTTTTATACAAATTCTACCCAAGAAAATCGCCGTAGCTAGATGACCATTCTCCACCATCATCCTCTTTGGCAAAGAAATCAAATTAAGCAAAAAATATTTATTTTTACCATTGAAACTCTAAAAATTTGAAATATTTTTAACTTAATTAATTACTTTTACAATTTTTTATAATTATCTGATTTACTTTTACTGATTTCTTCAACGTTAAAAAGCCAATCAGAATATCAAAAATATTGAAATGAAATGAAGGGTATTAAATTGCTCAGGGTAAGTACAATATGTTATACCTACACAATTTATATATTTAATAGTTGTGTGTGTAAATTTGCAGTCTTTAAAATGCTATAGAGGTGTTTGTGCTACCGAATCTAAGATCATTAAGATTGATTTTGGATCTGTTTGCTTCCGACTTTGAAGGTACATTATCTTGAATTGAAATAAGCCGAGATTAAAAATGTATTGCTATTCAAATGATATGATTCAAAATCATGGACATATCATATAAATCTTAGCAAAATCAAACAAAATAAAACTCTCAAACATCTACTTTCTTTCAGGTTCTTATCTTCATGTGTAGGGTCATGTGTGCTCTCTGCCAAGCCACTCAAAAATATCAAGAGATAAGGTAATTTTGAATAGATTCTCAATTTTACAATTCACTGTGTTACTCTCCCTTGATTGATTTTTTGAATAATATTCAAATTCATTTAATTCCACAGTTGGTCCCTGTTTGAGTATGACAATGTGAAATAACATTCAAGTTCAATTTTCTGATTTATAGTCATCTTTATTTTCTGAATTGTATATGTTTTCGATTTGATTGCCCCTCACAGTTTGCACTCTCCAATATAAAATATAAGGTAAGAGATTTTGTGAATAAAATTAAAACATAGTTTGATTTTTGTAATTGCAACATTGATTTGTAAGCTATTTTATTTGATTGTGTCTGTCCTGTCTTTGTGCTCCCTGCCAAGCAAATCACATTCAATTTATATTTTCCACACAATGTAATTTATTAAGAATTGGCTTTAGAGTTAAAAAAAACATCTTCAAATATTTTAAATATGTAATTTATTATGTAAATAACATAAATAAAATACATTTGTCACATGTTTCCGATTATGGTACAGAATTTCATTAATTTTTTATAGCATTTCACAATAATATTTTTATGCCAATAATATTTAATTTGTTCAATTTTAACAATTTGAAACCTTTTTAATTCTTTCGATGTTTATAATTTTTAATAAGGTGTTTTATGCATTTAAAGAGTTAACCATTGTGAGAATTAGTTGGATATGTTTTGGGTTTAGTGGAATTTTTTTATGATTCTTTCGAATCAGGGTAACTAGTAAACTTGATCTTTGCATTATATGAAATTTTCAAATATACCTCAGAAATCCCAAGTAAGGTATCTGATTATTATCGTTTAAATTTCCCTTTATTATGTTATGGTTATGGATAAATATGTACCAAAGGCATTGGATATTTCCAGTGACATTTTGTAGAATTCCAAATTTGGTCAGAATCGAATCGAAAGGGGACGTAATGTTATTCTCCAAGAAATGGAAGAGGTAAAGCTTGAATCTTTCTCATTGATTAGTTTTTTTTTTTAATTTTAAATCTAATTTATCTAATGATCTTGCTTCATTAATGATAAATTTTGAATCTTTTTAACCTTTACGAATAGGAAATGTGTTTAATTTTGTAATAGGTGTTTGCTTATAGGTTGAAGGACAAATAGAGGAGATAATATTTTATCACCTTCTCAGTTTACTCCTCTCTGAAGGACTATTTTTGGACCTGCGGAGAACATCAAGACTATATCTGACAATAACTAAAGAGTACCTAGATATTATAAATCAACACATTATTTTGTTTCAAGAAGGTTTTAAAAAGATCAATTCACTATCATATTTTTTTCAACATTTGATCACATTTATTGGCATACTGTATTACCAAGATGTCATTATATTATTCATATATAGTTTATAAGCGTTTGGTTGATGTATAGGTATTTGGTTCGTGTCTAACATATGCCACTTGAACTTCCACCAAATAACTAAGAATGGAGGAAAAATATAAAAACAAAGCCAAATAATTTTGTTCAATGATAGGCTGAGGTACCATGTACATTTTTCACTTGGTTATATATATATAATAAAAATTTGTCATATAAAGCAATTATTTTCTCATTTTAACATGGATGGGTTTGGATTAAAAATGGTTGTCGATTTTATATTTTTTGCAAAATTCATTATGGTATTACAAATGGTTTGCTCTTAATATAGCTGAAAGGGTACTCTATCTACTTTACCAAGCTCTTTGGTGCGATCATCTATAATATCATCCTTCCTTGATGACTATCTATAACATTAGTATATTTGTTCCTTTAAAGCACTTGCGGAGCCTAATAAGGCGAGGTAAGCACATGTTTTTCTTTACAAATAGTGGAACAAATAATATATCATAGAAGGGATGATTTACTTAGTCAATCAATGCTTAGTTTTTTACATCTTCTTCATGAATATTGATAGTGATGTGTTCGGAATCATATGATGTAAAGCAAATATTGGTAAGATGAGGAGGTTTGTTTATTAAAACTAAAAATAATTTTGATAGTGTAATTTCCTTCCCTCGCTATGAGAGATCATTTTATGTTACCAAAACACTTTCAAGACTTTTTGTCTCCCGAAAATCATTATCTACTACAATTGACCATAACGCCGTTATACCATCAATGAAGTGATTCCTAAAAAAAAAAGTAAACAAAATAAATTCTTCTATTAAAACCCTCAAATTAAAATATGTTATCTCTTGACTTTGTAGAGGAATATTAATTTAAATCAGGTATTGTATTTTTCCTTCTAATTCTTATCGTAATCTAGGTAATATTGTTATACCAATTTAGTATGTGAAAGAATAGGTTAATATCTCTTTAATATTTTTTTGTATGTTGAAAATTTCTGTAGCAATATTTTATAAAATAATAGGTTAATATCTCTTTTACATTTTTTTGTGATCCATGGATATTATAATTATTGTTTTATTTATGTAGTTAATTGGAAATATATAATTAAAACTGAATTATCTTGATATCTACGATTAGGGGTTTGTTCAGTCATTATATTTGTCTATGACATCCATTAGGAAAGATGGTGTGATAATTGCCCTACATTTGTGAGTAAAATATAAGATATGCTATACATGTCAATTAGAAATTTTTGTAATAATACAATTATTTTTTTAATTTAAAAAATGATTTTGCTCCTCTATATATTTCAAACTCATATTTTTTTATTAGTATGTCATTGTTGATAAATAATCAGTTATGGTATGGAGTATGTCTTGTTGGTAAACAATAAGAGTTATAATACGACACATGAATCATATTTTAAATCTATTATAATATTATGATGCAGGAATCATATTTTGAATCTTTAAAGAAAGAGTTCAGTAATTGTTTGTTGCCTCTTATTTTGTGCAATGAAACACTTTCAATGGACGAGCTGAATATTTTTGAGGCTGATTATTTTTAAAAGAAACGAAATGGCTACTACGATAAAGTTGGATAGATAACAGATTAAGTTCAAGGAGATGACGAGAATGGATTTGTAAACTCCAAGTGTTTTTTATTTTATTAGAAATAAATAGTTTTTCAAAAACATATTTTTTTTCTTATATAAACCATTAGAATCAATGAATTATATAGCAGACCATTATAAGAAAAGGTAAATTAGTCATTGGTGGATTTGAAAGTAAAACTATTTCATTTTTAAGTCTTTGGTAAATTTTATATGTAATATTTGATTATAGAAAAACTTTGCTAGAGTATTTTTGTATGATTACGATAATTGTATAATTTTTTTCCTAGAGCATGATTTTGAATTTTATATTTGTAAGGTTTAAAATTTTAGTAGTGTCTTCGGACACGGATCAAATCTAGTTCTTTTTAATCTGAGATGTCATACTAATTTTCTTCTCAATTTCTTTTCTTTCTTTCTTTTTCTTTTGTTTTCTTTTCAGAAATCGGCAAAGGAAATTCCAATAACGTACATAATCATTCGAACATATCACAAATCTACCCAATAAATGTAATAACAGATTCCTTCACCCCAAACTCAAGCTCAAGGACAACTAGTCTTAAGCAATCGCGATTCTAGTGCGGGTCATTTGGTATAGTCCTAACATCTAAAGGATAATATTATAATATGGCTTCAAAAGAAAGGCTTAAATGCTTAAAAATGGGGCTAAAAAGGATATAACATTTAATCACGGGTTAGAAAGCTAAAAATGCCTCAAGTGACTATTAAAGAACTGCCTCTATCATTTTTCTAGTTACATAGTTCACCTTTAGTTCATAATTAAGTTAGTTTTATAATCATTTAGATCTCACGTTCTACACACCACTCGTTCTAACCAAATACAAGCTTACTTCTTTTGCATTGTTCATTACTTTTTCCAATCAATCATCTAGTGTTTGCATGCATTCGAGGTGCGTTTTACATTAAATCTAAGATCTACTATATTCTATCATTAATTTACAGAAAGTATGCTTATGGGGACATTCAACATAATCTCTAGTCAAATCCTTCCTTAAACTAATTTTTATTTGATTTTTTTGAAAAGAAGTAAAAACACATAACACATAAAATTAGGATGAGACAACGAACCCCGCCCCAAATTCGAAAATGAGTCACGTCCCCACGAATCGAAAAGAATCTATAAAGCAAATAATACACAGTAATGAATGATAAAAGAGATAAGGGAACATATCTTGATTGACACTACTCCGATTACATGTTGTATTCTGTCAAGGTTGTGAAGACATCTATGTCACGATGTATAGATCATACACCGTGGAATTCATCTTCTTGTAAAATGCGTTTCATAAACTCGAACTCGTATTTCCCTTAGTTAATTATCTTCTCATGACCCTCTAAATCTCATCCTCCTCGAAAATCCTTCCTCAACACCAAATTCTCTTTTCTCTTCATGTTCTTCATAACTTCTCCAACCTTCATCTCATATCGAATGACCCCAAACTCATTTATTCACCTACTTAAAGATTGCTTGCAAAATATATAATGGTAGACTCAAACAATTCACAATTCCTCAAATAAATAACTAAAACTTAATTCCCAACTTGTGATAGAAAGAAAAGAAGAGTTGTAGCTATTTTACCGGATTGGCCATGAAATTCGTTATGATTTGTGTGTATACATTTTTCTAAAACACATCTGAGAGACTTTTGACTCAAGTAAGATTAGATCTCAAAATAACCCGATCATTGCAACGTATTATAATTAGCTAATATTACAACTATGGATATTTTATATATTAAATCACATAAATGTTTTTTCAATTACATCAAAGTGGTGTATTGGATCAAGGAAGGTCTTAACAGTGTTTCAACAAACTTTTGAATTTCATCGTTACTATACAAATATCTACTTAAACTACTCAAAGTCATGTTGCTAATAAGAAACTATGGTATAGGCAACTATAGTGCAAGTTGTTGGACAACCATGTGTTAGCTTAAGATGTCCTGATGATGATGTAGTTAGAAAACTACGTACGCAAGTCGTTGTGAGGCTTATAGTGCAATAAGACTATATATACATCAAGAAGCTTCCTAAATATTTCTTAAGTACTAGCCACATTTGAAACTTACTTTTATATGTGTAATTGAGTTGCTTTGGCGATGAAAGTGTATTAAATTTTTCTTATGAAATATTAACAACTCGCTATAAATTGTGAATTGGGTGAAGTAAAATACTTTACAATTAGGATTAATTTTTTTTTATTAAATGTTCTTCATTAAACAATAGTCTCGACATACTATCGTATTGTCCATGTGGCATTAGTTTATCTACCTTATCTTGAAAGCTATTCAACAGACTTTACATGCAAATCTAGTGGTTTTATAGTTAAACAATTTGTGTTTTATCTTGTTAATTGTGACACTAATTATGATAATGTATGACCTATAAATACCCATCATAGTGGCGTCCCTTGGAACTTCCAAACAAATAGAGTTTGTGGTACACTCAACATTTTCATCTAAATTTTACATTGAAATGAAAGTTTCGGGGATATTGGCATACTACAATATTAATTAATTGTCATAACCACTTATATCAAGTTATTATATAATCGAAGCACATTCATGAAAATTGGTCTTTCTAGACTTTTTTTAACATAAGTGATGATAGGATTTTTGTGCCCCGTGATTGTGAAGAACTAGTCCTTTTGAAAAAATAGTATCATGTATCTTTAATTCATGAATAAATAAATATTATAGGTCTTTTTTTTCCCATTAGGGTGCTAATGTGCTAAACAAAAAGTCCAGGGATGTAAAGAGATAATATGTTTTGTATTTATGAAATCTATGATCTTTTGGCAACTTCAAAAAAAATAATAGATATTTTATGTAACATTCTAAATATAAATATCCCAATATACATATGGTTCTATTTCACTCCTTGCCGACTTTTTTATATTTCAAAAATCTCATAATCAATTCAAAATAATTTAATTTAACTCAATTCGGTCAAAAGAATCAAATATTTACATTATCTATATGATTAAAATTATATGTTGGTGCATCAAAATCAATCCTTCTTCTATAATGAATCTAATTATTACTTATAATGAAGTATTTTACTAAGTTTCTATCCCACGATTTTAGAAGGATTATATTAAAATGAAAAAAGATCCATCTAAAATCTTTGGAAGATAATTCATCCATGGTTAAAATTCCATCTCTGATTGTTATAGTCCATAAGGTTTATATGTTTAACTTAGTAAATCAAATTCAATTTACAAAGCGTCCGATCATTATAGTCAGCATATAAGACATAACATAATCAGTGTTTTTTACAACTACCGAAGATGTGACCTAGAAAATGATTTATTAACGCGTACGCAATTGAGATATTTCTCTTCAGCATTATTATAGTTACCAATAACTATCATCTTATAAATTCTTTCTTTAACAAGCTACCTCCAATAAAGTTAAAAAGGTCAATATATTATCCATATCCATGAGACTAAAGTTTAAAAAAGGAAGAAGAACATTATTTATATACTATTTTTCGTCATCTATCATCTTTAAGATAATCAAATTTCATCATTGACGAAACTATTACTAGTTTTTCTAAACAAAAATATCTATTTACATATTTAATTTCCAAAACTGATATGTAGTTTGTATTTATACAATAACATACATGTGATGAAATCCATAAAAATCAAAATTCGTTTTAATATATTTTATCTAGAATGACTAAATAGTTATAAAAAAATATCTTACACATTCTGTAAGGAATACATGTAGCATCTTCTAAATAGTAATATCGATAACTAAATTCTCAACATTGTATAATAATTTAGTAAACCCATTGTGAATATCAAATAACATCTATGGTATTTTTTGTAAGTATATAAGCCCACAAACTCGATTACATTTATATTATTTTTTATCATAAAAATTAAGCTCTGCCACTTTAGATCAAAAAATTAGACAAAAAACCCCACTAATGGAGAGTTTTACCTTTATAACAACAAATGCGCTAGAAAATGATAAACACGCCTCAGCCTCACTCTCTCTTCGTCTCCATCTCTCTTACCGTACTATTTGAAATTGATTTAGTTTCATCCATTGCTAATTCATATAAAATCATTATATCAGTGAACAAAATCAATATTTTCAAATATTGCAACAATGAACAACTTTTCCATGGACAAAATCAGAGAGATAGATAAAAGGAAAGAAAAATACAAACATGAATCACAGTGTTGCCTAGGGATGCTGCCACTAAAAAAAGGTATTAATATTTCTATTAAATTCCTTGGTATTTTTAATTGTAAATCAAAAATTGCAAATTGTAATTATATTTCATAGCTAATTTATTTTTCTGTTAGTTTGATTTGTAACGTGAGAGGAATGGAAGAAATGTATTAACTCTAGGTTTTGTTAAATTAAAATTAATTTTTTAATTATGTGAATATTTTATTTTATATTTTGTAAAATTATGAATTGTTGAAGTTTTATTATTTAATAAAACTCTTAGATTAATTTAAATTTCCTTAATTTTAGTTAGTATTTATAATAAAATATCCTTTTATTGGAAAAGGATCGTTGACCATTTTATTTCAAGGAAGAAGAAAAATCGATTAACTCAGGTAAGAGAAATAAGTATTATATTAATTCCCTTATACCTTGGGTTCCATAGATGTGGTGTTACTTTCGTCTATAATTAAAAAATTTACTGACTATATTCTTAGATCTCTGCTTTTAAGCGGGGTATCTGAGTATTTTTATTACTGGTTTTTACTCTGATTATTACTGGTTTGTTTGATACCTTATTACCCCATATACAAATTTTACATGTTGTTGCCTTCATATTTTTATTAAGATTATACTGTAACATCATACTTTATTATACCTGCGTTGCTGCTAATTATTTGGATATGCTCTTCTTCCTTTGTATTAACCCTTACCAGTATTTTCATACACATGTCCAACCTCCATAACCTTGATAACCCTTCTATTTTGATAATCACCGTATGAAGAGGAATTCATGATTGGTACACTTACTGTAACTATAATTATCTTCAGCTCTGTATATTTAGTCTAGATCTATGTCAGAAGTGATAAAATTTAATGGACAGGTTGTTGTCGGTGATGTTTTTCATATTTGATAAATCCTATTCTTTTTTTTGATACATACGCATTCACTACATTCATAAATACTGATGGAATTCAGAAGTCTAAAAATATCGACGACTTTATAGGCTAGGCGTGGAAAATCTTGTTAGCGCAAGCGGCGTTAAGAAGGACACTATGAGCTCTCTTCTTAAAATTGGTCGTGTGGTGAACTTGAAGTGATTTTGTTACTGATCGACCATTCTTGATGGATTTCTTTTGAGCCATCCATGATTCGTTATTCATTTTTTCTAATGGAATTTTGAAGGTGTTAAACTGTAAATGAATAGACCTATCTATATTTGATACACAGATGAAATTTCTCAAAATTTAATGTTAATGAAAATCAAATATCTATATTATATTTCGAAATTTTTTCTACGGTCCGGATTTACTCACTTAAGTGGTGGTCATGACATAAGTGGTGGCTAGGATTGATTCTGGGAAAAGCCAGGATTGATTCTGGCTCCACTTATTCATTATTTAAAAAAAAATAACATTACTTTTTCATAAAAAAAAAACAAAAAAAAATTCCGGAACAAACCTAACCTCATGAATTCATTCACGCTCGCCTTTCCACCACTAGCTCACCTGCAAAAGAAATCCGCCATCACCAATAGAAGAACCATCCCCACCATTCTCTACCATCTTCACAACCGCTGCCGCTGGAGAACCATTCACCACCCTCATCAATCAACTGGCACCATCATCGCCGCTAATCGGGACCGTACTATCATCAACCCGGCCTGCTACGTTATCAACAATCGACCAATCTAAGAATCTATCACCAATCGAAGAACCCAGAAAAGGTAAAAAATTAAATTATATTATTGAAACTCTAATTTAATTTAACCTAATCTCATCACTTCTACAATTGTTTTGCAGTAAATCCATTTGTCAATCGAAGAACCTAAATTAAGGTCTTTCACTTTTACCATTTTTTATGACCATGGAGAGTGAGCAATTTGGTCTGATTTAAATATACTTATTATATTTAATGAATAAAAAGTGATGCGCCTAGAAGTAAACTCTTCACACTCACCTTCCCTGATCAAGCCGTTCTCCTGCACAAGAAACCCGCCGCCATTCTGGAACCATTCTCCATCATAATCATCAACTAACCAAATTAAGATAAAAAATTGAAATAATTTTTCACCTAATCTCATCGTTTACAATTTTTCCGAATTATCTGATTTATGTATATTTATTAATTATTATTTTACAAATCATACAATCGCTTTATTTTATCAAACAAATCCTACAATGGCCATTAACTTTTTCTGTTGGAGTAAGATTCGGGCACCATTTTCAATCATCATCGTCAACTGGTAAAATTGAAATTTTATTTAACGAATCTTATCTTTTACAATTTTTCAGAATTATCTGATTTAAGTATGTTTATTAAATATACTTTTACAAATCTGACAATAGCCTTTTTTTGGTCAAAGAAAGCCTACAATGGCCATAAACTTTTTATGTTGGAGTAAGACTATCTCGAACAGATGCTATATTCGTCCAAAACAAAAACAGATGTTATATTTATTTTTACCCTATAAAATTAAAATTATACAGTAAATAAGCACCTTTATTAAATTTTTTAATTATGATTTATGATGCTTTAATTGTGCTTTTTGCAGGAGAATTTTAACTCATGGAATTTCTGGAAAACACCATTGCCAGATATTGATTGCAATGTAAATTCAACTAATTCTGGATACTACAGGGACTAATGGTGCAATTCAAAAGTTAAGGTCTTGCGATTTTTAAACTCTATTAATTAGTCTATTAATCGCAGTGTAAAATCACCTATTTGTGGATACTACATTGAAGCCCTCCACATCTCCAGCTCCGATGAAGAAGAAATAGCGCAAAGCCCCAAAGGAATCAAGTAAGCCCTTTTTCTTTTGTTTTATTTCAAACATTTTTATGTCTTTATTTCGTAACACAATCTTATTGTCTGTCTTATGTTGTAATCGATAGGGGTACTGGCAAATGGATGTTAAATACCCGATTCGATTGTGTTTTGTAGATGAATTTAAACTGAATATTGAGTGTAATCACGCAACTTTGTCTGGTCATAACTATTATAATGAACTTGAGACAGCTAGAATTGAGGGTTTGCTTGGAAATATTGATGCAAATACAGGGGATCCTCAGATGGTAATTGTTTTTTTTTTTTGATGAAGAATTAATATAATTTGTGTGTTGAGATTACAGGTTGGGATACAGATCAGTTTCTAATGGATGTATCAGAAGCAACATTAGTTATGCTTAGTGTTATTAAAAATAGTGTTATTAAAAATGTAATAAACAATTGGTAATTGTTTTTTTGTTTTTTTTATATGAAGAATTAATATAATTTGTGTGTTCAGATTATAGGTTGGGATACATATCAGTTTCTAATGGATGTATCAGAAGCAACATTAGTTATAGTGTTATTAAAAATGTAATAAACAATCTCTATTACTACTTGATATATTCAAGAGTATCATTAATTCAAATGTTGTTTGTTTGTATTTTAAGGAGGATTAGCACCTGGAGGATTCAATTTTGATGCAACATTAGTTATGCTTAGTGTTAATGAAGACCCGTCACAAAAGGGTATTTGAAATGCTCTTTTTTTAAGTGAATGATGAGTTTTATTTTAATGGCGTGGTTTTTGTTGATCTTTTCAGGTAATTACTTTATGTTTCTCAAAAGAATTCTGTACCTTATGCATTGTTGGTTACACTGTATAGGTATGATTGAGTTTGAATTTAACGTATTAGTATTACTATAGAAATATACACGTAGCTTATATATTTTTGATTTTTGATTACTTATGTTAGGGCAATTGTCGATGAAGATTATTCAACCTGAGGGTCCCAATTTTCGTGTTAATGGCCATTTTGTGGAGTGGCAGAACGTTCGTTTCTTTTCTTTTTTATACCTTTTCAACACTCTAGCAGCTGTGTATCATGTTCGTGGTTCGAGATTTCGAGGCCTCAACTCTCTTGAGGCTGTTGAAGGGATTTTTAATGCAAGGACTAAATAGATTTTGTGTTGTGTATTTGTAAGTAATATAGCACTAAGGGTTAAGTAAATCTGAGTTAGCAGAAGGAGGTGCAGTTTAAGTCATATTTAGGCGAGAAAAAGCACCACAAGCTGGTAAATTTCTTTGATTGATCTTATTCATTTCCTAATACGTGTGTCTATATATATGAGTTGTTTACGATTGTTAATAATTTTGTAAATGAGTATATATAACCAGATTGATTCTGCCAAGTATTCAATTACATATCATAAAGCTTAGATATGTTGATTGAATAGATAGTGAAAATTAAATGCAAGGTTGGTCCTGTGTTATGCAAAATAGCTAATTAAATGCATTCATATATGTTGTTGAAGGGCCAAAATTTGCAGATGGATAATAGAAAGATCAGACCAGTCTCGGTTGATCGGTTGAACGATGTCTTATACAATACATGAACAAGACACACTCTTTTACAGAATTATAAAATCATACCCAGTTTTACTAAGATTGGTAATGCATTTGTTTTTATTTATCCATTATATTTCAGCATAATCATCTTTTATTTATCTACAGTGTGGAAAAAACTTGAGGAAGATAATAAAGAATTTTTTAAAGCATATTACCCAAGAATGTATTTGAAGGAGCAAATAATAACTTTTAATAGGTTACTCGAGGAACGGGTGAGGCGACAAAATGCCATGAATCCAAATACACTACGTAAGAATTCTTCCTTGATGTTATCTATAGCACATCACTTAAATTTTTCGGCGTAGAATTTATAGGAGATATGCTGCTATATTTCATACTTGAGTGCATATTTTTCTTGGTAGGTCATGTGTGGACTTTTACGCTCTTTTAATAGATGATTGGGACTTTAATTATGCCTGCTGAAAATATTATATAAGTCTTGGTGGTGAGTCACAGAACCTTGGAGGAAAATGAATATATTTGCTGTGAAAGTTGAAGAAGGAAAGAAAGGGCAAAATGGTCAGCCTTCTGTTGTTCCTGTTTACAGGAATCCATTGGCTGAGCATGGATTTCCACCTACTGATCCTCAACAATTAACAGCTTGGAATATGTTCAAGTAATTCTTCTTATTTTCTCATACATTTGCAGATTAGTCCTTTTGCAAGTCTCACTATTGAGAATTTGGTGATTGAGTCAGGGCATCAACAGATACGTTTGCAGAGAATAAGATGCTAGGGTGGCGTGAATTTACCAACAAACAGGTATATACTGTTTTATTAAATTATAACTTCTATGGTTATCATAATATGTTTTTAGGTCTGTTAAATAGTATTTTATAAGAAACTTAGTATTTTCTACTAAATTGAGCCTTAGAGGAGTTGAATTCAAGGTTAATCCTAATGTTAAAGGGCAAATGAGTGTCTTATAAAATACCCCAGGTGTAACCCTGATGCACTTTTAGTTTCATAGTTCTCTTATTTTTACTTATATTTGATTGAACAATGCAGTTGCTTCAAGATTTTGATTGGAAGCTGATGCATGAATCAGATCCTTCAAATGTAAGTGATTAATTATAAGTTAATTACCTGGTAGCTCCAATAACTTATTCATTTTTAAACAAGTAAGAATAATCATTTTTATTTCTAGGACATTAGTGACTTATTGAAGAGCTGAAAATGAAGTAAGAATATTCCGAGCTTTTGGATCCTATGATTGAAACAAGTAAAAGAATCTAGAAGACATGTAGAATAATGGAAATGATTGGAGCTTTATATTTTATTTTGTTTTGTGAAGAGATTAGGTTTTCATTGTTAGTTCATTGCACTATCAGTCCCTAATATATTATTCAGGGACTTATCATGCAATTTTTGAAAATTATATGTATTGTTTTACAAAATTGCCGCAATCATTGGGGCGGCACAACTCATTACAAAATGTTGAAAATAAGGAAACAAAACGTAAATAGCTATAGGTTAAGTTTAATCTACTAATAAGGTTCTCAAATTGGTCATCCTCCCAAAGTATGATGTCAATTGTCCAATGATATTGATCAAGCATTTCCTAAATCTATCTGTGCTCCCGAGTATTACAAACATAACACTAAAAAAACAAAAGAATGACGATTGATTGATTTTTTTCGAAGTGACTTCAGGCACGGGCAATAACTAGTAATATGAAAAGGAACAAATAAGATAAATAATATTAAATGCGATTTAGCAGTTGAAATTCCTTTTTTACCTATAATTTTATTTGACCAGTTTATTGTATTTCATTTTTCATATATGATGGTCCAGACACGCTTGCAATGTATTTTTTTTATTTTTATATGTTGTGGTCCAAGCTAGCTTGTAGATTAGTGTATATTTATGACTACAAGAAAAAAAATTAGAATTGGTATATTTCAAAATAAAGTTCTACATGACGAAGTATACATGGACTCTTTAGAAAAAATTGATACCATATGTCTTTATGGGTGATGGTAAATAGACCAAACTTGTTGTGTCAAATATCACACTAACTTTGATTTTTAAATGGTAAGGTTACCATTATATGTTCATGGGCATGGACTTGTCTCATGATAGAACAGAGTCTCCTCAAATAGGGACGTCTCTTCCAAATCAGGGTATCCATTTGGTTTTCCAATTATAAATTTTCTCATGACCTCCAGACTTTCATCTTTTGACTATGAATCATGTAATATCCCGTGTAAATTGTTTAAATTTTAAATACTTAAGGTAAAATTCGTATTATTATTTAAATATTTTACTAGATTAATAATTTATTTATATTTATATAAGACATCATATTTAATTTAATAAAAGGGATTAATTTATCTACTGAATTAAATTATAATAATCAAGGATTTTACTAATTGAAAAAGAAACTTTAAAAGAAAAGAAAGTAACTTACTTCTACCCGACCATCCTAGCCAACCAGAACCCAACTCACACAATCCACTTTCTAGTAAATCAATTTCATTTCATTTTCCTACTTTTTAATTTGAATTATATTCCCTTTTAATTTGTTTTATTTTCATGTGGTCTCTGTCGTATTCTAACCTTGTAACTATCTTTCTAGAATTTGACACTAAAGGGGTGTTTGTTTGCATTTAATAAAATATTAAGCTAGTCCATTAAGATACATAATCAGTAAGACAGTTTTTTTCCAATTTAGATCTTCATGGATCTTAACTAATTTATTTCATTAAAATTTTAAACTAAGTCTGAATCACTCAAACACCACATCTTAAATAATTTATATTTAGATGTTCATTAAGATGTTCCCTTATTAATGGATTGCAAAACAAACTATTAACCCTTCAGAACTTGGTGCCATCTCTCTAGATTGTATATGGCCTCAAGAAGAGGTTTACTGGAAAGTAAGAGCAAAAGATAAATGGGAGACTGAAGAAGATAAAAACGCTGCATATTATCATGCTTCGATGGCGCAAATAAAGAATTTTAATAAAATCATGCACATCCTAGATGATAATGATGAACGGATCGAAGACAAGGGTAAGGTAAATGATGCTTTTATTCTCAGTTTGAGAATATCTACTCAGTTTATTTTGGCAACAAAAATATGGAAAAGGCAGACCATATCCCTTGAGAAATTACACATGACATAAAGATAAAACTGGTAAAAGCACCATATATGGATGAAGTTAGGAGAGTGGTGTTTAGTGTGGGTGACGGGTTGTTATATTATAAATACTAGGAGATTATCAAATTTGATGTTTTTGATATGGTCATTGCATTCTTTGATGAGTAGCTGAATTTGGGTAAATGAATGACACTTCCATCACACTCGTCCTAAAAAAAGAAAGGCAAACAAATAATGGTGACTTTAAAACTATCTCTTGTGCTAACTTTGATTACAAAATTATCTCTTCTATATAAGTGGAAAGACTTAAACCAATTATGGATGGCTTGTCTCCCCACACAGTCTTCTTTCATCAAAGGTATACCTATTCAGTATAACCTCATCAAAACGATAATTAAATAAGCACTATGCAATAGTCAAGTTTGATATGGAAAAGTCTTATGGACATGTTAAATGTGAGTTTTTAGACCTTGTCCTTAGAAACTTGGATATGATACGGTTTGGATTAGATGGATTATCTATCTCTACAATCAAGTATCAGATTACCGTCAATGGCAAAATTTCTTGTAACATCATTCCTTCGAATGGTATCCGCCAGGGTGAATCACTATCATCCTATCTTTTGTCTCCTTACAGAGATGATTGTGTGACTCATTATTAATAATATTAGAGAAGGAATTATTAATGTTAAAAAAACGAATTCGTTCGAACGCGTTCGTTAACTCGGAAAAAAATTTATAATCAATAAATTAATGTTATAGTTATCTATAAATATAAAATAAAAAGTAAATATCAATATATCAAACACATATATCAAGATTTTTTCGGAAAGCAAACTAAGCTAGCTAAACCTGTTGTACCTCACTGGGCCAGTATGTAGAAGGAGGTGGTAGTGTTTGTTCTAATGGAGCACATAGTTTGGCCTCTGGATAGTCCAAGACAATTAATAAGGGTTTATTGTTTTAATGCATATACATAATTGAAAAATAGAATAGAAAGACAATACATTATACAATTCCACGTCTCCAAAATAAACCCAACCTATTAATATGATTACAAAAATATTCTTTTGCCGTTTCTTTTATTTTAATATTTATTCAATATTTTGATTTGTAAGTTAAACATTACATCTATATTATAAAAAGTAAGGTTTTTACATAACCATGATTTATTCTATCCATAACATAAGTGGTGGCTAGGATAGTTTCTGGCCCAACCTATCATTAATAACCAAAGGGTCATCAACATAAGTGGTGGCTAGGATTGATTCTAACCCGACATAAGTGGTGGTCAGAATCATTTTTGGCCCACCTATTATTAATAGTATTAATTATTTATCAAGCAATTTTGTAAAATAAAATTCTAAATATAATCTTTATTAAAAGGAAAATTCTTCCATCCAATATTGGATGATCCTACACCAATAATATTAATACACATACTCCATGTTTTAAACTTACAAAAGTAACTAATTTATTAATCTAATGACATGTGTTTTTCTATAATAAGCAATGACCATGATATGAATATTGGACCATCCAATATTGGATGGAAGTCTTACCCTTATTAAAATTAATTATCTATCATTTAGCTAAAAAATTGTCCATTTACCTTCTTTAATTTCTCAAAAATCCATACCAAATATAAAAATAAAAAATCATCTTCACTCTCCATTCAAAAGAAAAAAAAACCTCTTCACTCTCACCTTCCCACCAATCCACTCTAAACAAGAAAACCGTCTCGGAACTCTCAGAGACCATTCTCCACCATCACCATCATTAACCGGCTTGGCAGAAGACTCAAATTAATGTAAAAAATTATTTTTACCATCTCACCTTCTTACCAAGTAACTCTCTTGCACAAGAAAACCATTGCCGCTCTCCTGCATAAGAAAAACGTCGTCGCCGCTACCGCTTGGGGACCATTCTTCACTATTGAAGAACCTTAATAAAGGTTTATCGGATTAAGTGTAATTGTTTATTACATTTTTATAAAAATTCGCCGCAACATCTACCCAAGAAAATCGTTGCCGCTAAATGACATTCTCCACCATCATCCCCGCTTGGCAAAGAACTCATATTAAGGAAAAAATATTAACTTTTACCATTGAAACTCTAAAAATTTGAAATAATTTTAACCTAATTCATTACTCTTACAATTTTTTATAATAATCTGATTTACTTTGACTAATTTCTTCAACTTTAATATGCCAATCAGAATATCAAAGATATTGAAATGAAATGAAGGGTATTAAATTGCTCAGGGTAAGTATAGTATGTTATACCTACACAATTTATATATTTAATAGTTGTGTGTGTAAATTTGCAATCTTTATAATGCTATAGAGGTGTCTGTGCTACCGAATCTAAGATCAGTAAGATTGATTTTGGATCTGTTTGCTTCAGACTTTGAATGTATATTATCTTGAATTGAAATAAGCCGAGATTTAAAATGTCTTGCTATTCAAATTATATGATTCACAATTATGGACATATCATATAAATCTTAGCAAAATTAAACAAAAGAAAACTCTCAAACATCTACTTTCTTTCAGGTTCTTATCTTCATGTGTGGGGTCATGTATGCTCTCTGCCAGGCTCAAAAATAGCAAGACATAAGGTAATTTTGAATAGATTCTCAATTTTACAATTCATTGTTTTACTCTCCCTTGATTGATTTTTTGAATAATATTCAAAATCCATTTAATTCCATAGTTGGTCCCTGTTTGAGTATGACAATGTGAAATAACATTCAAGTTCAATTTTCTAATTCATAGTCATCTTTGTTTTCTGAATTGTATATGTTTTCGATTTGATTGCCCCTCACAGTATGCACTCTCCAATATAAAATATAAGGTAATATATTTTGTGAATAAAATTCAAACATAGTTTGATTTTTGTAATTGCAGCATTGATTTGTAAGCTATTTTATTTGATTGTGTCGTTCTGTCTTTGTGCTCCTTGCCAAGCAAATCACATTCAATTTATCTTTTCCACACAATATAATTTATTTAGAATTGGCTTTAGAGGTAAAAAAACATCTTCAAATATATTAAATATGTAATTTATTATATAAACATAACTAAAATACATTTGTCACATGTTTCCGATTATGGTACAGAATTTCAATAATTTTTTATAGCATTTCACAATAATATTTTTTATGCCAATAATATTTAATTTGCTCAATTTTAACAATTTGAAACCTTTTTAATTCTTCCGATGATTATAATTTTTAATAAGGTATTATATGCATTTAACGAGTTAACCATTGTGAGAATTAGTTGGATATGTTTTGGGTTTAGTGGAATTTTTTTATAATTGTTTTGAATCAGGGTAAATAGCAAACTTGATCTTTGCATTATATGAAATTTTCAAATATACCTCAGAAATCTCAACTAAGGTATCTGATTATTATCGTTTAAATTCCCCTTTATTACGTTATGGCTATGGAAAAATATGTACCAAAGGCATTGGATATTTCCAGTGACATTTTGTAGAATTCCAAATTTGGTCAGAATCGAATCGAAAGGGAACGTAATGTTATTCTCCAATAAATGGAGGAGGTAAAGTTTGAATCTTTTTCATTGATTAGTTTTTTTTTAATTTTAAATCTGATTATCTAATGATCTTGCTTCATTGTGTTTAATTTTGTAATAGGTGTTTGATTATAGGTTGAAGGACAAATAGAGGAGATAATATTTTATCACCTTCTTAGTTTACTCCTGTATGAAGGACTATTTTTGAACCTGCTGATAACATCAATACTATAACTGACAATAACTAAAGAGCACCTAAAATATTATAAATCAACACATTATTTTGTTTCAAGAAGGTTTTAAAAAGATCAATTGACTATCATATTTTTTTCAACATTTGATCACATTTATTGGCATACTGTATTACCAAGATGTCATTATATTATTCATGTATAGTTTATAAGTGCTTGGTTGATGTATAGGTATTTGGTTCGTGTCTAACATATGCCACTTGAACTTCCACCAGATCACTAAGAATGGAGGAAAAATATTAAAACAAAGCCAAATAATTCGTTCAACGATAGGCTGAGGTACCATGTACATTTTTCACTTGATTATATATATAAAATAAAAATTTGTCATATAAAGAAATTATTTCCTCATTTTTACGTGGATGGGTTTGGATTAAAAATGGTTGTCGATTTTATATTTTTTGCAAAATTCATTGTGGTATTACAAATGGTTTCCTCTTAATATAGCTGAAAGGGTACTTTATCTGCTTTACCAAGCTCCTTGGTGCTATCATCTATAATATCAACCTTCCTTGATGACTAGCGGTAATATTAGTATATTTGTTCCTTTAAAGCACTTGCGGAGCCTAATAAGGTGAGGTAAGAACATGTTTTTCTTTACAAATAGTGGAACAAATAATATATCATAGAAGGGATGATTTACTTAGTCAATCAATGCTTAGTTTTTTACATCTTCTTCATGAATATTGATAGTGATGTGTTCGGAATTATATGATGTAAATCAAAGATTGGTTAGATGATGAGGTTTGTTTATTAAAACTAAAAATACTTTTGATCACTGTCTGACTTTGTTTCGCTTTATAAAGATATAAATATGTTTAGATAAGTATTTTTTGTGTGAGTGACCGGTGTAACTTCCTTCCCTCGCTATGAGAGATCATTTTATGTTACCAAAACACCTTCAAGACTTTTTATCTCCCAAAAATCATTATCTACAACAATTGACCATAAAGCTGTTATACCATCAATGAGGATATTTTCTAAACAAAAAATGTAAACAAAATAAATTTTTCTATTAAAACCCTCAAATTAAAATATATTATCTCTTGATATTCTAGAGGAATTTTAATTTAAATCAGGTATTGTATTTTTCCTTCTAATTCTTATCGTAATCTAGGTAACATTGTTATACCAATTTGGTATGTGAAAGAATAGGTTAATATCTCCTTAATATTTTTTTGGTATGTTGAAAATTTCTGTAGCAATATTTTATAAAATAATAGGTTAATATCTCTTATATATTTTTTTTTGTGATCCATGGATATTATAATTATTGTTTTATTTATGTAGTTAATTGGAAATATATAAATAAAACTGAATTATCTTGATATCTACGATTAGGGGTTTGTTCAGTCATTATATTTGTCTATAACATCCATTAGAAAAGATTGTGTGAGCATTGCCCTACATTTGTGAGTAAAATATAGGATATGCTATACATGTCAATTAGAAATTTTTGTAATAATACAATTATTTTTTTAATTTAAAAAATGATTTTGCTCCTATATATATTTCAAACTCATATGTTTTTATTAGTATGTCATTGTTTATAAATAATCAGTTATGGTATGGAGTATGTCTTGTTGGTAAACAATAAGAGTTATAATACGGTACATGAATCATATTTTAAGTCTATTATAATATTATGGTGCATCAATCATATTTTGAATCTTTAGAAGAAAGAGTTCAGTAATTGTTTGTTACCTCTAATGTTGTGCAATGAAACACTTTCAATGGACGAGCTGAATGTTTTTGAGGTTGATTATTTTAAAAAGAAAGGAAATGGCTACTGAAATGTATGATAGTTGTACGATGAAGTTGGATAGATAACTGATTAAGTTCAAGGAGATGACGAGAATGGATTTGTAAACTCCAAGAGTTTTTTATTTTATTAGAAATAAATAGTTTTTCGAAAACATATTTTTTTCTTATATAAACCATTAGAATCAATGAATTATATAGCAGACCATTGCAAGCAAAGGTAAATTAGTCATTGGTGGATTTGAATGTAAAACAATTCCATTTTAAGGTCTTTGGTAACATTTATATGTAATATTTGATTATAGAAAATCTTTGCTAGAGTATTTTTGAATGATTACGATAATTGTATAATTCTTTTCCTAGAGCAACATTTTGAATTTTATATTTGTAAGGTTTAAAATTTTAGTAGTGTCTTCGGACACGGATCATATCTAGTTCTTTTTTATGTGAGATGTCATACAAATTTTTTTCTCAATTTCTTTTCTTTCTTTCTTTTTCTTTTCTAAATAATAACGTGCATAATCATTTGAGGAAATCACAAATCTACCCAACAGATGTGATAACATATTCCTTCACCCTGAAGTCCAGCTCAAGGACAACTAGTCTTAAGCAATCCCGATTCAAGTGAGGTGAGGGTCATATGGTATGGTCCTAACATCTAAAGGATAAGCTTATAATATGCTTCAAAAGAGAGCCTTAAATGCTTAAAAATGGGTCTAAAAGGATATAACATTTAATCATGGGTTAGAAAGCTAAAAAGGCATCAAGTGACTATTAAAGATATGCCTCTATCATTTTTCTAGTTACATAGTTCACCTTCAGTTCATAATTAAGTAGGTTCTCTACTCATTTAGATCCCACGTTCTACACACCACTCATTCTCACCAAATAGAAGCTTAATTATTTTGCATTATTCATTAGTTTTTCCTATCAATCATCTAATGTTTGCATGCATTCAAGGTACGTTTTACATTAAATCTAAGGTGTACTATTTTCTATCATTAATATACAGAAAGTAGGCTTATGAGGACATTCAACATACTCTTTAGTCAAATCATTTCTTAAAGAAATTTTTATGGAATTTTTTTTTGAAAAGCAGTAAAAACACATAACACATGACACTTGGGATGAGACAACGAATCCCGCCGCAAATTCAAAAATGAGTCTTGTCCCCATGAATCGAAAATTATCTATAAAGCTAGTAATATACACTAACGAATGAGAAAAGGGATAACGGAACATATCTTGATTGAAACTAGGCCGATTACATGTAGTATTGTGTCGAGGTTGTGAAAACTTCTAAGTCACGATGTATAGATCACAAACCGTAGAATCTCGTATTTCCCTTAGTTAATCATCTTCTCATGGCCCTCTAAATCTCATCCTCTTTGAAAATCCTACCTCAACACCAAACTCTCTTTTCTCTTCATAATCTTCTTAACTTAAACAACCTTCATGTAATCTCGAATGACCCCAAACTCAATTATACACCTACTTAAAGATTTCTTGCAAAATATATAATGATATACTCAAACAATTGACAATTCCTCAAATAAATAACTAAAACATAATTCCCAACTTGCGATAGAAAGAAAACAAGAGGTGTAGCTATTTTACCGGATTGGCCGTGGAATTTGTGATGATGTGTGTGTATACATTTTTCTAAAATACATCTGAGAGACTTTTGACTCGAGGTAAGATTAGATCTCAAAACAACCTGATCATTAGAAACATACTATAATTAACTAATATTAAAACTATGGATATTTTATTTATAAAATCTCATAAATGATTTTCAATTACATCGAAGTGTTATATTGAATCAAGGAAGGTCTTAACAGTGTCTCAACCCAACTTTGGAATTTCATGATTACTATACAACTATCTATATAAAATACTCCAATTCATTTTGCTAATAAGAAACTATGATATAGGAAACTATAGTGCAAGTTGATGGACAACCATGTGTTAGCTTAAGATGTCCTAATGATGAAGTTATTAGAAAACTACGTACGCAAGTTGTTGTGAGGCTTACAATGCAATACGACTATATATACATCAAGAAGCTTCCTAAATATATCTTAAGTACTGGCCACATTTGAAACTTACTTTTATATGTGTAATTGAGTTTCTTTGGTGATTAAAGAGTATTGCACATTTTCTTATGAAATATTATCTACTCGCTATATATTGTGAATTGGGTGAAGTAAAATACTTTACATGGTTAAATTTTTTTTTTATTAAATGTTCTTCAATAAACAATAGCCTCGGCATACTATCGTATTGTCCATGTGACATTATTCATCTACGTTATCTTGAAAGTTATTCAATAGACTTTACATGCAGATCTAGTGGTTTTATAGTTAAACAATTTGTGTTTTATCTTGTTAATTGTGACAATAAATATGATAATGTATGACCTATAACTACCCATCATAGTTGGTGTCTCTTGGAAATTCCAAACAAATAGATTTTGTCGTATGCTCAACTTTTTCATCTAAATTTTACATTAAAATAAATGTGTCGGGGATATTGGTATACTAGAATATTAATTAATTATCATAACCACTTATAGCAAGTTATTATATAATCGAAGCTCATTCTTGTGAATTGGTCTTTATAGACTTCTTTAAACATATGTGATTATAGGATCCTTATGCCTCGTGATTGGGAAGAACTAGTCCCTTTGAAAAAATAGTATCAAGTATCTTTAATTCATGAATAAATAAATATTATAGGTCTCTCTTTTTCCAATTAGGGTGTTAATGTGTTAAACAAAAAGTCCAGCGATGTAAAGAGATAATATATTTTGTATTTATGAAATCTATGATCTTTTGGCCACATCAAAAAAAAAATAATAGACATTTTATGTAACAATCTAAATATAAATATCCCAATATACGTATGGTTATATTTCACTCCTTGCAGACTTTTCTACATTTCAAAAATTTCATAATCAATTCAAAATAATCATGTAATTTACCCCAATTCGGTCAAAAGAATCAAATATTAACATTATCTATATGATTATAATTATATGTCGGTGCATCAAAACCAATCCTTCTTCTAAAATAAATCTAATTATTACTTATAATGAAGTATTTTACTAAGTTTCTATCCCACGATTTTAGAAGGATTATATTTAAATGAAAAAAGATCCATCTAAAATCATTGGAAGATAATTCATCCACGGTTAAAATTTAATCCCTAATAGTTATAGTCCATAATGTTTATATGCTTAACTTAGTAGAGCAAATTCAGTTTACAAAGTGTCCAATCATTATAGTCATCATATAAGACATAACATAATCATTACTTTCTACAAATATCTAAGATGTCACTTAGAAAATGAATCATTAATGCGTACGCAATTGATAGATTTCTCTTCAACAATATTATAGTTACCAATAACTATCATTTTCTAAATTCTTCCTTTAACACGCTACCTTCAACCAAGTTAATAGGTCAATGTATTATCAATATCCATGAGACTAAAGTTTAAAAAGAAAAGAAGAACATTATTTATATACTATATTTTGTCATCTATCATCTTTAAGATAATCAAATTTCATCATTGACGAAACTATTACTAGTTTTTCTAAACAAAAATATCTAATGACATATTTCATTTCCAAAACTGATATGTAGTTTGTATTTATATCATAACATACATGTGATGAAATTCATAAAAATCAAAATTCGTTTTAATATATTTTATCTAGAATTACTAACTGGTTATAGGAAAAGAACTTACACATTCTGTAAGGAATACATGTTGCATCTTCTAAATAGTAATACCTATAACTAAATTCTCAACATTGTATAATAATTTAGTAAACTCATTCTGAATATCGAATAACATCTAATTTATTTTTTGTATGTATATAAGCCCATACACTAGACATTTCTATTATTTTTTATCCATAAAAATTAAGCTCTACCACTTTAGATCTAAAAATTAGACAAAAAAGCCCACTAATGAAGAGTTTCACCTTTATAACAACAAATGCCCTAGAAAATGATAAACACACCTCAGCCTCGCTCTCTCTGTCTCCATCTCTCTTACCGTACTATTTGAAATTGATTTAGTTTCATCCATTGCTAAATTCATATAAAATCATTAACTCAGTGAACAAAATCAATATTTTCAAATATTGCAACAATCAACAACTTTTCCATGGACAAAATCAGAGAGATATATAAAATGAAAGAAAAATACAAACAGAAATCACAGTGTTGCCTGGGGATGCTGCCACTAAAAAAAGGTATTAATGTTTCTATTAAATTCCTTGGTAGTTGTAATTATAAATCAAAAATTGCACATTGTAATTATTTTTCGTAGCTAATTTATTTTTCTTTTAGTTTGATTCGTAATGTGAGATGAATGGAAGAAATGTATTAACACTAGATTTTGTTAAATTAAAATTAATTTTTTAATTATGTGAATGAGTTGTTTTATATTGTGTAAAATTATGAATTGTTGAAGTTTTATTATTTATTACAACTCTTCTATTATTTTAAATTTCCTTAATTTTAGTTAGTATTTATAATAAAATATCCTTTTATAGGAAAAGGATCGTTGACCATTCTATTTCAAGGAAGAAGAAAAATCAATTAACTCGGGTAAGAGAAATAAGTATTATATTAATTCCCTTATACCTTAGGTTCCATAGATGTGTTACTTTCGTCTATAATTAAATTTTTTACTCTGACAATATTCTTAGATCTCTGCTTTTAAGCATGGTAACTAATTTTTTTTTTTTGATGGACAGGTTGTTGTCGGTGATGTTTTTCATATTTGATAAATCCTATTATGTTTTTTTGATACATAAGCATTCACTACATTCATAAATGCTTATGGAATTCAGAAGTCTAAAAATATTGACAACTTGGCTAGGCGGGGAAAAATTTATCGAGTAGCCACACGATGGTCTCATCTTCGGTCTGGCGTTCGTGATGGATTTCTTTGGAGACATCCATGATTCGTTATTCTTTTTTTCTAATGAAATTTTAAAGGTGTTAAACTGTAAATGAATAGACTTATCTATAGTTGATACACAAATGAAATTTCTCAAAATTTAATGTTAATGAAAATCAAATATAATATGAAAAGGAACAAATAAGATAAATAATATTAAATGCGATTTAGCAGTTGAAATTCCTTTTTTACCTATAATTTTATTTGACCAGTTTATTGTATTTCATTTTTCATATATGATGGTCCAGACATGCTTGCAATGTATTTTTTTTATTTTTATATGTTGTGGTCCAGGCTAACTTGTAGATTAGTGTATATGGATGACTACAAGAAAAAAAATTAGAATTGGTAGGTTTCAAAATAAAGTTCTACATGACGAAATATGCATGGGCTCTTTAGAAAAAATTGATACCATATGTCTTTATGAGTGATGGTCAATAGACCAAACTTGTTGTGTCAAATATCACACTGTAAGGTTACCATTATATATTCATGGGAATGGACTTGTCTCATGATAGAACACAATCTCCTCATATAGGAACGTCTCTTCCAAATCAGGGTATCCATTTAGTTTGCCAGTTATAATTTTTCTCGTGACCTCCAAACTTCCATCTTTTGACTATCAATCATGTAATATCCCATGTAAATTGTTTAAATTTTAAATACATAGGGTAAAATTCTTATTATTATTTAAAATATTATTTAAATATTTTTCTAGATTAATAATTTATTTATATTTATATAAGACATCATATTTAATTTAATAAAATGGATTAATTTATTTATTGAATTAAAAAATAATAATCAAGGATTTTATTAATTGAAAAAGAAACTTTAAAAGAAAAGAAAGTAACTTACTCCTACCCGACCATCCTAGCCAACCAGAAACCAACTCACACAATCCACTTTCTAGTAAATCAATTTCATTTCATTTTCCTACTTTTTAATTTGAATTATATTTCCTTTTAATTTGTTTTATTTTCATGTGGTCTCTGTCGTATTCTAACTGATGTCTCCTCATTTGTGATAGATTTATGTTACGATGAGACATCATTTTTAGTGTTTTAGAAGTCAATAATGTCGATTTTCTTGAGTTTCAGTTCACTTTCCTATTTTGACTCTTGATTTGTAGAATTATTATTTTTAGAGCATATTGGGTTCAATTGTTTATTTTAGTGTGAAGCTTTAAAAATAATTATGGAGATTAATTAGAGTCCAAGTCAATGACTACAACTTATGGAAAGAGATTTGCATGGTAATTGGAGATAAGGAAACAAAAGCTAAAAAGATGGAAAAGGAAGAGCTGCCTAATCTAGGATTCTGCAGTACACGCCTAAAGATGTGCTATTTTACCTAAGAAATAGGCCGATTTTGGTAATTTCCTTTCATAGGAACAAAGATAATTCTGTTACGATTCTTTTGTTATCTTATGGAGCTCAAACCGACCAATAACGAAGAAGATATGCTCAAAACGGTCCAACAGTGTTTATCTTTATTTCCATACGAATTTGAGTTGGGCTAAGAGTCCAATACTTTATCTCTTCCTCAAGAAAACGAATTAGGTCTTCTAAACACCTATAAATACACCCTTATATCACTTGTAAATCATCCTTGCCTCATAGTAATTAGTTCTTAAGGTTTTATTCTTCTAGTTTGTTGTAGAGAGCAAGATGATGTCTTTTGTAATTTCTTTTAGTTTATTACCATCAGGTATGAACCAAACTTCCCATAGCTTGGGTTTTGCATCATGTATAAACTATGAATTCTAATTCTTCTATCTAAGTTTCTTTGGGAATTATATGGTTTAATCTGATATTAGCTACTTACTTTATATTTGTTTATGTGTTTTGATTTATTGTCTTTCCTAGAACTGATCACATTAGGATTGTTTTAACAGTAGTTAGATGGTCACCGTAACTGGGTGTTTAACTATTGAACCACCACATAATGTCTAGTGTCGATATTAGTTCTGACAAAACATGATTCTAACTAGATAGTCATTAGGGTTTGTTTTAATCACCATATCACCAATGATTGTAGTGTTCAGTTTAGGGCCTTAGTTGCGTTTGATAACCCTATTTGAGACCTCGTCTTGGTTGTGCCGTAGCCCCCTTAGCCGCTCTCAAGGTCTAAGGTATGGGAATTTAGAATCCTGACTAAGTATACCAAGAGCTAATATTCTCCCTTATTAACTAGATTTATAGGTAGAATTAGAAGGATTAGTGCATACTAGCAAAACCTAAGCTATACTTCTCATCTCATATTCTTAATCTTTTACTTTATTGTCTTTACTTTTCTTAGTTTTAATTTAGAATCTCGAAATCTATTTGCTTTTATTTTCTGTCTTTTAATTATTTACTTTTACTCGTTATTCCTACCTACGCGTGTAACACGCTTAAGTCCCTGAGAATGAACTCAACTTACTATCTAAAACTTGCATACGTCCTGTAATACTTGCAGTACCGTGCCTGTCTAGGGTGAGAGTGCGTAGTTTCTTGGCTTAATTTTATCTTATTTTTATCACACCCTAGGCACCACCAAGTTTTTGGCGCCGCTGCCGGGGACTTATGTCTCGTTAGCGTGTGGGTTATCTATTTCGAGTAGTAGTTTTTAATTAGTTTTTTTTTACTTTTCAGTCTTTGGTTTTTATTTTTCCAGATTTACGCTTGTGGTTTGCTTTAGTCTTTTTCAGGATTCACAGTGTTTAATTCTTGGCCTCCGTTACCGGAGCCTGAGAGGCGCTTTAGAGTTTATAACAGACGTGTTCGTGATGAAAGATCCTTAAGAAGAGCAATGGCAGCCCAACTAAATCCACCATTTGGAGGGCTTCAACAAGATCATCCACTTGGTGCACAAGATCCACCTGGTGTCGTACAACAAGATCCACCACCTGGTGGAGGACAACACGGTGTAAAAATACCAGCATGAGGAGGTAATGGGCAGAATAACGTTAATAATCAACAGAATCAGGCACAGCAAGATCTCCCTGGTCTTCATGTGTCGTTTCATGTTCAACCAATCGGTTACCGCCCTCCAGAGATTCCAAATATCAAATTTAGACCCGATCCGGGAATGCTCAGTCAATTTCAAAGTTTTGGACTCTATACTGGTACAGCAATTCAAGATCCGGTGAAAGCGATTCAGAAGTTCATGTAGATTTGCGATGCCTACATTACTCCGGGCATTACACGCGAGCAACTGTATTGTCATATGTTTTCGTTCTTTTTGACCGGTAGAGCTAGCGATTGGCTAGAAAGACAACCACATGGAACCATTCACTCTTGGAGAGAACTTCAAGCCGCATTCTTTAACCGTTTTTATCCGAAGAGCATGAGACTCAAAGATCAAACCGAGCTTGCAAGATTTTGCCAAGAGGATGGAGAGACAGTGGGAGAAGCATGGACAAGGTTTCCAAAAAAAATTAGCTAGATTTCCTCTCCATGGTTATACACCTGCTCTACAACTTGCTATATTCTATGAAGGACTTAATGATAAAGGTAGAGAGACGGTGGATAACATTGGAAAGGGTAATTTTGTGTCCATGAATCACAATGAAGCTTCCGAGGTTTTGGAAAATATTATGGAACAAGAAAGAAGTTGGCCTTCAACGCGAGCATCTGTAGCAAAGACCCGAGGAACGCTTCGTTTAGATGTAGAAACAGCAAACTCAGCTCAAATATCCACATTAGAAAATCAAATCAAAGAGCTGAAGTTAGAGATGCAAAAGAATTTAGCCGTTGTGAACGTAGTACAAGAAGCACAAGGGTGTCAACAATGTGGGGTTAACGATCATACATGGGAAGAGTGTGAATCAAATTCGCAGTCTGTATACTTTATTTCTAATGGAGGAGGTTATCAATGGGGTAACTGAAATCATCCTTGTATGCAATATTCAAATCCGCAAGGGGCCGCTAATCCTGGTCATTATCAACCGCGCCCCCAGAACAACTCTTTCCACTCGAGAGGTCAGTACCAAAACCAATATCAGAATAGACCTGCTCCCCCTCAACAACCTGCTCAAGATGCCTATACCGATTCGTTAGATCAGAAAGCCTTACCTCAGTATCCTCAAGAAGGATCTATGGACAATCAACAGATAGAACAAGCTCTGGACCATTTGACCACGACTATGACTGCTCAGGATGAGAAGGTCAGAGGACACGATGCCATACTTCAGATGCTAAGTACTCAAGTAGAACAGCTAAACAAAGTGTTAACAAATTTAATAGAACCAAAGGAAGTAAAGGCAATCGAAGGAGGTGAAAAAAATGTTGGGTTCGTAGCTTGCAAGGCCATTTGCCTTGAAATTGAAGAAAAGAAGGAAGCACCGCATGCTGCCGTTAGTGCCGTGGAAGTTCCGAGTACTGAAGAAGAACCAACCAAGTCTAGCCCCATGGAATCTGACTGTTCTGAGGTTTATGTGGAGGACGATTCAAAAGAGAAAGCCGAATTTATACAACTACTGAGGAAAATGCAAGAGTAATTTCGATCGGTGGTGGATTACGCAGCTGAGCTAGCTAAAGAAAAAGAGAAAGAAGCCTCAAAGGAGGAATCAAAAGATGAAGTTACACCTGCTGTGCATGAAGAGAAAGAAGAGGAGAAGGCGGAATCGCCACCTGTTGTTCAACCAGTGTCATCAACTATTCCTGATATAAATCTTAAGGATGACACTGTACTCAAGACATTTGTAGAGGCGTATCAAACTGAAAATATCAACGCCCAAATGCTTGAGATCGCGAAGAGAGGACTTACACCGCAACAAGTTTTTACGCAAGTTATTCCTGAGAAAGAGGCGAGTGTAGAGATCCCAAGAGAGAATCTGAGAGTTTCGAGAAGAAGTGAAAGAGAGCTACCTACCAAGCTTAAAAATCCGGGAAGTTTCAACCTTCCTGTTCAATTACATGGTATGCTCAAGGTGAAAGCTATGTACGATGTGGGTTCTGGTGTGAATCTTATGCCTAAGTCCGTGTTCGAGAGACTTGGACTTCAGAAATCAGAGAAAACTCCAGTGAAATTTCAGTTTGCTGACAACTCAGTTAAAAGGAAATGGGGAACAGTGGAGGACGTCTTAGTCCGTGCAGGTAATATCGCCATCCCTACTGACTTTGTTATTCTTGAGTTTGATGCAGATAAGCAGGTTCCAATCATACTTGGACGGCCCTTCATGGCCACAAGTCAAAGTGTCATCAACTTCCAAGAAGGGACCATCACCCTTTATGCTAGGAATGTATCCAAGACCTTCTATGTCATGGGTAAGAAACCGAGGAAGTTAGATCCCACCGTTCCTGTCATCCACAGCGTTTCACATCACAAAGTCCCTCCTGAGAAGATCCACTTAAAACCTGTGGATACCGAGCCAAAAATTGAGTTTGGGGTTGGCCATGAAGTTCTATGGTAAACTCACTAACGCGAGAATAGGCCACGAAGTTTCAAAGATTCGTGGATGGGACCATTCATTGTCACGAAGGTTGTTTCAGCCAAGGTGATATAAATTCGCCCCAAAACTGGGGTCAAGCGCAGATTAGTTGAAGTTCATAGCCTTACTCGTTGTTGGGGAGCCTATATTCGCAAATCTTGACAGAGGTAACACGTCTAACTTTGAAAGACGTTAAACAAAAGTGTTGTACGGGAGACAACCCGTAGTTTTTTTATGTTTTTATGTCTTTTACGTTTTTAGTTTATGTTTAGATTAGTTGTTTTTAGCTGATAATGCATATTTGAGAAAGGTATTAGTGTTTTTGGTGTGTAGGAATTGGAGAAATCGAGTTAGGGACGCGAGCAAAATTTTTCGGAGCGAAGGAATGACCTGCGCGGACTACCCTCGCGGACTACCCCTAGTTCGCAGGTATGCACCGCAGCGTAAAAACCCGTACCACGGGTGGAGCCACGGGTCTTGTCCAGAACCGAGAAAAAATTGACCTGCGGACTATCCCCCTGCACCTCACCATGGTCCGCAGGTCACAAACACGTGGCACGGGGTAGGTCCACGGGTATTTTGACTGAGAACACATTAGAAGGCGCGGGACACCCCGCGGTACACCGTGCCCTGGTCCGCAGAGCTAAAACCCGTGCCACGGGGTTGTACCACGGGTATTATCTAGTGGGTAAAAAAATTTTCGACCATCAGATGTTGCGGTGTACCCCGGGGCCCGCGGTACACCCATGGTCCGCAAGGATGGTCCGCAGGGATGGTCCGCACGAGCCGCCAGAGAGAGAGAAAAACGGGATTTGAGTGTATAAAAGAGGTATTAAGCCATTATTACGAATTTTATAAACCTAAAGCCTCTTTCTCTTCTCCAAAACTCTCCCAACTCTATTAAAGCTCATCAAAACCTTCACTAATCACCAAAACACTACCCAATCATCAAGAAAAAGACATCAAATCTTCTCTCCACATCATTACAAGAGAGATTCAAACACCCAATCCTCACCAAATCCATTCAAATTGAAGAATCAAAGAGCCAAATTTCACAAATTCATCCTACAATTTCTTAAATCCAAGCCAACCCATTACAAATCCACCTCACCCACATAGAGATTCATCCTCAATTCACCTATCCTAGGCCAAATCAAGCTTGTTCAACCAATAATTCACAAGTTCAAATTTCAAGAGTGGTTAAAGCTTTGAGTTGGGGGTTAATTGAAGATGACTAATAGAACAACAATATTAGCTAGCAAGAGAGAGGTAAAGAGTAACAAGGGATTGGATTTAATCAAGAAGAAATCAATTGACAAAGGTTCTAGTTCTAAATCAAGAGGTAAAGATAAAGTTGAGAAGAGTGCAATACCTTTGTTTGATCGTAATGGTAAAAAGCTTTACTATTATGCAAAGGAGAAAACACAACCTCCACAAGATCTTATACCCAAAGAGAAAGAATAAACTTCAAGGGCCTTGAAAGCTTCTGCAGATAAAAAATTAAAAGAGCTACCTTTTGCTTATGAGAAAGTATTCAAGGAAGAAATTGGAGATGGAGAATACAAGAGATTCTTAGAGCTTGGTGAGAATACAAGAAATTAGTTTTTTTTTATTTTAAATCTGATTTATCTAATGATCTTGCTTCATTAATGATAAATTTTGAATCTTTTTGACCTTTACGAATAGGAAATGTGTTTAATTTTGTAATAGGTGTTTGATTATAGGTTGAAGGACAAATAGAGGAGATAATATTTTATCACCTTCTCAGTTTACTCCTCTCTGAAGGACTATTTTTGGACCTGCGGAGAACATCAAGACTATATCTGACAATAACTAAAGAGTACTTAAGATATTATAAATCAACACATTATTTTGTTTCAAGAAGGTTTTAAAAAGAAAGATCTATCATCTTTAAGATAATTAAATTCATCATTGACGAAACTATTACTAGTTTTTCTAAACAAAAATATCTATTTACATATTTCATTTCCAAAACTAATATGTAGTTTATATCAATATCATAACATACATGTGATGAAATCCATAGAAATCAAAATTCGTTTTAATATATTTTATCTAGAATGACTAACTAGTTATAAGAAAAGAACTTACACATTCTGTAAGGAATGCATATAGCATCTTGTAAATAGTAATACGGATAACTAAATTCTCAACATTGTAAAATAATTTAGTAAACCCATTGTGAATATCGAATAACATCTTATGTATTTTTTGTAAGTATATAAGTCCATACACTGGATTACATTTTTATTATTATTGATCCATAAAAATTAAGCTCTACCACTTTAAATCTAAAAATTAGACAAAAAACCCACTAATGAAGAGTTTTACCTTTATAACAACAAATGCCCTAGAAAATGATAAACACGCCTCCGCCTCCCTCTCTCTTCCGTCTACCTCACTCTTACCGTACTCTTTGAAATTGATTTAGTTTCATCCATTGCTAAATTCATATAAAATCATTAAATAAGTGAACATGTTTGTATAGCTGAAAGGGTACTCTATCTACTTTACCAAGCTCTTTGGTGCGATCATCTATAATATCATCCTTCCTTGATGACTAGCTATAACATTAGTATATTTGTTCCTTTAAAGCACTTGCGGAGCCTAATAAGGCGAGGTAAGCACATGTTTTTCTTTACAAATAGTGGAACAAATAATATATCATAGAAGGGATGATTTACTTAGTCAATCAATGCTTAGTTTTTTACATCTTCTTCATGAATATTGATAGTGATGTGTTCGGAATTATATGATGTAAAGCAAATATTGGTAAGATGAGGAGGTTTGTTTATTAAAACTAAAAATAATTTTGATCACTGTCTGACTTTGTTTCTCTTTATAAAGATATAAATATGTTTAGATGAGTATTTTTTGTGTGATTTACCGGTGTAACTTCCTTCCCTCGCTATGAGAGATCATTTTATGTTACCAAAACACTTTCAAGACTTTTTGTCTCCCGAAAATCATTATCTACTACAATTGACCATAACGCCGTTATACCATCAATGAAGTGATTCCTAAAAAAAAAGGTAAACAAAATAAATTCTTCTATTAAAACCCTCAAATTAAAATATGTTATCTCTTGACTTTGTAGAGGAATATTAATTTAAATTTAGGTATTGTATTTTTCCTTCTAATTCTTATCGTAATCTAGGTAACATTGTTATACCAATTTAGTATGTGAAAGAATAGGTTAATATCTCTTTAATATTTTTTTGTATGTTGAAAATTTCTGTAGCAATATTTTATAAAATAATAGGTTAATATCTCTTTTATATTTTGTTGTGATCCATGGATATTATAATTATTGGTTTATTTATGTAGTTAATTTGAAATATATAATTAAAACTGAATTATCTTGATATCTACGATTAGGGGTTTGTTCAGTCATTATATTTGTCTATGACATCCATTAGGAAAGATTGTGTGAGAATTGCCCTACATTTGTGAGTAAAATATAAGATATGCTATACATGTCAATTAGAAATTTTTGTAATAATACAATTATTTTTTTAATTTAAAAAATGATTTTGCTCCTCTATATATTTCAAACTCATATTTTTTTTATTAGTATGTCATTGTTGGTAAATAATCAGTTATGGTATGGAGTATGTCTTGTTGGTAAACAATAAGAGTTATAATACGGCACATGAATCATATTTTAAATCTATTATAATATTATGGTTCAGGAATCATATTTTGAATCTTTAGAAGAAAGAGTTCAGTAATTGTTTGTTGCCTCTTATTTTGTGCAATGAAACACTTTCAATGGACGAGCTGAATATTTTTGAGGCTGATTATTTTTAAAAGAAACGAAATGGCTACTACGATGAAGTTGGATAGATAACAGATTAAGTTCAAGGAGATGACGAGAATGGATTTGTAAACTCCAAGTGTTTTTTATTTTATTAGAAATAAATAGTTTTTCAAAAACATATTTTTTTCTTATATAAACCATTAGAATCAATGAATTATATAGCAGACCATTATAAGCAACGGTAAATTAGTCATTGGTGGATTTGAAAGTAAAACTATTTCATTTTTAAGTCTTTGGTAAATTTTATATGTAATATTTGATTATAGAAAAACTTTGCTAGAGTATTTTTGTATGATTACGATAATTGTATAATTTATTTCCTAGAGCAACATTTTGAATTTTATATTTGTAAGGTTTAAAATTTTAGTAGTGTCTTCGGACACGGATCAAATCTAGTTCTTTTTAATGTGAGATGTCATACTAATTTTCTTCTCAATTTCTTTTCTTTCTTTCTTTTTCTTTTGTTTTCTTTTGAGAAATCGGCAAAGGAAATTCCAATAACGTGCATAATCATTCGAGCAAATCACAAATCTACCCAATAAATGTAATAACATATTCCTTCACCCCAAACTCAAGCTCAAGGACAACTAGTCTTAAACAATCGCGATTCTAGTGCGGGTCATTTGGTATAGTCCTAACATCTAAAGGATAATATTATAATATGGATTCAAAAGAAAGGCTTAAATGCTTAAAAATGGGGCTAAAAAGGATATAACATTTAATCACGGGTTAGAAAGCTAAAAATGCCTCAAGTGACTATTAAAGAACTGCCTCTATCATTTTTCTAGTTACATAGTTCACCTTTAGTTCATAATTAAGTTAGTTTTATAATCATTTAGATCTCACGTTCTACACACCACTCATTCTAACCAAATACAAGCTTACTTCTTTTGCATTGTTCATTACTTTTTCCAATCAATCATCTAGTGTTTGCATGCATTCGAGGTGCGTTTTACATTAAATCTAAGATCTACTATATTCTATTATTAATTTACAGAAAGTATGCTTATGGGGACATTCAACATAATCTCTAGTCAAATCCTTCCTTAAACTAATTTTTATTTGATTTTTTTGAAAAGCAGTAAAAACACATAACACATAAAATTAGGATGAGACAACGAACCCCGCCCCAAATTCGAAAATGAGTCACGTTCCCACGAATCGAAAAGAATCTATAAAGCAAATAATACACAGTAATGAATGATAAAAGGGATAAGGGAACATATCTTGATTGACACTACGCCGATTACATGTTGTATTGTGTCAAGGTTGTGAAGACATCTATGTCACGATGTATAGATCATACACCGTGGAATTCATCTTCTTGTAAAATGCGTTTCATAAACTCGAACTCGTATTTCCCTTAGTTAATTATCTTCTCATGACCCTCTAAATCTCATCCTCCTCGAAAATCCTTCCTCAACACCAAATTCTCTTTTCTCTTCATGTTCTTCATAACTTCTCCAACCTTCATCTCATATCGAATGACCCCAAACTCATTTATTCACCTACTTAAAGATTGCTTGCAAAATATATAATGGTAGACTCAAACAATTCACAATTCCTCAAATAAATAACTAAAACTTAATTCCCAACTTGTGATAGAAAGAAAAGAAGAGTTGTAGCTATTTTACCGGATTGGCCATGAAATTTGTTATGATTTGTGTGTATACATTTTTCTAAAACACATCTGAGAGACTTTTGAATCAAGTAAGATTAGATCTCAAAATAACCCGATCATTGCAACGTATTATAATTAGCTAATATTACAACTATGGATATTTTATATATAAAATCACATAAATGTTTTTTCAATTACATCAAAGTGTTGTATTGGATCAAGGAAGGTCTTAACAGTGTTTCAAACAAACTTTTGAATTTCATCGTTACTATACAAATATCTACTTATACTACTCCAAGTCATGTTGCTAATAAGAAACTATGGTATAGGCAACTATAGTGCAAGTTGTTGGACAACCATGTGTTAGCTTAAGATGTCCTGATGATGATGTAATTAGAAAACTACGTACGCAAGTCGTTGCGAGGCTTATAGTGCAATACGACTATATATACATCAAGAAGCTTCCTAAATATTTCTTCAGTACTAGCCACATTTGAAACTTACTTTTATATGTGTAATTGAGTTGCTTTGGCGATGAAAGAGTATTAAATTTTTTTTATGAAATATTAACAACTCGCTATAAATTTTGAATTGGGTGAAGTAAAATACTTTACAATTACGATTAATTTTTTTTTATTAAATGTAATTCATTAAACAATAGTCTCGACATACTATCGTATTGTCCATGTGGCATTAGTTTATCTACCTTATCTTGAAAGCTATTCAACAGAATTTACATGCAAATCTAGTGGTTTTATAGTTAAACAATTTGTGTTTTATCTTGTTAATTGTGACACTAATTATGATAATGTATGACCTATAAATACCCATCATAGTGGCGTCCCTTGGAACTTCCAAACGAATAGAGTTTGTGGTACACTCAACATTTTCATCTAAATTTTACATTGAAATGAAAGTTTCGGGGATATTGGCATACTACAATATTAATTAATTGTCATAACCACTTATATCAAGTTATTATATAATCGAAGCACATTCATGAAAATTGGTCTTTCTAGACTTTTTTTAACATAAGTGATGATAGGATTTTTGTGCCCCGTGATTGGGAAGAACTAGTCCTTTTGAAACTATTGAAGAATAGTATCATTTATCTATAATTCATGAATAAATAAATATTATAGGTCTCTTTTTTTCCATTTAGGGTTCTAATGTGTTAACAAAAAGTCAAGTGATGTAAAGAGATAATATGTTTTGTATTTATGAAATCTACGATCTTTTGGCCACTTCAAAAAAATAATAGATATTTTATGTAACATTCTAAATATAAATATCCCAATATACATATGGTTATATTTTAATCCTTCTAGACTTTTCAAAAATCTCATAATCTATTCAAAATAATCATTTAATTTACCCCAATTCGATCAAAAGAATCAAATATTTACATCATCTATATGAATAAAAATTATATGTCGGTGCATCAACATTAGTCCTTCTTCTATAATAAATCTAATTATTACTTAGAATGAAGTAATTTACTATGTTTCTACGCATATAAAATCTTTGGAAGATAGTTCATCCATGGTTAAAATTCCATCTCTAAAGTTATAGTCCATAATGTTTATATGTTTAACTTAGTAAATCAAATTCAATTTACAAAGTGTCCAATCATTATAGTCAACATATAATACATAACATTATCATTGCTTTCTACAAATACCGAAGATGTCACCTAGAAAATGAATTATTGACGCGTATGCAATTGAAAGATTTCTCTTCAACATTATTATAGTTACCAATAACTATTATTTTATAAATTCTTTCTGTAACAAGCTACATCCAATGAAGTTAAAAAGGTCAATGTATTATCCATATCCATGAGACTAAAGTTTAAAAAAGGAAGATCTATCATCTTTAAGATAATTAAATTTCATCATTGACGAAACTATTACTAGTTTTTCTAAACAAAAATATCTATTTACATATTTCATTTCCAAAACTAATATGTAGTTTATATCTATATCATAACATACATGTGATGAAATCCATAGAAATCAAAATTCGTTTTAATATATTTTATCTAGAATGACTAACTAGTTATAAGAAAAGAACTTACACATTCTGTAAGGAATGCATGTAGCATCTTGTAAATAGTAATACGGATAACTAAATTCTCAACATTGTAAAATAATTTAGTAAACCCATTGTGAATATCGAATAACATCTTATGTATTTTTTGTAAGTATATAAGTCCATACACTGGATTACATTTCTATTATTATTGATCCATAAAAATTAAGCTCTACCACTTTAAATCAAAAAATTAGACAAAAAACCCACTAATGAAGAGTTTTACCTTTATAACAACAAATGCCCTAGAAAATGATAAACACGCCTCCGCCTCCCTCTCTCTTCCGTCTACCTCACTCTTACCGTACTCTTTGAAATTGATTTAGTTTCATCCATTGCTAAATTCATATAAAATCATTAAATAAGTGAACAAAATCAAAATTTTCAAATATTACAACACTCAACAACTTTTCCATGGGCAAAATCAGTGAGATAGATAAAAGGAAAGAAAAATACAAACATGAATCACAGTGTTGCCTATGGATGCTGCCACTGAAAAAAGGTATTAATGTTTTCATTAAATTCCTTGGTATTTGTAATTGCAAGTCAAAAATTGCACATTGTAATAATATTTCATAGCTAATTTTTTTTTCTGTTAGTTTAATTTGTAACGTGAGAGGAATGGAAGAAATGTATTAACACTAGATTTTGTTAAATTAAAATTAATTTGTTAATTATGTGAATAGGTTGTTTTATATTGTGTAAAATAATGAATTGTTGAAGTTTTGTTATTTATTAAAACTCTTTGATTAATTTAAATTTCCTTAATTTTAGTTAGTATATATAATAAAATATCCTGTTATAGGAAAAGGATCGTTGACCATTCTATTTCAAGGAAGATGAAAAATCTATTAACTCAGGTAAGAGAAATAAGTATTATATTAAATCCCTTATACCTTTGGGTCCTTGGATTTATGTGGTGTTACTTTTGTCTATAATTAAAATTTTTACTCTGACTATATTCTTAGATCTCTACTTTTAAGCGTGGTATCTCAAAAAAAATTATTACTGGTTTTTACTCTGATTATTACTGGTTTTGTTTGACACCATATTACCACCATATACAAATTTTACATGTCATTTCCTTCATATTTTTATTAAGATTATACTGTAACATCATATTTTATTATACATGCATTGTTGCTAAATATTTGGATATGCTCTTCTTTCTTTGTATTAACCTTTACCAGTATGTTCATACCCATGTCCTACCTCCATAACCTTGAGAACCCTTCGTTTTTGCTGCTTTTTGATGCAGTATGAGGAGGAATTCATGATTCGTACTCTATTTGTAACTTTAGTTATCTCCAGATCTATATATTTAGGCTTAGATATATGACAGAAGTGATAAAATTTGATGGACAAGTTGTTTTCGGTGATGTTTTTCATATTTGATAAATCCAATTATGTTTTTTTGATACATACGCATTCACTACATTCATAAATACTTATTGAATTTAGAAGTCTAAAAATATTGACGACTTTATAGGCTAGGCAGGGAAAACATGATCGAGTAGATGGTCTCATCTTTGGTCTGAAATGCAACAACATATGTCAATTGGATGATATTGTCGGCGCAAGTGGCGTTAAGAAGGATACTATGAGTTCTCAACTTAAACTTGGTCGTGTGGCGAACTTGAAGTGATTTTGTTACTGATCTACCGTTCTTGATGGATTTCTTTTGAGGCATCACCATGATTTGTTATTCTTTTTTTTTCTAATGAAATTTTGAAAGTGTTAAACTGTAAATGAATTTACTTATTTATAGTTGATACACAAATTTAATTTCTCTTTATTTAAATTTAATGAAAATCAAATATAATATGAAAATGAACAAATAAGATAAATAATATTTAATTTGATTGTACAATTGAAGTTCCTTTTTGTCCTATAATATTATTTGAACAATTTATTTTATTTCATTTTTCATATATGATGGTCCAGTCCAGCTTATGTATTTTTTTATTTTTATATATTTTGGTCCAGGCTAGCTTGTAGACTAGTGTGTATTGACTACGAGGAAAAAATTAGAATTAGTAGGTTTCAAAATATAGTTCTACATGATGAAATGTGCATGGAATCATTAGAAAAAATTGATACCATATGTCTTTACGAGTGATGGTCAATAGACCAAACTTGTTGTGTCAAATATCACACTAAATTTGATTTTTAAATGGTAAGGTTATCATTATATGTTCTTGGGCATAGACTATTCTCTTGATAGAAGAGAATCTCCTCAAATAGGGATGCCTCTTCCAAATCAGGGTATCCATTTAGTTTGTCAATTATAAATTTTCTCGTGACCTCCAGACTGCCGACTATCAATCATGTAATATCCCGTGTAAATTGTTTAAATTTTAAATACTTAGGGTAAAATTCTTATTATTATTCAAAATATTATTTAAATATCTTATTAGATTAATAATTTATTTATTTTTATAAAAGACATCTTATTTAATTTATTAAAAGGGATTAATTTATTTATTGAATTAAAAAAAATCAAGGATTTTATTAATTGAAAAAGAAACTTCAAAAGAAAAGAAAGTCATTTACTCCTACCCGACCATCCTAGCCAGAACCCAACTCACCCAATCCACTTTCTACTAAATCAATTTTATTTCATTTTCCTACTTTTTAATTTGAATTATAATTCCTTTTAATTTGTCTTTTTTTTATGTGGTCCCTGTCGTATTCTAACCCAGTAACTATCTTTCTAGAAGTTTCATTCCTCTATAATAAGAGTTATAATACGGTACATGAATCATATTTTGAGTCTATTATAATATTATGGTGCAGGAATCATATTTTGAATATTTAGAACAAAGATGTCAGTAATTGTTTGTTGCCTCTTATGTTATGCAATGAAACACTTTCAATGGACTAGCTAAATGTTTTTTAGGTTGATTATTTTAAAAAGAAAGGAAATGGCTAGTGAGATGTATGATAGTTTTACGATGAAGTTGAATAGACAACTGATTAGAAGTTCAAGGAGATGACGAGAATGGATTTGTAAAATCCAAGGATTTTTTATTTTATTAGAAGTAAATAGTTTTTCAAAAACATATTTTTTTCTTATATAAACCATTAGAATCAATGAATTATATAGCAGACCATCGTAAGCAAAGGGAAATTAGTCATTGGTTGATTTGAAAGTAACACTATTCCATTTTTAAGTATTTGGTAACATTTATATGTAATATTTGATTATAGACAAACTTTGCTAGAGTATTTTTGTATGATTACGATAATTGTATAAATTTTTTTTTAAGGCAATATTTCTAATTTTATATTTGTAAAGTTTAAAATTTTAGTAGTGTCTTCGGACATGAATCATAACTAGTTCTTTTTAATGTGAGATGTCATACGAATTTTTTTTCTCAATTTTTTTTTCTTTCTTTCTTTTTCTTTTGTTTTCTTTTCAGAAATCGGCAAAAGAAATTAAAATAACGTGCATAATCATTCAAGCAAATCACAAATATACCCAACAAATGTAATAACTATTCCTTCACCCCGAACTCAAACTCAAGGACAACTAGTTTTAAGCAATCGCGATTCAAGTGCGTGGCATATGGTGTAGTCCTAACATCTAAAGGATAAACTTATAATATGGCTTCAAAAGAAATGCTTAAATGCTTAAAAATGGGGCTAAAAGTTATATAACATTTAATCACGAGTTAGAACGATAAAAAGGCCTCAAGTGACTATTAAAGAATTGCCTTTATCATTTTTCTAGTTACATAGTTCACCTATAGTTCATAATTAAGTGTTTTCTCTACTCATTTAGATCTCACGTTCTACACACCACTCATTCTCACCAAATAAAAGCTTACTTCTTTTGCATTGTTTATTAATTTTTCCTATTAATCATCTAGTGCTTGCATGCATTCGAGGTACATTTTACATTAAATCTAAGGTCTACTATTTTCTACCATTATTTTAAAGAAAGTATGCTTATGTGGACATTCAACATACTCTCCAGTCAAATCTTTTCTTAAACTAATTTTTATTGAATTTTATTGAAAAGCGGTAAAAACACATAACACATAAAATTGGGATGAGACAACGAACCCCGCCTCAAATTCGAAAATGTGTCTTGTCACACCAATCTAAAAGTACATAAAAAGCTAATAATATACAATAATGAATGAGAAAAGGGATAAAGGAACATATCTTGAATGACACTAGGCCGATTACATGTAGCATTGTGTCGAGGTTGTGAAAACTTATAAGTCACGATGTATAGATCACACACCGTGGAAATCATCTTCTTGTAAAATGCGTTTCATCAACTCGAACTCGTATTTCCCTTAGTTAATCATCTTCTCATGACCCTCTGAATTTCATCCTCCTTGAAAATCCTTCCTCAATACCAAACTCTATTTTCTCTTCATGTTATTCTTAACTTCTCCAACCTTCGTGTCATCTCGAATGACCCCAAACTCAATTATACACCTACTTAAAGATTGCTTGCAAAATATATAATGGTATACTCAAATAATTCACAATTCCTCCAATAAAGAACTAAAACATAATTCCCAACTGGTAATAGAAAGAAAAGAAGAGTTGTAGCTATTTTACCGGATTGGCTGTGGAATTTTCGATGATGTGTGTGTGTACATTTTTCTAAAATACATGTTAGAGAATTTTGACTCTGGTAAGATTAGATCTCAAAATAACCCGATCATTGCGACATACTATAATTAATTAATATTACAACTATGGATATTTTATATATAAAATCTCATAAGTGTTTTTCAATTACATCGAAGTGTTATATTGAATCGAGGAAGGTCTTAATAGTGTTTCAAACAAACTTTGGAATTTCATGGTTACTATACAACTATCTACTTAAACGACACCAATTCATTTTGCTAATAAAAACTATGATATAGGCAAATATAGTGCAAGTTGTTGGACAAGTATGTTTTTTTGATACATACGCATTCACTACATTCATAAATACTTATTTAATTTAGAAGATTAAAAATATTGACGACGTTATAGGCTACGCGGGGAAATATTGATCGAGTAGCCACGCGATGGTCTCATCTTCGGTCTGAAATGCAATAGCATATGTCAATTGGATGATATTGTCAGCGCAAGCGGCGTTAAGAAGGATACTATGAGTTCTCCACTTAAAATTGGTCGTGTGGCGAACTTGAAGTGATTTTGTTACTGATCTACCGTTCTTGTTGTTACTGATCTACCGTTCTTGATGGATTTCGTTTGAGGCATCACCATGATTTGTTATTCTTTTTTTTTCTAATGAAATTTTGAAGGTGTTAAACTGTAAATGAATAGACTTATTTATAGTTGATACACAAATGTAATTTCTCATTATTTAAATTTAATGAAAATCAAATATAATATGAAAAGGAACAAATAAGATAAATAATATTTAATGAGTTTGTACAATTGAAGTTCCTTTTTTACCTATAATATTATTTGACCGGTTTATTTTATTTCATTTTTCATATATGATGGTCAAGTCCAGCTTGCAGTGTATTTTTTTATTTTTATATGTTGTGGTCCAGGCTAACTTGTAGACTAGTGTATATTGACTACAAGGAAAAAATTAGAATTAGTAGGTTTCAAAATATAGTTCTACATGACTAAATGTGCATGGTCTATTTAGAAAGAATTGATACCATATGTCTTTATAAGTGATGGTCAATAGACCAAACTTGTTGTGTCAAATATCACACTAAATTTGATTTTTAAATGGTAAGGTTATCATTATATGTTCTTGGGCATAGACTGTTCTCTTGATAGAAGAGAATCTCCTCAAATAGGGATGCCTCTTCCAAATCAGGGTATCCATTTAGTTTGTCAATTATAAATTTTCTCGTGACCTCCAGACTGCCGACTATCAATCATGTAATATCCTGTGTAAATTGTTTAAATTTTAAATACTTAGGGTAAAATTCTTATTATTATTCAAAATATTATTTAAATATCTTATTAGATTAATAATTTATTTATTTTTATAAAAGACATCTTATTTAATTTATTAAAAGGGATTAATTTATTTATTGAATTAAAAAAAATCAAGGATTTTATTAATTGAAAAAGAAACTTCAAAAGAAAAGAAAGTCATTTACTCCTACCCGACCATCCTAGCCAGAACCCAACTCACCCAATCCACTTTCTACTAAATCAATTTTATTTCATTTTCCTACTTTTTAATTTGAATTATAATTCCTTTTAATTTGTCTTTTTTTTATGTGGTCCCTGTCGTATTCTAACCCAGTAACTATCTTTCTAGAAGTTTCATTCCTCTATAATAAGAGTTATAATACGGTACATGAATCATATTTTGAGTCTATTATAATATTATGGTGCAGGAATCATATTTTGAATATTTAGAATAAAGATGTCAGTAATTGTTTGTTGCCTCTTATGTTATGCAATGAAACACTTTCAATGGACTAGCTAAATGTTTTTTAGGTTGATTATTTTAAAAAGAAAGGAAATGGCTACTGAGATGTATGATAGTTTTACGATGAAGTTGAATAAACAACTGATTAGAAGTTCAAGGAGATGACGAGAATGGATTTGTAAAATCCAAGGATTTTTTATTTTATTAGAAGTAAATAGTTTTTCAAAAACATATTTTTTTCTTATATAAACCATTAGAATCAATGAATTATATAGCAGACCATCGTAAGCAAAGGGAAATTAGTCATTGGTTGATTTGAAAGTAACACTATTCCATTTTTAAGTATTTGGTAACATTTATATGTAATATTTGATTATAGACAAACTTTGCTAGAGTATTTTTGTATGATTACGATAATTGTATAAATTTTTTTCTAAGGCAATATTTCTAATTTTATATTTGTAAAGTTTAAAATTTTAGTAGTGTCTTCGGACATGAATCATAACTAGTTCTTTTTAATGTGAGATGTCATACGAATTTTTTTTCTCAATTTTTTTTTCTTTCTTTCTTTTTCTTTTGTTTTCTTTTCAGAAATGGGCAAAAGAAATTAAAATAACGTGCATAATCATTCAAGCAAATCACAAATATACCCAACAAATGTAATAACTATTCCTTCACCCCGAACTCAAACTCAAGGACAACTAGTTTTAAGCAATCGCGATTCAAGTGCGTGGCATATGGTGTAGTCCTAACATCTAAAGGATAAACTTATAATATGGCTTCAAAAGAAATGCTTAAATGCTTAAAAATGGGGCTAAAAGTTATATAACATTTAATCACGAGTTAGAACGATAAAAAGGCCTCAAGTGACTATTAAAGAATTGCCTTTATCATTTTTCTAGTTACATAGTTCACCTATAGTTCATAATTAAGTGTTTTCTCTACTCATTTAGATCTCACGTTCTACACACCACTCATTCTCACCAAATAAAAGCTTACTTCTTTTGCATTGTTTATTAATTTTTCCTATTAATCATCTAGTGCTTGCATGCATTCGAGGTACATTTTACATTAAATCTAAGGTCTACTATTTTCTACCATTATTTTAAAGAAAGTATGCTTATGTGGACATTCAACATACTCTCCAGTCAAATCATTTCTTAAACTAATTTTTATTGAATTTTATTGAAAAGCGGTAAAAACACATAACACATAAAATTGGGATGAGACAACGAACCCCGCCTCAAATTCGAAAATGTGTCTTGTCACACCAATCTAAAAGTACATATAAAGCTAATAATATACAATAATGAATGAGAAAAGGGATAAAGGAACATATCTTGAATGACACTAGGCCGATTACATGTAACATTGTGTCGAGGTTGTGAAAACTTATAAGTCACGATGTATAGATCACACACCGTGGAAATCATCTTCTTGTAAAATGCGTTTCATCAACTCGAACTCGTATTTCCCTTAGTTAATCATCTTCTCATGACCCTCTGAATTTCATCCTCCTTGAAAATCCTTCCTCAACACCAAACTCTATTTTCTCTTCATGTTATTCTTAACTTCTCCAACCTTCGTGTCATCTCGAATGACCCCAAACTCAATTATACACCTACATAAAGATTGCTTGCAAAATATATAATGGTATACTCAAATAATTCACAATTCCTCCAATAAAGAACTAAAACATAATTCCCAACTGGTAATAGAAAGAAAAGAAGAGTTGTAGCTATTTTACCGGATTGGCTGTGGAATTTTCGATGATGTGTGTGTGTACATTTTTCTAAAATACATGTGAGAGAATTTTGACTCTGGTAAGATTAGATCTCAAAATAACCCGATCATTGCAACATACTATAATTAATTAATATTACAACTATGGATATTTTATATATAAAATCTCATAAGTGTTTTTCAATTACATCGAAGTGTTATATTGAATCGAGGAAGGTCTTAATAGTGTTTCAAACAAACTTTGGAATTTCATGGTTACTATACAACTATCTACTTAAACTACACCAATTCATTTTGCTAATAAAAACTATGATATAGGCAAATATAGTGCAAGTTGTTGGACAAGTATGTTTTTTTGATACATACGCATTCACTACATTCATAAATACTTATTTAATTTAGAAGATTAAAAATATTGACGACGTTATAGGCTACGCGGGGAAATATTGATCGAGTAGCCACGCGATGGTCTCATCTTCGGTCTGAAATGCAATAGCATATGTCAATTGGATGATATTGTCAGCGCAAGCGGCGTTAAGAAGGATACTATGAGTTCTCCACTTAAAATTGGTCGTGTGGCGAACTTGAAGTGATTTTGTTACTGATCTACCGTTCTTGATGGATTTCGTTTGAGGCATCACCATGATTTGTTATTCTTTTTTTTTCTAATGAAATTTTGAAGGTGTTAAACTGTAAATGAATAGACTTATTTATAGTTGATACACAAATGTAATTTCTCATTATTTAAATTTAATGAAAATCAAATAAAATATGAAAAGGAACAAATAAGATAAATAATATTTAATGAGTTTGTACAATTGAAGTTCCTTTTTTACCTATAATATTATTTGACCGGTTTATTTTATTTCATTTTTCATATATGATGGTCAAGTCCAGCTTGCAGTGTATTTTTTTATTTTTATATGTTGTGGTCCAGGCTAACTTGTAGACTAGTGTATATTGACTACAAGGAAAAAATTAGAATTAGTAGGTTTCAAAATATAGTTCTACATGACTAAATGTGCATGGTCTATTTAGAAAGAATTGATACCATATGTCTTTATAAGTGATGGTCAATAGACCAAACTTGTTGTGTCAAACATCACACTAACTTTGATTTTTAAATGGTAAGGTTACCATTATATGTTTTTGAGCATGGAGTTTCTCATGACAGAACAGAATCTCCTCAGATAGGGATGTTTCTTCCAAATCAGGGTATCCATTTGGTTTGTCAATTATATATTTTCTCGTGACCTCCAAACTGTCATCTTGTGACTATCAATCATGTAATATCCTGTTTAAATTGTTTAAATTTTAAATAATTAGGGTAAAATTCTTATTATTATTTAAATATTTTATTAGATTAATAATTTATTTATTTTTATAATAGACATCTTATTTAATTTAATAAAAGGGATTAATTTATTTATTGAATTAGAAAATGATATTCAAGGATTTTATTAATTGAAAAAGAAACTTCAAAAGAAAAGAAAGTAACTTACTCCTACCCGACCATCCTAGCCAGAACCCAACTCACCCAATCCACTTTCTAGTAAATCAATTTCATTTCCTTTTCCTACTTTTTACTTTGTATTATATTTCCTTTTAATTTGTCTTATTTTCATGTGGTCCCTGACATATTCTGACCCAGTAACTATCTTTCTACATGTTTGACACTAATGGGGTGTTTGTTTGCATTTAATAAAATCTTAAGGTAGTTTATTAAGATACATAATCAATAATACAGTTTTTTTTACCAATTCAGATCTGAATGGATCTTAACTAATTTGTTTTATTAAAATTTTAAACTAAGTCTGAATCACTCAAACACCACATCTTAAGTAAGTTATATTCAGATGTTCATTAAGATGTTCCCTTATTAAAGGATTGCAAAACAAGCTATTAACCCATCTGTACTTGGTGCCATCTCTCCAGATTGTATATGGGCTCAAGAAGAGGTTTACTGGAAAGCAAGAGCAAAAGATAAATGGGTGACTGAAGAAGATAAAAATACTGCATATTATCATGCCTTAATGGCGCAAATAAGGAATTTTAATAAAATCATGCACATCCTATATGATAATGATGAAAGGATCGAAGACAATGGTAAGGTAAATGATGCTTTTATTCTCATTTTAAGAACATCTTCTCAGTTTATTTTGGCAACAAAAATATAGAAAAGGCAGATCATATCCCTTGAAAAATTACACATGACATGAATATAAAACTGTTGAAAGCACCATACATGGATGAAGTTAGCAGAGTGGTGTTTAGTGTGGTTGACAGGTTGTTCTATTATAAATACTAGGAGATTATCAAATTTGATGTTTTTAAAATGGTCATTGCATTTTTTGATGAGAAGCTGAATTTGGGTAAAATGAATGACGCTACCATCACACTCGTCCCAAATAAAAGAAAGGCAAGCAAATAATGGTGACTTTAAAACTAACTCTTGTGCTAACTTTGATTATAAAATTATCTCTTCTATATAAGTGGAAAGACTCAAACCAATTATGGATGGCTTGTCTCGCCCACACAATTTTCTTTCATCAATGGTATAACTATTCAGTATAACCTCATCAAAACAATACACAAATAAGCACTATGCAACAGTCAAGTTGCATATGGAAAAGTCTTATGAACATGTTAAATGTGAGTTTTTAGAGCTTGTCCTTAGAAACATGGATATGATACGTTTTGGATTGGATGGATTATGTATCTCTACAATAAAGTATCAGATTACCATCAATGGTTAAATTTCCTGTAATATCATTCCGTCGAATGGTATCCGCCAGGGTGAACCACTATCATTGTATTCGTTGTCTCCTTGCAGAGATGATTGTGAGACTCATTAATTATAATATTAGAGAAGAAATTATTAATGTTAAAAAAACAAGTTCGTTCGAGCTCGTTCTTTAACTCGGTAAAAATGTATAATTGGTAAATTGATGTTATATTATCTATAAATATACTGTATACAAAGAGATAAGTAGACCCACTAAGCGACAAGCTTGAAAAGAAGAATATGCATCATATTATAATAACTCAAGTCTACTATAAAGAACTTTCAATATCATAAAACATATATAAAATTTTAGGCAAAACGTTCTGCATATAAATATATATATATATATATATATATATATATATAAAGTACTATTTAAGCAAAATTCTAAGCCTTTTAATAATACTATGGCAGGTTTGGACGCCAACCACTATTTTAATAATAGTTTAAATACGTACGGAATGATTGCTCATGTTATGGAGTTAAAATATTTAGTTTGTGTTGATATCAACTCTCGGGTTAGATAACTTCTTCTTAGTTATAAATGAATATAATAAGGTGTCCTCTTAGCTAGACCCTATTATGCCAGGTTTTTTCTTGTCTTTCTTACAGTAATATATATGGTTTATCTTAAAAGATAATACATATATTGGCGGAGCCAGAGTCGAATGGGTGAAAAACAACATATTACATGGCTGAATGGAACCAAAAAAAATTATTTTGGTTAGGCTATAAAAAAACCGCCAAACAGAAACATGTATGATAAGAAAGCTAATCCTGGACGGACCGAAACTGCATTTTTATTGTAGGCCATTTTTAGCCAAGCCACTTTTTAGTCTGAATTGTAACAACCAACGTTTTACACAGTTTTAATAAATGTAAAATAAAAATTAAATAAAAATATATCAAACACATATATCAAGAATTTTGGGAAAGCTAATGGAGCTAGCTAAACCTGTTGTACCTCACTAGCTGGGCGGGTAGGTAAAAGGAGGTCGTCGTGGCTGTTCTAATGGAGCACAGAACAGGGCCTCTGCAGGATAGTCTAGGACAATTAATAAGGGTATATTGTTTTAATGCATATACGTAATTGAAAAATAGAATAGAAAGACAGTATATTATTCAATTCCGCATCCCCAAAATAAACCTAACCTATTAATATGATTACAAAAATATTCTTTTGTCGTTTCTTTTATTTCAATATTTATTCAATCTCTTTGTTTGTAAGTTAAACATGACATCTATATTATAAAATAAGGTTTTTACATATCCATGATTGGTTCTAGCCACAACATAATTGGTGGCCAGGGAATTCCGCGTCCACAAAATAAACCTAACCTATTAATATGATTACAAAAATATTCTTTTGTCGTTTCTTTTATTTCAATATTTATTCAATATTTTATTTTGTAAGTTAAACATGACATCTATATTATAAAGTAATGTTTTAACATATCCATGGTTGATTTTAGCCACAACAAGTGGTGGCCAGAATTGTTTCTTGCCCAACCTATCATTAATACCCCAACCTATCATTAATACCCAAAGTCTTATGAATATAAGTGGTGGCTATGATTGATTCTAGCCCAACATAAATGGTGGCCAAATCATTCATGGCCCACCTATTATTAATAGTATCAAGAAAACAGCCGCCTACTATCGGAAAGCATTCTCCACAATCATTAACCGGCTTGGCAAAAGACTCAAATTAAGGTAAAAAATTATTTTTACCATTACTCTCCAGCACAAGAAAACCATCGCACCGCTTCCTGCACAAGAAAACCTCGCTTCCACTTAGGGACCATTCTCCACCATTGAAAAACCCTAATCATGGTTTATCCAATTAAGTGTATTTGTTTATTATATTTTTATACAAATCTGTCTGCTCTTCTACCCAAGAAAATCGCCGCAGCTAGATGACCATTCTCCACCATCATCCTCTGCTTGGCAAAGAACTCAAATTAAGCAAAAAATATATATATTTTTACCAATGGAACTCTAAAAATTTGAAATATTTTTAACTTAATTCATTACTTTTACAACTTTTTATAATTATCTGATTTACTTTTACTAATTTCTTCAACGTTAAAATGCCAATCAGAATATCAAAGATATTGAAATGAAATGAAGGGTATTAAATTGCTCAGGGTAAGTACAGTATGTTATACCTACACAATTTATATATTTAATAGTTGTGTGTGTAAATTTGCAGTCTTAAAAATGCTATAGAGGTGTATGTGCTATCGAATCTAAGACTAGTAAGATTGATTTTGGATCTGTTTGCTCCAGACTTTGAAGGTACATTATCTTGAATTGAAATAAACTGAGATTTAAAATATCTTGCTATTAAAATGATATGATTCACAATCATGGACATATCATATAAATCTTAGCAAAATCAAACAAAAAAAATCTCTCAAACATCTACTTTCTTTCAGGTTATTATCTTTATGTGTGGGGTCATGTGTGCTCTCTGCCAAGCCACTCAAAAATAGCAAGACATAAGATAATTTTGAATAGACTCTCAATTTTACAATTCACTGTTTTACTCTCCCTTGATTGTTTTTTTGAATAATATTCAAAATCCATTTAATTCCACAGTTGGTCCCTGTTTGAGTATGACAATGTGAAATAACATTCAAGTTCAATTTTCTGATTCATAGTCATTTTCATTTTCTGAATTGTATATGTTTTCGATTTGATTGCCCCCACAGTATGCACTCTCCAATATAAAATATAAGGTAGGAGATTTTGTGAATAAAATTCAAACATAATTTAATTTTTGTAATTGCAGCATTAATTTGTAAGCAATTTTTATTGATTGTGTCGTTTGTCATTGTGCTCCCTGCCAAGCAAATCACATTCAATTTATCTTCTCCACACAATGTAATTTATTAAGAATTGGCTTTAGAGGTTAAAAAAACATTTTCAAATATTTTAAATATGTAATTTATTATGTAAATAAAATAACTAAAATACATTTGTCACATGTTTCCAATTATGGTACAAAATTTCAGTAATTTTTTATAGCATTTCACAATAATATTTTTTATGCCAAAAATATTTAATTTGCTCAATTTTAACAATTTGAAACCTTTTTAATTCTTCCGATGTTTATAATTTTTAATAAGGTGTTTTATGCATTTAACGAGTTAACCATTGTGAGAATTAGTTGGATATGTTTTGGGTTTATTGGAATTTTTTATGATTGTTTTGAATCAGGGTAAATAGCAAACTTGATCTTTGCATTATATGAACTTTTCAAATATACCTCAGAAATCCCAAGTAAGGTATCTGATTATTATCGTTTAAATTTCCCTTTATTACATTATGGCTATGGATAAATATGTACCAAAGGCATTGGATATTTCCAGTGACATTCTGTAGAATTCCAAATTTGGTCAGAATCGAATCGAAAGGGAACGTAATGTTATTCTCCAAGAAATGGAAAAGGTAAAGTTTTAATCTTTTTCATTGATTAGTTTATTTTTTTATTTTAAATATGATTTATCTAATGATCTTGCTTCATTAATGATAAATTTTGAATCTTTTTTACCTTTACGAATAGTAAATGTGTTTAATTTGTAATATGTGTTTGATTATAGGTTGAAGGACAAATAGAGGAGATAATATTTTATCACCTTCTTAGTTTACTCCTCTCTGAAGGACTATTTTTGGACCTGCTGAGAACATCAAGACTATATCTGACAATAACTAAAGAGCACCTATAATATTATAAATCAACACATTATTTTGTTTCAAGAAGGTTTTAAAAAGATTAATTGACTATCATATTTTTTTCAACATTTGATTACATTTATTGGCATACTGTATTTCCAAGATGTCATTATATTATTTATGTATAGTTTATAAGTGTTTGGTTGATGTATAGGTATTTGGTTCGTGTCTAACATATGAAACTTGAACTTCCACCAGATAACTAAGAATGGAGGAAAAATATTAAAACAAAGCCAAATAATTTGTTCAACGATAGGCTGAGGTACCATGTAAATTTTTCACTTGTTATATATATAAAATAAAAATTTGTCATATAAATAAATTATTTCCTCATTTTTACGTGGATGGGTTTGGATTAAAAATTGTTGTTGATTTTATATTTTTTGCAAAATTCATTGTGGTATTACAAATGGTTTCCTCTTAATATAGCTGAAAGGGTACTTTATCAGCTTTGCCAAGCTCTTTGGTGCGATCATCTATAATATCAACCTTCCTTGATGACTAGCTGTAACATTAGTATATCTGTTCCTTTAAAGCACTTGCGGAGCCTAATAAGGTGAGGTAAGCACATGTTTATTTTTACAAGTAGTGGAACAAATAATATATCATAGAAGGGATGATTTACTTAGTAAATCAACGCTTCGTTTTTTACATCTTCTTCATGAATATTGATAATGATGTGTTCGGAATTATATGATGTAAAGCAAATATTGGTAAGATGAGGAGGTTTGTTTATTAAAACTAAAAACAAATTTTGATCACTGTCCGACTTTGTTTCTCTTTATAAAGATACAAATATGTTTAGATGAGTATTTTTTGTGTGATTGACGAGTGTAACTTCCTTCCCTTGCTATGAGAGATCATTTTATGTTACCAAAACACCTTCAAGACCTTTTATCTTCCGAAAATCATTATCTACTACAATTGACCATAACGCCGTTATACCATCAATGAGGAGATTTTCTAAACAAAAAAAGTAAACAAAATAATTTTTTCTATTTAAACCCTCAAATTAAAATATGTTATTTCTTGATTTTGTAGAGGAATATTAATTTAAATCAGGTATTGTATTTTTCCTTCTAATTCTTATCTTAATCAACGTAACATTGTTATACCAATTTAGTATGTGAAAGAATAGGTTAATATCTCTTTAATATTTTTTTGTATGTTGAAAATTTCTGTAGCAATATTTTATAAAATAATATGTTAATATCTCTTTTATATTTTTTTGTGATCCATGGATATTATAATTATTGTTTTATTTATGTAGTTAATTGGAAATATATAAATAAAATGGAATTATCTTGATATCTTATATTAGGGGTTTGTTCAGTCATTATATTTGTCTATAACATCCATTAGGAAAGATTGCGTGAGCATTTCCCTACATTTGTGAGTAAAATATAGGATATGCTATACATGTCAATTAGAAATTTTTGTAATAATACAATTATTTATTTAATTTGAAAAATGATTTTTCTCCTCAATATATTTCAAACTCATATTTTTTATTAGTATATCATTGTTGATAAATAATCAGTTATGGTATGGAGTATGTCTTGTTGGTAAACAATAAGAGTTATAATACAGTACATGAATCATATTTAAGTCTATTATAATATTATGGTGCAGGAATCATATTTTGAATCTTTAGAAGAAAGAGTTCAGTAATTGTTTGTTGCCTCTTATGTTGTGCAAAGAAACACTTTCAATGGACGAGCTGAATGTTTTTGAGGCTGATTATTTTAAAAAGAAAGGAAATGGCTACTGAAATGTATGATAGTTGTACGATGAAGTTGGATAGATAACTGATTAAGTTCAAGGAGATGACGAGAATGGATTTGTAAACTCCAAGAGTTTTTTATTTTATTAGAAATAAATAGTTTTTCGAAAACATATTTTTTTCTTATATAAACCATTAGAATCAATGAATTATATAGCAGACCATTGTAAGCAAAGGTAAATTAGTCATTGGTGGATTTGAAAGTAAAACAATTCCATTTTAAGGTCTTTGGTAACATTTATATGTAATATTTGATTATAGAAAATCTTTGCTAGAGTATTTTTGAATGATTACGATAATTGTATAATTCTTTTCCTAGAGCAACATTTTGAATTTTATATTTGTAAGGTTTAAAATTTTAGTAGTGTTTTCGGACACGGATGATATCTAGCTCTTTTTAATGTGAGATTTCATACTATTTTTTTTTCTCAATTTCTTTTCTTTCGTTCTTTTTCTTTTGTTTTCTTTTCAGAAATCGGCAAAGGAAATTACAATAACGTGCATAATCATTCGAGCAAATAACAAATCTACCCAACAGATGTAATAACATATTCCTTCACCCGGAACTCAAGCTCAAGGACAACTAGTCTTAAGCAATCGCAATTGAAGTGCAGGTCATATGGTATGGTCCCAACATCTAAAGGATAAGCTTATAATATGCTTCAGAAGAGAGGCTTAAATGCTTAAAAATGGGGCTCAATAGAGTATAACATTTAATCATGGGTTAGAAAGCTAAAAAGGCATCAAGTGACTATTAAAGAACTGCCTCTATCATTTTTCTAGTTACATAGTTCACCTTTAGTTCATAATTAAGTGGGTTCTCTACTCATTTAGATCCCACGTTCTACACACCACTCATTCTCACCAAATACAAGCTTACTTCTTTTGCATTGCATTGTTCATTAATTTTTCCTATCAGTCATCTATTGTTTGCATGCATTCGAGGTACGTTTTACATTAAATCTAAGGTGTACTATTTTCTATCATTAATATACATAAAGTATGCTTATGAGGACATTCAACATACTCTCCAGTCAACATACTATTCTTTCATCAAAGGTATAACTATTCAGTATAACCTCATCAAAACGATACTCAAATAAGCACTATGCAACAGTCAAGTTGGATATGGAAAAGTCTTATGAACATGTTAAATTTGAGTTTTTAGAGCTTGTCCTTAGAAACTTGGATATGATACGGTTTGGATTGGATGTATTATGTATCTCTACAATCAAGTATCAGATTACCGTCAATGGTAAAATTTCTTGTAACATCATTCCTTCAAATGGTATCCGCCACGGTGAACCATTATCATTGTATCTGTTGTCTCCTTACAAAGATGATTGTGCGACTCATTAATTATAATATTTAGAGAAGAAATTATTAATGTTAAAAAAACGAGTGCGTTTGAGCGCGTTCGTTAACTCGGTAAAAATTTATAATCAGTAAATTAATGTTATATTATCTATAAATATATTGTATACAAAGAGAGAAGTAGACGCACTAAGCCGAAAAGCTTGAAAAGAAGAATATGCATCATATTATAATAACTCAAGTCTACTATCAAGAACTTTCAATATCATAAAACATATATAAAGTTTTAGGCAAAACGCTATGCATATATATATATATATATATATAAAGTACTGTTTAAGCAAAATGCTAAGCCTTTTAATAATACTATGGCAGGTTCAGACGCCAACCACTACTTTAATAATAGTTTAAATACGTACTGAATGATTGCTCGTATAATGGAGTCAAAATATTTAGTTTGTGTTGATATAAACTCTCGGGTTAGATAACTTCTTTTTAGTTATAAATGAATGTTTTAAGGTGTCCTCATAGCTAGACCCTATTATGCCAGGTTTTTTCTTGTCTTTATTACAATAATATATATGGTTAACTTACAAGATAATACATATATAATAAATTTGTTAAAATAGGTAAAAAACAACACATTACATGGCTGAATGGAACCAAAAAAATTTGTTTTTGTTAGGCTATAAAAAACCGCCAAACGGAAACATGTATGATAAGAAAGCTTATCTGCATTTTTATTGTAGGCCATTTTTTTAGCCAAGCCACTTTTTAGTCTAAATTGTAACACCCAACGTTTTACACAGTTTTAATAAATGTAAAATAAAAATTAAATAGCAATATATCAAACACATATATCAAGATCTTTGGGAAAACTAATGGAGCTAGCTAAACCTGTTGTACCTCACTAGCTGGGCGGGTAGGTAGAAGGAGGTGGTCGTGGCTGTTCTAATGGAGCACAGAACAGGGCCTCTACTGGATCTAGAACAATTAATAAGGGTATATTGTTTTAATGCATATACATAATTGAAAAATAGAATAGAAAGATTGTACATTATTCAGTTCTGCATCCCCAAAATAAACCTAACCTATTAATATGATTACAAAAATTTTCTTTTGTCATTTCTTTGATTTCAATATTTATTCAATCTTTTTGTTTGTAAGTTAAACATAACATCAATATTATAAAGTAAGGTTTTTACATATCCATAATTGATTCTATCCACAACAAGTGGTGGCCAGGATAGTTTCTGGCCCAACCTATCATTAATACCAAAGGCTTATGAACATAAGTGGTGGCTAGGATTAATGCTAGCCCAACATAAGTGGTGGCCAAATCATTTCTGGCGCACCTATTATTAATAGTATCAAGAAAACCGTCGCCGACTCTCTGAAACCATTCTCAACCATCATTAACCGGCTTGGCAGAAGACTAAAATTAAGGTAAAAAATTATTTTTACCATCTCATCTTCTTACCAAGTTACTCTCCTGCACAAGAAAACCATCTCATGCCGCTCTCCTGCACAAGAAAACTCAGCTTCCACTTAGGGACCATTCTCCACCATTGAAGAACCCTAATCATGGTTTATCTAATTAAGTGTAATTGTTTATTATATTTTTATACAAATCTGCCGCTCTTCTACCCAAGAAAATCGCCGTAGCTAGATGACCATTCTCCACCATCATCCTCTGCTTGGCAAAGAACTCAAATTAAGCAAAAACTATTTATTTTTACCATTGGAACTCTAAAAATTTGAAATATTTTTAACTTAATTAATTACTTTTACAATTTTTTATAATTATCTGATTTACTTTTACTGATTTCTTCAACGTTAAAATGCAAATCAGAATATCAAAGATATTGAAATGAAATGAAGGGTATTAAATTGCTCAGGGTAAGTACAATATGTTATACCTACACAATTTATATATTTAATAGTTGTGTGTGTAAATTTGCAGTCTTTAAAATGCTATAGAGGTGTCTGTCCTACCGAATCTAAGATCAGTAAGATTGATTTTGGATCTGTTTGCTTCCCACTTTGAAGGTACATTATCTTGAATTGAAATAAGCCGAGATTTAAAATGTCTTGCTATTCAAATGATATGATTCACAATCATTAACATATCATATAAATCTTAGAAAAATCAAACAAAAGAAAACTCTCAAACATCTACTTTCTTTCAGGTTATTATCTTCATGTGTGGGTTCATGTGTGCTCTCTGCCAAGCCACTCAAAAATAGCAAGACATAAGGTAATTTTGAATATATTATCAATTTTACAATTCACTGTGTTACTCTCCCTTGATTGATTTTTTGAATAATATTCAAATTCATTTAATTCCACAGTTGGTCCATATTTGAGTATGACAATGTGAAATAATATTCAAGTTAAATTTTCTTATTCATAGTCATCTTCATTTTCTGAATTGTATATGTTTTCGATTTGATTGCCCCTCACAGTTTGCACTCTCCAATATAAAATATAAGGTAAGAGATTTTGTGAATAAAATTGAAACATAGTTTGATTTTTGTAATTGCAGCATTGGTTTGTAAGCTGTTTTATTTGATTGTGTCGTCCTGTCTTTGTGCTCCCTGCCAAGCAAATCACATTCAATTTATCTTTTCCACACAATGTAATTTATTATGAATTGGCTTTAGAGTTAAAAAAACATCTTCAAATATTTTAAATATGTAATTTATTATGTAAATAACATAACTAAAATACATTTGTCACATGTTTCCGATTATGGTACAGAATTTCAGTAATTTTTTATAGCATTTCACAATAATATTTTTATGCCAATAATATTTAATTTGCTCAATTTTAACAATTTGAAACCTTTTTAATTCTTCTGATGTTTATAATTTTTAATAAGGTGTTTTATGCATTTAACGAGTTAACCATTGTGAGAATTAGTTAGATATGTTTTGAATTTAGTGGAATTTTTTATGATTGTTTTGAATCAGGGTAAATAGTAAACTTGATCTTTGCATTATATGAAATTTTCAAATATACCTCAGAAATCCCAAGTAAGGTATCTGATTATTGTCGTTTAATTTTTCCTTTATTACGTTACGGCTATGGATAAATATGTACCAAAGGAATTGGATATTTCCAGTGACATTTTGTAGAATTCCAAATTTGGTCAGAATCGAATCGAAAGGGAACATAATGTTATTCTCTAAGAAATGGAAGAGGTAAAGTTTGAATCTCTTTCATTGATTAGTTTTTTTTAATTTTAAATCTGATTTATCTAATGATCTTGCTTCATTAATGATAAATTTTGAATCTTTTTGACCTTTACTAATAGAAAATGTGTTTAATTTTGTAATAGGTGTTTTATTATAGGTTGATGGACAAATAGAGGAGATAATATTTTATCACCTTCTCAGTTTACTCCTCTTTGATGGACTATTTTTGGACCTGCTGAGAACATCAAGACTATATCTGACAATAACTAAAGAGCACCTAAAATATTATAAATCAACACATTATTTTGTTTCAAGAAGGTTTTAAAAAGATCAATTCACTATCATATTTTTTTCAACATTTGATCACATTTATAGGCATACTGTATTACCAAGATGTCATTATATTATTCATATAGAGTTTATAAGCGTTTGGTTGATGTATAGGTATTTGGTTCGTGTCTAACATATGCCACTTGAACTTCTACCAGATAACTAAGTGCCCGTTTGGAAGTGCTTTTTTGGAGAAGCACTTAAAAGTGCTTCTAGCATTTTAAGAGTTTTTTTTACTTTGAAAAGCACTTTTTTGAGAAGCACCATGTAGGTGCTTCTTAAAAAAAGCAATTAAAATAATTTTAAATTTCAAAATTATTTGTAATAATTTTTTTATGTTTGGAATTTTATTCTAAAAACGCTTTTTTACTCTAAAATAAGCACTTCCAAACGGGCCCTAAGAATGGAGGAAAAATATAAAAACAAAGCCAAATAAATTGTCCAACGATAGGCTGAGGTACCCTGTACATTTTTCACTTGGTTATATATATATATATATATATATATATATATATATATAAAATAAAAATTTATCATATAAAGCAATTATTTCCTCATTTAAACATGGATGGGTTTGGATTAAAAATGGTTGTCGATTTTATATTTTTTGCAAAATTCATTGTGGTATTACAAATGGTTTCCTCTTAATATAGCTAAAAGGGTACTTTATATGCTTTACCAAGCTCTTTGGTGCGATCATCTTTAATATCAACCTTCCTTGATGACTAGCGGTAACATTAGTATATTTGTTCCTTTAAAGCACTTGCGAAGCCTAATAAGGTGAGGTAAGCACATGTTTTTCTTTACAAATAGTGGAACAAATAATATATCATAGAAAGGATGATTTACTTAGTCAATCAATGCTTAGTTTTTTACATCTTCTTCATGAATATTGACAGTGATGTGTTCAGAATTATATGATGTAAAGCAAATATTGGTAAGATGATGAGGTTTGTTTATTAAAACTAAAAATAATTTTGATCACTGTCCGACTTTGTTTCTCTTTATAAATATATAAATATGTTTAGATGAGTATTTTTTGTGTGATTGACCGGTGTAACTTCCTTCCCTCGCTATGAGAGATCATTTTATGTTACCAAAACACTTTCAAGACTTTTTATCTCCCGAAAATCATTATCTACTACAATTGGCCATAACGCCGTTATACCATCTATGAGGAGATTTACTAAACAAAAAAAGTAAACAAAATAATTTTTTTTATTAAAACCCTCAAATTAAAATATGTTATCTCTTGATTTTGTAGAGGAATATTAATTTAAATCAGTTATTGTATTTTTCCTTCTAATTATTATCGTAATATAGGTAACATTGTTATACCAATTTAGTATGTGAAAGAATAGGTTAATACCTCTTTAATATTTTTTTGTATGTTGAAAATTTGTGTAGCAATATTTTATAAAATAATAGGTTAATATCTCTTTTACATTTGTTTGTGATCCATGGATATTATAATTATTGTTTAATTTATGTAGTTAATTGGAAATATATAAATAAAACTGAATTATCTTGATATCTATGATTAGGGGTTTGTTCAGTCATTATATTTGTCTATAACATCCATTAAAAAAGATTGTGTGAGCATTGCACTACATTTGTGAGTAAAATATAGGATATGCTATACATGTCAATTAGCAATTTTTGTAGAATACAATTATTTTTTAATTTAAAAAATTATTTTGCTACTCTATATATTTCAAACTCATATTTTTTTATTAGTATGTCATTGTTGATAAATAATCAGTTATGGTATGGAGTATGTCTTGTTGGTAACAATAAGAGTTAAATATGTTACATGAATCATATTTTAAGTCTATTATAATATTATGGTGCAGGAATCATATTTTGAATCTTTAGAAGAAAGAGTTCAGTAATTGTTTGTTGCCTCTTATGTTGTGCAATGAAACACTTTCAATGGACGAGCTGAATATTTTTTAGGCTGATTATTTTGTAAAGAAAGGAAATGGCTACTGAAATGTATGATAGTTTTACGATGAAGTTGGATAGATAATTGATTAAGTTCAAGGAGATGACGAGAATGGATTTGTAAACTCCAAGAGTTTTTTATTTTATTAGAAATAAATAGTTTTTCAAAAACATATTTTTTTATTATATAAACCATTAGAATCAATGAATTATATAGCAGACCATTGTTAGCAAAGGTAAATTAGTCATTGGTGGATCGAAAGTAAAACTATTTCATTTTTAAGTCTTTGGTAATATTTATATGTAATATTTGATTATAGAAAAACTTTGCTAGAGTATTTTTGAATGATTACGATAATTGTATAATTTTTTCATAGAGCAACATTTTGAATATTATATTTGTAAGGTTTAAAATTTTGTAGTGTCTTCGGACACGGATCATATCTAGTTCTTTTTATTGTGTGATGTCATATTTTTTTTTTCTTTCTTGTTCTTTTATTTTCTTTTCAGAAATCGGAAAAGGAAATTACAATAACGTGCATAATCATTCAAGAAAATCACAAATCTACCCAACAAATGTAATAACATATTCCTTTACCTCGAACTCAAGCTCAAGGACAACTAGTTTTAAGCAATCGCGATTCTAGTGCGGGTCGTATGGTATAGTCCTAACATCTAAAGGATAAGCTTATAATATGGATTCAAAAGAAAAAGAATTAAATGCTTAAAAATGTGGCTAAAAATGATATAACATTTAATCACAGGTTAGAAAGCTAAAAAGGCATCATGTGACGATTAAATAACTGCCTCTATCATTTTTCTTTTTACATAGTTCACCTTTAGTTCATAATTAAGTGGGTTCTCTACTCATTTAGATCCCACGTTCTACACACCACTCATTCTCACCAAATACAAGCTTACTTCTTTTGCATTGTTCATTAATTTTTCCTATCAATCATCTAGTGTTTGCATGCATTCGAGGTACGTTTTACATTAAATCTAAGGTGTACTATTTTCTATCATTAATATACAGAAAGTATGCTTATGAGGACATTCAACATACTCTGCAGTCAAATCATTCCTTAAACAGGTTTTTATGGAATTTTTTTGAAAAGCAATAAAAACACATAACACATAAAATTGGGATGAGACAACGAACCCCGCCGCAAATTAAAAAATGAGTCTTGTCCCCATGAATCGAAAATTATCTATAAAGCTAGTAATAGACACTAACGAATGAGAAAGGGGATAAGGGAACATATCTTGATTGACACTAGGCCAATTACAAACTGTGGAATTCATCTTCTTGTAAAATGCGTTTCATCAACTCAATCTCGTATTTCCCTTAGTTAATCATCTTCTCATGACCCTCTAAATCTCATCCTCTTTGTAAATCCTACCTCAACACCAAACTCTCTTTTCTCTTTATAATCTTCTTAACTTCAACAACCTTCATGTCATCTTGAATGACCCCAAACTCAATTATACACCTACTTAAAGATTTCTTGCAAAATATATAATGATATACTCAAACAATTCACAATTCCTCCAATAAATAACTAAAACATAATTGCCAACTGGCGATAGAAAGAAAACAAGAGGTGTAGCTATTTTACCGGATTGGCCGTGGAATTTGTGATGATGTGTGTGTATACATTTTTCTAAAATACATCTGAGAGACTTTTGACTCGAGGTAAGATTAGATCTCAAAACAACCCGATCATTAAATACATACTATAATTAACTAATATTACAACTATGGATATTTTATATATAAAATCTCATAAATGTTTTTCAATTACATCGAAGTGTTATATTGAATCAAGGAAGGTCTTAACAGTGTTTCAAACCAACTTTGGAATTTCATGATTACTATACAACTATCTACATAAACTACTCCAATTCATTTTGCTAATAAGAAACTATGATATAGGAAACTATAGTGCAAGTTGATGGACAACCATGTCTTAGCTTTAGATGTCCTGATGAGGAAGTTATTAGAAAATTACGTACGCAGGTCGTTGTGAGTCTTATAATGCAATATGACTATATATACATCAAGAAGCTTCCTAAATATTTCTTAAGTACTGGCCACATTTGAAACTTACTTTTATATGTGTAATTGAGTTTCTTTGGTGATTAAAGAGTATTGCACATTTTCTTATGAAATATTAACTACTCGCTATATATTGTGAATTGGGTGAAGTAAAATACTTTACATTTAGGTTAATTTTTTTTTTATTAAATATTCTTCATTGAACAATAGCCTCGGCATACTATCGTATTTTCCATGTGACATAATTCATCTACGTTATCTTGAAAGCTATTTTACATGCAGATCTAGTGGTTTTATAGTTAAACAATTTGTGTTTTATCTTGTTAATTGTGACACTAAATATGATAATGTATGACCTATAAATACCCATCATAGTTGATGTCCCTTGGAAATTCCAAACAAATAGATTTTGTGGTATGCTCAACATTTTCATCTAAATTTTACATTAAAATGAAAGTGTCGGGGATATTGGTATACTAGAACATTAATTAATTGTCATAACCACTTATATGAAGTTTTTATATAATCGAAGCTCATTCATGTGAATTGGTCTTTCTAGACTTCTTTAAACATAAGTGATGATAGGATCCTTATGCCTCGTGACTGGGAAGAACTAGTCCCTTTGAAAAAATAGTATCAAGTATCTTTAATTCATGAATAAATAAATATTATAGGTCTCTTTTTTCCCATTAGGGTGCTAATGTGTTGAACAAAAAGTTCAGGGATGTAAAGAGATAATATGTTTTTATTTATGAAATCTATGATCTTTTGGAAACTTCAAAAAAAATAATAGATATTTTATGTAACATTCTAAATATAAATATCCCAATATACATATGGTTATATTTCACTCCTTGCAGACTTTTCTATATTTCAAAAATCTCATAATCAATTCAAAATAATCATTTAATTTAACCCAGTTCGGTCAAAAGGAATCATATGATTAAAATTATATGTCGGTGCATCAAAATCAATCCTTTTTCTATAATGAATCTAATTATTACTTATAATGAAGTATTTTGCTAAGTTTCTATCCCACGATTTTAGAAGGATTATATTGAAATGAAAAAAGATCCATCTAAAATCTTTGGAAGATAATTCATCCATGGTTAAAATTCCATCTCTAATAGTTATCGTCCATAATGTTTATATGTTTAACTTAGTAAATCAAATTCAATTTACAAAGCGTTTGATCATTCTACAACTACCGAAGATGTCACCTAAAGAATGAATTATTAATGCGTAACATTATTATAGTTACCAATAAGTATCATCTTATAAATTCTTTCTTTAACAAGCTACCTCCAATGAAGTTAAAAAGATCAATGTATTATCCATATCCATGAGACTAAAGTTTAAAAAAGGAAGAAGAACATTATTTATATACTACTTTTCGTCATCTATCATCTTTAAGATAATCAAATTTCATCATTGACGAAACTATTCCTAGTTTTTCTAAACAAAAATATCTATTTACATATTTAATTTCCAAAACTGATATGTAGTTTGTATTTATACAATAACATACATATGATGAAATACATAAAAATCAAAATTCATTTTAATATATTTTATCTAGAATGACTAACTAGTTATAAGAAAAGAACTTAGTCCCCGTTTGGAAGTGCTTTTTTGGGAAGCACTTAAAAGTGCTTTTAGCATTTTAAAAGTTTTTTTTACCTTGAAAAGCACTTTTTTGAGAAGCACCAAATATGTGCTTCTTGAAAAAAGCACTTTCAATAATTTTAGATTTCAAAAATATTTTTAATAATTTTTTAAAATTTTAAATTTTATTCCAAAAGCGCTTTTTTACTCTAAAATAAAATAAGCACTTCCAAACGGACCCTTACACATTCTATAAGGAATACATGTAGCATTTTCTAAATAGTAATATCGATAACTAAATTCTCAACATTGTATAATAATTTAGTAAACCGATTGTGAATATCAAATAACATCTATGGTATTTTTTTTTAAGTATATAAGCCCACAAACTCGATTACATTTCTATTATTTTTTATCATAAAAATTAAGCTCTGCCACTTTAGATCCAAAAATTAGACAAAAGACCCCACTAATGAAGAGTTTTACCTTTATAACAACAAATGCGCTAGAAAATGATAAACACGCCTCAGCCCTCACTCTCTCTTTGTCTCCATCTCTCTTACTGTACTATTTGAAATTGATTTAGTTTCATCCATTGCTAAATTCATATAAAATCATTAAATCAGTGAACAAAATCAATATTTTCAAATATTGCAACAATCAACAACTTTTCCATGGACAAAATCAGAGAGATAGATTAAATGAAAGAAAAATACAAACAGAAATCACAGTGTTGCCTAGGGATGCTGCCACTAAAAAAAGGTATTAATGTTCCTATTAAATTCCTTGGTATTTGTAATTCTAAATAAAAAATTGCACATTGTAATTATTTTTCATAGCTAATTTATTTTTTTGTTAGTTTGATTTGTAACGTGAGAGGAATGGAAGAAATGTATTAACACTAGATTTTGTTAAATTAAAATTAATTTTTTAATTATGTGAATAAGTTGTTTTATATTGTTTAAAATTATGAATTGTTGAAGTTTTATTATTTATTACAACTCTTCTATTATTTTAAATTTCCTTAATTTTAGTTAGTATTTATAATAAAATATCCTTTTATAGGAAAAGGATCGTTGACCATTCTATTTCAAGGAAGAAGAAAAATCGATTAACTCGGGTAAGAGAAATAAGTATTATATTAATTCCCTTATACCTTGGGTTCCATAGATGTGGTGTTACTTTCGTCTATAATTAAATTTTTTACTCTGACAATATTCTTAGATCTCTGCTTTTATGCGTGGTAATTAATTTTTTCTTTGATGGACAGGTTGTTGTCGGTGATGTTTTTCATATTTGATAAATCCTATTATGTTTTTTTTGATACATAAGCATTCACTACATTCATAAATGCTTATGGAATTCAGAAGTCTAAAAATATCGACGACTTGGCTAGGCGGGGAAAAATTGATCGAGTAGCCACGCGATGGTCTCATCTTTGGTCTGAAACGGCGTTCGCTATGGATTTCATTTGAGACATCCTTGATTCGTTATTCTTTTTTTCTAATGAAATTTTAAAGGTGTTAAACTGTAAATGAATAGACTTATCTATAGTTGATACACAAATGAAATTTCTCAAAATTTAATGTTAATGAAAATCAAATATAATATGAAAAGGAACAAATAAGATAAATAATATTAATGCGACTGAAAATTGAAATTCCTGTTTTACCTATAATTTTATTTGACTAGTTTATTCTATTTCATTTTTCATGTATGATGGTCCAGACAAGCTTGCAATGTATTTTTTTTTTTATATGTTGTGGTCCAGGCTAGCTTGTAGATTAGTGTATATTGATGACTACAAGAAAAAAAATTAGAATTGGTAGGTTTCAAAATAAAGTTCTATATGCATGGGCTCTTTAGAAAAAATTGATACCATATGTCTTTATGAGTGATGGTCAATAGACCAAACTTGTTGTGTCAAATATCACACTAACTTTAATTTTTAATTGGTAAGGTTACCATTATGTGTTCCTGGGCATGGACTTGTCTCATGATAGAACAGAATCTCCTCATATAGAGACTTCTCTTCCAAATCAGGGTATCCATTTAGTTTGTCAATTATAAATTTTCTCGTGACCTCCAGAACTTCCATCTTTTGACTATCAATCATGTAATATCCCATGTAAATTGTTTAAATTTTAAATACATAGGGTAAAATTCTTATTATTATTTAAAATATTATTTAAATATTTTACTAGATTAACAATTTATTTATATTTATATAAGACATCATATTTAATTTAATAAAAGGGATTAATTTATTTATTGAATTAAAAAATAATAATCAAGGATTTTATTAATTGAAAAAGAAACTTTAAAAGAAAAGAAAGTAACTTACTCCTACCCGACCATCCTAGCCAACCAGAACCCAACTCACACAATCCACTTTCTAGTAAATCAATTTCATTTCATTTTCCTACTTTTTAATTTGAATTATATTTCCTTTTAATTTGTTTTATTCTCATGTGGTCTCTGTCGTATTCTAACCTTGTAACTATCTATCTAGAATTTGACACTAAGGGGGTGTTTGTATGCATTTAATAAATATTAAGCTAGTCTATTAAGATACATAATCAGTAAGACCGTTTTGTTCCAATTAAGATCTTCATGGATCTTAACTGATTTGTTTTATTAAAATTTTAAACAAAGTCTGAATCACTCAAACACCGCATGTTAACTAAGTTATATTTAGATGTTACCTTATTAAAGGATTGCAAAACAAACTATTAACCCTTCAGAACTGGGTGACATCTCTCCGGATTGTATATGGCCTCAAGAAGAAGTTTACTGGAATGAAAGAGCAAAAGACAAATGGGTGACTGAAGAAGATAAAAACAATGGATATTATCATACTTCGATGGCACTCAGTTTATTTTGGCAACAAAAATATGGAAATGGCAGACCATATCCCTTGAAATATTACACATGACATGAAGATAAAACTGTTGAAAGCACCAAATATGGATGAAGTTAGGAGAGTGGTATTTAGTGTGGGTGACGGGTTGTAATAATATAAATACTAGGAGATTATCAAATTTGATGTATTTGATATGGTCATTGCATTCTTTGATGAGAAGCTGAATTTGGGTAAAATAAATGACACTACCTTCGCACTCGTCCCAAAAAAAGAAAGGCAAATAAATAATGGTGACTTTAAAACTATCTCTTGTGCTAACTTTGATTACAAAATCATCTCTTCTATATAAGTGGAAAGACTCAAACCAATTATGGATGGCTTGTCTCCCCCACACAATCTTCTTTCATCAGAGGTATAACTATTTAGTATAACCTCATCAAAACGATATTCAAATAAGCACTATGCAATAGTCAAGTTGGATATGGAAAAGTCTTATGAACATGTTAAATGTGTGTTTTTAGAGCTTGTCCTTAGAAACTTGGATATGATACGGTTTGGATTAGATGGATTATGTATCTCTACAGTCAAGTATCAAATTACCGTCAATCGTAAAATTTCTTGGAACATCATTCCTTCGAATGGTATCCGCCAGGGTGAACCTTTGTCTTAATGGATCATATAGTTGGGCCTCTGGATAGTCCAGGACAATTAATAAGGGTCTATTGTATTAATGCATATACATAATTGAAAAATAGAATAGAAGGCAATACATTATACAATTCCACGTCCCCAAAATAAACCCAACCTATTAATATGATTACAAAAATATTCTTTTGCTGTTTCTTTTATTTTAATATTTATTTAATCTTTTAATATGTAAGTTAAACATGACATCTATATTATATAAAGTAAGGTTTTTACATAACCATGATTTATTCTAGCCATAACATAGTGGTGGTTAGGATAGTTTCTGGCCCAACCTATCATTAATAACCAAAGGCTCATTGGTGGCTAGGATTGATTCTAACCCGACATAAGTCAGGATCATTTCTGGCCCACCTATTATTAATAGTATTAATTATTTATCAAGCATTTTTGTAAAATAAAATTCTAAATATAACCTTTATTAAAATTAATTATCTATCATTTAGCTAAAAAATTGTCCATTTACCTTATTTAATTTCTCAAAAATTCATACCAAACATAAAAATAAAAAATCATCTTCACTCTCCATTCAAACGAATAAAACCTCTTCACTCTCACCTTCCCACCAAGCCGCTATAAACAAGAAAACCTTGGCCGAACTCTCGAAGACCATTCTCCACCATCATTAACCGGCTTGGCAGAAGACTCAAATTAAGGTAAACAATTATTTTTACCATCTCACCTTCTTACCAAGTAACTCTCCTGCACAAGAAAACCATTGCCTACCGCTCTCCTGCATAAGAAAACCGTCTAAGTGTAATTGTTTATTACGTTTTTATACAAATCTGCCTCACGTCTACCCAAGAAAATCATCTCCGCTAAATGACCATTCTCCACCATCATCCGCGCTTAGCGAAGAACTCAAATTAAGGAAAAATTATTAACTTTTACAATTGAAACTCTAAAAAATTGAAATATTTTTAACCTAATTCATTAATTTTACAATTTTTTTATAATAATCTGATTTACTTTGACTAATTTCTACAACTTTAATATGCCAATCAGAATATCCAAAGATATTGAAATGAAATGAAGGGTATTAAATTGCTCAGGGTAAGTACAGTCTGTTATACCTAAACAATTTATATATTTAATAGTTGTGTGTGTAAATTTGCAATCTTCAAAATGCTATAGAGGTTTCTGTGCTGCCGAAGCCAAGATCAGTAAGATTGATTTTGGATCTGTTTGCTTCAGACTTTGAAGGTACATTATCTTGAATTTAAATAAGATGAGATATAAAATGTCTTGCTATTCAAATGATATGATGCACAATCATGGACAGGTCATATCAACCTTCGAAAAATCAAATAAAATAAAACTCTCAAACATCTACTTTCTTTTAGGTTCTTATCTTCGTGTGTGGGGTCATGTGTGCTATGTCCCAAGCCGCTCAAAAATAGCAAGACATAAGGTAATTTTGAATAGATTCTCAATTTTACAATTCACAGTTTTCTCTCCATTGAATGATTTTTTGAATAATATTCAAAATCCATTTAATTTTACAGTTGGTCCCTATGAGTATGACCTTGTGAAATAACATTCAAGCTCAATTTTCTGATTAATAGTCATCTTCCTTCTCTGAATTGTATATGTTTTCGATTTGATTGCCCCTCACAATATGCACTCTCCAATATAAAATATAAGGTAAGAGATTTAGTGAATAAAATTCGAACATAGCTTATTTTTTTAATTGCAGCATTGATTTGTATGTGCTCCCCAAAAATAAGCAATTTCATTTGATTGTGTCGTTCCGTCTTTGCTTTGTGCTCCCTGCCAAGTAAATCAAATTCAATTTCTCTTTTTCACACAGTGTAATTATTAAAAATTGGCTTTAGAGGTTAAAATAACTTCCTCGAATATTTTAAATATGTAATTTATTATGTAAATAACATTACTAAAATACATTTGTCACATGTTTCCGATTATGGTACCGAATGTCAGTAATTTTTTATAGCATTTCTCAATAAAATTCTTATGCCAATAATATTTAATTTGCTCAATTTTTATAATTTGAAACCATTTTAATTCTCCTGATGTTTAGAATTTTTAATATGGTGTTATATTAATTTCATGAGTTAACTATTGTGAGATTTAGTTGGATATGTTTTGGGTTTAGTGGAATTTTTTTATGATTGTTTTCAATAAGGGTAAATAGCAAACTTGATCTTTGGATTGAATGAAATTTTCAAATAAACCTTCAGAAATTCCAAGTAAGGTATTTGATTATTTTCTTTTAAATTTTCCTTTATTACGCTATGGCTATGGATAAAGATGTACCAATGGAATTGGATATTTCGAGTGACATTTTATAGAATTCCAAATTTGGTCAGAATCGTATCGAGAGGGAAAGTAATGTTATTCTCCGTGAAATGGAAGAGGTAAATTTGAATCCTTTTCATTGAATAGTTTTTTTGTAATTTTAAATTTTATTTATCTAATGATCTTGCTTCATTAGTGGCAAATTTTGAATCTTTTTGACCTTTACAAATAGGAAATGTTTTTAATTTTGTAATAGGTGTTTGATTATAGGTTGAAGGACAAATAGAGGAGGTAATATTTTATCACCTTCTCAGTTTACTCCTCTTGAAGGACTATTTTTCGACCTGCTGAGAACATCAAGACAATAACTGAAAATAACTAAAGAGCACCTAAAATATTATAAATCAACACATTATTTTTTTTCAAGAAAGTTTTAAAAAGATCAATTCACTATCATAATTTTTTCAACATTTGATCACATTTATTGGCAAACTGTATCACCAAGATGTCATTATGGTTTTCATGTATAGTTTATAAGTATTTGGTTGATGTATAGGTATTTGGGTTGTGTATAACATGTGCTACTTGAATTTCAACCATAGAATTACGTATGGAGGAAAAATATTAAAACCAAGCCAAATAATTTCTTCAATGATAGGCTGAGGTAACATATACATTTTTAACTTGGTTATATATAAAAATAAAAATTTGTCATATAAAGCAATTATTTCCTCACCTTTACGTGGATGGGTTTGGAACAAAAATGGTTGTCAATTTTATATTTCTTGCGAAATTTATTGTGGTATTACACATGGTTTCCTCTTAATAAAGCTGAAAGGGTACTCTATCTACTTTACCAAGCACTTTGGTGCGATCATCTATTAAATCAACCTTCCTTGATGACTAGCGATAACATTAGTATATTTGTTACTATAAAGCACTTCCGGAGCCTAATAAGGTGAGGTAAGCACATGTTTTTCATTAAAAATAGTAGAACCAATAATATATTATAGAAGAGATGATTCACTTAGTTAATCAATGCTTAATTGTTACATCATCTTCATGAATATTGATAGTGATATGGTCGGAATTATATGATGTAAAGAAAAGTTTGGTAAGATAAGGAGGTTTGTTTATTAAAACTTAAAATAATTTTGATCAATGTCCAACTTTGTTTCTCTTTATAAAGATATAAATATGTTTAGATGACTAATTTTTGTGTGATTGACCCGTGTAACTTCCTTCCCTCTTCCATTTGTTATGAGAGGTCATTTCATGTTACCAAAACACCTTCAAGGCTTTTTATCTCCCAAAAATCATTATCTACTACAACTGACCATAACACCTTTATACCATCAATGAGGAGATTTTTTAACCAAAAAAAGTAAACAAGATAATTTTTTCTATTAAAACCCTCAAATCCAAATATGTTATCTCTTGATTTTGTAGAGGAATATAAATTTAAATAAGGTATTGTAATCTAGATAAGATTGATATACCAATTTAATATGTGAAAGAATAGGTTAATATCTCTTTAATATTTTTTTTTGTGATCAATGGGTATTATAATTGGAAATATATAAATAAGATTGAATTATCTTGATATCTACGATTAGGGGTTTGTTCTGTCATTATATTTCTCTATAACATCCATTAGGAAAGATTGTGTGAGCATTTTCCTATATTTGTTAGTAAAATATATGATATGCTATACATGTCAAATTAACAATTTTTTTTAATAATACAATTATTTTTGTAATTTAAAAAATTATTTCGTTCCTCTATAATAAGAGTTATAATATGGTACATGAATCATATTTTGAGTCTATTATAATATTATGGTGTAGGAATCATATTTTGAATCTTTAGGACAAATATGTCAGTAATTGTTTGTTGCCTCTTATGTTGTACAATGAAACACTTTCAATGAACGAGCTGAATATTTTTTAGGCCAATTAATTTAAAAAGGAAGGAAATGACTACTGGGATGTATGATAGTTTTACGATAAAGTTGGATAGACAAATGATAAGAAGTTCAAGGAGATGCAGAGAATGGATTTGTAAACTCCAAGGACATTTTATTTTATTTTAAGTAAATAGTTTTTCAAAAACATATTTTTTGTCTTATATAAACCATTAAAATCAATGAATTATATAGCAAACCATCGTAAGCAAAGGTAAATTAGTCATAGGTGGACTTGAAAGTAACACTATTCCTTTTTTAAGTCTTCGGTAACATTTATATGTAATACTTGATTATAGAATAACTTTGCTAGAGTATTTTTGTATGATTACGATAATTGTATAATTTTATTCTTAGAGCAATGTTTTGATTTTTATATTTGTAAGGTTTAAAATTGTAGTAGTGTCTTCGGACATAGATCATATCTAGTTCTTTTTAATGTGAGATGTCATACTAATTTTTTCTTTTTTTCTTTTTTTTTGTTTTCTTTTCAGAAATCGGCAAAGGAAATTCCAATAACGTGCATAATCATTCGAGCAAATCACAAATCTACCCAACAAATGTAATAACATATTCCTTCACCCCAAACACAAGCTCAAGGATAACTAGTCTTAAGCAATCGCGATTCTAGTGCGGGTCATTTGGTATAGTCCTAACAGCTAAATGATAATCTTATAATATGGCTTCAAAAGAAAGGCTTAAATGCTTAAAAATGGGGCTAAAATGATATAACATTTAATCATGGGTTAGAAAGCTAAAAATGCCTCAAGTGACTATTAAAGAACTGCCTCTATCATTTTTCTAGTTATATAGTTCACCTTTAGTTCATAATTAAGTAAGTTTTATAATCATTTAGATCTCACGTTCTACACACCACTCATTCTCACCAAATACAAGCTTACTTCTATTGCATTGTTCATTACTTTTTCCTATCAATCATCTAGTGTTTGCATGCATTCGAGGTGCGCTTTACATTAAATCTAAGATGTACTATTTTCTATCATTAATTTACAGAAAGTATGCTTATGGGACATTCAACATAATCTCTAGTCAAATCCTTCCTTAAACTAATTTTTATTTGATTTTTTTGAAAAGCAGTAAAAACACATTACACATAAAATTAGGATGAGACAACGAACCCCGCCCAAAATTTGAAAATGATTCATGTCCCCACGAATATAAAAGAATCTATAAAGCAAATAATATACACTAATGAATGATAAAAGGGATAAGGGAACATATCTTTATTGACACTACGCCAATTACTTGTAGTATTGTGTCGAGGTTGTGAAGACATCTAAGTCACGATGTATAGATCATACACCGTGGAATTCATCTTCTTGTAAAATGCGTTTCATAAACTCGAACTCGTATTTCCCTTAGTCAATTATCTTCTCATGACCCTCTAAATCTCATCCTCCTCGAAAATCCTTCCTCAACACAAAACTCTCTTTTCTCTTCATGTTCTTCATAACTTCTCCAACCTTCATCTCATCTCGAATGACCCCAAACTCAATTATTCACCTACTTAAAGATTGCTTGCAAAATATATAATGGTAGACTCAAACAATTCACAATTCCTCAAATAAATAACTAAAACTTAATTCCCAACTTGTGATAGAAAGAAAAGAAGAGTTGTAGCTATTTTACCGGATTGACCATGAAATTTGTGATGATGTGTGTGTATACATTTTTCTAAAACACATCTGAGAGACTTTTGGATCAAGTAAGATTAGTTCTCAAAATAACCCGATCATTGCAATGTATTATAATTAGCTAATATTACAACTATGGATATTTTATATATAAAGTCACATAAAATGTTTTTTCAATTACATCAAAGTGTTGTATTGGATCAAGGAAGGTCTTACCAGTGTTTCAAACAAACTTTTGAATTTCATCGTTACTATACAAATATCTACTTAAACTACTCCAAGTCATGTTGCTAATAAGAAACTATGGTATAGGCAACTATAGTGCAAGTTGCTGGACAACCATGTGTTAGCTTAAGATGTCCTGATGATGATGTAATTAGAAAACTACGTACGCAAGTCGTTGTGAGGCTTACAGTGCAATACGACTATATATACATCAAGAAGCTTCCTAAATGTTTCTTAAGTACTAGCCACATTTGAAACATACTTTTATATGTGTAATTGAGTTGCTTTGGCGATCAAAGAGTATTATATTTTTTTTTATTAAATATTAACTACTCGCTATAAATTGTGAATTGGGCGAAGTAAAATACTTTACAATTAGGATTAATTTTTTTATTAAATGTTCTTCATTAAACAATAGTCTCGACATACTGTCGTATTGTCCATGTTGCATTAGTTTATCTACCTTATCTTGAAAGCTATTCAATAGACTCTACATGCAAATCTAGTGGTTTTATAGTTAAACAATTTGTGTTTTATCTTGTTAATTGTGACACTAATTATGATAATGTATGAACTATAAATACCCATCATAATGGCGTCCCTTGGAACTTCCAAACAAATAGATTTTGTGGTACACTCAACATTTTCATCTAAATTTTACATTAAAATGAAAGTGTCGGGATATTGGCGTACTACAATATTAATTAATTGTCATAACCACTTATATCAAGTTATTATATAATCGAAGCACATTCATGAAAATTGGTCTTTCTAGACTTCTTTTAACGTAAGTGATGATAGGATTTTTATGCCTCGTGATTGGGAAGAACTAGTCCTTTTAAAACTATTGAATAATAGTATCATTTATCTATAATTCATGAATAAATAAATATTATAGGTCTCTTTTTTTCCATTTAGGGTTCTAATGCGTTAACAAAAAGTCAAGTGATGTAAAGAGATAATATGTTTTGTATTTATGAAATCTACGATCTTTTGGCCACTTCAAAAAAATAATAGATATTTTATGTAACATTCTAAATATAAATATCCCAATATACATATGGTTATATTTTAATCCTTCTAGACTTTTTAAAAATCTCATAATCTATTCAAAATAATCATTTAATTTAACCCAATTCGATCAAAAGAATCAAATATTTACATCATCTATATGAATTAAAAATTATATGTCCGTGCATCAACATTAGTCCTTCAACTATAATAAATCTAATTATTACTTATAATGAAGTAATTTACTATGTTTCTACGAATATAAAATCTTTGGAAGATAATTCATCCATGGTTAAAATTAAAATTAATTTGTTAATTATGTGAATAAGTTGTTTTATATTGTGTAAAATTATGAATTGTTGAAGTTTTGTTATTTATTTAAACTCTTTGATTAATTTAAATTTCCTTAATTTTAGTTAGTATATATAATAAAATATCCTGTTATAGGAAAAGGATTGTTGACCATTCTATTTCAAGGAAGATGAAAAATCTATTAACTCAGGTAAGAGAAATAAGTATTATATTAAGTCCCTTATACCTTTGGTTCCTTGGATTTATGTGGTGTTACTTTTGTCTATAATTAAAATTTTTACTCTGACTATATTCTTAGATCTCTGCTTTTAAGCATGGTATCTGAAAAAAAATTATTACTGGTTTTTACTCTTATTATTACTTGTTTTGTTTGACACCATATTACCACCATATACAAATTTTACATGTCATTTCCTTCATATTTTTGTTAAGATTATACTGTAACATCATATTTTATTATACATGCAATGTTTCTAAATATTTGGATATGCTCTTCTTTCTTAATATTAACCTTTACCAGTATGTTCATACCCATGTCCTACCTCCATAACCTTGAGAACCCTTCGTTTTTGCTGTTTTTTGATGCAGTATGAGGAGGAATTCATGATTCGTACTCTATTTGTAACTTTAGTTATCTCCAGATCTATATATTTAGGCTTAGATATATGACAGAAGTGATAAAATTTGATGGACAAGTTGTTTTCGGTGATGTTTTTCATATTTGATAAATCCAATTATGTTTTTTTGATACATATGCATTCACTACATTCATATATCCTTATTGAATTTAGAAGATTAAAAATATTGAAGACGTTATAGGCTAGGCGGGGAAATATTGATCGAGTAGCCACGCGATGGTCTCATCTTCGGTCTGAAATGCAATAGCATATGTCAATTGGATGATATTGTCAGCGCAAGCGGCGTTAAGAAGGATACTATGAGTTCTCCACTTAAAATTGGTCGTGTGGCAACTTGAAGTGATTTTGTTACTGAACTACCGTTCTTGATGGATTTCTTTTGAGGCATCACCATGATTTGTTATTCTTTTTTTGCTAATGAAATTTTGAAGGTGTTAAACTGTAAATGAATAGACTTATTTATAGTTGATACACAAATGTAATTTCTCATTATTTAAATTTAATGAAAATCAAATATAATATGAAAAGGAACAAATAAGATAAATAATATTTAATGCGATTGTACAATTGAAGTTCATTTTTGACCTATAATATTATTTGACTGGTTTATTTTATTTCATTTTTCATATATGATGGTCCAGTCCAGCTTATGTATTTTTTTATTTTTATATATTTTGGTCCAGGCTAGCTTGTAGACTAGTGTATATTGACTACAAGGAAAAAATTAGAATTATTAGGGTTCAAAATATAGTTCTACATGATGAAATGTGCATGGGATCTTTAGAAAAAATTGATACCATATATCTTTACGAGTGATGGTCAATAGACCAAACTTGTTGTGTCAAATATCAAACTAACTTTGATTTTTAAATGGTAAGGTTATCATTATATGTTCTTGGGCATAGACTGTTCTCGTGATAGAAGAGAATCTCCTCAAATAGGGATGTCTCTTCCAAATCAGGGTATCCATTTTGTTTGTCAATTATAAATTTTCTCGTGACCTCCAGACTGCCCGTCTTCTGACTATCACTCATGTAATATCCCGTGTAAATTGTTTAAATTTTAAATACTTAGGGTTAAATTCTTATTATTATTCAAAATATTATTTAAATATTTTATTAGATTAATAATTTTTTTATTTTTATAAAAGACCTCTTATTTAATTTATTAAAAGGGATTAATTTATTTATTGAATTAAAAAAAATAATCAAGGATTTTATTAATTGAAAAAGAAACTTCAAAAGAAAAAAAAGTCACTTACTCCTACCGGACCATCCTAGCCACAACCCAACTCACCCAATCCACTTTCTAGTAAATCAATTTCATTTCTTTTTCCTACTTTTTAATTTGAATTATATTTCCTTTTAATTTTTCTTATTTTTATGTGGTCCCTGTCGTGTCGTATTCTAACCCAGTAACTATCTTTCTAGAAGTTTCATTCCTCTATAATAAGAGTTATAATACGTTACATGAATCATATTTTGAGTCTATTATAATATTATGGTGCAGGAATCATATTTTGAATATTTAGAACAAAGATGTAGTAATTGTTTGTTGCCTCTTATGTTATGCAATGAAACACTTTCAATGGACGAGCTAAATGTTTTTTAGGTTGATTATTTTATAAAGAAAGGAAATGGCTACTGAGATGTATGATAGTTTTACGATGAAGTTGGATAGACAACTGATTAGAAGGTCAAGGAGATGACGAGAATGGATTTGTAAAATCCAAGGATTTATTATTTTATTAGAAGTAAATAGTTTTTCAAAAACATATTTTTTTCTTATATAAACCATTAGAATCAATGAATTATATAGCAGATCATCGTAAGCAAAGGTAAATTAGTCATTGGTTGATTTGAAAGTAACACTATTCCATTTTTAAGTCTTTGGTAACATTTATATGTAATATTTGATTATAGACAAACTTTGCTAGAGTATTTTTGTATGATTACGATAATTGTATAATTTTTTTCCTTGAGCAATATTTCTAATTTTATATTTGTAAAGTTTAAAATTTTAGTAGTGTCTTCGGACACGGATCGTAACTAGTTCTTTTTAATGTGAGATGTCATACGAAATTTTTTTTATCAATTTTTTTTCTTTCTTTCTTTTTCTTTTGTTTTCTTTTCGGAAATCGGCAAAAGAAATTAAAATAACGTGCATAATCATTCAAGCAAATCACAAATATACCCAACAAATGTAATAACTATTCCTTCACCCCGAACTCAAACTCAAGGACAACTAGTTTTAAGCAATCGCGATTCAAGTGCGTGTCATATGGTGTAGTCCTAACATCTAAAGGATAAACTTATAATATAGCTTCAAAAGAAATGCTTAAATGCTTAAAAATGGGGCTAAAAGTTATATAACATTTAATCACGGGTTAGAAAGATAAAAAGGCTTCAAGTGACTATTAAAGAACTACCTTTATCATTTTTCTAGTTACATAGTTCACATATAGTTCATAATTAAGTGTGTTCTCTTCTCATTTAGATCTCACGTTCTACACACCACTCATTCTCACCAAATAAAAGCTTACTTCTTTTGCATTGTTTATTAATTTTTCCTATTAATCATCTAGTGCTTGCATGCATTCGAGGTACATTTTACATTAAATCTAAGGTCTACTATTTTCTAAAATTAATTTAAAGAAAGTATGCTTATGTGGACATTCAACATACTCTCCAGTCAAATCATTTCTTAAACTAATTTTTATTGAATATTATTGAAAAGCAGTAAAAACACATAACACATAAAATTAGGATGAGACAACGAACCCCGCCTCAAATTCGAAAGTGTGTCTTGTCACACCAATCTAAAAGTACATATAAAGCTAATAATATACAATAATGAATGAGAAAAGGGATAAGGGAACATATCTTGATTGACACTAGGCCGATTTCATGTAGCATTGTGTCGAGGTTGTGAAAACTTATAAGTCACGATGTATAGATTACACACAGTGGAAATCATCTTCTTGTAAAATGCGTTTCATCAACTCGAACTCGTATTTCCCTTAGTTAATCATCTTCTCATGACCCTCTGAATCTCATCCTCCTTGAAAATCCTTCCTCAACACCAAACTCTATTTTCTGTTCATGTTCTTCTTAACTTCTCCAACCTTCGTGTCATCTCGAATGACCCCAAACTCAATTATACACCTACTTAAAGATTGCTTGAAAAATATATAATGGTATACTCAAATAATTCACAATTCCTCCAATAAAGAACTAAAACATAATTCCCAACTGGTAATACAAAGAAAAGAAGAGTTGTAGCTATTTTACCGGATTGGTTGTGGAATTTGTGATGATGTGTGTGTGTACATTTTTCTAAAATACATTTGAGAGACTTTTGACTCGGGTAAGATTAGATCTCAAAATAACCCGATCATTGTAACATACTATAATTAATTAATATTACAACTATTGATATTTTATATATAAAATCCCATAAGTGTTTTTCAATTACATCGAAGTGTTATATTGAATCAAGGAAGGTCGTAATAGTGTTTCAAACAAACTTTGGAATTTCATGGTTACTATACAAATATCTACTTAAACTACTCCAATTCATTTTGCTAATAAGAAACTATGATATAGGCAAATATATTGCAAGTTGTTGGACAAGTATGTTTTTTTGATACATACGCATTCACTACATTCATATATACTTATTGAATTTAGAAGATTAAAAATATTGACGACGTTATAGGCTAGGCGGGGAAATATTGATCGAGTAGCCACGCGATGGTCTCATCTTTGGTCTGAAATGCAATAGCATATGTCAATTGGATGATATTGTCAGCGCAAGCGGAGTTAAGAAGGATACTATGAGTTCTCCACTTAAAATTGGTCGTGTGGCAAATTTGAAGTGATTTTGTTACTGATCTACCGTTCTTGATGGATTTCTTTTGAGGCATCACCATGATTTGTTATTCTTTTTTTTTCTAATGAAATTTTAAAGGTGTTAAACTGTAAATGAATAGACTTATTTATAGTTGATACACAAATGTAATTTCTCATTATTTAAATTTAATGGAAATCAAATATAATATGAAAAGGAACAAATAAGATAAATAATATTTAATGCGATTGTACAATTGAAGTTCCTTTTTGACCTTTAATATTATTTGACCGGTTTATTTTATTTTATTTTTCATATATGATGGTCAAGTCCAGCTTGCAGTGTATTTTTTTTATATGTTGTGGTCCAGGCTAGCTTGTAGACTAGTGTATATTGACTACAAGGAAAAAATTAGAATTAGTTGGTTTCAAAATATAGTTCTACATGATTAAATGTGCATGGTCTCTTTAGAAAGAACTGATACCATATGTCTTTATGAGTGATGGTCAATAGACCAAACTTGTTGTGTCAAAATATCACACTAACTTTGATTTTTAAATTGTAAGGTTACCATTATATGTTCTTGAGCATGGACTTTCTCATGATAGAACAGAATCTCCTCAGATAGGGATGTCTCTTCCAAATTAGGGTATCCATTTGGTTTGTCAATTATATATTTTCTCGTGACCTCCAAACTGTCATCTTGTGACTATCAATCATGTAATATCTCGTTTAAATTATTTAAATTTTAAATACTTAGGGTAAAATTCTTATTATTATTTAAAATATTATTTAAATATTTTATTAGATTAATAATTTATTTATTTTTATAAAAGACATCTTATTTAATTTAATAAAAGGGATTAATTTATTTATTGAATTAAAAAATGATATTCAAGGATTTTATTAATTGAAAAAGAAACTTCAAAAGAAAAGAAAGTAACTTACTCCTACACGACCATCCTAGCCAGAACCCAACTCACCCAATCCACTTTCTAGTAAATCATTTCATTTCCTTTTCCTACTTTTTACTTTGAATTATATTTCCTTTTAATTTGTCTTATTTTCTTGTGGTCTCTGACGTATTCTAACCCAGTAACTATCTCTCTACAAGTTTGACACTAATGGGGTGTTTGTTTGCATTTAATAAAATCTTAAGGTAGTTTATTAAGATACATAATCAATAATACAGTTTTTTTTACCAATTCAGATCTAAATGGATCTTAACTAATTTGTTTTATTAAAATTTTAAACTAAGTCTGAATAACTCAAACACCACATCTTAAGTAAGTTATATTCAGATGTTCATTAAGATGTCCCTTATTAAAGGATTGCAAAACAAGCTATTAACCCATCTGTACTTGGTTCCATCTCTCCAGATTGTATATGGGCTCAAGAAGAGGTTTACTGGAAAGCAAGAGCAAAAGATAAATGGGTGACTGAAGAAGATAAAAATACTGCATATTATCATGCCTTAATGGAGTAAATAAGGAATTTTAATAAAATCATGCACATCCTATATGATAATGATGAAAGGATCAAAGACAAGGGTAAGGTAAATGATGCTTTTATTCTTATTTTAAGAATATCTACTCAGTTTATTTTGGCAACAAAAATTTGGAAAAGGCAGATCATATCCCTTGAAAAATTACACATGACATGAATTTAAAACTGTTGAAAGCACTATATATGGATGAAGTTATGAGAGTGGTGTTTAGTGTGGGTGACAAGTTGTTCTATTATAAATACTAGGAGATTATCAAATTTGATGTTTTTAAAATGGTCATTTCATTTTTTGATGAGAAGATGAATTTGGGTAAAATGAATGACGCTACCATCACACTCGTCCCAAATAAAAGAAAGGCAAACAAATAATGATGACTTTAAAACCTATCTCTTGTGCTAACTTTGATTATAAAATTATCTCTTCTATATAAGTGGAAAGACTCAAACCAATTATGGATGGCTTGTCTCCCCTACACAAATTTTTTCATCAAAGGTATAACTATTCAGTATAACCTCATCAAAACGATACTCAAATAAGCACTATGCAACAGTCAAGTTGGATATGGAAAAGTCTTATGAACATGTTAAATGTGAATTTTTAGAGCTTGTCCTTAGAAACTTGGATATGATACGTTTTGGATTGGATGGATTATGTATCTCTACAATCAAGTATCAGATTACCGTCAATGGTAAAATTTCATGTAACATCATTCCTTCGAATGGTATCCGCCAGGGTGAACCACTATCATTGTATCTGTTGTCTCCTTGCAGAGATGATTGTGCGACTCATTAATTATAATATTAGAGAAGAAAGTATTAATGTTAAAAAGCAAGTTCGTTCGAGCGCGTTCGTTAACTCGGTAAAAATTTATAATCAGTAAATTGATGTAATATTATCTATAAATATATTGTATACAAAGAGAGAAGAAGACCTACTAAGCCGACAAGCTTGAAAAGAAGAATATGCATCATATTATAATAACTCAAGTCTACTATCAAGAACTTTCAATATCATAAAACATATATAAAGTTTTAGGCAAAACGTTCTGCATATAAATATATATATATATAAAGTACTATTTAAGCAAAATTCTAAGCCTTTTAATAATACTATGGAAGGTTTGGACGCCAACCACTATTTTAATCATAGTTTAAATACGTACTGAATGATTGCTCATGTTAAGGAGTTAAAATATTTAGTTTGTGTTGATATCAACTCTCGGGTTAGATAACTTGTTTTTAGTTATAAATGAATATAATAAGGTGTCCTCTTAGCTAGACCCTATTATGCCAGGATTTTCTTGTCTTTCTTACAGTAATATATATGGTTTATATAAAAGATAATACATATATTGGCAGAGCCAGAGTCGAATCCAAACAGAAACATGTATGATAAGAAAGCTAATCCTGGACGGACCGGAACTGCATTTTTATTGTAGGCCATTTTTAGCCAAGCCACTTTTTAGTCTGAATTGTAACAACCAACGTTTTACACAGTTTTAATAAATGTAAAATAATAATTAAATAGCAATATATCAAACACATATATCAAGATTTTTGGGAAAGCTAATGGAGCTAGCTAAACCTGTTGTACCTCACTAGCTGGGCGGGTAGGTAGAAGGAGGTCGTCGTGGCTGTTCTAATGGAGCATAGAACAGGGCCTCTGCATGATAGTCTAGGACAATTAATAAGGGTATATTGTTTTAATGCATATACATAATTGAAAAATAGAATAGAAAGACAGTACATTATTCAATTCCGCATCCCCAAAATAAACATAACCTATTAATATGATTACAAAAATATTCTTTTGTCGTTTCTTTTATTTGAATATTTATTCAATCTCTTTGTTTGTAAGTTAAACATGACATCTATATTATAAAATAAGGTTTTTACATATCCATGATTGGTTCTAGCCACAACATAATTGGTGGCCAGGGAATTCCGCGTCCACTAAATAAACCTAACCTATTAATATGATTAAAAAAAATATTCTTTTGTAGTTTCTTTTATTTCAATATTTATTCAATATTTTAGTTTGTAAGTTAAACATGACATATATATTATAAAGTAATGTTTATACATATCCATGGTTGATTCTAGCCACAACAAGTGGTGGCCAGGATTGTTTCTGGCCCAACCTAACATTAATACCCTAACCTATCATTAATACCCAAAGTCTTATGAATATAAGTGGTGGCTATGATTGATTCTAGCTCAATATAAGTGGTGGCCAAATCATTTATGGCCCACCTATTATTAATAGTATCAAGAAAACAGCCGCCTACTATCGGAAACCATTCTCCACCATCATTAATCGGCTTGGCAAAAGACTCAAATTAAGGTAAAAAATTATTTTTACCATTACTCTCCAGCACAAGAAAACCATCGCATGCCGCTCTCCTGCACAAGAAAACCCCGCTTCCACTTTGGGACAATTCTCCACCATTGAAAAACCCTAATCATGGTTTATCCAATTAAGTGTAATTGTTTATTATATTTTTATACAAATCTGCCGCTCTTCTACCCAAGAAAATTGCCGCAGCTAGATGACCATTCTCCACCATCATCCTCTGCTTGGCAAAGAACTTCAGTTAAGCAAAAAATATTTATTTTTTACCATTGAAACTCTACAAAATTGAAATATTTTTAACTTAATTCATTACTTTTACAATTTTTTATAATTATCTGACTTACTTTTACTGATTTCTTCAACGTTAAAATGCCAATCAGAATATCAAAGATATTGGAATGAAATGAAGGGTATTAAATTGCTCAGGGTAAGTACAGTATGTTATACGTACACAATTAATATATTTAATAGTTGTGTGTGTAAATTTGCAGTTTTAAAAATGCTATAGAGGTGTATGTGCTACCAAATCTAAGATCAGTAAGATTGATTTTGGATCTGTTTGCTTCAGACTTTGAAGGTACATTATCTTGAATTGAAATAAGTCGAGATTTAAAATGTCTTGCTATTCAAATGATATGATTCACAATCATGGACATATCATATAAATCTTAGCAAAATCAAACAAAAGAAATCTCTCAAACATCTACTTTCTTTCAGGTTATTATCTTCATGTGTGGGGTCATGTGTGCTCTCTGCCAAGCCACTCAAAAATAGCAAGGCATAAGGTAATTTTGAATAGATTCTCAATTTTACAATTCACTGTTTTACTCTCCCTTGATTGATTTTTTGAATAATATTCAAAATCCATTTAATTCCATAGTTGGTCCCTGTTTGAGTATGACATTGTGAAATAACATTCAAGTTCAATTTTCTGATTCATAGTCATCTTCATTTTCTGAATTGTATATGTTTTCGATTTGATTGCCCCTCACAGTATACACTCTCCAATATAAAATATAAGGTAAGAGATTTTGTGAATAAAATTCAAACATAATTTGATTTTTGTAATTGCAGCATTGATTTGTAAGCTATTTTTATTGATTGTGTCGTATGTCTTTGTGCTCCCTGCCAAGCAAATCACATTCAATTTATCTTCTCCACACAATGTAATTTATTAAGAATTGGCTTTAGAGGTTAAAAAAATATCTTCAAATATTTTAAATATGAAATTTATTATGTAAATAAAATAACTAAAATACATTTGTCACATGTTTCCAATTATGGTACAAAATTTCAGTAATTTTTTATAGCATTTCACAATAATATTTTTTATGCCAAAAATATTTAATTTGCTCAATTTTAACAATTTGAAACCTTTTTAATTCTTCCGATGTTTATAATTTTTAATAAGGTGTTTTATGCATTTATTGAGTTAACCATTGTGAGAATTAGTTGGATATGTTTTGGGTTTAGTGGAATTTTTTATGATTGTTTTGAATCAGGGTAAATAGCAAACTTGATCTTTGCATTATATGAACTTTTAAAATATACCTCAGAAATCCCAAGTAAGGTATCTGATTATTATCGTTTAAATTTCTCTTTATTACGTTATGGCTATGGATAAATATGTACCAAAGGTATTTGATATTTCCATTGACATTTTGTAGAATTCCAAATTTGGTCAGAATCGAATCGAAAGGGAACGTAATGTTATTCTCCAAGAAATGAAGGAGGTAATGTTTGAATCTTTTTCATTGATTAGTTTATTTTTTAATTTTAAATATGATTTATCTAATGATCTTGCTTCATTAATGATAAATTTTGAATCTTTTTTACCTTTACGAACAGGAAATGTGTTTAATTTGTAATATGTGTTTGATTATAGGTTGAAGGACAAATAGAGGAGATAATATTTTATCACCTTCTCAGTTTACTCCTCTCTGGAGGACTATTTTTGGACCTGCTGAGAAAATTAAGACTATAACTGACAAAAACTAAAGAGCACCTAAAATATTATAAATCAACACATTATTTTGTTTCAAGAAGGTTTTAAAAAGATTAATTGACTATCATATTTTTTCAACATTTGATCACATTTATTGGCATATTGTATTACAAAGATGTCATTATATTATTTATGTATAGTTTATAAGTGTTTGGTTGATGTATAGGTATTTGGTTCGTGTCTAATATATGCGACTTGAACTTCCACCAGATCATTAAGAATGGAGGAAAAATATAAAAACAAAGCCAAATAATTTGTTCAACGATAGGCTGAGTTACCATGTACATTTTTCACTTGGTAATATATATATATAAAATAAAATTTGTCATATAAAGCAATTATTTCCTTATTTTTACGTGGATGGGTTTGGATTACAAATGGTTGTCGATTTTATATTTTTTGCGAAATTCTTTGTGGTATTACAAATGGTTTCCTCTTAATATAGTTGAAAGGGTACTCTATCTGCTTTACCAAGCTCTTTGGTGCGATCATCTATAATATCAACCTTCCTTGATGACTAGCTGTAACATTAGTATATTTGTTCCTTTAAAGCACTTGCGGAGCCTTATAAGGCGAGTTAAGCACATGTTTATTTTTACAAATAGTGGAACAAATAATATATCATAGAAGGGATGATTTACTTAGTAAATCAATGGTTCGTTTTTTACATCTTCTTCATGAATACTGATAATGATGTGTTCGGAATTATATGATGTAAAGTAAATATTGGTAAGATGAGGAGGTTTGTTTATTAAAACTAAAAATAATTTTGATCACTGTCCGACTTTGTTTCTCTTTATAAAGATATAAATATGTTTAGATGAGTATTTTATGTGTGATTGACCGGTGTAACTTCCTTCCCTCGCTATGAGAGATCATTTTATGTTACCAAAACACCTTCAAGACTTTTTATCTTCCGAAAATCATTATCTATTACAATTGACCATAACGCCGTTATACCATCAATGATGAGATTTTCTAAACAAAAAAAGTAAACAAAATAATTTTTTCTATTAAAACTCTCAAATTAAAATATGTTATCTCTTGATTTTGTAGAGGAATATTAATTTAAATCATGTATTGTATTTTTCCTTCTAATTCTTATCGTAATCTAGGTAACATTGTTGTACCAATTTAGTATGTGAAAGAATAGGTTAATATCTCTTTAATATTTTTTTGTATGTTGAAAATTTATGTAGCAATATTTTATAAAATAATAGGTTAATATCTCTTTTATATTTTTTTGTGATCCATGGATATTATAATTACTGTTTTATTTATGTAGTTAATTGGAAATATATAAATAAAACTGAATTATCTTGATATCTACGGTTAGAGGTTTGTTCAGTCATTATATTTGTCTATAACATCCATTAGGAAAGATTGTGTGAGCATTTCCCTACATTTGTGAGTAAAATATAGGATATGCTATACATGTCAATTAGAAATTTTTGTAATAATACAATTATTTATTTAATTTGAAAAATGATTTTGCTCCTCAATATATTTCAAACTCATATTTTTTTATTAGTATGTCATTGTTGATAAATAATCAGTTATGGTATGGAGTATGTCTTGTTGGTAAACAATAAGAGTTATAATACAGTACATGAATCATATTTTAAGTCTATTATAATATTATGGTGCATGAATCATATTTTGAATCTTTAGAAGAAAGAGTTCAGTAATTGTTTGTTGCCTCTTATGCTGTGCAATGAAACACTTTCAATGGACGAGCTGAATGTTTTTGAGGCTGATTATTTTAAAAAGAAAGGAAATGGCTACTGAAATGTATGATAGTTTTACGATGAAGTTGGATAGATAACTGATTAAGTTCAAGGAGATGACGAGAATGGATTTGTAAACTCCAAAAGTTTTTTATTTTATTAGAAATAAATGGTTTTTCGAAAACATATTTTTTCCTTATATAAACCATTAGAATCAATGAATTATATAGCAGACCATTGTAAGCAAAGGTAAATTAGTCATTGGTGGATTTGAAAGTTAAACAATTCCATTTTTAAGTCTTTGGTAACATTTATATGTAATATTTGATAATACAAAAACTTTGCTAGAGTATTTTTGAATGATTACGATAATTGTATAATTTTTTTCCTAGAGCAACATTTTGAATTTTATATTTGTAAGGTTTAAAATTTTAGTAGTGTCTTCGGACACGGATCATATCTAGCTCTTTTTAATGTGAGATGTCATACTAATTTTTTTCTCAATTTATTTTCTTTCTTTCTTTTTCTTTTGTTTTCTTTTCAGATATCGGCAAAGGAAATTACAATAACGAGCATAATCATTCGAGCAAATCACAAATCTACCCAACACATGTAATAACATATTCCTTCACCCGGAACTCAAGCTCAAGGACAACTAGTCTTAAGCAATCGCAATTCAAGTGCGGGTCGTATGGTATGGTCCTAACATCTAAAGGATAAGCTTATAATATGCTTCAGAAGAGAGGCTTAAATGCTTAAAAATGGGGCTAAAAAGTATATAACATTTAATCATGGGTTAGCAAGCTAAAATGGCATCAAGTGACTATTAAAGAACTGCCTCTATCATTTTTCTAGTTACATAGTTCACCTTTAGTTCATAATTAAGTGGGTTCTCTACTCATTTAGATCCCACGTTCTACACACCACACATTCTCACCAAATACAAGTTTACTTCTTTTGCATTGTTCATTAATTTTTCCTATCAATCATCTATTGTTTGCATGCATTCGAGGTACGTTTTACATTAAATCTAAGGTGTACTATTTTCTATCATTAGTATACAGAAAGTATGCTTATGAGGACATTCAACATACTCTCCAGTCAAATCATTCCTTAAACAAATTTTTATGAAATTTTTTTGAAAAGCAGTAAAAACACATAACACATAAAATTGGGATAAGACAACGAACCCCGCCGCAAATTCAAAAATGAGTCTTGTCCCCATGAATCGAAAATTATCTATAAAGCTAGTAATATACACTAACGAATTAGAAAAGGGATAAGGGAACATATGTTGATTGACACTAGGCCGATTACATGTAGTATTGTGTCGAGGTTGTGAAAACTTCTAAGTCACCATGTATAGATCACAAACCATGGAATTCATCTTCTTGTAAAATGCGTTTCATCAACTCGATCTCGTATTTCCCTTAGTTAATCATCTTCTTATTACCCTCTAAATCTCATCCTCCTTGAAAATCCTACCTCAACACCAAACTCTATTTTCTCTTCGTAATCTTCTTAACATCAACAACCTTCATGTCATCTCGAATGACCCCAAACTCAATTATACACCTACTTAAAGATTTCTTGCAAAATATGTAATGGTATACCCAAACAATTCACAATTCCTCCAATAAATAACTAAAAAATAATTCCAACTGGCGATAGAAAGAAAAGAGGAGGTGTAGCTATTTTACCGGATTGGCTGTGGAATTTGTGATGATGTGTGCGTATACATTTTTCTAAAATACATCTTAGAGACTTTTGACTCGAGGTATGACTAGATCTCAAACAACCCGATCATTGCAACATACTATAATTAACTAATATTACAACTATGGATATTTTATATATATAATCCCATAAATGTTTTTTAATTACATCGAAGTGTTATATTGAATCAAGGAAGGTCTTAACAATGTTTCAAACCAACTTTGGAATTTCATGATTACTATACAACTATCTACATAAACTACTCCAATTAATTTTGCTAATAAGAAACTATGATATAGGAAACTATAGTGCAAGTTGATGGACAACCATGTGTTAGCTTAAGATGTCCTGATGAGGAAGTTATTAGAAAATTACGTACGCAAGTCGTTGTGAGGCTTACAATGCAATACGACTATATATACATCAAGAAGCTTCCTAAATATTTCTTAAGTACTGGCCACATTTGGAACTTACTTTTATATGTGTAATTGAGTTTCTTTGGTGATTAAAGAGTATTGCACATTTTCTTATGAAATATTAACTACTCGCTATATATTGTGAATTGGGTGAAGTAAAATACTTTACATTTAGGTTAATTTTTTTTTATTAAATGTTCTTCATTAAACAATAGCCTCGGCATACTATCGTATTTTCCATGTGATATTATTTATCTACGTTATTCTGAAAGCTATTCTACAGACTTTACATGCAGATCTAGTGGTTTTATAGTTAAACAATTTGTGTTTTATCTTGTTAATTGTGACACTAAATATGATAATGAATGACCTATAAATACCCATCATAGTTGGTGTCCCTTGGAAATTCCAAACAAATAGATTTTGTGGTATGCTCAACATTTTCATCTAAATTTTACATTAAAATGAAAGTGTCGGGGATATTGGTATACTAGAACATTAATTAATTGTCATAACCACTTATATGAAGTTTTTTTATAATCGAAGCTCATTCATGTGAATTGGTCTTTCTAGACTTCTTTAAACATAAGTGATGATAGGATCCTTATGCCTCGTGACTGGGAAGAACTGGTCCATTTGAAAAAATAGTATCAAGTATCTTTAATTCATGAATAAATAAATATTATAGGTCTCTTTTTTCCCATTAGGGTGCTAATGTGTTAAACAAATAGACCAGGGATGTAAAGAGATAATATGTTTTTTATTTATGAAATCTATGATCTTTTGGCAACTTCAAAAAAAATAATAGATATTTTATGTAACATTCTAAATATAAATATCCCAATATACATATGGTTATATTTCACTCCTTGCCGACTTTTTTATATTTCAAATATCTCATAATCAATTCAAAATAATTTAATTTAACTCAATTCGGTCAAAAGAATCAAATATTTACATTATCTATATGATTAAAATTATATGTCGGTGCATCAAAATCAATCCTTCTTCTATAATGAATCTAATTATTACTTATAATAAAGTATTTTACTATGTTTCTATCCCACGATTTTAGAAGGATTATATTAAAATGAAAAAAGATCCATCTAAAATCTTTGGAAGATAATTCATCCATGGTTAAAATTCCATCTTTGATAGTTATAGTCCATAAGGTTTATATGTTTAACTTAGTAAATCAAATTCAATTTACAAAGCATCCGATCATTATAGTCAGCATATAAGACATAACATAATCACTGCTTTTTACAACTACCGAAGATGTCACCTAGAAAATGAATTATTAACGCGTACGCAATTGAGATATTTCTCTTCAGCATTATTATAGTTACCAATAACTATCATATTATAAATTCTTTCTTTAACAAGCTACCTCCAATAAAGTTAAAAAGGTCAATGTATTATCCATATCCATGAGACTAAAGTTTAAAAAAGGAAGAAGAACATTATTTATATACTATTTTTCGTCATCTATCATCTTTAAGATAATCAAATTTCATCATTGACGAAACTATTACTAGTTTTTCTAAACAAAAATATCCATTTACATATTTAATTTCCAAAACTGATATGTAGTTTGTATTTATACAATAACATACATGTGATGAAATCCATAAAAATCAAAATTCGTTTTAATATATTTTATCTAGAATGACTAAATAGTTATAAGAAAATATCTTACACATTCTGTAAGGAATACATGTAGCATCTTCTAAATAGTAATATCGATAACTAAATTCTCAACATTGTATAATAATTTAGTAAACCCATTGTGAATATCAAATAACATCTATGGTATTTTTTGTAAGTATATAAGCCCACAAACTCGATTACATTTATATTATTTTTTATCATAAAAATTAAGCTCTGCCACTTTAGATCAAAAAATTAGACAAAAAACCCCACTAATGAAGAGTTTTACCTTTATAACAACAAATGCGCTAGAAAATGATAAACACGCCTCAGCCTCACTCTCTCTTCGTCTCCATCTCTCTTACCGTACTATTTGAAATTGATTTAGTTTCATCCATTGCTAAATTCATATAAAATCATTATATCAGTGAACAAAATCAATATTTTCAAATATTGCAACAATGAACAACTTTTCCATGGACAAAATCAGAGAGATAGATAAAAGGAAAGAAAAATACAAACAGGAATCACAGTGTTGCCTAGGGATGCTGCCACTAAGAAAAGGTATTAATGTTTCTATTAAATTCCTTGGTATTTTTAACTGTAGATCAAAAATTGCAAATTATAATTATATTTCATAGCTAATTTATTTTTCTGTTAGTTTGATTTGTAACGTGAGAGGAATGGAAGAAATGTATTAACACTAGGTTTTGTTAAATTAAAATTAATTTTTTAATTATGTGAATATTTTGTTTTATATTTTGTAAAATTATGAATTGTTGAAGTTTTATTATTTAATAAAACTCTTAAATTAATTTAAATTTCCTTAGTTTTAGTTAGTATTTATAATAAAATATCCTTTTATAGGAAAAGGATCGTTGACCATTTTATTTCAAGGAAGAAGAAAAATCGATTAACTCAGGTAAGAGAAATAAGTATTATATTAATTCCCTTATACATTGGGTTCCATAGATGTGGTGTTACTTTCGTCTATAATTAAATTTTTTACTGACTATATTCTTAGATCTCTGCTTTTAAGCGGGGTATCTGAATATTTTTATTACTGGTTTTTACTCTGATTATTACTGGTTTGTTTGATACCTTATTACCACCATATACAAATTTTACATGTTGTTGCCTTCATATTTTTATTAAGATTATACTGTAACATCATACTTTATTATACCTGCGTTGCTGCTAATTATTTGGATATGCTCTTCTTCCTTTGTATTAACCCTTACCATATTTTCATACACATGTCCAACCTCCATAACCTTGATAACCCTTCTATTTTGATAATCACCGTATGAAGAGGAATTCATGATTCGTACACTTACTGTAACTATAATTATCTTCAGATCTGTATATTTAGTCTAGATCTATGTCAGAAGTGATAAAATTTAATGGACAGGTTGTTGTCGGTGATGTTTTTCATATTTGATAAATTCTATTCTTTTTTTTGATACATACGCATTCACTACATTCATAAATACTTATGGAATTCAGAAGTCTAAAAATATCGACGACTTTATAGGCTAGGCGTGGAAAATCTTGTTAGCGCAAACGGCGTTAAGAAGGACACTATGAGCTCTCTTCTTAAAATTGGTCGTGTGGTGAACTTGAAGTGATTTTGTTACTGATCGACCATTCTTGATGGATTTCTTTTGAGCCATCCATGATTCGTTATTCATTTTTTATAATGGAATTTTGAAGGTGTTAAACTGTAAATGAATAGACCTATCTATATTTGATACACAGATGAAATTTCTCAAAATTTAATGTTAATGAAAATCAAATATCTATATTATATTTCGAAGTTTTTTCTACGGTCCGGATTTACTCACTTAAGTGGTGGTCATGACATAAGTGGTGGTTAGGATTGATTATGGGAAAAGCCGGGATTGATTCTGGCCCCACTTATTCATTATTTAAAAAAAAAATAACATTACTTTTTCATAAAAAAAAAAAAAAAATCCGGAACAAACCTAACCTCATGAATTCATTCACGCTCGCCTTTCCACCACTAGCTCACCTGCAAAAGAAATCCGCCATCACCAATCGAAGAACCATCCCCACCATTCTCTACCATCTTCACAACCGCTGCCGCTGGAGAACCATTCACCACCATCATCAATCAACTGGCACCATCATCGCCGCTAATCGGGACTGTACTATCATCAACCCGGCCTGCTACGTTATCAACAATCGACCAATCGAAGAATCTATCACCAATAGAAGAACCCAGAAAAGGTAAAAAAATTAAATTATATTATTGAAACTCTAATTTAATTTAACCTAATCTCATCACTTCTACAATTGTTTTGCAGTAAATCCATTTGTCAATCGAAGAACCTAAATTAAGGTCTTTCACTTTTACCATTTTTTATGACCATGGAGAGTGAGCAATTTGGTCTGATTTAAATATACTCATTATATTTAATGAATAAAAAGTGATGCGCAGAGAAATAAACTCTTCACACTCACCTTCCCTGATCAAGCCGTTCTCCTGCACAAGAAACCCGCCGCCATTCTGGAACCATTCTACATCATAATCATCAACTGACCAAATTAAGATAAAAAATTGAAATGATTTTTAACCTAATCTCATCGTTTACAATTTTTCCGAATTATCTTATTTATGTATATTTATTAAATATTATTTTACAAATCATACAATCGCTTTTCTTTATCAAACAAATCCTAACTTTTTCTGTTGGAGTAAGATTCGGGCACCATTCTCAATCATCATCGTCAACTGGTAAAATTGAAATTTTATTTAACGAATCTAATCTTTTACAATTTTTTAGAATTATCTGATTTAAGTATGTTTATTAAATATACTTTTACAAATCTGACTATAGCCTTTTTTTGGTCAAAGAAAGCCTACAATGGCCATTAACTTTTTATGTTGGAGTAAGACTATCTCGAACAGATGCTATATTCGTCCAAAACAAAAACAGATGCTATATTTATTTTTACCCTATAAAATTAAAATTATATAGTAAATAAGCATCTTTATTAAATTTTTTAATTATGATTTATGATTCTTTAATTGTGCTTTTTGCAGGAGAATTTTAACTCATGGAATTTCTGAAAAACACCATTGCCAGATATTGATTGCAATGTAAATTCAACTAATTCTGGATACTATAGGGACTAATGGTGCAATTCAAAAGTTAAGGTCTTGCGATTTTTAAACTCTATTAATTGGTCTATTAATCGCAGTGCAAAATCACCTATTTGTGGATACTACATTGAAGCCCTCCACATCTCCAGCTCCGATGAAGAAGAAATAGCGAAAAGCCCCAAAGGCATCAAGTAAGCCCTTTTTATTTTGTTTTATTTCAAACATTTTTATGTCTTTATTTCGTAACACAATCTTATTGTCTGTCTTATGTTGTAATCGATAGGGGTACTGGCAAATGGATGTTAAATACCCGATTCGATTGTGTTTTGTAGATGAATTTAAACTGAATATTGAGTGTAATCACGCAACTTTGTCTGGTCATAGCTATTATAATGAACTTGAGACAGCTAGAATTGAGGGTTTGCTTGGAAATATTGATGCAAATACAGGGGATCCTCAGATGGTAATTGTATATTTTTTTTTGATGAAGAATTAATATAATTTGTGTGTTGAGATTACAGGTTGGGATACAGATCAGTTTCTAATGGATGTATCAGAAGCAACATTAGTTATGCTTAGTGTTATTAAAAATAGTGTTATTAAAAATGTAATGAACAATTGCTAATTGTTTTTTTGTTTTTTTATATGAAGAATTAATATAAATTGTGTGTTCAGATTACAGGTTGGGATACATATCAGTTTCTAATGGATGTATCAGAAGCAACATTAGTTATAGTGTTATTAAAAATGTAATAAACAATCTCTATTACTACTAGATATATTCAAGAGTATCATTAATTCTAATGTTGTTTGTTTGTATTTTAAGGAGGATTAGCACCTAGAGGATTCAATTTTGATGCAACATTAGTTATGCTTAGTGTTAATGAAGACCCGTCACAAAAGGGTATTTGAAATGCTCTTTTTTTAAGTGAATGATGAGTTTTATTTTAATGGCGTGGTTTTTGTTGATCTTTTCAGGTAATTACTTTATGTTTCTCAAAAGAATTTTGTACCTTATGCATTGTTGGTTACACTGTATAGGTATGATTGAGTTTGAATTTAACGTATTAGTATTACTATAGAAATATACACGTAGCTTATATATTTTTGATTTTTGATTACTTATGTTAGGGCAATTGTCGATGAAGATTATTCAACTTGAGGGTCCCAGTTTTCGTGTTAATGGCCATTTTGTGGAGTGGCAGAACGTTCGTTTCTTTTCTTTTTTATATATTTTCAACACTCTAGCAGCTGTGTATCATGTTCGTGGTTCGAGATTTCGAGGCCTCCACTCTCTTGAGGCTGTTGAAAGGATTTTTAATGCAAGGACTAAATATATTTTGTGTTGTGTATTTTTAAGTAATATAGCACTAAGGGTTAAGTAAATCTGAGTTAGCAGAAGGAGGTGCAGTTTAAGTCATATTTAGGCGAGAAAAAGCACCACAAGCTGGTAAATTTCTTTGATTGATCTTATTCATTTCCTAATACGTGTGTCTATATATATGAGTTGTTTACGATTGTTAATAATTTTGTAAATGAGTATATATAACCAGATTGATTCTGCCAAGTATTCAATTACATATCATAAAGCTTAGATATGTTGATTGAATAGATAGTGAAAATTAAATGCAAGGTTGGTCCTGTGTTATGCAAAATAGCTAATTAAATGCATTCATATATGTTGTTGAAGGGCCAAAATTTGCAGATGGATAATAGAAAGATCAGACCAGTCTCGGTTGATCGGTTGAACGATGTCTTATACAATACATGAACAAGACACACTCTTTTACAGAATTATAAAATCAAACCCAGTTTTACTAAGATTGGTAATGTATTTGTTTTGATTTATCCGTTATATTTCAGCATAATCATCTTTTATTTATCTGCAGTGTGGAAAAAACTTGAGGAAGATAATAAAGAATTTTTTAAAGCATATTACCCAAGAATGTATTTGAAGGAGCAAATAATAACTTTTAATAGGTTACTCGAGGAACGGGTGAGGCGACAAAATGCCATGAATCCAAATACACTACGTAAGAATTCTTCCTTGATGTTATTTATAGCACATCACTTAAATTTTCCGGCGTAGAATTTATAGGAGATATGCTGCTATATTTCATACTTGAGTGCATATTTTTCTTGGTAGGTCATGTGTGGACTTTTACGCTCTTTTAATAGATGATTGGGACTTTAATTATGCCTGCTGAAAATACTATATAAGTCTTGGTGGTGAGTCACAGAACCTTGGAGGAAAATGAATATATTTGCTGTGAAAGTTGAAGAAGGAAAGAAAGGCAAAATGGTCAGCCTTTTGTTGTTCCTGTTTACAGGAATCCATTGGTTAAGCATGGATTTCCACCTACTGATCCTCAACAATTAACAGCTTGGAATATGTTCAAGTAATTCTTCTTATTTTCTCATAAATTTGCAGATTAGTCCTTTTGCAAGTCTCACTATTGAGAATTTGGTGATTGAGTCAGGGCATCAGCAGATACGTTTGCAGAGAATAAGATGCTAGGGTGGCGTGAATTTACCAACAAACAGGAATATGCTGTTTTATTAAATTATAACTTCTATGGTTATCATAATATGTTTTTAGGTCTGTTAAATAGTATTTTATAAGAAACTTAGTATTTTCTACTAAATTGAGCCTTAGAGGAGTTGAATTCAAGGTTAATCCTAATGTTAAAGTGCAAATGAGTGTCTTATAAAATACCCCAGGTGTAACCCCGTATCTGATGCACTTTTAGTTTCATAGTTCTCTTAATTTTACTTATATTTGATTGAACAATGCAGTTGCTTCAAGATTTGGATTGGAAGCTGATGCATGAATCAGATCCTTCAAATGTAAGTGATTAATTATAAATTACTTACCTGGTAGCTCCAATAACTTATTCATTTTTAAACAAGTAAGAATAATCATTTTTATTTCTAGGACATTAGTGACTTATTGAAGAGCTGAAAATGAAGTAAGAATATTCCGAGCTTTTGAATCCTATGATTGAAACAAGTAAAAGAATCTAGAAGAGATGTAGAATAACGGAAATGATTGGAGCTTTATATTTTATTTTGTTTTGTGAAGAGATTAGGTTTTCATTGTTAGTTCATTGCACTATCAGTCCCTAATATATTATTCAGGGACTTATCATGCAATTTTTGAAAATTATATGTATTGTTTTACAAAATTGCCGCAATCATTGGGGCAGCACAACTCATTACAAAATGTTGAAAATGAGGAAACAAAACGTAAATAGCTATAGGTTAAGTTTAATCTACTAATAAGGTTCTCAAATTGGTCAACCTCCCAAAGTATGGTGTCAATTGTCCAATGATATTGATCAAGCATTTCCTAAATCTATCTGTGCTCCCGAGTATTACAAACACAACACTAAAAAAACAAAAGAATGACGATTGATTGATTTTTTTTCGAAGTGACTTCAGGCACGGGCAATAACTAGTAATATGAAAAGGAACAAATAAGATAAATAATATTAAAAGCGATTTAGCAGTTGAAATTCCTTTTTTACCTATAATTTTATATGACCAGTTTATTGTATTTCATTTCATATATGGTGGTCCAGACACGCTTGCAATGTATTTTTTTTATTTTTATATGTTGTGGTCCAGGCTAGCTTGTAGATTAGTGTATATTTATGACTACAAGAAAAAAAATTAGAATTGGTATATTTCAAAATAAAGTTCTACATGACGAAATATGCATAGGCTCTTTAGAAAAAATTGATACCATATGTCTTTATGGGTGATGGTAAATAGACCAAACTTGTTGTGTCAAATATCACACTAACTTTGATTTTTAAATGGCAAGGTTACCATTATATGTTCATGGGCATTGACTTGTCTCATGATAGAACAGAGTCTCCTCAAATAGGGACGTCTCTTTCAAATCAGGGTATCCATTTGGTTTTCCAATTATAAATTTTCTCATGACCTCCAGACTTTCATCTTTTGACTATGAATCATGTAATATCCCGTGTAAATTGTTTAAATTTTAAATACTTAGGGTAAAATTCGTATTATTATTTAAAATATTATTTAAATATTTTACTAGATTAATAATTTATTTATATTTATATAAGACATCATATTTAATTTAATAAAAGGGATTAATTTATCTACTGAATTAAATTATAATAATCAAGGATTTTATTAATTGAAAAAGAAACTTTAAAAGAAAAGAAAGTAACTTACTTCTACCCGACCATCCTAGCCAACCAGAACCCAACTCACACAATCCACTTTCTAGTAAATCAATTTCATTTCATTTTCCTACTTTTTAATTTGAATTATATTCCCTTTTAATTTGTTTTAGTTTCATGTGGTCTCTGTCGTATTCTAACCTTGTAACTATCTTTCTAGAATTTGACACTAAAGGGGTGTTTGTTTGCATTTAAAAAAATATTAAGCTAGTCCAGTAAGATACATAATCAGTAAGACCGTTTTTTTCCAATTCAGATCTTCATGGATCTTAACTAATTTATTTCATTAAAATTATAAACTAAGTCTGAATCACTCAAACACCACATCTTAAATAATTTATATTCAGATGTTCATTAAGATGTTCCCTTATTAATGGATTGCAAAACAAACTATTAACCCTTAAGAACTTGGTGCCATCTCTCTAGATTGTATATGGCCTCAAGAAGAGGTTTACTGGAAAGTAAGAGCAAAAGATAAATGGGAGACTGAAGAAGATAAAAACGCTGCATATTATCATGCTTCGATGGCGCAAATAAGGAATTTTAATAAAATCATGCACATCCTAGATGATAATAATGAACGGATCGAAGACAAGGGTAAGGTAAATGATGCTTTTATTCTCATTTTGAGAATATCTACTCAGTTTATTTTGGCAACAAAAATATGGAAAAGGCAGACCATATCCCTTGAAAAATTACACATGACATAAAGATAAAATTGGTAAAAGCACCATATATGGATGAAGTTAGGAGAGTGGTGTTTAGTGTGGGTGACGGGTTGTTATATTATAAATACTAGGAGATTATCAAATTTGATGTATTTGATATGGTCATTGCATTCTTTGATGAGTAGCTGAATTTGGGTAAATGAATGACACTTCCATCACACTCGTCCTAAAAAAAGAAAGGAAAACAAATAATGGTGACTTTAAAACTATCTCTTGTGCTAACTTTGATTACAAAATTATCTCTTTATATAAGTGGAAAGACTTAAACCAATTATGGATGGCTTGTCTCCCCACACAGTCTTCTTTCATCAAAGGTATACCTATTCAGTATAACCTCATCAAAACGATAATTAAATAAGCACTATGCAATAGTCAAGTTTGATATGGAAAAGTCTGATGGACATGTTAAATATGAGTTTTTAGAGCTTGTCCTTAGAAACTTGGATATGATACGATTTGGATTAGATGGATTATCTATCTCTACAATCAAGTATCAGATTACCGTCAATGGTAAAATTTCTTGTAACATCATTCCTTCGAATTTTATCCGCCAAGGTGAATCACTATCATCCTATCTTTTGTCTCCTTACAGAGATGATTGTGTGACTCATTATTAATAATATTAGAGAAGGAATTATTAATGTTAAAAAAACGAGTTCGTTCGAGCGCGTTCGTTAACTTGGAAAAAAATTTATAATCAATAAATTAATGTTATAGTTATCTATAAATATAAAATAAAAAGTAAATATCAATATATCAAACACATATATCAAGATTTTTTCGGAAAGCAAACTAAGCTAGCTAAACCTGTTGTACCTCACTGGGCCGGTAAGTAGAAGGAGGTGGTAGTGTTTGTTCTAATGGAGCACATAGTTTGGCCTCTGGATAGTCCAAGACAATTAATAAGGGTTTATTGTTTTAATGCATATACATAATTGAAAAATAGAATAGAAAGACAATACATTATACAATTCCACGTCTCCAAAATAAACCCAACCTATTAATATGATTACAAAAATATTCTTTTGCCGTTTCTTTTATTTTAATATTTATTCAATATTTTATTTTGTAAGTTAAACATTACATCTATATTATAAAAAGTAAGGTTTTTACATAACCATGATTTATTCTATCCATAACATAAGTGGTGGCTAGGATAGTTTCTGGCCCAACCTATCATTAATAACCAAAGGGTCATCATAAGTGGTGGCTAGGATTGATTCTAGCCCGACATAAGTGGTGGTCAGAATCATTTTTGGCCCACCTATTATTAATAGTATTAATTATTTATCAAGCATTTTTGTAAAATAAAATTCTAAATATAATCTTTATTAAAAGGAAAATTCTTCCATCCAATATTGGATGATCCTACACCAATAATATTAATACACATACTCCATGTCTTAAACTTACAAAAGTAACTAATTTATTAATCTAATAACATGTGTTTTTCTATAATAAGCAATGACCATGATATGAATATTGGACCATCCAATATTGGATGGAAGTCTTACCCTTATTAAAATTAATTATCTATCATTTAGCTAAAAAATTGTCCATTTACCTTCTTTAATTTCTCAAAAATCCATACCAAATATAAAAATAAAATATCATCTTCACTCTCCATTCAAACAAAAAAAAAACCTCTTCACTCTCACCTTCCCACCAATCCGCTCTAAACAAGAAAACCGTCTCGGAACTCCCAGAGACCATTCTCCACCATCACCATCATTAACCGGCTTGGCAGAAGACTCAAATTAATGTAAAAAAATATTTTTACCATCTCACCTTCTTACCAAGTAACTCTCTTGCACAAGAAAACCATTGCCGCTCTCCTGCATAAGAAAAACGTCGTTGCCGCTACCACCGCTTTGGGACCATTCTTCACTATTGAAGAACCTTAATAAAGGTTTATCGGATTAAGTGTAATTGTTTATTACATTTTATAAAAATTCGCCGCAACATCTACCCAAGAAAATCGTTGCAGCTAAATGACATTCTCCACCATCATCCCCGCTTGGCAAAGAACTCAAATTAAGGAAAAAATATTAAGTTTTACCATTGAAACTCTAAAAATTTGAAATAATTTTAACCTAATTCATTACTCTTACAATTTTTTATAATAATCTGATTTACTTTGACTAATTTTTCAACTTTAATATGCCAATCAGAATATCAAAGATATTGAAATGAAATGAAGGGTATTAAATTGCTCAGGGTAAGTATAGTATGTTATACCTACACAATTTATATATTTAATAGTTGTGTGTGTAAATTTGCAATCTTTATAATGATATTGAGGTGTCTGTGCTACCGAATCTAAGATCAGTAAGATTGATTTTGGATCTGTTTGCTTCAGACTTTGAATGTATATTATCTTGAATTGAAATAAGCCGAGATTAAAAATGTCTTGCTATTCAAATTATATGATTCACAATCATGGACATATCATATAAATCTTAGCAAAATCAAACAAAAGAAAACTCTCAAACATCTACTTTCTTTCAGGTTCTTATCTTCATGTGTGGGGTCATGTATGCTCTCTGCCAAGCCGCTCAAAAATAGCAAGACATAAGGTAATTTTGAATAGATTCTCAATTTTACAATTCATTGTTTTACTCTCCCTTGATTGATTTTTTGAATAATATTCAAAATCCATTTAATTCCATAGTTGGTCCCTGTTTGAGTATGACAATGTGAAATAACATTCAAGTTCAATTTTCTAATTCATAGTCATCTTTGTTTTCTGAATTGTATATGTTTTCGATTTGATTGCCCCTCACAGTATGCACTCTCCAATATAAAATATAAGGTAAGAGATTTTGTGAATAAAATTCAAACATAGTTTGATTTTTGTAATTGCAGCATTGATTTGTAAGCTATTTTATTTGATTGTGTCGTTCTGTCTTTGTGCTCCCTGCCAAGCAAATCACATTCAATTTATCTTTTCCACACAATATAATTTATTTAGAATTTGCTTTAGAGGTAAAAAAACATCTTCAAATATATTAAATATGTAATTTATTATATAAACATAACTAAAATACATTTGTCACATGTTTCCGATTATGGTACAGAATTTCAATAATTTTTTATAGCATTTCACAATAATATTTTTTATGCCAATAATATTTAATTTGCTCAATTTTAACAATTTGAAACCTTTTTAATTCTTCCGATGATTATAATTTTTAATAAGGTGTTATATGCATTTAACGAGTTAACCATTGTGAGAATTAGTTGGATATGTTTTGGGTTTAGTGGAATTTTTTTATAATTGTTTTGAATCAGGGTAAATAGCAAACTTGATCTTTGCATTATATGAAATTTTCAAATATACCTCAGAAATCTCAACTAAGGTATCTGATTATTATCGTTTAAATTCCCCTTTATTACGTTATGGCTATGGAAAAATATGTACCAAAGGCATTGGATATTTCCAGTGACATTTTGTAGAATTCCAAATTTGGTCAGAATCGAATCGAAAGGGAACGTAATGTTATTCTCCAATAAATGGAGGAGGTAAAGTTTGAATCTTTTTCATTGATTAGTTTTTTTTAATTTTAAATCTGATTATCTAATGATCTTGCTTCATTGTGTTTAATTTTGTAATAGGTGTTTGATTATAGGTTGAAGGACAAATAGAGGAGATAATATTTTATCACCTTCTTAGTTTACTCCTGTATAAAGGACTATTTTTGAACCTGCTGATAACATCAATACTATAACTGACAATAACTAAAGAGCACCTAAAATATTATAAATCTACACATTATTTTGTTTCAAGAAGGTTTTAAAAAGATCAATTGACTATCATATTTTTTTCAACATTTGATCACATTTATTGGCATACTGTATTACCAAGATATCATTATATTATTCATGTATAGTTTATAAGTGTTTGGTTGATGTATAGGTATTTGGTTCGTGTCTAACATATGCCACTTGAACTTCCACCAGATCACTAAGAATGGAGGAAAAATATTAAAACAAAGCCAAATAATTCGTTCAACGATAGGCTGAGGTACCATGTACATTTTTCACTTGATTATATATATAAAATAAAAATTTGTCATATAAAGAAATTATTTCCTCATTTTTACGTGGATGGGTTTGGATTAAAAATGGTTGTCGATTTTATATTTTTTGCAAAATTCATTGTGGTATTACAAATGGTTTCCTCTTAATATAGCTGAAAGGGTACTTTATCTGCTTTACCAAGCTCCTTGGTGCTATCATCTATAATATCAACCTTCCTTGATGACTAGCGGTAATATTAGTATATTTGTTCCTTTAAAGAACTTGCGGAGCCTAATAAGGTGAGGTAAGCACATGTTTTTCTTTACAAATAGTGGAACAAATAATATATCATAGAAGGGATGATTTACTTAGTCAATCAATGCTTAGTTTTTTACATCTTCTTCATGAATATTGATAGTGATGTGTTCAGAATTATATGATGTAAATCAAAGATTGGTTAGATGATGAGGTTTGTTTATTAAAACTAAAAATACTTTTGATCACTGTCTGACTTTGTTTCGCTTTATAAAGATATAAATATGTTTAGATGAGTATTTTTTGTGTGATTGACCGGTGTAACTTCCTTCCCTCGCTATGAGAGATCATTTTATGTTACCAAAACACCTTCAAGACTTTTTATCTCCCAAAAATCATTATCTACTACAATTGACCATAAAGCCGTTATACCATCAATGAGGAGATTTTCTAAACAAAAAATGTAAACAAAATAAATTTTTCTATTAAAACCCTCAAATTAAAATATATTATTTCTTGATTTTCTAGAGGAATATTAATTTAAATCAGGTATTGTATTTTTCCTTCTAATTCTTATCGTAATCTAGGTAACATTGTTATACCAATTTGGTATGTGAAAAAATAGGTTAATATCTCCTTAATATTTTTTTGGTATGTTGAAAATTTCTGTAGCAATATTTTATAAAATAATAGGTTAATATCTCTTATATATTTTTTTTTGTGATCCATGGATATTATAATTATTGTTTTATTTATGTAGTTAATTGGAAATATATAAATAAAACTGAATTATCTTGATATCTACGATTAGGGGTTTGTTCAGTCATTATATTTGTCTATAACATCCTTTAGGAAAGATTGTGTGAGCATTGCCCTACATTTGTGAGTAAAATATAGGATATGCTATACATGTCAATTAGAAATTTTTGTAATAATACAATTATTTTTTTATTTAAAAAATGATTTTGCTCCTCTATATATTTCAAACTCATATGTTTTTATTAGTATGTCATTGTTGATAAATAATCAGTTATGGTATGGAGTATGTCTTGTTGGTAAACAATAAGAGTTATAATACGGTACATGAATCATATTTTAAGTCTATTATAATATTATGGTGCATCAATCATATTTTGAATCTTTAGAAGAAAGAGTTCAGTAATTGTTTGTTACCTCTAATGTTGTGCAATGAAACACTTTCAATGGACGGGCTGAATGTTTTTGAGGCTGATTATTTTAAAAAGAAAGGAAATGGCTACTGAAATGTATGATAGTTGTATGATGAAGTTGGATAGATAACTGATTAAATTCAAGGAGATGACGAGAATGGATTTGTAAACTCCAAGAGTTTTTTATTTTATTAGAAATAAATAGTTTTTCGAAAACATATTTTTTTCTTATATAAACCATTAGAATCAATGAATTATATAGCAGACCATTGCAAGCAAAGGTAAATTAGTCATTGGTGGATTTGAATGTAAAAAAATTCCATTTTAAGGTCTTTGGTAACATTTATATGTAATATTTGATTATAGAAAATCTTTGCTAGAGTATTTTTGAATGATTACGATAATTGTATAATTCTTTTCGTAGAGCAACATTTTGAATTTTATATTTGTAAGGTTTAAAATTTTAGTAATGTCTTCGGACACGGATCATATCTAGTTCTTTTTGATGTGAGATGTCATACAAATTTTTTTTCTCAATTTCTTTTCTTTCTTTCTTTTTCTTTTCTAAACAATAATGTGCATAATCATTTGAGCAAATCACAAATCTACCCAACAGATGTAATAACATATTCCTTCACCCTGAAGTCCAGCTCAAGGACAACTAGTCTTAAGCAATCGCGATTCAAGTGAGGTGAGGGTCATATGGTATGGTCCTAACATCTAAAGGATAAGCTTATAATATGCTTCAAAAGAGAGCCTTAAATGCTTAAAAATGGGTCTAAAAGGATATAACATTTAATCATGGGTTAGAAAGCTAAAAAGGCATCAAGTGACTATTAAAGATCTGCCTCTATCATTTTTCTAGTTACATAGTTCACCTTCAGTTCATAATTAAGTAGGTTCTCTACTCATTTAGATCCCACGTTCTACACACCACTCATTCTCACCAAATACAAGCTTAATTATTTTGCATTGTTCATTAGTTTTTCCTATCAATCATCTAATGTTTGCATGCATTCAAGGTACGTTTTACATTAAATCTAAGGTGTATTATTTTCTATCATTAATATACAGAAAGTAGGCTTATGAGGACATTCTACATACTCTTTAGTCAAATCATTATTTAAAGAAATTTTTATGGATTTCTTTTTGAAAAGCAGTAAAAACACATAACACATGACACTTGGGATGAGACAACGAATCCCGCCGCAAATTCAAAAATGAGTCTTGTCCCCATGAATCGAAAATTATCTATAAAGCTAGTAATATACACTAACGAATGAGAAAAGGGATAAGGGAACACATCTTGATTGAAACTAGGCCGATTACATGTAGTATTGTGTCGAGGTTGTGAAAACTTCTAAGTCACGATGTATAGATCACAAACCGTAGAATCTCGTATTTCCCTTAGTTAATCATCTTCTCATGACCCTCTAAATCAAATCCTCTTTGAAAATCCTACCTCAACACCAAACTCTCTTTTCTGTTCATAATCTTCTTAACTTCAACAACCTTCATGTCATCTCGAATGACCCCAAACTCAATTATACACCTACTTAAAGATTTCTTGCAAAATATATAATGATATACTCAAACAATTCACAATTCCTCAAATAAATAACTAAAACATAATTCCCTACTTGCGATAGAAAGAAAACAAGAGGTGTAGCTATTTTACCAGATTGGCCGTGGAATTTGTGATGATGTGTGTGTGTATACATTTTTCTAAAATACATCTGAGAGACTTTTGACTCGAGGTAAGATTAGATCTCAAAACAACCCGATCATTAGAAACATACTATAATTAACTAATATTACAACTATGGATATTTTATTTATAAAATCTCATAAATGTTTTTCAATAACATCGAAGTGTTATATTGAATCAAGGAAGGTCTTAACAGTGTTCCAACCCAACTTTGGAATTTCATGATTACTATACAACTATCTATATAAACTACTCCAATTCATTTTGCTAATAAGAAACTATGATATAGGAAACTATAGTGCAAGTTGATGGACAACCATGTGTTAGCTTAAGATGTCCTAATGATGAAGTTATTAGAAAACTACGTACGCAAGTTGTTGTGAGGCTTACAATGCAATACCACTATATATACATCAAGAAGCTTCTTAAATATATCTTAAGTACTGGCCACATTTGAAACTTACTTTTATATGTGTAATTGAGTTTCTTTGGTGATTAAAGAGTATTGCACATTTTCTTATGAAATATTATCTACTCGCTATATATTGTGAATTGGGTGAAGTAAAATACTTTACATGGTTAAATTTTTTTTTATTAAATGTTCTTAATTAAACAATAGCCTCGGCATACTATCGTATTGTCCATGTGACATTATTCATCTACGTTATCTTGAAAGTTATTCAATAGACTTTACATGCAGATCTAGTGGTTTTATAGTTAAACAATTTGTGTTTTATCTTGTTAATTGTGACAATAAATATGATAATGTATGACCTATAAATACCCATCATAGTTGGTGTCCCTTGGAAATTCCAAACAAATAGATTTTGTCGTATGCTCAACTTTTTCATCTAAATTTTACATTAAAATAAATGTATCGGGGATATTGGTATACTAGAATATTAATTAATTGTCATAACCACTTATAGCAAGTTATTATATAATCGAAGCTCATTCTTGTGAATTGGTCTTTATAGACTTCTTTAAACATATGTGATTATAGGATCCTTATGCCTCGTGATTGGGAAGAACTAGTCCCTTTGAAAAAATAGTATCAAGTATCTTTAATTCATGAATAAATAAATATTATAGGTCTCTCTTTTTCCATTTAGGGTGCTAATGTGTTAAACAAAAAGTCCAGCGATGTAAAGAGATAATATATTTTGTATTTATGAAATCTATGATCTTTTGGCCACATCAAAAAAAAATAATAGACATTTTATGTAACATTCTAAATATAAATATCCCAATATATGTATGGTTATATTTCACTCCTTGCAGACTTTTCTACATTTTAAAAATTTCATAATCAATTCAAAATAATCATGTAATTTACCCCAATTCGGTCAAAAGAATCAAATATTAACATTATCTATATGATTATAATTATATGTCGGTGCATCAAAACCAATCCTTCTTCTATAATAAATCTAATTATTACTTATAATGAAGTATTTTACAAAGTTTCTATCCCACGATTTTAGAAGGATTATATTTAAATGAAAAATGATCCATCTAAAATCATTGGAAGATAATTCATCCACGGTTAAAATTTAATTCCTAATAGTTATAGTCCATAATGTTTATATGCTTAACTTAGTAGAGCAAATTCAGTTTACAAAGTGTCCAATCATTATAGTCAGCATATAAGACATAACATAATCATTACTTTCTACAAATATCTAAGATGTCACTTAGAAAATGAATCATTAATGCGTACGCAATTGATAGATTTCTCTTCAACAATATTATAGTTACCAATAACTATCATTTTCTAAATTCTTCCTTTAACACGCTACCTTCAACCAAGTTAAAAGGTCAATGTATTATCAATATCCATGAGACTAAAGTTTAAAAAGAAAAGAAGAACATTATTTATATACTATATTTTGTCATCTATCATCTTTAAGATAATCAAATTTCATCATTGACGAAACTATTACTAGTTTTTCTAAACAAAAATATCTAATGACATATTTCATTTCCGAAACTGATATGTAGTTTGTATTTATATCATAACATACATGTGATGAAATTCATAAAAATCAAAATTCGTTTTAATATATTTTATCTAGAATTACTAACTGGTTATAGGAAAAGAACTTACACATTCTGTAAGGAATACATGTAGCATCTTCTAAATAGTAATACCTATAACTAAATTCTCAACATTGTATAATAATTTAGTAAACCCATTATGAATATCGAATAACATCTAATTTATTTTTTGTAAGTATATAAGCCCATACACTAGACATTTCTATTATTTTTTATCCATAAAAATTAAGCTCTACCACTTTAGATCTAAAAATTAGACAAAAAAGCCCACTAATGAAGAGTTTTACCTTTATAACAACAAATGCCCTAGAAAATGATAAACACACCCCAGCCTCGCTCTCTCTCTCCATCTCTCTTACCGTACTATTTGAAATTGATTTAGTTTCATCCATTGCTAAATTCATATAAAATCATTAAATCAGTGAACAAAATCAATATTTTCAAATATTGCAACAATCAACAACTTTTCCATGGACAAAATCAGAGAGATATATAAAATGAAAGAAAAATACAAACAGAAATCACAGTGTTGCCTAGGGATGTTGCCACTAAAAAAAGGTATTAATGTTTCTATTAAATTCCTTGGTATTTGTAGTTATAAATCAAAAATTGCACATTGTAATTATTTTTCGTAGCTAATTTATTTTTCTTTTAGTTTGATTTGTAATGTGAGATGAATGGAAGAAATGTATTAACACTAGATTTTGTTAAATTAAAATTAATTTTTTAATTATGTGAATGAGTTGTTTTATATTGTTTAAAATTATGAATTGTTGAAGTTTTATTATTTATTACAACTCTTCTATTATTTTAAATTTCCTTAATTTTAGTTAGTATTTATAATAAAATATCCTTTTATAGGAAAAGGATCGTTGACCATTCTATTTCAAGGAAGAAGAAAAATCGATTAACTCGGGTAAGAGAAATAAGTATTATATTAATTCCCTTATACCTTGGGTTCCATAGATGTGGTGTTACTTTCGTCTATAATTAAATTTTTTACTCTGACAATATTCTTAGATCTCTGCTTTTAAGCATGGTAACTAATTTTTTTTTTGATGGACAGGTTGTTGTCGGTGATGTTTTTCATATTTGATAAATCCTATTATGTTTTTTTGATACATAAGCGTTCACTACATTCATAAATGCTTATGGAATTCAGAAGTCTAAAAATATCGACAACTTGGCTACGCGGGGAAAAATTGATCGAGTAGCCACACGATGGTCTCATCTTCGGTCTGGAGTTCGTGATGGATTTCTTTGGAGACATCCATGATTCGTTATTCTTTTTTTCTAATGAAATTTTAAAGGTGTTAAACTGTAAATGAATAGACTTATCTATAGTTGATACGCAAATGAAATTTCTCAAAATTTAATGTTAATGAAAATCAAATATAATATGAAAAAAAACAAATAAGATAAATAATATTAAATGCGATTTAGCAGTTGAAATTCCTTTTTTACCTATAATTTTATTTGACCAGTTTATTGTATTTCATTTTTCATATATGATGGTCCAGACACGCTTGCAATGTATTTTTTTTTATTTTTAAATGTTGTGGTCCAGGCTAGCTTGTAGATTAGTGTATATTTATGACTACAAGAGAAAAAATTAGAATTGGTATATTTCAAAATAAAGTTCTGCATGACGAAATATGCATAGGCTCTTTAGAAAAAATTGATACCATATGTCTTTATGGGTGATGGTAAATAGACCAAACTTGTTGTGTCAAATATCACACTAACTTTGATTTTTAAATGGTAAGGTTACCATTATATGTTCATGGGCATGGACTTGTCTCATGATAGAACATAATCTCCTCAACTAGGGACGTCTCTTCCAAATTAGGGTATCCATTTGGTTTTCCAATTATAAATTTTCTCATGACCTCCAGACTTTCATCTTTTGACTATGAATCATGTAATATCCCGTGTAAATTGTTTAAATTTTAAATACTTAGGGTAAAATTCGTATTATTATTTAAATATTTTACTAGATTAATAATTTATTTATATTTATATAAGACATCATATTTAATTTAATAAAAGGGATTAATTTATCTACTGAATTAAATTATAATAATCAAGGATTTTATTAATTGAAAAAGAAACTTTAAAAGAAAAGAACGTAACTTACTTCTACCCGACCATCCTAGCCAACCAGAACCCAACTCACACAATCCACTTTCTAGTAAATCAATTTCATTTCATTTTCCTACTTTTTAATTTGAATTATATTCCCTTTTAATTTGTTTTATTTTCATGTGGTCTCTGTCGTATTCTAACCTTGTAACTATCTTTCTAGAATTTGACACTAAAGGAGTGTTTGTTTGCATTTAATAAAATATTAAGCTAGTCCATTAAGATACATAATCAGTAAGACAGTTTTTTTCCAATTCAGATCTTCATGGATCTTAACTAATTTATTTCATTAAAATTATAAACTAAGTGCCCGTTTGGAAGTGCTTTTTTGGAAAAGCACTTAAAATTGCTTTTCGTATTTTAAAAGTTTTTTTAACTTTGAAAAGCACTTTTTTGAGAAGCACCAAATAGGTGCTTCTTAAAAAAAGCACTTAAAATAATTTTAGATTTTACAATTATTTTTAATAATTTTTTTAAATTTTGAATTTTATTCTAAAAGCGCTTTTTTACTCTAAAATAAGCACTTCCAAACGGGCCTTTAAGTCTGAATCACTCAAACACCACATCTTAAATAATTTATATTCAGATGTTCATTAAGATGTTCCCTTATTAATGGATTGCAAAACAAACTATTAACCCTTCAGAACTTGGTGCCATCTCTCTAGATTGTATATGGCCTCAAGAAGAGGTTTACTGGAAAGTAAGAGCAAAAGATAAATGGGAGACTGAAGAAGATAAAAACGCTGCATATTATCATGCTTCGATGGCGCAAATAAGGAATTTTAATAAAATCATGCACATCCTAGATGATAATGATGAACGGATCGAAGACAAGGGTAAGGTAAATGATGCTTTTATTCTCATTTTGAGAATATCTACTCAGTTTATTTTGGCAACAAAAATATGGAAAAGGCAGACCATATCCCTTGAAAAATTACACATGACATAAAGATAAAACTGGTAAAAGCACCATATATGGATGAAGTTAGGAGAGTGGTGTTTAGTGTGGGTGACGGGTTGTTATAATATAAATACTAGGAGATTATCAAATTTGATGTATTTGATATGGTCATTGCATTCTTTGATGAGTAGCTGAATTTGGGTAAATGAATGACACTTCCATCACACTCGTCCTAAAAAAAGAAAGGCAAACAAATAATGGTGACTTTAAAACTATCTCTTGTGCTAACTTTGATTACAAAATTATCTCTTTATATAAGTGGAAAGACTTAAACCAATTATGGATGGCTTGTCTCCCCACACATTCTTCTTTCATCAAAGGTATACCTATTCAGTATAACCTCATCAAAACGATAATTAGATAAGCACTATGCAATAGTCAAGTTTGATATGGAAAAGTCTTATGGACATGTTAAATGTGAGTTTTTAGAGCTTGTCCTTAGAAACTTGGATATGATACGGTTTGGATTAGATGGATTATCTATCTCTACAATCAAGTATCAGATTACTGTCAATGGTAAAATTTCCTGTAACATCATTCCTTCGAATGGTATCTGCCAGGGTGAATCACTATCATCCTATCTTTTGTCTCCTTACAGAGATGATTGTGTGACTCATTATTAATAATATTAGAGAAGGAATTATTAATGTTAAAAAAACGAGTTCGTTCGAGCGCGTTCGTTAACTTGGAAAAAAATTTATAATCAATAAATTAATGTTATAGTTATCTATAAATATAAAATAAAAAGTAAATATCAATATATCAAACACATATATCAAGATTTTTTCTGAAAGCAAACTAAGCTAGCTAAACCTGTTGTACCTCACTGGGCCGGTATGTAGAAGGAGGTGGTAGTGTTTGTTCTAATGGAGCACATAGTTTGGCCTCTGGATAGTCCAAGACAATTAATAAGGGTTTATTGTTTTAATGCATATACATAATTGAAAAATAGAATAGAAAGACAATACATTATACAATTCCACGTCTCCAAAATAAACCCAACCTATTAATATGATTACAAAAATATTCTTTTGCCGTTTCTTTTATTTTAATTTTTATTCAATATTTTAATTTGTAAGTTAAACATTACATCTATATTATAAAAAGTAAGGTTTTTACATAACCATGATTTATTCTATCCATAACATAAGTGGTGGCTAGGATAGTTTCTGGCCCAACCTATCATTAATAACCAAAGGGTCATCAACATAAGTGGTGGCTAGGATTGATTCTAGCCCGACATAAGTGGTGGTCAGAATCATTTTTGGCCCACCTATTATTAATAGTATTAATTATTTATCAAGCATTTTTGTAAAATAAAATTCTAAATATAATCTTTATTAAAAGGAAAATTCTTCCATCCAATATTGGATGATCCTACACCAATAATATTAATTCACATACTCCATGTTTTAAACTTACAAAAGTAACTAATTTATTAATCTAATAACATGTGTTTTTCTATAATAAGCAATGACCATGATATGAATATTGGACCATCCAATATTGGATCGAAGTCTTACCCTTATTAAAATTAATTATCTATCATTTAGCTAAAAAATTGTCCATTTACCTTCCTTAATTTCTCAAAAATCCATACCAAATATAAAAATAAAAAATCATCTTCACTCTCCATTCAAACGAAAAAAAACCTCTTCACTCTCACCTTCCCACCAATCCGCTCTAAACAAGAAAACCGGAACTCTCAGAGACCATTCTCCACCATCACCATCATTAACCGGCTTGGCAGAAGACTCAACTTAATGTAAAAAATTATTTTTACCATCTCACCTTCTTACCAAGTAACTCTCTTGCACAAGAAAACCATTGCCGCTCTCCTGCATAAGAAAAACGTCGTCGCCGCTACCGCTTGGGGACCATTCTTCACTATTGAAGAACCTTAATAAAGGTTTCTCGGATTAAGTGTAATTGTTTATTACATTTTTATAAAAATTCCATCTACCCAAGAAAATCGTTGCCGCTAAATGACATTCTCCACCATCATCCCCGCTTGGCAAAGAACTCAAATTAAGGAAAAAATATTAACTTTTACCATTGAAACTCTAAAAATTTTAAATAATTTTAACCTAATTCATTACTCTTATAATTGTTTATAATAATCTGATTTACTTTGACTAATTTCTTCAACTTTAATATGCCAATCCGAATATCAAAGATATTGAAATGAAATGAAGGGTATTAAATTGCTCAGGGTAAGTATAGTATGTTATACCTACACAATTTATATATTTAATAGTTGTGTGTGTAAATTTGCAATCTTTATAATGCTATAGAGGTGTCTGTGCTACCGAATCTAAGATCAGTAAGATTGATTTTGGATCTGTTTGCTTCAGACTTTGAATGTATATTATCTTGAATTGAAATAAGCCGAGATTTAAAATGTCTTGCTATTCAAATTATATGATTCACAATCATGGACATATCATATAAATCTTAGCAAAATCAAACAAAAGAAAACTCTCAAACATCTACTTTCTTTCAGGTTCTTATCTTCATGTGTGGGGTCATGTATGCTCTCTGCCAAGCCGCTCAAAAATAGTAAGACATAAGGTAATTTTGAATAGATTCTCAATTTTACAATTCATTGTTTTACTCTCCCTTGATTGATTTTTTGAATAATATTCAAAATCCATTTAATTCCATAGTTGGTCCCTGTTTGAGTATGACAATGTGAAATAACATTCAAGTTCAATTTTCTAATTCATAGTCATCTTTGTTTTCTGAATTGTATATGTTTTCGATTTGATTGCCCCTCACAGTATGCACTCTCCAATATAAAATATAAGGTAAGAGATTTTGTGAATAAAATTCAAACATAGTTTGATTTTTGTAATTGCAGCATTGATTTGTAAGCTATTTTATTTGATTGTGTCGTTCTGTCTTTGTGCTCCCTGCCAAGCAAATCACATTCAATTTATCTTTTCCACACAATATAATTTATTTAGAATTTGCTTTAGAGGTAAAAAAACATCTTCAAATATATTAAATATGTAATTTATTATATAAACATAACTAAAATACATTTGTCACATGTTTCCGATTATGGTACAGAATTTCAATAATTTTTTATAGCATTTCACAATAATATTTTTTATGCCAATAATATTTAATTTGCTCAATTTTAACAATTTGAAACATTTTTAATTCTTCCGATGATTATAATTTTTAATAAGGTGTTATATGCATTTAACGAGTTAACCATTGTGAGAATTAGTTGGATATGTTTTGGGTTTAGTGGAATTTTTTTATAATTGTTTTGAATCAGGGTAATAGCAAACTTGATCTTTGCATTATATGAAATTTTCAAATATACCTCAGAAATCTCAACTAAGGTATCTGATTATTATCGTTTAAATTCCCCTTTATTACGTTATGGCTATGGAAAAATATGTACCAAAGGCATTGGATATTTCCAGTGACATTTTGTAGAATTCCAAATTTGGTCAGAATCGAATCGAAAGGGAACGTAATGTTATTCTCCAATAAATGGAGGAGGTAAAGTTTGAATCTTTTTCATTGATTAGTTTTTTTTAATTTTAAATCTGATTATCTAATGATCTTGCTTCACTGTGTTTAATTTTGTAATAGGTGTTTGATTATAGGTTGAAGGACAAATAGAGGAGATAATATTTTATCACCTTCTTAGTTTACTCCTGTATAAAGGACTATTTTTGAACCTGCTGATAACATCAATACTATAACTGACAATAACTAAAGAGCACCTAAAATATTATAAATCAACACATTATTTTGTTTCAAGAAGGTTTTAAAAAGATCAATTGACTATCATATTTTTTTCAACATTTGATCACATTTATTGGCATACTGTATTACCAAGATATCATTATATTATTCATGTATAGTTTATAAGTGTTTGGTTGATGTATAGGTATTTGGTTCGTGTCTAACATATGCCACTTGAACTTCCACCAGATCACTAAGAATGGAGGAAAAATATTAAAACAAAGCCAAATAATTCGTTCAACGATAGGCCGAGGTACCATGTACATTTTTCACTTGATTATATATATAAAATAAAAATTTATCATATAAAGAAATTATTTCCTCATTTTTACGTGGATGGGTTTGGATTAAAAATGGTTGTCGATTTTATATTTTTTGCAAAATTCATTGTGGTATTACAAATGGTTTCCTCTTAATATAGCTGAAAGGGTACTTTATCTGCTTTACCAAGCTCCTTGGTGCTATCATCTATAATATCAACCTTCCTTGATGACTAGCGGTAATATTAGTATATTTGTTCCTTTAAAGCACTTGCGGAGCCTAATAAGGTGAGGTAAGCACATGTTTTTCTTTATAAATAGTGGAACAAATAATATATCATAGAAGGGATGATTTACTTAGTCAATCAATGCTTAGTTTTTTACATCTTCTTCATGAATATTGATAGTGATGTGTTCAGAATTATATGATGTAAATCAAAGATTGGTTAGATGATGAAGTTTGTTTATTAAAACTAAAAATACTTTTGATCACTGTCTGACTTTGTTTCGCTTTATAAAGATATAAATATGTTTAGATGAGTATTTTTTGTGTGATTGACCGGTGTAACTTCCTTCCCTCGTTATGAGAGATCATTTTATGTTACCAAAACACCTTCAAGACTTTTTATCTCCCAAAAATCATTATCTACTACAATTGACCATAAAGCCGTTATACCATCAATGAGGAGATTTTCTAAACAAAAAATGTAAACAAAATAAATTTTTCTATTAAAACCCTCAAATTAAAATATATTATTTCTTGATTTTCTAGAGGAATATTAATTTAAATCAGGTATTGTATTTTTCCTTCTAATTCTTATCGTAATCTAGGTAACATTGTTATACCAATTTGGTATGTGAAAAAATAGGTTAATATCTCCTTAATATATTTTTGGTATGTTGAAAATTTCTGTAGCAATATTTTATAAAATAATAGGTTAATATCTCTTATATATTTTTTTTTGTGATCCATGGATATTATAATTATTGTTTTATTTATGTAGTTAATTGGAAATATATAAATAAAACTGAATTATCTTGATATCTACGATTAGGGGTTTGTTCAGTCATTATATTTGTCTATAACATCCATTAGGAAAGATTGTGTGAGCATTGCCCTACATTTGTGAGTAAAATATAGGATATGCTATACATGTCAATTAGAAATTTTTGTAATAATACAATTATTTTTTAATTTAAAAAATGATTTTGCTCCTCTATATATTTCAAACTCATATATTTTTATTAGTATGTCATTGTTGATAAATAATCAGTTATGGTATGGAGTATGTCTTGTTGGTAAACAATAAGATTTATAATACGGTACATGAATCATATTTTAAGTCTATTATAATATTATGGTGCATCAATCATATTTTGAATCTTTAGAAGAAAGAGTTCAGTAATTGTTTGTTACCTCTAATGTTGTGCAATGAAACACTTTCAATGGACGAGCTTAATGTTTTTGAGGCTGATTATTTTAAAAAGAAAGGAAATGGCTACTGAAATGTATGATAGTTGTACGATGAAGTTGGATAGATAACTGATTAAGTTCAAGGAGATGACGAGAATGGATTTGTAAACTCCAAGAGTTTTTTATTTTATTAGAAATAAATAGTTTTTCGAAAACATATTTTTTTCTTATATAAACCATTCGAATCAATGAATTATATAGCAGACCATTGCAAGCAAAGGTAAATTAGTCATTGGTGGATTTGAATGTAAAACAATTCCATTTTAAGGTCTTTGGTAACATTTATATGTAATATTTGATTATAGAAAATCTTTGCTAGAGTATTTTTGAATGATTACGATAATTGTATAATTCTTTTCGTAGAGCAACATTTTGAATTTTATATTTGTAAGGTTTAAAATTTTAGTAATGTCTTCGGACACGGATCATATCTAGTTCTTTTTGATGTGAGATGTCATACAAAATTTTTTTCTCAATTTCTTTTCTTTCTTTCTTTTTCTTTTCTAAACAATAATGTGCATAATCATTTGAGCAAATCACAAATCTACCCAACAGATGTAATAACATATTCCTTCACCCTGAAGTCCAGCTCAAGGACAACTAGTCTTAAGCAATCGCGATTCAAGTGAGGTGAGGGTCATATGGTATGGTCCTAACATCTAAAGGATAAGCTTATAATATGCTTCAAAAGAGAGCCTTAAATGCTTAAAAATGGGTCTAAAAGGATATAACATTTAATCATGGGTTAGAAAGCTAAAAAGGCATCAAGTGACTATTAAAGATCTGCCTCTATCATTTTTCTAGTTACATAGTTCACCTTCAGTTCATAATTAAGTAGGTTCTCTACTCATTTAGATCCCACGTTCTACACACCACTCATTCTCACCAAATACAAGCTTAATTATTTTGCATTGTTCATTAGTTTTTCCTATCAATCATCTAATGTTTGCATGCATTCAAGGTACGTTTTACATTAAATCTAAGGTGTATTATTTTCTATCATTAATATACAGAAAGTAGGCTTATGAGGACATTCAACATACTCTTTAGTCAAATCATTATTTAAAGAAATTTTTATGGATTTTTTTTTTGAAAAGCAGTAAAAACACATAACACATGACACTTGGGATGAGACAACGAATCCCGCCGCAAATTGAAAAATGAGTCTTGTCCCCATGAATCGAAAATTATCTATAAAGCTAGTAATATACACTAACGAATGAGAAAAGGGATAAGGGAACATATCTTGATTGAAACTAGGCCGATTACATGTAGTATTGTGTCGAGGTTGTGAAAACTTCTAAGTCACGATGTATAGATCACAAACCGTAGAATCTCGTATTTCCCTTAGTTAATCATCTTCTCATGACCCTCTAAATCAAATCCTCTTTGAAAATCCAACCTCAACACCAAACTCTCTTTTCTGTTCATAATCTTCTTAACTTCAACAACCTTCATGTCATCTCGAATGACCCCAAACTCAATTATACACCTACTTAAAGATTTCTTGCAAAATATATAATGATATACTCAAACAATTCACAATTCCTCAAATAAATAACTAAAACATAATTCCCAACTTGCGATAGAAAGAAAACAAGAGGTGTAGCTATTTTACCAGATTGGCCGTGGAATTTGTGATGATGTGTGTGTGTATACATTTTTCTAAAATACATCTGAGAGACTTTTGACTCGAGGTAAGATTAGATCTCAAAACAACCCGATCATTAGAAACATACTATAATTAACTAATATTACAACTATGGATATTTTATTTATAAAATCTCATAAATGTTTTTCAATAACATCGAAGTGTTATATTGAATCAAGGAAGGTCTTAACAGTGTTTCAACCCAACTTTGGAATTTCATGATTACTATACAACTATCTATATAAACTACTCCAATTCATTTTGCTAATAAGAAACTATGATATAGGAAACTATAGTGCAAGTTGATGGACAACCATGTGTTAGCTTAAGATGTCCTAATGATGAAGTTATTAGAAAACTACGTACGCAAGTTGTTGTGAGGCTTACAATGCAATACAACTATATATACATCAAGAAGCTTCCTAAATATATCTTAAGTACTGGCCACATTTGAAACTTACTTTTATATGTGTAATTGAGTTTCTTTGGTGATTAAAGAGTATTGCACATTTTCTTATGAAATATTATCTACTCGCTATATATTGTGAATTGGGTGAAGTAAAATACTTTACATGGTTAAATTTTTTTTTTATTAAATGTTCTTCAATAAACAATAGCCTCGGCATACTATCGTATTGTCCATGTGACATTATTCATCTACGTTATCTTGAAAGTTATTCAATAGACTTTACATGCAGATCTAGTGGTTTTATAGTTAAACAATTTGTGTTTTATCTTGTTAATTGTGACAATAAATATGATAATGTATGACCTATAACTACCCATCATAGTTGGTGTCTCTTGGAAATTCCAAACAAATAGATTTTGTCGTATGCTCAACTTTTTCATCTAAATTTTACATTAAAATAAATGTGTCGGGGATATTGGTATACTAGAATATTAATTAATTGTCATAACCACTTATAGCAAGTTATTATATAATCGAAGCTCATTCTTGTGAATTGGTCTTTATAGACTTCTTTAAACATATGTGATTATAGGATCCTTATGCCTCGTGATTGGGAAGAACTAGTCCCTTTGAAAAAATAGTATCAAGTATCTTTAATTCATGAATAAATAAATATTATAGGTCTCTCTTTTTCCAATTAGGGTGTTAATGTGTTAAACAAAAAGTCCAGCGATGTAAAGAGATAATATATTTTGTATTTATGAAATCTATGATCTTTTGGCCACATCAAAAAAAAAATAATAGACATTTTATGTAACAATCTAAATATAAATATCCCAATATACGTATGGTTATATTTCACTCCTTGCAGACTTTTCTACATTTCAAAAATTTCATAATCAATTCAAAATAATCATGTAATTTACCCCAATTCGGTCAAAAGAATCAAATATTAACATTATCTATATGATTATAATTATATGTCGGTGCATCAAAACCAATCCTTCTTCTAAAATAAATCTAATTATTACTTATAATGAAGTATTTTACTAAGTTTCTATCCCACGATTTTAGAAGGATTATATTTAAATGAAAAAAGATCCATCTAAAATCATTGGAAGATAATTCATCCACGGTTAAAATTTAATCCCTAATAGTTATAGTCCATAATGTTTATATGCTTAACTTAGTAGAGCAAATTCAGTTTACAAAGTGTCCAATCATTATAGTCAGCATATAAGACATAACATAATTATTACTTTCTACAAATATCTAAGATGTCACTTAGAAAATGAATCATTAATGCGTACGCAATTGATAAATTTCTCTTCAACAATATTATAGTTACCAATAACTATCATTTTCTAAATTCTTCCTTTAACACGCTACCTTCAACCAAGTTAAAAGGTCAATGTATTATCAATATCCATGAGACTAAAGTTTAAAAAGAAAAGAAGAACATTATTTATATACTATATTTTGTCATCTATCATCTTTAAGATAATCAAATTTCATCATTGACGAAACTATTACTAGTTTTTCTAAACAAAAATATCTAATGACATATTTCATTTCCGAAACTGATATGTAGTTTGTATTTATATCATAACATACATGTGATGAAATTCATAAAAATCAAAATTCGTTTTAATATATTTTATCTAGAATTACTAACTGGTTATAGGAAAAGAACTTACACATTCTGTAAGGAATACATGTAGCATCTTCTAAATAGTAATACCTATAACTAAATTCTCAACATTGTATAATAATTTAGTAAACCCATTATGAATATCGAGTAACATCTAATTTATTTTTTGTAAGTATATAAGCCCATACACTAGACATTTCTATTATTTTTTATCCATAAAAATTAAGCTCTACCACTTTAGATCTAAAAATTAGACAAAAAAGCCCACTAATGAAGAGTTTTACCTTTATAACAACAAATGCCCTAGAAAATGATAAACACACCCCAGCCTCGCTCTCTCTCTCCATCTCTCTTACCGTACTATTTGAAATTGATTTAGTTTCATCCATTTCTAAATTCATATAAAATCATTAAATCAGTGAACAAAATCAATATTTTCAAATATTGCAACAATCAACAACTTTTCCATGGACAAAATCAGAGAGATATATAAAATGAAAGAAAAATACAAACAGAAATCACAGTGTTGCCTAGGGATGCTGCCACTAAAAAAAGGTATTAATGTTTCTATTAAATTCCTTGGTATTTGTAATTATAAATCAAAAATTGCACATTGTAATTATTTTTCGTAGCTAATTTATTTTTCTTTTAGTTTGATTTGTAATGTGAGATGAATGGAAGAAATGTATTAACACTAGATTTTGTTAAATTAAAATTAATTTTTTAATTATGTGAATGAGTTGTTTTATATTGTGTAAAATTATGAATTGTTGAAGTTTTATTATTTATTACAACTCTTCTATTATTTTAAATTTCCTTTATTTTAGTTAGTATTTATAATAAAATATCCTTTTATAGGAAAAGGATCGTTGACCATTCTATTTCAAGGAAGAAGAAAAATCGATTAACTCGGGTAAGAGAAATAAGTATTATATTAATTCCCTTATACCTTGGGTTCCATAGATGTGGTGTTACTTTCGTCTATAATTAAATTTTTTACTCTGACAATATTCTTAGATCTCTGCTTTTAAGCATGGTAACTAATTTTTTTTTTGATGGACAGGTTGTTGTCGGTGATGTTTTTCATATTTGATAAATCCTATTATGTTTTTTTGATACATAAGCATTCACTACATTCATAAATGCTTATGGAATTCAGAAGTCTAAAAATATCGACAACTTGGCTAGGCGGGGAAAAATTGATCGAGTAGTCACACGATGGTCTCATCTTCGGTCTGGCGTTCGTGATGGATTTCTTTGAAGACATCCATGATTCGTTATTCTTTTTTTCTAATGAAATTTTAAAGGTGTTAAACTGTAAATGAATAGACTTATCTATAGTTGATACACAAATGAAATTTCTCAAAATTTAATGTTAATGAAAATCAAATATAATATGAAAAGGAACAAATAAGATAAATAATATTAAATGCGATTTAGCAGTTGAAATTCCTTTTTTACCTATAATTTTATTTGACCAGTTTATTGTATTTCATTTTTCATATATGATGGTCCAGACACGCTTGCAATGTATTTTTTTTATTTTTATATGTTGTGGTCCAGGCTAGCTTGTAGATTAGTGTATATTGATGACTACAAGAAAAAAAAAATTAGAATTGGTAGGTTTCAAAATAAAGTTCTACATGAAGAAATATGCATGGGCTCTTTAGAAAAAATTGATACCATATGTCTTTATGAGTGATGGTCAATAGACCAAACTTGTTGTGTCAAATATCACACTAACTTTGATTTTTAATTGGTAAGGTTACCATTATATGTTCATGAGAATGGACTTGTCTCATGATAGAACATAATCTCCTCATATAGGAACGTCTCTTCCAAATCAGGGTATCCATTTAGTTTGTCAATTATAATTTTTCTCGTGACCTCCAGACTTCCATCTTTTGACTATCAATCATGTAATATCCCATGTAAATTGTTTAAATTTTAAATACATAGGGTAAAATTCTTATTATTATTTAAAATATTATTTAAATATTTTACTAGATTAATAATTTATTTATATTTATATAAGACATAATATTTAATTTAATAAAAGGGATTAATTTATTTATTGAATTAAAAAATAATAATCAAGGATTTTATTAATTGAAAAAGAAACTTTAAAAGAAAAGAAAGTAACTTACTCCTACCCGACCATCCTAGCCAACCAGAAACCAACTCACACAATCCACTTTCTAGTAAATCAATTTCACTTCATTTTCCTACTTTTTAATTTGAATTATATTTCCTTTTAATTTGTTTTATTTTCATGTGGTCTCTGTCGTATTCTAACTGATGTCTCCTCATTTGTGATAGATTTATGTTACGATGAGACATCATTTTTAGTGTTTTAGAAGTCAATAATGTCGATTTCTTGAGTTTCAGTTCACTTTCCTATTTTGACTCTTGATTTGTAGAATTATTATTTTTAGAGCATATTGGGTTCAATTGTTTATTTTAGTGTGAAGCTTTAAAAATAATTATGGAGATTAATTAGAGTCCAAGTCAAAGACTACAACTTATGGAAAGAGATTTGCATGGTAATTGGAGATAAGGAAACAAAAGCTAAAAAGATGGAAAAGGAAAAGCTGCCTAATCTAGGATTCTGCAATACACGCCTAAAGATGTGCTATTTTACCTAAGAAATAGGCCGATTTTGGTAATTTCCTTTCGTAGGGACAAAGATAATTCTGTTACGATTCTTTTGGTATCTTATGGAGCTCAAACCGACCAATAACGAAGAAGATATGCTCAAAACGATCCAGCAGTGTTTATCTTTATTTCCATACGAATTTGAGTTGGGGTAAGAGTCCAATACTTTATCTCTTCCTCAAGAAAACGAATTAGGTCTTCTAAACACCTATAAATACACCCTTATATCACTTGTAAATCATCCTTGCCTCATAGTAATTAGTTCTTAAGGTTTTATTCTTCTAGTTTGTTGTAGAGAGCAAGATGATGTCTTTTGTAATTTCTTTTAGTTTATTTCCATCAGGTATGAACTAAACTTCCCATAGCTTGGGTTTTGCATCATGTATAAACTATGAATTCTAATTCTTCTATCTAAGTTTCTTTGGGAATTATATGTTTTAATCTGATATTAGCTACTTACTTTATATTTGTTTATGTGTTTTGATTTATTGTCTTTCCTAGAACTGATCACATTAGGATTGTTTTAACAGTAGTTAGATGGTCACCGTAACTGGGTGTTTAACTATTGAACCACCACATAATGTCTAGTGTCGATATTAGTTCTGACAAAACATGATTCTAACTAGATAGTCATTAGGGTTTGTTTTAATCACCATATCACCAATGATTGTAGTGTTCTGTTTAGGGCCTTAGTGGCGTTTGATAACCCTATTTGAGACCTCGTCTTGGTTGTGCCGTAGCCCCCTTAGCCGCTCTCAAGGTCTAAGGTATGGGAATTTAGAATCCTGACTAAGTATACCAAGAGCTAATATTCTCCCTTATTAACTAGATTTATAGATAGAATTAGAAGGATTAGTGTATACTAGCAAAACCTAAGCTATACTTCTCATCTCATATTCTTAATCTTTTACTTTATTGTTTTTACTTTTCTTAGTTTTAATTTAGAATCTCGAAATCTATTTGCTTTTATTTTCTGTCTTTTAATTATTTACTTTTACTCGTTATTCCTACCTACGCGTGTAACACACTTAAGTCCCTGAGAACGAACTCAACTTACTATCTAAAACTTGCATACGTCCTGTAATACTTGCAGTACCGTGCCTGTCTAGGGTGAGAGTGCGTAGTTTCTTGGCTTAATTTTATCTTATTTTTATCACACCCTAGGCACCACCAAGTTTTTGGCACCGCTGCCGGAGACTTATGTCTCGTTAGCGTGTGGGTTATCTATTTCGAGTAGTAGTTTTTAATTAGTTTTTTTTACTTTTCAGTCTTTGGTTTTTATTTTTCCAGATTTACTCTTGTGGTTTGCTTTAGTCTTTTTCAGGATTCACAGTGTTTAATTCTTGGCCTCCGTTACCGGAGCCTGAGAGGCGTTTTAGAGTTTTTAACAGACGTGTTAGTGATGAAAGGTCCTTAAGAAGAGCAATGGCAGCCCAACTAAATCCACCATTTGGAGGGCTTGAACAAGATCCTCCACTTGGTGCACAAGATCCACCTGGTGTCGTACAACAAGATCCACCACCTGGTGGAGGACAACACGGTGTAAAAATACCACCAGGAGGAGGTAATGGGCAGAATAACGTTAATAATCAACAGAATCAGGCACAGCAAGATCTCCCTGGTCTTCATGTGTCGTTTCATGTTCAACCAATCAGTTACCGCCCTCCAGAGATTCCAAATATCAAATTTAGACCCGATCCGGGAATGCTCAGTCAATTTCAAAGTTTTGGACTCTATACTGGTACAGCAATTCAAGATCCCGTGAAAGCGATTCAGAAGTTCATGCAGATTTGCGATGCCTACATTACTCCGGGAATTACACGCGAGCAATTGTATTGTCATATGTTTTCGTTCTTATTGACCGGTAGAGCTAGCGATTGGCTAGAAAGACAACCACATGGAACCATTCACTCTTGGAGAGAACTTCAAGCCGCATTCTTTAACCGTTTTTATCCGAAGAGCATGAGACTCAAAGATCAAACCGAGCTTGCAAGATTTTGCCAAGAGGATGGAGAGACAGTGGGAGAAGCATGGACAAGGTTTCCAAAAAAAATTAGCTAGATTTCCTCTCCATGGTTATACACCTGCTCTACAACTTGCTATATTCTATGAAGGACTTAATGATAAAGGTAGAGATACGGTGGATAACATTGGAAAGGGTAATTTTGTGTCCATGAATCACAATGAAGCTTCCGAGGTTTTGGAAAATATTATGGAACAAGAAAGAAGTTGGCCTTCAACGCGAGCATCTGTAGCAAAGACCCGAGGAACGCTTCGTTTAGATGTAGAAACAGCAAACTCAGCTCAAATATCCACATTAGAAAATCAAATCAAAGAGCTGAAGTTAGAGATGCAAAAGAATTTAGCCGCTGCGAACGTAGTACAAGAAGCACAAGGGTGTCAACAATGTGGGGTTAACGATCATACATGGGAAGAGTGCGAATCAAATTCGCAATCTGTATACTTTATTTCTAATCGAGGAGGTTATCAATGGGGTAACTGAAATCATCCTTGTATGCAATATTCAAATCCGCAAGGGGCCGCTAATCCTGGTCATTATCAACCGCGCCCCCAGAACAGTTCCACTCGAGAGGTCAGTACCAAAACCAATATCAGAATAGACCTGCTCCCCCTCAACAACCTGCTCAAGATGCCTATACCGATTCGTTAGATCAGAAAGCCTTACCTCAGTATCCTCAAAAAGGATCTATGGACAATCAACAGATAGAACAAGCTCTGGACCATTTGACTACGACTATGAATGCTCAGGATGAGAAGGTCAGAGGACACGATGCCATACTTCAGATGCTAAGTACTCAAGTAGAACAGCTAAACAAAGTGTTAACAAATTTAATAGAACCAAAGGAAGTAAAGGAAATCGAAGGAGGTGAAAAAAATGTTGGGTTCGAAGCTTGCAAGGCCATTTTCCTTGAAATTGAAGAAAAGAAGGAAGCACCGCATGCTGCCGTTAGTGCCGTGGAAGTTCCGAGTACTGAAGAAGAACCAACCAAGTCTAGCCCCCTGGAATCTGACTGTTCTGAGGTTTATGTGGAGGACGATTCAGAAGAGAAAGCCGAATTTATACAACTACTGAGGAAAATGCAAGAGTAATTTCGATCGGTGGTGGATTACGCAGCTGAGCTAGCTAAAGAAAAAGAGAAAGAAGCCTCAAAGGAGGAATCAAAAGATGAAGTTGCACCTGCTGTGCATGAAGAGAAAGAAGAGGAGAAGGTGGAATCACCACCTGTTGTTCAACCAGTGTCATCAACTATTCCTGATATAAATCTTAAGGATGACACTGTACTCAAGACATTTGTAGAGGCGTATCAAACTGAAAATATCAATGCCCAAATGCTTGAGATCACGAAGAGAGGACTTACACCGCAACAAGTTTTTACGCAAGTTATTCCTGAGAAAGAGGCGAGCGTAGAGATCCCAAGAGAGAATCTGAGAGTTTCGAGAAGAAGTGAAAGAGAGCTACCTACCAAGCTTAAAGATCCGGGAAGTTTCAACCTTCCTGTTCAATTACATGGTATGCTCAAGGTGAAAGCTATGTACGATGTGGGTTCTGGTGTGAATCTTATGCCTAAGTCCGTGTTCGAGAGACTTGGACTTCAGAAATCAGAGAAAACTCCAGTGAAATTGCAGTTTGCTGACAACTCAGTTAAAAGGAAATGGGGAACAGTGGAGAACGTCTTAGTCCGTGCAGGTAATATCGCCATCCCTACTGACTTAATTAATTACTTTTACAATTTTTTATAATTATCTGATTTACTTTTACTGATTTCTTCAACGTTAAAATGCAAAATGCCAATCAGAATATCAAAAATATTGAAATGAAATGAAGGGTATTAAATTACTCAGGGTAAGTACAATATGTTATACCTACACAATTTATATATTTAATAGTTGTGTGTGTAAATTTGCATTCTTTAAAATGCTATAGAGGTGTCTGTGCTACCGAATCTAAGATCAGTAAGATTGATTTTGGATCTGTTTGCTTCCGACTTTGAAGGTACATTATCTTGAATTGAAATAAGACGAGATTTAAAATGTCTTGCTATTCAAATGATATGATTCAAAATCATGGACATATCATATAAATCTTAGGAAAATCAAACAAAAGAAAACTCTCAAACATCTACTTTCTTTCAGGTTCCTATCTTCATGTGTGGGGTCATGTGTGCTCTCTGCCAAGCCTCTCAAAAATATCAAGAGATAAGGTAATTTTGAATAGATTCTCAATTTTACAATTCACTGTGTTACTCTCCCTTGATTGATTTTTTGAATAATATTCATATTCATTTAATTCCACAGTTGGTCCCTATTTGAGTATGACAATGTGAAATAACGTTCAAGTTCAATTTTCTGATTCATAGTCATCTTTATTTTCTGAATTGTATATGTTTTCGATTTGATTGCCCCTCACAGTTTGCACTCTCCAATATAAAATATAAGGTAAGAGATTTTGTGAATAAAATTCAAACATAGTTTGATTTTTGTAATTGCAGCATTGATTTGTAAGCTATTTTATTTGATTGTGTCTGTCCTGTCTTTGTGCTCCCTGCCAAGTAAATCACATTCAATTTATCTTTTCCACACAATGTAATTTATTAAGAATTGGCTTTAGAGTTAAAAAAACATCTTTAAATATTTTAAATATGTAATTTATTATGTAAATAACATAACTAAAATACATTTGTCACATGTTTCCGATTATGGTACAGAATTTCATTAATTTTTTATAGCATTTCACAATAATATTTTTATGCCAATAATATTTAATTTGTTCAATTTTAACAATTTGAAACCTTTTTAATTCTTCCGATGTTTATAATTTTTAATAAGGTGTTTTATGCATTTAATGAGTTAACCATTGGGAGAATTAGTTGGATATGATTTGGGTTTAGTGGAATTTTTGTATGATTCTTTCGAATCAGGGTAAATAGTAAACTTGATCTTTGCATTATATGAAATTTTCAAATATACCTCAGAAATCCCAAGTAAGGTATCTGATTATTATCGTTTAAAGTTCCCTTAATTATGTTATGGTTATGGATAAATATGTACCAAAGGCATTGGATATTTCCAGTGACATTTTGTAGAATTCCAAATTTGGTCAGAATCGAAAGGAAACGTAATGTTATTCTCCAAGAAATGGAAGAGGTAAAGCTTGAATCTTTTTCATTGATTAGTTTTTTTTAATTTTAAATCTGATTTATCTAATGATCTTGCTTCATTAATAATAATTTATGAATCTTTTTGACCTTTACGAATAGGAAATGTGTTTAATTTTGTAATAGGTGTTTGATTATAGGTCGAAGGACAAATAGAGGAGATAATATTTTATCACCTTCTCAGTTTACTCCTCTCTGAAGGACTATTTTTGGACCTGCGGAGAACATCAAGACTATATCTGACAATAACTAAAGAGCACCTAAGATATTATAAATCAACACATTATTTTGTTTCAAGAAGGTTTTAAAAAGATCAATTCACTATCATATTTTTTTCAACATTTGATCACATTTATTGGCATACTGTATTACCATGATGTCATTATATTATTCATATATAGTTTATAAGCATTTGGTTGATGTATAGGTATTTGGTTCGTGTCTAACATATGCCACTTGAACTTCCACCAGATAACTAAGAATGGAGAAAAAATATAAAAACAAAGCCAAATAATTTGTTCAACGATAGGCTGAGGTACCATGTACATTTATCACTTGGTTATATATATAAAATAAAAATTTGTCATATAAAGTAATTATTTCCTCATTTTAACATGGATGGGTTTGGATTAAAAATGGTTGTCGATTTTATATTTTTTGCGAAATTCATTAGGGTATTACAAATGGTTTGCTCTTAATATAGCTGAAAGGGTACTCTATCTACTTTACCAAGCTCTTTGGTGTCATCCTTCCTTGATGACTAGCTATAACATTAGTATATTTGTTTCTTTAAAGCACTTGCGGAGCCTAATAAGGCGAGGTAAGCACATGTTTTTCTTTACAAATAGTGGAACAAATAATATATCATAGAAGGGATGATTTACTTAGTCAATCAATGCTTAGTTTTTTACATCTTCTTCATGAATATTGATAGTGATGTGTTCGGAATTATATGATGTAAAGCAAATATTGGTAAGATGAGGAGGTTTGTTTATTAAAACAAAAAATAATTTTGATCACTGTCTGACTTTGTTTCTCTTTATAAATATATAAATATGTTTAGATGAGTATTTTTTGTGTGATTTACCGGTGTAATTTCCTTCCCTCGCTATGAGACATCATTTTATGTTACCAAAAAACATTCAAGACTTTTTATCTCCCGAAAATCATTATCTACTACAATTGACCATAACGCCGTTATACCATCAATGATGAGATTCCTAAAAAAAAAGTAAACAAAATAAATTCTTCTATTAAAACCCTCAAATTAAAATATGTTATCTCTTGACTTTGTAGAGGAATATTAATTTAAATCAGGTATTGTATTTTTCCTTCTAATTCTTATCGTAATCTAGGTAAAATTGTTATACCAATTTAGTATGTGAAAGAATAGGTTAATATCTCTTTAATATTTTTTTGTATGTTGAAAATTTCTGTAGCAATATTTTATATAATAATAGGTTAATATCTCTTTTATATTTTTTTGTGATCCATGGATATTATAATTATTGTTTTATTTATGTAGTTAATTGGAAATATATAAATAAAACTGAATTATCTTGATATCTACGATTAGGGGTTTGTTCAGTCATTATATTTGTCTATGACATCCATTAGGAAAGATTGTGTGAGCATTGCCCTACATTTGTGAGTAAAATATAGGATATGCTATACATGTCAATAAGAAATTTTTGTAATAATACAATAATTTTTTTAATTTAAAAAATGATTTTGCTCCTCTATATATTTCAAACTCATATTTTTTTTATTAGTATGTCATTGTTGATAAATAATCAGTTATGGTATGGAGTATGTCTTGTTGGTAAACAATAAGAGTTATAATAAGGTACATGAATCATATTTTAAATCTATTATAATATTATGGTGCAGGAATCATATTTTGAATCTTTAGAAGAAAGAGTTCAGTAATTGTTTGTTGCCTCTTATGTTGTGCAATGAAACACTTTCAATGGACGAGCTGAATATTTTTGAGACTGATTATTTTTAAAAGAAAGGAAATGGATACTACGATGAAGTTGGATAGATAACTGATTAAGTTCAAGGAGATGACGAGAATGGATTTGTAAACTCCAAGTGTTTTTTATTTTATTAGAAATAAATAGTTTTTCAAAAACATATTTTTTTCTTATATAAACCATTAGAATCAATGAATTATATAGCAAACCATTATAAGCAAAGGTAAATTAGTCATTGGTGGATTTGAAAGTAAAACTATTTCATTTTTAAGTCTTTGGTAACATTTATATGTAATATTTGATTATAGAAAAACTTTGCCAGAGTATTTTTGTATGATTACGATAATTGTATAATTTTTTCCTAGAGCAACATTTTGAATTTTATAGTTGTAAGGTTTAAAATTTTAGTAGTGTCTTCGGACACGGATCATATCTAGTTCTTTTTAATGTGAGATGTCATACTAATTTTTTTCTCAATTTCTTATCTTTCTTTCTTTTTCTTTTTAGAAATCGGCAAAGGAAATTTCAATAACATGCATAATCATTCGAGCAAATCACAAATCTACCCAATAAATGTAATAACAGATTCCTTCACCCCAAACTCAAGCTCAAGGACAACTAGTCTTAAGCAATCGCGATTCTAGTGTGGGTCATTTGGTATAGTCCTAACATCTAAAGGATAATATTATAATATGGCTTCAAAAGAAAGGCTTAAATGCTTAAAAATGGGGCTAAAAATGATATAACATTTAATCACGGGTTAGAAAGCTAAAAATGCCTCAAGTGACTATTAAAGAACTGCCTCTATCATTTTTCTAGTTACATAGTTCACCTTTAGTTCATAATTAAGTTAGTTTTATAATCATTTAGATCTCACGTTCTACACACCATTCATTCTCACCAAATACAAGATTACTTCTTTTGCATTGTTCATTACGTTTTCCTATCAATCATCTAGTGTTTGCATGCATTCGATGTGCGTTTTACATTAAATCTAAGATCAACTATTTTCTATCATTAATTTACAGAAAGTATGCTTATGGGGACATTCAACATAATCTCTAGTCAAATCCTTCCTTAAACTAATTTTTATTTGATTTTTTCGAAAAGTAGTAAAAACACATAACACATAAAATTAGGATGAGACAACGAATCCCGCCCCAAATTCAAAAATGAGTCATGTCCCCACGAATCGAAAAGAATCTATAAAGCAAATAATATACAGTAATTAATGATAAAAGGGATAAGGGAACATATCTTGATTGACACTACGCCGATTACATGTTGTATTGTGTCAAGGTTGTAAAGACATCTAAGTCACGATGTATAGATCATACACTGTGGAATTCATCTTCTTGTAAAATGCGTTTCATAAACACGAACTCGTATTTCCCTTAGTTAATTATCTTCTCATGACCCTCTAAATCTCATCCTCCTCAAAAATCCTTCCTCAACACCAAACTCTCTTTTCTCTTCATGTTATTCATAACTTCTCCAGCCTTCATCTCATCTCGAATGACCCCAAACTCAATTATTCACCTACCTAAAGATTGCTTGCAAAATATATAATGGTAGACTCAAACAATTCACAATTCCTCAAATAAATAACTAAAACTTAATTCCCAACTTGTGATAGAAAGAAAAGAAGAGTTGTAGCTATTTTACCGGATTGGCCATGAAATTTGTGATGATTTGTGTGTATACATTTTTCTAAAACAAATCTGAGAGACTTTTGACTCAAGTAAGATTAGATCTCAAAATAACCCGATCATTGCAACGTATTATAATTAGCTAATATTACAACTATGGATATTTTATATATAAAATCACATAAATGTTTTTCAATTACATCGAAGTATTGTATTGGATCAAGGAAGGTCTTCATAGTGTTTCAAACAAACTTTTGAATTTCATCGTTACTATACAAATATCTACTTAAACTACTCCAAGCCATGTTGCTAATAAGAAACTATGGTATAGGCAACTATAGTGCAAGTTGTTGGACAACCATGTGTTAGCTTAAGATGTCCTGATGATGATGTAATTAGAAAACTACGTACGCTAGTCGTTGTGAGGCTTACAGTGCAATACGACTATATATACATCAAGAAGCTTCCTAAATAATTCTTACGTACTAGCCACATTTGAAACTTACTTTTATATGTGTAATTGAGTTGCTTTGGCGATCAAAGAGTATTATATTTTTTTTATGAAATATTAACTACTCGCTATAAATTGTGAATTGGGTGAAGTAGAATACTTTACAATTAGGATTTTTTTTTTATTAAATGTTCTTCATTAAACAATAGTCTCGACATACTATCGTATTGTCCATGTGGCATTAGTTTATCTACCTTATCTTGAAAGCTATTCAACAGACTTTACATGCAAATCTAGTGGTTTTATAGTTAAACAATTTGTGTTTTATCTTGTTAATTGTGACACTAATTATGATAATGTATGACCTATAAATACCCATCATAGTGGCGTCCCTTGGAACTTCCAAACAAATAGAGTTTGTGGTACACTCAACATTTTCATCTAAATTTTACATTAAAATGAATGTTTCGGGGATACAGGCATACTACAATATTAATTAATTGTCATAACCACTTATATCAAGTTATTATATAATCGAAGCACATTTATGAAAATTGGTCTTTCTAGACTTCTTTTAACATAAGTGATGATAGGATTTTTATGCCTCGTGATTGGGAAGAACTAGTCCTTTTGAAACTATTGAAGAATAGTATCATTTATGTATAATTCATGAATAAATAAATATTATAGGTCTCTTTTTTTCCATTTAGGGTTCTAATACGTTAACAAAAAGTCAAGTGATGTAAAGAGATAATATGTTTTGTATTTATGAAATCTACGATCTTTTGGCCACTTCAAAAAAATAATAGATATTTTATGTAACATTCTAAATATAAATATCCCAATATACATATGGTTATATTTTAATCCTTCTAGACTTTTCAAAAATCTCATAATCTATTCAAAATAATCATTTAATTTACCCCAATTCGATCAAAAGGATCAAATATTTACATCATCTATATGAATAAAAATTATATGTCGGTGCATCAACATTAGTCCTTCTTCTATAATAAATCTAATTATTACTTCTAATGAAGTAATTTACTATGTTTCTACGCATATAAAATCTTTGGAAGATAATTCATCCATGGTTAAAATTCCATCTCTAAAGTCATAGTCCATAATGTTTATATGTTTAACTTAATAAATCAAATTCAATTTACAAAGTGTCCAATCATTATAGTCAACATATAATACATAACATTATCATTGCTTTCTACAAATACCGAAGATGTCACCTAGAAAATGAATTATTGACGCGTATGCAATTGAGAGATTTCTCTTCAACATTATTATAGTTACCAATAACTATTATTTTATAAATTCTTTCTGTAACAAGCTACCTTCAATGAAGTTAAAAAGGTCAATGTATTATCCATATCCATGAGACTAAAGTTTAAAAAAGAAAGATCTATCATCTTTAAGATAATTAAATTTCATCATTGACGAAACTATTACTAGTTTTTCTAAACAAAAATATTTATTTACATATTTCATTTCCAAAACTAATATGTAGTTTATATCTATATCATAACATACATGTGATGAAATCCATAAAAATCAAAATTCGTTTAATATATTTTATCTAGAATGACTAACTAGTTATAAGAAAAGAACTTACACATTCTGTAAGGAATGCATGTAGCATCTTCTAAATATTAATACCGATAACTAAATTCTCGACATTGTAAAATAATTAGTAAACCCATTGTGAATATCGAATAACATCTAATGTATTTTTTGTAAGTATATAAGTCCATACACTCGATCACATTTCTATTATTATTGATCCATAAAAATTAAGCTCTACCACTTTAAATATTAAAATTATACAAAAAAGCCCACTAATGAAGAGTTTTACCTTTATAACAACAAATGCCCTAGAAAATGATAAACACGCCTCCGCCTCCCTCTCTCTTCCGTCTACCTCACTCTTACCGTACTCTTTGAAATTGATTTAGTTTCATCCATTGATAAATTCATATAAAATCATTAAATCAGTGAACAAAATCAATATTTTCAAATATTACAACACTCAACAACTTTTCCATGGGCAAAATCAGAGAGATAGATAAAAGAAAAGAAAAATACAAATATGAATCACAGTGTTGCCTAGGGATGCTGCCACGAAAAAAGGTATTAATGTTTCTATTAAATTCCTTGGTATTTGTAATTGCAAGTCAAAAATTGCACATTGTAATTATATTTCATAGCTAATTTATTTTTCTGTTAGTTTGATTTGTAACGTGATAGGAATGGAAGAAATGTATTAACACTAGATTTTGTTAAATTAAAATTAATTTGTTAATTATGTGAATAAGTTGTTTTATATTGTATAAAATTATGAATTGTTGAAGTTTTGTTATTTATTAAAACTCTCTGATTAATTTAAATTTCCTTAATTTTAGTTAGTATATATAATAAAATATCCTGTTATAGGAAAAGGATCGTTGACCATTCTATTTCAAGGAAGATGAAAAATCTATTAACCCAGGTAAGAGAAATAAGTATTATATTAAATCCCTTATACCTTTGGTTCCTTGGATTTATGTGGTGTTACTTTTGTCTACAATTAAAAATTTTACTCTGACTATATTCTTAGATCTCTGCTTTTAAGGGTGGTACCTGTTTTGTTTGATACCATATTACCACCATATACAAATTTTACATGTCATTTCCTTCAAATTTTTATTAAGATTATACTGTAACATCATATTTTATTATACATGCGTTGCTGCTAAATATTTGGATATGCTCTTCTTTCTTTGTATTAACCTTTACCAGTATGTTCATACCCATATCCTACCTCCATAACCTTGAGAACCCTTCGTTTTTGCTGCTTTTTGATGCAGTATGAGGAGGAATTCATGATTCGTACTCTATTTGTAACTTTAGTTATCTCCAGATCTATATATTTAGGCTTAGATATATGACAGAAGTGATAAAATTTGATGGACAAGTTGTTTTTGGTGATGCTTTTCATATTTGATAAATCCAATTATGTTTTTTTGATACATACGCATTCACTACATTCATAAATACTTACTGAATTCAGAAGTCTAAAAATATTGACGACTTTATAGGCTAGGCAGGGAAAACTTGATCGAGTAGCCACGCGATGGTCTCATCTTTGGTCTGAAATGCAACAACATATGTCAATTGGATGATATTGTCGGCGCAAGCAGCGTTAAGAAGGATACTATGAGTTCTCCACTTAAAATTGGTCGTGTGGCGAACTTGAAGTGATTTCGTTACTGATCTACCGTTCTTGATGGATTTCTTTTGAGGCATCACCATGATTTGTTATTCTTTTTTTTTTCTAATGAAATTTTGAAAGTGTTAAACTATAAATGAATATACTTATTTATAGTTGATACACAAATGTAATTTCTCATTATTTAAATTTAATGAAAATCAAATATAATATGAAAAGGAACAAATAAGATAAATAATGTTTAATGTGATTGTACAATTGAAGTTCTTTTTTGACCTATAATATTATTTGAACGGTTTATTTTATTTCATTTTTCATATATGATGGTCCAGTCCAGCTTATGTATTTTTTTATATTTATATATTTTGGTCTAGGCTAGCTTGTAGACTAGTGTGTATTGACTACAAGGAAAAAATTAGAATTAGTAGGTTTCAAAATATAGTTCTACATGATGAAATGTGCATGGGATCATTAGAAAAAATTGATACCATATGTCTTTACAAGTGATGGTCAATAGACCAAACTTGTTGTGTCAAATATCACACTAACTTTGATTTTTAAATGGTAAGTATATCATTATATGTTCTTGGGCATAGACTGTTCTCGTGATAGAAGAGAATCTCCTCAAATAGGGATGTCTCTTCCAAATCAGGGTATCCATTTAGTTTGTCAATTATAAATTTTCTCGTGACCTCCCGTCTTTTGACTATCAATCATGTAATATCCCGTGTAAATTGTTAAAATTTTAAATACTTAGGGTGAAATTCTTATTATTATTCAAAATATTATTTAAATATTTTATTAGATTAATAATTTATTTATTTTTATAAAAGACATCTTATTTAATTTATTAAAAGGGATTAAATTATTTATTGAATTAAAAAAAATCAAGTTTTTTATTAATTGAAAAAGAAACTTCAAAAGAAAAGAAAGTCACTTACTCCTACCCGACCATCCTAGCCAGAACCCAACTCACCCAATCCACTTTCTAGTAAATCAATTTCATTTCATTTTCCTACTTTTAAATTTGAATTATATTTCCTTTTAATTTGTCTTATTTTTATGTGGTCCCTGTCGTATTCTAACCCTGTAACCATCTTTCTAAAAGTTTCATTCCTCTATAATAAGAGTTATAATACTGTACATGAATCATATTTTGAGTCTATTATAATATTATGGTGCAGGAATCATATTTTGAATATTTATAACAAAGATGTTAGTAATTGTTTGTTGCCTCTTATGTTATGCAATGAAACACTTTCAATGGACGAGCTAAATGTTTTTTAGGTTGATTATTTTAAAAAGAAAGGAAATGGCTACTGAGATGTATGATAGTTTTACGATGAAGTTGGATAGACAACTGATTAGAAGTTCAAGGAGATGACGAGAATGGATTTGTAAAATCCAAGGATTTTTTATTTTATTAGAAGTAAATAGTTTTTCAAAAACATATTTTTTTCTTATATAAACCATTAGAATCAATGAATTATATAGCAGCCCCATCGTAAGCAAAGGGAAATTAGTCATTGGTTGATTTGAAAGTAACACTATTCCATTTTTAAGTCTTTGGTAACATTTATATGTAATATTTGATTATAGACAAACTTTGCTAGAGATTACGATAATTGTATAATTTTTTTCTAGAGCAATATTTCTAATTTTATATTGTAAAGTTTAAAATTTTAGTAGTGTCTTCGGACACGAATCATAACTAGTTCTTTTTAATGTGAGATGTCATACAAATTTTTTTTCTCAATTTTTTTTTCTTTCTATCTTTTTCTTTTGTTTTCTTTTCAGAAATCGGCAAAAGAAATTAAAATAACGTGCATAATCATTCAAGCAAATCACATATATACCCAACAAATGTAATAACTATTATAAGCAAAGGTAAATTAGTCATTGGTGGATTTGAAAGTAAAACTATTTCATTTTTAAGTCTTTGGTAACATTTATATGTAATATTTGATTATAAAAAAACTTTGCTAGAGTATTTTTCTATGATTACGATAATTGTATAATTTTTTTCCTAGAGCAACATTTTGAATTTTATATTTGTAAGGTTTAAAATTTTAGTAGTGTCTTCGGACACAGATCATATCTAGTTCTTTTTAATGTGAGATGTCATACTAATTTTTTTCTCAATTTCTTTTCTTTCTTTCTTTATCTTTTGTTTTCTTTTTAGAAATCGGCAAAGGAAATTTTAATAACGTGCATAATCATTCGAGCAAATCACAAATCTACCCAATAAATGTAATAAAAGATTCCTTCACCCCAAATTCAAGCTCAAGGACAACTAGTCTTAAGCAATCGCGATTCTAGTGTGGGTCATTTGGTATAGTCCTAACATCTAAAGGATAATATTATAACGTGGCTTCAAAAGAAAGGCTTAAATGCTTAAAAATGAGGCTAAAAATGATATAACATTTAATCATGGGTTAGAAAGCTAAAAATGCCTCAAGTGACTATTAAAGAAAAGCCTCTATCATTTTTCTAGTTACATAGTTCACCTTTAGTTCATAATTAAGTTAGTTTTATAATCATTTAGATCTCACGTTCTACACACCATTCATTCTCACCAAATACAAGCTTACTTCTTTTGCATTGTTCATTACTTTTTCCTATCAATCATCTAGTGTTTGCATGCATTCGATGTACGTTTTACATTAAATCTAAGATCTACTATATTCTATCATTAATTTACAGAAAGTATGCTTATGGGGACATTTAACACAATCTCTAGTCAAATCCTTCCTTAAACTAATTTTTATTTGATCTTTTCGAAAAGCAGTAAAAACACATAACACATAAAATTAGGATGAGACAACGAACCCCGCCCCAAATTCGAAAATGAGTCATGTCCCCACGAATCGAAAAGAATCTATAAAGCAAATAATATACAGTAATGAATGATAAAAGGGATAAGGGAACATATCTTGATTGACACTACGCCGATTACATGTTGTATTGTGTCAAGGTTGTAAAGACATCTAAGTCACGATGTATAGATCATACACCGTGGAATTCATCTTCTTGTAAAATACGTTTCATAAACACGAACTCGTATTTCCCTTAGTTAATTATCTTCTCATGACCCTCTAAATCTCATCCTCCTCAAAAATCCTTCCTCAACACCAAACTCTCTTTTCTCTTCATGTTCTTCATAACTTCTCCAGCCTTCATCTCATCTCGAATGACCCCAAACTCAATTATTCACCTACTTAAAGATTGCTTGCAAAATATATAATGGTAGACTCAAACAATTCACAATTCCTCAAATAAATAACTAAAACTTAATTCCCAACTTGTGATAGAAAGAAAAGAAGAGTTGTAGCTATTTTACCGGATTGGCCATGAAATTTTTGATGATTTGTGTGTATACATTTTTCTAAAACAAATCTGAGAGACTTTTGACTCAAGTAAGATTAGATCTCAAAATAACCCGATCATTGCAACGTATTATAATTAGCTAATATTACAACTATGGATATTTTATATATAAAATAACATTAATGTTTTTTCAATTACATCGAAGTATTGTATTGGATCAAGGAAGGTCTTAACATTGTTTCAAACAAACTTTTGAATTTCATCGTTACTATACAAATATCTACTTAAACTACTCCAAGTCATGTTGCTAATAAGAAACTATGGTATAGGCAACTATAGTGCAAGTTGTTGGACAACCATGTGTTAGCTTAAGATGTCCTGATGATGATGTAATTAGAAAACTACGTACGCAAGTCGTTGTGAGGCTTACAGTGCAATACGACTATATATACATCAAGAAGCTTCCTAAATAATTCTTAAGTACTAGCCACATTTGAAACTTACTTTTATATGTGTAATTGAGTTGCTTTGGAGATCAAAGAGTATTATATATTTTTTTTATGAAATATTAACTACTCGCTATAAATTGTGAACTGGGTGAAGTAGAATACTTTACAATTAGGATTTTTTTTTTATTAAATGTTCTTCATTAAACAATAGTCTCGACATACTATCGTATTGTCCATGTGGCATTAGTTTATCTACCTTATCTTGAAAGCTATTCAACAGACTTTACATGCAAATCTTATGGTTTTATAGTTAAACAATTTGTGTTTTATCTTGTTAATTGTGACACTAATTATGATAATGTATGACCTATAAATACCCATCATAGTGGCGTCCCTTGGAACTTCCAAACAAATAGAGTTTGTGGTACACTCAACATTTTCATCTAAATTTTACATTAAAATGAAAGTTTCGGGGATATTGGCATACTACAATATTAATTAATTGTCATAACCACTTATATCAAGTTATTATATAATCGGAGCACATTCATGAAAATTGGTCTTTCTAGACTTCTTTTAACATAAGTGATGATAGGATTTTTATGCCTCGTGATTGGGAAGAACTAGTCCTTTTGAAACTATTGAAGAATATTATCATTTATGTATAATTCATGAATAAATAAATATTATAGGTCTCTTTTTTTCCATTTAGGGTACTAATACGTTAACAAAAAGTCAAGTGATGTAAAGAGATAATATGTTTTGTATTTATGAAATCTACGATCTTTTGGCCACTTCAAAAAAATAATAGATATTTTATGTAACATTCTAAATATAAATATCCCAATATACCTATGGTTATATTTTAATCCTTCTAGACTTTTCAAAAATCTCATAATCTATTCAAAATAATCATTTAATTTACCCCAATTCGATCAAAAGGATCAAATATTTACATCATCTATATGAATAAAAATTATATGTCGGTGCATCAACATTAGTCTTTCTTCTATAATAAATCTAATTATTACTTATAATGAAGTAATTTACTATGTTTCTACGCATATAAAATCTTTGGAAGATAATTCATCCATGCTTAAAATTCCATCTCTAAAGTTATAGTCCATAATGTTTATATGTTTAACTTAGTAAATCAAATTCAATTTACAAAGTGTCCAATCATTATAGTCAACATATAATACATAACATTATCATTTCTTTCTACAAATACCGAAGATGTCACCTAGAAAATGAATTATTGACGCGTATGCAATTGATAGATTTCTCTTCAACATTATTATAGTTACCAATAACTATTATTTTATAAATTCTTTCTGTAACAAGCTACCTCCAATGAAGTTAAAAAGGTCAATGTATTATCAATATCCATGAGACTAAAGTTTAAAAAAGGAAGATCTATCATCTTTAAGATAATTAAATTTCATCATTGACGAAACTATTACTAGTTTTTCTAAACAAAAATATTTATTTACATATTTCATTTTCAAAACTAATATGTAGTTTATATCTATATCATAACATACATGTGATGAAATCCATAAAAATCAAACTTCGTTTTAATATATTTTATCTACAATGACTAACTAGTTATAAGAAAAGAACTTACACATTCTGTAAGGAATGCATGTAGCATCTTCTAAATAGTAATACCGATAACTAAATTCTCGACATTGTAAAATAATTTAGTAAACCCATTGTGAATATCGAATAACATCTAATGTATTTTTTGTAAGTATATAAGTCCATACACTCGATCACATTTCTATTATTATTGATCCATAAAAATTAAGCTCTACCACTTTAAATCTAAAAATTAGACAAAAAAGCCCACTAATGAAGAGTTTTACCTTTATAATAACAAATTCCCTAGAAAATGATAAACACGCCTCCGCCTCCCTCTCTCTTCCGTCTACCTCACTCTTACCGTACTCTTTGAAATTGATTTAGTTTCATCCATTGATAAATTCATATAAATCATTAAATCAGTGAACAAAATCAATATTTTCAAATACTACAACACTCAACAACTTTTCCATGGGCAAAATCAGAGAGATAGATAAAAGAAAAGAAAAATACAAACATGAATCACAGTGTTGCCTAGGGATGCTGCCACGAAAAAAAGGTATTAATGTTTCTGTTAAATTCCTTGGTATTTGTAATTGCAAGTCAAAAATTGCACATTGTAATTATATTTCATAGCTAGTTTATTTTTCTGTTAGTTTGATTTGTAACGTGAGAGGAATGGAAGAAATGTATTAACACTAGATTTTGTTAAATTAAAATTAATTTGTTAATTATGTGAATAAGTTGTTTTATATTGTGTAAAATTATGAATTGTTGAAGTTTTGTTATTTATTAAAACTCTTTGATTAATTTATATTCCTTAATTTTAGTTAGTATATATAATAAAATATCATGTTATAGGAAAAGGATCGTTGACCATTCTATTTCAAGGAAGATGAAAAATCTATTAACCCAGGTAAGAGAAATAAGTATTATATTAAATCCCTTATGCCTTTGGTTCCTTGTATTTATGTGGTGTTACTTTTGTGTATAATTAAAAATTTTACTCTGACTATATTCTTAGATCTCTGCTTTTAAGCGTGGTATTGAAAAAAAAATTATTACTGATTTTTACTCTGATTATTACTGGTTTTGTTTGACACCATATTACCACCATATACAAATTTTACATGTCATTTCCTTCATATTTTTATTAAGATTATACTGTAACATCATATTTTATTATACATGCATTGCTGCTAAATATTTGGATATGCTCTTCTTTCTTTGTATTAACCTTTACAAGTATGTTCATACCCATGTCCTACCTCCATAACATTGAGAACCCTTCGTTTTTGCTGCTTTTTTATTATGCAGTATGAGGAAGAATTCATGATTCGTACTCTATTTGTAACTTTAGTTATCTCCAGATCTATATATTTAGGCTTAGATATATGACATAAGTGATATAATTTGATGGACAAGTTGTTTTTGGTGATGTTTTTCATATTTGATAAATCCAATTATGTTTTTTTGATACATACGCATTCACTACATTCATAAATACTTATTGATTTCAGAAGTCTAAAAATATTGACGACTTTATAGGCTAGGCAGGGAAAACTTGATCGAGTAGCAACGCGATGGTCTCATCTTTGGTCTGAAATGCAACAGCATATGTCAATTGGATGATATTGTCGGCGCAAGCAGCGTTAAGAAGGATACTATGAGTTTTCCACTTAAAATTGGTCGTGTGGCGAACTTGAAGTGATTTTGTTACAGATCTACGGTTCTTGATGGATTTCTTTTGAGGCATCACCATGATTTGTTATTCTTTTTTTTCTAATGAAATTTTGAAAGTGTTAAACTGTAAATGAATATACTTATTTATAGTTGATACACAAATGTAATTTCTCATTATTTAAATTTAATGAAAATCAAATATAATATGAAAAGGAACAAATAAGATAAATAATATTTAATGGGATTGTACAATTGAAGTTCCTTTTTTACCAATAATATTATTTGAACGGTTTATTTTATTTCATTTTTCATATATGATGGTCCAGTCCAGCTTATGTATTTTTTTATATTTATATATTTTGGTCCAGCTTGTAGACTAGTGTGTATTGACTACAAGGAAAAAATTAGAATTAGTAGGTTTCAAAATATAGTTCTACATGATGAAATGTGCATGGGATCATTAGAAAAAATTGATACCATATGTCTTTACGAGTGATGGTCAGTAGACCAAACTTGTTGTGTCAAATATCACACTAACTTTGATTTTTAAATGGTAAGGTTATCATTATATGTTCTTGGGCATAGACTGTTCTCGTGATAGAAAACAATCTCCTCAAATAGGGATGTCTCTTCCAAATCAGGGTATCCATTTAGTTTGTCAATTATAAATTTTCTCGTGACCTCCAGACTGCCGTCTTCTGACTATCAATCATGTAATATCCCATGTAAATTGTTTAAATTTTAAATACTTAGGTGGAAATTCTTATTATTATTCAAAATATTATTTAAATATTTTATTAGATTAATAATTTATTTATTTTTATAAAAGACATCTTATTTAATTTATTAAAAGGGATTAATTTATTTATTGAATTAAAAAAAATCAAGGATTTTATTAATTGAAAAAGAAACTTCAAAAGAAAAAAAAGTCACTTACTCCTACCCGACCATCCTAGCCAGAACCCAACTCACTCAATCCACTTTCTAGTTAATCAATTTCATTTCATTTTCCTACTTTTAAATTTGAATTATATTTCCTTTTAATTTGTCTTATTTTTATGTGGTCCCTGTCGTATTCTAACCCAGTAACCATCTTTCTAGAAGTTTCATTCCTCTATAATAAGAGTTATAATACGGTACATGAATAATATTTTGAGTCTATTATAATATTATGGTGCAGGAATCATATTTTGAATATCTATAACAAAGATGTCAGTAATTGTTTGTTGCATCTTATGTTATGCAATGAAACACTTTCAATGGACGAGCTAAATGTTTTTTAGGTTGATTATTTTAAAAAGAAACGAAATGGCTACTGAGATGTATAGACAACTGATTAGAAGTTCAAGGAGATGACGAGAATGGATTTGTAAAATCCAAGGATTTTTTATTTTATTAGAAGTAAATAGTTTTTCAAAAAACATATTTTTTTCTTATATAAACCATTAGAATCAATGAATTATATAGCAGACCATCATAAGCAAAGGGAAATTAGTCATTGGTTGATTTGAAAGTAACACTATTCCATTTTTAAGTCTTTGGTAACATTTATATGTAATATTCTATTATAGACAAACTTTGCTAGAGTATTTTTGAATGATTACGATAATTGTATAATTTTTTTCTAGAGCAATATTTCTAATTTTATATTGTAAAGTTTAAAATTTTAGTAGTGTCTTCGGACACGAATCATAACTAGTTCTTTTTAATGTGAGATGTCATACGAATTTTTTTTCTCAATTTTTTGTTCTTTCTTTCTTTTTCTTTTGTTTTCTTTTCAGAAATCGGCAAAAGAAATTAAAATAACGTGCATAATCATTCAAGCAAATCACAAATATACCCAACAAATGTAATAACTATTCCTTCACCCCGAACTCAAACTCAAGGACAACTAGTTTTAAGCAATCGCAATTCAAGTGTGTGGCATATGGTGTAGTCCTAACATCTAAAGGATAAACTTATAATATGGCTTCAAAACAAATACTTAAATGCTTAAAAATGGGGCTAAAAGTTATATAACATTTAATCACGGGTTAAAAAGATAAAAAGGCCTCAAGTTACATAGTTCACCTATAGTTCATAATTAAGTGTGTTCTCTACTCATTTAGATCTCACGTTCTACACACCACTCATTCTCAGCAAATAAAAGCTTACTCTTTTCCATTGTTTATTAATTTTTCCTATTAATCATCTAGTGCTTGCATGCATTCGAGGTACATTTTACATTAAATCTAAGGTCTACTATTTTCTACCATTAATTTAAAGAAAGTATGCTTATGTGGACATTCAACATACTCTCCAGTCAAATCATTTCTTAAACTAATTTTTATTGAATTTTATTGAAAAGCAGTAAAAACACATAACACATAAAATTGGGATGAGACAACGAACCCCGCCTCAAATTCGAAAATGTGTCTTGTCACACCAATCTAAAAGTACATATAAAGCTAATAATATACAATAATGAATGAGAAAAGGGATAAGGGAACATATCTTGATTGACACTAGGCCGATTACATGTAGCATTGTGTCGAGGTTGTGAAAACTTATAAGTCACGATGTATAGATCACACACCGTGGAAATCATCTTCTTGTAAAATGCGTTTTATCAACTCGAACTCGTATTTCCCTTACTTAATCATCTTCTCATGAACCTCTTATGTTGTGCAATGAAACACTTTCAATGGACGAGCTGAATATTTTTGAGGCTGATTATTTTTAAAAGAATGGAAATGGCTACTACGATGAAGTTGGATAGATAACTGATTAAGTTCAAGGAGATGACGAGAATGGATTTGTAAACTCCAAGTGTTTTTATTTTATTAGAAATAAATAGTATTTCAAAAACATATTTTTTTCTTATATAAACCATTAGAATCAATGAATTATATAGCAGACCATTATAAGCAAAGGTAAATTAGTCATTGGTGGATTTGAAAGTAAAACTATTTCATTTTTAAGTCTTTGGTAACATTTATATGTAATATTTGATTATAGAAAAACTTTGCTAGAGTATTTTTCTATGATTACGATAATTGTATAATTTTTTTCCTAGAGCAACATTTGAATTTTATATTTGTAAGGTTTAAAATTTTAGTAGTGTCTTCAGACACAAATCATATCTAGTTCTTTTTAATGTGAGATGTCATACTAATTTTTTTCTCAATTTCTTTTCTTTCTTTCTTTATCTTTTGTTTTCTTTTTAGAAATCGGCAAAGGAAATTTCAATAACGTGCATAATCATTCGAGCAAATCACAAATCTACCCAATAAATGTAATAAAAGATTCCTTCACCCCAAACTCAAGCTCAAGGACAACTAGTCTTAAGCAATCACGATTCTAGTGTGGGTCATTTGGTATAGTCCTAACATCTAAAGGATAATATTATAACGTGGCTTCAAAAGAAAGGCTTAAATGCTTAAAAATGAGGCTAAAAATGATATAACATTTAATCATGGGTTAGAAAGCTAAAAATGCCTCAACTGACTATTAAAGAACTGCCTCTATCATTTTTCTAGTTACATAGTTCACCTTTAGTTCATAATTAAGTTAGTTTTATAATCATTTAGATCTCACGTTCTACACACCATTCATTCTCACCAAATACAAGCTTACTTCTTTTGCATTGTTCATTACTTTTTCCTATCAATCATCTAGTGTTTGCATGCATTCGATGTACGTTTTACATTAAATCTAAGATCTACTATATTCTATCATTAATTTACAGAAAGTATGCTTATGGGGACATTCAACATAATCTCTAGTCAAATCCTTCCTTAAACTAATTTTTATTTGATTTTTTCGAAAAGCAGTAAAAACACATAACACATAAAATTAGGATGAGACAACGAACCCCGCCCCAAATTCAAAAATGAGTCATGTCCCCACGAATCGAAAAGAATCTATAAAGCAAATAATATACAGTAATGAATGATAAAAGTGATAAGGGAACATATCTTGATTGACACTACGCCGATTACATGTTGTATTGTGTCAAGGTTGTAAAGACATCTAAGTCACGATGTATAGATCATACACCGTGGAATTCATCTTCTTGTAAAATACGTTTCATAAACACGAACTCGTATTTCCCTTAGTTAATTATCTTCTCATGACCCTCTAAATCTCATCCTCCTCAAAAATCCTTCCTCAACACCAAACTCTCTTTTCTCTTCATGTTCTTCATAACTTCTCCAGCCTTCATCTCATCTCGAATGACCCCAAACTCAATTATTCACCTACTTAAAGATTGCTTGCAAAATATATAATGGTAGACTCAAACAATTCACAATTCCTCAAATAAATAACTAAAACTTAATTCCCAACTTGTGATAGAAAGAAAAGAAGAGTTGTAGCTATTTTACCGGATTGGCCATGAAATTTTTGATGATTTGTGTGTATACATTTTTCTAAAACAAATCTGAGAGACTTTTGACTCAAGTAAGATTAGATCTCAAAATAACCCGATCATTGCAACGTATTATAATTAGCTAATATTACAACTATGGATATTTTATATATAAAATAACATAAATGTTTTTTCAATTACATCGAAGTATTGTATTGGATCAAGGAAGGTCTTAACAGTGTTTCAAACAAACTTTTGAATTTCATCGTTACTATACAAATATCTACTTAAACTACTCCAAGTCATGTTGCTAATAAGAAACTATGGTATAGGCAACTATAGTGCAAGTTGTTGGACAACCATGTGTTAGCTTAAGATGTCCTGATGATGATGTAATTAGAAAACTACGTACGCAAGTCGTTGTGAGGCTTACAGTGCAATACGACTATATATACATCAAGAAGCTTCCTAAATAATTCTTAAGTATTAGCCACATTTGAAACTTACTTTTATATGTGTAATTGAGTTGCTTTGGAGATCAAAGAGTATTATATATTTTTTTATGAAATATTAACTACTCGCTATAAATTGTGAATTGGGTGAAGTAGAATACTTTACAATTAGGATTATTATTTTTTATTAAATGTTCTTCATTAAACAATAGTCTCGACATACTATCGTATTGTCCATGTGGCATTAGTTTATCTACCTTATCTTGAAAGCTATTCAACAGACTTTACATGCAAATCTAGTGGTTTTATAGTTAAACAATTTATGTTTTATCTTGTTAATTGTGACACTAATTACGATAATGTATGACCTATAAATACCCATCATAGTGGCGTCCCTTGGAACTTCCAAACAAATAGAGTTTGTTGTACACTCAACATTTTCATCTAAATTTTACATTAAAATGAAAGTTTCGGGGATATTGGCATACTACAATATTAATTAATTGTCATAACCACTTATATCAAGTTATTATATAATCGAAGCACATTCATGAAAATTGGTCTTTCTATACTTCTTTTAACATAAGTGATGATAGGATTTTTATGCCTTGTGATTGGAAAGAACTAGTCCTTTTGAAACTATTGAAGAATAGTATCATTTATGTATAATTCATGAATAAATAAATATTATAGGTCTCTTTTTTTCCATTTAGGGTTCTAATACGTTAACAAAAAGTCAAGTGATGTAAAGAGATAATATGGTTTGTATTTATGAAATCTACGATCTTTTGGCCACTTCAAAAAAATAATAGATATTTTATGTAACATTCTAAATATAAATATCCCAATATACATATGGTTATATTCTAATCCTTCTAGACTTTTCAAAAATCTCATAATCTATTCAAAAGAATCATTTAATTTACCCCAATTCGATCAAAAGGATCAAATATTTACATCATCTATATGAATAAAAATTATATGTCGGTGCATCAAAATTAGTCCTTCTTCTATAATAAATCTAATTATTACTTATAATGAAGTAATTTACTATGTTTCTACGCATATAAAATCTTTGGAAGATAATTCATCCATGCTTAAAATTCCATCTCTAAAGTTATAGTCCATAATGTTTATATGTTTAACTTAGTAAATCAAATTCAATTTACAAAGTGTCCAATCATTATAGTCAACATATAATTCATAACATTATCATTGCTTTCTACAAATACCGAAGATGTCACCTAGAAAATGAATTATTGACGCGTATGCAATTGATAGATTTCTCTTCAACATTATTATAGTTACCAATAACTAATATTTTATAAATTCTTTCTGTAACAGGCTACCTCCAATGAAGTTAAAAAGGTCAATGTATTATCCATATCCATGAGACTAAAGTTTAAAAAAGGAAGATCTATCATCTTTAAGATAATTAAATTTCATCATTGACGAAACTAGTACTAGTTTTTCTAAACAAAAATATTTATTTACATATTTCATTTTCAAAACTAATATGTAGTTTATATCTATATCATAACATACATGTGATGAAATCCATAAAAATCAAACTTCGTTTTAATATATTTTATCTACAATGACTAACTAGTTATAAGAAAAGAACTTACACATTCTGTAAGGAATGCATGTAGCATCTTCTAAATAGTAATACCGATAACTAAATTCTCGACATTGTAAAATAATTTAGTAAACCCATTGTGAATATCGAATAACATCTAATGTATTTTTTGTAAGTATATAAGTCCATACACTCGATCACATTTCTATTATTATTGATCCATAAAAATTAAGCTCTACCACTTTAAATCTAAAAATTAGACAAAAAAGCCCACTAATGAAGAGTTTTACCTTTATAACAACAAATGCCCTAGAAAATGATAAACACGCCTCCGCCTCCCTCTCTCTTCCGTCTACCTCACTCTTACCGATACTCTTTGAAATTGATTTAGTTTCATCCATTGATAAATTCATATAAAATCATTAAATCAGTGAACAAAATCAATATTTTCAAATATTACAACACTCAACAACTTTTCCATGGGCAAAATCAGAGAGATAGATAAAAGAAAAGAAAAATACAAACATGAATCACAGTGTTGCCTAGGGATGCTGCCACGAAAAAAAGGTATTAATGTTTCTGTTAAATTCCTTGGTATTTTTAATTGCAAGTCAAAAATTGCACATTGTAATTATATTTCATAGCTAGTTTATTTTTCTGTTAGTTTGATTTGTAACGTGAGAGGAATGGAAGAAATGTATTAACACTAGATTTTGTTAAATTAAAATTAATTTGTTAATTATGTGAATAAGTTGTTTTATATTGTGTAAAATTATGAATTGTTGAAGTTTTGTTATTTATTAAAACTCTTTGATTAATTTATATTCCTTAATTTTAGTTAGTATATATAATAAAATATCATGTTATAGGAAAAGGATCGTTGACCATTCTATTTCAAGGAAGATGAAAAATCTATTAACCCAGGTAAGAGAAATTAGTATTATATTAAATCTCTTATGCCTTTGGTTCCTTGGATTTATGTGGTGTTACTTTTGTGTATAATTAAAAAAATTTACTCTGACTATATTCTTAGATCTCTGCTTTTAAGCGTGGTATTGAAAAAAAAATTATTACTGGTTTTTACTCTGATTATTACTGGTTTTGATTGACACCATATTACCACCATATACAAATTTTATATGTCATTTCCTTCATATTTTTATTAAGATTATACTGTAACATCATATTTTATTATACATGCATTGCTGCTAAATATTTGGATATGCTCTTCTTTCTTTGTATTAACCTTTACAAGTATGTTCATACCCATGTCCTAGCTCCATAACATTGAGAACCCTTCGTTTTTGCTGCTTTTTTATGCAGTATGAGGAAGAATTCATGATTCGTAATCTATTTGTAACTTTAGTTATCTCCAGATCTATATATTTAGGCTTAGATATATGACATAAGTGATATAATTTGATGGACAAGTTGTTTTTGGTGATGTTTTTCATATTTGATAAATCCAATTATGTTTTTTTGATACATACGCATTCACTACATACATAAATACTTATTGATTTCAGAAGTCTAAAAATATTGACGACTTTATAGGCTAGGCAGGGAAAACTTGATCGAGTAGCCACGCGATGGTCTCATCTTTGGTCTGAAATGCAACAGCATATGTCAATTGGATGATATTGTCGGCGCAAGCAGCGTTAAGAAGGATACTATGAGTTCTCCACTTAAAATTGGTTGTGTGGCGAACTTGAAGTGATTTTGTTACAGATCTACCGTTCTTGATGGATTTCTTTTGAGGCATCACCATGATTTGTTATTCTTTTTTTTTCTAATGAAATTCTGAAAGTGTTAAACTGTAAATGAATATACTTATTTATAGTTGATAGACAAATGTAATTTCTCATTATTTAAATTTAATGAAAATCAAATATAATATGAAAAGGAACAAATAAGATAAATAATATTTAATGGGATTGTACAATTGAAGTTCCTTTTTTACCTATAATATTATTTGAACGGTTTATTTTATTTCATTTTTCATATATGATGGTCCAGTCCAGCTTATGTATTTTTTTATATTTATATATTTTGGTCCAGGCTAGCTTGTAGACTAGTGTGTATTGACTACAAGGAAAAAATTAGAATTAGTAGGTTTCAAAATATAGTTCTACATGATGAAATGTGCATGAGATCATTAGAAAAAATTGATACCATATGTCTTTACGAGTGATGGTCAATAGAACAAACTTGTTGTGTCAAATATCACACTAACTTTGATTTTTAAATGGTAAGGTTATCATTATATGTTCTTGGGCATAGACTGTTCTCGTGATAGAAAATAATCTCCTCAAATAGGGATGTCTCTTCCAAATCAGGGTATCGATTTAGTTTGTCAATTATAAATTTTCTTGTGACCTCCAGACTGCCGTCTTCTAACTATCAATCATGTAATATCCCATGTAAATTGTTTAAATTTTAAATACTTAGGTGGAAATTCTTATTATTATTCAAAATATTATTTAAATATTTTATTAGATTAATAATTTATTTATTTTTATAAAAGACATCTTATTTAATTTATTAAAAGGGATTAATTTATTTATTGAATTAAAAAAAATCAAGGATTTTATTAATTGAAAAAGAAACTTCAAAAGAAAAGAAAGTCACTTACTCCTACCTGACCATCCTAGCCAGAACCCAACTCACCAAATCCACTTTCTAGTTAATCAATTTCATTTCATTTTCCTACTTTTAAATTTGAATTATATTTCCTTTTAATTTGTCTTATTTTTATGTGGTCCCTGTCGTATTGTAACCCAGTAACCATCTTTCTAGAAGTTTCATTCCTCTATAATAAGAGTTATAATACGGTACATGAATCATATTTTGAGTCTATTATAATATTATGGTGCAGGAATCATACTTTGAATATCTATAACAAAGATGTCAGTAATTGTTTGTTGCCTCTTATGTTATGCAATGAAACACTTTCAATGGACGAGCTAAATGTTTTTTAGGTTGATTATTTTAAAAAGAAAGGAAATGGCTACTGAGATGTATAGACAACTGATTAGAAGTTCAAGGAGATGACGAGAATGGATTTGTAAAATCCAAGGATTTTTTATTTTATTAGAAGTAAATAGTTTTTCAAAAACATATTTTTTTTCTTATATAAACCATTAGAATCAATGAATTATATAGCAGACCATCGTAAGCAAAGGAAAATTAGTCATTGGTTGATTTAAAAGTAACACTATTCCATTTTTAAGTCTTTGGTAACATTTATATGTAATATTCTATTATAGACAAACTTTGCTAGAGTATTTTTGTATGATTACGATAATTGTATAATTTTTTTCTAGAGCAATATTTCTAATTTTATATTGTAAAGTTTAAAATTTTAGTAGTGTCTTCGGACACGAATCATAACTAGTTCTTTTTAATGTGAGATGTCATACGAATTTTTTTTCTCAGTTTTTTTTTCTTTTGTTTTCTTTTCAGAAATCGGCAAAAGAAATTAAAATAATGTGCATTATCATTCAAGCAAATCACAAATATACCCAACAAATGTAATAACTATTCCTTCAGCCCGAACTCAAACTCAAGGACAACTAGTTTTAAGCAATCGCGATTCAAGTGCGTGGCATATGGTGTAGTCCTAACATCTAAAGGATAGACTTATAATATGGCTTCAAAAGAAATGCTTAAATGCTTAAAAATGGGGCTAAAAGTTATATAACATTTAATCACGGGTTAGAAACATAAAAAGGCCTCAAGTGACTATTAAAGAACTGCCTTTATCATTTTTCTAGTTACATAGTTCACCTATTGTTCATAATTAAGTGTGTTCTCTACTCATTTAGATCTCACGTTCTACATACCACTCATTCTCACGAAATAAAAGCTTACTTCTTTTGCATTGTTTATTAATTTTTCCTAGTAATCATCTAGTGCTTGCATGCATTCGAGGTACATTTTACATTAAATCTAAGGTCTACTATTTTCTACCATTAATTTAAAGAAAGTATGCTTATGTGGACATTCAACATACTCTCCAGTCAAATCATTTCTTAAACTAATTTTTATTGAATTTTATTGAAAAGCAGTAAAAACGCATAACACATAAATTTGGGATGAGACAACGAACCCTGCCTCAAATTCGAAAATGTGTCTCGTCACACCAATCTAAAAGTACATATAAAGCTAATAATATACAATAATGAATGAGAAAAGGGATAAGGGAACATATCTTGATTGACACTAGGCCGATTACATGTAGCATTGTGTCGAGGTTGTGAAAACTTATAAGTCACGATGTATAGATCACACACCGTGGAAATCATCTTCTTGTAAAATGCGTTTCATCAACTCGAACTCGTATTTCCCTTAGTTAATCATCTTCTCATGACCCTCTTATGTTGTGCAATGAAACACTTTCAATGGACGAGGTGAATATTTTTGAGGCTGATTATTTTTAAAAGAAAGGAAATGGCTACTACGATGAAGTTGGATAGATAACTGATTAAGTTCAAGGAGATGACGATAATGGATTTGTAAACTCCAATTGTTTTTTATTTTATTAGAAATAAATAGTTTTTCAAAAACATATTTTTTTCTTATATAAACCATTAGAATCAATGAATTATATAGCAGACCATTATAAGCAAAGGTAAATTAGTCATTGGTGGATTTGAAAGTAAAACTATTTCATTTTTAAGTCTTTGGTAACATTTATATGTAATATTTGATTATAGAAAAACTTTGCTAGAGTATTTTTCTATGATTATGATAATTGTATAATTTTTTTTCCTAGAGCAACATTGTGAATTTTATATTTGTAAGGTTTAAAATTTTAGTAGTGTCTTCGGACACAGATCATATCTAGTTCTTTTTAATGTGAGATGTCATACTAATTTTTTTCTCAATTTCTTTTCTTTCTCTCTTTATCTTTTGTTTTCTTTTTAGAAATCGGCAAAGGAAATTTCAATAACGTGCATAATCATTCGAGCAAATCACAAATCTACCCAATAAATGTAATAAAAGATTCCTTCACCCCAAACTCAAGCTCAAGGACAACTAGTCTTAAGCAATCGCGATTCTAGTGTGGGTCATTTGGTATAGTCCTAACATCTAAAGAATAATATTATAACGTGGCTTCAAAAGAAAGGCTTAAATGCTTAAAAATGAGGCTAAAAATAATATAACATTTAATCATGGGTTAGAAAGCTAAAAATGCCTCAAGTGACTATAAAAGAACTGCCTCTATCATTTTTCTAGTTACATAGTTCACCTTTAGTTCATAATTAAGTTAGTTTTATAATCATTTAGATCTCACGTTCTACACACCATTCATTCTCACCAAATACAAGCTTACTTCTTTTGCATTGTTCATTACTTTTTCCTATCAATCATCTAGTGTTTGCATGCATTCGATGTACGTTTTACATTAAATCTAAGATCTACTATATTCTATCATTAATTTACATAAAGTATGCTTATGGGGACATTCAACATAATCTCTAGTCAGATCCTTCCTTAAAGTAATTTTTATTTGATTTTTTCGAAAAGCAGTAAAAACACATAACACATAAAATTAGGATGAGACAACGAACCCCGCCCCAAATTCGAAAATGAGTCATGTCCCCACGAATCGAAAAGAATCTATAAAGCAAATAATATACAGTAATGAATGATAAAAGGGATAAGGGAACATATCTTGATTGACACTACGCCGATTACATGTTGTATTGTGTCAAGGTTGTAAAGACATCTAAGTCACGATGTATAGATAATACACCGTGGAATTCATCTTCTTGTAAAATGCGTTTCATTAACACGAACTCGTATTTCCCTTAGTTAATTGTCTTCTCATGACCCTCTAAATCTCATCCTCCTCAAAAATCATTCCTCAACACCAAACTCTCTTTTCTCTTCATGTTCTTCATAAATTCTCCAGCCTTCATCTCATCTCGAATGACCCCAAACTCAATTATTCACCTACTTAAAGATTGCTTGCAAAATATATAATGGTAGACTCAAACAATTCACAATTCCTCAAATAAATAACTAAAACTTAATTCCCAACTTGTGATAGAAAGAAAAGAAGAGTTGTAGCTATTTTACCGGATTGGCCATGAAATTTTTGATGATTTATGTGTATACATTTTTCTAAAACAAATCTGAGAGACTTTTGACTCAAGTAAGATTAGATCTCAAAATAACCCGATCATTGCAACGTATTATAATTAGCTAATATTACAACTATGGATATTTTATATATAAAATAACATAAATGTTTTTTCAATTACATCGAAGTATTGTATTGGATCAAGGAAGGTCTTAACAGTGTTTCAAACAAACTTTTGAATTTCATCGTTACTATACAAATATCTACTTAAACTACTCCAAGTCATGTTGCTAATAAGAAACTATGGTATAGGCAACTATAGTGCAAGTTGTTGGACAACCATGTGTTAGCTTAAGATGTCCTGATGATGATGTAATTAGAAAACTACGTACGCAAGTCGTTGTGAGGCTTACAGTGCAATACGACTATATATACATCAAGAAGCTTCCTAAATAATTCTTAAGTACTAGCCACATTTGAAACTTACTTTTATATGTGTAATTGAGTTGCTTTGAAGATCAAAGAGTATTATATTTTTTTTATGAAATATTAACTACTCGCTATAAATTGTGAATTGGGTGAAGTAGAATACTTTACAATTAGGATTATTTTTTTTATTAAATGTTCTTCATTAAACAATAGTCTCGACATACTATCGTATTGTCCATGTGGCATTAGTTTATCTACCTTATCTTGAAAGCTATTCAACAGACTTTACATGCAAATCTAGTGGTTTTATAGTTAAACAATTTGTGTTTTATCTTGTTAATTGTGACACTAATTATGATAATGTATGACCTATAAATACCCATCATAATGGCGTCCCTTGGAACTTCCAAACAAATAGAGTTTGTGGTACACTCAACATTTTCATCTAAATTTTACATTAAATGAAAGTTTCGGGGATATTGGCATACTACAATATTAATTAATTGTCATAACCACTTATATCAAGTTATTATATAATCGAAGCACATTCATGAAGATTGGTCTTTCTAGACTTCTTTTAACATAAGTGATGATAGGATATTTATGCCTTGTGATTGGGAAGAACTAGTCCTTTTGAAACTATTGAAGAATAGTATCATTTATGTATAATTCATGAATAAATAAATATTATAGGTCTCTTTTTTTCCATTTAGGGTTCTAATACGTTAACAAAAAGTCAAGTGATGTAAAGAGATAATATGTTTTGTATTTATGAAATCTACGATCTTTTGGCCACTTCAAAAAAATAATAGATATTTTATGTAACATTCTAAATATAAATATCCCAATATACATATGGTTATATTCTAATCCTTCTAGACTTTTCAAAAATCTCATAATCTATTCAAATGAATCATTTAATTTACCCCAATTCGATCAAAAGGATCAAATATTTACATCATCTATATGAATAAAAATTATATGTCGGTGCATCAACATTAGTCCTTCTTCTATAATAAATCTAATTATTACTTATAATGAAGTAATTTACTATGTTTCTACGCATATAAAATCTTTGGAAGATAATTCATCCATGGTTAAAATTCCATCTCTAAAGTTATAGTCCATAATGTTTATATGTTTAACTTAGTAAATCAAATTCAATTTACAAAGTGTCCAATCATTATAGTCAACTTATAATTCATAACATTATCATTGCTTTCTACAAATACCGAAGATGTCACCTAGAAAATGAATTATTGACGCGTATGCAATTGATAGATTTCTCTTCAACATTATTATAGTTACCAATAACTAATATTTTATAAATTCTTTATGTAACAGGCTACCTCCAATGAAGTTAAAAAGGTCAATGTATTATCCATATCCATGAGACTAAAGTTTAAAAAAGGAAGATCTATCATCTTTAAGATAATTAAATTTCATCATTGACGAAACTATTACTAGTTTTTCTAAACAAAAATATTTATTTACATATTTCATTTTCAAAACTAATATGTAGTTTATATCTATATCATAACATACATGTGATGAAATCCATAAAAATCAAACTTCGTTTTAATATATTTTATCTACAATGACTAACTAGTTATAAGAAAAGAACTTACACATTCTGTAAGGAATGCATGTAGCATCTTCTAAATAGTAATACCGATAACTAAATTCTCGACATTGTAAAATAATTTAGTAAACCCATTGTGAATATCAAATAACATCTAATGTATTTTTTGTAAGTATATAAGTCCATACACTCGATCACATTTCTATTATTATTGATCCATAAAAATTAAGCTCTACCACTTTAAATCTAAAAATTAGACAAAAAAGCCCACTAATGAAGAGTTTTACCTTTATAACAACAAATGCCCTAGAAAATGATAAACACGCCTCCGCCTCCCTCTCTCTTCCGTCTACCTCACTCTTACCGATACTCTTTGAAATTGATTTAGTTTCATCCATTGATAAATTCATATAAAATCATTAAATCAGTGAACAAAATCAATATTTTCAAATATTACAACACTCAACAACTTTTCCATGGGCAAAATCAGAGAGATAGATAAACGAAAAGAAAAATACAAACATGAATCACAGTGTTGCCTAGGGATGCTGCCACGAAAAAAAGGTATTAATGTTTCTGTTAAATTCCTTGGTATTTTTAATTGCAAGTCAAAAATTGCACATTGTAATTATATTTCATAGCTAGTTTATTTTTCTGTTAGTTTGATTTGTAACGTGAGAGGAATGGAAGAAATGTATTAACACTAGATTTTGTTAAATTAAAATTAATTTGTTAATTATGTGAATAAGTTGTTTTATATTATGTAAAATTATGAATTGTTGAAGTTTTGTTATTTATTAAAACTCTTTGATTAATTTATATTCCTTAATTTTATTTAGTATATATAATAAAATATCATGTTATAGGAAAAGGATCGTTGACCATTCTATTTCAAGGAAGATGAAAAATCTATTAACCCAGGTAAGAGAAATAAGTATTATATTAAATCCCTTATGCCTTTGGTTCCTTGGATTTATGTGGTGTTACTTTTGTGTATAATTAAAAAATTTACTCTGACTATATTCTTAGATCTCTGCTTTTAAGCGTGGTATTGAAAAAAAAATTATTACTGGTTTTTACTCTGATTATTACTGGTTTTGTTTGACACCATATTACCACCATATACAAATTTTATATGTCATTTCCTTCATATTTTTATTAAGATTATACTGTAACATCATATTTTATTATACATGCATTGCTGCTAAATATTTGGATATGCTCTTCTTTCTTTGTATTAACCTTTACAAGTATGTTCATACCCATGTCCTAGCTCCATAACATTGAGAACCCTTCGTTTTTGCTGCTTTTTTATGCAGTATGAGGAAGAATTCATGATTCGTACTCTATTTGTAACTTTAGTTATCTCCAGATCTATATATTTAGGCTTAGATATATGACATAAGTGATATAATTTGATGGACAAGTTGTTTTTGGTGATGTTTTTCATATTTGATAAATCCAATTATGTTTTTTTGATACATACGCATTCACTACATTCATAAATACTTATTGATTTCAGAAGTCTAAAAATATTGACGACTTTATAGGCTAGGCAGGGAAAACTTGATCGAGTAGCCACGCGATGGTCTCATCTTTGGTCTGAAAAATGCAACAGCATATGTCAATTGGATGATATTGTCGGCGCAAGCAGCGTTAAGAAGGATACTATGAGTTCTCCACTTAAAATTGGTTGTGTGGCGAACTTGAAGTGATTTTGTTACAGATCTACCGTTCTTTATGGATTTCTTTTGAGGCATCACCATGATTTGTTATTCTTTTTTTTTCTAATGAAATTCTGAAAGTGTTAAACTGTAAATGAATATACTTATTTATAGTTGATAGACAAATGTAATTTCTCATTATTTAGATTTAATGAAAATCAAATATAATATGAAAAGGAACAAATAAGATAAATAATATTTAATGGGATTGTACAATTGAAGTTCCTTTTTTACCTATAATATTATTTGAACGGTTTATTTTATTTCATTTTTCATATATGATGGTCCAGTCCAGCTTATGTATTTTTTTATATTTATATATTTTGGTCCAGGCTAGCTTGTAGACTAGTGTGTATTGACTACAAGGAAAAAATTAGAATTAGTAGGTTTCAAAATATAGTTCTACATGATGAAATGTGCATGGGATCATTAGAAAAAATTGATACCATATGTCTTTACGAGTGATGGTCAATAGAACAAACTTGTTGTGTCAAATATCACACTAACTTTGATTTTTAAATGGTAAGGTTATCATTATATGTTCTTGGGCATAGACTGTTCTCGTGATAGAAAATAATCTCCTCAAATAGGGATGTCTCTTCCAAATCAGGGTATCCATTTAGTTTGTCAATTATAAATTTTCTTGTGACCTCCAGACTGCCGTCTTCTGACTATCAATCATGTAATATCCCATGTAAATTGTTTAAATTTTAAATACTTAGGTGGAAATTCTTATTATTATTCAAAATATTATTTAAATATTTTATTAGATTAATAATTTATTTATTTTTATAAAAGACATCTTATTTAATTTATTAAAAGGGATTAATTTATTTATTGAATTAAAAAAAAAATCAAGGATTTTATTAATTGAAAAAGAAACTTCAAAAGAAAAGAAAGTCACTTACTCCTACCTGACCATCCTAGCCAGAACCCAACTCACCCAATCCACTTTCTAGTTAATCAATTTCATTTAATTTTCCTACTTTTAAATTTGAATTATATTTCCTTTTAATTTGTCTTATTTTTATGTGGTCCCTGTCGTATTCTAACCCAGTAACCATCTTTCTAGAAGTTTCATTCCTCTATAATAAGAGTTATAATACGGTACATGAATCATATTTTGAGTCTATTATAATATTATGGTGCAGGAATCATACTTTGAATATCTATAACAAAGATGTCAGTAATTGTTTGTTGCCTCTTATGTTATGCAATGAAACACTTTCAATGGACGAGCTAAATGTTTTTTAGGTTGATTATTTTAAAAAGAAAGGAAATGGCTACTGAGATGTATAGACAACTGATTAGAAGTTCAAGGAGATGACGAGAATGGATTTGTAAAATCCAAGGATTTTTTATTTTATTAGAAGTAAATAGTTTTTCAAAAACATATTTTTTTTCTTATATAAACCATTAGAATCAATGAATTATATAGCAGACCATCGTAAGCAAAGGAAAATTAGTCATTGGTTGATTTGAAAGTAACACTATTCCATTTTTAAGTCTTTGGTAACATTTATATGTAATATTCTATTATAGACAAACTTTGCTAGAGTATTTTTGTATGATTACGATAATTGTATAATTTTTTTCTAGAGCAATATTTCTAATTTTATATTGTAAAGTTTAACATTTTAGTAGTGTCTTCGGACACGAATCATAACTAGTTCTTTTTAATGTGAGATGTCATACGAATTTTTTTTCTCAATTTTTTTTTCTTTTGTTTTCTTTTCAGAAATCGGCAAAAGAAATTAAAATAACGTGCATTATCATTCAAGCAAATCACAAATATACCCAACAAATGTAATAACTATTCCTTCACCCCGAACTCAAACTCAAGGACAACTAGTTTTAAGCAATCGCGATTCAAGTGCGTGGCATATGGTGTAGTCCTAACATCTAAAGGATAAACTTATAATATGGCTTCAAAAGAAATGCTTAAATGCTTAAAAATGGGGCTAAAAGTTATATAACATTTAATCACGGGTTAGAAACATAAAAAGGCCTCAAGTGACTATTAAAGAACTGCCTTTATCATTTTTCTAGTTACATAGTTCACCTATTGTTCATAATTAAGTGTGTTCTCTACTCATTTAGATCTCACGTTCTACATACCACTCATTCTCACGAAATAAAAGCTTACTTCTTTTGCATTGTTTATTAATTTTTCCTAGTAATCATCTAGTGCTTGCATGCATTCGAGGTACATTTTACATTAAATCTAAGGTCTACTATTTTCTACCATTAATTTAAAGAAAGTATGCTTATGTGGACATTCAACATACTCTCCAGTCAAATCATTTCTTAAACTAATTTTTATTGAATTTTATTGAAAAGCAGTAAAAACGCATAACACATAAATTTGGGATGAGACAACGAACCCCGCCTCAAATTCGAAAATGTGTCTCGTCACACCAATATAAAAGTACATATAAAGCTAATAATATACAATAATGAATGAGAAAAGGGATAAGGGAACATATCTTGATTGACACTAGGCCGATTACATGTAGCATTGTGTCGAGGTTGTGAAAACTTATAAGTCACGATGTATAGATCACACACCGTGGAAATCATCTTCTTGTAAAATGCGTTTCATCAACTCGAACTCGTATTTCCCTTAGTTAATCATCTTCTCATGACCCTCTTATGTTGTGCAATGAAACACTTTCAATGGACGAGCTGAATAATTTTGAGGCTGATTATTTTTAAAAGAAAGGAAATGGCTACTACGATGAAGTTGGATAGATAACTGATTAAGTTCAAGGAGATGACAAGAATGGATTTGTAAACTCCAAGTGTTTTTTATTTTATTAGAAATAAATAGTTTTTCAAAAACATATTTTTTTCTTATATAAACCATTAGAATCAATGAATTATATAGCAGACCATTATAAGCAAAGGTAAATTAGTCATTGGTGGATTTGAAAGTAAAACTATTTCATTTTTAAGTCTTTGGTAACATTTATATGTAATATTTGATTATAGAAAAACTTTGCTAGAGTATTTTTCTATGATTACGATAATTGTATAATTTTTTTCCTAGAGCAACATTTTGAATTTTATATTTGTAAGGTTTAAAATTTTAGTAGTGTCTTCGGACACAGATCATATCTAGTTCTTTTTAATGTGAGATGTCGTACTAATTTTTTTCTCAATTTCTTTTCTTTCTTTCTTTATCTTTTGTTTTCTTTTTAGAAATCGGCAAAGGAAATTTCAATAACGTGCATAATCATTCGAGCAAATCACAAATCTACCCAATAAATGTAATAAAAGATTCTTTCACCCCAAACTCAAGCTCAAGGACAACTAGACTTAAACAATCGCGATTCTAGTGTGGGTCATTTGGTATAGTCCTAACATCTAAAGGATAATATTATAACGTGGCTTCAAAAGAAAGGCTTAAATGCTTAAAAATGAGGCTAAAAATGATATAACATTTAATCATGGGTTAGAAAGCTAAAAATGCCTCAAGTGACTATTAAAGAACTGCCTCTATCATTTTTCTAGTTACATAGTTCACCTTTAGTTCATAATTAAGTTAGTTTTATAATCATTTAGATCTCACGTTCTACACACCATTCATTCTCACCAAATACAAGCTTACTTCTTTTGCATTGTTCATTACTTTTTCCTATCAATCATCTAGTGTTTGCATGCATTCGATGTACGTTTTACATTAAATCTAAGATCTACTATATTCTATCATTAATTTACAGAAAGTATGCTTATGGGGACATTCAACATAATCTCTAGTCAATTCCTTCCTTAAACTAATTTTTATTTGATTTTTTCGAAAAGCAGTAAAAACACATAACATATAAAATTAGGATGAGACAACGAACCCCTCCCCAAATTCGAAAATGAGTCATGTCCCCACGAATCGAAAAGAATCTATAAAGCAAATAATATACAGTAATGAATGATAAAAGTGATAAGGAAACATATCTTGATTGGCACTACGCCGATTACATGTTGTATTGTGTCAAGGTTGTAAAGACATCTAAGTCACGATGTATAGATCATACACCATGGAATTTATCTTCTTGTAAAATGCGTTTCATAAACACGAACTCGTATTTCCCTTAGTTAATTATCTTCTCATGACTCTCTAAATCTCATCCTCCTCAAAAATCCTTCCTCAACACCAAACTCTCTTTTCTCTTCATGTTCTTCATAACTTCTCCAGCCTTCATCTCATCTCGAATGACCCCAAACTCAATTATTCACCTACTTAAAGATTGCTTGCAAAATATATAATGGTAGACTCAAACAATTCACAATTCCTCAAATAAATAACTAAAACTTAATTCCTAACTTGTGATAGAAAGAAAAGAAGAGTTGTAGCTATTTTACCGGATTGGCATGAAATTTTTGATGATTTGTGTGTATACATTTTTCTAAAACAAATCTGAGAGACTTTTGACTCAAGTAAGATTAGATCTCAAAATAACCCGATCATTGCAACGTATTATAATTAGCTAATATTACAACTATGGATATTTTATATATAAAATAACATAAATGTTTTTTCAATTACATCGAAGTATTGTATTGGATCAAGGAAGGTCTTAACAGTGTTTCAAACAAACTTTTGAATTTCATCGTTACTATACAAATATCTACTTAAACTTCTCCAAGTCATGTTGCTAATAAGAAACTATGGTATAGGCAACTATAGTGCAAGTTGTTGGACAACCATGTGTTAGCTTAAGATGTCCTGATGATGATGTAATTAGAAAACTACGTACGCAAGTCGTTGTGAGGCTTACAGTGCAATACGACTATATATACATCAAGAAGCTTCCTAAATAATTCTTAAGTACTAGCCACATTTGAAACTTACTTTTATATGTGTAATTGAGTTGCTTTGGAGATCAAAGAGTATTATTTTTTTTTTTATGAAATATTAACTACTCGCTATAAATTGTGAATTGGGTGAAGTAGAATACTTTACAATTAGGATTGTTTTTTTTTATTAATGTTCTTCATTAAACAATAGTCTCGACATACTATGTGGCATTAGTTTATCTACCTTATCTTGAAAGCTATTCAACAGACTTTACATGCAAATCTAGTGGTTTTATAGTTGAACAATTTGTGTATTATCTTGTTAATTGTGACACTAATTATGATAATGTATGACCTATAAATACCCATCATAGTGGCGTCCCTTGGAACTTCCAAACAAATAGAGTTTGTGGTACACTCAACATTTTCATCTAAATTTTACATTAAAATGAAAGTTTCGGGGATATTGGCATACTACAATATTAATTAATTGTCATAACCACTTATATCAAGATATTATATAATCGAAGCACATTCATAAAAATTTGTCTTTCTAGACTTCTTTTAACATAAGTGATGATAGGATTTTTATGCCTCGTGATTGGGAAGAACTAGTCCTTTTGAAACTATTAAAGAATAGTATCATTTATGTATAATTCATGAATAAATAAATATTATAGGTCTCTTTTTTTCCATTTAGGGTTCTAATACGTTAACAAAAAGTCAAGTGATGTAAAGAGATAATATGTTTTGTATTTATGAAATCTACGATCTTTTGGCCACTTCAAAAAAATAATAGATATTTTATGTAACATTCTAAATATAAATATCCCAATATACATATGGTTATATTTTAATCCTTCTAGACTTTTCAAAAATCTCATAATCTATTCAAAATAATCATTTAATTTACCCCAATTTGATCAAAAGGATCAAATATTTACATCATCTATATGAATAAAAATTATATGTCGGTGCATCAACATTAGTCCTTCTTCTATAATAAATCTAATTATTACTTATAATGAAGTAATTTACTATGTTTCTACGCATATAAAATCTTTGGAAGATAATTCATCCATGGTTAAAATTCCATCTCTAAAGTCATAGTCCATAATGTTTATATATTTAACTTAGTAAATCAAATTCAATTTACAAAGTGTCCAATCATTATAGTCAACATATAATACATAACATTATCATTGCTTTCTACAAATACCGAAGATGTCACCTAGAAAATGAATTATTGACGCGTATGCAATTGAAAGATTTCTCTTCAACATTATTATAGTTACCAATAACTATAATTTTATAAATTTTTTCTGTAACAAGCTACCTTCAATGAAGTTAAAAAGGTCAATGTATTATCCATATCCATGAGACTAAAGTTTAAAAAAGGAAGATCTATCATCTTTAAGATAATTAAATTTCATCATTGACGAAACTATTACTAGTTTTTCTAAACAAAAATATTTATTTACATATTTCATTTCCAAAACTAATATGTAGTTTATATCTATATCATAACATACATGTGATGAAATCCATAAAAATCAAAATTCGTTTTAATATATTTTATCTAGAATGACTAACTAGTTATAAGAAAAGAACTTACACATTCTGTAAGGAATGCATGTAGCATCTTCTAAATATTAATACCGGTAACTAAATTCTCGACATTGTAAAATAATTAGTAAACCCATTGTGAATATCGAATAACATCTAATGTATTTTTTGTAAGTATATAAGTCCATACACTCGATCACATTTCTATTATTATTGATCCATAAAAATTAAGCTCTACCACTTTAAATATTAAAATTAGACAAAAAAGCCCACTAATGAAGAGTTTTACCTTTATAACAACAAATACCCTAGAAAATGATAAACACGCCTCCGCCTCCCTCTCTCTTCCGTCTACCTCACTCTTACCGTACTCTTTGAAATTGATTTAGTTTCATCCATTGCTAAATTCATATAAAATCATTAAATCAGTGAACAAAATCAATATTTTCAAATATTACAACACTCAACAACTTTTCCATGGGCAAAATCAAGGAGATAGATAAAAGAAAAGAAAAATACAAACATGAATCACAGTGTTGCCTAGGGATGCTGCCACGATTAAAGGTATCAATGTTTCTATTAAATTCCTTGGTATTTGTAATTGCAAGTCAAAAATTGCACATTGTAATTATATTTCATAGCTAATTTATTTTTCTGTTAGTTTGATTTGTAACGTGAGAGGAATGGAAGAAATGTATTAACACTAGATTTTGTTAAATTAAAATTAATTTGTTAATTATGTGAATAAGTTGTTTTATATTGTGTAAAATTATGAATTGTTGAAGTTTTGTTATTTATTAAAACTCTTTGATTAATTTAAGTTTCCTTAATTTTAGTTAGTATATATAATAAAATATCCTGTTATAGGAAAAGGATCGTTGACCATTCTATTTCAAGGAAGATGAAAAATCTATTAACCCAGGTAAGAGAAATAAGTATTATATTAAATCCCTTATACCTTTGGTTCCTTGGATTTATGTGGTGTTACTTTTGTCTACAATTAAAAATTTTACTCTGACTATATTCTTAGATCTCTGCTTTTAAGGGTGGTACTGGTTTTGTTTGACACCATATTACCACCATATACAAATTTTACATGTCATTTCCTTCAAATTTTTATTAAGATTATACTGTAACATCATATTTTATTATACATGCGTTGCTGCTAAATATTTGGATATGCTCTTCTTTCTTTGTATTAACCTTTATCAGTATGTTCATACCCATGTCCTACCTCCATAACCTTGAGAACCCTTCGTTTTTGCTGCTTTTTAATGCAGTATGAGGAGGAATTCATGATTCGTAATCTATTTGTAACTTTAGTTATCTCCAGATCTATATATTTAGGCTTAGATATATGACAGAAGTGATAAAATTTGATGGACAAGTTGTTTTTGGTGATGCTTTTCATATTTGATAAATCCAATTATGTTTTTTTGATACATACGCATTCACTACATTCATAAATACTTATTGAATTCAGAAGTCTAAAAATATTGACGACTTTATAGGCTAGGCAGGGAAAACTTGATCGAGTAGCCACGCGATGGTCTCATCTTTGGTCTGAAATGCAACAGCATATGTCAATTGGATGATATTGTCGGCGCAAGCAGCGTTAAGAAGGATACTATGAGTTCTCCACTTAAAATTGGTCGTGTGGCGAACTTGAAGTGATTTTGTTACAGATCTACCGTTGTTGATGGATTTCTTTTGAGGCATCACCATGATTTGTTATTCTTTTTTTTTCTAATGAAATTTTGAAAGTGTTAAACTGTAAATGGATATACTTATTTATAGTTGATACACAAATGTAATTTCTCATTATTTAAATTTAATGAAAATCAAATATAATATGAAAAGGAACAAATAAGATAAATAATATTTAATGTGATTGTACAATTGAAGTTCCTTTTTGACCTATAATATTATTTGAACGGTTTATTTTATTTCAATTTTCATATATGATGGTCCAGTCCAGCTTATGTATTTTTTTATATTTATATATTTTGGTCTAGGCTAGCTTGTAGACTAGTGTGTATTGACTACAAGGAAAAAATTACAATTGGTATATATCAAAATAAAGTTCTACATGACGAAATATGCATAGGCTCTTTAGAAAAAATTGATACCATATGTCTTTATGGGTGATGGTAAATAGACCAAACTTGTTGTGTCAAATATCACACTAACTTTGATTTTTAAATGGTAAGGTTACCATTATATGTTCATGGGCATGGACTTGTCTCATGATAGAACATAATCTCCTCAACTAGGGACGTCTCTTCCAAATCAGGGTATCCATTTGGTTTTCCAATTATAAATTTTCTCATGACCTCCAGACTTTCATCTTTTGACTATGAATCATGTAATATCCCGTGTAAATTGTTTAAATTTTAAATACTTAGGGTAAAATTCGTATTATTATTTAAAATATTATTTAAATATTTTACTAGATTAATAATTTATTTATATTTATATAAGACATCATATTTAATTTAATAAAAGGTATTAATTTATCTACTGAATTAAATTATAATAATCAAGGATTTTATTAATTGAAAAAGAAACTTTAAAAGAAAAGAAAGTAACTTACTTCTACCCGACCATCCTAGCCAACCAGAACCCAACTCACACAATCCACTTTCTAGTAAATCAATTTCATTTCATTTTCCTACTTTTTAATTTGAATTATATTCCCTTTTAATTTGTTTTATTTTCATGTGGTCTCTGTCGTATTCTAACCTTGTAACTATCTTTCTAGAATTTGACACTAAAGGAGTGTTTGTTTGCATTTAATTAATTTTAAGCTAGTCCATTAAGATACATAATCAGTAAGACAGTTTTTTTCCAATTCAGATCTTCATGGATCTTAACTAATTTATTTCATTAAAATTATAAACTAAGTGCCCGTTTGGAAGTGCTTTTTTGGAAAAGCACTTAAAATTGCTTTTCGTATTTTAAAAGTTTTTTTAACTTTGAAAAGCACTTTTTTGAGAAGCACCAAATAGGTGCTTCTTAAAAAAAGCACTTAAAATAATTTTAGATTTTACAATTATTTTTAATAATTTTTTTAAATTTTGAATTTTATTCTAAAAGCGCTTTTTTACTCTAAAATAAGCACTTCCAAACGGGCCTTAAGTCTGAATCACTCAAACACCACATCTTAAATAATTTATATTCAGATGTTCATTAAGATGTTCCCTTATTAATGGATTGCAAAACAAACTATTAACCCTTCAGAACTTGGTGCCATCTCTCTAGATTGTATATGGCCTCAAGAAGAGGTTTACTGGAAAGTAAGAGCAAAAGATAAATGGGAGACTGAAGAAGATAAAAACGCTGCATATTATCATGCTTCGATGGCGCAAATAAGGAATTTTAATAAAATCATGCACATCCTAGATGATAATGATGAACGGATCGAAAACAAGGGTAAGGTAAATGATGCTTTTATTCTCATTTTGAGAATATCTACTCAGTTTATTTTGGCAACAAAAATATGGAAAAGGCAGACCATATCCCTTGAAAAATTACACATGACATAAAGATAAAACTGGTAAAAGCACCATATATGGATGAAGTTAGGAGAGTGGTGTTTAGTGTGGGTGACGGGTTGTTATAATATAAATACTAGGAGATTATCAAATTTGATGTATTTGATATGGTCATTGCATTCTTTGATGAGTAGCTGAATTTGGGTAAATGAATGACACTTCCATCACACTCGTCCTAAAAAAAGAAAGGCAAACAAATAATGGTGACTTTAAAACTATCTCTTGTGCTAACTTTGATTACAAAATTATCTCCTTATATAAGTGGAAAGACTTAAACCAATTATGGATGGTTTGTCTCCCCACACAGTCTTCTTTCATCAAAGGTATACCTATTCAGTATAACCTCATCAAAACGATAATTAAATAAGCACTATGCAATAGTCAAGTTTGATATCGAAAAGTCTTATGGACATGTTAAATGTGAGTTTTTAGAGCTTGTCCTTAGAAACTTGGATATGATACGGTTTGGATTAGATGGATTATCTATCTCTACAATCAAGTATCAGATTACCGTCAATGGTAAAATTTCTTGTAACATCATTCCTTCGAATGGTATCCGCCAGTGTGAATCACTATCATCCTATCTTTTGTCTCCTTACAGAGATGATTGTGTGACTCATTATTAATAATATTAGAGAAGGAATTATTAATGTTAAAAAAACGAGTTCGTTCGAGCGCGTTCGTTAACTTGGAAAAAAATTTATAATCAATAAATTAATGTTATAGTTATCTATAAATATAAAATAAAAAGTAAATATCAATATATCAAACACATACATCAAGATTTTTTCTGAAAGCAAACTAAGCTAGCTAAACCTGTTGTACCTCACTGGGCCGGTATTTAGAAGGAGGTGGTAGTGTTTGTTCTAATGGAGCACATAGTTTGGCCTCTGGATAGTCCAAGACAATTAATAAGGGTTTATTGTTTTAATGCATATACATAATTGAAAAATAGAATAGAAAGACAATACATTATACAATTCCACGTCTCCAAAATAAACCCAACCTATTAATATGATTACAAAAATATTCTTTTGCCGTTTCTTTTATTTTAATTTTTATTCAATATTTTAATTTGTAAGTTAAACATTACATCTATATTATAAAAAGTAAGGTTTTTACATAACCATGATTTATTCTATCCATAACATAAGTGGTGGCTAGGATAGTTTCTGGCCCAACCTATAATTAATAACCAAAGGGTCATCAACATAAGTGGTGGCTAGGATTGATTCTAGCCCGACATAAGTGGTGGTCAGAATCATTTTTGGCCCACCTATTATTAATAGTATTAATTATTTATCAAGCATTTTTGTAAAATAAAATTCTAAATATAATCTTTATTAAAAGGAAAATTCTTCCATTCAATATTGGATGATCCTACACCAATAATATTAATTCACATACTCCATGTTTTAAACTTACAAAAGTAACTAATTTATTAATCTAATAACATGTGTTTTTCTATAATAAGCAATGACCATGATATGAATATTGGAACATCCAATATTGGATCGAAGTCTTACCCTTATTAAAATTAATTATTTATCATTTAGCTAAAAAATTGTCCATTTACCTTCTTTAATTTCTCAAAAATCCATACCAAATATAAAAATAAAAAATCATCTTCACTCTCCATTCAAACGAAAAAAAACCTCTTCACTCTCACCTTCCCACCAATCCGCTCTAAACAAGAAAACCGTCTCGGAACTCTCAGAGACCATTCTCCACCATCACCATCATTAACCGGCTTGGCAGAAGACTCAACTTAATGTAAAAAATTATTTTTACCATCTCACCTTCTTACCAAGTAACTCTCTTGCACAAGAAAACCATTGCCGCTCTCCTGCATAAGAAAAACGTCGTCGCCGCTACCACTTGGGGACCATTCTTCACTATTGAAGAACCTTAATAAAGGTTTCTCGGATTAAGTGTAGTTGTTTATTACATTTTTATAAAAATTCGCCGTAACATCTACCCAAGAAAATCGTTGCCGCTAAATGACATTCTCCACCATCATCCCCGCTTGGCAAAGAACTCAAATTAAGGGAAAAATATTAACTTTTACCATTGAAACTCTAAAAATTTGAAATAATTTTAACCTAATTCATTACTCTTATAATTGTTTATAATAATCTGATTTACTTTGACTAATTTCTTCAACTTTAATATGCCAATCCGAATATCAAAGATATTGAAATGAAATGAAGGGTATTAAATTGCTCAGGGTAAGTATAGTATGTTATACCTACACAATTTATATATTTAATAGTTGTGTGTGTAAATTTGCAATCTTTATAATGCTATAGAGGTGTCTGTGCTACCGAATCTAAGATCAGTAAGATTGATTTTGGATCTGTTTGCTTCAGACTTTGAATGTATATTATCATGAATTGAAATAAGCCGAGATTTAAAATGTCTTGCTATTCAAATTATATGATTCACAATCATGGACATATCATATAAATCTTAGCAAAATCAAACAAAAGAAAACTCTCAAACATCTACTTTCTTTCAGGTTCTTATCTTCATGTGTGGGGTCATGTATGCTCTCTGCCAAGCCGCTCAAAAATAGTAAGACATAAGGTAATTTTGAATAGATTCTCAATTTTACAATTCATTGTTTTACTCTCCCTTGATTGATTTTTTGAATAATATTCAAAATCCATTTAATTCCATAGTTGGTCCCTGTTTGAGTATGACAATGTGAAATAACATTCAAGTTCAATTTTCTAATTCATAGTCATCTTTGTTTTCTGAATTGTATATGTTTTCGATTTGATTGCCCCTCACAGTATGCACTCTCCAATATAAAATATAAGGTAAGAGATTTTGTGAATAAAATTCAAACATAGTTTGATTTTTGTAATTGCAGCATTGATTTGTAAGCTATTTTATTTGATTGTGTCGTTCTGTCTTTGTGCTCCCTGCCAAGCAAATCACATTCAATTTATCTTTTCCACACAATATAATTTACTTAGAATTTGCTTTAGAGGTAAAAAAACATCTTCAAATATATTAAATATGTAATTTATTATATAAACATAACTAAAATACATTTGTCACATGTTTCCGATTATGGTACAGAATTTCAATAATTTTTTATAGCATTTCACAATAATATTTTTTATGCCAATAATATTTAATTTGCTCAATTTTAACAATTTGAAACCTTTTTAATTCTTCCGATGATTATAATTTTTAATAAGGTGTTATATGCATTTAACGAGTTAACCATTGTGAGAATTAGTTGGATATGTTTTGGGTTTAGTGGAATTTTTTTATAATTGTTTTAAATCAGGGTAAATAGCAAACTTGATCTTTGCATTATATGAAATTTTCAAATATACCTCAGAAATCTCAACTAAGGTATCTGATTATTATCGTTTAAATTCCCCTTTATTATGTTATGGCTATGGAAAAATATGTACCAAAGGCATTGGATATTTCCAGTGACATTTTGTAGAATTCCAAATTTGGTCAGAATCGAATCGAAAGGGAACGTAATGTTATTCTCCAATAAATGGAGGAGGTAAAGTTTGAATCTTTTTCATTGATTAGTTTTTTTTAATTTTAAATCTGATTATCTAATGATCTTGCTTCATTGTGTTTAATTTTGTAATAGGTGTTTGATTATAGGTTGAAGGACAAATAGAGGAGATAATATTTTATCACCTTCTTAGTTTACTCCTGTATAAAGGACTATTTTTGAACCTGCTGATAACATCAATACTATAACTGACAATAACTAAAGAGCACCTAAAATATTATAAATCAACACATTATTTTGTTTCAAGAAGGTTTTAAAAAGATCAATTGACTATCATATTTTTTTCAACATTTGATCACATTTATTGGCATACTGTATTACCAAGATATCATTATATTATTCATGTATAGTTTATAAGTGTTTGGTTGATGTATAGGTATTTGGTTCGTGTCTAACATATGCCACTTGAACTTCCACCAGATCACTAAGAATGGAGGAAAAATATTAAAACAAAGCCAAATAATTCGTTCAACGATAGGCTGAGGTACCATGTACATTTTTCACTTGATTATATATATAAAATAAAAATTTGTCATATAAAGAAATTATTTCCTCATTTTTACGTGGATGGGTTTGGATTAAAAATGGTTGTCGATTTTATATTTTTTGCAAAATTCATTGTGGTATTACAAATGGTTTCCTCTTAATATAGCTGAAAGGGTACTTTATCTGCTTTACCAAGCTCCTTGGTGCTATCATCTATAATATCAACCTTCCTTGATGACTAGCGGTAATATTAGTATATTTGTTCCTTTAAAGCACTTGCGGAGCCTAATAAGGTGAGGTAAGCACATGTTTTTCTTTATAAATAGTGGAACAAATAATATATCATAGAAGGGATGATTTACTTAGTCAATCAATGCTTAGTTTTTTACATCTTCTTCATGAATATTGATAGTGATGTGTTCAGAATTATATGATGTAAATCAAAGATTGGTTAGATGATGAAGTTTGTTTATTAAAACTAAAAATACTTTTGATCACTGTCTGACTTTGTTTCGCTTTATAAAGATATAAATATGTTTAGATGAGTATTTTTTGTGTGATTGACCGGTGTAACTTCCTTCCCTCGTTATGAGAGATCATTTTATGTTACCAAAACACCTTCAAGACTTTTTATCTCCCAAAAATCATTATCTACTACAATTGACCATAAAGCCGTTATACCATCAATGAGGAGATTTTGTAAACAAAAAATGTAAACAAAATAAATTTTTCTATTAAAACCCTCAAATTAAAATATATTATTTCTTGATTTTCTAGAGGAATATTAATTTAAATCAGGTATTGTATTTTTCCTTCTAATTCTTATCGTAATCTAGGTAACATTGTTATACCAATTTGGTATGTGAAAAAATAGGTTAATATCTCCTTAATATATTTTTGGTATGTTGAAAATTTCTGTAGCAATATTTTATAAAATAATAGGTTAATATCTCTTATATATTTTTTTTGTGATCCATGGATATTATAATTATTGTTTTATTTATGTAGTTAATTGGAAATATATAAATAAAACTGAATTATCTTGATATCTACGATTAGGGGTTTGTTCAGTCATTATATTTGTCTATAACATCCATTAGGAAAGATTGTGTGAGCATTGCCCTACATTTGTGAGTAAAATATAGGATATGCTATACATGTCAATTAGAAATTTTTGTAATAATACAATTATTTTTTAATTTAAAAAATGATTTTTCTCCTCTATATATTTCAAACTCATATGTTTTTATTAGTATGTCATTGTTGATAAATAATCAGTTATGGTATGGAGTATGTCTTGTTGGTAAACAATAAGAGTTATAATACGGTACATGAATCATATTTTAAGTTTATTATAATATTATGGTGCATCAATCATATTTTGAATCTTTAGAAAAAAGAGTTCAGTAATTGTTTGTTACCTCTAATGTTGTGCAATGAAACACTTTCAATGGACGAGCTGAATGTTTTTGAGGCTGATTATTTTAAAAAGAAAGGAAATGGCTACTGAAATGTATGATAGTTGTACGATGAAGTTGGATAGATAACTGATTAAGTTCAAGGAGATGACGAGAATGGATTTGTAAACTCCAAGAGTTTTTTATTTTATTAGAAATAAATAGTTTTTCGAAAACATATTTTTTTCTTATATAAACCATTAGAATCAATGAATTATATAGCAGACCATTGCAAGCAAAGGTAAATTAGTCATTGGTGGATTTGAATGTAAAACAATTCCATTTTAAGGTCTTTGGTAACATTTATATGTAATATTTGATTATAGAAAATCTTTGCTAGAGTATTTTTGAATGATTACGATAATTGTATAATTCTTTTCGTAGAGCAACATTTTGAATTTTATATTTGTAAGGTTTAAAATTTTAGTAATGTCTTCGGACACGGATCATATCTAGTTCTTTTTGATGTGAGATGTCATACAAATTTTTTTTCTCAATTTCTTTTCTTTCTTTCTTTTTCTTTTCTAAACAATAATGTGCATAATCATTTGAGCAAATCACAAATCTACCCAACAGATGTAATAACATATTCCTTCACCCTGAAGTCCAGCTCAAGGACAACTAGTCTTAAGCAATCGCGATTCAAGTGAGGTGAGGGTCATATGGTATGGTCCTAACATCTAAAGGATAAGCTTATAATATGCTTCAAAAGAGAGCCTTAAATGCTTAAAAATGGGTCTAAAAGGATATAACATTTAATCATGGGTTAGAAAGCTAAAAAGGCATCAAGTGACTATTAAAGATCTGCCTCTATCATTTTTCTAGTTACATAGTTCACCTTCAGTTCATAATTAAGTAGGTTCTCTACTCATTTAGATCCCACGTTCTACACACCACTCATTCTCACCAAATACAAGCTTAATTATTTTGCATTGTTCATTAGTTTTTCCTATCAATCATCTAATGTTTGCATGCATTCAAGGTACGTTTTACATTAAATCTAAGGTGTATTATTTTCTATCATTAATATACAGAAAGTAGGCTTATGAGGACATTCAACATACTCTTTAGTCAAATCATTATTTAAAGAAATTTTTATGGATTTTTTTTTGAAAAGCAGTAAAAACACATAACACATGACACTTGGGATGAGACAACGAATCCCGCCGCAAATTCAAAAATGAGTCTTGTCCCCATGAATCGAAAATTATCTATAAAGCTAGTAATATACACTAACGAATGAGAAAAGGGATAAGGGAACATATCTTGATTGAAACTAGGCCGATTACATGTAGTATTGTGTCGAGGTTGTGAAAACTTCTAAGTCACGATGTATAGATCACAAACCGTAGAATCTCGTATTTCCCTTAGTTAATCATCTTCTCATGACCCTCTAAATCAAATCCTCTTTGAAAATCCTACCTCAACACCAAACTCTCTTTTCTGTTCATAATCTTCTTAACTTCAACAACCTTCATGTCATCTCGAATGACCCCAAACTCAATTATACACCTACTTAAAGATTTCTTGCAAAATATATAATGATATACTCAAACAATTCACAATTCCTCAAATAAATAACTAAAACATAATTCCCAACTTGCGATAGAAAGAAAACAAGAGGTGTAGCTATTTTACCAGATTGGCCGTGGAATTTGTGATGATGTGTGTGTGTATACATTTTTCTAAAATACATTTGAGAGACTTTTGACTCGAGGTAAGATTAGATCTCAAAACAACCCGATCATTAGAAACATACTATAATTAACTAATATTACAACTATGGATATTTTATTTATAAAATCTCATAAATGTTTTTCAATAACATCGAAGTGTTATATTGAATCAAGGAAGGTCTTAACAGTGTTTCAACCCAACTTTGGAATTTCATGATTACTATACAACTATCTATATAAACTACTCCAATTCATTTTGCTAATAAGAAACTATGATATAGGAAACTATAGTGCAAGTTGATGGACAACCATGTGTTAGCTTAAGATGTCCTAATGATGAAGTTATTAGAAAACTACGTACGCAAGTTGTTGTGAGGCTTACAATGCAATACAACTATATATACATCAAGAAGCTTCCTAAATATATCTTAAGTACTGGCCACATTTGAAACTTACTTTTATATGTGTAATTGAGTTTCTTTGGTGATTAAAGAGTATTGCACATTTTCTTATGAAATATTATCTACGCGCTATATATTGTGAATTGGGTGAAGTAAAATACTTTACATGGTTAAATTTTTTTTTATTAAATGTTCTTCATTAAACAATAGCCTCGGCATACTATCGTATTGTCCATGTGACATTATTCATCTACGTTATCTTGAAAGTTATTCAATAGACTTTACATGCAGATCTAGTGGTTTTATAGTTAAACAATTTGTGTTTTATCTTGTTAATTGTGACAATAAATATGATAATGTATGACCTATAAATACCCATCATAGTTGGTGTCCCTTGGAAATTCCAAACAAATAGATTTTGTCGTATGCTCAACTTTTTCATCTAAATTTTACATTAAAATAAATGTATCGGGGATATTGGTATACTAGAATATTAATTAATTGTCATAACCACTTATAGCAAGTTATTATATAATCGAAGCTCATTCTTGTGAATTGGTCTTTATAGACTTCTTTAAACATATGTGATTATAGGATCCTTATGCCTCGTGATTGGGAAGAACTAGTCCCTTTGAAAAAATAGTATCAAGTATCTTTAATTCATGAATAAATAAATATTATAGGTCTCTCTTTTTCCATTTAGGGTGCTAATGTGTTAACCAAAAAGTCCAGCGATGTAAAGAGATAATATATTTTGTATTTATGAAATCTATGATCTGTTGGCCACATCAAAAAAAAATAATAGACATTTTATGTAACATTCTAAATATAAATATCCCAATATATGTATGGTTATATTTCACTCCTTGCAGACTTTTCTACATTTTAAAAATTTCATAATCAATTCAAAATAATCATGTAATTTACCCCAATTCGGTCAAAAGAATCAAATATTAACATTATCTATATGATTATAATTATATGTCGGTGCATCAAAACCAATCCTTCTTCTATAATAAATCTAATTATTACTTATAATGAAGTATTTTACAAAGTTTCTATCCCACGATTTTAGAAGGATTATATTTAAATGAAAAAAGATCCATCTAAAATCATTGGAAGATAATTCATCCACGGTTAAAATTTAATTCCTAATAGTTATAGTCCATAATGTTTATATGCTTAACTTAGTAGAGCAAATTCAGTTTACAAAGTGTCCAATCATTATAGTCAGCATATAAGACATAACATAATCATTACTTTCTACAAATATCTAAGATGTCACTTAGAAAATGAATCATTAATGCGTACGCAATTGATAGATTTCTCTTCAACAATATTATAGTTACCAATAACTATCATTTTCTAAATTCTTCCTTTAACACGCTACCTTCAACCAAGTTAAAAGGTCAATGTATTATCAATATCCATGAGACTAAAGTTTAAAAAGAAAAGAAGAACATTATTTATATACTATATTTTGTCATCTATCATCTTTAAGATAATCAAATTTCATCATTGACGAAACTATTACTAGTTTTTCTAAACAAAAATATCTAATGACATATTTCATTTCCGAAACTGATATGTAGTTTGTATTTATATCATAACATACATGTGATGAAATTCATAAAAATCAAAATTCGTTTTAATATATTTTATCTAGAATTACTAACTGGTTATAGGAAAAGAACTTACACATTCTGTAAGGAATACATGTAGCATCTTCAAAATAGTAATACATATAACTAAATTCTCAACATTGTATAATAATTTAGTAAACCCATTATGAATATCGAATAACATCTAATTTATTTTTTGTAAGTATATAAGCCCATACACTAGACATTTCTATTATTTTTTATCCATAAAAATTAAGCTCTACCACTTTAGATCTAAAAATTAGACAAAAAAGCCCACTAATGAAGAGTTTTACCTTTATAACAACAAATGCCCTAGAAAATGATAAACACACCCCAGCCTCGCTCTCTCTCTCCATCTCTCTTACCGTACTATTTGAAATTGATTTAGTTTCATCCATTGCTAAATTCATATAAAATCATTAAATCAGTGAACAAAATCAATATTTTCAAATATTGCAACAATCAACAACTTTTCCATGGACAAAATCAGAGAGATATATAAAATGAAAGAAAAATACAAACAGAAATCACAGTGTTGCCTAGGGATGCTGCCACTAAAAAAAGGTATTAATGTTTCTATTAAATTCCTTGGTATTTGTAATTATAAATCAAAAATTGCACATTGTAATTATTTTTCGTAGCTAATTTATTTTTCTTTTAGTTTGATTTGTAATGTGAGATGAATGGAAGAAATGTATTAACACTAGATTTTGTTAAATTAAAATTAATTTTTTAATTATGTGAATGAGTTGTTTTATATTGTGTAAAATTATGAATTGTTGAAGTTTTATTATTTATTACAACTCTTCTATTATTTTAAATTTCCTTTATTTTAGTTAGTATTTATAATAAAATATCCTTTTATAGGAAAAGGATCGTTGACCATTCTATTTCAAGGAAGAAGAAAAATCGATTAACTCGGGTAAGAGAAATAAGTATTATATTAATTCCCTTATACCTTGGGTTCCATAGATGTGGTGTTACTTTCGTCTATAATTAAATTTTTTACTCTGACAATATTCTTAGATCTCTGCTTTTAAGCATGGTAACTAATTTTTTTTTTTGATGGACAGGTTGTTGTCGGTGATGTTTTTCATATTTGATAAATCCTATTATGTTTTTTTGATACATAAGCATTCACTACATTCATAAATGCTTATGGAATTCAGAAGTCTAAAAATATCGACAACTTGGCTAGGCGGGGAAAAATTGATCGAGTAGTCACACGATGGTCTCATCTTCGGTCTGGCGTTCGTGATGGATTTCTTTGAAGACATCCATGATTCATTATTCTTTTTTTCTAATGAAATTTTAAAGGTGTTAAACTGTAAATGAATAGACTTATCTATAGTTGATACACAAATGAAATTTCTCAAAATTTAATGTTAATGAAAATCAAATATAATATGAAAAGGAACAAATAAGATAAATAATATTAAATGCGATTTAGCAGTTGAAATTCCTTTTTTACCTATAATTTTATTTGACCAGTTTATTGTATTTCATTTTTCATATATGATGGTCCAGACACGCTTGCAATGTATTTTTTTTATTTTTATATGTTGTGGTCCAGGCTAGCTTGTACATTAGTGTATATTGATGACTACAAGAAAAAAAAATTAGAATTGGTAGGTTTCAAAATAAAGTTCTACATGAAGAAATATGCATGGGCTCTTTAGAAAAAATTGATACCATATGTCTTTATGAGTGATGGTCAATAGACCAAACTTGTTGTGTCAAATATCACACTAACTTTGATTTTTAATTGGTAAGGTTACCATTATATGTTCATGAGAATGGACTTGTCTCATGATAGAACATAATCTCCTCATATAGGAACGTCTCTTCCAAATCAGGGTATCCATTTAGTTTGTCAATTATAATTTTTCTCATGACCTCCAGACTTCCATCTTTTGACTATCAATCATGTAATATCCCATGTAAATTGTTTAAATTTTAAATACATAGGGTAAAATTCTTATTATTATTTAAAATATTATTTAAATATTTTACTAGATTAATAATTTATTTATATTTATATAAGACATCATATTTAATTTAATAAAAGGGATTAATTTATTTATTGAATTAAAAAATAATAATCAAGGATTTTATTAATTGAAAAAGAAACTTTAAAAGAAAAGAAAGTAACTTACTCCTACCCGACCATCCTAGCCAACCAGAAACCAACTCACACAATCCACTTTCTAGTAAATCAATTTCACTTCATTTTCCTACTTTTTAATTTGAATTATATTTCCTTTTAATTTGTTTTATTTTCATGTGGTCTCTGTCGTATTCTAACTGATGTCTCCTCATTTGTGATAGATTTATGTTACGATGAGACATCATTTTTAGTGTTTTAGAAGTCAATAATGTCGATTTCTTGAGTTTCAGTTCACTTTCCTATTTTGACTCTTGATTTGTAGAATTATTATTTTAGAGCATATTGGGTTCAATTGTTTATTTTAGTGTGAAGCTTTAAAAATAATTATGGAGATTAATTAGAGTCCAAGTCAAAGACTACAACTTATGGAAAGAGATTTGCATGGTAATTGGAGATAAGGAAACAAAAGCTAAAAAGATGGAAAAGGAAAAGCTGCCTAATCTAGGATTCTGCAATACACGCCTAAAGATGTGCTATTGTACCTAAGAAATAGGCCGATTTTGGTAATTTCCTTTCGTAGGGACAAAGATAATTCTGTTACGATTCTTTTGGTATCTTATGGAGCTCAAACCGACCAATAACAAAGAAGATATGCTCAAAACGATCCAGCAGTGTTTATCTTTATTTCCATACGAATTTGAGTTGGGGTAAGAGTCCAATACTTTATCTCTTCCTCAAGAAAACGAATTAGGTCTTCTAAACACCTATAAATACACCCTTATATCACTTGTAAATCATCCTTGCCTCATAGTAATTAGTTCTTAAGGTTTTATTCTTCTAGTTTGTTGTAGAGAGCAAGATGATGTCTTTTGTAATTTCTTTTAGTTTATTTCCATCAGGTATGAACTAAACTTCCCATAACTTGGGTTTTGCATCATGTATAAACTATGAATTCTAATTCTTCTATCTAAGTTTCTTTGGGAATTATATGTTTTAATCTGATATTAGCTACTTACTTTATATTTGTTTATGTGTTTTGATTTATTGTCTTTCCTAGAACTGATCACATTAGGATTGTTTTAACAGTAGTTAGATGGTCACCGTAACTGGGTGTTTAACTATTGAACCACCACATAATGTCTAGTGTCGATATTAGTTCTGACAAAACATGATTCTAACTAGATAGTCATTAGGGTTTGTTTTAATCACCATATCACCAATGATTGTAGTGTTCTGTTTAGGGCCTTAGTGGCGTTTGATAACCCTATTTGAGACCTCGTCTTGGTTGTGCCGTAGCCCCCTTAGCCGCTCTCAAGGTCTAAGGTATGGGAATTTAGAATCCTGACTAAGTATACCAAGAGCTAATATTCTCCCTTATTAACTAGATTTATAGATAGAATTAGAAGGATTAGTGTATACTAGCAAAACCTAAGCTATACTTCTCATCTCATATTCTTAATCTTTTACTTTATTGTTTTTACTTTTCTTAGTTTTAATTTAGAATCTCGAAATCTATTTGCTTTTATTTTCTGTCTTTTAATTATTTACTTTTACTCGTTATTCCTACCTACGCGTGTAACACACTTAAGTCCCTGAGAACGAACTCAACTTACTATCTAAAACTTGCATACGTCCTGTAATACTTGCAGTACCGTGCCTGTCTAGGGTGAGAGTGCGTAGTTTCTTGGCTTAATTTTATCTTATTTTTATCACACCCTAGGCACCACCAAGTTTTTGGCACCGCTGCCGGGGACTTATGTCTCGTTAGCGTGTGGGTTATCTATTTCGAGTAGTAGTTTTTAATTAGTTTTTTTTACTTTTCAGTCTTTGGTTTTTATTTTTCCAGATTTACTCTTGTGGTTTGCTTTAGTCTTTTTCAGGATTCACAGTGTTTAATTCTTGTCCTCCGTTACCGGAGCCTGAGAGGCGTTTTAGAGTTTTTAACAGACGTGTTAGTGATGAAAGGTCCTTAAGAAGAGCAATGGCAGCCCAACTAAATCCACCATTTGGAGGGCTTGAACAAGATCCTCCACTTGGTGCACAAGATCCACCTGGTGTCGTACAACAAGATCCACCACCTGGTGGAGGACAACACGGTGTAAAAATACCAGCAGGAGGAGGTAATGGGCAGAATAACATTAATAATCAACAGAATCAGGCACAGCAAGATCTCCCTGGTCTTCATGTGTCGTTTCATGTTCAACCAATCGGTTACCGCCCTCCAGAGATTCCAAATATCAAATTTAGACCCGATCCGGGAATGCTCAGTCAATTTCAAAGTTTTGGACTCTATACTGGTACAGCAATTCAAGATCCGGTGAAAGCGATTCAGAAGTTCATGCAGATTTGCGATGCCTACATTACTCCGGGAATTACACGCGAGCAATTGTATTGTCATATGTTTTCGTTCTTTTTGACCGGTAGAGCTAGCGATTGGCTAGAAAGACAACCACATGGAACCATTCACTCTTGGAGAGAACTTCAAGCCGCATTCTTTAACCGTTTTTATCCGAAGAGCATGAGACTCAAAGATCAAACCGAGCTTGCAAGATTTTGCCAAGAGGGTGGAGAGACAGTGGGAGAAGCATGGACAAGGTTTCCAAAAAAAATTAGCTAGATTTCCTCTCCATGGTTATACACCTGCTCTACAACTTGCTATATTCTATGAAGGACTTAATGATAAAGGTAGAGATACGGTGGATAACATTGGAAAGGGTAATTTTGTGTCCATGAATCACAATGAAGCTTCCGAGGTTTTGGAAAATATTATGGAACAAGAAAGAAGTTGGCCTTCAACGCGAGCATCTGTAGCAAAGACCCGAGGAACGCTTCGTTTAGATGTAGAAACAGCAAACTCAGCTCAAATATCCACATTAGAAAATCAAATCAAAGAGCTGAAGTTAGAGATGCAAAAGAATTTAGCCGCTGCGAACGTAGTACAAGAAGCACAAGGGTGTCAACAATGTGGGGTTAACGATCATACATGGGAAGAGTGCGAATCAAATTCGCAGTCTGTATACTTTATTTCTAATCGAGGAGGTTATCAATGGGGTAACTGAAATCATCCTTGTATGCAATATTCAAATCCGCAAGGGGCCGCTAATCCTGGTCATTATCAACCGCGCCCCCAGAACAGTTCCACTCGAGAGGTCAGTACCAAAACCAATATCAGAATAGACCTGCTCCCCCTCAACAACCTGCTCAAGATGCCTATACCGATTCGTTAGATCAGAAAGCCTTACCTCAGTATCCTCAAGAAGGATCTATGGACAATCAACAGATAGAACAAGCTCTGGACCATTTGACTACGACTATGAATGCTCAGGATGAGAAGGTCAGAGGACACGATGCCATACTTCAGATGCTAAGTACTCAAGTAGAACAGCTAAACAAAGTGTTAACAAATTTAATAGAACCAAAGGAAGTAAAGGAAATCGAAGGAGGTGAAAAAAATGTTGGGTTCGAAGCTTGCAAGGCCATTTTCCTTGAAATTGAAGAAAAGAAGGAAGCACCGCATGCTGCCGTTAGTGCCGTGGAAGTTCCGAGTACTGAAGAAGAACCAACCAAGTCTAGCCCCCTGGAATCTGACTGTTCTGAGGTTTATGTGGAGGACGATTCAGAAGAGAAAGCCGAATTTATACAACTACTGAGGAAAATGCAAGAGTAATTTCGATCGGTGGTGGATTACGCAGCTGAGCTAGCTAAAGAAAAAGAGAAAGAAGCCTCAAAGGAGGAATCAAAAGATGAAGTTGCACCTGCTGTGCATGAAGAGAAAGAAGAGGAGAAGGTGGAATCACCACCTGTTGTTCAACCAGTGTCATCAACTATTCCTGATATAAATCTTAAGGATGACACTGTACTCAAGACATTTGTAGAGGCGTATCAAACTGAAAATATCAATGCCCAAATGCTTGAGATCACGAAGAGAGGACTTACACCGCAACAAGTTTTTACGCAAGTTATTCCTGAGAAAGAGGCGAGCGTAGAGATCCCAAGAGAGAATCTGAGAGTTTCGAGAAGAAGTGAAAGAGAGCTACCTACCAAGCTTAAAGATCCGGGAAGTTTCAACCTTCCTGTTCAATTACATGGTATGCTCAAGGTGAAAGCTATGTACGATGTGGGTTCTGGTGTGAATCTTATGCCTAAGTCCGTGTTCGAGAGACTTGGACTTCAGAAATCAGAGAAAACTCCAGTGAAATTGCAGTTTGCTGACAACTCAGTTAAAAGGAAATGGGGAACAGTGGAGGACGTCTTAGTCCGTGCAGGTAATATCGCCATCCCTACTGACTTTGTTATTCTTGAGTTTGATGCAGATAAGCAGGTTCCAATCATACTTGGACGGCCCTTCATGGCCACAAGTCAAAGTGTCATCAACTTCCAAGAAGGGACCATCACCCTTCATGCTAGGAATGTATCCGAGACCTTCTATGTCATGGGTAAGAAACCGAGGAAGTTAGATCCCACCGTTCCTGTCATCCACAGCCTTTCACATCACAAAGTCCCTCCTGAGAAGATCCACTTAAAACCTGTGGATACTGAGCCAAACATTGAGTTTGGGGTTGGCCATGAAGTTCTATGGAAAACTCACAAACGCGAGAATAGGCCACGAAGTTTCAAAGATTCGTGGATGGGACCATTCATTGTCACGAAGGTTGTTTCAGCTAAGGTGATATAAATTCGCCCCAAAACTGGGGTCAAGCGCAGATTAGTTGAAGTTCTTAGCCTTACTCGCTGTTGGGGAGGCTATATTCGCAAATCTTGACAGAGGTAACACGTCTAACTTTGAAAGACGTTAAACAAAAGTGCTGTACGGGAGACAACCCGTAGTTTTTTTATGTTTTTATGTCTTTTACGTTTTTAGTTTATGTTTAGATTAGTTGTTTTTAGCTGATAATGCATATTTGAGAAAGGTATTAGTGTTTTTGGTGTGTAGGAATTGGAGAAATCGAGTTAGGGACGCGAGCAAAATTTTTCGGAGCGAAGGAATGACCTGCGCGGACTACCCTCGCGGACTACCCCTAGTTCGCAGGTATGCACCGCAGCGTAAAAACCCGTACCACGGGTGGAGCCACGGGTCTTGTCCAGAACCGAGAAAAAATTGACCTGCGGACTACCCCCCTGCACCGCACCATGGTCCGCAGGTCACAAACACGTGGCACGGGGTAGGTCCACGGGTATTTTGACTGAGAACACATTAGAAGGCGCGGGACACCCCGCGGTACACCGTGCCCTGGTCCGCAGAGCTAAAACCCGTGCCACGGGGTTGTACCACGGGTATTATCCAGTGGGTAAAAAAAATTTCGACCATCAGATGTTGCGGTGTACCCCGCGGTACACCCATGGTCCGCAAGGATGGTCCGCAGGGATGGTCCGCACGAGCCGCCAGAGAGAGAGAAAAACGGGATTTGAGTGTATAAAAGAGGTATTAAGCCATTATTCCGAATTTTATAAACCTAAAGCCTCTTTCTCTTCTCCAAAACTCTCCCAACTCCATTAAAGCTCATCAAAACCTTCACCAATCACCAAAACACTACCCAATCATCAAGAAAAACACATCAAATCTTCTCTCTACATCATTACAAGAGAGATTCAAACACCCAATCCTCACCAAATCCATTCAAATTGAAGAATCAAAGAGCCAAATTTCACAAATTCATCCTACAATTTCTTAAATCCAAGCCAACCCATTACAAATCCACCTCACCCACATAGAGATTCATCCTCAATTCACCTATCCTAGGCCAAATCAAGCTTGTTCAACCAATAATTCACAAGTTCAAATTTCAAGAGTGGTTAAAGCTTTGAGTTGGGGGTTAATTGAAGATGACTAATAGAACAACAATATTAGCTAGTAAGAGAGAGGTAAAGAGTAACAAGGGATTGGATTTAATCAAGAAGAAATCAATTGACAAAGGTTCTAGTTCTAAATCAAGAGGTAAAGATAAAGTTGAGAAGAGTGCAATACCTTTGTTTGATCGTAATGGTAAAAAGCTTTACTATTATGCAATGGAGAAAACACAACCTCCACAAGATCTTATACCCAAAGAGAAAGAATAAACTTCAAGGGCCTTGAAAGCTTCTGCAGATAAACAATTAAAAGAGCTACCTTTTGCTTATGAGAAAGTATTCAAGGAAGAAATTGGAGATGGAGAATACAAGAGATTCTTAGAGCTTGGTGAGAAATTGGGTTGGTCTACTTTCATGGTAAGCCGTTCTGAATTATGTCATGAGTTAGTTTTGAAATTCTATTTAGGCCTCTTTAGCCGAGATAGTAAAGGTTGTGTTCCGATTAGAGGAAAGTTAGTTCCTTTCACAGTTGAGGAGATTAGAAACCACTTCAAGTTTAAGAAATTGAAAGGTTGTTGCAAATTTGAAGAAGCGGTTGCTAAACGAAAAATCTTTGATGAGGAATACTTTTTGAGCATATTTTAGAGAAGGAGAAAGTGCAATCACATAAGGAAGAATTGAAGGCACCTTGGCCTTACAAATATCTTCAAACGGATGCTAGAATTTGGCACAATTTCCTTATTCCTAATGTTTTCGGAAACACACGAAATTTGGATGTGACTATGAAGTACGCTTTACTTTTGGATTGTATTTTGAGAGGAGAAGAAGTTGATGTGGCACAGTTGATCTATGAGGAGGTGATACGATTTTCGGTCTCTCCTAAATCAGTTTATAATGTTAAATTTCCTACCATGATCACGTGTCTTGTGCGAAAAGCGAATGTAACATTGGGTGAAGAAGAGAAATTCGAATTTAAAGGGAGTTATATTGATAATGCTTGGATCAAGGATATCTTTCGAAGAGCGGGTTCTACGCAAGTCTTGAAAGAAGAAAAGGAGCAAACTTGGCAAGAGAAAATGGAGGAGCGTTTAACGAAATTCGAAGCAGCTCAAACTTCCTTAGTCAACGATGTGGCACAAATTAACGCTAATCAAGTGCACATCATGGAACTCCTTGAGCAATTAACGAAAAGTCCAGCAATTCCTACCTTGGATATCAATGATGCGAGGCAATAAGCCTCGAGAGTATGTTCTCTTTCTTCCTTACCATTTCTGTAAATGTTTTTATCTGCTAATTTTAATTTCTTTTTCGAGTCTTTTTCGAGTCTTTTTCGAGTCGTCGGGACACGGCTCATTTTTGAGTTGGGGGTGTGGGGATTCGTTGTCTCTCATCTCCATTTTTCTGTTTTTAGGTAGAAATTAAAATTTTTGATGCATGGGAATTAGATGTAGAGTGTGTTTAATAGCTTGGAAGCATAAGCTCAGTGAATTAATGATAGTATGTAATATGTTTATGAGCTATGTTATTTGTATGCTTTAAGTATTTGCAGGAAAACACACGTTGATAGTAAAGAAAAGATTAGTGAGCAATGCGATAGAAAGTATGTTCGATCTCAGGGAACCTTGAGAAGTGTGTAGGCCGTGAGATCCAAGCTAGATGACAAACCATTTGATGAAAGTGCTAAAGGTAAAAATAACGAAATTACATAGTGTAGAAAGTGATCAAGACGGTTCTTTCATATTTGATGCCTTTGAAGCCTTTTTATACCTTCTCACCTTGTGATTTTTTAATTTATATGCTATATCCTCTTCAGCCCCTTCTAGCCTTTCTAAAGCCTTTTATTGAAACACATTATAAGCCATATATATCCTTTAGATTTTAGGACTTTTTCATATGACCCGCACTCGAATCGCGATGCATAGACAGTTGTTTTAGAGCTTGAGTTTGGGGTGGTGGGTCCACCATTATGGGAATTGTTATTTTGTTAGGATTTTTGAGCTTATTAATTGTGCTTTGTGCTTTATATTGACGATGTTTCACAGATTTTTATTGTAACCCTTTGCCGGGGTAATAGTGAATGAAAAAGAAGTTTCGAGCTAATTTTGCCAACAAGGGCATAAAAAGAAAATTATATATATGAGAAATTAGCATGATATCTCAACATTAAAAGAGAGTCATAGCTATAAAAGAAATTGATTTGAAAAGAAAAGAAAATATATATATATATATATATATTCGGACCGGCATAGTGGATTTTAATGTGAACATCTTAAGCTTTTATTGGGTTATTGGGGATGCTAAATTATGCATCAAGGAATTCATTGGGTTAAGTGAGAAACGTTTTATGAGAGTAACTCAAGCTCTAGGGCGATTCGTTGATGGCTAGTGAGGAGAGAGCCAAAAGCTCACTCCAAATTATCCAAATATACTATCATACCGTCCCTAAGCCTAAATTACAACCTTAAAGACCTTGTGATTCTTTGCTATGTAATTGAGAAGTGATTGAGCCATTAGAGATTAGTTAAGCGGATCTTGAATACTAGTGAGGTTTGATGAACAATCTATAGCTCTTTTGGGGAACTGAGTAAAGTCCCAATCCTTCTTACATTGCGAAACTAATATGAACTTAAATTCAAGCCGTGTTGACTGTGGATATGAGAAGTGTACATGTATGCAGTTTATGAACATTATTTCATGAAATTTGCTGAGTTATGTGCTTTAGGATTATTCTATATATTCTGCTATGTTTTTCCCAATGTGTTAAGAATTTTATAAGTGTGTATTTATAGACTTCCCTTAGTTTTTATCTTTTATTGTATCGGGACGATACAACTTTGAGTTGGGGGTCTTGATGTCTCCTCATTTGTGATAGATTTTTGTTACGATGAGACATCATTTTTAGTGTTTTAGAAGTCAATAATGTCAATTTTCTTGAGTTTCAGTGCACTTTCCTATTTTGAGTCTTGATTTGTAGAATTATTATTTTTAGAGCATATTGGGTTTAATTGTTTATTTTAGTGTGAAGCTTTAAACATAATTATGGAGATTAATTAGAGTCCAAGTCAAATACTACAACTTATGGAAAGAGATTTGCATGGTAATTGGAGATAAGGAAACACAAGCTAAAAAGATGGAAAAAGAAAAGCTGCCTAATCTAGGATTCTGCAGCACACGCCTAAAGATGTGCTATTTTACCTAAGAAATAGGCCGATTTTGGTAATTTCCTTTCATTGGGACAAAGATAATTCTGTTACGATTCTTTTGGTATCTTATGGAGCTCAAACCGACCAATAACGAAGAAGATATGCTCAAAACGGTCCAGCAGTGTTTATCTTTATTTCCATACGAATTTGAGTTGGGCTAGGAGTCGAATACTTTATCTCTTCCTCAAGAAAACGAATTAGGTCTTCTAAACACCTATAAATACACCCTTATATCACTTGTAAATCATCCTTGCCTCATAGTAATTAGTTCTTAAGGTTTTATTCTTCTAGTTTGTTGTAGAGAGCAAGATGATGTCTTTTGTAATTTCTTTTAGTTTATTTCCATCAGGTATGAACAAAACTTCCCATAGCTTGGGTTTTGCATCATGTATAAACTATGAATTCTAATTCTTCTATCTAAGTTTCTTTGGGAATTATATGTTTTAATCTGATATTAGCTACTTACTTTATATTTGTTTATGTGTTTTGATTTATTGTCTTTCCTAGAACTGATCACATTAGGATTGTTTTAACAGTAGTTAGATGGTCACCGTAACTGGGTGTTTAACTATTGAACCACCACATAATGTCTAGTGTCAATATTAGTTCTGACAAAACATGATTCTAACTAGATAGTCATTAGGGTTTGTTTTAATCACCATATCACCAATGATTGTAGTGTTCTGTTTAGGGCCTTAGTGGCGTTTAATAACCCTATTTGAGACCTCGTCTTGGTTGTGCCGTAGCCCCCTTAGCCGCTCTCAAGGTCTAAGGTATGGGAATTTAGAATCCTGACTAAGTATACCAAGAGCTAATATTCTCCCTTATTAACTAGATTTATAGATAGAATTAGAAGGATTAGTGCATACTAGCAAAACCTAAGCTATACTTCTCATCTCATATTCTTAATCTTTTACTTTATTGTCTTTACTTTTCTTAGTTTTAATTTAGAATCTCGAAATCTATTTGCTTTTATTTTCTGTCTTTTAATTATTTACTTTTACTCGTTATTCCTACCTACGCGTGTAACACACTTAAGTCCCTAAGAACGAACTCAACTTACTATCTGAAACTTGCATACGTCCTGTAATACTTGCAGTCACGTGCCTGTCTAGGGTGAGAGTGCTTAGTTTCTTGGCTTAATTGTATCTTATTTTAATCACACCCTGGACACCACCACTAACCTTGTAACTATCTTTCTAGAATTTGGCACTAAGCGGGTGTTTGTTTGCATTTAATAAATATTAAGCTAGTCCATTAAGATACATAATCAGTAAGACCGTTTTGTTCCAATTAAGATCTTCATGGATCTTAACTAATTTGTTTTATTAAAATTTTAAACTAAGTCTGAATAACTCAAACACCACATGTTAAATAAGTTATATTTAGATGTTCATTAAGATGTTCCCTTATTAAAGTATTGAAAAACAAACTATTAACCCTTCAGAACTTGGTGACATCTCTCCGGATTGTATATGGTCTCAAGAAAAAGTTTACAGGAATGCAAGAGCAAAAGATAAATGGGTGACTGAAGAAGCTAAAAAAACTACATATTATCATGCTTCGATGGCGCAAATAAGGAATTTTAATAAAATCTTGCAAATCCTAGATGATAATGATGAATTGATCGAAAACAAGGGTAAGGTAGCTGATGCGTTTATTCTCATTTTGAGAATATCTACTCAGTTTATTTTGGCAACAAAAATATGGAAATGGCAGACAAAATCCCTTGAAATATTACACATGACATGAAGATAAAACTGTTGAAAGCACCATATATGGATGAAGTTAGGAGAGTGGTATTTAGTGTGGGTGACGGGTTGTTATATTATAAATACTAGGAGATTATCAAATCTGATGTATTTTATATGGTCATTGCATTCTTTGATGAGAAGCTGAATTTGGGTAAAATAAATGACACTACCATCACACTCGTCCCAAAAAAAGAAAGGCAAACAAATAATGGTGACTTTAAAACTCTCTCTTGTGCTAACTTTGATTACAAAATTATCTCTTCTATATAAGTGGAAAGACTCAAACCAATTATGGATGGCTTGTCTCCCCCACACAATCTTCTTTCATCAAAGGTATAACTATTCAGTATAACCTCATCAAAACGATACTCAAATAAGCACTATGCAATAGTCAAGTTGGATATGGAAAAGTCTTATGAACATGTTAAATGTGAGTTTTTAGAGCTTGTCCTTAGAAACTTGGATATGATACGGTTTGGATTGGATGGATTATGTATCTCTACAGTCAAGTATCAGATTACCGTCAATGGTAAAATTTCTTGTAACATCATTCCTTCAAATGGTATCCGCAAGGGTGAACCTTTGTTCTAATGGATCACATAGTTGGTCCTCTGGATAGTCCAGGACAATTAATAAGGGTCTATTGTTTCAATGCATATACATAATTGAAAAATAGAATAGAAAGACAATACATTATACAATTCCACGTCCCCAAAATAAATCCAACCTATTAATATGATTACAAAAATATTCCATTGCCGTTTCTTTTATTTAATATTTATTTAATCTTTTAATCGGTAAGTTAAACATGACATCTATATTATATAAAGTAAGGTTTTTACATAACCATGATTTATTTTAGCCATAACATAAGTGGTGGTTAGGATAGTTTCTGGCCCAACCTATTATTAATAACCAAAGGCTCATTGGTGGCTAGGATTGATTCTAGCCCGACATAAGTCAGGATTATTTCTGGCCCACCTATTATTAATAGTATTAATTATTTATCAAGCATTTTTGTAAAATAAAATTCTAAATATAACCTTTATTAAAATTAATTATCTATCATTTAGCTAAAAAATTGTCCATTTATCTTCTTTAATTTCTCAAAAATGCATACCAAACATAAAAATAAAAAATCATCTTCACTCTCCAATCAAACGAAAAAAAAATCTTCACTCTCACCTTCCCACCAAGCTACTCTAAACAAGAAAACCTTAGCCGAACTCTCGGAGACCATTCTCCACCATCATTAACCGGCTTGGCAGAAGAGTCAAAAAATTATTTTTACCATCTCACCTTCTTACCAAGTAACTCTCCTGCACAAGAAAACCATTGCCGCCGCTCTCCTGCATAAGAAAACCGTCGTCTCGCCGCTGCCGCTTGGGGACCATTCTCCACCATTATCAGCGCTTAGCGAAGAACTCAAATTAAGGAAAAATTATTAACTTTTACAATTGAAACTCTAAAAAATTGAAATATTTTTAACCTAATTCATTAATTTTACAATTTTTTTATAATAATTTGATTTACTTTGACTAATTTCTACAACTTTAATATGCCAATCAGAATATCCAAAGATATTGAAATGAAATGAAGGGTATTAAATTGCTCAGTGTAAGTACAGTTATACCTAAACAATTTATATATTTAATAGTTGTGTGTGTAAATTTGCAATCTTCAAAATGCTATAGAGGTTTCTGTGCTACTGAATCTAAGATTAGTAAGATTGATTTTGGATCTGTTTCCTTCAGACTTTGAAGGTACATTATCTTGAATTTAAATAAGATGAGATTTAAAATGTCTTTCTATTCAAATGATATGATGCACAATCATGGACAGATCATATCAATCTTCGAAAAATCAAATAAAATAAAAATCTCAAACATCTACTTTCTTTTAGGTTCTTATCTTCGTGTGTAGGGTCATGTATGCTATGTGCCAAGCCGCTCAAAAATAGCAAGACATAAGGTAATTTTGAATAGATTCTCAATTTTACTATTCACATTTTTCTCTCCATTGAGTGATTTTTTGAATAATATTCAAAATCCATTTAATTTTACAGTTGGTCCCTATGAGTATGACCTTGTGAAATAACATTCAAGCTCAATTTTCTGATTAATAGTCATCTTCCTTCTCTGAATTGTATATGTTTTCGATTTGATTGCCCCTCACAATATGCACTCTCCAATATAAAGTATAAGGTAAGAGATTTAGTGAATAAAATTCGAACATAGTTTATTTTTTTAATTGCAACATTGATTTGTATGTGCTCCCCAAAAATAAGCAATTTCATTTGATTGTGTCGTTCTGTCTTTGCTTTGTGCTCTCTGCCAAGTAAATCAAATTCAATTTCTCTTTTCCACACAATGTAATTATTAAAAATTGTCTTTAGAGGTAAAAATAACGTCCTCGAATATTTTAAATATGTAATTTATTATGTAAATAACATAACTAAAATACATTTGTCACATGTTTCCGATTATGGTACAGAATGTCAAAAAAAAAATTATAGCATTTCTCAAAAAAATTCTTATGCCAATAATATTTAATTTGCTCATTTTTTATAATTTGAAACCATTTTAATTCTCCTGATGTTTAAAATTATTAATATGGTGTTATATTAATTTCATGAGTTAACTATTGTGAGATTTAGTTGGATATGTTTTGGGTTTAGTGGAATTTTTTTATGATTGTTTTCAATCAGGGTAAATAGCAAACTTGATCTTTGGATTGAATGAAATTTTCAAATAAACCTTCAGAAATTCCAAGTAAGGTATTTGATTATTTTCTTTTAAATTTTTCTTTATTACGCTATGGCTATGGATAAAGATGTACCAATAGAATTGGATATTTCGAGTGAAAATTTATAGAATTCCAAATTTGGTCAGAATCGAATCGAAAGGGAAAGTAATGTTATACTCCGTGAAATGGAAGAGGTAAAGTTTGAATCCTTTTCATTGGTTAGTTTTTTTGTAATTTTAAATTTTATTTATCTAATGATCTTGCTTCATTAGTGGTAAATTTTGAATCTTTTTGACCTTTACGAATAGGAAATGTTTTAAATTTTGTAATAGGTGTTTGATTATAGGTTGAAGGACAAATAGTGGAGATAATATTTTATCACCTTCTCAGTTTACTCCTCTCTAAAGGACTATTTATCGACCTGCTGAGAACATCAAGACAATAACTGAAAATAACTAAAGAGCACCTAAAATATTATAAATCAACACATTATTTTTTTTCAAGAAAGTTTTAAAAAGATCAATTGACTATCATATTTTTTTCAACATTTGATCACATTTATTGGCAAACTGTATTACCAAGATGTCATTATGGTTTTCATGTATAGTTTATAAGTATTTGGTTGATGTATAGGTATTTGGGTTGTGTATAACATGTGCTACTTGAACTTCAACCATATCACTATGTATGGAGGAAAAATATTAAAACAAAGCCAAATAATTTCTTCAATGATAGGATGAGGTAACATGTACATTTTTAACTTGGTTATATATAAAAATAAAAATTTGTCATATAAAGCAATTATTTCCTCACCTTTACGTGGATGGGTTTGGAACAAAAATGGTTGTCAATTTTATATTTCTTGCGAAATTTATTGTGGTATTACACATGGTTTCCTCTTAATAAAGCTGAAAGGGTACTCTATCTGCTTTACCAAGCACTTTGGTGCGATCATCTATTATATCAACCTTCCTTGATGACTAGCGATAACATTAGTATATTTGTTACTATAAAGCACTTTCGGAGCCTAATAAGGTGAGGTAAGCACATGTTTTTCATTAAAAATAGTAGAACCAATAATATATTATAGAAGAGATGATTCACTTAGTCAATCAATGCTTAATTGTTACATCTTCTTCATGAATATTGATAGTGATATGGTCGGAATTATATGATGTAAAGAAAAGATTGGTAAGATAAGGAGGTTTGTTTATTAAAACTTAAAATAATTTTGATCACTGTCCAACTTTGTTTCTCTTTATAAATATATAAATATGTTTAGATGACTAATTTTTGTGTGATATACCCGTGTAACTTCCTTCCCTCTTCCATTTGTTATGAGAGGCCATTTCATGTTACCAAAACACCTTCAAGGCTTTTTATCTCCCGAAAATCGTTATCTACTACAACTGACCATAACGCCTTTATACCATCAACGAGGGGATTTTTTAACCAAAAAAAGTAAACAAGATAAATTTTTCTATTAAAACCCTCAAAGCCAAATATGTTATCTTGATTTTGTAGAGGAATATTAATTTAAATAAGGTATTGTAATCTAGATAACATTGCTATACCAATTTAATATGTGAAAGAATAGTTTAATATCTCTTTAATATATTTTTTTTGTGATCCATGGGTATTATAATTGGAAATATATAAATAAGACTAAATTATCTTGATATCTACGATTAGGGGTTTGTTCTGTCATTATATTTCTCTATAACATCCATTAGGAAAGATTGTGTGAGCATTTCCCTACATTTGTTAGTAAAATATATGATATGCTATACATGTCAAATTAACAATTTTTTTAATAATACAATGTTTTTTGTAATTTAAAAAATTATTTCGTTTCTCTATAATAAGAGTTATAATACTGTACATGAATCATATTTTGAGTCTATTATAATATTATGGTGCAGGAATCATATTTTGAATATTTAGAACAAAGATGTCAGTAATTGTTTGTTGCCTCTTATGTTATGCAATGAAACACTTTCAATGGACGAGCTAAATGTTTTTTAGGTTGATTATTTTAAAAAGAAAGGAAATGGCTACTGAGATGTATGATAGTTTTACGATGAAGTTGGATAGACAACTAATTAGAAGTTCAAGGAGATGACGAGAATGGATTTGTAAAATCCAAGGATTTTTTATTTTATTTTAAGTAAATAGTTTTTCAAAAACATATTTTTTTCTTATATAAACCATTAAAATCAATGAATTATATAGCAGACCATCGTAAGCAAAGGGAAATTAGTCATTGGTTGATTTGAAAGTAACACTAGAAACTTGGATATGATATGGTTTGGATTGGATGTATTATGTATCTCTACAATCAAGTATCAGATTACCGTCAATGGTATAATTTCTTGTAACATCATTCCTTCAAATGGTATCCGCCAGGGTGAACCACTATCATTGTATCTGTTGTCTCCTTACAGAGATGATTGTGCGACTCATTAATTATAATATTAGAGAAGAAATTATTAATGTTAAAAAAACGAGTTCGTTCGAGCGCGTTCGTTAACTCGGTAAAAGTTTATAATCAGTAAATAAATGTTATATTATCTATAAATATACTGTATACAAAGAGAGAAGTAGACGCACTAAGCCGACAAGATTGAAAAGAAGAATATTCATCATATTATAATAACTCAAGACTACTATAAAGAACTTTCAATATCATAAAACATATATAAAGTTTTAGGCAAAACGCTCCGCATATATATATATATATATATATATATATATATATATATATATATATATATATATATATATATATATATATATATATATATATATAAATATATATATATATATAAAGTACTATTTAAGCAAAATGCTAAGCCTTTTAATAATACTATGGCAGGTTCAGACGCCAACCACTATTTTAATAATAGTTTAAATACGTACTGAATGATTGCTCATGTAATGGAGTCAAAATATTTAGTTTGTGTTGATATAAACTCTCGGGTTAGATAACTTCTATTTAGTTATAAATGAATATTTTAAGGTGTCCTCTTAGCTAGACCCTATTATGCCAGGTTATTTCTTGTCTTTCTTACAGTAATATATATGGTTTATCTTAAAAGATAATACATATATTGGCGGAGCCAGAGTCGAATAGGTGAAAAACAACCGCCAAACGGAAACATGTATGATAAGAAAGCTAATCCTGGATGGACCGTATCTGCATTCTTATTATAGGCCATTTTTAGCCAAGCCACTTTTTAGTCTGAATTGTAACAACCAACGTTTTACACAGTTTTAATAAATGTAAAATAAAAATTAAATAGCAATATATCAAACACATATATCAAGATTTTTGGGAACCTGTTGTACCTCACTAGCTGGGCGGGTAGGTAGAAGGAGGTGGTCGTGGCTGTTCTAATGGAGCATATGCCTCTACTGGATAGTCTAGGACAATTAATAAGGGTATATTGTTTTAATGCATATAAATAATTGAAAAATAGAATAGAAAAATAGTACATTATTCAATTCCGCATCCCCAAAATAAACCCAACCTATTAATATGATTACAAAAATATTCTTTTGTCATTTATTTTAAATATTTATTCAATCTTTTTGTTTGTAAGTTAAACATGACATCTATATTATAAAGTAAGGTTTTCACATATCCATGATTGATTCTAGCCACAACAAGTGGTGGCCAGGATAGTTTCTGGCCCAACCTATCATTAATACCCAAAGGCTTATGAACATAAGTGGTGGCTAGGATTGATTCTAGCGTGGCCAAATCATTTCTGGCCCACCTATTATTAATAGTATCAAGAAAGCCGCCCGCAGACTCTCAGAAACCATTCTCCACCATCATTAACCGGCTTGGCGGAAGACTCAAATTAAGGTAAAAAATTATTTTTACCATCTCATCTTCTTACCAAGTTACTCTCCTGGACAAGAAAACCAATCGCATGCCGCTCTCCTGCACAAGAAAACTCCGCTTTCACTTGGGGACCATTCTCCACCATTGAAGAACCCTAATCATGGTTTATCCAATAAAATGTAATTGTTTATTATATTTTTATACAAATTCTACCCAAGAAAATCGCCACAGCTAGATGACCGTTCTCCACCATCATCCTCTACTTGGCAAAGAACTCAAATTAAGCAAAAAATATTTATTTTTACCATTGGAACTCTAAAAATTTGAAATATTTTTAACTTAATTAATTACTTTTACAATTTTTTATAATTATCTGATTTACTTTTACTGATTTCTTCAACGTTAAAATGCAAAATGCCAATCAGAATATCAAAAATATTGAAATGAAATGAAGGGTATTAAATTACTCAGGGTAAGTACAATATGTTATACCTACACAATTTATATATTTAATAGTTGTGTGTGTAAATTTGCATTCTTTAAAATGCTATAGAGGTGTCTGTGCTACCGAATCTAAGATCAGTAAGATTGATTTTGGATCTATTTGCTTCCGACTTTGAAGGTACATTATCTTGAATTGAAATAAGACGAGATTTAAAATGTCTTGCTATTCAAATGATATGATTAAAAATCATGGACATATCATATAAATCTTAGCAAAATCAAACAAAAGAAAACTCTCAAACATCTACTTTCTTTCAGGTTCCTATCTTCATGTGTGGGGTCATGTGTGCTCTCTGCCAAGCCTCTCAAAAATATCAAGAGATAAGGTAATTTTGAATAGATTCTCAATTTTACAATTCACTGTGTTACTCTCCCTTGATTGATTTTTTGAATAATATTCATATTCATTTAATTCCACAGTTGTTCCCTGTTTGAGTATGACAATGTGAAATAACGTTCAAGTTCAATTTTCTGATTCATAGTCATCTTTATTTTCTGAATTGTATATGTTTTCGATTTGATTGCCCCTCACAGTTTGCACTCTCCAATATAAAATATAAGGTAAGAGATTTTGTGAATAAAATTCAAACATAGTTTGATTTTTGTAATTGCAGCATTGATTTGTAAGCTATTTTATTTGATTGTGTCTGTCCTGTCTTTGTGCTCCCTGCCAAGCAAATCACATTCAATTTATCTTTTCCACACAATGTAATTTATTAAGAATTGGCTTTAGAGTTAAAAAAACATCTTTAAATATTTTAAATATGTAATTTATTATGTAAATAACATAACTAAAATACATTTGTCACATGTTTCCGATTATGGTACAGAATTTCATTAATTTTTTATAGCATTTCACAATAATATTTTTATGCCAATAATATTTAATTTGTTCAATTTTAACAATTTGAAACCTTTTTAATTCTTCCGATGTTTATAATTTTTAACAAGGTGTTTTATGCATTTAACGAGTTAACCATTGGGAGAATTAGTTGGATATGATTTGGGTTTAGTGGAATTTTTGTATGATTCTTTCGAATCAGGGTAAATAGTAAACTTGATCTTTGCATTATATGAAATTTTCAAATATACCTCAGAAATCCCAAGTAAGGTATCTGATTATTATCGTTTAAAGTTCCCTTTATTATGTTATGGTTATGGATAAATATGTACCAAAGGCATTGGATATTTCCAGTGACATTTTGTAGAATTCCAAATTTGGTCGGAATCGAAAGGAAACGTAATGTTATTCTCCAAGAAATGGAAGAGGTAAAGCTTGAATCTTTTTCATTGATTAGTTATTTTTTAATTTTAAATCTGATTTATCTAATGATCTTGCTTCATTAATAATAATTTATGAATCTTTTTGACCTTTACGAATAGGAAATGTGTTTAATTTTGTAATAGGTGTTTGATTATAGGTTGAAGGACAAATAGAGGAGATAATATTTTATCACCTTCTCAGTTTACTCCTCTCTGAAGGACTATTTTTGGACCTGCGGAGAACATCAAGACTATATCTGACAATAACTAAAGAGCACCTAAGATATTATAAATCAACACATTATTTTGTTTCAAGAAGGTTTTAAAAAGATCAATTCACTATCATATTTTTTTCAACATTTGATCACATTTATTGGCATACTGTATTACCATGATGTCATTATATTATTCATATATAGTTTATAAGCATTTGGTTGATGTATAGGTATTTGGTTCGTGTCTAACATATGCCACTTGAACTTCCACCAGATAACTAAGAATGGAGAAAAAATATAAAAACAAAGCCAAATAATTTGTTCAACGATAGGCTGAGGTACCATGTACATTTATCACTTGGTTATATATATAAAATAAAAATTTGTCATATAAAGTAATTATTTCCTCATTTTAACATGGATGGGTTTGGATTAAAAATGGTTGTCGATTTTATATTTTTTGCGAAATTCATTAGGGTATTACAAATGGTTTGCTCTTAATATAGCTGAAAGGGTACTCTATCTACTTTACCAAGCTCTTTGGTGTCATCCTTCCTTGATGACTAGCTATAACATTAGTATATTTGTTTCTTTAAAGCACTTGCGGAGCCTAATAAGGCGAGGTAAGCACATGTTTTTCTTTACAAATAGTGGAACAAATAATATATCATAGAAGGGATGATTTACTTAGTCAATCAATGCTTAGTTTTTTACATCTTCTTCATGAATATTGATAGTGATGTGTTCGGAATTATATGATGTAAAGCAAATATTGGTAAGATGAGGAGGTTTGTTTATTAAAACAAAAAATAATTTTGATCACTGTCTGAATTTGTTTCTCTTTATAAATATATAAATATGTTTAGATGAGTATTTTTTGTGTGATTTACCGGTGTAATTTCCTTCCCTCGCTATGAGAGATCATTTTATGTTACCAAAAAACATTCAAGACTTTTTATCTCCCGAAAATCATTATCGACTACAATTGACCATAACGCCGTTATACCATCAATGAGGAGATTCCTAAAAAAAAAGTAAACAAAATAAATTCTTCTATTAAAACCCTCAAATTAAAATATGTTATTTCTTGACTTTGTAGAGGAATATTAATTTAAATCAGGTATTGTATTTTTCCTTCTAATTCTTATCGTAATCTAGGTAACATTGTTATACCAATTTAGTATGTGAAAGAATAGGTTAATATCTCTTTAATATTTTTTTGTATGTTGAAAATTTCTGTAGCAATATTTTATATAATAATAGGTTAATATCTCTTTTATATTTTTTTGTGATCCATGGATATTATAATTATTGTTTTATTTATGTAGTTAATTGGAAATATATAAATAAAACTGAATTATCTTGATATCTACGATTAGGGGTTTGTTCAGTCATTATATTTGTCTATGACATCCATTAGGAAAGATTGTGTGAGCATTGCCCTACATTTGTGAGTAAAATATAGGATATGCTATACATGTCAATTTGCAATTTTTGTAATAATACAATAATTTTTTTAATTTAAAAAATGATTTTGCTCCTCTATATATTTCAAACTCATATTTTTTTTATTAGTATGTCATTGTTGATAAATAATCAGTTATGGTATGGAGTATGTCTTGTTGGTAAACAATAAGAGTTATAATAAGGTACATGAATCATATTTTAAATCTATTATAATATTATGGTGCAGGAATCATATTTTGAATCTTTAGAAGAAAGAGTTCAGTAATTGTTTGTTGCCTCTTATGTTGTGCAATGAAACACATTCAATGGACGAGCTGAATATTTTTGAGACTGATTATTTTTAAAAGAAAGGAAATGGATACTACGATGAAGTTGGATAGATAACTGATTAAGTTCAAGGAGATAACGAGAATGGATTTGTAAACTCCAAGTGTTTTTTATTTTATTAGAAATAAATAGTTTTTCAAAAACATATTTTTTTCTTATATAAAACATTAGAATCAATGAATTATATAGCAAACCATTATAAGCAAAGGTAAATTAGTCATTGGTGGATTTGAAAGTAAAACTATTTCATTTTTAAGTCTTTGGTAACATTTATATGTAATATTTGATTATAGAAAAACTTTGCCAGAGTATTTTTGTATGATTACGATAATTGTATAATTTTTTCCTAGAGCAACATTTTGAATTTTATATTTGTAAGGTTTAAAATTTTAGTAGTGTCTTCGGACACGGATCATATCTAGTTCTTTTTAATGTGAGATGTCATACTAATTTTTTTCTCAATTTCTTATCTTTCTTTCTTTTTCTTTTTAGAAATCGGCAAAGGAAATTTCAATAACGTGCATAATCATTCGAGCAAATCACAAATCTACCCAATAAATGTAATAACAGATTCCTTCACCCCAAACTCAAGCTCAAGGACAACTAGTCTTAAGCAATCGCGATTCTAGTGTGGGTCATTTGGTATAGTCCTAACATCTAAAGGATAATATTATAATATGGCTTCAAAAGAAAGGCTTAAATGCTTTAAAATGGGGCTAAAAATGATATAACATTTAATCACGGGTTAGAAAGCTAAAAATGCCTCAAGTGACTATTAAAGAACTGCCTCTATCATTTTTCTAGTTACATAGTTCACCTTTAGTTCATAATTAAGTTAGTTTTATAATCATTTAGATCTCACGTTCTACACACCGTTCATTCTCACCAAATACAAGCTTACTTCTTTTGCATTGTTCATTACGTTTTCCTATCAATCATCTAGTGTTTGCATGCATTCGATGTGCGTTTTACATTAAATCTAAGATCAACTATTTTCTATCATTAATTTACAGAAAGTATGCTTATGGGGACATTCAACATAATCTCTAGTCAAATCCTTCCTTAAACTAATTTTTATTTGATTTTTTCGAAAAGTAGTAAAAACACATAACACATAAAATTAGGATGAGACAACGAACCCCGCCCCAAATTCAAAAATGAGTCATGTCCCCACGAATCGAAAAGAATCTATAAAGCAAATAATATACAGTAATGAATGATAAAAGGGATAAGGGAACATATCTTGATTGACACTACGCCGATTACATGTTGTATTGTGTCAAGGTTGTAAAGACATCTAAGTCACGATGTATAGATCATACACTGTGGAATTCATCTTCTTGTAAAATGCGTTTCATAAACACGAGCTCGTATTTCCCTTAGTTAATTATCTTCTCATGACCCTCTAAATCTCATCCTCCTCAAAAATCCTTCCTCAACACCAAACTCTCTTTTCTCTTCATGTTATTCATAACTTCTCCAGCCTTCATCTCATCTCGAATGACCCCAAACTCAATTATTCACCTACTTAAAGATTGCTTGCAAAATATATAATGGTAGACTCAAACAATTCACAATTCCTCAAATAAATAACTAAAACTTAATTCCCAACTTGTGATAGAAAGAAAAGAAGAGTTGTAGCTATTTTACCGGATTGGCCATGAAATTTGTGATGATTTGTGTGTATACATTTTTCTAAAACAAATCTGTGAGACTTTTGACTCAAGTAAGATTAGATCTCAAAATAAACCGATCATTGCAACGTATTATAATTAGCTAATATTACAACTATGGATATTTTATATATAAAATCACATAAATGTTTTTCAATTACATCGAAGTATTGTATTGGATCAAGGAAGGTCTTCATAGTGTTTCAAACAAACTTTTGAATTTCATCGTTACTATACAAATATCTACTTAAACTACTCAAAGCCATGTTGCTAATAAGAAACTATGGTATAGGCAACTATAGTGCAAGTTGTTGGACAACCATGTGTTAGCTTAAGATGTCCTGATGATGATGTAATTAGAAAACTACGTACGCTAGTCGTTGTGAGGCTTACAGTGCAATACGACTATATATACATCAAGAAGCTTCCTAAATAATTCTTAAGTACTAGCCACATTTGAAACTTACTTTTATATGTGTAATTGAGTTGCTTTGGCGATCAAAGAGTATTATATTTTTTTTATGAAATATTAACTACTCGCTATAAATTGTGAATTGGGTGAAGTAGAATACTTTACAATTAGGATTTTTTTTATTAAATGTTCTTCATTAAACAATAGTCTCGACATACTATCGTATTGTCCATGTGGCATTAGTTTATCTACCTTATCTTGAAAGCTATTCAACAGACTTTACATGCAAATCTAGTGGTTTTATAGTTAAACAATTTGTGTTTTATCTTGTTAATTGTGACACTAATTATGATAATGTATGACCTATAAATACCCATCATAGTGGCGTCCCTTGGAACTTCCAAACAAATAGAGTTTGTGGTACACTCAACATTTTCATCTAAATTTTACATTAAAATGAATGTTTCGGGGATATTGGCATACTACAATATTAATTAATTGTCATAACCACTTATATCAAGTTATTATATAATCGAAGCACATTTATGAAAATTGGTCTTTCTAGACTTCTTTTAACATAAGTGATGATAGGATTTTTATGCCTCGTGATTGGGAAGAACTAGTCCTTTTGAAACTATTGAAGAATAGTATCATTTATGTATAATTCATGAATAAATAAATATTATAGATCTCTTTTTTTCCATTTAGGGTTCTAATATGTTAACAAAAAGTCAAGTGATGTAAAGAGATAATATGTTTTGTATTTATGAAATCTACGATCTTTTGGCCACTTCAAAAAAATAATAGATATTTTATGTAACATTCTAAATATAAATATCCCAATATACATATGGTTATATTTTAATCCTTCTAGACTTTTCAAAAATCTCATAATCTATTCAAAATAATCATTTAATTTACCCCAATTCGATCAAAAGGATCAAATATTTACATCATCTATATGAATAAAAATTATATGTCGGTGCATCAACATTAGTCCTTCTTCTATAATAAATCTAATTATTACTTCTAATGAAGTAATTTACTATGTTTCTACGCATATAAAATCTTTGGAAGATAATTCATCCATGGTTAAAATTCCATCTCTAAAGTCATAGTCCATAATGTTTATATGTTTAACTTAGTAAATCAAATTCAATTTACAAAGTGTCCAATCATTATAGTCAACATATAATACATAACATTATCATTGCTTTCTACAAATACCGAAGATGTCACCTAGAAAATGAATTATTGACGCGTATGCAATTGAGAGATTTCTCTTCAACATTATTATAGTTACCAATAACTATTATTTTATAAATTCTTTCTGTAACAAGCTACCTTCAATGAAGTTAAAAAGGTCAATGTATTATCCATATCCATGAGACTAAAGTTTAAAAAAGAAAGATCTATCTTCTTTAAGATAATTAAATTTCATCATTGACGAAACTATTACTAGTTTTTCTAAACAAAAATATTTATTTACATATTTCATTTCCAAAACTAATATGTAGTTTATATCTATATCATAACATACATGTGATGAAATCCATAAAAATCAAAATTCGTTTAATATATTTTATCTAGAATGACTAACTAGTTATAAGAAAAGAACTTACACATTCTGTAAGGAATGCATGTAGCATCTTCTAAATATTAATACCGATAACTAAATTCTCGACATTGTAAAATAATTAGTAAACCCATTGTGAATATCGAATAACATCTAATGTATTTTTTGTAAGTATATAAGTCCATACACTCGATCACATTTCTATTATTATTGATCCATAAAAATTAAGCTCTACCACTTTAAATATTAAAATTAGACAAAAAAGCCCACTAATGAAGAGTTTTACCTTTATAACAACAAATGCCCTAGAAAATGATAAACACGCCTCCGCCTCCCTCTCTCTTCCGTCTACCTCACTCTTACCGTACTCTTTGAAATTGATTTAGTTTCATCCATTGATAAATTCATATAAAATCATTAAATCAGTGAACAAAATCAATATTTTCAAATATTACAACACTCAACAACTTTTCCATGGGCAAAATCAGAGAGATAGATAAAAGAAAAGAAAAATACAAATATGAATCACAGTGTTGCCTAGGGATGCTGCCACGAAAAAAGGTATTAATGTTTCTATTAAATTCCTTGGTATTTGTAATTGCAAGTCAAAAATTGCACATTGTAATTATATTTCATAGCTAATTTATTTTTCTGTTAGTTTGATTTGTAACGTGATAGGAATGGAAGAAATGTATTAGCACTAGATTTTGTTAAATTAAAATTAATTTGTTAATTATGTGAATAAGTTGTTTTATATTGTATAAAATTATGAATTGTTGAAGTTTTGTTATTTATTAAAACTCTCTGATTAATTTAAATTTCCTTAATTTTAGTTAGTATATATAATAAAATATCCTGTTATAGGAAAAGGATCGTTGACCATTCTATTTCAAGGAAGATGAAAAATCTATTAACCCAGGTAAGAGAAATAAGTATTATATTAAATCCCTTATACCTTTGGTTCCTTGGATTTATGTGGTGTTACTTTTGTCTACAATTAAAAATTTTACTCTGACTATATTCTTAGATCTCTGCTTTTAAGGGTGGTACTGGTTTTGTTTGACACCATATTACCACCATATACAAATTTTACATGTCATTTCCTTCAAATTTTTATTAAGATTATACTGTAACATCATATTTTATTATACATGCGTTGCTGCTAAATATTTGGATATGCTCTTCTTTCTTTGTATTAACCTTTACCAGTATGTTCATACCCATATCCTACCTCCATAACCTTGAGAACCCTTCGTTTTTGCTGCTTTTTGATGCAGTATGAGGAGGAATTCATGATTCGTACTCTATTTGTAACTTTAGTTATCTCCAGATCTATATATTTAGGCTTAGATATATGACAGAAGTGATAAAATTTGATGGACAAGTTGTTTTTGGTGATGCTTTTCATATTTGATAAATCCAATTATGTTTTTTTGATACATACGCATTCACTACATTCATAAATACTTACTGAATTCAGAAGTCTAAAAATATTGACGACTTTATAGGCTAGGCAGGGAAAACTTGATCGAGTAGCCACGCGATGGTCTCATCTTTGGTCTGAAATGCAACAACATATGTCAATTGGATGATATTGTTGGCGCAAGCAGCGTTAAGAAGGATACTATGAGTTCTCCACTTAAAATTGGTCGTGTGGCGAACTTGAAGTGATTTCGTTACTGATCTACCGTTCTTGATGGATTTCTTTTGAGGCATCACCATGATTTGTTATTCTTTTTTTTTCTAATGAAATTTTGAAAGTGTTAAACTATAAATGAATATACTTATTTATAGTTGATACACAAATGTAATTTCTCATTATTTAAATTTAATGAAAATCAAATATAATATGAAAAGGAACAAATAAGATAAATAATGTTTAATGTGATTGTACAATTGAAGTTCTTTTTTGACCTATAATATTATTTGAACGGTTTATTTTATTTCATTTTTCATATATGATGGTCCAGCTTATGTATTTTTTTATATTTATATATTTTGGTCTAGGCTAGCTTGTAGACTAGTGTGTATTGACTACAAGGAAAAAATTAGAATTAGTAGGTTTCAAAATATAGTTCTACATGATGAAATGTGCATGGGATCATTAGAAAAAATTGATACCATATGTCTTTACAAGTGATGGTCAATAGACCAAACTTGTTGTGTCAAATATCACACTAACTTTGATTTTTAAATGGTAAGGTTATCATTATATGTTCTTGGGCATAGACTGTTCTCGTGATAGAAGAGAATCTCCTCAAATAGGGATGTCTCTTCCAAATCAGGGTATCCATTTAGTTTGTCAATTATAAATTTTCTCGTGACCTCCCGTCTTTTGACTATCAATCATGTAATATCCCGTGTAAATTGTTAAAATTTTAAATACTTAGGGTGAAATTCTTATTATTATTCAAAATATTATTTAAATATTTTATTAGATTAATAATTTATTTATTTTTATAAAAGACATCTTATTTAATTTATTAAAAGGGATTAATTTATTTATTGAATTAAAAAAAATCAAGGGTTTTATTAATTGAAAAAGAAACTTCAAAAGAAAAGAAAGTCACTTACTCCTACCCGACCATCCTAGCCAGAACCCAACTCACCCAATCCACTTTCTAGTAAATCAATTTCATTTCATTTTCCTACTTTTAAATTTGAATTATATTTCCTTTTAATTTGTCTTATTTTTATGTGGTCCCTGTCGTATTCTAACCCTGTAACCATCTTTCTAAAAGTTTCATTCCTCTATAATAAGAGTTATAATACTGTACATGAATCATATTTTGAGTCTATTATAATATTATGGTGCAGGAATCATATTTTGAATATTTATAACAAAGATGTTAGTAATTGTTTGTTGCCTCTTATGTTATGCAGTGAAACACTTTCAATGGACGAGCTAAATGTTTTTTAGGTTGATTATTTTAAAAAGAAAGGAAATGGCTACTGAGAGGTATGATAGTTTTACGATGAAGTTGGATAGACAACTGATTAGAAGTTCAAGGAGATGACGAGAATGGATTTGTAAAATCCAAGGATTTTTTATTTTATTAGAAGTAAATAGTTTTTCAAAAACATATTTTTTTCTTATATAAACCATTAGAATCAATGAATTATATAGCAGCCCCATCGTAAGCAAAGGTAAATTAGTCATTGGTTGATTTGAAAGTAACACTATTCCATTTTTAAGTCTTTGGTAACATTTATATGTAATATTTGATTATAGACAAACTTTGCTAGAGATTACGATAATTGTATAATTTTTTTCTAGAGCAATATTTCTAATTTTATATTGTAAAGTTTAAAATTTTAGTAGTGTCTTCGGACACGAATCATAACTAGTTCTTTTTAATGTGAGATGTCATACAAATTTTTTTTCTCAATTTTTTTTTCTTTCTATCTTTTTCTTTTGTTTTCTTTTCAGAAATCGGCAAAAGAAATTAAAATAACGTGCATAATCATTCAAGCAAATCACATATATACCCAACAAATGTAATAACTATTCCTTCACCCCGAACTCAAACTCAAGGACAACTAGTTTTAAGCAATCGCTATTCAAGTGCGTGGCATATGGTGTAGTCCTAACATCTAAAGGATAAACTTATAATATGGCTTCAAAACAAATGCTTAAATGCTTAAAAATGGGGCTAAAAGTTATATAACATTTAATCACGGGTTAGAAAGATAAAAAGGCCTCAAGTGACTATTAAAGAACTGCCTTTATCATTTTTCTAGTTACATAGTTCACCTATAGTTCATAATTAAGTGTGTTCTCTACTCATTTAGATCTCACGTTCTACACACCACTCATTCTCACCAAATAAAAGCTTACTTCTTTTGCATTGTTTATTAATTTTTCCTATTAATCATCTAGTGCTTGCATGCATTCGAGGTACATTTTACATTAAATCTAAGGTCTACTATTTTCTACCATTAATTTAAAGAAAGTATGCTTATGTGGACATTCAACATACTCTCCAGTCAAATCATTTCTTAAACTAATTTTTATTGAATTTTATTGAAAAGCAGTAAAAACACATAACACATAAAATTGGGATGAGACAACGAACCCCGCCTCAAATTCGAAAATGTGTCTTGTCACACCAGTCTAAAAGTACATATAAAGCTAATAATATACAATAATGAATGAGAAAAGGGATAAGGGAACATATCTTGATTGACACTAGGCCGATTACGTGTAGCATTGTGTCGAGGTTGTGAAAACTTATAAGTCACGATGTATAGATCACACACCGTGGAAATCATCTTCTTGTAAAATGCGTTTTATCAACTCGAACTCGTATTTCCCTTACTTAATCATCTTCTCATGAACCTCTTATGTTGTGCAATGAAACACTTTCAATGGACGAGCTGAATATTTTTGAGGCTGATTATTTTTAAAACAAAGGAAATGGCTACTACGATGAAGTTGGATAGATAACTGATTAAGTTCAAGGAGATGACGAGAATGGATTTGTAAACTCCAAGTGTTTTTTATTTTATTAGAAATAAATAGTTTTTCAAAAACATATTTTTTTCTTATATAAACACTTAGAATCAATGAATTATATAGCAGACCATTATAAGCAAAGGTAAATTAGTCATTGGTGGATTTGAAAGTAAAACTATTTCATTTTTAAGTCTTTGGTAACATTTATATGTAATATTTGATTATAAAAAAACTTTGCTAGAGTATTTTTCTATGATTACGATAATTGTATAATTTTTTTCCTAGAGCAACATTTTGAATTTTATATTTGTAAGGTTTAAAATTTTAGTAGTGTCTTCGGACACAGATCATATCTAGTTCTTTTTAATGTGAGATGTCATACTAATTTTTTTCTCAATTTCTTTTCTTTCTTTCTTTATCTTTTGTTTTCTTTTTAGAAATCGGCAAAGGAAATTTCAATAACGTGCATAATCATTCGAGCAAATCACAAATCTACCCAATATATGTAATAAAAGATTCCTTCACCCCAAACTCAAGCTCAAGGACAACTAGTCTTAAGCAATCGCGATTCTAGTGTGGGTCATTTGGTATAGTCCTAACATCTAAAGGATAATATTATAACGTGGCTTCAAAAGAAAGGCTTAAATGCTTAAAAATGAGGCTAAAAATGATATAACATTTAATCATGGGTTAGAAAGCTAAAAATGCCTCAAGTGACTATTAAAGAACTGCCTCTATCATTTTTCTAGTTACATAGTTCACCTTTAGTTCATAATTAAGTTAGTTTTATAATCATTTAGATCTCACGTTCTACACACCATTCATTCTCACCAAATACAAGCTTACTTCTTTTGCATTGTTCATTACTTTTTCCTATCAATCATCTAGTGTTTGCATGCATTCGATGTACGTTTTACATTAAATCTAAGATCTACTATATTCTATCATTAATTTACAGAAAGTATGCTTATGGGGACATTCAACACAATCTCTAGTCAAATCCTTCCTTAAACTAATTTTTATTTGATTTTTTCGAAAAGCAGTAAAAACACATAACACATAAAATTAGGATGAGACAACGAACCCCGCCCCAAATTCGAAAATGAGTCATGTCCCCACGAATCGAAAAGAATCTATAAAGCAAATAATATACAGTAATGAATGATAAAAGGGACAAGGGAACATATCTTGATTGACACTACGCCGATTACATGTTGTATTGTGTCAAGGTTGTAAAGACATCTAAGTCACGATGTATAGATCATACACCGTAGAATTCATCTTCTTGTAAAATACGTTTCATAAACACGAACTCGTATTTCCCTTAGTTAATTATCTTCTCATGACCCTCTAAATCTCATCCTCCTCAAAAATCCTTCCTCAACACCAAACTCTCTTTTCTCTTCATGTTCTTCATAACTTCTCCAGCCTTCATCTCATCTCGAATGACCCCAAACTCAATTATTCACATACTTAAAGATTGCTTGCAAAATATATAATGGTAGACTCAAACAATTCACAATTCCTCAAATAAATAACTAAAACTTAATTCCCAACTTGTGATAGAAAGAAAAGAAGAGTTGTAGCTATTTTACCGAATTGGCCATGAAATTTTTGATGATTTGTGTGTATACATTTTTCTAAAACAAATCTGAGAGACTTTTGACTCAAGTAAGATTAGATCTCAAAATAACCCGATCATTGCAACGTATTATAATTAGCTAATATTACAACTATGGATATTTTATATATAAAATAACATAAATGTTTTTTCAATTACATCGAAGTATTGTATTGGATCAAGGAAGGTCTTAACAGTGTTTCAAACAAACTTTTGAATTTCATCGTTACTATACAAATATCTACTTAAACTACTCCAAGTCATGTTGCTAATAAGAAACTATGGTATAGGCAACTATAGTGCAAGTTGTTGGACAACCATGTGTTAGCTTAAGATGTCCTGATGATGATGTAATTAGAAAACTACGTACGCAAGTCGTTGTGAGGCTTACAGTGCAATACGACTATATATACATCAAGAAGCTTCCTAAATAATTCTTAAGTACTAGCCACATTTGAAACTTACTTTTATATGTGTAATTGAGTTGCTTTGGAGATCAAAGAGTATTATATATTTTTTTATGAAATATTAACTACTCGCTATAAATTGTGAACTGGGTGAAGTAGAATACTTTACAATTAGGATTATTTTTTTTATTAAATGTTCTTCATTAAACAATAGTCTCGACATACTATCGTATTGTCCATGTGGCATTAGTTTATCTACCTTATCTTGAAAGCTATTCAACAGACTTTACATGCAAATCTTGTGGTTTTATAGTTAAACAATTTGTGTTTTATCTTGTTAATTGTGACACTAATTATGATAATGTATGACCTATAAATACCCATCATAGTGGCGTCCCTTGGAACTTCCAAACAAATAGAGTTTGTGGTACACTCAACATTTTCATCTAAATTTTACATTAAAATGAAAGTTTCGGGGATATTGGCATACTACAATATTAATTAATTGTCATAACCACTTATATCAAGTTATTATATAATCGGAGCACATTCATGAAAATTGGTCTTTCTAGACTTCTTTTAACATAAGTGATGATAGGATTTTTATGCCTCGTGATTGGGAAGAACTAGTCCTTTTGAAACTATTGAAGAATAGTATCATTTATGTATAATTCATGAATAAATAAATATTATAGGTCTCTTTTTTTCCATTTAGGGTACTAATACGTTAACAAAAAGTCAAGTGATGTAAAGAGATAATATGTTTTGTATTTATGAAATCTACGATCTTTTGGCCACTTCAAAAAAATAATAGATATTTTATGTAACATTCTAAATATAAATATCCCAATATACATATGGTTATATTTTAATCCTTCTAGACTTTTCAAAAATCTCATAATCTATTCAAAATAATCATTTAATTTACCCCAATTCGATCAAAAGGATCAAATATTTACATCATCTATATGAATAAAAATTATATGTCGGTGCATCAACATTAGTCCTTCTATAATAAATCTAATTATTACTTATAATGAAGTAATTTACTATGTTTCTACGCATATAAAATCTTTGGAAGATAATTCATCCATGCTTAAAATTCCATCTCTAAAGTTATAGTCCATAATGTTTATATGTTTAACTTAGTAAATCAAATTCAATTTACAAAGTGTCCAATCATTATAGTCAACATATAATACATAACATTATCATTTCTTTCTACAAATACCGAAGATGTCACCTAGAAAATGAATTATTGACGCGTATGCAATTGATAGATTTCTCTTCAACATTATTATAGTTACCAATAACTATTATTTTATAAATTCTTTCTGTTACAAGCTACCTCCAATGAAGTTAAAAAGGTCAATGTATTATCAATATCCATGAGACTAAAGTTTAAAAAAGGAAGATCTATCATCTTTAAGATAATTAAATTTCATCATTGACGAAACTATTACTAGTTTTTCTAAACAAAAATATTTATTTACATATTTCATTTTCAAAACTAATATGTAGTTTATATCTATATCATAACATACATGTGATGAAATCCATAAAAATCAAACTTCGTTTTAATATATTTTATCTACAATGACTAACTAGTTATAAGAAAAGAACTTACACATTCTGTAAGGAATGCATGTAGCATCTTCTAAATAGTAATACCGATAACTAAATTCTCGACATTGTAAAATAATTTAGTAAACCCATTGTGAATATCGAATAACATCTAATGTATTTTTTGTAAGTATATAAGTCCATACACTCGATCACATTTCTATTATTATTGATCCATAAAAATTAAGCTCTACCACTTTAAATCTAAAAATTAGACAAAAAAGCCCACTAATGAAGAGTTTTACCTTTATAATAACAAATGCCCTAGAAAATGATAAACACGCCTCCGCCTCCCTCTCTCTTCCGTCTACCTCACTCTTACCGTACTCTTTGAAATTGATTTAGTTTCATCCATTGATAAATTCATATAAATCATTAAATCAGTGAAAAAAATCAATATTTTCAAATACTACAACACTCAACAACTTTTCCATGGGCAAAATCAGAGAGATAGATAAAAGAAAAGAGAAATACAAACATGAATCACAGTGTTGCCTAGGGATGCTGCCACGAAAAAAAGGTATTAATGTTTCTGTTAAATTCCTTGGTATTTGTAATTGCAAGTCAAAAATTGCACATTGTAATTATATTTCATAGCTAGTTTATTTTTCTGTTAGTTTGATTTGTAACGTGAGAGGAATGGAAGAAATGTATTAACACTAGATTTTGTTAAATTAAAATTAATTTGTTAATTATGTGAATAAGTTGTTTTATATTGTGTAAAATTATGAATTGTTGAAGTTTTGTTATTTATTAAAACTCTTTGATTAATTTATATTCCTTAATTTTAGTTAGTATATATAATAAAATATCATGTTATAGGAAAAGGATCGTTGACCATTCTATTTCAAGGAAGATGAAAAATCTATTAACCCAGGTAAGAGAAATAAGTATTATATTAAATCCCTTATGCCTTTGGTTCCTTGTATTTATGTGGTGTTACTTTTGTGTATAATTAAAAAATTTACTCTGACTATATTCTTAGATCTCTGCTTTTAAGCGTGGTATTGAAAAAAAAATTATTACTGATTTTTACTCTGATTATTACTGGTTTTGTTTGACACCATATTACCACCATATACAAATTTTACATGTCATTTCCTTCATATTTTTATTAAGATTATACTGTAACATCATATTTTATTATACATGCATTGCTGCTAAATATTTGGATATGCTCTTCTTTCTTTGTATTAACCTTTACAAGTATGTTCATACCCATGTCCTACCTCCATAACACTGAGAACCCTTCGTTTTTGCTGCTTTTTTATGCAGTATGAGGAAGAATTCATGATTCGTACTCTATTTGTAACTTTAGTTATCTCCAGATCTATATATTTAGGCTTAGATATATGACATAAGTGATATAATTTGATGGACAAGTTGTTTTTGGTGATGTTTTTCATATTTGATAAATCCAATTATGTTTTTTTGATACATACGCATTCACTACATTCATAAATACTTATTGATTTTAGAAGTCTAAAAATATTGACGACTTTATAGGCTAGGCAGGGAATACTTGATCGAGTAGCCACGCGATGGTCTCATCTTTGGTCTGAAATGCAACAGCATATGTCAATTGGATGATATTGTCGGCGCAAGCAGCGTTAAGAAGGATACTATGAGTTTTCCACTTAAAATTGGTCGTGTGGCGAACTTGAAGTGATTTTGTTACAGATCTACGGTTCTTGATGGATTTCTTTTGAGGCATCACCATGATTTGTTATTCTTTTTTTTCTAATGAAATTTTGAAAGTGTTAAACTGTAAATGAATATACTTATTTATAGTTGATACACAAATGTAATTTCTCATTATTTAAATTTAATGAAAATCAAATATAATATGAAAAGGAACAAATAAGATAAATAATATTTAATGGGATTGTACAATTGAAGTTCCTTTTTTACCAATAATATTATTTGAACGGTTTATTTTATTTCATTTTTCATATATGATGGTCCAGTCCAGCTTATGTATTTTTTTATATTTATATATTTTTGTCCAGGCTAGCTTGTAGACTAGTGTGTATTGACTACAAGGAAAAAATTAGAATTAGTAGGTTTCAAAATATAGTTCTACATGATGAAATGTGCATGGGATCATTAGAAAAAATTGATACCATATGTCTTTACGAGTGATGGTCAGTAAACCAAACTTGTTGTGTCAAATATCACACTAACTTTGATTTTTAAATGGTAAGGTTATCATTATATGTTCTTGGGCATAGACTGTTCTCGTGATAGAAAACAATCTCCTCAAATAGGGATGTCTCTTCCAAATCAGGGTATCCATTTAGTTTGTCAATTATAAATTTTCTCGTGACCTCCAGACTGCCGTCTTCTGACTATCAATCATGTAATATCCCATGTAAATTGTTTAAATTTTAAATACTTAGGTGGAAATTCTTATTATTATTCAAAATATTATTTAAATATTTTATTAGATTAATAATTTATTTATTTTTATAAAAGACATCTTATTTAATTTATTAAAAGGGATTAATTTATTTATTGAATTAAAAAAAATCAAGGATTTTATTAATTGAAAAAGAAACTTCAAAAGAAAAGAAAGTCACTTACTCCTACCCGACCATCCTAGCCAGAACCCAACTCACTCAATCCACTTTCTAGTTAATCAATTTCATTTCATTTTCCTACTTTTAAATTTGAATTATATTTCCTTTTAATTTGTCGTATTTTTATGTGGTCCCTGTCGTATTCTAACCCAGTAACCATCTTTCTAGAAGTTTCATTCCTCTATAATAAGAGTTATAATACGGTACATGAATCATATTTTGAGTCTATTATAATATTATGGTGCAGGAATCATATTTTGAATATCTATAACAAAGATGTCAGTAATTGTTTGTTGCCTCTTATGTTATGCAACGAAACACTTTCAATGGACGAGCTAAATGTTTTTTAGGTTGATTATTTTAAAAAGAAAGGAAATGGCTACTGAGATGTATAGACAACTGATTAGAAGTTCAAGGAGATGACGAGAATGGATTTGTAAAATCCAAGGATTTTTTATTTTATTAGAAGTAAATAGTTTTTCAAAAAACATATTTTTTTCTTATATAAACCATTAGAATCAATGAATTATATAGCAGACCATCATAAGCAAAGGGAAATTAGTCATTGGTTGATTTGAAAGTAACACTATTCCATTTTTAAGTCTTTGGTAACATTTATATGTAATATTCTATTATAGACAAACTTTGCTAGAGTATTTTTGAATGATTACGATAATTGTATAATTTTTTTCTAGAGCAATATTTCTAATTTTATATTGTAAAGTTTAAAATTTTAGTAGTGTCTTCGGACACGAATCATAACTAGTTCTTTTTAATGTGAGATGTCATACGAATTTTTTTTCTCAATTTTTTTTTCTTTCTTTCTTTTTCTTTTGTTTTCTTTTCAGAAATCGGCAAAAGAAATTAAAATAACGTGCATAATCATTCAAGCAAATCACAAATATACCCAACAAATGTAATAACTATTCCTTCACCCCGAACTCAAACTCAAGGACAACTAGTTTTAAGCAATCGCAATTCAAGTGTGTGGCATATGGTGTAGTCCTAACATCTAAAGGATAAACTTATAATATGGCTTCAAAACAAATACTTAAATGCTTAAAAATGGGGCTAAAAGTTATATAACATTTAATCACGGGTTAAAAAGATAAAAAGGCCTCAAGTTACATAGTTCACCTATAGTTCATAATTAAGTGTGTTCTCTACTCATTTAGATCTCACGTTCTACACACCACTCATTCTCACCAAATAAAAGCTTACTTCTTTTCCATTGTTTATTAATTTTTCCTATTAATCATCTAGTGCTTGCATGCATTCGAGGTACATTTTACATTAAATCTAAGGTCTACTATTTTCTACCATTAATTTAAAGAAAGTATGCTTATGTGGACATTCAACATACTCTCCAGTCAAATCATTTCTTAAACTAATTTTTATTGAATTTTATTGAAAAGCAGTAAAAACACATAACACATAAAATTGGGATGAGACAACGAACCCCGCCTCAAATTCGAAAATGTGTCTTGTCACACCAATCTAAAAGTACATATAAAGCTAATAATATACAATAATGAATGAGAAAAGGGATAAGGGAACATATCTTGATTGACACTAGGCCGATTACATGTAGCATTGTGTCGAGGTTGTGAAAACTTATAAGTCACGATGTATAGATCACCCACCGTGGAAATCATCTTCTTGTAAAATGCGTTTTATCAACTCGAACTCGTATTTCCCTTACTTAATCATCTTCTCATGAACCTCTTATGTTGTGCAATGAAACACTTTCAATGGACGAGCTGAATATTTTTGAGGCTGATTATTTTTAAAAGAATGGAAATGGCTACTACGATGAAGTTGGATAGATAACTGATTAAGTTCAAGGAGATGACGAGAATGGATTTGTAAACTCCAAGTGTTTTTTATTTTATTAGAAATAAATAGTTTTTCAAAAACATATTTTTTTCTTATATAAACCATTAGAATCAATGAATTATATAGCAGACCATTATAAGCAAAGGTAAATTAGTCATTGGTGGATTTGAAAGTAAAACTATTTCATTTTTAAGTCTTTGGTAACATTTATATGTAATATTTGATTATAGAAAAACTTTGCTAGAGTATTTTTCTATGATTACGATAATTGTATAATTTTTTTCCTAGAGCAACATTTGAATTTTATATTTGTAAGGTTTAAAATTTTAGTAGTGTCTTCGGACATAGATCATATCTAGTTCTTTTTAATGTGAGATGTCATACTAATTTTTTTCTCAATTTCTTTTCTTTCTTTCTTTATCTTTTGTTTTCTTTTTAGAAATCGGCAAAGGAAATTTCAATAACGTGCATAATCATTCGAGCAAATCACAAATCTACCCAATAAATGTAATAAAAGATTCCTTCACCCCAAACTCAAGCTCAAGGACAACTAGTCTTAAGCAATCGCGATTCTAGTGTGGGTCATTTGGTATAGTCCTAACATCTAAAGGATAATATTATAACGTGGCTTCAAAAGAAAGGCTTAAATGCTTAAAAATGAGGCTAAAAATGATATAACATTTAATCATGGGTTAGAAAGCTAAAAATGCCTCAAGTGACTATTAAAGAATTGCCTCTATCATTTTTCTAGTTACATAGTTCACCTTTAGTTCATAATTAAGTTAGTTTTATAATCATTTAGATCTCACGTTCTACACACCATTCATTCTCACCAAATACAAGCTTACTTCTTTTGCATTGTTCATTACTTTTTCCTATCAATCATCTAGTGTTTGCATGCATTCGATGTACGTTTTACATTAAATCTAAGATCTACTATATTCTATCATTAATTTACAGAAAGTATGCTTATGGGGACATTCAACATAATCTCTAGTCAAATCCTTCCTTAAACTAATTTTTATTTGATTTTTTCGAAAAGCAGTAAAAACACATAACACATAAAATTAGGATGAGACAACGAACCCCGCCCCAAATTCGAAAATGAGTCATGTCCCCACGAATCGAAAAGAATCTATAAAGCAAATAATATACAGTAATGAATGATAAAAGGGATAAGGGAACATATCTTGATTGACACTACGCCGATTACATGTTGTATTGTGTCAAGGTTGTAAAGACATCTAAGTCACGATGTATAGATCATACACCGTGGAATTCATCTTCTTGTAAAATACGTTTCATAAACACGAACTCGTATTTCCCTTAGTTAATTATCTTCTCATGACCCTCTAAATCTCATCCTCCTCAAAAATCCTTCCTCAACACCAAACTCTCTTTTCTCTTCATGTTCTTCATAACTTCTCCAGCCTTCATCTCATCTCGAATGACCCCAAACTCAATTATTCACCTACTTAAAGATTGCTTGCAAAATATATAATGGTAGACTCAAACAATTCACAATTCCTCAAATAAATAACTAAAACTTAATTCCCAACTTGTGATAGAAAGAAAAGAAGAGTTGTAGCTATTTTACCGGATTGGCCATGAAATTTTTGATGATTTGTGTGTATACATTTTTCTAAAACAAATCTGAGAGACTTTTGACTCAAGTAAGATTAGATCTCAAAATAACCCGATCATTGCAACGTATTATAATTAGCTAATATTACAACTATGGATATTTTATATATAAAATAACATAAATGTTTTTTCAATTACATCGAAGTATTGTATTCGATCAAGGAAGGTCTTAACAGTGTTTCAAAAAAACTTTTGAATTTCATCGTTACTATACAAATATCTACTTAAACTACTCCAAGTCATGTTGCTAATAAGAAACTATGGTATAGGCAACTATAGTGCAAGTTGTTGGACAACCATGTGTTAGCTTAAGATGTCCTGATGATGATGTAATTAGAAAACTACGTACGCAAGTCGTTGTGAGGCTTACAGTGCAATACGACTATATATACATCAAGAAGCTTCCTAAATAATTCTTAAGTACTAGCCACATTTGAAACTTACTTTTATGTGTAATTGAGTTGCTTTGGAGATCAAAGAGTATTATATTTTTTTTATGAAATATTAACTACTCGCTATAAATTGTGAACTGGGTGAAGTAGAATACTTTACAATTAGGATTATTTTTTTTTATTAAATGTTCTTCATTAAACAATAGTCTCGACATACTATCGTATTGTCCATGTGGCATTAGTTTATCTACCTTATCTTGAAAGCTATTCAACAGACTTTACATGCAAATCTAGTGGTTTTATAGTTAAACAATTTGTGTTTTATCTTGTTAATTGCGACACTAATTATGATAATGTATGACCTATAAATACCCATCATAGTGGCGTCCCTTGGAACTTCCAAACAAATAGAGTTTGTGGTACACTCAACATTTTCATCTAAATTTTACATTAAATGAAAGTTTCGGGGATATTGGCATACTACAATATTAATTAATTGTCATAACCACTTATATCAAGTTATTATATAATCGAAACACATTCATGAAAATTGGTCTTTCTAGACTTCTTTTAACATAAGTGATTATAGGATTTTTATGCCTTGTGATTGGGAAGAACTAGTCCTTTTGAAACTATTGAAGAATAGTATCATTTATGTATAATTCATGAATAAATAAATATTATAGGTCTCTTTTTTTCCATTTAGGGTTCTAATACGTTAACAAAAAGTCAAGTGATGTAAAGAGATAATATGTTTTGTATTTATGAAATCTACGATCTTTTGGCCACTTCAAAAAAATAATAGATATTTTATGTAACATTCTAAATATAAATATCCCAATATACATATGGTTATATTCTAATCCTTCTAGACTTTTCAAAAATCTCATAATCTATTCAAAATAATCATTTAATTTACCCCAATTCGATCAAAAGGATCAAATATTTACATCATCTATATGAATAAAAATTATATGTCGGTGCATCAACATTAGTCCTTCTTCTATAATAAATCTAATTATTACTTATAATGAAGTAATTTACTATGTTTCTACGCATATAAAATCTTTGAAAGATAATTCATCCATGGTTAAAATTCCATCTCTAAAGTTATAGTCCATAATGTTTATATGTTTAACTTAGTAAATCAAATTCAATTTACAAAGTGTCCAATCATTATAGTCAACATATAATTCATAACATTATCATTGCTTTCTACAAATACCGAAGATGTCACCTAGAAAATGAATTATTGACGCGTATGCAATTGATAGATTTCTCTTCAACATTATTATAGTTACCAATAACTAATATTTTATAAATTCTTTCTGTAACAGGCTACCTCCAATGAAGTTAAAAATGTCAATGTATTATCCATATCCATGAGACTAAAGTTTAAAAAAGGAAGATCTATCATCTTTAAGATAATTAAATTTCATCATTGACGAAACTATTACTAGTTTTTCTAAACAAAAATATTTATTTACATATTTCATTTTCAAAACTAATATGTAGTTTATATCTATATCATAACATACATGTGATGAAATCCATAAAAATCAAACTTCGTTTTAATATATTTTATCTACAATGACTAACTAGTTATAAGAAAAGAACTTACACATTCTGTAAGGAATGCATGTAGCATCTTCTAAATAGTAATACCGATAACTAAATTCTCGACATTGTAAAATAATTTAGTAAACCCATTGTGAATATCGAATAACATCTACTGTATTTTTTGTAAGTATATAAGTCCATACACTCGATCACATTTCTATTATTATTGATCCATAAAAATTAAGCTCTACCACTTTAAATCTAAAAATTAGACAAAAAAGCCCACTAATGAAGAGTTTTACCTTTATAACAACAAATGCCCTAGAAAATGATAAACACGCCTCCGCCTCCCTCTCTCTTCCGTCTACCTCACTCTTACCGTACTCTTTGAAATTGATTTAGTTTCATCCATTGATAAATTCATATAAAATCATTAAATCAGTGAACAAAATCAATATTTTCAAATATTACAACACTCAACAACTTTTCCATGGGCAAAATCAGAGAGATAGATAAACTAAAAGAAAAATACAAACATGAATCACAGTGTTGCCTAGGGATGCTGCCACGAAAAAAAGGTATTAATGTTTTTGTTAAATTCCTTGGTATTTTTAATTGCAAGTCAAAAATTGCACATTGTAATTATATTTCATAGCTAGTTTATTTTTCTGTTAGTTTGATTTGTAACGTGAGAGGAATGGAAGAAATGTATTAACACTAGATTTTGTTAAATTAAAATTAATTTGTTAATTATGTGAATAAGTTGTTTTATATTGTGTAAAATTATGAATTGTTGAAGTTTTGTTATTTATTAAAACTCTTTGATTAATTTATATTCCTTAATTTTAGTTAGTATATATAATAAAATATCATGTTATAGGAAAAGGATCGTTGACCATTCTATTTCAAGGAAGATGAAAAATCTATTAACCCAGGTAAGAGAAATAAGTATTATATTAAATCCCTTATGTCTTTGGTTCCTTGGATTTATGTGGTGTTACTTTTGTGTATAATTAAAAAATTTACTCTGACTATATTCTTAGATCTCTGCTTTTAAGCGTGGTATTGAAAAAAAAATTATTACTGGTTTTTACTCTGATTATTACTGGTTTTGTTTGACACCATATTACCACCATATACAAATTTTACATGTCATTTCCTTCATATTTTTATTAAGATTATACTGTAACATCATATTTTATTATACATGCATTGCTTCTAAATATTTGGATATGCTCTTCTTTCTTTGTATTAACCTTTACAAGTATGTTCATACCCATGTCCTACCTCCATAACATTGAGAACCCTTCGTTTTTGCTGCTTTTTTATGCAGTATGAGGAGGAATTCATGATTCGTACTCTATTTGTAACTTTAGTTATCTCCAGATCTATATATTTAGGCTTAGATATATGCCATAAGTGATATAATTTGATGGACAAGTTGTTTTTGGTGATGTTTTTCATATTTGATAAATCCAATTATGTTTTTTTGATACATACGCATTCACTACATTCATAAATACTTATTGATTTCAGAAGTCTAAAAATATTGACGACTTTATAGGCTAGGCAGGGAAAACTTGATCGAGTAGCCACGCGATGGTCTCATCTTTGGTCTGAAATGCAACAGCATATGTCAATTGGATGATATTGTCGGCGCAAGCAGCGTTAAGAAGGATACTATGAGTTCTCCACTTAAAATTGGTCGTGTGGCGAACTTGAAGTGATTTTGTTACAGATCTACCGTTCTTGATGGATTTCTTTTGAGGCATCACCATGATTTGTTATTCTTTTTTTTTCTAATGAAATTTTGAGAGTGTTAAACTGTAAATGAATATACTTATTTATAGTTGATACACAAATGTAATTTCTCATTATTTAAATTTAATGAAAATCAAATATAATATGAAAAGGAACAAATAAGATAAATAATATTTAATGGGATTGTACAATTGAAGTTCCTTTTTTACCTATAATATTATTTGAACGGTTTATTTTATTTCATTTTTCATATATGATGGTCCAGTCCAGCTTATGTATTTTTTTATATTTATATATTTTGGTCCAGGCTAGCTTGTAGACTAGTGTGTATTGACTACAAGGAAAAAATAAGAATTAGTAGGTTTCAAAATATAGTTCTACATGATGAAATGTGCATGGGATCATTAGAAAAAATTGATACCATATGTCTTTACGAGTGATGGTCAATAGACCAAACTTGTTGTGTCAAATATCACACTAACTTTGATTTTTAAATGGTAAGGTTATCATTATATGTTCTTGGGCATAGACTGTTCTCGTGATAGAAAACAATCTCCTCAAATAGGGATGTCTCTTCCAAATCAGGGTATCCATTTAGTTTGTCAATTATAAATTTTCTCGTGACCTCCAGACTGCCGTCTTCTGACTATCAATCATGTAATATCCCATGTAAATTGTTTAAATTTTAAATACTTAGGTGGAAATTCTTATTATTATTCAAAATATTATTTAAATATTTTATTAGATTAATAATTTATTTATTTTTATAAAAGACATCTTATTTAATTTATTAAAAGGGATTAATTTATTTATTGAATTAAAAAAATCAAGGATTTTATTAATTGAAAAAGAAACTTCAAAAGAAAAGAAAGTCACTTACTCCTACCCGACCATCCTAGCCAGAACCCAACTCACCCAATCCACTTTCTAGTTAATCAATTTCATTTCATTTTCCTACTTTTAAATTTGAATTATATTTCCTTTTAATTTGTCTTATTTTTATATGGTCCCTGTCGTATTCTAACCCAGTAACCATCTTTCTAGAAGTTTCATTCCTCTATAATAAGAGTTATAATACGGTACATGAATCATATTTTGAGTCTATATATAATATTATGGTGCAGGAATCATATTTTGAATATCTATAACAAAGATGTCAGTAATTGTTTGTTGCCTCTTATGTTATGCAATGAAACACTTTCAATGGACGAGCTAAATGTTTTTTAGGTTGATTATTTTAAAAAGAAAGGAAATGGCTACTGAGATGTATAGACAACTGATTAGAAGTTCAAGGAGATGACGAGAATGGATTTGTAAAATCCAAGGATTTTTTATTTTATTAGAAGTAAATAGTTTTTCAAAAACATATTTTTTTCTTATATAAACCATTAGAATCAATGAATTATATAGCAGACCATCGTAAGCAAAGGGAAATTAGTCATTGGTTGATTTGAAAGTAACACTATTCCATTTTTAAGTCTTTGGTAACATTTATATGTAATATTCTATTATAGACAAACTTTGCTAGAGTATTTTTGTATGATTACGATAATTGTATAATTTTTTTCTAGAGCAATATTTCTAATTTTATATTGTAAAGTTTAAAATTTTAGTAGTGTCGTCGGACACGAATCATAACTAGTTCTTTTTAATGTGAGATGTCATACGAATTTTTTTTACTCAATTTTTTTTTCTTTCTTTCTTTTTCTTTTGTTTTCTTTTCAGAAATCGGCAAAAGAAATTAAAATAACGTGCATAATCATTCAAGCAAATCACAAATATACCCAACAAATGTAATAACTATTCCTTCACCCCGAACTCAAACTCAAGGACAACTAGTTTTAAGCAATCGCGATTCAAGTGCGTGGCATATGGTGTAGTCCTAACATCTAAAGGATAAACTTATAATATGGCTTCAAAAGAAATGCTTAAATGCTTAAAAATGGGGCTAAAAGTTATATAACATTTAATCACGGGTTAGAAAGATAAAAAGGCCTCAAGTGACTATTAAAGAACTGCCTTTATCATTTTTCTAGTTATATAGTTCACCTATAGTTCATAATTAAGTGTGTTCTCTACTCATTTAGATCTCACGTTCTACATACCACTCATTCTCACGAAATAAAAGCTTACTTCTTTTGCATTGTTTATTAATTTTTCCTAGTAATCATCTAGTGCTTGCATGCATTCGAGGTACATTTTACATTAAATCTAAGGTCTACTATTTTCTACCATTAATTTAAAGAAAGTATGCTTATGTGGACATTCAAAGTACTCTCCAGTCAAATCATTTCTTAAACTAATTTTTATTGAATTTTATTGAAAAGCAGTAAAAACGCATAACACATAAAATTGGGATGAGACAACGAACCCCGCCTTAAATTCGAAAATGTGTCTCGTCACACCAATCTAAAAGTACATATAAAGCTAATAATATACAATAATGAATGAGAAAAGGGATAAGGGAACATATCTTGATTGACACTAGGCCGATTACATGTTGCATTGTGTCGAGGTTGTGAAAACTTATAAGTCACGATGTATAGATCACACACCGTGGAAATCATCTTCTTGTAAAATGCGTTTCATCAACTCGAACTCGTATTTCCCTTAGTTAATCATCTTCTCATGACCCTCTTATGTTGTGCAATGAAACACTTTCAATGGACGAGGTGAATATTTTTGAGGCTGATTATTTTTAAAAGAAAGGAAATGGCTACTACGATGAAGTTGGATAGATAACTGATTAAGTTCAAGGAGATGACGAGAATGGATTTGTAAACTCCAAGTGTTTTTTATTTTATTAGAAATAAATAGTTTTTCAAAAACATATTTTTTTCTTATATAAACCATTAGAATCAATGAATTATATAGCAGACCATTATAAGCAAAGGTAAATTAGTCATTGGTGGATTTGAAAGTAAAACTATTTCATTTTTAAGTCTTTGGTAACATTTATATGTAATATTTGATTATAGAAAAACTTTGCTAGAGTATTTTTCTATGATTATGATAATTTTATAATTTTTTTTCCTAGAGCAACATTGTGAATTTTATATTTGTAAGGTTTAAAATTTTAGTAGTGTCTTCGGACACAGATCATATCTAGTTCTTTTTAATGTGAGATGTCATACTAATTTTTTTCTCAATTTCTTTTCTTTCTTTCTTTATCTTTTGTTTTCTTTTTAGAAATCGGCAAAGGAAATTTCAATAACGTGCATAATCATTCGAGCAAATCACAAATCTACCCAATAAATGTAATAAAAGATTCCTTCACCCCAAACTCAAGCTCAAGGACAACTAGTCTTAAGCAATCGCGATTCTAGTGTGGGTCATTTGGTATAGTCCTAACATCCAAAGAATAATATTATAACGTGTCTTCAAAAGAAAGGCTTAAATGCTTAAAAAGGAGGCTAAAAATGATATAACATTTAATCATGGGTTAGAAAGCTAAAAATGCCTCAAGTCACTATTAAAGAACTACCTCTATCATTTTTCTAGTTACATAGTTCACCTTTAGTTCATAATTAAGTTAGTTTTATAATCATTTAGATCTCACGTTCTACACACCATTCATTCTCACCAAATACAAGCTTACTTCTTTTGCATTGTTCATTACTTTTTCCTATCAATCATCTAGTGTTTGCATGCATTCGATGTACGTTTTACATTAAATCTAAGATCTACTATATTCTATCATTAATTTACATAAAGTATGCTTATGGGGACATTCAACATAATCTCTAGTCAGATCCTTCCTTAAACTAATTTTTATTTGATTTTTTCGAAAAGCAGTAAAAACACATAACACATAAAATTAGGATGAGACAACGAACCCCGCCCCAAATTCGAAAATGAGTCATGTCCCCACGAATCGAAAAGAATCTATAAAGCAAATAATATACAGTAATGAATGATAAAAGGGATAAGGGAACATATCTTGATTGACACTACGCCGATTACATGTTGTATTGTGTCAAGGTTGTAAAGACATCTAAGTCACGATGTATAGATCATACACCGTGGAATTCATCTTCTTGTAAAATGCGTTTCATAAACACGAACTCGTATTTCCCTTAGTTAATTGTCTTCTCATGACCCTCTAAATCTCATCCTCCTCAAAAATCCTTCCTCAACACCAAACTCTCTTTTCTCTTCATGTTCTTCATAAATTCTCCAGCCTTCATCTCATGTCGAATGACCCCAAACTCAATTATTCACCTACTTAAAGATTGCTTGCAAAATATATAATGGTAGACTCAAACAATTCACAATTCCTCAAATAAATAACTAAAACTTAATTCCCAACTTGTGATAGAAAGAAAAGAAGAGTTGTAGCTATTTTACCGGATTGGCCATGAAATTTTTGATGATTTGTGTGTATACATTTTTCTAAAACAAATCTGAGAGACTTTTGACTCAAGTAAGATTAGATCTCAAAATAACCCGATCATTGCAACGTATTATAATTAGCTAATATTACAACTATGGATATTTTATATATAAATTAACATAAATGTTTTTTCAATTACATCGAAGTATTGTATTGGATCAAGGAAGGTCTTAACAGTGTTTCAAACAAACTTTTTAATTTCATCGTTACTATACAAATATCTACTTAAACTACTCCAAGTCATGTTGCTAATAAGAAACTATGGTATAGGCAACTATAGTGCAAGTTGTTGGACAACCATGTGTTAGCTTAAGATGTCCTGATGATGATGTAATTAGAAAACTACGTACGCAAGTCGTTGTGAGGCTTACAGTGCATTACGACTATATATACATCAAGAAGCTTCCTAAATAATTCTTAAGTACTAGCCACATTTGAAACTTACTTTTATGTGTAATTGAGTTGCTTTGGAGATCAAAGAGTATTATATTTTTTTTATGAAATATTAACTACTCGCTATAAATTGTGAACTGGGTGAAGTAGAATACTTTACAATTAGGATTATTTTTTTTTATTAAATGTTCTTCATTAAACAATAGTCTCGACATACTATCGTATTGTCCATGTGGCATTAGTTTATCTACCTTATCTTGAAAGCTATTCAACAGACTTTACATGCAAATCTAGTGGTTTTATAGTTAAACAATTTGTGTTTTATCTTGTTAATTGTGACACTAATTATGATAATGTATGACCTATAAATACCCATCATAGTGGCGTCCCTTGGAACTTCCAAACAAATAGAGTTTGTGGTACACTCAACATTTTCATCTAAATTTTACATTAAATGAAAGTTTCGGGGATATTGGCATACTACAATATTAATTAATTGTCATAACCACTTATATCAAGTTATTATATAATCGAAACACATTCATGAAAATTGGTCTTTCTAGACTTCTTTTAACATAAGTGATGATAGGATTTTTATGCCTTGTGATTGGGAAGAACTAGTCCTTTTGAAACTATTGAAGAATAGTATCATTTATGTATAATTCATGAATAAATAAATATTATAGGTCTCTTTTTTTCCATTTAGGGTTCTAATACGTTAACAAAAAGTCAAGTGATGTAAAGAGATAATATGTTTTGTATTTATGAAATCTACGATCTTTTGGCCACTTCAAAAAAATAATAGATATTTTATGTAACATTCTAAATATAAATATCCCAATATACATATGGTTATATTCTAATCCTTCTAGACTTTTCAAAAATCTCATAATCTATTCAAAAGAATCATTTAATTTACCCCAATTCGATCAAAAGGATCAAATATTTACATCATCTATATGAATAAAAATTATATGTCGGTGCATCAACATTAGTCCTTCTTCTATAATAAATCTAATTATTACTTATAATGAAGTAATTTACTATGTTTCTACGCATATAAAATCTTTGGAAGATAATTCATCCATGGTTAAAATTCCATCTCTAAAGTTATAGTCCATAATGTTTATATGTTTAACTTAGTAAATCAAATTCAATTTACAAAGTGTCCAATCATTATAGTCAACATATAATTCATAACATTATCATTGCTTTCTACAAATACCGAAGATGTCACCTAGAAAATGAATTATTGACGCGTATGCAATTGATAGATTTCTCTTCAACATTATTATAGTTACCAATAACTAATATTTTATAAATTCTTTCTGTAACAGGCTACCTCCAATGAAGTTAAAAATGTCAATGTATTATCCATATCCATGAGACTAAAGTTTAAAAAAGGAAGATCTATCATCTTTAAGATAATTAAATTTCATCATTGACGAAACTATTACTAGTTTTTCTAAACAAAAATATTTATTTACATATTTCATTTTCAAAACAAATATGTAGTTTATATCTATATCATAACATACATGTGATGAAATCCATAAAAATCAAACTTCGTTTTAATATATTTTATCTACAATGACTAACTAGTTATAAGAGAAGAACTTACACATTCTGTAAGGAATGCATGTAGCATCTTCTAAATAGTAATACCGATAACTAAATTCTCGACATTGTAAAATAATTTAGTAAACCCATTGTGAATATCGAATAACATCTAATGTATTTTTTGTAAGTATATAAGTCCATACACTCGATCACATTTCTATTATTATTGATCCATAAAAATTAAGCTCTACCACTTTAAATCTAAAAATTAGACAAAAAAGCCCACTAATAAAGAGTTTTACCTTTATAACAACAAATGCCCTAGAAAATGATAAACACGCCTCCGCCTCCCTCTCTCTTCTGTCTACCTCACTCTTACCGTACTCTTTGAAATTGATTTAGTTTCATCCATTGATAAATTCATATAAAATCATTAAATCAGTGAACAAAATCAATATTTTCAAATATTACAACACTCAACAACTTTTCCATGGGCAAAATCAGAGAGATAGATAAACTAAAAGAAAAATACAAACATGAATCACAGTGTTGCCTAGGGATGCTGCCACGAAAAAAAGGTATTAATGTTTCTGTTAAATTCCTTGGTATTTTTAATTGCAAGTCAAAAATTGCACATTGTAATTATATTTCATAGCTAGTTTATTTTTCTGTTAGTTTGATTTGTAACGTGAGAGGAATGGAAGAAATGTATTAACACTAGATTTTGTTAAATTAAAATTAATGAATAAGTTGTTTTATATTGTGTAAAATTATGAATTGTTGAAGTTTTGTTATTTATTAAAACTCTTTGATTAATTTATATTCCTTAATTTTAGTTAGTATATATAATAAAATATCATGTTATAGGAAAAGGATCGTTGACCATTCTATTTCAAGGAAGATGAAAAATCTATTAACCCAGGTAAGAGAAATAAGTATTATATTAAATCCCTTATGTCTTTGGGTTAATCATGGGTTAGAAAGCTAAAAAGGCATCAAGTGACTATTAAAGATCTGCCTCTATCATTTTTCTAGTTACATAGTTCACCTTCAGTTCATAATTAAGTAGGTTCTCTACTCATTTAGATCCCACGTTCTACACACCACTCATTCTCACCAAATAGAAGCTTAATTATTTTGCATTATTCATTAGTTTTTCCTATCAATCATCTAATGTTTGCATGCATTCAAGGTACGTTTTACATTAAATCTAAGGTGTACTATTTTCTATCATTAATATACAGAAAGTAGGCTTATGAGGACATTCAACATACTCTTTAGTCAAATCATTTCTTAAAGAAATTTTTATGGAATTTTTTTTTGAAAAGCAGTAAAAACACATAACACATGACACTTGGGATGAGACAACGAATCCCGCCGCAAATTCAAAAATGAGTCTTGTCCCCATGAATCGAAAATTATCTATAAAGCTAGTAATATACACTAACGAATGAGAAAAGGGATAACGGAACATATCTTGATTGAAACTAGGCCGATTACATGTAGTATTGTGTCGAGGTTGTGAAAACTTCTAAGTCACGATGTATAGATCACAAACCGTAGAATCTCGTATTTCCCTTAGTTAATCATCTTCTCATGGCCCTCTAAATCTCATCCTCTTTGAAAATCCTACCTCAACACCAAACTCTCTTTTCTCTTCATAATCTTCTTAACTTCAACAACCTTCATGTAATCTCGAATGACCCCAAACTCAATTATACACCTACTTAAAGATTTCTTGCAAAATATATAATGATATACTCAAACAATTGACAATTCCTCAAATAAATAACTAAAACATAATTCCCAACTTGCGATAGAAAGAAAACAAGAGGTGTAGCTATTTTACCGGATTGGCCGTGGAATTTGTGATGATGTGTGTGTGTATACATTTTTCTAAAATACATCTGAGAGTCTTTTGACTCGAGGTAAGATTAGATCTCAAAACAACCTGATCATTAGAAACATACTATAATTAACTAATATTAAAACTATGGATATTTTATTTATAAAATCTCATAAATGTTTTTCAATTACATCGAAGTGTTATATTGAATCAAGGAAGGTCTTAACAGTGTCTCAACCCAACTTTGGAATTTCATGATTACTATACAACTATCTATATAAAATACTCCAATTCATTTTGCTAATAAGAAACTATGATATAGGAAACTATAGTGCAAGTTGATGGACAACCATGTGTTAGCTTAAGATGTCCTAATGATGAAGTTATTAGAAAACTACGTACGCAAGTTGTTGTGAGGCTTACAATGCAATACGACTATATATACATCAAGAAGCTTCCTAAATATATCTTAAGTACTGGCCACATTTGAAACTTACTTTTATATGTGTAATTGAGTTTCTTTGGTGATTAAAGAGTATTGCACATTTTCTTATGAAATATTATCTACTCGCTATATATTGTGAATTGGGTGAAGTAAAATACTTTACATGGTTAAATTTTTTTTTTATTAAATGTTCTTCAATAAACAATAGCCTCGGCATACTATCGTATTGTCCATGTGACATTATTCATCTACGTTATCTTGAAAGTTATTCAATAGACTTTACATGCAGATCTAGTGGTTTTATAGTTAAACAATTTGTGTTTTATCTTGTTAATTGTGACAATAAATATGATAATGTATGACCTATAACTACCCATCATAGTTGGTGTCTCTTGGAAATTCCAAACAAATAGATTTTGTCGTATGCTCAACTTTTTCATCTAAATTTTACATTAAAATAAATGTGTCGGGGATATTGGTATACTAGAATATTAATTAATTGTCATAACCACTTATAGCAAGTTATTATATAATCGAAGCTCATTCTTGTGAATTGGTCTTTATAGACTTCTTTAAACATATGTGATTATAGGATCCTTATGCCTCGTGATTGGGAAGAACTAGTCCCTTTGAAAAAATAGTATCAAGTATCTTTAATTCATGAATAAATAAATATTATAGGTCTCTCTTTTTCCAATTAGGGTGTTAATGTGTTAAACAAAAAGTCCAGCGATGTAAAGAGATAATATATTTTGTATTTATGAAATCTATGATCTTTTGGCCACATCAAAAAAAAAATAATAGACATTTTATGTAACAATCTAAATATAAATATCCCAATATACGTATGGTTATATTTCACTCCTTGCAGACTTTTCTACATTTCAAAAATTTCATAATCAATTCAAAATAATCATGTAATTTACCCCAATTCGGTCAAAAGAATCAAATATTAACATTATCTATATGATTATAATTATATGTCGGTGCATCAAAACCAATCCTTCTTCTAAAATAAATCTAATTATTACTTATAATGAAGTATTTTACTAAGTTTCTATCCCACGATTTTAGAAGGATTATATTTAAATGAAAAAAGATCCATCTAAAATCATTGGAAGATAATTCATCCACGGTTAAAATTTAATCCCTAATAGTTATAGTCCATAATGTTTATATGCTTAACTTAGTAGAGCAAATTCAGTTTACAAAGTGTCCAATCATTATAGTCAGCATATAAGACATAACATAATCATTACTTTCTACAAATATCTAAGATGTCACTTAGAAAATGAATCATTAATGCGTACGCAATTGATAGATTTCTCTTCAACAATATTATAGTTACCAATAACTATCATTTTCTAAATTCTTCCTTTAACACGCTACCTTCAACCAAGTTAAAAGGTCAATGTATTATCAATATCCATGAGACTAAAGTTTAAAAAGAAAAGAAGAACATTATTTATATACTATATTTTGTCATCTATCATCTTTAAGATAATCAAATTTCATCATTGACGAAACTATTACTAGTTTTTCTAAACAAAAATATCTAATGACATATTTCATTTCCAAAACTGATATGTAGTTTGTATTTATATCATAACATACATGTGATGAAATTCATAAAAATCAAAATTCGTTTTAATATATTTTATCTAGAATTACTAACTGGTTATAGGAAAAGAACTTACACATTCTGTAAGGAATACATGTTGCATCTTCTAAATAGTAATACCTATAACTAAATTCTCAACATTGTATAATAATTTAGTAAACCCATTCTGAATATCGAATAACATCTAATTTATTTTTTGTATGTATATAAGCCCATACACTAGACATTTCTATTATTTTTTATCCATAAAAATTAAGCTCTACCACTTTAGATCTAAAAATTAGACAAAAAAGCCCACTAATGAAGAGTTTCACCTTTATAACAACAAATGCCCTAGAAAATGATAAACAAACCTCAGCCTCGCTCTCTCTGTCTCCATCTCTCTTACCGTACTATTTGAAATTGATTTAGTTTCATCCATTGCTAAATTCATATAAAATCATTAACTCAGTGAACAAAATCAATATTTTCAAATATTGCAACAATCAACAACTTTTCCATGGACAAAATCAGAGAGATATATAAAATGAAAGAAAAATACAAACAGAAATCACAGTGTTGCCTGGGGATGCTGCCACTAAAAAAAGGTATTAATGTTTCTATTAAATTCCTTGGTAGTTGTAATTATAAATCAAAAATTGCACATTGTAATTATTTTTCGTAGCTAATTTATTTTTCTTTTAGTTTGATTCGTAATGTGAGATGAATGGAAGAAATGTATTAACACTAGATTTTGTTAAATTAAAATTAATTTTTTAATTATGTGAATGAGTTGTTTTATATTGTGTAAAATTATGAATTGTTGAAGTTTTATTATTTATTACAACTCTTCTATTATTTTAAATTTCCTTAATTTTAGTTAGTATTTATAATAAAATATCCTTTTATAGGAAAAGGATCGTTGACCATTCTATTTCAAGGAAAAAGAAAAATCAATTAACTCGGGTAAGAGAAATAAGTATTATATTAATTCCCTTATACCTTGGGTTCCATAGATGTGTTACTTTCGTCTATAATTAAATTTTTTACTCTGACAATATTCTTAGATCTCTGCTTTTAAGCATGGTAACTAATTTTTTTTTTCGATGGACAGGTTGTTGTCGGTGATGTTTTTCATATTTGATAAATCCTATTATGTTTTTTTGATACATAAGCATTCACTACATTCATAAATGCTTATGGAATTCAGAAGTCTAAAAATATTGACAACTTGGCTAGGCGGGGAAAAATTTATCGAGTAGCCACACGATGGTCTCATCTTCGGTCTGGCGTTCGTGATGGATTTCTTTGGAGACATCCATGATTCGTTATTCTTTTTTTCTAATGAAATTTTAAAGGTGTTAAACTGTAAATTAATAGACTTATCTATAGTTGATACACAAATGAAATTTCTCAAAATTTAATGTTAATGAAAATCAAATATAATATGAAAAGGAACAGATAAGATAAATAATATTAAATGCGATTTAGCAGTTGAAATTCCTTTTTTACCTATAATTTTATTTGACCAGTTTATTGTATTTCATTTTTAATATATGATGGTCCAGACATGCTTGCAATGTATTTTTTTTATTTTTATATGTTGTGGTCCAGGCTAACTTGTAGATTAGTGTATATGGATGACTACAAGAAAAAAAATTAGAATTGGTAGGTTTCAAAATAAAGTTCTACATGACGAAATATGCATGGGCTCTTTAGAAAAAATTGATACCATATGTCTTTATGAGTGATGGTCAATAGACCAAACTTGTTGTGTCAAATATCACACTGTAAGGTTACCATTATATATTCATGGGAATGGACTTGTCTCATGATAGAACACAATCTCCTCATATAGGAACGTCTCTTCCAAATCAGGGTATCCATTTAGTTTGCCAGTTATAATTTTTCTCGTGACCTCCAAACTTCCATCTTTTGACTATCAATCATGTAATATCCCATGTAAATTGTTTAAATTTTAAATACATAGGGTAAAATTCTTATTATTATTTAAAATATTATTTAAATATTTTACTAGATTAATAATTTATTTATATTTATATAAGACATCATATTTAATTTAATAAAATGGATTAATTTATTTATTGAATTAAAAAATAATAATCAAGGATTTTATTAATTGAAAAAGAAACTTTAAAAGAAAAGAAAGTAACTTACTCCTACCCGACCATCCTAGCCAACCAGAAACCAACTCACACAATCCACTTTCTAGTAAATCAATTTCATTTCATTTTCCTACTTTTTAATTTGAATTATATTTCCTTTTAATTTGTTTTATTTTCATGTGGTCTCTGTCGTATTCTAACTGATGTCTCCTCATTTGTGATAGATTTATGTTACGATGAGACATCATTTTTAGTGTTTTAGAAGTCAATAATGTCGATTTTCTTGAGTTTCAGTTCACTTTCCTATTTTGACTCTTGATTTGTAGAATTATTATTTTTAGAGCATATTGGGTTCAATTGTTTATTTTAGTGTGAAGCTTTAAAAATAATTATGGAGATTAATTAGAGTCCAAGTCAATGACTACAACTTATGGAAAGAGATTTGCATGGTAATTGGAGATAAGGAAACAAAAGCTAAAAAGATGGAAAAGGAAGAGCTGCCTAATCTAGGATTCTGCTGTACACGCCTAAAGATGTGCTATTTTACCTAAGAAATAGGCCGATTTTGGTAATTTCCTTTCATAGGAACAAAGATAATTCTGTTACGATTCTTTTGGTATCTTATGGAGCTCAAACCGACCAATAACGAAGAAGATATGCTCAAAACGGTCCAACAGTGTTTATCTTTATTTCCATACGAATTTGAGTTGGGCTAAGAGTCCAATACTTTATCTCTTCCTCAAGAAAACGAATTAGGTCTTCTAAACACCTATAAATACACCCTTATATCACTTGTAAATCATCCTTGCCTCATAGTAATTAGTTCTTAAGGTTTTATTCTTCTAGTTTGTTGTAGAGAGCAAGATGATGTCTTTTGTAATTTCTTTTAGTTTATTACCATCAGGTATGAACCAAACTTCCCATAGCTTGGGTTTTGCATCATGTATAAACTATGAATTCTAATTCTTCTATCTAAGTTTCTTTGGGAATTATATGTTTTAATCTGATATTAGCTACTTACTTTATATTTGTTTATGTGTTTTGATTTATTGTCTTTCCTAGAACTGATCACATTAGGATTGTTTTAACAGTAGTTAGATGGTCACCGTAACTGGGTGTTTAACTATTGAACCACCACATAATGTCTAGTGTCGATATTAGTTCTGACAAAACATGATTCTAACTAGATAGTCATTAGGGTTTGTTTTAATCACCATATCACCAATGATTGTAGTGTTCTGTTTAGGGCCTTAGTTGCGTTTGATAACCCTATTTGAGACCTCGTCTTGGTTGTGCCGTAGCCCCCTTAGCCGCTCTCAAGGTCTAAGGTATGGGAATTTAGAATCCTGACTAAGTATACCAAGAGCTAATATTCTCCCTTATTAACTAGATTTATAGGTAGAATTAGAAGGATTAGTGCATACTAGCAAAACCTAAGCTATACTTCTCATCTCATATTCTTAATCTTTTACTTTATTGTCTTTACTTTTCTTAGTTTTAATTTAGAATCTCGAAATCTATTTGCTTTTATTTTCTGTCTTTTAATTATTTACTTTTACTCGTTATTCCTACCTACGCGTGTAACACGCTTAAGTCCCTGAGAATGAACTCAACTTACTATCTAAAACTTGCATACGTCCTGTAATACTTGCAGTACCGTGCCTGTCTAGGGTGAGAGTGCGTAGTTTCTTGGCTTAATTTTATCTTATTTTTATCACACCCTAGGCACCACCAAGTTTTTGGCGCCGCTGCCGGGGACTTATGTCTCGTTAGCGTGTAGGTTATCTATTTCGAGTAGTAGTTTTTAATTAGTTTTTTTTACTTTTCTGTCTTTGGTTTTTATTTTTCCAGATTTACGCTTGTGGTTTGCTTTAGTCTTTTTCAGGATTCACAGTGTTTAATTCTTGGCCTCCGTTACCGGAGCCTGAGAGGCGCTTTAGAGTTTATAACAGACGTGTTCGTGATGAAAGATCCTTAAGAAGAGCAATGGCAGCCCAACTAAATCCACCATTTGGAGGGCTTCAACAAGATCATCCACTTGGTGCACAAGATCCACCTGGTGTCGTACAACAAGATCCACCACCTGGTGGAGGACAACACGGTGTAAAAATACCAGCATGAGGAGGTAATGGGCAGAATAACGTTAATAATCAACAGAATCAGGCACAGCAAGATCTCCCTGGTCTTCATGTGTCGTTTCATGTTCAACCAATCGGTTACCGCCCTCCAGAGATTCCAAATATCAAATTTAGACCCGATCCGGGAATGCTCAGACAATTTCAAAGTTTTGGACTCTATACTGGTACAGCAATTCAAGATCCGGTGAAAGCGATTCAGAAGTTCATGTAGATTTGCGATGCCTACATTACTCCGGGCATTACACGCGAGCAACTGTATTGTCATATGTTTTCGTTCTTTTTGACCGGTAGAGCTAGCGATTGGCTAGAAAGACAACCACATGGAACCATTCACTCTTGGAGAGAACTTCAAGCCGCATTCTTTAACCGTTTTTATCCGAAGAGCATGAGACTCAAAGATCAAACCGAGCTTGCAAGATTTTGCCAAGAGGATGGAGAGACAGTGGGAGAAGCATGGACAAGGTTTCCAAAAAAAATTAGCTAGATTTCCTCTCCATGGTTATACACCTGCTCTACAACTTGCTATATTCTATGAAGGACTTAATGATAAAGGTAGAGAGACGGTGGATAACATTGGAAAGGGTAATTTTGTGTCCATGAATCACAATGAAGCTTCCGAGGTTTTGGAAAATATTATGGAACAAGAAAGAAGTTGGCCTTCAACGCGAGCATCTGTAGCAAAGACCCGAGGAACGCTTCGTTTAGATGTAGAAACAGCAAACTCAGCTCAAATATCCACATTAGAAAATCAAATCAAAGAGCTGAAGTTAGAGATGCAAAAGAATTTAGCCGCTGTGAACGTAGTACAAGAAGCACAAGGGTGTCAACAATGTGGGGTTAACGATCATACATGGGAAGAGTGTGAATCAAATTCGCAGTCTGTATACTTTATTTCTAATCGAGGAGGTTATCAATGGGGTAACTGAAATCATCCTTGTATGCAATATTCAAATCCGCAAGGGGCCGCTAATCCTGGTCATTATCAACCGCGCCCCCAGAACAACTCTTTCCACTCGAGAGGTCAGTACCAAAACCAATATCAGAATAGACCTGCTCCCCCTCAACAACCTGCTCAAGATGCCTATACCGATTCGTTAGATCAGAAAGCCTTACCTCAGTATCCTCAAGAAGGATCTATGGACAATCAACAGATAGAACAAGCTCTGGACCATTTGACCACGACTATGACTGCTCAGGATGAGAAGGTCAGAGGACACGATGCCATACTTCAGATGCTAAGTACTCAAGTAGAACAGCTAAACAAAGTGTTAACAAATTTAATAGAACCAAAGGAAGTAAAGGCAATCGAAGGAGGTGAAAAAAATGTTGGGTTCGTAGCTTGCAAGGCCATTTGCCTTGAAATTGAAGAAAAGAAGGAAGCACCGCATGCTGCCGTTAGTGCCGTGGAAGTTCCGAGTACTGAAGAAGAACCAACCAAGTCTAGCCCCGTGGAATCTGACTGTTCTGAGGTTTATGTGGAGGACGATTCAAAAGAGAAAGCCGAATTTATACAACTACTGAGGAAAATGCAAGAGTAATTTCGATCGGTGGTGGATTACGCAGCTGAGCTAGCTAAAGAAAAAGAGAAAGAAGCCTCAAAGGAGGAATCAAAAGATGAAGTTGCACCTGCTGTGCATGAAGAGAAAGAAGAGGAGAAGGTGGAATCGCCACCTGTTGTTCAACCAGTGTCATCAACTATTCCTGATATAAATCTTAAGGATGACACTGTACTCAAGACATTTGTAGAGGCGTATCAAACTGAAAATATCAACGCCCAAATGCTTGAGATCGCGAAGAGAGGACTTACACCGCAACAAGTTTTTACGCAAGTTATTCCTGAGAAAGAGGCGAGTGTAGAGATCCCAAGAGAGAATCTGAGAGTTTCGAGAAGAAGTGAAAGAGAGCTACCTACCAAGCTTAAAGATCCGGGAAGTTTCAACCTTCCTGTTCAATTACATGGTATGCTCAAGGTGAAAGCTATGTACGATGTGGGTTCTGGTGTGAATCTTATGCCTAAGTCCGTGTTCGAGAGACTTGGACTTCAGAAATCAGAGAAAACTCCAGTGAAATTTCAGTTTGCTGACAACTCAGTTAAAAGGAAATGGGGAACAGTGGAGGACGTCTTAGTCCGTGCAGGTAATATCGCCATCCCTACTGACTTTGTTATTCTTGAGTTTGATGCAGATAAGCAGGTTCCAATCATACTTGGACGGCCCTTCATGGCCACAAGTCAAAGTGTCATCAACTTCCAAGAAGGGACCATCACCCTTTATGCTAGGAATGTATCCAAGACCTTCTATGTCATGGGTAAGAAACCGAGGAAGTTAGATCCCACCGTTCCTGTCATCCACAGCGTTTCACATCACAAAGTCCCTCCTGAGAAGATCCACTTAAAACCTGTGGATACCGAGCCAAACATTGAGTTTGGGGTTGGCCATGAAGTTCTATGGTAAACTCACAAACGCGAGAATAGGCCACGAAGTTTCAAAGATTCGTGGATGGGACCATTCATTGTCACGAAGGTTGTTTCAGCCAAGGTGATATAAATTCGCCCCAAAACTGGGGTCAAGCGCAGATTAGTTGAAGTTCATAGCCTTACTCGTTGTTGGGGAGGCTATATTCGCAAATCTTGACAGAGGTAACACGTCTAACTTTGAAAGACGTTAAACAAAAGTGTTGTACGGGAGACAACCCGTAGTTTTTTTATGTTTTTATGTCTTTTACGTTTTTAGTTTATGTTTAGATTAGTTGTTTTTAGCTGATAATGCATATTTGAGAAAGGTATTAGTGTTTTTGGTGTGTAGGAATTGGAGAAATCGAGTTAGGGACGCGAGCAAAATTTTTCGGAGCGAAGGAATGACCTGCGCGGACTACCCTCGCGGACTACCCCTAGTTCGCAGGTATGCACCGCAGCGTAAAAACCTGTACCACGGGTGGAGCCACGGGTCTTGTCCAGAACCGAGAAAAAATTGACCTGCGGACTATCCCCCTGCACCTCACCATGGTCCGCAGGTCACAAACACGTGGCACGGGGTAGGTCCACGGGTATTTTGACTGAGAACACATTAGAAGGCGCGGGACACCCCGCGGTACACCGTGCCCTGGTCCGCAGAGCTAAAACCCGTGCCACGGGGTTGTACCACGGGTATTATCTAGTGGGTAAAAAAATTTTCGACCATCAGATGTTGCGGTGTACCCCGGGGCCCGCGGTACACCCATGGTCCGCAAGGATGGTCCGCAGGGATGGTCCGCACGAGCCGCCAGAGAGAGAGAAAAACGGGATTTGAGTGTATAAAAGAGGTATTAAGCCATTATTACGAATTTTATAAACCTAAAGCCTCTTTCTCTTCTCCAAAACTCTCCCAACTCTATTAAAGCTCATCAAAACCTTCACTAATCACCAAAACACTACCCAATCATCAAGAAAAAGACATCAAATCTTCTCTCCACATCATTACAAGAGAGATTCAAACACCCAATCCTCACCAAATCCATTCAAATTGAAGAATCAAAGAGACAAATTTCACAAATTCATCCTACAATTTCTTAAATCCAAGCCAACCCATTACAAATCCACCTCACCCACATAGAGATTCATCCTCAATTCACCTATCCTAGGCCAAATCAAGCTTGTTCAACCAATAATTCACAAGTTCAAATTTCAAGAGTGGTTAAAGCTTTGAGTTGGGGGTTAATTGAAGATGACTAATAGAACAACAATATTAGCTAGCAAGAGAGAGGTAAAGTGTAACAAGGGATTGGATTTAATCAAGAAGAAATCAATTGACAAAGGTTCTAGTTCTAAATCAAGAGGTAAAGATAAAGTTTAGAAGAGTGCAATACCTTTGTTTGATCGTAATGGTAAAAAGCTTTACTATTATGCAAAGGAGAAAACACAACCTCCACAAGATCTTATACCCAAAGAGAAAGAATAAACTTCAAGGGCCTTGAAAGCTTCTGCAGATAAAAAATTAAAAGAGCTACCTTTTGCTTATTAGAAAGTATTCAAGGAAGAAATTGGAGATGGAGAATACAAGAGATTCTTAGAGCTTGGTGAGAATACAAGAAATTAGTTTTTTTTTTATTTTAAATCTGATTTATCTAATGATCTTGCTTCATTAATGATAAATTTTGAATCTTTTTGACCTTTACGAATAGGAAATGTGTTTAATTTTGTAATAGGTGTTTGATTATAGGTTGAAGGACAAATAGAGGAGATAATATTTTATCACCTTCTCAGTTTACTCCTCTCTGAAGGACTATTTTTGGACCTGCGGAGAACATCAAGACTATATCTGACAATAACTAAAGAGTACTTAAGATATTATAAATCAACACATTATTTTGTTTCAAGAAGGTTTTAAAAAGGAAGATCTATCATCTTTAAGATAATTAAATTCATCATTGACGAAACTATTACTAGTTTTTCTAAACAAAAATATCTATTTACATATTTCATTTCCAAAACTAATATGTAGTTTATATCAATATCATAACATACATGTGATGAAATCCATAGAAATCAAAATTCGTTTTAATATATTTTATCTAGAATGACTAACTAGTTATAAAAAAAGAACTTACACATTCTGTAAGGAATGCATGTAGCATCTTGTAAATAGTAATACGGATAACTAAATTCTCAACATTGTAAAATAATTTAGTAAACCCATTGTGAATATCGAATAACATCTTATGTATTTTTTGTAAGTATATAAGTCCATACACTGGATTACATTTTTATTATTATTGATCCATAAAAATTAAGCTCTACCACTTTAAATCTAAAAATTAGACAAAAAACCCACTAATGAAGAGTTTTACCTTTATAACAACAAATGCCCTAGAAAATGATAAACACGCCTCCGCCTCCCTCTCTCTTCCGTCTACCTCACTCTTACCGTACTCTTTGAAATTGATTTAGTTTCATCCATTGCTAAATTCATATAAAATCATTAAATAAGTGAACATGTTTGTATAGCTGAAAGGGTACTCTATCTACTTTACCAAGCTCTTTGGTGCGATCATCTATAATATCATCCTTCCTTGATGACTAGCTATAACATTAGTATATTTGTTCCTTTAAAGCACTTGCGGAGCCTAATAAGGCGAGGTAAGCACATGTTTTTCTTTACAAATAGTGGAACAAATAATATATCATAGAAGGGATGATTTACTTAGTCAATCAATGCTTAGTTTTTTACATCTTCTTCATGAATATTGATAGTGATGTGTTCGGAATTATATGATGTAAAGCAAATATTGGTAAGATGAGGAGGTTTGTTTATTAAAACTAAAAATAATTTTGATCACTGTCTGACTTTGTTTCTCTTTATAAAGATATAAATATGTTTAGATGAGTATTTTTTGTGTGATTTACCGGTGTAACTTCCTTCCCTCGCTATGAGAGATCATTTTATGTTACCAAAACACTTTCAAGACTTTTTGTCTCCCGAAAATCATTATCTACTACAATTGACCATAACGCCGTTATACCATCAATGAAGTGATTCCTAAAAAAAAAGGTAAACAAAATAAATTCTTCTATTAAAACCCTCAAATTAAAATATGTTATCTCTTGACTTTGTAGAGGAATATTAATTTAAATTTAGGTATTGTATTTTTCCTTCTAATTCTTATCGTAATCTAGGTAACATTGTTATACCAATTTAGTATGTGAAAGAATAGGTTAATATCTCTTTAATATTTTTTTGTATGTTGAAAATTTCTGTAGCAATATTTTATAAAATAATAGGTTAATATCTCTTTTATATTTTGTTGTGATCCATGGATATTATAATTATTGGTTTATTTATGTAGTTAATTGGAAATATATAATTAAAACTGAATTATCTTGATATCTACGATTAGGGGTTTGTTCAGTCATTATATTTGTCTATAACATCCATTAGGAAAGATTGTGTGAGCATTGCCCTACATTTGTGAGTAAAATATAAGATATGCTATACATGTCAATTAGAAATTTTTGTAATAATACAATTATTTTTTAATTTAAAAAATGATTTTGCTCCTCTATATATTTCAAACTCATATTTTTTTTATTAGTATGTCATTGTTGGTAAATAATCAGTTATGGTATGGAGTATGTCTTGTTGGTAAACAATAAGAGTTATAATACGGCACATGAATCATATTTTAAATCTATTATAATATTATGGTTCAGGAATCATATTTTGAATCTTTAGAAGAAAGAGTTCAGTAATTGTTTGTTGCCTCTTATTTTGTGCAATGAAACACTTTCAATGGACGAGCTGAATATTTTTGAGGCTGATTATTTTTAAAAGAAACGAAATGGCTACTGAAATGTATGATAGTTGTACGATGAAGTTGGATAGATAACTGATTAAGTTCAAGGAGATGACGAGAATGGATTTGTAAACTCCAAGAGTTTTTTATTTTATTAGAAATAAATAGTTTTTCGAAAACATATTTTTTTCTTATATAAACCATTAGAATCAATGAATTATATAGCAGACCATTGCAAGCAAAGGTAAATTAGTCATTGGTGGATTTGAATGTAAAACAATTCCATTTTAAGGTCTTTGGTAACATTTATATGTAATATTTGATTATAGAAAATCTTTGCTAGAGTATTTTTGAATGATTACGATAATTGTATAATTCTTTTCGTAGAGCAACATTTTGAATTTTATATTTGTAAGGTTTAAAATTTTAGTAATGTCTTCGGACACGGATCATATCTAGTTCTTTTTGATGTGAGATGTCATACAAATTTTTTTTCTCAATTTCTTTTCTTTCTTTCTTTTTCTTTTCTAAACAATAATGTGCATAATCATTTGAGCAAATCACAAATCTACCCAACAGATGTAATAACATATTCCTTCACCCTGAAGTCCAGCTCAAGGACAACTAGTCTTAAGCAATCGCGATTCAAGTGAGGTGAGGGTCATATGGTATGGTCCTAACATCTAAAGGATAAGCTTATAATATGCTTCAAAAGAGAGCCTTAAATGCTTAAAAATGGGTCTAAAAGGATATAACATTTAATCATGGGTTAGAAAGCTAAAAAGGCATCAAGTGACTATTAAAGATCTGCCTCTATCATTTTTCTAGTTACATAGTTCACCTTCAGTTCATAATTAAGTAGGTTCTCTACTCATTTAGATCCCACGTTCTACACACCACTCATTCTCACCAAATACAAGCTTAATTATTTTGCATTGTTCATTAGTTTTTCCTATCAATCATCTAATGTTTGCATGCATTCAAGGTACGTTTTACATTAAATCTAAGGTGTATTATTTTCTATCATTAATATACAGAAAGTAGGCTTATGAGGACATTCAACATACTCTTTAGTCAAATCATTATTTAAAGAAATTTTTATGGATTTTTTTTTGAAAAGCAGTAAAAACACATAACACATGACACTTGGGATGAGACAACGAATCCCGCCGCAAATTCAAAAATGAGTCTTGTCCCCATGAATCGAAAATTATCTATAAAGCTAGTAATATACACTAACGAATGAGAAAAGGGATAAGGGAACATATCTTGATTGAAACTAGGCCGATTACATGTAGTATTGTGTCGAGGTTGTGAAAACTTCTAAGTCACGATGTATAGATCACAAACCGTAGAATCTCGTATTTCCCTTAGTTAATCATCTTCTCATGACCCTCTAAATCAAATCCTCTTTGAAAATCCTACCTCAACACCAAACTCTCTTTTCTGTTCATAATCTTCTTAACTTCAACAACCTTCATGTCATCTCGAATGACCCCAAACTCAATTATACACCTACTTAAAGATTTCTTGCAAAATATATAATGATATACTCAAACAATTCACAATTCCTCAAATAAATAACTAAAACATAATTCCCAACTTGCGATAGAAAGAAAACAAGAGGTGTAGCTATTTTACCAGATTGGCCGTGGAATTTGTGATGATGTGTGTGTGTATACATTTTTCTAAAATACATTTGAGAGACTTTTGACTCGAGGTAAGATTAGATCTCAAAACAACCCGATCATTAGAAACATACTATAATTAACTAATATTACAACTATGGATATTTTATTTATAAAATCTCATAAATGTTTTTCAATTACATCGAAGTGTTATATTGAATCAAGGAAGGTCTTAACAGTGTTTCAACCCAACTTTGGAGTTTCATGATTACTATACAACTATCTATATAAACTACTCCAATTCATTTTGCTAATAAGAAACTATGATATAGGAAACTATAGTGCAAGTTGATGGACAACCATGTGTTAGCTTAAGATGTCCTAATGATGAAGTTATTAGAAAACTACGTACGCAAGTTGTTGTGAGGCTTACAATGCAATACAACTATATATACATCAAGAAGCTTCCTAAATATATCTTAAGTACTGGCCACATTTGAAACTTACTTTTATATGTGTAATTGAGTTTCTTTGGTGATTAAAGAGTATTGCACATTTTCTTATGAAATATTATCTACGCGCTATATATTGTGAATTGGGTGAAGTAAAATACTTTACATGGTTAAATTTTTTTTTATTAAATGTTCTTCATTAAACAATAGCCTCGGCATACTATCGTATTGTCCATGTGACATTATTCATCTACGTTATCTTGAAAGTTATTCAATAGACTTTACATGCAGATCTAGTGGTTTTATAGTTAAACAATTTGTGTTTTATCTTGTTAATTGTGACAATAAATATGATAATGTATGACCTATAAATACCCATCATAGTTGGTGTCCCTTGGAAATTCCAAACAAATAGATTTTGTCGTATGCTCAACTTTTTCATCTAAATTTTACATTAAAATAAATGTATCGGGGATATTGGTATACTAGAATATTAATTAATTGTCATAACTACTTATAGCAAGTTATTATATAATCGAAGCTCATTCTTGTGAATTGGTCTTTATAGACTTCTTTAAACATATGTGATTATAGGATCCTTATGCCTCGTGATTGGGAAGAACTAGTCCCTTTGAAAAAATAGTATCAAGTATCTTTAATTCATGAATAAATAAATATTATAGGTCTCTCTTTTTCCATTTAGGGTGCTAATGTGTTAACCAAAACGTCCAGCGATGTAAAGAGATAATATATTTTGTATTTATGAAATCTATGATCTGTTGGCCACATCAAAAAAAATAATAGACATTTTATGTAACATTCTAAATATAAATATCCCAATATATGTATGGTTATATTTCACTCCTTGCAGACTTTTCTACATTTTAAAAATTTCATAATCAATTCAAAATAATCATGTAATTTACCCCAATTCGGTCAAAAGAATCAAATATTAACATTATCTATATGATTATAATTATATGTCGGTGCATCAAAACCAATCCTTCTTCTATAATAAATCTAATTATTACTTATAATGAAGTATTTTACAAAGTTTCTATCCCACGATTTTAGAAGGATTATATTTAAATGAAAAAAGATCCATCTAAAATCATTGGAAGATAATTCATCCACGGTTAAAATTTAATTCCTAATAGTTATAGTCCATAATGTTTATATGCTTAACTTAGTAGAGCAAATTCAGTTTACAAAGTGTCCAATCATTATAGTCAGCATATAAGACATAACATAATCATTACTTTCTACAAATATCTAAGATGTCACTTAGAAAATGAATCATTAATGCGTACGCAATTGATAGATTTCTCTTCAACAATATTATAGTTACCAATAACTATCATTTTCTAAATTCTTCCTTTAACACGCTACCTTCAACCAAGTTAAAAGGTCAATGTATTATCAATATCCATGAGACTAAAGTTTAAAAAGAAAAGAAGAACATTATTTATATACTATATTTTGTCATCTATCATCTTTAAGATAATCAAATTTCATCATTGACGAAACTATTACTAGTTTTTCTAAACAAAAATATCTAATGACATATTTCATTTCCGAAACTGATATGTAGTTTGTATTTATATCATAACATACATGTGATGAAATTCATAAAAATCAAAATTCGTTTTAATATATTTTATCTAGAATTACTAACTGGTTATAGGAAAAGAACTTACACATTCTGTAAGGAATACATGTAGCATCTTCTAAATAGTAATACCTATAACTAAATTCTCAACATTGTATAATAATTTAGTAAACCCATTATGAATATCGAATAACATCTAATTTATTTTTTGTAAGTATATAAGCCCATACACTAGACATTTCTATTATTTTTTATCCATAAAAATTAAGCTCTACCACTTTAGATCTAAAAATTAGACAAAAAAGCCCACTAATGAAGAGTTTTACCTTTATAACAACAAATGCCCTAGAAAATGATAAACACACCCCAGCCTCGCTCTCTCTCTCCATCTCTCTTACCGTACTATTTGAAATTGATTTAGTTTCATCCATTGCTAAATTCATATAAAATCATTAAATCAGTGAACAAAATCAATATTTTCAAATATTGCAACAATCAACAACTTTTCCATGGACAAAATCAGAGAGATATATAAAATAAAAGAAAAATACAAACAGAAATCACAGTGTTGCCTAGGGATGCTGCCACTAAAAAAAGGTATTAATGTTTCTATTAAATTCCTTGGTATTTGTAATTATAAATCAAAAATTGCACATTGTAATTATTTTTCGTAGCTAATTTATTTTTCTTTTAGTTTGATTTGTAATGTGAGATGAATGGAAGAAATGTATTAACACTAGATTTTGTTAAATTAAAATTAATTTTTTAATTATGTGAATGAGTTGTTTTATATTGTGTAAAATTATGAATTGTTGAAGTTTTATTATTTATTACAACTCTTCTATTATTTTAAATTTCCTTTATTTTAGTTAGTATTTATAATAAAATATCCTTTTATAGGAAGAGGATCGTTGACCATTCTATTTCAAGGAAGAAGAAAAATCGATTAACTCGGGTAAGAGAAATAAGTATTATATTAATTCCCTTATACCTTGGGTTCCATAGATGTGGTGTTACTTTCGTCTATAATTAAATTTTTTACTCTGACAATATTCTTAGATCTCTGCTTTTAAGCATGGTAACTAATTTTTTTTTTTGATGGACAGGTTGTTGTCGGTGATGTTTTTCATATTTGATAAATCCTATTATGTTTTTTTGATACATAAGCATTCACTACATTCATAAATGCTTATGGAATTCAGAAGTCTAAAAATATCGACAACTTGGCTAGGCGGGGAAAAATTGATCGAGTAGTCACACGATGGTCTCATCTTCGGTCTGGCGTTCGTGATGGATTTCTTTGAAGACATCCATGATTCATTATTCTTTTTTTCTAATGAAATTTTAAAGGTGTTAAACTGTAAATGAATAGACTTATCTATAGTTGATACACAAATGAAATTTCTCAAAATTTAATGTTAATGAAAATCAAATATAATATGAAAAGGAACAAATAAGATAAATAATATTAAATGCGATTTAGCAGTTGAAATTCCTTTTTTACCTATAATTTTATTTGACCAGTTTATTGTATTTCATTTTTCATATATGATGGTCCAGACACGCTTGCAATGTATTTTTTTTATTTTTATATGTTGTGGTCCAGGCTAGCTTGTACATTAGTGTATATTGATGACTACAAGAAAAAAAAATTAGAATTGGTAGGTTTCAAAATAAAGTTCTACATGAAGAAATATGCATGGGCTCTTTAGAAAAAATTGATACCATATGTCTTTATGAGTGATGGTCAATAGACCAAACTTGTTGTGTCAAATATCACACTAACTTTGATTTTTAATTGGTAAGGTTACCATTATATGTTCATGAGAATGGACTTGTCTCATGATAGAACATAATCTCCTCATATAGGAACGTCTCTTCCAAATCAGGGTATCCATTTAGTTTGTCAATTATAATTTTTCTCATGACCTCCAGACTTCCATCTTTTGATTATCAATCATGTAATATCCCATGTAAATTGTTTAAATTTTAAATACATAGGGTAAAATTCTTATTATTATTTAAAATATTATTTAAATATTTTACTAGATTAATAATTTATTTATATTTATATAAGACATCATATTTAATTTAATAAAAGGGATTAATTTATTTATTGAATTAAAAAATAATAATCAAGGATTTTATTAATTGAAAAAGAAACTTTAAAAGAAAAGAAAGTAACTTACTCCTACCCGACCATCCTAGCCAACCAGAAACCAACTCACACAATCCACTTTCTAGTAAATCAATTTCACTTCATTTTCCTACTTTTTAATTTGAATTATATTTCCTTTTAATTTGTTTTATTTTCATGTGGTCTCTGTCGTATTCTAACTGATGTCTCCTCATTTGTGATAGATTTATGTTACGATGAGACATCATTTTTAGTGTTTTAGAAGTCAATAATGTCGATTTCTTGAGTTTCAGTTCACTTTCCTATTTTGACTCTTGATTTGTAGAATTATTATTTTAGAGCATATTGGGTTCAATTGTTTATTTTAGTGTGAAGCTTTAAAAATAATTATGGAGATTAATTAGAGTCCAAGTCAAAGACTACAACTTATGGAAAGAGATTTGCATGGTAATTGGAGATAAGGAAACAAAAGCTAAAAAGATGGAAAAGGAAAAGCTGCCTAATCTAGGATTCTGCAATACACGCCTAAAGATGTGCTATTGTACCTAAGAAATAGGCCGATTTTGGTAATTTCCTTTCGTCGGGACAAAGATAATTCTGTTACGATTCTTTTGGTATCTTATGGAGCTCAAACCGACCAATAACAAAGAAGATATGCTCAAAACGATCCAGCAGTGTTTATCTTTATTTCCATACGAATTTGAGTTGGGGTAAGAGTCCAATACTTTATCTCTTCCTCAAGAAAACGAATTAGGTCTTCTAAACACCTATAAATACACCCTTATATCACTTGTAAATCATCCTTGCCTCATAGTAATTAGTTCTTAAGGTTTTATTCTTCTAGTTTGTTGTAGAGAGCAAGATGATGTCTTTTGTAATTTCTTTTAGTTTATTTCCATCAGGTATGAACTAAACTTCCCATAACTTGGGTTTTGCATCATGTATAAACTATGAATTCTAATTCTTCTATCTAAGTTTCTTTGGGAATTATATGTTTTAATCTGATATTAGCTACTTACTTTATATTTGTTTATGTGTTTTGATTTATTGTCTTTCCTAGAACTGATCACATTAGGATTGTTTTAACAGTAGTTAGATGGTCACCGTAACTGGGTGTTTAACTATTGAACCACCACATAATGTCTAGTGTCGATATTAGTTCTGACAAAACATGATTCTAACTAGATAGTCATTAGGGTTTGTTTTAATCACCATATCACCAATGATTGTAGTGTTCTGTTTAGGGCCTTAGTGGCGTTTGATAACCCTATTTGAGACCTCGTCTTGGTTGTGCCGTAGCCCCCTTAGCCGCTCTCAAGGTCTAAGGTATGGGAATTTAGAATCCTGACTAAGTATACCAAGAGCTAATATTCTCCCTTATTAACTAGATTTATAGATAGAATTAGAAGGATTAGTGTATACTAGCAAAACCTAAGCTATACTTCTCATCTCATATTCTTAATCTTTTACTTTATTGTTTTTACTTTTCTTAGTTTTAATTTAGAATCTCGAAATCTATTTGCTTTTATTTTCTGTCTTTTAATTATTTACTTTTACTCGTTATTCCTACCTACGCGTGTAACACACTTAAGTCCCTGAGAACGAACTCAACTTACTATCTAAAACTTGCATACGTCCTGTAATACTTGCAGTACCGTGCCTGTCTAGGGTGAGAGTGCGTAGTTTCTTGGCTTAATTTTATCTTATTTTTATCACACCCTAGGCACCACCAAGTTTTTGGCACCGCTGCCGGGGACTTATGTCTCGTTAGCGTGTGGGTTATCTATTTCGAGTAGTAGTTTTTAATTAGTTTTTTTTACTTTTCAGTCTTTGGTTTTTATTTTTCCAGATTTACTCTTGTGGTTTGCTTTAGTCTTTTTCAGGATTCACAGTGTTTAATTCTTGGCCTCCGTTACCGGAGCCTGAGAGGCGTTTTAGAGTTTTTAACAGACGTGTTAGTGATGAAAGGTCCTTAAGAAGAGCAATGGCAGCCCAACTAAATCCACCATTTGGAGGGCTTGAACAAGATCCTCCACTTGGTGCACAAGATCCACCTGGTGTCGTACAACAAGATCCACCACCTGGTGGAGGACAACACGGTGTAAAAATACCAGCAGGAGGAGGTAATGGGCAGAATAACATTAATAATCAACAGAATCAGGCACAGCAAGATCTCCCTGGTCTTCATGTGTCGTTTCATGTTCAACCAATCGGTTACCGCCCTCCAGAGATTCCAAATATCAAATTTAGACCCGATCCGGGAATGCTCAGTCAATTTCAAAGTTTTGGACTCTATACTGGTACAGCAATTCAAGATCCGGTGAAAGCGATTCAGAAGTTCATGCAGATTTGCGATGCCTACATTACTCCGGGAATTACACGCGAGCAATTGTATTGTCATATGTTTTCGTTCTTTTTGACCGGTAGAGCTAGCGATTGGCTAGAAAGACAACCACATGGAACCATTCACTCTTGGAGAGAACTTCAAGCCGCATTCTTTAACCGTTTTTATCCGAAGAGCATGAGACTCAAAGATCAAACCGAGCTTGCAAGATTTTGCCAAGAGGGTGGAGAGACAGTGGGAGAAGCATGGACAAGGTTTCCAAAAAAAATTAGCTAGATTTCCTCTCCATGGTTATACACCTGCTCTACAACTTGCTATATTCTATGAAGGACTTAATGATAAAGGTAGAGATACGGTGGATAACATTGGAAAGGGTAATTTTGTGTCCATGAATCACAATGAAGCTTCCGAGGTTTTGGAAAATATTATGGAACAAGAAAGAAGTTGGCCTTCAACGCGAGCATCTGTAGCAAAGACCCGAGGAACGCTTCGTTTAGATGTAGAAACAGCAAACTCAGCTCAAATATCCACATTAGAAAATCAAATCAAAGAGCTGAAGTTAGAGATGCAAAAGAATTTAGCCGCTGCGAACGTAGTACAAGAAGCACAAGGGTGTCAACAATGTGGGGTTAACGATCATACATGGGAAGAGTGCGAATAAAATTCGCAGTCTGTATACTTTATTTCTAATCGAGGAGGTTATCAATGGGGTAACTGAAATCATCCTTGTATGCAATATTCAAATCCGCAAGGGGCCGCTAATCCTGGTCATTATCAACCGCGCCCCCAGAACAGTTCCACTCGAGAGGTCAGTACCAAAACCAATATCAGAATAGACCTGCTCCCCCTCAACAACCTGCTCAAGATGCCTATACCGATTCGTTAGATCAGAAAGCCTTACCTCAGTATCCTCAAGAAGGATCTATGGACAATCAACAGATAGAACAAGCTCTGGACCATTTGACTACGACTATGAATGCTTAGGATGAGAAGGTCAGAGGACACGATGCCATACTTCAGATGCTAAGTACTCAAGTAGAACAGCTAAACAAAGTGTTAACAAATTTAATAGAACCAAAGGAAGTAAAGGAAATCGAAGGAGGTGAAAAAAATGTTGGGTTCGAAGCTTGCAAGGCCATTTTCCTTGAAATTGAAGAAAAGAAGGAAGCACCGCATGCTGCCGTTAGTGCCGTGGAAGTTCCGAGTACTGAAGAAGAACCAACCAAGTCTAGCCCCCTGGAATCTGACTGTTCTGAGGTTTATGTGGAGGACGATTCAGAAGAGAAAGCCGAATTTATACAACTACTGAGGAAAATGCAAGAGTAATTTCGATCGGTGGTGGATTACGCAGCTGAGCTAGCTAAAGAAAAAGAGAAAGAAGCCTCAAAGGAGGAATCAAAAGATGAAGTTGCACCTGCTGTGCATGAAGAGAAAGAAGAGGAGAAGGTGGAATCACCACCTGTTGTTCAACCAGTGTCATCAACTATTCCTGATATAAATCTTAAGGATGACACTGTACTCAAGACATTTGTAGAGGCGTATCAAACTGAAAATATCAATGCCCAAATGCTTGAGATCACGAAGAGAGGACTTACACCGCAACAAGTTTTTACGCAAGTTATTCCTGAGAAAGAGGCGAGCGTAGAGATCCCAAGAGAGAATCTGAGAGTTTCGAGAAGAAGTGAAAGAGAGCTACCTACCAAGCTTAAAGATCCGGGAAGTTTCAACCTTCCTGTTCAATTACATGGTATGCTCAAGGTGAAAGCTATGTACGATGTGGGTTCTGGTGTGAATCTTATGCCTAAGTCCGTGTTCGAGAGACTTGGACTTCAGAAATCAGAGAAAACTCCAGTGAAATTGCAGTTTGCTGACAACTCAGTTAAAAGGAAATGGGGAACAGTGGAGGACGTCTTAGTCCGTGCAGGTAATATCGCCATCCCTACTGACTTTGTTATTCTTGAGTTTGATGCAGATAAGCAGGTTCCAATCATACTTGGACGGCCCTTCATGGCCACAAGTCAAAGTGTCATCAACTTCCAAGAAGGGACCATCACCCTTCATGCTAGGAATGTATCCGAGACCTTCTATGTCATGGGTAAGAAACCGAGGAAGTTAGATCCCACCGTTCCTGTCATCCAAAGCCTTTCACATCACAAAGTCCCTCCTGAGAAGATCCACTTAAAACCTGTGGATACTGAGCCAAACATTGAGTTTGGGGTTAGCCATGAAGTTCTATGGAAAACTCACAAACGCGAGAATAGGCCACGAAGTTTCAAAGATTCGTGGATGGGACCATTCATTGTCACGAAGGTTGTTTCAGCTAAGGTGATATAAATTCGCCCCAAAACTGGGGTCAAGCGCAGATTAGTTGAAGTTCTTAGCCTTACTCGCTGTTGGGGAGGCTATATTCGCAAATCTTGACAGAGGTAACACGTCTAACTTTGAAAGACGTTAAACAAAAGTGCTGTACGGGAGACAACCCGTAGTTTTTTTATGTTTTTATGTCTTTTACGTTTTTAGTTTATGTTTAGATTAGTTGTTTTTAGCTGATAATGCATATTTGAGAAAGGTATTAGTGTTTTTGGTGTGTAGGAATTGGAGAAATCGAGTTAGGGACGCGAGCAAAATTTTTCGGAGCGAAGGAATGACCTGCGCGGACTACCCTCGCGGACTACCCCTAGTTCGCAGGTATGCATCGCAGCGTAAAAACCCGTACCACGGGTGGAGCCACGGGTCTTGTCCAGAACCGAGAAAAAATTGACCTGCGGACTATCCCCCTGCACCGCACCATGGTCCGCAGGTCACAAACACGTGGCACGGGGTAGGTCCACGGGTATTTTGACTGAGAACACATTAGAAGGCGCGGGACACCCCGCGGTACACCGTGCCCTGGTCCGCAGAGCTAAAACCCGTGCCACGGGGTTGTACCACGGGTATTATCCAGTGGGTAAAAAAAATTTCGACCATCAGATGTTGCGGTGTACCCCGCGGTACACCCATGGTCCGCAAGGATGGTCCGCAGGGATGGTCCGCACGAGCCGCCAGAGAGAGAGAGAAAAACGGGATTTGAGTGTATAAAAGAGGTATTAAGCCATTATTCCGAATTTTATAAACCTAAAGCCTCTTTCTCTTCTCCAAAACTCTCCCAACTCCATTAAAGCTCATCAAAACCTTCACCAATCACCAAAACACTACCCAATCATCAAGAAAAACACATCAAATCTTCTCTCTACATCATTACAAGAGAGATTCAAACACCCAATCCTCACCAAATCCATTCAAATTGAAGAATCAAAGAGCCAAATTTCACAAATTCATCCTACAATTTCTTAAATCCAAGCCAACCCATTACAAATCCACCTCACCCACATAGAGATTCATCCTCAATTCACCTATCCTAGGCCAAATCAAGCTTGTTCAACCAATAATTCACAAGTTCAAATTTCAAGAGTGGTTAAAGCTTTGAGTTGGGGGTTAATTGAAGATGACTAATAGAACAACAATATTAGCTAGTAAGAGAGAGGTAAAGAGTAACAAGGGATTGGATTTAATCAAGAAGAAATCAATTGACAAAGGTTCTAGTTCTAAATCAAGAGGTAAAGATAAAGTTGAGAAGAGTGCAATACCTTTGTTTGATCGTAATGGTAAAAAGCTTTACTATTATGCAATGGAGAAAACACAACCTCCACAAGATCTTATACCCAAAGAGAAAGAATAAACTTCAAGGGCCTTGAAAGCTTCTGCAGATAAACAATTAAAAGAGCTACCTTTTGCTTATGAGAAAGTATTCAAGGAAGAAATTGGAGATGGAGAATACAAGAGATTCTTAGAGCTTGGTGAGAAATTGGGTTGGTCTACTTTCATGGTAAGCCGTTCTGAATTATGTCATGAGTTAGTTTTGAAATTCTATTTAGGCCTCTTTAGCCGAGATAGTAAAGGTTGTGTTCCGATTAGAGGAAAGTTAGTTCCTTTCACAGTTGAGGAGATTAGAAACCACTTCAAGTTTAAGAAATTGAAAGGTTGTTGCAAATTTGAAGAAGCGGTTGCTAAACGAAAAATCTTTGATGAGGAATACTTTTTGAGCATATTTTAGACAAGGAGAAAGCGCAATCACATAAGGAAGAATTGAAGGCACCTTGGCCTTACAAATATCTTCAAACGGATGCTAGAATTTGGCACAATTTCCTTATTCCTAATGTTTTCGGAAACACACGAAATTTGGATGTGACTATGAAGTACGCTTTACTTTTGGATTGTATTTTGAGAGGAGAAGAAGTTGATGTGGCACAGTTGATCTATGAGGAGGTGATACGATTTTCGGTCTCTCCTAAATCAGTTTATAATGTTAAATTTCCTACCATGATCACGTGTCTTGTGCGAAAAGCGAATGTAACATTGGGTGAAGAAGAGAAATTCGAATTTAAAGGGAGTTATATTGATAATGCTTGGATCAAGGATATCTTTCGAAGAGCGGGTTCTACGCAAGTCTTGAAAGAAGAAAAGGAGCAAACTTGGCAAGAGAAAATGGAGGAGCGTTTAACGAAATTCGAAGCAGCTCAAACTTCCTTAGTCAACGATGTGGCACAAATTAACGCTAATCAAGTGCACATCATGGAACTCCTTGAGCAATTAACGAAAAGTCCAGCAATTCCTACCTTGGATATCAATGATGCGAGGCAATAAGCCTCGAGAGTATGTTCTCTTTCTTCCTTACCATTTCTGTAAATGTTTTTATCTGCTAATTTTAATTTCTTTTTCGAGTCTTTTTCGAGTCTTTTTCGAGTCGTCGGGACACGGCTCATTTTTGAGTTGGGGGTGTGGGGATTCGTTGTCTCTCATCTCCATTTTTCTGTTTTTAGGTAGAAATTAAAATTTTTGATGCATGGGAATTAGATGTAGAGTGTGTTTAATAGCTTGGAAGCATAAGCTCAGTGAATTAATGATAGTATGTAATATGTTTATGAGCTATGTTATTTGTATGCTTTAAGTATTTGCAGGAAAACACACGTTGATAGTAAAGAAAAGATTAGTGAGCAATGCGATAGAAAGTATGTTCGATCTCAGGGAACCTTGAGAACTGTGTAGGCCGTGAGATCCAAGCTAGTTGACAAACCATTTGATGAAAGTGCTAAAGGTAAAAATAACGAAATTACATAGTGTAGAAAGTGATCAAGACGGTTCTTTCATATTTGATGCCTTTGAAGCCTTTTTATACCTTCTCACCTTGTGATTTTTTAATTTATATGCTATATCCTCTTCAGCCCCTTCTAGCCTTTCTAAAGCCTTTTATTGAAACACATTATAAGCCATATATATCCTTTAGATTTTAGGACTTTTTCATATGACCCGCACTCGAATCGCGATGCATAGACAGTTGTTTTAGAGCTTGAGTTTGGGGTGGTGGGTCCACCATTATGGGAATTGTTATTTTGTTGGGATTTTTGAGCTTATTAATTGTGCTTTGTGCTTTATATTGACGATGTTTCACAGATTTTTATTGTAACCCTTTGCCGGGGTAATAGTGAATGAAAAAGAAGTTTCGAGCTAATTTTGCCAACAAGGGCATAAAAAGAAAATTATATATATGAGAAATTAGCATGATATCTCAACATTAAAAGAGAGTCATAGCTATAAAAGAAATTGATTTGAAAAGAAAAGAAAATATATATATATATATATATATTCGGACCGGCATAGTGGATTTTAATGTGAACATCTTAAGCTTTTATTGGGTTATTGGGGATGCTAAATTATGCATCAAGGAATTCATTGGGTTAAGTGAGAAACGTTTTATGAGAGTAACTCAAGCTCTAGGGCGATTCGTTGATGGCTAGTGAGGAGAGAGCCAAAAGCTCACTCCAAATTATCCAAATATACTATCATACCGTCCCTAAGCCTAAATTACAACCTTAAAGACCTTGTGATTCTTTGCTATGTAATTGAGAAGTGATTGAGCCATTAGAGATTAGTTAAGCGGATCTTGAATACTAGTGAGGTTTGATGAACAATCTATAGCTCTTTTGGGGAACTGAGTAAAGTCCCAATCCTTCTTACATTGCGAAACTAATATGAACTTAAATTCAAGCCGTGTTGACTGTGGATATGAGAAGTGTACATGTATGCAGTTTATGAACATTATTTCATGAAATTTGCTGAGTTATGTGCTTTAGGATTATTCTATATATTCTGCTATGTTTTTCCCAATGTGTTAAGAATTTTATAAGTGTGTATTTATAGACTTCCCTTAGTTTTTATCTTTTATTGTATCGGGACGATACAACTTTGAGTTGGGGGTCTTGATGTCTCCTCATTTGTGATAGATTTTTGTTACGATGAGACATCATTTTTAGTGTTTTAGAAGTCAATAATGTCAATTTTCTTGAGTTTCAGTGCACTTTCCTATTTTGAGTCTTGATTTGTAGAATTATTATTTTTAGAGCATATTGGGTTTAATTGTTTATTTTAGTGTGAAGCTTTAAACATAATTATGGAGATTAATTAGAGTCCAAGTCAAATACTACAACTTATGGAAAGAGATTTGCATGGTAATTGGAGATAAGGAAACACAAGCTAAAAAGATGGAAAAAGAAAAGCTGCCTAATCTAGGATTCTGCAGCACACGCCTAAAGATGTGCTATTTTACCTAAGAAATAGGCCGATTTTGGTAATTTCCTTTCATTGGGACAAAGATAATTCTGTTACGATTCTTTTGGTATCTTATGGAGCTCAAACCGACCAATAACGAAGAAGATATGCTCAAAACGGTCCAGCAGTGTTTATCTTTATTTCCATACGAATTTGAGTTGGGCTAGGAGTCGAATACTTTATCTCTTCCTCAAGAAAACGAATTAGGTCTTCTAAACACCTATAAATACACCCTTATATCACTTGTAAATCATCCTTGCCTCATAGTAATTAGTTCTTAAGGTTTTATTCTTCTAGTTTGTTGTAGAGAGCAAGATGATGTCTTTTGTAATTTCTTTTAGTTTATTTCCATCAGGTATGAACAAAACTTCCCATAGCTTGGGTTTTGCATCATGTATAAACTATGAATTCTAATTCTTCTATCTAAGTTTCTTTGGGAATTATATGTTTTAATCTGATATTAGCTACTTACTTTATATTTGTTTATGTGTTTTGATTTATTGTCTTTCCTAGAACTGATCACATTAGGATTGTTTTAACAGTAGTTAGATGGTCACCGTAACTGGGTGTTTAACTATTGAACCACCACATAATGTCTAGTGTCAATATTAGTTCTGACAAAACATGATTCTAACTAGATAGTCATTAGGGTTTGTTTTAATCACCATATCACCAATGATTGTAGTGTTCTGTTTAGGGCCTTAGTGGCGTTTGATAACCCTATTTGAGACCTCGTCTTGGTTGTGCCGTAGCCCCCTTAGCCGCTCTCAAGGTCTAAGGTATGGGAATTTAGAATCCTGACTAAGTATACCAAGAGCTAATATTCTCCCTTATTAACTAGATTTATAGATAGAATTAGAAGGATTAGTGCATACTAGCAAAACCTAAGCTATACTTCTCATCTCATATTCTTAATCTTTTACTTTATTGTCTTTACTTTTCTTAGTTTTAATTTAGAATCTCGAAATCTATTTGCTTTTATTTTCTGTCTTTTAATTATTTACTTTTACTCGTTATTCCTACCTACGCGTGTAACACACTTAAGTCCCTAAGAACGAACTCAACTTACTATCTGAAACTTGCATACGTCCTGTAATACTTGCAGTCACGTGCCTGTCTAGGGTGAGAGTGCTTAGTTTCTTGGCTTAATTGTATCTTATTTTAATCACACCCTAGACACCACCACTAACCTTGTAACTATCTTTCTAGAATTTGGCACTAAGCGGGTGTTTGTTTGCATTTAATAAATATTAAGCTAGTCCATTAAGATACATAATCAGTAAGACCGTTTTGTTCCAATTAAGATCTTCATGGATCTTAACTAATTTGTTTTATTAAAATTTTAAACTAAGTCTGAATCACTCAAACACCACATGTTAAATAAGTTATATTTAGATGTTCATTAAGATGTTCCCTTGTTAAAGTATTGAAAAACAAACTATTAACCCTTCAGAACTTGGTGACATCTCTCCGGATTGTATATGGTCTCAAGAAAAAGTTTACAGGAATGCAAGAGCAAAAGATAAATGGGTGACTGAAGAAGCTAAAAAAACTACATATTATCATGCTTCGATGGCGCAAATAAGGAATTTTAATAAAATCTTGCAAATCCTAGATGATAATGATGAATTGATCGAAAACAAGGGTAAGGTAGCTGATGCGTTTATTCTCATTTTGAGAATATCTACTCAGTTTATTTTGGCAACAAAAATATGGAAATGGCAGACAAAATCCCTTGAAATATTACACATGACATGAAGATAAAACTGTTGAAAGCACCATATATGGATGAAGTTAGGAGAGTGGTATTTAGTGTGGGTGACGGGTTGTTATATTATAAATACTAGGAGATTATCAAATCTGATGTATTTTATATGGTCATTGCATTCTTTGATGAGAAGCTGAATTTGGGTAAAATAAATGACACTACCATCACACTCGTCCCAAAAAAAGAAAGGCAAACAAATAATGGTGACTTTAAAACTCTCTCTTGTGCTAACTTTGATTACAAAATTATCTCTTCTATATAAGTGGAAAGACTCAAACCAATTATGGATGGCTTGTCTCCCCCACACAATCTTCTTTCATCAAAGGTATAACTATTCAGTATAACCTCATCAAAACGATACTCAAATAAGCACTATGCAATAGTCAAGTTGGATATGGAAAAGTCTTATGAACATGTTAAATGTGAGTTTTTAGAGCTTGTCCTTAGAAACTTGGATATGATACGGTTTGGATTGGATGGATTATGTATCTCTACAGTCAAGTATCAGATTACCGTCAATGGTAAAATTTCTTGTAACATCATTCCTTCAAATGGTATCCGCAAGGGTGAACCTTTGTTCTAATGGATCACATAGTTGGTCCTCTGGATAGTCCAGGACAATTAATAAGGGTCTATTGTTTCAATGCATATACATAATTGAAAAATAGAATAGAAAGACAATACATTATACAATTCCACGTCCCCAAAATAAATCCAACCTATTAATATGATTACAAAAATATTCCATTGCCGTTTCTTTTATTTAATATTTATTTAATCTTTTAATCGGTAAGTTAAACATGACATCTATATTATATAAAGTAAGGTTTTTACATAACCATGATTTATTTTAGCCATAACATAAGTGGTGGTTAGGATAGTTTCTGGCCCAACCTATTATTAATAACCAAAGGCTCATTGGTGGCTAGGATTGATTCTAGCCCGACATAAGTCAGGATCATTTCTGGCCCACCTATTATTAATAGTATTAATTATTTATCAAGCATTTTTGTAAAATAAAATTCTAAATATAACCTTTATTAAAATTAATTATCTATCATTTAGCTAAAAAATTGTCCATTTATCTTCTTTAATTTCTCAAAAATGCATACCAAACATAAAAATAAAAAATCATCTTCACTCTCCAATCAAACGAAAAAAAAATCTTCACTCTCACCTTCCCACCAAGCTACTCTAAACAAGAAAACCTTAGCCGAACTCTCGGAGACCATTCTCCACCATCATTAACCGGCTTGGCAGAAGAGTCAAAAAATTATTTTTACCATCTCACCTTCTTACCAAGTAACTCTCCTGCACAAGAAAACCATTGCCGCCGCTCTCCTGCATAAGAAAACCGTCGTCTCGCCGCTGCCGCTTGGGGACCATTCTCCACCATTATCAGCGCTTAGCGAAGAACTCAAATTAAGGAAAAATTATTAACTTTTACAATTGAAACTCTAAAAAATTGAAATATTTTTAACCTAATTCATTAATTTTACAATTTTTTTATAATAATTTGATTTACTTTGACTAATTTCTACAACTTTAATATGCCAATCAGAATATCCAAAGATATTGAAATGAAATGAAGGGTATTAAATTGCTCAGTGTAAGTACAGTTATACCTAAACAATTTATATATTTAATAGTTGTGTGTGTAAATTTGCAATCTTCAAAATGCTATAGAGGTTTCTGTGCTACTGAATCTAAGATTAGTAAGATTGATTTTGGATCTGTTTCCTTCAGACTTTGAAGGTACATTATCTTGAATTTAAATAAGATGAGATTTAAAATGTCTTTCTATTCAAATGATATGATGCACAATCATGGACAGATCATATCAATCTTCGAAAAATCAAATAAAATAAAAATCTCAAACATCTACTTTCTTTTAGGTTCTTATCTTCGTGTGTAGGGTCATGTATGCTATGTGCCAAGCCGCTCAAAAATAGCAAGACATAAGGTAATTTTGAATAGATTCTCAATTTTACTATTCACATTTTTCTCTCCATTGAGTGATTTTTTGAATAATATTCAAAATCCATTTAATTTTACAGTTGGTCCCTATGAGTATGACCTTGTGAAATAACATTCAAGCTCAATTTTCTGATTAATAGTCATCTTCCTTCTCTGAATTGTATATGTTTTCGATTTGATTGCCCCTCACAATATGCACTCTCCAATATAAAGTATAAGGTAAGAGATTTAGTGAATAAAATTCGAACATAGTTTATTTTTTTAATTGCAACATTGATTTGTATGTGCTCCCCAAAAATAAGCAATTTCATTTGATTGTGTCGTTCTGTCTTTGCTTTGTGCTCTCTGCCAAGTAAATCAAATTCAATTTCTCTTTTCCACACAATGTAATTATTAAAAATTGTCTTTAGAGGTAAAAATAACGTCCTCGAATATTTTAAATATGTAATTTATTATGTAAATAACATAACTAAAATACATTTGTCACATGTTTCCGATTATGGTACAGAATGTCAAAAAAAAAATTATAGCATTTCTCAAAAAAATTCTTATGCCAATAATATTTAATTTGCTCATTTTTTATAATTTGAAACCATTTTAATTCTCCTGATGTTTAAAATTATTAATATGGTGTTATATTAATTTCATGAGTTAACTATTGTGAGATTTAGTTGGATATGTTTTGGGTTTAGTGGAATTTTTTTATGATTGTTTTCAATCAGGGTAAATAGCAAACTTGATCTTTGGATTGAATGAAATTTTCAAATAAACCTTCAGAAATTCCAAGTAAGGTATTTGATTATTTTCTTTTAAATTTTTCTTTATTACGCTATGGCTATGGATAAAGATGTACCAATAGAATTGGATATTTCGAGTGAAAATTTATAGAATTCCAAATTTGGTCAGAATCGAATCGAAAGGGAAAGTAATGTTATACTCCGTGAAATGGAAGAGGTAAAGTTTGAATCCTTTTCATTGGATAGTTTTTTTGTAATTTTAAATTTTATTTATCTAATGATCTTGCTTCATTAGTGGTAAATTTTGAATCTTTTTGACCTTTACGAATAGGAAATGTTTTTAATTTTGTAATAGGTGTTTGATTATAGGTTGAAGGACAAATAGTGGAGATAATATTTTATCACCTTCTCAGTTTACTCCTCTCTAAAGGACTATTTATCGACCTGCTGAGAACATCAAGACAATAACTGAAAATAACTAAAGAGCACCTAAAATATTATAAATCAACACATTATTTTTTTTCAAGAAAGTTTTAAAAAGATCAATTGACTATCATATTTTTTTCAACATTTGATCACATTTATTGGCAAACTGTATTACCAAGATGTCATTATGGTTTTCATGTATAGTTTATAAGTATTTGGTTGATGTATAGGTATTTGGGTTGTGTATAACATGTGCTACTTGAACTTCAACCATATCACTATGTATGGAGGAAAAATATTAAAACAAAGCCAAATAATTTCTTCAATGATAGGATGAGGTAACATGTACATTTTTAACTTGGTTATATATAAAAATAAAAATTTGTCATATAAAGCAATTATTTCCTCACCTTTACGTGGATGGGTTTGGAACAAAAATGGTTGTCAATTTTATATTTCTTGCGAAATTTATTGTGGTATTACACATGGTTTCCTCTTAATAAAGCTGAAAGGGTACTCTATCTGCTTTACCAAGCACTTTGGTGCGATCATCTATTATATCAACCTTCCTTGATGACTAGCGATAACATTAGTATATTTGTTACTATAAAGCACTTTCGGAGCCTAATAAGGTGAGGTAAGCACATGTTTTTCATTAAAAATAGTAGAACCAATAATATATTATAGAAGAGATGATTCACTTAGTCAATCAATGCTTAATTGTTACATCTTCTTCATGAATATTGATAGTGATATGGTCGGAATTATATGATGTAAAGAAAAGATTGGTAAGATAAGGAGGTTTGTTTATTAAAACTTAAAATAATTTTGATCACTGTCCAACTTTGTTTCTCTTTATAAATATATAAATATGTTTAGATGACTAATTTTTGTGTGATATACCCGTGTAACTTCCTTCCCTCTTCCATTTGTTATGAGAGGCCATTTCATGTTACCAAAACACCTTCAAGGCTTTTTATCTCCCGAAAATCGTTATCTACTACAACTGACCATAACGCCTTTATACCATCAACGAGGGGATTTTTTAACCAAAAAAAGTAAACAAGATAAATTTTTCTATTAAAACCCTCAAAGCCAAATATGTTATCTTGATTTTGTAGAGGAATATTAATTTAAATAAGGTATTGTAATCTAGATAACATTGCTATACCAATTTAATATGTGAAAGAATAGTTTAATATCTCTTTAATATATTTTTTTTGTGATCCATGGGTATTATAATTGGAAATATATAAATAAGACTAAATTATCTTGATATCTACGATTAGGGGTTTGTTCTGTCATTATATTTCTCTATAACATCCATTAGGAAAGATTGTGTGAGCATTTCCCTACATTTGTTAGTAAAATATATGATATGCTATACATGTCAAATTAACAATTTTTTTAATAATACAATGTTTTTTGTAATTTAAAAAATTATTTCGTTTCTCTATAATAAGAGTTATAATACTGTACATGAATCATATTTTGAGTCTATTATAATATTATGGTGCAGGAATCATATTTTGAATATTTAGAACAAAGATGTCAGTAATTGTTTGTTGCCTCTTATGTTATGCAATGAAACACTTTCAATGGACGAGCTAAATGTTTTTTAGGTTGATTATTTTAAAAAGAAAGGAAATGGCTACTGAGATGTATGATAGTTTTACGATGAAGTTGGATAGACAACTAATTAGAAGTTCAAGGAGATGACGAGAATGGATTTGTAAAATCCAAGGATTTTTTATTTTATTTTAAGTAAATAGTTTTTCAAAAACATATTTTTTTCTTATATAAACCATTAAAATCAATGAATTATATAGCAGACCATCGTAAGCAAAGGGAAATTAGTCATTGGTTGATTTGAAAGTAACACTAGAAACTTGGATATGATATGGTTTGGATTGGATGTATTATGTATCTCTACAATCAAGTATCAGATTACCGTCAATGGTATAATTTCTTGTAACATCATTCCTTCAAATGGTATCCGCCAGGGTGAACCACTATCATTGTATCTGTTGTCTCCTTACAGAGATGATTGTGCGACTCATTAATTATAATATTAGAGAAGAAATTATTAATGTTAAAAAAACGAGTTCGTTCGAGCGCGTTCGTTAACTCGGTAAAAGTTTATAATCAGTAAATAAATGTTATATTATCTATAAATATACTGTATACAAAGAGAGAAGTAGACGCACTAAGCCGACAAGATTGAAAAGAAGAATATTCATCATATTATAATAACTCAAGACTACTATAAAGAACTTTCAATATCATAAAACATATATAAAGTTTTAGGCAAAACGCTCCGCATATATATATATATATATATATATATATATATATATATATATATATATATATATATATATATATATATATATATATATATATATATATAAAGTACTATTTAAGCAAAATGCTAAGCCTTTTAATAATACTATGGCAGGTTCAGACGCCAACCACTATTTTAATAATAGTTTAAATACGTACTGAATGATTGCTCATGTAATGGAGTCAAAATATTTAGTTTGTGTTGATATAAACTCTCGGGTTAGATAACTTCTATTTAGTTATAAATGAATATTTTAAGGTGTCCTCTTAGCTAGACCCTATTATGCCAGGTTATTTCTTGTCTTTCTTACAGTAATATATATGGTTTATCTTAAAAGATAATACATATATTGGCGGAGCCAGAGTCGAATAGGTGAAAAACAACCGCCAAACGGAAACATGTATGATAAGAAAGCTAATCCTGGATGGACCGTATCTGCATTCTTATTATAGGCCATTTTTAGCCAAGCCACTTTTTAGTCTGAATTGTAACAACCAACGTTTTACACAGTTTTAATAAATGTAAAATAAAAATTAAATAGCAATATATCAAACACATATATCAAGATTTTTGGGAACCTGTTGTACCTCACTAGCTGGGCGGGTAGGTAGAAGGAGGTGGTCGTGGCTGTTCTAATGGAGCATATGCCTCTACTGGATAGTCTAGGACAATTAATAAGGGTATATTGTTTTAATGCATATAAATAATTGAAAAATAGAATAGAAAAATAGTACATTATTCAATTCCGCATCCCCAAAATAAACCCAACCTATTAATATGATTACAAAAATATTCTTTTGTCATTTATTTTAAATATTTATTCAATCTTTTTGTTTGTAAGTTAAACATGACATCTATATTATAAAGTAAGGTTTTCACATATCCATGATTGATTCTAGCCACAACAAGTGGTGGCCAGGATAGTTTCTGGCCCAACCTATCATTAATACCCAAAGGCTTATGAACATAAGTGGTGGCTAGGATTGATTCTAGCGTGGCCAAATCATTTCTGGCCCACCTATTATTAATAGTATCAAGAAAGCCGCCCGCAGACTCTCAGAAACCATTCTCCACCATCATTAACCGGCTTGGCGGAAGACTCAAATTAAGGTAAAAAATTATTTTTACCATCTCATCTTCTTACCAAGTTACTCTCCTGGACAAGAAAACCAATCGCATGCCGCTCTCCTGCACAAGAAAACTCCGCTTTCACTTGGGGACCATTCTCCACCATTGAAGAACCCTAATCATGGTTTATCCAATAAAATGTAATTGTTTATTATATTTTTATACAAATTCTACCCAAGAAAATCGCCACAGCTAGATGACCGTTCTCCACCATCATCCTCTACTTGGCAAAGAACTCAAATTAAGCAAAAAATATTTATTTTTACCATTGGAACTCTAAAAATTTGAAATATTTTTAACTTAATTAATTACTTTTACAATTTTTTATAATTATCTGATTTACTTTTACTGATTTCTTCAACGTTAAAATGCAAAATGCCAATCAGAATATCAAAAATATTGAAATGAAATGAAGGGTATTAAATTACTCAGGGTAAGTACAATATGTTATACCTACACAATTTATATATTTAATAGTTGTGTGTGTAAATTTGCATTCTTTAAAATGCTATAGAGGTGTCTGTGCTACCGAATCTAAGATCAGTAAGATTGATTTTGGATCTATTTGCTTCCGACTTTGAAGGTACATTATCTTGAATTGAAATAAGACGAGATTTAAAATGTCTTGCTATTCAAATGATATGATTAAAAATCATGGACATATCATATAAATCTTAGCAAAATCAAACAAAAGAAAACTCTCAAACATCTACTTTCTTTCAGGTTCCTATCTTCATGTGTGGGGTCATGTGTGCTCTCTGCCAAGCCTCTCAAAAATATCAAGAGATAAGGTAATTTTGAATAGATTCTCAATTTTACAATTCAGTGTGTTACTCTCCCTTGATTGATTTTTTGAATAATATTCATATTCATTTAATTCCACAGTTGTTCCCTGTTTGAGTATGACAATGTGAAATAACGTTCAAGTTCAATTTTCTGATTCATAGTCATCTTTATTTTCTGAATTGTATATGTTTTCGATTTGATTGCCCCTCACAGTTTGCACTCTCCAATATAAAATATAAGGTAAGAGATTTTGTGAATAAAATTCAAACATAGTTTGATTTTTGTAATTGCAGCATTGATTTGTAAGCTATTTTATTTGATTGTGTCTGTCCTGTCTTTGTGCTCCCTGCCAAGCAAATCACATTCAATTTATCTTTTCCACACAATGTAATTTATTAAGAATTGGCTTTAGAGTTAAAAAAACATCTTTAAATATTTTAAATATGTAATTTATTATGTAAATAACATAACTAAAATACATTTGTCACATGTTTCCGATTATGGTACAGAATTTCATTAATTTTTTATAGCATTTCACAATAATATTTTTATGCCAATAATATTTAATTTGTTCAATTTTAACAATTTGAAACCTTTTTAATTCTTCCGATGTTTATAATTTTTAACAAGGTGTTTTATGCATTTAACGAGTTAACCATTGGGAGAATTAGTTGGATATGATTTGGGTTTAGTGGAATTTTTGTATGATTCTTTCGAATCAGGGTAAATAGTAAACTTGATCTTTGCATTATATGAAATTTTCAAATATACCTCAGAAATCCCAAGTAAGGTATCTGATTATTATCGTTTAAAGTTCCCTTTATTATGTTATGGTTATGGATAAATATGTACCAAAGGCATTGGATATTTCCAGTGACATTTTGTAGAATTCCAAATTTGGTCGGAATCGAAAGGAAACGTAATGTTATTCTCCAAGAAATGGAAGAGGTAAAGCTTGAATCTTTTTCATTGATTAGTTTTTTTTTAATTTTAAATCTGATTTATCTAATGATCTTGCTTCATTAATAATAATTTATGAATCTTTTTGACCTTTACGAATAGGAAATGTGTTTAATTTTGTAATAGGTGTTTGATTATAGGTTGAAGGACAAATAGAGGAGATAATATTTTATCACCTTCTCAGTTTACTCCTCTCTGAAGGACTATTTTTGGACCTGCGGAGAACATCAAGACTATATCTGACAATAACTAAAGAGCACCTAAGATATTATAAATCAACACATTATTTTGTTTCAAGAAGGTTTTAAAAAGATCAATTCACTATCATATTTTTTTCAACATTTGATCACATTTATTGGCATACTGTATTACCATGATGTCATTATATTATTCATATATAGTTTATAAGCATTTGGTTGATGTATAGGTATTTGGTTCGTGTCTAACATATGCCACTTGAACTTCCACCAGATAACTAAGAATGGAGAAAAAATATAAAAACAAAGCCAAATAATTTGTTCAACGATAGGCTGAGGTACCATGTACATTTATCACTTGGTTATATATATAAAATAAAAATTTGTCATATAAAGTAATTATTTCCTCATTTTAACATGGATGGGTTTGGATTAAAAATGGTTGTCGATTTTATATTTTTTGCGAAATTCATTAGGGTATTACAAATGGTTTGCTCTTAATATAGCTGAAAGGGTACTCTATCTACTTTACCAAGCTCTTTGGTGTCATCCTTCCTTGATGACTAGCTATAACATTAGTATATTTGTTTCTTTAAAGCACTTGCGGAGCCTAATAAGGCGAGGTAAGCACATGTTTTTCTTTACAAATAGTGGAACAAATAATATATCATAGAAGGGATGATTTACTTAGTCAATCAATGCTTAGTTTTTTACATCTTCTTCATGAATATTGATAGTGATGTGTTCGGAATTATATGATGTAAAGCAAATATTGGTAAGATGAGGAGGTTTGTTTATTAAAACAAAAAATAATTTTGATCACTGTCTGAATTTGTTTCTCTTTATAAATATATAAATATGTTTAGATGAGTATTTTTTGTGTGATTTACCGGTGTAATTTCCTTCCCTCGCTATGAGAGATCATTTTATGTTACCAAAAAACATTCAAGACTTTTTATCTCCCGAAAATCATTATCGACTACAATTGACCATAACGCCGTTATACCATCAATGAGGAGATTCCTAAAAAAAAAGTAAACAAAATAAATTCTTCTATTAAAACCCTCAAATTAAAATATGTTATTTCTTGACTTTGTAGAGGAATATTAATTTAAATCAGGTATTGTATTTTTCCTTCTAATTCTTATCGTAATCTAGGTAACATTGTTATACCAATTTAGTATGTGAAAGAATAGGTTAATATCTCTTTAATATTTTTTTGTATGTTGAAAATTTCTGTAGCAATATTTTATATAATAATAGGTTAATATCTCTTTTATATTTTTTTGTGATCCATGGATATTATAATTATTGTTTTATTTATGTAGTTAATTGGAAATATATAAATAAAACTGAATTATCTTGATATCTACGATTAGGGGTTTGTTCAGTCATTATATTTGTCTATGACATCCATTAGGAAAGATTGTGTGAGCATTGCCCTACATTAGTGAGTAAAATATAGGATATGCTATACATGTCAATTTGCAATTTTTGTAATAATACAATAATTTTTTTAATTTAAAAAATGATTTTGCTCCTCTATATATTTCAAACTCATATTTTTTTTATTAGTATGTCATTGTTGATAAATAATCAGTTATGGTATGGAGTATGTCTTGTTGGTAAACAATAAGAGTTATAATAAGGTACATGAATCATATTTTAAATCTATTATAATATTATGGTGCAGGAATCATATTTTGAATCTTTAGAAGAAAGAGTTCAGTAATTGTTTGTTGCCTCTTATGTTGTGCAATGAAACACATTCAATGGACGAGCTGAATATTTTTGAGACTGATTATTTTTAAAAGAAAGGAAATGGATACTACGATGAAGTTGGATAGATAACTGATTAAGTTCAAGGAGATAACGAGAATGGATTTGTAAACTCCAAGTGTTTTTTATTTTATTAGAAATAAATAGTTTTTCAAAAACATATTTTTTTCTTATATAAACCATTAGAATCAATGAATTATATAGCAAACCATTATAAGCAAAGGTAAATTAGTCATTGGTGGATTTGAAAGTAAAACTATTTCATTTTTAAGTCTTTGGTAACATTTATATGTAATATTTGATTATAGAAAAACTTTGCCAGAGTATTTTTGTATGATTACGATAATTGTATAATTTTTTCCTAGAGCAACATTTTGAATTTTATATTTGTAAGGTTTAAAATTTTAGTAGTGTCTTCGGACACGGATCATATCTAGTTCTTTTTAATGTGAGATGTCATACTAATTTTTTTCTCAATTTCTTATCTTTCTTTCTTTTTCTTTTTAGAAATCGGCAAAGGAAATTTCAATAACGTGCATAATCATTCGAGCAAATCACAAATCTACCCAATAAATGTAATAACAGATTCCTTCACCCCAAACTCAAGCTCAAGGACAACTAGTCTTAAGCAATCGCGATTCTAGTGTGGGTCATTTGGTATAGTCCTAACATCTAAAGGATAATATTATAATATGGCTTCAAAAGAAAGGCTTAAATGCTTAAAAATGGGGCTAAAAATGATATAACATTTAATCACGGGTTAGAAAGCTAAAAATGCCTCAAGTGACTATTAAAGAACTGCCTCTATCATTTTTCTAGTTACATAGTTCACCTTTAGTTCATAATTAAGTTAGTTTTATAATCATTTAGATCTCACGTTCTACACACCGTTCATTCTCACCAAATACAAGCTTACTTCTTTTGCATTGTTCATTACGTTTTCCTATCAATCATCTAGTGTTTGCATGCATTCGATGTGCGTTTTACATTAAATCTAAGATCAACTATTTTCTATCATTAATTTACAGAAAGTATGCTTATGGGGACATTCAACATAATCTCTAGTCAAATCCTTCCTTAAACTAATTTTTATTTGATTTTTTCGAAAAGTAGTAAAAACACATAACACATAAAATTAGGATGAGACAACGAACCCCGCCCCAAATTCAAAAATGAGTCATGTCCCCACGAATCGAAAAGAATCTATAAAGCAAATAATATACAGTAATGAATGATAAAAGGGATAAGGGAACATATCTTGATTGACACTACGCCGATTACATGTTGTATTGTGTCAAGGTTGTAAAGACATCTAAGTCACGATGTATAGATCATACACTGTGGAATTCATCTTCTTGTAAAATGCGTTTCATAAACACGAGCTCGTATTTCCCTTAGTTAATTATCTTCTCATGACCCTCTAAATCTCATCCTCCTCAAAAATCCTTCCTCAACACCAAACTCTCTTTTCTCTTCATGTTATTCATAACTTCTCCAGCCTTCATCTCATCTCGAATGACCCCAAACTCAATTATTCACCTACTTAAAGATTGCTTGCAAAATATATAATGGTAGACTCAAACAATTCACAATTCCTCAAATAAATAACTAAAACTTAATTCCCAACTTGTGATAGAAAGAAAAGAAGAGTTGTAGCTATTTTACCGGATTGGCCATGAAATTTGTGATGATTTGTGTGTATACATTTTTCTAAAACAAATCTGTGAGACTTTTGACTCAAGTAAGATTAGATCTCAAAATAAACCGATCATTGCAACGTATTATAATTAGCTAATATTACAACTATGGATATTTTATATATAAAATCACATAAATGTTTTTCAATTACATCGAAGTATTGTATTGGATCAAGGAAGGTCTTCATAGTGTTTCAAACAAACTTTTGAATTTCATCGTTACTATACAAATATCTACTTAAACTACTCCAAGCCATGTTGCTAATAAGAAACTATGGTATAGGCAACTATAGTGCAAGTTGTTGGACAACCATGTGTTAGCTTAAGATGTCCTGATGATGATGTAATTAGAAAACTACGTACGCTAGTCGTTGTGAGGCTTACAGTGCAATACGACTATATATACATCAAGAAGCTTCCTAAATAATTCTTAAGTACTAGCCACATTTGAAACTTACTTTTATATGTGTAATTGAGTTGCTTTGGCGATCAAAGAGTATTATATTTTTTTTATGAAATATTAACTACTCGCTATAAATTGTGAATTGGGTGAAGTAGAATACTTTACAATTAGGATTTTTTTTATTAAATGTTCTTCATTAAACAATAGTCTCGACATACTATCGTATTGTCCATGTGGCATTAGTTTATCTACCTTATCTTGAAAGCTATTCAACAGACTTTACATGCAAATCTAGTGGTTTTATAGTTAAACAATTTGTGTTTTATCTTGTTAATTGTGACACTAATTATGATAATGTATGACCTATAAATACCCATCATAGTGGCGTCCCTTGGAACTTCCAAACAAATAGAGTTTGTGGTACACTCAACATTTTCATCTAAATTTTACATTAAAATGAATGTTTCGGGGATATTGGCATACTACAATATTAATTAATTGTCATAACCACTTATATCAAGTTATTATATAATCGAAGCACATTTATGAAAATTGGTCTTTCTAGACTTCTTTTAACATAAGTGATGATAGGATTTTTATGCCTCGTGATTGGGAAGAACTAGTCCTTTTGAAACTATTGAAGAATAGTATCATTTATGTATAATTCATGAATAAATAAATATTATAGATCTCTTTTTTTCCATTTAGGGTTCTAATATGTTAACAAAAAGTCAAGTGATGTAAAAAGATAATATGTTTTGTATTTATGAAATCTACGATCTTTTGGCCACTTCAAAAAAATAATAGATATTTTATGTAACATTCTAAATATAAATATCCCAATATACATATGGTTATATTTTAATCCTTCTAGACTTTTCAAAAATCTCATAATCTATTCAAAATAATCATTTAATTTACCCCAATTCGATCAAAAGGATCAAATATTTACATCATCTATATGAATAAAAATTATATGTCGGTGCATCAACATTAGTCCTTCTTCTATAATAAATATAATTATTACTTCTAATGAAGTAATTTACTATGTTTCTACGCATATAAAATCTTTGGAAGATAATTCATCCATGGTTAAAATTCCATCTCTAAAGTCATAGTCCATAATGTTTATATGTTTAACTTAGTAAATCAAATTCAATTTACAAAGTGTCCAATCATTATAGTCAACATATAATACATAACATTATCATTGCTTTCTACAAATACCGAAGATGTCACCTAGAAAATGAATTATTGACGCGTATGCAATTGAGAGATTTCTCTTCAACATTATTATAGTTACCAATAACTATTATTTTATAAATTCTTTCTGTAACAAGCTACCTTCAATGAAGTTAAAAAGGTCAATGTATTATCCATATCCATGAGACTAAAGTTTAAAAAAGAAAGATCTATCATCTTTAAGATAATTAAATTTCATCATTGACGAAACTATTACTAGTTTTTCTAAACAAAAATATTTATTTACATATTTCATTTCCAAAACTAATATGTAGTTTATATCTATATCATAACATACATGTGATGAAATCCATAAAAATCAAAATTCGTTTAATATATTTTATCTAGAATGACTAACTAGTTATAAGAAAAGAACTTACACATTCTGTAAGGAATGCATGTAGCATCTTCTAAATATTAATACCGATAACTAAATTCTCGACATTGTAAAATAATTAGTAAACCCATTGTGAATATCGAATAACATCTAATGTATTTTTTGTAAGTATATAAGTCCATACACTCGATCACATTTCTATTATTATTGATCCATAAAAATTAAGCTCTACCACTTTAAATATTAAAATTAGACAAAAAAGCCCACTAATGAAGAGTTTTACCTTTATAACAACAAATGCCCTAGAAAATGATAAACACGCCTCCGCCTCCCTCTCTCTTCCGTCTACCTCACTCTTACCGTACTCTTTGAAATTGATTTAGTTTCATCCATTGATAAATTCATATAAAATCATTAAATCAGTGAACAAAATCAATATTTTCAAATATTACAACACTCAACAACTTTTCCATGGGCAAAATCAGAGAGATAGATAAAAGAAAAGAAAAATACAAATATGAATCACAGTGTTGCCTAGGGATGCTGCCACGAAAAAAGGTATTAATGTTTCTATTAAATTCCTTGGTATTTGTAATTGCAAGTCAAAAATTGCACATTGTAATTATATTTCATAGCTAATTTATTTTTCTGTTAGTTTGATTTGTAACGTGATAGGAATGGAAGAAATGTATTAGCACTAGATTTTGTTAAATTAAAATTAATTTGTTAATTATGTGAATAAGTTGTTTTATATTGTATAAAATTATGAATTGTTGAAGTTTTGTTATTTATTAAAACTCTCTGATTAATTTAAATTTCCTTAATTTTAGTTAGTATATATAATAAAATATCCTGTTATAGGAAAAGGATCGTTGACCATTCTATTTCAAGGAAGATGAAAAATCTATTAACCCAGGTAAGAGAAATAAGTATTATATTAAATCCCTTATACCTTTGGTTCCTTGGATTTATGTGGTGTTACTTTTGTCTACAATTAAAAATTTTACTCTGACTATATTCTTAGATCTCTGCTTTTAAGGGTGGTACTGGTTTTGTTTGACACCATATTACCACCATATACAAATTTTACATGTCATTTCCTTCAAATTTTTATTAAGATTATACTGTAACATCATATTTTATTATACATGCGTTGCTGCTAAATATTTGGATATGCTCTTCTTTCTTTGTATTAACCTTTACCAGTATGTTCATACCCATATCCTACCTCCATAACCTTGAGAACCCTTCGTTTTTGCTGCTTTTTGATGCAGTATGAGGAGGAATTCATGATTCGTACTCTATTTGTAACTTTAGTTATCTCCAGATCTATATATTTAGGCTTAGATATATGACAGAAGTGATAAAATTTGATGGACAAGTTGTTTTTGGTGATGCTTTTCATATTTGATAAATCCAATTATGTTTTTTTGATACATACGCATTCACTACATTCATAAATACTTACTGAATTCAGAAGTCTAAAAATATTGACGACTTTATAGGCTAGGCAGGGAAAACTTGATCGAGTAGCCACGCGATGGTCTCATCTTTGGTCTGAAATGCAACAACATATGTCAATTGGATGATATTGTTGGCGCAAGCAGCGTTAAGAAGGATACTATGAGTTCTCCACTTAAAATTGGTCGTGTGGCGAACTTGAAGTGATTTCGTTACTGATCTACCGTTCTTGATGGATTTCTTTTGAGGCATCACCATGATTTGTTATTCTTTTTTTTTCTAATGAAATTTTGAAAGTGTTAAACTATAAATGAATATACTTATTTATAGTTGATACACAAATGTAATTTCTCATTATTTAAATTTAATGAAAATCAAATATAATATGAAAAGGAACAAATAAGATAAATAATGTTTAATGTGATTGTACAATTGAAGTTCTTTTTTGACCTATAATATTATTTGAACGGTTTATTTTATTTCATTTTTCATATATGATGGTCCAGCTTATGTATTTTTTTATATTTATATATTTTGGTCTAGGCTAGCTTGTAGACTAGTGTGTATTGACTACAAGGAAAAAATTAGAATTAGTAGGTTTCAAAATATAGTTCTACATGATGAAATGTGCATGGGATCATTAGAAAAAATTGATACCATATGTCTTTACAAGTGATGGTCAATAGACCAAACTTGTTGTGTCAAATATCACACTAACTTTGATTTTTAAATGGTAAGGTTATCATTATATGTTCTTGGGCATAGACTGTTCTCGTGATAGAAGAGAATCTCCTCAAATAGGGATGTCTCTTCCAAATCAGGGTATCCATTTAGTTTGTCAATTATAAATTTTCTCGTGACCTCCCGTCTTTTGACTATCAATCATGTAATATCCCGTGTAAATTGTTAAAATTTTAAATACTTAGGGTGAAATTCTTATTATTATTCAAAATATTATTTAAATATTTTATTAGATTAATAATTTATTTATTTTTATAAAAGACATCTTATTTAATTTATTAAAAGGGATTAATTTATTTATTGAATTAAAAAAAATCAAGGGTTTTATTAATTGAAAAAGAAACTTCAAAAGAAAAGAAAGTCACTTACTCCTACCCGACCATCCTAGCCAGAACCCAACTCACCCAATCCACTTTCTAGTAAATCAATTTCATTTCATTTTCCTACTTTTAAATTTGAATTATATTTCCTTTTAATTTGTCTTATTTTTATGTGGTCCCTGTCGTATTCTAACCCTGTAACCATCTTTCTAAAAGTTTCATTCCTCTATAATAAGAGTTATAATACTGTACATGAATCATATTTTGAGTCTATTATAATATTATGGTGCAGGAATCATATTTTGAATATTTATAACAAAGATATTAGTAATTGTTTGTTGCCTCTTATGTTATGCAGTGAAACACTTTCAATGGACGAGCTAAATGTTTTTTAGGTTGATTATTTTAAAAAGAAAGGAAATGGCTACTGAGAGGTATGATAGTTTTACGATGAAGTTGGATAGACAACTGATTAGAAGTTCAAGGAGATGACGAGAATGGATTTGTAAAATCCAAGGATTTTTTATTTTATTAGAAGTAAATAGTTTTTCAAAAACATATTTTTTTCTTATATAAACCATTAGAATCAATGAATTATATAGCAGCCCCATCGTAAGCAAAGGGAAATTAGTCATTGGTTGATTTGAAAGTAACACTATTCCATTTTTAAGTCTTTGGTAACATTTATATGTAATATTTGATTATAGACAAACTTTGCTAGAGATTACGATAATTGTATAATTTTTTTCTAGAGCAATATTTCTAATTTTATATTGTAAAGTTTAAAATTTTAGTAGTGTCTTCGGACACGAATCATAACTAGTTCTTTTTAATGTGAGATGTCATACAAATTTTTTTTCTCAATTTTTTTTTCTTTCTATCTTTTTCTTTTGTTTTCTTTTCAGAAATCGGCAAAAGAAATTAAAATAACGTGCATAATCATTCAAGCAAATCACATATATACCCAACTAATGTAATAACTATTCCTTCACCCCGAACTCAAACTCAAGGACAACTAGTTTTAAGCAATCGCTATTCAAGTGCGGTGCATATGGTGTAGTCCTAACATCTAAAGGATAAACTTATAATATGGCTTCAAAACAAATGCTTAAATGCTTAAAAATGGGGCTAAAAGTTATATAACATTTAATCACGGGTTAGAAAGATAAAAAGGCCTCAAGTGACTATTAAAGAACTGCCTTTATCATTTTTCTAGTTACATAGTTCACCTATAGTTCATAATTAAGTGTGTTCTCTACTCATTTAGATCTCACGTTCTACACACCACTCATTCTCACCAAATAAAAGCTTACTTCTTTTGCATTGTTTATTAATTTTTCCTATTAATCATCTAGTGCTTGCATGCATTCGAGGTACATTTTACATTAAATCTAAGGTCTACTATTTTCTACCATTAATTTAAAGAAAGTATGCTTATGTGGACATTCAACATACTCTCCAGTCAAATCATTTCTTAAACTAATTTTTATTGAATTTTATTGAAAAGCAGTAAAAACACATAACACATAAAATTGGGATGAGACAACGAACCCCGCCTCAAATTCGAAAATGTGTCTTGTCACACCAGTCTAAAAGTACATATAAAGCTAATAATATACAATAATGAATGAGAAAAGGGATAAGGGAACATATCTTGATTGACACTAGGCCGATTACATGTAGCATTGTGTCGAGGTTGTGAAAACTTATAAGTCACGATGTATAGATCACACACCGTGGAAATCATCTTCTTGTAAAATGCGTTTTATCAACTCGAACTCGTATTTCCCTTACTTAATCATCTTCTCATGAACCTCTTATGTTGTGCAATGAAACACTTTCAATGGACGAGCTGAATATTTTTGAGGCTGATTATTTTTAAAAGAATGGAAATGGCTACTACGATGAAGTTGGATAGATAACTGATTAAGTTCAAGGAGATGACGAGAATGGATTTGTAAACTCCAAGTGTTTTTTATTTTATTAGAAATAAATAGTTTTTCAAAAACATATTTTTTTCTTATATAAACCATTAGAATCAATGAATTATATAGCAGACCATTATAAGCAAAGGTAAATTAGTCATTGGTGGATTTGAAAGTAAAACTATTTCATTTTTAAGTCTTTGGTAACATTTATATGTAATATTTGATTATAGAAAAACTTTGCTAGAGTATTTTTCTATGATTACGATAATTGTATAATTTTTTTCCTAGAGCAACATTTGAATTTTATATTTGTAAGGTTTAAAATTTTAGTAGTGTCTTCGGACATAGATCATATCTAGTTCTTTTTAATGTGAGATGTCATACTAATTTTTTTCTCAATTTCTTTTCTTTCTTTCTTTATCTTTTGTTTTCTTTTTAGAAATCGGCAAAGGAAATTTCAATAACGTGCATAATCATTCGAGCAAATCACAAATCTACCCAATAAATGTAATAAAAGATTCCTTCACCCCAAACTCAAGCTCAAGGACAACTAGTCTTAAGCAATCGCGATTCTAGTGTGGGTCATTTGGTATAGTCCTAACATCTAAAGGATAATATTATAACGTGGCTTCAAAAGAAAGGCTTAAATGCTTAAAAAGGAGGCTAAAAATGATATAACATTTAATCATGGGTTAGAAAGCTAAAAATGCCTCAAGTGACTATTAAAGAATTGCCTCTATCATTTTTCTAGTTACATAGTTCACCTTTAGTTCATAATTAAGTTAGTTTTATAATCATTTAGATCTCACGTTCTACACACCATTCATTCTCACCAAATACAAGCTTACTTCTTTTGCATTGTTCATTACTTTTTCCTATCAATCATCTAGTGTTTGCATGCATTCGATGTACGTTTTACATTAAATCTAAGATCTACTATATTCTATCATTAATTTACAGAAAGTATGCTTATGGGGACATTCAACATAATCTCTAGTCAAATCCTTCCTTAAACTAATTTTTATTTGATTTTTTCGAAAAGCAGTAAAAACACATAACACATAAAATTAGGATGAGACAACGAACCCCGCCCCAAATTCGAAAATGAGTCATGTCCCCACGAATCGAAAAGAATCTATAAAGCAAATAATATACAGTAATGAATGATAAAAGGGATAAGGGAACATATCTTGATTGACACTACGCCGATTACATGTTGTATTGTGTCAAGGTTGTAAAGACATCTAAGTCACGATGTATAGATCATACACCGTGGAATTCATCTTCTTGTAAAATACGTTTCATAAACACGAACTCGTATTTCCCTTAGTTAATTATCTTCTCATGACCCTCTAAATCTCATCCTCCTCAAAAATCCTTCCTCAACACCAAACTCTCTTTTCTCTTCATGTTCTTCATAACTTCTCCAGCCTTCATCTCATCTCGAATGACCCCAAACTCAATTATTCACCTACTTAAAGATTGCTTGCAAAATATATAATGGTAGACTCAAACAATTCACAATTCCTCAAATAAATAACTAAAACTTAATTCCCAACTTGTGATAGAAAGAAAAGAAGAGTTGTAGCTATTTTACCGGATTGGCCATGAAATTTTTGATGATTTGTGTGTATACATTTTTCTAAAACAAATCTGAGAGACTTTTGACTCAAGTAAGATTAGATCTCAAAATAACCCGATCATTGCAACGTATTATAATTAGCTAATATTACAACTATGGATATTTTATATATAAAATAACATAAATGTTTTTTCAATTACATCGAAGTATTGTATTCGATCAAGGAAGGTCTTAACAGTGTTTCAAACAAACTTTTGAATTTCATCGTTACTATACAAATATCTACTTAAACTACTCCAAGTCATGTTGCTAATAAGAAACTATGGTATAGGCAACTATAGTGCAAGTTGATGGACAACCATGTGTTAGCTTAAGATGTCCTGATGATGATGTAATTAGAAAACTACGTACGCAAGTCGTTGTGAGGCTTACAGTGCAATACGACTATATATACATCAAGAAGCTTCCTAAATAATTCTTAAGTACTAGCCACATTTGAAACTTACTTTTATATGTGTAATTGAGTTGCTTTGGAGATCAAAGAGTATTATATATTTTTTTATGAAATATTAACTACTCGCTATAAATTGTGAATTGGGTGAAGTAGAATACTTTACAATTAGGATTATTTTTTTTTATTAAATGTTCTTCATTAAACAATAATCTCGACATACTATCGTATTGTCCATGTGGCATTAGTTTATCTACCTTATCTTGAAAGCTATTCAACAGACTTTACATGCAAATCTAGTGGTTTTATAGTTAAACAATTTATGTTTTATCTTGTTAATTGTGACACTAATTACGATAATGTATGACCTATAAATACCCATCATAGTGGCGTCCCTTGGAACTTCCAAACAAATAGAGTTTGTGGTACACTCAACATTTTCATCTAAATTTTACATTAAAATGAAAGTTTCGGGGATATTGGCATACTACAATATTAATTAATTGTCATAATCACTTATATCAAGTTATTATATAATCGAAGCACATTCATGAAAATTGGTCTTTCTATACTTCTTTTAACATAAGTGATGATAGGATTTTTATGCCTTGTGATTGGGAAGAACTAGTCCTTTTGAAACTATTGAAGAATAGTATCATTTATGTATAATTCATGAATAAATAAATATTATAGGTCTCTTTTTTTCCATTTAGGGTTCTAATACGTTAACAAAAAGTCAAGTGATGTAAAGAGATAATATGTTTTGTATTTATGAAATCTACGATCTTTAGGCCACTTCAAAAAAATAATAGATATTTTATGTAACATTCTAAATATAAATATCCCAATATACATATGGTTATATTCTAATCCTTCTAGACTTTTCAAAAATCTCATAATCTATTCAAAATAATCATTTAATTTACCCCAATTCGATCAAAAGGATCAAATATTTACATCATCTATATGAATAAAAATTATATGTCGGTGCATCAACATTAGTCCTTCTTCTATAATAAATCTAATTATTACTTATAATGAAGTAATTTACTATGTTTCTACGCATATAAAATCTTTGAAAGATAATTCATCCATGGTTAAAATTCCATCTCTAAAGTTATAGTCCATAATGTTTATATGTTTAACTTAGTAAATCAAATTCAATTTACAAAGTGTCCAATCATTATAGTCAACATATAATACATAACATTATCATTGCTTTCTACAAATACCGAAGATGTCACCTAGAAAATGAATTATTGACGCGTATGCAATTGATAGATTTCTCTTCAACATTATTATAGTTACCAATAACTATTATTTTATAAATTCTTTCTGTAACAGGCTACCTCCAATGAAGTTAAAAAGGTCAATGTATTATCCATATCCATGAGACTAAAGTTTAAAAAAGGAAGATCTATCATCTTTAAGATAATTAAATTTCATCATTGACGAAACTATTACTAGTTTTTCTAAACAAAAATATTTATTTACATATTTCATTTTCAAAACTAATATGTAGTTTATATCTATATCATAACATACATGTGATGAAATCCATAAAAATCAAACTTCGTTTTAATATATTTTATCTACAATGACTAACTAGTTATAAGAAAAGAACTTACACATTCTGTAAGGAATGCATGTAGCATCTTCTAAATAGTAATACCGATAACTAAATTCTCGACATTGTAAAATAATTTAGTAAACCCATTGTGAATATCGAATAACATCTAATGTATTTTTTGTAAGTATATAAGTCCATACACTCGATCACATTTCTATTATTATTGATCCATAAAAATTAAGCTCTACCACTTTAAATCTAAAAATTAGACAAAAAAGCCCACTAATGACGAGTTTTACCTTTATAACAACAAATGCCCTAGAAAATGATAAACACGCCTCCGCCTCCCTCTCTCTTCCGTCTACCTCACTCTTACCGTACTCTTTGAAATTGATTTAGTTTCATCCATTGATAAATTCATATAAAATCATTAAATCAGTGAACAAAATCAATATTTTCAAATATTACAACACTCAACAACTTTTCCATGGGCAAAATCAGAGAGATAGATAAAAGAAAAGAAAAATACAAACATGAATCACAGTGTTGCCTAGGGATGCTGCCACGTAAAAAAGGTATTAATGTTTCTGTTAAATTCCTTGGTATTTTTAATTGGAAGTCAAAAATTGCACATTGTAATTATATTTCATAGCTAGTTTATTTTTCTGTTAGTTTGATTTGTAACGTGAGAGGAATGGAAGAAATGTATTAACACTAGATTTTGTTAAATTAAAATTAATTTGTTAATTATGTGAATAAGTTGTTTTATATTGTGTAAAATTATGAATTGTTGAAGTTTTGTAATTTATTAAAACTCTTTGATTAATTTATATTCCTTAATTTTAGTTAGTATATATAATAAAATATCATGTTATAGGAAAAGGATCGTTGACCATTCTATTTCAAGGAAGATGAAAAATCTATTAACCCAGGTAAGAGAAATAAGTATTATATTAAATCCCTTATGTCTTTGGTTCCTTGGATTTATGTGGTGTTACTTTTGTGTATAATTAAAAAATTTACTCTGACTATATTCTTAGATCTCTGCTTTTAAGCGTGGTATTGAAAAAAAAATTATTACTGGTTTTTACTCTGATTATTACTGGTTTTGTTTGACACCATATTACCACCATATACAAATTTTACATGTCATTTCCTTCATATTTTTATTAAGATTATACTGTAACATCATATTTTATTATACATGCATTGCTTCTAAATATTTGGATATGCTCTTCTTTCTTTGTATTAACCTTTACAAGTATGTTCATACCCATGTCCTACCTCCATAACATTGAGAACCCTTCGTTTTTGCTGCTTTTTTATGCAGTATGAGGAGGAATTCATGATTCGTACTCTATTTGTAACTTTAGTTATCTCCAGATCTATATATTTAGGCTTAGATATATGACATAAGTGATATAATTTGATGGACAAGTTGTTTTTGGTGATGTTTTTCATATTTGATAAATCCAATTATGTTTTTTTGATACATACGCATTCACTACATTCATAAATACTTATTGATTTCAGAAGTCTAAAAATATTGACGACTTTATAGGCTAGGCAGGGAAAACTTGATGGAGTAGCCACGCGATGGTCTCATCTTTGGTCTGAAATGCAACAGCATATGTCAATTGGATGATATTGTCGGCGCAAGCAGCGTTAAGAAGGATACTATGAGTTCTCCACTTAAAATTGGTCGTGTGGCGAACTTGAAGTGATTTTGTTACAGATCTACCGTTCTTGATGGATTTCTTTTGAGGCATCACCATGATTTGTTATTCTTTTTTTTTTTTAATGAAATTTTGAGAGTGTTAAACTGTAAATGAATATACTTATTTATAGTTGATACACAAATGTAATTTCTCATTATTTAAATTTAATGAAAATCAAATATAATATGAAAAGGAACAAATAAGATAAATAATATTTAATGGGATTGTACAATTGAAGTTCCTTTTTTACCTATAATATTATTTGAACGGTTTATTTTATTTCATTTTTCATATATGATGGTCCAGTCCAGCTTATGTATTTTTTTATATTTATATATTTTGGTCCAGGCTAGCTTGTAGACTAGTGTGTATTGACTACAAGGAAAAAATAAGAATTAGTAGGTTTCAAAATATAGTTCTACATGATGAAATGTGCATGGGATCATTAGAAAAAATTGATACCATATGTCTTTACGAGTGATGGTCAATAGACCAAACTTGTTGTGTCAAATATCACACTAACTTTGATTTTTAAATGGTAAGGTTATCATTATATGTTCTTGGGCATAGACTGTTCTCGTGATAGAAAACAATCTCCTCAAATAGGGATGTCTCTTCCAAATCAGGGTATCCATTTAGTTTGTCAATTATAAATTTTCTCGTGACCTCCAGACTGCCGTCTTCTGACTATCAATCATGTAATATCCCATGTAAATTGTTTAAATTTTAAATACTTAGGTGGAAATTCTTATTATTATTCAAAATATTATTTAAATATTTTATTAGATTAATAATTTATTTATTTTTATAAAAGACATCTTATTTAATTTATTAAAAGGGATTAATTTATTTATTGAATTAAAAAAAATCAAGGATTTTATTAATTGAAAAAGAAACTTCAAAAGAAAAGAAAGTCACTTACTCCTACCCGACCATCCTAGCCAGAACCCAACTCACCCAATCCACTTTCTAGTTAATCAATTTCATTTCATTTTCCTACTTTTAAATTTGAATTATATTTCTTTTTAATTTGTCTTATTTTTATGTGGTCCCTGTCGTATTCTAACCCAGTAACCATCTTTCTAGAAGTTTCATTCCTCTATAATAAGAGTTATAATACGGTACATGAATCATATTTTGAGTCTATATATAATATTATGGTGCAGGAATCATATTTTGAATATCTATAACAAAGATGTCAGTAATTGTTTGTTGCCTCTTATGTTATGCAATGAAACACTTTCAATGGACGAGCTAAATGTTTTTTAGGTTGATTATTTTTAAAAGAAAGGAAATGGCTACTGAGATGTATAGACAACTGATTAGAAGTTCAAGGAGATGACGAGAATGGATTTGTAAAATCCAAGGATTTTTTATTTTATTAGAAGTAAATAGTTTTTCAAAAACATATTTTTTTCTTATATAAACCATTAGAATCAATGAATTATATAGCAGACCATCGTAAGCAAAGGGAAATTAGTCATTGGTTGATTTGAAAGTAACACTATTCCATTTTTAAGTCTTTGGTAACATTTATATGTAATATTCTATTATAGACAAACTTTGCTAGAGTATTTTTGTATGATTACGATAATTGTATAATTTTTTTCTAGAGCAATATTTCTAATTTTATATTGTAAAGTTTAAAATTTTAGTAGTGTCGTCGGACACGAATCATAACTAGTTCTTTTTAATGTGAGATGTCATACGAATTTTTTTTACTCAATTTTTTTTTCTTTCTTTCTTTTTCTTTTGTTTTCTTTTCAGAAATCGGCAAAAGAAATTAAAATAACGTGCATAATCATTCAAGCAAATCACAAATATACCCAACAAATGTAATAACTATTCCTTCACCCCGAACTCAAACTCAAGGACAACTAGTTTTAAGCAATCGCGATTCAAGTGCGTGGCATATGGTGTAGTCCTAACATCTAAAGGATAAACTTATAATATGGCTTCAAAAGAAATGCTTAAATGCTTAAAAATGGGGCTAAAAGTTATATAACATTTAATCACGGGTTAGAAAGATAAAAAGGCCTCAAGTGACTATTAAAGAACTGCCTTTATCATTTTTCTAGTTATATAGTTCACCTATAGTTCATAATTAAGTGTGTTCTCTACTCATTTAGATCTCACGTTCTACGTACCACTCATTCTCACGAAATAAAAGCTTACTTCTTTTGCATTGTTTATTAATTTTTCCTAGTAATCATCTAGTGCTTGCATGCATTCGAGGTACATTTTACATTAAATCTAAGGTCTACTATTTTCTACCATTAATTTAAAGAAAGTATGCTTATGTGGACATTCAAAGTACTCTGCAGTCAAATCATTTCTTAAACTAATTTTTATTGAATTTTATTGAAAAGCAGTAAAAACGCATAACACATAAAATTGGGATGAGACAACGAACCCCGCCTTAAATTCGAAAATGTGTCTCGTCACACCAATCTAAAAGTACATATAAAGCTAATAATATACAATAATGAATGAGAAAAGGGATAAGGGAACATATCTTGATTGACACTAGGCCGATTACATGTTGCATTGTGTCGAGGTTGTGAAAACTTATAAGTCACGATGTATAGATCACACACCGTGGAAATCATCTTCTTGTAAAATGCGTTTCATTAACTCGAACTCGTATTTCCCTTAGTTAATCATCTTCTCATGACCCTCTTATGTTGTGCAATGAAACACTTTCAATGGACGAGGTGAATATTTTTGAGGCTGATTATTTTTAAAAGAAAGGAAATGGCTACTACGATGAAGTTGGATAGATAACTGATTAAGTTCAAGGAGATGACGAGAATGGATTTGTAAACTCCAAGTGTTTTTTATTTTATTAGAAATAAATAGTTTTTCAAAAACATATTTTTTTCTTATATAAACCATTAGAATCAATGAATTATATAGCAGACCATTATAAGCAAAGGTAAATTAGTCATTGGTGGATTTGAAAGTAAAACTATTTCATTTTTAAGTCTTTGGTAACATTTATATGTAATATTTGATTATAGAAAAACTTTGCTAGAGTATTTTTCTATGATTATGATAATTGTATAATTTTTTTTCCTAGAGCAACATTGTGAATTTTATATTTGTAAGGTTTAAAATTTTAGTAGTGTCTTCGGACACAGATCATATCTAGTTCTTTTTAATGTGAGATGTCATACTAATTTTTTTCTCAATTTCTTTTCTTTCTTTCTTTATCTTTTGTTTTCTTTTTAGAAATCGGCAAAGGAAATTTCAATAACGTGCATAATCATTCGAGCAAATCACAAATCTACCCAATAAATGTAATAAAAGATTCCTTCACCCCAAACTCAAGCTCAAGGACAACTAGTCTTAAGCAATCGCGATTCTAGTGTGGGTCATTTGGTATAGTCCTAACATCCAAAGAATAATATTATAACGTGTCTTCAAAAGAAAGGCTTAAATGCTTAAAAAGGAGGCTAAAAATGATATAACATTTAATCATGGGTTAGAAAGCTAAAAATGCCTCAAGTCACTATTAAAGAACTACCTCTATCATTTTTCTAGTTACATAGTTCACCTTTAGTTCATAATTAAGTTAGTTTTATAATCATTTAGATCTCACGTTCTACACACCATTCATTCTCACCAAATACAAGCTTACTTCTTTTGCATTGTTCATTACTTTTTCCTATCAATCATCTAGTGTTTGCATGCATTCGATGTACGTTTTACATTAAATCTAAGATCTACTATATTCTATCATTAATTTACATAAAGTATGCTTATGGGGACATTCAACATAATCTCTAGTCAGATCCTTCCTTAAACTAATTTTTATTTGATTTTTTCGAAAAGCAGTAAAAACACATAACACATAAAATTAGGATGAGACAACGAACCCCGCCCCAAATTCGAAAATGAGTCATGTCCCCACGAATCGAAAAGAATCTATAAAGCAAATAATATACAGTAATGAATGATAAAAGGGATAAGGGAACATATCTTGATTGACACTACGCCGATTACATGTTGTATTGTGTCAAGGTTGTAAAGACATCTAAGTCACGATGTATAGATCATACACCGTGGAATTCATCTTCTTGTAAAATGCGTTTAATAAACACGAACTCGTATTTCCCTTAGTTAATTGTCTTCTCATGACCCTCTAAATCTCATCCTCCTCAAAAATCCTTCCTCAACACCAAACTCTCTTTTCTCTTCATGTTCTTCATAAATTCTCCAGCCTTCATCTCATCTCGAATGACCCAAAACTCAATTATTCACCTACTTAAAGATTGCTTGCAAAATATATAATGGTAGACTCAAACAACTCACAATTCCTCAAATAAATAACTAAAACTTAATTCCCAACTTGTGATAGAAAGAAAATAAGAGTTGTAGCTATTTTACCGGATTGGCCATGAAATTTTTGATGATTTGTGTGTATACATTTTTCTAAAACAAATCTGAGAGACTTTTGACTCAAGTAAGATTAGATCTCAAAATAACCCGATCATTGCAACGTATTATAATTAGCTAATATTACAACTATGGATATTTTATATATAAATTAACATAAATGTTTTTTCAATTACATCGAAGTATTGTATTGGATCAAGGAAGGTCTTAACAGTGTTTCAAACAAACTTTTGAATTTCATCGTTACTATACAAATATCTACTTAAACTACTCCAAGTCATGTTGCTAATAAGAAACTATGGTATAGGCAACTATAGTGCAAGTTGTTGGACAACCATGTGTTAGCTTAAGATGTCCTGATGATGATGTAATTAGAAAACTACGTACGCAAGTCGTTGTGAGGCTTACAGTGCAATACGACTATATATACATCAAGAAGCTTCCTAAATAATTCTTAAGTACTAGCCACATTTGAAACTTACTTTTATGTGTAATTGAGTTGCTTTGGAGATCAAAGAGTATTATATTTTTTTTATGAAATATTAACTACTCGCTATAAATTGTGAACTGGGTGAAGTAGAATACTTTACAATTAGGATTTTTTTTTTTTATTAAATGTTCTTCATTAAACAATAGTCTCGACATACTATCGTATTGTCCATGTGGCATTAGTTTATCTACCTTATCTTGAAAGCTATTCAACAGACTTTACATGCAAATCTAGTGGTTTTATAGTTAAACAATTTGTGTTTTATCTTGTTAATTGCGACACTAATTATGATAATGTATGACCTATAAATACCCATCATAGTGGCGTCCCTTGGAACTTCCAAACAAATAGAGTTTGTGGTACACTCAACATTTTCATCTAAATTTTACATTAAATGAAAGTTTCGGGGATATTGGCATACTACAATATTAATTAATTGTCATAACCACTTATATCAAGTTATTATATAATCGAAACACATTCATGAAAATTGGTCTTTCTAGACTTCTTTTAACATAAGTGATGATAGGATTTTTATGCCTTGTGATTGGGAAGAACTAGTCCTTTTGAAACTATTGAAGAATAGTATCATTTATGTATAATTCATGAATAAATAAATATTATAGGTCTCTTTTTTTCCATTTAGGGTTCTAATACGTTAACAAAAAGTCAAGTGATGTAAAGAGATAATATGTTTTGTATTTATGAAATCTACGATCTTTTGGCCACTTCAAAAAAATAATAGATATTTTATGTAACATTCTAAATATAAATATCCCAATATACATATGGTTATATTCTAATCCTTCTAGACTTTTCAAAAATCTCATAATCTATTCAAAAGAATCATTTAATTTACCCCAATTCGATCAAAAGGATCAAATATTTACATCATCTATATGAATAAAAATTATATGTCGGTGCATCAACATTAGTCCTTCTTCTATAATAAATCTAATTATTACTTATAATGAAGTAATTTACTATGTTTCTACGCATATAAAATCTTTGGAAGATAATTCATCCATGGTTAAAATTCCATCTCTAAAGTTATAGTCCATAATGTTTATATGTTTAACTTAGTAAATCAAATTCAATTTACAAAGTGTCCAATCATTATAGTCAACATATAATTCATAACATTATCATTGCTTTCTACAAATACCGAAGATGTCACCTAGAAAATGAATTATTGACGCGTATGCAATTGATAGATTTCTCTTCAACATTATTATAGTTACCAATAACTAATATTTTATAAATTCTTTCTGTAACAGGCTACCTCCAATGAAGTTAAAAATGTCAATGTACTATCCATATCCATGAGACTAAAGTTTAAAAAAGGAAGATCTATCATCTTTAAGATAATTAAATTTCATCATTGACGAAACTATTACTAGTTTTTCTAAACAAAAATATTTATTTACATATTTCATTTTCAAAACTAATATGTAGTTTATATCTATATCATAACATACATGTGATGAAATCCATAAAAATCAAACTTCGTTTTAATATATTTTATCTACAATGACTAACTAGTTATAAGAGAAGAACTTACACATTCTGTAAGGAATGCATGTAGCATCTTCTAAATAGTAATACCGATAACTAAATTCTCGACATTGTAAAATAATTTAGTAAACCCATTGTGAATATCGAATAACATCTAATGTATTTTTTGTAAGTATATAAGTCCATACACTCGATCACATTTCTATTATTATTGATCCATAAAAATTAAGCTCTACCACTTTAAATCTAAAAATTAGACAAAAAAGCCCACTAATGAAGAGTTTTACCTTTATAACAACAAATGCCCTAGAAAATGATAAACACGCCTCCGCCTCCCTCTCTCTTCCGTCTACCTCACTCTTACCGTACTCTTTGAAATTGATTTAGTTTCATCCATTGATAAATTCATATAAAATCATTAAATCAGTGAACAAAATCAATATTTTCAAATATTACAACACTCAACAACTTTTCCATGGGCAAAATCAGAGAGATAGATAAACTAAAAGAAAAATACAAACATGAATCACAGTGTTGCCTAGGGATGCTGCCACGAAAAAAAGGTATTAATGTTTCTGTTAAATTCCTTGGTATTTTTAATTGCAAGTCAAAAATTGCACATTGTAATTATATTTCATAGCTAGTTTATTTTTCTGTTAGTTTGATTTGTAACGTGAGAGGAATGGAAGAAATGTATTAACACTAGATTTTGTTAAATTAAAATTAATTTGTTAATTATGTGAATAAGTTGTTTTATATTGTGTAAAATTATGAATTGTTGAAGTTTTGTTATTTATTAAAACTCTTTGATTAATTTATATTCCTTAATTTTAGTTAGTATATATAATAAAATATCATGTTATAGGAAAAGGATCGTTGACCATTCTATTTCAAGGAAGATGAAAAATCTATTAACCCAGGTAAGAGAAATAAGTATTATATTAAATCCCTTATGTCTTTGGTTCCTTGGATTTATGTGGTGTTACTTTTGTGTATAATTAAAAAATTTACTCTGACTATATTCTTAGATCTCTGCTTTTAAGCGTGGTATTGAAAAAAAAATTATTACTGGTTTTTACTCTGATTATTACTGGTTTTGTTTGACACCATATTACCACCATATACAAATTTTACATGTCATTTCCTTCATATTTTTATTAAGATTATACTGTAACATCATATTTTATTATACATGCATTGCTTCTAAATATTTGGATATGCTCTTCTTTCTTTGTATTAACCTTTACAAGTATGTTCATACCCATGTCCTACCTCCATAACATTGAGAACCCTTCGTTTTTGCTGCTTTTTTATGCAGTATGAGGAGGAATTCATGATTCGTACTCTATTTGTAACTTTAGTTATCTCCAGATCTATATATTTAGGCTTAGATATATGCCATAAGTGATATAATTTGATGGACAAGTTGTTTTTGGTGATGTTTTTCATATTTGATAAATCCAATTATGTTTTTTTGATACATACGCATTCACTACATTCATAAATACTTATTGATTTCAGAAGTCTAAAAATATTGACGACTTTATAGGCTAGGCAGGGAAAACTTGATCGAGTAGCCACGCGATGGTCTCATCTTTGGTCTGAAATGCAACAGCATATGTCAATTGGATGATATTGTCGGCGCAAGCAGCGTTAAGAAGGATACTATGAGTTCTCCACTTAAAATTGGTCGTGTGGCGAACTTGAAGTGATTTTGTTACAGATCTACCGTTCTTGATGGATTTCTTTTGAGGCATCACCATGATTTGTTATTCTTTTTTTTTCTAATGAAATTTTGAGAGTGTTAAACTGTAAATGAATATACTTATTTATAGTTGATACACAAATGTAATTTCTCATTATTTAAATTTAATGAAAATCAAATATAATATGAAAAGGAACAAATAAGATAAATAATATTTAATGGGATTGTACAATTGAAGTTCCTTTTTTACCTATAATATTATTTGAACGGTTTATTTTATTTCATTTTTCATATATGATGGTCCAGTCCAGCTTATGTATTTTTTTATATTTATATATTTTGGTCCAGGCTAGCTTGTAGACTAGTGTGTATTGACTACAAGGAAAAAATAAGAATTAGTAGGTTTCAAAATATAGTTCTACATGATGAAATGTGCATGGGATCATTAGAAAAAATTGATACCATATGTCTTTACGAGTGATGGTCAATAGACCAAACTTGTTGTGTCAAATATCACACTAACTTTGATTTTTAAATGGTAAGGTTATCATTATATGTTCTTGGGCATAGACTGTTCTCGTGATAGAAAACAATCTCCTCAAATAGGGATGTCTCTTCCAAATCAGGGTATCCATTTAGTTTGTCAATTATAAATTTTCTCGTGACCTCCAGACTGCCGTCTTCTGACTATCAATCATGTAATATCCCATGTAAATTGTTTAAATTTTAAATACTTAGGTGGAAATTCTTATTATTATTCAAAATATTATTTAAATATTTTATTAGATTAATAATTTATTTATTTTTATAAAAGACATCTTATTTAATTTATTAAAAGGGATTAATTTATTTATTGAATTAAAAAAATCAAGGATTTTATTAATTGAAAAAGAAACTTCAAAAGAAAAGAAAGTCACTTACTCCTACACGACCATCCTAGCCAGAACCCAACTCACCCAATCCACTTTCTAGTTAATCAATTTCATTTCATTTTCCTACTTTTAAATTTGAATTATATTTCCTTTTAATTTGTCTTATTTTTATGTGGTCCCTGTCGTATTCTAACCCAGTAACCATCTTTCTAGAAGTTTCATTCCTCTATAATAAGAGTTATAATACGGTACATGAATCATATTTTGAGTCTATATATAATATTATGGTGCAGGAATCATATTTTGAATATCTATAACAAAGATGTCAGTAATTGTTTGTTGCCTCTTATGTTATGCTATGAAACACTTTCAATGGACGAGCTAAATGTTTTTTAGGTTGATTATTTTAAAAAGAAAGGAAATGGCTACTGAGATGTATAGACAACTGATTAGAAGTTCAAGGAGATGACGAGAATGGATTTGTAAAATCCAAGGATTTTTTATTTTATTAGAAGTAAATAGTTTATCAAAAACATATTTTTTTCTTATATAAACCATTAGAATCAATGAATTATATAGTAGACCATCGTAAGCAAAGGGAAATTAGTCATTGGTTGATTTGAAAGTAACACTATTCCATTTTTAAGTCTTTGGTAACATTTATATGTAATATTCTATTATAGACAAACTTTGCTAGAGTATTTTTGTATGATTACGATAATTGTATAATTTTTTTCTAGAGCAATATTTCTAATTTTATATTGTAAAGTTTAAAATTTTAGTAGTGTCGTCGGACACGAATCATAACTAGTTCTTTTTAATGTGAGATGTCATACGAATTTTTTTTACTCAATTTTTTTTTCTTTCTTTCTTTTTCTTTTGTTTTCTTTTCAGAAATCGGCAAAAGAAATTAAAATAACGTGCATAATCATTCAAGCAAATCACAAATATACCCAACAAATGTAATAACTATTCCTTCACCCCGAACTCAAACTCAAGGACAACTAGTTTTAAGCAATCGCGATTCAAGTGCGTGGCATATGGTGTAGTCCTAACATCTAAAGGATAAACTTATAATATGGCTTCAAAAGAAATGCTTAAATGCTTAAAAATGGGGCTAAAAGTTATATAACATTTAATCACGGGTTAGAAAGATAAAAAGGCCTCAAGTGACTATTAAAGAACTGCCTTTATCATTTTTCTAGTTATATAGTTCACCTATAGTTCATAATTAAGTGTGTTCTCTACTCATTTAGATCTCACGTTCTACGTACCACTCATTCTCACGAAATAAAAGCTTACTTCTTTTGCATTGTTTATTAATTTTTCCTAGTAATCATCTAGTGCTTGCATGCATTCGAGGTACATTTTACATTAAATCTAAGGTCTACTATTTTCTACCATTAATTTAAAGAAAGTATGCTTATGTGGACATTCAAAGTACTCTCCAGTCAAATCATTTCTTAAACTAATTTTTATTGAATTTTATTGAAAAGCAGTAAAAACGCATAACACATAAAATTGGGATGAGACAACGAACCCCGCCTTAAATTCGAAAATGTGTCTCGTCACACCAATCTAAAAGTACATATAAAGCTAATAATATACAATAATGAATGAGAAAAGGGATAAGGGAACATATCTTGATTGACACTAGGCCGATTACATGTTGCATTGTGTCGAGGTTGTGAAAACTTATAAGTCACGATGTATAGATCACACACCGTGGAAATCATCTTCTTGTAAAATGCGTTTCATCAACTCGAACTCGTATTTCCCTTAGTTAATCATCTTCTCATGACCCTCTTATGTTGTGCAATGAAACACTTTCAATGGACGAGGTGAATATTTTTGAGGCTGATTATTTTTAAAAGAAAGGAAATGGCTACTACGATGAAGTTGGATAGATAACTGATTAAGTTCAAGGAGATGACGAGAATGGATTTGTAAACTCCAAGTGTTTTTTATTTTATTAGAAATAAATAGTTTTTCAAAAACATATTTTTTTCTTATATAAACCATTAGAATCAATGAATTATATAGCAGACCATTATAAGCAAAGGTAAATTAGTCATTGGTGGATTTGAAAGTAAAACTATTTCATTTTTAAGTCTTTGGTAACATTTATATGTAATATTTGATTATAGAAAAACTTTGCTAGAGTATTTTTCTATGATTATGATAATTTTATAATTTTTTTTCCTAGAGCAACATTGTGAATTTTATATTTGTAAGGTTTAAAATTTTAGTAGTGTCTTCGGACACAGATCATATCTAGTTCTTTTTAATGTGAGATGTCATACTAATTTTTTTCTCAATTTCTTTTCTTTCTTTCTTTATCTTTTGTTTTCTTTTTAGAAATCGGCAAAAGAAATTTAAATAACGTGCATAATCATTCGAGCAAATCACAAATCTACCCAATAAATGTAATAAAAGATTCCTTCACCCCAAACTCAAGCTCAAGGACAACTAGTCTTAAGCAATCGCGATTCTAGTGTGGGTCATTTGGTATAGTCCTAACATCCAAAGAATAATATTATAACGTGTCTTCAAAAGAAAGGCTTAAATGCTTAAAAAGGAGGCTAAAAATGATATAACATTTAATCATGGGTTAGAAAGCTAAAAATGCCTCAAGTCACTATTAAAGAACTACATCTATCATTTTTCTAGTTACATAGTTCACCTTTAGTTCATAATTAAGTTAGTTTTATAATCATTTAGATCTCACGTTCTACACACCATTCATTCTCACCAAATACAAGCTTACTTCTTTTGCATTGTTCATTACTTTTTCCTATCAATCATCTAGTGTTTGCATGCATTCGATGTACGTTTTACATTAAATCTAAGATCTACTATATTCTATCATTAATTTACATAAAGTATGCTTATGGGGACATTCAACATAATCTCTAGTCAGATCCTTCCTTAAACTAATTTTTATTTGATTTTTTCGAAAAGCAGTAAAAACACATAACACATAAAATTAGGATGAGACAACGAACCCCGCCCCAAATTCGAAAATGAGTCATGTCCCCACGAATCGAAAAGAATCTATAAAGCAAATAATATACAGTAATGAATGATAAAAGGGATAAGGGAACATATCTTGATTGTCTTCATAAAAGGGATAAGGGAACATTTCTAATTACATGTTGTATTGTGTCAAGGTTGTAAAGACATCTAAGTCACGATGTATAGATCATACACCGTGGAATTCATCTTCTTGTAAAATGCGTTTCATAAACACGAACTCGTATTTCCCTTAGTTAATTGTCTTCTCATGACCCTCTAAATCTCATCCTCCTCAAAAATCCTTCCTCAACACCAAACTCTCTTTTCTCTTCATGTTCTTCATAAATTCTCCAGCCTTCATCTCATCTCGAATGACCCCAAACTCAATTATTCACCTACTTAAAGATTGCTTGCAAAATATATAATGGTAGACTCAAACAATTCACAATTCCTCAAATAAATAACTAAAACTTAATTCCCAACTTGTGATAGAAAGAAAAGAAGAGTTGTAGCTATTTTACCGGATTGGCCATGAAATTTTTGATGATTTGTGTGTATACATTTTTCTAAAACAAATCTGAGAGACTTTTGACTCAAGTAAGATTAGATCTCAAAATAACCCGATCATTGCAACGTATTATAATTAGCTAATATTACAACTATGGATATTTTATATATAAATTAACATAAATGTTTTTTCAATTACATCGAAGTATTGTATTGGATCAAGGAAGGTCTTAACAGTGTTTCAAACAAACTTTTTAATTTCATCGTTACTATACAAATATCTACTTAAACTACTCCAAGTCATGTTGCTAATAAGAAACTATGGTATAGGCAACTATAGTGCAAGTTGTTGGACAACCATGTGTTAGCTTAAGATGTCCTGATGATGATGTAATTAGAAAACTACGTACGCAAGTCGTTGTGAGGCTTACAGTGCATTACGACTATATATACATCAAGAAGCTTCCTAAATAATTCTTAAGTACTAGCCACATTTGAAACTTACTTTTATGTGTAATTGAGTTGCTTTGGAGATCAAAGAGTATTATATTTTTTTTATGAAATATTAACTACTCGCTATAAATTGTGAACTGGGTGAAGTAGAATACTTTACAATTAGGATTATTTTTTTTTATTAAATGTTCTTCATTAAACAATAGTCTCGACATACTATCGTATTGTCCATGTGGCATTAGTTTATCTACCTTATCTTGAAAGCTATTCAACAGACTTTACATGCAAATCTAGTGGTTTTATAGTTAAACAATTTGTGTTTTATCTTGTTAATTGTGACACTAATTATGATAATGTATGACCTATAAATACCCATCATAGTGGCGTCCCTTGGAACTTCCAAACAAATAGAGTTTGTGGTACACTCAACATTTTCATCTAAATTTTACATTAAATGAAAGTTTCGGGGATATTGGCATACTACAATATTAATTAATTGTCATAACCACTTATATCAAGTTATTATATAATCGAAACACATTCATGAAAATTGGTCTTTCTAGACTTCTTTTAACATAAGTGATGATAGGATTTTTATGCCTTGTGATTGGGAAGAACTAGTCCTTTTGAAACTATTGAAGAATAGTATCATTTATGTATAATTCATGAATAAATAAATATTATAGGTCTCTTTTTTTCCATTTAGGGTTCTAATACGTTAACAAAAAGTCAAGTGATGTAAAGAGATAATATGTTTTGTATTTATGAAATCTACGATCTTTTGGCCACTTCAAAAAAATAATAGATATTTTATGTAACATTCTAAATATAAATATCCCAATATACATATGGTTATATTCTAATCCTTCTAGACTTTTCAAAAATCTCATAATCTATTCAAAAGAATCATTTAATTTACCCCAATTCGATCAAAAGGATCAAATATTTACATCATCTATATGAATAAAAATTATATGTCGGTGCATCAACATTAGTCCTTCTTCTATAATAAATCTAATTATTACTTATAATGAAGTAATTTACTATGTTTCTACGCATATAAAATCTTTGGAAGATAATTCATCCATGGTTAAAATTCCATCTCTAAAGTTATAGTCCATAATGTTTATATGTTTAACTTAGTAAATCAAATTCAATTTACAAAGTGTCCAATCATTATAGTCAACATATAATTCATAACATTATCATTGCTTTCTACAAATACCGAAGATGTCACCTAGAAAATGAATTATTGACGCGTATGCAATTGATAGATTTCTCTTCAACATTATTATAGTTACCAATAACTAATATTTTATAAATTCTTTCTGTAACAGGCTACCTCCAATGAAGTTAAAAATGTCAATGTATTATCCATATCCATGAGACTAAAGTTTAAAAAAGGAAGATCTATCATCTTTAAGATAATTAAATTTCATCATTGACGAAACTATTACTAGTTTTTCTAAACAAAAATATTTATTTACATATTTCATTTTCAAAACAAATATGTAGTTTATATCTATATCATAACATACATGTGATGAAATCCATAAAAATCAAACTTCGTTTTAATATATTTTATCTACAATGACTAACTAGTTATAAGAGAAGAACTTACACATTCTGTAAGGAATGCATGTAGCATCTTCTAAATAGTAATACCGATAACTAAATTCTCGACATTGTAAAATAATTTAGTAAACCCATTGTGAATATCGAATAACATCTAATGTATTTTTTGTAAGTATATAAGTCCATACACTCGATCACATTTCTATTATTATTGATCCATAAAAATTAAGCTCTACCACTTTAAATCTAAAAATTAGACAAAAAAGCCCACTAATAAAGAGTTTTACCTTTATAACAACAAATGCCCTAGAAAATGATAAACACGCCTCCGCCTCCCTCTCTCTTCTGTCTACATCACTCTTACCGTACTCTTTGAAATTGATTTAGTTTCATCCATTGATAAATTCATATAAAATCATTAAATCAGTGAACAAAATCAATATTTTCAAATATTACAACACTCAACAACTTTTCCATGGGCAAAATCAGAGAGATAGATAAACTAAAAGAAAAATACAAACATGAATCACAGTGTTGCCTAGGGATGCTGCCACGAAAAAAAGGTATTAATGTTTCTGTTAAATTCCTTGGTATTTTTAATTGCAAGTCAAAAATTGCACATTGTAATTATATTTCATAGCTAGTTTATTTTTCTGTTAGTTTGATTTGTAACGTGAGAGGAATGGAAGAAATGTATTAACACTAGATTTTGTTAAATTAAAATTAATTTGTTAATTATGTGAATAAGTTGTTTTATATTGTGTAAAATTATGAATTGTTGAAGTTTTGTTATTTATTAAAACTCTTTGATTAATTTATATTCCTTAATTTTAGTTAGTATATATAATAAAATATCATGTTATAGGAAAAGGATCGTTGACCATTCTATTTCAAGGAAGATGAAAAATCTATTAACCCAGGTAAGAGAAATAAGTATTATATTAAATCCCTTATGTCTTTGGGTTAATCATGGGTTAGAAAGCTAAAAAGGCATCAAGTGACTATTAAAGATCTGCCTCTATCATTTTTCTAGTTACATAGTTCACCTTCAGTTCATAATTAAGTAGGTTCTCTACTCATTTAGATCCCACGTTCTACACACCACTCATTCTCACCAAATAGAAGCTTAATTATTTTGCATTATTCATTAGTTTTTCCTATCAATCATCTAATGTTTGCATGCATTCAAGGTACGTTTTACATTAAATCTAAGGTGTACTATTTTCTATCATTAATATACAGAAAGTAGGCTTATGAGGACATTCAACATACTCTTTAGTCAAATCATTTCTTAAAGAAATTTTTATGGAATTTTTTTTTGAAAAGCAGTAAAAACACATAACACATGACACTTGGGATGAGACAACGAATCCCGCCGCAAATTCAAAAATGAGTCTTGTCCCCATGAATCGAAAATTATCTATAAAGCTAGTAATATACACTAACGAATGAGAAAAGGGATAACGGAACATATCTTGATTGAAACTAGGCCGATTACATGTAGTATTGTGTCGAGGTTGTGAAAACTTCTAAGTCACGATGTATAGATCACAAACCGTAGAATCTCGTATTTCCCTTAGTTAATCATCTTCTCATGGCCCTCTAAATCTCATCCTCTTTGAAAATCCTACCTCAACACCAAACTCTCTTTTCTCTTCATAATCTTCTTAACTTCAACAACCTTCATGTAATCTCGAATGACCCCAAACTCAATTATACACCTACTTAAAGATTTCTTGCAAAATATATAATGATATACTCAAACAATTGACAATTCCTCAAATAAATAACTAAAACATAATTCCCAACTTGCGATAGAAAGAAAACAAGAGGTGTAGCTATTTTACCGGATTGGCCGTGGAATTTGTGATGATGTGTGTGTGTATACATTTTTCTAAAATACATCTGAGAGACTTTTGACTCGAGGTAAGATTAGATCTCAAAACAACCTGATCATTAGAAACATACTATAATTAACTAATATTAAAACTATGGATATTTTATTTATAAAATCTCATAAATTTTTTTCAATTACATCGAAGTGTTATATTGAATCAAGGAAGGTCTTAACAGTGTCTCAACCCAACTTTGGAATTTCATGATTACTATACAACTATCTATATAAAATACTCCAATTCATTTTGCTAATAAGAAACTATGATATAGGAAACTATAGTGCAAGTTGATGGACAACCATGTGTTAGCTTAAGATGTCCTAATGATGAAGTTATTAGAAAACTACGTACGCAAGTTGTTGTGAGGCTTACAATGCAATACGACTATATATACATCAAGAAGCTTCCTAAATATATCTTAAGTACTGGCCACATTTGAAACTTACTTTTATATGTGTAATTGAGTTTCTTTGGTGATTAAAGAGTATTGCACATTTTCTTATGAAATATTATCTACTCGCTATATATTGTGAATTGGGTGAAGTAAAATACTTTACATGGTTAAATTTTTTTTTTATTAAATGTTCTTCAATAAACAATAGCCTCGGCATACTATCGTATTGTCCATGTGACATTATTCATCTACGTTATCTTGAAAGTTATTCAATAGACTTTACATGCAGATCTAGTGGTTTTATAGTTAAACAATTTGTGTTTTATCTTGTTAATTGTGACAATAAATATGATAATGTATGACCTATAACTACCCATCATAGTTGGTGTCTCTTGGAAATTCCAAACAAATAGATTTTGTCGTATGCTCAACTTTTTCATCTAAATTTTACATTAAAATAAATGTGTCGGGGATATTGGTATACTAGAATATTAATTAATTGTCATAACCACTTATAGCAAGTTATTATATAATCGAAGCTCATTCTTGTGAATTGGTCTTTATAGACTTCTTTAAACATATGTGATTATAGGATCCTTATGCCTCGTGATTGGGAAGAACTAGTCCCTTTGAAAAAATAGTATCAAGTATCTTTAATTCATGAATAAATAAATATTATAGGTCTCTCTTTTTCCAATTAGGGTGTTAATGTGTTAAACAAAAAGTCCAGCGATGTAAAGAGATAATATATTTTGTATTTATGAAATCTATGATCTTTTGGCCACATCAAAAAAAAAATAATAGACATTTTATGTAACAATCTAAATATAAATATCCCAATATACGTATGGTTATATTTCACTCCTTGCAGACTTTTCTACATTTCAAAAATTTCATAATCAATTCAAAATAATCATGTAATTTACCCCAATTCGGTCAAAAGAATCAAATATTAACATTATCTATATGATTATAATTATATGTCGGTGCATCAAAACCAATCCTTCTTCTAAAATAAATCTAATTATTACTTATAATGAAGTATTTTACTAAGTTTCTATCCCACGATTTTAGAAGGATTATATTTAAATGAAAAAAGATCCATCTAAAATCATTGGAAGATAATTCATCCACGGTTAAAATTTAATCCCTAATAGTTATAGTCCATAATGTTTATATGCTTAACTTAGTAGAGCAAATTCAGTTTACAAAGTGTCCAATCATTATAGTCAGCATATAAGACATAACATAATCATTACTTTCTACAAATATCTAAGATGTCACTTAGAAAATGAATCATTAATGCGTACGCAATTGATAGATTTCTCTTCAACAATATTATAGTTACCAATAACTATCATTTTCTAAATTCTTCCTTTAACACGCTACCTTCAACCAAGTTAAAAGGTCAATGTATTATCAATATCCATGAGACTAAAGTTTAAAAAGAAAAGAAGAACATTATTTATATACTATATTTTGTCATCTATCATCTTTAAGATAATCAAATTTCATCATTGACGAAACTATTACTAGTTTTTCTAAACAAAAATATCTAATGACATATTTCATTTCCAAAACTGATATGTAGTTTGTATTTATATCATAACATACATGTGATGAAATTCATAAAAATCAAAATTCGTTTTAATATATTTTATCTAGAATTACTAACTGGTTATAGGAAAAGAACTTACACATTCTGTAAGGAATACATGTTGCATCTTCTAAATAGTAATACCTATAACTAAATTCTCAACATTGTATAATAATTTAGTAAACCCATTCTGAATATCGAATAACATCTAATTTATTTTTTGTATGTATATAAGCCCATACACTAGACATTTCTATTATTTTTTATCCATAAAAATTAAGCTCTACCACTTTAGATCTAAAAATTAGACAAAAAAGCCCACTAATGAAGAGTTTCACCTTTATAACAACAAATGCCCTAGAAAATGATAAACACACCTCAGCCTCGCTCTCTCTGTCTCCATCTCTCTTACCGTACTATTTGAAATTGATTTAGTTTCATCCATTGCTAAATTCATATAAAATCATTAACTCAGTGAACAAAATCAATATTTTCAAATATTGCAACAATCAACAACTTTTCCATGGACAAAATCAGAGAGATATATAAAATGAAAGAAAAATACAAACAGAAATCACAGTGTTGCCTGGGGATGCTGCCACTAAAAAAAGGTATTAATGTTTCTATTAAATTCCTTGGTAGTTGTAATTATAAATCAAAAATTGCACATTGTAATTATTTTTCGTAGCTAATTTATTTTTCTTTTAGTTTGATTCGTAATGTGAGATGAATGGAAGAAATGTATTAACACTAGATTTTGTTAAATTAAAATTAATTTTTTAATTATGTGAATGAGTTGTTTTATATTGTGTAAAATTATGAATTGTTGAAGTTTTATTATTTATTACAACTCTTCTATTATTTTAAATTTCCTTAATTTTAGTTAGTATTTATAATAAAATATCCTTTTATAGGAAAAGGATCGTTGACCATTCTATTTCAAGGAAGAAGAAAAATCAATTAACTCGGGTAAGAGAAATAAGTATTATATTAATTCCCTTATACCTTGGGTTCCATAGATGTGTTACTTTCGTCTATAATTAAATTTTTTACTCTGACAATATTCTTAGATCTCTGCTTTTAAGCATGGTAACTAATTTTTTTTTTCGATGGACAGGTTGTTGTCGGTGATGTTTTTCATATTTGATAAATCCTATTATGTTTTTTTGATACATAAGCATTCACTACATTCATAAATGCTTATGGAATTCAGAAGTCTAAAAATATTGACAACTTGGCTAGGCGGGGAAAAATTTATCGAGTAGCCACACGATGGTCTCATCTTCGGTCTGGCGTTCGTGATGGATTTCTTTGGAGACATCCATGATTCGTTATTCTTTTTTTCTAATGAAATTTTAAAGGTGTTAAACTGTAAATGAATAGACTTATCTATAGTTGATACACAAATGAAATTTCTCAAAATTTAATGTTAATGAAAATCAAATATAATATGAAAAGGAACAAATAAGATAAATAATATTAAATGCGATTAAGCAGTTGAAATTCCTTTTTTACCTATAATTTTATTTGACCAGTTTATTGTATTTCATTTTTCATATATGATGGTCCAGACATGCTTGCAATGTATTTTTTTTATTTTTATATGTTGTGGTCCAGGCTAACTTGTAGATTAGTGTATATGGATGACTACAAGAAAAAAAATTAGAATTGGTAGGTTTCAAAATAAAGTTCTACATGACGAAATATGCATGGGCTCTTTAGAAAAAATTGATACCATATGTCTTTATGAGTGATGGTCAATAGACCAAACTTGTTGTGTCAAATATCACACTGTAAGGTTACCATTATATATTCATGGGAATGGACTTGTCTCATGATAGAACACAATCTCCTCATATAGGAACGTCTCTTCCAAATCAGGGTATCCATTTAGTTTGCCAGTTATAATTTTTCTCGTGACCTCCAAACTTCCATCTTTTGACTATCAATCATGTAATATCCCATGTAAATTGTTTAAATTTTAAATACATAGGGTAAAATTCTTATTATTATTTAAAATATTATTTAAATATTTTACTAGATTAATAATTTATTTATATTTATATAAGACATCATATTTAATTTAATAAAATGGATTAATTTATTTATTGAATTAAAAAATAATAATCAAGGATTTTATTAATTGAAAAAGAAACTTTAAAAGAAAAGAAAGTAACTTACTCCTACCCGACCATCCTAGCCAACCAGAAACCAACTCACACAATCCACTTTCTAGTAAATCAATTTCATTTCATTTTCCTACTTTTTAATTTGAATTATATTTCCTTTTAATTTGTTTTATTTTCATGTGGTCTCTGTCGTATTCTAACTGATGTCTCCTCATTTGTGATAGATTTATGTTACGATGAGACATCATTTTTAGTGTTTTAGAAGTCAATAATGTCGATTTTCTTGAGTTTCAGTTCACTTTCCTATTTTGACTCTTGATTTGTAGAATTATTATTTTTAGAGCATATTGGGTTCAATTGTTTATTTTAGTGTGAAGCTTTAAAAATAATTATGGAGATTAATTAGAGTCCAAGTCAATGACTACAACTTATGGAAAGAGATTTGCATGGTAATTGGAGATAAGGAAACAAAAGCTAAAAAGATGGAAAAGGAAGAGCTGCCTAATCTAGGATTCTGCAGTACACGCCTAAAGATGTGCTATTTTACCTAAGAAATAGGCCGATTTTGGTAATTTCCTTTCATAGGAACAAAGATAATTCTGTTACGATTCTTTTGGTATCTTATGGAGCTCAAACCGACCAATAACGAAGAAGATATGCTCAAAACGGTCCAACAGTGTTTATCTTTATTTGCATACGAATTTGAGTTGGGCTAAGAGTCCAATACTTTATCTCTTCCTCAAGAAAACGAATTAGGTCTTCTAAACACCTATAAATACACCCTTATATCACTTGTAAATCATCCTTGCCTCATAGTAATTAGTTCTTAAGGTTTTATTCTTCTAGTTTGTTGTAGAGAGCAAGATGATGTCTTTTGTAATTTCTTTTAGTTTATTACCATCAGGTATGAACCAAACTTCCCATAGCTTGGGTTTTGCATCATGTATAAACTATGAATTCTAATTCTTCTGTCTAAGTTTCTTTGGGAATTATATGTTTTAATCTGATATTAGCTACTTACTTTATATTTGTTTATGTGTTTTGATTTATTGTCTTTCCTAGAACTGATCACATTAGGATTGTTTTAACAGTAGTTAGATGGTCACCGTAACTGGGTGTTTAACTATTGAACCACCACATAATGTCTAGTGTCGATATTAGTTCTGACAAAACATGATTCTAACTAGATAGTCATTAGGGTTTGTTTTAATCACCATATCACCAATGATTGTAGTGTTCTGTTTAGGGCCTTAGTTGCGTTTGATAACCCTATTTGAGACCTCGTCTTGGTTGTGCCGTAGCCCCCTTAGCCGCTCTCAAGGTCTAAGGTATGGGAATTTAGAATCCTGACTAAGTATACCAAGAGCTAATATTCTCCCTTATTAACTAGATTTATAGGTAGAATTAGAAGGATTAGTGCATACTAGCAAAACCTAAGCTATACTTCTCATCTCATATTCTTAATCTTTTACTTTATTGTCTTTACTTTTCTTAGTTTTAATTTAGAATCTCGAAATCTATTTGCTTTTATTTTCTGTCTTTTAATTATTTACTTTTACTCGTTATTCCTACCTACGCGTGTAACACGCTTAAGTCCCTGAGAATGAACTCAACTTACTATCTAAAACTTGCATACGTCCTGTAATACTTGCAGTACCGTGCCTGTCTAGGGTGAGAGTGCGTAGTTTCTTGGCTTAATTTTATCTTATTTTTATCACACCCTAGGCACCACCAAGTTTTTGGCGCCGCTGCCGGGGACTTATGTCTCGTTAGCGTGTAGGTTATCTATTTCGAGTAGTAGTTTTTAATTAGTTTTTTTTACTTTTCTGTCTTTGGTTTTTATTTTTCCAGATTTACGCTTGTGGTTTGCTTTAGTCTTTTTCAGGATTCACAGTGTTTAATTCTTGGCCTCCGTTACCGGAGCCTGAGAGGCGCTTTAGAGTTTATAACAGACGTGTTCGTGATGAAAGATCCTTAAGAAGAGCAATGGCAGCCCAACTAAATCCACCATTTGGAGGGCTTCAACAAGATCATCCACTTGGTGCACAAGATCCACCTGGTGTCGTACAACAAGATCCACCACCTGGTGGAGGACAACACGGTGTAAAAATACCAGCATGAGGAGGTAATGGGCAGAATAACGTTAATAATCAACAGAATCAGGCACAGCAAGATCTCCCTGGTCTTCATGTGTCGTTTCATGTTCAACCAATCGGTTACCGCCCTCCAGAGATTCCAAATATCAAATTTAGACCCGATCCGGGAATGCTCAGTCAATTTCAAAGTTTTGGACTCTATACTGGTACAGCAATTCAAGATCCGGTGAAAGCGATTCAGAAGTTCATGTAGATTTGCGATGCCTACATTACTCCGGGCATTACACGCGAGCAACTGTATTGTCATATGTTTTCGTTCTTTTTGACCGGTAGAGCTAGCGATTGGCTAGAAAGACAACCACATGGAACCATTCACTCTTGGAGAGAACTTCAAGCCGCATTCTTTAACCGTTTTTATGCGAAGAGCATGAGACTCAAAGATCAAACCGAGCTTGCAAGATTTTGCCAAGAGGATGGAGAGACAGTGGGAGAAGCATGGACAAGGTTTCCAAAAAAAATTAGCTAGATTTCCTCTCCATGGTTATACACCTGCTCTACAACTTGCTATATTCTATGAAGGACTTAATGATAAAGGTAGAGAGACGGTGGATAACATTGGAAAGGGTAATTTTGTGTCCATGAATCACAATGAAGCTTCCGAGGTTTTGGAAAATATTATGGAACAAGAAAGAAGTTGGCCTTCAACGCGAGCATCTGTAGCAAAGACCCGAGGAACGCTTCGTTTAGATGTAGAAACAGCAAACTCAGCTCAAATATCCACATTAGAAAATCAAATCAAAGAGCTGAAGTTAGAGATGCAAAAGAATTTAGCCGCTGTGAACGTAGTACAAGAAGCACAAGGGTGTCAACAATGTGGGGTTAACGATCATACATGGGAAGAGTGTGAATCAAATTCGCAGTCTGTATACTTTATTTCTAATCGAGGAGGTTATCAATGGGGTAACTGAAATCATCCTTGTATGCAATATTCAAATCCGCAAGGGGCCGCTAATCCTGGTCATTATCAACCGCGCCCCCAGAACAACTCTTTCCACTCGAGAGGTCAGTACCAAAACCAATATCAGAATAGACCTGCTCCCCCTCAACAACCTGCTCAAGATGCCTATACCGATTCGTTAGATCAGAAAGCCTTACCTCAGTATCCTCAAGAAGGATCTATGGACAATCAACAGATAGAACAAGCTCTGGACCATTTGACCACGACTATGACTGCTCAGGATGAGAAGGTCAGAGGACACGATGCCATACTTCAGATGCTAAGTACTCAAGTAGAACAGCTAAACAAAGTGTTAACAAATTTAATAGAACCAAAGGAAGTAAAGGCAATCGAAGGAGGTGAAAAAAATGTTGGGTTCGTAGCTTGCAAGGCCATTTGCCTTGAAATTGAAGAAAAGAAGGAAGCACCGCATGCTGCCGTTAGTGCCGTGGAAGTTCCGAGTACTGAAGAAGAACCAACCAAGTCTAGCCCCGTGGAATCTGACTGTTCTGAGGTTTATGTGGAGGACGATTCAAAAGAGAAAGCCGAATTTATACAACTACTGAGGAAAATGCAAGAGTAATTTCGATCGGTGGTGGATTACGCAGCTGAGCTAGCTAAAGAAAAAGAGAAAGAAGCCTCAAAGGAGGAATCAAAAGATGAAGTTGCACCTGCTGTGCATGAAGAGAAAGAAGAGGAGAAGGTGGAATCGCCACCTGTTGTTCAACCAGTGTCATCAACTATTCCTGATATAAATCTTAAGGATGACACTGTACTCAAGACATTTGTAGAGGCGTATCAAACTGAAAATATCAACGCCCAAATGCTTGAGATCGCGAAGAGAGGACTTACACCGCAACAAGTTTTTACGCAAGTTATTCCTGAGAAAGAGGCGAGTGTAGAGATCCCAAGAGAGAATCTGAGAGTTTCGAGAAGAAGTGAAAGAGAGCTACCTACCAAGCTTAAAGATCCGGGAAGTTTCAACCTTCCTGTTCAATTACATGGTATGCTCAAGGTGAAAGCTATGTACGATGTGGGTTCTGGTGTGAATCTTATGCCTAAGTCCGTGTTCGAGAGACTTGGACTTCAGAAATAAGAGAAAACTCCAGTGAAATTTCAGTTTGCTGACAACTCAGTTAAAAGGAAATGGGGAACAGTGGAGGACGTCTTAGTCCGTGCAGGTAATATCGCCATCCCTACTGACTTTGTTATTCTTGAGTTTGATGCAGATAAGCAGGTTCCAATCATACTTGGACGGCCCTTCATGGCCACAAGTCAAAGTGTCATCAACTTCCAAGAAGGGACCATCACCCTTTATGCTAGGAATGTATCCAAGACCTTCTATGTCATGGGTAAGAAACCGAGGAAGTTAGATCCCACCGTTCCTGTCATCCACAGCGTTTCACATCACAAAGTCCCTCCTGAGAAGATCCACTTAAAACCTGTGGATACCGAGCCAAACATTGAGTTTGGGGTTGGCCATGAAGTTCTATGGTAAACTCACAAACGCGAGAATAGGCCACGAAGTTTCAAAGATTCGTGGATGGGACCATTCATTGTCACGAAGGTTGTTTCAGCCAAGGTGATATAAATTCGCCCCAAAACTGGGGTCAAGCGCAGATTAGTTGAAGTTCATAGCCTTACTCGTTGTTGGGGAGGCTATATTCGCAAATCTTGACAGAGGTAACACGTCTAACTTTGAAAGACGTTAAACAAAAGTGTTGTACGGGAGACAACCCGTAGTTTTTTTATGTTTTTATGTCTTTTACGTTTTTAGTTTATGTTTAGATTAGTTGTTTTTAGCTGATAATGCATATTTGAGAAAGGTATTAGTGTTTTTGGTGTGTAGGAATTGGAGAAATCGAGTTAGGGACGCGAGCAAAATTTTTCGGAGCGAAGGAATGACCTGCGCGGACTACCCTCGCGGACTACCCCTAGTTCGCAGGTATGCACCGCAGCGTAAAAACCTGTACCACGGGTGGAGCCACGGGTCTTGTCCAGAACCGAGAAAAAATTGACCTGCGGACTATCCCCCTGCACCTCACCATGGTCCGCAGGTCACAAACACGTGGCACGGGGTAGGTCCACGGGTATTTTGACTGAGAACACATTAGAAGGCGCGGGACACCCCGCGGTACACCGTGCCCTGGTCCGTAGAGCTAAAACCCGTGCCACGGGGTTGTACCACGGGTATTATCTAGTGGGTAAAAAAAATTTCGACCATCAGATGTTGCGGTGTACCCCGGGGCCCGCGGTACACCCATGGTCCGCAAGGATGGTCCGCAGGGATGGTCCGCACGAGCCGCCAGAGAGAGAGAAAAACGGGATTTGAGTGTATAAAAGAGGTATTAAGCCATTATTACGAATTTTATAAACCTAAAGCCTCTTTCTCTTCTCCAAAACTCTCCCAACTCTATTAAAGCTCATCAAAACCTTCACTAATCACCAAAACACTACCCAATCATCAAGAAAAAGACATCAAATCTTCTCTCCACATCATTACAAGAGAGATTCAAACACCCAATCCTCACCAAATCCATTCAAATTGAAGAATCAAAAAGCCAAATTTCACAAATTCATCCTACAATTTCTTAAATCCAAGCCAACCCATTACAAATCCACCTCACCCACATAGAGATTCATCCTCAATTCACCTATCCTAGGCCAAATCAAGCTTGTTCAACCAATAATTCACAAGTTCAAATTTCAAGAGTGGTTAAAGCTTTGAGTTGGGGGTCAATTGAAGATGACTAATAGAACAACAATATTAGCTAGCAAGAGAGAGGTAAAGTGTAACAAGGGATTGGATTTAATCAAGAAGAAATCAATTGACAAAGGTTCTAGTTCTAAATCAAGAGGTAAAGATAAAGTTTAGAAGAGTGCAATACCTTTGTTTGATCGTAATGGTAAAAAGCTTTACTATTATGCAAAGGAGAAAACACAACCTCCACAAGATCTTATACCCAAAGAGAAAGAATAAACTTCAAGGGCCTTGAAAGCTTCTGCAGATAAAAAATTAAAAGAGCTACCTTTTGCTTATTAGAAAGTATTCAAGGAAGAAATTGGAGATGGAGAATACAAGAGATTCTTAGAGCTTGGTGAGAATACAAGAAATTAGTTTTTTTTTTATTTTAAATCTGATTTATCTAATGATCTTGCTTCATTAATGATAAATTTTGAATCTTTTTGACCTTTACGAATAGGAAATGTGTTTAATTTTGTAATAGGTGTTTGATTATAGGTTGAAGGACAAATAGAGGAGATAATATTTTATCACCTTCTCAGTTTACTCCTCTCTGAAGGACTATTTTTGGACCTGCGGAGAACATCAAGACTATATCTGACAATAACTAAAGAGTACTTAAGATATTATAAATCAACACATTATTTTGTTTCAAGAAGGTTTTAAAAAGGAAGATCTATCATCTTTAAGATAATTAAATTCATCATTGACGAAACTATTACTAGTTTTTCTAAACAAAAATATCTATTTACATATTTCATTTCCAAAACTAATATGTAGTTTATATCAATATCATAACATACATGTGATGAAATCCATAGAAATCAAAATTCGTTTTAATATATTTTATCTAGAATGACTAACTAGTTATAAGAAAAGAACTTACACATTCTGTAAGGAATGCATGTAGCATCTTGTAAATAGTAATACGGATAACTAAATTCTCAACATTGTAAAATAATTTAGTAAACCCATTGTGAATATCGAATAACATCTTATGTATTTTTTGTAAGTATATAAGTCCATACACTGGATTACATTTTTATTATTATTGATCCATAAAAATTAAGCTCTACCACTTTAAATCTAAAAATTAGACAAAAAACCCACTAATGAAGAGTTTTACCTTTATAACAACAAATGCCCTAGAAAATGATAAACACGCCTCCGCCTCCCTCTCTCTTCCGTCTACCTCACTCTTACCGTACTCTTTGAAATTGATTTAGTTTCATCCATTGCTAAATTCATATAAAATCATTAAATAAGTGAACATGTTTGTATAGCTGAAAGGGTACTCTATCTACTTTACCAAGCTCTTTGGTGCGATCATCTATAATATCATCCTTCCTTGATGACTAGCTATAACATTAGTATATTTGTTCCTTTAAAGCACTTGCGGAGCCTAATAAGGCGAGGTAAGCACATGTTTTTCTTTACAAATAGTGGAACAAATAATATATCATAGAAGGGATGATTTACTTAGTCAATCAATGCTTAGTTTTTTACATCTTCTTCATGAATATTGATAGTGATGTGTTCGGAATTATATGATGTAAAGCAAATATTGGTAAGATGAGGAGGTTTGTTTATTAAAACTAAAAATAATTTTGATCACTCTCTGACTTTGTTTCTCTTTATAAAGATATAAATATGTTTAGATGAGTATTTTTTGTGTGATTTACCGGTGTAACTTCCTTCCCTCGCTATGAGAGATCATTTTATGTTACCAAAACACTTTCAAGACTTTTTGTCTCCCGAAAATCATTATCTACTACAATTGACCATAACGCCGTTATACCATCAATGAAGTGATTCCTAAAAAAAAAGGTAAACAAAATAAATTCTTCTATTAAAACCCTCAAATTAAAATATGTTATCTCTTGACTTTGTAGAGGAATATTAATTTAAATTTAGGTATTGTATTTTTCCTTCTAATTCTTATCGTAATCTAGGTAACATTGTTATACCAATTTAGTATGTGAAAGAATAGGTTAATATCTCTTTAATATTTTTTTGTATGTTGAAAATTTCTGTAGCAATATTTTATAAAATAATAGGTTAATATCTCTTTTATATTTTGTTGTGATCCATGGATATTATAATTATTGGTTTATTTATGTAGTTAATTTGAAATATATAATTAAAACTGAATTATCTTGATATCTACGATTAGGGGTTTGTTCAGTCATTATATTTGTCTATGACATCCATTAGGAAAGATTGTGTGAGAATTGCCCTACATTTGTGAGTAAAATATAAGATATGCTATACATGTCAATTAGAAATTTTTGTAATAATACAATTATTTTTTTAATTTAAAAAATGATTTTGCTCCTCTATATATTTCAAACTCATATTTTTTTTATTAGTATGTCATTGTTGGTAAATAATCAGTTATGGTATGGAGTATGTCTTGTTGGTAAACAATAAGAGTTATAATACGGCACATGAATCATATTTTAAATCTATTATAATATTATGGTTCAGGAATCATATTTTGAATCTTTAGAAGAAAGAGTTCAGTAATTGTTTGTTGCCTCTTATTTTGTGCAATGAAACACTTTCAATGGACGAGCTGAATATTTTTGAGGCTGATTATTTTTAAAAGAAACGAAATGGCTACTACGATGAAGTTGGATAGATAACAGATTAAGTTCAAGGAGATGACGAGAATGGATTTGTAAACTCCAAGTGTTTTTTATTTTATTAGAAATAAATAGTTTTTCAAAAACATATTTTTTTCTTATATAAACCATTAGAATCAATGAATTATATAGCAGACCATTATAAGCAACGGTAAATTAGTCATTGGTGGATTTGAAAGTAAAACTATTTCATTTTTAAGTCTTTGGTAAATTTTATATGTAATATTTGATTATAGAAAAACTTTGCTAGAGTATTTTTGTATGATTACGATAATTGTATAATTTATTTCCTAGAGCAACATTTTGAATTTTATATTTGTAAGGTTTAAAATTTTAGTAGTGTCTTCGGACACGGATCAAATCTAGTTCTTTTTAATGTGAGATGTCATACTAATTTTCTTCTCAATTTCTTTTCTTTCTTTCTTTTTCTTTTGTTTTCTTTTCAGAAATCGGCAAAGGAAATTCCAATAACGTGCATAATCATTCGAGCAAATCACAAATCTACCCAATAAATGTAATAACATATTCCTTCACCCCAAACTCAAGCTCAAGGACAACTAGTCTTAAACAATCGCGATTCTAGTGCGGGTCATTTGGTATAGTCCTAACATCTAAAGGATAATATTATAATATGGCTTCAAAAGAAAGGCTTAAATGCTTAAAAATGGGGCTAAAAAGGATATAACATTTAATCACGGGTTAGAAAGCTAAAAATGCCTCAAGTGACTATTAAAGAACTGCCTCTATCATTTTTCTAGTTACATAGTTCACCTTTAGTTCATAATTAAGTTAGTTTTATAATCATTTAGATCTCACGTTCTACACACCACTCATTCTAACCAAATACAAGCTTACTTCTTTTGCATTATTCATTACTTTTTCCAATCAATCATCTAGTGTTTGCATGCATTCGAGGTGCGTTTTACATTAAATCTAAGATCTACTATATTCTATTATTAATTTACAGAAAGTATGCTTATGGGGACATTCAACATAATCTCTAGTCAAATCCTTCCTTAAACTAATTTTTATTTGATTTTTTTGAAAAGCAGTAAAAACACATAACACATAAAATTAGGATGAGACAACGAACCCCGCCCCAAATTCGAAAATGAGTCACGTTCCCACGAATCGAAAAGAATCTATAAAGCAAATAATACACAGTAATGAATGATAAAAGGGATAAGGGAACATATCTTGATTGACACTACGCCGATTACATGTTGTATTGTGTCAAGGTTGTGAAGACATCTATGTCACGATGTATAGATCATACACCGTGGAATTCATCTTCTTGTAAAATGCGTTTCATAAACTCGAACTCGTATTTCCCTTAGTTAATTATCTTCTCATGACCCTCTAAATCTCATCCTCCTCGAAAATCCTTCCTCAACACCAAATTCTCTTTTCTCTTCATGTTCTTCATAACTTCTCCAACCTTCATCTCATATCGAATGACCCCAAACTCATTTATTCACCTACTTAAAGATTGCTTGCATAATATATAATGGTAGACTCAAACAATTCACAATTCCTCAAATAAATAACTAAAACTTAATTCCCAACTTGTGATAGAAAGAAAAGAAGAGTTGTAGCTATTTTACCGGATTGGCCATGAAATTTGTTATGATTTGTGTGTATACATTTTTCTAAAACACATCTGAGAGACTTTTGACTCAAGTAAGATTAGATCTCAAAATAACCCGATCATTGCAACGTATTATAATTAGCTAATATTACAACTATGGATATTTTATATATAAAATCACATAAATGTTTTTTCAATTACATCAAAGTGTTGTATTGGATCAAGGAAGGTCTTAACAGTGTTTCAAACAAACTTTTGAATTTCATCGTTACTATACAAATATCTACTTAAACTACTCCAAGTCATGTTGCTAATAAGAAACTATGGTATAGGCAACTATAGTGCAAGTTGTTGGACAACCATGTGTTAGCTTAAGATGTCCTGATGATGATGTAATTAGAAAACTACGTACGCAAGTCGTTGCGAGGCTTATAGTGCAATACGACTATATATACATCAAGAAGCTTCCTAAATATTTCTTCAGTACTAGCCACATTTGAAACTTACTTTTATATGTGTAATTGAGTTGCTTTGGCGATGAAAGAGTATTAATTTTTTTTTATGAAATATTAACAACTCGCTATAAATTTTGAATTGGGTGTAGTAAAATACTTTACAATTACGATTAATTTTTTTTATTAAATGTACTTCATTAAACAATAGTCTCGACATACTATCGTATTGTCCATGTGGCATTAGTTTATCTACCTTATCTTGAAAGCTATTCAACAGAATTTACATGCAAATCTAGTGGTTTTATAGTTAAACAATTTGTGTTTTATCTTGTTAATTGTGACACTAATTATGATAATGTATGACCTATAAATACCCATCATAGTGGCGTCCCTTGGAACTTCCAAACGAATAGAGTTTGTGGTACACTCAACATTTTCATCTAAATTTTACATTGAAATGAAAGTTTCGGGGATATTGGCATACTACAATATTAATTAATTGTCATAACCACTTCTATCAAGTTATTATATAATCGAAGCACATTCATGAAAATTGGTCTTTCTAGACTTTTTTTAACATAAGTGATGATAGGATTTTTGTGCCCCGTGATTGGGAAGAACTAGTCCTTTTGAAACTATTGAAGAATAGTATCATTTATCTATAATTCATGAATAAATAAATATTATAGGTCTCTTTTTTTCCATTTAGGGTTCTAATGTGTTAACAAAAAGTCAAGTGATGTAAAGAGATAATATGTTTTGTATTTATGAAATCTACGATCTTTTGGCCACTTCAAAAAAATAATAGATATTTTATGTAACATTCTAAATATAAATATCCCAATATACATATGGTTATATTTTAATCCTTCTAGACTTTTCAAAAATCTCATAATCTATTCAAAATAATCATTTAATTTACCCCAATTCGATCAAAAGAATCAAATATTTACATCATCTATATGAATAAAAATTATATGTCGGTGCATCAACATTAGTCCTTCTTCTATAATAAATCTAATTATTACTTAGAATGAAGTAATCTACTATGTTTCTACGCATATAAAATCTTTGGAAGATAGTTCATCCATGGTTAAAATTCCATCTCTAAAGTTATAGTCCATAATGTTTATATGTTTAACTTAGTAAATCAAATTCAATTTACAAAGTGTCCAATCATTATAGTCAACATATAATACATAACATTATCATTGCTTTCTACAAATACCGAAGATGTCACCTAGAAAATGAATTATTGACGCGTATGCAATTGAAAGATTTCTCTTCAACATTATTATAGTTACCAATAACTATTATTTTATAAATTCTTTCTGTAACAAGCTACATCCAATGAAGTTAAAAAGGTCAATGTATTATCCATATCCATGAGACTAAAGTTTAAAAAAGGAAGATCTATCATCTTTAAGATAATTAAATTTCATCATTGACGAAACTATTACTAGTTTTTCTAAACAAAAATATCTATTTACATATTTCATTTCCAAAACTAATATGTAGTTTATATCTATATCATAACATACATGTGATGAAATCCATAGAAATCAAAATTCGTTTTAATATATTTTATCTAGAATGACTAACTAGTTATAAGAAAAGAACTTACACATTCTGTAAGGAATGCATGTAGCATCTTGTAAATAGTAATACGGATAACTAAATTCTCAACATTGTAAAATAATTTAGTAAACCCATTGTGAATATCGAATAACATCTTATGTATTTTTTGTAAGTATATAAGTCCATACACTGGATTACATTTCTATTATTATTGATCCATAAAAATTAAGCTCTACCACTTTAAATCTAAAAATTAGACAAAAAACCCACTAATGAAGAGTTTTACCTTTATAACAACAAATGCCCTAGAAAATGATAAACACGCCTCCGCCTCCCTCTCTCTTCCGTCTACCTCACTCTTACCGTACTCTTTGAAATTGATTTAGTTTCATCCATTGCTAAATTCATATAAAATCATTAAATAAGTGAACAAAATCAAAATTTTCAAATATTACAACACTCAACAACTTTTCCATGGGCAAAATCAGTGAGATAGATAAAAGGAAAGAAAAATACAAACATGAATCACAGTGTTGCCTATGGATGCTGCCACTGAAAAAAGGTATTAATGTTTTCATTAAATTCCTTGGTATTTGTAATTGCAAGTCAAAAATTGCACATTGTAATAATATTTCATAGCTAATTTTTTTTTCTGTTAGTTTAATTTGTAACGTGAGAGGAATGGAAGAAATGTATTAACACTAGATTTTGTTAAATTAAAATTAATTTGTTAATTATGTGAATAGGTTGTTTTATATTGTGTAAAATTATGAATTGTTGAAGTTTTGTTATTTATTAAAACTCTTTGATTAATTTAAATTTCCTTAATTTTAGTTAGTATATATAATAAAATATCCTGTTATAGGAAAAGGATCGTTGACCATTCTATTTCAAGGAAGATGAAAAATCTATTAACTCAGGTAAGAGAAATAAGTATTATATTAAATCCCTTATACCTTTGGTTCCTTGGATTTATGTGGTGTTACTTTTGTCTATAATTAAAATTTTTACTCTAACTATATTCTTAGATCTCTGCTTTTAAGCGTGGTATCTGAAAAAAAATTATTACTGGTTTTTACTCTGATTATTACTGGTTTTGTTTGACACCATATTACCACCATATACAAATTTTACATGTCATTTCCTTCATATTTTTATTAAGATTATACTGTAACATCATATTTTATTATACATGCATTGTTGCTAAATATTTGGATATGCTCTTCTTTCTTTGTATTAACCTTTACCAGTATGTTCATACCCATGTCCTACCTCCATAACCTTGAGAACCCTTCGTTTTTGCTGCTTTTTGATGCAGTATGAGGAGGAATTCATGATTCGTACTCTATTTGTAACTTTAGTTATCTCCAGATCTATATATTTAGGCTTAGATATATGACAGAAGTGATAAAATTTGATGGACAAGTTGTTTTCGGTGATGTTTTTCATATTTGATAAATCCAATTATGTTTTTTTGATACATACGCATTCACTACATTCATAAATACTTATTGAATTTAGAAGTCTAAAAATATTGACGACTTTATAGGCTAGGCAGGGAAAACATGATCGAGTAGATGGTCTCATCTTTGGTCTGAAATGCAACAACATATGTCAATTGGATGATATTGTCGGCGCAAGTGGCGTTAAGAAGGATACTATGAGTTCTCAACTTAAACTTGGTCGTGTGGCGAACTTGAAGTGATTTTGTTACTGATCTACCGTTCTTGATGGATTTCTTTTGAGGCATCACCATGATTTGTTATTCTTTTTTTTTTCTAATGAAATTTTGAAAGTGTTAAACTTTAAATGAATTTACTTATTTATAGTTGATACACAAATTTAATTTCTCTTTATTTAAATTTAATGAAAATCAAATATAATATGAAAATGAACAAATAAGATAAATAATATTTAATTTGATTGTACAATTGAAGTTCCTTTTTGTCCTATAATATTATTTGAACAATTTATTTTATTTCATTTTTCATATATGATGGTCCAGTCCAGCTTATGTATTTTTTTATTTTTATATATTTTGGTCCAGGCTAGCTTGTAGACTAGTGTGTATTGACTACGAGGAAAAAATTAGAATTAGTAGGTTTCAAAATATAGTTCTACATGATGAAATGTGCATGGAATCATTAGAAAAAATTGATACCATATGTCTTTACGAGTGATGGTCAATAGACCAAACTTGTTGTGTCAAATATCACACTAAATTTGATTTTTAAATGGTAAGGTTATCATTATATGTTCTTGGGCATAGACTATTCTCTTGATAGAAGAGAATCTCCTCAAATAGGGATGCCTCTTCCAAATCAGGGTATCCATTTAGTTTGTCAATTATAAATTTTCTCGTGACCTCCAGACTGCCGACTATCAATCATGTAATATCCCGTGTAAATTGTTTAAATTTTAAATACTTAGGGTAAAATTCTTATTATTATTCAAAATATTATTTAAATATCTTATTAGATTAATAATTTATTTATTTTTATAAAAGACATCTTATTTAATTTATTAAAAGGGATTAATTTATTTATTGAATTAAAAAAATCAAGGATTTTATTAATTGAAAAAGAAACTTCAAAAGAAAAGAAAGTCATTTACTCCTACCCGACCATCCTAGCCAGAACCCAACTCACCCAATCCACTTTCTACTAAATCAATTTTATTTCATTTTCCTACTTTTTAATTTGAATTATAATTCCTTTTAATTTGTCTTTTTTTTATGTGGTCCCTGTCGTATTCTAACCTAGTAACTCTCTTTCTAGAAGTTTCATTCCTCTATAATAAGAGTTATAATACGGTACATGAATCATATTTTGAGTCTATTATAATATTATGGTGCAGGAATCATATTTTGAATATTTAGAACAAAGATGTCAGTAATTGTTTGTTGCCTCTTATGTTATGCAATGAAACACTTTCAATGGACTAGCTAAATGTTTTTTAGGTTGATTATTTTAAAAAGAAAGGAAATGGCTAGTGAGATGTATGATAGTTTTACGATGAAGTTGAATAGACAACTGATTAGAAGTTCAAGGAGATGACGAGAATGGATTTGTAAAATCCAAGGATTTTTTATTTTATTAGAAGTAAATAGTTTTTCAAAAACATATTTTTTTCTTATATAAACCATTAGAATCAATGAATTATATAGCAGACCATCGTAAGCAAAGGGAAATTAGTCATTGGTTGATTTGAAAGTAACACTATTCCATTTTTAAGTATTTGGTAACATTTATATGTAATATTTGATTATAGACAAACTTTGCTAGAGTATTTTTGTATGATTACGATAATTGTATAAATTTTTTTCTAAGGCAATATTTCTAATTTTATATTTGTAAAGTTTAAAATTTTAGTAGTGTCTTCGGACATGAATCATAACTAGTTCTTTTTAATGTGAGATGTCATACGAATTTTTTTTCTCAATTTTTTTTTCTTTCTTTCTTTTTCTTTTGTTTTCTTTTCAGAAATCGGCAAAAGAAATTAAAATAACGTGCATAATCATTCAAGCAAATCACAAATATACCCAACAAATGTAATAACTATTCCTTCACCCCGAACTCAAACTCAAGGACAACTAGTTTTAAGCAATCGCGATTCAAGTGCGTGGCATATGGTGTAGTCCTAACATCTAAAGGATAAACTTATAATATGGCTTCAAAAGAAATGCTTAAATGCTTAAAAATGGGGCTAAAAGTTATATAACATTTAATCACGAGTTAGAACGATAAAAAGGCCTCAAGTGACTATTAAAGAATTGCCTTTATCATTTTTCTAGTTACATAGTTCACCTATAGTTCATAATTAAGTGTTTTCTCTACTCATTTAGATCTCACGTTCTACACACCACTCATTCTCACCAAATAAAAGCTTACTTCTTTTGCATTGTTTATTAATTTTTCCTATTAATCATCTAGTGCTTGCATGCATTCGAGGTACATTTTACATTAAATCTAAGGTCTACTATTTTCTACCATTATTTTAAAGAAAGTATGCTTATGTGGACATTCAACATACTCTCCAGTCAAATCATTTCTTAAACTAATTTTTATTGAATTTTATTGAAAAGCGGTAAAAACACATAACACATAAAATTGGGATGAGACAACGAACCCCGCCTCAAATTCGAAAATGTGTCTTGTCACACCAATCTAAAAGTACATAAAAAGCTAATAATATACAATAATGAATGAGAAAAGGGATAAAGGAACATATCTTGAATGACACTAGGCCGATTACATGTAGCATTGTGTCGAGGTTGTGAAAACTTATAAGTCACGATGTATAGATCACACACCGTGGAAATCATCTTCTTGTAAAATGCGTTTCATCAACTCGAACTCGTATTTCCCTTAGTTAATCATCTTCTCATGACCCTCTGAATTTCATCCTCCTTGAAAATCCTTCCTCAACACCAAACTCTATTTTCTCTTCATGTTATTCTTAACTTCTCCAACCTTCGTGTCATCTCGAATGACCCCAAACTCAATTATACACCTACTTAAAGATTGCTTGCAAAATATATAATGGTATACTCAAATAATTCACAATTCCTCCAATAAAGAACTAAAACATAATTCCCAACTGGTAATAGAAAGAAAAGAAGAGTTGTAGCTATTTTACCGGATTGGCTGTGGAATTTTCGATGATGTGTGTGTGTACATTTTTCTAAAATACATGTTAGAGAATTTTGACTCTGGTAAGATTAGATCTCAAAATAACCCGATCATTGCAACATACTATAATTAATTAATATTACAACTATGGATATTTTATATATAAAATCTCATAAGTGTTTTTCAATTACATCGAAGTGTTATATTGAATCGAGGAAGGTCTTAATAGTGTTTCAAACAAACTTTGGAATTTCATGGTTACTATACAACTATCTACTTAAACTACACCAATTCATTTTGCTAATAAAAACTATGATATAGGCAAATATAGTGCAAGTTGTTGGACAAGTATGTTTTTTTGATACATACGCATTCACTACATTCATAAATACTTATTTAATTTAGAAGATTAAAAATATTGACGACGTTATAGGCTACGCGGGGAAATATTGATCGAGTAGCCACGCGATGGTCTCATCTTCGGTCTGAAATGCAATAGCATATGTCAATTGGATGATATTGTCAGCGCAAGCGGCGTTAAGAAGGATACTATGAGTTCTCCACTTAAAATTGGTCGTGTGGCGAACTTGAAGTGATTTTGTTACTGATCTACCGTTCTTGATGGATTTCGTTTGAGGCATCACCATGATTTGTTATTCTTTTTTTTTTCTAATGAAATTTTGAAGGTGTTAAACTGTAAATGAATAGACTTATTTATAGTTGATACACAAATGTAATTTCTCATTATTTAAATTTAATGAAAATCAAATATAATATGAAAAGGAACAAATAAGATAAATAATATTTAATGAGTTTTTACAATTGAAGTTCCTTTTTTACCTATAATATTATTTGACCGGTTTATTTTATTTCATTTTTCATATATGATGGTCAAGTCCAGCTTGCAGTGTATTTTTTTATTTTTATATGTTGTGGTCCAGGCTAACTTGTAGACTAGTGTATATTGACTACAAGGAAAAAATTAGAATTAGTAGGTTTCAAAATATAGTTCTACATGACTAAATGTGCATGGTCTATTTAGAAAGAATTGATACCATATGTCTTTATAAGTGATGGTCAATAGACCAAACTTGTTGTGTCAAATATCACACTAAATTTGATTTTTAAATGGTAAGGTTATCATTATATGTTCTTGGGCATAGACTGTTCTCTTGATAGAAGAGAATCTCCTCAAATAGGGATGCCTCTTCCAAATCAGGGTATCCATTTAGTTTGTCAATTATAAATTTTCTCGTGACCTCCAGACTGCCGACTATCAATCATGTAATATCCCGTGTAAATTGTTTAAATTTTAAATACTTAGGGTAAAATTCTTATTATTATTCAAAATATTATTTAAATATCTTATTAGATTAATAATTTATTTATTTTTATAAAAGACATCTTATTTAATTTATTAAAAGGGATTAATTTATTTATTGAATTAAAAAAAATCAAGGATTTTATTAATTGAAAAAGAAACTTCAAAAGAAAAGAAAGTCATTTACTCCTACCCGACCATCCTAGCCAGAACCCAACTCACCCAATCCACTTTCTACTAAATCAATTTTATTTCATTTTCCTACTTTTTAATTTGAATTATAATTCCTTTTAATTTGTCTTTTTTTTATGTGGTCCCTGTCGTATTCTAACCCAGTAACTATCTTTCTAGAAGTTTCATTCCTCTATAATAAGAGTTATAATACGGTACATGAATCATATTTTGAGTCTATTATAATATTATGGTGCAGGAATCATATTTTGAATATTTAGAACAAAGATGTCAGTAATTGTTTGTTGCCTCTTATGTTATGCAATGAAACACTTTCAATGGACTAGCTAAATGTTTTTTAGGTTGATTATTTTAAAAAGAAAGGAAATGGCTACTGAGATGTATGATAGTTTTACGATGAAGTTGAATAAACAACTGATTAGAAGTTCAAGGAGATGACGAGAATGGATTTGTAAAATCCAAGGATTTTTTATTTTATTAGAAGTAAATAGTTTTTCAAAAACATATTTTTTTCTTATATAAACCATTAGAATCAATGAATTATATAGCAGACCATCGTAAGCAAAGGGAAATTAGTCATTGGTTGATTTGAAAGTAACACTATTCCATTTTTAAGTATTTGGTAACATTTATATGTAATATTTGATTATAGACAAACTTTGCTAGAGTATTTTTGTATGATTACGATAATTGTATAAATTTTTTTCTAAGGCAATATTTCTAATTTTATATTTGTAAAGTTTAAAATTTTAGTAGTGTCTTCGGACATGAATCATAACTAGTTCTTTTTAATGTGAGATGTCATACGAATTTTTTTTCTCAATTTTTTTTTCTTTCTTTCTTTTTCTTTTGTTTTCTTTTCAGAAATCGGCAAAAGAAATTAAAATAACGTGCATAATCATTCAAGCAAATCACAAATATACCCAACAAATGTAATAACTATTCCTTCACCCCGAACTCAAACTCAAGGACAACTAGTTTTAAGCAATCGCGATTCAAGTGCGTGGCATATGGTGTAGTCCTAACATCTAAAGGATAAACTTATAATATGGCTTCAAAAGAAATGCTTAAATGCTTAAAAATGGGGCTAAAAGTTATATAACATTTAATCACGAGTTAGAACGATAAAAAGGCCTCAAGTGACTATTAAAGAATTGCCTTTATCATTTTTCTAGTTACATAGTTCACCTATAGTTCATAATTAAGTGTTTTCTCTACTCATTTAGATCTCACGTTCTACACACCACTCATTCTCACCAAATAAAAGCTTACTTCTTTTGCATTGTTTATTAATTTTTCCTATTAATCATCTAGTGCTTGCATGCATTCGAGGTACATTTTACATTAAATCTAAGGTCTACTATTTTCTACCATTATTTTAAAGAAAGTATGCTTATGTGGACATTCAACATACTCTCCAGTCAAATCATTTCTTAAACTAATTTTTATTGAATTTTATTGAAAAGCGGTAAAAACACATAACACATAAAATTGGGATGAGACAACGAACCCCGCCTCAAATTCGAAAATGTGTCTTGTCACACCAATCTAAAAGTACATAAAAAGCTAATAATATACAATAATGAATGAGAAAAGGGATAAAGGAACATATCTTGAATGACACTAGGCCGATTACATGTAGCATTGTGTCGAGGTTGTGAAAACTTATAAGTCACGATGTATAGATCACACACCGTGGAAATCATCTTCTTGTAAAATGCGTTTCATCAACTCGAACTCGTATTTCCCTTAGTTAATCATCTTCTCATGACCCTCTGAATTTCATCCTCCTTGAAAATCCTTCCTCAACACCAAACTCTATTTTCTCTTCATGTTATTCTTAACTTCTCCAACCTTCGTGTCATCTCGAATGACCCCAAACTCAATTATACACCTACATAAAGATTGCTTGCAAAATATATAATGGTATACTCAAATAATTCACAATTCCTCCAATAAAGAACTAAAACATAATTCCCAACTGGTAATAGAAAGAAAAGAAGAGTTGTAGCTATTTTACCGGATTGGCTGTGGAATTTTCGATGATGTGTGTGTGTACATTTTTCTAAAATACATGTGAGAGAATTTTGACTCTGGTAAGATTAGATCTCAAAATAACCCGATCATTGCAACATACTATAATTAATTAATATTACAACTATGGATATTTTATATATAAAATCTCATAAGTGTTTTTCAATTACATCGAAGTGTTATATTGAATCGAGGAAGGTCTTAATAGTGTTTCAAACAAACTTTGGAATTTCATGGTTACTATACAACTATCTACTTAAACTACACCAATTCATTTTGCTAATAAAAACTATGATATAGGCAAATATAGTGCAAGTTGTTGGACAAGTATGTTTTTTTGATACATACGCATTCACTATATTCATAAATACTTATTTAATTTAGAAGATTAAAAATATTGACGACGTTATAGGCTACGCGGGGAAATATTGATCGAGTAGCCACGCGATGGTCTCATCTTCGGTCTGAAATGCAATAGCATATGTCAATTGGATGATATTGTCAGCGCAAGCGGCGTTAAGAAGGATACTATGAGTTCTCCACTTAAAATTGGTCGTGTGGCGAACTTGAAGTGATTTTGTTACTGATCTACCGTTCTTGATGGATTTCGTTTGAGGCATCACCATGATTTGTTATTCTTTTTTTTTCTAATGAAATTTTGAAGGTGTTAAACTGTAAATGAATAGACTTATTTATAGTTGATACACAAATGTAATTTCTCATTATTTAAATTTCATGAAAATCAAATAAAATATGAAAAGGAACAAATAAGATAAATAATATTTAATGAGTTTGTACAATTGAAGTTCCTTTTTTACCTATAATATTATTTGACCGGTTTATTTTATTTCATTTTTCATATATGATGGTCAAGTCCAGCTTGCAGTGTATTTTTTTATTTTTATATGTTGTGGTCCAGGCTAACTTGTAGACTAGTGTATATTGACTACAAGGAAAAAATTAGAATTAGTAGGTTTCAAAATATAGTTCTACATGACTAAATGTGCATGGTCTATTTAGAAAGAATTGATACCATATGTCTTTATAAGTGATGGTCAATAGACCAAACTTGTTGTGTCAAACATCACACTAACTTTGATTTTTAAATGGTAAGGTTACCATTATATGTTTTTGAGCATGGAGTTTCTCATGACAGAACAGAATCTCCTCAGATAGGGATGTTTCTTCCAAATCAGGGTATCCATTTGGTTTGTCAATTATATATTTTCTCGTGACCTCCAAACTGTCATCTTGTGACTATCAATCATGTAATATCCTGTTTAAATTGTTTAAATTTTAAATAATTAGGGTAAAATTCTTATTATTATTTAAATATTTTATTAGATTAATAATTTATTTATTTTTATAATAGACATCTTATTTAATTTAATAAAAGGGATTAATTTATTTATTGAATTAGAAAATGATATTCAAGGATTTTATTAATTGAAAAAGAAACTTCAAAAGAAAAGAAAGTAACTTACTCCTACCCGACCATCCTAGCCAGAACCCAACTCACCCAATCCACTTTCTAGTAAATCAATTTCATTTCCTTTTCCTACTTTTTACTTTGTATTATATTTCCTTTTAATTTGTCTTATTTTCATGTGGTCCCTGACATATTCTGACCCAGTAACTATCTTTCTACATGTTTGACACTAATGGGGTGTTTGTTTGCATTTAATAAAATCTTAAGGTAGTTTATTAAGATACATAATCAATAATACAGTTTTTTTTACCAATTCAGATCTGAATGGATCTTAACTAATTTGTTTTATTAAAATTTTAAACTAAGTCTGAATCACTCAAACACCACATCTTAAGTAAGTTATATTCAGATGTTCATTAAGATGTTCCCTTATTAAAGGATTGCAAAACAAGCTATTAACCCATCTGTACTTGGTGCCATCTCTCCAGATTGTATATGGGCTCAAGAAGAGGTTTACTGGAAAGCAAGAGCAAAAGATAAATGGGTGACTGAAGAAGATAAAAATACTGCATATTATCATGCCTTAATGGCGCAAATAAGGAATTTTAATAAAATCATGCACATCCTATATGATAATGATGAAAGGATCGAAGACAATGGTAAGGTAAATGATGCTTTTATTCTCATTTTAAGAACATCTTCTCAGTTTATTTTGGCAACAAAAATATAGAAAAGGCAGATCATATCCCTTGAAAAATTACACATGACATGAATATAAAACTGTTGAAAGCACCATACATGGATGAAGTTAGCAGAGTGGTGTTTAGTGTGGTTGACAGGTTGTTCTATTATAAATACTAGGAGATTATCAAATTTGATGTTTTTAAAATGGTCATTGCATTTTTTGATGAGAAGCTGAATTTGGGTAAAATGAATGACGCTACCATCACACTCGTCCCAAATAAAAGAAAGGCAAACAAATAATGGTGACTTTAAAACTAACTCTTGTGCTAACTTTGATTATAAAATTATCTCTTCTATATAAGTGGAAAGACTCAAACCAATTATGGATGGCTTGTCTCGCCCACACAATTTTCTTTCATCAATGGTATAACTATTCAGTATAACCTCATCAAAACAATACACAAATAAGCACTATGCAACAGTCAAGTTGCATATGGAAAAGTCTTATGAACATGTTAAATGTGAGTTTTTAGAGCTTGTCCTTAGAAACATGGATATGATACGTTTTGGATTGGATGGATTATGTATCTCTACAATAAAGTATCAGATTACCATCAATGGTAAAATTTCCTGTAATATCATTCCGTCGAATGGTATCCGCCAGGGTGAACCACTATCATTGTATTCGTTGTCTCCTTGCAGAGATGATTGTGAGACTCATTAATTATAATATTAGAGAAGAAATTATTAATGTTAAAAAAACAAGTTCGTTCGAGCTCGTTCTTTAACTCGGTAAAAATGTATAATTGGTAAATTGATGTTATATTATCTATAAATATACTGTATACAAAGAGATAAGTAGACCCACTAAGCGACAAGCTTGAAAAGAAGAATATGCATCATATTATAATAACTCAAGTCTACTATAAAGAACTTTCAATATCATAAAACATATATAAAATTTTAGGCAAAACGTTCTGCATATAAATATATATATATATATATATATATATATATATAAAGTACTATTTAAGCAAAATTCTAAGCCTTTTAATAATACTATGGCAGGTTTGGACGCCAACCACTATTTTAATAATAGTTTAAATACGTACGGAATGATTGCTCATGTTATGGAGTTAAAATATTTAGTTTGTGTTGATATCAACTCTCGGGTTAGATAACTTCTTCTTAGTTATAAATGAATATAATAAGGTGTCCTCTTAGCTAGACCCTATTATGCCAGGTTTTTTCTTGTCTTTCTTACAGTAATATATATGGTTTATCTTAAAAGATAATACATATATTGGCGGAGCCAGAGTCGAATGGGTGAAAAACAACATATTACATGGCTGAATGGAACCAAAAAAAATTATTTTGGTTAGGCTATAAAAAAACCGCCAAACAGAAACATGTATGATAAGAAAGCTAATCCTGGACGGACCGAAACTGCATTTTTATTGTAGGCCATTTTTAGCCAAGCCACTTTTTAGTCTGAATTGTAACAACCAACGTTTTACACAGTTTTAATAAATGTAAAATAAAAATTAAATAAAAATATATCAAACACATATATCAAGAATTTTGGGAAAGCTAATGGAGCTAGCTAAACCTGTTGTACCTCACTAGCTGGGCGGGTAGGTAAAAGGAGGTCGTCGTGGCTGTTCTAATGGAGCACAGAACAGGGCCTCTGCAGGATAGTCTAGGACAATTAATAAGGGTATATTGTTTTAATGCATATACGTAATTGAAAAATAGAATAGAAAGACAGTACATTATTCAATTCCGCATCCCCAAAATAAACCTAACCTATTAATATGATTACAAAAATATTCTTTTGTCGTTTCTTTTATTTCAATATTTATTCAATCTCTTTGTTTGTAAGTTAAACATGACATCTATATTATAAAATAAGGTTTTTACATATCCATGATTGGTTCTAGCCACAACATAATTGGTGGCCAGGGAATTCCGCGTCCACAAAATAAACCTAACCTATTAATATGATTACAAAAATATTCTTTTGTCGTTTCTTTTATTTCAATATTTATTCAATATTTTATTTTGTAAGTTAAACATGACATCTATATTATAAAGTAATGTTTTAACATATCCATGGTTGATTTTAGCCACAACAAGTGGTGGCCAGAATTGTTTCTTGCCCAACCTATCATTAATACCCCAACCTATCATTAATACCCAAAGTCTTATGAATATAAGTGGTGGCTATGATTGATTCTAGCCCAACATAAATGGTGGCCAAATCATTCATGGCCCACCTATTATTAATAGTATCAAGAAAACAGCCGCCTACTATCGGAAAGCATTCTCCACAATCATTAACCGGCTTGGCAAAAGACTCAAATTAAGGTAAAAAATTATTTTTACCATTACTCTCTAGCACAAGAAAACCATCGCACCGCTTCCTGCACAAGAAAACCTCGCTTCCACTTAGGGACCATTCTCCACCATTGAAAAACCCTAATCATGGTTTATCCAATTAAGTGTATTTGTTTATTATATTTTTATACAAATCTGTCTGCTCTTCTACCCAAGAAAATCGCCGCAGCTAGATGACCATTCTCCACCATCATCCTCTGCTTGGCAAAGAACTCAAATTAAGCAAAAAATATATATATTTTTACCAATGGAACTCTAAAAATTTGAAATATTTTTAACTTAATTCATTACTTTTACAACTTTTTATAATTATCTGATTTACTTTTACTAATTTCTTCAACGTTAAAATGCCAATCAGAATATCAAAGATATTGAAATGAAATGAATGGTATTAAATTGCTCAGGGTAAGTACAGTATGTTATACCTACACAATTTATATATTTAATAGTTGTGTGTGTAAATTTGCAGTCTTAAAAATGCTATAGAGGTGTATGTGCTATCGAATCTAAGATTAGTAAGATTGATTTTGGATCTGTTTGCTCCAGACTTTGAAGGTACATTATCTTGAATTGAAATAAACTGAGATTTAAAATATCTTGCTATTAAAATGATATGATTCACAATCATGGACATATCATATAAATCTTAGCAAAATCAAACAAAAAAAATCTCTCAAACATCTACTTTCTTTCAGGTTATTATCTTTATGTGTGGGGTCATGTGTGCTCTCTGCCAAGCCACTCAAAAATAGCAAGACATAAGGTAATTTTGAATAGACTCTCAATTTTACAATTCACTGTTTTACTCTCCCTTGATTGTTTTTTTGAATAATATTCAAAATCCATTTAATTCCACAGTTGGTCCCTGTTTGAGTATGACAATGTGAAATAACATTCAAGTTCAATTTTCTGATTCATAGTCATTTTCATTTTCTGAATTGTATATGTTTTCGATTTGATTGCCCCCACAGTATGCACTCTCCAATATAAAATATAAGGTAAGAGATTTTGTGAATAAAATTCAAACATAATTTAATTTTTGTAATTGCAGCATTAATTTGTAAGCAATTTTTATTGATTGTGTCGTTTGTCATTGTGCTCCCTGCCAAGCAAATCACATTCAATTTATCTTCTCCACACAATGTAATTTATTAAGAATTGGCTTTAGAGGTTAAAAAAACATTTTCAAATATTTTAAATATGTAATTTATTATGTAAATAAAATAACTAAAATACATTTGTCACATGTTTCCAATTATGGTACAAAATTTCAGTAATTTTTTATAGCATTTCACAATAATATTTTTTATGCCAAAAATATTTAATTTGCTCAATTTTAACAATTTGAAACCTTTTTAATTCTTCCGATGTTTATAATTTTTAATAAGGTGTTTTATGCATTTAACGAGTTAACCATTGTGAGAATTAGTTGGATATGTTTTGGGTTTATTGGAATTTTTTATGATTGTTTTGAATCAGGGTAAATAGCAAACTTGATCTTTGCATTATATGAACTTTTCAAATATACCTCAGAAATCCCAAGTAAGGTATCTGATTATTATCGTTTAAATTTCCCTTTATTACATTATGGCTATGGATAAATATGTACCAAAGGCATTGGATATTTCCAGTGACATTCTGTAGAATTCCAAATTTGGTCAGAATCGAATCGAAAGGGAACGTAATGTTATTCTCCAAGAAATGGAAAAGGTAAAGTTTTAATCTTTTTCATTGATTAGTTTATTTTTTTATTTTAAATATGATTTATCTAATGATCTTGCTTCATTAATGATAAATTTTGAATCTTTTTTACCTTTACGAATAGTAAATGTGTTTAATTTGTAATATGTGTTTGATTATAGGTTGAAGGACAAATAGAGGAGATAATATTTTATCACCTTCTTAGTTTACTCCTCTCTGAAGGACTATTTTTGGACCTGCTGAGAACATCAAGACTATATCTGACAATAACTAAAGAGCACCTATAATATTATAAATCAACACATTATTTTGTTTCAAGAAGGTTTTAAAAAGATTAATTGACTATCATATTTTTTTCAACATTTGATTACATTTATTGGCATACTGTATTTCCAAGATGTCATTATATTATTTATGTATAGTTTATAAGTGTTTGGTTGATGTATAGGTATTTGGTTCGTGTCTAACATATGAAACTTGAACTTCCACCAGATAACTAAGAATGGAGGAAAAATATTAAAACAAAGCCAAATAATTTGTTCAACGATAGGCTGAGGTACCATGTAAATTTTTCACTTGTTATATATATAAAATAAAAATTTGTCATATAAATAAATTATTTCCTCATTTTTACGTGGATGGGTTTGGATTAAAAATTGTTGTTGATTTTATATTTTTTGCAAAATTCATTGTGGTATTACAAATGGTTTCCTCTTAATATAGCTGAAAGGGTACTTTATCTGCTTTGCCAAGCTCTTTGGTGCGATCATCTATAATATCAACCTTCCTTGATGACTAGCTGTAACATTAGTATATCTGTTCCTTTAAAGCACTTGCGGAGCCTAATAAGGTGAGGTAAGCACATGTTTATTTTTACAAGTAGTGGAACAAATAATATATCATAGAAGGGATGATTTACTTAGTAAATCAACGCTTCGTTTTTTACATCTTCTTCATGAATATTGATAATGATGTGTTCGGAATTATATGATGTAAAGCAAATATTGGTAAGATGAGGAGGTTTGTTTATTAAAACTAAAAACAAATTTTGATCACTGTCCGACTTTGTTTCTCTTTATAAAGATACAAATATGTTTAGATGAGTATTTTTTGTGTGATTGACGAGTGTAACTTCCTTCCCTTGCTATGAGAGATCATTTTATGTTACCAAAACACCTTCAAGACCTTTTATCTTCCGAAAATCATTATCTACTACAATTGACCATAACGCCGTTATACCATCAATGAGGAGATTTTCTAAACAAAAAAAGTAAACAAAATAATTTTTTCTATTTAAACCCTCAAATTAAAATATGTTATTTCTTGATTTTGTAGAGAAATATTAATTTAAATCAGGTATTGTATTTTTCCTTCTAATTCTTATCTTAATCAACGTAACATTGTTATACCAATTTAGTATGTGAAAGAATAGGTTAATATCTCTTTAATATTTTTTTGTATGTTGAAAATTTCTGTAGCAATATTTTATAAAATAATATGTTAATATCTCTTTTATATTTTTTTGTGATCCATGGATATTATAATTATTGTTTTATTTATGTAGTTAATTGGAAATATATAAATAAAATGGAATTATCTTGATATCTATGATTAGGGGTTTGTTCAGTCATTATATTTGTCTATAACATCCATTAGGAAAGATTGCGTGAGCATTTCCCTACATTTGTGAGTAAAATATAGGATATGCTATACATGTCAATTAGAAATTTTTGTAATAATACAATTATTTATTTAATTTGAAAAATGATTTTTCTCCTCAATATATTTCAAACTCATATTTTTTATTAGTATATCATTGTTGATAAATAATCAGTTATGGTATGGAGTATGTCTTGTTGGTAAACAATAAGAGTTATAATACAGTACATGAATCATATTTAAGTCTATTATAATATTATGGTGCAGGAATCATATTTTGAATCTTTAGAAGAAAGAGTTCAGTAATTGTTTGTTGCCTCTTATGTTGTGCAAAGAAACACTTTCAATGGACGAGCTGAATGTTTTTGACGCTGATTATTTTAAAAAGAAAGGAAATGGCTACTGAAATGTATGATAGTTGTACGATGAAGTTGGATAGATAACTGATTAAGTTCAAGGAGATGACGGGAATGGATTTGTAAACTCCAAGAGTTTTTTATTTTATTAGAAATAAATAGTTTTTCGAAAACATATTTTTTTCTTATATAAACCATTAGAATCAATGAATTATATAGCAGACCATTGTAAGCAAAGGTAAATTAGTCATTGGTGGATTTGAAAGTAAAACAATTCCATTTTAAGGTCTTTGGTAACATTTATATGTAATATTTGATTATAGAAAATCTTTTCTAGAGTATTTTTGAATGATTACGATAATTGTATAATTCTTTTCCTAGAGCAACATTTTGAATTTTATATTTGTAAGGTTTAAAATTTTAGTAGTGTTTTCGGACACGGATGATATCTAGCTCTTTTTAATGTGAGATTTCATACTATTTTTTTTTTCTCAATTTCTTTTCTTTCGTTCTTTTTATTTTGTTTTCTTTTCAGAAATCGGCAAAGGAAATTACAATAACGTGCATAATCATTCGAGCAAATAACAAATCTACCCAACAGATGTAATAACATATTCCTTCACCCGGAACTCAAGCTCAAGGACAACTAGTCTTAAGCAATCGCAATTGAAGTGCAGGTCATATGGTATGGTCCCAACATCTAAAGGATAAGCTTATAATATGCTTCAGAAGAGAGGCTTAAATGCTTAAAAATGGGGCTCAATAGAGTATAACATTTAATCATGGGTTAGAAAGCTAAAAAGGCATCAAGTGACTATTAAAGAACTGCCTCTATCATTTTTCTAGTTACATAGTTCACCTTTAGTTCATAATTAAGTGGGTTCTCTACTCATTTAGATCCCACGTTCTACACACCACTCATTCTCACCAAATACAAGCTTACTTCTTTTGCATTGCATTGTTCATTAATTTTTCCTATCAGTCATCTATTGTTTGCATGCATTCGAGGTACGTTTTACATTAAATCTAAGGTGTACTATTTTCTATCATTAATATACATAAAGTATGCTTATGAGGACATTCAACATACTCTCCAGTCAACATACTATTCTTTCATCAAAGGTATAACTATTCAGTATAACCTCATCAAAACGATACTCAAATAAGCACTATGCAACAGTCAAGTTGGATATGGAAAAGTCTTATGAACATGTTAAATTTGAGTTTTTAGAGCTTGTCCTTAGAAACTTGGATATGATACGGTTTGGATTGGATGTATTATGTATCTCTACAATCAAGTATCAGATTACCGTCAATGGTAAAATTTCTTGTAACATCATTCCTTCAAATGGTATCCGCCACGGTGAACCATTATCATTGTATCTGTTGTCTCCTTACAAAGATGATTGTGCGACTCATTAATTATAATATTTAGAGAAGAAATTATTAATGTTAAAAAAACGAGTGCGTTTGAGCGCGTTCGTTAACTCGGTAAAAATTTATAATCAGTAAATTAATGTTATATTATCTATAAATATATTGTATACAAAGAGAGAAGTAGACGCACTAAGCCGAAAAGCTTGAAAAGAAGAATATGCATCATATTATAATAACTCAAGTCTACTATCAAGAACTTTCAATATCATAAAACATATATAAAGTTTTAGGCAAAACGCTATGCATATATATATATATATATATATATATAAAGTACTGTTTAAGCAAAATGCTAAGCCTTTTAATAATACTATGGCAGGTTCAGACGCCAACCACTACTTTAATAATAGTTTAAATACGTACTGAATGATTGCTCGTATAATGGAGTCAAAATATTTAGTTTGTGTTGATATAAACTCTCGGGTTAGATAACTTCTTTTTAGTTATAAATGAATGTTTTAAGGTGTCCTCATAGCTAGACCCTATTATGCCAGGTTTTTTCTTGTCTTTATTACAATAATATATATGGTTAACTTACAAGATAATACATATATAATAAATTTGTTAAAATAGGTAAAAAACAACACATTACATGGCTGAATGGAACCAAAAAAATTTCTTTTTGTTAGGCTATAAAAAACCGCCAAACGGAAACATGTATGATAAGAAAGCTTATCTGCATTTTTATTGTAGGCCATTTTTTTAGCCAAGCCACTTTTTAGTCTAAATTGTAACACCCAACGTTTTACACAGTTTTAATAAATGTAAAATAAAAATTAAATAGCAATATATCAAACACATATATCAAGATCTTTGGGAAAACTAATGGAGCTAGCTAAACCTGTTGTACCTCACTAGCTGGGCGGGTAGGTAGAAGGAGGTGGTCGTGGCTGTTCTAATGGAGCACAGAACAGGGCCTCTACTGGATCTAGAACAATTAATAAGGGTATATTGTTTTAATGCATATACATAATTGAAAAATAGAATAGAAAGATTGTACATTATTCAGTTCTGCATCCCCAAAATAAACCTAACCTATTAATATGATTACAAAAATATTCTTTTGTCATTTCTTTGATTTCAATATTTATTCAATCTTTTTGTTTGTAAGTTAAACATAACATCAATATTATAAAGTAAGGTTTTTACATATCCATAATTGATTCTATCCACAACAAGTGGTGGCCAGGATAGTTTCTGGCCCAACCTATCATTAATACCAAAGGCTTATGAACATAAGTGGTGGCTAGGATTAATGCTAGCCCAACATAAGTGGTGGCCAAATCATTTCTGGCGCACCTATTATTAATAGTATCAAGAAAACCGTCGCCGACTCTCTGAAACCATTCTCAACCATCATTAACCGGCTTGGCAGAAGACTAAAATTAAGGTAAAAAATTATTTTTACCATCTCATCTTCTTACCAAGTTACTCTCCTGCACAAGAAAACCATCTCATGCCGCTCTCCTGCACAAGAAAACTCAGCTTCCACTTAGGGACCATTCTCCACCATTGAAGAACCCTAATCATGGTTTATCTAATTAAGTGTAATTGTTTATTATATTTTTATACAAATCTGCCGCTCTTCTACCCAAGAAAATCGCCGTAGCTAGATGACCATTCTCCACCATCATCCTCTGCTTGGCAAAGAACTCAAATTAAGCAAAAAATATTTATTTTTACCATTGGAACTCTAAAAATTTGAAATATTTTTAACTTAATTAATTACTTTTACAATTTTTTATAATTATCTGATTTACTTTTACTGATTTCTTCAACGTTAAAATGCAAATCAGAATATCAAAGATATTGAAATGAAATGAAGGGTATTAAATTGCTCAGGGTAAGTACAATATGTTATACCTACACAATTTATATATTTAATAGTTGTGTGTGTAAATTTGCAGTCTTTAAAATGCTATAGAGGTGTCTGTCCTACCGAATCTAAGATCAGTAAGATTGATTTTGGATCTGTTTGCTTCCCACTTTGAAGGTACATTATCTTGAATTGAAATAAGCCGAGATTTAAAATGTCTTGCTATTCAAATGATATGATTCACAATCATTAACATATCATATAAATCTTAGAAAAATCAAACAAAAGAAAATTCTCAAACATCTACTTTCTTTCAGGTTATTATCTTCATGTGTGGGTTCATGTGTGCTCTCTGCCAAGCCACTCAAAAATAGCAAGACATAAGGTAATTTTGAATATATTATCAATTTTACAATTCACTGTGTTACTCTCCCTCGATTGATTTTTTGAATAATATTCAAATTCATTTAATTCCACAGTTGGTCCCTATTTGAGTATGACAATGTGAAATAATATTCAAGTTAAATTTTCTTATTCATAGTCATCTTCATTTTCTGAATTGTATATGTTTTCGATTTGATTGCCCCTCACAGTTTGCACTCTCCAATATAAAATATAAGGTAAGAGATTTTGTGAATAAAATTGAAACATAGTTTGATTTTTGTAATTGCAGCATTGGTTTGTAAGCTGTTTTATTTGATTGTGTCGTCCTGTCTTTGTGCTCCCTGCCAAGCAAATCACATTCAATTTATCTTTTCCACACAATGTAATTTATTATGAATTGGCTTTAGAGTTAAAAAAACATCTTCAAATATTTTAAATATGTAATTTATTATGTAAATAACATAACTAAAATACATTTGTCACATGTTTCCGATTATGGTACAGAATTTCAGTAATTTTTTATAGCATTTCACAATAATATTTTTATGCCAATAATATTTAATTTGCTCAATTTTAACAATTTGAAACCTTTTTAATTCTTCTGATGTTTATAATTTTTAATAAGGTGTTTTATGCATTTAACGAGTTAACCATTGTGAGAATTAGTTAGATATGTTTTGAATTTAGTGGAATTTTTTATGATTGTTTTGAATCAGGGTAAATAGTAAACTTGATCTTTGCATTATATGAAATTTTCAAATATACCTCAGAAATCCCAAGTAAGGTATCTGATTATTGTCGTTTAATTTTTCCTTTATTACGTTACGGCTATGGATAAATATGTACCAAAGGAATTGGATATTTCCAGTGACATTTTGTAGAATTCCAAATTTGGTCAGAATCGAATCGAAAGGGAACATAATGTTATTCTCTAAGAAATGGAAGAGGTAAAGTTTGAATCTTTTTCATTGATTAGTTTTTTTTAATTTTAAATCTGATTTATCTAATGATCTTGCTTCATTAATGATAAATTTTGAATCTTTTTGACCTTTACTAATAGAAAATGTGTTTAATTTTGTAATAGGTGTTTTATTATAGGTTGATGGACAAATAGAGGAGATAATATTTTATCACCTTCTCAGTTTACTCCTCTTTGATGGACTATTTTTGGACCTGCTGAGAACATCAAGACTATATCTGACAATAACTAAAGAGCACCTAAAATATTGTAAATCAACACATTATTTTGTTTCAAGAAGGTTTTAAAAAGATCAATTCACTATCATATTTTTTTCAACATTTGATCACATTTATAGGCATACTGTATTACCAAGATGTCATTATATTATTCATATAGAGTTTATAAGCGTTTGGTTGATGTATAGGTATTTGGTTCGTGTCTAACATATGCCACTTGAACTTCTACCAGATAACTAAGTGCCCGTTTGGAAGTGCTTTTTTGGAGAAGCACTTAAAAGTGCTTCTAGCATTTTAAGAGTTTTTTTTACTTTGAAAAGCACTTTTTTGAGAAGCACCATGTAGGTGCTTCTTAAAAAAAGCAATTAAAATAATTTTAAATTTCAAAATTATTTGTAATAATTTTTTTATGTTTGGAATTTTATTCTAAAAACGTTTTTTTACTCTAAAATAAGCACTTCCAAACGGGCCCTAAGAATGGAGGAAAAATATAAAAACAAAGCCAAATAATTTGTCCAACGATAGGCTGAGGTACCCTGTACATTTTTCACTTGGTTATATATATATATATATATATATATATATATATATATATATATATATATATATATATAAAATAAAAATTTATCATATAAAGCAATTATTTCCTCATTTAAACATGGATGGGTTTGGATTAAAAATGGTTGTCGATTTTATATTTTTTGCAAAATTCATTGTGGTATTACAAATGGTTTCCTCTTAATATAGCTAAAAGGGTACTTTATATGCTTTACCAAGCTCTTTGGTGCGATCATCTTTAATATCAACCTTCCTTGATGACTAGCGGTAACATTAGTATATTTGTTCCTTTAAAGCACTTGCGGAGCCTAATAAGGTGAGGTAAGCACATGTTTTTCTTTACAAATAGTGGAACAAATAATATATCATAGAAAGGATGATTTACTTAGTCAATCAATGCTTAGTTTTTTACATCTTCTTCATGAATATTGACAGTGATGTGTTCAGAATTATATGATGTAAAGCAAATATTGGTAAGATGATGAGGTTTGTTTATTAAAACTAAAAATAATTTTGATCACTGTCCGACTTTGTTTCTCTTTATAAATATATAAATATGTTTAGATGAGTATTTTTTGTGTGATTGACCGGTGTAACTTCCTTCCCTCACTATGAGAGATCATTTTATGTTACCAAAACACTTTCAAGACTTTTTATCTCCCGAAAATCATTATCTACTACAATTGGCCATAACGCCGTTATACCATCAATGAGGAGATTTACTAAACAAAAAAAGTAAACAAAATAATTTTTTTTATTAAAACCCTCAAATTAAAATATGTTATCTCTTGATTTTGTAGAGGAATATTAATTTAAATCAGTTATTGTATTTTTCCTTCTAATTATTATCGTAATATAGGTAACATTGTTATACCAATTTAGTATGTGAAAGAATAGGTTAATACCTCTTTAATATTTTTTTGTATGTTGAAAATTTGTGTAGCAATATTTTATAAAATAATAGGTTAATATCTCTTTTACATTTGTTTGTGATCCATGGATATTATAATTATTGTTTAATTTATGTAGTTAATTGGAAATATATAAATAAAACTGAATTATCTTGATATCTATGATTAGGGGTTTGTTCAGTCATTATATTTGTCTATAACATCCATTAAAAAAGATTGTGTGAGCATTGCACTACATTTGTGAGTAAAATATAGGATATGCTATACATGTCAATTAGCAATTTTTGTAGAATACAATTATTTTTTAATTTAAAAAATTATTTTGCTACTCTATATATTTCAAACTCATATTTTTTTATTAGTATGTCATTGTTGATAAATAATCAGTTATGGTATGGAGTATGTCTTGTTTGTAACAATAAGAGTTAAATATGTTACATGAATCATATTTTAAGTCTATTATAATATTATGGTGCAGGAATCATATTTTGAATCTTTAGAAGAAAGAGTTCAGTAATTGTTTGTTGCCTCTTATGTTGTGCAATGAAACACTTTCATTGGACGAGCTGAATATTTTTTAGGCTGATTATTTTGTAAAGAAAGGAAATGGCTACTGAAATGTATGATAGTTTTACGATGAAGTTGGATAGATAATTGATTAAGTTCAAGGAGATGACGAGAATGGATTTGTAAACTCCAAGAGTTTTTTATTTTATTAGAAATAAATAGTTTTTCAAAAACATATTTTTTTATTATATAAACCATTAGAATCAATGAATTATATAGCAGACCATTGTTAGCAAAGGTAAATTAGTCATTGGTGGATCGAAAGTAAAACTATTTCATTTTTAAGTCTTTGGTAATATTTATATGTAATATTTGATTATAGAAAAACTTTGCTAGAGTATTTTTGAATGATTACGATAATTGTATAATTTTTTCATAGAGCAACATTTTGAATATTATATTTGTAAGGTTTAAAATTTTGTAGTGTCTTCGGACACGGATCATATGTAGTTCTTTTTATTGTGTGATGTCATATTTTTTTTTTCTTTCTTGTTCTTTTATTTTCTTTTCAGAAATCGGAAAAGGAAATTACAATAACGTGCATAATCATTCAAGAAAATCACAAATCTACCCAACAAATGTAATAACATATTCCTTTACCTCGAACTCAAGCTCAAGGACAACTAGTTTTAAGCAATCGCGATTCTAGTGCGGGTCGTATGGTATAGTCCTAACATCTAAAGGATAAGCTTATAATATGGATTCAAAAGAAAGGATTAAATGCTTAAAAATGTGGCTAAAAATGATATAACATTTAATCACAGGTTAGAAAGCTAAAAAGGCATCATGTGACGATTAAATAACTGCCTCTATCATTTTTCTTGTTACATAGTTCACCTTTAGTTCATAATTAAGTGGGTTCTCTACTCATTTAGATCCCACGTTCTACACACCACTCATTCTCACCAAATACAAGCTTACTTCTTTTGCATTGTTCATTAATTTTTCCTATCAATCATCTAGTGTTTGCATGCATTCGAGGTACGTTTTACATTAAATCTAAGGTGTACTATTTTCTATCATTAATATACAGAAAGTATGCTTATGAGGACATTCAACATACTCTGCAGTCAAATCATTCCTTAAACAGGTTTTTATGGAATTTTTTTGAAAAGCAATAAAAACACATAACACATAAAATTGGGATGAGACAACGAACCCCGCCGCAAATTAAAAAATGAGTCTTGTCCCCATGAATCGAAAATTATCTATAAAGCTAGTAATAGACACTAACGAATGAGAAAGGGGATAAGGGAACATATCTTGATTGACACTAGGCCAATTACAAACTGTGGAATTCATCTTCTTGTAAAATGCGTTTCAGCAACTCAATCTCGTATTTCCCTTAGTTAATCATCTTCTCATGACCCTCTAAATCTCATCCTCTTTGAAAATCCTACCTCAACACCAAACTCTCTTTTCTCTTCATAATCTTCTTAACTTCAACAACCTTCATGTCATCTCGAATGACCCCAAACTCAATTATACACCTACTTAAAGATTTCTTGCAAAATATATAATGATATACTCAAACAATTCACAATTCCTCCAATAAATAACTAAAACATAATTGCCAACTGGCGATAGAAAGAAAACAAGAGGTGTAGGTATTTTACCGGATTGGCCGTGGAATTTGTGATGATGTGTGTGTATACATTTTTCTAAAATACATCTGAGAGACTTTTGACTCGAGGTAAGATTAGATCTCAAAACAACCCGATCATTAAATACATACTATAATTAACTAATATTACAACTATGGATATTTTATATATAAAATCTCATAAATGTTTTTCAATTACATCGAAGTGTTATATTGAATCAAGGAAGGTCTTAACAGTGTTTCAAACCAACTTTGGAATTTCATGATTACTATACAACTATCTACATAAACTACTCCAATTCATTTTGCTAATAAGAAACTATGATATAGGAAACTATAGTGCAAGTTGATGGACAACCATGTCTTAGCTGTAGATGTCCTGATGAGGAAGTTATTAGAAAATTACGTACGCAGGTCGTTGTGAGTCTTATAATGCAATATGACTATATATACATCAAGAAGCTTCCTAAATATTTCTTAAGTACTGGCCACATTTGAAACTTACTTTTATATGTGTAATTGAGTTTCTTTGGTGATTAAAGAGTATTGCACATTTTCTTATGAAATATTAACTACTCGCTATATATTGTGAATTGGGTGAAGTAAAATACTTTACATTTAGGTTAATTTTTTCTTTATTAAATATTCTTCATTGAACAATAGCCTCGGCATACTATCGTATTTTCCATGTGACATAATTCATCTACGTTATCTTGAAAGCTATTTTACATGCAGATCTAGTGGTTTTATAGTTAAACAATTTGTGTTTTATCTTGTTAATTGTGACACTAAATATAATAATGTATGACCTATAAATACCCATCATAGTTGATGTCCCTTGGAAATTCCAAACAAATAGATTTTGTGGTATGCTCAACATTTTCATCTAAATTTTACATTAAAATGAAAGTGTCGGGGATATTGGTATACTAGAACATTAATTAATTGTCATAACCACTTATATGAAGTTTTTATATAATCGAAGCTCATTCATGTGAATTGGTCTTTCTAGACTTCTTTAAACATAAGTGATGATAGGATCCTTATGCCTCGTGACTGGGAAGAACTAGTCCCTTTGAAAAAATAGTATCAAGTATCTTTAATTCATGAATAAATAAATATTATAGGTCTCTTTTTTCCCATTAGGGTGCTAATGTGTTGAACAAAAAGTTCAGGGATGTAAAGAGATAATATGTTTTTATTTATGAAATCTATGATCTTTTGGAAACTTCAAAAAAAATAATAGATATTTTATGTAACATTCTAAATATAAATATCCCAATATACATATGGTTATATTTCACTCCTTGCAGACTTTTCTATATTTCAAAAATCTCATAATCAATTCAAAATAATCATTTAATTTAACCCAATTCGGTCAAAAGGAATCATATGATTAAAATTATATGTCGGTGCATCAAAATCAATCCTTCTTCTATAATGAATCTAATTATTACTTATAATGAAGTATTTTGCTAAGTTTCTATCCCACGATTTTAGAAGGATTATATTGAAATGAAAAAAGATCCATCTAAAATCTTTGGAAGATAATTCATCCATGGTTAAAATTCCATCTCTAATAGTTATCGTCCATAATGTTTATATGTTTAACTTAGTAAATCAAATTCAATTTACAAAGCGTTTGATCATTCTACAACTACCGAAGATGTCACCTAAAGAATGAATTATTAATGCGTAACATTATTATAGTTACCAATAAGTATCATCTTATAAATTCTTTCTTTAACAAGCTACCTCCAATGAAGTTAAAAAGATCAATGTATTATCCATATCCATGAGACTAAAGTTTAAAAAAGGAAGAAGAACATTATTTATATACTATTTTTCGTCATCTATCATCTTTAAGATAATCAAATTTCATCATTGACGAAACTATTCCTAGTTTTTCTAAACAAAAATATCTATTTACATATTTAATTTCCAAAACTGATATGTAGTTTGTATTTATACAATAACATACATATGATGAAATACATAAAAATCAAAATTCATTTTAATATATTTTATCTAGAATGACTAACTAGTTATAAGAAAAGAACTTAGTCCCCGTTTGGAAGTGCTTTTTTGGGGAAGCACTTAAAAGTGCTTTTAGCATTTTAAAAGTTTTTTTTACCTTGAAAAGCACTTTTTTGAGAAGCACCAAATATGTGCTTCTTGAAAAAAGCACTTTCAATAATTTTAGATTTCAAAAATATTTTTAATAATTTTTTAAAATTTTAAATTTTATTCCAAAAGCGCTTTTTTACTCTAAAATAAAATAAGCACTTCCAAACGGACCCTTACACATTCTATAAGGAATACATGTAGCATTTTCTAAATAGTAATATCGATAACTAAATTCTCAACATTGTATAATAATTTAGTAAACCGATTGTGAATATCAAATAACATCTATGGTATTTTTTTTTAAGTATATAAGCCCACAAACTCGATTACATTTCTATTATTTTTTATCATAAAAATTAAGCTCTGCCACTTTAGATCCAAAAATTAGACAAAAGACCCCACTAATGAAGAGTTTTACCTTTATAACAACAAATGCGCTAGAAAATGATAAACACGCCTCAGCCCTCACTCTCTCTTTGTCTCCATCTCTCTTACTGTACTATTTGAAATTGATTTAGTTTCATCCATTGCTAAATTCATATAAAATCATTAAATCAGTGAACAAAATCAATATTTTCAAATATTGCAACAATCAACAACTTTTCCATGGACAAAATCAGAGAGATAGATTAAATGAAAGAAAAATACAAACAGAAATCACAGTGTTGCCTAGGGATGCTGCCACTAAAAAAAGGTATTAATGTTCCTATTAAATTCCTTGGTATTTGTAATTCTAAATAAAAAATTGCACATTGTAATTATTTTTCATAGCTAATTTATTTTTCTGTTAGTTTGATTTGTAACGTGAGAGGAATGGAAGAAATGTATTAACACTAGATTTTGTTAAATTAAAATTAATTTTTTAATTATGTGAATAAGTTGTTTTATATTGTTTAAAATTATGAATTGTTGAAGTTTTATTATTTATTACAACTCTTCTATTATTTTAAATTTCCTTAATTTTAGTTAGTATTTATAATAAAATATCCTTTTATAGGAAAAGGATCGTTGACCATTCTATTTCAAGGAAGAAGAAAAATCGATTAACTCGGGTAAGAGAAATAAGTATTATATTAATTCCCTTATACCTTGGGTTCCATAGATGTGGTGTTACTTTCGTCTATAATTAAATTTTTTACTCTGACAATATTCTTAGATCTCTGCTTTTATGCGTGGTAATTAATTTTTTCTTTGATGGACAGGTTGTTGTCGGTGATGTTTTTCATATTTGATAAATCCTATTATGTTTTTTTTGATACATAAGCATTCACTACATTCATAAATGCTTATGGAATTCAGAAGTCTAAAAATATCGACGACTTGGCTAGGCGGGGAAAAATTGATCGAGTAGCCACGCGATGGTCTCATCTTTGGTCTGAAACGGCGGTCGCTATGGATTTCATTTGAGACATCCTTGATTCGTTATTCTTTTTTTCTAATGAAATTTTAAAGGTGTTAAACTGTAAATGAATAGACTTATCTATAGTTGATACACAAATGAAATTTCTCAAAATTTAATGTTAATGAAAATCAAATATAATATGAAAAGGAACAAATAAGATAAATAATATTAATGCGACTGAAAATTGAAATTCCTGTTTTACCTATAATTTTATTTGACTAGTTTATTCTATTTCATTTTTCATGTATGATGGTCCAGACAAGCTTGCAATGTATTTTTTTTTATATGTTGTGGTCCAGGCTAGCTTGTAGATTAGTGTATATTGATGACTACAAGAAAAAAAATTAGAATTGGTAGGTTTCAAAATAAAGTTCTATATGCATGGGCTCTTTAGAAAAAATTGATACCATATGTCTTTATGAGTGATGGTCAATAGACCAAACTTGTTGTGTCAAATATCACACTAACTTTAATTTTTAATTGGTAAGGTTACCATTATGTGTTCCTGGGCATGGACTTGTCTCATGATAGAACAGAATCTCCTCATATAGAGACTTCTCTTCCAAATCAGGGTATCCATTTAGTTTGTCAATTATAAATTTTCTCGTGACCTCCAGAACTTCCATCTTTTGACTATCAATCATGTAATATCCCATGTAAATTGTTTAAATTTTAAATACATAGGGTAAAATTCTTATTATTATTTAAAATATTATTTAAATATTTTACTAGATTAACAATTTATTTATATTTATATAAGACATCATATTTAATTTAATAAAAGGGATTAATTTATTTATTGAATTAAAAAATAATAATCAAGGATTTTATTAATTGAAAAAGAAACTTTAAAAGAAAAGAAAGTAACTTACTCCTACCCGACCATCCTAGCCAACCAGAACCCAACTCACACAATCCACTTTCTAGTAAATCAATTTCATTTCATTTTCCTACTTTTTAATTTGAATTATATTTCCTTTTAATTTGTTTTATTCTCATGTGGTCTCTGTCGTATTCTAACCTTGTAACTATCTATCTAGAATTTGACACTAAGGGGGTGTTTGTATGCATTTAATAAATATTAAGCTAGTCTATTAAGATACATAATCAGTAAGACCGTTTTGTTCCAATTAAGATCTTCATGGATCTTAACTGATTTGTTTTATTAAAATTTTAAACAAAGTCTGAATCACTCAAACACCGCATGTTAACTAAGTTATATTTAGATGTTACCTTATTAAAGGATTGCAAAACAAACTATTAACCCTTCAGAACTGGGTGACATCTCTCCGGATTGTATATGGCCTCAAGAAGAAGTTTACTGGAATGAAAGAGCAAAAGACAAATGGGTGACTGAAGAAGATAAAAACAATGGATATTATCATACTTCGATGGCACTCAGTTTATTTTGGCAACAAAAATATGGAAATGGCAGACCATATCCCTTGAAATATTACACATGACATGAAGATAAAACTGTTGAAAGCACCAAATATGGATGAAGTTAGGAGAGTGGTATTTAGTGTGGGTGACGGGTTGTAATAATATAAATACTAGGAGATTATCAAATTTGATGTATTTGATATGGTCATTGCATTCTTTGATGAGAAGCTGAATTTGGGTAAAATAAATGACACTACCTTCGCACTCGTCCCAAAAAAAGAAAGGCAAATAAATAATGGTGACTTTAAAACTATCTCTTGTGCTAACTTTGATTACAAAATCATCTCTTCTATATAAGTGGAAAGACTCAAACCAATTATGGATGGCTTGTCTCCCCCACACAATCTTCTTTCATCAGAGGTATAACTATTTAGTATAACCTCATCAAAACGATATTCAAATAAGCACTATGCAATAGTCAAGTTGGATATGGAAAAGTCTTATGAACATGTTAAATGTGTGTTTTTAGAGCTTGTCCTTAGAAACTTGGATATGATACGGTTTGGATTAGATGGATTATGTATCTCTACAGTCAAGTATCAAATTACCGTCAATCGTAAAATTTCTTGGAACATCATTCCTTCGAATGGTATCCGCCAGGGTGAACCTTTGTCTTAATGGATCATATAGTTGGGCCTCTGGATAGTCCAGGACAATTAATAAGGGTCTATTGTATTAATGCATATACATAATTGAAAAATAGAATAGAAGGCAATACATTATACAATTCCACGTCCCCAAAATAAACCCAACCTATTAATATGATTACAAAAATATTCTTTTGCTGTTTCTTTTATTTTAATATTTATTTAATCTTTTAATATGTAAGTTAAACATGACATCTATATTATATAAAGTAAGGTTTTTACATAACCATGATTTATTCTAGCCATAACATAGTGGTGGTTAGGATAGTTTCTGGCCCAACCTATCATTAATAACCAAAGGCTCATTGGTGGCTAGGATTGATTCTAACCCGACATAAGTCAGGATCATTTCTGGCCCACCTATTATTAATAGTATTAATTATTTATCAAGCATTTTTGTAAAATAAAATTCTAAATATAACCTTTATTAAAATTAATTATCTATCATTTAGCTAAAAAATTGTCCATTTACCTTATTTAATTTCTCAAAAATTCATACCAAACATAAAAATAAAAAATCATCTTCACTCTCCATTCAAACGAATAAAACCTCTTCACTCTCACCTTCCCACCAAGCCGCTATAAACAAGAAAACCTTGGCCGAACTCTCGAAGACCATTCTCCACCATCATTAACCGGCTTGGCAGAAGACTCAAATTAAGGTAAACAATTATTTTTACCATCTCACCTTCTTACCAAGTAACTCTCCTGCACAAGAAAACCATTGCCTACCGCTCTCCCGCATAAGAAAACCGTCTAAGTGTAATTGTTTATTACGTTTTTATACAAATCTGCCTCACGTCTACCCAAGAAAATCATCGCCGCTAAATGACCATTCTCCACCATCATCCGCGCTTAGTGAAGAACTCAAATTAAGGAAAAATTATTAACTTTTACAATTGAAACTCTAAAAAATTGAAATATTTTTAACCTAATTCATTAATTTTACAATTTTTTTATAATAATCTGATTTACTTTGACTAATTTCTACAACTTTAATATGCCAATCAGAATATCCAAAGATATTGAAATGAAATGAAGGGTATTAAATTGCTCAGGGTAAGTACAGTCTGTTATACCTAAACAATTTATATATTTAATAGTTGTGTGTGTAAATTTGCAATCTTCAAAATGCTATAGAGGTTTCTGTGCTGCCGAAGCCAAGATCAGTAAGATTGATTTTGGATCTGTTTGCTTCAGACTTTGAAGGTACATTATCTTGAATTTAAATAAGATGAGATATAAAATGTCTTGCTATTCAAATGATATGATGCACAATCATGGACAGGTCATATCAACCTTCGAAAAATCAAATAAAATAAAACTCTCAAACATCTACTTTCTTTTAGGTTCTTATCTTCGTGTGTGGGGTCATGTGTGCTATGTCCCAAGCCGCTCAAAAATAGCAAGACATAAGGTAATTTTGAATAGATTCTCAATTTTACAATTCACAGTTTTCTCTCCATTGAATGATTTTTTGAATAATATTCAAAATCCATTTAATTTTACAGTTGGTCCCTATGAGTATGACCTTGTGAAATAACATTCAAGTTCAATTTTCTGATTAATAGTCATCTTCCTTCTCTGAATTGTATATGTTTTCGATTTGATTGCCCCTCACAATATGCACTCTCAGATATAAAATATAAGGTAAGAGATTTAGTGAATAAAATTCGAACATAGCTTATTTTTTTAATTGCAGCATTGATTTGTATGTGCTCCCCAAAAATAAGCAATTTCATTTGATTGTGTCGTTCTGTCTTTGCTTTGTGCTCCCTGCCAAGTAAATCAAATTCAATTTCTCTTTTTCACACAGTGTAATTATTAAAAATTGGCTTTAGAGGTTAAAATAACTTCCTCGAATATTTTAAATATGTAATTTATTATGTAAATAACATTACTAAAATACATTTGTCACATGTTTCCGATTATGGTACCGAATGTCAGTAATTTTTTATAGCATTTCTCAATAAAATTCTTATGCCAATAATATTTAATTTGCTCAATTTTTATAATTTGAAACCATTTTAATTCTCCTGATGTTTAGAATTTTTAATATGGTGTTATATTAATTTCATGAGTTAACTATTGTGAGATTTAGTTAAATATGTTTTGGGTTTAGTGGAATTTTTTTATGATTGTTTTCAATAAGGGTAAATAGCAAACTTGATCTTTGGATTGAATGAAATTTTCAAATAAACCTTCAGAAATTCCAAGTAAGGTATTTGATTATTTTCTTTTAAATTTTCCTTTATTACGCTATGGCTATGGATAAAGATGTACCAATGGAATTGGATATTTCGAGTGACATTTTATAGAATTCCAAATTTGGTCAGAATCGTATCGAGAGGGAAAGTAATGTTATTCTCCGTGAAATGGAAGAGGTAAATTTGAATCCTTTTCATTGAATAGTTTTTTTGTAATTTTAAATTTTATTTATCTAATGATCTTGCTTCATTAGTGGCAAATTTTGAATCTTTTTGACCTTTACAAATAGGAAATGTTTTTAATTTTGTAATAGGTGTTTGATTATAGGTTGAAGGACAAATAGAGGAGGTAATATTTTATCACCTTCTCAGTTTACTCCTCTTGAAGGACTATTTTTCGACCTGCTGAGAACATCAAGACAATAACTGAAAATAACTAAAGAGCACCTAAAATATTATAAATCAACACATTATTTTTTTTCAAGAAAGTTTTAAAAAGATCAATTCACTATCATAATTTTTTCAACATTTGATCACATTTATTGGCAAACTGTATCACCAAGATGTCATTATGGTTTTCATGTATAGTTTATAAGTATTTGGTTGATGTATAGGTATTTGGGTTGTGTATAACATGTGCTACTTGAACTTCAACCATAGAATTACGTATGGAGGAAAAATATTAAAACCAAGCCAAATAATTTCTTCAATGATAGGCTGAGGTAACATATACATTTTTAACTTGGTTATATATAAAAATAAAAATTTGTCATATAAAGCAATTATTTCCTCACCTTTACGTGGATGGGTTTGGAACAAAAATGGTTGTCAATTTTATATTTCTTGTGAAATTTATTGTGGTATTACACATGGTTTCCTCTTAATAAAGCTGAAAGGGTACTCTATCTACTTTACCAAGCACTTTGGTGCGATCATCTATTATATCAACCTTCCTTGATGACTAGCGATAACATTAGTATATTTGTTACTATAAAGCACTTCCGGAGCCTAATAAGGTGAGGTAAGCACATGTTTTTCATTAAAAATAGTAGAACCAATAATATATTATAGAAGAGATGATTCACTTAGTTAATCAATGCTTAATTGTTACATCATCTTCATGAATATTGATAGTGATATGGTCGGAATTATATGATGTAAAGAAAAGTTTGGTAAGATAAGGAGGTTTGTTTATTAAAACTTAAAATAATTTTGATCAATGTCCAACTTTGTTTCTCTTTATAAAGATATAAATATGTTTAGATGACTAATTTTTGTGTGATTGACCCGTGTAACTTCCTTCCCTCTTCCATTTGTTATGAGAGGTCATTTCATGTTACCAAAACACCTTCAAGGCTTTTTATCTCCCAAAAATCATTATCTACTACAACTGACCATAACACCTTTATACCATCAATGAGGAGATTTTTTAACCAAAAAAAGTAAACAAGATAATTTTTTCTATTAAAACCCTCAAATCCAAATATGTTATCTCTTGATTTTGTAGAGGAATATAAATTTAAATAAGGTATTGTAATCTAGATAAGATTGATATACCAATTTAATATGTGAAAGAATAGGTTAATATCTCTTTAATATTTTTTTTTTGTGATCAATGGGTATTATAATTGGAAATATATAAATAAGATTGAATTATCTTGATATCTACGATTAGGGGTTTGTTCTGTCATTATATTTCTCTATAACATCCATTAGGAAAGATTGTGTGAGCATTTCCCTATATTTGTTAGTAAAATATATGATATGCTATACATGTCAAATTAACAATTTTTTTTAATAATACAATTATTTTTGTAATTTAAAAAATTATTTCGTTCCTCTATAATAAGAGTTATAATATGGTACATGAATCATATTTTGAGTATATTATAATATTATGGTGTAGGAATCATATTTTGAATCTTTAGGACAAATATGTCAGTAATTGTTTGTTGCCTCTTATGTTGTGCAATGAAACACTTTCAATGAACGAGCTGAATATTTTTTAGGCCAATCAATTTAAAAAGGAAGGAAATGACTACTGGGATGTATGATAGTTTTACGATAAAGTTGGATAGACAAATGATAAGAAGTTCAAGGAGATGCAGAGAATGGATTTGTAAACTCCAAGGACATTTTATTTTATTTTAAGTAAATAGTTTTTCAAAAACATATTTTTTGTCTTATATAAACCATTAAAATCAATGAATTATATAGCAAACCATCGTAAGCAAAGGTAAATTAGTCATAGGTGGACTTGAAAGTAACACTATTCCTTTTTTAAGTCTTCGGTAACATTTATATGTAATATTTGATTATAGAATAACTTTGCTAGAGTATTTTTGTATGATTACGATAATTGTATAATTTTATTCTTAGAGCAATGTTTTGATTTTTATATTTGTAAGGTTTAAAATTGTAGTAGTGTCTTCGGACATAGATCATATCTAGTTCTTTTTAATGTGAGATGTCATACTAATTTTTTCTTTTTTTCTTTTTTTTTTGTTTTCTTTTCAGAAATCGGCAAAGGAAATTCCAATAACGTGCATAATCATTCGAGCAAATCACAAATCTACCCAACAAATGTAATAACATATTCCTTCACCCCAAACTCAAGCTCAAGGATAACTAGTCTTAAGCAATCGCGATTCTAGTGCGGGTCATTTGGTATAGTCCTAACAGCTAAATGATAATCTTATAATATGGCTTCAAAAGAAAGGCTTAAATGCTTAAAAATGGGGCTAAAATGATATAACATTTAATCATGGGTTAGAAAGCTAAAAATGCCTCAAGTGACTATTAAAGAACTGCCTCTATCATTTTTCTAGTTATATAGTTCACCTTTAGTTCATAATTAAGTAAGTTTTATAATCATTTAGATCTCACGTTCTACACACCACTCATTCTCACCAAATACAAGCTTACTTCTATTGCATTGTTCATTACTTTTTCCTATCAATCATCTAGTGTTTGCATGCATTCGAGGTGCGCTTTACATTAAATCTAAGATGTACTATTTTCTATCATTAATTTACAGAAAGTATGCTTATGGGACATTCAACATAATCTCTAGTCAAATCCTTCCTTAAACTAATTTTTATTTGATTTTTTTGAAAAGCAGTAAAAACACATTACACATAAAATTAGGATGAGACAACGAACCCCGCCCAAAATTTGAAAATGATTCATGTCCCCACGAATATAAAAGAATCTATAAAGCAAATAATATACACTAATGAATGATAAAAGGGATAAGGGAACATATCTTTATTGACACTACGCCAATTACTTGTAGTATTGTGTCGAGGTTGTGAAGACATCTAAGTCACGATGTATAGATCATACACCGTGGAATTCATCTTCTTGTAAAATGCGTTTCATAAACTCGAACTCGTATTTCCCTTAGTCAATTATCTTCTCATGACCCTCTAAATCTCATCCTCCTCGAAAATCCTTCCTCAACACAAAACTCTCTTTTCTCTTCATGTTCTTCATAACTTCTCCAACCTTCATCTCATCTCGAATGACCCCAAACTCAATTATTCACCTACTTAAAGATTGCTTGCAAAATATATAATGGTAGACTCAAACAATTCACAATTCCTCAAATAAATAACTAAAACTTAATTCCCAACTTGTGATAGAAAGAAAAGAAGAGTTGTAGCTATTTTACCGGATTGACCATGAAATTTGTGATGATGTGTGTGTATACATTTTTCTAAAACACATCTGAGAGACTTTTGGATCAAGTAAGATTAGTTCTCAAAATAACCCGATCATTGCAATGTATTATAATTAGCTAATATTACAACTATGGATATTTTATATATAAAGTCACATAAAATGTTTTTTCAATTACATCAAAGTGTTGTATTGGATCAAGGAAGGTCTTACCAGTGTTTCAAACAAACTTTTGAATTTCATCGTTACTATACAAATATCTACTTAAACTACTCCAAGTCATGTTGCTAATAAGAAACTATGGTATAGGCAACTATAGTGCAAGTTGCTGGACAACCATGTGTTAGCTTAAGATGTCCTGATGATGATGTAATTAGAAAACTACGTACGCAAGTCGTTGTGAGGCTTACAGTGCAATACGACTATATATACATCAAGAAGCTTCCTAAATATTTCTTAAGTACTAGCCACATTTGAAACATACTTTTATATGTGTAATTGAGTTGCTTTGGCGATCAAAGAGTATTATATTTTTTTTTATTAAATATTAACTACTCGCTATAAATTGTGAATTGGGCGAAGTAAAATACTTTACAATTAGGATTAATTTTTTTATTAAATGTTCTTCATTAAACAATAGTCTCGACATACTGTCGTATTGTCCATGTTGCATTAGTTTATCTACCTTATCTTGAAAGCTATTCAATAGACTCTACATGCAAATCTAGTGGTTTTATAGTTAAACAATTTGTGTTTTATCTTGTTAATTGTGACACTAATTATGATAATGTATGAACTATAAATACCCATCATAATGGCGTCCCTTGGAACTTCCAAACAAATAGATTTTGTGGTACACTCAACATTTTCATCTAAATTTTACATTAAAATGAAAGTGTCGGGATATTGGCGTACTACAATATTAATTAATTGTCATAACCACTTATATCAAGTTATTATATAATCGAAGCACATTCATGAAAATTGGTCTTTCTAGACTTCTTTTAACGTAAGTGATGATAGGATTTTTATGCCTCGTGATTGGGAAGAACTAGTCCTTTTAAAACTATTGAATAATAGTATCATTTATCTATAATTCATGAATAAATAAATATTATAGGTCTCTTTTTTTCCATTTAGGGTTCTAATGCGTTAACAAAAAGTCAAGTGATGTAAAGAGATAATATGTTTTGTATTTATGAAATCTATGATCTTTTGGCCACTTCAAAAAAATAATAGATATTTTATGTAACATTCTAAATATAAATATCCCAATATACATATGGTTATATTTTAATCCTTCTAGACTTTTTAAAAATCTCATAATCTATTCAAAATAATCATTTAATTTACCCCAATTCGATCAAAAGAATCAAATATTTACATCATCTATATGAATTAAAAATTATATGTCCGTGCATCAACATTAGTCCTTCAACTATAATAAATCTAATTATTACTTATAATGAAGTAATTTACTATGTTTCTACGAATATAAAATCTTTGGAAGATAATTCATCCATGGTTAAAATTAAAATTAATTTGTTAATTATGTGAATAAGTTGTTTTATATTGTGTAAAATTATGAATTGTTGAAGTTTTGTTATTTATTTAAACTCTTTGATTAATTTAAATTTCCTTAATTTTAGTTAGTATATATAATAAAATATCCTGTTATAGGAAAAGGATTGTTGACCATTCTATTTCAAGGAAGATGAAAAATCTATTAACTCAGGTAAGAGAAATAAGTATTATATTAAGTCCCTTATACCTTTGGTTCCTTGGATTTATGTGGTGTTACTTTTGTCTATAATTAAAATTTTTACTCTGACTATATTCTTAGATCTCTGCTTTTAAGCATGGTATCTGAAAAAAAATTATTACTGGTTTTTACTCTTATTATTACTTGTTTTGTTTGACACCATATTACCACCATATACAAATTTTACATGTCATTTCCTTTATATTTTTGTTAAGATTATACTGTAACATCATATTTTATTATACATGCAATGTTTCTAAATATTTGGATATGCTCTTCTTTCTTAATATTAACCTTTATCAGTATGTTCATACCCATGTCCTACCTCCATAACCTTGAGAACCCTTCGTTTTTGCTGTTTTTTGATGCAGTATGAGGATGAATTCATGATTCGTACTCTATTTGTAACTTTAGTTATCTCCAGATCTATATATTTAGGCTTAGATATATGACAGAAGTGATAAAATTTGATGGACAAGTTGTTTTCGGTGATGTTTTTCATATTTGATAAATCCAATTATGTTTTTTTGATACATATGCATTCACTACATTCATATATCCTTATTGAATTTAGAAGATTAAAAATATTGAAGACGTTATAGGCTAGGCGGGGAAATATTGATCGAGTAGCCACGCGATGGTCTCATCTTCGGTCTGAAATGCAATAGCATATGTCAATTGGATGATATTGTCAGCGCAAGCGGCGTTAAGAAGGATACTATGAGTTCTCCACTTAAAATTGGTCGTGTGGCAACTTGAAGTGATTTTGTTACTGAACTACCGTTCTTGATGGATTTCTTTTGAGGCATCACCATGATTTGTTATTCTTTTTTTGCTAATGAAATTTTGAAGGTGTTAAACTGTAAATGAATAGACTTATTTATAGTTGATACACAAATGTAATTTCTCATTATTTAAATTTAATGAAAATCAAATATAATATGAAAAGGAACAAATAAGATAAATAATATTTAATGCGATTGTACAATTGAAGTTCATTTTTGACCTATAATATTATTTGACTGGTTTATTTTATTTCATTTTTCATATATGATGGTCCAGTCCAGCTTATGTATTTTTTTATTTTTATATATTTTGGTCCAGGCTAGCTTGTAGACTAGTGTATATTGACTACAAGGAAAAAATTAGAATTATTAGGGTTCAAAATATAGTTCTACATGATGAAATGTGCATGGGATCTTTAGAAAAAATTGATACCATATATCTTTACGAGTGATGGTCAATAGACCAAACTTGTTGTGTCAAATATCAAACTAACTTTGATTTTTAAATGGTAAGGTTATCATTATATGTTCTTGGGCATAGACTGTTCTCGTGATAGAAGAGAATCTCCTCAAATAGGGATGTCTCTTCCAAATCAGGGTATCCATTTTGTTTGTCAATTATAAATTTTCTCGTGACCTCCAGACTGCCCGTCTTCTGACTATCACTCATGTAATATCCCGTGTAAATTGTTTAAATTTTAAATACTTAGGGTTAAATTCTTATTATTATTCAAAATATTATTTAAATATTTTATTAGATTAATAATTTTTTTATTTTTATAAAAGACCTCTTATTTAATTTATTAAAAGGGATTAATTTATTTATTGAATTAAAAAAAATAATCAAGGATTTTATTAATTGAAAAAGAAACTTCAAAAGAAAACAAAGTCACTTACTCCTACCGGACCATCCTAGCCACAACCCAACTCACCCAATCCACTTTCTAGTAAATCAATTTCATTTCTTTTTCCTACTTTTTAATTTGAATTATATTTCCTTTTAATTTTTCTTATTTTTATGTGGTCCCTGTCGTGTCGTATTCTAACCCAGTAACTATCTTTCTAGAAGTTTCATTCCTCTATAATAAGAGTTATAATACGTTACATGAATCATATTTTGAGTCTATTATAATATTATGGTGCAGGAATCATATTTTGAATATTTAGAACAAAGATGTAGTAATTGTTTGTTGCCTCTTATGTTATGCAATGAAACACTTTCAATGGACGAGCTAAATGTTTTTTAGGTTGATTATTTTAAAAAGAAAGGAAATGGCTACTGAGATGTATGATAGTTTTACGATGAAGTTGGATAGACAACTGATTAGAAGGTCAAGGAGATGACGAGAATGGATTTGTAAAATCCAAGGATTTATTATTTTATTAGAAGTAAATAGTTTTTCAAAAACATATTTTTTTCTTATATAAACCATTAGAATCAATGAATTATATAGCAGATCATCGTAAGCAAAGGTAAATTAGTCATTGGTTGATTTGAAAGTAACACTATTCCATTTTTAAGTCTTTGGTAACATTTATATGTAATATTTGATTATAGACAAACTTTGCTAGAGTATTTTTGTATGATTACGATAATTGTATAATTTTTTTCCTAGAGCAATATTTCTAATTTTATATTTGTAAAGTTTAAAATTTTAGTAGTGTCTTCGGACACGGATCGTAACTAGTTCTTTTTAATGTGAGATGTCATACGAAATTTTTTTTATCAATTTTTTTTCTTTCTTTCTTTTTCTTTTGTTTTCTTTTCGGAAATCGGCAAAAGAAATTAAAATAACGTGCATAATCATTCAAGCAAATCACAAATATACCCAACAAATGTAATAACTATTCCTTCACCCCGAACTCAAACTCAAGGACAACTAGTTTTAAGCAATCGCGATTCAAGTGCGTGTCATATGGTGTAGTCCTAACATCTAAAGGATAAACTTATAATATAGCTTCAAAAGAAATGCTTAAATGCTTAAAAATGGGGCTAAAAGTTATATAACATTTAATCACGGGTTAGAAAGATAAAAAGGCTTCAAGTGACTATTAAAGAACTACCTTTATCATTTTTCTAGTTACATAGTTCACATATAGTTCATAATTAAGTGTGTTCTCTTCTCATTTAGATCTCACGTTCTACACACCACTCATTCTCACCAAATAAAAGCTTACTTCTTTTGCATTGTTTATTAATTTTTCCTATTAATCATCTAGTGCTTGCATGCATTCGAGGTACATTTTACATTAAATCTAAGGTCTACTATTTTCTAAAATTAATTTAAAGAAAGTATGCTTATGTGGACATTCAACATACTCTCCAGTCAAATCATTTCTTAAACTAATTTTTATTGAATATTATTGAAAAGCAGTAAAAACACATAACACATAAAATTAGGATGAGACAACGAACCCCGCCTCAAATTCGAAAGTGTGTCTTGTCACACCAATCTAAAAGTACATATAAAGCTAATAATATACAATAATGAATGAGAAAAGGGATAAGGGAACATATCTTGATTGACACTAGGCCGATTTCATGTAGCATTGTGTCGAGGTTGTGAAAACTTATAAGTCACGATGTATAGATCACACACAGTGGAAATCATCTTCTTGTAAAATGCGTTTCATCAACTCGAACTCGTATTTCCCTTAGTTAATCATCTTCTCATGACCCTCTGAATCTCATCCTCCTTGAAAATCCTTCCTCAACACCAAACTCTATTTTCTGTTCATGTTCTTCTTAACTTCTCCAACCTTCGTGTCATCTCGAATGACCCCAAACTCAATTATACACCTACTTAAAGATTGCTTGAAAAATATATAATGGTATACTCAAATAATTCACAATTCCTCCAATAAAGAACTAAAACATAATTCCCAACTGGTAATACAAAGAAAAGAAGAGTTGTAGCTATTTTACCGGATTGGTTGTGGAATTTGTGATGATGTGTGTGTGTACATTTTTCTAAAATACATTTGAGAGACTTTTGACTCGGGTAAGATTAGATCTCAAAATAACCCGATCATTGTAACATACTATAATTAATTAATATTACAACTATTGATATTTTATATATAAAATCCCATAAGTGTTTTTCAATTACATCGAAGTGTTATATTGAATCAAGGAAGGTCGTAATAGTGTTTCAAACAAACTTTGGAATTTCATGGTTACTATACAAATATCTACTTAAACTACTCCAATTCATTTTGCTAATAAGAAACTATGATATAGGCAAATATATTGCAAGTTGTTGGACAAGTATGTTTTTTTGATACATACGCATTCACTACATTCATATATACTTATTGAATTTAGAAGATTAAAAATATTGACGACGTTATAGGCTAGGCGGGGAAATATTGATCGAGTAGCCACGCGATGGTCTCATCTTTGGTCTGAAATGCAATAGCATATGTCAATTGGATGATATTGTCAGCGCAAGCGGCGTTAAGAAGGATACTATGAGTTCTCCACTTAAAATTGGTCGTGTGGCAAATTTGAAGTGATTTTGTTACTGATCTACCGTTCTTGATGGATTTCTTTTGAGGCATCACCATGATTTGTTATTCTTTTTTTTCTAATGAAATTTTAAAGGTGTTAAACTGTAAATGAATAGACTTATTTATAGTTGATACACAAATGTAATTTCTCATTATTTAAATTTAATGAAAATCAAATATAATATGAAAAGGAACAAATAAGATAAATAATATTTAATGCGATTGTACAATTGAAGTTCCTTTTTGACCTATAATATTATTTGACCGGTTTATTTTATTTTATTTTTCATATATGATGGTCAAGTCCAGCTTGCAGTGTATTTTTTTTATATGTTGTGGTCCAGGCTAGCTTGTAGACTAGTGTATATTGACTACAAGGAAAAAATTAGAATTAGTTGGTTTCAAAATATAGTTCTACATGATTAAATGTGCATGGTCTCTTTAGAAAGAACTGATACCATATGTCTTTATGAGTGATGGTCAATAGACCAAACTTGTTGTGTCAAAATATCACACTAACTTTGATTTTTAAATTGTAAGGTTACCATTATATGTTCTTGAGCATGGACTTTCTCATGATAGAACAGAATCTCCTCAGATAGGGATGTCTCTTCCAAATTAGGGTATCCATTTGGTTTGTCAATTATATATTTTCTCGTGACCTCCAAACTGTCATCTTGTGACTATCAATCATGTAATATCCCGTTTAAATTATTTAAATTTTAAATACTTAGGGTAAAATTCTTATTATTATTTAAAATATTATTTAAATATTTTATTAGATTAATAATTTATTTATTTTTATAAAAGACATCTTATTTAATTTAATAAAAGGGATTAATTTATTTATTGAATTAAAAAATGATATTCAAGGATTTTATTAATTGAAAAAGAAACTTCAAAAGAAAAGAAAGTAACTTACTCCTACACGACCATCCTAGCCAGAACCCAACTCACCCAATCCACTTTCTAGTAAATCATTTCATTTCCTTTTCCTACTTTTTACTTTGAATTATATTTCCTTTTAATTTGTCTTATTTTCTTGTGGTCTCTGACGTATTCTAACCCGGTAACTATCTCTCTACAAGTTTGACACTAATGGGGTGTTTGTTTGCATTTAATAAAATCTTAAGGTAGTTTATTAAGATACATAATCAATAATACAGTTTTTTTTACCAATTCAGATCTAAATGGATCTTAACTAATTTGTTTTATTAAAATTTTAAACTAAGTCTGAATCACTCAAACACCACATCTTAAGTAAGTTATATTCAGATGTTCATTAAGATGTCCCTTATTAAAGGATTGCAAAACAAGCTATTAACCCATCTATACTTGGTTCCATCTCTCCAGATTGTATATGGGCTCAAGAAGAGGTTTACTGGAAAGCAAGAGCAAAAGATAAATGGGTGACTGAAGAAGATAAAAATACTGCATATTATCATGCCTTAATGGAGTAAATAAGGAATTTTAATAAAATCATGCACATCCTATATGATAATGATGAAAGGATCAAAGACAAGGGTAAGGTAAATGATGCTTTTATTCTTATTTTAAGAATATCTACTCAGTTTATTTTGGCAACAAAAATTTGGAAAAGGCAGATCATATCCCTTGAAAAATTACACATGACATGAATTTAAAACTGTTGAAAGCACTATATATGGATGAAGTTATGAGAGTGGTGTTTAGTATGGGTGACAAGTTGTTCTATTATAAATACTAGGAGATTATCAAATTTGATGTTTTTAAAATGGTCATTTCATTTTTTGATGAGAAGATGAATTTGGGTAAAATGAATGACGCTACCATCACACTCGTCCCAAATAAAAGAAAGGCAAACAAATAATGATGACTTTAAAACCTATCTCTTGTGCTAACTTTGATTATAAAATTATCTCTTCTATATAAGTGGAAAGACTCAAACCAATTATGGATGGCTTGTCTCCCCTACACAAATTTCTTTCATCAAAGGTATAACTATTCAGTATAACCTCATCAAAACGATACTCAAATAAGCACTATGCAACAGTCAAGTTGGATATGGAAAAGTCTTATGAACATGTTAAATGTGAATTTTTAGAGCTTGTCCTTAGAAACTTGGATATGATACGTTTTGGATTGGATGGATTATGTATCTCTACAATCAAGTATCAGATTACCGTCAATGGTAAAATTTCATGTAACATCATTCCTTTGAATGGTATCCGCCAGGGTGAACCACTATCATTGTATCTGTTGTCTCCTTGCAGAGATGATTGTGCGACTCATTAATTATAATATTAGAGAAGAAAGTATTAATGTTAAAAAGCAAGTTCGTTCGAGCGCGTTCGTTAACTCGGTAAAAATTTATAATCAGTAAATTGATGTAATATTATCTATAAATATATTGTATACAAAGAGAGAAGAAGACCTACTAAGCCGACAAGCTTGAAAAGAAGAATATGCATCATATTATAATAACTCAAGTCTACTATCAAGAACTTTCAATATCATAAAACATATATAAAGTTTTAGGCAAAACGTTCTGCATATAAATATATATATATAAAGTACTATTTAAGCAAAATTCTAAGCCTTTTAATAATACTATGGAAGGTTTGGACGCCAACCACTATTTTAATCATAGTTTAAATACGTACTGAATGATTGCTCATGTTATGGAGTTAAAATATTTAGTTTGTGTTGATATCAACTCTCGGGTTAGATAACTTGTTTTTAGTTATAAATGAATATAATAAGGTGTCCTCTTAGCTAGACCCTATTATGCCAGGATTTTTCTTGTCTTTCTTACAGTAATATATATGGTTTATATAAAAGATAATACATATATTGGCAGAGCCAGAGTCGAATCCAAACAGAAACATGTATGATAAGAAAGCTAATCCTGGACGGACCGGAACTGCATTTTTATTGTAGGCCATTTTTAGCCAAGCCACTTTTTAGTCTGAATTGTAACAACCAACGTTTTACACAGTTTTAATAAATGTAAAATAATAATTAAATAGCAATATATCAAACACATATATCAAGATTTTTGGGAAAGCTAATGGAGCTAGCTAAACCTGTTGTACCTCACTAGCTGGGCGGGTAGGTAGAAGGAGGTCGTCGTGGCTGTTCTAATGGAGCATAGAACAGGGCCTCTGCATGATAGTCTAGGACAATTAATAAGGGTATATTGTTTTAATGCATATACATAATTGAAAAATAGAATAGAAAGACAGTACATTATTCAATTCCGCATCCCCAAAATAAACATAACCTATTAATATGATTACAAAAATATTCTTTTGTCGTTTCTTTTATTTGAATATTTATTCAATCTCTTTGTTTGTAAGTTAAACATGACATCTATATTATAAAATAAGGTTTTTACATATCCATGATTGGTTCTAGCCACAACATAATTGGTGGCCAGGGAATTCCGCGTCCACTAAATAAACCTAACCTATTAATATGATTAAAAAAAATATTCTTTTGTAGTTTCTTTTATTTCAATATTTATTCAATATTTTAGTTTGTAAGTTAAACATGACATATATATTATAAAGTAATGTTTATACATATCCATGGTTGATTCTAGCCACAACAAGTGGTGGCCAGGATTGTTTCTGGCCCAACCTAACATTAATACCCTAACCTATCATTAATACCCAAAGTCTTATGAATATAAGTGGTGGCTATGATTGATTCTAGCTCAATATAAGTGGTGGCCAAATCATTTATGGCCCACCTATTATTAATAGTATCAAGAAAACAGCCGCCTACTATCGGAAAGCATTCTCCACCATCATTAATCGGCTTGGCAAAAGACTCAAATTAAGGTAAAAAATTATTTTTACCATTACTCTCCAGCACAAGAAAACCATCGCATGCCGCTCTCCTGCACAAGAAAACCCCGCTTCCACTTTGGGACAATTCTCCACCATTGAAAAACCCTAATCATGGTTTATCCAATTAAGTGTAATTGTTTATTATATTTTTATACAAATCTGCCGCTCTTCTACCCAAGAAAATTGCCGCAGCTAGATGACCATTCTCCACCATCATCCTCGGCTTGGCAAAGAACTTCAATTAAGCAAAAAATATTTATTTTTTACCATTGAAACTCTACAAAATTGAAATATTTTTAACTTAATTCATTACTTTTACAATTTTTTATAATTATCTGACTTACTTTTACTGATTTCTTCAACGTTAAAATACCAATCAGAATATCAAAGATATTGGAATGAAATGAAGGGTATTAAATTGCTTAGGGTAAGTACAGTATGTTATACGTACACAATTAATATATTTAATAGTTGTGTGTGTAAATTTGCAGTTTTAAAAATGCTATAGAGGTGTATGTGCTACCAAATCTAAGATCAGTAAGATTGATTTTGGATCTGTTTGCTTCAGACTTTGAAGGTACATTATCTTGAATTGAAATAAGTCGAGATTTAAAATGTCTTGCTATTCAAATGATATGATTCACAATCATGGACATATCATATAAATCTTAGCAAAATCAAACAAAAGAAATCTCTCAAACATCTACTTTCTTTCAGGTTATTATCTTCATGTGTGGGGTCATGTGTGCTCTCTGCCAAGCCACTCAAAAATAGCAAGGCATAAGGTAATTTTGAATAGATTCTCAATTTTACAATTCACTGTTTTACTCTCCCTTGATTGATATTTTGAATAATATTCAAAATCCATTTAATTCCATAGTTGGTCCCTGTTTGAGTATGACATTGTGAAATAACATTCAAGTTCAATTTTCTGATTCATAGTCATCTTCATTTTCTGAATTGTATATGTTTTCGATTTGATTGCCCCTCACAGTATACACTCTCTAATATAAAATATAAGGTAAGAGATTTTGTGAATAAAATTCAAACATAATTTGATTTTTGTAATTGCAGCATTGATTTGTAAGCTATTTTTATTGATTGTGTCGTATGTCTTTGTGCTCCCTGCCAAGCAAATCACATTCAATTTATCTTCTCCACACAATGTAATTTATTAAGAATTGGCTTTAGAGGTTAAAAAAATATCTTCAAATATTTTAAATATGAAATTTATTATGTAAATAAAATAACTAAAATACATTTGTCACATGTTTCCAATTATGGTACAAAATTTCAGTAATTTTTTATAGCATTTCACAATAATATTTTTTATACCAAAAATATTTAATTTGCTCAATTTTAACAATTTGAAACCTTTTTAATTCTTCCAATGTTTATAATTTTTAATAAGGTGTTTTATGCATTTATTGAGTTAACCATTGTGAGAATTAGTTGGATATGTTTTGGGTTTAGTGGAATTTTTTATGATTGTTTTGAATCAGGGTAAATAGCAAACTTGATCTTTGCATTATATGAACTTTTAAAATATACCTCAGAAATCCCAAGTAAGGTATCTGATTATTATCGTTTAAATTTCTCTTTATTACGTTATGGCTATGGATAAATATGTACCAAAGGTATTTGATATTTCCATTGACATTTTGTAGAATTCCAAATTTGGTCAGAATCGAATCGAAAGGGAACGTAATGTTATTCTCCAAGAAATGAAGGAGGTAATGTTTGAATCTTTTTCATTGATTAGTTTATTTTTTAATTTTAAATATGATTTATCTAATGATCTTGCTTCATTAATGATAAATTTTGAATCTTTTTTACCTTTACGAACAGGAAATGTGTTTAATTTGTAATATGTGTTTGATTATAGGTTGAAGGACAAATAGAGGAGATAATATTTTATCACCTTCTCAGTTTACTCCTCTCTGGAGGACTATTTTTGGACCTGCTGAGAAAATTAAGACTATAACTGACAAAAACTAAAGAGCACCTAAAATATTATAAATCAACACATTATTTTGTTTCAAGAAGGTTTTAAAAAGATTAATTGACTATCATATTTTTTCAACATTTGATCACATTTATTGGCATATTGTATTACAAAGATGTCATTATATTATTTATGTATAGTTTATAAGTGTTTGGTTGATGTATAGGTATTTGGTTCGTGTCTAATATATGCGACTTGAACTTCCACCAGATCATTAAGAATGGAGGAAAAATATAAAAACAAAGCCAAATAATTTGTTCAACGATAGGCTGAGTTACCATGTACATTTTTCACTTGGTTATATATATATATAAAATAAAATTTGTCATATAAAGCAATTATTTCCTTATTTTTACGTGGATGGGTTTGGATTACAAATGGTTGTCGATTTTATATTTTTTGCGAAATTCTTTGTGGTATTACAAATGGTTTCCTCTTAATATAGTTGAAAGGGTACTCTATCTGCTTTACCAAGCTCTTTGGTGCGATCATCTATAATATCAACCTTCCTTGATGACTAGCTGTAACATTAGTATATTTGTTCCTTTAAAGCACTTGCGGAGCCTTATAAGGCGAGGTAAGCACATGTTTATTTTTACAAATAGTGGAACAAATAATATATCATAGAAGGGATGATTTACTTAGTAAATCAATGGTTCGTTTTTTACATCTTCTTCATGAATACTGATAATGATGTGTTCGGAATTATATGATGTAAAGTAAATATTGGTAAGATGAGGAGGTTTGTTTATTAAAACTAAAAATAATTTTGATCACTGTCCGACTTTGTTTCTCTTTATAAAGATATAAATATGTTTAGATGAGTATTTTATGTGTGATTGAGCGGTGTAACTTCCTTCCCTCGCTATGAGAGATCATTTTATGTTACCAAAACACCTTCAAGACTTTTTATCTTCCGAAAATCATTATCTATTACAATTGACCATAACGCCGTTATACCATCAATGAGGAGATTTTCTAAACAAAAAAAGTAAACAAAATAATTTTTTCTATTAAAACTCTCAAATTAAAATATGTTATCTCTTGATTTTGTAGAGGAATATTAATTTAAATCATGTATTGTATTTTTCCTTCTAATTCTTATCGTAATCTAGGTAACATTGTTGTACCAATTTAGTATGTGAAAGAATAGGTTAATATCTCTTTAATGTTTTTTTGTATGTTGAAAATTTATGTAGCAATATTTTATAAAATAATAGGTTAATATCTCTTTTATATTTTTTTGTGATCCATGGATATTATAATTACTGTTTTATTTATGTAGTTAATTGGAAATATATAAATAAAACTGAATTATCTTGATATCTACGGTTAGAGGTTTGTTCAGTCATTATATTTGTCTATAACATCCATTAGGAAAGATTGTGTGAGCATTTCCCTACATTTGTGAGTAAAATATAGGATATGCTATACATGTCAATTAGAAATTTTTGTAATAATACAATTATTTATTTAATTTGAAAAATGATTTTGCTCCTCAATATATTTCAAACTCATATTTTTTTATTAGTATGTCATTGTTGATAAATAATCAGTTATGGTATGGAGTATGTCTTGTTGGTAAACAATAAGAGTTATAATACAGTACATGAATCATATTTTAAGTCTATTATAATATTATGGTGCATGAATCATATTTTGAATCTTTAGAAGAAAGAGTTCAGTAATTGTTTGTTGCCTCTTATGCTGTGCAATGAAACACTTTCAATGGACGAGCTGAATGTTTTTGAGGCTGATTATTTCAAAAAGAAAGGAAATGGCTACTGAAATGTATGATAGTTTTACGATGAAGTTGGATAGATAACTGATTAAGTTCAAGGAGATGACGAGAATGGATTTGTAAACTCCAAAAGTTTTTTATTTTATTAGAAATAAATGGTTTTTCGAAAACATATTTTTTCCTTATATAAACCATTAGAATCAATGAATTATATAGCAGACCATTGTAAGCAAAGGTAAATTAGTCATTGGTGGATTTGAAAGTTAAACAATTCCATTTTTAAGTCTTTGGTAACATTTATATGTAATATTTGATAATACAAAAACTTTGCTAGAGTATTTTTGAATGATTACGATAATTGTATAATTTTTTTCCTAGAGCAACATTTTGAATTTTATATTTGTAAGGTTTAAAATTTTAGTAGTGTCTTCGGACACGGATCATATCTAGCTCTTTTTAATATGAGATGTCATACTAATTTTTTTCTCAATTTATTTTCTTTCTTTCTTTTTCTTTTGTTTTCTTTTCAGATATCGGCAAAGGAAATTACAATAACGAGCATAATCATTCGAGCAAATCACAAATCTACCCAACACATGTAATAACATATTCCTTCACCCGGAACTCAAGCTCAAGGACAACTAGTCTTAAGCAATCGCAATTCAAGTGCTTATAATATGCTTCAGAAGAGAGGCTTAAATGCTTAAAAATGGGGCTAAAAAGTATATAACATTTAATCATGGGTTAGAAAGCTAAAAAGGCATCAAGTGACTATTAAAGAACTGCCTCTATCATTTTTCTAGTTACATAGTTCACCTTTAGTTCATAATTAAGTGGGTTCTCTACTCATTTAGATCCCACGTTCTACACACCACACATTCTCACCAAATACAAGTTTACTTCTTTTGCATTGTTCATTAATTTTTCCTATCAATCATCTATTGTTTGCATGCATTCGAGGTACGTTTTACATTAAATCTAAGGTGTACTATTTTCTATCATTAGTATACAGAAAGTATGCTTATGAGGACATTCAACATACTCTCCAGTCAAATCATTCCTTAAACAAATTTTTATGAATTTTTTTTGAAAAGCAGTAAAAACACATAACACATAAAATTGGGATAAGACAACGAACCCCGCCGCAAATTCAAAAATGAGTCTTGTCCCCATGAATCGAAAATTATCTATAAAGCTAGTAATATACACTAACGAATGAGAAAAGGGATAAGGGAACATATGTTGATTGACACTAGGCCGATTACATGTAGTATTGTGTCGAGGTTGTGAAAACTTCTAAGTCACCATGTATAGATCACAAACCATGGAATTCATCTTCTTGTAAAATGCGTTTCATCAACTCGATCTCGTATTTCCCTTAGTTAATCATCTTCTTATTACCCTCTAAATCTCATCCTCCTTGAAAATCCTACCTCAACACCAAACTCTATTTTCTCTTCGTAATCTTCTTAACATCAACAACCTTCATGTCATCTCGAATGACCCCAAACTCAATTATACACCTACTTAAAGATTTCTTGCAAAATATGTAATGGTATACCCAAACAATTCACAATTCCTCCAATAAATAACTAAAAAATAATTCCAACTGGCGATAGAAAGAAAAGAGGAGGTGTAGCTATTTTACCGGATTGGCTGTGGAATTTGTGATGATGTGTGCGTATACATTTTTCTAAAATACATCTTAGAGACTTTTGACTCGAGGTATGACTAGATCTCAAACAACCCGATCATTGCAACATACTATAATTAACTAATATTACAACTATGGATATTTTATATATATAATCCCATAAATGTTTTTTAATTACATCGAAGTGTTATATTGAATCAAGGAAGGTCTTAACAATGTTTCAAACCAACTTTGGAATTTCATGATTACTATACAACTATCTACATAAACTACTCCAATTAATTTTGCTAATAAGAAACTATGATATAGGAAACTATAGTGCAAGTTGATGGACAACCATGTGTTAGCTTAAGATGTCCTGGTGAGGAAGTTATTAGAAAATTACGTACGCAAGTCGTTGTGAGGCTTACAATGCAATACGACTATATATACATCAAGAAGCTTCCTAAATATTTCTTAAGTACTGGCCACATTTGGAACTTACTTTTATATGTGTAATTGAGTTTCTTTGGTGATTAAAGAGTATTGCACATTTTCTTATGAAATATTAACTACTCGCTATATATTGTGAATTGGGTGAAGTAAAATACTTTACATTTAGGTTAATTTTTTTTTATTAAATGTTCTTCATTAAACAATAGCCTCGGCATACTATCGTATTTTCCATGTGATATTATTTATCTACGTTATCTTGAAAGCTATTCTACAGACTTTACATGCAGATCTAGTGGTTTTATAGTTAAACAATTTGTGTTTTATCTTGTTAATTGTGACACTAAATATGATAATGAATGACCTATAAATACCCATCATAGTTGGTGTCCCTTGGAAATTCCAAACAAATAGATTTTGTGGTATGCTCAACATTTTCATCTAAATTTTACATTAAAATGAAAGTGTCGGGGATATTGGTATACTAGAACATTAATTAATTGTCATAACCACTTATATGAAGTTTTTTTATAATCGAAGCTCATTCATGTGAATTGGTCTTTCTAGACTTCTTTAAACATAAGTGATGATAGGATCCTATGCCTCGTGACTGGGAAGAACTGGTCCATTTGAAAAAATAGTATCAAGTATCTTTAATTCATGAATAAATAAATATTATAGGTCTCTTTTTTCCCATTAGGGTGCTAATGTGTTAAACAAATAGACCAGGGATGTAAAGAGATAATATGTTTTTTATTTATGAAATCTATGATCTTTTGGCAACTTCAAAAAAAATAATAGATATTTTATGTAACATTCTAAATATAAATATCCCAATATACATATGGTTATATTTCACTCCTTGCCGACTTTTTTATATTTCAAATATCTCATAATCAATTCAAAATAATTTAATTTAACTCAATTCGGTCAAAAGAATCAAATATTTACATTATCTATATGATTAAAATTATATGTCGGTGCATCAAAATCAATCCTTCTTCTATAATGAATCTAATTATTACTTATAATAAAGTATTTTACTATGTTTCTATCCCACGATTTTAGAAGGATTATATTAAAATGAAAAAAGATCCATCTAAAATCTTTGGAAGATAATTCATCCATGGTTAAAATTCCATCTTTGATAGTTATAGTCCATAAGGTTTATATGTTTAACTTAGTAAATCAAATTCAATTTACAAAGCATCCGATCATTATAGTCAGCATATAAGACATAACATAATCACTGCTTTTTACAACTACCGAAGATGTCACCTAGAAAATGAATTATTAACGCGTACGCAATTGAGATATTTCTCTTCAGCATTATTATAGTTACCAATAACTATCATATTATAAATTCTTTCTTTAACAAGCTACCTCCAATAAAGTTAAAAAGGTCAATGTATTATCCATATCCATGAGACTAAAGTTTAAAAAAGGAAGAAGAACATTATTTATATACTATTTTTCGTCATCTATCATCTTTAAGATAATCAAATTTCATCATTGACGAAACTATTACTAGTTTTTCTAAACAAAAATATCCATTTACATATTTTAATTTCCAAAACTGATATGTAGTTTGTATTTATACAATAACATACATGTGATGAAATCCATAAAAATCAAAATTCGTTTTAATATATTTTATCTAGAATGACTAAATAGTTATAAGAAAATATCTTACACATTCTGTAAGGAATACATGTAGCATCTTCTAAATAGTAATATCGATAACTAAATTCTCAACATTGTATAATAATTTAGTAAACCCATTGTGAATATCAAATAACATCTATGGTATTTTTTGTAAGTATATAAGCACACAAACTCGATTACATTTATATTATTTTTTATCATAAAAATTAAGCTCTGCCACTTTAGATCAAAAAATTAGACAAAAAACCCCACTAATGAAGAGTTTTACCTTTATAACAACAAATGCGCTAGAAAATGATAAACACGCCTCAGCCTCACTCTCTCTTTGTCTCCATCTCTCTTACCGTACTATTTGAAATTGATTTAGTTTCATCCATTGCTAAATTCATATAAAATCATTATATCAGTGAACAAAATCAATATTTTCAAATATTGCAACAATGAACAACTTTTCCATGGACAAAATCAGAGAGATAGATAAAAGGAAAGAAAAATACAAACAGGAATCACAGTGTTGCCTAGGGATGCTGCCACTAAAAAAAGGTATTAATGTTTCTATTAAATTCCTTGGTATTTTTAACTGTAGATCAAAAATTGCAAATTATAATTATATTTCATAGCTAATTTATTTTTCTGTTAGTTTGATTTGTAACGTGAGAGGAATGGAAGAAATGTATTAACACTAGGTTTTGTTAAATTAAAATTAATTTTTTAATTATGTGAATATTTTGTTTTATATTTTGTAAAATTATGAATTGTTGAAGTTTTATTATTTAATAAAACTCTTAGATTAATTTAAATTTCCTTAATTTTAGTTAGTATTTATAATAAAATATCCTTTTATAGGAAAAGGATCGTTGACCATTTTATTTCAAGGAAGAAGAAAAATCGATTAACTCAGGTAAGAGAAATAAGTATTATATTAATTCCCTTATACATTGGGTTCCATAGATGTGGTGTTACTTTCGTCTATAATTAAATTTTTTACTGACTATATTCTTAGATCTCTGCTTTTAAGCGGGGTATCTGAATATTTTTATTACTGGTTTTTACTCTGATTATTACTGGTTTGTTTGATACCTTATTACCACCATATACAAATTTTACATGTTGTTGCCTTCATATTTTTATTAAGATTATACTGTAACATCATACTTTATTATACCTGCGTTGCTGCTAATTATTTGGATATGCTCTTCTTCCTTTGTATTAACCCTTACCATATTTTCATACACATGTCCAACCTCCATAACCTTGATAACCCTTCTATTTTGATAATCACCGTATGAAGAGGAATTCATGATTCGTACACTTACTGTAACTATAATTATCTTCAGATCTGTATATTTAGTCTAGATCTATGTCAGAAGTGATAAAATTTAATGGACAGGTTGTTGTCGGTGATGTTTTTCATATTTGATAAATTCTATTCTTTTTTTTGATACATACGCATTCACTACATTCATAAATACTTATGGAATTCAGAAGTCTAAAAATATCGACGACTTTATAGGCTAGGCGTGGAAAATCTTGTTAGCGCAAACGGCGTTAAGAAGGACACTATGAGCTCTCTTCTTAAAATTGGTCGTGTGGTGAACTTGAAGTGATTTTGTTACTGATCGACCATTCTTGATGGATTTCTTTTGAGCCATCCATGATTCGTTATTCATTTTTTATAATGGAATTTTGAAGGTGTTAAACTGTAAATGAATAGACCTATCTATATTTGATACACAGATGAAATTTCTCAAAATTTAATGTTAATGAAAATCAAATATCTATATTATATTTCGAAGTTTTTTCTACGGTCCGGATTTACTCACTTAAGTGGTGGTCATGACATAAGTGGTGGTTAGGATTGATTATGGGAAAAGCCGGGATTGATTCTGGCCCCACTTATTCATTATTTAAAAAAAAAATAACATTACTTTTTCATAAAAAAAAAAAAAAAAATTCCGGAACAAACCTAACCTCATGAATTCATTCACGCTCGCCTTTCCACCACTAGCTCACCTGCAAAAGAAATCCGCCATCACCAATCGATGAACCATCCCCACCATTCTCTACCATCTTCACAACCGCTGCCGCTGGAGAACCATTCACCACCATCATCAATCAACTGGCACCATCATCGCCGCTAATCGGGACCGTACTATCATCAACCCGGCCTGCTACGTTATCAACAATCGACCAATCGAAGAATCTATCACCAATAGAAGAACCCAGAAAAGGTAAAAAAATTAAATTATATTATTGAAACTCTAATTTAATTTAACCTAATCTCATCACTTCTACAATTGTTTTGCAGTAAATCCATTTGTCAATCGAAGAACCTAAATTAAGGTCTTTCACTTTTACCATTTTTTATGACCATGGAGAGTGAGCAATTTGGTCTGATTTAAATATACTCATTATATTTAATGAATAAAAAGTGATGCGCAGAGAAATAAACTCTTCACACTCACCTTCCCTGATCAAGCCGTTCTCCTGCACAAGAAACCCGCCGCCATTCTGGAACCATTCTACATCATAATCATCAACTGACCAAATTAAGATAAAAAATTGAAATGATTTTTAACCTAATCTCATCGTTTACAATTTTTCCGAATTATCTTATTTATGTATATTTATTAAATATTATTTTACAAATCATACAATAGCTTTTCTTTATCAAACAAATCCTAACTTTTTCTGTTGGAGTAAGATTCGGGCACCATTCTCAATCATCATCGTCAACTGGTAAAATTGAAATTTTATTTAACGAATCTAATCTTTTACAATTTTTTAGAATTATCTGAATTAAGTATGTTTATTAAATATACTTTTACAAATCTGACTATAGCCTTTTTTTGGTCAAAGAAAGCCTACAATGGCCATTAACTTTTTATGTTGGAGTAAGACTATCTCGAACAGATGCTATATTCGTCCAAAACAAAAACAGATGCTATATTTATTTTTACCCTATAAAATTAAAATTATATAGTAAATAAGCATCTTTATTAAATTTTTTAATTATGATTTATGATTCTTTAATTGTGCTTTTTGCAGGAGAATTTTAACTCATGGAATTTCTGAAAAACACCATTGCCAGATATTGATTGCAATGTAAATTCAACTAATTCTGGATACTACAGGGACTAATGGTGCAATTCAAAAGTTAAGGTCTTGCGATTTTTAAACTCTATTAATTGGTCTATTAATCGCAGTGCAAAATCACCTATTTGTGGATACTACATTGAAGCCCTCCACATCTCCAGCTCCGATGAAGAAGAAATAGCGAAAAGCCCCAAAGGCATCAAGTAAGCCCTTTTTATTTTGTTTTATTTCAAACATTTTTATGTCTTTATTTCGTAACACAATCTTATTGTCTGTCTTATGTTGTAATCGATAGGGGTACTGGCAAATGGATGTTAAATACCCGATTCGATTGTGTTTTGTAGATGAATTTAAACTGAATATTGAGTGTAATCACGCAACTTTGTCTGGTCATAGCTATTATAATGAACTTGAGACAGCTAGAATTGAGGGTTTGCTTGGAAATATTGATGCAAATACAGGGGATCCTCAGATGGTAATTGTATATTTTTTTTTGATGAAGAATTAATATAATTTGTGTGTTGAGATTACAGGTTGGGATACAGATCAGTTTCTAATGGATGTATCAGAAGCAACATTAGTTATGCTTAGTGTTATTAAAAATAGTGTTATTAAAAATGTAATGAACAATTGCTAATTGTTTTTTTGTTTTTTTATATGAAGAATTAATATAAATTGTGTGTTCAGATTACAGGTTGGGATACATATCAGTTTCTAATGGATGTATCAGAAGCAACATTAGTTATAGTGTTATTAAAAATGTAATAAACAATCTCTATTACTACTAGATATATTCAAGAGTATCATTAATTCTAATGTTGTTTGTTTGTATTTTAAGGAGGATTAGCACCTAGAGGATTCAATTTTGATGCAACATTAGTTATGCTTAGTGTTAATGAAGACCCGTCACAAAAGGGTATTTGAAATGCTCTTTTTTTAAGTGAATGATGAGTTTTATTTTAATGGCGTGGTTTTTGTTGATCTTTTCAGGTAATTACTTTATGTTTCTCAAAAGAATTTTGTACCTTATGCATTGTTGGTTACACTGTATAGGTATGATTGAGTTTGAATTTAACGTATTAGTATTACTATAGAAATATACACGTACCTTATATATTTTTGATTTTTGATTACTTATGTTAGGGCAATTGTCGATGAAGATTATTCAACTTGAGGGTCCCAGTTTTCGTGTTAATGGCCATTTTGTGGAGTGGCAGAACGTTCGTTTCTTTTCTTTTTTATACATTTTCAACACTCTAGCAGCTGTGTATCATGTTCGTGGTTCGAGATTTCGAGGCCTCCACTCTCTTGAGGCTATTGAAAGGATTTTTAATGCAAGGACTAAATATATTTTGTGTTGTGTATTTTTAAGTAATATAGCACTAAGGGTTAAGTAAATCTGAGTTAGCAGAAGGAGGTGCAGTTTAAGTCATATTTAGGCGAGAAAAAGCACCACAAGCTGGTAAATTTCTTTGATTGATCTTATTCATTTCCTAATACGTGTGTCTATATATATGAGTTGTTTATGATTGTTAATAATTTTGTAAATGAGTATATATAACCAGATTGATTCTGCCAAGTATTCAATTACATATCATAAAGCTTAGATATGTTGATTGAATAGATAGTGAAAATTAAATGCAAGGTTGGTCCTGTGTTATGCAAAATAGCTAATTAAATGCATTCATATATGTTGTTGAAGGGCCAAAATTTGCAGATGGATAATAGAAAGATCAGACCAGTCTCGGTTGATCGGTTGAACGATGTCTTATACAATACATGAACAAGACACACTCTTTTACAGAATTATAAAATCAAACCCAGTTTTACTAAGATTGGTAATGTATTTGTTTTGATTTATCCGTTATATTTCAGCATAATCATCTTTTATTTATCTGCAGTGTGGAAAAAACTTGAGGAAGATAATAAAGAATTTTTTAAAGCATATTACCCAAGAATGTATTTGAAGGAGCAAATAATAACTTTTAATAGGTTACTCGAGGAACGGGTGAGGCGACAAAATGCCATGAATCCAAATACACTACGTAAGAATTCTTCCTTGATGTTATTTATAGCACATCACTTAAATTTTCCGGCGTAGAATTTATAGGAGATATGCTGCTATATTTCATACTTGAGTGCATATTTTTCTTGGTAGGTCATGTGTGGACTTTTACGCTCTTTTAATAGATGATTGGGACTTTAATTATGCCTGCTGAAAATACTATATAAGTCTTGGTGGTGAGTCATAGAACCTTGGAGGAAAATGAATATATTTGCTGTGAAAGTTGAAGAAGGAAAGAAAGGCAAAATGGTCAGCCTTTTGTTGTTCCTGTTTACAGGAATCCACTGGTTAAGCATGGATTTCCACCTACTGATCCTCAACAATTAACAGCTTGGAATATGTTCAAGTAATTCTTCTTATTTTCTCATACATTTGCAGATTAGTCCTTTTGCAAGTCTCACTATTGAAAATTTGGTGATTGAGTCAGGGCATCAGCAGATACGTTTGCAGAGAATAAGATGCTAGGGTGGCGTGAATTTACCAACAAACAGGAATATGCTGTTTTATTAAATTATAACTTCTATGGTTATCATAATATGTTTTTAGGTCTGTTAAATAGTATTTTATAAGAAACTTAGTATTTTCTACTAAATTGAGCCTTAGAGGAGTTGAATTCAAGGTTAATCCTAATGTTAAAGTGCAAATGAGTGTCTTATAAAATACCCCAGGTGTAACCCCGTATCTGATGCACTTTTAGTTTCATAGTTCTCTTAATTTTACTTATATTTGATTGAACAATGCAGTTGCTTCAAGATTTGGATTGGAAGCTGATGCATGAATCAGATCCTTCAAATGTAAGTGATTAATTATAAATTACTTACCTGGTAGCTCCAATAACTTATTCATTTTTAAACAAGTAAGAATAATCATTTTTATTTCTAGGACATTAGTGACTTATTGAAGAGCTGAAAATGAAGTAAGAATATTCCGAGCTTTTGAATCCTATGATTGAAACAAGTAAAAGAATCTAGAAGAGATGTAGAATAACGGAAATGATTGGAGCTTTATATTTTATTTTGTTTTGTGAAGAGATTAGGTTTTCATTGTTAGTTCATTGCACTATCAGTCCCTAATATATTATTCAGGGACTTATCATGCAATTTTTGAAAATTATATGTATTGTTTTACAAAATTGCCGCAATCATTGGGGCAGCACAACTCATTACAAAATGTTGAAAATGAGGAAACAAAACGTACATAGCTATAGGTTAAGTTTAATCTACTAATAAGGTTCTCAAATTGGTCAACCTCCCAAAGTATGGTGTCAATTGTCCAATGATATTGATCAAGCATTTCCTAAATCTATCTGTGCTCCCGAGTATTACAAACACAACACTAAAAAAACAAAAGAATGACGATTGATTGATTTTTTTTCGAAGTGACTTCAGGCACGGGCAATAACTAGTAATATGAAAAGGAACAAATAAGATAAATAATATTAAAAGCGATTTAGCAGTTGAAATTCCTTTTTTACCTATAATTTTATATGACCAGTTTATTGTATTTCATTTTTCATATATGATGGTCCAGACACGCTTGCAATGTATTTATTTTTATTTTTATATGTTGTGGTCCAGGCTAGCTTGTAGATTAGTGTATATTTATGACTACAAGAAAAAAAATTAGAATTGGTATATTTCAAAATAAAGTTCTACATGACGAAATATGCATAGGATCTTTAGAAAAAATTGATACCATATGTCTTTATGGGTGATGGTAAATAGACCAAACTTGTTGTGTCAAATATCACACTAACTTTGATTTTTAAATGGCAAGGTTACCATTATATGTTCATGGGCATGGACTTGTCTCATGATAGAACAGAGTCTCCTCAAATAGGGACGTCTCTTTCAAATCAGGGTATCCATTTGGTTTTCCAATTATAAATTTTCTCATGACCTCCAGACTTTCATCTTTTGACTATGAATCATGTAATATCCCGTGTAAATTGTTTAAATTTTAAATACTTAGGGTAAAATTCGTATTATTATTTAAAATATTATTTAAATATTTTACTAGATTAATAATTTATTTATATTTATATAAGACATCATATTTAATTTAATAAAAGGGATTAATTTATCTACTGAATTAAATTATAATAATCAAGGATTTTATTAATTGAAAAAGAAACTTTAAAAGAAAAGAAAGTAACTTACTTCTACCCGACCATCCTAGCCAACCAGAACCCAACTCACACAATCCACTTTCTAGTAAATCAATTTCATTTCATTTTCCTACTTTTTAATTTGAATTATATTCCCTTTTAATTTGTTTTAGTTTCATGTGGTCTCTGTCGTATTCTAACCTTGTAACTATCTTTCTAGAATTTGACACTAAAGGGGTGTTTGTTTGCATTTAAAAAAATATTAAGCTAGTCCATTAAGATACATAATCAGTAAGACCGTTTTTTTCCAATTTAGATCTTCATGGATCTTAACTAATTTATTTCATTAAAATTATAAACTAAGTCTGAATCACTCAAACACCACATCTTAAATAATTTATATTCAGATGTTCATTAAGATGTTCCCTTATTAATGGATTGCAAAACAAACTATTAACCCTTAAGAACTTGGTGCCATCTCTCTAGATTGTATATGGCCTCAAGAAGAGGTTTACTGGAAAGTAAAAGCAAAAGATAAATGGGAGACTGAAGAAGATAAAAACGCTGCATATTATCATGCTTCGATGGCGCAAATAAGGAATTTTAATAAAATCATGCACATCCTAGATGATAATAATGAACGGATCGAAGACAAGGGTAAGGTAAATGATGCTTTTATTCTCATTTTGAGAATATCTACTCAGTTTATTTTGGCAACAAAAATATGGAAAAGGCAGACCATATCCCTTGAAAAATTACACATGACATAAAGATAAAATTGGTAAAAGCACCATATATGGATGAAGTTAGGAGAGTGGTGTTTAGTGTGGGTGACGGGTTGTTATATTATAAATACTAGGAGATTATCAAATTTGATGTATTTGATATGGTCATTGCATTCTTTGATGAGTAGCTGAATTTGGGTAAATGAATGACACTTCCATCACACTCGTCCTAAAAAAAGAAAGGAAAACAAATAATGGTGACTTTAAAACTATCTCTTGTGCTAACTTTGATTACAAAACTATCTCTTTATATAAGTGGAAAGACTTAAACCAATTATGGATGGCTTGTCTCCCCACACAGTCTTCTTTCATCAAAGGTATACCTATTCAGTATAACCTCATCAAAACGATAATTAAATAAGCACTATGCAATAGTCAAGTTTGATATGGAAAAGTCTGATGGACATGTTAAATATGAGTTTTTAGAGCTTGTCCTTAGAAACTTGGATATGATACGATTTGGATTAGATGGATTATCTATCTCTACAATCAAGTATCAGATTACCGTCAATGGTAAAATTTCTTGTAACATCATTCCTTCGAATTTTATCCGCCAAGGTGAATCACTATCATCCTATCTTTTGTCTCCTTACAGAGATGATTGTGTGACTCATTATTAATAATATTAGAGAAGGAATTATTAATGTTAAAAAAACGAGTTCGTTCGAGCGCGTTCGTTAACTTGGAAAAAAATTTATAATCAATAAATTAATGTTATAGTTATCTATAAATATAAAATAAAAAGTAAATATCAATATATCAAACACATATATCAAGATTTTTTCGGAAAGCAAACTAAGCTAGCTAAACCTGTTGTACCTCACTGGGCCGGTAAGTAGAAGGAGGTGGTAGTGTTTGTTCTAATGGAGCACATAGTTTGGCCTCTGGATAGTCCAAGACAATTAATAAGGGTTTATTGTTTTAATGCATATACATAATTGAAAAATAGAATAGAAAGACAATACATTATACAATTCCACGTCTCCAAAATAAACCCAACCTATTAATATGATTACAAAAATATTCTTTTGCCGTTTCTTTTATTTTAATATTTATTCAATATTTTATTTTGTAAGTTAAACATTACATCTATATTATAAAAAGTAAGGTTTTTACATAACCATGATTTATTCTATCCATAACATAAGTGGTGGCTAGGAAAGTTTCTGGCCCAACCTATCATTAATAACCAAAGGGTCATCAACATAAGTGGTGGCTAGGATTGATTCTAGCCCGACATAAGTGGTGGTCAGAATCATTTTTGGCCCACCTATTATTAATAGTATTAATTATTTATCAAGCATTTTTGTAAAATAAAATTCTAAATATAATCTTTATTAAAAGGAAAATTCTTCCATCCAATATTGGATGATCCAACACCAATAATATTAATACACATACTCCATGTCTTAAACTTACAAAAGTAACTAATTTATTAATCTAATAACATGTGTTTTTCTATAATAAGCAATGACCATGATATGAATATTGGACCATCCAATATTGGATGGAAGTCTTACCCTTATTAAAATTAATTATCTATCATTTAGCTAAAAAATTGTCCATTTACCTTCTTTAATTTCTCAAAAATCCATACCAAATATAAAAATAAAATATCATCTTCACTCTCCATTCAAACAAAAAAAAAAACCTCTTCACTCTCACCTTCCCACCAATCCGCTCTAAACAAGAAAACCGTCTCGGAACTCCCAGAGACCATTCTCCACCATCACCATCATTAACCGGCTTGGCAGAAGACTCAAATTAATGTAAAAAAATATTTTTACCATCTCACCTTCTTACCAAGTAACTCTCTTGCACAAGAAAACCATTGCCGCTCTCCTACATAAGAAAAACGTCGTCGCAGCTACCACCGCTTTGGGACCATTCTTCACTATTGAAGAACCTTAATAAAGGTTTATCGGATTAAGTGTAATTGTTTATTACATTTTATAAAAATTCGCCGCAACATCTACCCAAGAAAATCGTTGCAGCTAAATGACATTCTCCACCATCATCCCCGCTTGGCAAAGAACTCAAATTAAGGAAAAAATATTAAGTTTTACCATTGAAACTCTAAAAATTTGAAATAATTTTAACCTAATTCATTACTCTTACAATTTTTTATAATAATCTGATTTACTTTGACTAATTTTTCAACTTTAATATGCCAATCAGAATATCAAAGATATTGAAATGAAATGAAGGGTATTAAATTGCTCAGGGTAAGTATAGTATGTTATACCTACACAATTTATATATTTAATAGTTGTGTGTGTAAATTTGCAATCTTTATAATGATATTGAGGTGTCTGTGCTACCGAATCTAAGATCAGTAAGATTGATTTTGGATCAGTTTGCTTCAGACTTTGAATGTATATTATCTTGAATTGAAATAAGCCGAGATTTAAAATGTCTTGCTATTCAAATTATATGATTCACAATCATGGACATATCATATAAATCTTAGCAAAATCAAACAAAAGAAAACTCTCAAACATCTACTTTCTTTCAGGTTCTTATCTTCATGTGTGGGGTCATGTATGCTCTCTGCCAAGCCGCTCAAAAATAGCAAGACATAAGGTAATTTTGAATAGATTCTCAATTTTACAATTCATTGTTTTACTCTCCCTTGATTAATTTTTTGAATAATATTCAAAATCCATTTAATTCCATAGTTGGTCCCTGTTTGAGTATGACAATGTGAAATAACATTCAAGTTCAATTTTCTAATTCATAGTCATCTTTGTTTTCTGAATTGTATATGTTTTCGATTTGATTGCCCCTCACAGTATGCACTCTCCAATATAAAATATAAGGTAAGAGATTTTGTGAATAAAATTCAAACATAGTTTGATTTTTGTAATTGCAGCATTGATTTGTAAGCTATTTTATTTGATTGTGTCGTTCTGTCTTTGTGCTCCCTGCCAAGCAAATCACATTCAATTTATCTTTTCCACACAATATAATTTATTTAGAATTGGCTTTAGAGGTAAAAAACATCTTCAAATATATAAAATATGTAATTTATTATATAAACATAACTAAAATACATTTGTCACATGTTTCTGATTATGGTACAGAATTTCAATAATTTTTTATAGCATTTCACAATAATATTTTTTATGCCAATAATATTTAATTTGCTCAATTTTAACAATTTGAAACCTTTTTAATTCTTCTGATGATTATAATTTTTAATAAGGTGTTATATGAATTTAACGAGTTAACCATTGTGAGAATTAGTTGGATATGTTTTGGGTTTAGTGGAATTTTTTTATAATTGTTTTGAATCAGGGTAAATAGCAAACTTGATCTTTGCATTATATGAAATTTTCAAATATACCTCAGAAATCTCAACTAAGGTATCTGATTATTATCGTTCAAATTCCCCTTTATTACGTTACGGCTATGGAAAAATATGTACCAAAGGCATTGGATATTTCCAGTGACATTTTGTAGAATTCCAAATTCGGTCAGAATTGAATTGAAAGGGAACTTAATGTTATTCTCCAATAAATGGAGGAGGTAAAGTTTGAATCTTTTTCATTGATTAGTTTTTTTTAATTTTTAATCTGATTATCTAATGATCTTGCTTCATTGTGTTTAATTTTGTAATAGGTGTTTGATTATAGGTTGAAGGACAAATAGAGGAGATAATATTTTATCACCTTCTTAGTTTACTCCTGTATGAAGGACTATTTTTGAACCTGCTGATAACATCAATACTATAACTGACAATAACTAAAGAGCACCTAAAATATTATAAATCAACACATTATTTTGTTTGAAGAAGGTTTTAAAAAGATCAATTGACTATCATATTTTTTTCAACATTTGATCACATTTATTGGCATACTATATTACAAAGATGTCATTATATTATTTATGTATAGTTTATAAGTGTTTGGTTGATGTATAGGTATTTGGTTAGTGTCTAACATATGCCACTTGAACTTCCACCAGATCACTAAGAATGGAGGAAAAATATTAAAACAAAGCCAAATAATTCGTTCAACGATAGGCTGAGGTACCATGTACATTTTTCACTTGATTATATATATAAAATAAAAATTTGTCATATAAAGAAATTATTTCCTCATTTTTACGTGGATGGGTTTGGATTAAAAATGGTTGTCGATTTTATATTTTTTGCAAAATTCATTGTGGTATTACAAATGGTTTCCTCTTAATATAGCTTAAAGGGTACTTTATCTGCTTTACCAAGCTCCTTGGTTCTATCATCTATAATATCAACCTTCCTTGATGACTAGCGGTAATATTAGTATATTTGTTCCTTTAAAGCACTTGCGGAGCCTAATAAGGTGAGGTAAGCACATGTTTTTCTTTACAAATAGTGGAACAAATAATATATCATAGAAGGGATGATTTACTTAGTCAATCAATGCTTAGTTTTTTACATCTTCTTCATGAATATTGATAGTGATGTGTTCAGAATTATATGATGTAAATCAAAGATTGGTTAGATGATGAGGTTTGTTTATTAAAACTAAAAATACTTTTGATCACTGTCTGACTTTGTTTCTCTTTATAAAGATATAAATATGTTTAGATGAGTATTTTTTGTGTGATTGACCGGTGTAACTTCCTTCCCTCGCTATGAGAGATCATTTTATGTTACCAAAACACCTTCAAGACTTTTTATCTCCCAAAAATCATTATCTACTACAATTGACCATAAAGCCGTTATTCCATCAATGAGGAGATTTTCTAAACAAAAAATGTAAACAAAATAAATTTTTCTATTAAAACCCTCAAATTAAAATATATTATTTCTTGATTTTCTAGATGAATATTAATTTAAATCAGGTATTGTATTTTTCCTTCTAATTCTTATCGTAATCTAGGTAACATTGTTATACCAATTTGGTATGTGAAAGAATAGGTTAATATCTCCTTAATATTTTTTTGGTATGTTGAAAATTTCTGTAGCAATATTTTATAAAATAATAGGTTAATATCTCTTATATATTTTTTTTTGTGATCCATGGATATTATAATTATTGTTTTATTTATGTAGTTAATTGGAAATATATAAATAAAACTGAATTATCTTGATATCTACGATTAGGGGTTTGTTCAGTCATTATATTTGTCTATAACATCCATTAGGAAAGATTGTGTGAGCATTGCCCTACGTTTGTGAGTAAAATATAGGATATGCTATACATGTCAATTAGAAATTTTTGTAATAATACAATTATTTTTTTAATTTAAAAAATGATTTTGCTCCTCTATATATTTCAAACTCATATGTTTTTATTAGTATGTCATTGTTGATAAATAATCAGTTATGGTATGGAGTATGTCTTGTTGGTAAACAATAAGAGTTATAATACGGTACATGAATCATATTTTAAGTCTATTATAATATTATGGTGCATCAATCATATTTTGAATCTTTAGAAGAAAGAGTTCAGTAATTGTTTGTTACCTCTAATGTTGTGCAATGAAACACTTCCAATGGACGAGCTGAATGTTTTTAGGCTGATTATTTTAAAAAGAAAGGAAATGGCTACTGAAATGTATGATAGTTGTACGATGAAGTTGGATAGATAACTGATTAAGTTCAAGGAGATGACGAGAATGGATTTGTAAACTCCAAGAGTTTTTTATTTTATTAGAAATAAATAGTTTTTCAAAACATATTTTTTTCTTATATAAACCATTAGAATCAATGAATTATATAGCAGACCATTGCAAACAAAGGTAAATTAGTCATTGGTGGATTTGAATGTAAAACAATTCCATTTTAAGGTCTTTGGTAACATTTATATGTAATATTTGATTATAGAAATTCTTTGCTGGAGTATTTTTAAATGATTACGATAATTGTATAATTCTTTTCGTAGAGCAACATTTTGAATTTTATATTTGTCAGGTTTAAAATTTTAGTAATGTCTTCGGACACGGATCATATCTAGTTCTTTTTGATGTGAGATGTCATACAAATTTTTTTTCTCAATTTCTTTTCTGTCTTTCTTTTTCTTTTCTAAACAATAACGTGCATAATCATTTGAGCAAATCACAAATCTACCCAACTGATGTAATAACATATTCCTTCACCCTGAAGTCCAGCTCAAGGATAACTAGTCTTAAGCAATCGCGATTCAAGTGAGGTGAGGGTCATATGGTATGGTCCTAACATCTAAAGGATAAGCTTATAATATGCTTCAAAAGAGAGCCTTAAATGCTTAAAAATGGGTCTAAAAGGATATAACATTTAATCATGGGTTAGAAAGCTAAAAAGGCATCAAGTGACTATTAAAGATCTGCCTCTATCATTTTTCTAGTTACATAGTTCACCTTCAGTTCATAATTAAGTAGGTTCTCTACTCATTTAGATCTCACGTTCTACACACCACTCATTCTCACCAAATACAAGCTTAATTATTTTGCATTGTTCATTAGTTTTTCCTATCAATCATCTAATGTTTGCATGCATTCAAGGTACGTTTTACATTAAATCTAAGGTGTATTATTTTCTATCATTAATATACAGAAAGTAGGCTTATGAGGACATTCAACATACTCTTTAGTCAAATCATTATTTAAAGAAATTTTTATGGATTTTTTTTTTGAAAAGCAGTAAAAACACATAACACATGACACTTGGGATGAGACAACGAATCCCGCCGCAAATTCAAAAATGATTCTTGTCCCCATGAATCGAAAATTATCTATAAAGCTAGTAATATACACTAACGAATGATAAAAGGGATAAGGGAACATATCTTGATTGAAACTAGGCCGATTACATGTAGTATTGTGTCGAGGTTGTGAAAACTTCTAAGTCACAATATATAGATCACAAACCATAGAATCTCGTATTTCCCTTAGTTAATCATCTTCTCATGACCCTCTAAATCTCATCCTCTTTGAAAATCCTACCTCAACACCAAACTCTCTTTTCTCTTCATAATCTTCTTAACTTCAACAACCTTCATGTCATCTTGAATGACCCCAAACTCAATTATACACCTACTTAAAGATTTCTTGCAAAATATATAATGATATACTCAAACAATTCACAATTCCTCAAATAAATAACTAAAACATAATTCCCAACTTGCGATAGAAAGAAAACAAGAGGTGTAGCTATTTTACCGGATTGGCCGTGGAATTTGTGATGATGTGTGTGTATACATTTTTCTAAAATACATCTGAGAGACTTTTGACTCGAGGTAAGATTAGATCTCAAAAAACCCGATCATTAGAAACATACTATAATTAACTAATATTACAACTATGGATATTTTATTTATAAAATCTCATAAATGTTTTTCAATAACATCGAAGTGTTATATTGAATCAAGGAAGGTCTTAACAGTGTTTCAACCCAACTTTGGAATTTCATGATTACTATACAACTATCTATATAAACTACTCCAATTCATTTTGCTAATAAGAAACTATGATATAGGAAACTATAGTGCAAGTTGATGGACAACCATGTGTTAGCTTAAGATGTCCTAATGATGAAGTTATTAGAAAACTACGTACGCAAGTTGTTGTGAGGCTTACAATGCAATACGACTATATATACATCAAGAAGCTTCCTAAATATATCTTAAGTACTGGCCACATTTGAAACTTACTTTTATATGTGTAATTGAGTTTCATTGGTGATTAAAGAGTATTACACATTTTCTTATGAAATATTATCTACTCGCTATATATTGTGAATTGGGTGAAGTAAAATACTTTACATGGTTAAATTTTTTTTATTAAATGTTCTTCATTAAACAATAGCCTCGGCATACTATCGTATTGTCCATGTGACATTATTCATCTACGTTATCTTGAAAGTTATTCAATAGACTTTACATGCAGATCTAGTGGTTTTATAGTTAAACAATTTGTGTTTTATCTTGTTAATTGTGACAATAAATATGATAATGTATGACCTATAAATACCCATCATAGTTGGTGTCCCTTGGAAATTCCAAACAAATAGATTTTGTCGTATGCTCAACTTTTTCATCTAAATTTTACATTAAAATAAATGTGTCGGGGATATTGGTATACTAGAATATTAATTAATTGTCATAACCACTTATAGCAAGTTATTATATAATCGAAGCTCATTCTTGTGAATTGGTCTTTATAGACTTCTTTAAACATATGTGATTATAGGATCCTTATGCCTCGTGATTGGGAAGAACTAGTCCCTTTGAAAAAATAGTATCAAGTATCTTTAATTCATGAATAAATTAATATTATAGGTCTCTCTTTTTCCATTTAGGGTGCTAATGTGTTAAACAAAAAGTCCAGCGATGTAAAGAGATAATATATTTTGTATTTATGAAATCTATGATCTTTTGGCCACATCAAAAAAAAAATAATAGACATTTTATGTAACAATCTAAATATAAATATCCCAATATACGTATGGTTATATTTCACTCCTTGCAGACTTTTCTACATTTCAAAAATTTCATAATCAATTCAAAATAATCATGTAATTTACCCCAATTCGGTCAAAAGAATCAAATATTAACATTATCTATATGATTATAATTATATGTCGGTGCATCAAAACCAATCCTTCTTCTATAATAAATCTAATTATTACTTATAATGAAGTATTTTACTAAGTTTCTATCCCACGATTTTAGAAGGATTATATTTAAATGAAAAAAGATCCATCTAAAATCATTGGAAGATAATTCATCCACGGTTAAAATTTAATCCCTAATAGTTATAGTGCATAATGTTTATATGCTTAACTTAGTAGAGCAAATTCAGTTTACAAAGTGTCCAATCATTATAGTCAGCATATAAGACATAACATAATCATTACTTTCTACAAATATCTAAGATGTCACTTAGAAAATAAATCATTAATGCGTACGCAATTGATAGATTTCTCTTCAACAATATTATAGTTACCAATAACTATCATTTTCTAAATTCTTCCTTTAACACGCTACCTCAACCAAGTTAAAAGGTCAATGTATTATCAATATCCACGAGACTAAAGTTTAAAAAGAAAAGAAGAACATTATTTATATACTATATTTTGTCATCTATCATCTTTAAGATAATCAAATTTCATCATTGACGAAACTATTACTAGTTTTTCTAAACAAAAATATCTAATGACATATTTCATTTCCGAAACTGATATGTAGTTTGTATTTATATCATAACATACATGTGATGAAATTCATAAAAATCAAAATTCGTTTTAATATATTTTATCTAGAATTACTAACTGGTTATAGGAAAAGAACTTACACATTCTGTAAGGAATAGATGTAGCATCTTCTAAATAGTAATACCTATAACTAAATTCTCAACATTGTATAATAATTTAGTAAACCCATTATGAATATCGAATAACATCTAATTTATTTTTTGTAAGTATATAAGCCCATACACTAGACATTTCTATTATTTTTTATCCATAAAAATTAAGCTCTACCACTTTAGATCTAAAAATTAGACAAAAAAGCCCACTAATGAAGAGTTTTACCTTTATAACAACAAATGCCCTAGAAAATGATAAACACACCTCAGCCTCGCTCTCTCTGTCTCCATCTCTCTTACCGTACTATTTGAAATTGATTTAGTTTCATCCATTGCTAAATTCATATAAAATCATTAAATCAGTGAACAAAATCAATATTTTCAAATATTGCAACAATCAACAACTTTTCCATGGACAAAATCAGAGAGATATATAAAATGAAAGAAAAATACAAACAGAAATCACAGTGTTGCCTAGGGATGCTGCCACTAAAAAAAGGTATTAATGTTTCTATTAAATTCCTTGGTATTTGTAGTTATAAATCAAAAATAGCACATTGTAATTATTTTTCGTAGCTAATTTATTTTTCTTTTAGTTTGATTTGTAATGTGAGATGAATGGAAGAAATGTATTAACACTAGATTTTGTTAAATTAAAATTAATTTTTTAATTATGTGAATGAGTTGTTTTATATTGTGTAAAATTATGAATTGTTGAAGTTTTATTATTTATACAACTCTTCTATTATTTTAAATTTCCTTAATTTTAGTTAGTATTTATAATAAAATATCCTTTTATATGAAAAGGATCGTTGACCATTCTATTTCAAGGAAGAAGAAAAATCGATTAACTCGGGTAAGAGAAATAAGTATTATATTAATTCCCTTATACCTTGGGTTCCATAGATGTGGTGTTACTTTCGTCTATAATAAAATTTTTTACTCTGACAATATTCTTAGATCTCTGCTTTTAAGCATGGTAACTAATTTTTTTTTTGATGGACAGGTTGTTGTCGGTGATGTTTTTCATATTTGATAAATCCTATTATGTTTTTTTGATACATAAGCGTTCACTACATTCATAAATGCTTATGGAGTTCAGAAGTCTAAAAATATCGACAACTTGGCTACGCGGGGAAAAATTGATCGAGTAGCCACACGATGGTCTCATCTTCGGTCTGGAGTTCGTGATGGATTTCTTTGGAGACACCCATGATTCGTTATTCTTTTTTTCTAATGAAATTTTAAAGGTGTTAAACTGTAAATGAATAGACTTATCTATAGTTGATACGCAAATGAAATTTCTCAAAATTTAATGTTAATGAAAATCAAATATAATATGAAAAAAAACAAATAAGATAAATAATATTAAATGCGATTTAGCAGTTGAAATTCCTTTTTTACCTATAATTTTATTTGACCAGTTTATTGTATTTCATTTTTCATATATGATGGTCCAGACACGCTTGCAATGTATTTTTTTATTTTTATATGTTGTGGTCCAGGCTAGCTTGTAGATTAGTGTATATTGATGACTACAAGAAAAAAAAATTAGAATTGGTAGGTTTCAAAATAAAGTTCTACATGAAGAAATATGCATGGGCTCTTTAGAAAAAATTGATACCATATGTCTTTATGAGTGATGGTCAATAGACCAAACTTGTTGTGTCAAATATCACACTAACTTTGATTTTTAATTGGTAAGGTTACCATTATATGTTCATGAGAATGGACTTGTCTCATGATAGAACATAATCTCCTCATATAGGAACGTCTCTTCCAAATCAGGGTATCCATTTAGTTTGTCAATTATAATTTTTCTCGTGACCTCCAGACTTTCATCTTTTGACTATGAATCATGTAATATCCCGTGTAAATTGTTTAAATTTTAAATACTTAGGGTAAAATTCGTATTATTATTTAAAATATTATTTAAATATTTTACTAGATTAATAATTTATTTATATTTATATAAGACATCATATTTAATTTAATAAAAGGGATTAATTTATCTACTGAATTAAATTATAATAATCAAGGATTTTATTAATTGAAAAAGAAACTTTAAAAGAAAAGAAAGTAACTTACTTCTACCCGACCATCCTAGCCAACCAGAACCCAACTCACACAATCCACTTTCTAGTAAATCAATTTCATTTCATTTTCCTACTTTTTAATTTGAATTATATTCCCTTTTAATTTGTTTTATTTTCATGTGGTCTCTGTCGTATTCTAACCTTGTAACTATCTTTCTAGAATTTGACACTAAAGGAGTGTTTGTTTGCATTTAATAAAATATTAAGCTAGTCCATTAAGATACATAATCAGTAAGACAGTTTTTTTCCAATTCAGATCTTCATGGATCTTAACTAATTTATTTCATTAAAATTATAAACTAAGTGCCCGTTTGGAAGTGCTTTTTTGGAAAAGCACTTAAAATTGCTTTTAGTATTTTAAAAGTTTTTTTAACTTTGAAAAGCACTTTTTTGAGAAGCACCAAATAGGTGCTTCTTAAAAAAAGCACTTAAAATAATTTTAGATTTTACAATTATTTTTAATAATTTTTTTAAATTTTGAATTTTATTCTAAAAGCGCTTTTTTACTCTAAAATAAGCACTTCCAAACGGGCCTTAAGTCTGAATCACTCAAACACCACATCTTAAATAATTTATATTCAGATGTTCATTAAGATGTTCCCTTATTAATGGATTGCAAAACAAACTATTAACCCTTCAGAACTTGGTGCCATCTCTCTAGATTGTATATGGCCTCAAGAAGAGGTTTACTGGAAAGTAAGAGCAAAAGATAAATGGGAGACTGAAGAAGATAAAAACGCTGCAAATTATCATGCTTCGATGGCGCAAATAAGGAATTTTAATAAAATCATGCACATCCTAGATGATAATGATCAACGGATCGAAAACAAGGGTAAGGTAAATGATGCTTTTATTCTCATTTTGAGAATATCTACTCAGTTTATTTTGGCAACAAAAATATGGAAAAGGCAGACCATATCCCTTGAAAAATTACACATGACATAAAGATAAAACTGGTAAAAGCACCATATATGGATGAAGTTAGGAGAGTGGTGTTTAGTGTGGGTGACGGGTTGTTATAATATAAATACTAGGAGATTATCAAATTTGATGTATTTGATATGGTCATTGCATTCTTTGATGAGTAGCTGAATTTGGGTAAATGAATGACACTTCCATCACACTCGTCCTAAAAAAAGAAAGGCAAACAAATAATGGTGACTTTAAAACTATCTCTTGTGCTAACTTTGATTACAAAATTATCTCTTTATATAAGTGGAAAGACTTAAACCAATTATGGATGGCTTGTCTCCCCACACAGTCTTCTTTCATCAAAGGTATACCTATTCAGTATAACCTCATCAAAACGATAATTAAATAAGCACTATGCAATAGTCAAGTTTGATATGGAAAAGTCTTATGGACATGTTAAATGTGAGTTTTTAGAGCTTGTCCTTAGAAACTTGGATATGATACGGTTTGGATTAGATGGATTATCTATCTCTACAATCAAGTATCAGATTACCGTCAATGGTAAAATTTCTTGTAACATCATTCCTTCGAATGGTATCCGCCAGGGTGAATCACTATTATCCTATCTTTTGTCTCCTTACAGAGATGATTGTGTGACTCATTATTAATAATATTAGAGAAGGAATTATTAATGTTAAAAAAACGAGTTCGTTCGAGCGCGTTCGTTAACTTGGAAAAAAATTTATAATCAATAAATTAATGTTATAGTTATCTATAAATATAAAATAAAAAGTAAATATCAATATATCAAACACATACATCAAGATTTTTTCTGAAAGCAAACTAAGCTAGCTAAACCTGTTGTACCTCACTGGGCCGGTATGTAGAAGGAGGTGGTAGTGTTTGTTCTAATGGAGCACATAGTTTGGCCTCTGGATAGTCCAAGACAATTAATAAGGGTTTATTGTTTTAATGCATATACATAATTGAAAAATAGAATAGAAAGACAATACATTATACAATTCCACGTCTCCAAAATAAACCCAACCTATTAATATGATTACAAAAATATTCTTTTGCCGTTTCTTTTATTTTAATTTTTATTCAATATTTTAATTTGTAAGTTAAACATTACATCTATATTATAAAAAGTAAGGTTTTTACATAACCATGATTTATTCTATCCATAACATAAGTGGTGGCTAGGATAGTTTCTGGCCCAACCTATCATTAATAACCAAAGGGTCATCAACATAAGTGGTGGCTAGGATTGATTCTACCCCGACATAAGTGGTGGTCAGAATCATTTTTGGCCCACCTATTATTAATAGTATTAATTATTTATCAAGCATTTTTGTAAAATAAAATTCTAAATATAATCTTTATTAAAAGGAAAATTCTTCCATCCAATATTGGATGATCCTACACAAATAATATTAATACACATACTCCATGTTTTAAACTTACAAAAGTAACTAATTTATTAATCTAATAACATGTGTTTTTCTATAATAAGCAATGACCATGATATGAATATTGGACCATCCAATATTGGATCGAAGTCTTACCCTTATTAAAATTAATTATCTATCATTTAGCTAAAAAATTGTCCATTTACCATCTTTAATTTCTCAAAAATCCATACCAAATATAAAAATGAAAAATCATCTTCACTCTCCATTCAAACGAAAAAAAACCTCTTCACTCTCACCTTCCCACCAATCCGCTCTAAACAAGAAAACCGTCCCGGAACTCTCAGAGACCATTCTCCACCATCACCATCATTAACCGGCTTGGCAGAAGACTCAACTTAATGTAAAAAATTATTTTTACCATCTCACCTTCTTACCAAGTAACTCTCTTGCACAAGAAAACCATTGCCGCTCTCCTGCATAAGAAAAACGTCGTCGCCGCTACCGCTTGGGGACCATTCTTCACTATTGAAGAACCTTAATAAAGGTTTCTCGGATTAAGTGTAATTGTTTATTACATTTTTATAAAAATTCGCCGTAACATCTACCCAAGAAAATCGTTGCCGCTAAATGACATTCTCCACCATCATCCCCGCTTGGCAAAGAACTCAAATTAAGGAAAAAATATTAACTTTTACCATTGAAACTCTAAAAATTTGAAATAATTTTAACCTAATTCATTACTCTTATAATTGTTTATAATAATCTGATTTACTTTGACTAATTTCTTCAACTTTAATATGCCAATCCGAATATCAAAGATATTGAAATGAAATGAAGGGTATTAAATTGCTCAGGGTAAGTATAGTATGTTATACCTACACAATTTATATATTTAATAGTTGTGTGTGTAAATTTGCAATCTTTATAATGCTATAGAGGTGTCTGTGCTACCGAATCTAAGATCAGTAAGATTGATTTTGGATCTGTTTGCTTCAGACTTTGAATGTATATTATCTTGAATTGAAATAAGCCGAGATTAAAAATGTCTTGCTATTCAAATTATATGATTCACAATCATGGACATATCATATAAATCTTAGCAAAATCAAACAAAAGAAAACTCTCAAACATCTACTTTCTTTCAGGTTCTTATCTTCATGTGCGGGGTCATGTATGCTCTCTGCCAAGCCGCTCAAAAATAGCAAGACATAAGGTAATTTTGAATAGATTCTTAATTTTACAATTCATTGTTTTACTCTCCCTTGATTGATTTTTTGAATAATATTCAAAATCCATTTAATTCCATAGTTGGTCCCTGTTTGAGTATGACAATGTGAAATAACATTCAAGTTCAATTTTCTAATTCATAGTCATCTTTGTTTTCTGAATTGTATATGTTTTCGATTTGATTGCCCCTCACAGTATGCACTCTCCAATATAAAATATAAGGTAAGAGATTTTGTGAATAAAATTCAAACATAGTTTGATTTTTATAATTGCAGCATTGATTTGTAAGCTATTTTATTTGATTGTGTCGTTCTGTCTTTGTGCTCCCTGCCAAGCAAATCACATTCAATTTATCTTTTCCACACAATATAATTTATTTAGAATTTGCTTTAGAGGTAAAAAAACATCTTCAAATATATTAAATATGTAATTTATTATATAAACATAACTAAAATACATTTGTCACATGTTTCCGATTATGGTACAGAATTTCAATAATTTTTTATAGCATTTCACAATAATATTTTTTATGCCAATAATATTTAATTTGCTCAATTTTAACAATTTGAAACCTTTTTAATTCTTCCGATGATTATAATTTTTAATAAGGTGTTATATGCATTTAACGAGTTAACCATTGTGAGAATTAGTTGGATATGTTTTGGGTTTAGTGGAATTTTTTTATAATTGTTTTGAATCAGGGTAAATAGCAAACTTGATCTTTGCATTATATGAAATTTTCAAATATACCTCAGAAATCTCAACTAAGGTATCTGATTATTATCGTTTAAATTCCCCTTTATTACGTTATGGCTATGGAAAAATATGTACCAAAGGCATTGGATATTTCCAGTGACATTTTGTAGAATTCCAAATTTGGTCAGAATCGAATCGAAAGGGAACGTAATGTTATTCTCCAATAAATGGAGGAGGTAAAGTTTGAATCTTTTTCATTGATTAGTTTTTTTTAATTTTAAATCTGATTATCTAATGATCTTGCTTCATTGTGTTTAATTTTGTAATAGGTGTTTGATTATAGGTTGAAGGACAAATAGAGGAGATAATATTTTATCACCTTCTTAGTTTACTCCTGTATAAAGGACTATTTTTGAACCTGCTGATAACATCAATACTATAACTGACAATAACTAAAGAGCACCTAAAATATTATAAATCAACACATTATTTTGTTTCAAGAAGGTTTTAAAAAGATCAATTGACTATCATATTTTTTTCAACATTTGATCACATTTATTGGCATACTGTATTACCAAGATATCATTATATTATTCATGTATAGTTTATAAGTGTTTGGTTGATGTATAGGTATTTGGTTTGTGTCTAACATATGCCACTTGAACTTCCACCAGATCACTAAGAATGGAGGAAAAATATTAAAACAAAGCCAAATAATTCGTTCAACGATAGGCTGAGGTACCATGTACATTTTTCACTTGATTATATATATAAAATAAAAATTTATCATATAAAGAAATTATTTCCTCATTTTTACGTGGATGGGTTTGGATTAAAAATGGTTGTCGATTTTATATTTTTTGCAAAATTCATTGTGGTATTACAAATGGTTTCCTCTTAATATAGCTGAAAGGGTACTTTATCTGCTTTACCAAGCTCCTTGGTGCTATCATCTATAATATCAACCTTCCTTGATGACTAGCGGTAATATTAGTATATTTGTTCCTTTAAAGCACTTGCGGAGCCTAATAAGGTGAGGTAAGCACATGTTTTTCTTTATAAATAGTGGAACAAATAATATATCATAGAAGGGATGATTTACTTAGTCAATCAATGCTTAGTTTTTTACATCTTCTTCATGAATATTGATAGTGATGTGTTCAGAATTATATGATGTAAATCAAAGATTGGTTAGATGATGAAGTTTGTTTATTAAAACTAAAAATACTTTTGATCACTGTCTGACTTTGTTTCGCTTTATAAAGATATAAATATGTTTAGATGAGTATTTTTTGTGTGATTGACCGGTGTAACTTCCTTCCCTCGTTATGAGAGATCATTTTATGTTACCAAAACACCTTCAAGACTTTTTATCTCCCAAAAATCATTATCTACTACAATTGACCATAAAGCCGTTATACCATCAATGAGGAGATTTTCTAAACAAAAAATGTAAACAAAATAAATTTTTCTATTAAAACCCTCAAATTAAAATATATTATTTCTTGATTTTCTAGAGGAATATTAATTTAAATCAGGTATTGTATTTTTCCTTCTAATTCTTATCGTAATCTAGGTAACATTGTTATACCAATTTGGTATGTGAAAAAATAGGTTAATATCTCCTTAATATATTTTTGGTATGTTGAAAATTTCTGTAGCAATATTTTATAAAATAATAGGTTAATATCTCTTATATATTTTTTTTTGTGATCCATGGATATTATAATTATTGTTTTATTTATGTAGTTAATTGGAAATATATAAATAAAACTGAATTATCTTGATATCTACGATTAGGGGTTTGTTCAGTCATTATATTTGTCTATAACATCCATTAGGAAAGATTGTGTGAGCATTGCCCTACATTTGTGAGTAAAATATAGGATATGCTATACATGTCAATTAGAAATTTTTGTAATAATACAATTATTTTTTAATTTAAAAAATGATTTTGCTCCTCTATATATTTCAAACTCATATGTTTTTATTAGTATGTCATTGTTGATAAATAATCAGTTATGGTATGGAGTATGTCTTGTTGGTAAACAATAAGATTTATAATACGGTACATGAATCATATTTTAAGTCTATTATAATATTATGGTGCATCAATCATATTTTGAATCTTTAGAAGAAAGAGTTCAGTAATTGTTTGTTACCTCTAATGTTGTGCAATGAAACACTTTCAATGGACGAGCTTAATGTTTTTGAGGCTGATTATTTTAAAGAAAGGAAATGGCTACTGAAATGTATGATAGTTGTACGATGAAGTTGGATAGATAACTGATTAAGTTCAAGGAGATGACGAGAATGGATTTGTAAACTCCAAGAGTTTTTTATTTTATTAGAAATAAATAGTTTTTCGAAAACATATTTTTTTCTTATATAAACCATTAGAATCAATGAATTATATAGCAGACCATTGCAAGCAAAGGTAAATTAGTCATTGGTGGATTTGAATGTAAAACAATTCCATTTTAAGGTCTTTGGTAACATTTATATGTAATATTTGATTATAGAAAATCTTTGCTAGAGTATTTTTAAATGATTACGATAATTGTATAATTCTTTTCGTAGAGCAACATTTTGAATTTTATATTTGTAAGGTTTAAAATTTTAGTAATGTCTTCGGACACGGATCATATCTAGTTCTTTTTGATGTGAGATGTCATACAAATTTTTTTTCTCAATTTCTTTTCTTTCTTTCTTTTTCTTTTCTAAACAATAATGTGCATAATCATTTGAGCAAATCACAAATCTACCCAACAGATGTAATAACATATTCCTTCACCCTGAAGTCCAGCTCAAGGACAACTAGTCTTAAGCAATCGCGATTCAAGTGAGGTGAGGGTCATATGGTATGGTCCTAACATCTAAAGGATAAGCTTATAATATGCTTCAAAAGAGAGCCTTAAATGCTTAAAAATGGGTCTAAAAGGATATAACATTTAATCATGGGTTAGAAAGCTAAAAAGGCATCAAGTGACTATTAAAGATCTGCCTCTATCATTTTTCTAGTTACATAGTTCACCTTCAGTTCATAATTAAGTAGGTTCTCTACTCATTTAGATCCCACGTTCTACACACCACTCATTCTCACCAAATACAAGCTTAATTATTTTGCATTGTTCATTAGTTTTTCCTATCAATCATCTAATGTTTGCATGCATTCAAGGTACGTTTTACATTAAATCTAAGGTGTATTATTTCCTATCATTAATATACAGAAAGTAGGCTTATGAGGACATTCAACATACTCTTTAGTCAAATCATTATTTAAAGAAATTTTTATGGATTTTTTTTTTGAAAAGCAGTAAAAACACATAACACATGACACTTGGGATGAGACAACGAATCCCGCCGCAAATTCAAAAATGAGTCTTGTCCCCATGAATCGAAAATTATCTATAAAGCTAGTAATATACACTAACGAATGAGAAAAGGGATAAGGGAACATATCTTGATTGAAACTAGGCCGATTACATGTAGTATTGTGTCGAGGTTGTGAAAACTTCTAAGTCACGATGTATAGATCACAAACCGTAGAATCTCGTATTTCCCTTAGTTAATCATCTTCTCATGACCCTCTAAATCAAATCCTCTTTGAAAATCCTACCTCAACACCAAACTCTCTTTCTGTTCATAATCTTCTTAACTTCAACAACCTTCATGTCATCTCGAATGACCCCAAACTCAATTATACACCTACTTAAAGATTTCTTGCAAAATATATAATGATATACTCAAACAATTCACAATTCCTCAAATAAATAACTAAAACATAATTCCCAACTTGCGATAGAAAGAAAACAAGAGGTGTAGCTATTTTACCAGATTGGCCGTGGAATTTGTGATGATGTGTGTGTGTATACATTTTTCTAAAATACATCTGAGAGACTTTTGACTCGAGGTAAGATTAGATCTCAAAGCAACCCGATCATTAGAAACATACTATAATTAACTAATATTACAACTATGGATATTTTATTTATAAAATCTTATAAATGTTTTTCAATAACATCGAAGTGTTATATTGAATCAAGGAAGGTCTTAACAGTGTTTCAACCCAACTTTGGAATTTCATGATTACTATACAACTATCTATATAAACTACTCCAATTCATTTTGCTAATAAGAAACTATGATATAGGAAACTATAGTGCAAGTTGATGGACAACCATGTGTTAGCTTAAGATGTCCTAATGATGAAGTTATTAGAAAACTACGTACGCAAGTTGTTGTGAGGCTTACAATGCAATACAACTATATATACATCAAGAAGCTTCCCAAATATATCTTAAGTACTGGCCACATTTGAAACTTACTTTTATATGTGTAATTGAGTTTCTTTGGTGATTAAAGAGTATTGCACATTTTCTTATGAAATATTATCTACTCGCTATATATTGTGAATTGGGTGAAGTAAAATACTTTACATGGTTAAATTTTTTTTTTTATTAAATGTTCTTCAATAAACAATAGCCTCGGCATACTATCGTATTGTCCATGTGACATTATTCATCTACGTTATCTTGAAAGTTATTCAATAGACTTTACATGCAGATCTAGTGGTTTTATAGTTAAACAATTTGTGTTTTATCTTGTTAATTGTGACAATAAATATGATAATGTATGACCTATAACTACCCATCATAGTTGGTGTCTCTTGGAAATTCCAAACAAATAGATTTTGTCGTATGCTCAACTTTTTCATCTAAATTTTACATTAAAATAAATGTGTCGGGGATATTGGTATACTAGAATATTAATTAATTGTCATAACCACTTATAGCAAGTTATTATATAATCGAAGCTCATTCTTGTGAATTGGTCTTTATAGACTTCTTTAAACATATGTGATTATAGGATCCTTATGCCTCGTGATTGGGAAGAACTAGTCCCTTTGAAAAAATAGTATCAAGTATCTTTAATTCATGAATAAATAAATATTATAGGTCTCTCTTTTTCCAATCAGGGTGTTAATGTGTTAAACAAAAAGTCCAGCGATGTAAAGAGATAATATATTTTGTATTTATGAAATCTATGATCTTTTGGCCACATCAAAAAAAAAATAATAGACATTTTATGTAACAATCTAAATATAAATATCCCAATATACGTATGGTTATATTTCACTCCTTGCAGACTTTTCTACATTTCAAAAATTTCATAATCAATTCAAAATAATCATGTAATTTACCCCAATTCGGTCAAAAGAATCAAATATTAACATTATCTATATGATTATAATTATATGTCGGTGCATCAAAACCAATCCTTCTTCTAAAATAAATCTAATTATTACTTATAATGAAGTATTTTACTAAGTTTCTATCCCACGATTTTAGAAGGATTATATTTAAATGAAAAAAGATCCATCTAAAATCATTGGAAGATAATTCATCCACGGTTAAAATTTAATCCCTAATAGTTATAGTCCATAATGTTTATATGCTTAACTTAGTAGAGCAAATTCAGTTTACAAAGTGTCCAATCATTATAGTCAGCATATAAGACATAACATAATTATTACTTTCTACAAATATCTAAGATGTCACTTAGAAAATGAATCATTAATGCGTACGCAATTGATAAATTTCTCTTCAACAATATTATAGTTACCAATAACTATCATTTTCTAAATTCTTCCTTTAACACGCTACCTTCAACCAAGTTAAAAGGTCAATGTATTATCAATATCCATGAGACTAAAGTTTAAAAAGAAAAGAAGAACATTATTTATATACTATATTTTGTCATCTATCATCTTTAAGATAATCAAATTTCATCATTGACGAAACTATTACTAGTTTTTCTAAACAAAAATATCTAATGACATATTTCATTTCCGAAACTGATATGTAGTTTGTATTTATATCATAACATACATGTGATGAAATTCATAAAAATCAAAATTCGTTTTAATATATTTTATCTAGAATTACTAACTGGTTATAGGAAAAGAACTTACACATTCTGTAAGGAATACATGTAGCATCTTCTAAATAGTAATACCTATAACTAAATTCTCAACATTGTATAATAATTTAGTAAACCCATTATGAATATCGAATAACATCTAATTTATTTTTTGTAAGTATATAAGCCCATACACTAGACATTTCTATTATTTTTTATCCATAAAAATTAAGCCCTACCACTTTAGATCTAAAAATTAGACAAAAAAGCCCACTAATGAAGAGTTTTACCTTTATAACAACAAATGCCCTAGAAAATGATAAACACACCCCAGCCTCGCTCTCTCTCTCCATCTCTCTTACCGTACTATTTGAAATTGATTTAGTTTCATCCATTGCTAAATTCATATAAAATCATTAAATCAGTGAACAAAATCAATATTTTCAAATATTGCAACAATCAACAACTTTTCCATGGACAAAATTAGAGAGATATATAAAATGAAAGAAAAATACAAACAGAAATCACAGTGTTGCCTAGGGATGCTGCCACTAAAAAAAGGTATTAATGTTTCTATTAAATTCCTTGGTATTTGTAATTATAAATCAAAAATTGCACATTGTAATTATTTTTCGTAGCTAATTTATTTTTCTTTTAGTTTGATTTGTAATGTGAGATGAATGGAAGAAATGTATTAACACTAGATTTTGTTAAATTAAAATTAATTTTTTAATTATGTGAATGAGTTGTTTTATATTGTGTAAAATTATGAGTTGTTGAAGTTTTATTATTTATTACAACTCTTCTATTATTTTAAATTTCCTTTATTTTAGTTAGTATTTATAATAAAATATCCTTTTATAGGAAAAGGATCGTTGACCATTCTATTTCAAGGAAGAAGAAAAATCGATTAACTCGGGTAAGAGAAATAAGTATTATATTAATTCCCTTATACCTTGGGTTCCATAGATGTGGTGTTACTTTCGTCTATAATTAAATTTTTTACTCTGACAATATTCTTAGATCTCTGCTTTTAAGCATGGTAACTAATTTTTTTTTTGATGGACAGGTTGTTGTCGGTGATGTTTTTCATAATTGATAAATCCTATTATGTTTTTTTGATACATAAGCATTCACTACATTCATAAATGCTTATGGAATTCAGAAGTCTAAAAATATCGACAACTTGGCTAGGCGGGGAAAAATTGATCGAGTAGTCACACGATGGTCTCATCTTCGGTCTGGCGTTCGTGATGGATTTCTTTGAAGACATCCATGATTCGTTATTCTTTTTTTCTAATGAAATTTTAAAGGTGTTAAACTGTAAATGAATAGACTTATCTATAGTTGATACACAAATGAAATTTCTCAAAATTTAATGTTAATGAAAATCAAATATAATATGAAAAGGAACAAATAAGATAAATAATATTAAATGCGATTTAGCAGTTGAAATTCCTTTTTTACCTATAATTTTATTTGACCAGTTTATTGTATTTCATTTTTCATATATGATGGTCCAGACACGCTTGCAATGTAATTTTTTTATTTTTATATGTTGTGGTCCAGGCTAGCTTGTAGATTAGTGTATATTGATGACTACAAGAAAAAAAAATTAGAATTGGTAGGTTTCAAAATAAAGTTCTACATGAAGAAATATGCATGGGCTCTTTAGAAAAAATTGATACCATATGTCTTTATGAGTGATGGTCAATAGACCAAACTTGTTGTGTCAAATATCACACTAACTTTGATTTTTAATTGGTAAGGTTACCATTATATGTTCATGAGAATGGACTTGTCTCATGATAGAACATAATCTCCTCATATAGGAACGTCTCTTCCAAATCAGGGTATCCATTTAGTTTGTCAATTATAATTTTTCTCGTGACCTCCAGACTTCCATCTTTTGACTATCAATCATGTAATATCCCATGTAAATTGTTTAAATTTTAAATACATAGGGTAAAATTCTTATTATTATTTAAAATATTATTTAAATATTTTACTAGATTAATAATTTATTTATATTTATATAAGACATAATATTTAATTTAATAAAAGGGATTAATTTATTTATTGAATTAAAAAATAATAATCAAGGATTTTATTAATTGAAAAAGAAACTTTAAAAGAAAAGAAAGTAACTTACTCCTACCCGACCATCCTAGCCAACCAGAAACCAACTCACACAATCCACTTTCTAGTAAATCAATTTCACTTCATTTTCCTACTTTTTAATTTGAATTATATTTCCTTTTAATTTGTTTTATTTTCATGTGGTCTCTGTCGTATTCTAACTGATGTCTCCTCATTTGTGATAGATTTATGTTACGATGAGACATCATTTTTAGTGTTTTAGAAGTCAATAATGTCGATTTCTTGAGTTTCAGTTCACTTTCCTATTTTGACTCTTGATTTGTAGAATTATTATTTTTAGAGCATGTTGGGTTCAATTGTTTATTTTAGTGTGAAGCTTTAAAAATAATTATGGAGATTAATTAGAGTCCAAGTCAAAGACTACAACTTATGGAAAGAGATTTGCATGGTAATTGGAGATAAGGAAACAAAAGCTAAAAAGATGGAAAAGGAAAAGCTGCCTAATCTAGGATTCTGCAATACACGCCTAAAGATGTGCTATTGTACATAAGAAATAGGCCGATTTTGGTAATTTCCTTTCGTAGGGACAAAGATAATTCTGTTACGATTCTTTTGGTATCTTATGGAGCTCAAACCGACCAATAACGAAGAAGATATGCTCAAAACGATCCAGCAGTGTTTATCTTTATTTCCATACGAATTTGAGTTGGGGTAAGAGTCCAATACTTTATCTCTTCCTCAAGAAAACGAATTAGGTCTTCTAAACACCTATAAATACACCCTTATATCACTTGTAAATCATCCTTGCCTCATAGTAATTAGTTCTTAAGGTTTTATTCTTCTAGTTTGTTGTAGAGAGCAAGATGATGTCTTTTGTAATTTCTTTTAGTTTATTTCCATCAGGTATGAACTAAACTTCCCATAGCTTGGGTTTTGCATCATGTATAAACTATGAATTCTAATTCTTCTATCTAAGTTTCTTTGGGAATTATATGTTTTAATCTGATATTAGCTACTTACTTTATATTTGTTTATGTGTTTTGATTTATTGTCTTTCCTAGAACTGATCACATTAGGATTGTTTTAACAGTAGTTAGATGGTCACCGTAACTGGGTGTTTAACTATTGAACCACCACATAATGTCTAGTGTCGATATTAGTTCTGACAAAACATGATTCTAACTAGATAGTCATTAGGGTTTGTTTTAATCACCATATCACCAATGATTGTAGTGTTCTGTTTAGGGCCTTAGTGGCGTTTGATAACCCTATTTGAGACCTCGTCTTGGTTGTGCCGTAGCCCCCTTAGCCGCTCTCAAGGTCTAAGGTATGGGAATTTAGAATCCTGACTAAGTATACCAAGAGCTAATATTCTCCCTTATTAACTAGATTTATAGATAGAATTAGAAGGATTAGTGTATACTAGCAAAACCTAAGCTATACTTCTCATCTCATATTCTTAATCTTTTACTTTATTGTTTTTACTTTTCTTAGTTTTAATTTAGAATCTCGAAATCTATTTGCTTTTATTTTCTGTCTTTTAATTATTTACTTTTACTCGTTATTCCTACCTACGCGTGTAACACACTTAAGTCCCTGAGAACGAACTCAACTTACTATCTAAAACTTGCATACGTCCTGTAATACTTGCAGTACCGTGCCTGTCTAGGGTGAGAGTGCGTAGTTTCTTGGCTTAATTTTATCTTATTTTTATCACACCCTAGGCACCACCAAGTTTTTGGCACCGCTGCCGGAGACTTATGTCTCGTTAGCGTGTGGGTTATCTATTTCGAGTAGTAGTTTTTAATTAGTTTTTTTTACTTTTCAGTCTTTGGTTTTTATTTTTCCAGATTTACTCTTGTGGTTTGCTTTAGTCTTTTTTAGGATTCACAGTGTTTAATTCTTGGCCTCCGTTACCGGAGCCTGAGAGGCGTTTTAGAGTTTTTAACAGACGTGTTAGTGATGAAAGGTCCTTAAGAAGAGCAATGGCAGCCCAACTAAATCCACCATTTGGAGGGCTTGAACAAGATCCTCCACTTGGTGCACAAGATCCACCTGGTGTCGTACAACAAGATCCACCACCTGGTGGAGGACAACACGGTGTAAAAATACCACCAGGAGGAGGTAATGGGCAGAATAACGTTAATAATCAACAGAATCAGGCACAGCAAGATCTCCCTGGTCTTCATGTGTCGTTTCATGTTCAACCAATCAGTTACCGCCCTCCAGAGATTCCAAATATCAAATTTAGACCCGATCCGGGAATGCTCAGTCAATTTCAAAGTTTTGGACTCTATACTGGTACAGCAATTCAAGATCCGGTGAAAGCGATTCAGAAGTTCATGCAGATTTGCGATGCCTACATTACTCCGGGAATTACACGCGAGCAATTGTATTGTCATATGTTTTCGTTCTTTTTGACCGGTAGAGCTAGCGATTGGCTAGAAAGACAACCACATGGAACCATTCACTCTTGGAGAGAACTTCAAGCCGCATTCTTTAACTGTTTTTATCCGAAGAGCATGAGACTCAAAGATCAAACCGAGCTTGCAAGATTTTGCCAAGAGGATGGAGAGACAGTGGGAGAAGCATGGACAAGGTTTCCAAAAAAAATTAGCTAGATTTCCTCTCCATGGTTATACACCTGCTCTACAACTTGCTATATTCTATGAAGGACTTAATGATAAAGGTAGAGATACGGTGGATAACATTGGAAAGGGTAATTTTGTGTCCATGAATCACAATGAAGCTTCCGAGGTTTTGGAAAATATTATGGAACAAGAAAGAAGTTGGCCTTCAACGCGAGCATCTGTAGCAAAGACCCGAGGAACGCTTCGTTTAGATGTAGAAACAGCAAACTCAGCTCAAATATCCACATTAGAAAATCAAATCAAAGAGCTGAAGTTAGAGATGCAAAAGAATTTAGCCGCTGCGAACGTAGTACAAGAAGCACAAGGGTGTCAACAATGTGGGGTTAACGATCATACATGGGAAGAGTGCGAATCAAATTCGCAATCTGTATACTTTATTTCTAATCGAGGAGGTTATCAATGGGGTAACTGAAATCATCCTTGTATGCAATATTCAAATCCGCAAGGGGCCGCTAATCCTGGTCATTATCAACCGCGCCCCCAGAACAGTTCCACTCGAGAGGTCAGTACCAAAACCAATATCAGAATAGACCTGCTCCCCCTCAACAACCTGCTCAAGATGCCTATACCGATTCGTTAGATCAGAAAGCCTTACCTCAGTATCCTCAAGAAGGATCTATGGACAATCAACATATAGAACAAGCTCTGGACCATTTGACTACGACTATGAATGCTCAGGATGAGAAGGTCAGAGGACACGATGCCATACTTCAGATGCTAAGTACTCAAGTAGAACAGCTAAACAAAGTGTTAACAAATTTAATAGAACCAAAGGAAGTAAAGGAAATCGAAGGAGGTGAAAAAAATGTTGGGTTCGAAGCTTGCAAGGCCATTTTCCTTGAAATTGAAGAAAAGAAGGAAGCACCGCATGCTGCCGTTAGTGCCGTGGAAGTTCCGAGTACTGAAGAAGAACCAACCAAGTCTAGCCCCCTGGAATCTGACTGTTCTGAGGTTTATGTGGAGGACGATTCAGAAGAGAAAGCCGAATTTATACAACTACTGAGGAAAATGCAAGAGTAATTTCGATCGGTGGTGGATTACGCAGCTGAGCTAGCTAAAGAAAAAGAGAAAGAAGCCTCAAAGGAGGAATCAAAAGATGAAGTTGCACCTGCTGTGCATGAAGAGAAAGAAGAGGAGAAGGTGGAATCACCACCTGTTGTTCAACCAGTGTCATCAACTATTCCTGATATAAATCTTAAGGATGACACTGTACTCAAGACATTTGTAGAGGCGTATCAAACTGAAAATATCAATGCCCAAATGCTTGAGATCACGAAGAGAGGACTTACACCGCAACAAGTTTTTACACAAGTTATTCCTGAGAAAGAGGCGAGCGTAGAGATCCCAAGAGAGAATCTGAGAGTTTCGAGAAGAAGTGAAAGAGAGCTACCTACCAAGCTTAAAGATCCGGGAAGTTTCAACCTTCCTGTTCAATTACATGGTATGCTCAAGGTGAAAGCTATGTACGATGTTGAATCTGGTGTGAATCTTATGCCTAAGTCCGTGTTCGAGAGACTTGGACTTCAGAAATCAGAGAAAACTCCAGTGAAATTGCAGTTTGCTGACAACTCAGTTAAAAGGAAATGGGGAACAGTGGAGGACGTCTTAGTCCGTGCAGGTAATATCGCCATCCCTACTGACTTTGTTATTCTTGAGTTTGATGCAGATAAGCAGGTTCCAATCATACTTGGACGGCCCTTCATGGCCACAAGTCAAAGTGTCATCAACTTCCAAGAAGGGACCATCACCCTTCATGCTAGGAATGTATCCGAGACCTTCTATGTCATGGGTAAGAAACCGAGGAAGTTAGATCCCACCGTTCCTGTCATCCACAGCCTTTCACATCACAAAGTCCCTCCTGAGAAGATCCACTTAAAACCTGTGGATACTGAGCCAAACATTGAGTTTGGGGTTGGCCATGAAGTTCTATGGAAAACTCACAAACGCGAGAATAGGCCACGAAGTTTCAAAGATTCGTGGATGGGACCATTCATTGTCACGAAGGTTGTTTCAGCTAAGGTGATATAAATTCGCCCCAAAACTGGGGTCAAGCGCAGATTAGTTGAAGTTCTTAGCCTTACTCGCTGTTGGGGAGGCTATATTCGCAAATCTTGACAGAGGTAACACGTCTAACTTTGAAAGACGTTAAACAAAAGTGCTGTACGGGAGACAACCCGTAGTTTTTTAATGTTTTTATGTCTTTTACGTTTTTAGTTTATGTTTAGATTAGTTGTTTTTAGCTGATAATGCATATTTGAGAAAGGTATTAGTGTTTTTGGTGTGTAGGAATTGGAGAAATCGAGTTAGGGACGCGAGCAAAATTTTTCGGAGCGAAGGAATGACCTGCGCGGACTACCCTCGCGGACTACCCCTAGTTCGCAGGTATGCACCGCAGCGTAAAAACCCGTACCACGGGTGGAGCCACGGGTCTTGTCCAGAACCGAGAAAAAATTGACCTGCGGACTACCCCCCTGCACCGCACCATGGTCCGCAGGTCACAAACACGTGGCACGGGGTAGGTCCACGGGTATTTTGACTGAGAACACATTAGAAGGCGCGGGACACCCCGCGGTACACCGTGCCCTGGTCCGCAGAGCTAAAACCCGTGCCACGGGGTTGTACCACGGGTATTATCCAGTGGGTAAAAAAAATTTCGACCATCAGATGTTGCGGTGTACCCCGCGGTACACCCATGGTCCGCAAGGATGGTCCGCAGGGATGGTCCGCACGAGCCGCCAGAGAGAGAGAAAAACGGGATTTGAGTGTATAAAAGAGGTATTAAGCCATTATTCCGAATTTTATAAACCTAAAGCCTCTTTCTCTTCTCCAAAACTCTCCCAACTCCATTAAAGCTCATCAAAACCTTCACCAATCACCAAAACACTACCCAATCATCAAGAAAAACACATCAAATCTTCTCTCTACATCATTACAAGAGAGATTCAAACACCCAATCCTCACCAAATCCATTCAAATTGAAGAATCAAAGAGCCAAATTTCACAAATTCATCCTACAATTTCTTAAATCCAAGCCAACCCATTACAAATCCACCTCACCCACATAGAGATTCATCCTCAATTCACCTATCCTAGGCCAAATCAAGCTTGTTCAACCAATAATTCACAAGTTCAAATTTCAAGAGTGGTTAAAGCTTTGAGTTGGGGGTTAATTGAAGATGACTAATAGAACAACAATATTAGCTAGCAAGAGAGAGGTAAAGAGTAACAAGGGATTGGATTTAATCAAGAAGAAATCAATTGACAAAGGTTTTAGTTCTAAATCAAGAGGTAAAGATAAAGTTGAGAAGAGTGCAATACCTTTGTTTGATCGTAATGGTAAAAAGCTTTACTATTATGCAAAGGAGAAAACACAACCTCCACAAGATCTTATACCCAAAGAGAAAGAATAAACTTCAAGGGCCTTGAAAGCTTCTGCAGATAAACAATTAAAAGAGCTACCTTTTGCTTATGAGAAAGTATTCAAGGAAGAAATTGGAGATGGAGAATACAAGAGATTCTTAGAGCTTGGTGAGAAATTGGGTTGGTCTACTTTCATGGTAAGCCGTTCTGAATTATGTCATGAGTTAGTTTTGGAATTCTATTTAGGCCTCTTTAGCCGAGATAGTAAAGGTTGTGTTCCGATTAGAGGAAAGTTAGTTCCTTTCACAGTTGAGGAGATTAGAAACCACTTCAAGTTTAAGAAATTGAAAGGTTGTTGCAAATTTGAAGAAGCGGTTGCTAAACGAAAAATCTTTGATGAGGAATACTTTTTGAGCATATTTTAGACAAGGAGAAAGTGCAATCACATAAGGAAGAATTGAAGGCACCTTGGCCTTACAAATATCTTCAAACGGATGCTAGAATTTGGCACAATTTCCTTATTCCTAATGTTTTCGGAAACACACGAAATTTGGATGTGACTATGAAGTACGCTTTACTTTTGGATTGTATTTTGAGAGGAGAAGAAGTTGATGTGGCACAGTTGATCTATGAGGAGGTGATACGATTTTCGGTCTCTCCTAAATCAGTTTATAATGTTAAATTTCCTACCATGATCACGTGTCTTGTGCGAAAAGCGAATGTAACATTGGGTGAAGAAGAGAAATTCGAATTTAAAGGGAGTTATATTGATAATGCTTGGATCAAGGATATCTTTCGAAGAGCGGGTTCTACGCAAGTCTTGAAAGAAGAAAAGGAGCAAACTTGGCAAGAGAAAATGGAGGAGCGTTTAACGAAATTCGAAGCAGCTCAAACTTCCTTAGTCAACGATGTGGCACAAATTAACGCTAATCAAGTGCACATCATGGAACTCCTTGAGCAATTAACGAAAAGTCCAGCAATTCCTACCTTGGATATCAATGATGCGAGGCAATAAGCCTCGAGAGTATGTTCTCTTTCTTCCTTACCATTTCTGTAAATGTTTTTATCTGCTAATTTTAATTTCTTTTTCGAGTCTTTTTCGAGTCTTTTTCGAGTCGTGGGGACACGGCTCATTTTTGAGTTGGGGGTGTGGGGATTCGTTGTCTCTCATCTCCATTTTTCTGTTTTTAGGTAGAAATTAAAATTTTTGATGCATGGGAATTAGATGTAGAGTGTGTTTAATAGCTTGGAAGCATAAGCTCAGTGAATTAATGATAGTATGTAATATGTTTATGAGCTATGTTATTTGTATGCTTTAAGTATTTGCAGGAAAACACACGTTGATAGTAAAGAAAAGATTAGTGAGCAATGCGATAGAAAGTATGTTCGATCTCAGGGAACCTTGAGAACTGTGTAGGCCGTGAGATCCAAGCTAGTTGACAAACCATTTGATGAAAGTGCTAAAGGTAAAAATAACGAAATTACATAGTGTAGAAAGTGATCAAGACGGTTCTTTCATATTTGAAGCCTTTGAAGCCTTTTTATACCTTCTCACCTTGTGATTTTTTAATTTATATGCTATATCCTCTTCAGCCCCTTCTAGCCTTTCTAAAGCCTTTTATTGAAACACATTATAAGCCATATATATCCTTTAGATTTTAGGACTTTTTCATATGACCCGCACTCGAATCGCGATGCATAGACAGTTGTTTTAGAGCTTGAGTTTGGGGTGGTGGGTCCACCATTATGGGAATTGTTATTTTGTTGGGATTTTTGAGCTTATTAATTGTGCTTTGTGCTTTATATTGACGATGTTTCACAGATTTTTATTGTAACCCTTTGCCGGGGTAATAGTGAATGAAAAAGAAGTTTCGAGCTAATTTTGCCAACAAGGGCATAAAAAGAAAATTATATATATGAGAAATTAGCATGATATCTCAACATTAAAAGAGAGTCATAGCTATAAAAGAAATTGATTTGAAAAGAAAAGAAAATATATATATATATATATATATATATATATATATATATTCGGACCGGCATAGTGGATTTTAATGTGAACATCATAAGCTTTTATTGGGTTATTGGGGATGCTAAATTATGCATCAAGGAATTCATTGGGTTGAGTGAGAAACGTTTTATGAGAGTAACTCAAGCTCTAGGGCGATTCGTTGATGGCTAGTGAGGAGAGAGCCAAAAGCTCACTCCAAATTATCCAAATATACTATCATACCGTCCCTAAGCCTAAATTACAACCTTAAAGACCTTGTGATTCTTTGCTATGTAATTGAGAAGTGATTGAGCCATTAGAGATTAGTTAAGCGGATCTTGAATACTAGTGAGGTTTGATGAACAATCTATAGCTCTTTTGGGGAACTGAGTAAAGTCCCAATCCTTCTTACATTGCGAAACTAATATGAACTTAAATTCAAGCCGTGTTGACTGTGGATATGAGAAGTGTACATGTATGTAGTTTATGAACATTATTTCATGAAATTTGCTGAGTTATGTGCTTTAGGATTATTCTATATATTCTGCTATGTTTTTCCCAATGTGTTAAGAATTTTATAAGTGTGTATTTATAGACTTCCCTTAGTTTTTATCTTTTATTGTATCGGGACGATACAACTTTGAGTTGGGGGTCTTGATGTCTCCTCATTTGTGATAGATTTTTGTTACGATGAGACATCATTTTTAGTGTTTTAGAAGTCAATAATGTCAATTTTCTTGAGTTTCAGTGCACTTTCCTATTTTGAGTCTTGATTTGTAGAATTATTATTTTTAGAGCATATTGGGTTTAATTGTTTATTTTAGTGTGAAGCTTTAAACATAATTATGGAGATTAATTAGAGTCCAAGTCAAATACTACAACTTATGGAAAGAGATTTGCATGGTAATTGGAGATAAGGAAACACAAGCTAAAAAGATGGAAAAAGAAAAGCTGCCTAATCTAGGATTCTGCAGCACACGCCTAAAGATGTGCTATTTTACCTAAGAAATAGGCCGATTTTGGTAATTTCCTTTCATTGGGACAAAGATAATTCTGTTACGATTCTTTTGGTATCTTATGGAGCTCAAACCGACCAATAACGAAGAAGATATGCTCAAAACGGTCCAGCAGTGTTTATCTTTATTTCCATACGAATTTGAGTTGGGCTAGGAGTCGAATACTTTATCTCTTCCTCAAGAAAACGAATTAGGTCTTCTAAACACCTATAAATACACCCTTATATCACTTGTAAATCATCCTTGCCTCATAGTAATTAGTTCTTAAGGTTTTATTCTTCCAGTTTGTTGTAGAGAGCAAGATGATGTCTTTTGTAATTTCTTTTAGTTTATTTCCATCAGGTATGAACAAAACTTCCCATAGCTTGGGTTTTGAATCATGTATAAACTATGAATTCTAATTCTTCTATCTAAGTTTCTTTGGGAATTATATGTTTTAATCTGATATTAGCTACTTACTTTATATTTGTTTATGTGTTTTGATTTATTGTCTTTCCTAGAACTGATCACATTAGGATTGTTTTAACAGTAGTTAGATGGTCACCGTAACTGGGTGTTTAACTATTGAACCACCACATAATGTCTAGTGTCGATATTAGTTCTGACAAAACATGATTCTAACTAGATAGTCATTAGGGTTTGTTTTAATCACCATATCACCAATGATTGTAGTGTTCTGTTTAGGGCCTTAGTGGCGTTTGATAACCCTATTTGAGACCTCGTCTTGGTTGTGCCGTAGCCCCCTTAGCCGCTCTCAAGGTCTAAGGTATGGGAATTTAGAATCCTGACTAAGTATACCAAGAGCTAATATTCTCCCTTATTAACTAGATTTATAGATAGAATTAGAAGGATTAGTGCATACTAGCAAAACCTAAGCTATACTTCTCATCTCATATTCTTAATCTTTTACTTTATTGTCTTTACTTTTCTTAGTTTTAATTTAGAATCTCGAAATCTATTTGCTTTTATTTTCTGTCTTTTAATTATTTACATTTACTCGTTATTCCTACCTACGCGTGTAACACACTTAAGTCCCTGAGAACGAACTCAACTTACTATCTGAAACTTGCATACGTCCTGTAATACTTGCAGTCACGTGCCTGTCTAGGGTGAGAGTGCGTAGTTTCTTGGCTTAATTGTATCTTATTTTAATCACACCCTAGACACCACCACTAACCTTGTAACTATCTTTCTAGAATTTGACACTAAGGGGGTGTTTGTTTGCATTTAATAAATATTAAGCTAGTCCATTAAGATACATAATCAGTAAGACCGTTTTGTTCCAATTAAAATCTTCATGGATCTTAACTAATTTGTTTTATTAAAATTTTAAACTAAGTCTGAATCACTCAAACACCACATGTTAAATAAGTTATATTTAGATGTTCATTAAGATGTTCCCTTATTAAAGTATTGAAAAACAAACTATTAACCCTTCAGAACTTGGTGACATCTCTCCGGATTGTATATGGTCTCAAGAAAAAGTTTACTGGAATGCAAGAGCAAAAGATAAATGGGTGACTGAAGAAGCTAAAAAAACTACATATTATCATGCTTCGATGGCGCAAATAAGGAATTTTAATAAAATCTTGCAAATCCTAGATGATAATGATGAATTGATCGAAAACAAGGGTAAGGTAGCTGATGCGTTTATTCTCATTTTGAGAATATCTACTCAGTTTATTTTGGCAACAAAAATATGGAAATGGCAGACCAAATCCCTTGAAATATTACACATGACATGAAGATAAAACTGTTGAAAGCACCATATATGGATGAAGTTAGGAGAGTGGTATTTAGTGTGGGTGACGGGTTGTTATATTATAAATACTAGGAGATTATCAAATCTGATGTATTTTATATGGTCATTGCATTCTTTGATGAGAAGCTGAATTTGGGTAAAATAAATGACACTACCATCACACTCGTCCCAAAAAAAGAAAGGCAAACAAATAATGGTGACTTTAAAACTCTCTCTTGTGCTAACTTTGATTACAAAATTATCTCTTCTATATAAGTGGAAAGACTCAAACCAATTATGGATGACTTGTCTCCCCCACACAATCTTCTTTCATCAAAGGTATAACTATTCAGTATAACCTCATCAAAACGATACTCAAATAAGCACTATGCAATAGTCAAGTTGGATATGGAAAAGTCTTATGAACATGTTAAATGTGAGTTTTTAGAGCTTGTCCTTAGAAACTTGGATATGATACGGTTTGGATTGGATGGATTATGTATCTCTACAGTCAAGTATCAGATTACCGTCAATGGTAAAATTTCTTGTAACATCATTCCTTCAAATGGTATCCGCAAGGGTGAACCTTTGTTCTAATGGATCACATAGTTGGGCCTCTGGATAGTCCAGGACAATTAATAAGGGTCTATTGTTTCAATGCATATACATAATTGAAAAATAGAATAGAAAGACAATACATTATACAATTCCACGTCCCCAAAATAAATCCAACCTATTAATATGATTACAAAAATATTCCATTGCCGTTTCTTTTATTTAATATTTATTTAATCTTTTAATCGGTAAGTTAAACATGACATCTATATTATATAAAGTAAGGTTTTTACATAACCATGATTTATTTTAGCCATAACATAAGTGGTGGTTAGGATAGTTTCTGGCCCAACCTATCATTAATAACCAAAGACTCATTGGTGGCTAGGATTGATTCTAGCCCGACATAAGTCAGGATCATTTCTGGCCCACCTATTATTAATAGTATTAATTATTTATCAAGCATTTTTGTAAAATAAAGTTCTAAATATAACCTTTATTAAAATTAATTATCTATCATTTAGCTAAAAAATTGTCCATTTATCTTCTTTAATTTCTCAAAAATGCATACCAAACATAAAAATAAAAAATCATCTTCACTCTCCAATCAAACGAAAAAAAATTCTTCACTCTCACCTTCCCACCAAGCTACTCTAAACAAGAAAACCTTAGCCGAACTCTCGGAGACCATTCTCCACCATCATTAACCTGCTTGGCAGAAGAGTCAAAAAATTATTTTTACCATCTCACCTTCTTACCAAGTAACTCTCCTGCACAAGAAAACCATTGCCGCCGCTCTCCTGCATAAGAAAACCGTCGTCTCGCCGCTGCCGCTTGGGGACCATTCTCCACCATTATCCGCGCTTAGCGAAGAACTCAAATCAAGGAAAAATTATTAACTTTTACAATTGAAACTCTAAAAAATTGAAATATTTTTAACCTAATTCATTAATTTTACAATTTTTTTTATAATAATTTGATTTACTTTGACTAATTTCTACAACTTTAATATGCCAATCAGAATATCCAAAGATATTGAAATGAAATGAAGGGTATTAAATTGCTCAGTGTAAGTACAGTTATACCTAAACAATTTATATATTTAATAGTTGTGTGTGTAAATTTGCAATCTTCAAAATGCTATAGAGGTTTCTGTGCTACTGAATCTAAGATTAGTAAGATTGATTTTGGATCTGTTTCCTTCAGACTTTGAAGGTACATTATCTTGAATTTAAATAAGATGAGATTTAAAATGTCTTTCTATTCAAATGATATGATGCACAATCATGGACCGATCATATCAATCTTCGAAAAATCAAATAAAATAAAACTCTCAAACATCTACTTTCTTTTAGGTTCTTATCTTCGTGTGTGGGGTCATGTATGCTATGTGCCAAGCCGCTCAAAAATAGCAAGACATAAGGTAATTTTGAATAGATTCTCAATTTTACTATTCACATTTTTCTCTCCATTGAGTGATTTTTTGAATAATATTCAAAATCCATTTAATTTTACAGTTGGTCCCTATGAGTATGACCTTGTGAAATAACATTCAAGCTCAATTTTCTGATTAATAGTCATCTTCCTTCTCTGAATTGTATATGTTTTCGATTTGATTGCCCCTCACAATATGCACTCTCCAATATAAAGTATAAGGTAAGAGATTTAGTGAATAAAATTCGAACATAGTTTATTTTTTTAATTGCAACATTGATTTGTATGTGCTCCCCAAAAATAAGCAATTTCATTTGATTGTGTCGTTCTGTCTTTGCTTTGTGCTCTCTGCCAAGTAAATCAAATTCAATTTCTCTTTTCCACACAATGTAATTATTAAAAATTGTCTTTAGAGGTAAAAATAACGTCCTCGAATATTTTAAATATGTAATTTATTATGTAAATAACATAACTAAAATACATTTGTCACATGTTTCCGATTATGGTACAGAATGTCAAAAAAAAAATTATAGCATTTCTCAAAAAAATTCTTATGCCAATAATATTTAATTTGCTCATTTTTTATAATTTGAAACCATTTTAATTCTCCTGATGTTTAAAATTATTAATATGGTGTTATATTAATTTCATGAGTTAACTATTGTGAGATTTAGTTGGATATGTTTTGGGTTTAGTGGAATTTTTTTATGATTGTTTTCAATCAGGGTAAATAGCAAACTTGATCTTTGGATTGAATGAAATTTTCAAATAAACCTTTAGAAATTCCAAGTAAGGTATTTGATTATTTTCTTTTAAATTTTTCTTTATTACGCTATGGCTATGGATAAAGATGTACCAATAGAATTGGATATTTCGAGTGAAAATTTATAGAATTCCAAATTTGGTCAGAATCGAATCGAAAGGGAAAGTAATGTTATACTCCGTGAAATGGAAGAGGTAAAGTTTGAATCCTTTTCATTGGATAGTTTTTTTGTAATTTTAAATTTTATTTATCTAATGATCTTGCTTCATTAGTGGTAAATTTTGAATCTTTTTGACCTTTACGAATAGGAAATGTTTTTAATTTTGTAATAGGTGTTTGATTATAGGTTGAAGGACAAATAGAGGAGATAATATTTTATCACCTTCTCAGTTTACTCCTCTCTGAAGGACTATTTATCGACCTGCTGAGAACATCAAGACAATAACTGAAAATAACTAAAGAGCACCTAAAATATTATAAATCAACACATTATTTTTTTTCAAGAAAGTTTTAAAAAGATCAATTGACTATCATATTTTTTTCAACATTTGATCACATTTATTGGCAAACTGTATTACCAAGATGTCATTATGGTTTTCATGTATAGTTTATAAGTATTTGGTTGATGTATAGGTATTTGGGTTGTGTATAACATGTGCTACTTGAACTTCAACCATATCACTATGTATGGAGGAAAAATATTAAAACAAAGCCAAATAATTTCTTCAATGATAGGATGAGGTAACATGTACATTTTTAACTTGGTTATATATAAAAATAAAAATTTGTCATATAAAGCAATTATTTCCTCACCTTTACGTGGATGGGTTTGGAACAAAAATGGTTGTCAATTTTATATTTCTTGCGAAATTTATTGTGGTATTACACATGGTTTCCTCTTAATAAAGCTGAAAGGGTACTCTATCTGCTTTACCAAGCACTTTGGTGCGATCATCTATTATATCAACCTTCCTTGATGACTAGCGATAACATTAGTATATTTGTTACTATAAAGCACTTTCGGAGCCTAATAAGGTGAGGTAAGCACATGTTTTTCATTAAAAATAGTAGAACCAATAATATATTATAGAAGAGATGATTCACTTAGTCAATCAATGCTTAATTGTTACATCTTCTTCATGAATATTGATAGTGATATGGTCGGAATTATATGATGTAAAGAAAAGATTGGTAAGATAAGGAGGTTTGTTTATTAAAACTTAAAATAATTTTGATCACTGTCCAACTTTGTTTCTCTTTATAAAGATATAAATATGTTTAGATGACTAATTTTTGTGTGATATACCCGTGTAACTTCCTTCCCTCTTCCATTTGTTATGAGAGGTCATTTCATGTTACCAAAACACCTTCAAGGCTTTTTATCTCCCGAAAATCGTTATCTACTACAACTGACCATAACGCCTTTATACCATCAACGAGGGGATTTTCTAACCAAAAAAAGTAAACAAGATAAATTTTTCTATTAAAACCCTCAAAGCCAAATATGTTATCTTGATTTTGTAGAGGAATATTAATTTAAATAAGGTATTGTAATCTAGATAACATTGCTATACCAATTTAATATGTGAAAGAATAGTTTAATATCTCTTTAATATATTTTTTTTGTGATCCATGGGTATTATAATTGGAAATATATAAATAAGACTAAATTATCTTGATATCTACGATTAGGGGTTTGTTCTGTCATTATATTTCTCTATAACATCCATTAGGAAAGATTGTGTGAGCATTTCCCTACATTTGTTAGTAAAATATATGATATGCTATACATGTCAAATTAACAATTTTTTTAATAATACAATGTTTTTTGTAATTTAAAAAATTATTTCGTTCCTCTATAATAAGAGTTATAATACTGTACATGAATCATATTTTGAGTCTATTATAATATTATGGTGCAGGAATCATATTTTGAATATTTAGAACAAAGATGTCAGTAATTGTTTGTTGCCTCTTATGTTATGCAATGAAACACTTTCAATGGACGAGCTAAATGTTTTTTAGGTTGATTATTTTAAAAAGAAAGGAAATGGCTACTGAGATGTATGATAGTTTTACGATGAAGTTGGATAGACAACTAATTAGAAGTTCAAGGAGATGACGAGAATGGATTTGTAAAATCCAAGGATTTTTTATTTTATTTTAAGTAAATAGTTTTTCAAAAACATATTTTTTTCTTATATAAACCATTAAAATCAATGAATTATATAGCAGACCATCGTAAGCAAAGGGGAAATTAGTCATTGGTTGATTTGAAAGTAACACTAGAAACTTGGATATGATATGGTTTGGATTGGATGTATTATGTATCTCTACAATCAAGTATCAGATTACCGTCAATGGTATAATTTCTTGTAACATCATTCCTTCAAATGGTATCCGCCAGGGTGAACCACTATCATTGTATCTGTTGTCTCCTTACAGAGATGATTGTGCGACTCATTAATTATAATATTAGAGAAGAAATTATTAATGTTAAAAAAACGAGTTCGTTCGAGCGCGTTCGTTAACTCGGTAAAAGTTTATAATCAGTAAATTAATGTTATATTATCTATAAATATACTGTATACAAAGAGAGAAGTAGACGCACTAAGCCGACAAGATTGAAAAGAAGAATATTCATCATATTATAATAACTCAAGACTACTATAAAGAACTTTCAATATCATAAAACATATATAAAGTTTTAGGCAAAACGCTCCGCATATATATATACTAGGTATTGCCCGTGTCTGAAGCCACTTCGAACAATTTAAAATTTGAATGTAATTTATATTTCAGAACACGATATATTCTTAGAAAAACCCGTGTATTAATTTACAAAAATAAATATTACACTGGATAAACAAAATTTCTTGAGATAAAAATAAATTTAAAAAATTTCAATAGCGACATAAATTATAAATCAATCAACCAAAATATACTTTTATGTAATACAAAATAAAAATCTCAAATATTTGAGATGACATGAATACAAAATAGCCCATAACTACTAAATGTCTTTTTCTAGAATCTTTTCAATATTCTTATCACGTTTTTTGTGCATCCGTCTCATAACTCTACAAAACGTGGATATATCAACATACATATATCGCTCGATTTGGGGAACCGCGACAATAACCTGCATATTTGAAATATTGTAATTAAGTATGTATTACAAATATATATCCCATAACGGTATAACCTATGAGTAATTTTACCATGTGATTGTAGTCCCATCTAGCCACACGTCTACCTTTTTTCCAATCAGCATTCATAAGTTGCTTCCAATTCTACATATAATTCAAAATCATTATTTTGTAATAAGCTTTACTCACATTAAAGAAAAGTTTTATTTATTTCTTACTTGTGGTGATTTTAATCGATAAAATTCCTCCTTGTCTCTTAATGTAACAATCACATGTTGCGATTGAAGGAACTGAACCTACAATTTTAATTCATAATTACACTTCAAAAATAATATACACAACCAAAATACATAATGCGTATAAGATAGGTTAACTTGCGGTTTCCATGAGATTTCGGTTAGCCTGAAAAAATAGTACTGTTTAGCAAAGAATTATACAAATAGTAAAATAAACACAAAAATTACTTATGGCACGACTTTTGTAGACAATCATTTTTTTAGTGTTAATAAAACCTGTGGAGTAGTAACAACATTGTATATTAGTTATTATATATTAACAAAATTTAAATATCATGTAATTACTAAATAGTTATCTTGAATGATTTAATCTTATCATATAAAAAGTGAAATTTAAGATAATGATAAATTGAACAATAAACTCTTATCTATCATTCAAATTTTTTAATTATTTGTCGTTATATATTAACCAACTTTAACACCTAAATGAAATTAAATGTGTCTAAACAAAAGTTATTATTCATTAAAAATGGTAGCAAACTATTACAAACGGCTTATTCATCAAAATGTCGAATGGAGTAAGACATTGTTTTGATATGAGGTATATCAAACAATTGATTAACTCTAAAAAAAATTCCTTAAACCTATTACTTTGAGAAATTCTATTAATAGTTTTCGGAAGTTGATGGAAACATGTCAGCCATGATGGTGTCATACATCATGGTTAATTCCACGTCATCAAGTAAACCTTCGAGTTCTGACAAACTGACCATCGTACTGAGTCGTGGAAGTATACTTGTCACAGGCCAATTAGATGGAAGCGTCGAAACAATCACGTATAAAAAAGCGGGCAAATCTAAAGGATAGTTATCTTCCTTAAAGGCGTTATATAGTAATTCTTTTCTTTTTATGTGTTTGTACACATTGTGTGTTGAAATCATTGGTGCACTAACGAAGTCATACCACCTAAGATAACTTTCATAAACTTCACCATACTCATCATAGACATCCAAATACATTTCTATCCTGTTGATTGTTTCCATTTCTTATTTGTTTTAAGTCTGCAAGAAGTTATCCTATTAGTTTGTTTTACCTAAATTCTTTTATTTATTAGTCGTTTAGTTAATTTTATAATGTAATATAACCGATTAAAAATTTTGCACACCCGGTTTATGTAATAAAATGAATAATGTTTAATAAGTCAAACTTTGCATAATGTTTAATAAGTCGTTTAATGAATTATGTTTAATAAGAAACATGTTTAATAAGTCGTTTAGTTAATAAGTCGTTTAATAAGTCCAATGAATAATGTTTAATAAGTCGTTTAATGAATAATGTTTAATAAGAAACATGATAAAGTATTAAGTAAAAAAATTAGTATGGTAAAAGTTGAAAATATTGTGAAACATAAAAAGGTTATGCATGTATGAAAGAAAGTGAACGGATTGTTGTGATGATATTTGTGTATACTTTGAAACCTAAAATGATAAATTTAAAAGATGGGGGCCAAGTGAAATTCTGAATGTTTGGGGTGCCAAGTCACATTGTAGTGGCATGTGGTTAGTTTCTGGGAAGCTTTTTGTTGGACAAAAGCTTCGGGTATTTTTGTATGATTATTAATATGGTGGATTTAGCTGAAAGGTATTAAAGTGTCAATTATAATAAATGAATTGAAATATTTATCTGTTTAAATCTCATTTACGTGAAGTACGTACTTCCTGGACCAATTTTAATGAATATTTTTATAGAAAAGCCATACAATTATAATTACAAACATAAGAATTAAGTAAGTCTAAGATACTAAGTCAAATAGCATGAAATTCTAAAATCTGCCCATGTTCATAAGTAGATGCTACTAAACACAAATACTAATACTAATATTTTCTAGGCGTAAAAAAGGTTTTAAGGGAAAATTTAAAAAACTAATAAATCTCTAAAACAGTTCACAGAATACTTAATACACTGTAAAACAGTTCACAGCCATACAATTATAATTACAAACATAAGACTTAAATAAGTCTAAGATACTAAGTCAAATTGCATGAAATTCTAAAATCCCATGTTCATAAGAAGGATTCACTATAAACACAGATAGTAATACTAATATTTTCTAGGTGTAAAAAAGGTTTTAAGGGGAAATTTAAAAAAGTAATAAATTTTAACTATTAGAATGAAAAACTACTAAGCGAATATTACAACAGTACATTTAAATTTAAACAATGAACAATGTATAATACTAAACAAAACTAACCTTAGTTCGAAGTTATGCTTTGAGTAAAAGAAAGTGAGAAATTATTTTAATGAAAGAAGAGAAGTTGGATTGTTCAAAAATGATTTTCGTCTAGTATTATATAGTTAAAAACTTGTTTTAGGAAAAGGTAACTAACTTAAATCAAGGAATATTTTCGTAATGTTTTGACTAATATATTTGATTAAAATAATTTTAGGATATTTATATATAGATAATAAAAAATAAAAAAGGCAAATGGAAATGATATAAATCGTAAAATGCAGGAAATTTAAAATTTGATTTGTCAGCTCCTTGACTTCGGCAGCTCCTTGATTTCGGCTCCATGTTTTCTGGTCCATGATTTATGCGCCAGTTTCTCCAAATGAATATTTTCTGCATGAAGTTCATATAAATATATAAGTCAACTCCATAAATTCGTGCATGTAAAATTAATTTATAATATTTATGATTTAAAAATGTGGCAGAAACAATTTATACCTCAGTGCAAAAGGTCAATAAGAATATTAATACACCATAATCATAATTCCTTTTTATGTAAGGGACGAATCTCACGTATGTTGCAGCAGCTCCTGTAATATTGATATACATAGTCAAATTACTATAAACAAATAATTTTATAATTAACATATATATTACTACAATGAAAAAAAAATCTTCAAAAAAATATTGTTATAAAAAATAGCGAACTTTACCAATAACAAACACGGATGCTCCGATGAAAACAGCACTCAATATACGTCCAGATTCAGTAGCAATCCAGCCAATAGAGTTCCAAGACCTCTATTTAACCCAAGGCGAAACGCAGTTCCTTTTACCCTACAATCTTCAGCCAATGTTTTTGTAGCTTCCATATCTGTATCCATGCTTACTCCAGAGGCAATTACTGCACCAGCAGATGAACCAGCTAAAGGTGTTGTCTCCTATATCAATAAAAGAGATCTCAGATCATTAGAAGTTTTTGGGATAAGTTAATTATGTGTCTGTATATACCTGTTGTGGAACACCAAGCGGAGAAGCAGTCCCATATGTGACTGTCTATGCAAAATAGAAGCCACAAAACATGAGAAAAATTCATTGCACCTCAATCAATTCCGAAACTTTAATTAAGAACAATTTTACTTACTCGGATAATCAAATCACCCGAGCTTTCATGAGGTATAATACTTTCAAAAGACAGCGTGAATTCCTACAATTTTAAGACGCTAAATCAGAAATAGAATCGTATAATGTAAAAAAAATTGCAGTTAAAAAAAATATGATATTAGTTTATATCTGCAATAATAAAATTGTTAGAAACAGTATGTGAAACTAATGAGCAATGGAAGCTGATTTAACTTTGAAGCTGAATAATAAATTACCTTCGATGGGTCCTCAATTGACAGAATTGGGTATTCAGACACAAATGACTTGTACAACTCCTTTAGTTCATCACATCACCTGATATCCTTTGCTTTCCATCATTGTTCTACAATAATGAATCAATCTTAGACAAATCTCTACTAAACAATATTTAATTCTGAGAACCAATATATACAACAACAGAAGGCTGACCATTTTGCCCTTTCTTTCCTTCTTCAATTTTCACAGCAAATGTATTCATTTACCTGAAAAGATCAACAAAAATCACGCCATTAAATAAAACTCATCATTCACTTAAAAAAAGAGCATTTCAAATATCTCTTTGTGACAGGTCTTCATTATCACTAAAGCATACTTTTCAGTTGTGAGAGGTCTTCATTATCACATTAGCTCTTTGTGAATCGTAAGGGAAAAAAAGGTAATATATTAAGTTTCAACCTTGATGTTCTTTAAGATCAGGAGCGATAGATGAGACATAGTTATTTCCTTTTTTCTTAAGTTTTCGTTTTTCGAAGAAGTTTCGGGTTCCTAAAATGGCGAAGATTAAGAGATATTAATGGATAAATAAATTAATTTGCGAACTTACATTGGTAAGCGAAGTATCAGGCTCGTGATGTTTAATTTCGGGAGTGTTTCTTACGAATTTTTTCTTGACAGGTGGCGTTTTCTCAGCTGATTTAGTATCAACTGACTTTTTATTGGATATTGACTCCTTAACAGGACCTGCGAAACTTGAAGAACGCAATTATATCAATCTAGGCAAAATTTAATGAAGAAAAATAAACGAATTTTGTTAATATTTGTAATTAATTTTAAGTAATTAGATCTTTTTTCGGACATCCATATTATGGGCAATCGAAATTAAGTAAAAACATTTAATAATTTCTTACATCAAGGTGTTGAGCTGCCTCTGAAGTTAATCCCACTGTTGCAGCTGCTAATCCTATCAATCCTCCCTTAAAATTCAAACATCTATATAATAAAGCAGAATCAAAACTAATTTACCCTATTTATCCTCAAACTCCCCGTTAGTCTCATAATCCCCCCATTTGGCTCATAATCTCCCCATTTGGCTCATAATCCCTTTATTATTCTCTTTTATTTTCATTTTACATATCTATAATTGTTTGAGAAAAAAAATCTTTTACCCATAAATCCCCAATCAAAACATAGCATCGTAGAATAAAAATATATTCTTAAATTTTACATTTTAAAATTTTTACATTTCTACAAAAATACGTTATACATTTCTGTTGGATTTAATAAAAAAAATATTAAAAAAATATTAAAAAAATATAAAAAAATGGAATTTACATGGGTTTAAGAAAAAAGTTGTAAAAAAAAAAAAGAAAATACAAATAAAGTAGTAAACAATAAAATATTTTCTATATTTGTATTTTGATATAAAAATATTAAAATAATGGGTAATTAAATAATTAAAATACTACTAAAATTAATAATTACTATTTGTGCATTTAGTATATCTATATTTTTATTATAAAATCGTAAAATCCTATTTATTTTTTGTTAATAAACTAAAAAAAGAATCTGAATATTTTAATTAGTAATCGTACTACTATTTGAGTAGTTTGTAGATAATATTTTCCATTTCGAATACTCACTTTTAAAAAATATAGCATACAAATATTTACATATAATTTTTTCTATTCATAGTTATTTTTTGCAGGCTAAAACAAAAAATACAATGGACACACTCGAAATGCTAACTAAGACTATAACAAATTCATACGATGAATATGGTGAAATCGATAATATAACCCTTTTATGGACTGAATTCACCGACGAACCAATAAATTCAACTAAATCTGTGCTTAATCACATTAAACGAAAGGAAGAAAGTTATTATTCCTTTATGAGTAGTACAAACGTTCCTTTAGATCTGCCCCCTTACTATATGTCATAGTTGCCACGCTTCCTCAAGATTGGCCAATAGCAAATATTCTACCTTTTCTAAAAAATATGGATAAACTAGAAGATTTGAAAGTTTTACTTGATGATATTGAGTTTACGATGCTAGCAGATTTAACCCTTGCTAACATGGAGCAGAGTACCTTATATTCGAATGGTTGTTATTTATCAATGTAATAGGTTTTTGGGAGTGGATTTTAATAAATTAGTCTTGATTCGACAATAAATTTATGGTAATAATTTGCTATTTTTTCACGAATAATCGTTTTTAGAGAGTCATTTGTAATAAATTGTTCTAGATTCGATAATAATTGTATTGTATTGGAGAACTACTTTTTTATGTATTGAAATAAATTTGTTGAACTTATTAAAATTATACTTACGTGTGTCGTATTTCAGTATATGTATTACTAGATTAATTTTTTCATTTGTATAACATGTAAAATAGATTTATCGTTTTATTTACCAAATGTTAATAAATCCTCATATTTTCAGATCATTGTACTATCAAATGACGAGCGTATCGAATAACAAAAACAAGGTGTCAAAAATGAGTGCATCCCGAGTCCAATCGAATCTAAAAGTTTGCAGACCTCAAGTAAGCCTATAATTTCACTTTATGATCGAATACGTGTATTTCTTCTTGATGTTGAACAAACAACACCTAATATTGTATACCCTGAAGTTTCGGAATAATGTAAATTATAAGTAAACACACAACACGAATGTCATTATATTGTAACTAATACATAATTGATATTATTATACAAGTTCCGTAGAAAAATAAAAGAATCAAAATGACTATCTAGACAACTCGCGCAATAAACCGTGCTCTAATTTTGAAACAAAATCCACAACTCATGAATTGGAACTTGGTTGTAAAAAATCGATTGATAAGAGAACATTTACAACTTCAAAGGGAAGCGAAAGATAGGGATGCAGATATAAACGTTGATCGACTTAACAGTGCACAAAGGCGTGCATATGATAAGATTGTTGATTCCGTGTTTAATAGTAAAGGTGTAACTTTCTTCTTGAATGGAGGTGCTGGAACAGTAAAAACCTTTTTATACAATACGATATCAACAAAATGTCGGAGTTTAGATTATTTTGTGATTAATGTAGCTTCGTCAAGAATCGCATCTTTGTTATTGATTGGAGGTCAAACTGCACATTCCACATTCTCGATACCACTAAATATTGTGGAAGATTCTATTTGTCATATTTCTAAACAATCCCTCCAGACTGAGTTGATACGAAAAACAAGTCTCATAATTTGGGATGAAGTTCCGATGCAACATCGAAATTGTGTTGAGGCTGTTAATCGAATGTTACAAGATATACATAAAAATGAGAAGCCATTCGGGGGCATCACTGTTGTTCTCGGAGGTGATTTCCGACAAATTTTACCAGTTTTACCAAAAGGTGTACGCGAACAAATAACCGGAGCCTCATTAAGACGTTCTATACTTTGGAGAAAAATTCACGTGCTTACATTAGATGTTAATATGCGTCTCAACGGCTCAATAAGCGGGAACTCTGATTTTACCGACTTCCTACTAAAGGTAATTTGAATGGCTCTAAATTTTGTTATAATTTTTTTTATACTCATAAATTTAAGTGTTTGTTAATCATTCTAGATTGGTTCTAGCTCAGAAGAATTAATGGAGATCCCAACAACAATGTGCAAGTGCACAAATTTGAACAATTTGATATCAACCACATAACCTAACTTGCATGACGTTGAAACTGTAACTAACACATATCTCAATGAACGCACTATATTGTCCGCGAGAAATGATGATGTTAGTGAGATCAACAATCTTGCATTTAAGATTTTTCCTAGAATACAGAAGACGTATCTAGCAGCTGATAAGATAGTTGAAGAGGATCAAGTAGATAAATCTATAACATCTCGATATCCAAAGGAGTATTTAAACTCACTGAATCCAAGTGGGTTACCTCCGTTCAAATTGGAATTAAAAGTGGGTGCTCCTATCATGTTGTTAAGAAATATTGCCCCGAAGGATGGATTGTGTAATGGCACGCGGTTAATGGTTGTCAGATGTTCAACACGTGTTATTGAAGCCCTCATTTTGAATGGAGATAAATCCGGTAATTTGGTATTCATTCCAAGAATATCATTGACGCCTTCTGACTCGTAAATACCCTTTGTGATGACAAGGAGACAATTTCCTATGCGTTTAGCCTATGCCATGACCATCAATAAATCACAAGGTCAATCTGTGAAATTCGTTGGGATCGATTTGCGAACACCAGTATTTAGTCATGGACAATTGTATGTTGCATTATCAAGATGTACAAGATATGATCGCATAAGTGTACTTCTTCCCGATGGTGAACAAACAACAACTAATATTGTATATCCTGAAGTTTTAATATAATGTTTATAAGTAAGCACACAAGACGAATGATCATATATGTATTTTCGATTATGTTTCTTTTTAATTTTTTTCGTATTTCAACTTCTTTATTAGTTGTTTGATAAATTATACACATATTTATGTTCATTTGAATTTTATAATATTTTTTTTATAATTTCTATATAACACACTATCTATAATTTCAGTTTTTACATATTTAATACCAAAAATCATTCTAATTTTTAAACATTTCATATGTATCAACAGTAAATGAACAAGTATCTGGAATATTATTTTTTGGAGTGCCTTCAGGCACGGGCTATACCTAGTTTTTAATAAATTAAAACCACTAAAAACGAAAAACAAAGAAAAAATCTAAAACTAACATCCCAAAAGAATAACTTTCAAGAGATATATAAAAGGAAAACATACATATTTCCTATATTCACTCGGATTAAAGCTTACTTTACGATGATTAGCCTGCGGGGAGTAGGTATATTCCTCGGTCAAAAGCTTAATTACAGCTGTTATCTTATCATGATCCCCTGAATCTGCCAAATTCTTTACTATTCCTTCCATCTAAAAATAAGAATCAAAACCTAAAAAGTCAAAATTCACCTAAAAAAATTATCAAAAAAAGTGTAAAATTATAGAATTGTACCTCGAGGATTTACACGCACATTTAATACACCCGATGCTACATTAGCAAATACTTCTCCAGCACTTCTGAGTAGTTCATCACGTGTCTGATTGTAATGCATCATAGATGGCCTTGTCAAGAACAGAGATATTGCTCCAAGCACAGGCAAATTTACTGGTTCTGGTATACCTGATGATTGTCCGAAACTCACCATGTATCATCACATTACATCATTAAAAATTCAACCAATTTAAATAGCTTAGTATTTATTTCTATAATTCATAAAATTAAATAAAAAACCTGTTGATCAGAAGTCCACAATGTCAAATTGTCACGAAGAAGTTGCATAATCAATGTGCCATCCTTGTATGATTCTTCACCGAATGTATCTAACTCAGAGATTGCGTCATCAAAAGCCTGTAACAAATAAAGGACACTTCATAAGTTTATATTTACCTCACCATAAGATAACACGTGTACATTAACACAGACTAACCTGTTTTGCCAAAGCGCAAGCACGATCTGGTGAGTTGAGAATCTCATAGTAAAACACGGAGAAATTAAGAGCGAGTCCTAGCCTTATTGATGAGTTGGAGCCAATTCAGCCACAGCAATATCCTATAATCAAAAACCAAATTAAACCAAAAAAAAAAAAACAGAATACATTTCTCAGATTTGTAAAATGTAAAATTACCTGAGCAGATTTGTAAGGTAATTATGGACCAAAACATGTGAATTACCTTTTACTGTAGCTAACATACAGAGAGTTCAAACCAAAATGGTCCCCAAGCAGTGCAGTAGAGCAGCGAAGGAGAGCGTCTAGGTGGAAATGTGTTCTTCGATTGTTGATGGATGGATTTGTTTGTGTTCTTTGATGGTTGATGGCCGGATATATCATTTTACCTTAATTGGGTTCTTCGAATTAAAACCTGTTTATTATCAATTACAAAGATACAATATTTAAAGTCTATCAATAAGTTTAAAATCGATTTAATTCAAATAAACAGTATGTTCTAATGAATTAACTTACCATAGAATGGATTGGGTAGTGAAGAACAATGGTGGTGAATGGTACTAAGGCATTAGTTTCAGTTGGGCTTCATTGTCCATCTCAGATCTGGGTTTTCTTGTGCTAAAGAAGAGCGGCTTGGTGCGATGTTCCACGGTGGTGGTGGTGAGCAGAGGAGAGCGGCCTTTGCAGAAATCAGCAAATTATGAAGTCAAATCAGTATTTAATTCTCAATTATCCAAATTACCCATATAAAATTGCATTCCGAAATACAGTAATTTCAATAAATTTATTCGAATTTGACACTAAACATACAGCTAATAGCAATATAATGAATGTATATCATAAATACATATCCTACCAAATCAATTAACAGTCGGGAGATCAACACATCCTAGATAGCCATTTCAGAATAAGAAGAAACGAATGCACAGTAGATGTTTAAGGTTATAGATAAGTTGGATATTAGAGAGAGAAAGGAATTACCTGGACCGAGTGAGTGAGAGAAGAATGAACTCTAGGTTTTCGGATTAAATACACCCTTGTTGATGAAGAGAGGTCTTCAGTGGGTGGGTTGTTTCGTTCGTAAGCTGTAAGAGAGAGGGTTGGGTGGGTGAGTGATGATGTGGATGGTGATGTTGATGAAGAGGCTAGCGGCGATCCTCGAGCTGCGGTGGATAACGGCGGTTTTACTGGATCGGCGAGAAAGGTCGTGGCGGTGATGAGGCGAGCGTGGAGAGACGAAGAAGAGAGGCGAAAAGAGAGGGTTTCGAAAAGGCAATGGGGTTCATACGTTTTCTTTTTATGTTTTTGCCTTCGGTTATGGTTTTTTTTTTTTTAAATTAATGAAAGGTGGGGCCAGAATCGATCCTGGCCACCACTTATGTTTTGCCAGAATCGATCCTGGCCACCACTTATAAAAAAAGTGTGTAATATAATATAGAGATATATATATATATATATATATATATATATATATATATATATATATATATATATAAAGTACTATTTAAGCAAAATGCTAAGCCTTTTAATAATACTATGCCAGGTTCAGACGCCAACCACTATTTTAATAATAGTTTAAATACGTACTGAATGATTGCTCATGTAATGGAGTCAAAATATTTAGTTTGTGTTGATATAAACTCTCGGGTTAGATAACTTCTATTTAGTTATAAATGAATATTTTAAGGTGTCCTCTTAGCTAGACCCTATTATGCCAGGTTATTTCTTGTCTTTCTTACAGTAATATATATGGTTTATCTTAAAAGATAATACATATATTGGCGGAGCCAGAGTCGAATAGGTGAAAAACAACCGGCAAACGGAAACATGTATGATAAGAAAGCTAATCCTGGATGGACCGTATCTGCATTCTTATTATAGGCCATTTTTAGCCAAGCCACTTTTTAGTCTGAATTGTAACAACCAACGTTTTACACAGTTTTAATAAATGTAAAATAAAAATTAAATAGCAATATATCAAACACATATATCAAGATTTTTGGGAACTTGTTGTACCTCACTAGCTGGGCGGGTAGGTAGAAGGAGGTGGTCGTGGCTGTTCTAACGGAGCATATGCCTCTACTGGATAGTCTAGGACAATTAATAAGGGTATATTGTTTTAATGCATATAAATAATTGAAAAATAGAATAGAAAAATAGTACATTATTCAATTCCGCATCCCCAAAATAAACCCAACCTATTAATATGATTACAAAAATATTCTTTTGTCATTTATTTTAAATATTTATTCAATCTTTTTGTTTGTAAGTTAAACATGACATCTATATTATAAAGTAAGGTTTTCACATATCCATGATTGATTCTAGCCACAACAAGTGGTGGCCAGGATAGTTTCTGGCCCAACCTATCATTAATACCCAAAGGCTTATGAACATAAGTGGTGGCTAGGATTGATTCTAGCGTGGCCAAATCATTTCTGGCCCACCTATTATTAATAGTATCAAGAAAGCCGCCCGCCGACTCTCAGAAACCATTCTCCACCATCATTAACCGGCTTGGCGGAAGACTCAAATTAAGGTAAAAAATTATTTTTACCATCTCATCTTCTTACCAAGTTACTCTCCTGGACAAGAAAACCAATCGCATGCCGCTCTCCTGCACAAGAAAACTCCGCTTCCACTTGGGGACCATTCTCCACCATTGAAGAACCCTAATCATGGTTTATCCAATAAAATGTAATTGTTTATTATATTTTTATACAAATTCTACCCAAGAAAATCGCCACAGCTAGATGACCGTTCTCCACCATCATCCTCTACTTGGCAAAGAACTCAAATTAAGCAAAAAATATTTATTTTTACCATTGGAACTCTAAAAATTTGAAATATTTTTAACTTAATTAATTACTTTTACAATTTTTTATAATTATCTGATTTACTTTTACTGATTTCTTCAACGTTAAAATGCAAAATGCCAATCAGAATATCAAAAATATTGAAATGAAATGAAGGCTATTAAATTACTCAGGGTAAGTACAATATGTTATACCTACACAATTTATATATTTAATAGTTGTGTGTGTAAATTTGCATTCTTTAAAATGCTATAGAGGTGTCTGTGCTACCGAATCTAAGATCAGTAAGATTGATTTTGGATCTGTTTGCTTCCGACTTTGAAGGTACATTATCTTGAATTGAAATAAGACGAGATTTAAAATGTCTTGCTATTCAAATGATATGATTCAAAATCATGGACATATCATATAAATCTTAGGAAAATCAAACAAAAGAAAACTCTCAAACATCTACTTTCTTTCAGGTTCCTATCTTCATGTGTGGGGTCATGTGTGCTCTCTGCCAAGCCTCTCAAAAATATCAAGAGATAAGGTAATTTTGAATAGATTCTCAATTTTACAATTCACTGTGTTCCTCTCCCTTGATTGATTTTTTGAATAATATTCATATTCATTTAATTCCACAGTTGGTCCCTATTTGAGTATGACAATGTGAAATAACGTTCAAGTTCAATTTTCTGATTCATAGTCATCTTTATTTTCTGAATTGTATATGTTTTCGATTTGATTGCCCCTCACAGTTTGCACTCTCCAATATAAAATATAAGGTAAGAGATTTTGTGAATAAAATTCAAACATAGTTTGATTTTTGTAATTGCAGCATTGATTTGTAAGCTATTTTATTTGATTGTGTCTGTCCTGTCTTTGTGCTCCCTGCCAAGCAAATCACATTCAATTTATCTTTTCCACAGAATGTAATTTATTAAGAATTGGCTTTAGAGTTAAAAAAACATCTTTAAATATTTTAAATATGTAATTTATTATGTAAATAACATAACTAAAATACATTTGTCACATGTTTCCGATTATGGTACAGAATTTCATTAATTTTTTATAGCATTTCACAATAATATTTTTATGCCAATAATATTTAATTTGTTCAATTTTAACAATTTGAAACCTTTTTAATTCTTCCGATGTTTATAATTTTTAATAAGGTGTTTTATGCATTTAATGAGTTAACCATTGGGAGAATTAGTTGGATATGATTTGGGTTTAGTGGAATTTTTGTATGATTCTTTCGAATCAGGGTAAATAGTAAACTTGATCTTTGCATTATATGAAATTTTCAAATATACCTCAGAAATCCCAAGTAAGGTATCTGATTATTACCGTTTAAAGTTCCCTTAATTATGTTATGGTTATGGATAAATATGTACCAAAGGCATTGGATATTTCCAGTGACATTTTGTAGAATTCCAAATTTGGTCAGAATCGAAAGGAAACGTAATGTTATTCTCCAAGAAATGGAAGAGGTAAAGCTTGAATCTTTTTCATTGATTAGTTTTTTTTAATTTTAAATCTGATTTATCTAATGATCTTGCTTCATTAATAATAATTTATGAATCTTTTTGACCTTTACGAATAGGAAATGTGTTTAATTTTGTAATAGGTGTTTGATTATAGGTCGAAGGACAAATAGAGGAGATAATATTTTATCACCTTCTCAGTTTACTCCTCTCTGAAGGACTATTTTTGGACCTGCGGAGAACATCAAGACTATATCTGACAATAACTAAAGAGCACCTAAGATATTATAAATCAACACATTATTTTGTTTCAAGAAGGTTTTAAAAAGATCAATTCACTATCATATTTTTTTCAACATTTGATCACATTTATTGGCATACTGTATTACCATGATGTCATTATATTATTCATATATAGTTTATAAGCATTTGGTTGATGTATAGGTATTTGGTTCGTGTCTAACATATGCCACTTGAACTTCCACCAGATAACTAAGAATGGAGAAAAAATATAAAAACAAAGCCAAATAATTTGTTCAACGATAGGCTGAGGTACCATGTACATTTATCACTTGGTTATATATATAAAATAAAAATTTGTCATATAAAGTAATTATTTCCTCATTTTAACATGGATGGGTTTGGATTAAAAATGGTTGTCGATTTTATATTTTTTGCGAAATTCATTAGGGTATTACAAATGGTTTGCTCTTAATATAGCTGAAAGGGTACTCTATCTACTTTACCAAGCTCTTTGGTGTCATCCTTCCTTGATGACTAGCTATAACATTAGTATATTTGTTTCTTTAAAGCACTTGCGGAGCCTAATAAGGCGAGGTAAGCACATGTTTTTCTTTACAAATAGTGGAACAAATAATATATCATAGAAGGGATGATTTACTTAGTCAATCAATGCTTAGTTTTTTACATCTTCTTCATGAATATTGATAGTGATGTGTTCGGAATTATATGATGTAAAGCAAATATTGGTAAGATGAGGAGGTTTGTTTATTAAAACAAAAAATAATTTTGATCACTGTCTGACTTTGTTTCTCTTTATAAATATATAAATATGTTTAGATGAGTATTTTTTGTGTGATTTACGGGTGTAATTTCCTTCCCTCGCTATGAGAGATCATTTTATGTTACCAAAAAACATTCAAGACTTTTTATCTCCCGAAAATCATTATCTACTACAATTGACCATAACGCCGTTATACCATCAATGATGAGATTCCTAAAAAAAAAGTAAACAAAATAAATTCTTCTATTAAAACCCTCAAATTAAAATATGTTATCTCTTGACTTTGTAGAGGAATATTAATTTAAATCAGGTATTGTATTTTTCCTTCTAATTCTTATCGTAATCTAGGTAACATTGTTATACCAATTTAGTATGTGAAAGAATAGGTTAATATCTCTTTAATATTTTTTTGTATGTTGAAAATTTCTGTAGCAATATTTTATATAATAATAGGTTAATATCTCTTTTATATTTTTTTGTGATCCATGGATATTATAATTATTGTTTTATTTATGTAGTTAATTGGAAATATATAAATAAAACTGAATTATCTTGATATCTACGATTAGGGGTTTGTTCAGTCATTATATTTGTCTATGACATCCATTAGGAAAGATTGTGTGAGCATTGCCCTACATTTGTGAGTAAAATATAGGATATGCTATACATGTCAATAAGAAATTTTTGTAATAATACAATAATTTTTTTAATTTAAAAAATGATTTTGCTCCTCTATATATTTCAAACTCATATTTTTTTTATTAGTATGTCATTGTTGATAAATAATCAGTTATGGTATGGAGTATGTCTTGTTGGTAAACAATAAGAGTTATAATAAGGTACATGAATCATATTTTAAATCTATTATAATATTATGGTGCAGGAATCATATTTTGAATCTTTAGAAGAAAGAGTTCAGTAATTGTTTGTTGCCTCTTATGTTGTGCAATGAAACACTTTCAATGGACGAGCTGAATATTTTTGAGACTGATTATTTTTAAAAGAAAGGAAATGGATACTACGATGAAGTTGGATAGATAACTGATTAAGTTCAAGGAGATGACGAGAATGGATTTGTAAACTCCAAGTGTTTTTTATTTTATTAGAAATAAATAGTTTTTCAAAAACATATTTTTTTCTTATATAAACCATTAGAATCAATGAATTATATAGCAAACCATTATAAGCAAAGGTAAATTAGTCATTGGTGGATTTGAAAGTAAAACTATTTCATTTTTAAGTCTTTGGTAACATTTATATGTAATATTTGATTATAGAAAAACTTTGCCAGAGTATTTTTGTATGATTACGATAATTGTATAATTTTTTCCTAGAGCAACATTTTGAATTTTATAGTTGTAAGGTTTAAAATTTTAGTAGTGTCTTCGGACACGGATCATATCTAGTTCTTTTTAATGTGAGATGTCATACTAATTTTTTTCTCAATTTCTTATCTTTCTTTCTTTTTCTTTTTAGAAATCGGCAAAGGAAATTTCAATAACATGCATAATCATTCGAGCAAATCACAAATCTACCCAATAAATGTAATAACAGATTCCTTCACCCCAAACTCAAGCTCAAGGACAACTAGTCTTAAGCAATCGCGATTCTAGTGTGGGTCATTTGGTATAGTCCTAACATCTAAAGGATAATATTATAATATGGCTTCAAAAGAAAGGCTTAAATGCTTAAAAATGGGGCTAAAAATGATATAACATTTAATCACGGGTTAGAAAGCTAAAAATGCCTCAAGTGACTATTAAAGAACTGCCTCTATCATTTTTCTAGTTACATAGTTCACCTTTAGTTCATAATTAAGTTAGTTTTATAATCATTTAGATCTCACGTTCTACACACCATTCATTCTCACCAAATACAAGCTTACTTCTTTTGCATTGTTCATTACGTTTTCCTATCAATCATCTAGTGTTTGCATGCATTCGATGTGCGTTTTACATTAAATCTAAGATCAACTATTTTCTATCATTAATTTACAGAAAGTATGCTTATGGGGACATTCAACATAATCTCTAGTCAAATCCTTCCTTAAACTAATTTTTATTTGATTTTTTCGAAAAGTAGTAAAAACACATAACACATAAAATTAGGATGAGACAACGAACCCCGCCCCAAATTCAAAAATGAGTCATGTCCCCACGAATCGAAAAGAATCTATAAAGCAAATAATATAAAGTAATTAATGATAAAAGGGATAAGGGAACATATCTTGATTGACACTACGCCGATTACATGTTGTATTGTGTCAAGGTTGTAAAGACATCTAAGTCACGATGTATAGATCATACACTGTGGAATTCATCTTCTTGTAAAATGCGTTTCATAAACACGAACTCGTATTTCCCTTAGTTAATTATCTTCTCATGACCCTCTAAATCTCATCCTCCTCAAAAATCCTTCCTCAACACCAAACTCTCTTTTCTCTTCATGTTATTCATAACTTCTCCAACCTTCATCTCATCTCGAATGACCCCAAACTCAATTATTCACCTACTTAAAGATTGCTTGCAAAATATATAATGGTAGACTCAAACAATTCACAATTCCTCAAATAAATAACTAAAACTTAATTCCCAACTTGTGATAGAAAGAAAAGAAGGGTTGTAGCTATTTTACCGGATTGGCCATGAAATTTGTGATGATTTGTGTGTATACATTTTTCTAAAACAAATCTGAGAGACTTTTGACTCAAGTAAGATTAGATCTCAAAATAACCCGATCATTGCAACGTATTATAATTAGCTAATATTACAACTATGGATATTTTATATATAAAATCACATAAATGTTTTTCAATTACATCGAAGTATTGTATTGGATCAAGGAAGGTCTTCATAGTGTTTCAAACAAACTTTTGAATTTCATCGTTACTATACAAATATCTACTTAAACTACTCCAAGCCATGTTGCTAATAAGAAACTATGGTATAGGCAACTATAGTGCAAGTTGTTGGACAACCATGTGTTAGCTTAAGATGTCCTGATGATGATGTAATTAGAAAACTACGTACGCTAGTCGTTGTGAGGCTTACAGTGCAATACGACTATATATACATCAAGAAGCTTCCTAAATAATTCTTAAGTACTAGCCACATTTGAAACTTACTTTTATATGTGTAATTGAGTTGCTTTGGCGATCAAAGAGTATTATATTTTTTTTATGAAATATTAACTACTCGCTTTAAATTGTGAATTGGGTGAAGTAGAATACTTTACAATTAGGATTTTTTTTTATTAAATGTTCTTCATTAAACAATAGTCTCGACATACTATCGTATTGTCCATGTGGCATTAGTTTATCTACCTTATCTTGAAAGCTATTCAACAGACTTTACATGCAAATCTAGTGGTTTTATAGTTAAACAATTTGTGTTTTATCTTGTTAATTGTGACACTAATTATGATAATGTATGACCTATAAATACCCATCATAGTGGCGTCCCTTGGAACTTCCAAACAAATAGAGTTTGTGGTACACTCAACATTTTCATCTAAATTTTACATTAAAATGAATGTTTCGGGGATATTGGCATACTACAATATTAATTAATTGTCATAACCACTTATATCAAGTTATTATATAATCGAAGCACATTTATGAAAATTGGTCTTTCTAGACTTCTTTTAACATAAGTGATGATAGGATTTTTATGCCTCGTGATTGGGAAGAACTAGTCCTTTTGAAACTATTGAAGAATAGTATCATTTATGTATAATTCATGAATAAATAAATATTATAGGTCTCTTTTTTTCCATTTAGGGTTCTAATACGTTAACAAAAAGTCAAGTGATGTAAAGAGATAATATGTTTTGTATTTATGAAATCTACGATCTTTTGGCCACTTCAAAAAAATAATAGATATTTTATGTAACATTCTAAATATAAATATCCCAATATACATATGGTTATATTTTAATCCTTCTAGACTTTTCAAAAATCTCATAATCTATTCAAAATAATCATTTAATTTACCCCAATTCGATCAAAAGGATCAAATATTTACATCATCTATATGAATAAAAATTATATGTCGGTGCATCAACATTAGTCCTTCTTCTATAATAAATCTAATTATTACTTCTAATGAAGTAATTTACTATGTTTCTACGCATATAAAATCTTTGGAAGATAATTCATCCATGGTTAAAATTCCATCTCTAAAGTCATAGTCCATAATGTTTATATGTTTAACTTAATAAATCAAATTCAATTTACAAAGTGTCCAATCATTATAGTCAACATATAATACATAACATTATCATTGCTTTCTACAAATACCGAAGATGTCACCTAGAAAATGAATTATTGACGCATATGCAATTGAGAGATTTCTCTTCAACATTATTATAGTTACCAATAACTATTATTTTATAAATTCTTTCTGTAACAAGCTACCTTCAATGAAGTTAAAAAGGTCAATGTATTATCCATATCCATGAGACTAAAGTTTAAAAAAGAAAGATCTATCATCTTTAAGATAATTAAATTTCATCATTGACGAAACTATTACTAGTTTTTCTAAACAAAAATATTTATTTACATATTTCATTTCCAAAACTAATATGTAGTTTATATCTATATCATAACATACATGTGATGAAATCCATAAAAATCAAAATTCGTTTAATATATTTTATCTAGAATGACTAACTAGTTATAAGAAAAGAACTTACACATTCTGTAAGGAATGCATGTAGCATCTTCTAAATATTAATACCGATAACTAAATTCTCGACATTGTAAAATAATTAGTAAACCCATTGTGAATATCGAATAACATCTAATGTATTTTTTGTAAGTATATAAGTCCATACACTCGATCACATTTCTATTATTATTGATCCATAAAAATTAAGCTCTACCACTTTAAATATTAAAATTATACAAAAAAGCCCACTAATGAAGAGTTTTACCTTTATAACAACAAATGCCCTAGAAAATGATAAACACGCCTCCGCCTCCCTCTCTCTTCCGTCTACCTCACTCTTACCGTACTCTTTGAAATTGATTTAGTTTCATCCATTGATAAATTCATATAAAATCATTAAATCAGTGAACAAAATCAATATTTTCAAATATTATAACACTCAACAACTTTTCCATGGGCAAAATCAGAGAGATAGATAAAAGAAAAGAAAAATACAAATATGAATCACAGTGTTGCCTAGGGATGCTGCCACGAAAAAAGGTATTAATGTTTCTATTAAATTCCTTGGTATTTGTAATTGCAAGTCAAAAATTGCACATTGTAATTATATTTCATAGCTAATTTATTTTTCTGTTAGTTTGATTTGTAACGTGATAGGAATGGAAGAAATGTATTAACACTAGTTTTTGTTAAATTAAAATTAATTTGTTAATTATGTGAATAAGTTGTTTTATATTGTATAAAATTATGAATTGTTGAAGTTTTGTTATTTATTAAAACTCTCTGATTAATTCAAATTTCCTTAATTTTAGTTAGTATATATAATAAAATATCCTGTTATAGGAAAAGGATCGTTGACCATTCTATTTCAAGGAAGATGAAAAATCTATTAACCCAGGTAAGAGAAATAAGTATTATATTAAATCCCTTATACCTTTGGTTCCTTGGATTTATGTGGTGTTACTTTTGTCTACAATTAAAAATTTTACTCTGACTATATTCTTAGATCTCTGCTTTTAAGGGTGGTACTGGTTTTGTTTGATACCATATTACCACCATATACAAATTTTACATGTCATTTCCTTCAAATTTTTATTAAGATTATACTGTAACATCATATTTTATTATACATGCGTTGCTGCTAAATATTTGGATATACTCTTCTTTCTTTGTATTAACCTTTACCAGTATGTTCATACCCATATCCTACCTCCATAACCTTGAGAACCCTTCGTTTTTGCTGCTTTTTGATGCAGTATGAGGAGGAATTCATGATTCGTACTCTATTTGTAACTTTAGTTATCTCCAGATCTATATATTTAGGCTTAGATATATGACATAAGTGATAAAATTTGATGGACAAGTTGTTTTTGGTGATGCTTTTCATATTTGATAAATCCAATTATGTTTTTTTGATACATACGCATTCACTACATTCATAAATACTTACTGAATACAGAAGTCTAAAAATATTGACGACTTTATAGGCTAGGCAGGGAAAACTTGATCGAGTAGCCACGCGATGGTCTCATCTTTGGTCTGAAATGCAACAACATATGTCAATTGGATGATATTGTCGGCGCAAGCAGCGTTAAGAAGGATACTATGAGTTCTCCACTTAAAATTGGTCGTGTGGCGAACTTGAAGTGATTTCGTTACTGATCTACCGTTCTTGATGGATTTCTTTTGAGGCATCACCATGATTTGTTATTCTTTTTTTTTTCTAATGAAATTTTGAAAGTGTTAAACTATAAATGAATATACTTATTTATAGTTGATACACAAATGTAATTTCTCATTATTTAAATTTAATGAAAATCAAATATAATATGAAAAGGAACAAATAAGATAAATAATGTTTAATGTGATTGTACAATTGAAGTTCTTTTTTGACCTATAATATTATTTGAACGGTTTATTTTATTTCATTTTTCATATATGATGGTCCAGTCCAGCTTATGTATTTTTTTATATTTATATATTTTGGTCTAGGCTAGCTTGTAGACTAGTGTGTATTGACTACAAGGAAAAAATTAGAATTAGTAGGTTTCAAAATATAGTTCTACATGATGAAATGTGCATGGGATCATTAGAAAAAATTGATACCATATGTCTTTACAAGTGATGGTCAATAGACCAAACTTGTTGTGTCAAATATCACACTAACTTTGATTTTTAAATGGTAAGGATATCATTATATGTTCTTGGGCATAGACTGTTCTCGTGATAGAAGAGAATCTCCTCAAATAGGGATGTCTCTTCCAAATCAGGGTATCCATTTAGTTTGTCAATTATAAATTTTCTCGTGACCTCCCGTCTTTTGACTATCAATCATGTAATATCCCGTGTAAATTGTTAAAATTTTAAATACTTAGGGTGAAATTCTTATTATTATTCAAAATATTATTTAAATATTTTATTAGATTAATAATTTATTTATTTTTATAAAAGACATCTTATTTAATTTATTAAAAGGGATTAATTTATTTATTGAATTAAAAAAAATCAAGTTTTTTATTAATTGAAAAAGAAACTTCAAAAGAAAAGAAAGTCACTTACTCCTACCCGACCATCCTAGCCAGAACCCAACTCACCCAATCCACTTTCTAGTAAATCAATTTCATTTCATTTTCCTACTTTTAAATTTGAATTATATTTCCTTTTAATTTGTCTTATTTTTATGTGGTCCCTGTCGTATTCTAACCCTGTAACCATCTTTCTAAAAGTTTCATTCCTCTATAATAAGAGTTATAATACTGTACATGAATCATATTTTGAGTCTATTATAATATTATGGTGCAGGAATCATATTTTGAATATTTATAACAAAGATGTTAGTAATTGTTTGTTGCCTCTTATGTTATGCAATGAAACACTTTCAATGGACGAGCTAAATGTTTTTTAGGTTGATTATTTTAAAAAGAAAGGAAATGGCTACTGAGATGTATGATAGTTTTACGATGAAGTTGGATAGACAACTGATTAGAAGTTCAAGGAGATGACGAGAATGGATTTGTAAAATCCAAGGATTTTTTATTTTATTAGAAGTAAATAGTTTTTCAAAAACATATTTTTTTCTTATATAAACCATTAGAATCAATGAATTATATAGCAGCCCCATCGTAAGCAAAGGGAAATTAGTCATTGGTTGATTTGAAAGTAACACTATTCCATTTTTAAGTCTTTGGTAACATTTATATGTAATATTTGATTATAGACAAACTTTGCTAGAGATTACGATAATTGTATAATTTTTTTCTAGAGCAATATTTCTAATTTTATATTGTAAAGTTTAAAATTTTAGTAGTGTCTTCGGACACGAATCATAACTAGTTCTTTTTAATGTGAGATGTCATACAAATTTTTTTTCTCAATTTTTTTTTCTTTCTATCTTTTTCTTTTGTTTTCTTTTCAGAAATCGGCAAAAGAAATTAAAATAACGTGCATAATCATTCAAGCAAATCACATATATACCCAACAAATGTAATAACTATTATAAGCAAAGGTAAATTAGTCATTGGTGGATTTGAAAGTAAAACTATTTCATTTTTAAGTCTTTGGTAACATTTATATGTAATATTTGATTATAAAAAAACTTTGCTAGAGTATTTTTCTATGATTACGATAATTGTATAATTTTTTTCCTAGAGCAACATTTTGAATTTTATATTTGTAAGGTTTAAAATTTTAGTAGTGTCTTCGGACACAGATCATATCTAGTTCTTTTTAATGTGAGATGTCATACTAATTTTTTTCTCAATTTCTTTTCTTTCTTTCTTTATCTTTTGTTTTCTTTTTAGAAATCGGCAAAGGAAATTTCAATAACGTGCATAATCATTCGAGCAAATCACAAATCTACCCAATAAATGTAATAAAAGATTCCTTCACCCCAAATTCAAGCTCAAGGACAACTAGTCTTAAGCAATCGCGATTCTAGTGTGGGTCATTTGGTATAGTCCTAACATCTAAAGGATAATATTATAACGTGGCTTCAAAAGAAAGGCTTAAATGCTTAAAAATGAGGCTAAAAATGATATAACATTTAATCATGGGTTAGAAAGCTAAAAATGCCTCAAGTGACTATTAAAGAACCGCCTCTATCATTTTTCTAGTTACATAGTTCACCTTTAGTTCATAATTAAGTTAGTTTTATAATCATTTAGATCTCACGTTCTACACACCATTCATTCTCACCAAATACAAGCTTACTTCTTTTGCATTGTTCATTACTTTTTCCTATCAATCATCTAGTGTTTGCATGCATTCGATGTACGTTTTACATTAAATCTAAGATCTACTATATTCTATCATTAATTTACAGAAAGTATGCTTATGGGGACATTCAACACAATCTCTAGTCAAATCCTTCCTTAAACTAATTTTTATTTGATTTTTTCGAAAAGCAGTAAAAACACATAACACATAAAATTAGGATGAGACAACGAACCCCGCCCCAAATTCGAAAATGAGTCATGTCCCCACGAATCGAAAAGAATCTATAAAGCAAATAATATACAGTAATGAATGATAAAAGGGATAAGGGAACATATCTTGATTGACACTACGCCGATTACATGTTGTATTGTGTCAAGGTTGTAAAGACATCTAAGTCACGATGTATAGATCATACACCGTGGAATTCATCTTCTTGTAAAATACGTTTCATAAACACGAACTCGTATTTCCCTTAGTTAATTATCTTCTCATGACCCTCTAAATCTCATCCTCCTCAAAAATCCTTCCTCAACACCAAACTCTCTTTTCTCTTCATGTTCTTCATAACTTCTCCAGCCTTCATCTCATCTCGAATGACCCCAAACTCAATTATTCACCTACTTAAAGATTGCTTGCAAAATATATAATGGTAGACTCAAACAATTCACAATTCCTCAAATAAATAACTAAAACTTAATTCCCAACTTGTGATAGAAAGAAAAGAAGAGTTGTAGCTATTTTACCGGATTGGCCATGAAATTTTTGATGATTTGTGTGTATACATTTTTCTAAAACAAATCTGAGAGACTTTTGACTCAAGTAAGATTAGATCTCAAAATAACCCGATCATTGCAACGTATTATAATTAGCTAATATTACAACTATGGATATTTTATATATAAAATAACATTAATGTTTTTTCAATTACATCGAAGTATTGTATTGGATCAAGGAAGGTCTTAACAGTGTTTCAAACAAACTTTTGAATTTCATCGTTACTATACAAATATCTACTTAAACTACTCCAAGTCATGTTGCTAATAAGAAACTATGGTATAGGCAACTATAGTGCAAGTTGTTGGACAACCATGTGTTAGCTTAAGATGTCCTGATGATGATGTAATTAGAAAACTACGTACGCAAGTCGTTGTGAGGCTTACAGTGCAATACGACTATATATACATCAAGAAGCTTCCTAAATAATTCTTAAGTACTAGCCACATTTGAAACTTACTTTTATATGTGTAATTGAGTTGCTTTGGAGATCAAAGAGTATTATATATTTTTTTATGAAATATTAACTACTCGCTATAAATTGTGAACTGGGTGAAGTAGAATACTTTACAATTAGGATTATTATTTTTTATTAAATGTTCTTCATTAAACAATAGTCTCGACATACTATCGTATTGTCCATGTGGCATTAGTTTATCTACCTTATCTTGAAAGCTATTCAACAGACTTTACATGCAAATCTAGTGGTTTTATAGTTAAACAATTTATGTTTTATCTTGTTAATTGTGACACTAATTACGATAATGTATGACCTATAAATACCCATCATAGTGGCGTCCCTTGGAACTTCCAAACAAATAGAGTTTGTTGTACACTCAACATTTTCATCTAAATTTTACATTAAAATGAAAGTTTCGGGGATATTGGCATACTACAATATTAATTAATTGTCATAACCACTTATATCAAGTTATTATATAATCGAAGCACATTCATGAAAATTGGTCTTTCTATACTTCTTTTAACATAAGTGATGATAGGATTTTTATGCCTCGTGATTGGGAAGAACTAGTCCTTTTGAAACTATTGAAGAATAGTATCATTTATGTATAATTCATGAATAAATAAATATTATAGGTCTCTTTTTTTCCATTTAGGGTTCTAATACGTTAACAAAAAGTCAAGTGATGTAAAGAGATAATATGTTTTGTATTTATGAAATCTACGATCTTTTGGCCACTTCAAAAAAATAATAGATATTTTATGTAACATTCTAAATATAAATATCCCAATATACCTATGGTTATATTCTAATCCTTCTAGACTTTTCAAAAATCTCATAATCTATTCAAAATAATCATTTAATTTACCCCAATTCGATCAAAAGGATCAAATATTTACATCATCTATATGAATAAAAATTATATGTCGGTGCATCAACATTAGTCCTTCTTCTATAATAAATCTAATTATTACTTATAATGAAGTAATTTACTATGTTTCTACGCATATAAAATCTTTGGAAGATAATTCATCCATGCTTAAAATTCCATCTCTAAAGTTATAGTCCATAATGTTTATATGTTTAACTTAGTAAATCAAATTCAATTTACAAAGTGTCCAATCATTATAGTCAACATATAATACATAACATTATCATTTCTTTCTACAAATACCGAAGATGTCACCTAGAAAATGAATTATTGACGCGTATGCAATTGATAGATTTCTCTTCAACATTATTATAGTTACCAATAACTATTATTTTATAAATTCTTTCTGTAACAGGCTACCTCCAATGAAGTTAAAAAGGTCAATGTATTATCCATATCCATGAGACTAAAGTTTAAAAAAGGAAGATCTATCATCTTTAAGATAATTAAATTTCATCATTGACGAAACTATTACTAGTTTTTCTAAACAAAAATATTTATTTACATATTTCATTTTCAAAACTAATATGTAGTTTATATCTATATCATAACATACATGTGATGAAATCCATAAAAATCAAACTTCGTTTTAATATATTTTATCTACAATGACTAACTAGTTATAACAAAAGAACTTACACATTCTGTAAGGAATGGATGTAGCATCTTCTAAATAGTAATACCGATAACTAAATTCTCGACATTGTAAAATAATTTAGTAAACCCATTGTGAATATCGAATAACATCTAATGTATTTTTTGTAAGTATATAAGTCCATACACTCGATCACATTTCTATTATTATTGATCCATAAAAATTAAGCTCTACCACTTTAAATCTAAAAATTAGACAAAAAAGCCCACTAATGAAGAGTTTTACCTTTATAACAACAAATGCCCTAGAAAATGATAAACACGCCTCCGCCTCCCTCTCTCTTCCGTCTACCTCACTCTTACCGATACTCTTTGAAATTGATTTAGTTTCATCCATTGATAAATTCATATAAAATCATTAAATCAGTGAACAAAATCAATATTTTCAAATACTACAACACTCAACAACTTTTCCATGGGCAAAATCAGAGAGATAGATAAAAGAAAAGAAAAATACAAACATGAATCACAGTGTTGCCTAGGGATGCTACCACGAAAAAAAGGTATTAATGTTTCTGTTAAATTCCTTGGTATTTTTAATTGCAAGTCAAAAATTGCACATTGTAATTATATTTCATAGCTAGTTTATTTTTCTGTTAGTTTGATTTGTAACGTGAGAGGAATGGAAGAAATGTATTAACACTAGATTTTGTTAAATTAAAATTAATTTGTTAATTATGTGAATAAGTTGTTTTATATTGTGTAAAATTATGAATTGTTGAAGTTTTGTTATTTATTACAACTCTTTGATTAATTTATATTCCTTAATTTTAGTTAGTATATATAATAAAATATCATGTTATAGGAAAAGGATCGTTGACCATTCTATTTCAAGGAAGATGAAAAATCTATTAACCCAGGTAAGAGAAATAAGTATTATATTAAATCCCTTATGCCTTTGGTTCCTTGGATTTATGTGGTGTTACTTTTGTGTATAATTAAAAAATTTACTCTGACTATATTCTTAGATCTCTGCTTTTAAGCGTGGTATTGAAAAAAAAAATTATTACTGGTTTTTACTCTGATTATTACTGGTTTTGTTTGACACCATATTACCACCATATACAAATTTTATATGTCATTTCCTTCATATTTTTATTAAGATTATACTGTAACATCATATTTTATTATACATGCATTGCTGCTAAATATTTGGATATGCTCTTCTTTCTTTGTATTAACCTTTACAAGTATGTTCATACCCATGTCCTAGCTCCATAACATTGAGAACCCTTCGTTTTTGCTGCTTTTTTATGCAGTATGAGGAAGAATTCATGATTCGTAATCTATTTGTAACTTTAGTTATCTCCAGATCTATATATTTAGGCTTAGATATATGACATAAGTGATATAATTTGATGGACAAGTTGTTTTTGGTGATGTTTTTCATATTTGATAAATCCAATTATTTTTTTTTGATACATACGCATTCACTACATTCATAAATACTTATTGATTTCAGAAGTCTAAAAATATTGACGACTTTATAGGCTAGGCAGGGAAAACTTGATCGAGTAGCCACGCGATGGTCTCATCTTTGGTCTGAAATGCAACAGCATATGTCACTATGAGTTCTCCACTTAAAATTGGTCGTGTGGCGAACTTGAAGTGATTTTGTTACAGATCTACCGTTCTTGATGGATTTCTTTTGAGGCATCACCATGATTTGTTATTGTTTTTTTTTCTAATGAAATTCTGAAAGTGTTAAACTGTAAATGAATATACTTATTTATAGTTGATAGACAAATGTAATTTCTCATTATTTAAATTTAATGAAAATCAAATATAATATGAAAAGGAACAAATAAGATAAATAATATTTAATGGGATTGTACAATTGAAGTTCCTTTTTTACCAATAATATTATTTGAACGGTTTATTTTATTTCATTTTTCATATATGATGGTCCAGTCCAGCTTATGTATTTTTTTATATTTATATATTTTGGTCCAGGCTAGCTTGTAGACTAGTGTGTATTGACTACAAGGAAAAAATTAGAATTAGTAGGTTTCAAAATATAGTTCTACATGATGAAATGTGCATGGGATCATTAGAAAAAATTGATACCATATGTCTTTACGAGTGATGGTCAGTAGAACAAACTTGTTGTGTCAAATATCACACTAACTTTGATTTTTAAATGGTAAGGTTATCATTATATGTTCTTGGGCATAGACTGTTCTCGTGATAGAAAACAATCTCCTCAAATAGGGATGTCTCTTCCAAATCAGGGTATCGATTTAGTTTGTCAATTATAAATTTTCTTGTGACCTCCAGACTGCCGTCTTCTGACTATCAATCATGTAATATCCCATGTAAATTGTTTAAATTTTAAATACTTAGGTGGAAATTCTTATTATTATTCAAAATATTATTTAAATATTTTATTAGATTAATAATTTATTTATTTTTATAAAAGACATCTTATTTAATTTATTAAAAGGGATTAATTTATTTATTGAATTAAAAAAAATCAAGGATTTTATTAATTGAAAAAGAAACTTCAAAAGAAAAGAAAGTCACTTACTCCTACCTGACCATCCTAGCCAGAACCCAACTCACCCAATCCACTTTCTAGTTAATCAATTTCATTTCATTTTCCTACTTTTAAATTTGAATTATATTTCCTTTTAATTTGTCTTATTTTTATGTGGTCCCTGTCGTATTCTAACCCAGTAACCATCTTTCTAGAAGTTTCATTCCTATATAATAAGAGTTATAATACGGTACATGAATCATATTTTGAGTCTATTATAATATTATGGTGCAGGAATCATACTTTGAATATCTATAACAAAGATGTCAGTAATTGTTTGTTGCCTCTTATGTTATGCAATGAAACACTTTCAATGGACGAGCTAAATGTTTTTTAGGTTGATTATTTTAAAAAGAAAGGAAATGGCTACTGAGATGTATAGACAACTGATTAGAAGTTCAAGGAGATGACGAGAATGGATTTGTAAAATCCAAGGATTTTTTATTTTATTAGAAGTAAATAGTTTTTCAAAAACATATTTTTTTTCTTATATAAACCATTAGAATCAATGAATTATATAGCAGACCATCGTAAGCAAAGGAAAATTAGTCATTGGTTGATTTGAAAGTAACACTATTCCATTTTTAAGTCTTTGGTAACATTTATATGTAATATTCTATCATAGACAAACTTTGCTAGAGTATTTTTGTATGATTACGATAATTGTATAATTTTTTTCTAGAGCAATATTTCTAATTTTATATTGTAAAGTTTAAAATTTTAGTAGTGTCTTCGGACACGAATCATAACTAGTTCTTTTTAATGTGAGATGTCATACGAATTTTTTTTCTCAGTTTTTTTTTCTTTTGTTTTCTTTTCAGAAATCGGCAAAAGAAATTAAAATAACGTGCATTATCATTCAAGCAAATCACAAATATACCCAACAAATGTAATAACTATTCCTTCACCCCGAACTCAAACTCAAGGACAACTAGTTTTAAGCAATCGCGATTCAAGTGCGTGGCATATGGTGTAGTCCTAACATCTAAAGGATAAACTTATAATATGGCTTCAAAAGAAATGCTTAAATGCTTAAAAATGGGGCTAAAAGTTATATAACATTTAATCACGGGTTAGAAACATAAAAAGGCCTCAAGTGACTATTAAAGAACTGCCTTTATCATTTTTCTAGTTACATAGTTCACCTATTGTTCATAATTAATTGTGTTCTCTACTCATTTAGATCGCACGTTCTACATACCACTCATTCTCACGAAATAAAAGCTTACTTCTTTTGCATTGTTTATTAATTTTTCCTAGTAATCATCTAGTGCTTGCATGCATTCGAGGTACATTTTACATTAAATCTAAGGTCTACTATTTTCTACCATTAATTTAAAGAAAGTATGCTTATGTGGACATTCAACATACTCTCCAGTCAAATCATTTCTTAAACTAATTTTTATTGAATTTTATTGAAAAGCAGTAAAAACGCATAACACATAAATTTGGGATGAGACAACGAACCCTGCCTCAAATTCGAAAATGTGTCTCGTCACACCAATCTAAAAGTACATATAAAGCTAATAATATACAATAATGAATGAGAAAAGGGATAAGGGAACATATCTTGATTGACACTAGGCCGATTACATGTAGCATTGTGTCGAGGTTGTGAAAACTTATAAGTCACGATGTATAGATCACACACCGTGGAAATCATCTTCTTGTAAAATGCGTTTCATCAACTCGAACTCGTATTTCCCTTAGTTAATCATCTTCTCATGACCCTCTTATGTTGTTCAATGAAACACTTTCAATGGACGAGGTGAATATTTTTTAGGCTGATTATTTTTAAAAGAAAGGAAATGGCTACTACGATGAAGTTGGATAGATAACTGATTAAGTTCAAGGAGATGACGAGAATGGATTTGTAAACTCCAAGTGTTTTTTATTTTATTAGAAATAAATAGTTTTTCAAAAACATATTTTTTTCTTATATAAACCATTAGAATCAATGAATTATATAGCAGACCATTATAAGCAAAGGTAAATTAGTCATTGGTGGATTTGAAAGTAAAACTATTTCATTTTTAAGTCTTTGGTAACATTTATATGTAATATTTGATTATAGAAAAACTTTGCTAGAGTATTTTTCTATGATTATGATAATTGTATAATTTTTTTTCCTAGAGCAACATTGTGAATTTTATATTTGTAAGGTTTAAAATTTTAGTAGTGTCTTCGGACACAGATCATATCTAGTTCTTTTTAATGTGAGATGTCATACTAATTTTTTTCTCAATTTCTTTTCTTTCTCTCTTTATCTTTTGTTTTCTTTTTAGAAATCGGCAAAGGAAATTTCAATAACGTGCATAATCATTCGAGCAAATCACAAATCTACCCAATAAATGTAATAAAAGATTCCTTCACCCCAAACTCAAGCTCAAGGACAACTAGTCTTAAGCAATCGCGATTCTAGTGTGGGTCATTTGGTATAGTCCTAACATCTAAAGAATAATATTATAACGTGGCTTCAAAAGAAAGGCTTAAATGCTTAAAAATGAGGCTAAAAATGATATAACATTTAATCATGGGTTAGAAAGCTAAAAATGCCTCAAGTGACTATAAAAGAACTGCCTCTATCATTTTTCTAGTTACATAGTTCACCTTTAGTTCATAATTAAGTTAGTTTTATAATCATTTAGATCTCACGTTCTACACACCATTCATTCTCACCAAATACAAGCTTACTTCTTTTGCATTGTTCATTACTTTTTCCTATCAATCATCTAGTGTTTGCATGCATTCGATGTACGTTTTACATTAAATCTAAGATCTACTATATTCTATCATTAATTTACATAAAGTATGCTTATGGGGACATTCAACATAATCTCTAGTCAGATCCTTCCTTAAAGTAATTTTTATTTGATTTTTTCGAAAAGCAGTAAAAACACATAACACATAAAATTAGGATGAGACAACGAACCCCGCCCCAAATTCGAAAATGAGTCATGTCCCCACGAATCGAAAAGAATCTATAAAGCAAATAATATACAGTAATGAATGATAAAAGGGATAAGGGAACATATCTTGATTGACACTACGCCGATTACATGTTGTATTGTGTCAAGGTTGTAAAGACATCTAAGTCACGATGTATAGATAATACACCGTGGAATTCATCTTCTTGTAAAATGCGTTTCATTAACACGAACTCGTATTTCCCTTAGTTAATTGTCTTCTCATGACCCTCTAAATCTCATCCTCCTCAAAAATCATTCCTCAACACCAAACTCTCTTTTCTCTTCATGTTCTTCATAAATTCTCCAGCCTTCATCTCATCTCGAATGACCCCAAACTCAATTATTCACCTACTTAAAGATTGCTTGCAAAATATATAATGGTAGACTCAAACAATTCACAATTCCTCAAATAAATAACTAAAACTTAATTCCCAACTTGTGATAGAAAGAAAAGAAGAGTTGTAGCTATTTTACCGGATTGGCCATGAAATTTTTGATGATTTGTGTGTATACATTTTTCTAAAACAAATCTGAGAGACTTTTGACTCAAGTAAGATTAGATCTCAAAATAACCCGATCATTGCAACGTATTATAATTAGCTAATATTACAACTATGGATATTTTATATATAAAATAACATAAATGTTTTTTCAATTACATCGAAGTATTGTATTGGATCAAGGAAGGTCTTAACAGTGTTTCAAACAAACTTTTGAATTTCATCGTTACTATACAAATATCTACTTAAACTACTCCAAGTCATGTTGCTAATAAGAAACTATGGTATAGGCAACTATAGTGCAAGTTGTTGGACAACCATGTGTTAGCTTAAGATGTCCTGATGATGATGTAATTAGAAAACTACGTACGCAAGTCGTTGTGAGGCTTACAGTGCAATACGACTATATATACATCAAGAAGCTTCCTAAATAATTCTTAAGTACTAGCCACATTTGAAACTTACTTTTATATGTGTAATTGAGTTGCTTTGGAGATCAAAGAGTATTATATTTTTTTTATGAAATATTAACTACTCGCTATAAATTGTGAATTGGGTGAAGTAGAATACTTTACAATTAGGATTATTTTTTTTTATTAAATGTTCTTCATTAAACAATAGTCTCGACATACTATCGTATTGTCCATGTGGCATTAGTTTATCTACCTTATCTTGAAAGCTATTCAACAGACTTTACATGCAAATCTAGTGGTTTTATAGTTAAACAATTTGTGTTTTATCTTGTTAATTGTGACACTAATTATGATAATGTATGACCTATAAATACCCATCATAGTGGCGTCCCTTGGAACTTCCAAACAAATAGAGTTTGTGGTACACTCAACATTTTCATCTAAATTTTACATTAAATGAAAGTTTCGGGGATATTGGCATACTACAATATTAATTAATTGTCATAACCACTTATATCAAGTTATTATATAATCGAAGCACATTCATGAAAATTGGTCTTTCTAGACTTCTTTTAACATAAGTGATGATAGGATTTTTATGCCTTGTGATTGGGAAGAACTAGTCCTTTTGAAACTATTGAAGAATAGTATAATTTATGTATAATTCATGAATAAATAAATATTATAGGTCTCTTTTTTTCCATTTAGGGTTCTAATACGTTAACAAAAAGTCAAGTGATGTAAAGAGATAATATGTTTTGTATTTATGAAATCTACGATCTTTTGGCCACTTCAAAAAAATAATAGATATTTTATGTAACATTCTAAATATAAATATCCCAATATACATATGGTTATATTCTAATCCTTCTAGACTTTTCAAAAATCTCATAATCTATTCAAAAGAATCATTTAATTTACCCCAATTCGATCAAAAGGATCAAATATTTACATCATCTATATGAATAAAAATTATATGTCGGTGCATCAACATTAGTCCTTCTTCTATAATAAATCTAATTAATACTTATAATGAAGTAATTTACTATGTTTCTACGCATATAAAATCTTTGGAAGATAATTCATCCATGGTTAAAATTCCATCTCTAAAGTTATAGTCCATAATGTTTATATGTTTAACTTAGTAAATCAAATTCAATTTACAAAGTGTCCAATCATTATAGTCAACTTATAATTCATAACATTATCATTGCTTTCTACAAATACCGAAGATGTCACCTAGAAAATGAATTATTGACGCGTATGCAATTGATAGATTTCTCTTCAACATTATTATAGTTACCAATAACTAATATTTTATAAATTCTTTCTGTAACAGGCTACCTCCAATGAAGTTAAAAAGGTCAATGTATTATCCATATCCATGAGACTAAAGTTTAAAAAAGGAAGATCTATCATCTTTAAGATAATTAAATTTCATCATTGACGAAACTATTACTAGTTTTTCTAAACAAAAATATTTATTTACATATTTCATTTTCAAAACTAATATGTAGTTTATATCTATATCATAACATACATGTGATGAAATCCATAAAAATCAAACTTCGTTTTAATATATTTTATCTACAATGACTAACTAGTTATAACAAAAGAACTTACACATTCTGTAAGGAATGCATGTAGCATCTTCTAAATAGTAATACCGATAACTAAATTCTCGACATTGTAAAATAATTTAGTAAACCCATTGTGAATATCGAATAACATCTAATGTATTTTTTGTAAGTATATAAGTCCATACACTCGATCACATTTCTATTATTATTGATCCATAAAAATTAAGCTCTACCACTTTAAATCTAAAAATTAGACAAAAAAGCCCACTAATGAAGAGTTTTACCTTTATAACAACAAATGCCCTAGAAAATGATAAACACGCCTCCGCCTCCCTCTCTCTTCCGTCTACCTCACTCTTACCGATACTCTTTGAAATTGATTTAGTTTCATCCATTGATAAATTCATATAAAATCATTAAATCAGTGAACAAAATCAATATTTTCAAATACTACAACACTCAACAACTTTTCCATGGGCAAAATCAGAGAGATAGATAAACGAAAAGAAAAATACAAACATGAATCACAGTGTTGCCTAGGGATGCTGCCACGAAAAAAAGGTATTAATGTTTCTGTTAAATTCCTTGGTATTTTTAATTGCAAGTCAAAAATTGCACATTGTAATTATATTTCATAGCTAGTTTATTTTTCTGTTAGTTTGATTTGTAACGTGAGAGGAATGGAAGAAATGTATTAACACTAGATTTTGTTAAATTAAAATTAATTTGTTAATTATGTGAATAAGTTGTTTTATATTGTGTAAAATTATGAATTGTTGAAGTTTTGTTATTTATTAAAACTCTTTGATTAATTTATATTCCTTAATTTTAGTTAGTATATATAATAAAATATCATGTTATAGGAAAAGGATCGTTGACCATTCTATTTCAAGGAAGATGAAAAATCTATTAACCCAGGTAAGAGAAATAAGTATTATATTAAATCCCTTATGCCTTTGGTTCCTTGGATTTATGTGGTGTTACTTTTGTGTATAATTAAAAAATTTACTCTGACTATATTCTTAGATCACTGCTTTTAAGCGTGGTATTGAAAAAAAAATTATTACTGGTTTTTACTCTGATTATTACTGGATTTGTTTGACACCATATTACCACCATATACAAATTTTATATGTCATTTCCTTCATATTTTTATTAAGATTATACTGTAACATCATATTTTATTATACATGCATTGCTGCTAAATATTTGGATATGCTCTTCTTTCTTTGTATTAACCTTTACAAGTATGTTCATACCCATGTCCTAGCTCCATAACATTGAGAACCCTTCGTTTTTGCTGCTTTTTTATGCAGTATGAGGAAGAATTCATGATTCGTACTCTATTTGTAACTTTAGTTATCTCCAGATCTATATATTTAGGCTTAGATATATGACATAAGTGATATAATTTGATGGACAAGTTGTTTTTGGTGATGTTTTTCATATTTGATAAATCCAATTATGTTTTTTTGATACATACGCATTCACTACATTCATAAATACTTATTGATTTCAGAAGTCTAAAAATATTGACGACTTTATAGGCTAGGCAGGGAAAACTTGATCGAGTAGCCACGCGATGGTCTCATCTTTGGTCTGAAATGCAACAGCATATGTCAATTGGATGATATTGTCGGCGCAAGCAGCGTTAAGAAGGATACTATGAGTTCTCCACTTAAAATTGGTTGTGTGGCGAACTTGAAGTGATTTTGTTACAATCTACCGTTCTTTATGGATTTCTTTTGAGGCATCACCATGATTTGTTATTCTTTTTTTTTCTAATGAAATTCTGAAAGTGTTAAACTGTAAATGAATATACTTATTTATAGTTGATAGACAAATGTAATTTCTCATTATTTAGATTTAATGAAAACCAAATATAATATGAAAAGGAACAAATAAGATAAATAATATTTAATGGGATTGTACAATTGAAGTTCCTTTTTTACCTATAATATTATTTGAACGGTTTATTTTATTTCATTTTTCATATATGATGGTCCAGTCCAGCTTATGTATTTTTTTATATTTATATATTTTGGTCCAGGCTAGCTTGTAGACTAGTGTGTATTGACTACAAGGAAAAAATTAGAATTAGTAGGTTTCAAAATATAGTTCTACATGATGAAATGTGCATGGGATCATTAGAAAAAATTGATACCATATGTCTTTACGAGTGATGGTCAATAGAACAAACTTGTTGTGTCAAATATCACACTAACTTTGATTTTTAAATGGTAAGGTTATCATTATATGTTCTTGGGCATAGACTGTTCTCGTGATAGAAAATAATCTCCTCAAATAGGGATGTCTCTTCCAAATCAGGGTATCCATTTAGTTTGTCAATTATAAATTTTCTTGTGACCTCCAGACTGCCGTCTTCTGACTATCAATCATGTAATATCCCATGTAAATTGTTTAAATTTTAAATACTTAGGTGGAAATTCTTATTATTATTCAAAATATTATTTAAATATTTTATTAGATTAATAATTTATTTATTTTTATAAAAGACATCTTATTTAATTTATTAAAAGGGATTAATTTATTTATTGAATTAAAAAAAATCAATGATTTTATTAATTGAAAAAGAAACTTCAAAAGAAAAGAAAGTCACTTACTCCTACCTGACCATCCTAGCCAGAACCCAACTCACCCAATCCACTTTCTAGTTAATCAATTTCATTTAATTTTCCTACTTTTAAATTTGAATTATATTTCCTTTTAATTTGTCTTATTTTTATGTGGTCCCTGTCGTATTCTAACCCAGTAACCATCTTTCTAGAAGTTTCATTCCTCTATAATAAGAGTTATAATACGGTACATGAATCATATTTTGAGTCTATTATAATATTATGGTGCAGGAATCATACTTTGAATATCTATAACAAAGATGTCAGTAATTGTTTGTTGCCTCTTATGTTATGCAATGAAACACTTTCAATGGACGAGCTAAATGTTTTTTAGGTTGATTATTTTAAAAAGAAAGGAAATGGCTACTGAGATGTATAGACAACTGATTAGAAGTTCAAGGAGATGACGAGAATGGATTTGTAAAATCCAAGGATTTTTTATTTTATTAGAAGTAAATAGTTTTTCAAAAACATATTTTTTTTCTTATATAAACCATTAGAATCAATGAATTATATAGCAGACCATCGTAAGCAAAGGAAAATTAGTCATTGGTTGATTTGAAAGTAACACTATTCAATTTTTAAGTCTTTGGTAACATTTATATGTAATATTCTATTATAGACAAACTTTGCTAGAGTATTTTTGTATGATTACGATAATTGTATAATTTTTTTCTAGAGCAATATTTCTAATTTTATATTGTAAAGTTTAAAATTTTAGTAGTGTCTTCGGACACGAATCATAACTAGTTCTTTTTAATGTGAGATGTCATACGAATTTTTTTTCTCAATTTTTTTTTCTTTTGTTTTCTTTTCAGAAATCGGCAAAAGAAATTAAAATAACGTGCATTATCATTCAAGCAAATCACAAATATACCCAACAAATGTAATAACTATTCCTTCACCCCGAACTCAAACTCAAGGACAACTAGTTTTAAGCAATCGCGATTCAAGTGCGTGGCATATGGTGTAGTCCTAACATCTAAAGGATAAACTTATAATATGGCTTCAAAAGAAATGCTTAAATGCTTAAAAATGGGGCTAAAAGTTATATAACATTTAATCACGGGTTAGAAACATAAAAAGGCCTCAAGTGACTATTAAAGAACTGCCTTTATCATTTTTCTAGTTACATAGTTCACCTATTGTTCATAATTAAGTGTGTTCTCTACTCATTTAGATCTCACGTTCTACACACCACTCATTCTCACCAAATAAAAGCTTACTTCTTTTGCATTGTTTATTAATTTTTCCTAGTAATCATCTAGTGCTTGCATGCATTCGAGGTACATTTTACATTAAATCTAAGGTCTACTATTTTCTACCATTAATTTAAAGAAAGTATGCTTATGTGGACATTCAACATACTCTCCAGTCAAATCATTTCTTAAACTAATTTTTATTGAATTTTATTGAAAAGCAGTAAAAACGCATAACACATAAATTTGGGATGAGACAACGAACCCCGCCTCAAATTCGAAAATGTGTCTCGTCACACCAATCTAAAAGTACATATAAAGCTAATAATATACAATAATGAATGAGAAAAGGGATAAGGGAACATATCTTGATTGACACTAGGCCGATTACATGTAGCATTGTGTCGAGGTTGTGAAAACTTATAAGTCACGATGTATAGATCACACACCGTGGAAATCATCTTCTTGTAAAATGCGTTTCATCAACTCGAACTCGTATTTCCCTTAGTTAATCATCTTCTCATGACCCTCTTATGTTGTGCAATGAAACACTTTCAATGGACGAGCTGAATAATTTTGAGGCTGATTATTTTTAAAAGAAAGGAAATGGCTACTACGATGAAGTTGGATAGATAACTGATTAAGTTCAAGGAGATGACAAGAATGGATTTGTAAACTCCAAGTGTTTTTTATTTTATTAGAAATAAATAGTTTTTCAAAAACATATTTTTTTCTTATATAAACCATTAGAATCAATGAATTATATAGCAGACCATTATAAGCAAAGGTAAATTAGTCATTGGTGGATTTGAAAGTAAACTATTTCATTTTTAAGTCTTTGGTAACATTTATATGTAATATTTGATTATAGAAAAACTTTGCTAGAGTATTTTTCTATGATTACGATAATTGTATAATTTTTTTCCTAGAGCAACATTTTGAATTTTATATTTGTAAGGTTTAAAATTTTAGTAGTGTCTTCGGACACAGATCATATCTAGTTCTTTTTAATGTGAGATGTCGTACTAATTTTTTTCTCAATTTCTTTTCTTTCTTTCTTTATCTTTTGTTTTCTTTTTAGAAATCGGCAAAGGAAATTTCAATAACGTGCATAATCATTCGAGCAAATCACAAATCTACCCAATAAATGTAATAAAAGATTCTTTCACCCCAAACTCAAGCTCAAGGACAACTAGTCTTAAGCAATCGCGATTCTAGTGTGGGTCATTTGGTATAGTCCTAACATCTAAAGGATAATATTATAACGTGGCTTCAAAAGAAAGGCTTAAATGCTTAAAAATGAGGCTAAAAATGATATAACATTTAATCATGGGTTAGAAAGCTAAAAATGCCTTAAGTGACTATTAAAGAACTGCCTCTATCATTTTTCTAGTTACATAGTTCACCTTTAGTTCATAATTAAGTTAGTTTTATAATCATTTAGATCTCACGTTCTACACATCATTCATTCTCACCAAATACAAGCTTACTTCTTTTGCATTGTTCATTACTTTTTCCTATCAATCATCTAGTGTTTGCATGCATTCGATGTACGTTTTACATTAAATCTAAGATCTACTATATTCTATCATTAATTTACAGAAAGTATGCTTATGGGGACATTCAACATAATCTCTAGTCAAATCCTTCCTTAAACTAATTTTTATTTGATTTTTTCGAAAAGCAGTAAAAACACATAACATATAAAATTAGGATGAGACAACGAACCCCTCCCCAAATTCGAAAATGAGTCATGTCCCCACGAATCGAAAAGAATCTATAAAGCAAATAATATACAGTAATGAATGATAAAAGTGATAAGGAAACATATCTTGATTGGCACTACGCCGATTACATGTTGTATTGTGTCAAGGTTGTAAAGACATCTAAGTCACGATGTATAGATCATACACCATGGAATTTATCTTCTTGTAAAATGCGTTTCATAAACACGAACTCGTATTTCCCTTAGTTAATTATCTTCTCATGACTCTCTAAATCTCATCCTCCTCAAAAATCCTTCCTCAACACCAAACTCTCTTTTCTCTTCATGTTCTTCATAACTTCTCCAGCCTTCATCTCATCTCGAATGACCCCAAACTCAATTATTCACCTACTTAAAGATTGCTTGCAAAATATATAATGGTAGACTCAAACAATTCACAATTCCTCAAATAAATAACTAAAACTTAATTCCTAACTTGTGATAGAAAGAAAAGAAGAGTTGTAGCTATTTTACCGGATTGGCATGAAATTTTTGATGATTTGTGTGTATACATTTTTCTAAAACAAATCTGAGAGACTTTTGACTCAAGTAAGATTAGATCTCAAAATAACCCGATCATTGCAACGTATTATAATTAGCTAATATTACAACTATGGATATTTTATATATAAAATAACATAAATGTTTTTTCAATTACATCGAAGTATTGTATTGGATCAAGGAAGGTCTTAACAGTGTTTCAAACAAACTTTTGAATTTCATCGTTACTATACAAATATCTACTTAAACTACTCCAAGTCATGTTGCTAATAAGAAACTATGGTATAGGCAACTATAGTGCAAGTTGTTGGACAACCATGTGTTAGCTTAAGATGTCCTGATGATGATGTAATTAGAAAACTACGTACGCAAGTCGTTGTGAGGCTTACAGTGCAATACGACTATATATACATCAAGAAGCTTCCTAAATAATTCTTAAGTACTAGCCACATTTGAAACTTACTTTTATATGTGTAATTGAGTTGCTTTGGAGATCAAAGAGTATTATTTTTTTTTTTATGAAATATTAACTACTCGCTATAAATTGTGAATTGGGTGAAGTAGAATACGTTACAATTAGGATTGTTTTTTTTTATTAATGTTCTTCATTAAACAATAGTCTCGACATACTATCGTATTGTCCATGTGGCATTAGTTTATCTACCTTATCTTGAAACCTATTCAACAGACTTTACATGCAAATCTAGTGGTTTTATAGTTAAACAATTTGTGTATTATCTTGTTAATTGTGACACTAATTATGATAATGTATGACCTATAAATACCCATCATAGTGGCGTCCCTTGGAACTTCCAAACAAATAGAGTTTGTGGTACACTCAACATTTTCATCTAAATTTTACATTAAAATGAAAGTTTCGGGGATATTGGCATACTACAATATTAATTAATTGTCATAACCACTTATATCAAGTTATTATATAATCGAAGCACATTCATGAAAATTGGTCTTTCTAGACTTCTTTTAACATAAGTGATGATAGGATTTTTATGCCTCGTGATTGGGAAGAACTAGTCCTTTTGAAACTATTAAAGAATAGTATCATTTATGTATAATTCATGAATAAATAAATATTATAGGTCTCTTTTTTTCCATTTAGGGTTCTAATACGTTAACAAAAAGTCAAGTGATGTAAAGAGATAATATGTTTTGTATTTATGAAATCTACGATCTTTTGGCCACTTCAAAAAAATAATAGATATTTTATGTAACATTCTAAATATAAATATCCCAATATACATATGGTTATATTTTAATCCTTCTAGACTTTTCAAAAATCTCATAATCTATTCAAAATAATCATTTAATTTACCCCAATTTGATCAAAAGGATCAAATATTTACATCATCTATATGAATAAAAATTATATGTCTGTGCATCAACATTAGTCCTTCTTCTATAATAAATCTAATTATTACTTATAATGAAGTAATTTACTATGTTTCTACGCATATAAAATCTTTGGAAGATAATTCATCCATGGTTAAAATTCCATCTCTAAAGTCATAGTCCATAATGTTTATATGTTTAACTTAGTAAATCAAATTCAATTTACAAAGTGTCCAATCATTATAGTCAACATATAATACATAACATTATCATTGCTTTCTACAAATACCGAAGATGTCACCTAGAAAATGAATTATTGACGCGTATGCAATTGAAAGATTTCTCTTCAACATTATTATAGTTACCAATAACTATAATTTTATAAATTTTTTCTGTAACAAGCTACCTTCAATGAAGTTAAAAAGGTCAATGTATTATCCATATCCATGAGACTAAAGTTTAAAAAAGGAAGATCTATCATCTTTAAGATAATTAAATTTCATCATTGACGAAACTATTACTAGTTTTTCTAAACAAAAATATTTATTTACATATTTCATTTCCAAAACTAATATGTAGTTTATATCTATATCATAACATACATGTGATGAAATCCATAAAAATCAAAATTCGTTTTAATATATTTTATCTAGAATGACTAACTAGTTATAAGAAAAGAACTTACACATTCTGTAAGGAATGCATGTAGCATCTTCTAAATATTAATACCGGTAACTAAATTCTCGACATTGTAAAATAATTAGTAAACCCATTGTGAATATCGAATAACATCTAATGTATTTTTTGTAAGTATATAAGTCCATACACTCGATCACATTTCTATTATTATTGATCCATAAAAATTAAGCTCTACCACTTTAAATATTAAAATTAGACAAAAAAGCCCACTAATGAAGAGTTTTACCTTTATAACAACAAATACCCTAGAAAATGATAAACACGCCTCCGCCTCCCTCTCTCTTCCGTCTACCTCACTCTTACCGTACTCTTTGAAATTGATTTAGTTTCATCCATTGCTAAATTCATATAAAATCATTAAATCAGTGAACAAAATCAATATTTTCAAATATTACAACACTCAACAACTTTTACATGGGCAAAATCAAGGAGATAGATAAAAGAAAAGAAAAATACAAACATGAATCACAGTGTTGCCTAGGGATGCTGCCACGATAAAAGGTATCAATGTTTCTATTAAATTCCTTGGTATTTGTAATTGCAAGTCAAAAATTGCACATTGTAATTATATTTCATAGCTAATTTATTTTTCTGTTAGTTTGATTTGTAACGTGAGAGGAATGGAAGAAATGTATTAACACTAGATTTTGTTAAATTAAAATTAATTTGTTAATTATTTGAATAAGTTGTTTTATATTGTGTAAAATTATGAATTGTTGAAGTTTTGTTATTTATTAAAACTCTTTGATTAATTTAAGTTTCCTTAATTTTAGTTAGTATATATAATAAAATATCCTGTTATAGGAAAAGGATCGTTGACCATTCTATTTCAAGGAAGATGAAAAATCTATTAACCCAGGTAAGAGAAATAAGTATTATATTAAATCCCTTATACCTTTGGTTCCTTGGATTTATGTGGTGTTACTTTTGTCTACAATTAAAAATTTTACTCTTACTATATTCTTAGATCTCTGCTTTTAAGGGTGGTACTGGTTTTGTTTGACACCATATTACCACCATATACAAATTTTACATGTCATTTCCTTCAAATTTTTATTAAGATTATACTGTAACATCATATTTTATTATACATGCGTTGCTGCTAAATATTTGGATATGCTCTTCTTTCTTTGTATTAACCTTTATCAGTATGTTCATACCCATGTCCTACCTCCATAACCTTGAGAACCCTTCGTTTTTGCTGCTTTTTGATGCAGTATGAGGAGGAATTCATGATTCGTAATCTATTTGTAACTTTAGTTATCTCCAGATCTATATATTTAGGCTTAGATATATGACAGAAGTGATAAAATTTGATGGACAAGTTGTTTTTGGTGATGCTTTTCATATTTGATAAATCCAATTATGTTTTTTTGATACATACGCATTCACTACATTCATAAATACTTATTGAATTCAGAAGTCTAAAAATATTGACGACTTTATAGGCTAGGCAGGGAAAACTTGATCGAGTAGCCACGCGATGGTCTCATCTTTGGTCTGAAAATGCAACAGCATATGTCAATTGGATGATATTGTCGGCGCAAGCAGCGTTAAGAAGGATACTATGAGTTCTCCACTTAAAATTGGTCGTGTGGCGAACTTGAAGTGATTTTGTTACAGATCTACCGTTGTTGATGGATTTCTTTTGAGGCATCACCATGATTTGTTATTCTTTTTTTTTCTAATGAAATTTTGAAAGTGTTAAACTGTAAATGGATATACTTATTTATAGTTGATACACAAATGTAATTTCTCATTATTTAAATTTAATGAAAATCAAATATAATATGAAAAGGAACAAATAAGATAAATAATATTTAATGTGATTGTACAATTGAAGTTCCTTTTTGACCTATAATATTATTTGAACGGTTTATTTTATTTCAATTTTCATATATGATGGTCCAGTCCAGCTTATGTATTTTTTTATATTTATATATTTTGGTCTAGGCTAGCTTGTAGACTAGTGTGTATTGACTACAAGGAAAAAATTACAATTGGTATATATCAAAATAAAGTTCTACATGACGAAATATGCATAGGCTCTTTAGAAAAAATTGATACCATATGTCTTTATGGGTGATGGTAAATAGACCAAACTTGTTGTGTCAAATATCACACTAACTTTGATTTTTAAATGGTAAGGTTACCATTATATGTTCATGGGCATGGACTTGTCTCATGATAGAACATAATCTCCTCAACTAGGGACGTCTCTTCCAAATCAGGGTATCCATTTGGTTTTCCAATTATAAATTTTCTCATGACCTCCAGACTTTCATCTTTTGACTATGAATCATGTAATATCCCGTGTAAATTGTTTAAATTTTAAATACTTAGGGTAAAATTCGTATTATTATTTAAAATATTATTTAAATATTTTACTAGATTAATAATTTATTTATATTTATATAAGACATCATATTTAATTTAATAAAAGGTATTAATTTATCTACTGAATTAAATTATAATAATCAAGGATTTTATTAATTGAAAAAGAAACTTTAAAAGAAAAGAAAGTAACTTACTTCTACCCGACCATCCTAGCCAACCAGAACCCAACTCACACAATCCACTTTCTAGTAAATCAATTTCATTTCATTTTCCTACTTTTTAATTTGAATTATATTCCCTTTTAATTTGTTTTATTTTCATGTGGTCTCTGTCGTATTCTAACCTTGTAACTATCTTTCTAGAATTTGACACTAAAGGAGTGTTTGTTTGCATTTAATAAAATATTAAGCTAGTCCATTAAGATACATAATCAGTAAGACAGTTTTTTTCCAATTCAGATCTTCATGGATCTTAACTAATTTATTTCATTAAAATTATAAACTAAGTGCCCGTTTGGAAGTGCTTTTTTGGAAAAGCACTTAAAATTGCTTTTAGTATTTTAAAAGTTTTTTTAACTTTGAAAAGCACTTTTTTGAGAAGCACCAAATAGGTGCTTCTTAAAAAAAGCACTTAAAATAATTTTAGATTTTACAATTATTTTTAATAATTTTTTTAAATTTTGAATTTTATTCTAAAAGCGCTTTTTTACTCTAAAATAAGCACTTCCAAACGGGCCTTAAGTCTGAATCACTCAAACACCACATCTTAAATAATTTATATTCAGATGTTCATTAAGATGTTCCCTTATTAATGGATTGCAAAACAAACTATTAACCCTTCAGAACTTGGTGCCATCTCTCTAGATTGTATATGGCCTCAAGAAGAGGTTTACTGGAAAGTAAGAGCAAAAGATAAATGGGAGACTGAAGAAGATAAAAACGCTGCATATTATCATGCTTCGATGGCGCAAATAAGGAATTTTAATAAAATCATGCACATCCTAGATGATAATGATGAACGGATCGAAAACAAGGGTAAGGTAAAGGATGCTTTTATTCTCATTTTGAGAATATCTACTCAGTTTATTTTGGCAACAAAAATATGGAAAAGGCAGACCATATCCCTTGAAAAATTACACATGACATAAAGATAAAACTGGTAAAAGCACCATATATGGATGAAGTTAGGAGAGTGGTGTTTAGTGTGGGTGACGGGTTGTTATAATATAAATACTAGGAGATTATCAAATTTGATGTATTTGATATGGTCATTGCATTCTTTGATGAGTAGCTGAATTTGGGTAAATGAATGACACTTCCATCACACTCGTCCTAAAAAAAGAAAGGCAAACAAATAATGGTGACTTTAAAACTATCTCTTGTGCTAACTTTGATTACAAAATTATCTCTTTATATAAGTGGAAAGACTTAAACCAATTATGGATGGCTTGTCTCCCCACACAGTCTTCTTTCATCAAAGGTATACCTATTCAGTATAACCTCATCAAAACGATAATTAAATAAGCACTATGCAATAGTCAAGTTTGATATGGAAAAGTCTTATGGACATGTTAAATGTGAGTTTTTAGAGCTTGTCCTTAGAAACTTGGATATGATACGGTTTTGATTAGATGGATTATCTATCTCTACAATCAAGTATCAGATTACCGTCAATGGTAAAATTTCTTGTAACATCATTCCTTCGAATGGTATCCGCCAGGGTGAATCACTATCATCCTATCTTTTGTCTCCTTACAGAGATGATTGTGTGACTCATTATTAATAATATTAGAGAAGGAATTATTAATGTTAAAAAAACGAGTTCGTTCGAGCGCGTTCGTTAACTTGGAAAAAAATTTATAATCAATAAATTAATGTTATAGTTATCTATAAATATAAAATAAAAAGTAAATATCAATATATCAAACACATACATCAAGATTTTTTCTGAAAGCAAACTAAGCTAGCTAAACCTGTTGTACCTCACTGGGCCGGTATGTAGAAGGAGGTGGTAGTGTTTGTTCTAATGGAGCACATAGTTTGGCCTCTGGATAGTCCAAGACAATTAATAAGGGTTTATTGTTTTAATGCATATACATAATTGAAAAATAGAATAGAAAGACAATACATTATACAATTCCACGTCTCCAAAATAAACCCAACCTATTAATATGATTACAAAAATATTCTTTTGCCGTTTCTTTTATTTTAATTTTTATTCAATATTTTAATTTGTAAGTTAAACATTACATCTATATTATAAAAAGTAAGGTTTTTACATAACCATGATTTATTCTATCCATAACATAAGTGGTGGCTAGGATAGTTTCTGGCCCAACCTATCATTAATAACCAAAGGGTCATCAACATAAGTGGTGGCTAGGATTGATTCTAGCCCGACATAAGTGGTGGTCAGAATCATTTTTGGCCCACCTATTACTAATAGTATTAATTATTTATCAAGCATTTTTGTAAAATAAAATTCTAAATATAATCTTTATTAAAAGGAAAATTCTTCCATTCAATATTGGATGATCCTACACCAATAATATTAATTCACATACTCCATGTTTTAAACTTACAAAAGTAACTAATTTATTAATCTAATAACATGTGTTTTTCTATAATAAGCAATGACCATGATATGAATATTGGAACATCCAATATTGGATCGAAGTCTTACCCTTATTAAAATTAATTATCTATCATTTAGCTAAAAAATTGTCCATTTACCTTCTTTAATTTCTCAAAAATCCATACCAAATATAAAAATAAAAAATCATCTTCACTCTCCATTCAAACGAAAAAAAACCTCTTCACTCTCACCTTCCCACCAATCCGCTCTAAACAAGAAAACCGTCTCGGAACTCTCAGAGACCATTCTCCACCATCACCATCATTAACCGGCTTGGCAGAAGACTCAACTTAATGTAAAAAATTATTTTTACCATCTCACCTTCTTACCAAGTAACTCTCTTGCACAAGAAAACCATTGCCGCTCTCCTGCATAAGAAAAACGTCGTCGCCGCTACCACTTGGGGACCATTCTTCACTATTGAAGAACCTTAATAAAGGTTTCTCGGATTAAGTGTAGTTGTTTATTACATTTTTATAAAAATTCGCCGTAACATCTACCCAAGAAAATCGTTGCCGCTAAATGACATTCTCCACCATCATCCCCGCTTGGCAAAGAACTCAAATTAAGGAAAAAATATTAACTTTTACCATTGAAACTCTAAAAATTTGAAATAATTTTAACCTAATTCATTACTCTTATAATTGTTTATAATAATCTGATTTACTTTGACTAATTTCTTCAACTTTAATATGCCAATCCGAATATCAAAGATATTGAAATGAAATGAAGGGTATTAAATTGCTCAGGGTAAGTATAGTATGTTATACCTACACAATTTATATATTTAATAGTTGTGTGTGTAAATTTGCAATCTTTATAATGCTATAGAGGTGTCTGTGCTATCGAATCTAAGATCAGTAAGATTGATTTTGGATCTGTTTGCTTCAGACTTTGAATGTATATTATCTTGAATTGAAATAAGCCGAGATTAAAAATGTCTTGCTATTCAAATTATATGATTCACAATCATGGACATATCATATAAATCTTAGCAAAATCAAACAAAAGAAAACTCTCAAACATCTACTTTCTTTCAGGTTCTTATCTTCATGTGTGGGGTCATGTATGCTCTCTGCCAAGCCGCTCAAAAATAGTAAGACATAAGGTAATTTTGAATAGATTCTCAATTTTACAATTCATTGTTTTACTCTCCCTTGATTGATTTTTTGAATAATATTCAAAATCCATTTAATTCCATAGTTGGTCCCTGTTTGAGTATGACAATGTGAAATAACATTCAAGTTCAATTTTCTAATTCATAGTCATCTTTGTTTTCTGAATTGTATATGTTTTCGATTTGATTGCCCCTCACAGTATGCACTCTCCAATATAAAATATAAGGTAAGAGATTTTGTGAATAAAATTCAAACATAGTTTGATTTTTGTAATTGCAGCATTGATTTGTAAGCTATTTTATTTGATTGTGTCGTTCTGTCTTTGTGCTCCCTGCCAAGCAAATCACATTCAATTTATCTTTTCCACACAATATAATTTACTTAGAATTTGCTTTAGAGGTAAAAAAACATCTTCAAATATATTAAATATGTAATTTATTATATAAACATAACTAAAATACATTTGTCACATGTTTCCGATTATGGTACAGAATTTCAATAATTTTTTATAGCATTTCACAATAATATTTTTTATGCCAATAATATTTAATTTGCTCAATTTTAACAATTTGAAACCTTTTTAATTCTTCCGATGATTATAATTTTTAATAAGGTGTTATATGCATTTAACGAGTTAACCATTGTGAGAATTAGTTGGATATGTTTTGGGTTTAGTGGAATTTTTTTATAATTGTTTTAAATCAGGGTAAATAGCAAACTTGATCTTTGCATTATATGAAATTTTCAAATATACCTCAGAAATCTCAACTAAGGTATCTGATTATTATCGTTTAAATTCCCCTTTATTACGTTATGGCTATGGAAAAATATGTACCAAAGGCATTGGATATTTCCAGTGACATTTTGTAGAATTCCAAATTTGGTCAGAATCGAATCGAAAGGGAACGTAATGTTATTCTCCAATAAATGGAGGAGGTAAAGTTTGAATCTTTTTCATTGATTAGTTTTTTTTAATTTTAAATCTGATTATCTAATGATCTTGCTTCATTGTGTTTAATTTTGTAATAGGTGTTTGATTATAGGTTGAAGGACAAATAGAGGAGATAATATTTTATCACCTTCTTAGTTTACTCCTGTATAAAGGACTATTTTTGAACCTGCTGATAACATCAATACTATAACTGACAATAACTAAAGAGCACCTAAAATATTATAAATCAACACATTATTTTGTTTCAAGAAGGTTTTAAAAAGATCAATTGACTATCATATTTTTTTCAACATTTGATCACATTTATTGGCATACTGTATTACCAAGATATCATTATATTATTCATGTATAGTTTATAAGTGTTTGGTTGATGTATAGGTATTTGGTTCGTGTCTAACATATGCCACTTGAACTTCCACCAGATCACTAAGAATGGAGGAAAAATATTAAAACAAAGCCAAATAATTCGTTCAACGATAGGCTGAGGTACCATGTACATTTTTCACTTGATTATATATATAAAATAAAAATTTGTCATATAAAGAAATTATTTCCTCATTTTTACGTGGATGGGTTTGGATTAAAAATGGTTGTCGATTTTATATTTTTTGCAAAATTCATTGTGGTATTACAAATGGTTTCCTCTTGATATAGCTGAAAGGGTACTTTATCTGCTTTACCAAGCTCCTTGGTGCTATCATCTATAATATCAACCTTCCTTGATGACTAGCGGTAATATTAGTATATTTGTTCCTTTAAAGCACTTGCGGAGCCTAATAAGGTGAGGTAAGCACATGTTTTTCTTTATAAATAGTGGAACAAATAATATATCATAGAAGGGATGATTTACTTAGTCAATCAATGCTTAGTTTTTTACATCTTCTTCATGAATATTGATAGTGATGTGTTCAGAATTATATGATGTAAATCAAAGATTGGTTAGATGATGAAGTTTGTTTATTAAAACTAAAAATACTTTTGATCACTGTCTGACTTTGTTTCGCTTTATAAAGATATAAATATGTTTAGATGAGTATTTTTTGTGTGATTGACCGGTGTAACTTCCTTCCCTCGTTATGAGAGATCATTTTATGTTACCAAAACACCTTCAAGACTTTTTATCTCCCAAAAATCATTATCTACTACAATTGACCATAAAGCCGTTTGTTAATTGGAAATATATAAATAAAACTGAATTATCTTGATATCTACGGTTAGAGGTTTGTTCAGTCATTATATTTGTCTATAACATCCATTAGGAAAGATTGTGTGAGCATTTCCCTACATTTGTGAGTAAAATATAGGATATGCTATACATGTCAATTAGAAATTTTTGTAATAATACAATTATTTATTTAATTTAAAAAATGATTTTGCTCCTCAATATATTTCAAACTCATATTTTTTTATTAGTATGTCATTGTTGATAAATAATCAGTTATGGTATGGAGTATGTCTTGTTGGTAAACAATAAGAGTTATAATACAGTACATGAATCATATTTTAAGTCTATTATAATATTATGGTGCATGAATCATATTTTGAATCTTTAGAAGAAAGAGTTCAGTAATTGTTTGTTGCCTCTTATGCTGTGCAATGAAACACTTTCAATGGACGAGCTGAATGTTTTTGAGGCTGATTATTTTAAAAAGAAAGGAAATGGCTACTGAAATGTATGATAGTTTTACGATGAAGTTGGATAGATAACTGATTAAGTTCAAGGAGATGACGAGAATGGATTTGTAAACTCCAAAAGTTTTTTATTTTATTAGAAATAAATGGTTTTTCGAAAACATATTTGTTCCTTATATAAACCATTAGAATCAATGAATTATATAGCAGACCATTGTAAGCAAAGGTAAATTAGTCATTGGTGGATTTGAAAGTTAAACAATTCCATTTTTAAGTCTTTGGTAACATTTATATGTAATATTTGATAATACAAAAACTTTGCTAGAGTATTTTTGAATGATTACGATAATTGTATAATTTTTTTCCTAGAGCAACATTTTGAATTTTATATTTGTAAGGTTTAAAATTTTAGTAGTGTCTTCGGACACGGATCATATCTAGCTCTTTTTAATATGAGATGTCATACTAATTTTTTTCTCAATTTATTTTCTTTCTTTCTTTTTCTTTTGTTTTCTTTTCAGATATCGGCAAAGGAAATTACAATAACGAGCATAATCATTCGAGCAAATCACAAATCTACCCAACACATGTAATAACATATTCCTTCACCCGGAACTCAAGCTCAAGGACAACTAGTCTTAAGCAATCGCAATTCAAGTGCTTATAATATGCTTCAGAAGAGAGGCTTAAATGCTTAAAAATGGGGCTAAAAAGTATATAACATTTAATCATGGGTTAGAAAGCTAAAAAGGCATCAAGTGACTATTAAAGAACTGCCTCTATCATTTTTCTAGTTACATAGTTCACCTTTAGTTCATAATTAAGTGGGTTCTCTACTCATTTAGATCCCACGTTCTACACACCACACATTCTCACCAAATACAAGTTTACTTCTTTTGCATTGTTCATTAATTTTTCCTATCAATCATCTATTGTTTGCATGCATTCGAGGTACGTTTTACATTAAATCTAAGGTGTACTATTTTCTATCATTAGTATACAGAAAGTATGCTTATGAGGACATTCAACATACTCTCCAGTCAAATCATTCCTTAAACAAATTTTTATGAAATTTTTTTGAAAAGCAGTAAAAACACATAACACATAAAATTGGGATAAGACAACGAACCCCGCCGCAAATTCAAAAATGAGTCTTGTCCCCATGAATCGAAAATTATCTATAAAGCTAGTAATATACACTAACGAATGAGAAAAGGGATAAGGGAACATATGTTGATTGACACTAGGCCGATTACATGTAGTATTGTGTCGAGGTTGTGAAAACTTCTAAGTCACCATGTATAGATCACAAACCATGGAATTCATCTTCTTGTAAAATGCGTTTCATCAACTCGATCTCGTATTTCCCTTAGTTAATCATCTTCTTATTACCCTCTAAATCTCATCCTCCTTGAAAATCCTACCTCAACACCAAACTCTATTTTCTCTTCGTAATCTTCTTAACATCAACAACCTTCATGTCATCTCGAATGACCCCAAACTCAATTATACACCTACTTAAAGATTTCTTGCAAAATATGTAATGGTATACCCAAACAATTCACAATTCCTCCAATAAATAACTAAAAAATAATTCCAACTGGCGATAGAAAGAAAAGAGGAGGTGTAGCTATTTTACCGGATTGGCTGTGGAATTTGTGATGATGTGTGCGTATACATTTTTCTAAAATACATCTTAGAGACTTTTGACTCGAGGTATGACTAGATCTCAAACAACCCGATCATTGCAACATACTATAATTAACTAATATTACAACTATGGATATTTTATATATATAATCCCATAAATGTTTTTTAATTACATCGAAGTGTTATATTGAATCAAGGAAGGTCTTAACAATGTTTCAAACCAACTTTGGAATTTCATGATTACTATACAACTATCTACATAAACTACTCCAATTAATTTTGCTAATAAGAAACTATGATATAGGAAACTATAGTGCAAGTTGATGGACAACCATGTGTTAGCTTAAGATGTCCTGGTGAGGAAGTTATTAGAAAATTACGTACGCAAGTCGTTGTGAGGCTTACAATGCAATACGACTATATATACATCAAGAAGCTTCCTAAATATTTCTTAAGTACTGGCCACATTTGGAACTTACTTTTATATGTGTAATTGAGTTTCTTTGGTGATTAAAGAGTATTGCACATTTTCTTATGAAATATTAACTACTCGCTATATATTGTGAATTGGGTGAAGTAAAATACTTTACATTTAGGTTAATTTTTTTTTATTAAATGTTCTTCATTAAACAATAGCCTCGGCATACTATCGTATTTTCCATGTGATATTATTTATCTACGTTATCTTGAAAGCTATTCTACAGACTTTACATGCAGATCTAGTGGTTTTATAGTTAAACAATTTGTGTTTTATCTTGTTAATTGTGACACTAAATATGATAATGAATGACCTATAAATACCCATCATAGTTGGTGTCCCTTGGAAATTCCAAACAAATAGATTTTGTGGTATGCTCAACATTTTCATCTAAATTTTACATTAAAATGAAAGTGTCGGGGATATTGGTATACTAGAACATTAATTAATTGTCATAACCACTTATATGAAGTTTTTTTATAATCGAAGCTCATTCATGTGAATTGGTCTTTCTAGACTTCTTTAAACATAAGTGATGATAGGATCCTTATGCCTCGTGACTGGGAAGAACTGGTCCATTTGAAAAAATAGTATCAAGTATCTTTAATTCATGAATAAATAAATATTATAGGTCTCTTTTTTCCCATTAGGGTGCTAATGTGTTAAACAAATAGACCAGGGATGTAAAGAGATAATATGTTTTTTATTTATGAAATCTATGATCTTTTGGCAACTTCAAAAAAAATAATAGATATTTTATGTAACATTCTAAATATAAATATCCCAATATACATATGGTTATATTTCACTCCTTGCCGACTTTTTTATATTTCAAATATCTCATAATCAATTCAAAATAATTTAATTTAACTCAATTCGGTCAAAAGAATCAAATATTTACATTATCTATATGATTAAAATTATATGTCGGTGCATCAAAATCAATCCTTCTTCTATAATGAATCTAATTATTACTTATAATAAAGTATTTTACTATGTTTCTATCCCACGATTTTAGAAGGATTATATTAAAATGAAAAAAGATCCATCTAAAATCTTTGGAAGATAATTCATCCATGGTTAAAATTCCATCTTTGATAGTTATAGTCCATAAGGTTTATATGTTTAACTTAGTAAATCAAATTCAATTTACAAAGCATCCGATCATTATAGTCAGCATATAAGACATAACATAATCACTGCTTTTTACAACTACCGAAGATGTCACCTAGAAAATCAATTATTAACGCGTACGCAATTGAGATATTTCTCTTCAGCATTATTATAGTTACCAATAACTATCATATTATAAATTCTTTCTTTAACAAGCTACCTCCAATAAAGTTAAAAAGGTCAATGTATTATCCATATCCATGAGACTAAAGTTTAAAAAAGGAAGAAGAACATTATTTATATACTATTTTTCGTCATCTATCATCTTTAAGATAATCAAATTTCATCATTGACGAAACTATTACTAGTTTTTCTAAACAAAAATATCCATTTACATATTTAATTTCCAAAACTGATATGTAGTTTGTATTTATACAATAACATACATGTGATGAAATCCATAAAAATCAAAATTCGTTTTAATATATTTTATCTAGAATGACTAAATAGTTATAAGAAAATATCTTACACATTCTGTAAGGAATACATGTAGCATCTTCTAAATAGTAATATCGATAACTAAATTCTCAACATTGTATAATAATTTAGTAAACCCATTGTGAATATCAAATAACATCTATGGTATTTTTTGTAAGTATATAAGCACACAAACTCGATTACATTTATATTATTTTTTATCATAAAAATTAAGCTCTGCCACTTTAGATCAAAAAATTAGACAAAAAACCCCACTAATGAAGAGTTTTACCTTTATAACAACAAATGCGCTAGAAAATGATAAACACGCCTCAGCCTCACTCTCTCTTTGTCTCCATCTCTCTTACCGTACTATTTGAAATTGATTTAGTTTCATCCATTGCTAAATTCATATAAAATCATTATATCAGTGAACAAAATCAATATTTTCAAATATTGCAACAATGAACAACTTTTCCATGGACAAAATCAGAGAGATAGATAAAAGGAAAGAAAAATACAAACAGGAATCACAGTGTTGCCTAGGGATGCTGCCACTAAAAAAAGGTATTAATGTTTCTATTAAATTCCTTGGTATTTTTAACTGTAGATCAAAAATTGCAAATTATAATTATATTTCATAGCTAATTTATTTTTCTGTTAGTTTGATTTGTAACGTGAGAGGAATGGAAGAAATGTATTAACACTAGGTTTTGTTAAATTAAAATTAATTTTTTAATTATGTGAATATTTTGTTTTATATTTTGTAAAATTATGAATTGTTGAAGTTTTATTATTTAATAAAACTCTTAGATTAATTTAAATTTCCTTAATTTTAGTTAGTATTTATAATAAAATATCCTTTTATAGGAAAAGGATCGTTGACCATTTTATTTCAAGGAAGAAGAAAAATCGATTAACTCAGGTAAGAGAAATAAGTATTATATTAATTCCCTTATACATTGGGTTCCATAGATGTGGTGTTACTTTCGTCTATAATTAAATTTTTTACTGACTATATTCTTAGATCTCTGCTTTTAAGCGGGGTATCTGAATATTTTTATTACTGGTTTTTACTCTGATTATTACTGGTTTGTTTGATACCTTATTACCACCATATACAAATTTTACATGTTGTTGCCTTCATATTTTTATTAAGATTATACTGTAACATCATACTTTATTATACCTGCGTTGCTGCTAATTATTTGGATATGCTCTTCTTCCTTTGTATTAACCCTTACCATATTTTCATACACATGTCCAACCTCCATAACCTTGATAACCCTTCTATTTTGATAATCACCGTATGAAGAGGAATTCATGATTCGTACACTTACTGTAACTATAATTATCTTCAGATCTGTATATTTAGTCTAGATCTATGTCAGAAGTGATAAAATTTAATGGACAGGTTGTTGTCGGTGATGTTTTTCATATTTGATAAATTCTATTCTTTTTTTTGATACATACGCATTCACTACATTCATAAATACTTATGGAATTCAGAAGTCTAAAAATATCGACGACTTTATAGGCTAGGCGTGGAAAATCTTGTTAGCGCAAACGGCGTTAAGAAGGACACTATGAGCTCTCTTCTTAAAATTGGTCGTGTGGTGAACTTGAAGTGATTTTGTTACTGATCGACCATTCTTGATGGATTTCTTTTGAGCCATCCATGATTCGTTATTCATTTTTTATAATGGAATTTTGAAGGTGTTAAACTGTAAATGAATAGACCTATCTATATTTGATACACAGATGAAATTTCTCAAAATTTAATGTTAATGAAAATCAAATATCTATATTATATTTCGAAGTTTTTTCTACGGTCCGGATTTACTCACTTAAGTGGTGGTCATGACATAAGTGGTGGTTAGGATTGATTATGGGAAAAGCCGGGATTGATTCTGGCCCCACTTATTCATTATTTAAAAAAAAAATAACATTACTTTTTCATAAAAAAAAAAAAAAAATTCTGGAACAAACCTAACCTCATGAATTCATTCACGCTCGCCTTTCCACCACTAGCTCACCTGCAAAAGAAATCCGCCATCACCAATCGAAGAACCATCCCCACCATTCTCTACCATCTTCACAACCGCTGCCGCTGGAGAACCATTCACCACCATCATCAATCAACTGGCACCATCATCGCCGCTAATCGGGACCGTACTATCATCAACCCGGCCTGCTACGTTATCAACAATCGACCAATCGAAGAATCTATCACCAATAGAAGAACCCAGAAAAGGTAAAAAAATTAAATTATATTATTGAAACTCTAATTTAATTTAACCTAATCTCATCACTTCTACAATTGTTTTGCAGTAAATCCATTTGTCAATCGAAGAACCTAAATTAAGGTCTTTCACTTTTACCATTTTTTATGACCATGGAGAGTGAGCAATTTGGTCTGATTTAAATATACTCATTATATTTAATGAATAAAAAGTGATGCGCAGAGAAATAAACTCTTCACACTCACCTTCCCTGATCAAGCCGTTCTCCTGCACAAGAAACCCGCCGCCATTCTGGAACCATTCTACATCATAATCATCAACTGACCAAATTAAGATAAAAAATTGAAATGATTTTTAACCTAATCTCATCGTTTACAATTTTTCCGAATTATCTTATTTATGTATATTTATTAAATATTATTTTACAAATCATACAATCGCTTTTCTTTATCAAACAAATCCTAACTTTTTCTGTTGGAGTAAGATTCGGGCACCATTCTCAATCATCATCGTCAACTGGTAAAATTGAAATTTTATTTAACGAATCTAATCTTTTACAATTTTTTAGAATTATCTGAATTAAGTATGTTTATTAAATATACTTTTACAAATCTGACTATAGCCTTTTTTTGGTCAAAGAAAGCCTACAATGGCCATTAACTTTTTATGTTGGAGTAAGACTATCTCGAACAGATGCTATATTCGTCCAAAACAAAAACAGATGCTATATTTATTTTTACCCTATAAAATTAAAATTATATAGTAAATAAGCATCTTTATTAAATTTTTTAATTATGATTTATGATTCTTTAATTGTGCTTTTTGCAGGAGAATTTTAACTCATGGAATTTCTGAAAAACACCATTGCCAGATATTGATTGCAATGTAAATTCAACTAATTCTGGATACTACAGGGACTAATGGTGCAATTCAAAAGTTAAGGTCTTGCGATTTTTAAACTCTATTAATTGGTCTATTAATCGCAGTGCAAAATCACCTATTTGTGGATACTACATTGAAGCCCTCCACATCTCCAGCTCCGATGAAGAAGAAATAGCGAAAAGCCCCAAAGGCATCAAGTAAGCCCTTTTTATTTTGTTTTATTTCAAACATTTTTATGTCTTTATTTCGTAACACAATCTTATTGTCTGTCTTATGTTGTAATCGATAGGGGTACTGGCAAATGGATGTTAAATACCCGATTCGATTGTGTTTTGTAGATGAATTTAAACTGAATATTGAGTGTAATCACGCAACTTTGTCTGGTCATAGCTATTATAATGAACTTGAGACAGCTAGAATTGAGGGTTTGCTTGGAAATATTGATGCAAATACAGGGGATCCTCAGATGGTAATTGTATATTTTTTTTTGATGAAGAATTAATATAATTTGTGTGTTGAGATTACAGGTTGGGATACAGATCAGTTTCTAATGGATGTATCAGAAGCAACATTAGTTATGCTTAGTGTTATTAAAAATAGTGTTATTAAAAATGTAATGAACAATTGCTAATTGTTTTTTTGTTTTTTTTTATATGAAGAATTAATATAAATTGTGTGTTCAGATTACAGGTTGGGATACATATCAGTTTCTAATGGATGTATCAGAAGCAACATTAGTTATAGTGTTATTAAAAATGTAATAAACAATCTCTATTACTACTAGATATATTCAAGAGTATCATTAATTCTAATGTTGTTTGTTTGTATTTTAAGGAGGATTAGCACCTAGAGGATTCAATTTTGATGCAACATTAGTTATGCTTAGTGTTAATGAAGACCCGTCACAAAAGGGTATTTGAAATGCTCTTTTTTTAAGTGAATGATGAGTTTTATTTTAATGGCGTGGTTTTTGTTGATCTTTTCAGGTAATTACTTTATGTTTCTCAAAAGAATTTTGTACCTTATGCATTGTTGGTTACACTGTATAGGTATGATTGAGTTTGAATTTAACGTATTAGTATTACTATAGAAATATACACGTAGCTTATATATTTTTGATTTTTGATTACTTATGTTAGGGCAATTGTCGATGAAGATTATTCAACTTGAGGGTCCCAGTTTTCGTGTTAATGGCCATTTTGTGGAGTGGCAGAACGTTCGTTTCTTTTCTTTTTTATACATTTTCAACACTCTAGCAGCTGTGTATCATGTTCGTGGTTCGAGATTTCGAGGCCTCCACTCTCTTGAGGCTGTTGAAAGGATTTTTAATGCAAGGACTAAATATATTTTGTGTTGTGTATTTTTAAGTAATATAGCACTAAGGGTTAAGTAAATCTGAGTTAGCAGAAGGAGGTGCAGTTTAAGTCATATTTAGGCGAGAAAAAGCACCACAAGCTGGTAAATTTCTTTGATTGATCTTATTCATTTCCTAATACGTGTGTCTATATATATGAGTTGTTTATGATTGTTAATAATTTTGTAAATGAGTATATATAACCAGATTGATTCTGCCAAGTATTCAATTACATATCATAAAGCTTAGATATGTTGATTGAATAGATAGTGAAAATTAAATGCAAGGTTGGTCCTGTGTTATGCAAAATAGCTAATTAAATGCATTCATATATGTTGTTGAAGGGCCAAAATTTGCAGATGGATAATAGAAAGATCAGACCAGTCTCGGTTGATCGGTTGAACGATGTCTTATACAATACATGAACAAGACACACTCTTTTACAGAATTATAAAATCAAACCCAGTTTTACTAAGATTGGTAATGTATTTGTTTTGATTTATCCGTTATATTTCAGCATAATCATCTTTTATTTATCTGCAGTGTGGAAAAAACTTGAGGAAGATAATAAAGAATTTTTTAAAGCATATTACCCAAGAATGTATTTGAAGGAGCAAATAATAACTTTTAATAGGTTACTCGAGGAACGGGTGAGGCGACAAAATGCCATGAATCCAAATACACTACGTAAGAATTCTTCCTTGATGTTATTTATAGCACATCACTTAAATTTTCCGGCGTAGAATTTATAGGAGATATGCTGCTATATTTCATACTTGAGTGCATATTTTTCTTGGTAGGTCATGTGTGGACTTTTACGCTCTTTTAATAGATGATTGGGACTTTAATTATGCCTGCTGAAAATACTATATAAGTCTTGGTGGTGAGTCATAGAACCTTGGAGGAAAATGAATATATTTGCTGTGAAAGTTGAAGAAGGAAAGAAAGGCAAAATGGTCAGCCTTTTGTTGTTCCTGTTTACAGGAATCCATTGGTTAAGCATGGATTTCCACCTACTGATCCTCAACAATTAACAGCTTGGAATATGTTCAAGTAATTCTTCTTATTTTCTCATACATTTGCAGATTAGTCCTTTTGCAAGTCTCACTATTGAGAATTTGGTGATTGAGTCAGGGCATCAGCAGATACGTTTGCAGAGAATAAGATGCTAGGGTGGCGTGAATTTACCAACAAACAGGAATATGCTGTTTTATTAAATTATAACTTCTATGGTTATCATAATATGTTTTTAGGTCTGTTAAATAGTATTTTATAAGAAACTTAGTATTTTCTACTAAATTGAGCCTTAGAGGAGTTGAATTCAAGGTTAATCCTAATGTTAAAGTGCAAATGAGTGTCTTATAAAATACCCCAGGTGTAACCCCGTATCTGATGCACTTTTAGTTTCATAGTTCTCTTAATTTTACTTATATTTGATTGAACAATGCAGTTGCTTCAAGATTTGGATTGGAAGCTGATGCATGAATCAGATCCTTCAAATGTAAGTGATTAATTATAAATTACTTACCTGGTAGCTCCAATAACTTATTCATTTTTAAACAAGTAAGAATAATCATTTTTATTTCTAGGACATTAGTGACTTATTGAAGAGCTGAAAATGAAGTAAGAATATTCCGAGCTTTTGAATCCTATGATTGAAACAAGTAAAAGAATCTAGAAGAGATGTAGAATAACGGAAATGATTGGAGCTTTATATTTTATTTTGTTTTGTGAAGAGATTAGGTTTTCATTGTTAGTTCATTGCACTATCAGTCCCTAATATATTATTCAGGGACTTATCATGCAATTTTTGAAAATTATATGTATTGTTTTACAAAATTGCCGCAATCATTGGGGCAGCACAACTCATTACAAAATGTTGAAAATGAGGAAACAAAACGTAAATAGCTATAGGTTAAGTTTAATCTACTAATAAGGTTCTCAAATTGGTCAACCTCCCAAAGTATGGTGTCAATTGTCCAATGATATTGATCAAGCATTTCCTAAATCTATCTGTGCTCCCGAGTATTACAAACACAACACTAAAAAAACAAAAGAATGACGATTGATTGATTTTTTTTCGAAGTGACTTCAGGCACGGGCAATAACTAGTAATATGAAAAGGAACAAATAAGATAAATAATATTAAAAGCGATTTAGCAGTTGAAATTCCTTTTTTACCTATAATTTTATATGACCAGTTTATTGTATTTCATTTTTCATATATGATGGTCCAGACACGCTTGCAATGTATTTATTTTTATTTTTATATGTTGTGGTCCAGGCTAGCTTGTAGATTAGTGTATATTTATGACTACAAGAAAAAAAATTAGAATTGGTATATTTCAAAATAAAGTTCTACATGACGAAATATGCATAGGATCTTTAGAAAAAATTGATACCATATGTCTTTATGGGTGATGGTAAATAGACCAAACTTGTTGTGTCAAATATCACACTAACTTTGATTTTTAAATGGCAAGGTTACCATTATATGTTCATGGGCATGGACTTGTCTCATGATAGAACAGAGTCTCCTCAAATAGGGACGTCTCTTTCAAATCAGGGTATCCATTTGGTTTTCCAATTATAAATTTTCTCATGACCTCCAGACTTTCATCTTTTGACTATGAATCATGTAATATCCCGTGTAAATTGTTTAAATTTTAAATACTTAGGGTAAAATTCGTATTATTATTTAAAATATTATTTAAATATTTTACTAGATTAATAATTTATTTATATTTATATAAGACATCATATTTAATTTAATAAAAGGGATTAATTTATCTACTGAATTAAATTATAATAATCAAGGATTTTATTAATTGAAAAAGAAACTTTAAAAGAAAAGAAAGTAACTTACTTCTACCCGACCATCCTAGCCAACCAGAACCCAACTCACACAATCCACTTTCTAGTAAATCAATTTCATTTCATTTTCCTACTTTTTAATTTGAATTATATTCCCTTTTAATTTGTTTTAGTTTCATGTGGTCTCTGTCGTATTCTAACCTTGTAACTATCTTTCTAGAATTTGACACTAAAGGGGTGTTTGTTTGCATTTAAAAAAATATTAAGCTAGTCCATTAAGATACATAATCAGTAAGACCGTTTTTTTCCAATTCAGATCTTCATGGATCTTAACTAATTTATTTCATTAAAATTATAAACTAAGTCTGAATCACTCAAACACCACATCTTAAATAATTTATATTCAGATGTTCATTAAGATGTTCCCTTATTAATGGATTGCAAAACAAACTATTAACCCTTAAGAACTTGGTGCCATCTCTCTAGATTGTATATGGCCTCAAGAAGAGGTTTACTGGAAAGTAAAAGCAAAAGATAAATGGGAGACTGAAGAAGATAAAAACGCTGCATATTATCATGCTTCGATGGCGCAAATAAGGAATTTTAATAAAATCATGCACATCCTAGATGATAATAATGAACGGATCGAAGACAAGGGTAAGGTAAATGATGCTTTTATTCTCATTTTGAGAATATCTACTCAGTTTATTTTGGCAACAAAAATATGGAAAAGGCAGACCATATCCCTTGAAAAATTACACATGACATAAAGATAAAATTGGTAAAAGCACCATATATGGATGAAGTTAGGAGAGTGGTGTTTAGTGTGGGTGACGGGTTGTTATATTATAAATACTAGGAGATTATCAAATTTGATGTATTTGATATGGTCATTGCATTCTTTGATGAGTAGCTGAATTTGGGTAAATGAATGACACTTCCATCACACTCGTCCTAAAAAAAGAAAGGAAAACAAATAATGGTGACTTTAAAACTATCTCTTGTGCTAACTTTGATTACAAAATTATCTCTTTATATAAGTGGAAAGACTTAAACCAATTATGGATGGCTTGTCTCCCCACACAGTCTTCTTTCATCAAAGGTATACCTATTCAGTATAACCTCATCAAAACGATAATTAAATAAGCACTATGCAATAGTCAAGTTTGATATGGAAAAGTCTGATGGACATGTTAAATATGAGTTTTTAGAGCTTGTCCTTAGAAACTTGGATATGATACGATTTGGATTAGATGGATTATCTATCTCTACAATCAAGTATCAGATTACCATCAATGGTAAAATTTCTTGTAACATCATTCCTTCGAATTTTATCCGCCAAGGTGAATCACTATCATCCTATCTTTTGTCTCCTTACAGAGATGATTGTGTGACTCATTATTAATAATATTAGAGAAGGAATTATTAATGTTAAAAAAACGAGTTCGTTCGAGCGCGTTCGTTAACTTGGAAAAAAATTTATAATCAATAAATTAATGTTATAGTTATCTATAAATATAAAATAAAAAGTAAATATCAATATATCAAACACATATATCAAGATTTTTTCGGAAAGCAAACTAAGCTAGCTAAACCTGTTGTACCTCACTGGGCCGGTAAGTAGAAGGAGGTGGTAGTGTTTGTTCTAATGGAGCACATAGTTTGGCCTCTGGATAGTCCAAGACAATTAATAAGGGTTTATTGTTTTAATGCATATACATAATTGAAAAATAGAATAGAAAGACAATACATTATACAATTCCACGTCTCCAAAATAAACCCAACCTATTAATATGATTACAAAAATATTCTTTTGCCGTTTCTTTTATTTTAATATTTATTCAATATTTTATTTTGTAAGTTAAACATTACATCTATATTATAAAAAGTAAGGTTTTTACATAACCATGATTTATTCTATCCATAACATAAGTGGTGGCTAGGAAAGTTTCTGGCCCAACCTATCATTAATAACCAAAGGGTCATCAACATAAGTGGTGGCTAGGATTGATTCTAACCCGACATAAGTGGTGGTCAGAATCATTTTTGGCCCACCTATTATTAATAGTATTAATTATTTATCAAGCATTTTTGTAAAATAAAATTCTAAATATAATCTTTATTAAAAGGAAAATTCTTCCATCCAATATTGGATGATCCTACACCAATAATATTAATACACATACTCCATGTCTTAAACTTACAAAAGTAACTAATTTATTAATCTAATAACATGTGTTTTTCTATAATAAGCAATGACCATGATATGAATATTGGACCATCCAATATTGGATGGAAGTCTTACCCTTATTAAAATTAATTATCTATCATTTAGCTAAAAAATTGTCCATTTACCTTCTTTAATTTCTCAAAAATCCATACCAAATATAAAAATAAAATATCATCTTCACTCTCCATTCAAACAAAAAAAAAAAACCTCTTCACTCTCACCTTCCCACCAATCCGCTCTAAACAAGAAAACCGTCTCGGAACTCCCAGAGACCATTCTCCACCATCACCATCATTAACCGGCTTGGCAGAAGACTCAAATTAATGTAAAAAAATATTTTTACCATCTCACCTTCTTACCAAGTAACTCTCTTGCACAAGAAAACCATTGCCGCTCTCCTACATAAGAAAAACGTCGTCGCAGCTACCACCGCTTTGGGACCATTCTTCACTATTGAAGAACCTTAATAAAGGTTTATCGGATTAAGTGTAATTGTTTATTACATTTTATAAAAATTCGCCGCAACATCTACCCAAGAAAATCGTTGCAGCTAAATGACATTCTCCACCATCATCCCCGCTTGGCAAAGAACTCAAATTAAGGAAAAAATATTAAGTTTTACCATTGAAACTCTAAAAATTTGAAATAATTTTAACCTAATTCATTACTCTTACAATTTTTTATAATAATCTGATTTACTTTGACTAATTTTTCAACTTTAATATGCCAATCAGAATATCAAAGATATTGAAATGAAATGAAGGGTATTAAATTGCTCAGGGTAAGTATAGTATGTTATACCTACACAATTTATATATTTAATAGTTGTGTGTGTAAATTTGCAATCTTTATAATGATATTGAGGTGTCTGTGCTACCGAATCTAAGATCAGTAAGATTGATTTTGGATCAGTTTGCTTCAGACTTTGAATGTATATTATCTTGAATTGAAATAAGCCGAGATTTAAAATGTCTTGCTATTCAAATTATATGATTCACAATCATGGACATATCATATAAATCTTAGCAAAATCAAACAAAAGAAAACTCTCAAACATCTACTTTCTTTCAGGTTCTTATCTTCATGTGTGGGGTCATGTATGCTCTCTGCCAAGCCGCTCAAAAATAGCAAGACATAAGGTAATTTTGAATAGATTCTCAATTTTACAATTCATTGTTTTACTCTCCCTTGATTAATTTTTTGAATAATATTCAAAATCCATTTAATTCCATAGTTGGTCCCTGTTTGAGTATGACAATGTGAAATAACATTCAAGTTCAATTTTCTAATTCATAGTCATCTTTGTTTTCTGAATTGTATATGTTTTCGATTTGATTGCCCCTCACAGTATGCACTCTCCAATATAAAATATAAGGTAAGAGATTTTGTGAATAAAATTCAAACATAGTTTGATTTTTGTAATTGCAGCATTGATTTGTAAGCTATTTTATTTGATTGTGTCGTTCTGTCTTTGTGCTCCCTGCCAAGCAAATCACATTCAATTTATCTTTTCCACACAATATAATTTATTTAGAATTGGCTTTAGAGGTAAAAAACATCTTCAAATATATAAAATATGTAATTTATTATATAAACATAACTAAAATACATTTGTCACATGTTTCTGATTATGGTACAGAATTTCAATAATTTTTTATAGCATTTCACAATAATATTTTTTATGCCAATAATATTTAATTTGCTCAATTTTAACAATTTGAAACCTTTTTAATTCTTCTGATGATTATAATTTTTAATAAGGTGTTATATGAATTTAACGAGTTAACCATTGTGAGAATTAGTTGGATATGTTTTGGGTTTAGTGGAATTTTTTTATAATTGTTTTGAATCAGGGTAAATAGCAAACTTGATCTTTGCATTATATGAAATTTTCAAATATACCTCAGAAATCTCAACTAAGGTATCTGATTATTATCGTTCAAATTCCCCTTTATTACGTTACGGCTATGGAAAAATATGTACCAAAGGCATTGGATATTTCCAGTGACATTTTGTAGAATTCCAAATTCGGTCAGAATTGAATCGAAAGGGAACTTAATGTTATTCTCCAATAAATGGAGGAGGTAAAGTTTGAATCTTTTTCATTGATTAGTTTTTTTTAATTTTTAATCTGATTATCTAATGATCTTGCTTCATTGTGTTTAATTTTGTAATAGGTGTTTGATTATAGGTTGAAGGACAAATAGAGGAGATAATATTTTATCACCTTCTTAGTTTACTCCTGTATGAAGGACTATTTTTGAACCTGCTGATAACATCAATACTATAACTGACAATAACTAAAGAGCACCTAAAATATTATAAATCAACACATTATTTTGTTTGAAGAAGGTTTTAAAAAGATCAATTGACTATCATATTTTTTTCAACATTTGATCACATTTATTGGCATACTGTATTACAAAGATGTCATTATATTATTTATGTATAGTTTATAAGTGTTTGGTTGATGTATAGGTATTTGGTTAGTGTCTAACATATGCCACTTGAACTTCCACCAGATCACTAAGAATGGAGGAAAAATATTAAAACAAAGCCAAATAATTCGTTCAACGATAGGCTGAGGTACCATGTACATTTTTCACTTGATTATATATATAAAATAAAAATTTGTCATATAAAGAAATTATTTCCTCATTTTTACGTGGATGGGTTTGGATTAAAAATGGTTGTCGATTTTATATTTTTTGCAAAATTCATTGTGGTATTACAAATGGTTTCCTCTTAATATAGCTTAAAGGGTACTTTATCTGCTTTACCAAGCTCCTTGGTGCTATCATCTATAATATCAACCTTCCTTGATGACTAGCGGTAATATTAGTATATTTGTTCCTTTAAAGCACTTGCGGAGCCTAATAAGGTGAGGTAAGCACATGTTTTTCTTTACAAATAGTGGAACAAATAATATATCATAGAAGGGATGATTTACTTAGTCAATCAATGCTTAGTTTTTTACATCTTCTTCATGAATATTGATAGTGATGTGTTCAGAATTATATGATGTAAATCAAAGATTGGTTAGATGATGAGGTTTGTTTATTAAAACTAAAAATACTTTTGATCACTGTCTGACTTTGTTTCTCTTTATAAAGATATAAATATGTTTAGATGAGTATTTTTTGTGTGATTGACCGGTGTAACTTCCTTCCCTCGCTATGAGAGATCATTTTATGTTACCAAAACACCTTCAAGACTTTTTATCTCCCAAAAATCATTATCTACTACAATTGACCATAAAGCCGTTATTCCATCAATGAGGAGATTTTCTAAACAAAAAATGTAAACAAAATAAATTTTTCTATTAAAACCCTCAAATTAAAATATATTATTTCTTGATTTTCTAGATGAATATTAATTTAAATCAGGTATTGTATTTTTCCTTCTAATTCTTATCGTAATCTAGGTAACATTGTTATACCAATTTGGTATGTGAAAGAATAGGTTAATATCTCCTTAATATTTTTTTGGTATGTTGAAAATTTCTGTAGCAATATTTTATAAAATAATAGGTTAATATCTCTTATATATTTTTTTTTGTGATCCATGGATATTATAATTATTGTTTTATTTATGTAGTTAATTGGAAATATATAAATAAAACTGAATTATCTTGATATCTACGATTAGGGGTTTGTTCAGTCATTATATTTGTCTATAACATCCATTAAGAAAGATTGTGTGAGCATTGCCCTACGTTTGTGAGTAAAATATAGGATATGCTATACATGTCAATTAGAAATTTTTGTAATAATACAATTATTTTTTTAATTTAAAAAATGATTTTGCTCCTCTATATATTTCAAACTCATATGTTTTTATTAGTATGTCATTGTTGATAAATAATCAGTTATGGTATGGAGTATGTCTTGTTGGTAAACAATAAGAGTTATAATACGGTACATGAATCATATTTTAAGTCTATTATAATATTATGGTGCATCAATCATATTTTGAATCTTTAGAAGAAAGAGTTCAGTAATTGTTTGTTACCTCTAATGTTGTGCAATGAAACACTTCCAATGGACGAGCTGAATGTTTTTTAGGCTGATTATTTTAAAAAGAAAGGAAATGGCTACTGAAATGTATGATAGTTGTACGATGAAGTTGGATAGATAACTGATTAAGTTCAAGGAGATGACGAGAATGGATTTGTAAACTCCAAGAGTTTTTTATTTTATTAGAAATAAATAGTTTTTCAAAACATATTTTTTTCTTATATAAACCATTAGAATCAATGAATTATATAGCAGACCATTGCAAACAAAGGTAAATTAGTCATTGGTGGATTTGAATGTAAAACAATTCCATTTTAAGGTCTTTGGTAACATTTATATGTAATATTTGATTATAGAAATTCTTTGCTGGAGTATTTTTAAATGATTACGATAATTGTATAATTCTTTTCGTAGAGCAACATTTTGAATTTTATATTTGTCAGGTTTAAAATTTTAGTAATGTCTTCGGACACGGATCATATCTAGTTCTTTTTGATGTGAGATGTCATACAAATTTTTTTTCTCAATTTCTTTTCTGTCTTTCTTTTTCTTTTCTAAACAATAACGTGCATAATCATTTGAGCAAATCACAAATCTACCCAACTGATGTAATAACATATTCCTTCACCCTGAAGTCCAGCTCAAGGATAACTAGTCTTAAGCAATCGCGATTCAAGTGAGGTGAGGGTCATATGGTATGGTCCTAACATCTAAAGGATAAGCTTATAATATGCTTCAAAAGAGAGCCTTAAATGCTTAAAAATGGGTCTAAAAGGATATAACATTTAATCATGGGTTAGAAAGCTAAAAAGGCATCAAGTGACTATTAAAGATCTGCCTCTATCATTTTTCTAGTTACATAGTTCACCTTCAGTTCATAATTAAGTAGGTTCTCTACTCATTTAGATCTCACGTTCTACACACCACTCATTCTCACCAAATACAAGCTTAATTATTTTGCATTGTTCATTAGTTTTTCCTATCAATCATCTAATGTTTGCATGCATTCAAGGTACGTTTTACATTAAATCTAAGGTGTATTATTTTCTATCATTAATATACAGAAAGTAGGCTTATGAGGACATTCAACATACTCTTTAGTCAAATCATTATTTAAAGAAATTTTTATGGATTTTTTTTTTGAAAAGCAGTAAAAACACATAACACATGACACTTGGGATGAGACAACGAATCCCGCCGCAAATTCAAAAATGATTCTTGTCCCCATGAATCGAAAATTATCTATAAAGCTAGTAATATACACTAACGAATGATAAAAGGGATAAGGGAACATATCTTGATTGAAACTAGGCCGATTACATGTAGTATTGTGTCGAGGTTGTGAAAACTTCTAAGTCACGATATATAGATCACAAACCATAGAATCTCGTATTTCCCTTAGTTAATCATCTTCTCATGACCCTCTAAATCTCATCCTCTTTGAAAATCCTACCTCAACACCAAACTCTCTTTTCTCTTCATAATCTTCTTAACTTCAACAACCTTCATGTCATCTTGAATGACCCCAAACTCAATTATACACCTACTTAAAGATTTCTTGCAAAATATATAATGATATACTCAAACAATTCACAATTCCTCAAATAAATAACTAAAACATAATTCCCAACTTGCGATAGAAAGAAAACAAGAGGTGTAGCTATTTTACCGGATTGGCCGTGGAATTTGTGATGATGTGTGTGTATACATTTTTCTAAAATACATCTGAGAGACTTTTGACTCGAGGTAAGATTAGATCTCAAAAAACCCGATCATTAGAAACATACTATAATTAACTAATATTACAACTATGGATATTTTATTTATAAAATCTCATAAATGTTTTTCAATAACATCGAAGTGTTATATTGAATCAAGGAAGGTCTTAACAGTGTTTCAACCCAACTTTGGAATTTCATGATTACTATACAACTATCTATATAAACTACTCCAATTCATTTTGCTAATAAGAAACTATGATATAGGAAACTATAGTGCAAGTTGATGGACAACCATGTGTTAGCTTAAGATGTCCTAATGATGAAGTTATTAGAAAACTACGTACGCAAGTTGTTGTGAGGCTTACAATGCAATACGACTATATATACATCAAGAAGCTTCCTAAATATATCTTAAGTACTGGCCACATTTGAAACTTACTTTTATATGTGTAATTGAGTTTCATTGGTGATTAAAGAGTATTACACATTTTCTTATGAAATATTATCTACTCGCTATATATTGTGAATTGGGTGAAGTAAAATACTTTACATGGTTAAATTTTTTTTATTAAATGTTCTTCATTAAACAATAGCCTCGGCATACTATCGTATTGTCCATGTGACATTATTCATCTACGTTATCTTGAAAGTTATTCAATAGACTTTACATGCAGATCTAGTGGTTTTATAGTTAAACAATTTGTGTTTTATCTTGTTAATTGTGACAATAAATATGATAATGTATGACCTATAAATACCCATCATAGTTGGTGTCCCTTGGAAATTCCAAACAAATAGATTTTGTCGTATGCTCAACTTTTTCATCTAAATTTTACATTAAAATAAATGTGTCGGGGATATTGGTATACTAGAATATTAATTAATTGTCATAACCACTTATAGCAAGTTATTATATAATCGAAGCTCATTCTTGTGAATTGGTCTTTATAGACTTCTTTAAACATATGTGATTATAGGATCCTTATGCCTCGTGATTGGGAAGAACTAGTCCCTTTGAAAAAATAGTATCAAGTATCTTTAATTCATGAATAAATTAATATTATAGGTCTCTCTTTTTCCATTTAGGGTGCTAATGTGTTAAACAAAAAGTCCAGCGATGTAAAGAGATAATATATTTTGTATTTATGAAATCTATGATCTTTTGGCCACATCAAAAAAAAATAATAGACATTTTATGTAACATTCTAAATATAAATATCCCAATATACGTATGGTTATATTTCACTCCTTGCAGACTTTTCTACATTTCAAAAATTTCATAATCAATTCAAAATAATCATGTAATTTACCCCAATTCGGTCAAAAGAATCAAATATTAACATTATCTATATGATTATAATTATATGTCGGTGCATCAAAACCAATCCTTCTTCTATAATAAATCTAATTATTACTTATAATGAAGTATTTTACTAAGTTTCTATCCCACGATTTTAGAAGGATTATATTTAAATGAAAAAAGATCCATCTAAAATCATTGGAAGATAATTCATCCACGGTTAAAATTTAATCCCTAATAGTTATAGTGCATAATGTTTATATGCTTAACTTAGTAGAGCAAATTCAGTTTACAAAGTGTCCAATCATTATAGTCAGCATATAAGACATAACATAATCATTACTTTCTACAAATATCTAAGATGTCACTTAGAAAATAAATCATTAATGCGTACGCAATTGATAGATTTCTCTTCAACAATATTATAGTTACCAATAACTATCATTTTCTAAATTCTTCCTTTAACACGCTACCTCAACCAAGTTAAAAGGTCAATGTATTATCAATATCCACGAGACTAAAGTTTAAAAAGAAAAGAAGAACATTATTTATATACTATATTTTGTCATCTATCATCTTTAAGATAATCAAATTTCATCATTGACGAAACTATTACTAGTTTTTCTAAACAAAAATATCTAATGACATATTTCATTTCCGAAACTGATATGTAGTTTGTATTTATATCATAACATACATGTGATGAAATTCATAAAAATCAAAATTCGTTTTAATATATTTTATCTAGAATTACTAACTGGTTATAGGAAAAGAACTTACACATTCTGTAAGGAATAGATGTAGCATCTTCTAAATAGTAATACCTATAACTAAATTCTCAACATTGTATAATAATTTAGTAAACCCATTATGAATATCGAATAACATCTAATTTATTTTTTGTAAGTATATAAGCCCATACACTAGACATTTCTATTATTTTTTATCCATAAAAATTAAGCTCTACCACTTTAGATCTAAAAATTAGACAAAAAAGCCCACTAATGAAGAGTTTTACCTTTATAACAACAAATGCCCTAGAAAATGATAAACACACCTCAGCCTCGCTCTCTCTGTCTCCATCTCTCTTACCGTACTATTTGAAATTGATTTAGTTTCATCCATTGCTAAATTCATATAAAATCATTAAATCAGTGAACAAAATCAATATTTTCAAATATTGCAACAATCAACAACTTTTCCATGGACAAAATCAGAGAGATATATAAAATGAAAGAAAAATACAAACAGAAATCACAGTGTTGCCTAGGGATGCTGCCACTAAAAAAAGGTATTAATGTTTCTATTAAATTCCTTGGTATTTGTAGTTATAAATCAAAAATAGCACATTGTAATTATTTTTCGTAGCTAATTTATTTTTCTTTTAGTTTGATTTGTAATGTGAGATGAATGGAAGAAATGTATTAACACTAGATTTTGTTAAATTAAAATTAATTTTTTAATTATGTGAATGAGTTGTTTTATATTGTGTAAAATTATGAATTGTTGAAGTTTTATTATTTATACAACTCTTCTATTATTTTAAATTTCCTTAATTTTAGTTAGTATTTATAATAAAATATCCTTTTATATGAAAAGGATCGTTGACCATTCTATTTCAAGGAAGAAGAAAAATCGATTAACTCGGGTAAGAGAAATAAGTATTATATTAATTCCCTTATACCTTGGGTTCCATAGATGTGGTGTTACTTTCGTCTATAATAAAATTTTTTACTCTGACAATATTCTTAGATCTCTGCTTTTAAGCATGGTAACTAATTTTTTTTTTGATGGACAGGTTGTTGTCGGTGATGTTTTTCATATTTGATAAATCCTATTATGTTTTTTTGATACATAAGCGTTCACTACATTCATAAATGCTTATGGAGTTCAGAAGTCTAAAAATATCGACAACTTGGCTACGCGGGGAAAAATTGATCGAGTAGCCACACGATGGTCTCATCTTCGGTCTGGAGTTCGTGATGGATTTCTTTGGAGACACCCATGATTCGTTATTCTTTTTTTCTAATGAAATTTTAAAGGTGTTAAACTGTAAATGAATAGACTTATCTATAGTTGATACGCAAATGAAATTTCTCAAAATTTAATGTTAATGAAAATCAAATATAATATGAAAAAAAACAAATAAGATAAATAATATTAAATGCGATTTAGCAGTTGAAATTCCTTTTTTACCTATAATTTTATTTGACCAGTTTATTGTATTTCATTTTTCATATATGATGGTCCAGACACGCTTGCAATGTATTTTTTTTATTTTTAAATGTTGTGGTCCAGGCTAGCTTGTAGATTAGTGTATATTTATGACTACAAGAAAAAAAATTAGAATTGGTATATTTCAAAATAAAGTTCTACATGACGAAATATGCATAGGCTCTTTAGAAAAAATTGATACCATATGTCTTTATGGGTGATGGTAAATAGACCAAACTTGTTGTGTCAAATATCACACTAACTTTGATTTTTAAATGGTAAGGTTACCATTATATGTTCATGGGCATGGACTTGTCTCATGATAGAACAGAGTCTCCTCAACTAGGGACGTCTCTTCCAAATCAGGGTATCCATTTGGTTTTCCAATTATAAATTTTCTCATGACCTCCAGACTTTCATCTTTTGACTATGAATCATGTAATATCCCGTGTAAATTGTTTAAATTTTAAATACTTAGGGTAAAATTCGTATTATTATTTAAAATATTATTTAAATATTTTACTAGATTAATAATTTATTTATATTTATATAAGACATCATATTTAATTTAATAAAAGAGATTAATTTATCTACTGAATTAAATTATAATAATCAAGGATTTTATTAATTGAAAAAGAAACTTTAAAAGAAAAGAAAGTAACTTACTTCTACCCGACCATCCTAGCCAACCAGAACCCAACTCACACAATCCACTTTCTAGTAAATCAATTTCATTTCATTTTCCTACTTTTTAATTTGAATTATATTCCCTTTTAATTTGTTTTATTTTCATGTGGTCTCTGTCGTATTCTAACCTTGTAACTATCTTTCTAGAATTTGACACTAAAGGAGTGTTTGTTTGCATTTAATAAAATATTAAGCTAGTCCATTAAGATACATAATCAGTAAGACAGTTTTTTTCCAATTCAGATCTTCATGGATCTTAACTAATTTATTTCATTAAAATTATAAACTAAGTGCCCGTTTGGAAGTGCTTTTTTGGAAAAGCACTTTTTTGAGAAGCACCAAATAGGTGCTTCTTAAAAAAAGCACTTAAAATAATTTTAGATTTTACAATTATTTTTAATAATTTTTTTAAATTTTGAATTTTATTCTAAAAGCGCTTTTTTACTCTAAAATAAGCACTTCCAAACGGGCCTTAAGTCTGAATCACTCAAACACCACATCTTAAATAATTTATATTCAGATGTTCATTAAGATGTTCCCTTATTAATGGATTGCAAAACAAACTATTAACCCTTCAGAACTTGGTGCCATCTCTCTAGATTGTATATGGCCTCAAGAAGAGGTTTACTGGAAAGTAAGAGCAAAAGATAAATGGGAGACTGAAGAAGATAAAAACGCTGCAAATTATCATGCTTCGATGGCGCAAATAAGGAATTTTAATAAAATCATGCACATCCTAGATGATAATGATCAACGGATCGAAAACAAGGGTAAGGTAAATGATGCTTTTATTCTCATTTTGAGAATATCTACTCAGTTTATTTTGGCAACAAAAATATGGAAAAGGCAGACCATATCCCTTGAAAAATTACACATGACATAAAGATAAAACTGGTAAAAGCACCATATATGGATGAAGTTAGGAGAGTGGTGTTTAGTGTGGGTGACGGGTTGTTATAATATAAATACTAGGAGATTATCAAATTTGATGTATTTGATATGGTCATTGCATTCTTTGATGAGTAGCTGAATTTGGGTAAATGAATGACACTTCCATCACACTCGTCCTAAAAAAAGAAAGGCAAACAAATAATGGTGACTTTAAACTATCTCTTGTGCTAACTTTGATTACAAAATTATCTCTTTATATAAGTGGAAAGACTTAAACCAATTACGGATGGCTTGTCTCCCCACACAGTCTTCTTTCATCAAAGGTATACCTATTCAGTATAACCTCATCAAAACGATAATTAAATAAGCACTATGCAATAGTCAAGTTTGATATGGAAAAGTCTTATGGACATGTTAAATGTGAGTTTTTAGAGCTTGTCCTTAGAAACTTGGATATGATACGGTTTGGATTAGATGGATTATCTATCTCTACAATCAAGTATCAGATTACCGTCAATGGTAAAATTTCTTGTAACATCATTCCTTCGAATGGTATCCGCCAGGGTGAATCACTATTATCCTATCTTTTGTCTCCTTACAGAGATGATTGTGTGACTCATTATTAATAATATTAGAGAAGGAATTATTAATGTTAAAAAAACGAGTTCGTTCGAGCGCGTTCGTTAACTTGGAAAAAAATTTATAATCAATAAATTAATGTTATAGTTATCTATAAATATAAAATAAAAAGTAAATATCAATATATCAAACACATACATCAAGATTTTTTCTGAAAGCAAACTAAGCTAGCTAAACCTGTTGTACCTCACTGGCCCGGTATGTAGAAGGAGGTGGTAGTGTTTGTTCTAATGGAGCACATAGTTTGGCCTCTGGATAGTCCAAGACAATTAATAAGGGTTTATTGTTTTAATGCATATACATAATTGAAAAATAGAATAGAAAGACAATACATTATACAATTCCACGTCTCCAAAATAAACCCAACCTATTAATATGATTACAAAAATATTCTTTTGCCGTTTCTTTTATTTTAATTTTTATTCAATATTTTAATTTGTAAGTTAAACATTACATCTATATTATAAAAAGTAAGGTTTTTACATAACCATGATTTATTCTATCCATAACATAAGTGGTGGCTAGGATAGTTTCTGGCCCAACCTATCATTAATAACCAAAGGGTCATCAACATAAGTGGTGGCTAGGATTGATTCTACCCCGACATAAGTGGTGGTCAGAATCATTTTTGGCCCACCTATTATTAATAGTATTAATTATTTATCAAGCATTTTTGTAAAATAAAATTCTAAATATAATCTTTATTAAAAGGAAAATTCTTCCATCCAATATTGGATGATCCTACACCAATAATATTAATACACATACTCCATGTTTTAAACTTACAAAAGTAACTAATTTATTAATCTAATAACATGTGTTTTTCTATAATAAGCAATGACCATGATATGAATATTGGACCATCCAATATTGGATCGAAGTCTTACCCTTATTAAAATTAATTATCTATCATTTAGCTAAAAAATTGTCCATTTACCTTCTTTAATTTCTCAAAAATCCATACCAAATATAAAAATGAAAAATCATCTTCACTCTCCATTCAAACGAAAAAAAACCTCTTCACTCTCACCTTCCCACCAATCCGCTCTAAACAAGAAAACCGTCCCGGAACTCTCAGAGACCATTCTCCACCATCACCATCATTAACCGGCTTGGCAGAAGACTCAACTTAATGTAAAAAATTATTTTTACCATCTCACCTTCTTACCAAGTAACTCTCTTGCACAAGAAAACCATTGCCGCTCTCCTGCATAAGAAAAACGTCGTCGCCGCTACCGCTTGGGGACCATTCTTCACTATTGAAGAACCTTAATAAAGGTTTCTCGGATTAAGTGTAATTGTTTATTACATTTTTATAAAAATTCGCCGTAACATCTACCCAAGAAAATCGTTGCCGCTAAATGACATTCTCCACCATCATCCCCGCTTGGCAAAGAACTCAAATTAAGGAAAAAATATTAACTTTTACCATTGAAACTCTAAAAATTTGAAATAATTTTAACCTAATTCATTACTCTTATAATTGTTTATAATAATCTGATTTACTTTGACTAATTTCTTCAACTTTAATATGCCAATCCGAATATCAAAGATATTGAAATGAAATGAAGGGTATTAAATTGCTCAGGGTAAGTATAGTATGTTATACCTACACAATTTATATATTTAATAGTTGTGTGTGTAAATTTGCAATCTTTATAATGCTATAGAGGTGTCTGTGCTACCGAATCTAAGATCAGTAAGATTGATTTTGGATCTGTTTGCTTCAGACTTTGAATGTATATTATCTTGAATTGAAATAAGCCGAGATTAAAAATGTCTTGCTATTCAAATTATATGATTCACAATCATGGACATATCATATAAATCTTAGCAAAATCAAACAAAAGAAAACTCTCAAACATCTACTTTCTTTCAGGTTCTTATCTTCATGTGTGGGGTCATGTATGCTCTCTGCCAAGCCGCTCAAAAATAGCAAGACATAAGGTAATTTTGAATAGATTCTTAATTTTACAATTCATTGTTTTACTCTCCCTTGATTGATTTTTTGAATAATATTCAAAATCCATTTAATTCCATAGTTGGTCCCTGTTTGAGTATGACAATGTGAAATAACATTCAAGTTCAATTTTCTAATTCATAGTCATCTTTGTTTTCTGAATTGTATATGTTTTCGATTTGATTGCCCCTCACAGTATGCACTCTCCAATATAAAATATAAGGTAAGAGATTTTGTGAATAAAATTCAAACATAGTTTGATTTTTATAATTGCAGCATTGATTTGTAAGCTATTTTATTTGATTGTGTCGTTCTGTCTTTGTGCTCCCTGCCAAGCAAATCACATTCAATTTATCTTTTCCACACAATATAATTTATTTAGAATTTGCTTTAGAGGTAAAAAAACATCTTCAAATATATTAAATATGTAATTTATTATATAAACATAACTAAAATACATTTGTCACATGTTTCCGATTATGGTACAGAATTTCAATAATTTTTTATAGCATTTCACAATAATATTTTTTATGCCAATAATATTTAATTTGCTCAATTTTAACAATTTGAAACCTTTTTAATTCTTCCGATGATTATAATTTTTAATAAGGTGTTATATGCATTTAACGAGTTAACCATTGTGAGAATTAGTTGGATATGTTTTGGGTTTAGTGGAATTTTTTTATAATTGTTTTGAATCAGGGTAAATAGCAAACTTGATCTTTGCATTATATGAAATTTTCAAATATACCTCAGAAATCTCAACTAAGGTATCTGATTATTATCGTTTAAATTCCCCTTTATTACGTTATGGCTATGGAAAAATATGTACCAAAGGCATTGGATATTTCCAGTGACATTTTGTAGAATTCCAAATTTGGTCAGAATCGAATCGAAAGGGAACGTAATGTTATTCTCCAATAAATGGAGGAGGTAAAGTTTGAATCTTTTTCATTGATTAGTTTTTTTTAATTTTAAATCTGATTATCTAATGATCTTGCTTCATTGTGTTTAATTTTGTAATAGGTGTTTGATTATAGGTTGAAGGACAAATAGAGGAGATAATATTTTATCACCTTCTTAGTTTACTCCTGTATAAAGGACTATTTTTGAACCTGCTGATAACATCAATACTATAACTGACAATAACTAAAGAGCACCTAAAATATTATAAATCAACACATTATTTTGTTTCAAGAAGGTTTTAAAAAGATCAATTGACTATCATATTTTTTTCAACATTTGATCACATTTATTGGCATACTGTATTACCAAGATATCATTATATTATTCATGTATAGTTTATAAGTGTTTGGTTGATGTATAGGTATTTGGTTCGTGTCTAACATATGCCACTTGAACTTCCACCAGATCACTAAGAATGGAGGAAAAATATTAAAACAAAGCCAAATAATTCGTTCAACGATAGGCTGAGGTACCATGTACATTTTTCACTTGATTATATATATAAAATAAAAATTTATCATATAAAGAAATTATTTCCTCATTTTTACGTGGATGGGTTTGGATTAAAAATGGTTGTCGATTTTATATTTTTTGCAAAATTCATTGTGGTATTACAAATGGTTTCCTCTTAATATAGCTGAAAGGGTACTTTATCTGCTTTACCAAGCTCCTTGGTGCTATCATCTATAATATCAACCTTCCTTGATGACTAGCGGTAATATTAGTATATTTGTTCCTTTAAAGCACTTGCGGAGCCTAATAAGGTGAGGTAAGCACATGTTTTTCTTTATAAATAGTGGAACAAATAATATATCATAGAAGGGATGATTTACTTAGTCAATCAATGCTTAGTTTTTTACATCTTCTTCATGAATATTGATAGTGATGTGTTCAGAATTATATGATGTAAATCAAAGATTGGTTAGATGATGAAGTTTGTTTATTAAAACTAAAAATACTTTTGATCACTGTCTGACTTTGTTTCGCTTTATAAAGATATAAATATGTTTAGATGAGTATTTTTTGTGTGATTGACCGGTGTAACTTCCTTCCCTCGTTATGAGAGATCATTTTATGTTACCAAAACACCTTCAAGACTTTTTATCTCCCAAAAATCATTATCTACTACAATTGACCATAAAGCCGTTATACCATCAATGAGGAGATTTTCTAAACAAAAAATGTAAACAAAATAAATTTTTCTATTAAAACCCTCAAATTAAAATATATTATTTCTTGATTTTCTAGAGGAATATTAATTTAAATCAGGTATTGTATTTTTCCTTCTAATTCTTATCGTAATCTAGGTAACATTGTTATACCAATTTGGTATGTGAAAAAATAGGTTAATATCTCCTTAATATATTTTTGGTATGTTGAAAATTTCTGTAGCAATATTTTATAAAATAATAGGTTAATATCTCTTATATATTTTTTTTTGTGATCCATGGATATTATAATTATTGTTTTATTTATGTAGTTAATTGGAAATATATAAATAAAACTGAATTATCTTGATATCTACGATTAGGGGTTTGTTCAGTCATTATATTTGTCTATAACATCCATTAGGAAAGATTGTGTGAGCATTGCCCTACATTTGTGAGTAAAATATAGGATATGCTATACATGTCAATTAGAAATTTTTGTAATAATACAATTATTTTTTAATTTAAAAAATGATTTTGCTCCTCTATATATTTCAAACTCATATGTTTTTATTAGTATGTCATTGTTGATAAATAATCAGTTATGGTATGGAGTATGTCTTGTTGGTAAACAATAAGATTTATAATACGGTACATGAATCATATTTTAAGTCTATTATAATATTATGGTGCATCAATCATATTTTGAATCTTTAGAAGAAAGAGTTCAGTAATTGTTTGTTACCTCTAATGTTGTGCAATGAAACACTTTCAGTGGACGAGCTTAATGTTTTTGAGGCTGATTATTTTAAAGAAAGGAAATGGCTACTGAAATGTATGATAGTTGTACGATGAAGTTGGATAGATAACTGATTAAGTTCAAGGAGATGACGAGAATGGATTTGTAAACTCCAAGAGTTTTTTATTTTATTAGAAATAAATAGTTTTTCGAAAACATATTTTTTTCTTATATAAACCATTAGAATCAATGAATTATATAGCAGACCATTGCAAGCAAAGGTAAATTAGTCATTGGTGGATTTGAATGTAAAACAATTCCATTTTAAGGTCTTTGGTAACATTTATATGTAATATTTGATTATAGAAAATCTTTGCTAGAGTATTTTTGAATGATTACGATAATTGTATAAGTCTTTTCGTAGAGCAACATTTTGAATTTTATATTTGTAAGGTTTAAAATTTTAGTAATGTCTTCGGACACGGATCATATCTAGTTCTTTTTGATGTGAGATGTCATACAAATTTTTTTTCTCAATTTCTTTTCTTTCTTTCTTTTTCTTTTCTAAACAATAATGTGCATAATCATTTGAGCAAATCACAAATCTACCCAACAGATGTAATAACATATTCCTTCACCCTGAAGTCCAGCTCAAGGACAACTAGTCTTAAGCAATCGCGATTCAAGTGAGGTGAGGGTCATATGGTATGGTCCTAACATCTAAAGGATAAGCTTATAATATGCTTCAAAAGAGAGCCTTAAATGCTTAAAAATGGGTCTAAAAGGATATAACATTTAATCATGGGTTAGAAAGCTAAAAAGGCATCAAGTGACTATTAAAGATCTGCCTCTATCATTTTTCTAGTTACATAGTTCACCTTCAGTTCATAATTAAGTAGGTTCTCTACTCATTTAGATCCCACGTTCTACACACCACTCATTCTCACCAAATACAAGCTTAATTATTTTGCATTGTTCATTAGTTTTTCCTATCAATCATCTAATGTTTGCATGCATTCAAGGTACGTTTTACATTAAATCTAAGGTGTATTATTTCCTATCATTAATATACAGAAAGTAGGCTTATGAGGACATTCAACATACTCTTTAGTCAAATCATTATTTAAAGAAATTTTTATGGATTTTTTTTTTGAAAAGCAGTAAAAACACATAACACATGACACTTGGGATGAGACAACGAATCCCGCCGCAAATTCAAAAATGAGTCTTGTCCCCATGAATCGAAAATTATCTATAAAGCTAGTAATATACACTAACGAATGAGAAAAGGGATAAGGGAACATATCTTGATTGAAACTAGGCCGATTACATGTAGTATTGTGTCGAGGTTGTGAAAACTTCTAAGTCACGATGTATAGATCACAAACCGTAGAATCTCGTATTTCCCTTAGTTAATCATCTTCTCATGACCCTCTAAATCAAATCCTCTTTGAAAATCCTACCTCAACACCAAACTCTCTTTCTGTTCATAATCTTCTTAACTTCAACAACCTTCATGTCATCTCGAATGACCCCAAACTCAATTATACACCTACTTAAAGATTTCTTGCAAAATATATAATGATATACTCAAACAATTCACAATTCCTCAAATAAATAACTAAAACATAATTCCCAACTTGCGATAGAAAGAAAACAAGAGGTGTAGCTATTTTACCAGATTGGCCGTGGAATTTGTGATGATGTGTGTGTGTATACATTTTTCTAAAATACATCTGAGAGACTTTTGTCTCGAGGTAAGATTAGATCTCAAAGCAACCCGATCATTAGAAACATACTATAATTAACTAATATTACAACTATGGATATTTTATTTATAAAATCTTATAAATGTTTTTCAATAACATCGAAGTGGTATATTGAATCAAGGAAGGTCTTAACAGTGTTTCAACCCAACTTTGGAATTTCATGATTACTATACAACTATCTATATAAACTACTCCAATTCATTTTGCTAATAAGAAACTATGATATAGGAAACTATAGTGCAAGTTGATGGACAACCATGTGTTAGCTTAAGATGTCCTAATGATGAAGTTATTAGAAAACTACGTACGCAAGTTGTTGTGAGGCTTACAATGCAATACAACTATATATACATCAAGAAGCTTCCCAAATATATCTTAAGTACTGGCCACATTTGAAACTTACTTTTATATGTGTAATTGAGTTTCTTTGGTGATTAAAGAGTATTGCACATTTTCTTATGAAATATTATCTACTCGCTATATATTGTGAATTGGGTGAAGTAAAATACTTTACATGGTTAAATTTTTTTTTTTATTAAATGTTCTTCAATAAACAATAGCCTCGGCATACTATCGTATTGTCCATGTGACATTATTCATCTACGTTATCTTGAAAGTTATTCAATAGACTTTACATGCAGATCTAGTGGTTTTATAGTTAAACAATTTGTGTTTTATCTTGTTAATTGTGACAATAAATATGATAATGTATGACCTATAACTACCCATCATAGTTGGTGTCTCTTGGAAATTCCAAACAAATAGATTTTGTCGTATGCTCAACTTTTTCATCTAAATTTTACATTAAAATAAATGTGTCGGGGATATTGGTATACTAGAATATTAATTAATTGTCATAACCACTTATAGCAAGTTATTATATAATCGAAGCTCATTCTTGTGAATTGGTCTTTATAGACTTCTTTAAACATATGTGATTATAGGATCCTTATGCCTCGTGATTGGGAAGAACTAGTCCCTTTGAAAAAATAGTATCAAGTATCTTTAATTCATGAATAAATAAATATTATAGGTCTCTCTTTTTCCAATTAGGGTGTTAATGTGTTAAACAAAAAGTCCAGCGATGTAAAGAGATAATATATTTTGTATTTATGAAATCTATGATCTTTTGGCCACATCAAAAAAAAAATAATAGACATTTTATGTAACAATCTAAATATAAATATCCCAATATACGTATGGTTATATTTCACTCCTTGCAGACTTTTCTACATTTCAAAAATTTCATAATCAATTCAAAATAATCATGTAATTTACCCCAATTCGGTCAAAAGAATCAAATATTAACATTATCTATATGATTATAATTATATGTCGGTGCATCAAAACCAATCCTTCTTCTAAAATAAATCTAATTATTACTTATAATGAAGTATTTTACTAAGTTTCTATCCCACGATTTTAGAAGGATTATATTTAAATGAAAAAAGATCCATCTAAAATCATTGGAAGATAATTCATCCACGGTTAAAATTTAATCCCTAATAGTTATAGTCCATAATGTTTATATGCTTAACTTAGTAGAGCAAATTCAGTTTACAAAGTGTCCAATCATTATAGTCAGCATATAAGACATAACATAATTATTACTTTCTACAAATATCTAAGATGTCACTTAGAAAATGAATCATTAATGCGTACGCAATTGATAAATTTCTCTTCAACAATATTATAGTTACCAATAACTATCATTTTCTAAATTCTTCCTTTAACACGCTACCTTCAACCAAGTTAAAAGGTCAATGTATTATCAATATCCATGAGACTAAAGTTTAAAAAGAAAAGAAGAACATTATTTATATACTATATTTTGTCATCTATCATCTTTAAGATAATCAAATTTCATCATTGACGAAACTATTACTAGTTTTTCTAAACAAAAATATCTAATGACATATTTCATTTCCGAAACTGATATGTAGTTTGTATTTATATCATAACATACATGTGATGAAATTCATAAAAATCAAAATTCGTTTTAATATATTTTATCTAGAATTACTAACTGGTTATAGGAAAAGAACTTACACATTCTGTAAGGAATAGATGTAGCATCTTCTAAATAGTAATACCTATAACTAAATTCTCAACATTGTATAATAATTTAGTAAACCCATTATGAATATCGAATAACATCTAATTTATTTTTTGTAAGTATATAAGCCCATACACTAGACATTTCTATTATTTTTTATCCATAAAAATTAAGCTCTACCACTTTAGATCTAAAAATTAGACAAAAAAGCCCACTAATGAAGAGTTTTACCTTTATAACAACAAATGCCCTAGAAAATGATAAACACACCCCAGCCTCGCTCTCTCTCTCCATCTCTCTTACCGTACTATTTGAAATTGATTTAGTTTCATCCATTGCTAAATTCATATAAAATCATTAAATCAGTGAACAAAATCAATATTTTCAAATATTACAACAATCAACAACTTTTCCATGGACAAAATCAGAGAGATATATAAAATGAAAGAAAAATACAAACAGAAATCACAGTGTTGCCTAGGGATGCTGCCACTAAAAAAAGGTATTAATGTTTCTATTAAATTCCTTGGTATTTGTAATTATAAATCAAAAATTGCACATTGTAATTATTTTTCGTAGCTAATTTATTTTTCTTTTAGTTTGATTTGTAATGTGAGATGAATGGAAGAAATGTATTAACACTAGATTTTGTTAAATTAAAATTAATTTTTTAATTATGTGAATGAGTTGTTTTATATTGTGTAAAATTATGAATTGTTGAAGTTTTATTATTTATTACAACTCTTCTATTATTTTAAATTTCCTTTATTTTAGTTAGTATTTATAATAAAATATCCTTTTATAGGAAAAGGATCGTTGACCATTCTATTTCAAGGAAGAAGAAAAATCGATTAACTCGGGTAAGAGAAATAAGTATTATATTAATTCCCTTATACCTTGGGTTCCATAGATGTGGTGTTACTTTCGTCTATAATTAAATTTTTTACTCTGACAATATTCTTAGATCTCTGCTTTTAAGCATGGTAACTAATTTTTTTTTTTGATGGACAGGTTGTTGTCGGTGATGTTTTTCATATTTGATAAATCCTATTATGTTTTTTTGATACATAAGCATTCACTACATTCATAAATGCTTATGGAATTCAGAAGTCTAAAAATATCGACAACTTGGCTAGGCGGGGAAAAATTGATCGAGTAGTCACACGATGGTCTCATCTTCGGTCTGGCGTTCGTGATGGATTTCTTTGAAGACATCCATGATTCGTTATTCTTTTTTTCTAATGAAATTTTAAAGGTGTTAAACTGTAAATGAATAGACTTATCTATAGTTGATACACAAATGAAATTTCTCAAAATTTAATGTTAATGAAAATCAAATATAATATGAAAAGGAACAAATAAGATAAATAATATTAAATGCGATTTAGCAGTTGAAATTCCTTTTTTACCTATAATTTTATTTGACCAGTTTATTGTATTTCATTTTTCATATATGATGGTCCAGACACGCTTGCAATGTATTTTTTTTATTTTTATATGTTGTGGTCCAGGCTAGCTTGTAGATTAGTGTATATTGATGACTACAAGAAAAAAAAATTAGAATTGGTAGGTTTCAAAATAAAGTTCTACATGAAGAAATATGCATGGGCTCTTTAGAAAAAATTGATACCATATGTCTTTATGAGTGATGGTCAATAGACCAAACTTGTTGTGTCAAATATCACACTAACTTTGATTTTTAATTGGTAAGGTTACCATTATATGTTCATGAGAATGGACTTGTCTCATGATAGAACATAATCTCCTCATATAGGAACGTCTCTTCCAAATCAGGGTATCCATTTAGTTTGTCAATTATAATTTTTCTCGTGACCTCCAGACTTCCATCTTTTGACTATCAATCATGTAATATCCCATGTAAATTGTTTAAATTTTAAATACATAGGGTAAAATTCTTATTATTATTTAAAATATTATTTAAATATTTTACTAGATTAATAATTTATTTATATTTATATAAGACATAATATTTAATTTAATAAAAGGGATTAATTTATTTATTGAATTAAAAAATAATAATCAAGGATTTTATTAATTGAAAAAGAAACTTTAAAAGAAAAGAAAGTAACTTACTCCTACCCGACCATCCTAGCCAACCAGAAACCAACTCACACAATCCACTTTCTAGTAAATCAATTTCACTTCATTTTCCTACTTTTTAATTTGAATTATATTTCCTTTTAATTTGTTTTATTTTCATGTGGTCTCTGTCGTATTCTAACTGATGTCTCCTCATTTGTGATAGATTTATGTTACGATGAGACATCATTTTTAGTGTTTTAGAAGTCAATAATGTCGATTTCTTGAGTTTCAGTTCACTTTCCTATTTTGACTCTTGATTTGTAGAATTATTATTTTTAGAGCATATTGGGTTCAATTGTTTATTTTAGTGTGAAGCTTTAAAAATAATTATGGAGATTAATTAGAGTCCAAGTCAAAGACTACAACTTATGGAAAGAGATTTGCATGGTAATTGGAGATAAGGAAACAAAAGCTAAAAAGATAGAAAAGGAAAAGCTGCCTAATCTAGGATTCTGCAATACACGCCTAAAGATGTGCTATTGTACATAAGAAATAGGCCGATTTTGGTAATTTCCTTTCGTAGGGACAAAGATAATTCTGTTACGATTCTTTTGGTATCTTATGGAGCTCAAACCGACCAATAACGAAGAAGATATGCTCAAAACGATCCAGCAGTGTTTATCTTTATTTCCATACGAATTTGAGTTGGGGTAAGAGTCCAATACTTTATCTCTTCCTCAAGAAAACGAATTAGGTCTTCTAAACACCTATAAATACACCCTTATATCACTTGTAAATCATCCTTGCCTCATAGTAATTAGTTCTTAAGGTTTTATTCTTCTAGTTTGTTGTAGAGAGCAAGATGATGTCTTTTGTAATTTCTTTTAGTTTATTTCCATCAGGTATGAACTAAACTTCCCATAGCTTGGGTTTTGCATCATGTATAAACTATGAATTCTAATTCTTCTATCTAAGTTTCTTTGGGAATTATATGTTTTAATCTGATATTAGCTACTTACTTTATATTTGTTTATGTGTTTTGATTTATTGTCTTTCCTAGAACTGATCACATTAGGATTGTTTTAACAGTAGTTAGATGGTCACCGTAACTGGGTGTTTAACTATTGAACCACCACATAATGTCTAGTGTCGATATTAGTTCTGACAAAACATGATTCTAACTAGATAGTCATTAGGGTTTGTTTTAATCACCATATCACCAATGATTGTAGTGTTCTGTTTAGGGCCTTAGTGGCGTTTGATAACCCTATTTGAGACCTCGTCTTGGTTGTGCCGTAGCCCCCTTAGCCGCTCTCAAGGTCTAAGGTATGGGAATTTAGAATCCTGACTAAGTATACCAAGAGCTAATATTCTACCTTATTAACTAGATTTATAGATAGAATTAGAAGGATTAGTGTATACTAGCAAAACCTAAGCTATACTTCTCATCTCATATTCTTAATCTTTTACTTTATTGTTTTTACTTTTCTTAGTTTTAATTTAGAATCTCGAAATCTATTTGCTTTTATTTTCTGTCTTTTAATTATTTACTTTTACTCGTTATTCCTACCTACGCGTGTAACACACTTAAGTCCCTGAGAACGAACTCAACTTACTATCTAAAACTTGCATACGTCCTGTAATACTTGCAGTACCGTGCCTGTCTAGGGTGAGAGTGCGTAGTTTCTTGGCTTAATTTTATCTTATTTTTATCACACCCTAGGCACCACCAAGTTTTTGGCACCGCTGCCGGAGACTTATGTCTCGTTAGCGTGTGGGTTATCTATTTCGAGTAGTAGTTTTTAATTAGTTTTTTTTACTTTTCAGTCTTTGGTTTTTATTTTTCCAGATTTACTCTTGTGGTTTGCTTTAGTCTTTTTTAGGATTCACAGTGTTTAATTCTTGGCCTCCGTTACCGGAGCCTGAGAGGCGTTTTAGAGTTTTTAACAGACGTGTTAGTGATGAAAGGTCCTTAAGAAGAGCAATGGCAGCCCAACTAAATCCACCATTTGGAGGGCTTGAACAAGATCCTCCACTTGGTGCACAAGATCCACCTGGTGTCGTACAACAAGATCCACCACCTGGTGGAGGACAACACGGTGTAAAAATACCACCAGGAGGAGGTAATGGGCAGAATAACGTTAATAATCAACAGAATCAGGCACAGCAAGATCTCCCTGGTCTTCATGTGTCGTTTCATGTTCAACCAATCAGTTACCGCCCTCCAGAGATTCCAAATATCAAATTTAGACCCGATCCGGGAATGCTCAGTCAATTTCAAAGTTTTGGACTCTATACTGGTACAGCAATTCAAGATCCGGTGAAAGCGATTCAGAAGTTCATGCAGATTTGCGATGCCTACATTACTCCGGGAATTACACGCGAGCAATTGTATTGTCATATGTTTTCGTTCTTTTTGACCGGTAGAGCTAGCGATTGGCTAGAAAGACAACCACATGGAACCATTCACTCTTGGAGAGAACTTCAAGCCGCATTCTTTAACTGTTTTTATCCGAAGAGCATGAGACTCAAAGATCAAACCGAGCTTGCAAGATTTTGCCAAGAGGATGGAGAGACAGTGGGAGAAGCATGGACAAGGTTTCCAAAAAAAATTAGCTAGATTTCCTCTCCATGGTTATACACCTGCTCTACAACTTGCTATATTCTATGAAGGACTTAATGATAAAGGTAGAGATACGGTGGATAACATTGGAAAGGGTAATTTTGTGTCCATGAATCACAATGAAGCTTCCGAGGTTTTGGAAAATATTATGGAACAAGAAAGAAGTTGGCCTTCAACGCGAGCATCTGTAGCAAAGACCCGAGGAACGCTTCGTTTAGATGTAGAAACAGCAAACTCAGCTCAAATATCCACATTAGAAAATCAAATCAAAGAGCTGAAGTTAGAGATGCAAAAGAATTTAGCCGCTGCGAACGTAGTACAAGAAGCACAAGGGTGTCAACAATGTGGGGTTAACGATCATACATGGGAAGAGTGCGAATCAAATTCGCAATCTGTATACTTTATTTCTAATCGAGGAGGTTATCAATGGGGTAACTGAAATCATCCTTGTATGCAATATTCAAATCCGCAAGGGGCCGCTAATCCTGGTCATTATCAACCGCGCCCCCAGAACAGTTCCACTCGAGAGGTCAGTACCAAAACCAATATCAGAATAGACCTGCTCCCCCTCAACAACCTGCTCAAGATGCCTATACCGATTCGTTAGATCAGAAAGCCTTACCTCAGTATCCTCAAGAAGGATCTATGGACAATCAACATATAGAACAAGCTCTGGACCATTTGACTACGACTATGAATGCTCAGGATGAGAAGGTCAGAGGACACGATGCCATACTTCAGATGCTAAGTACTCAAGTAGAACAGCTAAACAAAGTGTTAACAAATTTAATAGAACCAAAGGAAGTAAAGGAAATCGAAGGAGGTGAAAAAAATGTTGGGTTCGAAGCTTGCAAGGCCATTTTCCTTGAAATTGAAGAAAAGAAGGAAGCACCGCATGCTGCCGTTAGTGCCGTGGAAGTTCCGAGTACTGAAGAAGAACCAACCAAGTCTAGCCCCCTGGAATCTGACTGTTCTGAGGTTTATGTGGAGGACGATTCAGAAGAGAAAGCCGAATTTATACAACTACTGAGGAAAATGCAAGAGTAATTTCGATCGGTGGTGGATTACGCAGCTGAGCTAGCTAAAGAAAAAGAGAAAGAAGCCTCAAAGGAGGAATCAAAAGATGAAGTTGCACCTGCTGTGCATGAAGAGAAAGAAGAGGAGAAGGTGGAATCACCACCTGTTGTTCAACCAGTGTCATCAACTATTCCTGATATAAATCTTAAGGATGACACTGTACTCAAGACATTTGTAGAGGCGTATCAAACTGAAAATATCAATGCCCAAATGCTTGAGATCACGAAGAGAGGACTTACACCGCAACAAGTTTTTACGCAAGTTATTCCTGAGAAAGAGGCGAGCGTAGAGATCCCAAGAGAGAATCTGAGAGTTTCGAGAAGAAGTGAAAGAGAGCTACCTACCAAGCTTAAAGATCCGGGAAGTTTCAACCTTCCTGTTCAATTACATGGTATGCTCAAGGTGAAAGCTATGTACGATGTTGAATCTGGTGTGAATCTTATGCCTAAGTCCGTGTTCGAGAGACTTGGACTTCAGAAATCAGAGAAAACTCCAGTGAAATTGCAGTTTGCTGACAACTCAGTTAAAAGGAAATGGGGAACAGTGGAGGACGTCTTAGTCCGTGCAGGTAATATCGCCATCCCTACTGACTTTGTTATTCTTGAGTTTGATGCAGATAAGCAGGTTCCAATCATACTTGGACGGCCCTTCATGGCCACAAGTCAAAGTGTCATCAACTTCCAAGAAGGGACCATCACCCTTCATGCTAGGAATGTATCCGAGACCTTCTATGTCATGGGTAAGAAACCGAGGAAGTTAGATCCCACCGTTCCTGTCATCCACAGCCTTTCACATCACAAAGTCCCTCCTGAGAAGATCCACTTAAAACCTGTGGATACTGAGCCAAACATTGAGTTTGGGGTTGGCCATGAAGTTCTATGGAAAACTCACAAACGCGAGAATAGGCCACGAAGTTTCAAAGATTCGTGGATGGGACCATTCATTGTCACGAAGGTTGTTTCAGCTAAGGTGATATAAATTCGCCCCAAAACTGGGGTCAAGCGCAGATTAGTTGAAGTTCTTAGCCTTACTCGCTGTTGGGGAGGCTATATTCGCAAATCTTGACAGAGGTAACACGTCTAACTTTGAAAGACGTTAAACAAAAGTGCTGTACGGGAGACAACCCGTAGTTTTTTTATGTTTTTATGTCTTTTACGTTTTTAGTTTATGTTTAGATTAGTTGTTTTTAGCTGATAATGCATATTTGAGAAAGGTATTAGTGTTTTTGGTGTGTAGGAATTGGAGAAATCGAGTTAGGGACGCGAGCAAAATTTTTCGGAGCGAAGGAATGACCTGCGCGGACTACCCTCGCGGACTACCCCTAGTTCGCAGGTATGCACCGCAGCGTAAAAACCCGTACCACGGGTGGAGCCACGGGTCTTGTCCAGAACCGAGAAAAAATTGACCTGCGGACTACCCCCCTGCACCGCACCATGGTCCGCAGGTCACAAACACGTGGCACGGGGTAGGTCCACGGGTATTTTGACTGAGAACACATTAGAAGGCGCGGGACACCCCGCGGTACACCGTGCCCTGGTCCGCAGAGCTAAAACCCGTGCCACGGGGTTGTACCACGGGTATTATCCAGTGGGTAAAAAAAATTTCGACCATCAGATGTTGCGGTGTACCCCGCGGTACACCCATGGTCCGCAAGGATGGTCCGCAGGGATGGTCCGCACGAGCCGCCAGAGAGAGAGAAAAACGGGATTTGAGTGTATAAAAGAGGTATTAAGCCATTATTCCGAATTTTATAAACCTAAAGCCTCTTTCTCTTCTCCAAAACTCTCCCAACTCCATTAAAGCTCATCAAAACCTTCACCAATCACCAAAACACTACCCAATCATCAAGAAAAACACATCAAATCTTCTCTCTACATCATTACAAGAGAGATTTAAACACCCAATCCTCACCAAATCCATTCAAATTGAAGAATCAAAGAGCCAAATTTCACAAATTCATCCTACAATTTCTTAAATCCAAGCCAACCCATTACAAATCCACCTCACCCACATAGAGATTCATCCTCAATTCACCTATCCTAGGCCAAATCAAGCTTGTTCAACCAATAATTCACAAGTTCAAATTTCAAGAGTGGTTAAAGCTTTGAGTTGGGGGTTAATTGAAGATGACTAATAGAACAACAATATTAGCTAGCAAGAGAGAGGTAAAGAGTAACAAGGGATTGGATTTAATCAAGAAGAAATCAATTGACAAAGGTTTTAGTTCTAAATCAAGAGGTAAAGATAAAGTTGAGAAGAGTGCAATACCTTTGTTTGATCGTAATGGTAAAAAGCTTTACTATTATGCAAAGGAGAAAACACAACCTCCACAAGATCTTATACCCAAAGAGAAAGAATAAACTTCAAGGGCCTTGAAAGCTTCTGCAGATAAACAATTAAAAGAGCTACCTTTTGCTTATGAGAAAGTATTCAAGGAAGAAATTGGAGATGGAGAATACAAGAGATTCTTAGAGCTTGGTGAGAAATTGGGTTGGTCTACTTTCATGGTAAGCCGTTCTGAATTATGTCATGAGTTAGTTTTGGAATTCTATTTAGGCCTCTTTAGCCGAGATAGTAAAGGTTGTGTTCCGATTAGAGGAAAGTTAGTTCCTTTCACAGTTGAGGAGATTAGAAACCACTTCAAGTTTAAGAAATTGAAAGGTTGTTGCAAATTTGAAGAAGCGGTTGCTAAACGAAAAATCTTTGATGAGGAATACTTTTTGAGCATATTTTAGACAAGGAGAAAGTGCAATCACATAAGGAAGAATTGAAGGCACCTTGGCCTTACAAATATCTTCAAACGGATGCTAGAATTTGGCACAATTTCCTTATTCCTAATGTTTTCGGAAACACACGAAATTTGGATGTGACTATGAAGTACGCTTTACTTTTGGATTGTATTTTGAGAGGAGAAGAAGTTGATGTGGCACAGTTGATCTATGAGGAGGTGATACGATTTTCGGTCTCTCCTAAATCAGTTTATAATGTTAAATTTCCTACCATGATCACGTGTCTTGTGCGAAAAGCGAATGTAACATTGGGTGAAGAAGAGAAATTCGAATTTAAAGGGAGTTATATTGATAATGCTTGGATCAAGGATATCTTTCGAAGAGCGGGTTCTACGCAAGTCTTGAAAGAAGAAAAGGAGCAAACTTGGCAAGAGAAAATGGAGGAGCGTTTAACGAAATTCGAAGCAGCTCAAACTTCCTTAGTCAACGATGTGGCACAAATTAACGCTAATCAAGTGCACATCATGGAACTCCTTGAGCAATTAACGAAAAGTCCAGCAATTCCTACCTTGGATATCAATGATGCGAGGCAATAAGCCTCGAGAGTATGTTCTCTTTCTTCCTTACCATTTCTGTAAATGTTTTTATCTGCTAATTTTAATTTCTTTTTCGAGTCTTTTTCGAGTCTTTTTCGAGTCGTGGGGACACGGCTCATTTTTGAGTTGGGGGTGTGGGGATTCGTTGTCTCTCATCTCCATTTTTCTGTTTTTAGGTAGAAATTAAAATTTTTGATGCATGGGAATTAGATGTAGAGTGTGTTTAATAGCTTGGAAGCATAAGCTCAGTGAATTAATGATAGTATGTAATATGTTTATGAGCTATGTTATTTGTATGCTTTAAGTATTTGCAGGAAAACACACGTTGATAGTAAAGAAAAGATTAGTGAGCAATGCGATAGAAAGTATGTTCGATCTCAGGGAACCTTGAGAACTGTGTAGGCCGTGAGATCCAAGCTAGTTGACAAACCATTTGATGAAAGTGCTAAAGGTAAAAATAACGAAATTACATAGTGTAGAAAGTGATCAAGACGGTTCTTTCATATTTGAAGCCTTTGAAGCCTTTTTATACCTTCTCACCTTGTGATTTTTTAATTTATATGCTATATCCTCTTCAGCCCCTTCTAGCCTTTCTAAAGCCTTTTATTGAAACACATTATAAGCCATATATATCCTTTAGATTTTAGGACTTTTTCATATGACCCGCACTCGAATCGCGATGCATAGACAGTTGTTTTAGAGCTTGAGTTTGGGGTGGTGGGTCCACCATTATGGGAATTGTTATTTTGTTGGGATTTTTGAGCTTATTAATTGTGCTTTGTGCTTTATATTGACGATGTTTCACAGATTTTTATTGTAACCCTTTGCCGGGGTAATAGTGAATGAAAAAGAAGTTTCGAGCTAATTTTGCCAACAAGGGCATAAAAAGAAAATTATATATATGAGAAATTAGCATGATATCTCAACATTAAAAGAGAGTCATAGCTATAAAAGAAATTGATTTGAAAAGAAAAGAAAATATATATATATATATATATATATATATATATATATATATATTCGGACCGGCATAGTGGATTTTAATGTGAACATCTTAAGCTTTTATTGGGTTATTGGGGATGCTAAATTATGCATCAAGGAATTCATTGGGTTGAGTGAGAAACGTTTTATGAGAGTAACTCAAGCTCTAGGGCGATTCGTTGATGGCTAGTGAGGAGAGAGCCAAAAGCTCACTCCAAATTATCCAAATATACTATCATACCGTCCCTAAGCCTAAATTACAACCTTAAAGACCTTGTGATTCTTTGCTATGTAATTGAGAAGTGATTGAGCCATTAGAGATTAGTTAAGCGGATCTTGAATACTAGTGAGGTTTGATGAACAATCTATAGCTCTTTTGGGGAACTGAGTAAAGTCCCAATCCTTCTTACATTGCGAAACTAATATGAACTTAAATTCAAGCCGTGTTGACTGTGGATATGAGAAGTGTACATGTATGTAGTTTATGAACATTATTTCATGAAATTTGCTGAGTTATGTGCTTTAGGATTATTCTATATATTCTGCTATGTTTTTCCCAATGTGTTAAGAATTTTATAAGTGTGTATTTATAGACTTCCCTTAGTTTTTATCTTTTATTGTATCGGGACGATACAACTTTGAGTTGGGGGTCTTGATGTCTCCTCATTTGTGATAGATTTTTGTTACGATGAGACATCATTTTTAGTGTTTTAGAAGTCAATAATGTCAATTTTCTTGAGTTTCAGTGCACTTTCCTATTTTGAGTCTTGATTTGTAGAATTATTATTTTTAGAGCATATTGGGTTTAATTGTTTATTTTAGTGTGAAGCTTTAAACATAATTATGGAGATTAATTAGAGTCCAAGTCAAATACTACAACTTATGGAAAGAGATTTGCATGGTAATTGGAGATAAGGAAACACAAGCTAAAAAGATGGAAAAAGAAAAGCTGCCTAATCTAGGATTCTGCAGCACACGCCTAAAGATGTGCTATTTTACCTAAGAAATAGGCCGATTTTGGTAATTTCCTTTCATTGGGACAAAGATAATTCTGTTACGATTCTTTTGGTATCTTATGGAGCTCAAACCGACCAATAACGAAGAAGATATGCTCAAAACGGTCCAGCAGTGTTTATCTTTATTTCCATACGAATTTGAGTTGGGCTAGGAGTCGAATACTTTATCTCTTCCTCAAGAAAACGAATTAGGTCTTCTAAACACCTATAAATACACCCTTATATCACTTGTAAATCATCCTTGCCTCATAGTAATTAGTTCTTAAGGTTTTATTCTTCCAGTTTGTTGTAGAGAGCAAGATGATGTCTTTTGTAATTTCTTTTAGTTTATTTCCATCAGGTATGAACAAAACTTCCCATAGCTTGGGTTTTGAATCATGTATAAACTATGAATTCTAATTCTTCTATCTAAGTTTCTTTGGGAATTATATGTTTTAATCTGATATTAGCTACTTACTTTATATTTGTTTATGTGTTTTGATTTATTGTCTTTCCTAGAACTGATCACATTAGGATTGTTTTAACAGTAGTTAGATGGTCACCGTAACTGGGTGTTTAACTATTGAACCACCACATAATGTCTAGTGTCGATATTAGTTCTGACAAAACATGATTCTAACTAGATAGTCATTAGGGTTTGTTTTAATCACCATATCACCAATGATTGTAGTGTTCTGTTTAGGGCCTTAGTGGCGTTTGATAACCCTATTTGAGACCTCGTCTTGGTTGTGCCGTAGCCCCCTTAGCCGCTCTCAAGGTCTAAGGTATGGGAATTTAGAATCCTGACTAAGTATACCAAGAGCTAATATTCTCCCTTATTAACTAGATTTATAGATAGAATTAGAAGGATTAGTGCATACTAGCAAAACCTAAGCTATACTTCTCATCTCATATTCTTAATCTTTTACTTTATTGTCTTTACTTTTCTTAGTTTTAATTTAGAATCTCGAAATCTATTTGCTTTTATTTTCTGTCTTTTAATTATTTACATTTACTCGTTATTCCTACCTACGCGTGTAACACACTTAAGTCCCTGAGAACGAACTCAACTTACTATCTGAAACTTGCATACGTCCTGTAATACTTGCAGTCACGTGCCTGTCTAGGGTGAGAGTGCGTAGTTTCTTGGCTTAATTGTATCTTATTTTAATCACACCCTAGACACCACCACTAACCTTGTAACTATCTTTCTAGAATTTGACACTAAGGGGGTGTTTGTTTGCATTTAATAAATATTAAGCTAGTCCATTAAGATACATAATCAGTAAGACCGTTTTGTTCCAATTAAAATCTTCATGGATCTTAACTAATTTGTTTTATTAAAATTTTAAACTAAGTCTGAATCACTCAAACACCACATGTTAAATAAGTTATATTTAGATGTTCATTAAGATGTTCCCTTATTAAAGTATTGAAAAACAAACTATTAACCCTTCAGAACTTGGTGACATCTCTCCGGATTGTATATGGTCTCAAGAAAAAGTTTACTGGAATGCAAGAGCAAAAGATAAATGGGTGACTGAAGAAGCTAAAAAAACTACATATTATCATGCTTCGATGGCGCAAATAAGGAATTTTAATAAAATCTTGCAAATCCTAGATGATAATGATGAATTGATCGAAAACAAGGGTAAGGTAGCTGATGCGTTTATTCTCATTTTGAGAATATCTACTCAGTTTATTTTGGCAACAAAAATATGGAAATGGCAGACCAAATCCCTTGAAATATTACACATGACATGAAGATAAAACTGTTGAAAGCACCATATATGGATGAAGTTAGGAGAGTGGTATTTAGTGTGGGTGACGGGTTGTTATATTATAAATACTAGGAGATTATCAAATCTGATGTATTTTATATGGTCATTGCATTCTTTGATGAGAAGCTGAATTTGGGTAAAATAAATGACACTACCATCACACTCGTCCCAAAAAAAGAAAGGCAAACAAATAATGGTGACTTTAAAACTCTCTCTTGTGCTAACTTTGATTACAAAATTATCTCTTCTATATAAGTGGAAAGACTCAAACCAATTATGGATGACTTGTCTCCCCCACACAATCTTCTTTCATCAAAGGTATAACTATTCAGTATAACCTCATCAAAACGATACTCAAATAAGCACTATGCAATAGTCAAGTTGGATATGGAAAAGTCTTATGAACATGTTAAATGTGAGTTTTTAGAGCTTGTCCTTAGAAACTTGGATATGATACGGTTTGGATTGGATGGATTATGTATCTCTACAGTCAAGTATCAGATTACCGTCAATGGTAAAATTTCTTGTAACATCATTCCTTCAAATGGTATCCGCAAGGGTGAACCTTTGTTCTAATGGATCACATAGTTGGGCCTCTGGATAGTCCAGGACAATTAATAAGGGTCTATTGTTTCAATGCATATACATAATTGAAAAATAGAATAGAAAGACAATACATTATACAATTCCACGTCCCCAAAATAAATCCAACCTATTAATATGATTACAAAAATATTCCATTGCCGTTTCTTTTATTTAATATTTATTTAATCTTTTAATCGGTAAGTTAAACATGACATCTATATTATATAAAGTAAGGTTTTTACATAACCATGATTTATTTTAGCCATAACATAAGTGGTGGTTAGGATAGTTTCTGGCCCAACCTATCATTAATAACCAAAGACTCATTGGTGGCTAGGATTGATTCTAGCCCGACATAAGTCAGGATCATTTCTGGCCCACCTATTATTAATAGTATTAATTATTTATCAAGCATTTTTGTAAAATAAAGTTCTAAATATAACCTTTATTAAAATTAATTATCTATCATTTAGCTAAAAAATTGTCCATTTATCTTCTTTAATTTCTCAAAAATGCATACCAAACATAAAAATAAAAAATCATCTTCACTCTCCAATCAAACGAAAAAAAATTCTTCACTCTCACCTTCCCACCAAGCTACTCTAAACAAGAAAACCTTAGCCGAACTCTCGGAGACCATTCTCCACCATCATTAACCTGCTTGGCAGAAGAGTCAAAAAATTATTTTTACCATCTCACCTTCTTACCAAGTAACTCTCCTGCACAAGAAAACCATTGCCGCCGCTCTCCTGCATAAGAAAACCGTCGTCTCGCCGCTGCCGCTTGGGGACCATTCTCCACCATTATCCGCGCTTAGCGAAGAACTCAAATCAAGGAAAAATTATTAACTTTTACAATTGAAACTCTAAAAAATTGAAATATTTTTAACCTAATTCATTAATTTTACAATTTTTTTTATAATAATTTGATTTACTTTGACTAATTTCTACAACTTTAATATGCCAATCAGAATATCCAAAGATATTGAAATGAAATGAAGGGTATTAAATTGCTCAGTGTAAGTACAGTTATACCTAAACAATTTATATATTTAATAGTTGTGTGTGTAAATTTGCAATCTTCAAAATGCTATAGAGGTTTCTGTGCTACTGAATCTAAGATTAGTAAGATTGATTTTGGATCTGTTTCCTTCAGACTTTGAAGGTACATTATCTTGAATTTAAATAAGATGAGATTTAAAATGTCTTTCTATTCAAATGATATGATGCACAATCATGGACCGATCATATCAATCTTCGAAAAATCAAATAAAATAAAACTCTCAAACATCTACTTTCTTTTAGGTTCTTATCTTCGTGTGTGGGGTCATGTATGCTATGTGCCAAGCCGCTCAAAAATAGCAAGACATAAGGTAATTTTGAATAGATTCTCAATTTTACTATTCACATTTTTCTCTCCATTGAGTGATTTTTTGAATAATATTCAAAATCCATTTAATTTTACAGTTGGTCCCTATGAGTATGACCTTGTGAAATAACATTCAAGCTCAATTTTCTGATTAATAGTCATCTTCCTTCTCTGAATTGTATATGTTTTCGATTTGATTGCCCCTCACAATATGCACTCTCCAATATAAAGTATAAGGTAGGAGATTTAGTGAATAAAATTCGAACATAGTTTATTTTTTTAATTGCAACATTGATTTGTATGTGCTCCCCAAAAATAAGCAATTTCATTTGATTGTGTCGTTCTGTCTTTGCTTTGTGCTCTCTGCCAAGTAAATCAAATTCAATTTCTCTTTTCCACACAATGTAATTATTAAAAATTGTCTTTAGAGGTAAAAATAACGTCCTCGAATATTTTAAATATGTAATTTATTATGTAAATAACATAACTAAAATACATTTGTCACATGTTTCCGATTATGGTACAGAATGTCAAAAAAAAAATTATAGCATTTCTCAAAAAAATTCTTATGCCAATAATATTTAATTTGCTCATTTTTTATAATTTGAAACCATTTTAATTCTCCTGATGTTTAAAATTATTAATATGGTGTTATATTAATTTCATGAGTTAACTATTGTGAGATTTAGTTGGATATGTTTTGGGTTTAGTGGAATTTTTTTATGATTGTTTTCAATCAGGGTAAATAGCAAACTTGATCTTTGGATTGAATGAAATTTTCAAATAAACCTTCAGAAATTCCAAGTAAGGTATTTGATTATTTTCTTTTAAATTTTTCTTTATTACGCTATGGCTATGGATAAAGATGTACCAATAGAATTGGATATTTCGAGTGAAAATTTATAGAATTCCAAATTTGGTCAGAATCGAATCGAAAGGGAAAGTAATGTTATACTCCGTGAAATGGAAGAGGTAAAGTTTGAATCCTTTTCATTGGATAGTTTTTTTGTAATTTTAAATTTTATTTATCTAATGATCTTGCTTCATTAGTGGTAAATTTTGAATCTTTTTGACCTTTACGAATAGGAAATGTTTTTAATTTTGTAATAGGTGTTTGATTATAGGTTGAAGGACAAATAGAGGAGATAATATTTTATCACCTTCTCAGTTTACTCCTCTCTGAAGGACTATTTATCGACCTGCTGAGAACATCAAGACAATAACTGAAAATAACTAAAGAGCACCTAAAATATTATAAATCAACACATTATTTTTTTTCAAGAAAGTTTTAAAAAGATCAATTGACTATCATATTTTTTTCAACATTTGATCACATTTATTGGCAAACTGTATTACCAAGATGTCATTATGGTTTTCATGTATAGTTTATAAGTATTTGGTTGATGTATAGGTATTTGGGTTGTGTATAACATGTGCTACTTGAACTTCAACCATATCACTATGTATGGAGGAAAAATATTAAAACAAAGCCAAATAATTTCTTCAATGATAGGATGAGGTAACATGTACATTTTTAACTTGGTTATATATAAAAATAAAAATTTGTCATATAAAGCAATTATTTCCTCACCTTTACGTGGATGGGTTTGGAACAAAAATGGTTGTCAATTTTATATTTCTTGCGAAATTTATTGTGGTATTACACATGGTTTCCTCTTAATAAAGATGAAAGGGTACTCTATCTGCTTTACCAAGCACTTTGGTGCGATCATCTATTATATCAACCTTCCTTGATGACTAGCGATAACATTAGTATATTTGTTACTATAAAGCACTTTCGGAGCCTAATAAGGTGAGGTAAGCACATGTTTTTCATTAAAAATAGTAGAACCAATAATATATTATAGAAGAGATGATTCACTTAGTCAATCAATGCTTAATTGTTACATCTTCTTCATGAATATTGATAGTGATATGGTCGGAATTATATGATGTAAAGAAAAGATTGGTAAGATAAGGAGGTTTGTTTATTAAAACTTAAAATAATTTTGATCACTGTCCAACTTTGTTTCTCTTTATAAAGATATAAATATGTTTAGATGACTAATTTTTGTGTGATATACCCGTGTAACTTCCTTCCCTCTTCCATTTGTTATGAGAGGTCATTTCATGTTACCAAAACACCTTCAAGGCTTTTTATCTCCCGAAAATCGTTATCTACTACAACTGACCATAACGCCTTTATACCATCAACGAGGGGATTTTCTAACCAAAAAAAGTAAACAAGATAAATTTTTCTATTAAAACCCTCAAAGCCAAATATGTTATCTTGATTTTGTAGAGGAATATTAATTTAAATAAGGTATTGTAATCTAGATAACATTGCTATACCAATTTAATATGTGAAAGAATAGTTTAATATCTCTTTAATATATTTTTTTTGTGATCCATGGGTATTATAATTGGAAATATATAAATAAGACTAAATTATCTTGATATCTACGATTAGGGGTTTGTTCTGTCATTATATTTCTCTATAACATCCATTAGGAAAGATTGTGTGAGCATTTCCCTACATTTGTTAGTAAAATATATGATATGCTATACATGTCAAATTAACAATTTTTTTAATAATACAATGTTTTTTGTAATTTAAAAAATTATTTCGTTCCTCTATAATAAGAGTTATAATACTGTACATGAATCATATTTTGAGTCTATTATAATATTATGGTGCAGGAATCATATTTTGAATATTTAGAACAAAGATGTCAGTAATTGTTTGTTGCCTCTTATGTTATGCAATGAAACACTTTCAATGGACGAGCTAAATGTTTTTTAGGTTGATTATTTTAAAAAGAAAGGAAATGGCTACTGAGATGTATGATAGTTTTACGATGAAGTTGGATAGACAACTAATTAGAAGTTCAAGGAGATGACGAGAATGGATTTGTAAAATCCAAGGATTTTTTATTTCATTTTAAGTAAATAGTTTTTCAAAAACATATTTTTTTCTTATATAAACCATTAAAATCAATGAATTATATAGCAGACCATCGTAAGCAAAGGGGAAATTAGTCATTGGTTGATTTGAAAGTAACACTAGAAACTTGGATATGATATGGTTTGGATTGGATGTATTATGTATCTCTACAATCAAGTATCAGATTACCGTCAATGGTATAATTTCTTGTAACATCATTCCTTCAAATGGTATCCGCCAGGGTGAACCACTATCATTGTATCTGTTGTCTCCTTACAGAGATGATTGTGCGACTCATTAATTATAATATTAGAGAAGAAATTATTAATGTTAAAAAAACGAGTTCGTTCGAGCGCGTTCGTTAACTCGGTAAAAGTTTATAATCAGTAAATTAATGTTATATTATCTATAAATATACTGTATACAAAGAGAGAAGTAGACGCACTAAGCCGACAAGATTGAAAAGAAGAATATTCATCATATTATAATAACTCAAGACTACTATAAAGAACTTTCAATATCATAAAACATATATAAAGTTTTAGGCAAAACGCTCCGCATATATATATACTAGGTATTGCCCGTGTCTGAAGCCACTTCGAACAATTTAAAATTTGAATGTAATTTATATTTCAGAACACGATATATTCTTAGAAAAACCCGTGTATTAATTTACAAAAATAAATATTACACTGGATAAACAAAATTTCTTGAGATAAAAATAAATTTAAAAAATTTCAATAGCGACATAAATTATAAATCAATCAACCAAAATATACTTTTATGTAATACAAAATAAAAATCTCAAATATTTGAGATGACATGAATACAAAATAGCCCATAACTACTAAATGTCTTTTTCTAGAATCTTTTCAATATTCTTATCACGTTTTTTGTGCATCCGTCTCATAACTCTACAAAACGTGGATATATCAACATACATATATCGCTCGATTTGGGGAACCGCGACAATAACCTGCATATTTGAAATATTGTAATTAAGTATGTATTACAAATATATATCCCATAACGGTATAACCTATGAGTAATTTTACCATGTGATTGTAGTCCCATCTAGCCACACGTCTACCTTTTTTCCAATCAGCATTCATAAGTTGCTTCCAATTCTACATATAATTCAAAATCATTATTTTGTAATAAGCTTTACTCACATTAAAGAAAAGTTTTATTTATTTCTTACTTGTGGTGATTTTAATCGATGAAATTCCTCCTTGTCTCTTAATGTAACAATCACATGTTGCGATTGAAGGAACTGAACCTACAATTTTAATTCATAATTACACTTCAAAAATAATATACACAACCAAAATACATAATGCGTATAAGATAGGTTAACTTGCGGTTTCCATGAGATTTCGGTTAGCCTGAAAAAATAGTACTGTTTAGCAAAGAATTATACAAATAGTAAAATAAACACAAAAATTACTTATGGCACGACTTTTGTAGACAATCATTTTTTTAGTGTTAATAAAACCTGTGGAGTAGTAACAACATTGTATATTAGTTATTATATATTAACAAAATTTAAATATCATGTAATTACTAAATAGTTATCTTGAATGATTTAATCTTATCATATAAAAAGTGAAATTTAAGATAATGATAAATTGAACAATAAACTCTTATCTATCATTCAAATTTTTTAATTATTTGTCGTTATATATTAACCAACTTTAACACCTAAATGAAATTAAATGTGTCTAAACAAAAGTTATTATTCATTAAAAATGGTAGCAAACTATTACAAACGGCTTATTCATCAAAATGTCGAATGGAGTAAGACATTGTTTTGATATGAGGTATATCAAACAATTGATTAACTCTAAAAAAAATTCCTTAAACCTATTACTTTGAGAAATTCTATTAATAGTTTTCGGAAGTTGATGGAAACATGTCAGCCATGATGGTGTCATACATCATGGTTAATTCCACGTCATCAAGTAAACCTTCGAGTTCTGACAAACTGACCATCGTACTGAGTCGTGGAAGTATACTTGTCACAGGCCAATTAGATGGAAGCGTCGAAACAATCACGTATAAAAAAGCGGGCAAATCTAAAGGATAGTTATCTTCCTTAAAGGCGTTATATAGTAATTCTTTTCTTTTTATGTGTTTGTACACATTGTGTGTTGAAATCATTGGTGCACTAACGAAGTCATACCACCTAAGATAACTTTCATAAACTTCACCATACTCATCATAGACATCCAAATACATTTCTATCCTGTTGATTGTTTCCATTTCTTATTTGTTTTAAGTCTGCAAGAAGTTATCCTATTAGTTTGTTTTACCTAAATTCTTTTATTTATTAGTCGTTTAGTTAATTTTATAATGTAATATAACCGATTAAAAATTTTGCACACCCGGTTTATGTAATAAAATGAATAATGTTTAATAAGTCAAACTTTGCATAATGTTTAATAAGTCGTTTAATGAATTATGTTTAATAAGAAACATGTTTAATAAGTCGTTTAGTTAATAAGTCGTTTAATAAGTCCAATGAATAATGTTTAATAAGTCGTTTAATGAATAATGTTTAATAAGAAACATGATAAAGTATTAAGTAAAAAAATTAGTATGGTAAAAGTTGAAAATATTGTGAAACATAAAAAGGTTATGCATGTATGAAAGAAAGTGAACGGATTGTTGTGATGATATTTGTGTATACTTTGAAACCTAAAATGATAAATTTAAAAGATGGGGGCCAAGTGAAATTCTGAATGTTTGGGGTGCCAAGTCACATTGTAGTGGCATGTGGTTAGTTTCTGGGAAGCTTTTTGTTGGACAAAAGCTTCGGGTATTTTTGTATGATTATTAATATGGTGGATTTAGCTGAAAGGTATTAAAGTGTCAATTATAATAAATGAATTGAAATATTTATCTGTTTAAATCTCATTTACGTGAAGTACGTACTTCCTGGACCAATTTTAATGAATATTTTTATAGAAAAGCCATACAATTATAATTACAAACATAAGAATTAAGTAAGTCTAAGATACTAAGTCAAATAGCATGAAATTCTAAAATCTGCCCATGTTCATAAGTAGATGCTACTAAACACAAATACTAATACTAATATTTTCTAGGCGTAAAAAAGGTTTTAAGGGAAAATTTAAAAAACTAATAAATCTCTAAAACAGTTCACAGAATACTTAATACACTGTAAAACAGTTCACAGCCATACAATTATAATTACAAACATAAGACTTAAATAAGTCTAAGATACTAAGTCAAATTGCATGAAATTCTAAAATCCCATGTTCATAAGAAGGATTCACTATAAACACAGATAGTAATACTAATATTTTCTAGGCGTAAAAAAGGTTTTAAGGGGAAATTTAAAAAAGTAATAAATTTTAACTATTAGAATGAAAAACTACTAAGCGAATATTACAACAGTACATTTAAATTTAAACAATGAACAATGTATAATACTAAACAAAACTAACCTTAGTTCGAAGTTATGCTTTGAGTAAAAGAAAGTGAGAAATTATTTTAATGAAAGAAGAGAAGTTGGATTGTTCAAAAATGATTTTCGTCTAGTATTATATAGTTAAAAACTTGTTTTAGGAAAAGGTAACTAACTTAAATCAAGGAATATTTTCGTAATGTTTTGACTAATATATTTGATTAAAATAATTTTAGGATATTTATATATAGATAATAAAAAATAAAAAAGGCAAATGGAAATGATATAAATCGTAAAATGCAGGAAATTTAAAATTTGATTTGTCAGCTCCTTGACTTCGGCAGCTCCTTGATTTCGGCTCCATGTTTTCTGGTCCATGATTTATGCGCCAGTTTCTCCAAATGAATATTTTCTGCATGAAGTTCATATAAATATATAAGTCAACTCCATAAATTCGTGCATGTAAAATTAATTTATAATATTTATGATTTAAAAATGTGGCAGAAACAATTTATACCTCAGTGCAAAAGGTCAATAAGAATATTAATACACCATAATCATAATTCCTTTTTATGTAAGGGACGAATCTCACGTATGTTGCAGCAGCTCCTGTAATATTGATATACATAGTCAAATTACTATAAACAAATAATTTTATAATTAACATATATATTACTACAATGAAAAAAAAATCTTCAAAAAAATATTGTTATAAAAAATAGCGAACTTTACCAATAACAAACACGGATGCTCCGATGAAAACAGCACTCAATATACGTCCAGATTCAGTAGCAATCTAGCCAATAGAGTTCCAAGACCTCTATTTAACCCAAGGCGAAACGCAGTTCCTTTTACCCTACAATCTTCCGCCAATGTTTTTGTAGCTTCCATATCTGTATCCATGCTTACTCCAGAGGCAATTACTGCACCAGCAGATGAACCAGCTAAAGGTGTTGTCTCCTATATCAATAAAAGAGATCTCAGATCATTAGAAGTTTTTGGGATAAGTTAATTATGTGTCTGTATATACCTGTTGTGGAACACCAAGCGGAGAAGCAGTCCCATATGTGACTGTCTATGCAAAATAGAAGCCACAAAACATGAGAAAAATTCATTGCACCTCAATCAATTCCGAAACTTTAATTAAGAACAATTTTACTTACTCGGATAATCAAATCACCCGAGCTTTCATGAGGTATAATACTTTCAAAAGACAGCGTGAATTCCTACAATTTTAAGACGCTAAATCAGAAATAGAATCGTATAATGTAAAAAAAATTGCAGTTAAAAAAAATATGATATTAGTTTATATCTGCAATAATAAAATTGTTAGAAACAGTATGTGAAACTAATGAGCAATGGAAGCTGATTTAACTTTGAAGCTGAATAATAAATTACCTTCGATGGGTCCTCAATTGACAGAATTGGGTATTCAGACACAAATGACTTGTACAACTCCTTTAGTTCATCACATCACCTGATATCCTTTGCTTTCCATCATTGTTCTACAATAATGAATCAATCTTAGACAAATCTCTACTAAACAATATTTAATTCTGAGAACCAATATATACAACAACAGAAGGCTGACCATTTTGCCCTTTCTTTCCTTCTTCAATTTTCACAGCAAATGTATTCATTTACCTGAAAAGATCAACAAAAATCACGCCATTAAATAAAACTCATCATTCACTTAAAAAAAGAGCATTTCAAATATCTCTTTGTGACAGGTCTTCATTATCACTAAAGCATACTTTTCAGTTGTGAGAGGTCTTCATTATCACATTAGCTCTTTGTGAATCGTAAGGGAAAAAAAGGTAATATATTAAGTTTCAACCTTGATGTTCTTTAAGATCAGGAGCGATAGATGAGACATAGTTATTTCCTTTTTTCTTAAGTTTTCGTTTTTCGAAGAAGTTTCGGGTTCCTAAAATGGCGAAGATTAAGAGATATTAATGGATAAATAAATTAATTTGCGAACTTACATTGGTAAGCGAAGTATCAGGCTCGTGATGTTTAATTTCGGGAGTGTTTCTTACGAATTTTTTCTTGACAGGTGGCGTTTTCTCAGCTGATTTAGTATCAACTGACTTTTTATTGGATATTGACTCCTTAACAGGACCTGCGAAACTTGAAGAACGCAATTATATCAATCTAGGCAAAATTTAATGAAGAAAAATAAACGAATTTTGTTAATATTTGTAATTAATTTTAAGTAATTAGATCTTTTTTCGGACATCCATATTATGGGCAATCGAAATTAAGTAAAAACATTTAATAATTTCTTACATCAAGGTGTTGAGCTGCCTCTGAAGTTAATCCCACTGTTGCAGCTGCTAATCCTATCAATCCTCCCTTAAAATTCAAACATTTTTAATAAATTAAAACCACTAAAAACGAAAAACAAAGAAAAAATCTAAAACTAACATCCCAAAAGAATAACTTTCAAGAGATATATAAAAGGAAAACATACATATTTCCTATATTCACTCGGATTAAAGCTTACTTTACGATGATTAGCCTGCGGGGAGTAGGTATATTCCTCGGTCAAAAGCTTAATTACAGCTGTTATCTTATCATGATCCCCTGAATCTGCCAAATTCTTTACTATTCCTTCCATCTAAAAATAAGAATCAAAACCTAAAAAGTCAAAATTCACCTAAAAAAATTATCAAAAAAAGTGTAAAATTATAGAATTGTACCTCGAGGATTTACACGCACATTTAATACACCCGATGCTACATTAGCAAATACTTCTCCAGCACTTCTGAGTAGTTCATCACGTGTCTGATTGTAATGCATCATAGATGGCCTTGTCAAGAACAGAGATATTGCTCCAAGCACAGGCAAATTTACTGGTTCTGGTATACCTGATGATTGTCCGAAACTCACCATGTATCATCACATTACATCATTAAAAATTCAACCAATTTAAATAGCTTAGTATTTATTTCTATAATTCATAAAATTAAATAAAAAACCTGTTGATCAGAAGTCCACAATGTCAAATTGTCACGAAGAAGTTGCATAATCAATGTGCCATCCTTGTATGATTCTTCACCGAATGTATCTAACTCAGAGATTGCGTCATCAAAAGCCTGTAACAAATAAAGGACACTTCATAAGTTTATATTTACCTCACCATAAGATAACACGTGTACATTAACACAGACTAACCTGTTTTGCCAAAGCGCAAGCACGATCTGGTGAGTTGAGAATCTCATAGTAAAACACGGAGAAATTAAGAGCAAGTCCTAGCCTTATTGATGAGTTGGAGCCAATTCAGCCACAGCAATATCCTATAATCAAAAACCAAATTAAACCAAAAAAAAAAAAACAGAATACATTTCTCAGATTTGTAAAATGTAAAATTACCTGAGCAGATTTGTAAGGTAATTATGGACCAAAACATGTGAATTACCTTTTACTGTAGCTAACATACAGAGAGTTCAAACCAAAATGGTCCCCAAGCAGTGCAGTAGAGCAGCGAAGGAGAGCGTCTAGGTGGAAATGTGTTCTTCGATTGTTGATGGATGGATTTGTTTGTGTTCTTTGATGGTTGATGGCCGGATATATCATTTTACCTTAATTGGGTTCTTCGAATTAAAACCTGTTTATTATCAATTACAAAGATACAATATTTAAAGTCTATCAATAAGTTTAAAATCGATTTAATTCAAATAAACAGTATGTTCTAATGAATTAACTTACCATAGAATGGATTGGGTAGTGAAGAACAATGGTGGTGAATGGTACTAAGGCATTAGTTTCAGTTGGGCTTCATTGTCCATCTCAGATCTGGGTTTTCTTGTGCTAAAGAAGAGCGGCTTGGTGCGATGTTCCACGGTGGTGGTGGTGAGCAGAGGAGAGCGGCCTTTGCAGAAATCAGCAAATTATGAAGTCAAATCAGTATTTAATTCTCAATTATCCAAATTACCCATATAAAATTGCATTCCGAAATACAGTAATTTCAATAAATTTATTCGAATTTGACACTAAACATACAGCTAATAGCAATATAATGAATGTATATCATAAATACATATCCTACCAAATCAATTAACAGTCGGGAGATCAACACATCCTAGATAGCCATTTCAGAATAAGAAGAAACGAATGCACAGTAGATGTTTAAGGTTATAGATAAGTTGGATATTAGAGAGAGAAAGGAATTACCTGGACCGAGTGAGTGAGAGAAGAATGAACTCTAGGTTTTCGGATTAAATACACCCTTGTTGATGAAGAGAGGTCTTCAGTGGGTGGGTTGTTTCGTTCGTAAGCTGTAAGAGAGAGGGTTGGGTGGGTGAGTGATGATGTGGATGGTGATGTTGATGAAGAGGCTAGCGGCGATCCTCGAGCTGCGGTGGATAACGGCGGTTTTACTGGATCGGCGAGAAAGGTCGTGGCGGTGATGAGGCGAGCGTGGAGAGACGAAGAAGAGAGGCGAAAAGAGAGGGTTTCGAAAAGGCAATGGGGTTCATACGTTTTCTTTTTATGTTTTTGCCTTCGGTTATGGTTTTTTTTTTTTAAATTAATGAAAGGTGGGGCCAGAATCGATCCTGGCCACCACTTATGTTTTGCCAGAATCGATCCTGGCCACCACTTATAAAAAAAGTGTGTAATATAATATAGAGATATATATATATATATATATATATATATATATATATATATATATATATAAAGTACTATTTAAGCAAAATGCTAAGCCTTTTAATAATACTATGCCAGGTTCAGACGCCAACCACTATTTTAATAATAGTTTAAATACGTACTGAATGATTGCTCATGTAATGGAGTCAAAATATTTAGTTTGTGTTGATATAAACTCTCGGGTTAGATAACTTCTATTTAGTTATAAATGAATATTTTAAGGTGTCCTCTTAGCTAGACCCTATTATGCCAGGTTATTTCTTGTCTTTCTTACAGTAATATATATGGTTTATCTTAAAAGATAATACATATATTGGCGGAGCCAGAGTCGAATAGGTGAAAAACAACCGGCAAACGGAAACATGTATGATAAGAAAGCTAATCCTGGATGGACCGTATCTGCATTCTTATTATAGGCCATTTTTAGCCAAGCCACTTTTTAGTCTGAATTGTAACAACCAACGTTTTACACAGTTTTAATAAATGTAAAATAAAAATTAAATAGCAATATATCAAACACATATATCAAGATTTTTGGGAACTTGTTGTACCTCACTAGCTGGGCGGGTAGGTAGAAGGAGGTGGTCGTGGCTGTTCTAACGGAGCATATGCCTCTACTGGATAGTCTAGGACAATTAATAAGGGTATATTGTTTTAATGCATATAAATAATTGAAAAATAGAATAGAAAAATAGTACATTATTCAATTCCGCATCCCCAAAATAAACCCAACCTATTAATATGATTACAAAAATATTCTTTTGTCATTTATTTTAAATATTTATTCAATCTTTTTGTTTGTAAGTTAAACATGACATCTATATTATAAAGTAAGGTTTTCACATATCCATGATTGATTCTAGCCACAACAAGTGGTGGCCAGGATAGTTTCTGGCCCAACCTATCATTAATACCCAAAGGCTTATGAACATAAGTGGTGGCTAGGATTGATTCTAGCGTGGCCAAATCATTTCTGGCCCACCTATTATTAATAGTATCAAGAAAGCCGCCCGCCGACTCTCAGAAACCATTCTCCACCATCATTAACCGGCTTGGCGGAAGACTCAAATTAAGGTAAAAAATTATTTTTACCATCTCATCTTCTTACCAAGTTACTCTCCTGGACAAGAAAACCAATCGCATGCCGCTCTCCTGCACAAGAAAACTCCGCTTCCACTTGGGGACCATTCTCCACCATTGAAGAACCCTAATCATGGTTTATCCAATAAAATGTAATTGTTTATTATATTTTTATACAAATTCTACCCAAGAAAATCGCCACAGCTAGATGACCGTTCTCCACCATCATCCTCTACTTGGCAAAGAACTCAAATTAAGCAAAAAATATTTATTTTTACCATTGGAACTCTAAAAATTTGAAATATTTTTAACTTAATTAATTACTTTTACAATTTTTTATAATTATCTGATTTATTTTTACTGATTTCTTCAACGTTAAAATGCAAAATGCCAATCAGAATATCAAAAATATTGAAATGAAATGAAGGGTATTAAATTACTCAGGGTAAGTACAATATGTTATACCTACACAATTTATATATTTAATAGTTGTGTGTGTAAATTTGCATTCTTTAAAATGCTATAGAGGTGTCTGTGCTACCGAATCTAAGATCAGTAAGATTGATTTTGGATCTGTTTGCTTCCGACTTTGAAGGTACATTATCTTGAATTGAAATAAGACGAGATTTAAAATGTCTTGCTATTCAAATGATATGATTCAAAATCATGGACATATCATATAAATCTTAGGAAAATCAAACAAAAGAAAACTCTCAAACATCTACTTTCTTTCAGGTTCCTATCTTCATGTGTGGGGTCATGTGTGCTCTCTGCCAAGCCTCTCAAAAATATCAAGAGATAAGGTAATTTTGAATAGATTCTCAATTTTACAATTCACTGTGTTCCTCTCCCTTGATTGATTTTTTGAATAATATTCATATTCATTTAATTCCACAGTTGGTCCCTATTTGAGTATGACAATGTGAAATAACGTTCAAGTTCAATTTTCTGATTCATAGTCATCTTTATTTTCTGAATTGTATATGTTTTCGATTTGATTGCCCCTCACAGTTTGCACTCTCCAATATAAAATATAAGGTAAGAGATTTTGTGAATAAAATTCAAACATAGTTTGATTTTTGTAATTGCAGCATTGATTTGTAAGCTATTTTATTTGATTGTGTCTGTCCTGTCTTTGTGCTCCCTGCCAAGCAAATCACATTCAATTTATCTTTTCCACAGAATGTAATTTATTAAGAATTGGCTTTAGAGTTAAAAAAACATCTTTAAATATTTTAAATATGTAATTTATTATGTAAATAACATAACTAAAATACATTTGTCACATGTTTCCGATTATGGTACAGAATTTCATTAATTTTTTATAGCATTTCACAATAATATTTTTATGCCAATAATATTTAATTTGTTCAATTTTAACAATTTGAAACCTTTTTAATTCTTCCGATGTTTATAATTTTTAATAAGGTGTTTTATGCATTTAATGAGTTAACCATTGGGAGAATTAGTTGGATATGATTTGGGTTTAGTGGAATTTTTGTATGATTCTTTCGAATCAGGGTAAATAGTAAACTTGATCTTTGCATTATATGAAATTTTCAAATATACCTCAGAAATCCCAAGTAAGGTATCTGATTATTATCGTTTAAAGTTCCCTTAATTATGTTATGGTTATGGATAAATATGTACCAAAGGCATTGGATATTTCCAGTGACATTTTGTAGAATTCCAAATTTGGTCAGAATCGAAAGGAAACGTAATGTTATTCTCCAAGAAATGGAAGAGGTAAAGCTTGAATCTTTTTCATTGATTAGTTTTTTTTAATTTTAAATCTGATTTATCTAATGATCTTGCTTCATTAATAATAATTTATGAATCTTTTTGACCTTTACGAATAGGAAATGTGTTTAATTTTGTAATAGGTGTTTGATTATAGGTCGAAGGACAAATAGAGGAGATAATATTTTATCACCTTCTCAGTTTACTCCTCTCTGAAGGACTATTTTTGGACCTGCGGAGAACATCAAGACTATATCTGACAATAACTAAAGAGCACCTAAGATATTATAAATCAACACATTATTTTGTTTCAAGAAGGTTTTAAAAAGATCAATTCACTATCATATTTTTTTCAACATTTGATCACATTTATTGGCATACTGTATTACCATGATGTCATTATATTATTCATATATAGTTTATAAGCATTTGGTTGATGTATAGGTATTTGGTTCGTGTCTAACATATGCCACTTGAACTTCCACCAGATAACTAAGAATGGAGAAAAAATATAAAAACAAAGCCAAATAATTTGTTCAACGATAGGCTGAGGTACCATGTACATTTATCACTTGGTTATATATATAAAATAAAAATTTGTCATATAAAGTAATTATTTCCTCATTTTAACATGGATGGGTTTGGATTAAAAATGGTTGTCGATTTTATATTTTTTGCGAAATTCATTAGGGTATTACAAATGGTTTGCTCTTAATATAGCTGAAAGGGTACTCTATCTACTTTACCAAGCTCTTTGGTGTCATCCTTCCTTGATGACTAGCTATAACATTAGTATATTTGTTTCTTTAAAGCACTTGCGGAGCCTAATAAGGCGAGGTAAGCACATGTTTTTCTTTACAAATAGTGGAACAAATAATATATCATAGAAGGGATGATTTACTTAGTCAATCAATGCTTAGTTTTTTACATCTTCTTCATGAATATTGATAGTGATGTGTTCGGAATTATATGATGTAAAGCAAATATTGGTAAGATGAGGAGGTTTGTTTATTAAAACAAAAAATAATTTTGATCACTGTCTGACTTTGTTTCTCTTTATAAATATATAAATATGTTTAGATGAGTATTTTTTGTGTGATTTACGGGTGTAATTTCCTTCCCTCGCTATGAGAGATCATTTTATGTTACCAAAAAACATTCAAGACTTTTTATCTCCCGAAAATCATTATCTACTACAATTGACCATAACGCCGTTATACCATCAATGATGAGATTCCTAAAAAAAAAGTAAACAAAATAAATTCTTCTATTAAAACCCTCAAATTAAAATATGTTATCTCTTGACTTTGTAGAGGAATATTAATTTAAATCAGGTATTGTATTTTTCCTTCTAATTCTTATCGTAATCTAGGTAACATTGTTATACCAATTTAGTATGTGAAAGAATAGGTTAATATCTCTTTAATATTTTTTTGTATGTTGAAAATTTCTGTAGCAATATTTTATATAATAATAGGTTAATATCTCTTTTATATTTTTTTGTGATCCATGGATATTATAATTATTGTTTTATTTATGTAGTTAATTGGAAATATATAAATAAAACTGAATTATCTTGATATCTACGATTAGGGGTTTGTTCAGTCATTATATTTGTCTATGACATCCATTAGGAAAGATTGTGTGAGCATTGCCCTACATTTGTGAGTAAAATATAGGATATGCTATACATGTCAATAAGAAATTTTTGTAATAATACAATAATTTTTTTAATTTAAAAAATGATTTTGCTCCTCTATATATTTCAAACTCATATTTTTTTTATTAGTATGTCATTGTTGATAAATAATCAGTTATGGTATGGAGTATGTCTTGTTGGTAAACAATAAGAGTTATAATAAGGTACATGAATCATATTTTAAATCTATTATAATATTATGGTGCAGGAATCATATTTTGAATCTTTAGAAGAAAGAGTTCAGTAATTGTTTGTTGCCTCTTATGTTGTGCAATGAAACACTTTCAATGGACGAGCTGAATATTTTTGAGACTGATTATTTTTAAAAGAAAGGAAATGGATACTACGATGAAGTTGGATAGATAACTGATTAAGTTCAAGGAGATGACGAGAATGGATTTGTAAACTCCAAGTGTTTTTTATTTTATTAGAAATAAATAGTTTTTCAAAAACATATTTTTTTCTTATATAAACCATTAGAATCAATGAATTATATAGCAAACCATTATAAGCAAAGGTAAATTAGTCATTGGTGGATTTGAAAGTAAAACTATTTCATTTTTAAGTCTTTGGTAACATTTATATGTAATATTTGATTATAGAAAAACTTTGCCAGAGTATTTTTGTATGATTACGATAATTGTATAATTTTTTCCTAGAGCAACATTTTGAATTTTATAGTTGTAAGGTTTAAAATTTTAGTAGTGTCTTCGGACACGGATCATATCTAGTTCTTTTTAATGTGAGATGTCATACTAATTTTTTTCTCAATTTCTTATCTTTCTTTCTTTTTCTTTTTAGAAATCGGCAAAGGAAATTTCAATAACATGCATAATCATTCGAGCAAATCACAAATCTACCCAATAAATGTAATAACAGATTCCTTCACCCCAAACTCAAGCTCAAGGACAACTAGTCTTAAGCAATCGCGATTCTAGTGTGGGTCATTTGGTATAGTCCTAACATCTAAAGGATAATATTATAATATGGCTTCAAAAGAAAGGCTTAAATGCTTAAAAATGGGGCTAAAAATGATATAACATTTAATCACGGGTTAGAAAGCTAAAAATGCCTCAAGTGACTATTAAAGAACTGCCTCTATCATTTTTCTAGTTACATAGTTCACCTTTAGTTCATAATTAAGTTAGTTTTATAATCATTTAGATCTCACGTTCTACACACCATTCATTCTCACCAAATACAAGCTTACTTCTTTTGCATTGTTCATTACGTTTTCCTATCAATCATCTAGTGTTTGCATGCATTCGATGTGCGTTTTACATTAAATCTAAGATCAACTATTTTCTATCATTAATTTACAGAAAGTATGCTTATGGGGACATTCAACATAATCTCTAGTCAAATCCTTCCTTAAACTAATTTTTATTTGATTTTTTCGAAAAGTAGTAAAAACACATAACACATAAAATTAGGATGAGACAACGAACCCCGCCCCAAATTCAAAAATGAGTCATGTCCCCACGAATCGAAAAGAATCTATAAAGCAAATAATATAAAGTAATTAATGATAAAAGGGATAAGGGAACATATCTTGATTGACACTACGCCGATTACATGTTGTATTGTGTCAAGGTTGTAAAGACATCTAAGTCACGATGTATAGATCATACACTGTGGAATTCATCTTCTTGTAAAATGCGTTTCATAAACACGAACTCGTATTTCCCTTAGTTAATTATCTTCTCATGACCCTCTAAATCTCATCCTCCTCAAAAATCCTTCCTCAACACCAAACTCTCTTTTCTCTTCATGTTATTCATAACTTCTCCAACCTTCATCTCATCTCGAATGACCCCAAACTCAATTATTCACCTACTTAAAGATTGCTTGCAAAATATATAATGGTAGACTCAAACAATTCACAATTCCTCAAATAAATAACTAAAACTTAATTCCCAACTTGTGATAGAAAGAAAAGAAGGGTTGTAGCTATTTTACCGGATTGGCCATGAAATTTGTGATGATTTGTGTGTATACATTTTTCTAAAACAAATCTGAGAGACTTTTGACTCAAGTAAGATTAGATCTCAAAATAACCCGATCATTGCAACGTATTATAATTAGCTAATATTACAACTATGGATATTTTATATATAAAATCACATAAATGTTTTTCAATTACATCGAAGTATTGTATTGGATCAAGGAAGGTCTTCATAGTGTTTCAAACAAACTTTTGAATTTCATCGTTACTATACAAATATCTACTTAAACTACTCCAAGCCATGTTGCTAATAAGAAACTATGGTATAGGCAACTATAGTGCAAGTTGTTGGACAACCATGTGTTAGCTTAAGATGTCCTGATGATGATGTAATTAGAAAACTACGTACGCTAGTCGTTGTGAGGCTTACAGTGCAATACGACTATATATACATCAAGAAGCTTCCTAAATAATTCTTAAGTACTAGCCACATTTGAAACTTACTTTTATATGTGTAATTGAGTTGCTTTGGCGATCAAAGAGTATTATATTTTTTTTATGAAATATTAACTACTCGCTTTAAATTGTGAATTGGGTGAAGTAGAATACTTTACAATTAGGATTTTTTTTTATTAAATGTTCTTCATTAAACAATAGTCTCGACATACTATCGTATTGTCCATGTGGCATTAGTTTATCTACCTTATCTTGAAAGCTATTCAACAGACTTTACATGCAAATCTAGTGGTTTTATAGTTAAACAATTTGTGTTTTATCTTGTTAATTGTGACACTAATTATGATAATGTATGACCTATAAATACCCATCATAGTGGCGTCCCTTGGAACTTCCAAACAAATAGAGTTTGTGGTACACTCAACATTTTCATCTAAATTTTACATTAAAATGAATGTTTCGGGGATATTGGCATACTACAATATTAATTAATTGTCATAACCACTTATATCAAGTTATTATATAATCGAAGCACATTTATGAAAATTGGTCTTTCTAGACTTCTTTTAACATAAGTGATGATAGGATTTTTATGCCTCGTGATTGGGAAGAACTAGTCCTTTTGAAACTATTGAAGAATAGTATCATTTATGTATAATTCATGAATAAATAAATATTATAGGTCTCTTTTTTTCCATTTAGGGTTCTAATACGTTAACAAAAAGTCAAGTGATGTAAAGAGATAATATGTTTTGTATTTATGAAATCTACGATCTTTTGGCCACTTCAAAAAAATAATAGATATTTTATGTAACATTCTAAATATAAATATCCCAATATACATATGGTTATATTTTAATCCTTCTAGACTTTTCAAAAATCTCATAATCTATTCAAAATAATCATTTAATTTACCCCAATTCGATCAAAAGGATCAAATATTTACATCATCTATATGAATAAAAATTATATGTCGGTGCATCAACATTAGTCCTTCTTCTATAATAAATCTAATTATTACTTCTAATGAAGTAATTTACTATGTTTCTACGCATATAAAATCTTTGGAAGATAATTCATCCATGGTTAAAATTCCATCTCTAAAGTCATAGTCCATAATGTTTATATGTTTAAATTAATAAATCAAATTCAATTTACAAAGTGTCCAATCATTATAGTCAACATATAATACATAACATTATCATTGCTTTCTACAAATACCGAAGATGTCACCTAGAAAATGAATTATTGACGCGTATGCAATTGAGAGATTTCTCTTCAACATTATTATAGTTACCAATAACTATTATTTTATAAATTCTTTCTGTAACAAGCTACCTTCAATGAAGTTAAAAAGGTCAATGTATTATCCATATCCATGAGACTAAAGTTTAAAAAAGAAAGATCTATCATCTTTAAGATAATTAAATTTCATCATTGACGAAACTATTACTAGTTTTTCTAAACAAAAATATTTATTTACATATTTCATTTCCAAAACTAATATGTAGTTTATATCTATATCATAACATACATGTGATGAAATCCATAAAAATCAAAATTCGTTTAATATATTTTATCTAGAATGACTAACTAGTTATAAGAAAAGAACTTACACATTCTGTAAGGAATGCATGTAGCATCTTCTAAATATTAATACCGATAACTAAATTCTCGACATTGTAAAATAATTAGTAAACCCATTGTGAATATCGAATAACATCTAATGTATTTTTTGTAAGTATATAAGTCCATACACTCGATCACATTTCTATTATTATTGATCCATAAAAATTAAGCTCTACCACTTTAAATATTAAAATTATACAAAAAAGCCCACTAATGAAGAGTTTTACCTTTATAACAACAAATGCCCTAGAAAATGATAAACACGCCTCCGCCTCCCTCTCTCTTCCGTCTACCTCACTCTTACCGTACTCTTTGAAATTGATTTAGTTTCATCCATTGATAAATTCATATAAAATCATTAAATCAGTGAACAAAATCAATATTTTCAAATATTATAACACTCAACAACTTTTCCATGGGCAAAATCAGAGAGATAGATAAAAGAAAAGAAAAATACAAATATGAATCACAGTGTTGCCTAGGGATGCTGCCACGAAAAAAGGTATTAATGTTTCTATTAAATTCCTTGGTATTTGTAATTGCAAGTCAAAAATTGCACATTGTAATTATATTTCATAGCTAATTTATTTTTCTGTTAGTTTGATTTGTAACGTGATAGGAATGGAAGAAATGTATTAACACTAGATTTTGTTAAATTAAAATTAATTTGTTAATTATGTGAATAAGTTGTTTTATATTGTATAAAATTATGAATTGTTGAAGTTTTGTTATTTATTAAAACTCTCTGATTAATTTAAATTTCCTTAATTTTAGTTAGTATATATAATAAAATATCCTGTTATAGGAAAAGGATCGTTGACCATTCTATTTCAAGGAAGATGAAAAATCTATTAACCCAGGTAAGAGAAATAAGTATTATATTAAATCCCTTATACCTTTGGTTCCTTGGATTTATGTGGTGTTACTTTTGTCTACAATTAAAAATTTTACTCTGACTATATTCTTAGATCTCTGCTTTTAAGGGTGGTACTGGTTTTGTTTGATACCATATTACCACCATATACAAATTTTACATGTCATTTCCTTCAAATTTTTATTAAGATTATACTGTAACATCATATTTTATTATACATGCGTTGCTGCTAAATATTTGGATATACTCTTCTTTCTTTGTATTAACCTTTACCAGTATGTTCATACCCATATCCTACCTCCATAACCTTGAGAACCCTTCGTTTTTGCTGCTTTTTGATGCAGTATGAGGAGGAATTCATGATTCGTACTCTATTTGTAACTTTAGTTATCTCCAGATCTATATATTTAGGCTTAGATATATGACATAAGTGATAAAATTTGATGGACAAGTTGTTTTTGGTGATGCTTTTCATATTTGATAAATCCAATTATGTTTTTTTGATACATACGCATTCACTACATTCATAAATACTTACTGAATTCAGAAGTCTAAAAATATTGACGACTTTATAGGCTAGGCAGGGAAAACTTGATCGAGTAGCCACGCGATGGTCTCATCTTTGGTCTGAAATGCAACAACATATGTCAATTGGATGATATTGTCGGCGCAAGCAGCGTTAAGAAGGATACTATGAGTTCTCCACTTAAAATTGGTCGTGTGGCGAACTTGAAGTGATTTCGTTACTGATCTACCGTTCTTGATGGATTTCTTTTGAGGCATCACCATGATTTGTTATTCTTTTTTTTTTCTAATGAAATTTTGAAAGTGTTAAACTATAAATGAATATACTTATTTATAGTTGATACACAAATGTAATTTCTCATTATTTAAATTTAATGAAAATCAAATATAATATGAAAAGGAACAAATAAGATAAATAATGTTTAATGTGATTGTACAATTGAAGTTCTTTTTTGACCTATAATATTATTTGAACGGTTTATTTTATTTCATTTTTCATATATGATGGGCCAGTCCAGCTTATGTATTTTTTTATATTTATATATTTTGGTCTAGGCTAGCTTGTAGACTAGTGTGTATTGACTACAAGGAAAAAATTAGAATTAGTAGGTTTCAAAATATAGTTCTACATGATGAAATGTGCATGGGATCATTAGAAAAAATTGATACCATATGTCTTTACAAGTGATGGTCAATAGACCAAACTTGTTGTGTCAAATATCACACTAACTTTGATTTTTAAATGGTAAGGATATCATTAAATGTTCTTGGGCATAGACTGTTCTCGTGATAGAAGAGAATCTCCTCAAATAGGGATGTCTCTTCCAAATCAGGGTATCCATTTAGTTTGTCAATTATAAATTTTCTCGTGACCTCCCGTCTTTTGACTATCAATCATGTAATATCCCGTGTAAATTGTTAAAATTTTAAATACTTAGGGTGAAATTCTTATTATTATTCAAAATATTATTTAAATATTTTATTAGATTAATAATTTATTTATTTTTATAAAAGACATCTTATTTAATTTATTAAAAGGGATTAATTTATTTATTGAATTAAAAAAAATCAAGTTTTTTATTAATTGAAAAAGAAACTTCAAAAGAAAAGAAAGTCACTTACTCCTACCCGACCATCCTAGCCAGAACCCAACTCACCCAATCCACTTTCTAGTAAATCAATTTCATTTCATTTTCCTACTTTTAAATTTGAATTATATTTCCTTTTAATTTGTCTTATTTTTATGTGGTCCCTGTCGTATTCTAACCCTGTAACCATCTTTCTAAAAGTTTCATTCCTCTATAATAAGAGTTATAATACTGTACATGAATCATATTTTGAGTCTATTATAATATTATGGTGCAGGAATCATATTTTGAATATTTATAACAAAGATGTTAGTAATTGTTTGTTGCCTCTTATGTTATGCAATGAAACACTTTCAATGGACGAGCTAAATGTTTTTTAGGTTGATTATTTTAAAAAGAAAGGAAATGGCTACTGAGATGTATGATAGTTTTACGATGAAGTTGGATAGACAACTGATTAGAAGTTCAAGGAGATGACGAGAATGGATTTGTAAAATCCAAGGATTTTTTATTTTATTAGAAGTAAATAGTTTTTCAAAAACATATTTTTTTCTTATATAAACCATTAGAATCAATGAATTATATAGCAGCCCCATCGTAAGCAAAGGGAAATTAGTCATTGGTTGATTTGAAAGTAACACTATTCCATTTTTAAGTCTTTGGTAACATTTATATGTAATATTTGATTATAGACAAACTTTGCTAGAGATTACGATAATTGTATAATTTTTTTCTAGAGCAATATTTCTAATTTTATATTGTAAAGTTTAAAATTTTAGTAGTGTCTTCGGACACGAATCATAACTAGTTCTTTTTAATGTGAGATGTCATACAAATTTTTTTTCTCAATTTTTTTTTCTTTCTATCTTTTTCTTTTGTTTTCTTTTCAGAAATCGGCAAAAGAAATTAAAATAACGTGCATAATCATTCAAGCAAATCACATATATACCCAACAAATGTAATAACTATTATAAGCAAAGGTAAATTAGTCATTGGTGGATTTGAAAGTAAAACTATTTCATTTTTAAGTCTTTGGTAACATTTATATGTAATATTTGATTATAAAAAAACTTTGCTAGAGTATTTTTCTATGATTACGATAATTGTATAATTTTTTTCCTAGAGCAACATTTTGAATTTTATATTTGTAAGGTTTAAAATTTTAGTAGTGTCTTCGGACACAGATCATATCTAGTTCTTTTTAATGTGAGATGTCATACTAATTTTTTTCTCAATTTCTTTTCTTTCTTTCTTTATCTTTTGTTTTCTTTTTAGAAATCGGCAAAGGAAATTTCAATAACGTGCATAATCATTCGAGCAAATCACAAATCTACCCAATAAATGTAATAAAAGATTCCTTCACCCCAAATTCAAGCTCAAGGACAACTAGTCTTAAGCAATCGCGATTCTAGTGTGGGTCATTTGGTATAGTCCTAACATCTAAAGGATAATATTATAACGTGGCTTCAAAAGAAAGGCTTAAATGCTTAAAAATGAGGCTAAAAATGATATAACATTTAATCATGGGTTAGAAAGCTAAAAATGCCTCAAGTGACTATTAAAGAACTGCCTCTATCATTTTTCTAGTTACATAGTTCACCTTTAGTTCATAATTAAGTTAGTTTTATAATCATTTAGATCTCACGTTCTACACACCATTCATTCTCACCAAATACAAGCTTACTTCTTTTGCATTGTTCATTACTTTTTCCTATCAATCATCTAGTGTTTGCATGCATTCGATGTACGTTTTACATTAAATCTAAGATCTACTATATTCTATCATTAATTTACAGAAAGTATGCTTATGGGGACATTCAACACAATCTCTAGTCAAATCCTTCCTTAAACTAATTTTTATTTGATTTTTTCGAAAAGCAGTAAAAACACATAACACATAAAATTAGGATGAGACAACGAACCCCGCCCCAAATTCGAAAATGAGTCATGTCCCCACGAATCGAAAAGAATCTATAAAGCAAATAATATACAGTAATGAATGATAAAAGGGATAAGGGAACATATCTTGATTGACACTACGCCGATTACATGTTGTATTTTGTCAAGGTTGTAAAGACATCTAAGTCACGATGTATAGATCATACACCGTGGAATTCATCTTCTTGTAAAATACGTTTCATAAACACGAACTCGTATTTCCCTTAGTTAATTATCTTCTCATGACCCTCTAAATCTCATCCTCCTCAAAAATCCTTCCTCAACACCAAACTCTCTTTTCTCTTCATGTTCTTCATAACTTCTCCAGCCTTCATCTCATCTCGAATGACCCCAAACTCAATTATTCACCTACTTAAAGATTGCTTGCAAAATATGTAATGGTAGACTCAAACAATTCACAATTCCTCAAATAAATAACTAAAACTTAATTCCCAACTTGTGATAGAAAGAAAAGAAGAGTTGTAGCTATTTTACCGGATTGGCCATGAAATTTTTGATGATTTGTGTGTATACATTTTTCTAAAACAAATCTGAGAGACTTTTGACTCAAGTAAGATTAGATCTCAAAATAACCCGATCATTGCAACGTATTATAATTAGCTAATATTACAACTATGGATATTTTATATATAAAATAACATTAATGTTTTTTCAATTACATCGAAGTATTGTATTGGATCAAGGAAGGTCTTAACAGTGTTTCAAACAAACTTTTGAATTTCATCGTTACTATACAAATATCTACTTAAACTACTCCAAGTCATGTTGCTAATAAGAAACTATGGTATAGGCAACTATAGTGCAAGTTGTTGGACAACCATGTGTTAGCTTAAGATGTCCTGATGATGATGTAATTAGAAAACTACGTACGCAAGTCGTTGTGAGGCTTACAGTGCAATACGACTATATATACATCAAGAAGCTTCCTAAATAATTCTTAAGTACTAGCCACATTTGAAACTTACTTTTATATGTGTAATTTAGTTGCTTTGGAGATCAAAGAGTATTATATATTTTTTTATGAAATATTAACTACTCGCTATAAATTGTGAACTGGGTGAAGTAGAATACTTTACAATTAGGATTATTATTTTTTATTAAATGTTCTTCATTAAACAATAGTCTCGACATACTATCGTATTGTCCATGTGGCATTAGTTTATCTACCTTATCTTGAAAGCTATTCAACAGACTTTACATGCAAATCTAGTGGTTTTATAGTTAAACAATTTATGTTTTATCTTGTTAATTGTGACACTAATTACGATAATGTATGACCTATAAATACCCATCATAGTGGCGTCCCTTGGAACTTCCAAACAAATAGAGTTTGTTGTACACTCAACATTTTCATCTAAATTTTACATTAAAATGAAAGTTTCGGGGATATTGGCATACTACAATATTAATTAATTGTCATAACCACTTATATCAAGTTATTATATAATCGAAGCACATTCATGAAAATTGGTCTTTCTATACTTCTTTTAACATAAGTGATGATAGGATTTTTATGCCTCGTGATTGGGAAGAACTAGTCCTTTTGAAACTATTGAAGAATAGTATCATTTATGTATAATTCATGAATAAATAAATATTATAGGTCTCTTTTTTTCCATTTAGGGTTCTAATACGTTAACAAAAAGTCAAGTGATGTAAAGAGATAATATGTTTTGTATTTATGAAATCTACGATCTTTTGGCCACTTCAAAAAAATAATAGATATTTTATGTAACATTCTAAATATAAATATCCCAATATACCTATGGTTATATTCTAATCCTTCTAGACTTTTCAAAAATCTCATAATCTATTCAAAATAATCATTTAATTTACCCCAATTCGATCAAAAGGATCAAATATTTACATCATCTATATGAATAAAAATTATATGTCGGTGCATCAACATTAGTCCTTCTTCTATAATAAATCTAATTATTACTTATAATGAAGTAATTTACTATGTTTCTACGCATATAAAATCTTTGGAAGATAATTCATCCATGCTTAAAATTCCATCTCTAAAGTTATAGTCCATAATGTTTATATGTTTAACTTAGTAAATCAAATTCAATTTACAAAGTGTCCAATCATTATAGTCAACATATAATACATAACATTATCATTTCTTTCTACAAATACCGAAGATGTCACCTAGAAAATGAATTATTGACGCGTATGCAATTGATAGATTTCTCTTCAACATTATTATAGTTACCAATAACTATTATTTTATAAATTCTTTCTGTAACAGGCTACCTCCAATGAAGTTAAAAAGGTCAATGTATTATCCATATCCATGAGACTAAAGTTTAAAAAAGGAAGATCTATCATCTTTAAGATAATTAAATTTCATCATTGACGAAACTATTACTAGTTTTTCTAAACAAAAATATTTATTTACATATTTCATTTTCAAAACTAATATGTAGTTTATATCTATATCATAACATACATGTGATGAAATCCATAAAAATCAAACTTCGTTTTAATATATTTTATCTACAATGACTAACTAGTTATAACAAAAGAACTTACACATTCTGTAAGGAATGGATGTAGCATATTCTAAATAGTAATACCGATAACTAAATTCTCGACATTGTAAAATAATTTAGTAAACCCATTGTGAATATCGAATAACATCTAATGTATTTTTTGTAAGTATATAAGTCCATACACTCGATCACATTTCTATTATTATTGATCCATAAAAATTAAGCTCTACCACTTTAAATCTAAAAATTAGACAAAAAAGCCCACTAATGAAGAGTTTTACCTTTATAACAACAAATGCCCTAGAAAATGATAAACACGCCTCCGCCTCCCTCTCTCTTCCGTCTACCTCACTCTTACCGATACTCTTTGAAATTGATTTAGTTTCATCCATTGATAAATTCATATAAAATCATTAAATCAGTGAACAAAATCAATATTTTCAAATACTACAACACTCAACAACTTTTCCATGGGCAAAATCAGAGAGATAGATAAAAGAAAAGAAAAATACAAACATGAATCACAGTGTTGCCTAGGGATGCTACCACGAAAAAAAGGTATTAATGTTTCTGTTAAATTCCTTGGTATTTTTAATTGCAAGTCAAAAATTGCACATTGTAATTATATTTCATAGCTAGTTTATTTTTCTGTTAGTTTGATTTGTAACGTGAGAGGAATGGAAGAAATGTATTAACACTAGATTTTGTTAAATTAAAATTAATTTGTTAATTATGTGAATAAGTTGTTTTATATTGTGTAAAATTATGAATTGTTGAAGTTTTGTTATTTATTACAACTCTTTGATTAATTTATATTCCTTAATTTTAGTTAGTATATATAATAAAATATCATGTTATAGGAAAAGGATCGTTGACCATTCTATTTCAAGGAAGATGAAAAATCTATTAACCCAGGTAAGAGAAATAAGTATTATATTAAATCCCTTATGCCTTTGGTTCCTTGGATTTATGTGGTGTTACTTTTGTGTATAATTAAAAAATTTACTCTGACTATATTCTTAGATCTCTGCTTTTAAGCTTGGTATTGAAAAAAAAATTATTACTGGTTTTTACTCTGATTATTACTGGTTTTGTTTGACACCATATTACCACCATATACAAATTTTATATGTCATTTCCTTCATATTTTTATTAAGATTATACTGTAACATCATATTTTATTATACATGCATTGCTGCTAAATATTTGGATATGCTCTTCTTTCTTTGTATTAACCTTTACAAGTATGTTCATACCCATGTCCTAGCTCCATAACATTGAGAACCCTTCGTTTTTGCTGCTTTTTTATGCAGTATGAGGAAGAATTCATGATTCGTAATCTATTTGTAACTTTAGTTATCTCCAGATCTATATATTTAGGCTTAGATATATGACATAAGTGATATAATTTGATGGACAAGTTGTTTTTGGTGATGTTTTTCATATTTGATAAATCCAATTATTTTTTTTTGATACATACGCATTCACTACATTCATAAATACTTATTGATTTCAGAAGTCTAAAAATATTGACGACTTTATAGGCTAGGCAGGGAAAACTTGATCGAGTAGCCACGCGATGGTCTCATCTTTGGTCTGAAATGCAACAGCATATGTCACTATGAGTTCTCCACTTAAAATTGGTCGTGTGGCGAACTTGAAGTGATTTTGTTACAGATCTACCGTTCTTGATGGATTTCTTTTGAGGCATCACCATGATTTGTTATTCTTTTTTTTTCTAATGAAATTCTGAAAGTGTTAAACTGTAAATGAATATACTTATTTATAGTTGATAGACAAATGTAATTTCTCATTATTTAAATTTAATGAAAATCAAATATAATATGAAAAGGAACAAATAAGATAAATAATATTTAATGGGATTGTACAATTGAAGTTCCTTTTTTACCAATAATATTATTTGAACGGTTTATTTTATTTCATTTTTCATATATGATGGTCCAGTCCAGCTTATGTATTTTTTTATATTTATATATTTTGGTCCAGGCTAGCTTGTAGACTAGTGTGTATTGACTACAAGGAAAAAATTAGAATTAGTAGGTTTCAAAATATAGTTCTACATGATGAAATGTGCATGGGATCATTAGAAAAAATTGATACCATATGTCTTTACGAGTGATGGTCAGTAGAACAAACTTGTTGTGTCAAATATCACACTAACTTTGATTTTTAAATGGTAAGGTTATCATTATATGTTCTTGGGCATAGACTGTTCTCGTGATAGAAAACAATCTCCTCAAATAGGGATGTCTCTTCCAAATCAGGGTATCGATTTAGTTTGTCAATTATAAATTTTCTTGTGACCTCCAGACTGCCGTCTTCTGACTATCAATCATGTAATATCCCATGTAAATTGTTTAAATTTTAAATACTTAGGTGGAAATTCTTATTATTATTCAAAATATTATTTAAATATTTTATTAGATTAATAATTTATTTATTTTTATAAAAGACATCTTATTTAATTTATTAAAAGGGATTAATTTATTTATTGAATTAAAAAAAATCAAGGATTTTATTAATTGAAAAAGAAACTTCAAAAGAAAAGAAAGTCACTTACTCCTACCTGACCATCCTAGCCAGAACCCAACTCACCCAATCCACTTTCTAGTTAATCAATTTCATTTCATTTTCCTACTTTTAAATTTGAATTATATTTCCTTTTAATTTGTCTTATTTTTATGTGGTCCCTGTCGTATTCTAACCCAGTAACCATCTTTCTAGAAGTTTCATTCCTATATAATAAGAGTTATAATACGGTACATGAATCATATTTTGAGTCTATTATAATATTATGGTGCAGGAATCATACTTTGAATATCTATAACAAAGATGTCAGTAATTGTTTGTTGCCTCTTATGTTATGCAATGAAACACTTTCAATGGACGAGCTAAATGTTTTTTAGGTTGATTATTTTAAAAAGAAAGGAAATGGCTACTGAGATGTATAGACAACTGATTAGAAGTTCAAGGAGATGACGAGAATGGATTTGTAAAATCCAAGGATTTTTTATTTTATTAGAAGTAAATAGTTTTTCAAAAACATATTTTTTTTCTTATATAAACCATTAGAATCAATGAATTATATAGCAGACCATCGTAAGCAAAGGAAAATTAGTCATTGGTTGATTTGAAAGTAACACTATTCCATTTTTAAGTCTTTGGTAACATTTATATGTAATATTCTATCATAGACAAACTTTGCTAGAGTATTTTTGTATGATTACGATAATTGTATAATTTTTTTCTAGAGCAATATTTCTAATTTTATATTGTAAAGTTTAAAATTTTAGTAGTGTCTTCGGACACGAATCATAACTAGTTCTTTTTAATGTGAGATGTCATACGAATTTTTTTTCTCAGTTTTTTTTTCTTTTGTTTTCTTTTCAGAAATCGGCAAAAGAAATTAAAATAACGTGCATTATCATTCAAGCAAATCACAAATATACCCAACAAATGTAATAACTATTCCTTCACCCCGAACTCAAACTCAAGGACAACTAGTTTTAAGCAATCGCGATTCAAGTGCGTGGCATATGGTGTAGTCCTAACATCTAAAGGATAAACTTATAATATGGCTTCAAAAGAAATGCTTAAATTCTTAAAAATGGGGCTAAAAGTTATATAACATTTAATCACGGGTTAGAAACATAAAAAGGCCTCAAGTGACTATTAAAGAACTGCCTTTATCATTTTTCTAGTTACATAGTTCACCTATTGTTCATAATTAAGTGTGTTCTCTACTCATTTAGATCTCACGTTCTACATACCACTCATTCTCACGAAATAAAAGCTTACTTCTTTTGCATTGTTTATTAATTTTTCCTAGTAATCATCTAGTGCTTGCATGCATTCGAGGTACATTTTACATTAAATCTAAGGTCTACTATTTTCTACCATTAATTTAAAGAAAGTATGCTTATGTGGACATTCAACATACTCTCCAGTCAAATCATTTCTTAAACTAATTTTTATTGAATTTTATTGAAAAGCAGTAAAAACGCATAACACATAAATTTGGGATGAGACAACGAACCCTGCCTCAAATTCGAAAATGTGTCTCGTCACACCAATCTAAAAGTACATATAAAGCTAATAATATACAATAATGAATGAGAAAAGGGATAAGGGAACATATCTTGATTGACACTAGGCCGATTACATGTAGCATTGTGTCGAGGTTGTGAAAACTTATAAGTCACGATGTATAGATCACACACCGTGGAAATCATCTTCTTGTAAAATGCGTTTCATCAACTCGAACTCGTATTTCCCTTAGTTAATCATCTTCTCATGACCCTCTTATGTTGTGCAATGAAACACTTTCAATGGACGAGGTGAATATTTTTTAGGCTGATTATTTTTAAAAGAAAGGAAATGGCTACTACGATGAAGTTGGATAGATAACTGATTAAGTTCAAGGAGATGACGAGAATGGATTTGTAAACTCCAAGTGTTTTTTATTTTATTAGAAATAAATAGTTTTTCAAAAACATATTTTTTTCTTATATAAACCATTAGAATCAATGAATTATATAGCAGACCATTATAAGCAAAGGTAAATTAGTCATTGGTGGATTTGAAAGTAAAACTATTTCATTTTTAAGTCTTTGGTAACATTTATATGTAATATTTGATTATAGAAAAACTTTGCTAGAGTATTTTTCTATGATTATGATAATTGTATAATTTTTTTTCCTAGAGCAACATTGTGAATTTTATATTTGTAAGGTTTAAAATTTTAGTAGTGTCTTCGGACACAGATCATATCTAGTTCTTTTTAATGTGAGATGTCATACTAATTTTTTTCTCAATTTCTTTTCTTTCTCTCTTTATCTTTTGTTTTCTTTTTAGAAATCGGCAAAGGAAATTTCAATAACGTGCATAATCATTCGAGCAAATCACAAATCTACCCAATAAATGTAATAAAAGATTCCTTCACCCCAAACTCAAGCTCAAGGACAACTAGTCTTAAGCAATCGCGATTCTAGTGTGGGTCATTTGGTATAGTCCTAACATCTAAAGAATAATATTATAACGTGGCTTCAAAAGAAAGGCTTAAATGCTTAAAAATGAGGCTAAAAATGATATAACATTTAATCATGGGTTAGAAAGCTAAAAATGCCTCAAGTGACTATAAAAGAACTGCCTCTATCATTTTTCTAGTTACATAGTTCACCTTTAGTTCATAATTAAGTTAGTTTTATAATCATTTAGATCTCACGTTCTACACACCATTCATTCTCACCAAATACAAGCTTACTTCTTTTGCATTGTTCATTACTTTTTCCTATCAATCATCTAGTGTTTGCATGCATTCGATGTACGTTTTACATTAAATCTAAGATCTACTATATTCTATCATTAATTTACATAAAGTATGCTTATGGGGACATTCAACATAATCTCTAGTCAGATCCTTCCTTAAAGTAATTTTTATTTGATTTTTTCGAAAAGCAGTAAAAACACATAACACATAAAATTAGGATGAGACAACGAACCCCGCCCCAAATTCGAAAATGAGTCATGTCCCCACGAATCGAAAAGAATCTATAAAGCAAATAATATACAGTAATGAATGATAAAAGGGATAAGGGAACATATCTTGATTGACACTACGCCGATTACATGTTGTATTGTGTCAAGGTTGTAAAGACATCTAAGTCACGATGTATAGATAATACACCGTGGAATTCATCTTCTTGTAAAATGCGTTTCATTAACACGAACTCGTATTTCCCTTAGTTAATTGTCTTCTCATGACCCTCTAAATCTCATCCTCCTCAAAAATCATTCCTCAACACCAAACTCTCTTTTCTCTTCATGTTCTTCATAAATTCTCCAGCCTTCATCTCATCTCGAATGACCCCAAACTCAATTATTCACCTACTTAAAGATTGCTTGCAAAATATATAATGGTAGACTCAAACAATTCACAATTCCTCAAATAAATAACTAAAACTTAATTCCCAACTTGTGATAGAAAGAAAAGAAGAGTTGTAGCTATTTTACCGGATTGGCCATGAAATTTTTGATGATTTGTGTGTATACATTTTTCTAAAACAAATCTGAGAGACTTTTGACTCAAGTAAGATTAGATCTCAAAATAACCCGATCATTGCAACGTATTATAATTAGCTAATATTACAAATATGGATATTTTATATATAAAATAACATAAATGTTTTTTCAATTACATCGAAGTATTGTATTGGATCAAGGAAGGTCTTAACAGTGTTTCAAACAAACTTTCGAATTTCATCGTTACTATACAAATATCTACTTAAACTACTCCAAGTCATGTTGCTAATAAGAAACTATGGTATAGGCAACTATAGTGCAAGTTGTTGGACAACCATGTGTTAGCTTAAGATGTCCTGATGATGATGTAATTAGAAAACTACGTACGCAAGTCGTTGTGAGGCTTACAGTGCAATACGACTATATATACATCAAGAAGCTTCCTAAATAATTCTTAAGTACTAGCCACATTTGAAACTTACTTTTATATGTGTAATTGAGTTGCTTTGGAGATCAAAGAGTATTATATTTTTTTTATGAAATATTAACTACTCGCTATAAATTGTGAATTGGGTGAAGTAGAATACTTTACAATTAGGATTATTTTTTTTTATTAAATGTTCTTCATTAAACAATAGTCTCGACATACTATCGTATTGTCCATGTGGCATTAGTTTATCTACCTTATCTTGAAAGCTATTCAACAGACTTTACATGCAAATCTAGTGGTTTTATAGTTAAACAATTTGTGTTTTATCTTGTTAATTGTGACACTAATTATGATAATGTATGACCTATAAATACCCATCATAGTGGCGTCCCTTGGAACTTCCAAACAAATAGAGTTTGTGGTACACTCAACATTTTCATCTAAATTTTACATTAAATGAAAGTTTCGGGGATATTGGCATACTACAATATTAATTAATTGTCATAACCACTTATATCAAGTTATTATATAATCGAAGCACATTCATGAAAATTGGTCTTTCTAGACTTCTTTTAACATAAGTGATGATAGGATTTTTATGCCTTGTGATTGGGAAGAACTAGTCCTTTTGAAACTATTGAAGAATAGTATCATTTATGTATAATTCATGAATAAATAAATATTATAGGTCTCTTTTTTTCCATTTAGGGTTCTAATACGTTAACAAAAAGTCAAGTGATGTAAAGAGATAATATGTTTTGTATTTATGAAATCTACGATCTTTTGGCCACTTCAAAAAAATAATAGATATTTTATGTAACATTCTAAATATAAATATCCCAATATACATATGGTTATATTCTAATCCTTCTAGACTTTTCAAAAATCTCATAATCTATTCAAAAGAATCATTTAATTTACCCCAATTCGATCAAAAGGATCAAATATTTACATCATCTATATGAATAAAAATTATATGTCGGTGCATCAACATTAGTCCTTCTTCTATAATAAATCTAATTAATACTTATAATGAAGTAATTTACTATGTTTCTACGCATATAAAATCTTTGGAAGATAATTCATCCATGGTTAAAATTCCATCTCTAAAGTTATAGTCCATAATGTTTATATGTTTAACTTAGTAAATCAAATTCAATTTACAAAGTGTCCAATCATTATAGTCAACTTATAATTCATAACATTATCATTGCTTTCTACAAATACCGAAGATGTCACCTAGAAAATGAATTATTGACGCGTATGCAATTGATAGATTTCTCTTCAACATTATTATAGTTACCAATAACTAATATTTTATAAATTCTTTCTGTAACAGGCTACCTCCAATGAAGTTAAAAAGGTCAATGTATTATCCATATCCATGAGACTAAAGTTTAAAAAAGGAAGATTTATCATCTTTAAGATAATTAAATTTCATCATTGACGAAACTATTACTAGTTTTTCTAAACAAAAATATTTATTTACATATTTCATTTTCAAAACTAATATGTAGTTTATATCTATATCATAACATACATGTGATGAAATCCATAAAAATCAAACTTCGTTTTAATATATTTTATCTACAATGACTAACTAGTTATAACAAAAGAACTTACACATTCTGTAAGGAATGCATGTAGCATCTTCTAAATAGTAATACCGATAACTAAATTCTCGACATTGTAAAATAATTTAGTAAACCCATTGTGAATATCGAATAACATCTAATGTATTTTTTGTAAGTATATAAGTCCATACACTCGATCACATTTCTATTATTATTGATCCATAAAAATTAAGCTCTACCACTTTAAATCTAAAAATTAGACAAAAAAGCCCACTAATGAAGAGTTTTACCTTTATAACAAATGCCCTAGAAAATGATAAACACGCCTCCGCCTCCCTCTCTCTTCCGTCTACCTCACTCTTACCGATACTCTTTGAAATTGATTTAGTTTCATCCATTGATAAATTCATATAAAATCATTAAATCAGTGAACAAAATCAATATTTTCAAATACTACAACACTCAACAACTTTTCCATGGGCAAAATCAGAGAGATAGATAAACGAAAAGAAAAATACAAACATGAATCACAGTGTTGCCTAGGGATGCTGCCACGAAAAAAAGGTATTAATGTTTCTGTTAAATTCCTTGGTATTTTTAATTGCAAGTCAAAAATTGCACATTGTAATTATATTTCATAGCTAGTTTATTTTTCTGTTAGTTTGATTTGTAACGTGAGAGGAATGGAAGAAATGTATTAACACTAGATTTTGTTAAATTAAAATTAATTTGTTAATTATGTGAATAAGTTGTTTTATATTGTGTAAAATTATGAATTGTTGAAGTTTTGTTATTTATTAAAACTCTTTGATTAATTTATATTCCTTAATTTTAGTTAGTATATATAATAAAATATCATGTTATAGGAAAAGGATCGTTGACCATTCTATTTCAAGGAAGATGAAAAATCTATTAACCCAGGTAAGAGAAATAAGTATTATATTAAATCCCTTATGCCTTTGGTTCCTTGGATTTATGTGGTGTTACTTTTGTGTATAATTAAAAAATTTACTCTGACTATATTCTTAGATCACTGCTTTTAAGCGTGGTATTGAAAAAAAAATTATTACTGGTTTTTACTCTGATTATTACTGGATTTGTTTGACACCATATTACCACCATATACAAATTTTATATGTCATTTCCTTCATATTTTTATTAAGATTATACTGTAACATCATATTTTATTATACATGCATTGCTGCTAAATATTTGGATATGCTCTTCTTTCTTTGTATTAACCTTTACAAGTATGTTCATACCCATGTCCTAGCTCCATAACATTGAGAACCCTTCGTTTTTGCTGCTTTTTTATGCAGTATGAGGAAGAATTCATGATTCGTACTCTATTTGTAACTTTAGTTATCTCCAGATCTATATATTTAGGCTTAGATATATGACATAAGTGATATAATTTGATGGACAAGTTGTTTTTGGTGATGTTTTTCATATTTGATAAATCCAATTATGTTTTTTTGATACATACGCATTCACTACATTCATAAATACTTATTGATTTCAGAAGTCTAAAAATATTGACGACTTTATAGGCTAGGCAGGGAAAACTTGATCGAGTAGCCACGCGATGGTCTCATCTTTGGTCTGAAATGCAACAGCATATGTCAATTGGATGATATTGTCGGCGCAAGCAGCGTTAAGAAGGATACTATGAGTTCTCCACTTAAAATTGGTTGTGTGGCGAACTTGAAGTGATTTTGTTACAATCTACCGTTCTTTATGGATTTCTTTTGAGGCATCACCATGATTTGTTATTCTTTTTTTTTCTAATGAAATTCTGAAAGTGTTAAACTGTAAATGAATATACTTATTTATAGTTGATAGACAAATGTAATTTCTCATTATTTAGATTTAATGAAAATCAAATATAATATGAAAAGGAACAAATAAGATAAATAATATTTAATGGGATTGTACAATTGAAGTTCCTTTTTTACCTATAATATTATTTGAACGGTTTATTTTATTTCATTTTTCATATATGATGGTCCAGTCCAGCTTATGTATTTTTTTATATTTATATATTTTGGTCCAGGCTAGCTTGTAGACTAGTGTGTATTGACTACAAGGAAAAAATTAGAATTAGTAGGTTTCAAAATATAGTTCTACATGATGAAATGTGCATGGGATCATTAGAAAAAATTGATACCATATGTCTTTACGAGTGATGGTCAATAGAACAAACTTGTTGTGTCAAATATCACACTAACTTTGATTTTTAAATGGTAAGGTTATCATTATATGTTCTTGGGCATAGTCTGTTCTCGTGATAGAAAATAATCTCCTCAAATAGGGATGTCTCTTCCAAATCAGGGTATCCATTTAGTTTGTCAATTATAAATTTTCTTGTGACCTCCAGACTGCCGTCTTCTGACTATCAATCATGTAATATCCCATGTAAATTGTTTAAATTTTAAATACTTAGGTGGAAATTCTTATTATTATTCAAAATATTATTTAAATATTTTATTAGATTAATAATTTATTTATTTTTATAAAAGACATCTTATTTAATTTATTAAAAGGGATTAATTTATTTATTGAATTAAAAAAAATCAAGGATTTTATTAATTGAAAAAGAAACTTCAAAAGAAAAGAAAGTCACTTACTCCTACCTGACCATCCTAGCCAGAACCCAACTCACCCAATCCACTTTCTAGTTAATCAATTTCATTTAATTTTCCTACTTTTAAATTTGAATTATATTTCCTTTTAATTTGTCTTATTTTTATGTGGTCCCTGTCGTATTCTAACCCAGTAACCATCTTTCTAGAAGTTTCATTCCTCTATAATAAGAGTTATAATACGGTACATGAATCATATTTTGAGTCTATTATAATATTATGGTGCAGGAATCATACTTTGAATATCTATAACAAAGATGTCAGTAATTGTTTGTTGCCTCTTATGTTATGCAATGAAACACTTTCAATGGACGAGCTAAATGTTTTTTAGGTTGATTATTTTAAAAAGAAAGGAAATGGCTACTGAGATGTATAGACAACTGATTAGAAGTTCAAGGAGATGACGAGAATGGATTTGTAAAATCCAAGGATTTTTTATTTTATTAGAAGTAAATAGTTTTTCAAAAACATATTTTTTTTCTTATATAAACCATTAGAATCAATGAATTATATAGCAGACCATCGTAAGCAAAGGAAAATTAGTCATTGGTTGATTTGAAAGTAACACTATTCCATTTTTAAGTCTTTGGTAACATTTATATGTAATATTCTATTATAGACAAACTTTGCTAGAGTATTTTTGTATGATTACGATAATTGTATAATTTTTTTCTAGAGCAATATTTCTAATTTTATATTGTAAAGTTTAAAATTTTAGTAGTGTCTTCGGACACGAATCATAACTAGTTCTTTTTAATGTGAGATGTCATACGAATTTTTTTTCTCAATTTTTTTTTCTTTTGTTTTCTTTTCAGAAATCGGCAAAAGAAATTAAAATAACGTGCATTATCATTCAAGCAAATCACAAATATACCCAACAAATGTAATAACTACTCCTTCACCCCGAACTCAAACTCAAGGACAACTAGTTTTAAGCAATCGCGATTCAAGTGCGTGGCATATGGTGTAGTCCTAACATCTAAAGGATAAACTTATAATATGGCTTCAAAAGAAATGCTTAAATGCTTAAAAATGGGGCTAAAAGTTATATAACATTTAATCACGGGTTAGAAACATAAAAAGGCCTCAAGTGACTATTAAAGAACTGCCTTTATCATTTTTCTAGTTACATAGTTCACCTATTGTTCATAATTAAGTGTGTTCTCTACTCATTTAGATCTCACGTTCTACACACCACTCATTCTCACCAAATAAAAGCTTACTTCTTTTGCATTGTTTATTAATTTTTCCTAGTAATCATCTAGTGCTTGCATGCATTCGAGGTACATTTTACATTAAATCTAAGGTCTACTATTTTCTACCATTAATTTAAAGAAAGTATGCTTATGTGGACATTCAACATACTCTCCAGTCAAATCATTTCTTAAACTAATTTTTATTGAATTTTATTGAAAAGCAGTAAAAACGCATAACACATAAATTTGGGATGAGACAACGAACCCCGCCTCAAATTCGAAAATGTGTCTCGTCACACCAATCTAAAAGTACATATAAAGCTAATAATATACAATAATGAATGAGAAAAGGGATAAGGGAACATATCTTGATTGACACTAGGCCGATTACATGTAGCATTGTGTCGAGGTTGTGAAAACTTATAAGTCACGATGTATAGATCACACACCGTGGAAATCATCTTCTTGTAAAATGCGTTTCATCAACTCGAACTCGTATTTCCCTTAGTTAATCATCTTCTCATGACCCTCTTATGTTGTGCAATGAAACACTTTCAATGGACGAGCTGAATAATTTTGAGGCTGATTATTTTTAAAAGAAAGGAAATGGCTACTACGATGAAGTTGGATAGATAACTGATTAAGTTCAAGGAGATGACAAGAATGGATTTGTAAACTCCAAGTGTTTTTTATTTTATTAGAAATAAATAGTTTTTCAAAAACATATTTTTTTCTTATATAAACCATTAGAATCAATGAATTATATAGCAGACCATTATAAGCAAAGGTAAATTAGTCATTGGTGGATTTGAAAGTAAACTATTTCATTTTTAAGTCTTTGGTAACATTTATATGTAATATTTGATTATAGAAAAACTTTGCTAGAGTATTTTTCTATGATTACGATAATTGTATAATTTTTTTCCTAGAGCAACATTTTGAATTTTATATTTGTAAGGTTTAAAATTTTAGTAGTGTCTTCGGACACAGATCATATCTAGTTCTTTTTAATGTGAGATGTCGTACTAATTTTTTTCTCAATTTCTTTTCTTTCTTTCTTTATCTTTTGTTTTCTTTTTAGAAATCGGCAAAGGAAATTTCAATAACGTGCATAATCATTCGAGCAAATCACAAATCTACCCAATAAATGTAATAAAAGATTCTTTCACCCCAAACTCAAGCTCAAGGACAACTAGTCTTAAGCAATCGCGATTCTAGTGTGGGTCATTTGGTATAGTCCTAACATCTAAAGGATAATATTATAACGTGGCTTCAAAAGAAAGGCTTAAATGCTTAAAAATGAGGCTAAAAATGATATAACATTTAATCATGGGTTAGAAAGCTAAAAATGCCTCAAGTGACTATTAAAGAACTGCCTCTATCATTTTTCTAGTTACATAGTTCACCTTTAGTTCATAATTAAGTTAGTTTTATAATCATTTAGATCTCACGTTCTACACACCATTCATTCTCACCAAATACAAGCTTACTTCTTTTGCATTGTTCATTACTTTTTCCTATCAATCATCTAGTGTTTGCATGCATTCGATGTACGTTTTACATTAAATCTAAGATCTACTATATTCTATCATTAATTTCCAGAAAGTATGCTTATGGGGACATTCAACATAATCTCTAGTCAAATCCTTCCTTAAACTAATTTTTATTTGATTTTTTCGAAAAGCAGTAAAAACACATAACATATAAAATTAGGATGAGACAACGAACCCCTCCCCAAATTCGAAAATGAGTCATGTCCCCACGAATCGAAAAGAATCTATAAAGCAAATAATATACAGTAATGAATGATAAAAGTGATAAGGAAACATATCTTGATTGGCACTACGCCGATTACATGTTGTATTGTGTCAAGGTTGTAAAGACATCTAAGTCACGATGTATAGATCATACACCATGGAATTTATCTTCTTGTAAAATGCGTTTCATAAACACGAACTCGTATTTCCCTTAGTTAATTATCTTCTCATGACTCTCTAAATCTCATCCTCCTCAAAAATCCTTCCTCAACACCAAACTCTCTTTTCTCTTCATGTTCTTCATAACTTCTCCAGCCTTCATCTCATCTCGAATGACCCCAAACTCAATTATTCACCTACTTAAAGATTGCTTGCAAAATATATAATGGTAGACTCAAACAATTCACAATTCCTCAAATAAATAACTAAAACTTAATTCCTAACTTGTGATAGAAAGAAAAGAAGAGTTGTAGCTATTTTACCGGATTGGCATGAAATTTTTGATGATTTGTGTGTATACATTTTTCTAAAACAAATCTGAGAGACTTTTGACTCAAGTAAGATTAGATCTCAAAATAACCCGATCATTGCAACGTATTATAATTAGCTAATATTACAACTATGGATATTTTATATATAAAATAACATAAATGTTTTTTCAATTACATCGAAGTATTGTATTGGATCAAGGAAGGTCTTAACAGTGTTTCAAACAAACTTTTGAATTTCATCGTTACTATACAAATATCTACTTAAACTACTCCAAGTCATGTTGCTAATAAGAAACTATGGTATAGGCAACTATAGTGCAAGTTGTTGGACAACCATGTGTTAGCTTAAGATGTCCTGATGATGATGTAATTAGAAAACTACGTACGCAAGTCGTTGTGAGGCTTACAGTGCAATACGACTATATATACATCAAGAAGCTTCCTAAATAATTTTTAAGTACTAGCCACATTTGAAACTTACTTTTATATGTGTAATTGAGTTGCTTTGGAGATCAAAGAGTATTATTTTTTTTTTTATGAAATATTAACTACTCGCTATAAATTGTGAATTGGGTGAAGTAGAATACTTTACAATTAAGATTGTTTTTTTTTATTAATGTTCTTCATTAAACAATAGTCTCGACATACTATCGTATTGTCCATGTGGCATTAGTTTATCTACCTTATCTTGAAAGCTATTCAACAGACTTTACATGCAAATCTAGTGGTTTTATAGTTAAACAATTTGTGTATTATCTTGTTAATTGTGACACTAATTATGATAATGTATGACCTATAAATACCCATCATAGTGGCGTCCCTCGGAACTTCCAAACAAATAGAGTTTGTGGTACACTCAACATTTTCATCTAAATTTTACATTAAAATGAAAGTTTCGGGGATATTGGCATACTACAATATTAATTAATTGTCATAACCACTTATATCAAGTTATTATATAATCGAAGCACATTCATGAAAATTGGTCTTTCTAGACTTCTTTTAACATAAGTGATGATAGGATTTTTATGCCTCGTGATTGGGAAGAACTAGTCCTTTTGAAACTATTAAAGAATAGTATCATTTATGTATAATTCATGAATAAATAAATATTATAGGTCTCTTTTTTTCCATTTAGGGTTCTAATACGTTAACAAAAAGTCAAGTGATGTAAAGAGATAATATGTTTTGTATTTATGAAATCTACGATCTTTTGGCCACTTCAAAAAAATAATAGATATTTTATGTAACATTCTAAATATAAATATCCCAATATACATATGGTTATATTTTAATCCTTCTAGACTTTTCAAAAATCTCATAATCTATTCAAAATAATCATTTAATTTACCCCAATTTGATCAAAAGGATCAAATATTTACATCATCTATATGAATAAAAATTATATGTCTGTGCATCAACATTAGTCCTTCTTCTATAATAAATCTAATTATTACTTATAATGAAGTAATTTACTATGTTTCTACGCATATAAAATCTTTGGAAGATAATTCATCCATGGTTAAAATTCCATCTCTAAAGTCATAGTCCATAATGTTTATATGTTTAACTTAGTAAATCAAATTCAATTTACAAAGTGTCCAATCATTATAGTCAACATATAATACATAACATTATCATTGCTTTCTACAAATACCGAAGATGTCACCTAGAAAATGAATTATTGACGCGTATGCAATTGAAACATTTCTCTTCAACATTATTATAGTTACCAATAACTATAATTTTATAATTTTTTTCTGTAACAAGCTACCTTCAATGAAGTTAAAAAGGTCAATGTATTATCCATATCCATGAGACTAAAGTTTAAAAAAGGAAGATCTATCATCTTTAAGATAATTAAATTTCATCATTGACGAAACTATTACTAGTTTTTCTAAACAAAAATATTTATTTACATATTTCATTTCCAAAACTAATATGTAGTTTATATCTATATCATAACATACATGTGATGAAATCCATAAAAATCAAAATTCGTTTTAATATATTTTATCTAGAATGACTAACTAGTTATAAGAAAAGAACTTACACATTCTGTAAGGAATGCATGTAGCATCTTCTAAATATTAATACCGGTAACTAAATTCTCGACATTGTAAAATAATTAGTAAACCCATTGTGAATATCGAATAACATCTAATGTATTTTTTGTAAGTATATAAGTCCATACACTCGATCACATTTCTATTATTATTGATCCATAAAAATTAAGCTCTACCACTTTAAATATTAAAATTAGACAAAAAAGCCCACTAATGAAGAGTTTTACCTTTATAACAACAAATACCCTAGAAAATGATAAACACGCCTCCGCCTCCCTCTCTCTTCCGTCTACCTCACTCTTACCGTACTCTTTGAAATTGATTTAGTTTCATCCATTGCTAAATTCATATAAAATCATTAAATCAGTGAACAAAATCAATATTTTCAAATATTACAACACTCAACAACTTTTACATGGGCAAAATCAAGGAGATAGATAAAAGAAAAGAAAAATACAAACATGAATCACAGTGTTGCCTAGGGATGCTGCCACGATAAAAGGTATCAATGTTTCTATTAAATTCCTTGGTATTTGTAATTGCAAGTCAAAAATTGCACATTGTAATTATATTTCATAGCTAATTTATTTTTCTGTTAGTTTGATTTGTAACGTGAGAGGAATGGAAGAAATGTATTAACACTAGATTTTGTTAAATTAAAATTAATTTGTTAATTATGTGAATAAGTTGTTTTATATTGTGTAAAATTATGAATTGTTGAAGTTTTGTTATTTATTAAAACTCTTTGATTAATTTAAGTTTCCTTAATTTTAGTTAGTATATATAATAAAATATCCTGTTATAGGAAAAGGATCGTTGACCATTCTATTTCAAGGAAGATGAAAAATCTATTAACCCAGGTAAGAGAAATAAGTATTATATTAAATCCCTTATACCTTTGGTTCCTTGGATTTATGTGGTGTTACTTTTGTCTACAATTAAAAATTTTACTCTTACTATATTCTTAGATCTCTGCTTTTAAGGGTGGTACTGGTTTTGTTTGACACCATATTACCACCATATACAAATTTTACATGTCATTTCCTTCAAATTTTTATTAAGATTATACTGTAACATCATATTTTATTATACATGCGTTGCTGCTAAATATTTGGATATGCTCTTCTTTCTTTGTATTAACCTTTATCAGTATGTTCATACCCATGTCCTACCTCCATAACCTTGAGAACCCTTCGTTTTTGCTGCTTTTTGATGCAGTATGAGGAGGAATTCATGATTCGTAATCTATTTGTAACTTTAGTTATCTCCAGATCTATATATTTAGGCTTAGATATATGACAGAAGTGATAAAATTTGATGGACAAGTTGTTTTTGGTGATGCTTTTCATATTTGATAAATCCAATTATGTTTTTTTGATACATACGCATTCACTACATTCATAAATACTTATTGAATTCAGAAGTCTAAAAATATTGACGACTTTATAGGCTACGCAGGGAAAACTTGATCGAGTAGCCACGCGATGGTCTCATCTTTGGTCTGAAATGCAACAGCATATGTCAATTGGATGATATTGTCGGCGCAAGCAGCGTTAAGAAGGATACTATGAGTTCTCCACTTAAAATTGGTCGTGTGGCGAACTTGAAGTGATTTTGTTACAGATCTACCGTTGTTGATGGATTTCTTTTGAGGCATCACCATGATTTGTTATTCTTTTTTTTTCTAATGAAATTTTGAAAGTGTTAAACTGTAAATGGATATACTTATTTATAGTTGATACACAAATGTAATTTCTCATTATTTAAATTTAATGAAAATCAAATATAATATGAAAAGGAACAAATAAGATAAATAATATTTAATGTGATTGTACAATTGAAGTTCCTTTTTGACCTATAATATTATTTGAACGGTTTATTTTATTTCAATTTTCATATATGATGGTCCAGTCCAGCTTATGTATTTTTTTATATTTATATATTTTGGTCTAGGCTAGCTTGTAGACTAGTGTGTATTGACTACAAGGAAAAAATTACAATTTGTATATATCAAAATAAAGTTCTACATGACGAAATATGCATAGGCTCTTTAGAAAAAATTGATACCATATGTCTTTATGGGTGATGGTAAATAGACCAAACTTGTTGTGTCAAATATCACACTAACTTTGATTTTTAAATGGTAAGGTTACCATTATATGTTCATGGGCATGGACTTGTCTCATGATAGAACATAATCTCCTCAACTAGGGACGTCTCTTCCAAATCAGGGTATCCATTTGGTTTTCCAATTATAAATTTTCTCATGACCTCCAGACTTTCATCTTTTGACTATGAATCATGTAATATCCCGTGTAAATTGTTTAAATTTTAAATACTTAGGGTAAAATTCGTATTATTATTTAAAATATTATTTAAATATTTTACTAGATTAATAATTTATTTATATTTATATAAGACATCATATTTAATTTAATAAAAGGTATTAATTTATCTACTGAATTAAATTATAATAATCAAGGATTTTATTAATTGAAAAAGAAACTTTAAAAGAAAAGAAAGTAACTTACTTCTACCCGACCATCCTAGCCAACCAGAACCCAACTCACACAATCCACTTTCTAGTAAATCAATTTCATTTCATTTTCCTACTTTTTAATTTGAATTATATTCCCTTTTAATTTGTTTTATTTTCATGTGGTCTCTGTCGTATTCTAACCTTGTAACTATCTTTCTAGAATTTGACACTAAAGGAGTGTTTGTTTGCATTTAATAAAATATTAAGCTAGTCCATTAAGATACATAATCAGTAAGACAGTTTTTTTCCAATTCAGATCTTCATGGATCTTAACTAATTTATTTCATTAAAATTATAAACTAAGTGCCCGTTTGGAAGTGCTTTTTTGGAAAAGCACTTAAAATTGCTTTTAGTATTTTAAAAGTTTTTTTAACTTTGAAAAGCACTTTTTTGAGAAGCACCAAATAGGTGCTTCTTAAAAAAAGCACTTAAAATAATTTTAGATTTTACAATTATTTTTAATAATTTTTTTAAATTTTGAATTTTATTCTAAAAGCGCTTTTTTACTCTAAAATAAGCACTTCCAAACGGGCCTTAAGTCTGAATCACTCAAACACCACATCTTAAATAATTTATATTCAGATGTTCATTAAGATGTTCCCTTATTAATGGATTGCAAAACAAACTATTAACCCTTCAGAACTTGGTGCCATCTCTCTAGATTGTATATGGCCTCAAGAAGAGGTTTACTGGAAAGTAAGAGCAAAAGATAAATGGGAGACTGAAGAAGATAAAAACGCTGCATATTATCATGCTTCGATGGCGCAAATAAGGAATTTTAATAAAATCATGCACATCCTAGATGATAATGATGAACGGATCGAAAACAAGGGTAAGGTAAAGGATGCTTTTATTCTCATTTTGAGAATATCTACTCAGTTTATTTTGGCAACAAAAATATGGAAAAGGCAGACCATATCCCTTGAAAAATTACACATGACATAAAGATAAAACTGGTAAAAGCACCATATATGGATGAAGTTAGGAGAGTGGTGTTTAGTGTGGGTGACGGGTTGTTATAATATAAATACTAGGAGATTATCAAATTTGATGTATTTGATATGGTCATTGCATTCTTTGATGAGTAGCTGAATTTGGGTAAATGAATGACACTTCCATCACACTCGTCCTAAAAAAAGAAAGGCAAACAAATAATGGTGACTTTAAAACTATCTCTTGTGCTAACTTTGATTACAAAATTATCTCTTTATATAAGTGGAAAGACTTAAACCAATTATGGATGGCTTGTCTCCCCACACAGTCTTCTTTCATCAAAGGTATACCTATTCAGTATAACCTCATCAAAACGATAATTAAATAAGCACTATGCAATAGTCAAGTTTGATATGGAAAAGTCTTATGGACATGTTAAATGTGAGTTTTTAGAGCTTGTCCTTAGAAACTTGGATATGATACGGTTTGGATTAGATGGATTATCTATCTCTACAATCAAGTATCAGATTACCGTCAATGGTAAAATTTCTTGTAACATCATTCCTTCGAATGGTATCCGCCAGGGTGAATCACTATCATCCTATCTTTTGTCTCCTTACAGAGATGATTGTGTGACTCATTATTAATAATATTAGAGAAGGAATTATTAATGTTAAAAAAACGAGTTCGTTCGAGCGCGTTCGTTAACTTGGAAAAAAATTTATAATCAATAAATTAATGTTATAGTTATCTATAAATATAAAATAAAAAGTAAATATCAATATATCAAACACATACATCAAGATTTTTTCTGAAAGCAAACTAAGCTAGCTAAACCTGTTGTACCTCACTGGGCCGGTATGTAGAAGGAGGTGGTAGTGTTTGTTCTAATGGAGCACATAGTTTGGCCTCTGGATAGTCCAAGACAATTAATAAGGGTTTATTGTTTTAATGCATATACATAATTGAAAAATAGAATAGAAAGACAATACATTATACAATTCCACGTCTCCAAAATAAACCCAACCTATTAATATGATTACAAAAATATTCTTTTGCCGTTTCTTTTATTTTAATTTTTATTCAATATTTTAATTTGTAAGTTAAACATTACATCTATATTATAAAAAGTAAGGTTTTTACATAACCATGATTTATTCTATCCATAACATAAGTGGTGGCTAGGATAGTTTCTGGCCCAACCTATCATTAATAACCAAAGGGTCATCAACATAAGTGGTGGCTAGGATTGATTCTAGCCCGACATAAGTGGTGGTCAGAATCATTTTTGGCCCACCTATTATTAATAGTATTAATTATTTATCAAGCATTTTTGTAAAATAAAATTCTAAATATAATCTTTATTAAAAGGAAAATTCTTCCATTCAATATTGGATGATCCTACACCAATAATATTAATTCACATACTCCATGTTTTAAACTTACAAAAGTAACTAATTTATTAATCTAATAACATGTGTTTTTCTATAATAAGCAATGACCATGATATGAATATTGGAACATCCAATATTGGATCGAAGTCTTACCCTTATTAAAATTAATTATCTATCATTTAGCTAAAAAACTGTCCATTTACCTTCTTTAATTTCTCAAAAATCTATACCAAATATAAAAATAAAAAATCATCTTCACTCTCCATTCAAACGAAAAAAAACCTCTTCACTCTCACCTTCCCACCAATCCGCTCTAAACAAGAAAACCGTCTCGGAACTCTCAGAGACCATTCTCCACCATCACCATCATTAACCGGCTTGGCAGAAGACTCAACTTAATGTAAAAAATTATTTTTACCATCTCACCTTCTTACCAAGTAACTCTCTTGCACAAGAAAACCATTGCCGCTCTCCTGCATAAGAAAAACGTCGTCGCCGCTACCACTTGGGGACCATTCTTCACTATTGAAGAACCTTAATAAAGGTTTCTCGGATTAAGTGTAGTTGTTTATTACATTTTTATAAAAATTCGCCGTAACATCTACCCAAGAAAATCGTTGCCGCTAAATGACATTCTCCACCATCATCCCCGCTTGGCAAAGAACTCAAATTAAGGAAAAAATATTAACTTTTACCATTGAAACTCTAAAAATTTGAAATAATTTTAACCTAATTCATTACTCTTATAATTGTTTATAATAATCTGATTTACTTTGACTAATTTCTTCAACTTTAATATGCCAATCCGAATATCAAAGATATTGAAATGAAATGAAGGGTATTAAATTGCTCAGGGTAAGTATAGTATGTTATACCTACACAATTTATATATTTAATAGTTGTGTGTGTAAATTTGCAATCTTTATAATGCTATAGAGGTGTCTGTGCTATCGAATCTAAGATCAGTAAGATTGATTTTGGATCTGTTTGCTTCAGACTTTGAATGTATATTATCTTGAATTGAAATAAGCCGAGATTAAAAATGTCTTGCTATTCAAATTATATGATTCACAATCATGGACATATCATATAAATCTTAGCAAAATCAAACAAAAGAAAACTCTCAAACATCTACTTTCTTTCAGGTTCTTATCTTCATGTGTGGGGTCATGTATGCTCTCTGCCAAGCCGCTCAAAAATAGTAAGACATAAGGTAATTTTGAATAGATTCTCAATTTTACAATTCATTGTTTTACTCTCCCTTGATTGATTTTTTGAATAATATTCAAAATCCATTTAATTCCATAGTTGGTCCCTGTTTGAGTATGACAATGTGAAATAACATTCAAGTTCAATTTTCTAATTCATAGTCATCTTTGTTTTCTGAATTGTATATGTTTTCGATTTGATTGCCCCTCACAGTATGCACTCTCCAATATAAAATATAAGGTAAGAGATTTTGTGAATAAAATTCAAACATAGTTTGATTTTTGTAATTGCAGCATTGATTTGTAAGCTATTTTATTTGATTGTGTCGTTCTGTCTTTGTGCTCCCTGCCAAGCAAATCACATTCAATTTATCTTTTCCACACAATATAATTTACTTAGAATTTGCTTTAGAGGTAAAAAAACATCTTCAAATATATTAAATATGTAATTTATTATATAAACATAACTAAAATACATTTGTCACATGTTTCCGATTATGGTACAGAATTTCAATAATTTTTTATAGCATTTCACAATAATATTTTTTATGCCAATAATATTTAATTTGCTCAATTTTAACAATTTGAAACCTTTTTAATTCTTCCGATGATTATAATTTTTAATAAGGTGTTATATGCATTTAACGAGTTAACCATTGTGAGAATTAGTTGGATATGTTTTGGGTTTAGTGGAATTTTTTTATAATTGTTTTAAATCAGGGTAAATAGCAAACTTGATCTTTGCATTATATGAAATTTTCAAATATACCTCAGAAATCTCAACTAAGGTATCTGATTATTATCGTTTAAATTCCCCTTTATTACGTTATGGCTATGGAAAAATATGTACCAAAGGCATTGGATATTTCCAGTGACATTTTGTAGAATTCCAAATTTGGTCAGAATCGAATCGAAAGGGAACGTAATGTTATTCTCCAATAAATGGAGGAGGTAAAGTTTGAATCTTTTTCATTGATTAGTTTTTTTTAATTTTAAATCTGATTATCTAATGATCTTGCTTCATTGTGTTTAATTTTGTAATAGGTGTTTGATTATAGGTTGAAGGACAAATAGAGGAGATAATATTTTATCACCTTCTTAGTTTACTCCTGTATAAAGGACTATTTTTGAACCTGCTGATAACATCAATACTATAACTGACAATAACTAAAGAGCACCTAAAATATTATAAATCAACACATTATTTTGTTTCAAGAAGGTTTTAAAAAGATCAATTGACTATCATATTTTTTTCAACATTTGATCACATTTATTGGCATACTGTATTACCAAGATATCATTATATTATTCATGTATAGTTTATAAGTGTTTGGTTGATGTATAGGTATTTGGTTCGTGTCTAACATATGCCACTTGAACTTCCACCAGATCACTAAGAATGGAGGAAAAATATTAAAACAAAGCCAAATAATTCGTTCAACGATAGGCTGAGGTACCATGTACATTTTTCACTTGATTATATATATAAAATAAAAATTTGTCATATAAAGAAATTATTTCCTCATTTTTACGTGGATGGGTTTGGATTAAAAATGGTTGTCGATTTTATATTTTTTGCAAAATTCATTGTGGTATTACAAATGGTTTCCTCTTAATATAGCTGAAAGGGTACTTTATCTGCTTTACCAAGCTCCTTGGTGCTATCATCTATAATATCAACCTTCCTTGATGACTAGCGGTAATATTAGTATATTTGTTCCTTTAAAGCACTTGCGGAGCCTAATAAGGTGAGGTAAGCACATGTTTTTCTTTATAAATAGTGGAACAAATAATATATCATAGAAGGGATGATTTACTTAGTCAATCAATGCTTAGTTTTTTACATCTTCTTCATGAATATTGATAGTGATGTGTTCAGAATTATATGATGTAAATCAAAGATTGGTTAGATGATGAAGTTTGTTTATTAAAACTAAAAATACTTTTGATCAACTGACTTTGTTTCGCTTTATAAAGATATAAATATGTTTAGATGAGTATTTTTTGTGTGATTGACCGGTGTAACTTCCTTCCCTCGTTATGAGAGATCATTTTATGTTACCAAAACACCTTCAAGACTTTTTATCTCCCAAAAATCATTATCTACTACAATTGACCATAAAGCCGTTTGTTAATTGGAAATATATAAATAAAACTGAATTATCTTGATATCTACGATTAGGGGTTTGTTCAGTCATTATATTTGTCTATAACATCCATTAGGAAAGATTGTGTGAGCATTGCCCTACATTTGTGAGTAAAATATAGGATATGCTATACATGTCAATTAGAAATTTTTGTAATAATACAATTATTTTTTAATTTAAAAAATGATTTTGCTCCTCTATATATTTCAAACTCATATGTTTTTATTAGTATGTCATTGTTGATAAATAATCAGTTATGGTATGGAGTATGTCTTGTTGGTAAACAATAAGAGTTATAATACGGTACATGAATCATATTTTAAGTTTATTATAATATTATGGTGCATCAATCATATTTTGAATCTTTAGAAAAAAGAGTTCAGTAATTGTTTGTTACCTCTAATGTTGTGCAATGAAACACTTTCAATGGACGAGCTGAATGTTTTTGAGGCTGATTATTTTAAAAAGAAAGGAAATGGCTACTGAAATGTATGATAGTTGTACGATGAAGTTGGATAGATAACTGATTAAGTTCAAGGAGATGACGAGAATGGATTTGTAAACTCCAAGAGTTTTTTATTTTATTAGAAATAAATAGTTTTTCGAAAACATATTTTTTTCTTATATAAACCATTAGAATCAATGAATTATATAGCAGACCATTGCAAGCAAAGGTAAATTAGTCATTGGTGGATTTGAATGTAAAACAATTCCATTTTAAGGTCTTTGGTAACATTTATATGTAATATTTGATTATAGAAAATCTTTGCTAGAGTATTTTTGAATGATTACGATAATTGTATAATTCTTTTCGTAGAGCAACATTTTGAATTTTATATTTGTAAGGTTTAAAATTTTAGTAATGTCTTCGGACACGGATCATATCTAGTTCTTTTTTATGTGAGATGTCATACAAATTTTTTTTCTCAATTTCTTTTCTTTCTTTCTTTTTCTTTTCTAAACAATAATGTGCATAATCATTTGAGCAAATCACAAATCTACCCAACAGATGTAATAACATATTCCTTCACCCTGAAGTCCAGCTCAAGGACAACTAGTTTTAAGCAATCGCGATTCAAGTGAGGTGAGGGTCATATGGTATGGTCCTAACATCTAAAGGATAAGCTTATAATATGCTTCAAAAGAGAGCCTTAAATGCTTAAAAATGGGTCTAAAAGGATATAACATTTAATCATGGGTTAGAAAGCTAAAAAGGCATCAAGTGACTATTAAAGATCTGCCTCTATCATTTTTCTAGTTACATAGTTCACCTTCAGTTCATAATTAAGTAGGTTCTCTACTCATTTAGATCCCACGTTCTACACACCACTCATTCTCACCAAATACAAGCTTAATTATTTTGCATTGTTCATTAGTTTTTCCTATCAATCATCTAATGTTTGCATGCATTCAAGGTACGTTTTACATTAAATCTAAGGTGTATTATTTTCTATCATTAATATACAGAAAGTAGGCTTATGAGGACATTCAACATACTCTTTAGTCAAATCATTATTTAAAGAAATTTTTATGGATTTTTTTTTGAAAAGCAGTAAAAACACATAACACATGACACTTGGGATGAGACAACGAATCCCGCCGCAAATTCAAAAATGAGTCTTGTCCCCATGAATCGAAAATTATCTATAAAGCTAGTAATATACACTAACGAATGAGAAAAGGGATAAGGGAACATATCTTGATTGAAACTAGGCCGATTACATGTAGTATTGTGTCGAGGTTGTGAAAACTTCTAAGTCACGATGTATAGATCACAAACCGTAGAATCTCGTATTTCCCTTAGTTAATCATCTTCTCATGACCCTCTAAATCAAATCCTCTTTGAAAATCCTACCTCAACACCAAACTCTCTTTTCTGTTCATAATCTTCTTAACTTCAACAACCTTCATGTCATCTCGAATGACCCCAAACTCAATTATACACCTACTTAAAGATTTCTTGCAAAATATATAATGATATACTCAAACAATTCACAATTCCTCAAATAAATAACTAAAACATAATTCCCAACTTGCGATAGAAAGAAAACAAGAGGTGTAGCTATTTTACCAGATTGGCCGTGGAATTTGTGATGATGTGTGTGTGTATACATTTTTCTAAAATACATCTGAGAGACTTTTGACTCGAGGTAAGATTAGATCTCAAAACAACCCGATCATTAGAAACATACTATAATTAACTAATATTACAACTATGGATATTTTATTTATAAAATCTCATAAATGTTTTTCAATAACATCGAAGTGTTATATTGAATCAAGGAAGGTCTTAACAGTGTTTCAACCCAACTTTGGAATTTCATGATTACTATACAACTATCTATATAAACTACTCCAATTCATTTTGCTAATAAGAAACCATGATATAGGAAACTATAGTGCAAGTTGATGGACAACCATGTGTTAGCTTAAGATGTCCTAATGATGAAGTTATTAGAAAACTACGTACGCAAGTTGTTGTGAGGCTTACAATGCAATACAACTATATATACATCAAGAAGCTTCCTAAATATATCTTAAGTACTGGCCACATTTGAAACTTACTTTTATATGTGTAATTGAGTTTCTTTGGTGATTAAAGAGTATTGCACATTTTCTTATGAAATATTATCTACTCGCTATATATTGTGAATTGGGTGAAGTAAAATACTTTACATGGTTAAATTTTTTTTTATTAAATGTTCTTCATTAAACAATAGCCTCGGCATACTATCGTATTGTCCATGTGACATTATTCATCTACGTTATCTTGAAAGTTATTCAATAGACTTTACATGCAGATCTAGTGGTTTTATAGTTAAACAATTTGTGTTTTATCTTGTTAATTGTGACAATAAATATGATAATGTATGACCTATAAATACCCATCATAGTTGGTGTCCCTTGGAAATTCCAAACAAATAGATTTTGTCGTATGCTCAACTTTTTCATCTAAATTTTACATTAAAATAAATGTATCGGGGATATTGGTATACTAGAATATTAATTAATTGTCATAACCACTTATAGCAAGTTATTATATAATCGAAGCTCATTCTTGTGAATTGGTCTTTATAGACTTCTTTAAACATATGTGATTATAGGATCCTTATGCCTCGTGATTGGGAAGAACTAGTCCCTTTGAAAAAATAGTATCAAGTATCTTTAATTCATGAATAAATAAATATTATAGGTCTCTCTTTTTCCATTTAGGGTGCTAATGTGTTAACCAAAAAGTCCAGCGATGTAAAGAGATAATATATTTTGTATTTATGAAATCTATGATCTTTTGGCCACATAAAAAAAAAATAATAGACATTTTATGTAACATTCTAAATATAAATATCCCAATATATGTATGGTTATATTTCACTCCTTGCAGACTTTTCTACATTTTAAAAATTTCATAATCAATTCAAAATAATCATGTAATTTGCCCCAATTCGGTCAAAAGAATCAAATATTAACATTATCTATATGATTATAATTATATGTCGGTGCATCAAAACCAATCCTTCTTCTATAATAAATCTAATTATTACTTATAATGAAGTATTTTACAAAGTTTCTATCCCACGATTTTAGAAGGATTATATTTAAATGAAAAAAGATCCATCTAAAATCATTGGAAGATAATTCATCCACGGTTAAAATTTAATTCCTAATAGTTATAGTCCATAATGTTTATATGCTTAACTTAGTAGAGCAAATTCAGTTTACAAAGTGTCCAATCATTATAGTCAGCATATAAGACATAACATAATCATTACTTTCTACAAATATCTAAGATGTCACTTAGAAAATGAATCATTAATGCGTACGCAATTGATAGATTTCTCTTCAACAATATTATAGTTACCAATAACTATCATTTTCTAAATTCTTCCTTTAACACGCTACCTTCAACCAAGTTAAAAGGTCAATGTATTATCAATATCCATGAGACTAAAGTTTAAAAAGAAAAGAAGAACATTATTTATATACTATATTTTGTCATCTATCATCTTTAAGATAATCAAATTTCATCATTGACGAAACTATTACTAGTTTTTCTAAACAAAAATATCTAATGACATATTTCATTTCCGAAACTGATATGTAGTTTGTATTTATATCATAACATACATGTGATGAAATTCATAAAAATCAAAATTCGTTTTAATATATTTTATCTAGAATTACTAACTGGTTATAGGAAAAGAACTTACACATTCTGTAAGGAATACATGTAGCATCTTCTAAATAGTAATACCTATAACTAAATTCTCAACATTGTATAATAATTTAGTAAACCCATTATGAATATCGAATAACATCTAATTTATTTTTTGTAAGTATATAAGCCCATACACTAGACATTTCTATTATTTTTTATCCATAAAAATTAAGCTCTACCACTTTAGATCTAAAAATTAGACAAAAAAGCCCACTAATGAAGAGTTTTACCTTTATAACAACAAATGCCCTAGAAAATGATAAACACACCCCAGCCTCGCTCTCTCTCTCCATCTCTCTTACCGTACTATTTGAAATTGATTTAGTTTCATCCATTGCTAAATTCATATAAAATCATTAAATCAGTGAACAAAATCAATATTTTCAAATATTACAACAATCAACAACTTTTCCATGGACAAAATCAGAGAGATATATAAAATGAAAGAAAAATACAAACAGAAATCACAGTGTTGCCTAGGGATGCTGCCACTAAAAAAAGGTATTAATGTTTCTATTAAATTCCTTGGTATTTGTAATTATAAATCAAAAATTGCACATTGTAATTATTTTTCGTAGCTAATTTATTTTTCTTTTAGTTTGATTTGTAATGTGAGATGAATGGAAGAAATGTATTAACACTAGATTTTGTTAAATTAAAATTAATTTTTTAATTATGTGAATGAGTTGTTTTATATTGTGTAAAATTATGAATTGTTGAAGTTTTATTATTTATTACAACTCTTCTATTATTTTAAATTTCCTATATTTTAGTTAGTATTTATAATAAAATATCCTTTTATAGGAAAAGGATCGTTGACCATTCTATTTCAAGGAAGAAGAAAAATCGATTAACTCGGGTAAGAGAAATAAGTATTATATTAATTCCCTTATACCTTGGGTTCCATAGATGTGGTGTTACTTTCGTCTATAATTAAATTTTTTACTCTGACAATATTCTTAGATCTCTGCTTTTAAGCATGGTAACTAATTTTTTTTTTTGATGGACAGGTTGTTGTCGGTGATGTTTTTCATATTTGATAAATCCTATTATGTTTTTTTGATACATAAGCATTCACTACATTCATAAATGCTTATGGAATTCAGAAGTCTAAAAATATCGACAACTTGGCTAGGCGGGGAAAAATTGATCGAGTAGTCACACGATGGTCTCATCTTCGGTCTGGCGTTCGTGATGGATTTCTTTGAAGACATCCATGATTCGTTATTCTTTTTTTCTAATGAAATTTTAAAGGTGTTAAACTGTAAATGAATAGACTTATCTATAGTTGATACACAAATGAAATTTCTCAAAATTTAATGTTAATGAAAATCAAATATAATATGAAAAGGAACAAATAAGATAAATAATATTAAATGCGATTTAGCAGTTGAAATTCCTTTTTTACCTATAATTTTATTTGACCAGTTTATTGTATTTCATTTTTCATATATGATGGTCCAGACACGCTTGCAATGTATTTTTTTTATTTTTATATGTTGTGGTCCAGGCTAGCTTGTAGATTAGTGTATATTGATGACTACAAGAAAAAAAAATTAGAATTGGTAGGTTTCAAAATAAAGTTCTACATGAAGAAATATGCATGGGCTCTTTAGAAAAAATTGATACCATATGTCTTTATGAGTGATGGTCAATAGACCAAACTTGTTGTGTCAAATATCACACTAACTTTGATTTTTAATTGGTAAGGTTACCATTATATGTTCATGAGAATGGACTTGTCTCATGATAGAACATAATCTCCTCATATAGGAACGTCTCTTCCAAATCAGGGTATCCATTTAGTTTGTCAATTATAATTTTTCTCATGACCTCCAGACTTCCATCTTTTGACTATCAATCATGTAATATCCCATGTAAATTGTTTAAATTTTAAATACATAGGGTAAAATTCTTATTATTATTTAAAATATTATTTAAATATTTTACTAGATTAATAATTTATTTATATTTATATAAGACATCATATTTAATTTAATAAAAGGGATTAATTTATTTATTGAATTAAAAAAAAATAATCAAGGATTTTATTAATTGAAAAAGAAACTTTAAAAGAAAAGAAAGTAACTTACTCCTACCCGACCATCCTAGCCAACCAGAAACCAACTCACACAATCCACTTTCTAGTAAATCAATTTCACTTCATTTTCCTACTTTTTAATTTGAATTATATTTCCTTTTAATTTGTTTTATTTTCATGTGGTCTCTGTCGTATTCTAACTGATGTCTCCTCATTTGTGATAGATTTATGTTACGATGAGACATCATTTTTAGTGTTTTAGAAGTCAATAATGTCGATTTCTTGAGTTTCAGTTCACTTTCCTATTTTGACTCTTGATTTGTAGAATTATTATTTTAGAGCATATTGGGTTCAATTGTTTATTTTAGTGTGAAGCTTTAAAAATAATTATGGAGATTAATTAGAGTCCAAGTCAAAGACTACAACTTATGGAAAGAGATTTGCATGGTAATTGGAGATAAGGAAACAAAAGCTAAAAAGATGGAAAAGGAAAAGCTGCCTAATCTAGGATTCTGCAATACACGCCTAAAGATGTGCTATTGTACCTAAGAAATAGGCCGATTATGGTAATTTCCTTTCGTAGGGACAAAGATAATTCTGTTACGATTCTTTTGGTATCTTATGGAGCTCAAACCGACCAATAACGAAGAAGATATGCTCAAAACGATCCAGCAGTGTTTATCTTTATTTCCATACGAATTTGAGTTGGGGTAAGAGTCCAATACTTTATCTCTTCCTCAAGAAAACGAATTAGGTCTTCTAAACACCTATAAATACACCCTTATATCACTTGTAAATCATCCTTGCCTCATAGTAATTAGTTCTTAAGGTTTTATTCTTCTAGTTTGTTGTAGAGAGCAAGATGATGTCTTTTGTAATTTCTTTTAGTTTATTTCCATCAGGTATGAACTAAACTTCCCATAACTTGGGTTTTGCATCATGTATAAACTATGAATTCTAATTCTTCTATCTAAGTTTCTTTGGGAATTATATGTTTTAATCTGATATTAGCTACTTACTTTATATTTGTTTATGTGTTTTGATTTATTGTCTTTCCTAGAACTGATCACATTAGGATTGTTTTAACAGTAGTTAGATGGTCACCGTAACTGGGTGTTTAACTATTGAACCACCACATAATGTCTAGTGTCGATATTAGTTCTGACAAAACATGATTCTAACTAGATAGTCATTAGGGTTTGTTTTAATCACCATATCACCAATGATTGTAGTGTTCTGTTTAGGGCCTTAGTGGCGTTTGATAACCCTATTTGAGACCTCGTCTTGGTTGTGCCGTAGCCCCCTTAGCCGCTCTCAAGGTCTAAGGTATGGGAATTTAGAATCCTGACTAAGTATACCAAGAGCTAATATTCTCCCTTATTAACTAGATTTATAGATAGAATTAGAAGGATTAGTGTATACTAGCAAAACCTAAGCTATACTTCTCATCTCATATTCTTAATCTTTTACTTTATTATTTTTACTTTTCTTAGTTTTAATTTAGAATCTCGAAATCTATTTGCTTTTATTTTCTGTCTTTTAATTATTTACTTTTACTCGTTATTCCTACCTACGCGTGTAACACACTTAAGTCCCTGAGAACGAACTCAACTTACTATCTAAAACTTGCATACGTCCTGTAATACTTGCAGTACCGTGCCTGTCTAGGGTGAGAGTGCGTAGTTTCTTGGCTTAATTTTATCTTATTTTTATCACACCCTAGGCACCACCAAGTTTTTGGCACCGCTGCCGGGGACTTATGTCTCGTTAGCGTGTGGGTTATCTATTTCGAGTAGTAGTTTTTAATTAGTTTTTTTTACTTTTCAGTCTTTGGTTTTTATTTTTCCAGATTTACTCTTGTGGTTTGCTTTAGTCTTTTTCAGGATTCACAGTGTTTAATTCTTGGCCTCCGTTACCGGAGCCTGAGAGGCGTTTTAGAGTTTTTAACAGACGTGTTAGTGATGAAAGGTCCTTAAGAAGAGCAATGGCAGCCCAACTAAATCCACCATTTGGAGGGCTTGAACAAGATCCTCCACTTGGTGCACAAGATCCACCTGGTGTCGTACAACAAGATCCACCACCTGGTGGAGGACAACACGGTGTAAAAATACCAGCAGGAGGAGGTAATGGGCAGAATAACGTTAATAATCAACAGAATCAGGCACAGCAAGATCTCCCTGGTCTTCATGTGTCGTTTCATGTTCAACCAATCGGTTACCGCCCTCCAGAGATTCCAAATATCAAATTTAGACCCGATCCGGGAATGCTCAGTCAATTTCAAAGTTTTGGACTCTATACTGGTACAGCAATTCAAGATCCGGTGAAAGCGATTCAGAAGTTCATGCAGATTTGCGATGCCTACATTACTCCGGGAATTACACGCGAGCAATTGTATTGTCATATGTTTTCGTTCTTTTTGACCGGTAGAGCTAGCGATTGGCTAGAAAGACAACTACATGGAACCATTCACTCTTGGAGAGAACTTCAAGCCGCATTCTTTAACCGTTTTTATCCGAAGAGCATGAGACTCAAAGATCGAACCGAGCTTGCAAGATTTTGCCAAGAGGATGGAGAGACAGTGGGAGAAGCATGGACAAGGTTTCCAAAAAAAATTAGCTAGATTTCCTCTCCATGGTTATACACCTGCTCTACAACTTGCTATATTCTATGAAGGACTTAATGATAAAGGTAGAGATACGGTGGATAACATTGGAAAGGGTAATTTTGTGTCCATGAATCACAATGAAGCTTCCGAGGTTTTGGAAAATATTATGGAACAAGAAAGAAGTTGGCCTTCAACGCGAGCATCTGTAGCAAAGACCCGAGGAACGCTTCGTTTAGATGTAGAAACAGCAAACTCAGCTCAAATATCCACATTAGAAAATCAAATCAAAGAGCTGAAGTTAGAGATGCAAAAGAATTTAGCCGCTGCGAACGTAGTACAAGAAGCACAAGGGTGTCAACAATGTGGGGTTAACGATCATACATGGGAAGAGTGCGAATCAAATTCGCAGTCTGTATACTTTATTTCTAATCGAGGAGGTTATCAATGGGGTAACTGAAATCATCCTTGTATGCAATATTCAAATCCGCAAGGGGCCGCTAATCCTGGTCATTATCAACCGCGCCCCCAGAACAGTTCCACTCGAGAGGTCAGTACCAAAACCAATATCAGAATAGACCTGCTCCCCCTCAACAACCTGCTCAAGATGCCTATACCGATTCGTTAGATCATAAAGCCTTACCTCAGTATCCTCAAGAAGGATTTATGGACAATCAACAGATAGAACAAGCTCTGGACCATTTGACTACGACTATGAATGCTCAGGATGAGAAGGTCAGAGGACACGATGCCATACTTCAGATGCTAAGTACTCAAGTAGAACAGCTAAACAAAGTGTTAACAAATTTAATAGAACCAAAGGAAGTAAAGGAAATCGAAGGAGGTGAAAAAAATGTTGGGTTCGAAGCTTGCAAGGCCATTTTCCTTGAAATTGAAGAAAAGAAGGAAGCACCGCATGCTGCCGTTAGTGCCGTGGAAGTTCCGAGTACTGAAGAAGAACCAACCAAGTCTAGCCCCCTGGAATCTGACTGTTCTGAGGTTTATGTGGAGGACGATTCAGAAGAGAAAGCCGAATTTATACAACTACTGAGGAAAATGCAAGAGTAATTTCGATCGGTGGTGGATTACGCAGCTGAGCTAGCTAAAGAAAAAGAGAAAGAAGCCTCAAAGGAGGAATCAAAAGATGAAGTTGCACCTGCTGTGCATGAAGAGAAAGAAGAGGAGAAGGTGGAATCACCACCTGTTGTTCAACCAGTGTCATCAACTATTCCTGATATAAATCTTAAGGATGACACTGTACTCAAGACATTTGTAGAGGCGTATCAAACTGAAAATATCAATGCCCAAATGCTTGAGATCACGAAGAGAGGACTTACACCGCAACAAGTTTTTACGCAAGTTATTCCTGAGAAAGAGGCGAGCGTAGAGATCCCAAGAGAGAATCTGAGAGTTTCGAGAAGAAGTGAAAGAGAGCTACCTACCAAGCATAAAGATCCGGGAAGTTTCAACCTTCCTGTTCAATTACATGGTATGCTCAAGGTGAAAGCTATGTACGATGTGGGTTCTGGTGTGAATCTTATGCCTAAGTCCGTGTTCGAGAGACTTGGACTTCAGAAATCAGAGAAAACTCCAGTGAAATTGCAGTTTGCTGACAACTCAGTTAAAAGGAAATGGGGAACAGTGGAGGACGTCTTAGTCCGTGCAGGTAATATCGCCATCCCTACTGACTTTGTTATTCTTGAGTTTGATGCAGATAAGCAGGTTCCAATCATACTTGGACGGCCCTTCATGGCCACAAGTCAAAGTGTCATCAACTTCCAAGAAGGGACCATCACCCTTCATGCTAGGAATGTATCCGAGACCTTCTATGTCATGGGTAAGAAACCGAGGAAGTTAGATCCCACCGTTCCTGTCATCCACAGCCTTTCACATCACAAAGTCCCTCCTGAGAAGATCCACTTAAAACCTGTGGATACTGAGCCAAACATTGAGTTTGGGGTTGGCCATGAAGTTCTATGGAAAACTCACAAACGCGAGAATAGGCCACGAAGTTTCAAAGATTCGTGGATGGGACCATTCATTGTCACGAAGGTTGTTTCAGCTAAGGTGATATAAATTCGCCCCAAAACTGGGGTCAAGCGCAGATTAGTTGAAGTTCTTAGCCTTACTCGCTGTTGGGGAGGCTATATTCGCAAATGTTGACAGAGGTAACACGTCTAACTTTGAAAGACGTTAAACAAAAGTGTTGTACGGGAGACAACCCGTAGTTTTTTTATGTTTTTATGTCTTTTACGTTTTTAGTTTATGTTTAGATTAGTTGTTTTTAGCTGATAATGCATATTTGAGAAAGGTATTAGTGTTTTTGGTGTGTAGAAAAAGGAGAAATCGAGTTAGGGACGCGAGCAAAAATTTTCGGAGTGAAGGAATGACCTGCGCGGACTACCCTCGCGGACTACCCCTAGTTCGCAGGTATGCACCGCAGCGTAAAAACCCATACCACGGGTGGAGCCACGGGTCTTGTCCAGAACCGAGAAAAAATTGACCTGCGGACTACCCCCCTGCACCGCACCATGGTCCGCAGGTCACAAACACGTGGCACGGGGTAGGTCCACGGGTATTTTGACTGAGAACACATTAGAAGGCGCGGGACACCCCGCGGTACACCGTGCCCTGGTCCGCAGAGCTAAAACCCGTGCCACGGGGTTGTACCACGGGTATTATCCAGTGGGTAAAAAAAATTTCGACCATCAGATGTTGCGGTGTACCCCGCGGTACACCCATGGTCCGCAAGGATGGTCCGCAGGGATGGTCCGCACGAGCCGCCAGAGAGAGAGAAAAACGGGATTTGAGTGTATAAAAGAGGTATTAAGCCATTATTCCGAATTTTATAAACCTAAAGCCTCTTTCTCTTCTCCAAAACTCTCCCAACTCCATTAAAGCTCATCAAAACCTTCACCAATCACCAAAACACTACCCAATCATCAAGAAAAACACATCAAATCTTCTCTCTACATCATTACAAGAGAGATTCACACACCCAATCCTCACCAAATCCATTCAAATTGAAGAATCAAAGAGCCAAATTTCACAAATTCATCCTACAATTTCTTAAATCCAAGCCAACCCATTACAAATCCACCTCACCCACATAGAGATTCATCCTCAATTCACCTATCCTAGGCCAAATCAAGCTTGTTCAACCAATAATTCACAAGTTCAAATTTCAAGAGTGGTTAAAGCTTTGAGTTGGGGGTTAATTGAAGATGACTAATAGAACAACAATATTAGCTAGCAAGAGAGAGGTAAAGAGTAACAAGGGATTGGATTTAATCAAGAAAAAATCAATTGACAAAGGTTCTAGTTCTAAATCAAGAGGTAAAGATAAAGTTGAGAAGAGTGCAATACCTTTGTTTGATCGTAATGGTAAAAAGCTTTACTATTATGCAAAGGAGAAAACACAACCTCCACAAGATCTTATACCCAAAGAGAAAGAATAAACTTCAAGGGCCTTGAAAGCTTCTGCAGATAAACAATTAAAAGAGCTACCTTTTGCTTATGAGAAAGTATTCAAGGAAGAAATTGGAGATGGAGAATACAAGAGATTCTTAGAGCTTGGTGAGAAATTGGGTTGGTCTACTTTCATGGTAAGCCGTTCTGAATTATGTCATGAGTTAGTTTTGGAATTCTATTTAGGCCTCTTTAGCCGAGATAGTAAAGGTTGTGTTCCGATTAGAGGAAAGTTAGTTCCTTTCACAGTTGAGGAGATTAGAAACCACTTTAAGTTTAAGAAATTGAAAGGTTGTTGCAAATTTGAAGAAGCGGTTGCTAAACGAAAAATCTTTGATGAGGAATACTTTTTGAGCATATTTTAGACAAGGAGAAAGTGCAATCACATAAGGAAGAATTGAAGGCACCTTGGCCTTACAAATATCTTCAAACGGATGCTAGAATTTGGCACAATTTCCTTATTCCTAATGTTTTCGGAAACACACGAAATTTGGATGTGACTATGAAGTACGCTTTACTTTTTGATTGTATTTTGAGAGGAGAAGAAGTTGATGTGGCACAGTTGATCTATGAGGAGGTGATACGATTTTCGGTCTCTCCTAAATCAGTTTATAATGTTAAATTTCCTACCATGATCACGTGTCTTGTGCGAAAAGCGAATGTAACATTGGGTGAAGAAGAGAAATTCGAATTTAAAGGGAGTTATATTGATAATGCTTGGATCAAGGATATCTTTCGAAGAGCGGGTTCTACGCAAGTCTTGAAAGAAGAAAAGGAGCAAACTTGGCAAGAGAAAATGGAGGAGCGTTTAACGATATTCGAAGCAGCTCAAACTTCCTTAGTCAACGATGTGGCACAAATTAACGCTAATCAAGTGCACATCATGGAACTCCTTGAGCAATTAACGAAAAGTCCAGCAATTCCTACCTTGGATATCAATGATGCGAGGCAATAAGCCTCGAGAGTATGTTCTCTTTCTTCCTTACCATTTCTGTAAATGTTTTTATCTGCTAATTTTAATTTCTTTTTCGAGTCTTTTTCGAGTCTTTTTCGAGTCGTCGGGACACGGCTCATTTTTGAGTTGGGGGTGTGGGGATTCGTTGTCTCTCATCTCCATTTTTCTGTTTTTAGGTAGAAATTAAAATTTTTGATGCATGGGAATTAGATGTAGAGTGTGTTTAATAGCTTGGAAGCATAAGCTCAGTGAATTAATGATAGTATGTAATATGTTTATGAGCTATGTTATTTGTATGCTTTAAGTATTTGCAGGAAAACACACGTTGATAGTAAAGAAAAGATTAGTGAGCAATGCGATAGAAAGTATGTTCGATCTCAGGGAACCTTGAGAACTGTGTAGGCCGTGAGATCCAAGCTAGTTGACAAACCATTTGATGAAAGTGCTAAAGGTAAAAATAACGAAATTACATAGTGTAGAAAGTGATCAAGACGGTTCTTTCATATTTGAAGCCTTTGAAGCCTTTTTATACCTTCTCACCTTGTGATTTTTTAATTTATATGCTATATCCTCTTCAGCCCCTTCTAGCCTTTCTAAAGCCTTTTATTGAAACACATTATAAGCCATATATATCCTTTAGATTTTAGGACTTTTTCATATGACCCGCACTCGAATCGCGATGCATAGACAGTTGTTTTAGAGCTTGAGTTTGGGGTGGTGGGTCCACCATTATGGGAATTGTTATTTTGTTGGGATTTTTGAGCTTATTAATTGTGCTTTGTGCTTTATATTGACGATGTTTCACAGATTTTTATTGTAACCCTTTGCCGGGGTAATAGTGAATGAAAAAGAAGTTTCGAGCTAATTTTGCCAACAAGGGCATAAAAAGAAAATTATATATATGAGAAATTAGCATGATATCTCAACATTAAAAGAGAGTCATAGCTATAAAAGAAATTGATTTGAAAAGAAAAGAAAATATATATATATATATATTCGGACCGGCATAGTGGATTTTAATGTGAACATCTTAAGCTTTTATTGGGTTATTGGGGATGCTAAATTATGCATCAAGGAATTCATTGGGTTAAGTGAGAAACGTTTTATGAGAGTAACTCAAGCTCTAGGGCGATTCGTTGATGGCTAGTGAGGAGAGAGCCAAAAGCTCACTCCAAATTATCCAAATATACTATCATACCGTCCCTAAGCCTAAATTACAACCTTAAAGACCTTGTGATTCTTTGCTATGTAATTGAGAAGTGATTGAGCCATTAGAGATTAGTTAAGCGGATCTTGAATACTAGTGAGGTTTGATGAACAATCTATAGCTCTTTTGGGGAACTGAGTAAAGTCCCAATCCTTCTTACATTGCGAAACTAATATGAACTTAAATTCAAGCCGTGTTGACTGTGGATATGAGAAGTGTACATGTATGCAGTTTATGAACATTATTTCATGAAATTTGCTGAGTTATGTGCTTTAGGATTATTCTATATATTCTGCTATGTTTTTCCCAATGTGTTAAGAATTTTATAAGTGTGTATTTATAGACTTCCCTTAGTTTTTATCTTTTATTGTATCGGGACGATACAACTTTGAGTTGGGGGTCTTGATGTCTCCTCATTTGTGATAGATTTTTGTTACGATGAGACATCATTTTTAGTGTTTTAGAAGTCAATAATGTCAATTTTCTTGAGTTTCAGTGCACTTTCCTATTTTGAGTCTTGATTTGTAGAATTATTATTTTTAGAGCATATTGGGTTTAATTGTTTATTTTAGTGTGAAGCTTTAAACATAATTATGGAGATTAATTAGAGTCCAAGTCAAATACTACAACTTATGGAAAGAGATTTGCATGGTAATTGGAGATAAGGAAACACAAGCTAAAAAGATGGAAAAAGAAAAGCTGCCTAATCTAGGATTCTGCAGCACACGCCTAAAGATGTGCTATTTTACCTAAGAAATAGGCCGATTTTGGTAATTTCCTTTCATTGGGACAAAGATAATTCTGTTACGATTCTTTTGGTATCTTATGGAGCTCAAACCGACCAATAACGAAGAAGATATGCTCAAAACGGTCCAGCAGTGTTTATCTTTATTTCCATACGAATTTGAGTTGGGCTAGGAGTCGAATACTTTATCTCTTCCTCAAGAAAACGAATTAGGTCTTCTAAACACCTATAAATACACCCTTATATCACTTGTAAATCAACCTTGCCTCATAGTAATTAGTTCTTAAGGTTTTATTCTTCTAGTTTGTTGTAGAGAGCAAGATGATGTCTTTTGTAATTTCTTTTAGTTTATTTCCATCAGGTATGAACAAAACTTCCCATAGCTTGGGTTTTGCATCATGTATAAACTATGAATTCTAATTCTTCTATCTAAGTTTCTTTGGGAATTATATGTTTTAATCTGATATTAGCTACTTACTTTATATTTGTTTATGTGTTTTGATTTATTGTCTTTCCTAGAACTGATCACATTAGGATTGTTTTAACAGTAGTTAGATGGTCACCGTAACTGGGTGTTTAACTATTGAACCACCACATAATGTCTAGTGTCAATATTAGTTCTGACAAAACATGATTCTAACTAGATAGTCATTAGGGTTTGTTTTAATCACCATATCACCAATGATTGTAGTGTTCTGTTTAGGGCCTTAGTGGCGTTTGATAACCCTATTTGAGACCTCGTCTTGGTTGTGCCGTAGCCCCCTTAGCCGCTCTCAAGGTCTAAGGTATGGGAATTTAGAATCATGACTAAGTATACCAAGAGCTAATATTCTCCCTTATTAACTAGATTTATAGATAGAATTAGAAGGATTAGTGCATACTAGCAAAACCTAAGCTATACTTCTCATCTCATATTCTTAATCTTTTACTTTATTGTCTTTACTTTTCTTAGTTTTAATTTAGAATCTCGAAATCTATTTGCTTTTATTTTCTGTCTTTTAATTATTTACTTTTACTCGTTATTCCTACCTACGCGTGTAACACACTTAAGTCCCTGAGAACGAACTCAACTTACTATCTGAAACTTGCATACGTCCTGTAATACTTGCAGTCACGGGCCTGTCTAGGGTGAGAGTGCTTAGTTTCTTGGCTTAATTGTATCTTATTTTAATCACACCCTAGACACCACCACTAACCTTGTAACTATCTTTCTAGAATTTGGCACTAAGCGGGTGTTTGTTTGCATTTAATAAATATTAAGCTAGTCCATTAAGATACATAATCAGTAAGACCGTTTTGTTCCAATTAAGATCTTCATGGATCTTAACTAATTTGTTTTATTAAAATTTTAAACTAAGTCTGAATCACTCAAACACCACATGTTAAATAAGTTATATTTAGATGTTCATTAAGATGTTCCCTTATTAAAGTATTGAAAAACAAACTATTAACCCTTCAGAACTTGGTGACATCTCTCCGGATTGTATATGGTCTCAAGAAAAAATTTACAGGAATGCAAGAGCAAAAGATAAATGGGTGACTGAAGAAGCTAAAAAAACTACATATTATCATGCTTCGATGGCGCAAATAAGGAATTTTAATAAAATCTTGCAAATCCTAGATGATAATGATGAATTGATCGAAAACAAGGGTAAGGTAGCTGATGCGTTTATTCTCATTTTGAGAATATCTACTCAGTTTATTTTGGCAACAAAAATATGGAAATGGCAGACAAAATCCCTTGAAATATTACACATGACATGAAGATAAAACTGTTGAAAGCACCATATATGGATGAAGTTAGGAGAGTGGTATTTAGTGTGGGTGACGGGTTGTTATATTATAAATACTAGGAGATTATCAAATCTGATGTATTTTATATGGTCATTGCATTCTTTGATGAGAAGCTGAATTTGGGTAAAATAAATGACACTACCATCACACTCGTCCCAAAAAAAGAAAGGCAAACAAATAATGGTGACTTTAAAACTCTCTCTTGTGCTAACTTTGATTACAAAATTATCTCTTCTATATAAGTGGAAAGACTCAAACCAATTATGGATGGCTTGTCTCCCCACACAATCTTTTTTCATCAAAGGTATAACTATTCAGTATAACCTCATCAAAACGATACTCAAATAAGCACTATGCAATAGTCAAGTTGGATATGGAAAAGTCTTATGAACATGTTAAATGTGAGTTTTTAGAGCTTGTCCTTAGAAACTTGGATATGATACGGTTTGGATTGGATGGATTATGTATCTCTACAGTCAAGTATCAGATTACCGTCAATGGTAAAATTTCTTGTAACATCATTCCTTCAAATGGTATCCGCAAGGGTGAACCTTTGTTCTAATGGATCACATAGTTGGGCCTCTGGATAGTCCAGGACAATTAATAAGGGTCTATTGTTTCAATGCATATACATAATTGAAAAATAGAATAGAAAGACAATACATTATACAATTCCACGTCCCCAAAATAAATCCAACCTATTAATATGATTACAAAAATATTCCATTGCCGTTTCTTTTATTTAATATTTATTTAATCTTTTAATCGGTAAGTTAAACATGACATCTATATTATATAAAGTAAGGTTTTTACATAACCATGATTTATTTTAGCCATAACATAAGTGGTGGTTAGGATAGTTTCTGGCCCAACCTATTATTAATAACCAAAGGCTCATTGGTGGCTAGGATTGATTCTAGCCCGACATAAGTCAGGATCATTTCTGGCCCACCTATTATTAATAGTATTAATTATTTATCAAGCATTTTTGTAAAATAAAATTCTAAATATAACCTTTATTAAAATTAATTATCTATCATTTAGCTAAAAAATTGTCCATTTATCTTCTTTAATTTCTCAAAAATGCATACCAAACATAAAAATAAAAAATCATCTTCACTCTCCAATCAAACGAAAAAAAATTCTTCACTCTCACCTTCCCACCAAGCTACTCTAAACAAGAAAACCTTAGCCGAACTCTCGGAGACCATTCTCCACCATCATTAACGGCTTGGCAGAAGAGTCAAAAAATTATTTTTACCATCTCACCTTCTTACCAAGTAACTCTCCTGCACAAGAAAACCATTGCCGCCGCTCTCCTGCATAAGAAAACCGTCGTCTCGCCGCTGCCGCTTGGGGACCATTCTCCACCATTATCAGCGCTTAGCGAAGAACTCAAATTAAGGAAAAATTATTAACTTTTACAATTGAAACTCTAAAAAATTGAAATATTTTTAACCTAATTCATTAATTTTACAATTTTTTTATAATAATTTGATTTACTTTGACTAATTTCTACAACTTTAATATGCCAATCAGAATATCCAAAGATATTGAAATGAAATGAAGGGTATTAAATTGCTCAGTGTAAGTACAGTTATACCTAAACAATTTATATATTTAATAGTTGTGTGTGTAAATTTGCAATCTTCAAAATGCTATAGAGGTTTCTGTGCTACTGAATCTAAGATTAGTAAGATTGATTTTGGATCTGTTTCCTTCAGACTTTGAAGGTACATTATCTTGAATTTAAATAAGATGAGATTTAAAATGTCTTTCTATTCAAATGATATGATGCACAATCAGGACAGATCATATCAATCTTCGAAAAATCAAATAAAATAAAAATCTCAAACATCTACTTTCTTTTAGGTTCTTATCTTCGTGTGTAGGGTCATGTATGCTATGTGCCAAGCCGCTCAAAAATAGCAAGACATAAGGTAATTTTGAATAGATTCTCAATTTTACTATTCACATTTTTCTCTCCATTGAGTGATTTTTTGAATAATATTCAAAATCCATTTAATTTTACAGTTGGTCCCTATGAGTATGACCTTGTGAAATAACATTCAAGCTCAATTTTCTGATTAATAGTCATCTTCCTTCTCTGAATTGTATATGTTTTCGATTTGATTGCCCCTCACAATATGCACTCTCCAATATAAAGTATAAGGTAAGAGATTTAGTGAATAAAATTCGAACATAGTTTATTTTTTTAATTGCAACATTGATTTGTATGTGCTCCCCAAAAATAAGCAATTTCATTTGATTGTGTCGTTCTGTCTTTGCTTTGTGCTCTCTGCCAAGTAAATCAAATTCAATTTCTCTTTTCCACACAATGTAATTATTAAAAATTGTCTTTAGAGGTAAAAATAACGTCCTCGAATATTTTAAATATGTAATTTATTATGTAAATAACATAACTAAAATACATTTGTCACATGTTTCCGATTATGGTACAGAATGTCAAAAAAAAATTATAGCATTTCTCAAAAAAATTCTTATGCCAATAATATTTAATTTGCTCATTTTTTATAATTTGAAACCATTTTAATTCTCCTGATGTTTAAAATTATTAATATGGTGTTATATTAATTTCATGAGTTAACTATTGTGAGATTTAGTTGGATATGTTTTGGGTTTAGTGGAATTTTTTTATGATTGTTTTCAATCAGGGTAAATAGCAAACTTGATCTTTGGATTGAATGAAATTTTCAAATAAACCTTCAGAAATTCCAAGTAAGGTATTTGATTATTTTCTTTTAAATTTTTCTTTATTACGCTATGGCTATGGATAAAGATGTACCAATAGAATTGGATATTTCGAGTGAAAATTTATAGAATTCCAAATTTGGTCAGAATCGAATCGAAAGGGAAAGTAATGTTATACTCCGTGAAATGGAAGAGGTAAAGTTTGAATCCTTTTCATTGGATAGTTTTTTTGTAATTTTAAATTTTATTTATCTAATGATCTTGCTTCATTAGTGGTAAATTTTGAATCTTTTTGACCTTTACGAATAGGAAATGTTTTTAATTTTGTAATAGGTGTTTGATTATAGGTTGAAGGACAAATAGAGGAGATAATATTTTATCACCTTCTCAGTTTACTCCTCTCTGAAGGACTATTTATCGACCTGCTGAGAACATCAAGACAATAACTGAAAATAACTAAAGAGCACCTAAAATATTATAAATCAACACATTATTTTTTTTCAAGAAAGTTTTAAAAAGATCAATTGACTATCATATTTTTTTCAACATTTGATCACATTTATTGGCAAACTGTATTACCAAGATGTCATTATGGTTTTCATGTATAGTTTATAAGTATTTGGTTGATGTATAGGTATTTGGGTTGTGTATAACATGTGCTACTTGAACTTCAACCATATCACTATGTATGGAGGAAAAATATTAAAACAAAGCCAAATAATTTCTTCAATGATAGGATGAGGTAACATGTACATTTTTAACTTGGTTATATATAAAAATAAAAATTTGTCATATAAAGCAATTATTTCCTCACCTTTACGTGGATGGGTTTGGAACAAAAATGGTTGTCAATTTTATATTTCTTGCGAAATTTATTGTGGTATTACACATGGTTTCCTCTTAATAAACCTGAAAGGGTACTCTATCTGCTTTACCAAGCACTTTGGTGCGATCATCTATTATATCAACCTTCCTTGATGACTAGCGATAACATTAGTATATTTGTTACTATAAAGCACTTTCGGAGCCTAATAAGGTGAGGTAAGCACATGTTTTTCATTAAAAATAGTAGAACCAATAATATATTATAGAAGAGATGATTCACTTAGTCAATCAATGCTTAATTGTTACATCTTCTTCATGAATATTGATAGTGATATGGTCGGAATTATATGATGTAAAGAAAAGATTGGTAAGATAAGGAGGTTTGTTTATTAAAACTTAAAATAATTTTGATCACTGTCCAACTTTGTTTCTCTTTATAAATATATAAATATGTTTAGATGACTAATTTTTGTGTGATATACCCGTGTAACTTCCTTCCCTCTTCCATTTGTTATGAGAGGTCATTTCATGTTACCAAAACACCTTCAAGGCTTTTTATCTCCCGAAAATCGTTATCTACTACAACTGACCATAACGCCTTTATACCATCAACGAGGGGATTTTTTAACCAAAAAAAGTAAACAAGATAAATTTTTCTATTGAAACCCTCAAAGCCAAATATGTTATCTTGATTTTGTAGAGGAATATTAATTTAAATAAGGTATTGTAATCTAGATAACATTGCTATACCAATTTAATATGTGAAAGAATAGTTTAATATCTCTTTAATATATTTTTTTTGTGATCCATGGGTATTATAATTGGAAATATATAAATAAGACTAAATTATCTTGATATCTACGATTAGGGGTTTGTTCTGTCATTATATTTCTCTATAACATCCATTAGGAAAGATTGTGTGAGCATTTCCCTACATTTGTTAGTAAAATATATGATATGCTATACATGTCAAATTAACAATTTTTTTAATAATACAATGTTTTTTGTAATTTAAAAAATTATTTCGTTCCTCTATAATAAGAGTTATAATACTGTACATGAATCATATTTTGAGTCTATTATAATATTATGGTGCAGGAATCATATTTTGAATATTTAGAACAAAGATGTCAGTAATTGTTTGTTGCCTCTTATGTTATGCAATGAAACACTTTCAATGGACGAGCTAAATGTTTTTTAGGTTGATTATTTTAAAAAGAAAGGAAATGGCTACTGAGATGTATGATAGTTTTACGATGAAGTTGGATAGACAACTAATTAGAAGTTCAAGGAGATGACGAGAATGGATTTGTAAAATCCAAGGATTTTTTATTTTATTTTAAGTAAATAGTTTTTCAAAAACATATTTTTTTCTTATATAAACCATTAAAATCAATGAATTATATAGCAGACCATCGTAAGCAAAGGGAAATTAGTCATTGGTTGATTTGAAAGTAACACTAGAAACTTGGATATGATATGGTTTGGATTGGATGTATTATGTATCTCTACAATCAAGTATCAGATTACCGTCAATGGTATAATTTCTTGTAACATCATTCCTTCAAATGGTATCCGCCAGGGTGAACCACTATCATTGTATCTGTTGTCTCCTTACAGAGATGATTGTGCGACTCATTAATTATAATATTAGAGAAGAAATTATTAATGTTAAAAAAACGAGTTCGTTCGAGCGCGTTCGTTAACTCGGTAAAAGTTTATAATCAGTAAATAAATGTTATATTATCTATAAATATACTGTATACAAAGAGAGAAGTAGACGCACTAAGCCGACAAGATTGAAAAGAAGAATATTCATCATATTATAATAACTCAAGACTACTATAAAGAACTTTCAATATCATAAAACATATATAAAGTTTTAGGCAAAATGCTCCGCATATATATATATATATATATATATATATATATATATATATATATATATATATATATAAAGTACTATTTAAGCAAAATGCTAAGCCTTTTAATAATACTATGGCAGGTTCAGACGCCAACCACTATTTTAATAATAGTTTAAATACGTACTGAATGATTGCTCATGTAATGGAGTCAAAATATTTAGTTTGTGTTGATATAAACTCTCGGGTTAGATAACTTCTATTTAGTTATAAATGAATATTTTAAGGTGTCCTCTTAGCTAGACCCTATTATGCCAGGTTATTTCTTGTCTTTCTTACAGTAATATATATGGTTTATCTTAAAAGATAATACATATATTGGCGGAGCCAGAGTCGAATAGGTGAAAAACAACCGCCAAACGGAAACATGTATGATAAGAAAGCTAATCCTGGATGGACCGTATCTGCATTCTTATTATAGGCCATTTTTAGCCAAGCCACTTTTTAGTCTGAATTGTAACAACCAACGTTTTACACAGTTTTAATAAATGTAAAATAAAAATTAAATAGCAATATATCAAACACATATATCAAGATTTTTGGGAACCTGTTGTACCTCACTAGCTGGGCGGGTAGGTAGAAGGAGGTGGTCGTGGCTGTTCTAATGGAGCATATGCCTCTACTGGATAGTCTAGGACAATTAATAAGGGTATATTGTTTTAATGCATATAAATAATTGAAAAATAGAATAGAAAAATAGTACATTATTCAATTCCGCATCCCCAAAATAAACCCAACCTATTAATATGATTACAAAAATATTCTTTTGTCATTTATTTTAAATATTTATTCAATCTTTTTGTTTGTAAGTTAAACATGACATCTATATTATAAAGTAAGGTTTTCACATATCCATGATTGATTCTAGCCACAACAAGTGGTGGCCAGGATAGTTTCTGGCCCAACCTATCATTAATACCCAAAGGCTTATGAACATAAGTGGTGGCTAGGATTGATTCTAGCGTGGCCAAATCATTTCTGGCCCACCTATTATTAATAGTATCAAGAAAGCCGCCCGCCGACTCTCAGAAACCATTCTCCACCATCATTAACCGCGGAAGACTCAAATTAAGGTAAAAAATTATTTTTACCATCTCATCTTCTTACCAAGTTACTCTCCTGGACAAGAAAACCAATCGCATGCCGCTCTCCTGCACAAGAAAACTCCGCTTTCACTTGGGGACCATTCTCCACCATTGAAGAACCCTAATCATGGTTTATCCAATAAAATGTAATTGTTTATTATATTTTTATACAAATTCTACCCAAGAAAATCGCCACAGCTAGATGACCGTTCTCCACCATCATCCTCTACTTGGCAAAGAACTCAAATTAAGCAAAAAATATTTATTTTTACCATTGGAACTCTAAAAATTTGAAATATTTTTAACTTAATTAATTACTTTTACAATTTTTTATAATTATCTGATTTACTTTTACTGATTTCTTCAACGTTAAAATGCAAAATGCCAATCAGAATATCAAAAATATTGAAATGAAATGAAGGGTATTAAATTACTCAGGGTAAGTACAATATGTTATACCTACACAATTTATATATTTAATAGTTGTGTGTGTAAATTTGCATTCTTTAAAATGCTATAGAGGTGTCTGTGCTACCGAATCTAAGATCAGTAAGATTGATTTTGGATCTGTTTGCTTCCGACTTTGAAGGTACATTATCTTGAATTGAAATAAGACGAGATTTAAAATGTCTTGCTATTCAAATGATATGATTAAAAATCATGGACATATCATATAAATCTTAGCAAAATCAAACAAAAGAAAACTCTCAAACATCTACTTTCTTTCAGGTTCCTATCTTCATGTGTGGGGTCATGTGTGCTCTCTGCCAAGCCTCTCAAAAATATCAAGAGATAAGGTAATTTTGAATAGATTCTCAATTTTACAATTCACTGTGTTACTCTCCCTTGATTGATTTTTTGAATAATATTCATATTCATTTAATTCCACAGTTGTTCCCTGTTTGAGTATGACAATGTGAAATAACGTTCAAGTTCAATTTTCTGATTCATAGTCATCTTTATTTTCTGAATTGTATATGTTTTCGATTTGATTGCCCCTCACAGTTTGCACTCTCCAATATAAAATATAAGGTAAGAGATTTTGTGAATAAAATTCAAACATAGTTTGATTTTTGTAATTGCAACATTGATTTGTAAGCTATTTTATTTGATTGTGTCTGTCCTGTCTTTGTGCTCCCTGCCAAGCAAATCACATTCAATTTATCTTTTCCACACAATGTAATTTATTAAGAATTGGCTTTAGAGTTAAAAAAACATCTTTAAATATTTTAAATATGTAATTTATTATGTAAATAACATAACTAAAATACATTTGTCACATGTTTCCGATTATGGTACAGAATTTCATTAATTTTTTATAGCATTTCACAATAATATTTTTATGCCAATAATATTTAATTTGTTCAATTTTAACAATTTGAAACCTTTTTAATTCTTCCGATGTTTATAATTTTTAACAAGGTGTTTTATGCATTTAACGAGTTAACCATTGGGAGAATTAGTTGGATATGATTTGGGTTTAGTGGAATTTTTGTATGATTCTTTCGAATCAGGGTAAATAGTAAACTTGATCTTTGCATTATATGAAATTTTCAAATATACCTCAGAAATCCCAAGTAAGGTATCTGATTATTATCGTTTAAAGTTCCCTTTATTATGTTATGGTTATGGATAAATATGTACCAAAGGCATTGGATATTTCCAGTGACATTTTGTAGAATTCCAAATTTGGTCGGAATCGAAAGGAAACGTAATATTATTCTCCAAGAAATGGAAGAGGTAAAGCTTGAATCTTTTTCATTGATTAGTTTTTTTTTAATTTTAAATCTGATTTATCTAATGATCTTGCTTCATTAATAATAATTTATGAATCTTTTTGACCTTTACGAATAGGAAATGTGTTTAATTTTGTAATAGGTGTTTGATTATAGGTTGAAGGACAAATAGAGGAGATAATATTTTATCACCTTCTCAGTTTACTCCTCTCTGAAGGACTATTTTTGGACCTGCGGAGAACATCAAGACTATATCTGACAATAACTAAAGAGCACCTAAGATATTATAAATCAACACATTATTTTGTTTCAAGAAGGTTTTAAAAAGATCAATTCACTATCATATTTTTTTCAACATTTGATCACATTTATTGGCATACTGTATTACCATGATGTCATTATATTATTCATATATAGTTTATAAGCATTTGGTTGATGTATAGGTATTTGGTTCGTGTCTAACATATGCCACTTGAACTTCCACCAGATAACTAAGAATGGAGAAAAAATATAAAAACAAAGCCAAATAATTTGTTCAACGATAGGCTGAGGTACCATGTACATTTATCACTTGGTTATATATATAAAATAAAAATTTGTCATATAAAGTAATTATTTCCTCATTTTAACATGGATGGGTTTGGATTAAAAATGGTTGTCGATTTTATATTTTTTGCGAAATTCATTAGGGTATTACAAATGGTTTGCTCTTAATATAGCTGAAAGGGTACTCTATCTACTTTACCAAGCTCTTTGGTGTCATCCTTCCTTGATGACTAGCTATAACATTAGTATATTTGTTTCTTTAAAGCACTTGCGGAGCCTAATAAGGCGAGGTAAGCACATGTTTTTCTTTACAAATAGTGGAACAAATAATATATCATAGAAGGGATGATTTACTTAGTCAATCAATGCTTAGTTTTTTACATCTTCTTCATGAATATTGATAGTGATGTGTTCGGAATTATATGATGTAAAGCAAATATTGGTAAGATGAGGAGGTTTGTTTATTAAAACAAAAAATAATTTTGATCACTGTCTGAATTTGTTTCTCTTTATAAATATATAAATATGTTTAGATGAGTATTTTTTGTGTGATTTACCGGTGTAATTTCCTTCCCTCGCTATGAGAGATCATTTTATGTTACCAAAAAACATTCAAGACTTTTTATCTCCCGAAAATCATTATCTACTACAATTGACCATAACGCCGTTATACCATCAATGAGGAGATTCCTAAAAAAAAAGTAAACAAAATAAATTCTTCTATTAAAACCCTCAAATTAAAATATGTTATTTCTTGACTTTGTAGAGGAATATTAATTTAAATCAGGTATTGTATTTTTCCTTCTAATTCTTATCGTAATCTAGGTAACATTGTTATACCAATTTAGTATGTGAAAGAATAGGTTAATATCTCTTTAATATTTTTTTGTATGTTGAAAATTTCTGTAGCAATATTTTATATAATAATAGGTTAATATCTCTTTTATATTTTTTTGTGATCCATGGATATTATAATTATTGTTTTATTTATGTAGTTAATTGGAAATATATAAATAAAACTGAATTATCTTGATATCTACGATTAGGGGTTTGTTCAGTCATTATATTTGTCTATGACATCCATTAGGAAAGATTGTGTGAGCATTGCCCTACATTTGTGAGTAAAATATAGGATATGCTATACATGTCAATTTGCAATTTTTGTAATAATACAATAATTTTTTTAATTTAAAAAATGATTTTGCTCCTCTATATATTTCAAACTCATATTTTTTTTATTAGTATGTCATTGTTGATAAATAATCAGTTATGGTATGGAGTATGTCTTGTTGGTAAACAATAAGAGTTATAATAAGGTACATGAATCATATTTTAAATCTATTATAATATTATGGTGCAGGAATCATATTTTGAATCTTTAGAAGAAAGAGTTCAGTAATTGTTTGTTGCCTCTTATGTTGTGCAATGAAACACATTCAATGGACGAGCTGAATATTTTTGAGACTGATTATTTTTAAAAGAAAGGAAATGGATACTACGATGAAGTTGGATAGATAACTGATTAAGTTCAAGGAGATGACGAGAATGGATTTGTAAACTCCAAGTGTTTTTTATTTTATTAGAAATAAATAGTTTTTCAAAAACATATTTTTTTCTTATATAAACCATTAGAATCAATGAATTATATAGCAAACCATTATAAGCAAAGGTAAATTAGTCATTGGTGGATTTGAAAGTAAAACTATTTCATTTTTAAGTCTTTGGTAACATTTATATGTAATATTTGATTATAGAAAAACTTTGCCAGAGTATTTTTGTATGATTACGATAATTGTATAATTTTTTCCTAGAGCAACATTTTGAATTTTATATTTGTAAGGTTTAAAATTTTAGTAGTGTCTTCGGACACGGATCATATCTAGTTCTTTTTAATGTGAGATGTCATACTAATTTTTTTCTCAATTTCTTATCTTTCTTTCTTTTTCTTTTTAGAAATCGGCAAAGGAAATTTCAATAACGTGCATAATCATTCGAGCAAATCACAAATCTACCCAATAAATGTAATAACAGATTCCTTCACCCCAAACTCAAGCTCAAGGACAACTAGTCTTAAGCAATCGCGATTCTAGTGTGGGTCATTTGGTATAGTCCTAACATCTAAAGGATAATATTATAATATGGCTTCAAAAGAAAGGCTTAAATGCTTAAAAATGGGGCTAAAAATGATATAACATTTAATCACGGGTTAGAAAGCTAAAAATGCCTCAAGTGACTATTAAAGAACTGCCTCTATCATTTTTCTAGTTACATAGTTCACCTTTAGTTCATAATTAAGTTAGTTTTATAATCATTTAGATCTCACGTTCTACACACCGTTCATTCTCACCAAATACAAGCTTACTTCTTTTGCATTGTTCATTACGTTTTCCTATCAATCATCTAGTGTTTGCATGCATTCGATGTGCGTTTTACATTAAATCTAAGATCAACTATTTTCTATCATTAATTTACAGAAAGTATGCTTATGGGGACATTCAACATAATCTCTAGTCAAATCCTTCCTTAAACTAATTTTTATTTGATTTTTTCGAAAAGTAGTAAAAACACATAACACATAAAATTAGGATGAGACAACGAACCCCGCCCCAAATTCAAAAATGAGTCATGTCCCCACGAATCGAAAAGAATCTATAAAGCAAATAATATACAGTAATGAATGATAAAAGGGATAAGGGAACATATCTTGATTGACACTACGCCGATTACATGTTGTATTGTGTCAAGGTTGTAAAGACATCTAAGTCACGATGTATAGATCATACACTGTGGAATTCATCTTCTTGTAAAATGCGTTTCATAAACACGAGCTCGTATTTCCCTTAGTTAATTATCTTCTCATGACCCTCTAAATCTCATCCTCCTCAAAAATCCTTCCTCAACACCAAACTCTATTTTCTCTTCATGTTATTCATAACTTCTCCAGCCTTCATCTCATCTCGAATGACCCCAAACTCAATTATTCACCTACTTAAAGATTGCTTGCAAAATATATAATGGTAGACTCAAACAATTCACAATTCCTCAAATAAATAACTAAAACTTAATTCTCAACTTGTGATAGAAAGAAAAGAAGAGTTGTAGCTATTTTACCGGATTGGCCATGAAATTTGTGATGATTTGTGTGTATACATTTTTCTAAAACAAATCTGTGAGACTTTTGACTCAAGTAAGATTAGATCTCAAAATAAACCGATCATTGCAACGTATTATAATTAGCTAATATTACAACTATGGATATTTTATATATAAAATCACATAAATGTTTTTCAATTACATCGAAGTATTGTATTGGATCAAGGAAGGTCTTCATAGTGTTTCAAACAAACTTTTGAATTTCATCGTTACTATACAAATATCTACTTAAACTACTCCAAGCCATGTTGCTAATAAGAAACTATGGTATAGGCAACTATAGTGCAAGTTGTTGGACAACCATGTGTTAGCTTAAGATGTCCTGATGATGATGTAATTAGAAAACTACGTACGCTAGTCGTTGTGAGGCTTACAGTGCAATACGACTATATATACATCAAGAAGCTTCCTAAATAATTCTTAAGTACTAGCCACATTTGAAACTTACTTTTATATGTGTAATTGAGTTGCTTTGGCGATCAAAGAGTATTATATTTTTTTTATGAAATATTAACTACTCGCTATAAATTGTGAATTGGGTGAAGTAGAATACTTTACAATTAGGATTTTTTTTATTAAATGTTCTTCATTAAACAATAGTCTCGACATACTATCGTATTGTCCATGTGGCATTAGTTTTTTTACCTTATCTTGAAAGCTATTCAACAGACTTTACATGCAAATCTAGTGGTTTTATAGTTAAACAATTTGTGTTTTATCTTGTTAATTGTGACACTAATTATGATAATGTATGACCTATAAATACCCATCATAGTGGCGTCCCTTGGAACTTCCAAACAAATAGAGTTTGTGGTACACTCAACATTTTCATCTAAATTTTACATTAAAATGAATGTTTCGGGGATATTGGCATACTACAATATTAATTAATTGTCATAACCACTTATATCAAGTTATTATATAATCGAAGCACATTTATGAAAATTGGTCTTTCTAGACTTCTTTTAACATAAGTGATGATAGGATTTTTATGCCTCGTGATTGGGAAGAACTAGTCCTTTTGAAACTATTGAAGAATAGTATCATTTATGTATAATTCATGAATAAATAAATATTATAGGTCTCTTTTTTTCCATTTAGGGTTCTAATATGTTAACAAAAAGTCAAGTGATGTAAAGAGATAATATGTTTTGTATTTATGAAATCTACGATCTTTTGGCCACTTCAAAAAAATAATAGATATTTTATGTAACATTCTAAATATAAATATCCCAATATACATATGGTTATATTTTAATCCTTCTAGACTTTTCAAAAATCTCATAATCTATTCAAAATAATCATATAATTTACCCCAATTCGATCAAAAGGATCAAATATTTACATCATCTATATGAATAAAAATTATATGTCGGTGCATCAACATTAGTCCTTCTTCTATAATAAATCTAATTATTACTTCTAATGAAGTAATTTACTATGTTTCTACGCATATAAAATCTTTGGAAGATAATTCATCCATGGTTAAAATTCCATCTCTAAAGTCATAGTCCATAATGTTTATATGTTTAACTTAGTAAATCAAATTCAATTTACAAAGTGTCCAATCATTATAGTCAACATATAATACATAACATTATCATTGCTTTCTACAAATACCGAAGATGTCACCTAGAAAATGAATTATTGACGCGTATGCAATTGAGAGATTTCTCTTCAACATTATTATAGTTACCAATAACTATTATTTTATAAATTCTTTCTGTAACAAGCTACCTTCAATGAAGTTAAAAAGGTCAATGTATTATCCATATCCATGAGACTAAAGTTTAAAAAAGAAAGATCTATCATCTTTAAGATAATTAAATTTCATCATTGACGAAACTATTACTAGTTTTTCTAAACAAAAATATTTATTTACATATTTCATTTCCAAAACTAATATGTAGTTTATATCTATATCATAACATACATGTGATGAAATCCATAAAAATCAAAATTCGTTTAATATATTTTATCTAGAATGACTAACTAGTTATAAGAAAAGAACTTACACATTCTGTAAGGAATGCATGTAGCATCTTCTAAATATTAATACCGATAACTAAATTCTCGACATTGTAAAATAATTAGTAAACCCATCGTGAATATCGAATAACATCTAATGTATTTTTTGTAAGTATATAAGTCCATACACTCGATCACATTTCTATTATTATTGATCCATAAAAATTAAGCTCTACCACTTTAAATATTAAAATTAGACAAAAAAGCCCACTAATGAAGAGTTTTACCTTTATAACAACAAATGCCCTAGAAAATGATAAACACGCCTCCGCCTCCCTCTCTCTTCCGTCTACCTCACTCTTACCGTACTCTTTGAAATTGATTTAGTTTCATCCATTGATAAATTCATATAAAATCATTAAATCAGTGAACAAAATCAATATTTTCAAATATTACAACACTCAACAACTTTTCCATGGGCAAAATCAGAGAGATAGATAAAAGAAAAGAAAAATACAAATATGAATCACAGTGTTGCCTAGGGATGCTGCCACGAAAAAAGGTATTAATGTTTCTATTAAATTCCTTGGTATTTGTAATTGCAAGTCAAAAATTGCACATTGTAATTATATTTCATAGCTAATTTATTTTTCTGTTAGTTTGATTTGTAACGTGATAGGAATGGAAGAAATGTATTAGCACTAGATTTTGTTAAATTAAAATTAATTTGTTAATTATGTGAATAAGTTATTTTATATTGTATAAAATTATGAATTGTTGAAGTTTTGTTATTTATTAAAACTCTCTGATTAATTTAAATTTCCTTAATTTTAGTTAGTATATATAATAAAATATCCTGTTATAGGAAATGGATCGTTGACCATTCTATTTCAAGGAAGATGAAAAATCTATTAACCCAGGTAAGAGAAATAAGTATTATATTAAATCCCTTATACCTTTGGTTCCTTGGATTTATGTGGTGTTACTTTTGTCTACAATTAAAATTTTTACTCTGACTATATTCTTAGATCTCTGCTTTTAAGGGTGGTACTGGTTTTGTTTGACACCATATTACCACCATATACAAATTTTACATGTCATTTCCTTCAAATTTTTATTAAGATTATACTGTAACATCATATTTTATTATACATGCGTTGCTGCTAAATATTTGGATATGCTCTTCTTTCTTTGTATTAACCATTACCAGTATGTTCATACCCATATCCTACCTCCATAACCTTGAGAACCCTTCGTTTTTGCTGCTTTTTGATGCAGTATGAGGAGGAATTCATGATTCGTACTCTATTTGTAACTTTAGTTATCTCCAGATCTATATATTTAGGCTTAGATATATGACAGAAGTGATAAAATTTGATGGACAAGTTGTTTTTGGTGATGCTTTTCATATTTGATAAATCCAATTATGTTTTTTTGATACATACGCATTCACTACATTCATAAATACTTACTGAATTCAGAAGTCTAAAAATATTGACGACTTTATAGGCTAGGCAGGGAAAACTTGATCGAGTAGCCACGCGATGGTCTCATCTTTGGTCTGAAATGCAACAACATATGTCAATTGGATGATATTGTTGGCGCAAGCAGCGTTAAGAAGGATACTATGAGTTCTCCACTTAAAATTGGTCGTGTGGCGAACTTGAAGTGATTTCGTTACTGATCTACCGTTCTTGATGGATTTCTTTTGAGGCATCACCATGATTTGTTATTCTTTTTTTTTCTAATGAAATTTTGAAAGTGTTAAACTATAAATGAATATACTTATTTATAGTTGATACACAAATGTAATTTCTCATTATTTAAATTTAATGAAAATCAAATATAATATGAAAAGGAACAAATAAGATAAATAATGTTTAATGTGATTGTACAATTGAAGTTCTTTTTTGACCTATAATATTATTTGAACGGTTTATTTTATTTCATTTTTCATATATGATGGTCCAGTCCAGCTTATGTATTTTTTTATATTTATATATTTTGGTCTAGGCTAGCTTGTAGACTAGTGTGTATTGACTACAAGGAAAAAATTAGAATTAGTAGGTTTCAAAATATAGTTCTACATGATGAAATGTGCATGGGATCATTAGAAAAAATTGATACCATATGTCTTTACAAGTGATGGTCAATAGACCAAACTTGTTGTGTCAAATATCACACTAACTTTGATTTTTAAATGGCAAGGTTATCATTATATGTTCTTGGGCATAGACTGTTCTCGTGATAGAAGAGAATCTCCTCAAATAGGGATGTCTCTTCCAAATCAGGGTATCCATTTAGTTTGTCAATTATAAATTTTCTCGTGACCTCCCGTCTTTTGACTATCAATCATGTAATATCCCGTGTAAATTGTTAAAATTTTAAATACTTAGGGTGAAATTCTTATTATTATTCAAAATATTATTTAAATATTTTATTAGATTAATAATTTATTTATTTTTATAAAAGACATCTTATTTAATTTATTAAAAGGGATTAATTTATTTATTGAATTAAAAAAAATCAAGGGTTTTATTAATTGAAAAAGAAACTTCAAAAGAAAAGAAAGTCACTTACTCCTACCCGACCATCCTAGCCAGAACCCAACTCACCCAATCCACTTTCTAGTAAATCAATTTCATTTCATTTTCCTACTTTTAAATTTGAATTATATTTCCTTTTAATTTGTCTTATTTTTATGTGGTCCCTGTCGTATTCTAACCCTGTAACCATCTTTCTAAAAGTTTCATTCCTCTATAATAAGAGTTATAAAACTGTACATGAATCATATTTTGAGTCTATTATAATATTATGGTGCAGGAATCATATTTTGAATATTTATAACAAAGATGTTAGTAATTGTTTGTTGCCTCTTATGTTATGCAGTGAAACACTTTCAATGGACGAGCTAAATGTTTTTTAGGTTGATTATTTTAAAAAGAAAGGAAATGGCTACTGAGATGTATGATAGTTTTACGATGAAGTTGGATAGACAACTGATTAGAAGTTCAAGGAGATGACGAGAATGGATTTGTAAAATCCAAGGATTTTTTATTTTATTAGAAGTAAATAGTTTTTCAAAAACATATTTTTTTCTTATATAAACCATTAGAATCAATGAATTATATAGCAGCCCCATCGTAAGCAAAGGGAAATTAGTCATTGGTTGATTTGAAAGTAACACTATTCCATTTTTAAGTCTTTGGTAACATTTATATGTAATATTTGATTATAGACAAACTTTGCTAGAGATTACGATAATTGTATAATTTTTTTCTAGAGCAATATTTCTAATTTTATATTGTAAAGTTTAAAATTTTAGTAGTGTCTTCGGACACGAATCATAACTAGTTCTTTTTAATGTGAGATGTCATACAAATTTTTTTTCTCAATTTTTTTTTTTTTCTATCTTTTTCTTTTGTTTTCTTTTCAGAAATCGGCAAAAGAAATTAAAATAACGTGCATAATCATTCAAGCAAATCACATATATACCCAACAAATGTAATAACTATTCCTTCACCCCGAACTCAAACTCAAGGACAACTAGTTTTAAGCAATCGCTATTCAAGTGCGTGGCATATGGTGTAGTCCTAACATCTAAAGGATAAACTTATAATATGGCTTCAAAACAAATGCTTAAATGCTTAAAAATGGGGCTAAAAGTTATATAACATTTAATCACGGGTTAGAAAGATAAAAAGGCCTCAAGTGACTATTAAAGAACTGCCTTTATCATTTTTCTAGTTACATAGTTCACCTATAGTTCATAATTAAGTGTGTTCTCTACTCATTTAGATCTCACGTTCTACACACCACTCATTCTCACCAAATAAAAGCTTACTTCTTTTGCATTGTTTATTAATTTTTCCTATTAATCATCTAGTGCTTGCATGCATTCGAGGTACATTTTACATTAAATCTAAGGTCTACTATTTTCTACCATTAATTTAAAGAAAGTATGCTTATGTGGACATTCAACATACTCTCCAGTCAAATCATTTCTTAAACTAATTTTTATTGAATTTTATTGAAAAGCAGTTAAAACACATAACACATAAAATTGGGATGAGACAACGAACCCCGCCTCAAATTCGAAAATGTGTCTTGTCACACCAGTCTAAAAGTACATATAAAGCTAATAATATACAATAATGAATGAGAAAAGGGATAAGGGAACATATCTTGATTGACACTAGGCCGATTACGTGTAGCATTGTGTCGAGGTTGTGAAAACTTATAAGTCACGATGTATAGATCACACACCGTGGAAATCATCTTCTTGTAAAATGCGTTTTATCAACTCGAACTCGTATTTCCCTTACTTAATCATCTTCTCATGAACCTCTTATGTTGTGCAATGAAACACTTTCAATGGACGAGCTGAATATTTTTGAGGCTGATTATTTTTAAAACAAAGGAAATGGCTACTACGATGAAGTTGGATAGATAACTGATTAAGTTCAAGGAGATGACGAGAATGGATTTGTAAACTCCAAGTGTTTTTTATTTTATTAGAAATAAATAGTTTTTCAAAAACATATTTTTTTCTTATATAAACACTTAGAATCAATGAATTATATAGCAGACCATTATAAGCAAAGGTAAATTAGTCATTGGTGGATTTGAAAGTAAAACTATTTCATTTTTAAGTCTTTGGTAACATTTATATGTAATATTTGATTATAAAAAAACTTTGCTAGAGTATTTTTCTATGATTACGATAATTGTATAATTTTTTTCCTAGAGCAACATTTTGAATTTTATATTTGTAAGGTTTAAAATTTTAGTAGTGTCTTCGGACACAGATCATATCTAGTTCTTTTTAATGTGAGATGTCATACTAATTTTTTTCTCAATTTCTTTTCTTTCTTTCTTTATCTTTTGTTTTCTTTTTAGAAATCGGCAAAGGAAATTTCAATAACGTGCATAATCATTCGAGCAAATCACAAATCTACCCAATATATGTAATAAAAGATTCCTTCACCCCAAACTCAAGCTCAAGGACAACTAGTCTTAAGCAATCGCGATTCTAGTGTGGGTCATTTGGTATAGTCCTAACATCTAAAGGATAATATTATAACGTGGCTTCAAAAGAAAGGCTTAAATGCTTAAAAATGAGGCTAAAAATGATATAACATTTAATCATGGGTTAGAAAGCTAAAAATGCCTCAAGTGACTATTAAAGAACTGCCTCTATCATTTTTCTAGTTACATAGTTCACCTTTAGTTCATAATTAAGTTAGTTTTATAATCATTTAGATCTCACGTTCTACACACCATTCATTCTCACCAAATACAAGCTTACTTCTTTTGCATTGTTCATTACTTTTTCCTATCAATCATCTAGTGTTTGCATGCATTCGATGTACGTTTTACATTAAATCTAAGATCTACTATATTCTATCATTAATTTACAGAAAGTATGCTTATGGGGACATTCAACACAATCTCTAGTCAAATCCTTCCTTAAACTAATTTTTATTTGATTTTTTCGAAAAGCAGTAAAAACACATAACACATAAAATTAGGATGAGACAACGAACCCCGCCCCAAATTCGAAAATGAGTCATGTCCCCACGAATCGAAAAGAATCTATAAAGCAAATAATATACAGTAATGAATGATAAAAGGGATAAGGGAACATATCTTGATTGACACTACGCCGATTACATGTTGTATTTTGTCAAGGTTGTAAAGACATCTAAGTCACGATGTATAGATCATACACCGTGGAATTCATCTTCTTGTAAAATACGTTTCATAAACACGAACTCGTATTTCCCTTAGTTAATTATCTTCTCATGACCCTCTAAATCTCATCCTCCTCAAAAATCCTTCCTCAACACCAAACTCTCTTTTCTCTTCATGTTCTTCATAACTTCTCCAGCCTTCATCTCATCTCGAATGACCCCAAACTCAATTATTCACCTACTTAAAGATTGCTTGCAAAATATATAATGGTAGACTCAAACAATTCACAATTCCTCAAATAAATAACTAAAACTTAATTCCCAACTTGTGATAGAAAGAAAAGAAGAGTTGTAGCTATTTTACCGGATTGGCCATGAAATTTTTGATGATTTGTGTGTATACATTTTTCTAAAACAAATCTGAGAGACTTTTGACTCAAGTAAGATTAGATCTCAAAATAACCCGATCATTGCAACGTATTATAATTAGCTAATATTACAACTATGGATATTTTATATATAAAATAACATAAATGTTTTTTCAATTACATCGAAGTATTGTATTGGATCAAGGAAGGTCTTAACAGTGTTTCAAACAAACTTTTGAATTTCATCGTTACTATACAAATATCTACTTAAACTACTCCAAGTCATGTTGCTAATAAGAAACTATGGTATAGGCAACTATAGTGCAAGTTGTTGGACAACCATGTGTTAGCTTAAGATGTCCTGATGATGATGTAATTAGAAAACTACGTACGCAAGTCGTTGTGAGGCTTACAGTGCAATACGACTATATATACATCAAGAAGCTTCCTAAATAATTCTTAAGTACTAGCCACATTTGAAACTTACTTTTATATGTGTAATTGAGTTGCTTTGGAGATCAAAGAGTATTATATATTTTTTTATGAAATATTAACTACTCGGTATAAATTGTGAACTGGGTGAAGTAGAATACTTTACAATTAGGATTATTTTTTTTATTAAATGTTCTTCATTAAACAATAGTCTCGACATACTATCGTATTGTCCATGTGGCATTAGTTTATCTACCTTATCTTGAAAGCTATTCAACAGACTTTACATGCAAATCTTGTGGTTTTATAGTTAAACAATTTGTGTTTTATCTTGTTAATTGTGACACTAATTATGATAATGTATGACCTATAAATACCCATCATAGTGGCGTCCCTTGGAACTTCCAAACAAATAGAGTTTGTGGTACACTCAACATTTTCATCTAAATTTTACATTAAAATGAAAGTTTCGGGGATATTGGCATACTACAATATTAATTAATTGTCATAACCACTTATATCAAGTTATTATATAATCGGAGCACATTCATGAAAATTGGTCTTTCTAGACTTCTTTTAACATAAGTGATGATAGGATTTTTATGCCTCGTGATTGGGAAGAACTAGTCCTTTTGAAACTATTGAAGAATAGTATCATTTATGTATAATTCATGAATAAATAAATATTATAGGTCTCTTTTTTTCCATTTAGGGTACTAATACGTTAACAAAAAGTCAAGTGATGTAAAGAGATAATATGTTTTGTATTTATGAAATCTACGATCTTTTGGCCACTTCAAAAAAATAATAGATATTTTATGTAACATTCTAAATATAAATATCCCAATATACATATGGTTATATTCTAATCCTTCTAGACTTTTCAAAAATCTCATAATCTATTCAAAAGAATCATTTAATTTACCCCAATTCGATCAAAAGGATCAAATATTTACATCATCTATATGAATAAAAATTATATGTCGGTGCATCAACATTAGTCCTTCTATAATAAATCTAATTATTACTTATAATGAAGTAATTTACTATGTTTCTACGCATATAAAATCTTTGGAAGATAATTCATCCATGCTTAAAATTCCATCTCTAAAGTTATAGTCCATAATGTTTATATGTTTAACTTAGTAAATCAAATTCAATTTACAAAGTGTCCAATCATTATAGTCAACATATAATACATAACATTATCATTTCTTTCTACAAATACCGAAGATGTCACCTAGAAAATGAATTATTGACGCGTATGCAATTGATAGATTTCTCTTCAACATTATTATAGTTACCAATAACTATTATTTTATAAATTCTTTCTGTTACAAGCTACCTCAAATGAAGTTAAAAAGGTCAATGTATTATCAATATCCATGAGACTAAAGTTTAAAAAAGGAAGATCTATCATCTTTAAGATAATTAAATTTCATCATTGACGAAACTATTACTAGTTTTTCTAAACAAAAATATTTATTTACATATTTCATTTTCAAAACTAATATGTAGTTTATATCTATATCATAACATACATGTGATGAAATCCATAAAAATCAAACTTCGTTTTAATATATTTTATCTACAATGACTAACTAGTTATAAGAAAAGAACTTACACATTCTGTAAGGAATGCATGTAGCATCTTCTAAATAGTAATACCGATAACTAAATTCTCGACATTGTAAAATAATTTAGTAAACCCATTGTGAATATCGAATAACATCTAATGTATTTTTTGTAAGTATATAAGTCCATACACTCGATCACATTTCTATTATTATTGATCCATAAAAATTAAGCTCTACCACTTTAAATCTAAAAATTAGACAAAAAAGCCCACTAATGAAGAGTTTTACCTTTATAATAACAAATGCCCTAGAAAATGATAAACACGCCTCCGCCTCCCTCTCTCTTCCGTCTACCTCACTCTTACCGTACTCTTTGAAATTGATTTAGTTTCATCCATTGATAAATTCATATAAATCATTAAATCAGTGAAAAAAATCAATATTTTCAAATACTACAACACTCAACAACTTTTCCATGGGCAAAATCAGAGAGATAGATAAAAGAAAAGAAAAATACAAACATGAATCACAGTGTTGCCTAGGGATGCTGCCACGAAAAAAAGGTATTAATGTTTCTGTTAAATTCCTTGGTATTTGTAATTGCAAGTCAAAAATTGCACATTGTAATTATATTTCATAGCTAGTTTATTTTTCTGTTAGTTTGATTTGTAACGTGAGAGGAATGGAAGAAATGTATTAACACTAGATTTTGTTAAATTAAAATTAATTTGTTAATTATGTGAATAAGTTGTTTTATATTGTGTAAAATTATGAATTGTTGAAGTTTTGTTATTTATTAAAACTCTTTGATTAATTTATATTCCTTAATTTTAGTTAGTATATATAATAAAATATCATGTTATAGGAAAAGGATCGTTGACCATTCTATTTCAAGGAAGATGAAAAATCTATTAACCCAGGTAAGAGAAATAAGTATTATATTAAATCCCTTATGCCTTTGGTTCCTTGTATTTATGTGGTGTTACTTTTGTGTATAATTAAAAATTTTACTCTGACTATATTCTTAGATCTCTGCTTTTAAGCGTGGTATTGAAAAAAAAATTATTACTGATTTTTACTCTGATTATTACTGGTTTTGTTTGACACCATATTACCACCATATACAAATTTTACATGTCATTTCCTTCATATTTTTATTAAGATTATACTGTAACATCATATTTTATTATACATGCATTGTTGCTAAATATTTGGATATGCTCTTCTTTCTTTGTATTAACCTTTACAAGTATGTTCATACCCATGTCCTACCTCCATAACATTGAGAACCCTTCGTTTTTGCTGCTTTTTTATGCAGTATGAGGAAGAATTCATGATTCGTACTCTATTTGTAACTTTAGTTATCTCCAGATCTATATATTTAGGCTTAGATATATGACATAAGTGATATAATTTGATGGACAAGTTGTTTTTGGTGATGTTTTTCATATTTGATAAATCCAATTATGTTTTTTTGATACATACGCATTCACTACATTCATAAATACTTATTGATTTTAGAAGTCTAAAAATATTGACGACTTTATAGGCTAGGCAGGGAAAACTTGATCGAGTAGCCACGCGATGGTCTCATCTTTGGTCTGAAATGCAACAGCATATGTCAATTGGATGATATTGTCGGCGCAAGCAGCGTTAAGAAGGATACTATGAGTTTTCCACTTAAAATTGGTCGTGTGGCGAACTTGAAGTGATTTTGTTACAGATCTACGGTTCTTGATGGATTTCTTTTGAGGCATCACCATGATTTGTTATTCTTTTTTTTCTAATGAAATTTTGAAAGTGTTAAACTGTAAATGAATATACTTATTTATAGTTGATACACAAATGTAATTTCTCATTATTTAAATTTAATGAAAATCAAATATAATATGAAAAGGAACAAATAAGATAAATAATATTTAATGGGATTGTACAATTGAAGTTCCTTTTTTACCAATAATATTATTTGAACGGTTTATTTTATTTCATTTTTCATATATGATGGTCCAGTCCAGCTTATGTATTTTTTTATATTTATATATTTTTGTCCAGGCTAGCTTGTAGACTAGTGTGTATTGACTACAAGGAAAAAATTAGAATTAGTAGGTTTCAAAATATAGTTCTACATGATGAAATGTGCATGGGATCATTAGAAAAAATTGATACCATATGTCTTTACGAGTGATGGTCAGTAGACCAAACTTGTTGTGTCAAATATCACACTAACTTTGATTTTTAAATGGTAAGGTTATCATTATATGTTCTTGGGCATAGACTGTTCTCGTGATAGAAAACAATCTCCTCAAATAGGGATGTCTCTTCCAAATCAGGGTATCCATTTAGTTTGTCAATTATAAATTTTCTCGTGACCTCCAGACTGCCGTCTTCTGACTATCAATCATGTAATATCCCATGTAAATTGTTTAAATTTTAAATACTTAGGTGGAAATTCTTATTATTATTCAAAATATTATTTAAATATTTTATTAGATTAATAATTTATTTATTTTTATAAAAGACATCTTATTTAATTTATTAAAAGGGATTAATTTATTTATTGAATTAAAAAAAATCAAGGATTTTATTAATTGAAAAAGAAACTTCAAAAGAAAAGAAAGTCACTTACTCCTACCCGACCATCCTAGCCAGAACCCAACTCACTCAATCCACTTTCTAGTTAATCAATTTCATTTCATTTTCCTACTTTTAAATTTGAATTATATTTCCTTTTAATTTGTCTTATTTTTATGTGGTCCCTGTCGTATTCTAACCCAATAACCATCTTTCTAGAAGTTTCATTCCTCTATAATAAGAGTTATAATACGGTACATGAATCATATTTTGAGTCTATTATAATATTATGGTGCAGGAATCATATTTTGAATATCTATAACAAAGATGTCAGTAATTGTTTGTTGCCTCTTATGTTATGCAATGAAACACTTTCAATGGACGAGCTAAATGTTTTTTAGGTTGATTATTTTAAAAAGAAAGGAAATGGCTACTGAGATGTATAGACAACTGATTAGAAGTTCAAGGAGATGACGAGAATGGATTTGTAAAATCCAAGGATTTTTTATTTTATTAGAAGTAAATAGTTTTTCAAAAAACATATTTTTTTCTTATATAAACCATTAGAATCAATGAATTATATAGCAGACCATCATAAGCAAAGGGAAATTAGTCATTGGTTGATTTGAAAGTAACACTATTCCATTTTTAAGTCTTTGGTAACATTTATATGTAATATTCTATTATAGACAAACTTTGCTAGAGTATTTTTGAATGATTACGATAATTGTATAATTTTTTTCTAGAGCAATATTTCTAATTTTATATTGTAAAGTTTAAAATTTTAGTAGTGTCTTCGGACACGAATCATAACTAGTTCTTTTTAATGTGAGATGTCATACGAATTTTTTTTCTCAATTTTTTTTTCTTTCTTTCTTTTTCTTTTGTTTTCTTTTCAGAAATCGGCAAAAGAAATTAAAATAACGTGCATAATCATTCAAGCAAATCACAAATATACCCAACAAATGTAATAACTATTCCTTCACCCCGAACTCAAACTCAAGGACAACTAGTTTTAAGCAATCACAATTCAAGTGTGTGGCATATGGTGTAGTCCTAACATCTAAAGGATAAACTTATAATATGGCTTCAAAACAAATACTTAAATGCTTAAAAATGGGGCTAAAAGTTATATAACATTTAATCACGGGTTAAAAAGATAAAAAGGCCTCAAGTTACATAGTTCACCTATAGTTCATAATTAAGTGTGTTCTCTACTCATTTAGATCTCACGTTCTACACACCACTCATTCTCACCAAATAAAAGCTTACTTCTTTTCCATTGTTTATTAATTTTTCCTATTAATCATCTAGTGCTTGCATGCATTCGAGGTACATTTTACATTAAATCTAAGGTCTACTATTTTCTACCATTAATTTAAAGAAAGTATGCTTATGTGGACATTCAACATACTCTCCAGTCAAATCATTTCTTAAACTAATTTTTATTGAATTTTATTGAAAAGCAGTAAAAACACATAACACATAAAATTGGGATGAGACAACGAACCCCGCCTCAAATTCGAAAATGTGTCTTGTCACACCAATCTAAAAGTACATATAAAGCTAATAATATACAATAATGAATGAGAAAAGGGATAAGGGAACATATCTTGATTGACACTAGGCCGATTACATGTAGCATTGTGTCGAGGTTGTGAAAACTTATAAGTCACGATGTATAGATCACACACCGTGGAAATCATCTTCTTGTAAAATGCGTTTTATCAACTCGAACTCGTATTTCCCTTACTTAATCATCTTCTCATGAACCTCTTATGTTGTGCAATGAAACACTTTCAATGGACGAGCTGAATATTTTTGAGGCTGATTATTTTTAAAAGAATGGAAATGGCTACTACGATGAAGTTGGATAGATAACTGATTAAGTTCAAGGAGATGACGAGAATGGATTTGTAAACTCCAAGTGTTTTTTATTTTATTAGAAATAAATAGTTTTTCAAAAACATATTTTTTTCTTATATAAACCATTAGAATCAATGAATTATATAGCAGACCATTATAAGCAAAGGTAAATTAGTCATTGGTGGATTTGAAAGTAAAACTATTTCATTTTTAAGTCTTTGGTAACATTTATATGTAATATTTGATTATAAAAAAACTTTGCTAGAGTATTTTTCTATGATTACGATAATTGTATAATTTTTTTCCTAGAGCAACATTTTGAATTTTATATTTGTAAGGTTTAAAATTTTAGTAGTGTCTTCGGACACAGATCATATCTAGTTCTTTTTAATGTGAGATGTCATACTAATTTTTTTCTCAATTTCTTTTCTTTCTTTCTTTATCTTTTGTTTTCTTTTTAGAAATCGGCAAAGGAAATTTCAATAACGTGCATAATCATTCGAGCAAATCACAAATCTACCCAATATATGTAATAAAAGATTCCTTCACCCCAAACTCAAGCTCAAGGACAACTAGTCTTAAGCAATCGCGATTCTAGTGTGGGTCATTTGGTATAGTCCTAACATCTAAAGGATAATATTATAACGTGGCTTCAAAAGAAAGGCTTAAATGCTTAAAAATGAGGCTAAAAATGATATAACATTTAATCATGGGTTAGAAAGCTAAAAATGCCTCAAGTGACTATTAAAGAACTGCCTCTATCATTTTTCTAGTTACATAGTTCACCTTTAGTTCATAATTAAGTTAGTTTTATAATCATTTAGATCTCACGTTCTACACACCATTCATTCTCACCAAATACAAGCTTACTTCTTTTGCATTGTTCATTACTTTTTCCTATCAATCATCTAGTGTTTGCATGCATTCGATGTACGTTTTACATTAAATCTAAGATCTACTATATTCTATCATTAATTTACAGAAAGTATGCTTATGGGGACATTCAACACAATCTCTAGTCAAATCCTTCCTTAAACTAATTTTTATTTGATTTTTTCGAAAAGCAGTAAAAACACATAACACATAAAATTAGGATGAGACAACGAACCCCGCCCCAAATTCGAAAATGAGTCATGTCCCCACGAATCGAAAAGAATCTATAAAGCAAATAATATACAGTAATGAATGATAAAAGGGATAAGGGAACATATCTTGATTGACACTACGCCGATTACATGTTGTATTTTGTCAAGGTTGTAAAGACATCTAAGTCACGATGTATAGATCATACACCGTGGAATTCATCTTCTTGTAAAATACGTTTCATAAACACGAACTCGTATTTCCCTTAGTTAATTATCTTCTCATGACCCTCTAAATCTCATCCTCCTCAAAAATCCTTCCTCAACACCAAACTCTCTTTTCTCTTCATGTTCTTCATAACTTCTCCAGCCTTCATCTCATCTCGAATGACCCCAAACTCAATTATTCACCTACTTAAAGATTGCTTGCAAAATATATAATGGTAGACTCAAACAATTCACAATTCCTCAAATAAATAACTAAAACTTAATTCCCAACTTGTGATAGAAAGAAAAGAAGAGTTGTAGCTATTTTACCGGATTGGCCATGAAATTTTTGATGATTTGTGTGTATACATTTTTCTAAAACAAATCTGAGAGACTTTTGAATCAAGTAAGATTAGATCTCAAAATAACCCGATCATTGCAACGTATTATAATTAGCTAATATTACAACTATGGATATTTTATATATAAAATAACATAAATGTTTTTTCAATTACATCGAAGTATTGTATTGGATCAAGGAAGGTCTTAACAGTGTTTCAAACAAACTTTTGAATTTCATCGTTACTATACAAATATCTACTTAAACTACTCCAAGTCATGTTGCTAATAAGAAACTATGGTATAGGCAACTATAGTGCAAGTTGTTGGACAACCATGTGTTAGCTTAAGATGTCCTGATGATGATGTAATTAGAAAACTACGTACGCAAGTCGTTGTGAGGCTTACAGTGCAATACGACTATATATACATCAAGAAGCTTCCTAAATAATTCTTAAGTACTAGCCACATTTGAAACTTACTTTTATATGTGTAATTGAGTTGCTTTGGAGATCAAAGAGTATTATATATTTTTTTATGAAATATTAACTACTCGCTATAAATTGTGAACTGGGTGAAGTAGAATACTTTACAATTAGGATTATTTTTTTTATTAAATGTTCTTCATTAAACAATAGTCTCGACATACTATCGTATTGTCCATGTGGCATTAGTTTATCTACCTTATCTTGAAAGCTATTCAACAGACTTTACATGCAAATCTTGTGGTTTTATAGTTAAACAATTTGTGTTTTATCTTGTTAATTGTGACACTAATTATGATAATGTATGACCTATAAATACCCATCATAGTGGCGTCCCTTGGAACTTCCAAACAAATAGAGTTTGTGGTACACTCAACATTTTCATCTAAATTTTACATTAAAATGAAAGTTTCGGGGATATTGGCATACTACAATATTAATTAATTGTCATAACCACTTATATCAAGTTATTATATAATCGGAGCACATTCATGAAAATTGGTCTTTCTAGACTTCTTTTAACATAAGTGATGATAGGATTTTTATGCCTCGTGATTGGGAAGAACTAGTCCTTTTGAAACTATTGAAGAATAGTATCATTTATGTATAATTCATGAATAAATAAATATTATAGGTCTCTTTTTTTCCATTTAGGGTACTAATACGTTAACAAAAAGTCAAGTGATGTAAAGAGATAATATGTTTTGTATTTATGAAATCTACGATCTTTTGGCCACTTCAAAAAAATAATAGATATTTTATGTAACATTCTAAATATAAATATCCCAATATACATATGGTTATATTCTAATCCTTCTAGACTTTTCAAAAATCTCATAATCTATTCAAAAGAATCATTTAATTTACCCCAATTCGATCAAAAGGATCAAATATTTACATCATCTATATGAATAAAAATTATATGTCGGTGCATCAACATTAGTCCTTCTATAATAAATCTAATTATTACTTATAATGAAGTAATTTACTATGTTTCTACGCATATAAAATCTTTGGAAGATAATTCATCCATGCTTAAAATTCCATCTCTAAAGTTATAGTCCATAATGTTTATATGTTTAACTTAGTAAATCAAATTCAATTTACAAAGTGTCCAATCATTATAGTCAACATATAATACATAACATTATCATTTCTTTCTACAAATACCGAAGATGTCACCTAGAAAATGAATTATTGACGCGTATGCAATTGATAGATTTCTCTTCAACATTATTATAGTTACCAATAACTATTATTTTATAAATTCTTTCTGTTACAAGCTACCTCAAATGAAGTTAAAAAGGTCAATGTATTATCAATATCCATGAGACTAAAGTTTAAAAAAGGAAGATCTATCATCTTTAAGATAATTAAATTTCATCATTGACGAAACTATTACTAGTTTTTCTAAACAAAAATATTTATTTACATATTTCATTTTCAAAACTAATATGTAGTTTATATCTATATCATAACATACATGTGATGAAATCCATAAAAATCAAACTTCGTTTTAATATATTTTATCTACAATGACTAACTAGTTATAAGAAAAGAACTTACACATTCTGTAAGGAATGCATGTAGCATCTTCTAAATAGTAATACCGATAACTAAATTCTCGACATTGTAAAATAATTTAGTAAACCCATTGTGAATATCGAATAACATCTAATGTATTTTTTGTAAGTATATAAGTCCATACACTCGATCACATTTCTATTATTATTGATCCATAAAAATTAAGCTCTACCACTTTAAATCTAAAAATTAGACAAAAAAGCCCACTAATGAAGAGTTTTACCTTTATAATAACAAATGCCCTAGAAAATGATAAACACGCCTCCGCCTCCCTCTCTCTTCCGTCTACCTCACTCTTACCGTACTCTTTGAAATTGATTTAGTTTCATCCATTGATAAATTCATATAAATCATTAAATCAGTGAAAAAATCAATATTTTCAAATACTACAACACTCAACAACTTTTCCATGGGCAAAATCAGAGAGATAGATAAAAGAAAAGAAAAATACAAACATGAATCACAGTGTTGCCTAGGGATGCTGCCACGAAAAAAAGGTATTAATGTTTCTGTTAAATTCCTTGGTATTTGTAATTGCAAGTCAAAAATTGCACATTGTAATTATATTTCATAGCTAGTTTATTTTTCTGTTAGTTTGATTTGTAACGTGAGAGGAATGGAAGAAATGTATTAACACTAGATTTTGTTAAATTAAAATTAATTTGTTAATTATGTGAATAAGTTGTTTTATATTGTGTAAAATTATGAATTGTTGAAGTTTTGTTATTTATTAAAACTCTTTGATTAATTTATATTCCTTAATTTTAGTTAGTATATATAATAAAATATCATGTTATAGGAAAAGGATCGTTGACCATTCTATTTCAAGGAAGATGAAAAATCTATTAACCCAGGTAAGAGAAATAAGTATTATATTAAATCCCTTATGCCTTTGGTTCCTTGTATTTATGTGGTGTTACTTTTGTGTATAATTAAAAATTTTACTCTGACTATATTCTTAGATCTCTGCTTTTAAGCGTGGTATTGAAAAAAAAATTATTACTGATTTTTACTCTGATTATTACTGGTTTTGTTTGACACCATATTACCACCATATACAAATTTTACATGTCATTTCCTTCATATTTTTATTAAGATTATACTGTAACATCATATTTTATTATACATGCATTGTTGCTAAATATTTGGATATGCTCTTCTTTCTTTGTATTAACCTTTACAAGTATGTTCATACCCATGTCCTACCTCCATAACATTGAGAACCCTTCGTTTTTGCTGCTTTTTTATGCAGTATGAGGAAGAATTCATGATTCGTACTCTATTTGTAACTTTAGTTATCTCCAGATCTATATATTTAGGCTTAGATATATGACATAAGTGATATAATTTGATGGACAAGTTGTTTTTGGTGATGTTTTTCATATTTGATAAATCCAATTATGTTTTTTTGATACATACGCATTCACTACATTCATAAATACTTATTGATTTTAGAAGTCTAAAAATATTGACGACTTTATAGGCTAGGCAGGGAAAACTTGATCGAGTAGCCACGCGATGGTCTCATCTTTGGTCTGAAATGCAACAGCATATGTCAATTGGATGATATTGTCGGCGCAAGCAGCGTTAAGAAGGATACTATGAGTTTTCCACTTAAAATTGGTCGTGTGGCGAACTTGAAGTGATTTTGTTACAGATCTACGGTTCTTGATGGATTTCTTTTGAGGCATCACCATGATTTGTTATTCTTTTTTTTCTAATGAAATTTTGAAAGTGTTAAACTGTAAATGAATATACTTATTTATAGTTGATACACAAATGTAATTTCTCATTATTTAAATTTAATGAAAATCAAATATAATATGAAAAGGAACAAATAAGATAAATAATATTTAATGGGATTGTACAATTGAAGTTCCTTTTTTACCAATAATATTATTTGAACGGTTTATTTTATTTCATTTTTCATATATGATGGTCCAGTCCAGCTTATGTATTTTTTTATATTTATATATTTTTGTCCAGGCTAGCTTGTAGACTAGTGTGTATTGACTACAAGGAAAAAATTAGAATTAGTAGGTTTCAAAATATAGTTCTACATGATGAAATGTGCATGGGATCATTAGAAAAAATTGATACCATATGTCTTTACGAGTGATGGTCAGTAGACCAAACTTGTTGTGTCAAATATCACACTAACTTTGATTTTTAAATGGTAAGGTTATCATTATATGTTCTTGGGCATAGACTGTTCTCGTGATAGAAAACAATCTCCTCAAATAGGGATGTCTCTTCCAAATCAGGGTATCCATTTAGTTTGTCAATTATAAATTTTCTCGTGACCTCCAGACTGCCGTCTTCTGACTATCAATCATGTAATATCCCATGTAAATTGTTTAAATTTTAAATACTTAGGTGGAAATTCTTATTATTATTCAAAATATTATTTAAATATTTTATTAGATTAATAATTTATTTATTTTTATAAAAGACATCTTATTTAATTTATTAAAAGGGATTAATTTATTTATTGAATTAAAAAAAATCAAGGATTTTATTAATTGAAAAAGAAACTTCAAAAGAAAAGAAAGTCACTTACTCCTACCCGACCATCCTAGCCAGAACCCAACTCACTCAATCCACTTTCTAGTTAATCAATTTCATTTCATTTTCCTACTTTTAAATTTGAATTATATTTCCTTTTAATTTGTCTTATTTTTATGTGGTCCCTGTCGTATTCTAACCCAATAACCATCTTTCTAGAAGTTTCATTCCTCTATAATAAGAGTTATAATACGGTACATGAATCATATTTTGAGTCTATTATAATATTATGGTGCAGGAATCATATTTTGAATATCTATAACAAAGATGTCAGTAATTGTTTGTTGCCTCTTATGTTATGCAATGAAACACTTTCAATGGACGAGCTAAATGTTTTTTAGGTTGATTATTTTAAAAAGAAAGGAAATGGCTATTGAGATGTATAGACAACTGATTAGAAGTTCAAGGAGATGACGAGAATGGATTTGTAAAATCCAAGGATTTTTTATTTTATTAGAAGTAAATAGTTTTTCAAAAAACATATTTTTTTCTTATATAAACCATTAGAATCAATGAATTATATAGCAGACCATCATAAGCAAAGGGAAATTAGTCATTGGTTGATTTGAAAGTAACACTATTCCATTTTTAAGTCTTTGGTAACATTTATATGTAATATTCTATTATAGACAAACTTTGCTAGAGTATTTTTGAATGATTACGATAATTGTATAATTTTTTTCTAGAGCAATATTTCTAATTTTATATTGTAAAGTTTAAAATTTTAGTAGTGTCTTCGGACACGAATCATAACTAGTTCTTTTTAATGTGAGATGTCATACGAATTTTTTTTCTCAATTTTTTTTTCTTTCTTTCTTTTTCTTTTGTTTTCTTTTCAGAAATCGGCAAAAGAAATTAAAATAACGTGCATAATCATTCAAGCAAATCACAAATATACCCAACAAATGTAATAACTATTCCTTCACCCCGAACTCAAACTCAAGGACAACTAGTTTTAAGCAATCGCAATTCAAGTGTGTGGCATATGGTGTAGTCCTAACATCTAAAGGATAAACTTATAATATGGCTTCAAAACAAATACTTAAATGCTTAAAAATGGGGCTAAAAGTTATATAACATTTAATCACGGGTTAAAAAGATAAAAAGGCCTCAAGTTACATAGTTCACCTATAGTTCATAATTAAGTGTGTTCTCTACTCATTTAGATCTCACGTTCTACACACCACTCATTCTCACCAAATAAAAGCTTACTTCTTTTCCATTGTTTATTAATTTTTCCTATTAATCATCTAGTGCTTGCATGCATTCGAGGTACATTTTACATTAAATCTAAGGTCTACTATTTTCTACCATTAATTTAAAGAAAGTATGCTTATGTGGACATTCAACATACTCTCCAGTCAAATCATTTCTTAAACTAATTTTTATTGAATTTTATTGAAAAGCAGTAAAAACACATAACACATAAAATTGGGATGAGACAACGAACCCCGCCTCAAATTCGAAAATGTGTCTTGTCACACCAATCTAAAAGTACATATAAAGCTAATAATATACAATAATGAATGAGAAAAGGGATAAGGGAACATATCTTGATTGACACTAGGCCGATTACATGTAGCATTGTGTCGAGGTTGTGAAAACTTATAAGTCACGATGTATAGATCACACACCGTGGAAATCATCTTCTTGTAAAATGCGTTTTATCAACTCGAACTCGTATTTCCCTTACTTAATCATCTTCTCATGAACCTCTTATGTTGTGCAATGAAACACTTTCAATGGACGAGCTGAATATTTTTGAGGCTGATTATTTTTAAAAGAATGGAAATGGCTACTACGATGAAGTTGGATAGATAACTGATTAAGTTCAAGGAGATGACGAGAATGGATTTGTAAACTCCAAGTGTTTTTTATTTTATTAGAAATAAATAGTTTTTCAAAAACATATTTTTTTCTTATATAAACCATTAGAATCAATGAATTATATAGCAGACCATTATAAGCAAAGGTAAATTAGTCATTGGTGGATTTGAAAGTAAAACTATTTCATTTTTAAGTCTTTGGTAACATTTATATGTAATATTTGATTATAGAAAAACTTTGCTAGAGTATTTTTCTATGATTACGATAATTGTATAATTTTTTTCCTAGAGCAACATTTGAATTTTATATTTGTAAGGTTTAAAATTTTAGTAGTGTCTTCGGACACAGATCATATCTAGTTCTTTTTAATGTGAGATGTCATACTAATTTTTTTCTCAATTTCTTTTCTTTCTTTCTTTATCTTTTGTTTTCTTTTTAGAAATCGGCAAAGGAAATTTCAATAACGTGCATAATCATTCGAGCAAATCACAAATCTACCCAATAAATGTAATAAAAGATTCCTTCACCCCAAACTCAAGCTCAAGGACAACTAGTCTTAAGCAATCGCGATTCTAGTGTGGGTCATTTGGTATAGTCCTAACATCTAAAGGATAATATTATAACGTGGCTTCAAAAGAAAGGCTTAAATGCTTAAAAATGAGGCTAAAAATGATATAACATTTAATCATGGGTTAGAAAGCTAAAAATGCCTCAAGTGACTATTAAAGAATTGCCTCTATCATTTTTCTAGTTACATAGTTCACCTTTAGTTCATAATTAAGTTAGTTTTATAATCATTTAGATCTCACGTTCTACACACCATTCATTCTCACCAAATACAAGCTTACTTCTTTTGCATTGTTCATTACTTTTTCCTATCAATCATCTAGTGTTTGCATGCATTCGATGTACGTTTTACATTAAATCTAAGATCTACTATATTGTATCATTAATTTACAGAAAGTATGCTTATGGGGACATTCAACATAATCTCTAGTCAAATCCTTCCTTAAACTAATTTTTATTTGATTTTTTCGAAAAGCAGTAAAAACACATAACACATAAAATTAGGATGAGACAACGAACCCCGCCCAAATTCGAAAATGAGTCATGTCCCCACGAATCGAAAAGAATCTATAAAGCAAATAATATACAGTAATGAATGATAAAAGGGATAAGGGAACATATCTTGATTGACACTACGCCGATTACATGTTGTATTGTGTCAAGGTTGTAAAGACATCTAAGTCACGATGTATAGATCATACACCGTGGAATTCATCTTCTTGTAAAATACGTTTCATAAACACGAACTCGTATTTCCCTTAGTTAATTATCTTCTCATGACCCTCTAAATCTCATCCTCCTCAAAAATCCTTCCTCAACACCAAACTCTCTTTTCTCTTCATGTTCTTCATAACTTCTCCAGCCTTCATCTCATCTCGAATGACCCCAAACTCAATTATTCACCTACTTAAAGATTGCTTGCAAAATATATAATGGTAGACTCAAACAATTCACAATTCCTCAAATAAATAACTAAAACTTAATTCCCAACTTGTGATAGAAAGAAAAGAAGAGTTGTAGCTATTTTACCGGATTGGCCATGAAATTTTTGATGATTTGTGTGTATACATTTTTCTAAAACAAATCTGAGAGACTTTTGACTCAAGTAAGATTAGATCTCAAAATAACCCGATCATTGCAACGTATTATAATTAGCTAATATTACAACTATGGATATTTTATATATAAAATAACATAAATGTTTTTTCAATTACATCGAAGTATTGTATTCGATCAAGGAAGGTCTTAACAGTGTTTCAAACAAACTTTTGAATTTCATCGTTACTATACAAATATCTACTTAAACTACTCCAAGTCATGTTGCTAATAAGAAACTATGGTATAGGCAACTATAGTGCAAGTTGTTGGACAACCATGTGTTAGCTTAAGATGTCCTGATGATGATGTAATTAGAAAACTACGTACGCAAGTCGTTGTGAGGCTTACAGTGCAATACGACTATATATACATCAAGAAGCTTCCTAAATAATTCTTAAGTACTAGCCACATTTGAAACTTACTTTTATATGTGTAATTGAGTTGCTTTGGAGATCAAAGAGTATTATATATTTTTTTATGAAATATTAACTACTCGCTATAAATTGTGAATTGGGTGAAGTAGAATACTTTACAATTAGGATTATTTTTTTTTATTAAATGTTCTTCATTAAACAATAATCTCGACATACTATCGTATTGTCCATGTGGCATTAGTTTATCTACCTTATCTTGAAAGCTATTCAACAGACTTTACATGCAAATCTAGTGGTTTTATAGTTAAACAATTTATGTTTTATCTTGTTAATTGTGACACTAATTACGATAATGTATGACCTATAAATACCCATCATAGTGGCGTCCCTTGGAACTTCCAAACAAATAGAGTTTGTGGTACACTCAACATTTTCATCTAAATTTTACATTAAAATGAAAGTTTCGGGGATATTGGCATACTACAATATTAATTAATTGTCATAATCACTTATATCAAGTTATTATATAATCGAAGCACATTCATGAAAATTGGTCTTTCTACACTTCTTTTAACATAAGTGATGATAGGATTTTTATGCCTTGTGATTGGGAAGAACTAGTCCTTTTGAAACTATTGAAGAATAGTATCATTTATGTATAATTCATGAATAAATAAATATTATAGGTCTCTTTTTTTCCATTTAGGGTTCTAATACGTTAACAAAAAGTCAAGTGATGTAAAGAGATAATATGTTTTGTATTTATGAAATCTACGATCTTTAGGCCACTTCAAAAAAATAATAGATATTTTATGTAACATTCTAAATATAAATATCCCAATATACATATGGTTATATTCTAATCCTTCTATACTTTTCAAAAATCTCATAATCTATTCAAAATAATCATTTAATTTACCCCAATTCGATCAAAAGGATCAAATATTTACATCATCTATATGAATAAAAATTATATGTCGGTGCATCAACATTAGTCCTTCTTCTATAATAAATCTAATTATTACTTATAATGAAGTAATTTACTATGTTTCTACGCATATAAAATCTTTGAAAGATAATTCATCCATGGTTAAAATTCCATCTCTAAAGTTATAGTCCATAATGTTTATATGTTTAACTTAGTAAATCAAATTCAATTTACAAAGTGTCCAATCATTATAGTCAACATATAATACATAACATTATCATTGCTTTCTACAAATACCGAAGATGTCACCTAGAAAATGAATTATTGACGCGTATGCAATTGATAGATTTCTCTTCAACATTATTATAGTTACCAATAACTATTATTTTATAAATTCTTTCTGTAACAGGCTACCTCCAATGAAGTTAAAAAGGTCAATGTATTATCCATATCCATGAGACTAAAGTTTAAAATAGGAAGATCTATCATCTTTAAGATAATTAAATTTCATCATTGACGAAACTATTACTAGTTTTTCTAAACAAAAATATTTATTTACATATTTCATTTTCAAAACTAATATGTAGTTTATATCTATATCATAACATACATGTGATGAAATCCATAAAAATCAAACTTCGTTTTAATATATTTTATCTACAATGACTAACTAGTTATAAGAAAAGAACTTACACATTCTGTAAGGAATGCATGTAGCATCTTCTAAATAGTAATACCGATAACTAAATTCTCGACATTGTAAAATAATTTAGTAAACCCATTGTGAATATCGAATAACATCTAATGTATTTTTTGTAAGTATATAAGTCCATACACTCGATCACATTTCTATTATTATTGATCCATAAAAATTAAGCTCTACCACTTTAAATCTAAAAATTAGACAAAAAAGCCCACTAATGACGAGTTTTACCTTTATAACAACAAATGCCCTAGAAAATGATAAACACGCCTCCGCCTCCCTCTCTCTTCCGTCTACCTCACTCTTACCGTACTCTTTGAAATTGATTTAGTTTCATCCATTGATAAATTCATATAAAATCATTAAATCAGTGAACAAAATCAATATTTTCAAATATTACAACACTCAACAACTTTTCCATGGGCAAAATCAGAGAGATAGATAAAAGAAAAGAAAAATACAAACATGAATCACAGTGTTGCCTAGGGATGCTGCCACGAAAAAAAGGTATTAATGTTTCTGTTAAATTCCTTGGTATTTTTAATTGCAAGTCAAAAATTGCACATTGTAATTATATTTCATAGCTAGTTTATTTTTCTGTTAGTTTGATTTGTAACGTGAGAGGAATGGAAGAAATGTATTAACACTAGATTTTGTTAAATTAAAATTAATTTGTTAATTATGTGAATAAGTTGTTTTATATTGTGTAAAATTATGAATTGTTGAAGTTTTGTTATTTATTAAAACTCTTTGATTAATTTATATTCCTTAATTTTAGTTAGTATATATAATAAAATATCATGTTATAGGAAAAGGATCGTTGACCATTCTATTTCAAGGAAGATGAAAAATCTATTAACCCAGGTAAGAGAAATAAGTATTATATTAAATCCCTTATGTCTTTGGTTCCTTGGATTTATGTGGTGTTACTTTTGTGTATAATTAAAAAATTTACTCTGACTATATTCTTAGATCTCTGCTTTTAAGCGTGGTATTGAAAAAAAAATTATTACTGGTTTTTACTCTGATTATTACTGGTTTTGTTTGACACCATATTACCACCATATACAAATTTTACATGTCATTTCCTTCATATTTTTATTAAGATTATACTGTAACATCATATTTTATTATACATGCATTGCTTCTAAATATTTGGATATGCTCTTCTTTCTTTGTATTAACCTTTACAAGTATGTTCATACCCATGTCCTACCTCCATAACATTGAGAACCCTTCGTTTTTGCTGCTTTTTTATGCAGTATGAGGAGGAATTCATGATTCGTACTCTATTTGTAACTTTAGTTATCTCCAGATCTATATATTTAGGCTTAGATATATGACATAAGTGATATAATTTGATGGACAAGTTGTTTTTGGTGATGTTTTTCATATTTGATAAATCCAATTATGTTTTTTTGATACATACGCATTCACTACATTCATAAATACTTATTGATTTCAGAAGTCTAAAAATATTGACGACTTTATAGGCTAGGCAGGGAAAACTTGATCGAGTAGCCACGCGATGGTCTCATCTTTGGTCTGAAATGCAACAGCATATGTCAATTGGATGATATTGTCGGCGCAAGCAGCGTTAAGAAGGATACTATGAGTTCTCCACTTAAAATTGGTCGTGTGGCGAACTTGAAGTGATTTTGTTACAGATCTACCGTTCTTGATGGATTTCTTTTGAGGCATCACCATGATTTGTTATTCTTTTTTTTTCTAATGAAATTTTGAGAGTGTTAAACTGTAAATGAATATACTTATTTATAGTTGATACACAAATGTAATTTCTCATTATTTAAATTTAATGAAAATCAAATATAATATGAAAAGTAACAAATAAGATAAATAATATTTAATGGGATTGTACAATTGAAGTTCCTTTTTTACCTATAATATTATTTGAACGGTTTATTTTATTTCATTTTTCATATATGATGGTCCAGTCCAGCTTATGTATTTTTTTATATTTATATATTTTGGTCCAGGCTAGCTTGTAGACTAGTGTGTATTGACTACAAGGAAAAAATAAGAATTAGTAGGTTTCAAAATATAGTTCTACATGATGAAATGTGCATGGGATCATTAGAAAAAATTGATACCATATGTCTTTACGAGTGATGGTCAATAGACCAAACTTGTTGTGTCAAATATCACACTAACTTTGATTTTTAAATGGTAAGGTTATCATTATATGTTCTTGGGCATAGACTGTTCTCGTGATAGAAAACAATCTCCTCAAATAGGGATGTCTCTTCCAAATCAGGGTATCCATTTAGTTTGTCAATTATAAATTTTCTCGTGACCTCCAGACTGCCGTCTTCTGACTATCAATCATGTAATATCCCATGTAAATTGTTTGAATTTTAAATACTTAGGTGGAAATTCTTATTATTATTCAAAATATTATTTAAATATTTTATTAGATTAATAATTTATTTATTTTTATAAAAGACATCTTATTTAATTTATTAAAAGGGATTAATTTATTTATTGAATTAAAAAAAATCAAGGATTTTATTAATTGAAAAAGAAACTTCAAAAGAAAAGAAAGTCACTTACTCCTACCCGACCATCCTAGCCAGAACCCAACTCACCCAATCCACTTTCTAGTTAATCAATTTCATTTCATTTTCCTACTTTTAAATTTGAATTATATTTCCTTTTAATTTGTCTTATTTTTATGTGGTCCCTGTCGTATTCTAACCCAGTAACCATCTTTCTAGAAGTTTCATTCCTCTATAATAAGAGTTATAATACGGTACATGAATCATATTTTGAGTCTATATATAATATTATGGTGCAGGAATCATATTTTGAATATCTATAACAAAGATGTCAGTAATTGTTTGTTGCCTCTTATGTTATGCAATGAAACACTTTCAATGGACGAGCTAAATGTTTTTTAGGTTGATTATTTTAAAAAGAAAGGAAGTGGCTACTGAGATGTATAGACAACTGATTAGAAGTTCAAGGAGATGACGAGAATGGATTTGTAAAATCCAAGGATTTTTTATTTTATTAGAAGTAAATAGTTTTTCAAAAACATATTTTTTTCTTATATAAACCATTAGAATCAATGAATTATATAGCAGACCATCGTAAGCAAAGGGAAATTAGTCATTGGTTGATTTGAAAGTAACACTATTCCATTTTTAAGTCTTTCGTAACATTTATATGTAATATTCTATTATAGACAAACTTTGCTAGAGTATTTTTGTATGATTACGATAATTGTATAATTTTTTTCTAGAGCAATATTTCTAATTTTATATTGTAAAGTTTAAAATTTTAGTAGTGTCGTCGGACACGAATCAGAACTAGTTCTTTTTAATGTGAGATGTCATACGAATTTTTTTTACTCAATTTTTTTTTCTTTCTTTCTATTTCTTTTGTTTTCTTTTCAGAAATCGGCAAAAGAAATTAAAATAACGTGCATAATCATTCAAGCAAATCACAAATATACCCAACAAATGTAATAACTATTCCTTCACCCCGAACTCAAACTCAAGGACAACTAGTTTTAAGCAATCGCGATTCAAGTGCGTGGCATATGGTGTAGTCCTAACATCTAAAGGATAAACTTATAATATGGCTTCAAAAGAAATGCTTAAATGCTTAAAAATGGGGCTAAAAGTTATATAAAATTTAATCACGGGTTAGAAAGATAAAAAGGCCTCAAGTGACTATTAAAGAACTGCCTTTATCATTTTTCTAGTTATATAGTTCACCTATAGTTCATAATTAAGTGTGTTCTCTACTCATTTAGATCTCACGTTCTACATACCACTCATTCTCACGAAATAAAAGCTTACTTCTTTTGCATTGTTTATTAATTTTTCCTAGTAATCATCTAGTGCTTGCATGCATTCGAGGTACATTTTACATTAAATCTAAGGTCTACTATTTTCTACCATTAATTTAAAGAAAGTATGCTTATGTGGACATTCAAAGTACTCTCCAGTCAAATCATTTCTTAAACTAATTTTTATTGAATTTTATTGAAAAGCAGTAAAAACGCATAACACATAAAATTGGGATGAGACAACGAACCCCGCCTTAAATTCGAAAATGTGTCTCGTCACACCAATCTAAAAGTACATATAAAGCTAATAATATACAATAATGAATGAGAAAAGGGATAAGGGAACATATCTTGATTGACACTAGGCCGATTACATGTTGCATTGTGTCGAGGTTGTGAAAACTTATAAGTCACGATGTATAGATCACACACCGTGGAAATCATCTTCTTGTAAAATGCGTTTCATCAACTCGAACTCGTATTTCCCTTAGTTAATCATCTTCTCATGACCCTCTTATGTTGTGCAATGAAACACTTTCAATGGACGAGGTGAATATTTTTGAGGCTGATTATTTTTAAAAGAAAGGAAATGGCTACTACGATGAAGTTGGATAGATAACTGATTAAGTTCAAGGAGATGACGAGAATGGATTTGTAAACTCCAAGTGTTTTTTATTTTATTAGAAATAAATAGTTTTTCAAAAACATATTTTTTTCTTATATAAACCATTAGAATCAATGAATTATATAGCAGACCATTATAAGCAAAGGTAAATTAGTCATTGGTGGATTTGAAAGTAAAACTATTTCATTTTTAAGTCTTTGGTAACATTTATATGTAATATTTGATTATAGAAAAACTTTGCTAGAGTATTTTTCTATGATTATGATAATTGTATAATTTTTTTTCCTAGAGCAACATTGTGAATTTTATATTTGTAAGGTTTAAAATTTTAGTAGTGTCTTCGGACACAGATCATATCTAGTTCTTTTTAATGTGAGATGTCATACTAATTTTTTTCTCAATTTCTTTTCTTTCTTTCTTTATCTTTTGTTTTCTTTTTAGAAATCGGCAAAGGAAATTTCAATAACGTGCATAATCATTCGAGCAAATCACAAATCTACCCAATAAATGTAATAAAAGATTCCTTCACCCCAAACTCAAGCTCAAGGACAACTAGTCTTAAGCAATCGCGATTCTAGTGTGGGTCATTTGGTATAGTCCTAACATCCAAAGAATAATATTATAACGTGTCTTCAAAAGAAAGGCTTAAATGCTTAAAAAGGAGGCTAAAAATGATATAACATTTAATCATGGGTTAGAAAGCTAAAAATGCCTCAAGTCACTATTAAAGAACTACCTCTATCATTTTTCTAGTTACATAGTTCACCTTTAGTTCATAATTAAGTTAGTTTTATAATCATTTAGATCTCACGTTCTACACACCATTCATTCTCACCAAATACAAGCTTACTTCTTTTGCATTGTTCATTACTTTTTCCTATCAATCATCTAGTGTTTGCATGCATTCGATGTACGTTTTACATTAAATCTAAGATCTACTATATTCTATCATTAATTTACATAAAGTATACTTATGGGGACATTCAACATAATCTCTAGTCAGATCCTTCCTTAAACTAATTTTTATTTGATTTTTTCGAAAAGCAGTAAAAACACATAACACATAAAATTAGGATGAGACAACGAACCCCGCCCCAAATTCGAAAATGAGTCATGTCCCCACGAATCGAAAAGAATCTATAAAGCAAATAATATACAGTAATGAATGATAAAAGGGATAAGGGAACATATCTTGATTGACACTACGCCGATTACATGTTGTATTGTGTCAAGGTTGTAAAGACATCTAAGTCACGATGTATAGATCATACACCGTGGAATTCATCTTCTTGTAAAATGCGTTTCATAAACACGAACTCGTATTTCCCTTAGTTAATTGTCTTCTCATGACCCACTAAATCTCATCCTCCTCAAAAATCCTTCCTCAACACCAAACTCTCTTTTCTCTTCATGTTCTTCATAAATTCTCCAGCCTTCATCTCATCTCGAATGACCCCAAACTCAATTATTCACCTACTTAAAGATTGCTTGCAAAATATATAATGGTAGACTCAAACAATTCACAATTCCTCAAATAAATAACTAAAACTTAATTCCCAACTTGTGATAGAAAGAAAAGAAGAGTTGTAGCTATTTTACCGGATTGGCCATGAAATTTTTGATGATTTGTGTGTATACATTTTTCTAAAACAAATCTGAGAGACTTTTGACTCAAGTAAGATTAGATCTCAAAATAACCCGATCATTGCAACGTATAATAATTAGCTAATATTACAACTATGGATATTTTATATATAAATTAACATAAATGTTTTTTCAATTACATCGAAGTATTGTATTGGATCAAGGAAGGTCTTAACAGTGTTTCAAACAAACTTTTGAATTTCATCGTTACTATACAAATATCTACTTAAACTACTCCAAGTCATGTTGCTAATAAGAAACTATGGTATAGGCAACTATAGTGCAAGTTGTTGGACAACCATGTGTTAGCTTAAGATGTCCTGATGATGATGTAATTAGAAAACTACGTACGCAAGTCGTTGTGAGGCTTACAGTGCAATACGACTATATATACATCAAGAAGCTTCCTAAATAATTCTTAAGTACTAGCCACATTTGAAACTTACTTTTATGTGTAATTGAGTTGCTTTGGAGATCAAAGAGTATTATATTTTTTTTATGAAATATTAACTACTCGCTATAAATTGTGAACTGGGTGAAGTAGAATACTTTACAATTAGGATTATTTTTTTTTATTAAATGTTCTTCATTAAACAATAGTCTCGACATACTATCGTATTGTCCATGTGGCATTAGTTTATCTACCTTATCTTGAAAGCTATTCAACAGACTTTACATGCAAATCTAGTGGTTTTATAGTTAAACAATTTGTGTTTTATCTTGTTAATTGTGACACTAATTATGATAATGTATGACCTATAAATACCCATCATAGTGGCGTCCCTTGGAACTTCCAAACAAATAGAGTTTGTGGTACACTCAACATTTTCATCTAAATTTTACATTAAATGAAAGTTTCGGGGATATTGGCATACTACAATATTAATTAATTGTCATAACCACTTATATCAAGTTATTATATAATCGAAACACATTCATGAAAATTGGTCTTTCTAGACTTCTTTTAACATAAGTGATGATAGGATTTTTATGCCTTGTGATTGGGAAGAACTAGTCCTTTTGAAACTATTGAAGAATAGTATCATTTATGTATAATTCATGAATAAATAAATATTATAGGTCTCTTTTTTTCCATTTAGGGTTCTAATACGTTAACAAAAAGTCAAGTGATGTAAAGAGATAATATGTTTTGTATTTATGAAATCTACGATCTTTTGGCCACTTCAAAAAAATAATAGATATTTTATGTAACATTCTAAATATAAATATCCCAATATACATATGGTTATATTCTAATCCTTCTAGACTTTTCAAAAATCTCATAATCTATTCAAAAGAATCATTTAATTTACCCCAATTCGATCAAAAGGATCAAATATTTATATCATCTATATGAATAAAAATTATATGTCGGTGCATCAACATTAGTCCTTCTTCTATAATAAATCTAATTATTACTTATAATGAAGTAATTTACTATGTTTCTACGCATATAAAATCTTTGGAAGATAATTCATCCATGGTTAAAATTCCATCTCTAAAGTTATAGTCCATAATGTTTATATGTTTAACTTAGTAAATCAAATTCAATTTACAAAGTGTCCAATCATTATAGTCAACATATAATTCATAACATTATCATTGCTTTCTACAAATACCGAAGATGTCACCTAGAAAATGAATTATTGACGCGTATGCAATTGATAGATTTCTCTTCAACATTATTATAGTTACCAATAACTAATATTTTATAAATTCTTTCTGTAACAGGCTACCTCCAATGAAGTTAAAAATGTCAATGTATTATCCATATCCATGAGACTAAAGTTTAAAAAAGGAAGATCTATCATCTTTAAGATAATTAAATTTCATCATTGACGAAACTATTACTAGTTTTTCTAAACAAAAATATTTATTTACATATTTCATTTTCAAAACTAATATGTAGTTTATATCTATATCATAACATACATGTGATGAAATCCATAAAAATCAAACTTCGTTTTAATATATTTTATCTACAATGACTAACTAGTTATAAGAGAAGAACTTACACATTCTGTAAGGAATGCATGTAGCATCTTCTAAATAGTAATACCGATAACTAAATTCTCGACATTGTAAAATAATTTAGTAAACCCATTGTGAATATCGAATAACATCTAATGTATTTTTTGTAAGTATATAAGTCCATACACTCGATCACATTTCTATTATTATTGATCCATAAAAATTAAGCTCTACCACTTTAAATCTAAAAATTAGACAAAAAAGCCCACTAATGAAGAGTTTTACCTTTATAACAACAAATGCCCTAGAAAATGATAAACACGCCTCCGCCTCCCTCTCTCTTCCGTCTACCTCACTCTTACCGTACTCTTTGAAATTGATTTAGTTTCATCCATTGATAAATTCATATAAAATCATTAAATCAGTGAACAAAATCAATATTTTCAAATATTACAACACTCAACAACTTTTCCATGGGCAAAATCAGAGAGATAGATAAACTAAAAGAAAAATACAAACATGAATCACAGTGTTGCCTAGGGATGCTGCCACGAAAAAAAGGTATTAATGTTTCTGTTAAATTCCTTGGTATTTTTAATTGCAAGTCAAAAATTGCACATTGTAATTATATTTCATAGCTAGTTTATTTTTCTGTTAGTTTGATTTGTAACGTGAGAGGAATGGAAGAAATGTATTAACACTAGATTTTGTTAAATTAAAATTAATTTGTTAATTATGTGAATAAGTTGTTTTATATTGTGTAAAATTATGAATTGTTGAAGTTTTGTTATTTATTAAAACTCTTTGATTAATTTATATTCCTTAATTTTAGTTAGTATATATAATAAAATATCATGTTATAGGAAAAGGATCGTTGACCATTCTATTTCAAGGAAGATGAAAAATCTATTAACCCAGGTAAGAGAAATAAGTATTATATTAAATCCCTTATGTCTTTGGTTCCTTGGATTTATGTGGTGTTACTTTTGTGTATAATTAAAAAATTTACTCTGACTATATTCTTAGATCTCTGCTTTTAAGCGTGGTATTGAAAAAAAAATTATTACTGGTTTTTACTCTGATTATTACTGGTTTTGTTTGACACCATATTACCACCATATACAAATTTTACATGTCATTTCCTTCATATTTTTATTAAGATTATACTGTAACATCATATTTTATTATACATGCATTGCTTCTAAATATTTGGATATGCTCTTCTTTCTTTGTATTAACCTTTACAAGTATGTTCATACCCATGTCCTACCTCCATAACATTGAGAACCCTTCGTTTTTGCTGCTTTTTTATGCAGTATGAGGAGGAATTCATGATTCGTACTCTATTTGTAACTTTAGTTATCTCCAGATCTATATATTTAGGCTTAGATATATGACATAAGTGATATAATTTGATGGACAAGTTGTTTTTGGTGATGTTTTTCATATTTGATAAATCCAATTATGTTTTTTTGATACATACGCATTCACTACATTCATAAATACTTATTGATTTCAGAAGTCTAAAAATATTGACGACTTTATAGGCTAGGCAGGGAAAACTTGATCGAGTAGCCACGCGATGGTCTCATCTTTGGTCTGAAATGCAACAGCATATGTCAATTGGATGATATTGTCGGCGCAAGCAGCGTTAAGAAGGATACTATGAGTTCTCCACTTAAAATTGGTCGTGTGGCGAACTTGAAGTGATTTTGTTACAGATCTACCGTTCTTGATGGATTTCTTTTGAGGCATCACCATGATTTGTTATTCTTTTTTTTTTCAAATGAAATTTTGAGAGTGTTAAACTGTAAATGAATATACTTATTTATAGTTGATACACAAATGTAATTTCTCATTATTTAAATTTAATGAAAATCAAATATAATATGAAAAGGAACAAATAAGATAAATAATATTTAATGGGATTGTACAATTGAAGTTCCTTTTTTACCTATAATATTATTTGAACGGTTTATTTTATTTCATTTTTCATATATGATGGTCCAGTCCAGCTTATGTATTTTTTTATATTTATATATTTTGGTCCAGGCTAGCTTGTAGACTAGTGTGTATTGACTACAAGGAAAAAATAAGAATTAGTAGGTTTCAAAATATAGTTCTACATGATGAAATGTGCATGGGATCATTAGAAAAAATTGATACCATATGTCTTTACGAGTGATGGTCAATAGACCAAACTTGTTGTGTCAAATATCACACTAACTTTGATTTTTAAATGGTAAGGTTATCATTATATGTTCTTGGGCATAGACTGTTCTCGTGATAGAAAACAATCTCCTCAAATAGGGATGTCTCTTCCAAATCAGGGTATCCATTTAGTTTGTCAATTATAAATTTTCTCGTGACCTCCAGACTGCCGTCTTCTGACTATCAATCATGTAATATCCCATGTAAATTGTTTAAATTTTAAATACTTAGGTGGAAATTCTTATTATTATTCAAAATATTATTTAAATATTTTATTAGATTAATAATTTATTTATTTTTATAAAAGACATCTTATTTAATTTATTAAAAGGGATTAATTTATTTATTGAATTAAAAAAAATCAAGGATTTTATTAATTGAAAAAGAAACTTCAAAAGAAAAGAAAGTCACTTACTCCTACCCGACCATCCTAGCCAGAACCCAACTCACCCAATCCACTTTCTAGTTAATCAATTTCATTTCATTTTCCTACTTTTAAATTTGAATTATATTTCCTTTTAATTTGTCTTATTTTTATGTGGTCCCTGTCGTATTCTAACCCAGTAACCATCTTTCTAGAAGTTTCATTCCTCTATAATAAGAGTTATAATACGGTACATGAATCATATTTTGAGTCTATATATAATATTATGGTGCAGGAATCATATTTTGAATATCTATAACAAAGATGTCAGTAATTGTTTGTTGCCTCTTATGTTATGCAATGAAACACTTTCAATGGACGAGCTAAATGTTTTTTAGGATGATTATTTTAAAAAGAAAGGAAATGGCTACTGAGATGTATAGACAACTGATTAGAAGTTCAAGGAGATGACGAGAATGGATTTGTAAAATCCAAGGATTTTTTATTTTATTAGAAGTAAATAGTTTTTCAAAAACATATTTTTTTCTTATATAAACCATTAGAATCAATGAATTATATAGCAGACCATCGTAAGCAAAGGGAAATTAGTCATTGGTTGATTTGAAAGTAACACTATTCCATTTTTAAGTCTTTGGTAACATTTATATGTAATATTCTATTATAGACAAACTTTGCTAGAGTATTTTTGTATGATTACGATAATTGTATAATTTTTTTCTAGAGCAATATTTCTAATTTTATATTGTAAAGTTTAAAATTTTAGTAGTGTCGTCGGACACGAATCATAACTAGTTCTTTTTAATGTGAGATGTCATACGAATTTTTTTTACTCAATTTTTTTTTCTTTCTTTCTTTTTCTTTTGTTTTCTTTTCAGAAATCGGCAAAAGAAATTAAAATAACGTGCATAATCATTCAAGCAAATCACAAATATACCCAACAAATGTAATAACTATTCCTTCACCCCGAACTCAAACTCAAGGACAACTAGTTTTAAGCAATCGCGATTCAAGTGCGTGGCATATGGTGTAGTCCTAACATCTAAAGGATAAACTTATAATTTGGCTTCAAAAGAAATGCTTAAATGCTTAAAAATGGGGCTAAAAGTTATATAACATTTAATCACGGGTTAGAAAGATAAAAAGGCCTCAAGTGACTATTAAAGAACTGCCTTTATCATTTTTCTAGTTATATAGTTCACCTATAGTTCATAATTAAGTGTGTTCTCTACTCATTTAGATCTCACGTTCTACATACCACTCATTCTCACGAAATAAAAGCTTACTTCTTTTGCATTGTTTATTAATTTTTCCTAGTAATCATCTAGTGCTTGCATGCATTCGAGGTACATTTTACATTAAATCTAAGGTCTACTATTTTCTACCATTAATTTAAAGAAAATATGCTTATGTGGACATTCAAAGTACTCTCCAGTCAAATCATTTCTTAAACTAATTTTTATTGAATTTTATTGAAAAGCAGTAAAAACGCATAACACATACAATTGGGATGGGACAACGAACCCCGCCTTAAATTCGAAAATGTGTCTCGTCACACCAATCTAAAAGTACATATAAAGCTAATAATATACAATAATGAATGAGAAAAGGGATAAGGGAACATATCTTGATTGACACTAGGCCGATTACATGTTGCATTGTGTCGAGGTTGTGAAAACTTATAAGTCACGATGTATAGATCACACACCGTGGAAATCATCTTCTTGTAAAATGCGTTTCATCAACTCGAACTCGTATTTCCCTTAGTTAATCATCTTCTCATGACCCTCTTATGTTGTGCAATGAAACACTTTCAATGGACGAGGTGAATATTTTTGAGGCTGATTATTTTTAAAAGAAAGGAAATGGCTACTACGATGAAGTTGGATAGATAACTGATTAAGTTCAAGGAGATGACGAGAATGGATTTGTAAACTCCAAGTGTTTTTTATTTTATTAGAAATAAATAGTTTTTCAAAAACATATTTTTTTCTTATATAAACCATTAGAATCAATGAATTATATAGCAGACCATTATAAGCAAAGGTAAATTAGTCATTGGTGGATTTGAAAGTAAAACTATTTCATTTTTAAGTCTTTGGTAACATTTATATGTAATATTTGATTATAGAAAAACTTTGCTAGAGTATTTTTCTATGATTATGATAATTGTATAATTTTTTTTCCTAGAGCAACATTGTGAATTTTATATTTGTAAGGTTTAAAATTTTAGTAGTGTCTTCGGACACAGATCATATCTAGTTCTTTTTAATGTGAGATGTCATACTAATTTTTTTCTCAATTTCTTTTCTTTCTTTCTTTATCTTTTGTTTTCTTTTTAGAAATCGGCAAAGGAAATTTCAATAACGTGCATAATCATTCGAGCAAATCACAAATCTACCCAATAAATGTAATAAAAGATTCCTTCACCCCAAACTCAAGCTCAAGGACAACTAGTCTTAAGCAATCGCGATTCTAGTGTGGGTCATTTGGTATAGTCCTAACATCCAAAGAATAATATTATAACGTGTCTTCAAAAGAAAGGCTTAAATGCTTAAAAAGGAGGCTAAAAATGATATAACATTTAATCATGGGTTAGAAAGCTAAAAATGCCTCAAGTCACTATTAAAGAACTACCTCTATCATTTTTCTAGTTACATAGTTCACCTTTAGTTCATAATTAAGTTAGTTTTATAATCATTTAGATCTCACGTTCTACACACCATTCATTCTCACCAAATACAAGCTTACTTCTTTTGCATTGTTCATTACTTTTTCCTATCAATCATCTAGTGTTTGCATGCATTCGATGTACGTTTTACATTAAATCTAAGATCTACTATATTCTATCATTAATTTACATAAAGTATGCTTATGGGGACATTCAACATAATCTCTAGTCAGATCCTTCCTTAAACTAATTTTTATTTGATTTTTTCGAAAAGCAGTAAAAAGACATAACACATAAAATTAGGATGAGACAACGAACCCCGCCCCAAATTCGAAAATGAGTCATGTCCCCACGAATCGAAAAGAATCTATAAAGCAAATAATATACAGTAATGAATGATAAAAGGGATAAGGGAACATATCTTGATTGACACTACGCCGATTACATGTTGTATTGTGTCAAGGTTGTAAAGACATCTAAGTCACGATGTATAGATCATACACCGTGGAATTCATCTTCTTGTAAAATGCGTTTCATAAACACGAACTCGTATTTCCCTTAGTTAATTGTCTTCTCATGACCCTCTAAATCTCATCCTCCTCAAAAATCCTTCCTCAACACCAAACTCTCTTTTCTCTTCATGTTCTTCATAAATTCTCCAGCCTTCATCTCATCTCGAATGACCCCAAACTCAATTATTCACCTACTTAAAGATTGCTTGCAAAATATATAATGGTAGACTCAAACAATTCACAATTCCTCAAATAAATAACTAAAACTTAATTCCCAACTTGTGATAGAAAGAAAAGAAGAGTTGTAGCTATTTTACCGGATTGGCCATGAAATTTTTGATGATTTGTGTGTATACATTTTTCTAAAACAAATCTGAGAGACTTTTGACTCAAGTAAGATTAGATCTCAAAATAACCCGATCATTGCAACGTATTATAATTAGCTAATATTACAACTATGGATATTTTATATATAAATTAACATAAATGTTTTTTCAATTACATCGAAGTATTGTATTGGATCAAGGAAGGTCTTAACAGTGTTTCAAACAAACTTTTGAATTTCATCGTTACTATACAAATATCTACTTAAACTACTCCAAGTCATGTTGCTAATAAGAAACTATGGTATAGGCAACTATAGTGCAAGTTGTTGGACAACCATGTGTTAGCTTAAGATGTCCTGATGATGATGTAATTAGAAAACTACGTACGCAAGTCGTTGTGAGGCTTACAGTGCAATACGACTATATATACATCAAGAAGCTTCCTAAATAATTCTTAAGTACTAGCCACATTTGAAACTTACTTTTATATGTGTAATTGAGTTGCTTTGGAGATCAAAGAGTATTATATTTTTTTTATGAAATATTAACTACTCGCTATAAATTGTGAATTGGGTGAAGTAGAATACTTTACAATTAGGATTATTTTTTTTATTAAATGTTCTTCATTAAACAATAGTCTCGACATACTATCGTATTGTCCATGTGGCATTAGTTTATCTACCTTATCTTGAAAGCTATTCAACAGACTTTACATGCAAATCTAGTGGTTTTATAGTTAAACAATTTGTGTTTTATCTTGTTAATTGTGACACTAATTATGATAATGTATGACCTATAAATACCCATCATAGTGGCGTCCCTTGGAACTTCCAAACAAATAGAGTTTGTGGTACACTCAACATTTTCATCTAAATTTTACATTAAATGAAAGTTTCGGGGATATTGGCATACTACAATATTAATTAATTGTCATAACCACTTATATCAAGTTATTATATAATCGAAACACATTCATGAAAATTGGTCTTTCTAGACTTCTTTTAACATAAGTGATGATAGGATTTTTATGCCTTGTGATTGGGAAGAACTAGTCCTTTTGAAACTATTGAAGAATAGTATCATTTATGTATAATTCATGAATAAATAAATATTATAGGTGTCTTTTTTTCCATTTAGGGTTCTAATACGTTAACAAAAAGTCAAGTGATGTAAAGAGATAATATGTTTTGTATTTATGAAATCTACGATCTTTTGGCCACTTCAAAAAAATAATAGATATTTTATGTAACATTCTAAATATAAATATCCCAATATACATATGGTTATATTCTAATCCTTCTAGACTTTTCAAAAATCTCATAATCTATTCAAAAGAATCATTTAATTTACCCCAATTCGATCAAAAGGATCAAATATTTACATCATCTATATGAATAAAAATTATATGTCGGTGCATCAACATTAGTCCTTCTTCTATAATAAATCTAATTATTACTTATAATGAAGTAATTTACTATGTTTCTACGCATATAAAATCTTTGGAAGATAATTCATCCATGGTTAAAATTCCATCTCTAAAGTTATAGTCCATAATGTTTATATGTTTAACTTAGTAAATCAAATTCAATTTACAAAGTGTCCAATCATTATAGTCAACATATAATTCATAACATTATCATTGCTTTCTACAAATACCGAAGATGTCACCTAGAAAATGAATTATTGACGCGTATGCAATTGATAGATTTCTTTTCAACATTATTATAGTTACCAATAACTAATATTTTATAAATTCTTTCTGTAACAGGCTACCTCCAATGAAGTTAAAAATTTCAATGTATTATCCATATCCATGAGACTAAAGTTTAAAAAAGGAAGATCTATCATCTTTAAGATAATTAAATTTCATCATTGACGAAACTATTACTAGTTTTTCTAAACAAAAATATTTATTTACATATTTCATTTTCAAAACTAATATGTAGTTTATATCTATATCATAACATACATGTGATGAAATCCATAAAAATCAAACTTCGTTTTGATATATTTTATCTACAATGACTAACTAGTTATAAGAGAAGAACTTACACATTCTGTAAGGAATGCATGTAGCATCTTCTAAATAGTAATACCGATAACTAAATTCTCGACATTGTAAAATAATTTAGTAAACCCATTGTGAATATCGAATAACATCTAATGTATTTTTTGTAAGTATATAAGTCCATACACTCGATCACATTTCTATTATTATTGATCCATAAAAATTAAGCTCTACCACTTTAAATCTAAAAATTAGACAAAAAAGCCCACTAATGAAGAGTTTTACCTTTATAACAACAAATGCCCTAGAAAATGATAAACACGCCTCCGCCTCCCTCTCTCTTCCGTCTACCTCACTCTTACCGTACTCTTTGAAATTGATTTAGTTTCATCCATTGATAAATTCATATAAAATCATTAAATCAGTGAACAAAATCAATATTTTCAAATATTACAACACTCAACAACTTTTCCATGGGCAAAATCAGAGAGATAGATAAACTAAAAGAAAAATACAAACATGAATCACAGTGTTGCCTAGGGATGCTGCCACGAAAAAAAGGTATTAATGTTTCTGTTAAATTCCTTGGTACTTTTAATTGCAAGTCAAAAATTGCACATTGTAATTATATTTCATAGCTAGTTTATTTTTCTGTTAGTTTGATTTGTAACGTGAGAGGAATGGAAGAAATGTATTAACACTAGATTTTGTTAAATTAAAATTAATTTGTTAATTATGTGAATAAGTTGTTTTATATTGTGTAAAATTATGAATTGTTGAAGTTTTGTTATTTATTAAAACTCTTTGATTAATTTATATTCCTTAATTTTAGTTAGTATATATAATAAAATATCATGTTATAGGAAAAGGATCGTTGACCATTCTATTTCAAGGAAGATGAAAAATCTATTAACCCAGGTAAGAGAAATAAGTATTATATTAAATCCCTTATGCCTTTGGTTCCTTGGATTTATGTGGTGTTACTTTTGTGTATAATTAAAAAATTTACTCTGACTATATTCTTAGATCTCTGCTTTTAAGCGTGGTATTGAAAAAAAAATTATTACTGGTTTTTACTCTGATTATTACTGGTTTTGTTTGACACCATATTACCACCATATACAAATTTTATATGTCATTTCCTTCATATTTTTATTAAGATTATACTGTAACATCATATTTTATTATACATGCATTGCTGCTAAATATTTGGATATGCTCTTCTTTCTTTGTATTAACCTTTACAAGTATGTTCATACCCATGTCCTACCTCCATAACATTGAGAACCCTTCGTTTTTGCTGCTTTTTTATGCAGTATGAGGAAGAATTCATGATTCGTACTCTATTTGTAACTTTAGTTATCTCCAGATCTATATATTTAGGCTTAGATATATGACATAAGTGATATAATTTGATGGACAAGTTGTTTTTGGTGATGTTTTTCATATTTGATAAATCCAATTATGTTTTTTGATACATACGCATTCACTACATTCATAAATACTTATTGATTTCAGAAGTCTAAAAATATTGACGACTTTATAGGCTAGGCAGGGAAAACTTGATAGAGTAGCCACGCGATGGTCTCATCTTTGGTCTGAAATGCAACAGCATATGTCAATTGGATGATATTGTCGGCGCAAGCAGCGTTAAGAAGGATACTATGAGTTCTCCACTTAAAATTGGTCGTGTGGCGAACTTGAAGTGATTTTGTTACAGATCTACCGTTCTTGATGGATTTCTTTTGAGGCATCACCATGATTTGTTATTCTTTTTTTTTCTAATGAAATTTTGAAAGTGTTAAACTGTAAATAAATATACTTATTTATAGTTGATAGACAAATGTAATTTCTCATTATTTAAATTTAATGAAAATCAAATATAATATGAAAAGGAACAAATAAGATAAATAATATTTAATGGGATTGTACAATTGAAGTTCCTTTTTTACCTATAATATTATTTGAACGGTTTATTTTATTTCATTTTTCATATATGATGGTCCAGTCCAGCTTATGTATTTTTTTATATTTATATATTTTGGTCCAGGCTAGCTTGTAGACTAGTGTGTATTGACTACAAGGAAAAAATTAGAATTAGTAGGTTTCAAAATATAGTTCTACATGATGAAATGTGCATGGGATCATTAGAAAAAATTGATACCATATCTCTTTACGAGTGATGGTCAATAGAACAAACTTGTTGTGTCAAATATCACACTAATTTGATTTTTAAATGGTAAGGTTATCATTATATGTTCTTGGGCATAGACTGTTCTCGTGATAGAAAATAATCTCCTCAAATAGGGATGTCTCTTCCAAATCAGGGTATCCATTTAGTTTGTCAATTATAAATTTTCTCGTGACCTCCAGACTGCCGTCTTCTGACTATCAATCATGTAATATCCCATGTAAATTGTTTAAATTTTAAATACTTAGGTGGAAATTCTTATTATTATTCAAAATATTATTTAAATATTTTATTAGATTAATAATTTATTTATTTTTATAAAAGACATCTTATTTAATTTATTAAAAGGGATTAATTTATTTATTGAATTAAAAAAAATCAAGGATTTTATTAATTGAAAAAGAAACTTCAAAAGAAAAGAAAGTCACTTACTCCTACCTGACCATCCTAGCCAGAACCCAACTCACCCAATCCACTTTCTAGTTAATCAATTTCATTTCATTTTCCTACTTTTAAATTTGAATTATATTTCCTTTTAATTTGTCTTATTTTTATGTGGTCCCTGTCGTATTCTAACCCAGTAACCATCTTTCTAGAAGTTTCATTCCTCTATAATAAGAGTTATAATACGGTACATGAATCATATTTTGAGTCTATTATAATATTATGGTGCAGGAATCATACTTTGAATATCTATAACAAAGATGTCAGTAATTGTTTGTTGCCTCTTATGTTATGCAATGAAACACTTTCAATGGACGAGCTAAATGTTTTTTAGGTTGATTATTTTAAAAAGAAAGGAAATGGCTACTGAGATGTATAGACAACTGATTAGAAGTTCAAGGAGATGACGAGAATGGATTTGTAAAATCCAAGGATTTTTTATTTTATTAGAAGTAAATAGTTTTTCAAAAACATATTTTTTTTCTTATATAAACCATTAGAATCAATGAATTATATAGCAGACCATCGTAAGCAAAGGAAAATTAGTCATTGGTTGATTTGAAAGTAACACTATTCCATTTTTAAGTCTTTGGTAACATTTATATGTAATATTCTATTATAGACAAACTTTGCTAGAGTATTTTTGTATGATTACGATAATTGTATAATTTTTTTCTAGAGCAATATTTCTAATTTTATATTGTAAAGTTTAAAATTTTAGTAGTGTCTTCGGACACGAATCATAACTAGTTCTTTTTAATGTGAGATGTCATACGAATTTTTTTTCTCAATTTTTTTTTCTTTTGTTTTCTTTTCAGAAATCGGCAAAAGAAATTAAAATAACGTGCATTATCATTCAAGCAAATCACAAATATACCCAACAAATGTAATAACTATTCCTTCACCCCGAACTCAAACTCAAGGACAACTAGTTTTAAGCAATCGCGATTCAAGTGCGTGGCATATGGTGTAGTCCTAACATCTAAAGGATAAACTTATAATATGGCTTCAAAAGAAATGCTTAAATGCTTAAAAATTGGGCTAAAAGTTTTATAACATTTAATCACGGGTTAGAAACATAAAAAGGCCTCAAGTGACTATTAAAGAACTGCCTTTATCATTTTTCTAGTTACATAGTTCACCTATTGTTCATAATTAAGTGTGTTCTCTACTCATTTAGATCTCACGTTCTACATACCACTCATTCTCACGAAATAAAAGCTTACTTCTTTTGCATTGTTTATTAATTTTTCCTAGTAATCATCTAGTGCTTGCATGCATTCGAGGTACATTTTACATTAAATCTAAGGTCTACTATTTTCTACCATTAATTTAAAGAAAGTATGCTTATGTGGACATTCAACATACTCTCCAGTCAAATCATTTCTTAAACTAATTTTTATTGAATTTTATTGAAAAGCAGTAAAAACACATAACACATAAAATTGGGATGAGACAACGAACCCCGCCTCAAATTCGAAAATGTGTCTTGTCACACCAATCTAAAAGTACATATAAAGCTAATAATATACAATAATGAATGAGAAAAGGGATAAGGGAACATATCTTGATTGACACTAGGCCGATTACATGTAGCATTGTGTCGAGGTTGTGAAAACTTATAAGTCACGATGTATAGATCACACACCGTGGAAATCATCTTCTTGTAAAATGCGTTTCATCAACTCGAACTCGTATTTCCCTTAGTTAATCATCTTCTCATGACCCTCTTATGTTGTGCAATGAAACACTTTCAATGGACGAGCTGAATAATTTTGAGGCTGATTATTTTTAAAAGAAAGGAAATGGCTACTACGATGAAGTTGGATAGATAACTGATTAAGTTCAAGGAGATGACAAGAATGGATTTGTAAACTCCAAGTGTTTTTTATTTTATTAGAAATAAATAGTTTTTCAAAAACATATTTTTTTCTTATATAAACCATTAGAATCAATGAATTATATAGCAGACCATTATAAGCAAAGGTAAATTAGTCATTGGTGGATTTGAAAGTAAAACTATTTCATTTTTAAGTCTTTGGTAACATTTATATGTAATATTTGATTATAGAAAAACTTTGCTAGAGTATTTTTCTATGATTACGATAATTGTATAATTTTTTTCCTAGAGCAACATTTTGAATTTTATATTTGTAAGGTTTAAAATTTTAGTAGTGTCTTCGGACACAGATCATATCTAGTTCTTTTTAATGTGAGATGTCGTACTAATTTTTTTCTCAATTTCTTTTCTTTCTTTCTTTATCTTTTGTTTTCTTTTTAGAAATCGGCAAAGGAAATTTCAATAACGTGCATAATCATTCGAGCAAATCACAAATCTACCCAATAAATGTAATAAAAGATTCTTTCACCCCAAACTCAAGCTCAAGGACAACTAGTCTTAAGCAATCGCGATTCTAGTGTGGGTCATTTGGTATAGTCCTAACATCTAAAGGATAATATTATAACGTGGCTTCAAAAGAAAGGCTTAAATGCTTAAAAATGAGGCTAAAAATGATATAACATTTAATCATGGGTTAGAAAGCTAAAAATGCCTCAAGTGACTATTAAAGAACTGCCTCTATCATTTTTCTAGTTACATAGTTCACCTTTAGTTCATAATTAAGTTAGTTTTATAATCATTTAGATCTCACGTTCTACACACCATTCATTCTCACCAAATACAAGCTTACTTCTTTTGCATTGTTCATTACTTTTTCCTATCAATCATCTAGTGTTTGCATGCATTCGATGTACGTTTTACATTAAATCTAAGATCTACTATATTCTATCATTAATTTACAGAAAGTATGCTTATGGGGACATTCAACATAATCTCTAGTCAAATCCTTCCTTAAACTAATTTTTATTTGATTTTTTCGAAAAGCAGTAAAAACACATAACATATAAAATTAGGATGAGACAACGAACCCCGCCCCAAATTCGAAAATGAGTCATGTCCCCACGAATCGAAAAGAATCTATAAAGCAAATAATATACAGTAATGAATGATAAAAGTGATAAGGAAACATATCTTGATTGGCACTACGCCGATTACATGTTGTATTGTGTCAAGGTTGTAAAGACATCAAAGTCACGATGTATAGATCATACACCGTGGAATTTATCTTCTTGTAAAATGCGTTTCATAAACACGAACTCGTATTTCCCTTAGTTAATTATCTTCTCATGACCCTCTAAATCTCATCCTCCTCAAAAATCCTTCCTCAACACCAAACTCTCTTTTCTCTTCATGTTCTTCATAACTTCTCCAGCCTTCATCTCATCTCGAATGACCCCAAACTCAATTATTCACCTACTTAAAGATTGCTTGCAAAATATATAATGGTAGACTCAAACAATTCACAATTCCTCAAATAAATAACTAAAACTTAATTCCCAACTTGTGATAGAAAGAAAAGAAGAGTTGTAGCTATTTTACCGGATTGGCCATGAAATTTTTGATGATTTGTGTGTATACATTTTTCTAAAACAAATCTGAGAGACTTTTGACTCAAGTAAGATTAGATCTCAAAATAACCAGATCATTGCAACGTATTATAATTAGCTAATATTACAACTATGGATATTTTATATATAAAATAACATAAATGTTTTTTCAATTACATCGAAGTATTGTATTGGATCAAGGAAGGTCTTAACAGTGTTTCAAACAAACTTTTGAATTTCATCGTTACTATACAAATATCTACTTAAACTACTCCAAGTCATGTTGCTAATAAGAAACTATGGTATAGGAAACTATAGTGCAAGTTGTTGGACAACCATGTGTTAGCTTAAGATGTCCTGATGATGATGTAATTAGAAAACTACGTACGCAAGTCGTTGTGAGGCTTACAGTGCAATACGACTATATATACATCAAGAAGCTTCCTAAATAATTCTTAAGTACTAGCCACATTTGAAACTTACTTTTATATGTGTAATTGAGTTGCTTTGGAGATCAAAGAGTATTATATTTTTTTTATGAAATATTAACTACTCGCTATAAATTGTGAATTGGGTGAAGTAGAATACTTTACAATTAGGATTATTTTTTTTTATTAATGTTCTTCATTAAACAATAGTCTCGACATACTATCGTATTGTCCATGTGGCATTAGTTTATCTACCTTATCTTGAAAGCTATTCAACAGACTTTACATGCAAATCTAGTGGTTTTATAGTTAAACAATTTGTGTTTTATCTTGTTAATTGTGACACTAATTATGATAATGTATGACCTATAAATACCCATCATAGTGGCGTCCCTTGGAACTTCCAAACAAATAGAGTTTGTGGTACACTCAACAGTTTCATCTAAATTTTACATTAAAATGAAAGTTTCGGGGATATTGGCATACTACAATATTAATTAATTGTCATAACCACTTATATCAAGTTATTATATAATCGAAGCACATTCATGAAAATTGGTCTTTCTAGACTTCTTTTAAAATAAGTGATGATAGGTTTTTATGCCTCGTGATTGGGAAGAACTAGTCCTTTTGAAACTATTGAAGAATAGTATCATTTATGTATAATTCATGAATAAATAAATATTATAGGTCTCTTTTTTTCCATTTAGGGTTCTAATACGTTAACAAAAAGTCAAGTGATGTAAAGAGATAATATGTTTTGTATTTATGAAATCTACGATCTTTTGGCCACTTCAAAAAAATAATAGATATTTTATGTAACATTCTAAATATAAATATCCCAATATACATATGGTTATATTTTAATCCTTCTAGACTTTTCAAAAATCTCATAATCTATTCAAAATAATCATTTAATTTACCCCAATTTGATCAAAAGGATCAAATATTTACATCATCTATATGAATAAAAATTATATGTCGGTGCATCAACATTAGTCCTTCTTCTATAATAAATCTAATTATTACTTATAATGAAGTAATTTACTATGTTTCTACGCATATAAAATCTTTGGAAGATAATTCATCCATGGTTAAAATTCCATCTCTAAAGTCATAGTCCATAATGTTTATATGTTTAACTTAGTAAATCAAATTCAATTTACAAAGTGTCCAATCATTATAGTCAACATATAATACATAACATTATCATTGCTATCTACAAATACCGAAGATGTCACCTAGAAAATGAATTATTGACGCGTATGCAATTGAAAGATTTCTCTTCAACATTATTATAGTTACCAATGACTATAATTTTATAAATTTTTTCTGTAACAAGCTACCTTCAATGAAGTTAAAAAGGTCAATGTATTATCCATATCCATGAGACTAAAGTTTAAAAAAGGAAGATCTATCATCTTTAAGATAATTAAATTTCATCATTGACGAAACTATTACTAGTTTTTCTAAACAAAAATATTTATTTACATATTTCATTTCCAAAACTAATATGTAGTTTATATCTATATCATAACATACATGTGATGAAATCCATAAAAATCAAAATTCGTTTTAATATATTTTATCTAGAATGACTAACTAGTTATAAGAAAAGAACTTACACATTCTGTAAGGAATGCATGTAGCATCTTCTAAATATTAATACCGGTAACTAAATTCTCGACATTGTAAAATAATTAGTAAACCCATTGTGAATATCGAATAACATCTAATGTATTTTTTGTAAGTATATAAGTCCATACACTCGATCACATTTCTATTATTATTGATCCATAAAAATTAAGCTCTACCACTTTAAATATTAAAATTAGACAAAAAAGCCCACTAATGAAGAGTTTTACCTTTATAACAACAAATGCCCTAGAAAATGATAAACACGCCTCCGCCTCCCTCTCTCTTCCGTCTACCTCACTCTTACCGTACTCTTTGAAATTGATTTAGTTTCATCCATTGCTAAATTCATATAAAATCATTAAATCAGTGAACAGAATCAATATTTTCAAATATTACAACACTCAACAACTTTTCCATGGGCAAAATCAAGGAGATAGATAAAAGAAAAGAAAAATACAAACATGAATCACAGTGTTGCCTAGGGATGCTGCCACGAAAAAAGGTATCAATGTTTCTATTAAATTCCTTGGTATTTGTAATTGCAAGTCAAAAATTGCACATTGTAATTATATTTCATAGCTAATTTATTTTTCTGTTAGTTTGATTTGTAACGTGAGAGGAATGGAAGAAATGTATTAACACTAGATTTTGTTAAATTAAAATTAATTTGTTAATTATGTGAATAAGTTGTTTTATATTGTGTAAAATTATGAATTGTTGAAGTTTTGTTATTTATTAAAACTCTTTGATTAATTTAAATTTCCTTAATTTTAGTTAGTATATATAATAAAATATCCTGTTATAGGAAAAGGATCGTTGACCATTCTATTTCAAGGAAGATGAAAAATCTATTAACCCAGGTAAGAGAAATAAGTATTATATTAAATCCCTTATACCTTTGGTTCCTTGTATTTATGTGGTGTTACTTTTGTCTACAATTAAAAATTTTACTCTGACTATATTCTTAGATCTCTGCTTTTAAGGGTGGTACTGGTTTTGTTTGACACCATATTACCACCATATACAAATTTTACATGTCATTTCCTTCAAATTTTTATTAAGATTATACTGTAACATCATATTTTATTATACATGCGTTGCTGCTAAATATTTGGATATGCTCTTCTTTCTTTGTATTAACCTTTATCAGTATGTTCATACCCATGTCCTACCTCCATAACCTTGAGAACCCTTCGTTTTTGCTGCTTTTTGATGCAGTATGAGGAGGAATTCATGATTCGTAATCTATTTGTAACTTTAGTTATCTCCAGATCTATATATTTAGGCTTAGATATATGACAGAAGTGATAAAATTTGATGGACAAGTTGTTTTTGGTGATGCTTTTCATATTTGATAAATCCAATTATGTTTTTTTGATACATACGCATTCACTACATTCATAAATACTTATTGAATTCAGAAGTCTAAAAATATTGACGACTTTATAGGCTAGGCAGGGAAAACTTGATCGAGTAGCCACGCGATGGTCTCATCTTTGGTCTGAAATGCAACAGCATATGTCAATTGGATGATATTGTCGGCGCAAGCAGCGTTAAGAAGGATACTATGAGTTCTCCACTTAAAATTGGTCGTGTGGCGAACTTGAAGTGATTTTGTTACAGATCTACCGTTGTTGATGGATTTCTTTTGAGGCATCACCATGATTTGTTATTCTTTTTTTTTCTAATGAAATTTTGAAAGTGTTAAACTGTAAATGGATATACTTATTTATAGTTGATACACAAATGTAATTTCTCATTATTTAAATTTAATGAAAATCAAATATAATATGAAAAGGAACAAATAAGATAAATAATATTTAATGTGATTGTACAATTGAAGTTCCTTTTTGACCTATAATATTATTTGAACGGTTTATTTTATTTCATTTTTCATATATGATGGTCCAGTCCAGCTTATGTATTTTTTTATATTTATATATTTTGGTCTAGGCTAGCTTGTAGACTAGTGTGTATTGACTACAAGGAAAAAATTAGAATTAGTAGGTTTCAAAATATAGTTCTACATGATGAAATGTGCATGGGATCATTAGAAAAAATTGATACCATATGTCTTTACAAGTGATGGTCAATAGACCAAACTTGTTGTGTCAAATATCACACTAACTTTGATTTTTAAATGGTAAGGTTATCATTATATGTTCTTGGGCATAGACTGTTCTCGTGATAGAAGAAAATCTCCTCAAATAGGGATGTCTCTTCCAAATCAGGGTATCCATTTAGTTTGTCAATTATAAATTTTCTCGTGACCTCCAGACTGCCGTATTTTGACTATCAATCATGTAATATCCCGTGTAAATTGTTAAAATTTTAAATACTTAGGGTGAAATTCTTATTATTATTCAAAATATTATTTAAATATTTTATTAGATTAATAATTTATTTATTTTTATAAAAGACATCTTATTTAATTTATTAAAAGGGATTAATTAATTTATTGAATTAAAAAAAATCAAGGATTTTATTAATTGAAAAAGAAACTTCAAAAGAAAAGAAAGTCACTTACTCCTACCCGACCATCCTAGCCAGAACCCAACTCACCAAATCCACTTTCTAGTAAATCAATTTCATTTCATTTTCTTACTTTTAAATTTGAATTATATTTCCTTTTAATTTGTCTTATTTTTATGTGGTCCCTGTCGTATTCTAACCCAGTAACCATCTTTCTAAAAGTTTCATTCCTCTATAATAAGAGTTATAATACTGTACATGAATCATATTTTGAGTCTATTATAATATTATGGTGCAGGAATCATATTTTGAATATTTATAACAAAGATGTTAGTAATTGTTTGTTGCCTCTTATGTTATGCAATGAAACACTTTCAATGGACGAGCTAAATGTTTTTTAGGTTGATTATTTTAAAAAGAAAGGAAATGGCTACTGAGATGTATGATAGTTTTACGATGAAGTTGGATAGACAACTGATTAGAAGTTCAAGGAGATGACGAGAATGGATTTGTAAAATCCAAGGATTTTTTATTTTATTAGAAGTAAATAGTTTTTCAAAAACATATTTTTTTCTTATATAAACCATTAGAATCAATGAATTATATAGCAGACCCATCGTAAGCAAAGGGAAATTAGTCATTGGTTGATTTGAAAGTAACACTATTCCATTTTTAAGTCTTTGGTAACATTTATATGTAATATTTGATTATAGACAAACTTTGCTAGAGTATTTTTGTATGATTACGATAATTGTATAATTTTTTTCTAGAGCAATATTTCTAATTTTATACAGTAAAGTTTAAAATTTTAGTAGTGTCTTCGGACACGAATCATAACTAGTTCTTTTTAATGTGAGATGTCATACAAATTATTTTTCTCAATTTTTTTTTCTTTCTATCTTTTTCTTTTGTTTTCTTTTCAGAAATCGGCAAAAGAAATTAAAATAACGTGCATAATCATTCAAGCAAATCACAAATATACCCAACAAATGTAATAACTATTCCTTCACCCCGAACTCAAACTCAAGGACAACTAGTTTTAAGCAATCGCGATTCAAGTTGCTGGCATATGGTGTAGTCCTAACATCTAAAGGATAAACTTATAATATGGCTTCAAAAGAAATGCTTAAATGCTTAAAAATGGGGCTAAAAGTTATATAACATTTAATCACGGGTTAGAAAGACAAAAAGGCCTCAAGTGACTATTAAAGAACTGCCTTTATCATTTTTCTAGTTACATAGTTCACCTATAGCTCATAATTAAGTGTGTTCTCTACTCATTTAGATCTCACGTTCTACATACCACTCATTCTCACGAAATAAAAGCTTACTTCTTTTGCATTGTTTATTAATTTTTCCTAGTAATCATCTAGTGCTTGCATGCATTCGAGGTACATTTTACATTAAATCTAAGGTCTACTATTTTCTACCATTAATTTAAATAAAGTACGCTTATGTGGACATTCAACATACTCTCCAGTCAAATCATTTCTTAAACTAATTTTTATTGAATTTTATTGAAAAGCAGTAAAAACGCATAACACATAAAATTGGGATGAGACAACGAACCCCGCCTCAAATTCGAAAATGTGTCTCGTCACACCAATATAAAAGTACATATAAAGCTAATAATATACAATAATGAATGAGAAAAGGGATAAGGGAACATATCTTGATTGACACTAGGCCGATTACATGTAGCATTGTGTCGAGGTTGTGAAAACTTATAAGTCACGATGTATAGATCACACACCGTGGAAATCATCTTCTTGTAAAATGCGTTTCATCAACTCGAACTCGTATTTCCCTTAGTTAATCATCTTCTCATGACCCTCTTATGTTGTGTAATGAAACACTTTCAATGGACGAGCTGAATATTTTTGAGTCTGATTATTTTTAAAAGAAAGGAAATGGCTACTACGATGAAGTTGGATAGATAACTGATTAAGTTCAAGGAGATGACGAGAATGGATTTGTAAACTCCAAGTGTTTTTTATTTTATTAGAAATAAATAGTTTTTCAAAAACATATTTTTTTCTTATATAAACCATTAGAATCAATGAATTATATAGCAGACCATTATAAGCAAAGGTAAATTAGTCATTGGTTGATTTGAAAGTAAAACTATTTCATTTTTAAGTCTTTGGTAACATTTATATGTAATATTTGATTATAGAAAAACTTTGCTAGAGTATTTTTCTATGATTACGATAATTGTATAATTTTTTTCCTAGAGCAACATTTTGAATTTTATATTTGTAAGGTTTAAAATTTTAGTAGTGTCTTCGGACACAGATCATATCTAGTTCTTTTTAATGTGAGATGTCATACTAATTTTTTTCTCAATTTCTTTTCTTTCTTTCTTTATCTTTTGTTTTCTTTTTAGAAATCGGCAAAGGAAATTTCAATAACGTGCTTAAGCATTCGAGCAAATCACAAATCTACCCAATAAATGTAATAAAAGATTCCTTCACCCCAAACTCAAGCTCAAGGACAACTAGTCTTAAGCAATCGCGATTCTAGTGTGGGTCATTTGGTATAGTCCTAACATCTAAAGGATAATATTATAACGTGGCTTCAAAAGAAAGGCTTAAATGCTTAAAAATGAGGCTAAAAATGATATAACATTTAATCATGGGTTAGAAAGCTAAAAATGCCTCAAGTGACTATTAAAGAACTGCCTCTATCATTTTTCTAGTTACATAGTTCACCTTTAGTTCATAATTAAGTTAGTTTTATAATCATTTAGATCTCACGTTCTACACACCATTCATTCTCACCAAATACAAGCTTACTTCTTTTGCATTGTTCATTACTTTTTCCTATCAATCATCTAGTGTTTGCATGCATTCGATGTACGTTTTACATTAAATCTAAGATCTACTATATTCTATCATTAATTTACAGAAAGTATGCTTATGGGGACATTCAACATAATCTCTAGTCAAATCCTTCCTTAAACTAATTTTTATTTGATTTTTTCGAAAAGCAGTAAAAACACATAACACATAAAATTAGGATGAGACAACGAACCCCGCCCCAAATTCGAAAATGAGTCATGTCCCCACGAATCGAAAAGAATCTATAAAGCAAATAATATACAGTAATGAATGATAAAAGGGATAAGGGAACATATCTTGATTGACACTACGCCGATTACATGTTGTATTGTGTCAAGGTTGTAAAGACATCTAAGTCACGATGTATAGATCATACACCGTGGAATTCATCTTCTTGTAAAATACGTTTCATAAACACGAACTCGTATTTCCCTTAGTTAATTATCTTCTCATTACCCTCTAAATCTCATCCTCCTCAAAAATCCTTCCTCAACACCAAACTCTCTTTTCTCTTCATGTTCTTCATAACTTCTCCAGCCTTCATCTCATCTCGAATGACCCCAAACTCAATTATTCACCTACTTAAAGATTGCTTGCAAAATATATAATGGTAGACTCAAACAATTCAAAATTCCTCAAATAAATAACTAAAACTAATTCCCAACTTGTGATAGAAAGAAAAGAAGAGTTGTAGCTATTTTACCGGATTGGCCATGAAATTTGTGATGATTTGTGTGTATACATTTTTCTAAAACAAATCTGAGAGACTTTTGACTCAAGTAAGATTAGATCTCAAAATAACCCGATCATTGCAACGTATTATAATTAGCTAATATTACAACTATGGATATTTTATATATAAAATCACATAAATGTTTTTCAATTACATCGAAGTATTGTATTGGATCAAGGAAGGTCTTCATAGTGTTTCAAACAAACTTTTGAATTTCATCGTTACTATACAAATATCTACTTAAACTACTCCAAGCCATGTTGCTAATAAGAAACTATGGTATAGGCAACTATAGTGCAAGTTGTTGGACAACCATGTGTTAGCTTAAGATGTCCTGATGATGATGTAATTAGAAAACTACGTACGCAAGTCGTTGTGAGGCTTACAGTGCAATACGACTATATATACATCAAGAAGCTTCCTAAATAATTCTTAAGTACTAGCCACATTTGAAACTTACTTTTATATGTGTAATTGAGTTGCTTTGGCGATCAAAGAGTATTATTTTTTTTTTATGAAATATTAACTACTCGCTATAAATTGTGAATTGGGTGAAGTAGAATACTTTACAATTAGGATTTTTTTTTATTAAATGTTCTTCATTAAACAATAGTCTCGACATACTATCGTATTGTCCATGTGGCATTAGTTTATCAACCTTATCTTGAAAGCTATTCAACAGACTTTACATGCAAATCTAGTGGTTTTATAGTTAAACAATTTCTGTTTTATCTTGTTAATTGTGACACTAATTATGATAATGTATGACCTATAAATACCCATCATAGTGGCGTCCCTTGGAACTTCCAAACAAATAGAGTTTGTGGTACACTCAACATTTTCATCTAAATTTTACATTAAAATGAAAGTTTCGGGGATATTGGCATACTACAATATTAGTTAATTGTCATAACCACTTATATCAAGTTATTATATAATCGAAGCACATTTATGAAAATTGGTCTTTCTAGACTTCTTTTAACATAAGTGATGATAGGATTTTTATGCCTCGTGATTGGGAAGAACTAGTCCTTTTGAAACTATTGAAGAATAGTATCATTTATGTATAATTCATGAATAAATAAATATTATAGTTCTCTTTTTTTCCATTTAGGGTTCTAATACGTTAACAAAAAGTCAAGTGATGTAAAGAGATAATATGTTTTGTATTTATGAAATCTACGATCTTTTGGCCACTTCAAAAAAATAATAGATATTTTATGTAACATAATAAATATAAATATCCCAATATACATATGGTTATATTTTAATCCTTCTAGACTTTTCAAAAATCTCATAATCTATTCAAAATAATCATTTAATTTACCCCAATTCGATCAAAAGGATCAAATATTTACATCATCTATATGAATAAAAATTATATGTCGGTGCATCAACATTAGTCCTTCTTCTATAATAAATCTAATTATTACTTATAATGAAGTAATTTACTATGTTTCTACGCATATAAAATCTTTGGAAGATAATTCATCCATGGTTAAAATTCCATCTCTAAAGTCATAGTCCATAATGTTTATATGTTTAACTTAGTAAATCAAATTCAATTTACAAAGTGTCCAATCATTATAGTCAACATATAATACATAACATTATCATTGCTTTCTACAAATACCGAAGATGTCACCTAGAAAATGAATTATTGACGCGTATGCAATTGAGAGATTTCTCTTCAACATTATTATAGTTACCAATAACTATTATTTTATAAATTCTTTCTGTAACAGGCTACCTCCAATGAAGTTAAAAATGTCAATGTATTATCCATATCCATGAGACTAAAGTTTAAAAAAGGAAGATCTATCATCTTTAAGATAATTAAATTTCATCATTGACGAAACTATTACTAGTTTTTCTAAACAAAAATATTTATTTAAATATTTCATTTCCAAAACTAATATGTAGTTTATATCTATATCATAACATACATGTGATGAAATCCATAAAAATCAAAATTCGTTTTAATATATTTTATCTAGAATGACTAACTAGTTATAAGAAAAGAACTTACACATTCTGTAAGGAATGCATGTAGCATCTTCTAAATATTAATACCGATAACTAAATTCTCGACATTGTAAAATAATTAGTAAACCCATTGTGAATATCGAATAACATCTAATGTATTTTTTGTAAGTATATAAGTCCATACACTCGATCACATTTCAATTATTATTGATCCATAATAATTAAGCTCTACCACTTTAAATATTAAAATTAGACAAAAAAGCCCAATAATGAAGAGTTTTACCTTTATAACAACAAATGCCCTAAAAAATAATAAACACGCTTCCGCCTCCCTCTCTCTTCCGTCTACCTCACTCTTACCGTACTCTTTGAAATTGATTTAGTTTCATCCATTGCTAAATTCATATAAAATCATTAAATCAGTGAAAAAAATCAATATTTTCAAATATTACAACACTCAACAACTTTTCCATGGGCAAAATCAGAGAGATAGATAAAAGAAAAGAAAAATACAAACATGAATCACAGTGTTGCCTAGGGATGCTGCCACGAAAAAAGGTATCAATGTTTCTATTAAATTCCTTGGTATTTGTAATTGCAAGTCAAAAATTGCACATTGTAATTATATTTCATAGCTAATTTATTTTTCTGTTAGTTTGATTTGTAACGTGAGAGGAATGGAAGAAATGTATTAACACTAGATTTTGTTAAATTAAAATTAATTTGTTAATTATGTGAATAAGTTGTTTTATATTGTGTAAAATTATGAATTGTTGAAGTTTTGTTATTTATTAAAACTCTTTGATTAATTTAAATTTCCTTAATTTTAGTTAGTATATATAATAAAATATCCTGTTATAGGAAAAGGATCGTTGACCATTCTATTTCAAGGAAGATGAAAAATCTATTAACCCAGGTAAGAGAAATAAGTATTATATTAAATCCCTTATACCTTTGGTTCCTTGGATTTATGTGGTGTTACTTTTGTCTACAATTAAAAAATTTACTCTGACTATATTCTTAGATCTCTGCTTTTAAGCGTGGTACTGGTTTTGTTTGACACCATATTACCACCATATACAAATTTTACATGTCATTTCCTTCAAATTTTTATTAAGATTATACTGTAACATCATATTTTATTATACATGCGTTGCTGCTAAATATTTGGATATGCTCTTCTTTCTTTGTATTAACCTTTATCAGTATGTTCATACCCATGTCCTACCTCCATAACCTTGAGAACCCTTCGTTTTTGCTGCTTTTTGATGCAGTATGAGGAGGAATTCATGATTCGTACTCTATTTGTAACTTTAGTTATCTCCAGATCTATATATTTAGGCTTAGATATATGACAGAAGTGATAAAATTTGATGGACAAGTTGTTTTTGGTGATGCTTTTCATATTTGATAAATCCAATTATGTTTTTTTGATACATACGCATTCACTACATTCATAAATACTTATTGAATTCAGAAGTCCAAAAATATTGACAACTTTATAGGCTAGGCAGGGAAAACTTGATCGAGTAGCCACGCGATGGTCTCATCTTTGGTCTGAAATGCAACAGCATATGTCAATTGGATGATATTGTCGGCGCAAGCAGCATTAAGAAGGATATTATGAGTTCTCCACTTAAAATTGGTCGTGTGGCGAACTTGAAGTGATTTTGTTACTGATCTACCGTTCTTGATGGATTTCTTTTGAGGCATCACCATGATTTGTTATTCTTTTTTTTCTAATGAAATTTTGAAAGTGTTAAACTGTAAATGAATATACTTATTTATAGTTGATACACAAATGTAATTTCTCATTATTTAAATTTAATGAAAATCAAATATAATATGAAAAGGAACAAATAAGATAAATAATATTTAATGTGATTGTACAATTGAAGTTCCTTTTTGACCTATAATATTATTTGAACGGTTTATTTTATTTCATTTTTCATATATGATGGTCCAGTCCAGCTTATGTATTTTTTTATATTTATATATTTTGGTCTAGGCTAGCTTGTAGACTAGTGTGTATTGACTACAAGGAAAAAATTAGAATTAGTAGGTTTCAAAATATAGTTCTACATGATGAAATGTGCATGGGATCATTAGAAAAAATTGATACCATATGTCTTTACAAGTGATGGTCAATAGACCAAACTTGTTGTGTCAAATATCACACTAACTTTGATTTTTAAATGGTAAGGTTATCATTATATGTTCTTGGGCATAGACTGTTCTCGTGATAGAAAACAATCTCCTCAAATAGGGATGTCTCTTGCAAATCAGGGTATCCATTTAGTTTGTCAATTATAAATTTTCTCGTGACCTCCAGACTGCCGTCTTTTGACTATCAATCATGTAATATCCCGTGTAAATTGTTAAAATTTTAAATACTTAGGATGAAATTCTTATTATTATTCAAAATATTATTTAAATATTTTATTTGATTAATAATTTATTTATTTTTATAAAATACATCTTATTTAATTTATTAAAAGGGATTAATTTATTTATTGAATTAAAAAAAATCAAGGATTTTATTAATTGAAAAAGAAACTTCAAAAGAAAAGAAAGTCACCTACTCCTACCCGACCATCCTAGCCAGAACCCAACTCACCCAATCCACTTTCTAGTAAATCAATTTCATTTCATTTTCCTACTTTTAAATTTGAATTATATTTCCTTTTAATTTGTCTTATTTTTATGTGGACCCTGTCGTATTCTAACCCAGTAACCATATTTCTAAAAGTTTCATTCCTCTATAATAAGAGTTATAATACTGTACATGAATCATATTTTGAGTCTATTATAATATTATGGTGCATGAATCATATTTTGAATATTTATAACAAAGATGTTAGTAATTGTTTGTTGCCTCTTATGTTATGCGATGAAACACTTTCAATGGACGAGCTAAATGTTTTTTAGGTTGATTATTTTAAAAAGAAAGGAAATGGCTACTGAGATGTATGATAGTTTTACGATGAAGTTGGATAGACAACTGATTAGAAGTTCAAGGAGATGACGAGAATGGATTTGTAAAATCCAAGGATTTTTTATTTTATTAGAAGTAAATAGTTTTTCAAAAACATATTTTTTTCTTATATAAACCATTAGAATCAATAAATTATATAGCAGACCCATCGTAAGCAAAGGGAAATTAGTCATTGGTTGATTTGAAAGTAACACTATTCCATTTTTAAGTCTTTGGTAACATTTATATGTAATATTTGATTATAGACAAACTTTGCTAGAGTATTTTTGTATGATTACGATAATTGTATAATTTTTTTCTAGAGCAATATTTCTAATTTTATATTGTAAAGTTTAAAATTTTAGTAGTGTCTTCGGACACGAATCATAACTAGTTCTTTTTAATGTGAGATGTCATACAAATTTTTTTTCTCAATTTTTTTTTCTTTCTATCTTTTTCTTTTGTTTTCTTTTCAGAAATCGGCAAAAGAAATTAAAAATAACGTTCATAATCATTCAAGCAAATCACATATATACCCAACAAATGTAATAACTATTCCTTCACCCCGAACTCAAACTCAAGGACAACTAGTTTTAAGCAATCGCTATTCAAGTGCGTGGCATATGGTGTAGTCCTAACATCTAAAGGATAAACTTATAATATGGCTTCAAAACAAATGCTTAAATGCTTAAAAATGGGGCTAAAAGTTATATAACATTTAATCACGGGTTAGAAAGATTAAAAGGCCTCAAGTGACTATTAAAGAACTGCCTTTATCATTTTTCTAGTTACATAGTTCACCTATAGTTCATAATTAAGTGTGTTCTCTACTCATTTAGATCTCACGTTCTACACACCACTCATTCTCATCAAATAAAAGCTTACTTCTTTTGCATTGTTTATTAATTTTTCCTATTAATCATCTAGTGCTTGCATGCATTTGAGGTACATTTTACATTAAATCTAAGGTCTACTATTTTCTACCATTAATTTAAAGAAAGTATGCTTATGTGGACATTCAACATACTCTCCAGTCAAATCATTTCTTAAACTAATTTTTATTGAATTTTATTGAAAAGCAGTGAAAACACATAACACATAAAATTGGGATGAGACAACGAACCCCGCCTCAAATTCGAAAATGTGTCTTGTCACACCAATCTAAAAGTACATATAAAGCTAATAATATACAATAATGAATGAGAAAAGGGATAAGGGAACATATCTTGATTGACACTAGGCCGATTATATGTAGCATTGTGTCGAGGTTGTGAAAACTTATAAGTCACGATGTGTAGATCACACACCGTGGAAATCATCTTCTTGTAAAATGCGTTTCATCAACTCGAACTCGTATTTCCCTTAGTTAATCATCTTCTCATGACCCTCTTATGTTGTGCAATGAAACACTTTCAATGGACGAGCTGAATATTTTTGAGGCTGATTATTTTTAAAAGAAAGGAAATGGCTACTACGATGAAGTTGGATAGATAACTGATTAAGTTCAAGGAGATGACGAGAATGGATTTGTAAACTCCAAGTGTTTTTTATTTTATTAGAAATAAATAGTTTTTCAAAAACATATTTTTTTCTTATATAAACCATTAGAATCAATGAATTATATAGCAGACCATTATAAGCAAAGGTAAATTAGTCATTGGTGGATTTGAAAGTAAAACTATTTCATTTTTAAGTCTTTGGTAACATTTATATGTAATATTTGATTATAGAAAAACTTTGCTAGAGTATTTTTCTATGATTACGATAATTGTATAATTTTTTTCCTAGAGCAACATTTTAAATTTTATATTTGTAAGGTTTAAAATTTTAGTAGTGTCTTCGGACACAGATCATATCTAGTTCTTTTTAATGTGAGATGTCATACTAATTTTTTTCTCAATTTCTTTTCTTTCTTTCTTTATCTTTTATTTTCTTTTTAGAAATCGGCAAAGGAAATTTCAATAACGTGCATAATCATTCGAGCAAATCACAAATCTACCCAATAAATGTAATAAAAGATTCCTTCACCCCAAACTCAAGCTCAAGGACAACTAGTCTTAAGCAATCGCGATTCTAGTGTGGGTCATTTGGTATAGTCCTAACATCTAAAGGATAATATTATAACGTGGCTTCAAAAGAAAGGCTTAAATGCTTAAAAATGAGGCTAAAAATGATATAATATTTAATCATGGGTTAGAAAGCTAAAAATGCCTCAAGTGACTATTAAAGAACAGCCTCTATCATTTTTCTAGTTACATAGTTCACCTTTAGTTCATAATTAAGTTAGTTTTATAATCATTTAGATCTCACGTTCTACACACTATTCATTCTCACCAAATACAAGCTTACTTCTTTTGCATTGTTCATTACTTTTTCCTATCAATCATCTAGTGTTTGCATGCATTCGATGTACGTTTTACATTAAATCTAAGATCTACTATATTCTATCATTAATTTACAGAAAGTATGCTTATGGGGACATTCAACATAATCTCTAGTCAAATCCTTCCTTAAACTAATTTTTATTTGATTTTTTCGAAAAGCAGTAAAAACACATAACACATAAAATTAGGATGAGACAACGAACCCCGCCCCAAATTCGAAAATGAGTCATGTCCCCACGAATCGAAAAGAATCTATAAAGCAAATAATATACAGTAATGAATGATAAAAGGGATAAGGGAACATATCTTGATTGACACTACGCCGATTACATGTTGTATTGTGTCAAGGTTGTAAAGACATCTAAGTCACGATGTATAGATCATACACCGTGGAATTCATCTTCTTGTAAAATGCGTTTCATAAACACGAACTCGTATTTCCCTTAGTTAATTATCTTCTCATGACCCTCTAAATCTAATCCTCCTCAAAAATCCTTCCTCAACACCAAACTCTCTTTTCTCTTCATGTTCTTCATAACTTTTCCAGCCTTCATCTCATCTCGAATGACCCCAAACTCAATTATTCACCTACTTAAAGATTGCTTGCAAAATATATAATGGTAGACTCAAACAATTCACAATTCCTCAAATAAATAACTAAAACTTAATTCCCAACTTGTGATAGAAAGAAAAGAAGAGTTTTAGCTATTTTACCGGATTGGCCATGAAATTTTTGATGATTTGTGTGTATACATTTTTCTAAAACAAATCTGAGAGACTTTTGACTCAAGTAAGATTAGATCTCAAAATAACCCGATCATTGCAACGTATTATAATTAGCTAATATTACAACTATGGATATTTTATATATAAAATAACATAAATGTTTTTTCAATTACATCGAAGTATTGTATTGGATCAAGGAAGGTCTTAACAGTGTTTCAAACAAACTTTTGAATTTCATCGTTACTATACAAATATCTACTTAAACTACTCCAAGTCATGTTGCTAATAAGAAACTATGGTATAGGCAACTATAGTGTAAGTTGTTGGACAACCATGTGTTAGCTTAAGATGTCCTGATGATGATGTAATTAGAAAACTACGTACGCAAGTCGTTGTGAGGCTTACAGTGCAATACGACTATATATACATCAAGAAGCTTCCTAAATAATTCTTAAGTACTAGCCACATTTGAAACTTACTTTAATATGTGTAATTGAGTTGCTTTGGAGATCAAAGAGTATTATATTTTTTTTATGAAATATTAACTACTCGCTATAAATTGTGAATTGGGTGAAGTAGAATACTTTACAATTAGGATTATTTTTTTTTATTAAATGTTCTTCATTAAACAATAGTCTCGACATACTATCGTATTGTCCATGTGGCATTAGTTTATCTACCTTATCTTGAAAGCTATTAAACAGACTTTACATGCATATCTAGTGGTTTTATAGTTAAACAATTTGTGTTTTATCTTGTTAATTGTGACACTAATTATGATAATGTATGACCTATAAATACCCATCATAGTGGCGTCCCTTGGAACTTCCAAACAAATAGAGTTTGTGGTACACTCAACATTTTCATCTAAATTTTACATTAAAATGAAAGTTTCGGGGATATTGGCATACTACAATATTAATTAATTGTCATAACCACTTATATCAAGTTATTATATAATCGAAGCACATTCATGAAAATTGGTCTTTCTAGACTTCTTTTAACATAAGTGATGATAGGATTTTTATGCCTCGTGATTGGGAAGAACTAGTCCTTTTGAAACTATTGAAGAATAGTATCATTTATGTATAATTCATGAATAAATAAATATTATAGGTCTCTTTTTTTCCATTTAGGGTTCTAATACATTAACAAAAAGTCAAGTGATGTAAAGAGATAATATGTTTTGTATTTATGAAATCTACGATCTTTTGGCCACTTCAAAAAAATAATAGATATTTTATGTAATATTCTAAATATAAATATCCCAATATACATATGGTTATATTTTAATCCTTCTAGACTTTTCAAAAATCTCATAATCTATTCAAAATAATCATTTAATTTACCCCAATTCGATCAAAAGGATCAAATATTTACATCATCTATATGAATAAAAATTATATGTCGGCGCATCAACATTAGTCCTTCTTCTATAATAAATCTAATTATTACTTATAATGAAGTAATTTACTATGTTTCTACGCATATAAAATCTTTGGAAGATAATTCATCCATGGTTAAAATTCCATCTCTAAAGTGATAGTCCATAATGTTTATATGTTTAACTTAGTAAATCAAATTCAATTTACAAAGTGTCCAATCATTATAGTCAACATATAATACATAACGTTATCATTGCTTTCTACAAATACCGAAGATGTCACCTAGAAAATGAATTATTGACGCGTATGCAATTGATAGATTTCTCTTCAACATTATTATAGTTACCAATAACTATTATTTTATAAATTCTTTCTGTAACAAGCTACCTCCAATGAAGTTAAAAAGGTCAATGTATTATCCATATCCATGAGACTAAAGTTTAAAAAAGGAAGATCTATCATCTTTAAGATAATTAAATTTCATCATTGACGAAACTATTACTAGTTTTTCTAAACAAAAATATTTATTTACATATTTCATTTTCAAAACTAATATGTAGTTTATATCTATATCATAACATACATGTGATGAAATCCATAAAAATCAAACTTCGTTTTAATATTTTTTATCTACAATGACGAACTAGTTATAAGAAAAGAACTTACACATTCTGTAAGGAATGCATGTAGCATCTTCTAAATAGTAATACCGATAACTAAATTTTGACATTGTAAAATAAATTAGTAAACCCATTGTGAATATCGAATAACATCTAATGTATTTTTTGTAAGTATATAAGTCCATACACTCGATCACATTTCTATTATTATTGATCCATAAAAATTAAGCTCTACCACTTTAAATCTAAAAATTAGACTAAAAAGCCCACTAATGAAGAGTTTTACCTTTATAACAACAAATGCCCTAGAAAATGATAAACACGCCTCCGCCTCCCTCTCTCTTCTGTCTACCTCACTCTTACCGTACTCTTTGAAATTGATTTAGTTTCATCCATTGATAAATTCATATAAAATCATTAAATCAGTGAACAAAATCAATAATTTCAAATATTACAACACTCAACAACTTTTCCATGGGCAAAATCAGAGAGATAGATAAAAGAAAAGAAAAATACATACATGAATCACAGTGTTGCCTAGGGATGCTGCCACGAAAAAAAGGTATTAATGTTTCTGTTAAATTCCTTGGTATTTGTAATTGCAAGTCAAAAATTGCACATTGTAATTATATTTCATAGCTAGTTTATTTTTCTGTTAGTTTGATTTGTAACGTGAGAGGAATGGAAGAAATGTATTAACACTTGATTTTGTTAAATTAAAATTAATTTGTTAATTATGTGAATAAGTTGTTTTATATTGTGTAATATTATGAATTGTTGAAGTTTTGTTATTTATTAAAACTCTTTGATTAATTTATATTCCTTAATTTTAGTTAGTATATATAATAAAATATCATGTTATAGGAAAAGGATCGTTGACCATTCTATTTCAAGGAAGATGAAAAATCTATTAACCAAGGTAAGAGAAATAAGTATTATATTAAATCCCTTATGCCTTTGGTTCCTTGGATTTATGTGGTGTTACTTTTGTGTATAATTAAAAAATTTACTCTGACTATATTCTTAGATCTCTGCTTTTAAGCGTGGTATTGAAAAAAAAATTTATTACTGGTTTTTACTCTGATTATTACTGGTTTTGTTTGACACCATATTACCACCATATACAAATTTTACATGTCATTTCCTTCATATTTTTATTAAGATTATACTGTAACATCATATTTTATTATACATGCATTGCTGCTAAATATTTGGATATGCTCTTCTTTCTTTGTATTAACCTTTACAAGTATGTTCATACCCATGTCCTACCTCCATAACATTGAGAACCCTTCGTTTTTGCTGCTTTTTTATGCAGTATGAGGAGGAATTCATGATTCGTACTCTATTTGTAACTTTAGTTATCTCCAGATCTATATATTTAGGCTTAGATATATGACATAAGTGATATAATTTGATGGACAAGTTGTTTTTGGTGATGTTTTTCATATTTGATAAATCCAATTATGTTTTTTTGATACATACGCATTCACTACATTCATAAATACTTATTGATTTCAGAAGTCTAAAAATATTGACGACTTTATAGGCTAGGCAGGGAAAACTTGATCGAGTAGCCACGCGATGGTCTCATCTTTGATCTGAAATGCAACATCATATGTCAATTGGATGATATTGTCGGCGCAAGCAGCGTTAAGAAGGATACTATGAGTTCTCCACTTAAAATTGGTCGTGTGGCGAACTTGAAGTGATTTTGTTACAGATCTACGGTTCTTGATGGATTTCTTTTGAGGCATCACCATGATTTGTTATTCTTTTTTTTTTCTAATGAAATTTGGAAAGTGTTAAACTGTAAATGAATATACTTATTTATAGTTGATAGACAAATGTAATTTCTCATTATTTAAATTTAATGAAAATCAAATATAATATGAAAAGGAACAAATAAGATAAATAATATTTAATGGGATTGTACAATTGAAGTTCCTTTTTTACCTATAATATTATTTGAACTGTTTATTTTATTTCATTTTTCATATCTGATGGTCCACTCCAGCTTATGTATTTTTTTATATTTATATATTTTGGTCCAGGCTAGCTTGTAGACTAGTGTGTATTGACTACAAGGAAAAAATTAGAATTAGTAGGTTTCAAAATATAGTTCTACATGATGAAATGTGCATGGGATCATTAGAAAAAATTGATACCATATGTCTTTACGAGTGATGGTCAATAGACCAAACTTGTTGTGTCAAATATCACACTAACTTTGATTTTTAAATGGTAAGGTTATCATTATATGTTCTTGGGCATAGACTGTTCTCGTGATAGAAAACAATCTCCTCAAATAGGGATGTCTCTTCCAAATCAGGGTATCCATTTAGTTTGTCAATTATAAATTTTCTCGTGACCTCCGTCTTCTGACTATCAATCATGTAATATCCCATGTAAATTGTTTAAATTTTAAATAATTAGGTGGAAATTCTTATTATTATTCAAAATATTATTTAAATATTTTATTAGATTAATAATTTATTTATTTTTATAAAAGACATCTTATTTAATTTATTAAAAGGGATTAATTTATTTATTGAATTAAAAAAAATCAAGGATTTTATTAATTGAAAAAGAAACTTCAAAAGAAAAGAAAGTCACTTACTCCTACCCGACCATCCTAGCCAGAACCCAACTCACCCAATCCACTTTCTAGTTAATCAATTTCATTTCATTTTCCTACTTTTAAATTTGAATTATATTTCCTTTTAATTTGTCTTATTTTTATGTGGTCCATGTCGTATTCTAACCCAGTAACCATCTTTCTAGAAGTTTCATTCCTCTATAATAAGAGTTATAATACGGTACATGAATCATATTTTGAGTCTATTATAATATTATGGTGCAGGAATCATATTTTGAATATCTATAACAAAGATGTCAGTAATTGTTTGTTGCCTCTTATGTTATGCAATGAAACACTTTCAATGGACGAGCTAAATGTTTTTTAGGTTGATTATTTTAAAAAGAAAGGAAATGGCTACTGAGATGTATAGACAACTGTTTAGAAGTTCAAGGAGATGACGAGAATGGATTTGTAAAATCCAAGGATTTTTTATTTTATTAGAAGTAAATAGTTTTTCAAAAACATATTTTTTTCTTATATAAACCATTAGAATCAATGAATTATATAGCAGACCATCGTAAGCAAAAGGAAATTAGTCATTGGTTCATTTGAAAGTAACACTATTCCATTTTTAAGTCTTTGGTAACATTTATATGTAATATTCTATTATAGACAAACTTTGCTAGAGTATTTTTGTATGATTACGTTAATTGTATAATTTTTTTCTAGAACAATATTTCTAATTTTATATTGTAAAGTTTAAAATTTTAGTAGTGTCTTCGGACACGAATCATAACTAGTTCTTTTTAATGTGAGATGTCATACGAATTTTTTTTCTCAATTTTTTTTTCTTTCTTTCTTTTTCTTTTGTTTTCTTTTCAGAAATCGGCAAAAGAAATTAAAATAACGTGCATAATCATTCAAGCAAATCACAAATATACCCAACAAATGTAATAACTATTCCTTCACCCCGAACTCAAACTCAAGGACAACTAGTTTTAAGCAATCGCGATTCAAGTGCGTGGCATATGGTGTAGTCCTAACATCTAAAGGATAAACTTATAATATGGCATCAAAAGAAATGCTTAAATGCTTAAAAATGGGGCTAAAAGTTATATAACATTTAATCACGGGTTAGAAAGATAAAAAGGCCTCAAGTGACTATTAAAGAACCGCCTTTATCATTTTTCTAGTTACATAGTTCACCTATAGTTCATAATTAAGTGTGTTCTCTACTCATTTAGATCTCACGTTCTACATACCACTCATTCTCACGAAATAAAAGCTTACTTCTTTTGCATTGTTTATTAATTTTTCCTAGTAATCATCTAGTGCTTGCATGCATTCGAGGTACATTTTACATTAAATCTAAGGTCTACTATTTTCTACCATTAATTTAAAGAAAGTATGCTTATGTGGACATTCAACATACTCTCCAGTCAAATCATTTCTTAAACTAATTTTTATTGAATTTTATTGAAAAGCAGTAAAAACGCATAACACATAAAATTGGGATGAGACAACGAACCCCGCCTCAAATTCGAAAATGTGTCTCGTCACACCAATCTAAAAGTACATATAAAGCTAATAATATACAATAATGAATGAGAAAGGGATAAGGGAACATATCTTGATTGACACTAGGCCGATTACATGTAGCATTGTGTCGAGGTTGTGAAAACTTATAAGTCACGATGTGTAGATCACACACCGTGGAAATCATCTTCTTGTAAAATGCGTTTCATCAACTCGAACTCGTATTTCCCTTAGTTAATCATCTTCTCATGACCCTCTTATGTTGTGCAATGAAACACTTTCAATGGACGAGCTGAATATTTTTTAGGCTGATTATTTTTAAAAGAAAGGAAATGGCTACTACGATGAAGTTGGATAGATAACTGATTAAGTTCAAGGAGATGACGAGAATGGATTTGTAAACTCCAAGTGTTTTTTATTTTATTAGAAATAAATAGTTTTTCAAAAACATATTTTTTTCTTATATAAACCATTAGAATCAATGAATTATATAGCAGACCATTATAAGCAAAGGTAAATTAGTCATTGGTGGATTTGAAAGTAAAACTATTTCATTTTTAAGTCTTTGGTAACATTTATATGTAATATTTGATTATAGAAAAACTTTGCTAGAGTATTTTTCTATGATTACGATAATTGTATAATTTTTTTCCTAGAGCAACATTTTGAATTTTATATTTGTAAGGTTTAAAATTTTAGTAGTGTCTTTGGACACAGATCATATCTAGTTCTTTTTAATGTGAGATGTCATGCTAATTTTTTTCTCAATTTCTTTTCTTTCTTTCTTTATCTTTTGTTTTCTTTTTAGAAATCGGCAAAGGAAATTTCAATAACGTGCATAATCATTCGAGCAAATCACAAATCTACCCAATAAATGTAATAAAAGATTCCTTCACCCCAAACTCAAGCTCAAGGACAACTAGTCTTAAGCAATCGCGATTCTAGTGTGGGTCATTCTGTATAGTCCTAACATCTAAAGGATAATATTATAACGTGGCTTCAAAAGAAAGGCTTAAATGCTTAAAAATGAGGCTAAAAATGATATAACATTTAATCATGGGTTAGAAAGCTAAAAATGCCTCAAGTGACTATTAAAGAACTGCCTCTATCATTTTTCTAGTTACATAGTTCACCTTTAGTTCATAATTAAGTTAGTTTTATAATCATTTAGATCTCACGTTCTACACACCATTCTTCTCACCAAATACAAGCTTACTTCTTTTGCATTGTTCATTACTTTTTCCTATCAATCATCTAGTGTTTGCATGAATTCGATGTACGTTTTACATTAAATCTAAGATCTACTATATTCTATCATTAATTTACAGAAAGTATGCTTATGGGGACATTCAACATAATCACTAGTCAAATCCTTCCTTAAACTAATTTTTATTTGATTTTTTCGAAAAGCAGTAAAAACACATAACACATAAAATTAGGATGAGACAACGAACCCCGCCCCAAATTCGAAAATGACTCATGTCCCCACGAATCGAAAAGAATCTATAAAGCAAATAATATACAGTAATGAATGATAAAAGGGATAAGGGAACATATCTTGATTGACACTACGCCGATTACATGTTGTATTGTGTCAAGGTTGTAAAGACATCTAAGTCACGATGTATAGATCATACACCGTGGAATTCATCTTCTTGTAAAATGCGTTTCATAAACACGAACTCGTATTTCCCTTAGTTAATTATCTTCTCATGACCCTCTAAATCTCATCCTCCTCAAAAATCCTTCCTCAACACCAAACTCTCTTTTCTCTTCATGTTCTTCATAACTTTTCCAGCCTTCATCTCATCTCGAATGACCCCAAACTCAATTATTCACCTACTTAAAGATTGCTTGCAAAATATATAATGGTAGACTCAAACAATTCACAATTCCTCAAATAAATAACTAAAACTTAATTCCCAACTTGTGATAGAAAGAAAAGAAGAGTTGTAGCTATTTTACCGGATTGGCCATGAAATTTTTGATGATTTGTGTGTATACATTTTTCTAAAACAAATCTGAGAGACTTTTGACTCAAGTAAGATTAGATCTCAAAATAACCCGATCATTGCAACGTATTATAATTAGCTAATATTACAACTATGGATATTTTATATATAAAATAACATAAATGTTTTTTCAATTACATCGAAGTATTGTATTGGATCAAGGAAGGTCTTAACAGTGTTTCAAACAAACTTTTGAATTTCATCGTTACTATACAAATATCTACTTAAACTACTCCAAGTCATGTTGCTAATAAGAAACTATGGTAAAGGCAACTATAGTGCAAGTTGTTGGACAACCATGTGTTAGCTTAAGATGTCCTGATGATGATGTAATTAGAAAACTACGTACGCAAGTCGTTGTGAGGCTTACAGTGCAATACGACTATATATACATCAAGAAGCTTCCTAAATAATTCTTAAGTACTAGCCACATTTGAAACTTACTTTAATATGTGTAATTGAGTTGCTTTGGAGATCAAAGAGTATTATATTTTTTTTATGAAATATTAACTACTCGCTATAAATTGTGAATTGGGTGAAGTAGAATACTTTACAATTAGGATTTTTTTTTTTATTAAATGTTCTTCATTAAACAATAGTCTCGACATACTATCGTATTGTCCATGTGGCATTAGTTTATCTACCTTATCTTGAAAGCTATTAAACAGACTTTACATGCATATCTAGTGGTTTTATAGTTAAACAATTTGTGTTTTATCTTGTTAATTGTGACACTAATTATGATAATGTATGACCTATAAATACCCATCATAGTGGCGTCCCTTGGAACTTCCAAACAAATAGAGTTTGTGGTACACTCAACATTTTCATCTAAATTTTACATTAAAATGAAAGTTTCGGGGATATTGGCATACTACAATATTAATTAATTGTCATAACCACTTATATCAAGTTATTATATAATCGAAGCACATTCATGAAAATTGGTCTTTCTAGACTTCTTTTAACATAAGTGATGATAGGATTTTTATGCCTCGTGATTGGGAAGAACTAGTCCTTTTGAAACTATTGAAGAATAGTATCATTTATGTATAATTCATGAATAAATAAATATTATAGGTCTCTTTTTTTCCATTTAGGGTTCTAATACATTAACAAAAAGTCAAGTGATGTAAAGAGATAATATGTTTTGTATTTATGAAATCTACGATCTTTTGGCCACTTCAAAAAAATAATAGATATTTTATGTAATATTCTAAATATAAATATCCCAATATACATATGGTTATATTTTAATCCTTCTAGACTTTTCAAAAATCTCATAATCTATTCAAAATAATCATTTAATTTACCCCAATTCGATCAAAAGGATCAAATATTTACATCATCTATATGAATAAAAATTATATGTCGGTGCATCAACATTAGTCCTTCTTCTATAATAAATCTAATTATTACTTATAATGAAGTAATTTACTATGTTTCTACGCATATAAAATCTTTGGAAGATAATTCATCCATGGTTAAAATTCCATCTCTAAAGTTATAGTCCATAATGTTTATATGTTTAACTTAGTAAATCAAATTCAATTTACAAAGTGTCCAATCATTATAGTCAACATATAATACATAACATTATCATTGCTTTCTACAAATACCGAAGATGTCACCTAGAAAATGAATTACTGACGCGTATGCAATTGATAGATTTCTCTTCAACATTATTATAGTTAACAATAACTATTATTTTATAAATTCTTTCTGTAACAGGCTACCTCTAATGAAGTTAAAAAGGTCAATGTATTATCCATATCCATGAGACTAAAGTTTAAAAAATGAAGATCTATCATCTTTAAGATAATTAAATTTCATCATTGACGAAACTATTACTAGTTTTTCTAAACAAAAATATTTATTTACATATTTCATTTTCAAAACTGATATGTAGTTTATATCTATATCATAACATACATGTGATGAAATCCATAAAAATCAAACTTCGTTTTAATATATATTATCTACAATGACTAACTAGTTATAAGAAAAGAACTTACACATTCTGTAAGGAATGCATGTAGCATCTTCTAAATAGTAATACCGATAACTAAATTCTCGACATTGTAAAATAATTTAGTAAACCCATTGTGAATATCGAATAACATCTAATGTATTTTTTGTAAGTATATAAGTCCATACACTCGATCACATTTCTATTATTATTGATCCATAAAAATTAAGCTCTACCACTTTAAATCTAAAAATTAGACAAAAAAGCCCACTAATGAAGAGTTTTACCTTTATAACAACAAATGCCCTAGAAAATGATAAACACGCCTCCGCCTCCCTCTCTCTTCCGTCTACCTCACTCTTACTGTACTCTTTGAAATTGATTTAGTTTCATCCATTGATAAATTCATATAAAATCATTAAATCAGTGAACAAAATCAATATTTTCAAATATTACAACACTCAACAACTTTTCCATGGGCAAAATCAGAGAGATAGATAAAAGAAAAGAAAAATACAAACATGAATCACAGTGTTGCCTAGGGATGCTGCCACGAAAAAAAGGTATTAATGTCTCTGTTAAATTCCTTGGTATTTGTAATTGCAAGTCAAAAATTGCACATTGTAATTATATTTCATAGCTAGTTTATTTTTCTGTTAGTTTGATTTGTAACGTGAGAGGAATGGAAGAAATGTATTAACACTAGATTTTGTTAAATTAAAATTAATTTGTTAATTATGTGAATAAGTTGTTTTATATTGTGTAAAATTATGAATTGTTGAAGTTTTGTTATTTATTAAAACTCTTTGATTAATTTATATTCCTTAATTTTAGTTACTATATATAATAAAATATCATGTTATAGGAAAAGGATCGTTGACCATTCTATTTCAAGGAAAATGAAAAATCTATTAACCCATGTAAGAGAAATAAGTATTATATTAAATCCCTTATGCCTTTGGTTCCTTGGATTTATGTGGTGTTACTTTTGTGTATAATTAAAAATTTTACTCTGACTATATTCTTAGATCTCTGCTTTTAAGCGTGGTATTGAAAAAAAAATTATTACTGGTTTTTACTCTGATTATTACTGGTTTTGTTTGACACCATATTACCACCATATACAAATTTTACATGTCATTTCCTTCATATTTTTATTAAGATTATACTGTAACATCATATTTTATTATACATGCATTGCTGCTAAATATTTGGATATGCTCTTCTTTCTTTGTATTAACCTTTACAAGTATGTTCATACCCATGTCCTACCTCCATAACATTGAGAACCCTTCGTTTTTGCTGCTTTTTTATGCAGTATGAGGAGGAATTCATGATTCGTACTCTATTTGTAACTTTAGTTATCTCCAGATCTATATATTTAGGCTTAGATATATGACATAAGTGATATAATTTGATGGACAAGTTGTTTTTGGTGATGTTTTTCATATTTGATAAATCCAATTATGTTTTTTTGATATATACGCATTCACTACATTCATAAATACTTATTGATTTCAGAAGTCTAAAAATATTGACGACTTTATAGGCTAGGCAGGGAAAACTTGATCGAGTAGCCACGCGATGGTCTCATCTTTGGTCTGAAATGCAACAGCATATGTCAATTGGATGATATTGTCGGCGCAAGCAGCGTTAAGAAGGATACTATGAGTTCTCCACTTAAAATTGGTCGTGTGGCGAACTTGAAGTGATTTTGTTACAGATCTACGATTCTTGATGGATTTCTTTTGAGGCATCACCATGATTTGTTATTCTTTTTTTTTCTAATGAAATTTTGAAAGTGTTAAACTGTAAATGAATATACTTATTTATAGTTGATACACAAATGTAATTTCTCATTATTTAAATTTAATGAAAATCAAATATAATATGAAAAGGAACAAATAAGATAAATAATATTTAATGGGATTGTACAATTGAAGTTCCTTTTTTACCTATAATATTATTTGAAGGGTTTATTTTATTTCATTTTTCATATATGATGGTCCAGTCCAGCTTATGTATTTTTTTATATTTATATATTTTGGTCCAGGCTAGCTTGTAGACTAGTGTGTATTGACTACAAGGAAAAAATTAGAATTAGTAGGTTTCAAAATATAGTTCTACATGATGAAATGTGCATGGGATCATTAGAAAAAATTGATACCATATGTCTTTACAAGTGATGGTCAATAGACCAAACTTGTTGTGTCAAATATCACACTAACTTTGATTTTTAAATGGTAAGGTTATCATTATATGTTCTTGGGCATAGACTGTTCTCGTGATAGAAAACAATCTCCTCAAATAGGGATGTCTCTTCCAAATCAGGGTATCCATTTAGTTTGTCAATTATAAATTTTCTCGTGACCTCCAGACTGCCGTCTTCTAACTATCAATAATGTAATATCCCATGTATATTGTTTAAATTTTAAATACTTAGGTGGAAATTCTTATTATTATTCAAAATATTATTTAAATATTTTATTAGATTAATAATTTATTTATTTTTATAAAAGACATCTTATTTAATTTATTAAAAGGGATTAATTTATTTATTGAATTAAAAAAAATCAAGGATTTTATTAATTGAAAAAGAAACTTCAAAAGAAAAGAAAGTCACTTACTCCTACCCGACCATCCTAGCCAGAACCCAACTCACCCAATCCACTTTCTAGTTAATCAATTTCATTTCATTTTCCTACTTTTAAATTTGAATTATATTTCCTTTTAATTTGTCTTATTTTTATGTGGTCCCTGTTGTATTCTAACCCAGTAACCATCTTTCTAGAAGTTTCATTCCTCTATAATAAGAGTTATAATACGGTACATGAATCATATTTTGAGTCTATTATAATATTATGGTCCAGGAATCATATTTTGAATATCTATAACAAAGATGTCAGTAATTGTTTGTTGCCTCTTATGTTATGCAATGAAACACTTTCAATGGACGAGCTAAATGTTTTTTAGGTTGATTATTTTAAAAAGAAAGGAAATGGCTACTGAGATGTATAGACAACTGATTAGAAGTTCAAGGAGATGACGAGAATGGATTTGTAAAATCCAAGGATTTTTTATTTTATTAGAAGTAAATAGTTTTTCAAAAACATATTTTTTTCTTATATAAACCATTAGAATCAATGAATTATATAGCATACCATCGTAAGCAAAGAAAAATTAGTCATTGGTTGATTTGAAAGTAACACTATTCCATTTTTAAGTCTTTGGTAACATTTATATGTAATATTCTATTATAGACAAACTTTGCTAGAGTATTTTTGTATGATTACGATAATTGTATAATTTTTTTCTAGAGCAATATTTCTAATTTTATATTGTAAAGTTTAAAATTTTAGTAGTGACTTCGGACACGAATCATAACTAGTTCTTTTTAATGTGAGATGTCATACGAATTTTTTTTCTCAATTTTTTTTTCTTTCTATCTTTTTCTTTTGTTTTCTTTTCAGAAATCGGCAAAAGAAATTAAAATAACGTGCATAATCATTCAAGCAAATCACATATATACCCAACAAATGTAATAATTATTCCTTCACCCCGAACTCAAACTCAAGGACAACTAGTTTTAAGCAATCGCTATTCAAGTGCGTGGCATATGGTGTAGTCCTAACATCTAAAGGATAAACTTATAATATGGCTTCAAAACAAATGCTTAAATGCTTAAAAATGGGGCTAAAAGTTATATAACATTTAATCACGGGTTAGAAAGATAAAAAGGCCTCAAGTGACTATTAAAGAACTGCCTTTATCATTTTTCTAGTTACATAGTTCACCTATAGTTCATAATTAAGTGTGTTCTCTACTCATTTAGATCTCACGTTCTACACACCACTCATTCTCACCAAATAAAAGCTTACTTCTTTTGCATTGTTTATTAATTTTTCCTATTAATCATCTAGTGCTTGCATGCATTCGAGGTACATTTTACATTAAATCTAAGGTCTACTATTTTCTACCATTAATTTAAAGAAAGTATGCTTATGTGGACATTCAACATACTCTCCAGTCAAATAATTTCTTAAACTAATTTTTATTGAATTTTATTGAAAAGCAGTAAAAACACATAACACATAAAATTGGGATGAGACAACGAACCCCGCCTCAAATTCGAAAATGTGTCTTGTCACACCAATCTAAAAGTACATATAAAGCTAATAATATACAATAATGAATGAGAAAAGGGATAAGGGAACATATCTTGATTGACACTAGGCCGATTACATGTAGCATTGTGTCGAGGTTGTGAAAACTTATAAGTCACGATGTATAGATCACACACCGTGGAAATTATCTTCTTGTAAAATGCGTTTCATCAACTCGAACTCGTATTTCCCTTAGTTAATCATCTTCTCATGACCCTCTTATGTTGTGCAATGAAACACTTTCAATGGACGAGATGAATATTTTTGAGGCTGATTATTTTTAAAAGAAAGGAAATGGCTACTACGATGAAGTTGGATAGATAACTGATTAAGTTCAAGGAGATGACGAGAATGGATTTGTAAACTCCAAGTGTTTTTTATTTTATTAGAAATAAATAGTTTTTCAAAAACATATTTTTTTCTTAAATAAACCATTAGAATCAATGAATTATATAGCAGACCATTATAAGCAAAGGTAAATTAGTCATTGGTGGATTTGGTAGTAAAATTATTTCATTTTTAAGTCTTTGGTAACATTTATATGTAATATTTGATTATAGAAAAACTTTGCTAGAGTATTTTTCTATGATTACGATAATTGTATAATTTTTTTCCTAGAGCAACATTTTAAATTTTATATTTGTAAGGTTTAAAATTTTAGTAGTGTCTTCGGACACAGATCATATCTAGTTCTTTTTAATGTGAGATGTCATACTAATTTTTTTCTCAATTTCTTTTCTTTCTTTCTTTATCTTTTGTTTTCTTTTTAGAAATCGGCAAAGGAAATTTCGATAACGTGCATAATCATTCGAGCAAATCACAAATCTACCCAATAAATGTAATAAAAGATTCCTTCACCCAGAACTCAAGCTCAAGGACAACTAGTCTTAAGCAATCGCGATTCTAGTGTTGGTCATTTGGTATAGTCCTAACATCTAAAGGATAATATTATAACGTGGCTTCAAAAGAAAGGCTTAAATGCTTAAAAATGAGGCTAAAAATGATATAACATTTAATCATGGGTTAGAAAGCTAAAAATGCCTCAAGTGACTATTAAAGAACTGCCTCTATCAATTTTCTAGTTACATAGTTCACCTTTAGTTCATAATTAAGTTAGTCTTATAATCATTTAGATCTCACGTTCTACACACCATTCATTCTCACCAAATACAAGCTTACTTCTTTTGCATTGTTTATTACTTTTTCCTATCAATCATCTAGTGTTTGCATGCATTCGATGTACGTTTTACATTAAATCTAAGATCTACTATATTCTATCATTAATTTACAGAAAGTATGCTTATGGGGACGTTCAACATAATCTCTAGTCAAATCCTTCCTTAAACTAATTTTTATTTGATTTTTTTTCGAAAAGCAGTAAAAACACATAACACATAAAATTAGGATGAGACAACGAACCCCGCCCCAAATTCGAAAATGAGTCATGTCCCCACGAATCGAAAAGAATCTATAAAGCAAATAATATACAGTAATGAATGATAAAAGGGATAAGGGAACATATCTTGATTGACACTACGCCGATTACATGTTGTATTGTGTCAAGGTTGTAAAGACATCTAAGTCACGATGTATAGATCATACACCGTGGAATTCATCTTCTTGTAAAATGCGTTTCATAAACACGAACTCGTATTTCCCTTAGTTAATTATCTTCTCATGACCCTCTAAATCTCATCATCCTCAAAAATCCTTCCTCAACACCAAACTCTCTTTTCTCTTCATGTTCTTCATCACTTCTCCAGCCTTCATCTCATCTCGAATGACCCCAAACTCAATTATTCACCTACTTAAAGATTGCTTGCAAAATATATAATGGTAGACTCAAACAATTCACAATTCCTCAAATAAATAACTAAAACTTAATTCCCAACTTGTGATAGAAAGAAAAGAAGAGTTGTAGCTATTTTACCGGATTGGCCATGAAATTTTTGATGATTTGTGTGTATACATTTTTCTAAAACAAATCTGAGAGACTTTTGACTCAAGTAAGATTAGATCTCAAAATAACCCGATCATTGCAACGTATTATAATTAGCTAATATTACAACTATGGATATTTTATATATAAAATAACATAAATGTTTTTTCAATTACATCGAAGTATTGTATTGGATCAAGGAAGGTCTTAACAGTGTTTCAAACAAACTTTTGAATTTCATCGTTACTATACAAATATCTACTTAAACTACTCCAAGTCATGTTGCTAATAAGAAACTATGGTATAGGCAACTATAGTGCAAGTTGTTGGACAACCATGTGTTAGCTTAAGATGTCCTGATGATGATGTAATTAGAAAACTACGTACGCAAGTCGTTGTGAGGCTTACAGTGCAATACGACTATATATACATCAAGAAGCTTCCTAAATAATTCTTAAGTACTAGCCACATTTGAAACTTACTTTTATATGTGTAATTGAGTTGCTTTGGAGATCAATGAGTATTATATTTTTTTTTATGAAATATTAACTACTCGCTATAAATTGTGAATTGGGTGAAGTAGAATACTTTACAATTAGGATTATTTTTTTTTATTAAATGTTCTTCATTAAACAATAGTCTCGACATACTATCGTATTGTCCATGTGGCATTAGTTTATCTACCTTATCTTGAAAGCTATTCAACAGACTTTACATGCAAATCTAGTGGTTTTATAGTTAAACAATTTGTGTTTTATCTTGTTAATTGTGACACTAATTATGATAATGTATGACCTATAAATACCCATCATAGTGGCGTCCCTTGGAACTTCCAAACAAATAGAGTTTGTGTTACACTCAACAGTTTCATCTAAATTTTACATTAAAATGAAAGTTTCGGGGATATTGGCATACTACAATATTAATTAATTGTCATAACCACTTATATCAAGTTATTATATAATCGAAGCACATTCATGAAAATTGGTCTTTCTAGACTTCTTTTAACATAAGTGATGATAGGATTTGTATGCCTCGTGATTGGGAAGAACTAGTCCTTTTGAAACTATTGAAGAATAGTATCATTTATGTATAATTCATGAATAAATAAATATTATAGGTCTCTTTTTTCCATTTAGGGTTCTAATACGTTAACAAAAAGTCAAGTGATGTAAAGAGATAATATGTTTTGTATTTATGAAATCTACGATCTTTGGGCCACTTCAAAAAAATAATAGATATTTTATGTAACATTCTAAATATAAATATCCCAATATACATATGGTTATATTTTAATCCTTCTAGACTTTTCAAAAATCTCATAATCTATTCAAAATAATCATTTAATTTACCCCAATTCGATCAAAAGGATCAAATATTTACATCATCTATATGAATAAAAATTATATGTCGGTGCATCAACATTAGTCCTTCTTCTATAATAAATCTAATTATTACTTATAATGAAGTAATTTACTATGTTTCTACGCATATAAAATCTTTGGAAGATAATTCATCCATGGTTAAAATTCCATCTCTAAAGTTATAATCCATAATGTTTATATGTTTAACTTAGTAAATCAAATTCAATTTACAAAGTGTCCAATCATTATAGTCAACATATAATACATAACATTATCATTGCTTTCTACAAATACCGAAGATGTCACCTAGAAAATGAATTATTGACGCGTATGCAATTGATAGATTTCTCTTCAACATTATTATAGTTACCAATAACTATTATTTTATAAATTATTTCTGTAACAAGCTACCTCCAATGAAGTTAAAAAGGTCAATGTATTATCCATATCCATGAGACTAAAGTTTAAAAAAGGAAGATCTATCATCTTTAAGATAATTAAATTTCATCATTGACGAAACTATTACTAGTTTTTCTAAACAAAAATATTTATTTACATATTTCATTTTCAAAACTAATATGTAGTTTATATCTATATCATAACATACATGTGATAAAATCCATAAAAATCAAACTTCGTTTTAATATATTTTATCTACAATGACTAACTAGTTATAAGAAAAGAACTTACACATTCTGTAAGGAATGCATGTAGCATCTTCTAAATAGTAATACCGATAACTAAATTCTCGACATTGTAAAATAATTTAGTAAACCCATTGTGAATATCGAATAACATCTAATTTATTTTTTGTAAGGATATAAGTCCATACACTCGATCACATTTCTATTATTATTGATCCATAAAAATTAAGCTCTACCACTTTAAATCTAAAATTAGACAGAAAAGCCCACTAATGAAGAGTTTTACCTTTATAACAACAAATGCCCTAGAAAATGATAAACACGCCTCCGCCTCCCTCTCTCTTCCGTCTACCTCACTCTTACCGTACTCTTTGAAATTGATTTAGTTTCATCCATTGATAAATTCATATAAAATCATTAAATCAGTGAACAAAATCAATATTTTCAAATATTACAACATTCAACAACTTTTCCATGGGCAAAATCAGAGAGATAGATAAAAGAAAAGAAAAATACAAACATGAATCACAGTGTTGCCTAGGGATGCTGCCACGAAAAAAAGGTATTAATGTTTCTGTTAAATTCCTTGGTGTTTGTAATTGCAAGTCAAAAATTGCACATTGTAATTATATTTCATAGCTAGTTTATTTTTCTGTTAGTTTGATTTGTAACGTGAGAGGAATGGAAGAAATGTATTAACACTAGATTTTGTTAAATTAAAATTAATTTGTTAATTATGTGAATAAGTTGTTTTATATTGTGTAAAATTATGAATTGTTGAAGTTTTGTTATTTATTAAAACTCTTTGATTAATTTATATTCCTTAATTTTAGTTAGTATATATAATAAAATATCATGTTATAGGAAAAGGATCGTTGACCATTCTATTTCAAGGAAGATAAAAAATCTATTAACCAAGGTAAGAGAAATAAGTATTATATTAAATCTCTTATGCCTTTGGTTCCTTGGATTTATGTGGTGTTACTTTTGTGTATAATTAAAAAATTTACTCTGACTATATTCTTAGATCTCTGCTTTTAAGCGTGGTATTGAAAAAAAAATTATTACTAGTTTTTACTCTGATTATTACTGGTTTTGTTTGACACCATATTACCACCATATACAAATTTTACATGTCATTTCCTTCATATTTTTATTAATATTATACTGTAACATCATATTTTATTATACATGCATTGCTGCTAAATATTTGGATATGCTCTTCTTTCTTTGTATTAACCTTTACAAGTATGTTCATACCCATGTCCTACCTCCATAACATTGAGAACCCTTCGTTTTTGCTGCTTTTTTATGCAGTATGAGGAGGAATTCGTAAAAATCGTACTCTATTTGTAACTTTAGTTATCTCCAGATCTATATATTTAGGCTTAGATATATGACATAAGTGATATAATTTGATGGACAAGTTGTTTTTGGTAATGTTTTTCATATTTGATAAATCCAATTATGTTTTTTTGATACATACGCATTCACTACATTCATAAATACTTATTGATTTCAGAAGTCTAAAAATATTGACGACTTTATAGGCTAGGCAGGGAAAACTTGATCGAGTAGCCACGCGATGGTCTCATCTTTGGTCTGAAATGTAACAGCATATGTCAATTGGATGATATTGTCGGCGCAAGCAGCGTTAAGAAGGATACTATGAGTTCTCCACTTAAAATTGGTCGTGTGGCGAACTTGAAGTGATTTTGTTACAGATCTACCGTTCTTGATGGATTTCTTTTGAGGCATCACCATGATTTGTTATTCTTTTTTTTTCTAATGAAATTTTGAAAGTGTTAAACTGTAAATGAATATACTTATTTATAGTTGATACACAAATGTAATTTCTCATTATTTAAATTTAATGAAAATCAAATATAATATGAAAAGGAACAAATAAGATAAATAATATTTAATGGGATTGTACAATTGAAGTTCCTTTTTTACCTATAATATTATTTGAACGGTTTATTTTATTTCATTTTTCATATATGATGGTCCAGTCCAGCTTATGTACTTTTTTATATTTATATATTTTGGTCCAGGCTAGCTTGTAGACTAGTGTGTATTGACTACAAGGAAAAAATTAGAATTAGTAGGTTTCAAAATATAGTTCTACATGATGAAATGTGCATGGGATCATTAGAAAAAATTGATACCATATGTCTTTACGAGTGATGGTAAATAGACCAAACTTGTTGTGTCAAATATCACACTAACTTTGATTTTTAAATGGTAAGGTTATCATTATATGTTCTTGGGCATAGACTGTTCTCGTGATAGAAAACAATCTCCTCAAATAGGGATGTCTCTTCCAAATCAGCGTATCCATTTAGTTTGTCAATTATAAATTTTCTCGTGACCTCCAGACTGCCGTCTTCTAACTATCAATCATGTAATATCCCATGTAAATTGTTTAAATTTTAAATACTTAGGTGGAAATTCTTATTATTATTCAAAATATTATTTAAATATTTTATTAGATTAATAATTTATTTATTTTTATAAAAGACATCTTATTTAATTTATTAAAAGGGATTAATTTATTTATTGAATTAAAAAAAAATGAAGGATTTTATTAATTGAAAAAGAAACTTCAAAAGAAAAGAAAGTCACTTACTCCTACCCGACCATCCTAGCCAGAACCCAACTCACCCAATCCACTTTCTAGTTAATCAATTTCATTTCATTTTCCTACTTTTAAATTTGAATTATATTTCCTTTTAATTTGTCTTATTTTTATGTGGTCCCTGTTGTATTCTAACCCAGTAACCATCTTTCTAGAAGTTTCATTCCTCTATAATAAGAGTTATAATACGGTACATGAATCATATTTTGAGTCTATTATAATATTATGGTCCAGGAATCATATTTTGAATATCTATAACAAAGATGTCAGTAATTGTTTGTTGCCTCTTATGTTATGCAATGAAACACTTTCAATGGACGAGCTAAATGTTTTTTAGGTTGATTATTTTAAAAAGAAAGGAAATGGCTACTGAGATGTATAGACAACTTATTAGAAGTTCAAGGAGATGACGAGAATGGATTTGTAAAATCCAAGGATTTTTAATTTTATTAGAAGTAAATAGTTTTTCAAAAACATATTTTTTTCTTATATAAACCATTAGAATCAATGAATTATATAGCATACCATCGTAAGCAAAGGGAAATTAGTCATTGGTTGATTTGAAAGTAACACTATTCCATTTTTAAGTCTTTGGTAACATTTATATGTAATATTCTATTATAGACAAACTTTGCTAGAGTATTTTTTATGATTACGATAATTGTATAATTTTTTTCTAGAGCAATATTTCTAATTTTATATTGTAAAGTTTAAAATTTTAGTAGTGTCTTCGGACACGAATCATAACTAGTTCTTTTTAATGTGAGATGTCATACGAATTTTTTTTCTCAATTTTTTTTTCTTTCTTTCTTTTTCTTTTGTTTTCTTTTCAGAAATCGGCAAAAGAAATTAAAATAACGTGCATAATAAATCAAGCAAATCACAAATATACCCAACAAATGTAATAACTATTCCTTCACCCCGACCTCAAACTCAAGGACAACTAGTTTTAAGCAATCGCGATTCAAGTGTGTGGCATATGGTGTAGTCCTAACATCTAAAGGATAAACTTATAATATGGCTTCAAAAGAAATGCTTAAATGCTTAAAAATGGGGCTAAAAGTTATATAACATTTAATCACGGGTTAGAAAGATAAAAAGGCCTCAAGTAACTATTAAAGAACTGCCTTTATCATTTTTCTAGTTACATAGTTCACCTATAGTTCATTATTAAGTGTGTTCTCTACTCATTTAGATCTCACGTTCTACATACCACTCATTCTCACTAAATAAAAGCTTACTTCTTTTGCATTGTTTATTATTTTTTCCTAGTAATCATCAAGTGCTTGCATGCATTCGAGGTACATTTTACATTAAATATAAGGTCTACTATTTTCTACCATTAATTTAAAGAAAGTATGCTTATGTGGACATTCAACATACTCTCCAGTCAAATCATTTCTTAAACTAATTTTTATTGAATTTTATTGAAAAGCAGTAAAAACGCATAACACATAAAATTGGGATGAGACAACGAACCCCGCCTCAAATTCGAAAATGTGTCTCGTCACACCAATCTAAAAGTACATATAAAGCTAATAATATACAATAATGAATGAGAAAAGGGATAAGGGAACATATCTTGATTGACACTAGGCCGATTACATGTAGCATTGTGTTGAGGTTGTGAAAACTTATAAGTCACGATGTATAGATCACACACCGTGGAAATCATCTTCTTGTAAAATGCGTTTCATCAACTCGCACTCGTATTTCCCTTAGTTAATCATCTTCTCATGACCCTCTTATGTTGTGCAATGAAACACTTTCAATGGACGAGCTGAATATTTTTGAGGCTGATTATTTTTAAAAGAAAGGAAATGGCTACTACGATGAAGTTGGATAGATAACTGATTAAGTTCAAGGAGATGACGAGAATGGATTCGTAAACTCCAAGTGTTTTTTATTTTATTAGAAATAAATAGTTTTTCAGAAACATATTTTTTTCTTATATAAACCATTAGAATCAATGAATTATATAGCAGACCATTATAAGCAAAGGTAAATTAGTCATTGGTGGATTTGAAAGTAAAACTATTTCATTTTTAAGTCTTTGGTAACATTTATATGTAATATTTGATTATAGAAAAACTTTGCTAGAGTATTTTTCTATGATTACGATAATTGTATAATTTTTTTCCTAGAGCAACATTTTGAATTTTATATTTGTAAGGTTTAAAATTTTAGTAGTGTCTTCGGACACAGATCATATCTAGTTCTTTTTAATGTGAGATGTCATACTAATTTTTTTCTCAATTTCTTTTCTTTCTTTCTTTATCTTTTGTTTTCTTTTTAGAAATCGGCAAAGGAAATTTCAATAACGTGCATAATCATTCGAGCAAATCACAAATCTACCCAATAAATGTAATAAAAGATTCCTTCACCCCAAACTCAAGCTCAAGGACAACTAGTCTTAAGCAATCGCGATTCTAGTGTGGGTCATTCTGTATAGTCCTAACATCTAAAGGATAATATTATAACGTGGCTTCAAAAGAAAGGCTTAAATGCTTAAAAATGAGGCTAAAAATGATATAACATTTAATCATGGGTTAGAAAGCTAAAAATGCCTCAAGTGACTATTAAAGAACTGCCTCTATCATTTTTCTAGTTACATAGTTCACCTTTAGTTCATAATTAAGTTAGTTTTATAATCATTTAGATCTCACGTTCTACACACCATTCTTCTCACCAAATACAAGCTTACTTCTTTTGTATTGTTCATTACTTTTTCCTATCAATCATCTAGTGTTTGCATGAATTCGATGTACGTTTTACATTAAATCTAAGATCTACTATATTCTATCATTAATTTACAGAAAGTATGCTTATGGGGACATTCAACATAATCTCTAGTCAAATCCTTCCTTAAACTAATTTTTATTTGATTTTTTCGAAAAGCAGTAAAAACACATAACACATAAAATTAGGATGAGACAACGAACCCCGCCCCAAATTCGAAAATGAGTCATGTCCCCACGAATCGAAAAGAATCTATAAAGCAAATAATATACAGTAATGAATGATAAAAGGGATAAGGGAACATATCTTGATTGACACTACGCCGATTACATGTTGTATTGTGTCAAGGTTGTAAAGACATCTAAGTCACGATGTATAGATCATACACCGTGGAATTCATCTTCTTGTAAAATGCGTTTCATAAACACGAACTCGTATTTCCCTTAGTTAATTATCTTCTCATGACCCTCTAAATCTCATCCTCCTCAAAAATCCTTCCTCAACACCAAACTCTCTTTTCTCTTCATGTTCTTCATAACTTTTCCAGCCTTCATCTCATCTCGAATGACCCCAAACTCAATTATTCACCTACTTAAAGATTGCTTGCAAAATATATAATGGTAGACTCAAACAATTCACAATTCCTCAAATAAATAACTAAAACTTAATTCCCAACTTGTGATAGAAAGAAAAGAAGAGTTGTAGCTATTTTACCGGATTGGCCATGAAATTTTTGATGATTTGTGTGTATACATTTTTCTAAAACAAATCTGAGAGACTTTTGACTCAAGTAAGATTAGATCTCAAAATAACCCGATCATTGCAACGTATTATAATTAGCTAATATTACAACTATGGATATTTTATATATAAAATAACATAAATGTTTTTTCAATTACATCGAAGTATTGTATTGGATCAAGGAAGGTCTTAACAGTGTTTCAAACAAACTTTTGAATTTCATCGTTACTATACAAATATCTACTTAAACTACTCCAAGTCATGTTGCTAATAAGAAACTATGGTATAGGCAACTATAGTGCAAGTTGTTGGACAACCATGTGTTAGCTTAAGATGTCCTGATGATGATGTAATTAGAAAACTACGTACGCAAGTCGTTGTGAGGCTTACAGTGCAATACGACTATATATACATCAAGAAGCTTCCTAAATAATTCTTAAGTACTAGCCACATTTGAAACTTACTTTAATATGTGTAATTGAGTTGCTTTGGAGATCAAAGAGTATTATATTTTTTTTATGAAATATTAACTACTCGCTATAAATTGTGAATTGGGTGAAGTAGAATACTTTACAATTAGGATTATTTTTTTTTATTAAATGTTCTTCATTAAACAATAGTCTCGACATACTATCGTATTGTCCATGTGGCATTAGTTTATCTACCTTATCTTGAAAGCTATTAAACAGACTTTACATGCATATCTAGTGGTTTTATAGTTAAACAATTTGTGTTTTATCTTGTTAATTGTGACACTAATTATGATAATGTATGACCTATAAATACCCATCATAGTGGCGTCCCTTGGAACTTCCAAACAAATAGAGTTTGTGGTACACTCAACATTTTCATCTAAATTTTACATTAAAATGAAAGTTTCGGGGATATTGGCATACTACAATATTAATTAATTGTCATAACCACTTATATCAAGTTATTATATAATCGAAGCACATTCATGAAAATTGGTCTTTCTAGACTTCTTTTAACATAAGTGATGATAGGATTTTTATGCCTCGTGATTGGGAAGAACTAGTCCTTTTGAAACTATTGAAGAATAGTATCATTTATGTATAATTCATGAATAAATAAATATTATAGGTCTCTTTTTTTCCATTTAGGGTTCTAATACATTAACAAAAAGTCAAGTGATGTAAAGAGATAATATGTTTTGTATTTATGAAATCTACGATCTTTTGGCCACTTCAAAAAAATAATAGATATTTTATGTAATATTCTAAATATAAATATCCCAATATACATATGGTTATATTTTAATCCTTCTAGACTTTTCAAAAATCTCATAATCTATTCAAAATAATCATTTAATTTACCCCAATTCGATCAAAAGGATCAAATATTTACATCATCTATATGAATAAAAATTATATGTCGGTGCATCAACATTAGTCCTTCTTCTATAATAAATCTAATTATTACTTATAATGAAGTAATTTACTATGTTTCTACGCATATAAAATCTTTGGAAGATAATTCATCCATGGTTAAAATTCCATCTCTAAAGTTATAGTCCATAATGTTTATATGTTTAACTTAGTAAATCAAATTCAATTTACAAAGTGTCCAATCATTATAGTCAACATATAATACATAACATTATCATTGCTTTCTACAAATACCGAAGATGTCACCTAGAAAATGAATTACTGACGCGTATGCAATTGATAGATTTCTCTTCAACATTATTATAGTTAACAATAACTATTATTTTATAAATTCTTTCTGTAACAGGCTACCTCCAATGAAGTTAAAAAGGTCAATGTATTATCCATATCCATGAGACTAAAGTTTAAAAAATGAAGATCTATCATCTTTAAGATAATTAAATTTCATCATTGACGAAACTATTACAAGTTTTTCTAAACAAAAATATTTATTTACATATTTCATTTTCAAAACTAATATGTAGTTTATATCTATATCATAACATACATGTGATGAAATCCATAAAAATCAAACTTCGTTTTAATATATTTTATCTACAATGACTAACTAGTTATAAGAAAAGAACTTACACATTCTGTAAGGAATGCATGTAGCATCTTCTAAATAGTAATACCGATAACTAAATTCTCGAAATTGTAAAATAATTTAGTAAACCCATTGTGAATATCGAATAACATCTAATGTATTTTTTGTAAGTATATAAGTCCATACACTCGATCACATTTCTATTATTATTGATCCATAAAAATTAAGCTCTACCACTTTAAATCTAAAAATTAGACAAAAAAGCCCACTAATGAAGAGTTTTACCTTTATAACAACAAATGCCCTAGAAAATGATAAACACGCCTCCGCCTCCCTCTCTCTTCCGTCTACCTCACTCTTACCGTACTCTTTGAAATTGATTTAGTTTCATCCATTGATAAATTCATATAAAATCATTAAATCAGTGAACAAAATCAATATTTTCAAATATTACAACACTCAACAACTTTTCCATGGGCAAAATCAGAGAGATAGATAAAAGAAAAGAAAAATACAAACATGAATCACAGTGTTGCCTAGGGATGCTGCCACGAAAAAAAGGTATTAATGTTTCTGTTAAATTCCTTGGTATTTGTAATTGCAAGTCAAAAATTGCACATTGTAATTATATTTCATAGCTAGTTTATTTTTCTGTTAGTTTGATTTGTAACGTGAGAGGAATGGAAGAAATGTATTAACACTTGATTTTGTTAAATTAAAATTAATTTGTTAATTATGTGAATAAGTTGTTTTATATTGTGTAAAATTATGAATTGTTGAAGTTTTGTTATTTATTAAAACTCTTTGATTAATTTATATTCCTTAATTTTAGTTAGTATATATAATAAAATATCATGTTATAGGAAAAGGATAGTTGACCATTCTATTTCAAGGAAGATGAAAAATCTATTAACCCAGGTAAGAGAAATAAGTATTATATTAAATCCCTTATGCCTTTGGTTCCTTGGATTTATGTGGTGTTACTTTTGTGTATAATTAAAAATTTTACTCTGACTATATTCTTAGATCTCTGCTTTTAAGCGTGGTATTGAAAAAAAAATTATTACTGGTTTTTACTCTGATTATTACTGGTTTTGTTTGCCACCATATTACCACCATATACAAATTTTACATGTCATTTCCTTCATATTTTTATTAAGATTATACTGTAACATCATATTTTATTATACATGCATTGCTGCTAAATATTTGGATATGCTCTTCTTTCTTTGTATTAACCTTTACAAGTATGTTCATACCCATGTCCTACCTCCATAACATTGAGAACCCTTCGTTTTTGCTGCTTTTTTATGCAGTATGAGGAGGAATTCATGATTTGTACTCTATTTGTAACTTTAGTTATCTCCAGATCTATATATTTAGGCTTAGATATATGACATAAGTGATATAATTTGATGGACAAGTTGTTTTTGGTGATGTTTTTCATATTTGATAAATCCAATTATGTTTTTTTGCTATATACGCATTCACTACATTCATAAATACTTATTGATTTCAGAAGTCTAAAAATATTGACGACTTTATAGGCTAGGCAGGGAAAACTTGATCGAGTAGCCACGCGATGGTCTCATCTTTGGTCTGAAATGCAACAGCATATGTCAATTGGATGATATTGTCGGCGCAAGCAGCGTTAAGAAGGATACTATGAGTTCTCCACTTAAAATTGGTCGTGTGGCGAACTTGAAGTTATTTTGTTACAGATCTACGGTTCTTGATGGATTTCTTTTGAGGCATCACCATGATTTGTTATTCTTTTTTTTTCTAATGAAATTTTGAAAGTGTTAAACTGTAAATGAATATACTTATTTATAGTTGATACACAAATGTAATTTCTCATTATTTAAATTTAATGAAAATCAAATATAATATGAAAAGGAACAAATAAGATAAATAATATTTAATGGGATTGTACAATTGAAGTTCCTTTTTTACGTATAATATTATTTGAACGGTTTATTTTATTTCATTTTTCATATATGATGGTCTAGTCCAGCTTATGTATTTTTTTATATTTATATATTTTGGTCCAGGCTAGCTTGTAGACTAGTGTGTATTGACTACAAGGAAAAAATTAGAATTAGTAGGTTTCAAAATATAGTTCTACATGATGAAATGTGCATGGGATCATTAGAAAAAATTGATACCATATGTCTTTACAAGTGATGGTCAATAGACCAAACTTGTTGTGTCAAATATCACACTAACTTTGATTTTTAAATGGTAAGGTTATCATTATATGTTCTTGGGCATAGACTGTTCTCGTGATAGAAAACAATCTCCTCAAATAGGGATGTCTCTTCCAAATCAGGGTATCCATTTAGTTTGTCAATTATAAATTTTCTCGTGACCTCCTGACTACCGTCTTCTAACTATTAATCATGTAATATCCCATGTAAATTGTTTAAATTTTAAATACTTAGGTGGAAATTCTTATTATTATTCAAAATATTATTTAAATATTTTATTAGATTAATAATTTATTTATTTTTATAAAAGACATCTTATTTAATTTATTAAAAGGGATTAATTTATTTATTGAATTAAAAAAAATCAAGGATTTTATTAATTGAAAAAGAAACTTCAAAAGAAAAGAAAGTCACTTACTCCTACCCGACCATCCTAGCCAGAACCCAACTCACCCAATCCACTGTCTAGTTAATCAATTTCATTTCATTTTCCTACTTTAAAATTTGAATTATATTTCCTTTTAATTTGTCTTATTTTTATGTGGTCCCTGTCGTATTCTAACCCCGTAACCATCTTTCTAGAAGTTTCATTCCTCTATAATAAGAGTTATAATACGGTACATGAATCATATTTTGAGTCTATTATAATATTATGGTCCAGGAATCATATTTTGAATATCTATAACAAAGATGTCAGTAATTGTTTGTTGCCTCTTATGTTATGCAATGAAACACTTTCAATGGACGAGCTAAATGTTTTTTAGGTTGATTATTTTAAAAAGAAAGGAAATGGCTACTGAGATGTATAGACAACTGATTAGAAGTTCAAGGAGATGACGAGAATGGATTTGTAAAATCCAAGGATTTTTTATTTTATTAGAAGTAAATAGTTTTTCAAAAACATATTTTTTTCTTATATAAACCATTAGAATCAATGAATTATATAGCAGACCATCGTAAGCAAAGGGAAATTAGTCATTGGTTGATTTGAAAGTAACACTATTCCATTTTTAAGTCTTTGGTAACATTTATATGTAATATTCTATTATAGACAAACTTTGCTAGATTATTTTTGTATGATTACGATAATTGTATAATTTTTTTCTAGAGCAATATTTCTAATTTTATATTGTAAAGTTTAAAATTTTAGTAGTGTCTTCGGACACGAATCATAACTAGTTCTTTTTAATGTGAGATGTCATACGAATTTTTTTTCTCAATTTTTTTTTCTTTCTATCTTTTTCTTTTGTTTTCTTTTCAGAAATCGGCAAAAGAAATTAAAATAACGTGCATAATCATTCAAGCAAATCACATATATACCCAACAAATGTAATAATTATTCCTTCACCCCGAACTCAAACTCAAGGACAACTAGTTTTAAGCAATCGCTATTCAAGTGCGTGGCATATGGTGTAGTCCTAACATCTAAAGGATAAACTTATAATATGGCTTCAAAACAAATGCTTAAATGCTTAAAAATGGGGCTAAAAGTTATATAACATTTAATCACGGGTTAGAAAGATAAAAAGGCCTCAAGTGACTATTAAAGAACTGCCTTTATCATTTTTCTAGTTACATAGTTCACCTATAGTTCATAATTAAGTGTGTTCTCTACTCATTTAGATCTCACGTTCTACACACCACTCATTCTCACCAAATAAAAACTTACTTCTTTTGCATTGTTTATTAATTTTTCCTATTAATCATCTAGTGCTTGCATGCATTCGAGGTACATTTTACATTAAATCTAAGGTCTACTATTTTCTACCATTAATTTAAAGAAAGTATGCTTATGTGGACATTCAACATACTCTCCAGTCAAATCATTTCTTAAACTAATTTTTATTGAATTTTATTGAAAAGCAGTAAAAACACATAACACATAAAATTGGGATGAGACAACGAACCCCGCCTCAAATTCGAAAATGTGTCTTGTCACACCAATCTAAAAGTACATATAAAGCTAATAATATACAATAATGAATGAGAAAAGGGATAAGGGAACATATCTTGATTGACACTAGGCCGATTACATGTAGCATTGTGTCGAGGTTGTGAAAACTTATAAGTCACGATGTATAGATCACACACCGTGGAAATCATCTTCTTGTAAAATGCGTTTTATCAACTCGAACTCGTATTTCCCTTAGTTAATCATCTTCTCATGACCCTCTTATGTTGTGCAATGAAACACTTTCAATGGACGAGATGAATATTTTTGAGGCTGATTATTTTTAAAAGAAAGGAAATGGCTACTACGATGAAGTTGGATAGATAACTGATTAAGTTCAAGGAGATGACGAGAATGGATTTGTAAACTCCAAGTGTTTTTTATTTTATTAGAAATAAATAGTTTTTCAAAAACATATTTTTTTCTTATATAAACCATTAGAATCAATGAATTATATAGCATACCATTATAAGCAAAGGTAAATTAGTCATTGGTGGATTTGAAAGTAAAACTATTTCATTTTTAAGTCTTTGGTAACATTTATATGTAATATTTGATTATAGAAAAACTTTGCTAGAGTATTTTTCTATGATTACGATAATTGTATAATTTTTTTCCTAGAGCAACATTTTAAATTTTATATTTGTAAGGTTTAAAATTTTAGTAGTGTCTTCGGACACAGATCATATCTAGTTCTTTTTAATGTGAGATGTCATACTAATTTTTTTCTCAATTTCTTTTCTTTCTTTCTTTATCTTTTGTTTTCTTTTTAGAAATCGGCAAAGGAAATTTCAATAACGTGCATAATCATTCGAGCAAATCACAAATCTACCCAATAAATGTAATAAAAGATTCCTTCACCCAGAACTCAAGCTCAAGGACAACTAGTCTTAAGCAATCGCGATTCTAGTGTGGGTCATTTGGTATAGTCCTAATATCTAAAGGATAATATTATAACGTGGCTTCAAAAGAAAGGCTTAAATGCTTAAAAATGAGGCTAAAAATGATATAACATTTAATCATGGGTTAGAAAGCTAAAAATGCCTCAAGTGACTATTAAAGAACTGCCTCTATCATTTTTCTAGTTACATAGTTCACCTTTAGTTCATAATTAAGTTAGTCTTATAATCATTTAGATCTCACGTTCTACACACCATTCATTCTCACCAAATACAAGCTTACTTCTTTTGCATTGTTCATTACTTTTTCCTATCAATCATCTAGTGTTTGCATGCATTCGATGTACGTTTTACATTAAATCTAAGATCTACTATATTCTATCATTAATTTACAGAAATTATGCTTATGGGGACATTCAACATAATCTCTAGTCAAATACTTCCTTAAACTAATATTTATTTGATTTTTTCGAAAAGCAGTAAAAACACATAACACATAAAATTAGGATGAGACAACGAACCCCGCCCCAAATTCGAAAATGAGTCATGTCCCCACGAATCGAAAAGAATCTATAAAGCAAATAAGATACAGTAATGAATGATAAAAGGGATAAGGGAACATATCTTGATTGACACTACGCCGATTACATGTTGTATTGTGTCAAGGTTGTAAAGACATCTAAGTCACGATGTATAGATCATACACCGTGGAATTCATCTTCTTGTAAAATGCGTTTCATAAACACGAACTCGTATTTCCCTTAGTTAATTATCTTCTCATGACCCTCTAAATCTCATCATCCTCAAAAATCCTTCCTCAACACCAAACTCTCTTTTCTCTTCATGTTCTTCATCACTTCTCCAGCCTTCATCTCATCTCGAATGACCCCAAACTCAATTATTCACCTACTTAAAGATTGCTTGCAAAATATATAATGGTAGACTCAAACAATTCACAATTCCTCAAATAAATAACTAAAACTTAATTCCCAACTTGTGATAGAAAGAAAAGAAGAGTTGTAGCTATTTTACCGGATTGGCCATGAAATTTTTGATGATTTGTGTGTATACATTTTTCTAAAACAAATCTGAGAGACTTTTGACTCAAGTAAGATTAGATCTCAAAATAACCCGATCATTGCAACGTATTATAATTAGCTAATATTACAACTATGGATATTTTATATATAAAATAACATAAATGTTTTTTCAATTACATCGAAGTATTGTATTGGATCAAGGAAGGTCTTAACAGTGTTTCAAACAAACTTTTGAATTTCATCGTTACTATACAAATATCTACTTAAACTACTCCAAGTCATGTTGCTAATAAGAAACTATGGTATAGGCAACTATAGTGCAAGTTGTTGGACAACCATGTGTTAGCTTAAGATGTCCTGATGATGATGTAATTAGAAAACTACGTACGCAAGTCGTTGTGAGGCTTACAGTGCAATACGACTATATATACATCAAGAAGCTTCCTAAATAATTCTTAAGTACTAGCCACATTTGAAACTTACTTTAATATGTGTAATTGAGTTGCTTTGGAGATCAAAGAGTATTATATTTTTTTTATGAAATATTAACTACTCGCTATAAATTGTGAATTGGGTGAAGTAGAATACTTTACAATTAGGATTATTTTTTTTTATTAAATGTTCTTCATTAAACAATAGTCTCGACATACTATCGTATTGTCCATGTGGCATTAGTTTATCTACCTTATCTTGAAAGCTATTAAACAGACTTTACATGCATATCTAGTGGTTTTATAGTTAAACAATTTGTGTTTTATCTTGTTAATTGTGACACTAATTATGATAATGTATGACCTATAAATACCCATCATAGTGGCGTCCCTTGGAACTTCCAAACAAATAGAGTTTGTGGTACACTCAACATTTTCATCTAAATTTTACATTAAAATGAAAGTTTCGGGGATATTGGCATACTACAATATTAATTAATTGTCATAACCACTTATATCAAGTTATTATATAATCGAAGCACATTCATGAAAATTGGTCTTTCTAGACTTCTTTTAACATAAGTGATGATAGGATTTTTATGCCTCGTGATTGGGAAGAACTAGTCCTTTTGAAACTATTGAAGAATAGTATCATTTATGTATAATTCATGAATAAATAAATATTATAGGTCTCTTTTTTTCCATTTAGGGTTCTAATACATTAACAAAAAGTCAAGTGATGTAAAGAGATAATATGTTTTGTATTTATGAAATCTACGATCTTTTGGCCACTTCAAAAAAATAATAGATATTTTATGTAATATTCTAAATATAAATATCCCAATATACATATGGTTATATTTTAATCCTTCTAGACTTTTCAAAAATCTCATAATCTATTCAAAATAATCATTTAATTTACCCCAATTCGATCAAAAGGATCAAATATTTACATCATCTATATGAATAAAAATTATATGTCGGTGCATCAACATTAGTCCTTCTTCTATAATAAATCTAATTATTACTTATAATGAAGTAATTTACTATGTTTCTACGCATATAAAATCTTTGGAAGATAATTCATCCATGGTTAAAATTCCATCTCTAAAGTTATAGTCCATAATGTTTATATGTTTAACTTAGTAAATCAAATTCAATTTACAAAGTGTCCAATCATTATAGTCAACATATAATACATAACATTATCATTGCTTTCTACAAATACCGAAGATGTCACCTAGAAAATGAATTACTGACGCGTATGCAATTGATAGATTTCTCTTCAACATTATTATAGTTAACAATAACTATTATTTTATAAATTCTTTCTGTAACAGGCTACCTCCAATGAAGTTAAAAAGGTCAATGTATTATCCATATCCATGAGACTAAAGTTTAAAAAATGAAGATCTATCATCTTTAAGATAATTAAATTTCATCATTGACGAAACTATTACAAGTTTTTCTAAACAAAAATATTTATTTACATATTTCATTTTCAAAACTAATATGTAGTTTATATCTATATCATAACATACATGTGATGAAATCCATAAAAATCAAACTTCGTTTTAATATATTTTATCTACAATGACTAACTAGTTATAAGAAAAGAACTTACACATTCTGTAAGGAATGCATGTAGCATCTTCTAAATAGTAATACCGATAACTAAATTCTCGAAATTGTAAAATAATTTAGTAAACCCATTGTGAATATCGAATAACATCTAATGTATTTTTTGTAAGTATATAAGTCCATACACTCGATCACATTTCTATTATTATTGATCCATAAAAATTAAGCTCTACCACTTTAAATCTAAAAATTAGACAAAAAAGCCCACTAATGAAGAGTTTTACCTTTATAACAACAAATGCCCTAGAAAATGATAAACACGCCTCCGCCTCCCTCTCTCTTCCGTCTACCTCACTCTTACCGTACTCTTTGAAATTGATTTAGTTTCATCCATTGATAAATTCATATAAAATCATTAAATCAGTGAACAAAATCAATATTTTCAAATATTACAACACTCAACAACTTTTCCATGGGCAAAATCAGAGAGATAGATAAAAGAAAAGAAAAATACAAACATGAATCACAGTGTTGCCTAGGGATGCTGCCACGAAAAAAAGGTATTAATGTTTCTGTTAAATTCCTTGGTATTTGTAATTGCAAGTCAAAAATTGCACATTGTAATTATATTTCATAGCTAGTTTATTTTTCTGTTAGTTTGATTTGTAACGTGAGAGGAATGGAAGAAATGTATTAACACTTGATTTTGTTAAATTAAAATTAATTTGTTAATTATGTGAATAAGTTGTTTTATATTGTGTAAAATTATGAATTGTTGAAGTTTTGTTATTTATTAAAACTCTTTGATTAATTTATATTCCTTAATTTTAGTTAGTATATATAATAAAATATCATGTTATAGGAAAAGGATAGTTGACCATTCTATTTCAAGGAAGATGAAAAATCTATTAACCCAGGTAAGAGAAATAAGTATTATATTAAATCCCTTATGCCTTTGGTTCCTTGGATTTATGTGGTGTTACTTTTGTGTATAATTAAAAATTTTACTCTGACTATATTCTTAGATCTCTGCTTTTAAGCGTGGTATTGAAAAAAAAATTATTACTGGTTTTTACTCTGATTATTACTGGTTTTGTTTGCCACCATATTACCACCATATACAAATTTTACATGTCATTTCCTTCATATTTTTATTAAGATTATACTGTAACATCATATTTTATTATACATGCATTGCTGCTAAATATTTGGATATGCTCTTCTTTCTTTGTATTAACCTTTACAAGTATGTTCATACCCATGTCCTACCTCCATAACATTGAGAACCCTTCGTTTTTGCTGCTTTTTTATGCAGTATGAGGAGGAATTCATGATTTGTACTCTATTTGTAACTTTAGTTATCTCCAGATCTATATATTTAGGCTTAGATATATGACATAAGTGATATAATTTGATGGACAAGTTGTTTTTGGTGATGTTTTTCATATTTGATAAATCCAATTATGTTTTTTTGCTATATACGCATTCACTACATTCATAAATACTTATTGATTTCAGAAGTCTAAAAATATTGACGACTTTATAGGCTAGGCAGGGAAAACTTGATCGAGTAGCCACGCGATGGTCTCATCTTTGGTCTGAAATGCAACAGCATATGTCAATTGGATGATATTGTCGGCGCAAGCAGCGTTAAGAAGGATACTATGAGTTCTCCACTTAAAATTGGTCGTGTGGCGAACTTGAAGTTATTTTGTTACAGATCTACGGTTCTTGATGGATTTCTTTTGAGGCATCACCATGATTTGTTATTCTTTTTTTTTCTAATGAAATTTTGAAAGTGTTAAACTGTAAATGAATATACTTATTTATAGTTGATACACAAATGTAATTTCTCATTATTTAAATTTAATGAAAATCAAATATAATATGAAAAGGAACAAATAAGATAAATAATATTTAATGGGATTGTACAATTGAAGTTCCTTTTTTACGTATAATATTATTTGAACGGTTTATTTTATTTCATTTTTCATATATGATGGTCTAGTCCAGCTTATGTATTTTTTTATATTTATATATTTTGGTCCAGGCTAGCTTGTAGACTAGTGTGTATTGACTACAAGGAAAAAATTAGAATTAGTAGGTTTCAAAATATAGTTCTACATGATGAAATGTGCATGGGATCATTAGAAAAAATTGATACCATATGTCTTTACAAGTGATGGTCAATAGACCAAACTTGTTGTGTCAAATATCACACTAACTTTGATTTTTAAATGGTAAGGTTATCATTATATGTTCTTGGGCATAGACTGTTCTCGTGATAGAAAACAATCTCCTCAAATAGGGATGTCTCTTCCAAATCAGGGTATCCATTTAGTTTGTCAATTATAAATTTTCTCGTGACCTCCTGACTACCGTCTTCTAACTATTAATCATGTAATATCCCATGTAAATTGTTTAAATTTTAAATACTTAGGTGGAAATTCTTATTATTATTCAAAATATTATTTAAATATTTTATTAGATTAATAATTTATTTATTTTTATAAAAGACATCTTATTTAATTTATTAAAAGGGATTAATTTATTTATTGAATTAAAAAAAATCAAGGATTTTATTAATTGAAAAAGAAACTTCAAAAGAAAAGAAAGTCACTTACTCCTACCCGACCATCCTAGCCAGAACCCAACTCACCCAATCCACTGTCTAGTTAATCAATTTCATTTCATTTTCCTACTTTAAAATTTGAATTATATTTCCTTTTAATTTGTCTTATTTTTATGTGGTCCCTGTCGTATTCTAACCCCGTAACCATCTTTCTAGAAGTTTCATTCCTCTATAATAAGAGTTATAATACGGTACATGAATCATATTTTGAGTCTATTATAATATTATGGTCCAGGAATCATATTTTGAATATCTATAACAAAGATGTCAGTAATTGTTTGTTGCCTCTTATGTTATGCAACGAAACACTTTCAATGGACGAGCTAAATGTTTTTTAGGTTGATTATTTTAAAAAGAAAGGAAATGGCTACTGAGATGTATAGACAACTGATTAGAAGTTCAAGGAGATGACGAGAATGGATTTGTAAAATCCAAGGATTTTTTATTTTATTAGAAGTAAATAGTTTTTCAAAAACATATTTTTTTCTTATATAAACCATTAGAATCAATGAATTATATAGCAGACCATCGTAAGCAAAGGGAAATTAGTCATTGGTTGATTTGAAAGTAACACTATTCCATTTTTAAGTCTTTGGTAACATTTATATGTAATATTCTATTATAGACAAACTTTGCTAGATTATTTTTGTATGATTACGATAATTGTATAATTTTTTTCTAGAGCAATATTTCTAATTTTATATTGTAAAGTTTAAAATTTTAGTAGTGTCTTCGGACACGAATCATAACTAGTTCTTTTTAATGTGAGATGTCATACGAATTTTTTTTCTCAATTTTTTTTTCTTTCTATCTTTTTCTTTTGTTTTCTTTTCAGAAATCGGCAAAAGAAATTAAAATAACGTGCATAATCATTCAAGCAAATCACATATATACCCAACAAATGTAATAATTATTCCTTCACCCCGAACTCAAACTCAAGGACAACTAGTTTTAAGCAATCGCTATTCAAGTGCGTGGCATATGGTGTAGTCCTAACATCTAAAGGATAAACTTATAATATGGCTTCAAAACAAATGCTTAAATGCTTAAAAATGGGGCTAAAAGTTATATAACATTTAATCACGGGTTAGAAAGATAAAAAGGCCTCAAGTGACTATTAAAGAACTGCCTTTATCATTTTTCTAGTTACATAGTTCACCTATAGTTCATAATTAAGTGTGTTCTCTACTCATTTAGATCTCACGTTCTACACACCACTCATTCTCACCAAATAAAAACTTACTTCTTTTGCATTGTTTATTAATTTTTCCTATTAATCATCTAGTGCTTGCATGCATTCGAGGTACATTTTACATTAAATCTAAGGTCTACTATTTTCTACCATTAATTTAAAGAAAGTATGCTTATGTGGACATTCAACATACTCTCCAGTCAAATCATTTCTTAAACTAATTTTTATTGAATTTTATTGAAAAGCAGTAAAAACACATAACACATAAAATTGGGATGAGACAACGAACCCCGCCTCAAATTCGAAAATGTGTCTTGTCACACCAATCTAAAAGTACATATAAAGCTAATAATATACAATAATGAATGAGAAAAGGGATAAGGGAACATATCTTGATTGACACTAGGCCGATTACATGTAGCATTGTGTCGAGGTTGTGAAAACTTATAAGTCACGATGTATAGATCACACACCGTGGAAATCATCTTCTTGTAAAATGCGTTTTATCAACTCGAACTCGTATTTCCCTTAGTTAATCATCTTCTCATGACCCTCTTATGTTGTGCAATGAAACACTTTCAATGGACGAGATGAATATTTTTGAGGCTGATTATTTTTAAAAGAAAGGAAATGGCTACTACGATGAAGTTGGATAGATAACTGATTAAGTTCAAGGAGATGACGAGAATGGATTTGTAAACTCCAAGTGTTTTTTATTTTATTAGAAATAAATAGTTTTTCAAAAACATATTTTTTTCTTATATAAACCATTAGAATCAATGAATTATATAGCATACCATTATAAGCAAAGGTAAATTAGTCATTGGTGGATTTGAAAGTAAAACTATTTCATTTTTAAGTCTTTGGTAACATTTATATGTAATATTTGATTATAGAAAAACTTTGCTAGAGTATTTTTCTATGATTACGATAATTGTATAATTTTTTTCCTAGAGCAACATTTTAAATTTTATATTTGTAAGGTTTAAAATTTTAGTAGTGTCTTCGGACACAGATCATATCTAGTTCTTTTTAATGTGAGATGTCATACTAATTTTTTTCTCAATTTCTTTTCTTTCTTTCTTTATCTTTTGTTTTCTTTTTAGAAATCGGCAAAGGAAATTTCAATAACGTGCATAATCATTCGAGCAAATCACAAATCTACCCAATAAATGTAATAAAAGATTCCTTCACCCAGAACTCAAGCTCAAGGACAACTAGTCTTAAGCAATCGCGATTCTAGTGTGGGTCATTTGGTATAGTCCTAATATCTAAAGGATAATATTATAACGTGGCTTCAAAAGAAAGGCTTAAATGCTTAAAAATGAGGCTAAAAATGATATAACATTTAATCATGGGTTAGAAAGCTAAAAATGCCTCAAGTGACTATTAAAGAACTGCCTCTATCATTTTTCTAGTTACATAGTTCACCTTTAGTTCATAATTAAGTTAGTCTTATAATCATTTAGATCTCACGTTCTACACACCATTCATTCTCACCAAATACAAGCTTACTTCTTTTGCATTGTTCATTACTTTTTCCTATCAATCATCTAGTGTTTGCATGCATTCGATGTACGTTTTACATTAAATCTAAGATCTACTATATTCTATCATTAATTTACAGAAATTATGCTTATGGGGACATTCAACATAATCTCTAGTCAAATACTTCCTTAAACTAATATTTATTTGATTTTTTCGAAAAGCAGTAAAAACACATAACACATAAAATTAGGATGAGACAACGAACCCCGCCCCAAATTCGAAAATGAGTCATGTCCCCACGAATCGAAAAGAATCTATAAAGCAAATAAGATACAGTAATGAATGATAAAAGGGATAAGGGAACATATCTTGATTGACACTACGCCGATTACATGTTGTATTGTGTCAAGGTTGTAAAGACATCTAAGTCACGATGTATAGATCATACACCGTGGAATTCATCTTCTTGTAAAATGTGTTTCATAAACACGAACTCGTATTTCCCTTAGTTAATTATCTTCTCATGACCCTCTAAATCTCATCATCCTCAAAAATCCTTCCTCAACACCAAACTCTCTTTTCTCTTCATGTTCTTCATCACTTCTCCAGCCTTCATCTCATCTCGAATGACCCTAAACTCAATTATTCACCTACTTAAAGATTGCTTGCAAAATATATAATGGTAGACTCAAACAATTCACAATTCCTCAAATAAATAACTAAAACTTAATTCCCAACTTGTGATAGAAAGAAAAGAAGAGTTGTAGCTATTTTACCGGATTGGCCATGAAATTTTTGATGATTTGTGTGTATACATTTTTCTAAAACAAATCTGAGAGACTTTTGACTCAAGTAAGATTAGATCTCAAAATAACCCGATCATTGCAACGTATTATAATTAGCTAATATTACAACTATGGATATTTTATATATAAAATAACATAAATGTTTTTTCAATTACATCGAAGTATTGTATTGGATCAAGGAAGGTCTTAACAGTGTTTCAAACAAACTTTTGAATTTCATCGTTACTATACAAATATCTACTTAAACTACTCCAAGTCATGTTGCTAATAAGAAACTATGGTATAGGCAACTATAGTGCAAGTTGTTGGACAACCATGTGTTAGCTTAAGATGTCCTGATGATGATGTAATTAGAAAACTACGTACGCAAGTCGTTGTGAGGCTTACAGTGCAATACGACTATATATACATCAAGAAGCTTCCTAAATAATTCTTAAGTACTAGCCACATTTGAAACTTACTTTTATATGTGTAATTGAGTTGATTTGGAGATCAATGAGTATTATATTTTTTTTATGAAATATTAACTACTCGCTATAAATTGAGAATTGGGTGAAGTAGAATACTTTACAATTAGGATTATTTTTTTTTATTAAATGTTCTTCATTAAACAATAGTCTCGACATACTATCGTATTGTCCATGTGGCATTAGTTTATCTACCTTATCTTGAAAGCTATTCAACAGACTTTACATGCAAATCTAGTGGTTTTATAGTTAAACAATTTGTGTTTTATCTTGTTAATTGTGACACTAATTATGATAATGTATGACCTATAAATACCCATCATAGTGGCGTCCCTTGGAACTTCCAAACAAATAGAGTTTGTGGTACACTCAACAGTTTCATCTAAATTTTACATTAAAATGAAAGTTTCGGGGATATTGGCATACTACAATATTGATTAATTGTCATAACCACTTATATCAAGTTATTATATAATCGAAGCACATTCATGAAAATTGATCTTTCTAGACTTCTTTTAACATAAGTGATGATAGGATTTGTATGCCTCGTGATTGGGAAGAACTAGTCCTTTTGAAACTATTGAAGAATAGTATCATTTATGTATAATTCATGAATAAATAAATATTATAGGTCTCTTTTTTTCCATTTAGGGTTCTAATACATTAACAAAAAGTCAAGTGATGTAAAGAGATAATATGTTTTGTATTTATGAAATCTACGATCTTTGGGCCACTTCAAAAAAATAATAGATATTTTATGTAACATTCTAAATATAAATATCCCAATATACATATGGTTATATTTTAATCCTTCTAGACTTTTCAAAAATCTCATAATCTATTCAAAATAATCATTTAATTTACCCCAATTCGATCAAAAGGATCAAATATTTACATCATCTATATGAATAAAAATTATATGTCGGTGCATCAACATTAGTCCTTCTTCTATAATAAATCTAATTATTACTTATAATGAAGTAATTTACTATGTTTCTACGCATATAAAATCTTTGGAAGATAATTCATCCATGGTTAAAATTCCATCTCTAAAGTTATAGTCCATAATGTTTATATGTTTAACTTAGTAAATCAAATTCAATTTACAAAGTGTCCAATCATTATAGTCAACATATAATACATAACATTATCATTGCTTTCTACAAATACCGAAGATGTCACCTAGAAAATGAATTATTGACGCGTATGCAATTGATAGATTTCTCTTCAACATTATTATAGTTACCAATAAATATTATTTTATAAATTCTTTCTGTAACAAGCTACCTCCAATGAAATTAAAAAGGTCAATGTATTATCCATATCCATGAGACTAAAGTTTAAAAAAGGAAGATCTATCATCTTTAAGATAATTAAATTTCATCATTGACGAAACTATTACTAGTTTTTCTAAACAAAAATATTTATTTACATATTTCATTTTCAAAACTAATATTTAGTTTATATCTATATCATAACATACATGTGATGAAATCCATAAAAATCAAACTTCGTTTTAATATATTTTATCTACAATGACTAACTAGTTATAAGAAAAGAACTTACACATTTTGTAAGGAATGCATGTAGCATCTTCTAAATAGTAATACCCATAACTAAATTCTCGACATTGTAAAATAATTTAGTAAACCCATTGTGAATATCGAATAACATCTAATGTATTTTTTGTAAGGATATAAGTCCATACACTGATCACATTTCTATTATTATTGATCGATAAAAATTAAGCTCTACCACTTTAAATCTAAAAATTAGACAGAAAAGCCCACTAATGAAGAGTTTTACCTTTATAACAACAAATGCCCTAGAAAATGATAAACACGCCTCCGCCTCCCTCTCTTTTCCGTCTACCTCACTCTTACCGTACTCTTTGAAATTGATTTAGTTTCATCCATTGATAAATTCATATAAAATCATTAAATCAGTGAACAAAATCAATATTTTCAAATATTACAACATTCAACAACTTTTCCATGGGCAAAATCAGAGAGATAGATAAAAGAAAAGAAAAATACAAACATGAATCACAGTGTTGCCTAGGGATGCTGCCACGAAAAAAAGGTATTAATGTTTCTGTTAAATTCCTTGGTATTTGTAATTGCAAGTCAAAAATTGCACATTGTAATTATATTTCATAGCTAGTTTATTTTTCTGTTAGTTTGATTTGTAACGTGAGAGGAATGGAAGAAATGTATTAACACTAGATTTTGTTAAATTAAAATTAATTTGTTAATTATGTGAATAAGTTGTTTTATATTGTGTAAAATTATGAATTGTTGAAGTTTTGTTATTTATTAAAACTCTTTGATTAATTTATATTCCTTAATTTTAGTTAGTATATATAATAAAATATCATGTTATAGGAAAAGGATCGTTGACCATTCTATTTCAAGGAAGATGAAAAATCTATTAACCCAGGTAAGAGAAATAAGTATTATATTAAATCCCTTATGCCTTTGGTTCCTTGGATTTATGTGGTGTTACTTTTGTGTATAATTAAAAATTTTACTCTGACTATATTCTTAGATCTCTGCTTTTAAGCGTGGTATTGAAAAAAAAATTATTACTGGTTTTTACTCTGATTATTACTGGTTTTGTTTGACACCATATTACCACCATATACAAATTTTACATGTCATTTCCTTCATCTTTTTATTAAGATTATACTGTAACATCATATTTTATTATACATGCATTGCTGCTAAATATTTGGATATGCTCTTCTTTCTTTGTATTAACCTTTACAAGTATGTTCATACCCATGTCCTACCTCCATAACATTGAGAATCCTTCGTTTTTGCTGCTTTTTTATGCAGTATGAGGAGGAATTCATGATTCGTACTCTATTTGTAACTTTAGTTATCTCCAGATCTATATATTTAGGGTTAGATATATGACATAAGTGATATAATTTGATGGACAAGTTGTTTTTGGTGATGTTTTTCATATTTGATAAATCCAATTATGTTTTTTTGATACATACGCATTCACTACATTCATAAATACTTATTGATTTCAGAAGTCTAAAAATATTGACGACTTTATAGGCTAGGCAGGGAAAACTTGATCGAGTAGCCACGCGATGGTCTCATCTTTGGTCTGAAATGCAACATCATATGTCAATTGGATGATATTGTCGGCGCAAGCAGCGTTAAGAAGGATACTACGAGTTCTCCACTTAAAATTGGTCGTGTGGCGAACTTGAAGTGATTTTGTTACAGATCTACCGTTCTTGATGGATTTCTTTTGAGGCATCACCATGATTTGTTATTCTTTTTTTTTCTAATGAAATTTTGAAAGTGTTAAACTGTAAATGAATATACTTATTTATAGTTGATACACAAATGTAATTTCTCATTATTTAAATTTAATGAAAATCAAATATAATATGAAAAGGAACAAATAAGATAAATAATATTTAATGGGATTGTACAATTGAAGTTCCTTTTTTACCTATAATATTATTTGAACGGTTTATTTTATTTCATTTTTCATATATGATGGTCTAGTCCAGCTTATGTACTTTTTTATATTTATATATTTTGGTCCAGGCTAGCTTGTAGACTAGTGTGTATTGACTACAAGGAAAAAATTAGAATTAGTAGGTTTCAAAATATAGTTCTACATGATGAAATGTGCATGGGATCATTAGAAAAAATTGATACCATATGTCTTTACGAGTGATGGTCAATAGACCAAACTTGTTGTGTCAAATATCACACTAACTTTGATTTTTAAATGGTAAGGTTATCATTATATGTTCTTGGGCATAGACTGTTCTCGTGATAGAAAACAATCTTCTCAAATAGGGATGTCTCTTCTAAATCAGCGTATCCATTTAGTTTGTCAATTATAAATTTTCTCGTGACCTCCAGACTGCCGTCTTCTGACTATCAATCATGTAATATCCCATGTAAATTGTTTAAATTTTAAATACTTAGGTGGAAATTCTTATTATTATTCAAAATATTATTTAAATATTTTACTAGATTAATAATTTATTTATTTTTATAAAAGACATCTTATTTAATTTATCAAAAGGGATTAATTTATTTATTGAATTAAAAAAAATCAAGGATTTTATTAATTGAAAAAGAAACTTCAAAAGAAAAGAAAGTCACTTACTCCTACCCGACCATCCTAGCCAGAACCCAACTCACCCAATCCACTTTCTAGTTAATCAATTTCATTTCATTTTCCTACTTTTAAATTTGAATTATATTTCCTTTTAATTTGTCTTATTTTTATGTGGTCTCTGTCGTATTCTAACCCAGTAACCATCTTTCTAGAAGTTTCATTCCTCTATAATAAGAGTTATAATACGGTACATGAATTATATTTTGAGTCTATTATAATATTATGGTGCAGGAATCATATTTTGAATATCTATAACAAAGATGTCAGTAATTGTTTGTTGCCTCTTATGTTATGCAATGAAACACTTTCAATGGACGAGCTAAATGATTTTTAGGTTGATTATTTTAAAAAGAAAGGAAATGGCTACTGAGATGTATAGACAACTGATTAGAAGTTCAAGAAGATGACGAGAATGGATTTGTAAAATCCAAGGATTTTTTATTTTATTAGAAGTAAATAGTTTTTCAAAAACATATTTTTTTCTTATATAAACCATTAGAATCAATGAATTATATAGCAGACCATCGTAAGCAAAGGGAAATTAGTCATTGGTTGATTTGAAAGTAACACTATTCCATTTTTAAGTCTTTGGTAACATTTATATGTAATATTCTATTATAGACAAACTTTCCTAGAGTATTTTTGTATGATTACGATAATTGTATAATTTTTTTCTAGAGCAATATTTCTAATTTTATATTGTAAAGTTTAAAATTTTAGTAGTGTCTTCGGACACGAATCATAACTTGTTCTTTTTAATGTGAGATGTCATACGAATTTTTTTTCTCAACTTTTTTTTTCTTTCTTTCTTTTTCTTTTGTTTTCTTTTCAGAAATCGGAAAAAGAAATTAAAATAACGTGCATAATAAATCAAGCAAATCACAAATATACCCAACAAATGTAATAACTATTCCTTCACCCCGACCTCAAACTCAAGGACAACTAGTTTTAAGCAATCGCGATTCAAGTGCGTGGCATATGGTGTAGTCCTAACATCTAAAGGATAAACTTATAATATGGCTTCAAAAGAAATGCTTAAATGCTTAAAAATGGGGCTAAAAGTTATATAACATTTAATCACGGGTTAGAAAGATAAAAAAGCCTCAAGTGACTATTAAAGAACTGCCTTTATCATTTTTCTAGTTACATAGTTCACCTATAGTTCATTATTAAGTGTGTTCTCTACTCATTTAGATCTCACGTTCTACATACCACTCATTCTCACTAAATAAAAGCTTACTTCTTTTGCATTGTTTATTATTTTTTCCTAGTAATCATCAAGTGCTTGCATGCATTCGAGGTACATTTTACATTAAATCTAAGGTCTACTATTTTCTACCATTAATTTAAAGAAAGTATGCTTATGTGGACATTCAACATACTCTCCAGTCAAATCATTTCTTAAATTAATTTTTATTGAATTTTATTGAAAAGCAGTAAAAACGCATAACACATAAAATTGGGATGAGACAACGAACCCCGCCTCAAATTCGAAAATGTGTCTCGTCACACCAATCTAAAAGTACATATAAAGCTAATAATATACAATAATGAATGAGAAAAGGGATAAGGGAACATATCTTGATTGACACTAGGCCGATTACATGTAGCATTGTGTTGAGGTTGTGAAAACTTATAAGTCACGATGTATAGATCACACACCGTGGAAATCGTCTTCTTGTAAAATGCGTTTCATCAACTCGAACTCGTATTTCCCTTAGTTAATCATCTTCTCATGACCCTCTTATGTTGTGCAATGAAACACTTTCAATGGACGAGCTGAATATTTTTGAGGCTGATTATTTTTAAAAGAAAGGAAATGGCTACTATGATGAAGTTGGATAGATAACTGATTAAGTTCAAGGAGATGACGAGAATGGATTCGTAAACTCCAAGTGTTTTTTATTTTATTAGAAATAAATAGTTTTTCAGAAACATATTTTTTCTTATATAAACCATTAGAATCAATGAATTATATAGCAGACCATTATAAGCAAAGGTAAATTAGTCATTGGTGGATTTGAAAGTAAAACTATTTCATTTTTAAGTCTTTGGTAACATTTATATGTAATATTTGATTATAGAAAAACTTTGCTAGAGTATTTTTCTATGATTACGATAATTGTATAATTTTTTTCCTAGAGCAACATTTTGAATTTTATATTTGTAAGGTTTAAAATTTTAGTAGTGTCTTCGGACACAGATCATATCTAGTTCTTTTTAATGTGAGATGTCATACTAATTTTTTTCTTAATTTCTTTTCTTTCTTTCTTTATCTTTTGTTTTCCTTTTAGAAATCGGCAAAGGAAATTTCAATAACGTGCATAATCATTCGAGCAAATCACAAATCTACCCAATAAATGTAATAAAAGATTCCTTCACCCCAAATTCAAGCTCAAGGACAACTAGTCTTAAGCAATCGCGATTCTAGTGTGGGTCATTTGGTATAGTCCTAACATCTGAAGGATAATATTATAACGTGGCTTCAAAAGAAAGGCTTAAATGCTTAAAAATGAGGCTAAAAATTATATAACATTTAATCATGGGTTAGAAAGCTAAAAATGCCTCAAGTGACTATTAAAGAACTGCCTCTATCATTTTTCTAGTTACATAGTTCACCTTTAGTTCATAATTAAGTTAGTTTTATAATTATTTAGATCTCACGTTCTACACACCATTCATTCTCACCAAATACAAGCTTACTTCTTTTGCATTGTTCATTACTTTTTCCTATCAATCATCTAGTGTTTGCATGCATTCGATGTACGTTTTACATTAAATCTAAGATCTACTATATTCTATCATTAATTTATAGAAAGTATGCTTATGGGGACATTCAACATAATCTCTAGTCAAATCCTTCCTTAAACTAATTTTTATTTGATATTTTCGAAAAGCAGTAAAAACACATAACACATAAAATTAGGATGAGACAACGAACCCCGCCCCAAATTCGAAAATGAGTCATGTCCCCACGAATCGAAAAGAATCTATAAAGAAAATAATATATAGTAATGAATGATAAAAGGGATAAGGGAACATATCTTGATTGACACTACGCCGATTACATGTTGTATTGTGTCAAGGTTGTAAAGACATCTAAGTCACGATGTATAGATCATACACCGTGGAATTCATCTTCTTGTAAAATGCGTTTCATAAACACGAACTCGTATTTCCCTTAGTTAATTATCTTCTCATGACCCTCTAAATCTCATCCTCCTCAAAAATCCTTCCTCAACACCAAACTCTCTTTTCTCTTCATGTTCTTCATAACTTCTCCAGCCTTCATCTCATCTCGAATGACCCCAAACTCAATTATTCACCTACTTAAAGATTGCTTGCAAAATATATAATGGTAGACTCAAACAATTCACAATTCCTTAAATAAATAACTAAAACTTAATTCCCAACTTGTGATAGAAATAAAAGAAGAGTTGTAGCTATTTTACCGGATTGGCCATGAAATTTTTGATGATTTGTGTGTATACATTTTTCTAAAACAAATCTGAGAGACTTTTGACTCAAGTAAGATTAGATCTCAAAATAACCCGATCATTGCAACGTATTATAATTAGCTAATATTACAACTATGGATATTTTATATATAAAATAACATAAATATTTTTTCAATTACATCGAAGTATTGTATTGGATCAAGGAAGGTCTTAACAGTGTTTCAAACAAACTTTTGAATTTCATCGTTACTATACAAATATCTACTTAAACTACTCCAAGTCATGTTGCTAATAAGAAACTATGGTATAGGCAACTATAGTGCAAGTTGTTGGACAACCATGTGTTAGCTTAAGATGTCCTGATGATGATGTAATTAGAAAACTATGTACGCAAGTCGTTGTGAGGCTTACCGTGCAATACGACTATATATACATCAAGAAGCTTCCTAAATAATTCTTAAGTACTAGCCACATTTGAAACTTACTTTTATATGTGTAATTGAGTTGCTTTGGAGATCAAAGAGTATTATATATTTTTTTATGAAATATTAACTACTCGCTATAAATTGTGAATTGGGTGAAGTAGAATACTTTACAATTAGGATTATTTTTTTTATTAAATGTTCTTCATTAAACAATAGTCTCGACATACTATCGTATTGTCCATGTGGGATTAGTTTATCTACCTTATCTTGAAAGCTATTCAACAGACTTTACATGCAAATCTAGTGGTTTTATAGTTAAACAATTTGTGTTTTATCTTGTTAATTGTGACACTAATTATGATAATGTATGACCTATAAATACCCATCATAGTGGCGTCCCTTGGAACTTCCAAACAAATAGAGTTTGTGGTACACTCAACATTTTCATCTAAATTTTACATTAAAATGAAAGTTTCGGGGATATTGGCATACTACGATATTAATTAATTGTCATAACCACTTATATCAAGTTATTATATAATCGAAGCACATTCATGAAAATTGGTCTTTCTAGACTTCTTTTAACATAAGTGATGATAGGATTTTTATGCCTCGTGATTGGGAAGAACTAGTCCTTTTGAAACTATTGAAGAATAGTATCATTTATGTATAATTCATGAATAAATAAATATTATAGGTCTCTTTTTTTCCATTTAGGGTTCTAATACGTTAACAAAAAGTCAAGTGATGTAAAGAGATAATATGTTTTGTATTTATGAAATCTACGATCTTTTGGCCACTTCAAAAAAATAATAGATATTTTATGTAACATTCTAAATATAAATATCCCAATATACATATGGTTATATTTTAATCCTTCTAGACTTTTCAAAAATCTCATAATCTATTCAAAATAATCATTTAATTTACCCCAATTAGATCAAAAGGATCAAATATTTACATCATCTATATGAATAAAAATTATATGTCGGTGCATCAACATTAGTCCTTCTTCTATAATAAATCTAATTATTACTTATAATGAAGTAATTTACTATGTTTCTACGCATATAAAATCTTTGGAAGATAATTCATCCGTGGTTAAAATTCCACCTCTAAAGTCATAGTCCATAATGTTTATATGTTTAACTTAGTAAATCAAATTCAATTTACAAAGTGTCCAATCATTATAGTCAACATATAATACATAACATTATCATTGCTTTCTACAAATACCGAAGATGTCACCTAGAAAATGAATTATTGACGCGTATGCAATTGAGAGATTTCTCTTCAACATTATTATAGTTACCAATAACTATTATTTTATAAATTCTTTCTGCAACAAGCTACCTTCAATGAAGTTAAAAAGGTCAATGTATTATCCATATCCATGAGACTAAAGTTTAAAAAAGGAAGATCTATCATCTTTAAGATAATTAAATTTCATCATTGACGAAACTATTACTAGTTTTTCTAAACAAAAATATTTATTTACATATTTCATTTCCAAAACTAATATGTAGTTTATATCTATATCATAACATACATGTGATGAAATCCATAAAAATCAAAATTCGTTTTAATATATTTTATCTAGAATGACTAACTAGTTATAAGAAAAGAACTTACACATTCTGTAAGGAATGCATGTAGCATCTTCTAAATATTAATACCGATAACTAAATTCTCGACATTGTAAAATAATTAGTAAACCCATTGTGAATATCGAATAACATCTAATGTATTTTTTGTAAGTATATAAGTCCATACACTCGATAACATTTCTATTATTATTGATCCATAAAAATTAAGCTCTACCACTTTAAATATTAAAATTAGACAAAAAAGTCCACTAATGAAGAGTTTTACCTTTATAACAACAAATGCCCTAGAAAATAATAAACACGCCTCCGCCTCCCTCTCTCTTCCGTCTACCTCACTCTTACCGTACTCTTTGAAATTGATTTAGTTTCATCCATTGCTAAATTCATATAAAATCATTAAATCAGTGAACAAAATCAATATTTTCAAATATTACAACACTCAACAACTTTTCCATGGGCAAAATCAGAGAGATAGATAAAAGAAAAGAAAAATACAAACATGAATCACAGTGTTGCCTAGGGATGCTGCCACGAAAAAAGGTATCAATGTTTCTATTAAATTCCTTGGTATTTGTAATTGCAAGTCAAAAATTGCACATTGTAATTATATTTCATAGCTAATTTATTTTTCTGTTAGTTTGATTTGTAACGTGAGAGGAATGGAAGAAATGTATTAACACTAGATTTTGTTAAATTAAAATTAATTTGTTAATTATGTGAATAAGTTGTTTTATATTGTATAAAATTACGAATTGTTGAAGTTTTGTTATTTATTAAAACTCTTTGATTAATTTAAATTTCCTTAATTTTAGTTAGTATATATAATAAAATATCCTGTTATAGGAAAAGGATCGTTGACCATTCTATTTCAAGGAAGATGAAAAATCTATTAACCCAGGTAAGAGAAATAAGTATTATATTAAATCCCTTATACCTTTGGTTCCTTGGATTTATGTGGTGTTACTTTTGTCTACAATTAAAAATTTTACTCTAACTATATTCTTAGATCTCTGCTTTTAAGGGTGGTACTGGTTTTGTTTGACACCATATTACCACCATATACAAATTTTACATGTCATTTCCTTCAAATTTTTATTAAGATTATACTGTAACATCATATTTTATTATACATGCGTTGCTGCTAAATATTTGGATATGCTCTTCTTTCTTTGTATTAAGCTTTACCAGTATGTTCATACACATGTCCTACCTCCATAACCTTGACAACCCTTCGTTTTTGCTGCTTTTTGAGGCAGTATGAGGAGGAATTCATGATTCGTACTCTATTTGTAACTTTAGTTATCTCCAGATCTATATATTTAGGCTTAGATATATGACAGAAGTGATAAAATTTGATGGACAAGTTGTTTTTGGTGATCCTTTTCATATTTGATAAATCCAATTATGTTTTTTTGATACATACGCATTCACTACATTCATAAATACTTATTGATTTCAGAAGTCTAAAAATATTGACTACTTTATAGGCTAGGCAGGGAAAACTTGATCGAGTAGCCACGCGATGGTCTCATCTTTGGTCTGAAATGCAACAGCATATGTCAATTGGATGATATTGTCGGCGCATGCAGCGTTAAGAAGGATACTATGAGTTCTCCACTTAAAATTGGTCGTGTGGCGAACTTGAAGTGATTTTGTTACTAATCTACCGTTCTTGATGGATTTCTTTTGAGGCGTCACCATGATTTGTTATTCTTTTTTTTTCTAATGAAATTTTGAAAGTGTTAAACTGTAAATGAATATACTTATTTATAGTTGATACACAAATGTAATTTCTCATTATTTAAATTTAATGAAAATCAAATATAATATGAAAAGGAACAAATAAGATAAATAATATTTAATGTGATTGTACAATTGAAGTTCCTTTTTGACCTATAATATTATTTGAACGGTTTATTTTATTTCATTTTTCATATATGATGGTCCAGTCCAACTTATGTATTTTTTTATATTTATATATTTTGGTCTAGGCTAGCTTGTAGACTAGTGTGTATTGACTACAAGGAAAAAATTAGAATTAGTAGGTTTCAAAATATAGTTCTACATGATGAAATGTGCATGGGATCATTAGAAAAAATTGATACTATATGTCTTTACAAGTGATGGTCAATAGACCAAACTTGTTGTGTCAAATATCACACTAACTTTGATTTTTAAATGGTAAGGTTATCATTATATGTTCTTGGGCATAGACTGTTCTCGTGATAGAAGAGAATCTCCTCAAATAGGGATGTCTCTTCCAAATCAGAGTATCCATTTAGTTTGTCAATTATAAATTTTCTCGTGACCTCCAGACTGCCGTCTTTTGACTATCAATCATGTAATATCCCGTGTAAATTGTTAAAATTTTAAATACTTAGGGTGAAATTCTTATTATTATTCAAAATATTATTTAAATATTTTATTAGATTAATAATTTATTTATTTTTATAAAAGACATCTTATTTAATTTATTAAAAGGGATTAATTTATTTATTGAATTAAAAAAAATCAAGGATTTTATTAATTGAAAAAGAAACTTCAAAAGAAAAGAAAGTCACTTACTCCTACCCGACCATCCTAGCCAGAACCCAACTCACCCAATCCACTTTCTAGTAAATCAATTTCATTTCATTTTCCTACTTTTAAATTTGAATTATATTTCCTTTTAATTTGTCTTATTTTTATGTGGTCCCTGTCGTATTCTAACCCAGTAACCATCTTTCTAAAAGTTTCATTCCTCTATAATAAGAGTTATAATACTTTACATGAATCATATTTTGAGTCTATTATAATATTATGGTGCAGGAATCATATTTTGAATATTTATAACAAAGATGTTAGTAATTGTTTGTTGCCTCTTATGTTATGCAATGAAACACTTTCAATGGACGAGCTAAATGTTTTTTAGGTTGATTATTTTAAAAAGAAAGGAAATGGCTACTGAGATGTATGATAGTTTTACGATGAAGTTAGATAGACAACTGATTAGAAGTTCAAGGAAATGACGAGAATGGATTTGTAAAATCCAAGGATTTTTTATTTTATTAGAAGTAAATAGTTTTTCAAAAACATATTTTTTTTCTTATATAAACCATTAGAATCAATGAATTATATAGCAGACCCATCGTAAGCAAAGGGAAATTAGTCATTGGTTGATTTGAAAGTAGCACTATTCCATTTTTAAGTCTTTGGTAACATTTTATATGTAATATTTGATTATAGACAAACTTTGCTAGAGTATTTTTGTATGATTACGATAATTGTATAATTTTTTTCTAGAGCAATATTTCTAATTTTATATTGTAAAGTTTAAAATTTTAGTAGTGTCTTCGGACACGAAGCATAACTAGTTCTTTTTAATGTGAGATGTCATACAAATTTTTTTTCTCAATTTTTTTTTCTTTCTATCTTTTTCTTTTGTTTTCTTTTCAGAAATCGGCAAAAGAAATTAAAATAACGTGCATAATCATTCAAGCAAATCACATATATACCCAACAAATGTAATAACTATTCCTTCACCCCGAACTCAAACTCAAGGACAACTAGTTTTAAGCAATCGCTATTCAAGTACGTGGCATATTGTGTAGTCCTAACATCTAAAGGATAAACTTATAATATGGCTTCAAAAGAAATGGTTAAATGCTTAAAAATGGGTCTAAAAGTTATATAACATTTAATCACAGGTTAGAAAGATAAAAAGGCCTCAAGTGACTATTAAAGAACTGCCTTTATCATTTTTCTAGTTACATAGTTCACCTATAGTTCATAATTAAGTGTGTTCTCTACTCATTTAGATCTCACGTTCTACACACCACTCATTCTCACCAAATAAAAGCTTACTTCTTTTGCATTATTTATTAATTTTTCCTATTAATCATCTAGTGCTTGCATGCATTCGAGGTACATTTTACATTAAATCTAAGGTCTACTATTTTCTACCATTAATTTAAAGAAAGTATGCTTATGTGGACATTCAACATACTCTCCAGTCAAATCATTTCTTAAACTAATTTTTATTGAATTTTATTGAAAAGCAGTAAAAACGCATAACACATAAAATTGGGATGAGACAACGAACCCCGCCTCAAATTCGAAAATGTGTCTTGTCACACCAATCTAAAAGTACATATAAAGCTAATAATATACAATAATGAATGAGAAAAGGGATAAGGGAACATATCTTGAGTGACACTAGGCCGATTACATGTAGCATTGTGTCGAGGTTGTGAAAACTTATAAGTCACGATGTATAGATCAAACACCGTGGAAATCATCTTCTTGTAAAATACGTTTCATCAACTCGAACTCGTATTTCCCTTAGTTAATCATCTTCTCATGACCCTCTTATGTTGTGCAATGAAACACTTTCAATGGACGAGCTGAATATTTTTGAGGCTGATTATTTTTAAAAGAAAGGAAATGGCTACTACGATGAAGTTGGATAGATAACTGATTAAGTTCAAGGAGATGACGAGAATGGATTTCTAAACTCCAAGTTTTTTTTATTTTATTAGAAATAAATAGTTTTTCAAAAACATATTTTTTTCTTATATAAACCATTAGAATCAATGAATTATATAGCAGACCATTATAAGCAAAGGTAAATTAGTCATTGGTGGATTTGAAAGTAAAACTATTTCATTTTTAAGTCTTTGGTAACATTTATATGTAATATTTGATTATAGAAAAACTTTGCTAGAGTATTTTTCTATGATTAGGATAATTGTATAATTTTTTTCCTAGAGCAACATTTTGAATTTTATATTTGTAAGGTTTAAAATTTTAGTAGTGTCTTCGGACACAGATCATATCTAGTTCTTTTTAATGTGAGATGTCATACTAATTTTTTTCTCAATTTCTTTTCTTTCTTTCTTTATCTTTTGTTTTCTTTTTAGAAATCGGCAAAGGAAATTTCAATAACGTGCATAATCATTCGAGCAAATCACAAATCTACCCAATAAATGTAATAAAAGATTCCTTCACCCCAAACTCAAGTTCAAGGACAACTAGTCTTAAGCAATCGCGATTCTAGTGTGGGTCATTTGGTATAGTCCTAACATCTAAAGGATAATATTATAACGTGGCTTCAAAAGAAAGGCTTAAATGCTTAAAAATGAGGCTAAAAATGATATAACATTTAATCATGGGTTAGAAAGCTAAAAATGCCTCAAGTGACTATTAAAGAACTGCCTCTATCATTTTTCTAGTTACATAGTTCACCTTTAGTTCATAATTAAGTTAGTATTATAATCATTTAGATCTCACGTTCTACACACCATTCATTCTCACCAAATACAAGCTTACTTCTTTTGCATTGTTCATTACTTTTTCCTATCAATCATCTAGTGTTTGCATGCATTCGATGTACGTTTTATATTAAATCTAAGATCTACTATATTCTATCATTAATTTACAGAAAGTATGCTTATGGGGACATTTAACATAATCTCTAGTCAAATCCTTCCTTAAACTAATTTTTATTTGATTTTTTCGAAAAGCAGTAAAAACACATAACACATAAAATTAGGATGAGACAACGAACCCCGCCCCAAATTCGAAAATGAGTCATGTCCCCACGAATCGAAAAGAATATATAAAGCAAATAATATACAGTAATGAATGATAAAAGGGATAAGGGAACATATCTTGATTGACACTACGCCGATTACATGTTGTATTGTGTCAAGGTTGTAAAGACATCTAAGTCACGATGTATAGATCATACACCGTGGAATTCATCTTCTTGTAAAATGCGTTTCATAAACACGAACTCGTATTTCCCTTAGTTAATTATCTTCTCATGACCCTCTAAATCTCATCCTCCTCAAAAATCCTTCCTCAAAACCAAACTCTCTTTTCTCTTCATGTTCTTCATAACTTCTCCAGCCTTCATCTCATCTCGAATGACCCCAAACTCAATTATTCACCTACTTAAAGATTTCTTGCAAAATATATAATGGTAGAATCAAACAATTCACAATTCCTCAAATAAATAACTAAAACTTAATTCCCAACTTGTGATAGAAAAAAAAGAAGAGTTGTAGCTATTTTACCAGATTGGCCATGAAATTTTTGATGATTTGTGTGTATACATTTTTCTAAAACAAATCTGAGAGACTTTTGACTCAAGTAAGATTAGATCTCAAAATAACCCGATCATTGCAACGTATTATAATTAGCTAATATTACAACTATGGATATTTTATATATAAAATAACATAAATGTTTTTTCAATTACATCGAAGTATTGTATTGGATCAAGGAAGGTCTTAATAGTGTTTCAAACAAACTTTTGAATTTCATCGTTACTATACAAATATCTACTTAAACTACTCCAAGTCATGTTGCTAATAAGAAACTATGGTATAGGCAACTATAGTGCAAGTTGTTGGACAACCATGTGTTAGCTTAAGATGTCCTGATGATGATGTAATTAGAAAACTACGTACGCAAGTCGTTGTGAGGCTTACAGTGCAATACGACTATATATACATCAAGAAGCTTCCTAAATAATTATTAAGTACTAGCCACATTTGAAACTTACTTTTATATGTGTAATTGAGTTGCTTTGGAGATCAAAGAGTATTATATTTTTTTTTATGAAATATTAACTACTCGCTATAAATTGTGAACTGGGTGAAGTAGAATACTTTACAATTAGGATTATTTTTTTTTATTAAATGTTCTTCATTAAACAATAGTCTCGACATACTATCGTATTGTCCATGTGGAATTAGTTTATCTACCTTATCTTGAAAGCTATTCAACAGACTTTACATTCAAATCTAGTGGTTTTATAGTTAAACAATTTGTGTTTTATCTTGTTAATTGTGACACTAATTATGATAATGTATGACCTATAAATACCCATCATAGTGGCGTCCCTTGGAACTTCCAAACAAATAGAGTTTGTGGTACACTCAACAGTTTCATCTAAATTTTACATTAAAATGAAAGTTTCGGGGATATTGGCATACTACAATATTAATTAATTGTCATAACCACTTATATAAAGTTATTATATAATCGAAGCACATTCATGAAAATTGGTCTTTCTAGACTTCTTTTAACATAAGTGATGATAGGATTTTTATGCCTCGTGATTGGGAAGAACTAGTCCTTTTGAAACTATTGAAGAATAGTATCATTTATGTACAATTCATGAAGAAATAAATATTATAGGTCTCTTTTTTTCCATTTAGGGTTCTAATACGTTAACAAAAAGTCAAGTGATGTAAAGAGATAATATGTTTTGTATTTATGAAATCTACGATCTTTTGGCCACTTCAAAAAAATAATAGATATTTTATGTAACATTCTAAATATAAATATCCCAATATACATATGGTTATATTTTAATCCTTCTAGACTTTTCAAAAATCTCATAATCTATTCAAAATAATCATTTAATTTACTACAATTCGATCAAAAGGATCAAATATTTACATCATCTATATGAATAAAAATTATATGTCGGTGCATCAACATTAGTCCTTCTTCTATAATAAATCTAATTATTACTTATAATGAAGTAATTTACTATGTTTCTACGCATATAAAATCTTTGGAAGATAATTCATCCATGGTTAAAATTCCATCTCTAAAGTTATAGTCCATAATGTTTATATGTTTAACTTAGTAAATCAAATTCAATTTACAAAGTGTCCAATCATTATAGTCAACATATAATACATAACATTATCATTGCTTTCTACAAATACCGAAGATGTCACCTAGAAAATGAATTATTGACGCGTATGCAATTGATAGATTTCTCTTCAACATTATTATAGTTACCAATAACTATTATTTTATAAATTATTTCGGTAACAAGCTACCTCCAATGAAGTTAAAAAGGTCAATGTATTATCCATATCCATGAGACTAAAGTTTAAAAAAGGAAGATCTATCATCTTTAAGATAATTAAATTTCATCATTGACGAAACTATTACTAGTTTTTCTAAACAAAAATATTTATTTACATATTTCATTTTCAAAACTAATATGTAGTTTATATCTATATCATAACATACATGTGATGAAATCCATAAAAATCAAACTTCGTTTTAATATATTTTATCTACAATGACTAACTAGTTATAAGAAAAGAACTTACACATTCTGTAAGGAATGCATGTAGCATCTTCTAAATAGTAATACCGATAACTAAATTCTCGACATTGTAAAATAATTTAGTAAACCCATTGTGAATATCGAATAACATCTAATGTATTTTTTGTAAGTATATAAGTCCATACACTCGATCACATTTCTATTATTATTGATCCATAAAAATTAAGCTCTACCACTTTAAATCTAAAAATTAGACAAAAAAGCCCACTAATGAAGAGTTTTACCTTTATAACAACAAATGCCCTAGAAAATGATAAACACGCCTCCTCCTCCCTCTCTCTTCCGTCTACCTCACTCTTACCGTACTCTTTGAAATTGATTTAGTTTCATCCATTGATAAATTCATATAAAATCATTAAATCAGTGAACAAAATCAATATTTTCAAATATTACAACACTCAACAACTTTTACATGGACAAAATCAGAGAGATAGATAAAAAAAAAGAAAAATACAAACATGAATCACAGTGTTGCCTAGGGATGCTGCCACGAAAAAAAGGTATTAATGTTTCTGTTAAATTCCTTGGTATTTGTAATTGCAAGTCAAAAATTGCACATTGTAATTATATTTCATAGCTAGTTTATTTTTCTGTTAGTTTGATTTGTAACGTGAGAGGAATGGAAAAAATGTATTAACACTAGATTTTGTTAAATTAAAATTAATTTGTTAATTATGTGAATAAGTTGTTTTATATTGTGTAAAATTATGAATTGTTGAAGTTTTGTTATTTATTAAAACTCTTTGATTAATTTATATTCCTTCATTTTAGTTAGTATATATAATAAAATATCATGTTATAGGAAAAGGATCGTTGACCATTCTATTTCAAGGAAGATGAAAAATCTATTAACCCAGGTAAGAGAAATAAGTATTATATTAAATCCCTTATGCCTTTGGTTCCTTGGATTTATGTGGTGTTACTTTTGTGTATAATTAAAAAATTTACTCTGACTATATTCTTAGATCTCTGCTTTTAAGCGTGGTATTGAAAAAAAAATTATTACTGGTTTTTACTCTGATTATTACTGGTTTTGTTTGACACCATATTACCACCATATACAAATTTTACATGTCATTTTCTTCATATTTTTATTAAGATTATACTGTAACATCATATTTTATTATACATGCATTGCTGCTAAATATTTGGATATGCTCTTCTTTCTTTGTATTAACCTTTACAAGTATGTTCATACCCATGTCCTACCTCCATAACATTGAGAACCCTTCGTTTTTGCTGCTTTTTTATGCAGTATGAGGAGGAATTCATGATTCGTACTCTATTTGTAACTTTAGTTATCTCCAGATCTATATATTTAGGCTTAGATATATGACATAAGTGATATAATTTGATGGACAAGTTGTTTTTGGTGATGTTTTTCATATTTGATAAATGCAATTATGGTTTTTTGATACATACGCATTCACTACATTCATAAATACTTATTGATTTCAGAAGTCTAAAAATATTGACGACTTTATAGGCTAGGCAGGGAAAACTTGATCGAGTAGCCACGCGATGGTCTCATCTTTGGTCTGAAATGCAATAGCATATGTCAATTGGATGATATTGTCGGCGCAAGCAGCGTTAAGAAGGATACTATGAGTTCTCCACTTAAATTTGGTCGTGTGGCGAACTTGAAGTGATTTTGTTACAGATCTACCGTTCTTGATGGATTTCTTTTGAGGCATCACCATGATTTGTTATTCTTTTTTTTTCTAATGAAATTTTGAAAGTGTTAAACTGTAAATGAATATACTTATTTATAGTTGATACACAAATGTAATATCTCATTATTTAAATTTAATGAAAATCAAATATAATATGAAAAGGAACAAATAAGATAAATAATATTTAATGGGATTGTACAATCGAAGTTCCTTTTTTACCTATAATATTATTTGAACGGTTTATTTTATTTCATTTTTCATATATGATGGTCCAGACCAGCTTATGTACTTTTCTATATTTATATATTTTGGTCCAGGCTAGCTTGTAGACTAGTGTGTATTGACTACAAGGAAAAAATTAGAATTAGTAGGTTTCAAAATATAGTTCTACATGATGAAATGTGCATGGGATCATTAGAAAAAATTGATAACATATGTCTTTACGAGTGATGGTCAATAGACCAAACTTGTTGTGTCAAATATCACACTAACTTTGATTTTTAAATGGTAAGGTTATCATTATATGTTCTTGGGCATAGACTGTTCTCGTGATAGAAAACAATCTCCTCAAATAGGGATGTCTCTTCCAAATCAGCGTATCCATTTAGTTTGTCAATTATAAATTTTCTCGTGACCTCCAGACTGCCGTCTTCTGACTATCAATCATGTAATATCCCATGTAAATTGTTTAAATTTTAAATACTTAGGTGGAAATTCTTATTATTATTCAAAATATTATTTAAATATTTTATTAGATTAATAATTTATTTATTTTTATAAAAGACATCTTATTTAATTTATTAAAAAGGATTTATTTATTTATTGAATTAAAAAAAAATCAAGGATTTTATTAATTGAAAAAGAAACTTCAAAAGAAAAGAAAGTCACTTACTCCTACCCGACCATCCTAGCCAGAACCCAACTCACCCAATCCACTTTCTAGTTAATCAATTTCATTTCATTTTCCTACTTTTAAATTTGAATTATATTTCCTTTTAATTTGTCTTATTTTTATGTGGTCCCTGTCGTATTCTAACCCAGTAACCATCTTTCTAGAAGTTTCATTCCTCTATAATAAGAGTTATAATACGGTACATGAATCATATTTTGAGTCTATTATAATATTATGGTGCAGGAATCATATTTTGAATATCTATAACAAAGATGTCAGTAATTGTTTGTTGCCTCTTATGTTATGCAATGAAACACTTTCAATGGACGAGCTAAATGTTTTTTAGGTTGATTATTTTAAAAAGAAAGGAAATGGCTACTGAGATGTATAGACAACTGATTAGAAGTTCAAGGAGATGACGAGAATGGATTTGTAAAATCCAAGGATTTTTTATTTTATTAGAAGTAAATAGTTTTTCAAAAACATATTTTTTTTTTATATAAACCATTAGAATCAATGAATTATGTAGCAGACCATCGTAAGCAAAGGGAAATTAGTCATTGGTTGATTTGAAAGTAACACTATTCCATTTTTAAGTCTTTGGTAACATTTATATGTAATATTCTATTATAGACAAACTTTGCTAGAGTATTTTTGTATGATTACGATAATTGTATAATTTTTTTCTAGAGCAATATTTCAAATTTTATATTGTAAAGTTTAAAATTTTAGTAGTGTCTTCGGACACGAATCATAACTAGTTCTTTTTAATGTGAGATGTCATACGAATTTTTTTTCTCAATTTTTTTTTCTTTCTTTCTTTTTTCTTTTGTTTTCTTTTCAGAAATCGGCAAAAGAAATTAAAATAACGTGCATAATCATTAAAGCAAATCACAAATATACCCAACAAATGTAATAACTATTCCTTCACCCCGAACTCAAACTCAAGGACAACTAGTTTTAAGCAATTGCGATTCAAGTGCGTGGCATATGGTGTAGTCCTAACATCTAAAGGATAAACTTATAATATGGCTTCAAAAGAAATGCTTAAATGCTTAAAAATGGGGCTAAAAGTTATATAACATTTAATCACGGGTTAGAAAGATAAAAAGGCCTCAAGTGACTATTAAAGAACTGCCTTTATCATTTTTCTAGTTACATAGTTCACCTATAGTTCATAATTAAGTGTGTTCTCTACTCATTTAGATCTCACGTTCTACATACCACTCATTCTCACGAAATAAAAGCTTACTTCTTTTGCATTGTTTATTAATTTTTCCTATTAATCATCTAGTGATTGCATGCATTCGAGGTACATTTTACATTAAATCTAAGGTCTACTATTTTCTACCATTAATTTAAAGAAAGTATGCTTATGTGGACATTCAACATACTCTCCAGTCAAATCATTTCTTAAACTAATTTTTATTGAATTTTATTGAAAAGCAGTAAAAACGCATAACACATAAAATTGGGATGAGACAACGAACCCCGCCTCAAATTCGAAAATGTGTCTTGTCACACCAATCTAAAAGTACATATAAAGCTAATAATATACAATAATGAATAAGAAAAGGGATAAGGGAACATATCTTGATTGACACTAGGCCGATTACATGTAGCATTGTGTCGAGGTTGTGAAAACTTATAAGTCACGATGTATAGATCAAACACCGTGGAAATCATCTTCTTGTAAAATGCGTTTCATCAACTCGAACTCGTATTTCCCTTAGTTAATCATCTTCTCATGACCCTCTTATGTTGTGCAATGAAACACTTTCAATGGACGAGCTGAATATTTTTGAGGCTGATTATTTTTAAAAGAAAGGAAATGGCTACTACGATGAAGTTGGATAGATAACTGATTAAGTTCAAGGAGATGACGAGAATGGATTTGTAAACTCCAAGTGTTTTTTATTTTATTAGAAATAAATAGTTTTTCAAAAACATATTTTTTTCTTATATAAACCATTAGAATCAATGAATTATATAGCAGACCATTATAAGCAAAGGTAAATTAGTCATTGGTGGATTTGAAAGTAAAACTATTTCATTTTTAAGTCTTTGGTAACATTTATATGTAATATTTGATTATAGAAAAACTTTGCTAGAGTATTTTTCTATGATTAGGATAATTGTATAATTTTTTTCCTAGAGCAACATTTTGAATTTTATATTTGTAAGGTTTAAAATTTTAGTAGTGTCTTCGGACACAGATCATATCTAGTTCTTTTTAATGTGAGATGTCATACTAATTTTTTTCTCAATTTCTTTTCTTTCTTTCTTTATCTTTTGTTTTCTTTTTAGAAATCGGCAAAGGAAATTTCAATAACGTGCATAATCATTCGAGCAAATCACAAATCTACCCAATAAGTGTAATAAAAGATTCCTTCACCCCTAACTCAAGCTCAAGGACAACTAGTCTTAAGCAATCGCGATTCTAGTGTGGGTCATTTGGTATAGTCCTAACATCTAAAGGATAATATTATAACGTGGCTTCAAAAGAAAGGCTTAAATGCTTAAAAATAAGGCTAAAAATGATATAACATTTAATCTTGGGTTAGAAAGCTAAAAATGCCTCAAGTGACTATTAAAGAACTGCCTCTATCATTTTTCTAGTTACATAGTTCACCTTTAGTTCATAATTAAGTTAGTCTTATAATCATTTAGATCTCACGTTCTACACACCATTCATTCTCACCAAATACAAGCTTACTTCTTTTGCATTGTTCATTACTTTTTCCTATCAATCATCTAGTGTTTGCATGCATTCGATGTACGTTTTACATTAAATCTAAGATCTACTATATTCTATCATTAATTTACAGAAAGTATGCTTATGGGGACATTCAACATAATCTCTAGTCAAATCCTTCCTTAAACTAATTTTTATTTGATTTTTTCGAAAAGCAGTAAAAACACATAACACATAAAATTAGGATGAAACAACGAACCCCGCCCCAAATTCGAAAATGAGTCATGTCCCCACGAATCGAAAAGAATCTATAAAGCAAATAATATACAGTAATGAATGATAAAAGGGATAAGGGAACATATCTTGATTGACACTACGCCGATTACATGTTGTATTGTGTCAAGATTGTAAAGACATCTAAGTCACGATGTATAGATCATACACCGTGGAATTCATCTTCTTGTAAAATGCGTTTCATAAACACGAACTCGTATTTCCCTTAGTTAATTATCTTCTGATGACCCTCTAAATCTCATCCTCCTCAAAAATCCTTCCTCAACACCAAACTCTCTTTTCTCTTCATGTTCTTCATAACTTCTCCAGCCTTCATCTCATCTCGAATGACCCCAAACTCAATTATTCACCTACTTAAAGATTTCTTGCAAAATATATAATGGTAGAATCAAACAATTCACAATTCCTCAAATAAATAACTAAAACTTAATTCCCAACTTGTGATAGAAAGAAAAGAAGAGTTGTAGCTATTTTACCGGATTGGCCATGAAATTTTTGATGATTTGTGTGTATACATTTTTCTAAAACAAATCTGAGAGACTTTTGACTCAAGTAAGATTAGATCTCAAAATAACCCGATCATTGCAACGTATTATAATTAGCTAATATTACAACTATGGATATTTTATATATAAAATAACATAAATGTTTTTTCAATTACATCGAAGTATTGTATTGGATCAAGGAAGGTCTTAACAGTGTTTCAAACAAACTTTTGAATTTCATCGTTACTATACAAATATCTACTTAAACTACTCCAAGTCATGTTGCTAATAAGAAACTATGGTATAGGCAACTATAGTGCAAGTTGTTGGACAACCATGTGTTAGCTTAAGATGTCCTGATGATGATGTAATTAGAAAACTACGTACGCAAGTCGTTGTGAGGCTTACAGTGCAATACGACTATATATACATCAAGAAGCTTCCTAAATAATTCTTAAGTACTAGCCACATTTGAAACTTACTTTTATATGTGTAATTGAGTTGCTTTGGAGATCAAAGAGTATTATATTTTTTTTTATGAAATATTAACTACTCGCTATAAATTGTGAATTGGGTGAAGTAGAATACTTTACATTTAGGATTATTTTTTTTATTAAATGTTCTTCATTAAACAATAGTCTCGACATACTATCGTATTGTCCATGTGGCATTAGTTTATCTACCTTATCTTGAAAGATATTCAACAGACTTTACATGCAAATCTAGTGGTTTTATAGTTAAACAATTTGTGTTTTATCTTGTTAATTGTGACACTAATTATGATAATGTATGACCTATATATACCCATCATAGTGGCGTCCCTTGGAACTTCCAAACAAATAGAGTTTGTGGTACACTCAACAGTTTCATCTAAATTTTACATTAAAATGAAAGTTTCGGGGATATTGGCATACTACAATATTAATTAATTGTCATAACCACTTATATCAAGTTATTATATAATCGAAGCACATTCATGAAAATTGGTCTTTCTAGACTTCTTTTAACATAAGTGATGATAGGATTTTTATGCCTCGTGATTGGGAAGAACTAGTCCTTTTGAAACTATTGAAGAATAGTATCATTTATGTATAATTCATGAATAAATAAATATTATAGGTCTCTTTTTTTCCATTTAGGGTTCTAATACGTTAACAAAAAGTCAAGTGATGTAAAGAGATAATATGTTTTGTATTTATGAAATCTACGATCTTTTGGCCACTTCAAAAAAATAATAGATATTTTATGTAACATTCTAAATATAAATATCCCAATATACATATGGTTATATTTTAATCCTTCTAGACTTTTCAAAAATCTCATAATCTATTCAAAATAATCATTTAATTTACCCCAATTCGATCAAAAGGATCAAATATTTACATCATCTATATGAATAAAAATTATATGTCGGTGCATCAACATTAGTCCTTCTTCTATAATAAATCTAATTATTACTTATAATGAAGTAATTTACTATGTTTCTACGCATATAAAATCTTTGGAAGATAATTCATCCATGGTTAAAATTCCATCTCTAAAGTTATAGTCCATAATGTTTATATGTTTAACTTAGTAAATCAAATTCAATTTACAAAGTGTCCAATCATTATAGTAAACATATAATACATAACATTATCATTGCTTTCTACAAATACCGAAGATGTCACCTAGAAAATGAATTATTGACGCGTATGCAATTGATAGATTTCTCTTCAACATTATTATAGTTACCAATAACTATTATTTTATAAATTCTTTCTGTAACAAGCTACCTCCAATGAAGTTAAAAAGGTCAATGTATTATCCATATCCATGAGACTAAAGTTTAAAAAAGGAAGATCTATCATCTTTAAGATAATTAAATTTCATCATTGACGAAACTATTACTAGTTTTTCTAAACAAAAATATTTATTTACATATTTCATTTTCAAAACTAATATGTAGTTTATATCTATATCATAACATACATGTGATGAAATCCATAAAAATCAAACTTCGTTTTAATATATTTTATCTACAATGACTAACTAGTTATAAGAAAAGAACTTACACATTCTGTAAGGAATGCATGTAGCATCTTCTAAATAGTAATACCAATAACTAAATTCTCGACATTGTAAAATAATTTAGTAAACCCATTGTGATCGAATAACATCTAATGTATTTTTTGTAAGTATATAAGTCCATACACTCGATCACATTTCTATTATTATTGATCCATAAAAATTAAGCTCTACCACTTTAAATCTAAAAATTAGACAAAAAAGCCCACTAATGAAGAGTTTTACCTTTATAACAACAAATGCCCTAGAAAATGATAAACACGCCTCCGCCTCCCTCTCTCTTCCGTCTACCTCACTCTTACCGTACTCTTTGAAATTGATTTAGTTTCATCCATTGATAAATTCATATAAAATCATTAAATCAGTGAACAAAATCAATATTTTCAAATATTACAACACTCAACAACTTTTCCATGGGCAAAATCAGAGAGATAGATAAAAGAAAAGAAAAATACAAACATGAATCACACTGTTGCCTAGGGATGCTGCCACGAAAAAAAGGTATTAATGTTTCTGTTAAATTCCTTGGTATTTTTAATTGCAAGTCAAAAATTGCACATTGTAATTATATTTCATAGCTAGTTCATTTTTCTGTTAGTTTGATTTGTAACGTGAGAGGAATGGAAGAAATGTATTAACACTAGATTTTGTTAAATTAAAATTAATTTGTTAATTATGTGAATAAGTTGTTTTATATTGTGTAAAATTATGAATTGTTGAAGTTTTGTTATTTATTAAAACTCTTTGATTAATTTATATTCCTTAATTTTAGTTAGTATATATAATAAAATATCATGTTATAGGAAAAGGATCGTTGACCATTCTATTTCAAGGAAGATGAAAAATCTATTAACCCAGGTAAGAGAAATAAGTATTATATTAAATCCCTTATGCCTTTGGTTCCTTGGATTTATGTGGTGTTACTTTTGTGTATAATTAAAAAATTTACTCTGACTATATTCTTAGATCTCTGCTTTTAAGCGTGGTATTGAAAAAAAAATTATTACTGGTTTTTACTCTGATTATTACTGGTTTTGTTTGACACCATATTACCACCATATACAAATTTTACATGTCATTTCCTTCATATTTTTATTAAGATTATACTGTAACATCATATTTTATTATACATGCATTGCTGCTAAATATTTGGATTTGCTCTTCTTTCTTTGTATTAACCTTTACAAGTATGTTCATACCCATGTCCTACCTCCATAACATTGAGAACCCTTAGTTTTTGCTGTTTTTTTATGCAGTATGAGGAGGAATTCATGATTCGTATTCTATTTGTAACTTTAGTTATCTCCAGATCTATATATTTAGGCTTAGATATATGACATAAGTGATATAATTTGATGGACAAGTTGTTTTTGGTGATGTTTTTCATATTTGATAAATCCAATTATGTTTTTTTGATACATACGCATTCACTACATTCATAAATACTTATTGATTTCAGAAGTCTAAAAATATTGACGACTTTATAGGCTAGGCAGGGAAAACTTGATCGAGTAGCCACTCGATGGTCTCATCTTTGGTCTGAAATGCAACAGCATATGTCAATTGGATGATATTGTCGGCGCAAGCAGCGTTAAGAAGGATACTATGAGTTCTCCACTTAAAATTGGTCGTGTGGCGAACTTGAAGTGATTTTGTTACAGATCTACCGTTCTTGATGGATTTCTTTTGAGGCATCACCACGATTTGTTATTCTTTTTTTTTCTAATGAAATTTTGAAAGTGTTAAACTGTAAATGAATATACTTATTTATAGTTGATACACAAATGTAATTTCTCATTACTTAAATTTAATGAAAATCAAATATAATATGAAAAGGAACAAATAAGATAAATAATATTTAATGGGATTGTACAATTGAAGTTCCTTTTTTACCTATAATATTATTTGAACGGTTTATTTTATTTCATTTTTCATATATGATGGTCCAGTCCAACTTATATACTTTTTTATATTTATATATTTTGGTCCAGGCTAACTTGTAGACTAGTGTGTATTGACTACAAGGAAAAAATTAGAATTAGTAGGTTTCAAAATATAGTTCTACATGATGAAATGTGCATGGGATCATTAGAAAAAATTGATACCATATGTCTTTACGAGTGATGGTCAATAGACCAAACTTGTTGTGTCAAATATCACACTAACTTTGATTTTTAAATGGTAAGGTTATCATTATATGTTCTTGGGCATAGACTGTTCTCGTGATAGAAAACAATCTCCTCAAATAGGGATGTCTCTTCCAAATCAGGGTATCCATTTAGTTTGTCAATTATAAATTTTCTCGTGACCTCCAGACTGCCGTCTTCTGACTATCAATCATGTAATATCCCATGTAAATTGTTTAAATTTTAAATACTTAGGTGGAAATTCTTATTATTATTCAAAATATTATTTAAATATTTTGTTAGATTAATAATTTATTTATTTTTATAAAAGGCATCTTATTTAATTTATTAAAAGGGATTAATTTATTTATTGAATTAAAAAAAATCAAGGATTTTATTAATTGAAAAAGAAACTTCAAAAGAAAAGAAAGTCACTTACTCCTACCCGACCATCCTAGCCAGAACCCAACTCACCCAATCCACTTTCTAATTAATCAATTTCATTTCATTTTCCTACTTTTAAATTTGAATTATATTTCCTTTTAATTTGTCTTATTTTTATGTGGTCCCTGTCGTATTCTAACCCAGTAACCATCTTTCTAGAAGTTTCATTCCTCTATAATAAGAGTTATAATACGGTGCATGAATCATATTTTGAGTCTATTATAATATTATGGTGCAGGAATCATATTTTGAATATCTATAACAAAGATGTCAGTAATTGTTTGTTGCCTCTTATGTTATGCAATGAAACACTTTCAATGGACGAGCTAAATGTTTTTTAGGTTGATTATTTTAAAAAGAAAGGAAATGGCTACTGAGATGTATAGACAACTGATTAGAAGTTCAAGGAGATGACGAGAATGGATTTGTAAAATCCAAGGATTTTTTATTTTATTAGAAGTAAATAGTTTTTCAAAAACATATTTTTTTCTTATATAAACCATTAGAATCAATGAATTATATAGCAGACCATCGTAAGCAAAGGGAAATTAGTCATTGGTTGATTTGAAAGTAACACTATTCCATTTTTAAGTCTTTGGTAACATTTATATGTAATATTCTATTATAGACAAACTTTGCTAGAGTATTTTTGTATGATTACGATAATTGTATAATTTTTTTCTAGAGCAATATTTCTAATTTTATATTGTAAAGTTTAAAATTTTAGTAGTGTCTTCGGACACGAATCATAACTAGTTCTTTTTAATGTGAGATGTCATACGAATTTTTTTTCTCAATTTTTTTTTTCTTTCTTTTTCTTTTGTTTTCTTTTCAGAAATCGGCAAAAGAAATTAAAATAACGTGCATAATCATTCAAGCAAATCACAAATATACCCAACAAATGTAATAACTATTCCTTCACCCCGAACTCAAACTCAAGGACAACTAGTTTTAAGCAATCGCGATTCAAGTGCGTGGCATATGGTGTAGTCCTAACATCTAAGGGATAAACTTATAATATGGCTTCAAAAGAAATGCTTAAATGCTTAAAAATGGGGCTAAAAGTTATATAACATTTAATCACGGGTTAGAAAGATAAAAAGGCCTCAAGTGACTATTAAAGAACTGCCTTTATCATTTTTCTAGTTACATAGTTCACCTATAGTTCATAATTAAGTGTGTTCTCTACTCATTTAGATCTCACGTTCTACATACCACTCATTCTCACGAAATAAAAGCTTACTTCTTTTGCATTGTTTATTAATTTTTCCTATTAATCATCTAGTGCTTGCATGCATTCGAGGTACATTTTACATTAAATCTAAGGTCTACTATTTTCTACCATTAATTTAAAGAAAGTATGCTTATGTGGACATTCAACATACTCTCCAGACAAATCATTTCTTAAACTAATTTTTATTGAATTTTATTGAAAAGCAGTAAAAACGCATAACACATAAAAATGGGATGAGACAACGAACCCCGCCTCAAATTCGAAAATGTGTCTTGTCACACCAATCTAAAAGTACATATAAAGCTAATAATATACAATAATGAATGAGAAAAGGGATAAGGGAACATAACTTGATTGACACTAGGCCGATTACATGTAGCATTGTGTCGAGGTTGTGAAAACTTATAAGTCACGATGTATAGATCACACACCGTGGAAATCATCTTCTTGTAAAAATGCGTTTCATCAACTCGAACTCGTATTTCCCTTAGTTAATCATCTTCTCATGACCCTCTTATGTTGTGCAATGAAACACTTTCAATGGACGAGCTGAATATTTTTGAGGCTGATTATTTTTAAAAGAAAGGAAATGGCTACTACGATGAAGTTGGATAGATAACTGATTAAGTTCAAGGAGATGACGAGAATGGATTTGTAAACTCCAAGTGTTTTTTATTTTATTAGAAATAAATAGTTTTTCCAAAACATATTTTTTTCTTATATAAACCATTAGAATCAATGAATTATATAGCAGACCATTATAAGCAAAGGTAAATTAGTCATTGGTGGATTTGAAAGTAAAACTATTTCATTTTTAAGTCTTTGGTAACATTTATATGTAATATTTGATTATAGAAAAACTTTGCTAGAATATTTTTCTATGATTACGATAATTGTATAATTTTTTTCCTAGAGCAACATTTTGAATTTTATATTTGTAAGGTTTAAAATTTTAGTAGTGTCTTCGGACACAGATCATATCTAGTTCTTTTTAATGTGAGATGTCATACTAATTTTGTTCTCAATTTCTTTTCTTTCTTTCTTTATCTTTTGTTTTCTTTTTAGAAATCGGCAAAGGAAATTTCAATAACGTGCATAATCATTCGAGCAAATCACAAATCTACCCAATAAATGTAATAAAAGATTCCTTCACCCCAAACTCAAGCTCAAGGACAACTAGTCTTAAGCAATCGCGATTCTAGTGTGGGTCATTTGGTATAGTCCTAACATCTAAAGGATAATATTATAACGTGGCTTCAAAAGAAAGGCTTAAATGCTTAAAAATGAGGCTAAAAATGATATAACATTTAATCATGGGTTAGAAAGCTAAAAATGCCTCAAGTGACTATTAAAGAACTGCCTCTATCATTTTTCTAGTTACATAGTTCACCTTTAGTTCATAATTAAGTTAGTTTTATAATCATTTAGATCTCACGTTCTACACACCATTCATTCTCACCAAATACAAGCTTACTTCTTTTGCATTGCTCATTACTTTTTCCTATCAATCATCTAGTGTTTGCATGCATTCGATGTACGTTTTACATTAAATCTAAGATCTACTATATTCTATCATTAATTTACAGAAAGTATGCTTATGGGGACATTCAACATAATCTCTAGTCAAATCCTTCCTTAAACTAATTTTTAATTGATTTTTTCGAAAAGCAGTAAAAACACATAACACATAAAATTAGGATGAGACAACGAACCCCGCCCCAAATTCGAAAATGAGTCATGTCCCCACGAATCGAAAAGAATCTATAAAGCAAATAATATACAGTAATGAATGATAAAAGGGATAAGGGAACATATCTTGATTGACACTACGCCGATTACATGTTGTATTGTGTCAAGATTGTAAAGACATCTAAGTCACGATGTATAGATCATACACCGTGGAATTCATCTTCTTGTAAAATGCGTTTCATAAACACGAACTCGTATTTCCCTTAGTTAATTATCTTCTCATGACCCTCTAAATCTCATCCTCCTCAAAAATCCTTCCTCAACACCAAACTCTCTTTTCTCTTCATGTTCTTCATAACTTCTCCAGCCTTCATCTCATATCGAATGACCCCAAACTCAATTATTCACCTACTTAAAGATTGCTTGCAAAATATATAATGGTAGACTCAAACAATTCACAATTCCTCAAATAAATAACTAAAACTTAATTCCCAACTTGTGATAGAAAGAAAAGAAGAGTTGTAGCTATTTTACCGGATTGGCCATGAAATTTTTGATGATTTGTGTGTATACATTTTTCTAAAACAAATCTGAGAGACTTTTGACTCAAGTAAGATTAGATCTCAAAATAACCCGATCATTGCAACGTATTATAATTAGCTAATATTACAACTATGGATATTTTATATATAAAATAACATAAATGTTTTTTCAATTACATCGAAGTATTGTATTGGATCAAGGAAGGTCTTAACAGTGTTTCAAACAAACTTTTGAATTTCATCGTTCCTATACAAATATCTACTTAAACTACTCCAAGTCATGTTGCTAATAAGAAACTATGGTATAGGCAACTATAGTGCAAGTTGTTGGACAACCATGTGTTAGCTTAAGATGTCCTGATGATGATGTAATTAGAAAACTACGTACGCAAGTCGTTGTGAGGCTTACAGTGCAATACGACTATATATACATCAAGAAGCTTCCTAAATAATTCTTAAGTACTAGCCACATTTGAAACTTACTTTTATATGTGTAATTGAGTTGCTTTGGAGATCAAAGAGTATTATATCTTTTTTATGAAATATTAACTACTCGCTATAAATTGTGAATTGGGTGAAGTAGAATACTTTACAATTAGGATTATTTTTTTTATTAAATGTTCTTCATTAAACAATAGTCTCGACATACTATCGTATTGTCCATGTGGCATTAGTTTATTTACCTTATCTTGAAAGCTATTCAACAGACTTTACATGCAAATCTAGTGGTTTTATAGTTAAACAATTTGTGTTTTATCTTGTTTATTGTGACACTAATTATGATAATGTATGACCTATAAATACCCATCATAGTGGCGTCCCTTGGAACTTACAAACAAATAGAGTTTGTGGTACACTCAACAGTTTCATCTAAATTTTACATTAAAATGAAAGTTTCGGGGATATTGGCATACTACAATATTAATTAATTGTCATAACCACTTATATCAAGTTATTATATAATCGAAGCACATTCATGAAAATTGGTCTTTCTAGACTTCTTTTAACATAAGTGATGATAGGATTTTTATGCCTCGTGATTGGGAAGAACTAGTCCTTTTGAAACTATTGAAGAATAGTATCATTTATGTATAATTCATGAATAAATAAATATTATAGGTATCTTTTTTTCCATTTAGGGTTCTAATACGTTAACAAAAAGTCAAGTGATGTAAAGAGATAATATGTTTTGTATTTATGAAATCTACGATCTTTTGACCACTTCAAAAAAATAATAGATATTTTATGTAACATTCTAAATATAAATATCCCAATATACATATGGTTATATTTTAATCCTTCTAGACTTTTCAAAAATCTCATAATCTATTCAAAATAATCATTTAATTTACCCCAATTCGATCAAAAGGATCAAATATTTACATCATCTATATGAATAAAAATTATATGTCGGTGCATCAACATTAGTCCTTCTTCTATAATAAATCTAATTATTACTTATAATGAAGTAATTTACTATGTTTCTACGCATATAAAATCTTTGGAAGATAATTCATCCATGGTTAAAATTCCATCTCTAAAGTTATAGTCCATAATGTTTATATGTTTAACTTAGTAAATCAAATTCAATTTACAAAGTGTCCAATCATTATAGTCAACATATAATACATAACATTATCATTGCTTTCTACAAATACTGAAGATGTCACCTAGAAAATGAATTATTGACGCGTATGCAATTGATAGATTTCTCTTCAACATTATTATAGTTACCAATAACTATTATTTAATAAATTCTTTCTGTAATAAGCTACCTCCAATGTAGTTAAAAAGGTCAATGTATTATCCATATCCATGAGACTAAAGTTTAAAAAAGGAAGATCTATCATCTTTAAGATAATTAAATTTCATCATTGACGAAACTATTACTAGTTTTTCTAAACAAAAATATTTATTTACATATTTCATTTTCAAAACTAATATGTAGTTTATATCTATATCATAACATACATGTGATGAAATCCATAAAAATCAAACTTCGTTTTAATATATTTTATCTACAATGACTAACTAGTTATAAGAAAAGAACTTACACATTCTGTAAGGAATGCATGTAGCATCTTCTAAATAGTAATACCGATAACTAAATTCTCGACATTGTAAAATAATTTAGTAAACTCATTGTGAATATCGAATAACATCTAATGTATTTTTTGTAAGTATATAAGTCCATACACTCGATCACATTTCTATTATTATTGATCCATAAAAATTAAGCTCTACCACTTTAAATCTAAAAATTAGACAAAAAAGCCCACTAATGAAGAGTTTTACCTTTATAACAACAAATGCCCTAGAAAATGATAAACACGCCTCCGCCTCCCTCTCTCTTCCGTCTACCTCACTCTTACCGTACTTTTTGAAATTGATTTAGTTTCATCCATTGATAAATTCATATAAAATCATTAAATCAGTGAACAAAATCAATATTTTCAAATATTACAACACTCAACAACTTTTCCATGGGCAAAATCAGAGAGATAGATAATAGAAAAGAAAAATACAAACATGAATCATAGTGTTGCCTAGGGATGCTGCCACGAAAAAAAGGTATTAATGTTTCTGTTAAATTCCTTGGTATTTGTAATTGCAAGTCAAAAATTGCACATTGTAATTATATTTCATAGCTAGTTTATTTTTCTGTTAGTTTGATTTGTAACGTGAGAGGAATGGAAGAAATGTATTAACACTAGATTTTGTTAAATTAAAATTAATATGTTAATTATGTGAATAAGTTGTTTTATATTGTGTAAAATTATGAATTGTTGAAGTTTTGTTATTTATTAAAACTCTTTGATTAATTTATATTCCTTAATTTTAGTTAGTATATATAATAAAATATCATGTTATAGGAAAAGGATCGTTGACCATTCTATTTCAAGGAAGATGAAAAATCTATTAACCCAGGTAAGAGAAATAAGTATTATATTAAATCCCTTATGCCTTTGGTTCCTTGGATTTATGTGGTGTTACTTTTGTGTATAATTAAAAATTTTACTCTGACTATATTCTTAGATCTCTGCTTTTAAGCGTGGTATTGAAAAAAAATTATTACTGGTTTTTACTCTTATTATTACTGGTTTTGTTTGACACCATATTACCACCATATACAAATTTTACATGTCATTTCCTTCATATTTTTATTAAGATTATACTGTAACATCATATTTTATTATACATGCATTGCTGCTAAATATTTGGATATGCTCTTCTTTCTTTGTATTAACCTTTACAAGTATGTTCATACCCATGTCCTACCTCCATAACATTGAGAACCCTTCGTTTTTGTTGCTTTTTTATGCAGTATGAGGAGGAATTCATGATTCGTACTCTATTTGTAACTTTAGTTATCTCCAGATCTATATATTTAGGCTTAGATATATGACATAAGTGATATAATTTGATGGACAAGTTGTTTTTGGTGATGTTTTTCATATTTGATAAATCCAATTATGTTTTTTTGATACATACGCATTCACTACATTCATAAATACTTATTGATTTCAGAAGTATAAAAATATTGACGACTTTATAGGCTAGGCAGGGAAAACTTGATCGAGTAGCCACGCGATGGTCTCATCTTTGGTCTGAAATGCAACAGCATATCTCAATTGGATGATATTGTCGGCGCGTTAAGAAGGATACTATGAGTTCTCCACTTAAAATTGGTCGTGTGGCGAACTTGAAGTGATTTTGTTACAGATCTACCGTTCTTGATGGATTTCTTTTGAGGCATCACCATGATTTGTTATTCTTTTTTTTTCTAATGAAATTTTGAAAGTGTTAAACTGTAAATGAATATACTTATTTATAGTTGATACACAAATGTAATTTCTCATTATTTAAATTTAATGAAAATCAAATATAATATGAAAAGGAACAAATAAGATAAATAATATTTAATGGTATTGTACAATTGAAGTTCCTTTTTTACCTATAATATTATTTGAACGGTTTATTTTATTTCATTTTTCATTTATGATGGTCCAGTCCAGCTTATGTATTTTTTTATATTTATATATTTTGGTCCAGGCTAGCTTGTAGACTAGTGTGTATTGACTACAAGGAAAAAATTAGAATTAGTAGGTTTCAAAATATAGTTCTACATGATGAAATGTGCATGGGATCATTCGAAAAAATTGATACCATATGTCTTTACGAGTGATGGTCAATAGACCAAACTTGTTGTGTCAAATATCACACTAACTTTGATTTTTAAATGGTAAGGTTATCATTATATGTTCTTGGGCATAGACTGTTCTCGTGATAGAAAACAATCTCCTCAAATAGGGATGTCTCTTCCAAATCAGGGTATCCATTTAGTTTGTCAATTATAAATTTTCTCGTGACCTCCAGACTGCCGTCTTCTGACTATCAATCATGTAATATCCCATGTAAATTGTTTAAATTTTAAATACTTAGGTGGAAATTCTTATTATTATTCAAAATATTATTTAAATATTTTATTAGATTAATAATTTATTTATTTTTATAAAAGACATCTTATTTAATTTATTAAAAGGGATTAATTTATTTATTGAATTAAAAAAAATCAAGGATTTAATTAATTGAAAAAGAAACTTCAAAAGAAAAGAAAGTCACTTACTCCTACCCGACCATCCTAGCCAGAACCCAACTCACCCAATCCACTTTCTAGTTAATCAATTTCATTTCATTTTCCTACTTTAAAATTTGAATTATATTTCCTTTTAATTTGTCTTATTTTTATGTGGTCCCTGTCGTATTCTAACCCAGTAACCATCTTTCTAGAAGTTTCATTCCTCTATAATAAGAGTTATAATACGGTACATGAATCATATTTTGAGTCTATTATAATATTATGGTGCAGGAATCATATTTTGAATATCTATAACAAAGATGTCAGTAATTGTTTGTTGCCTCTTATGTTATGCAATGAAACACTTTCAATGGACGAGCTAAATGTATAGACAACTGATTAGAAGTTCAAGGAGATGACGAGAATGGATTTGTAAAATCCAAGGATTTATTATTTTATTAGAAGTAAATAGTTTTTCAAAAACATATTTTTTTCTTATATAAACCATTAGAATCAATGAATTATATAGCAGACCATCGTAAGCAAAGGGAAATTAGTCATTGGTTGATTTGAAAGTAACGCTATTCCATTTTTAAGTCTTTGGTAACATTTATATGTAATATTCTATTATAGACAAACTTTGCTAGAGTATTTTTGTATGATTACGATAATTGTATAATTTTTTTCTAGAGCAATATTTCTAATTTTATATTGTAAAGTTTAAAATTTTAGTAGTGTCTTCGGACACGAATCATAACTAGTTCTTTTTAATGTGAGATGTCATACGAATTTTTTTTCTCAATTTTTTTTCTTTCTTTCTTTTTCTTTTGTTTTCTTTTCAGAAATCGGCAAAAGAAATTAAAATAACGTGCATAATCATTCAAACAAATCACAAATATACCCAGCAAATGTAATAACTATTCCTTCACCCCGAACTCAAACTCAAGGACAACTAGTTTTAAGCAATCGCGATTCAAGTGCGTGGCATATGGTGTAGTCCTAACATCTAAAGGATAAAATTATAATATGGCTTCAAAAGAAATGCTTAAATGCTTAAAAATGGGGCTAAAAGTTATATAACATTTAATCACGGGTTAGAAAGATAAAAAGGCCTCAAGTGACTATTAAAGAACTGCCTTTATCATTTTTCTAGTTACATAGTTCACCTATAGTTCATAATTAAGTGTGTTATCTACTCATTTAGATCTCACGTTCTACATACCACTCATTCTCACGAAATAAAAGCTTACTTCTTTTTCATTGTTTATTAATTTATCCTATTAATCATCTAGTGCTTGCATGCATTCGAGGTACATTTTACATTAAATCTAAGGTCTACTATTTTCTACCATTAATTTAAAGAAAGTATGCTTATGTGGACATTCAACATACTCTCCAGTCAAATCATTTCTTAAACTAATTTTTATTGAATTTTATTGAAAAGCAGTAAAAACGCATAACACATAAAATTGGGATGAGACAACGAACCCCGCCTAAAATTCGAAAATGTGTCTTGTCACACCAATCTAAAAGTACATATAAAGCAAATAATATACAATAATGAATGAGAAAAGGGATAAGGGAACATATCTTGATTGACACTAGGCCGATTACATGTAGCATTGTGTCGAGGTTGTGAAAACTTATAAGTCACGATGTATAGACCACACACCGTGGAAATCATCTTCTTGTAAAATGCGTTTCATCAACTCGAACTCGTATTTCCCTTAGTTAATCATCTTCTCATGACCCTCTGAATCTCATCCTCCCTTAAAATCCTTCCTCAACACAAAACTCTATTTTCTCTTCATGTTCTTCTTAACTTCTCCAACCTTCGTGTCATCTCGAATGACCCCAAACTCAATTATACACCTACTTAAAGATTGCTTGCAAAATATATAATGGTATACTCAAATAATTCACAATTCCTCCATAAAGAACTAAAACATAATTCCCAACTGGTAATAGAAAGAAAAGAAGAGTTGTAGCTATTTTACCGGATTGGCTGTGGAATTTGTGATGATGTGTGTGTGTACATTTTTCTAAAATACATGTGAGAGACTTTTGACTCGGGTAAGATTAGATCTCAAAATAACCCGATCATTACAACATACTATAATTAATTAATATTACAACTATGGATATTTTATATATAAAATCCCATAAGTGTTTTTCAATTACATCGAAGTGTTATATTGAATTAAGGAAGGTCTTAATAGTGTTTCAAACAAACTTTGTAATTTCATGGTTATTATACAACTATCTACTTAAACTACACCAATTCATTTTGCTAATAAGAAACTATGATATAGGCAAATATAGTGCAAGTTGTTGGACAAGTATGTTTTTTTGATACATACGCATTCACTACATTCATAAATACTTATTTAATTTAGAAGATTAAAAATATTGACGACGTTATAGGCTAGGCGGGGAAATATTGATCGAGTAGCCACGCGATGGTCTCATCTTCGGTCTGAAATGCAATAGCATATGTCAATTGGATGATATTGTCAGCGCAAGCGGCGTTAAGAAGGATACTATGAGTTCTCCACTTAAAATTGGTCGTGTGGCGAACTTGAAGTGATTTTGTTACTGATCTACCGTTCTTGATGGATTTCGTTTGAGGCATCACCATGGTTTATTATTCTTTTTTTTCTAATGAAATTTTGAAGGTGTTAAACTGTAAATGAATAGACATATTTATAGTTGATACACAAATGTAATTTCTCATTATTTAAATTTAATGAAAATCAAATATAATATCAAAATGAACAAATAAGATAAGTAATATTTAATGGGATTGTACAATTGAAGTTCCTTTTTTACCTATAATATTATTTGAACGGTTTATTTTATTTCATTTTTCATATATGATGGTCCACTCCAGCTTAAGTATTTTTTTATATTTATATATTTTGGTCCAGGCTAGCTTGTAGACTAGTGTATATTGACTACAAGGAAAAAAATTGAATTAGTAGGTTTCAGTATATAGTTCTACATGACTAAATGTGCATGGTCTCTTTAGAAAAGAATTTATACCATATGTCTTTATGAGTGATGGTCAATAGACTAAACTTGTTGTGTCAAATGTGACACTAACTTTGATTTTTAAATGGTAAGGTTACCATTATATGTTCTTGAGCATGGACTTTCTCATGATAGAACAGAATCTCCTCAGATAGGGATGTCTCTTCCAAATCAGGGTATCCATTTGGTTAGTCAATTATATATTTTCTCGTGACCTCCAAACTGTCATCTTGTGACTATCAATCATGTAATATCTTGTTTAAATTGTTTCAATTTTAAATACTTAGGGTAAAATTCTTATTATTATTTAAATATTTTATTAGATTAATAATTTATTTATTTTTATAAAAGACATCTTATTTAATTTAATAAAAGGGATTAATTTATTTATTAAATTAAAAAATGATATTCAAGGATTTTATTAATTGAAAAAAGAAACTTCAAAAGAAAAGAAAGTAACTTACTCCTACCCGACCATCCTAGCCAGAACCCAACTCACCCAATCCACTTTCTAGTAAATCAATTTCATTTCCTTTTCCTACTTTTAACTTTGAATTATATTTCCTTTTAATTTGTCTTATTTTCATGTGGTCCCTGACGTATTCTAACCCAGTAACTATCTTTCTACAAGTTTGAAACTAATGGGGTGTTTGTTTGCATTTAATAAAATCTTAAGGTAGTTTATTAAGATACATAATCAATAATACAGTTTTTTTTACCAATTCAGATCTGAATGGATCTTAACTAATTTGTTTTATTAATATTTTAAACTAAGTCTGAATCACTCAAACAGCACATCTTAAGTAAGTTATATTCAGATGTTCATTAAGATGTTCCCTTATTAAAGGATTGAAAAACAAGCTATTAACCCATCTCTACTTGGTGCCATCTCTCCAGATTGTATATGGGCTCAAGAAGAGGTTTACTGGAAAGCAAGAGCAAAAGATAAATGGGTGACTGAAGAAGATAAAAATACTGCATATTATCATGCCTTAATGGCGCAAATAAAGAATTTTAATAAAATCATGCACATCCTATATGATAATGATGAAAGGATCGAAGACAATGGTAAGGTAAATGATGCTTTTATTCTCGTTTTAAGAACATCTACTTAGTTTATTTTGGCAAAAAAAATATGGAAAAGGCAGATCATATCCCTTGAAAAATTACACATGACATGAATATAAAACTGTTGAAAGCACCATATATGGATGAAGTTAGGAGAGTGGTGTTTAGTGTGGGTGATGGGTTGTTCTATTATAAATACTAGGTGATTATCAAATTTGATGTTTTTAAAATGGTCATTGCATTTTTTGATGAGAAGCTGAATTTGGGTAAAATGAATGACGCTACCATCACACTCGTCCCAAATAAAAGAAAGGCAAACAAATAATGGTGACTTTAAAACTATCTCTTGTGCTAACTTTGATTATAAAATTATCTCTTCTATATAAGTGGAAAGACTCAAACCAATTATGGATGGCTTGTCTCCCCCACACAATCTTCTTTCATCAAAGGTATAAGTATTCAGTATAACCTCATCAAAACAATACTCAAATAAGCACTATGCAACAGTCAAGTTGGATATGGAAAAGTCTTATGAACATGTTAAATGTGAGTTTTTAGAGCTTTTCCTTAGAAACTTGGATATGATACGTTTTTGATAGGATGGATTATGTATCTCTACAATCAAGTATCAGATTACCGTCAATGGTAAAATTTCTTGTAACATCATTCCTTCGAATGGTATCCGCCAGGGTGAACCACTATCATTGTATCTGTTGTCTCCTTGCAGAGATGATTGTGCGACTCATTAATTATAATATTAGAGAAGAAATTATTAATGTTAAAAAAACAAGTTTGTTCGAGCGCGTTCGTTAACTCGGTAAAAATTTATAATTAGTAAATTGATGTTATATTATCTATAAATATACTGTATACAAAGAGAGAAGTAGACCCACTAAGCCGACAAGCTTGAAAAGAAGAATATGCATCATATTATAATAACTCAAGTCTACTATCAAGAACTTTCAATATCATAAAACATATATAACATTTTAGGCAAAAAGTTCTGCATATAAATATATATATATATATATATATATATATATATATATATATATATATATAAAGTACTATTTAAGCAAAATTCTAAGCCTTTTAATAATACTATGGCAGGTTTGGACGCCAATCACTATTTTAATAATAGTTTAAATACGTACTGAATGATTGCTCATGTTATGGAGTTAAAATATTTAGTTTGTGTTGATATCAACTCTCGGGTTAGATAACTTCTTCTTAGTTATAAATGAATATAATAAGGTATCCTCTTAGCTAGACCCTATTATGCCAGGTTTTTTCTTGTCTTTCTTACAGTAATAAATATGGTTTAGCTTAAACGATAATACATATATTGGCGGAGCCAGAGTCGAATGGCTGAAAAACAACATATTACAAGGCTGAATGGAACCAAAAAAATTTATTTTGGTTAGGCTATAAAAAAACCGCCAAACAGAAAGATGTATGATAAGAAAGCTAATCCTGGACGGTCCGGAACTGCATTTTTATTGTAGGCCATTTTTAGCCAAGCCACTTTTTAGTCTGAATTGTAACAACCAACGTTTTACACAGTTTTAATAAATATAAAATAAAAATTAAATAGCAATATATCAAACACATATATCGAGATTTTTGGGAAAGCTAATGGAGCTAGCTAAACCTGTTGTACCTCACTAGCTGGGCGGGTAGGTAGAAGGAGGTCGTCGTGGCTGTTCTAATGGAGCACAGAATAGGGCCTCTGCAAGATAGTCTAGGACAATTAATAAGGGTATATTGTTTTAATGCATATACATAATTGAAAAATAAAATAGAAAGACAGTACATTATTCAATTCTGCATCCCCAAAATAAACCTAACCTATTAATATGATTACAAAAATATTCTTTTGTCGTTTCTTTTATTTCAATATTTATTCAATCTCTTTGTTTGTAAGTTAAACATGACATCTATATTATAAAATAAGGTTTTTACATATCCATGATTGGTTCTGGCCACAACATAATTGGTGGCCAGGGACTTCTGCGTCCACAAAATAAACCTAACCTATTAATATGATTACAAAAATATTCTTTTGTCGTTTCTTTTATTTCAATATTTATTCAATATTTTAGTTTGTAAGTTAAACATGACATCTATATTATAAAGTAATGTTTTTACATATCCATGGTTGATTTTAGCCATAACAAGTGGTGGCCAGAATTGTTTCTGGCCCAACCTATCATTAATACCCAAAGTCTTATGAATATAAGTGGTGGCTATGATTGATTTTAGCCCAACATAAGTGGTGGCCAAATCATTTATGGCCCACCTATTATTAATAGTATTAAGAAAACAGTCGTCTACTATCGGAAAGAATTCTCCACCATCATTAACCGGCTAGGCAAAAGACTCAAATTAAGGTAAAAAATTATTTTTACCATTACTCTCTAGCACAAGAAAACCATCGCATGCCTCTCTCCTGCACAAGAAACCCTCGCTTCCACTTAGGGACCATTCTCCACCATTGAAAAACCTTAATCATGGTTTATCCAATTAAGTGTAATTGTTTATTATATTTTTATACAAATCTGCCGCTCTTCTACCCAAGAAAATTAGTTGGATATGTTTTGGGTTTAGTGGAATTTTTTTATGATTGTTTGGGATCAGGGTAAATAGTAAACTTGATCTTTGCATTATATGAAATTTTCAAATATACCTCAGAAATCCCAAGTAAGGAATCTGATTATTGTCGTTTAAATTTCTCTTAATTACGTTATGGCTATGGATAAATATGTACCAAAGGCATTGGATATTTCCAGTGACATTTTGTAGAATTCCAAATTTCGTCAGAATCGAATCGAAAGGGAACGTAATGTTATTCTCCAAGAAATGGAAGAGGTAAAGTTTGAATCTTTTTCATTGATTAGTTTTTTTTAATTTTAAATCTGATTTATCTAATGATCTTGCTTCATTAATGATAAATTTTGAATCTTTTTGAACTTTACGAATAGAAAATGTGTTTAATTTTAGGTGTTTTATTATAGGTTGAAGGACAAATAGAGGAGATAATATTTTATCACCTTCTCAGTTTACTCCTCTCTGAAGGACTATTTTTTTACCTACTGAGAACATCAAGACTATATCTGACAATAACTAAAGAGCACCTAAAATATTATAAATGAAGACATTATTTTGTTTCAAGAAGGTTTTAAAAAGATCAATTCACTATCATATTTTTTTCAACATTTGATCACATTTATTGGCATACTGTATTACCAAGATGTCATTATATTATTCATATAGAGTTTATAAGCGTTTGGTTGATGTATAGGTATTTGGTTCGTGTCTAACATATGCCACCTGAATTTCCACCAGATAACTATGAATGGAGGAAAAATATTAAAACAAAGCCAAATAATTTGTTCAACGGTAGGATGAGGTACCATGTACATTTTTCACTTGGTTATATATATAAAATAAAAATTTGTCATATAAAGCGACTATTTCCTCATTTTTACGTGGATGGGTTTGGATTAAAAATGGTTGTTGATTTTATATTTTTTGCAAAATTCATTGTGGTATTACAAATGGTTTCCTCTTAATATAGCTGAAAGGGTACTTTATCTGCTTTACCAAACTCTTTGGTGCGATCATCTATAATATCAACCTTCCGTGATGACTAGCTGTAACATTAGTATATTTGTTCCTTTAAAGCACTTGCGGAGCCTAATAAGGTGAGGTAAGCACATGTTTTTCTTTACAAATAGTGGAACAAATAATATATCCTAGAAAGGATGATTTACTTAGTCAATCAATCCTTAGTTTTTTACATCTTCTTCATGAATATTGACAGTGATGTGTTCGTAATTATATGATGTAAAGCAAATATTGGTAAGATGATGAGGTTTGTTTATTAAAACTAAAAATAATTTTAATCACTGTCCGACTTTGTTTCGCTTTATAAATATATATAAATATGTTTAGATGAGTATTTTTTGTGTGATTGACCGGTGTAACTTCCTTCCCTCGCTATGAGAGATCATTTTATGTTACCAAAACACTTTCAAGACTCTTTATCTCCCGAAAATCATTATCTACTACAATTGACCATAACGCCGTTATACAATCAATGAGGAGATTCCTAAACAAAAAAAGTAAACAAAATAAATTTTTTCTATTAAAACTCTCAAATTAAAATACGTTATCTCTTGATTTTGTAGAGGAATATTAATTTAAATCAGGTATTGTAGTTTTCCTTCTAATTCTTATCGTAATCTAGGTAAAATTGTTATACCAATTTAGTATGTGAAAGAATAGGTTAATATCACTTTAATATTTTTTTGTATGTTGAAAATTTCTGTACCAATATTTTACAAAATAATAGGTTAATATCTCTTATATATTTTTTTGTGATCCATGGATATTATAATTATTATTTCATTTATGTAGTTAATTGGAAATATATAAATAAAACTGAATTATCTTGATATCTACGATTTGGGGTTTGTTCAGTCATTATATTTGTCTATAACATCCATTAATGTGAGCACTGCCCTACATTTGTGAGTAAAATATAGGATATGCTATACATGTCAATTAGCAATTTTTGTAATAATAAAATTATTTTTTTTAATTTAAAAAATTATTTTGCTCCTCTATATATTTCAAACTCATATTTTTTATTAGTATGTCATTGTTGATAATTAATCAGTTATGGTATGGAGTATGTCTTGATGGTAAACAATGAGAGTTATAATACGGTACATGAATCATATTTTAAGTCTATAATAATATTATGGTGCAGGAATCATATTTTGAATCTTTAGAAGAAAGAGTTCAGTAATTGTTTGTTACCTCTAATGTTGTGCAATGAAACACTTTCAATGGACGAGCTGAATGTTTTTGAGGCTGATTATTTTAAAAAGAAATGAAATGGCTACTACGATGAAGTTGGATAGATAACTGATTAAGTTCAAGGAGATGACGAGAATGGATTTGTAAACTCCAAGTGTTTTTTATTTTATTAGAAATAAATAGTTTTTCAAAAACATATTTTTTTCTTATATAAACCATTAGAATAAAAGAATTATATAGCAGACCATTATAAGCAAAGGTAAATTAGTCATTGGTGGATTTGAAAGTAAAACTATTTAATATTTAAGTCTTTGGTAACATTTATAGGTAATATTTGATTATAGAAAAACTTTGCTAGAGTATTTTTGTATGATTACGATAATTGTATAATTTTTTTCCTAGAGCAACATTTGAATTTTATATTTGTAAGGTTTAAAATTTTAGTAGTGTCTTCAGACACGGATCATATCTAGTTCTTTTAATGTGAGATGTCATACTAATTTTTTTTCTCAATTTCTTTTCTTTCTTTCTTTTTCTTTTGTTTTCTTTTCAGAAATCGGCAAAGGAAATTACAATAATGTGCATAATCATTCGAGCAAATCACAAATCTACGTAACAGATGTAATAACATATTCCTTCACCCCGAACTCAAGCTCAAGGACAACTAGTCATAAGCAATCGCGATTCAAGTACGGGTCATATGGTATGGTCCTAACATCTAAAGGATAAGCTTATAATATGCTTCAAAAGAGAGGCTTAAATGCTTAAAAATGGGGCTAAAAAGGATATAACATTTAATCATGTGTTAGAAAACTAAAAAGGCATCAAGTGACTATTAAAGAACTGCCTCTATCATTTTTCTAGTTACATAGTTCACCTTTAATTCATAATTAAGTGTGTTCTCTACTCATTTAGATCTTATGTTCTACAGACCACTCATTCTCACCAAATACAAGCTTACTTCTTTTGCATTGTTCATTAATTTTTCCTATCAATCATCTAGTGTTTGCATGCATTCGAGGTACGTTTTACATTAAATCTAAGGTGTACTATTTTCTATCATTAATATAAAGAAAGTATGCTTATGAGGGCATTCGACATACTCTCCAGTCAAATCATTCCTTAAACAAATTTTTATGGGATTTTTTTTGAAAAGCAGTAAAAACACATAACACATAAAATTGGGATGAGACAACGAACCCCGCCGCAAATTCAAAAATGAGTCTTGTCCCCATGAATAAAAAATTATCTATAAAGCTAGTAATATACACTAACGAATGAGAAAAGGGATAAGGGAACATATCTTGATTGACACTAGGCCGATTACATGTAGTATTGTGTCGAGGTTGTGAAAACTTCTAAGTCACGATGTATAGATCACAAACCGTAGAATTCATCTTTGTGTAAAATGCGTTTCATCAACTTGATCTCGTATTTCCCTTAATTAATCATCTTCTCATGACCCTCTAAATCTCATCCTCCTTGAAAATCCTACTTCAACACCAAACTCTCTTTTCTTTTCATAATCTTCTTAACTTCAACAACCTTCATGTCATCTCGAATGACCCCAAACTCATTTATACACCTACTTAAATATTTCTTGCAAAATATATAATGATATACTCAAACATTTCACAATTCCTCCAATAAATAACTAAATTATAATACCCAACTGACGATAGAAAGAAAACAAGAGGTGTAGCTATTTTACTGAATTGGCCGTGGAATTTGTCATGATGTGTGTGTGTATACATTTTTCTAAAATACATCTGAGAGACTTTTGACTCGAGGTAAGATTAGATCTCAAAACAACCCGATCATTAGAAACATACTATAATTAACTAATATTACAACTATGGATATTTTATATATAAAATTTTATAAATGTTTTTCAATTACATCGAAGTGTTATATTGAATCAAGGAAGGTCTTAACAGTGTTTCAAACCAACTTTGGAATTTCATGATTACTATACAACTATCTACATAAACTACTCCAGTTCATTTTGCTAATAAGAAACTATGATATAGGAAACTATAGTGCAAGTTGATGGACAACCATGTCTTAGCTTCAGATGTCCTGATGAGGAAGTTATTAGAAAACTACGTACGCAAGTCGTTGTGAGGCTTACAATGCAATACGACTATATATACATCAAGAAGCTTCCTGAATATTTCTTAAGTACTGGCCACATTTGAAACTTACTTTTATATGTGTAATTGAGTTTCTTTGGTGATTAAAGAGTATTGCACATTTTCTTATGAAATATTAACTACTCGCTATATATTGTGAATTGGGTGAAGTAAAATACTTTACATTTAGGTTAATTTTTTTTATTAAATGTTCTTCATTAAACAATAGCCTCGGCATACTATCGTATTGTACATTAAATTCTTTTTTCAATTCGTCTACGTTATCTTGAAAGCTATTCAACAGACTTTACATGCAGATCTAGTGGTTATAAATTGTGACACTAAATATGATAATGTATGACCTATAAATACCCATCATAGTTGGTGTCCCTTGGAACTTCTAAACAAATAGAGTTTGTGGTATGCTCAACATTTTCATCTAAATTTTACATTAAAATGAAAGTGTCGGGGATATAGGTATACCAGAATATTAATTAATTTTCATAACCACTTATATAAAGTTATTATATAATCGAAGCTCATTCATGTGAATTGGTCTTTCTAGACTTCTTTAAACATAAGTGATGATAGGATCCTTATGCCTCGTGATTGTGAAGAACTAGTCCCTTAGAAAAAATAGTATCAAGTATCTTTAATTCATGAATAAATAAATATTATAGGTCTCTTTTTTTCCATTTAGGGTGCTAATGTGTTAAACAAAAAGTCCAGCGATGTAAAGAGATAATATGTTTTGTATTTATGAAATCTATTATCTTTTGGCCACTTCAAAAAATATAATAGATATTTTATGTAACATTCTAAATATAAATATCCCAATATACATATGGTTATATTTCACTTCTTGTATACTTTTTTACATTTCAAAAATCTCATAATCAATTCAAAATAATCATTTAATTTACCCAAATTCGTTCAAAAGAATCAAATATTTACATTATCTATATGATTATAATTATATGTCAGTGCATCAAAATCAATCCTTCTTCTATAATAAATCTAATTATTACTTAAAATGAAGTATTTTACTAAGTTTCTATCAAACTGTTTTAGAAGGATTATATTAAAATGAAAAAAGATCCATCTAAAATCATTGGAAGATAATTCATCCAAGGTTAAAATTTCATCTCTAATAGTTATAGTCCATAATGTTTATATGCTTAACTTAGTAGAGCAAATTAAGTTTAAAAATTGTCCAATCATTATAGTCAGCATATAAGACATAACATAATCATTACTTTCTACAAATATCGAAGATGTCACTTAGAAAATGAATCTTTAATGCGTACACAATTAATAGATTTCTCTTCAACAATATTATAGTTACCAATAACTATCATTTTGTAAATTCTTCCTTTAACATGCTACCTTCAACCAAGTTAAAAAGGTCAATGTATTATCAATATCCATGAGACTAAAGTTTAAAAAGAGAAGAAGAACATTATTTATATACTATATTTAGTCATCTATCATCTTTAAGATAATCAAAGTTCATCATTGACGAAACTATTACTAGTTTTTCTAAACAAAAATATCTATTTACATATTTCATTTCCAAAACTGATATGTAGTTTGTATTTATATCATAACATACATGTGATGAAATTCATAAGAATCAAAATTTGTTTTAATATATTTTATCTAGAATGACTAACTAGTTATAGGAAAAGAACTTACACATTCTGTAAGGAATACATGTAGAATCTTCTAAATAGTAATACCTATAACTAAATTCTCAACATTGTATAATAATTTAGTAAACCCATTGTGAATATCGAATAACATCTAATGTATTTTTTGTAAGTATATAAGCTCATACACTCGATTTCATTTCTATTGTTTTTTATCCATAAAAATTAAGCTCTACCACTTTAGATCTAAAAATTAGACAAAAAAGCCCACTAATGAAGAGTTACGCCTCAGCCTCACTCTCTCTTCGTCTCCATCTCTCTTACCCTACTATTTGAAATTGATTTAGTTTCATCCATTGCTAAATTCATATAAAATAATTAAATCAGTGAACAAAATCAATATTTTCAAATATTGCAAGAATCAACAACTTTTCCATGGACAAAATCGGAGAGATAAATAAAAGGAAAGAAAAATACAAACAGAAATCATAGTGTTGCCTAGGGATGCTGCCACTAAAAAAAGGTATTAATGTTTCTATTGAATTCCTTGGTATTTGTAATTCTAAATCAAAAATTGCACATTGTAATTATATTTCATAGCTAATTTATTTTTCTGTTAGTTTGATTTGTAACGTGAGAGGAATGGAAGAAATGTATTAACACTAGATTTTGTCAAATTAAAATTAATTTTTTAATTATGTGAATAAGTAGTTTTATATTGTGTAAAATTATGAATTGTTGAAGTTTTATTATTTATTACAACTCTTCTATTAATTTAAATTTCCTTAATTTTAGTTAGTATTTATAATAAAATATCCTTTTATAGGAAAAGGATCATTGACCATTCTATTTCAAGGAAGAAGAAAAATTGATAACTCAGGTAAGAGAAATAAGTATTATATTAATTCCCTTATACCTTGGGTTTCATAGATGTGGTGTTACTTTCGTCTATAATTAAATTTTTTACTCTGACAATATTCTTAGATCTCTGCTTTTAAGCGTGGTAACTAAATTTTTTTTTTGATGGACAGGTTGATGTCGGTGATGTTTTTCATACTTGATAAATTCTATATGTTTTTTTGATACATACGCATTCACTACATTCATAAATGCTTATGGAATTAAGTCTAAAAATATCGATGACTTTATAGGCTAGGCGTGGAAAAATTGATTGAGTAGCCACACGATGGTCTCATCTTCGGTCTGAAATAAGCATATGTCAACTGGATGATCTTGTCAGCGCAAGCGGCGTTCGTGATGGATTTCTTTTGAGCCATCCATGATTTGTTATTCTATTTTTCTAATGAAATTTTGAAGGTGTTAAACTGTAAATGAATAGACTTATCTATAGTTGATACACAAATGAAATTTCTCAAAATTTAATGTTAATGAAAATCAAATATAATATGAAAAGGAACAAATAAGATAAACAATATTTAATGCGACTGAACAATTGAAATTCCTTTTTTACCTATAATTTTATTTGACTAGTTTATTGTATTTCATTTTTCATATATGATGGTCCAGGCAAGCTTGCAATGTATTTTTTTATTTCTATATGTTGTGGTCCAGGCTAGCTTGTAGATTAGTGTATATTGATGACTACAAGAAAAAAATTAGAATTGGTAGGTTTCAAAATAAAGTTTCACATGACGAAATATGCATGGGCTCTTTAGAAAAAATTGATACCATATGTCTTTATGAGTGATAGTCAATAAACCAAACTTGTTGTGTCAAATATCACACTAACTTTGATTTTTAATTGGTAAGGTTACAATTATATGTTCCTGGGCATGGACTTCTCTCATGATAGAACAGAATATCCTCATATAGGGATGTCTCTTCCAAATCAGGGTATCCATTTAGTTTGTCAATTATAAATTTTCTCGTGACCTCTAGACTTCCATCTTTTGACTATCAATCATGTAATATCCCATGTAAATTGTTTAAATTTTAAATACATAGGGTAAAATTCTTATTATTATTTAAAATATTATTTAAATATTTTAATAGATTAATAATTTATTTATATTTATATAAGACATCATATTTAATTTAATAAAAGGGAATAATTTATTTATTGAATTAAAAAATAATAATCAAGGATTTTATTAATTGAAAAAGAAACTTTAAAAGAAAAGAAAGTAACTTACTCCTACCCGACCATCCTAGCCAACCAGAACCCAACTCACACAATCCACTTTCTAGTAAATCAATTTCATTTCATTTTCCTACTTTTTAATTTGAATTATATTTCCTTTTAATTTGTTTTATTTTCATGTGGTCTCTGTCATATTCTAACCTTGTAGCTATCTTTCTAGAGTTTGACACTAAGGGGGTGTTTGTTTGCATAATAAATCTTAAGCTAGTCCATTAAGATACATAATCAGTAAGACCGTTTTGTTCCAATTAAGATCTTCATGGATCTTAACTAATTTGTTATATTAAAATTTTAAACTAAGTCTTAATCACTCAAATACCACATGTTAAATAAGTTATATTAAGATGCTCATTAAGATGTTCCCTTATTAAAGGATTGCAAAACAAACTATTAACCCTTCAGAACTTGGTGACATCTATCCGGATTGTATATGGCCTCAAGAAGAAATTTACTAGAAAGCAAGAGCAAAAGATAAATGGGTGACTGAAGAAGAAAAAAACACTGCATATTATCATGCTTCGATGGCGCAAATAAAGAAATATAATAAAATCATGCACATCCTAGATGATAATGATGAATGGATCGAAAACAAGGGTAAGGTAATTGATGCTTTTATTCTCATTTTTAGAATATCTACTCAGTTTATTTTGGCAACAAAAAAATGGAAAAGGCAGACCATATCCCTTGAAAAATTACACATGACATGAAGATAAAACTGTTTAAAGCACCATATATGGATGAAGTTTTTTTTTTTTTATCAAACTTACCATTTTATATCCACAAAATGACAAGTACAAATCAAACCCCTACTTGTTTTTGACTAAAAAACAAGCATGGATAGGAAAAACAAACCCTATACAACATTTACTAGAAAATAAACCTATCAACTTGAAAAACAACCCATACAACCATTGCTATAAAATAAATCAAAGTAAAGTAAAAAAACCCTATACAACCATTGCTAGGAAACCCTATACAACAATTGCTAAAGTTTAATACTAGGTCCAAGCTCCAAGCTATCCTCATTGATCTTCTTGCTCTCCTCACTTGAGTACTCCATGTAACTTCCATCTTGCCACCAATCTCATATTCTCAACACTTCTCTTAAATAACTTTCTATTCCAAAGTGTATATTGAACATCTTTCACAACTATTTTCACAATATCCTCATATTTGGGATATATCTTCTTAAACTCTTGTTTATTCCTCACATCCCAAATACAATAAAGAAAACTAAGGAAAGTAATGTTTTATATAGTATCTTTTAAGGTGTTACCATTAAATTTAAGCATAAAATCAAGCCTTTCTTCCCAAGTATTACCCGAGTTGTGCCAATTGTCCTTCCCTTTGGATCCTTGGCAAATGCCAATCAGAACACAAATCTCCTTCCAAGCCAAAGTAGTGAGTTTGCACTTCACAAATAAATGATCCCTAGATTCATGATCTTCAAAGCAAAGGTTGCACATCTTATCCACTTCCATACCCCACTTACTAAGCCTATCCTTTGTGCTTAACCTATCCTTACAAATTAACCAAGCACAAAACTTGTGCTTTGGCATACTCCATTTATGCCACACCACACTATACTATTTAGTTTTCTCATTAGGACCCCTTAGATCATACATAACATCCGAGGTCCTAAAGCCTTTATCTCCCCATCTTATAGTGTCATGTTCTTCATTAAGCACCATATCCTTTACCACCTCATACACCTTGTTAAGCCTAGGTGGAAATCTCCACCTCTTCCCCACATAATAGTCCACCACCTTTTTGTTAATATTGTAATTACCCAAAGAGATAGCATCCTTTTTTTCACAAATATCACCTACACACTTCCCTTTTATCCATCTATCATCTAACATATAGGTTCTCTTGCCATTTCCAACCTCATGTATAATATATTTAAAAGCAAGGTACCTTACATTAAGCATAGCTCTCCATGTCCAAGGAAGGCTATTATCACATGTAATGCTCCATATACTCTTATTCCTTAGCCAATTTGAGTAGACCCATTGAGACCAAATATTATCTTTATAGCCATACATTCTCCAAAAAGCTTTAAGTATAGCAACTTGATTGATTTGGAGAAGATTAGGTATGCCTAATCCTCCATTTTCCTTGCTTTGACATAATTCTTTCCAAGCCACTTTAGCACCATGAAAATCATTAGTATTACCTTTCCAAAGGAACCTACTCAAGAGTGATTCTATCTCATGAATAACTCCCATTGGAAGCATCATTACATTACACCAATATCTTGCTTTACTTTGTAAAACACTTTTGATTAAATGAAGCCTTCCCGCAAATGTAAAAAATTTATGCATCCATCCTTCAACACTTCCCACAATATTATTAATAAGGGTAGCACACATTAGGCTATTAGGACCTTTTGTAGTTAAAGGAGCCCCAAGATATCTAACAGGAAGTTTGCCCTTTTTAACATTGAGAATACAACTCAAATCATCATGAAGGTCTTTATTACAACCTCCCATATAAAGCTCACTCTTTTCAGGGCTTATTTTAAGGCCAGAGAGCCTAGAGAAGAGATCTAGGCCTTGTTTTAGTCTCATAGCCGAGTCTTTATCACCATTAAAGAAAACTAAACAATAGTCCGCAAATATAAGGTGGTTCAATCCCATTCTAGCACAATTAGGGTGATAAGTAAAAGTTTGATTATTTGCCACTTTCTCAAGAATAGAAGAGAAACCTTGCATACAAATAACAAATAGATAAGGAGATAGAGGATCACCTTGTCTTAGTCCTCTTTCTCCTTTGAAATAACCACACACACTACCATTAATGCACAAAGAGAACATAGGTGTTGAAATACACATCTTGACCCAAGATATAAGCTTTTTATCAAATCCCATGATTCGAAGTAGTTGGAATAAGTACCTCCAATTAATTGTATGAAACGCCTTTTGGAGATCAATATTTAAAGTACATCTTGGACTCAAGTCCTTCCTATCATAACCTGTCACCACACTTTGAGCAACCAATATATTATCTGAAATACTTCTACCTCCCACAAAGCAGCTTGATTTTTAGATATAATCTTCTCAAGACTCTTCTTCATTCTATTAGCAATGATTTTAGATATAGCTTTATAGAGGATATTACAACAAGCAATGGGTCTAAAACTCTTTACTGAAGTGGGGTTTTTAACCTTGGGAATAAGAACAAGATTAGTAGCATTAATTTGCTTCAAAATTTGTCTATTGTTGAAGGTTTCCTTTATAGCATTACAAACATCCTCCCCAATAATATTCCAAGTAGCTTTGAAGAAAGCACTATTAAAACCATCTGGGCCAGGAGCTTTTGAGATGTCAATAGAGAAAATAGCTTCTTTAATCTCCTTATTAGTAATGTCTTTCACCATATCTTTTGCTTCTTCCTTAGTGATAGCTTTATTAACAAGCTTGTTTAAACAACTAGAGCTAACACTTTCTTCATAAACATCCTTAGTACCAATTAAACTAGTATAGTACTTAATAAATTCATCATGAATAGCCTCATCATCAACAACAATATCACCATTTTCAGTCACAATAGAAGCAACTCGGTTTTGAGTGATTCCAGCCTTGATACTCTTGTGATAAAGGGTAGTACTACAATCACCTTTTTGCGCCCAAGTAATTCCAGATTTTTGCTTTAGAATCTCCTCTTGAATATTGAGAAAATGCATAATTTTGTCCCTAAGCTCCTTCTCGATAGTAAGCATAGATTGATCACCATTCATAAGCATAATTTGTACCTTCTCAAGCTCCTCTTTAAGCTCCATTATTTCTTTAGTAGAGTGATGAAAATATTTTCTATTGAAGATCTTCAAAGCTTTCTTTACTTCCTTCAATTTATTCACCACTTTATACATCATACTCCCTTTAACTTCATATTTCCACACCTTTTCAATCAAAGGCAGAAATTCATCATGATCAATCCAAACATTAAAAAATTTAAAAGATGAAGGTTTAGTATTAGAACTCCCCTGAATTTTGAGGATAAGATTAGAGTGATCTGAAATTCCAGGAGCTTCAACCATCAAATGAGACTTGAAGCAAGTGAACCAAGCATCATTTATAAAAAATTTGTCAATTTTACTAGATATAAACCCTTCTATTCTTTTATTAGTCCAAGTGTAGAAACACCCTTGGCTAGGATGTTCAACTATCCCATTATCCTTAATACAATCAACAAATTCATGAGAACTCTTATGAAGGCTAGTGCAACCCATTCTTTCATCAACTTTAGTAATTTCATTATAATCCCCACACCAAATACAAGGAGAGTCCCCATTAATAACCATCCATTCACCAAGTGTTTCCCAAAGAATCACCCTTTTTTCATCATCATTATCCGCATATACCATCACACAATTAAAAGTTTTCTTATTATATATATCATGTACCTCAAGGAAGATGGCTTGGCTAGTTGAATTAAGACACTTTACATCCAAATCATTCTTATTCCACTTTACACATATTCTCCCTCTTTCATCCTTATCATGATTAGTTATTGTACCCCAATTACTCAAATAAGTGTTGTGAAACTTATTGTAGCTTTGTAGGGTCATTTTAGTCTCCTATAAGCCAACTAGATCAACTTTTTTATCTTGTAGAACATGAATAACTTCTTTTTGTTTGAGGTTTTGATTCAAACCTCTAACATTCCAAGAGCTAATTATCATTTAAATCCGGAGGTTCTCTTTCTCTATGGGTACTTCCCACAAACCTATTCAAAGCCTTTTCAAGGTTTTCATTAGCCACATTTAAAGCACAAAAGGAGTTACTTAACTCCCATACAAGAATATTAGAATTGTAAGCACCTTCTCTAGGTGTGCTAGGGGTTATTTCTTTCCCCTTTGCACTACTACTTCCCACATTTTGAGGTGGAGGTGTATTTGTGTTTTTGGTGTTAGGAATATGAACTTCATCATCCTTCTTCTCCTTTTGCTTTCTTTGCACAACCCTCCATTCTTCAACCCTTTTTTGAACTTTGTTTTGGTTTGGTTGGTGATTAGCTTGGTTTGGTTTGGGTTGGTGGTTTACTTGGTTTGGTTTAGGTTGGTTATAGGTTTGGTTTGGTTTAGGTCTCTCCTTGATAGGTTCTTTCCTTCCTTGGCTACAATTAGTCTCCTTATGCCCCAAATCCTTACAATTAGAGCATCTTGGTGGTAACCACTCATAGTAAGCCTCCACCACATGAATCCCATCCTCCTCAAGATCAACCTTCACCCTTTTAACAAGCTCCTTTGTCATATCTACTTCAACACATACTCTAGCAAAGCTTAGCCTATTTTTTGTCTTAGTGATTGGGTCCATTTGGAGTGGAATACCCAAAGCACTACTAATGTAGCTTAACCCATCTTTATTCCACAAGTGTAAATGTACCTTTCTCAATTTAACCCATAATGGGACTTTAGTCAAATCAAGCTTATCAAATTTCATGTTAGGTTCCCACTTTCTCAATATCATAATTCTACCATTTACATGCCAAACTTGCTCTAATATGTTATTGCATTCTTGCTCACCTTTGAATTTGAATAGAAACACTTCCATATCCGTAGACTTTATTTCAACTTGACCACAATTTCTCCATTGAGCATTAACCATACTTCTAATCATGTGATATTGAGGAGCTTCTCCAAAAAATTGTCCAACTAAGCAATTATCCCACTCCTCAATTCCACTCTTCACTATATCTCTAAGTGGCTTAACCATGAGTTCATCTTCTACTAGACTAGGAGCAAAGTACTTTAGTTTCAAGTCTTGGTCACTTTTCTTGAACAATTATGTCCATTTACCTTGCTTTCCATTGTTTTCCTCAATAATTTCAACCTCAGAATCATCCTTCTCCTCCACACTTTGACCTTGTGCTACTCCCAAGAGGGTACTTTCACTAGGTGGAGAAATTAACCCAATTCCTGCACCTAAAGTGGAGTAATCCTCCTTGTGACTCACATTCAAGCTATTCTCGAGAGGATTAGGAGCCTCACCCTCAATTAGGGGCCCATCTTGGCCGTTCATCCCCTCAATCATTGTACACTCAACGATTTGAGTAGCTTGGATGCTTTCACTGGAGCTAAGTAAGGCTAAATCAACTTGTACAGTTTCTGTTCCTCTCTTGGAACTTTTATCAAACAGATTGTCCTCACTTCTTGAAATACTATCCTTCTTACTGGAATCATACTCCACACCCTCCCCAACATTTTTTTTCATCACATTAACTCGTTTTGCAGCAGAGAAATTATTACTAACTTGGATTACAGGGGTTGCAGGTGTATATTTACCTTTTACAGGCATAATTTGTGCTCTAGTCTCCTTTGTTTCGAAATTATCCTTTGTTTCTTTGTCCTTAGCCTTCTTCCTCGGCGCCATTGGATCGTGCTTGAAATTAGAAACTCAGCAAAAAAAGAATCACTAAAAACGGTGAAGAATTCAGCAAGTAAACCCAAATTTACGAACAGCTATATCTGATGATGAGCTCGGATTTTTTGCACGATTTTTGTTGTTGATTCTCGACACAGAAAGAGATGTTGATTCGTAATTATTGCCTAATAATGCAAATATCCACTTCGTTTAACACAGCAACAATAATTGCCCAATAATGCAGTTTATTAGTCTTCGTTTCACACATCAAATCCTTTACGCGTGAAATACTAACGCCCAATACAGCAGCGCGTGCTCCACACCTTCGCTACAACAAATCCAAGCCGACAGCTTCAACTTTCCACCTCACGATTCCACTATCTCTCACCAGAGCAACTTTGAATTAATTTCCGGTTGCTTTATTAAATCAAAATCAAACTTTGAATTAAATCAAAAATCAACTTTGAATTAAATCAAAAATCAAAGGAAAAACAATTTATGAAGAAAGCTCCAAACTCCAGTCAAACTTTGGTCAACGCCGACAGTTAGTCTCCGGTCAAACTCCATCCATATGGCCGGAGAGTCATCGGTTATGGGTGGGGGGGTCAACGGAAGTCAAAAGGAGTCAAAGCAAGGTCAAACTTTGACCAAACTTCAAACCCTAGCGAGAGAAAGAGAAGAGAAGGAGGAGAAATGTGTGTTTTAGGTGTACTGTGTGTGTTTTAATTCTTTTTCCTTTATGAAAAGTTGCGGTTATACTATATGGATGAAGTTAGGAGAGTGGTATTTAGTGTGCATGGGTGACGGGTTGTTATATTATAAATACTAGGAGATTATAAAATTTGATGTATTTGATATGGTCATTGCATTCTTTGATGAGAAGCTGAATTTGGGTAAAATAAATGACACTACCATCACACTCGTCCCAAAAAAAGAAAGGTAAAAAATAATGGTGACTTTAAAACTATCTCTTGTGCTAACTTTGATTACAAAATTATCTCTTCTATATAAGTGGAAAGACTCAAACCAATTATGGAAGGCTTGTCTCCCCACACAATCTTCTTTCATCAAAGGTGTAACTATTCAGTATAACCTCATCAAAACGATACTCAAATAAGCACTATGCAACAGTCAAGATGGATATAGAAAAGTCTTATGAACATGTTAAATGTGAGTTTTTAGAGCTTGTCCTTAGAAACTTAGATATGATACGGTTTGGATTGGATGGATTATGTATCTCTACAGTCAAGTATCAGATTACCGTCAATGGTAAAATTTCTTGTAACATCATTCCTTCGAATGGTATCCGCCAGGGTTAACCACTATCATTGTATCTTTTGTCTCCTTACAGAGATGTTAACTCGGTAAACATTTATAATCAATAAATTAATGTTATAGTTATTTATAAATATAAAATAAAAAGTAAATAGCAATATATCAAACACATATATCAAGATTTTTCAGAAAGAAAACTGAGCAAGCTAAACCTGTTGTACCTCACTGGGCGGGTAGGTAGAAAGAGGTGGCAGTGTTTGTTCTAATGGAGAACATAGTTGGGCCTCTGGATAGTCCAAGACAATTAATAAGGGTTTATTGTTTTAATGCATATACATAATTGAAAAATATAATAGAAAGACAATATATTATAAAATTCCATGTCCCAAAATAAACCCAACCTATTAATATGATTACAAAAATATTCTTTTGTCATTTATTTTATTTTAATATTTATTCAATCTTTTAATCTTGTAAGTTAAACATGACATCAATATTATAAAAAGTAAGGTTTTTACATAACCATGATTTATTCTAGCCATAACATAAGTGGTGGCTAGGATAGTTTTTGGCCCAACCTATCATTAATAACTAAAGGCTCATCAACATAGGATTGATTCTGACATAAGTGATGGTCGGGATCATTTTTTGCCCACCTATTATTAATAGTATTAATTATTTATCAAGCATTTTTGTAAAATAAAATTCTAAATATAACCTTTATTAAAATTAATTATCTATCATTTAGCTAAAAAATTGTCCATTTACCTTCTTTAATTTCTCAAAAATTCATACCAAACATAAAAATAAAAAATCATCTTCACTCTCCATTCAAACGAAAAAACCTCTTCACTCTCACCCTCCCACCAAGCCGCTCTAAACAAGAAAACCATCGCCGAACTCTCGGAGATCATTGTTCACCATCATTAACTCTCGGAGACCATTGTTCACCATCATTAACGGACTAGAATACTCAAATTAAGGTAAAAAATTATTTTAACCATCTCACCTTCTTACCAAGTAACTCTCCTGCACAAGAAACCCATTGCCCGCCGCTTGGGGACCATTCTTCACTATTCAAGAACCCTGATCAAAGTTTATCCGATTAAGTGTAATTGTTTATTACGTTTTTATACAAATCCGCCCGCATGTCTACCCAAGAAAATCGTCGCTGCTAAATGACCATTCTCCACCATCATCACCGCTTGGTGAAGAACTCAAATTAAGGAAAAATTATTAACTTTTACCACTGAAACTCTAAAAATTTGAATTTTGTTTAACCTAATTCATTAATTTTACAATTTTTTTAATCTTTATACATAAACAATTTATATATTTAATAGTTGTGTGTGTAAATTTGCAATCTTCAAAATGCTATAGAGGTTTCTGTGCTACCGAATCTAAGATCGGTAAGATTGATTTTGGATCTGTTTGCTTCAGACTTTGAAGGTACATTATCTTGAATTTAAATAAGATGAGATTTAAAATGTCTTGCTATTCAAATGATATGATGCACAATCATGGACAGATCATATCAATCTTCAAAAAATCAAACAAAATAAAACTCTCAAAATCTACTTTCTTTCCGGTTCTTATCTTCATGTGTGGGGTCATGTGTGCTCTGTGCCAAGCCGTTCAAAAATAGCAAGACATAAGGTAATTTTGAAAAGATTCTCAATTTTACGATTTACAGATTTTCTCTCCCTTAATTGATTTTTTGAATAATATTCAAAATCCATATTCCGATTATGGTACAAAATGTCAGTAATTTTTTATAGTATTTCTCAATAAAATTCTTATGCCAATAATATTTAATTTGCTCAATTTTAATAATTTGAAACCATTTTAATTCTCCTAATGTTTAGAATTTTTAATATGGTGTTACATTAATTTCATGAGTTAACCATTGTGAGATTTAGTTCGATGTGTTTTGGGTTTAGTTGAATTTTTTTAAGATTGTTTTCAATTAGGGTAAATAGAAAACTTGATCTTTGAATTGTATGAAATTTTGAAATAAACTTCTAGAAATCCCAAGTAAGGTATTTGATTTTTTTCTTTTAAATTTCCCTTTATTATGCTATGGCTATGGATAAAGATGTACCAATGGCATTGGATATTTCAAGTGACATTTTATAGAATTCCAAATTTGGTCAGAATCGAAAGGGAACCTAATGTTATTCTCGGTGAAATGGAAGAGGTAAAGTTTGAATCCTTTTCATTGAATAGTTTTTTTGTAATTTTAAATTTTATTTATCTAATGATCTTGCTTCATTAGTGGTAAATTTTGAATCTTTTTGACCTTTACGAATAGGAAATGTTTTTAATTTTGTAATAGGTGTTTGATTATAGGTTGACGGATAAATAGAGGAGGTAATATTTTATCGCCTTCTCAGTTTACTCCTCTCTGAAGGACTATTTTTCGACCTGCTGAGAACATCAAGACAATAACTGACAATAACTTAAGAGCACCTAAAATATTATAAATCAACACATTATTTTGTTTCAAGAAAGTTTTAAAAAGATCAATTGACTATCATTTTTTTTTCAACATTTGATCACATTTAATGGCAAACTGTATTACCAAGATGTCATTATGGTTTTCATGTATAGTTTATAAGTATTTGGTTGATATATATGTATTTGGGTTGTGTATAACATGTGCTACTTGAACTTCAACCATATCACTGCGATTGAAGGAAAAATATTGAAACACATCCAAATAATTTCTTCAATGATAGGCTGAGGTAACATGTACATTTTTAACTTGGTTATATATAAAAATAAAAATTTGTCATATAAAGCAATTATTTCGTCACCATTACGTGGATGGGTTTGGAACAAAAATGGTTAATTTTATATTTCTTGCGAAATTTATTGTGGTATTACACATGGTTTCCTCTTAATAAAGCTGAAAGGGTACTCTATTTGCTTTACCAAGCACTTTTGTGCGATCATCTATTATATCAACCTTCCTTGATGACTAGCGATAACATTAGTATATTTGTTACTATAAAGCACTTCTGGAGCCTAATAAGGTGAGGTAAGCACATGTTTTTCATTAAAAATAGTAGAACCAATAATATATTGTAGAAGGGATGATTTACTTAGTCAATCAATGCTTAATTGTTACATCTTCTTCATGAATATTGATAGTGATGTGGTCGGAATTATATGATGTAAAGAAAAGATTGGTAAGATGAGGAGGTTTGTTTATTAAAACTTAAAATAATTTTGATCACTGTCCAACTTTGTTTCTCTTTATAAAGATATAAATATGTTTAGATGACTAATTTTTGTTTGATTGACACGTGTAAATTCCGTCCCTCTTTCATTTGTTATGAGAGGTCATTTCATGATACCAAAACACCTTCAAGGCTTTTTATCTCCCGAAAATCATTATCTACTACAATTGACCATAATGCCGTTATACCATCAATGAGGAGATTTTCTAACCAAAAAAATTAAACAAGATAAATTTTTCTATTAAAACCCTCAAATCCAAATATGTTATCTCTTGATTTTGTAGAGGAATATTAATTTAAATAAGGTATTGTAACCTAGATAACATTTCTATACCAATTTAATATGTGAAAGAATAGGTTAATATCTCTTTAATATTTTTTTTGTGATCCATGGGTATTATAATTGGAAATATATAAATAAGACTGAATTATCTTGATATCTACGATTAGGGGTTTGTTCTGTCATTATATTTCTCTATAACATCCATTAGGAAAGATTGTGTTAGCATTTCCCTACATTTTTTAGTAAAGTATAGGATATTCTATACATGTCAAATTAACAATTTTTTTAATAATACAATTATTTTTGTAATATAAAAAATTATTTCATTCCTCTATAATAAGAGTTATAGTACGGTACACAAATCATATTTTAAGTCTATTATAATATTATTGTGCAAGAATCATATTTTGAATCTTTAGAACAAAGATGTCAGTAATTGTTTGTTGCCTCTTATGTTGTGAAATGAAACACTTTCAATGGACGAGCTGAATATTTTTTAGGCCGATTACTTTAAAAAGGAAGAAAATGGCTACTCGTATGTATGATAGTTTTACGATGAAGTTGGATAGACAAATGATAAGAAGTTCAAGGAGATGAAGAGAATGCATTTGTAAACTCCAAGGATATTTTATTTTATTTGAAGTAAATAGTTTTTCAAAAACATATTTTTTGTCTTATATAAACCATTAAAATCAATGAATTATATAGCAGACCATCGTAAGAAAAGGTAAATTAGTCATTGGTGGTCTTGAAAGTAACACTATTCCTTTTTTAAGTCTTCTGTAACATTTATATGTAATATTTGATTATAGACAAACTTTGCTAGAGTATTTTTGTATGATTACGATAATTGTATAATTTTATTCTTAGAGCAATGTTTTGATTTTTATATTTATAAGGTTTAAAATTTTTAGTAGTGTCTTCGGACATAGATCATATCTAGTTCTTTTTAATGTGAGATGTCATACTAATTTTTTTTTTTTTTTTTTTTTTTTTGTTTTCTTTTCAGAAATTGGCAAAGGAAATTCAAGTGCGGGTCATTTGGTATAGTCCTAACATCTAAAGGATAATATTATAATATGGCTTCAAAAGAAAGGCTTAAATGCTTAAAAATGGGGCTAAAAAGGATATAACATTTAATAACGGGTTAGAAAGCTAAAAATTCCTAAAGTGACTATTAAAGAACTGCCTCTATCATTTTTCTAGTTACATAGTTCACCTTTAGTTCATAATTAAGTGAGTTTTATAATCATTTAGATCTCACGTTCTACACACCACTCATTCTCACCAAATACAAGCTTACTTCTTTTGCATTGTTCATTACTTTTTCCTATCAATCATCTAGTGTTTGCATGCATTCGAGGTGCGTTTTACATTAAATCTAAGGTCTACTATTTTCTATCATTAATTTACAGAAAGTATGCTTATGGGGACATTCAACATAATCTCAAGTCAAATCCTTCCTTAAACTAATTTTTATATGATTTTTTGAAAAGCAGTAAAAACACATAACACATAAAATTAGGATGAGACAACGAATCCCGCCCAAATTCGAAAATTAGTCATGTCCCCATGAATCGAAAAGAATCTATAAAGCAAATAATATACACTAATGAATGATAAAAGGGATAAGGGAACATATCTTGATTGACACTACGCCGATTACATGTAGTATTGTGCGATGTTGTGAAGACATCTAAGTCACGATGTATAGATCATACACCGTGGAATTCATCTTCTTGTAAAATGCGTTTCATAAACTCAAACTCGTATTTCCCTTAGTTAATTATCTTCTCATGACCCTCTAAATCTCATCCTCCTCGAAAATCCTTCCTCAACACCAAACTCTCTTTTCTCTTCATGTTCTTCATAACTTCTCCAACCTTCATCTCATCTTGAATGACCCCAAACTCAATTATTCACCTACTTAAAGATTGCTTGCAAAATATATAATGATATACTCAAACAATTCACAATTCCTCCAATAAATAACTAAAACTTAATTCCCAACTGGTGATAGAAAGAAAAGAAGAGTTGTAGCTATTTTACCTGATTGGCCATGAAATTTGTGATGATGTGTGTGTATACATTTTTCTAAAACACATTTGAGAAACTTTTGTCTCAAGTAAGATTAGATCTCAAAATAACCCGATCATTGCAACGTACTATAATTAGCTAATGTTACAACTATTGATATTTTATATATAAAATCACATAAATGTTTTTTCAATTACATCGAAGTGTTGTATTAAATCAAGGAAGGTCTTAACAGTGTTTCAAACAAACTTTTGAATTTCATTGTTACTATACAAATATCTACTTAAACTACTCCAAGTCATGTTGCTAATAAGAAACTATGGTATAGGCAACTATAGTGCAAGTTGTTGGACAACCATGTGTTAGCTTAAGATGTCCTGATGATAATGTAATTAGAAAACTACGTACGCAAGTCGTTGTGAGGCTTACAGTGCAATACGACTATATATACATCAAGAAGCTTCATAAATATTTCTTAAGTACTAGCCACATTCGAAACTTACTTTTATATGTGTAATTGAGTTGCTTTGGCGATCAAACAGTATTATATTTTTTTTTTATGAAATATTAAATACTCGCTATAAATTGTGAATTGGGTGAAGTAAAATACTTTACAATTAGGATTAAATTTTTTTATTAAATGTTCTTCATTAAACAATAGTCTCGACATACTATCGTATTGTCCATGTGGCATTAGTTTATCTACCTTATGTTGAAAGCTATTCAACAGACTTTACATGCAAATCTAGTGGTTTTATAGTTAAACTATTTGTGTTTTATCTTGTTAATTGTGACACTAATTATGATAATGTATGACCTATAAATACCCATCATAGTGGCGTTCCTTGGAACTTCCAAACATATAGAGTTTGTGGTATACTCAACATTTTCATCGAAATTTTACATTAAAATGAAAGTGTCGGGGATATTGGCATACTACAATATTATTAATTGTCATAACCACTTATATCAAGTTATTATATAATCGAATCACATTCATGAAAAATTGTCTTTCTAGACTTTTTTTAACGTAAGTGATGATAGGATTTTTATGCCTCGTGATTGGGAAGAACTAGTCCTTTTGAAACTATTGAAGAATAGTATCATTTATCTATAATTCATGAATAAATAAATATTATAGGTCTCTTTTTTTTCATTTAGGGTTCTAATGCGTTAACAAAATGTCAAGTGATGTAAAGAGATAATATGTTTTGTATTTATGAAATCTACGATCTTTTGGCCTCTTCAAAAAAATAATAGATATTTTATGTAACATTCTAAATATAAATATCCCAATATACATATGGTTATATTTTAATCCTTCTAGACTTTTCAAAAATCTCATAATCTATTCAAAATAATCATTTAATTTACCCCAATTCGATCAAAAGGATCAAATATTTACACCATCTATATGAATAAAAATTATATGTCGGTGCATCAACATTAGTCCTTCTTCTATAATAAATCTAATCATTACTTATAATGAAGTAATTTACTATGTTTCTATGCATATAAAATCTTTGGAAGATAATTCATCCATGGTTAAAATTCCATCTCTAAAGTTATAGCCCATAATGTTTATATGTTTAACTTAGTAAATCAAATTCAATTTACAAAGTGTCTAATCATTATAGTCAACATATAATACATAACATAATCATTTCTTTTGACAAATACCGAATATGTCACCTAGAAAATGAATTATTGACGCATACGCAATTGAGAGATTTCTCTTCAACATTATTATAGTTACCAATAACTATCATTTTATAAATTCTTTCTTTAACAAGCTACCTCCAATGAAGTTAAAAAGGTCAATGTATTATCCATATCCACGAGACTAATGTTTAAAAAAGGAAGATCTATCATCTTTAAGATAATTAAAGTTCATCATTGACGAAACTATTACTAGTTTTTCTAAACAAAAATATCTATTTACATATTTAATTTCCAAAACTAATATGTAGTTTATATCTATATCATAACATACATGTGATGAAATCCATAAAAATCAAAATTCGTTTTAATATATTTTATCTAGAATGACTAAATAGTTATAAGAAAATAACTTACACATTCTATAAGGAATACATGTAGCATCTTCTAAATAGTAATACCGATAACTAAATTCTCAACATTGTAAAATAATTTAGTAAAACCATTGTGAATATCGAATAACATCTAATGTATTTTTTGTAAGTATATAAGTCCATACACTCAATTACATTTCTATTATTTTTGATCCATAAAAATTAAGCTCTACCACTTTAAATCCAAAAATTAGACAAAAAGCCCACTAATGAAGAGTTTTACCTTTATAACAAAAAATGCCCTAGAAAATGATAAACACGCCTCCGCCTCCCTCTCTCTTCCGTCTACCTCTCTCTTACCGTACTCTTTGAAATTGATTTAGTTTCATCCATTGCTAAATTCATATAAAATCATTAAATCAGTGAACAAAATCAATATTTTCAAATATTACAACACTCAACAACTTTTCCATGGGCAAAATCAAAGAGATTGATAAAAGGAAAGAAAAATACAAACATGAATCATAGTGTTACCTAGGGATGCTGCCACTAAAAAAAAGTATTAATGTTTCTATTAAATTCCTTGGTATTTGTAATTGCAAGTCAAAAATTGCACATTGTAATTATTTTTCATAGCTAATTTATTTTTCTGTTAGTTTGATTTGTAAAATGAGAGGAATGGAAGAAATGTTTTAACACTAGATTTTGTTAAATTAAAATTAATTTGTTAATTATGTGAATAAGTTGTTTTATATTTTGTAAAATTATGAATTGTTGAAGTTTTTTTATTTATTAAAACTTTTTGATTAATTTAAATTTCCTTAATTTTAATTAGTATATATAATAAAATATCCTTTTATAGGAAAAGGATCGTTGACCATTCTATTTCAAGAAAGAAGAAAAATCTATTAACTCAGGTAAGAGAAATAAGTATTACTATATTCTTAGATCTCTACTTTTAAGCGTGGTATCTAAAAAAAATTATTACTGGTTTTTACTTTTACTGGTTTTGTTTGACACCATATTACCACCATATACAAATTTTACATGTCATTTCCTTCATATTTTTATTAAGATTATACTGTAACATCATATTTTATTATACATGCGTTGTTGCTAAATATTTGGATATGCTCTTCTTTCTTTGTATTAACCTTTACCAGTATGTTCATACCCATGTCCTACCTCCATAACCTTGTGAACCCTTCGTTTTTGCTGCTTTTTGACACAGTATGAGGAGGAATTCATGATTCGTACTCTATTTGTAACTTTAGTTATCTCCAGATCTGTATATTTAGGCTTAGATATATGACATAAGTGATCAAATTTGATGGACAAGTTGTTGTCGGTGATGTTTTTCATATTTGATAAATCCAATTATGTTTTTTTGATACATATGCATTCACTACATTCATAAATGCTTATTGAATTCAGAAGTCTAAAAATATTGACGACTTTATAGGCTAGGCAGGGAAAACTTGATCGAGTAGCAACCCAATGGTCTCATCTTTGGTCTGAAATGCAACAACATATGTCAATTGGATGATATTGTCGGCGCAAGCGGCGTGAAGAAGGATACTATGAGTTCTCCACTTAAATTGGTCGTGTGGTGAACTTGAAGTGATTTTGTTACTGATCTACCGTTCTTGATGGATTTCTTTTGAGGCATCATCATGATTTGTTATTCTTTTTTTTCTTATGAAATTTTGAAAGTGTTAAAATGTAAATGAATAGACTTATTTATAGTTGATACACAAATGTAATTTATCATTATTTAAATTTAATGAAAATCAAATATAATATGAAAAGGAACGAATAAGATAAATAATATTTAATTAGATTGTACAATTGAAGTTCCTTTTTGACTTATAATATTATTTGACCGGTTTATTTTATTTCATTTTTCATATATGATGGTCCAGTCCAGCTTATGTATTTTTTTATTTTTATATATTTTGGTCCAGGCTAGCTTGTAGACTAGTGTATATTGACTACAAGGAAAAAATTAGAATTAGTAGGTTTTAAAATATAGTTCTACATGATGAAATGTGCATGGGATCTTTAATAAAAAATTGATATCATATGTCTTTACGAGTGATGGTCAACAGACCAAACTTGTTGTGTCAAATATCACATTAACTTTGATTTTTGAATGGTAAGGTTATCATTATATGTTCTTGGGCATAGACTTTTCTCGTGATAGAAGAGAATCTCCTCAAATAGGGACGTCTCTTCCAAATCAGGGTATCCATTTAGTTTGTCAATTATAAATTTTCTCGTGACCTCCAGACTGCCTGTCTTATGACTATCAATCATGTAATATCCCGTGTAAATTGTTTAAATTTTAAATACTTAGGGTAAAATTCTTATTATTATTTAAAATATTATTTAAATATTTTATTAGATTAGTAATTTATTTATTTTTATAAAAGACATATTATTTAATTTATTAAAAGGGATTAATTTATTTATTGAATTAAAAAATAATAATCAAGGATTTTATTAATTGAAAAAGAAACTTCAAAAGAAAAGAAAATCACTTACTCCTACCCGACCATCCTAGCCAGAACCCAACTCACCCAATCCACTTTCTAGTAAATCAATTTCATTTCCTTTTCCTACTTATTAATTTGAATTATATTTCCTTTTAATTTGTCTTATTTTATGTGGTCCCTGTCGTATTCTAACCCAGTAACTATCTTTCTAGAAGTTTGATGCTGATGGGGTGTTTGTTTGCATTTAATAAAATCTTAAGCTAGTTCATTAAGATACATAATCAATAAGATAGTTTTTTTAACCAATTCAGATCTGAATGGATCTTAACTAATTTTTTTTATTAAAATTTTAAACTAAGTCGGAATCACTCAAACACCACATCTTAAATAAGTTATATTAAGATGTTCATTAAGATGTCATTAAGATGTTCCCTTATTAAAGAATTGCAAAACAAGCTATTAAACCTTCTGAACTTGGTGCCATCTCTCCGGATTGTATATGGGCTCAAGAAGAGGTTTACTGGAAAGCAAGAGCAAAAGATAAATGGGTGACTGAAGAAGATAAAAATGTTGCATATTATCATGCCTTGATGGCGCAAATAAGGAATTTTAATAAAATCATGCACATCCTATATGATAATGATGAATGAATCGAACACAAGGGTAAGGTAAATGATGCTTTTATTCTCATTTTAAGAATATCTACTTAGTTTGTTTTGGCAACAAAAATATGGAAAAGGCAGATCATATCCCTTGAAAAATTACACATGACATGAATATAAAACTGTTGAAAGCACCATATATGGATGAAGTTAGGAGAGTGGTGTTTAGTGTGGGTGACGGGTTGTTCTATTATAAATACTAGGAGATTATCAAATTTTATGTTTTTAAAATGGTTATTGCATTTTTTGATGAGAAGCTGAATTTGGGTAAAATGGATGACGCTACCATCACACTCGTCCCAAAAAATAGAAAGGCAAACAAATAATGGTGACTTTAAAACTATCTCTTGTGCTAACTTTGATTACAAAATTATATCTTCTATATAAGTGGAAAGACTCAAACCAATTATGGATGACTTGTCTCCCCCACACAATCTTCTTTAATCAAAGGTATAACTATTCAGTATAACCTCATCAAAATGATACTCAAATAAGCATTATGCAACTTCCAAATTGGATATGGAAAAGTCTTATGAACATGTTAAATATGACATTTTAGAGCTTGTTCTTAGAAAGTTTGATATGATACGGTTTGGATTGGATGGATTATGTATCTCCACAGTCAAGTATCAGATTACCGTCAATGGTAAAATTTCTTGTAACATCATTCCTTCGAATGGTACCCGCCAGGGTTAACCACTTTCATTGTATCTGTTGTCTCCTTACAAAGATTCTTGTGTGACTCATTAAATATAATATTAGCGAAGGAATTATTAATGTTAAAAAAACGAGTTCATTCGAGCGCGTTCGTTAACTCGGTAAAAATTTATAATCAGTAAATTAATGTTATAGTTATCTATAAATATACTATATAAGAAGAGAGAAGTAGACGCACTAAGCCGACAAGATTGAAAAGAAGAATATGCATCATATTATAATAACTCAAGTCTACTATCAAGAACTTTCAATATCATAAAACATATAGAAACTTTTAGACAAGCATATAAATAAATAAATATATATATATATAAAGTACTATTTAAGCAAAATGCTAAGCATATTAATAATACTTTGGCAGGTTCGGATGCCAACCACCATTTTAATAATACTTTAAATACGTACTAAATGATTGCTCATGTTATGGAGTTAATATATTTTCTTTGTGTTGATATCAACTCTCTGGTTAGATAACTTCTTTTTAGTTATAAATGAATATTTTAGGGGTTTCTCTTAGTTAGACCCTATTATGCAAGGATTTTGCTTGTCTATTTAACAGTAATATATCGTTTATCTTAAAAGATAATACATAGATTGGCGGAGCCAGAGTCGAAGAGGTGAAGAACAACACATGACATGGCTGAATGGAACCAAAAAAGTTTGTTTTGTTTAGGCTATTAAAAAACCTCCACACAGAAACTTGTATTATAAGAAAGCTAATCCTGGACGGACCTCCATTTTTAGCCAAGCCACATTTTAGTCTGGCTAAATTGGAACAACCAACATTTTACATAATTTTTATAAATGTAAAATAAAAATTAAGCAGCAATATATCAAACACATATATCAAGATTTTTGGGAAAAAAAATGGAACTAGCTAAACCTGTTGTACCTCACTAGCTAGGCGGGAGGCGGGTAGGTAGAAGGAGTTGTCGTGGCCGTTCTAATGGAGCACATAACTGGCTGTGGAGGATAGTCCAACACAATTAATAACCGTACATTATACAATTCTGCGTCCCCAAAATAAACCCAACCTATTATTCTTTTGCAGTTTCTTTTATTTCAATATATGTTCAATCTTTTTGTTTGTAAGTTAAACATGACATTATATTATAAAATAAGGTTTTTACATAACCATGATTTATACTAGCCACAACATAAGTGGTGGCCATGATAGTTTCTGTCCCAACCTATCATTAATAACGAAAGACTTATCAACGTAAGATTCTAGCCTACATAAGTGGTGGCCAGGATCAGTTCTGGCCCACCTATTATTAATAGTATTAATTATTTGTCAAGCTTTTTAGTAAAATAAAATTCTAAATATAAACTCTATTATAATTAATTATCTATCCTTTAGCTAAAAAATTGTCCATTTACCTTCTTTAATTTCTCAAAAATTCATACCAAACATAAAAATAAAAAATCATCTTCACTCTCCATTCAAACAAAAAAAAATTCTTCACTCTCACCTTTCCACCAAGCCGCTCTAAACAAGAAACCCGCCAACTCTCTCGGAGACCATTCTCCACCATCATTAACCGGCTTGGCGGAAGACTTTTATTTTACCATTCCACCTTCTTACCAACTCACTCTCCTGCACAAGAAAACCATCATTTCACCTGCCGCTTGGGGACCATTCTCCACCATTGAAGAACACTAATCATGTTTTATTCGATTAAATGTAATTTTTTTATATTTTTATACAAATCGACGCTCTTCTAACCAAGAAAATCGTTGCACAGCTAGATTACCATTCTCCACCATCATCCTCGCTTGGCGAAGAATTCAAATTAAGAAAAAAATATTAATTTTTACCACTGAAACTCTAAAAATTAAAAATATTTTTAACCTAATTCATTACCTTTACAATTTTTTATAATTATCTGATTTATTTTGACTGATTTCTTCAATTTCAAAATACCAATCAGAATATCCAAAGATATTTAAATAAAATGAAGGGTATTAAATTGCTGAGGGTAAGTATAGTCTATTATACCTACACAATTTATATATTTAATACTTGTGTGTGTAAATTTGCAGCATTGAAAATGCTATAGAGGTTTATGTGTTACCGAATCTAAGACCAGTAAGATTGATTTTAGATCTGTATGCTTCAGACTTTGAAGGTACATTATCTTGAATTGAAATAAGGGGAGATTTAAAATGTCTTGCTATTCAAATGGTATGATTTATAATCATGGACAGATCATATCAATCTTAGAAAAATCAAACAAAATAAAATTCTCCAAAATCTACTCTCTTTCAGGTTCTTATCTTCGTCTGTGGGTTCATGTGTGATATGTGCCAAGCCGCTCAAAAATAGCAAGACATAAGGTAATTTTGAATAGATTCTTAATTTTACTATTCATAGTTTTTCTCTCCCTTGATTGATTTTTTGAATAATATTCAAAATCCATTTAATTCCACAGTTGGTCCCTGTTTGAGTATGACAATGTGAAATAACATTCAAGTTCAATTTTCGGATTCATAGTCATCTTCATTTCTTGAATTGTATATGTTTTCGATTTGATTGCCCCTCACAGTATGCACTCTCCAATATAAAATATAAGGTAAGAGATTTTGTGAATAAAATTCAAACATAGTTTGATTTTTGTAATTGCAGCATTGATTTGTATGTGCTCCCTGGAAATAAGTTATTTTATTTGATTGTGTCGTTCTGTCTTTGTGCTCCCTGCCAAGCAAATTACATTCAATTTCTCTTTTCCACACAATGTAATTTATTAAAAATTGGATTTAGAGGTAAAAAAAACCATCTCAAATGTTTTAAATGTGTAATTTATTATGTAAATAACATAGCTAAAATACATTTGTCACATGTTTCAAATATGGTACAGAATGTCAGTAATTTTTATAGCATTTCTCAATAATATTATTTATGCCAATAATATTTAATTTTCTCAATTTTAACAATTTGAAACCTTTTTAATTCTCCGAATATTTAGAATTTTTATTATGGTGTTATATGCGTTTAACCAGTTAACCATTGTGAGATTTAGTTGGATATGTTTTGGGTTTAGTGGGATTTTTTTATGATTGTTTTCAATCAGGGTAAATAGCAAACTTGATCTTTGCATTGTATGAAATTCTCAAATATACCTCAATAATCCCAAGTAAGGTATCTGATTATTATCGTTTAAATTTCCCTTTATTATGTTTTGGCTATTGATAAAGATGTACCAAGGGCATTGGATATTTCGAGTGACATTTTGTAGAATTCCTAATTTGGTCAGAATCGAATCGAAAGGGATCGTAATGTTAATTTACGAGAAATAGAAGAGGTAAAGTTTGAATCTTTTTCAATGATTAGTTTTTTTTTTGTTATCCTAAATCTGATTTATCTAATTATCTTGCTTCATTAATGTTAAATTTTGAATCTTTTTGACCTTTACGAATAGGAAATTTGTTTAATTTTGTAATAGGTGTTTAATATAGGTTGAAGGACAAATAAATGAGGTGATATTTTATCACCTTCTCAGTTTACTCCTCTTTGAAGGACTAATTTTTGGACATGCTAAGAACATCAAGACAATAACTTATAATAACTAAAGAGCACCAAAAATATTATAAATCAACACATTATCTTGTTTCAAGAAGGTTTTAAAAAGATCAATTGACTATCATATTTTTTTCAACTTTTGATTACATTTATTGGCATACTGTATTACCAAGATGTCATTATGTATTTCATGTATAGTTTATAAGTGCTCGGTTGATGTATAGGTATTTGGTTCGTGTTTAACATATGATACTTGAACTTCCACCAGATCACTAAGAATGGAGGACAAATATAAAAACAAAAGCAAATAATTCCTTCAACGATAGGCTGAGGTAACATGTACATTTTTCACTTGATTATATATATAAAATAAAAATTTGTCATATAAAGCAATTATTTCCTCACCTTTACGTGGAGGGGTTTGGATTGAAATGGTAGTCGATTTTATATTTCTTGCAAAATTCATTATGGTATTACACATGGTTTCCTCTTAATATAGATGAAAGGGTACTCTATCTGCTTTACCAAGCTCTTTGGGGCGATCATCTATTATATCAATCTTCCTTGATGACTAGCGGTAACATTAGTATATTTGTTCCTTTAAAGCACTTCCGGAGCCTAATAAGGTGAGGTAAGCACATGTTTTTCATTACAAATAGTGGAACCAATAGTATATTGTAGAAGGGATGATTTACTTAGTCAATCAATGCTTAGTTTTTACATCTTCTTCATGAATATTGATAGTGATGTGTTCAGAATTATATGATGTAAAACAACGATTTGTAAGATGAGGAGGTTTGTTTTTTAAAACTTTGTTTCTCTTTATAAAGATATAAATATGTTTAGATGAGTATTTTTTGTGTGATTGACCCATGTAACTTCCTTCCCTTGCTATGAGAAATCATTTTATGTTACCAAAACACCTTGAAGGCTTTTTATCTCCCAAAAATCATTATCTACTACAATTGACCAGCCTTTATACCATCAATGACGAGATTTTCTATACAAAAAAAGTAAACAAAATAAATTTTTCTATTAAAACACTCAAATTCAATTATGTAATCTCTTGATTTTGTAGAGGAATATTAATTTAAATCAGGTATTATATTTTTCCTTCTATTTCTTATTGTAATCTAGGTAACATTGCAATACCAATTTAGTATGTGAAAAAATAGGTTAATATCTCTTTCATATTTTTTTTGTGATCCATGGATATTATGATTGTTGTTTTATTCATGTAGTTAATTGGAAATATATAAATAAGACTAAATTATCTTTATATCTACAGTTAGGGGTTTGTTCAGTCATTATATTTGTCTATAACATCCATTAGGAAAGATTGTGTGAGCATTGCCCTACATTTTTGTGAATAAAATATAGGATATGCTATACATGTCAAATTAGCAATTTTTGTAATAATAAAATTATTTTTGTAATTTAAAAAATGATTTTGTTCCTCTATATATTTCAAAAACATATATTATTTTTATCAGTATGTCATTGTTGATAAATAATCAGTAACTGTATGGAGTATGTCTTGTTGGTAAACAATAAGAGTTATAATACGGTACATGAATCATATTTTGAGTCTATTATAATATTATGGTGCAGGAATCATATTTTGAATATTTAGAACAAAGATGTCAGTAATTGTTTGTTGCCTCTTATGTTATGCAATGAACCACTTTCAATGGACGAGCTAAATGTTATTTAGGTTGATTATTTTAAAAAGAAAGGAAATGGCTACTGAGATGTATGATAGTTTTACAATGAAGTTGGATAGACAACTGATTAGAAGTTCAAGGAGATGACGAGAATGGATTCGTAAAATCCAAGGATTTTTTATTTTATTAGAAGTAAATAGTTTTTCAAAAACATATTTTTTTTTTATATAAACCGTTAGAGTCAATGAATTATATAGCAGACCATCGTAAGCAAAGGTAAATTAGTTATTGGTTGATTTCAAAGTAACACTATTCCATTTTTAAGTCTTTAGTAACATTTATATGTAATATTTGATTATAGACAAACTTTGCTAGAGTATTTTTGTATTATTATGAAAATTGTATAATTTTTTTTCTAGAGCAATATTTCTAATTTTATATTTGTAAAGTTTAAAATTTTAGTAGTGTCTTCGGACACGGATCATAACTAGTTCTTTTTAATTTGAGATGTCATACAAATTTTTTTTTCTTTCTTTCTTTTTCTTTTGTTTTCTTTTCAGAAATCGGCAAAGGAAATTAAAATAACGTGCATAATCATTCAAGCATATCACAAATATAACCAACAAATGTAATAACTATTCCTTCACCCCGAACTCAAGCTCAAGGACAACTAGTTTTAAGCAATCGCTATTCAAGTGCGTGTCATATGGTGTAGTCCTAACATCTAAAGGATAAACTTATAATATGGCTTCAAAAGAAAGGCTTAAATGCTTAAAAATGGGGCTAAAAGTTATATAACATTTAATCACGGGTTAGAAAGATAAAAAGGCCTCAAGTGACTATTAAAGAACTGTCTTTATCATTTTTCTAGTTACATAGTTCACCTTTAATTCATAATTAAGTGTGTTCACTACTCATTTAGATCTCACGTTCTACACACCAATCATTCCCACCTAATACAAGCTTACTTCTTTTGCATTGTTTATTAATTTTTCCTATTAATCATCTAGTGCTTGCATGCATTCGAGGTACGTTTTACATTAAATCTAAGGTCTACTATTTTCTACTATTAATTTAAAGAAAGTATGCTTATGTGGACATTCAACATACTCTCCAGTCAAATCATTTCTTAAACTAATTTTTATTGAATTTTATTAAAAAGCAGTAAAAACACATAACACATAAAATTGGGATGAGACAACGAACCCCGCCTCAAATTCGAAAATGTGTCTTGTCCAACCAATCTAAAAGTACATATAAGGCTAATAATATACAATAATGAATGAGACAAGGGATAAGGGAACATATCTTGATTGACACTAGGTCGATTACATGTAGCATTGTGTCGAGGTTGTGAAAAGTTATAACACGATGTATAGATCACACACCGTGGAAATCATCTTCTTGTAAAATGCGTTTCATCAACTCGAACTCGTATTTCCCTTAGTTAATCATCTTCTCATGACCCTCTGAATCTTATCCTCCTTGAAAATCCTTCCTCAACCCCAAACTCTATTTTCTCTTCATGTTCTTCTTAACTTCTCCAACCTTCGTGTCATCTCGAATGAACCCAAACTCAATTATACACCTACTTAAAGATTGCTTGCAAAATATATAATGGTATACTCAAATAATTCACAATTCCCGCAATAAAGAACTAAAACATAATTCCCAACTGGTAATAGAAAGAAAAGAAGAGTTGTAGCTATTTTACCGGATTGGCTGTGGAATTTGTGATGATGTGTGTGTACATTTTTCTAAAATAGATCTGAGATACGTTTGACTCGGGTTAGATTAGATCTCAAAATAACTCAATCATAGCAACATACTATAATTAATTAATAGGACAACTATGGATATTTTATATATAAAATCTCATAAGTGTTTTTCAATTACATCGAAGTGTTATATTGAATCAAGGAAGGTCTTAACAGTGTTTCAAACAAACATTGGAATTTAATGGTTACTATAAAACTATCTACTTAAACTACTCAAATTCATTTTGCTAATAAGAAACTATGATATAGGAAAATATAGTGCAAGTTGTTCGATAATTATGTTTTTTTGATACATGCGCATTCACTACATTCATAAATACTTATTGAATTTAGAAGTTTAAAAATATTGACGACGTTATAGGCTAGGCGGGGAAATATTGATCGAGTAGCCACGCGATGGTCTTATCTTCGGTCTGAAATGCAATAGCATATGTCAATTGGATGATATAGTCAGCGCAAGCGGCGTTAAGAATGATACTATGAGTTCTCCACTTAAAATTGGTCGTGTGGCGAACTTGAAGTGATTTTGTTACTGATCTACCGTTCTTGATGGATTTCTTTTGAGGCATCACCATGATTTGTTATTCTTTTTTTTCTAATGAAATTTTGAAGGTGTTAACGGTAAATGAATAGACTTATTTATAGTTGATACACAAATGTAATTTCTAATTATTTAAATTTAAAGAAAATCAAATATAATATGAAAAGGAACAAATAAGATAAATAATATTTGATGCGATTGTACAATTGAAGTTCCTTTTTGACCTATAATATTATTTGACCAGTTTATTTTATTTCCATTTTCATATATGATGGTCAAGTCCAGCTTGCAGTGTATTTTTTTATTTTTATATGTTGTGGTCCAGGCTAGCTTGTAGACTAGTGTATATTGACTACAAGGAAAAAATTAGAATTAGTAGGTTTCAAAACATAGTTCTACGTGACTAAATGTGCATGGTCTCTTTAGAAAGAATTGATACCATATGTCTTTATGAGTGATGGTCAATAGACCAAACTTGTTGTGTCAAATATCATACTAACTTTGATTTTTAAATGGTAAGGTTACCATTATATGTTCTTGAGCATGGACTTTTCGCATGATAGAACAGAATCTCCTCAGATAGGGATGTCTCTTCCAAATCAGGGTATCCATTTGGTTTGTCAATTATATATTTTCTCGTGACCTCTAAACGGTCGTCTTGTGACTATCAATCATGTAATATCCCGTTTAAGTTGTTTAAATTTTAAATACTTAGGGTAAAATTCTTATTATTATTTATATATTTTATTAGATTAATAATTTATTTATTTTTATAAAAGACATCTTATTTAATTTAATAAAAGGGATTAATTTATTTATTGAATTAAAAAATGATATTCATGGATTTTATTAATTGAAAAAGAAACTTCAAAAGAAAAGAAAGTAACTTACTCCTACCCGACCATTCTAGCCAGAACCCAACTCACCCAATCCACTTTCTAGTAAATCAATTTCATTTCCTCTTCCTACTTTTTAATTTGAATTATTTTTCCTTTTAATTTGTCTTATTTTCATGTGGTCCCTGTCGTATTCTAACCAAGTAACTATCTTTCTACAAGTTTGACACTAATGGGGTGTTTGTTTGCATTTAATAAAATCTTAAGGTAGTTTATTAAGATACATAATCAATAATACAGTTTTTTTAACCAATTCAGATCTGAATGGATCTTAACTAATTTGTTTTATTAAAATTTTAAACTAAGTCTGAATCACTCAAACACCACATCTTAAGTAAGTTATATTCAGATGTTCATTAAGATGTTCCCTTATTAAAGGATTGCAAAACAAGCTGTTAACCCATCTGAACTTGGTGCCATCTCTCCAGATTGTATATGGGCTCAAGAAGAGGTTTACGGGAAAGCAAGAGCAAAAGATAAATGGGTGACTGAAGAAGATAAAAACACTGCATATTATCATGCCTTGATGGCGCAAATAAGGAATTTTAATAAAATCATGCACATCATATATGATAACAAAATTTATGGATCTTATGACCACTAATATGCATTCACAGAGGGAGAAGTTACGAGAACAAGAAGCTTCTATTCAGATTTTAGGTACTCAAGTAGAACAAATGAACAAAGTTCTTACAAACAATATGGAAATAAAAGAATTGAAGGATATCGGAGGACGTGATGCCAATGTTGGGTTCGAAACTTGTAAGGCTATTTGCCTTGAGATTGAAGAAAAGAAGGAAATACCACATGCTGCCAAAAGTTCCGTGGAAGTTCCGAGTATCGAAGAAGAACCAACCAAGTCTAGTCCTGTGGACTCTAACTGTTCTGAGGATGATGTGGAGGAAGATTGAGAAAAAATCTGAATTTATACTACTTCTAAAAGATATGCAAGAGGAGATTAGATCGGTTATGCAGTTACAAGCTGAACGAGCTAAAAAGAAAGAGAAAGAATCCTCAAAAGAACCAAGAGTTGAAGTTGCACCTGCTGTGCAAGAAAAGAAAGAAGAAGAGAAGGTGGAATCGCCACCAGTTGTTCAACCAGTGTCATCAACCATTCATGATAGAAATCCCGAATATGACATTGAACTCATGACATTTGTAGAGGCGTACACTCCTGAGAATATCAACGCCCATATGCTTGAGATTGCGAGGAAAGGGCTTACACCGCAACAAGTTTTCACGCAAGCCATTCTAGAGAAAGAAGCGAGTGTAGAAGCCACAAGAAAGACTATGAGAGTCTCAAGAAGAACAGAAAAAGAGTTACCATTGAAGCTCAAATCTTCGTATTCAAATAAATGGTATGCTCAAGGTGAAAGTCATGTACGATGTGGGTTCGGGTGTGAATCTTTTGCCTAAATCCGTGTTCGAGAGACTTGGACTTCAGAAATCAGAGAAAGCTCTAGTGAAGTTGTAGTTTGCTGACAAATTAGTTACCAAGACATGGGGAACAGTGGAGGACATCCTTGTCCGATTAGGTAATATCACCATCCCTACTGACTTTGTTATACTTGATTTCGATGCAGATAAGCATGTTCCAATCATACTTGGAAGGCCCTTCATAGCCACAAGTCAGAGTGTAATCAACTTCCAAGAAGGGACCATTACCCTTCATGCTAAGAACGTATCTGAGACATTCTATGTCTTGGGTAAGAAACCAAGGAAGTTAGATCCCACCGTTCCTATCATACACAACCTTTCACATCACAAAGTCCCTAAAGAGAAGATCCATGAAAAGCTTGTGGATACTGAGCCAAGCATTGAACCATGAAGTTCTATGGAAAGCTCACAAACCCGAAAATAGGCCAAGAAGTTACAAAGACTCGTTGATGGGACCATACATCGTCACTAAGGTTGTTTCAGCTAAGGTGATAGAAATCAGACCCAAGAAGCAGATCAAGCGCAAATTAGTGGACGTTCATAGCCTAACTCGTTGTTGGGGAGGCTATATTCGCAAATCTTAATAGAGGTAACGCGTCTAACTTTAAAAGACGTTAAATAAAAGTGTTGTACGGGAGACAACCTGCAATTTTTTATGTTTTTAGTCAGTGTTTAGTTTAGTTGTTTTTAGTTGATATTGCATATTTGAGAAAGGTATTAGTGTTTTTGATGTCCAGGTGTTAGAAAAACCGAATTTGAGAGAAAAACGAAATTTTTGGGTATACTGAGATCAGACCACCGGTAAGCCAGTCCTCATGGCCGGTAAGTCGGCGGTCAGAAAACCCGAGGCCACGGGTGTCGTCACGTGTTCATTCCAGAAAGGTGGTTTTCAAGAGCTGTCAGTACTGGTATGCCGGTGAATTCTTCCGGTATGCCTGCCAGAACAAAAACCCCTACCCACGTATGCATGCCTCGGGTATTTTAACGTAACATGAATTTCGATGAGCTCCAGCACCGGTATGCTGGGCTATATGGCCGATAAGCCGCTCAGCACTGCTGGAGAAAGAAAAAAGCTTCATTTTAGGTTATAAAGAAGAGGAAGGTTAGTATATTGCGAATTTTACAATCCTTAAGCCTCTCCTTCTTCTCCGAACCTCTCCCAACTCCATTAAAGCTTCATCAAACCTTCCCTAAATATCAAAACACTACCCAATCACCATAAAAACACATCAACTCTTCTCTCCACATCATTACAAAGAAATTCAACCACCCAAATCTTACCAAAACACATTGAATTGAAGAATCAAAAGCTTAAATTTCAAAAATTCATCCTACAATTTCTTAGATCCATACCGATCCATCAAGAATTCATCTTACCCACATAGAGATTCATCATCAAACCACCTTTCCTAACCCAAATAAAGCTTGTTCAACCAATAATCAAGAGCTTCAATTTTCAATAGTGGTTAAAGCTTTGAGTTGGAGGTTAAACTGAGATGACTAAAAGAACATAAACATTATCTACTAAAAGGGAGATGAAGAAAAACAAGGTATTGGGTCCAATTGAGAAGAAATCAAGTGAGAAAAGTTCTAGTTCCAATACAAAGGGTCAAATAGACTACATAAATAGAGGTGAGCTAGATTCATTTAATTCTATGGGCAAAAGGGTTCCACTTTCTACCAAGAAGAAAACACAACCTCTTCCATTCATAGGTCCAACACTGGTAGATAAAGAGAAAGCTTTAAAGGCCTTGATAGCTTAAGCAGAGAAACAATTAAAGGAACTACCTTTGGCTTATGAGAAACAATTAAAGGAACTACCAAAACTAAAACGGGGCTGATTTTATATTTTAGGGTTACGAATTTGAGTTGGGCTAGGAGTCAATTACTTTCCTTCTCCTTAAGAAAAAGAATTAGGGCTTCTCTACATCTATAAATTCACCCTTATATCACTTGTAAATTATCCTTGCCTCATAGTAATTAGTCCTTAGGTTTATTATCATCAAAATTATTGTAGAGAGCAAGATGAAATCTTTCATTATTTCTTTTAGTTTATTTCCTTCAAGTATGAACTAATTTTCCCATAGCTTAGTTTTTGCATCACGTATAATCTATGAATTCTATTTTCTTTCTATTTAAGTTTCTTTGAGATAGTTGTGGAAGACCCAAATGTCAACTAGGTACCGAAAACTCAAGATGTTCATGAAGGGATAAATAGGATGGGCAGGAGGATTCTCCAGATATGGAATCTTAAAGAGGCACACTTTGGTATTCTCTTGTTATTTATTTTGTTTATTTAATGTGTACACCATTAAATAAAAGGAAAGAAAACTACAAACAGAAATCATAGTGTTGCATAGGGATGCTGCGACTAAAAAAAGGTATTAATGTTTCTATTAAATTCGTTGGTATATGTAATTCTAAATCAAAAATTGCACATTGTAATTATATTTCATAGCTAATTTATTTTTCTGTTAGTTTGATTTGTACCGTGGGAGGAATGGAAGAAATGTATTAATACTAGATTTTGTTAAATTAAAATTAATTTTTTAATTATGTGAATAAGTTGTTTTATATTGTGTAAAATTATGAATTGTTGAAGTTTTATTATTTATTACAACTCTTCTATTAATTTAAATTTCCTTAATTTTAGTTAGTATTTATAATAAAATATCCTTTTATAGGAAAAGGATCATTGACCATTCTATTCCAAGGAAGAAGAAAAATCGATTAAATCAGGTAAGGGAAATAAGTACTACATTAATTCCCTTATACCTTGGGTTCCATAGATGTGGTGTTACTTTCGTCTATAATTAAATTTTTTACTCTGACAATATTCTTAGATCTCTGCTTTTAAGCGTGGTAACTAAATTTTTTTTTTGATGGACAGGTTGTTGTCGGTGATGTTTTTCATACTTGATAAATTCTATATGTTTTTTTGATACATACGCATTCACTACATTCATAAAGGCTTATGGAATTAAGTCTAAAAATATCGATGACTTTATAGGCTAGGCGTGGAAAAATTGATCGAGTAGCCACACGATGGTCTCATCTTCGGTCTGAAAATGCAAAAGCATATGTCAACTGGATGATCTTGTCAGCGCAAGCGGCGTTCGTGATGGATTTCCTTTGAGCCATCCATGATTCGTTATTCTTTTTTTCTAATGAAATTTTGAAGGTGTTAAACTGTAAATGAATAGACTTATCTATAGTTGATACACAAATGAAATTTCTCAAAATTTAATGTTAATGAAAATCAAATATAATATAAAAAAGAACAAATAAGATAAACAATATTTAATGCGACTGAACAATTGAAATTCCTTTTTTACCTATAATTTTATTTGACTAGTTTATTGTATTTCCTTTTTCATATATGATTGTCCAGGAAAGCTTGCAATGTATTTTTTTATTTCTATATGTTGTGGTCCAGGCTAGCTTGTAGATTAGTGTATAATTATGACTACAAGAAAAAAAATTAGAATTGGTAGGTTTCAAAATAATGTTCTACATGACGAAATATGCATGGGCTCTTTAGAAAAAATTGATACCATATGTCTTTATGAATGATAGTCAATAGACCAAACTTGTTGTGTCAAATATCACACTAACTTTGATTTTTAATTGGTAAGGTTACCATTATATGTTCATGGGCATGGACTTGTCTCATGATAGAACAGAATCTCCTCATATAGGGACGTCTCTTCCAAATCAGGGTATCCATTTAGTTTGTCAATTATAAATTTTCTCGTAACCTCCAGACTTCCATCTTTTGACTATCAATCATGTAATATCTTGTGTAAATTGTTTAAATTTTAAATACATAGGGTAAAATTCTTATTATTATTTAAAATATTATTTAAATATTTTAGTAGATTAATAATTTATTTATATTTATATAAGACATCATATTTAATTTAATAAAAGGGAATAATTTATTTATTGAATTAAAAAATAATAATCAAGGATTTTATTAATTGAAAAAGAAACTTTAAAAGAAAAGAAAGTAACTTACTCCTACCCGACCATCCTAGTCAACCAGAACCCAACTCACACAATCCACTTTCTAGTAAATCAATTTCATTTCATTTTCCTACTTTTTAATTTGAATTATATTTCCTTTTAATTTGTTTTATTTTCATGTGGTCTCTGTCATATTCTAACCTTGTAGCTATCTTTTTAGAGTTTGACACTAAGGGGGTGTTTGTTTGCATAATAAATCTTAAGCTAGTCCATTAAGATACATAATCAGTAAGACCGTTTTTTTCCAATTAAGATCTTCATGGATCTTAACTAATTTGTTTTATTAAAATTTTAAACTAAGTCTTAATCACTCAAATACCACATGTTAAATAAGTTATATTAAGATGCTCATTAAGATGGTCCCTTATTAAAGGATTGCAAAACAAACTATTAACCCTTCAGAACTTGGTGACATCTCTCCGGATTGTATATGGCCTCAAGAAGAAGTTTACTGGAAAGCAAGAGCAAAAGATAAATGGGTGACTGAAGAACATAAAAACACTGCATATTATCATGCTTCGATGGCGCAAATAAAGAATTTTAATAAAATCATGCACATCCTATATGATAATGATGAATGGATCAAAAACAAGGGTAAGTTAAATGATGCTTTTATTCTCATTTTTAGAATATCTACTCAGTTTATTTTGGCAACAAAAATATGGAAAAGGCAGACCATATCCCTTGAAAAATTACACATGACATGAAGATAAAACTGTTTAAAGCACCATATATGGATGAAGTTAGGAGAGTGGTATTTAGTGTGCATGGGTGACGGGTTGTTGTTTTATAAATACTAGGAGATTATCAAATTTGATGTATTTGATATGGTCATTGCATTCTTTGATGAGAAGCTGAATTTGGGTAAAATAAATGACACACTCTCGTCCCAAAAAAAGAAAGGCAAACAAATAATGGTGATTTTAAAACTATCTCTTGTGCTAACTTTGATTACAAAATTATCTCTTCTATATAAGTGGAAAGACTCAAACCAATTATGGAAGGCTTGTCTCTCCCACACAATCTTCTTTCATCAAAGGTATAACTATTCAGTATAACCTCATCAAAACGATACTCAAATAAGCACTATGCAACAGTCAAGATGGATATGAAAAAGTCTTATGAACATGTTAAATGTGAGTTTTTAGAGCTTGGCCTTAGAAACTTGGATATGATACGGTTTGAATTGGATGGATTATGTATCTCTACAGTCAAGTATCAGATTACCGTCAATGGTAAAATTTCTTGTAACATCATTCCTTCGAATGGTATCCGCCAGGGTGAACCACTATCATTGTATCATTTGTCTCCTTACAGAGATGTTAACTCGGTAAACATTTATAATCAATAAATTAATGTTATAGTTATCTATAAATATAAAATAAAAAGTAAATAGCAATATATCAAACACATATATCAAGATTTTTCGGAAAGAAAACTGAGCAAGCTAAACCTGTTGTACCTCACTGGGCGGGTAGGTAGAAAGAGGTGGCAGTGTTTGTTCTAATGGAGAACATAGTTGGGCCTCTGGATAGTCCAAGACAATTAATAAGGGTTTATTGTTTTAATGCATATACATAATTGAAAAATAGAATAGAAAGACAATATATTATACAATTCCATGTCCCAAAATAAACCCAGCCTATTAATATGATTACAAAAATATTCTTTTGCCGTTTATTTTATTTTAATATTTATTCAATCTTTTAATCTTGTAAATTAAACATGACATCAATACTATAAAAAGTAAGGTTTTTACATAACCATGATTTATTCTAGCCATAACATAAGTGGTGGCTCGGATAGTTTCTGGCCCAACCTATCATTAATAACTAAAGCCTCATCAACATAGGATTGATTCCGACATAAGTGATGGTCAGGATCATTTTTGGCCCACCTATTATTAATAGTATTAATTATTTATCAAGCATTTTTGTAAAATAAAATTCTAAATATAACCTTTATTAAAATTAATTATCCATCATTTAGCTAAAAAGTTGTCCATTTACCTTCTTTAATTTCTCAAAAATTCATACCAAACATAAAAATAAAAAATCATCTTCACTCTCCATTCAAACTAAAAAACCTCTTCACTCTCACCTTCCCACCAAGCCGCTCTAAACAAGAAAACCATCGCCGAAACTCTCAGAGACCATTGTTCACCATCATTAACGGACTAGAAGACTCAAATTAAGGTAAAAAATTATTTTTACCATCTCACCTTCTTACCAAGTAACTCTCCTGCACAAGAAAACCATTGCCGACCGGCTCTCCTGCATAAGAAAACTTCGTCGCCGCTGCCGCTTGGGGACCATTCTTCACTATTCAAGAACCCTGATCAAGGTTTATCCGATTAAGTGTAATTGTTTATTACGTTTTTATACAAATCCGCCCGCACGTCTACCCAAGAAAATCGTCGCTGCTAAATAACCATTCTCCACCATCATCCCCGCTTGGTGAAGAACTCAAATTAAGGAAAAATTATTAACTTTTACCACTGAAACTCTAAAAATTTGAAATTTTTTTAACCTAATTCATTAATTTTACAATTTTTTTAATCTGATTTACTTTGACTAATTTCTGCAACTTTAATATGTCAATCAGAATATCCAAAGATATTGAAATGAAACGAAGGGTATTAAATTGCTCAGGGTAAGTACAGTTTGTTATACCTAAACAATTTATATATTTAATAGTTGTGTGTATAAATTTGCAATCTTCAAAATGCTATAGAGGTTTCTGTGCTACCGAATCTAAGATCAGTAAATTGATTTTGGATCTGTTTGCTTCAGACTTTGAAGGTACATTATCTTGAATTTAAATAAGATGAGATTTAAAATGTCTTGCTATTCAAATGATATGATGCACAATCATGGACAGATCATATCAATCTTCGAAAAATCAAACAAAATAAAACTCTCAAAATCTACTTTCTTTCAGGTTCTTATCTTCGTGTGTGGGGTCATGTGTTCTCTGTGCCAAGCCGTTCAAAAATAGCACGACATAAGGTAATTTTGAAAAGATTCTCAATTTTACGATTCACAGTTTTTCTCTCCCTTGATTGATTTTTTAAATAATATTCAAAATCCATTTAATTTCACAGTTGGTCCTTGTGTGAGTATGACCATGTGAAATAACATTCAAGCTCAATTTTCTGATTAATAGTCATCTTTATTTTCTGAATTGTATATGTTTTCGATTTGATTGCCCCTCACAATATGCACTCTGCAATATAAAATATAAGGTAAGAGATTTAGTGAATAAAATTCGAACATAGTTTATTCTTTTTAATTGCAGAATTGATTTGTATGTGCTCTCCAAAAATAAGCTATTTTATTTGATTGTGTCGTTTTGTCTTTTCTTTGTGCTCCCTGACAAGCAAATCACATGCAATTTCTCTTTTCCACACAATGTAATTATTAAAAATTGGCTTTAGAGGTAAAAACAACTTCCTCGAATATTTTAAATATGTAAATAACATAACTAAAATACATTTGTCACATGTTTCCGATTATGGTACAGAATGTCAGAAATTTTTTATAGTATTTCTCAATAAAATTCTTATGCCAATAATATTTAATTTGCTCAATTTTAATAATTTGAAACCATTTTAATTCTCCTGATGTTTAGAATTTTTAATATGGTGTTATATTAATTTCATGAGTTAACCATTGTGAGATTTAGTTCGATATGTTTTGGGTTTAGTGGAATTTTTTTATGATTGTTTTCAATTAGGGTAAATAGCAAACTTGATCTTTGGATTGTATGGAATTTTGAAATAAACTTTCAGAAATCCCAAGTAAGGTATTTGATTATTTTCTTTTAAATTTCCCTTTATTACGCTATGGCTATGGATAAAGATGTACCAATGGCATTGGATATTTCAAGTGACATTTTATAGAATTCCAAATTTGGGCAGAATCGAAAGGGAACGTAATGTTATTCTCCGTGAAATGGAAGAGGTAAAGTTTGAATCCTTTTCATTGAATAGTTTTTTTGTAATTTTAAATTTTATTTATCTAATGATCTTGCTTCATTAGTGGTAAATTTTGAATCTTTTTTACCTTTACGAATAGGAAATGTTTTTAATTTTGTAATAGGTGTTTGATTATAGGTTGACGGATAAATAGAGGAGGTAATATTTTATCACCTTCTCAGTTTACTCCTCTCTGAAGGACTATTTTTCGACCTGCTGAGAACATCAAGACAATAACTGACAATAACTAAAGAGCACCTAAAATATTATAAACCAACACATTATTTTGTTTCAAGAATGTTTTAAAAAGATCAATTGACTATCATATTTTTTTCAACATTTGATCACATTTAATGGCAAACTTTATTACCAAGATGTCATTATGGTTTTCATGTATAGTTTATAAGTATTTGGTTGATGTATATGTATTTGGGTTGTGTATAACATGTGCTACTTGAACTTCAACCATATCACTACGATTGAAGGAAAAATATTGAAACAAAGCCAAATAATTTCGTCAATGATAGGTTGAGGTAACATGTACATTTTTAACTTGGTTATATATAAAAATTAAAATTTGTCATATAAAGCAATTATTTCCTCACCATTACGTGGATGGGTTTAGAACAAAAATGGTTAATTTTATATTTCTTGCGAAATTCATTGTGGTATTACACATGGTTTCCTCTTAATAAAGCTGAAAGGGTACTCCATCTGCTTTACCAAGCACTTTTGTGCGATCATCTATTATATCAACCTTCCTTGATGACTAGCGATAACATTAGTATATTTGTTACTATAAAGCACTTCTGGAGCCTAATAAGGTGAGGTAAGCACATGTTTTTAATTAAAAATAGTAGAACCAATAATATAATGTAGAAGAGATGATTTACTTAGTCAATCAATGCTTAATTGTTACATATTCTTCATGAATATTGATAGTGATGTGGTCGGAATTATATGATGTAAAGAAAAGATTGGTAAGATGAGGAGGTTTGTTTATTAAAATTTAAAATAATTTTGATCACTGTCCAACTTTGTTTCTCTTTATAAAGATATAAATATGTTTAGATGACTAATTTTTGTGTGATTGACACGTGTAAATTCCGTCCCTCTTTCATTTGTTATGAGAGGTCATTTCATGATACCAAAACACCTTCAAGGCTTTTTATCTCCCGAAAATCATTATCTACTACAATTGACCATAACGCCGTTATACCATCAATGAGGAGATTTTCTAACCAAAAAAAGTAAACAAGATAAATTTTTCTATTAAAACCCTCAAATCCAAATATGTTATCTCTTGATTTTGTAGAGGAATATTAATTTAAATAAGGTATTGTAATATAGATAACATTTCTATACCAATTTAATATGTGAAAGAATAGGTTAATATCTCATTAATATTTTTTTTGTGATCCATGGGTATTATAATTGGAAATATATAAATAAGACTGAATTATCTTGATATCTACGATTAGGGGTTTGTTCTGTCATTATATTTCTCTATAACATCCATTAGGAAAGATTGTCTTAGCATTTCCCTACATTTTTTAGTAAAATATAGGATATTCTATACATGTCAAATTAACAATTTTTTTAATAATACAATTATTTTTGTAATTTAAAAAATTATTTCATTCCTCTATAATAAGAGTTATAGTATGGTACATGAATCATATTTTGAGTTTATTATAATATTATGGTGCAGGAATCCTATTTTGAATCTTTAGAACAAAGATGTCAGTAATTGTTTGTTGCCTCTTATGTTGTGAAATGAAACACTTTCAATGGACGACCTGAATATTTTTTAGGTCGATTACTTTAAAAAGGAAGGAAATGGCTACTCAGATGTATGATAGTTTTACGATGAAGTTGGATAGACAAATGATAAGAAGTTCAAGGAGATGAAGAGAATGGATTTGTAAACTCCAACGATATTTTAATTTATTTGAAGTAAATAGTTTTTCAAAAACATATTTTTTGTCTTATATAAACCATTAAAATCAATGAATTATATAGTAGACCATCGTAAGAAAAGGTAAATTAGTCATTGGTGGTCTTGAAAGTAACACTATTCCTTTTTAAGTCTTCGGTAACATTTATATGTAATATTTGATTATAGACAAACTTTGCTAGAGTATTTTTGTATGATTACGATAATTGTATAATTTTATTCTTAGAGCAATGTTTTGATTTTTATATTTATAAGGTTTAAAATTTTTAGTAGTGTCTTCGGACATAGATCATATCTAGTTCTTTTTAATGTGAGATGTCATACTAATTTTTTCTTTCTTTCTTTTTCTTTTGTTTTCTTTTCAGAAATCGGCAAAGGAAATTCCTATAACGTGCATAATCATTCAAGCAAATCACAAATCTACCCAACAAATGTAATAACAGATTCCTTCACCCCAAACTCAAGCTCAAGGACAACTAGTCTTAAGCAATCGCGATTCAAGTGCGGGTCATTTGGTATATACCTAACATCTAAAGGATAATATTATAATATGGCTTCAAAAGAAATGCTTAAATGCTTAAAAATGGGGCTAAAAAGGATATAACATTTAATATCGGGTTAGAAAGCTAAAAATGCCTAAAGTGACTATTAAAGAACTGCCTCTATCATTTTTCTAGTTACATAGTTCACCTTTAGTTCATAATTAAGTGAGTTTTATAATCATTTAGATCTCACGTTCTACACACCACTCATTCTCACCAAATACAAGCTTACTTCTTTTGCATTGTTCATTACTTTTTCCTATCAATCATCTAGTGTTTGCATGCATTCGAGGTGCGTTTTACATTAAATCTAAGGTCTACTATTTTCTATCATTAATTTACAGAAAGTATGCTTATGGGGACTTTCAACATAATCTCCAGTCAAATCCTTCCTTAAACTAATTTTTATATGATTTTTTGAAAAGCAGTAAAAACACATAACACATTAAAATTAGGATGAGACAACGAACCCCGCCCCAAATTCGAAAATTAGTCATGTCCCCACGAATCGAAAAGAATCTATAAAGCAAATTATATACACTAATGAATGATAAAAGGGATAAGGGAACATATCTTGATTGACACTACGCCGATTACATGTAGTATTGTGTGAGGTTGTGAAGACATCTAAGTCACGATGCATAGATCATACACCGTGGAATTCATCTTCTTGTAAAATGCGTTTCATAAACTCGAACTCGTATTTCCCTTAGTTAATTATCTTCTCATGACCCTCTAAATCTCATCCTCCTCGAAAATCCTTCCTCAACACCAAACTCTCTTTTCTCTTCATGTTTTTCATAACTTCTCCAACCTTCATCTCATCTTGAATGACCCCAAACTCAATTATTTACCTACTTAAATATTGCTTGCAAAATATATAATGATAGACTCAAACAATTCACAATTCCTCCAATAAATAACTAAAACTTAATTCCCAACTGGTGATAGAAAGAAAAGAAGAGTTGTAGCTATTTTACCTGATTGGCCATGAAATTTGTGATGATGTGTGTGTATACATTTTTCTAAAACACATCTGAGAGACTTTTGACTCAAGTAAGATTAGATCTCAAAATAACCCGATCATTGCAACGTACTATAATTAGCTAATGTTACAACTATGGATATTTTATATATAAAATCACATAAATGTTTTTTCAATTACATCGAAGTGTTGTATTAAATCAAGCAAGGTCTTAACAGTGTTTCAAACAAACTTTTGAATTTCATCGTTACTATACAAATATCTACTTAAACTACTCCAAGTCATGTTGCTAATAAGAAACTATGGTATAGGCAACTATAGTGCAATTGTTGGACAACCATGTGTTAGCTTAAGATGTCCTGATGATGATGTAATTAGAAAACTACGTACGCAAGTCGTTGTGAGGCTTACAGTGCAATACGACTATATATACATCAAGAAGCTTCCTAAATATTTCTTAAGTACTAGCCACATTTGAAACTTACTTTTATATGTGTAATTGAGTTGCTTTGGCGATCAAAGAGTATTATATTTTTTTTTATGAAATATTAACTACTCGCGATAAATTGTGAATTGGGTGAAGTAAAATACTTTACAATTAGGATTAATTTTTTTTATGAAATGTTCTTCATTAAACAATAGTCTCGACATACTATCGTATTGTCCATGTGGCATTAGTTTATCTACCTTATGTTGAAAGCTATTCAACAGACTTTACATGCAAATCTAGTGGTTTTATAGTTAAACTATTTGTGTTTTATCTTGTTAATTGTGACACTAATTATGATAATGTATGACCTATAAATACCCATCATAGTGGCGTCCCTTGGAACTTCCAAACATATAGAGTTTGTGGTATACTCAACATTTTAATCGAAATTTTACATTAAAATGAAAGTGTCGGGGATATTGGCATACTACAATATTAATTAATTGTCATAACCACTTATATCAAGTTATTATATAATCGAATCACATTCATGAAAATTGGTCTTTCTAGACTTCTTTTACCGTAAGTGATGTTAGGATTTTTATGCCTCGTGATTGGGAAGAACTAGTCATTTTGAAACTATTGAAGAATGGTATCATTTATCTATAATTCATGAATAAATAAATATTATAGGTCTCTTTTTTTTCATTTAGGGTTCTAATGCGTTAACAAAAAGTCAAGTGATGTAAAGAGATAATATGCTTTGTATTTATGAAATCTACGATCTTTTGGCCACTTCAAAAAAATAATAGATATTTTATGTAACATTCTAAATATAAATATCCCAATATACATATGATTATATTTTAATCCTTCTATACTTTTCAAAAATCTCATAATCTATTCAAAATAATCATTTAATTTACCCCAATTCGATCAAAAGGATCAAATATTTACGTCATCTATATGAATAAAAATTATATGTCGGTGCATCAACATTAGTCCTTCTTCTATAATAAATCTAATCATTACTTATAATGAAGTAATTTACTATGTTTCTATGCATATAAAATCTTTGGAAGATAATTCATCCATGGTTAAAATTCCATCTCTAAAGTTATAGCCCATAATGTTTATATGTTTAACTTAGTAAATCAAATTCAATTTACAAAGTGTCCAATCATTATAGTCAACATATAATACATAACATAATCATTTCTTTTGACAAATACCGAAGATGTATTATTGACGCGTACGCAATTGAGAGATTTCTCTTCAACATTATTATAGTTACCAATAACTATCATTTTATAAATTCTTTCTTTAACAAGCTACCTCCAATGAAGTTAAAAAGGTCATTGTATTATCCATATCCATGAGACTAAAGTTTAAAAAAGGAAAATCTATCATCTTTAAGATAATTAAAGTTCATCATTGACGAAACTATTACTAGTTTTTCTAAACAAAAATATCTATTTACATATTTCATTTCCAAAACTAATATGTAGTTTATATCTATAACATAACATACATGTGATGAAATCCATAAAAATCAAAATTCGTTTTAATATATTTTATCTAGAATGACTAAATAGTTATAAGAAAATAACTTACACATTCTGTATGGAATACATGTAGCATCTTCTAAATAGTAATACCGATAACTAAATTCTCAACATTGTAAAATAATTTATTAAACCCATTGTGAATATCGAATAACATCTAATGTATTTTTTGTAAGTATATAAGTCCATACACTCAATTACATTTCTATTATTTTTTATCCATAAAAATTAAGCTCTACCACTTTAAATCCAAAAATTAGACAAAAAGCCCACTAATGAAAGTTTTACCTTTATAACAACAAATGCCCTAGAAAATGATAAACACGCCTCCGCCTCCCTCTCTCTTCCGTCTACCTCTCTCTTACCGTACTCTTTGAAATTGATTTAGTTTCATCCATTGCTAAATTCATATAAAATCATTAAATCAGTGAACAAAATCAATATTTTCAAATATTACAACACTCAACAACTTTTCCATTGGCAAAATCAAAGAGATAGATAAAAAGAAAGAAAAATACAAACATGAATCATAGTGCTGCCTAGGGATGCTGCCACTAAAAAAAGGTATTAATGTTTCTATTAAATTCCTTGGTATTTGTAATTGCAAGTCAAAAATTACACATTGTAATTATATTTCATAGCTAATTTATTTTTCTGTTAGTTTGATTTGTAACATGAGAGGAATGGAAGAAATGTATTAACACTAGATTTTGTTAAATTAAAATTAATTTGTTAATTATGTGAATAAGTTGTTTTATATTGTGTAAAATTATGAATTGTTGAAGTTTTTTTATTTATTAAAACTTTTTGATTAATTTAAATTTCCTTAATTTTAGTTAGTATATATAATAAAATATCCTTTTATAGGAAAAGGATCGTTTACCATTCTATTTCAAGAAAGAAGAAAAATCTATTAACTCAGGTAAGAGAAAGTATTACTATATTCTTAGATCTCTACTTTTAAGCGTGGTATCTAAAAAAAAATTATTACTGGTTTTGTTTGACACCATATTACCACCATATACAAATTTTACATGTCATTGCCTTCATGTTTTTATTAAGATTATACTATAACATCATATTTTATTATACATGCATTGCTGCTAAATATTTGGATATGCTCTTCTTTCTTTGTATTAACCTTTACCAGTATGTTCATACCCATGTCCTACCTCCATAACCTTGAGAACCCTTCGTTTTTGCTGCTTTTTGACGTAGTATGAGGAGGAATTCATGATTCGTACTATATTTGTAACTTTAGTTATCTCCATATCTGTATATTTAGGCTTAGATATATGACATAAGTGATAAAATTTGATGGACAAGTTGTTGTCGGTGATGTTTTTCATATTTGATAAATCCAATTATATTTTTTTGATACATAGCATTCACTACATTCATAAATGCTTATTGAATTCAGAAGTCTAAAAATATTGACGACTTTATAGGCTAGGCAGGGAAAACTTGATCGAGTAGCCACACGATGGTCTTATCTTTGGTCTGAAATGCAACAACATATGTCAATTGGATGATATTGTCGGCGCGCAAGAGGCGTGAAGAAGGATACTATGAGTTCTCCACTTAAATTGGTCGTGTGGCGAACTTGAAGTGATTTTGTTACTGATCTACCGTTCTTGATGGATTTCTTTTGAGGCATCATCATGATTTGTTATTCTTTTTTTTCTTATGAAATTTTGAAAGTGTTAAAATGTAAAAGAATAGACTTATTTATAGTTGATACACAAATTTAATTTATCATTATTTAAATTTAATGAAAATCAAATATGATATGAAAAGGAACAAATAAGATAAATAATATTTAATTAGATTGTACAATTGAAGTTCCTTTTTGACCTATAATATTATTTGACCGGTTTATTTTATTTCTTTTTTCATATATGATGGTCCAGTCCTGCTTATGTATTTTTTTTATTTTTATATATTTTGGTCCAGGCTAGCTTGTAGACTAGTGTATATTGACTACAAGGAAAAAATTAGAATTAGTAGGTTTCAAAATATAGTTCTACATGATGAAATGTGCATGGGATCTTTAATAAAAAATTGATATCATATGTCTTTACGAGTGATGGTCAATAGACCAAACTTGTTGTGTCAAATATCACACTAACTTTGATTTTTAAATTGTAAGGTTATCATTATATGTTCTTGGGCATAGACTTTTCTCGTGATAGAAGAGAATCTCCTCAAATAGGGACGTCTCTTCCAAATCAGGGTATCCATTTAGTTTGTCAATTATAAATTTTCTCGTGACCTCCAGACGGCCTGTCTTCTGACTATCAATCATGTAATATCCCGTGTAAATTGTTTAAATTTTAAATACTTAGGGTAAAATTCTTATTATTATTTAAAATATTATTTAAATATTTTATTAGATTAATAATTTATTTATTTTTATAAAAGACATATTATTTAATTTATTAAAAGGGATTAATTTATTTATTGAATTAAAAAATAATAATCAAGGATTTTATTAATTGAAAAAGAAACTTCAAAAGAAAAGAAAATCACTTACTCCTACCCAACCATCCTGGTCCTTGTCGTATTCTAACCCAGTAACTATCTTTCTAGAAGTTTGACATGGGGTGTTTGTTTGCATTTAATAAAATCTTAAGCTAGTTCATTAAGATACATAATCAATAAGACAATTTTTTTAACCAATTCAGATCTGAATGGATCTTAACTAATTTGTTTTACTAAATTTTTAGACTAAGTCGAAATCACTCAAACACCACATCTTAAATAAGTTATCTTAAGATGTTCATTAAGATGTTCCCTTATTAAAGGATTGCAAAACAAGCTATTAACCCTTCTGAACTTGGTGCCATCTCTCCGGATTGTATATGGGCTCAAGAAGAGGTTTACTGGAAAGCAAGAGGAAAAGATAAATGGGTGACTGAAGAAGATAAAAATGCTGCATATTATCATGCCTTGATGGCGTAAATAAGGAATTTTAATAAAATCATGCACATCCTATATGATAATGATAAATGAATCGAAGACAAGGCTAAGGTAAATGATGCTTTTATTCTCATTTTAAGAATATCTACTCAGTTTATTTTGGCAACAAAAATATGGAAAAGGCAGATCATATCCCTTGAAAAATTACACATGAAATAAATATAAAACTGTTGAAAGCACCATATATGGATGAAGTTAGGAGAGTGGTATTTAGTGTGGGTGACGGGTTGTTCTATTATAAATACTAGGAGATTATCAAATTTGATGTTTTTAAAATGGTTATTGCATTTTTTGATGAGAAGATGAATTTGGGTAAAATGGATGACGCTACCATCACACTCGTCCCAAAAAATAGAAAGACAAACAAATAATGGTGACTTTAAAATTATCTCTTGTGCTAACTTTGATTACAAAATTATATCTTCTATATAAGTGGAAAGACTCAAACCAATTATGGATGGCTTGTCTCCCCCACACAATCTTCTTTAATCAAAGGTATAACTATTCAGTATAACCTCATCAAAATGATACTCAAATAAGCACTATGCAACTGCCAAATTGGATATGGAAAAGTCTTATGAACATGTTAAATATGACATTTTAGAGCTTATTCTTAGAAAGTTGGATATGATACGGTTTGGATTGGATGGATTATGTATCTCCACAGTCAAGTATCAGATTACCGTCAATGGTAAAATTTCTTGTAACATCATTCCTTCAAATGGTATCCGCCAGGGTGAACCACTATCATTGTATCTGTTGTCTCCTTACAAAGATTCTTGTGTGACTCATTAATTATAATATTAGCGAAGGAATTATTAATGTTAAAAAAACGAGTTCGTTCGAGCGCGTTCGTTAACTCGGTAAAAATTTATAATCAGTAAATTAATGTTATAGTTATCTATAAATATACTATATACGAAGAGAGAAGTAGACGCACTAAGCCGACAAGCTTGAAAAGAAGAATATGCATCATATTATAATAACTCAAGTCTACTATCAAGAACTTTCAATATCATAAAACATATAGAAACTTTTAGACAAGCATATAAATATATATAGTACTATTTAAGCAAAATGCTAAGCATATTAATAATACTATGGCAGGTTCGGATGCCAACCACCATTTTAATAATACTTTAAATACGTACTAAATGATTGCTAATGTTATAGAGTTAAGATATTTACTTTGTGTTGATATCAACTCTCGGGTTAGATAACTTCTTTTTAGTTATAAATGAATATTTTAGGGGTTTCTCTTAGTTAGACCCTATTATGCAAGGTTTTTGCTTGTCTTTTTAACAGTAATATATCGTTTATCTTAAAAGATAATACATAGATTGGCGGAGCCAGAGTCGAAGAGGTGAAAAACAACACATGACATGGCTGAATGGACCCAAATTTTTTTTTTGTTTAGGCTATTAAAAAACCTCCACACAGAAACTTGTATTATAAGAAAGCTAATCCTGGACGGACCTCCATTTTTAGCCAAGCCACATTTTAGTCTGGCTAAATTGGAACAACCAACATTTTACATAGTTTTTATAAATGTACAATAAAAATTAAGCAGCAATATATCAAACACATATATCAAGATTTTTGGGAAAAAATGGAGCTAGCTAAACTTGTTGTACCTCACTAGCTAGGCGGGTAGGTAGAAGGAGTTGCAGTGGCTGTTCTAATGGAGCACATAACTGGCTCTGGAGGATAGTCCAGGACAATTAATAACCGTACATTATACAATTCTGCGTCCCCAAAATAAACCCAACCTATTATTCTTTTGCAGTTTCTTTTATTTCAATATATGTTCAATCTTTTTGTTTGTAAGTTAAACATGACATTATATTATAAAGTAAGGTTTTTACATAACCATGATTTATTCTAGCCACAACATAAGTGGTGGCCAGATAGTTTCTGTCCCAACCTATCATTAATACCCAAAGGCTTATCAACATAAGATTCTAGCCGACATAAGTGGTGGCCAGGATCATTTCTGGCCCACCTATTATTAATAGTATTAATTATTTGTCAAGCTTTTTAGTAAAATAAATTTCTAAATATAAACTCTATTATAATTAATTATCTATCCTTTAGCTAAAAAATTGTCCATTTACCTTCTTTAATTTCTCAAAAATTCATACCAAACATAAAAATAAAAAATCATCTTCACTCTCAATTCAAACAAAAAAAAATTATTCACTCTCACCTTTCCACCAAGCCGCTCTAAACAAGAAACCCGCCAACTCTCTCGGAGACCATTCTCCACCATCATTAACCGGCTTGGCCGAAAACTTAAATTAAGGTAAAAAATTATTTTTACCATCCCACCTTTTTACCAAGTCAGTCTCCTGCACAAGAAAACCATCGTTTCACCTGCCGCTTGGGGACCATTCTCCACCATTGAAGAACCCTAATCAAGGTTTATTCGATTAAATGTAATTTTTTTATATTTTTATACAAATCCGACGCTCTTCTAACCAAGAAAATCATCGCAGCTAGATTACCATTCTCCACCATCCTCGGCTTGGCGAAGAATTCAAATTAAGAAAAAAATATTAATTTTTACCACTGAAACTCTAAAAATTAAAAATATTTTTAACCTAATTCATTACCTTTACAATTTTTTATAATTATCTGATTTATTTTGACTGATTTCTTTAGCTTCAAAATACCAATCAGAATATCCAAAGATATTGAAATGAAATGAAGGGTATTAAATTGCTGAGGGTAAGTATAGTCTATTATACCTACACAATTTATATATTTAATACTTGTGTGTGTAAATTTGCAGTCTTGAAAATGCTATAGAGGTTTCTGTGTTACTGAATCTAAGACCAGTAAGATTGATTTTAGATCTGTATGCTTCAGACTTTGAAGGTACATTATCTTGAATTGAAATAAGGCGAGATTTAAAATGTCTTGCTATTCAAATGGTATGATTTATAATCATTGACGGATCATATCAATCTTAGAAAAATCAAACAAAATAAAATTCTCCAAAATCTACTTTCTTTCAGGTTCTTATCTTCGTATGTGGGTTCATGTGTGCTATGTGCCAAGCCGCTCAAAAATAGCAAGACATAAGGTAATTTTGAATAGATTCTTAATTTTACTATTCACGGTTTTTCTCTCCCTTGATTGATTTTTTGAATAATATTCAAAATCCATTTAATTCCACAGTTGGTCCCTGTTCGAGTATGACAATGTGAAATAACATTCAAGTTCAATTTTCGGATTCATAGTCATCTTCATTTCTTGAATTGTATATGTTTTCGATTTGATTGCCCCTTACAGTATGCACTCTCCAATATAAAATATAAGGTAAGAGATTTTGTGAATAAAATTCAAACATAGTTTGATTTTTGTAATTGCAGCATTGATTTGTATGTGCTCCCTGGAAATAAGTTATTTTATTTGATTGTGTCGTTCTGTCTTTGTGCTCCCTGCCAAGCAAATTACATTCAATTTCTCTTTTCCACACAATGTAATTTATTAAAAATTGGATTTAGAGGTAAAAAAAACCATCTCAAATGTTTTAAATGTGTAATTTATTATGTAAATAACATAGCTAAAATACATTTGTCACATGTTTCAAATATGGTACAGAATGTCAGTAATTTTTATAGCATTTCTCAATAATATTATTTATGCCAATAATATTTAATTTTCTCAATTTTAACAATTTGAAACCTTTTTAATTCTCCGAATATTTAGAATTTTTATTATGGTGTTATATGCGTTTAACCAGTTAACCATTGTGAGATTTAGTTGGATATGTTTTGGGTTTAGTGGGATTTTTTTATGATTGTTTTCAATCAGGGTAAATAGCAAACTTGATCTTTGCATTGTATGAAATTCTCAAATATACCTCAATAATCCCAAGTAAGGTATCTGATTATTATCGTTTAAATTTCCCTTTATTATGTTTTGGCTATTGATAAAGATGTACAAAGGGCATTGGATATTTCGAGTGACATTTTGTAGAATTCCTAATTTGGTCAGAATCGAATCGAAAGGGATCGTAATGTTAATTTACGAGAAATAGAAGAGGTAAAGTTTGAATCTTTTTCAATGATTAGTTTTTTTTTTGTTATCTTAAATCTGATTTATCTAATTATCTTGCTTCATTAATGTTAAATTTTGAATCTTTTTGACCTTTAGGAATAGGAAATTTGTTTAATTTTGTAATAGGTGTTTAATATAGGTTGAAGGACAAATAAATGAGGTGATATTTTATCACCTTCTCAGTTTACTCCTCTTTGAAGGACTAATTTTTGGACATGCTAAGAACATCAAGACAATAACTTATAATAACTAAAGAGCACCTAAAATATTATAAATCAACACATTATCTTGTTTCAAGAAGGTTTTAAAAAGATCAATTGACTATTATATTTTTTCAACATTTGATTACATTTATTGGCATACTGTATTACCAAGATGTCATTATGTATTTCATGTATAGTTTATAAGTGTTTGGTTGATGTATAGGTATTTGGTTCGTGTTTAACATATGATACTTGAACTTCCACCAGATCACTAAGAATGGAGGAAAAATATAAAAACAAAAGCAAATAATTCCTTCAACGATAGGCTGAGGTAACATGTACATTTTTCACTTGATTATATATATAAAATAAAAATTTGTCATATAAAGCAATTATTTCCTCACCTTTACGTTGATGGGTTTGGATTGAAATGGTAGTCGATTTTATATTTCTTGCAAAATTTATTATGGTATCACACATGGTTTCCTCTTAATATAGATGAAAGGGTAGTCTATCTGCTTTACCAAGCTCTTTGGGGTGATCATCTATTATATCAATCTTCCTTGATGACTAGCGGTAGCATTAGTATATTTGTTCCTTTAAAGCACTTTCGGAGCCTAATAAGGTGAGGTAAGCACATGTTTTTCATTACAAATAGTGGAACCAATAGTATATTGTAGAAGGGATGATTTACTTAGTCAATCAATGCTTAGTTTTTACATCTTCTTCATGAATATTGATAGTGATGTGTTCGGAATTATATGATGTAAAGCAAAGATTTGTAAGATGAGGAGGTTAGTTTATTAAAACTTTGTTTCTCTTTATAAAGATATAAATATGTTTAGATGAGTATTTTTTGTGTGATTGACCCGTGTAATTTCCTTCCCTTGCTATGAGAAATCATTTTATGTTACCAAAAGACCTTCAAGGCTTTTTATCTCCCAAAAATCATTATCTACTATAGTTGACCAGCCTTTATACCATCAATGACGAGATTTTCTAAACAAAAAAAGTAAACAAAATAAATTTTTCTATTAAAACACTCAAATTCAATTATGTAATCTCTTGATTTTGTAGAGAAATATTAATTTAAATCAGGTATTATATTTTTCCTTCTATTTCTTATTGTAATCTAGGTAACATTGCAATACCAATTTAGTATGTGAAAAAATAGGTTAATATCTCTTTCATATTTTTTTTGTGATCCATGGATATTATAATTGTTGTTTTATTTATGTAGTTAATTGGAAATATATAAATAAGACTAAATTATCTTTATATCTACGGTTAGGGGTTTGTTCAGTCATTATATTTGTCTATAACATCCATTAGGAAAGATTGTGTGAGCATTGCCCTACATTTGTGAATAAAATATAGGAAATGCTATACATGTCAAATTAGCAATTTTTGTAATAATACAATTATTTTTGTAATTTAAAAAATGATTTTGTTCCTCTATATATTTCAAAAACATATATTATTTTTATCATTATGTCATTGTTGATAAATAATCAGTTATTGTATGGAGTATGTCTTGTTGGTAAACAATAAGAGTTATAATACGTTACATGAATCATATTTTGAGTCTATTATAATATTACGGTGCAAGAATCATATTTTGAATATTTAGAACAAAGATGTCAGTAATAGTTTGTTGCCTCTTATGTTATGCAATGGACGAGCTAAATGTTTTTTAGGTTGATTATTTTAAAAAAAAAGGAAATGGCTACTGAGATGTATGATAGTTTTACGATGAAGTTGGATAGACAACTGATTAGAAGTTCAAGGAGATGACGAGAATGGATTCGTAAAATCCAAGGATTTTTTATTTTATTAGAAGAAAATAGTTTTTCAAAAACATATTTTTTTCTTATATAAACCGTTAGAATCAATGAATTATATAGCAGACCATCGTAAGCAAAGGTAAGTTAGTCATTGGTTGATTTGAAAGTAACACTATTCCATTTTTAAGTCTTTGGTAACATTTATATGTAATATTTGATTATAGACAAACTTTGGTAGAGTATTTTTGTATTATTACGATAATTGTATAATTTTTTTCTAGAGCAATATTCCTAATTTTACATTTGTAAAGTTCAAAATTTTAGTAGTGTCTTCGGACACGGATCATAACTAGTTCTTTTTAATGTGAGATGTCATACGAATTTTTTTTTCTCAATTTTTTTTTCTTTCTTTCTTTTTCTTTTCAGAAATCGGCAAAGGAAAAAAAAATAACGTGCATAATCATTCAAGCATATCACAAATATACCCAACAAATGTAATAACTATTCCTTCACCCCGAACTCAAGCTCAAGGACAACTAGTTTTAAGCAATCGCTATTCAAGTGCGTGTCATATGGTGTAGTCCTGACATCTAAAGGATAAACTTATAATATGGTTTCAAAAGAAAGGCTTAAATGCTTAAAAATGGGGCTAAAAGTTATATAACATTTAATCACGGGTTAGAAAGATAAAAAGGCCTCAAGTGACTATTAAAGAACTGCCTTTATCATTTTCCTAGTTACATAGTTCACCTTTAATTCATAATTAAGTGTGTTCTCTACTCATTTAGATCTCACGTTCTACACACCACTCATTCCCACCAAATACAAGCTTACTTCTTTTGCATTGTTTATTAATTTTTCCTATTAATCATCTAGTGCTTGCATGCATTCGAGGTACGTTTTACATTAAATCTAAGGTCTACTATTTTCTACCATTAATTTAAAGAAAGTATGCTTATGTGGACATTCAATATACTCTCCAGTCAAATCATTTCTTAAACTAATTTTTATTGAATTTTATTGAAAAGTAGTAAAAACACATAACACATAAAATTGGGATGAGACAACGAACCCCGCCTCAAATTCGAAAATGTGTCTTGTCCAACCAATCTAAAAGTACATATAAAGCTAATAATATACAATAATAAATGAGAAAAGGGATAAGGGAACATATCTTGATTGACACTAGGTCGATTACATGAAGCATTGTGTCGAGGTTGTGAAAACTTATAACACGATGTATAGATCACACACCATGGAAATCATCTTCTTGTAAAATGTGTTTCATCAACTCGAACTCGTATTTCCCTTAGTTAATCATCTTCTCATGACCCTCTGAATCTCATCCTCCTTGAAAATCCTTCCTCAACCCCAAACTCTATTTTCTCTTCATGTTCTTCTTAACTTCTCCAACCTTCGTGTCATCTCGAATGACCCCAAACTCAATTATACACCTACTTAAAGATTGCTTGCAAAATATATAATAGTATACTCAAATAATTCACAATTCCTGCAATAAAGAACTAAAACATAATTCCCAACTGGTAATAGAAAGAAAAGAAGAGTTGTAGCTATTTTACCGGGTTGGCTGTGGAATTTGTGATGATGATGTGTGCATATTTTTCTAAAATACATCTCAGATACTTTTGACTCGGGTAAGATTAGATCTCAAAATAACCCGATCATTGCAAAATACTATAATTAATTAATATTACAACTATGGATATTTTATATATAAAATCCCATAAGTGTTTTTCAATTACATTGAAGTGTTATATTGAATCAAGGAAGGTCATAACAGTGTTTCAAACAAACTTTGGAATTTCATGGTTACTATACAACTATCTACTTAAACTACTCCAATTCATTTTACTAATAAGAAACTATGATATAGGCAAATATAGTGCAAGTTGTTGGATAATTATGTTTTTTTGATACATGCGCATTCACTACATTCATAAATACTTATTGAATTTAGAAGTTTAAAAATATTGACGACGTTATAGGCTAGGCGGGGAAATATTGATCGAGTAGCCACGCGATGGTCTCATCTTCGGTCTGAAATGCAATAGCATATGTCAATTGGATGATATTGTCAGCGCAAGCGGCGTTAAGAATGATACTATGAGTTCTCCACTTAAAATTGGTCGTGTGGCAAACTTGAAGTGATTTTGTTACTGATCTACCGTTCTTGATGGATTTCTTTTGAGGCATCACCATGATTTATTATTCTTTTTTTTTCTAATGAAATTATGAAGGTGTTAAACGGTAAATGAATAGACTTATTTATAGTTGATACACAAATGTAATTTCTCATTATTTAAATTTAATGAAAATCAAATATAATATGAAAAGGAACAAATAAGATAAATAATATTTAATGCGATTGTACAATTGAAGTTCCTTTTTTACCTATAATATTATTTGGCCAGTTTATTTTATTTCATTTTTCATATATGATGGTCAAGTCCAGCTTGCAGTGTATTTTTATTTATATATGTTGTGGTCCAGGCTAGCTTGTAGACTAGTGTATATTAACTACAAGAAAAAAATTAGAATTAGTAGGTTTCAAAATATAGTTCTACGTGACTAAATGTGCATGGTCTCTTTAGAAAGAATTGATACCATATGTCTTTATGAGTGATGGTCAATAGACCAAACTTGTTGTGTCAAATATCACACTAACTTTGATTTTTAAATGGTAAGGTTACCATTATATGTTCTTGAACATGGACTTTTCTCATGATAGAACAGAATCTCCTCAGATGGGGATGTCTCTTCCAAATCAGGGTATCCATTTGGTTTGTCAATTATATATTTTCTCGTGACCTCCAAACGGTCGTCTTTTGACTATCAATCATGTAATATCCCGTTTAAATTGTTTAAATTTTAAATACTTAGGGTAAAATTCTTATTATTATTTAAAATATTATTTAAATATTTTATTAGATTAATAATTTATTTATTTCTATAAAAGACATCTTATTTAATTTAATAAAAGGGTTAATTTATTTATTGAATTAAAAAATGATATTCATGGATTTTATTAATTGAAAAAGAAACTTCAAAAGAAAAGAAAGTAACTTACTCCTAACCGACCATCCTAGCCAGAACCCAACTCACCCAATCCACTTTCTAGTAAATCAATTTCATTTCTTTTTCCTACTTTTTAATTTGAATTATTTTTCCTTTTAATTTGTCTTATTTTCATGTGGTCCTTGTCGTATTCTAACCCAGTAACTATCTTTCTACAAGTTTGACACTAATGGGGTGTTTGTTTGCATTTAATAAAATCTTAAGGTAGTTTATTAAGATACGTAATCAATAATACAGTTTTTTTTATCTAATTCAGATCTGAATGGATCTTAACTAATTTGTTTTATTAAAATTTTAAACTAAGTCTGAATCACTCAAACACCACATCTTAAGTAAGTTATATTCAGATGTTCATTAAGATGTTCCCTTATTAAAGGATTGCAAAACAAGCTATTAACCCATCTGAACTTGGTGCCATCTCTCCGGATTGTATATGGGCTCAAGAAGAGGTTTACGGGAAAGCAAGAGCAAAAGATAAATGGGTGACTGAAGAAGATAAAAACACTACATATTATCATGCCTTGATGGCGCAAATAAGGAATTTTAATAAAATCATGCACATCATATATGATAACAAAATTTATGGATCTTATGACCACTAATATGCATTCACAGAGCGAGAAGTTACGAGAACAAGAAGCTTCTATTTAGATTTTAGGTACTCAAGTAGAACAAATGAACAAAGTTCTTACAAACAATATGGAAATAAAAGAATTGAAGGATATCGGAGGACGTGGTGCCAATGTTGGGTTCGAAGCTTGTAAGACTATTTGCCATGACATTGAAGAAAAGAAGGAAGTACCACATGATGCCGAAAGTTCCGTGGAAGTTGCGAGTATCGAAGAAGAACCAACCAAGTCTAGTCCCGTGGACTCTAACTGTTCTGAGGATGATGTGGAGGAAGATTGAGAAAAAAATCTGAATTTATACAACTTCTGAAAGATATGCAAGAAGAGATTAGATCGGTTATGGAGTTACAAGCTGAACGAGCTAAAGAGAAAGAGAAAGAATCCTCAAAAGAACCAAGAGTTGAAGTTGCACCTGCTGTGCAAGAAAAGAAAGAAGAAGAGAAGGTGGAATTGCCACCAGTTGTTCAACCAGTGTCATCAACCATTCTTGATACAAATCCGGAATATGACATTGAACTCAAGACATTTGTAGAGGCGTACACTCCTGAGAATATCAACGCCCATATGCTTGAGATTGCGAGGAAAGGGCTTACACCGCAACAAGTTTTCAAGCAAGCCATTCTAGAGAAAGAAGCGAGTGTAGAAGCCACAAGAAAGACTATGAGAGTCTCAAGAAGAACAAAAAAAGAGTTACCATTGAAGCTCAAATCTTCCTATTCAAATAAATGGTATGCTCAAGGTGAAAGCCATGTACGATGTGGGTTCGGGTGTGAATCTTTTGCCTAAATCCGTGTTCGAGAGACTTGGACTTCAGAAATCAGAGAAAGCTCTAGTGAAGTTGTAGTTTGCTGACAAATTAGTTACCAAGACATGGGGAACAGTGGAGGACGTCCTTGTCTGATTAGGTAATATCACCACCCCTACTGACTTTGTTATACTTGATTTCGATGCAGATAAGCATGTTCCAATCATACTTGGAAGGCCCTTCATGGCCACAAGTCAGAGTGTAATCAACTTCCAAGAAGGGACCATTACCCTTCATGCTAAGAACGTATCTGAGACATTCTATGTCTTGGGTAAGAAACCAAGGAAGTTAGATCCCACCGTTCCTATCATACACAACCTTTCACATCACAAAGTCCCTAAAGAGAAGATCCATGAAAAGCTTGTGGATACTGAGCCAAGCATTGAGTTTGGGGTTGGCCATGAAGTTCTATGGAAAGCTCACAAACCCGAAAATAGGCCACGAAGTTACAAAGACTCGTTGATGGGACCATTCATCGTCACTAAGGTTGTTTCAGCTAAGGTGATAGAAATCAGACCCAAGAAGCAGACCAAGCGCAAATTGTGGACGTTCATAGCCTAACTCGTTGTTGGGGAGGCTATATTCGCAAATCTTAATAGAGGTAACGCGTCTAACTTTAAAAGACGTTAAATAAAAGTGTTGTACGGGAGACAACCTGCAATTTTTTATGTTTTTAGTCAGTGTTTAGTTTAGTTGTTTTTAGTTGATATTGCATATTTGAGAAAGGTATTAGTGTTTTTGATGTCCAGGTGTTAGAAAAACCAAATTTGAGAGAAAAACAAAAATTTTGGGTATACTGAGATCAGACCACCGGTAAGCCAGCCCTCATGGCCGGTAAGTCGGCGGTCAGAAAACCCGAGGCCACGGGTGTCGTCACGTGTTCATTCCAGAAAGGTGGTTTTCAAGAGCTGTCAGTACTGGTATGCCGGTGAATTCTTCCGGTATGCCTGCCAGAACAAAAACCCGTGCCCACGTATGCATGCCTCGGGTATTTTGATATAACATGAATTTCGATAAGCTCCAGCACCGGTATGCTGGGCCATATGGCCGATAAGCCGCTCAGCACCGCTGGAGAAAAAAAAAAGCTTCATATTAGGTTATAAAGAAGAGGAAGGTTAGTCTATTACGAATTTTACAATCCTTAAGCCTCTCTTTCTTCTCCGAACCTCTCCCAACTCCATTAAAGCTTCATCAAACCTTCCCTAAACATCAAAACACTACCCAATCACCATAAAAACACATCAACTCTTCTCTCCACATCATTACAAAGAAATTCAACCACCCAAATCTTACCAAAACACATTGAATTGAAGAATCAAAAGCTTAAATTTCAAAAATTCATCCTACAATTTCTTAGATCCATACCGATCCATCAAGAATTCATCTTACCCACATAGAGATTCATCATCAAACCACCTTTCCTAACCCAAATAAAGCTTGTTCAACCAATAATCAAGAGCTTCAATTTTCAATAGTGGTTAAAGCTTTGAGTTGGAGGTTAAATTGAGATGACTAAAAGAACAGAAACATTATCTACTAAAAGGGAGATGAAGAAAAACAAGGTATTGGGTCCAATTGAGAAGAAATCAAGTGAGAAAAGTTCTAGTTCCAATACAAAGGTCCAATAGACTATGTAAATAGAGGTGAGCTAGATTCATTTAATTCTATGGGCAAAAGGGTTCCACTTTCTACCAAGAAGAAAACACAACCTCTTCCATTCATAGGTCCTACACCCGCAGATAAAGAGAAAGCTTTAAAGGCCTTGATAGCTTATGCAGAGAAACAATTAAAGGAACTACCTTTTGCTTATGAGAAAAAATTAAAGGAACTACCAAAACTAAAACGGGGCTGATTTTATATTTTAGTGTTACGAATTTGAGTTGGGCTAGGAGTCAATTACTTTCCTTCTCATTCAAGAAAAAGAATTAGGGCTTCTCTACATCTATAAATTCACCCTTATATCACTTGTAAATTATCCTTGCCTCATAGTAATTAGTCCTTAGGTTTATTATCATCAAAATTATTGTAGAGAGCAAGATGAAATCTTTCATTATTTCTTTTAGTTTATTTCCTTCAGGTATGAACTAATTTTCCCATAGCTTAGTTTTGCATCACGTATAATCTATGAATTCTATTTTCTTTCTATTTAAGTTTCTTTGAGATAGTTGTGGAAGACCCAAATGTCAACTAGGTACCGAAAACTCAAGATGTTCATGAAGGGATAAATAGGATGGGCAGGAGGATTCTCCAGATATGGAATCTTAAAGAGGCACGCTTTGGTATTCTCTTGTTATTTATTTTGTTTATTTTACGTGTACACCATTAAATTACTTGCAGGGGTGGACTAGATTAAGCCATACACTGAATATTGTAATTTGGAATTGTCATAGAGCCATTGCCAATAACTGTAGAAGGATTGTTTGGGAAAATTATGTGATTATAAATAGTTGGGTAAATCTAACTTGAGAAGATTTGAAATTTAAAAACGTATAAGTGTGGTAAATGGGTGAGTGATCTCGGATGACATGGATATGTACACTAAAGTCTTGATTTTGGGACAGAAAGTAATCAATATGGAGATTAATAAACAAGGCTGTGAGCCTTGGTTTTTTCAGGCATATATGAGAGAACCCATTCGGCAAAACGCAAGGACTTGTGGGTAGCCCTTAAAAATGAATTCAGGGGTCGTGATATTCCTTGGTTAATAGTTGGAGACTTAAATCAAGTGGGAAAGGAAGAAGATAAGAAAGGAGGAGCTATAGGAGTTAGCAGGAGATTGGATAAATTCAAGGTATCTAGACACATGTAGACATAGTTACGGCTTAATTGAAATGGGGTTCGAAAGTCTACATTTAACTTTGTGCGATTCTTGAAACACGGGATAAAGTATCCTAAGAAGACTCGATAGAGCTTATGGTAATCCAATCCTTCTCAAAGTTTTCCCTAAAGCTAAGGTTACTAACTTCGACTGAGCACGGATATATCATTCTCCTATACTTATCCAACTTATTGGAGAGGGTCTGAGAAGAGTGAACTATTTTAGATTCGATTCAGCCTATTGTCTACACAATTATAACATTGTGTAGGCAAACTGGGAAACTAATAAAAGGGACTTGGGAGAGAGTATTGTAGATATGCAGTAGCATTCCCAAACATGAATTTGAGGTTGTTAAAGATATTAACCAAAATAACAGACTCCTTATCGCGAGAATGGGAGGTATTCAGAGATTACTAGAGAATAATTATAATTCTTCACTATTTAGACTTGGTAAAAGTCTAAGGGAGGAGTACCTGAGTTTTCCAGAGGTGGATAAAATATTGTCGTTACAACTATAAAAAGAGAAGAGGATTCGCTTGGGCAAACGGAATACGCGGTTATTATCATTTTTGTGGATCCAGCGATATGTGATATAGTGAGACAGTGTATCATTTCTAGCAAGGCGCCGTTTCCAAAATGGTACTTTAGTTCTAGCAAGGCGCCTATACTTTGGATTTTCAGATTTAAGATCTGCCACTGTTTCGGCAAGCTCTTCCGTCATCTCCGGTATATCTAATGTTAACGCAGCCTGCAAGATGTCATCATAATTAAAACAATCAAATACCTCTTGCGCGGCGTGTTCTACTATATCCATTCGGAAACAATCTCCAGGAACATCAGGGAATTTCATGGCTCGAAATACATTGAATTTGACCTCCTCGTCTTGTATTCTCATAGTTAATTCGCCGTTTTCGACATCAATCAAAGTACGCCCCGTGGCTAGGAATGGTCGTCCCAAGATGATGGGGACATTCCTATCCGCGTCGTATTCAAGAATAACAAAATCAACGGGAAAAACTAAAGTACCTTCTTTGACGAGGACATCTTCGATTCGTCCCTCAGGATGCACGAGGGATCTATCCGCCATTTATAGGACCATAGAGGTAGGTCGCATATCACCAATCTTTAGCATATCAAAAATTGATTTGGGCATGAGATTAATACTCGCGCCTAAATCGCATAAAGCTTTCCCTTTCCACTCACTACCAATCGAGATTGGAAGCGTAAAACTTCTTGGATCAAGTAGCTTCTGTGGCAGTTTACTTTGGCAGATGGCACTACACTCCTTAGGTAATCCTACCATTTCATTATCACAATATGGTCTTTTGTTGGTGAGGGCTCTCTTTAAAAACTTCACGTATTTTGGTATGTCTTTGATAGCTTCTACCAATGGAATGTTAATATTGAGACCTCTCACCCTATTCAAGAATCTTTTTATTCAACCATATCTCCTTTCTTCTGAACTCTGGAGGGGAAAGGTGGAGGGGGACGGGTGTCTACAACATCTTTCTTTTTCGAAATTACGGGAATCTTCTCCACTTCTACCACTTCAGGTTCTTCATCTTTCTCTTCTACCTCTTCTAAAGGTTTCTCTATTCGAGAAACTTCTTTTTCTTTCATAACCGGGAAGGGTGGTGCTTGCAAAGTCTTACCGCTTCTGGTTGTGATCGCGTTACAATCCTCCCTTTGTTTAGGAATTTCTGTATCACTCGGGCGTTGGCCTTGGCCTCGAACATTCAAACTATTGGCGATCTTTGATATTTGATTCTCTAAGAGTTTTAACGAAGCGGACTGTGAGTTCAATGTTTCATTCATCTTATTCTCTCTCGTGTGGGTATCGTCCATGAATCGAGATAGCTGGCTTTTGATTTTCTCTGACCTCTTCTCCGCATCTGACATGTATTTCGTTACTATAAGTGCTAACTCACTTGCGGTAATTGTACCTTCTTGAGGTCAAGAAGGAAGCGCATTTTGAGTTAATGTGTCAGCATACGCGTCTTGATCGGCTCTAGGTTGATTTCCTTGGTATTGGATTTGCGTCCGAAACTTATTGTTATTCCCTTGAGGCCTTTGTTGATATGTTCCAGGATTGGCTGCCCCATGTGGATTCGAATACTGAAAGCTTGGATGATTTCTGTTTTGATTTCCATACCCTTGACAACCTGAATAGTTACCTCGCTGATTAACGAAGTATACGGATTCTGGGTTGTTGGCACATTCTTCCCAGCCATGATCATCTCCTCCACAACTAGAACATAATTCTGGTTCATTAACAACGTTTACCACAACTTTATTTGACATAGATAGTTGTTTCAACTTGTTCTCAAGTGCGGCAATCTTAGCGTTCAATGCAGTTTATAAATCTACTCAAAGTACCTCTTTCAGAAGCTCTAACCGATGATTTTGAGGATTGCCAACTCATTTCATTCTTCACAATACGGTCCATGATAATCAGGGCTTGATCAGTTGTGACCATCATGAGACCACCTTGGCACATAGTATCGATTTTGTCTTTCGCAGCATCACCTAAACTTCGATAAAATATTCCAAGCTGTAATTCAAGAGAGTACCCATGTAATTGGCACTTGCGTAATAATGTTCGAAAACAAGTCCATTCAACACCTACAGTCTCTCCTGGCTCTTGGAGAAAACTAACAATGTCTAATTGCCCACTAAGTCAAACACTTTGAGGATGGTACCTATCGAAAAAGGTTGTCTGAAGTTGATCCCAAGTCACAATCGCGTTGTGTGGTTGTTGGTCATAACACTCACTAGCTCCTCCGATGAGAAATAATGGAAACATATGAAAGTACATTTGTTCTTGGGTTACTCCAGGGGTGACATATGCATCACAGATTTGCATAAACTTGTACATAGCACGAATAGGATCTTCACGAGCTGCACCACTATACTATCCAACGGTTGTAAACTGATTAATCATCCCCGCGTCTGGTCTGAATCGAATTCCTTGAATTGTGGGAGGATGGAGTCCTAGTGGTGGTATACGAAAAGGTCCATGGTTGTTCGGTTGGAAGATCTGCGATCCATGATCTTGAAGTACTCCACCATTATTATTTAGTTGTTGTTGATTTCCGAGAGGAACTGGTAATTAGACTCCTACCGGTGGAACTGGTAATCTTAGTGGAGCTATTGGAAGACCGTTTTCATCCAATTGAATCGTGGGATCTTGAGCATTCAATTCTGCCATTGCTTCTTCCCTTTCCTTTGCTTGAGCTTCTCTCCTTCTTTTGTTTACTTCTCGAACTAGGCCTTCGGGATTATCAAGGATGATGATATCTCCAAGCATATTCCAAAAACCTGTAAATCTGAGAAAGAAACATCAACCCAAAGCGTAAAACTGAAAAATGAAAATTTAAAACTAAACTAAAAACTAGCAACTAAAACACTTACGGCTAACACCGTGGTCACACGCTACCATCCCCGGCAGCGGCGCCAAAAACTTGGTGTCTCCTAGTGTGTTGAAAATAAACACACCTAAAAAGGCAAGACACGTACCGCAAGTGTACGGGTCGTCCAAGTAATATCCGGTAAACGGGATCGATCTCAGGGACGGATTAGGTATGATTAAAGTGTTATGCAATAAATAGAAGTAGTTGCTTGAATGAAAACTAAAAGTAAAGAAATAGATTTTTATTTTGTTTTTGTTTAAAGAACTAAAGTTCAGATAAAGTTAAACTAAAATTAAAACTAATGCAAGAAATTAAATATGAAGAGACGAAAAGATGAGAGAATAGTACTTGAGTCACGCTAGGTTTCACCAAAATAAACTTAATCAATGCTTCTTCTAAGGGACAAATTAGTACTAGTAGTAGTCAGGATTCTAGATTCTCCTAACCCCCATCAGGGTGGACTTAGGAGCTATTCTCAGGTGTTACAAACCCCGCCAGGGCGATCATAATCCACCTTCGAATGTCAGGTTCTCTACCCAATTGGCTATAAGATTAACTAAGTCCGTCAGGATCAATAATTTCTATCTTACGTTTATTATTTATGTCAGTAATTAAACCCCCCGTCAAGATGATCACTTCCCCACCAAAGTGAATAGCCTAATTACTCAAACCTATGTCTAATTGATCAGATTAAATATATTGAAATTAACTTACGATAACAAACAATACTAAATTACTCAATTTGAATTAAATTATAAAAATCCCAAATCAGAAAACATCAACTAAATAAATTAAGGTTCAACCATTATAACGATTCTCAAGCACTTAAGAAGTATAGGTCATAATGAAAAAATAAAACTAAAAAAAAATAAATTAAAAGACATAATGTTTTACAGAAAGAAAATAAATAAACCTAATGAAGAGGTTGGGTTTGGCTTTGAATTGGAGAAGATGGCTGCTCCAGCTCTTAGCTTTCTTCCTTCCTGCTTGCTCTGATTTGAATCCTTAAGCCTCTTTGATAATTATATGAAGTGTGTATGAAAGAGGAGGCTAAGGGGTGTATTTATAGGTGTTTGGAAGCCCGAGGTCGATTTTACATGGAGTGGAAGACAAGTCAAGAACTCTTTAATTCGTAACCCTAAAATCTAGGAAAGGTAAGATTCTGCTGCTGATTTGATTTGGTCATATCTCATTCAATACTTATCCGTTTGAGGAGTTCTAATATATGAAACCGCTTGTCTCCAAAAGAGCTTTCCATTGGTGTAGACCAATCGCCCAAATTCCTAGCCAATCTTAAGTTATAACTCGACTTTGAAACGTGGCTGGAATTTCCGATTCATGAGGCAGCTATTCCTTTTCCTAGTTGAACTCTACTTCCTTTTATCTCCAGATTTCTTCAAGATCTTCTTTCCTAATCTCCTTAGCATTGATTTAGAATCTAATTTATTTCCATATTATCTCTAAAGCTTCACATTAAATAAATAATTATACCGCATATGCTTTAAAAATAATAAATCATTAAATCAAGATTTGAAATAAGAAAGTGCAATTTAAATTTAGGAAACTCGACTAAGTACACTAGAAATATTCTAAAACTTTAATTATCACTTATCCTCCTTAGAATGATATTTCATGAATTTCATAAACCTACTAAGTTTGCACTAAAAATAAGTAAATTAACACACAAAAGCTCTATAAATGCAAATAGTCTAATTCCAAGGGGAGAAAGTGCAATATTGCCATTTAAGCACGAAAGTCAATACAAAAAGACAATTTTCATCCTAAAATGATGTCTCCTAAGGGCTTATATTTAGAACAATTAGGGTGACATCAAGACCCCCAACTCAAACTTGTATCGTCCCGATACAAGAAAAACTAAAAACATAGGGAAGTCTCTAAAATATCAGCTACATCAATTAAGCACAGGGGAGAAGAAGATAGCAGAATATATAGAATAAACTCAAAGAGCTACTCAGAAAATTTCATGTAATAATATTTACAAACTACATACCTGCACACTTGTCATATCTACAATCAACACGGTTTGAATTCAAGATTAGATTAGCTTCGTAATGTAAGAATGAGAGGATCTTTACTCAGTTTACCATGGAGGCTATAGATTGTTCATCGAACTTCACTAGTGTCCAAAGATCCACTTAACTAATCTCTAACGGCTCAATCACTTCTAGATTACATAGCAAAGAATCAAAAGGTCTTTAGAGTTGTAATGTTGGCTTAGGGACAGTATGATAAGTATATTTGGATAATTTAGAGTGAGCTTTTGGCTCTCTCCTCACTAGCCATCAATGAATCGCCCTAGAGCTTGAGTTACTCTCGTAAAACGTTCTCAGTCAACCCAATGAATTCCTTGATGCACAAATTAGCATCCCCAATAACCCAATTAAAACATTAAGATGTTCACATAAAAATCCCTCTTTGCCGGTCCAAATATATATTCTTTTCATATCAATTTTTTTTTTCTTTTGTATAGCTATGACTCTCTTTTTGATGTTGAGATATCACGCTATTTTTTATAAATTATGCCTTTTCATAACATTAGCTCGTAGCTTCTTTTTCATTCACTATTACCCCGGCAAAGGGTTACAATATAATAAACCTGTGAATCATCATCAATATATAGAATAGAGCACACTTAATAATCTCAAAAATCCCAACCCAATAATATTTCCCATAATGGTGGACCCACCACCCCAAACTCAAGCTCTAAAACAATTGTCTGTGCATCGCGATTCGAGTGCGAGTCATATGGAAATGCCTAATACACTAACGGCATATGGCTTATAATGTGGCTAATAAAAAGGCTTTAGAAAGGCTAGAAGGGGCTGAGAAGGATATATAATAAAAAAATGGATAGCAGGCTAAAAGGCAACAAGGGGCTTATGAAAGAACCGCCTTAATCACTTTCTAAACTATGCAATTTCGTCATTCTCTTACCTTTAGCACATTCATTAAATGGGTTTATCAACTAGCTTGGATCTCACGTCCTACACACCACTCATGGCTCCCTGAGATTGAACATACTTTCTATCGCATTGCAAACTAATCCTTTTTTTACTATCAATGTGTGTTTTCCTGCAAATACTCAAAGCATACAAAATAAAGCAGCTCATAAACATACTACTTTCTATCATCAACTTACTAAGCTTATGCTTTCAAGCTATTAAACACATTCTACATCTAATCCATCTCTTAAAAAGTTCAATTTTTTCAAATTTCTCTAAAAAAAACAGTAAATCACATAAAAATAGAGATGAGGGACAACGAATACCCACGCCCAACTCAAAAATGAGTCGTGTCCCCACGACTCGAAAAGACTCTATAAAATAGAAAATAGTGCATATAGAAAAATGGTAAGGAAGAAAGAAAACATACTCTTCGAGGCTATTGCCTCGCTTGATAAATACCCAAGAAAGGGTGTAGTGAATTACTTGTATGTAAACTCCATGTATCACCAATTTCTCTTTCCCTTACATCCTCTTGTGCTCCATCCCAATCAATCACACTCTAGAAATCTCTTGTTTCTCATCTCCTCTAACTTTGTTCTCGAATATTCTCTCATGAGAAGGTGTTCATCCAGGAATATTTTGTTGTGGCAACAACTACTAGCATCCCAGAAGCTTTGCTCATCTTTGGTCAAAAGGATGCTATATTTGTAGAGTTTGTGGTGTCTTCCTTATGAAATTCGAAATCTTTTTGCTCTTTTAATTTACCACTGCATGCTTTCCTCTATTCTCTTGATCCGATTTACCTTGTATTTTATTCCCAAAGTAGTACCCATCTCAATTGATTTCTTCTAGAACTCACCCAATACCTTCCATTGATACTTCATCTCCCTTAACACTTGATAATAGCTTTATAATTTCTTTATCATCTCTTTTGACCCCCAACTCAAAGCCCTGAACACTATTGAAATTTGAACTATTGATTATAGGTGAAACAAGCTTTATTTTGATTAGGAAAGGTCTTAGGATGACAATTCTCTATGTGGGTATGATGGAATCAAGCTTTGATGATATGGGTTTAAGGAATTTTGGATGAATTTTGAAAATTTAGGCTCTTGAATCTTGGATTCTAGATGTTTTGATATGATTTGGGTGGTTAAATCTTCTTTGTAACGATGTAGGTAGTGTCGCCTAGGGTGTGATAAAAATATGATAAATTAAGGTCAAGAAAACTACGCACTTTCACCCTTGACAGGCACAGTACTGCAAGTATTACCGGACGTATGCAAGTTTTAGTTAGTAAGTTGAGTTCGTTCTCAGGGACTTAAGTGTGTTATACGCGTAGGTAGGAATAACGAGTAAAAGTAAATAATTAAAAACAGAAAATAAAAGCAAGTAGATTTCGAGATTCTAAATTAAAACTAAGAAAAGTAAAGACAATAAAGTAAAAGATTAAGAATATGAGATGAGAAATATAGCCTAGGTTATGGTAGTATGCACTAATCCTTCTAATTCTATCTATAAATCTAGTTAATAAGGGAGAATATTAGCTCTTGGTATACTTAGTCAGGATTCTAAATTCCCATACCTTAGACCTTGAGAGCGACTAAGGGGGCTATGGCACAACCAAGACGAGGTCTCAAATAGGGTTACAAACGCCACTAAGGCCCTAAACAGAACACTACAATCATTGGTGATATGGTAATTAAAACAAACCGTAATGACTATCTAGTTAGAATCATGTTTTGTCAGAACTAATATCGACACTAGACATTATGTGGTGGTTCAATAGTTAAACACCCTGTCAAGGAGACCATCTAACTACTATTAAAATAATCCTAAAGTGATCTGTTCTAGGAAAGACAATAAATCAAAACACATAAACAAATATAAAGTAAGTAGCTAATATCAGATTAAAACATATAATTCCCAAAGAAACTTAGATAGAAGAATTAGAATTCATAGTTGATACATGATGCAAACCCAAGCTATGGGAAGTTTAGTTCATACCTGAAGGAAATAAACTAAAAGAAATTACAAAAGACATCATCTTGCTCTCTACAATAAGCTGGAAGAATAAAACTCTAAGAACTAATTACTTTGAGGCAAGGATTACTAGGGTACTCTTACAAGTGATATAAGGGTGTATTTATAGGTGTTTAGAAGACCTAATTCGTTTTCTTGAGGAGGAGATAAAGTATTGGACTCCTAGCCCAACTCAAATTCGTATGGAAATAAAGATAAACACTGCTGGACCGTTTTGAGCATATCTTCTTCGTTATTGGTCGGTTTGAGCTCCATAAGATACCAAAAGAATCGTAACAGAATTATCTTTGTCCCAATGAAAGGAAATTACCAAAATCGGCCTATTTCTTAGGTTAATCGCCACTTCTTTAGGCGTGTACTGCAGAATTTAGATTTAGGCAGCTTTTCCTTTTCCATCTTTTTAGCTTTTGTTTCCTTATCTCCAATTACCATGCTAATCTCTTTCCATAAGTTGTAGTCTTTGACTTGGACTCTCTCCATAATTATCTTTAAAGCTTCACACTAAAATAAACAATTAAACCCAATATGCTCTAAAAATAATAATTCAACAGATCAAGACTCAAAATAGGAAAGTGCACTAAAACTCAAGAAAATCGACATTAATGATGTCTCATATTAACATAAATCTATCACAAATGAGGAGACATCAAGACCCCCAACTCAATGTTGTATCGTCCCGGTACAATAAAAGATAAAAACAAAGGGAAGTCTAGAAATACACACTTATAAAATTCTCAATACAATGGGAAAAACATAGCAAAATATATAGAATAAACCTAAAGCACATAACTCATAAAATTTCATGCAATAATGTTTATAAACTACATACCTGTATACTTCTCATATCCATAGTCAACACGGCTTGAATTCAAGATCCGATTAGTTTCGCAATGTAAGAAGGATTGGGACTTTACTCAGTTCCCCAAGAGAGCTATATATTGTTCATCAAACCTCACTAGTGTTCCAAGATCCACTCAACTACTCTCTAATGGATTAATCACTTCTCAATTACATAGCAAAGAATCACAAGGTCTTTAAGGTTGTAATTTAGGCTTAGGGATGGTATGATAGTATATTTGGATAATTTGGAGTGAACATTTGGCTCCCTCCTCACTAGCCATCAACGAATCTCCCTAGAGCTTGAGTTACTCTCATAAACGTTTCTCACTCAACCCAATGAATTCCTTGATGCACAATTTAGCATCCCCAATAACCCAATTAAAGCTTACGATGTTCACATAAAAATTCCACTTTGCCGGTCCGAATATATATATTTTCTTTTCTTTTCAAATCAATTTTTCTGTAGCTATGACTTCTCTTTTTATGTTGAGATACCATGCTATTTTTCTCATATATATATTTTTTCTTTTAATGCCCTTGTTGGCAAAATTAGCTCGTAGCTTCTTTTTCATTCACTATTACCCCGGCAAACGGTTACAATACAAATCTGTGAATCATCATCAATATAAAGCACAAAGCACAATTAATAAACTCAAAAATCCCAACAAAATAACAATTCCCATAATGTTGGACCCACCACCCCAAACTCAAGCTCTAAAACAACTGTCTATGCATCGCGATTCGAGTGAGGGTCATATGGAAAAGTCCTATGATCTAAAGGATATGGCTTATAACGTGTTTCAATAAAAAAGCTTTAGAAAGGCTAGAAGGGGCTGAGAAGGATATAGCATATAAAATCAAAATCACAAGGTGAGAAGGTATAAAAAGGCTTGAAGGGCTTCAAAATATGAAAGAACCGCCTTGATCACTTTCTACACTATGTAATTTCGTTATTTTCTTACCTTTAGCACTTTCATCAAATGGTTTTTCAACTAGCTTGGATCTCACGGCCTACACACTTCTCAAGGTTCCCTGAGATCGAACATACTTTCTATCGCATTGCTCACTAATCTTTTCTTTACTATCAACGTGTGTTTTCCTGCAAATACTCAAAGCATAAAAATACATAACTCATAAACATATTACTTACTATCATTAATCTACTGAGCTTATGCTTTCAAGCTATTAAACACACTCTACATCTAATTCCCATGTATCAAAAATTTTAATTTCTACCTAAAAACAGAAAAATGGAGATGAGAGACAACGAATCCCCACACCCCCAACTCAAAAATGAGCCGTGTCCCCATGACTCGAAAAGACTCGAAACAGAAATTAAAATTAGCAGATAAAACTATTTACAGAAATGGTAAGGAAGAAAGAGAACATACTCTCGAGGCTTATTGCCTCGCATCATTGATATCCAAGGTAGGAATTTCTGGACCTTTCGTTAATTGCTCAAGGAGTTTCATGATGTGCACTTGATTAGCGTTGATTTGTGCCACATCATTGACTAAGGAAGTTTGAGCTGCTTCGAATTTCGTTAAACGCTCCTCCATCTTCTCTTGCCAACTTTGCTCCTTTTCTTCTTTCGAGACTTGCGTAGATACCGCTCTTCGAAAGATATCCTTGATCCAAGCATTATCAATATAACTCCCTTTAAATTCGAGTTTCTCTTCTTCACCCAACACTACATTCGCTTTTCGCACAAGACACGTGATCATAGTAGGAAATTTAACATTATAAACCGATTTAGGAGAGACCGAGAATCGTATCACCTCCTCATAGATCAATTGTGCCTCATCAACTTCTTCTCCTCTCAAAATACAATCCAAAAGTAAAGCGTACTTCATCGTCACATCCAAAGTTCGTGTGTTTCCAAAGATATTAGGGATAAGGAAATTGTGCCAAATTCTAGCATCCGGTTGAAGATATTTGTAAGGCCAAGGTGCCTTCAATTCTCCCTTATGTGATTGCACTTTCTCCTTGTCTAATACATGCTCAAAAAGTAATTCCTCATCAAAGATTCTTCGTTTAGCAACCGCTTCTTCAAATTTGCAACAACCTTTCAATTTCTTAAACTTGAAGTGGTTTCTAATTTCATGAACTGTGAAAGGAACTAACTTTCCTCTAATCGGAACACAATCTTTACTATCTCGGCTAAAGAGGCCTAAATAGAATTCCAAAACTAACTCATGACATAATTCAGAACGGCTTACCATGAAAGTAAACCAACCCAATTTCTCACCAAGCTCTAAGAATCTCTTGTATTATCCATCTCTAATTTCTTCCTTGAATACTTTCTCATAAGCAAAAGGTAGTTCTTTTAATTGTTTCTCTGCAGAAATCTTCAGGGCCCTTGAAGTATCCTCTTTCTCTATGGGTATAAGACCATGTGTAGGTTGTGTTTTGTCCTTTGCATAATAGTAAAGCTTTTTACCATTACGATCAAACAAAGGTATTCCACTCTTCTCAACTTTATCATTACCCTTTGATTTAGAACTAGAACCTTTGTCAATTGATTTCTTCTTGATTAAATCCAATCTCTTGTTACTCTTCACTTCCCTCTTGGTAGCTAAAATTGTTGTTCTATTAGTCATCTTCAATTAACCCCCAACTCAAAGCTTTAGCAACCCTTGAAATTTGAACTTGTGAATTAATGCTTGAACAATCTTGATTTGGCCTAGGATAGGTGAATTGATGATGAATCTCTATGTAGGTGGGGTGGATTTGTAATGGGTTGGCTTGGATTTAAGAAATTGTAGGATGAATTTTTGAAAATTTGGCTCTTTGATTCTTCAATTTGAATGGATTTGGTGATGATTGGGTGCTTGAATCTCTCTTGTAATGATGTGGAGAGAAGATTTGATGTGTTTTCCTTGATGATGGGTAGTGTTTTGATGATTGGTGAAGGTTTTGATGAGCTTTAATGGAGTTAGGAGAGTTTTGGAGAAGAGAAAGAGGCTTTAGGTTTATAAAATTCGGAATAATGGCTTAATACATCCTTTATACACTCAAATCCCGTTTTTTTTTCTCTCTGGCGGCTCGTGCGGACCAGGGCACGGTGTACCGCGGGGTGCCCCGCGCCTTCTGATGTGTTCTCCGTCAAAATACACGTGGACCTACCCCGTGGCACGCGTTTTTGTCCTGCGGTGCATGGCGCGGTGCAGGGGGGTAGTCCGTGGGTCAATTTTTCTCGGTTCTGGATAGGACCCGTGGCTCCACCCGTGGTACGGGTTTTTACCCTGCGGTGCATACCTGCGGACTAGGGGTAGTCCGCAAGGGTAGTCCGCGCAGGTCATTCCTTCGCTCCGAAAAATTTTCCTCGCGTCTCTAACTCGATTTCTCCAACTCCTACACACCAAAAACACTAATACCTTTCTCAAATATGCATTATCGACTAAAAACAACTAAACTAAACATAAATAAAAACGTAAAATACATGAAAACTAAAAAAACCTACGGGTTGTCTCCCGTACATCACTTTTGTTTAACGTCTTTCAAAGTTAGACGTGTTACCTTTGTCAAGATTTGCGAATATAGCCTCCCCAACAACGAGTAAGGCTATGAACGTCCACTAATCTGCGCTTGACCCCAGTTTTGGGGAGAATTTCTATCACCTTGGCTGAAACAACCTTAGTGACAATGAATGGTCTCATCCACGAGTCTTTGAAACTTCGTGGCCTATTCTCGCGTTTGTGAGCTTTCCATAGGACTTCATGGCCAACCCCAAACTCAATGTTTGGCTCGGTATCCACAGGTTTTAAGTGGATCTTCACAGGAGGGACTTTGTGATGTGAAAGGCTGTGGATGACAGGAACGGTGGGATCTAACTTCCTCGGTTTCTTACCCAAGACATAGAAGGTCTCAGATATATTCTTTGCATGAAGGGTGATGGTCCCTTCTTGGAAGTTGATGACACTTTGACTTGTGGCCATGAAAGGCCGTCCAAGTATGATTAGAATCTGCTTATCTACATCAAACTCAAGAATAAAAAAGTCAGTAAGGATGGCGATATTACCTGTACGGACTAAGACGTCCTCTACTATTCCCCATGTCCTTTTAACTGAGTTGCCAGCGAACTGCAACTTCACTGGAGTTTTCTCTGATTTCTGAAGTCCAAGTCTCTCGAACACGGACTTAGGCATAAGATTCACATCAGAACCCACATCGTACATAGCTTTCACCTTGAGCATACCATGTAATTGAATAGGAAGGTAGAAACTTACCGGATCTTTAAGCTTTGTTGGTAGCTCTCTTTCACTTCTTCTCGAAATCTTAGGTTCTCTCTCGGGATCTCTACACTCGCTTCTTTCTCAGGAATAACTTGCATGAAAACTTGTTGCGGTGTAAGTCCTTTCTTCGCGATCTCAAGCATTTGGGCGTTGATATTTTCAGGTTGATATGCCTCTACAAATGTCTTGAGTATAGTGTCATTTTTAGGATTTGTATCAAGAATAGTTGATGACACTGGTTGAACAATAGGTGGCGATTCCACCTTCTCTTCTTCTTTCTCTTTGTGCACAGTAGGTGCAACTTCATCTTCTGATTCCTCCTTTGAGGCTTCTTTCTCTTTCTCTTTAGCCAGCTCAGCTGCATAATCCACAACCGATCGAATCTCCTCTTGCATCTTCCTCAAAAGTTGTATAAATTCGGCTTTCTCTTCTGAATCGTCCTCCACATAAACCTCAGAACAGTCAGATTCCACGGGGTTAGACTTGGTTGGTTCTTCTTCTGTACACGGAACTTCCACGGTACTAACGGCAGCATGCGGTACTTCCTTCTTTTCTTCTTCAATTTCAAGGCAAATGGCCTTGCAAGCTTCGAACCCAACATTGTTTTCACCTCCTTCGATTGCCTTTACTTCCTTTTGTTCCACTAAATTTGTTAAAACTTTGTTTAATTGTTCTACTTGAGTACTTAACATCTGAAGTATGGCATCGTGTCCTCTGACCTTCTCATCCTGAGCATTTATAGTCATGGTCAAACGGTCCAGAGCTTGTGCTATCTGTTGATTATCCATAGATCCTTCTTGCGGATACTGAGGTAAGGCTTTCTGATCTAATGAATCGGTATAGGCATCTTGAGCAGGTTGTTGTGGGGGAGCAGGTCTATTCTGATGTTGATTTTGGTACTGACCTCTCGAGTGGAAAGAGTTGTTCTGGGGGCGCGGTTGATGATGACCAGGATTAGCGGCCCCTTGTGGATTTGAATACTGCATACCAGGATGATTTCGGTTACCCCATTGATAACCTCCTCGATTAGAAATAAAGTATACAGACTGCTGATTTGATTCACACTCTTCCCATGTATGATCGTTAACCCCACATTGTTGACAACCTTGTGCTTCTTGTACTACATTTGCAGCGGCTAAATTCTTTTCCATAGCTATTTTCAGCTCTTTGATTTGATTTTCTAAAGCGGATATTTGATCTGAGTTCGCAGTTTCTGCATCTAAACGAAACGTTCCTCGGGTTTTTGCTACAGAAGCTCGCGTTGAAGGCCAACTTATTTCTTGTTCCATAATATTTTCTAACACCTCGGAAGCTTCATTGTGATTCATGGACACAAAATTACCCTTTCCAATGTTATCTACCTTTTCTCTACCTTTATCATTAAGTCCTTCGTAAAATATAGCAAGTTGCAGAGTAGGGGTATAACCATGGAGCGGACATCTATCTAATTTTTGTTGAAACCTTGTCCATGCTTCTCCCACTGTTTCTCCATCTTCTTGGCAAAATCTTGCAAGCTCGGTTTGATCTTTGAGTCTCATGCTCTTCAGATAAAAACGGTTAATGAATGCGGCTTGAAGTTCTCTCCAAGAATGAATGGTTCCATGTGGTTGTCTTTCTAGCCAATCGCTAGCTCTACCGGTCAAGAAGAACGAAAACATATGACAATACAGTTGCTCGCGTGTAATGCCTGGAGTAATGTAGGCATCACAAATCTGCATGAACTTCTGAATCGATCTTACCGGATCTTGAATTGATGTACCAGGGTAGAGTCCAAAACTTTGAAATTGACTAAGCATGCCCGGATCGGGTCTAAAGTTGATATTTGGAATCTCTGGAGGACGGTAACCGATTGGTTGAACATGAAACGGCACATGAAGACCAGGGAGATCTTGCTGTGCTTGATTCTGTTGATTATTAAGGTTATTCTGCCCATTACCTCCTCCTACTGGTAGTTGTTGTCCTTCTTGTCCACCAAGTGGTGGATCTTGTTGTTGTCCACCGAGTGGTGGATCTTGAGCACCAAGGGGAGGATCTTGTTGAATCCCTCCAAGTGGTGGATTTAGTTGGGCTGCCATTGAGCTTCTTAAGGATCTTTCCTCACGAGCACTTTGTTGTAAACTCTAAAGCGCCTCTCAGGCTCCGGTAACGGAGGCCAAGAATTAAACACTGTGAATCCTGAAAAAGACTAAAGTAAACCACAAGCGTAAATCTGGAAAAATAAAAAATAAAACTGAAAAGTAAAATTTAATTAAAAACTACTACTCGAAATAGATAACCCACACGCTAACGAGACACAAGTCCCCGGCAGCGGCGCCAAAAACTTGGTGTCGCCTAGGGTGTGATAAAAATATGATAAATTAAGGTCAAGAAAACTACGCACTTTCACCCTAGACAGGCACAGTACTGCAAGTATTATAGGACGTATGCAAGTTTTAGTTAGTAAGTTGAGTTCGTTCTCAAGGACTTAAGTGTGTTATACGCGTAGGTAGGAATAACGAGTAAAAGTAAATAATTAAAAACAGAAAATAAAAGCAAGTAGATTTCGAGATTCTAAATTAAAACTAAGAAAAGTAAAGACAATAAAGTAAAAGATTAAGAATATGAGATGAGAAATATAGCTTAGGTTTTGCTAGTATGCACTAATCCTTCTAATTATATCTATAAATCTAGTTAATAAGGGAGAATATTAGTTCTTGGTATACTTAGTCAGGATTCTAAATTCCCATACCTTAGACCTTGAGAGCGACTAAGGGGGCTACGGCACAACCAAGACGAGGTCTCAAATAGGGTTATCAAACGCCAATAAGGCCCTAAAAGAACACTACAATCATAGGTGATATGGTGATTAAAACAAACCCTAATGACTATCTAGTTAGAATCATGTTTTGTCAGAACTAATATCGACACTAGACATTATGTGGTGGTTCAATAGTTAAACACCCTGTCAAGGAGACCATCTAACTACTATTAAAACAATCCTAAAGTGATCAGTTCTAGGAAAGACAATAAATCAAAACACATAAACAAATATAAAGTAAGTAGCTAATATCAGACTAAAACATATAATTCCCAAAGAAACTTAGATAGAAGAATTAGAATTCATAGTTAATACATGATGCAAACCCAGCTATGGGAAGTTTAGTTCATACCTGAAGGAAAAAGCTAAAAGAAATTACAAAAGACATCATCTTGCTCTTTACAATAAGCTGGAAGAATAAAACTCTAAGAACTAATTACTATGAGGCAAGGATTACTAGGGTACTTTTACAAGTGATATAAGGGTGTATTTATAGGTGTTTAGAAGACCTAATTCGTTTTCTTGAGGAGGAGATAAAGTATTGGACTCCTAGCCCAACTCAAATTCGTATGGAAATAAAGATAAACACTGCTGGACCGTTTTGAGCATATCTTCTTCGTTATTGGTCGGTTTGAGCTCCATAAGATACCAAAAGAATCGTAACAGAATTAGCTTTGTCCCTATGAAATGAAATTACCAAAATCGGCCTATTTCTTAGGTAAATCGCCACTTCTTTAGGCGTGTACTGTAGAATTCAGATTTAGGCAGCTTTTCCTTTTCCATCTTTTTAGCTTTCAATTACCATGCTAATCTCTTTCCATAAGTTGTAGTCTTTGACTTGGACTCTAGTTAATCTCCATAATTATCTTTAAAGCTTCACACTAAAATAAACAATTAAACTCAATATGCACTAAAAATAATAATTCAACAAATCAAGACACAAAATAGGAAAGTGCACTAAAACTCAAGAAAATCGACATTAATGACTTCTAAAACACTAAAAATGATGTCTCATCTTAACATAAATCTATCACAAATGAGGAGACATCAGTAGGGAAGGATCTAGATTTGAATTCATGGTGATTTGGTTGTGTTTTGATGTTAGGTGAAGGTATGTCGAAGCTTTAATGGAGTTGGGAGAGGTTTGGGAAGAAAGTGAGGCTTAAGGATTGATAAATTTGGACTAGAACTCACTTCTACCTCTTTATAACCTTAAAAACGCAAAAAAAAAATCTTTAGCGGGTTTGGGCGGTATACCGGCCGTAGGGTCCGGTATACCGGAGCTACTGTTTGACCCGTGTAATTTCCTTCCCTTGCTATGAGAAATTATTTTATGTTACCAAAAGACCTTCAAGGCTTTTTATCTCCCAAAAATCATTATCTACTACAGTTGACCAGCCTTTATACCATCAATGACGAGATTTTCTAAACAAAAAAAGTAAACAAAATAAATTTTTCTATTAAAACACTCAAATTCAATTATGTAATCTCTTGATTTTGTAGAGAAATATTAATTTAAATCATGTATTATATTTTTCCTTCTATTTCTTATTGTAATCTAGGTAACATTGCAATACCAATTTAGTATGTGAAAAAATAGGTTAATATCTCTTTCATATTTTTTTTTGTGATCCATGGATATTATAATTGTTGTTTTATTTATGTAGTTAATTGGAAATATATAAATAAGACTAAATTATCTTTATATCTACGGTTAGGGGTTTGTTCAGTCATTATATTTGTCTATAACATCCATTAGGAAAGATTGTGTGAGCATTGCCCTACATTTGTGAATAAAATATAGGATATGCTATACATGTCAAATTAGCAATTTTTGTAATAATACAATTATTTTTGTAATTTAAAAAATGATTTTGTTCCTCTATATATTTCAAAAACATATATTATTTTTATCAGTATGTCATTGTTGATAAATAATCAGTTATTGTATGGAGTATGTCTTGTTGGTAAACAATAAGAGTTATAATACGTTACATGAATCATATTTTGAGTCTATTATAATATTATGGTGCAAGAATCATATTTTGAATATTTAGAACAAAGATGTCAGTAATAGTTTGTTGCCTCTTATGTTATGCAATGGACGAGCTAAATGTTTTTTAGGTTGATTATTTTAAAAAGAAAGGAAATGGCTACCGAGATGTATGATAGTTTTACGATGAAGTTGGATAGACAACTGATTAGAAGTTCAAGGAGATGACGAGAATGGATTCGTAAAATCCAAGGATTTTTTATTTTATTAGAAGTAAATAGTTTTTCAAAAACATATTTTTTTCTTATATAAACCGTTAGAATCAATGAATTATATAGCAGACCATCGTAAGCAAAGGTAAGTTAGTCATTGGTTGATTTGAAAGTAACAATATTCCATTTTTAAGTCTTTGGTAACATTTATATGTAATATTTGATTATAGACAAACTTTGGTAGAGTATTTTTGTATTATTACGATAATTGTATAATTTTTTTTAGAGCAATATTTCTAATTTTATATTTGTAAAGTTCAAAATTTTAGTAGTGTCATCGGACACGGATCATAACTAGTTCTTTTTAATGTGAGATGTCATACGAATTTTTTTTTTCTCAATTTTTTTTCTTTCTTTCTTTTTCTTTTCAGAAATCGGCAAAGGAAAAAAAAATAACGTGCATAATCATTCAAGCATATCACAAATATACCCAACAAATGTAATAACTATTCCTTCACCCCGAACTCAAGCTCAAGGACAACTAGTTTTAAGCAATCGCTATTCAAGTGCGTGTCATATGGTGTAGTCCTGACATCTAAAGGATAAACTTATAATATGGTTTCAAAAGAAAGGCTTAAATGCTTAAAAATGGGGCTAAAAGTTATATAACATTTAATCACGGGTTAGAAAGATAAAAAGGCCTCAAGTGACTATTAAAGAACTGCCTTTATCATTTTTCTAGTTACATAGTTCACCTTTAATTCATAATTAAGTGTGTTCTCTACTCATTTAGATCTCACGTTCTACACACCACTCATTTCCACCAAATACAAGCTTACTTCTTTTGCATTGTTTATTAATTTTTCCTATTAATCATCTAGTGCTTGCATGCATTCGAGGTACGTTTTACATTAAATCTAAGGTCTACTATTTTCTACCATTAATTTAAAGAAAGTATGCTTATGTGGACATTCAATATACTCTCCAGTCAAATCATTTCTTAAACTAATTTTTATTGAATTTTATTGAAAAGCAGTAAAAACACATAACACATAAAATTGGGATGAGACAACGAACCCCGCCTCAAATTCGAAAATGTGTCTTGTCCAACCAATCTAAAAGTACATATAAAGCTAATAATATACAATAATAAATGAGAAAAGGGATAAGGGAACATATCTTGATTGACACTAGGTCGATTACATGAAGCATTGTGTCGAGGTTGTGAAAACTTATAACACGATGTATAGATCACACATCGTGGAAATCATCTTCTTGTAAAATGTGTTTCATCAACTCGAACTCGTATTTCCCTTAGTTAATCATCTTCTCATGACCCTCTGAATCTCATCCTCCTTGAAAATCCTTCCTCAACCCCAAACTCTATTTTCTCTTCATGTTCTTCTTAACTTCTCCAACCTTCGTGTCATCTCGAATGACCCCAAACTCAATTATACACCTACTTAAAGATTGCTTGCAAAATATATAATAGTATACTCAAATAATTCACAATTCCTGCAATAAAGAACTAAAACATAATTCCCAACTGGTAATAGAAAGAAAAGAAGAGTTGTAGCTATTTTACCGGGTTGGCTGTGGAATTTGTGATGATGTGTGTGTATATTTTTCTAAAATACATCTAAGATACTTTTGACTCGGGTAAGATTAGATCTCAAAATAACCCGATCATTGCAAAATACTATAATTAATTAATATTACAACTATGGATATTTTATATATAAAATCCCATAAGTGTTTTTCAATTACATTGAAGTGTTATATTGAATCAAGGAAGGTCTTAACAGTGTTTCAAACAAACTTGGGAATTTCATGGTTACTATACAACTATCTACTTAAACTACTCCAATTCATTTTACTAATAAGAAACTATGATATAGGCAAATATAGTGCAAGTTGTTGGATAATTATGTTTTTTTGATACATGCACATTCACTACATTCATAAATACTTATTGAATTTAGAAGTTTAAAAATATTGACGACGTTATAGGCTAGGCGGGGAAATATTGATCGAGTAGCCACGCGATGGTCTCATCTTCGGTCTGAAATGCAATAGCATATGTCAATTGGATGATATTGTCAGCGCAAGCGGCGTTAAGAATGATACTATGAGTTCTCCACTTAAAATTGGTCGTGTGGCGAACTTGAAGTGATTTTGTTACTGATCTACCGTTCTTGATGGATTTCTTTTGAGGCATCACCATGATTTGTTATTCTTTTTTTTTCTAATGAAATTATGAAGGTGTTAAACGGTAAATGAATAGACTTATTTATAGTTGATACACAAATGTAATTTCTCATTATTTAAATTTAATGAAAATCAAATATAATATGAAAAGGAACAAATAAGATAAATAATATTTAATGCGATTGTACAATTGAAGTTCCTTTTTGACCTATAATATTATTTGACCAGTTTATTTTATTTCATTTTTCATATATGATGGTCAAGTCCAGCTTGCAGTGTATTTTTTTTTATATATGTTGTGGTCCAGGCTAGCTTGTAGACTAGTGTATATTAACTACAAGGAAAAAATTAGAATTAGTAGGTTTCAAAATATAGTTCTACGTGACTAAATGTGCATGGTCTCTTTAGAAAGAATTGATACCATATGTCTTTATGAGTGATGGTCAATAGACCAAACTTTTTGTGTCAAATATCACACTAACTTTGATTTTTAAATGGTAAGGTAACCATTATATGTTCTTGAACATGGACTTTTCTCATGATAGAACAGAATCTCCTCAGATGGGGATGTCTCTTCCAAATCAGGGTATGGTTTGTCAATTATATATTTTCTCGTGACCTCCAAACGGTCGTCTTTTGACTATCAATCATGTAATATCCCGTTTAAATTGTTTAAATTTTAAATACTTAGGGTAAAATTCTTATTATTATTTAAAATATTATTTAAATATTTTATTAGTTTAATAATTTATTTATTTCTACAAAAGACATCTTATTTAATTTAATAAAAGGGATTAATTTATTTATTGAATTAAAAAATGATATTCATGGATTTTATTAATTGAAAAAGAAACTTCAAAAGAAAAGAAAGTAACTTACTCCTACCCGACCATCCTAGCCAGAACCCAACTCACCCAATCCACTTTCTAGTAAATCAATTTCATTTCCTTTTCCTACTTTTTAATTTGAATTATTTTTCCTTTTAATTTGTCTTATTTTCATGTAGTCCCTGTCGTATTCTAACCCAGTAACTATCTTTCTACAAGTTTGACACTAATGGGGTGTTTGTTTGCATTTAATAAAATCTTAAGGTAGTTTATTAAGATACATAATCAATAATACAGTTTTTTTATCTAATTCAGATCTGAATGGATCTTAACTAATTTGTTTTATTAAAATTTTAAACTAAGTCTGAATCACTCAAACACCACATCTTAAGTAAGTTATATTCAGATGTTCATTAAGATGTTCCCTTATTAAAGGATTGCAAAACAAGCTATTAACCCATCTGAACTTGGTGCCATCTCTCCGGATTGTATATGGGCTCAAGAAGAGGTTTACGGGAAAGCAAGAGCAAAAGATAAATGGGTGACTGAAGAAGATAAAAACACTACATATTATCATGCCTTGATGGCGCAAATAAGGAATTTTAATAAAATCATGCACATCATATATGATAACAAAATTTATGGATCTTATGACCACTAATATGCATTCACAGAGCGAGAAGTTACGAGAACAAGAAGCTTCTATTTAGATTTTAGGTACTCAAGTAGAACAAATGAACAAAGTTCTTACAAACAATATGGAAAGAAAAGAATTGAAGGATATCGGAGGACGTGGTGCCAATGTTGGGTTCGAAGCTTGTAAGACTATTTGCCTTGAGATTGAAGAAAAGAAGGAAGTACCACATGCTGCCGAAAGTTCCGTGGAAGTTCCGAGTATCGAAGAAGAACCAACCAAGTCTAGTCCCGTGGACTCTAACTGTTCTGAGGATGATGTGGAGGAAGATTGAGAAAAAATCCGAATTTATACAACTTCTGAAAGATATGCAAGAAGAGATTAGATCGGTTATGGATTTACAAGCTGAACGAGCTAAAGAGAAAGAGAAAGAATCCTCAAAAGAACCAAGAGTTGAAGTTGCACCTGCTGTGCAAGAAAAGAAAGAAGAAGAGATGGTGGAATTGCCACCAGTTGTTCAACCAGTGTCATCAACCATTCTTGATACAAATCCGGAATATGACATTGAACTCAAGACATTTGTAGAGGCGTACACTCCTGAGAATATCAACGCCCATATGCTTGAGATTGCGAGGAAAGGGCTTACACCGCAACAAGTTTTCACGCAAGCCATTCTAGAGAAAGAAGCGAGTGTAGAAGCCACAAGAAAGACTATGAGAGTCTCAAGAAGAACAAAAAAAGAATTACCATTGAAGCTCAAATCTTCCTATTCAAATAAATGGTATGCTCAAGGTGAAAGCCATGTACGATGTGGGTTCGGGTGTGAATCTTTTGCCTAAATCCGTGTTCGAGAGACTTGGACTTCAGAAATCAGAGAAAGCTCTAGTGAAGTTGTAGTTTGCTGACAAATTAGTTACCAAGACATGGGGAACAGTGGAGGACGTCCTTGTCCGATTAGGTAATATCACCACCCCTACTGACTTTGTTATACTTGATTTCGATGCAGATAAGCATGTTCCAATCATACTTGGAAGGCCCTTCATGGCCACAAGTCAGAGTGGAATCAACTTCCAAGAAGGGACCATTACCCTTCATGCTAAGAACGTATCTGAGACATTCTATGTCTTGGGTAAGAAACCAAGGAAGTTAGATCCCACCGTTCCTATCATACACAACCTTTCACATCACAAAGTCCCTAAAGAGAAGATCCATGAAAAGCTTGTGGATACTGAGCCAAGCATTGAGTTTGGGGTTGGCCATGAAGTTCTATGGAAAGCTCACAAACCCGAAAATAGGCCACGAAGTTACAAAGACTCGTTGATGGGACCATTCATCGTCACTAAGGTTGTTTCAGCTAAGGTGATAGAAATCAGACCCAAGAAGCAGATCAAGCGCAAATTAGTGGACGTTCATAGCCTAACTCGTTGTTGGGGAGGCTATATTCGCAAATCTTAATAGAGGTAACGCGTCTAACTTTAAAAGACGTTAAATAAAAGTGTTGTACGGGAGACAACCTGCAATTTTTTATGTTTTTAGTCAGTGTTTAGTTTAGTTGTTTTTAGTTGATATTGCATATTTGAGAAAGGTATTAGTGTTTTTGATGTCCAGGTGTTAGAAAAACCAAATTTGAGAGAAAAACAAAAAATTTGGGTATACTGAGATCAGACCACCGGTAAGCCAGCCCTCATGGCCGGTAAGTCGGCGGTCAGAAAACCCGAGGCCACGGGTGTCGTCACGTGTTCATTCCAGAAAGGTGGTTTCCAAGAGCTGTCAGTACTGGTATGCCGGTGAATTCTTCCGGTATGCCTGCCAGAACAAAAACCCGTGCCCACGTATGCATGCCTCGGGTATTTTGATATAACATGAATTTCGATGAGCTCCAGCACCGGTATGCTGGGCCATATGGCCGATAAGCCGCTCAGCACCGCTGGAGAAAAAAAAAGTTTCATATTAGGTTATAAAGAAGAGGAAGGTTAGTCTATTGCGAATTTTACAATCCTTAAGCCTCTCTTTCTTCTCCGAACCTCTCCCAACTCCATTAAAGCTTCATCAAACCTTCCCTAAACATCAAAACACTACCCAATCACCATAAAAACACATCAACTCTTCTCTCCACATCATTACAAAGAAATTCAACCACCCAAATCTTACCAAAACACATTGAATTGAAGAATCAAAAGCTTAAATTTCAAAAATTCATCCTACAATTTCTTAGATCCATACCGATCCATCAAGAATTCATCTTACCCACATAGAGATTCATCATCAAACCACCTTTCCTAACCCAAATAAAGCTTGTTCAACCAATAATCAAGAGCTTCAATTTTCAATAGTGGTTAAAGCTTTGAGTTGGAGGTTAAATTGAGATGACTAAAAGAACAGAAACATTATCTACTAAAAGGGAGATGAAGAAAAACAAGGTATTGGGTCCAATTGAGAAGAAATCAAGTGAGAAAAGTTCTAGTTCCAATACAAAGGGTCAAATAGACTATGTAAATAGAGGTGAGCTAGATTCATTTAATTCTATGGGCAAAAGGGTTCCACTTTCTACCAAGAAGAAAACACAACCTCTTCCATTCATAGGTCCTGCACCCTCAGATAAAGAGAAAGCTTTAAAGGCCTTGATAGCTTATGCAGAGAAACAATTAAAGGAACTACCTTTTGCTTATGAGAAAAAATTAAAGGAACTACCAAAACTAAAACGGGGCTGATTTTATATTTTAGGGTTACGAATTTGAGTTGGGCTAGGAGTCAATTACTTTCCTTCTCATTCAAGAAAAAGAATTAGGGCTTCTCTACATCTATAAATTCACCCTTATATCACTTGTAAATTATCCTTGCCTCATAGTAATTAGTCCTTAGGTTTATTATCATCAAAATTATTGTAGAGAGCAAGATGAAATCTTTCATTATTTCTTTTAGTTTATTTCCTTCAGGTATGAACTAATTTTCCCATAGCTTAGTTTTGCATCACGTATAATCTATGAATTCTATTTTCTTTCTATTTAAGTTTCTTTGAGATAGTTGTGGAAGACCCAAATGTCAACTAGGTACCGAAAACTCAAGATGTTCATGAAGGGATAAATAGGATGGGCAGGAGGATTCTCCAGATATGGAATCTTAAAGAGGCACGCTTTGGTATTCTCTTGTTATTTATTTTGTTTATTTTACGTGTACACCATTAAATTACTTGCAGGGGTGGACTAGATTAAGCCATACACTGAATATTGTAATTTGGAATTGTCATAGAGCCATTGCCAATAACTGTAGAAGGATTGTTTGGGAAAATTATGTGATTATAAATAGTTGGGTAAATCTAACTTGAGAAGATTTGAAATTTAAAAACGTATAAGTGTGGTAAATGGGTGAGTGATCTCGGATGACATGGATATGTACACTAAAGTCTTGATTTTGGGACAGAAAGTAATCAATATGGAGATTAATAAACAAGGCTGTGAGCCTTGGTTTTTTCAGGCATATATGAGAGAACCCATTCGGCAAAACGCAAGGACTTGTGGGTAGCCCTTAAAAATGAATTCAGGGGTCGTGATATTCCTTGGTTAATAGTTGGAGACTTCAATCAAGTGGGAAAGGAAGAAGATAAGAAAGGAGGAGCTATAGGAGTTAGCAGGAGATTGGATAAATTCAAGGTATCTAGACACATGTAGACATAGTTACGGCTTAATTGAAATGGGGTTCGAAAGTCTACATTTAACTTTGTGCGATTCTTGAAACACGGGATAAAGTATCCTAAGAAGACTCGATAGAGCTTATGGTAATCCAATCCTTCTCAAAGTTTTCCCTAAAGCTAAGGTTACTAACTTCGACTGAGCACGGATATATCATTCTCCTATACTTATCCAACTTATTGGAGAGGGTCTGAGAAGAGTGAACTATTTTAGATTCGATTCAGCCTATTGTCTACACAATTATAACATTGTGTAGGCGAACTGGGAAACTAATAAAAGGGACTTGGGAGAGAGTATTGTAGATATGCAGTAGCATTCCCAAACATGAAAATTTGAGGTTGTTAAAGATATTAACCAAAATAACAGACTCCTTATCGCGAGAATGGGAGGTATTCAGAGATTACTAGAGAATAATTATAATTCTTCACTATTTAGACTTGGTAAAATTCTAAGGGAGGAGTACCTGAGTTTTCCAGAGGTGGATAAAATATTGTCGTTACAACTATAAAAAGAGAAGAGGATTCGCTTGGGCAAACGGAATACGCGGTTATTATCATTTTTGTGGATCCAGCAGTATGTGATATAGTGAGACAGTGTATCATTTCTAGCAAGGCGCCGTTTCCAAAATGGTACTTTAGTTCTAGCAAGGCGCCTATACTTTGGATTTTCAGAGTTAAGAGCTGCCACTGTTTCGGCAAGCTCTTCCGTCATCTCCGGTATATCTAATGTTAACGCAGCCTGCAAGATGTCATCATAATTAAAACAATCAAATACCTCTTGCGCGGCGTGTTCTACTATATCCATTCGGAAACAATCTCCGGGAACATCAGGGAATTTCATGGCTCGAAATACATTGAATTTGACCTCCTCGTCTTGTATTCTCATAGTTAATTCGCCGTTTTCGACATCAATCAAAGTATGCCCCGTGGCTAGGAATGGTCGTCCCAAGATGATGGGGACATTCCTATCCGCGTCGTATTCAAGAATAACAAAATCAACGGGAAAAACTAAAGTACCTTCTTTGACGAGGACATCTTCGATTTGTCCCTTAGGATGCACGAGGGATCTATCCGCCATTTATAGGACCATAGAGGTAGGTCGCATATCACCAATCTTTAGCATATCAAAAATTGATTTGGGCATGAGATTAATACTCGCGCCTAAATCGCATAAAGCTTTCCCTTTCCACTCACTACCAATCGAGATTGGAAGCGTAAAACTTCTTGGATCAAGTAGCTTCTGTGGCAGTTTACTTTGGCAGATGGCACTACACTCCTTAGGTAATCCTACCATTTCATTATCACAATATGGTCTTCTATTGGTGAGGGCTCTCTTTAAAAACTTCACGTATTTTGGTATGTCTTTGATAGCTTCTACCAATGGAATGTTAATATTGAGACCTCTCACCCTATTCAAGAATCTTTTTATTCAACCATATCTCCTTTCTTCTGAACTCTGGAGGGGAAAGGTGGAGGGGGACGGGTGTCTACAACATCTTTCTTTTTTGAAATTCCGGGAATCTTCTCCACTTCTACCACTTCAGGTTCTTCATCTTTCTCTTCTACCTCTTCTAAAGGTTTCTCTATTCGAGAAACTTCTTTTTCTTTCATAACCGGGAAGGGTGGTGGTTGCAAAGTCTTACCGCTTCTGGTTGTGATCGCGTTACAATACTCCCTTTGTTTAGGAATTTCTGTATCACTCGGGCGTTGGCCTTGGCCTCGAACATTCAAACTATTGGCGATCTTTGATATTTGATTCTCTAAGAGTTTTAACGAAGCGGAATGTGAGTTCAATGTTTCATTCATCTTATTCTTTCTCGTGTGGGTATCGTCCATGAATCGAGATAGCTGGCTTTTGATTTTCTCTGACCTCTTCTCCGCATCTGACATGTATTTCGTTACTATAAGTGCTAACTCACTTGCGGTAATTGTACCTTCTTGAGGTCAAGAAGGAAGCGCATTTTGAGTTAATGTGTCGGCATACGCGTCTTGATCGGCTCTAGGTTGATTTCCTTGGTATTGGTTTTGCGTCCGAAACTTATTGTTATTCCCTTGAGGCCTTTGTTGATATGTTCCAGGATTGGCTGCCCCATGTGGATTCGAATACTGAAAGCTTGGATGATTTCTGTTTTGATTTCCATACCCTTGACAACCTTAATAGTTACATCGCTGATTAACGAAGTATACGGATTCTGGGTTGTTGGCACATTCTTCCCAGCCATGATCATCTCCTCCACAACTAGAATATAATTCTGGTTCATTAACAACGTTTACCACAACTTTATTTGACATAGATAGTTGTTTCAACTTATTCTCAAGTGCGGCAATCTTAGCGTTCAATGCAGTTTATAAATCTACTCAAAGTACCTCTTTCAGAAGCTCTAACCGATGATTTTGAGGATTGCCAACTCATTTCATTCTTCACAATACGGTCCATGATAATCAGGGCTTGATCAGTTGTGACCATCATGAGACCACCTTGGCACATAGTATCGATTTTGTCTTTCGCAGCATCACCTAAACTTCGATAAAATATTCCAAGCTGTAATTCAAGAGAGTACCCATGTAATTGGCACTTGCGTAATAATGTTCGAAAACGAGTCCATTCAACACCTACAGTCTCTCCTGGCTCTTGGAGAAAACTAACAATGTCTAATTGCCCACTAAGTCGAACACTTTGAGGATAGTACCTATTGAAAAAGGTTGTCTGAATTTGATCCCAAGTCACAATCGCGTTGTGTGGTTGTTGGTCATACCACTCACTAGCTCCTCCGGTGAGAAATAATGGAAACATATGAAAGTACATTTGTTCTTGGGTTACTCCAGGGGTGACATATGCATCACAGATTTGCATAAACTTGTACATAGCACGAATAGGATCTTCACAAGCTGCACCACTATACTATCCAACGGTTGTAAACTGATTAATCATCCCCGCGTCTGGTCTGAATCGAATTCCTTGAATTGTGGGAGGATGGAGTCCTAGTGGTGGTATACGAAAAGGTCCATGGTTGTTCGGTTGGAAGATCTGCGGTCCATGATCTTGAAGTACTCCACCATTATTATTTAGTTGTTGTTGATTTCCGAGAGGAACTGGTAATTAGACTCCTACCGGTGGAACTGGTAATCTTAGTGGAGCTATTGGAAGACCGTTTTCATCCAATTGAATCGTGGGATCTTGAGCATTCAATTCTGCCATTGCTTCTTCCCTTTCCTTTGCTTGAGCTTCTCTCCTTCTTTTGTTTGCTTCTCGAACTAGGCCTTCGGGATTATCAAGGATGATGATATCTCCAAGCATATTCCAAAAACCTGTAAATCTGAGAAAGAAACATCAACCCAAAGCGTAAAACTGAAAAATGAAAACTTAAAACTAAACTAAGAACTAGCAACTAAAACACTTACGGCTAACACCGTGGTCACACGCTACCATCCCCGGCAGCGGCGCCAAAAACTTGGTGTCTCCTAGTGTGTTCAAAATAAACACACCTAAAAAGGCAAGACACGTACCGCAAGTGTACGGGTCGTCCAAGTAATATCTGGTAAACGGGATCGATCTCAGGGACGGATTAGGTATGATTAAAGTGTTATGCAATAAATAGAAGTAGTTGCTTGAATGAAAACTAAAAGTAAAGAAATAGATTTTTATTTTGTTTTTGTTTAAAGAACTAAAGTTCAGATAAAGTAAATATTAAACTAAAATTAAAACTAATGCAAGAAATTAAATATGAAGAGACGAAAAGATGAGAGAATAGTACTTGAGTCACGCTAGGTTTCACCAAAATAAACTTAATCAATGCTTCTTCTAAGGGACAAATTAGTACTAGTAGTAGTCAGGATTCTAGATTCTCCTAACCCCCGTCAGGGTGGACTTAGGAGCTATTCTCAGGTGTTACAAACCCCGCCAGGGCGATCATAATCCACCTTCGAATGTCAGGTTCTCTACCCAATTGGATATAAGATTAACTAAGTCCGTCAGGATCAATAATTTCTATCTTACGTTTATTATTTATGTCAGTAATTAAACCCCCCGTCAAGATGATCACTTCCCCACCAAAGTGAATAGCCTAATTACTCAAACCTATGTCTAATTGATCAGATTAAATATATTGAAATTAACTTACGATAACAAACAATACTAAATTACTCAATTTGAATTAAATTATAAAAATCCCAAATCAGAAAACATCAACTAAATAAATTAAGGTTCAACCATTATAACGATTCTCAAGCACTTAAGAAGTATAGGTCATAATGAAAAAATAAAACTAAAAAAAATAAATTAAAAGACATAATGTTTTACAGAAAGAAAATAAATAAACCTAATGAAGAGGTTGGGTTTGGCTTTGAATTGGAGAAGATGGCTGCTCCAGCTCTTAGCTTTCTTCCTTCCTGCTTGTTCTGATTTGAATCCTTAAGCCTCTTTGATAATTATATGAAGTGTGTATGAAAGAGGAGGCTAAGGGGTGTATTTATAGGTGTTTGGAAGCCCGAGGTCGATTTTACATGGAGTGGAAGACAAGTCAAGAACTCTTTAATTCGTAACCCTAAAATCTAGGAAAGGTAAGATTCTGCTGCTGATTTGATTTGGTCATATCTCATTCAATACTTATCCGTTTGAGGAGTTCTAATATATGAAACCGCTTGTCTCCAAAAGAGCTTTCCATTGGTGTAGACCAATCGCCCAAATTCCTAGCCAATCTTAAGTTATAACTCGACTTTGAAACGTGGCTGGAATTTCCGATTCATGAGGCAGCTATTCCTTTTCCTAGTTGAACTCTACTTCCTTCTATCTCTAGATTTCTTCAAGATCTTCTTTCCTAATCTCCTTAGCATTGATTTAGAATCTAATTTATTTCCATATTATCTCTAAAGCTTCACATTAAATAAATAATTATACCGCATATGCTTTAAAAATAATAAATCATTAAATCAAGATTAGAAATAAGAAAGTGCAATTTAAATTTAGGAAACTCGACTAAGTACACTAGAAATATTCTAAAACTTTAATTCTCACTTCTCCTCCTTAGAATGATATTTCATGAATTTCATAAACCTACTAAGTTTGCACTAAAAATAAGTAAATTAACACACAAAAGCTCTATAAATGCAAATAGTCTAATTCCAAGGGGAGAAAGTGCAATATTGCCATTTAAGCACGAAAGTCAATACAAAAAGACAATTTTCATCCTAAAATGATGTCTCCTAAGGGCTTATATTTAGAACAATTAGGGTGACATCAAGACCCCCAACTCAAACTTGTATCGTCCCGATACAAGAAAAACTAAAAACATAGGGAAGTCTCTAAAATATCAGCTACATCAATTAAGCACAGGGGAGAAGAAGATAGCAGAATATATAGAATAAACTCAAAGAAACTACTCAGAAAATTTCATGTAATAATATTTACAAACTACATACCTGCACACTTGTCATATCTACAATCAACACGGTTTGAATTCAAGATTAGATTAGCTTCGTAATGTAAGAATGAGAGGATCTTTACTCAGTTTACCATGGAGGCTATAGATTGTTCATCGAACTTCACTAGTGTCCAAAGATCCACTTAACTAATCTTTAACGGCTCAATCACTTCTAGATTACATAGCAAAGAATCAAAAGGTCTTTAGAGTTGTAATGTTGGCTTAGGGACAGTATGATAAGTATATTTGGATAATTTAGAGTGAGCTTTTGGCTCTCTCCTCACTAGCCATCAATGAATCGCCCTAGAGCTTGAGTTACTCTCGTAAAACGTTCTTAGTCAACCCAATGAATTCCTTGATGCACAAATTAGCATCCCCAATAACCCAATTAAAACATTAAGATGTTCACATAAAAATCCCACTTTGCCGGTCCAAATATATATTCTTTTCATATCAATTTTTTTTTCTTTTGTATAGCTATGACTCTCTTTTTGATGTTGAGATATCACGCTATTTTTTATAAATTATGCCTTTTCATAACATTAGCTCGTAGCTTCTTTTTCATTCACTATTACCCCGGCAAAGGGTTACAATATAATAAACCTGTGAATCATCATCAATATATAGAATAGAGCACACTTAATAATCTCAAAAATCCCAACCCAATAATATTTCCCATAATGGTGGACCCACCACCCCAAACTCAAGCTCTAAAACAATTGTCTGTGCATCGCGATTCGAGTGCGGGTCATATGGAAATGCCTAATACACTAACGGCATATGGCTTATAATGTGGCTAATAAAAAGGCTTTAGAAAGGCTAGAAGGGGCTGAGAAGGATATATAATAAAAAAATGGATAGCAGGCTAAAAGGCAACAAGGGGCTTATGAAAGAACCGTCTTAATCACTTTCTAAACTATGCAATTTCGTCATTCTCTTACCTTTAGCACATTCATTAAATGGGTTTATCAACTAGCTTGGATCTCACGTCCTACACACCACTCATGGCTCCCTGAGATCGAACATACTTTCTATCGCATTGCTAACTAATCCTTTTTTTACTATCAATGTGTGTTTTCCTGCAAATACTCAAAGCATACAAAATAAAGCAGCTCATAAACATACTACTTTCTATCATCAACTTACTAAGCTTATGCTTTCAAGCTATTAAACACAGTCTACATCTAATCCATCTCTTAAAAAGTTCAAATTTTTTCAAATTTCTCTAAAAAAAACAGTAAATCACATAAAAATAGAGATGAGGGACAACGAATACCCACGCCCAACTCAAAAATGAGTCGTGTCCCCACGACTCGAAAAGACTCTATAAAATAGAAAATAGTGCATATAGAAAAATGGTAAGGAAGAAAGAAAACATACTCTTCGAGGCTATTGCCTCGCTTGATTAATACCCAAGATAGGGTGTAGTGAATTACTTGTATGTAAACTCCATGTATCACCAATTTCTCTTTCCCTTACATCCTCTTGTGCTCCATCCCAATCAATCACACTCTAGAATTCTCTTGTTTCTCATCTCCTCCAACTTTGTTCTCGAATATTCTCTCATGAGAAGGTGTTCATCCAGGAATATTTTGTTGTGGCAACAACTACTAGCATCCCAGAAGCTTTGCTCATCTTTGGTCAAAAGGATGCTATATTTGTAGAGGTTGTGGTGTCTTCCTTATGAAATTCGAAATCTTTTTGCTCTTTTAATTTACCACTGCATGCTTTCCTCTATTCTCTTGATCCGATTTACCGTGTATTTTATTCCCAAAGTAGTACCCATCTCAATTGATTTCTTCTAGAACTCACCCAATACCTTCCATTGATACTTCATCTCCCTTAACACTTGATAATAGCTTTATAATTTCTTTATCATCTCTTTTGACCCCCAACTCAAAGCCCTGAACACTATTGAAATTTGAACTATTGATTATAGGTGAAACAAGCTTTATTTTGATTAGGAAAGGTCTTAGGATGACAATTCTCTATGTGGGTATGATGGAATCAAGCTTTGATGATATGGGTTTAAGGAATTTTGGATGAATTTTGAAAATTTAGGCTCTTGAATCTTGGATTCTAGATGTTTTGATATGATTTGGGTGGTTAAATCTTCTTTGTAACGATGTAGGTAGTGTCGCCTAGGGTGTGATAAAAATATGATAAATTAAGGTCAAGAAAACTACGCACTTTCACCCTAGACAGGCACAGTACTGCAAGTATTACCGGACGTATGCAAGTTTTAGTTAGTAAGTTGAGTTCATTCTCAGGGACTTAAGTGTGTTATACGCGTAGGTAGGAATAACGAGTAAAAGTAAATAATTAAAAACAGAAAATAAAAGCAAGTAGATTTCGAGATTCTAAATTAAAACTAAGAAAAGTAAAGACAATAAAGTAAAAGATTAAGAATATGAGATGAGAAATATAGCCTAGGTTTTGGTAGTATGCACTAATCCTTCTAATTCTATCTATAAATCTAGTTAATAAGGGAGAATATAAGCTCTTGGTATACTTAGTCAGGATTCTAAATTCCCATACCTTAGACCTTGAGAGCGACTAAGGGGGCTACGGCACAACCAAGACGAGGTCTCAAATAGGGTTACAAACGCCACTAAGGCCCTAAACAGAACACTACAATCATTGGTGATATGGTGATCAAAACAAACCCTAATGACTATCTAGTTAGAATCATGTTTTGTCAAAACACATAAACAATTATAAAGTAAGTAGCTAATATCAGATTAAAACATATAATTCCCAAAGAAACTTAGATAGAAGAATTAGAATTCATAGTTGATACATGATGCAAACCCAAGCTATGGGAAGTTTAGTTCATACCTGAAGGAAATAAACTAAAAGAAATTACAAAAGACATCATCTTGCTCTCTACAATAAGCTGGAAGAATAAAACTCTAAGAACTAATTACTTTGAGGCAAGGATTACTAGGGTACTTTTACAAGTGATATAAGGGTGTATTTATAGGTGTTTAGAAGACCTAATTCGGTTTCTTGAGGAGGAGATAAAGTGTTGGACTCCTAGCCCAACTCAAATTCGTATGGAAATAAAGATAAACAATGCTGGTCCGTTTTGAGCATATTTTCTTCGTTATTGGTCGGTTTGAGCTCCATAAGATACCAAACGAATCGTAACAGAATTATCTTTGTCCCAATGAAAGGAAATTACCAAAATCGGCCTATTTCTTAGGCTAATCGCCACTTCTTTAGGCGTGTACTGCAGAATTCAGATTTAGGCAGCTTTTCCTTTTCCATCTTTTTAGCTTTTGTTTCCTTATCTCCAATTACCATGCTAATCTCTTTCCATAAGTTGTAGTCTTTGACTTGGACTCTATCCATAATTATCTTTAAAGCTTCACACTAAAATAAACAATTAAACCCAATATGCTCTAAAAATAATAATTCAACAGATCAAGACTCAAAATAGGAAAGTGCACTAAAACTCAAGAAAATCGACATTAATGATGTCTCATATTAACATAAATCTATCACAAATGAGGAGACATCAAGACCCCCAACTCAATGTTGTATCGTCCCGGTACAATAAAAGATAAAAACAAAGGGAAGTCTAGAAATACACACTTATAAAATTCTCAATACGATGGGAAAAACATAGCAAAATATATAGAATAAACCTAAAGCACATAACTCATAAAATTTCATGCAATAATGTTTATAAACTACATACCTGTATACTTCTCATATCCATAGTCAACACGGCTTGAATTCAAGATCCGATTAGTTTCGCAATGTAAGAAGGATTGGGACTTTACTCAGTTCCCCAAGAGAGCTATATATTGTTCATCAAACCTCACTAGTGTTCCAAGATCCACTCAACTACTCTCTAATGGCTTAATCACTTCTCAATTACATAGCAAAGAATCACAAGGTCTTTAAGGTTGTAATTTAGGCTTAGGGATGGTATGATAGTATATTTGGATAATTTGGAGTGAACATTTGGCTCCCTCCTCACTAGCCATCAACGAATCTCCCTAGAGCTTGAGTTACTCTCATAAACGTTTCTCACTCAACCCAATGAATTCCTTGATGCACAATTTAGCATCCCCAATAACCCAATTAAAGCTTACGATGTTCACATAAAAATTCCACTTTGCCGGTCCGAATATATATATTTTCTTTTCTTTTCAAATCAATTTTCTGTAGCTATGACTTCTCTTTTTATGTTGAGATACCATGCTATTTTTCTCATATATATATTTTTTCTTTTAATGCCCTTGTTGGCAAAATTAGCTCGTAGCTTCTTTTTCATTCACTATTACCCCGGCAAAGGGTTACGATACAAATCTGTGAATCATCATCAATATAAAGCACAAAGCACAATTAATAAACTCAAAAATCCCAACAAAATAACAATTCCCATAATGTTGGACCCACCACCCCAAACTCAAGCTCTAAAACAACTGTCTATGCATCGCGATTCGAGTGAGGGTCATATGGAAAAGTCCTATGATCTAAAGGATATGGCTTATAACGTGTTTCAATAAAAAAGCTTTAGAAAGGCTAGAAGGGGCTGAGAAGGATATAGCATATAAAATCAAAATCACAAGGTGAGAAGGTATAAAAAGGCTTGAAGGGCTTCAAAATATGAAAGAACCGCCTTGATCACTTTCTACACTATGTAATTTCGTTATTTTCTTACCTTTAGCACTTTCATCAAATGGTTTTTCAACTAGCTTGGATCTCACGGCCTACACACTTCTCAAGGTTCCCTGAGATCGAACATACTTTCTATCGCATTGCTCACTAATCTTTTCTTTACTATCAACGTGTGTTTTCCTGCAAATACTCAAAGCATAAAAATATATAAATCATAAACATATTACTTACTATCATTAATCTACTGAGCTTATGCTTTCAAGCTATTAAACACACTCTACATCTAATTCCCATGTATCAAAAATTTTAATTTCTACCTAAAAACAGAAAAATGGAGATGAGAGACAACGAATCCCCACACCCCCAACTCAAAAATGAGCCGTGTCCCCATGACTCGAAAAGACTCGAAACAGAAATTGAAATTAGCAGATAAAACTATTTACAGAAATGGTAAGGAAGAAAGAGAACATACTCTCGAGGCTTATTGCCTCGCATCATTGATATCCAAGGTAGGAATTTCTGGACCTTTCGTTAATTGCTCAAGGAGTTTCATGATGTGCACTTGATTAGCGTTGATTTGTGCCACATCATTGACTAAGGAAGTTTGAGCTGCTTCGAATTTCGTTAAACGCTCCTCCATCTTCTCTTGCCAACTTTGCTCCTTTTCTTCTTTCGAGACTTGCGTAGAACCCGCTCTTCGAAAGATATCCTTGATCCAAGCATTATCAATATAACTCCCTTTAAATTCGAGTTTCTCTTCTTCACCCAACACTACATTCGCTTTTCGCACAAGACACGTGATCATAGTAGGAAATTTAACATTATAAACCAATTTAGGAGAGACCGAGAATCGTATCACCTCCTCATAGATCAATTGTGCCACATCAACTTCTTCTCCTCTCAAAATACAATCCAAAAGTAAAGCGTACTTCATCGTCACATCCAAAGTTCGTGTGTTTCCAAAGATATTAGGGATAAGGAAATTGTGCCAAATTCTAGCATCCGGTTGAAGATATTTGTAAGGCCAAGGTGCCTTCAATTCTCCCTTATGTGATTGCACTTTCTCCTTGTCTAATACATGCTCAAAAAGTAATTCCTCATCAAAGATTCTTCGTTTAGCAACCGCTTATTCAAATTTGCAACAACCTTTCAATTTCTTAAACTTGAAGTGGTTTCTAATTTCATGAACTGTGAAAGGAACTAACTTTCCTCTAATCGGAACACAATCTTTACTATCTCGGCTAAAGAGGCCTAAATAGAATTCCAAAACTAACTTATGACATAATTCAGAACGGCTTACCATGAAAGTAGACCAACCCAATTTCTCACCAAGCTCTAAGAATATCTTGTATTATCCATCTCTAATTTCTTCCTTGAATACTTTCTCATAAGCAAAAGGTAGTTCTTTTAATTGTTTCTCTGCAGAAATCTTCAGGGCCCTTGAAGTATCCTCTTTCTCTATGGGTATAAGACCATGTGTAGGTTGTGTTTTGTCCTTTGCATAATAGTAAAGCTTTTTACCATTACGATCAAACAAAGGTATTCCACTCTTCTCAACTTTATCTTTACCCTTTGATTTAGAACTAGAACCTTTGTCAATTGATTTCTTCTTGATTAAATCCAATCTCTTGTTACTCTTCACTTCCCTCTTGGTAGCTAAAAATTGTTGTTCTATTAGTCATCTTCAATTAACCCCCAACTCAAAGCTTTAGCAACCCTTGAAATTTGAACTTGTGAATTAATGCTTGAACAAGCTTGATTTGGCCTAGGATAGGTGAATTGATGATGAATCTCTATGTAGGTGGGGTGGATTTGTAATGGGTTGGCTTGGATTTAAGAAATTGTAGGATGAATTTTTGAAAATTTGGCTCTTTGATTCTTCAATTTGAATGGATTTGGTGATGATTGGGTGCTTGAATCTCTCTTGTAATGATGTGGAGAGAAGATTTGATGTGTTTTCCTTGATGATGGGTAGTGTTTTGATGATTGGTGAAGGTTTTGATGAGCTTTAATGGAGTTAGGAGAGTTTTGGAGAAGAGAAAGAGGCTTTAGGTTTATAAAATTCGGAATAATGGCTTAATACCTCCTTTATACACTCAAATCCCGTTTTTTTTCTCTCTGGCGGCTCGTGCGGACCAGGGCACGGTGTACCGCGTGGTGCCCCGCGCCTTCTGATGTGTTCTCCGTCAAAATACACGTGGACCTACCCCGTGGCACGCGTTTTTGTCCTGCGGTGCATGGCGCGGTGCAGGGGGGTAGTCCGTGGGTCAATTTTTCTCGGTTCTGGATAGGACCCGTGGCTCCACCCGTGGTACTGGTTTTTACCCTGCGGTGCATACCTGCGGACTAGGGGTAGTCCGCGCAGGTCATTCCTTCGCTCCGAAAAATTTTCCTCGTGTCTCTAACTCGATTTCTCCAACTCCTACACACCAAAAACACTAATACCTTTCTCAAATATGCATTATCGACTAAAAACAACTAAACTAAACATAAATAAAAACGTAAAATACATGAAAACTGAAAAAACCTACGGGTTGTCTCCCGTACATCACTTTTGTTTAACGTCTTTCAAAGTTAGACGTGTTACCTTTGTCAAGATTTGCGAATATAGCCTCCCCAACAACGAGTAAGGCTATGAACGTCCACTAATCTGCGCTTGACCCCAGTTTTGGGGAGAATTTCTATCACCTTGGCTGAAACAACCTTAGTGACAATGAATGGTCCCATCCACGAGTCTTTGAAACTTTGTGGCCTATTCTCGCGTTTGTGAGCTTTCCATAGGACTTCATGGCCAACACCAAACTCAATGTTTGGCTCAGTATCCACAGGTTTTAAGTGGATCTTCTCAGGAGGGACTTTGTGATGTGAAAGGCTGTGGATGACAGGAATGGTGGGATCTAACTTCCTCGGTTTCTTACCCAAGACATAGAAGGTCTCAGATACATTCTTTGCATGAAGGGTGATGGTCCCTTCTTGGAAGTTGATGACACTTTGACTTGTGGCCATGAAAGGCCGTCCAAGTATGATTAGAATCTGCTTATCTGCATCAAACTCAAGAATAACAAAGTCAGTAAGGATGGCGATATTACCTGTACGGACTAAGACGTCCTCTACTATTCCCCATGTCCTTTTAACTGAGTTGCCAGTGAACTGCAACTTCACTGGAGTTTTCTCTGATTTCTAAAGTCCAAGTCTCTCGAACACGGACTTAGGCATAAGATTCACACCAGAACCCACATCGTACATAGCTTTCACCTTGAGCATACCATGTAATTGAATAGGAAGGTAGAAACTTACCGGATCTTTAAGCTTTGTTGGTAGCTCTCTTTCACTTCTTCTCGAAATCTTAGGTTCTCTCTCGGGATCTCTACACTCGCTTCTTTCTCAGGAATAACTTGCATGAAAACTTGTTGCGGTGTAAGTCATTTCTTCGCGATCTCAAGCATTTGGGCGTTGATATTTTCAGGTTGATATGCCTCTACAAATGTCTTGAGTATAGTGTCATTTTTAGGATTTGTATCAAGAATAGTTGATGACACTGGTTGAACAATAGGTGGCGATTCCACCTTCTCTTCTTCTTTCTCTTTGTGCACAGTAGGTGCAACTTCATCTTCTGATTCCTCCTTTGAGGCTTCTTTCTCTTTCTCTTTAGCCAGCTCAGCTGTATAATCCACAACCGATCGAATCTCCTCTTGCATCTTCCTCAAAAGTTGTATAAATTCGGCTTTCTCTTCTGAATCGTCCTCCACATAAACCTCAGAACAGTCAGATTCCACGGGGTTAGACTTGGTTGGTTCTTCTTCAGTACACGGAACTTCCACGGTACTAACGGCAGCATGCGGTACTTCCTTCTTTTCTTCTTCAATTTCAAGGCAAATGGCCTTGCAAGCTTCGAACCCAACATTGTTTTCACCTCCTTCGATTGCTTTTACTTCCTTTTGTTCCACTAAATTTGTTAAAACTTTGTTTAATTGTTCTACTTGAGTACTTAACATCAGAAGTATGGCATCGTGTCCTCTGACCTTCTCATCCTGAGCATTTATAGTCGTGGTCAAACGGTCCAGAGCTTGTGCTATCTGTTGATTATCCATAGATCCTTCTTGCGGATACTGAGGTAAGGCTTTCTGATCTAATGAATCGGTATAGGCATCTTGAGCAGGTTGTTGTGGGGGAGCAGGTCTATTCTGATGTTGATTTTGGTACTGACCTCTCGAGTGGAAAGAGTTGTTCTAGGGGCGCGGTTGATAATGACCAGGATTAGCGGCCCCTTGTGGATTTGAATACTGCATACCAGGATGATTTCGGTTACCCCATTGATAACCTCCTCGATTAGAAATAAAGTATACAGACTGCTGATTTGATTCGCACTCTTCCCATGTATGATCGTTAACCCCACATTGTTGACAACCTTGTGCTTCTTGTACTACATTTGCAGCGGCTAAATTCTTTTCCATAGCTATTTTCAGCTCTTGGATTTGATTTTCTAAAGCGGATATTTGAGCTGAGTTCGCAGTTTCTGCATCTAAACGAAACGTTCCTCGGGTTTTTGCTACAGAAGCTCGCGTTGAAGGCCAACTTCTTTCTTGTTCCATAATATTTTCTAACACCTTGGTAGCTTCATTGTGATTCATGGACACAAAATTACCCTTTCCAATGTTATCTACCTTTTCTCTACCTTTATCATTAAGTCCTTCGTAAAATATAGCAAGTTGCAGAGCAGGGGTATAACCATGGAGCGGACATCTATCTAATTTTTGTTGAAACCTTGTCCATGCTTCTCCCACTGTTTCTCCATCTTCTTGGCAAAATCTTGCAAGCTCGGTTTGATCTTTGAGTCTCATGCCCTTCAGATAAAAACGGTTAATGAATGCGGCTTGAAGATCTCTCCAAGAATGAATGGTTCCATGTGGTTGTCTTTCTAGCCAATCGCTAGCTCTACCGGTCAAGAAGAACGAAAACATATGACAATACAGTTGCTCGCGTGTAATGCCTGGAGTAATGTAGGCATCACAAATCTGCATGAACTTCTGAATCGATCTTACCGGATCTTGAATTGATGTACCAGGGTAGAGTCCAAAACTTTGAAATTGACTAAGCATGCCCGGATCGGGTCTAAAGTTGATATTTGGAATCTCTGGAGGACGGTAACCGATTGGTTGAACATGAAACGGCACATGAAGACCAGGGAGGTCTTGCTGTGCTTGATTCTGTTGATTATTAAGGTTATTCTGCCCATTACCTCCTCCTACTGGTAGTTGTTGTCCTTCTTGTCCACCAAGTGGTGGATCATGTTGTTGTCCACCGAGTGGTGGATCTTGAGCACCAAGGGGAGGATCTCGTTGAATCCCTCCAAGTGGTGGATTTAGTTGGGCTGCCATTGAGTTCTTAAGGATCTTTCCTCACGAGCACGTTTGTTGTAAACTCTAAAGCGCCTCTCAGGCTCCGGTAACGGAGGCCAAGAATTAAACACTCTGAATCCTGAAAAAGACTAAAGCAAACCACAAGTGTAAATCTGGAAAAATAAAAAATAAAACTGAAAAGTAAAATTTAATTAAAAACTACTACTCGAAATAGATAACCCACACGCTAACGAGACACAAGTCCCCGGCAGCGGCGCCAAAAACTTGGTGTCGCCTAGGGTGTGATAAAAATATGATAAATTAAGGTCAAGAAAACTACGCACTTTCACCCTAGACAGGCACAGTACTGCAAGTATTATAGGACGTATGCAAGTTTTAGTTAGTAAGTTGAGTTCGTTCTCAGGGACTTAAGTGTGTTATACGCGTAGGTAGGAATAACGAGTAAAAGTAAATAATTAAAAACAGAAAATAAAAGCAAGTAGATTTCGAGATTCTAAATTAAAACTAAGAAAAGTAAAGACAATAAAGTAAAAGATTAAGAATATGAGATGAGAAATATAGCTTAGGTTTTGCTAGTATGCACTAATCCTTCTAATTATATCTATAAATCTAGTTAATAAGGGAGAATATTAGCTCTTGGTATACTTAGTCAGGATTCTAAATTCCCATACCTTAGACCTTGAGAGCGACTAAGGGGACTACGGCACAACCAAGACGAGGTCTCAAATAGGGTTATCAAACGCCAATAAGGCCCTAAACAGAACACTACAATCATAGGTGATATGGTGATTAAAACAAACCCTAATGACTATCTAGTTAGAATCATGTTTTGTCAGAACTAATATCGACACTAGACATTATGTGGTGGTTCAATAGTTAAACACCCTGTCAAGGAGACCATCTAACTACTATTAAAACAATCCTAAAGTGATCAGTTTTAGGAAAGACAATAAATCAAAACACATAAACAAATATAAAGTAAGTAGCTAATATCAGACTAAAACATATAATTCCCAAAGAAACTTAGATAGAAGAATTAGAATTCATAGTTAATACATGATGCAAACCCAAGCTATGGGAAGTTTAGTTCATACCTGAAGGAAAAAGCTAAAAGAAATTACAAAAGACATCATCTTGCTCTTTACAATAAGATGGAAGAATAAAACTCTAAGAACTAATTACTTTGAGGCAAGGATTACTAGGGTACTTTTACAAGTGATATAAGGGTGTATTTATAGGTGTTTAGAAGACCTAATTCGTTTTCTTGAGGAGGAGATAAAGTATTGGACTCCTAGCCCAACTCAAATTCGTATGGAAATAAAGATAAACACTGCTGGACCGTTTTGAGCATATCTTCTTCGTTATTGGTCGGTTTGAGCTCCATAAGATACCAAAAGAATCGTAACAGAATTAGCTTTGTCCCTATGAAATGAAATTACCAAAATCGGCCTATTTCTTAGGTAAATCGCCACTTCTTTAGGCGTGTACTGCAGAATTCAGATTTAGGCAGCTTTTCCTTTTCCATCTTTTTAGCTTTCAATTACCATGCTAATCTCTTTCCATAAGTTGTAGTCTTTGACTTGGACTCTAGTTAATCTCCATAATTATCTTTAAAGCTTCACACTAAAATAAACAATTAAACTCAATATGCACTAAAAATAATAATTCAACAAATCAAGACACAAAATAGGAAAGTGCACTAAAACTCAAGAAAATCGACATTAATGACTTCTAAAACACTAAAAATGATGTCTCATCTTAACATAAATCTATCACAAATGAGGAGACATCAGTAGGGAAGGATCTAGATTTGAATTCATGGTGATTTGGTTGTGTTTTGATGTTAGGTGAAGGTATGTTGAAGCTTTAATGGAGTTGGGAGAGGTTTGGGAAGAAAGTGAGGCTTAAGGATTGATAAATTTGGACTAGAACTCACTTCTACCTCTTTATAACCTTAAAAACGCAAAAAAAAATCTTTAGCGGGTTTGGGCGGTATACCGGCCGTCGGGTCCGGTATACCGGAGCTACTGTTGTTCCAGGTCCTGCTTCGTCAAAAACCCTGTGTTGCGAACCCGTGAGCTCGGGTTTTGTGCTGGGTGGTATACCGGCCGTAGGGCCCGGTATACCGGAGCTTCTGTTGCTCGATTTGGCACCTCTCGGCAATGAACACGTGGTGATACCCCTGGCCACGGGTTTTCTGACCTGCGGTATACCGCCGGTAGGGCCCGGTATACCGGTGGCAGGTCAGAATACTCCCAAAAAATTCGTTTTGCTTCCCGAACTTGATTTCTATGCTACCTAATCATCAAAACACTAATACCTTCCTCAATAATGCACTATCAACTAAAACAAATGCGCAACTAAATAATATACACTAAAAAAACTAAACTAAGAAAGCAATTAAAGCTTGGGGTGTCGCCCAAGAGCACTTTTATTTAACGTCATTTAAAGTTTGACGGGTTACCTCCATTATCCCTTGAGTATGTAACCTCCCCAGCAGTGGGTGAGGTTATGTATGTTTACAATTCGAACCTTGTGACCTCTCGAAGGTTGTATCTCTATTAATTTTTGTGTCACTACTCGAGTAACAACAAATGGTCCCATCCACTAACTTTTTAAACCTCATGGTCTATTCTCTTGTTTGGAGGCCTTCCAAGCAACCGTGGTTCCGACCCCAAACTCATTTTTAGCTCTCTTCTTCACGGGTTCATGGTGGTGGTCCTTCTCTTTAAACTCTATAGATACTTCTGGAACAATGGGGAACTTAAGTGGCTCCTCCTCTAGAATTTTGTCAAAAACAAGGGATGTTTCAGAACTTTCTTTTGTTATGAGGACCACGTTTTCAATCTCGATCTCTATACTCGCATTCTCATTTGTTTCCGGAATAGCTTCTATGAATACTTGTTGCGGTGTGAGTTCTTTTGTATTACTTTCAAGCATTTGGGTGTAGGATTTGTCTTCTTCGCACACCTCTACAAATGCTTTATCGATGTCACCTATTGAATGATTTGTCTTTATTGGATTTAATGGTGACATCAATGGAGTACTAGGTGGCGAATCCATCCTAGTCTCTTCTTCTTCTATCTCTTTTGTAACCAAGACCTCAATATTTGATTCCACTAAACACGGCTTGGCTGGGTTTTCCATGGATGTCATCTTCCCTTCACAAGATTTAATTTCAATTTCGACTCCATTACCAACACTTGACTCATCTATGTTTAGCGTGGTTGATTCTTCTATGGTTGGAATCTCTAGTTCACTAGGTGCAACTGGTGGCGATTCCACTTCCTTCTCTTCTTGAAGGCTAAACTCTGTAGCTACATCGAACCAAACATCGTTATCAATTTGAATGTCCTCATCATCAAAATTTGTACTTTGGCCCGTTTGCATAGATGGTACTTGTTGTAATTACTCAATTGTTTTTGTGAGTTGCGTAAGTCGTTGCTCCATTAATTTATGGCTTTGTTGCATGACTTGCACTAATGATATGATAACATCGATTTTCGCATTACTCGTTACTATATGATCATGTGTGGTCTTCATGAAACAACTGAGGGAGTCCTCCAACTTCCTGAGCCTATTATAATGATCTGTCAAACTCTTGCATGTCAAGTCCATGAATTTGTGTACTTGCATATAACAGGTCGGTTTTAGAATTGGCTCTTTATATTGAAATCTAAAACTACCAACCTAACTTAAACACAAAATAAAATAACCGCTTTAAGTCCCCGGTAGCGGCGCCAAAAACTTGGTGGTGCTGCTAGGGTTTTAAAATCGATCAAAGCACAATAGAATAACTATAATAAATCCCCGGCAGCGGCTCCAAAAACTTGGTGGGTCCTTGTGTATTATAAAATAATGCAATAAAAGTAATTGAATAAAGGATCCACAGACCGCAAGTGTACGGGTCGTACCAAGTAATAGATAAGTAAAATCGGGATTATCGTCTCCACAGGGGTTTTAAGTTGTTATTCTAAATATGTGCTCAATATCAATATAGATAGTTCTAATTGCTTTAAAAAGATAAATAATAAAGGTGTTTGTTTTCTAATTAACTAAATAATAAAATAGACAATAAAATAAACAATTAATAATTATGCAAAAAAGATAAGGAGATGCAAGTATGAATCTATCCTATTGAATTTATGATTACTAAGAATAAGGGTGAATGGGAAATTTCACAATAGTCAGGAATCTATTATCTCCTAGCCCCCTTCAGGATGGACCTAGAAGCTATCCTACGGTATTACAAACCCTGCCAGGGCGATTATAAGCTACTTTCCGATGAATACTATTTTACCTCATTGGCTACGTGGTTAATCAAGCCCGTCAGGGTCAAATAACGGATACCATGCGTCTATATTCTAAGTCTGTAATTAAACCCCCCGTCAAAGTGATCCATACGCCACGATATGGAATAGCCTAATTACTATGAGCTAAGTTTGCTTCATGACTTCAAAGTTAGTGATTTAAACGAGAATATAGTCAATGGAAATTAAGAACCAATTCAATTAAATACTAAAATCCCAGATTCAAATTAAAACAGAAAAACAATATTCAATGGTTCATATAATTACAATCCTAAAGAGAAATTATGCATTATAAATCTTCTTGAATAAACAGCTTAGAAATACCTCATAGACAAAATATATCTAATACTAAATTACCCAAAGAATTGAGATGGAGAAGTGTTGAATTGATGTAGTTAAGCTCTAGCTCTTCCTTCTTCTTCCTCTAGATCCTCTTGATTGCTCCTATGATGATTTATTTGTGTATATTAAGCTTATGCAGCCAAGGGATGATTTTCTAAGGTTTAGAGCTGGTATTTATAGGTGCTAGGTCGAATTACTTGGAGTGGAAGACAAGTCAAGAACTCTTTAATTCGTAACCCTAAAATCTAGGAAAGGTAAGATTTTGCTGCTGATTTGATTCGGTCATATCTCATTCAATACTTATCCGTTTGAGGAGTTCCAATATATGAAACCGCTTGTCTCGGAAAGAGCTTTCCATTGGTGAAGACCACTCGCCCAAATTCCTAGCCAATCTTAAGTTATGGACTCGTCTTTGAAACGTGGCTGGAATTTCAGATTCATAAGGCAGCTTTTCCTTTTCCTAGTTGAACTCTACTTCCTTCTATCTCCAGATTTCTTCAAGATCTTCTTTCCTTATCTTCTTAACATTGATTTAGCATCTAATTTATTTCCATATTATCTCTAAAGCTTCACATTAAAAATAATTAAACCGCATATGCTTTAAAAATAATAAATCATTAAATCAAGACTAGAAATAAGAAAGTGCAATTTAAATTTAGGAAACTCGACTAAGCACACTTGAAATATTATAAAACTTTAATTCTCACTTCTCCTCCTTAAAATAATATTTCATGAATTTCATAAACCTACTAACTTTGCACTAAAAATAAGTAAATTAACGCACAAAAGATCTATAAACGCAAATAGTCTAATTCCAAGGAGAGAAAGTGCAATATTGCCATTTAAGCACGAAAGTCAATACAAAAAGACCATTTTCATCCTAAAATGATGTCTCTTAAAATGATGACTATTGTTTAGTTATTTGATGGTTTTATTTCATTTCTTACATATATTATTATTTAACTGAGTTCGGTAAAGCTTGAATGTATTCCATTTTTCTTATATTTGCGTTAATAATCATGTGCTCTGACCAAGTAGCAGGGGCTCTAGTAACTTAGTTAACACCTGTTGGGGTGCGAGGTTACAGACTTTGTATTTTAACACCTAGTGCCTTAAACGAGTGGGTTCCTTGCTCATTAAGTAGTCTTTGGGTATTGTTCTTTAATACATTGGATAACAGAAGGGTGTGTAAGGTAGATGCTCTAGGTGCCCGAATAGGGGATAGAGTGGCTTAGATTCCCGAATCATGTGAATACCGAAACCAATTTAGCCTTATAGAATTGCAAAATCATTTAACAACATTAGGATTACTTAACAATATCCTCAATCATCCATCTCAATCGATTTAATCTTTCATTTTATTTCATGTTTACTTTTAGTTTAATCATTAGTTTCATTATTATTACTTGTTTAATTTGTCTTCCATTTGCATATTGTCTTTAGTTGTTAATTACAAAAACCAAATAAACATCCTTTTATTTTCATTTATTGCTCTCTTAAATTATAACCTTTCCATTTTCTCTAGAGTAAAATACAATAATCGCACAAATCCATGTGAAACATACTCTACTTACTATACTCTTGCTACCTACAATACGTTTTATGTAGATGTGTATTTTTTGTCAACGTTGACAAGTTATTTTATCGATACCTTATGGAGAAAAAGGACGCTACGCCGCGTCTTATTAGATGGGTATTTTTGCTTCAAGAATTTGACATAGACATTCGATATGGAAAAGGATGCGAGAATCAAGTTGCTGATCATTTTTCCAGGCTCGAAGGATCTGATGCCAACAAAGAACCATTATTGGTTAAAGAGGTATTCCCTGATGAACAACTTTTTACTATTAAAGATGCGTATGTGCCATGGTATGCAGATTTAGTCAACCAAATCATGAGTGGTAAATTCCCTAAAGACTTCCATCCACAACAAAGACAGAGGTTATCTCACCAGGCCAAACAATTCATTTATGATGAACCATACCTCTGAAATTTTTTTAGTGACCAAGTAGTTAGACGATGTGTCCATGAAGGCGAAGTTGATAAGATCATAGCAAGCTGTCATGGATCACCATATGGTGGTCACTTTAAAGGCGATAGAACTGCAGCTAAAATTCTTCAATCCGTTTTCTATTGGCTTACCCTACACAGAGATTGTCATCTTTTTGTCCAGTCATGTAAAAGATGCCAGTTCACTGGTAATATATCAAAATGGGACGCGATGCCGCTCAACAATATTTTAGAAGTCGAAATCTTTGACATATGGGGAAGAGATTTCATGGGACCTTTCTTCACTTCCCATGGAAATCTTTATATCTCGCTAGCAGTTGATTATATGTCAAAATGGGTAGAAGCAGTGGAAACACCAAAGAACGATGCTCAAACAGTAATAAAATTCTTAAAAACATATATCTTTACAAGACATGGTACGCCACGTGTTCTAATCAGTGATAAAGGTATCCATTTCATCAATGTTAAGTTGAGAGACATCCTTCGTAAGTTTGGAGTGAGACACCGCACTTTAACCGGATATCACCCACAAAGTAACGGTCAAGCTGAAGTTTCTAACTAAGAAATTTAATCCATTCTTGAGAAGACCGTGAATAAAACGAGGAAAGACTTGTCATTAAAGCTAGATGATGCTCTCTAGGCTTACAGAACAGCATTCAAAACACCAGTTGAGGCATCTCCGTATCACATGGTCTACGGAAAAGCATGTCATCTACCTATTGAGATTGAAGTCCGAGTCTTCTGGGCTATTAAAACTCTAAATCTAAACCCAGAATTGGCCGGGAAACAAAGGTTGATGCAATTGAACGAGTTGGAGGAGTTTCGTTACCATGCCTATGAAAATTCGCGTCTTTACAAGGAGAAAACAAAGAGATTGCATGATAAACAAATCTGTCCAAAGCACTTCGAGAGAGGACAAAAGGTACTATTATACAACTCTTGATTCTCGAACTACCCAGGAAAGCTTAAATCCCGTTGGGGATGACCTTAAATCGTTACGAAAGTCACACCTCATGGAGCAATTCAAATCGAACATCCCACCAAGCAAAGGACATTCATGGTGAATGGACAGCGTTTGAATTATACAATGACAATGGAGACTTTGGTCGAGAGGAGACAATCTATATCGAAGAACACGCTTAGCCTAAGGTACACGTCTAACTCAAAGACGTTAAACAAAAGTGCTCTAGGGAGACATTCCTTGTTTTTAATTTCTTTTTAGATTAGTTTTATGTTTTGTAGTGTATATTTCTAGGTTAGTGTATATTTCTAATTCTGTTTACAAGCTAATAGGAGAGAAAGGTAGTGTGTTATTGGTGGGGGCAAAGGTGTGATAATTAAATAGATAAATAAGAATAATAATAACGAGCACACACCCTTGAGAACCACGGAACTCACTGCAAGTATCACAGATCGTTTGCAAGTTTTAATGATAAGTCAAGTTCGTTCGCAGGGATTGTATTCGTTAGATCTACTTATATTTAACAAGCGTAGATGAATTTATATGCTTGGAATAAAATATAATAAAAGGAATAATTATCTGATATGAAATAAACAAATATGAATACAGATAAATAAATATGAATGTAAGTCTAATTGATTAGGATTACTAATATGAGTCTATTACTAAATCGTTATTCTAACCTGTCACAGATTAAGCATTTTATATTAACCAGGATTCTAAATTCTACCTAGCCTTCTCTAGGCTTAGGAGCAACCTCTCCACTACTAGGGATTCCTAAGTAATGATTGGTGATTAAATCAAACCTTAATGGCTATCTAGTTAAGCAAGGTATCAAAACTAGACGATTATGTGGTGTTGTCAATAATTAAGAATAATCCTAAGATTGGCCAAATCTAAGGTGTAACAATAAATCAAAACACATAATAACAATATACGCCAAGCTCAATCAATTAAAATAGCAAATAGTATTTATGAATTAAAGACCAAATAATAATCCAACAATTAAAAGTAAACTTACAGAATAAAAGCTTAGAAATATGGTTGAGAATAGATCTATAGCTAATTACTCTAAATATAGAGAAGGTGAGATGTAGAAGAGGAGTTTGTCAGTCTCCAATCTTCTTCTTCTTGTCTTCCTCTACAGGTCAGCTTGCTTCTTGAATGAATAGCTTGATTCTAAGGATGAATATTAATGTACAGGACTAAGCTATTGTTTATAATTTAAGCTAATGTTTAGAACTGAGCAAAGACATGTTTACAATGATAAGAGGGTGTATTTATAGGTATCTTGGAAGCCCTAATTCGTTTTCTTGAAGGAGAAGTAAGTGGTGGACTCCAAGCCCAACTCTAATTCGTATGGAAATAAAGATAAACACTGCTGGACCGTTTTGAGCATATCTTCTTCGTTATTGGTCGGTTTTTGCTCCATAATATACCAAAAGGATCGCAACAGAATTATCTTGCCCCTATAGAAGGAAATTACCAAAATCGGCCTATTTCTTAGGTAAAAACGCATATCTTTGGACGTGTTCTGCAGAATCCCAGATTAAGGCAGCTTTTCCTTTTCCATCTTTTTAGCTTTTATTTCCTTATCTCCAATTACCATGCCAATCTCTTTCCATAAGTTGTTGTCTTTGACTTGGACTCTAATTACGCTCCATAATTATCTTTACAGCTTCACACTAAATAAACAATTAAACCCAATATGCTCTAAAAATATTATTTTACTAAATCAAGACTCAAAATAGGAAAGTGTAGCATTTCTCAAGAAAATCGACTATAATGACTTCTAAAACCCTAAAAATGATGTCTCATCCTAATATAAATCTATCACAAATGAGGAGACATAAAGACCCCCAACTCAAAGTTGTATCGTCCCGATACAATAAAGATAAAAACAAAGGGAAGTCTCTAAGTACACACCTAGGTCAATTAAGCACAGAAGACAGAAGATAGAAGAATATGGAGAATAAACTCAAAGCAACTACTCAGAAAATTTTCTTGTAATAATATTTAAAAACTACATACCTGTACACTTCTCATATCCACAGTCAACACGGCTTGAATTCAAGATCAGATTAGTTTCGCAATGTAAGAAGGAGAGGAACTTTACTCAGTTCCCCAAGGAAGCTATAGATTGTTCATCGAACTTCACTAGTGTCTAAAGATCCATTTAACTACTCTCTATTGATTCAATCACTTCTCGATTACATAGCAAAGAATCAAAAGGTCTTTAAGGTTGTAATGTAGGCTTAGGGACGGGTATGATAGTATATTTGGATAATTTGGAGTGAGCTTTTGGCTCTCTCCTCTCTAGCCATCAACGAATCGCCCTAGAGCTTGAGTTACTCTCATAAAACGTTTCTCACTCAACCCAATGATTTCTTTGATGCACAATTTAGCATCCCCAATAACCCAATTAAAGCATAAGATGTTCACATAAAAATTCCACTTTGCCTGTCCGAATATATATATTTTCTTTTCAAATCAATTTCCTTAGCTATGACTCTCTTTTTAATGATGAGATATCACGCTATTTTCTCATATATATATTTTTATGCCCTTATTGGCAAAATTAGCTCGTAGCTTCTTTTTCATTCACTATTACCCCGGCAAAGGGTTACAATAATAATCTGTGAATCATCAATGTAATAACAAAGCACAATTAATAAGCTCAAAAATCCCAACCCAATAACAATTCCCATAATGGTGGACCCACCACCCCAAACTCAAGCTCTAAAACAACTGTCTATGCATCGCGATTCGAGTGCGGGTCATATGGAAAAGTCCTATATTCTAAAGGGATATGGCTTATAACGTGGTTCAATAAAAAGGCTTTAGAAAGGCTAGAAGGGGCTAAGAAGGATATAAAATATTAAATCAAATAACAGGGTGAGAAGGTATAAAAAGGCTTCAAAGGCTTCAAATTGAAAGAACCGCCTTAATCACTTTCTACACTATGTAATTTCGTTATTTTCTTACCTTTAGCACTTTCATCAAATGGGTTTGTCAACTAGCTTGGATCTCACGGCCTACACACTTCTCAAGGTTCCCTGAGATCGAACATACTTTCTATCGCATTGCTCACTAATCTTCTCTTTACTATCAACGTGTGTTTTCCTGCAAATACTCAAAGCATACAAAATAAAACAGCTCATAAACATATTACTTTCTATCATTAACTTACTGAGCTTATGCTTTCAAGCTATTAAACACACTCTACATACATCTAAACCTTCTCATAAAAATTTTAATTTTACCTAAACAACAATAAAACACAGAAAAATGGAGATGAGAGACAACGAATCCCCACACCCCCAACTCAAAAATGAGTCGTGTCCCCACGAATTCGAAAAGACTCGAAAATAAAATAAAAGAAATTTAAAATTTTAGCACATATTGCACATAAAAGAAATGGTAAGGAAGAAAGAAAACATACTCTTCGAGGCTATTTACCTCGCCTGATCAATACCCGGAGTAGGGTGCAGTGCTTTCCATGTATGAAAACTTCTATGTATCACCAATTTCGCTTTCCCTTACATCTTCTTATGCTTCATACCAATCAATCACACTCTAGAAATCTCTTGTTCATCTTCTTCCAACTTTTTTCTTGAATAATCTCTCATGTGAAGGTTGTTCATCCAGGAATATGTTTTGAACACCGCTACTAGCGTCCCAGAAGCTTTTGTTCATCTCGGGTAGATGGATCTTGATAGGAAGAGGTTATGGTGTCTTCTCTATGAAAGTTTAAACCTTTTTTTTCTTTGAATTCACCACAGCTAGCTTTCCTCTATTCTCTTTATCCGATTTACCTTGTAATTTATTCCCAAACTAGTACCCATCTCAATTGAAATCTTCTTGATCTTACCCAATACCTTGCTTTGATTCTTCATATCCCTTAACACTTAGTAATATCTCTATCATCTCTTCATCATCTCTTTTGACCCCCAACTCAAAGCTTCAAATACTCTTGAAATTTTTACTTTATGATCATAGGTGGAACAAGCTTTATTTTGGTTAGAAAAGGTGTTAGGATGACAATTCTCCATGTGGGTATGATTGAATCAAACTTTGATGATATGGGTTTAATGAATTTTGGGAAAATATTTTGAAATTCATTGTTTTGATTCTTGGTTTCTAGGTGTTTTGATATGATTTGGGTGCTTGAATCTTCTTTTTAATGATGTAGGGAAGGGTTTGGATTTGAATTAATGGTGATTGGGTAGTGTTTTGATGATTGGTGAAGGTTTTGATGAGCTTCAATGGATTTGGGAGAGGTTTTGGGGAAGAAGGAGAAGCTTAAGGTTTAATAAATTCGGAATTAAAAGCTTAATACCTCCTTTATACACTTGAAACCCTTTCTCTTCTCTCTCTGGCGGCTCGTGCGGACTATCCTTGCGGACTAGGGGGTGTACCGCGGGGTACACCACAGCATCTGATGGGTGCAAATTTTTGCTCACTGGATTGGACCCGTGGTAGGACCCCGTGGCACGTGTTTTTTAGCTGCGGACCAGGGTCTGTTGTACCGCAGGGGTGCTCCGCGCCTCCTACGTCAAAATACCCGTGGTAGGACCCCGTGGCACGAGTTTGTGCGGTGCATGGCACGGTATAGGGTCCGGTATACCGGACCCATCAGCTAAATTTTTTTTCTTTTCTGTACACAACACGTGGCTGCTACTGTGGCATGGGTTTTTACCCTGCGGTGCACCACGGCTGAGGTCCGGTGTACCGCACCTGGCAAAAACCTCCCCAACAGCTAGATCTCGAAAAGTTATGCAGTTTAGGCTCAAAGATCACCTGATTTCGACATCCGAGGGCAAAGTTATGACTTGCCGAAGTTTCTCCGTTCCGAAAAATCGCTTCCCTAACTCAATTTCTCCAATACCTAATCATCAAAAACACTAATACCTTTCTCAAATATGCAATATCAACTAAAAACAACTAATCTAAACTAAAACTAAAAACATAAAAACATAAGAATTACTATGGGATGTCTCCCAAAGGGCACTTTTGTTTAACGTCTTTCAAAGTTAGACGAGTTACCTCGGTTATTTCTTTTTATAGCCTCCCCAGGAGTGAGTGAGATGATTAACACTTACCAAATCGAGCTTGCAACCTTCAATAGCCTTGACTTCGACCACTCCTTCGGAGATAATTTGCGTGATAACATAAGGTCCCTTCTAAGAACTGCTCTGTTTGGGGTTGGGAGGTTTCCATGCCACCTCGTCTCCTACCCCAAACTCAATCTTTTTCTCTATGGTTTCTTGGTTACTTTCAAGTGTTGGCTTCTTGGTTACTGCACTAATTGGATATAGTTCCTTTGACTTCTTTTTCCTCTTCTTTCCCGAAACATAGAATGTTTCAGCGTTATCTCCAATACTAAGAGCCACGGTTCCTTCATTCACATTCACTATAGTATCGCTGGTGGCTAGGAATGGACGCCCAAGAATGAATGGGACGTTCTTATCTGCTTTGTAGTCAAGAATAATAAAGTCCGTTGGAATAACAAGGTTACTGGTGGTCCTTTGTGTGTTCTAAAATAAATGCAAAAGTAAATCGAACCACAACCGCAAGTGTACGGTTGTCCCAAGTAGTATTTCTGATAAATCAGATTCGTTCCAAGGACGGAATGGTTGATCACAATGTCTAGCAAATAGTGATTGATGCACTTATGAAAATAAAAGACAATAATATGTTTGGTTGGTTTTTGTTATTAAAGCTAATGAATGAAAGACAAAGATTAAAATGCAAATAAAAGCTAAGACGCAAGTAAAATGAGTGAAAACGCAATATGAGAAGTAGCACTTGAGAACGCAAGGATCCTCCCTATCCTATTTCTTAACTTATGTTGTTTAAGGGCTAAATTAGTCAATTACAATGGTCGGGATTCTAATTTCCTTATACCCCCGTCAGGGTGGACTATAAGGCGATCCTAAAGTGTCACTAGTCCCGTCAGGGTAAATATGATCCACCGTTGGATGATTAAGTTTTATTACCTCATTGGCCCTAGGATTAGCTAAGCTCGTCAGAATCATTAACTTCTATCCTAGATTGAATAAATAGTTCCGTATTTAAACCCCCCGTCAGGATGATCCAATTGCCACTTATTGGAATAGCCTAAATACTATTACCTGTTCCTAGTTCATGACGCTAAAAACAGTAAACATTCATAATTTATCGAAAAGAGTAAAAGCCCTAATTTAGTTTAATTCATTAAAACCCAAATTCAACATTCGTTAATTAATAAGAATTGGGATTCACCCATTGTTTGTTCTCAAGCACTAATGAAAACTTAGCTCATATTAAAATGAAATACGAAATTAAAAATGAAGGAATTCATATTGTTTACAGAATTAAAAAGATAAAAGAACCTAATTTCCGGAATCGGAATGACTACGAACGGAGATATAGACCCTCTCCAGCTCTTGTAGCTTCTTCTCCTTCCTTCAGTTGCTTCTCTCTGGTGTTTTTAATCTTGCAGAATGTGAATTGTCTGTAAAATAGAAGTCCAGACCTCCTTTTATAAGCCTAAAATCGGACTAGGGCTTGGACCAGAAAATAAAAGACTAATTAAATGTCCAAGCCCACTTTCTAAGCCCAAAATCCCGTAACTGCTGATACACCTTCACTAAAACGGCTTTTCCCGATGCGTTATGACTCCGATTGACCTCATTCCAGTTGCTAAAGTTCCGTCACTCTTTAGCAACTTGATAAGGAATGATTTCTCTTCAAAGGTCAACAGCTAGATCATCGCTTAAGCACCTCGAAATCAGCAATCTATGGCCTGGAAAATGGATTTTCAGCTCTAAAAATAATATCTTCGGGATTTCTTTTTAAGTCTTGACTCTATCTTTTGATCTTTGACTTTCTTCTCGGATTCCTCTTCTAGCTAACATCTAAAACCTGTAAAATATTCACTAAAAATACCAATATTACGCGCAAAAGCTTAATAAATCAAAAATGCTAGAAATAAAAGAGGAAAATCATATTATTGCATATTTAGTCCAAAAGTCTATCAAATTGATTAAATAAACACCAAAAATGATGTCTCCTAAGGGTCGAAAATAAGAACATTTAAGGAGACATCAAGACCCCCAACTCAAACCTTTGTCGTCCCGACAAAGCAAAACAAAACAAAACAAGGGGTAGAAGTACACGCAAGAACAAATAGAAGCTTAGCAAATAAACCTAAAGCAATTCTTAAGATAAATCTCATATAACAAAACTTTAAGAACTAACATATACATACACTAATCATGCAAAATCAAACATAAATAATCTCAATCATAAAATTAAAGTTGCAATGCTTGAAGGTTACACTTGTACTCATATCTGTATGATGGCTATAGGGTGGTCATTAATCTTAAATCGCTTTGAATGTTCCACCTAAATATTCCCTATCAACAGAAGTATAAATTCACTATGTATTTAAGAATCAAGAGGTCTTTATGGTTTTAATATTGGCTTAAGGACGTTATGGATATATATTTGGTAAATTTGAAGTGAGCTTTTGGCTCTCTCCTCACTTACCATCCACATGTCCTCGAGCTTGAGTTACGCTCAAAAATGTTCTCACTCACCCATTTGACGCACTAAAGTTGCGTCCCCAATGTCTAAGATGATTAAAAAATATTCCACTTTGCCGATTTATTCATTTTTTTCTTTCTTTTTATTTTCTTTTTCATTTCTTTTTTTGTACAAGATACCCATGACTATCATTTTGATGTGAAAAGTCATGTTTCTTATAATTTTCTTTTTCTTTTTCTCTTTTTTTTTCAAATATCGGCAAAGGGTTACAAATAAAAATATCATCTACATTTTTGTGCCTCAATACAAACACATATAATCCCTTCCCAATGTAAATTCCCAAATGTGGTCCCACCACCCCAAACTCAAGCTCGAGACAAGTCTCAGGGTTGTGATTCAAGTGCTGGTCATTTGGTCATGCCTAATAATCTAAAGGATAATGGGCTTATATCGTGGCTACAAAAGAAAAGGCTTTAGGCTCAAAATTGGGCTAAGACGGATAAAATTATAATATAAGGGATAGCAAGCTAAAAGGCTTCAAATGGCTAACAAAGAACTGCCTCTATCATTTTCCTAAGTACATAGCTTGTCTTTAGTTCATATCTAGGTGGGTTCTCTACTAATTAAGATTTCACGTTCTACACACCAAACATATTCCTTAAGTACAAGCTTACTTCATTTGCATTGTTCATTAATTTTTCCTATCAATTACCTATGTTCGCATGCAATTGTAAGTGCGTTCTATGTCAATCCCTAAAGTCCACTATTTACTATCATTGATTCATCAAAAGTATGCTTAAAGGGACATTTAAAATCTTCTATAGTCACACGCAACTCCGAAAATTATTTTTATTGAAAGCAAATAAAACATATAGCACATAAAAAACTGGGATGAGGCAACGAGCCCCACCCCAAACTCAAAAATGAGTCGTGTCCCCACGACTCGAAAAGACTCAACGCAATAAAAATAAACTAAATAAACTAAAACGCGAAAGGGATAGAAAACGTATCTTAACCAGCTCGAGGCTGGTTATCGGTGTTGCGTCCATGAACTTTCTCCTGCATAAGAATACCATAGGTGGCGTGTTGAATTGTGCTCACCCCCGTTAACATGTTTCGGAGAAGTTCTAACTCTTTTGTAACGTTTCCTAAAGACGCAATCATCTTCACTTGGTTTTCTTCTAACACCTTCACTTTAGTTTCCAACTCATCAGTTGTATGCATCTTCTTCTTTGGAGGAGCTCTAGGATTCCTTGTTGCTTTTACCACCTCATCATGAATATTCTTGATCAAAGTTAAACCCATACTCTCACACACTACAACACGATCAATCTCTGCGTCTTTACGCGGAACCTTTGCGCTTAAACACAAAGTAGTGACGGAACAAGGAAATTTGAGATTTTGTTGTGAAGTAGGAATTCTACCATATTCCATGATGGTATCATATATCACACGAGCAACATCCATGGGTTTCTCCTCAATAATACATTTTATGAACAAAAGATGCTCCTTCTTCACTTCCGATATGTGTTTAACTCCGAAGAAGGTAGGGGTTATGAAACGTGACCAAATCTTAGCACATGGTAGCAAGTTACTACTATACATCTGTCCAGGATATCTCTCTCCTTCGGGAATTGGGCGGGCCCCATCAATAATCACTTTCCCCCAAAGGGATTCATAGTCAAACGAAGGTTCTTTAAGAGATTCTTGAAACGGACATATTCCGGAAAAATCGGGTAATTTTAATGATTTACGAATAAGCTCAACGGAGATAGGAACTACCTTTTTGCGAATAATAACAGCTTCTTTCGAGAAGGCGATTCCTTCATAAAAATCTCGCACCAAGGTAGGAATATACTCAAGCTTCCTTTCTCTCAATTCCTTCCAACCCAATTTATCACAAGTAACACCATAATCTTTATAAGCACTAGTCATAATACCTTTAGGAAGATTCATCTCCTCACCAAACTTCAAAAATTCAATTCGATCACGAACCTGAGTTTCCCAAGGAGCGAAGACTCTCTTAGGCTTTTGAGCCCAAGCTTTCCTACGCGGAGCTTTCGGTTGTTGCACTGGTTCTTCGGGAACTTCTTGTTCAGTTTCTTCAATTTCTTCTTCAACTTCTTCCTCACTTTCTTCATCACTCTCGTCAATTAACCTGCTCTTTTTCGGATTAGCCTTACTCGGATTTTCTTTTCGTTTCGGAGCATTTGGGTTTTGGACAGTCTTTTTGGATCGCGAATCCGGAATCTCAATTGCTTGGTCTGGGCTAGCTCCAACAGTGTTCCTGTTTCTTGGTATGTTTCTTCGATAGTTACATATGGAATCGGTTCTGTTAGTCATCTCTTTTCACCCCAAACTCAAAACTTCAAATAGAGAAAAAGCTAGAGAAAAGCTTTGAAATTTGATGTTTTGAGGCTTTAAAACTTGAAGAACTAGGTGTTATATGAGATGGGTTAAGGTTATTTGAGAGAGATTTTGAAAGAATTGGGTTTAATTTCAAGGTTGGGAAGATGAAATTTTTGGAGAAAGGGTGAAATTTGATGATGTTTTGGAGAGGATGTGAGTTGATTTTGTGTTTTTGTGATGATAGAAGGCTTGATTTAATGATTTTATAGCTGTTTGTTGATGATTTTCGGAGTAGGTGGAGGCAAGAATTCGGATTATAAGGTTTGGCTTGGAAAAGAGGCAAAAACTAGGTTTAATAAAGTCAAAACCGCCTCTCGCAACAGCTGGCCGGCTAGCCGGCGGATTCGCCGGCATGCCGGGCGAGAGGGCTGCGGAAAAAATTACTAAATTGGACTTTTTTTTTTTTTTTTTTTACCTCAAAACGCAAGTATATTGCGTCGTCGCTGACGCAATGGTCAGGGAATTTGAAATCCTTGAACGGCTAGCCGGCGGATTCGCCGGTATGCCTGTGAAATCTCGATGGCGCATTTGATGACGCAGCAACCTTGCGTCGTCGCTGACGCAAGGACCAGAACATTCTTCCTCGTTGGCCGGCTAGCCGGTCAGTTGGCCGGCTAGCCGGTCAGTTGACCGGCATGCCGGCGCTTTCTCGCTGGCGCGAATGATGACGCAGCATTGCTGCGTTGTCGCTGACGCAATGGTCAGGGAGTTGGGGTCTAACTGCTCGTTTGGCCGGTATGCCGGCCAGCTCGCCGGCTAGCCGGTCAAACCTGCTGTGGACTTCAATTTTCTTCGTTTTTCCCATCGTTTGACCCCAAACTCATGACCATTATACCCCTGAAATCACCAAAAACAAACACCCTTCCTCATTTCTTAAAAATAAAACTAAAATCAACGAAAACTTTAACTAATTTACACTACGGAAATTGAAATACTTAAACTAATATACAAGAAATTGGCTTTTGTTTAACGTCGTTAAGCTCGACGGGTTACCTCGTGCTTCTAAGGAGCTTCGAGGAGGTACATGACCTCTCCGGGATGTGGGTCTTTTGCACGATCAGTGTCTTCTCCTCCATGATAAATTTTTAAACGATGACCGTTCACCATGAATGTACGGTTCTCAAGTGGATGTTCTATCTCTATAGCTCCATGAGGTGTAACCTTGGTTACAATGTAAGGACCCGACCACTTCGATCTTAATTTCCCCGGATAATTACTGAACTTCGAATTATATTTCAACACTCTTTGTCCCACTACAAAGTTCTTCTCTCGAATTCGATTATCATGCCATCTCTTAGTATTTTCTTTATAGAGCTTAGCATTTTCATAAGCATGTAATCTAAATTCATCAAGCTCATTAAGTTTCATCATTCGATTCTCACCAGCTAGTGTAGGGTCTAAATTTAACTTTGCAATAGCCCAATAGGCACCCATTTCTAACTCAAGAGGTAAGTGACAAGCCTTACCATATACCATTCGATACGGAGAAGCACCTACTGGGGTTTTGAAAGCGGTTCGATATGCCCAAAGTGCATCATCTAATTTCATAGACCAATCTTTTCTAGTAGGACTAACGGTTTTCTCTAAGATAGATTTTACCTCACGATTTGATACTTCGGCTTGACCATTGGCTTGTGGATGATAAGCGGTAGACACACGATGTCTCACTCCATATTTCTCTAGAACAGTCTTCAAATACTTATTAACGAAATGAGTACCTCCATCGCTAATAATCACCCTTGGAGTTCCATGTCTAGTGAAAATATGTGATTTTAAGAACTTAATCACCACTCTAGAATCATTGGTTGGTAGAGCCACCGCTTCTACCCACTTAGACACGTAATCAACAGCTAATAAGATGTAGAGGTTACCATTTGACGGAACGAACGGACCCATAAAATCTATACCCCAAACATCAAATATTTCAACTTCCAACACATTATTACGTGGCATCTCATCCCTCTTGGATATGTTTCCGGTAAATTGGCATCTATTACATCTTTTAGTATATTCATGACAATCTTTTATAATAGAGGGCCAATAGAAACCTGATTGTAATACCTTAGCAGCAGTTCGATCTCCTTTGAAATGTCCACCGTAAGGTGAATCATGACACCCAGCTATAATCGCCTCAATTTCTTCCTTGGCTACACATCTTCTTACCATCTGATCAGCACACACTTTATAGAGGAACGGATCCTCCCAAAAGAACTGTCTTGCACGGTGAGCTAATCTTTTTCTTTCTTGATAAGTTGAACCTTCAGGAAAGGAACCACTTACCACTAAGTTTGCAATGTCTGCATACCAAGGGGCTTCATAATCGCGAACTTCGAATAAATTCTCATCAGGAAACTCTTCTCTAACCGCTTCAGTACCACTATTCAACTCTGAACCTTCTAACCTCGATAGATGATCTGCAACCTGATTCTCACATCCTTTTCTATCCTTAATCTCTAAATCGAACTCTTGAAGCAATAACACCCATCTGATTAACCTTGGTTTAGCATCCTTCTTCTCCATAAGATATCGAATTGCTGAATGATCTGTATAAACAATAACTTTCGCTCCAAGAAGATAAGAGCGAAATTTATCGAATGAATACACAGCCGCTAGCAACTCCTTTTCTGTAACTGTATAATTAATCTGAGCACCATTAAAAGTTTTACTAGCATAATAAATCGAATGAAAAACTTTCTCTTTTCTTTGTCCTAATACAGCTCCCATACATAAATCACTCGCATCACACATAACCTCAAACGGTAAATTCCAATCTGGAGGCACTACTATAGGAGCAGAAATAAGCTTTTCTTTGATTGCTTTGAAAGCCGCTAAACAAGCTTCATCAAAAAGGAATTTGGAATCCTTTTCAAGTAAGTTGCATAACGGTTTCGCAATCTTAGAAAAATCTTTGATAAATCGCCTATAAAAGCCAGCATGGCCTAGAAAACTTCTTACCCCTTTAACAGAAACAGGAGGGGGAAGAGTTTTAATTACCTCAATCTTTGCTCTATCGACTTCCAATCCAACACTCGAAACTTTGTGACCCAGAACAATACCTTCGCGAACCATGAAATGACATTTCTCCCAGTTTAAGACCAAATCTGTTTCCTTGCATCTGATTAACACTTTCTCCAAATTGTCTAAGCACTTATCAAAATCATCACCAAATACAGAGAAATCATCCATAAACCCTTCAAGAAAGTTATCGATCATATCCCAGAAGATGGCCATCATGCATCTTTGAAAGGTAGCAGGAGCATTACACAACCCAAATGGCATTCTACGATATGCAAAAGTACCAAAGGGGCATGTAAATGTTGTTTTATGTTGATCTTCTGTAGCCACGTAAATTTGATTATACCCAGAATAACCATCCAAGAAGCAATAGTACTCTCTTCCGGCTAATTTATCTAACATCTGATCTATGAAGGGCAAAGGAAAATGATCTTTTCTGGTGGCCTTGTTCAGCTTTCTATAATCCATGCAAACTCTCCATCCAACTACCGTTCTTGAAGGAATCGCTTCATTTTTATCATTAAGAACTGTTGTCATTCCTCCCTTCTTCGGTACACACTGAACCGGACTCACCCATTCGCTACTTGAAATGGGATAAATAATCCCCGCATCTAAAAGTTTAATCACCTCTTTCTTCACCACATCCTTCATAGCGGGCATTAATCTTCTTTGACCTTCAACTGAGCGTGCGTTAACATCTTCAAGTATGATTTTGTGTTGACAATAGGATGGACTAATGCCTTTGATGTCAGCAATTGTCCAACCTATTGCTTCTTTGTTGGCTCTTAACACACGCAACAGTTTATCTTCTTGAGGACCTGTTAAATTAGCTGAGACAATAACAGGTAGAGTTTCATTAGTACCTAAATACGCATACCTCAAGTGTGCTGGCAATGGTTTTTCTTCCAATTCCGGAGGAGATTCAATTGAAGGCTTCTTTTTAGGCACAATCTCCCCCGGTTCTCTCACAGGTTCATAGGCAGGACGCCTATACTTCGGATTTTCAGAATTGAGAGCTGCTATTGTTTCAGTAAGCTCTTCCATCATCTCAGGTGAATCTAATGTTAAAGCAGCCTGCAAGATATCATCACAATTTAAACAATTAAATAACTCTTGCGATGCTTGCTCTACTACATCCATTCTGAAGCAATCTTCCTGAGAATCTGGGAATTTCATAGCTCGAAATACATTGAATTTTACTTCCTCATCTTGTATCCTCATTGTTAATTCGCCATTCTCTACATCGATCAATGTTCTCCCTGTAGCTAGGAATGGTCTACCCAAAATAATGGGGACATTTCTATCTGCATTGTATTCAAGGATTACAAAATCAACAGGAAATATAAGTGTACCTGCCTTAACAAGGACATCCTCAATGCGGCCTTCAGGATGAGCAAGAGACCTGTCCGCCATTTGCAAGACCATAGAAGTGGGTCTTGCGTTTCCAATTTTTAGCTTATCAAATATCGACTTGGGCATCAAATTGATGCTAGCCCCCAAGTCACATAGCGCCTTTCCTTTCCATTCTTCCCCAATTGATATGGGAATCGTGAAACTCCCCGGATCAACTAACTTCGGAGGTAATTTACTTTGACAAATCGCGCTACACTCTTCTGGAAGACCAATCATCTCGTTATCACAATAGGGCCTTTTGTTAGTGAGGGCCCTCTTCAAAAACTTAGTGTACTTCGGAATATCTCGAATCGCCTCAAGTAACGGGATATTAATACTTAGACCCTTCACTCTGTTAAAGAATTTCTGAAAATCCCCCAAATCACCCTTTTTCTGAACTCGTGATGGAAACGGTGGTGGAGGGCGATTAATCACCATATCATCTTTCTTTTTCAGAACTTCTCTTGGTCTCACTATTTCTTCAACCTCACTCTCTTTCTCTTTCTCTTTCTCCACCACTTCCTTTTCTTTTCTTGGTACTTCTTTCTCTTTCATAAGGGGAAAAGGAGGGGGAGGAAGGTTCTTACCACTTCTCAAAGTAACAGCATTACAATCTTCGCGTTGGTTCGGATTCTCAGTATCGCTAGGAAGTTGCCCTTGTGGGCGCTGATTCAGCTGTTTATTAATTTGGATGAGCTGATTCTGGAAAATCTTCATATTCGCTTCAGCTGCGTTCTGACGTTCTAAGGCTTGTGTTTGAAGAGCAATCAAATTTTCAACGGTTTTCTGAAGGGTAACTACTCCTTCTTGTGGATGGGCATGTAAGGCTTTTTGGTTTAAAGTCTCATCGTATGTATTCTGAGGAGTATTCTGAGGAGCTTGCCTTTGTACATAATTTCCCTGATTCTGTCCTCCTTGATAATTGTTGTGTGGTCTTGGATTATAGTTATTACCTTGGGGACGCGGCTGATACGCATAGGTAGGATTGGCTGCCCCATTAGGATTTGAGTATTGAAACCCAGGATGGTTTCTGTTAGGCTGATATCCATTACCACTTGAATTGAAGTTACCTCTATTGGACATGAACATCACGGATTCTTGGTTATTTGGACAACTTTCCTCATCATGATCATCTACCTGACAAATCGAACACATATAAACCTCTGGTGCAGCATGCACAGCTACCTTCTTACCCGAAAATCCTTCTTTCACAGCTAGAGTAAGCTGCTTCAACTGTTGCTCTATAGTATTCTGAATCTTGTTCTCAAGCGTAGCAAATTTCTCTTCCATGTCAACATTATTCACTCCTTTAACTGGTGTTCTTATTGAGTTCCACCCCACTTCGTTCTTAACTGTTCTCTCTAATATGATCTTAGCATGAGCGGGTTGAACTTGAAGAAAACCTGCTCCACATAGCGTATCCAACTTCTCTCTCGAATTCCCATCAAGACCTCTATAAAAGATCTTTAACTGTTGTTGTTCTGAAAAGCCATGATTGGGAACCTTACGCAAACACATCTGAAATCTTGTCCAACTCTTACCCAAAGTTTCATCATATTCTTGACGAAAATGCGTCAACTCTAATTCAGCATCTAACCTCATGTTACTTGGGTAATACCTGTCAAAGAAAGCAATCTCTAATTGGTCCCAATTAGTAATCTTCGTAGGATCTTGCGTATCGTGCCATTCACTTGCTCCCTCAGTAACAAAGAACTTAAAAGCAGCAAAATACATCTGTTCTCTTGAAACCCCTTGTGTGATATAAGAATCACATATCTGTTTAAACTTCTGTACTGCTCTAAGAGGATCTTCTGATGGTCTGCCACGAAAATTCCCAAAGTTCTGGAACTGAGCTAACATACCCGAATCTGGACGGAAACGCGGAACATTAATATCTGGAGCACCTACTCCTATAGCTGGAGCACGGAATGGAACTTCTGGAGGACCATTAGTAAACCACGGATCATGATTCATCACTATCTGGACTGGAGGATTGGGATTTAGTGGTTGAACTGGAGGAATAACGCCTGGAGCTAAAGGTTGGCCATTAGCATCTAGCTGGCCTTGTCCATTATTCTGTTGATTATTTTGAAGATTGATGTCCGCCATTCTGTTACTTAACTCTTCTACCTCTAAAGTTTCTCGTTCTCTTCTTCTCTTGTTCGCAAGTCTGATCAACGATTCTGGATTACTAAGGATCGGAGGTGTTGGTTCTAGATCCTTGAATAGCCTTCTTCGCATACACCAAACCTAAAAACCTGAAAAGAAACTAAACAAAAAGCGTAAAACTGATAAAATAAAATAAAATGCACTTATCACTAAAGGATAAACACCGTGGTCACACGCTACCGTCCCCGGCAGCGGCGCCAAAAACTTGGTGGTCCTTTGTGTGTTCTAAAATAAATGCAAAAGTAAATCGAACCACAACCGCAAGTGTACGGTTGTCCCAAGTAGTATTTCTGATAAATCAGATTCGTTCCAAGGACGGAATGGTTGATCACAATGTCTAGCAAATAGTGATTGATGCACTTATGAAAATAAAAGACAATAATATGTTTGGTTGGTTTTTGTTATTAAAGCTAATGAATGAAAGACAAAGATTAAAATGCAAATAAAAGCTAAGACGCAAGTAAAATGAGTGAAAACGCAATATGAGAAGTAGCACTTGAGAACGCAAGGATCCTCCCTATCCTATTTCTTAACTTATGTTGTTTAAGGGCTAAATTAGTCAATTACAATGGTCGGGATTCTAATTTCCTTATACCCCCGTCAGGGTGGACTATAAGGCGATCCTAAAGTGTCACTAGTCCCGTCAGGGTAAATATGATCCACCGTTGGATGATTAAGTTTTATTACCTCATTGGCCCTAGGATTAGCTAAGCTCGTCAGAATCATTAACTTCTATCCTAGATTGAATAAATAGTTCCGTATTTAAACCCCCCGTCAGGATGATCCAATTGCCACTTATTGGAATAGCCTAAATACTATTACCTGTTCCTAGTTCATGACGCTAAAAACAGTAAACATTCATAATTTATCGAAAAGAGTAAAAGCCCTAATTTAGTTTAATTCATTAAAACCCAAATTCAACATTCGTTAATTAATAAGAATTGGGATTCACCCATTGTTTGTTCTCAAGCACTAATGAAAACTTAGCTCATATTAAAATGAAATACGAAATTAAAAATGAAGGAATTCATATTGTTTACAGAATTAAAAAGATAAAAGAACCTAATTTCCGGAATCGGAATGACTACGAACGGAGATATAGACCCTCTCCAGCTCTTGTAGCTTCTTCTCCTTCCTTCAGTTGCTTCTCTCTGGTGTTTTTAATCTTGCAGAATGTGAATTGTCTGTAAAATAGAAGTCCAGACCTCCTTTTATAAGCCTAAAATCGGACTAGGGCTTGGACCAGAAAATAAAAGACTAATTAAATGTCCAAGCCCACTTTCTAAGCCCAAAATCCCGTAACTGCTGATACACCTTCACTAAAACGGCTTTTCCCGATGCGTTATGACTCCGATTGACCTCATTCCAGTTGCTAAAGTTCCGTCACTCTTTAGCAACTTGATAAGGAATGATTTCTCTTCAAAGGTCAACAGCTAGATCATCGCTTAAGCACCTCGAAATCAGCAATCTATGGCCTGGAAAATGGATTTTCAGCTCTAAAAATAATATCTTCGGGATTTCTTTTTAAGTCTTGACTCTATCTTTTGATCTTTGACTTTCTCCTCGGATTCCTCTTCTAGCTAACATCTAAAACCTGTAAAATATTCACTAAAAATACCAATATTACGCGCAAAAGCTTAATAAATCAAAAATGCTAGAAATAAAAGAGGAAAATCATATTATTGCATATTTAGTCCAAAAGTCTATCAAATTGATTAAATAAACACCAAAAATGATGTCTCCTAAGGGTCGAAAATAAGAACGTTTAAGGAGACATCAGTTACCTACTTGAACGAGTACATCCTCTATTACTCCCCACGGCTTAACAGTAGATTGATCCGCAAGTTGTAAGATTACGGATGTCAGTTTCGCTTCACTAATACCAATCTTCTTGAATACACTTTTGGGCATGATATTCACACTTGCCCCTAAATCACACATGGCTTTTCCATGAAATATACCACCTATTTTGATTGGGAGATTGAAACTTCCTGGATCTTTACGGTTCGGTGGTAATCTTCTTTGAACTCGTGCTGATACCCCTTCGTTGATTGCTACAGACTTGGCTCTTGTGAATCTTTTCTTATTAGAGAGTGCCTCCAGAAAGAATCGATCATAGTTTCTCCTTCCTTCCATAGCTTCGAGTAAAGGAACGTTAATTTTTACTTGTTTTAACGCCTCTATACACTTCTGATGTTGCTCCGTGGGATAGTGGCAATGTATGGGTGTTTGTCTTGCTCTACTTCTCTCTTCAATTCTTGGTTCATCAACCACTCTAGGCTTCTTAATCTTATCATGTTCAACTTCTTCAACCCAATCTTCAACAATTATCTCATCTAAGTTCATCCGACTTACGTTTGACTTGTTTGGTAGAACATCCCCTTTTGAGGGAGATGGTAGCGCTTTGGTGATTATCTCACCGTGTTCTTTTATCTTTTGAGCTTGAAGACTAATAGTCTTAACCTTTTCGTCAACGTATTGGATCTTCTTCATGTTAGTAGTTGTATCTTGGGTCAATTGTAGGAGTTGACTTTGCATTTGTTCTATGATTGTAGTGAGCCGCATCACATTCTTTCTAAAAGTTGATTATGTTATTTAAGATCTTGATTCTGTTGTTGCAGGCTTTGCACTACTGATGCATCGATTTTTTATTCAAGTCTGCTCATATTTTCCTTCGAGAAGTTGATGAATTGACTAATAGTCTCTTTTAACTCAGTAATCTCTTGTTGAGGACGTGATTGAGCTTGACTTACATTATGCACAGTATAGCTCGGTGGTTGATCAGCTTGATTTTCATAGGCTTGCTCTTGTAGGTATAACTGTTGAGGTGGCTTTGTGATGCTTTCCTTAACAGTTATAGCGAGTTGTTGTATTTGATCTTGCAAGCTTGAAATCCTCGCATCTTCTTCTTCGTTAGTGGTAGGAGTTTTTCCTTGTGGCCAACTCATGTTGTTCTCAATGATTGTTTCCATACCACTTTTTGCTTCTTTTGGATCCATAGAGACAAAATTTCCACGACCCATATTATCTGCTCTCAGCCTTGACTCTCTATCGAGTCCATTATAGAACATGGATAATTGTAATTGTGGCGTGTATCCATGTAGTGGAAATCTTGCCAACATCTTTTGAAATCTCGTCCATGCTTCGCCAACACTCTCTCCGGCTTCTTGTAAGAAATTCATAGGCTCCAATAGTTCCTTCACTCGCATACTTGTAGGATAAAATTTATCGAGGAATCTTTCTTGAAGCTTGTCCCAATTGGTTATTAGCTCGAAAGGTTGATCATCTAACCAATCGCTTGCTTTCCCGGTCAAGAAAAATTGAAACATTAAATAATACATCTGTTCTTGCGTAACACCTTCATTAATGTAGGCATCACAAAATTGCATGAATTTTTGAACAGATCTGAATGGATCTTGATTTGTATCACCATTAAATTTCCCATAGCTCGCGAATTGATTAATTAAATCAGGATCAGGCTTGAATCTAACGGCTTGGATAGTTGGGACGCGAATCCCAATGCGTTGAACTCGAAATTTACTAGGTAAACCTAGCTCTAACCGTTGATTATCCATTAAAATCCTGAGAAAGACTAAAACAAAAAGAAAGTGTAAAACTGAAAACAAATAAAAACTTCTACACTAAATAAACACAAAATAGATTTAACTTAAAGATAAATCCCCGACAGCGGCGCCAAAAACTTGGTGGGGGCAAAGGTGTGATAAATAAATAAATAAATAAGAATAATAATAACGAGCACACACCCTTGATAACCACGGAACTCACTGCAAGTATCACAGATCGTTTGCAAGTTTTAATGATAAGTCAAGTTCGTTCGCAGGGATTGTATTCGTTAGATCTACTTATATTTAACAAGCGTAGATGAATTTATATGCTTGGAATAAAATATAATAAAAGGAATAATTATCTGATATGAAATAAACAAATATGAATGCAGATAAATAAATATGAATGTAAGTCTAATAGATTAGGATTACTAATATGAGTTTATTACTAAATCGTTATTCTAACTTGTCACAGATTAAGCATTATATATTAACCAGGATTCTAAATTCTACCTAGCCTTCTCTAGGCTTAGGAGCAACCTCTCCACTACTGGGGATTCCTAAGTAATGATTGGTGATTAAATCAAACCTTAATGGCTATCTAGTTAAGCAAGGTATCAAATCTAGACGATTATGTGGTGTTGTCAATAACTAAGAATAATCCTAAGATTGGCCAAATCTAAGGTGTAACAATAAATCAAAACACATAATAACAATATACGCCAAGCTCAATCAATTAAAATAGCAAATAGTATTTATAAATTAAAGACCAAATAATAATCCAACAATTAAAAGTAAACTTACAGAATAAAAGTTTAGAAATATGGTTGAGAATAGATCTATAGCTAATTACTCTAAATATAGAGAAGGTGAGATGTAGAAGAGGAGTTTGTCAGTCTCCAATCTTCTTCTTCTTGTCTTCCTCTACAGGTCAGCTTGCTTCTTGAATGAATAGCTTGATTCTAAGGATGAATATTAATGTAAAGGACTAAGCTATTGTTTATAATTTAAGCTAATGTTTAGAACTGAGCAAGGACATGTTTACAAAGATAAGAGGGTGTATTTATAGGTATCTTGGAAGCCCTAATTCGTTTTCTTGAAGGAGAAGTAAGTGGTGGACTCCAAGCCCAACTCTAATTCGTATGGAAATAAAGATAAACACTGCTGGACCGTTTTGAGCATATCTTCTTCGTTATTGGTCGGTTTTTGCTCCATAATATACCTAAAGAATCGCAACAGAATTATCTTGCCCCTAAAGAAGGAAATTACCAAAATCGGCCTATTTCTTAGGTAAAAACGCATATCTTTGGACGTGTTCTGCAGAATCCCAGATTAAGGCAGCTTTTCCTTTTCCATCTTTTTAGCTTTTATTTCCTTATCTCCAATTACCATGCCAATCTCTTTCCATAAGTTGTTGTCTTTGACTTGGACTCTAATTAAGCTCCATAATTATCTTTAAAGCTTCACACTAAATAAACAATTAAACCCAATATGCTCTAAAAATATTATTTTACTAAATCAAGACTCAAAATAGGAAAGTGTAGCATTTCTCAAGAAAATCGACTATAATGACTTCTAAAACCCTAAAAATGATGTCTCATCCTAATATAAATCTATCACAAATGAGGAGACATCAGTTATTATGCAGAAAATGAGTTTGGGGTCAAAAAGGAAAAACTTGGGAAAAATTTGGTTCACTGACCGGTAGGCCGGTCAAACCACTGGTATACCGGTGGGGAGACACGAGCCCTCGGGTTGGTGACTCGGGTTCTAGTCCGAGAGTGTGTCCAAGAAAAGTGGTGGTCCTTTGTGTGTTCTAAAATAACTGCAAATGTGATCGAACCACAACCGCATGTGTACGGTTGTCCCAAGTAGTAATAATGATCTAGGATCGTTCGCAGGGACGGTTTGGTTGACTACAATGTTTAACAAGTAATGAATGGTTGCACTTATGAAAACAAGTAAAGAAATAATGATTGATTTGAGTGTTGTATTCATTCTAATTAATGAAGACTAATGATAAAATACAAGAAAAAGGTAAAACGCAAGTAAAAAGATGTAAAACGCAGTATGAGAGGTAGCACTTGAGAACGCAAGGGATCCTCCTAATCCTATTTCCTAACTTATGTTGTTTAAAGGCTAAATTGGTCAATTACAATGGTCGGGATTCTAAATTCCTTATATCCCCGTCAGGGTGGACTATAAGTCTATCCTAGAGTGTCACTAGTCCCGTCAGGGTAAATATGATCCACTTTTAGATGTTTAAGAATTTTACATCATTGGCCCTAAAATTAGCTAAGTTCGTCAGAATCAATAGCTTCTATTTTAGATTGAATAATTGGTTCTATACCTAAACCCTCCGTCAGGATGATCCACACGCCACATATGTGGAATAGCCTAGATACTACCACCTGTTCTTAGTTCATGACTCTAAAAACAGTAAATAATCCCAAATTATAGAAAAGAGTAAAAGTCCCAATCTAATTTAATTTAACAGAAACCCAAATTCAACATATGAAATTCAATAAGATTGGGATTCACCCATAAAGTGTTCTCAAGCACTAATAAATGTTTAGCTCATACTAATTAAAACAAAAACTAAATTAATTGAAATGGAATTCATAATTGATTACAGAATTAAAATTAAAAGAAACCTAATTTCCGGAATTGGAATGACTGAGAACGGAGATATAGACCCTCTCCAGCTCTTGCAGCTTCTTCTTTCTTCCTTCTGTTGCTTCTCTCTGATGTTTTAATTTGTAAAAGATGAATTCTATGAAAAATAGAAGTCCAGACCTCTTTTATAAGTAGAAAAACGGAATAGGGCCTGGACCTAATAATAAAACACTAATTAAATGTCCAAACCCAATTTCTAAGCCCAAAATCCCGTAACTGCTGATACACCTTCACTAAAACGGCTTTTCCCGCTTCGTTATGACTCCGATTGACTTGATTCCAGTTGCTAAAGTTCCGTAACTCGATAAGGAATGTTTTCTCTTCAAAGGTCAGCGGCTGAATCATCTCTTAAGCACCTTGAATCAGCAATATTTGGCCTGTTTTCCAGATTTGCTGCTCTAAAATCAATTCCCTTCGGGATTTATCTTCAAGTCTTGACTCCATATCACGATCTTTGACTCTCTTCTCGGATTCCATTCCTAGCTAATAATTAAAACCTACAATCTTTCCACTAAAATACACAAGATTACGTGCAAAAGTTTAATAAATCAAAATTACCAGAAATAAAATGGGAATTCCGGATTATTACATTTTTAACTCAAAAGTCTATTAATATAATCAAATAAACATAAAAAATGATGTCTCCCAAGGGTCGAAAATAAGAAAAATTAGGGAGACATCAAGACCCCCAACTCAAACCTAAAGCAAGTCTTAAGATAAATCTCATATAGCAAACTATAGGAACTAATATACACATACATCTAGAATGCAACATCTAACATAAATAATCTCAATCATAAAATTAAAGTCGCAATGCTTGAAGGTTACACTTGTACTCATCTCTGTATGATGGCTATAGGGTGGTCATTAATCCTAACTCGCTTTGAACGCTCCACCTAGTATATTCCCTATCAACAGAATCATAAATTCACTATGCACTTAGGAATCACGAGGTCTTTATGGTTATAATATTGGCTTAAGGACGGGTGTGGATGTATATTTGGTAAATTTGAAGTGATCTTTTGGCTCTCTCCTCACTTACCATCAACAATGTCCTCGAGCATGAGTTAACGCTCAAAAGATGTTCTCATTCACCCATATACGCAACAATTTAGCGTCCCATGTCTACCCACTATAAATAAGATGATTTTTCAGAAAAATTTCTACTTTGCCGGATGTTTATTCATATGTATCTTTTTTTTTCTTTTTTCTTTCTTTTTTGTACAGAAGCAAACCGGGTTCCGGTTTCGGCGAAACCGGGTTCCCGGTTTCTACTGTATGATTTTTCGAATTTTTTTTTCTTTCTTTTTCATTTTTCTTCATTCCCGGCAATGGGTTACAAGTATTTATCATCTGCAATTGTGCTACAATACAAAGCACATCAATCCCTACCCAATAAATTCCCCATAAGTGGACCCACCACCCCAAACTCAAGCTCGAGACATGTCTCAGGATTGTGATTCAAGTGCGGGTCATATGGTCATGCCTAATAATCTAAGGGATAATGGCTTATATCGTGGCTACAAATAAAAAGCTAAAGGCTCAAAGTGGGCTAAGACGGATAATAATTAATACAAGGGATAGAAGGCTAAAAAGGTCACAAATGGCTAACAAAGAACTGCCCCTATCATTTTTCTAAGTACATAGCTTGTCATTAGTTCATATTTAGGTGGGTTCTATACTAATTTAGGATTTCACATTCTACACACCAAACATATTCCTTGAGTACAAGTTTACTTCATTTGCATTGTTCATTAATTTTTCCTATTAATTACCTATGTTAGCATGCAATTCTAAATGCGTTTTATACTAATCCCTAAAGTCCACTATTTACTATCATAGGTTCATCAAAAGTATGCTTAAAGGAATATTTAAAATTTTCTACATTCAAACGCAACTCCGAAAATTCTTTTATTGAAAGCATTTAAAACAAATAACACATAAAAACTGGGATGAGGCAACGAACCCCACCCCAAACTCAAAAATGAGTCGTGTCCCCACTACTCGAAAAGACTCAATAAAGCAATTAAACTAATCTAAACTAAGAGGAATGTTTAGAAAACGTAACTTAACCAGCGCGTGGCTGGTTACCGGTGTTGCGTTCTGGACCTTTATCTCGCGTAACAGCATCATAAATCGCGTTTTGAAGTGTATTTATGCCTAAGATCAAATTTCGAAGCAGGTCCAAATCTTTTGTAACGTTTCCCAAGGTAGCAATCATCTTCTCTTGATTCTCTTCCAACACCTGAATTTTCGATTCCAACTCAGGGACAGTCTTCGCTTTCTTTGATAGAGGAGTTCTAGGACTTTTGGTAGCTCGTGTTGCTTCCTCATGGATATTCTTGATCATGCTCAATGCTATGCTCACACCAACTGAAACCATGTCAATATCTGCGTTCTTACGCGGAATCTTTGCGTCAAGACACAACTGAGTAATGGTGCAAGGGAACTTGAGATTTTGTTGTTTCATCGGAGATTTCGCGAACTCCATGATTGTATCGTGAATAATCTTAGTAACATCAAATGGTTTCTCCTCCAAAATACACTTAATAACAATTATATGCTCTTTCTTCAACTCGGAAGTGTGCTTAATACCAAAGAAAGTGGGTATTATGAAACGAGACCAAACCTTCGCACGAGGTGTCAAACTACTGCTGTAAAACTGCCCATGATATCTTTCTACTTCAGGAATTGGGCTTGCCCCATTAGCAAGCATGGTCCCCCAAAGAGATTCAAAATCGAAAGAAGGGTCATTAAGAGTTTCTTGGAAAGGACATGTGCCAGAAAAGTTAAGTAATTTCAAGGATTTCCGAATACTTTCAATAGAGAAAGGAACTACCTTTTTGCGGATATCAATTACTTCACGAGAGGTGGCTAAACCTTCATAAAATTCTCGCACAAAAGTAGGAATAAACTCAAGCTTCCATTCTCGTAATTCTTTCCAACCAAACTTATCACAAATCACAGCATATTCCTTGTGTTCACTACTCATAATACCCTTAGGAAAAGTTGTCTCCTCACCAAACTTCAAAAATTCAATTCTTTCACGAACCTGAGTATTCCAGCAAGTATAAACCCTCTTAGGCTTGTGGGCCCACATCTTCATACGCGGAGGTTTATGTTGAACTGGTACTTCTGGAACTTCTTGTTCAGTTTCATCCTCAATTTCCTCTTCTTGTTCCTTCTCACATTCGGGCTCATCATTTAACCTTCTCTTTTGACCTGTGATTTCTTTTCTCTTGGGATCAAGCTTAACTTCGCCAATTTTTCGTTTACGATGCGAATCAGGAATCTCAATAGCTTGTTCTTGGAAACCACCAATGGTGGTTTTCTTTCTAGGAGCAGTTCTTCGGAAATCACCGGTTCTATTAGTCATCTCTTTCCACCCCAAACTCAAAACTTCAAATAATGAGAAACTTAGAGAAAAAAAAAATAGAATTTTGATGTTTTGAGGCTTAGGAATTGAAGAACTAGGTGGAATATGAGATGGGTATTGTTCAATTTTAATGGGAGAAGAAAGAATTGGGTTTAATTTGAGGAGTTGGGTGAAGAAAAATCTTGGGAAAAACTAAGGATTTGATGTTATTTTGGAGAGGAGGTGAGTTAATCTTGTGTTTTTGTGGTGGAAGAGGGTAGGATTTGATGATATATAAAGGTTTTATTGATGATTTTCGGATGTGGGAAAGCTATAGGTGCGTTTTAGGTAACAACTTGCTGAAGAGGCTAAGAAAACTAGGTTAAAACATCAAAAACCGACATCACAGCTTCAAAACCGGGGTCCCGGTTTCGAAAATCCTGGTACCCAGTTCCGCGACGCTGTGACGGCGCGGAAAATTCACTTAATTAATTTTTTTTTAATTCAAAACGCACCAAGACGCCGGACCCCAAGACGCAGGGTCAGAACTTTTACTCGCCGAAACCGGGTTCCCGGTTTTGTAGAATGCGGGTACCCGGATTTGTGTCGATGGCGCGAGCCAATACGCACCAAGACGCAACTTCCCAAGACGCCAGGTCAGAGATTTTCAGAAGTTACAGCTCCGAAACCGGGTACCCGGTTTTGCCAAGTGCGGGTTTCCGGTTTTGTGTCGATGGCGCGAATCAAAACGCAGCAAAACGCAAGCTGTCAAAACGCTGGGTCGGAACTTTTCAAGAGTTACAGCACCAAAACCGGGTTCTCCCATTTGTGAAATGCGGGTTCCCGGTTCGGACGCTGTGTCGTGAACCCAAAACGCGAGGTGCTGCGTATATAAGGTTGGTACCAGCTCCAAAACCGGGTTCCCGGTTTTGTGAAACCGGGTTCCCGGTTTTGTGAAACCGGGTTCCCGGTTTCTCCTGGACATCCAACATATTTTTCTCCTATTTTCGCCGTATCGACCCCAAACTCGTGACTTTTTTACCCCTGAAACCATAAAAAACTACTACCCTTCCTCATTTCTTAATAATAAACACTAAAGTTACGAAAATCAAATTATTCTACTTTGCAAAAATTTAAAAACTCAACTAATATACAAAGATTTGGGTTTTGTTTAACGTCGTTAAGCTCGACGGTGTACCTCACGCTTCTAAGGAGTCTCTAGGAGATACATGACCTCCCCGGGATGTGGATCTTCCGAGCGATTGGTATCTTAACCTCCATGGTATATCTTCAATCTGTGACCGTTTACCATGAAGGTACGGTTCTCTAGCGGATGTTCTATTTCTATAGCTCCATGAGGTGTAACTTTGGTCACAATGTATGGACCTAACCACTTAGATCTTAACTTACCCGGATAATTGCTGAACTTTGAATTATACTTCAATACTCTTTGCCCCACTTCAAAGTTCTTTGTACGAATCTGATTGTCATGCCATTTCTTCGTGTTTTCTTTGTAAAGTTTGGCATTTTCATAGGCATTCAATCGGAATTCGTCAAGTTCATTAAGCTTCATCATACGATTCTTTCCGGCTAAGATAGGATCTAAGTTTAACTGCGCAATCGCCCAATAGGCACCCATTTCAAGCTCTAAACGTAAGTGACAAGCCTTACCATGCACCATACGATAGGGAGATGCACCAACTGGAGTCTTGAATGCAGTACAATAAGCCCACAACGCATCATCTAACTTTATTGACCAATCTTTTCTTGTAGGACCAACGGTTTTCTCTACGATTGACTTGACTTCACGATTCGATACTTCAGCTTGACCATTGGATTGTGGATGATATGCAGTAGATACACGGTCTCTTACTCCATACTTCTCTAGAATAGTCTTCAAATACTTATTAACGAAATGAGATCCTCCATCGCTAATAATCACTCTAGGTGTGCCATGTCTGGTAAAAATATGTGACTTCAAGAACTTAATCACCACTCGTGAATCATTGGTGGTTAAAGCCACCGCTTCTACTCACTTAGACACGTAATCAACAGCTAATAAGATGTAGAGGTTACCATTTGAAGGAACGAAAGGACCCATAAAATCTATACCCCAAACATCGAATATTTCAACTTCTAACACATTATTACGTGGCATCTCATCCCTCTTGGATATGTTTCCAGTAAACTGACATCTCGTACATCTCTTAACATATTCATGACAATCTTTAATAAGAGAAGGCCAGTAAAAACCTGATTGGAATACCTTAGCAGCAGTTCTATCTCCCTTGAAATGTCCTCCATAGAGTGAATCATGGCAACCACCTATAATGGCTTCAGTCTCTTCCCTTGCTACACATCTTCGTATTATTTGGTCAGCACAAACTTTATATAGGAAGGGATCCTCCCAAAATAATTTTCTAGCACGATGAGCTAACCTCTTCCTTTCTTGATAAGTAGACCCTTCAGAAAAAAAAACCTCACCACTATATTTGCAATATCTGCATACCAAGGAGCTTCATAATCACGAACCGCGAATAAACTCTCATCAGGAAACTCTTCTCTAACTGCTTCAGTACCACTATTCATCTCTGAACCTTCTAAACGCGATAGATGATCTGCAACCTGATTCTCACAACCCTTTCTATCTTTGATCTCTAAATCGAACTCTTGAAGCAATAAAACCCATCTGATTAACCTCGGTTTCGCATCTTTCTTTTCCATAAGATATCTAATCGTGGAATGATCTGTATAGACAATAACTTTTGCTCCAAGAAGATAAAAGCGAAATTTATCAAACGAATACACAACTGCTAGCAACTCTTTTTCTGTAACTGTGTAATTAATTTGAGCACCATTAAAAGTTTTACTATCATAGTAAATCGAATGAAAAACTTTCTCTTTTCTCTGTCCCAATACAGCTCCCATACACAAATCACTCGCATCACAGATAACTTCAAACGGTAAATTCCAATCTAGAGGTAATACTATAGGAGCCGAAATAAGCTTTTCCTTAATTGCTTGGAAAGCCGCTAAACAAGCTTCATCAAAAAGGAATTTGGAGTCCTTTTCGAGTAAGTTGCATAACGGTTTAGCAATCTTAGAAAAATCTTTAATAAAACGCCTATAAAAGCCAGCATGGCCAAGAAAACTCCGCACCCCTTTAACAGAAACAGGAGGGGGAGAGTTTTAATTACCTCAATCTTCGCTCTATCAACCTCTAACCCAGCATTTGAAACTTTGTGACCCTGAACAATACCTTCGCGAACCATGAAATGACACTTCTCCTAATTTAGCACCAAGTCTGTTTCCTTACATCTTACCAACACTTTCTCCAAGTTATCTAAACATTTATCAAAATAATCACCAAACACGGAGAAATCATCCATAAACACTTCAAGGAAATTATCGATCATATCCCAGAAGATGGCCATCATACATCTTTGAAAAGTGGCGGGAGCCTAACATAACCCAAATGGCATTCTGCGATATGCAAAAGTACTAATGGGCATGTAAAGGTAGTCTTATGTTGATCTTCTGGAGCCACGTAAATCTGATTGTACCCGGAGTAGCCATCCAAGAAACAGTAATATTCTCTTCTGGCTAATTTATCTAACATTTGATCGATGAAGGGCAAAGGGAAATGATCTTTTCTGGTGGCTTTGTTCAGCTTTCTGTAATCCATGCAAACTCTCCAACCAACTACCGTTCTTGAAGGAATCGCTTCATTTTTATCATTCAGAACTGTTGTCATTCCTCCTTTCTTCGGTACACACTGAACTGGGCTCACCCATTCACTACTCGAAATGGGATAAATAATCCCCGCATCTAAAAGCTTGATCACCTCTTTCTTCACTACATCCTTCATAACGGGCATTAATCTCCTTTGACCTTCAACTGAGCGTGCGTTGTCATCTTCAAGTATAATTTTGTGTTGACAATAGGATGGACTAATGCCTTTGATGTCAGCAATTGTCCAACCTATTGCTTCTTTGTTGGCTCTCAACACACACAACAGTTTATCTTCTTGAGGACCTGTTAAATTAGCTGAAACAATAACATGTAGAGTTTCATTAGTACGTAAATACGCGTACCTCAAGTGTGTTGGTAACGGTTTTTCTTCCAATTCTGGAGGAGATTCAATTGAAGGTTTCTTTTTAGGAACAATCTCCCCCGGTTCTCTCACAGGTTCATAGGCAAGACGCCTATACTTCGGATTCTCAGAATTGAGAGCTGCCACTGTTTCGGCCAGCTCTTCCATCATCTCAGGCAAATCTAATGTTAAAGCGGCCTGCAAAATATCATCATAATTAAAACAATCAAATACCTCTTGTGATGCCTGCTCAACTACATCCATTCGGAAGCAATCCTCTTGAGAATATGGAAATTTCATAGCTCGGAATACATTTAATTTAACTTCCTCATCTTGAATCCTCATCGTTAATTCGCCATTCTCTACATCAATTAATGTACGCCCCGTGGCTAGAAATGGTCTACCCAAAATAATGGGGACATTTCTATCCGCGTCGTATTGAAGTATTACGGAATCAAAGGGAAATATAAGTGTACCTGCCTTAACGAGGACATCCTCAATTCGGCCTTCAGGATGTGCAAGAGACATGTCCGCCATTTGCAAGACCATAGAAGTGGGTCTTGCTTCTCCAATTTTTAGCTTATCAAAGATCGATTTGGGCATCAAATTTATGCTTGCACCCAAATCACATAGCGCTTTTCCTTTCCATTCTTCTCCAATCGATATCGGAATCGTGAAACTCCCAGGATCAACTAACTTTGGAGGTAATTTACTCTGGCAAATCGCGCTACATTCTTCAGGAAGACCAATCATCTCATTATCACAATAAGGCCTTTTGTTAGTGAGGGCCCTCTTCAAGAACTTCGTATACTTAGGAATATCTCGAATAGCCTCTAGTAACGGAATATTAATACTTAGACCCTTCACTCTATTAAAGAATTTCTGAAAATCACCCAAATCACCCTTTTTCTGAACTCGAGATGGAAACGTTGGTGGAGGGTGATTTATCACAATATCATCTTTCTTTTTCGGAATTTCACGTGGTCTCTCTACTTCTTCAACCTCACTATCTTTTTCTTTCTCTTTCTCTTTCTCACCCACTTCCTTTTCTTTTCTTGGAACTTCTTTTTCTTTCATAATAGGAAAAGGTGGTGGAGGAAGGTTCTTACCACTTCTTAATGTAACAGCTTTACATTCTTCATGTTGTCTTGGATTTTCTGTGTTCACTAGGGAGTTGCCCTTGTGGACGCTGATTAAGCTGTTTTGCAAATTGCTCTATTTGATTCTGCATTAATTTCATATTTGCTTCAGATGCTTGTTGACGTTCCATAGCTTGTGTCTGAAGAGCAATCAAACTTTCAACGGTTTTCTGAAGGGTAACTACTCCTTCTTGTGGATGGGCAGGTAAGGATTTTTGGTTCATGGTTTCATCGTAAGTATTTTGAGGAGCTTGTCTTTGTACATAATTACCCTGATTCTGTCCCCCTTGATAATTGTTGTGTGGTCTTGGATTGTAGTTGTTACCTTGGGGACGCGGCTGATATGCGTATGTAGGATTGGCTGCCCCATTAGGATTTGAGTATTGAAACCCAGGATGGTTTCTGTTAGGCTGATATCCATTACCACTCGAATTAAAGTTACCTCTGTTAGACACAAACATCACAGGCTCTTGATTATTCAGACAACTTTCCTCATCATGATCATCTACCCTGCAAATCGAACACATATAAACCTCTTGTGCAGCTTGAACAACTACCTTCTTACCCGAAAATCCCTCTTTTACAGCTAGTGTAAGCTGTTTCAATTGTTGCTCTATAGTAGTTTGAATCTTATTTTCAAGCGTAGCAAATTTTTCTTCGATATTAACATTACTCACTCCTTTAACTGGTGTTCTTACTGAAGTCCACCCAACTTCATTCTTGACTGTTCTTTCCAAAATGATTTTAGCATGAACGGGTTGAACTTGAAGAAAACCTGCACCACATAACAAATCCAATTTCTCTCTCGAAGTCCCATCAAGGCCTTTGTAAAATATTTTTAGTTGTTGTTGTTCTGTGAAGCCATGATCGGGAACCCTTCGTAAACACATCTGAAATATTGTCCAACTCTTACCCAAAGTTTCATCATACTCTTGACGGAAATGTGTTAACTCAAGTTGATCATCTAACCTCATGTACTTGGGTAAAACCTGTCAAAGAAAGCAGTTTCTAATTGGTCCCAATTTGTTATCTTCGTAGGATCTTGTGTATCGTGCCATTCACTTGCTCCATCAATGACGAAAAATCGAAACGCGACATACTACAATTGTTCTCTTGAAACTCCTTGTGTGATGTAGGAATCACATATCTTCTTAAATTTTTGAACGGCTCGGATAGGATCTTCTCCTGGTCTACCACGAAAATTTCCAAAATTTTGGAATTGAGCTAACATACCCGAATCCGGACGAAATCTTGGAACATTGATATCTGGAGCACCTACTCCTAGAGCAGGAGCATGAAATGGAGCTTCTGGTGGACCATTAACAAACCATGGATCTTGATTCATCACTATCTGAACTTGAGGATTAGGATTTAGTGGTTGAACTTGAGGAATAATGCCTGCAGGCGCTATTGGTTGGCAATTTGCGTCTAGCTGGCCTTGTCCGTTATTTTGTTGGTTCTGAATGTTGATATTCTCCATTCTGTTAATTAATTCTTCTACTTCTAAAGCTTCTTGTTCTCTTCTTTTCTTGTTAGCAAGTCTGATTAATGATTCTGGATTACTAAGGATCGGAGGTGTTGGCTCTAGATCCTTAAATAGTCTTCTTCGCATACACCAAGCCTAAAAAACCTGAGAAAGATAAACAAACAAAAAGCGTAAAACTGATAAAATAAAATAAATGCAACTATCACTAAAGGTAAACACCGTGGTCACACGCTACCGTCCCCGGCAGCGGCGCCAAAAACTTGGTGGTCCTTTGTGTGTTCTAAAATAAATGAAAATGTGATCGAACCACAACCGCAAGTGTACGGTTGTCCCAAGTAGTAATAATAATCTAGGATCGTTCGCAGGTACGGTTTGGTTGACTACAATGTTTAACAAGTAATGAATGGTTGCACTTATGAAAACAAGTAAGGAAATAATGATTGATTTGAGTGTTTTATTAATTCTACTTAATGAAAGACTAATGATAAAATGCAAGAAAAAGGTAAAACGCAAGTAAAAATATGTAAAACGCAGTATGAGAGGTAGCACTTGAGAACGCAAGGGATCCTCCTAATCCTATTTCCTAACTTATGTTGTTTAAGGGCTAAATTGGTCAATTACAATGGTCGGGATTCTAAATTCCTTATACCCCCGTCAGGGTGGACTATAAGGCTATCTTAGAGTGTCACTAGACCCGTCAGGGTAAATATGATCCACTTTTAGATGTTTAAGAATTTTACATCATTGGCCCTAAAATTAGCTAAGTTCGTCAGAATCAATAGCTTCTATTTTAGATTGAATAATTGGTTCTATACCTAAACCCTCCGTCAGGATGATCCACACGCCACATATGTGGAATAGCCTAGATACTAACACCTGTTCTTAGTTCATGACTCTAAAAACAGTAAATAATCCCAAATTATAGAAAAGAGTAAAAGTCCCAATCTAATTTAATTTAACAGAAACCCAAATTCAACATATGAAATTCAATAAGATTGGGATTCACCCATAAAGTGTTCTCAAGCACTAATAAATGTTTAGCTCATACTAATTAAAACAAAAACTAAATTAATTGAAATGGAACTCATAATTGATTACAGAATTAAAATTCAAAGAAACCTAATTTCCGGAATTGGAATGACTGAGAACGGAGATATAGACCCTCTCCAGCTCTTGCAGCTTCTTCTTTCTTCCTTCTGTTGCTTCTCTCTGATGTTTTAATTTGTAAAAAATGAATTCTATGAAAAATAGAAGTCCAGACCTCCTTTTATAAGTAGAAAAACGGAATAGGGATTGGACCTAATAATAAAACACTAATTAAATGTCCAAGCCCAATTTCTAAGCCCAAAATCCCGTAACTGCTGATACACCTTCACTAAAACGGCTTTTCCCGCTTCGTTATGACTCCGATTGACTTGATTCCAGTTTCTAAAGTTCCGTAACTCGATAAGGAATGTTTTCTCTTCAAAGGTCAGCGTCTGAATCATCTCTTAAGAACCTTGAAATCAGCAATCTTTGGTCCGTTTTCCAGATTTGCAGCTCAATAATCAATTCCCTTCGGGATTTATCTTCAAGTCTTGACTCCATATCACGATCTTGACTCTCTTCTCGGATTCCATTCCTAGCTAATAATTAAAACCTACAAACTTTCCACTAAAATACACAAGATTACGCGAAAAGTTTAATAAATCAAAATTACTAGAAATTAAATGGGAATTCCGGATTATTACATTTTTAACTCAAAAGTCTATTAAAATAATCAAATAAACATAAAAAATGATGTCTCCCAAGGGTCGAAAATAAGAACAATTAGGGAGACATCAAAAAGCCAGGCGCACCGGCATGCCGCTCATGGCACCGGTATGCCGGCCAGAGGAAAATCACGTGCCCACGGGTTTCAAGACTCGGGTATTTTGACGGAGTTAGCTTCCGGAAAATTAGCGTACCGGTATGCCAGCGCCCAAAAACACGTGGACACGGGTATCGTTTCGGGTTCATTTCCGAAAGTTTTAGGAATTAATCATCTCCAACACCGGTATGCCGCCGATTTGACCGGTATTCCGGTCCGAGATCGGTTTTGAAGAAATTGTTTCCTAAACCACTTCTTACCTTATCGAGAGTTAACCCTAGCCTCCTCAAACACGAATTTTTCAGACACAAACCTTATAAATAGACCTTGAAGCTTGTATAAACCTCGACAATAAACACAACAACATCAATAATCCTCTCCTCCATCTTCCATAAACACAAATTCTTCATCAATTTCATCACACTACACCATTAAACACCATCAAGAACATCAAGATTTCAAGAAATCTTCCAATAATCGTCAAGAAATCTTCTTCTATCATCAAATCCAAGAAAGAAACTCAAGCCACACCAATCTTTCTTAACTTTAATTCATCATTGGTGGAACTTGAGTTGTGGGTCAATCAAACATGACAAACAGAACTGATGCTATGGATTATAGGAGGAATTGTTCCATCCTATGGAAAAAGAAAAATTTGCCTGGAGCCACAATTGAAAGGCCTATCGATCTTGATGAGCCTATTGAAAAGAAACAAAAGATAGAGGCACCAGCACAACCACTACCAAAGAGATTAATAGCTAGGATGTTTGTACCATCAAAGTCTAAAGAAAAGACACAAATTCAAGATCAAGGTTCTTCTTCTTCCTCTTCATCTAAGAATAACTCTTGCATACCCCCATGAGCTATCAAATTGCAACATGAAGTCAATCATCTTAGAAAATAAGACAAGGCACTTTGGGTGGAAATTGCATAGATTAATTCACAATTGGGAGAGGTAACTAAGATCATGGATATTGATAATTATTACTCTTCTTCGGAGGAGGACATGATGGATCTTTATGGCTAGGTACCCCGTTCTAATTCTTCTTCTTAATTCCTTGTATGCATTAGGTAGTTTAGATTAGTTTAATTTTAAATTTTATTTCTTTCTTAAGTCTTTTTAGAGTCGTGGGGACACAACTCACTTTTGAGTTGGGGGTGGGGATTCGTTGTCCTCATCTTCCTTTCGTTTTTGCATAAAATTTAAAATTTTGGGTTGAAATAGGCATAGAATATGTTGGATGTACTTATTGAGCATAATTTAATTAGCTCAATGATAGTAAGTAGTACATTTTTGAAAGATGTCACAAAAATGTTTAGTATGCATGTATGAAAACAGGAAATAAAAGATAGAAAAGTTAATGAGCAATGCTAAGAAGTTATGTTGAAACTTAGGGAGAGTTATTTGGTGTGTAGAACGTGAGTTTTGAAGTTTGTTGAAATCCCGCTTGTTTATGAACTATAAGTGAAAAAGTAACAATATCCGGTAGTTAGAAAAGTGAATAAGGCAGTTCTTTCATATTAAGCCACTTGAAGCCTTTAATGTCTTCTCACCCTTTTATTTGATTATTGTTATCCGTCTTAGCCCCTATGATCCTTTCTAAAGCCTTTCATTTAACCACATTACAATCCATACCCTTAGTTTGTAGGACTTATCTATATGACCCGCACTCGAATCGCAAAACCTGAGACAAGTCGTTTTTAGAGCTTGAGTTTGGGGTGGTGGGTTTCATCATTAGGGAACATTGGGTTTGGGAAATTATAATTGTGATTTTATTGATGATGAAAAAGTTATTATTGTAACCCTTTGCCGGGGTAATAGTGAATGAAAAAAGCTGAAAAACATGAATTGAAAAAGAAAAAATATATGAAAAATTGCGTAATATCTCGAACATCAAAAAAGAGAGTCATAACTATACAAAAGAAAAAAAATTGATATGAAAAGAATATATATTTGGACCGGCAAAGTGGAATTTGTATATCATCATAAAAAAGGTTTTATTTGGGATTATTGGGGATTCACATCAAAAGCATCAAAAATTGGGTTGAGCGAGAACATCTTTGAGTGAAAACTCAATCTCTACGGCGATTCGTTGATGGAATGTGAGGAGAGAGCCAAAAGCTCACTTTTCATTATCCAAATATACCACACCGTCCCTAAGCCACGTTATAACCAAAGACCTTAGGATTTCTAACTGCTTGATGGAGAAACAATTGAGCTATTAGGTTGTAGGTAAGTGGACCATTGGATGCTATATTAGGAGCTAGCCATTAACACAAACTGAGTTAACACCTCTCCTTCTGGCACTGCGAAATTAATTTTAACTTGAATTTATGGATTGTTGATTATGTGTGTATTAAGCATACTTGTGCATTATTTCTTGAGCATCACATGAGAATTTTTAGATACTATGCTCTAGGATCATTCATTATGTTTAGTTCCTATTCTCCTCCGACTTCTTCGTCTTGACTACCCTACTGTTCTTTATTTTTATTGTATCGAGAAGATACAACTTTGAGTTGGGGGTCCTGATGTCTCCCCTTTGTGATGATTTAATATATCTTGGAGACATCATTTTAGGTGTATTTATTAGGTTATAGGTCGATTTTCTCATGATTTAGTACACTTTCCTATTTTGTGTCTTGAATTAATTATTTATTATTTTTAGAGCATATTGGGTTTAATTGTTTATTTAGTGTGTAGCTTTAAAGATATATGTTAATTAATTAGAGTCCAAGTTAATTCTAAGAGCTAAAGGAAAGAGGATAAACATGGAAATTGAAGAAAAAGACAAGAATTATGAAAAAGGAAAAGATAAAGTTGCCAAATAAATCTGAATTCCAGCAGCTACGACCACAAAAGGGCTTATATCTCACGATTGGCTAGGAATTAAGAAGAATGGTACACATCAAAGTTAAATAGATTTCCGAGGCGATCAATTTAGACTACTCAAATGCGTCAAACGGATAAGTATTGAATTAGTTACGGCCAAAACAAAACAACATCAAAATCATACCTTTTCTGGATTCTAGGGTTATGAATTTGAGATGGGCTTGGAGTCCAAAACCTACCTTATACTCCAAGAAACGAATTAGGCCAACCTCTTTTCATTAGTAAATCATCCTTGGCCAAACCTTAAGCCAAGAGGAAGCTTACAACACAAGAAAAGAAGTTTGGAAGGAGATGTTCATCAATTATGTCTTCTTCAACCTTTGAATTTGTAATTTCTTTTTTTTCTTCCATTAGTATGAACTAAATTATATTTATCTTGAGTTTTTAGCATATATGTATGAACCCTAGTTTTGGTTCACATATATCTAATTTGGGAACTCTATGTTTTAATTTGAATTTATGTTTCATTTCTCTATTTATGTGCCGGATTTATATTATGTGTTCTTTGTGGATCACTGCCGTTCAGATACTAAGTCACCACTCTTCCCAAAATTCTCTCCATGTGAATTAGCCAATGTGGTTATCAAGCCTTCTCCTTTAATGGAAATGACACTGGAAAACTAGTCCAATACAGGCTTATGTGAGTGCGGAATTCCATCATTATAAGTTGGCCAGTTTAAGTTGCTTTTTCAGTTGACCTTGTATATAAGTTATTGTTATGTTTACGTTGAAGTTCCAGTTTATGTTCATTAGTAACTGTAAAATAAACTCTTTCTAAATATAAACACAACTAAAAACCGAATACTTAAATTTAAAAAGTCCAACATAAACGGCCCATTTGGCGAAAACATAACGTTAAACCGTCCAAAACAAATGACTCTTCTGGCCAACAAAAACAAACATAAACACCAAAGATTTCCAAGTTCCATGTTCAAAACACCATACATAACAAACAAACAGCAGATGTAAACCAACCAAAAACAACCAACATACTTCACGCCATTGACTCATCAGGATCCTCATCAAAGTTGAAGTACTTCGACGAAATCCTTTTTAAAGTAATCGGTTGTATCACCCTCCTCCTCATGATCGTAGGTGTGTCTCACCCATTTGAGCTGGACTCCACAATTATTAGCTCATCTTGAGCTAAAGGAATAGTCATGGTTTTGGAGACCTTACGAGTAACTGAGGGAGCAAGCCTCACGCTCCACCTTGAACCTGGAGTGGGGGTTTCAAACCTCATGGGTCCTGGACGGGGTCTTTGTAGAGCAGGGTTCGTTGACACAATGTTAGGCTCAACCTTTGAAACAGTAGAAACTTAAAAAAAAACAATCACAATGTAGGATAATATAAGATCAAATAACAAAACTACTTTTTGGTATGAAATATATATTCAATATTACTTAGTATTTAGATACCAAAGAACGTATATCTCTTAGTATGTAAAAAAAACTTACTTTTTAACCACACCACTCTGAACTGGTTGCCCCACCATATGTTCCTTCTTGTTGTTTAAAATTGAATTACAAGTCGATTGAAGTATCAAGTGTTAACGGAATACTAGTTTATGATATATATATATATATATATATATATATATATACAGTCTAGGGGTAAGCATATGCATTAATACTAGGCCTATACATTTTTGTTTACCCAAAGCCACTTTTTTATTGCCCAAGACAAATCTTTAGTTTTCTTAGACTTTTTCAACCCAAGATAGAAAAACTAATAATTACCTATGCTAAAACGTTTAGTTTTCTTTTCTTGAAACCACAACTGACATAAAAAAATAAATTATTTCTATCTATAAAGTAAAATATATTAAAACTAAACGTAAATAAAAAATCAAATACGGTTGATATTTAATGGGTTGGGGGCCACACAATCTTAAACATCATAACTTATGGGGCCACACAGTCTTAAAAACATATCGTCAAGGGCCACATTGTCTAAAATACCTAACATATAGGACCCGATTGTCTAAAATACCTAACATATAGGGCCACATGGTCATAAACATAACACATAAGGGGCTATAGTGAAACCAATATCATAACTATAGGGCCAAACTATCTTCTTCTCCGCTAAGTTTCTTAGCAGTCTAACTGGTAATTTATACTTGACAAAAACACAAATTCACATAAATATCTAAGAATAAAAAATACACAACAAAATTAATCAAAGGAATAAGCATTGTCTAATATCCCAGTAACTAAATTAAACTTAAACATTCGTACATCACAAACAACATCTAACGACATGGATCGATAAACCCAGAATACCAAGAAAACCTAGAAAAGCCCGTAAACCCAGAAATCCCAAAAACACAAAAACACTCAGAACACCCAAAAAAAAAAAAAACCCCCACAAAACCCAAAAACCTAAACCAATACTCACGACTCAGAAACTAATCAACATCCTAAATATCTTAGACTAAAAAACCTAACACAAAATAAAAGCAAACATGCTAAATCTTCATATATTTACCTTCGTTCGATCTCAGAACATGAATTTCCTCCTCTCTCCACGAAAACGACCTTAGCAACCCCGGAATCACCTCCAACCCTCTCGCACAAATGGGTGCATCTAACAAGCTAAAGAACAAGTACTTTTGCTCCAACGACGATACTTCGAGCACCCAAGGAACCTCCTTCCCGGGTTGATGGCCGTCCAAGAGTTGCTCACCTTCCACAGTCCACCACAATAACAAACCCAGTCCTCCTTACCTAGGGCGGCCATCAGAGTTGATGTCGTCGTGTTTCTCGATCCGGCCATGGAACTAGAGTTCAATGATGAATAAAGACGAAAGGGTGCTGAATGAAGAAGAAATGGGGGAGGGATAGCGGGTAGGGTAAAATGAAAAGGATGGAATTATTTTAGAGTTAAAAAAATGAAAGGGATAAACAAAATAACGTCATTACCCTTGCCACACCGAAAAGAAAACCTCAGCTGGGGATGACGTCATGATGATATGGAGAGGACGTGGCGCTCAGACTTTAACTAACGGTCCACTTCTATAAATACGAAAAATTGGCTAACATTGTCACAAAATTTAACGTAGAGGGCCATTTCATGATATGTTATAGCTAAGGTACCGCCAGCGCATTTTTATTAAAGATAAAGGGCCGTACGGGGTCTTTACCCTAAAATATATGCAAACAAGATGTGTTGTACACACTAGGAGGCACATATCGACAAAATATGTTCAACAATGTAATATTTCACAATTTTGTTAACTAGATATTTTAGAAAAGTATAATAACATTATTTATTTAATGGGTTTTATATCTAACATTAAAAAAATTACGGAATTAAAATATTTCAAAAAAATCCCTTTTTAAAATTTTCATTAGGAAAGACATTTGAGTTGCTAAAGCCAACAAAGAACTCGTCCCAGAAATTGTTGTCTTTAACGACGAGTTCTGCTTGAAGAACTCTTTCCTATTGAACATGGTCATTAGCTATCAGTTTTATTGTTGTCGGTGACAATTAAAGAAACAAAATTAAATTTATTACAAGCAACGACGTTTATCTTTACTAGTATTAAAAAAATTTGTGGTGGCTTTTGGCGATCCATTTTTTGCCAGCCAATTTTCAAGATTTATTAGTGTCAGACATATGTTTTTTCTAATGAGAATAACTAATTAAAAATAAAATAAAAGTTGTCTTTAAGGATGACAGGTGGATGTCATTTGCAACGACATCATATCGTAGCCCTGTCACTTGCAACGAGATCGTATCGTATCTAAAGACAAAGCTTATAAAAAAAAATGAATAATGCTAGGTATCACCCAAAAAGGTATCACCTAAACATCACCCATGATGTGGCGGTTAGGTGGTCCAATCATGGAAGAGAGAGAAAAAAGTAAATCTGTAAAGAGAATATCCATGATTAGACCACCTAACCGCCACATCATGGGTGATGTTTAGGTGATACCTTTTTGGGTGATACCTAGCATTACTCAAAAAAAATTCTCCATTTCAGGCGAAAAAAATACTCTCTCCTAAAGTTTCGTCCAAATCGATCAAGCTAGCTTATGAGATTCACTCCAGAACAAATCAACAATACAGAAATAGGCCAAGTAAGTAATTCAATTCATTCAATCTTCCATTCTATTCTATTTCCATTTTATTTTATTTTTCAAATTTATATTGATTCCATACCATTTAAGAAGAATTAATCTTCCAAAGGAGTCGTTGAATTAATTTGAATCAGTACCCATCATTCGCTTTCGAAAAATACAAGTTAGACATTTTTCTTTGAGATGTTGGATATCACCCCAAATTGCATCGCCTTTATATCGCCCCTTATGTGGACCAATCATAAAAGAACGATAAATCAGGAGAGAGTAATCACATGATTGGTCCATTTAAAATTCACCTAGGAGGCGATATAAAGGCGATGCAATTTGGGGTGATATCCAGTATTACTCTTTTTCTTTAAACTTTTTTGACTTGTTTTTTTGTTTCTTTGTAATTAATATACTATTGTGAATTGTTTAGTGTTAATGATAAATTTAGGATTTCAAATTGTGATAATGTGGCATGATTTATAGTAATGTTTTTAAATATAGGGATATTATTATTTATTTTTTTAAATTGTAGGGACTTTTTTAAAAACAATTAAAATATAGGAATTTGAGTGCAATTTTTTATAAATTTAGAGCCTTAATTTCAATTTTTTTTTAATTTAGAGACATAATTGTAATGTTTTTAATGTAGGGACTTAAGTACGATTTTATAAAATTATGGATTAATTGAAATTTTTATACAATATAGGTATCATTGTACAACTTAATAAAATATTGGAATTTTAGTGCATTTTATTAAATTTAAGGACTTGTTTGCATATTTTAATTCAGGGACATAATTAAATTTATTAAAATATAGGGACTTTAGTGTAATTTTCTAGAATATAGGACATTAGTGCACTTTCCTAAAATATAGGGACTTTAGTGTTATTTAATAACTAAGAATCTTCGTTTTAAGAATGCCATTAAGACCAGCAAGCCTTCGAAGACTTGCTACCATTCGAAGGAAGGGAATAATGTAGCAAACGATTCATAATCAACTATGTTATACGCCCGCTTGACACCACCACATCTGTCCCACTATTTTAGGTTAGATAGGGCTAATGCCTACCAAAGTGAAGACGACTTCACGTCATCTACAAAGCTGACGTTATTTCACCGCTGTGATGATCGGAGTAGTCTCATTTGATTGATTGATTCAGAGTTTCCGAACTAAATCCCATACTATGATAATGAGTTCAAACCCGAGATCATGGGGTTTTCAGTCCCATCCCAAGAGAGATGGTGCAGTGGGATTCTTTCACGGCCTAATCGTCGCCTTAACTGTTCGAGTGTTATTCTTGGCGAAGCCTCACTATAGTCACAGCTACAACAGCAAACAACATAGTGATGCGGTTGTTTGCTCTTACTCTCAGCTTATCGTGTGAATGTGGGCAATTTTGATTCGAAATGAAGCAACATTTCGTCAAGCCTTGTCTATACTAGAAGCCGCCAACCAACTGCCCGACCACACCTTGACTTGTCTTAATGGAAGGCGCAAGGCTAATTCTGCTGCACTGGCATGCTTCCCTTTAGACAATGGTACCTTTTTGCTCAGGAAGGGCTTGGCTCTGAACCAGCAAACGGAATCCTAATGAGCAAGAAAGGGCCCATTACTATAGATAGGGCGTTAGTGCTTTAATTATACTATAGGGCTTACCTTTTTGAATTCTAGGGCGTCTTTCTTAATTCAAGCATACTTATTCGACTCAAAAAACCTTATTAGGCAGTAGTGGTAAGCACAGTAGAAAGGAGCTTTCCTAGATGTAGATGTTAGGCGGGGTGTCTCCAAGGGACGCACTACTCCCGCATTTGCCTCTCGCGACTAACATTCTAGCGACTACACGATGTAGTCGCTAGAACCAGAGCCTCTAGCGACTATTTTAATTTAACCACTACAAGTAATGTTCCTCGACTACCGGGTAGTCGTTAGTAAGTTTTGTGTTTAACGACTACAAGAAATAGTCGTTAATAAGCATAAGGTAGTCGCGAACGATTGTTGTAATTTTTTATTAATTTTCCACCGCCATTAAGTAGTCGCTAGATATTAGACTATCTAACGACTACTTTTTGTAGTCGTTAGTAGGTCTTTCTATCGACTACGTTTATGTGTTTAGCGACTACTCGTGTAGTCGCGAATAGTGGTAGCGTGTTTTCCAGCAGTAACTTACGAATTGCTTTACCCAATACACCATTATTATATAATTTCTCTTTCTTTCTCTCAAAACTCTCCCAATTTTTTTCCACAATTCATCATTAAAAATTATTTCAACACTTGGAAAGGCTTTCCCGGGTCAATCATTGCGTGGGACCGCCTCAATTATCAATTTTTATTTCCAAACTTGGCCAAAAGTAGGTATTTTTTGTTCCATAAAACTCTTTCAAATTTCATTCACTTTCATTCAATTGTGTAGTAAATGTTAAATAGTATCACTTTTTAGGTATTTTAACACGTGGACAAGCTTTCCCGGGTCAAACATCAATGTGGGGCCGCCTCAATCATCAATTTTTCCTTTCAAATTTGCCCAAAAGTAGGTATTTTTTGTTCCATAAAACTCTTTCGAATTTCTTTTACTTTCATTCAATTGTGAAGTAAATATTAAATAGTATCACTTATTAGGTATTTCAACACGAGGACAAGCTTTCCCGGGTCAAACATCAACGTGGGACCGACTCAATCATCAATTTTTATTTCTAAATTTGCCCAAAAGTATTTGACTTTTTCATCCTTTCCTTATTTGATTAGAATTCTATAGTTAATGCTAAATATATAATATCATTATGTATATATCTATAATCATCTAATAATTTTATGTGAATTATAAATATTATATTAAGTATATATGAAGTATATAAATATATATATATATATATTTATATATATATATATTTATATATATACATGCACATTTATATATATATATATATATATATATATATATATATATATATATATATATATATATATATATATATATATATATATTTATATTTGTATGATATATTACTGTATGTTGCTATATTTTGTATGCTTTTAATGTTATATTTATGCATTTATTTGATGATGTGATATTTTGTGTGCTTTTAATTTTATATTTATTTATTTATTCGGTGATGTAATAATTTTTTTCATTTTATATTTATTTATTTAATCGGTGATGTAATTATTTTTTTCTTATTCATTTATGTAATCGGTGATGTAATAATTTTTTCTCGATTTATTTTTATGTATTTATTTGGTGATGTAATAATTTTTTTTTCATTTTATTTATGTTGTATTCTTTCATATTGTAATAGTTGACTATGGCTTCGGGTATTGATAAGAGTTGGATTGGTACCGCTCATAAAGTTTCGCGTGAATTCATTAAGGGGATAGAACCATTCCTTGCTTTTGCTGAAAAAAATAAACTTCCTGGTGAAGAAACAATTTTTTGTCTGTGTAATCAGTGTTCGAATTATCGTCGGTATACGGTGGACAAAGTGAGGTCACATCTGTTACTGCATGGGTTTTTGGAGACGTATGATATTTGGACAAAGCATGGTGAGCCCGAGGATATTCCAGAGATTGGATATGAAGAAAATGAAATGTTGGATGTATACGATGATTTGAGACCTAATTACGAGGTTGGCGGTCATTCTGGTGACACCGTGATGACAGAGTCGAACAGTACAGCTCGTGGAAAATTCGAAACGATGTTTTCCGATTTAGAGACCGAGTTATACCCTGGTTGTGATGTCATGAGTTCGTTAAATTTCATTGCGAAGCTAATGCACGTGAAGGTGAGGAACAAGTGGTCTAACACGTCTTTCACCGAGTTGCTTGAGCTTTTGTGTCGTGTGTTGCCCAAACCTCATACGTTGCCCGATTCGTACGAGGCGTGCAACAAAAAGTTAAAAAATTTAGGTATGGGTTACGATACCATCGATGTTTGCGTGAACGATTGTGCTTTGTTTTACAAGGAGAATGCCTCCCTTGAAAAGTGTCCAGTATGTAATGAATCCAGATGGGACCCGAAGAAGGGTCTGAAAGTAGCGCATAAGAAACTCAGATATTTCCCGATTGCCCCTAGGCTGCAGCGACTTTATGCTTCGAGGCATACGGCCGAAAATATGATCTGGCACCAAACAGGGAAGAATACAGATCCAGATTTGTTGCGTCATCCAGTTGATGGAGATAGTTGGAAGAGATTTGTTCAGTTACATCCCGAGTTTGCTAGTGAACCTCGCAACGTCTTCTTGGGTTTGGGTATCGATGGCTTTTGCCCATTCTCTATGCAAAAGAACTCGTATAGTATGTGGCCGGTTATATTGACCGTATACAACTTACCACCGTGGGAGTGTATGAAGGAGACGACATTCCAGCTTTGTTTGTTGATTCCAGGACCCCGTTCACCCGGCAAGGACATGGACGTCTTTCTTCGTCCTGTTATAGATGAGTTGGATGAGTTGTGGGGTAAGGGGATTATGACTTATGATGCCCACAAGAAGGAAGAGTTTACTATGAAGGTTTGTTTGTTGTCTACGACTAACAATTTTCCCGCTAGGACATACACCTCGGGATGGTCGGGTCAAGGTTACAAAGCTTGTCCAGAATGTATGGATTCTACTCCGTCTTTGAGCGTGAAGAAAGGGGTTGCTTACTTCGACCATAGACGTTGGTTACCTATCAAACATCATTTTAGAGACGAAAAAGTTTTGTACAAGAAACCCGAAGAAAGGCGTCCACCGAAGAAATATAAACCTGCCGATATTCAGACACAGTTAGATGGCCTTCCCATTGTGCTTCCCGGGAAACACAAGGATTTTGGGGGAAAGATCGTGAAGCCAGACGTTAATCGGCGATTCAATTGGAAGAAAAAGAGTATTTTCTATCGTTTACCTTATTGGTCCGAAAATCTGTTGAAACATAACATTGATGTTATGCATTGCGAGAAAAACGTGTGCGATGCTCTTCTTGGCACAGTAATAGGTCTTGATGAAAAACTTAACAAAGACAACGTGAAAGCGAGAATTGATCTCAAGGAAATGAATATCAGGCCAGATTTGTGGTTGCAAGAGAGAAATGGTAAGAATGTAATGCCTCGAGCTAATTATACGTTAACCACCGAAAAAAGGAAAGTATTTCTTGATTGGCTGAAGGCACAAAAGTTTCCCGATGGATTCGCATCGAGTTTGAGAAATAACGTTCAAAGTGACTTAGGCAAGATTATAGGAATGAAATCTCACGACTGTCACGTGATGATGCAGTACCTATTCGTGGCTAGTCTCCCAGGGCTTTTCGAAGACAAAGCGATAAGTGACGCGATTATCGGGCTAGCCAACGTGTTCAGAGTTGTGTGTAATAAAAACCTGAGTAGGAAAAAGTTAGAAAAGGAGAAGAAGAAAGTGGTTGAAGTTATGTGTAGACTGGAGATGATTTTACCTCCCGCGTTTTTCGATATAATGATCCACTTGGTCATTCATTTATACGACGAGGCTTTGTTAGGGGGACCGGTTCAGATGCGTTGGATGTACCCGTTTGAGCGGTATCTAAAGAAATTAAAGGAGTACATACGAAACCCGGCTAGGCCGGAGGGTTCAATCGCCGAGGGATACGTTGTAGAGGAGACTTTGACATTCATATCGCGTTACCTTAAAGAAGAAAAAACAAAGTTTAATGATCCGGGTAGATATATCGATATCGAAGCTCAACCTAAAGATTTGTCCATATTTAAGAGCCAATGTAGCCCGATAGGTAAAAAAGACTATGGTAATTTGGAATATAACGAGAAGGAGCAAATCGATTGGTATATCCTACTTAATTGCGATGAAATCCAACATTTGATGACGTAAGTTTTCAATTTATTTATTCAAATTTATTTATTCATTTTAATTATTAAATGTTTATTCAAATGTGTAGAGAACACAAAGCCACGTTATCGGGTTCCCAAGCCGAAAAAGATAGGAAACACCGGCAAAATTTCTGAGACTGGTTTCTGCATAAGGTATATATCCATTCAAATACAGAAATAACTTTCCATTTTTAGGAAACATTTTTATAATTGTTTATGATTGTAGGTTTATGAAATGGAAAAAGAAGGTGATGCATTCGCTACAAATGAGATGATTGCATTGGCTAGTAAGTCTCATGGTGCAGTTTATAAGTACGATTCATGTGTTGTGAATGGTGTTAAATGGGTCACTAAAGGAAAGGGTGAAACAAGGGTGACACAAGATTACGGGGTATCCGCCATCTACAATGGAATACCGTTTTACGGTGAATTGGTCAAGGTTGTAGAGGTCACATATGACGATGACTGTTCTGTTGTGCTGTTCGAGTGTAATTGGTATGACACGAGTAAACCGAGGGAAGAGCATGGGGTAACTCTTGTCAACACGTCTAAATTTTTTTGGGAATCAGAGCCGTACATCTTAGCTACTCAAGCAAAAAAAGTTTTTTACATAGACGAGATTAATTTAAGGAAATCACAAAAAGGTTGGAAAGTAGTATGGGAACTCAATGATAGACATGGATGGAGTCCTGAGTTATGGGGTGCAGAGTCGATGCCCACTGGTGGAGACACGAGTGTCAATATCCCTTTAGTGAACACCGAGACGATTTCCGATCCGGTGAACTTGGCATCCACGGAGGAGATCGAGATTACCCTGCTCATTTTTTTGTTGCTTTGAATTTTGATATGGTTGTTGATGAAAACGAGGAAATTGAAGATGACACCTTAGATGAATACGGGGATGAGGAAGAACCCATTGAGGTTGATAGTGATGACGAACCTATAGTTGTTAGTGGATATGATTCTGAGTAGGAGATTTTTTTTCTTTGTGTTTATTTGTACTAAAACATTTTATTTACTTAAACTTTGACTCTAAACACTTAACTTTGACCACAAACACTTAACTTTGACCACAAACACTTAACTTTGACCACAAACACTTAACTTTGACCACAAACACTTAACTTTGACTCTAAACACTTAACTTTGACTCTAAACACTTAACTTTGACCACAAACACTTAACTTTGACCACAAACACTTAACTTTGACTCTAAACACTTAACTTTGACTCTAAACACTTAACTTTGACCACAAACACTTAACTTTGACTCTAAACACTTAACTTTGACTCTAAACACTTAACTTTGACCACAAACACTTAACTTTGACCACAAACACTTAACTTTGACCACAAACACTTAACTTTGACCACAAACACTTAACTTTGACTCTAAACACTTAACTTTGACTCTAAACACTTAACTTTGACTCTAAACACTTAACTTTGACCACAAACACTTAACTTTGACCACAAACACTTAACTTTGACTCTAAACACTAAACTTTGACTCTAAACACTTAACTTTGACCACAAACACTTAACTTTGACTCTAAACACTTAACTTTGACTCTAAACACTTAACTTTGACCACAAACACTTAACTTTGACCACAAACACTTAACTTTCACTCTAAACACTTAACTTTGACCACAAACACTTAACTTTGACCACAAACACTTAACTTTGACTCTAAACACTTAACTTTGACCATAAACACTTAACTTTGACCACAAACACTTAACTTTGACCACAAACACTTAACTTTGACTCTAAACACTTAACTTTGACCACAAACACTTAACTTTGACCACAAACACTTAACTTTGACTCTAAACACTTAACTTCGACTCTAAACTCTTAACTTTGACCACAAACACTTAACTTTGACCACAAACACTTAACTTTGACTCTAAACACTTAACTTTGACCACAAACACTTAACTTTGACTCTAAACACTTAACTTTGACCACAAACACTTAACTTTGACCACAAACACTTAACTTTGACTCTAAACACTTAACTTTGACTCTAAACACTTAACTTTGACCACAAACACTTAACTTTGACCACAAACACTTAACTTTGACTCTAAACACTTAACTTTGACCACAAACACTTAACTTTGACCACAAACACTTAACTTTGACTCTAAACACTTAACTTTGACTCTAAACACTTAACTTTGACCACAAACACTTAACTTTGACCACAAACACTTAACTTTGACTCTAAACACTTAACTTTGACCACAAACACTTAACTTTGACCACAAACACTTAACTTTGACTCTAAACACTTAACTTTGACTCTAAACACTTAACTTTGACTCTAAACACTTAACTTTGACCACAAACACTTAACTTTGACCACAAACACTTAACTTTGACCACATACACTTAACTTATTTTTTAATTTAATTTAAATGATTATTTGGTATTGAATTAAAATATTGGATAATTGTATAGTGTTTAGTTTTTTTTTGGAAAAAAAAAAAAATTCTAGCGACTACATTTGCCTTATAGCGACTAGTTCATGTACATGAACTAGTCGCTAATGATTCTAGAGCACTAGCGACTACATTGTAGTCGCTAGACAACGAAATAAATTCCCCAAAACCATGGCGGTCAGTTTTCCCGCTCCTTCAATGTACACGCGTTTTACTTTTCAATCTAGCGACTACATTTTAGTCGCTAAAGACTCGTTGACGTGGTCAATATTAAGACACGTGTAAGTAACCACCAAACTAGCGACTACTTTCTTGTCTCTAGCGACTACACAAAGTAGTCGCTAGAAAAAAAACCCTATATCTAACCCGAGAGCTCATTTCTTCACTCTCATTCCTTCTACAAAATTTCTAAAAAACGAGAGCTCGATTTTCAGCCACTCCAAGGGCCGATTCTAGCATCATATCTTCAACAAATGTAAGAAAATCCAACACCATTTATCATTCTATTCCATTTTCAATCTTAGATTAAGCTTTTTTCCTCCATTTTTACATTTCTAATTAACTTTTTTTTTGTTTGTGTTTCATTCCGAATCAAAATGGCATGGATTCAACACCAAATCAGCTCCAATTTCATCCAAAAAGGTTAGTATTTCAACCAATTTTTGATTTTTAATTTTCATGTCAATTTTTTTTGGTTTTTGTTCTTTGATGATTACATGTTATTGTTAATTCCGAATATAGTAGGGTATAATTAGATTGTTGTATGAATTGTTTAAACGAAAAATTGATGTTAAATCCCTTAAAAAAATAGTTTGTGAAAGCTAATTAAATTTTTTTCCATTTTTTGGTGTATGATTGTTAATTCCGAGAATGATTAGTGTTAATAGGGTTTGGTTTTTGTTAATTTAAACATGTAATTCATTGTTTTGGATTGAAAATTAATTGGGTTGATTTTTTGTGAATTTTGTTAATTTTTGTTATGATTTTTAGTAAATTTTAGATTATAAATTTGCAAAAATTGTGTTAAAAAAGGTGTTAGAATGAAATTGGATTAAAAATTGTGTTACAAATAACTTAGGGACCTTCATGCAATTTTTAAATTATTATTTTAAGGATTTTTATGACATTTTAAACTAAATAGAGACTTTTATGAAATTTTATAAAAATAAATATGGATTTTTATGCAATTTTAAAAAATATATAGGAATTTTTATGCAATTTTAGAAAAATTAAATATGGACTTTTATGCAATTTTAAAAAATATAGGGAATTTTATGCAATTTAAAAAAATATAGGGAATTTAGTGTACTATACAATAATAGAATTTTAAATATCAAAAAAAATTAATTAATTTATTATATGACTAATATAATTATTTTTTGTATAATACAGATTGTACGTGTGCTATATATATTGGATGCTTAAGGATGATTTATTTACGTTTTTAATTTATTTGAATTATTTTATTTATGATTGTAATAATTTATTTAATTTTATTTTCATGTTTTTTATTTTTGGTGATGTAATAATTTAGTTTTTTTTTATGTTATTTTTTATTCTATATTTTTATTTACTTATAAAATGCTAGATGGCCGATGTCATGACTCGACAGCACGGAGGGGATGGTGGGGGTAGGGAACCAAACCAAAATCCGAACCGAAACTTAGCCGACTGTGCAAACCAACCTGGTAAATAAACAAACTCAACTTTAATTTAATTTAATTTTAAAAAATAAAATCACTACTAATTAATTTAATTTTAAAACAGATCCCCCTAGACGGAAAACAAGAGGTGGAGGTGCCCTTAAAACTAGGGGTGAGCATGGTTCGGTTCGTCTCGGTTTTTGGCCAAAACCGGAACCTAACCGAATATTTCGGTTTTTTATAATTTAATAATCAAACCGGGTGGTTTGCAATTGGTTCCACTTTCAGTTTTTGGTTCCGAATTGGTTCGTTTCGGTTCGGTTTTGGTTCTATTCGAATTCAGATGCTTGGTCAATAATATTTTCACCCCATTTCTTGATATACATTGTCCAATCGAGACTAATATTCCAATACAATTATACTACTATTACTTGTCCATGTGGGCTATTAATATATCAATTAAATATAAATTTATAATCTGAATATACTTATCTTAATTTACAATTCTACAATAAATTTAAATCTACTACTTCCTATTTCATACAATCATGATTTAAAAAATTAATCAAGTAATGAATACTTATAATCGTAAGTGATATAAAAAAAATTATCACTAATAGCACCATCGAATAGTATAACTAAAATTTCACGTAGATGATAAATTCTTAACAAAAGTTCTTCTCACATGATTCTTATAAAAGAATTTCACACAATCCCTATTTTTGCCTTCACTAGTTCGGTTTTTGTTCGGTTTTTTGGTTCGGTTTTTAGGTAGTAAACCGAACCAAACCAAAATATTCGGTTTTCGAAAAATTAAAAACCGAACCATTTGGTTATTCGGTTTTTGGTTATTTTGGTTCGGTTTTTTCTGGTTTTTTGGTTCGGTTTGGTTATTTAGTTCTCATTTGCTCACCCCTACTTAAAACTGCGATGAAGGCACTCAAAGCTATTGGGTGGCCTTTGCCGGTCAACTTTTGTGTGTTAGACGACACGTGGAGTCCAACTGGCAAGTACGGACACCACGTTGCGCAAGTGATTGGGATTGCCGTTCGAGAGAGGATTCCGCCCTATCACCCGAGATGGAAAAAAGTGCCGGACGCGGACAAAAACGCGGTGATTAAGAGATTAGCGGTATAAATTTAATTTTTAATATTTTTTTAACTTAATATATTATTTTAATTTAAATTTAAATAATGTATTTTTTTTTCAGAAATATTTTGACATAAAGACTTGGAGAAAGAGGAAAGACTGGGATGAGATTTACGAAAACTTGGACGATACAATGAGGATGAGGTTTAAGGATTACAAATATTATGTGAAGAAGTATTATTGGAGAAAGGGTTTGAAGCCGGATTGGATATCGGACGAGGTGTGGGCTAAGTGCTGTGAGTATTGGGGTTCAAGAAGAGCTAAGGTGAAATCTTGATGATTTTTAATTTTAGTATATATTTAAAATTATAGTTGTTTATATTAATAATTTAATTTTATATTTTTTGCAGAATCAAGCGAAAGAAAATCAAAAGAATCGAGAAAAGCAGAAAAACAAGAGTGGAGCGGGGTCGAGGAGGTATTCCCGAACTTGGGATATGCTATACGAGGTGGTTTTTTATTTAAGTAACTTTTTTAATTATTAATTTATTATTTATTTTGAATATTTTTAATTTTTCTGAAACAGGGTGAAGAATTAATCCCGGGAGGGAATCTGGTGATAAGGGACGAGACTACGCAACAAGACATCCCTATTCCTCGTATGGGTGGTTTTTATGAGGTTGTGGGGAAAACCAAGAAGACCAGAGAGTGGAGGTCGATTGGCTACGAAAAAGCCGATGTGAGTTTTTATCATAACTTTATTATTAATTATTTTTTTCATCTAAAGTCAAATTTAATTGATACATTGTTTATTATGTAACAGATACTGCTTAAGGACGCAATGAAGGAGAAGGTGACTCAAAGTCAATCTGAGTCAACCGATTGGGGAGGAATGAGTCAAAAGGAGCAATATGATTACGTTAAGAGCACCGCGAAGGAGATTGGGTCACCGAAGAGGAGCTTTATTCCGGGCATTGGCCGTCCGAGAAAATCGAAGAAGAAGGCTTATACTACTCTAGCCCGGAACGAGCAACACGAGGAGATGATGGCGGCTATTAACGAGCTCCGAGTGTCCAGCGGTCTTTCCCTGTTCCCCCGCCCTGAAGATTCTACTAGCACCGCGCCTGCACCTTTTTCGATGGCTGTTGTGAATGATGCCATCGCATTCGTTAATCAGTTGAGGGCAGATAAAGGCCAGACCCCCTTCCAGCCTATGAGTGCGGGCCCCAATCCTCCTGGCAATGATGAAGATGAAGAAGATGATGATAGTGGTAGTGATGATAGTGGTGAAGATGTTGACATGGATGTTGATATGGAAGGAGATGATATCGAGCTCGGGGATGATGAAGAAGATTATAGACGGCACGGATTTTAGTAATGTTTGATTTATTTTATTTTGAGACTATTTGGTTTATTTGGGTTGGTTTGTATTAAGACTTATTTAATTGTTTTATGTTTAGTGACTTTGACCTGGCTTGACCGGGTTTGACTTTGACCTGGCTTGACCGGGTTTGAATTTGGTTTAATTTTATATTTTAATTAATTATTTTGAAATGTTAATTTTATTATTATTTTTAAATTTTTTATTTTTAAAAAAAAATAAAAAAAATATGATTTTCGAATTATTTTTAATTACAGAAATGGAATTAAAAAAAATTCGAAAATTGAGTTTTTTATTTTTTTTCAAAAAAACAAAATTATAAATAGCGACTACTTTGTAGTCGACATTGACTACAAGAAGTAGTAGCTATATCTTTAAGAAATAACGACTACATTGTAGTCGTTAATGGTGTTCACATTTCTCGACTACAAAGTAGTCCCTAGAAGTAGCGCTATCTAGCGACTACTATGTAGTCGTTAATACCAACCCAAGCTCTAACGACTATTTATTGTCCAGTAGTCGTAAGGTTTAACTTCTAATGACAACGTTTTCGCGACTAATTTCTAGCGACTACTTGTAGTCGCTAGAACCTTAAACTAACTTCTAGCGACTATTTTTTAAACGTCTAGCGACTACTCATGTAGTCGCTAGTAGCTTGACGCGGTGTAGTGACGGTTGAATGAGCGACTAATATAGAGATATTTATACAATTTACTAAAAAAGTAGGGACTCAAGTGTATTTTATAATAATATAGGGTTTTATTTTCATTTTTTAAAAATTATCTACGGACTTAGTACAATTTTTAATATATAGGGAACTTAGTTTAATTTTTTACAAATATATCGGTGCCTTAGTGTAATATTTAACATCAGAGAAGCTTTAGATTAATTTCTCAAAAAATTGAAATATTAGTCCAATTTCTCAAAATATAAGGTATTTAGTGTATTTTTTAAAATATAGGGAAATTAGTGTAATTTTTCAAAATATAGGAATTTTACTATAATTTTTTTATAAATATAGTGGCTTTACTGTAGTTTTTAAAAATATGGGGATTTTATTGTAGCTTATAAAAATATATAGACTAAACTGTAATTTATAAAAATATAGGGACCAAAGTGCAATTTATCAAAATATAGGAAACTTAATGAATTATTTGAAAATACATAGGTCTTAATGTAACTTATAAAAAATAAATGAAAATTAGTGAAATTTATTAGAAAAAAATATAGGTGACTTAGTATACTTTTAAAACTTTTAAGGATATAATTCGAATTTTGATTTCCGTCAACTAGATGGTTGATGAAATGAAGTACAGACCCAAGGCAGCCGATTCTATCGCTTCTTCTTCTTCGGGGTTATTATTGTCTTCTGTCTGGCTGTGATGGAAATGATCCACCACTCCCAAACAGTAGGCGTCTTACTGGATGTGGTGCTTCTACAGTTATTGTCAGAATTAAATTTTACTAACAACTAAACACTGTTTAACTTTTGTCATTAAATGTAGGTCAAACAAGGAGAACCGTTGAGTCAAGGCCACACTAGCGTTAGCAGTGAGGGAAATGGAGAAGGCTAGAGGACTGCTACCCGTAGATTTTTTTGCCCTAGATGAGACGTGGAACCCGAGTTCTGAGTATGGGAAACACGTGGCGCAAGTGATTTGATTGACCATCCAAGAGATGGTCCCACAATACTTTCCATCATGGGTGGATGTTCCTGAAATCCTACGACATCGGGTTTTGGAAAGATTGCAGGTATTATACCAATTTGTTATATTGTTTAATGTTAATATATTTAAAAAAATAATTGTATTATATTTTACGATGTTAATTTTTTATTCAGGATTTCTTTGACTTAGAGGGCTGGAGGGAGGCGGGATTGGGAAAATATTTAAAGAGACGCTTGACTAAGACTTGTGCCCAAAGATATCGTGCAAACAAAAATGTCATAGAAAAAGAATACTTCGAGACAACACAAAATCAAATAATATGCCAGATGAGGATGGGAGGCTAGGCTGCTAAATATAAGGCAGTTATCATGCAAAGGTACTAACTTAGTATACTAATTTAAAATAATTCTAATTGTAATGGAATTTTTTATTCAATTTAGCAACATCAAACAAAGCGAACCGGGTAGACCAAGGTTGCCGAAGTGGAAGAGGATCGAGGAATTACTCCTAGACCTGGGAGATACTACTTGCGGTGAATTTTTCACTATTCCTAATTTTATTTAACTTAATTAGACTAATTTAAAATCATGTGTTAATGTCTGAATCAAGGGTGGTTTCCAGAAGCCCATCCAAAATGACGGGGGAGAAGGGGATGTACCGCTGCCACTGATTTGCAAGTTCTTCTATAAAGTCGGTTTCAACAAAGAAGCGAAAGAGTGGAGGGGCGATGAATCAGATGTAATAATTCTTCTATAATCTCGTTCTTTTTTTAGTATACAATTAAAATTCAATATTAATTAACTTGTTTTTATCGTTTAACATTAAGCATTGCGAGAGCGGTTGCGGTCATTATCCACTTAGGCAACGTCCTCACACAGTGTCTTGGGGACATCTTCCTCTGTCACCTCCACCATTTTTTGGATGGATCAGATTAAGTCGTGGTGATTGTCGTTGAGAAAGGAATGGAAAGGGGATACATGGGTGGTTGCCCGGTGTTAGACCTACAAAAAAGAGAGGCAAGAGGAGTTCTTCATCCGAGTTAGACACCAGCGAATGCTGCTAAGTTAGACTCCATGATTAATTCCGTGAACCAATGCATGGTGCAGCAAGGATTTGACCTGTTTGTTTTTCCACCAAGTGAGTCGTCGCTGTTTTTTATTAGCGAAAAAAATGATCGCTGCTAAATACTTTAATTAATAGTGACAACTTTGTTCATTGCTAATGATAATATTTGCAGCAACGACAAATATCGCAAGTAATAAAAGAGTATCTACTGACGATACGTTCCTGACATCGTTAATGATAAAAAAAATGTCGTCCCTAAAGACCGGAGAATCATTAGAGACGACATTGAGCTTGTAGTTGCAATTGAAGATCTTTAACAACTAAATTCTAGGGACTACACATTAGCGAGGACATGTCGTCACTAAAGACAATCACATGTTAACATCGACGACTTATCCTATCATTAACGACGACTTGTGTAGCCCCTAATTATGAAACATTTAGAAATTTAAAGTGAATCGTATCTTGGGGAATCAACAGGAATGTTAAGTGGGGTACCACCTACTAGTGTTTTAACATCCATTTTGTTCTCATATTCTTTGTGTATGTTCTATGTCAACAAATTTGAGCTCTCTCTATAAATATGCCACATTCTTGTTCTTACAAGTTATTCACTTGGTTGAAGATTGATAATTTCGTAATAATTAAGACTAGCTTAAATTTGATGGTTTTATAATGGTTTTGTAATAGCTCAATCGTTTATTCAACTTTATGCTCATATACTCTTTCTTGTAATAATAATTAGTGATCGAGAAACCAGTTGGGTTAGCTCAACTGGCCAGTGCCTTGCTATTTCTTCAGCACTTAAAGGGGAGGTCCATGGTTTGAATCCCCTCCCTAATGGGTGTAAAGTAAGAGGTACAAGGCTCGAACCCCTCCCTGAACATGGGCAACCTAGTTCTGATTTACCATGAGAATATATATGGGGAGGCATGTATATCTCTGTGGGATTAGTCGGGTGCGCGCAAGCTAGCCCGGAACCCATGTAACCAAAAAAAATTAATAAAATTAGTGATCGAGCTTTTCAATTTATTATATTTACTTAATGTAATTTAAGACGTATATTGGGTCAAATTGTAATTATAAAGATATTATCTAATTGTAGTATAAAAAACTTTACTTTTATGTAGGTTTAGATTAGCTTTGACCGGGTTGGACAACACGCGGGTAACCCAGAGTTAACCCAAACCACCAGACCCTAAAAACTATTTAGTGTTAAAGTAGGCTTAAGATCTCAAATTAGAAACCCTGTCTAATTAATCTCAAATGGGAGTTATAGCAAACCCTAGTGAAACCAGACCCGTAGCCCGTGCGTTGCCCTAATTTTTTAGATTTGTAATTTATTTACTATTCTTCGCGTGCTACTAATTTATGTGGTGAATTTACTCAAAACGGTTATGTATGGAAAAAAAATGTATTTAGCCCTGTTTACGTTGTTCAGACTTATCCTTTTCGTGGCTATTAACTCATACTCTCTTTATCCCAAATAATGGGGTCTTAAGAAAAATGGTGTCCTTGTTATGAAAGTATTGGAAGCAATAAGAGATAAAGAATAAAAGGAGGGAGCATAGTAGTATTGATCATATAAGAGTTACATTTACAATGTATAAAGTCTAATATATAGATAGTAAACCCTAATAATGCTTTGTCTTCTTGGGTTTCCATAGATGGACTATAAGTCCATCGACCAAGGATTAATATCCACATCAAATAGTTTATAACATTCCCCCTTGGATATTCAATCCTTAAGAATATGCCTCGTTAAATCCATCCCGAAAAACCTTTTGGGACAAAATCTAGTGAAGGAAAAAGTGTACAATATCCTTACACTTCAAATTTGACTCATTAAAAACATTCTCAAAAAAACAATGTGGAAAAAATCTTGATGAAGGAAAAAAGAGTGCAACGCATATTTATCTTTCCCTCATGTGAGAATATCAATAACCATCTTCAGTTTGGAATCTTAACTTTATCTTCATAAGTATCATCATATTTCATATTAAGAAATATATAGACAGATGAAATGATACACAACTCAATTAATATAGATACAAAATTCAAGAATCAATTTTGTGCAACTAAGAGTAACAATTATTCATGCACAAATTAGATATAAAACATATTCTACATATAAGATAATACACAAATATACATGGCACATTACATGACAACATATAAGGCAATTGAGGACATATAATGACACTCTAATTTATATATCCCATAATTTATATTTAAGCGCTTTTAGTCCTTTAAGGACTTTCACATAAATATTTATATCTCATATATCGATAGATTTGTTTACCTTAAACATACATGCAATCCTATATAAAATATGCAGGCTATAAATTATCATATTTCATTTTTACATATAGGTATGAATCTGCCTGAACGCGTCTTTCTATATTTTGTCAAAATTTTACCTCCAACGTTTTGAATGGACTTAGATTCAAGATACTTGCTAATATATAATAACTTTTTAATGATCATTTGCGCATATTGTTTGATCATGGTCAAATTTATATTTTGATTTCATATATTTATGAAGTAGTATAACTAAACGAGATATTGTATCTAAATTTCTCAATAATAAAAGAATACTCAGGTACCTGATACTCTAAAATGAGTAATGCTTTTAAGTTAAATCTTCTACATACTTTCATCTATGATGTTAAATTTCAAGAAGTTACAACTTGCTCATATTGCTTGATTTTATAATATTTTGGAATCAATAAGTCGACCACACTTTATGTGTTGCAATAGATTTCTATTTAGAAGAATTAATATGAGCGGGAGTAGGAATATTTAAAGTTGAAATGTTACTTAGTCACTTTATGAATGCATAAATTTTGAGCATTGAACTCATGATTTGTGTGCAAGGATCGAGATGCATTTTATATATATTTTTCAGCTTTTCCTCTTAGAATAATTTCACTTTATACATAATATTTCATCAAAAACAAGATTTCTCTGAATATGCATGTCTACGTTACAATAAACTAATGGAGATTAATTCTCATATGTGTTTAAATCAAATATGTGAACAAACACTACACCACGTCGTTCTTTCCGCGACTACATTTGCAGTCGCGAAAGAAGGAAAAAGTAGTCACAAATGCGAAAAATTGGCTTTCCCGACTACTTGTAGTCGTTAAAACTTAGTTTTTGAAAAGTCTTCGTTAGAGAGTTTTTTTAACGACGAAAGCCTATAAGTAGTCGTAAATGCTCAAGTGACATTAATGACTACGCGTGTAGTCGTAAGTAACTTCTACCATAGCCGACTACAATAAGTAGTCGTTAACTAGCATATGTAACGACGACAAAGTAGTCGTTATTTATTGACATTTACGACGACATATTATTAAATAACGACTACTCATGTAATCATTATAACAAATTATTGTCGACTACTAATTTAGTCGTTGGAGGTTGATAATTAGCGACTACTTTTAATTGTCATTGTAGATTACATGTAGTCGCGAATGACCTTTTTTTAAATAACAAATAAAAAATATGTTTCTGAAATATATTTAATTGAAATTTTTTGTTAATTATTGCAATTAAATATAATTCAAACAACGTATTTTTTAAAATAATAGAATTACAAATTAAAAATACCAATAAAAAAAATATTTAATTAAAAACCCATAATATATTAATTCATACATTCAAACCAAAAGTCATAATTATAGTCAACCAAATGCCAAAATAAAAGTCAATCAACAATCAAAATACGATTGCAAAATAGAAATAATAATCAAACCACAAAAATAACCCTCATAGCCCAACCTAGCGGCTATATAAACGAGTCTCTTCCTCTTCTTCGGATTTATCACCACCTTTAGAATCACTTTCTTTATCATCCTCTTCATCACCTCGACTCTCAGATGCACTAATTACTAGAGGAGTAGGGTTTTGTGGCATAGGCTGGATAAGGGTCAAACCCTAAGAGTAAACCGGAGGAGCAGTGCAAGTAGAGACTTTAGTGGGGGTATATAAGGTGTCAGTCCTTGGGCTACCCGAATCTCGTTTATGGATCATATGCGCGTTCTGCTCGTCTTGGGTTGGGGTATGTGAAGGACTCGAGACACGCTTCCTCTTTCTCGGTTGGCCCACACCCGGTGTCCAACTAATCTTTGGCGAGCCCATAACCTCCTTGGAAGTTTCCTTCACCACCTCTACTTGCTCCTTCATCGTCAAGTCACAAGTTTTGGTCGACTCAAATTGACTCTGGGTCACTTTCTCTTTCATCTTCTTCTTTGACACTTTCTGTTTAATTAAAGACATGTAAAACAATAAATTAATATTAAAGTCAAATAATTAATAAAATAATAATTAACAATTCATTTTTAAAATAAACTTACATCCACTTTCTTAAAATCATCCGACTCCACTGCTTCGTCTTATTGCTTTTGCTTAAAATCTCGAAAAACCCACCCATTTGTGGAATAGGTACTTGTTCTTGAGTAGCCTCATCAAACACTATCATCGTCCCATCCGGGGTCGCCTGTAGAACACCCTGTTTCATTCAAAAAATTCAGTTAATATTCTAAATAATCTAAACACCTATATAAAAAATTAACTATCTCGTAAAGAATATCCCTAGTACCCAACCCCACTTTTATTCTTTTGCTTCTTTCGTTTTTCTTTATTCATTTTAGCCTAGTTTATTTAAAATACAAATATAAATAATATTATATAATCTAAATAGTAAAATAAATTAAGAAATAAAAAAAGACCTTTGCGGTAGGTGAACCCCATAACTTACAACACTTTCCCATATCTCGTCCGACAAATCACTCGGTTTATTTCCCAACAAGTAATAATCTTTCTTCACAGTCTTTGTACCTGTATCGCATGGTATCATGAATATTCCCGGCAATATCTGCCCAGTCGGGTCTTTTCCTCCAATTAGCAATATCGAAAAATTCCTATATCTAAAATTTTAATTGAAGTTAAATAAAATTAAATAAATATCCCATATATGTATTAATATTTGAGTAAAGTTTAGAAATTCAGATAGTCGCTTGATAACCGCTTCTTTATCTATTTTGGGAACTTTATCCCACACTTTGTAGCATGGTGGTATTCTCTCCCAAACAGTTAGCCCCACAACTTGACTAACGTGTTTACCGTATTTACCCGAAGGATTCCACGTATCATTGAGAACGCAGAAGTCAACAGGCAAAGGATACACAACTGCCTTTATTGCTCGAATAACAAACTTTAGTGATGTCGTCCCTCTTTTTTTAAGCTTAATTTTTTTTAGTTTTAAATCATAATTATTTTAAATTTAAAATAAAAGTAAGTTTGGTAAAAAAATTGTGTATGTACCCGGTTGATTGTTACACATGGACAGGTTTTTGTTTGGATTTTGATTTGAATCGCGTCCCCCACCGTCCTTAACACATCATCCATCTAGTTTGCAATCCAAAATGACAAATAAATATATTTAAAATTCATAATTAAAAATAAAGTGAAGAACTAAAATGAAATTAATACATCACCAAATTAATTACATAAATATAAAATAAAAACTATAAAAATTATACATCACCAAATTAATTACATAAATAAAAAATAAAAACTATAAAAATTATACATCACCAAATTAAATAAATATAAATTAAATATAAAATAAATATTACATTACCAAATTAAATTAATTTAACAAATATAGTAATAACACATGCAATCCACTTACAATCTGTATTACACAAAAAAAATTAGTCATATTACAAATAAAAGAAATATATAATTACTAATATTCATAAATATTTTTTAAATACTAGTCTTTATATTTTTAAGTATTATTGTTTTTAATTGCAAATAGGTCCTTGTATTTTTTAAGAATTGTAAATAACCCTAATTACCCCTAAAATTATAAAAAAGAAATAAATTTTAAATTAGATAAAATTACATTTTAGTCCTTATATTTTTTAGTAACTTTTTTTAATTGCATAAAGGTCCTTTTTTTTAAAAATCATTTTAGTCCTTAAATTTTTCTATAACTTTTTTTCTAATTGCAAAAAGGTGCTTGTATTATTTTAAAAAATCATTTTAGTCCTTAATTTTTTTTATATCATTCTTTTAATTGCAAAAAGGTCCTTGTATTATTTTAAAAAATCATTTTAGTCCTTAAATTTTTCTATAACATTTTTTTGATTGCTAAAAGGTCCTTGTATGTTTCTAAAAATCCTAAATAACGCTAATCGTATTAAACCAAGCATTTGTATAAAACGTAATCACCAAATCCACTAAAAATCAATTCTACATTTCATCAATTTATTTATTTTCAAGTCTAACAATGAAAATGTGTTAAAACTAAGCTAAATCACACCCAAAAACACCCTAATAAATTCGGAATTCATTAACAACACAAAAAAAGGAAAAATATCATTGAAAAGTTTTTACAAATAAAAGTTTTCAATTTTAACATCTAGAATGTGTTAAAACTACCATAAAGAACATCTTAAAACACTCACTTAAAATCGGAATTCACAAAAACAACAAAAAATCAAAGAACAAAAAAAAATTGGAAATAAAATCATGAAAAATAATACACAAATAGGTGATGAAAAATATAACTTTAATGATGAAATAGCAGCTTCTTTTATGTAGAAACCATGCCCATATCAGAGTTAAACACAAAGAAAAAAGAAATTAGGTTAGTGAATAAATAGTGAAGAAAAATTTATAAAATCTTAAGAAATAAATGGAAATGAAAGATTAAATGATGATTTTAATACCTTTTGGTGTGATTTTGGGGTGTTAGTAGCTCCAATTGTTGCCGGAAATGGAAAATTTTGAGAAAGAGCTTCGTTTTTTTTCGTTATGAAGTATTGAGAGTGTGAGAGAATGACTCGGCAAGAATTACATATAAGACAAGTTTTTCGCGACTACGAAAGATATGGTATTTAGTCGCTAATGATGAAATTGATTGACACGTGTATGTAATATGACCACCACTTGGCATATTTGCGACTACTAAGAAGTCGCGTAAGCTAAGAACGAAAAACATGTACACCAATGGGCGGGAAAATGGACCGTCATTAATTAAATAAATATTAAATTCACTATTAAAGACTATATAAGTAGTCGCGAAAAGCCTTTTACTTTTTATCGACAAGTTCATACGCATGAACTAGTTGCGAAGGACCCCCATCATTCTCGACTAGTTCATGCGTATGAACTTGTCGCCAATGACCCCCACTCGTTAGCGACTAGTTCTTCGTCTCTGGCGACTACAATGTAGTCGCTAATAATAAAATTGATTCTTTTTTTCCTTTTTTATAAACCGTTCACAACCCCTGAATCGTATTTATAAACCGCACCATGAGACTTACTAGCCAATGAAATCATCTCACTGGTAGCATATGCATCACCGACATTTTTCATTTCATAAACCTACAAACAAGACAAATTATAACGATATTGTCTAAAATTTAATATTAAGTTGATAATTGAATGGATCTATACCTTATGCATAAATCAATCTCAGAAAATTTGTCGGTGTTTCCTCTCTTTATCGGCTACAGGGCCCGATAGCGTGGCTTTGTGTTTTCTGCATATTTGAAGACCAAAGTAAATACTTATTTAATAATGAATGCAAAAAATAAGAAATAAAATGATCAATTTACGTCTTTAAATATTGGATTTCGTCACAATTAAGTAGGATGTACCAGTTCATTTGCTCCTTCTCTACGTATTGCACAACACCAAACTCTTTTTTACCTAGTCGAGCACTCTGACTCTTAAATACGGATAAATCATTAGGTTGAGCTACAGTCTCGGTATATCCACTTGGTTCGTTGAACATTTTTTTTCTTCTTGAAGATCACGCGATATGAAAGTCAAAGTCTCCTCTACTGCGTAACCCTCGACAATTGAACCCTCCGGCCTAGCCGGTTTTCGTATGTATTCCTTTAACTTCTTTAAATACCACTCAAACGGGTACATCCAACGCATCTGAACCGGTCCCCCTAACAAAGCTTTGTCGTATAAGTATATAACCAGGTGGATCATTATATCGAAAAATGCGTAAGGCAAAATCATTTCCAGTATACACATAACTTCAACCACTCCCGTCTTACCCGATTCTAACTCTTTCCTGCTGAGATTTTTCTTACAAATGACTCTAAACACGTTAGGTAACCCAATAATCACATCACTAACCGATTCATAAAAAGCCCGGGTATACTAGCCACGAAAAGATACTCCATCATCAGTGATAGTCGTGAAATTTCTTTCCGATAATCTTGCTCGTATCACTTTGAATATTATTTCTCAAACTAGATGCAAGACCATATGGAAACTTCTGTGCCGTCAATCAGTCAAGCAATATTTTCCGCTTTTACGTTGACAAAGTATACTTTGCTCGCTTCAATATCGCTTTACCGCCTCTTGATATCAACCACAAATCTTTCCTGATGTTCATATCCTAAAGATCCATTCTCGCTTTCACGTTATCTTTATTTATTTTCCCATCAAGACATATAACTGTACTGAGTAAACTATCACACACATTCTTCTCGCAATGCATAACATCAATGTTATGTTTCAACAAATTTACGGACCAATAAGGTAAACGATAAAAGATCCTATTTTTCTTCCAATTTAATAGAAGCGGACCAGTTTTCTTAAGGATATTTCTCCCAAAGTCCTTGTGTTTACCGGGAAACATAATGGGAAACCCATCTAACTGTGTCTGAAATAGGTTATGCAATATAAGAGAAAATTTACATAAAATATATATGTTTATATAATGATATACCTTATTTATGCTAAATTTCTATAAATTATATATTGTATAAGAAATTATATAAACAAGAGATATATACAAATTATAAGATTTTATTTTATTTTTGTACCGTTGAAAATGTTACAAAACAAAAAAAAAAATACAGACCAAGAACCAGTTCCTCTTAACCTATCTTTAACCTTTGAAATTCCATTAGAAGTCTTGCAGATATTACTTGTCTTGTTGTTGCCCTGTATTTAGATTCTAAATATGAAATATGATAAAAACATTCCATAAATGAATATGAAAATAAATAAATGAATAAAGAAGTCATAATCTTTACTTATTTCTTTAATTTTTTTTAATTTTCTTAATATTCCTCTTTTATATAAAAAAGAAGTAACATAATTAAGATATAAAAAAGAATAAAAATAATAAAAAGTTAAAGAAAATCATTGTTGTTATTGACAAATTTATCCATTAATAGGTTTTTTTGGATATATACATGTATAGCTTGATAGACGTTATGTAAAATTATTATTCATGCTTTGAAAAGTTAAAGCAGTTCTTTGTTAGAAAAGTAAATGAACCAATGATTGTGTTTGATTTTTTCTTTCGTAAAAAAAGAATTACTCATAATTTACTTTTAAAAAGTAAAACATTAAATAAAAGGAGAAGTGGAAACATAACAGATCCAGGTGAGATTCGTAAGGTGACATGGTCTCTGGCGAACACTGTTCCTTACCCGTCAGAGTAGCCTATTTATGGTCTGAGGAAGAAGATACGCCGGTGCTTTGCGCCAAATCACTAAAAAAGGGACGATGGTGAACAGAATGATGACGCAGATGGAGGGAATAATAACGATAAAGGAAAATCTAAGATTGATGAAGGCTACGAGATGAATTTTTATATGGGAGAGGCATCACGTATGAATAAAGGACATGAAAGTGGTAATAGCAGCAAACAAGGTGGCGGAAATATTGATTATAGGGGTACATGACTTTTAAGTGAAATCATACAGGAGGCGCGTCAACTGCAGTTGGAAGAAAAAATTGGGGTGAAAGGAGAGGGGAAAGGACACGCGAGCGAATCACAAGGAGAAGGTGGGGAAGAAGGGGATCATGGGGGACATTAGGGTAACAAAAATGAGGATCAAGACTTAGGACAGCATGGAAAATCTTTACCAACACAACAAGTCTCGAACTATGGAGAAGGTCAAAACCGCTTTAGTCTGTACTTGTCCGATAGTGAAAGACGACGAGAGAACCGCACTAAGGCCAGGTATGATGATAATTTGCATAATAAAAATATTAAATGGAGGCCGAAGTACTGCATTTTCGAAAAAACAAAAACTTGATAATGTGAAAAGTAAAGGGACAGGCATTTGGATGAAGGAACATGAAAGTGTGGGGAATAAAAGTGGTAATGCACAAAGTGATGAGGAAGATAGTAGTGAAGGATGGATCGTTCTAGAGGATGATGATATTTCTGACTTTGGGATAAAGGTATTTACGTGGAGGAAGAGGACTCGCAGTATGAACCCGAAGAGGAGGAATTGGAAAATATTTATAGTGGGAAGGTGAAAGATTATGAATTGGGTAACGAAGAGTCAGATTCGGAGAATGGAGAGGCCGAAGTTCAAATTAAGCTCAAGTCTAAGGAGAAAGCACCAAAGGTAGGAGGGCAGGGATTAGGGGTGAAGGGTAGCGACCACCCAAGGAACGTGGTCGCAGGTGGAAAATGACACTATACTTATGGAATTGTCAGGGGATATGGACTCCTCTAACAATTTCTAATATTCGGTCCATTATTAATAGGTTCAAACCAGCAATCGCGTGTTTTTTTGAGACCATATTACACGCGGTTGACGCTCCCGATACATTACGTACTTTTAACTATGGTAATAGCTATATTAGGGACCCCGTTGGAAATGCTTATCATTCTGGCAGAATTTTGGTTTTATGGAACTCGGATATTAAGCTTGAAATTACTATATCTAGCCATTATTTTGTAATATTGTATAATAATGATATGAATTTTTCCTACTATATTGTATGTTTACATTCACCGACTAATTTTGAACATAGGTTAAATATTTGGGAAGAAATCTCGATATGGAAAAATAATATTAATAAACCATGAATTATAATAGGGGATTTTAATGATATTTTAAATAGAAGTGAAGAACTTAGTATTACCCCTCCTAATGACAAACATATGCATGAGTTTAATTTATTTATTACTAGTAACCGGTTATCTAAGATACATTCATATGGAAACTTCTATACATGGACTAACCGAAGAATTGACATGCACGTCAAGGTTAAGCTTGATTGGGAATTTGCGTCTAGTACATGGTTCTACAGGTACCCAGAAGCCCAAGTTTTTGTACCACCAGCAATTAGGTTAGACCATTGTCCGCTCATCCTCCAGAACTATAAGGTATGATATACTTGACACGGGTGGTTTAGATTTGAATCATCGTGGGTTGATCATGATGAATGCAAAGGAGTTTGATGTCTCCTTAATTGTTCTTATTTTCGACCCTTAGGAGACATCATTTTTTGTGTTTATTTAATCAATTTGATATACTTTTGGACTAAATATGCAATAATATGATTTTCCTCTTTTATTTCTAGCATTTTTAATTTATTAAGCTTTTGCGCGTAATATTGGTATTTTTAGTGTAAAGTTTACAGGTTTTAGATGTTAGCTAGAAGAGGAATCTGAGGAGAAAGTCAAAAGACCAAGAGATAGAGTCAAGACTTGAAGATAAATCCCGAAGATATTATTTTTAGAGCTGAAAATCTATTTTCCAGGCAATAGATTTTTGATTTAGAGGTGCTTAAGCGATGATTTAGCCGCTGAACTTTGAAGAGAAAACATTCCTTATCGAGTTACGGAACTTTAGCAACTGGAATGAGGTCAATCAGAGTCATAACGAGTCGGGAAAAGCCGTTTTAGTGAAGGCATATCAGCAGTTACGGGATTTTGGGCTAAGTTAGTGGACTTGGGCCTTTTATATTTCATTTAATTAAAAAGCCTAGGTCCAAGTCCGAATTTGCACTTATAAAAGGAGGTCTGGACTTCTATTTTTCAAAGAATTCACATTCTGCAAGATTAAAAACACCAGAGAGAAGCAACAGAAGGAAGAAAGAAGAAGCTACAAGAGCTGGAGAGGGTCTATATCTCCGTTCGTAGTCATTCCTATTCCGGAAATTAGGTTCTTTTTATCTTTTAATTTTGTAATCAATATGAATTCCTTTACATTTAATTTAGTTTTTCTTTTTAATATGAGCTAAGCTTTTCATAGTGCTTGAGAACAATAAATGGGTGAATCCCAATCGTATTGAATAACGAATGTTGAATTTGGGTTTCTGTTAAATTAAACTAGATTGGGGCTTTTACTCTTTTCTATAAATTGAGATTATTTACTGTTTTTAGCGTCATGAACTAGGAACAGGTGTTAGTATTTAGGCTATTCCAATTAGTGGCGATTGGATCATCCTGACGGAGGGCTTAGATACAGAACTATTTATTCAATCTAGGATAGAAGCTATTGATTCTGACGAATTTAGCTAATCCTAGGGCCAATGAGGTAATAAAACTTAAACATCCAAAGGTGGATCATATTTACCCTGACGGGACTAGTGACACTCTAGGATCGCCTTATAGTCCACCCTGACGGGGGTATAAGGAATTTAGAATCCCGACCATTGTAATTGACCAATTTAGCCCTTAAACAACATGAGTTAGGAAATAGGATTGGGAGGATCCTTGCGTTCTCAAGCGCTACTTCTCATATTGCGTTTACATCATTTTACTTGCGTCTTAGCTTTTATTTTCATTTTAATAATTGTCTTCCATTTACTTAGCATTAATACGAAACCAAACAAACATATTATCTTTATTTGCTTTCATAAGTGCATTCAATCATTAATAGATAAGCATTGTAGTCAACCATCCCGTCCTTGGAACGAATCTGTTTTATCAGTTATACTACTTGGGAAAACCGTACACTTGCGGTTGTGGTTCGACTATTTATTGCATTATTTTTAGAACACACAAAGGACCACCAAGTTTTTGGCGCCGCTGCCGGGGACGGTAGCCTGTGACCACGGTGTTTATCCTTTAGTGATAGTGCATTTATTTTATTTTATCAGTTTTACGCTTTTTGTTTGTTTATCTTTCTCAGGTTCTTAGGTTTGGTGTATGCGAAGAAGGCTATTCAAGGATCTAGAGCCAACACCTCCGATCCTTAGTAATCCAGAATCGTTGATCAGACTTGCTAACAAGAGAAAAAGAGAACGAGAAGCCCTAGAGGTATAAGAATTAATTAACAGAATGGAGGAGATAAATCTTCAAGATCAACAAAATAACCAACCAGGTCAACTAGGCGCAGGTGGCCAACCTTTAGCACCACCTGGCCTTATTCCTCCAGTTCCACCATTGAATCCTAATCCTCAAGTTCAGATAGTAATGAACCAAGATCCATGGTTTACTAATGGTCCACCAAAAGTTCCATTCCGTGCTCCTGCTATAGGAGTAGGTGCTCCAGATATTAATGTTCCGCGATTTCGTCCAGATTCGGGTATGTTAGCTCAATTCCAAAATTTTGGGAATTTCCGTGGTAGACCAGCAGAAGATCCTCTTAGAGCAGTACAGAAATTTAAGCAGATATGTGATTCTTATATCACACAAGGAGTTTCAAGAGAACATATGTATTTTTCTGCGTTTAAATTTTGTGTTATTGATGGAGCGAGTGAATGGCATGATACGCAAGATCCTACGAAGATAACAAACTAGGACCAATTAGAAACTGCTTTCTTTGACAGGTATTACCCAAGTAACATGAGATTAGACGCTGAATTAGAATTGACACATTTCCGTCAAGAATATGATGAAACTGTGGGTAAGAGTTGGACAAGATTCCAGATGTGTTTACGTAGAGTTCCCACTCATGGCTTTTCAGAACAACAACAGCTAAATATCTTTACAGAGGCCTTGATGGAAATTCGAGAGAGAAATTGGATACATTATGTGGTGCAGGTTTTCTTCAAGTTCAACCCGCTCATGCTAAAATCATTTTAGAAAGAACAGTCAAGAATGAAGTTGGGTGGAATTCAGTAAGAACACCGGTTAAAGGAGTGAATAATGTTGATATGGAAGAAAAATTTGCTACGCTTGAGAATAAGATTCAGAATACTATAGAGCAACAATTGAAACAGCTTACTTTAGCTGTAAAAGAAGGATTTTCGGGTAAGAAGGTAGCTGTTCAAGCCGCGCAAGAGGTTTATATGTGTTCGATTTGCAGGGTAGATGATCATGATGAGGAAAATTGTCCGAATAACCAAGAGCCTGTGATGTTTGTGTCCAACAGAGGTAACTTCAATTCAAGTGGTAGTGGATATCAGCCTAACAGAAACCATCCTGGGTTTCAATACTCAAATCCTAATGGGGCAGCCAATCCTACATATGCGTATCAGCCGCGTCCCCAAGGTAACAACTATAATCCAAGACCACACAACAATTATCAAGGTGGACAGCATCAGGGTAATTATGTACAAAGACAAGCTCCTCAGAATACTTACGATGAAACATTGAACCAAAAAGCCTTACCAGCCCATCCACAAGAAGGAGTAGTTACCCTTCAGAAAACAGTTGAAAGTTTAATTGCTCTTCAAACACAAGCTATGGAACGCCTACAAGCATCGGACGCAAACATGCAGTTGTTACAGAATCAAATAAGTCAAATTAACAAACAACTGAATCAACGTCCACAAGGACAACTTCCTAGCGATACTGAGAATCCAATACAACGTGAAGATTGCAAAGCCGTTACATTACGAAGTGGTAAGAACCTTCCTCCACCTCCTTTTCCCGTTATGAAAGAGAAAGAAGTTCCAAGAAAAGAAAAGGAAGTGGGTGAGAAAGAAAAAGAGAATGAGAAAGATATTGAGGTTGAAGAAATAGCGAGGCCAAGTGAAGTTCCAAAGAAGAAAGATGATATTATGATTAATCGCCCTCCACCACCGTTTCCATCGCGAGTTCAGAAAAAGGGTGACTTGGGTGATTTTCAGAAATTCTTTAATAGAATGAAGGGTCTAAGTATTAATATTCCGTTACTAGAGGCTATTCGAGATATTCCTAAGTACACGAAGTTTTTGAAGAGGGCCCTCGCTAACAAAAGGCCTTATTGTGATAACGAAATGATTGGTCTTCCTGAAGAGTGTAGCGCGATTTGTCAAAGTAAATTACCTCCAAAAATAGTTGATCCTGGGAGTTTCACGATTCCGATATCGATTGGAGAAGAATGGAAAGGAAAAGTGCTATGTGATTTGGGGGCGAGCATCAATTTGATGCCCAAGTCAATCTTTGATAAGCTTAAAATTGGAGAAGCAAGACCCACTTCTATGGTCTTGCAAATGGCGGACAGGTCTCTTGCACATCCTGAAGGCCGAATTGAAGATGTCCTTGTTAAGGCAGGTACACTTATATTTCCCGTTGATTTCGTAATACTTGAGTACGATGCAGATAGAAATGTCCCCATTATTTTGGGTAGACCATTCCTAGCTACAGGGCGTACACTAATCGATGTAGAGAATGGTGAATTAACGATGAGGATACAAGACGAGGAAGTCAAATTCAATGTATTTCGAGCTATGAAATTCCCAGATTCTCGGGAAGATTGTTTCAGAATGGATGTAGTAGAGCAAGCATCGCAAGAGGTATTTAATTGTTTAAATTTTGATGATATCTTGCAGGCTGCTTTGACATTAGATTCACCTGAGATGATGGAAGAGCTTACCGAAACAGTAGCAGCTCTCAATTCTGAAAATCCGAAGTATAGGCGTCTTGCCTATGAACCTGTGAGAGAACCGGGGGAGATTATTCCTAAAAAGAAGCCTTCAATTGAATCTCCTCCGGAATTGGAAGAAAAACCATTGCCAGCACACTTGAGGTATGCGTATTTAGGTACTAATGAAACTCTACCTGTTATTGTTTCAGCTAATTTAACAGGTTCTCAAGAAGATAAACTGTTGCGTGTGTTAAGAGCCAACAAAGAAGCAATAGGTTGGACAATTGCTGACATCAAAGGCTTTACTCCATCCTATTGTCAACACAAAATCATACTTGAAGATGTTAATGCACGCTCAGTTGAAGGTCAAAGAAGATTAATGCCCGCTATGAAGGATGTAGTGAAGAAAGAGGTGATCAAGCTTTTAGATGCGGGGATTATTTATCCCATTTAGAGTAGTGAATGGGTGAGTCCGGTTCAGTGTGTACCGAAGAAAGGAGGAATGACAACAGTGCTTAACGATAAAAATGAAGCAATTCCTTCGAGAACGGTAGTTGGATGGAGAGTTTGCATGGATTATAGAAAGCTGAACAAGACCACCAGAAAAGATCATTTCCCTTTGCCCTTCATTGATCAAATGTTAGACAAATTAGCCGGAAGAGAGTATTATTGCTTCTTGGATGGTTATTCTGGGTATAATCAAATTTTCGTGGCTCCGGAAGATCAACATAAAACAACATTTACATGCCCCTTTGGTACTTTTGCATATCGCAGAATGCCATTTGGGTTGTGTAATGCCCCTGCTACCTTTCAACGATGCATGATGGCTATCTTCTGGGATATGATCGATAATTTTCTTGAAGTGTTTATGGATGATTTCTCTGTATTTGGTGATGATTTTGATAAATTCTTGGATAATTTAGAGAAAGTGTTAATCCGATGCAAAGAAAAAGATTTGGTTTTAAACTGGGAGAAGTGTCATTTCATGGTTCGAGAAGGTATTGTTCTGGGTCACAAGGTTTCGAGTGCTGGATTAGAGGTCGATAGAGCGAAGATAGAGGTAATTAAAACTCTTCCCCCTCCTGTTTCTGTTAAAGGGGTGAGAAGTTTTCTTGGCCATGCTGGCTTTTATAGGCGATTTATCAAAGACTTTTCTAAGATTGCTAAACCGTTATGCAACTTACTTGAAAAGGACTCCAAATTCCTTTTTGATGAAGCTTGTTTAGCGGCCTTCAAAGCAATCAAAGAAAAGCTTATTTCTGCTCCTATAGTATTACCTCCAGATTGGAATTTACCGTTTGAGGTTATGTGTGATGCTAGTGATTTGTGTATGGGAGCCGTATTAGGACAAAAAAAAGAGAAAGTTTTTCATTCGATTTATTATGCTAGCAAAACCTTTAATGGTGCTCAAGTGAATTATATAGTTACAGAAAAGGAGTTGCTAGCGGTTGTGTATTCATTCGATAAATTTCGCTCTTATCTTCTTGGAGCGAAAGTTATTGTGTATACAGATCATTCAGCGATTCGATATCTTATGGAGAAGAATGATGCTAAACCGAGGTTAATCAGATGGGTTTTATTGCTTCAAGAGTTCGATTTAGAGATCAAGGATAGAAAAGGGTGTGAGAATCAGGTTGCGGATCATCTATCGCGGTTAGAAGGTTCAGAGATGAATAGTGGTACTGAAGCAGTTAGAGAAGAATTTCCTGATGAGAGTTTATTTGTTGTTTGTGATTATGAAGCTCCTTGGTATGCGGATATTGCAAACTTAGTGGTGAGTGGTTCCTTTCCTGAAGGATCAACTTATCAAGAGAGAAAAAGATTAGCTCACCGTGCAAGACAAATCTTTTGGGAGGATCCTTTCCTCTACAAAGTGTGTGTTGATCAAATGGTAAGAAGATGTGTAGCCAAGGAAGAAATTGAGGCGATTATAGCTGGGTGTCACGATTCACCTTATGGTGGACATTTCAAAGGAGATCGAACTGCTGCTAAGGTATTACAATCTGGTTTCTATTGGCCCTCTATTATAAAAGATTGTTATGAATATATGAAAAGATGTACAAGATGTCAATTTACCGGAAATATATCCAAGAGGGATGAGATGCCACGTAACAATGTGTTAGAAGTTGAAATATTCGATGTTTGGGGTATAGATTTTATGGGTCCTTTCGTTCCTTCAAATAGTAACCTCTACATCTTGTTAGCTGTTGATTACGTGTCTAAGTGGGTAGAAGCTGTGGCTTTGCCAACTAATGATTCACGAGTGGTGATTAAGTTCTTGAAATCACATATTTTCACTAGACATGGCACTCCAAGGGTAATTATTAGCGATGGAGGTACTCATTTCGTTAATAAATATTTGAAGACAATTTTAGAGAAATATGGAGTGAGACATCGTGTATCTACTGCTTATCACCCACAAGCCAATGGTCAAGCCGAAGTATCAAATCGTGAGGTAAAATCTATCTTAGAGAAAACCGTTGGTCCTACTAGAAAAGATTGGTCTATGAAATTAGATGATGCACTATGGGCCTATCGTACTGCTTTCAAAACACTAGTAGGTGCTTCTCCGTATCGAATGGTATATGGTAAGGCTTGTCACTTACCTCTTGAACTTGAAATGGGTGCCTATTGGGCTATTGCGAAGTTAAATTTAGACCCTACGCTAGCTGGTCAAAATCGAATGATGAAACTTAATGAGCTTGATGAATTCCGATTACATGCTTATGAAAATGCTAAACTTTACAAAGAAAATACCAAGAGATGCCATGATAATCGGATTCGAGAGAAGAACTTTGTAGTGGGACAAAGAGTGTTGAAATATAATTCAAAGTTCAGTAATTATCCGGGAAAATTAAGATCAAAGTGGTCGGGTCCTTACATTGTAACCAAGGTTACACCTCATGGAGCTATAGAGATAGAACATCCACTTGAAAACCGTACATTCATGGTGAACGGTCATCGCTTAAAGATATATCATGGAGGTGAAGACACCGATCGTGCAAAAGACCCACATCCCGGAGAGGTCATGTACCTCCTCGAAGCTCCTTAGAAGCACGAGGTAACCCGTCGAGCTTAACGACGTTAAACAAAAGCCAATTTCTTGTATATTAGTTTAAGTATTTTAATTCCGTAGTGTAAATTAGTTAAGTTTTCGTTGATTTTTAGTGTTTATTTTTAAGAAATGAGGAAGGGTGTTTGTTTGTGATGATTTCAGGGGTATAATGGTCATGAGTTTGGGGTCAAAACGATGAGAAAACGAAAAAATTTAGAGTCCACAGCAGGTCTGACCGGCTAGCCGGCGAGCTGGCCGGCATACCGGTCAAAAGAGCTGAAGGACCCCAACTCTCTGACCACTGCGTCAGCGATGACGCAGCGTTGCTGCGTCACCATTCGCGCCAGCGAGACATCCACCGGCATACCGGTCACTGACCGGCTAGCCGGCCAAAGAAGGTGAAGGTTCTGGTCCTTGCGTCAGCGACGACGCAAGGTTGCTGCGTCATCAATTGCGCCATCGACACGCCACCGGCATACCGGTCAATGACCGGCTAGCCGGTGAAAGAAAATGAAGTTTCTGACCACTGCGTCAGCGACGACGCAATATGCTTGCGTTTTGAGGTAAAAAAAAATCGAAAAATCGAATTTAGAAATATTTTTTTCCGCCGCCCTCGCGACCGGCATGCCGGTGACCTGTTGCGAGAGGCGGTTTGAGTTCATTAAACCTAGTTTTTTGCCTCTTTTCCAAGCCAAACCTTATATTCCGAATCCTTGCCTCCACCTACTCCGAAAATCATCAACAAACAGCTATAAAATCATCAAATCAAGCCTTCTTTCATCACAAAAACACACAATCAACTCATAGCTTCTCCAAAACATCACCAAAATTCATCTTTTCTTCTTTAATTCCTTCTTCCCAACCTTGAAATTAAACCCAATTCTTTCACAATTCCTCTCAAATAACCTTAACCCATCTCATATAACATCTAATACTTCAAGTTTTAAACCTCAAAACATCAAATTTCAAAGCTTTTCTCTAGCTTTTTCCTATTTGAAGTTTTGAGTTTGGGGTGAAAAGAGATGACTAACAGAACCGATTCCATGTGTAACTATCTGATGTCTCCTTAATTGTTCGTATTTTCGACCCTTAGGAGACATCATTTTTGGTGTTTATTTAATCAATTTGATAGACTTTTGGACTAAATATGCAATAATATGATTTTCCTCTTTTATTTCTAGCATTTTTTAATTTATTAAGCTTTTGCGCGTAATATTGGTATTTTTAGTGAATATTTTACAGGTTTTAGATGTTAGCTAGAAGAGGAATCTAAGGAGAAAGTCAAAGATCAAGAGATAGAGTCAAAACTCGAAGATAAATCCCGAAGATATTATTTTTAGAGCTGAAAATCCATTTTCCAGGCTATAGATTAATGATTTTGAGGTGCTTAAGCGATGATTTAGCTGTTGACCTTTGAAGAGAAATCATTCCTTATCGCGTTACGGAACTTTAGCAACTGGAATGAGGTCAATCGGAGTTATAACGCATCGGGAAAATCCGTTTTAGTGAAGGTGTATCAGCAGTTACGGGATTTTGGGCTTAGAAATTGGGCTTGGACATTTAATTAGTGTTTTATTTTCTGGTCAAGCCCTAATCCGTTTTTAACCTTATAAAAGGAGATTTTGACCTCATTATTTCTCACCTCTCAATTTGTTCTTCAAATCATCTCATCCTTAGAAGAGAGTGTCAAGACAATTCACATTCTACAAGATTAAACACGAGAGAGACCCTCCCCAGAACATGGGCAACCTAGTTCTGATTGCCTGGAGGTATGGTTGGGGAGGCAGTCATATCTCCCGGGGGACTAGTCGGGTGTAAACCCGGGAACCCTCGTCATCAAAAAAAAAAAAAAAAAAAAAAAAAAAAAAAACACGAGAGAGAAGTCAACTGAAGGAAGAAGAAGAAGCTACAAGAGCTGGAGAGGGTCTATATCTCCGTTCGTAGTCATTCCTATTCCGGAAATTAGGTTTTTCTTATCTTTAATTTTGGAATCAAATATGAATTCCTTTATTTTTAAACTAGTTTTTAATTTTAAAATGAGCTAAGCTTTCCATAGTGCTTGAGAACAAACAATGGGTGAATCTTAATTTTATGAAATAACGAATGTTGAATTTGGGTTTAGATTAAATTAAATTAGATTGGGTTCATTACTCTTTTCAATAATTTGTGATTATTTACTGATTTTAGAGTCGCGAACTAAGATTAGGTATTAGTATCTAGGCTATTCCAATTAGTGGCGATTGGATCATCCTGACGGAGGGTTTAGGTACGGAAATATTTATTGAATCTAAAATAGAAGCTATTGATTCTGACGAACTTAGCTAATTTTAGGGCCAACGAGGTAAAACACTTAAACATCCGAAAGTGGATCATATTTACCCTGACGGGACTAGTGACACTCTAGGATCGCCTTATAGTCCACCCTGACGGGGGTATAAGGAATTTAGAATCCCGACCATTGTAATTGACCAATTTAGCCCTTAAACAACATAAGTTAGGAAGTAAGATTAGGAGGATCCTTGCGTTCTCAAGTACTACATCTCATATTGCGTTTTCACTCATTTTACTTGGGTCTTAGCTTTTACTTGCATTTAATAATTGTCTTTCATTTATTTAGTTTTAATAAACAAAACCAAACAAACATTTTACTATCTTTTACTTTCATAAGTGCATCAATCACTAGTTGTTAGACATTGTGATCAACCATCCGTCCTTGGAACGAATCTGTATTATCATACATACTACTTGGGACAACCGTACACTTGCGGTTGTGGTTCGATTATCTTTTGCATTTATTTTAGAACACACAAAGGACCACCAAGTTTTTGGCGCCGCTGCCGGGGACGGTAGCGTGTGACCACGGTGTTTATCCTTTAGTGATAGTTGCATTTATTTTATTTATTTTTTATTTTCAGTTTTACGCTTGCGTTTGTTTTGTTTTGTTTTTACAGGTGCTTTATTCAGGTAATGATCAAGAAATTTAATTAAAGATGTATAGAGAACATTACCCAAATCCTGGTCCATTTGACTATTGGGAAGACTCTTCGGGACAACAACAATGGGGTATAAATTCTTACCAACAACCTTATCAATACCCGCAAGAGCAAGGATGGAGAAATCAATGGATCGGGAATAATCAACAACAAACGCCATATCACTATCAACAAGAACAAGTATGGAACCACCATTGGGTTGAGAATAATCAACATTATCCATCTCATAAATATCAACAAGAACAACACGAGCATGAATGGAACAACCAGTGGGTTGAAAACATTCAACAGTATCCACCTCAAGATCAACAAGATACACTACTAGAGAAAGTCAATCGCCTACTCAAGGAAGTCAAGGCAGGAGAGCCAGAACGTAAGAAAAGAGAAGAGGAATTCAAAGCCACCCATGCACACATACAACAGATGCTAGATGAAAGGGATGCCCGTTTGTTGCTGGTAAACAACTCTCCTAACTTAGCTGAAAGTGGTAGTAAGTCTTATGAAGGTCCCACTCCCTCGAGGGATGGAACAGATCAATTAGAAGAAGTTGTTGAGGAGGAAGTGTTGAAAGAAGGTGAGAATCTTGTTAGCATAGTGGAAGAAGGAGTAGCAACGCAAGCCCTAGAAGTGAACACAGAGATTGCTATTCCTAAGGTGTATACACATGATCAAGATATAGAGCGCAAACAAGAAGAGGTGGTGATCGAGGTTATAGAAAATCCAAATAAAGAATATTATGAGGTAATAGTGGAAGATTGGGTTGAAAGCGAAGATGAATATGAAATGGTTGGAGAATCAATTGAAGAATTAAAGGTTAAAGATAAAATAGAAATTGAATATCCGCCACAAAAAGTTCACCAATAACCATCTCTACCACGAATCATTATTAAAGATGAAAAATCAGAATCACCTCGACTACCACAAATGATCAATATGTGTTATACAAGCAAGGTGCCACACCGCGAGAGCAAAAAGGCAAGGAGAAGAACCTACCCACCACATTTTAAAGATGAATCAGAGATTGAAACAAGGAATAAAAATAAGCTTATACCGTTGAGAACGGTTATCTACTCCAATGTGGTGGAAAATGAGTTTCGTCATGAAAGTAAGAAGGCGAAACGAAGTACTTACCCACCTCCTTTTAGAGATCGATTGAATAATATTAAAAGGGGGGAGGTTCTTAAGCTTTTACATCAAGGAAGAGGCGAGTTTAAGCGGAGGAACACCGCAAGGGCCTCAATACCATCTTCATGGAAGGTAACGCGTCGAACTTAAAGACGTAATAAACAAAAGTGCTTCTTGGGAGACAACCCATGTTTTAAATTGCTTTCATGTCTTTTAAATTCTTAGTGTAAATTAGAGTAATGGTTCTTTATTTAGTGTTTATTTTTAAGAAATGAGGAAGGGTAGTTGTTTTTGATGATTGCAGGGGTAAAAGGGTCATGAGTTTGGGGTCAAAACGATGAGAAAACGGTAAATTATGGAGTCAACAGCAGGTTTGACCGGCTAGCCGGCGGATACGCCGGCATACCGGCCAAAAACGCTGAAGACCCCCAAACTCTCTGACCACTGCGTCAGCGATGACGCAGCATTGCTGCGTCACCATTCGCGCCAGCGAGAAATCCACCGGCATGCCGGCGAATCCGCCGGCTAGCCGGCCAACTGGAGGAAGAGTTTCTGGTCCTTGCGTCAGCGACGACGCAAGGTTGCTGCGTCTTGAAATGCGCCATCGACATTTCGCCGGCATGCCGGCGTATCCGCCGGCTAGCCGGCCGAAGAAGCTGGACTTTCTGATCACTGCGTCAGCGACGACGCAAGAGGCTTGCGTCAGAGGTAAAAAAAAAAAAAAATCGGAAATTTATTTTTCGCCGACCGGCTAGCCGGTCAGCTGCTGTGATCGGCGGTTTTAAGGGTTTAAATCCCTATATTTTTAGCCTCTTTCCCAAGCCTACCTTTTATTACGAATCCTAGCTTCCAACTACTCCTAAAATCATCATCAAAACAACATCATACCACCAATCCTTCCCTCTAAACATCATCCAAGATCACAATCAAACCATTAAACTTCCAAAATACCAAAGCTTCACACTTTAATCCGAAGTTTTCTTTCACCAAAGCTAAAATTTATCCATTAAACCTCTCCCAAACCTTGAAATATCCATGACCCAGCTCTAAACAATCCATAATTCAAACCCAAACCTTCAAGAACACAATTTTATCCAAACCTTTTGAGGGTCTTGAAGCTTTGAGTTTGGGGTCATCGGAGATGACCATGAAGGTTAGGAAAGGTACGAAGAACATGGTGAAGAAAGAGAATTGGGTATTAAGGAAAGATTTTCATAGAGGAGATGATGCTTAGAGGGCAAGTAATAAATGAAAACGTGGGAAATTTGAGGAAGTTCGAGGTGATGAAGAACACTTTAAACGCAACCATTGATGAAGAAGAATTCAAAACCTCAACTTGGACGCAACACCGACACCAGCCTCGCGCTGGTTAAGATACGTTTTCTTTCTTTTCTCATTTAGTGTAAATTATTTTATTGCTTTGAGTCTTTTCGAGTCGTGGGGACACGACTCATTTTTGAGTTTGGGGTGGGGTTCGTTGCCTCATCCCAGTTTTTATGTGTTATATGTTTTATTTGCTTTCAATAAAAATAATTTTCGGAGTTGCGTTTGACTATAGAAGATGTTAAATTTCCCTTTAAGCATACTTTTGATGAATCAGTGATAGTAAATAGTGGACTTTAGGGATTGACATAGAACGCACTTACAATTGCATGCGAACATAGGTAATTGATAGGAAAAATTAATGAACAATGCAAATGAAGTAAGCTTGTACTTAAGGAATATGTTTGGTGTGTAGAACGTGAAATCTTAATTAGTAGAGAACCCACCTAGATATAATCTAAAGACAAGCTATGTACTTTGGAAAATGATAAGGGCAGTTCTTGGTTAGCCATTTGAAGCCTTTTAGCTTGCTATCCCTAATATTATAATTTTATCCGTCTTAGCCCAATTTTGAGCCTTAAGCCTTTTCTTTTGTAGCCACGATATAAGCCCATTATCCTTTAGATTATTAGGCATGACCAAATGACCCGCACTTGAATCACAACCCTGAGACTTGTCTCGAGCTTGAGTTTGGGGTGGTGGGACCACATTTGGGAAATTACATTGGGAAGGGATTATATGTGTTTGTATTAAGGCACAAAAATAAAAGATGATATTATTATTTGTAACCCTTTGCCGGGATTTGAAAAAGAAAAAAAAAAGAGAAAAGAAAAAAAATTTATAAGAGACATGACCTTTCACATCAAAATGATGGTCATGGATATCTTGTACAAAAAAAAGAAGAAAAGAAATGAAAAAGAAAATAAAAAGAAAGAAAGAATAAAATAAACCGGCAAAGTGGAATATTTTTGGAAATCATCTTAGTTTTATTTGGGTTGACTTGGGGACGCAACATTAGCGCGTCAAATGGGTGAGTGAGAACAATTTTGAGCGTAAACTCAAGCTCGAGGACATTGTTGATGGTAAGTGAGGAGAGAGCCAAAAGCTCACTTCAAATTTACCAAATATACATCCATACCGTCCTTAAGCCAATATTAAAACCGTAAAGACCTCTTGATTCTTAAGTACATAGTGAATTTATTATTCTGTTGATAGGGAATAGACTAGGTGGAGCGTTCAAAGCTAGTTAGGATTAATGACCACCCTATAGCCATTATACAGAGATGAGTACAAGTGTAACCTTCAAGCATTGCGACTTTAATTTTATGATTGAGATTATTTATGTTTGATGTTGCATGATTAGTGTATGTATATGTTAGTTCTTAGAGATTTGCTATATGAGATTTATCTTAAGAATTGCTTGAGGTTTATTCGCTAGCTTCTATTTGTTCTTGCGTTTACTTCCACCCCTTGTTTTATTTTGTTTTGCTTAGTCGGGACGACAAAGGTTTGAGTTGGGGGTCTTGATGTCTCCTTAATTGTTCGTATTTTCGACCCTTAGGAGACATCATTTTTGGTGTTTATTTAATCAATTTGATAGACTTTTGGACTAAATATGCAATAATATGATTTTCCTCTTTTATTTCTAGCATTTTTGATTTATTAAGCTTTTGCGCGTAATATTGGTATTTTTAGTGAATATTTTACAGGTTTTAGATGTTAGCTAGAAGAGGAATCTAAGGAGAAAGTCAAAGATCAAGAGATAGAGTCAAAACTCGAAGATAAATCCCGAAGGTATTATTTTTAGAGCTGAAAATCCATTTTCCAGGCTATAGATTGCTGATTTTGAGGTGTTTAAGCGATGATTTAGCTGTTTACCTTTGAAGATAAATCATTCCTTATCGAGTTACGGAACTTTAGCAACTGGAATGAGGTCAATCGGAGTCATAACGCATCGGGAAAATCCGTTTTAGTGAAGGTGTATCAGCAGTTACGGGATTTTGGGCTTAGAAATTGGGCTTGGACATTTAATTAGTGTTTTATTTTCTGGTCCAAGCCCTAATCCGTTTTTAACCTTATTAAAGGAGATTTTGACCTCATTATTTCTCACCTCTCAATTTGTTCTTCAAATCATCTCATCCTTAGAAGAGAGTGTCAAGACAATTCACATTCTACAAGATTAAACACCAGAGAGAAGTCAACGGAAGGAAGAAGAAGAAGCTACAAGAGCTGGAGAGGGTCTATATCTCCGTTCGTAGTCATTCCTATTCCGGAAATTAGGTTTTTCTTATCTTTAATTTTGTAATCAAATATGAATTCCTTTATTTTTAATTTAGTTTTTAATTTTAATATGAGCTAAGCTTTCCATAGTGCTTGAGAACAAACAATGGGTGAATCTTAATTTTATGAAATAACGAATGTTGAATTTGGGTTTAGATTAAATTAAATTAGATTGGGTTCATTACTCTTTTCAATAATTTGTGATTATTTACTGATTTTAGAGTCGCGAACTAAGATTAGGTATTAGTATCTAGGCTATTCCAATTAGTGGCGATTGGATCATCCTGACGGAGGGTTTAGGTACGGAAATATTTATTGAATCTAAAATAGAAGCTATTGATTCTGACGAACTTAGCTAATTTTAGGGCCAACGAGGTAAAACACTTAAACATCCGAAAGTGGATCATATTTACCCTGACGGGACTAGTGACACTCTAGGATCGCCTTATAGTCCACCCTGACGGGGGTATAAGGAATTTAGAATCCCGACCATTGTAATTGACCAATTTAGCCCTTAAACAACATAAGTTAGGAAGTAAGATTAGGAGGATCCTTGCGTTCTCAAGAACTACATCTCATATTGCGTTTTCACTCATTTTACTTGCGTCTTAGCTTTTACTTGCATTTAATAATTGTCTTTCATTTATTTAGTTTTAATAAACAAAACCAAACAAACATTTTACTATCTTTTACTTTCATAAGTGCATCAATCACTATTTGTTAGACATTGTGATCAAACATCCGTCCTTGGAACGAATCTGTATTATCATACATACTACTTGGGACAACCGTACACTTGCGGTTGTGGTTCGATTATCTTTTGCATTTATTTTAGAACACACAAAGGACCACCACTATCGAATAAACATACCAAGAAACAGGAACAATGTTGGAGCTAGCCCAGACCAAGCAATTGAGATTCCGAATTCGCGATCCAAAAAGACTGTCCAAAACCCAATTGCTCCGAAACGAAAAGAAAATCCAAGTAAGGCTAATCCGAAAAAGAGTAGGTTAATTGATGAGAGTGATGAAGAAAGTGAGGAAGAAGTTGAAGAAGAGATTGAGGAAGAAACTGAACAAGAAGTTCCCGAAGAACCAGTGCAACAACAGAAACCTCCGCGTAGGAAAGCTTGGGCTCAAAAGCCTAAAAGAGTCTTCGTTCCATGGGATACTCAGGTTCGTGATAGAATTCAATTTTTGAAGTTTGGTGAGGAGATGAATCTTCCTGAGGGTATTATGACTAGTGCTTATAAAGATTATGGTATTACTTGTGATAAATTGGGTTGGAAAGAATTGCGTGAAAGGAAGCTTGAGTATATTCCTACCTTGGTGCGAGATTTTTATGAAGGAATCGCGTTCTCGAAAGAAGCAGTTGTTATTCGCAAAAAGGTAGTTCCTTTCTCCGTTGAGCTTATTCGTAAATCATTGAAATTACCCGAATTTTCCAGAATATGTCCGTTTCAAGAGTCTCTAAAAGAACCTTCGTTTGATTATGAGTCCCTTTGGGGGAAAGTGCTTGTTGATGGGGCCCGCCAAATTCCCGAAGGTGAGAGATATCCTGGACAGATGTATAGTAGTAATCTGTTACCATGTGCTAAGATTTGGTCACGCTTCATAATCCCTACCTTCTTCGGAGTTAAACACATATCGAAAGTGAAGAAGGAGCATCTTTTGTTCATTAACTGTATTATTGAGGAGAAACCTATAGATGTTGCTCGCGTGATATATGATACCATCATGGAATTTGCTCGAATTCCTACTTCGCAACAAAATCTCAAATTTCCTTGTACCATCACTACTTTGTGCTTAGATGCAAAGGTTCCGCGTAAAGACGCAGAGATCGATCGTGTTGTAGTGGGTGAGGGTATGGGTTTAACTTTGATCAAGAATATTCATGATGAGGTGTTAAAAGCAACAAGAAATCCTAGAGCTCCTCCAAAGAAGAAGATGCATACCACCAATGAGTTGGAAGCGAAAGTGAAGGTGTTAGAAGAAAACCAAGTGAAGATGATTGCGTCTTTGGGAAACGTTACAAAAGAGTTAGAACTTCTCCGAAACATGTTAATGGGGGTGAGCACAATTCAACATGCCACCTATAGTATACTTACGCAAGAGAAAGTTCATGGACGCAACACCGATAACCAGCCTCGCGCTGGTTAAGATACGTTTTCTATCCCTTTCGCGTTTTAGTTAGTTTAGTTTATTTTTATTGCGTTGAGTCTTTTCGCGTCATGGGGACACGACTCATTTTTGAGTTTGGGGTGGGGTTCGTTGCCTCATCCCAGTTTTTATGTGTTATGTGTTTTATTTGCTGTCAATAAAATAATTTTCAGAGTTGCGTTTGACTATAGAAGATTTTAAATATCCCTTTAAGCATACTTTTGATGAATCTATGATAGTAAATAGTGGACTTTAGGGAATAACATAAAACGCACTTACAATTGCATGCGAACATAGGTAATTGATAGGAAAAATTAATGAACAATGCAAATGAAGTAAGCTTGTACTTAAGGAATATGTTTGGTGTGTAGAAAGTGAAATCCTAATTAGTAGAGAACCCACCTAGATATGAACTAAAGACAAGCTATGTACTTAGGAAAATGATAGGGGCAGTTCTTTGTTAGCCATTTGAAGCCTTTTAGCTTGCTATCCCTTATTAAAATTTTATCCGTCTTAGCCCAAGTTTGAGCCTTAAGCCATTTTCTTTTGTAGCCACGATATAAGCCCATTATCCTTTAGATTATTAGGCATGACCAAATGACACGCACTTGAATCACAACCCTGAGACTTGTCTCGAGCTTGAGTTTGGGGTGGAGGGTCCACATTTGGGAATTCACATTGGGAAGGGATTATATGTGCTTGTATTGAGGCACAAAAATGAAAGATGATATGATTATTTGTAACCCTTTGCCGAAATTTGAAAAAGAAAAATAAAATAATAAAGAAAAAGAAAATTATAAGAGACATGACTTTTCACATCAAAATGATGGTCATGGGTATCTTGTACAAAAAAAAGAGAAAAGAAATGAAAAAGAAAATAAAAAGAAAGAAAGAATAAATAAATCGGCAAAGTGGAATATTTTTGGAAATCATCTTAGTTTTATTTGGGTTGACATTGGGGACGCAACATTAGCGCGTCAAATGGGTGAGTGAGAACATTTTTTAGCGTAAACTCAAGATCGAGTACATTGTTGATGGTAAGTGAGGAGAGAGCCAAAAGCTCACTTCAAATTTACCAAATATATATCCATACCGTCCTTAAGCCATTATTAAAACCATAAAGATCTCGTGATTCCTAAGTGCATAGTAAATTTATAATTCTGTTGATAGGGAATATACTAGGTGGAGCGTTCGAAGCGAGGTAGGATTAATGACCACCCTATAGCCATCATACAGAGATGAGTACAAGTGTAACCTTCAAGCATTGCGACTTTAATTTTATGATTGAGATTATTTATATTTGATGTTGCATGATTAGTGTATGTATATGTTAGTTATTAGAGTTTTGCTATATGAGATTTATCTTAAGAATTCCTTTAGGTTTATTTGCTAGCTTCTATTTGTTCCTGCGTTTACTTCTACCCCTTGTTTTGTTTTGTTTTGTTTTGCTTTGTCGGGACGACAAAGGTTTGAGTTGGGGGTCTTGATGTCTCCTTAATTGTTCTTATTTTCGACCCTTAGGAGACATCATTTTTGGTGTTTATTTAATCAATTTGATAGACTTTTGGACTAAATATGCAATAATATGATTTTCCTCTTTTATTTCTAGCATTTTTAATTTATTAAGCTTTTGCGCGTAATATTGGTATTTTTAGTGTAAAGTGTACAGGTTTTAGATGTTAGCTAGAAGAGGAATCCGAGGAGAAAGTCAAAAGACCAAGAGATAGAGTCAAGACTTGAAGATAAATCCCGAAGATATTATTTTTAGAGCTGAAAATCCATTTTTCAGGCCATAGATTGCTGATTTCGAGGTGCTTAAGCGATGATTTAGCCGCTGACCTTTGAAGTGAAAACATTCCTTATCGAGTTACGGAACTTTAGCAACTGGAATGAGGTCAATCGGAGTCATAACGAGTCGTGAAAAGCCGTTTTAGTGAAGGCATATCAGCAGTTACGGGATTTTGGGCTAAGTTAGTGGACTTGGGCCTTTTATATTTCATTTAATTAAAAAGCCTAGGTCCAAGTCCGAATTTGCACTTATAAAAGGAGGTCTGGACTTCTATTTTTCAAAGAATTCACATTCTGCAAGATTAAAACACCAGAGAGAAGCAACAGAAGGAAGAAAGAAGAAGCTACAAGAGCTGGAGAGGGTCTATATCTCCGTTCGTAGTCATTCCTATTCCGGAAATTAGGTTCTTTTTATCTTTTAATTTTGTAATCAATATGAATTCCTTTACATTTAATTTAGTTTTTCTTTTTAATATGAGCTAAGCTTTTTAGTGCTTGAGAACAATTAATGGGTGAATCCCAATCGTATTGAATAACGAATGTTGAATTTAGGTTTCTGTTAAATTAAACTAGATTGGGGCTTTTACTCTTTTCTATAAATTGAGATTATTTACTGTTTTTAGCGTCATGAACTAGGAACATGTGTTAGTATTTAGGCTATTTCAATTAGTGGCGATTGGATCATCCTGACGGAGGGCTTAGATACAGAACTATTTATTCAATCTAGGATAGAAGCTATTGATTCTGACGAACTTAGCTAATCCTAGGGCCAATGAGGTAATAAAACTTAAACATCCAAAGGTGGATCATATTTACCCTGACGGGACTAGTGACACTCTAGGATCGCCTTATAGTCCACCCTGACGGGGGTATAAGGAATTTAGGATCCCGACCATTGTAATTGACCAATTTAGCCCTTAAACAACATGAGTTAGGAAATAGGATTGGGAGGATCCTTGCGTTCTCAAGTGCTACTTCTCATATTGCGTTTTACATCATTTTACTTGCGTCTTAGCTTTTATTTGCATTTTAATAATTGTCTTCCATTTACTTAGCATTAATACAAAACCAAACAAACATATTATCTTTATTTGCTTTCATAAGTGCATTCAATCATTAATAGATAAGCATTGTAGTCAACCATCCCGTCCTTGGAACGAATCTGTTTTATCAGTTATACTACTTGGGACAACCGTACACTTGCGGTTGTGGTTCGATGATTTATTGCATTATTTTTAGAACACACAAAGGACCACCAGAGTTATACAAACAGCATGGGGAGAACAGGAAATGAAAGGTCTTTACCGCATTTTGTGGAAAAAAGATATAACACCATTTCATCGCTAAAGATTTGGAGTAAACACATGTTTAGACACAATGCTAACAGGATTAAGGAACTCACGAACAAGTTAGTGAAGCTTGAAAAGGAAGGAATTACAATAGAGAGATTGGAGGAAAAAAGACAAACCAAAGAGGATATACGAAGAAGGTATGAAGCAGAAGAGAAATATTGGTACGATCGAGCTAGACAAGGTTGATTAAAATATGGAGATCTAAATACGAAATTATTTTACTTGGCCACGATAAACAGAAGGCAAGTGAACAAGATCAATAGAATCAGAAATAATCAAGGAGAATAGAAAGAAAATATTGCGGGAGTCAGGAAGTTTTTTCAAGACTATTATACGGAGATGTTTAAAGAATATAATACGGAGTCAATGTCGGACGCTACGCAATTCATAAAACCAAAGGTAACACTACAAATGAATGATAAGCTAACGGCAATTCCAGAAATGGAAGAAGTAAAAAAAGCAGTTTTTGACATGTCACCAGCAAAAGCTCCCGGCCCGGACGGACTTAATGGTAAGTTTTATCAAGAATTTTGGCCCATAATTCAAGTTGATTTCTACCAATGGTTCAAGATTTCTTTACAAATAATATATCTCTCGACGATTTAAATGAAACTCTGATTACTCTTATACCACAAGGAGATAAGCAAAAGGGCCTTGAAGACTATCGACCGATATCTTGTATTTATTTTGGATATAAGATTATAGCAAAAATAATGGCGAACATGTTGCAAGATTTTATGGATACCATTGTGTCCCCGACACAAGCGGCTTTCATAAAAGGCAGAGCAATTCAAGATAATATTTTAATCGCACAAGAAGTATCTTTTTACATGAAAATAAAAAGGAAGAATGCCAAACCAGTGGCAAAAATTAAATTAGACATGGCGAAATCATATGATCAGGTACGATGGGAATTTTTACTTCTTGTTTTACATAAATTAGGGTTTGATTATAAATGAGTTCATTGAATTTTGGAATGTATTTCATCTGTTTGTTTTCAAGTTAATTTCAATGGGGATCGAATGAGTAAGTTTATACCGGAAAAAGGACTGAGAAATGGGACACTTTGTCATTGTTTCTTTTCTCACTTATGACAGGATCACTAACAAGTTTAATTGATGCTAGTGTTAAAATTGGAAAGCTGAAGGGGATCCTAATAACAAGAAATTATCCAGTTTTCACTCACCTATTTTTTGCAGACTACTCACTCTTTTTCTCACGATGGATGGAAATGAGGTCCGGGAGTTTCAGAAGTGTATTAGCACATGTTGTGCAAGATCTGGACAACGTATTAATTACAATAAATCGGCGGTATGTCTTTGTAAAGATACCCATCAAGAGCACAGAAGGGGAGTAACTGAGGAGCTAGGAATACAGGAGAAAGAGGACCTGGGAAGATATCTAGGAATCCCATTGTGCCATAAGCAGTCCAAGGTACAATCATTACAATGGATAGCGGACAAAGTATTCAGTAAAACGGAAGGATGGAAGGCGCAGTTACTATCAGATGGGGGGAAGGAAGCTCTAATTAAAGTGATACTACAAGCAATAACAGCTTATGCTATGTCTATTTTCTCTTTCGCGATTACTTTTTGTAATAAGCTAATAACTACGATATCGAACTTTTGGTGGAATTCAGGTGAAAAATCACGTATACACTGGATGGCATAAGAGAAACTAGCAGTGAGCAAACTCATTGGAGGTATCCGTTTTAAAGACTTTAAAAAAAATTAATACGGCACTTCTAGCAGCACAGGCATGGAGAATTTTAACGCATCCTAATACGCTGACGGCTAGATTACTAAAAGGTATTTATTTCCCAAACAAAAACTTTCTCGATACTAAGTTACGACAATCTCGAACATGGTCATGGGCTAGTTTAATAGAAGATAGGTATATGAGAAAAAAATACGGACGATATATGATTTTGGAAATGGGGATCGGATAAATCTCAGCAATGGAGTATACTAACTCAAAATCATTACCAACCAAACTAGGCCATGTTTCTTTCACATAGTTTTTGATAGATTCATAAGAATCAAACAATCTGAACAACTTCAAAGCCTTCTCCTCGTTGAAACAGAAAACGACAAGTACATTGGATGCCATGCTAACTCAGAAACAATAAAAGAGTGTAAATTTCTGTGCAACTCTATTTTATATTGCATTTTATGATATTATAGATGAATAACTACTTATGGTGATTAATTATACATCATTACATTGATGTTTGGGAATTCCATAAAGATTGAAAAATATCTAACGCAATAACTAAACATAAAAAGAAATAATTGGTATATCTAATAACCCTATCTTATACTGCTGCTATATTATAATGATCTAGTAACATATCTTTATATTAGTTTTTCGTTGTGATTCATATAAAAATGAGAAGCAAAATGCATAATATATTGAATAAAAGTTATGTACTCAAGCTGCAATAACAAAAAATATCTAAATAAGATTTGACACATACCTTGCTATCGAATGTTGATGAATGTTGTGCTTTGAAATTCTAATGTTGCGAGATTGTGGTATGTCTGCTGGAGTGGAATTGTTTAAGCGTGAAACAAATTTAACATATTAAAGTGTTTTAATTAAGGAATTTAATAAATATGCTACAAAAAAAATTGGTTACAATCTGGAAGATTCTGATACGATTTGATCAGCTGAATGGTATCGATAATATAACACATAATACGCTAGCCTGTTGGGGGAAGAATCAAGTGTTGGATTCTTTGGGGGTGGGTAATTGGGTTGTATGACTTAATTAGCTAATATCTCAAAGATAAAAAGAGAAAGCGAAGTATTATTGATCGTATAAAAGTTACAATTACAATGTATAAAGTCTAATATAGAAAGAGTAAACTTTAAGTCTTTATTTTCTTAGATTAAATTGATTGGTTATAGATTCATACACTAAAGATTAATATCTATATCAAATAGTTTATAATTATTCTAAAATTATTGTTTATTTAAAAAAATATTAAAAAAATTCACAATTTCTTTTATTATATTTCTTATTATAATATTCAAATTTCAAATTTACATTATCAATAAATATTTTAAATTTTAATACAATATTTTTAATAATGTTAAATGTAATGATGGTATCTTTTAAGAGTAATGATATATACCACCCAAATTCATACCACCCACATACCACCCAATGACGCGGCGTGAATTGGTTGGTTATAAATCGTTAATGTATTTATTTTCTTGGTTTGATTAAAGATTTGTAACCAACCAATTCATACCAATTCATTTGCTCATTCTCTACATATTGCACAACACCAAATTCTTTTTTACCCAGTGGAGTACTCTGGCTCTTAAATACGGGTAAATATTTAGGTTGAGCTACTGTTTCGGTATATTCACATTGTTTTTTCTTCTTGAAGATAACGCGATATGAACGTCAAAGTCTCCTCTACTGCGTAACCCTCGACAATTGAACCCTCCGGCCTAGCCGGTTTTCGTATGTATTCCTTTAACTTCTTTAAATACCGCTCGAACGGGTACATCCAACGCATCTGAACCGGTCCCCTAACGAAGCTTCGTCCTATAAGTGTATAAGCAGGTGGATCATTATATCGAAAAACGCGGGAGGCAAAATCATTTCCAGTATACACATAACTTCAACCACTCCCGCCTTACCCGATTCTAACTCTTTCCAGCTGAGATTTTTCTTACAAACGACTCTAAACACGTTAGCTAACCCAATAATCGCATGACTGAAATATGGTTTCCTTCATGCATTCCCACGGCGGCAAGTTCTAGACGGTCAATATAACCGGCCACATGTTGTAGGAGTTGTTCTGCATAGAGAACGGACAAAAACCATCGATACCCAGACCCAAGAATATATTCTGAGGTTCGCTAGCAAACTCAGGATGTAACTATACAAATCTCTTCCAACTGTCACCATCAACCGGATGACGCAACACATATGGGTCGGTACTCTTCCCTGTACGGAGTTTCTTTTGCGCTACTTTCTCACCCTTCTTCGGGTCCCATCTGGATTCACTACATACTAGACACTTGTCGAGGAATTCTTCTCCTTGTAAAATAAAGCACAATCATTCATGCAAACATCGATAGTAGTGTACCCCATACCTGGACTTTTTATCTTTTTGTTACACTCCTGGAAAGATCGGGCAAGGTATGAGGTTTGGGCAACACGTGACACAACAGTCCAAGAAGTTCAATGAAAGATGTGTTAGTCCACTTCTTTTTCATCTCCACGTGTATTAGTTTCACAATGAAATTTAAAGAACTCGTTACTATACATCCAGGTTATAATTCAGTCTCCAATTCCTCGAACGGAGTTTTGAAACTGCCATGTGTTGAATTGTCCGAGTCTATCATCTCGGTGTCACCCAAATTACCACCACCCTCATAGTTAGGTCTCAAATCTTCATAGACATTAAACATTTTATTATCTACATATCGAGTCTCGGGAATTTCTATATTCTCACCATGCTTTGCTTAAATCTCATATTGGACAAAAAAACGAATTGTAAAAGATGTGACCTAACTTTGTTCACATTCAACCGACGATTATTCGAACACTCATTACACAGACAAAACAAAGTTTTATTAAAATCCTCTTTTTTAGCAAATACAAGAAATTCTTCTATCCCCTTAACAAATTCACGCGAAACACGATGAGCGGAAATAATCCAACTTTTATCAATACCGGAAACCATCCTTGGTGACCAATATAATCAACTACACCAATATAAAAGAATACAAAATAAATATTTGATTTGTGCATTTTTTTCTCATACAAAACTTTAACATGTAGATTAGAACAATAAAACATGTTTCTAACAACCTAATCATACTATATAACATCAAGTACACAATTATAATAAAAAAAAAAGAAATTTTAAAAGTTCTAATAAAGAAACAATACCTACTTTTGGGCAAAATTTGTTGGAGAAAGTGGAAATTGTGTAGGTCCCACTTTGTAGATTGGCCTTAAAAAGCTTTTACACTGTTGAAATAATATTCTATGATAATTAATGGGAAAATTTTGGGAGGGATTTGATAGAATATTGGGAAAGATATAAAATTGTGGGTATTAATGATTCCAATCCGCAACTCACTATCATAAATACGCTAAGAGCATTCTAGACTACATAAGTAGTCGCTAAAGATGTTTAAGTAGTCGCTACTAATGACTAAACGACTATGCAAGTCGTCGTGAAAAGAAACAAGACATTTGCAACTACTTATGTAGGTGAAAAAAGTAATTAAAAATAAAAAACAAACTAGTGACTACACAAAGCTCATTTACGGCTACAAGGTGTAGGCGATAATAAGAAAACGTATTTACAACGACTTGTTTAGTCGAAAAATATTGGAAGTAGTCGTTATTAAAAAGTAGTCGTGAAAGATATATCTTTAACGATTACAAATAAGTAGTCGGGAAAGATTTCGTCGTTTGAGATCACGCGTGTAGTAGTGAAATACTGAAATAAGTATATTATAAATACACAATTAAGAATAAATAATTGTGATACACTGGATATTTGAACAATGAAGTATTCAAAATTTTACTAGTTAGACTTCTTTTATATATGCAATTATGTAAAATTGTAAGTATGTGATTCATAAAAGATAAATTCACAATTGATTGTCTAACAATTTTCTACATATGAGAAGACACATATTTGCAAAATCATACATGTCTCCCCCTCAATTAATCAGTGGATTTCATATATTGAGAGATATTCGAGTAATATTTTTCTAAGATATATGTCCAATATATCGAAAATCACTTAGAAATTAAATTTCATCATCATTCAACGCTCATCTATATTTATACTCATTGAATAATTTATGACCAATATCACACTAATATGTGATGCAACAATTGTATATATATTCATATTGATGAATTTATATATGTCAATCATTTCATGTGAAAATTTATGTCACTTGGTCATATTTATTATTTTTCATCAAAGAGTAATATATTGAAATTGATCTCTTGACAAGATAGAACCTAGATAAAATTGTATCCAAATTTTAAATGAACGACACAAAATATAAATATCGTGCAAATTACAAGATGTAGCTTTTCGTGGCTATAAAAGGTTTAATAATGAGAAAAAAATTATTTTCTCAATCAATTATAACTTGATATAAAAATAGCTAAAAGGCTTACTCTTGTGATAAAAATGTCATCATTTGATACGTAATAAGATACATATAGCATATCATAAAATATTTAGAAAAAATAAATTAATTAAAATATTACATTTTATCTTAAATCTGATATATTTTAATTCATTAAAATTAAAAAGGATGAATTGTCTTATATTATGATCTCGTGGAATATTAGTCAACTCATATTTAAAAATATTAGTATTTCTATAATCTTGAGAATATGATTATGGTATAATACGTTGACATCTACATATTATTGAGGTACAAAGAATTAAAACAAATAAATTGATAGGTTGTATGATATTTTATGTTTAATTGTATATAATTCATTTTAAATGTCCAATATATTGTTTCTTTTTCTTCATAGGTTGTGCGATCGCGTAAAATACATATGATTATCCCCAATAACTTTTGTTATAAATTATGTCATATAAACAGATATGTGTAAAAAACGTATATAACAACTTGTGTATACGTCATATTTTTTCATAGATTATGTTATATCAGAAGATATAAATATACAACTAGTGTATATATCCTATATAATTTATTTACAAAAATTTACGCCATATCGAAAGATATTCACGTAAATGTTATATATATCTTTTTTCTTTTAATAGGTTGTGCAATATAAGAGAAAATTTACATAAAATATATATGTATATATAATGATATACCTTATTTATGCTAAATTTCTGTAAATTATATATTGTATTAGAAATTATATAAAAAAGAGATATATACAAATTATAAGATTTTATTTTATTTTTGTACCGTTAAAAATGTTACAAAACAAAAAAAAAATAAAGACCAAGAACCAGTTCCACTTAACCTATCTTTAATCTTTGAAGTTCCAATAGAACTCTTGCAGATATTACTCGTCTTGTTGTTACCCTGTATTTAGCTTCTAAATATGAAATATGATAAAAAAAAAGATTCCATAAATGAATATGAAAATAAATAAATGAATAAAGAAGTCATAATCTTTACTTATTTCTTTAAATTTTTTTCTTAATATTCCTCTTTTATATAAAAACGAAGTAACATAATTAAGATATAAAAAAAGAATAAAAATAATAAAAAGTAAAAAAAATCATTGTTATGATTGACAAATGTATCCATTAATAGGTTTTTTTGGATATATACATGTATAGCTTGATAGACATTATGTAAAATTAATAAAGATGATTAATATTCATGCGTTGAAAAGTTAAAGTAGTTCTTTGTTAGAAAAGTAAATGAACCACCGATTGTATTTGATTTGTTCTTTCATAAAAAAAGAATTACTCATAATTTACTTTAAAAAAGTAAAACATTAAATAAAAGGAGAAGTGGAAACATACAGATCCAGGTGAGATTCGTAAGGTGACATGGTCTCCAGCGAACACTGTTCCTTACCGTCGGAGCAGCCTATTTATGGTATGAGGAAGAAGATACGCCGGTGCTTTGCGCCAAATCAGTATAAAAGGGACGATGGTGAACATAAAGATGATGCAGATGGAGGGAATAATAACGATAAAGGAAAATCTAAAATTGATGAAGTCTACGTGACGAATTTTTATATGGGAGAGGCTTCACGTGTGAATAAAGGACATGAAAGTGGTAAAGCAGCAAACAAGGTGGCAGAAATATTGATTATAGGGGTACAAGACTTTTAAGTGAAATCATACAGGAGGCGCGTCAACTGCAGTTGGAAGAAAAAATTGGGGTGGAAGGAGAGGGGGAAAGGACACGCGGGAGAATCACAAGGAGAAGGTGGGGAAGAAGGGGATCATGGGGGACATCAGGGTAACAGAAATGAGGATCAAGACTTAGGACAACATGAAAAATCTTTACCAACACAACAAGTCTCGAACTATGGAGAAGGTCAAAACCGCTTCAGTCTGTACTCTTCCGATAGTGAGAGACGACGAGAGAACCACACTAAGGCCAGGTATGATTATAATTTGCATGATAAAAATATTAAACGGAGGCCGAAGTACTCTATGGTTTGGGGCATTTTCGAAAAAACAAAAACTTGATAATGTGAAAAGTAAAGGGACAGGCATTTGGATGAAGGAACATGAAAGTGTGGGGAATAAAAGTGGTAATGCACAAAGTGATAAGGAAGACACTAGTGAAGGATGGCTCGATCTAGAGGATGGTGATATTTCTAACTTTGGGGATAAAGGTATTTACGGGGAGGAAGAGGACTCGCAGTATGAACCCAAAGAGGAGGAACCGGAAAGATTATGAATTGGGTAACGAAGAGTCAGATACGGAGAATGGAGAGGCCGGAGTTCAAATTAAGCTCAAGTCTAAGGAGAAAGCACCAAAGGTAAGGGGGCAGGGATTAGGGGTGAAGGGTAGCGACCACCCCAGGAACGTGGTCGCAGGTGGAAAATGACACTATGCTTATGGAATTGTCAGGGAATACAGGCTCCTCTAACAATTTCTAATATTCGGTCCGTTATTAATAGGTTCAAACCAGCAATCGCGTGTTTTTTTGAGACCGTATTACGCGCGATTGACGCTCCCGATACATTACGTACTTTTAACTATGGTAGTAGCGATATTAAGGACCCCGTTGGAAATGCTTATCATTCTGGCAGAATTTTGGTTTTGTGGAACTCGGATATTAAGCTAGAAATTACTATATCTAGCCAGTATTTAGTAATATTGTATAATAATGATATGAATTTTTCCTACTATATTGTATGTTTACATGCACCGACTAATTTTGTTGAACATAGGTTAAAAATTTGGGAAGAAATCTCGATATGGAAAAATAATATTAATAAACAATGGATTATAATAGGAGATTTTAATGATATTTTAAATAGAAGTGAAAAACTTAGTAATACCCCTCCTAATGACAAACATATGCATGAGTTTAATTTATTTATTACTAATAACTGGTTATCTAAGATACATTCATATGGAAACTTCTATACATGGACTAACCAAAGAAATGACATGCACGTCAAGGTTAAGCTTGATCGGGCATTTGCGTCTAGTAAATGGTTCTACAGGTACCAAGAAGCCCATATTTTTGTACCACCAGTAATAGGGTTAGACCATTGTCCGCTCATTCTCCAAAACTATAAGGTATGATATATTGGGCAGAGGTGGTTTAGGTTTGAATCATCGTGGGTTGATCATGATGAATGCAAAGGAGATATACAAACAGCATGGGGAGAACAGGCAATAAAAAGTCTTTACCGCATTTTATGGAAAAAAGATATAACACCATTTCATCGCTAAAGATTTGGAGTAAATGCATGTTTAGACACAATGCTAACAGGATTAAGGAACTCACGAACAAGTTAGTGGAGCTTGAAAAGGAAGGATTTACAATAGAGAGATTGGAGGAACAAAGACAAATCAAAGAGGATATACGAAGAAGGTACGAAGTAGAAGAGAGATATTGGTACGATCGAGCTAGACAAGGTTGGTTAAAATATGGAGATCTAAATACGAAATTCTTTTACTTGGCCACGATAAGCAAAAGGCAAGCGAACAAGATAAATAGAATCAGAAATAATCAAGGAGAATGGAAAGAAAATACTGCGGAAGTCAGAAAGTGTTTTCAAGACTATTATACAGAGATGTTTAAAGAATATAATACGGAGTCAATGTCGGACGCTACGTAGTTCATAAAACCAAAGGTAACACAACAAATGAATGATAAGCTAACGGCAATTCCGGAAATGGAAGAAGTAAAAAAAGCAGTTTTCGACATGTCACCAGCAAAAGCTCCCGGCCCGGACGGACTTAATGGTAAGTTTTATCAAGAATTTTGGCCCTTAATTCAATTTGATTTCTACTAATGGTTCAATATTTCTTTACAAATAATTTATCTCTCGACGATTTAAATGATACTCTGATCACTCTTATACCGAAAGGAGATAAGCAAGAGGGCCTTGGAGACTATCGACCGATATCTTGTATTAATTTTGGATATAAGATTATAGCAAAAATAATGGCGAACAGGTTGCAAGATTTTATGGATACCATTGTGTCCCCGACACAAGCGGCTTTCATAAAAGGCAGAGCAATTCAAGATAATATTTTAATCACACAAGAAGTATCTTTTCACATGAAAATAAAAAGGAAGAATGCCAAACCAGTGGCAGCAATCAAATTAGACATGACAAAAGCATATGATCAGGTACGATGGGAATTTTTACTTCTTGTTTTTTATAAATTAGGGTTTGATTATAAATAGGTTCATTGGATTTCGAAATGTATTTCATCTGTTTGTTTTCAAGTTAATTTCAATGGGGATCGAATAAGTAAGTTTAAACCGAAAAGAGGACTCAAAAAGGGGACCCTTTATCATCGTTTCTTTTCTCACTTATGACAGGATCACTAACAAGTTTAATTGATTCTAGTGTTGAAAGTGGAAAGCTGAAGGGGATCCTAATAACAAGAAATTATCCAGTTTTCACTCACCTATTTTGTGCAGACTACTCACTCTTTTTCTCACGATGGATGGAAATGAGGTCCGGGAGTTTCAGAAGTGTATTAGCGCATACCTTGCAGGATCAGGACAACCGATTAATTACAATAAATCGGCGGTATGTCTTTGTAAAGATACCCATCAAGAGCACAGAAGGCGAGTAACTGAGGAGCTGGGAATACAGGAGAAAGAGGACCTGGGAAGATATCTAGGAATCCCATTGTGCCATAAGCAATCCAAGGTACAATCATTACAATGGATAGCGGAGATAGTATTCAGTAAAACGGAAGGATGGAAGGCGCAGTTACTATTGGATGGGGGAAGGAAGCTTTAATTAAAGCGATACTACAAGCAATACCAGCTTATGCTATGTCTATTTTCTCTTTCGCGATTACTTTTTGTAATAAGTTAATAACTACGATATCGAACTTTTGGTGGAATTCAGGCGAAAAATCACGTATACTCTGGATGGCATAAGAGAAACTAGCATTGAGCAAACTCATTGGAGGCATCCGTTTTAAAGACTTTAAAAAAATTAATACGGCACTTCTAGCAGGCATGGAGAATTTTAACGCATCCTAATACGCTGAAGGCTAGATTACTAAAAGGTATTTATTTCTCGAACAAAAATTTTCTCGATACTAAGTTACGACGATCTCGAACATGGTCATGGGCTAATTTAATAGAAGAAAGGGATACGGACGATATATGATTGGAAATGGGGATCGGATAAATCTCAGCAATAGAGTATCCTAACTCAAAATCATTACCAACCAAACTAGGCCATGTTTCTTTCACATAGTTTTGATAGATTCATAAGAATCAAACAATCTGAACAACTTCAAAGCCTTCTCCTCATTGAAACGGAAAACGACAAGTACATTGGATGCGATGCTAACTGAAAAACAACAAAAGAATTTAAATTTCTGTGCAACTCTATTATATATTGCATTTTATTACAGTAATTATATTATAGATGAATAACTACTTATGGTGATTAATTATACATTATTACATTGATGTTTTAGAATTCCATAAAGATTGAAAAATATCTAACGCAATAACCAAACATAAAAAGAAATAATTGGTATATCTACTAACCCTATTTTATACTACTGCTATATTATAATGATCTAGTAACATATCGTTATATTAGTTTTTCGTTGTGTATCATATAAAAATGAGAAGCAAAATGCATAATATATAGAATAAAAGTTATGTAATCAAGCTGCAATAACAAAAAATATCTAAATAAGATTTGACACATACCTTGCTATCGAATGTGGATGAATATTGTGGTATGAAATTCTAATGTTGCGAGATGGTGGTGTGTCTGCTGGAGTGGAATTGTTTAAGCGTGAAACAAATTTAACATATTAAAGTGTTTTAATTAAGGAATTTAATAGATATGCTACAAAAAAAAATTGGTTACAATCTGGAAGATCCTGATACGATATGATCAGCTGAATGGTATTGATGATATAACACATAATACGATGGCCTGTTGGGGGAAAAATCAAGTGTTAGATTTTTTGGGGGTGGGTAATTGGGTTGTATGACTTAATTAGCTAATATCTCAAAAATAAAAAGAAGAAGTGAAGTATTATTGATCGTATAAAAATTACAATTACAATGTATAAAGTCTAATATAGAAAGAGTAAACTCTAAGTCTTTATTTTCTTAGACTAAATTGATAGATTATAGATTTTTTTTTAGTTGAAGGATAGATTATAGATTCATAAACTAAAGATTAATATCTATATTAAATAGTTTATAATTATTCTAAAATTATTGTTTATTTAAAAGAAAATTAAAAAAATTCCCAATTTCTTTTATTATATTTCTTATTATAATATTCAAATTTCAAATTTACATTTATTAATAAATATTTAAAATTTTAATACAATATTTTTTAATAATGTTAAATGTAATGATGGTATCTTATAATATATGTATAAAAAGATAAACGAAAATCATTTGTTATTATAGAGAGAGAATATATCTTTTATTCTTTCATTTCATAACATAAATGGGATTTCAATAACGATGTATTAAGAACAAAATGAAAGAATACAAAAAATAATATTGATTAGTTTTTGAAATACTAAATTAATTTAATCTTGTCAACTCTATACAACTCTTAGTTGAGCTGTCAAATAATCAATGCCAGGCAATCCCTAAAATCATTGACTGTCGTAAGTTTGTCTAGTTTTTCCTTTTTATCCTTTCTCGGATAAAATGGGTTTAATTTTATGATGTAAAACGAGAGAAATAGTGAACCATACATTCAAGTTTTCCACAATTCCTTGCATAGACATGGAGCATAATCTTTCTTAGTTTGTTAGTATGTTGAGAAGGGAAACTCGTGTCTGAATCAAGCGTCTAAACATACATTCAAGTTGAACTTCAAGTACTTCTATGGCTGTCTCCACCATCTCCAATCTTGTATTGGCACTTTGAAAAGCCATTGTATCACATTTTTCCCAAAGACTTAAACTATCAACCCTGATCAACTTAGCTGCAAATAACCCTTTATTCACTTTCGTTTTCGGGCTAGGCATAGACATAAGTGACATTAAAGATTCGACTATAGCCATAGTAGTCACTCTAACTTCTTTTAACACATTAATCACAGCCATTAAATTCTTATCGATAGGTGATGATTCTGAAGAGTATATACATTTGTTTTTCATTCTCTTTAATGAATTTAACTTTTTCAACATTTCTTTTCTTAGTTTCTTCCTTTGATAACTATACGCTGCAAATTTATTACCATCTATCGTGGATTCGCCAATACTAACTCTGCGGAACGTTGATTGAAGATCTTGGAGATGATCTTTTATTAGAAGAAGAACATCTTTTGTTGTCCCACAAGCATCTAACATTCTCAAAGATGCTTCTGAGATTTCATGAACCCATTTTTCTTGTCGGAGATGAGTTATTGTTCGTTTCATTACTGGTGAATGAAGTAAATCATTAGCTGAATCATGCATGTCTCTTAAAGAATTAAAACTTGGGGATGCCATCACTCAATAAGAAGAAATATTAAACGGATGAGAGGAAAACTTTTAAGAAAGAAAAAATGTTTCGAGTTAAATGTTTTGAATGCAGATTTTAGGGCCTGCTAATAGTGAAAGATATGTTTACTTGTATTGAAGTCAAGAAAAAGGCTTATTGAGGTTCATCAATGGTAACATATATTTATAGTAAATGTAAGGGAAAACTAATAATGGAGATCTCAGATCCCAAGGAAACGTACAAGAAGGATCCTTTTTTGTACGGGTACGGATTGGCAACAGGTAGAGAGACAAATTTTGTCTGTAGGAACCATCCACTTATTTATTTATGAATTTATATATGTTCACATTGAAAAATATGTTATGCGACTATACATTCTTTTAATATATCAAATTATCAATGGCTGAAGCTTGTATATGATAGTACTCCTTCCTTACGAAAAAGACGTAGGAGAGGGGGAGGAACCTTCCTTTTGGGATAGTGAGTGTAGTTGTTAAGATACAGTTGTTGAGAGCTTTGTCATACAGAAGAATATACATGCATGAGGAGTGATTGCCAGCTTGTGTTCACGGTTGCATGCTACAATTATGTCGTTTAAAGACCTTACCAGGGTGCATTTAAACATATGTTAACATCATTAATAATTAAGTAGTTATATTAACAATTAACTTCTAATTGGTTTTTGTTTTTCTAAAAGGAACATTAAATTTTTGATTAATATTTATAGCATTCGTGTGGAGCTTCCTTATTTATTTTCTTTTGTACGGATTCGTGTGGAGCTTCCAAGAATAAATAGTTTGTACTGCTCAACTTTTACATGCTTAATTGTTGTACCACGTGGCCTAATTATTAGGTGTAAATTTGTGAAAGAGGTCCTCAAAATATGTTTAGATCTTTTATTTTTTGAGAAAGGTAACAACTCTCGTTTATCCCATAACCATTATCCAATTCTTGGACGTAAAAAACAGAAAGGCAACATTATTTGCCCTTCCAATAAGCTTGATCTGCTTTGCATATGGATTACTTCACCACCATCGTGTGACAATGACCTTATACATTGACTGATATTAAGGTTATCAGAACAAATATAATTATCCTTTCAATCTCAAGTATGCACATCCTTGTCAGGAAGACTGCGCCGCCATATTCTCTGCTCTCATGGTTAAAGCGTGCTATCCAGACTTAGTAGTGTACTCTCCTGAGTGAGTGTGTGATCATGTAAATTTATCCAGGTCTGCTCTATTTAAAATTTGTATTTCTTTGATTTCCCGTCGTACTGGGTTCTGTATCACTGAGTCAATAATTTTCCAATTTCATTCAGCGATTCCACCTTTTATAAGATGGTCAATCGTTTCCAAATTCGTGTCCGTTGGCTTGTCTTTAATGATTTCTGACTGTAGCCACTGATGTCGCCATATGTTACTGCTTTCACGATTTCCAATTTGGATGATACCTTCATGAATTAAAAGGTCTCTTTCTTTCAAAATACTAGCCCACGACCAAGATCTACTTTGTCCCAACTTAACATCTAGAAGATTTGTCTTCAGATAGTATGTTCCTTTAAGGACTCTGGCTGCCAAACACGTGGGGTTTTAAAGAAACCTCCATGCCTGAGTAGCGAGCAGTGCCGTGTTCATTCTATTCAAGTCTCGGAATCCGATTTTGCCCACCACTTTTGTCGTTGTCATATTTTACCAGACTAGGCAGTGGATCTTCCTAATTTCTAATGAATTCCACCAAAAAATTCAATTATCGTGATTTTCCTGCAAAACGTAATCGGGAATGAAAAAATAGACATAGCATAGGTTGGTATATCCTGAAGAAGATATATGTTTAGAAAAACATATGATAAACGGTTATTTTGCCTTTGACTTGCCTTCTAAAGTCTTGTTTATTTCCTTTTTTAATTTAAGTTTCATTTCTTAGCTATTAACGGTCACATTCTGGAAAGTAACCGGTGGCAACCACCGCGTTCCCTGGCTGTCGAAGGTGGTGGGAGAGGGCACCAATCTGCGGGTAAGAAAAACAGGTATGCGTCATCGGTCCCAAACACTCTGCAAGTTTCAATTGGTAACAACAAGGAAAGGGCGAACAGCGTGAAACGTCTCTCCACCAAATGAATCGAAATCTTTGAACACAAGGGCATCCCGGCAATGGAAGGTATCGATTCCAAGGTGGTAGCAATCAGCGGCGCTATTGATGAGATTTCCAGACCTCCTAAGCGTGCGTTGGAATTCCCTGATCGGGATAACCTATCTCCGGTGGAGGATTCTAGGCCCAAGAGTGTGGAGATCACGATCGATGGCCCATCTAATCAGGTATTGAATACACAATAGGTCGCTCCCGAGGTGAATCACAGATACACATTAGGAGGTACATCTATTATAAGTAATCCGATTTTCGGAAATTCAGCGGAAGAGGCTATCTCGACGGAAATGGTAAACATTATGGTTCAATCACCGGAACGGAGGAAGCAAGCAGCTCGACAGGAATCCACGAATAATGTAGGGGTATTAAATTACGCAGATAACATTCTATCTGAAGTTCCATTATTGGCTAACGATATGGTTGCAGGTGTTCTATCGAGAGTAATTGTCGATGATCGAACTACAAATTTGATGAAGGACACTGAGATGGGATGTGCAGAGGGGACAAGTCAAATGGTGAAGTCTTACAAGGCAGCTGAGACAGGGGAGTTCAGGAATGGTATTGGTATTTCACCGAGCTCAATGCATAGTGGAAATGGGATGAATCCAGCGAACGAAACATCTGACGAGAATGTGACTGGGTTTACGGATTCGAGTGTGGGTTTCTCTGATATGGTGGATGATGCACGGGTCGAGGATGAAACGTACCCCCAACTAATCCGAACTGCGGAACAGAAAAAGAAGGGTTGTCAGGTTTGGAGCAAATCTCTTATCATTCGATTACTTGGGCATTCGGTAGGTTACAAGTACCTCTTTAATAAAATGAACCAAATTTGGACACCTAAGGCGCATTTGGACCTAGTTGATATTGGTTTCGGGTATTATATGGTGAGTTTCACAAATAGTGAGGATTATGACAAGGCGCTAGGGGGTGGGCCATGGAAGATTCTTGACATGTATTTAATAGTTCGAGAGTGGGACCCTCAGTTTATGCCTCAGGAGGCCCCGATAATTCGTACAACGGTTTGGATACGGTTTCCTTGGTTACCTTTGATAAATTACACAGATGAGATCCTGACTGCTATTGGGAACTTAATTGGGAGGATGGTTAGAATTCATCCATTTACGAAAACGGGACAACAAGGTAATTTTGCTAGACTAGCGGTAGAAGTAGACCTGGATAAACCCCTGGTTTCGAAGATTAGAATTCAAAGTCACCTACAGGTCGTGGAGTACAAAGGTTTGCATCTTATTTGTTTCGAGTGTTGGAAGTTTGGACATTTGAAAAATGATTGTCTGAAGATCAGGGATCAAGCATCTTTGCAAGCAGCAAAAGAAAACCAGGCTAATCAGGTAGGTACTTCGGGAACTAATAAGTCATGGACAATTGAGGTGTACGGGGAATGGATGACAGATGATTGAAATCGGGGGAGACCAAGGGCCAATGGTTTGCATCATAATGGAAGGCAAGGGGGTAAGGTAGGGGTTGTATCATCGAGAAGGCAGGTGGGTACACCGGTGAAAAAGAAGTTGGGACGAACAAACAAGGTTCCTATGGAGGGGAACACAAGATTTAATGCCTTAGTTAATTTAGAGGAGGATGAGAAGGACCAAAGGGAGAGGGGTACGGTTAGAACAACTGAAAGATCTCGGAAAGGTAAAGAAATTGTGGGAAGTCAAGAGAACTTGATGTTGGGTAATGAAAATGCTAACATGAAAAACAGAGAGGAGTTATCACATAGAGTAATTCAAATTAATGACAATGGTTTAAAAGATGGTTTTTTTAGTGTAGAGTCTCAACGAGTGGTAGATGGCGAGCGAGTAGGCGAAACAGTAAAGAGGAAATAAAAGAAGGGAAAAGGGGATGAGGCGTGTTATCTAATGCAAGGGGGCTTTTTGAGGAAAGACTTAGTATATTTGTTCCGTTAGGTGGTAATGAGGATGCAAGATAGGCAGGTTCTGAGGGAGCGGGTAGGAGATTAGAGGTACAGTCGAAGAGTGGTGGGGGCGCCACAATAGTGAGAAGTGCGGTAACACGGAGTGTTTCGTTGGAGAAGGAAGTGGGGATTCGTGATAACCAGGTGGGGTTATGTGAGCAGCGGCCAAAGTCTAGTAAGGGTAGGGTACAAGGCCACAATTACCTAAGTGCAATTTTGCAGAATGTATTTGGGGAGATCACAGGGGCGCTTGAGTTAGTGTGTACAAGGGGTGAGAAGGCAGTGGATGAAGGGGGTGCGAGTGGGGTTTTGGTGAGGGAAGGGGCGGCTCATCCGGAAAGTATTCAGGGACAATTGGAGCCAGTAGAACTGGATAAGAGGACAGGTAGTCGGGGCACACTGTAATTCTTTCGCACTCAGTCAAGTTGGATAGATGGAGAGGCGGCCGTGGTAAATAGAGAAAATGGTCCAGGTTTGCATTTTGATTTGAATTCCAATTCTTTGGAGGATATTATGTTGGTCGATTCCAAGGTATCACCCGTACCTTCAAATGAAATGGGAAGGGATGAATTTCCTCAACATATTGTAGGTGCAAATCAGGCTAGCCAAGGCGAGATTCGCGAGATGTGAGTCAGGTATTGTTGTTCTGCTTTCCTACGTAGGTCTTGGTAAGTTTTGGTCTTTTCTTTCAAATTATCCAGTAAGTTATAAATGTGTATACATCTACACAAACGTCAGGGGGTTGGAATTCCTTTAAAAATCCTTTTAATGTTCTGTTTTGGAATTGCTATGGTGCTAACATTGGTGAATTTAGGCATGCTTTTAATGATTTAGTTGCAACGCATAAGACGATATTTCGATTGTAGTGGAAACCAAACCGGTAGGTGTGGAGGCGACTAAGATCATTAAATTCTTACACATGGCGAAATCTATTAGGGTAGATGCCATTGGTTTTTATGGAGGGATCTGGGTCATGTGGAACGACAAAAACATTTTGCTCCAATTTTTATCGGCAAGTTAGCAGATTATTAATATTAGAGTTTCTAATAATGGTTGTACTCCTTGGATTTTATCAGCTGTTTACGCAAGCCCGAGCTCTTAGATTAGGGAATATCTGTTGGACGCTTTGGAAGGGGCGGCTGAGATAATTTCCGAACCTTGGTTAGTGGTGGGGGATTTTAATCAAATCGGACTTCTAGAAGATAAGAATGGTGGTGTAGAGGGGGTGACAAATCTTATGACAAACTTCGAAAAATGGAGGAGAAATTGCGGACTTGAGGATTTTGGGTTTGAGGGTCCAAGATACACATGGAGTGATTTGTGGAATACCGGGATTAGAATCTTAAAGAGATTAGATCGGGTTCGTGAAAGCAATTAAATTATGCTCAGGGGGATTCCTATATCTCACATCTTTTTTGCAGATGATCTTATATTATTTTCGGAGGTATCTGATCAAATTTTTTATGTTGTACAGGAAGCGTTGAAGAGTTTATGTACCTGCGCGGGGCAGTCAATCAACAAAGAGAAGTCATTGATTTATTTTTCTAGAAACGTGGAGGAAGAGTTGTCCGATAGTATAACCAGGCGAAGTGGATATAAGCGCAACAATGGGATAGGAAAATACGTGGGAGTTCCGATACTTTCAGGGAGGAGACCAAAGGGATTTTACGGAGAAACAATTAATGGACTTCGATGGAAGCTAGCGAGTTGGAAAAGTAAGTCTTTATCCTTAGCTGGTAGGGTAACACTAGCTCAATCCGTGTTATGTGCGATGTCGGCCTACATAATGCAAGTAGAGAAACTACCTGGGTATGTTTGTGATGAAATTGATCGCATCGTGAGGGATTTTATATGGGTATTATCGGAAGAACAGAGAAAAATCAGCTGGGTTGCCTGGGAAAAGGTTTGTAGTCTGAAGAGTCAAGGTGGGATTGGTTTGCGGATGGCCGGGGATATGAATAGAGCTTTTCTCGGTAAAATTGGTTGAAGGATCATTCAGGGGGTTCCAACATTGTGGATAACAGCTCTTCGACAGTAATATTTCAAGGACTGTACATTTCATGACATTCCAAAACCATATGATTCACGGGTTTGACGTGCCATCGTGGAAGGTATTTATGTGGTTAGACGGGGATCCCGATCTGCTGTTAAAAATGGGTGGAGTGTTGCGTTCTGGACGGACGTGTGGGTGGGGGATGAGCCACTAATAAACTCTGTAATAGGGACGATTGGGAGCGATTCATGTAGGGATAAAGTGTGTAATTATGTGGACGAAAATGGCCAATGGGATTGGAATAGATTTTTACATTTACTTCCGAGTCTGAAGATCCAAGAAATTGCCAATATTAATCCATCAGAAGATATAGGGGATAAGGATATACTCTCTTGGCGAAATGAGGTAAGTGGGGTTTATTCGGTAAAGTCTGCGTTCAAGGAGGTAATATCAATTGAGAATGAGGTTGCGTTTGATTGGAGTAAAATCTGGAGGCTTCGTGTGTCACAAAAAATAAGGTTACTAATTTGGAGGGCGGTATGGGAAAGATTAGCTACGGGTCAGAATTTGGTGTATAGAGGTATGGAGGTGTCAAGTAGGTATGGAGGTGTGAGAGAGATGAGGAGAGTTCCATCCACCTGTTTCGTGACTGTAGTAAAGTCAAGCAGGTTTGGAAACTAGTGCAGAAGGAGATTAGGTATGGTATAGAAAATATTCAAGGTGTATTGGGGTGTTCGGCAAGGTAGCAGATCAACTCGGCAGGTGGGGGTGCTTCGAAAAGGGTGGGGTGTAGGCGGAACATATCAGGTTCTATTGGTGAGCTTATTGGGAGTACAGGGACCGAAGAGTGCAATTATTTGGAAATTGTTGATAACAGGTCTATGGATATTAATTGTTACAGTAATATTGAAGTAATGGAATTGGGAAGTTTGCATGGTGGATGGCCGATCAGGTGGGGACCAGTCCACAATGGAACATGTCCCAGGACAAGTAAGGTTCAGCCATCAGGATGGTAGTGGGGATATAAGTGCTGCAACAGATAGCTGGTCATGATGGGGGGGAAATCTTGGTATAAAAGGTATGTTTGCGGGATTAGAATGGGATTTTTTTCTTTGATTAGAGTTATTTGGACGGAAAGAAATGGAGTAATTTTTAGAGGTGAATCATTTTCGAGTGGAGAAGTTATAATTAGAAAAGCTAAAAGGGGAGCGGTGGATTATACAAAAGCTTGGCAAGCCCATGGGGGAAGATGTGAGAAGATTAGAAATAAAGTGGAATGTATTGGATGGGTTAAACCTAAGACTGGACTTAAGCTCAACATCGATGGTAGTCTTTACGAGCGGTCCGAAAAGGGAGGTGCAGGGGGTCTAATAAGGGATATCAAGGGAAATTGGATGAAAGGTTTTTACATGGGGTTCTGATGCTCGTTAGTAGTTGTTTCCGAGTTGATTGCATTATATGAGGGACTCCAATGTCGGTTGATTTGAATATTCAAGAATTAGAGGTGGAGATAGATTCAGAGGAGGCATTAAAGGCAATTTCACAAGTGTAGGATGTGAGAAGTCCGGCATGGGTGTGGATATGTGGGATTCGAAGGATACTTGTTAACATGGCGGGCTTTAAGTTAAGGCATATCTTTCGTGAAGCAAACGAAGGTGCGGATTTTTTAGCGCGATTGGGTGCAAAATTAGAGTGACCCTACACGGTCCTGGAAGATCCACCGCACCGTCATGGAAGGTCATCAATTAATACAGATTCGGGTTTAAGTGTCCGAGAAGAGTCTATACGAGCGTGCTAGATGATGTAATAGCGTCGTATTAAAACCGGTCTTCGGACCTCCAATGTATTAAAAAAAACTTTATTTGTTTAGAATTCTATAAAAAAAGAAGTCCAATATTATTTTTATTTTTTCAATATCAAGATATATTTGCATCACCTTTTCCAATATCACTCTTAATAAATTAATTAACATAAATAGTACAATAAATAACCTTATAATTACTGAATAAGTATATTAAAATAAAAAGAGAGTTTATTTAATGGTTTTTTATGCCCGTACCATAAAAATAGGACAAATAAAACTACACATACATAATCAATAGAGCACTTAAGTTAGCGTTTATAAACAATGTGATTATAATATATATATATATATATATATGCAGCTTTGGTGCTTCAATATCCATAGGCGAGCAACAACCATGGATTCTGAGACTCAAAGCTGCCTTAATGGAAGATTTACAATGGATCTTTTTTACGCATTCATGGAGCTTGTTCGAACATGGTTTCAGGCATTTAGGCTTCAAAATCCATGGTTCATGGTTGATCTACGGTTTTAATGGATTGTTCTCCATGAGATCTAGGTTCAGCATAGATCTTCACAAATAGAAAAGCTTCGAACAAGTTTCAAATGGTGGAGATCTCAACTAAGAAATTCTCCACGTGAATAGATCTTCGAGTCCATGGCATGGAGATCTATACTCCGAGTTGCAGCTCGAATTTGGTCCAACAACCATGGATTTAAAAGTGTTAGACGAGCAGAAGACATCGAGACCATTGGTACAGGTTTGGATATTAGCGACCTCTCAGGATGTCTCCTGCGCTGAGTAAATCGGTCACTAGACATGTTAGTGACTGTTACCAAATCTTGTTTGCTAATGTTTGGTTGTAGAAGCACTATTTAGTGACCGCCTATTAGATCATCTGATGTCTCCTTATTTGTGATGAATTAATATTACTTGGAGACATCATTTTTAGTGATTTAGAAGTCCTTCTAGTCGATTTTCTTGAGAAATGTTACACTTTCCTATTTTGAGTCTTGATTTAGTAAATTATTGTTTTTAGAGCATATTGGTTTTAATTATTTATTTAGTGTGAAGCTTTAAAGATAATTATGGAGATTATTTAGAGTCCAAGTAAAAGACTAAGAGATATGGAAATAGATAAGCATGGTAATTGGAGATAAGGAAAGAAAAGCTAAAAATATGGAAAAGGAAAAGCTGCCACAATCCTAAATTTCATCACCCACGACCGCAAAACATCTTATATCTCCAAATCGGTGAGGAATTTGGAGAAACTCTCAAGAGAAAAATTAAATATCTTTCTGAGACAATGAATTTCGACTACTCATACGCGTCAAACGGATAAGAACTTAAGCTGTTAGGACGAAAACAAAAAGGGGTCTGATTCCATGTTTTAGGGTTATGAATTTGAGTTGGGCTTGGAGTCCACTACTTACCTTCTCCTTCAAGAAAATGAATTAGGGTTCCTAAACACCCATAAATACACCCTTATACCATTGTAAACATGTCCTTGCTCAGTTCTAAACATTAGCTTAGTCTTTACACAATTATTAATCCTTAGTATCAAGCTATTCATCCAAAAAGCAAGCTGACCTATAGAGGAAGACAAGAAGAAGAAGTTGTAGAGTGAAAAACTCCTTTTCTACATCTCACCTTCTCTATATTTAGGGTAATAGGCTATAGAACCATATTTCTAAGCTTTTATGCTGTAAGTTTTACTTTTAATTGTTGGGTTATTATTTTGTCTTTAATTCCATAATACTATTTGTTATTTTAATTGATTGAGCTTGGCGTATATTGTTATTATGTGTTTTGACTTATTTTTACATCCCTAGATTTGGCATATCTTAGGATTATTCTTAGTTATTGACAACACCACATAATCATCTAGTTTTGATCCTTTGCCTAACTAGATAGTGGTGGGTCCTGGGGTGTTATAAAATTAAGTGCAAAATAAAGAGGAACCACTTAACCGCAAGTGTACGGTTGTCCCAAGTAATATATGATAAACAAGTTTGTTCTCAGGGACGGATTAGGTTCAACCCAAATATTAATCAGATAGTAGAGATAATTGCTAAACAGAAAATAAAAGATAGTAATTTTTGTTTGGTTTTTGGAAATTAAAAGATGCAAATAAAGTAAAGACTAAATTAAATAAACAGAAAGGAAATAAAGCAAATAAAAGACTAACTTCCGATAAGAGAAATACTTGATCCTCGCAAAAGAATCCACTTAATCAATATAATCTATGCTATGTCTAAGGGTAGACTTGGAATTATAATATTAGTCGGGACTCTAATATCTCCTAGCCCCCTGTCGGGTGGACCTAGAAGCTATCCTAAAGTATCATAAACACCTGTATGGTCGAATATGGCTTTTCGGATGATATGATTTTACCTCTTTGGCTATGTAACTAGTTAAGCCTGTCGGTCAATAACGGACATTACACGGATATTACCTAGATCTGTATTCAAACCCCCCTGTCGGATAATCACTTCGCCACTAAAGTGAATAGCCCAAATACTACAAGCTAATTCTAGTTGTTCCTAAAAGAATTAGTAATGAAAACAAAGTAATATCCAATACCTAAAACTCAATTCAATTTAAATCTAAACAATCCCAAATTCAAAACATAGAAAACATTAATTAAGGTTCATCACTTTTATGCGATTCTCAAGTATAAAGAAACTTAGCTCATGATGGAATTAAAAACTAACATTAAATAAAAGGAATTCATGTTCAAAATACAAGAGATAAATAAAAACCTAAAGGGTAGAATGACTATGGATGGAAGAACAGGATTCCTCCAGCTTCTAGCTTCTTCTCTCCTTCGTGCTCTGACTTGAAAACCTTAAGCCTCTTGTTTAATTCTCTGAAGTGTGTGAAAGTAGGAGGTTAAGGGGTGTATTTATAGATGTTGGAGGAACCTAGGTCGAATTTTGCTTGGAGTGGAAGACAAGTCAAAGACTCTCAAATTCGTAGCTCTAAAAGATAAGATTCTGCTGATTTGATTTGGTCATATCTTTTTCAATACTTATCCGTTTGAGAAGTTCCAATATATGAAACTGCTTGTGTTGGAAAGCTCTTTCTATTGGTGCAGACCATTCTTCCAGAATCCATGCCAATCTTTTAATATGATTTAATCTCTAAAACGTGGCTGAATTTCAGATTTCAAAAGGCAGCTTTATCTTTTCCTCCTTTGAGTAAATCTTTCCTAAATCTTCTTATTTCCATGTAAATCTTCTTTCCTTTCATCTTTATCTTGACTTGGTCTCTAAGTAATTACCATTTATCTCTTAAAGCTTCACATTAAATAAATAATTAAACCGCATATGCTTAAAAGAATAAATCAATAAATCAAGAAAACGAAATAGGAAAGTGCGCTCTAAAAATAGAAACTCGACTAGAAATCACTTCCTAACACTCTTAAATACACTAAGACTTTATTCTCACTTTTTCTCCTTGGATTGGTCTTTCATGAGATTCAAGAACCAATTAACTTTGCATTAAAAATAGTCAAATTTATGCACAAAAGCTCAGATTCTGCAAATAGTTAATTTCCAAGGGGAGAAAGTGCAATATGATCAAATAAGCTTAAAAGTCTATCAAACAAGTCATTTATTCACCTAAAAGGATGTCTCCAAGGGGCTAATAATTAGAACAAATCGGGAGACATCAAGACCCCAAACTCAAACCTTTGTCGTCCCGACAAAGTAAAATAAAAACAAAGGATCTTTTAGGTGAACTGAACGCAGAAGGTAGAATCTAGAAAATAATCCCAAAGCAAAGCTTAAAACAAATTTCATATAGTCTAACCTAGGAATTAATATACACCTACACTTATCATGCAAAATCAAATACAAAACAATATCAATTCAAAATTAGTTTCACAATGCTAGAAGGTTACGCTTAATACTTATCTCAAGATGGTGGCTATAGGGTGTTCCTCGATCTTTACTTGTGTTGAATGTTCCACTTAGAATAATCCCTATTAACTCACCGTGCATCTAGGAATCACGAGTACTTTATGGTTTTAGCATAGGCTGAAGGACGGTATGGTATGTATATTTGGTAAATGTGAAGTGAGCTTTTGGCTCTCTCCTCACTTACCATCAACAAAACTGTCCAAGAGATTGAGTTTACACTCGAATAACGTTCTCACTCACCCCAATTGACGCGCATAATTAGCGTCCCCAAATTATCCCAATAAGCACTAAGGATGATTCACTTAAAAATTTCCACTTTGCTGGTCCGAATATAATTTCTTTTCAAATCATTCGTTTTTTCTTATAGCTATGACTATCTTTATGATGTTGAGATATCATGCTATTTTTCACAGTTATGCTTATTCATAACTTGAGCTCGAAGCTTCTTTTCCATTCACTATTACCCCGGTAAAGGGTTACAATATAATAAACCTGTGAATCATCATCATGTATAGCACAAAGCATCATTGATAAGCTCAAAAAAAAATCCCAACCCAATGTAAATTCCCATATAGTGGACCCACCACCCCAAACTCAAGCTCAAGACAGGAAGTCTCAGGATCGTGATTCAAGTGCGGGTCATATGGTCATGCCTAATAATCTAAAGGGAAATTGGCTTATAATGTGGCGACAAAAGAAAGGCTTAAAGGCTAAAAATTTGTCTAAGAAGGATAAAATTAATTCAGGGATAGACAGCCAAAAAGGATTCAAAGGGCTAACAAAGAACTGCCTCTATCATCTTCCTATTTACACAACTTTTCTCTAGTTCATACCTAAGTGGGTTCTCTACTCATTTAGATCTCACGTTCTACAAACTACCTATTATCCTTAAGCACAAGTTTACTTCTTTTGCATTGTTCATTAATTTTTCCTATCAATTATCTCATACTTGCATGCAATTAAAGTTCAGCTTCGTACTAACTCTTAAAGTCAACTATTTTCTATCATTAATTCATAAAAAACATGCTTGATGGGGGCATTTAAAAGTCTCTACAGCCACGCAACCCTAAGATTAATTTTATTGAAAGCATGTAAAACACAAAACATTGGGATGAGGCAACGAACCCCACCCCAAACTCAAAAGTGAGTCGTGTCCCCACGACTCAAAAAAGACTCAATAAAGCAATAAAATTAAACTAAGACTACCTAACTAGTGTCTACCATCAATTAAGAAGAAGAATTAGAACGGGGTACCTGGCCATGAAGATCCATCGTGTCCTCCTCCGAAGGGGGAGAATAATTATCAATATCCATGAACAAAGTTACCTCTTCCAATGTTGACTTAATCTGTGTAATTTCCTTCCAGAGTGCTCCGATGTCTAATCATAAAAGTTCGAACTCTTGTTGCAAATTGTGAGCCCATGGAGGAATACTAGAATCAGTTTGAGAAGAAGAACCTTGAACTTGAAATTGTAGCTTGTCTGTAGGCTTTGATGATACCCTCATCCTTGCTGTTAATTTCCCGTGTTGTGGTGGTGCATGTGCCTTTTCTTCTTGTGTTTCTTCAGTATGCTCATCAAGATTGATGGCTTTTTCAAGTGTAGAACTAGGCAAATTCTTGTTCTTCCCTAGGATATAACACCTCCTCTTGTAATCCAAAGCATCTGTTCTGTTTGTCATGGTTGAATTGACCCCAAACTCAAGTTATACCAAGGATAGAATAAAGTTAAGAAAACTCAGTATAGCTTGAGTGTCTTGCTTGGATTAGATGAAGGAAGTTTTTTTCTTGATGAATCTTGGAAGAACTCTTGAAAGCTTGATGATTTTGATTGTGTTTAATGGTGTTTTGTGATGAATTTGATGAAGATGTTATGTTTATGGAGGATGGAGGAGAGATTTGATGATGTTAATGTGTTTGTTGTGGAGGTTTAATCAAGCTTCAAGGTGTTTTTATAAGGTTGGGAGCTGGAAAATTCGTTTGGAAGAGGCTAGGGTTTATCTCTTTAAGGTTAGAAGTTGATTGGGTTTCGAACTCTTCACAACCCGCCTGGCGCGGTGCATCCCTGCGGTGCATGGGGTATACCGCGGTGTACACCGCAGCGCTGTTGGTTTGATTTTTCTCGCTTCTGCCTTGTACCCGTGCTAGCACCCCGTGGCACGCGTTTTTTCCCTGCGGTGCATCGGGTAGTCCGCACGTACTCCGTCAAAAAACCCGCGGTACATACCCCATGGCACGCGTTTTGGGCGTGCGGTATAGGGCGCGGTGCACCGCGGCTATCAGCTTCTGTTTTTTCTTGCTTCTGGATAAGACCCGTGGTGCGCGACCCGTGGTACGGGTTTTTGGGGCGCGGTACATCCCTGCGGTATAGGGGGTACACCGCGGGGTAGTCCGCGCTAGCCTTGATTTTTCCAAAAAATTTCTCCTAGCACCCCAAACTCGATTCCTGCACCATTAACACAATACCCTTCTCATTTCTTTAAAGGTAGACACTAAAACTTGACACTAACTTAGAATTATACACTAGAAATTGAAGAACTGAAAGCAATAAACTAATATACATTGAAATGGCTTTTGTTTAACGTCGTTAAGCTCGACGGGTTACCTCTCGCTTCTATTCAGCTTCAAGGAGGTACATGACCTCCCCCGGATGTGGATCAATTCTGCGATTGGTATCCTCGCCTACATGGTACAGTTTTAGACGATGCCCATTCACCATGAAGGTGCGTTGCTCGTCTGGATTCTCGATCTCTATCGCTCCATGAGGCGTAACTTTGGTCACCACGAACGGACCAGACTACTTTGATCTCAACTTGCCCGGATAGTTGCTGAACTTGGAATTATACTTGAGGACCATCTGTCCAACTTTGAATTTCTTCTCACGAATGCGATTGTCATGCCATCTCTTCGTTTTTTCTTTGTAAAGTTTGGCATTCTCATAGGCATGAAATCGAAACTCGTCAAGTTCATTCAACTTCATCATACGATTCTCCGCAGCTAAGGTTGGATCCATGTTCATCTCCGCAATTGCCCAATAGGCACCCATTTCAAGCTCAAGAGGTAAGTGACAAGCCTTACCATAAACAATACGATACGGAGATGCACCCACAGGCGTCTTGAACGCAGTACGATATGCCCACAACGCATCATCTAATTTCATTGACCAATCCTTGCGTGTGGAACCAACTGTCTTCTCAAGAATGGATTTGATCTCTCGATTAGAGACCTCAGCTTGACCATTGGCTTGTGGATGATACGCGGTAGATACACGATGTCTCACACCATACTTCTCTAGAATTTTCTTCAGATATTTGTTCACAAAATGTGAACCTCCATCACTGATAATAACTCGAGGTGTACCATGTCTAGTGAAGATGTGTGATTTCAAGAATTTAATCACTACTCGCGAATCATTAGTTGGTAGAGCTACAGCCTCTACCCATTTAGACACGTAATCAACAGCTAACAGGATGTACAGGTTTCCGTTAGAAGGTACAAAAGGACCCATGAAATCAATACCCCATACAACGAATATCTTAACTTCCAGAACATTATTACGCGACATCTCATCTCTCTTAGATATATTACCAGTAAACTGGCATCTGTGACACTTCTTGACATACTCATGACAATCCTTATGTAAAGTGGGCCAATAAAAGCCGGATTGTAGTACCTTTGCAGCTGTACGGTCTCCTTTGAAGTGTCCTCTGTACGGTGAATCATGACAACCCATAATAATGGATAGAATGTCTTTATCTGGTATGCATCTCCTCACCATCTGATCACTGCATGTTTTGTAGAGGAAAGGATCCTCCCAAAAGAATTGTTTTGCTCGGTGGGCTAGTCTCTTTTTCTCTTGTGAGGTAGCTCCTTGAGGAAAAGAACCACTCACAATAAGATTTGCAATATCCGCATACCAAGGAGTCTCTAATGAATAAACTGAAAACAAACTCTCGTAAGGAAACTCTTCTCTAACCAACTTAGGTCCTCCATTAGACTCAGAACCTTCAAGACGTGACAAATGATCAGCAACCTGATTATCACAACCCTTTCGATCCTGAATCTCTAAATCAAATTCTTGCAATAGTAAAACCCATCTAATCAACCTCGGCTTCGCATCTTTCTTCTCCATAAGGTATTTAATTGCAGAATGGTCGGTAAACACCACAATTTTCGCCCCAAGGAGGTAGGAACGAAATTTGTCAAATGCATACACGACAGCTAGTAATTCCTTATCAGTTACGGTATAATTTATTTGAGCACTTGTGAAGGTTTTACTAGCGTAGTAGATGGAATGAAATACCTTTTCTTTTCTTTGACCCAGAACAGCACCCATCGCAAGATCACTAGCATCACACATAATCTCAAACGGAAGCTTCCAATCAGGAGGTAAGACAATAGGTGCAGAAATAAGCTTCTCCTTGATCTCGTTGAATGCCTTTATGCAAGCTTCATCAAAAAGGAATTTGGTGTCCTTCTCAAGTAAGTTGCACAACGGCTTAGAGATTTTGGAGAAGTCCTTGATAAAACGTCGGTAAAAACCAGCATGACCCAAAAAGCTTCTTACCCCTTTTACAGAAATAGGAGGGGGAAGAGTCTTGATTACCTCAATCTTCGCACGATCAACTTCCAAACTAGCACTTGAAACCTTGTGACCCAATACTATACCCTCTCGAACCATAAAATGACACTTCTCCCAGTTCAAAACTAAATCCGTCTCCTTGCATCGAATCAATACCTTCTCCAAGTTTCGTAAACACTCCTCAAAGTTATCACCAAACACAGAAAAGTCATCCATAAATACCTCAAGGAAATCATCAATCATATCCCAGAAGATTTCCATCATACATCTTTGAAAAGTAGCAGGTGCATTACATAATCCGAATGGCATCCTTCGGAAGGCAAATGTACCAAAAGGACATGTGAAGGTTGTCTTGTGTTGGTCTTTTGGATCCACATAAATCTGATTGTATCCTGAATATCCATCCAAAAAGCAATAATATTCTCTACCAGCTAGCTTGTCCAACATCTGATCAATGAACGGAAGAGGGAAGTGATCTTTTCTGGTGGCCTTGTTCAACTTCCGATAATCCATACACACTCTCCAACCAACAACGGTCCTTGAGGGAATGGCTTCATTTTGCTCGTTCAAGATGGTAGTAATACCACCCTTCTTTGGTACGCATTGAACCGGACTCACCCATTCGCTGCTAGCTATGGGATAGATGATTCCCGCATCTAGCAACTTGATAACCTCTTTCTTCACTACTTCCTTCATAGCTGGCATCAATCTTCTTTGTCCTTCAACTGAGCGTGTGTTTTCATCGTCTAGAATGATTTTGTGTTGGCAATAGGAAGGACTAATACCTTTGATGTCAGCAATAGTCCAACCAATCGCCTCTTTGTTAGCTCTCAGTATGCGCAACAGTTTGTCTTCTTGAGGACCTGTTAAAGTAGCTGAAACAATAACATGTAGAGTGTTGTTAGTACCTAAATATGCATACCTCAGGTGTGATGGAAGCGGCTTTTCTTCTAGTTGTGGGGGAGACTCGATGGATGGTTTCTTTTTAGATACTATCTCCCCAGGTTCTCGGAATGGCTCGTAGGCGAGATGCCTATGTTTCATAGTTCCGGAATTCAAAGCAGCTACAGTTTCGGTTAGTTCTTCCATCAATTCCGGTAAGTCAAGTGTTAGGGCTGCTCGCAAGATATCGTTAAAATTCATAAAATCAAACGTTTCTTGCGCAGTTAAATCAAGTACATCCATTTGGAAACACTCTTCAGGAATATCTGGAAACTTCATGGCCCTAAACACGTTGAACTTTACCGTCTCGTCTTGGATTCGCATAGTTAATTCGCCGTTTTCTACATCAATAACAGTACGCCCCATGGCTAGGAATGGTCGACCCAAGATGATGGGGACATTCCTATCCGTGTCGTATTCAAGAATAACGAAATCATCTGGAAAGATTAACGTACCTGCCTTGACGAGGACATCTTCAATTCGTCCCTCTGGATGAGCGAGGGATCTATCAGCCATCTGTAGGATCATGGAAGTTGGTCTAGCGTTTCCTATCTTCAATTTTTCGAAAATTGACTTGGGCATCAAATTGATACTCGCGCCCAAGTCACACAAAGCTTTTCCTTGCCACTCATTACCAATAGAAATAGGAATCGTGAAACTCCCAGGATCAAGTAGTTTAGGTGGCAACTTACTTTGGCATATAGCGCTGCATTCTTCTGGCAATCCTATTATCTCATTCTCACGGTATGGTCTCTTGTTGGTAATGGCTCTTTTCAGAAATTTAACGTACTTCGGAACATCGCGTATAACATCTAAGAACGGAACGTTAATATTGAGACCACGTACCATATTCAAGAACTTCTGATATTCGGCCATGTCTCCTTTCTTCTGAACTCTTGAGGGAAAATGTGGAGGAGGACGGGTTTCTGTGACATATTTGGACTTTGGCTTCTCCGGAATCTTCTCCACTTCAATTATCTCAGGCTCATCTTCTTTCTCTTCCACATCTTTTGCCGGTTTCTCTTTCACTGTGGTTTCTTTTTCTTTCATTGCGGGAAAAGGAGGTGGAGCGAGCTTCTTACCACTTCGAAGTGTTACTGCATTACATTCTTCTCTCTGCTTAGGTTCTTCAGTATCACTCGGTAGTTGTGCTTGCTGACGTTGATTTAATTTCTTATTTATCTGAGCCATTTGAGTTTCCATCAACTTAAGTGCTGCGGCCGTAGATTGTTGAATGCTGATTAGTGTTGTCAAGGTTTGTTGAACATCTAGAGCACCTTCTTGAGGTTGAGCAGGTAAATCTTTCTGGTTCATGGTTTCGGTATAAGCATCTTGAGGAGGTTGTCTCTAAGCTTGATATCCGTATGTTTGTCCACCTTGATAGTTGTTCTGAGGTCTTGGTTGAAAGTTGTTTCCTTGGGGGTGTGGTTGATATGCATAAGTTGTATTAGCAGCCCCATTTGGATTTGAATATTGGAAACCCGGATGGTTTCTGTTCGGTTGATAGCCTTGACCACTTGAATTGTAATTTCCTCGGTTGGATACGAACATTACGGATTCTGGATTGTTTTGACAGGTCTCCCAATCATGATCTTGTATACCGCAGTTAGAACATCCATAAACTTCTTGTGTAACATTAACATCTGCTCTTCTACCAGTAGCACCTTTTGTAACAGCTAGAGTAAGTTGTTTCAGTTGTTGTTCGAGTTTGTTTTCCATGGCGGTGAATTTTTCTTCAATTGACGCAGTATTTCCACCTCGAACAGGTGTTCTTACCGTGTTCCAACCAAGTTCATTTGTTACAGTTCTATTCAAAATAATCTTCACATGAACTGGTTGTACCTGTAGGAATCCACCACCACAAAGCAAGTCTAGATCCTTTCTTGAAGAGCCATCAAGTCCTCGATAAAATATCTTCATTTGTTGAACTTCTGTGAGGCCATGATCAGGGACTCTTCGTAAGAAAATCTGAAATCTCTTCCAACTTCTACCCAAAGTCCCGTCTTCCTCTTGATTGAATGATGTTAGTTCAACTTGCGCATCTAATCTCATATTCGTTGGGTAGAATCGATCAAAGAACGCAGTTTGTAATGCGTCCCATGTTGTAATTGTTCCGGGTTCTTGAGAATCATGCCACTCACTTGCTCCATCAATAACGAAGTATCTAAAATGAGCAAAATACATTTGCTCTTTAGTTACTCCTTGCGTAATATACGAATCGAAAATTTGCATGAACTTCTGTACAGCACGGATTGGATCTTCGGTAGGTGCTCCTCGGAAATTGCCATAACTCTGAAACGGAGATAACATACCAGGATCGGGTCTGAATCTCTCGACATTAATATTTACAGGGCCAATTCCGAGGGCAGGGACTCGAAACGGAGCTTCTGCAGGGCCATTGGCGAACCACGGATCATTGTTTCGCGGAGCAGCTGGGTTGAGTTGACCAGCCATTGTTTCTCTTGCTAATTGCTCCTCTAACTCTTTTGCTTTAGCGTCTCTCTTTCTTTTGTTTGCTTCACGAACTAGGCTTTCGGGATTTGCAAGAATCACGATATCTTCACGCATAAACCAAAACCTGTAAACCTGAGAGAGAAAGACAACCCAAAGCGTAAAACTGAAAAATAAAACTAAAACTAAACTAAAAATTAAACTACTAAAAGATTAACACCGGGGTCACACGCTACCGTCCCCGGCAGCGGCGCCAAAAACTTGGTGGGTCGTGGGGTGTTATAAAATTAAGTGCAAAATAAAGAGGAACCACTTAACCGCAAGTGTACGGTTGTCCCAAGTAATATATGATAAACAAGTTCGTTCTCAAGGACGGATTAGGTTCAACCCAAATAGTAATCAGATAGTAGAGATAATTTCTAAACATAAAATAAAAGATAGTAATTTTTGTTTGGTTTTTGGAAATTTAAAGATGCAAATAAAGTAAAGACTAAATTAAATAAACAGAAAGGAAATAAAGCAAATAAAAGACTAACTTCCGATAAGATAAATACTTGATCCTTGCAAAGGAATCCACTTAATCAATATAATCTATGCTATGTCTAAGGGTAGAATTGGAATTATAATATTAGTCGGGACTCTAATATCTCCTAGCCCCCTGTCGGGTGGACCTAGAAGCTATCCTAAAGTATCATAAACACCTGTATGGTCGAATATGGATTTTCGGATGATATGATTTTACCTCTTTGGCTATGTAACTAGTTAAGCCTGTCGGTCAATAACGGACATTACACGGGTATTACCTAGATCTGTATTCAAACCCCCCTGTCGGATGATCACTTCGCCACTAAAGTGAATAGCCCAAATACTACAAGCTAATTCTAGTTGTTCCTAAAAGAATTAGTAATGAAAACAAAGTAATATCCAATACCTAAAACTCAATTCAATTTAAATCTAAACAATCCCAAATTCAAAACATAGAAAACATTAATTAAGGTTCATCCCTTTTATGCGATTCTCAAGTATAAAGAAAATTAGCTCATGATGGAATTAAAAACTAACATTAAATAAAAGGAATTCATGTTCAAAATACAAGAGATAAATAAAAACCTAAAGGGTAGAATGACTATGGATGGAAGAACAGGATTCCTCTAGCTTCTAGCTTCTTCTCTCCTTCGTGCTCTGACTTGAAAACCTTAAGCCTCTTGTTTAATTCTCTGAAGTGTGTGAAAGTATAGGAGGTTAAGGGGTGTATTTATAGGTGTTGGAGGAACCTAGGTCGAATTTTGCTTGGAGTGGAAGACAAGTCAAAGACTCTCAAATTTGTAGCTCTAAAAGATAAGATTCTGCTGATTTGATTTGGTCATATCTTTTTCAATACTTATCCGTTTGAGAAGTTCCAGTATATGAAACTGCTTGTCTTGGAAAGCTCTTTCTATTGGTGAAGACCATTCGTCCAGAATCCATGCCAATCTTTTAATATGATTTAATCTCTAAAACGTGGCTGAATTTCAGATTTCAAAAGGCAGCTTTATCTTTTCCTCCTTTGAGTAAATATTTCCTAAATCTTCTTATTTCCATGTAAATCTTCTTTCCTTTCATCTTTATCTTGACTTGGTCTCTAAGTAATTACCATTTATCTCTTAAAGCTTCACATTAAATAAATAATTAAACCGCATATGCTTAAAAGAATAAATCAAGAAATCAAGAAAACGAAATAGGAAAGTGCGCTCTAAAAATAGAAACTCGACTAGAAATCACTTCCTAACACTCTAAAATACACTAAGACTTTATTCTCACTTTTTCTCCTTGGATTGGTCTTTCATGAGATTCAAGAACCAATTAACTTTGCATTAAAAATAGTCAAATTTATGTACAAAAGCTCAGATTCTGCAAATAGTTAATTTCCAAGGGGAGAAAGTGCAATATGATCAAATAAGCTTAAAAGTCTATCAAACAAGTCATTTATTCACCTAAAAGGATGTCTCCAAGGGGCTAATAATTAGAAAAAATCGGGAGACATCAGATAGCCATAAAGGTTTTATTTAATCACCAATCATTACTCAGGAATCCTTGGTAGTGGAGAGGTTGCTCCTAAGCCTAATAAAGGCTAGGTAGAATTTAGAATCCTGGTTAATATATAATGCTTAATCTGTGACAGGTCAGAATAACAACTTAGTAAAGTAGACTCATATTAGTGACCCTAATCTATTAGACTTACATTCATATTTATTTATCTGCATTCTTATTTATTATTTCTCATCAGATAATTATTCCTCTTATTATATTTTATTCTAAACATCTAAAATCATCTACGCTTTTTAAATATAAGTAGATCTAACAGATTAAATCCCTGCGAACGAACTTGACTTAACATTAAAACATGCAAACGATCGGTGATACTTGCATTGAGTTCCGTGGTTCTCAAGGGTGTTTGCTCTTTATTATTATCTTTATTTATCTATTTATTTTGTCACACCTTTGTCCCCACCAAGTTTTTAGCGCCGCTGCCGGGGATTTATCTTTAAGTTAAATCTATTTTGTGTTTATTTAGTGTAGAAGTTTTTATTTGTTTTCAGTTTTACGCTTTCTTTTTGTTTTAGTCTTTTCAGGTTTCAGATGGCTAATCAACGGTTAGAGCTAGGTTTTCCTCGTCAATTTCGAGTTCAACACATTGGGGTTCGCGTCCCAACTATCCAAGCCGTTAGATTCAAGCCTGGTCCTGATTTAATTAATCAATTCGCGAGCTATGGAAAATTTAATGGTGATAAAAATCACGATCTGGTCAGATCTGTTCAGATATTCATGCAATTCTGTGATGCCTACATTAATGAAGGTATTACGCAAGAACATATGTATTATTTAATGTTTCAATTTTTCTTGACCGAGAAAGCAAGCGATTGGTTAGATGATCAACCTCCCGAGATAATAACCAATTGGGACAAGCTTCAAGAAAGATTCCTTGATAAATTTTATCCTACAAGTATGCGAGTGAAGGAACTATTGGAGCCTATGAATTTCTTACAAGAAGCCGGAGAGAGTGTTGGCGAAGCATGGACGATATTTCAAAAGATGTTGGCAAGATGTTCACTACATGGATACACACCACAATTATAATTATCCATGTTCTATAATGGACTCGATAGAGAGTCAAGGCTGAGAACAAATGATATGGGTTGTGGTAATTTTGTCTCTATGGATCCAAAAGAAGCAAAAAGTGGTATGGAAACAATCATTGAGACCGACATAATTTGGCCACAAGAACAAACTCTTAACACTAACAAAGAAGAAGAAGCGAGGATTTCAAGATTGCAAGATCAAATACAACAACTTGCTATAACAGTTAAGGAATTCATCCCAAAGCCACATCAACAGTTATACCTGCAAGAACAAGCCTATGAAAACCAAGCTAATCATTCACCAGGCTGCAATGTACATAATGTAAGTCAAGCTCAATCACGTCCTCAAGAAGAAATCAATGAGTTAAAGGAAACTATTAGTCAATTCATCAAATTATCGAAGGATAATATGAGCAGACTTGAATCAAAGATCGATGCATCAGTAGTGCAAAGCCTGCAACAACATAATCAAGATCTTAAACAACATAATCAACTGTTAGAGAAGAATGTGATGCAGCTCACTACAATCATAGAACAAATGCAAAGTCAACTCCTACAATTGACCCAAGATACAACATCTAACATGAAGAAGATCCAATACGTTGACGACAAGGTTAAGACAATTAGTCTTCGAGCTCAAAAGATGAAAGAACACGACGAGATACTCGTTGAAGCGCTACCATCTCCCTCAAAAGGAGATATTCTACCAAACAAGTCAAACGTAAGTCGGATGAACTTAGATGAGATAATTGTTGAGGATTGGGTTGAAGAAGTTGTACAAGGTGAACAAGGTGAGATTAAGAAGCCAAGAGTGGTTGATGAACCAAGAATTGAAGAGATAAGTAGAGCAAGACAACCACCCATACATTGCCACTATCCCGCTTATCCAAAGGAGCAACAACAGAAGTGTATAGAGGCGTTAAAACAAGTAAAAATCAACATCCCTTTACTCGAAGCTATGGAAGGAAGGAGAAACTATGATCGATTTTTTATGGAGGCACTCTCCAATAAAGAAAAGTTCACAAGATTACCACCGAAGCTTAAAGATCCTGGAGGTTTCAACCTCCCAATCAAAATAGGTGGAATATTTCATGGAAAAGCCATGTGTGATTTAGGGGAAAGTGTGAATATCATGCCCAAAATTATATTCAAGAAGATTGGTATTAGTGATGCGAAACCGACATCCGTAGTCTTACAACTTGCGGATCAATCAACAACAAAGCCGTGGGGAGTAATAGAGGATATACTCATCCAAGTAGGTAACCTTGTTATTCCCACGGACTTTATTATTCTTGAATATAAAGCACATAAGAACGTCCCATTCATTCTTGGGCGTCCATTCCTAGCCACCAACGATACAATAGTGAATGTGAATGAGGCAACCGTGACTCTCCAGATTGAAGATAACTCTGAAACATTCTATGTTTCTAGGAGGAAGAAAAAGAAAAATGAGTCAAAAGAGCTATATCCAATCAGAGTTGTTACCAAGAAGCCAGAATTTGTAAGCCCCCAAGAAACCATGAAGAAAAAGATTGAGTTTGGGGTAGGAGACGAGGTGGCATGGAAACCTCCCAATCCCAAACATAACAGTTCTTGGAAGGGGCCATATATTATCACGCAAATCATCTCAGAAGGAGTGGTCAAAATAAAATCTATTGAAGGTTGCAAGCTCAAATTGGTAAGTGTTAATCATCTCACTCACTGCTAGGGAGGCTATAAACAAAAATAACCGAGGTAACTCGTCTAACTTTGAAAGACGGTAAACAAAAGTGCCCTTTGGGAGACATCCCATAGTAATTTAGGTTGTTATATTTTAGTTTAGTTTAGTTGTTTTTAGTTGATATTGCGTATTTGAGAAAGGTATTAGTGTTTTTGGATGTTAGGTATTAAAGAAATCGAGTGTGAGAAGCAAAAACGTAATTTTTTGGGAGTATTCTGACCTGCCATCAGTATACTGGGCCCTACCGGCGGTATACCGCAGGTCAAAAACACGAGTCCATGGGTACTGGTCACGTGTTCTATGCCGAGAGGTCGTAATTCGAAGGAGGCCAGCTCCGGTATACCGGGCCATACCTCAGGTATACCGCCCAACACAAAACCCGTGCCCACGTGTTTGCATCTCGGGTATTTTGATGTAACGTGGATATGGAAGAACATTACCTCCAGTATACCGGGCCCTACGGCCGATATACCGCCCGATGCCGCTGGAGAGAGAGAAAAATTGCGTTTTTAAGGTTATAAAGAAGAGGAGGTGAGTTCTAGTCCGAATTTCTCAATCCTTAAGCCTCTCTTTCTTCTGCAAACCTCTCCAAACTCCATTAAAGCTTCATCAAACCTTCACCTAACATCAAAACACTACCAAATCACCATGAATTAACACCCAAATCCTTCCCTACATCATTACAAAGAAGATTCAAGCACCCAAATCATATCAGAACACCTAGAATCCATGAATCAAGAGCCTATATTTTTAAAATTCATCCAACAATTCCTTAAACCCATATCACCAAAGCTTGATTCCATCATACCCACATAGAGATTTATCATCCTAACAACTTTCCTAACACAAATAAAGCTTGTTCCACCTATAATCAAGAGTTACGAATTTCAAGAGTGTTCAAAGCTTTGAGTTGTGGGACAAAAGAGATGATGAAAAGAACGAAGATTTTATTAAGGGAGATGAAGTATCAATGCAAGGTATTGGGTAATATCAAGAATAAAATCAATTGAGATGGGTACTAGTTCGGGAATAACTACAAGGTAAATCGGATCAAGAGAATAGAGGAAAGCTAGCTGCGGTGAATTCAAAGAGAAAAAAGGTTTAAACTTTCATAAGGAAGACACTACAACCTCTACAATCGATAGTCCTTTACCTAAGATGAACAAAAGCTTCTGGGAAGCTAGTAGCTGTGTTCAAAACATATTCCTGGATGAACAACTGTCACATGGGAGATTATTCAAGAGCAAAGTTGGAAGAAGATAAACAAGAGACGTCTAGAGTGTGATTGACTGGGATGGAGCATAAGAGGATGTAAGGGAAAGAGAATTTGGTGACACATAGAAGTTTTCATACATAAAAGCACTGCACCCTATTCCGGGTATTGATCAGGCGAGGTAATCAGCCTCGAAGAGTATGTTTTCTTTCTTCCCTACCATTTCTTTAGGTGCAATATCTGCAAAATTTTATTTTTCTTTTATTTTATTTTTGAGTCTTTTCGAGTCGTGAAACACGACTCATTTTTGAGTTTGGGGTGTGGGGATTCGTTGTCCCTCATCTCCATTTATTTCAGTTTTTAGGTAAAATTAATTTTTTTTGAAGGATTAGATGTATGTAGAGTGTGTTTAATAGCTTGAAAGCATAAGCTCGATGAGTTAATGATAGTAAGTAGTATGTTTATGACCTATTTTATTTTGTATGCTTTGAATATTTGCAGGAAAACACACATTGATAGTAAAGAAAAGATTAGTTAGCAATGCGATAGAAAGTATGTTCGATCTCAGGGAACCTTGAGTGGATTGTAGGTCGTGAGATCCAAGCTAGTCGACAAACCCATTTGATGAACGTGCTAAAGGTAAGAGAATAACGAAATTGCATGGTGTAGAAAATGATTAAGGCGGTTCTTTTATAATTGAAGCCACTTGAAGCCTTTCTATACCTTCTCACCCTGTTATTTGATTTATATTTTATATCCTTCTCAGCCCCTTCTAGCCTTTCTAAAGCCTTTTTATTTAACCACATATAAGCCATATCCCTTTAGATTATAGGACTTTTCCATATGACCCACACTCGAATCGCGATGCATAGACAATTATTTTAGAGCTTGAATTTGGGGTGGTGGGTCCACCATTATGAGAATTATTATTAGGGTGGGATTTTTGAGCTTATTAATTGTGCTATGTTATTATATTGATGATGATTCACATGTTTATATTGTAACCCTTTGCCAGGGTAATAGTGAATGAAAAAGAAGCTACGAGCTAGATATGAAAAGAAAAAAAGAAATATATATATATATATATATATATATATATATATATATATATATATATATATATATATATATATATATATGAAAAAATAGCGTGATATCTCGAACATCAAAAAAGAGAGTCATAGCTATACAAATGAAAAAAGATGATTTGAGAAGAAAAATATATATATTTGGACCGACAAAGAGGAATTTTTATGTGAACATCTTATGCTTTACATGGGTTATTGGGGATTCTACTTTGTGCATCAAGAAAATCATTGGGTTGAGTGAGAAACGTTTTATGAGAGTAACTCAAGCTATAGGGCGATTCGTTGATGGCTAGTGAGGAGAGAGCCAAAAGCTCACTTTTCATTGTCCAAATGTACCACACCGTCCCTAAGCCTACGCTAAAACCGTAAAGACCTCGTGATTATTAGGTACATAGTAAATTATGAATTCTGCTAATAGGGAGTAAGTTAAGTGGAGCTTTCAAAGCGAGTAAAGATTGATGAACACCCTATAGCCACCATCTCGAGCTAACTATCAAGTGTAACCTTATAGAATTGTGGAATTAATTTTGGGTTGAAATTATTTATATGTTTGATTTTGTATGATAGGTGTATGTGTGCATTAATTCTTAGGTTATACTATATGAAATTTATTTTGAGTTTTGCTTTGGCTTTATTCTTTAGATTTTGCATGTTGCTTATTACCTAAGACTTCTATAGATATATTAATCTAGGTTTGGGATATCATTTTAGGTGTATTGGATTAATTAGTTAGGGATTATTCTCCGATATTAGATAATTTCTTAATTCATGTCTTTATTTGATGATTTATTACTTTTCGAGCATATTTGGTTTAATTTGTGTCTTAATGTGAGACTCTTAAGGTTTATGAAACATAATTAGATGTAAAATCACTTCTAAGGAGTTAAGGAAAGAAAATTCAGGAGAAATCAGGAGATAAAAGGAAGCAAAGTTGACTTAAGAAAGGAAAAGCGGTCAAAGTCTGCAGCTACGGTTACTAAAGTAAATATAACTCTAAATCGGCTGTTTTTTGGACGAGCCCCTAAAGGTTGATATAGATATTTTCGTTGCGGTCTTTTTGATATAAAGTGGGTAATATTTGGCACACTAACGAAAAAGATATGACCAAAGCAGTTAGCAGTCTTTATCCTCTTCTATATTTTAGGAAACGAATTTGAATTGTAAAAGGATTCCAATTACTTGCCTTCTACTCCAAATGTCGGCCTAGGGTCAGCTAACCACGTATAAATACACCTTTTTGTAATTGTAAACATTTCCTTACTTGAATATAAATCCTTAATATCAAGTTTATCATCCAAAAAAGAAGCTGACCTGTAGAGGAAGACAAGAAGCAAAAAGAAGGAGAGTGACAAACTCCTCTTCTCATCTCTCCTTCTTTATATTTAGGGTAATTAGTTATAGATTTGTGAATTAATCATATTTCTAACTTTTTCTATAATTAATTTTCGAGTTATTATTTTGTCTTACATTCCATCACAATGGCAAGATTATGTTCGCGTTCGGCACGGTCGAGTCTTTTTCGTTCCGTGTGTGAGAGTCGCAAGAAATTCAAGAATGATTAACCATTTTGTTGTGATCGGAAATTCATTGACTCTTTTTAGATATGTAATCAGAAGCTACACGACACATTCCTAAAAATGTCCATCTTTTCTACTTTGATAGACATCATTTAGAGATATTAGACTTTACAACTTAGTAGTAGGGGTGATCAAATGAGAACCAGATAACCAAACCGAACCCAAAAAACCGGAAAAAACCGAACTAAAGTAACCAAAAACCGAATAACCAAATTGTTCGGTTTTTAATTTTTCAAAAACCGAAGTTTTTGATTCGTTTTGGTTTACTATGTAAAAACCAAACCAAAAAACCGAACTAACGAAGGAAAAAATAGGGAATGTGTGAACTTATTTTATAAGAATTATGTGGGAGAAACTTTTGTTAAGAATTTATCATCTACGTGAAATTTTAGTTATACTATTCGATAGTGCTATTAATGAGATTTTTTTTTATATCACTTAAGATTATAAGTATTCATTACTTGATTGATTTTATAAATCATGATTGTATGAAATAGGAAGTAATAGATTTAAAATTATTGTAGTATTGTAAATTAAGATAAGTATTTTTAGATTATAAGTTTATATTTAATTATTATTTTAATAGCCCACATGGACAATTAATAGTAGCATAATTGTATTGAAATATTAGTCTCTATTGGATAATGTATTTCAAGAAATGAGGTGAAAATATTATTGACCAAGCATCCGAAATCGAAGTGAACCAAAACCGAACCGAAACGAACCAATTCGGAACCAAAAACCGAATGTGGAACCAAATACGAACCACCCCGGTTGGTTATTAAATTCTAAAAAAACGAAATATTCAGTTTGGTTCCGGTTTTGGCTAAAAACCGAGACGAACCAAACCATGCTCACCCCTACTTAGTAGAGTAATATAAGTCACCATCATTTAATTGTTCTATGCCTCATTCTATGATGAGCTCATGTTTCTAAATTATGGAAGATCTATGTGTAATATAATTGCCACAAAAAAAAAACATCGTAGTAGCTCCCAAATTAAATATAAACCAACTCATCTTCACAATTACTCACAAGAGTAATTAACTATCCACTTATAGAGTTTTAAGGACATGGGCTAGCAGTTTTAAGGTATAAAGGTCTTTAACCAAAACTATTTATAAGAATAAGCATCTCGTCGATTACTAAATAAATTTATCTTGTTAATTTTTTTGCTTTTCTAGTATACGAGGGACGCCTCGAAACTCGAAATGTTTATATTTCCTTCAAATTCTTCATTTGAATACAAGCAAATCTTAATTTATGTCCTTCAAGTATCAACTTCTGTGTATTGTTCTTTAATCTCTTGTTAACTTCATAACAAATTGCCATGGCTGAAGATACTCGCTCAAAGGCCATAGATCCTTCAAAAAGCTTTAAGACTCTTCTACTTTACATGACCAGCGCATAGATGAAAAACAACAAACTTTGAGTGACATAACTATCAAAGTCACCCCTCTTGAAGTAAAGATCGATCAAGAGATTAGATTGTTTACGCGGCTTCCTTTTCCTTGTTCTAACATGTGGAGGCTTATTCTCCTTCCGTTCTACAGGGGCGTCAAATTCGACTTGATTTTCCTTGCTTTGATGGTTGATTATACACTAGGTTGAATATTTAAAGCAGAAAGATTTTCGATTATCATAATACTCCAGATTTTCCTTGCTTTGATGGTTGATTATACATTAGGTTCATTGTCGCATCCTGATCAAAATACCAAAGCTCTTTTCTAGAAGTATTCTTCGGTTTTTGAGGCTCTTCATGGTTTGCCTCCTTCTCGGTTTCATGATCACGTAACCAAGAACTTACCCAGTCAATGTGCTAATTACGTATATGTATCCCACTTTCAGAAGACTGAAATTGAACGTATTGTTACCAAAATGTTAGAAACAGGATTTACACAACCGAGTACGAGTCAATTTTATCCCGGGATCTTTTGGTTAAAAGAAGGACGACGCGTTGTGTTTTTTTACCAACTATAGTGCTTTGAATGCTTCAACCATCAAGGGATTATTTTACTATTCTTACGGTCGGTAGATGAATTACACGGAGCTCAATTTTATTCTAACACAAAACTGCTTTTCAAACACATGAAGGACACTATCAGTATTTGGTTATGTCAATTTTTCTTAACTAATGCTCCTTCAATGTTTCCAGTAGTGATGAATGATATCTTTCGGCTAATATTGCAGAACTTTTTTTTTTTTGTGTTTTTCGATGATATATTAGTATATAGACAACCATTCGACCAACATATTCTTCATTTGGAACATGTACTTTGCATATTATTTTTCAATTAATTATTCATCAAACTCTCTATATGTGTAGTTGTACAACCAAGTGTGAACTATCTCAGACATATTATCTCAACCGATGGCGTTTATATGGTCCTTGCCAAAGTCCGTTTTATTATGCGCGGAGTTGCGTGGTTTTTCTGGCTTAACGGGATACTGTCAAACGTTTATACCATTGACCGACCTTCTAAAAATGAGGCTTTCGGTTGGTATTCCCTCACAAATGAGGCATTTCAGAATTTAAAGAATTCAGTCGCTACGGTTTTCTGCACCTGAAGAAGAACTTTAGCAACATGATAACTTCCTTTTTCAAGTTAAAAAAAATATGAAGCGTGCAAAACAGAGGATGTAAGAACAAGATGTTAAAAAAAGTTATGAGCGTATATTTGAGGAAGGGGATTTGGTGTTTGTTTGCCTACAACCTTATAGTCAAGTAACCATACAAGGGAATAGCAACCAAAAGCTGGGACACAGATTTTTGGGGCCATTTCAGGTTATGGCATGCATTGGATCAGTAGCATACGTTTGGATCTTCCGGATTTGAAGATCTATAACGTATTCCATGTTTCTTTTCTTAAGAATTCACTGGATGGGTCGAATGTATCGTTTGTTCCCTTCATATTTGCCCTTCTCCCTCTACTCCTCAGTTGGATCCAATTATTATATAGTCAAGTAGGACGAGGACAAAATATTTGCGCAAAATATCCTCATCGGAACCTTGAGGATAAGTTTCTTTCGGGAGGGGAAAGAATTGTAACATCATTGCCTCTACAAATGACAAGTAGCAACTCCAAAAATAAAAATATAAACCAGCTCATCTTTAGGATAACGTGTAAGAATTGTAAGAGTTTCAAAGACATGTGCTAGCATTTTTCAGGTATAGAGGGCTGTAACCGCAACTATCTGTAAGAAGGAAGAATCTCATGGATTAATAAATAGATTTATCTTGTTAGTTTTTCAGTTTTTCTTGTATTGGAGGGACACCTTGAAACGCTTGTATTCTTTTAAGTTCTTAGTTTGAATACAAGAAAATCTCAATTCTTTCCTTTAGGTATCAACTTCTGTGTATTGTTATATCATATAGTGTTAATTTCATAAAACAGTGCAACTGAGAAGTATACATACCATGATATTGTCAGGTTTCTTGGAAGCTTTGTTGCAGATTTGGTGATTACCAAAATATTGTTACATCTGATGAAGCCGTCTCTGAATTGTTAGTTCTTGTTAACAAGCCTTTTTTATATAAGGAATTACACAACAATTATAAAGTTTTTTAGGACCATTCACAAAATAAATCTTTCCTTTTAAATAAATCTAATATGGGAGGATTTAAAAACAAAACAAATTTTAAATAATTCCAAAGAATTATGCAATCATTATGATTTCTTTTACAAACATAAAAACTAATAGAATATATTTTATTAGTTAGATTTTATTGAAGTACTTAGAATTTTTTTTTTTTTTGGTTACATGGGTTCCGGGATAGCTTGCGCGCACCCGACTAATCCCACAGAGATATATATGCCTCCCCACATATATTCTCATGGTAAATCAGAACTAGGTTACCCATGTTCAGGGAGGGGTTCGAGCCTTGTACCTTTCACTTTACACCCGTTAGGGAGGGGATTCGAACCATAGACCTCCCTTTTAAGTGCTGAAGAAATAGCAAGGCTCTGGCCAGTTGAAATACTTAGAATTTTTAGTGATAAATCAATATGTTTAGAGAAAGAGATAGATCGTAACTATTGAATTAATTACTAAAGAGATGAGTTAGAAAAAATAAGCTATATTAATGATATGACTTGAAATTTTTGAGTAATTACATGGTTGATATAAGATTATAGTAGATGTATTTATACTACCACGCAAAGTTCTAGAGGGGGAGGGGGGTGGAGGGAGTAGAACACGTATCTAATCAATGTCTAATTTAAAAAATAAATACTCCTAAACAAAGGTTAGTTAAACCTTTATGGTAAACTCTCCAGCAAGGTAGCAAGATGTATACTAAAGAGTTTGCTAGGTACGGAAGCTAAGATCTAGGTTTACTAATAAAAATAAAGAGTTTAGAATCCTAATTCAACTGTGATAAAGAGAAGATGGTGATTGATACTAAGGTAAAGGTCTTTCAGTAAATGATACATTAAAGTATAATAGTATAAACAAACTAGGTAAAACAAAGTTAGTACTATATTTTGGGTAAAGGAAAAAAACCCTAAGATGTAGAGATAAGAAATGATAAACTAACGCAAGGCAAATAGAGTAGTTTAGTTTCCCTACATTTACTACATAGGTCATCCTCGTAGGATATGCAAGCTTATACACTAAACTTCTTGATATCTCTTAAGGGTGAGATATATCAATTTACAGTGAGGTTATTCCGGGATAAAACATAACCTAAAAACTCTAGAGACCTTTTCCAATTAAGTCACAACCTGATGAGACTTTTTACGATTAAGTCACAACCCGATAAATTTTACAAAGGTTAAATCCTAACCTTTGAAACTCCCTTTGCTCTAAGGTAGAGAAAGAGTAATACCCTAACTGGCTAGATAAATAATTTCACTACCATTTTGAATATGCTTCTTGATGAGATACTCTAACATGAATGAATATGAACTTCCTGAACAGTTAGATGTGAAAGTTGTAGCTTGAAGGATGATTTTCTTTATTGAGTGGATATGAAAATGATAGCTTGACTTTATTGAATGTCTATATATATATATATATATATATATATATATATATATATATATATATATATATATATATATATATATATATATATATATATATATATATATATATATATATATATATATATATATATATATATATATGACATATAAGTGCACTAATGAAAGGAGAATTTTAAATAATCCTAACTTAGTTATGCTAAAAAGAAGGTTATGATTGATCCTTAGGCAAAGGTCTTTTAAGGAAATGAAAAATTAAAGTATGGGAACCTATATAAAAACTAGGTAAAGCCAAGTTAATGAGATATCTAGGGTCAAGGACAAGAACCATAAGATGTAAATATAAAAGAATATAAACTAACACGAGCTAAGCAGGATAATAAACTAACTAAATGAATGAGATAAGTAAAAAATAAAGGAAATAAATTAGACAAGGTATTAAGAGTGGTTCGGTTTCCCTACATACACCACCTAGGGTCATCTCGGTAGGATTTGAACGGTTCTCCACCAAACTTCTTGATATCTGTTAAGGGTGATATATAAACCATTACCAAGGTTTTTCCTAGGCTAAACCACAAACTACAAACTCCTGAGACTTTTTCTAGTTAAGTCACAACCTGATGAAACATTTAGCGGTTACATCATAACCCAATAGATTTTTACAAGGTTAAATCCTAACCTATGAAACTGCCTCTTCTATTATGTAGAGAAAGTGTAATGACCTAAATGGATGTATAGATGATTTTACAACCAATTTAAAGATGATCCTTTATAATCTAATATAACATGAATGAATATGAACCCTTTTGAAGAGTTTGATGTGAAAGATCTAGCTTGAAGGTTGATCTATTTTGTTGAGTGAATTAGAAATTGATAGCTTGACTAGAGTGAACTCCTTGATGATATAGATATTAAAATAAAAGCACCAAGATTTATTTGATGATCTAATAGTAATAAACATACTTTGGATATTCTTTCTTGAATTATATAATGGTATGACATTGAATTAAGGCTTCAAGAGGTGATTTTTGGTATCCAAGGAGGACATATATATAGTATATTGAGTTTCAAAGAATCCTAAAATATGATAAAAAACACCAAAAACATTATACCGTTTTTATAAAAGTTGGTAAACGTATTCGTCACAAATGACTTTAATCCACGTGGCGTCCTTTGTTCGACGATTAGAAGTCATAAGAACTTGAAACATCATCGTTGAAGTAAGAAATGTTATACCAAATTCACCCAAAAAAGGGTATCCGTTTTGGTTAGGGATTCTAGCTACGATGTTACAAAGTTTCCAGTTATCTATGACTTGGTATGGTTCTACGGAAAATTTTATACCAATTGTTGTTGAAAAACGTTGACCTATATTTGTTGAAAACAATTCTGATTTTGGAATGCATCCCGTTTTTGTTTGGCTTTTTTGGGCCGAGAAGGATTTCAACAATATTTCCTTAGATTATTTGAAATATTTGTTTTCTTCATAAGATTTATTCAAGAAGTGATCCTACAAATATTTTTTAGTGCAACTCAAGATTAGTGCAACTCAAGAGTGATAAGGCAACATATTCAAAGATATTCACCAAGAAGAAACCTAAGGAGAGTTTGTGATTTTGAAGATTATTTTAAATCATTGAAGGTGCACTATGAATCATGTGATATGTATGTGAGGTAGAAATACAATTCATGAAGTTAAAGCACAAGAAATCACATATAAATGGAAGACTTAACATAAGATAGAAAAAGCAAGTATATGAGTCATAGAAAAAAGGTTTATCAAAGGTATTTTTATGAAGGTTTAAACACTTGATTAAATAATTATATGTCACATGAAAAACAACATATAGGAGGGACTATATGCTAGCACACCTCATACACCAATTCTCCCTACCACTCCACTACTTTGAACTAATCAGTCTATTTTCTCGGCCGCGTCACTAGCATAATAGACATTAAGACCACATGCGGTGATAAGAAAAGTGGGGTTAATAGGTGTTTTTTGTTCGGTGAATTTATGTGGTATTCTATGGATTTTAGAGCTTCCTGATGTGTATAGATATAGTCTTCTTACCTCGTCATCTTACAAGGTCTTAGCGGTCTTCTTAGCCTTTACATAGCAGATGAGTCATGAATTTGCCACATGAGGCGACACATTTTACTTTTGAGGTTTTAATGATGTTTCTCCCTATCAAGTACCCCTTTAAATCTTGTTGTTATTATTTAAAAGAAGATCAGGATTTTGACTTATCCCGATCTTGCTTCGCACGTTGGTTAATAACTATCTCGCCTTAGTAGAAGACTTTTGACGACATGATCTTCCTATGAAAACTATCAGTTGGAGTCTTGTTGGATTTTTCTATTGTACCTTATTTTGAATACGTTGGTACATCACTAGGATTCATATTTAAGAGTTTTATCCTTTCCTCTAACATCTCAATCGCTGAAACACTGACGTTGCTCCTATAAGATCATCCATTGTGTCTTGCTTCTTCACAGACATAGGTTTTATGGCTCCTCATCATAATACCCCGAGGATTATCTCCTTCCATACATGTTTTAAATTCCACATGAATGATGTTACAATAGAAAATAATAAATTACAAACCTTTTCCGGACAGTAGAACCCTACTAACGCACGCTTCAACCGGTGGTTGGCGAGGTGCTTTCTCCATGGCTTATGATGAAATAATTAGATCAATGCAGAAGGTTTGAGATCAAGTGGCTTCCCATTATCAGTTTGAGCAGCCACTTTGATCACTCTCAAAGATAAATCCTCCAAGATTGAGTCCCTTTACAAGACTTTGGCACCCTAAGGGAAAAAATCCTTCACATAAAAGAAGAACTATAAAAAACGGTCGACCACTTCTGGATATCGATATGTATGGCGCCTTTTGCACCATTTATACCTAATATGGCTAAACATTCTCGTGGTGTCTTTTAATTTCGGGATGAGATATGCGTTGATCAACCTAAGCTTCAGTGGAATTTGGAGATGATATCATTACTTGGAATAAAGGTCCAACTCCCCATGATTTTGTGATTATTCTAGTACCTTTGAACTCTCCCTTTGGAAAGCCTATTTCAATAGGAAATTGAGGCTATCTTGTATTTATCTAGAGGCCACACCTTTTGTAATTATGTTTTATTGAAATAAGGGATTTTCTTTAGCCTCCTTCTATCTGCCTTAAACTAATAAGAGTTTTATGATTTTCTTTTCAAGACCTAGGGAATTAACCTTTATGTTGCTTCTTATCTTAATTGCAACAGGATGGGGGAAAGAAGGTCTCTAAACCCTCTACATGTACGACCGGCATGCACATGATGTTTGACTTCACAAGAGATAGCCATCACGACATACTAACCATGGTTACCGAAACATCTTATCTTTTGACATTGAAGTTTCGTCTTCTTGAGCTTTCCTAACTAAATATAATTGTGGCAGCATAGTGTTGGATATATTCCTACCTATATTTCCTTTGCACAACTATTCTCTATGCCCTATTTTATTGTCTTCGGATATGGCACGTGGCTTACATGTATTCTTTCCCTAGGAATACTAATGTGATCTTCACCCATATATACCTATCTAGTCCTGTTTGGTATTTTCTCTATGGATGAAATGCTAACTCCTACTATTTCGAAGAAGGTTATTTACTCATTAAAAGTGTGCGATGTTACGGAGGCGGACTTCCCTCGCAAGCATTATTTCATGCGTGGATATTCACCCATTCTTTCATTCCTCTTTTTTGACATAATTGTGCTACCTAACTCAAAGAACAAATGCTCGATTGAATCCCATACGTATACCCACAGAATCTGGAAATGTTCTTAATGGGTTGCTGGAACCAAGCTTTTGAATTTTTAGGTGTTTATTATTTTTGTATGACCTTGAGGCTTCTTTTGTAGCATTTATATGGAATATATACAAATCCTTTTTATTTTCAGTTTTGTTATTACTAGTTTTTTGGGTTAGGCCTGGCCCTTTGGAGATGATAAAAACATATAGACCTTGTATTTGACCTTTCCTTATAAGGACTGAATATAATTTTGTTCTACATTGGTGGTCACATAGATCTAACATTTTTACTCAAAAACCTTTAAGAGGTTTGAGTCGAGGTTGTTTTTCTTGGTGATCTCGAGGATATCACCTTTTACTTGAAATCCTCTCATAGGATTAAGTCGAGTTTTTTATTTATATTGGTGATAAAAAGGATATAACCTTTTGCTCGACACCTCGTTAGATGGTTGAGTCAAGGTTTTTGTTTATCTTGATGATTATGAGGATCTAACAATTTACTCGACAAACTTTATTAGGGATTATTCGAGGTTCATATTTATTTTGGTTATCACGTGGATCTTACTTTATACTTGACATCTCTTTAGAGGGTTGAATCGAGGTTCTTATTTAGGTTAGTGATTACGAGGATTCAAACTTTACTCGACGCCCCTTCCGAGGGTTGAGTTGGGATTTATGTTTATCTAAGTGATCATGGGGCTCTAATCTTTAACTCGACACCCCTTCAAAGGGCTAACTAGAGGTTTTTTAGGTTGGTAATCACTATGATCTAACCTCTTACAGGACACCCTTTAATAGGGTTGAGTCAAGGTTTTTATTTATGTCGGTGATCATGAGAATCTAAACTTTTACAAATACCCCTTCAGATACATGAGTTGAGATTTTTGTTTATGTCGGTGATCACGATGATCTAAACTTTTACTTGAGGGTTAAATCAAGGTTTTATTTATGTCGGTGATCATGAGGATTTAAATTTTACTAGACAACCTTTCTTAGTGTTAAGTGGAGGTTTTTATTAATGTCAGTGATCATGAGGATCTAACCTTTTGCTCAACAACCTTTCTTAAGTTTGTATCGAGGTAATTTATGGTAGTGATCAGGAGTATCTAACCTTTTACTTGACACCCCTTCAGAGGGCCGAGTGACGATTTTTATTTATCTTGGTAATCACGCGGATCTAAGCTTTTACTCGATAACCTTTCATAGGTTTAAGTCGAGGGTTTTATTTATCTTGGTGATCACGGGGATTTAACTTCTTACATGACAACCTTTAATAGGGTTGAGTTGAGGTTTTTATTTATGTTGTGATCAAGAGGATCTAACCTTCTAGTGGACAACATTTCTTAAGTTTGATTCAAGATTTTCATTTATGTTTGTGCTCAAGAGGGTTTAACCTTTTACTCGAAACCCATTCATAGGATTGAGTGGAGGTTTTTATTTATTTTGGTGATTATGATGATCTAACCATTTACTTGACTTTCTTAGGGCTGAGTTGAGGTTTTAATTTATATCGGTGATCAAAATGATCTAACCTTTTACTTGACAACCTTTCTTAGGGTTGATTTGAGGTTTTTTTTTATCTTGGTGATCACGAGGATATAACATTTTACTCGATAACATTTCTTAGGTTTGAGTCAAGGTTTGGACAGAGTAATCATGTGGTTTATTCGATGGTATTGACTTAGCTAGTATAAAAGGGTGAGCAAAGTTTTTACTGTAGTTGCCCCAGAGACCTATCACCCAGAATCTATAACCCATATGGAGGATTTAATCATGTTTTGGCATGAGTAACCATGCAGGTTATTCATAAGATTTGACACGATTGATATGAAAAGGAGAGCTAAGGCTTTACCGGGGTGGCCCCTTAGACCTTTCCCCTAGACTCAACATCCCATTTGGATGATTTAATGAAGTTACGACCAAAGTAACGACATGGGTTATTCGATGGACTATACTTGACCTATATAAAAGAACGATATGAGGTTGTACCGGGGTGACCCCTTAAACCTATCCCCCAAAATCATCTATCACACTTGAAAAATAACAAAGGTTTTAAGCAAGGTTAACTACATAGGTTGAACTACTCTAGAATCGACTTCCTACATTAGGGTTGAGTAGAGATTGTCCTGGAGTCGACCCCTTGAGTCTTCAACTGAGGACTCAATTATTTCCTTGGAAGTTATGGTCGAGATTATGATATTCGACGAGGCACATAATGTATCAAGAGAAAGTACTTTTCTAGAAAAAAAAGGGTTTTTTCTTTTACTGAATATGAAACATTTTTTACATAAAGTATAGCCTGCCCTGTCATTAAAAAACTTTCTACTAAGGAAAAACAATGTACCGTGAAAGGGTGGGATATGTTACCTACCTGCATTGCACATACTTACCTCGCCCTTTTGTATTATTCGCACAAAATTCTAGGGTTAGGGTTTTTTGTGCAATGAGTCGGATAAGACCCTCTTGATTTTTGGAGAGTGGCAGGGTACCTTGTTTTTTACGACGAATACTAGAGTTTCTTTTGAGTTTACCTTGATCTGCCAAGTTATCGGGTCCAAATCCCCTTACTAAGAGTCACTATGTCATGTCATCAACTTTCCCCTTCCTCAGAAAGTGAAGAGCGAAGATGTCAGGTCCATCTAAAGAGTTTGTGTACCTGTTTTCCACTTATAATCGTCACCCTTTATTGGTCAGAATTTTCATGGTCAGGTGGTAGGTTAAAAAGATGGCTCACAACTTGTTCAACGTGGGCCCTTGATGTGTCCTATTTTATGATAGATTAATCTTCTCACACGACATATTTTTGAGGGTTTATAAGACCTAAGTGAGAGATGCCCTAATATTTTCCATATTTCACTTTTCTACATTCTTTTGGATAATATTTCATCTATAGTGTTTTTGTGCCATAACTGAGTGTAAAGTGTATAGCTGTTAGGTACATGGTTGACAAAAAGGTCCAAATAGATGATAAAAAGTAGATAATTGAAGTCCAAACCCAAACTAAGGCATAAAAAGAGCTAGAAGTCACTTTTCTGAAGCTAGAGCATACATTGGAAAAGTATATCTCCATCTTGTTTCTGTCACCACAAAATATTGGTAATAGCTATGTACATGTTTCTTTTTGCTATGGAAATACCTTGGAGTAAATGTTGTGTGAGAAGTGACGAAAGTCAATTCAGTGTTGAAACCTGAAGGTTGTAGTAGTTTTACCAATGTGACTTGAACTTAAAAATGATAGTAAAAAACGAGTTGGGCCAATTTTAAGTCATTTGAGTGAGCCCATTAGGTCCAATACGTTTTTAGACTCACTATATAAGCTTATTTGAGCTCCATAAGTTAGAGCGCTTCACTTTTTATCAACTAATTCATCTGGAGAGAGCTCTAGCACATAGAGAAGATAGAAGAAGGGGTCTATACCCAATTTTCATCATTCTCCACCATTACAACCAATTTTATCGCATATTTCAGGTTAATTTGATTCTATTTTGTCTTTTAAAAATGATTCTAGTATTATTTCAACTATATGTTCCTTTATTTAGTATGAGTTAAATTAATTTATGCTTGAAACTTGAAAAGGTATGAACCCTAGATGATTTTTATTCATGATTTGGTGATTTGGGATACTCTTTATGTAGTGGAATGAATTGAATCATTTTTATCCATTATTTATATATTTGTGCATGTTGCCTATTTATACCCTGATCAAGTATAGGTAGTATGAGTCATTTCAACTAACGCTCTAATAGGTCGGATTTTAAGACATAATATATCAACGCTTAGTGCCTTTTATCGAACGATATAAGCACGCTAAGTAGACAATATGGCTTTGTGCTTAAACAATCCTGAAAGCCAAAAGACTAGTAAGGTAGAAAACTAATTCACCTGTGAGGGGATTTAGATACTGTTGCATCCCGATTAATGTGCGCCATATTCCATTCGCCCTTATACCATAAACAAGATAATTATCAATTAGGTGGATTACTTGTAAGGATCAAGCATTTCATTCTCATAATTTATAAACTCTTTTTAAAATTTACTTAGTTATAAATTAGTTTACTATTTATGTATTTTCAAGTTAGTTCTTTTAATTAAAAAAACCCAAAAACAACATCCCTTATATTATTATTGTCTTTATTGCAACTCAACATTTTATTGCATTTAAAACACATTATCTACTTCGTTAGTAGTCCCTGAGGATCGATATCCATTAGGCTTATCATATTTTTACTTAGAGATAACCCGTACGCTTTTGGGGAGTCCTAGTTCATTTGGTAGCACTTCATCATATTAATATAACGCCAGGAATGTCAACAAGTTAACGGTGTTGTTGCCCAGGACTACAACTTTCTATTCCTTGTGTTTTTGTTTGTAGTTTAGTGTTAAGTTGTCTTGTCTATTTTACATGTTTTTCAATTTTGGTTGTTACATATATTATAAGTTTATCAAATAAATTCAAATAGGAAATGGAAGGATTGAATGGAAATGGAGCGAATCCACTCAATTATCCAGCTCAAGGCATACCTGAGAGAAGAGTTCCTTTCCGAGTTAAGTCGTTAGGGATTCTCCCTCCAACCATTCATGCCGCTAGTTTTAAGCCCGACTAGAGTATGTTAAGTTAATTCCTAAGCTATAGGAATTATAGTGGAGCTACTCATGATTATCTTGTTAGATCTATTCAAAAGTTTATGCAAAGTTTTGACGCCTACATCACTCAGGGCGTTACAAGGGAACAAATGTACTATTTTATGTTCCAATTTTTCCTAACCGGAGGCGCAAGTGAGTGGGTAGACCGTCAACTAGCCGAAGCGATCTTGAATAGGAAGGCTTAAGTGGTAGCTTCTTTTCAACTTTCTTCGAGACTCTTTCAGTATGAGCCAAATTCTCTATCATGGCTTGTACACCCGCACCCTTTTCTAGAATAACTTGCGTGAATACCTGTTGCGGTGTAAGTTATGTCTCTCATTTTGTTATAATTATATGCCTTTAGGAGACATCATTTTAGGTGAATAATTGACTTATATGATAGACTTTTAAGCTTATTTGGTTATGTTGTGTTTCCTTCCCTTAAAATTGTATTTTTTTTTCATTTTAGAGCTTTTGTACGTTAATTTGTTTATTTTTAGTGTAAAACTTTTAGGTACATGGATTAGATAGAGCACCAAGGCAAGGAGAAGAAACGGGAATTAAAGTCTTAGATCGAGCGTAGAAGTCAAAGGCGAGAGAAATTTATTTGAAGAATTTATCAGATGAGAATGAAATCTGGAAGGCGGTTACAAATCACTGTTTTTGAGCGACATAGCCACTGATTCAGCGTTAGAGTCGTGAAATAAGGATTTTTTGTCTTTGAGTCAGGAAGATTTTGCAACTTGAACGGATTGATTTTGAGTGTGGACGCAAAAGTTATAGCTGTTTTAGTAACAGCTGCACATCAGTTACGGGAATCAATTCAGGATTGGGCTTTTATTTCATTTAACCTATTCCTTTAAGAGAATAGCCCAATCCGATTTATCATCTTATATAAGCCCTGGACTTAATTTTTCACAACACAACTCATATTACACAAAATAAAAACGCTAGAGAGAAGTCAAAAGCAAAAAGGAGAAGCTGAAGCTGGAGAAGCAATTCTTCCAACAACAGTCACAATCAATCCTTTAATCAGGTTCTTCACTTTAATTCTGTAATTGATTATGAGTTCTTCTAAGTTTATTTCAGTTTTTAATATTGTCATGAGCAAAATACTTTGAGTACTTGAGAATCGCTTTAATGGGATGAACCCAATTTGTTTATTAATGTTTTTGAATTTGGGATTGAAAGATTTAATTTGAATTGGGTAATTTCGCATTGACTATTATCATGAATTTATTTACTGTCTTTGAAGTCATGAATCAAAAATAGGAATTAGTAATTAAGCTATTCACTTAAGTGGCAAAGTGGTCGCCTTGACAGGGGGTTTAATTACAGACCTAGGTAATAGACGCGAGGTATTTGTCAATGACCCTGGCGGGCTTGACTAACCTTGCAGCCAATTGGGTAAAAGACTTAAACATTCGAAGGTAGATTATAATCTCCCTGACGGGGTTTGTAATACCCTAGGATAGCTCATAAGTCCACCCTGACGGGGGTAAGGAGATACTAGAATCCCGACTAATACTAAATACCAATTTAGCCCTTAAACGAAGCATTGATTAAACAAATTTAGGTAAAACCCTTGCGAGACTCAAGTACCATTCTCATACTTGCGTCCACTCTCATATTTACTATATTTTCATTTATTTACTTGTGTCTCGTTTCTTGCATGAAATTAGTATTTTATTTCATTTCGTCTCTAGTTCATAAATAAAACCAAACAAACTTTATATCATTTAAATTTTCGTATTTGCAATTACTACTACTATTTGATAGACACCTGAGTTGTACCTATTCCGTCCCTGAGAACGAACCCGATTTATCGGATTATTACTTGGACAACCAAACAATTGCGGTTCGTGAGTCCTCACTTTTTATCGCTTATTTTATAACACACCAGGACCCACGAGTAAGCCCTTTCTCAACAATCTCAAGCACTTGGGAGTTGATCTTCTCTTCACTGTACGCCTCTACAAATGCTTTGAGTACGATGTCACCCTCATGATATGTCAAAGGAATAATTGGTGACATCAATGAAACACTAGGTGGCGATTCCATTTTCTCTTCTTCTTCTTTCTTCTTCTCAATTAAGGCTTCTTCCTCTTTCTCGATAGTCTTGCTTTCTTGTAACTCAAGAACACCTCTGATCTCTTCCTGCATATCTTTGAGCAGAAGTACAAAATCTGACTCTTTCGGGCTTGGCTTTGTTAGTTGTTTAATTTTTTTTTACGGAACCTCCGCGATAGTTTCTGCAGTAGGTGGTGATTCCACAACTTCTTCAGTTTAAGGCAAATAGCCTTACATGCTTCGAACCTAGCACTGCAATCACCATTTTCTATTGTCTTCACACCATTCGTTCCGAAGGCCAATTATAGAGTATTTTTCTGTAACATCTCGAAAATATTAGCTACTTGGATAACTTGTGTTGTTAAGATCTTTATTGTGGTATTCTTTTTGTTGATTTTTTCTTGATACATCCGCATGTCGTCTTGAGTTAAAGTCCAGAAATCTTGCACTGTTTTCTGGTAATCAAATCTCGCCCCTTCTAGTGCATGCGTTCTGGCAAGGCTTTTTTAGCTAAACTATCGACATAAGCTTCAAAGGTTATTTTCGGTGGAGGTGATGGTTTGTTGTAATTTTGACCCCCTTGATAAAGACCTTGAGATATTTTCTAGAAATTATTGTTTTGAGATTGTGGCTGGTAAGAGTTACCATGATTCACAGCCCCATTAAAATTAGAATACTGCATACCCGGATGATTGTGATTATCGGATTGGTAATTCCCTCGATTTGATATAAAACATACTGATTTCATATTTCCTTCAAACTCTTCCCATACATGATCGTTCACTTCACAACGCGTACAACCTTGTGCTTCTTGCACTACTTTCATCTCCCTTGGATTCGTTTGGGTACATTTCTCTATCGTAAGTGAAATATTCTTTATTTGATTATCCAACGTGGAGATTTTAGAATTTACATTAGTCTCAACTACTAATCGCAGGGTGCCTTTGATATTTGTGATATGAGCTCGCGACGCAGGCCAACTCCTTTCTATTTCAGTGATTCGATCCATACCTTCTACATCTCCTCCTTTTCAAAGATTATCTACCCTCAGTCTACCTTCTTCACTGATGCCTTCATAGAACATAGCTAATTGAAGTGCTGGGGTGTAACCATGAAACTGGCATCTTGACAAATTTTTTTTAAACCTTGTCCATGCTTCTCCTACACTCTCATTATTTTTTTGGCGAAAACGTGCAAGTGCCATTTTATTTTTCATTCTCTTACTCTTTGGGTAACAATGGTTAAAGAATGCAACTTGCATCTCGTCCCAAGACGTAATCATATCTAGTTGTTGACTATCAAACCAATCACTAGCACCTCTAGTAAAAGAACGGAAGCATGAAGTAATATAGCTGCTCGCATGTAATACCCTCAGTAATGTAGGCATCACAAATCTACATAAACTTCTGAAATGACCTTACAGGATCTTGATGTACTGGACCATTGTAGTGTCCATGGCTCTTAAACTGACAAAACATACCGTGACTGGGCCTGAATTTTGTGGCTTGGGCCACTGGAGGGCGAATTCAAGATGGTTGTACTCATAAAGGTGCTCGCAAACCTGGAATATCTTATTTGCGACGTTGATTATTAGGGGGATTCCCTCCATGTGGTGATACTACTTAGGGGATAGGAACTTGTGGATTATTATTATGCCCCCCCTAGGTGGATCTAAGTTATCTACTACTCCAGACATTGCTTCTTTATTTTTTTCCTCTCTTTGGCGTTTCATATAAGCTCATAGTCTTTCCTCAAGGCCTGAGACCATACACCAATACCAAAAGAACCTGAAAGAGACAAAAACAAAAAGTGAGTGTAAAACTAATACAATAAAACTAAGCACGAATAAATTAACCCGAAAATCCCCGGCGCGGCGCCAAAGACTTGGTGGGGTTATAGGTGTGATAAAATAACGACAATAATAGATAATAAATAAGCACACACACACACCTACTACTACCACGATAAATTCATTGCAACTACACAGATCGTTTGCATGTTATAGAAGATAAGTAAAGTTCATTCGATGGGATTTAGCATGCTAGACTTTATGCGTTTGAGATAGAAGTGCAGAAGAGATTAACTGTAAAAACTGAAGACAATTATAAAGAGATAAATATTTATTTGGTTTTCAAATAAAGAACTAAAGACAATAATTAAACTAATGCAAATAAATAAACTAAAGGGATGTAGATGAGAGGTATAGCTTAGGTCTGCTAGTATATAATTATCCTTCTAAATCTTTTTTTAGTTATAAGGGTGATTTAAGCTCGTAGCCAGGATTCTATATTCCTCCTAACCCGCTCAGGGTGGACTTAGGTGGCAACCTAACAATTACCAGGGGATATGGGTAAGGAGACCCTGTGCAGTGATTGGTGTTTAAATTGAACCTTCGTGACTATCTGTTTATTCAAGCCAATAAGGATCACTACCTCACCCTATACGTTTATGTGGTGTTTCACTAATTGAATACCCCGTCAGGGTGATAATCCAACTACAAATGACCAATCCTAACGTGATCAACATTAGGGTTGGAATGAGTCTAAACACATAAAATAGATACTAAAATAAATAAGAAGCTCAATCAATTAACTGCCACTTTTCCGAATAACATAGAAGAAAGAAAATAAATTCAAATATTATACATAAGCAAACCCAAGTTATGGAAAAATTAGTTTATACTAGAAGAAATAAAACTAAGAAATAGATACATACTACCGACTTGTTTCTCTCTCTAGATGATAAAAATTGATACTAGGGATTAATATTTAAGCATGGACAAGCAAGTACATGTTTACAAAGGCAAATAGGTATATTTATAGGTGCTAGGTAAAAATCTTGGAGTATGGGCCAAGTTATTTGAGTCCTAATCCAACTTAAATTTAGTTATTGGGCCAAATTTAGTGATCCACCTGTCAAAAAGACCGTAATTCAAAGATCTATCGGACTTTAAAAGGGCTCATTCAAATTCGTAATGAATTTTCTGCAGTAATCAAAACCCTAAATGTATCTACAGCTTGGCAGATTCATTTGACAACTTTCCGTTTCCTAAAGCATCTTTATTTCCTTTTAACTCTTGATTTCTCCTTAGATATTCTTTCCTTAACTCTTTAACTTTGATTTGACATCTAAGTAAATTAATTTATCTAAGATTTTCACATTAACATACAAATTATATTAAATTCTCTAAAAGTAATAAATCTCCAAACCAAGACATGGATTAAGAATCTATCAAATAATAGGGAAAAATCCCTTAACAAATACTATTATACACCTAAAATTATGTCTCATGAATAAATTAATTTATCACAAATATGGAGATATCCACAGGTGTTCACCTGAGGGTACGCCATCTACGTTTATTGGTGCTCTGCCACCCCTATTTCAAATGGGGTGGCTTCATCGCCTTCGACTGGTACCCTGGTTTCTACGAAAACAATTGGTATCCTACGGGCGAAGCCACCTTTGACTCCCTCTAAGATCCAACATGGTGAGATTATTCAGAGTTGGAGGCGGTTGCTCCAATTCTCTGATCTTCGTTGCGCGGTTGTGTCTTGTCATATTTCAGTTTTGGCCATTTTCGTTGTATCTTAATGGGTGAAAGTTTTCGTTTTCTATAGACAACGTCAAACTGATATGACAGATTCTACCAATTATAATTTATTGAAGCAAGTAGGTTTTTTGATGGTGAATATTCAATATGTTTAAATAGAAAAATAAATAGTAAGTATTTACTGTACTGATGAGATAAAGAAAAATAAGTTAGAGAAATAAAGTCTATTAACATATTGGGTTAAGGATTTTTTTATGTGCGTTTGCGTCTATCTAGTTAAGTCGGGGATTTAATGTTTTAAGGCACAAACCCCTTTCACTTTATGTTTTAAATCCTCATCCCAACTACTAGTTAGAAGCTCCAACTAGTAAGGTTAGATGGCTTAAATACCCCCACCCCTTATCTCACACTGAAAAAGGAAGAACCCACCCCCGAACCCTAGTAGGATCCGAACCCCCACCCCATAACTTTCTCTCTATCTCACTGCTCTCTCTCTTTGGAAAACCGGCGAACCACTGTCCACCAATACCCCCACCATCTTCATCACCATCACCGACCCACCCACCCCTCACCATCACCGAACACCCACCCCACCTCCACCTTCATCACCGAACCCTTACTGACCACCAATACCGCCCCAACCTTCGCCTCAACTTGCATAAGACACAAAACATTGATGCTGCCGTCGAGATCCACCAACCCCACCACCATTATCGCGTCCAGGTTCGAGATCCACCAACCCCACCACCATTATCGCCTCCAGGTTCGAGATCCACCGACCACACCACCGTTATCGCCTCCAGGTTCGAGATCCACCTTCTTCACCGTGGCTAGCCACCTTCTTCACCATGACGAGCCAACACCTCACCTTCCTCACCATCCCCGAATCATCACTGCCATCGCCGCTTGGAACCCGTCAGCCATCTTCAGATCCACGCCGCCGCCGCTCTCTCTCTCTCTCTGTTGCAGGAAAAGGCGTCGTTGTAGTAGACCACCTCTCTCTCTCTCTCTATTGCCTGCTCTCTCTCTCTCGCACGCCGTTCGTGGACCACCTCCTCGTTCATCACCAACACTCCGCCATGAAGACTCTGCTCCGATCTAAACCACTTTCTGTTCGTGATGGTATTGATGGAGCCATACCCCAAGAAGGTTTAGTCATGCTGGGACCAACCCCCTCTTCAGGACACCCTGACCTCCACCGCCACCACTTCGATCCAGTTCGTCATTCTGGATTTGTTTTTTTTAATGTAATGCGTGAATGGGGACATCCCCATTGGATTTTTTGTGTATCATTGTGTCAGCCCCATGTAGGTGTATTGTGTATCATGGGCCAGCCCCATGTAGATGTATTTGATAATTTTATTCAATTTATTAATGGACCAGCCCCAAGAAACTTAAGTTCATGCGTTATGAGTCCGTACCTATAACGAAGAGGTAAAATGGGAAAGTTTCAAACCAGCTAATTAAAAATAGGACTTAAAAAATAAGTTTTTTTAATTAGGACTTTAATCAAAAAGTTGGTTTTTGAGATCTATTTTATAATTTTCTCATTTAAGTTTCATGATCTTGAAAATTTGAAGAGAGAGAAAGAGAAATTGATTTTTTATATATCTACAAATATCTTTTACGTATTTGGCATACAATAATACAAAGATACATTAGTGGTTTAAACTATTAAGAAGAGAAACTCTAGTTTTCAACAAGAGCCTGAAGATTATTCCTAACTCTTCTTCTAATTTTTCAACCTTTAATTCCAATTGCTGTAATTCTTTGTGTAGGATTTGCATATTTGAAGTTTCTGATTTCTTATGAATCAGGCTCCACAATCTAAAATCAATCTGTTCAACTTCATTCACATCCTCGACCTTCTTGGCTTGCAAAACCTTTGATACTAAAGACCAACCACTTATCCTAGGTTTTGATCCACCTTTTGCGTGAGAAATGAATGATAAACTGGACTCCAAGACTGTTAAACTGATTTCTTGGACCCCTGTTAGCAAATCAAACAAAGGTTCCAGGCCAGAGTCTTTATTCATTATGGCACAACTTTTCTCGGATGATTTCTTCAATTCCTTGAAGCATTTGTACACCATTTTATCTAATTTTTTCTTGGAACTCATATATGTTCCAATTTCATTTTCCAGGACCCTTTTTCTTCGAAGCGATGATTCAACCTCCTTCACTCCTTCTTTCATCAATGCAAAACAGTCTTTAACTGCACTACACATATCTAATAACTTTATCGATCCATTTAAGACTTCTTCAGTCAGTTTTCCGGATTTCTCCTGGCATAAAAGTTGTTGACTAAAGGGCATTTGGAGTAGATCATCTAAAGATTCGTATACGTTTTTTAGGCTATTTAATTGTTGGCTTAAGGATGAATGGGTAGCGGTTGTGCCTTGAGATGATTTAAGACTTTGTAGGTTTTCCTCAACGCAAACAAGAAGGGGATGAGATGCTGAGGGTAAGCTAGTTTTACGAATATGGTTAGACACCATTTTGGCTTGTCACTCTAGGTTCCGAAGGTGATGACAGAAAAGGTTGAAGAATTTAAGTTTTTGGATGATGTTGAAATTGAACATGTTAGTATGCTTATATATACACAAACATAATACCTAATGAGAAAATTGAAAATTAAATTGTTGGCATGGTTGTCCATCTATTGTTAAATCTGTGGTGGCAAGCTTAATATAATAAATTGTTGGCATTCGTGCAGAACCAAGCTGTCGGCTACTTCTTTGAAGTTCAACCAATGACAATTAATTGTTGCAATAATTCCACGTTGAATCACAACGAGCAGGGCTGAGATGGCTCTTTCACTCCAGCTGTGTAAAACTAATAATTAATTCGAGTGACTCGTGTGTTTTCTTGTCAAGTAAAATAAAGAGTAATGATATACAATCTAAAATCATACCATCTAAAATTATTTATAAGACGGTGTTATTGGGTCTCAATTTTATCTCTTCATCAGGCCAACCAGGTTAATGGGTTTTATTATAGACACCTATTTCACCTCAAAAAGGATATGAGACTATTACTTCAGAACACTAAAGCGGTGGGGAAAAGATAGTGGAGCCAATAATTATCATGCAGTCTCCTCGTTATAATCAACGAACTCTTTTCAATATAAATACCAACAAAAAACCTTTCATTTACTCAAGTAAGTCAGACAATCTTATTTCCATTCTATACACTTTTCACTATGCTTTTCGTTTCTCTACTTCTTTCACTCTTTCTGCACTGGTTAGGATTGTTCTTTTAGATATAACTGTTGAGGTGAAACTTGGATGCTTTTCTCAACTGTTATAGCGAGTTATTATATTTGATCTTGCAAGCTTGAAAGCCTCACCGTTGTATCAATATTAGTGGTAGGAGTTTGTGATTGTGGCCAACTAATGTTGGTCTCGATAATTCTTTTCACACCATTCTTTGCTTTTTTCGGATCTATAGAGATAAAACTACCACGACCCATATCATCTACTCTCAGCCTTGAATCTTTATTGAGTCCTTGATAGAACATCGCTAATTGTAATTCTGGCGTGTATTCGTGTAATGGACATCTTGCCAACTTCTTTTAGAATCTCGTCCATGCTTCGCCAAACTCTCTGGCTTCGTGTAAGAAATTCGTAAGCTTCAATTGTTCCTTCACTCTCATACTTGTCGGATAAAATCGATCAAGGAATATTGCTTGAAGCTTGTCCCAATTTGTTATTAGCTCGGGAGGTTGATCATCTAACCAATCGCTTGCTTTGCCAGTCAAGAAGAATTGAAACATTAAATAATATATTTGTTCTTGCGTAACACCTTCAGTAATGTAGGCATCACAGAATTTCATGAATTTCTGAACAGATCGGACCGGATCTTAATGTGTAGCACAACTATATATCCCATAACTCATGAATTGTTTAATCATGTCAGGACCGGGCTTGAATTGAGCAGTTTGAAAATATGGAGGGCGAATCCCTATGGGTTGCACTCGGAATGGGACAGGAAGACCTATTTCTAACTGTTGATTTGCCATCTAACAATTTGGAAAGGACAAAAACAAAAAAAAATGCGTAAAACTGAAAAACAAATAAAAACTTCTACACTAAATAAACACAAATAGAGTCACTTAAAGATAAATTCCGGCAGCGGCACCAAAAACTTTGTGGGGGCAAAGGAGTGATACATAAACAAATAAATAAGATAATAATAAAGGACACACACCCTTGTCTACCACGAGACTCATTGCAAGTATTATAGATCGTTTGCAAGTTTAGTTAGTAAGTAAAGTTCGTTCGCAGGGATTTAATATGTTAGATCTACTTGTATTTAATAAGCATAGACAAATTTAGATGTTTAGATTAAAACAGAAATAAGATAAATAATTATCTGATATGAAATAATAAATAAGAATACGGATAAATAAATATGAATGTAAGTCAGATAGATTAGGGTTACTAATATGAGACTACCTTACTAAGTTGTTATTCAAATCTTAAGGGTAAATTGAGCTTTATATACTAACCAAGATTCTAAATTCTTCCTAACCCCCGTCAGGGTGGACCTAGGAGCAACCTCTCCACTCAAGGGGACTTGGGTAAGAAGACCCTGCATAATGATCGGTGTTTAAATCAAACCTCTATGGTATCTAGTAAGGCAAGCCCGTCAGGATCACTACCTCACACTAGACGATTATGTGGTGTTGTTAATAATTGAATCCCCCTTCGGGTGTTACTAAGGATATTCCTAAGATTGGCCGAATCTAGGGATGGAAACAATAAGTCAAAGCACACATTACCAATATACGCCATGCTCAAATCAATTAAAATAACAAATAGAATTATAGAATTAGGCTCTAAACTAACCCGTATAAACCCCCTACAGTATAGACGTAGATAATACAAGTTATAAAAAATATCCCCAATCTTCAAGAAAATCGACCCTTGGCATAAAGAAAGTGGTAAAGAGGAATATAAATTTAATGGATAAATGTCAGGTAATAAATCTTCATTGATAATGATTTCATAAAAAAATCAACGACGTCGCGAAGTACACACAATCTAATTCGTATTATCTTTGAGTAGTTTATATTATATGGTGCAAGGGACTCTGCAGCATAAACATATCCAGCTAATAAGGAAGAACGATAACTGAATTCACCATAAGAAAGCTGAGTCAAAGCTCTGAAGACATGAGAACATGGTAAAAGAAGGAGCTCCCAAGGTAGGAATACCAAAGACAATCTTGGATTGTAAAAGAGTCAGTCAACAAAAGACTAAAAACTTGTTTGTGCGATGGCAAGACATTTAGCATACCTCAGTTTTCAAGACATATGTGGAATATCAGAATTGGCTCGGTTCAACAGACTTTCTGTGATATCTATCAATATGTGAAACACGAATAGATATTCATATCATTTTAACCCACTTTGTAAAAAGGGATTGATTAAATGACTATATTGTAAAAATAATTAGCTTAACACTAAAGGAGAATGGTTGTGGCAAAGGTGTGATGAAATAACGATAATAAAAGATAATAAATAGGAACACACACTATAGTACCACGATAAATCACTGCAAGTGCACATTCGTTTGCAAGTTATAGTTAATAAATAAGATTCGTTCTCAAGAATTTACAGCTTGCTCAGATTAGTGTTTAGATTTGAAAGAGTAATAGAGATTGATAATGAATACTAAAAGTCAAATAAGAGGATAAATATTTATTGGGTTTTCTGACTAAGAGTTAAACTAATAATGCAAAATAAATAAACTAAAGAGAATAGAGATGAGAGATATAGCTTATTGTTGCTAGTATGCTGCTATCCTTCTAAATAGTATTATAATTATAAGGGTGATTTAAGTTTTAAGCAAGTATAAATAGCCAAGATACTATATTCCTCCTAACTCCCATCGGAGTAGACTTAGGTGGCAACCTCATAACTACCAGGGGACCTTGAACAGTGATTGGTGGTACAATCAAACTTTAGCGACTATCGAGTTAGGAAAGCCCGTCAGGATCACTAATGCACACTAAACGATTATTTGGTGTTGTCAACAATTGAATCCCCCATCAGGTTAACAATCCAACTACTAATGGGGTAACCCTATACTCGTGCACCAGTAAGGACTACAAAATCAATTCAAAGCACATAACACATATACGTAAATAAGAAGCTCAATCAATTGACTGCCACTTTTCCAAAAAACATAGAATAAAGAAATAGAATCGAAAGATTATACATATGAAAACCCAAGCTATGGGGAAATTAGTTCATAATAGAAGAAATAAAATTAAAGATAATTTACATACTGTCAACTTTCTCCTGTAGCTGATCTCTAAGTGTAATATTGATTAATAACTGAGCAAGGAATAGCATGGACAAGATAGGACATGTTTACAAAGGTAAGTAGTCATATTTATAGGTGTATTGTCAAAACCTAGAGTGTTCACCAAGTTATAGATTCGAAATTCAACTCCAACTTGTTTTCCTAAATTGTAGAACATGATAAGCTTTGGAGATTGATATAATCATGACTCCTTCGATACTTATCCAAATCAAGTGACCTTTATATTGAAATGAAGGAAATTCAAATACCTTTATGAATCTCAAATGGATCCTTCAACTTCTATATCTATTTTCGGCAGTATTCAAAAATACTAGACGTCTTCACAACGTGACATCAACTTTTGGCAGTTTTTCCACTTTCCTAAATCAACTTTCTTTCCTTTTAGCTCTTGATTTCGCCTTGGATCTTAATTTCTTAACTCTTTAACATTGATTTAGCATCTAATATAATAATTATGCCCTAAGAGTTTCACAGTTAACACTATGGAGACATCTAGACCCTCAACTCAAAATTGTATAGTCCTGATACAATAAAGAACAAGAACATAGGAAAGTTTCTAATATATATGACTAAGTGAACTAAGCACAATGGAAGAAGATAGAATAATGTGAGTAACTGGTGGTCCTTTGTGTGTTCTAAAATAAATGCAATAAGTAATTGAAGCACAACCGCAAGTGTACGGTTGTCCCAAGTAATAATAGTGATAACAGGATCGTTCGCAGGGACGGTTGGTTAACTACAATGCTTATCAAGTAATGATTGGTTGCACTTTTGAAAGCAAGTAAAAGATATAATGATTGATTGGTTGGTTTGTATTAATTCTAAGTATAAAAAACTAAAGTGAAGATGCAAATAAATAATAAGACGCAAGTAAATGAAGGTAAGACGCAAATATGAGAAGGCAGTACTTGAGAAACGCAAGGATCCTCCTAATTCTATTTCATAACATATGTTGCTTAAGGGTCAAATTGGTCAATTAACATCGGTCGGGATTCAATAATCCTTGTACCCCCGTCATGGTGGACTACAAGGCTATTCTAGAGTGTCACTAGTCCCGTCAGGGTAAATATGATCCACTTTCGAATGATTAAGCTAAATTACCTCATTGGCCCTAAAATTAACTACGCTCGTCAGAGTCAAATAGTTTCTATTTTATATTGAGTAATTAAGTCTATACCTAAAACCTCCGTCAGGATGATCCACACGCCACATATGTGGAATAGCCTAGATACTAACACCTGTTCTTAGTTCATGACTCCAAAAACAGTAAATAATCACCAATTATAGAATAATGTAAAAGACCCAATTTGATTTAATTAATTAAAACTCAGATTCAAACATATGAAATTCAACAGAATAGGGATTCACCCGTTATGCATTCTCAAGTACCAAAAGAAATTAGCTCATGCCAATAGAAATTAAAACTAAATTAAAAGAAATAGGACTCATAGTGTTTTACAGAATTAAAAATAAGAAAAACCTAATTTCCGGAATTGGATTTGGCTGAGAATGGAGATATAGACACTCTCCAGCTCTTCAGCTTTCTTCTTCTTCCTTCGTTGACTTCTCTCTGATGCTTTTTCTTCTGAATAACGAGTTGTATGAAAAATAGAAGTCAAAAGCTCATTTTATAATAAAAAAACGGATTAGGCCTTGGTCCATGGTTCAAGTTAAAAATTAAAAGCCCAAGTCCATTTTCTAAGCCCAAAATCCCGTAACTGCTGCACCACCTCCACTAAAATAGCTCTAGCCGATTCGTTATAACTCCGATTGACCTGAAATCACTTGCTAAATTTCCGTAACTCGATAAGGAACATAATATCTTGAAAGGTCAGTGGCTAAATCAACTCGTAAGTGCCTCGTAATCAGCATTCTTTGGCCTGTTTACCAGATTTGCAGCTCCAAAATATAATTTTTTTCGGGATTTATCTTCAAGCTTTGACTCCATATCACGATCTTTGACTTTCTTCTCGGATTTTCATCCTAGCTAATATTCAAAACCTACAAACTTTTTACTAAAATACACAAGATTACGCGCAAAAGTTTAATAAATTAAAAATACTAGAAATGAAATAGGAAATCCGGATTGTTGCATTTTTAACTCAAAAGTCTATCAAAATATTCAATTAAACATAAAAAATTATGTCTCCCAAGGGTCTAAAATAAGAACAATTAGGGAGACATCAAGACCCCCAACTCAAATCTTTGTCGTCCCGACAAAGTAAAACAAAACAAAACAAAAGGGTAGAAGTAAACGCAAGAACAAATAGAATCTAGCAAATACACCTAGAGCAATTCTCAAGATAAATCTCATATAGCAAACTCTAGAAACTAATATACACATACATCTACAATGCAGAATCAAACACAAATAATCTCAATCATTAAATTAAATTCGCAATGCTTGAAGATTACACTTGTACTCATCTCTGTATGATGGCTATAGGGTGTTCCTCAATTCTAAATCGCTCTGAACGCTCCACCTAATATATTCCCTATCAACAGAATCATAAATTCACTATGCACTTAGGAATCACGAGGTCTTTATGGTTTTAATATTGGCTTAAGGACGGTGTGGATGTATATTTGGTAAATTTGAAGTGAGCTTTTGGCTCTCTCCTCACTTACCATCAACAACTGTCCTCGAGCTTGAGTTTACGCTAAAAAATGTTCTCAATCACCCATTTACGCAACAATTAAGCGTCCCATGTCTACCCATTACAAATAAGATGATTTTTCAGAAAAATTCCACTTTGCCGGATGTTTATTCTTTCATATTTTTCTTTTTCTTTTCTCTTTTTTTTTTGTACAGTTGCAAACCGGGTTCCCGGTTTCTACTGTAATGGACTTTTGAATTTTTTATTTTTTCTTTATTTTTCATTTTTTCTCATTCCCGGCAAAGGGTTACAAGTATATATCATCTGCAATTGTGCTACAATACAAAGCACATCAATCCTACCCAATAAATTCCCCATCAGTGGACCCACCACCCCAAACTCAAGCTCGAGACATGTCTCATGATCGTTATTCAAGTGCGGGTCATATGGTCATGCCTAATAATCTAAGGGATAATGGCTTATATCGTGGCTACAAAGAAAAGGCTAAAGGCTCAAAGTGGGCTAAGACGGATAATATTTAATACAGGGGATAGAAGGCTAAAAAGGTCACAAATGGATAACAAAGAACTGACCCTTTCATTTTCCTAAGTACATAGCTCTTCTTTTGTTCATATCTAGGTGAGTTCTCTACTAATTAAAGTTTCACGTTCTACACACCAAACATATTCCTTAAGTACAAGCTTACTTCATTTGCATTGTTCATTAATTTTTTCCTATCAATTACCTATGTTTGCATCCAATTCTAAATGCGTTTTATATCAATCCTTAAAGTCCGCTATGTACTATCATAGATTCATCAAAAGTATGCTTAAAGGGATATTTAAAATCTTCTACAGTAAAACGCAACTCCGAAAATTATTTTATTGAAAGCAAATAAAACAAATAACACATAAAAACTGGGATGAGGCAACGAACCCCAACCAAACTCAAAAAGGAGTCGTGTCCCCACGACTCGAAAAAAGATTCAAAGCAATTTAAACTAATCTACACTAAAAAGGAAGGATTAGAAAATGTATCTTAACCAGCGCGAGGCTGGTTACCGGTGTTGCGTTCTGGACCCTTATCTCGCGTAAGAACATCATAAATAGCGTTTTGAAGTGTGTTCACGCCAAGTACTAGATTTCGGATAAGGTCCAGCTCTCTTGTAACGTTTCCTAAGGTAGCAATCATCTTCTCTTGATTCTCTTCCAACACCCTAATTTTTTATTCCAACTCAGGAGCATTCTTCGATATCTTTGGTGGAGGAGATCTAGGATTCTTCGTAGCTCGTGTTGATTCATCATGGATATTCTGAATTGTACTCAATGCCATGCTCACTCCAACTGAAACTCCATCAATATCTGCGTTCCTACGCGGAATTTTTGCGTCTAGGCACAAAGTAGTGATAGTACAAGGAAACTTGAGATTTTGTTGTTTCATTGGAGCTCTCGCGAATTCCATGATGGTGTCATAAATAATTTTAGCAACATTCATCGGTTTCTCCTCCATAATACACTTGATAAAAATTATATGCTCCTTCTTCAACTCGGATGTGTGTCTAATTCCAAAGAAAGTAGGGATTATGAAACGAGACCAAACCTTTGCACGAGGTGTCAAATTACTGCTGTAAAATTGTCCAGGATACCTTTCTCCTTCTGGAATTGGGCTAGCCCCATTAATAAGCACAGCTCCCCAAAGGGATTCATAATCAAAGGATGGATCATTAAGGGATTCTTGGAACGGACATAACCCAGTAAAGTTGGGTAACTTCAAAGATTTCCGAATAAGTTCAATAGAGAAAGGAACTACCTTTTTGCGAATTTCAATTGCCTCACGGGAAAGGGCTAGACCTTCATAAAATTCTCGCACAAAAGTAGGAATAAACTCAAGCTTCCTTTATCGCAATTCTTTCCAACTAAACTTGTCACAGGCAACATCATATTCTTTGTGAGCACTACTCATTATACCCTTAGGGAAATCCATCTCCTCACCAAACTTCAAAAATTCAATTCTTTCACGAACCTGATCATTCCAAGAAGTATAAACCCTTTTTGGCTTGTGAGCACACATCTTTCTTCGCGGGGGTTTCTGTTGAACTGGTATTTCCGGAACTTCTAGTTCGCTCTCATCCTCAATTTCTTTCTCAATCTCATCTGCATGTTCTTCCTCACTTTCTGGTTCATCAATTAATCTTCTCTTCTGACCTGTGATTTCTTTTCTCTTGGGAGCAAGCTTAACCTCTTCAATCTTGCGTTTAGGACGTGAATCAGGAATCTCAATAGCTTGTTCTTGAGTACCACCAATAGTGGTCTTCTTTCTAGGAGCAGTTCTTCGGAAATCACTGGTTCCGTTAGTCATCTCTTTCCACCCCAAACTCAAAACTTCAAATAGTGAGAAGCTAGAGAAAAGCTTAGAACTTTGATGTTTTGAGGCTTAGGAATTGAAGATCAAGGTGGAATATGAGATGGGTAATGGTTAATTTGTGTGGGAGAAGAAGGAATTGGGTTTAATTTAAGGATTGGGTGAAGAACAATCTTGGAGAAAAACTAAGGATTTGATGATATTTTGGAGAGGAGGTGAGTTGATTTTGTGTTTATGTGGTGAAAGAGGGTAGGATTTGATGATATTTAGAGGTTTTAATGATGAGTTTCGGAGGTGAGAAGTGTGTGGGTGCGTTTTTGCTAAAAACTTGCAGAAAAGGCTAAAAAACTAGGTCAAAAATCTGAAAACCGCCACATCACAGTGCAAACCAGGTTCCCGGTTTCGCGTCGCTGTGTCGGCGCGAAAACAATTACCAATTTTTTTTTTTACCTCAAAATGCAAATTTTGGCTGGACCCCAAAATGCTGGGTCAGAGAATTACCCTTCGAAACCGGGTTCCCGGTTTGCGTCGCTGATGCGAGTTGACACGCAAGATGGCGACGCAACAAACGGCGGGACCCAGAACGCTGGGTCAGAAAGTTCGAAAATATCAGCTCCAAAACCGGGTTCCCGGTTTGTGCGAAACCGGGTTCCAGGTTTCCGTCGATGGCGCGAATGAAGACGCAGGTGATGACGCAACAATTTGGTGGGTCCCAAAACGCTGGGTCAGAACCTCGGAATTTTGGCTCTCGAAACCGGGTTCCCGGTTTTGCCCCTGGAACACCACCAATTTTTCCTCTATTTTCGCCCTTTCGACCCCAAACTCACGACCTTTTTACCCCTGAAATCATCAAAAACAACTACCTTTCCTCATTTCTTACTAATAAACACTAAATTTATGAAAATCAAACTATTTTACATAACGAAAATTAAAAACTCAAACTAATATACAAAGAATTGGCTTTTGTTTAACGTCGTTAAGCTCGACGGGTTACCTCACGCTTCTAAGGAGTCTCGAGGAGATACATGACCTCCCCGGGATGTGGATCTTCCAGCGGTTGGTATCTTCACCTCCATGGTATATCTTTAAACGATGACCGTTCACCATGAAGGTGCGGTTCTTGAGTGGATGTTCTATTTCTATCGCCCCATGAGGTGTAACTTTGGTCACAATGTATGGACCCGACCACTTAGACCTTAACTTACCCGGATAATTGCTGAACTTTGCATTATACTTCAATACTTTTTGTCCCACTTCAAAGTTCTTCACACGAATCCGATTGTCATGCCATTTCTTCGTGTTTTCTTTGTAAAGTTTAGCATTTTCATAAGCATTCAATCGGAATTCGTCAAGTTCGTTAAGCTTCATCATACGATTCTCTCTGGCTAAGGTAGGATCTAAGTTCAACTGCGCAATTGCCCAATATGCACCCATTTCAAGCTCAAGAGGTAAGTGACAAGCCGTACCATACACCATACGATACGGATATGCACCCACTGGAGTCTTGAACGCAGTACGAGAGGCCCACAACGCGTCATCTAACTTCATTGACCAATCTTTTCTTGTAGTAGCAACAGTCTTCTCTAGGATTGAATTTACTTCACGATTCGATACTTCAGCTTGACCATTGGATTGTGGATGATATGCAGTAGATACACGGTGTCTCACTCCATACTTTTCTAGAACATCCTTCAAATACTAATTAACGAAATGAGATCCTCCATCGTTAATAATCACTCTAGGTATACCATGTCTAGTGAAAATATGTGATTTCAAGAACTTAATCACCACTCGTGAATCATTGGTTGGTAAAGCCACAGCTTCTACCCATTTAGACACGTAATCAACAGCCAATAAGATGTAGAGGTTACCATTTGAAGGAACGAACGGACCCATAAAATCTATACCCCACACATCGAATATTTCAACTTCTAACACATTATTACGTGGCATCTCATCCCTCTTGGATATGTTTCCGGTAAACTGGCATCTCGCACATTTCTTTACATAATCATGACAATCCTTTACAAGAGAAGGCCAGTAAAAACCTGTTTGGAATACCTTAGCAGCAGTTCTATCTCCCTTGAAGTGTCCTCCGTAGAGTGAATCATGACATCCAGCTATAATTGCTTCTGTTTCTTCCTTGGCTACACATCTTCGTATCATTTGGTCAGCACATAATTTGTAGAGGAAAGGATCCTCCCAAAAGAATTGTCTCGCACGATGAGCTAACCTCTTTCTCTCTTGATAAGTGGATCCTTCAAGGAAAGAACCACTTACAACCAAATTCGAAATATCTGCATACCAAGGGGCTTCATAATCACGAACAGCAAACAAACTCTCGTCAGGAAACTCTTCTCTAACTACTTCAGTTCCACCATTCGTCTCTGAACCTTCAAGACGCGATAGATGATCTGCAACCTGATTCTCACAACCCTTTCTATCTTTAATCTCTAAATCGAATTCTTGAAGCAATAAAACCCATCTGATTAACCTCGGTTTAGCATCCTTCTTCTCCATGAGAAATCTAATCGCTGAATGATCTGTATAAACAATAACTTTCTCTCCAAGAAGATAAGAGCGAAACTTATCGAATGAATACACAAGTGCTAGTAATTCTTTCTCTGTAACTGTATATTTTACTTGAGCACCATTGAAAGTTTTACTAGCGTAATAAATCGAATGAAATATCTTATCTTTTCTCTGTCCCAATACAGCTCCCATACACAAATCACTCGCATCACACATAACTTCAAAAGGCAAACTCCAATCTGGAGGTCTATAGGAGCAGACATGAGCTTTTCTTTGATTGCTTTAAAGGCCGCTAAACAAGCTTCATCAAAAAGGAATTTGGAGTCCTTTTCAAGTAAGTTGCATAGCGGTTTAGCAATCTTAGAGAAGTCTTTAATGAAACGCCTATAAAAGCCAGCATGGCCAAGAAAACTTCTTACCCCTTTAACAGAAACAGGAGGGGGAAGAGTTTTAATTACCTCTATCTTCGCTCTATCAACCTCTAATCCAGCACTTGAAACCTTATGACCCAGAACTATACCTTCACGAACCATGAAATGACACTTCTCCCAGTTTTAGACCAAATCTGTTTCCTTGCATCTGATTAACACTTTCTCCAAGTTATCTAAACATTTATCAAAATCATCACCAAACACGGAGAAATCGTCCATAAAAACTTCAAGAAAATTATCGATCATATCCCAGAAAATGACCTTCATACATCTTTGAAAGGTAGCAGGTGCATTACACAACCCAAATGGCATTAGGCGATATGCAAAAGTACCAAAGGGGCATGTAAATGTTGTTTTATGTTGATCTTCTGGAGCCACATAGATCTGATTATACCCAAAATAACCATCTAAGAAACAGTAGTACTCTCTACCCGCCAATTTATCTAACATTTGATCAATGAAAGGAAGTGGGAAATGATCCTTTCTGGTGGCCTTGTTCAGTTTACGATAATCCATACAAACTCTCCAACCAACTACCGTTCTTGAAGGAATCGCTTCATTTTGATCATTAAGAATTGTTGTGATTCCTCCTTTCTTCGGCACACACTGAACAGGACTCACCCATTCACTACTCGAGATGGGATAAATAATCCCCGCGTCTAACAACTTGATGACTTCCTTTTTCACTACCTCCTTCATAGAGGGCATTAATCTCCTTTGACCTTCAGCAGATAAGGGCTCCCCCAATGAAACGATGAGAATTTGCATGGCTTAATCTTACAGAATCCAAGCCCCGTATAAGCTCGGTTCTCTATGCAAAACGTGGTAATCCAGCCAAGATAACTGATAATGTTGTACAAGTAACCTGAGATATGAGTATATCTCTTGAATATAAAATTCGAAAAGATCACAGAGAAGTTATGAGCGATAAGAAATCCCTCCATTATCTTCATTATAGAGTAGCAGCTATAGGGAGATGAATCAGTACAATTATACATTTGAAACACCTGATGTATATTATGTCTGCAGCTATTCCATAAAAGACTTTGATAATCCATTGAGTCTTAATGAGTGTATAAAATTCCAGTAAATTAGGAGAATATAGCAGTAAATATTAGTAGCCTTTACCGATTTATTACTCATATCTTTAATTCCAATTAAAAAGAATTCCAATAATAAATGAAGTCTTTGTCTCTCGCATATAATAAGTAGAAGTAGAAATCTTCCGATGCATGTGCTTAAACGAAGACAAATTGAAAACATCATCAATAGGATAACATTTATAAAGGTTCAAAAAATCATATTTAGAAAATATAATGGAATTTAACTGGTTTTTTTTGTCAACAAAATAGTCTAACATAGATGTCTGGTACAGCCCGAATATAAGTTACTAATATAAGTATAAAATTCAACTAACGACCTAGTAGGGCAATTAGATACGTCTAGACTAAGTCTAGTACTTTTAGCTAGAATGTCCGCTACACCATTATATTTCCTTCCAATATGGATAACCTTCTATTCCGGGAATCTCCCTATCCACCTCCATGCTTCGGATATCATGGGACGGATCCTCCAATCGATTTCTCCACGCCTATTAATACCTTGAATGACATCAAGCTTATCTGAGTAGAAAGAGCTACTCTCAATTCCAAGATTTGCGGCCGATCTCATAGCCAACAAGATCGCCCACATCTCACCTTCCAGATTACTATTAAGTCTCGCTCTTTTCGTATTAACATTTCTAACTTCGCCCTCCTTGTTAACTGCAATAGATACCATACTTGTTGGTTTCCAACTTTTAGTATACGACGAGTCACATAGCCATAGCATATCTGCATCATCATATAAGACCGGATTTTCATTCTCCTCATCTTTACCTTGCTCCTTAGCTTTATTCTTATTATTATGTTCCTTGTCCTCCTTATACTTGAATAAGTGTTTCATTTAACTGGTTTAATTTTTTTGTTTACACCAATTGGTGTATATCTCTTTTACAGTTTTACGATATACATGTTTATCAAATATATATATATATATATATATATATATATATATATATATATATATCTATATAATATTGGAGAAGGGCCAACGGCCCAAAATGTCTCATATTTCCTTCTATATTTTCTAGCCGTCGGATTATTTTTCAATCATTTTCGGCCTTTAGATCAATTCTAATTAATGGTCCAGATTGTTTGAATTCGATCGATGGTTTAAAATGTCTTGATGTCCTCTTGATATTTTCTAGCCATTAGATCTATACCATGTGGGACCCTTTTAATTTTTTTTTAACAACACTCATATGGTTAAAATCCCACATATATCTCAAAAGATTCTTCTCTATCTATCTAATTCTAATTATCCATATTTTTAAATTACCTTCTATACCATTTGGGACCCTTTTAATTTTTTTTAACAACGCTTTTAATTTTATTAAATCCATTCTATATTACGCTATTCATCTTTAATTTTTTTTAATTATTTTACTTTATGCTCATATGGTTAAAATCCCACATATATCTCAAAAGATTCTTCTCTATCAATCTAATTCTAATTATCCATATTTTTAAATTACCTGTACATTTATAACTTGATTTTTTACTTTATGCTCATATGGTTAAAATCCCACATATATCTCAAAAGATTCTTTTCTATCTATCTAATTCTAATTATCTATATTTTTAAATTACATGTACGTTTATAACTTGATTTTTTTCTAAACATCTTTGTTCAATCTTCCAAACTAAAATCAATTGCTTTTGTATCCTTTCAAATACCAACAATTAAGGTAATGACTCATACTATCTTTTTTTAACTTTTGTACGAAATTTGATTTTGGAGAAGGAAAACAATGGTAGGACCAGAAGCCTTTTACGTATGAGGAGTGATGTTTGCATATAAAGTATAAAAAGTATGATGCGGAAAGGGGATATTGTGAGTTTCTAATTTTTTAATATTTATTTTTTTAATTAATATATCTATTTTTCTTTTGCTTATTATTGTTTTGTACAAATCCTTTTAGGTTGGAAGCTTGAAAAGTGATGCTGCTTTTTTTTTGGTCGAAGGAGAAGTGATGCTGCTTTTTTTTGGTCGAAGGAGAAGTGATGCTGCGCTACTGCGCTATGTGAGTTTTTTTTTAAATTATTTATTATTTTGATTAATATATCTATTTTTTTGTTTGTTTTTTCTTTTATACATATCATATAATGACCAATGACTATTGCAACTTTTACAGTAGGAAAAGTGATGTCGTACGCTGTGAGTTTTCTTTTCACTATTTTTTATTATTTATTTTTAATTAATATATCTATTATGTTATTTTTATTATGTTTTTATACAGATCAAGCCATTATAGGACTATTGAAAGACTTTCACCGTCTGAGAAGTGATGTTGTTGTATGCTGTGAGTTCTTTTTTTTCACTAATCTTTTTAATTAATATATCTATAGTATTTTGTTTATTATTTATTTATACAAATCATACCACAACTATTTTATGACCATCGGAAGTTTTTTACCATATAAAAATGATGCTATATTACTTTTAACCTAATCTCATCATTTTTATAATTTTTAGAATTGTGTAATTTAAGTATAATTATAGTTGTGCTTTTTTATTAATTATTTAAACAAATCCTACAATGGCCATTTTATGACCACTGAGAGCCTTTTACCGAATGAGAAGTAAAAGGATGGTGTGTGAGTTTTTTTTTTCTACGATTATTATTATATAATATTCTTTACATAATTTTTTTCTGTTTGTTTACAGTGAAGTGGCAAGTTTCTGGGATCAAGAATGGCGTACGTTTTGGCACTGATGAATTGATCAGATTTCTTTGGTATTGTCGAGGGATATATGTATGGTGATATATCCATATTTTATACAATTATGAGACGAATGGGTGTTTATAAAAAAAACATTTAGCATTTATGAGCTATTTTATATTTATGTCATCTCGATTATTTGAGATTTTTTTTTATTACATAAGAGTATATTTTAGTTGATTAATTTATAGTTTTGTAGCTTTTTGTGCAACTATTATTTGTGTTTGGTTGAATATTTTTCAGTTTATTTTTATCTCAAGAATTGTTTGTCTCTAACCAAACGTGTTATATTTTTTTTCTAAATTAATATTGTTAGAGTGCCTTCAGGCACGGGTTCATAGCTAGTATATATATATATATATATATATATTTTTTCTCAAAACTGGTTTTATATTGTGAAACAATTATATTTTATAACAGTGAGATGGCAATTTTCTTTTTTCTTTTTGTCAAACGAGATGGCGATTAATTAATGCAATATCATACTCTTATGTCATTGTTGATCAAATTAAGTACGAGTTTTCACTTGCAGAATTAGGTGTTCCATGATTCATGAAAGAGGCCAGGCGCTGTTATTGCAGTGACCTGTTTGTATAACGAATGGGTGTTTTGAAGAAATACAGGGTTTTACGAGAATCAAGCATGTGACAAAACAGATTATATAATGCCACCACCAGATCTAATTAAGTTTCACGTTCAGTCGTGACATTATTTTTGAAACGCCCGTGTAATCTTTAGCAAGCTCATCAACTATACACTAGTTTAGTTAGTCCATGTTTTCTACAACACGATGAAAGGTGAACTATTAGATGAACTATTAGATGAAAGTCGTTAGGATGTAAAGAAGTGGGATTCCAATAAATCTTGTCAATTTATTTCCAATAATATATATGCTAAAATACAAGAAATGGATGGACGTGCATGTGATGCACGCTTAATCTGGACCCTGGTGGTCCACGAATAAATATAATCATAATTGAGAACCACTCGTGTGTAGTTCAATAAGTTCATAATTAATGTTGTTTGCTTGGAATCTTAGCTTAATAACAGCTGTAAGTCAAGCGTCACCATAATCCAACTTAGCTGTATAGGCTACACCTAATAAAAGATTATACTCACATATATATTCAATTTTTTTTTATATATATGCAATAATAGACATATGTGTTTTCTTTATGTACATGAATTTGTCTGCCCTGGAAAATCTTCACTAAAAGATTTGGTGGTTGAATTGTACCTATAACCGACTCATAATTATTTGTCCTTAACTAATTCCTTTCTATTGGAAATTTATACTCGCCCTGTTTTACACTTTTTATGAGTTATAACTAATTCTGGTATTCATTTTGAAACAAATTTAGGAACATTGCACATAAAGTTGGTTCACAGTTCACACATAACTTTTTATTTTTCGAGTCATTCCTCTCTTCCGAGAACTTAATCGGTACTCGTGCTTACTCTTATGTGCGGATTTATGGATTCCTCCTGAGTATTGAATAATTTTCTAGAATTCATCACTGTTTTCGATTTTTCTTTTGTTATGTAAAGACATAATCCATATATGATTCTGACGGCTTAATAAACGGATTTAAGAAATATCACATTATAATTATTGCATAACGCGGGGGAACAAGCAAGAAGATTCTTTAACCCTCGTGCACAAGTCAGATCTCCACTATCCAGGTTATATGTAGTGCCAACTCGTGTAGTTTGAAAGTAAATATTATTGTGTAGTTGTAAATATTGGTACTAATTAAGGTATTATTCTTCCTGCACAATAATATGCTCCAGTCAAAAGGTTTATATTGTTTGCATAGCAAAAAGGTGTTGTAAAATAGAATTATTGAAAAAGGTAGATTCAAATCATACCTCGAAGACAAAATTTAGGTCCTCCACTTAGTTATGTTTTTTTTTTTTTTGGTCATTACCTCAACTTAGGTATGTGATATGAAAAGTAGTACTTTCTGAGATGGATAGTTGGCCTAGTGGTTAGGCTACTCCGCAGAGACCAAGAGGTCCTGGGATCAAATCTCATTGGAGTCGAAATGACTCCGAACCCAAAGTGGCTCTCTCATGTACTCAAAAAAAAAAAAAAAGTAGTATTTTCTATGCATACAACTTCAAAATTGTTCAATAAATTATAATATTTAAGAAATTAATTAGAAAATCCAGTCAATTATTGACGATATTTGAAATTGGATATACGAATTCATGAATGGAAAATAGATCACATTAGAAGGAATTTCAGCAACCTTGTTGATGTACTGTCTATTTTGAGAAAATATGTCTACCTTTCCCATCGAAAGTTTAAGTCAGTTCTGAAAATCTTTACTTTTCTTTGTAATATGTGTAGACGTAAAGAAATAGACTGAACTTGTATCCCTGTTTTTGGATCCCATTGTTTGTATTTTCTTTTATAATTATTTTAATAAAAAAAATGTATAAATCATGAAAAAGGTTCAAAAATATAACAATGTCAGAAATATAAAATAAGATAAATAAAAGTTATAGTCACCAAGGTGTTGGAAGAGGCTTAAATCCAACTCTAACAATATGCGGGTAATCTTTCCATGATGGAGGAGATTGTCAAGGCCGGAGCTAGAAATATTTAGTAAGGGGGCCAACGAGGTTCCGGGGCAACGTCTTTGAAATTTTTATTTAGACTGCACTATAAGTCCTAATATAATTTTTTTAATTGATTATCTTTTATTTAATACAAACTAACATATAATTTATTAAAAATAATAATATAATTATAAATCTAATAAAATAAATTTTAAAAATCAAGGAATTAAATGAAGATTCTAAAAAGAAAATTGGAAGGGGGAGGGGGAGGGGCAAATAAAATTTCTTAAAATTTAGGGGGTAAAATAACAAATATTTAATTATATTATTTTTGTAAAAGAAATATATTTTTTTGAAATAAACAGGGGGTCATGGCCCCTTACCCTTCACTATATGGCCCCCTTACCCTTCAATATGAAATCAGCTAAATACACCAAACTTAAGAAATCTAAAAAAGAGAAAAAAACCAAAATAGAAGTATAAAACAGAAAACAACTAACTCTACTACACTAAGCAAAAACACTATAATTAACGATAAAGTCCATGCCGATAGGTGTGATAACAATAACCAGCTAAATACACACCTCGAGAGAGCTATTACCGTAAGTGTACGGATCATTTACAAGAATTAAGTTAAGTATAAGATTATCTTCTCTACAAGGACTTAAGTGATTAACTTCAGACTCATGATCGAAGAAAGTGTAGAAGATTTAGATGTTATAACTAAAAATGAAATAAAGGAAATATATTTTTATTTGGTTTTTAGATCAAGGACTAAGATGCAGATATTAACTAATCAAACTAAGAAAGAAATTAAATAAGCTACGAAGAATAGATTAAAGATTAGCTCGAGATTGCTAGTATTCTTCTATTTTACTAAATTTACATTTCTAGTTTTAAGGGCGAATTAGGTTGTTATAACTAATCGAGATTCTATATTCCTTCTAAATCCCATTAGGGTAGCTTAAAATGTTGCCTTAACATTAGTAGATTCCTTTGGTAAGATTATTCTATGAAAAAGTTTGGTAATATACACTAACTTTATATGATTATCCATAGGCAAGGTCGTCAGGATCAATATTGCACATCGAACGTATAATAACCAGTCATGTTCATAAACCCCACCAGGGTGATAGTTTAAGTAATTAGGTCAATCTATAAGTGATCAAGTCATAGAAAGCATAATTTAATTCCTTTTCTATAAATAAATATCTCAATTCAGTTAAAAGTAATTCCCAAATAACATAGAAATATTAAATAAGTACTCAAGGTTTATACATTAATGCAAACTCAATCTATGGAAATTTTAGTGCATAGACAAAAAAATAAAATTAAATAGTAAAAAGATTATAATAATTTTCAATACAAGAAACTAATACAGTTTACCCTAGTGATAGAGGTGGATCAGTGTAGAAGTAATGTAGTAGGGGTCCAACTCATATTCTTTCTCCTATGATTGATCTCCTTCTCTTCTTCTATAAGATAATGATTGGTAACCCTATTCTGAACTTAATTTTTTATATAAATAGGGTTGAAATATTTTATATGTTGTGAGCCTCTTTTAAATAACCAAATCCAACCTAAAAATATTTTTCTTGAAAAGTAGACTAGTTTGAGCCACAATATCTGCAACTTTGATAACTACTTCAATTCAGCTTCAAATCATAATTTGTTAGTTCCTACGCGCTCCTAACTCCAAATACTAGCGGGAAACCAAAGGGATCCTCTAGAATCTACATCTCGCGCGGTAACTTTAGCAAGTTGCTTTCTAAAACTGGCCAACAACTACTTTCATTTTCCAAAAGTGGCTCCTTGGTCATTTTCCTGAATGACTTGGTTTTTACCTTGTTTTATTATCCTTTTCTTGGTATATAATATCATCCAAGTACCGAAGATCTGCACACTTCACACACGAATTACACACAAATAAATCTTAAGGTATCAGTTGTCCAAAACTAGACAAGCAATGAGAATATATCAAATAATAGGGGAAAATCCTTCAACTAAGCACAATATAACCCTAAAATCATGTCTCATAAATAAATATAGACATCAACAACCAATTTTTTGAAACGTAATCCAATGGCTACCAACGTGACAGGATTTGATAGTTTAAGGAAAAGGTTTTTGGAGGGTTTTGCAAGTTCTTTCTTGGTGGAATCACTGTTAGCCTCGACCAAGCAAAACGGTAAGTATACTTCAGACTTAAGATGTTAGAGAAAAGGGGAAGTACTGACATATGTATAGATACTTATTCGCTAGGATTGCATACGCTAGTAAAAGGCCGTGTGATTCTAGGACACTATCAAATGGATTACTGAATGATTGTTTTGATATTATGCTATGAAATGTGAACTTCATAATATGTCATATTTTCCACAAAAAACAATTCATGCATAGATTGACTTGAAAATAAACGAGCATAGTTATAAGGCAATATAGTCCAGTATATAGATTCCCCCAAATAGGCTATGGAGCCTCCTTACTAAAGACAAGTGTTGTTTGTCCTCACCTAGATTTATTTTGAACACACCGAGTGGGTTTTAGTAGGCATTCTTATTGGTTTTTTACCTCAAATGTATGGAAAAAAATAAATACACAAAAAAAATGCGCTATACAAAATAGAGTTGTATGTATTAATTTAATACATAAAATCACAAAGGATGAGACTCAAAGGAAAACTTTGATTTCGTATTTTTTGGTAATACAAAAATAGTGTTTTGTGTAATAATGAAATACATAAAATCACAAAAAGAAGGACTTGAAGGGAAATTACGGAATTTTGGACATATCATTAATACACAAAATCACATAAGTGGAAGGAAAATTATGATTTGGTATTTCATTAATAAAAAAATTGACTATTGTGTATTATTAAAATACATAATAACATAAAAGGTTAGACTGAAAGGGATTTGTGATTTTGTATATTTTTGTGATACTTAACAGAGTTTCGTGTATTGCAAAAACACATAAAATCACAGACAGAAAGGAGCTGGTCTGAAAAGATATCTGCAATTATTGATTAAAAGACAGAAAACAAATATGATTTATTGAGAGATGAGATTAACAACTAAATAAATTAAAAGATAAATAATTAAATATTAGAGAAATAAGATGAGAGAATATAGCTCAGGTTTTGCTAGTATGCACCAATCCTTCTAATTCTTTCTATCAGTTCAGTTTATAAGGGAGATAATAACTCTTAGATAACTAGTCATACTTCTAAATTTCCCCCTATCCCCGGAGTGCGAACTAAGTAATGATGATTGGAGATTAAAATAAACCCTAATTACTATCTAGTTAGGCAAATCTTGTCAAGATTAATTCTGTATACTGGACGTTTATGTGGTGTTTCAATAATTAGACACCCCTTCCGGGTGACCATCTAACTACTATTACTAAAGCCTTAAATTGATCGGGTTTAAGACAAACAATAATCAAAGCACATAAATCAAATATATGGTTAAACAGCTAGAATCAATTTAAAACATATAATTTCCAAAGAAACTTAGATAGAAAGAAAATATAATTCATAGATTATACATAATGCAAAACCCAAGCTATATGAAAATTAGTTCATACTTGAAGGAAATAAACTAAAATAAAGATACATGAATGTCATCTTGCTCTCTTGAATACTCTAATGATAAATAAAACTTAAGAACTAGTTGTGGGAGGCAAGGATTAAACATATGCCTTGGAATTGAGCAAAGATGACTTTAAAAAGGATAAATGGTGTATTTATAGGTTTTTAGAAGACCTAATTCATTTTTGTGGCGTGGAAGACAAGTAACTTGGACTCCTAGCCCAACTTAAATTCGTAACCCTGAAATATAGAAAAGGTAATAATCTGCCACTGTTTGGTTTTAGCCATAACCTCTTCGTTTCAACTCCAATTGATGCGTTCTTTATATCGAAAATGATTTTCTCAGAAAGGTCTATACTTTTTCTTCAGACGATTCTTCTAAATTCCTAACCAATCTTGAGTTATGATCACAATTATGGACGTGGCTACTGAAATTCAAATTTACTTGGCAACTTTATCTTTCCATATCTATCTTTTCTTTCCTTTATCTCCAATTTCTATGCATATCTTCTTTCCTTTATCTCTTTAGACTTGATTTGGCATCTAATTAATTACTATATAACTTTAAAGCTTCATACTAAATAAATAAAATAAACCAAATATGCTCTAAAAATAATTAATCATTAAATAAATACAAGAAATAGAAAAGTGTACTATATCATAAGTAAATCGACTAGAAGACTTCCAATAACACCTAAAATGATGTCTTCAACTAAGATTAAATCATCAGAAATAGGGAGACATCAAGACCCCCAACTCAAAGTTGTATCATCCTGATACAATAAAGATAAAAACAAAGGGAGGTCTCTAAATACACACCTAGGTCAATTAAGCACAGTGTGAAAGAAGATAGCAGGATATATAGAATAGACATAAATCAATTACTCAGAAAATTTTATGTAATAATATTTGCAAACTACATACCTGCACACTTGTCATATTCACAATCAACACGGAGTCATGATGTGAACTTAATTAGCTTCATTTGATCCACATCATTGGCCAAGGAAGTTTGATCTGCTTCGACTTTATTTAATCGCTCCTCTACCTTGTCTTGCCCATTACGATCCTTTTCTTCTTTTGAAAGTTACGTAACTCCCGCTCTTCTCAAAATTTTCTTGATCCAAAGCATTGTCAATATTATTACTCGTCATAAACTCTAGTTTCTCTCCTTCACCCATAATCACATTCGTTTTTCGAACAAAACACGTGATCATAGCAGGGTATTTCACATTAAATAACGAAATAGGAGAGATCGAAATCGCATCACCTCCTCAAAGATCAACTGTGCCACATCCACTTCTTCTCCTCTCAAAGTACAATTTAAAAAGATAGCGTTCTTCTTAGTTACATCTGAATTTCTCGTGTTTCCAAAGGCATTAGTTGTAAGAAAATGGTGCCAAACTCTTATATATGGTTGGAGATATTTGTAAGGCCAAGGTGCCTTTAACTCTCCCTTATGTGACTGCACTCTTTCTTTATCTAAGACATGCTCAAAAAGTACATTCCAATTGAAAGTCTTGATATTGTCCACCGCTTCTCTATACTTACATGGTCTGACCAATTTCTTAAACTAGAAGTCGTTTCGAATCTCTTCAACTGTAAAAGGAACTAACTTGCCTCTAACTGGAACACAACTTTTACTATCTCGGCTAAAGAGGCCTAAATAGAACTCAGAAACTAACTCATGGCATAAATTAAAACGTCTGACAATGAAGTAGACCAACCCAATCTTTCACCGGTCTCCAAGAATCTCTTGAACTCTCATTTACCAACTTCTTCCTCAAATACTTTCTCATAAGCAAAACGAATTTCCTGTAATTGTTTCATTGCAGAAGCTATCATGGCCCTTGAAGCTTTCTCTTTTTCTTTGGGTGTAGGACCTTTATGTAGAGGTTGTGGTGTTTTCTTAACAAAAGCTAGAACCTTTTTGCCCATTACATTCACCACATCTAACTGTCCTCTCTTCTCTTGACCTGTTTTACCCTTTGTGTTGGAACTTGAACATTTCTCACTTGATTTCTTCTCAATAGAATCCAATACCTTACTTTTCTTCATCTCCCTCACAGTAATTAATGTTTCTGTACTCTTAGTCATCTCAATTAACCTCCAACTCAAAGCTTTAACCAATCTTGAAATTTGAAACTCTTGATTATAGGTTGAACAAGCTTTATTTGGGTTAGGAAAGGTGGTTTGATGATGATTCTCTTTATTGGTAAGATGGATTCTTGATGGAGTGGTATGGATCTAAGAAATTGTAGGATGAATCTTAAAAATATAGGCTTTTGATTCTTGTATTCCATGTGTTTTGGTATGATTTGGGTGGTTGAATCTTCATTGTAATAATGTGGAGAAAGGATTTGATGTGTTTTTTGGTGATTGGGTAGTGATTTGATGTTTGGTGAAGGTTTGATGAACCTTTTGGGGAGTTGGGAGAGTTTTGGAGAAGAAAGAGAGGCTTAAGGATTGAAAATTCATAATAGAACTAACATCTTCTTCTTTATACCCTAATAAATGCACTTTTTTTTCTCTCCAGCGACACTGGCCGGCATACCGGTCGCAGACTGTGTCGACCATCGCGCCCACGGTTTTTCCATGTTGCTCTCGGCATTAAACCCAATTTCATAAACCGTGACGCGGTTTTCCTTCGAGCCGGCATACCGGTGGTCAAGTTTTTAGAAAATCTTCGTCTCGGCATGGAACACAATTTCAAGAACCGTGCCACGGTTTTTTACCCACCGGCATACCGGTGAGTTGATCGAAATGTGCTCAAATTTTTCGTTTTCCTCCCTAACTCGATTTTCTTAAATACCTGACATAAAAAACACTAATACCTTTCTCAAATATTCACTATCAACTAACAACAACTAAACAAAACATGAATTAAAAACATAAAAAAAAATTGTCGGTTGTCTCCTGTACAACACTTTATTTAACGTCTTTTAAAGTTAGACGCGTTACCTCTTTGTGACCTCGTGGCCTATTCTCTGGTTTGTGAGCTTTCCATAGAACTTCATGGCCGACACCAAACTCAACCGTTGGCTCAGTATCCACAAGATTTGCGTGTATTTCTATAGGGACTTTGTGATGTGAAAGGCTGTGGATGACAGGAACAGTGGGATCTGACTTCCTTGGTTTCTTACCCCATACATAGAATGTCTCGGATATATTCTTCGTATCGAGGGTAACTGTCCCTTCCTGGAAGTTGATTATGCTCTGACTTGTGGCCATAAAAGGCCTTCCAAGTATCATTGGAACCTGCTTATCTGCATCGAAATTAAGTATAACAAAGTCAGTTCGGATGGTGATATTACCTGATCAGACATGTACGTCCTCCATTGTTCCCTATGTCTTGGTAATTGAGTTGTCAGCAAACTACAATTTCACTAGAGCTTTGTCTGTTCTCTGAAGTCCCAAGCCTATCGAACACCAACTTGGCATAAGATTCACACTTGAACCCACATCACACATAGGTTTCACCTTGAGCGTACCATTTATTTGAATAGGAAGCTTAAATCTTCCTGGAGATTTGAGTTTCAATGGCAACTCTTTCTCAACTTTCCTCGAGACTCTCTCTGTATGAGCCACAGTCTCTTTCTTGGCTTCTACACCCGCTTCTTTCTCTAGAATAACTTTCTTAAAAACTTGTTGCAGCGTAAGCCCTTTCTTCGCAATCTCAAGCATCTGTGCGTTGATATTTTCTGGAGTATACACCTCTACAAATATCTTGAGTTCAATGTATACCTTCAGATTTGTATCAGAAATAGTTGGTGACATTGTTTGTACAACTGGTGGCGATTCCACCTTCTCTTCTTCTTTCTTTTCTTGCACAGCAGGTGCAACTTCTTCCTTTGAGGCTTCTTCCTCTTTCTCTTTAGCTCCAGCAGCTTGTAATTCCATAACCGATCTAATCGCATCTTGCATATCTCTCGGAAGCTGTATAAATTCGAAATTTTCTGAATCTTCCTCATCTTCAGACCAGTCAGAGTCCAAGGGGCTAGACTTGGTTGGTTCTTCTTTAGTTTCTGGAACTTCCATGACACTTTCTGCAGCATGCGGTACTTCCTTGTTCTCTTTAATTTCAAAGCAAATAGCCTTACAAGTTTCGAACCCAACATTGGCATCACCTCCTTCGATAGAATTCAATTCCTTTGCTTCCATAATATTATTGAGAACTTTATTCATTTGTTCTACTTGTGTACCTAAAATCTGAATTGAAGCTTCTTGTTCTCTTAACTTCTCATTTTGTGAATCGATATTAGTTGTCATCAGATCCATGAAATTCTTCAATTGTTTATCACCCACAACTCCTTCTTGAGGATATTGTGGTAGTGCCTTATGAGCTAAAGTATCGGTATATGCATCATTAACAGGTTGTTGTGGAGGAGTAGGTCAATTATAATTTTGATTTCCCTGATATGGAGCTTGACCTCTTGGTTGGAAAGAGTTTCTGGGGATGAGGTTGATAATGACCTGGATTAGCGGCCCCCTGTGGATTTAAATACTGCATACCCGGATAATTCCTGTTACCAAATTGATAATTTCCTCAGTTTGATATGAAATAACCAGATGATGGATTTCCTTCGCACTCTTCCCATGTATGCTTGGTGACCTCACACTTCGGAAAACCTTATGCTTCTTGCACTACATTTGTTGCGGCAAAATTCTTTTGCATCTCAAGCTTGATCTCTTTGATTTAATTTTCTAATGGGGAAAATTGAGCTGAGTTTGTAGTTTATGCATCTAATCGAAGCGTACTTCTGGTGTTTGTAACAGGAGCTCGCGAAAGTGGCCAACTCCTTTCTGTTTCTATAATGTTTTCCATACCTTCGGCGGCTTCTGCAGGATCCATGGACACAAAATTTCCCTTTCCAAGATTGTGTACGCTCAGTCTACTTTCGGCATTGATACCTTGATAAAATATAGCTAACTGTAAAGACGGGGTGTAACCGTGGAGTGGATATCTAGCTAAAATCTGTTGAAACCTTGTCCATGCGTCTCCTACTTCTTCTCCATTCTCTTGACAAAAAGTAGCAAACTCGCTCTGATCTTTGAGTCTCATACTCTTCGGATAAAAACGGTTAAAGAATGCGGCTTGAAGTTCTGCCCAAGTAGTAAGTGTACCTTGTGGGTGTCTATTTAGCCAATCATCAGCCTTTCCGGTTAGAAAGAACAAAAACATGTGACAATAAAGTTGCTCGCGTGTAATGCATTGAGTAACATAGGCATCACAAATCTGCATAACTTCTGAATCGCTCTTACCGGATCTTGAACTGCTGCACCACTATAGAGTCCAAAATTTTGAAATTGACTGAGCATGCTCGGATCGGGTCTGAACTTGATATTATGGATCTCTAAAGGACAATAACCTAATGGTTGAACTAGAAAAGGTGCTCCTAAGCTTAGGAGACCTTGTTCAATTCTGTTGTTGTTTATGTTATCTCCTAGTGGTGGTGGTGGTGATAAAGTTCCTAAAGGACCACGTGGTGGATCCAGTAGTGGTGGATCTAATGCTTCTTGATCTTCTGTCATAGCTCTTCTTCGGTTTTTGTCTTCTCTTATACGTTTGTTGTAAGCTCTGAAGCTCCTTTCGGGTTCAGCAAGAGGAGGCCAAGGATGCACTGCTAAAACCTGAAAAAGACTAAAACAAACGACCAGGCGTAAATCTGGAAAAATAAAAATAAAAACTGGAAAATAAAAATTTAACTAAAAACATTACTACTACTAAAATTAAATAACCCACACGCTAACGAGACACAAGTCCCCGTCAGCGGCGCCAAAAACTTGGTGTCGCCTAGGGTGTGATAAAAATATAATAAATAAATATGGAAAACAATGCACTAATCACCCTAGACTAGCACAGTACTGCAAGTATTACAGGACGTATGCATATTTTAATGTAGATTCGTTCTCAGGGACTTAAGTGTGTTATACGAATGGGTAGACAAATCAGAGTAGCAATTAATGATTAAAAGACAGAAAACAAATATGATTGATTAAGAGATGAGATTAACAACTAAATAAATTAAAAGACAAATAATTAAATATGAGAGAAATAAGATGAGAGAATATAGCTCAGATTTTGCTATTTTGCACCAATCCTTCTAATACTTTCTATCAGATTATTTTATAAGGGAGATAATAGCTCTTGGATAACTATTCATGATTCTAAATTCCCCTATCCCTGGAGAGTAAACTAGGGTGGCGACTTCACAATCATGAGGGGACTCAAAGAGGGTGTTCTTGCGCTACTAGGTTTCTAGATGAGACTAGCCTACTAATGATGATTGGTGATTAAAATAAACCCTAATGACTATCTAGTTAGGCAAATCTTGTCAGGATTAATTCCTTACACTAGACGTTTATGTGGTGTTTCAATAATTAGACACCCCTTCCGGGTGACCATCTAACTACTATTAGTAAAGCCCTAAATCAATCAGGTTTAAGACAGACAATAATCAAAGCACATAAATCAAATATATGGTTAAGCAGCTAGAATCAATTTAAAATATATAATTCCTAATGAAACTTAGATATAAAGAAAATAGAATTCATAGATTATACATAATGCAAAACCCAAGCTATGGGAAAATTAGCTCATACCTGAATGAAATAAACTAAAAAAAAGATACATGAATGTCATCTTGCTCTCTTGAATACTCTAATGATAAATAAAACTTAAGAATTAGTTGTAGGAGGCAAGGATTAAACCTATGCCTTGGAATTGAGCAAGAATGACTTTACAAAGGTTAAAGGGTGTATTTACAGGTGTTTAGAAGACCTATATCATTTTCTTAGGAGTGGAAGACAAGTAACTTGGACTCCTAGCCCAACTCAAATTCGTAACCCTAAAATATACAAAATGTAATAATTTGCCGTTGTTTTGTTTTGGTCATAACTTCTTTGTTTCAACTCCGATTGACGCATTCTTTGTATCGAAACTGATCGTCTCGGAAAGCTATATACTTTTTCTTCAGACCATTCTTCCAAATTCCTAGCCAATCTCGAGTTATGATCACTTTTATGGACGTGACTCCTGAAATTTAGATTTACTTGCTAACTTTATCTTTCCATATCTATTTTTTCTTTCTTTCATCTCCAATTTCAATGCATATCTTCTTTCCTTTATCTCTTTAGACCTGATTTGGCATCTAATTAATTACTATATATCTTTAAAGCTTCACATTTAATGAATAAATTAAACCAAATATGCTCTAAAAATAATATAACATTAAATTAAGACAAGAAATAGGAAAGTGTACTATATCATAAGAAAATCGACTAGAAGATTTCCAAAAACACCTAAAATGATGTCTTCAACTAAGATTAAATCATCACAAATAGGGAGACATCAATGTATTACTTCATATCACTAAATCACAAAGAAGAAGACAAATGACTAATACGATGGGGTATGTGATTTTGTGTATAAAATAAATACACAAATTAGAGTTTTATGTCTTACTAGAATACATAAAACCATAAGATCGATAGTTGTTCTTGTGGTTAGACTACTCTGTAGAGATCAAGAGTTCATGAGATCGAATCTGATTGAAATCAAGATGATTTCGAGTCCAAAGTGGCTCTCAAATGTACTCAAAAAACTAAATACATAAAACCACATAAAATGGATGATATTAAAAGATATAACAAAACAGTGAGAATAAAGTAAACAATGTATATAAAGAGTAACAAAATTAACAAGTTTTGTTATTAAACCAGAAGGAACAAATCCGAAATTTGGTTATTTCATTTTTTATGTATTATAGCATTACTAGAAAACAATCATTTTATTTATTTCTGTGATACATAAAATGTTAGAAACAAGTGAAAAGGTGTTAAAAATAAAACAAAACAAAACAAATAAATTGTAACATCACTTAAAATCACATAAAATAAGCCAATAACAAATATAAAATGGAAAATTAAAATGTTCCTGTACATGAATCAAAGTAGTTCACAAAAACATAACATATATTATTTCAAATAATGTAAATGAAAATATCGTAAAATTCAAATATAAATATCTTATTTTGGTTTTATAGAAATACACAAAATTACAAATATAAAGGTATGACTGAAAGGGTATCTACAATTTTGTGTATATTTGTGATTACACACAACTCTAATTTTGTGTTTAAAAATATACACAAAATCACATAAATAGGTTGAAATGAAAGAGAATACACCTAAATAGTTAAAAAAAAAGTGGTGTAAATATGCGATTAATAGTGAGAAAAAAAAATACTTTTGTTAAATTAAAAAAAATCGAATTACTTATATGATTTTCTGTAATATACGAATATATAAATCTATTTTCTTATATTTTAAAATACATAAAACTATATATCTAAAAAAGTGATCAGAAAAATTAACATTTTATTATTAATTTGGCCCGTTTAAAAATATATATTTTTAAAATTAATTCTATTTTTTTTAAAGAAATTAATGAGCGTGCCGAGATAATGGAATTGGTTTGTGTTAATTGGTGAAGGAACTCGTCTAAGTGACAATTAGTAACATTAATTGTGATAAAAGTTTAACTTTTTATACTAAATAGAAATAATTTTTTTAATTAGTAAGTAAGTAAGAAATTAAAATAACAAAAACTCACTAATTATAAACAAAAAAAAAATTGGGTCCTTGAATTGTTCGAGAATCTGAGCGTTGGCCTTGTTAGAGTTGGCTCTTGATGATAGTTAAACGTATACTCGATCGAGAAACACATGGCTGCCTACTAAGTGATTATCATCGTCGTGTCGAGTTGGTAAACGTGTGATCTCATGTACGTGCAACCAAGATGTAATGGTGGCATTTATATAATTTGTTCTTCACATGCATACTTTTGAAAATTAACCTGGATTTGAAAAATGGCCTTCTTGTTATTCTCAAAAGTGAAACTAACTTCTTTCATAAATGCCACATGCTAATAGGTATTCAATGAGGAAGCCTCAAGTTTATATAATTCAAATTCCACTCTGTCAAGATTCCTCTTGCTCCTGGATTCAAATACATAAATCTTAATCCAAGTAGCTGCTCCCTTACCTGTCTCAGATCCGGATTCTCACATCCGTGCGTGCATAATCTTTTATTTACCAGCATAGATTAGTCGAGATTCTAGGTAAGTAATATTCTCTCGGTTCCCTTTCACTATAATCCTTTTATATATATAGCTATCATAAAAGTGATCTTTAAACATATCTCTTCAACATTCATTTTATAGGAAACCCTTATTCAAAACAATGGCCATCTCTATCTCTAAAACATACCACGCTCGATCAAACAGTTTTCCTTCTAAATACCACCCTGTAGCCATTACTGTTGAAGATAAGTTATGTAGATTAAAGTCTTGTCACACAACATCTTCAATTTCCAAAAATCTAGAAAATCTTAAAGATGTACATGAAAGTCTTAATGATTTAATCGAGCTTCCTTTGATCCAGCAAGAATGTTGTGACACATGGACATATGGAGTCCTGGATGGATCAATTGGGTTGTTAGATGTTTGTAGTTCCACAAAAGACATTATGGTAGACATGAAGGAATGTGTTAAAGAGTTAGAATCATCTCTCAGAAGAAATAGAGGTGGTGAATCTAACATAACAGACGAAATTTCTGCTTTCAATATATCCAGGAGAAGCATCAAGAAAAAGGTTAATAAATGCATTCAAGAATTGAAAAGGTTTGAGAGAATGGGCTCGGCATCCCTAGTGAAGCAAGACAGGAACCTTGTACCTAGCTTAGCCATGTTACAAGAATCAGAAGTTATAAGTTTCTCTGTCTTAAAGTCTTTATTGTTGAATATTTCAAAGCAGAGAGGTTGGTCTTTCATGTCCAAAGTTATGCAATCAACACAGGATGAAGTGAATGTCACTGACATACAAAAGATTGATGATTCATTGTCTGCCTTAGTTTCTCAGATACGTCATGGGGAAAATAAGGTTGTTCAAGTGCAAAACGTTCTAAACCAATTGAAGACTTTAGAAATTACATTTCAAGATATTGAAGATGGATTAGAAACCATTTTTAGAAGTTTAATTAAAAGAAGAGTTTCTCTTCTTAATGCAATCAATCATTAGCCTTTAGTTCATAATTATTGTAAATCATTAGACAAAGAATACATGTACATTATTACGAATTACAGAGAAATACAATTATATCGAAACATTTGGTACATAATTTCATCTTGCTATCTATCATTGTCAAATTTGGTTTATATGTTTCCAGTCTGATTTTATATAATTACAAGCTCTCACTTTAAATGGACTATTAACCAGAGTGAGCATCACCATTCCAACCTTATTATCTTTATATAGTACGCCAAGCTATACCATGTACTTCAGCCAATTAGTGCTTGGTAGTGTTGGGAAAAATCACGAAGATAGAACAAAAACAAAGAAAAAATGATAATTGTAAAGCTACAAAGAAATAAATTAAAATCGTGATTAAATAAATTCAAATGAAAAAAAAATCTATAAATTAAAATCATTATTACAAACCATAAGAAAATCTTATTAGTTTAATAATAATTAAATAATTAATTGTCTAATTCATCTTTTTCATATTTGGGGTTGAAAAAAATACAAATTTCAAATCATTGGAGGAGGATTCAGATTCGGAGTCGTTGGAGAAAGATTCAGATTCTCAACGAGGATCTATTGGAGTGAAGCCTGAAGTAGGGGGAACTTCCAACTAGGCAAAGGAATCAAAGTCGAGAGTTCTCGATTGTCATGTTGCGAGTTAAACCAATTTATAATACAGTTCATTTTATCTGACCCGCTCGGTGATTGCTGCGAGCTGGCGGTAGATGGCGATGACTTACTGGATGGAAAAAACTACTAAAATCCTGCTATGCCATGCGTTGGTTCATTAAGTTGATCATGACGCCTAATTTAACCGCATCCGCCTAAGTTTCGCTCATTTGAGGAATCCCTCTCGACTTTACCTTTTTTGCAAGGCCAACATGACCAAGCACCCCCTTGAATCCTTCCTCATACCTTTCTCAACGACACTAACAACCGCTTTTATACGTTCAGTCCGTAAAATGGAAGGGATGGAAAATGAGGACATCTCTGAGGGACGCTTGGAATGGATGACGACCGAAACTGTTGACGCAACTCATCCTGTTAAACAATAAAGATAGGTTAGTTAACAATGTATATTAAATGTATTCTAAATTTTAAACGAGATTATAGAAGAACTCTTATGTCTGACTGGCAATAACAATCGACCCTCCACTACGTGCTTTTTCGTCGAAACCGACTTTATAGAAAAACTTGTGATACGGTTGCAACGGTAAATTCTCCTCTCATCCCTCAATCTGGATGGGGTCGACATCTGGCATTGACTCCTATCTCAGGTATTAACACATGATTTAAAATTAATATATAAAGTTAAAAAATTAAAATTAGGAAAAGTGAGAAAAATCACATCAAGTAATAGCTCCTAGGTCTGGGAGTAATTCCTGGATACTTCTTTGCTCGGGGGACCTTGCTTTCCCCGATTTTCCCGGTTTGTTGTCCATCGGTTCTGCATTTTTTATTTACAAAATGAATAAACAATTACACTAAAATTAAGAATATTTTAAATGAATATAATAAGGTAGTTATATGCCTCTTCACTGTCCCAGTATTCTCAGCTCAGCTTCCAGTCCAAATCCAACATATTATTTGGTTTTGTGCACGTATTCTAGTATTTTTTATTGTGTTTTTGTTCTCAAGATATCACCGGGCTCAAGTCTTTGTCAAGTGTATCAATTTTGTGTCACAAAATCCCTCAAGAACTGCTGGAAACTTGTTATAGTGCAGACCTAGAACAATAGTACATATAAATTACTTTGATAAATGACAAATAGAAACCTAATGGTTACTACTCGGGTTGTGAGCATAGTAATTGAGTCTACTAACAACATAGACATTATCGGTTCGAGTATAGTTCATTAAGAAAATCGTACTTCCTATATAATTAACATATATGAGATACAAGGTTCCCATAATTTCTACAAAAAAATGAATACTAGAATCATAGGGAGTTGTAATATGAATCATATCAAATGAGTCAAATTTCTTTAAAATATTTCAGTTACTACGTTTGGTCATTTTTACCCCTAGAATAATATCAACATCTCTCACATCTTTCATATCAAATTTATAGGACAATAAGTGTTTCATCTCATTTATGATATGAATACATGTACCAAAGATAAACATGTAATCTACATGCCATCTACAAAGGTGTGATAAAATAACTATTTAAAACACACATACCTAGAGAAAGCATGATAACTTTCCGCAAGTGTATGGTCGTGCATAATTGAAATTTTTTTTGTTCCACTTCATCTTTAAATTTTAACATATATACTTTCGTGAACCTAGAGTAGCCATCTACGAAGGTTATATATTATAGTTTTCCTCTCTTACTAACGGTGTTTTAAGAATCGGTTAAGTCATAATGCAGAAGTTTTAACAGTTTAGTATTTCTATTGGTCACAAATTTAAAAGGTATTTTGTGTATGTTTGGACTCTACACATATTTCAAAATTAACCAAGTAATATATATTATGAGCATGTCTAATGAGAAGTGACCTTAAGGTGTCCTAATTTACCATGACATATATTTAAAGATTTAACAATATAAGCATAATTAGATGGATTCACATTCATACTTATAGTGTTCAATACTGATATACACCCACTCATATACACTTTCCCAAAAAATTCCTCATTCACGTTAGTAAATATTTTCATACCCTTGAAATCTAATTTATGACCCACTATATTAAGAATACATCTGGAAACAAGTTATTATGGAATGAGGGGACGAAGAGAACATCATTCAACTCTAACATGTTACTAGAAATGAGTTTGAGAGGAACCTATTATTTCCGTGGGCGACAACAATGGTTGAGTTCCCCAAGTACATGCATTCAATGTCAGCCATTTCCTTAAACTTTTTGAATAAGTTTAGTTGGAACATTAGAGTCTGGATGCTCCAGTGTCGATGATCCACTCACTATTGTTCTCCATCAAATTTGCCTCAACCATCACAACGATAATCTTTCATCGGTCTTAGTTAGGTTGGCGAAGGGTTTCAGAGATTGGTTCTTCCTTTGTTCACACTGGTAGGCCTTTTTTCCTTCTCTCCTGCAGTAGTGGCAAGAGCCTTCTAGTTTTTGAATCATTTTGGTGGAACTGAAACCGCCTCCTTATTTGTTAAGTGTCCTTGCTTCTTGTTGCCACCAGGTTTTTTCTCGTTTGACCCCTTCTTCTTCCCCTTACCCTTGGACCTTTCCTAAATTGTGTGAAATAACTTTAGACAAGGTAACATTTGAAAAATTAGAGTAGAAAGATAAGTACTTATATTTGAGATGATTCGCCTCTTCAACTTGCATATGATTGATCAGCTCTTAAAGAGACATCTTATTTTTCTTGTTCTTGAGATGATTCGGTATTCGCTCCAAGAAAGTTTTAATTTATCTAGAAGGATATTGGTTTGAGATACTTCACATATTATCATACCTTTGACGATTACATTAATGTAGAGATTCATGTACTCATGTAGTTTCTCAGTCATCGGTTTCTGGTTCGTGTGTTTAGAGTGGTATTAGTTATGGGTAGTAATGTTTATTTTTACCAGAATCATCAACTCCTTATTTCTTATGAAGAGTATACCATATAATATTTTCCTACTTCTCCTTGGCTAAAATATCAAAGATTGAATTCATCATGCTAGTCAATATCCATCCCTTAGCCACCAAATTTTCTTTCTTGAACTTCATCTCGAGAGCGAGTTGCCTTTCATGTTCTTATTCGGTAGGAACTCTATTTTACAATGACGGGGATTTCTTCAAGTACATCAAAGTCTAACTCAATTCGTTCAAGACATACCAAGATCTTTTGTTACCAACATTTGTAGTTGGAATCCTTGAGTCTCTCCGACTTATACAAGTCGAGATATGCTTTTCCATTCAAATATCAAGCAACAACAAAGTGTGGAAAAACCATTTCCGATAATGGATTTTAATAAAATCTTTTTAAATTGTTGGCGAAGTAGCGGTCACTGAAAGAAGAAAATGGTTTTAACAATATAATTCAAAATTGAAAACTAATCCTTACAAAGAAATTATACGAAATTAAAATATTTAAAACTGAATTTACAAAGATTACCAAAAACAAAAATTTCAATAGTGGAGTCCTTTCAGTAAATGTAGCTTAATTTTTCCAAATATATGCTTGTGTTTGTCTTCTGCTAATCTCCTATTCAACTCACAACTATGTTCAAGGTTTTTATAAATGTTGTTCTCTTATTTTCTCTGCAAAATGTTCCTTTATCTTCACATGAAATGATATTAACTACTAATGAATGCTCTGGCCACACCCCTAAACCTTGTTATGCTATTGGATTGACTAAATTAACCGTTTTAGTACGCAAGCATAGGACCTTGGTGGCTCTTTATTGTACTAGGTTTACTCCTTTCTTGAATCACGGTGCAGTAGATTGGGAAAGGTTCTTATGGATCATTTGGAAGAATTTGCATGGGTCTATTTGTGTCGCTTGGCCTCCCATTTATTATACCAAAGTTTGTTGGCTGCTTTACATTGGAAACATAAAGGTTATTTTATTACCCACGCTTTACCCCAATTAAGAAGCTCAATCCTATAAACGATGCAACAGTTGATTTGCTTCATGTGAATTCAGCTATAACGCTTCATATCACTCTATGCATTATCTTTAGAAAATCAAATCTAGCCTCTGTTTGGATCTTTTTCATATTGTTCACCCCAAACTTCGCGCTTTCCAGAGGAAATAATAAACACTTGGCAAAGTTCTTCTGCTACGCATGCAATAGTTTTTCTGATTTCTCTTGCCCCTGACCTCTTAACTTTTACTATTTAAATAGCCACAATTACATGCTTCTTCCATTCATCAGTCTGTATTCTCTGTTACACAAACCTTACTCTGGTACCATGTCAACAAAAACCAATCACTCCCCCTCTTGTGAAAAATAAGTGATGATAACCTTGAAAAGTTTGTTGTTTTGTCGCTCTCCTCAAAAGATGTTGTTGTTATGGTTACTCCTATTGAGTACAACCTTATTGCTAAAGTTTTCTCTAATTGTGTTCTCCCACTACCGGTGTTCAATAAGACGGTTCTTGACAAGTAGAACATCAAGTGTCGTATTATTTACAAAGAAATGTTTGATAATGTCTTCAAACTAACCTTTGACTCTGAAGAAGAGTCTAATCGACTTTACTTCATCAGGCCTTGCTTGGCTCAGTCCATGCATGTGATCATCTGCTGGTGGAATGAAGGTGATAAGATTACTGATCTTGACTTGAATAATTCATCTTCCTGGATTCGTGTTTATGGTCTCGCTAGTTCTTAATGTACCATTGAGACAATTAAAATACAAGAAAATTTCATCGAGAAGGTGATTGAGATCGATCACCCAATTGCTGAAATTGACTACTAGGAATTTATCCAATTTCGTGCTAAATTTGACATAAGAGAACCAAAATACTGGTGTCTATATTGAACAATTTGAGGGCCCTGCATGGTTGGCTTTTTCATATGAAAGTGTTGGTATGCACTGCTTCAATTATAGAGTTCTTGGTCACAATAAGAATGCAGGTTCAATGTGTATTGTTCGACCTCGAATGAATGACAACTCTGCTAAGTACTTCAGATGGAGTTATGATTTATCTATGAATAGTGAAAAACAAGGCTATCTATGTGACTAGGGAAAGAGATCGGTGGGGAGTATTTGATGAAATCATTAAGTTCTATCATTTTCGTAGACAAGATGGTGACAAGGATGATAAAGACCATGACTCATACGATGGAGGGATTGGAGGGAATCAAACCAGCATTACGTAGGCTCAATTCAGGTAACTATCAACGCTAATGAAGACAACAAGAACAAAGAGAACAAAAAAGATTATAGTGAGTTAACCAAATGAAAAACGAAAACACTGGACTTTTTCATGACATGGTGAGAGGATTTGAACTACCCAATGAACCTTTTGAAATCTCTGCTACCGGGTGTCTTGGGCTCTACAAAGTGTTTCAGAATGAAATGGAAAATGCTGGTAAGAGCTTGGTGGTGAATAATTAAGCTATCATTGAAGTTCTTGAGGCGAGAAATGTGGATATTGATGAATTGTACAAGAAATTTTATAGTGCATACCCAAATTCAGAGAATGGTGAACTCAGTCGTGTGTTAACAATGTTGTGGTGATCGAGACTAGTAGGGATAGAGAAAGAAGGTCTAAGTTTAGAAACTATAGAACTGCAAGAATTACTGATGTTGTTGTGCAAGGCAAATCTTTTTTTCCAGAAGAGGAGTCCTATAATTCGTAATCAGTCCACATAAGTGGACATCCAAGATAAGATGACGTGGGCAACTATTGTTGGAAACAAACTGCGAGGATAAGGGTTCAAGGACCATCCAATGTCTTTACCTGGCCAAATGAACTAAAAAGTAAGGAGTATGAAACTTTTGAAAATGAGCAGTTTATCATTAAGAGGAGATAAAAGGAGGAATTTGAGGTTATGGACAAGAAGATTGGAGAGATTCAACTGTTCATGGATGACTTGTATGATTTTTTATGTGACGTGAAACACCAGTTCATGTTGAATGAAGGTATGTATCCAAATGACTTGGATATTGAGAATAGTAATCGTGATGGTAAGAGACTTTACTACTACAAAGGAAGTGAGTGTGAGGGACATTTTGAGTGTATCGAGGATAGTGATGAAGATTCTGATGATGATGTCGTTTTCTGTGCTCCTCCTGTAAGAAGCGACTTTGTCAACCCACCAAAGGACGGTGGCCAGTCCTCAAAGATGGCCAATTTTGAGGGATAATCTGCTAGTCTGGAACTGTCAAGGCGCCAGGGCACCCTTGACAAAGAAAAACTTAAAGTCTCTTTTGGTTAAGTTTAATATTTCCGTTATTTTTCTGTTTTAAACAAAATTAGGAGAAATTATGTTGGTAAGTATAAACCGATTAAGTCTTTTAATAATAAACACATAGTACTCCAAGGGGAGAGCGTTTAGGTCTTGTGGTATATTAGTGGCTTGGAAATACTGGGTCAACCTTAGGGTTATTTTCTTCAGTATTTCTTTTGTTGTGTGCAAAATAAAAGAACCTAATATGGTCGTGTGGTATATGGTATTTGTATATGCACCTAACAATGAGGACGAAAAAATAATCTTTAGGTCAAACTCACATATTGGAGGTCAAAAATCAATGACTCGATCCTAGTTGTGGGAGACTTTAGCGAAATCACTATATTTTTTGAAAAACAAGGTAAAAGAGACCTAATATGGAGAGGATTATCAAATTTAACGACTTCATCAACTCAAACGCACTAATCGAACTTGAATCAAAATGTTGTTTTTTCACGTGGAACAATAATAGAGTTGTGGATGAAAATATTAGAGAGAATATCGAGAGAGTTCTTCTCTAAAATAATTCTCCTAACCTTTTCCCATACACTATTATAAAAGTACCAACAACAGTCGGGTCGGATCATTCTCCATGTGTCATACTAAAAGATGCTACCAAAGTTAAAAATAATCACTATTTTATATTCGAATCTAGATGGCTCGAAAATATTAATTGTAGATAGATTGTGGAATCGTCATGGTATGTGAATCAAAGTGAATCGGCAATTCAAGATTTTCTTAACAAGAAAGACGCAACATGCCTTGCCTTATCTGGATGGAGTCGGAAGGATTTCCATAACAACCATAAGAAAATTAACCGACTTCAGAATCAACTGATTACACTCCAAAATGGTCCCCTTCACCTATCATCCAGGAACCGATTAATTGCGTCAAGCAGGAAATTGAGGATCTTTGGAATCATGAAGAACTGTATTGGGTTGACAGAGCGAGAGATTTATGGATTAAAAATTGTGAAGGAATACGAGCTACTTTTACAACACTACGGTAAAAAGAAGGAACGTTACTAGGATTTGTTTTATTTAAAATAGCAACAACACATGGACAAATGATCAGGACGAAATTAAAGAAAACATTTAAAAATATTATGAGAATATTTTCCAAAAGAATTCATTGAAGATATGGATGAAGTTGTAAGGCATATTCCATTTAAGATTACGGGAAAAATAAATGATAAACTTATTAGAGATCCAGATATGGAGGAAATAAAAAATGCAATGTTTTGTATGTCTGGATTCAAAGTACAGGGACCAGATGGTTTAACAGGGAAATCGGGAATTTTGGGATATTGTGTAAGAGAATATTTTTAAATTCTTGAGTAATTTTTTCTCCTCAAATATTTCTCTTGACTAATGATACCCAACACACTTATCCCAAAAGGTGAATCTCAGGAATTGCCGACGGATCATAGGCCAATTGCGTGCATTAATTTCATCTACAAGATTATTGCAAAAAATCCTTTCTCTACAACTTCAGCCGATTATGGATGACATTATATCACAAACTCAATAATCATTTATCAAATGAAGAAGCATTCAAGATAATATTATTATTGCGCAAAAACTATCTTTTTTTTCTCAAATCGAAGAGACGATTAAAAAAACACTATGCAGCTATAAAAGTATATATGACTAAGGTGTACGACAGAGTGAACTGGTATTTTCTCATTGAAGTCCTTAAGCGCCTTGGTTTTTGTGAGAATTGGAGAAACATAATTTTTAGATGTATCTCAACGGTGTCGAGGCAAGTCAAGATCAATGACGAACAAATACGTAGCTTTAAACCTGCCCAAGTTATCAGACAAGATGACCCCTTATCACCTCTTCTTTTTTCTATGATGACCGAAGCGCTTGTTAGTCTCATTAATTTTCATTCCTGAGAAGGTAACGTTAATGGTTTATCTATTATGCGAAATTGTTTGAATATATCTCACCTTTTTACTGTAGAGGATGCACTTTTATTAATGGAAGCAACAAATTCGGATTTTGACAATTTTAAACATGTTCCTCATATGTATTTTAAGTCTTTAGGGAAAAAAATCAACTTTAATAATCCGACTGTCTTAATTAGCAATAGAACTCCCTAATGCTCTAAAAAGGCATTATCAGAATGTCTTAACATTCACAGTACAGATTCACTTGATAAACATTCGGGCATTCCTTCTAACCTTAAAAGAGCTAAAATGAAACTTGAATTACATTAAAGATAGACTTTTCAATAAATCCTCAAGTTGGGTAGCTAATCTTCTTTCAGATGGGGTAAAGTGGTTTTGATAAAGGCTGTTCTCCAAGCTATTCCAAATTATGCAATGTCATTTTTTGAATTCTCGAAGGAGAAAAAGAATTCATTGGGTTTCCTGGAAAAAGATTGTCAGATCTAAAGCGTTTGAGGTGTCTTGGTTTCAGATACTTCCATAAATGAATGTTGCTATGCTGGCTAACCAAGCATGGAGAATTCTCAAAAATCCTGACTCACTGGTTGCTAGAATTCTAAAAGGTATATATCATTCAAATTCGGATTGGTGGGACGCTCAAATTCGTCAAAAATAATCATGGAGTTGGGAAAGCATTCACAAAGGGTTCCAATTACTTTAAAATGGAATGTTGTTGGCAAATCAGAAATGGGTTAACCGCGAATATATGGGATGATACGTGGATAGGAAAAGGATTGAGACTAGAAAAAAATAGGAGATTTAGTATTAATAAAGTTACAAAATTATTTAATGATAATTGCTCTGGTGGAATTTACAAATTATCAATGAGATATGTCATGAAACAGAGAAGTCTGAAATTAGGATAATCCCTATTATGAGTCTTGACAAAGAAGATGAAATCATTTGGCCGTATTTGAAAGACGGGAAATATATAACCAAATCTGGGTATCATTGTATCGTGTACAAAGAACTATGCAATGAGTCTCAGTCATCAAGTATGGGCGAAAAATGTTATGATTCGGCAATTTGGTCAACATTTTGGCATTCTAACGTACCAAAACAATAAATAATTTCATTTGGAAGATCTGCAATGAAGCAATTCCAACAAAAACTAATTTACAAAAGAAAAAGTGAATAATGCGAACAAGACAACGAATTAGTTGAACATTTATTCCCCAAATGCCATTTGAGTGAAGCAGTTTGGGCCGAGTCACCTATGCAAATTAAAATTAATAGGAAATTCTGCGAACCCATCAAATTGTGGATACCGAAGAAAATCCGTTCTTTCATGGAAAATGGGTGGGACAAAAATCTCATAACTGCAAATATCTTTACTAACATCTGGAATATTTGGAAAGTCAGAATGGAAGAATTTTTTTATGGTAAAAAATGGAATGTTAGTGAGATTGTAAACCAATCAAACAAATTGTTCAATGATCTTTTCAACACAATTCTGTCGATAATAATGAAGTTATAATGGGTATGGAGGATACGAGTAAGGAGCATGAAAAAATTATCCAACATTCAACAGATCCTATCTGGCTTAATGATACCTCATTTACCAAGGAATGAGAGACGACATGAATCTCTTCTATCGCAGTTAAGAAAGATGGTGTTATCATTGAGAAACTTACCAGAAGATGTCAAATAAGTAGCGATAAAGAAGGTGAATGTTGGACAAGTAGTTCTCCCAGTGAGATCCGCAGCGGATCTCAACTTATGGAGTTGTTCTTTCGACTCCGACAACCTTGAAATTGTTCAAGGTATCAATAGAGTCTGAAAAATTAATTGGAAAATATGTCCAATGATTCTCGAATTTTGGAAATGGATTAAAAAAATTTCCCTATGAAAGATTTATCACACCAAGAGAGAACTTAATGAAATCGTTGATCTTACAACTAAATGTGTCCTACTCGGCATTGATTTATCTAATTGGGAGCTATCAAACCTTATTGAGTCTAATTTGTTTCTTAATATGTTGTATAAAAAAGAGGTATAGGATGACATTGTGTTTCTTTTGATTTATTTGTCTTTGACAAAAAAAACTTAAAGAAGATTTTTCTGGCACAACATATGTCTTAAAATTGATTCTATCACCACTCTATGATCATATATATATATATGAGAGAGAGAGAGAGAGAGAGAGAGAGAGAGAGAGAGAGAGAGAGAGAGAGAGAGAGAGAGAGAGAGAGAGAGAGAGAGAGAGAGAGAGAGAGAGAGAGAGAGAGAGAGAGAGAGAGAGAGAGAGAGAGAGAGAGAGAGAGAGAGAGAGAGAGAGAGAGAGAGAGAGAGAGAGAGAGAGAATGTTATAGTGTTTGTAATTATGATGGTATTTTGCAAATGACACAAACTTATTTGTATATAGAAGTAGAGTTATTCAAAAAACGTTATTGTATGAAAATTTGGCATGAACCTGGATTCTCTTCTTGTATCAGATTAAGGATGAATGGAAGATCATTGTAACCTTGGTAACAGTTGAGACTTTATTGAACGAATTCCTGTACCATTAAGGATGAAAGCCTTTAAGATTGGACGCTTCAGCAGGTTGGTGATATAAGTATTCAAGGTTAGATGTTTATCTTTTAATGACATTTTCAATTTTTTTTCACTAAACGTGTGGTAGTATGCAGATATGAGGTATTTAATTTAACACCTTTTGTAAGGTATAATAGAAGAAAATAATATAAATTATTATATTTTTTTTCTCATTTTCGTATATATTAGATTAAAGTAAGAGAAAGAATTCTTAGTTTTGTCCTAGTAATGATTCTTTACTAATAAAAATCTGTTATTTACTTTTGGCATCTTTATTTGTCTAAGAAGAGTAGTACTATGTTAGCTTTCTCTTCAGGTAGAAATTTTAGTTCATGGTACATCATGCGTTATACTATACTCTCACATTTTGACTTTTATATATTTATTTTTTTAGTCGAAAGAACTTTTATATGTAGTTACTACTCAAAAGAAAACGTGGATAATAAAACGGGTTATTAACTCGTCATTGTTAATGGCAAGCTTCCAAAAACCACATGAATGACATGAATATTAATATAAATTTGTGCTCTTAGATGCTTGAACAAATTACCTGGCTTTATGGAAATGACACTTTGTAATGCAACCAATCCTTGAATCTCATTTGGTTATATCGTCCGACAATTGTGTTATATTTCTTCTCTTCTATAATTCATTAGTTAATTAATTTTTAATGTAATGATAATGTAGCGAAAGTTGCGATTGTTTTTACCTGAACACATAGTTGACTTCATAATGATACTCTGTCAAGATTCCTCTTGCTTTTGGGGCCAATTCTTCATCAAATCTAGTCAGCATTTTTTCACTCGTGTGTTTGTAATATATTGTTTACATTTCATCTACCAACAAAGACGAGAAAGCAGGGTGGATATATATATGAAGTGAATATGGCGACAAAAGTGTTTTGACAATCGTTTGGATCCTGAAGCAATATGACATCGTCATGTCCCTTGATCTTTCGCACCATCAATACTACGGATTAGTTCTTGGGTTTGTTATTTTCGTTTGTTAACTGATGTGGTTCACTATATTCGCTTTTGTTTTATCTGAAGCCTTCGTTCTCTTTTCTTTAAATCCCTAGATCTCTGAAACTTTTAATTTCAGATTTTAGCATTCAATCGTGATAGTTTTAGTCTCTATATTGTAATTTCATTTATAATAAATGAGAATCCTCTTGATTCATCACTTGGTAGCCTTTAACGTAATTGTTAGGTTAGAGATTTCATGTAAAAGCATAATCATACGGTGAATGTGGTAGATATTTTGAGATTTGTATGGTAACTTGTAACCTGTAGTGTTATAATGATCGAGCTACTTTAATTGGAGTTCAATGTGAATGTAGGTCAATTTTTGGTTGACTCACGATAAGTTTATGTGTTCTTTACTTTCCGTATTTATTTCTTTATCTGTTCTTTGTAATCAAACAATCTTTTAAGCCAAAACTATAAGAGTTTTAACAACAGTGGTATTAGAGTTTTTAAAAATCTATTTTATATCTTTTTTGCAAAATTCTTGAAGTAAAGTTTGAAATCTAATAGATATGTGAAAGATCTTGAGGGTTTTGGTTTTCTAGAAATTGTTTGATTTGATTCAAAATTAAGGTTTCTTGAAAACTTAGAGTTTTCGAAATCTTATTGAGGGTTTTTCGCAAACTCGTGTTTTTTAGAAAGTTTTATCGTTTTGAAGTTTTTTTACTGTTGTGTTAGTACTTGTCTAATTTTCTTTTGAATTTCTTAATTGTACTAACCTGAATGGCGTCTACTAGTATATAGAGATGTTTAGTTATAATGGAAAAATCGTTTTTAATATTTGACATAAAAAAATAAAGGTTCTTTTATCTCATCATCATAACACTACTACACGCAGGCTCTTTCGCGAGGACAATTGTCGTCGCGAAAGGATAAAAAATTCCTCCCAAAAGATCAAAAAAGCCTTTCGCGAGGACAAGTCCTCGCGAAAGGGTCCTCGCTAAAGTTTTGTCGCGATGACATTGGGCAGTACTTGCGTGAGGTCATACCCTTTTGCGACGTCACTATTTTGTCGCAACAGTCCAGTCTTTTGCGATGGAATTGTTTCTCGTAAAAATATTAACAATCGGGACGACTATTCCGTCGCTAATGATGGATTGTCTTTTAACGAGGAACTCTTTTGCGACGAAAAGTTCCTCGTTAAAGCCAAATTTTTAATTTCTTTTACCGTTCTTTTTTTAATTTTTTTTAGAGTAGAAGCTAATTAAATAAAACTCTAAAGTTAAAGAAAACCGATAATATATAGAAAACCGAGAATGTAATATAAACCCGAACCATCTCGGTCAAACAAATCTATCAAAAACCATCCAAAAAAACATAAAAACAACCAACCAAAAGTCATAGTCAAAATACAAAAGTTGAATATAGTCAGATAAAGTCAAAGATAGATAAAAACACATAAAACTAAGGTAGAAATATGTCTTCATCGGAATCAGAAGTCGGATCGGCCGAAGTAGTGTGTCGAGGAGGATTACCAGCAGATGGCGAGGCTCGAGGGGGAGATGGGGGATCAAGATGCTCCCGTGCATATACCCTCCTGCATCGATTAATCATGTGGATGGCGGTAGTCATCTGCTCCTGGATTGCATCCCTAGAGGGGCGTGTACTCGCTGTAGAGGTAGATGATCGAGAGGCGTTATCTTGCATAGGTTCCTTGCCGATAGAGACAAGGAACTCATTCAGCGACCGCGCTATCAACTGGTAGTCCCTCAACATCTTTTCGCTGACTGGATCGGAATAATTTGAAATCGATCTCCTCTGCGATAGCGTGTGTCCAACTCCCGGGATCCAGTTTCGGGTCCCGCCTCCTAATCCTACACTCGCCGCCTCCAACACAGCGTCAACCTGCTCTTGCTCCGATAAGGTGGGGGGCAGATGAAGAATCTCCACTCTGAGTATGGGATTCCCGCACTCGGGTTTCCAGAATAGACCTCAACGCTGCCTGTAAAGTAAAGAAAATATTAATAAATTATTTTAGATTAAAAAAGTTTAGACTAGTTCAATTCACATAACCTAAACACATTTCACTAATCAAATCCAACATTAATTTCTAACAAATGTATTTTTTCTTAGATGTACAATATATGGTCTAAGACAAGTTGGACTAGGGTGGATCCAGATTTTTGAATCGCGAAAAACTATTATATAGTTTTAATAAAATTAATGTAAAATTTTTTAGGTACATATAGTTTTTTAATTAAAGGTAGTGTAATTTTTTTTATTCATATTTTTATTTATTTTTTAAAATAATCAAGCTAAATTGTACTACAATTTAATAGTCTACCCTAACCTAGCTTATATCCACCTCTGAGTAGGACTATGTTAGCTTTCTCTTCAGGTAGCAATTTTTGTTCATGGTATATCGTGTTGTATACTATTTTTTCACATTTTGACTTTTATATAGTTATTACTAATAGAAAAAAAAACGTGGATAAAAATATGAGTTATTAACTCTTCATGGTTAATGGTCAGAGATTCCAAATACCACACGAATGACATTAATATTAATATAAATTTGTGCTGTTAGATGCTTGTACAAATTACCTGGCTTTATGGAAATGACACTTTGTAATGCAACCAGCCCTTAAATCTCATTTGGTTAATAATAAAGTAGAGAAAGTGGAGATTGTTTTTTCCTGAACACATAGTTGACATCATAATGATACTCTGTCAAGATTCCTCTTGCTCTTGGAACCAAATCATCATCAGATCTGGTCTGCATTTTCTCACTCGTGTGTCTGTAATATATTGTTTACATATCATCTACCAGCAGAGACGAGACATCAAAGGTGGATAATATTCTCTTTGTTTCTGATCTGGCTATATGTACATGTTATCAAAAGGGTGGTTCGACATATCTCTCTAACAATAATTTTTTAGACCTTCCCCTTCCCTTATTCAAACAGAAATGACCATCTCTAAAACATACCACGCTCGAGCAAACAGTTTTCCATCTAAATCTCACCCAGTAGCTATCACGGTTGAAGAAAATTTATGCAGATTAAAGTCTTGTTATGAAACATCTTCAGTATCTAGTGAAGAATCTAGCTTAATCGAGGATGCTAATGCTTATGCAAGCTCCAGGAAAACAATCAAGAAAATGGTTAACAAAAGCATGAGAGAATTAAAAAGGTTTGAAAAAATCTCGTCATTGACCCTCGTGAAGCAAGACAAGAACCCTCTACCTACTACAGTTACCATATTAAAAGAATCAGAAATCATAAGTTTCTCGATCTTGAAATCTGTATTGATGAATTTATCTACAACTAAAGAGTTATCTAAGCAGAGTGGTTGGTCGTTGATGCCCAAGGTTATGCAATCAAGGCAAGAGAACAACGTCAATGACGTCCAGATAATTAATGATGCATTGTCTGACTTAATATACCAGAAAGCTCACAAAGAAAACAAGGTTGTTCAAGTGCAAAACGTTCTAAAGATATTGAAGACTTTACAAATGACGATTCAGGAAATTGAAGAAGAACTGCAAACCATATTCAGGAGTTTGATCAAAAGAAGAGTTTCTCTTCTTAATGCCGTCAATCATTAGGAATTTAATTTTCATACTCCCAACAATTTTGTCCTACACTTTTATTGTAAATGATTAGGTATACATGTATATTATTATCAACTATCGAGATATACAATCAATTTGAAATATTCAATCCACAATTTTTCAGCCTCTACTACCGTTCGGCTTTTTAGCAACGACCCGTATTCGTCGCTAAAGTAGATTAGCTACAACAACTCGTCGCTAGAAAGTCGTAGGGAAAAATCAATCTTTACCACGAAATGGAGTGGTTTCGCCGCGAATTCGTGGGGCGTCTTTGCGACAACCAAGGTCGTCGCTAATTTCTCTTTGTTAGCGACGACAATATTTCGTCGCTACACCATAATAACTGTATTTTTGTCAATTTTTTTTTTTAAAAAAATTGTTTTGATTCAATTTTTTTTATACAAATATATTGCAAATAAAATTCATAAATTCATAAAATTCATAAATAATCATCCAAAAATTAATAGAAAATACTGTAATTAAAATTAAAATCGAGTCAAACTAAAAGTCAACATCCAAATCGAATAATAAAAGTCAACAAAAACCAATGTAAAGTCAAATCAAACACCAAGACAAAAAAACAAATATAATCATGGATCATCCAAATCGTCTTCATCTTCTCTCTCTTCATCTCCTCTCTCTTCACTTCTGGGGGGCTCGAGAACGGTGATTGAAGGAAGACCTTGGGCGAGTCTCATGCCGTTCAACGCTTCGAGGAGCGTGTCCACCATGCTCGGCTACTGACTCGGCTGACTCGAAGAAGCTGTGGGCCCGGTCGATGTGGAGGTGGGATCCGGTATAAGGTCAAGTCCATGAGCCACGCGAAACTCGTTCATACCTTCCAGCATCGCCTTGAGTCGCTCCTCGTTCTGCCTATCCGGCTGTGTAGGAGTCCGGACTCTTTTTCGGACCTGACCAATGGTTGGCACCCAATGTTTTTTCTTGGGTGGGGCGATGACCTCCATGATAGTCTCCAGCATCGCATCCATTTGTTCCTGGACAGAAACATCAGCACCCTCGGCTCCGGCCTCCACAACCTTCTTTTTCATCTTCTCCCGAAAAACACCATGTAATTATATTTCAATTTAAAAATAAATTAGATTAATAAAAAACTAAAGTTAAAGATAAATATTTAATTTAATGCAATTAAAAAAAAACTTACGCTAGCTCGCTCTAAACGTTGGTCACGCCAGGTATATGTAATCGGATCGTAAGAAAGGTGATCGAAATAGCCGCTAAAAGGAGGAAGCTCAATCTCCTCCTGGGTTTCACCGTCAAAGAAAGTCAACGGCTCCTTCGTCACGGTCTTCAGCTTCCCCTAGACAGTATACAATAACAGATAATAATTAATTAAAAATTAAATTAATAAAATACTAAATTATATATTTATTATTAGAAATAATACCTCTATGATAACCTCCCGAATCTGGGATAAGTTCTTATACCCCGTCTTGCTCGGAACTGTCTGCAACTCTCGATTTTTCTTATTAATCTATGCTTGACTCTGTTACAATTAATAAATAAAGAGTTAAATAAAGACTTATAAAATATTATTTTAGCTAAGAAAATATTAAATTTCTGTACCTTTACATTCTCGTCATCCCACATCTTCTTCGTTTTTTCCCAAAAATCCGGAAGAACATCTGGGGGTGTAGTATTCGTGTTGTAGTAGTCGATTTTTAGATCCGACTTCCATCGCCTATAGCACGTAGCTATCATCGAGTTCAATTTCTTTTTGATTTCTCCCAAATCTCCTCGTCGCCTCCACTCCTCGAGATCAAAAAACTCTTGCACTCGTTGTAGAATAGTCCCTTTAGAATGGTCGGGGACATCTGACCATGATTTGTAGCAAGGAGGCACGACTTCTCGAATTGCGGACCCCACCACCTGAGGAACGTGTTTGCCGTATTTGCCCAAAATTCCAAGTACCATCGATAATAGAAAAGTCAACTGGTATGGTCCAGCAAACTCTTTCTAACGTCTCTTGGGCTATTTTTATAGATGTGACACCTCGGCGGCGTCTTAGTCTTTTTTGAGATCCTATTGCATTGAATAATATTTATTAATTATTTATTTATATTAATTGAAATTGTTCGGTTATTTTTTATTGCCCGATGGTTGGGCACAATCAGCCATTGGACGATTAGGATCCCTCAGAAGATCGTTGTCGCTCCCATCCCCGTCATGTCCACGGGCCATTACATCTACCATCTATAATTTGAAGGAAACAAATAAAAAAAAATATTACATTCTTTATGAATTAAATACTAAATCATTACAAATTAAATAAATAAATAAATAATTATTACAATCAAATAAATAAATAATTAATTAGTACAAATAAAATAATAATTGATCAATTTGATAAATTTACCGGATATAATCTGTAACAAAAAATAATAAATTAGTACAAATAAAATAAATATTACAAATAGGTCCTTATACTATTTATATTCATATAATTTCATTTAAATTGCAAATAGGTCCCTATATATCAAAAAATCTTAAAAATAGGTCCTTATATTTTTTAAATTGCAATTAGATTGAATTAGCTAACCTTGATGTTGGATTGGTGCCTAGATTGCCTCACAATTTCTTGGAGAGGATGGATTTTGCGAATTTTTGGTGTAGTTTATGGCGAAAATGAGCTAGGTTAGGGCTTTATAGAATTTTTGTTTACTGACGACAAGCAGGTCGTCGGCAATTAGCCCAATTCGTCAGTAAAAATGGACACGCGTCCCACTCCGTACGCACGACCCTTGCGTGTCGTCATTTAGCGACGACAGGGGTCGTCGGTAAATAAAAAAGTGGTCGATATATTTCAAGAGCGGGAAACTTGACCACCCAGATTGACCAATCAAATTTTGGTGAAATTTTACCAACGAAATCCCTTATGAATGTCGTCTGTATTTATTTGGCGACGATATACAAATGAAGTGTGTCGTCGCTAAATTGTTGATTGTCGTCGGTATTTTTTTTTCTTTCTTGTCTTTTCTTTCTTTCTTTTTTTCTTTATTTATTTTTGTGGGTGTTTGGTGTATTCTGTCAACTATTAGAGTCAAACTTGAGTGTTTGGTGTGTTCAGTCAACTATTAGAGTCAAACTTGAGTATTTGGTGTGTTCAATCAACTATTAGAGTCAAATGTGAGTGTTTGGTGTATTTAGTCAACTATTAGCATCAAACTTGAGTGTTTGGTGTATTTAGTCAACTATTAGAGTCAAACTTGAGTGTTTGGTGTTTCTAGTCAACTATTAGAGTCAAATGTGAGTGTGCGGTGTGTTCCGTCAACTATTAGAGTCAAATGTGAGTGTTTGGTGTATGTAGTCAACTATTAGAGTCAAACTTGAGCGTTTGGTGTATTCAGTCAACTATTATAGTCAAACTTGAGTTTTTAGTGTGTTCAATCAACTATTAGAGTCAAATATGAGTGTTTGGTCTATTTAGTCAACTATTAGAGTCAAACTTGAGTGTTTGGTGTATTTAGTCAACTACTACAGTCAAACTTGAGTGTTTGGTGTATTTAGTCAACTATTAGAGTCAAACTTGAGTGTTTGGTGTATTTAGTCAACTATTAGAGTCAAATATGAGTGTTCGGTGTGTTCCGTCAACTATTAGAGTCAAATGTGAGTGTTTGGTGTATTAATCAACGATTAGAGTCAAACTTGAGTGTTTGGTGTATTCAGTCAACAATTAGAGTCAAACTTGAGTGTTTGGTGTGTTCAGACAACTATTAGAGTCAAATGTGAATGTTTGGTGTATTTAGTCAACAATTGGAGTCAAACTTGAGTTTTGGTGTATTTAGTCAACTATTAGAGTCAAACTTGAGTGTTTGGTGTATTCAGTCAACTATTAGAGTCAAATGTGAGTGTTCGGTGTGTTCAGTCAATTATTAGAGTCAAATGTGAGTGTTTGGAATATTTAGTCAACTATTAGAGTCAAACTTGAGTGTTTGGTGTATTTATTCAACTATTAGAATCAAACTTGAGTGTTTGGTGTATATAGTCAACTATTAGAGTCAAACTTGAGTGTTTGGTGTGTTCAGTCAACTATTAAAGTCAAATGTGAGTGTTTGGTGTATTTAGTAAACTATTAGAGTCAAACTTGAGTGTTTGGTGTATTTAGTAACCTATTAGGGTCAAACTTGAGTGTTTGGTGTATTTACTCAACTATTATAGACAAACTTGAGTGTTTGGTGTATTTAGTCAACTATTAGAGTCAAATGTGAGTGTTCGGTGTGTTCCGTCAACTATTTGAGTCAAATGTGAGTGTTTGGTGTATTTAGTCAACTATTAGAGTCAAACTTGAGTGTTTGGTGTATTTAGTCAACTATTAGAGTCAAACTTGAGTGTTTGGTGTATTTAGTCAACTATTAGAGTCAAATATGAGTGTTCGATGTGTTCTGTCAACTATTAGAGTCAAATGTGAGTGTTTGGTGTATTTAGTCAACTATTAGAGTCAAACTTGAGCGTTTGGTGTGTTCAGTCAACTATTACAGTCAAACTTGAGTGATTGGTGTGTCCAGTCAAGTATTAGAGTCAAATGTGAGTGTTTGGTGTATTTAGTCAACTATTAGAGTGAAACTTGAGTGTTTGGTGTATTTAGTCAACTATTAGAGTCAAACTTGAGTGTTTGGTGTATTTAGTCAACTATTGAAGACAAACTTGAGTGTTTGGTGTATTTAGTCAACTATTAGAGTCAAATGTGAGTGTTCGGTGTGTTCTGTCAACTATTAGAGTCAAATATGAGTGTTTGGTGTATTTAGTCAACTATTAGAGTCAAACTTGAGTGTTTGGTGTATTCAGTCAACTATTAGAGTCAAACTTGAGCGGTTGGTGTGTTTAGTCAACTATTAGAGTCAAATGTGAGTGTTTGGTTTATTTAGTCAACTATTAGAGTCAAACTTGAGTGTTTGGTGTATTCAGTCAACTATTAGAGTCAAACTTGAGTGTTTGGTGTATATAGTCAACTATTAGAGTCAGATGTGTTTTTTTGGTGTGTTCCGTGAACTATTAGAGTCAAATGTGGGTGTTCGGTGTGTTCCCTCAACTATTAGAGTCAATTATGAGTGTTTGGTGTTTCCAGTCAACTATTAGAGTCAAATATGAGTGTTTGGTGTGTTCAGTCAACTATTAGAGTCAAATGTGAAAAATATTCAATTAAAAACAAAACTCAAATCCGAAAAACATTCAATTAAATTCAAAACTCGATAAATTTTTTTCCTAATCAGTTTCATATCCACTATTATCTATAAGTTAATCATCAAAAATCAACCTGGATAGGTTCTTCTTCATCCCCATATTCTTTCCACGTGTCATCATCAATTTCCTCGTTATCATCAATAACCATTTCAAAAGCTAAATCAATACGAAAATGAGACGGGTCAAGCCCGATCTCCTCGATGGTTGCCAAGTTCACCGGATCGGAAACCCTGCCAGTGTTAACCAACGGTATCTAGATGCTCTCGCTGTCAGTAGGTAGTGATTCCGAAGCCCATACCTCGAGACTCCATCCGTGACGATCGTTTATTTCCCAAACAACTTTCCAACCTTTCATTGATTTGCTTGCATTTATCTCGTCAATGTAAAACACTTTCTTAGCCTACGATGCTAAAATGTTTGGCCCACTCAAAGTTTGATGTGTTGATAAAGGTTACCCCATGTTCTGTCCTCGCATCAGCCATTTTGTACCACTTACGAACAAATAACACAACCGAGCACCCTCCAGTGTACATAACCTCCAAGATTTTCAATAATTCACCGTAATAAGGTCTTTCATCGTACATGGTACAAACTCTGTAATCCTGCGTCACTCTTTTTTCTCCTTTAGACTTAGTTACCCACTTGACACCGTGGACAATACATGAATCGTATTTATGCACCGCACCATAAGAAATGTTTGCCAAGGACACCTCTCAGGGGTAGCTAATGCATCGCCACAGGATTGCATTCCATGAATCTGTCATACAAAAATAATACTTAATACTTTGAAAAAAATAGATAATATTTAAACCAATGCCTAAAGTTACATACCTTTTCCAAAAACCATTCTTTAAACATTTGACGGTGCATATTCCCTTTTTCGCTACTCGTTCCAGAAAGTGTGGATTTGTGTTCACTAAAAACGTAAATGAATATAAATAAATAAATAATCAATATAAATAATAATATAAATATAAATATAAATATAAATATAAGTATAAATATAAGTATAAATATAAGTATAAATATAAATTTTAATATAAATATAAATATAAATATAAATATAAATATAAATATAATATAAATATAAATATAAATATAAATATAAATATAAATATAAATATAAATATAAATATAAATATAAATATAAATATAAATATAAATATAAATATAAATATAAATATAAATATAACTATAAATATAAATATAAATATAAATATAAATATAAATATAAATATAAATATAAATATAAATATAAATATAAATATAAGTATAAATATAAATATAAATATAAATAAGTAACCAAAACTTACTTCCTGTACGTTTTGAGTTCGTCACAATTGTTCAAAATATACCAAATGATGTGCTCCTTCTCCTTAGGTGGTAAAGAGCCAGATTCTTTCTTGCCAACTGGAGTGCACTGGGACTTGAAAACGGATAGCTCTTTTGGCACTGGCGGTGGTTCGTTATTTCTACCTGGATCGTTGAACTTTGTTTTTTCTTCCGTAAGAAACCTTGATATGAAATTCAACGTCTCTTCCGCCACGTAACCCTCGGCTATTGAACCCTCTGGTCTAGCCGGGTTTCGAATATACTCTTTCAACTTTTTCAAATACCTTTCAAATGGGTACATCCACTGCATTTGGACCGGGCCCCCTAGAAATGCTTCATCGTATAAGTGTATCACTAAGTGGATCATTATATCAAAAAATGCGGGAGGAAAAATCATTTCCAGTCTACACATAACTTCAACAACTTTTGCCTTACCCGATTCTAAATCTTTCCTGTTGAGATTTTTATTACAAACGACTCTAAACACGTTAGCTAACCCAATAATCGCATCACTAATCGCTTTGTCTTCAATGAGCTCTGGCATACTAGCCACGAAAAGATACTGCATCATCACGTGACAGTCATGAGATTTCATTCCGATAATCTTTTCCTTATCACTTTGACCATTATTTCTCAAACTAGATGGGAAACCATCGGGAAACTTATGTGCCTTCAACCAGTCAAGAAATATTTTTCGCTTTTCCGTTGACAAAGTATACTTTGCTCATTTCAGTATCGGTTTACCTTCTCTCGATGTCAACAACAAATCTTTCATGATGTTCATATCCTTAAGATCCATTCTCGCTTTCATGTTATATTTGTTAACTTTTCCATCAAGACATATAACTGTACCGAGCAAACTATCAAACACATTTTTCTCGCAATGCACAACGTCAATGTTATGTTTCAACAAATTTTCGGACCAATAAGGTAAACGATAAAAAATACTCTTTTTCTTCCAATTGAATCGTCGTGGAACAGTTTGCTTCACGATTTTGCCCCCAAAATCCTTGTGTTTACCAGGAAACACAATGGGAAACCCATCTAATTGTGTCTGAATATCGACAGGAGTATATTTCTTCGGTGGGCCCCTATAATTGGAAGAGTGGTACGAAACCTTGTCTTTTCTAAATCCATGTGTGGCAGGTAACCAACGTCTATGGCCAAAGTAAACAACCCCTTTCTTCACCCTCAATGACAGAGTAGAATCCATGCATTCTAGACAAGCTAAGTAATCTTGACCCGACCATCCTGAAGTGTATGACCTAGTGGGGTAATCATTAGACGTCGATAACAAACAAACCTTCATCGTAAACTCTTCCTTCTCGTGGGCATCATACGTAAGGATCCCTTTATCCCATAACTCGACCAACTCATCCATAACAGGTCGAAGAAAGACATCCATGTCCTTACTGGGTGAACGGGGTCCAGGAATCAACAAACAAAGCTAGAATGTGGTTTCCTTCATGCATACCCACGGTGGCAAGTTATAGACGGTCAATATGACAGACCACATGCTATACGAGTTGTTCAGCATAGAAAACAGACAAAAACCATCGATACCCAGACCCAAATACACATTTCGAGGTTCACTGGAAAACACTGGATGTATCTCTGCAAATCATTTCCAGCTATCACCGTCAACTAGATGACATAACACATTTGGATCGATACTATTTCCGGTATGGTGCCATATCATGCCTTCAGCGGTGTGCTTCAAAGCGTATACTCGCTGCAATCTCGGGACAATCGGAAAGTAACAGAGCTTCTTGTGCGGTACTTTCTGACCCTTCTTTGGGTCCCATCTCGATTCACCACAAACTGGACAATTTTCGAGGTCTTTATTCTCTTTATAAAAAATGACACAATCGTTCAGACAGACATCGATAGTAATATACCCCATACCAAAAAAAATTAACTTCTTGTTGCATGCTTCATAAGAATGGGGTAAATTGTGAGGTTTGGGCAATATACGACCAACCAAGTTCAATAGCTCGGTGAATGATGTGTTAGTCCATTTGTTCTTTACTTTTATGTGCATAAGATTGACAATGAAATTCAAGGAACTCATCGATGTACAACCAGGATATAATTCTGTCTCCAATTCTTCGAACAATGTTTTGAAACTGCTTCGACTTGGAAGATGTGCATCTCTCATCTTGGCATCTCCCAGATGTCCACCAACATCGTAACTTTGTCTCATATCGTCATAAACGTGTTGCATTTCATTTTCTATATTTGGTACTTGAGTTGCTTGGGGTGTTTGTAACTCATCCTCATTGTGTTTTGTCCAAACCTGATATGTATGCTTAAACCTGTCTTTTAGAAGGTGGGCCCTAACCTGTTCGGTAGGTAATCGACGGTAATTATTACACTTCGTACAGGGGCAAGACAAGTAACAAGTATAACCATTACTTTTCTTAGCAAATTCGATAAAACGGATAACCCCAAAAACATATTCTGGCGTGTAATAATTCTTCGTAATGATCCAACTCCTATCAATACCCGAAGCCATCTCTTAGCAACAATTTTATATAACTAGACAACTACATTCATATAAAAGTAAAATTTATTAATAAATTGAATAAAAATTACAACACAATAAATAACATAGATACAAAATTACAACCCAATTAGTGACGAAAAATTACAAACTCATTGAATGAATACATATTACAAACCATTGAATGAATAAATATTACAAACCATTGAATGAATAAAATTAAAACACAATAAATATATAAAAAAATTCATATAATTAATTAAACAAATGAAAATATCTGAGCACAAAATATAAATAAAACAACACATGCATAATTTACAACATAATAATAAACAAGTCAACCAAAAAACATGTAACTCATGAACCTAATCATATGTTATAGCAACTAGTATACTCCAATAAATAAAAAATTTAAAAAGCATGAACTTTATTGAGAATACCTTGAATTGGATGGATAAGATGAAGATTGATGATTATGCCCCACCTTGAAAAAGTATTAATTCACCTATTCAAATTATATAGCAAGAATAAAACACAATTAGAAAGCAAAAAGAAAAAAAATTAAAAAAATAATTTTTCATGAATACCTTAAATTGTGTGATAAAATTGGATATTGATAATGGCCCACCTTGATTATAAACCTGGGAATGGTGCAAGATGAATTGGAGAATCAATTAGAAATAAAAAAATTTAGTTGTGTTTTTTAGAGAAAAATCAGAGATTTTTTTTGGGTTTTTGGGTGTTTTGTGAGTTAAAAAACCTGCTGTCTTCATTAAATAGGTTTTTTAGTTAGAGAAGACCCGTATTTCGTCAGTAACTACAAACATTTCGTTGGTAATATGGACAACATAGCGATGAAGGACGTTGTCGCAAATATAGCGACGACATTTCGCAGGCCAAATAAAAATACAAAAAATAAAAATATATTACTGACGAAATGATCAACATTATCGACAAATTCTTGTCGTCGCCAGTTTCGGACAACGACTTTGTCGTCGGTAAGTTTGTAAACATACTGACGCAATGCGGGTCTTCGGTAATTTTTCGTCTCTAAAGACGTTGTTTCTAGTAGTGATCCTAGGCTAATAACATTGAATAGATGAAGGACCGTTATGACTTTTTGTCTTCCACGTTGCATTGAATATTTCTTGGTCTTCCATGTATCTAACGGTAGTCTTGTAAATAAGAAAGAACCGTTGATCTTCTTTTGCTTACACGTAGGTTATCCTTCTCTTGGATCATTACATCATCTCCAAAAAGAACCTTGTCCTCAAGGTTCCAGACAATAAATATTTATATACCTTTTATATTAAAATTGATCCCATTTTAATGTACAAAAGAAGAAAACCTGGAGAAAAATTATTGTACCCAAACCCTTTTCAGAAGAATGAACGATTTTATATTTTCGATATTCATATCCATCATAACTCTTAGAAACAATGTTTTCTAACATTTCCTTCACATGGTTACTAGATTTCTTTGTCTCAGATCATTGGAAATAAATTGTGCCTTCACATGTGACTGATTTTTCATTCATTTGAACAAGAGATACTATAATATCTAGATTCTCCAAAACAATGTGAGGGCTATGTACAAATCCAGGTGTCACCGTAGAAATATTTGTTGCTGACCAAGAATCAAATTGTGAAAAAATATTTGATGGATGCATTGTAGTTTGTTGATAAACATGAACTTCTTTGTGGATAAACTGACTTGACTTTTGGAACCGTCAATTGAATATTATGACAAATATTTTAGATAGAGGAGGACATTTTGCAGAAATACTGAATTGTTCGTATTCGATGGATTTATTTGATCAAATTTTTTTTTTTAGAGTAGTTTGCCAAATGTTTCTATTGTATTCTGTAATGTTCCAACTATATTTTCTAAGGTTGTGAGTCATTCATCAATTGATGTGTCAATTGATGTGAATTTGAGGGCACTTTCATCTTGAAATCTTTTTAGGGCTTCATCCATCAACTCAAGCCGAGTAACATCCGTCATAGAAATTCCACCAAATTTGTAATGAATTTTGATGAACTCACATATTTTATTGATGGATAATTTATGTAAAGGGATATTGAGGATTTACAGGAATATAATAAACTAACTAAACTATAAAATAAAACTAAATACACAACTATAAATACACTAAATACACAATTATCCCTACAATATTGGTTAGCTCACCTTTTTTGTCTCGGTGGAAGCTGGCGGGCAGGGCTTGCTTAACCGGATACACGGAATTGGGATCTCTGTCGCATGGCAAATCTTTCTATCGGGAAAGCCTCACTATTCTTCCTTGATTATACAGCAAGCCTTTATGATTTAGGTATAGGCAGATCCTTGATTAAGTCACGAACTAGATATCATAAGGTGTTATGATAATGAGAATCTAGCTTATATGACTTATTCTAAACTTTTTCTTGATCGTAGGATCACCGAGCTAGGACCTTGATGATCCGGTTAGATTAATATGTAGCTAACGAGTATTTATTTGATAAATATCGATAGTTCTCATTTACCGAGTTATATACATAGATAATACACAAGGAGATGTGATTATCGAACCGACTAAAACTAGAGATTTCTAATAGTTAATTACCTTGGACTGTCAAGTGCGTTAATCTCTATAAGGAATTTTTATGCTTCTAATCCTTTAACCTGAGATCATCAATATAGATGTGTATGTTCTTGTTCTGTTTAGATACTGGATTACTAGTGTGTCATGATGCTAGTCGAAATGATATTGCACATAGCTAAGTATATATGATCTAAGGGATGAGTTAAGATGGAATCTAACAACTTTAGGTAAAGACTTTGAGCTTTACGATGTCATAAGATTATAACAATTGTATCAAATCCTTGGCCAAGGTGATAGAATGATTGAAGAAAGGAGTTTCTTAGGTCATTCGCCAATCGTTGATAATCGACGTGTGACGTAGTTGATTTTCTAATGGGATTTTACAGTTATACCATATCCCAGGATGATCCGGAGCTGTAAAGATAGAGGGATTACGTGTATGATCCTCTACCGGGTTCTTTTTACAGAGTTACTTCATGTTATCCGGTCATTTGGGAGTATTGTTAGACGCCAACCTCGATTAGTAGTTAATTAAGTTAACTACTACCGGTTCAACGATGAACCCACGTAGTCGCACACTAACGAGTGCACTGATCTTGCTTCATGTTGATAATTAATTTTATTATTAGATAATTATATTAAATAATTATATTAAATAATTATATACTTGGAATATTGGTATAATTTACTAGCACAAATTAATATTCTAATATAAGACCGAACTAAGACAAAAGAAAAAAAATGATGGTTTTGTGGATCGAACCATGTACCTCCAATAGTGTAAAATGTATCACTAATCGATGGCTAGTCCAAGTCAATATGTATAATGTAAAAGGTCAAAATTCATTTTACAAGTGTGTAGTGGACCTGATTATTAGGATAATCAAGTTCCTTTATACGTTCCCGGACTTTTTATTTTCCTGACTATTCATTTTTTCTACTCTAATGTTATTATTATAATAATGAGATTTTGATATATGAGATAGAATTTCTATCAGTTTTCTCTTTGGGAAAACAAAAACATAGAAAGCAAAAAATGTCTTTTATTCTCCAAGTCAAAATTTAATTCTGAAAGAAAAATCATGGCTTAGTGCAAAGCGTGGTGGATTAAAGAATTTTGAAACTCGGTTAGTCTTTTGATTCTTATATAAATCCAAAAAGATACGCAACAAAATCCGTTTTAAATACTAATCGCAACTAGATAGGTTTTAGAATTGCAATATTATTTTTCCACTGCGTATTTTTGATACAACATGTATTGCAATTCCTTCAATTGGTATTAGAGTCAAGTGTTGCGATTTAAGAATTTAAACATGATATTATATAATAATATATTTTAGTTTTGTAATGAAAGAAAAAACAATTATTGAAAACCTGTTTTTTGATACTGATTTTTAATTTATGGGACAATATTGTTTCATGTATTCTCTTAATCAGATCTTTTTCTATTTAGATTGACTTGGTCTTAAGGTTTTGATTACTATGTTAAAGAAAAATGGGTTTTATCTTTCATATAAAAAGAAATTGAAAAGGCTTTCTTGGTTTCATGTGTAATGCAATTGGTTTTTTTATATTATTTACAGATATAAAATAGAACTGATGCATAGTATTTGAAGTAATTCTGTTTCCTTTGCTCAAAGAGGTTTGATGCATCTGTATTTTTTTTTGTTCGATATAATGAAAAGAAAAAAGGGCTGCTAGCTTCTCATGTTTGGCGGTTGAACAAAAACAGCAAAAAAAAAGTTTTTTTTTTTTAATATTGGATATAGTAGTGTACTGGTACAAGAAAATAAAATGTTTGTTTTCTTTTTATTATGTAGCTTTTAATTATATAACTTTATCAAGTTATATTAACTTACTGGTTTAAATCTAGAAGAAGAACTTTTTTTTTAAGATTTACCTCTTTGTAGATGGTAGTAGTTTTTGATTTCTTAGTTAGAAAATTGAAACAGTTCATTCATTAGTTTCTTCTAATGAGGTATTTACAAATCATTTTTCATATTATATATTAAAGTTAATTTATATAAATGTAATTTTTTATGCAATATAATAGTCTTTTTGTTTAAAATTATTAGATTTTTGTAGCCAAGTAAGATTCAATTAAATAATCTTTATATGTGAACTTTTAGGTTTATTATACTTGTTGTTTTTCATACGTAGAAGTTTTTTCGATTCAATCGCTAACTCTTTATCTTTGAAAAAAACGTAGTTTTTGAAACTACAGGTTTCGATCATTCGTTCGATAGATCGTTCAAAACTTATATTTCGAATTCTAAATTATCCCCACTTGATAGTAAAGAATTATTGAGTTTATTAAGACGAAATATAATACATTTCGTGAGACATTTCCAGCGTAATTAGAGTTTTGAGTTTGTTAGCTTTACAAGTTTTGATCTGACTACCGAATGGACTTGTAGATCGAGTACAAATTATAAAACTCTATATTGTTTGATAATATATTTAAATTATTGATTTCATGTTTTTAGTCTGAACTATCCAGAGGATGTGAGATTGATAATACTCGATTACCGGATGGATTAACTAAACAAAAATTAATTAGAAACGACCTGACTACCAGGGGGCTATATAATTTTGAGTCTCTTATTTGATATGATAAAATAGGTAATGTGACACACTTCAATTATGAACGACCTGACAACCAAGGGGCTCATTCTTCTTTTAAAGTTTTCATTCTTCACTTTAATTATTCGTGAGAAACGACCTGACCACCAGGGAGATCATTCATGTTCTAAAGTTTCCAATTATATATCTCTTATATAACAGTCCATATGTTTGACAATTATATAATAGTGTTCTGAAAGCGTTGTTCTCTTTTCCTTCCCATGATTAGATTTCTCGATAATTCTACTAAATCACATCTCGAATCAAACAAGTTGGTTGGAAAAATCTTAAAGATTATGACCGCAACATGAAAGTCTTTCTTATGCACACGAGACTCATTAATATGCTCAATGATCTGTTGACTAAAGTGTCTCTTGAGGATGCACAAAATGTATATGATGCATGTCTAAAGTAATACAAACTTAGTAATCGTACTAAGTGTAATATCTTTCATCCATGAGCTATGAAACTCCAAAGACAACATAAGCATGATATTCCCATGAACTCTTAATATCTTCAGAAGATGTACAAGAAATCTAGTATGACCATTAGATACTAGTTATCTAATAGTAAGAAACAAGGTAAGAGCATTAATGGAAATAATTTCTGTAATTTATTTAACTTCTATTAGTTACACGGAAAGGGTATTGGATACTCTTACTAGTTGAGAAATATGCAAAATGTTGCATACTCTAAAGATTAATAGAAGAATAAGAATAAGAGCAGTTTAAATTACAATTTCGGTCATGGAGAAAGTGTTGCATCCAAAATTATAATAACTAATTCTTTAAAGATGCATATGGCAAAACATATTCTAAGAAAACTGTATTTTTGTTCGTAAACTTGTTTTTGAATAAAATAATCATTTCATTATAAGATAGTTATGGTGTATTAATTTAATATAAAATGACCAATGGAGTTTTCATCTTGATGAATTACACCCCATTGGATACTTAGAGTATGGTGATTATAGTTGCCTAAAGTAACTAAGTAAATGTGTTATAGTTGTTTCTGGTCATCAATTGAAATAGATAATCGTACTAATCAAACCTTATCTTTGGTTTTATAGACTAAGTCATAAACTGTGAGAAAATAGTTACTAGTTTCACAAGGAAAATTTTAAGTAAGAACATGATTTTGAATCATATGAAACTTGTTAGACGTAACTCAATGAAATATGACTAAATCTCATTTTGATCAAAATGGAGATAAGGCTAATAAGTTCTTACGTCTACTACATATTGATGTAAGTGTTCAATAAGACATTTAGCAAAGATAAATATTCTTACTTCATCTCCTTCACTAACTATATATAGGATATAGATGTGTTTACCAAATGAAACACAAGTATGAATCATTTTAAATGTTCAAACTATTATACAGTGATGTTGAAAGTAAGTATAAAAGTATGAAGGATGTAAGATATTAACATGTAGAGGTAAAAATACTAGCAATTCATTTGTAGATTATCTATGACAAAATAAGATTTCGTCTCAGTGAACATTTCCTAGAACGCCTAGATATAATGGTGTGTCTAAAAATGAAATTGAATTTTATTGATATTATGTGATTCATCATAAGATTCACTGATCCTCGAGTACCGTTATGGGTTTTTGTTGTAAAGTCAACTATATACTAAATGAACTCTTAGGTACCACTCAATAGTCGATAAAATCCATATGTGATATAGAGATAACATAAGTTAAACTTCAAATTGTAGAAGTTTGAAGTTGTCTGATTTATGCTAAACGACTTATGATGGTTAAGCTTGAGTTGAGATCTTATAAATATATATTTGTTGGATACCCAAAGAAAATGACATGATTATATTCTACACCATTCTGAACATAAAGAGTTTGTGGTATGGCATACAACCTTTCCAGATTGGAATTCCATAGTGAAGAAATTGATAATGTAGAAAAAGATCATAACGAAATATATATTTTAGAGTTATTTATACAAGTTGAAAAGTATCAGATGCTCGTCGATATTTCTTTCCTTGATGAGTTAATAGTTTAATTTAAGGTTCAAGTCTCAAACTTTGAGGAATTTGGGATGATTAATGAACCTCTCTTGGAACAAGGAAGTTAATAAAATCAAGAAAAGGAGAATTTTTTGTAAAACTACCTCCTAAAGGTTATGTAGATATCATCATACATAAAAACCATTTGTGATAATGGTGATAGTTTGATAAGGAAATCTTATAGATGATAACCCCATCAAATGATGATCCTAAAACCCTATGAATAGGCTATGACTAGTCTAGATAGTGACACGTGGTTAAGAACCATAGAATCTAAATTAATATCTATAAGAATCAACAAAGTAAAGTACTTTGGTTGAATCTTCAGCAGATATAAGATCCATTTATAGTAAGTGGGTGTTAGGGAAATGATTGGAGTAAACGGTAAGCTAGAGACCTATAACGTCCTTCTAATTGATAAGAGTTTAAATTAAAAGGAAAACATCAATTATGGTGAATTTATTTTCCCATATCAATGCTTAATTTATTTTAGATTCTACTATTGGTAACTAAATACTATTATTATGAGATATGGTAATATCATGTGAAAATAGTTTTCACTAAATAGGAGTTTATGAAGTCCTTAAGACCAACCCTAAAGGTCTCATATTTCCATTTACTCATAATAAAATATGTAAGCTCCAAAAATCCATTTAATGGATTCAACCAATGCCACTAGTTGGATTATTCTCTTTCATACAATCAAATAGTTTGATTTTATGATTTTAGAATAAGATTGATAAGAGTACAAAGTATTAGTGGGAACACTCGTCTTCCTAGTGTTATATGTAGAAAACATATTATCACATAAGGATATGATATACCAACCAAGCAAATAAACAATTTTTTTGATTGTCTAATAGTTCTCCATGAAAGATTTTGCAAAAGTAGCTTATATTCTTTGAATTGGGATCGATAGAGATAGATTAAAGGAGCTACTTAACTTATATCAGTCTTAGTACATTTATATATTTTTGAAGTATCATATAGAAATTCCAAGAGAAGCTATTTAACAGTAGGCTTTGGAATTACTCTTAGTGGAAGGTTTATTTCTATGAACCTAAAGAGTAAGAGAATGAATGTGTATAGTCCTATATGCTAAAACAATAAGGATCTATCTAGCATACCAAGAAAAATATATAAGACCTGAAGTGTACTACACGCTAGGAGTAGCAAGTAACTATGAAGGTATCCTGGATGGGGAATGTTCGAAAGTAGTAAAGACTATTCTTAAAGTACTTAATAAGTATTAAGGACCAATTCCTCATATGTGGAGAATATAAGTTGAAGCTAATTGGGTATATAGATTCTTGTTTTGCTTCAAACATGGATGATAACAAATCAATATATGGTTGTGTCTATATTGAGGAGAAGTGAATTGGAATAGTTCCAATCAAGATACTATAGCGGATTTATGTTACTAAAAGTAGAATACATAGCAGCATAAGATGCAACTATGCAAGTTGTTTGGATAATATAGTTCTTATTATATATAGTGTAGTTTAAACAATGTAGATAGTAGATCATGCTATAGATCCAAACAAATTATGTAGTAGTACCGCTTGATTTGAAATATTATTGAACATGAAGATGTTCATATTCAACAGGTTAAAAAGAGGAAAACGATATAGATCTGTTCATCTATGTGTGTCTATCAGAAGAGTCTGATAAGAATAATTTACTTATGAATTATGGTACTTGAACGATTGTGTCTAGGCCAAGTGGGAAATTATTGGAATTATGCCCTAGCCCCAATCGTATTGTAATAAATTGAACACAAGTGTTTACTGTACACGATAATAGTTATCCCTGCAGTATTGGTTAAAGGAATTGTTTCCTTGAATCTTGGAAAGTCTTTATAATTAAGGACTGATCTACATAATATAAAGGCAGATCCTTGGTTAAGTCATGAACTAGATATCATAAGGTGTTATGATAATGAGAATCTAGCTTATATGACTTATTCTAAACTTTTTCTTAATCATAGGATCATCGAGCTATGACCTTTATGATCCGGTTAGATTAGTATGTAGCTAAAGTGTATTTATTGGATAAATATAGATAGTTCTTGTTTACTTAGTTAGATACATAGATAATGCACACAGAGATGCGATTATCGAACCGACTAAAACTAGAGATTCCTAATAGTGAATTACCTTGGACTGTCAAGTGGGTTAATCTGTATAATGAATTTTGTGCTTCTAATCCTTTGACTTGGGATCATCACTATAGTTGTGTATGTGCTTGTTGTGTTTAGATACTGGACTACTATTGTGTCATGATGCTAGTAGAAAGGATATTGGACATAGCTAAATATATATGCTCTAAGGGATGAGTCAGGATGGAATCTATCAAATTTTGGTAAAGAGTTTGAGTTTTACGATGTCATAAGATTATAACGATTGTATCAAATCCTTGGCCAAGGTGATAGAATGAATGAAGAGAAGGGTTTCTTATGTCATTCGTCAATCGTTGATAATCGACGTGTAACGTAGTTGATTTTCTAATAGGATTTGATAGTTATACGATAGCCCAGGATGATCCGGAGCTGTAAAGATAGAGGGATTACGTGTATGATCCTTTACCGGGTTCTTTGTAGAGAGTTACTTCACGTTGTCCGGTCGTTGGGGAGTGTTGTTAGATTCCAACCTTAATTAGTAGTTAATTAAGTTAACTACTACCGGTTTAAGGATGAACCCACGTAGTCGCACACTAACGAGTGCATTGATCTTGCTTCATGTTGTTAATTAATTTTATTATCAAATAATAAATATTAAATAATTATATATTTGGAATATTGGTATATTGATTTGCTAGCACAAATTTATATTCTAATATAAGACCGAACTAAGTAAATAGAAAAAAAGGATGGATTTGTAGATCAAACCATGTACCTCCAATAGTGGAAAATGTATCACTAATCGCTGGGCTGTATAATGTAAAAGGTCAAAGTCCACTTTACAAGTGGGTAGTGGACATGATTATTAGGATAATCAATTTCCTTTATACGTTCGCTTACTTTTTATTTTTCTGACTATTTATTTTTTTCTCCTTTGAATTTATTATTAGAATAATGAGAATTTGATATATGAGATAGAATTTCTATCAGTTTTTTCTAAACGCAACTAGATTGGTTTTAGAATTATAATATTATTTTTCCGATGTGTATTTATGATACAAAATTTATGATACAACAGGTATTTCAATTCCTTCAACTGGTATCAAAGACAGTTCTTGCGATTTAAGAATTTAAACATGATATTATATGACAATATATTTTGGTTTTGTAATAAAAAAAACAATTATTAAAAAACCTGTTTTTTATACTGATTTTTAATTTATGGGATAATATTGTTTCATGTATTTTATTAATCAGATCTTTTTCTATTTAGATGGACTTGGTCTTAAGGTTTTGATCAGATGTTAATGAAAAGAGTGTTTTATCTTTCATATAAAAAGAAATTTAAAAGGTTTTTTTTATTCATGTGTAATGCAATTGGTTTTTTTATGTTATTTAAAGATATAAAATAGAACTGATGCATAGTACTTGAAATAATATCATTTCCTTCGCTTAAAGAGGTTTGATGCCCCTGTATTTCTTTTTTTTATTCGATATAATGAAAAGAAAAAGAGGGCTGCTGTTTCTCATGTTTGGCGGTTGAACAAAAACAGCAAAAAGAAAAAGTTTTTTTTATATAGGGTATAGCAATGTATTGGAAAGAGGTACAAGAAAATAAAATGTTTATTTTCTTTTATTATGCAGCTTTTAATTATATAGCTTTATCAAGTTATATTAACTTACTGGTTTGAATTTAGAAGAAGAAGTTTTTTTAACATTTACCTTTGTAAATGGTAGTAGTTTTTGATTTCTTAGTTGGAAAATTGAAATAGTTCATTCATTAGTTTCTTCTAATGAGGTATATACAAATCATTTTTCATATTATATATTAAAGTTGATTTATATAAGAAATAAATATTTATATAAATGTAGAATTTTTTTATAAGATATAATGGTTATTTCTTTTAAAATTATTATATTTTTGTAGCCATTTAAGATTCAATTAAATAATTTTTATATGTGAACTTTTAGGTTTATAATACTTGTTTTTTGTCATACGTAGAAGTTTTTCCGTTTCAATAGCTAACTCTTCGGCTTTGTAAAAAACGTAGTTTTTGAAACTACAGGTTTTGATCATTCGTTCGATAATGATCGTTCAGTTTCTATTCAAGAACGTATATTTAAAATTCTAAATTATTCCCGCTTGATAGTAAAGAATTATTGAGTTTATTAAGATTAAATATAATACATTTCCTGAGACTGTTCCATCATAATTAGAGTTTCAAGTTTGTTACGTTTACAAATTTTGAGTTGACTACTAGATGGACTTGTAGATCGAGTACAAATTATAAAACTCTATACTGTTTGATAATATATTTAAATTACTACCCAGAGGATGTGAGATTGATAATACTCGATTATAGGATTAATTGACTCAACAAAAACTAATTAGAAACGACCTGAACCTGACTACCAAGGGGCTAAATAGTTTTGAGACTCTTATTTTATATGATAAAATAGGTAATGTACCACACTTAAATTATGCGTGAGAAACGACCTACGAACCAGGGGGCTCATTCTTCTTTTAAAGTTTTCATTCTTCACTTTAATTATGCGTGAGAAACGACCTGACTACCAAGGGGCTCATTCATGTTTCAAAGTTTCCAACTATATATCTTTTAGATAACAGTCCATATCTTCTTCAGTTATATAATAGTGTTCTGAAAGAGTTGTTCTCCTTTCCTTCCCATGATTAGATTTTCGATATTCCTGCTATATCACTTCTTGAATCAAACAAGTTTGTTGGAAAAATCTTAAACATTATAACCGCAACTTGAGAGTATTTCTTATGCACATGAGACTCATTGATATGCTCAATAAGCGTGTCTAAAGTAATACAAACTTAGTAATCGTACTAAGTGTAAAATCTTGCATCCATGAGTTATGAAACTCCAAAGACATCATAAGCATGATATTCCCATGAATTCTTAACATCTTTGGAAATGTACAAGTAATCTAGTATGACCATTAGATACCAGTTATCCAATAGTAAGAAACAAGGTAAGAGCATTAATGAAAATAATTTCTGTAATTTCTTTAACTTCTATTAGGTACACGGAAAGGGTATTGGATACTCGTAGTAGTTTAGAAATATGCAAAATATTAAATACTCTAAAGATTAATAAAAGAATTATAATAAGAGAAGTTCAATTACAATTTTGGTAATGGAACAATTGTTGCAGCCACAATTGTAATAACTAATTCTTTAAAGATGCACATGACAAAACATATTGTAAGAAACAGTATTTTTGTTCGTAAACTTGTTTGCAAACAAAATAGTCATTTCATCATAAGATTGTTATGGTGTATTTATTTCATATAAAGTGACCAATGTAGTTTCCATCTTGATGAATTACACCCCATTGGATACTTACAATATGGTGATTATAGTTGCCTAAAGTAACCATGTAATTGTGTTATAGTTGTTTCTAGTCATTAACCGCAATAGATAATCGTACTATCAAACCTTATCTTTGGTTTTATAGACTAAGTCATAAATTGTGAGAAATAGTTACTAGTTTCACAAGGAAAATTTCAGGTAAGAACATGATTTTGAATCATATTAAACTTGTGAGACGTATCTCAATGAAATATGACTAAATCTCATTTTGATCAAAATGAAAATAGGGCTAATGAGTACTTAGGTCTACTACATAATGATGTATGTGTTCAATAAGAAATTTACACAAAGATATATATTCTTACTTTATCTCCTTCATTAACTATATATCAGATATGGATGTGTTTACCAAATGAAACACAAGTATGAATCATTTTAAATGTTCAAACTACTATACAATGAAGTTGAAAGTAAGTATAAGAGTATGAAGGATGTAAGATATTAACATGTAGAGGTAAAAATCATAACAATTGATTTGTAGATTATCTATGACAAAATAAGATTTTATCTCAGTGAACATTTCCTAGAACACCTAGGCATAATGGTGTGTCTAAAAAGGAAATTGCATTTTATTGATATTATGTGATTCATGATAAGATTCACTGATCCTCGAGTACTGTTATGTGGTTATGTTGTAAAGTCAACTGCATACTACATGAACTCTTGAGTCCCACTAAATAGTCGATAAAATCCATATGTGATATAGAGATAACATAAGTTAAGATTCAAATTGTAGAAGTTTGAAGTTATCTAATTTATGCTAAATGACTTATGATGGTTAAACTTGAGTCAAGATCTTTCAATTATAGATTTGTTGGATACCCAAAGAAAATGACATGATTATATTTCTACACCATTTTGAACACAAAGAGTTTGTGGTAAGGCAAACAACCTTTCCAGATTGGATTTCCATAATGAAGGAATTCATAATGTAGAAATAGATCATAACGAAATAAATATCTTAGAGTTATTTATACAAGTTGAAGATCATCAGATGCACGTCGATATTTCTTTCCTTGATGAGTTAATAGTTTAATTTAAGGTTCAAGTCTCAAACTTTGAGGAATTAGGGACAATTAATGAACCTCTCTTGGAACAAAGAAGTTAACAAAATCAAGAGAAAGAAATTTATTGCACACAAGCCTCCTAAAGGTTATATAGATATCATCATACATCAAAATCATTTGTGATAATGGTGATAGTTTGATGAGGAAATCTTATAGATTATAACCCCATCAATTGACGATCCTAAAACCCTATGAAGAGGCTATGACTAGTCTAGATAGTGACAAGTGGTTAAGAACCATAGAATCTGAATTAATATCCATACGAATCAACAAAGTATAGTACTTTGATTGAATCTTCAATAGATATAAGATCCATTTATAGTAAATGGGTGTTAGGGAAATGATTGGAGTAAACGGTAAGGTAGAGACCTATAACGTCCTTCTAATTGTTAAGCATTTAAATCAAAAGTTAAACATCCATTGTGGTGAATTTCTTTTCTCATAGCAATGCTTAATTTATTTTAGATTCTACTATTGGTAACTACGTACTATTATTATGAGATATGGTAATATCATGTGAAAATAGTTTTCACTAAATAGGAGTTTATCACGTCCTTAAGAGAAATCCTAAAGGTCTCATATTACCATTTACTCATAATAAAATATGTAAGCTCCAAAAATCCATTTAATGGATTCAACAAATGTCACTAGTTGGATTATTCTGTTTCATACAATCAAATAGTTTGATTTTATGACTTTATAATAAGAGTCATAAGAGTACAAATGATTAGTGGGAGTACACTCGTCTTCCTAGTGTTATATGTAGAAGACATATTATCACATAAGGATATGATATACAAACCATGCAAATAAACAAATTTTTTGATTGTCTAATAGTTCTCCATGAAAGATTTAGAAAAAGTAGCTTATATTCCTTGAATTGGGATCTATAGAGAGAGATTAAAGGAGCTACTTAACCTATATCAATCTTAGTACATTTATCTTTTTTGAAGTATCATATGAAAATTCTAAGAGAAGCTATTTAACAATATGTTTTGGAATTACTCTTAGTGGAAGGTTTTTTTCTATAACCATAAAGAGTATGAAAATGAATGTGTATAGTCCTATTTGTTAAAACAATAAGGATCTATCTAGCATACAATAAAAAATTTATAAGACCTGAAGTGTACTACACGCTAGGAGTAGCGAGTAAGTATAAAGGTAACGTGGATGGGGAATGTTCGAAAGTAGTATATACTATCCTTAAAGTACTTATTATAACTATGCAAATTGTTTGGATAAAATAGTTCTTATTATATATAGTGTGGATTCTACAATGTAGATAGTAGATCATACTATAGATCAAAACAAATTATGTAGTAGTACCGCTAGATTGGAGATATTATTGAACATGAAGACGTTCATATTCAACAGGTAAAAAAGAGGAAAATGAAGTAGATCTATTCATCTAAGTGTGTCTATCAGAAGAGTCTGATGAGAACAATCTGCTTATGAATTATTGTACTTGAACGATTGGGTCTAGGCCAAGTGGAAAATTGTTGGAATTATGCCCTAGCCCCAATCGTCTTGTAATTAATTGAACTAAAAGTGTTTATTGTACACGATAATAGTTATCCCTGTAGTATTGGTTAAAGGAATTGTTTTCTTGAGTCTATGGCAAACATTTATGATTAAGGTGTTCATCTACATAATACAAAGGCAGATAATTGATCAAGTCACGAACTAGATATCATAAGGTGTTATGATAATGAGAATCTAGCTTATATGACTTATTCCAAACTTTTTCTTAGTCGTAGGATCATCGATCTAGGACCGTGATGATCCGGTTAGATTAATATGTAGCTAACGAGTATTTATTGGATAAATATCGATAGTTCCCGTTTCGAGTTAGATACATAGATAATGCACACAGAGATGTGATTATCGAACCGACTAAAACTAGATATTCCCAATTACCTTGGACCGTCAAGTGGGTAAATCTCTATAAGGAACTTTATGCTTGTAATCCTTTGACCTGAGATCATCACTATAGTTGTGTATGTGCTTGTTGTGTTTAGATACTGGACTACTAGTGTGTCATGATGCTAGTCGAAAGGATATTTGACATAGATAAGTATATATGCTCTAAGGGATGAGTCAAGATGGAATCTATCAACTTTAGTTAAAGAGTTTGAGCTTTACGATGTCATAATATTACAACAATTGTATCAAATCCTTGGCCAATATGATAGAATGAATGAAGTAAGGAGTTTCTTAGGTCATTCATCAATCGTTGATAATCGACGTGTAGCGTATTTGATTTTCTAATGGGATTTGGCAGTTATACCATATCCCAGGATGATCCGGATCTGTAAAGATAGAGGGATTACGTGTATGGTCCTTTACCAGATTCTTTGTACATAGTTACTTCACGTTATCCGGTTGTTGGGAAGTGTAATTAGACGCCAACCTCGATTAGTAGTTAACTACTACCGGTTTAATGGTGAACCCATGTAGTCGCACACTAACGAGTGCATTGATCTTGATTCATGTTGTTAATTAATTTTATTATTAGATAATAAATATTAAATAATTATATACTTGGAATATTGATATATTGATTTGCTAGAACAAATTAATATTATAATATAAGACCAAACTAAGACAAAAGAAAAAAAAGGATGGGTTTGTGGATTGAACCCTATACCTCCAATAGTGGAAAATGTATCACTAACCGTTTGGCTGATACAAGTCATATGTATAACGTAAAAGGTCCAAGTCCACTTTACAAGTGGGTAGTGGACCTGATTATTAGGATAATCATTTTCCTTTATACATTCCATGCCTTTTCATTTTCTTGACTATTCATTTTTTTCTCCTCTAAAGTTATTATTAGAATAATCAGAATTCAATATACGAGATAGAATTTCTATCAGTTTTCTCTCTATGAAAACAAACACAAAGAAAGCAAAAAGGTCTTTTTTTCTCCAAATAATTTTCAGATGCTATACTTCCTTTATACGGTAACTAGTAATATGATAAATTATCGAAAATGATGTAAATCGTCAAAATAAAAAATAATGTTATTGGGAAGTTTCACGATATATTATATTTAATGGATATTTGATGTCTCTCCATTTTTGATAATTTAATATTGATTGGAGACATCATTTTAGGTGTATTTATTAGGATATAGGTCGATTTTATCATGATTTAGTACACTTTCCGATTTCATGTCTTAATTTGATTATTTATTATTCTTAAAGCATATTAGGTTTAATTGTTTGTTAATTGTGAAGCTTTAAAGATATATGATAATTAATTATATGTCAAGTCAATTCTAAGAGATCAGAGAAAATATTTAAAAGTCTTTAAAATACTCAAGAAAGCTTTTCATCTTCCTCTTGAGTATTTCACGACCACGAAACATGGGATCCACCAGAATTCCAGATGTCTTGATATAGGGGGAAAGAGTTGGTCATGATGATTCCCTCTAACCTTAATTTTTCATTTTATACTTGGAATACTTCTCTAATTTCAGAATAGAAGTGAAACATGGGAACAAGTTTTATCCACAGAGCGGAAAGCTCAAGATTACACACTTGAAATTTGTCGATGATCAGATGATGATGGCTAGAGGTGATTCAAAATCGTAAATATAATTATAAATCATATAAGCAGTGTTTCTAATTGTTTTGGTCTTCCAACAGATGTTTTTAAATCCAATATTTACTATGTGGGTATGAAAGAAAAGGATCTTGACGAGATGTTGGATATATCACAGTTACCGAAGGAAAAGATGTCGTTACGTGGTGTCGCCTAGGGTGTAATAAATTATGATAATAAAAGATAGATAAGCGACGTGGGAACACCCTAGACTAAACACGTTACTCACTCAAGTATCACAGATCGTATGCAAGTTTTACTAGTAACTAAGATTCGTTTCTCGGAGACTTAGTGCGTTATACCAATGGGTAAACAAAATAGCTTAGCAGATAATAGTTAAAGACAAGAAAAGTAAATAAATATGATTGATAAGGAGATTAATGATTAAACTAAATTAAGATAAAGACGAGTAAATTAAATACGAGAGAATGAGATGAGAAAATATAGCTCAGGTTTTACTAGTATGCACTATTCCTTCTATTTCTTCTACAAGTTAACAAGGGTGATTAAAGCTATTAGATAAGTAGTCAAGATTCTAAGTTTCACATAACCCCCTTCCGGGTGGACTTAGATGGAGACCTCAGGATTACCAGGGGACTTAACTGAGGTTGTCCTACGCCATTAAGTTCTTAGATGAAACTGGTCTGCAACAATGATCGGTGATTTAGTCAAACCCTAATGACTATCTAGATAGGCAAGCCGTTCCAGATCACTATCACACACTAGACGCTTTTGTGGTGTTTTAATAATTAGACACCCCTTCTGGATGACCATCTAACTACTATTAGCACAACCCTAAATTGATCAAGTGTATGACAGACAATAACTCAAAGCACATAAAACAAATATATGGTTAAGAAGCTAGAATCAATTTAAAATAGTTTTCCCAAACAAACTTAGATAAAAGAAAATAGAATTCATATATTATACATTATGCAAAACCCAAGTTATGGGAAAATTAGTTCATGCTAGAAAGAAATAAACTAAAATAAAGATACATACTGTCAACTTGTTTCTCTTGAATGAGTAAGGATTGGACTACAGTTTATAACTGAGCAAGGACAAGCAAGGACAAGCAAGCACAAGCAAGGAAATGTTTACAATAGTTAAATGGTGTATTTACATGTGTTTAGGAAGACCTAATTCAGATTTTGATGTCTCCCCATTTGTGATGATTTAATATTAAGTGGAGACATCATTTTTAGTGCTTTAGAAGTCTAAATACTCGAATTTCACATGATATAGTGCACTTTCCTATTTCTAGTCTTGATTTAATGAATTATTATTTTTAGAGCATATTGGGTTTAATTATTTTTTTAGTGTGAAACATTAAAGATATATATGGAGATTAATTAGATACTAAGTCAATTCTAAGAGATAAAGGAAAGAAGATATACATGAAAAATGGAGAAAAGAAAGGAAAAGGTAGGATATGGAATGATAAAGTTGCAAAATAAATCTGAATTCCAGCACCCACAACAACAAATGGGTTTATATCTCAAGATCGGTGAGGAATTTGGAAGAATGGTCAAGAGAAAGGTTAAAGGGATTTCCGAGACGATCAGTTCGACTACTGCAACACATCAAACGAATAAGTATTGAAGCTGTTATGCCCAAAACAAAAACGGGGCTGATTGTTACCTTTTCTATATTTTAGGGTTACGAATTTGAGTTGGGCTAGGAGCCCATTACTTGTCTTCTACTCTAAGAAAACGAATTAGGTCTTCTAAACACCTATAAATACACCCTTATATCACTTGTAAATCATCCTTGCCTCCAATTAATTAGTCCTTAGGTTTATTATCATTAGAGTTATTGAAAAGAGCAAGATGAATTCTTTATCAATCTTTTAGTGTATTTCCTTCAGGTATGAACTAATTTTCCCCTATCTTGGGTTTTGTATTATGTATAATCTATGAATTCTATTTTCTTTCTATCTAAGTTTTTTTGGGAGTTATATGTTTTAATCTGATATTAGCTGCTTACCCGTATATTTGTTTATGTGTTTTGAATTATTGCCTGTCCTAAACCTGGTCACTTTAGGCTTTCTGAATTGTAGTTAGATGGTCGCCCGGAAGGGGAGTCTAATTATTGAAACACCACATAACGTCTAGTCTCCGATATTAGTCTCGACAACACTGATTCTAACTAGTTAGTCATTAGGGTATGTTTTCACCACTATCACCATGTTTAGAATTGAATTACTTAGGGCCTTGGTAGCGCTTGATTACCCTAAGCGTATACTGCCTCATGGTTGTGCCGTAGCCCCCCTAGTCGCTCTCAAGGTCTAGGAAAGGGAATTTTGAATCCTTACTAAGTATTTAAGAGCTATTATCTCGCTTATTAACTAGAATTGATAGAATATTATTAGAAGGATTAATGCATACTAGCAAAACCTAAGCTATATATCTCATATCATATTTCTTTGTATTTATTTTATTGTCTTTTATTTCATTAGTTTAATTAATCATCTCCCAATTTATTCTTATTTACTTTTTGTCTTTTAATTAATTACTTTCTACTCGTACTGTTTGTTCATTCGTATAACACACTAAGTCCCTGAGAACGAACTTTCTTATCATTAAAACTTGCATAAGTCCCGTAATACTTGCAAAACCGTGCTTATCTAGGGTGAATTGTTCATCGTTTCTATATCTTTTATTATATTATTTTATCACACCCTAGGCAACACCAAGTTTTTTGCGCCGCTGCCGGGGACTTGTGTCTCGTTAGCGTGTGGGTTATCTATTTCGAGTAGTAGTTTTTAATAAATTTTTATTTTTCAGTTTTTTTTCCAGATTTACGCTTGTGGTTTGCTTTAGTCTTTTTCAGGTTTCAATAGTGTTTTCTTTGGCATCCTTTACCGGAGCCCGAGAGGAGTTTCATAGGTTATAACAGACGTATCCGAGAAGAAAGAGCCTTGAGAAGTGCTATGGAAGAAGCACAAGATCCAGTAGATCCGAGAGTACTTGGTCTGTTAGGGCATATACCACCACCGGTAGGAGGTAACGGAAACAATGATAATCAAAACAAAGTTGAGCAAGACCTCCCAGGCTTGGGAGTACCGTTTCATGTTCAACCATTAGGTTACCGTCCTCCAGAGATCCAGAATATTAAATTTAGGCCCGATCCGGGCATGCTCAATATATTTCAGAGTTTTGGACTCTACAGTTGTACATCAATTCAAGATCATGCAGATTTGTGATTCCTATGTTACTCCAAGCATTACACGTGAGCAACTGTATTGTCATAATTTTTCGTTCTTTATGACCGGTAAAGCTGGTGAGTGGCTAGATAGGCAACCACAAGGAACTATTAATACATGGGCAGAACTTCAAGCCGCATTCTTTAACCGTTTTTATCCGAAGAGTATGAGACTCAAAGACCAAAGCGAGCTTGCGAAGTTTTGTCAAGAGAATGGAGAAAAAGTAGGAGAAGCATGGACAAGGTTTCATCATAAGTTAGCTAGATGTTCACTCCATGGGTACACCCCATCTCTAAATTTAGCTATATTTTGTTAAGGTATCAATAGAGAAAGTAGACTGAAGGTAGATAATCTTGGAAAGGGAAATTTCGTGTCCATGAATCCTGCAGAAGCCGCCGAAGGTTTAGAAAATATTATCAAAAGAGAAAGGAGTTGGCCATCTTCGCGAGCTCCTATTACAAATGCCAAAGGTACGCTTTGATAAGATGCAGAAACTGCAAACTCAGCCCAATTATCCACATTAGAGAATCAAATCAAAGAACTTAAGCTGGAGATTCAAAGAAATTTAGCCACAGCAAACGTAGTGCAAGAAGCACAAGGTTGTCAACAATGTGGGGTTACAAATCATACATGGGAAGAGTGCGAAGGAAATCCAGAATCTGCTTATTTCATATAAAACCGAGGAAATTATAAATTTGGTAACAAAAATCATCCGGGTATGCAATATTCAAATCCACAAGGGGCCGCTAATCCTGGTCATTATCAACCTCGTCCCCAGAATAACTATTTCCAACAAGAGGTCAATATCAAAATCCGAATTTTAATCGACCTGCTCCTCTACAACAACCGGTTAATGACGAAGATACCGAGAGATGTTAGCTCATAAAGCTCTACCACAGTATCCTCGAGAAGGAGCTGTGGGTGATCTACAATTGAAGATTTTATGGATCTGATGATCACTAATATGCATTCGTAGAACGAGAAGTTACGAGAACAAGAAGCTTCAGTTCAAATTTTAGGTACACATTTAGAACAAATGAATAAAGTTCTAACTAATATTATGGAACAAAAAGAATTGACGGCTATCGAAGGAGGTGATTCCAATGTTGGGTTCGAAGCTTGTAAGACTATTTTCCTTGAGATTGAAGAAAATAAGGAAGTACCACATGCTGCCGAAAGTGCCGTGGATGTTCCGAGTACCGAAGAAGAACCAACCAAGTCTAGCCCCGTGGACTCTAAATGTTCTAAAGATGATGTGGAACACGATTTGGAAAAATACGACTTTATACAACTTCTGAAAGATATGCAAGAAGAGATTAGATCGGTTATGGAGTTACAAGCTGAGTGAGCTAAAGAGAAAGAGGAAGAAGCCTCAAAATAAAAAATAGAAGTTGCACCTTCTGTGCAAGAAAAGAAAGAAGAAGAGAAGGTGGAATCTCCACCAATTGTTCAAACAATGTCATCAACCATTCCTGATACAAATCCAAAGGGTGACATTGAACTCAAGACATTTGTAGAGGCGTACACTCCTGAGAATATCAACTCCCAAATGCTTGAGATTGCGAAGAAAGGACTTACACCGCAACCAGTTTTTACGCTAGTTATTTCAGATAAAGAAGCGAGTGTAGAAGCCAAGAGAGAAACTGTTAGAGTCTCAAGAAGAGTATAGAAAGAGTTACCATTGAAGCTCAAAGATCCTGGAAGTTTTAATCTTCCTATTCAAATAAATGGTATGCTCAAGATGAAAGCCATGTACGATGTGGGTTCAGGTGTGAATCTTATGCCAAAATCCGTGTTCGAGACACTTGGACATCAGAAATCTGAGAAAGCTCCTTTGAAGTTGCAGTTTGCTGACAACTCAGTTACCAGGACATGGGGAACAGTGGAGGACGTTCTTGTCCGATCAGGTAATATCACCACCCCTACTGACTTTTTTATACTTGATTCCGATGCAGATAAGCAGGTTCCAATCATACTTGGAAGGCCTTTCATGGCCACAAGTCAGAGCATAATCAACTTCCAAAAAGGGACAATTACCCTTCATGCTAAGAACGTATCCGAGACATTCTATGTCTTGGGAAAGAAACCAAGGAAGTTAGATCCCGCCGTTCCTATCATCCACAACCTTTCGCATCACAGAGTCCCAGAAGAGAAGATACATGAAAAGCCTGTGGATACTGAGCCAAACATTGAGTTTGGGGTCGGCCATGAAGTTCTATGGAAAGCCCACAAACCAGAAAATAAGCCACGAAGTTACAAAGACTCGTGGATGGGACCATTCATAGTCACTAAAGTTGTTTCAGCTAAGGTGATAGAGACCAAACCCATGAAGGGGATCAAGCGCAGATTTGTTGACGTTCATAGCCTTGCTTGTTGATGGGAGGCTATATTCGCAAATCTTGATAGAGGTAACGCGTCTAACTTTAAAAGACGTTAAATAAAAGTGTTGTACGGGAGACAACCCGCAATTTTTTTTATTTTTTTATGTTTTTATGTTTTAATTTGTGTTTAGTTTAGTTGTTTTGAGTTGATATTGCATATTTGAGAAAGGTATTAGTGTTTGTGATGTTCAGGTGTTAAAGAAATCGAGTTTGGGATGAAAAACGAATTTTTTGGGAATGTTCTGATCTGACCACCGGTATGCCGAGCAGACGACCAGTAAGCCGGCGATTCAGAAACACGAGCCCTCGTGTGCATGTCTCGTGTTCTTTGTCGAGAGGTGATTTTCGAAAGCAAGCAGCACCGGTATGCCGGGCGATTACGCCGGTATGCTGGTCAAGACCAAAACCCGAGCCCACGTGTGCGCGATTCGTGTTTTTTGCCATAACATGATTTTCAAGGAACAGCAGCACCGGCATGCCGTCCGGCGCCGCTGGAGAGAGAAAAAAGTGTGTTTTTAGGTTATAAAGAAGAAGAGGTTGGTCTATTACGAATTTTACAAACCTTAAGTCTTTCTTTCTTCTCCAAACCTCTCCCAACTCCATTAAAGCTTCATCAAACCTTCCCCAAACATCAGAACACTACCCAATCACAATAAAAACACATCAAATATTCTCTCCACATAATTACAAAGAAGATTCAACAACCCAAATCATAACAAAACACATTGAATTGAAGAATCAAAAGCTTAAATTTTCAAAATTCATCCTACAATTTCTTAGATCCATACCAATTCATCAAGAATTCATCTTACCGACATAGAGAATCACCATCAAAACACCTTTTCTAACCCAAATAAAGCTTGTTCAACCAATAATCAAGAGTTTCAAATTTCAAGAGTGATTAAATCTTTGAGTTGCAGGTTAATTGAGATGACTAAAAGAACAAAAAGATTATCTACTAAGAGGGAGATGAAGAAAAGCAAGGTATTGGGTTCTATTGAGAAGAAATCAAGTGAGAAAAGTTCTAGTTCCAATACAAAGGGTAAAATAGATTTTGTAAAGAGAGGTGAGCTAGTTGCGTTTGATTCAAAAGGAAAAAGGGTTAACCTTTTTGTGAAGAAGACAACACAACTTCTCCAATTCAAAGGTCCTACACCGGAAGACAAAGAGAAAGCTTCAAAGGCCATGATAGCTTCTGCAGAGAAACAATTAAAGGAACTACCTTTTGCTTATGAGAGAGTATTCGATGAAGAAATTGGTAAAGGAGAGTACAAGAGATTCTTGGAGCTTGGTGAAAGATTGAGTTGGTCTACATTCATGGTAAGACGTTTTGATTTATGTCATGAGTTAGTTTCAAATTTCTATTTAGGCCTCTTTAGCCGAGATAGTGAAGGTTGTGTTCCAATTAAAGGAAAGTTAGTTCCTTTCACAGCTAAAGAAATTAGAAACCACTTCCAGTTTAAGAAATTGATTGGACCAAGCAAATATAGGGATGTGGTGGATAGACAAAAATCTTTGATTGGAATTTACTTTTTGAGCATGTTATTGACAAGGAGAAAGTACAATCACATAAGGGAGAATTGAAGGCACCTTGGCCTTACAAATATCTTCAACCAGATGCTAGAATTTGGCACAATTTCCTTATCCATAACGTTTTTGGAAACACAAGAATTTTTGGCGTAATTAAAAAGAGCGCTCTACTTTTAAATTGTATTTTGAGAGGAGAAGAAGTGGATGTGGCACAGTTGATCTTTGAGGACGTGATGCGATTTTCGGTCTCTCCAACATCGATTTATAATGGAAAATATCCTACTTTGATCACGTGTCTTGTGTGAAAAGCGAATGTAATTTTGGGTGAAGAAGAGAAACTTGAATTTGAAAAGAGTGCTATTGATTATGCTTGGATCATGAAAGTGTTGAGAGGAGCGGGATCTACGAAAGTCTCAAAAGAAGAAAAGGAGCAAAGTTGGCAAGAGAAGATGGGGGAACGTTTAAACAAAGTTGAAGAAGCTCAAACTTCATTAGCCAAAGATGTGGCACAAATCAAAGCCAATCAAGTGCACATCATGACACTCCTTGAGCAATTAAAGAAAGATCCAACAAATCCTATCTTAGATGTCGATAATGCGAGGCAATAGCCTCGAGAGTATGTTCCCTTTCTTCCTTACCATTTCTATAAATGCTTTAGCTGCTAATTTTAATTTTGTTTTCGAGTCTTGTTCGAGTCGTGGGGACACGACTCATTTTTGAGTTGGGGGTGTGGGGATTCGTTGTCTCTCATCTCAATTTTTCTGTTTTTAGGTAGAAATTAAATTTTTTGATACATGGGAATTAGATGTAGAGTGTTTTTAATAACTTGAAAGCATAAGCTCAGTAAGTTAATGATAGTAAGTAGTATGTTTATGAGCTATTTTGTTTTGTATGCTTTGAAGTATTTGCAGGAAAACACACATTGATAGTAAAGAAAAGATTAGTAAGCAATGCGGTAGAAAGTATGTTCGATCTCAGAGAGCCTTGAGTGGTTTGTAGGCCGTGAGATCCAAGCTAGTTGACAAACTCATTTGATGAACGTGCTAAAGGTAGAAAATGATTAATGCAGTTCTTTTATATTGAAGCCACTTGAAGCCTTTTAACTTTCTCACCCTGTCATTTGATTTAATATGTTATATCCTTCTCAGCCACTTCTAGCCTTTCTAAAGCCTTTTTATTTAACCACATTATAAGCCATATCCCTTTAGATTATAGGACTTTTCCATATGACCCGCACTCGAATCGCGATACATAGACAGTTGTTTTAGAGCTTGAGTTTGGAATGGTGGGTCCACCATTATGGGAAATGTTATTGGGTTGGGGGTTTTGAGCTTATTAATTGTGCTCTATTATTATATTGATGATGATTCACAGGTTGATATTGTAACCCTTTGTTGGGGTAATAGTGAATGAAAAAAGCTAAAAAGCATGAAAAGAAAAGAAAAAAATCTATGAAAAAATTGCGTAATATCTCGAACATCAAAAAGAGAGTCATAACTATACAAAAGAGAAAAAAAAAGTGATTTGAAAAGAATATATTTTTGGACCGGGAAAAAAAAGTCATAAAGCTCTACCACAGTATCCTCGAGAAGGAGCTGTGGGTGATCTACAATTGAAGATTTTATGGATCTGATGATCACTAATATGCATTCGTAGAACGAGAAGTTACGAGAACAAGAAGCTTCAGTTCAAATTTTAGGTACACATTTAGAACAAATGAATAAAGTTCTAACTAATATTATGGAACAAAAAGAATTGACGGCTATCGAAGGAGGTGATTCCAATGTGGGGTTCGAAGCTTGTAAGACTATTTTCCTTGAGATTGAAGAAAATAAGGAAGTACCACATGCTGCCGAAAGTGCCGTGGATGTTCCGAGTACCGAAGAAGAACCAACCAAGTCTAGCCCCGTGGACTCTAAATGTTCTAAAGATGATGTGGAACACGATTCGGAAAAATACGACTTTATACAACTTCTGAAAGATATGCAAGAAGAGATTAGATCGGTTATGGAGTTACAAGCTGAGTGAGCTAAAGAGAAAGAGGAAGAAGCCTCAAAATAAAAAATAGAAGTTGCACCTTCTGTGCAAGAAAAGAAAGAAGAAGAGAAGGTGTAATCTCCACCAATTGTTCAAACAATGTCATCAACCATTCCTGATACAAATCCAAAGGGTGACATTGAACTCAAGACATTTGTAGAGGCGTACACTCCTGAGAATATCAACTCCCAAATGCTTGAGATTGCGAAGAAAGGACTTACACCGCAACCAGTTTTTACGCTAGTTATTTCAGATAAAGAAGCGAGTGTAGAAGCCAAGAGAGAAACTGTTAGAGTCTCAAGAAGAGTATAGAAAGAGTTACCATTGAAGCTCAAAGATCCTGGAAGTTTTAATCTTCCTATTCAAATAAATGGTATGCTCAAGACGAAAGCCATGTACGATGTGGGTTCAGGTGTGAATCTTATGCCAAAATCCGTGTTCGAGACACTTGGACATCAGAAATCTGAGAAAGCTCCTTTGAAGTTGCAGTTTGCTGACAACTCAGTTACCAGGACATGGGGAACAGTGGAGGACGTTCTTGTCCGATCAGGTAATATCACCACCCCTACTGACTTTTTTATACTTGATTCCGATGCAGATAAGCAGGTTCCAATCATACTTGGAAGGCCTTTCATGGCCACAAGTCAGAGCATAATCAACTTCCAAAAAGGGACAATTACCCTTCATGCTAAGAACGTATCCGAGACATTCTATGTCTTGGGAAAGAAACCAAGGAAGTTAGATCCCGCCGTTCCTATCATCCACAACCTTTCGCATCACAGAGTCCCAGAAGAGAAGATACATGAAAAGCCTGTGGATACTGAGCCAAACATTGAGTTTGGGGTCGGCCATGAAGTTCTATGGAAAGCCCACAAACCAGAAAATAAGCCACGAAGTTACAAAGACTCGTGGATGGGACCATTCATAGTCACTAAAGTTGTTTCAGCTAAGGTGATAGAGACCAAACCCATGAAGGGGATCAAGCGCAGATTTGTTGACGTTCATAGCCTTGCTTGTTGATGGGAGGCTATATTCGCAAATCTTGATAGAGGTAACGCGTCTAACTTTAAAAGACGTTAAATAAAAGTGTTGTACGGGAGACAACCCGCAATTTTTTTTATTTTTTTATGTTTTTATGTTTTAATTTGTGTTTAGTTTAGTTGTTTTGAGTTGATATTGCATATTTGAGAAAGGTATTAGTGTTTGTGATGTTCAGGTGTTAAAGAAATCGAGTTTGGGATGAAAAACGAATTTTTTGGGAATGTTCTGATCTGACCACCGGTATGCCGAGCAGACGACCAGTAAGCCGGCGATTCAGAAACACGAGCCCTCGTGTGCATGTCTCGTGTTCTTTGTCGAGAGGTGATTTTCGAAAGCAAGCAGCACCGGTATGCCGGGCGATTACGCCGGTATGCTGGTCAAGACCAAAACCCGAGCCCACGTGTGCGCGATTCGTGTTTTTTGCCATAACATGATTTTCAAGGAACAGCAGCACCGGCATGCCGTCCGGCGCCGCTGGAGAGAGAAAAAAGTGTGTTTTTAGGTTATAAAGAAGAAGAGGTTGGTCTATTACGAATTTTACAAACCTTAAGTCTTTCTTTCTTCTCCAAACCTCTCCCAACTCCATTAAAGCTTCATCAAACCTTCCCCAAACATCAGAACACTACCCAATCACAATAAAAACACATCAAATATTCTCTCCACATAATTACAAAGAAGATTCAACAACCCAAATCATAACAAAACACATTGAATTGAAGAATCAAAAGCTTAAATTTTCAAAATTCATCCTACAATTTCTTAGATCCATACCAATTCATCAAGAATTCATCTTACCGACATAGAGAATCACCATCAAAACACCTTTTCTAACCCAAATAAAGCTTGTTCAACCAATAATCAAGAGTTTCAAATTTCAAGAGTGATTAAATCTTTGAGTTGCAGGTTAATTGAGATGACTAAAAGAACAAAAAGATTATCTACTAAGAGGGAGATGAAGAAAAGCAAGGTATTGGGTTCTATTGAGAAGAAATCAAGTGAGAAAAGTTCTAGTTCCAATACAAAGGGTAAAATAGATTTTGTAAAGAGAGGTGAGCTAGTTGCGTTTGATTCAAAAGGAAAAAGGGTTAACCTTTTTGTGAAGAAGACAACACAACTTCTCCAATTCAAAGGTCCTACACCGGAAGACAAAGAGAAAGCTTCAAAGGCCATGATAGCTTCTGCAGAGAAACAATTAAAGGAACTACCTTTTGCTTATGAGAGAGTATTCGATGAAGAAATTGGTAAAGGAGAGTACAAGAGATTCTTGGAGCTTGGTGAAAGATTGAGTTGGTCTACATTCATGGTAAGACGTTTTGATTTATGTCATGAGTTAGTTTCAAATTTCTATTTAGGCCTCTTTAGCCGAGATAGTGAAGGTTGTGTTCCAATTAAAGGAAAGTTAGTTCCTTTCACAGCTAAAGAAATTAGAAACCACTTCCAGTTTAAGAAATTGATTGGACCAAGCAAATATAGGGATGTGGTGGATAGACAAAAATCTTTGATTGGAATTTACTTTTTGAGCATGTTATTGACAAGGAGAAAGTACAATCACATAAGGGAGAATTGAAGGCACCTTGGCCTTACAAATATCTTCAACCAGATGCTAGAATTTGGCACAATTTCCTTATCCATAACGTTTTTGGAAACACAAGAATTTTTGGCGTAATTAAAAAGAGCGCTCTACTTTTAAATTGTATTTTGAGAGGAGAAGAAGTGGATGTGGCACAGTTGATCTTTGAGGACGTGATGCGATTTTCGGTCTCTCCAACATCGATTTATAATGGAAAATATCCTACTTTGATCACGTGTCTTGTGTGAAAAGCGAATGTAATTTTGGGTGAAGAAGAGAAACTTGAATTTGAAAAGAGTGCTATTGATTATGCTTGGATCATGAAAGTGTTGAGAGGAGCGGGATCTACGAAAGTCTCAAAAGAAGAAAAGGAGCAAAGTTGGCAAGAGAAGATGGGGGAACGTTTAAACAAAGTTGAAGAAGCTCAAACTTCATTAGCCAAAGATGTGGCACAAATCAAAGCCAATCAAGTGCACATCATGACACTCCTTGAGCAATTAAAGAAAGATCCAACAAATCCTATCTTAGATGTCGATAATGCGAGGCAATAGCCTCGAGAGTATGTTCCCTTTCTTCCTTACCATTTCTATAAATGCTTTAGCTGCTAATTTTAATTTTGTTTTCGAGTCTTGTTCGAGTCGTGGGGACACGACTCATTTTTGAGTTGGGGGTGTGGGGATTCGTTGTCTCTCATCTCAATTTTTCTGTTTTTAGGTAGAAATTAAATTTTTTGATACATGGGAATTAGATGTAGAGTGTTTTTAATAACTTGAAAGCATAAGCTCAGTAAGTTAATGATAGTAAGTAGTATGTTTATGAGCTATTTTGTTTTGTATGCTTTGAAGTATTTGCAGGAAAACACACATTGATAGTAAAGAAAAGATTAGTAAGCAATGCGGTAGAAAGTATGTTCGATCTCAGAGAGCCTTGAGTGGTTTGTAGGCCGTGAGATCCAAGCTAGTTGACAAACTCATTTGATGAACGTGCTAAAGGTAGAAAATGATTAATGCAGTTCTTTTATATTGAAGCCACTTGAAGCCTTTTAACTTTCTCACCCTGTCATTTGATTTAATATGTTATATCCTTCTCAGCCACTTCTAGCCTTTCTAAAGCCTTTTTATTTAACCACATTATAAGCCATATCCCTTTAGATTATAGGACTTTTCCATATGACCCGCACTCGAATCGCGATACATAGACAGTTGTTTTAGAGCTTGAGTTTGGAATGGTGGGTCCACCATTATGGGAAATGTTATTGGGTTGGGGGTTTTGAGCTTATTAATTGTGCTCTATTGTTATATTGATGATGCTTCACAGGTTGATATTGTAACCCTTTGTCGGGGTAATAGTGAATGAAAAAAGCTAAAAAGCATGAAAAGAAAAGAAAAAAATCTATGAAAAAATTGCGTAATATCTCGAACATCAAAAAGAGAGTCATAACTATACAAAAGAGAAAAAAAAAGTGATTTGAAAAGAATATATATTTGGACCGGGAAAACGAAAGTTTTATGTGAACTTCTTTATGCTTTAATTGGGTTATTGGGGATGCTACTTTGTGCATCAAGAAAATCATTGGGTTGAGTGAGAAACGTTTCATGAGTGTAACTCAAGTTCTAGGGCGATTCATTGATGGCTAGTGAGGAGAGAGCCAAAAACTCTCTCTAAATTATCCAAATATACTAACATACCGTCCCTAAGCCGAAATTACAACCTTAAAGACCTTTTGATTGTTTGCTATGTAATCGAGAAGTGATTGAGTCAATAGAGAATAGTTAAGTGGATCTTTGGATACTAATGAAGTTCTATGAACAATCTATAGCTTCCTTGGTGAACTGAGTAAAGTTCCAATCCTTCTTACATTGCGAAACTAATCTAATCTTGAATTCAAACCGTGTTTACTGTGGATATGAGAAGTGTACATGTATGTAGTTTGTAAAGATTATCACATGAAATTTTCTGAGTAGTTGTTTTATGTCTCTATATATCCTGCTATCTCCTTTCCCATTGTGCTTAAATGACCTAGGTGTGTATTTAGAGACTTCCCTTTGTTTTTATCTTTATTGTATCGAGACGATACAACTTTGAGTTGGGGGGTCTTGATGTCTCCTCAGTTGTGATGATTTAATATAATGTGGAGACATCATCTTTAGTGCTTTAGAAGTCTAAATACTCGATTTTCATATGATCACAACAGGAAATCAAGCTTTTGATGACTTCGTTTTGGCCTTTCGACGAACCTTTTAAAGTGATGTCTTATCTTTGCCTGTACTTTATACCAAAGTGGCCTATACTTGTGTTGCCAATGTTATGACTACACTTTGATAAGATAGTCGGCTATTAAGACCCCCTTTCGCGGCTCCCTTCCAAAACAGTTGGCAATTGAGACACCTTTCCCGGCTTCCTTCCCAAATAGTAGGCAATTGAGACCCCTTTCCCCGGCTTCTTCCAAAATAGAGTAGGCTATTGAGACCTCCTTTCCCGACTCATTTCTAAAATATAGTCGGCTATAACGCTCCTATTTCCCAGCTCACTTCTAAAATGAGTCGCCTGCACCCGGAAGCATCAAAGCAAGCCTACAAAAGAATAAAATAACAAAAAGTAAATATCCAAATATTGCACTATAGGTCCCTGGGGGGGGGCATAATGCAACTATCAAAGTGTAGATTATGATCACTAACACCAGCTATTCATAGATTTTAATGAATCATCCCTGTTAAAATAAATTGAACATTAATCCTAGTATAGGTCCCTATATTTTGCAATAAATACACTGGATGATTCTACATTATGCAAAACAAAATACTAATTGCACAGTAGTTCCCTATAAAATGCAAAATAAGATGTTATTTTGAATGAATTGAACTATAGGTCCTGATATCTACCGAAAATGCACTGGATAACCCTATATTATGCAAAACAAGACATTGATTGCAATGTAGGTCCAATATTTTGCGAAGAATGCACTGGATGTCCCAACAATATGCAAAATAAGACCGTCTTTTAAATTAATTGCACTATGGGTCCCTATACTTTGCAAATAAACAGTGGATGACCCTATATTATGCAAAACAAGATATTAATTGCATTGCAGGTCCCTAGATTTTGCAAAAAAAATGCGATTTATGTCCCTATAAAATGCAAAATAAGATGTTCTTTTAAATTAGTTAAACTATTGGTCCCTATATTTTGCAAAATGCACTATATGTCCCAGTATAATGCAATATAAGATATCCTTTTGAATTAGTTGCACTATAGGTCCCTATATTATGCAGAATAAGATATTCTACTGATTTTATTAAACTATAGGTCCCTATTTATGAAAAATAATCTATACTCAACAATAAACACTTTAACTTAAAATTTTAAAACAAAGAACTTGAGTTTATGATTTTGAGAAGTTTAGATTGACCAAATAAAATTTCTCAAATTTTAAGGAGGCCATAAAAGCTTAATTAAAAAATAGGGGTAATATCAACATTTTTTCAAAAATTCAGGGGCTCATACAATGTGTTTTGTTGACCATGCTCTTCTTGCAATTGTAGATGAGTCATAGAAATATGAAATCCAAGGTCGGGTAAGCGAAAAATGTCCTTAAGATCATGTGGAGAAAAATTAACCATAGTTAAGTACACAATATAACCAAAGTCATGCAAGTATTGAAGTTCCACCTGTGGGACCCACAAATTATAAGAATATTTTGAAACTTGATAAAGAAGAAATGGTTAGTGGTTACCTTTCCGGATCTCTGATCGAGAACTTTAAAGCTAAAGATAGTTTTCAGACCAAGTGCAGGCTCATCGACAGTGATGGTGGCAAAGAGCTGTAATGTTATGCGAAAATTAGTTATTTACAATTAAACCCCCGAAAATTAGTTCAAGATATATACCTGAATCACACACGATACAAGGTTTGATCTTTGAATCTCTGGAATACCCTCAGAAGGCATTTCATTAACAAAATATTCTTCTGTATATAACCTGGATTATAATACAATAATATATTTCATTTTAATTAAACACACACACATATATATATATATATATATATATATATATATATATATATATATATTTCCGCACCTATAATATTTCCCTGGTCTTACTCTTCCACCTCGACTAGTTCTTTGTTTGGCAGATACTTTAGATATTGGTGCCACTACTAAATTCTCAGTATCCGAGATCTAAAATTAATCAATTAAAAAAGAATCAAATTAGTTTTGAATATACTTAACTATTCCACTAAGATAAAAGTAAAATATAAGATACTGGATTGTAAAACCGCTGTTTGGAAAATCCACTATCGGTTACATACACAATACCCTAAAAAAGAAAACATGGAATTATTCGGATATAAAATATATATATATATATATATACATGTCATAGTTTAATTTGATCATAGTACACTACGCCGCGTCAAGGGTCTCGCGACTACACCAGTAGTCGCTAAAAATAAAAAAAGTAGTCGCTAGATGCCAGATGAAGGATCTAACGACTACAAGTAGTCGTTAGAAATTAGTCGCGAAAAAGTTGTCGTTAGAAGGCATTCGTTACGACTACACGAGAATAAATAGTCGTTATAGTCCGTGATATTTTTAACGACTACAAAGTAGTCGCTAGATATCGCTTCTTCTAGCGACTACTTAGTAGTAGAGAAAAGCTAAGTATATCATCGACTACTTCGTAGTCGAGAAATGTAAAGTTTATTAACGACTACAATGTAGTCGTTACTTCTACAAGGTATAGCGACTACTTTATGTAGTCAATATCGACTACTAAGTAGTCGCTAATATTAATTTTCTATTTTAAAAAAAAAAATAAAAAACACAATTTTCGAATTATTTTTAATTCCAATTCTGTAATTAAAAATAATTCGAAAATCATATTTTTTTATTTTTTTTTTAAAATAAAAAATTAATAAATAAAAATAAAATTAACAATTCAAAACAATTAATTAAAATATATAGATAAACCAAAGTCAAACCCGGTCAAAGTCAAAGTCATACCAACTACACCAAAATAAAATAAAAAGTCTTAATACAAACCAAATTAAAATTAAACCAAAAGTTTTAAAATATAATAAAGTAAACGCCAAACATCCACAATAACTAAAATCCGTGCTGTCTATAAACGTCTTCATCATTCCCGAGCTCGATATTGTCTTCATCCATTTCAACATCTTCACCACTACTACTACTACTATCATAATCTTCTTCATCTTCATCATCGCTAGGAGGATTGGGGCCCGCATTCATAGGCTGGAAGGGAGTCTCGCCTTTATCTGCCCTCAACTGATTAACATACGCGATGGCATCATTCACAACAGCCATCGAAAAAGGTGGAGGCGCGGTGCTAGTAGATCCTTCAGGGCGGGGGAATGGGGGAAGACCGCTGGACACTCGGAGCTCGTTAATCGCCGCCATCATCTCCTCGTGCTGCTCGTTCCGGGCTGGAGTAGTATTAGCCTTGTTCTTCGATTTCCTCGGACGGCCAATGCCCGGAATAAAGCTCCTCTTCGGTGACCCAACCGCCTTCGCGGTGCTCCTCACGTAATCGTATTGCTCCTTTTGACTCATTCCTTCCCAACCGCGTCCGGCACTTTTTTCCAAGCCGGGTGATAAGACAGAATCCTCTCTCGTACTGCAATCCCAATCACTTGAGCAACGTGGTACCCGTACTTGCCTGATGGACTCCACGTGTCGTCTAATACAAAAAAGTTGACTGGCAAAGGCCACCCAACAGCTTTTAGTGCCCTCATCGCAGTTTTAGGGGCACCTCCACCCCTTGTTTTCCGTGCAGGGGGATCTGTTTTAACATTTAATTAATTAGTAGTGACTTTATTTGTTAAGCAAGTATTTAGTTAAATTTGTTTATTTACCGGGATTGTTTGCACAGTCGGCTAGGTTTTTGTTCGGATTCTCGTTTGGTTCCCTCCCCCACCAGCCCCTCCGTGCTGTCGAGACATAACATCGGCCATCTAGCATTTTATAGGTAAATTAAAATACAGAATAAAAAATAACATACAAAATACTAAATTATTACATTAACTTAAATAAAAACATGAAAATAAAATTAAACAAATTATTACAATCATAAATAAAATAAATCTAATAAATTAAAAACGTAAATAAATCATCCTTAAGCATCCAATATATATAGCACACGTACAATCTGTATTATACAAAAATATTTATATTAGTCATAAAATAAATTAATTTATATTTTTTTTATATTTAAAATTCTATTATTATATAGTAAACTACACATATTTTTGTAAAATTGCATAAAAATTCCTATATATTTTTAAAAATTGCATAAAAGTCCTTATGCAATTTTTTTGTAAAATTGCATAAAAATTCCTATATATTTTTAAAAATTGCATAAAAGTCCATATTTATTTTTATAAAATTTCATAAAAGTCCCTATTTAGTTTTAAATTGCATAAAATCCCTAAAATAATATTTTAAAAATTGCATGAAGGTCCCTAAGTTATTTTAACACAATTTTTAACACAATTTCATTCTAACACATTTTTTAACACAATTTTTGCACTTTTATAATCTAAAATTTACTAAAAATCATAACAAAAATTAACAAAATTCCCAAAAAATCAACCTAATTAATTTTCCATCAAAAACCATGAATTACATGCTTAAATTAACAAAAACTAATCACTAAGAACACCTACTATTTTCGGAATAAAGAATCAAACACAAAAAAAATGGAAAAAAACTAATTAGATTTCACAAAATATATTTTTTAGGCCTTTTAACATCAATTTTTGTTTTAATAAATTCATACAACAATCTAATTACACCCTACTATATTTGGAATTAAAAATAACATGTAATCATCAAAGCAAAAAAAGCAGAAATTCTTGACAAAATTAAAAATCAAAAATTGGTTGAAATACTAACCTTTTTGGATGAAATTGGAGTTGATTTGGTGTTGAATCCATGCCATAGTGATTCAGAATGAAACACAAACGAAAAAAAAGTTAATTAGAAATGCAAAAGTTGAGGAAAAAAAACTTAATATAGGATTGAAAAGAGAATAGAATGAGATATGGTGTTAGATTTGTTTACCTTTGTTGAAGATTTGCTGTTGGAATGGAATGGAATCGCCTCTTGGAGTAGTTGAAATAAGCTCTCGTTTTTTAGAATGTTTGTATAAGGAATGAGAGTGAAGAAATGAGCTCTCGGGTTAGATATAGGGTTTTCTTTCTAGCGACTACTTTTTGTAGTCGCTAGAGATAAACAATTAGTCGCTAAATCATAGGCTACTTACACGTGTCTTGACTTTGACCACGTCAACTAGTGTTTAGCGACTACAATGTAGTCGCTAGATGTAAAACTAAAACGCGTGTCCTTTCGTGGGCGGGAAAATGGACCGCCATCGAGTAATGGAAATTAATTCGACAACTAACGACTACAAAGTAGTCGCTAGAACATTAGTCGCGAGAGGCTAATGCGGGAGTAGTGGGACTACTATTACCTCTAGTGTTAATGATGTTTCAGCTATATTTGTTGATATTACCACCTTTCTTTTACTTCTTGGAGTTGGAGATAATATCAGATCCTAATAAAAAAATAAGTGAAAAGTTTTCTAAGAATGAAAAATTAGTGGTGATACCATATTTTAGATAGAAATAACTGACCTGCTCTGAGCATGAAAGTCCAGAATAAAGAGGCAATACCATTAGCCCTGCAAGTATATTTATATGTGACTTCAAATTTTGTAAACTAATTTTGAAAAAAAAACCTATGAAAAGTTAAAATTTCAAAAAGATTTGGGCTATTGTATATGTTAATAAGAGTACGTTTGTTTTTCCCTGTTATCTCTGTTATTAGATTCTTCTGTGATGAATTTTACTACTGCATCAATATCATCAATATCATCTTGACCAGTAAATAACACTAAGATTTATCCAATTAGCTTCTATACACACAATAAATAAATAATTTGTATAATAATTTGATACTATAAAAAAATGTTAATGAAAATACATGTTCAATGATTGAGAGTATTGTTGAAACAGCTTTTCGAAGATAATCTGAAACAGGTTTCTCAACATAGTAATCTAGTACATTAAATCATCTACCCTATAATTTGGAAAGTATAATAAATAAATAAAAATATAAGAACCTATAGTGCAATTAACTCGAAGTACCTTAATGTTCTTCGTCATGCATCATTCGTAAGCAGCAAAACTCTTTAACCTGGCTTCAAGACTATTTATTTCCTAATAGCATCTCACCTTTATGCCAAAAAATAAAGTAAACATGTAAGGAAACAATCATAATCTCTTATAGATATGTAATCCCAAAGAGTAAGAGGAAGGATCGAAACAATGTTCAGAGAGTAAAATATGATCGGTAAATAAACGTACCTTAAATACTGCAATAATGATGAAGAAAGTTACTTTCGGATAATTGACCAACATCTCTAAGATCGTTTTGGTAGACCTCAGTTTCAACTGTTTACCAACAAATTGGAAAATAAAACAAGTTAATTAAAGTATATAAAGAGCTAAACAAACAAAAATTCTCCATCTTTAGCACCTGATTTAGTTTTCAAGGTAATACAGAAAGAACAAAACCAGATATTTTCAAAAGAACAAAACCAGATATTTTCAAAAGAACAAAACCAGATATTTTCAAAAGAACAAAACCAGATACAAGAATCCTTCTGACCATTCATCACAAACTGAGCTCATTTGTCCTGAGAAATTCCAGACTTGCATCCATATGATGAGTATAGATTCATTAAATTGAAAATTATACCTGTAAGAAAGTACAAAATTACCAATAAACATTGCAAAATCAACTTACCTTCGGGTACAATCAATTGGACAGTTAAATTCGAAGAAAGCAAATTTGCCGCAGCAACATTTAGAATCAGTTGTAGGTGGGGCTTGTTAGCCACTCTTATTCGAAGGGAAGGACTGATATGCAAACATAGAATATCAGGCCCGTTCAAAGTACAGTTGCTGCAGATTGTGTTTTGGGTTAATTCATGTTGTGATGGCCAGAAGCTAAATTTCTCAACTACTGAAGTTCATTTTGATCTGAAGAAATTCCTTAAAGATGTTGCAGAAGCGGGATCTAATTGTGAAAGGACCAGACTGAAAAACCTGAAAATTAAGTGGGTTGGATTGTCCTCTTTTAATGCTTCTATAGCTGCGATTCATATTCATACAACTACATAAAACAAAACCTCAGCTGCAGATGGAGTTCGGTTCGATTCCGATAATAGCTATAAAGTTCAGATAGGACTTGTGGTGCAATTAACATCATTACAGCCGCAGGTCTTGACGTGAATCACACAGGGTCCTGAGGTGCAAATGTTGTAGCTACAGACGGGCCCTTAAATGAGCTTGTTAAGAAAATAATTAATTCTCTCAATACGAAAGCTCGAAAATTGAACTACATATCTGAAGCGTATCACAAAGCTAAGATCAACTAAGATGTGTTGGATTGGACTGAACTAAAAAGTTCACTTAATATACAGCTTGAACCCTAAACACAATCTCACTGTCCCTTCCTATGATGCTTCCAAATTTAATGAATAGAAAACGAAAGCTAATTAGTACTTACACATTTCTACAATAATCTAATCACATTATATGTTGATACAGTTTGAAAGGAAACCCAGAGAATTTTACCTTCTCTTGGCATAGTTACCAATTTAACCTTGGTTTGAGGCATTCACCAATAAATGACACTGATGATATTCCAAGCGAGGCATTCACCTAACAAATATATATGTATACTCATCACATATTCAAATTCAATCACAAAAAAGAATTCAAATTGATCAAATAGAATTACCAAATGCCAGTGATTGAACAGACATGCTGCTTGATGATTATTGATCAAATCTCTGCATTAAAAGTTTAAGGATAATTATGACAACAAATATACTTAAGTTGCTAATGTGATATTCTTAACTTAAGAGAATTCTATCTTAAGCAGAAAAATTGTTGAAAGTAAAACTCATTTCAGAATTTTATCAAACAGATGGTTGGCATTCAACTTCAGCTAACAACTTGTTGACCAAAATAGATCCAATCACTGTAGAATTCACTATCATTAAGCACGAAGCAGTGCCCAAAGTAAGTATCAACTAGGTCAAAAATATAAATTAATTAATGAAATATCTCTAACTCATTCCGAAATTAGATAAAGTTAATAATTAAATAAAATGTAAAAATAGATTTTAAGCTGGAAAAACTTACTTTAACGTTGAAATTAGTCCTCAAAGCTATAAAATTTACAGGAAATTTAGAATGCGATCACACTCAAATCTGTAATGTGAGCTGAATTTTGGCAGAGATGAGGAGAATCCATTGTGTAGAGGTTAGTCTGGTACATCTTCGGGTATTGAAAATCACACTTGATGTCATCAGAATCTTCAGAGACAATAATTATGAGCAGATTAGGTATGGAGAGAGGAGATAAGAATTTAAATGAATGCGAGTGGGAATAAAGTATTGAGAGGTGGAGGAGATTATGCATGTGGTGGAAATGGTTGGTTGCAGAGAATGAGAATGGCGGTGGAGATGGTGCGTCTTCTTCTCTGTGTGGAAGTTCCGCCATGGAAGCTTCGGTGGTAGAGAGAGTCAAAGCTATTTTTTGACTTAAAAAAAACTAAAGCTATCGAATATATTTAATTTTGTCTTTTAACAGGTATAAATCTTAATTTCATTGTTTTATATTGTTTAAAGTTAATAGGCCACTCTTATTTTGAGGGGGTGAGGAATTGTTTGCAGTAAAAGACGACTCTTAAAAGGAAGGTGGTCGAATACAAAATTGATGTTTTTTTAACAACTAGTTAATAGGGGGTAGGGAAAAAAGTGTTGGTATATCACACTTTTCTTGTAGTGGATATAGTGCACTTTCCTATTTCTATTCTTCATTTAATGAATTATTATTTTTAGAGCATATTGGGTTTAATTATTTATTTAGTGTGAATCTTTAAAGATATATATGGAGATTAATTAGATGTCAAGTCAATTCAAAGAGATAAAGGAAAGAAGATATACGTGAAAATTGAAGAAAAGAAAGGAAAAGCTAGGATATAGAAAGATAAAGTTGTCAAATAAATCTGAATTCCAGCACCCACGACCACAAAAGGGCTCATAAATCAAGATTGGTTAGGAATTTGGAAGAATGGTCTGAAGCAAAGTTAAAGATCTTTCCGAGACGAGCAGTTTCGACTATTGGAACGCATCAGACTGATAAGTATTGAAACTGTTATGACCGAAACAAAAATGGGGCTGATTGTTACCTTTTCTATATTTTAGGGTTATGAATTTGAATTGGGCTAGGAGTCCATTACTTTCCTTCTCCTTCAAGAAAACGAATTAGGGCTTCTCTACACCTATAAATACACCATTATATCACTTGTAAATCATCATTGCCTCCCATTAATTAGTCCTTAGGTTTATTATCATTAGACTTATTGAAGAGAGTAATATGAATTATTTGTGTCAAACTTTTAGTTTATTTCCTTCTGGAATGAACTAATTTTCCCATAGCTTGGGGTTTGCATTATGTATAATCTATGAATTCTATTTTCTTTCTATCTAAGTTTCTTTAGGAATTATATGTTTTAATTTGATATTAGTTGTTTACCCATATATTTGTTTATGTGTTTTGAATTATTATCTGTCCTAAACCTGATCACTTTAGCCTTTCTGAATAGTAGTTAGATGGTCGCCCAGAAGGGGTGTCTAATTATTGAAACACTACATAACGTCTAGTGTCCGATATTAGTCTTGACAACACTGATTCTAACTAGATAGTCATTAGAGTATGTTTTCACCACTAACACCATGTTTGGAATTGAATTACTTAGGGCCTTGGCAGCGCTTGATAACCCTAAGCGTATACTGCCTCATGGTTGTGCCGTAGCCCCCCTAGTCGCTCTCAAGGTCTAGGAGAGGGAATTTAGAATCCTAACTAAGTATTTAAGAGCTATTATCTCCCTTATTAACTAGGATTAATAGAAAGAATTAGAAGGATTAATGCATACTAGCAAAACCTAAGCTATATCTCTCATCTCATATTTCTTCGTATTTTTTTTATTGTCTTTTATTTTCATTAGTTTAATTAATCATCTCCCAATTTATTCTTATTTACTTTATGTCTTTTAATTAATTACTTTCTACTCGTACTATTTGCTCATTCGTATAACACAATAAGCCCTGAGAACGAACTTTCTTATCATTAAAACTTGCATACGTCATGTAAGACTTGCAGTACTGTGCTTATCTAGGTTGAATTGTGCATCGTTTCTATATATTTTACTATCTTATTTTATCACACCCTAGGTAACACCAGATTTCTTGGAGTAGAAGACAAGCAATTGGACTTCTTTTCCAATTAAATTCGTTTCCTAAAATATAGGAGAAGAGAAAAACTGTTGCTATTTTGTTCTTGTCGTAACTTCTTTAATATTACTTCAATTTACGTGTTATTTTTATCAAAACTGACCGCGTCAGAAAGATCTACACTTTTACTTTAGACGGTTGTTCTAAATCCCCAGCTGATTTTAACTTATAATCACTTTAGTGGATGTGGCTGCTGAAACTCAGATTTACTTGCCAACTTTGCATTTTCTAATCTATCTCTACTTCTTTTTATCTCCAATTTCAATCGATATCTTCTATCCTTATCTCTTTAGAATTGATTTGACATCTAATTAATTACCATTACCTTTAAAACTAAACACTAAATAAATAAATTAAACCCACTATGCTCTAAATATAACAGTACATCAAATCAAGCCAAGTAATAGGAAAATATTAAAATAAAAATAAAAATTGATTATTAAATACTCCAACACACCTAAAATGATGCCTCCAACCTAGATTAGTTCATCACAAATAGGGAGACATCAAGACCCCCAACTCAGAGTTGTATTGTCTCGATACAATATAGATAAAAACAAAGGGAAGTCTCTAAATACACACCTAAGTTAATTAAGCACAGTGGGAAAGAAGATAGATTACCTATACACTCGCCATACTTACGATCAACACGAACTGAATTGAAGATCAAATTAGCTTCTCAATGTAAGAAGGAGAGTTATTTACTCAGTTTACCAAGGAGGCTATAGATTGTTCATCGAACTTCACTAGTGTCCAAAGATCCACTTAACTACTCTCTAACGTCAAAATCACTTCTAAATAACATAGCAAATAACCATAAGGCATTTCAGGTTGTAATGTTGACTTAGGGACGGTATGATAAGTATATTTGGATAATTTAGAGTGAGTTTTTTAATTTCTCCTCATTAGTCATCAACGAATCGCCCTAGAGCTTGAGTTACTCTCATAAAACGTTCTCACTCAGCCCAATGATTTCGATGAAATTAATAAGCATCCCCAATAACCCAATAATGCATTATTATGTTCACATAAAAATTCCAATTTGCCGGTCCAAATATATATTCTTTTCATATCAACAATTTTTTCTTTTATATAGCCCTGACTCTCTTTTCGATGTGAGATATCATGCTATTTTTTTAACATATTTTTCTTTTCATAACATTTTTCATTTACTTTTACCCTGGAAAATTGTTACAATATAATAAACCTGTGATTTAACATCAAAATACGATTAGAGCATAATTAATAAGCTCAAAAATCGCCACCCTAATAATATTTTCCATAATGGTGGACCCACCACCCCAAACTCAAGCTCTAAAAAAACTGTCTATGCATTGCAATTAGAGTGCGTGTCATATGGAAAAGTTCTAATATATAGAGGGATATGGCTTATAATGTGGCTAATAAAAAGGTTTTAGAAATGCTAGAAGGGCTGAGAAGGATATAAAATATAATAAATGGACAACAAGCTAAAAGGCATCAAGGAGCTTATGAAAGAACCGCCTTAATCACTTTCTAAACTATGAATTTTCGTTATTCTCTTACCTTTAGCACGCTCATCAAATAGGGTTATCAACTAGCTTCGATCTCACGGCCTACACCCCCCTCAAGGCTCCATGAGATCAAACATACTTCTATCACATTGCTAACTAATCATTTCTTTACTATCAATTTGTGTTTCCTCCAAATACTTAAAGCATACAAAATAAAATAGACCATAAACATATTACTTTCTATCACCGACTTACTAAGCTTATGCTTTCAATCTATTACACTCTACATCTAAATCCCATGTATCAAAAAATTTAATTTCTACCTAAAACAGAAAAAATCACATAAAAAGGGAGATGAGAGACAATGAATCCCCACACCCCAACTAAAAAATGAGGCGTGTCCCCACGACTCGAAAAAGACTCCAAAAAGAAATTAAAGTAAGCAGATAAATCATATAAAAAATGGTAAGGAAGAAAGAGAACATACTCTCGAGGCTATTTCCTCGCATTATTGACATCCAAGATAGGATTTACTGGATCACTTTTTAGTTGCCCCAGGAGTGTCATGTTATGCACCTGATTAGCTTTAATCTGTGCCACATCATCGACTAAGAAAGTTTGAGTTACTTCGACATTATTCAATCTCTCATCTACCTTCTCTCTCCAAATACGATCCTCTTCATCTTTTTTGAGTTTCGTAACTCCTGCTCCTCTCAAAATTGTCTTGATCCAAGTATTTTCAATATAATTACTCATTTTAAACACTAGTTTCTCTTCTACACCTGTAATCACATTCTCTTTTCGCACAAGGCACATGATCATAGTACGATATTTCAAATTAAATAACGAATTAGCAGAGACCGAAAATCAGATCACCTCCTCAAAGATTAACTGTGCCAAATATACTTCTTCCCCTCTTAAAATACAATTCAAAAAGATTGCGTTTTTCTTAGTTACATCTGAAGTTCGCGTGTTTCCAAAAGCATCAGGTTTAAGAAAATTGTGCCAAACTCTTGTATCTGCTTGTAGATATTTCTAAGGCCAAGGTGCCTTTAATTCTCCCTTATTTGATTGCACTTTCTCCTTATCTGAAACATGCTCAAAAAGTTGATTCGAATCAAAAGTCTTGATCTTTTCCACCGCTTCTCTAATCTTACATGGTCCCAAAAATTTCCTGAATTGGAAATGGTTTTAAATCTCTTCAACTGTAAAAGGAACTAACTTGCCTAAAACTGGAACACAACCATTACTATCTCGGCTAAAAAAGTCTAAACAGAAATCGGAAACTAACTCTATTTATAAATTTGATCTTCGCAACATGAATGTAGACCAACCCAATCTATCTCCCATTTTTAAGAATCTCTTGTACTCACCTTCCCAACTTCTCCTTCGAATACTCTCTCGTAAGCAAAGGGCAGTTCTTGTACATGTTTCATTGCAGAAGCTAACAAGGCCTTTGAAGCTTCATTAATTCTGGGCATAGGTATCTCGATTTATAGAGGTTGCGGTGTCTTTCTTATGAATGTTGAAACCTTTTTTCTCTTTGAATTTACCACATTTAGATTTCCTCTATTCTCTTGACTTGTCTTACCCTTTGAACTAGAACTTAAATTTTACTCAATTGATTTCTTCTCAATAGAACCCAATACCTTATTTTGATTCTTCTTCATCTCCCTAACAGTAGATAATGCTCAGTTCTTTTCGTCATCTCAATTGACCTCAAACTCAAAGCTTTAAACACTCTTAAAATTTTAGGTTGAAAAAGTGTTATTTTGGGTTAGGAAAGGTGTAAGGATGATGAATCTCTATGTGGTTAGGATAAACTATTGCTTGATTGGTATGGATCTAAGAAATTGTTTGGTGAAATTTTGAAATTTTGGCATTTGATTCATATATTCTAGGTGTTTTGATATGATATGGGTGGTTGAATCTTCTTTATAGTGATGTAGGGAAAGGATTGGATGTAAATTTATGGTGATTGGGTAGTGTTTTGATGTTTGGTGAAGGTTGGATGAAGCTTTAATGGAGTTGGTAGAGGTTGGAGAAGAAAGGAGACTTACAAGATATGAAATTTGTAACTAGTACTAACCTCCTCTTCTTTTTAAGCCAAAAAAAATGTCTCCGGCGGCGCGCACTGGCATATCAGTGGATTCTCCGACTTACCGGTCCCAGACCGTCTCGAGATTTTTCGCCCACAGTTTTGCCCACGAACTCCTGTCATTGTACATGACTTTGCCCACCAATGCGACGGTTTTTTTGCTGACTGTCATACTGGTCATATGACTGGCTAGCCGGCCCGACTTTTATTATTTTTCCTTGTCTCGGCAATGGACCTGATTTCGCAAACGTTGTCACGGTTTTGACCCTACCGACATACCAGTCATCTCACTGGCTAGCCGGAGGGAGGGTCAGATTCTTCCAGAGAAATCTTCTTTTGCTGCCTAACTCGATTTTCTTAGTACCTGAATATCAAAACACTAATACCTTCCTTAAAAAACGCAATATCAACTAAAACAACTAATCTAAACATTAATTAAATACTTAAAACTTAAAAAATTGTGGGTTGTCTCCCGTACAACACTTTTGTTTAACGTCTTTCAAAGTTAGACGTGTTACCTCTATCAAGATTTGCATATATATCTTCCCCATCAATGAGTAACGCAATAAACTTCTACTAACCTTCGTTTAATGCCCCTCTTGGGCCGGATCTCTATTACCTTAACTGAAACAAATTTAGTGACTATGAATGGTCTTATCCACGAATCTTTGTGACTTTGTGGCCTATTTTCTATTTTGCGGGCTTTCCATACAACTTCATGGCCGACCCCAAACTCAATATTTGGTTCAGTATCCACAGGTTTTGTGTAGATTTTGTTTTGGGACACGTTGGTGTGAAAGGCTATCGATGATAGGAACGGCGGGATCTCTCTTCCTTGATTTATTACCCCAGACATGGAATTTCTCGGATACATTTTCAGCATGGAGGGTAACTGTTCCCTCCTGGAAGTTAATGATGATTTGACTTGTGGTCAAGAATGGCCTTCCAAGTAAAATTGAAACCTGCTTATCGACATCATAATCAAGAATAAGAAAGTCAGCAAGGATGGTGATATTACCTGTTCGGACATGAACGTCCTCCACTGTTCCCCATGTCTTTGCCACTAAGTTATCTGCAATTTGTAGCTTCACTAAAGCCTTCTCTGTTTTCTTCAACCCAAGCCTACCGAACAAGGACTTTGGCATAAGATTCATACTCGAGCCCACATCACACATGACTTTCATCTTGAGCATACCACTAATTTGAATAGGAAAATTAAAGCGTCCCGGATCTTTGAGCTTGATTGGTAACTCCTTTTCTACTCTTCTCGAGACTCTCCAGTATGAGCCACAATCTATTTTCTGGCTTCTACACCCGCTTCTCAGGAATAACTTGCGTGAAAACTTGTTGCTGTGTAAGCCCTTTGTGCACAATCTCAAGCATCTTGGCGTTGATATTTTCCAGAGTATACGCCTCTACAAATGTCTTGAGTTCAATGTCTACCTTCGTATTTGTCTTAGGAATAGGTCATGACATTGTTTGAACAACAGGTGGTGATTTCACCTTCTCCTCTTCTTTCTCTTATTCTTTCTCTTCTTGCACATCAGGTGCAACTTCTTCCAGCTCTTTTGAGGCTTCTTCATCTTTCTATTTATCTATTGTATCTTGTAGCTCAATAACCGATCTAATTTCTTCTTGCATATCTCTAAGAGGGTCTATAAATTCGGATATTTCGGATGAATCGTCATCTTTATAAAAGTAAGAGTCTTCGGGGCTAGATTTGGTTGATTCTTCTTCAATTACAGGAACTTCCACGACATTTTCTGCAACATGCAGTACTTCCTTTTTCTCTTCTATATCAAGGCAAATTTCTTACAAGCTTTGAACCAAACATTTTCATCACCTCCTTCAATGGCTTTCAATTCTTGGGCTTCCATAATATTTGTTAAAATCTTACTCATTTGTTCTACTTGGGTACCCAAGATCTGATTAGAAGATTCTTGTTCTCTCAACTTCTCGTTCTGTGTATTCGTACCAGTCGTCATAAGATCCATAAAATTCTTTAATTTCTTATCTCCCACTACTCACTCTTTAGGATGTTGTGGTAAAGCCTTCTAAGCAAATTTGTCGATATAAGCGTTATTTGTAGGTTGTTGTGGAGGAGCAGGTCTATTAAAATTCTAATTTCCTTGATACGGAACTTAACCTCTTGGTTGGTAAGAGTTATTATGGGGAGAAGGTTTATAGTTACCTTGATTTGCGGCCTCCTGTGGATTTGAATACTGCATACCCACATGATTTCTGTTACCAACTTGGTAATTTCCTCGGCTAGATATGAACTAGACAGATACTGGATTTCCTTCACACTCTTCCCATTATGATTCGGTACCTCACACTGTAGACAACCTTGTATCTCTTGCACTACATTTGTTGCTGCTGAATTCTGTTATCTTTGCATCTCAAATTTAATTGTCTTCACTTTATTTTCTAAAGCATGTAATTGAGCCGAATTAGTAGTCTCTGCATCTAATCGAAGCGTACTTTTGGTATTTGTAATTGAAGCTCGAGAAAGTGGCCAACTCCTTTCCATTTCTATAATATTTTCCATACCTTTAGCGGCTTCTGTGGTATCCATGGGAACAAATCTTCCTCTTCCAAGCTAATCTACCCTTAATCTACTTTCGGCATTAATACTTTGATAAAATGTCGCTAATTGAAAAGATGGGGTGTAACCATGAAGTGGACATCTAGCTAACTACTGTTGAAACCTTGTCCATGCGTCTCCTACTTCTTCTCCATTATTTTGTTAGAACTTAGCAAGATCCATCTGATCTTTGAGTCTCATACGCTTCAGATAAAAATGGTTAAATAATGCAACTTGAAGTTCTGTCCAAGTGTTAAGTGTACCTGGTGGTTGTCTATCTATCCAATCACCAGCTTTGCCAGTCAGAAAGAACGAAAACATGTGACAATACAGTTGCTCGCGTGTAATGTCCAGAGTAATGTAGGCATCACAAATATGCATGAACTTCTGAATCGCTCTTACCGGATCTTGAATTTCACCACCACTATAGAGTCCAAAGTTTGTGAATTGACTGAGCATATACGAATCAGGCCTGAATTTAATGTTTTGGATCTATGGAGGATGATAACCTAAAGGTTGAACTCGAAAAGGTGCTCTCAAGCCTGGGAGATCTTGTTCATGAGGTATATTGGTTTTGTTATCTCCTACTGGTGGTGGTCCTCGAGTATCGCGTTTTATCACCGGTAGAATGTGTTGTTGATTTCCATTCAAATTAAGATTATTATTACCCCCAAGTGGAAGCAAATCCTCTTGTTCTCTTTGTTCTGCCATAGCTCTTCTTTGTTATCTTTCTTCTCTCAAGCATCTGTTGTAAGTTGTGAAACACCTGTCTGGATTCTCGAGCATACATTGTAAACCTAAAAGAGACTAAAACAAACCAAAAGCGTAAACATAGAAAAATAAAAACAACTAAAACTTCAACTACTAAAAATAAATAACCCACACGCTAACGAGACACAAGTCCCCAACAGCGGCGCCAAAAACTTGGTGTCGCCTAAGGTGTGATAAAAATATGATAATAAAAGATGGATAAACGATGCACTAACACCCTAGACTAAGTACGTTACTCACTGCAAATATCACAGATTATATGCAAGTTTTACTAGTAAGTAAGATTCGTTCCTCAGAGACTTAATGTGTTATACAAATAGGTAAACGAAATAGCATAGCAGATAATAGTTAAAGACAAAAATGTAAATAAAGACGATTGATAAGGAGATTAATTATTAAACTAAATTAAGCTAAAGACAAATAAATTAAATACGAGAGAATGAGATGAGAAAATATAGCTCAGGATTTGCTAGTATGCACTATTCCGTCTATTTCTTCTACTAGCTAATTAGGGTGATTAAAGCTCTTAGATAAGTAGTCAGGATACAAATTCCTCCTAACCCCCTTCCGGGTGGACTTAGGTGGCGACCTCAAAAATACCAGGGGACTTAACTAAGGTGCTCTTACGCCACTAGGTTCTTAGATGAGACTGGCTTGCAATAACGATCAATGATTAAATTAAACCCCTAATGACTATCTACTTAAGCAAGCCCTTCCAGATCACTACCACACATTAGACGCTTTTGTGGTGTTTCGATAATTAGACACCCCTTCTGGGAGACCATCTAACTACTATTAACACAACCCTAAATTGATCAGGTTCAAGATAGACAATAACTCAAAGCACATAAAGCAAATATATGGTTAAGAAGCTAGAATCAATTTAAAATAGTTTTCCCAAACAAAATTAGATAGAATAAAATAGTATTCATAGATTATAAATTATGAAAAACCCAAGCTATGAGAAAATTAGTTCATGCTAGAAAGAAATAAACTAAAATAAGGATACCTACTGTCAACTTGCTTCTCTTGTATGACTAAGGATTGGACTAAGGTTTATAACTAAGCAAGGACAAGCAAGGACAAGTAAGGAAATGCTTACAATAGATAAAGGGTGTATTTATAGGTGTTTAGGAAGACCTAGTTCGGATTTCCTTGGAGTAGAAGGCAAGCAATTAGACTTCTTTTCTAAATCATATTCATTTCTTAAAATATTGCTCTGATTTACAACTTTCTATATTGAAACTGGCCGCATGGGAATGATCTACGCTTTTACTTCAGTTCGTTCTAAAAAATTCCTAGCCGATTTTGAGTTACGGTCACTTTAGTGGACGTGGTTGCTGAAATTCCTACAAAATTACTTGTCAACTTTTCTTTCCCTAATCTATCTCTACTTCCTTTTATCTTAGTTTCCATCCATATCTTCTTTCCTTATCTCTTTAGAATTGATTTGACATCTAATTAATTACCATTATCTCTAAAGCTTCACACTAAATAAATAAATAAAACCCAATATGCTCTAAAAATAATAAATCATCAAATCAAGACAAGAAATAGGAAAGTATTAAAATATAAATAAAAATCGATTATTAAATACTCCAATAAACTTAAAATGATGTCTCCAACCTAGATCAAATAATCACAAATAGGGAGACATCATTACATTATCTTTACGGATTATAAAACCCCAACAGACAAATTGGGGGACAATGTTTGGTCTTGGAATCCCCTGACTTGGTCATTTGCAAGTTGGTTGAAACTCATGATATCAGATTTGCAAGGGGTAATTTTCTTTTGGTTATCTATATTCTCGGTCTCGGGGTAGATAATGGATAAAACTTATCGTAATTGATGAGGGTTACATTCGGATGGAAAGTCACTTCAAATTGCTTATAAAAATATATGCACACCGACGATGGATGGGGATTGGGATTATATCATTTGGGTGGGTAGAATATAACGAGGTTAATTAAGTTATTATGGAGGATTGTGGATAAAAAGTACACGTTGTGAATTAGATGGGTAGATAGAGAGAATTCTAAAAATCAGAATGTTTGGGATTGGATTGTGGAAAAAAGGTACCGATGTTAATGAAAGAGATTTGGAGATTGAAATATGAAATTAAAACCTTTCTTGGAGTTGTCAAATGAGAATGGCTGAGTATAATGACGCACATAAATCATTTTGAATTAGAAAAAATCCTTACACTTGAAGGACACACACAATATGTTGACATCTCCAAAGCTAGTAAGGGGAGTGACGAGCGTGAAACCACTTCAAAGGAACAAGGCGGGTTCATGTAGAAGCGAGAAATATTTAAACTGAATATTGATTTGGTGTACTCAACAGATTTGTTGCGTGGAAGTCAAAGAGCTGACTTGTAGTGAGGGCTATTTTAAGCTTCATCATTCCTCGTATAAACTTTTTTTCAATTTAGAGGGTCTCCTAGACATTGGGATAATATTATTCAGTACATGTGCATAAATTGGATCCGACTTTTGGAATTTGTAAGGGTGAATTTGAATCGAATACACATTTGAATTTCAAATATCCTATGTCCAGGGATGCTTAATGAGAATGCGGAAGTGTGGTTGGATATACCAAAAAAAAGACTTCCATTCCAAACTGCTCGTAGTGGTTAAAAGTGACAAAGATGGGTATGTCATGGTAGAAGAAAGTAAGGCATATTGGTTTTTTTACAAACTTTTTAAGTTGAAGAAGAAGAAAGAAGTTAACTTTATAGGAAGTGGTCACATCTTTCAAAGTCAATTTTATATAAATTAAGACATATACATGTATTGTACCTCTCATCTTTTTGTTTTAGAGATAATGGGTTTAGTTTAGATATATTATGTTCATAACCTAGAGTAAAAAAAACTAACATTCTCCTAGAATTGGAAAATTGATTCTAAGCTACTATAGTGTGTACCGTGTACGTAGATATTTTTGTATAGAAAAAAAATATATTTATTATCCTTTTCATAAAATATAAATTATATTCCGCCTAAAATATAGTATAATAATAATAATAAATATTTATTTAATAAAACAAATTGTGTTTTTTATAATATATTTGAATTGAAAGAAAGGGATTTTAAAACATGTCGTTCTAATTTGATATTTATTGATTTTGAAGATCGATTGTTACTCAAATAGTTAGCTACTCTGGTGTGACTAAAAAACCCGAAAATTTATTTTAACTATATAAATCACCTAACATATTGTCACCGAACCCTAACCCAATACCAAATCGTTACCCGTCTTCTTCAATAAAGGCAAAAACTAATAATTTGTATCTCTTCATACACCTACTTATAAACACTATTATCTAAATTTTCAACTTTCTCCTTTTGTCCTCTTTAATCATTTTGTCTAAATTTTCTTCCTCCAATAATGGGTGTTTTGGATTTTTGCCAAAGTTTTATTCTCTATTTCAAATCATAAATTGTTAAGCATCACATTTCTTTTAAATATTCAAGGAAACGGTATAATTGTTGTATTCATAGATTGTAATAAATGATCCCTTAGTTAGGTGAATATATATAATTATCAATTAAATGAATGATGCATAAATTATATATTAAAGTAACTATTCATGCTAAAATCGAGGTCAAGTTAATGAATTTTAAGTGATTAAGATCTATTAATATACATCAAACTTCATTATCTTTTCAATCTTTTTTACTGTAATATTTATATTTAAAAACTGTGATAGTGTTGCTTATTTAAAAAAATTGGTTCATGTTTATAAAAATATAGCTTGTTACATGATGTTTGTAGATTGTTTAAACCAATCAAAATGGTGTTTATTTACTTATAAATATTAGATCTTTGAAGATTTTTTTAAAAATCACTTAGTATACACCAACATATTTAATAGGATATATGTATGTTGGATAATATTCTCGGGTCTTAGGTTATAATTCAAATTGTAAGTTACAAAAATGAAATGTCACCCAAATGTAGAGTATTTGCTCCATACATTCTGGGAAATGGCTTAACATATCCATATGCTACATAAATAGTGAATATACCCAATTATTATAAATTTGTAAAGAACACATTGATTTACAGGTATATTTGATACGTTGTTTTAAAGATGGGTGTATATTTGGCTAACTTACATAACACATGGATCAACCAAACTTTTTAAACCTTTATAGACTAAAATTGTTTTGCATTTGCTTGGAAATATTTTAAGACCTATATATATGTCATCACCTCCAGCTTTGGCTTCAATTTGTGTGTTTTATTGGAGGTGTATCAAGTGAATAGAAATAATTACTGAAATGTGTAATTGTACCTGACTTGTCACAGTGTTATTGTAGAACCACTTACTACCCCATTTGGTCATAACTTCTTCCAGGGTGCTCTGTGGGTGCTTTTGAAGATCATGCTCAAGTGAAGGCGAGGACTTGTGAATGGAGTGTACATTACTTGAATTACGTGCATAGAAGAACATAATGAGATATCCTTGCCACAAGAACGCATCACTGACTTAATATTCAAAAACCTGAGGTAATACAAACGAATCTTAGCTAGTTGGCGGACTAGGATTGATTCTTACAAAAATAAATTTGGAAGTAACAAAATTAAATGAGTGTAAAACATAATAACACAAATTAGCATGGCCTTTTGACTAACCAATAATCACTTAGAAACACGTAATAAAAAATTATATAATATTGATCAAAATCAATCTTTCAGATCAAATAAAAATATAAGATATTGATAAAGGATGTTTAAGAATAAAAAGATTGAACTTTTTACTTGAATACTTAAGTAAAATGTCATGATAAAAAACTAACAATATAACATTCTAGATAGAGAGTAAAAAATTTAACCCAAGGTGCATTCACTTAAGGAATGTTGATGACCAATAATGTGTATTGATGTAAGATGTTCCAGGGGATAAAAAAATAAAAGTATATCTCAAGATGTAAGATTCAAATACACATCCAAATATTACATTACTCGGTTTCGTGGAGCATTCTATTTGAAGTGTTAAAAAGGGCAAATTTTTTCAACCCATTGTATCAAATAGATTATGACGTGTGTGACCAACCCTCAGCTTGGTGGCCATTAATAGAGGAATACATTGAAACTTAAGTGGGGAGAAAGTGTTTTTTCAACCTGATCCATTCTTACCATAAATTTTTATTTTATTCTTGAAATACCTCTCTAGGATTTTGAAAAGCGAAAAAGATTATTCGCTTATGTTCCATCCACCTTGTGGAAAGCTCAAGATACCCCACTTAGAATTTGTTGATGAGTTGATAATCATGGCTAGGTTAATAGGGATTGGTAAATATAATTAATTATGTATTGTGTAATTAAGTTTGCTAGTTGCCCATGTCTTTTGTTAAGTGTACTTAAGTCCAATATTTACTGTGTGGAAGATCTTATAGATATAAAAATTACCTAACGTGGAGATTTTTTTCATTATCTTGGGGTTTCTTTGGGTGCCTAGATTTTGTTTGCAAGGGATTATAAACCCAAAATAGACAAATCGGAAGGTTTGGTGCGGCATTGAATGCTATAAATTCGTCATTTACAAGTAGATTAAAGTTCAAGCGTCGGTTTTGAAATGAATAATTTTCTTTTAATTGTATATATTATTGGTATCGGAGTTGATAATAGATAAAATTTATGTGTTTGTTGGATGTTTTATTGGAATGGAAAGTCCCCTCAAATCGCTTGAAAGAAGATACGAACATAAAAGGTGTGATGGGGATTGGTATAATAAGACTAGGGTGTGTGGAACTAAGCGTTGTTAATGAAGATGTTGTGAAGTATTGTGGATAAGATAATTTATTGTATATTAGATGGCTATACAAAGAATAATTTAGATATTGGGATGTTTGGGATTGGAGTATGGAGAAAAAATACCCGATGTTAATGAAGGATATTTGGATAATGGAAGATGAATTAAGACCTCGCTTGGATTCTTTGATGGAGAGATATTTAAGGAAATGGTTTGCAAAAGGAAAGTTGTAAAATGCACAAAATGGTCTAGATCATATAATATGGATATAAATACAATTAATGGGGGGTATGACCTCAGCTTTTCCGAAGTATAATCTTCAATCCACATAAGCCACGCACGTGAAGGCCACACGCGGCGCATCCTAGTAAGGCAATCACCAATTGAGAAACCCATTTTAAAGGAACAATTCAGACACATATAGGTGTCATATGGATCCTGATTTAACAAGATTTGGAGCAATCAACACTCTTGTTGGGCGGAAGGCGAAGAGCTGATCAATAACTACCCATGTGGTGTAACTAGACTACCTATTTTGAGCTTTATCATTTCCCTTGTGATTTTTCTCCATGTTGAGGTTATACTATATCTTGAGCTAATATTATTTTGGATATGTGCATAACACCAAAGCATACGGTGATAGTTTGGATGACCTCTTTGGTAAATTTAGAACTAAGGATCGCTTGGATTATACGGAGTTAAACCTGATCTGTTGCGTTTGTGTGTGTGACTTTAAATCTAATAGGCATTTTTATTTCGAATACGCTAAAATATGGAGGAAGTATGTAATATGTTCGGTAGACAAGGGAAAATAAGTACCATTCTGAACTCTTTGAGTTGTTTAAAGAAGATGAAGGCAGATACATCATTGAAGAAGAAAAAAATACATGTTACTTTAAAAAAGACGATCTACTTCTTTTATAGAGCAAGAAATAAGTTGGCTTCGAAGGGAGTGGTCCCGTCTCTCAATCTCATTCTTAAAGAATTCACGACACGTACATTTGGCTTTTATGTGCTGTACTTTTCATCTCTCAGATATTAGAGATTGTGAATTTACTTTAGATATCCATCTATCATATTTAAGATATAGAATAAGAAAAAATAGCATTCCACTATATTTATGATGTAATGATATCAATGTTTCTCTATTAAAAAAGTATATTTTAACTGTCCACAAGGACTTGCTATTTTTTCAGCACTTAAAGGGGTACAAAGTTCAAATCCCCTCCCTAACGGGTGTAAAGTGAGAGATATAAGGTTCCAATCTCCAAATGGGTTACCTAGTTTTGATTAGCCGAATATGGCCGGACCACCCACTTAGTAAAAAAATTCTTTTTTTTGTTAAAACATAAATTATATTCTAATTAACCTCTATAAATATAATACAATGTTAACTATTTATTACACAAATTTTATACCTCAAGATGTACTAAAAACAAAAAAAATATCTAAAACAATATATTTTAATTTTATAATTATTTTTATCTACATAAATAATATGGTAAATGTTACAAGGGCCACTATTTTATCTGAGTGGTCATGTTAGGACCACTTAACTATTATGTGCTCCAAATAACCCACAAATATAACCCCCTCGGTTAATTTAATGGAATGGCCTGGTCAGCGGGATCATTCTATCACCTTACCTCTTCGATAAGAGGTTCCTCAAATTTCTCCTCCATATATCACAAGAAATCTACACTTTACAACCTCTAAAAGTCCTCCTGAAATGAAACACATCTTAAATGATTAGAAAATCTCAGTTTCTTTCCATGCTTTCCGAAGAACTTCTTAGAAGCTCTGTAAATATTTATCTCCCTTCTATTGTATTATGTTTCGAAGAAATGTATATAACTTTATAAAGAATGAAATCTTTGCTTGAAGATTTATCCAGCTACAACAAGATGTGCCTCATAATGCAAATCAAATTCATTTCCAACATGTTTCATCAATTGATCAATGAATTATCCCCCTCTTGGAAATCTTTTAAGTAAATGAGATCAATTTGATTGATTGAATATGTTCAAGAACTATTAATGTTGTTAAAGAGATATTGGTTATATTGATGTTCAAGATAAGTATTTTAAATCATAAGTATTAACTATGATGTATGATATTAAGCTCCAGATCGTTTGGATGATATTAAGCCTCAGATTGTTGGATGATATTAAGCTCCTTCGTGAAAATTTCATGTTTATCAACGCTGTGTAAATGAAATCGAGTGCCTTGAGGATGCAATTTGAGTTAAGAAGATGAAATCTTTAAGGCAGACATTCTTTCTTTGATTAGCATAGTAACAACCATATTTAACGTCAATGTAATAGAATGAGAAATTTAAAAAGGTTTTATTACATAAATAGGTTGTTTGGAACTCATAATAATTAAGTGGCCCAACATGACTACTGAAATAATTTAGTGGCCTTTAATAACATTTACCCTAAAATCATATACTTTGTTGTCACCAAAAAGTAATTTCTTATCAAACCCTAACATTCTCCGCCTTTAAATATAAACCCACACAATACATTAATTTTCTGAATCGTACTTATTCAAAGGTTTCATGTTGGAATTATGCCCTAGCACCGATCGTCTTGTAACTAATTGAACACAAGTGTTTACTGTACACGATAATAGTTATCCCTACAGTTTTGATTAAAGAAATTGTTTCCTTGAATCTATGGCAAGCCTTTATGATTATGGTATTAATCTACATAATATAAAGGCAAATCCTTGATTAAGTTACGAACTAGATATCATAAGGTGTTATGATAATGAGAATCTAGCTTATAGGACTTAATCTAAACTTGTTCTTAATCGTAGGATCATCGAGTTAGGACCTCGATGATCCAGTTAGATTAATATGTAGCTAACAAGTATTTATTGGATAAATATCGGTAGTTCTCGTTTACCGAGTTAGGTGCATAGATAATGCACATAGAGATGTGATTATCGAACCGACTAAAACTAGAGATTCCTAATGGTTAATTACCTTGAACTGTCAAATAGGTTAATCTCTATAAGGATTTTTATACTTGTAATCCTTTGACTTGAGATCATCACTATAGTTGTGTATGTGCTTGTTATGTTTTGATACTGGACTACTAGTGTGTCATAATGCTAGTCGAAAGGATATTGGACATAGCTAAGTATATATGCTCCTAGGGATGAGTCAAGATGGAATCTATCAACTCTAGGTAAAGAGTTTGAGCTCTACGATGTCATAAGATTATAACGATTGTATCGAATCCTTGGCCAAGGTGATAGAATGAATGAAGAAAGGAGTTTCTTAGGTCATTCGTCAATCGTTGATAATCGACGTGTAACGTAGTTGATTTTCTAATGGGATTTGACAGTTGTACCATATCCCAGGATGATCCGGGGCTGTAAAGATAGAGGGAGTACATGTATGATCCTTTACCGGGTTCTTTGTATAGAGTTACTTCACGTTATCCGGTCGTTGGGGAGTGTTGTTAGACGCCAACCTCGATTAGTAGTTAATTAAGTTAAATACTACCGGTTTAACGATGAACCCACGTAGTCGCACACTAACGAGTGTATTGATCTTGCTTCATGTCGTTAATTGATTTTATTATTAGATAATAAATATTAATTAAATATATACTTGGAATATTGGTATATTAATTTGCTAGCACAATTTAATATTCTAATATAAGACCGAACTAAGACAAAAAGGAAAAGGAAAAAATTGACAAGTTTGTGGATCAAACCACAGACCTCTAGTAGTGTGAAAATGTGTCACTAACCGCTAGGCTAGTCAATTGTTTTTGTATATTGTAGAAGGTACAAATCCACTTCACAAGTGGTAATGGACTAGATTATTAAGATAATCAATTTCATTATACGTTCCTGACTTTTCCTATTCTTGTCTTTTCATTTTCTTATGTTGGGGTTTTATAAGATAATGATAGTCATTATACAAGGATGACTCTCCATCAGTTTTCTTCAAAGAAAAAAAAACCCACAAGAAACTAAAAGTCTTTTTGTCTCCAAGTCAGAATTCGATTCTGAAAGCAATGATTAAAGCTCGGTGTGCAAAGCGTGGAGGCTTCAAGTTTTTGAAGCTACGATCAGGCAATTCGATTTTCATACAACGGATTGAGGTATGTAATCGAATTCTATGTTTCTGTTTAAATTCTTAAATTGCAACTAGATTGGCTTAGGATTGCAATATTTTTTTCCGCTGTATTATATGTGATATAATCGTTATTGCTTTCCTTCAATTGGTATCAGAGCTGGTTGTTGTGATTTAAGTGTTTAATTTTGATATTATCTGATAATATATGTGTTCTGTATTAAGGGTTTATATAAAAATTGTTTTTATATATTAAGTTTTTTTTTGTTGAATCCTTATTAAATTGTTTAATCAAGCTTCGTTGGCCGCAATTTTTTGTTGCTTTTGATTTCAGTCATTAAACCAGAAAATTAGTTTTTGGTTTCGACTGTTTATGAAAAAAAAAAAAATTACAGCAGTTGCTTTGGATATAGAAAACAGAATATAATAGTGATGGATAGCTGTGTTTCTGTGTGAGGATATTTTTTTTCTTTATGAAAAAAATCGGCCATCCGTTCACGTGAGTAATTGTTACTGGTATTCCTTTTGGCAAATTGTTTGCCACTGTGCCTGTTGTTTTACGCATTGGATTTCATTGTTTTTCCTTTTTATTTCACGTGAGTAATAGTTACTTTGTAAACGGAAGTTAAAGTCACTTTTGACTTTTCTTTGTTTCGTTCATTTAAAAAAAAAAAAAAAAAAAAAAAAAGGGAAAGGGACACTCCATTTTGTCGGCTTGTCCACATGCATTTTGATGCAGGTTTGTTTTTTTTCTTTCGTGACATTTTTGTCAGTTTAATGAATGGCTTCTGTTATAAAAAAAAAAAATGAAATTGCCAGTGGATCTTTAGTAAAGGGAAAAACCAGTTTTCCTTCTTTGACAACAGGTTTTAATGAAAAAAATTGTTTTTTTTTGGAACGTTTGTATATACTTGATATACTATTTTTATTAAATATATAAAAAGGTATTGTTTTAGAAACTTACTTTTTTATTTTTTATTAATCAATTGGTTGATTAATACTCTTTTTAATAAAATACATATTAGAGCTATATTTGGTGAAATATACTGGTATTACATATTATTAAAAATTATTATAGTAATAATTTTTTTAAAGGTAATAAAACAAATGCTTAGATTATGAATACTAAGCTATTCCCACTTGTTATTGAAATTATTGAGTTATTAAATGATATATAGGATATTTCGTGAGACTTGTCCATCGCAACTAGAGTTTCAAGTTTGTTAAGTTTACAAGTTTTGATCTGACTACCAGGTAGACTTGTAGTTCGAGTATAAATTGTAAAACTCTAGATTGTTTGATAATAAGATTTAATTAATTGATTTCACGTTTTTAGTCTGGACTACCCAGAGGATGTGAGATTGATAATATTCGATTATAGGATGGATTAACTCCACAAAGCTAAATAGAAACGACCTGACTACCAGGGGGCTAAATAGTTTTGAGTCTCTTATTTTATATGATAAAATAGGTAATGTACCACACTTTAATTATGAGTGAGAAACGACCTGACTACCAGGGGGCTCATTCATGTTTTAAAGTTTTCAATATTCTTTTTAATTATGCGTGAGAAACGACCTGACAACCAGGGGGCTCATTCATGTTTTAAAATTTCCAATTATATATCTCTTGGATAAAAGTCCTTATCCTTGTCAGTTATATAATAGTGTTCTTAAAGCGTTAATTCTCTTTTCTTCCTAATATTGGATTTCTTGATATTTCTGCTAAACCACTTCTCTAAGTATCCCAAGTTGGTTGGATAATCTCTAAAGTTGTGACCACAACTTGAGAGTCTTTCTTATGCACATGAAACTCATTGATATGTTAAATGAGTTGTTGACTAAATTATCTCTTGAAGATGCATAGAATGTATATGATGCATGTCTAAAGTAATAAGAACTTAGTAATGGTACTAAGTTTATATTCTTGTATCCATGAGTTATGAACTCCAAAAGATATTTTAAGCGTGATATTCCCATGAATCCTTAGATATCTTTAGAAGATGTATAAGTAACTTAGTATGACCTTTAGATACCAGATATCTAATACCAAGAAACAAGTTAAGGGCATTAATGGAAATTATTTCTATAATTTCTTGAACTTCTATTAATTACACAGAATGGGTATTGGATACTCGTAGTAGTTTAGAAATATGCAAAATGTTGCATACTCTAAATATTAATAGATAAATAAGAATAAGAGAAGTTAAATTACAATTTCGGTAATGGAGCAATTGTTGCAGCCACAATTGTAATAACTAATTCTTTAAAGATGCATATGGAAAAACATATTGTAAGAAAACTGTATTTTTGTTCGTAAACTTGTTTTCGAACAAAATAGTCATTTGATCATAAGATGGTTATGGTTTATTAATGTAATATAAAATGACCAATGGAGTTTTTCATCTTGATGAATTACACCCCATTGGATACTTACAATATGGTGATTACAATTGCCTAAGTAACTAAGTGATTGTGTTATAGTTGTTTCTGGTCATAAATCGAAATAGATAATCGTACGAATCAAACCTTATCTTTGGTGTTATAGACTAAGTCATAAATTGTGAGAAAAAGTATACTAGTTTCACAAGGAGGATTTCCTTGTAGAATATGATTTTGAATCATATGAAACTTGTGAGACTTATCTCAATGAAATATGACTAAATCTCATTTTGATGAAAATGGAGACAATGTTAATGAGTTCTTATGTCCATTATATATTGATGTATGTGGTCAGTCTAAACTTTAGCCAAAGATAGATATTCTTACTTCATCTCCTTCACAAACTATATAACAGATATAGATGTGTTTACAAATGTAACACCAATATAAATAATTTGAAATGTTCAAATTACTATCGAGTGAAGTTGAAAGCAAGTATATAAGAGTATGAAGGAAGTAAGATACCTACCTGTATAGTTGAATATCTTAGCAATGAATTAATAGATTATCTATGACAAAATTATATTTTGTCTCAGTGATTCACTAGGTTTTAAATATTCCTATGGGATTATGTTTTAAAGTCAATTGCATATTTAATGAACTCTTAGGTCCCACTAAACAGTCGATAAAATCCATATGTGGTATGGAGATGATATAAATCAAACCTTAAAATGTAGATTTTGAAATGTTTGATTTATACTAAACGACTTTTGATGGCTAAGCTTGAGTTGATATCGTTCAAATATAGATTTGTTGGATACCCAAATAAAATAATGAGGTAATATTTCCACATCATTCTGAACACAAAGGGTTTGTGGTAAGGAAGACAACCTTTATAGATTGGAATTCCATAGTGAAGGAATTCATAATGTGGAAATAAATCATAATGAAATAAAGATTTCAGAGTTATTTATACAAGCTAAAGAGCATCTGATGCATGCCAGTCTTTCTTTCCTTGATGAGTTGATAGTTTTTCATTTAAGGTTCAAGTCTCACACTTTGAGGATTAGGGACGATTCATGAACCTTTCTTGGAAAAAGGAAGTTAACAAATCAATAGAAAGAAGAATTTATTGTACACAAGCTTCCTATAGGTTATATAGATATCATCATACACCAAAATCAATTGTAATAATGGTGATAGTTGATGAGGGGATCATATAGATGATAACCCCATCAAGTGATGATCCTAAATCCCTATGAAGAGGCTATGACTAGTCTAGATAGTGACAAGTGGTTAATAACCACATAATCTGTATTTGTATCTATAAGAATCAACAAAGTATAGTACTTTGGTTGAATCTTTAATAGATATAAGATCCATTTATAGTAAATGGGTGCTAGGAAAATGATTGGAGTAGACGGTAAGGTAGAGACCTGTAACGTCCTTCTAATTGCTAAGCGTTTAAATTAAAAGGAAACCATTTATTATGGTGAATTCCTTTTTGATAGAAATGCTTAATTCATTTCAGATTCTTCGATTGGTAACTACATACTATTATTTTGAGATATGGTAATTTCATGTGAAAAATAGTTTTCACTAAATGGGAGTTTATGACGTCCTTAAGACCAATCCTAAAGGTCTAATATTTCCATTTACTCATAATAAAATATGTAAGTTCCAAAATACATTTAATGGGTTCAGCAAATGTCACTAAGTTGGATTATTCTCTTTCATACAATCAAATAGTTTGATTTTATGATTTTAGAATAAGAGTCATAAGAGTACAAAGGACTAGTGGGAGTACACTTATCTTTCTAATGTTATATGTAGATGACATAATATCACATAGGGATATGATATACCAACCAAGCAATTAACCAAGTTTTTGATTGTTAAATAGTTCTCCATGAAATATTTAGGATAGTAGCTTATATTCTTTGAATTGGGATCTACAGAGATAGATCAAAGAAGCTACTTGACCTATATCAATCTTACTACATTTATACTTTTTTAGAGGTATCGCATGGAAATTCCAAGAGTATCTATTCGACAATAGGCTTTGGAGTTACTCTTAATGTTAGGGTTTGTTCTACGACCCTAAAAGTAAGAGAATGAATGTGTATGGTCCTATTTGGTAAAACAATAAGGACCTATCTAACACACCATGAAAAATGTATAAGACCTAAAGTACACTACACGCTAGGAGTAGCGAGTAGGTATGAAGGTAACCTTGATGAGAAATGTTGGAAAGTAGTAAAGACTATCCTTAAATACTTAAGAAGTATTAAGGACCAATTCCTCATATGTGGAGAATATAAGTTGAAGCTAATTGGGTATATAGATGCTTGTTTTGCTTCAAACGTGGATGATAGCAAATCAAAATATGGTTGTGTCTATATAGAGGAGAAGTGAATTGGAATAGTTCCAATCAAGACACTGTAGCAGATTTCGGTTACTAGAAGTAGAATACATAGCAGCATAAGATGCAACTATGCCAGTGGTTTGGATAAAATAGTTCTTTATATATACATAGTGTGGTTTAACAATGTAGATATTGTTCCTTTATACGATGACAATATTTGAGATATTGTATGTTTAAAGAAACCTAGAATAAACTATAGATCCAAACAAATTCTGCAGTAGTACCGCTTGATTCGAGATATAATTGAACATGAAGATGTTCACATTCAATAGGTAGAAGGAAGGAACACGCTGTATATCTATTCATCTAAGTGTGTCTATCAGAAGAGTCTGATGAGAACAAACTGTTTATGAATTATGGTACTTGAACGATTGGGTCTAGGCCAAGTGGGAGATTGTTGGAATTATGCCCTAGCACCGATCGTCTTGTAACTAATTGAACACAAGTGTTTACTGTACACGATAATAGTTATCCCTACAGTTTTGATTAAAGAAATTGTTTCCTTGAATCTATGGCAAGCCTTTATGATTATGGTATTAATCTACATAATATAAAGGCAAATCCTTGATTAAGTTACGAACTAGATATCATAAGGTGTTATGATAATGAGAATCTAGCTTATAGGACTTAATCTAAACTTGTTCTTAATCGTAGGATCATCGAGTTAGGACCTCGATGATCCAGTTAGATTAATATGTAGCTAACAAGTATTTATTGGATAAATATCGGTAGTTCTCGTTTACCGAGTTAGGTGCATAGATAATGCACATAGAGATGTGATTATCGAACCGACTAAAACTAGAGATTCCTAATGGTTAATTACCTTGAACTGTCAAATAGGTTAATCTCTATAAGGATTTTTATACTTGTAATCCTTTGACCTGAGATCATCACTATAGTTGTGTATGTGCTTGTTATGTTTTGATACTGGACTACTAGTGTGTCATAATGCTAGTCGAAAGGATATTGGACATAGCTAAGTATATATGCTCCAAGGGATGAGTCAAGATGGAATCTATCAACTCTAGGTAAAGAGTTTGAGCTCTACGATGTCATAAGATTATAACGATTGTATCGAATCCTTGGCCAAGGTGATAGAATGAATGAAGAAAGGAGTTTCTTAGGTCATTCGTCAATCGTTGATAATCGACGTGTAACGTAGTTGATTTTCTAATGGGATTTGACAGTTGTACCATATCCCAGGATGATCCGGAGCTGTAAAGATAGAGGGAGTACATGTATGATCCTTTACCGGGTTCTTTGTATAGAGTTACTTCACGTTATCCGGTCGTTGGGGAGTGTTGTTAGACGCCAACCTCGATTAGTAGTTAATTAAGTTAAATACTACCGGTTTAACGATGAACCCACGTAGTCGCACACTAACGAGTGTATTGATCTTGCTTCATGTCGTTAATTGATTTTATTATTAGATAATAAATATTAATTAAATATATACTTGGAATATTGGTATATTAATTTGCTAGCACAATTTAATATTCTAATATAAGACCGAACTAAGACAAAAAGGAAAAGGAAAAAATTGACAAGTTTGTGGATCAAACCACAGACCTCTAGTAGTGTGAAATGTGTCACTAACCGCTAGGCTAGTCAATTGTTTTTGTATAATGTAGAAGGTACAAATCCACTTCACAAGTGGTAATGGACTAGATTATTAAGATAATCAATTTCATTATACGTTCCTGACTTTTCCTATTCTTGTCTTTTAATTTTCTTATGTTGGGGTTTTATAAGATAATGATAGTCATTATACAAGGATGACTCTCCATCAGTTTTCTTCAAAGAAAAAAAAACCCACAAGAAACTAAAAGTCTTTTTGTCTCCAAGTCAGAATTCGATTCCGAAAGCAATGATTAAAGCTCGGTGTGCAAAGCGTGGAGGCTTCAAGTTTTTGAAGCTACGATCAGGCAATTCGATTTTCATACAACGGATTGAGGTATGTAATCGAATTCTATGTTTCTGTTTAAATTCTTAAATTGCAACTAGATTGGCTTAGGATTGCAATATTTTTTTCCGCTGTATTATATGTGATATAATCGTTATTGCTTTCCTTCATTTCACCCATAGCCTTCAGTATCTCAATTTTGCACTATTTTCTTATTTTGTATTGTGCTTCTTTTGGAATGGCGGTCTGCCATCAAGATATCCTTGAAAAATGCAATTCTTTACAATAAATCTTAGGTCGTTAGCCATGATATTTCAACGAAATTATTCAAGAAAAGGTATAATTTCTTTTTATTGATAATCATATATTGTCAATGACATTTTTGGATACAATTCTGATCGATATTTTATGTTTTTTGAAAGGTTCAATTTCACGAGAAGTTTTGACAGTAATATTTGCTGAATACATCTTTTTTAAAACATGAATAATTGGATCATCATCAACTTCATCAACATATGTCTTAGTTTATAATAGAGATTCTCCTCAAGGATGTTATATTGTTACATTCAGGTAGTATTTCTAAAAAAATTTATTTTCTATTTTTAAATTCTTCACATTTTAACCTAAAATGAATTAAATCAACATTAACTTAACTTTTATTCTTTTTAAAATATAGAGGTATATTTGGCTTATTGTCATATAAAACGAAATAATGGTGCTATTTAAGCTTTATGAACTAAACTCGTATTATATTTGCTTGGTAATATTGTAGATTCTATTAGAACTAATTAATGGTATGTTTAGTGGTATCAGCTGTCTGCCTTGCCCATGCTAGAACCAATGACTACTCCGTGTGGTAATAACTTGTGCCTTGTGGGTGTTTTGTAGGTCAAGCCCATGTGAAAGCGGGAATAAATGATAAGAGGATCTTATGACGTAGACAGAAGAACATCATGAGATGCGCCGCATCAAATATTTCCTTCAGAAATGACATGTATGAATGAATCTTTGTTATGTAACATCAAGATACTTACTCTGGATTAAGATTAGTTCTTACAAATTTAGTATGGTGGTGACATATTAACATGGACATGGATCCGATGATACAGATGCTACAACTGAAGGAGGTAGAAGTAGAGGAAAAACTAATATTGTTGATGTGAAGAGACTGAAGATGGAGATGATTAAGCTATTTCTGCTGAAGATGGAGATAAAGAAAAATAAGTCCTCACTTTATTTATTTATGCTGTTAAGCCCAATATAACAGGTTATTCTGAAGAAGAAGAAAAGTAGATGTTGCTACTGTGGAGGAGGTTGAACTCAAGCTCAAAAAATACTAAAACAACCGCAGCAGAAACATAAAAAGCTCTTAATAGGTAGTCTCTGGATAATGTTCGTCACTACTGTTGGAGGAAAATAAAATATGATTTTCTTCTTGAGGAAGGAGAGTATCAATAAAGATAAAAATTGTTTATGTACCTACTATATTTTATGATAATATATTTTCTGGGATCACCACTCCGGAATTGTATTGCTATCAAAGTCAATAGTTGCTCTAGTAATTAAGTTTTTATTTCCTTTTGAACTTTAGTCAAAGGATTCTTCAATACAATGAGAAAAATATATTTATATTTTAAATTTCTTATTTCTTTCATTTAATATACTAATCTTGGAAATAAGAATATACTAATATATATCTTTTTGTCCATGTTACATATAATAACTATTTACATGAAAATCAAAACTATATTAGCTAATAATAATTTTTTTTAAACTAGTTGGGGTTAGCTCAACTAATCAGGCCTTGATTATCCATCTAGACGGTACAGGTTTGAATAGTGCTAAGAGTCCAAAAATAGCTCTCCCATGTAACCAAATAATTATTAAAAAATGTACACAAAAAGAATTAAGTAATGTTAATAAAAATATCAAACATAAAAATGGTTAGAAATTTTAAGATGAAATGAGAATTAAAAAAATGGTTAATTTCATATCTGTGTTTTATCTTTGCAACTAGTGAGTCTGAAATCCCAATATATTTTGACACTCGTGTGGCTATAGTAACTAAATTAAAGGATTGTAAAGGCTTTACATTGTGTTAGTAGAAGCTCTATCACAAAGGCACTGACTTATAGAGAGAAAGATAGAGAGAGATACACTAATGGATTTGCGCTGTTTACCAACGAAAAATTTGCGACGACCCGTAATTCGCCGCTAATTTTTTAAAATTAGCGACATCGGGATCTTACCGGCGAAAAAAAAGCCGTCGTTAATTTGCGACGCGAAGATTTGTGGTTGAGTTATTGTTTTTCGCCGCCAATTATTTTTTTTTGTTTTGAATTTTTTTTATCGCCGATGTGTCGTCACTATATTTGCGACACAGTATGTCGTCGTTATTTTGTTGATTACCGACGACACTAGTTAGATTAACTACGATTTACGGGTCGTCGCTAAACAAAAATCTTATTTAATGGAGACAACAGGTTTTTTAACTCACAAAACCCAAAAACCCCAAATGATTCCTCCGATTTTCTCCCAAAAATACAACTAAATTTCTTTTTTTTATTTGTAATTGCTTCTCCACTTCATCTTGCATCATTCTAGGTTTAATAATCAAGGTGGGGAAACATTAATATCCACTTTCATCACACAATTTAAGGTAATTGCATGAAATTCACCTTTTAATTAATTTTTTTTTTGATTTCCAATTGTGTTTTATTCTTTCTATATGGTTTGATTAGGTGAATTAATACAATTTCTTGGTGGGGAATTATCACCACTCTTCATTTTATCCATCCAATACAAGGTATTTTCATTAAATTTCATGCTTTTTAAATTTTTTATTTATTTGATTATATTAGCTAGTTGATATAACATATGATTAGGTTCATGAATTAAATTTTGTTGGTTGATTATGCATGTGTTGTGTTAATTTATATTTTGTGATCATATATTTTTACTTGTTTATTTTAACTGTTTTTTATATATTCATTCATTTAATTGTTTGTAATATTTATTCATTCAATGGATTGTAATTTTTATTCATTCAATGGTTTGTAATATTTATTCATTCAATGAGTTTGTAATTTTTATTACGTTATTTATTGTGTTGTAATTTTTAGTCATTTTATTCATTAGGTTGTAATAATTATGTATTTTACTTTTTGATATGAATGTAGTCGCATAGTTTATTAAAATTGTTGCTAAGAGATGGAATCGAGTACGGACATGACTATCGATAAGAGTTGGATCGAAACGACGAATTATTTCACGGGAGAATATTGTTTTGGGGTTTTTAAGTTTATCGCATTTGCTAAGAAAATGAAAGGTTATACCGGTTACTTGTCTTGCCCGTGTAAGAAGTGTAATAGTTACTGTCGATTAAAAACCGAAGTTGTAATGGCCCACCTTCTAAAAGAGGGGTTTAACCATGATTATAAGGTTTGGACAAAACACGGTGAAGATGAGATACAAACACATACACCCCCTGCAAGTAAAGATCCAATTATAGTAAATGAAATTCAGCATGTTTATGACAATGTGAGACAAAGTTACGATGTTGGTGGACATCCGGGAGACACCGAGATGAGAGATGCACATATTCCAAGTCGAAGCAGTTTCGAAACATTGTTCGAAGAATTGGAAACAGAATTATATCGTGGTTGTACATCGATGAGTTCGTTGAATTTCATTGTCAAGCTAATGCACGTAAAAGTAAAGAACAAATGGACTTACACCTCATTCACCGAGCTATTGGAGTTGTTGGGTCGTATTTTGCCTAAATCTCACAATTTGCCCGATTCTTATAAAGCATGGAACAAGAAGTTGAAAGGTTTATATTACTATCGATGTTTGTTCAAACGATTGTGTCATTTATTACAAAGAAAACAAAGACCTCGATAAGTGTCCAGTTTGTAGCGAGTCGACCCAAAAAAGGGTATCAAAGTACCGCATAAGAAGCTTCGATACTTTCCGATTGCTCCTAGATTGCAGCGTCTATACGCTTCGAAGCACACTGCTGAAGACATGACATGGCACCATACCGGAAAGAGTGTTGATCCAGATGTGTTGCGTCATTCGGTTGATGGTGATAGTTGGAAGAGATTTGCAGCGCTACATCCTGAGTTTGCTAGCGAACCTCGTAATGTATATCTGGGTCTCGAAATCGACGGGTTTTGTCCTTTCTCTATGCTGAACAACTCGTACAGCATGTGTCCTATCATATTAACCGTCTATAACTTGCAACCGTGGGTATGCATGTAGGAAACCACATTCCAGCTTTGTTTGTTGATTCCGGGACCCCGTTCACCCGGTAAGGACATCGATGTCTTTCTTCGTCCTGTTATAGATGAGTTGGAAGAGTTGTGGGATAAAGGGATCCTTACGTATGATTCCCACAAGAAGGAAGAGTTTACGATGAAGGTTTGTTTGTTGTCTACGACTAATGATTTCCCCGCTAGGTCATACACTTCGGGATGGTCGGTCAAGGTTACAAAACTTGTACAGAATGCATGGATTATACTCCATCATTGAGTGTGAAGAAAGTGATTGTTTACTTTGACCATAGACGTTGGTTACCTACCGAACATCGATTTAGAAGCTAAAGTGTTTTGTACAAGAAATCCGATCATAGGGGCCCACCGAAGAAATATAGTCCTGCCGATATTCAGACACAGTTAGATGGGCTTCCCATTGTGTTTCCCGGTAAACACAAGGATTTTGGGGGAAAGATTGTGAAGCAAGATGTTACTCGGCGATTCAATTGGAAGAAAAAGAGTATTTTCTATCGTTTACCTTATTGGTCCGAAAACTTGTTGAAACATAACATTGACGTTATGCATTGCGAGAAAAATGTGTTTGATGCTCTTCTCGGTACCTTTTATACGTCTTGATGGGAAAGTTAACAAAGATAACGTGAAAGGGAGAATTGATCTTAAGGAAATGAACATTAGGAAAGAATTGTGGTTGACATCGAGAAATGGTAAACAAATATTGAACCGGGGAAAGTACACTTTAACAACGGAAAAGCGGACTATATTTCTTGACTGGCTGAAGGTACAGAAGTTTCCAAACCGGTTCGCATCTAGTATGAGAAACAATGTTTAGAGTGATACGGGAAAGATTATCGGCATGAAATCTCACGACTGTCATGTGATGATGCAGTATCTTTTCGTGGCTAGTCTCACAGGGCTTATTGAAGACAAAGCGATTAGTGATGTGTTTATTGGGTTAGCGAACGTGTTTAGAGTCGTTTACAATAAAAATCTAAGTAGGAAAGAGTTAGAATCGGGAAAGAAGAAAGTGGTTGAAGTTACGTGTAGTCTGGAGATGATTTTGCCTCCCGCGTTTTTTGATATAATGATCCACTTAGTGATACACTTATACGATGAAGCATTGCTAGGGGGCCCGGTCCAAATGCGGTGGATGTACCCCTTTAAAAGGTATTTGAAAAAGTTGAAAGAGTATATCCGAAATCCGGCTAGACCAGAGGGTTCAATAGCCGAGGGTTACGTTGCGCAAGAGACATTGAATTTCATATCAAGGTATCTTAGTGAAGAAAAAACAAAGTTCAACGATCCAGGTAGATACAACGAACCACCGCCGGTCCCAAAAGAGCTATTCGTTTTCAATTCTCAATGTACACAAGTTGGCAAGATAGAGTATGTTTCTTTACCATATAAGGAGAATGGGCACATAAGTTTATTTATATTTTGCATAATTGTGACGAACTCGAAGCATACATGACGTAACTAAATATTTTTATCTTTATTTATATTTCTATTTATATGAATATATTTATATGAATATATTTTTATGTATATATTTATATGAATATATTTATATGAATATATTTTTATGAATATATTTATATTTATATATTTATATGAATATATTTTTATGAATATATTTATATTTATATATTTATGAATATATTCATGAATATTTTTATATTCGTTTATATTTTTATGAATATATTTATGAATATATTTATGAATATTTTTATATTTATATTTATATATTTATATAAATATATTAATTTATTTATACTCATTTACAATTTTAATGAACACAAATCCACACTTACGGGAACGAGTACAGAAATAAATATTAGGCATCGTCGAATGTTTAAGGAATGGTTTTTGGAAAAGGTATGTAATTTTAGGCATTGGTTTAAAAATTATATATTTATTATAAAAGTATTAACTATTTTTTTTTGTATAACAGATTCATTAGCTACCCCCGAGATGGTGTCCTTGGCAAACATGTCTTTTGGTTCGGTGCATAAATAGTATTCATGTGTGGTGAACGGTGTCAAGTGGGTAACTAAGTCCAAAGGAGAAAAAAGAGTGACGCAGGATTACGGAGTTTGTACCATGTACGAGAAAAACCCCTATTAAGGTGAATTAATCAAAATCTTGGAGGTTATGTACACTGGAGGGTGCTCGATTGTGTTATTTGTCTGTAAGTGGTAAAAAAAGTCTGAATCGAGGACATAACATGGGGTAACTTTTATCAACACATCAAACTTTGAATGGGGCGACGAACCATACATTTTAGCATCGCAGGCCAAGAAAGTGTTTTACATCGACGAGATTAGTACAAAGAAATCAATGAAAGGGTGGAAAGTCGTTTGGGAAATAAACGATCGACACAGATGGAATCCTGAGTTATGGGGTTCTGAATCACTCCCTAAAAGGAAATGAGAGCATCAGCATACCTTTGGATAACACAGGGAATGAGAGCATCAGCATACCTTTGGCATCCACCGAGGAGATCGAGATTGACCCTGCTTATTTTTTTATTGGTTTGGCTTTTGATACGTTTATTTATGAAAACGAGGAAATTGATGATGACACCTTGGATGAATACGGTGATGAAGAAGAACCTATAGAGGTTGATAGCGATGATGAACCCATAGTTATTAGTGCATATGATACTGATTAGGCTATTTTTTATTTTTGTTTATTTGTATTAAAACATTTTGTTGGTTTTTGGATCTCAATTTGAATTTGAATACCCCAAACACTAAACTTTGACTCTAACAGTTGACTAAACACCCCAAACATTTAACTTTTACTCTAACAGTTGACTAAACACCCCAAACACTCAAGTTTGACTCTAACAGTTGACTAAACACCCCAAACACTCAACTTTGACTCTAACAGTTGACTAAACACCACAAATACTCAACTTTGACTCTAAATGTTGACTAAACACCCCAAACACTCAAGTTTGACTCTAACAGTTGACTAAACACCCCAAACACCCAACTTTGACTCTAACAGTTGACTAAACACCCCAAACACTCAAGTTTGACTCTAAATGTTGTTTAAACACCCCAAACACTCAAGTTTGACTCTAAATGTTGACTAAACACCCCATACACTCAACTTTGACTTTAAATGTTGACTAAACACCCCACACACTCAACTTTGACTCTAAATTTTGTCGATTAGTATTCGTCATTAATGTGATGTAATCATGGTAATAGGAGTAACTTCTTTTAAACTTTTCGTTCAATGTCATTTCCTATTCTACACAAGTCCTCAATAAGAAAGAATGGAACAAGAAAAAAAATAGAAAAAAAAAGCAAGAAAAGGAAAGCAAAAAGAATTATTAAAATAAAAAAAATAAAAAAATAGCGACGACATTCAAAGGATTAGCGACGACATTCAAAGGATGAATGTCGTCGTTAATGTTTACCGATGACATTCATCAAGTATGGCGTCGCTAATAAATAATAAAAAATTCAATTGGTCAGCGTGGGCGGTCAAGTTTCCCGCCCACGAAAATTAGCGACAAAATACAAAATTTTCGCGACGACGTGTCGTCGCTAACCTTTGACACGCAAAGGTCGTGTGTACGGGACACGACACATGTCCAAATTAACGACGAATTCTTTAGTTTAGCGACGACCTACGTGTCGTCGCTAATTAAATATTCTATAAAGCCCTAACCGAGCTTCGTTTCAGCAATAACGACACCACAAATCCCTCCCAAAAACTCCATTTCCGCCATAGCCAAGGAGTTCCGAGCAATAACAACACCAAATCCGACATCAAAGTAATGATTCCAATCCAATAACACATTTTAATCTCTAGTTTTTAATTTTTTAATTTTTAATTTCTAATATTTTTTCTTGTGTTTTTTTTGTATGATTCCTTTTTCTTGGCATGGATTCATGGACGAAATCTACACCATTTCTACGTAACAGGTTCCAATTTCCGGATCAAACTTGCCTTTTTTTTGGATGAAAAAATTCATGAATGTTTATACGATTAAGTGATTTCCGAATGTTATGTGTATAATTCTGGGATGTTTAGTATTTTTTTGTGTTTAAAAACAACTTGTAATTGGACTTTGTTTAAAATTAGCTAAAATCAGGGTTTTGTTATGATATATGGTTTTTAATTGTAATATGTGTAGTGATGTGTTGATTTAATTGTGGTTTAAGATATAGGGACCTATTTGCAATAGCTTAAATTTGTATGTGTGATGTTTAGGATTTCATAAGGACTAAAATGCAATTTCATAAGGACTTAAAGGCAATTTTTCTAAAAATAGGGACTAAAATGCAATTTTAAAAAAATTAGGACTAAAATAGAATTTTTAAAATCATTTGGACTAAAATGCAATTTTATAAAAATTAGTCCTAAATTGCAATTTTTTAAACAATAGGGACTAAAATGCAATTTAAAAAAAATTAGGATTAAAATGCAATTTTAAAAAAAATTGGAACTTAAATGCAATTTTTTAAAGAATTAGGACTAAAATACAATTTTTATAAAAAATAGGGACTAAAATACAATTTTTAAAAAAATTGGGACTAAAATGTAATTTTAAAAAAATTAGGACTAAAATGCATTTTTAAATAAATTAGGACTAAAATGGAATTTTTATAAAAATTAGGACTAAAATGCAATTTTATAAATAAATATTTATAAGGACTAAAGTAGAATTTAAAAAAAAAATATGGACCTATTAGCAATTTAATTAAATTTTATCAAAAAAATAGTAAAGGACTAATTAGTAAATTTTATAGATGACTGTTGTTATGGGTAGAAGTCACGACGGAGACGGGATGGGTAACGATCCCCCGAGGGGTCCTAACTGTCCTATGGCCGATTGTGCCCAACCATCGGGTAATAAAAAATTAAATTAATATAATTACAATTGAGAAAATATATAATTAATAAATATTTTTCAATAAAACAGGTGAACGTAAAAGAAGACGCCCTAAAGCTGCCACGTCTATACGGGCAGCTCAGGAGACCTTGAAGAGAGTCGACTGGCCCATTCCAGTTGACTTTTCTATTATCGACGGAACGTGGAACTCCGTCGGCCCACATAGCAAACACGTGGGGGAATGCAGTTCGAGAAGCCGTTCCTCCGTGCTACAAAGGATGGCCAGATGTCCCCGACCATAACAAAGGGGTTATTATGCAGCGACTACACCAGTTTTTTGATTTGGAGGAGTGGAGGAGGCGAGACGATTGGAATGAGATCATTAAGAGGTTGAATATGATGACTTCTACGGCCTACATGCGATGGAAGTCGGATTTGAAGAACGACTACTACCTCACGAGTGAAGATCCACCAGATGTTCTACCGGAGCATTGGGCGGCGACGAAGAAGATGTTGGATGACGAGGCCAAAAAGGTAGAAAATAATAATTTATTAATTAGTTTATACGTCTTTATTTATTAATTTTATAACTATTTATTTATTATTTGTAACAGAGTCAGGCTGAGATAAACAAGAAGAATCGAGAGCTCCAGACAGTTCTGAGCAAGGCGGGGTCAAAGAACTGGTCCCAGACTCGGGAGGTGATTATAGAGGTATAACTTTTAATAATAAAAAATTAATTTACTATTTTATTTAATTTAATTTTTAACTAATTAAAATTTGTTATTGTATACTGTCTAGGGGAAGCTGAAGACGGTGACGAAAGAGCCGTTGACTTTTTTAGATGATCAAACCCAGGAGGAGATGGAGCTTCCTCCATTAAGCGGCTATTTCGACCACCTGTCTTACAATGCAGCTACAGATAGCTGGCGTGACGAGCGTTTGGAGAAAACTAGTGTAAGTTTTTTTTTTTAAATTGCTTTAAATTAATTATTTATTTTTAACTTTACTTTTTTATTACTCTAATTTATTTTTAAATTGAAATCTAATTACAGGGTGTTCTTCGGGAGAAGATGAAGAAGAAGGTTGTGCAGGCCGGAGCAGAGCGAGCTGAAGTTACTGTCCAGGAGAAGATGGATGCCATGCTCGAGACTATCATGGAGGTCCTACACCCACCCAAGACAAAATACTTGGTGCCTACCATTGGTCCGGTCCGAAAACGATCCAGGACTCCTACACAGCCGGATAGGGAGAACGAGGAGCTGCTTAAGGCGATTCTGGCTGGGATGAACGAGCTTCGTGTGGCTCAAGGACTTGAACCTATACCTTCGATTCGGCCGAGTCAACCCCCGAGCATGGTGGACACTCTATTCGAAGCGTTAAACGGCATGAGAATCGCCCAAGGACTTTAGCCGATCAGCAAACCCGGGCCCACTAGCAAAGAGAGAGGAGATGAAGAGAGAGAAGAAGATGAAGACGAGCACCACTTGAGTGAGATTGATTTATGTTTGACTTTTGAGACTTTAAGTTTGACTTTTATCAGTATGGTTTGTAATTTTGAGACTTTAAGTTTATTTCGTATGTTTGACTTTTATTTTGACTACGTTTGACTTTGACTTTGACTTCACGTTTAATTTTCGTATCGAATTATCGTATTATATATATTTTTGGATTTTTATTTATTTGTAAATTTTGCATTATATTTAAAATAAAAATATTAATAAAAACTAAAATTTAAATAAAAAAAATCAATAATAAAAATGATTTTAAAAAAAAAATAATGAATAGCGACGACAATGGTGTCGTCGCTGACATGTAAATTAAATAAATAAATAATGATTTTCGGCAACATTAAAAAAAATAAAAAAATAATAGCGACGACGTAACCATCGCTATTATTTTGTGGTTATATGATTTAAAAAAACATATATAATTAATAATCGATTACAAAAAAGAAAAAGTAATTCATTATTTTGCGACGATGGATCTCGTCGCTAACTTGTAAAATTCGCGACGCCAGGCCTCGTCGATAAAAGGCTGAGTGATTAGGGGCAAAATCACAACAATTCATCGCAAATGGGCCAAATAGCGACGACAGATTAGCGACGAGATGTCGTCACTAACCACAATTAACGACGAAATACGGGTAATTAGCGATGACCCGTGTCGTCGTTAAATAGCGCGAATCCAGTAGTGATAGAGAAAGATAGACAGAGATAGAGAGAGAGAAAGAAGAAAGATGACATCTCACTTTTAAAAATAAGTTAGCACCCTTTAGTATATAAAAAAGAAGAATAACATAATTATAACTATACACCTACATTTTTTTCTCGGCTTTTTGTTCTCCCTGTCTCTTAAAACGATTACCTCATAAATTATACTAAAGTTAGGTGCAATAATAATACATTAATTTTCTTTTCATAGGTACACTTGTCTCCTTCTCTGTCTCATTGCAAACTATGTCCAATCTAATTTCATATATTATAATTTAATGTCTAAAATTATCAAGTAATATTATTAGAAGCCATCAGTTCTGAAATCTAATACAGGATTTGTAAAAAGCATTGTATAAACCAATGATTTATTGCCCCTATTGCTCCATGCTACATTTTCACGCAATTCTTTGGAATTAGGATTAGAATCAAGCAAAGAGATAAGATTTTGGGCTTTCACACTCGTATCAACCAAAATATAGTGTTGTGATTTTTATGGTAGAAAAAGAAATGATGTTCTTCATGACTCAATAACTTTCTAATATACATATAGGAGATCAATATCTTCAGTTTTTATCTCTGAAAATATCTCTACTCAATCTTCACTTTTCAATGGCGTGTGAGAGTTTTTTTTATCCTTACAAAACTTTTTTTAGCCCATTTCTACAAACTAAATCCCAAAGGCCTAAATAGAAAAGAAACCATTACAATAAATTACAAAGCACTTTAAAGAAAAAATAATATTCTACTATTCAGCCCATTAAACATTTTACCCATCTCGATTGCTTCCTTCAAATTGAGAGACATTTCTTCAGCCTTTTCCTTTTTAAACTTCTTTTTGTTAACTTTTATTTTAAACAAGCCATAAATTTTCTTCACTAATTGTTCCTCATTTAGACAATTATTTCCATGGACCCGATCATTCCTCTCACTCCATATACAATATATATAAGTAGTGAGAACAAGGCCTGCAATACTAATACTTTCTTAACAAGTCACCTGTAAGATATTATCCACTAAATCATCAAAATTCACTGAATTACAATCAAGAGAGCAGGCATTCAGAAAATCATATAACACTCTTTTTGTAAATGTGCAACTCAAATATAAATGTTGCACATCTTCAGAGTTAGCATAGCAAAACACACATAATTGATTAACTTGCGAACACCAACTAATCATCCTCAATTTTGTAGGTAATCTATCTTGTATAGCGAGCCAAGCTATAAAGGAGCACCTCGGAATATGGAGCTTAGACCAGATAATCTTAAACCATTTAACTTCCTCAGGTTTAATAGAAATTCTATTAAGAGTTTTCTTGAAAGAAAAGTTGTTTTTTTACTTTCTGACCAATGTTTTATATCATCCTCGAGCTGAAGTTTAGTATTGCTAATATAAGGAAATAATTTACCCACGCAAGGAGGTAATCTCCACCTGTTGCCACCATAGCAACTCTGAACAGTTCTGCCACTATTAATGTTGTGTCTATCAATTTCAATGCCCAAAACATTTTGTACATTTTTTTTCCTTCTATCCAATTATCCCATACAAGAAAAGTATTTTTACCATTTCTAACTTTGTGAGAAATGAAATCATAAGCAATGTACCTTAATTTCATAAGCTGCTTCCAAATCCATGAATCTTCTTGTTTGATATCTAAGCTCCATATGCACTTTCCTTTTTAACAATGTTCTGATGCACCCACATACTCCACAGATTATTTGGTTGAGAATACATTCTCCAGAAGGTGAAAAGAAGGCACACTCTGTCCTCCATGTTTCTTGCTATAACATATACTCTTCCATGAGATTTTAGCACCATAAGCCCCATCTGTATTACCTCTCCAGAAGAAACTACTTATCTTTGGACTGAGTTTATAAATTACATGTTTTGGTAATAAGAAAACCCTACACCAAAACAAGATCTTACTAATGAGTACACATTTTATCAATTCGGATTTACCTGCATATGTGAGTAATTTTGAAGACCATATGTTTATGCTATTACATATGTTTTCCACCAATTTGTTCCCATCTGAAACTGAAAACTTCTTAGAATTTAGTGGCACCCCAAGGTACCTCACTGGCATTGAACCAATTTTTGTATCCAAGATAGAATAAATAGATTGCATAGTACTCTTCTCAGTCCAACCAAAACACAACTCATTTTTACTGAAATTAATTCTGAGGCCTGATAATCTTGTAAATATGTTTAGAGCTTCTTTTACAACTTTTGCAGAACTGACATTAGCTTTAAGGAAAACTAGTACATCATCAACATAAATGATGTGATTGATCTTTAATTCCCTGCACTTGTGGTGATAACTAAATTGATTTTTTTTACCATATGATTAAATAACTCTGAGAAGACTTCCATACAGATGACAAACAAATAAGGGGAGAGGGGTCTCCTTGTCTGAGCCTTCTCTTCCCTTTAAAATATCCACAAGCTTGACCATTAAAACACACTGAGTATGAAGGAGTGCACACACACATTTTGATCTAGGAGATAAACTTTTCAGGGAATTTAGAGGCATATAATGTGCTAATTAAAAATCTCCAGTTAATACTATCGTAGGTTTTTTGTAGGTCAAGACTAATAGTGTATTTGGGTATAAAGTCTCTCATTTCATATCCAAGAACAATGTCTTGAGCTACAAGAACATTGTCACTAATGTATCTACCCCTTACATAACATGAATAACATTCCAAAGGTAGATAAATCCATCATTCAATTATTTCGTGGCAAAATTTCAAGAAATTTGATAGTTTAACAATCACTATCGTGATTGTGAAGAAAAATCCAAAAAACTATAAGGATATGCCTAAAAATAATTCTTAATAAAATGGAGAATCAAACTTCATAATCTACCATACGCGATTGTGAAGCTTGGACTTCACCTTCCATTTGCTACAAACTTGAAAGATTACCTCTTGTCGTTTGTTATGTGGTTTTTACAAGACATTTATCCAATCTTCTTACAAGACATTAATCCAATAAAAACATACCCAACCTACTTTATTTAATGTTGAAGTAACTCATAAATCTTATCAAGTTATTGAATAAGATCAAGAAATAAGAAGTAAATAGATATAACCTAGATTTCCCACCAAGTATCAAAATGCCTTTACTTAGGGGCCTTCTTCTTGAGTGCTATCAAATCTCACACAAGTACTCATCCTTGTCCTTTTTCACCTAGAGTAAGTCAAGCAGTAACATATCTTAATATACACATTTTACAAGGTTTTGTAATGTAATAAATTTAGATGAACATACATATTTTATTGATGTATAGTTTATGTAAATGGATAATGAGACTTTACAGGAATATAATAGACGGACTAAACTCTAAAATAAAACTAAATACAAAATTATTTTTTGGATCCTTCATTGTCTTCATACGTATCTATATATAGATCGTAGGCTAATAATATTGAATAGATGAAGGACGGTTATGACTTTTGGGCTTTCACGTTACATTGAATAATTCTTGGGCTTCCACGTATAGTAGTCTTGTAAATAAGAAGGAACTGTCGATCTTCTTTTTCTTACACGTAGGTTATCCTTCATTTGGATAATTAAATCATCTTCTTCTCTAGAAAGAACCTAGTCCTCAAGGTTCAAGGCAAAACAATTTTTTGAAGAATGAACGATTTTATATTTTCGATATTCATATCAGTCATAACTCTTGGAAACAATGTTTTCCAACATTTTTTTCACATGGTTACTAGATTTCTTTGTCTCAGATCTTCGGAAATAAATTATACATTCACATGTGACTGATTATTCATTCCTTTGAACAAGAGATACTATAATATCTAGATTCTCCAAAACAATGTGAAGGCTATGTAAAAATCGCCTCTGGAAAAATATTTGTTGCTGAGCAAGAACCAATTTATGGAAAAATATTTAATGCGTTGTAGTTTGTTGATAAACATGAATTTTTTGTAGATAGACTGACTTGAGTTTTGGATCGTCAATTGAATTTTATGACCAATATTTTGGATAGAGGAGGAATGGATTTATTTTATCAGATTTTTTGGAGTAATTTGTCAAAGGTTTCTATTGTATTTTTTAATGTTCCAACTATATTTTCTAATGTTGTGAGTCTGTCATCAATTGATGTGTCAATTGATGTTAATTTGAGGGCGGTTTCATATTAAAATATTTTTAGGGCTACATCTATCAACTCTAGTCGAAAACTCAATGAAAGCACCAAATTTGTAATGAGTTTGGATGAACAAACATATTTATTGATGGATAGTTTATGTAAAGGGATATTAAGAATTTACAAGACTACAATAGACTGATTAAACTATAAAATATAATTAAATACACAATTATTTTCTGGATTCTTTTTTTGTCTTCATACAGCTGTATTTAGATCCTAAGCTAATAGTAACTTTGAATATATGAAGGACGGTTATGACTTTTGGGCTTCAATATTGCATTGAATAATTCTTGGGGTTCCACGTATCTAATGGTAGTACTATAAGTAAGAAGGAACCGTTGATTTTCTTTTGCTTACACGTAGGTTATCCTTCTCTTGGATCATTACATGTAACTCGTCAAAGACTTCAAACATTGGATCAAATTGTTTCCATCTTGAATGCTCGAGCCGCTTATGATAAAAAGTCATGTAATAAATACGCACCTGAGACTCATTGTTCTTTACATGGTAGCTGCACACACGCAATGATGTGAAAAATGGATTTCAATTCTTGTTTATATTGAGTGTTGAAAGGATTACCAGGCCAGTGTTGAAGGCTGATGAAGCTTTATCATCAGAAATCACTCTATTTGAAGTATGCTCTGGTCCATAGATCTTAAAGTTTGCAATAAACATATAAATAATGTAAGAAACTTTTCCAAAATGCAAAGACAAGTTTGATAAGGAAGTGTTGCAGTTTTGAAATCTGGATTAACCTATATAGAATAAACAGATCATACAACTCCGAATCAATTAGACTCATAAAAAATGATAGGCTTTATAAAACTCTTCTTCCCGTGATCATTTACTAATATATTTAAATTTCACTATCTGGCCTTTAAATAAATAAAACACTAAAAATGTAAATGTCAAAAACTAGAGAAAAGCAACGATTGGATTAGAAGTCACGACAAACTAATGTACTAGTTGTCTTTACTTTTCAACCATTGAATATAATTGGTCAAGAACAACCATCGCTTAATCAAAACACTGTTTGAGTGGTACACAACTCAATCAAGCAGGAACCTCCTACAATAACACAATACACACAATTACAATTCTAAAAAATATTGTATTATAAGGCTATAACGACATTTAGTAGAATAACCTTAGTATGATATTTTTTGAATTCTATTTTAACTATAATGACAATATAATAAAATCAATTCCATTTTTTATTCCACACCATTACCGTTCTCTTTGGAAATGTTAATTGAGTAAAAAAAATTAGATTCTTAAGTTATTTGTGAAATGTTGATAAGATTTGTTTCACATCATTGATAATTAACGTGTATGCACATAGTTGGCTTATCAAACCCTATATGTTGACAAGATTATTATCTATTGGTAATGGAGCAACATAGCAAATATGTTGTTGCTTTCCAGACCATCGTATTATTTGGGTTCACTTTCTCCGACAAAATCTTTCCATTAATGGTATTTCCCAACAATGATTAACCTTCAATAAATTGATGCTAATCAGACATGTGTTATCCTTTTATTATTTGAGTTATATAATAAAGAGTAAGAATAGTAATATTAGGTTCTCATCCAGATTTTAAGCTAATTTACGTGCATTGAGAAGAAAATTATTGTGCATACTGGTTACCAAAATTGGATGCAATAGTGGAGAAGACCGTGGATCCTATAGATGGACTATGGAGACTATTAACTCGTGATATGTGTTGGTGGTAAACCCCTAGGTCTACATTTTGCGCCCACTAGGAGTTTAATAAGTCTTAGTGCTTACCGATCTTGTTAAACTTCAAATGTATAGAAAAAAGGTTATTGATTAAAAAAATGTAATTTCGTAATATGTGTGAGCCAAAATATCATCTAAAATAGTCAATTACCCAAAAAAATTATATTAAAATTGATATGGACAAAGAAAATCATATAGAATTATTTAGGTTAACAATGACATTTTTTTATATTTGACTTTTTTTTGCTTCAAATGGGGTTTTAGGCAATGGTCTATTTTTTTTGGTTGTTGTAGAAAAATTTCATCCAAATCATTGAAGGGATATGTTGTCATGCCTTGAGAAACGCAACTATTCTATCTAATTTAAAATAATTAAATAATATATTTTATTACAATAATTGACTATTTATTACATTATGTGATTTAAAATAATAATTAGAAGCTAACAAATACAAAAAAATTATTCTTCTTTAGCTTGTCCTGTCTACTAATCATTGCCCAAGTCCTTAAGTTATCTTAACCTGAAAGGGTCGGGAAAGGGGGTGAGCTTCCACTAGCTCACTGAGAAAATAAATAATGGTCATATGCACGTAGGGGCAGTAATTATATTTAAGACGATGTCATTAAACTGCTAAAGGTCAAAATATTAAATAATCATTCATAAAGTGATAAACAAATAAATGAGATAAGTTTATATATTAAACTAGGTAGCCCATACTACCCAGCAAGCTATATACAGTAGCAAGTAATAATCACGTTGTAAAGGATATTATGGTCTTGCACTTATGACTCCCGCCGGAACTCTCAATCCCTTATCACTCACACTGGTAATACCCCGGGTAAACTAAACCTACGACTTACTGGCCAAGGAACTCTCTGTCACATGCGCCAGGTGGGAATAGATCATGATAGTCGTGTTAATCCTGTAAAGCCCGCTGCCGCCCAATGCCACAATCGCCGCCCAATGCCACACGATTGTATCATGTCGAACGATTGATCGATAGCTATATCGAATATCTAATATGAAACGACTAAGTAGGTCCATTCAACAACGATAGCAGTTAACAATCACTGGAGACGACGAAGTAGGTCGTGCTATCCCAATTATACAATTAATCAACTAACGAGATAATATAATTCAGATAAATAATTACACATAGAGTCCAAAATTATTGAATTAAATATTACTGAATAATTAAAATTGGGTCTAATATAAACATATTAGACATTATTTAAACCCTCACCTTAAAATAGACTATGTACGACTAATTTATCTGGTGGCCGCCCTCCTAACCGGGATCGATATAGCAATAATTCACCATCTCAATATATATGCTTTTTTACTTAGATAATTTACTAATTTACTGAAAGAGAGGTGTTTCAATAGTTTTTAAGTTTACTTGGCTAAATATTTCTTCTGATGACTGATTATATTACTTCTACTTATATAAGTAATTCCATAACTTAACGACAAATGTTAGGAAACCTTATGGTCTATCTATATTACACGTCCAATATTAAATGGAAAGATGGAAATATATGGTGTGGCTCGTCCAATAGATGATAATATTGGAAAGTCAATATATAATAAATGAGTAAAATTATATTGTTTATGGGTGTGCGCAGATTAGATTTTAAATAATCATTGAGGAGGATAGATAGCATGTTCTTGTATTTTAGTATTAAGCTTATGTTCGTATTGATCAACTTATGTTATATTATAAATGTGATGATAGTAAATGAAAAATGGAGAATTAAAATATAATTCATTTCTGTAATTATATGGTTTAAATTAGGAGTTGAATAATATGTAGTGATTATGTTATATAGTTGACAATTTCTATAAAAGTTAAGTAATTTATTTATTTTAGGGTATTACTAATTTATTAAAATATTTTAATTAGCTTAGAAAGGTATATTACTAACGGTATAAACTGAACTAATTTTATCAGGGATGTCACATATGTTACATTTTAGAATGAAGATTTTTGACACTTGATCTCAGTTATAGAGAAAAAAACGCATCTCAGAGTTGATGGGATAAATTCCATCACATACACAAGTAAAAAAAAGTTAATTTTTTTTAATATTTGAATTTTATGGGTTTAAAGGGGTCCAAAGGGAGTTTCATTTTTTTTGATCTTGTAGGAAAAATTTATCTCAATTTTATAATAAAGATGAGATGAATCTCATCTCATTATTAAAATAAAGATATAACACTTTGTCTCAATTTTGATGAAAAACTCTTATCTAAGAGTTGATGAGATGAACTCATCTCAAATTTGATGGATGGGATAAATATCATCACATACATAATTAAAAAAAATTATAGCTTAGTTATTATATATTAAATCTCAGAATCTATGCCATATACAAAAAGTTATAGTAAAAAACTACTATCTTTAATTATTAAAATCTTTCCAAGAATTACTTATTTTCCTATTATTTTTTAAACCATCAAAATTTTTATTGGGATAAATATCATAAAAAAAATTAAATAAATAAATTTATAAATAATAAAATAAATAGAAATGAAAATAATAAAAACAATTTAGAGAAAGAAAATAAAAAATGTTAAGTTTAATATAAATAAAAAAAATATTAGAATGATGTTTTTGTTAAAAAATAATAAGGGTAATGCTTTATGATTTAAACTTATTTATAATGATTTCTTCAGGTCATTTCTCGAAAAAAAAAATTTAATGATAATTTTTATTAATTAATTACACAAATTTTGTACCACAAGATGTACTTTAAGGAAAACTAAAAAAGTTACAAAATAATACTTGAATAATGTTGTGCTTATTCGTACAAAGTAGAAGTAAGCACGAGATTTTGGGGTATATGGTAAAGGTAAGGTTATATATTCGGGTTTACATATTGTCAAAGGTAATGGTATGTTAAATTTTTTTTTAATGAAACTTATACGAAGCCTACAAAATTAATACAAAATACTAAGTTCAATTATTTTATATAAAACAATCTTTCACTTGAAGCAATACTTAGGAAACACACATGCTATAGTCAGAATTATGGTTTACGAAATTCACCATCAAAAGACTAATTTCGTATTATTGCATATGAAAAACAATAAATTCCTTTTATTTGCAAGACAACATAGGAAGAAAAACAGTGGCTAGGAATAGGTCAAATCCTATGTAAAATAAATCATTTGTCTTTTAACATAAATTTACGTGACTATTGAAAATTGACATGAACAAGGAGGAATCTCCATTGTTGACATGCAGTTGTCTTTATAGACATATCAGATATCTTTTAGTTAAACTCTTATGTTTCTTTCATTTCTCTTTCCTCTTTTGCTGGAAGGGGGTGTCTCACTCACACATGTAAAAGTTATTAGATAAGATCAATTATTTATTTTATATGAAACAAAATTCACTTACAATCATATCTGTCACAATTTCCTTCAATTCTCCTTTATGTGCCGTGCTCAATTCACTAAATTTCTATACAATCTCATCCAAAATCATAAGGTGTCCATTTTTAGACATAATAGTTGTGCATTAAATATATCATCCATCTCAAAATAGAAATTACTAACAATTAAATATATACACATACATGCCTACTAAAAATGTTTTATGTGTAATCATGAAATTTGGCAGTGTCATAGCCTTCACTTAAGTATCGAAATAGCTCCAACTGAAAGACCATGCAACATTTCATTCTAGTAACATACAATTAAACAATAAACTTTGGATAAATTACACCATTGGTTGGTAAGATTTGAAAAAGCCAGATATGTAGAATCCTTTAAATAAATAGAAAATATGGCCATTAAAATAGATTATATACAAGGCACAATTTTTAGCTATCATATAATAAAAAAAATGACTTAATAAGACCATAAAAACCATTGACATTTCACATATATTATGAATTCAAAAATCCTTAAACTTTCCATTAATTATTCAATTTTCTAAAAACAGCTTATTTAACTAAATATGTTAACATTATAATCTTTTAGACAAACTTAACCCTTCAAATGCAAAAGCATAACGCTTTTACCAAACTGTATAATACCCAAAACAAGGTTTAGCAATTTTTATAAATAAAATCAAACAAACTTTAATAAAAAAATTAAATTATAAATATAATATACACTTGTGGTTACGCACAATAAACAAGATTTTCTAATAAATGTGGCAAAAATAGTAAACATATCAATATCAATATTATAAAAATTATACAACAAAACATTATTAAATCAAAACAAAAGATATTAGCAAAAATAATCAGGAAAAAAATATCTTATTGATAATGAAAATATAAATGACGATCTCATCTCGGTTCAATTTGTGAAAAATTTAGGTAAGTAAAAAGTCAAATTTTTTATAATGATTATTCAGAAACAATTATAATTTTTTTGCATTATTATATTTTGATGTTGAACCTCACCAATGTAAAAAATATATTTACATTTTGATCATACCGTATTGTTTTAATATATTTTATCTTATAAATAGATTTGTGTGTAATATTTGGCCTTTTCATGTATTATCTAATAAATACATAATATTTATAAATATATTAACTAGCAAACAAGTTTTTTCTTGTGTTAAGAGCGTGCATAATATGAAATGATTAATCACAAAAAAATGAGGTTAAATTGTTAAATTTTTTAAGATGAAATTAGTATCTTATGAGAAAAAAATGAGTTTAAACATTAAAACATTTAAAGATAAATTACACTTTTTACTTTGACTTTTAAGTCTATTCACTTTGACCTTGTAACGTATACTTTTTTAGTGTTGTAACTTATACTTGTGACAATAAGAAATACGAAACGTTTCCAACACAAGACATGTAACTAAGTCATCCTTCACACTTCACACTTATATGGCTATAAAAACCAAATTAATATCTTGAAAGGAATTTATCTAAGGCCTCATCTATTCATGGTTTAGCTTGTGTATTTGGGTTGATCCATTAAATATTGTTATCATTAGAAGTCTACACAATTACATTGAAATTTGTATATATTTGAATGAATAAAGGAATTAATGAAACTAAATATTAACAACACACTTCATCATTCTTCTACAATAATACCCCCAACAAGTTTCAACTAGCTCTTTCAACAATTGAACTTTCTCACAGAGAAAAATGATCTTGTTTTTAAACATTTTATTAACTTTTTAATATAAGAAAGGTCTTGATATTGGGAAAATTAATTATCCTTCCAAAAATAGGGATTATATCACAATCTAAGTGTTGTTGATCCATATCAATCTCTTGTCAAAACCTGTCATAATTTATTTGGTAAATTTGTAAATTTTCTTTCCTTATCATGATGACAAGTCCTAGTATAACTAAACAATAAAAAACTATGAAAATACCTCTCCATATATACCAACCACCTCAAAGTCGAATCCTAGCAAGTATTCTTTGATTGGTATCAACCTATGGCATCCCTAGTCATCTACATTTGTTGGTGTTTTTCAATAATTCAAGAACATCGCTCGAATCTACCTCTATACATAAATACCACCACTATCAAGTTCTCATGAAGTTTTATCATTCTTCCACGACTACCATAATACGTATAATTTATTTTTCACGCACGCTTCATTCTATTATCCCTTATTATCTCTTGTTAATTCCCCTACTTCCCTAAAGTTGTGTATCGGTTGACGCTACCATCAACATTTAGCTTCCAGCCACGTTGATGTTTTCACAATCCACTAACTTTATCACATTCTAACCGGTTTAAAATTTCTCATATAGTCTTGCTTCCTGCATATACATAATCATTTTACAATTGTTTTGTTTTCCCAATTATCGTACCAGATTTCAGAGAATGACCTTCCTTGTGCATGATAAAATTACCACACTAAAAGTAACATCCAATAATAGTATTTTAGCATGAAAAATAAGGGTTAAATCTACCAAGGGGTCGACTCACACGTTACATGTTTGTGATGTGCATGAAGAAATCTCCCTAGTTATTCAAAAAATAAAATGTTAGTCTAACTATTGAAGCCTATTCGACTCTATAAACAAAGAACCTCTTATGAAATGCAATGATGTGTAAAAGGATAATGGAAGGTGGAAGGTATGCAAGGCGGGGTAATGCAGTGTGAAGATAAAAATGGGACGTGGAAAATATGGTACTTAGAAGCGTATGGTATTTTCATGGTCAAGTCAGCTTACAAGAAAATACAACTACCGTTACTAGATGACATTTTAAACTGGAAGAAGATTTGGAAACAGGTGCATGTATCGAGGGTCCGTTCAATAAGGATATCCTATCCTAAAGGCGTTAAATATGAATAATAAAAGTTATTCTCTAGTTTATTTTTTGATGCTTAGCCATTATATTCAATTCAATATTTAGAAATGATATTTAGCAATGCAAATATATCTAGCTAGGGAATTCTCAACCAATAAGATACACAAGAATGGCAAGAGATTAGAGATAGAGACATTAAATACCATAAAATATAATGGTTGTCCTCAATTATTACTCTAATACCAAAGAGTCCTCCAAACTTAGAATTTTGTAAAACTTCCATCACTAAAAATCTCCTCCTTTATTGTTGCACTAGGAGGTGTGAAAACAACTTCTTTTATTTTACTTCCAATATGTGTGACAATCACCTTTACATCTTATTTGTAATACCACGGAGAAGATATATTTTTCCTTCAATTAGGTGAGATATAAACATCTCTAAAACTTTCAATTAGTGTGTTAGTCACCTCTCAGACACTTCAAGTAAAAGTTCTAGTCACTTCTTTATCACTTGTAATAGTTGTGCTGATCAAATTTACAAAGCAACGGTAAAACTACACTCTAATACTCCATCTTGGGAAAATATTACAATGATGAATAATCTAGCCACATATCTACAAAATTGGAAAGATATTTGAATATTCCTTAATGATGTTTGATATAAGCTTCATGACTTAATCATGGAGAGTTTTAATTTGTAAAATAATGAAGTTGATTTTATAGTAACAAATCTCCTTATGTGCTATAATCCATTTAGCCTAATATGATTCAAATAGTTGTCCTTAGCGGACTATGCTATTTGTACTTTCTTCAATGATCATGTTTTTTACTAGTTAGGTTCTCATTAGCTTTTTGCTAGCAAGTATTAAATTCTTATCAATTTTTCATCCTCTATAACCAAATTATAGCAACCCAATCGCTTCTTAGCATACTCCCATTTATTTCTAACGAGTGCCCATTATATACAAACTTATGTATAATTTTTTTTCTCCACTTTTAGCTTTAGTCTAACAACTTACTTGTAAATGAATCTTCATAGCATGCTTGGCCATATACTTAATTCTTTTAGCTAAGATCAACTACACACGTCTCTGTATTTAGTGTAGTCACACGTATTCAAAATTAAGAAATGCACAAGGCAACACATATAACTACTAATCATATGAACATTTGAGATCATTAATCACCACTAAGTTAATCATCATTAAAATAATATTTTAATTTAGATAAGGTCAACATGTAGTGTATTAGTGAGACGTAACGTCTGAGAACTTGCAAAGATTGGGTATTAAATGTTTCCTTTGAATGTGTGCAATATAAATTCTTAGTAAAATCATTATTACATACATTTAAGATTAGTGGTAATGATTAGAATTGTGGGATAAGTTTCCAATAAGGACATATAAAAATACACTTGGAACTATTACATCTAAGGTTGGAAGGTTTATAGGGAGTAGGTGTAATGTCGTATTTGTGATTATGCTGGACAGTACGACGAAGGAGGAAAGTGTAGTGGGTGAAGCTGGTTTGTTAGAGCATTCAGATTCGCTAGGAAAGACTGGTGTTGAGAATGAGGTTGTTTTCATTAAGGGTAGGTAGATATGGGTATGGGTATACCGAACTAGTATGCGTGTTAGCAGCTGCGTTGTGGCTCATAAATGTAAATTTCACTAAATTAGTTGATGTCATTGAATGACGCATTATATTTGTAGAAACCCTTTGACACTTATGTTGGATAAAATAAAAAATCTTTGACCAATTTAGTGTTTAAGTTAACATTTAAGATAGTAATATAAACATAAAAATCATGTAATTTTCCAATGATTATGTGTGGTGTGGTGCAAAGAGTCGAATGGCGTCATTATGGTGTCATTAAAGAACGTGTTGGGAAAATGTCTCTTTGATTTTGGGGCTAAGTTAAATACGGATTGAATTAATGTGAATAGCATATTACGAGTTGAAACTTCAAAGATCTCGAGATGATATGAGAGAATATAGACTTGAGTTTTCATGTCAACGCAAAGAGAATAAGTTTTGTGAAGGAGTTGTATGCTTGACATTATTGATTGGTAATAGCGAAATAAAAAGTTATATCTTGATGAATTATCGAAAATGGATATGCGTAATTAATCATGAATCTTGCCATATATTTGGACACGAAGAGGGGTTCGCGTTATTTCATTGTACCTTAAGGCTAAAAAATTTGTTTATTGTATTGAAAATTTCGATGTCACTTCAGATATTCCCTTGCACCATATAGATACCCTCCCAAAGGCTTATGGACTATTCTCCTTAGTCATCGTAGCATTTGGGTTGTTCAATATATTATTATCATAATATATTATTACCTTATTAGACTAATTTATTTCAATATTATATTTGTTTCCTATTTTAGCATATTATTAGATTTCTTATTCACCAAGTTATTAGTATTATAAATAGGATATTATACTATTGTAGTAGAACAACATCTTTGACAATGTATTCTCTAGTGTTTTCTTGTTCTAGAGTATTTAAGGCTTTACCTTCTATATATATAATTGTGTTATTTATTCTCTATGTTCCACTTATATAAATACCCCACATGGTTTGTTCCACTTATTTAAATATCCCACATGGCCACTTTATAAATTTGTATCATACTCCTCTCATGGGGAATGGTAGGTGTTTTTCTTATCAACTTCGTACTCAGGTGTATTAAAAAAATAATTACAAACTTTATTAATATATATCACATTACCAATTACAGTGGATTTATTTTTTAAATATTATTCAATATATATTAAAAAATTGAACCCCGAAATTTTTTGCATCTTATAATCAGTAAAAATATTAAATATTCTACTTCTTATATATATCAGATGGAACAATCATGAAGCACCGCATGAAAGTTTAAATATTTTGCAAGAGTTTTATTACCACCATACTTGTATTTTAATAAAAATATCTTGTATTGAAATGTTTAATATGCTCGATATGCACAAAAAATTTGATATTATATTTTAATAAAAACTCATCAACACGACTAATCGGTGAAAACCATCAGATAAAGTGATATAAGTTAGATAACCCTAATATTTTGCTAGGTTAGGATTTTCTATCACGTTTATTAATATAAATTCATTGTCATGAATATAATCATGATTATAACCAAAAACACTAATAGAATATTGATCAATATTTTTTAAATCTTGAAATAAATATTACTAGGCTATCTACTTTTTCTTTGTACTATTCGAAGTCAATAGTTAAATTCAGGAGGAGGAATATATGATCAAACAGAATATATTTTTTCTTAAAATATAAAAAAAAAATTTAATCGCTAGGCAATTGGTTGTAAATTCACCTAATATAACTTATCGACATACAATTTTATACATATATATATATAGTCATATTGAAAAAAGTCCAACTAAAAATCATGAATACCCGCATTGGTCAAAGACCTAAAGTATCCATCTATATACTGTTATTTGTGAAACATAAATTATAATTGTTCCACGATTATGCAAAAAGATGAGATCACGAAAAAATATGAGAATTTATTTTCAATCTACAATCATTAATTAGTAACATGTGAGCTTGTGTCATGTTTAGTGCATCATAAAAAAACTTAAAATAGTAACGTGCCAAAAAATACAAATGGATGCAAACCCTCTTGAGGTATGTGGGATTACTATGAAGAGGCTTGGTTACATTTCTTAGTTTCATCGTGCGACCCCAACTGTGAATATGCCCAATTTTTTGGTAGGCTCTACAGCAGATTTCCTGTATGCAAAAAATAGAATAGTACTTGTGAAAAAAAATATGCGGCAGCATAATGTGTGAAATTCACATGTCAATAGTTTCATAGAGTGTGTTCGTTTCCCTCTGAGGTGGAGTATAAAATAAATCTTGGAGAATACATCACGCAAGTGTACGAGTTGATACAAGTAATATAGTAGTAAGTTTTATATCATTCTCCACAAGGAATATAAAGTTAGATTTGTATTTTCAGATTATACTTATCATATTAGTCGAGTGAAAACAAAAATTAAAAGATATGTGGGATCCTATTGAAATATTCAAATTATTTGGAAAGGTCTAAAGTGTAATTTTGTAAGTTATAGATAACAATAATATAAATAAAAACGACTAAAATGCAATAAGATAGAATATGGAGAAATAAGGATAAGATGTAGTGTGATAAACACGTGTAATCAACACTAGTTATGACTTAGGACTATGTATGATGTAAGGGTAAATTGATAATTTAGTGTCAACCGAGGTTTAAAGATCCACCAAGTCTCTCTCGAGTAAGTATGGGCTATTATTTGACTGTAGGAACCTCTCTTGAGTATTCTACAAAGTCTACTAGTGATTAAGCTGTATACCCTATATTGATTATTCAACTAACTATGATCTCTCGATTCTAAGTTAAGTCAAACGTCCATATACAAAACTGAAATTCATTGATAAAAGTTTCATTTTTAATCTAATAACTGAAAATGAATAAGAATTACACTAAGAAATATTACTGGATGGTCAAAAGATTGATGATTGAAGTGTTGAACTTGCTCCTTGTCTTCTCTACTTAGCTCTAGTACTTTTCTATCATGTTCCGAGTGAAGTGTATCTTTTCAAAATTACAAAATCTAATATATTAAAGCTAAATTTTTTTCTATCAATCTGGCCACTTAGGTGGGTCAAATGTGGCCCAAAGGCCTTTTTGGCAAATTTGGATATCATAAGTCTTCATCGAAAAACTCACGTAAATTTCTTAATTCAACACGAGTTTATGCATAGTTTTTTCTCACGTGATCCAATATCCAAGAGATATTTATAGCTTGAAGGATTTGTTCAGAATCCTCATGAATAAGTTAGAGTGAATTTCCTAAGTTGACGATGATGTTTTGACGACAATTTTGTTGAGCTTCTAATGAAATTTTGGCTCTTTTATGACTTTACTTGGGTTTACTTGAATTTTTGTCTTCTTAGCTTTGCCTTGGGGTATATCATCATTTATGTTCATAAGTGTTGCACACTTAAAGCACAAATGATCTAATATTGATCCAAAAACTTAATATTATCAAGGGCTTATCTAAAATTTTAAAGTATAAATCCCACATTAACTCTCAACCCTCCAATTTATGTCGCATGAGTCTTAAAAGTGATAGAAAAATATGTAACATCAAGACCCACAATTCAAATTTCTTTTTTATACAAAGTAAAATCAAATAAGTTCTAAGGTCCAAAAAGTTTTAAGAGGAAAAACCATGTAATGATCCCAAATAAATGTGCAAACAAGATCTCATAAATCCATCCTTAAAAAATGATCTACACCAATACTCTTCATACACATACTTACAATATTAGAATTTCGAGAAAGATTAATTGCACAGTGCAAAAAAGGATAATAAAATACTTAGCTTGAAGTGACGACTATCATAAGATCCTTGATCCTTTCATGGTTTTATGGACCAACTTTCTCACTTACTTTCTCTCATTTGTCACTCAACCATATAGCAAGGATCTTAAGGTCTTTTATATTATAATGTAACGATTGAGTGAGGTATGATATATATTGATAATATTTGAGTTGAACATTTGGATTTCTTCCCAATAGTAAAAGTTTAGAAAATCCCAAGAATGGTAAATCCACAAAATATGATATATGTTTGTAACAGAAAAATATTATTTAACGATTAAAACAAGCACAACATGCTTGGTTTGACCAATTTAATAAATTTCTGCTTAAATATGACCTTTTTTTAGCCTCGCTGGCAAATCACTATTTAGTTGTCATTAATCTATCATTTCACTAATTTTGTTTCTTATATGTAAACGATATATTTCAGTATCATCTACGCAATCAATTATTATAGATATCATTCTACTTTCGAGTAATGAGTTTGAAATGAAAAATTTGGGGATAATTAATCACTTTATTAGAATTAAAATTACACCTTCAACTACTAGAATTCATTTATCGTTGTAAACAAACTCTAATCCAAATACTTGAACATACTATTAAGGTTATAATGAGCCCATGATTACACAACTTTTATATAATAAAATCTTCTTCCAATATAACTCAATTGGAAGACACTGGTTTTCATGAGGGCTTAATGGGGGTTTACAATAAATCACACTTATTTACCCATATCCCTTTCTTTGTATTAATTATACATCTCAATTCATGAATGCCTGTATAATAACATATAAAAATTTTTATGCATATTCATGTGTAAAATGAACAACTGAGATAGACTTAATTTTTTTCTTATCACTCTACATTCTATTTGGTTTCTTTCTCATATGTATATTGGGTAGCATTTACTATTAAAAGGAAATTAAACACAATATATTATCTATTTATTTAAGGATTACTCGTCTCATGGTGTGCATTAAAACAAACTGTGATCTCGCGATCAGTCACAACGATTGCGTATCGTGTCATGGCTATGAAAATGACTGAACTTGGTTGGATGATGTTTATCCTCAAAGACATTCGAAATACAACAAAGTGTTAGCTATTATCTACTTTCACAACCTTGGTGCTTTCATATGAAATTCAATTATTTATTCAATACTATGAGAACAAACATAACGTTGGTTACCATTTTATATAAAAATTAGTCACAAGTGGGCTGCTTATCACCTAACACATGTCTACTAATAACTAATTCCAACATTTTCAACAAATTAATTCAAAAGATACTCTACATTACATATGGAATTAATTTTCCCAACTCAAAATTTTTTATGGGAGTTGTTTGAAACACATCACAACTCAACAATAGTGAAAGTTAACAATTTTAAAATAGAAAAATATTAAAAACCTATCTTATTGGTTTTTTTGTGTGTTCTAAAATAAATGCAAAAGTAATCGAACCACAACCGCAAGTGTACGGTTGTCCCAAGTAGTAATAAGTGATTCTAGGATCGTTCGCAGGGACGGTTTGGTTAACTACAATGCTTATCAAATAATGAATGGTTGCACTTATGAAAGCAAATGAAAGTTGAATGATTGATTGTTGTTTTTATTAATTCTAAATAATAACCTAAATGGAAAATGTAATTAAATACTAAGACGCAAGTAAATGAATGTGAAACGCAGATATGAGAAGGTAGCACTTGAGAACGCAAGGGATCCTCCTAATCCTATTTCGTAATCTATTATGTTTAAGGGTTAAATTGGTCAATTACAATGGTCGGGATTCTAAATTCCTTATACCCCGTCAGGGTGGACTATAAGGCTATCCTAGAGTGTCACTAGTCCCGTCAGGGTAAATATGATCCACTTTTAGATGATTAATTTAATTACCACATTGGCCCTAAAATTAGCTATGTTCGTCCGAATCAATAGCTTCTATTTTAGATTGAATAAATAAACCCGTACCTAAACCCTCCGTCAGGATGATCCACACGCCACATATGTGGAATAGCCTATATACTAACACCTGTTCTTAGTTCATGACTCCAAAAAACAGCAAATATTCTCAATTTATCGAAAAGAGTAAAAGAAACAATCTAATTTAATTAAACGGAAACCCAAATTCAGGTATAGAATTCAATAGAATTGGGATTCACCCATAAAGCATTCTCAAGTACTAAAATGAAATTAGATCATACTAATTAAAAAGAAAACTAAATTAAAAATAATGGAATTCATATTGTCTTACAAAATTAAAGATAAAGAAACCTAATTTCCGGAATTGGAATGGCTGAGAACGGAGATATAGACCCTCTCCAGCTCTGACAGCTTCTTCCTTCTTCCTCTGCTCTGATGTTTTAATTTGTAAAGAATGAATTGTTGTGAAAATAGAAGTCAAAGTCTCCTTTTATATGTGGAAAACGGATTAGGGCTTGGACTTAAGAATAAATCACTAATTAAATGTCAAAGCCCAATTTCTAAGGCCAAAATCCCGTAACGCTGCACCACCTTTACTAAAACGGCTCTAGCCGCTTCATTATAACTCCGATTGACCTGAAATCACTTGCAAAAGTTCCGTAACTTGATAAGGAATGTATTCTCTTCAAGGGTCAGTGGCTAAATCGTCTCTTAAGTGCCTCGAAATCAGCAATCTTTGGCCTGTTTTCCAGATTTGCAGCTCTAAAATCAACTTCTTGCGGGATTTGTCTTCAAGTCTCGACGCTATATCACGATCTTTGACTCTCTTCTCGGATTCCATTCCTAGCTAATATTCAAAACCTACAAACTTTCCACTAAAATACACAAGATTACGCGCAAAAGTTTAATAAATAAAAAATACTAGAAATAAAATAGGACTTCCGGATTATTGCATTTTTAACTCAAAAGTCTATCAAAATATTATTTAAACATAAAAAATGATGTCTCCCAAGGGTCGTAAATAAGAACAATTAGGGAGACATCAAGACCCCCAACTCAAACCTTTGTCGTCCCGACAAAGTAAAACATAACAAATCAAATCAAAGGGGTAGAATTAATCGTAAGAACAAATAGAAGCTAGCAAATACACCTAAAGCAATTCTTAAGATAAATCTCATATAGCAAAACTCTAGGAACTAATATATACATACACTTATCATACAAAATCGAACATTAATAATCTCAATCATAAAATTAAAGTTGCAATGCTTGAAGGTTACACTTGTACTCATCTCTGTATGATGGCTATAGGGTGGTCATTAATGCTAACTCGCTTTGAACGCTCCACCTAGTATATTCCCTATCAACAGAATCATAAATTCACTATGTACTTAAGAATCACGAGGACATTACGATTTTAATAATGGCTTAAGGACGGTGTGGATGTATATTTGGTAAATTTGAAGTGAGCTTTTGGCTCTCTCCTCACTTACCATGAACAATGTCCTCGAGCTTGAGTTTACGCTAAAAAATGTTCTCACTCACCCATTTGACGCACTAATGTTGCGTCCCCAATGTCAACCCAATAAAAACTCTGATGATTTCCAAAAATATTCCACTTTGCCGGTTTATTTTATTCTTTCTTTTTATTTTCTTTTTCATTTCTCTTTTTCTCTCTTTTTTTATACAAGATACGCATGACCCTTATTTTTATATGGAAGGTCATGTCTCTTATAATGAATTTTTTTTTCAAATCCCGGCAAAGGGTTACAAATAATAATATCATCTACATTTTTGTGCCTCAATATAAACACATAAATCCCATCCAATGTAAATTCCCAAATGTGGACCCTCCACCCCAAACTCAAGCTCGAGACAAGTCTCAGGATCGTGATTCAAGTGCGGGTCATTTGGTCTTGCCTAATAATCTAAAGGATAATGGGCATATATCGTGGTTACAAAAGAAAAGGCTTAAGGCTCAAACTGGGCTAAGACGGATAAAATTATAATAAGGGATAGCAAGCTAAAAGTTTTCAAATGGCTAACAAAGAACTGCCCCTATCATTCTCCTAAGTACACAGTTCGTTTTTATTTCACATCTAGGTGGGTTCTCTACTAATTAGGATTTCACGTTCTACACACCAAACATATTCCTTAAGTACAAGCTTACTTCATTTGCATTGTTCATTAATTTTTCCTATCAATTATATATGTTCGCATGCAATTCTAAGTGCGCTTTATATTATTCCCTAAAGTCAACTATTTACTATCATTAATTCATCAATAGTATGCTTAAAGGGACATTTAAAATCTTCTACAGTCAAACGCAACTCCGAAAATTATTTTATTGAAAGAAAATAAAATATCTAACACATAAAAACTGGGATGAGGCAACGAACTCCACCCCAAACTCAAAAATGAGCCATGTCCCCACGACTCGAAAAAGACTCAACGCAAGAAAATAAACTAAACTAAGCTAAAACGCGGAAGGGATAGAAAACGTATCTCAACCAGCGCGTGGCTGGTCATCGGTGTTGCGTCCATGAACTTTATCCTTTGTAAGTAAACCATAGGTGGCGTGTTGGATTGTGCTCACCCTCATTAGCATGTTTCGGAGAAGTTCTAGCTCTTTTGTAACGTTTCCCAAATACGCAATCATCTTCACTTGGTTCTCTTCTAACACCTTCACTTTCTCTTCTAACTCGCTAGCGGTATGCATCTTCTTCTTTGGGGGAGCTCTAGGAGTTCACACTGCTCTTAACACTTCATCATGAATATTCTGGACCAACGCTATACCCATGTTCTCACCAACTACAACACGGTCAATCTCTGCGTCTTTACATGGAACTTTTGCGTCTAAGCACAAAGTAGTGATGGTACAAGGGAATTTGAGATTTTGTTGCGAAGTTGGAATTCTAGCAAATTCCATGATGGTATCATAAATTACGCGAGCAACATCCATAGGTTTCTCCTCAACAATACACTTGATAAACAAAAGATGCTCCTTCTTCACTTCCGATATGTGTTTTATTCCGAAGAAGGTAGGGATTATGAAACGGGACCATACCTTAGCACATGGTAATAAATTACTGCTATACATCTGTCCAGGATATCTCTCTCCTTCGGGAATTGGGCGGGTCCCATCAACAAGCACTTTTCCCCAAAGGGATTCATAATCAAAATAAGGTTCTTTAAGAGATTCTAGGAAAGGACATTCCCAAGTAAAATTGGGTAATTTTAACGATTGACGAATAAGCTCAACGGAGAAAGGAACTACCTTTTTGCGAATCACAACTGCTTATTTAGAGAAGGAGATTCCTTCATAAAAATCGCGCACCAAGGTAGGAATATACTCAAGCTTCCTTTCTCTCAATTCTTTCCAACCCAATTTGTCACAAGTAATACCATAATCTTTATAAGCACTAGTCATAATACCCTTAGGAAGATTCATCTCCTCACCAAACTTCAAAAATTGAATTCTATCACGAACCTGAGTATCCCACGGAATGAAGACTCTCTTTGGCTTTTGAGCCCATGTTTTCCTACACGGAGGTTTCTGTTGTTGCACGGGTTCTTCGGGAACTTCTTGTTCTGATTCTTCCTCAAGTTCTTCCTCAACTTCTTTGTCACTTTCTTCATCACTTTCATCAATTAACATACTCTTTTTCGGATTAGACTTACTTGGATTTTCCTTTCTTTTCGGAGCAATTGGGATTTGTTCAGTCTTTTTGGATCGCGAATCCGGAATCTCAATTGCTTGGTCTAGGCTAGCTCCAACATTGTTCCTGTTTCTTGGTAATGATCTTCGATAGTTACACATGGAAGCAGTTCTATTAGTCATCTCTTTTCACCCCAAACTCAAAACTTCAAATAGTGAAAAGCTAGAGAAAAGCTTAGAAATTTGATGTTTTGAGGCTTAAAACTTGAAGAATATGGTGGAATATGAGATGGGTTAAGGTTAATTTAGAGGAATCGTGGAAGAATTGGGTTTAATTTCAAGGTTAGGAAGAAGAAATTCTTGGAGAAAAGATGAAATTTGGTGATGTTTTGGAGAAGATATGAGTTGATTGCGTGTTTTTGTGAAGAAAGAAGGCTTGATTTGATGATTTTATAGCTGTTTATTGATGATTTTCGGAGTAGAGGTTGGTTTGGAAAAGGAGGCAAAAAACTAGGTTTAATAAGCTCAAAACCGCCTCTCGCATCAGCTCACCGGCTAGCCGGTGGATTTGCCGGCATAACGGTCGCGAAGGCGGCGAAAAATATTACTAAATTCGATTTTTTTTTACCTCAGACGCAAGCACCTTGCGTCATTGCTGACGCAGTGATCAGAACCTTCACCTTCGTTGGCCGGCTAGCCGGTCATCTGACCGGCATGCCGGCGGCATGTCGCTAGCGCAATTCAAAACGCAACGACCTTGAGTCATTGCTGACGCAGTGGTCAGAAACATCATCGTCATCGGTCGGCTAGCCGGTCATCTGACCGGCATGCTGGCGGTTCTCGGTGGCGCAAATCGAGACGCAGCTATGCTGCGTCATTGCTGACGCAGTGGTTAGAGAGTTGGGGTTCTTCAGCTCGTTTGGCCGGTATGCTGGCCAGCTCGCTGGCGAGCCGGTCAAACCTGCTGTGGACTCCAAATTTTTTTTGTTTTCTCATCGTATTGACCCCAAACTCATGACCATTTTACCCCTGAAATTATCAAAAACAAAAACCCTTCCTCATTTCTTAATAATAAACACTAAATTCAACGAAAATTAAATTAATTTACACTACGAAAATTGAAATACTTAAACTAATATACAAGAAATTGGCTTTTGTTTAACGTTGTTATGCTCGACGGGTTACCTCGTGCTTCTAAGGAGCTTCGAGGAGGTACATGACCTCTCCGGGATGTGGGTCTTTTGCACGATCTGTATCTTCACCTCCATGATATATCTTTAAACGATGACCGTTCACCATGAATGTACGGTTTTCAAGTGGATGTTCTATCTCTATAGCTCCATGAGGTGTAACTTTGGTCACAACATATGGTCCTGACCACTTCGATCTTAACTTCCATGGATAATTACTGAACTTTGAATTATATTTCAATAACCTTTGTCCCACTACAAAGTTCTTCTCTCGAATCCGATTATCATGCCACCTCTTGGTATTTTCTTTGTAAAGTTTAGCGTTTTCATAAGCATGCAATCGAAATTCATCAAGCTCATTAAGTTTCATCATTCGATTCTGACCAGCTAGAGTAGGATCTAAGTTTAATTCGCAATAGCCCAATATGCCCCCATTTCAAGCTCAAGAGGTAAGTGACAAGGCTTACCATATACCATTCTATACGGAGAAGCTCCAACTGGGGTTTTGAACGCAGTACGATAGGCCCATAGTGCATCATCTAATTTCATAGACCAATCTTTTCTAGTAGGACCAACGGTTTTCTCTAAAATAGATTTTACCTCACGATTTGAGACTTCGGCTTGACCGTTGGCTTGTGGATGATAAGCGGTAGATACACGATGTCTCACCCCATATTTCTCTATGACTGTCTTCAAATACCTATTAACGAAATGAGTACCTCCATCGCTAATAATTACCCTCGGAGTGCCATGTCTAGTGAAAATGTGTGATTTTAAGAACTTAATCACCACTCGTGAATCATTGGTAGGTAAAGCCACCGCTTCTACCCACTTAGACAGGTAATCAACAGCTAATAAGATTTAAAGGTTACCATTTGAAGGAACGAAAGGACCCATAAAGTCTATACCCCAAACATCAAATATTTCTACTTCTAACACATTATTACGTGGCATCTCATCCCTCTTGGATATGTTTCCGGTAAATTGACATCTTTCACATCTTTTAACATATTCATGACAATCTTTCATAATAGAAGGCTAATAAAAACCAGATTGTAATACCTTAGCAGCAGTTCGATCTCCTTTAAAATGTCCACCATAAGGTGAATCGTGACACCTAGCTATAATCGCCTCAATTTCTTCCTTGGCTACACATTTTCTCACCATTTGATCAACACACACTTTGTAGAGGAAAGGGTCCTCCCAAAAGAATTGTCTTGCGCGGTGAGCTAATCTTTTTCTCTCTTGATAAGTTGAACCTTCAGGAAAAGAACCACTTACCACTAAATTTACAATATCTGCATACCAAGGAGCTTCATAATCACGAACAACAAATAAACTCTTATCAGGGAATTCTTCTCTAACTGCTTCAGAACCACTATTCATCTCTGAACCTTCAAGACACGATAGATGATCCGCAACCTGATTATCACAACCCTTTCTATCCTTGATTTCTAAATCAAACTCTTGAAGCAATAAAACCCATCTGATTAACCTCGGTTTAGCATCCTTCTTCTCCATAAGATATCTAATAACAGAATGATCTGTATAAACAATAACTTTCGCTCCAAGAAGATAAGAGCGAAATTTATCTAATGAATACACAACTGCTAGCAACTCATTTTCTGTAACTGTATAATTAATTTGGGCTACATTAAAAGTTTTACTAGCATAGTAAATCGAATGAAAAAATTTCTCTTTTCTCTGTCCTAATACAGCTCTTATACACGAATCACTCGCATCAAACATAAACTCAAACGGTAAACTCCAATCTGGAGGTAACACTATAGGAGCAGAAATAAGCTTTTCTTTGATTGCTTTGAAGGCCGCTAAACAAGCTTCATCAAAAAGGAATTTGGAATCCTTTTCGAGTAAGTTGCATAACGGTTTAGCAATCTTAGAAAAGTCTTTAATAAAACGCCTATAAAAGCCAGCATGGCCAAGAAAACTCCTTACCCCTTTAACAGAAACAGGAGGGGGAAGAGTTTTAATTACCTGTATCTTTGCTCTATCGACCTCTAATCCAGCACTCGAAACATTGTGACCCAGAACAATACCTTCGCGAACAATGAAATGACACTTCTCCCAGTTTAAAACCAAATTTGTTTCCTTGCATCTGGTTAACACTTTCTCCAAGTTATCTAAACATTTATCGAAATCATCACCGAACACGGAGAAATCGTCCATAAACACTTCAAGAAAGTTATCGATCATATCCCAGAAGATGGCCATCATACATTTTTGAAAGGCAGCAGGAGCATTACACAACCCAAATGGCATTCTGCGATATGCAAAAGTACCAAAGGGGCATGTAAATGTTGCTTTATGTTGATCTTCTGGAGCCACGTAAATTTGATTATACCCAGAATAACCATCCAAGAAACAGTAGTATTCTCTTACGGCTAATTTATCTAACATTTGATCAATGAAGGGCAAAGGGAAGTGATCCTTTCTGGTGGCTTTGTTCAGCTTTCTGTAATCCATGCAAACTCTCCAACCAACTACCGTTATTGAAGGAATCGCTTCATTTTTATCATTAAGAATTGTTTTCATTCCTCCTTTCTTCGGTACACACTGAACTGGGCTCACCCATTCACTACTCGAAATGGGATAAATAATCCCCGCATCTAAAAGCTTGATAACTTCCTTCTTCACTACATCCTTCATAACGGGAATTAATCTTCTTTGACCTTCAACTGAGCGTGCGTTGTCATCTTCAAGTATGATTTTGTGTTGACAATAGGAGGGACTAATGCCTTTGATGTCAGCAATTGTCCAACCTATTGCCTCTTTGTTGGCTCTCAACACACGCAACAGTTTATCTTCTTGAGGACCTGTTAAATTCGCTGAAACAATAACAGGTAGAGTTTCATTAGTTCCTAAATACGCAAACCTCAAGTGTGCTGGTAACGGCTTTTCTTCCAATTCCGGAGGAGATTCAATTGAAGGCTTCTTTTTAGGAATAATCTCCCCCGGTTCTCTCATAGGTTCATAGGCAAGACGCCTATACTTTGGATTTTCATAATTGAGAGCTGCCACTGTTTCGGCAAGCTCTTCCATCATCTCAAGTATGTCTAATGTTAAAGCGGCCTGCAAAATATCATCATAATTAAAACAATCAAATACCTCTTGCGATGCCTGCTCAACTACATCCATTCGGAAGCAATCTTCTTGAGAATCTGGAAATTTCATAGCTCGAAACACATTAAATTAGACCTCCTCGTCTTGTATCCTCATCGTTAATTCGCCATTTTCTACATCAATCAATGTACGCCCCGTGGCTAGAAATGGTCTTCCCAAAATAATGGGGACATTTCTATCCGCGTCGTATTCAAGTATAACGAAATCAACGGGAAATATAAGTGTACCTCCCTTAACGAGGACATCCTCAATCCGGCCTTCTGGATGTGCAAGACATGTCCGCCATTTGCAAGACCATAGAAGTGGGTCTTGCTTCTCCAATTTTTAGCTTATCAAAGATCGATTTGGGCATCAAATTGATGCTCGCACCCAAATCGCATAGTGCTTTCCCTTTCCATTCTTCTCCAATCGATATCGGAATTGTGAAACTCCCAGGATCAACTATTTTTGGAGGCAATTTACTCTGACAAATAGCACTACACTCTTCAGGAAGACCAATCATCTCATTATCACAATAAGGTCTTTTATTAATGAGGGCCCTCTTTAAAAAATTTGTATACTTAGGAATATCTCGAATCGCCTCTAACAACGAAATATTAATACTCAGGGCCTTCACTCTGTTAAAGAACTTCTGAAAATCGGCCAAGTCACCCTTTTTCTGAACTCGAGATGGGAACGGTGGAGGAGGGCGATTACTCATAACTTCATCTCTTTTATTTGGAATCTCACTTGGCCTCTCTATTTCTTCAACCTCGCTATCTTTTTCTTTCTCTTTCTCACCCACTTCCTTTTCTTTTCTCGGGACTTCTTTCTCTTTCATAACGGGAAAAGGAGGTGGAGGGAGGTTCTTACCACTTCTTAGTGTAACAGCTTTGCAATCTTCATGTTGTCTTGGATTTTCTGTGTCCCCAGGGAGTTGCCCTTGTGGACGCGGATTAAGCTGTTTTGCAAACTGATCCATTTGATTCGGTTATAACTTCATGTTTGCGTCAGACGCTTGTTGACGTTCCATAGCTTGCGTCTGAAGAGCATTTAAGCTTTCTACGGTTTTCTAAAGGGTAACTACACCTTCTTGTGGATGGGCAGGTAAAGCTTTTTGGTTCATGGTTTCATTGTAAGTGTCTTGAGGAGCTTGTCTTTGTACATAATTCCCTTGACTCTGTCCTCCTTGATAATTATTGTGTGGTCTTGGATTGTAGTTGTTACCTTGGGGACGTGGCTGATACGCATATGTAGGATTGGCTGCCCCATTAGGATTTGAGTATTGAAACCCAGGATGGTTTCTGTTAGGCTGATATCCATTACCACTCGAATTAAAGTTACCTCTGTTGGAGACAAACATCACATGCTCTTGATTATTCGGACAACTTTCCTCATCATGATCATCTACCCTACAAATCGAACACATATAAACCTCTTGTGCAGCTTTCACAGCTACCTTCTTACCTGAAAACCCTTCTTTTACAGCTAGTGTAAGCTGTTTCAACTATTGTTCTATTGTAGTTTGATTTTTAGTCTTAAGCGTAGCGAACTTTTCTTCGATATTAACATTATTCACTCCTTTAACCGGGGTTCTTACCGAAGTCCACCCAACTTCATTCTTTACTATTCTTTCCAAGATGATTTTAGCATGAACAGGTTGAACTTGAAGACATCCCGCACCACAGAGCAAATCCAATTATTCTCTTGAAGTCCCATCAAGGACTTTGTAAAATATTTTTAGTTGTTGTTGTTCTGTAAATCCATGATCGGGAACTCTTTGTAAACATATCTGAAATCTTGTCCAGCTTTTACCCAAAGTTTCATCATATTCTTGACGGAAATTTGTTAATTCAAGTTGATCATCTAACCTCATGTTACTTGGGTAATACCTCTCAAAGAAAGCAGTTTCTAACTGGTCCCAATTTGTTATATTTGTAGATTCTTGCGTATCGTGCCATTCACTTTATCTATCAATAACAAAAAATCGAAACACATCAAAATACATTTGTTCTCTTGAAACCCCTTGTGTGATGTAAGAATCACATATCTGCTTGAATTTCTGTAATGCTCGAATAGGATCTTCTCCAGCTCTACCACGAGAATTTCCAAAGTTTTGGAATTGAGCTAACATACCCGAATTTGGACGAAACCTTGGAACATATATATTTGGAGCACCTACTCCTAGAGCAGGAGCACGAAAAGGAAATTCTTCTGGACCATTAACAAACCATGGATCTATAGGTTGGCCATTTGCATGCCTGAGCTTGGACTTGAGGATTAGGAATGCCTGGTGGCGCTATAGGTTGGCCATTTGCATCTAGCTGACCTTGTCCGTTATTTTCTTGGTTCTGAATATCAATGTTCTCCATTCTGTTAATTAACTCTTCTACCTCTCTAGCTTCTTGTTCATTCCTTCTCTTGTTAGCAAGTCTGATTAATGATTCTGGATTACTAAGGATCGGAGGTGTTGGCTCTAGATCCTTAAAGAGTCTCCTTCGCATACACCAAACCTAAAAACCTGAGAAAAATGAACAAACAAAAAAAGCGTAAAACTGAAATAAAAATAAATGCAACTATCACTAAAGGATAAACACTGTGGTCACACGCTACCGTCCCTGGCAGCGGCGCCAAAAACTTGGTGGTCCTTTGTGTGTTCTAAAATAAATGCAAAAGTAATCGAACCACAACCGCAAGTGTACGGTTGTCCCAAGTAGTAATAAGTGATTCTAGGATCGTTTGCATGGACGGTTTGGGAAACTACAATGCTTATCAAATAATGAATGGTTGCACTTATGAAAGCAAATGAAAGTTGAATGATTGATTGTTGTTTTTATTAATTCTAAATAATAAAAGACTAAATGGAAAATGTAATTAAATACTAAGACGCAAGTAAATAAATGTGAAACGCAGATATGAGAAGGTAGCACTTGAGAACGCAAGGGATCCTCCTAATCCTATTTCGTAATCTATTATGTTTAAGGGTTAAATTGGTCAATTACAATGGTCGGGATTCTAAATTCCTTATACCCCCGTCAGGGTGGACTATATGGCTATCCTAGAGTGTCACTAGTCCCGTCAGGGTAAATACGATCCACTTTTAGATGATTAAGTTAATTACCACATTGGCCCTAAAATTAGCTATGTTCGTCAGAATCAATAGCTTCTATATAAATCCGTACCTAAACCCTCCGTCAGGATGATCCACACGCCACATATGTGGAATAGCCTAGATACTAACACCTGTTCTTAGTTCATGACTCCAAAAGAGTAAATGTTCTCAATTTATCGAAAAGAGTAAAAGACACAATCTAATTTATTTTAACAGAAACCCAAATTCAGGTATAGACATTCAATAGAATTGGGATTCACCCATAAAGCATTCTCAAGTACTAAAATGAAATTAGCTCATACTAATTAAAAAGAAAATTAAATTAAAAATAATGGAATTATATTGTCTTACAAAATTAAAGATAAAGAAACCTAATTTCCGGAATTGGAATGGCTGAGAACGGATATATAGACCCTCTCCAACTCTGACAGCTTCTTCTTTCTTCCTCTGTTGATTCTCTCTGATGTTTTAATTTGTAAAGAATGAATTGTTGTGAAAATAGAAGTAAAAGGCTCCTTTTATATGTGTAAAAACGGATTAAGGCTTGGACTTAAGAATAAATCACTAATTAAATGTCCAAGCTCAATTTCTAAGCCCAAAATCCAGTAACTGATGCACCACCTTCACTAAAACGGCTCTAGCCGCTTCGTTATAACTCCGATTGACCTGAAATCACTTGCAAAAGTTCCGTAACTCGATAAGGAATGTATTCTCTTTAAGGGTCAGCGGCTAAATCATCTCTTAAGTGCCTCGAAATCATCAATCTTTGGCCTGTTTTCCAGATTTGCAGCTCTAAAATCAACTTCTTTCGGGATTTGTCTTCAAGTCTTGACTCTATATCACGATCTTTGACTCTCTTCTCGGATTCCATTCCTAGCTAATATTCAAAACCTACAAACTTTCCACTAAAATACACAAGATTACGCGCAAAAGTTTAATAAATCAAAAATTCTAGAAATAAAATAGGAATTCCGGATTATTGCATTTTTAACTCAAAAGTCTATCAAAATATTTAATTAAACATAAAAAATGATGTCTCCCAAGGGTCGAAAATAAGAAAAATTAGGGAGACATCACTTATACAAATTTGTTGGATGAATATAGATAAAAAAATCCATTACCATAGCCTTGCTGTGAATGAGTTCCATTCTCGCGGAATTGGTGTAAATAATTAGTGATATGTGTAAGGAGCTTCACGGAAATGGCTAATATACCATTTTAATTTCACCCACGTTTCCGTCCTTAAGAATTACATTATCTAACATCAATTTTCATCAAATAAATATATGAAACTCTCATTTTTAATTGATTAAGAGTTGATAATTAGGCACTGTAATATTATTAACCCAAATCCCCGTACTAACATTGACACTATGCTTGTTTTAACAATGAGTTAAAACTAAATATCCACTCTGTTTTTTGAGTCAAAGTGGGTTAAGACTAAAATGACCAATATTACTTTCTGTTTGTATCTGAATGTCAATTTAGATATTTTTCCTTCACCCCTTAATATATATAAATATATATATATACATGATAATAAAACCCTACTATCTATTTTATTTGATTATTACTCTTGCTTCATCTTTCTCTTCTCTCTATCTTCTCTCTCTTTTCTCTAGACTATCTCTTCTTTTTAGAAAATAAGATGTCGTCTATCACTAAAATCACAACTCAGCAAGAGACAGTAAGTGCACTTGATTTTTTCCAGATATGAATTCTATTAAAATAGATTTAGAGAAAAACACATTACTAAATTTAACTACTAAATTTCAGATCTGATTAACAAAGTGTCTTTTTTTGTCTAATTTGGATATTGACAAACAATGTTCTCTTCTCTCTCATTTTCATGATATTTCTTATTTTTATTAGAAAACAAGATGCCGCCAATCACCACTCAATACAAGAAATGGTAAGTGCAGGTGACTTAATTTAGATCTGAATTTTATTAAAATTGATTTATAAAAAAAAAAAATACTCTACTAGATTTCAAATCTAATTTTGACAAAGAGTGTTTTTTTCTAATTTGGATATTGACAAAAAGCATTCTATTATCTCTCTTTTTTCTTGATTTTTCTTTTTCTTATTAGAAAACAAAATGCCTTCTCTCTTATCTCTCTTTTTCTTATTCTTACTTAACAAAATTTTAGATTTGCTTCAAAAAGAGGGTTTTTGTTATATAATTTTTCTTTTACAACTTACATTGTTACAATGTTGATTCACAATTAAAGGTTTCATTAAAATTATTTTAGTCTTATTTTCTTAATGGTGCACTACGCCGCGTCAGAGGTCTCGCGACTACATGAGTAGTCGCTAAAGATAAAAAAAGTAGTCGCTAGAAGTAGGATCAAGGATCTAACGACTACATGTAGTCGTTAAAAATTAGTCGCGAAAAAATTGTCGTTAGAAGGTAAAGCTTTCGACTACACGCGAAGAAATAGTCGTTAGAGTCAGTGGCACTTCTAACGACTACTTAGTAGTCGCTAGATAACGCTTCTTCTAGCGACTACTTAGTAGTAGAGAATAGCTACGTTTATCATCGACTACAGTGTAGTCGAGAATAGATAAATTTATTAACGACTACAATGTAGTCGTTATTACTACACGGTATAGCGACTACTTGATGTAGTCAATAACGACTACAATGTAGTCGCTACAATTAATTTTTTATTTAAAAAAAAAAAAAAAAAAACACAATTTTCGAATTATTTTTAATTACAATTCTGTAATTAAAAATAATTCGAAAATCATATTTTTTTATTTTTTTTTAATATTAAAAATTAATAAATAAAAATACAATTAACAATTCAAAATAATTAATTAAAATATATAATTAAACCAAAGTCAAACCCGGTCAAACCAGGTCAAAGTCATAAAAAGTCTAAATACAAACCAAATACAATTAAACCAAAAGTCTTAAAATATAATAAAATAAACATCAAACAACCAAAATATCTAAAAACCGAGCTTCATGTAAACGTTTTCATCATTCCCGGGCTCGTAATCATCTTCATCCATCTCAACATCTTCAACATCTTCACCTGAACTACTACTGCTACTATCATCATCTTCTTCATCTTCATCACCGCTAGGAGGAGTGGGGCCCACATTCATAGGCTGGAAGGGGGTCTCGCCTTTATCTGCCCTCAACTGATTAACGTACGCGATGGCATCATTCACAACGGCAATCGAAAAAGGTGGAGGCGCGGTGCTAGTAGATCCTTCAGGGCGGGGGAATGGGGGAAGACCGCTGGACACTCGGAGCTCGTTAATCGCCGCCATCATCTCCTCGTGCTGCTCGTTCCGGGCTGGAGTAGTATTAGCCTTGTTCTTCGATTTCCTCGGACGGCCAATTCCCGGAATAAAGCTCCTCTTCGGTGACCCAACCTCCTTCGCGGTGCTCCTCACGTAATCGTATTGCTCCTTTTGACTCATTCCTTCCCAATCGGTTGACTCTGATTGACTTTGAGTCACCTTTTCCTTCATCGCGTCCTTGAGCAATTTCTGTTACATAAAAAACAATATATCAATTAAATTTGATAATAGATGAAAAAAATAATTAAAATAAACTAATAAAAAAAACTTACATCGCCTTTTTCGTAGCCCACCGACCTCCACTCTTTGGTCTTCTTGCTTTTCCCCACCACCACCCATACGCGGAATTGGGATGTCTTGTTGGGTAGATTCATCCCTTATCACCAGATTCCCTCCCGGGATTAATTCTTCACCCTTTTTCAGGAAAATAAAAAATATTCAAAATAAATAATAAATTAATAATTAAAAAATTTACTTAAATAAAAATCCACCTCGTATAGCATATCCTGAGTTCGGGAATACCTCCTCGACCCCGCTCCACTCTTGTTTTTCTGCTTTTCTCGATTATTTTTATTTTCCTTTGCTTGATTCTGAAAAAATTTAAAATTCAATTATTAATAAAAACAATTATAATTTTAAATATATACTAAAATTAAAAATAACCAAAAATTCACCTTAGCTTTTCTCGAGCCCCAATACTCACAACACTTAGCCCACACCTCATCCGATATCCAATCCGGCTTCAAACCCTTTTTCCAATAATGCTTCTTCACGTAATATTTGTAATCCTTAAATCTCATCCTCATCGTATCATCCAAGTTTCCGTAAATTGAATTCCAGTCTTTCCTCTTTCTCCAAGTCTTTATGTCAAAATATTTCTGTAAAAAAATAAATTATTTAAATTTATATTAGAATAATAAATTAAGCTTTAAAAATATTAAAAATTAAATTTATACCGCTAATCTCTTTATCACGGCGTTTTTGTCCACGTCCGGAACTTTTTTCCAAGCCGGGTGATAGGGCGGAATCCTCTCTCGTACTACAATCCCAATCACTTGAGCAACGTGGTGCCCGTACTTGCCTGAAGGACTCCACGTGTCGTCTAGTATACAAAAGTTGACGGGCAAAGGCCACCCAACAGCTTTTAGTGCCCTCATCGCAGTTTTTAGGGCACCTCCACCCCTTGTTTTCCGTGCAGGGGGATCTGTTTTAACATTAAATTAATTAGTAGTGACTTCATTTTTTAAGCAAGTATCGAGTTGAATTTGTTTATTTACCCGGATTGTTTGCACAGTCGGCTAGGTTTCGGTTCGGATTCACGTTTGGGTCCCTCCCCACCAGCCCCTCCGTGCTGTCGAGACATGACATCGGCCATCTAGCATTTTATAGGTAAATTAAAATACAAAATAAAAAATAACATACAAAATACTAAATTATTACATCAACTTAAAAAAAACATGAAAATAAAATTACCTAAATATTATTTTAAATTGCATAATATGTCCTATAATTTTTTAAATTGCATAAAAGTCCATATTTATTTTTTCTAAAATTCCATAAACATTCCTATATATATTTAAAAATTGCATAAAAGTCCCTATTTAGTTTTAAATTGCTTAAATATCCCTAAAATAGTATTTTAAAAATTGCATAAAGGTCCCTAAGTTATTTTTAACACAATTTCATTCTAACACATTTTTTAACACAATTTTTGCACTTTTATAATCTAAAATTTACTAAAAATCATAACAAAAATTAACAAAATTCCCAAAAAATCAAACTAATTAATTTTCAATCAAAAACCATGAATTACATGCTTAAATTAACAAAAATTAATCCCTAAGAACACCTACTATTTTCGGAAGTAAGAATCAAACACAAAAAAAATGGAAAAAAACTAATTAGATTTCACAAAATATATTTTTTAGGCCATTTAACATCAATTTGTGGTTTAAAATGATGCATACAACACACTAATAACACATAACAGTCTCGGAATTAAAAAAACCATGAAATCATCAAAGAAAAAAAAAAGGCATAAAAATTTAAAGACAAAAATGGGTTGGAAATCTTACCTTATTGGAAGAGATTGGAGCTGATTTGGTGATGAATCCATGCCATATTGATTCGGATTGAAACACAAACAAAGAAAAAAAATATTAGAAAATGTAAAAATAGAGGAAAAAAAGCTTTATAAATGATAGAAAATGGAATGAAATAAGATTAGGGGTTGGATTTGGTTACCTTTGACGAAGAGTTGTTGCTTGAATCGGAGCTTGGATGGCTGCAATTTTATCTCTCGTTTTTTGGTGTTTTGTTGTTTAAGAAATGAAAGTGGAGAGTGAGCTCTCGGTAGATATAGGGCTTTTTTTCTAGCGACTACAACTTGTAGTCGCTAGAGGCAAGCAAAGTAGTCGTTAGATTGTTGAAGTCATACACGTGTTTGTATTCTGACCAAGTCAACTGGTCTTTCGCGACTACAATGTAGTCGCTAGACATCAGAGTGAAACGCGTGTCCTTTCGTGGGCGGGAAAATGGACCGCCATTGGTTTGTGGAAATTAATTCGATATTTCGCGACTACTAAGTAGTCGCTAGTGCTATAGACTTATTAGCGACTAGTTCATGTACATGAACTAGTCGCTAGAAGTTAAATGTAGTCGCCAGAAACCCTTTTTTTAAATTAAAAATAAACACTAATCCTTTTACAATTATCCAATACTTTAATTCAATACCGAATAATCATTGTTTATGGTCAAAGTTGATTGTTTATAGTCAAAGTTGATTGTTTATAGTCAAAGTTTAGTGTTTATGGTCAAAGTTGATTGTTTAGAGTCAAAGTTTAGTGTTTATGGTCAAAGTTGATTGTTTATAATCAAAGTTGATTGTTTATAGTCAAAGTTGATTGTTTATGGTCAAAGTTTAGTGTTTAGAGTCAAAGTTGATTGTTTAGAGTCAAAGTTGATTGTTTAGAGTCAAAGTTGATTGTTTATAGTCAAAGTTGATTGTTTTTATGGTCAAAGTTGATTGTTTATGGTCAAAGTTGATTGTTTATAGTCAAAGTTTAGTGTTTATGGTCAAAGTTTAGTGTTTAGAGTCAAAGTTGATTGTTTAGAGTCAAAGTTGATTGTTTATAGTCAAAGTTGATTGTTTAGAGTCAAAGTTGATTGTTTAGAGTCAAAGTTTATTGTTTATGGTCAAAGTTTAGTGTTTAGAGTCAAAGCTGATTGTTTAGAGTCAAAGTTGATTGTTTATAGTCAAAGTTTAGTGTTTATGGTCAAAGTTTAGTGTTTAGAGTCAAAATTGATTGTTTAGAGTCAAAGTTTAGTGTTTATGGTCAAAGTTTAGTGTTTAGAGTCAAAGTTGATTGTTTAGAGTCAAAGTTGATTGTTTATAGTCAACGTTGAATGTTTAGAGTCAAAGTTGATTGTTTATAGTCAAAGTTGATTGTTTATGGTCAAAGTTTAGTGTTTAGAGTCAAAGGTGATTGTTTAGAGTCAAAGTTGATTATTTATGGTCAAAGTTGATTGTTTATAGTCAAAGTTGATTGTTTATAGTCAAAGTTGATTGTTTAGAGTCAAAGTGTAGTATTTATAGTCAAAGTTGATTGTTTAGAGTCAAAGTGTAGTGTTTATAGTCAAAGTTGATTGTTTAGAGTCAAAGTGTAGTGTTTATAGTCAAAGTTGATTGTTTAGAGTCAATAAAATGTTTTCATACATATAAACCCAAAAAACAATCCTACTCAGAATCAGATCCACTAACAACTATGGGTTCGTCATCGCTATCAACCTCAATAGGTTCTTGCTCATCACCGTATTCATCCAAGGTGTCATCTTCAATTTCCTCATTTTCATCAACAACCATATCAAAGTTCAAAGCAACAAAAAAATGAGCAGGGTCAATCTCGATCTCCTCGGTGGATGCCAAGTTCACCGGATCGGAAATCGTCTCGGGGTTCACCAAAGGGATAGTGACACTTGCGTCTCCAGTGGGCATTGATTCTGCACCCCATAACTCAGAACTCCATCCATGTCTATCATTGAGTTCCCATACTACTTTCCATCCTTTTTGTGATTTCCTTAAATTAATCTCGTCTATGTAAAAAACTTTTTTTGCTTGAGTAGCTAAGATGTACGGCTCTGATTCCCAAAAAAAATTAGACGTGTTGATAAGAGTTACCCCATTCTCTTCTCTCGGTTTACTCGTGTTATACCAATTACATTCAAACAGCACAACAGAACAGTCATCGTCAAATGTGACCTCTATAACCTTGACCAATTCACCATAAAACGGTTTTCCATCGTAGATGGCGGATACCCCGTAATCTTGTGTCACCCTTGTTTCACCCTTTTCTTTAGTGACCCATTTAACACCATTCAAAACACATGAATCGTACTTATAAACTGCACCATGAGACTTACTAGCCAATGCAATCATCTCACTTGTAGCGAATGCATCACCTTCTTTTTCCATTTCATAAACCTACAAGCATAAACAATTATAACAATATTTCCTAAAATGGAATATTATTTTTGTATTTGAATCGATGTATACCTTATGCAGAAACCAGTCTCGGAAATTTTGCCGATGTTTCTTCTCTTTAACGGCTGGGGAACCCGATAACGTGGCTTTTGTGTTCTCTGCACATTTGACGATCAATAATGAATAAATATTTAATAAATAAATTGAATAAACATTTAAGAAATAAATTGAAATCTTACGTCATCAAATGTTGGATTTCATCGCAATTAAGTAGGATATACCAGTCGATTTGCTCCTTCTCGTTATATTCCAAATTACCATACTCTTTTTTACCTATAGGAATACATTGGCTCTTAAATACGGACAAATCTTTAGGTTGAGCTTCGATATCGGTATATCTACCCGGATCATTAAACTTTGTTTTTTCTTCTTTAAGGTAACGCGATATGAATGTCAAAGTCTCCTCTACAACGTATCCCTCGGCGATTGAACCCTCCGGCCTAGCCGGATTTTGTATGTACTCCTTTAATTTCTTAAGATACCGCTCAAACGGGTACATCCAACGCATCTGAACCGGTCCCCCTAACAAAGCCTCGTCGTATAAATGAATGACCAAGTGGATCATTATATCGAAAAACGCGGGAGGTAAAATCATCTCCAATCTACACATAACTTCAACCACTTTCTTCTTCCCCTTTTCTAACTCTTTCCTACTCAGATTTTTATTACATACAACTCTAAAAACGTTGGCTAGACCGATAATCGCGTCACTAATCGCTTTGTCTTCGAAAAGCCCTAGGAGACTAGCCACAAAAAGTAACTGCATCATCACATGACAATCATGAGATTTCATTCCTATAATCTTGCCCAAGTCACTTTGAACGTTATTTCTCAAACTCGATGCGAATCCATCGGGAAACTTCTGTGCCTTCAGCCAGTCAAGAAATACTTTCCTTTTTTCCGTGGATAACATATAATTAGCTCGAGGCATTACTTGTTTACCATTTCTATCTTTCAACCACAAATCTGGCCTGATATTCATATCCTTGAGATCAATTCTCGCTTTCACGTTGTCTTTGTTAAGTTTCCCATCAAGACCTATTATTGTGCCGAGAAGAGCATCACACACGTTTTTCTCGCAATGCATGACATCAATGTTATGTTTCAACAAGTTTTCGGACCAATAAGGTAAACGATAAAAGATACTCTTTTTCTTCCAATTGAATACACGAGGACCAGTCTGTCTCACAATCTTTCCCCCAAAATCCTTGTGTTTCCCGGGAAGCACAATGGGAAGGCCATCTAACTGTGTCTGAATATCGGCAGGTTTATATTTCTTCGGTGGTCGCCTCTCATCGGATTCCTTGTACAAAACATTTTCGTTTCTAAAACGATGGTTGATAGGTAACCACCGTCTATGGTCGAAGTAAGCAACCCCTTTCTTCACGATCAATGACGGAGTAGAATCCATGCATTCTGGACAAGCTTTGTAACCTTGACCCGACCATCCCGAGGTGTATGACTTAGCCGGAAAATCGTTAGTCGTAGACAACAAACAAAACTTCATAGTAAACTCTTCCTTCTTGTGGGCATCATAAGTAATAATCCCCTTACCCCACAACTCGTCCAACTCATCTATAACAGGACGAAGAAAGACGTCCATGTCCTTGCAGGGTGAACGGGGTCCCGGAATCAACAAACAAAGCTGGAATGTCGTCTCCTTCATACACTCCCACGGTGGTAAGTTGTAGATGGTCAATATAACCGGCCACATGCTGTACGAGTTGTTCTGCATAGAGAATGGGCAAAAGCCATCGATACCCAAACCCAAGAAGACGTTCCGAGGTTCACTGGCAAACTCGGGATGTAACTGAACAAATCTCTTCCAACTATCTCCGTCAACCGGATGACGCAACAAATCTGGATCTGTATTCTTTCCTGTTTGGTGCCAGATCATATTTTCGGCAGTGTGTCTCGAAGCATAAAGTCGCTGCAGCCTAGGGGCAATCGGGAAATATCTGAGTTTCTTATGCGCTACTTTCATTCCCTTCTTCGGGTCCCATCATGATTCATTACATACTGGACACTTTTCGAGGGAGGCATTCTCCTTGTAAAACAAAGCACAATCGTTCACGCAAACATCGATGGTATAGTAACCCATACCTATATTTTTTAACTTTTTGTTGCATGCCTCGTATGAATCGGGCAACGTATGAGGTTTGGGCAACACACGACACAAAAGATCAAGCAACTCGGTGAAAGACGTGTTAGACCACTTGTTCCTCACCTTCACGTGCATTAGCTTCGCAATGAAATTTAATGAACTCATGACATCACAACCAGGGTATAACTCGGTCTCTAAATCGAAAAACATCGTTTCAAATTTTCCACGGGCTGTACTGTTCGAGTCTGTCATCTCGGTGTCACCGGAATGACCACCAACCTCGTAATTAGGTCTTAAATCATCGTATACATCCAACATTTCGTTTTCTTCATATCGAGTCTCGGGAATATCCTCGGGCTCACCATGCTTTGTCCAAATATCATACGTCTCCAAAAACCCATGCAGTAACAGATGTGACCTAACTTTGACCACCGTATACCGACGATAATTCGAACACTTATTACACGGACAAAAAATTGTTTCTTCACCAGGAGGTTTATTCTTTTCAATAAAAGCAAGGAATGGTTCTATCCCCTTAATAAATTCACGCGAAACTTTATGAGCGGTACCAATCCAACTCTTATCAATACCCGAAGCCATAGTCAACTATTACAATATGAAAGAATACAACATAAATAAAATGAAAAAAAAATTATTACATCACCGATTACATAAATGAATAAAAAATAAAAAATAAATTATTACATCACCGATTACATAAATGAATAAAAAATAAAAAAAATTATTACATCACCGATTAAATAAATAAATATAAAATTAAAAGCACACAAAATATTACATCACCAAATAAATGCATAAATATAAAATTAAAAGCATACAATATATAACATCACAAAATAAATACCTAAATAAAAAATTAAAACCACATAAAATATAGCATCATACACTAATATATCATACAAATATAAATATATACATATGTATGTATATATATATATATATATATATATATATATATATATATATATATATATATGTATATAATATTTATAATTCAAATAAAATTATTAAATGATTAGAGATATATACATAGTGATATTATATATTTAGCATTAACTATACAATTGTAATGAAATAAGGAAAGGATGAAAAAGACACATACTTTTGGGCAAATTTGGAAGGAAAAATTGATGATTGAGGCGGTCCCACGTTGATGTTTGACCCGGGAAAGCTTGTCCACGTGTTGAAATACCTAATAATTGATACTATTTACCATTTACAAGATAATTGCATGAAAGTAAAAGAAATTTGAAAGAGTTTTATGGAATAAAAGACACATACTTTTGGGCAAATTTGGAAGAAAAAATTGATGATTGAGGCGGTCCCACGTTGATGTTTGACCCGGGAAAGTTGTCCACGTGTTGAAATACCTAATAAGTGATACTATTTAACATTTACTACACAATTGAATGAAAGTAAAAGAAATTTGAAAGAGTTTTATGGAACAAAAAATACCTACTTTTGGGCAAATTTGGAAATCAAAATTGATAATGGAGGCGGTCCCACGTGATGATTGACCCGGGCAAACTTTTCCAAGTGTTAAAATAATTTTTAATGATGAATTGTGGAAAAAATTGAGAGAGTTTTGAGAGAAAGAAAGAGAAATTATATAATAATGGTGTATTGAGTAAAGCAATTGGCAAGTTACTGTTGGAAAACACGCTACCACTAATCGCGACTACAAGAGTAGTCGCTAAAGAATAAAAAGTAGTCGTTAGAAAGGACTACTAACGACTACACAAAGTAGTCGTTAGTAGTCTAATATATAGCGACTACTTAATGGCGGTGGAAAATTAATAAAAAATTACAAAAATCAGTCGCGACTACCTCATACGTATTAACGACTACTTCTTGTACTCGTTAAACGCGAAACTTACTAACGACTACACTGTAGTCGAGGAACATTACCTGTAGTCGTTAAATTGAAATAGTCGCTAGAGGCTCTGGTTTTTAGCGACTACAGCTTGTAGTCGCTAGAATGTTAGTCGCGAGAGGCAAATGCGGGAGTAGTGGTGTGATATAAACAAATTAATATAGATTTTCTTTTTTTTTTTAAATCTGGGACATTGCAGAGATATTAAAGATGGTTATATATGTATTTGTCTTTATATAATACCTCTTTTGTATTGTAATTAATCTTTATTTTTTAACATTTATATTATAATATAAAAAATCATTGGAACCCTTGTATGAGATGCCTTTATATTTTAATAAAAATAATTTGTGATGCAATATAAATTGGAGATATGTAGATTTAATTTAATTTAATTTAATTTAATTAACCTTAAAACATCAACGTGGTCAAGTTTTATTAATAATTTGAATATTATGTATAGTTATATAATTTAGATATCTTTTTCTTCTTTTCTCCCCTATCATTAATTTTTTCATACGATATATAATAAAGATTTTCTGATGACAGATAAATGGTCATTGCATTTCAATATCAATAGTCTACTTAAAAATCAAGGTTAGTATCTAAATAAGTTCATAATCATACAAAGTAGTATAAATAGGGTATATAATTTTTATCAATGATTTTTTTTTGATATCCACTTAAAAGCAATTTTATGTTATAAAAATCCAACAAATAAATAATTATACATTCAAAATTATAATTTTTTTTTAAAATAAATTAGTAAAAAACCAATATGTGAGCATGTTATAATATAAATATATTGGTTTGATATCAGTAGAACTTAAAGTATCCCAATATTTTGAAACTTATATGTTTTATAACCTAATTACATATGCCACATCCATTCTTTATAATTATTTAAGTAAAATACCTTTGTAAATTGTAGTTTTATTTGTATGAAATAGTGAGGATTTAATATCCTTGTGCTAGTTTTTTTATATTTACTATGCTGAATGATATTATATTATAGTTAATTTAGTTTTTATCAATTATTTTTACTATGGACATAACGATATTTTAGTATTTGGCTGCTTTTAGTTCGGTCTTATCAAATTGAAGAATCTATGTAATTACTAAAAAATATTATTTTTAAAATATAAATTGTATTTACTTTTTGAGAAAAAATAAATTTTATGAAAATGTTTTATCTCCATAAAAGGCTTGATACAAATAATCTAGAAAAAAACCCACTAATAAATTTTATATATTTTCAAACAAACTAATTATAACTATGATCTAACAATTGTCAATGAAAAAAACATGACAAATAAATTTTAAACCATAAATATAATTTGACACACCAAACCAAAACATGTTATATATATGGAATTGCTAGTTGAACAATTTGAAATAACCAAAAAGAAATAATTGACTAAGTAGGTTAGAGACACTTATATACAATGACTAATAAATCAATACAATATATGAAATCTAAGAGAAAATAGAATAGTCGTTATTTCATAACCCCAAAAAAGTTGGTACAGTTGCAAAAAAGGTTGGTAAATTTGCAAAATTGTAGACATTTTATAAAAAAAACTATATCTTATAAACCACCACAGTATGTAAAGGTTCTTGATAATCGCGATCAAGCTCCTTGTCTTTTGTACCCATGCAAGTGTATAACTTAATAAACTAGAATTTATGTCATTTAGTGTTATCTGATTAATATTTCTGACTTGTCATTGTTATGTACTTTTTCGATCATTGGGAACGAGTCTCAAGAAATATTATATGATGTTTGAACGAGTCTCAAGAAATATTATATGATGTTTATTAGATCCATTACCTGAATTGTCTTAGTATAATTAATATTGTTAACATTAAAGGGTGAAATATTATATATCCTTTTAAGTAAATGTATGTTGTGACTTTGATTTAAGAAGGATACCAATCATGTAGGGAATATAGTGTCGAGATCCACATGCACACATCATATATCCGATTGTAAAAGTTCTTGGTCTGCTCATTGCATCCACATGTGATCAAATTTAAGTATAATTCATACTCATTAATGTAACTCATTCCAAAGAATGTTCCTTACACATGACTTTTATAGATATCCCAAAGTAGTAGAAAGTTTGACTATAGATTTGACTAATATAGTTATCTAGGCATGTAACCTAATACTCATTATTGTCTCTACTATGATCTCCATAAATTCAAAGAGGAAAAACATTATTACTTACCGAGAAAATTTATGATATGAGAATTGAAAATTGATGACCTATGACATGCATAATGTAGTTTTACACATCTCGTCATGACCATCCACTCATAATATTCAATATTCAATATTCGAAGTTCTAATAAATACATCAATGATGTAAATAATTTAGTCTATCAAATGAATGACATATTAAATGTCATTCATGGCATAGAGAGAAATTTAGAAATTTGGTTTTTATGGAGGTTTACATGCTCGCAAAAAGGTCATTCAAGTTATTCTATTAATTTCACAGTTTTTCACACACCATCCAAAATTACCTTTGGAAATTCAACCCTTAGATAGTAAATACAAATAAGAGAAATTGACTATCTAAGTTACTAATTCTCAAATTATATATATATTACATGGGTTTATTACTTAAGGCGCTGAAGAAGTCACTTCTTGAAGAAGCGTCTATGCGTTTCTTTTGCAATTATTTTGTCCCATACGGTTGTCTTGTAATTTTTTTATTTTTAAAGAAACCTTATGGAATTTCACCTATGGATTGTCATAGTTAAAAGATGAAATACAGGCACCATTTAGGTAAGTAAGCGATCTAAGACCATTTTGGGATTTGTCTGTAGTCAAAATGTTGATTTTATATTTTAAATAGGGATAAAATGATATGAATCATGAAAAATATTTATTATTTTTTAAGTGGATACTCTTTTGTGGGCAACCATTTTTTAAAAATATAGAATATTTTTATAAACAATGGAGTATGGAACAAATACAAACACGAATACATGTAACTGACTAACTCGTGAGTTTAATATTTGTAGTTTATTTATCAAAGTTCGAGAAGATGCAAGGAGAGAAGATTCATTAGATGTATGTTGTAAATGTAGTGATGGAGCTGAACACATGTAAGTCTTGTATTATTAATTCTTATGATATGTGTAATATATTAATCATTAACGCTTATGATTTCTTAATTTTATTTGTTAGCTATTGTATCAAAAATCCATTCAAAGAATTTCCACAAGGATATTGGATATGTGAAGAATGAAAATATGATGATGAAATGGAGAAAACAGTAAATAGATAAAGTGCTAATCGAGTTAGAGAGCATTCACTAACAGTAAATAGGTAAAAGATATAATCGAGATGATCTTGAACTTAAACTGAAGATTTGAAAACTCCTTAAAGTTAATTGCACTAAATTATTTATAAGTTTGTTTAGACAATAACAATCCACAGCTTGTACTTGAACTAAATTGTATAGAAAAAGCATATTTACAAGCATCTTTATAATCTGTCTTAAACTTTAGCATGTACTTCAACTTTCTAATTTTTCGAAAAATGAATTGTCAATCGATTATGGTAATTAATTAGGTGTTATATATATACTATATTGTTGATTGTAAGATATTATTAGAGTGTGTCTGTATGTTCTACGTAGATATCGTGTTTGTCTAGTTGTCCGGTGATTGGAGGTGGTGTTGCGGTGCTGGCACTACTAGAATTCGCTTGTTTACCGACGACAGTTTACCGACGACACGTAACTCGTCGGTGATCCTTCGAGATTAACGTCGACAGTGTTGTCGCTAATTGTCGACGACGAGAATTCGTCGATAATAGTATGCACTTCGTCGGTAAAATATCCTTTTTAATTTTTAATTTTTTGTAATCGTGATTCTGTCGTCGCTATATATTACGGTGGTATGCACTTCGTCGGTAAAATATCCTTTTTTATTTTTAATTTTTTTTAATCGTGATTCTGTCATCGCTATTGATGTCTCCTCATTTGTGATTGATTTATATTAGGATGAGACATTATTTTTAAGTGATTTAGAAGTCATAATAGTCGATTTTCTTGAGACATAGTGCACTTTCCTATTTTGAGTCTTAATTTAGTAAAATAATATTTTTAGAGCATATTGGATTTAATTGTTTATTAGTGTGAAGCTTTAAAGATAATTATGGAGACTAATTTGAGTCCAAGTCAAAGACTACCAGATATGGAAAGAGATTAGCATGGTAATTGGAGATAAAGGAAACAAAAGCTAAAATCATGGAAAAGGAAAAGCTGCCTAAATCTGAATTTCTGCAGCTAAGCCTAAAGAAGTGGTGATAACTCCAAAAGAAAGCCTCTTTTGGAAGATTCCTTTCTTAGGGACGTAGATAATTCTGTGAGGATTCTTTTGGTATCTTGTGGAGCAAAACCCGACCAATAACGAAGAAGATATGATCAAAACAAGTCACCAATAATTATCTTTATTTCCATACGAATTTGAGTTGGACTTGGAGTCCATTACTTTACCTTTCCCTCAAGGAAACGAATTAGGTCTTCTAAACACCTATAAATACACCCTTATATCACTTGTAAATGATCCTTGCCTCATAGTAATTAGTTCTTAAGGTTTTATTCTTCTAGTTTATTGTAGAGAGCAAGACGATGTCTTTTGTAATATCTTTTAGTTTGTTTCCATCAGGTATGAACTAAACTCCCCATAGCTTGGGTTTTGCATCATGCATTATCTATGAATTCTAATTTCTTTCTATCTAAGTTTCTTTGGGAATTACATGTTTTAAATTGATATTAGCTGCTTACCTTTATATTTGTTTATGTGTTTTGATTTAATGATTGTTTTCCTTGCGGTGCGCAACGTTTAGGATTACCTTAATAGTAGTTAGATGATCGCCTTAGCTGGGTGTCTAATTATTGAAACACCACATAACGTCTAGTGTCGATATTAGTCCTGACAAAACTGATTCTAACTAGATAGTCATTAGGGTATAATTTAATCACCATATCACGAATTGAAGGAATTGTTTGCTTAGGGTCTTGGTAGCGCTTGATAACCCTATTTGAAACAGCCTCGTGGTTGTGCCGTAGCCCCCTTAGTCGCTCTCAAGGTCTAAGGAATGGGAATTTAGAATCCTGACTAAGTATACAAGAGCTAATATTCTCCCTTATTAACTAGATCTAATAGAAAGAATTAGAAGGATTAGTGCATACTAGCAAAACCTAAGCTATATTTCTCATCTCATATTCTTCGTATTTATTTTATTGTCTTTATTTTCCTAGTTTTAATTAGTAATTTCGAAAATCTATCTCTTTTATTTTCTGTCTTCAATTAATTATTGCTTACTCGTTATTGTTACCTACTCGTATAACACACTTAAGTCCCTGAGAACGAACTCAACTTACTAACTAAAACTTGCATACGTCCTGTAATACTTGCAGTACTGTGCCTGTCTAGGGTGAGAGTGCGTAGTTTTCTAGACTTTATTTATCATATTTTTATCACACCCTAGGCGACACCAAGTTTTTGGTGCCGCTGCCGGGGACTTGTGTCTCGTTAGCGTGTGGGTTATCTATTTCAAGTAGTAGTTTTTAATTAATTTTTATTTTTCAGTTTTTAGTTTTTATTTTTCCGGATTTACACTTGTGGTTTGCTTTAGTCTTTTTCAGATTTCACAGTGTTTAATTCTTGGCCTCCTTTATCGGAGCCTGAGAGGAGCTTCAGACCTTACAACAAACGAGTTTGTGAGGAAAGAGCCTTAAGAATAGCAATGGCAGCCCAACTAGATCCACCACTTGGAGTCCCACCTGGAGGAAATCCACCAGGAGGACCACCACCACTTGTCCCACTTGGTGGACAACAACAAGGACAACAACATCCACTAGGACGAGGTAATGGGCAGAACCGAGTTGACCAAGACCTTCCTGGCCTCCATGTGTCGTTTCATGTTCAACCAATAGGTTACCGTCCTCCAGAGATCCAGAATATTAAATTTAGACCCGATCCGGGTATGCTTAGTCAATTTCAAAGTCATGGACTCTACAGTGGTACAACAGTACAAGATCCGGTAAGATCTATTCAGAAGTTTATGCAGATTTGTGATGCCTATGTTACTCCAGGCATTACACGCGAGCAACTGTATTGTCATATGTTTTCGTTCTTCTTAACCGGTTGAGTTAGCGAATATAGACAACCACCAGGAACAATTAATTCATGGACAGAACTTCAAGCCGCTTTCTTTAACCGTTTTTATCCGAAGAGAATGAGACTCAAAGATCAAAGCGAGCCTGCACGATTTTGTCAAGAAGATGGAGAAACAGTAGAAGAATCATGGACAAGGTTTCAACATAAATTAGCTAGATGTCCGCTCCATGGTTATTCCCCTGCTCTACAACTTGCTATATTCTATGGAGGTCTAAATGATAAAGGTAGAGAGAAGGTGGATAACATTGGAAAGGGTAATTTTGTGTCCATGAATCATAATGAAGCTTCCGAGGTTTTATAAAATATCATTGAACAAGAAAAGAGTTGGCCTTCAACGCGAGCTCCTATTGCAAAGACGCGAGGAACGCTCCGTTTGGATGCAGAAACTGCGAACTCAGCTCAAATATCCGCATTAAAAAATCAAATCAAAGCGCTGAAGTTAGAGATGCAAAAGAATTTAGCCGCAGCGAACGTAGTACAAGAAGCACAAGGTTGTCAACAATGTGGGGTTAATACTCATACATGGGAAGAGTGCGAAGGAAATCCACAATCTATGTAATTCATATCCAAACGAGGAGGTTATCAATGGGGTAACCGAAATCATCCGGGTATGCAGAACTCAAATCCACAAGGGGCCGCTAATCCTGGTCATTATCAACCGCGCCCCCAGAACAACTCCTTCCAACCTAGAGGTCAGTATCAAAATCAATATCAAAATAGACCTGCTCCAGCTCAACAACCTGTTCAAGATGTCTATACCGATGCGTTAGATCAGAAAGCTATACCTCAGTATCCTCAAGAAGGATCTATAGACAATCAGCAAGTAATGAAAATCTTGGACCGTTTGACCACGAATATGAACGCTCAGGAAGAGAGAGTCTGAGGACAAGATTCCGCAATTCAGATATTAGGTACTCAAATTGAACAACTAAACAAAGTTCTAACAAATTTAATGGAACAGAAAGAATTGAAGGCAATCGAAGGAGGTGATGACAATGTTGGGTTCGAAGCTTGTAAGGCTATTTGCCTTGAAATTGAAGAAGAAAAGAAGGAAGTACCGCATGTTGCCGTTACTGCCGTGGAAGTTCCGAGTACCGAAGAGGAACCAACCAAGTCTAGCCCCGTGGAATCTGAATGTTCTGAGGTTTATGTGGAGGACGATTCAGAAAGAGCCGAATTTTTACAGCTTCTGAAGGATATGCAAGAGGAAATTCGATCGGTTATGGATTATCAAGCTGAACTAGATAAAGAAAAAGAGAAAGAAGCCTCCAAGGAGGAATCAAAAGTTGAAGATGAAGTTGCACCTGCTGTGCAAGAAGAGAAAGAAGAAGAGAAGGTGGAACCGCCACCTGTTGTTCAACCAGTGTCACCAACTATTCCTGATACAAATCCAAAGGATGACACGGTGCTCAAGACATTTGTAGAGGCGTATAGACCTGAAAATATCAACGCCCAAATACTTGAGATTGCAAAGAAAGGACTTACACCACAACAAGTTTTTACGTAAGAGAAAGAAGCGAGTGTAGAGATCCCAAGAGAGAATCTGAGAGTCTCAAGAAGAAGTGAACGAGAGCTACCAACAAAGCTTAAAGATCCGGGAAGTTTTAACCTTCATATTCAAATTAATGGTATGCTCAAGGTGAAAGCTATGTACGATGTGGGTTCTGGTGTGAATCTTATGCCTAAGTCCGTTTTCGAGAGACTTGAACTTCAGAAATCAGAGAAAACTCCAGTGAAGTTGCAGTTCGCTGACAACTCAGTTACGAGGACATGGGGAACAGTGGAGGACGTCTTAGTCCGTGCAGGTAGTATCGCCATCCCTACTGACTTTGTTATACTTGAGTTTGATGCAGATAAGAAGGTTCCAATCATACTTGGACGGCCTTTCATGGCCACAAGTCAAAGTGTCATCAACTTCCAAGAAGGGACCATTACCCTTCATGCAAAGAATGTATCCTATGTCTTGGGTAAGAAACTAAGGAAGTTAGATCCCACCGTTCCTGTCATCCACGGCCTTTCGCATCAGAAAATCCCTCCTGAGAAGATCCTGTGGATACTGAGCCAAACATTGAGTTTGGGGTTGGCCATGAAGTACTATGGAAAGCTCACAAATGCGGGAATAGGCTACGCAGTTTCAAAGACTCGTGGATGGGACCATTCATTGTCACTAAGGTTGTTTCAGCCAAGGTGATAGAAATCCGACCCAAGAAGGGGATCAAGCGCAGATTAGTTGACGTTCATAGCCTAACTCGTTATTGGGGATGCTATATTCGCAAATCTTGATAGAGGTAACATGTCTAACTTTGTAAGACGTTAAACAAAAGTGCTGTACGGGAGACAACCCGCAATTTTTTAAGTTTTCATGTCTTTTACGTTTTTAGTTTATGATTAGTTTAGTTGTTTTTAGTTGATATTGCATATTTGAGAAAGGTATTAGTGTTTTTGATGATTAGGTATTAGAGAAATCGAGTTAGGGAAGGAGAACAAAATTTTTCGGAGAACCTGAAGCAGCGGTGCGGTATACCGGACCTCAGCCACGGTGCACCGCAGAGGAAGAAAACTCGTACCACGGGTAGAGGCCACGGGTTTTATACCGAGACGAAAAAAATTCCCATCAGATGCTGCGGTATACCAGACCCTGTACTGGACCCTATACCGCAGGTCCAAAACCCGTGCCACGGGTATATGCCGCGGGTATTTTGATGAGACGAAAATTTTTGGAGCAACAGAAGCTGCGGTATACCGCACCAGATGTCCGGTGCACCGCAGGTCGCCGCCAGAGAGAGAAAGATGCGGATTTATGGTTTATAAAAGAGGGTTAATGTCATTATTCCGAATTTACAAAACCTCAAGCCTCCCTTTCTTCTCCAAAACTCTCCCAACTCCATTAAAGCTCATATAAACCTTCACCAATCATCAAAACACTACCCAATCATCAAGGAAAACACATCAAATCTTCTCTCCACCTCATTACAAAGGAGATTCAAGCACCCAATCCTCACCAAACACATTAAATTGAAGAATCAAGAGCTCAAATTTTCAACATTCATCCTACAATTTCTTAAATCCAAGCCAATCCATCAAGAATCCACCTTACCCACATAGAGATTCATCATCAATTCATCTTCCCTAAGCCAAATCAAGCTTGTTCAACCAAAAATTCACAAGTTCAAATTTCAAGAGTTGTTAAAGCTTTGAGTTGGGGGTTAATTGAGGATGACTAATAGAACAACAATATTAGCTAACAATAGGGAGGTGAACAAAAGCAAGGTATTGGATCCAATCAAGAAGAAATCAAATATCAAACTAAATCAAAGGGTAAAGACGATGTTGAAGATGAAGGTACGATATCTTTGTTTAACCGTAATGGTAAAAAGCTCTACTTTTATGCAAAGGAGAAAACACAACTTCCACAAGGTCCTACACCCAATGAGAAAGAGGAAGCTGTAAAGGCCTTAAAAGCTTCTGCAGAGAAACAATTACAGGAACTACCTTTTGCTTATGAGAAAGTATTCAAGGAAGAAGTTGGTACAGGAGAATACAAGAGATTCTTAGAGCTTGGTGCGAAATTGGGTTGGTCTACATTCATGGTAAGACGTTATGAATTATGTCATGAGTTAGTTTTGGAATTCTATTTAGGCCTCTTTATCCGATATAGTAAAGGTTGTGTTTCGATTAGAGGAAAGCTAATTCCTTTCACAGTTAATGAGATTAGAAACCACTTCAAGTTTAAGAAATTGAAAGGTCATTGCAAATATGATGAAGCGGTTGCTAAACGAAAAATCTTTGATTAGGAATTACTTTTTGAGCATGTTTTAGACAAGGAGAAAGTGCAATCACATAAGGGAGAATTGAAGGCACCTTGGCCTTACAAGTATCTTCAACCGGATGCGAGAATTTGGCAAAATTTCCTTATTCCTAATGTCTTTGGAAACACACGAACTTTGGATGTGACTATGTAGAACGCTCTACTTTTGGATTGTATTTTGAGAGGAGAAGAAGTAGATGTGGCACAGTTGATCTATGAAAAGGTGATACGATTTTCGGTCTCTCCTAAATCAGTTTATAATGTTAAATTTCCTACTATGATCACGTGTCTTATGCGAAAAGCGAATGTTACATTGGGTGAAGAAGAGAAACTCAAATTTAAGACGAGTTATATTGATAATGCTTGGATCAAGGATATCTTTTGAAGAGCGGGTTCTACGCAAGTCTCGAAAGAAGAAAAGGAGCAAAGTTGGCAAGAGAAGATGGAGGAGCGTTTAACAAAATTCAAAGTAGCTCAAACTTCTTTAGTCAATGATGTGTCACAAATCAACACTAATCAAGTGCACGTCATGAAACTCCTTGATAAATTAACGAAAGGTCAAGCAAATCCGACCTCGGATATAAATGATGCGAGGCAATAAGCCTCAAGAGTATGTTCTCTTTCTTCCTTACCATTTCTGTAAATGCATTTATCTGCTAATTTTAATTTCTGTTTCGAGTCTTTTTTGAGTCGTGGGGACACGACTCATTTTTGAGTTGGGGGTGTGGGGATTCGTTGTCTCTCATCTCCATTTTTCTGTTTTTAGGTAGAAATTAAAATTTTTGATACATGGGAATTAGATGTAGAGTGTGTTTAATAGCTTGAAAGAATAAGCTCAGGGAATTGATGATAGTAAGTAATATGTTTATGAGCTATGATATTTGTATGCTTTGAGTATTTGCAGGAAAACACACGTTGATAGTAAAGAAAAGATTAGTGAGCAATGCGATAGAAAGTATGTTCGATCTCAGGGAACCTTGAGAAGTGTGTAGGCCGTGAGATCCAAGCTAGTGGACAAACCCATTCGATGAAAGTGTTAAAGGTAAGAAAATAACAAAATTGCACAGTGTAGAAAGTGATTAAGGCGGTTCTTTCATATTGAAGCCTTTGAAGCCTTTTTATACCTTCTCACCTTGTTATTTTGATTTTATATGCTATATCTTTCTCAGCCCTTTCTAGCCTTTCTAAAGTGTTTTTATTGAAACACATTATAAGCCATATCCCTTTAGATTATAGGATTTTTCCATATGACCCGCACTCGAATCGCGATACATAGACAGTTGTTTTAGAGCTTGAGTTTGGGGTGGTGGGTCCACCATTATGGGAATTGTTATTGGGATGGGATTTTTGAGCTTATTAATTGTGCTCTATTCTTTATATTGATGATGATTCACAGATTTTTATTGTAACCCTTTGCCGGGGTAATAGTGAATAAAAAAGAAGCTACGAGCTAAATTTGCCAACAAGGGCATTAAAAAATTGAAATATATGTATAAGAGAATAGCATGATATCTAAACATTAAAAAGAGAGTCATAGCTATAGAAAGAAATTGATTTGAAAAGAAAAGAAAATATATATATTCGGACCGGCAAAGTGGAATTTTTATGTGAACATCTTACGCTTTAATTGGGTTATTGGTGATGCTAAATTGTGCATCAAGGAATTCATTGGGTTGAGTGAGAAACGTTTTATGAGAGTAACTCAAGCTCTAGGGCGATTCGTTGATGGCTAGTGAGGAGAGAGCCAAAAGCTCACTCTAAATTATCCAAATATACTATCATACAGTCCCTAAGCCTAAATTACAACCTTAAAGACCTTGTGATTCTTTGCTATGTAATTGAGAAGTGATTGAGCCATTAGAGAGTAGTTGAGTGGATCTTTGAATACTAGTGCGGTTTGATGAACAATCTATAGCTTTCCTGGGGGAACTGAGTAAAGTCCCAATCCTTCTTACATTGTGAAACTAATTTGATCTTGAATTCAAGCCGTGTTGACTGTGGATATGAGAAGTGTACAGGTATGTAGTTTATGAATATTATTGCATGAAATTTTCTGAGTTGTTTCTTTAGGTTTATTCTATATATCCTGCTATGTTCTTTCCATTGTATTGAGAATTTTATAAGTGTGTATTTATAGACTTCGCTTTGTTGTTATCTTTATTGTATCAGGATGATACAACTTTGAGTTGGGAGTCTTGATGTCTCCTCATTTGTGATTTATTTATATTAGGACGAGACATCATTTTTAAGTGATTTAGAAGTCATAATAGTCGATTTTCTTGAGAAATAGTGCACTTTCCTATTTTGAGTCTTGATTTAGTAAAATAATATTTTTAGAGCATATTGAATTTAATTGTTTATTTAGTGTGAAGCTTTAAAGATAATTATGGAGATTAATTAGAGTCCAAGTCAAAGACTACTATATATGGAAAGAGATTAGCATTGTAATTGGAGATAAAGGAAACAAAAGCTAAAATCATGGAAAAGGAAGAGCTGCCTAAATCTGAATTTCTGCAGCTACGCCTAAAGAAGTGTTGATAACTCCAAAAGCAAGCCGATTTTGGAAGATTCCTTTCTTAAAGACGTAGATAATTCTGTGAGGATTCTTTTGGTATCTTGTGGAGCAAAAACCGACCAATAACGAAGAAGATATGATCAAAACAAGTCAGCAGTAATTATCTTTATTTCCATACGAATTTGAGTTGGGCTTGGAGTCCATTACTTTACCTCTCCCTCAAGGAAACGAATTAGGTCTTCTAAACACCTATAAATACAACCTTATATCACTTGTAAATGATCCTTGCCTCAAAGTAATTAGTTCTTAAGGTTTTATTCTTCCAGTTTATTGTAGAGAGCAAGATGATGTCATTTGTAATTTCTTTTAGTTTGTTTCCATCGGGTATGAACTAAACTCCCCATAGCTTGGGTTTTGTATCATGTATAATCTATGAATTCTAATTTCTTTCTATCTAAGTTTCTTTGGGAATTACATGTTTTAAATTGATATTAGCTGCTTACCTTTATATTTGTTTATGTGTTTTGATTTAATGATTGTTTTTTCCTTGCGGTGCGCAACGTTTAGGATTACCTTAATAGTAGTTAGATGATCGCCTTAGCTGGGTGTCTAATTATTGAAACATCACATAACGTCTAGTGTCGATACAAAACTGATTCTAACTAGATTGTCATTAGGGTATAATTTAATCACCATATCACCAATTGAAGGAATTGTTTTCTTAGGGCCTTGGTAGCGCTTGATAACCCTATTTGAAACAGCCTCGTGGTTGTGCCGTAGCCCCCTTAGTCGCTCTCAAGTTCTAAGGAATGGGAATTTAGAATCCTGACTAAGTATACATGATCTAATAGAAAGAATTAGAAGGATTAGTGCATACTAGCAAAACCTAAGCTATATTTCTCATCTCATATTCTTCGTATTTTATTTTATTGTCTTTATTTTCCTAGTTTTAATTAGTAATTTCGAAAATATATTTCTTTTATTTTCTGTCTTCAATTAATTATTACTTACTCGTTATTGTTACCTACTCGTATAACACACTTAAGTCCCTGAGAACGAACTCAACTTAAAAACTAAAACTTGCATACGTCCTGTAATACTTGCAGTACTGTGCCTGTCTAGGGTGAGAGTGCGTAGTTTTCTAGGCTTTATTTATCATATTTTTATCACACCCTAGGCGACACCAGCTATATATTACGATGGCGTTTTTCGTCGGTAATTACCGACGAGTATGTTGATTTACCGACAAATTACTTGTCGTCGGTAATTAAAGAAGCTATATTTTGAAGACAACAGGTTTTTTATCTCACAAAACACCCACACACAACAAAAAACACCTCCGAATTTCTCCCAAAAAACCCAATTTTTTTTCTCTAATTGATTCTCCAATTCGTCTTGCACCATTCCCGGGTCCATAATCAAGGTGGGGCATTATCAATATCCATTTTCATCACAAAATTTAAGGTAAATTCATGAAACTTCATGTTTTTTAAATTTAATTTTTATTTTATAATTTTGTTTAATTGTTGCTATATGATGTGATTAGGTGAATTAGTACATTGTCTAGGTGGGTTGGTCATCAATCTTCTTCTTAACCATCCAATTCAAGGTATTTTCAAGAAATTTCATGCTTCTTAAATTTTGTTTTTATTGGATATATGTTAGTTGCTATAATTAGACATGATTAGGTTGATGAATTACATGTGTTTTTGTTTACTTGTTTATTATTATGTTGTGTAGTATGCATGTTTGTTTGTATTTAATTTTTTGTGTCCATATATTTTTATTTGTTTTATTAATTATATGAAATTTATTATCTATATATTGTGTTGTAATTTTATTCATTCAATGGTTTGTAATATTTATTCATTCAATGGTTTGTAATATCTATTTATTCAATGAGGTTGTAATTTTTATTATGTCAGTTATTGTGTTGTAATTTTTATTCTTCTTTTTAATTGGGTTGTAATAATTATATATTTTATTTGTCTAATTTTTATTATGTCAGTTACATGGCTTGCCCAGAATGCATGGATTTCACTCCATCGTTGAAGGTGAGGAAAGGGGTTGTTTACTTTGATCATAGACGTTGGTTAACTACCAAACATAAACTTAGAGAAGTTATGGTTTCTTACAATGAAACCGATAATAGGGTCACACCGAGGAAACATACTCCTGCTAATATTCAGATACAGCTAGATGGGCCTCCGATTGTGTTTCCCGGTAAACACGAGGATTTTGGGGGCAAGGTAACGAAAAAAAAGGTCCTCGTGAGTCCAACTGGAAAAAGAGTATTTTTTATCGTTTACCTTATTGGTCAGAAAATTTGTTAAAACATAACATCGATGTAATGCATTGCGAGAAGAATGTGTGCGACAGTTTGCTTGGTACGGTTATATGACTTGATGAGAAAATAAACAAAGATAACGCGAAGGCGCGAATGGATCTTCAGGATATGAAATATAGGAAGGAGTTCTTTAGTATAACAGGAGAGGATGAAGCATAATGAGTTTTAGCTACCATTGTGTTAGATGAACAAGAAGAATACATTGAGTAATTATATACTAGATTTTACTATTGTCTTGTGAGTAATAAATTTGGATGGTTCTTTAGTATTAAATAATGATAAAAGGGTTGTCAAGTTTATGCTAGATACTAGAGTTGTTTGGAATAAGTCTTCTTGCACACACAAACTCACTCTTCGTTTATGATCCCCTTGCCACATGTAAATTTTCCTTCCTCAACTTCCACTTGTATAAATTTTGTCATGTAAGGGTTCTCAAGTATAAGCACTTCCAGTTCTTAGAGTGATGCGTTTTGGTATATTTATTATAGGGGCATATAGAGGAGGATCTTAAGTGGGATGTGTTTGCTAGTTACGTTATTTCTTAATCTTTTCCCATATTAAACACTTCAAATGGTTGGGTACATTACCTATCTTGGAAGTTGAATGATTGGTGTACACCAATGATTCTACTACTAATAGTTACTCCATCTCGGCATTCGATGGGACTACATGTGAAGTTCTATTTCTTCTAGTCTTGGTAAGTCACGTTTGAATCTTTTTTTCATTTGTTTGGCTATTATGAATATACATTTGGTAGATTCGAAACCATGATTCATTTTTGTATGCATGTTTGTAAATTACAAGTTATTCTCGTGTAATTTCAGGTATTTGCATCTACGTGTAATTTAAAAATCTCCTCCCCGAATATTCAAGATATTAATCTTAGATTTTAGATGAGCAACAACTTATAAATTTGTAATTATATGGAGAAACTTGTTTGAAAGTTTTAACTCGAGAATCCATAAATGATGAAATGTTTCGGTTGTTGTTTCTTAAATATTGTCTCCAGTTTTTTATATTGTTTACTTGCTATACCAAATTACTAATATATTAAAAAATATGAGGTTGCTTCTTTTATAAGTTTTAAAGTTTTGAATCCAAACCGCGTAAAGTGTGATATTCAAACGAGTTATGACTTTTAAGAAAGATGAAGATACATTAATATTATTCCAAAGAGATAGAAACCATCATTTCAAAGAATTTTTTCAAAACTCTAAGTATTTATCTCTATTATGTTGTGTTATGTTTCGAAGAAACGTATATAGTTTTACAAAGAATGAAGTCTTTTCTTGAACATTTCCCAGTCTACAACAAGATGTGGCGGTTAATGAAAATCAAATTCATTTCCAACGTGTTTCATTAATTGATCACGGAATTGTTCACCCCCGTGGATTTCTTTAAGAAAATGAGATTAATTAATTGAAGATGTTGAATAACTATTAATGTTGTTAAACAGACATTGCTTATATTTATGTTCAAGATAAAATTCTTAGATCGTAAGTATTGACTATGTTGGATGATATTAAGCTCCATATCAACGAATGATATTAAACTCCTTCTTGGTAATTTCATGTTTTTCAACAGCTGCATCTAAATGATTCCAAAAGTCTTGGAGCTGAAATCGAGTTCTTTGAGAATGAAATTTTGAATCAAAAAGATGAAATCTTTATACTTTTTTTAACGTTAATTTAATGGAATAAGTGATTTCGAATGATATTATTACATTAAAAAAAGAGAATGATTTTATTACATAAATGGGTTGTTTGGAATCCATTTATGATTAAGTGGGATAAACAGAACTACTGAAATATTCTATTGGCCTCTAATATAATTTACCCTAAATCATATCATCTGTTGTCACCAAACCATACTTTTGTATTAAACCCTAACTCTGCCACTTTTAAATATAAACCCACACAATACATAATTTTCTTCACTTATATTGTTCAAAGGATGCACCCATAGCCTTTAGTATCTCAATTTGCACTACTTGTTTATTTTGTTTTATGTTTCTTTTGAATGGCATTCCGATCAAGATCTCCTGGCAAAATGCAATTCTTTGTAGTAGATCTTAGATTGTTAGCCATGACATTTTAATAAATAATTCTAAAAAATGTACGTTTTTTATTATTTTTAATTGTATATTGTCAATGCCATATATTTTTATTTGACCAATAGATACAATTCTGATCGATATTTTATGTTTTTTTATGGTTTAAGGTTCCATTTCATAGGGGATTTGTTGGCAATAGAGATGGTTGGGCAGTAAAATAGCTGCATGAAACATTGTTTTTTTAGAGAAAGAATGAATGGATTCACAATCAACTTCATCAACAAATATCATAGTTTATAATTGTGATCTTCCACAAGGATGTCTGTCTTGAGATATTGACAATTTTTAAAATGATAAGGAACAACTATATGTTGTCACCCTTAGGAGGAGCAGGAGGAGGAGGTTAACCTCAATTTCAACAAAAATAACACCTTAGCAGCAGAAACATAAAAGGTGGCAAATAAACTGACATGATTTTCTTCTTGAATGAGTAGAGTTTCAGTAAAGAGAAAATTTGTTTATGTATTGCTATAAAGGTTTATAGTTTCTCTAATAATTGAGTTTTGATTTTTTATTTTGAACCTTAGTGAAGGGATTCTCCAATACAATGAAAAACAATATTTATATATTATTTTGATATATTATTTTTTGATTTTTTTTATTAAATATACCAATCTATATATTTTTGTCCAAGATTCATGTAACAACTATTTACACAACAATAAAAATTATATTAGATAATAAAACCTATTATTATTAAAGTATACCCAAGAAGAATTAATTAATGTTAATAAAAAAAATCAAATCACGGAAAATGGTGACATTTTAAAGAGGAAATGAGAATTAAAAAAAAGTTTAATTTCATATCGGTGTTTTATATTTTCAACATTATAAGAAATTTCATTCTTAGTCCCTTCACTTGAGAGTGGTAAAAAAATATGAAAGGACTTTACCATAGGATAGCAACTAGCGAGTCCGAAATCCTAATGTATATGACACTTATGCATCTATAATAACTAAATTAAATGTTTGTATAGGCTTTTAATTGTGTTAGTAGAAGCTCTACAGATGTACTGACTTTTATATATATAGAGAGAGAACAGAGAGTACGGAAAGAAAAACATAATATAACTTACACACTTACATATCTTTTTTCTCATCTTTTCGTTTTCCCCCTTTCTTAAAACGATTACCCCATAAACTGTACTAGAGTTAGTTGCAATTACAATACGTTAATTTTCTTCTCATGGGTACATTCGTCTCGATCTCCATGACATAGCGTACTATGTCAACCTTAATTTCACATATTATGATTTAATGTCTAAAATTATCAAGTCGTAGTACTAGTATCCATCACTTCACAGAAATCTAATAGAGAATTTGTCAAAAGTATTGTATAAACCAACGATTTACTGTCACCATTAGTCCATGATAAATTTTTACCCAATTCTTTTGACTTAGGATTAAAATCACCTAGAAATATTAGATTTCTGGTTTTCATATTTGTATCCAACAAAATATAGTTTTGTGATTTTTACGCTAGAAAAAGGAATGATGGTCTACATGGATCCAAAACTTTTCAATACAAATATAGGAGATCAATATCTTAATTTTTTATCTACGAAAATACCTCTACACCATCTTCACTTTTCAATCGCATGTGAGAATTTTGGAAAAAATAACTATTAGTATTATCGACTCTTGGTAAAAAATCTTGGAAGATGATTCAGTCACGCAGAGTCGTTAGTAACCAATTTATTTTGTTAAACTCGAATTTGTTTGAGAAAGGTACCTTTCTTCTTGCTCTGTTTAATATTTGTTACTTTCTATCCCTTTTACTACTAACGTGTTTGAGTTGTAATATAATCATATAATTTGTGTGTAGCAAGAAGGCAGATGATATGGCGTTTTGTGAAGCAATGTTGTTAGATTGTCAAAGAAAGGAACAACCGGAGAGAATGAAGCATAATGAGTTTTAGCTACCATTGTGTTAGATGAACATGAAAAAGTCCTTGAGTAATTATATACTAGATTTTTCATATTGTCCTGTGAGTAATAAATTTGGATGGTTCTTTAGTATTAAATAATGATAAAAGGGTTGTCAAGTTTATGATAGACACTTGAGTTGTTTGGAATAAGTCTTCTGGCACGCACAGACTCACTCTTCGTTTATGATCCCCTTGCCACATGTAAATTTTCCTTCCTCAACTTCCACTTGTATAAATTTTGTCATGTAAGCGTTCTCAAGTATAAGCACTTCGAGTTCTTAGAATGATGCGTTTTGGTATATTTATTATAGGGGCCTATAGAGGAGGATCTTAAGTGGGATGTGTTTACTAGTTACGTAGTTTCTTAATCTTTTCCCATATTAAACACTTGAAATGGTTGGGTATTCCTATCTTGGAAGTTGAATGATTGGTGTACACCAATGATTCTACTACTAATAGTTACTCCATCTCGGCATTCGATGGGACTACATGTAAAGTTCTATTTCTTCTAGTCTTGGTAAGTCACGTTTGAATATTTTTTTCATTTTTTTGGCTATTATGAATATACATTTGGTAGATTCAGATCCATGATTCATTTTTGTATGCATGTTTGTAAATTGCAAGATATTCTCGTGTAATTTCAGGTATTTGCATCTACGTGTAATTTAAAAATCTCCCTCCCTGAATAATCAAGATATTAATCTTAGATTTCAGATGAGCAACAACTTATAAATTTTTAATTATATGGAGAAACTTGTTTGAAAGTTTGGACTCGAGAATCCTTAAATGATGAAATGTTTCGGGTGTTGTTTCTTAAATATTTCTCCGGTTTTTTATATTGTTTACTTGCTATACCAAATTACTAATACATGAAAAAATATGAGTTTGCTTCTTTTAAAAGTTTTAAAGTTTTGAATCCAAACCATGTAAAGTGTGATATTCAAACGAGTTATGACTCTCAAGAAAGATGAAGATACATTGATATTATTCCAAAGAGATAGAACCCATCATTTAAAAGAAGTTTTTCGAAACTCTAAAGTATTTATCTCTTTTATGTTGTGTTATGTTTCGAAGAAATGTATATAGTTTTACAAAGAATGAAGTCTTTTCTTGAACATTTACCAGTCTACAACAAGATGTGGCGGCTAATGAAAATCAAATTCATTTCCAACGTGTTTTTCATTAATTGATCATGGAATTATTCACCCCCGTGGATTTTTTTAAGAAAATGAGATTAATTAATTGAGGATGTTGAATAACTATTATTGTTGTGAAAGAGACTTTGCTTATATTTATGTTCAAGATAAAATTCTTAGATCGTAAGTATTGATTATGCTGATGATATTAAGCTCCATATCATCGAATGATATTAAACTCCTTGGTAATTTCATGTTTTTCAACCGCTGCATCTAAATGATTCCAAAAGCCTTGGAGCTGAAATCGAGTTCTTTGAGAATGAAATTTTGAATAAAAAAGATGAAATCTTTAAGGCAGACAATCATTCCTTAATTAGCATAGTAACAACCATTTTTAACGTCAATTTAATGGAATAAGTGATTTCTAATGATATTATTACATTAAAAAAATGATTTTATTACAGAAATGGGTTGTTTGGAACCCATTTATGATTAAGTGGGCTAAACAGAACTATTGAAATACTTTAAATACTTTAGTGGCCTCTAATATAATTTACCCTAAATCATATCCTTTGTTGTCACCAAACCATAATTTTTTATTAAACCCTAACTTTGCCGCTTTTAAATACAAACCCACACAATACATAAATTTTCTTCACTTATATTGTTCAAAGGATGCACCCATAGCCTTTAGTATCTCAATTTGCACTACTTGTTTATTTTGTGTTATGTTTGTTTCGAATGGCAGCCTGAGATCAAGATCTCCTGGCAAAATGCAATTCTTTATAGTAAATCTTAGATCGTTAACCATGACATTTCAATAAAAAATTCAAAAAAAGGTACGTTTTTTATTATTGTTAATTGTATATTGTCAATGCCATATATTTTTATTTGACCAATAGATACAATTTTGATCGATATTTTATGTTTTTTTACCGTTTAAGTTCCATTTCACGGGGGATTTGTTCGCAATAGAGATGTTTGGGCAGTAAAATAGCTGCAGGAAACATTGTTCTTTTAGAGAAAGAATGAATGGATTCATAATCAACTTCATCACCAAATATCATAGTTTATAATTGTGATCTTCCACAAGGATGTCCGTCTTGAAATGGTGACATTGTTTAAAATGATAAGGAACAACTATATGTTGTCACCCCTAGGAGGAGTAGGAGGAGGAGGTTAACCTCAATTTCAGCAAAAATAATACATTAGCAGTAGAAATATAAAAGGGTATTGACAGGTAGCTTCTGAAGAATATTTGTCACCACTGCTGTGGAAAATAATCTGACATGATTTTATTCTTGAAGGAGCAGAGTTTCAGTAAAGAGAAAAATTGTTTATGTATTGCTAACAAGGTTTATAGTTTCTCTAGTAATTGAGTTTTTATTTTTTATTTTGAACCTTAGTGAAGGGATTCTCCAATACAATGAAAAATAATATTTATATATTAGTTTGATATATTATTTTTTGAATTTCTTTTTTTATTAAGTATACCAATCTATATATTTCTGTCCATGATTCATGTAACAACTATTTACACCACAATAAAAATTATATTAGCTAATAAAACCTATTATTAAAAAAGTATACCCAAGAAGAATTAATTAATGTTAATAAAAAATATCAAATCACGTAAAATGGTGACATTTTAAAGAGGAAATGAGAATTAAAAAAAGGTTAATTTCATATTGGTGTTTTATATTTGCAAACTTATAAGAAATTTCAATCTTAGTCCCTTTACTTGAGAGTGGTAAAATAATATGAAAGGACTTTACCATAGGATGAGCAAATAGTGAGTCCGAAATCCTAATGTATATGACACTTATGCATCTATAATAACTATATTAAATGTTTTTAAAGGCTTTCAATTGTGTTAGTAGAAACTCTATCACAGATGTACTGACTTTTATATATAGAGAGAGAGGACAGAGAGTACGGAAAGAATAACATAATATAACTTACACACTTACATATCTTTTTTCTCAGCTTTTCATTTTCCCCCTTTCTTAAAACGATTACACCATAAATTGTACTAGAGTTAGTTGTAATCACAATACGTTAATTTTCTTCCATGGGTACATTCGTTTCCATCTCCGTGTCATAGCGTACTATGTCAACCATAATTTCACATATTATGATATAATGTCTAAAATTATCAAGTCATATTACTAGTAGCCATCACTTCAGAAATCTAATAGAGAATTTGTCAAAAGTATTGTATAAACCAATGATTTACTGTCACCATTTGTCCATGATAAATTTTTACCCAATTCTTTTGAGTTAGGATTAAAATCTCCCAGAAATATTAGATTTCTGGTTTTCATATTTGTATCCAAAAGAATATAGTTTTGTGATTTTTACGCTAGAAAAAGGAATAATGGTCTACATGGCTCCAAAACTTTTCAATACAAATATAGGAGATCAATATCCTCAATTTTTATCTATGAAAATTCCGCTACACCATCTTTACTTTTCAATCGCATGTGAGAATTTGGGAAAAAATAACTACTAGTATTATCGACGCTTGGTAAAAAATCTTGGAAGATGATTCAGTCACGCAGAGTCGTTAGTAACCAATTTATTTTGGTAAACTCGGATTTGTTTGAGGAAGGTAACTTTCTTCTTGCTCTGTTTTAATATTGGTTACTTTCTATCCCTTTTACTACTAACGTGTTTGAGTTGTAATTTAATCATATAATTTATGTGTAGCAAGAAGGCAGATGATATGGCGTTTTGTGAAGCAATGTTGCTAGATTGTCAAAGAAAGGAACAACATGAGAGAATGAAGCATAATGAGTTTTAGCTACCATTGTGTTAGATGAACATGAAGAAGTCCTTGAGTAATTAAATACTAGATTTTCCTATTGTCGTGTGAGTAATAAATTTGGATGGTTCTTTAGTATTAAATAATGATAAAAGAGTTGTCAAGTTTATGCTAGATACTAGAGTTGTTTGGAATAAGTCTTCTTGCACGCACAGACTCACTCTTCGTTTATGATCCCCTTGCCACATGTAAATTTTCCTTCCTCAACTTCCACCTGTATAAATTTTGTCATGTAAAGGTTCTCAAGTATAAGAACTTCCAGTTCTTAGAGTGATGCGTTTTGGTATATTTACTACAGGGGCACATAGAGGAGGATCATAAGTGGGATGTGTTATCAGTTACGTAGTTTCTTAATCTTTTCCCATATTAAACACTTGAAATGGTTGGGTACATTTCCTATCTTGGAAGTTGAATGATTAGCGTACACCAATGATTCTACTACTAATAGTTACTCCATCTCGGCATTCGATGGGACTACATGTGAAGTTCTATTTCTTCTAGTCTTGGTAAGTCACGTTTGAATCTTTTTTTCATTTGTTTGGCTATTATGAATATACATTTGGTAGATTCAGAGCAATGATTCATTTTTGTATGCATGTTTGTAAATTTCAAGCTATTCTTTTGTAAATTCAGGTATTTGCATCTACGTGTAATTTAAAAACTCCCTCCCTGAATATTAAAGATATTAATCTTAGATTTTAGATGAGCAACAACTTATAAATTTTTAATTATATGGAGAAACTTGTTTGAAAGTTTGGACTCGAGAATCCTTAAATGATGAAATGTTTCGGGTGTTGTTTCTTAAATATTGTCTCCGGTTTTTTATATTGTTTACTTGCTATACCAAATTACTAATATATTAAAAAATATGAGGTTGATTCTTTTATAAGTTTTAAAGTTTTGAATCCAAACCGCGTAAAGTGTGATATTCAAACGAGTTATGACTTTTAAGAAAGATGAAGATACATTAATGTTATTCCAAGGAGATAGAAACCATAAATTAAAAGAACCTTTTCAAAACTCTAAGTATTTATCTCTATTATGTTGTGTTATGTTTCGAAGAAATGTATATAGTTTTACAAAGAATGAAGTCTTTTCTTGAACATTTCCCAGTCTACAACAAGATGTGGCGGTTAATGAAAATCAAATTCATTTCCAACGTGTTTCATTAATTGATCACGGAATTGTTCACCCCCGTGGATTTCTTTAAGAAAATGAGATTAATTAATTGAAGATGTTGAATAACTATTAATGTTGTTAAACAGACATTGCTTATATTTATGTTCAAGATAAAATTCTTAGATCGTAAGTATTGACTATGTTGGATGATATTAAGCTCCATATCAACGAATGATATTAAACTCCTTCTTGGTAATTTCATGTTTTTTAACAGCTGCATCTAAATGATTCCAAAAGTCTTGGAGCTGAAATCGAGTTCTTTGAGAATGAAATTTTGAATCAAAAAGATGAAATCTTTATACTTTTTTTAACGTGAATTTAATGGAATAAGTGATTTCGAATGATATTATTACATTAAAAAAAGAGAATGATTTTATTACATAAATGGGTTGTTTGGAATCCATTTATGATTAAGTGGGATAAACAGAACTACTGAAATATTTTATTGGCCTCTAATATAATTTACCCTAAATCATATCATCTGTTGTCACCAAACCATAATTTTGTATTAAACCCTAACTCTGCCACTTTTAAATATAAACCCACACAATACATAATTTTCTTCACTTATATTGTTCAAAGGATGCACCCATAGCCTTTAGTATCTCAATTTGCACTACTTGTTTATTTTGTTTTATGTTTCTTTTGAATGGCAGTCTGCGATCAAGATCTCCTGGCAAAATGCAATTCTTTGTAGTAGATCTTAGATTGTTAGCCATGACATTTTAATAAATAATTCTAAAAAATGTACGTTTTTTATTATTTTTAATTGTATATTGTCAATGCCATATATTTTTATTTGACCAATAGATACAATTCTGATCGATATTTTATGTTTTTTTATGGTTTAAGGTTCCATTTCATAGGGGATTTGTTGGCAATAGAGATGTTTGGGCAGTAAAATAGCTGCATGAAACATTGTTTTTTTAGAGAAAGAATGAATGGATTCACAATCAACTTCATCAACAAATATCATAGTTTATAATTGTGATCTTCCACAAGGATGTCTGTCTTGAGATATTGACAAATTTTAAAATGATAAGGAACAACTATATGTTGTCACCCTTAGGAGGAGCAGGAGGAGGAGGTTAACCTCAATTTCAACAAAAATAACACCTTAGCAGCAGAAACATAAAAGGTGGCAAATAATCTGACATGATTTTCTTCTTGAATGAGTAGAGTTTCAGTAAAGAGAAAATTTGTTTATGTATTGCTATAAAGGTTTATAGTTTCTCTAATAATTGAGTTTTGATTTTTTATTTTGAACCTTAGTGAAGGGATTCTCCAATACAATGAAAAACAATATTTATATATTATTTTGATATATTATTTTTTGATTTTTTTTTATTAAATATACCAATCTATATATTTTTGTCCAAGATTCATGTAACAACTATTTACACAACAATAAAAATTATATTAGATAATAAAACCTATTATTATTAAAGTATCCCAAAAAGAATTAATTAATGTTAATAAAAAAAATCAAATCACGGAAAATGGTGACATTTTAAAGAGGAAATGAGAATTAAAAGAAAGGTTAATTTCATATCGGTGTTTTATATTTTCAACATTATAAGAAATTTCATTCTTAGTCCCTTCACTTGAGAGTGGTAAAAAAATATGAAAGGACTTTACCATAGGATAGCAACTAGCGAGTCCGAAATCCTAATGTATATGACACTTATGCATCTATAATAACTAAATTAAATGTTTTTATAGGCTTTTAATTGTGTTAGTAGAAGCTCTACAGATGTACTGACTTTTATATATATAGAGAGAGAACAGAGAGTACGGAAAGAAAAACATAATATAACTTACACACTTACATATCTTTTTTCTCAGCTTTTCGTTTTCCCCCTTTCTTAAAACGATTACCCCATAAACTGTACTAGAGTTAGTTGCAATTACAATACGTTAATTTTCTTCTCATGGGTACATTCGTCTCGATCTCCATGACATAGCGTACTATGTCAACCTTAATTTCACATATTATGATTTAATGTCTAAAATTATCAAGTCATAGTACTAGTATCCATCACTTCACAGAAATCTAATAGAGAATTTGTCAAAAGTATTGTATAAACCAACGATTTACTGTCACCATTAGTCCATGATAAATTTTTACCCAATTCTTTTGACTTAGGATTAAAATCACCTAGAAATATTAGATTTCTGGTTTTCATATTTGTATCCAACAAAATATAGTTTTGTGATTTTTACGCTAGAAAAAGGAATGATGGTCTACATGGATCCAGAACTTTTCAATACAAATATAGGAGATCAATATCTTAATTTTTTATCTACGAAAATACCTCTACACCATCTTCACTTTTCAATCGCATGTGAGAATTTTGCAAAAAATAACTATTAGTATTATCGACTCTTGGTAAAAATTCTTGGAAGATGATTCAGTCACGCAGAGTCGTTAGTAACCAATTTATTTTGTTAAACTCGAATTTGTTTGAGAAAGGTACCTTTCTTCTTGCTCTGTTTAATATTTGTTACTTTCTATCCCTTTTACTACTAACGTGTTTGAGTTGTAATATAATCATATAATTTGTGTGTAGCAAGAAGGCGGATGATATGGCATTTTGTGAAGCAATGTTGCTAGATTGTCAAGGAAAGGAACAACCGGAGAGAATGAAGCATAATGAGTTTTAGCTACCATTGTGTTAGATGAACATGAAGAAGACATTGAGTAATTATATACTAGATTTTTCATATTGTCCTGTGAGTAATAAATTTGGATGGTTCTTTAGTATTAAATAATGATAAAAGGGTTGTCAAGTTTATGATAGACACTTGAGTTGTTTGGAATAAGTCTTCTGGCACGCACAGACTCACTCTTCGTTTATGATCCCCTTGCCACATGTAAATTTTCCTTCCTCAACTTCCACTTGTATAAATTTTGTCATGTAAGCGTTCTCAAGTATAAGCACTTCGAGTTCTTAGAATGATGCTTTTTGGTATATTTATTATAGGGGCCTATAGAGGAGGATCTTAAGTGGGATGTGTTTGCTAGTTACGTAGTTTCTTAATCTTTTCCCATATTAAACACTTGAAATGGTTGGGTACATTTCCTATCTTGGAAGTTGAATGATTGGTGTACACCAATGATTCTACTACTAATAGTTACTCCATCTCGGCATTCGATGGGACTACATGTAAAGTTCTATTTCTTCTAGTCTTGGTAAGTCACGTTTGAATATTTTTTTTATTTTTTTGGCTATTATGAATATACATTTGGTAGATTCAGATCCATGATTCATTTTTGTATGCATGTTTGTAAATTGCAAGTTATTCTCGTGTAATTTCAGGTATTTGCATCTACGTGTAATTTAAAAATCTCCCTCCCTGAATAATCAAGATATTAATCTTAGATTTCAGATGAGCAACAACTTATAAATTTTTAATTATATGGAGAAACTTGTTTGAAAGTTTGGACTCGAGAATCCTTAAATGATGAAATGTTTCGGGTGTTGTTTCTTAAATATTTCTCCGGTTTTTTATATTGTTTACTTGCTATACCAAATTACTAATACATAAAAAAATATGAGTTTGCTTCTTTTAAAAGTTTTAAGGTTTTGAATCCAAACCATGTAAAGTGTGATATTCAAACGAGTTATGACTTTCAAGAAAGATGAAGATACATTGATATTATTCCAAAGAGATAGAACCCATCATTTAAAAGAACTTTTTCGAAACTCTAAAGTATTTATCTCTTTTATGTTGTGTTATGTTTCGAAGAAATGTATATAGTTTTACAAAGAATGAAGTCTTTTCTTGAACATTTACCAGTCTACAACAAGATGTGGCGGCTAATGAAAATCAAATTCATTTCCAACGTGTTTTTCATTAATTGATCATGGAATTATTCACCCCCGTGGATTTTTTTAAGAAAATGAGATTAATTAATTGAGGATGTTGAATAACTATTATTGTTGTGAAAGAGACTTTTCTTATATTTATGTTCAAGATAAAATTCTTAGATCGTAAGTATTGATTATGCTGATGATATTAAGCTCCATATCATCGAATGATATTAAACTCCTTGGTAATTTCATGTTTTTCAACCGCTGCATCTAAATGATTCCAAAAGCCTTGGAGCTGAAATCGAGTTCTTTGAGAATGAAATTTTGAATAAAAAAGATGAAATCTTTAAGGCAGACAATCATTCCTTAATTAGCATAGTAACAACCATTTTTAACGTCAATTTAATGGAATAAGTGATTTCTAATGATATTATTACATTAAAAAAATGATTTTATTACAGAAATGGGTTGTTTTGAACCCATTTATGATTAAGTGGGCTAAACAGAACTATTGAAATACTTTAAATACTTTAGTGGCCTCTAATATAATTTACCCTAAATCATATCCTTTGTTGTCACCAAACCGTAAGTTTTTATTAAACCCTAACTTTGCCGCTTTTAAATACAAACCCACACAATACATAAATTTTCTTCACTTATATTGTTCAAAGGATGCACCCATAGCCTTTAGTATCTCAATTTGCACTACTTGTTTATTTTGTGTTATGTTTGTTTTGAATGTCAGTCTGCGATCAAGATCTCCTGGCAAAATGCAATTCTTTGTAGTAGATCTTAGATTGTTAGCCATGACATTTCAATAAATAATTCAAAAAAAGGTACGTTTTTTATTATTGTTAATTGTATATTGTCAATGCCATATATTTTTATTTGACCAATAGATACAATTTTGATCGATATTTTATGTTTTTTTATGGTTTAAGGTTCCATTTCATAGGGGATTTGTTGGCAATAGAGATGTTTGGGCAGTAAAATAGCTGCATGAAACATTGTTTTTTTAGAGAAAGAATGAATGGATTCACAATCAACTTCATCAACAAATATCATAGTTTATAATTGTGATCTTCCACAAGGATGTCTGTCTTGAGATATTGACAAATTTTAAAATGATAAGGAACAACTATATGTTGTCACCCTTAGGAGGAGCAGGAGGAGGAGGTTAACCTCAATTTCAACAAAAATAACACCTTAGCAGCAGAAACATAAAAGGTGGCAAATAATCTGACATGATTTTCTTCTTGAATGAGTAGAGTTTCAGTAAAGAGAAAATTTGTTTATGTATTTCTATAAAGGTTTATAGTTTCTCTAATAATTGAGTTTTGATTTTTTATTTTGAACCTTAGTGAAGGGATTCTCCAATACAATGAAAAACAATATTTATATATTATTTTGATATATTATTTTTTGATTTTTTTTATTAAATATACCAATCTATATATTTTTGTCCAAGATTCATGTAACAACTATTTACACAACAATAAAAATTATATTAGATAATAAAACCTATTATTATTAAAGTATCCCAAAAAGAATTAATTAATGTGAATAAAAAAAATCAAATCACGGAAAATGGTGACATTTTAAAGAGGAAATGAGAATTAAAAGAAAGGTTAATTTCATATCGGTGTTTTATATTTTCAACATTATAAGAAATTTCATTCTTAGTCCCTTCACTTGAGAGTGGTAAAAAAATATGAAAGGACTTTACCATAGGATAGCAACTAGCGAGTCCGAAATCCTAATGTATATGACACTTATGCATCTATAATAACTAAATTAAATGTTTTTATAGGCTTTTAATTGTGTTAGTAGAAGCTCTACAGATGTACTGACTTTTATATATATAGAGAGAGAACAGAGAGTACGGAAAGAAAAACATAATATAACTTACACACTTACATATCTTTTTTCTCAGCTTTTCGTTTTCCCCCTTTCTTAAAACGATTACCCCATAAACTGTACTAGAGTTAGTTGCAATTACAATACGTTAATTTTCTTCTCATGGGTACATTCGTCTCGATCTCCATGACATAGCGTACTATGTCAACCTTAATTTCACATATTATGATTTAATGTCTAAAATTATCAAGTCATAGTACTAGTATCCATCACTTCACAGAAATCTAATAGAGAATTTGTCAAAAGTATTGTATAAACCAACGATTTACTGTCACCATTAGTCCATGATAAATTTTTACCCAATTCTTTTGACTTAGGATTAAAATCACCTAGAAATATTAGATTTCTGGTTTTCATATTTGTATCCAACAAAATATAGTTTTGTGATTTTTACGCTAGAAAAAGGAATGATGGTCTACATGGATCCAGAACTTTTCAATACAAATATAGGAGATCAATATCTTAATTTTTTATCTACGAAAATACCTCTACACCATCTTCACTTTTCAATCGCATGTGAGAATTTTGGAAAAAATAACTATTAGTATTATCGACTCTTGGTAAAAAATCTTGGAAGATGATTCAGTCACGCAGAGTCGTTAGTAACCAATTTATTTTGTTAAACTCGAATTTGTTTGAGAAAGGTACCTTTCTTCTTGCTCTGTTTAATATTTGTTACTTTCTATCCCTTTTACTACTAACATGTTTGAGTTGTAATATAATCATATAATTTGTGTGTAGCAAGAAGGCGGATGATATGGCATTTTGTGAAGCAATGTTGCTAGATTGTCAAGGAAAGGAACAACCGGAGAGAATGAAGCATAATGAGTTTTAGCTACCATTGTGTTAGATGAACATGAAGAAGACATTGAGTAATTATATACTAGATTTTTCATATTGTCCTGTGAGTAATAAATTTGGATGGTTCTTTAGTATTAAATAATGATAAAAGGGTTGTCAAGTTTATGATAGACACTTGAGTTGTTTGGAATAAGTCTTCTGGCACGCACAGACTCACTCTTCGTTTATGATCCCCTTGCCACATGTAAATTTTCCTTCCTCAACTTCCACTTGTATAAATTTTGTCATGTAAGCGTTCTCAAGTATAAGCACTTCGAGTTCTTAGAATGATGCTTTTTGGTAAATTTATTATAGGGGCCTATAGAGGAGGATCTTAAGTGGGATGTGTTTGCTAGTTACGTAGTTTCTTAATCTTTTCCCATATTAAACACTTGAAATGGTTGGGTACATTTCCTATCTTGGAAGTTGAATGATTGGTGTACACCAATGATTCTACTACTAATAGTTACTCCATCTCGGCATTCGATGGGACTACATGTAAAGTTCTATTTCTTCTAGTCTTGGTAAGTCACGTTTGAATATTTTTTTCATTTTTTTGGCTATTATGAATATACATTTGGTAGATTCAGATCCATGATTCATTTTTGTATGCATGTTTGTAAATTGCAAGTTATTCTCGTGTAATTTCAGGTATTTGCATCTACGTGTAATTTAAAAATCTCCCTCCCTGAATAATCAAGATATTAATCTTAGATTTCAGATGAGCAACAACTTATAAATTTTTAATTATATGGAGAAACTTGTTTGAAAGTTTGGACTCGAGAATCCTTAAATGATGAAATGTTTCGGGTGTTGTTTCTTAAATATTTCTCCGGTTTTTTATATTGTTTACTTGCTATACCAAATTACTAATACATGAAAAAATATGAGTTTGCTTCTTTTAAAAGTTTTAAAGTTTTGAATCCAAACCATGTAAAGTGTGATATTCAAACGAGTTATGACTTTCAAGAAAGATGAAGATACATTGATATTATTCCAAAGAGATAGAACCCATCATTTAAAAGAACTTTTTCGAAACTCTAAAGTATTTATCTCTTTTATGTTGTGTTATGTTTCGAAGAAATGTATATAGTTTTACAAAGAATGAAGTCTTTTCTTGAACATTTACCAGTCTACAACAAGATGTGGCGGCTAATGAAAATCAAATTCATTTCCAACGTGTTTTTCATTAATTGATCATGGAATTATTCACCCCCGTGGATTTTTTTAAGAAAATGAGATTAATTAATTGAGGATGTTGAATAACTATTATTGTTGTGAAAGAGGCTTTGCTTATATTTATGTTCAAGATAAAATTCTTAGATCGTAAGTATTGATTATGCTGATGATATTAAGCTCCATATCATCGAATGATATTAAACTCCTTGGTAATTTCATGTTTTTCAACCGCTGCATCTAAATGATTCCAAAAGCCTTGGAGCTGAAATCGAGTTCTTTGAGAATGAAATTTTGAATAAAAAAGATGAAATCTTTAAGGCAGACAATCATTCCTTAATTAGCATAGTAACAACCATTTTTAACATCAATTTAATGGAATAAGTGATTTCGAATGATATTATTACATTAAAAAAATGATTTTATTACAGAAATGGGTTGTTTTGAACCCATTTATGATTAAGTGGGCTAAACAGAACTATTGAAATACTTTAAATACTTTAGTGGCCTCTAATATAATTTACCCTAAATCATATCATTTGTTGTCACCAAACCATAAGTTTTTATTAAACCCTAACTTTTCCGCTTTTAAATACAAACCCACACAATACATAAATTTTCTTCACTTATATTGTTCAAAGGATGCACCCATAGCCTTTAGTATCTCAATTTGCACTACTTGTTTATTTTGTGTTATGTTTGTTTTGAATGTCAGCCTGAGATCAAGATCTCCTTGCAAAATGCAATTCTTTATAGTAAATCTTAGATCGTTAACCATGACATTTCAATAAAAAATTCAAAAAAAGGTACGTTTTTTATTATTGTTAATTGTATATTGTCAATGCCATATATTTTTATTTGACCAATAGATACAATTTTGATCGATATTTTATGTTTTTTTACCGTTTAAGTTCCATTTCACGGGGGATTTGTTCGCAATAAAGATGTTTGGGCAGTAAAATAGCTGCAGGAAACATTGTTCTTTTAGAGAAAGAATGAATGGATTCATAATCAACTTCATCACCAAATATCATAGTTTATAATTGTGATCTTCCACAAGGATGTCCGTCTTGAAATGGTGACATTGTTTAAAATGATAAGGAACAACTATATGTTGTCACCCCTAGGAGGAGTAGGAGGAGGAGGTTAACCTCAATTTCAGCAAAAATAATACATTAGCAGCAGAAATATAAAAGGGTATTGACAGGTAGCTTCTGAAGAATATTTGTCACCACTGCTGTGGAAAATAATCTGACATGATTTTATTCTTGAAGGAGCAGAGTTTCAGTAAAGAGAAAAATTGTTTATGTATTGCTAACAAGGTTATAGTTTCTCTAGTAATTGAGTTTTTATTTTTTATTTTGAACCTTAGTGAAGGGATTCTCCAATACAATAAAAAATAATATTTATATATTAGTTTGATATATTATTTTTTGAATTTCTTTTTTTATTAAGTATACAAATCTATATATTTCTGTCCATGATTCATGTAACAACTATTTACACCACAATAAAAATTATATTAGCTAATAAAACCTATTATTAAAAAAGTATACCCAAGAAGAATTAATTAATGTTAATAAAAAATATCAAATCACGTAAAATGGTGACATTTTAAAGAGGAAATGAGAATTAAAAAAAGGTTAATTTCATATTGGTGTTTTATATTTGCAAACTTATAAGAAATTTCAATCTTAGTCCCTTTACTTGAGAGTGGTAAAATAATATGAAAGGACTTTACCATAGGATGAGCAAATAGTGAGTCCGAAATCCTAATGTATATGACACTTATGCATCTATAATAACTATATTAAATGTTTTTAAAGGCTTTCAATTGTGTTAGTAGAAACTCTATCACAGATGTACTGACTTTTATATATAGAGAGAGAGGACAGAGAGTACGGAAAGAATAACATAATATAACTTACACACTTACATATCTTTTTTCTCAGCTTTTCATTTTCCCCCTTTCTTAAAACGATTACACCATAAATTGTACTAGAGTTAGTTGTAATCACAATACGTTAATTTTCTTCTCATGGGTACATTCGTTTCCATCTCCGTGTCATAGCGTACTATGTCAACCATAATTTCACATATTATGATATAATGTCTAAAATTATCAAGTCATATTACTAGTAGCCATCACTTCAGAAATCTAATAGAGAATTTGTCAAAAGTATTGTATAAACCAATGATTTACTGTCACCATTTGTCCATGATAAATTTTTACCCAATTCTTTTGAGTTAGGATTAAAATCTCCCAGAAATATTAGATTTCTGGTTTTCATATTTGTATCCAAAAGAATATAGTTTTGTGATTTTTACGCTAGAAAAAGGAATAATGGTCTACATGGCTCCAAAACTTTTCAATACAAATATAGGAGATCAATATCCTCAATTTTTATCTATGAAAATTCCGCTACACCATCTTTACTTTTCAATTGCATGTGAGAATTTTGGAAAAAATAACTACTAGTATTATCGACGCTTGGTAAAAAATCTTGGAAGATGATTCAGTCACGCAGAGTCGTTAGTAACCAATTTATTTTGGTAAACTCGGATTTGTTTGAGGAAGGTAACTTTCTTCTTGCTCTGTTTTAATATTGGTTACTTTCTATCCCTTTTACTACTAACGTGTTTGAGTTGTAATTTAATCATATAATTTGTGTGTAGCAAGAAGGCAGATGATATGGCGTTTTGTGAAGCAATGTTGCTAGATTGTCAAAGAAAGGAACAACATGAGAGAATGAAGCATAATGAGTTTTAGCTACCATTGTGTTAGATGAACATGAAGAAGTCCTTGAGTAATTAAATACTAGATTTTCCTATTGTCGTGTGAGTAATAAATTTGGATGGTTCTTTAGTATTAAATAATGATAAAAGAGTTGTCAAGTTTATGCTAGATACTAGAGTTGTTTGGAATAAGTCTTCTTGCACGCACAGACTCACTCTTCGTTTATGATCCCCTTGCCACATGTAAATTTTCCTTCCTCAACTTCCACTTGTATAAATTTTGTCATGTAAAGGTTCTCAAGTATAAGCACTTCCAGTTCTTAGAGTGATGCGTTTTGGTATATTTACTACAGGGGCACATAGAGGAGGATCATAAGTGGGATGTGTTATCAGTTACGTAGTTTCTTAATCTTTTCCCATATTAAACACTTGAAATGGTTGGGTACATTTCCTATCTTGGAAGTTGAATGATTAGCGTACACCAATGATTCTACTACTAATAGTTACTCCATCTCGGCATTCGATGGGACTACATGTGAAGTTCTATTTCTTCTAGTCTTGGTAAGTCACGTTTGAATCTTTTTTTCATTTGTTTGGCTATTATGAATATACATTTGGTAGATTCAGAGCAATGATTCATTTTTGTATGCATGTTTGTAAATTTCAAGCTATTCTTGTGTAAATTCAGGTATTTGCATCTACGTGTAATTTAAAAACTCCCTCCCTGAATATTAAAGATATTAATCTTAGATTTTAGATGAGCAACAACTTATAAATTTTTAATTATATGGAGAAACTTGTTTGAAAGTTTGGACTCGAGAATCCTTAAATGATGAAATGTTTCGGGTGTTGTTTCTTAAATATTGTCTCCGGTTTTTTATATTGTTTACTTGCTATACCAAATTAATAATATATTAAAAAATATGAGGTTGCTTCTTTTATAAGTTTTAAAGTTTTGAATCCAAACCGCGTAAAGTGTGATATTCAAACCAGTTATGACTTTTAAGAAAGATGAAGATACATTATTGTTATTCCAAGGAGATAGAAACCATAATTTAAAAGAACCTTTTCAAAACTCTAAGTATTTATCTCTATTATGTTGTGTTATGTTTCGAAGAAATGTATATAGTTTTACAAAGAATGAAGTCTTTTCTTGAACATTTCCCAGTCTACAACAAGATGTGGCGGTTAATGAAAATCAAATTCATTTCCAACGTGTTTCATTAATTGATCACGGAATTGTTCACCCCCGTGGATTTCTTTAAGAAAATGAGATTAATTAATTGAAGATGTTGAATAACTATTAATGTTGTTAAACAGACATTGCTTATATTTATGTTCCAGATAAAATTCTTAGATCGTAAGTATTGACTATGTTGGATGATATTAAGCTCCATATCAACGAATGATATTAAACTCCTTCTTGGTAATTTCATGTTTTTCAACAGTTGCATCTAAATGATTCCGAAAGCCTTGGAGCTGAAATCGAGTTCTTTGAGAATGAAATTTTGAATCAAAAAGATGAAATCTTTATACTTTTTTTAACGTTAATTTAATGAAATAAGTGATTTCGAATGATATTATTACATTAAAAAAAGAGAATGATTTTATTACATAAATGGGTTGTTTGGAATCCATTTATGATTAAGTGGGATAAACAGAACTACTGAAATATTTTATTGGCCTCTAATATAATTTACCCTAAATCATATCATCTGTTGTCACCAAACCATAATTTTGTATTAAACCCTAACTCTGCCACTTTTAAATATAAACCCACACAATACATAATTTTTTTCACTTATATTGTTCAAAGGATGCACCCGTAGCCTTTAGTATCTCAATTTGCACTACTTGTTTATTTTGTTTTATGTTTCTTTTGAATGGCAGTCTGCGATCAAGATCTCCTGGCAAAATGCAATTCTTTGTAGTAGATCTTAGATTGTTAGCCATGACATTTTAATAAATAATTCTAAAAAATGTACGTTTTTTATTATTTTTAATTGTATATTGTCAATGCCATATATTTTTATTTGACCAATAGATACAATTCTGATCGATATTTTATGTTTTTTTATGATTTAAGGTTCCATTTCATAGGGGATTTGTTGGCAATAGAGATGTTTGGGCAGTAAAATAGCTGCATGAAACATTGTTTTTTTAGAGAAAGAATGAATGGATTCACAATCAACTTCATCAACAAATATCATAGTTTATAATTGTGATCTTCCACAAGGATGTCTGTCTTGAGATATTGACAATTTTTAAAATGATAAGGAACAACTATATGTTGTCACCCTTAGGAGGAGCAGGAGGAGGAGGTTAACCTCAATTTCAACAAAAATAACACCTTAGCAGCATAAACATAAAAGGTGGCAAATAATCTGACATGATTTTCTTCTTTAATGAGTAGAGTTTCAGTAAAGAGAAAATTTGTTTATGTATTGCTATAAAGGTTTATAGTTTCTCTAATAATTGAGTTTTGATTTTTTATTTTGAACCTTAGTGAAGGGATTCTCCAATACAATGAAAAACAATATTTATATATTATTTTGATATATTATTTTTTGAATTTTTTTATTAAATATACCAATCTATATATTTTTGTCCAAGATTCATGTAACAACTATTTACACAACAATAAAAATTATATTAGATAATAAAACCTATTATTATTAAAGTATCCCAAAAAGAATTAATTAATGTTAATAAAAAAAATCAAATCACGGAAAATGGTGATATTTTAAAGAGGAAATGAGAATTAAAAGAAAGGTTAATTTCATATCGGTGTTTTATATTTTCAACATTATAAGAAATTTCATTCTTAGTCCCTTCACCTGAGAGTGGTAAAAAAATATGAAAGGACTTTACCATAGGATAGCAACTAGCGAGTCTGAAATCCTAATGTATATGACACTTATGCATCTATAATAACTAAATTAAATGTTTTTATAGGCTTTTAATTGTGTTAGTAGAAGCTCTACAGATGTACTGACTTTTATATATATAGAGAGAGAACAGAGAGTACGGAAAGAAAAACATAATATAACTTACACACTTACATATCTTTTTTCTCAGCTTTTCGTTTTCCCCCTTTCTTAAAACGATTACCCCATAAACTGTACTAGAGTTAGTTGCAATTACAATACGTTAATTTTCTTCTCATGGGTACATTCGTCTCGATCTCCATGACATAGCGTACTATGTCAACCTTAATTTCACATATTATGATTTTATGTCTAAAATTATCAAGTCATAGTACTAGTATCCATCACTTCACAGAAATCTAATAGAGAATTTGTCAAAAGTATTGTATAAACCAATGATTTACTGTCACCATTAGTCCATGATAAATTTTTACCCAATTCTTTTGACTTAGGATTAAAATCACCTAGAAATATTAGATTTCTGGTTTTCATATTTGTATCCAACAAAATATAGTTTTGTGATTTTTACGCTAGAAAAAGGAATGATGGTCTACATGGATCCAGAACTTTTCAATACAAATATAGGAGATCAATATCTTAATTTTTTATCTACGAAAATACCTCTACACCATCTTCACTTTTCAATCGCATGTGAGAATTTTGGAAAAAATAACTATTAGTATTATCGACTCTTGGTAAAAAATCTTGGAAGATGATTCAGTCACGCAGAGTCGTTAGTAACCAATTTATTTTGTTAAACTCGAATTTGTTTGAGAAAGGTACCTTTCTTCTTGCTCTGTTTAATATTTGTTACTTTCTATCCCTTTTACTACTAACGTGTTTGAGTTGTAATATAATCATATAATTTGTGTGTAGCAAGAAGGCGGATGATATGGCGTTTTGTGAAGCAATGTTGCTAGATTGTCAAGGAAAGGAACAACCGGAGAGAATGAAGCATAATGAGTTTTAGCTACCATTGTGTTAGATGAACATGAAGAAGACATTGAGTAATTATATACTATATTTTTCATATTGTCCTGTGAGTAATAAATTTGGATGGTTCTTTAGTATTAAATAATGATAAAAGGGTTGTCAAGTTTAATATAGACACTTGAGTTGTTTGGAATAAGTCTTCTGGCACGCACAGACTCACTCTTCGTTTATGATCCCCTTGCCACATGTAAATTTTCCTTCCTCAACTTCCACTTGTATAAATTTTGTCATGTAAGCGTTCTCAAGTATAAGCACTTCGAGTTCTTAGAATGATGCTTTTTGGTATATTTATTATAGGGGCCTATAGAGGAGGATCTTAAGTGGGATGTGTTTGCTAGTTACGTAGTTTCTTAATCTTTTGCCATATTAAACACTTGAAATGGTTGGGTACATTTCCTATCTTGGAAGTTGAATGATTGGTGTACACCAATGATTCTACTACTAATAGTTACTCCATCTCGGCATTCGATGGGACTACATGTAAAGTTCTATTTCTTCTAGTCTTGGTAAGTCACGTTTGAATATTTTTTTCATTTTTTTGGCTATTATGAATATAGATTTGGTAGATTCAGATCCATGATTCATTTTTGTATGCATGTTTGTAAATTGCAAGTTATTCTCGTGTAATTTCAGGTATTTGCATGTACGTGTAATTTACAAATCTCCCTCCCTGAATAATCAAGATATTAATCTTAGATTTCAGATGAGCAACAACTTATAAATTTTTAATTATATGGAGAAACTTGTTTGAAAGTTTGGACTCGAGAATCCTTAAATGATGAAATGTTTCGGGTGTTGTTTCTTAAATATTTCTCCGGTTTTTTATATTGTTTACTTGCTATACCAAATTACTAATACATGAAAAAATATGAGTTTGCTTCTTTTAAAAGTTTTAAAGTTTTGAATCCAAACCATGTAAAGTGTGATATTCAAACGAGTTATGACTTTCAAGAAAGATGAAGATACATTGATATTATTCCAAAGAGATAGAACCCATTATTTAATAGAACTTTTTCGAAACTCTAAAGTATTTATCTCTTTTATGTTGTGTTATGTTTCGAAGAAATGTATATAGTTTTACAAAGAATGAAGACTTTTCTTGAACATTTACCAGTCTACAACAAGATGTGGCGGCTAATGAAAATCAAATTCATTTCCAACGTGTTTTTCATTAATTGATCATGGAATTATTCACCCCCGTGGATTTTTTTAAGAAAATGAGATTAATTAATTGAGGATGTTGAATAACTATTATTGTTGTGAAAGAGACTTTGCTTATATTTATGTTCAAGATAAAATTCTTAGATCGTAAGTATTGATTATCCTGATGATATTAAGCTCCATATCATCGAATGATATTAAACTCCTTGGTAATTTCATGTTTTTCAACCGCTGCATCTAAATGATTCCAAAAGCCTTGGAGCTGAAATCGAGTTCTTTGAGAATGAAATTTTGAATAAAAAAGATGAAATCTTTAAGGCAGACAATCATTCCTTAATTAGCATAGTAACAACCATTTTTAACGTCAATTTAATGGAATAAGTGATTTCGAATGATATTATTACATTAAAAAAATGATTTTATTACAGAAATGGGTTGTTTTGAACCCATTTATGATTAAGTGGGCTAAACAGAACTATTGAAATACTTTAAATACTTTAGTGGCCTCTAATATAATTTACCCTAAATCATATTTTGTCACCAAACCATAATTTTTTATTAAACCCTAACTTTGCCGCTTTTAAATACAAACCCACACAATACATAAATTTTCTTCACTTATATTGTTCAAAGGATGCACCCATAGCCTTTAGTATCTCAATTTGCACTACTTGTTTATTTTGTGTTATGTTTGTTTTGAATGTCAGCCTGAGATCAAGATCTCCTTGCAAAATGCAATTCTTTATAGTAAATCTTAGATCGTTAACCATGACATTTCAATAAAAAATTCAAAAAAAGGTACGTTTTTTATTATTGTTAATTGTATATTGTCAATGCCATATATTTTTATTTGACCAATAGATACAATTTTGATCGATATTTTATGTTTTTTTATGGTTTAAGGTTCCATTTCATAGGGGATTTGTTGGCAATAGAGATGTTTGGGCAGTAAAATAGCTGCAGGAAACATTGTTCTTTTAGAGAAAGAATGAATGGATTCATAATCAACTTCATCACCAAATATCATAGTTTATAATTGTGATCTTCCACAAGGATGTCTGTCTTGAAATGGTGACATTGTTTAAAATGATAAGGAACAACTATATGTTGTCACCCCTAGGAGGAGTAGGAGGAGGAGGTTAACCTCAATTTCAGCAAAAATAATACATTAGCAGCAGAAATATAAAAGGGTATTGACAGGTAGCTTCTGAAGAATATTTGTCACCACTGCTGTGGAAAATAATCTGACATGATTTTATTCTTGAAGGAGCAGAGTTTCAGTAAAGAGAAAAATTGTTTATGTATTGCTAACAAGGTTATAGTTTCTCTAGTAATTGAGTTTTTATTTTTTATTTTGAACCTTAGTGAAGGGATTCTCCAATACAATAAAAAATAATATTTATATATTAGTTTGATATATTATTTTTTGAATTTCTTTTTTTATTAAGTATACAAATCTATATATTTCTGTCCATGATTCATGTAACAACTATTTACACCACAATAAAAATTATATTAGCTAATAAAACCTATTATTAAAAAAGTATACCCAAGAAGAATTAATTAATGTTAATAAAAAATATCAAATCACGTAAAATGGTGACATTTTAAAGAGGAAATGAGAATTAAAAAAAGGTTAATTTCATATTGGTGTTTTATATTTGCAAACTTATAAGAAATTTCAATCTTAGTCCCTTTACTTGAGAGTGGTAAAATAATATGAAAGGACTTTACCATAGGATGAGCAAATAGTGAGTCCGAAATCCTAATGTATATGACACTTATGCATCTATAATAACTATATTAAATGTTTTTAAAGGCTTTCAATTGTGTTAGTAGAAACTCTATCACAGATGTACTGACTTTTATATATAGAGAGAGAGGACAGAGAGTACGGAAAGAATAACATAATATAACTTACACACTTACATATCTTTTTTCTCAGCTTTTCATTTTCCCCCTTTCTTAAAACGATTACACCATAAATTGTACTAGAGTTAGTTGTAATCACAATACGTTAATTTTCTTCTCATGGGTACATTCGTTTCCATCTCCGTGTCATAGCGTACTATGTCAACCATAATTTCACATATTATGATATAATGTCTAAAATTATCAAGTCATATTACTAGTAGCCATCACTTCAGAAATCTAATAGAGAATTTGTCAAAAGTATTGTATAAACCAATGATTTACTGTCACCATTTGTCCATGATAAATTTTTACCCAATTCTTTTGAGTTAGGATTAAAATCTCCCAGAAATATTAGATTTCTGGTTTTCATATTTGTATCCAAAAGAATATAGTTTTGTGATTTTTACGCTAGAAAAAGGAATAATGGTCTACATGGCTCCAAAACTTTTCAATACAAATATAGGAGATCAATATCCTCAATTTTTATCTATGAAAATTCCGCTACACCATCTTTACTTTTCAATCGCATGTGAGAATTTTGGAAAAAACTAACTACTAGTATTATCGACGCTTGGTAAAAAATCTTGGAAGATGATTCAGTCACGCAGAGTCGTTAGTAACCAATTTATTTTGGTAAACTCGAATTTGTTTGAGGAAGGTAACTTTCTTCTTGCTCTGTTTTAATATTGGTTACTTTCTATCCCTTTTACTACTAACGTGTTTGAGTTGTAATTTAATCATATAATTTGTGTGTAGCAAGAAGGCAGATGATATGGCGTTTTGTGAAGCAATGTTGCTAGATTGTCAAAGAAAGGAACAACATGAGAGAATGAAGCATAACGAATTTTAGCTACCATTGTGTTAGATGAACATGAAGAAGTCCTTGAGTAATTAAATACTAGATTTTCCTATTGTCGTGTGAGTAATAAATTTGGATGGTTCTTCAGTATTAAATAATGATAAAAGAGTTGTCAAGTTTATGCTAGATACTAGAGTTGTTTGGAATAAGTCTTCTTGCACGCACAGACTCACTCTTCGTTTATGATCCCCTTGCCACATGTAAATTTTCCTTCCTCAACTTCCACTTGTATAAATTTTGTCATGTAAAGGTTCTCAAGTATAAGCACTTCCAGTTCTTAGAGTGATGCGTTTTGGTATATTTACTACAGGGGCATATAGAGGAGGATCATAAGTGGGATGTGTTATCAGTTACGTAGTTTCTTAATCTTTTCCCATATTAAACACTTGAAATGGTTGGGTACATTTCCTATCTTGGAAGTTGAATGATTGGTGTACACCAATGATTCTACTACTAATAGTTACTCCATCTCGGTATTCGATGGGACTACATGTGAAGTTCTATTTCTTCTAGTCTCGGTAAGTCACGTTTGAATCGTTTTTTCATTTGTTTGGCTATTATTAGTATACATTTGGTAGATTCTGAGCGATGATTCATTTTTGTATGCATGTTTGTAAATTGCAAGCTATTCTTGTGTAAATTCAGGTATTTGCACCTACGTGTAATTTAAAAACTCCCTCCCTGAATATTAAAGATATTAATCTTAGATTTTAGATGAGCAACAACTTATAAATTTTTAATTATATGGAGAAACTTGTTTGAAAGTTTGGACTCGAGAATCCTTAAATGTTGAAATGTTTCGGGTGTTGTTTCTTAAATATTGTCTCCGGTTTTTTTATATTGTTTACTTGCTATACCAAATTACTAATACATAAAAAAAATATGAGGTTGCTTCTTTTAAAAGTTTTAAAGTTATGAATCCAAACCGTATAGAGTGTGATATTCAAACGAGTTATGACTTTCAAGAAAGATGAAGGTACATTAATGTTATTCAAAGGAGATAGAAACCATAATTTAAAAGAACCTTTTCAAAACTCTAAGTATTTATCTCTTTTATGTTGTGTTATGTTTCGAAGAAATGTATATAGTTTTACAAAGAATGAAGTCTTTTCTTGAACATTTCCCAGTCTACAACAAGATGTGGCGGCTAATGAAAATCAAATTCATTTCCAACGTGTTTCATTAATTGATCACGGAATTATTCACCCCCGTGGAGTTTTTTAAGAAAATGAGATTAATTAATTGAAGATGTTGAATAACTATTAATGTTGTGAAAGAGACTTTGCTTATATTTATGTTCAAGATAAAATTCTTAGATCGTAAGTATTGATTATGCTGGATGATATTAAGCTCCATATCATCGAATGATATTAAACTCCTTGGTAATTTCATGTTTTTCAACAGCTGCATCTAAATGATTCCAAAAGCCTTGGATCTGAAATCGAGTTCTTTGAGAATGAAATTTTGAATAAAAAAGATGAAATCTTTAAGGCAGACAATCATTCCTTAATTAGCTTAGTAACAACCATTTTTAACGTCAATTTAATGGAATAAGTAATTTCGAATGATATTATTACATTATAAAAAGAGAATGATTTTATTACATAAATGGGTTGTTTGGAACCCATTTATGATTAAGTGGGCTAAATAGAACTACTGAAATACTTTAGTGGCCTCTAATATAATTTACCCTAAATAATATCCTTTGTTGTCACCAAACCATAATTTTGTATTAAACCCTAACTCTGCTTCTTTTAAATACAAACCCACACAATACATAAATTTTTTTCACTTATATTGTTCAAAGGATGCACCCATAGCCTTTAGTATTTCCATTTGCACTACTTGTTTATTTTGTGTAATGTTTCTTTTGAATGGCAGCCTGAGATCAAAAACTCCTGGCAAAATGCAATTCTTTATGGTAGATCTTAGATCGTTAGCAATGATATTTCAATAAAAAATTAAAAAAAAGGTACATTTTTTATTATTGTCAATGCTATATATTTTTATTTGACCAATAGATACAATTTTGATCGATATTTTATGTTTTTTTACGGTTTAAGTTCCATTTCACAGGGGATTTGTTCGCAATAGAGATGTTTGGGAAGTAAAATAGCTGCAGGAAACAAATTTTTTTTAGAGAAAGAATGAATGGATTCATAATCAACTTCATCACCAAATATCATAGTTTATAATTGTGATCTTCCACAAGGATGTCCGTCTTGAAATGGTGACATTGTTTAAAATGATAAGGAACAACTATATGTTGTCACCCCTAGGAGGAGTAGGAGGAGGAGGTTAACCTCAATTTCAGCAAAAATAATACACTAGCAGCAGAAATATAAAAGGGTATTGACAGGTAGCTTCTGAAGAATATTTGTCACCACTGCTGGTGGAAAATAATCTGACATGATTTTCTTCTTGAAGGAGCAGAGTTTCAGTAAAGAGAAAAATTGTTTATGTATTGCTAACAAGGTTTATAGTTTCTCTAGTAATTGAGTTTTTATTTTTTATTTTGAACCGTAGTGAAGGGATTCTCCAATACAATGAAAAATAATATTTATATATTAGTTTGATATATTATTTTTTGAATTTCTTTTTTTATTAAGTATACCAATCTATATATTTTTGTCCATGATTCATGTAACAACTATTTACACCACAATAAAAATTATATTAGCTAATAAAACCTATTATTAAAAAAGTATACCCAAGAAGAATTAATTAATGTTAATAAAAAATATCAAATCACGTAAAATTGTGACATTTTAAAGAGGAAATGAGAATTAAAAAAAGGTTAATTTCATATTGGTGTTTTATATTTGCAAACTTATAAGAAATTTCAATCTTAGTCCCTTTACTTGAGAGTGGTAAAATAATATGAAAGGACTTTACCATAGGATGAGCAAATAGTGAGTCCGAAATCCTAATGTATATGACACTTATGCATCTATAATAACTATATTAAATGTTTTTAAAGGCTTTCAATTGTGTTAGTAGAAACTCTATCACAGATTATATATATAGAGAGAGGACAGAGAGTACGGAAAGAATAACATAATATAACTTACACACTTACATATCTTTTTTCTCAGCTTTTCATTTTCCCCCTTTCTTAAAACGATTACACCATAAATTGTACTAGAGTTAGTTGTAATCACAATACGTTAATTTTCTTCTCATGGGTACATTCGTTTCCATCTCCGTGTCATAGCGTACTATGTCAACCGTAATTTCACATATTATGATATAATGTCTAAAATTATCAAGTCATATTACTAGTAGCCATCACTTCAGAAATCTAATAGAGAATTTGTCAAAAGTATTGTATAAACCAATGATTTACTGTCACCATTTGTCCATGATAAATTCTTACCCAATTCTTTTGAGTTAGGATTAAAATCTCCAAGAAATATTAGATTTCTGGTTTTCATATTTGTATCCAAAAGAATATAGTTTTGTGATTTCTACGCTAGAAAAAGGAATAATGGTGTACATGGCTCCAAAACTTTTCAATGCAAATATAGGAGATCAATATCTTCAATTTTTATCTATGAAAATTCTGCTACACCATCTTTACTTTTCATTCGCATGTGAGAATTTTGGAAAAAATAACTACTAGTATTATCAACGCTTGGTAAAAAATCTTGGATGATGATTCAGTCACGCAGAGTCGTTAGTAACCAATTTATTTTGGTAAACTCGGATTTGTTTGAGGAAGGTAACTTTCTTCTTGCTCTGTTTAAATATTGGTTACTTTCTATCCCTTTTACTACTAACGTGTTTGAGTTGTAATTTAATCATATAATTTGTGTGTAGCAAGAAGGCAGATGATATGGCGTTTTGTGAAGCAATGTTGCTAGATTGTCAAAGAAAGGAACAACATGAGAGAATGAAGCATAACGAGTTTTAGCTACCATTGTGTTAGATGAACATGAAGAAGTCATTGAGTAATTAAATACTAGATTTTCCTATTTTCATGTGAGTAATAAATTTGGATGGTTCTTTAGTATTAAATAATGATAAAAGAGTTGTCAAGTTTATGCTAGATACTAGAGTTGTTTGGAATAAGTCTTCTTGCACGCACAGACTCACTCTTCATTTATGACCCCCTTGTCACATGTAAATTTTCCTTCCTCAACTTCCACTTGTATAAATTTTGTCATGTAAGGGTTCTCAAGTATAAGCACTTCCAGTTCTTAAAGTGATGCGTTTTGGTATATTTATTACAGGGGCATATAGAGGAGGATCATAAGTGGGATGTGTTTGCTAGTTACGTAGTTTCTTAATCTTTTCCCATATTAATCACTTGAAATGGTTGGGTACATTTCCTATCTTGGAAGTTCAATGATTGGTGTACACCAATGATTCTACTACTAATAGTTACTCCATCTCGGCATTCGATGGGACTACATGTGAAGTTCTATTTCTTCTAGTCTCGGTAAGTCACGTTTGAATCGTTTTTTCATTTGTTTGGCTATTATGAATATACATTTGGTAGATTCAGAGCAATGATTCATTTTTGTATGCATGTTTGTAAATTGCAAGTTATTCTTGTGTAAATTCAGGTATTTGCATCTACGTGTAATTTAAAAATCTCCCTCCCTGAATATTAAAGATATTAATCTTAGATTTTAGATGAGCAACAAGTTATAAATTTTTAATTATATGGAGAAACTTGTTTGAAAGTTTGGACTCGAGAATCCTTAAATGATGAAATGTTTCGGGTGTTGTTTCTTAAATATTATCTCTGGTTTTTTATATTGTTTACTTGCTATACCAAATTACTAATACATAAAAAAAATATGAGGTTGCTTCTTTTAAAAGTTTTAAAGTTATGAATCTAAACCGTGTAGAGCGTGATATTCAAACGAGTTATGACTTTCAAGAAAGATGAAGGTACATTAATGTTATTCCAAGGAGATAGAAACCATAATTTAAAAGAACCTTTTCAAAACTCTAAGTATTTATCTCTTTTATGTTGTGTTATGTTTCGAAGAAATGTATCTAGTTTTACAAAGAATGAAGTCTTTTCTTGAACATTTCCCAGTCTACAACAGGATGTGGCGGCTAATGAAAATCAAATTCATTTCCAACGTGTTTCATTAATTGATCACGGAATTATTCACCCCCGTAGAGTTTTGTAAGAAAATGAGATTAATTAATTGAAGATGTTGAATAACTATTAATGTTGTGAAAGAGACTTTGCTTATATTTATGTTCAAGATAAAATTCTTAGATCGTAAGTATTGATTATGCTGGATGATATTAAGCTCCATATCATCGAATGATATTAAACTCCTTGGTAATTTCATGTTTTTCAACAGCTACATCTAAATGATTCCAAAAGCCTTGGAGCTGAAATCGAGTTCTTTGAGAATGAAATTTTGAATAAAAAAGATGAAATCTTTAAGGCAGACAATCATTCCTTAATTGGCATAGTAACAACCATTTTTAACGTCAATTTAATGGAATAAGCAATTCCGAATGATATTATTAAATTATAAAAAGAGAATGATTTTATTACATAAATGGGTTGTTTGGAACCCATTTATGATTAAATGGGCTAAACAGAACTACTGAAATACTTTAGTGGCCTCTAATATAATTTACCCTAAATCATATCCTTTGTTGTCACCAAACCATAATTTTGTATTAAACCCTAACTCTGCTGCTTTTAAATACAAACCCACACAATACATAAATTTTTTTCACTTATATTGTTCAAAGGATGCACCCATAGCCTTTAGTATTTCCATTTGCACTACTTGTTTATTTTGTGTTATGTTTCTTTTGAATGGCAGCCTGAGATAAAAAACTCCTGGCAAAATGCAATTCTTTATAGTAGATCTTAGATCGTTAGCAATGATATTTCAATAAAAAATTAAAAAAAAGGTACGTTTTTTATTATTGTCAATGCTATATATTTTTATTTGACCAATAGATACAATTTTGATCGATATTTTATGTTTTTTTACGGTTTAAGTTCCATTTCACAGGGGATTTGTTCACAATAGAGATGTTTGGGAAGTAAAATAGCTGCAGGAAACATTGTTTTTTTAGAGAAAGAATGAATGGATTCATAATCAACTTCATCACCAAATATCATAGTTTATAATTGTGATCTTCCACAAGGATGTCCGTCTTGAAATGGTGACATTGTTTAAAATGATAAGGAACAACTATATGTTGTCACCCCTAGGAGGAGTAGGAGGAGGAGGTTAACCTCAATTTCAGAAAAAATAATACACTAGCAGCAGAAATATAAAAGGGTATTGACAGGTAGCTTCTGAAGAATATTTGTCACCACTGCTGGTGGAAAATAATCTGACATGATTTTCTTCTTGAAGGAGCAGAGTTTCAGTAAAGAGAAAAATTGTTTATGTATTGCTAACAAGGTTTATAGTTTCTCTAGTAATTGAGTTTTTATTTTTTATTTTGAACCTTAGTGAAGGGATTCTCCAATACAATGAAAAATAATATTTATATATTAGTTTGATATATTATTTTTTGAATTTCTTTTTTTATTAAGTATACCAATCTATATATTTTTGTCCATGATTCATGTAACAACTATTTACACCACAATAAAAATTATATTAGCTAATAAAACCTATTATTAAAAAAGTATACCCAAGAAGAATTAATTAATGTTAATAAAAAATATCAAATCACGTAAAATGGTGACATTTTAAAGAGGAAATGAGAATTAAAAAAAGGTTAATTTCATATTGGTGTTTTATATTTGCAAACTTATAAGAAATTTCAATCTTAGTCCCTTTACTTGAGAGTGGTAAAATAATATGAAAGGACTTTACCATAGGATGAGCAACTAGTGAGTCCGAAATCCTAATGTATATGACACTTATGCATCTATAATAACTATATTAAATGTTTTTAAAGGCTTTCAATTGTGTTAGTAGAAGCTCTATCACAGATTATATATATAGAGAGACAGAGAGTACGGAAAGAATAACATAATATAACTTACACACTTACATATCTTTTTTCTCAGCTTTTCATTTTCCCCCTTTCTTAAAACGATTACACCATAAATTGTACTAGAGTTAGTTGTAATCACAATACGTTAATTTTCTTCTCATGGGTACATTCGTTTCCATCTCCGTGTCATAGCGTACTATGTCAACCATAATTTCACATATTATGATATAATGTCTAAAATTATCAAGTCATATTACTAGTAGCCATCACTTCAGAAATCTAATAGAGAATTTGTCAAAAGTATTGTATAAACCAATGATTTACTGTCACCATTTGTCCATGATAAATTCTTACCCAATTCTTTTGAGTTAGGATTAAAATCTCCAAGAAATATTAGATTTCTGGTTTTCATATTTGTATCCAAAAGAATATAGTTTTGTGATTTCTACGCTAGAAAATGGAATAATGGTCTACATGGCTCCAAAACTTTTCAATGCAAATATAGGAGATCAATATCTTCAATTTTTATCTATGAAAATTCTGCTACACCATCTTTACTTTTCATTCGCATGTGAGAATTTTGGAAAAAATAACTACTAGTATTATCGACGCTTGGTAAAAAATCTTGGATGATGATTCAGTCACGCAGAGTCGTTAGTAACCAATTTATTTTGGTAAACTCAGATTTGTTTGAGGAAGGTAACTTTCTTCTTGCTCTGTTTAAATATTGGTTACTTTCTATCCCTTTTACTACTAACGTGTTTGAGTTGTAATTTAATCATATAATTTGTGTGTAGCAAGAAGACAGATGATATGGCGTTTTGCGAAGCAATGTTGCTAGATTGTCAAAGAAAGGAACAACATGAGAGAATGAAGCATAACGAGTTTTAGCTACCATTGTGTTAGATGAACATGAAGAAGTCCTTGAGTAATTAAATACTAGATTTTCCTATTTTCGTGTGAGTAATAAATTTGGATGGTTCTTTAGTATTAAATAATGATAAAAGAGTTGTCAAGTTTATGCTAGATACTAGAGTTGTTTGGAATAAGTCTTCTTGCACGCACAGACTCACTCTTCATTTATGATCCCCTTGTCACATGTAAATTTTCCTTCCTCAACTTCCACTTGTATAAATTTTGTCATGTAAGGATTCTCAAGTATAAGCACTTCCAGTTCTTAAAGTGATGCGTTTTGGTATATTTATTACAGGGGCATATAGAGGAGGATCATAAGTGGGATGTGTTTGCTAGTTACGTAGTTTCTTAATCTTTTCCCATATTAATCACTTGAAATGGTTGGGTACATTTCCTATCTTGGAAGTTCAATGATTGGTGTACACCAATGACTCTACTACTAATAGTTACTCCATCTCGGCATTCGATGGGACTACATGTGAAGTTCTATTTCTTCTAGTCTCGGTAAGTCACGTTTGAATCGTTTTTTCATTTGTTTGGCTATTATGAATATACATTTGGTAGATTCAGAGCAATGATTCATTTTTGTATGCATGTTTGTAAATTGCAAGTTATTCTTGTGTAAATTCAGGTATTTGCATCTACGTGTAATTTAAAAATCTCCCTCCCTGAATATTAAAGATATTAATCTTAGATTTTAGATGAGCAACAACTTATAAATTTTTAATTATATGGAGAAACTTGTTTGAAAGTTTGGACTCGAGAATCCTTAAATGATGAAATATTTCGGGTGTTGTTTCTTAAATATTATCTCCGGTTTTTTATATTGTTTACTTGCTATACCAAATTACTAATACATAAAAAAATATGAGGTTGCTTCTTTTAAAAGTTTTAAAGTTATGAATCCAAACCGTGTAGAGCGTGATATTCAAACGAGTTATGACTTTCAAGAAAGATGAAGGTACATTAATTTTATTCCAAGGAGATAGAAACCATAATTTAAAAGAACCTTTTCAAAACTCTAAGTATTTATCTCTTTTATGTTGTGTTATGTTTCGAAGAAATGTATCTAGTTTTACAAAGAATGAAGTCTTTTCTTGAACATTTCCCAGTCTACAACAGGATGTGGCGGCTAATGAAAATCAAATTCATTTCCAACGTGTTTCATTAATTGATCACGGAATTATTCACCCCCGTAGAGTTTTGTAAGAAAATGAGATTAATTAATTGAAGATGTTGAATAACTATTAATGTTGTGAAAGAGACTTTGCTTATATTTATGTTCAAGATAAAATTCTTAGATCGTAAGTATTGATTATGCTGGATGATATTAAGCTCCATATCATCGAATGATATTAAACTCCTTGGTAATTTCATGTTTTTCAACAGCTGCATCTAAATGATTCCAAAAGCCTTGGAGCTGAAATCGAGTTCTTTGAGAATGAAATTTTGAATAAAAAAGATGAAATCTTTAAGGCAGACAATCATTCCTTAATTGGCATAGTAACAACCATTTTAACTCAATTTAATGGAATAAGCAATTCCGAATGATATTATTACATTATAAAAAGAGAATGATTATATTACATAAATGGGTTGTTTGGAACCCATTTATGATTAAGTGGTCTAAACAGAACTACTGAAATACTTTAGTGGCCTCTAATATAATTTACCCTAAATCATATCCTTTGTTGTCACCAAACCATAATTTTGTATTAAACCCTAACTCTGCTGCTTTTAAATACAAACCCACACAATACATAAATTTTTTTCACTTATATTGTTCAAAGGATGCACCCATAGCCTTTAGTATTTCCATTTGCACTACTTGTTATTTTGTGTTATGTTTCTTTTGAATGGCAGCCTGAGATCAAAAACTCCTGGCAAAATGCATTTCTTTATAGTAGATCTTAGATCGTTAGCAATGATGTTTCAATAAAAAATTAAAAAAAAAAGGTACGTTTTTTATTATTGTCAATGCTATATATTTTTATTTGACCAATAGATACAATTTTGATCGATGTTTTATGTTTTTTTACGGTTTAAGTTCCATTTCACAGGGGATTTGTTCGCAATAGAGATGTTTGGGAAGTAAAATAGCTGCAGGAAACATTGTTTTTTTAGAGAAAGAATGAATGGATTCATAATCAACTTCATCACCAAATATCATAGTTTATAATTGTGATTTTCCACAAGGATGTCCGTCTTGAAATGGTGACATTGTTTAAAATGATAAGGAACAACTATATGTTGTCACCCCTAGGAGGAGTAGGAGGAGGAGGTTAACCTCAATTTCAGCAAAAATAATACACTAGCAGCAGAAATATAAAAGGGTATTGACAGGTAGCTTCTGAAGAATATTTGTCACCACTGCTGGTGGAAAATAATCTGACATGATTTTCTTCTTGAAGGAGCAGAGTTTCAGTAAAGAGAAAAATTGTTTATGTATTGCTAACAAGGTTTATAGTTTCTCTAGTAATTGAGTTTTTATTTTTTATTTTGAACCTTAGTGAAGGGATTCTCCAATACAATGAAAAATAATATTTATATATTAGTTTGATATATTATTTTTTGAATTTCTTTTCTTATTAAGTATACCAATCTATATATTTTTGTCCATGATTCATGTAACAACTATTTACACCACAATAAAAATTATATTAGCTAATAAAACCTATTATTAAAAAAGTATACCCAAGAAGAATTAATTAATGTTAATAAAAAATATCAAATCACGTAAAATGGTGACATTTTAAAGAGGAAATGAGAATTAAAAAAAGGTTAATTTCATATTGGTGTTTTATATTTGCAAACTTATAAGAAATTTCAATCTTAGTCCCTTTACTTGAGAGTGGTAAAATACTATGAAAGGACTTTACCATAGGATGAGCAACTAGTGAATCCGAAATCCTAATGTATATGACACTTATGCATCTATAATAACTATATTAAATGTTTTTAAAGGCTTTCAATTGTGTTAGTAGAAGCTCTATCACAGATTATATATATAGAGAGGACAGAGAGTACGGAAAGAATAACATAATATAACTTACACACTTACATATCTTTTTTCTCAGCTTTTTATTTTCCCCCTTTCTTAAAACGATTACACCATAAATTGTACTAGAGTTAGTTGTAATCACAATACGTTAATTTTCTTCTCATGGGTACATTCGTTTCCATCTCCGTGTCATAGCGTACTATGTCAACCATAATTTCACATATTATGATATAATGTCTAAAATTATCAAGTCATATTACTAGTAGCCATCACTTCAGAAATCTAATAGAGAATTTGTCAAAAGTATTGTATAAACCAATGATTTACTGTCACCATTTGTCCATGATAAATTCTTACCCAATTCTTTTGAGTTAGGATTAAAATCTTCAAGAAATATTAGATTTCTGGTTTTCATATTTGTATCCAAAAGAATATAGTTTTGTGATTTCTACGCTAGAAAAAGGAATAATGGTCTACATGGCTCCAAAACTTTTCAATGCAAATATAGGAGATCAATATCTTCAAATTTTATCTATGAAAATTCTGCTACACCATCTATACTTTTCATTCGCATGTGAGAATTTTGGAAAAAATAACTACTAGTATTATCGACGCTTGGTAAAAAATCTTGGAAGATGATTCAGTCACGCAGAGTCGTTAGTAACGAATTTATTTTGGTAAACTCAGATTTGTTTGAGGAAGGTAACTTTTTTCTTGCTCTGTTTAAATATTGGTTACTTTCTATCCCTTTTACTACTAACGTGTTTGAGTTGTAATTTAATCATATAATTTGTGTGTAGCAAGAAGGCAGATGATATGGCGTTTTGTGAAGCAATGTTGCTAGATTGTCAAAGAAAGGAACAACATGAGAGAATGAAGCATAACGAGTTTTAGCTACCATTGTGTTAGATGAACATGAAGAAGTCCTTGAGTAATTAAATACTAGATTTTCCTATTTTCGTGTGAGTAATAAATTTGGATGGTTCTTTAGTATTAAATAATGATAAAAGAGTTGTCAAGTTTATGCTAGATACTAGAGTTGTTTGGAATAAGTCTTCTTGCACGCACAGACTCACTCTTCATTTATGATCCCCTTGTCACATGTAAATTTTCCTTCCTCAACTTCCACTTGTATAAATTTTGTCATGTAAGGGTTCTCAAGTATAAGCACTTCCAGTTCTTAAAGTGATGCGTTTTGGTATATTTATTACAGGGGCATATAGAGGAGGATCATAAGTGGGATGTGTTTGCTAGTTACGTAGTTTCTTAATCTTTTCCCATATTAATCACTTGAAATGGTTGGGTACATTTCCTATCTTGGAAGTTCAATGATTGGTGTACACCAATGACTCTACTACTAATAGTTACTCCATCTCGGCATTCGATAGGACTACATGTGAAGTTCTATTTCTTCTAGTCTCGGTAAGTCACGTTTGAATCGTTTTTTCATTTGTTTGGCTATTATGAATATACATTTGGTAGATTCAGAGCAATGATTCATTTTTGTATGCATGTTTGTAAATTGCAAGTTATTCTTGTGTAAATTCAGGTATTTGCATCTACGTGTAATTTAAAAATCTCCCTCCCTGAATATTAAAGATATTAATCTTAGATTTTAGATGAGCAACAACTTATAAATTTTTAATTATATGGAGAAACTTGTTTGAAAGTTTGGACTCGAGAATCCTTAAATGATGAAATGTTTCGGGTGTTGTTTCTTAAATATTATCTCCGGTTTTTTATATTGTTTACTTGCTATACCAAATTACTAATACATAAAAAAATATGAGGTTGCTTCTTTTAAAAGTTTTAAAGTTATGAATCCAAACCGTGTAGAGCGTGATATTCAAACGAGTTATGACTTTCAAGAAAGATGAAGGTACATTAATGTTATTCCAAGGAGATAGAAACCATAATTTAAAAGAACCTTTTCAAAACTCTAAGTATTTATCTCTTTTATGTTGTGTTATGTTTCGAAGAAATGTATCTAGTTTTACAAAGAATGAAGTCTTTTCTTGAACATTTCCCAGTCTACAACAGGATGTGGCGGCTAATGAAAATCAAATTCATTTCCAACGTGTTTCATTAATTGATCACGGAATTATTCACCCCCGTAGAGTTTTGTAAGAAAATGAGATTAATTAATTGAAGATGTTGAATAACTATTAATGTTGTGAAAGAGACTTTGCTTATATTTATGTTCAAGATAAAATTCTTAGATCGTAAGTATTGATTATGCTGGATGATATTAAGCTCCATATCATCGAATGATATTAAACTCCTTGGTAATTTCATGTTTTTCAACAGCTGCATCTAAATGATTCCAAAAGCCTTGGAGCTGAAATCGAGTTCTTTGAGAATGAAATTTTGAATAAAAAAGATGAAATCTTTAAGGCAGACAATCATTCCTTAATTGGCATAGTAACAACCATTTTTAACGTCAATTTAATGGAATAAGCAATTCGGAATGATATTATTACATTATAAAAAGAGAATGATTTTATTACATAAATGGGTTGTTTGGAACCCATTTATGATTAAGTGGGCTAAACAGAACTACTGAAATACTTTAGTGGCCTCTAATATAATTTACCCTAAATCATATCCTTTGTTGTCACCAAACGATAATTTTGAATTAAACCCTAACTCTGCTGCTTTTAAATACAAACCCACACAATACATAAATTTTTTTCACTTATATTGTTCAAAGGATGCACCCATAGCCTTTAGTATTTCCATTTGCACTACTTGTTTATTTTGTGTTATGTTTCTTTTGAATGGCAGCCTGAGATCAAAAACTCCTGGCAAAATGCAATTCTTTATAGTAGATCTTAGATCGTTAGCAATGATATTTCAATAAAAAATTAAAAAAAAGGTACGTTTTTTATTATTGTCAATGCTATATATTTTTATTTGACCAATAGATACAATTTTGATCGATATTTTATGTTTTTTTACGGTTTAAGTTCCATTTCACAGGGGATTTGTTCGCAATAGAGATGTTTGGGAAGTAAAATAGCTGCAGGAAACATTGTTTTTTTAGAGAAAGAATGAATGGATTCATAATCAACTTCATCACCAAATATCATAATTTATAATTGTGATCTTCCACAAGGATGTCCGTCTTGAAATGGTGACATTGTTTAAAATGATAAGGAACAACTATATGTTGTCACCCATAGGAGGAGTAGGAGGAGGAGGTTAACCTCAATTTCAGCAAAAATAATACACTAGCAGCAGAAATATAAAAGGGTATTGACAGGTAGCTTCTGAAGAATATTTGTCACCACTGCTGGTGGAAAATAATCTGACATGATTTTCTTCTTGAAGGAGCAGAGTTTCAGTAAAGAGAAAAATTGTTTATGTATTGCTAACAAGGTTTATAGCTTCTCTAGTAATTGAGTTTTTATTTTTTATTTTGAACCTTAGTGAAGGGATTCTCCAATACAATGAAAAATAATATTTATATATTAGTTTGATATATTATTTTTTGAATTTCTTTTTTTATTAAGTATACCAATCTATATATTTTTGTCCATGATTCATGTAACAACTATTTACACCACAATAAAAATTATATTAGCTAATAAAACCTATTATTAAAAAAGTATACCCAAGAAGAATTAATTAATGTTAATAAAAAATATCAAATCACGTAAAATGGTGACATTTTAAAGAGGAAATGAGAATTAAAAAAAGGTTAATTTCATATTGGTGTTTTATATTTGCAAACTTATAAGAAATTTCAATCTTAGTCCCTTTACTTGAGAGTGGTAAAATAATATGAAAGGACTTTAACATAGGATGAGCAAATAGTGAGTCCGAAATCCTAATGTATATGACACTTATGCATCTATAATAACTATATTAAATGTTTTTAAAGGCTTTCAATTGTGTTAGTAGAAGCTCTATCACTAATTATATATATAGAGAGAGGACAGAGAGTACGGAAAGAATAACATAATATAACTTACACACTTACATATCTTTTTTCTCAGCTTTTCATTTTCCCCCTTTCTTAAAACGATTACACCATAAATTGTACTAGAGTTAGTTGTAATCACAATACGTTAATTTTCTTCTCATGGGTACATTCGTTTCCATCTCCGTGTCATAGCGTACTATGTCAACCATAATTTCACATATTATGATATAATGTCTAAAATTATCAAGTCATATTACTAGTAGCCATCACTTCAGAAATCTAGTAGAGAATTTGTCAAAAGTATTGTATAAACCAATGATTTAATGTCACGATTTGTCCATGATAAATTCTTACCCAATTCTTTTGAGTTAGGATTAAAATCTCCAAGAAATATTAGATTTCTGGTTTTCATATTTGTATCCAAAAGAATATAGTTTTGTGATTTCTACGCTAGAAAAACGAATAATGGTCTATATGGCTCCAAAACTTTTCAATGCAAATATAGGAGATCAATATCTTCAATTTTTATCTATGAAAATTCTGCTACACCATCTTTACTTTTCATTCGCATGTGAGAATTTTGGAAAAAATAACTACTAGTATTATCGACGCTTGGTAAAAAATCTTGGAAGATGATTAATTCACGCAGAGTCGTTAGTAACCAATTTATTTTGGCAAACTCGGATTTGTTTGAGGAAGGTAACTTTCTTCTTGCTCTGTTTAAATATTGGTTACTTTCTATCCCTTTTACTACTAACGTGTTTGAGTTGTAATTTAATCATATAATTTGTGTGTAGCAAGAAGGCAGATGATATGGCTTTTTGTGAAGCAATGTTGCTAGATTGTCAAAGAAAGGAACAACATGAGAGAATGAAGCATAACGAGTTTTAGCTACCATTGTGTTAGATGAACATGAAGAAGTCCTTGAGTAATTAAATACTAGATTTTCCTATTTTCGTGTGAGTAATAAATTTTGATGGTTCTTTAGTATTAAATAATGATAAAAGAGTTGTCAAGTTTATGCTAGATACTAGAGTTGTTTGGAATAAGTCTTCTTGCACGCACAGACTCACTCTTCATTTATGATCCCCTTGTCACATGTAAATTTTCCTTCCTCAACTTCCACTTGTATAAATTTTGTCATGTAAGGGTTCTCAAGTATAAGCACTTCCAGTTCTTAGAGTGATGCATTTTGGTATATTTATTACAGGGGCATATAGAGGAGGATCATAAGTGGGATGTGTTTGCTAGTTACGTAGTTTCTTAATCTTTTCCCATATTAATCACTTGAAATGGTTGGGTACATTTCCTATCTTGGAAGTTCAATGATTGGTGTACACAATGATTCTACTACTAATAGTTACTCCATCTCGGCATTCGATGGGAATACATGTGAAGTTCTATTTCTTCTAGTCTCGGTAAGTCACGTTTGAATCGTTTTTTCATTTGTTTTGCTATTATGAATATACATTTGGTTGATTCAGAGCAATGATTCATTTTTGTATGCATGTTTGTAAATTGCAAGTTATTCTTGTGTAAATTCAGGTATTTGCATCTATGTGTAATTTAAAAATCTCCCTCCCTGAATATTAAAGATATTAATCTTAGATTTTAGATGAGCAACAACTTATAAATTTTTAATTATATGGAGAAACTTGTTTGAAAGTTTGGACTCGAGAATCCTTAAATGATGAAATGTTTCGGGTGTTGTTTCTTAAATATTATCTCCGGTTTTTTATATTGTTTACTTGCTATACCAAATTACTAATACATAAAAAAAATATGAGGTTGCTTCTTTTAAAAGTTTTAAAGTTATGAATCCAATCCGTGTAGAGTGTGATATTCAAACGAGTTATGACTTTCAAGAAAGATGAAGGTACATTAATGTTATTCCAAGGAGATAGAAACCATAATTTAAAAGAACCTTTTCAAAACTCTAAGTATTTATCTCTTTTATGTTGTGTTATGTTTCGAAGAAATGTATCTAGTTTTACAAAGAATGAAGTCTTTTCTTGAATATTTCCCAGTCTACAACAGGATGTGGTGGCTAATGAAAATCAAATTCATTTCCAACGTGTTTCATTAATTGATCACGGAATTATTCACCCCCGTAGAGTTTTGTAAGAAAATGAGATTAATTGATTGAAGATGTTGAATAACTATTAATGTTGTGAAAGAGACTTTGCTTATATTTATGTTCAAGATAAAATTCTTAGATCGTAAGTATTGATTATGCTGGATGATATTAAGCTCCATATCATCGAATGATATTAAACTCCTTGGTAATTTCATGTTTTTCAACAGCTGCATCTAAATGATTCCAAAAGCCTTGGAGCTGAAATCGAGTTCTTTGAGAATGAAATTTTGAATAAAAAAGATGATATCTTTAAGGCAGATAATCATTCCTTAATTGGCATAGTAACAACTATTTTTAACGTCAATTTAATGGAATAAGCAATTCCGAATGATATTATTACATTATAAAAAGAGAATGATTTTATTACATAAATGGGTTGTTTGGAACCAATTTATGATTAAGTGGGCTAAACAGAACTACTGAAATACTTTAGTGGCCTCTAATATAATTTACCCTAAATCATATCCTTTGTTGTCACCAAACCATAATTTTGTATTAAACCCTAACTCTGCTGCTTTTAAATACAAACCCACACAATACATAATTTTTCTTCACTTATATTGTTCAAAGGATGCACCCATAGCCTTTAGTATTTCAATTTGCACTACTTGTTTATTTTGTGTTATGTTTCTTTTGAATGGCAGCCTGAGATCAAGATCTCCTGGCAAAATGCAATTCTTTATAGTAGATCTTAGATTGTTAGCAATGACATTTCAATACAAAATTCAAAAAAAGGTACGTTTTGTATTATTGTTAATTGTATATTGTCAATGCCATATATTTTTTTTTATGTTTTTTATGGTTTAAAGTTTCATTTCACAGGGGATTTGTTCGCAATAGAGATGTTTGGGCAGTAAAATAGCTGCAGGAAACATTGTTTTTTTAGAGAAAGAATTAATGGATTCACAATCAACTTCATCAACAAATATCATAGTTTATAATTGTCATCTTCCACAAGGATGTCTGTCTTGAAATGGTGATATTGTTTAAAATGATAAGGAACAACTATATGTTGTCACCCCTAGGAGGAGCAGGAGGAGGAGGTTAACCTCAACTTCAACAAAAATAACACACTAGCAGCAGAAACATAAAAGGGTATTGACAGGTAGCTTCTGAAGAATATTTGTCACTACTGCTGGTGGCAAATAATCTGACATGATTTTCTTCTTCAGTAAAGAGAAAAATTGTTTATGTATTGCTAACAAGGTTTATAGTTTCTCTAGTAATTGAGTTTTTATTTTTTATTTTGAACCTTAGTGAGGGGATTCTCCAATACAATGAAAAATAATATTTATATATTAGTTTGATATATTATTTTTTGATTTTCTTTTTTTTTATTAAATATACCAATCTATATATTTTTGTCCATGATTCATGTAACAACTATTTACACCAAATAAAAATTATATTAGCTAATAAACTCTATTATTAAAAAAGTATACCCAAGAAGAATTAATTAATGTTAATAAAAATATCAAATCACGTAAAATGGTGACATTTTAAAGAGGAAATGAGAATTAAAAAAAAGGTTAATTTCATATTGGTGTTTTATATTTGCAAACTTATAAGAAATTTCAATCTTATTCCCTTTACTTGAGAGTGGTAAAATAATATGAAAGGACTTTACCATAAGATGAGCAAATAGTGAGTCCGAAATCCTAATGTATATGACACTTATGCATCTATAATAACTAAATTAAATTTTTTTAAAGGCTTTTAATTGTGTTAGTAGACGCTCTATCACAGAAGTACTGACTTTTATATATAGAGAGAGAGAACAATGAGTACGGAAAGAAAAACATAATATAACTTACACACTTACATATCTTTTTTCTTAGCTTTTCATTTTCCCCCTTTCTTAAAACGATTACCCCATAAATTGTACTAGAGTTAGTTGCAATTACAATACGTTAATTTTCTTCACATGGGTACATTCGTTTACATCTCCGTGTCATAGCGTACTATGTCAACCATAATTTCACATATTATGATTTAATGTGTAAAATTATTAAGTCATATTACTAGTAGCCATCACTTCAGAAATCTAATAGAGAATTTGTCAAAAGTATTGTATAAACCAATGATTTACTGTTACCATTAGTCCATGATAAATTTTTACCCAATTTTTTTGAGTTAGGATAAAAATCTTCCAGAAATATTAGATTTTTGGTTTTCATATTTGTATCCAAAAAAATATAGTTTGGTTATTTTAACGCTAGAAAAAGGAATAATGGTGTACATGGCTCCAAAACTTTTCAATACAAATATAGAAGATCAATATCTTCAATTTTTAACTATGAAAATTCCTCTACACCATCCTTACTTTTCAATCGCATGTGCTAATTTTGGAAAAAATAACTACTAGTATTATCGACGCTTGGTAAAAAATCTTGGAAGATGATTCAGTCACGCAGAGTCGTTAGTAACCAATTTATTTTGTTAAACTCGGATTTGTTTGAGGAAGGTAACTTTCTTCTTGCTCTGTTTTAATATTGGTTACTTTCTATCCCTTTTACTTCTAACGTGTTTGTGTTGTAATTTAATCATATAATTTGTGTGTAGCAAGAAGGCAGATGATATGGCGTTTTGTGAAGCAATGTTGCTAGATTGTCAAAGAAAGGAACAACATGAGAGAATAAAGCATAACGAGATTTAGCTACCATTGTCTTAGATGAACATGAAGAAGACATTGAGTAATTAAATACTAGATTTTCCTATTGTCGTGTGAGTAATAAATTTGGATGGTTCTTTAGTATTAAATAATGATAAAAGGGTTGTCAAGTTTATGCTAGATACTAGAGTTGTTTGGAATAAGTCTTCTTGCACGCACAGACTCACTCTTCGTTTATGATCCCCTTGCCACATGTAAATTTTCCTTCCTCAACTTCCACTTGTATAAATTTTGTCATGTAAGGGTTCTCAAGTATAAGCACTTCCAGTTCTTAAAGTGATGCGTTTTGGTATATTTATTACAGGGGCATATAGAGGAGGATCATAAGTGGGATGTGTTTGCTAGTTACGTAGTTTCTTAATCTTTTCCCATATTAATCACTTGAAATGGTTGGGTACATTTCCTATCTTGGAAGTTCAATGATTGGTGTACACCAATGATTCTACTACTAATAGTTACTCCATCTCGGCATTCGATGGGACTACATGTGAAGTTCTATTTCTTCTAGTCTCGGTAAGTCACGTTTGAATCGTTTTTTCATTTGTTTGGCTATTATGAATATACATTTGGTAGATTCAGAGCAATGATTCATTTTTGTATGCATGTTTGTAAATTGCAAGTTATTCTTGTGTAAATTCAGGTATTTGCATCTACGTGTAATTTAAAAATCTCCCTCCCTGAATATTAAAGATATTAATCTTAGATTTTAGATGAGCAACAAGTTATAAATTTTTAATTATATGGAGAAACTTGTTTGAAAGTTTGGACTCGAGAATCCTTAAATGATGAAATGTTTCGGGTGTTGTTTCTTAAATATTATCTCTGGTTTTTTATATTGTTTACTTGCTATACCAAATTACTAATACATAAAAAAAATATGAGGTTGCTTCTTTTAAAAGTTTTAAAGTTATGAATCTAAACCGTGTAGAGCGTGATATTCAAACGAGTTATGACTTTCAAGAAAGATGAAGGTACATTAATGTTATTCCAAGGAGATAGAAACCATAATTTAAAAGAACCTTTTCAAAACTCTAAGTATTTATCTCTTTTATGTTGTGTTATGTTTCGAAGAAATGTATCTAGTTTTACAAAGAATGAAGTCTTTTCTTGAACATTTCCCAGTCTACAACAGGATGTGGCGGCTAATGAAAATCAAATTCATTTCCAACGTGTTTCATTAATTGATCACGGAATTATTCACCCCCGTAGAGTTTTGTAAGAAAATGAGATTAATTAATTGAAGATGTTGAATAACTATTAATGTTGTGAAAGAGACTTTGCTTATATTTATGTTCAAGATAAAATTCTTAGATCGTAAGTATTGATTATGCTGGATGATATTAAGCTCCATATCATCGAATGATATTAAACTCCTTGGTAATTTCATGTTTTTCAACAGCTACATCTAAATGATTCCAAAAGCCTTGGAGCTGAAATCGAGTTCTTTGAGAATGAAATTTTGAATAAAAAAGATGAAATCTTTAAGGCAGACAATCATTCCTTAATTGGCATAGTAACAACCATTTTTAACGTCAATTTAATGGAATAAGCAATTCCGAATGATATTATTAAATTATAAAAAGAGAATGATTTTATTACATAAATGGGTTGTTTGGAACCCATTTATGATTAAATGGGCTAAACAGAACTACTGAAATACTTTAGTGGCCTCTAATATAATTTACCCTAAATCATATCCTTTGTTGTCACCAAACCATAATTTTGTATTAAACCCTAACTCTGCTGCTTTTAAATACAAACCCACACAATACATAAATTTTTTTCACTTATATTGTTCAAAGGATGCACCCATAGCCTTTAGTATTTCCATTTGCACTACTTGTTTATTTTGTGTTATGTTTCTTTTGAATGGCAGCCTGAGATAAAAAACTCCTGGCAAAATGCAATTCTTTATAGTAGATCTTAGATCGTTAGCAATGATATTTCAATAAAAAATTAAAAAAAAGGTACGTTTTTTATTATTGTCAATGCTATATATTTTTATTTGACCAATAGATACAATTTTGATCGATATTTTATGTTTTTTTACGGTTTAAGTTCCATTTCACAGGGGATTTGTTCACAATAGAGATGTTTGGGAAGTAAAATAGCTGCAGGAAACATTGTTTTTTTAGAGAAAGAATGAATGGATTCATAATCAACTTCATCACCAAATATCATAGTTTATAATTGTGATCTTCCACAAGGATGTCCGTCTTGAAATGGTGACATTGTTTAAAATGATAAGGAACAACTATATGTTGTCACCCCTAGGAGGAGTAGGAGGAGGAGGTTAACCTCAATTTCAGAAAAAATAATACACTAGCAGCAGAAATATAAAAGGGTATTGACAGGTAGCTTCTGAAGAATATTTGTCACCACTGCTGGTGGAAAATAATCTGACATGATTTTCTTCTTGAAGGAGCAGAGTTTCAGTAAAGAGAAAAATTGTTTATGTATTGCTAACAAGGTTTATAGTTTCTCTAGTAATTGAGTTTTTATTTTTTATTTTGAACCTTAGTGAAGGGATTCTCCAATACAATGAAAAATAATATTTATATATTAGTTTGATATATTATTTTTTGAATTTCTTTTTTTATTAAGTATACCAATCTATATATTTTTGTCCATGATTCATGTAACAACTATTTACACCACAATAAAAATTATATTAGCTAATAAAACCTATTATTAAAAAAGTATACCCAAGAAGAATTAATTAATGTTAATAAAAAATATCAAATCACGTAAAATGGTGACATTTTAAAGAGGAAATGAGAATTAAAAAAAGGTTAATTTCATATTGGTGTTTTATATTTGCAAACTTATAAGAAATTTCAATCTTAGTCCCTTTACTTGAGAGTGGTAAAATAATATGAAAGGACTTTACCATAGGATGAGCAACTAGTGAGTCCGAAATCCTAATGTATATGACACTTATGCATCTATAATAACTATATTAAATGTTTTTAAAGGCTTTCAATTGTGTTAGTAGAAGCTCTATCACAGATTATATATATAGAGAGACAGAGAGTACGGAAAGAATAACATAATATAACTTACACACTTACATATCTTTTTTCTCAGCTTTTCATTTTCCCCCTTTCTTAAAACGATTACACCATAAATTGTACTAGAGTTAGTTGTAATCACAATACGTTAATTTTCTTCTCATGGGTACATTCGTTTCCATCTCCGTGTCATAGCGTACTATGTCAACCATAATTTCACATATTATGATATAATGTCTAAAATTATCAAGTCATATTACTAGTAGCCATCACTTCAGAAATCTAATAGAGAATTTGTCAAAAGTATTGTATAAACCAATGATTTACTGTCACCATTTGTCCATGATAAATTCTTACCCAATTCTTTTGAGTTAGGATTAAAATCTCCAAGAAATATTAGATTTCTGGTTTTCATATTTGTATCCAAAAGAATATAGTTTTGTGATTTCTACGCTAGAAAATGGAATAATGGTCTACATGGCTCCAAAACTTTTCAATGCAAATATAGGAGATCAATATCTTCAATTTTTATCTATGAAAATTCTGCTACACCATCTTTACTTTTCATTCGCATGTGAGAATTTTGGAAAAAATAACTACTAGTATTATCGACGCTTGGTAAAAAATCTTGGATGATGATTCAGTCACGCAGAGTCGTTAGTAACCAATTTATTTTGGTAAACTCAGATTTGTTTGAGGAAGGTAACTTTCTTCTTGCTCTGTTTAAATATTGGTTACTTTCTATCCCTTTTACTACTAACGTGTTTGAGTTGTAATTTAATCATATAATTTGTGTGTAGCAAGAAGACAGATGATATGGCGTTTTGCGAAGCAATGTTGCTAGATTGTCAAAGAAAGGAACAACATGAGAGAATGAAGCATAACGAGTTTTAGCTACCATTGTGTTAGATGAACATGAAGAAGTCCTTGAGTAATTAAATACTAGATTTTCCTATTTTCGTGTGAGTAATAAATTTGGATGGTTCTTTAGTATTAAATAATGATAAAAGAGTTGTCAAGTTTATGCTAGATACTAGAGTTGTTTGGAATAAGTCTTCTTGCACGCACAGACTCACTCTTCATTTATGATCCCCTTGTCACATGTAAATTTTCCTTCCTCAACTTCCACTTGTATAAATTTTGTCATGTAAGGATTCTCAAGTATAAGCACTTCCAGTTCTTAAAGTGATGCGTTTTGGTATATTTATTACAGGGGCATATAGAGGAGGATCATAAGTGGGATGTGTTTGCTAGTTACGTAGTTTCTTAATCTTTTCCCATATTAATCACTTGAAATGGTTGGGTACATTTCCTATCTTGGAAGTTCAATGATTGGTGTACACCAATGACTCTACTACTAATAGTTACTCCATCTCGGCATTCGATGGGACTACATGTGAAGTTCTATTTCTTCTAGTCTCGGTAAGTCACGTTTGAATCGTTTTTTCATTTGTTTGGCTATTATGAATATACATTTGGTAGATTCAGAGCAATGATTCATTTTTGTATGCATGTTTGTAAATTGCAAGTTATTCTTGTGTAAATTCAGGTATTTGCATCTACGTGTAATTTAAAAATCTCCCTCCCTGAATATTAAAGATATTAATCTTAGATTTTAGATGAGCAACAACTTATAAATTTTTAATTATATGGAGAAACTTGTTTGAAAGTTTGGACTCGAGAATCCTTAAATGATGAAATATTTCGGGTGTTGTTTCTTAAATATTATCTCCGGTTTTTTATATTGTTTACTTGCTATACCAAATTACTAATACATAAAAAAATATGAGGTTGCTTCTTTTAAAAGTTTTAAAGTTATGAATCCAAACCGTGTAGAGCGTGATATTCAAACGAGTTATGACTTTCAAGAAAGATGAAGGTACATTAATTTTATTCCAAGGAGATAGAAACCATAATTTAAAAGAACCTTTTCAAAACTCTAAGTATTTATCTCTTTTATGTTGTGTTATGTTTCGAAGAAATGTATCTAGTTTTACAAAGAATGAAGTCTTTTCTTGAACATTTCCCAGTCTACAACAGGATGTGGCGGCTAATGAAAATCAAATTCATTTCCAACGTGTTTCATTAATTGATCACGGAATTATTCACCCCCGTAGAGTTTTGTAAGAAAATGAGATTAATTAATTGAAGATGTTGAATAACTATTAATGTTGTGAAAGAGACTTTGCTTATATTTATGTTCAAGATAAAATTCTTAGATCGTAAGTATTGATTATGCTGGATGATATTAAGCTCCATATCATCGAATGATATTAAACTCCTTGGTAATTTCATGTTTTTCAACAGCTGCATCTAAATGATTCCAAAAGCCTTGGAGCTGAAATCGAGTTCTTTGAGAATGAAATTTTGAATAAAAAAGATGAAATCTTTAAGGCAGACAATCATTCCTTAATTGGCATAGTAACAACCATTTTAACGTCAATTTAATGGAATAAGCAATTCCGAATGATATTATTACATTATAAAAAGAGAATGATTATATTACATAAATGGGTTGTTTGGAACCCATTTATGATTAAGTGGTCTAAACAGAACTACTGAAATACTTTAGTGGCCTCTAATATAATTTACCCTAAATCATATCCTTTGTTGTCACCAAACCATAATTTTGTATTAAACCCTAACTCTGCTGCTTTTAAATACAAACCCACACAATACATAAATTTTTTTCACTTATATTGTTCAAAGGATGCACCCATAGCCTTTAGTATTTCCATTTGCACTACTTGTTATTTTGTGTTATGTTTCTTTTGAATGGCAGCCTGAGATCAAAAACTCCTGGCAAAATGCATTTCTTTATAGTAGATCTTAGATCGTTAGCAATGATGTTTCAATAAAAAATTAAAAAAAAAAGGTACGTTTTTTATTATTGTCAATGCTATATATTTTTATTTGACCAATAGATACAATTTTGATCGATGTTTTATGTTTTTTTACGGTTTAAGTTCCATTTCACAGGGGATTTGTTCGCAATAGAGATGTTTGGGAAGTAAAATAGCTGCAGGAAACATTGTTTTTTTAGAGAAAGAATGAATGGATTCATAATCAACTTCATCACCAAATATCATAGTTTATAATTGTGATTTTCCACAAGGATGTCCGTCTTGAAATGGTGACATTGTTTAAAATGATAAGGAACAACTATATGTTGTCACCCCTAGGAGGAGTAGGAGGAGGAGGTTAACCTCAATTTCAGCAAAAATAATACACTAGCAGCAGAAATATAAAAGGGTATTGACAGGTAGCTTCTGAAGAATATTTGTCACCACTGCTGGTGGAAAATAATCTGACATGATTTTCTTCTTGAAGGAGCAGAGTTTCAGTAAAGAGAAAAATTGTTTATGTATTGCTAACAAGGTTTATAGTTTCTCTAGTAATTGAGTTTTTATTTTTTATTTTGAACCTTAGTGAAGGGATTCTCCAATACAATGAAAAATAATATTTATATATTAGTTTGATATATTATTTTTTGAATTTCTTTTCTTATTAAGTATACCAATCTATATATTTTTGTCCATGATTCATGTAACAACTATTTACACCACAATAAAAATTATATTAGCTAATAAAACCTATTATTAAAAAAGTATACCCAAGAAGAATTAATTAATGTTAATAAAAAATATCAAATCACGTAAAATGGTGACATTTTAAAGAGGAAATGAGAATTAAAAAAAGGTTAATTTCATATTGGTGTTTTATATTTGCAAACTTATAAGAAATTTCAATCTTAGTCCCTTTACTTGAGAGTGGTAAAATACTATGAAAGGACTTTACCATAGGATGAGCAACTAGTGAATCCGAAATCCTAATGTATATGACACTTATGCATCTATAATAACTATATTAAATGTTTTTAAAGGCTTTCAATTGTGTTAGTAGAAGCTCTATCACAGATTATATATATAGAGAGGACAGAGAGTACGGAAAGAATAACATAATATAACTTACACACTTACATATCTTTTTTCTCAGCTTTTTATTTTCCCCCTTTCTTAAAACGATTACACCATAAATTGTACTAGAGTTAGTTGTAATCACAATACGTTAATTTTCTTCTCATGGGTACATTCGTTTCCATCTCCGTGTCATAGCGTACTATGTCAACCATAATTTCACATATTATGATATAATGTCTAAAATTATCAAGTCATATTACTAGTAGCCATCACTTCAGAAATCTAATAGAGAATTTGTCAAAAGTATTGTATAAACCAATGATTTACTGTCACCATTTGTCCATGATAAATTCTTACCCAATTCTTTTGAGTTAGGATTAAAATCTTCAAGAAATATTAGATTTCTGGTTTTCATATTTGTATCCAAAAGAATATAGTTTTGTGATTTCTACGCTAGAAAAAGGAATAATGGTCTACATGGCTCCAAAACTTTTCAATGCAAATATAGGAGATCAATATCTTCAAATTTTATCTATGAAAATTCTGCTACACCATCTATACTTTTCATTCGCATGTGAGAATTTTGGAAAAAATAACTACTAGTATTATCGACGCTTGGTAAAAAATCTTGGAAGATGATTCAGTCACGCAGAGTCGTTAGTAACGAATTTATTTTGGTAAACTCAGATTTGTTTGAGGAAGGTAACTTTTTTCTTGCTCTGTTTAAATATTGGTTACTTTCTATCCCTTTTACTACTAACGTGTTTGAGTTGTAATTTAATCATATAATTTGTGTGTAGCAAGAAGGCAGATGATATGGCGTTTTGTGAAGCAATGTTGCTAGATTGTCAAAGAAAGGAACAACATGAGAGAATGAAGCATAACGAGTTTTAGCTACCATTGTGTTAGATGAACATGAAGAAGTCCTTGAGTAATTAAATACTAGATTTTCCTATTTTCGTGTGAGTAATAAATTTGGATGGTTCTTTAGTATTAAATAATGATAAAAGAGTTGTCAAGTTTATGCTAGATACTAGAGTTGTTTGGAATAAGTCTTCTTGCACGCACAGACTCACTCTTCATTTATGATCCCCTTGTCACATGTAAATTTTCCTTCCTCAACTTCCACTTGTATAAATTTTGTCATGTAAGGGTTCTCAAGTATAAGCACTTCCAGTTCTTAAAGTGATGCGTTTTGGTATATTTATTACAGGGGCATATAGAGGAGGATCATAAGTGGGATGTGTTTGCTAGTTACGTAGTTTCTTAATCTTTTCCCATATTAATCACTTGAAATGGTTGGGTACATTTCCTATCTTGGAAGTTCAATGATTGGTGTACACCAATGACTCTACTACTAATAGTTACTCCATCTCGGCATTCGATAGGACTACATGTGAAGTTCTATTTCTTCTAGTCTCGGTAAGTCACGTTTGAATCGTTTTTTCATTTGTTTGGCTATTATGAATATACATTTGGTAGATTCAGAGCAATGATTCATTTTTGTATGCATGTTTGTAAATTGCAAGTTATTCTTGTGTAAATTCAGGTATTTGCATCTACGTGTAATTTAAAAATCTCCCTCCCTGAATATTAAAGATATTAATCTTAGATTTTAGATGAGCAACAACTTATAAATTTTTAATTATATGGAGAAACTTGTTTGAAAGTTTGGACTCGAGAATCCTTAAATGATGAAATGTTTCGGGTGTTGTTTCTTAAATATTATCTCCGGTTTTTTATATTGTTTACTTGCTATACCAAATTACTAATACATAAAAAAATATGAGGTTGCTTCTTTTAAAAGTTTTAAAGTTATGAATCCAAACCGTGTAGAGCGTGATATTCAAACGAGTTATGACTTTCAAGAAAGATGAAGGTACATTAATGTTATTCCAAGGAGATAGAAACCATAATTTAAAAGAACCTTTTCAAAACTCTAAGTATTTATCTCTTTTATGTTGTGTTATGTTTCGAAGAAATGTATCTAGTTTTACAAAGAATGAAGTCTTTTCTTGAACATTTCCCAGTCTACAACAGGATGTGGCGGCTAATGAAAATCAAATTCATTTCCAACGTGTTTCATTAATTGATCACGGAATTATTCACCCCCGTAGAGTTTTGTAAGAAAATGAGATTAATTAATTGAAGATGTTGAATAACTATTAATGTTGTGAAAGAGACTTTGCTTATATTTATGTTCAAGATAAAATTCTTAGATCGTAAGTATTGATTATGCTGGATGATATTAAGCTCCATATCATCGAATGATATTAAACTCCTTGGTAATTTCATGTTTTTCAACAGCTGCATCTAAATGATTCCAAAAGCCTTGGAGCTGAAATCGAGTTCTTTGAGAATGAAATTTTGAATAAAAAAGATGAAATCTTTAAGGCAGACAATCATTCCTTAATTGGCATAGTAACAACCATTTTTAACGTCAATTTAATGGAATAAGCAATTCGGAATGATATTATTACATTATAAAAAGAGAATGATTTTATTACATAAATGGGTTGTTTGGAACCCATTTATGATTAAGTGGGCTAAACAGAACTACTGAAATACTTTAGTGGCCTCTAATATAATTTACCCTAAATCATATCCTTTGTTGTCACCAAACGATAATTTTGAATTAAACCCTAACTCTGCTGCTTTTAAATACAAACCCACACAATACATAAATTTTTTTCACTTATATTGTTCAAAGGATGCACCCATAGCCTTTAGTATTTCCATTTGCACTACTTGTTTATTTTGTGTTATGTTTCTTTTGAATGGCAGCCTGAGATCAAAAACTCCTGGCAAAATGCAATTCTTTATAGTAGATCTTAGATCGTTAGCAATGATATTTCAATAAAAAATTAAAAAAAAGGTACGTTTTTTATTATTGTCAATGCTATATATTTTTATTTGACCAATAGATACAATTTTGATCGATATTTTATGTTTTTTTACGGTTTAAGTTCCATTTCACAGGGGATTTGTTCGCAATAGAGATGTTTGGGAAGTAAAATAGCTGCAGGAAACATTGTTTTTTTAGAGAAAGAATGAATGGATTCATAATCAACTTCATCACCAAATATCATAATTTATAATTGTGATCTTCCACAAGGATGTCCGTCTTGAAATGGTGACATTGTTTAAAATGATAAGGAACAACTATATGTTGTCACCCATAGGAGGAGTAGGAGGAGGAGGTTAACCTCAATTTCAGCAAAAATAATACACTAGCAGCAGAAATATAAAAGGGTATTGACAGGTAGCTTCTGAAGAATATTTGTCACCACTGCTGGTGGAAAATAATCTGACATGATTTTCTTCTTGAAGGAGCAGAGTTTCAGTAAAGAGAAAAATTGTTTATGTATTGCTAACAAGGTTTATAGCTTCTCTAGTAATTGAGTTTTTATTTTTTATTTTGAACCTTAGTGAAGGGATTCTCCAATACAATGAAAAATAATATTTATATATTAGTTTGATATATTATTTTTTGAATTTCTTTTTTTATTAAGTATACCAATCTATATATTTTTGTCCATGATTCATGTAACAACTATTTACACCACAATAAAAATTATATTAGCTAATAAAACCTATTATTAAAAAAGTATACCCAAGAAGAATTAATTAATGTTAATAAAAAATATCAAATCACGTAAAATGGTGACATTTTAAAGAGGAAATGAGAATTAAAAAAAGGTTAATTTCATATTGGTGTTTTATATTTGAAAACTTATAAGAAATTTCAATCTTAGTCCCTTTACTTGAGAGTGGTAAAATAATATGAAAGGACTTTAACATAGGATGAGCAAATAGTGAGTCCGAAATCCTAATGTATATGACACTTATGCATCTATAATAACTATATTAAATGTTTTTAAAGGCTTTCAATTGTGTTAGTAGAAGCTCTATCACTAATTATATATATAGAGAGAGGACAGAGAGTACGGAAAGAATAACATAATATAACTTACACACTTACATATCTTTTTTCTCAGCTTTTCATTTTCCCCCTTTCTTAAAACGATTACACCATAAATTGTACTAGAGTTAGTTGTAATCACAATACGTTAATTTTCTTCTCATGGGTACATTCGTTTCCATCTCCGTGTCATAGCGTACTATGTCAACCATAATTTCACATATTATGATATAATGTCTAAAATTATCAAGTCATATTACTAGTAGCCATCACTTCAGAAATCTAGTAGAGAATTTGTCAAAAGTATTGTATAAACCAATGATTTAATGTCACGATTTGTCCATGATAAATTCTTACCCAATTCTTTTGAGTTAGGATTAAAATCTCCAAGAAATATTAGATTTCTGGTTTTCATATTTGTATCCAAAAGAATATAGTTTTGTGATTTCTACGCTAGAAAAACGAATAATGGTCTATATGGCTCCAAAACTTTTCAATGCAAATATAGGAGATCAATATCTTCAATTTTTATCTATGAAAATTCTGCTACACCATCTTTACTTTTCATTCGCATGTGAGAATTTTGGAAAAAATAACTACTAGTATTATCGACGCTTGGTAAAAAATCTTGGAAGATGATTAATTCACGCAGAGTCGTTAGTAACCAATTTATTTTGGCAAACTCGGATTTGTTTGAGGAAGGTAACTTTCTTCTTGCTCTGTTTAAATATTGGTTACTTTCTATCCCTTTTACTACTAACGTGTTTGAGTTGTAATTTAATCATATAATTTGTGTGTAGCAAGAAGGCAGATGATATGGCTTTTTGTGAAGCAATGTTGCTAGATTGTCAAAGAAAGGAACAACATGAGAGAATGAAGCATAACGAGTTTTAGCTACCATTGTGTTAGATGAACATGAAGAAGTCCTTGAGTAATTAAATACTAGATTTTCCTATTTTCGTGTGAGTAATAAATTTTGATGGTTCTTTAGTATTAAATAATGATAAAAGAGTTGTCAAGTTTATGCTAGATACTAGAGTTGTTTGGAATAAGTCTTCTTGCACGCACAGACTCACTCTTCATTTATGATCCCCTTGTCACATGTAAATTTTCCTTCCTCAACTTCCACTTGTATAAATTTTGTCATGTAAGGGTTCTCAAGTATAAGCACTTCCAGTTCTTAGAGTGATGCATTTTGGTATATTTATTACAGGGGCATATAGAGGAGGATCATAAGTGGGATGTGTTTGCTAGTTACGTAGTTTCTTAATCTTTTCCCATATTAATCACTTGAAATGGTTGGGTACATTTCCTATCTTGGAAGTTCAATGATTGGTGTACACAATGATTCTACTACTAATAGTTACTCCATCTCGGCATTCGATGGGAATACATGTGAAGTTCTATTTCTTCTAGTCTCGGTAAGTCACGTTTGAATCGTTTTTTCATTTGTTTTGCTATTATGAATATACATTTGGTTGATTCAGAGCAATGATTCATTTTTGTATGCATGTTTGTAAATTGCAAGTTATTCTTGTGTAAATTCAGGTATTTGCATCTATGTGTAATTTAAAAATCTCCCTCCCTGAATATTAAAGATATTAATCTTAGATTTTAGATGAGCAACAACTTATAAATTTTTAATTATATGGAGAAACTTGTTTGAAAGTTTGGACTCGAGAATCCTTAAATGATGAAATGTTTCGGGTGTTGTTTCTTAAATATTATCTCCGGTTTTTTATATTGTTTACTTGCTATACCAAATTACTAATACATAAAAAAAATATGAGGTTGCTTCTTTTAAAAGTTTTAAAGTTATGAATCCAAACCGTGTAGAGTGTGATATTCAAACGAGTTATGACTTTCAAGAAAGATGAAGGTACATTAATGTTATTCCAAGGAGATAGAAACCATAATTTAAAAGAACCTTTTCAAAACTCTAAGTATTTATCTCTTTTATGTTGTGTTATGTTTCGAAGAAATGTATCTAGTTTTACAAAGAATGAAGTCTTTTCTTGAATATTTCCCAGTCTACAACAGGATGTGGTGGCTAATGAAAATCAAATTCATTTCCAACGTGTTTCATTAATTGATCACGGAATTATTCACCCCCGTAGAGTTTTGTAAGAAAATGAGATTAATTGATTGAAGATGTTGAATAACTATTAATGTTGTGAAAGAGACTTTGCTTATATTTATGTTCAAGATAAAATTCTTAGATCGTAAGTATTGATTATGCTGGATGATATTAAGCTCCATATCATCGAATGATATTAAACTCCTTGGTAATTTCATGTTTTTCAACAGCTGCATCTAAATGATTCCAAAAGCCTTGGAGCTGAAATCGAGTTCTTTGAGAATGAAATTTTGAATAAAAAAGATGATATCTTTAAGGCAGATAATCATTCCTTAATTGGCATAGTAACAACTATTTTTAACGTCAATTTAATGGAATAAGCAATTCCGAATGATATTATTACATTATAAAAAGAGAATGATTTTATTACATAAATGGGTTGTTTGGAACCAATTTATGATTAAGTGGGCTAAACAGAACTACTGAAATACTTTAGTGGCCTCTAATATAATTTACCCTAAATCATATCCTTTGTTGTCACCAAACCATAATTTTGTATTAAACCCTAACTCTGCTGCTTTTAAATACAAACCCACACAATACATAATTTTTCTTCACTTATATTGTTCAAAGGATGCACCCATAGCCTTTAGTATTTCAATTTGCACTACTTGTTTATTTTGTGTTATGTTTCTTTTGAATGGCAGCCTGAGATCAAGATCTCCTGGCAAAATGCAATTCTTTATAGTAGATCTTAGATTGTTAGCAATGACATTTCAATACAAAATTCAAAAAAAGGTACGTTTTGTATTATTGTTAATTGTATATTGTCAATGCCATATATTTTTTTTTATGTTTTTTATGGTTTAAAGTTTCATTTCACAGGGGATTTGTTCGCAATAGAGATGTTTGGGCAGTAAAATAGCTGCAGGAAACATTGTTTTTTTAGAGAAAGAATTAATGGATTCACAATCAACTTCATCAACAAATATCATAGTTTATAATTGTCATCTTCCACAAGGATGTCTGTCTTGAAATGGTGATATTGTTTAAAATGATAAGGAACAACTATATGTTGTCACCCCTAGGAGGAGCAGGAGGAGGAGGTTAACCTCAACTTCAACAAAAATAACACACTAGCAGCAGAAACATAAAAGGGTATTGACAGGTAGCTTCTGAAGAATATTTGTCACTACTGCTGGTGGCAAATAATCTGACATGATTTTCTTCTTCAGTAAAGAGAAAAATTGTTTATGTATTGCTAACAAGGTTTATAGTTTCTCTAGTAATTGAGTTTTTATTTTTTATTTTGAACCTTAGTGAGGGGATTCTCCAATACAATGAAAAATAATATTTATATATTAGTTTGATATATTATTTTTTGATTTTCTTTTTTTTTATTAAATATACCAATCTATATATTTTTGTCCATGATTCATGTAACAACTATTTACACCAAATAAAAATTATATTAGCTAATAAACTCTATTATTAAAAAAGTATACCCAAGAAGAATTAATTAATGTTAATAAAAATATCAAATCACGTAAAATGGTGACATTTTAAAGAGGAAATGAGAATTAAAAAAAAGGTTAATTTCATATTGGTGTTTTATATTTGCAAACTTATAAGAAATTTCAATCTTATTCCCTTTACTTGAGAGTGGTAAAATAATATGAAAGGACTTTACCATAAGATGAGCAAATAGTGAGTCCGAAATCCTAATGTATATGACACTTATGCATCTATAATAACTAAATTAAATTTTTTTAAAGGCTTTTAATTGTGTTAGTAGACGCTCTATCACAGAAGTACTGACTTTTATATATAGAGAGAGAGAACAATGAGTACGGAAAGAAAAACATAATATAACTTACACACTTACATATCTTTTTTCTTAGCTTTTCATTTTCCCCCTTTCTTAAAACGATTACCCCATAAATTGTACTAGAGTTAGTTGCAATTACAATACGTTAATTTTCTTCACATGGGTACATTCGTTTACATCTCCGTGTCATAGCGTACTATGTCAACCATAATTTCACATATTATGATTTAATGTGTAAAATTATTAAGTCATATTACTAGTAGCCATCACTTCAGAAATCTAATAGAGAATTTGTCAAAAGTATTGTATAAACCAATGATTTACTGTTACCATTAGTCCATGATAAATTTTTACCCAATTTTTTTGAGTTAGGATAAAAATCTTCCAGAAATATTAGATTTTTGGTTTTCATATTTGTATCCAAAAAAATATAGTTTGGTTATTTTAACGCTAGAAAAAGGAATAATGGTGTACATGGCTCCAAAACTTTTCAATACAAATATAGAAGATCAATATCTTCAATTTTTAACTATGAAAATTCCTCTACACCATCCTTACTTTTCAATCGCATGTGCTAATTTTGGAAAAAATAACTACTAGTATTATCGACGCTTGGTAAAAAATCTTGGAAGATGATTCAGTCACGCAGAGTCGTTAGTAACCAATTTATTTTGTTAAACTCGGATTTGTTTGAGGAAGGTAACTTTCTTCTTGCTCTGTTTTAATATTGTTTACTTTCTATCCCTTTTACTTCTAACGTGTTTGTGTTGTAATTTAATCATATAATTTGTGTGTAGCAAGAAGGCAGATGATATGGCGTTTTGTGAAGCAATGTTGCTAGATTGTCAAAGAAAGGAACAACATGAGAGAATAAAGCATAACGAGATTTAGCTACCATTGTCTTAGATGAACATGAAGAAGACATTGAGTAATTAAATACTAGATTTTCCTATTGTCGTGTGAGTAATAAATTTGGATGGTTCTTTAGTATTAAATAATGATAAAAGGGTTGTCAAGTTTATGCTAGATACTAGAGTTGTTTGGAATAAGTCTTCTTGCACGCACAGACTCACTCTTCGTTTATGATCCCCTTGCCACATGTAAATTTTCCTTCCTCAACTTCCACTTGTATAAATTTTGTCATGTAAGGGTTCTCAAGTATAAGCACTTCCAGTTCTTAGAGTGATGCGTTTTGGTATAATTATTATAGGGGCATATAGAGGAGGATCATAAGTGGGTTGTGTTTGCTAGTTACGTAGTTTCTTAATCTTTTCCCATATTAAACACTTGAAATGGTTGGGTACATTTCCTATCTTGGAAGTTGAATGATTGGTGTACACCAATGATTCTACTACTAATAGTTACTCCATCTCGGCATTCGATGGGACTACATGTGAAGTTCTATTTCTTCTAGTATCGGTAAGTCACGTTTGAATCTTTTTTTCATTTGTTTGGATATTATGAATATACATTTTGTAGATTCAGAGCCAAGATTCATTTTTGTATGCATGTTTGTAAATTGCAAGTTATTTTTGTGTAATTTTAGGTATTTGCATCTACGTGTAATTTAAAAATCTCCCTCCCTTACTATTCAAGATACTAATCTTAGATTTTAGATGAGCATCAACTTATATATTTTTAGTTATATGGAGAAACTCGTTTGAAAGTTTGGACTCGAGAATCCTTAAATGATGAAATGTTTCGGGTGTTGTTTCTTAAATATTGTCTCCGGTTTTTTATAGTTTTTACTTGCTATACCAAATTACTAATATATAAAAAAATATGAGGTTGCTTCTTTTAAAAGTTTTAAAGTTATGAATCAAAACCGTGTAAAGTGTGATATTCAAACGAGTTATGAAATTCAAGAAAGATGAAGGTACATTAATATTATTCCAAAGAGATAGAAACCATCATTTAAAAGAACTTTTTCAAAACTCTAAGTATTTATCTCTTTTATGTTGTGTTATGTTTCGAAGAAATGTATATAGTTTTACAAAGAATGAAGTCTTTTCTTGAACATATCCAAGTCTACAACAAGATGTGACGGCTAATGAAAATCAAATTCATTTCCAACGTGTTTCATTAATTGATCAATGAATTATTCTCCCCCGTGGATTTTTTTAAGAAAATGAGATTAATTAATTGAAGATGTTGAATAACTATTAATGTTGTGAAAGAGACTTTGCTTATATTTATGTTCAAGATAAAATTCTTAGATCGTAAGTATTGATTATGCTGGATGATATTAAGATCCATATCATCGAATGATATTAAACTCCTTGGTAATTTCATGTTTTTCAACGGCTGCATCTATATGATTCCAAAAGCCTTGGAGCTGAAATCGAGTTCTTTGAGAATGAAATTTTGAATAAAAAAGATGAAATCTTTAAGGCAGACAATCATTCCTTAATTAGCATAGTAACAACCATTTTTAACGTCAATTTAATGGAATAAGCGATTTCGAATGATATTATTACATTATAAAAAGAGAATGATTTTATTACATAAATGGGTTGTTTGGAACCCATTTATGATTAAGTGGGCTAAACAGAACTACTAAACTACTTTAGTGGCCTCTAATATAATTTATCCTAAATCATATCCTTTGTTGTCACCAAACCATAATTTTGTATTTAACCCTAACTCTGCCGCTTTTAAATACAAACCCACACAATACACAAAGCAACGACGACATGTAGTTGTTAATGACCAAATCGGTCTTCGCGGCTAATTATTTAACCAATAGCGACTACAAATGTAGTCGCCAGTGCAACATGTGGGATACAAAGCTCATAAAGAAACATTCATCAAGATGGGCAAGTATCTTTAAAGAACTTCAGTTCCATAAAAAGTATTGTATAGATGATCCTAGAAAAAGTTATAAACTAAAGATCATATGGTGGAACATGGTATTAGGCTCGTTTTGTGATATGTGTAACGGTAATTTTGAAACCAACACATTTATTCTTTGAATGTGATGTCTCAAATATGATTTGAGGGGTTTTTTTTTCTAAATAGTGTTTGAAGGTATATTAAAAAATGAATTGGTATTACTAGATATATGAATACCATTTTGAATTTCTGTTGATTGATTTAAGAAATAAAAAATAAAAAAATTTGAAAAAGATAAGTGAAACGAATCTCTTTTGAGACGATAGTGTATTTATTTAGAAAAAAAGGAACAAACTAACTTTAGAATAATATATCCCAAAAAACATACTTTTAAATCTATTTTTATTTTTTATTATTTTTGTAAGAATGATATAGAATTTATTTGAAATTTACATGAAATTGTCTTAAGTGATATTGATAAAAAAATACTATTTTATATTTTTTACTTCAATAATAAATTTTTACTACCATATAAAATATTTAATTCATTTACACAATTGTTTACTTAAATAATTTCATTTTATCAAACAAAATTAAATACTTGTCCGAAAACAAAAATAATAAATTAAGTAAATATCCATGTGAATATGCATAAGTTTGTGCTTGTCCCGGTGGTTCTAGATCTGATTTTTGAGCTCCGACAAGGCTTGACCTCCGTGAGAAGTCATGGACGCCGCTTTGAGACATCAGCTACTTCAGAAATGGAGTTTCGAGCTCCATTCGAAAGATATTGTTGCAGTGCGTGAGAAGCCATGGAAACCTCCTATGCACAAGAAAATGGACTGGATCACGGAGAAACTCGTGAGAGTGGCTACAACAGCTATAACAGCCATGTCAAACTTCAGATTTTGATCTGGTTCGTAACTTGCTCGATCTGGTTCATGTCTCGTCGTTCGTGTCTCGCCGTTCGTAGCTTCGCCGGGATCCAGCAATGAAAGGTGGTGTATTCAATGTAGAATCTATTAGAATTTTAGTTTTCCAAAGTCTACCATTTTTCAATCGGGATTTTAAAAAGTCTTTTAAAATCTTGGGGTATTGAATCGGGATTTTAGACATCTTTTAAAATCTTGTGGTATTCAAAAATCTATGGATTTATATGGATTTCATTTTTTTTTGACATTGATATGGATTTCATTAAATATTGAATTTTATAGGATTCTATAGAATTTCATTGAACCAAATTTTTATATTAAAATCTCTTGTTTTAAGTAAAGATTTTGATAGACTTCTTCTGACTAATACATGCTAAATAAATAAATATAATCGTGACATATTTTTCATGTTCTAGGATATTACTTCAATTTTATTTTCCTCGAACATAAATATACAATTCATTAATATTCAGTTCTTTTCCTTTAGAACAATGTTTTAGAAAAAATAATCATGAATACTTTTTTTTATTTCGTCTATGTAAACACTGATATACTCTTTATTTGGTCAATTCGTTAATGTTTAGTTCTTTTAGTTGAACAATACTCAAGGATTTTATATTGTGATATAAAGCAAAAAAATTATAATTATTTTTATTTTTTATTAATCCACATCATATATTTATTTAATATTTTTTTATATTTTTTTAATCATGTAATTATATATTTAACATTTACTAATAAAAACTGTTAATAAAAAATTTAAATTTCAATAAATTCAGAGTCAGGTAGAGTCCGATAAAATCAATTAAAATCTATTAGAATTTGTCATAAAATTCAATAAAATCTGTTGAGGGCCTTTTAGAATAAAAACGAGTCTATAAATCCATCAAAATCCATGGATTATACAAAATCTAATACAATCTTTTAAAATCTGAATTGAATACACCCCCGAAGACTTGAAGAACAGTTTGCTCGATCTGGTTTGCAGCTTGCTGGTTCGTACTGCCTCGTGAAGATCTCCGTGAGGCTTGGTCGTACGTCTTCATGACGAGCTGATGCATTTCGATCTCGTACGTCTTCAGGCTGCTGGGGTGCTGATGGTGGTTGATTTTCATGTGTTGACTGGAGAAGACGAGCGACAGATTACTCGCAATGCTCTTGCTTTTTTTTCTTTCTTTTGTTCGTAAATTAATTAGGTGTTGCTTTTTTTGTTCAATAGCGGTAATCAATAGGCGAAAATGTAATTAGTTAGGCTTGGATTTGTAATAAATAAAATTTGATCTTTTTTTTTGTATTACTCCTTGTTTTGTAATAATACTCTATTTTTTTTATAGAATACTCTATTTCTTTTAAAGAATACTCTATTTTTTAATGGAGTACTCTAGGTTTTTATGGAGTACTCCGTATATTTGAATATACACTCTGTATTTTATTTCGATAATCACTGTTTAAATTCTGATACTCCATATTTTTTTCCGATACTCTATATTTTTTCGGTGGTCGAAGGTAGGAGGAAGGTGGGTAGTGGGCAGAGATGAACAGTGACAACAATCAATAATTTCTTTTTGTCTTTTAGTGTGAGTAAGAGTATTCTACTATTTGGTCATTCTTGAGATCCCTTTAAAGAAATTAGATTCCTATTAGTTCGTATCGTACGAAAATCTAGTCTCCAAAACCCTATGTCTCATTCACCCATTAGTCAATAGGTAAACTACTTCCTATGTTTTGTAATAGTTTAGACACCCTTGGTATAAAAAATGGTATTGCTACAACCCCTCTGTACAATATTCTTTTAGTGTCATACACTTGGCTAAAAGTGATTGGAGAGATTTATTTATTTTTATTTCATTAATGAAAGAATTAAAAATACATATAATTCCCCTAAAGATGTATATATAGCAATTTTTTGTTTCATTTTTTTACATTTTCTCTTTCTCGATACTCTCTCACCGACACTTTCTAAATATATCATCTCCGCCTATTATGCCCTATCTCTTTTATTTTCTTCTCCACCATCTCCGCCATGTTGTATTTCTTGTTTATCTTTTTTTATCTTCTACCTTTGTATATATATATATATATATATATATACGGCTAGAGAGATGGTGTCGTGGTTTTTGGTGGTTTTGCGGTGATTGCGATCACTGAGTCGTATTTATATACATAACATCAAGTAAGATTGTGAGCATCATAGAGTTTGTTAGTTGTCGCAGTTGGAGAGAAGATGTCGTCGTTGAATTATGAGTATGTTTTATATCTAATATATTACATGTAAATCCATTAAGATTTGATTATCCATTTAGACATGTTAATCTATTTAGATTCGTTATTTCATTTATTTTGAATTTGAAGTTAGAGTTCAATTCGATTTAGGAATTTTATAAGTTTGATAATTAGATTCATTTTCGATTTCGGGGATTTAATTAGTTCAATTTTATTAAATCCATTTTTTGGAGTTTCATTCGTAATTTAAAATACTATTATTTTTGTAAATGTTTTAGACATACTCGGTATTGAATGTTGGACCCTGAAGTTTTGACACCCTTCACTACATAAATACGGGAACCGAGAGAAAGAGTTCTACCTGAGCTAACAGGGGGTCATGTATGTTAATCATATTATTAAACTATTTAACCCTTGTGCACCGTTTTTTGTTACTATTCTAATTTGAAACTGGCTTATGGCCCAAGAATTAAAACTCTCGTTTTCGGACCCAAAATCATCTTTTTAAAAGATGAAGTGACCACCTGTGTGTGAGTAGAGTAGCGGTAAAAAATATTGTTTGTTTTTTAATGGTAACGATGACACTTATTTTGTTTGACTTGATAAGATAGTGCACACCTATATTTTCCATTTCTTTAAGATTAACTCATCAGGTTGGTAAACTAGACCTACTTACTTCTTCTCTCTCATTGGTTAAAGCCATTAGAAGTGTAAGAAATGAAAGAAAAACATCATATTAAAAGAAATTTATTTTCATTTTTCTATATTTATGACGTTGATTAAAGCAAATAACATGTTAGGTTCGTTCTTTGTGACGGGGGTGTTTCAACTATTGGCATTTATTACAAGGGATGTATTGACCAAAGACGTCCCTTTAATAACCCGTGATAAGATGTTGCATTAAAAATTCAAAATATAAATCCTAGACAACTTTATGAGCCCTATTAGTCGTTTACATCTTTGTGTATATGTGTTTTTAGTTAGTAAATATACGATTTCATAGATATTTTTAATAATTTGGTGATAACTAGGTTTTGAGGTTTATAGTTGGTCAAACTATTTTTCAAGGCTAACGAGTAAATTAGAATCTGGTCCTTGTTCATTAATTGATGTAGAATAATATTCTTGAGTTTGGTTTCTTGGATTTAGTTCTGGTCATATATTTGTTGTTATGGGAAAAAGAAGAAGAAATCAATTTTTTAATACGTTGAGTGTTTTTTTGTAATTAACATTAGGACGGGGGTAATATATGTACTTAAAAAACTCACTGTTAATTTTTGAACATGTATACCATGTCGGTAATAACTAATATCAATAAGGATACAATATCATCTTTGTCTAAAGGTGATATCACATAGAAATATTTAAAAAGTGGAGAATATTCTAATATTTACAACAAGGTCTTACAATATCTTTTGCTTCGTACTTTTCCTAGGTCTTGAATATATGTAATTTGGAAAGTTACAGACTAAATATCATATGGTGGACATGGAATTGGACTCACTTTGTGATATGTGTAGTGATGATTTTGACATCAACACATATTTATTCTTTGAATGTGATGTCTCAAGTATGGTTTGAAGTGATATATTTTTTTTTACATGGTTTAAAGGTATATTAAAAAATGAATTGGTATCACTAAATATATGAATATCATTTGAACTCTAAGAAAATAAAAAATAGAAAGATTTGAAAAAAGATAAGTGAGAAGGACGAATCACTTTTGTGATAATAGTATATTATTTATGCATTGTTTGGATTCAGATTATCAAAGAAAAGAAAATGATAGGAATATAAAAATATTTAAGGAATGGAAAGGAAAGTAATAACCGTGTTTGGATTATAAAAATTATAATAAAAGAAAAGAAAGTAATTGATTAAGGAATCACTTGTTTGGATTCACATTATTAAAGGAAATGAAATGATTATTTTACGTAGAAATACCTTTATACCCTTTTTGTGTTATGTAAAAATATTATTATATTAAAATTATAAGGTTAGTTGTGACATTTAAAAAAAATCATTTCATTTCTTTTAAAATGACTTTAAAATTGGAGGATTAAATAATTGACGTTTTAAAAGAAAAGAAAGGATTTGAAATCCATTGACTTGCTTTTCTTTAATTAAAAATTGAATTCAAACAAAAAATATATCCCCAAAAAACATACTTTTAAATCTATTTCTATTTTTTATTATTTTTATTATTTTTTTAAGAATGATATTGACTTTATTTGAAATTTGCATTAAATTGTCTTAAATGATATTGATAAAAAAATTACTATTTTATATTTTTTGACTTGAATCGTAAATTTTGACTACTATATTAATTCATTTATACAATTGTTTACTTAAAATAATTTTATTTTACCAAACTAAATTAAATACTTGTCCGAAAAAAATAAAAATAAATTGAGTATCATGTTATATATAGCAATTTAAAATACATATAATGCCCCTAAAGATGTATATATATAGCAATTTTTTGTTTCATTTTTTTACATTCTATCTTTCTCGATACTCTCTCACCGACACTTTCGAAATCTATCATCTTCGCCTATTATGCCCCATCTCTTCTATTTTCTTCTCCACCATCTCCGCCATGTTGTATGTCGTGTTTATCTTCTTTTATCTTCTACCTTTGTATATATATACAGCTAGAGAGATGGTGTCGTGGTTTTTGGTGGTTTTGCGGTGGTTGCCATCACTGAGTCGTATGTATATACATAACATCAAGTATGATTGTGAGCATCATAGAGTTTGTTAGTGGTCTCCGTTGGAGAGAAGATGTCGTCGTTGAATTATGAGTATGTTTTATATCTAATATATTACAGGTAAATCCATTTAGATTCGATTATCTATTTAGACATGTTAATCTATTTAGACCTGTTAATCTATTTAGTTCCGCTATTTCATTTATATCGAATTTGAAGTTAGAGTTTAATCCGATTTAGGAATTTTATAAGTTTCATAATTAGAGTCATTTTCGATTTTGGGGATTTAATTAGTTCAATTTTATTAATTCCATTTTTAGAGTTTCATTCGTAATTCAAATTATTATTATTTCTGTTTTGTTACTATTTTATTTTGGCATTGGCTTATGGCCAAGAATTAAAATTCTTGTTTTCGGACCCGAAATCATTTTTTTAAAAGATGAAGTGACCATCTGAGTGTGAGTAGAGTAGCGGTAATAAATATTGTTTGTTTTTTAATGGTAATGATGACATTTATTTTGTTTGAGTTGATAAGAAAGTGCACACCTATATTTTCCATTTCTTTAAGATTAACTCATCAGGTTGGTAAACTAGGTCTACTTACTTCTTCTCTCTCGATGGTTAAAGCCATTAGAAGTGTAAGAAATGGAAGAAAAACCATCATATTATAAGAAATTTCTTTTCATTTTTCTATATTTGTGACGCTGATGAAAACGAAAAGCATGTTAGGTTAGTTCTTTGTGACGGGGTGCTACGATATCTTTTTCTCTGTACTTTTCTTAGGTCTTGAACATATGTAGTTTGGAATCCATGTTTAACCCTTAAACATATGGGTATTGTATGGATGATCCTACAAGAAATGTTACATACTAAAGATCATATGGTAGACATGGAATTGAACTCACTTCGTGATATGTTTAGTAATAATTTTCAAACCAACACATATTTATTCTTTGAATATGATTTCTAAAAATATGGTTTGAAGGGATTTCTATTTTATATTTTTTGAAGGTATATTAAAAAATGATTTGGTATCACTAAATATATACCATTTGAACTCTAAGAAAATAAAAAATAAAAAGATTTGAAAAAGATAAATGAGAAGGACGAATCACTTTTGTGATAATAGTCTATTTATGTAGAGAGAAAGGAACAAACTAGTTTTAGAAAAATATATCCCCGAAAAACATACTTTTAAATCTATTTCTATTTTTTTGTTATTTTCATTATTTTTTAAAGAATGATATCGAATTTATTTGAAATTTACATTAAATTGTCTTAATGATATTGATAAAATATATATTTTTTGACTTGAATAGTAAATTTTGACTACCATATAAATATTTAATTCATTTATACAATTATTTACTTAAAATAATTTCATTTTATCAAACAAAATTAAATACTTGTCCGAAAACAAAAATAATAAATTAAGTAAATATTCTAAAATTTCTAAACACGAAATGAAGAACAGACTTAGTCTAATTATAGTCCTTCATTTCTGCAATAATTGAAAAAATCAGCAGGTAAATATGCGTTTTACTTTGTTATTTTCAGTTGGATAATAGTTGTGATGTGTTGATTTGTGTTTTGCAAGGATGTTATAGCTTGGACTTAAACATTCATTGCATATAAATATGAAGAAACAAGAGGATGATAAGACTATACGAGAAGCCGAGGCACACCTTTTAAGTGTTTTCAAGGTTTCCTCCTTCACCACAATCTAATATTGAATGTACGGTTGTAGTTCTGTATAAATGTTGATCCTGTGATGGGATGAGAGAAAAAAAAACACATACAGACCCAGTGGGCCGTGCTTAACAGTAAACACATTGGTATTAGTGAGCGTGATCATCGATAACATTGAGCATACTAAGGAAAGTTTAATGATTGAGGAGAGTTGTAAGTGTCATTGCCTAATGGGTAATTAAATCTTTTTTCTAAGCCCTTTTGAGTCAGTATCCCTCATTGAAATTCTATAGTCAAAGCCCACAGGTCCACCTATTTAAGTGAAGTTGACATGTAATTTCAAGGTCAGAGATTCATTACAAACAAAACTTATGGACGCCACCGCCGCACCCAAAGGTATGTATTCTGAATGTATATATTGAAGCGCAATTGATTTTTCTAGGATTTCATATATAAATATTCCGTTGCATAATCTGCCTTGTTTTAGAATGTATTGTTGCTCTTTGATTAGTGATTCACCGGCCACTAGAAATGAGCTCGATAGTACTATTTTGATTGTTGTTTCAAGAGGTTTTCTCAATAGTAAGTTAATGTTATACTTGGGTCAACAATTGACTCTATATCTTGTCTAAGTTTTGTGTAAAATCGTTGTCGCATTTAGTATTTTTTCATAATGAAAGAGGATTATGCATATAGTAATTGCAAATTTACATGTATCTTGACATTCTATATCTGCAAACATATTGCGAGATCAAATCTTATTATTACCTTAAACACCAAGTCACTCCTTCTAATATGGTTAATAATAAGATTTGATCTCGCAATATGTTTGTAAATATAGAATATCAAGATAAATGTAAATTTGCAATTACTATATGCATAATCCTCTTTCATTATAAAAAAATACTAAATGCGACAACGATTTTACACAAAACTTAGACAAGATATAGAGTCAATTGTTGACCTAAGTATAACATTAACTTACTATTGAGAAAACCTCTTGAAACAACAATCAAAATAGTACTATCGAGCTCATCTCTAGTGGCCGGTGAATCACTAATCAAAGAGCAACAATACATTCTAAAACAAGGCAGATTATGCAACGGAATAATTATATATGCAATCCTAGAAAAATCAATTGCGCTTCAATATATACATTCAGAATACATACCTTTGGGTGCGGCGATGGCGTCCATAGATTTTGTTTGTAATGAATCTCTGACCTTGAAATTACATGTCAACTTCACTTAAATAGGTGGGTCTATGGGCTTTGTCTATGGGCATTACAATGAGGGATACTGACTCAAAAGGGCTTAGAAAAATGATTTAATTACCCATTAGGCAATGACACTTACAATCTCCTCAATCATTAAACTTTCCTTAGTATGCTCAATGTTATCGATGATCACGCTCACTAATACCAATGTGCTTACTGTTAAGCACGGCCCACTGGCTCCGTATGTGTGTTTTCTTTTTTTTCTCTCATCCCATCACAGGATCAACATTTCTACAGAACTACAACCCTACATTCATAGTATTTTTTTTATAATAAAATACATTTAAAGTTGTTATAATACTAAAATTGAAAAAATAGAATAAAATCTTAAGATCTCCAAAGCCAATTCTAGTTTAAGAATAATTCTGTATTCCCTGTTGGACTACCTCAAACACACTCTTTTGGTTCCTCCTTACCATTTTTTCTGAGAAGGAGGGAGTAACTTAGAGATGCAGAAGAGAAATTTAATCGCATATCAAATAATATACTATACAATCATAAAGTCAATATCTTGAAATTTTGTCCTTAGGACCAAATTCATTAATCTTCAAGCAATATACTTTAATTGGTAAGATTGAATTAGCTGTTTAATCAGTCCCAGGATAAATAGTAAATAACTGTTAGAATCATTGCATTACCTTTAAAAGTTTAAATAGCGACAGAATCTGGAAAATTCAAACTCAATTATAATCAACAAAATCTAAATAAATATATATCATTCTCAATCTGTTTCCCTTGGTTTGGAGCTACAAACAGCAATAAGTACCAATTTGAAGCTCGCATTATAAATTTAATGAAATATGAAAAATCAATATTAGATTGTGGTGAAGGAGGAAACCTTGACAACACTTAAAAGGTGTGCCTCGGCTTCTCGTATAGTCTTATCATCCTCTTGTTTCTTCATATTTATATGCAATGAATGTTTAAGTCCAAGCTATAACATCCTTGCAAAACACAAATTAACACATCACAACTATTATCCAACTGAAAATAACAAAGTAAAACGCATATTTACCTGCTAATTTTTTCAATTATTGCAGAAATGAAGGACTATAATTAGACTAAGTCTGTTCTTCATTTTGGGTTTAGACTGTTTTTTAACCGGAAAGAGGGGAGCATAGCATAGCTATATAGGCAACGGGTGAGAGAAGAAGAAAATATTGCCCAGATGTATGATTAAAAGTCTCAAATCCACATTATTTGATGATCCAGACTCTCTATCTAACCCCACCACCTAAATTGCCACCCAACCACCACCACTACCACCGGAACTATGCCAGATGAAGCACCAAAATAACACCACCACTATCCTCTCTTTAGATCGATGGTGGTTCACCTCGCCGGAAATATGCTCCACCTCTCTCTCGTTTTCCTGCTTCTTCTTCGATCCAAGGTTAGATCTCGGAGTTTCGTCATCAGCAATTCTTCGGTGGTGAAGAAGGTGTTCTCGGTGGTGAAGAAGGTGTTCTCGGTGGTGAAGCAAGGTGTTCTCGCGTCACTGCAACTCCGGCGCCAAGCTCCACCAGCTGCCGAGGTGATGAAGAAAGCAGCTCCGTCGCTCCAGCTACAGCGCCACCACTAGAGGTCTCCGGCGAACACGCGTTTCACGAACAGTGGTGGTGGAACGAAGGATGTGAAGCCACAGATCTGCTCCGGCGAAGATGGAAATGATGCAACGTGCTCGATTTGCAGTGAAACTGAAGCCGTTGTTCGAGCTCATCTTCTCCTGCTCCGGTGTTATTGTCACGCGAGCTCATCTTCTCCAGCTCCGGCATTATGGTGCTGTTGTGGAAAAAAACTGAAGCCGTGAAACTGAAGTTGTGGTGGTTGTGTTGTTATGGTGGTGGTGGTGTTCGTGTGGTTGTCTCGATTCTGGTGGTGTTGGTGGGGTGGCTATGGACGAGAAGACCGTGTCATGGTGGCGGTGGTGCTCGTCGACAAGAAGAAGTGTTTTTTTTTTAAATTTCAGATCTAGATTTGGTTTGACCAGATCTGATCAAACAAGATAGTAATTAATTTTATTATTCTTTAATTGTATATTCATTTTTATTTGTTTAAAAATATGTAATAAAGGTGAATAAAAGTTTTTTTTGACTATTTATGCTTTGTTTTTTAATAATACTCAACAATTTGACTGAGTACTCATCAAACTTACTGAGTACTCATCATATTTATCAGAGTATTCATCAAATTATTCGGAGTACTCATTAAAATTATTCGGACTACTCACCAAAATATATAGAGTACTCATTAAAATATGGAAAAATGACCCAAAGAATCAAAATAATATTATTTTCTGCCCATTAACATCAATGACAAAATTTCTTCCTAATAAAATCATCAATTGAATTATTTTATACATTATTTGACTATACTATCCCTACTTATGTTATACATTATTCGTCGCGGTGACGGGAATCGTCCGTGACGGGAATAGTTCTTATGGTGTAAGGGTAAATATGTAATCTTATAATAGTAAGTTAATGGATGATTCGTTTGGGAAAGTATAATATTATTTTGATTTTTTGGGGCATTGACCCATAAAATATATAGAGTATTCAACCAATTTATAGAGTACTCTCAGTTTTTTCCGATACTCTATGTTTTTTCCGATACTCTCAGTTTTTTCCGATACTCTATGTTTTTTCCGGTGACTGGTGGTCGGTGGTCGGTGGTCGGTGGTGGGAGGTTGAAGGTAGGTGGGTAGTGGTAGGTATAGGAGAGAGAAATAGTGACATTACACTTTTTTGTCTTTTAGTGGTAGTGAGAGTAGGAAAGATTATTGTAAAAAATGAGGTTCCTAAGAAGAACAACTTTTTAGACACTACTCTATAGAAAAGAAATAGTGTTTCTAAGACCCTATATATAATTCACCCTAATTGGAACAATAAAGTGAATCATGTTTCAAAGATTTTATACATTAATTAGACAAATAATTTATCAATCTTTTGAAATCTACAGTTTACCATGGCAGATTGGGAAAGTATATTTTAGTGGAAGACAAGACATTAAACAAGTTGTAAGTTCAAAGAAACAAATGGATGAGATACATTTACTATTTATTAACAAATAGGCACTTAGTATCAAGAATCACTAAATTTATTTAATAAAGTTAGTTTTAATTTTCGTACTAAAAAATTTGGCATCTAAACTTTTAGTAAAACTAACTCAACACGTTACGTCTCATTTTGATCATTAAATCAAATTATAACCTGAATACTCTTAAATATCCAACTTAGGCACATAATATATATGTTATTATAGGGACCTATATTGCAAATAATCCAATAATATATGTTATTTTACATAATTTAGGCACATATGGTGGTGCAATTAACTCAAACAATGGGGATAGTTTGGATCATTACATTGCATGTACTTATATATCTGATTAAAGTTATAATCTTGAAATAAACAATTATTGCATGTAAATTAAATGTAAGGGAGCAAAGTGCAAACTATACCGTTCGGAGATGAAATTGAGTATGTCATCAGTGGAGTAGGCTTCAAAGCTAATATCAATCAGTTGGCCTTGGCTGAGATCTACAGCGTGCTAACATATCTTCTATTCGAGGTTAGGGTTTCGAAGGTTGTTGTTGCGCATGTCACGCCACGTGGCAGGCTCCTTACATATCTTATTCCAGGTTTTACAAACTCTAGAGATGTTTCTAAGTCGCTCTACCGCTCCTAGTTTGAAGAAGATCTCGGTGATGATCTCAAGTGGAAGATCTACCCACAGCGGCGGCGGCGGAGATGAAGAAGACGATGACATCTGGATTTTTTTTCTCTTCTTTTTTCCTTTGTTTGGTCAGTGCACAGTCAAGCAGAAGGTAATTCTTAAATATTTTGTCCAGCTTATACGTTTGTTGTTTTGTTATGGGGCAAATTACTAATATGGGTCCTGATAATTTACATTTTCCAATCTAACTATTCTTTTTATTTCAAAAGTTAATTATTCTTGAAATTAATAATAAAAAACACTAGTTTTAAAAATATTATATCTAAATATGTCAAGCATCGCGTCAAAGAATCAATCTCAATAATTCGTCAATCTTATTTTGTAATGGCACGTCGGAGGAAACAATCTAAAACGTGTATGAAATCTTAACATTGGAGTTACAAAATCCTTCGTAAAGTATCTATGCATACCCTTATCTCTCAAAAGGGCAAAGGATGAGAACTTGATTTTTTTTAAGGATGATTAATTTCTAAATCTGCTAGTCGAATTGCTAAACTTTTATCTGATAGGGGAAAAGATCTTAATCAAATCAGTAATGCAAACTTTTTAAATTACGCAATGTCAATTTTCGAGTTTCTAAAAAGTTTGTGCAAGAAACTCAACAACTTTCTTGCTAATTTTTGGTGGAATTCCGGATTTAAGAAAAGAATCCATTGGGTTGCACGGAAGAAAATCATCAAAGCTAAATCGATTGGTGGAATCAAGTTTATTGATTTTCAAAAAATTGATCTTACTTTACTCGCCAGTCAAGCATGGAGAATCTTAGATAATCCTAACTCACTAGTCGCAAAAATTCTTAAAGGAATTTATTTTTTGAACAACAACGCTACTAAAGCGCGCTTCTTTAACGACCAAGTCATCCGCGACTACATGCAAGTAGTTGCTAGAGACATATCATTAGCGACAAAATTAAATCTCTGACGTCTTAAGTCGTTGCGTACCTTATTTGTCATTCATGACTAGTTTTTTTCAAAGAACTAGTCGCTAGAAACTATGTTAATGGCGACGACAATTTTTGTCGTTAACTAACATTAACATATTCATTAATTGGGATTGGGGGGTCAGAGTTTCATGCATAATGTTATTCACGACTAATCTAACGTCTATTATCGACAATTGTCGTCGCGAGAGATAGATTTCCAAAAGACGTGGCAATCTGACTCTTCACGTGGGTCAATTAGAGGGTTCATTCACAACGAATTTATGGGTCGTTCATGACGAAAAATATGTCGCCTCAAAAATGTAACACTACAAAGCCATTTCGAGCTCATTTCAGCCATAACCAAACACTTCATCACTTAAAAAATCGAGAGTTTAAGCAATAAACCATCCATTCTGAGACGAAATCAAATCGTTCTAGCATCAATAACATCGCTTATGTAAGGATTTAATGCTTTACTTACATTTTAATCTAATTTTTTTTCAATTATAAAAGGTAACCTAGATTTTATATTTTGTGTTTGTGATTGTGTGTTTATGGCATGGCTTGTACAAGATTCAAAAACTAATATCCACGTCAGATGTATGTATTTTATCCAACTTTGTTATTTTTTATTTTAATTTACATTTTTTGCTAAAAAAATATTTGTGCTTATTTTGTATTTTTTAGTATTGGTTTAATATTTATTACATTAAATTTACTTAGTTATTAGTATATTGAGTAATTAAATGTAAATGTTTTAGAAATTTAGGGTTTCAAATATTTGTAATTGTGGATTAGATTCTAAATTTAAAAAAATATGTGCTTTAGATATGTTTTATAAGAATATATGGACTTATTCGCAATTTTTAGTTAAATAGGGATTTTTTTACAATTTTTATAAATATAACGACTAAAGTGCATTTTTTATAAAATTAAGGACTAAATTCTAATTTAAAAAATATAAGTATTAAAATGTAATTTATAAAAATATAAGTACTAAAATGTAAATTTATTGAATTATAAATATTGAAAATGTAATTTTTACAAATTATAAAGATTAAAATGTAATTTTTTTAAAAAAAGAAGCAGGATTGAAATGCAATTTAAAAAAATAAAGGGTTAAAATGTAATTTTATTATTAAAAGTACTTAAATATAATTTTATTAAATATAAGGACTAAAATTAAATTTTATTAGATATAAAGACTAAAATATAATTTTAATAAATATAAGTACTAAACCGTATTTTAAAAAATATATAAGGACTACAATGTAAAATTAGTACCATTTGTAATTTTTAGTACCATTTGTAATTTTAGTACAAATATTTGTAATTTTTAGTACTATTTGTAATTTTAGACTTAGATATTTTAGTACCATTTGTAAAAAAATTGTAAACATTGATTGCTTAATATAAAAAATCATGGTCTAAACTATGGCTGCACACGGGTCGGTTATCCGACCCGAAGTGCTAAACCCTTCACCCAATCCGAGGTGTGCGGGTTTGGAATTTTGAGACCCTAACCCTATTTTAATTTATCAAATCTGAACGGGTTGGGTACCCACGGGTTGGGTACCCGCGGGTTGGGTGCGGTTTGGTTCGGGTGCGGGTCTGGTCAACAAATAGTCAAAGTACTTAAAAAATATTGAAAAACCCCAAAACATTCCATATATAGAAACTTAACAGAATAAGAAAGTTACTATATATAGTAACTTTCCTCAACCAAGTTACAAATCAGATTACAATTTAAGATTACAGCTTAGATATTACACCAAATGACCAAACAAACCATTACAACTTCCAAGTTACACAAAACCATTAGAGAAGTTAGACAAGTTTCAAATTACACAAAACCAAATTAAAATTACAGTACTTATACAAATTTCCCATACAAATAAGTTTAAATGCAACCTCTATTGTGCAAAATAGAGAAGATGTGCAAAATTGGTTGCATTTTCTTCCTTGCTTTCAAAAACCTTGCTACTTCTTCCAATTTTCAATCCAGATGCAATTTTCCTGATTTTTTCAACAAAATGGAAATGGAATTTGTTATATTTAAGCCTCAGATTATATGTTCATCATAGGCCTTAGGGATCAACTCGGGACAAAGGGACAAGGACTACCTTTAAATATCACAAGTTAGTCTCAATTCCAACTAAAATTGTTGTCAACTCAACCTTGGTTTCCTTAATTACCATAGCCTCATAAATGTATAGTTTTAAACTTAATCATAGGCCTCTAAAGAAAGGAAATATGGAGATGCAAAACAATAGAAGTTGAAAATTGAAAATCCTTGAGATAATATAAAAGAGTCACTGATTTATACCTTAAGGTTATTGGTTACAGATGGGTTATAGTGGACTCAGGTTTGGTCTCACTCACCTCATCCAAGCCTAAATAACCTGTTAAACAAAAAAAGTATAAACAAACACAAAGTCAGATTGAGTAGCAAATAAGAAATCCCACAAAATATGAATATTACAGTAATATACCTAATTCAGCTTCCTAATCCTCAATTAGCTTTTCTGAAGTGTTTAAATTAATTGGTAGTGTAGATTTCAACCAATTTTGAGTAGAAACAAGTGCCTCCACTGTTTTTGGAGATAAAGAACTTCTGAATTGGTCAAGAACTCTACCACTAGTGCTAAAAGCAGATTCAGAAGCAACTGTTGAAACAGGGACAGCTAGGACATGCCTTGCCATCTCAGATAATGCTTTAAATCTGAAAGAATTGAATTTCCACCAACTAAGAACATCAAATTTGTCTGTCATTTCCTCAACCTCTTCATTGAGGTATCTTTGAAGTTCATTGCCCTTGGCAATGTTTTTTTCAGCCATGAAAGATTGAAACCTATTCCCAAGAACACTATCAGACTCATTATTAGTCACTTCAGGACCAGAACTGGATTTTCCAGTTCCAGGAGCAACTGTTTTTGAGTAGCAACCAAATAACCGAGTTAAAACATCTTCAACTCTAGCAATCAAAGCACTTGATTGAGCTGGAGTATACATGAAGTTAAAGTAGCAAGCTAAATATTGTAATTTTTTTCTTGGATCCAACACAACTGCAACATATAACAACATATTGATACTTTGGATTCCCCAGTATTTAAGGAATTTTCCCTTCATTTTAATAGCCATTGCCTTCAAAACCTCACAATCTGATCCACAAAGTTCCTCAATCTTTTCCCATATTATTACAATTTCATTAAAGAACAGGTTTGAAGTAACAAACAAAGTTCCTGAAAATTTCTTTGTTGAGTTGTAAAATAATCTCAGAAACTCAACAAAAGATGCAGCATTTTGCCAATCAATAAAATTGGGTGATGGTCTTTCACATTCAGTAGCAAAGAAATCCTTATAGTTGTCATCATGTTCATTCATTGTAGTAAACACTGTTTCAAACTTAATTGCAGATTCTAGCATTTTATAAGTTGAATTCCATCTAGTTGGGACATCAAGACTTAGTAAAGCCTTTGATTCAATAGAACAATTAGCCATAGACTCTTTAAATGAAGTAGAACGAGAAGGAGAGGACCTTACATATCTTACTGCCTCGCGAATATTTTTAATAGAAGCATCAATTTCAGAAAGTCCTTCCCATACAATAAGATTCAAGATATGTGCGCAACACCTTACATGAAGCAACTCGTGATTTAATAAGGTTTTTGGTTTGTGTCCAGCGTTTTTCACCAAATATTTAATAGTGACAGTATTTGAAGAGGCATTGTCAACTGTTAAACATAGATATGACTCAATCTCCCACACCCTAAGTATTGCTTCAACAACTATGCCTATTGTTTCCCCTTTATGGTCCTCAACCATACAAAAACCGATGATTCTTTTTTGAAGTACCCATTCACAATCAATATAATAGGCTGTGAGACACATATAAGATAGATTTTGATTAGAAGTCCAACAATCTGTTGTCATACTTATGCGCATCCCTTTCAATTTTTTTTAAGCTCATTCTTTTCCTCACCATATATTGACATACATTTCCTCATTATAGTCATCCTTGATGGAATCTTAACATACTTGGGTTGCATCACATTACAAAATTTCTTAAAGCCAACACCCTCCACAAATCTGAAAGATAACTCGTCCAAGATAACCATTTCAGCCAAAGCTTTAGTACAGGCCTCAGCTGAGAACACATAAGTAGCTACTCCACCACCAAACTCTTATTTGTTTAACACTAACTGAGTTTGTCCACCTTCTAGAGGGGGGTAGAATGGATACTTTTTGCATCTCCTATGATTAATATGGTTGAGCATATTAGAAGTACCATGTCTCCTTGAATCAGCTGCATAAGAAGTTTCACAATACTTACACACACCTCTCCTTACATTGTTCTCATCTATTATTGGATCAAAAACTGTCCAACAATCATCAATTATCTTAAGCTTCTTAGAATCAGGTTGTTTTGCACCTACTGGAGGTGTATGTTTAGTTGAAGTAGTAGCATCATCAGGAGTTGATTTAACTCCCTCAGTTTGTATTGAAGAGCTAAGATCAGTTGATGCCTCATTTACAATAACCATCACACAATTTATATCTGCAGTTAACATATAAACACTTAGTCAAAAACTTGTGATATACATTCTACAATAGCTAAAAAATATGTTAGAATAAAATCTTGAGAAATAATTACCTTATCTGACATTAACAAAACACACAGAGGATTAATAATCCAAAATCCAATCCAACATTGCGAGAGTAGTACATGCAAAAATAATGTATGAAGACATTAGAAATTATACAACATCATCTATTATTCCACTAATCTCTTCATTCAAGAACAATGAGCTTCTATTAAACTGTTTTTGTCAATTGCTCAAAACATAATCAATTTCAAAATCAGAGAATGAAGAGTTACTGTATTATTACCTTATCTGACATTGGAAAAACAATCAAAGCATAAGCATCCAAAACCCAAGCATTTTCGAGAGATAAACATGAAAATATACAACAGAAAAACATCACAAATCATCAATATAACTTCAACCATCATAAATCATCATCATATCAAAGCTATAACAATTACAAAACCAATCTTAAACTCATTTCCTTTTCAAAACAGATAATTTCCTTTTCAATTACTCAAAATCAGTTAGGGTTTTTCATTTCAAAGACAACAATACTACTAAATCAATTCATTAACACCACAAATGAATAAAGAGAAACAAGGATTAGATTTAGGCGCGTAATACCTGATTTAATCGGCAATAGATTTAAGAAATCCCAAATCGAGCCGTTAAAGCTTTTATAGGCTTCAACTAATCCGTTATCCTCTAGTAACCAAGCATATAAACTCTCAAACACCTTAACCATGGTCAGATAACACAACCACGGTAGCAACTGACGGAAATCATTCAAGCAATTAATGCGACCCATTAATTTAGGTGGAAATGTTTAATGCGGTGTACTAGGCCCCCTTTTAACCGGCGAGATTTGACGGGATGGAGAAGATGAGCTGAGAAAAAGCGGGCTACGATTTAGGGTTAGGGTGAAGAACAGAGAAAATGGGGGCTTCAAGAGAGTGGTGAGAAGAGGTAAGGTATGAGAGAGAGAGAGAGATAAAGGTAATACGCGTAAGTGACCCTTCGGTTGTGTAAGGGTTTTTGTTTATCAGTTTTATAAAAAATCTAATATACATATTTTATATAAAAAAAAAAAATTCGGATCGGGTTGGGTACCCGCGGATCTGGGGTACCCCAGCCCGCAGTCTGACCAAAAGTTAAAAAAAAATAAAAAAAAACCCTAACGGATGTGCGGGTGGGCGGTTGCGGTTAATTTAGGGTCGGGTCGGGTCGGTTTTTTCGGTTTTGCGGGTTTTCGGATCCACTTGTGCAGCCCTAGTCTAAACTAAAATGGAGCTCTTTAATGCAAGGTATATGAAAATTTCAAACTAAAAGACGACCATTAACTCACCTAATTTTGTTTTTTTAAGGATGAACGGTTATTGTCTTCAAAAGTAAACATAATTTGAGAAACAAAGCCACGATATATATATATATATATGTATGAGTAACATAAGCTAGCAATATCCAGAGAGTTGGAACAATGTATAGCAATAGCTAACATATCTCACATGAAAATAAAGAAGGTTTCACGCGATGTTTCTTTAAATGAACCACATTTCTTGACTGTCTAACATATTTCACATGATGAAATGCGGTGCATTTGTAGAAACATCTCGTGATACCTCTTTTGTTTTCATGTGAGACGTGTTAGCCATTTCTATACTTTGATCCAGCTTTCTGGGTATTGCTAGCTTGTGTTGTTCATATATATATTGATGCCTTTTGTGTTTTTATTTATCGTGGTTTTGACTACCAACACCCAGATACGAGCAGATTCCTCCAATCGGGCCACCAATTGCTGGACGATCAGGTAGTCGGGAAGAAGCTGAGGATGAAACAGAAGAAGAAGCACACCGTTTATTCCATCCTTAGTATTTTGATATATTTGATCATTATATGTATGTTGACTTTAGTATCTATTGGTTTTTACTTCGTTATGTTATATTTTTGTTGACTTTCTGTCGATTTTGACTTTTAATGTTATCGATGTTGAGATTAATTTAATATTAGTTGTTTTCAAATATTTATTCAATTATTTTTATTAATTTTAAAAATTTAAAAATAAAACATCGAAAGATTATTTAAAAAAAAAAGAATATTAGCGACTACTTATTAGTCGCAAAACATTTAAAAAAGTAGTCGCTATTAGTAGTTATCAGCGACTACAAGAAGTAGTTGCTAGCAATGGTATCAATTCCGAATACTAAAGTAGTCATTAGTAGACGTCACACATTAGTAACTTCCTCTCAAATTTAGTCGCGAAAGAAATCTCTACTGACGAATTACATACGACTAGATAGCAACGACGACATGTAGTCGTTAATGACCAAATCGGTCTCCGCGGCTAATTATTTAACCAATAGCGACTACAAATGTAGTCGCCAGTAGAAGCGCATGCAGTAGTGCAACATGTGGGATACAAAGCTCATAAAGAAACATTCATCAAGATGGGCAAGTATCTTTAAAGAACTTCAGTTCCATAAAATAGTATTGTATAGATGATCCTAGAAAAAGTTCTAAACTAAAGATCATATGGTGGAACATGGTATTAGGCTCGTTTTGTGATATGTGTAACGGTAATTTTGAAACCAACACATTTATTCTTTGAATGTGATGTCTCAAATATGATTTGAAGGGATTTTTTTTTTCTAAATAGTGTTTGAAGGTATATTAAAAAAATGAATTGGTATTACTAGATATATGAATACCATTTTGAATTTCTGTTGATTGATTTAAGAAATAAAAAATAAAAAAATTTGAAAAAGATAAGTGAAACGAATCTCTTTTGAGACGATAGTGTATTTATTTAGAAAGAAAGGAACAAACTAGTTTTAGAATAATATATCCCAAAAAACATACTTTTAAATCTATTTTTATTTTTTATTATTTTTGTAAGAATGATATAGAATTTATTTGAAATTTACATGAAATTGTCTTAAGTGATATTGATAAAAAAATACTTTTTATATTTTTTACTTCAATAATAAATTTTTACTACCATATAAAATATTTAATTCATTTACACAATTGTTTACTTAAATAATTTCATTTTATCAAAACAAAATTAAATACTTGTCCGAAAACAAAAATAATAAATTAAGTAAATATCCATGTGAATATGCATAAGTTTGTGCTTGTCCCGGTGGTTCTAGATCTGATTTTTGAGCTCCGACAAGGCTTGACCTCCGTGAGAAGTCATGGACGCCGCTTTGAGACATCAGCTACTTCAGAAATGGAGTTTCGAGCTCCATTCAAAAGATATTGTTGCAGTGCGTGAGAAGCCATGGAAGCCTCCTATGCACAAGAAAATGGACTGGATCACGGAGAAACTCGTGAGAGTGGCTACAACAGCTATAACAGCCATGTCAAACTTCAGACTTCGATCTGGTTCGTAACTTGCTCGATCTGGTTCATGTCTCGTCGTTCGTGTCTCGCCGTTTGTAGCTTCGCCGGAATCCAGCAATGAAAGGGGGTGTATTCAATGTAGAATCTATTAGAATTTTAGTATTCAAAAGTGTACTAGTTTTCAATCGGGATTTTAAAAAGTCTTTTAAAATCTTGGGGTATTGAATCGGGATTTTAGACATCTTTTAAAATCTTGTGGTATTCAAAAATCTATGGATTTATATGGATTTCATTTTTTTTCGACATTGATATGGATTTCATTAAATATTGAATTTTATAGGATTCTATAGAATTTCATTGAACAAAACTTTTATTTTAAAATCTCTTGTTTTAAGTAAAGATTTTGATAGACTTCTTCTGACTAATACATGCTAAATAAATAAATATAATCGTGACATATTTTTCATGTTCTAGGATATTACTTCAATTTTATTTTCCTCGAACATAAATATACAATTCATTAATATTCAGTTCTTTTCCTTTAGAACAATGTTTTAGAAAAAATAATCATGAATACTTTTTTTTATTTCGTCTATGTAAACACGGATATACTCTTTATTTGGTCAATTCGTTAATGTTTAGTTCTTTTAGTTGAACAATACTCAAGGATTTTATATTGTGATATAAAGCAAAAAAATTATAATTATTTTTATTTTTTATCAATCCACATCATATATTTATTTAATATTTATTTATATTTTTTTAATCATGTAATTATATATTTAACATTTACTAATAAAAACTGTTAATACAAAATTTAAAATTTCAATAAATTCAGAGTAAGGTAGAGTCCGATAAAATCAATTAAAATCTATTAGAATTTGTCATAAAATTCAATAAAATCTGTTGAGGGCCTTTTAGAATAAAAACGAGTCTATAAATCCATCAAAATCCATGGATTATACAAAATCTAATACAATCTTTTAAAATCTGAATTGAATACACCCCCGAAGACTTGAAGAACAGTTTGCTCGATCTGGTTTGCAGCTTCCTGGTTCGTACTGCCTCGTGAAGATCTCTGTGAGGCTCGGTCGTGAGGCTTCATGACGAGCTGATGCATTTCGATCTCGTACGTCTTCAGGCTGCTGGGGTGCTGATGGTGGTTGATTTTCATGTGTTGACTGGAGAAGACGAGCGACAGATTACTCGCAATGCTCTTGCTTTTTTGTCTTTCTTTTGTTCGTAAATTAATTAGGTGTTGCTTTTTTTGTTCAATAGCGGTAATCAATAGGCGAAAATGTAATTAGTTAGGCTTGGATTTGTAATAAATAAAATTTGATCTTTTTTTTGTATTACTCCTTGTTTTGTAATAATACTCTATTTTTTTATAGAATACTCTGTTTCTTTTAAAGAATACTCTATTTTTTAATGGAGTACTCTAGGTTTTTATGGAGTACTCCGTATATTTGAATATACGCTCTGTATTTTATTTCGATGATCACTGTTTAAATTCTGATACTCCATATTTTTTTCGGATACTCTATATTTTTTCGGTGGTCGGAGGTAGGAGGAAGGTGGGTAGTGGGCAGAGATGAACAGTGACAACAATCAATAATTTCTTTTTGTCTTTTAGTGTGAGTAAGAGTATTCTAGTATTTGGTCATTCTTGAGATCCCTTTAAAGAAATTAGATTCCTATTAGTTCGTATAGTACGAAAATCTAGTCACCAAAACCCTATGTCTCATTCACCCATTAGTTAATTGGTAAACTACTTCCTATGTTTTGTAATAGTTTAGACACCCTTGGTATAAAAAATGGTATTGCTACAACCCCTCTCTACAATATTCTTTTAGTGTCATACACTTGGCTAAAAGTGATTGGAGAGATTTATTTATTTTTATTTCATTAATGAAAGAATTAAAAATACATATAATTCCCCTAAAGATGTATATATAGCAATTTTTTGTTTCATTTTTTTACATTTTCTCTTTCTCGATACTCTTTCACCGACACTTTCTAAATATATCATCTCCGCCTATTATGCCCTATCTCTTTTATTTTCTTCTCCACCATCTCCGCCATGTTGTATTTCTTGTTTATCTTCTTTTATCTTCTACCTTTGTATATATATATATATATATATATATATATATATATATATATATATATATATATATATATATATGGCTAGAGAGATTGTGTCGTGGTTTTTGGTGGTTTTGCGGTGGTTGCGATCACTGAGTCGTATTTATATACATAACGTCAAGTAAGATTGTGAGCATCATAGAGTTTGTTAGTGGTCGCAGTTGGAGAGAAGATGTCGTCGTTGAATTATGAGTATGTTTTATATCTAATATATTACATGTAAATCCATTAAGATTTGATTATCCATTTAGACATGTTAATCTATTTAGATTCGTTATTTCATTTATTTTGAATTTGAAGTTAGAGTTTAATTCGATTTAGGAATTTTATAAGTTTGATAATTAGATTCATTTTCGATTTCGGGGATTTAATTAGTTCAATTTTATTAAATCCATTTTTAGGAGTTTCATTCGTAATTCAAAATACTATTATTTTTGTAAATGTTTTAGACATACTCGATATTGAATGTTAGACCATGATGTTTTGACACCCTTCACTACATAAATACGGGAACCGAGAGAAAGAGTTCTACCTGAGCTAACAGGGGGTCATGTATGTTAATCATATTATTAAACTATTTAACCCTTGTGCACCGTTTTTTGTTACTATTTTAATTTGAAATTGGCTTATGGCCCAAGAATTAAAACTCTCGTTTTCGGACCCAAAATCATCTTTTTAAAAGATGAAGTGACCACCTTTGTGTGAGTAGAGTAGCGGTAATAAATATTGTTTGTTTTTTAATGGAAACGATGACACTTATTTTGTTTGACTTGATAAGATAGTGCACACCTATATTTTCCATTTCTTTAAGATTAACTCATCAGGTTGGTAAACTAGACCTACTTACTTCTTCTCTCTCATTGGTTAAAGCCATTAGAAGTGTAAGAAATGAAAGAAAAACATCATATTAAAAGAAATTTCTTTTCATTTTTCTATATTTATGACGTTGATGAAAGCAAACAACATGTTAGGTTCGTTCTTTGTGACGGGGGTGTTTCAACTATTGGCATTTATTACAGGGGATGTATTGACCAAAGACGTCACTTTAATAACCCGTGATAAGATGTTGCATTAAAAACTCAAAATATAAATCCTAGACAACTTTATGAGCCCTATTAGTCGTTTACATCTTTGTGTATATGTGTTTTTAGTTAGTAAATATACGATTTCATAGATATTTTTAATAATTTGGTGATAACTAGGTTTTGAGGTTTATAGTTGGTCAAACTATTTTTCAAGGCTAACGAGTAAATTAGAATCTGGTCCTTGTTCATTAATTGATGTAGATTAATATTCTTGAGTTTGGTTTCTTGGATTTAGTTCTGGTCATATATTTTTTGTTATGGGAAAAAGAAGAAGAAATCAATTTTTTAATACGTTGAGTGTTTTTTTGTAATTAACATTAGGACGGGGGTAATATATGTACTTAAAAAACTCACTGTTAATTTTTGAACATGTATACCATGTCGGTAATAACTAATATCAATAAGGATAAAATATCATCTTTGTCTAAAGGTGATATCACATAGAAATATTTAAAAAGTGTAGAATATTCTAATATTTACAACAAGGTCTTACGATATTTTTTGCTTCGTACTTTTCCTAGGTCTTGAATATATGTAATTTGGAAAGATACAGACTAAATATCATATGGTGGACATGGAATTGGACTCGCTTTGTGATATGTGTAGTGATGATTTTGACATCAACACATATTTATTCTTTGAATGTGATGTCTCAAGTATGGTTTGAAGTGATATATTTTTCTTTTACATTGTTTAAAGGTATATTAAAAAATGAATTGGTATCACTAAATATATGAATATCATTTGAACTCTAAGAAAATAAAAAATAGAAAGATTTGAAAAAAGATAAGTGAGAAGGACAAATCACTTTTGTGATAATAGTATATTATTTATGCATTGTTTGGATTCAGATTATCAAAAGAAAGGAAATGATAGGAATATAAAAATATTTAAGGAATGGAAAGGAAAGTAATAACCGTGTTTGGATTATAAAAATTATAATAAAAGAAAAGAAAGTAATTGATTAAGGAATCACTTGTTTGGATTCACATTATTAAAGGAAATGAAAGGATTATTTTACGTAGAAATACCTTTATACCCATTTTGTGTTATGTAAAAATATTATTATATTAAAATTATAAGGTTAGTTGTGACATTTAAAAAAAAAATCATTTCATTTCTTTTAAAATGACTTTAAAATGGGAGGATTAAATAATTGACGTTTTAAAAGAAAAGAAAGGATTTGAAATCCATTGAATTGTTTTTCTTTAATTAAAAATTGAATTCAAACAAAAAATTAAAGTGAAAGGAACAAACTAGTTTTAGAAAATATATCCCCAAAAAACATACTTTTAAATCTATTTGTATTTTTTATTATTTTTATTATTTTTTTAAGAATAATATTGACTTTATTTGAAATTTGCATTAAATTGTCTTAAATGATATTGATAAAAAAATTACTATTTTATATTTTTTGACTTGAATCGTAAATTTTGACTACTATATTAATTCATTTATACAATTGTTTACTTAAAATAATTTTATTTTACCAAACTAAATTAAATACTTGTCCAAAAAAAATAAAAATAAAATGAGTATCCTGTTATATATAGCAATTTTTTGTTTCATTTTTTTACATTCTCTCTTTCTCGATACTCCCTCACCAACACTTTCGAAATCTATCATCTTCGCCTATTATGCCCCATCTCTTCTATTTTCTTCTCCACCATCTCCGCCATGTTGTATGTCGTGTTTATCTTCTTTTATCTTCTACCTTTGTATATATATACAGCTAGAGAGATGGTGTCGTGGTTTTTGGTGGTTTGCGGTGGTTGCGATCACTGAGTCGTATTTATATACATAACATCAAGTATGATTGTGAGCATCATAGAGTTTGTAAGTGGTCTCCGTTGGAGAGAAGATGCCGTCGTTGAATTATGAGTATGTTTTATATCTAATATATTACATGTAAATCCATTTAGATTCGATTATCCATTTAGACATGTTAATCTATTTAGACATGTTAATCTATTTAGTTCCGCTATTTCATTTATTTTGAATTTGAAGTTAGAGTTTAATCCCATTTAGGAATTTTATAAGTTTCATAATTAGAGTCATTTTCGATTTTGGGGATTTAATTAGTTCAATTTTATTAATTTCATTTTTAGAGTTTCATTTGTAATTCAAAATATTATTATTTCTGTTATGTTACTATTTTATTTTGGCATTGGCTTATGGCCAAGAATTAAAATTCTTGTTTTCGGACCCAAAATCATTTTTTTAAAAGATGAAGTGACCATCTGAGTGTGAGTAGAGTAGCGGTAATAAATATTGTTTGTTTTTTAATGGTAATGATGACATTTATTTTGTTTGAGTTGATAAGAAAGTGCACACCTATATTTTCCATTTCTTTAAGATTAACTCATCAGGTTGGTAAACTAGGTCTACTTACTTCTTCTCTCTCGATGGTTAAAGCCATTAGAAGTGTAAGAAATGGAAGAAAAACCATCATATTATAAGAAAATTCTTTTCATTTTTCTATATTTGTGACGCTGATGAAAACGAAAAGCATGTTAGGTTAGTTCTTTGTGACGTGGTGCTACGATATCTTTTGCTCTGTACTTTTCTTAGGTCTTGAACATATGTAGTTTGGAATCCATGTTTAACCCTTAAACATATGGGTATTGTATGGATGATCCTACAAGAAAAGTTACATACTAAAGATCATATGGTAGACATGGAATTGAACTCACTTTGTGATATGTTTAGTAATAATTTTCAAACCAACACATATTTATTCTTTGAATATGATTTCTAAAAATATGGTTTGAAGGGATTTCTATTTTATATTGTTTGAAGGTATATTAAAAAATGATTTGGTATCACTAAATATATACCATTTGAACTCTAAGAAAATAAAAAATAAAAAGATTTGAAAAAGATAAATGAGAAGGACGAATCACTTTTGTGATAATAGTCTATTTATGTAGAGAGAAAGGAACAAACTAGTTTTAGAAAAATAAATCCCCGAAAAACATACTTTTAAATCTATTTCTATTTTTTTGTTATTTTCATTATTTTTTAAAGAATGATATCGAATTTATTTGAAATTTACATTAAATTGTCTTAATGATATTGATAAAATATATATTTTTTGACTTGAATAGTAAATTTTGACTACCATATAAATATTTAATTCATTTATACAATTATTTACTTAAAATAATTTCATTTTATCAAACAAAATTAAATACTTGTCCGAAAACAAAAATAATAAATTAAGTAAATATTCTAAAATTTCTAAACCCAAAATGAAGAACAGACTTAGTCTAATTATAGTCCTTCATTTCTGCAATAATTGCAAAAATCAGCAGGTAAATATGCGTTTTACTTTGTTATTTTCAGTTGGATAATATTTGTGATGTGTTAATTTGTGTTTTGCAAGGATGTTATAGCTTGGACTTAAACATTCATTGCATATAAACATGAAGAAGCAAGAGGATGATAAGACTATACGAGAAGCCGAGGCACACCTTTTAAGTGTTGTTAAGGTTTCCTCCTTCACCACAATCTAATATTGAATGTAGGGTTGTAGTTCTGTATAAATGTTGATCCTGTGATGGGATGAGAGAAAAAAAACACACATACGGACCCATTAGGTCGTGCTTAACAGTAAACACATTGGTATTAGTGAGCGTGATCATCGATAACATTGAGCATACTAAGGAAAGTTTAATGGTTGAGGAGAGTTGTAAGTGTCATTGCCTAATGGGTAATTAAATCTTTTTTCTAAGCCCTTTTGAGTCAGTATCCCTCATTGTAAAGCCCATAGACAAAGCCCACAGGTCCACCTATTTAAGTGAATTTGACATGTAAATTCAAGGTCAGAGATTCATTACAAACAAAACCTATTAACGCCACCGCCGCACCCAAAGGTATGTATTCTCAATGTATATATTGAAGCGCAATTGATTTTTCCAGGATTGCATATATAATTATTCCGTTGCATAATCTGCCTTGTTTTAGAATGTATTGTTGCTCTTTGATTAGTGATTCACCGGCCACTAGAAATGAGCTCGATAGTACTATTTTGATTGTTGTTTCAAGAGGTTTTCTCAATAGTAAGTTAATGTTATACTTGGGTCAACAATTGACTCTATATCTTGTCTATATTTGCAATATGTTTGCAGATATAGAATGTCAAGATACATGTAAATTTGCAATTACTATATGCATAATCCTCTTTCATTATGAAAAAATACTAAATGCGACAACGATTTTACATAAAACTTAGACAAGATATAGAGTCAATTGTTGACCCAAGTATAACATTAACTTACTATTGAGAAAACCTCTTGAAACAACAATCAAAATAGTACTATCGAGCTCATTTCTAGTGGCCGGTGAATCACTAATCAAAGAGCAACAATACATTCTAAAACAAGGCAGATTATGCAACGGAATAATTATATATGCAATCCTAGAAAAATCAATTGCGCTTCAATATATACATTCAGAATACATACCTTTGGGTGCGGCGGGGGCGTCCATAGGTTTTGTTTGTAATGAATCTCTGACCTTGAAATTAAATGTCAACTTCACTTAAATAGGTGGACCTATGGGCTTTGTCTATGGGCTTTCAATGAGGGATACTGACTCAAAAGGGCTTAGAAAAAAGATTTAATTACCCATTAGGCAATGACACTTACAACTCTCCTCAATCATTAAACTTTCCTTAGTATGCTCAATGTTATCGATGATCACGCTCACTAATACCAATGTGTTTACTGTTAAGCACGGCCCACTGGGTCCGTATGTGTGTTTTCTTTTTTTCTCTCATCCCATCACAGGATCAACATTTATACAGAACTACAACCCTACATTCATAGTATTTTTGTATAATAAAATACACTTAAAGTTGTTATAATACTAAAATTGCAAAATAGAATAAAATCTTAAGATCTCCAATGCCAATTCTAGTTTAAGAATAATATTGTATTCCCTGTTGGACTACCTCAAATCTTAATGAATAATATTGTATTCATTAATCTTCAAGCAATATACTTTAATTGGTAAGATTGAATTAGCTGTTTAATCAGTCCCATGATAAACAGTAAATAACTGTTAGAATCATTGCATAACATTTAAAAGTTTAAATAGCAACAGAATCTGGAAAATTCAAACTCAATTATAATCAACAAAATCTAAATAAATATATATCATTCTCAATCTGTTTCCCTTGGTTTGGAGCTACAAACAGCAATAAGTACCAATTCGAAGCTAGCATTATAAATTTAATGAAATATGAAAAATCAATATTAGATTGTGGTGAAGGAGGAAACCTTGACAACACTTAAAAGGTGTGCCTCGGCTTCTCGTATAGTCTTATCATCCTCTTGTTTCTTCATATTTATATGCAATGAATGTTTAAGGCCAAGCTATAACATCCTTGCAAAACACAAATTAACACATCACAACTATTATCCAACTGAAAATAACAAAATAAAACGCATATTTACCTGCTGATTTTTTCAATTATTGCAGAAATGAAGGACTATAATTAGACTAAGTCTGTTCTTCATTTTGGGTTTAGACTGTTTTTTAACCGGAAAGAGGGGAGCATAGCATAGCTATATAGGCAAGGGGTGAGAGAAGAAGAAAATATTGCCCAGATGTATGATTAAAAGTCTCAAATCCACATTATTTGATGATCCGCTTAATCAAACATTATACACATTACTTTTCTAAACCTGTTGCCGAAACACCTGACTACACAATATCAACTTGCGAAATACCCCAAGCACCGTCGCGCTCTTGAAGACTACACGTCTGCGATTTCTATGGCTTCGTCTTCCGTACTCCACATCTAATCCACCCTCTCTCCTACGCTACGCATCCGTTATCTCTTCCCCTTTTTCTTCTTCCTTTCTACCACTGTTCATATGAAACGCTTAGCAAGAAAAGAGTCCAAGAGCGATGCTACAAAAATGAAAAGTGCTCCAGTCAAAGCTCTTCCGAATAAATCAAAGGCGGAAGTGAACGTTTCTTGCCCCTATCCTTTGATGAGGATTAATAAAAAAAGAAAAATTGAAAAAGGTACCTTGGCTAAATCACCACTCTTAATATAGATTGATAGGATTTGGTGTTGCAATTAGAGTTAATCGTTAGCCATCAAACTGATTTTCCAAAGAATTTATCAAATTTTGATAATATTAAGTCTGGTATAGTTTAAAATACTAATGATATCACTGTCTTTTAGTTTAGAAGCGGCACCACCATCACCACCGTGGATAAACCTTCACATTGAAATCACCTCCATGATCCTTCAGAAACTTGGATCTATGGAAAGACTATATAATGCACGGAGTGTCGGTAGAACCTGGAGAAATATATGCAAGGACCCTTCTATATGGCACGTCATCAACATCGAACAACGTTTTGCAATACTGGTGTCGCCTAGGGTGTGATAAAAATAAGATAAAATTAAGTCAAGAAACTACGCACTCTCACCCTAGACAGGCACAGTACTGCAAGTATTACAGGACGTATGCAAGTTTTAGTTAGTAAGTTGAGTTCGTTCTCAGGGACTTAAGTGTGTTATACGAGTAGGTAACAATAACGAGTAAAAGTAAATAATTAAAAACAGAAAGTAAAAGCAAAGAGAATTTCGAAATTAAGACTTAAACTAAGAAAATAAAGGACAATAAAGTAAATACGAAGAATATGAGATGAGAAGTATAGCTTAGATTTTGCTAGGGTGCTTTAACAAGTGATATAAGGGTGTATTTATAGGTGTTTAGAAGACCTAATTCGTTTTCTTGAGGAAGAGATAAAGTATTGGACTCCTAGCCCAACTCAAATTCGTATGGAAATAAAGATAAACACTGCTGGACCGCTTTGAGCATATCTTCTTCGTTATTGGTCGGATTTTGCTCCATAAGATACCAAAAGAATCCTCACAGAATTATCTATGTCTCCATAAGATACCAAAAGAATCCTCACAGAATTATCTATGTCCCTATGAAAGGAAATTACCAAAATCGGTATATTTCTTGGGGAAATCGCCACCTCTATAGGCGTGTACTGCAGAATTCCAGATTTAGGCAGCTTTTCCTTTTCCATCTTTTTTGTTTTTGTTTCCTTATCTCCAATTACCATGAAAATCTCTTTCCATAAGTTGTAGTCTTTGACTTGGACTCTAATTAATCTCCATAATTATCTTTGAAGCTTCACACTAAAATAAACAATTAATCCCAATATGCTCTAAAAATAATAATTCAACAAATCAAGACTCAAAATAGGAAAGTGCACTATTACTCAAGAAAATCGACATTTATGACTTCTAAATCACTAAAAATGATTTCTCATCTTAACATAAATCTATCACAAATGAGGAGACATCAAATACATATGCGTAGCAAACTAAGCATGCTATGCTATAAGGCAGTGGATCTCAGTCAAGGAGAATTGATTGATATTGAAGTACTCCATGGAGATTGTGAGCTGCTCGGTTATATAGCCCGAAGGTAAAATTTTATTTACACATATTTTATAATCTCTTATCTAGTTTGACAGATCACCTAAGTTGAAATGCCTTCGATTTCGAGGTTGCTATGATGTTAAGGAGAAGGCTGTATGTGAAGCATTGGAAATATTTCCCATATTAGAGGAGCTACACGTTTTCTACTACAATCTCCGAGGAGTAGTCATTCGTAGTGAACCAGAGTCTAAACAGTTGGCATTAGCTGTTTCAAAATTGCCTAAATTGCGAAAGCTTGTACTTTTTGGAAGTAATGTGACTAATCAAGACCTCACAACAATTCTTAATGGTTGTCCTCACCTCAATTCTCTTGACCTGCGCAAATGTTATGAATTAGACCTTGCAATTGATTGTGAGTTAGGTAAACGATGTTCTAAACAAATAAAAGATCTCAAACTCCCTAACGATTCCGCTGAAGAGGAAGATTATAGTCCGATGATATACTATGCTAATAGAGGATGGTATAAACGAAGACAAAAAGGATAGTTTCCAATTCCTATATTGTCAAACTTTTTTAACTCTAATGAGGAAGTTCTAGAAGGTTGAATAAGAGGCAGAGTGGTAAGATATTTGGTCTTTTTTACTGTTGTAATATATATTGTCCTACTTTTTTGTTCCAGCTTGATTTTCATAATCCTCAACTCTGTTTTTACACCATTTTGCTTTCTCCATGTAATGCATGTTACTCATATTTTTTAACAAGAAATCTGAAACAATTTATTTTTTTTGTTAGCAAGAAAGTCTATAAACAGTGAAATGTATCATTTATGACCTTTGATTGACCAACCAAATCTGGAAAAAATTTACAAGAAATAAAACAATAACAAACACAAGAACAATAATAAAGAAGAACTCTGAGTTATTAACGAGAGCCAAAGAGAGTTAATAACCATAAAAGAGCCCACAAAGTATAGTATAGCTATATGAGTGCAAGTGAAGTGAATTCTAAGAGAAATGGATTATAACAAACAGAGCCAAGATGAAATCAGAACTTGCACTTCTCAAACCATCTCCAATAAGCAAATTGGGAGAATCAATAAGAGAAACGGACGGGAAACACCAGAGAGCACTAACAAGTACGACAATCAAAACAAATATGCCTCTGAAACACCATCACTTGACAAGGTCGGACAATAGTGTGACCACTACGCCACTGACATGACAAAGTATGCACAAAAATAGACAGATAAATACAAAAACAATACCATGTACAAAGAAACACATACACAACGTAGCCTCCATAACCCTTATATCTAGCAGCTAGACACCACAAACACAACACCCACAAGCCCCAAATAATTACGAGGCAACCAATAAGAGGAAAACATAGATCTTCCCAAATCAAGAAACCCATTAGACATGACAAGTATACAATAAATACAACTGAAACAAGCGGAGCAAACAGGAGGGACCCATAGCAATAAAACAGTTCTGGATCCAAAACAGTCGTAGTTCAGAGCCTGATCCAACATCCCAAAATTCAACTGAAAAGCAACAAGAGAATGTTGTTTGATGATTGTAGTTGTGTTTCAAGATGGCGTTGGGACATGTAATTGTCGTGGACTAATTTTTGGGCAAATTACTAACGGATGAGAATATTTCTGATGGAACAAGCAATATTTATGGCTAGCAAAAAGGATGAGGAATAAACTGGAGCTCCGATGAAAGAACTCTAGCAGCAGCAACAACCAACGACCCGGTACAAACATATTTTGAGGAGCAGGCGTCAGTGGTGGCGACAACGGCTGGGTAAAGGCTATAAAATAGTCTAATTATTATAGAGACCAACTATTTTCCTCTTCTTTTGGCACTGCATTTTTCATAAGTATACTTCATTTTTCAAATATTTAGTGAAAAAATTTAAATCATAGATATAATTGAATAGTAATAAACAAATGATCCAGTATTTCAATGCCTGGATTTAAAAGTTCACAATTCACACTCATTTGTTGTATGTCCAATCCAAGCATCTTGTACTTGCTAGAAAGACTCGCTCATATGAGCTATCCAAGATATCCTTCTATAATTGGGATATTGTTTGTATCTAATAGTTAAAAGATACCCCTTCTTCAAATCTAAAGTAGTCGATGAACAAAAGTTGCACGCAACCAATAGCGCAACTTCGAAGTAAACTATATTTCACCTGAAACTAGAGATGTGTCAGTGAACCAAAGGTATAGGGTGCCCCTATTGGCACTCCATTGTTCAAGTCAGTTATGTATAAACACGATATGAACATGCCTCATGAAAAAGAGGTATTATATCTTATTTAGGATAGCTATTATATATTTGCATGACATATAATGTATGAGGATGATAAGTAAGAGGATGTGCTTTGGTTTTTGTATAAAGTATATGTGAGCTACATTAGGCGCGGTAAATAGGCCATTGAAGTAACTAATATAACATGGGTGAGTTATCATAGGTTGAACCGCTCGGGTAAACTCCTTCTCTCCAACTGAAGTAGTTATTTATTAGATAAATAAAACATGTGTATCCTTCAATATAACTGCCTACCCACCCTTCGAGAGGATCACAGGACTTCCAACTAAGTTGTTCTAAGGAGACGATGCTCATCGAGGCGGGTGAAGTGTTTGGCTCTTCAATTGCCTTGAGGATGTTCTTGGTCTATCAGTTATCCCTATTAAAAATCATGGACTGTATATCACCAAAGCTAGGCTTCCTTGGGAATATGGGGCCTTAGAAATTCGACGCAGCCTAGTGAGCAGTTGTAGGGGAATTGGACTTTTTACGTCCTTTTAACATGTGTTGTGCGAGTCCTGACTCAGACACGTGCATCTTAAGTGACGTTTTTGTTGGCCGCATGATTGCACTAAGTGGAAATATTATTTTATTGAGTACATATAGATGAGACATCATGGCGAATGAATGTTAAGAGGCCATTTGGAGCCTTGGTGCAAATCAATATCTAGGACTTGACATATTTAATGGTATCTTCTACCATAAATATATGTACCTGTAGCTGATAAAACGCTTGGAGTATGTATGGCATTTTTTAATGGGAATAGGGGCTTGTATATACTCAACAAGGAATTGGGGGTCCCATGTCTCAGTGCTTGTTCTTCCTTGTAACCTAAGCTTTGACTAGCCTGACGGAAGGAGAAGTAAGAGAGGAGCCGCCTAAAGGATTTCCTATAGCTCAATATTTCCCAAAACTGTCACATTTATTTGTGGATGACTCAATCTTCTTCCTTGAGAGTATCCTTTAAGAAACCCATGTTTTTTTTGACAGGCTTCAAGAAAACCATGTTATCAATTAGAGAATCTGTATATATTAATTTGCCTCATGGAAATGTGTGAATCTCAACAAATCTGCTATTTTATTTAGCCCAATAACATTCAAAGGTACAACAAAGGAAATCACTGAGGTATTCAGCATTAACATGGTCAATGACTTAGGTAAATATCTCGATATTCCTTCCAAATGGGGAAAACCAAAGGTCATGAGCCTTGCGTCTCTAAATGATTGCATCACAACCCAACTTTGAGGATGTGTTTCTTCCTTCTATCTAAAGGAGTAAATCTCATTATTATTTTTTGCAACTTAGAAGTTAGAACTATCTACCAATCTACCTCATGTTGATGTAAATTCTTCATAAATCCATCACTAAGAAACTCAAAAAGGAATAGATTTTGGTGGAGCATTAGCAAGGGTAAAGGCATTCACTGGAACAATAAGGAGACTCTAGTAAACGGTGTTGTTGGTGACCTGGGCCTCAAGAACTTTGAAGAATACAACCTAGCTCTTGTAGTTAAATATGCTTGTAAAATCTTCCAAAATCTGGACAACCTGGTGGTAATTTTTACGAAATGAATTCATATATGAACTTATCCTCAACTACTCGTTAAAAATTATGTATGATGGATCTAGAGAAGTTTGTTCGTGCTCCGAGAGCCAGTGACTCTTATACTACTCCAGCTTAACTCGCCTATCCTAACAAGTTGAAAAAATATCTATGGGAAACATGCATTATATTAGTTCTTTTCCTACCCGAGTTAACCAAGTGAGCAGGAAATTCGATGCTTTTTCCATATGCATCCTATGTTACATAACTAACAAAAATATATCATATTTTTCTGCAATGCTCTTGGACTCGCTAGTTGTGGTAGGCATATAATACCTGATTTTGCAGCAGTTGTGATGATTGGTAGGCCTACTTAAGCTCTGAATGCTCCAAAACTGGTTACTTGTAAAAGGAGATCATACCCACGTTTTTTTTCCTGGTGGACCATTTGGAAATCCAGAAACTTCTATCAATGTGGATAGTAATATGTCATGTTTTGAGTATCTTTCCCCATTATTACGTAATGTGGAAACTAATTAATACATTGAATTGGTCTTCTCCTTTACAGGATATGCATAAGTTTAATATAGATCTGACTTCTTGTGTGAGTGGGGTAACTATAGGTTTTATTGGAAGAAACCACTCAGGCAGTCTCATCTTTGGGAACACAAATAAAGCAACCCCTTATTTTGTGACTTCTCATTATTTAGACGTAGATGATATATTTACTTCATTCCTCTATTTGGAAGTAAATCTTTTAAGGATAGGTTAACATGTTAATTTTATACAATAATTCTATGTTCCAAATAAAAATAAAATACGTCGATTACTAGTTTTTTTTCCTTTCCGTTCAAAACTGTTTTTTGTTGACTTGTGATAATGTGTGACAAAATTGATGAAGGAAAGTTGTAGAGAGGAGTTAAGAGTGTTGCTGAGATAGAAAATGCTTAGTATATAATAAGTTCGGAGTCAGTAAAAGAAAATTACTAGACCCCTCTTAAGGATATTAGTTTTGATGATTTTTTTTTTGGACACTATTAGTTTTGATGATTTATCTCCATCTAATTGCATAATGCATGATAAATTTTGACTAGAAGGATTTATATTGCTATAAACATTTCAGTTTTGCACTTCAAATCACACAGTAATCATGTTCCCCAATTGATTTAAGAAATCAGAACTACCCCCTTTTAAAACATCTAACCATTTCATTAAGAACACAACACTCAAAATCATATAGTACAAACACTTACAGTACACAATGCACAATTCATTACTGGATTTCTTACAAACACAGAATATTAATAGAATTTATATAAACCAACACTAGATCTCAGAAAATTTATCCAGAATCCTCAGACATAAAGTCCATTACTTCATCAATATCCTCATCCTGCGTATCAGAATCCGTAGGGCCCATGCGTGAAATTCCATAAGATTCCTCCTCGGACTTCGTAAGGGGTTGGTACGGGACATTATAGCCGTAGTATTCATAATATATAGGGTTATCATGAGGGGATTTTAATTGTTTAATTTGTTGAGAACACCTTATTCCCAACTCACCTTCAAGTGTAACATAACGACACAGCCGCAAATCAAGAGACTCAAGCTCAACACAACCATTAAGAATACTTGTAACACCTTCATCTGACATGCAATGTCCAATTATTTCAAGTTTACGCAATTTAGGCATGGTTGAAGCAATAGCTAGTGCCTCCTCGTCACCCAATTTAGGATCACCCAAACTAAATACATGGCAGTAAATGTTGTTGAGTTTAAATGATGTCAAGGAAGGGCATGAATTACCAATACTTTTTATACATTCTGTATTAATGCGGTGGTAATAGAAGATGTCAAGTTCCTCTAAGAAAGGAAACTTCTTACATGCATCACTCAAAGTATATCCCCAATAAAAACAGTGACACACATTATAGCCAAATACAATTTCAAGACGTCTCAACTGACCTGATCTGTTAAGGTTATTACATCAAGGTTAATGACATAATTGGAAGAGTAAATGCCACTTAGGGTCTTGAACACACCCCCCTCTTCGAGTTAGCGCCCCCACCTAGAGGCTCTTCTTACTAAAGACCTCAGAAACTTTTTAACACATGAACCCCAAAACCCCTGTTACCTTAATACCCTTTTTTCTTTTTCCCCACTATATATAATAATTTTATAACAATTTTCTTTACTTTTCATTTCCCGTATCTTTCTCATCTCTCCTCTCTTATCTCTCATCTATCCTCTCTAGATAACACCACCACCGGACTCTCTATCTAACCCCACCACCTAAATTGCCACCCAACCACCACCACTACCACCGGAACTATGCCAGATGAAGCACCAAAATAACACCACCACTATCCTCTCTTTAGATCGATGGTGGTTCACCTCGCCGGAAATCTGCTCCACCTCTCTCTCGTTTTCCTGCTTCTTCTTCGATCCAAGGTTAGATCTCGGAGTTTCGTCATCAGCAATTCTTCGGTGGTGAAGAAGGTGTTCTCGGTGGTGAAGAAGGTGTTCTCGGTGGTGAAGCAAGGTGATCTCGCGTCACTGCAACTCCGGCGCCAAGCTCCACCAGCTGCCGAGGTGATGAAGAAAGCAGCTCCGTTGCTCCAGCTACAGCGCCACCACTAGAGGTCTCCGGCGAACACGCGTTTCACGAACAGTGGTGGTGGAACGAAGGATGTGAAGCCACAGATCTGCTACGGCGAAGATGGAAATGATGCAGCGTGGTCGATTTGCAGTGAAACTGAAGTCGTTGTTCAAGCACATCTTCTCTAGCTCTGGTGTTATGGTCACGCGAGCTCATCTTCTCCAGCTCCGGCATTATGGTGCTGTTGTGGAAAAAAACTGAAGCCATGAAACTGAAGCTGTGGTGGTTGTGGTGTTATGGTGGTGGTGGTGTTCGTGTGGTTGTCTCGATTCTGGTGGTGTTGGTGGGGTGGCTATGGACGAGAAGACCGTGTCATGGTGGCGGCGGTGCTCGTCGACGAGAAGAAGTGTTTTTTTTTTTAAATTCAGATCTAGATCTGGTTTGACCAGATCTGGTCAAAAAAGATAGTAATTAATTTTATTATTTTTTAGTTGTATATTCATTTTTAATTGTTTAAAAATATGTAATAAAGGTGAATAAAAGTTTTTTTTGACTATTTATGCTTTGTTTTTTAATAATACTCATCAATTTGACTGAGTACTCATCAAACTTACGGAGTACTCATCATATTTATCAGAGTATTCATCAAATTATTCGGAGTACGCATTAAAATTATTCGGACTACTCACCAAAATATATAGAGTACTCATTAAAATATGGAAAAATGACCCAAAAAATCAAAATAATATTATTTTCTGCCCAATAACATCAATGACAAAATTTCTTCCCAATAAAATCATCAATTGAATTATTTTATACATTATTTGACTATACTATCCCTACTTATGTTATACATTATTCGTCGCGGTGACGGGAATCGTCGGTTACGGGAATCGTCCGTGACGGGAATCGTCTGTGACGGGAGTAGTTCTTATGGTGTAAGGGTAAATATGTAATCTTATAATAGTAAGTTAATGGATGATTCTTTTGGGAAAGTATAATATTATTTTGATTTTTTGGGGCATTGACCCATAAAATATATAGAGTATTCAACCAATTTATAGAGTACTCTCAGTTTTTTCCGATTCTCTATGTTTTTTCCGATACTCTCAGTTTTTTCCGATACTCTATGTTTTTTCCGGTGACTGGTGGTCGGTGGTCGGTGGTCGGTGGTGGGAGGTTAAAGGTAGGTGGGTGGTGGTAGGTAGAGGAGAGAGAAATAGTGACATTACACTTTTTTGTCTTTTAGTGGTAGTAAGAGTAGGAAAGATTATTGTAAAAAATGAGGTTCTTAAGAAGAAGAACTTTTTAGACACTACTCTATAGAAAAGAAATAGTGTTTCTAAGACCTTATATATAATTCTCCCTAATTGGAACAATAAAGTGAATAATGTTTCAAAGATTTTATACATTAATTAGACAAATAATTTATCAATCTTTTAAAATCTACAGTTTACCATGGCAGATTGGGAAAGTATATTTTAGTGGAAAACAAGACATTAAACAAGTTGTAAGTTCAAAGAAACAGATGGATGAGATACATTTACTATTTATTAACAAATAGGCACTGAGTATCAAGAATCACTAAATGTATTTAATAAAGGTAGTCTTAATTTTCGTACTAAAAAATTTGGCATCTAAAGTTTTAGTAAAACTAACTCAACACATTACGTCTCATTTTGATCATTAAATCAAATTATAACAGCGAAAGCTGACCTGAATACTCTTAAATATCCAACTTAGGCACATAATATATATGTTATTATAGGGACCTATATTGCAAATAATCCAATAATATATGTTAATTTACATAATTTAGGCACATATGGTGGTGCAATTAACTCAAACAATGGGGATAGTTTGGATCATTACATTGCATGTACTTATATATCTGATTAAAGCTATAATCTTGAAATAAACAATTATTGCATGTGAATTAAATGTAAGGGAGCAAAGTGCAAACTATACCGTTCGGAGATGAAATTGAGTATGTCATCAGTGGAGTAGGCTTCAAAGCTAATATCAATCAGTTGGCCTTGGCTGAGATCTACAGCGTGCTGACATATCTTCTCTTCGAGGTTAGGGTTCTGAAGGTTGTTGTTGCGCATGTCGATGACACGCCACGTGGCAGGCTTCTTACATATCTTATTCCAGGTTTTACAAACTCTAGAGATGTTTCTAAGTCGCTCTATCACTCCTAGTTTGAAGAAGATCTCGTTGATGATCTTAAGTGGAAGATCTACCCACGGCGGCGCGGCTGAGATGAAGAAGACGATGACATCTGGATTTTTTTTCTGTTCTTTTTTCCTTTGTTTGGTCAGTGCATAGTCAAGCAGAGGGTAATCCTTAAATATTCTGTCTAGCTTATACGTTTGTTGTTTTGTTATGGGGCAAATTACTAATATGGGTCCTGATAATTTACATTTTCCAATCTAACTATTCTTTTTATTTCAAAAGTTAATTATTCTTGAAATTAATGATAAAAAACAAATGTTTTAAAAATATTATATCTAAATATGTCAAGCATCGCGTCAAAGAATCAATCTCAATAATTCGTCAATCTTATTTAGTAATGGCACGTCGGAGGAAACAATCTAAAACGTGTATGAAATCTTAACATCGGAGCTACAAAATCCTTCGTAAAGTATCTATGCATACCCTTATCTCTCAAAAGGGCAAAGGATGAGAACTTGATTTATTTTTAAGGATGATTAATTTCTAATTCTGCTAGTCGAATTGCTAAACTTTTATTTGATAGGGGAAAATATCTTAATCAAAATAGTAATGCAATCTATTTTAAAATACGCAATGTCAATTTTCGAGTTTCCAAAAAGTTTGTGCTAGAAACTCAACAACCTTCTTGCTAATTTTTGGTGGAATTCCGGATTTAAGAAAAGAATCCATTGGGTTGCACGGAAGAAAATCATCAAAGCTAAATCGATTGGTGGAATCAAGTTTATTGATTTTCAAAAAATTGAATCTTACTTTACTCGCCAATCAAGCATGGAGAATCTTAGATAATCCTAACTCACTAGTCGCAAAAATTCTTAAAGGAATTTATTTTTTGAACAACAACGCTACTAAAGCGCGCTTCTTTAACGACCAAGTCATCCGCGACTACATGCAAGTAGTTGCTAGAGACATATCATTAGCGACAAAATTAAATCTCTGACGACTTAAGTCGTTGCGTACCTTATTTGTCATTCATGACTAGTTTTTTTCAAAGAACTAGTCGCTAGAAACTATGTTAATGGCGACGACAATTTTTGTCGTTAACTAACATTAACATATTCATTAATTGGGATTGGGGGGTCAGAGTTTCATGCCCAATGTTATTCACGACTAATCTTACGTCTATTGTCGACAATTGTCGTCGCGAGAGATAGATTTCCAAAAGACGTGGCAATCTGACTCTTCACGTGGGTCAATTAGAGGGTTCATTCAGGACGAATTTATGGGTCGTTCATGACGAAAAATATGTCGCCTCAAAAAAGTAACACTACAAAGCCATTTCGAGCTCATTTCAGCCATAACCAAACACTTCATCACTTAAAAAATCGAGAGTTTAAGCAATAAACCATCCATTCTGAGACTAAATCAAATCGTTCTAGCATCAATAACATCGCTTATGTAAGGATTTAATGCTTTACTTACATTTTAATCCAATTTTTTTTCAATTATAAAAGGTAACCTAGATTTTATATTTTGTGTTTGTGATTGTGTGTTTATGGCATGGCTTGTACCAGATTCAAAAACTAATATCCACGTCAAATGTATGTATTTTACCCAACTTTGTTATTTTTTATTTTAATTTACATTTTTTGCTAAAAAAATATTTGTGCTTATTTTGTATTTTTTAGTATTGGTTTAATATTTATTACATTTAATTACTTAGTTATTAGTATATTGAGTAATTAAATGTAAATGTTTTAGAAATTTAGGGTTTCAAATATTTGTAATTGTGGATTAGATTCTATATTTAAAAAAATATGTGCTTTAGATATGTTTTATAAGAATATATGGACTTATTCGCAATTTTAAGTTAAATAGGGATTTTTTTACAATTTTAATAAATATAACGACTAAAGTGCATTTTTTATAAAATTAAGGACTAAATTCTAATTTAAAAAATATAAGTATTAAAATGTAATTTATAAAAATATAAATACTAAAATGTAAATTTATTGAATTATAAATATTGAAAATGTAATTTTTACAAATTATAAAGATTAAAATATAATTTTTTTTTAAAAAAGAAGCAGGATTGAAATGCAATTTAAAAAAATAGAGGGTTAAAATGTAATTTTATTATTAAAAGTACTTAAATATAATTTTATTAAATATAAGGACTAAAATTAAATTTTATTAGATATAAAGACTAAAATATAATTTTAATAAATATAAGTACTAAACCGTATTTTAAAAAATATATAAGGACTAGAATGTAAAATTAGTACCATTTGTAATTTAGTACCATTTGTAATTTTAGTACAAATATTTGTAATTTTTAGTACTATTTGTAATTTTAGACTTAGATATTTTAGTACCATTTGTAAAAAAATTGTAAACATTGATTGCTTAATATCAAAAATCATGGTCTAAACTAAAATGGAGCTCTTTAATGCAAAGTATATGAAAATTTCAAACTAAAAGACGACCATTAACTCACCTAATTTTGTTTTTTTACGGATGAACGGTTATTGTCTTCGAAAGTAAACATAATTTGAGAAACAAAGCCAGGATATATATATATATATATATATATGACTAACATAAGCTAGCAATATCCAGAGAGTTGGAAAAATGTATAGCAATAGCTAACATATCTCACATGAAAATAAAGAAGGTATCACGCGATGTTTCTTTAAATGAACCACATTTCTTGACTGTCTAACATATTTCACATGATGAAATGCGGTGCATCTGTAGAAACATCTCGTGATACCTCTTTTGATTTCATGTGAGACGTGTTAGCCATTACAATACTTTGATCTAGCTTTCTGGGTATTGCTAGCTTGTGTTGTTCATATATATATATATTGATGCCTTTTAGTGTTTTTATTTATCGTGGTTTTGACTACCAACACCCAGATACGAGCAGATTCCTCCAATCGGGCCACCAATTGCTGGACCATCTGGTAGTCGGGAAGAAGCTGAGGATGAAACAGAAGAAGAAGCACACCGTTTATTCCATCCTTAGTATTTTGATATATTTGATCATTATATGTATGTTGACTTTAGTATCTATTGGTTTTGACTTCGTTATGTTATATTTTTGTTGACTTTCTGTCGATTTTGACTTTTAATGTTATCGATGTTGAGATTAATTCAATATTAGTTGTTTTAAAATATTTATTCAATTATTTTTATTGATTTTAAAAATTTAAAAATAAAAAATCGAAAGATTATTTAAAAAAAAAGAATATTAGCGACTACTTATTAGTCGCAAAACATTTAAAAAAGTAGTCGCTATTAGTAGTTATCAGCGACTACAAGAAGTAGTTGCTATCAATGGTATCAATTCCGAATACTAAAGTAGTCATTAGTAGACGTCACACATTAGTAACTTCCTCTCAAATTTAGTCGCGAAAGAAATCTCTACTGACGAATTACATACGACTAGATAGCATCGACGACATGTAGTTGGTAATGACCAAATCGGTCTTCGCGGCTAACTATTTAACCAATAGCGACTACAAATGTAGTCGCCAGTAGAAGCGCATGCAGTAGTGCAACATGTGGGATACAAAGCTCATAAAGAAACATTCATCAAGATGGGCAAGTATCTTTAAAGAACTTCAGTTCCATAAAAAAGTATTGTATAGATGATCCTAGAAAAAGTTATAAACTAAAGATCATATGGTGGAACATGGTATTAGGCTCGTTTTTGTGATATGTGTAACGGTAATTTGGAAACCAACACATTTATTCTTTGAATGTGATGTCTCAAATATGATTTGAAGGGATTTTTTTTCTAAATAGTGTTTGAAGGTATATTAAAAAATGAATTGGTATTACTAGATATATGAATACCATTTTGAATTTCTGTTGATTGATTTAAGAAATAAAAAATAAAAATATTTGAAAAAGATAAGTGAAACGAATCTCTTTTGAGATGATAGTGTATTTATTTAGAAAGAAAGGAACAAACTAGTTTCAGAATAATATATCCCAAAAACCATACTTTTAAATCTATTTTTATTTTTTATTATTTTTGTAAGAATGATATAGAATTTATTTGAAATTTACATGAAATTGTCTTAAGTGATATTGATAAAAAAAATACTATTTTATATTTTTTACTTCAATAATAAATTTTTACTACCATATAAAATATTTAATTCATTTACACAATTGTTTACTTAAATAATTTCATTTTATCAAACAAAATTCAATACTTGTCCGAAAACAAAAATAATAAATTAAGTAATTATCCATGTGAATATGCATAAGTTTGTGCTTGTCCCGGTGGTTCTAGATCTGATTTTTGAGCTCCGACAAGGCTTGACCTCCGTGAGAAGTCATGGACGCCGTTGTGAGACATCAGCTACTTCAGAAATGGAGTTTCGAGCTCCATTCGAAAGATATTGTTGCAGTGCGTGAGAAGCCATGGAAGCCTCCTATGCACAAGAAAATGGACTGGATCACGGAGAAACTCGTGAGAGTGGCTACAACAGCTATAAAAGCCATGTCAAACTTCAGATTTCGATCTGGTTCGTAACTTGCTCGATCTGGTTCATGTCTCATCGTTCGTGTCCCGCCGTTCGTAGCTTCGCCGGAATCTAGCAATGAAAGGGGGTGTATTCAATGTAGAATCGATTAGAATTTTAGTTTTCCAAAGTCTACCAGTATTCAATCGGGATTTTAAAAAGTCTTTTAAAATCTTGGGGTATTGAATCGGGATTTTAGACATCTTTTAAAATCTTGTGGTATTCAAAAATCTATGGATTTATATGGATTTCATTTTTTTTCGACATTGATATGGATTTCATTAAATATTGAATTTTATAGGATTCTATAGAATTTCATTGAACAAAACTTTTATTTTAAAATCTCTTGTTTTAAGTAAAGATTTTGATAGACTTCTTCTGACTAAAACATGCTAAATAAATAAATATAATCGTGACATATTTTTCATGTTCTAGGATATTACTTCAATTTTATTTTCCTCGAACATAAATATACAATTAATTAATATTCAGTTCTTTTCCTTTAGAACAATGTTTTAGAAAAAATAATCATGAATACTTTTTTTTATTTCGTCTATGTAAACACGGATATACTCTTTATTTGGTCAATTCGTTAATGTTTAGTTCTTTTAGTTGAACAATACTTAAGGATTTTATATTGTGATATAAAGCAAAAAAATTATAATTATTTTTATTTTTTATTAATCCACATCATATATTTATTTAATATTTATTTATATTTTTTTTAATCATGTAATTATATATTTAACATTTACTAATAAAAACTGTTAATAGAAAATTCAAAATTTCAATAAATTCAGAGTCAGGTAGAGTCCGATAAAATCAATTAAAATCTATTAGAATTTGTCATAAAATTCAATAAAATCTGTTGAGGGTCTTTTAGAATAAAAACTAGTCTATAAATCCATCAAAATCCATGGATTATACAAAATCTAATACAATCTTTTAAAATCTGAATTGAATACACCCCCGAAGACTTGAAGAACAGTTTGCTCGATCTGGTTTGCAGCTTGCTGGTTCGTACTGCCTCGTGAAGATCTCCGTGAGGCTCGGTCGTGAGGCTTCATGACGAGCTGATGCATTTCGATCTCGTACGTCTTCAGGCTGTTGGGGTGCTGATGGTGGTTGATTTTCATGTGTTGACTAGAGAAGACGAGCGACAGATTACTCGCAATGCTCTTGCTTTTTTTTCTTTCTTTTGTTCGTAAATTAATTAGGTGTTGCTTTTTTTGTTCAATAGCGGTAATCAATAGGCGAAAATGTAATTAGTTAGGCTTGGATTTGTAATAAATAAAATTTGATCTTTTTTTTTTGTATTACTCCTTGTTTTGTAATAATACTCTATTTTTGTATAGAATACTCTATTTCTTTTAAAGAATACTCTATTTTTCAATGGAGTACTCTAGGTTTTTATGGAGTACTCAGTATATTTGAATATACGCTCTGTATTTTATTTCGATGATCACTGTTTAAATTCTGATACTCCATATTTTTTTCCGATACTCTATATTTTTTCGGTGGTCGGAGGTAGGAGGAAGGTGGGTAGTGGGCAGAGATGAACAGTGACAACAATCAATAATTTCTTTTTGTCTTTTAGTGTTAGTAAGAGTATTCTAGTATTTGGTCATTCTTGAGATCCCTTTAAAGAGATTAGATTCCTATTAGTTCGTATAGTACGAAAATCTAGTCTCCAAAACCCTATGTCTCATTCACCCATTAGTCAATTGGTAAACTACTTCCTATGTTTTGTAATAGTTTAGACACCCTTGGTATAAAAAATGGTATTGCTACAACCCCTCTCTACAATATTCTTTTAGTGTCATACACTTGGCTAAAAGTGATTGGAGAGATTTATTTATTTTTATTTCATTAATGAAAGAATTAAAAATACATATAATTCCCCTAAAGATGTATATATAGCAATTTTTTGTTTCATTTTTTTACATTTTCTCTTTCTCGATACTCTCTCACCGACACTTTCTAAATATATCATCTCCGCGTATTATGCCCTATCTCTTTTATTTTCTTCTCCACCATCTCCGCCATGTTGTATTTCTTGTTTATCTTCTTTTATCTTCTACCTTTGTATATATATATATACGGCTAGAGAGATGGTGTCGTGGCCTTTGGTGGTTTTGCGGTGGTTGCGATCACTGAGTCGTATTTATATACATAACATCAAGTAAGATTGTGAGCATCATAGAGTTTGTTCGTGGTCGCAGTTGGAGAGAAGATGTCGTCGTTGAATTATGAGTATGTTTTATATCTAATATATTACATGTGAATCCATTAAGATTTGATTATCCATTTAGACATGTTAATCTATTTAGATTCGTTATTTCATTTATTTTGAATTTGAAGTTAGAGTTTAATTCGATTTAGGAATTTTATAAGTTTGATAATTAGATTCATTTTCGATTTCGGGGATTTAATTAGTTCAATTTCATTAAATCCATTTTTAGGAGTTTCATTCGTAATTCAAAATACTATTATTTTTGTAATTGTTTTAGACATACTCGATATTGAATGTTGGACCCTGAAGTATTGACACCCTTCACTACATAAATACGGGAACCGAGAGAAAGAGTTCTACCTGAGCTAACAGGGGGTCATGTATGTTAATCATATTATTAAACTATTTAACCCTTGTGCACCGTTTTTTGTTACTATTTTAATTGAAATTGGCTTATGGCCCAAGAATTAAAACTCTCGTTTTCGGACCCAAAATCATCTTTTTAAAAGATGAAGTGACCACCTGTGTGTGAGTAGAGTAGCGGTAATAAATATTGTTTGTTTTTTAATGGTAACGATGACACTTATTCTGTTTGACTTGATAAGATAGTGCACACCTATATTTTCCATTTCTTTAAGATTAACTCATCAGGTTGGTAAACTAGACCTACTTACTTCTTCTCTCTCGTTGGTTAAAGCCATTAGAAGTGTAAGAAATGAAAAAAAACCATCATATTAAAAGAAATTTCTTTTCATTTTTCTATATTTATGACGTTGATGAAAGCAAACAACATGTTAGGTTCGTTCTTTGTGACAAGGGTGTTTCAACTATTGGCATTTATTACAGGGGATGTATTGACCAAAGACGTCCCTTTAATAACCCGTGATAAGATGTTGCATTAAAAACTCAAAATATAAATCCTAGACAACTTTATGAGCCCTATTAGTTGTTTACATCTTTGTGTATATGTGTTTTTAGTTAGTAAATATACGATTTCATAGATATTTTTAATAATTTGGTGATAACTAGGTTTTGAGGTTTATAGTTGGTCAAACTATTTTTCAAGGCTAACGAGTAAATAAGAATCTGGTCCTTGTTCATTAATTGATGTAGAATAATATTCTTGAGTTTGGTTTCTTGGATTTAGTTCTGGTCATATATTTGTGGTTATGGGAAAAAGAAGAAGAAATCAATTTTTTAATACGTTGAGTGTTTTTTTGTAATTAACATTAGGACGGGGATAATATATGTACTTAAAAAACTCACTGTTAATTTTTGAACATGTATACCATGTCGGTAATAACTAATATCAATAAGGATACAATATCATCTTTGTCTAAAGGTGATATCACATAGAAATATTTAAAAAGTGGAGAATATTCTAATATTTACAACAAGGTCTTACGATATCTTTTGCTTCGTACTTTTCCTAGGTCTTGAATATATGTAATTTGGAAAGTTACAGACTAAATATCATATGGTGGACATGGAATTGGACTCGTTTTGTGATATGTGTAGTGATGATTTTGACATCAACACATATTTATTCTTTGAATGTGATGTCTCAAGTATGGTTTGAAGTGATATATTTTTTTTACATGGTTTAAAGGTATATTAAAAAATGAATTGGTATCACTAAATATATGAATATCATTTGAACTCTAAGAAAATAAAAAATAGAAAGATTTGAAAAAAGATAAGTGAGAAGGACGAATCATTTTTGTGATAATAGTATATTATTTATGCATTGTTTGGATTCAGATTATCAAAGGAAAGGAAATGATAGGAATATAAAAATATTTAAGGAATGGAAAGGAAAGTAATAACCGTATTTGGATTATAAAAATTATAATAAAAGAAAAGAAAGTAATTGATTAAAGAATCACTTGTTTGGATTCACATTATTAAAGGAAATGAAAGGATTATTTTACGTAGAAATACCTTTATACCCTTTTTGTGTTATGTAAAAATATTATTATATTAAAATTATAAGGTTAGTTGTGACATTTTAAAAAAAAATCATTTCATTTCTTTTAAAATGACTTTAAAATGGGAGGATTAAATAATTGACGTTTTAAAAGAAAAGAAAGGATTTGAAATCCATTGAATTGCTTTTCTTTAATTAAAAATTGAATTCAAACAAAAAATTAATGTGAAAGGATCAAACTAGTTTTAGAAAATATATCCCCAAAAAACATACTTTTAAATCTATTTCTATTTTTTTATTTTTTTTATTATTTTTATAAGAATGATATTGACTTTATTTGAAATTTGCATTAAATTGTCTTAAATGATATTGATAAAAAAATTACTATTTTATATTTTTTGACTTGAATCGTAAATTTTGACTACTATATTAATTCATTTATACAATTGTTTACTTAAAATAATTTTATTTTACCAAACTAAATTAAATACTTGTCTGAAAAAATAAAAATAAATTGAGTATACTGTTATATATAGCAATTTAAAATACATATAATGCCCCTAAAGATGTATATATATAGCAATTTTTTGTTTCATTTTTTTACATTCTCTCTTTCTCGATACTCTCTCACCAACACTTTCGAAATCTATCATCTTCGCCTATTATGTCCCATCTCTTCTATTTTCTTCTCCACCATCTCCGCCATGTTGTATGTCGTGTTTATCTTCTTTTATCTTCTACCTTTGTATATATATACAGCTAGAGAGATGGTGTCGTGGTTTTTGGTAGTTTGCGGTGGTTGCGATCACTGAGTCGTATGTATATACATAACATCAAGTATGATTGTGAGCATCATAGAGTTTGTTAGTAGTCTCCGTTGGAGAGAAGATGTCGTCGTTGAATTATGAGTATGTTTTATCTAATATATTACATGTAAATCCATTTAGATTCGATTATCCATTTAGACATGTTAATCTATTTAGACCTGTTAATCTATTTAGTTCCGCTATTTCATTTATTTTGAATTTGAAGTTAGAGTTTAATCCGATTTAGGAATTTTATAAGTTTCATAATTAGAGTCATTTTCGATTTTGGGGATTTAATTAGTTCAATTTTATTAATTCCATTTTTAGAGTTTCATTCGTAATTCAAAATATTATTAACTCTGTTTTGTTACTATTTTATTTTGGCATTGGCTTATGGCCAAGAATTAAAAGTCTTGTTTTCGGACCCAAAATCATTTTTTTAAAAGATGAAGTGACCATATGAGTGTGAGTAGAGTAGCGGTAATAAATATTGTTTGTTTTTTATTGGTAATGATGACATTTATTTTGTTTGAGTTGATAAGAAAGTGCACACCTATATTTTCCATTTCTTTAAGATTAACTCATCAGGTTGGTAAACTAGGTCTACTTACTTCTTCTCTCTCGATGGTTAAAGCCATTAGAAGTGTAAGAAATGGAAGAAAAACCATCATATTATAAGAAATTTCTTTTCATTTTTCTATATTTGTGACGCTGATGAAAACGAAAAGCATGTTAGGTTAGTTCTTTGTGACGGGGTGCTACGATATCTTTTGCTCTGTACTTTTCTTAGGTCTTGAACATATCTAGTTTGGAATCCATGTTTAACCCTTAAACATATGGGTATTGTATGGATGATCCTACAAGAAAAGTTACATACTAAAGATCATATGGTAGACATGGAATTGAACTCACTTTGTGGTATGTTTAGTAATAATTTTCAAACCAACACATATTTATTCTTTGAATATGATTTCTAAAAATATGGTTTGAAGGGATTTCTATTTTATATTGTTTGAAGGTATATTAAAAAATGATTTGGTATCACTAAATATATACCATTTGAACTCTAAGAAAATAAAAAATAAAAATATTTGAAAAAGATAAATGAGAAGGACGAATCACTTTTGTGATAATAGTCTATTTATGTAGAGAGAAAGGAACAAACTAATTTTAGAAAAATATATCCCCGAAAAACATACTTTTAAATCTATTTCTATTTTTTTGTTATTTTCATTATTTTTTAAAGAATGATGTCGAATTTATTTGAAATTTACATTAAATTGTCTTAATGATATTGATAAAATATATGTTTTTTGACTTGAATAGTAAATTTTGACTACCATATAAATATTTAATTCATTTATACAATTATTTACTTAAAATAATTTCATTTTATCAAACAAAATTAAATACTTGTCCGAAAACAAAAATAATAAATTAAGTAAATATTCTAAAATTTCTAAACCCAAAATGAAGAACAGACTTAGTCTAATTATAGTCCTTCATTTCTGCAATAATTGAAAAAATCAGCAGGTAAATATGTGTTTTACTTTGTTATTTTCAGTTGGATAATAGTTGTGATGTGTTAATTTGTGTTTTGCAAGGATGTTATAGCTTGGACATAAACATTCATTGCATATAAATATGAAGAAACAAGAGGATGATAAGACTATACGAGAAGCCAAGGCACACCTTTTAAGTGTTGTCAAGGTTTCCTCCTTCACCACAATCTAATATTGAATGTAGGGTTGTAGTTATGTATAAATGTTGATCCTGTGATGGGATGAGAGTAAAAAAGAAAACACACATACGGACCCAGTAGGCCGTGCTTAACAGTAAACACATTGGTATTAGTGAGCGTGATCATCGATAACATTGAGCATACTAAGGAAAGTTTAATGATTGAGGAGAGTTGTAAGTGTCATTGCCTAATGGGTAATTAAATCTTTTTTCTAAGCCCTTTTGAGTCAGTGTCCCTCATTGTAAAGCCCATAGACAAAGCCTACAGGTCCACCTATTTAAGTGAAGTTGACATGTAATTTCAAGGTCAGAGATTCATTACAAACAAAACCTATTCACGCCACCGCCGCACCCAAAGGTATGTATTCTGAATTTATATATTGAAGCGCAATTGATTTTTCTAGGATTGCATATATAATTATTCCGTTGCATAATCTGCCTTATTTTAGAATGTATTGTTGCTCTTTGATTAGTGATTCACCAGCCACTAGAAATGAGCTCGATAGTACTATTTTGATTGTTGTTTCAAGAGGTTTTCTCATTAGTAAGTTAATGTTATACTTGGGTCAACAATTGACTCTATATCTTGTCTAAGTTTTGTGTAAAATCGTTGTTGCATTTAGTATTTTTTCATAATGAAAGAGGATTATGCATATAGTAATTGCAAATTTACATGTATCTTGACATTCTATATCTGCAAACATATTGCGAGATCAAATCTTATTATTACCTTGAACACCAAGTCACTCCTTCTAATATGGGTAATAACAAGATTTGATCTCGCAATATGTTTGCAAATATAGAATATCAAGATAAATGTAAATTTGCAATTACTATACGCATAATCCTCTTTAATTATAAAAAAATACTAAATGCGACAACGATTTTACACAAAACTTAGACAAGATATAGAGTCAATTGTTGACCCAAGTATAACATTAACTTACTATTGAGAAAACCTCTTGAAACAACAATCAAAATAGTACTATCGAGCTCATTTCTAGTGGCCGGTGAATCACTAATCAAAGAGCAACAATACATTCTAAAACAAGGCAGATTATGTAACGGAATAATTATATATGCAATACTAGAAAAATCAATTGCGCTTCAATATATACATTCAGAATACATACCTTTGGGTGCGGCGGTGGCGTCCATAGGTTTTGTTTGTAATGAATCTCTGACCTTGAAATTACATGTCAACTTCACTTAAATAGGCTGACCTGTGGGCTTTGTCTATGGGCTTTACAATGAGGGATACTGACTCAAAAGGGCTTAGAAAAAAGATTTAATTACCCATTAGGCAATGACACTTACAACTCTCCTCAATCATTAAACTTTCCTTAGTATGCTCAATGTTATCGATGATCACACTCACTAATACCAATGTGTTTACTGTTAAGCACGGCCCACTGGGTCCGTATGTGTGTTTTCTTTTTTTTCTCTCATCCCATCACAGGATCAACATTTATACAGAACTACAACCCTACATTCATAGTATTTTTTATAATAAAATACACTTAAAGTTGTTATAATACTAAAATTGCAAAATAGAATAAAATATTAAGATCTTCAAAGCCCTACTTCAAGAATAATTCTGTATTCCCTGTTGGACTACCTCAAACACACGCTTTTGGTTCCTCCTTACCATTTTTTCTGGGAAGGAGGGAGTAACTTAGAGATGCAGAAGAGAAATTTAATCGCATATCAAATAATATACTATACAATCATAAAGTCAATATCTTGAAATTTGGTCCTTAGGACCAAATTCATTAATCTTCAAGCAATATACTTTAATTGGTAAGATTGAATTAGCTGTTTAATCAGTCTCATGATAAAGTCCCATGATAAACAGTAAATAACTGTTAGAATCATTGCATTACCTTTAAAAGTTTAAATAGCTACAGAATCTGGAAAATTCAAACTCAATTATAATCAACAAAATCTAAATAAATATATATCATTCTCGATCTGTTTCCCTTGGTTTGGAGCTACAAACAGCAATAAGTACCAATTCGAAGCTAGCATTATAAATTTAATGAAATATGAAAAATCAATATTAGATTGTGGTGAAGGGGGAAACCTTGACAACACTTAAAAGGTGTGCCTCGGCTTCTCGTATAGTCTTATCATCCTCTTGTTTCTTCATATTTATATGCAATGAATGTTTAAGTCCAAGCTATAACATCCTTGCAAAACACAAATTAACACATCACAACTATTATCCAACTGAAAATAACAAAATAAAACGCATATTTACCTGCTGATTTTTTCAATTATTGCAGAAATGAAGGACTATAATTAGACTAAGTCTGTTCTTCATTTTGGGTTTAGACTGTTTTGTAACCGGAAAGAGGGGAGCATAGCATAGCTATATAGGCAAGGGGTGAGAGAAGAAGAAAATATTGCCCAGATGTATGATTAAAAGTCTCAAATCCAATCAAACATTATACACATTACTTTTCTAAACCCGTTGCCGAAACACCTGACTACACAATATCAACTTGCGAAATACCCCAAGCACCGTCGCGCTCTTGAAGACTACACGTCTGCGATTTCTATGGCTTCGTCTTCCGTACTCCACATCTAATCCACCCTCTCTCCTACGCTACGCATCCGTTATCTCTTCCCCTTTTTCTTCTTCCTTTCTACCACTGCTCATATGAAACGCTTAGCAAGAAAAGAGTCCAAGAGTGATGCTACAAAAATGAAAAGTGCTCCAGTCAAAGCTCTTCCGAATAAATCAAAGGCAGAAGTGAACGTTTCTTGCCCCTATCCTTTGATGAGGATTAATAAAAAAAGAAAAATTGAAAAAGGTACTTTGGCTAAATCACCGCTCTTAATATAGATTGATATGATTTGGTGTTGCAATTAGAGTTAATCGTTAGCCATCAAACTGATTTTTCAAAGAATTTGTCAAATTTTGATAATATTAAGTCTGATATAGTTTAAAATACTAATGATATCACTGTCTTTTTGTTTAGAAGCGGCACCACCATCACCACCGTGGATAAACCTTCCCCTTGAAATCACCTCCATGATCCTTCAGAAACTTGGATCTATGGAAAGACTATATAATGCACGGAGTGTCTGTAGAACCTGGAGAAATATATGCAAGGACCCTTCTATGTGGCATGTCATCAACATCGAACAACGTTTTGCAATACTGGTGTCGCCTAGGGTGTGATAAAAATAAGATAAAATTAAGTCAAGAAACTACGCACTCTCACACTAGACAGGCACAGTACTGCAAGTATTATAGGACGTATGCAAGTTTTAGTTAGTAAGTTGAGTTCGTTCTCAGGGACTTAAGTGTGTTATACGAGTAGGTAACAATAACGAGTACAAGTAAATAATTAAAATCAGAAAGTAAAAGCAAAGAGAATTTCGAAATTAAGACTTAACTAAGAAAATAAAGGACAATAAAGTAAATACGAAGAATATGAGATGAGAAGTATAACTTAGGTTTTGCTAGGGTGCTTTTACAAGTGATATAAGGGTGTATTTATAGGTGTTTAGAAGACCTAATTCGTTTTCTTGAGGAAGAGATAAAGTATTGGACTCCTAGCCCAACTCAAATTCGTATGGAAATAAAGATAAACACTGCTGGACCGTTTTGAGCATATCTTCTTCGTTATTGGTCGGATTTTGCTCCATAATATACCAAAAGAATCCTCACAGAATTATTTATGTCCCTATGAAAGGAAATTACCAAAATCGGTATATTTCTTGGGGAAATCGCCACTTTTTTAGGTGTGTACTGTAGAATCCCAGATTTAGGCAGCTTTTCCTTTTCCATCTTTTTTGTTTTTGTTTCCTTATCTCCAATTATCATGCAAATCTCTTTCCATAAGTTGTAGTCTTTGACTTGGACTCTAATTAATCTCCATAATTATCTTTAAAGCTTCACACTAAAATAAACAATTAAACCCAATATGCTCTAAAAATAATAATTCAACAAATCATGACTCAGAATAGGAAAGTGCACTATTACTCAAGAAAATCGACATTTATGACTTCTAAATCACTAAAAATGATTTCTCATCTTAACATAAATCTATCACAAATGAGGAGACATCAAATACATATGCGTAGCAAACTAAGCATGCTATGCTATAAGGCAGTGGATCTTAGTCAAGGAGAATTGATTGATATTGAAGTACTCCATGGAGATTGTGAGCTGCTCGGTTATATAGCCCAAAGGTAAAATTTTATTTACACATATTTTATAATTACTTTTATAATCTCTTATCTGGTTTGACAGATCACCTAAGTTGAAATGCCTTCGATTTCGAGGTTGCTATGATGTTAAGGAGAAGGCTGTATGTGAAGCATTGGAAAAATTTCCCCTATTAGAGGAGCTACACGTTTTCTACTACAATCTCCGAGGAGTAGTCATTCGTAGTGAACCAGAGTCGAAACAGTTGGCATTAGCTGTTTCAAAATTGCCCAAATTGCGAAAGCTTGTACTTTTTGGAAGTAATGTGACTAATCAAGACCTCACAACAATTCATGATGGTTGTCCTCACCTCAATTCTCTTGACCTGCGCAAATGTTATGAATTAGACCTTGCAATTGATTGTGAGTTAGGTAAACGATGTTCTAAACAAATAAAAGATCTCAAACTCCCTAACGATTCCACTGAAGATGAAGATTATAGTCCGATGATATATTATGCTAATAGAGGATGGTATAAACGAAGACAAATAGGATAGTTTCCAATTCCTATATTGTCAAACTTTTTTAACTCTAATGAGGAAGTTCTAGAAGGCTGAATATGAGGCAGAGTGGTAAGATATTTGGTCTTTTTTACTGTTGTAATATATATTGTCCTACTTTTTTGCTCCAGCTTGATTTTCATAATCTTCAACTCTGTTATTCCACCATTTTGCTTTCTCCATGTAATGCATGTTACTTACATTTTTTAGCAAGAAATCTGAAACAATTTTTTTTTGTTAGCAAGAAAGTCTATAAACAGTGAAATGTATCATTTATGACCTTTGATTGACCAACCAAATCTGGAAAAAATTTACAAGAAATAAAACAATAACAAACACAAGGTCAATAATAAAGAAGAACTCTGAGTTATTAACGAGAGCCAAAGAGAGTTAATAACCATGAAAGAGCCCACAAAGTATAGTATAGCTATATGAGTGCAAGTGAAGTGAATTTTAAGAGAAATGGATTATAACAAACAGAGCCAAGATGAAATCAGAACTTGCACTTCTCAAATCATCTCCAATAAGCAAATTGGGAGAATCAATAAGAGAAACGGACGGGAAACACCAGAGAGCACTAACAAGTACGACAATCAAAACAAATATGCCTCTGAAACACCATCACTTGACAAGGTCGGACAATAGTGTGACCACTACGCCACTGACATGACAAAGTATGCACAAAAATAGACAGATAAATACAAAAACAATACCATGTACAAAGAAACACATACACAACGTAGCCTCCATAACCCTTATATCTAGCAGCTAGACACCACAAACACAACACCCACAAGCCCCAAATAATTACGAGGCAACCAATAAGAGGAAAACATAGATCTTCCCAAATCAAGAAACCCATTAGACATGACAAGTATACAATAAATACAACTGAAACAAGCGGAGCAAACAGGAGGGACCCATAGCAATAAAACAGTTCTGGATCCAAAACAGTCGTAGTTCAGAGCCTGATCCAACATCCCAAAATTCAACTGAAAAGCAACAAGAGAATGTTGTTTGATGATTGTAGTTGTGTTTCAAGATGGCGTTGGGACATGTCATTGTCGTGGACTAATTTTTGGGCAATTTACTAACAGATGAGAAGATTTCTGATTAAACAAGCAATATTTATGGCTAGCAAAAAGGATGAGCAATATTTATGTCTAGCAAGGGAATTGGACTTTTTACGTCCTTTTAACATGTGTTGTGCGAGTCCTGACTCAGACACGTGCATCTTAAGTGACATTTTTGTTGGCTGCATGATTGCACTAAGGGGAAATATTATTTTATTGATTACATATAGATGGGACATCATGGCGAATGAATGTTAAGAGGCCATTTGGAGCCTTGTTGCAAATCAATATCCAGGACTTGACATATTTAATGGTATCTTCTACCATAAATATATGTACCTCTAGCTGATAAAACGCTTGGAGTATGTAAGGCATTGTTTAATGGGAATAGGGACTTGTATATACTCAAAAAGGAATAGGGGATCCCATGTCTCAGTGCTTGTTCTTCCTTGTAACCTAAGCTTTGACTAGCCTGATAAAAAGAGAAGTAAGAAAGAAGCCGCCTAAAGGATTTCCTATTGCTCAATATTTCCCGAAACTATCACATTTTATTTGTGGATGACTAAATCTTCTTCCTTGAGAGTATCCTTTAAGAAACCCATGTTTTTTTTTGACAGGCTTCAAGAAAACCATGTTATCAATTAGAGAATCTGTAAATATTAATTTGCCTCATGGAAATATGTGAATCTCAACAAATCTGCTATTTTATTTAGCCCAATAACATTCAAAGGTACAACAAAGGAAATCACTGAGGTATTCAGCATGAACATGGTCAATGACTTAGGTAAATATCTCTATATATATTCCTTCCAAATGGGGAAAACCAAAGGTCATGAGCCTTGCGTCTCTAAATGATTGCATCACAACCCAACTTTGAGGATGTGTTTCCTTCCTTCTATCTAAAGGAGTAAATCTTATTATTATCATTGCAACTTAGAATTATCTACCAATCTACCTCATGTTGATGTAAATTCTTCATGAATCCATCACTAAGAAACTCAAAAAGGAATAGATTTTGGTGGAGCATTAGCAAGGGTAAAGGCATTCACTGGAACAATAAGGAGACTCTAGTAAAAGCTGTTGTTGGGGACCTAGGCTTCAAGGACTTTGAAGAATACAACCTAGCTCTTGTAGTTAAATATGCTTGTAAACTCTTCCAAAATCTGGACAACCTGGTGGTAATTGTTACGAAATGTATTTATATATGAACTTATCCTCAACTACTCGAAAAAATTATGTATGATGGATCTAGAGAAGTTTGTTCGTGCTCTGAGAGCGAGTGACTCTTATACTACTCCAGCTTCTACATGGAAATTAATTTGGAACTCGCCTATCCTAACAAGTTGAAAAAATATCTATGGAAAACATGCATTATATTAGTTCTTTTCCTACCCGAGTTAACCAAGTGAGCAGAAAATGCGATGCTTTTTCCATATGCACCCTATGTTACAAAACTAACAAAAATATATCATAATTTTCTGCAATGCCCTTGGACTCGCGAGTTGTGGTAGGCATCTAATACCTTATTTTGCAGCAGTTGTGATGATTGGTAGGCCTACTTAAGCTCTGAATGCTCCAAAACTGGTTACTTGTAAAAAGAGATCATACCCACGTTTTTTTTTCCTGGTGGACCATTTGGAAATCCAGAAACTTCTATCAATGTGGAAACTAATACAATGAACTGGTCTTCTCCTTTACAGGATATGCATAAGTTTAATATAGATCTGACTTCTTGTGTGAGTGGGGTAACTATAGGTTTTATTGGAAGAAACCACTCAGGCGGTCTCATCTTTGGGAACACAAATAAAGCAACCCTTTTGTTTATACATCAGAATGTTGTGCAAGGAGTGTTTGTGACTGCTCATTATCTTGACGTAGATGATATATTTACTTCATTCCTCTATTTGTAAGTAAATCCTTTAAGGATAGGTTAACAACTTAACATGTTTATTTCATACAATAATTCTACGTTTCAAACAAAAATAAAATACGTTAATTACTGGTTTTTTTTCCTTTCCATTCAAAACTGTTCTTTATTGACTTGTTATAATGTGTGAAAAAATAAATGAAGGGAAGTTGTAGAGAGGAGATAAGAGTGTTGCTGAGATAGAAAATGTTTAATATATAATAAGTTCGGAGTCAGTAAAAGAAAATTACTAGACCCCTCTTAAAGATATTAATTTTGATGATTTAGCTCCATCTAATTGCAAAATGCATGATAACTTTTGACTAGAAGGATTTATATTGCTATAAAGATTTCAGTTTTGCACTTTAAATCACACAGTAATCATGTCCCCCGATTGATTTAAGACATCAGAATTACCCCTTTTAAAACATCTAACCATTTCATTAAGAACACAACACTCAAAATCATATAGTACAAACTCATACAAACTCAAAAGGAAGGCTAATAAAATAAGAGTTGTACAAACACTTACAATGCACAATGCACAATTCATTACTGGATTTCTTACAAACACAGAATATTAATAGAATTTATATATATAACCAACACTAGATCTCAGAAAATTCATCCAGAATCCTCAGACATAAAGTCCATTACTTCATCAAAATCCTCATCCTGCGTATCAGAATCCGTAGGGCCCATGCGTGAAATTCCATAAGATTCCTCCTCGGACTCCGTAAGGGGTTGGTACGGGACTTTATAGCCGTAGTATTCATAATCTATAGGGTTATCATGAGGGGATTTCAATTGTTTAATTTGTTGAGTACACCTTATTCTCAACTCACCTTCAAGAGTAACATAACGACACAGCCCCAAATCAATACACTCAAGCTCAACACAACCATTAAGAATACTTGTAACACCTTCATCTGACATGCAATGTCCAATTATTTCAAGTTTACGCAATTTAGGCATGGTTGAAGCAATAGCTAGTGCCTCCTCGTCACCCAATTAAGGATCACCCAAATCAAATACATGACAGTAAATGTTGTTGAGTTTTAATGATGTCAAGGAAGGGCATGAATTCCCAATACTTTTTATACATTATGCGTTAATACGGTGGTAATAGAAGATGTGCAGCTCCTTTAAGAAAGGAAACTTTTTACATGCATCACTCAAAGTATATCCCCAATAAAAACAGTGACACACATTATAGCCAAATACAATTTCAAGACGTCTCAACTGACCTGATCTGTTAAGGTTATTACATCAAGGTTAATGACATAATTGGAACAATAAAGTGAATCATGTTTCAAAGATTTTATACATTAATTAGACATATAATTTATCAATCTTTTGAAATCTACAGTTTACCATTGCAGATTGGGAAACTATATTTTAGTGGAAGACAAGACATTAAACAAGTTGTAAGTTCAAAGAAACAGATGGATGAGATACATTTACTATTTATTAACAAATAGACACTAAGTATCAAGAATCACTAAATTTTTTTAATAAAGGTAGCCTTAATTTTCGTACTAATAAATTTGGCATCTAAAGTTTTAGTAAAACTAACTCAACACATATATATATATATATATATATATATATATATATATATATATATATATATATAATGTTATTATAGGGACCTATATTGGAAATATTCCAATAATATATGTTATTTTACATAATTTAGGCACATATGGTTCAATTAACTCAAAAAATGGGGATAGTTTGGATCATTACATTGCATGTACTTATATATCTGATTAAAGTTATAAGCTTGAAATAAACAATTATTGCATGTAAATTAAATGTAAGGGAGCAAAGTGCAAAACTATACCGTTCGAAGATGAAATTGAGTATGTTATCAGTGGAGTAGGCTTCAAAGCTAATATCAATCAGTTGGCCTTGGCTGAGATCTACAGCGTGCTGACATATCTTCTCTTTGAGTTTAGGATTGTGAAGGTTGTTGTTGCGCATGTCGATGACACGCCACGTGGCAGGCTCCTTACATATCTTATTCCAGGTTTTACAAACTCTAGAGATGTTTCTAAGTAGCTCTACCGCTCCTAGTTTCAAGAAGATCTCGGTGATGATCTCATGTGGAAGATCTATCCACGGCGGCGGCGGAAATAAAGAAGACGATGACATCTGGAGTTTTTTTCTCTTCTTTTTTCCTTTGTTTGGTCAGTGCACAGTCAAGCAGAGGGTAATTCTTAAATATTCTATCCAGCTTATACGTTTGTTGTTTTGTTATGGGGCAAATTACTAATATGGGTCCAGATAATTTACATTTTCCATTCTAACTATTCTTTTTATTTCAAAAGTTAATTATTCTTGAAATTAATGATAAAAAACAAATATTTTAAAATTTTTATATCTAAATATGTCAAGCATCGCGTCAAAGAATTAATCTCAATAATTCGTCAATCTTATTTAGTAATGGCACGTCGGAGGAAACAATCTAAAACGTGTATGAAATCTTAACATTGGAGCTACAAAATCCTTCGTAAAGTATCTTTGCATACCCTTATCTATCAAAAGGGCAAAGGATGAAAACTTGATTTATTTTTAAGGATGATTAATTTCTAAATCTGCTAGTCGAATTGCTAAACTTTTATCTGATAGGGGAAAAGATCTTAATCAAATCAGTAATGCAATCTATTTTAAATTACGCAATGTCAATTTTCGAGTTTCTAAAAAGTTTGTGCAAGAAACTCAGCAACCTTCTTGCTAATTTTTGGTGGAATTCCGGATTTAAGAAAAGAATCAATTGGGTTGCATGGAAGAAAATCATCAAAGCTAAATCGATTGGTGGAATCAAGTTTAGAGATTTTCAAAAAATTGAATCTTACTTTACTCGCCAATCAAGCATGGAGAATCTTAGATAATTCTAACTCACTAGTCGCAAAAATTCTTAAAGGAATGTATTTTTTGAACAACAACCCTACTAAAGCGCGCTTCTTTAACGACCAACTCATCCGTGACTACATGTAAGTAGTTGCTAGAGACATATCATTAGCGACAAAATTAAATCTCTGACGACTTAAGTCGTTGCGTACCTTATTTGTCATTCATGACTAGTTTTTTTCAAAGAACTAGTCGCTAGAAACTATGTTAATGGCGACGACAATTTTTTTCGATAACTAACATTAACATATTCATTAATTGGGATTGGGGGGTCAGAGTTTCCCGCCCAATGTTATTCACGACTAATCTAACGTCTATTGTCGACAATTGTCGTCGCGAGAGATAGATTTCCAAAAGACGTGGCAATCTGACTCTTCACGTGGGTCAATTAAAGGGTTCATTCACGACAAATTTATGGGTTGTTCATGACGGAAAATATGTCGCCTCAAAAAAGTAACACTACAAAGCCATTTCGAGCTCATTTCAGCCATAACCAAACACTTCATCACTTAAAAAATCGAGAGTTTAAGCAATAAACCATCCATTCTGAGACGAAATCAAATCGTTCTAGCATCAATAACATCGCTTATGTAAGGATTTAATGCTTTACTTACATTTTAATCCAATTTTTTTCAATTATAAAAGGTAACCTAGATTTTATATTTTGTGTTTGTGATTGTGTGTTTATGGCATGGCTTGTACCAGATTCTAAAACTAATATCCACGTCAAATGTATGTATTTTATCCAATTTTGTTATTTTTTATTTTAATTTACATTTTTTGCTAAAAAAATATTTGTGCTTATTTCGTATTTTTTAGTATTGGTTTAATATTTATTACATTAAATTACTTAGTTATTAGTATATTGAGTAATTAAATGTAAATGTTTTAGAAATTTAGGGTTTCAAATATTTGTAATTGTGGATTAGATTCTAAATTTAAAAAAATATGTGCTTTAGATATGTTTTATAAGAATATATGGACTTATTCGCAATTTTTAGTTAAATAGGGATTTTTTTACAATTTTTATAAATATAACGACTAAAGTGCATTTTTTATAAAATTAAGGACTAAATTCTAATTTAAAAAATATAAGTATTAAAATGTAATTTATAAAAATATAAGTACTAAAATGTAAATTTATTGAATTACAAATATTGAAAATGTAATTTTTACAAATTATAAAGATTAAAATGTAATTTTTTTAAAAAAAAAGAAGAAGGATTGAAATGCAATTCAAAAAAATAAAGGGTTAAAATGTAATTTTATTATTAAAAGTACTTTAATATAATTTTATTAAATATAAGGACTAAAATTAAATTATTAGATATAAAGACTAAAATATAATTTTAATAAATGTAAGTACTAAACCGTATTTTAAAAAATATATAAGGACTAGAATGTAAAATGAGTACCATTTGTAATTTAGTACCATTTGTAATTTTAGTACAAATTGTAATTTTTAGTACTATTTGTAATTTTAAACTTAGATATTTTAGTACCATTTGTAAAAAAATTGTAAACATTGATTGCTTAATATCAAAAATCATGGTCTAAACTAAAATGGAGCTCTTTAATGCAAGGTATATGAAAATTTCAAACTAAAAGACGACCATTAACTCACCTAATTTTATTTTATTTAAGGATGAACGGTTATTGTCTTCGAAAGTAAACATAATTTGAGAAACAAAGCCACGATATATGTATATATATATATATATATATATATATATATATATATATGACTAACATAAGCTAGCAATATCCAGAGAGTTGGAACAATGTATAGCAATAGCTAACATATCTCACATGAAAATAAAGAAGGTATCACGCGATGTTTCTTCAAATGCACCACATTTCTTGACTGTCTAACATATTTCACATGATGAAATGCGGTGCATTTGTAGAAACATCTCGTGATACCTCTTTTGTTTTCATGTGAGACGTGTTAGCCATTACTATACTTTGATCCAGCTTTCTGGGTATTGCTAGCTTGTGTTGTTCATATATATATATATATATATATATATATATATATATTGATGCCTTTTAGTGTTTTTATTTATCGTGGTTTTGACTACCAACACCCAGATACGAGCAGATTCCTCCAATCGGGCCACCAATTGCTGGACCATCAGGTAGTCGGGAAGAAGCTGAGGATGAAACAGAAGAAGAAGAACACCGTTTATTCCATCCTTAGTATTTTGATATATTTGATCATTATATGTATGTTGACTTTAGTATCTATTGGTTTTGACTTCGTTATGTTATATTTTTGTTGACTTTCTGTCGATTTTGACTTTTATTGTTATCGATGTTGACATTAATTTAATATTAGTTGTTTTCAAATATTTATTCAATTATTTTTATTAATTTTAAAAATTTAAAAAAAAATCGAAAGAATATTTAAAAAAAAATAATATTAGCGACTACTTATTAGTCGCAAAACATTTAAAAAAGTAGTCGCTATTAATAGTTATCAGCGACTACAAGAAGTAGTTGCTATTAATGGTATCAATTCCGAATACTAAAGTAGTCATTAGTAGGCGTCACACATTAGCAACTTCTTCTCAAATTTAGTCGCGAAAGACATCTCTATGACGAATTACATACGACTAGATAGCAACGACGACATGTAGTCGTTAATGACCAAATCGGTCTTCGCGGCTAAATATTTAACCAATAGCGACTACAAATGTAGTCGCCAGTAGAAGCGCATGCAGTAGTGCAACATGTGGGATACAAAGCTCATAAAGAAACATTCATCAAGATGGGCAAGTATCTTTAAAGGACTTCAGTTCCATAAAAAAGTATTGTATAGATGATCCTAGAAAAAGTTATAAACTAAAGATCATATGGTGGAACATGGTATTAGGCTCGTTTTGTGATATGTGTAACGGTAATTTTGAAACCAACACATTTATTCTTTGAATGTGATGTCTCAAGTATGATTTGAAGGGATTTTTTTTCTAAATAGTGTTTGAAGGTATATTAAAAAATGAATTGGTATTACTAGATATATGAATACCATTTTGAATTTCTGTTGATTGATTTAAGAAATAAAAAATAAAAAAATTTGATTAAGATAAGTGAAACGAATCTCTTTTGAGATGATAGTGTATTTATTTAGAAAGAAAACAAACTAGTTTTAGAATAATATATCCCAAAAAACATACTTTTAAATCTATTTCTATTTTTTATTATTTTCGTAAGAATGATATAGAATTTATTTGAAATTTACATGAAATTGTCTTAAGTGATATAGATAAAAAAAATACTATTTTATATTTTTTACTTCAATAATAAATTTTTACTACCATATAAAATATTTAATTCATTTACACAATTGTTTACTTAAATAATTTCATTTTATCAAACAAAATTAAATACTTGTCCGAAAACAAAAATAATAAATTAAGTAAATATCCATGTGAATATGCATAAGTTTGCGCTTGTCCCGGTGGTTCTAGATCTGATTTTTGAGCTCCGACAAGGCTTGACCTCCGTGAGAAGTCATGGACGCCGCTGTGAGACATCAGCTACTTCAGAAATGGAGTTTCGAGCTCCATTCGAAAGATATTGTTGCAGTGCATGAGAAGCCATGGAAGCCTCCTATGCACAAGAAAATGGACTGGATCACGGAGAAACTCATGAGAGTGGCTACAACTGCTATAACAGCCATGGCAAACTTCAGATTTTGATCTGGTTCGTAACTTGCTCGATGTGGTTCATGTCTCGTCGTTCGTGTCTCGCCGTTCGTAGATTCGCCGGAATCCAACAATGAAAGGGGGTGTATTCAATGTAGAATCTATTAGAATTTTAGTTTTCCAAAGTCTACCAGTATTCAATCGGGATTTTAAAAAGTCTTTTAAAATCTTGGGGTATTGAATCGGGATTTTAGACATCTTTTAAAATCTTGTGGTATTAAAAAATGTATGGATTTTTATGGATTTCATTTTTTTTTGACATTGATATGGATTTCATTAAATATTGAATTTTATAGGATTCTATAGAATTTCATTGAACAAAACTTTTATTTTAAAATCTCTTGTTTTAAGTAAAGATTTTGATAGACTTTTTCTAACTAATACATGCTAAATAAATAAAAATAATCGTGACATATTTTTCATATTCTAGGATATTACTTTAATTTTATTTTCCTCGAACATAAATATACAATTCATTAATATTCAGTTCTTTTCCTTTAGAACAATGTTTTAGAAAAAATAATCATGAATACTTTTTTTATTTATTTCGTCTATGTAAACATGGATATACTCTTTATTTGGTCAATTCGTTAATGTTTAGTTCTTTTAGTTGAACAATACTTAAAGATTTTATATTGTGATATAAAGCAAAAAAATTATAATTATTTTTATGTTTTATTAATCCACATCATATAATTATTTATTTAATATTTTTTTTATATTTTTTTTAATCATGTAATTATATATTTAACATTTACTAATAAAAACTGTTAATAAAAAATTTAAAATTTCAATAAATTCAGAGTCAGGTAGAGTCCGATAAAATCATTTAAAATCTATTAGAATTTGTCATAAAATTCAATAAAATCTGTTGAGGGCCTTTTAGAATAAAAACGAGTCTACAAATCCATCAAAATCCATGGATTATACAATATCTAATACAATCTTTTAAAATCTAAATTGAATACACCCCCGAAGACTTGAAGAACAGTTTGCTCGATCTGGTTTGCAGCTGGTTCGAATCCGTCTTGCTGGTTCGTATTGCCTCGTGAAGATCTCCATGAGGCTTGGTCGTGAGGCTTCATGACGAGCTGATGCATTTCGATCTCGTACGTCTTTAGCCTGCTGGGGTGCTGATGGTGGTTGATTTTCATGTGTTGACTGGAGAAGACGAGCGACAGATTACTCGCAATGCTCTTGCTTTTTTTTTCTTTCTTTTGTTCGAAAATTAATTAGGTGTTGCTTTTTTTTGTTCAATAGCGGTAATCAATAGGCGAAAATGTAATTAGTTAGGCTTGGATTTGTAATAAATAAAATTTGATCTTTTTTTTTTGTATTACTCCTTGTTTTGTAATAATACTCTATTTTTTTAAAGAATACTCTATTTTTTAATGGAGTACTCTATGTTTTTATGGAGTACTCCGTATATTTGAATATACGCTCTGTATTTTATTTCGATGATCACTGTTTAAATTCTGATACTCCATATTTTTTTCCGATATTCTATATTTTTTCGGTGGTCGGAGGTAGGAGGAAGGTGTGTAGTGGGCAGAGATGAACAGTGACAACAATCAATAATTTCTTTTTGTCTTTTAGTGTTAGTAAGAGTATTCTAGTATTTGGTCATTCTTGAGATCCTTTTAAAGAAATTAGATTCCTATTAGTTCGTATAGTACGAAAATCTAGTCTCCAAAACCCTATGTCTCATTCACTCATTAGTCAATTGGTAAACTACTTCCTATGTTTTGTAATAGTTTAGACACCCTTGGTATAAAAAATGGTATTTCTACAACCCCTCTCTACAATATTCTTTTAGTGTCATACACTTGGCTAAAAGTGATTGGAGAGATTTGTTTATTTTTATTTCATTAATAAAAGAATTAAAAATACATATAATTCCCCTAAAGATGTATATATAACAATTTTTGTTTTAGTTTTTTAAATTTTCTCTTTCTTGATACTCTCTCACCGACACTTTCTAAATATATCATCTCCGCCTATTATGCCCGATCTCTTTTATTTTCTTCTCCACCATCTCCGCCATGTTGTATTTCTTGTTTATCTTCTTTTATCTTCTACCTTTGTGTGTGTGTATATATATATATATATATATATATATATACGGCTAGAGAGATGGTGTCGTGGTTTTTGGTGGATTTGCGGTGGTTGCGATCACTGAGTCGTATTTATATACATAACATCAAGTAAGATTGTAAGCATCATAGAGTTTGTTAGTGGTCGCAGTTGGAGAGAAGATGTCGTCGTTGTTTTATATCTAATATATTACATGTAAATCCATTTAGATTTGATTATCCATTTAGACATGTTAATCTATTTAGACCTGTTAATCTATTTAGATTCGTTATTTCATTTATTTTGAATTTGAAGTTAGAGTTTAATCCGATTTAGGAATTTTATAAGTTTGATAATTAGATTCATTTTCGATTTTGGGGATTTAATTAGTTCAATTTTATTAAATCTATTTTTAGGAATTTCATTCGTAATTCAAAATACTATTATTTTTGTAAATGTTTTAGACATACTCGATATTGAATGTTGGACCCTGAAGTATTGACACCCTTCACGACATAAATACGGGAACTGAGAGAAAGAGTTCTACCTGAGCTAACAGGGGGTCATGTATGTTAATCATATTATTAAACTATTTAACCCTTGTGCACCGTTTTTTGTTACTATTTTAATTTGAAATTGGCTTATGGCCCAAGAATTAAAATTCTCGTTTTCGGACCCAAAATTATCTTTTTAAAAGATGAAGTGACCACCTGCGTGTGAGTAGAGTAGCGGTAATAAATATTGTTTGTTTTTTAATGGTAACGATGGCACTTATTTTGTTTGACTTGATAAGATAGTGCACACCTATATTTTCCATTTCTTTAAGATTAACTCATCAGGTTGGTAAACTAGACCTACTTACTTCTTCTCTCTCGTTGGTTAAAGCCATTAGAAGTGTAAGAAATGAAAGAAAAACCATCATATTGAAAGAAATTTCTTTTTATTTTTCTATATTTTTCTGTTAGGTTCGTTCTTTATGACGGGGGTGTTTCAACTATTGGCATTTATTACAGGGGATGTATTGACCAAAGACGTCCCTTTAATAACTCGTGATAAGATGTGTTGCATTAAAAACTCAAAATATAAATCCTATACAACTTTATGAGCCCTATTAGTCGTTTACATCTTTGTGTATATGTGTTTTTAGTTAGTAAATATACGATTTCATAGATATTTTTAATAATTTGTGATAACTAGGTTTTGAGGTTTATAGTTGGTTAAACTATTTTCCAAGGCTAACGAGTAAATTAGAATCTGGTCCTTGTTCATTAATTGATGTAGAATAATATTCTTGATTTGTTTTCTTGTATTTAGTTCTGGTCATATATTTGTGGTTATGGGAAAAAGAAGAAGAAATCAAATTTTTAATACGTTGAGTGTTTTTTTGTAATTAACATTAGGACGGGAGTAATATATGTACTTAAAAAACTCACTGTTAATTTTTGAACATGTATACCATGTCGGTAATAACTAATATCAATAAGGATACAATATCATCTTTGTCTAAAGATGATATCACATAGAAATATTTAAAAAGTGGAGAATATTCTAATATTTACAACAAGGTCTTACGATATCTTTTGCTTCGTACTTTTCCTAGGTCTTGAATATATGTAATTTGGAAAGTTACAGACTAAATATAATATGGTGGACATGGAATTGGACTCGCTTTGTGATATGTGTAGTGATGATTTTGACATCAACACATATTTATTCTTTGAATGTGATGTCTCAAGTATGGTTTGAAGTGATATATTTTTTTTACATTGTTTAAAGGTATATTAAAAAATGAATTGGTATCACTAAATATATAAATATCATTTGAACTCTAAGAAAATAAAAAATAGAAAGATTTGAAAAAAGATAAGCGAGAAGGACGAATCACTTTTGTGATAATAGTCTATTATTTATGCATTGTTTGGATTCAGATTATCAAAGGAAAGGAAATGATAGGAATATAAAAATATTTAAGGAATGGAAAGGAAAGAAATAACCGTGTTTGGATTATAAAAATTATAATAAAAGAAAAGAAAGTAATTGATTAAGGAATCACTTGTTTGGATTCACATTATTAAAGGAAATGAAAGGATTATTTTACGTAGAAATACCTTTATACCCTTTTTGTGTTATGTAAAAATATTATTATATTAAAATTATAAGGTTAGTTGTGACATTTAAAAAAAATCATTTCATTTCTTTTAAAATGACTTTAAAATGGGAGGATTAAATAATTGACGTTTTAAAAGAAAAGAAATGATTTGAAATCCATTGAATTGCTTTTCTTTAATTAAAAAATTGAATTCAAACAAAAAATTAAAGTGAAAGGAACAAACTAGTTTTAGAAAATATATCCCCAAAAAACATACTTTTAAATCTATTTCTATTTTTTATTATTTTTATTATTTATTTAAGAATGATATTGACTTTATTTGAAATTTGCATTAAATTGTCTTAAATGATATTGATAAAAAAATTACTATTTTATATTTTTTGACTTGAATCATAAATTTTGACTACTATATTAATTCATTTATACAATAGTTTACTTAAAATAATTTTATTTTACCAAACAAAATTAAATACTTGTCCCAAAAAAATAAGAATAAATTAAGTATTCTGTTATTTATAGCAAATTAAAATACATATAATGCCCCTAAAGATGTATATATATATAGCAATTTTTTGTTTCATTTTTTTACATTCTCTCTTTCTCGATACTCTCTCACCGACACTTTCTAAATCTACCATCTTCGCCTATTATGCCCCATCTCTTCTACTTTCTTCTCCACCATCTCCGCCATGTTGTATGTCGTGTTTATCTTCTTTTATTTTCTACCTTTGTATATATATACAGCTAGAGAGATGGTGTCGTGGTTTTTGGTGGTTTTGCGGTGGTTGCGATCACTGAGTCGTATGTATATACATAACATCAAGTATGATTGTGAACATCATAGAGTTTGTTAGTGGTCTCCGTTGGAGAGAAGATGTCGTCGTTGAATTATGAGTATGTTTTATATCTAATATATTACATGTAAATCCATTTAGATTCGATTATTCATGTAGACATGTTAATCTATATAGACCTGTTATTCTATTTAGTTCCGCTATTTCATTTATTTTGAATTTGAAGTTAGAGTTTAATCCGATTTAGGAATTTTATAAGTTTCATAATTAGAGTCATTTTCGATTTTGGGGATTTAATTAGTTCAATTTTATTAATTCCATTTTTAGGAGTTTCATTCGTAATTCAAAATATTATTATTTCAGTTTTGTTACTATTTTATTTTGGCATTGGCTTATGGCCAAGAATTAAAATTCTTGTTTTCGGACCCAAAATCATTTTTTTAAAAGATGAAGTGACCATCTGCGTGTGAGTAGAGTAGCGGTAATAAATATTGTTTGTTTTTTAATGGTAATGATGACATTTATTTTGTTTGAGTGGATAAGAAAGTGCACACCTATATTTTCCATTTCTTTAAGATTAACTCATCAGGTTGGTAAACTAGGTCTACTTACTTATTCTCTCTCGATGGTTAAAGCCATTAGAAGTGTAAGAAATGGATGAAAAACCATCATATTATAATAAATTTCTTTTCATTTTTCTATGTTTGTGACGCTGATGAACACGAAAAGCATGTTAGGTTAGTTCTTTGTGACGGGGTGCTACGATATCTTTTGCTATGTACTTTTCTTAGGTCTTGAACATATGTAATTTGGAATCCATGTTTAACCCTTAAACATATGGGTATTGTATGGATGATCCTACAAGAAAAGTTACATACTAAAGATCATATGGTAGACATGGAATTGAACTCACTTTGTGATATGTTTAGTAATAATTTTCAAACCAACACATATTTATTCTTTGAATATGATTTCTTAAAATATGGTTTGAAGGGATTTCTATTTTATACTGTTTGAATGTATATTAAAAAATGATTTGGTATCACTAAATATATACCATTTGAACTCTAAGAAAATAAAAAATAAAAATATTTGAAAAAGATAACTGAGAAGGACGAATCACTTTTGTGATAATAGTCTATTTATTTAGAGAGAAAAGAACAAACTAGTTTTAGAAAAATATATCCCCGAAAAACATACTTTTAAATCTATTTCTATTTTTGGTATTTTCATTATTTTTTTAAGAATGATATCGAATTTATTTGAAATTTACATTAAATTGTCTTAATGATATTGATAAAATATATATTTTTTGACTTGAATAGTAAATTTTGACTACCATATAAATATTTAATTCATTTATACAATTGTTTACTTAAAATAATTTCATTTTATCAAACAAAATTAAATACTTGTCCGAAAACAAAAATAATAAATTAAGTATATATTCTAGAATTTCGAAACCCAAAATGAAGAACAGAGTTAGTCTAATTATAGTCCTTCATTTCTGCAATAATTGAAAAAATCAACAGGTAAATATGCGTTTTACTTTGTTATTTTCAGTTGGATAATAGTTGTGATGTGTTAATTTGTGTTTTGCAAGGATGTTATAGCTTGGACTTAAACATTCATTGCATATAAATATGAAGAAACAAGAGGATGATAAGACTATACGAGAAGCCGAGGCACACCTTTTAAGTGTTGTCAAGGTTTCCTCCTTCACCACAATCTAATATTGATTTTTCATATTTCATTAAATTTATAATGCTAGCTTCAAATTGGTACTTATTGCTGTTTGTACCTCCAAACCAAGGGAAACAGATTGAGAATAATATATATTTATTTAGATTTTGTTGATTATAATTAAGTTTGAATTTTCCAGATTCTGGTGCTATTTAAACTTTTAAAGGTAATGCAATGATTCTAACAGTTAATTACTATTTATCCTGGGACTGATTAAACAGCTAATTCAATCTTACCAATTAAAGTATATTGCTTTAAGATTAATGAATTTGGTCCGAAGGACCAAATTTCAAGATATTGACTTTATGATTGTATAGTATATTGTTTGATCTGCGATAAAATTTCTCTTCTGCATCTCTAAGTTACTCCCTCCTTCCCAGAAAAAATTGTAAGGAGGAACCAAAAGAGTGTGTTTGAGGTAGTCCAACAGGGAATACCTAATTATTCTTAAACTAGAATTGGCTTTGGATATCTTAAGATTTTATTCTATTTTGCAATTTTAGTATTATAACAACTTTAAGTGTATTTTATTATAAAAAAAATACTATGAATGTAGGGTTGTAGTTCTGTATAAATGTTGATCCTGTGATGGGATGAGAGAAAAAAAGAAAACACACATACGGACCCGGTGGGCCGTGCTTAACAGTAAACACATTGGTATTAGTGAGTGTGATCATCGATAACATTGAGCATACTAAGGAAAGTTTAATGATTGAGGAGAGTTGTAAGTGTCATTGCCTAATGAGTAATTAAATCTTTTTTCTAAGCCCTTTTGAGTCAGTATCCCTCATTGTAAAGCCCATAGACAAATCCCATAGGCACACCTATTTAAGTGAAGTTGACATGTAATTTCAAGGTCATTGATTCATTACAAACAAAACCTATGGACGTCACCGCCACACCCAAAGGTATGTATTCTGAATGTATATATTGAAGCGCAATTGATTTTTCTAGGATTGCATATATAATTATTCCGTTGCATAATTTGCCTTGTTTTAGAATGTATTGTTGCTCTTTGATTAGTGATTCACCGGCCACTAGAAATGAGCTCGATAGTACTATTTTGATTGCTGTTTCAAGAGGTTTTCTCAATAGTAAGTTAATGTTATACTTGGGTCAACAATTGACTCTATATCTTGTCTAAGTTTTGTGTAAAATCGTTGTCGCATTTAGTATTTTTTTTCATAATGAAAGAGGATTATGCATATAGTAAATGCAAATTTACTATATCTTGACATTTTGCAATTACTATATGCATAATCCTCTTTCATTATGAAAAAATACTAAATGCGACAACGATTTTACACAAAACTTAGACAAGATATAGAGTCAATTGTTGACCCAAGTATAACATTAACTTACTATTGAGAAAGCCTCTTGAAACAACAATCAAAATAGTACTATCGAGCTCATTTCTAGTGGCCGGTGAATCACTAATCAAAGAGCAACAATACATTCTAAAACAAGGCAGATTATGCAACAGAATAATTATATATGCAATCCTAGAAAAATCGATTGCGCTTCAATATATACATTCAGAATACATACCTTTGGGTGCGGCGGTGGCGTCCATAGGTTTTGTTTGTAATGAATCTCTGACCTTGAAATTACATGTCAACTTCACTTAAATAGGCTGACATGTGGGCTTTGTCTATGGGCTTTACAATGAGGGATACTGACTCAAAAGGGCTTAGAAAAAAGATTTAATTACCCATTAGGCAATGACACTTACAACTCTCCTCAATCATTAAACTTTCCTTAGTATGCTCAATGTTATCGATGATCACGCTCACTAATACCAATGTGTTTACTGTTAAGCACGGCCCACTGGGTCCGTATGTGTGTTTTCTTTTTTTTCTCTCATCCCATCACAGGATCAACATTTATACAGAACTACAACCCTACATTCATAGTATTTTTTATAATAAAATACACTTAAAGTTGTTATAATACTAAAATTGCAAAATAGAATAAAATATTAAGATCTCCAAAGCCCTACTTCAAGAATAATTCTGTATTCCCTGTTGGACTACCTCAAACACACGCTTTTGGTTCCTCCTTACCATTTTTTCTGGGAAGGAGGGAGTAACTTAGAGATGCAGAAGAGAAATTTAATTGCATATCAAATAATATACTATACAACCATAAAGTCAATATCTTGAAATTTGGTCCTTAGGACCAAATTCATTAATCTTCAAGCAATATACTTTAATTGGTAAGATTGAATTAGCTGTTTAATCAGTCCCATGATAAACAGTAAATAACTGTTAGAATCATTGCATTACCTTTAAAAGTTTAAATAGCGACAGAATCTGGAAAATTCAAACTCAATTATAATCAACAAAATCTAGATAAATATACATCATTCTCAATCTGTTTCCCTTGGTTTGGAGCTGCAAACAGCAATAAGTACCAATTCGAAGCTAGCATTATAAATTTAATGAAATATGAAAAATCAATATTAGATTGTGGTGAAGGAGGAAACCTTGACAACACTTAAAAGGTGTGCCTCGGCTTCTCGTATAGTCTTATCATCCTCTTGGTTCTTCATATTTTTTTTCCTGGTGGACCATTTGGAAATCCAGAAACTTCTATCAGTGGAAACTAATACATTGAACTGGTCTTCTCCTTTACAGGATATGCATAAGTTTAATATAGATCTGACTTCTTGTGTGAGTGGGGGTAACTATAGGTTTTATTGGAAGAAACCACTCAGGCGGTCTCATCTTTGGGAACACAAATAAAGCAACCCCTTTGTTTATTCATCAGAATGTTGTGCAAGGAGTGTTTGTGACTGCTCATTATCTAGACGTAGATGATATATCTACTTCATTCCTCTATTTTGAAGTAAATCCTTTAAGGATAGGTTAACAACTTAACATGTTAATTTTATACAATAATTCTACGTTTCAAACAAAAATAAAATACGGTGATTACTGGTTTTTTTTCCTTTCCATTCAAAAATGTTCTTTATTGACTTGTGATAATGTGTGAAAAAATTAATGAAGGGAAGTTGTAGAGAGGAGTTAAGAGTGTTGCTGAGAGAGAAAATGTTTAATATATAATATGTTCGGAGTCAGTAAAAGAAAATTACTAGACCCCTCTTAAGGATATTAATTTTGATGATTTATCTCTATCTAATTGCATAATGCATGATAACTTTTGACTAGAAGGATTTATATTGCTATAAAGATTTCAGTTTTGCACTTTAAATCACACAGTAATCATGTCCCCCGATTGATTTAAGACATCAGAATTACCCCTTTAAAAACATCTAACCATTTCATTAAGAACATAACACTCAAAATCATATAGTACAAACTCATACAAACTCAAAAGGAAGGCTAATAAAATAAGAGTTGTACAAACACTTACAGTGCACAATGCACAATTCATTACTGGATTTCTTACAAACACAGAATATTAATAGAATTTATATATATAACCAACACTAGATCTCAGAAAATTCATCCAGAATCCTCAGACATAAAGTCCATTACTTCATCAAAATCCTCATCCTGCGTATCAGAATCCATAGGGCCCATGCGTGAAATTCCATAAGATTCCTCCTCGGACTCCGTAAGGGGTTGGTACGGGACTTTATAGCCGTAGTATTCATAATTTATAGGGTTATCATGAGGGGATTTCAATTGTTTAATTTGTTGAGTACACCTTATTCCCAACTCACCTTCAAGAGTAACATAACGACACAGCCGCAAATCAATACACTCAAGCTCAACACAACCATTAAGAATACTTGTAACACCTTCATCTGACATGCAATGTCCAATTATTTCAAGTTTACGCAATTTAGGCATGGTTGAAGCAATAGCTAGTGCCTACTCGTCACCCAATTTAGGATCACCCAAATCAAATACATGACAGTAAATGTTGTTGAGTTTTAATGATGTCAAGGAAGGGCATGAATTCCCAATACTTTTTATACATTCTGCGTTAATACGGTGGTAATAGAAGATGTGCAGCTCCTTTAAGAAAGGAAACTTTTTACATGCATCACTCAAAGTATAGCCCCAATAAAAACACTAACACACATTATAGCCAAATACAATTTCAAGACGTCTCAACTGACCTGATCTGTTAAGGTTATTACATCAAGGTTAATGACATAATTGGAACAATAAAGTGAATCATGTTTCAAAGATTTTATACATTAATTAGACAAATAATTTATCAATCTTTTGAAATCTACAGTTTACCATGGCAGATTGGGAAACTATAGTTTAGTGGAAGACAAGACATTTAACAAGTTGTAACTTCAAAGAAACAGATGGATGAGACACATTTACTATTTATTAACAAATAGACATTGAGTATCAAGAATCAATAAATTTTTTTAATAAAGGTAGTCTTAATTTTCGTACTAATAAATTTGGCATCTGAAGTTTTAGTAAAACTAACACAACACATTACGTGTCATTTTGATCATTAAATCAAATTATAACAGCAAAAGCTAACCTGAATACTCTTAAATATCCAACTTAGGCACATAATATATATATATATATATATATATATATATATATATATATATATATATATATATATATATATATATATATATATATATATATATAAAGTTATTATAGGGACCTATATTGGAAATAATCCAATAATATATGTTATTTTACATAATTTAGACACATATGGTGCAATTAACTAAAAAATGGGGATAGTTTGGATCATTACATTGCATGAATTTATGTATCTGATTAAAGTTATAAGCTTGAAATAAACAATTATTGTATGTAAATTAAATGTAAGGGAGCAAACAATACCGTTCGGAGATGAAATTGAGTATGTCATTAGTGGAGTAGGCTTCAAAGCTAATATCAATCAGTTGGCCTTGGCTGAGATCTACAGCGTGCTGACATATCTTCTCTTCAAGTTTAGGATTGTGAAGGTTGTTGTTGCGCATGTCGATGACACGCCACGTGGCAGGCTCCTTACATATGATCTTATTCCAGGTTTTACAAACTCTAGAGATGTTTCTAATTCGCTCTACCGCTCCTAGTTTCAAGAAGATCTCGGTGATGATCTCATGTGGAAGCTCTACCCACGGCGGCGGCGGGGGAGATGAAGAAGACGATGACATCTGGATTTTTTTTTCTCTTCTTTTTTCCTTTGTTTGGTCAGTGCACAGTCAAGCAGAGGGTAATTCTTAAATATTCTGTCCAGCTTATACGTTTGTTGTTTTGTTATGGGACAAATTACTAATATGGGTCCAGATAATTTACATTTTCCAATCTAACTATTCTTTTTATTTCAAAAGTTAATTATTCTTGAAATTTATGATAAAAAATAAATGTTTTAAAAATATTATATCTAAATATTGTCAAGTATCGGGCTAAAGAATCAATCTCAATAAATCGTCAATCTTATTTAGTAATGGCACGTCGGAGGAAACAATCTAAAACGTGTATTGGAGCTACAAAATCTTTCGTAAAGTATCTAGGCATACCCTTATCTCTCAAAAGGGCAAAGGATAGGAACTTGATTTATTTTTAAGGTCGGATTAATTTCTAAATCTGCTAGTCGAATTGCTAAACTTTTATCTGACAGGGGAAAAGATCGTAATCAAATCAGTAATGCAATCTATTTTAAATTACGCAATGTCAATTTTCGAGTTTCCAAAAAGTTTGTGCAAGAAACTCAGCAACCTTCTTGCTAATTTTTGGTGGAATTCCAGATTAAGAAAAGAATCCATTGGGTTGCACGGAAGAAAATCATCAAAGCTAAATCGATCGGTGGAATCAGGTTTAGAGATTTTCAAAAAAAAAATGAATCTTACTTTACTCGCCAATCAAGCATGGAGAATCTTAGATAATTCTAACTCACTAGTCGCAAAAGTTCTTAAAGGAATTTAACTTTTGAACAACAACAAACAAAAGTTCTTAAAGGAATTTAACTTTTGAACAACAACACTACTAAAGCGCGCTTCTTTAACGACCAAGTCATCTGCGACTACATGCAAGTGGTTGCTAGAGACATATCATTAGCAACAAAATAAAATCTATGACGACTTAAGTCGTTGCGTACCTTATTTGTCATTCATAAATAGTTTTTTTCAAAGAACTAGTCGCTAAAAATTATGTTAATGGCGACGACAATTTTTGTCGTTAACTAACATTAGCATATTCATTAATTGGGATTGGGGGGTTAGAGTTTCCCGCCCAATGTTATTCGCGACTAATCTAACGTCTATTGTCGACAATTGTCGTCGCGAGAGATAGATTTCCAAGAGTCGTGGCGATCTGACTCTTCACGTGGGTCAGTTAGAGGGTTCATTCACGACGAATTTATGGGTCGTTCATGACGAAAAATATGTCGACGCAAAAAAGTAGCCCTACAAAGCCATTTCGAGCTCATTTCAGCCATAACCAAACACTTCATCACTTTAAAAAATCAAGAGTTTAAGCAATAAACCATCCATTCTGAGACGAAATCAAATCGTTCTAGCATCAATAACATCGCTTATGTAAGGATTTAATGCTTTATTTACATTTTAATCCATTTTTTTTCAATTATAAAAGTTAACCTAGATTTTATATTTTGTGTTTGTGATTGTGTGTTTATGGCATGACTTGTACCAGATTCAAAAAACTAATATCCACGTCAAATGTATGTATTTTATCCAACTATGTTATTTTTTAATTTAATTTACATTTTTTGCTAAACAAAGATTTGTGCTTATTTTGTATTTTTTAGTATTGGTTTAATATTTATTACATTCAAAATGTAATTTTTTTTAAAAAAGAAGAAGGTTTGAAATGCAATTTAAAAAAATAAAGGATTAAAATATAATTTTATTATTAAAAGTACTTATATATAATTTTATTAAATATAAGGACTAAAATTAAATTTTATTAGATGTAAGGACTAAAATATAATTTTAATAAATATAAGTAATAAACTGTATTTTGTTTTTAAATATAAAGACTAGAATATAAAATTAGTTCCATTTTTAATTTTAGTACCATTTGTAATTTTTAGTACCATTTGTAATTTTAGTACCATTTGTAATTTTTAGTTAGTACCATTTGTAAAAAAATTGTAAACATTGATTGTTTAATATCAAAAATCATGGTCTAAACTAAAATGGAACTTTTTAATGCAAGGTATATGAAAATTTCAAACTAAAAGACGACCATTACCTCACCTAATTTTGCTTTTTCAAGGATGTACTATTACTGTCTTCGAAAGTAAACATAATTTGAGAAACAAAGCTACGATATATATATGTATGACTAACATAAGCTAGCAATATCGAGAGAGCTTGATCAATGTATAGTAATAGCTAACATATCTCACATGAAAATAAAGAAGGTATCACGAGATGTTTCTTCAAATGCACCGCATTTCTTCACTGTCTAACATATTTCACATGATGAAATGCGGTGCATTTGTAGAAATATCTCGTGATACCTCTTTTATTTTCATATGAGACGTGTTAGCCATTACTATACTTTGATCCAGCTTTCTGGGTATTGCTAGCTTGTGTTGTTCATATATATATATATATATATATATATATATATATATATATATATATTGATGCCTTTTAGTGTTTTTGTTTATCGTGGTTTCGACTACCAACACCCAGATACGAGCAGATTCCTCCAATCGGGCCACCAATTCCTGGACCATCAGGTAGTCGGGAATAAGCTGAGGATGAAACAGAAGAAGAAAAAGCACACCGTTTATTCCATCCTTAGTATTTTGATATATTTGATCATTATATGTATGTTGACTTTTGTATATATTGGTTTTGACTTTATTATGTTATATTTTTGTTGACTTTCTGTCGATTTTGACTTTTAATGTTATCGATGTTGACTTTTATTTAATATTAGTTGTTTTCAAATATTTATTCAATTATTTTTATTAATTTTAAAAATGAAAAATCAAAAGATTATTTTAAAAAAAAAAATAATACTAGCGACTACTTATTAGTCGCAAAACATTCAAAAAAGTAGTCGCTATTAGTAGTTATCAGCGACTATAAGAAGTAGTTGCTATTAATGGTATCAATTGCGACTACTAAAGTAGTCGTTAGTAGACGTCGCACATTAGCGACTTCTTCTCAAATTTAGTCGCAAAAGACATCTCTACTGTCGAATTACATGCGACCAGATAGCGACGACGACATGTAGTCGTTAATGACAAAATTGGTCTTTCGCGGCTAATTGTTTAACCAATAGCGACTACAAATGTAGTCGCCAATAGAAGCGCGTGCATCAGTGTAACATGTGGGATACAAAGCTCATAAAGAAACATTCATCAAGATGGGCATGTATCTTTAAAGGACTTCAGTTTCATAAAAGGTACTGTACGGATGATCCTACAAAAGGTTATAAACTAAAGATCATATGGTGGAACATGGAATTAGACTCGTTTTGTGATATGTGTAACGATAATTTTGAAACCAACACATTTATTTTTTGAATGTGATGTCTCAAGTATGATTTGAAGGGATTTTTTTTAGATATTGTTTGAAGGTATATTAAAAAAATGAATTGGTATTACTAGATATATGAATACCATTTTGAACTCTGTTGATTGATTTAAGAAATAAAAAATAAAAAAAATTGAAAAAGATAAGTGAAACGAATCATTTTTGAGACGATAGTGTATTTCTTTAGAGAGAAAGGAACAAACTTGTTTTAGAATAATATATCCCCAAAAAACATACTTTTAAATCTATTTCTATTTTTTATTATTTTTATTATTTTTTAAAGAATGATATAGAATCTATTTGAAATTTACATTAAATTGTCTTAAATGATATTGATAAAAATATTTAATAAATTTTGACTACCACATAAGATATTTAATTCTTTTATACAACTGTTTACTTAAAATAATTTCATTTTACCAAACAAAATTAAATACTTGTCCGAAAAAAATAAGAATAAATTATGTATCCTGATTGATCCAAAGTCGAAACATATCCTAAAATTTCTATTACCGAAACACCTGACTACGTAATATCAACTTGCGAAATACCCCAAGCTCTTGAAGACTACACCTCTGCGATTTCTATGGCTTCGTCTTCCGTACTCCACAACTAATCCACCCTCTCTCCTACGCTACGCATCCGTTATTTCTTCCCCCACTCCATTCAGAATTCCCTTTTTCTTCTTCCTTTCTACCACTGTTCAAATGAAACGCTTAACAAGAAAAGAGTCCAAGAGCGATGCTACAAAAATGAAAGCTCTTCCGAATAAATCAAAGGCGGAAGTGAATGTTTCTTGCCCCTATCCTATGATGAGGATTAATAAAAAAAGAAAAATTGAAAAAGGTACTTTGGCTAACTCACCGCTCTTAATATAGATTGATATGATTTGGTGTTGCAATTAGAGTTAATCGTTAGCCATCAAATTGATTTTCCAAAGAATTTGTCAAATTTTGATAATATTAAGTCTGATATAGTTTAAAATACTAATGATATCACTGTCTTTTTGTTTAGAAGCGGCACCACCATCACCACCGTGGATAAACCTTCCCCTTGAAATCACCTCCATGATCCTTCAGAAACTTGGATCTATGGAAAGACTATATAATGCACGGAGTGTCTGTAGAACCTGGAGAAATATATACAAGGACCCTTCTATGTGGCACGTCATCAACATCGAACAACGTTTTGCAATACATATGGGTAGCGAACTAAACAGGCTATGCCATAAGGCAGTGGATCTCAGTCAAGGAGAATTGATTGATATTGAAGTACTCCATGGAGATTGTGAGCTGCTCGGTTATATAGCCCAAAGGTAAAATTTTATTTACACATATTTTATAATTACTTTTATAATCTCTTATCTGGTTTGACAGATCGCCTAAGTTGAAATGCCTTCGATTTCGTGGTTGCTATGATGTTAAGGAGAAGGCTGTATGTGAAGCATTGGAAAAATTTCCCCTATTAGAGGAGCTACACGTTTTCTACTACAATCTCCGACGAGTAGTCATTCGTAGGGAACCAGAGTCTAAACAGTTGGCATTAGCTGTTTCAAAATTGCCCAAATTGCGAAAGCTTGTACTTTTTGGAAGTATGACTAATCAAGACCTCACAACAATTCTTGATGGTTGTCCTCACCTCAATTCTCTTGACCTGTGCAAATGTTATGAATTAGACCTTGCAATTGATTGTGAGTTAGGTAAACGATGTTCTAAACAAATAAAAGATCTCAAACTCCCTAACGATTCCGCTGAAGATGAAGATTATAGTCCGATCAGAGGCGGACCCACCTTAGGCCCGGGGGGGCTCAAGCCCCCTCTGAACTCGTAAATTTTAAATACGTCAACGTAATTTTGACTCGAAAAATAATTAACTCTCACTCGAAATTTATGACACGTGCATGCAATAAAAAGCATACAAGTCATTGTAGCTTAGTGGTTTATTATCTTTACATATTAAAGTTTATCTTAGAGGTCACGTGTTTGAATCATAGCTTTTGTATTTTGACATTATTAATTATATGTTTATTTATCCTTGTTTTACCTTAAAAAATTTTGAAATGCGTTGACTCCTAAATTTTTGTATATTTCAAGCCCCTCCTCGATTTACCTTCTGGATCCGCCCCTGAGTCCGATGATATATTATACTAATAGAGGATGGTATAAACGAAGACAAATATGATAGTTTCCATTTCCTATATTGTCAAACTTTTTTAACTCTAATGAGGAAGTTCTAGAAGGCTGAATATGAGGCAGAGTGGTAAGATATTTGGTCTTTTTTACTGTTGTAATATATATTGTCCTACTTTTTTGCTCCAGCTTGATTTTCATAATCTTCAACTCTGTTATTCCACCATTTTGCTTTCTCCATGTAATGCATGTTACTTACATTTTTTAGCAAGAAATCTGAAACAATTTATTTTTTTTGTTAGCAAGAAAGTCTATAAAAAGTGAAATGTATCATTTATGACCTTTGATTGACCAACCAAATCTGGAAAATTTTTACAAGAAATAAAACAATAACAAACACAAGGACAATAATAAAGAAGAACTCTGAGTTATTAACGAGAGCCAAAGAGAGTTAATAACCATAAAAGAGCCCACAAAGTATAGCTATATGAGTGCAAGTGAAGAGAATTCTAAGAGAAATGGATTATAACAAACAGAGCCAAGATGAAATCAGAACTTGCACTTCTCAAACCATCTCCAATAAGCAAATTGGGAGAATCAATAAGAGAAACGGACGGAAAACACCAGAGAGCACTAACAAGTACGACAATCAAAACAAATATGCCTCTGAAACACCATCACTTGACAAGGTCGGACAATAGTGTGACCAATACGCCACTGACATGACAAAGTATGCACAAAAATAGACAGATAAATACAAAAACAATACCATGTACAAAGAAACACATACACAACGTAGCCTCCATAACCCTCATATCTAGCAGCTAGACACCACAAACACAACACCCACAAGCCCCAAATAATTACGAGGCAACCAATAAGAGGAAAACATAGATCTTCCCAAATCAAGAAACCCATTAGACATGACAAGTATACAATAAATACAACTGAAACAAGCGGAGCAAACAGGAGGGACCCGTAGCAATAAAACATTACTGGATCCAAAACAGTCGTAGTTCAGAGCCTGGTCCAACATTCCCAAATTCAACTGAAAAGCAACAAGAGAATGTTGTTTGATGATTGTAGTTGTGTTTCAAGATGGCATTGGGACATGTCATTGTCGTGGACTAATTTTTGGGCAAATTACTAACAGATCAGAAGATTTCTGATGGAACAAGCAATATTTATGGCTAGCAAAAAGGATGAGGAATAAACTGGAGCTCCGATGAAAGAACTCTAGCAGCAGCAACAACCAACGACCCGGTACAAACATATTTTGAGGAGCAGGCGTTAGTGGTGGCGACAACGGCTGGGTAAAGGCTATAAAATAGTTTAATTATGATAGAGACCAACTATTTTCCTCTTCTTTTGGCACTGCATTTTTCATAAGTATACTTCATTTTTCAAATATTTAGAGAAAAAATTTAAATCATAGATATAATTGAATAGTAATAAACAAATGATCCAGTATTTCAATGCCTGGATTTAAAAGTTCACAATTCACACTCATTTGTTGTATGTCCAATCCAAGCATCTTGTACTTGCTAGAAAGACTCGCTCATATGAGCTATCCAAGATATCCTTCTATAATTGGGATATTGTTTGTATCTAATAGTTAAAAGATACCCCTTCTTCAAATCTAAAGTAGTCGATGAACAAAAGTTGCAAGCAACCAATAGCGCAACTTCGAAGTAAACTATATTTCACCTGAAACTAGAGATGTGTCAGTGAACCAAAGGTATAGGGTGTCCCTATTGGCACTCCACTGTTCAAGTCAGTTAAGTATAAACACGATTTGAACATGCCTCATGAAAAAGAGCTATTATATCTCATTTGCATGACATATAATGTATGAGGATGATAAGTAAGAGGATGTGCTCTGGTTTTTGTATAAAGTATATGTGAGCTACATTAGGCGCGGTAAATAGGCCATTGAAGTAACTACTATAACATGGGTGAGTGATCATGGATTGAACCGCTCGGGTAAACTCCTTCTCTCCAACTGAAGTAGTTAGTATTATATAAATAAAACATGTTTATCCTTCAATATAACTGCCTACCCGCCCTTCGAGAGGATCACAAGACTTCCAAGTAAGTTGTTCTAAGGAGACGATGCTCATCGAGGCGGGTGAAGTGTTTGGCTCTTCAATTGCCTTGAGGATGTTCTTGGTCTATCAGTTATCCCTATTAAAAATCATGGACTGTATATCACCAAAGCTAGGCTTCCTCGAGAATATGGGGCCTTAGAAATTCAACGCAGCCTAGTAAGCAGTTGTAGGGGAATTGGACTTTTTACGTCCTTTTAACATGTGTTGTGCGAGTCCTGACTCAGACACGTGCATCTTAAGTGACGTTTTTGTTGGCTGCATGATTGCACTAAGGGGAAATATTATTTTATTGATTACATATAGATGGGACATCATGGAGAATGAATGTTAAGATGCCATTTGGAGCCTTGATGCAAATCAATATCTAGGACTTGACATATTTAATGGTATCTTCTACCATAAATATATGTACCTCTAGCTGATAAAACTCTTGGAGTATGTAAGGCATTTTTAATGGGAATAGGGGCTTGTATATACTCAACAAGGAATTGGGGATCCCATGTCTCAGTGCTTGTTCTTCCTTGTAACCTAAGCTTTGACTAGCCTGACAGAAAGAGAAGTAAGAGAGGAGCCGCCTAAAGGATTTCCTATTGCTCAATATTTCCCGAAACTATCACATTTTATATGTGGATGACTCAATCTTCTTCCTTGAGAGTATCCTTTAAGAAACCCATGTTTTTTTTGACAGGCTTCAAGAAAACCATGTTATCAATTAGAGAATTTGTAAATATTAATTTGCCTCATAGAAATATGTGAATCTCAACAAATCTGCTATTTTATTTAGCCCAATAACATTCAAAGGTACAACAAAGGAAATCGCTGAGGTATTCAGCATGAACATGGTCAATGACTTAGGTAAATATCTCGATATTCCTTCCAAATGGGGAAAACCAAAGGTCATGAGCCTTGCATCTCTAAATGATTGCATCACAACCCAACTTTGAGGATGTGTTTCCTCCCTTTTATCTAAAGGAGTAAATCTCATTATTATAATTGCAACTTAGAATTATCTACCAATCTACCTCATGTTGATGTAAATTCTTCATAAATCCATCACTAAGAAACTCAAAAAGGAATAGATTTTGGTGGAGCATTAGCAATGGTAAAGGCATTCACTGGAACAATAAGGAGACTCTAGTAAAAGGTGTTGTTGGGGACCTGGGCTTCAAGGACTTTGAAGAATACAACCTAGCTCTTGTAGTTAAATAGGCTTGTAAAATCTTCCAAAATCTGGACAACCTGGTGGTAATTTTTACGAAATGAATTTATATATGAACTTATCCTCCCAAGAGATTATGAAGGAACATGTGTCTTCTAGTTTTAAAAGTCCCGATGAAGGAGAAGGAGTTCCTCAAATCAAATACCATATAGTAAATGGAAATAGAGAGAAAGTGTCCATCTGGCCAGGTTGCTGGACCGAGTGAGTCCCTATGTCTAGAACCACCAACAACTCTAACCTAAGTCGTGTTTCATAGTTCATATCTATTTCCCCGTCATTGTGGAACAAACCTCCTCACCTGTCATGGAAGATGAGAGTACCAAAAAGATCTTAGCGATTATCCTTTCTTGCGAGTCTTACATGGATGTCATGATATGTCTGATGGTTGGTAAGGGTAACTACTTGATAAAAATTATGTATGATGGTTCTATAAGAGAATTTTGTTCATACTCCGAGAGCAAGTGACCCTTATACTACTCCAGCTTCTACATGGAAATTAATATGGCACTCGCCTATCATAACAATTTGAAAATATATCTATGGAAAACATACATTAGTTCTTTTCCTACCCGAGTTAACCAAGTGAGCAGGAAATGCGATGCTTTTTCCATATGCACCCTATGTTATTACAAAACTAACAAAGATGTGGATCATATTTTTCTGCAATAACCTTGGACTCGCGAGTTGTGGTAGGCATCTAATACCTGATTTTGCAGCAGTTGTGATGATTGGTAGGCCTACTTAAGCTCTGAATGCTCCAAAACTGGTTACTTGTAAAAAGAGATCATACCCACGTTTTTTTTTTCCTGGTGGACCATTTGGAAATCCAGAAACTTCTATCAACGTGGATAGTAATATGTCCAGTTTTGAGTATCTTTCCCCATTACTACGTAATGTGGAAACTAATTAATACATTGAATTGGTCTTCTCCTTTACAGGATATGCATAAGTTTAATATAGATCTGACTTCTTGTGTAAGTGGGGTAACTATAGGTTTTATTGAAAGAAACCCCTCAGGCGGTCTCATCTTTGGGAACACAAATAAAGCAACCACTACAAGAAATAGTAGCATTAGCGAGGAAGCTACTGCGGCAACAACTAAAATGGCCTCTAATGATATGGCCTCTAATGAAATTTAAAAAACCAAAATGGCCTCTAATTATATTTTTAGCGGCAATATTTGCCGCTAAAGATAAAGTTAATAGAGATAAAAACAAATAATTTGGTACTAAAGGTATCTTTAGTAATGACTATTAGCGGCAAAATTTAGATTTTTAGTGTTAAATTTTTTGCCGCTAAAGATACTATTTCTTGTAGTGAACCCCTTATTTTGTGATTGATCATTATCTAGACGTAGATGATATATTTACTTCATTCCTCTATTTGGAAGTAAATCCTTTAAGGATAGGTTAACATGTTAAATTTATACAATAATTCTATGTTTCAAAAAAAAATAAAATACGGCGATTATTACTGGTTTTTCTCCTTTCCGTTCAAAACTGTTCTTTATTGACTTGTGATAATGTGTGACAAAATTGATGAAGGGAAGTTGTAGAGAGGAGTTAAAGAGTGTTGCTGAGATAGAAAATGTTTAGTATATAATAAGTTCGGAGTCAGTAAAAAAAAATTACTAGACCCCTCTTAAGGATATTATAATCATAGTTATTAGATGTGATTTTGATGATTTATCTCCATCTAATTGCATTATGGCCTAATGAATTGGTCATGACTCATGCACGATAACTTTTGACTAGAAGGATTTATATTGCTATAAAGATTTCAGTTTTGCACTTTAAATCACACAGTAATCATGTTCCCTGATTGATCTAAGACATCAGAATTACCCCCCTTTAAAAAATCTAACCATTTCATTAAGAACACAACACACAAAATCATATAGTACAAACCCATACAAACTCAAAAGGAAGGCTAATAAAATAAGAGTTGTACAAACACTTACAGTGCACAATGCACAATTCATTACTGGATTTCTTACAAACACAGAATATTAATAATTTATATAACCAACACTAGATCTCAGAAAATTCATCCAGAATCCTCAGACATAAAGTCCATTACTTCATCAAAATCCTCATCCTGCGTATCAGAGTCCGTAGGGCCCATGCGTGAAATTCCATAAGATTCCTCCTCGGACTCCGTAAGGGGTTGGTACGGAACTTTATAGCCGTAGTATTCATAATCTATAGGGTTATCATGAGGGGATTTCAATTGTTTAATTTGTTGAGTACACCTTATTCCCAACTCACCTTCAAGAGTAACATAACGACACAGCCGCAAATCAATACACTCAAGCTCAACACAACCATTAAGAATACTTGTAACACCTTCATCTGACATGCAATGTCCAATTATTTCAAGTTTACGCAATTTAGGCATGGTTGAAGCAATAGCTAGTGCCTACTCGTCACCCAATTTAGGATCACCCAAATCAAATACATGACAGTAAATGTTGTTGAGTTTTAATGATGTCAAGGAAGGGCATGAATTCCCAATACTTTTTATACATTCTGCGTTAATACAGTGGTAATAGAAGATGTGCAGCTCCTTTAAGAAAGGAAACTTTTTACATGCATCACTCAAAGTATATCCCAAATAAAAACACTAACACACATTATAGCCAAATACAATTTCAAGACGTCTCAACTGACCTGATCTGTTAAGGTTATTACATCAAGGTTAATGACATAATTGGAACAATAAAGTGAATCATGTTTCAAAGATTTTATACATTAATTAGACAAATAATTTATCAATCTTTTGAAATCTACAGTTTACCATGGCAGATTGGGAAACTATATTTTAGTGGAAGACAAGACATTAAACAAGTTGGAAGTTCAAAGAAACAGATGGATGAGATACATTTACTATTTATTAACAAATAGACACTGAGTATCAAGAATCACTAAATTTATTTAATAAATCGTACTAATAAATTTGGCATCTGAAGTTTTAGTAAAACTAACACTACACATTACGTCTTATTTTGATCATTAAATCAAATTATAACAGCGATAGCTGACCTGAAAGCTGACCTGAATACTCTTAAATATCCAACTTAGGCACATAATATATATATATATATATATATATATATATATATATATATATATATATATATATATATGTTATTATAGGAACCTATATTGCAAATAATTCAATAATATATGTTATTTTACATAATTTAGGCACATATGGTGCAATTAACTCAAAAAATGGGGATAGTTTGGATCATTACATTGCATGTACTTATATATCTGATTAAAGTTATAAGCTTGAAATAAACAATTATTGCATGTAAATTAAATGTAAGGGAGCAAACAATACCGTTCGGAGATAAAATTGAGTATGTCATCAGTGGAGTAGGCTTCAAAGCTAATATCAATCAGTTGGCCTTGGCTGAGATCTACAGCGTGCTGACATATCTTCTCTTCGAGGTTAGGATTATGAAGGTTGTTGTTGCGCAGGTCGATGACACGCCACATGGCAGGCTCCTTGCATATCTTATTCCAGGTTTTATAAACTCTAGAGATGTTTCTAATTCGCTCTACCGCTCCTAGTTTCAAGAAGATCTCGGTGATTATCTCAAGTAGAAGATCTACCCACGGCGGCGGCGGCGGAGATGAAGAAGACAATGACATCTGGATTTTTTTTTTCTCTTCTTTTTTCCTTTGTTTGGTCAGTGCACAGTCAAGCAGAGGGTAATTCTCAAATATTCTGTCCAGCTTATACCTTTGTTGTTTTGTTATGGGCAAATTACTAATATGGGTCCAGATAATTTACATTTTCCAATCTAATTATTCTTCTATTTCCAAAGTTTATTATTTTTTGAAATTAATGATAAAAAACGAGTGTTTTAAAAATATTATATCTAAATATTGTCAAGAATCGGGTCAAAGAATCAGTCTCAATATATCGTCAATCTTATTTAGTAATGGCTCTAAAACGTGTATGAAATCTTAACATTGGAGCTACAAAATCCTTTGTAAAGTATCTAGGCATACCCTTATCTCTCAAAAGGGCAAAGGATGGGAACTTGATTTATTTTTAAGGATGGATTAATTTCTAAATCTGCTAGTGGAATTGCTAAAAATTTATCTGACAGGGGAAAAGATCTTAATCAAATCACTAATGCAATCTATTTTAAATTACGCAATGTCAATTTTCGAGTATCCAAAAAGTTTGTGCAGGAACTCAGCAACCTTCTTACTAATTTTTGGTGGAATTCCGGATTTAAGAAAAGAATCCATTGGGTTGCACAGAAGAAAATCATCAAAGCTAAATCGATCGGTGGAATCAGGTTTAGAGATTTTCGAAAAAATGAATCTTACTTTACTCGCCAATCAAGCATGGAGAATCTTAGATGATCCTAACTCACTAGTCGTAAAAGTTCTTAAAAGGAATTTATTTTTTGAACAACAACACTACTAAAGCGCGCTTTTTTAACGACCAAGTCATCCGCGACTACATGCAAGTAGTTGCTTGAGACATATCATTAGCGACAAAATTAAATCTCTGACGACTTAAGTCGTTGCGTACCTTATTTGTCATTCATGACTAGTTTTTTTTAAAGAACTAGTCGCTAGAAACTATGTTAATGGCGAAGACAATTTTTGTCGTTAACTAGCATTAACATATTCATTAATTGGGATTGGGGGTCAGAGTTTCCCGCCTAATGTTATTCACGACTAATCTAACGTCTATTGTTGACAATTGTCGACGCGAGAGATAGATTTCCAAAAGTCGTGGCGATTTGACTCTTCACGTGGATCAATTAGAGGGTTCATTCACTACGAATTTATAGGTCGTTCGTGACGAAAAATATGTTGCCGCAAAAAAAGTAGCACTACAAAGCCATTTCGAGCTCATTTCAGTCATAACCAAACACTTCATCACTTAAAAATCGAGAGTTTAAGCAATAAACCATCCATTTTGAGACAAAATCAAATCGTTCTAGCATCAATAACATCGCTTATGTAAGGATTTAATGCTTTAATTACATTTTAATCCAATTTCTTTCAATTACAAAAGCTAACCTAGATTTTATATTTTGTGTTTGTGATTGTGTGTTTATGGCATGGCTTGTACCAAATTCATAAACTAATATCCACGTCAAATGTATGTATTTTATCCAACTTTGTTATTTTTTCTTTTAATTTACATTTTTTGCTAAAAAAAGATTTGTGCTTATTTTGTATTTTTTTTAGTACTAGTTTAATATTTATTACATTAAATTACTTAGTTATTAGTATATTGAGTAATTAAATGTAAATGTTTAGAAATTTAGGGTTTCAAATATTTGTAATTGTGGATTAGATTCTAAATTTAAAAAAATATCTGTTTCAGATATGTTTTTTAAGGATATATGGACTTATTCGCAATTTTCAGGTAAATAGGGATTTTTTTACAATTTTTATAAATCTAACGACTAAAGTGCGTTTTTTATTAAATTAAGGACTAAATTCTAATTTAAAAAATATAAGTATTAAAATGTAATTTATTAAAATATAAGTACTAAAATGTAAATTTATTGAATTATAAATATTGAAAATGTAATTTTTACAAATTATAAAGATTAAAATGTAATTTTTAAAAAAAGAAAAATGATTGAAATGCAATTTAAAAAATTAAAGGGCTAAAATGTAATTTTATTATTAAAAGTACTTAAATATAATTTTATTAAATATAAGGACTAAATTAAATTTTATTAGATATAAAGACTAAAATATAATTTTAATAAATATAAGTACTAAACCGTATTTTAAAAAAGTATAAGGACTAGAATGTAAAATTAGTACCATTTGTAATTTTAGTATCCTTTGTAATTTTAGTACCATTTGTAATTTTTAGTACCATTTGTAATTTTTAGTACTATTTGTAATTTTAGACTTAGATATTTTAGTACCATTTGTAAAAAAAATTGTAAACATTGATTGTTTAATATCAAAAATCACGGTCTAAACTAAAATGGAACTCTTTAATGCAAGGTATATGAAAATTTTAAACTATCCTCACCTAGCTAATTTTGTTTTTTCAAGGATGAATGGTTATTGTCTTCGAAAGTAAACATAATTTGAGAAACAAAGCCACGATATATATATATATATATATATATATATATATATATATATATATATATATATATATATATATATATATATATATATATATATATATATATATACATATATATATATATATATATGTGTATGACTAACATAAGCTAGCAATATCCAGAGAGTTGGATCAATGTATAGTAATAGCTAACATATCTAACATGAAAATAAAGAAGGTATCACGAAATGTTTCTTCAAATGCACCACATTTCTTGACTGTCTAACATATTTCACATGATGAAATGCGGTGCATTTGTAGAAACATCTTGTGATACCTCTTTTGTTTTCATGTGAGACGTGTTAGCCATTACTATACTTTGATCTAGCTTTCTGGGTATTGCTAGCTTGTGTTGTTCATATATATATATATATATATATATATATATTGATGCCTTTTAGTGTTTTAATTTATCGTGGTTTCGACTACCAACGCCCAGATACGAGTAGATTCCTCCAATCGGGCCACCTATTGCTGGACCATCAGGTAGTCGGGAAGAAGAAGAAGAAGAAGAAGAAGACCGTTTATTCCATCCTTAGTATTTTGATATATTTAATCATTATATGTATGTTGACTTTTGTATCTATTGGTTTTGACTTTATTATGTTATATTTTTGTTGACTTTCTGTCGATTTCGACTTTTAATGTTATCGATGTTGACATTAATTTAATATTAGTTGTTTTCAAATATTTATTCAATTATTTTTATTAATTTTAAAAATTTAAAAATAAAAAAACGAAAGATTATTTAAAAAAAAAAAATATTAGCGACTACTTATTAGTCGCAAACCATTTAAAAAAGTAGTCGCTATTAGTAGTTATCAGCGACTACAAGAAGTAGCTGCTATTAATGGTATCAATTGCGAATACTAAAGTAGTCATTAGTAGACGTCACACATTAGCGACTTCTTCTCAAATTTAGTCGAGAAAGACATCTCTACTAACGAATTACATACGACTAGATAGCGACGACGACATGTAGTCGTTAATGACCAAATCGGTCTTTCGTGGCTAATTGTTTAACCACTAGCGACTACAAATGTAGTCGCCAATAGAAGCGCGTGCAGTAGTGCAACATGTGGGATACAATGCTCATAAAGAAACATTCATCAAGATGGGCAAGTATCTTTAAAGGACTTCAGTTCCATAAAAAAGTATTGAATAGATGATCCTAGAAAAAGTTATAAACTAAAGATCATATGGTGGAACATGGAATTAGACTCGTTTTGTGATATGTGTAACGGTAATTTTGAAACCAACACATTTATTCTTTGAATGTGATGTCTCAAGTATGATTTGAAGGGATTTTTTTTTTCTAAATATTGTTTGAAGGTATATTAAAAAATGAATTGGTATTACTAGATATATGAATACCATTTTGAATTATGTTGATTGATTTAAGAAATAAAAAATAAAAAAATTGAAATAGATAAGTGAAACGAATCACTTTTGAGACGATAGTGTATTTATTTAGAAAGAAAGGAACAAACTAGTTTTAAAATAATATATCCCAAAAAACATACTTTAAAATCTATTTCTATTTTTTATTATTTTTATTATTTTTTTAAGAATGACATAGAATTTATTTGAAATTCACATGAAATTGTCTTAAATGATATTGATAAAAAATTACTATATTATATTTTTTTACTTCAATAATAAATTTTGACTACCATATAAAATATTTAATTCATTTATACAATTTTTTACTTAAATAATTTCATTTTATCAAACAAAATTAGATACTTGTCTGAAAACAAAAATAATAAATTAAGTAAATATCCATGTGAATATGCATAAGTTTGTGCTTGTCCCGGTGGTTCTAGATCTGATTTTTTAGCTCTGACAAGGCATGACCTCCGTGAGACATCGGCTACTTCAGAAATGGAGTTTCGAGCTCCATTCGAAAGATATTGTTACAGTGCATGAGAAGCCATGGAAGCTTCCTATGCACAAGAAAATGGATTGGATCACGGAGAAACTCATGAGAGTGGCTACAACAGCTATAGCAGCCATGGCAAACTTCAGATTTCGATCTGGTTCGTAACTTGCTCGATCTGGTTCATGTCTCGTCGTTCGTGTCTCGCCGTTCGCCGGAATCCATCAATGAAAAGGGATGTATTCAATGTAGAATCTATTAGAATTTTGGTATTCCAAAGTCTACCAGTATTCAATCGGATTTTAAAAAGTCTTTTAAAATCTTTGTGTATTGAATCGGGATTTTAGACATCTTTTTAAATCTTGTGGTATAAAAAAATCTATGGATTTTTATGTATTTCATTTTTTTATCGACATTGATATGGATTTCATTAAATATTGAATTTTATAGGATTCTATAGAATTTTATTGAACAAAACTTTTATTTTAAAATCTCTTGTTTTAAGTAAAGATTTTGATAGACTTCTTCTGACTAATACATGCTAAATAAAAATAATCGTGACATATTTTTCATATTCTAGGATATTACTTCAATTTTATTTTCCTCGAACATAAATATACAATTCATTAATATTCAAATCTTTTCCTTTAGAACAATATTTTAGAAAAAATAATCATGAATACTTTTTTTATATCGTCTATGTAAACATGGAAATACTCTTTATTTGGTCAATTCGTTAATCTTTAGTTTTTTAAGTTGAACAATACTTAAGGATTTTATATTGTGATATAAACAAAAAAATTATAATTATTTTTATTTTTTATTAATCCACATCATATTAATATTTTTTTATATTTTTTTAATCATGTAATTATATATTTAACATTTACTAATAAAAACTGTTAATACAAAATTTAAAATTTCAATAAATTCAGAGTCAGGTCGAGTCCGATAAAATCAATTAAAATCTATTAAAATTTGTCATAAAATTCAATAAAATCTGTTGAGGGTCTTTTAGAATAAAAATGAGTCTATAAATCCATCAAAATCCATGGATTATACAAAATCCATGGATTATACAAAATCTAATACAATCTTTTAAAATCTGAACTGAATACACCCCCGAAGACTTGAAGAACAGATTGCTCGATCTAGTTTGCAACTGGTTCGAATCCGTCTTGCTGATTCGTACTGCCTCGTGAAGTTCTCCATGAGGCTTGGTCGTGAGGCTTCATGACGAGCTGATGCATTTCGATCTCGTGTGTCTTCAGGCTGCTGGGGTGCTGATGGTGGTTGGTTTTCACGTGTTGACTGGAGAAGACGAGCGACAGATTACTCGCAATACTCTTGCTTTTTTTTCTTTCTTTTGTTCAAAAATTAATTAGGTGTTGCTTTTTTTGTTCAATTGCGGTAATCAATAGGCGAAAATGTAATTAGTTAGGCTTGGATTTGTAATAAATAAAATTTTATCTTTTTTTTTGTATTACTCCTTGTTTTGTAATAATACTCTATTTTTTTATAGAATACTCTATTTCTTTTGAAGAATACTCTATATTTTAATGGAGTACTCTATTTTTTATGGAGTACTCCGTATATTTGAATATACGCTCTGTATTTTATTTCGATGATCACTGTTTAAATTCTGATACTCCATATTTTTTTCCGATACTCTATATTTTTTCGGTGGTCGGAGGTAGGAGGAAGGTGGGTAGTGGGCAGAGATGAACAGTGACAACAATCAATAATTTCTTTTTGTCTTTTAGTGTCAGTAAGAGTATTCTAGTATTTGGTCATTTTTTAGATCCCTTTAAAGAAATTAGATTCCTATTAGTTCTTATAGTACGAAAATCTAGTTTCCAAAACACTATGTCTCATTCACCCATTAATCAATTGGTAAACTACTTCCTATGTTTTGTAATAGTTTAGACACCCTTGGTATAAAAAATGGTATTGCTACAACCCCTCTCTACAATATTCTTTTAGTGTCACACACTTGGCTCTAAGTGATTGGAGAGATTTATTTATTTTTATTTTGTTAATGAAAGAATTAAAAATACATATAATTTCCCTAAAGATGTATATATAGCAATTTTTTGTTTCATTTTTTTACATTTTCTCTTTCTTGATACTCTCTCACCGACACTTTCTAAATCTATCATCTCTGCCTATTATGCCCTATCTCTTTTATTTTCTTCTCCACCATCTCCGCCATGTTGTATTTCTTGTTTATCTTCTTTTATCTTCTACCTTTGTATATATATATATATATATATATATATATATATATATATATATATATATATATATATATATATATACACGGCTAGAGAGATGGTGTCGTGGTTTTTGGTGGTTTTGCGGTGGTTGCGATCACTGAGTCGTATTTATATACATAATATTAAGTAAGATTGTGAGCATCATAGAGTTTGTTAGTGGTCACAGTTGGAGAGAAGATGTCGTCGTTGAATTATGAGTATGTTTTATATGTAATATATTACATGTAAATCCATTTAGATTTGATTATACATTTAGACATGTTAATCTATTTAGATCTGTCAATCTATTTAGACCTGTTAATCTATTTAGATTCTTTATTTCATGTATTTTGAATTTGAAGTTAGAGTTTAATCCGATTTAGGAATTTTATAAGTTTGATAATTAGATTCATTTTCGATTTCGGGGATTTAATTAGTTCAATTTTATTAATTCCATTTTTAGGAGTTTCATTCGTAATTCAAAATACTATTATTTTTGTAAATGTTTTAGTCATACTCGATATTGAATGTTGGACCCTGAAGTATTGACACCCTTCACTACAAAAATACGGGAACCGAGAGAAAGAGTTCTACCTGAGCTAACAGGGGGTCATGTATGTTAATCATATTATTAAACTATTTAACCCTTGTTCACCGTTTTGTTACTATTTTAATTTGAAATTGGCTTATGGCCCAAGAATTAAAATTCTCGTTTTTGGACCCAAAATTATCTTTTTAAAAGATGAAGTGACAACCTGCGTGTGAGTAGAGTAGCGGTAATAAATATTGTTTGTTTTTTAATGGTAACGATGACATTTATTTTGTTTGACTTGATAAGACATGGCAAACCTATATTTTCCATTTCTTTAAGATTAACTCATCTGGTTGGTAAACTAGACCTACTTACTTCTTCTCTCTCGTTGGTTAAAGCCATTAGAAGTGTAAGAAATGGATGAAAAACCATCATATTAAAAGAAATTTCTTTTCATTTTTCTATATTATGACGTTGATGAAAACGAACAACATGTTAGGTTCGTTCTTTGTGATTGGGGTGTTTCAACTATTGGCATTTATTACAGGGGATGTATTGACCAAAGATGTCCCTTTAATAACCCATGATAAGATGTGTTGCATTAAAAACTCAAAATATAAATCCTATACAACTTTATGAGCCCTATTAGTCGTTTACATCTTTGTGTATATGTGTTTTTAGTTAGTAAATATACGATTTCATAGATATTTTTAATAAAATGGTGATAACTAGGTTTTGAGGTTTATAGTTGGTCAAACTATTTTTTAAGGCTAATGAGTAGATTAGAATCTGGTTCTTGTTCATTAATTGATGTAGAATAATCAGTTCTGGTCATATATTTGTGGTTATGGGAAAAAGAAGAAGAAATCATTTTTTTTAATACGTTGAGTATTTTTTTGTAATTAACATTAGGACGGGGGTAATATATGTACTTAAAAAACACACTGTTAATTTTTGAACATGTATACCATGTCGGTAATAACTAGAGAAAATGCCACTTAGGGTCTTGAACACACACCCTTCTTCTAAATCCCAACCCCTCTTGGAGTCTCTTCTTACTAAAGACCTCCAATAAAATTTAACACATGAGACTCAATATCCCTATTACAATTATACCCTCGTTTTATTTTTTGTCTTCTATATATACTAATTTAGAAACCCTACCATTATAATTTCATATCAATATTCTCTCACCTCTCTCTCCTCCCCCAGCTCCCAAACCGCCACCACCACCACCGAAAATGCTAAAAACCACCAAGCCCATCACCTATTGTCCTCCTCTTCTCACGCTCGAAGGAACACCATATCTGCAGGCCTCTTCGTCTCTTCAAATCGGCGCCCAAGGAGGAGATCTCTTCGTCACCACCACGAGATCCATTCTAGCTGCGAGTCTGCACCACACCAGCAACAATGGCAGAACCAATCCGTGTAAGGAAGGCGATGAAGGAGCTTCGGTGTGAAATCCAAACCCCTCGGTGTGAAGCTCCGTTTCTGGCCAGATCTCGAGTTACAGCATCCATAAGAGTTTTCAAGCTCTCGACGAGCCATGGAGGTGGTGGCGTTTTTACTGTTCGAGTCTTTCAAGCTCTCCGTTAAGAAGTAGAGCTCGGCTTGTTCTCGCCAGATCTCGAGTTGCAGCATTGCAGCATCTTCGCATCAACTTCGATCTGAGACTCTTATTGCTGCGCGAACTCGGCTTGTTCTCCAGGAGCCTCTAATGGCTGCCTGAAGGAAGTAGAGCTCGGCTTGTTTCTTCAGGAGCTCTAATGGCTGCGCGAGAGCTCGGATTGTTCTCCACGCCGTTATTTTTTTAAGGTGCGTACACAGTACGCTAGTATAGGATTTTGACCAGATCTGGTCAACTTTATTTTCTTTTTTTGGTGATGTACGCAACAACACAAATCTAGCTAGTATTTTTTTTATTTGTTTGAATTTCTATTTGTATTGTAATGCATTTGAAATTGTATAAAAGAGATTGAAAAGTAAATAAATTATTATTTAGGATTTATTCTTTATTTATTTTTGTAAAATACTCATCAAATGTGCAGAGTACTCATCAAAATTACGGAGTACTCATTAAAATTATCTGAATACTCATTAAAATTCATAGAGTACTCATCAAAATTATCCGGAGCACTCATCAAAATATATAGAGTACTCAGCAATTTTATAGAGTACTCTCAGTTTTTCCGATAATCTATGTTTTTTCCGGCCACTAGTGACTGGTGGTCGGAGGTCGGTGGTCGGAGGTCGGTGGTTGGTGGTCGGAGGTAGGTGGCTAGTGGAGAGAGAAACATTGACATCACACTTTCTTTTGTTTTTTAGTGTTAGTAAGGGTAGGAAAGACAATTGTCAAAATAGAGGTCCCTAATAAGAATGAATTCCTGGACCATACTCTATAAAGAAAAAATATGGTCTTCAAGACCCTATGTATAATTCACCCTAATAACTAATATCAATAAGGATACAATATCATCTTTGTCTAAAGGTGATATCACATAGAAATATTTAAAAAGTGGAGAATATTCTAATATTTACAACAAGGTCTTACGATTTCGCTTCGTACTTTTCCTAGGTCTTGAATATATGTAATTTGGAACCCATGTTTAACCCATAAACATATGGGTATTGTGTGGATGATCCTATAAGAAAAGTTACAGACTAAAGATCATATGGTGAACATGGAATTGGACTCGCTTTGTGATATGTGTAGTGATGATTTTGACATCAACACATATTTATTCTTTAAATATGATGTCTCAAGTATGGTTTGAAGTGATATATTTTTTTACATTGTTTGAAGGTATATTAAAAAAATGAATTCGTATCACTAAATATATGAATATCATTTGAACTCTAAGAAAATAAAAAATAGAAAGATTTGTAAAAAGAGAAGGACGAATCACTTTTGTGATAATAGTCTATTTATTTATGCATTGTTTGGATTCATATTATTAAAGGAAAGAAAATGATAGGAATATAAAAATATTCAAGGAATGGAAAGGAAAGTAATAACCGTGTTTGGATCATAAAAATTATAATAAAAGAAAAGAAAGTAATTGATTAAGGAATCACTTGTTTGGATTCACAATATTAAAGGAAATGAAAGGATTATTTTACGTAGAAATACCTTTATACCCTTCTTGTGTTATTTAAAAATATTATTATATTAAAATTATAAGGTTAGTTGTGACATTTAAAAAAAATCATTTCATTTCTTTTAAAATGACTTTAAAATGGGAAGATTAAATAATTGACGTTTTAAAGGAAAATAAAGGATTTGAAATCCATTGAAGTACTTATCTTTAATTAAAAATCGAATTCAAACAAAGAATTAAAGAGAAAGGAACAAACTAGTTTTAGAAAATATATCCCAAAAAAACATATTTTAAAATATATTTCTATTTTTTATTATTTTTATTATTTTTTTAAGAATGATATTGAATTTATTTGAAATTTGCATTAAATTGTCTTAAATGATATTGATAAAAAATTACTATTTTATATTTTTTGACTTGAATCGTAAATTTTTACTACTATATTAATTCATTTATACAACTGTTTACTTAAAATAATTTCATTTTACCAAACAAAATTAAATACTTGTCCGAAAAAAAAAAGAATAAATTGAGTATCCTGGTTAATCCATCCTAAAATTTCTATTGCCGGAACACCTGACTACACAATATCAACTTGCGAAATACCCAAGCACCTCAAGCTCCTTGAAGACTACACGTCTGCGATTTCTATGACTTCGTCTTCCGTACTCCACAACTAATCCACCCTCTCTCCTACGCTAAGCATCTGTTATCTCTTCCATTCAGAATTCCCTTTTTCTTCTTCCTTTCTACCACTGTTCAAATGAAACGCTTAGCAAGAAAAGAGTCCAAGAGCGATGCTACAAAAATGAATAGTGCTCCAGTCAAAGCTCTTCCGAATACATCAAAGGCGGAAGTGAACGTTTCTTGCCCCTATCCTATGATGAGGATTAATAAAAAAAAGAAAAATTAAACAAGGTACTTTGGCTAAATCACCGCTCTTAATATAGATAATAGATTGATATGATTTGGTGTTGCAATTAGAGTTAATCGTTAGCCATCAAATTGATTTTCCAAAGAATTTGTCAAATTTTGATAATATTAAGTCTGATATAGTTTAAAATACTAATGATATCACTGTCTTTTTGTTTAGAAACGGCACCACCATCACCACCGTGGATAAACCTGTTGGAATTTTTTAAATAAAGACAATTTATTTTATTAATTCTTTCATGTTTTTGGAAGAAGTGAAAAATACCATTTGTGTATAATAGTCCCACTTTATTATTTGGAAAAAAAACCATTAGAATTATTCCTTATTCTTCTTTATGGATTAATGGTTCTTTATATATTAGTTGTTATGGGAGTTACAAAAACTTGATAAAGAAAAAATGGACGACTTTAATATGAGTATTAATGTGACGGTTTTCTTGTCTTGCTTTTTCTTCTATAAATAGTGACTTTGTCACTTTCATTTCAAGAGGAGAAGAAAAAAGATTATTCTTGAGAGAATGGAAAAATCTAGAGAGAATAGAAGGGAAAAAAATATATTCTAGAGAGAATAAAGAATAGAAGGTAGAACGAAACTAAGAATTAGAAAGACTATTATATTTCTCTCTCAAATATTCTAGTATAATATTTCTATAGAGTAGAATTTTTGTTAGAGATAACCGGCACGACTAGAATATCTTTTTAACACCATTTTACATTCCATGTAATAGTTCTTTTCTCGTATTTTCCATGTAAGTTTCGTTATTTTCAATTTATTGTAATAGTGTAGTATTACTTTAATTGAATATTATCTTTTGTTTTACTTTTGGAATTCCATTTCTCTATTTTAAAACCAGTGATATTGTGGTTTTTCCAACAATTTAAAAAGATATTACTTTTATATCACTGGTTGTTTTAGAAATGCTTTTTCCTATCTCGGCAGTTGTTTCATTATTGAATGCAAAGGTCATTGCCGACGTGACTAAGTTGGAGCCTTTCAATGGTTCCAACTACAAACGTTGGGCACAAAAGCCACAGATATGCCTTGAACAACATGAACTAGACCTTGCCGTTCTTGAGGTACTCTCCGCCATTGAGGCAAATGGGGAATATACCAAAGAACTACATGCTAGGTTTCTGGCTCTAAAAGTTGGGTTCAAGAAAGTTAAATCAGTGGTTAGGGGATGGATCTTGGATATTGTGACGAACCCCACCTATTATTTGTGTGCCGTTGAGAAGTCAATAAAGACTATCCGTGAAACGGTTTAGAAAAAACACGAGGGTGATGATTCTGATGAGAATAAGCATGTCACCGGGAAATGACCCGACAAGATCTAATTAGTCCCATACAAGTCGAAAAGTGAATCGACTCAAGGATAAGACCTTATTTTTCCATATTTATTTAAGGTTTAGGATTACTTTGACCCTTACTCACTTATACAACCACCCTTCAACTCTTGTTGCGCTAACTATCATTCACAAACATGATTATACACCAGTTGGATGTTAAATCTATATGTGAGTGAAAATATAGATGAAGATATCTATATAGTGCAACTTGAAGGGTTGGTGGTTTTTGGTTAAGGGGAGAAACTATGAAAACTTAAAAAATTGTTTTGGGTTTTTAAACGACCACCTTGCTAATGAAATAGTACCTTAATAAAAGATGGATCAGTTTGTGTAGCACTTTTGATAATCGGTGTATGACATGATCCACTTTTGGTACTTTCATTAATGGGACTTACTTCTTTTATTTTTATTTGTGAATAAAATATGTGGGAGAAGATGATCCTAAGGAAAAATTCATTTGAGTAAATTATAGAATTTACCTTAGTTAGTCTCACTTTGTTGGAAAAGTTTGACTCCGTTGATATAATATCTAGAAAAAAAAAATCTTTATAATTCTAGTATTCATTAATAAGAGAATTGTGGGGGGTTTGTACCCCTTAATGAATATAAAATAATTATAATGATTATGATGCTCTTAATGAACAAAACCCAACTTGGTATTGTCCATATTGTAGAGAGACTCAAGTGGTGACCATTAAGTTATTATTTTTCATTTAATAAAGTACGAGAGATGTACTATTGATCTATATAATTCACTAACTTCTCATCCATATAATTTAAATTGTGCATACATGAGCAAATTAAAACTTAATGAATTCATAGCCATGTGTGGTGGTCCTATTGAGACGGACTTGATGAATTCACCGTTTAGGTTGTTATATATTCCTCATACTTAATTAATTCATAGCCATGCGTGGTGGTCCTTTTGAGACGGATTTGATGAATTCACCGTTGAGGTTGTTGTATATTGCTCATAATATGATTACAAGGAGACGTCCTTGATGTTCCCAAGGGATGAGTTGTTAGAATCACCATAAATTCATAACCCGTAAGGTTGGTCCTAAAGAGAAAGGACTTGATGAATTAGAGAGACACATAATGAGGATGAGCTTTATTGCTCTTAATGATCTCGAAATCCGAGAGGGTCGGCTAATCAGGCTAGACGCTCTTGGAGATCACCTATGTGCATGGAAAGGGTGATGTTTGAGGAATCTGTAACTATCAGTCGGGTAGAGTATGTGCTGTGAGGGTCTCGATCGAAAACTATCAAGTTCAAGAGTACGTTCACTTGATATGTTTTTGGTGGTTGCCTCACTTCACTACGTGTCAATTCAAATCGAAAGATATTGACACTTAAGTACAATTCACCCAAATGCTGATATTTATGTAAACCTGTTCACCTTCTTTCCCAAAGAACATGAGTGGGGGATTATTGGAATTTTTTAAATAAAGACAATTTATTTTATTAATTATTTCATGTTTTTGGAAGAAGTGAAAAATACCATTTGTGTATAATAGTCCCACTTTATTATTTGGAAAAAAAACCATTAGAATTATTCCTTATTCTTCTTTATGGATTAATGGTTCTTTATATATTAGTTGTTATGGGAGTTACAAAAACTTGATAAAGAAAAAACGGACGACTTTAATATGAGTATTAATGTGACGGTTTTCTTGTCTTGCTTTTTCTTCTATAAATAGTGACTTTGTCACTTTCATTTCAAGAGGAGAAGAAAAAAGATTATTCTTGAGAGAATGGAAAAATCTAGAGAGAATAGATGGGAAAAAAATATATTCTAGAGAGAATAAAGAATAGAAGGTAGAACGAAACTAAGAATTAGAAAGACTATTATATTTCTCTCTCAAATATTCTAGTATAATATTTCTATAGAGTAGAAATTTTGTTAGAGATAACCGGCACGACCGGAATATCTTTTTAACACCATTTTACATTCCATGTAATAGTTCTTTTCTCGTATTTTCCATGTAAGTTTCGTTATTTTCAATTTATTGTAATAGTGTAGCATTACTTTAATTGAATATTATCTTTTGTTTTACTTTTGGAATTCCATTTCTCTATTTTCAAACCAGTGATATTATTTTTTTTCCAACAAAACCTTCCCCCTGAAATCACCTCCATGATCCTTCAGAAACTTGGATCTATGGAAAGACTATATAATACACGGAGTGTCTGTAGAACCTGGAGAAATATATGCAAGGACCCTTCTATGTGGCACGTCATCAACATCGAACTAAGTTTTGCAATACATATGCGTAATCTAAGCAGGCTATGCCATAAGGCAGTGGATCTCAGTCAAGGAGAATTGATTGATATTGAAGTACTCCATGGAGATTGTGAGCTGCTCGGTTATATAGCCCAAAGGTAAAAATTTATTTACTCATATTTTATAATTACTTTTATAATCTCATATCTGGTTTGAAAGATCACCTAAGTTGAAATGCCTTCGATTTCGAGGTTGCTATGATGTTAAGGAGAAGGCTGTATGTGAAGCATTGGAAAAATTTCCCCTATTAGAGGAGCTACAAATTTTCTACTACAATCTCCAAGGTGTAATCATTCGTAGTGAACCAGAGTCTAAACAGTTGGCATTAGCTGTTTCAAAAGTGCCCAAATTGCGAAAGCTTGTACTTTTTGGAAGTAGTGTGACTAATCAAGACCTCACAACCATTCTTGATGGTTGTCCTCACCTCAATTCTCTTGAGCTGCGCAAATGTTATGAATTAGACCTTGCAATTGATTGTGAGTTAGGTAAACGATGTTTTAAACAAATAAAAGATCTCAAACTCCCTAACGATTCCGCTGAAGATGAAGATTATAGTCCGATGATATATTATGGTAATAGAGGATGGTATAAACGAAGACAAATAGGATAGTTTCCAATTCCTATATTGTCAAACTTTTTTAACTCTAATGAGGAAGTTCTAGAAGGCTGAATATGAGGCAGAGTGGTAAGATATTTGGTCTTTTTTACTGTTGTAATATATATTGTCCTACTTTTTTGTTCCAGTTTGATTTTCATAATCCTCAACTCTCTTTTTACACCATTTTGCTTTCTCCATGTAATGCATGTTACTTATATATTTTAGCAAGAAATCTGAAACAATTTATTATTTTTGTTAGCAAGAAAGTCTATAAACAGTGAAATGTATCATTTATGACCTTTGATTGACCAACCAAATCTGGAAAAAATTTACAAGAAATAAAACAATAACAAACACAAGGACAATAATAAAGAAGAACTCTGAGTTATTAACGAGAGCCAAAGAGAGTTAATAACCATAAAAGAGCCCACAAAGTATAGCTATATGAGTGCAAGTGAAGTGAATTCTAAGAGAAATGGATTATAACAAACAGAGCCAAGATGAAATCAGAACTTGCACTTCTCAAACCATCTCCAATAAGCAAATTGGGAGAATCAATAAGAGAAACGGACGGGAAACACCAGAGAGCACTAACAAGTACGACAATCAAAACAAATATGCCTCTGAAACACCATCACTTGACAAGGTCGGACAATAGTGTGACCACTACGCCACTGACATGACAAAGTATGCACAAAAATAGACAGATAAATACAAAAACAATACCATGTACAAAGAAACACATACACAACGTAGCCTCCATAACCCTCATATCTAGCAGCTAGACACCACAAACACAACACCCACAAGCCCCAAATAATTACCAATTTATAAAACATTTTAAGAGGCAACCAATAAGAGGAAAACATAGATCTTCCCAAATCAAGAAACCCATTAGACATGACAAGTATACAATAAATACAACTGAAACAATCGGAGCAAAGAGGAGGGTTTGTAGCAATAAAACAGTACTGGATCCAAAACCGTCGTAGTTCAGAGCCTGATCCAACATCCCAAAATTCAACTGAAAAGCAACAAGAGAATGTTGTTTGATGATTGTAGTTGTGTTTCAAGATGGCATTGGGACATGTCATTGTCGTGGACTAATTTTTGGGCAAATTACTAACAGGTGAGAAGATTTCTGATGGAACAAGCAATATTTATGGCTAGCAAAAAGGATGAGGAATAAACTGGATCTCCGATGAAAGAACTCTAGCAGCAGCAACAACCAACGACCCGGTACAATCATATTTTGAGGAGCAGGCGTCAGTGGTGGCGACAACGGCTGGGTAAAGGCTATAAAATAGTCTAATTATGATAAAGACCAACTATTTTCCTCTTCTTTTGGCACTGCATTTTTCATAAGTATACTTCATTTTTCAAATATTTAGTGAAAAAATTTAAATCATAGATATTATTGAATAGTAATAAACAAATGATCCAGTATTTCAATGCCTGGATTTAAAAGTTCACAATTCACACTCATTTGTTGTATGTCCAATCCAAGCATCTTGTACTTGCTAGAAAGACTCTCTCATATGAGCTATCCAAGATATCCTTCTATAATTGGGATATTGTTTGTATCTAATAGTTAAAAGATACCCCTTCTTCAAATCTAAAGTAGTCGATGAACAAAAGTTGCAAGCAACCAATAGCGCAACTTCGAAGTAAACGATATTTCACCTGAAACTAGAGATGTGTCAGTGAACCAATGGTATAGGGTGTCCCTATTGGCACTCCACTGTTCAAGTCAATTAAGTATAAACACGATCTGAACATGCCTCATGAAAAAGAGGTATTATATCTTATTTAGGATAGCTATTATATATTTGCATGACATATAATGTATGAGGATGATAAGTAAGAGGATGTGCTCTGGTTTTAGTACAAAGTATATGTGAGCTACATTAGGCGCGGTAAATAGGCCATTGAAGTAACTACTATAACATGGATGAGTGATCATGGATTGAACCGCTCGGGTAAACTCCTTCTCTCTAACTGAAGTAGTTAGTATTATATAAATAAAACATGTGTATCCTTCAATATAACTGCCTACCCGCCCTTCGAGAGGATCACAAGACTTCCAAGTAAGTTGTTCTAAGGAGACGATGCTCATCAAGGCGGGTGAAGTGTTTGGCTCTTCAATTGCCTTGAGGATGTTCTTGGTCTATCAGTTATCCCTATTAAAAATCATAGACTGTATATCACCAAAGCTAGGCTTCCTCGGGAATATGGGGCCTTCGAAATTCAATGCAGCCTAGTGAGCAGTTGTAGGGGAATTGGACTTTTTACGTTCTTTTAACATGTGTTGTGCGAGTCCTGACTCAGACACGTGCATCTTAAGTGACGTTTTTGTTGGCTGCATGATTGCACTAAGGGGAAATATTATTTTATTGAGTACATATAGATGGGACATCATGGCGAATGAATGTTAAGAGGCCATTTGGAGCCTTGATGCAAATCAATATCTAGGACTTGACATATTTAATGGTATCTTCTACCATAAAAATATGTACCTCTAGCTGATAAAACGCTTGGAGTATGTAAGGCATTGTTTAATGGGAATAGGGGCTTGTATATACTCAACAAGGAATCTGGGATCCCATGTCTTAGTGCTTGTTCTTCCTTGTAACCTAAGCTTTGACTAGCCTGACAGAAAGAGAAGTAAGAGAGGAGCCGCCTAAAGGATTTCCTATTGCTCAATATTTCCCGAAACTATCATATTTTATTTGTGGTTGACTCAATCTTCTTCCTTGAGAGTAATCTTTAAGAAACCCATGTTTTTTTTTGACAGGCTTAAAGAAAACCATGTTATCAATTAGAGAATTTGTAAATATTAATTTGCCTCATGGAAATATGTGAATCTCAACAAATCTGCTATTTTATTTAGCCCAATAACATTCAAAGGTACAACAAAGGAAATCACTGAGGTATTCAGCATGAACATGGTCAATGACTTAGGTAAATATCTCGATATTCCTTCAAAATGGGGAAAACCAAAGGTCATGAGCCTTGCCTCACTAGATGATTGCATCACAACCCAACTTTGAGGATGTGTTTCCTCCCTTCTATCTAAAGGAGTAAATCTCATTATTATCATTGCAACTTAGAATTATCTACCAATCTACCTCATGTTGATGTAAATTCTTCATAAATCCATTACTAAGAAACTAAAAAAGGAATAGATTTTGGTGGAGCAATAGCAAGGATAAAGGCATTCACTGGAACAATAAGGAGACTCTAGTTAAAGGTGTTGTTGGCGACCTGGGCCTCAAGGACTTTGAAGAATACAACCTAGCAGTTGTAGTAAAATATGCTTGTAAACTCTTTCAAAATCTGGACAACCTGGTGGTAATTTTTACTAAATGAATTTATATATGATGTCTCCTTAATTGTTCTTATTTTCGACCCTTAGGAGACATCATTTTTTGTGTTTATTTAATTAATTCGATAGACTTTTTGACTAAATATGCAATAATATGATTTTCCTCTTTTATTTCTAGCATTTTTGATTTATTAAGCTTTTGCGCGTAATATTGGTATTTTTAGTGAATATTTTACAGGTTTTAGAGATTAGCTAGAAGAGGAATCCGAGGAGAAAGTCGAAGATCAAAAGATAGAGTCAAGACTTGAAAAGAAATCCCGAAGATATTATTTTTAGAGCTGAAAGTCCATTTTCCAGGCCATAGATTGCGGATTTCGAGGTGCTTAAGCGATGATCTAGCTGTTGACCTTTGAAGAGAAATCATTCCTTATCGAGTTACGGAACTTTAGCAACTGGAATGAGGTCAATCGGAGTTGTAACGCATCGGGAAAAGCCGTTTTAGTGAAGGTGTATCAGCAGTTACGGGATTTTGGGCTTAGAAAGTGGGCTTGGACATTTAATTAATATTCTATTTTCTGGTCCAAGCCCTAGAACGAATTTGCACTTATAAAAGGAGGTCTGGACTTCTATTTTACACACAATTCACATTCTGCAAGATTAAAAACACCAGAGAGAAGCAACGGAAGGAAGGAGAAGAAACTACAAGAGCTGGAGAGGGTCTATATCTCCGTTCGTAGTCATTCCGATTCCGGAAATTAGGTTTTTCTTATCTTTTAATTTTGTAAACAATATGAATTCTTTTATTTTTAATTTCGTATTCCATTTTAATATGAGCTAAGTTTTATTTAGTGCTTGAGAACAAACAATGGGTGAATCCCAATTCTTATTAATTAACGAATGTTGAATTTGGGTTTTTATTGAATTAAACTAAATTAGGGCTTTTACTCTTTTCGATAAATTATGAATATTTACTGTTTTTAGCATCATGAACTAGGAACAGGTAATAGTATTTAGGCTATTCCAATTAGTGGCAATTGGATCATCATGACGGAGGGTTTAAATACGGAACCATTTATTCAATCTAGGATAGAAGTTAATGATTCTGACGAGCTTAGCTAATCCTAGGGCCAATGAGGTAATAACACTTAATCATCCAACGGTGGATCATATTTACCCTGACGGGACTAGTGACACTTTAGGATCGCCTTATAGTCCACCCTGACGGGGGTATAAGGAAATTAGAATCCCGACCATTGTAATTGACTAATTTAGCCCTTAAACAACATAAGTTAAGAAATAGGATAGGGAGGATCCTTGCGTTCTCAAGTGCTACTTCTCATATTGCGTTTTACATCATTTTACTTGCGTCTTAGCTTTTACTTGCATTTTAATATTTGTCTTCCATCTACTTAGTCTTATAACAAAAACCAAACAAATATTTTATTTACTTGTTTTCATAAGTGCATCAATCATTAATAGATAAGCATTGTAGTCAACCATTCCGTCCTTGGAACGAATCTGTATTATCAGAAATACTACTTGGGACAACCGTACACTTGCGGTTGTGGTTCGATTAGCATTTGCATTTATTTTTAGAACACACAAAGGACCACCAAGTTTTTGGCGCCGCTGCCGGGGACGGTAGCGTGTGACCACGGGGTTTATCCTTTAGTGATAAGTGCATTTTATTTTATTTTATCAGTTTTACGCTTTTTGTTTAGTTTCTTTTCAGGTTTTTAGGTTTGGTGTATGCGAAGAAGACTATTCAAGGATCTAGAGCCAACACCTCCGATCCTTAGTAATCCAGAATCGTTGATCAGACTTGCTAACAAGAGAAGAAGAGAACAAGAAGCTTTAGAGGTAGAAGAGTTAAGTAACAGAATGGAAGAAATCAATCTTCAAGATGATCCACAAGGTCAAATAGGCGCAAATGGCCAACCTTTGGCTCCAGGAGCTATTCCTCCAGTTCCACAACCACTGAATCCAAATCCTCAAGTTCAGATAGTGATGAATCAAGATCCGTGGTTTACTAATGGTCCTCCAGAAGTTCCATTCCGTGCTCCAGCTATAGGAGTAGGTGCTCCAGATATTAATGTTCCGCGTTTTCGTCCAGATTCGGGTATGTTAGCTCAGTTCCAGAATTTTGGTAATTTTCGTGGTAGACCAGCAGAAGATCCTCTCAGGGCAGTACAGAAATTCAAACAGATATGTGATTCTTATATCACACAAGGGGTCTCGAGAGAACAGATGTATTTTGCTGCTTTTAAGTTCTTTGTTACTGAGGGAGCAAGTGAATGGCACGATACGCAAGATCCTACGAAGATCACCAATTGGGACCAATTAGAAATTGCGTTCTTTGATAGGTATTACCCAAGTAACATGAGGTTAGATGCTGAATTAGAATTGACACATTTTCGTCAAGAATATGATGAAACTTTGGGTAAGAGTTGGACAAGATTTCAGATGTGCTTACGTAGAGTTCCTAATCATGGCTATTCAGAACAACAACAACTTAAGATCTTTTATAGAGGCCTTGATGGGAAGTCGAGAGAGAAGTTGGATACGCTATGTGGTGCAGGTTTTCTTCAAGTTCAACCCGCTCATGCTAAAATTATCTTAGAGAGAACAGTCAAGAATGAAGTTGGGTGGAATTCAGTAAGAACACCGGTTAAGGGAGTGAATAATGTTGATATAGAAGAGAAATTTGCTACGTTTGAGAATAAGATTCAGAATACTATTGAGCAACAATTGAAACAGCTTACTTTAGCTGTGAAAGAAGGATTTTCGGGTAAGAAGGTAGTTGTGCATGCTGCACAAGAGGTTTATATGTGTTTGATTTGTCAGGTAGATGATCATGATGAGGAAAGTTGTCCAAATAACCAAGAATCCGTGATGTTCATGTCCAACAGAGGTAACTTCAATTCAAGTGGTAATGGATATCAACCTAACAGAAACCATCCTGGGTTTCAATACTCAAATCCTAATGGGGCAGCCAATCCTACCTATGCATATCAGTCGCGTCCCCAAGGTAACAACTATAATCAAAGACCACACAACAATTATCAAGGAGGACAGAATCAGGGAAATTATGTACAAAGGCAAGCTCCTCAGAATACTCCTCAGAATACATACGATGAAACTTTAAACCAAAGGGCCTTACCTGCCCATCCACAAGAAGGAGTAGTCACTCTTCAGAAATCAGTTGAAAGTTTAATTGCTCTCCAAACACAAGCTATGGAACGTCAAAATGCAATCGAAGCAAATATGAGTTTGTTCCAGAATCAGCTAAGCCAAATCAATAAACAACTGAATCAACGTCCACAAGGACAACTTCCAAGCGATACTGAGAATCCGAAGCAACGCGAAGATTGTAATGCTGTTACATTGAGAAGTGGTAAGAACCTTCCTCCACCTCCTTTTCCCATTATGAAAGAGAAAGAAGTACCAAGAAAAGAAAAGGAAGTGGTGGAGAAAGAAAAAGAAAATGAGAAAGATAGTGAGGTTGAAGAAATAGTGAGACCAAGAGAGGTTCCGAAAAAGAAAAATGACATAGTTAGTAGTCGCCCTCCACCTCCGTTTCCATCGCGAGTTCAGAAAAAGGGTGATTTGGGTGATTTTCAGAAATTCTTTAATAGAGTGAAGGGTCTAAGTATTAATATTCCGTTACTTGAGGCGATTCGAGACATTCCGAAGTACACGAAGTTTTTGAAGAGGGCCCTCACTAACAAAAGGCCCTATTGTGATAATGAGATGATTGGTCTTCTAGAAGAGTGTAGCGCGATTTGTCAAAGTAAATTACCTCCGAAGTTAGTAGATCCGGGGAGTTTCACGATTCCCATATCAATTGGAGAAGAATGGAAAGGAAAAGCGCTATGTGATTTGGGAGCTAGCATCAATTTGATGCCCAGGTCGATCTTTGACAAGCTAAAAATTGGAAACGCAAGACCCACTTCTATGGTCTTGCAAATGGCGGACAGGTCTCTTGCTCATCCTGAAGGCCGCATTGAGGATGTCCTTGTTAAGGCAGGTACACTTATATTTCCTGTTGATTTCGTAATCCTTGAATACAATGCAGATAGAAATGTCCCCATTATTTTGGGTAGACCATTCCTATCTACAGGGAGAACATTGATCGATGTAGAGAATGGCGAATTAACAATGAGGATACAAGATGAGGAAGTGAAATTCAATGTATTTCGAGCTATGAAATTCCCAGATTCTCAGGAAGATTGCTTCAGAATGGATGTAGTAGAGCAAGCATCGCAAGAGGTATTTAATTGTTTAAATTTTGATGATATCTTGCAGGCTGCTTTAACATTAGATTCACCTGAGATGATGGAAGAGCTTACTGAAACGATAGCAGCTCTCAATTCTGAAAATCCGAAGTATAGGCGTCCTGTCTATGAACCTGTGAGAGAACCGGGGGAGATTGTTCCTAAAAAGAAGCCTTCAATTGAATCCCCCCCGGAATTGGAAGAAAAACCATTGCCAGCACACTTGAGGTATGCGTATTTAGGCACTGATGAAACTCTACCTGTCATTGTTTCAGCTAATTTAACAGGTCCTCAAGAAGATAAACTGTTGCGTGTGTTAAGAGCAAACAAAGAAGCAATAGGTTGGACAATTGCCGACATCAAAGGCATTAGTCCATCCTATTGTCAACACAAAATCATACTTGAAGATGTTAACGCACGCTCAGTTGAAGGTCAAAGAAGATTAATGCCCGCTATGAAGGATGTGGTAAAGAAAGAGGTAATCAAGCTTTTAGATGCGGGGATTATTTATCCCATTTCGAGCAGTGAATGGGTGAGTCCGGTTCAGTGTGTACCGAAGAAGGGAGGAATGACAACAGTTCTTAATGATAAAAATGAAGCGATTCCTTCAAGAACGGTAGTTGGATGGAGAGTTTGCATGGATTATAGAAAGCTAAACAAGGCCACCAGAAAAGATCATTTCCCTTTGCCCTTCATAGATCAGATGTTAGACAAATTAGCCGGAAGAGAGTATTATTGCTTCTTGGATGGTTATTCTGGGTATAATCAAATTTACGTGGCTCCAGAAGATCAACATAAAACAACGTTTACATGCCCCTTTGGTACTTTTGCATACCGTAGAATGCCATTTGGGTTATGTAATGCTCCTGCTACCTTTCAAAGATGCATGATGGCCATCTTCTGGGATATGATCGATAACTTTCTTGAAGTGTTTATGGATGATTTCTCTGTATTTGGTGATGATTTTGATAAATGTTTAGACAATTTGGAGAAAGTGTTAATCAGATGCAAAGAAACAGATTTGGTCTTAAACTGGGAGAAATGTCATTTCATGGTTCGCGAAGGTATTGTTCTGGGTCACAAAGTTTCGAGTGTTGGATTGGAAGTCGATAGAGCGAAGATTGAGGTAATTAAAACTCTTCCCCCTCCTGTTTCTGTTAAAGGGGTAAGAAGTTTTCTAGGCCATGCTGGCTTTTATAGGCGATTTATCAAAGATTTTTCTAAGATTGCGAAACCGTTATGCAACTTACTTGAAAAGGAGTCCAAATTCCTTTTTGACGAAGCTTGTTTAGCGGCTTTCAAAGCAATCAAAGAAAAGCTTATTTCTGCTCCTATAGTAATGCCTCCAGATTGGAATTTACCGTTTGAGGTTGTGTGTGATGCGAGTGATTTATGTATGGGAGCTGTATTAGGACAAAGAAAAGAGAAAGTTTTTCATTCGATTTATTATGCTAGTAAAACTTTTAATGGTGCTCAGATCAATTATACAGTTACAGAAAAGGAGTTGCTAGCGGTTGTGTATTCATTCGATAAATTTCGCTCTTATCTTCTTGGAGCGAAAGTTATTGTTTATACAGATCATTCAGCGATTCGATATCTTATGGAGAAGAAAGATGCTAAACCAAGGTTAATCAGATGGGTTTTATTGCTTCAAGAGTTTGATTTAGAGATCAAGGATAGAAAAGGGTGCGAGAATCAGGTTGCAGATCATCTTTCGAGATTAGAAGGTTCAGAGCTGAATAGTGGTACTGAAGCAGTTAGAGAAGAATTTCCTGATGAGAATCTATTCGAAGTTCGTGACTACGAAGCACCTTGGTACGCGGATATTGCAAACTTAGTGGTAAGTGGTTCCTTTCCTGAAGGTTCAACTTATCAAGAGAGAAAAAGATTAGCTCACCGTGCAAGACAATTCTTTTGGGAGGATCCGTTCCTCTATAGAGTGTGTGCTGATCAGATGGTAAGAAGATGTGTAGCCAAGGAAGAAATTGAGGCGATTATAGCTGGGTGTCATGATTCACCTTACGGTGGACATTTCAAAGGAGATCGAACTGCTGCTAAGGTATTACAATCTGGTTTCTATTGGCCGTCTATTATAAAAGATTGTCATGAATATACTAAAAGATGTAATAGATGCCAATTTACCGGAAACATATCCAAGAGGGACGAGATGCCACGTAATAATGTATTAGAAGTTGAAATATTTGATGTTTGGGGTATAGATTTTATGGGTCCGTTCGTTCCTTCAAATGGTAACCTCTACATCTTATTAGCTGTTGATTACGTGTCTAAATGGGTAGAAGCAGTGGCTTTACCTACCAATGATTCTAGAGTGGTGATTAAGTTCTTAAAATCACATATTTTCACTAGACATGGAACCCCAAGGGTGATTATTAGCGATGGAGGCACCCATTTCGTTAATAAGTATTTGAAGACTGTTCTAGAGAAATATGGAGTCAGACATCGTGTATCCACCGCTTATCATCCACAAGCCAATGGTCAAGCCGAAGTATCAAATCGTGAGGTAAAATCTATTTTAGAGAAAACCGTTGGTCCTACTAGAAAAGATTGGTCTATGAAATTAGATGATGCACTTTGGGCATATCGAACTGCTTTCAAAACCCCAGTAGGCGCTTCTCCGTATCGAATGGTTTATGGTAAGGCTTGTCACTTACCTCTTGAGTTAGAAATGGGTGCCTATTGGGCTATTGCAAAGTTAAATTTAGATCCTACGCTAGCTGGTGAGAATCGAATGATGAAACTTAATGAGCTTGATGAATTCAGATTACATGCTTATGAAAATGCTAAGCTTTATAAAGAAAATACTAAGAGATGGCATGATAATCGAATTCGAGAGAAGAACTTTGTAGTGGGACAACGAGTGTTGAAATATAATTCGAAGTTCAGTAATTATCCGGGGAAATTAAGATCGAAGTGGTCGGGTCCTTACATTGTAACCAAGGTTACACCTCATGGAGCTATAGAGATAGAACATCCACTTGAGAACCGTACATTCATGGTGAACGGGCATCGTTTAAAAATTTATCATGGAGGTGAAGACACCGATCGTGCAAAAGACCCACATCCCGGAGAGGTCATGTACCTCCTCGAAGCTCCTTAGAAGCACGAGGTAACCCGTCGAGGTTAACGACGGTAAACAAAAGCCAATTTCTTGTATATTAGTTTACGTATTTCAATTTCCGTAGTATAAATTAGTTAAAGTTTTCGTTGATTTTAGTTTTATTTTTAAGAAATGAGGAAAGGTGTTTGTTTTTGATGATTTCAGGGGTATAATGGTCATGAGTTTGGGGTCAAACGATGGGAAAAACAGAGAAAAACTAAAGTCCACAGCAGGTTTTACCGGCTAGCCGGCGAGCTGGCCGGCATACCGGCCAAACGAGCAGATAGACCCCAACTCCCTGACCACTGCGTCAGCGACAACGCAGCAATGATGCGTCTTCATTCGCGCCAGCGAGAAAGCGCCGGCACGCCGGTCAACTGACCGGCTAGCCGGCCAACGAGGAAGAATGTTCTGGTCCTTGCGTCAGCAACGACGCAAGGTTGCTGCGTCATCAAATGCGCCATCGAGATTTCACAGGCATGCCGGCGAATCCGCCGGCTAGTCGGTCAAGGATTTCAAATTCCCTGACCATTGCGTCAGCGACGACGCAATATACTTGCGTTTTGAGGTAAAAAAAAAAAAAAAAAAAGAGTTAAAAAAAAAAAAGCAAAACAGTAATTTTTTATCCGCCGCCCTCTCGCCCGGCATGCCGGCGGATTCGCCGGCTAGCCGGCCAGCTGTTGCGAGAGGCGGTTTTGAGCTTAGTAAACCTAGTTTTTTGCCTCTTTTCCAAGCCAAACCTTATAATCCGAATTCTTGCCTCCACCTACTCCGAAAATCATCAACAAACAGCTATAAAATCATCAAATCAAGCCTTCTATCATCACAAAAACACAAAATCAACTCACATCCTCTCCAAAACATCATCAAATTTCACCTTTTCTCCAAAAATTTCCTCTTCCCAACCTTGAAATTAAACCCAATTCTTTCAAAATCTCTCTCTAATAACCTTAACCCATCTCATATAACACCCAGTTCTTCAAGTTTTAAGCCTCAAAACATCAAATTTCAAAGCTTTTCTCTAGCTTTTTCTCTATTTGAAGTTTTGAGTTTGGGGTGAAAAGAGATGACTAACAGAACCGATTCCATGTGTAACTATCGAAGAAACATACCAAGAAACAGTAACACTGTTGGAGCTAGCCCAGACCAAGCCATTGAGATTCCGGATTCGCGATCCAAAAAGACTGTCAAAAACCCAATTGCTCCGAAACGAAATGAAAATCCGAGTAAGGCTAATCCGAAAAAGAGCAGGTTAATTGATGAGAGTGATGAAGAAAGTGAGGAAGAAGTTGAAGAAGAAATTGACGAAACTGAACAAGAAGTTCCCGAAGAACCAGTGCAACAACCGAAAGCTCCGCGTAGGAAAGCTTGGGCTCAAAAGCCTAAGAGAGTCTTCGTTCCTTGGGATACTCAGGTTCGTGATCGAATTGAATTTTTGAAGTTCGGTGAGGAGATGAATCTTCCTAAGGGTATTATGACTAGTGCTTATAAAGATTATGGTGCTACTTGTGATAAATTGGGTTGGAAGGAATTGAGAGAAAGGAAGCTTGAGTATATTCCTACCTTGGTGCGAGATTTTTATGAAGGAATCGCCTTCTCAAAAGAAGCTGTTATTATTCGCAAAAAGGTAGTTCCTTTCTCCGTTGAGCTTATTCGTAAATCCTTGAAATTACCCAAGTTTTCCGGAATATGTCCGTTTCAAGAATCTCTTAAAGAACCTTTGTTTGATTATGAATCCCTTTGGGGAAAAGTGATTGTTGATGGGGCCCGCCCAATTCCCGAAGGAGAGAGATATCCTGGACAGATGTATAGCTGTAACTTGCTACCTTGTGCTAAGATTTGGTCACGTTTCATAATTCCTACCTTCTTCGGAGTTAAACACATATCGGAAGTGAAGAAGGAGCATCTTTTGTTCATTAAATGTATTATTGAGGAGAAACCCATGGATGTTGCTCGTGTGATATATGATACCATCATGGAATTTGCCAGAATTCCTACTTCACAACAAAATCTCAAATTTCCTTGTACCGTCACCACTTTGTGTTTAGACGCAAAGGTTCCGCGTAAAGACGCAGAGATTGATCGTGTTGTAGGGTGTGAGAGCATGGGTTTAACTTTGATCAAGAATATTCATGATGAAGTGGTAAAAGCAACAAGGAATCCTAGAGCTCCTCCAAAGAAGAAGATGCATACAACTGATGAGTTGGAAGCTAAAGTGAAGGTGTTAGAAGAGAACCAAGTGAAGATGATTGCGTCTTTAGGAAACGTTACAAAAGAGTTAGAACTTCTCCGAAACATGTTATTGGGGGTGAGCACAATTCAACATGCCACCTATGGTATTCTTACGCAGGAGAAAGTTCATGGACGCAACACCGATAACCAGCCTCGAGCTGGTTGAGATACGTTTTCTATCCCTTTCGCGTTTTAGTTAGTTTAGTTTATTTTTATTGCGTTGAGTCTTTTCGAGTCTTTTCGAGTCGTGGGGACACGACTCATTTTTGAGTTTGGGGTGGGGTTCGTTGCCTCATCCCAGTTTTTATGTGTTATATGTTTTATTTGCTTTCAATAAAAATAATTTTCGGAGTTGCGTTTGACTATAGAAGATTTTAAATGTCCCTTTAAGCATACTTTTGATGAATCAATGATAGTAAATAGTGGACTTTAGGGATTGACATAGAACGCACTTACAATTGCATGCGAACATAGGTAATTGATAGGAAAAATTAATGAACAATGCAAATGAAGTAAGCTTGTACTTAAGGAATATGTTTGGTGTGTAGAAAGTGAAATCTTAATTAGTAGAGAACCCACCTAGATATGAACTAAAGACAAGCTATGTACTTAGGAAAATGATAGGGGCAGTTCTTTGTTAGCCATTTGAAACCTTTTAGATTGCTATCCCTTATTATAATTTCATCCGTCTCAGCCCAATTTTAAGCCTTAAGCCTTTCTTTTGTAGCCACGATATAAGCCCATTATCCTTTAGATTATTAGGCATGACCAAATGACCCGCACTTGAATCACAACCCTGAGACATGTCTCGAGCTTGAGTTTGGGGTGGTGGGACCACATTTGGGAATTTACATTGGGAAGGGACTATGTGTTTGTATTGAGGCACAAAAATGTAGATGATATTATTATTTGTAACCCTTTGCCTATATATATAAAAAAAAAAAAAAAAAAACAAGAGAAAAAGAAAATTATAAGAGACATGACTTTTCACATCAAAATGATAGTCATGGGTATCTTGTACAAAAAAATAATAAAAAGAAAGAAAAAAATGAATAAATCGGCAAAGTGGAATATTTTTGGAAATCATCTTAGATTTATTTGGGTAGACAATGGGGACGCAACTTTAGCGCGTCAAATGGGTGAGTGAGAACATTTTTTAGCGTAACTCAAGCTCGAGGACATGTGGATGGTAAGTGAGGAGAGAGCCAAAAGCTCACTTCAAATTTACCAAATATATATCCATACCGTCCTTAAGCCAATATTAAAACCATAAAGACCTCTTGATTCTTAAATACATAGTGAATTTATACTTCTTTTGATAGGGAATATTTAGGTGGAACATTCAAAGCGAGGTATGATTAATGACCACCCTATAGCCATCATACAGATATGAGTACAAGTGTAACCTTCAAGCATTGCAACTTTAATTTTATGATTGAGATTATTTATGTTTGATTTTGCATGATTAGTGTATGTATATGTTAGTTCTTAAAGTTTTGCTATATGAGATTTATCTTTAGAATTGCTTTAGGTTTATTTGCTAAGCTTCTATCTGTTCTTGCGTTTACCTCTACCCCTTGTTTTGTTTTGTTTTGCTTTGTCGGGACGACAAAGGTTTGAGTTGGGGGTCTTGATGTCTCCTTAATTGTTCTTATTTTCGACCCTTAGGAGACATCATTTTTGGTGTTTATTTAATTAATTCGATAGACTTTTGGACTAAATATGCAATAATATGATTTTCCTCTTTTATTTCTAGCATTTTTGATTTATTAAGCTTTTGCGCGTAATATTGGTATTTTTAGTGAATATTTTACAGGTTTTAGATGTTAGCTAGAAGAGGAATCCGAGGAGAAAGTCGAAGATCAAAAGATAGAGTCAAGACTTGAAAAGAAATCCCGAAGATATTATTTTTAGAGCTGAAAGTCCATTTTCCAGGCCATAGATTGCGGATTTCGAGGTGCTTAAGCGATGATCTAGCTGTTGACCTTTGAAGAGAAATCATTCCTTATCGAGTTACGGAACTTTAGCAACTGGAATGAGGTCAATCGGAGTTGTAACGCATCGGAAAAAGCCGTTTTAGTGAAGGTGTATCAGCAGTTACGGGATTTTGGGCTTAGAAAGTAAGCTTGGACATTTAATTAATATTCTATTTTCTGGTCCAAGCCCTAGAACGAATTTGCACTTATAAAAGGAGGTCTGGACTTCTATTTTACACACAATTCACATTCTGCAAGATTAAAAACACCAGAGAGAAACAACGGAAGGAAGGAGAAGAAACTACAAGAGCTAGAGAGGGTCTATATCTCCGTTCGTAGTCATTCCGATTCCGGAAATTAGGTTTTTCTTATCTTTTAATTTTGTAAACAATATGAATTCTTTTATTTTTAATTTCGTATTCCATTTTAATATGAGCTAAGTTTTATTTAGTGCTTGAGAACAAACAATGGGTGAATCCCAATTCTTATTAATTAACGAATGTTGAATTTGGGTTTTTATTGAATTAAACTAAATTAGGGCTTTTACTCTTTTCGATAAATTATGAATATTTACTGTTTTTAGCGTCATGAACTAGGAACAGGTAATAGTATTTAGGCTATTCCAATTAGTGGCAATTGGATCATCCTGACGGAGGGTTTAAATACGGAACCATTTATTCAATCTAGGATAGAAGTTAATGATTCTGACGAGCTTAGCTAATCCTAGGGCCAATGAGGTAATAACACTTAATCATCCAACGGTGGATCATATTTACCCTGACGGGACTAGTGACACTTTAGGATCGCCTTATAGTCCACCCTGACGGGGGTATAAGGAAATTAGAATCCCGACCATTGTAATTGACTAATTTAGCCCTTAAACAGCATAAGTTAAGAAATAGGATAGGGAGGATCCTTGCGTTCTCAAGTGCTACTTCTCATATTGCGTTTTACATCATTTTACTTGCGTCTTAGCTTTTACTTGCATTTTAATATTTGTCTTCCATCTACTTAGTCTTATAACAAAAACCAAACAAATATTTTATTTACTTGTTTTCATAAGTGCATCAATCATTAATAGATAAGCATTGTAGTCAACCATTCCGTCTTGCGGTTGTGGTTCGATTAGCATTTGCATTTATTTTTAGAACACACAAAGGACCACCAATATATGAACTTATCCTCAACTACTCGATAAAAATTATGTATGATGGATTTAGAGAAGTTTGTTCGTGCTCCGAGAGCGAGTGACTCTTATACTACTCCAGCTTCTACATGGAAATTAATATGGAACTCGCCTATCCTAACAAGTTGAAAAAATATCTATGGAAAACATGCATTATATTAGTTCTTTTCCTACCCGAGTTAACCAAGTGAGCAGGAAATGCGATGCTTGTTCCATATGCACCCTATGTTACAAAACTAACAAAAATATATCATATTTTTCTGCAATGCCCTTGGACTCGCTAGTTGTGGTAGGCATCTAATACCTGATTTTGCAGTAGTTATGATTATTGGTAGGCCTACTTAAGCTCTGAATGCTCCAAAACTGGTTACTTGTAAAAGGAGATCATACCCACGTTTTTTTTTCCTGGTGCACCATTTGCAAATTTAGAAACTTCTATCAATGTGGATAGTAATATGTCCAGTTTTGAGTATCTTTCCCCATTATTACGTAATGTGGAAACTAATTAATACATTGAATTGGTCTTCTCCTTTACAGGATATGCATAAGTTTAATATAGATCTGACTTCTTGTGTGAGTGGGGTAACTATAGGTTTTATTGGAAGAAAACCACTCAGGCGGTCTCATCTTTGGGAACACAAATAAAGCAACCCCTTATTTTGTGACTGCTCATTATCTAGACGTAGATGATATATTTACTTCATTCCTCTATTTGGAAGTAAATCCTTTAAGGATAGGTTAACATGTTAATTTTATACAATAATTCTATGTTCCAAATAAAAATAAAATACAGCGATTACTAGTTTTTTTCCTTTCCGTTCAAAACTGTTTTTTGTTGACTTGTGATAATGTGTGACAAAATTGATGAAGGAAAGTTGTAGAGAGGAGTTAAGAGTGTTGCTGAGATAGAAAATGTTTAGTATATTATAAGTTCGGAGTCAGTAAAAGAAAATTACTAGACCCCTATTAAGGATATTAGTTTTGATGATTTATCTCCATCTAATTGCATAATGCATAATAACTTTTGACTAGAAGGATTTATATTGCTATAAACATTTCAGTTTTGCACTTTAAATCACACAGTAATCATGTTTCCTAATTGATTTAAGACATCAGAACTACCCCCTTTTAAAACATCTAACCATTTCATTAAGAACACAACACTCAAAATCATATAGTACAAACACTTACAGTACACAATGCACAATTCATTACTGGATTTCTTACAAACACAGAATATTAATAGAATTTATATAAACCAACACTAGATCTCAGAAAATTTATCCAGAATCCTCAGACATAAAGTCCATTACTTCATCAAAATCCTCATCCTGCGTGTCAGAATCCGTAGGGCCCATGCGTGAAATTCCATAAGATTCCTCCTCGGACTCGGTAAGGGGTTGGTACGGGACTTTATAGTCGTAGTATTCATAATCTATAGGGTTATCATGAGGGGATTTCAATTGTTTAATTTGTTGAGAACACCTTATTCCCAACTCACCTTCAAGAGTAACATAACGACACTGCCGCAAATCAAGAGGCTCAAGCTCAACACAACCATTAAGAATACTTGTAACACCTTCATCTGACATGCAATGTCCAATTATTTCAAGTTTACGCAATTTAGGCATGGTTGAAGCAATAGCTAGTGCCTCCTCGTCACCCAATTTAGGATCACCCAAACCAAATACATGGCAATAAATGTTGTTGAGTTTAAATGATGTCAAGGAAGGGCATGAATTACCAATACTTTTTACACATTCTGTATTAATACGGTGGTAATAGAAGATGTGAAGTTCCTATAAGAAAGGAAACTTCTTACATGCATCACTCAAAGTATATCCCCAATAAAAACAGTGACACACATTACAGCCAAATACAATTTCAAGACGTCTCAACTGACCTGATCTGTTAAGGTTATTACATCAAGGTTCATGATATAATTGGAAGAGTAAATGCCACTTAGGGTCTTGAACACACACCCCTCTTCGAGTTAGCACCCCCACCTAGAGCCTCTTCTTACTAAAGACCTCCGAAACTTTTTAACACATGATCCCCAAAACCCATGTTACCTTAATACCCTTTTTTGTTTTTTCCCCACTATATCTAATAATTTTTTAACAATTTTCTTTACTTTTCATTTCCCGTATCTTTCTCATCTCTCCTCTCTTATCTCTCATCTATCCTCTCTAGATAACACCACCACCGAACTCTCTATCTAACCCCACCACCTAAATTGCCACCCAACCACCACCACCACCAACGGAACTATGTCAGATGAAGCACCAAAATAACACCACCACTATCCTCTCTTTAGATGATGGTGGTTCACCTCGCCGAAAATCTGCTCCACCTCTCTCTCGTTTTCCTGCTTCTTCTTCGATCCAAGGTTAGATCTCGGAGCTTCGTCATCAGCAATTCTTCGGTGGTGAAGAAGGTGTTCTCGGTGGTGAAGCAAGGTGTTCTCGCGTCACTGCAACTCCGACGCCAAGCTCCACCAGCTGCCGAGGGGATGAAGAAAGCAGCTCCGTCGCTCCAGCTACAGCGCCACCACTAGAGGTCTCCGGCGAACACGCGTTTCACGAACAGTGGTGGTGGAACGAAGGATGTGAAGCCACAGATCTGCTCCAGCGAAGATGGAAATGATGCAGCGTGCTCGATTTGCAGTGAAACCGAAGCCGTTGTTCGAGCTCATCTTCTCCAGCTCCGGTATTATGGTCACGCGAGCTCATCCTCTCCATCTCCGGCATTAAGTTGCTGTTGTGGAAAAAAATCTGAAGCCGTGAAACTGAAGCTGTGGTGTTATGGTGGTGGTGGTGTTCGTGTGGTTGTCTCGATTCTGGTGGTGTTGGTGGGGTGGCTATGGACGAGAAGACTGTGTCATGGTGGCGGTGGTGCTCGCCGACGAGAAGAAGTGTTTTTTTTTTTAATTTCAGATCTAGATCTGGTTTGACCAGATCTGGTCAAACAAGATAGTAATTAATTTAATTATTTTTTAATTGTATATTCATTTGTAATTGTTTAAAAATATGTAATAAAGGTGAATAAAAGTTTTTTTTAACTATTTATGCTTTGTTTTTTAATAATACTCATCAATTTAACTGAGTACTCATCAAAATTACGGAGTACTCATCATATTTATCAGAGTATTCATCAAATTATTCGGAATACTCATTAAAATTATTCGGATTACTCACCAAAATATATTGAGTACTCATTAAAATATATAGAGTATTCAGCCAATTTATGAGTACTCTCAAATTTTTCCGATACTTTATGTTTTTTCCAATACTCTCAGTTTTTCCCGATACTCTCAGTTTTTTCGATACTCTATATTTTTTCCGGTGACTGGTGGTCGGTGGTCGGTGGTCGGTGGTGGGAGGTTGGAGGTAGGTGGGTAGTGGTAGGTAGAGGAGAGAGAAATAGTGACATTACACTTTTTTGTCTAATAGTGGTAGTAAGGGTAGGAAAGACTATTGTAAAAAATGAGGTCCCTAAGAAGAACAACTTTTTAGACACTACTCTATAGAGAAGAAATAGTGTTTCCAAGACCCTATATATAATTCACCCTAATTGGAACAATAAAGTGAATCATGTTTCAAAGATTTTATACATTAATTAGACAAATAATTTATCAATCTTTTGAAATCTACAGTTTACCATGGCAGATTGGGAAAGTATATTTTAGTGGAAGACAAGACATTAAACAAGTTGTAAGCTCAAAGAAACAAGATACATTTACTATTTATTAACAAATAGACACTGAGTATCAAGAATCACTAAATTTATTTAATAAAGGTAGTCTTAATTTTCGTACTAAAAAATTTGGCATCTAAAGTTTTAGTAAAACTAACTCAACACATTACGTCTCATTTTGATCATTAAATCAAATTATAACAGCGAAAGCTGACCTGAATACTCTTAAATATCCAACTTAGGCACATAATATATATGTTATTATAGGGACCTACAAAATTCTTCGTAAAGTATCTATGCATTCCCTTATCTCTCAAAAGAGCATAGGATGAGAACTTGATTTATTTTTAAGGATGATTAATTTTTAAATCTGCTAGTCGAATTGCTAAACTTTTATCTGATAGGGGAAAAGATCTTAATCAAATCAGTAATGCAATCTATTTTAAATTACGCAATGTCAATTTTTGAGTTTCCAAAAAGTTTGTGCAAGAAACTCAGCAACCTTCTTGCTAATTTTTGGTGGAATTCCGGATTTAAGAAAAAAATCCATTGGGTTGCACGGAAGAAAATCATCAAAGCTAAATCGATTGGTTGAATCAAGTTTAGAGATTTTCAAAAAAATTGAATCTTACATTGCTCGCCAATCAAGCATGGAGAATCTTAGATAATCCTAACTCACTAGTCGAAAAAACTCTTAAAGGAATTTATTTTTTGAACAACAACGCTACTAAAGCGCGCTTCTTTAACGACCAAGTCATCCGCGACTACATGCAAGTAGTTGCTAGAGACATATCATTAGCGACAAAATTAAATCTCTGACGACTTAAGTCGTTGCGTACCTTATTTGTCATTCATGACTAGTTTTTTTCAAAGAACTAGTCGCTAGAAACTATGTTAATGGCGACGACAATTTTTGTCGTTAACTAACATTAACATATTCATTAATTGGGATTGGGGGGTCAGAGTTTCCCGCCCAATGTTATTCACGACTAATCTAACGTCTATTGTCGACAATTGTCGTCGCGAGAGATAGATTTCCAAAAGACGTTGCAATCTGACTCTTCACGTGGGTCAATTAGAGGGTTCATTCACGACGAATTTATGGGTCGTTCATGACAAAAAACATGTCGCCTCAAAAAAGTAACACTACAAAGCCATTTCGAGCTCATTTCAGCCATAACCAAACACTTCATCACTTAAAAAATCGAGAGTTTAAGCAATAAACCATCCATTCTGAGACGAAATCAAATCGTTCTAGCATCAATAACATCGCTTATGTAACGATTTGATGCTTTACTTACATTTTAATCCAATTTTTTTCAATTATGAAAGGTAACCTAGATTTTATATTTTGTGTTTGTGATTGTGTGTTTATGGCATGGCTTGTACCAGATTCAAAAACTAATATCCACGTCAAATGTATGTATTTTACCCAACTTTGTTATTTTTTATTTTAATTTACATTTTTTGCTAAAAAAATATTTGTGCTTATTTTGTATTTTTTAGTATTGGTTTAATATTTATTACATTTAATTACTTAGTTATTAGTATATTGAGTAATTAAATGTAAATGTTTTAGAAATTTAGGGTTTCAAATATTTGTAATTGTGGATTAGATTCTATATTTAAAAAAATATGTGCTTTAGATATGTTTTATAAGAATATATGGACTTATTCGCAATTTTAAGTTAAATAGGGATTTTTTTACAATTTTAATAAATATAACGACTAAAGTGCATTTTTTATAAAATTAAGGACTAAATTCTAATTTAAAAAATATAAGTATTAAAATGTAATTTATAAAAATATAAATACTAAAATGTAAATTTATTGAATTATAAATATTGAAAATGTAATTTTTACAAATTATAAAGATTAAAATGTAATTTTTTTTTTTAAAAAAGAAGAAGGATTGAAATGCAATTTAAAAAAATAAAGGGTTAAAATGTAATTTTATTATTAAAAGTACTTAAATATAATTTCATTAAATATAAGGACTAAAATTAAATTTTATTAGATATAAAGACTAAAATATAATTTTAATAAATATAAGTACTAAACCGTACTTTAAAAAATATATAAGGTCTAGAATGTAAAATTAGTACCATTTGTAATTTAGTACCATTTGTAATTTTTAGTACCATTTGTAATTTTAGTACAATTTGTAATTTTTAGTACTATTTGTAATTTTAGACTTAGATATTTTAGTACCATTTGTAAAAAAATTGTAAACATTGATCGCTTAATATCAAAAATCATGGTATAAACTAAAATGGAGCTCTTTAATGCAAGGTATATGAAAATTTCAAACTAAAAGACGACCATTAACTCACCTAATTTTGTTTTTTTAAGGATGAACGGTTATTGTCTTTGAAAGCCACGATATATATATATATATGTATATATATATATATATGTATGACTAACATAAGCTAGCAATATCCAGAGAGCTGGAACAATGTATAGTAATAGCTAACATATCTCAAATGAAAATAAAGAAGGTATCACGCGATGTTTCTTCAAATGCACCACATTTCTTGACTGTCTAACATATTTCACATGATGAAATGCGGTGCATTTGTAGAAACATCTCGTGATACCTCTTTTGTTTTCATGTGAGACGTGTTAGCCATTACTATACTTTGATCCAGCTTTCTGGGTATTGCTAGCTTGTGTTGTTCATATATATATTAATGCCTTTTAGTGTTTTTATGTATCGTGGTTTTGACTACCAACACCCAGATACGAGCAGATTCCTCCAATCGGGCCACCAATTGCTGGACCATCAGGTAGTCGGGAAGAAGCTGAGGATGAAACAGAAGAAGAAGCACACCGTTTATTCCATCCTTAGTATTTTGATATATTTGATCATTATATGTATGTTGACTTTAGTATCTATTGGTTTTGACTTCGTTATGTTATATTTTTTTGACTTTCTGTCGATTTTGACTTTTAATGTTATCGATGTTGACATTAATTTAACATTAGTTGTTTTCAAATATATATTCAATTATTTTTATTAATTTTAAAAATTTAAAAATAAAAAATCGAAAGATTATTTAAAAAAAAAAAGAATATTAGCGACTACTTATTAGTCGCAAAACATTTAAAAAAGTAGTCGCTATTAGTAGTTATCAGCGACTACAAGAAGTAGTTGCTATTAATGGTATCAATTCCGAATATTAAAGTAGTCATTAGTAGACGTCACACATTAGCAACTTCTTCTCATATTTAGTCGCGAAAGACATCTCTACTGACGAATTACATATGACTAGATAGCAACGACGACATGTAGTCGTTAATAACCAAATCGGTCTTCGCGGCTAATTATTTAACCAATAGCGACTACAAATGTAGTCGCCAGTAGAAGCGCATGCAGTAGTGCAACATGTGGGATACAAAGCTCATAAAGAAACATTCATCAAGATGGGCAAGTATCTTTAAAGGACTTCAGTTCCATAAAAAAGTATTGTATAGATGATCCTAGAAAAAGTTATAAACTAAAGAGCATATGGTGGAACATGGTATTAGGCTCGTTTTGTGATATGTGTAACGGTAATTTTGAAACCAACACATATATTCTTTGAATGTGATGTCTCAAGTATGATTTGAAAGGATTTTTTTTTAAATAGTGTTTGAAGGTATATTAAAAAATGAATTGGTATTACTAGATATATGAATACCATTTTGAATTTCTGTTGATTGATTTAAGAAATAAAAAATAAAAATATTTGAAAAAGATAAGTGAAACGAATCTCTTTTGAGACGATAGTGTATTTATTTAGAAAGAAAGGAACAACCTAGTTTTAGAATAATATATCCCAAAAAACATACTTTTAAATCTATTTCTATTTTTTATTATTTTTTTAAGAATGATATAGAATTTAGTTGAAATTTACATGAAATTGTCTTAAGTGGTATTGATAAAAAAAATACTATTTTATATTTTTTACTTCAATAATAAATTTTTACTACCATATAAAATATTTAATTCATTTACACAATTGTTTACTTAAATAATTTCATTTTATCAAACAAAATTAAATATTTGTCCGAAAACAAAAATAATAAATTAAGTAAATTCCATGTGAATATGCATAAGTTTGTGCTTGTCCCGGTGGTTCTAGATCTGATTTTTGATCTCCGACAAGGCTTGACCTCCGTGAGAAGTCATGGACGCCGCTGTGAGACATCAGCTACTTCAGAAATGGAGTTTCGAGCTCCATTCGAAAGATATTGTTGCCGTGCGTGAGAAGCCATAGAAGCCTCCTATGCACAAGAAAATGGACTGGATCACGGAGAAACTCGTGAGAGTGGCTACAACAGCTATAACAGCCATGGTTCATGTCTCGTCGTTTGTGTCTCGCCGTTCGTAGCTTCGCCGGAATCCAGCAATGAAAGGGGGTGTATTCAATGTAGAATCTATTAAAATTTTAGTTTTCCAAAGTCTACCAGTATTCAATCGGAATTTTAAAAAGTCTTTTAAAATCTTGGGGTATTGAATCGGGATTTTAGACATCTTTTAAAATCTTGTGGTATTAAAAAATCTATGGATTTTTATGGATTTCATTTTTTTTTCGACATTGATATGGATTTCATTAAATATTGAATTTTATAGGATTCTATAGAATTTCATTGAACAAAACTTTTATTTTAAAATCTCTTGTTTTAAGTAAAGATTTTGATAGACTTCTTCTGACTAATACATGCTAAATAAATAAAAATAATCGTGACATATTTTTCATATTCTAGAATATTACTTCAATTTTATTTTCCTCGAACATAAATATACAATTCATTAATATTCAGTTCTTTTCCTTTAGAACAATGTTTTAGAAAAAATAATCATGAATACTTTTTTTTTTATTTCGTCTATGTAAACATGGATATACTCTTTATTTGGTCAATTCGTTAATGTTTAGTTCTTTTAGTTGAACAATACTTAAGGATTTTATATTGTGATATAAAGCAAAAAAATTGTAATTATTTTTATTTTTTATTAATCCACATCATATAATTATTTATTTAATATTTTTTTATATTTTTTTAATCATGTAATTATATATTTAACATTTACTAATAAAAATTGGTAATACAAAATTTAAAATTTCAATAAATTCAGAGTCAGGTAGAGTCCGATAAAATCAATTAAAACCTATTAGAATTTGTCATAAAATTCAATAAAATCGGTTGAGGGCCTTTTAGAATAAAAACGAGTCTATAAATCCATCAAAATCCATCGATTATACAAAATCTAATACAATCTTTTAAAATCTGAATTGAATACACCCCCGAAGACTTGAAGAACAGTTTGCTCGATCTGGTTTGCAGCTGGTTCGAATCCGTCTTGCTGGTTCGTACTGCCTCGTGAAGATCTCCGTGAGGCTTGGTCGTGAGGCTTCATGACGAGCGGATGCATTTCGATCTCGTACGTCTTCAGGCTGCTGGGGTGCTGATGGTGGTTGATTTTCATGTGTTGACTGGAGAAGACGAGCGACAGATTACTCGCAATGCTCTTGCTTTTTTTTTCTTTCTTTTGTTCGAAAATTAATTAGGTGTTGCTTTTTTTTTGTTCAATAGCGGTAATCAATAGGCGAAAATGTAATTAGTTAGGCTTGGATTTGTAATAAAAAAAATTTGATCTTTTTTTTGTATTACTCCTTGTTTTGTAATAATACTCTATTTTTTTATAGAATACTCTATTTTTTTTAAAGAATACTCTATTTTTTAATGGAGTACTCTATGTTTTTATGGAGTACTCCGTATATTTGAATATACGCTCTGTATTTTATTTCGATGATCACTGTTTAAATTCTGATACTCCATATTTTTTTCCGATACTCTATATTTTTTCGGTGGTCGGAGGTAGGAGGAAGGTGGGTAGTGGGCAGAGATGAACAGTGACAACAATCAATAATTTCTTTTTGTCTTTTAGTGTCAGTAAGAGTATTCAAGTAGTTGGTCATTCTTGAGATCCCTTTAAAGAAATTAGATTCCTATTAGTTCGTATAGTGCGAAAATCTAGTCTCCAAACCCTATGTCCCATTCACCCATTAGTCAATTGGTAAACTACTTCCTATGTTTTGTAATAGTTTAGACACCCTTGGTATAAAAAATGGTATTGCTACAACCCATCTCTACAATATTCTTTTAGTGTCATACACTTGTCTAAAAGTGATTGGAGAGATTTATTTATTTTTATTTCATTAACGAAAGAATTAAAAATACATATAATTCCCCTAAAGATGTATATATAGTAATTTTTTGTTTCATTTTTTTACATTTTCTCTTTCTCGATACTCTCTCACCGACACTTTCTAAATATATCATCTCCGCCTATTATGCCCTATCTCTTTTATTTTCTTCTCCACCATCTCCGCCATGTTGTATTTTTTGTTTATCTTCTTTTATCTTCTACCTTTGTATATTCTAATATTTACAACAAGGTCTTACGATATCTTTTGCTTCGTACTTTTCCTAGGTCTTGAATATATGTAATTTGGAAAGTTACAGACTAAATATCATATGGTGGACATGGAATTGGACTCCCTTTTGTGGTTTGTGTAGTGATGATTTTGACATCAACACATATTTATTCTTTGAATGTGATGTCTCAAGTATGGTTTGAAGTGATATGTTTTTTTTTACATTGTTTAAAGGTATATTAAAAAATGAATTGGTATCACTAAATATATGAATATCATTTGAACTCTAAGAAAAAAAAAATAGAAAGATTTGAAAAAAGATAAGTGAGTAGGACGAATCACTTTTGTGATAATAGTCTATTTTTTATGCATTGTTTGGATTCAGATTATCAAAGGAAAGGAAATGATAGGAATATAAAAATATTTAAGGAATGGAAAGGAAAGTAATAACCGTGTTTGGATTATAAAAATTATAATAAAAGAAAAGAAAGTAATTGATTAAGGAATCACTTGTTTGGATTCACATTATTAAAGGAAGTGAAAGGATTATTTTACGTAGAAATACCTTTATACCCTTTTTGTGTTATGTAAAAATATTATTATATTTAAATTATAAGGTTAGTTGTGACATTTAAAAAAAAATCATTTCATTTCTTTTAAAATGACGTTAAAATGGGAGGATTAAATAATTGACATTTTAAAAGAAAAGAAAGGATTTGAAATCCATTGAATTTCTTTTCTTTAATTAAAAATTGAATTCAAACCAAAAATTAAAGTGAAAGGAACAAACTAGTTTTAGAAAATATATCCCCAAAAAACATACTTTTAAATCTATTTCTATTTTCTATTATTTTTTTAAGAATGATATTGACTTTATTTGAAATTTGCATTATATTATCTTAAATGATATTGATAAAAAAAAATTACTATTTTATATTTTTTTGACTTGAATCGTAAATTTTGACTACTATATTAATTCATTTATACAATTGTTTACTTAAAATAATTTTATTTTACCAAACAAAATTAAATACTTGTCCGAAAAAAATAAGAATAAATTTTGTATCCTGTTATATATAGCAATTTAAAATACATATAATGCCCCTAAAGATGTATATATATAGCAATTTTTTGTTTCATTTTTGTACATTCTCTCTTTCTCGATACTCTCCCCATCTCTTCTATTTTCTTTTCCACCATGTTGTATGTCGTGTTTATCTTCTTTTATCTTTTACCTTTGTATATATATACAGCTAGAGAGATGGTGTCGTGGTTTTTGGTGGTTTTACGGTGGTTGCGATCACTGAGTCGTATGTATATACATAACATCAAGTATAATTGTGAGCATCATAGAGTTTGTTAGTGGTCTCCGTTGGAGAGAATATGTCGTCGTTGAATTATGAGTATGTTTTATATCTAATATATTACATGTAAATCCATTTAGATTCGATTATCCATTTAGACATGTTAATCTATTTAGACCTGTTAATATATTTAGTTCCGCTATTTCATTTATTTTGAATTTGAAGTTAGAGTTTAATCCGATTTAGGAATTTTATAAGTTTCATAATTAGAGTCATTTTAGATTTTGGGGATTTAATTAGTTCCATTTTATTAATTCCATTTTTAGGAGTTTCATTCGTAATTCAAAATATTATTATTTCTGTTTTGTTACTATTTTATTTTGGCATTGGCTTATGGTCAAGAATTAAAATTCTTGTTTTCGGACCCAAAATCATTTTTTTAAAAGATGAAGTGACCATCTGCGTGTGAGTAGAGTAGCGGTAATAAATATTGTTTATTTTTTAATGGTAATGAGGACATTTATTTTGTTTGAGTTGATAAGAAAGTGCACACCTATATTTTCCATTTCTTTAAGATTAGGTCATCAGGTTGGTAAATCAGGTCTACTTACTTCTTCTCTCTCGATGGTTAAAGCCAATAGAAGTGCAAGAAATGGAAGAAAAACCATCATATTATAAAAAATTTCTTTTCATTTTTCTATATTTGTGACGCTGATGAAAACGAAAAGCATGTTAGGTTAGTTCTTTGTGACGGGATGCTACGATATCTTTTGCTCTGTACTTTTCTTAGGTCTTGAACATATGTAATTTGGAATCCATGTTTAACCCTTAAACATATGGATATTGTATGGATGATCCTACAAGAAAAGTTACATACTAAAGATCATATGGTAGACATGGAATTGAACTTACTTTGTGATATGTTTAGAAATAATTTTCAAACCAACACATATTTATTCTTTGAATATGATTTCTCAAAATATGGTTTGAAGATTTCTATTTTATATTGTTTGAAGGTATATTAAAAAATGATTTGGTATCACTAAATATATACCATTTGAACTCTAAGAAAATAAAAAATAAAAAGATTTGAAAAAGATAACTGAGAAGGACGAATCACTTTTGTGATAATAGTCTATTTATTTAGAGAGAAAGGAACAAACTAGTTTTAGAAAAATATATCCCCGAAAAACATACTTTTAAATCTATTTCTATTTTTTGTTATTTTCATTATTTTTTAAAGAATGATATCGAATTTATTTGAAATTTACATTAAATTGTCTTAATGATATTGATAAAATTTACATTTTTTGACTTGAATAGTAAATTTTGACTACCATATAAATATTTAATTCATTTATACAATTGTTTACTTATAATAATCTCATTTTATCAAAAAAAATTAAATACTTGTCCGCAAAACAAAAATAATAAATTAAGTAGATATTCTAAAATTTCTAAACCCAAAATGAAGAACAGACTTAGTCTAATTATAATCCTTCATTTATGCAATTATTGAAAAAATCAGCAGGTAAATATGCGTTTTACTTTGTTATTTTCAGTTGGATAATAGTTGTGATGTGTTAATTTGTGTTTTGCAAGGATGTTATAGCTTGGACTTAAACATTCATTGCATATAAATACGAAGAAACAAGAGGATGAGACTATACGAGAAGCCGAGGCACACCTTTTAAGTATTGTCAAGGTTTCCTCCTTCACCACAATCTAATATTGATTTTTACTATTTCATTAAATTTATAATGCTAGCTTCAAATTGGTACTTATTGATGTTTGTAGCTCCAAACCAAGGGAAACAGATTGAGAATGATATATATTTATTTCGATTTTGTTGATTATAATTGAGTTTGAATTTTCCAGATTCTGTCGCTATTTAAACTTTTAAAGGTAAAGCAATGATTCTAACAGTTATTTACTATTTATCCTGGGACTGATTAAACAGCTAATTCAATCTTACCAATTAAAGTATATTGCTTGAAGATTAATGAATTTGGACCGAAGGACCAAATTTCAAGATATTGACTTTATGATTGTATAGTATATTGTTTGATCTGCGATTAAATTTCTCTTCTGCATCTCTAAATTACTCCCTCCTTCCCAGAAAAAATGGTAAGGAGGAACCAAAAGAGTGTGTTTGAGGTAGTCCAACAGGGAATACAGAATTATTCTTAAACTAGAATTGGCTTTGGAGATCTTAAGATTTTATTCTATTTTGCAATTTTAGTATTATAACAACTGTAAGTGTATTTTATTATAAAAAAAATACTATGAATGTAGGGTTGTAGTTATGTAGAAATATTTATCCTGTGATGGGATGAGAGAAAATAAAAACACATACGGACCCAGTGGGCCGTGCTTAACAGTAAACACATTGGTATTAGTGAGCGTGATCATCGATAACATTGAGCATACTAAGGAAAGATTAATGATTGAGGAGAGTTGTATGTATATATTGAAGCGCAGTTGATTTTTCTAGGATTGCATATATAATTATTCCGTTGCATAATCTGCCTTGTTTTAGAATGTATTGTTGCTCTTTGATTAGTAATTCACCGGCCACTAGAAATGAGCTCGATAGTACTATTTTGATTGTTGTTTCAAGAGGTTTTCTCAATAGTAAGTTAATGTTATACTTGGGTCAACAATTGACTCTATACCTTGTCTAAGTTTTGTGTAAAATCGTTGTCGTATTTAGTATTTTTTTCATAATGAAAGAGGATTATGCATATAGTAATTGCTAATTTACATTTATCTTGACATTCTATATCTGCAAACATATTGCGAGATCAAAACTTATTATTACCTTGAATACCAAGTTACTTCTTCTAATATGGGTAATAATAAGATTTGATCTCGCAATATGTTTGCTGGGTCCGTATGTGTGTTTTTTCTCTCATCCCATCACAGGATCAACATTTATACAGAACTACAACCCTACATTCATAGTATTTTTTTTATAATAAAATACACTTAATGTTGTTATAATACTAAAATTGCAAAATAGAATAAAATCTTAAGATCTCCAAAGCCAATTCTAGTTTAAGAATAATTCTGTATTCCCTGTTGGACTACCTCAAACACACTCTTTTGGTTCCTCCTTACCATTTTTTCTGGGAAGGAGGGAGTAACTTAGAGATGCAGAAGAGAAATTTAATCGCATATCAAATAATATACTATGCAATCATAAAGTCAATATCTTGAAATTTGGTCCTTAGGACCAAATTCATTAATCTTCAAGCAATATACTTTAATTGGTAAGATTGAATTAGCTGTTTAATCAGTCCCAGGATAAATATACAATTCATTAATATTCAGTTCTTTTCCTTTAGAACAATGTTTTAGAAAAAATAATCATGAATACTTTTTTTTTATTTCGTCTATTGATGTCTCCCTTTTTGGTCTAAATATAAGCCCTTAGGAGACATCCTTTTAGGATGAAATTGGTCTTTTTATATTGACTTTAGTGCTTAAATTGCAATATTACACTTTCTCCCCTTGGAATTAGACTATTTGCATTTATAGAGCTTTTGTGCATTAATTTACTCATTTTTAGTGCAAAGTTAGTAGGTTTATGAATTTCATGAGAAACCAATCCAAGGAGGAGAAGTGAGAATTAAAGTCTTAGAATATTTCTAGTGTGCTTAGTCGAGTTTCCTGAATTTAAATTAAACTTTCTTATTTCTAGTCTTGATTTAATGATTTATTATTTTTAAATCATATGCGGTTTAATTATTTATTTAATGTGAAGCTTTATAAATAATATGGAAATAAATTAGATGCTAAATCAATTCTAAGGAGATAAGGAAAGAAGATCTTGAAGAAATCTGGAGATAGAAGGAAGTAGAGTTCAACTAGGAAAAGGAAAAGCTGCCTTATGAATCTGAAATTCCAGCCACGTTTTAAAGATAATTCCATAACTAAAGATTGGCAAGGATTCTGGACGAGTGGTCTGCACCAATAGAAAGCTCTTTCCAAGACAAGCAGTTTCATATATTGGAACTTCTCAAACGGATAAGTATTGAAAAAGATATGACCAAAACAAATCAGCAGCAGAATCTTACCTTTCCTAGATTTTAGGGCTACGAATTTAAGAGTCCTTGACTTGTCTTCCACTCCAAGTAATTCGACCTAACACCTATAAATACCAGCTCTAAATCTTAGAAAATCATCCCTTGGCTGCATAAGCTTAATATACACAAATAATTCATCATAGAAGCAATCAAGAGGATTTAGAGGAGGAAGAAGCAAGAAGCTAGAGCTTAATTTCATCAATTCAACACTTCTCCATCTCTATTCCTTGGGTAATTTAGTATTAGATCTATTTTGTCTATGAGGTATTTCTAAGCTATTTATTCAAGAAGATTTATTATGCATAATTTCTCTTTAGGATTGTAATTATATGAACCTTTGATTATTGTTTTTCTGTTTTACTTTGAATCTGGGATTTTAGTATTTAATTGAATTAGTTCTTAATTTCCATTGACTATATTCTTGTGCTTGTTCACTATTTCTGACCTAGCTAATTAGAAATAGGTTTTAGTAATTAGGCTATTCCATATAGTGGCATATGGATCATCCGACAGGGGGTTTAATTACAGAACTAGAATATAGACGCGTGGTATCCGTTATTTGACCGACAGGCTTGACTAACCACGTAGCCAAAGAGGTAAACTAGTATTCATCCAAAGAGGCATATTCACCCATACAGGGGTTTATAGTACTTTAGGATAGCTTCTAGGTCCACCCTGACGGGGGCTAGGAGATAGTAGATTCCCGACTATTGTGAAATTTCCCATTCACCCTTATTCTGCGTAATCATAGATTCAATAGGATAGATTCATACTTGCATATCCTTATCTTTTTTGCATAATTATTAATTGTTTATTTTATTGTCTATTTTATTATTTAGTTAATTAGAAAACAAACTCCTTTATTGTTTATCTTTTTAAAGCAATCAAAACTATCTATTCTGAGCTTGAACACGAATTTAGAATAACTACTTAAATTCCTGTGGAGACGATAATCCCGTATTTACTTATCTAGTACTTGGTACGACCCGTACACTTGTGGTCCGTGGATCTTTTATTCCTTTTGCTTTTATTTCATTATTTTATAACACACAAGGACCCACCAAGTTTTTCGCGCCGCTGCCGGGGATTTATAGCGGTTATTTTATTTTGTGTTTAAGTTAGGTTGGTAGTTTTAGTAGTTTTCAGTTTTACGTTTCTTTTGTTTTAGTCTATTTTCAGGTTTTTCCTTAGGTATGGAGATTTCCTCCTATCAAGAGCAAATTCCAACACAGACCTGTTATATACCAGTACAACAATTCATGGATCTAACACGCGGAAGCTTGACAGATCATTATAATAGGCTCAGGAAGTTGGAGGACTCCCTCAGTTGTTTCATGAAGGCCACAGAGGATAACATAATAAAGAGTAATGCGAAAATCGATGCTATCATATCATTAGTGTAAGTCATGCAACAAAATCATCAATTAATGGAGCAACGGGTGACGCAACTCACAGAAACAATTGAGCAATTGCAACAAGTAACATCTATGCAAATGGGCCAAAGTACAAATTTAGATGATGAAGCCATTCAAATTGATAGCGATGTTTGGTTCGATGTAGCTACAGAATTTAGCCCTCAAGAAGAGGAGGAAGTGGAATCGCCACAAGTTGCACCTAGTGAACTAGAGATTCCAACAATAGAAGAGTCAATCACGCTAAGCATAGATGAGTCAATTGTTGGTAATGGAGTCGAAGTTGAAATTAAATCTTGTGAAGAGACGATTACATCCATGGAAAACCCAGCCAAGCCACGTTTAGAGGAATTAAATATTGAGGTCTTGGTTAGAAAAGAGATAGAAGAAGAAGATACTAGGATGGATTCACCACCTAGTACTCCATTGATGTCACCTCCAAATCCAATAAAGACAAATCATTCAAACGGTGACATCGATAAAGCATTTGTAGAGGTGTGTAAAGACAAAACTTACACCCAAATGCTTGAAAGTAATAGAAAAGAACTCACACCGCAACAAGTATTCATAGAAGCTATTCCGGAAACCAATGAGAACGCGAGTGTAGAGATCGAGGTTGAAAGCGTGGCCCTCATAACAAAAGAAAGTTCTGAAACATCCCTTGTTTTGGACAAAATTCTAGAGGAGGAGCCACTTGAGTTCCCCATTGTTCCAGAAATATCTAAAGAGTTTAAAGAAAAGGACCACCACCATGAACCCGTGAAGAAGAAAGCTAAAGATGAGTTTGGGGTCGGAACCACGGTTACTTGGAAGGCCTCCAAACAAGAGAATAGACCACGAGGTTTCAAAAATGAGTGGATGGGACCATTTGTTGTTACTCGAGTAGTGAAACCAAAATTAATTGATATACAACCTTCGAGAGGTCAAAGAACGCGAATTGTAGACATACACAGCCTTACCCACTGCTGGGGAGGTTACATAATCAAGGAATAATGGAGGTAACCCGTCAAACTTTAAATGACGTTAAATAAAAGTGCTCTTGGGAGACACCCCAAGCTTTAAATGCTTTATTGGTTTAGTTTTTTTTAGTGTTTTCATTCTTTTTAGTTGGTTTATGTGTTTTTGAGTGCATATTGCGTATTTGAGAAAGGTATTAGTGTTTTTGGTGTGTAGGTATGCAAGGGTTCGAGTTTGGGGTAAAAAACTAGAAAAATTTCGGAGTTTTAAAGGTTTGGGCCGAGGTATTTCGCGGTGCACCCCACCTATCAGCGCGAGAAATTTTTTAAAAACTTCGAACGGGCATAACTTTGCGCTCGTGTATCGGAATTCACTTTTTCTCGAGTCTAAACCGCATATTTTTTCGAGATCTATCCAATGGTGTGGAGAGAAACTTATTTGGAGGAAAAATAAAAAACGAATTTTTTTAGGAACATTGGGAGAAAAATTCAAATTTTAGGTTATAAAGAAGAGGAAGGCTAGTCTAATCTGAATTATCCAATCCTTAACCCTCTCTTTCTTCCCCAAATCTCTCCCAACTCCATTAAAGCTTAAACAAACCTTCATCTAACATCAAAACACTACCAAATCACCATGAATTCAAATCTAAATCCTTCCCTACATCGTTACAAAAAAGATGAGAAACAAGAGATTTCTAGAGTGTGATTGATTGGGATTGAACACAAGAGGATGTAAGGGAAAGGGAAATTAGTGATACTAGAAGTTTACATACAAGGAAATAACTGCACCCTATCTTGGGTATTAATCACGCGAGGCAATAGCCTCGAAGAGTATGTTTTCTTTCTTCCTTACCATTTCTCTATATGCAATTTTTCTACTTTTATTTTATTGAGTCTTTTCGAGTCGTGGGGACACGACTCATTTTTGAGTTGGGGGTGGGGATTCGTTGTCCCTAATCTCCATTTTTATGTGATTTACTGTTGTTTTTTTTAGGGAAATTTGAAAAATTTTGAAATTTTTAAGAGATGGATTAGATGTAGAATTTGTTTAATAGCTTGAAAGCATAAGGTTAGTAAATTGATGATAGAAAGTGGTATGTTTATGAACTGCTATATTTTGTATGCTTTGAGTATTTGCAGGAAAACACACATTGATAGTAAAGAAAAGATTAGTTAGCAATGCGATAGAAAGTATGTTCGATCTCAGGGACCTATGAGTGGTGTGTAGGCCGTGAGATCCAAGCTAGTTGATAAACCCATTTAATGAACATGCTAAAGGTAAGAGAATGACGAAATTACATAGTTTAGAAAGTGATTAAGGCGGTTCTTTCATAAGCCCTTGTTGCCTTTTAGCTTGCTGACCATTTTATTATTATATATCCTTCTCAGCCCCTTCTAACCTTTCTAAAGCCTTTTTATTAGCCACATTATAAGCCATATCCCTTTAGTTTATTAGGACTTTTCCATATGACCTGCACTCGAATCGTGATGCATAGACAATTGTTTTAGAGCTTGAGTTTGGGGTGGTGGGTCCACCATTATGGGAAATATTATTGGGTTGGGATTTTTGAGCTTATTAAGTGTGCTTTGTTCTATATTTGATGATGATTCACAGGTTTATTATATCGTAACACTTTGCCGGGGTAATAGTAAATGAAAAAGAAGCTAAAAAGCTAAAGTTATGAAAAGGCATAATTTATGAAAAATAGCGTGATATCTCAACATCAAAAAGAGAGTCAAAGCTATACAAAAAAAATTGATATGAAAAGAATATATATTTGGACCGGCAAAGAGGAATTTTTATGTGAACATCTTTATGCTTTAATTGGGTTATTGGGGATGCTAATTTGTGCATCAAGGAAGTCATTGGGTTGAGTGAGAACGTTTTACGAGAGTAACTCAAGCTCTAGGGCGATTCGTTGATGGCTAGTGAGGAGAGAGCCAAAAGCTCACTCTAAATTATCCAAATATACTTATCATACCTAAAGACCTTATGATTCTTTGATATGTAATCTAGAAGTGATTGAGCCGTTAGATTAGTTAAGTGGATCTTTGGATACTAGTGAAGTTCGATGAACAATCTATAGCCTCCTTGGTGAACTGAGTAAAGATCCTCTCCTTCTTACATTGCGAAACTAATCCAATCTTGAATTCAAGCCGTGTTGATTGTAGATATGACAAGTGTGCAGGTATGTAGTTCGTAAATATTATTACATGAAATTTTCTAAGTAGTTGCTTTGAGTTTATTCTATATATTCTGCTATCTTCTTCTCCCCTGTGCTTCATTGACTTAGCTGATATTTTCGAGACTTCCCTATGTTTTTTTTTATTGTATCGGGACGATACAAGTTTGAGTTGGGGGTCTTGATGTCTCCCTTTTTGGTCTAAATATAAGCCCTTAGGAGACATCCTTTTAGGATGAAATTGGTCTTTTTATATTGACTTTAGTGCTTAAATTGCAATATTACACTTTCTCCCCTTGGAATTAGACTATTTGCATTTATAGAGCTTTTGTGCATTAATTTACTCATTTTTAGTGCAAAGTTAGTAGGTTTATGAATTTCATGAGAAACCAATCCAAGGAGTAGAAGTGAGAATTAAAGTCTTAGAATATTTCTAGTGTGCTTAGTCGAGTTTCCTGAATTTAAATTACACTTTCTTATTTCTAGTCTTGATTTAATGATTTATTATTTTTAAAGCATATGCGGTTTAATTATTTATTTAATGTGAAGCTTTAGAAATAATATGGAAATAAATTAGATGCTAAATCAATTCTAAGGAGATAAGGAAAGAAGATCTTGAAGAAATCTGGAGATAGAAGGAAGTAGATATCAACTAGGAAAAGGAAAAGCTGCCTTATGAATCTGAAATTCCAGCCACGTTTTAAAGATAATTCCATAACTAAATATTGGCAAGGATTCTGGACGAGTGGTTTGCACCAATAGAAAGCTCTTTCCAAGACAAGCAGTTTCATATATTAGAACTTCTCAAACGGATAAGTATTGAAAAATATATGACCAAAACAAATCAGCAGCAGAATCTTACCTTTCCTAGATTTTAGGGCTACGAATTAAAGAGTCCTTGACTTGTCTTCCACTCCAAGTAATTCGACCTAACACCTATAAATACCAGCTCTAAACCTTAGAAAATCATCCCTTGGCTGCATAAGCTTAATATACACAAATAATTCATCATAAAAGCAATCAAGAGGATCTAGAGGAGGAAGAAGCAAGAAGCTAGAGCTTAATTTCATCAATTCAACACTTCTCCATCTCTATTCCTTGGGTAATTTAGTATTAGATCTATTTTGTCTATGAGGTATTTCTAAGCTATTTATTCAAGAAGATTTATTATGCATAATTTCTCTTTAGGATTGTAATTATATGAACCTTTGATTATTGTTTTTCTGTTTTACTTTGAATCTGGGAGTTTATTATTTAACTGAATTGGTTCTTAATTTCCATTGACTATATTCTTGTGCTTGTTCACTATTTCTGACCTAGCTAATTAGAAATAGGTTTTAGTAATTAGGCTATTCCATATAGTGGCGTATGGATCATCCGATAGGGGGGGTTTAATTACATAACTAGAATATAGACGCGTGGTATCCGTTATTTGACCGACAGGCTTGACTAACCACGTAGCCAAAGAGGTAAACTAGTATTCATCCAAAGAGGCATATTCACCCATACAGGGGTTAGGAAATAGTAGATTCCCGACTATTGTGAACTTTCCCATTCACCCTTATTCTGCGTAATCATAGATTCAATAAGATAGATTCATACTTGCATATCCTTATCTTTTTTGCATAATTATTAATTGTTTATTTTATTGTCTATTTTATTATTTAGTTAATTAGAAAACAAACTCCTTTATTGTTTATCTTTTTAAAGCAATCAAAACTATCTATTCTGATCTTGAACACGAATTTAGAATAACTACTTAAATCCATGTGGAGACGATAATCCCGTATTTACTTATCTATTACTTGGTACGACCCGTACACTTGCGGTCTGTGGATCCTTTATTCCTTTTGCTTTTATTTCATTATTTTATAACACACAAGAACCCACCATCTATGTAAACATGGATATACTCTTTATTTGGTCAATTCGATAATGTTTAGTTCTTTTAGTTGGACAATACTTAAGGATTTTATATTGTGATATAAAGCAAAAAAATTATAATTATTTTTATTTTTATTAATCCACATCATATAATTATTTATTTAATATTTATTTATATTTTTTTTAATCATGTAATTATATATTTAACATTTACTAATAAAAATTGTTAATACAAAATTTAAAATTTCAATAAATTCAGAGTCAGGTAGAGTCCGATAAAATCAATTAAAATCTATTAGAATTTGTCATAAAATTCAATAAAATCTGTTGAGGGCCTTTTAGAATAAAAACGAGTCTATAAATCCATCAAAATCCATGGATTATACAAAATCTAATACAATCTTTTAAAATCTGAATTGAATACACCCCCGAAGACTTGAAGAACAGTTTGCTCGATCTGCTTTGCAGCTGGTTCGAATCCGTCTTGCTGGTTCGTATTGCCTCGTGAAGATCTCCGTGAGGCTTGGTAGTGAGGCTTCATGACGAGCTGATGCATTTCGATCTTGTACGTCTTCAGGCTGCTGTGGTGCTGATGGTGGTTGATTTTCATGTGTTGACTGGAGAAGACGAGCGACAGATTACTCGCAATGCTCTTGCTTTTTTTTCTTTCTTTTGTTCGAAATTAATTAGGTGTTGCTTTTTTTTGTTCAATAGAGGTAATCAATAGGCGAAAATGTAATTAGTTAGGCTTGGATTTGTAATAAATAAAATTTGATCTTTTTTTTGTATTACTCCTTGTTTTGTAATAATACTCTATTTTTTTATAGAATACTCTATTTTTTTAAAGAATACTCTATTTTTTAATGGAGTACTCTATGTTTTTATGGAGTACTCCGTATATTTGAATATACGCTCTGTATTTTATTTCGATGATCACTGTTTAAATTTCGATACTCCATATTTTTTTCCGATACTCTATATTTTTTCGGTGGTCAGAGGTAGGAGGAAGGTGGGTAGTGGGCAGAGATGAACAGTGACAACAATCAATAATTTCTTTTTGTATTTTAGTGTCAGTAAGAGTATTCTAGTAGTTGGTCATTCTTGAGATCCCTTTAAAGAAATTAGATTCCTATAAGTTCGTATAGTACGAAAATCTAGTCTCCAAACCCTATGTCTCATTCACCCATTAGTCAATTGGTAAACTACTTCCTATGTTTTGTAATAGTTTAGACACCCTTGGTATAAAAAATGGTATTGCTACAACCCCTCTCTACAATATTCTTTTAGTGTCATACACTTGTCTAAAAGTGATTGGAGAGATTTATTTATTTTTATTTCATTAATGGAAGAATTAAAAATACATATAATTCCCCTAAAGATGTATACATAACAATTTTTAGTTTCATTTTTTTACATTTTCTCTTTCTCGATACTCTCTCACCGACACTTTCTATATATATCATCTCCGCCTATTATGCCCTATCTCTTTTATTTTCTTCTCCACCATCTCCGCCATGTTGTATTTTTTGTTTATCTTCTTTTATCTTCTACCTTTGTATATATATATATATATATATATATATATATACGGCTAGAAAGATGGTGTCGTGGTTTTTGGTGGTTTTGCGGTGGTTGCGATCACTGAGTCGTATTTATATACATAACATCAACTAATATTGTGAGCATCATAGAGTTCGTTAGTGGTCGCAGTTGTAGAGAAGATGTCGTCGTTGAATTATGAGTATGTAATATCTAATATATTACATGTAAATCCATTTAGATTTGATTATCCATTTAGACATGCTAATCTATTTAGACCTGTTAATCTATTTAGATTCGTTATTTCATTTATTTTGAATTTGAAGTTAGAGTTTAATCCGATTTAGGAATTTTATAAGTTTGATAATTAGATTCATTTTCGATTTCGGGGATATAATTAGTTCTATTTTATTAAATCCATTTTTAGGAGTTTCATTCGTAATTCAAAATACTATTATTTTTTTAAATGTTTTAGACATACTCGATATTGAATGTTGGACCCTGAAGTATTGACACCCTTCACTACATAAATACGGGAACCGAGAGAAAGAGTTAACCCTTGTGCACGGTTTTTTGTTACTATTTTATTTTGAAATTGGCTTATGGTCCAAGAATTAAAATTCTCGTTTTCGGACCCAAAATCATCTTTTCAAAAGATGAAGTGACCACCTGCGTGTGAGTAGAGTAGCGGTAATAAATATTGTTTGTTTTTTAATGGTAACGATGACACTTATTTTGTTTGACTTGATAAGATAGTGCACACCTATATTTTTCATTTCTTTAAGATTAACTCATCAGGTTGGTAAACTAGACCTACTTACTTCTTCTCTCTCGTTGGTTAAAGCCATTAGAAGTGTAAGAAATGAAAGAAAAACCATCATTTTAAAATAATTTTTTTTTTAATTTTTCTATATTTATGACATTGATGAAAGCGAACAACATGTTAGGTTCGTTCTTTGTGACGGGGGTGTTTCAACTATTGGCGTTTATTACAGGGGATGTATTGACCAAAGACGTCCCTTTAATAACCCGTGATAAGATGTGTTGCATTAAAAACTCAAAATATAAATCCTAGACAACTTTATGAGCCCTATTAGTCGTTTACCTCTTTGTGTATATGTGTTTTTAGTTAGTAAATATACGATTTCATAGATATTTTTAATAATTTGGTGATAACTAGGTTTTGAGGTTTATAGTTGGTCAAACTATTTTTCAAGGCTAATGAGTAAATTAGTATCTTGTCCTTGTTCATTAATTGATGTAGAATAATATTCTTGAGTTTGGTTTCTTGTATTTAGTTCTGGTCATATATTTGTGGTTATGGGAAAAAGAAGAAGAAATCAAATTTTTAATATGTTGAGTGCTTTTTTGTAATTAACATTAGGACGGGGGTAATATATGTACTTAAAAAACTCACTGTTAATTTTTGAACATGTATACCATGTTGGAAATAACTGATATCAATAAGGATACAATATCATCTTTGTCTAAAGGAAAGTAATAACCGTGTTTGGATTATAAAAATTATAATAAAAGAAAAGAAAGTAATTGATTAAGGAATCACTTGTTTGGATTCACATTATTAAAGGAAATGAAAGGATTATTTTACGTAGAAATACCTTTATACCCTTTTTGTGTTATGTAAAAATATTATTATATTAAAATTATAAGGTTAGTGGTGACATTTAAAAAAAATCATTTCATTTCTTTTAAAATGACGTTAAAATGGGACGATTAAATAATTGACGTTTTAAAAGAAAAGAAAGGATTTGAAATCCATTGAATTGCTTTTCTTTAATTAAAAATTGAATTCAAACAAAAAATTAAAGTTAAAGGAACAAACTAGTTTTAGAAAATATATCCCCAAAAAACATACTTTTAAATTTATTTCTATTTTTTATTTTTTTTTAAGAATGATATTGACTTTATTTGAAATTTGCATTATATTATCTTAAATGATATTGATAAAAAATTACTATTTTATATTTTTTGACTTGAATCGTAAATTTTGACTACTATATTAATTCATTTATTCAATTGTTTACTTAAAATAATTTTATTTTACCAAACAAAATTAAATACTTGTCCGAAAAAAATAAGAATAAATTGAGTATCCTGTTATATATAGCAATTTAAAATACATATAATGCCCCTAAAGATATATATATATAGCAATTTTTTGTTTCATTTTTTTACATTCTCTCTTTCTCGATACTCTCCCCATCTCTTCTATTTTCTTCTCCACCATCTCCGCCATGTTGTATGTCGTGTTTATCTTCTTTTATCTTCTACCTTTGTATATATATACAGCTAGAGAGATGGTGTCGTGGTTTTTGGTGGTTTTGCGGTGGTTTCGATCACTGAGTCGTATGTATATACATAACATCAAGTATGATTGTGAGCATCATAGAGTTTGTTAGTGGTCTCCGTTGGAGAGAATATGTCGTCGTTGAATTATGAGTATGTTTTATATCTAATTATTACATGTAAATCCATTTAGATTCGATTATCCATTTAGACATGTTAATCTATTTAGACCTGTTAATCTATTTAGTTCTGCCATTTCATTTATTTTGAATTTGAAGTTAGAGTTTAATCCGATTTAGGAATTTTATAAGTTTCATAATTAGAGTCATTTTCGATTTTGGGGATTTAATTAGTTCCATTTTATTAATTCCATTTTTAGGAGTTTCATTCGTAATTCAAAAAATTATTATTTCTGTTTTGTTACTATTTTATTTTGGCATTGGCTTATGGCCAAGAATTAAAATTCTTGTTTTCGGACCCAAAATCATTTTTTTAAAAGATGAAGTGACCATCTGCGTGTGAGTAGAGTAGCGTTAATAAATATTGTTTGTTTTTTAATGGTAATGATGACATTTATTTTGTTTGAGTTGATAAGAAAGTGCACACCTATATTTTCCATTTCTTTAAGATTAACTCATCAGGTTGGTAAACTAGGTCTACTTACTTCTTCTCTCTCGATGGTTAAAGCCATTAGAAGTGTAAGAAATGGAAGAAAAACCATCATATTATAAGAAATTTCTTTTCATTTTTCTATATTTGTGACGCAGATGAAAACGAAAAGCATGTTAGGTTAGTTCTTTGTGACTGGGTGCTACGATATCTTTTGCTCTGTACTTTTCTTAGGTCTTGAACATATGTAATTTTGAATCCATTTTTAACCCTTAAACATATGGGTATTGTATGGATGATCCTACAAGAAAAGTTACATACTAAAGATCATATGGTAGACATGGAATTGAACTCACTCTGTGATATGTTTAGTAATAAATTTCAAACCAACACATATTTATTCTTTGAATATGATTTCTCAAAATATGGTTCGAAGGGATTTCTATTTTATATTGTTTGAAGGAATATTAAAAAATGATTTGGTATCACTAAATATATACCATTTGAACTCTAAGAAAATAAAAAATAAAAAGATTTGAAAAAGATAACTGAGAAGGACGAATCACTTTTGTGATAATAGTCTATTTATTTAGAGAGAAAGGAACAAACTAGTTTTAGAAAAATATATCCCCGAAAAACATACTTTTAAATCTATTTCTATTTTTTGTTATTTCATTATTTTTTAAAGAATGATATCGAATTTATTTGAAATTTACATTAAATTGTCTTAATGATATTGATAAAATTTATATTTTTTGACTTGAATAGAAAATTTTGACTACCATATAAATATTTAATTTATTTATACAATTGTTTACTTCAAATAATTTCATTTTATCAAACAAAATTGAATAGTTGTCCGCAAAACAAAAATAATAAATTAAGTAAATATTCTAAAATTTCTAAACCCAAAATGAAGAACAGACTTAGTCTAATTATAATCCTTCATTTCTGCAATAATTGAAAAAATCAGCAGGTAAATATGCGTTTTACTTTGTTATTATCAGTTGGATAATAGTTGTGATGTGTTAATTTGTGTTTTGCAAGGATGTTATAGCTTGGACTTAAATATTCATTGCATATAAATATGAAGAAACAAGAGGATGATAAGACTATACGAGAAGCCGAGGCACACCTTTTAAGTGTTGTCAAGGTTTCCTCCTTCACCACAATCTAATATTGATTTTTCATATTTCATTAAATTTATAATGCTAGCTTCGAATTGGCACTTATTGCTGTTTGTAGCTCCAAACCAAGGGAAACAGATTGAGAATGATATATATTTATTTAGATTTTGCTGATTATAATTGAGTTTGAATTTTCCAGATTCTGTCGCTATTTAAACTTTTAAAGGTAATGCAATGATTCTAACAGTTATTTACTGTTTATCCTAGGGACGGATTAAACAGCTAATTTAATCTTACCAATTAAAGTATATTGCTTGAAGATTAATGAATTTGGTCCTAAGGACCAAATTTCAAGATATTGACTTTATGATTGTATAGTATATTATTTGATATGCGATTAAATTTCTCTTCTGCATCTCTAAGTTACTCCCTCCTTCCCAGAAAAAATGGTAAGGAGGAACCAAAAGAGTGTGTTTGAGGTAGTCCAACAGGGAATACAGAATTATTCTTAAACTAGAATTGGCTTTGGAGATCTTAAGATTTTATTCTATTTTGCAATTTTAGTATTATAACAACATTAAGTGTATTTTTTTATAAAAAAAATACTATGAATGTAGGGTTGTAGTTCTGTATAAATTTTGATCCTGTGATGGGATGAGAGAAAAAAAGAAAACACACATACGGACCCAGTGGGCCGTGCTTAACAGTAAACACATTGGTATTAGTGAGCATGATCATCGATAACATTGAGCATACTAAGGAAAGTTTAATGATTGAGAAGAGTTGTAAGTGTCATTGCCTAATGGGTAATTAAATCTTTTTTCTAAGCCCTTTTGAGTCAGTATCCCTCATTGTAAAGCCCATAGACAACGCCCATAGGCCCACCTATTTAAGTGAAGTTGACATGTAATTTCAAGGTCAGAGATTCATTACAAACAAAACCTATGGATGCCACCGCCGCACCCAAAGGTATGTATTCTGAATGTATATATTGAAGCGCAGTTGATTTTTCTAGGATTGCATATATAATTATTCCGTTGCATAATCTACCTTGTTTTAGAATGTATTGTTGCTCTTTGATTAGTGATTCACCGGCCACTAGAAATGAGCTCGATAGTACTATTTTGATTGTTGTTTAAAGAGGTTTTCTCAATAGTAAGTTAATGTTATACTTGGGTCAACAGTTGACTCTATACCTTGTCTAAGTTTTGTGTAAAATCGTTGTCGTATTTAGTATTTTTTCATAATGAAAGAGGATTATGCATATAGTAATTGGTAATTTACATTTATCTTGACATTCTATATCTGCAAGCAAACATATTGCGAGATCAAATCTTATTATTACCTTGAACACCAAGTCACTCCTTCTAATATGGGTAATAATAAGATTTGATCTTGCAATATGTTTGCAGATATAGAATATCAAGATAAATGTAAATTTGCAATTACTATATGCATAATCCTCTTTCATTATGAAAAAATACTAAATGCGACAACGATTTTACACAAAACTTAGACAAGATATAGAGTCAATTGTTGACCCAAGTATAACATTAACTTACTATTGAGAAAACCTCTTGAAACAACAATCAAAATAGTACTATCGAGCTCATTTCTAGTGGCCGGTGAATCACTAATCAAAGAGCAACAATACATTCTAAAACAAGGCAGATTATGCAATCCTAGAAAATTCAATTGCGCTTCAATATATACATTCAGAATACATATCTTTGGGTGTGGCGGTGGCGTCCATAGGTTTTGTTTGTAATGAATCTCTGACCTTGAAATTACATGTCAACTTCACTTAAATAGGTGGACCTATGGGCTTTGTCTATGGAATTTACAATGAGGGATACTGACTCAAAAGGGCTTAGAAAAAATATTTAATTACCCATTAGGCAATGACACTTACAACTCTCCTCAATCATTAAACTTTCCTTAGTATGCTCAATGTTATCGATGATCTCGCTCACTAATACCAATGTGTTTACTATTAAGCACGGTCCACTGGGTCCGTATGTGTGTTTTCTTTTTTTCTCTCATCCCATCACACGATCAACATTTATACAGAACTACAACCCTACATTCATAGTATATTTTTATAATAAAATACACTTAAAGTTGTTATAATACTAAAATTGCAAAATAGAATAAAATCTTAAGATCTCCAAAGCCAATTCTAGTTTAAGAATAATTCTGTATTCCCTGTTGGACTACCTCAAACACACTCTTTTGGTTCCTCCTTACCATTTTTTCTGGGAAGGAGGGAGTAACTTAGAGATGCAGAAGAGAAATTTAATGCATATCAAATAATATACTATACAATCATAAAGTCAATATCTTGAAATTTGGTCCTTAGGACCAAATTCATTAATCTTCAAGCAATATACTTTAATTGGTAAGATTGAATTAGCTGTTTAATCAGTCCCAGGATAAACAGTAAATAACTGTTAGAATCATTGCATTACCTTTAAAAGTTTAAATAGCCACAAAATCTGGAAAATTCAAATTCAATTATAATCAACAAAATCTAAATAAATATATATCATTCTCAATCTGTTTCCCTTGGTTTGGAGCTACAAACAGCAATAGGTACCAATTCGAAGCTAGCATTATAAATTTAATGAAATATGAAAAATCAATATTAGATTGTGGTGAAGGAGGAAACCTTGACAACACTTAAAAGGTGTGCCTCGGCTTCTCGTATAGTCTTATCATCCACTTGTTTCTTCATATTTTTATGCAATGAATGTTTAAGTCCAAGCTATAACATCCTTGAAAAACACAAATTAACACATCACAACTATTATCCAACTGAAAATAACAAAGTAAAACGCATATTTACCTGCTGATTTTTTCAATTATTGCAGAAATGAAGGACTATAATTAGACTAAGTCTGTTCTTCATTTTGGGTTTAGACTGTTTTTTAACCGGAAAGAGGGGAGCATAGCATAGCTATATAGGCAACGGGTGAGAGAAGAAGAAAATATTGCCCAGATGTATGATTAAAAGTCTCAAATCCACATTATTTGATGATCCGCTTAATCGAACATTATACACATTACTTTTTTAAACCCGTTGCCGAAACACCTGACTACACAATATCAACTTGCGAAATACCCCAAGCACCGTCGCGCTCTTGAAGACTACACGTCTGCGATTTCTATGGCTTCGTCTTCCGTACTCCACAACTAATCCACCCTCTCTCGTACGCTACGCATCCGTTATCTGTTCCCCTTTTTCTTCTTCCTTTCTACCACTGTTCAAATGAAACGCTTAGCAAGAAAAGAGTCCAAGAGCGATGCTACAAAAATGAAAAGTGCTCCAGTCAAAGCTCTTCCGAATAAATCAAAGGCGGAAGTGAACGTTTCTTGCCCCTATCCTTTGATGAGGATTAATAAAAAAAGAAAAATTGAAAACGGTACTTTGGCTAAATCACCGCTCTTAATATAGATTGATATGATTTGGTGTTGCAATTAGAGTTAATCGTTAGCCATCAAACTGATTTTCCAAAGAATTTGTCAAATTTTGATAATATTAAGTCTGATATAGTTTAAAATACTAATGATATCACTGTCTTTTTGTTTAGAAGCGGCACCACCATCACCACCGTGGATAAACCTTCCCCTTGAAATCACCTCCATGATCCTTCAGAAACTTGGATCTATGGAAAGACTATATAATGCACGGAGTGTCTGTAGAACCTGGAGAAATATATGCAAGGACCCTTTTATGTGGCACGACATCAACATCGAACAAGGTTTTGCAATACATATGCGTAGCAAACTAAGCATGCTATGCCATAAGGCAGTGGATCTTAGTCAAGGAGAATTGATTGATATTGAAGTACTCCATGGAGATTGTGAGCTGCTCGGTTATATAGCCCAAAGGTTACACATATTTTATAATTACTTTTATAATCTTTTATCTGGTTTGACAGATCACCTAAGTTGAAATGCCTTCGATTTCGAGGTTGCTATGATGTTAAGGAGAAGGCTGTATGTGAAGCATTGGAAAAATTTCCCCTATTAGAGGAGCTACACTTTTTCTACTACAATCTCCGAGGAGTAGTCATTCGTAGTGAACCAGAGTCGAAACAGTTAGCATTAGCTGTTTCAAAATTGCCCAAATTGCGAAAGCTTGTACTTTTTGGAAGTAATGTGACTAATCAAGACCTCACAACAATTCTTGATGGTTGTCCTCACCTCAATTCTCTTGACATGCGCAAATGTTATGAATTAGACCTTGCAATTGATTGTGAGTTAGGTAAACGATGTTCTAAACAAATAAAAGATCTCAAACTCCCTAACGATTCCGCTGAAGATGAAGATTATAGTCCGATGATATATTATGCTAATAGAGGATGGTATAAACGAAGACAAATATGATAGTTTCCAATTCCTATATTGTCAAACTTTTTTAACTCTAATGAGGAAGTTCTAGAAGGCTGAATATGAGGCAGAGTGGTAAGATATTTGGTCTTTTTTACTGTTGTAATATATATTGTCCTACTTTTTTGCTCCAGCTTGATTTTCATAATCTTCAACTCTGTTATTCCACCATTTTGCTTTCTCCATGTAATGCATGTTACTTACATTTTTTAGCAAGAAATCTGAAACAATTTATTTTTTTTGTTAGCAAGAAAGTCTATAAACAGTGAAATGTATCATTTATGACCTTTGATTGACCAACCAAATCTGGAAAAAATTTACAAGAAATAAAACAATAACAAACACAAGGACAATAATAAAGAAGAACTCTGAGTTATTAACGAGAGCCAAAGAGAGTTAATAACCATAAAAGAGCCCACAAAGTATAGCTATATGAGTGCAAGTGAAGTGAATTCTAAGAGAAATGGATTATAACAAACAGAGCCAAGATGAAATCAGAACTTGCACTTCTCAAACCATCTCCAATAAGCAAATTGGGAGAATCAATAAGAGAAACGTACGGGAAACACCAGAGAGCACTAACAAGTACGACAATCAAAACAAATACGCCTCTGAAACACCATCACTTGACAAGGTCGGACAATAGTGTGACCACTACGCCACTGACATGACAAAGTATGCACAAAAATAGACAGATAAATACAAAAACAATACCATGTACAAAGAAACACATACACAACGTAGCCTCCATAATCCTCATATCTAGCAGCTAGACACCACAAACACAACACCCACAAGCCCCAAATAATTACCAATTTATGAAACATTTTAAGAGGCAACCAATAAGAGGAAAACATAGATCTTCCCAAATCAAGAAACCCATTAGACATGACAAGTATACAATAAATACAACTGAAACAAGCGGAGCAAACAGGAGGGTCTTGTAGCAATAAAACAGTACTGGATCCAAAACCGTCGTAGTTCAGAGCCTGATCCAACATCCCAAAATTCAACTGAAAAGCAACAAGAGAATGTTGTTTGATGATTGTAGTTGTGTTTCAAGATGGCATTGGGACATGTCATTGTCGTGGACTAATTTTTGGGCAAATTACTAACAGATGAGAAGATTTCTGATGGAACAAGCAATATTTATGGCTAGCAAAAAGGATGAGGAATAAACTGGAGCTCCGATGAAATAACTCTAGAAGCAGCAACAACCAACGACCCGGTACAAACATGTTTTGTGGAGCAGGCGTCAGTGGTGGCGACAACGGCTGGGTAAAGGCTATAAAATAGTCTAATTATGATAGAGACCAACTATTTTCCTCTTCTTTTGGCATTGCATTTTTCATAAGTATACTTCATTTTTCAAATATTTAGTGAAAAAATTTAAATCAGAGATATAATTGAATAGTAATAAACAAATGATCCAGTATTTCAATGACTGGATTTAAAAGTTCACAATTCACACTCATTTGTTGTATGTCCAATCCAAGCATCTTGTACTTGCTAGAAAGACTCGCTCATATGAGCTATCAGAGATATCCTTCTATAATTGGGATATTGTTTGTATCTAATAGTTAAAAGATACCCCTTCTTCAAATCTAAAGTAGTCGATGAACAAAAGTTGCAAGCAACCAATAGCGCAACTTCGAAGTAAACTATATTTCACCTGAAACTAGAGATGTGTCAGTGAACCAAAGGTATAGGGTGCCCCTATTGGCACTCCACTGTTCAAGTCAGTTAAGTATAAACACGATATGAACATGCCTCATGAAAAAGAGGTATTATATCTTATTTAGGATAGCTATTATATATTTGCATGACATATAATGTATGAGGATGATAAGTAAGAGGATGTGCTCTTGTTTTTGTATAAAGTATATGTGAGCTACATTAGGCGCGGTAAATAGGCCATTGAAGTAACTAATATAACATGGGTGAGTTATCATAGGTTGAACCGCTCGGGTAGACTCCTTCTCTCCAACTGAAGTAGTTATTTATTAGATAAATAAAACATGTGTATCCTTCAATATAACTGCCTACCCGCCCTTCGAGAGGATCACAGGACTTCCAACTAAGTTGTTCTAAGGAGACGATGCTCATCGAGGCGGGTGAAGTGTTTGGCTCTTCAATTGCCTTGAGGATGTTCTTGGTCTATCAGTTATCCCTATTAAAAATCATGGACTGTATATCACCAAAGCTAGGCTTCCTTGGGAATATGGGGCCTTAGAAATTCGACGCAGCCTAGTGAGCAGTTGTAGGGGAATTGGACTTTTTACGTCCTTTTAACATGTGTTGTGCGAGTCCTGACTCAGACACGTGCATCTTAAGTGACGTTTTTGTTGGCTGCATGATTGCACTAAGTGGAAATATTATTTTATTGAGTACATATAGATGAGACATCATGGCGAATGAATGTTAAGAAGCCATTTGGAGCCTTGGTGCAAATCAATATCTAGGACTTGACATATTTAATGGTATCTTCTACCATAAATATATGTACCTGTAGCTGATAAAACGCTTGGAGTATGTAAGGCATTGTTTAATGGGAATAGGGGCTTGTATATACTCAATAAGGAATTGGGGGTCCCATGTCTCAGTGCTTGTTCTTCCTTGTAACCTAAGCTTTCACTAGCCTGACAGAAAGAGAAGTAAGAGAGGAGCCGCCTAAAGGATTTCCTATTGCTCAATATTTCCCGAAACTATCACATTTTATTTGTGGATGACTCAATCTTCTTCCTTGAGAGTATCCTTTAAGAAACCCATGTTTTTTTCGACAGGCTTCAAGAAAACCATGTTATCAATTAGAGAATCTGTAAATATTAATTTGCCTCATGGAAATATGTGAATCTCAACAAATCTGCTATTTTATTTAGCCCAATAACATTCAAAGGTACAACAAAGTAAATCACTGAGGTATTCAGCATTAACATGGTCAATGACTTAGGTAAATATCTCGATATTCCTTCCAAATGGGGAAAACCAAAAGTCATGAGCCTTGCGTCTCTAAATGATTGCATCACAACCCAACTTTGAGGATGTGTTTCTTCCTTCTATCTAAAGGAGTAAATCTCATTATTATTTTTTGCAACTTAGAAGTTAGAACTATCTACCAATCTACCTCATGTTGATGTAAATTCTTCATAAATCCATCACTAAGAAACTCAAAAAGGAATAGATTTTGGTGGAGCATTAGCAAGGGTAAAGGCATTCACTGGAACAATAAGGAGACTCTAGTAAACGGTGTTGTTGGGGACCTGGGCCTCAAGGACTTTGAAGAATACAACCTAGCTCTTGTAGTTAAATATGCTTGTAAAATCTTCCAAAATCTGGACAACCTGGTGGTAATTTTTACGAAATGAATTCATATATGAACTTATTCTTAACTACTCCTTAAAAATTATGTATGATGGATCTAGAGAAGTTTGTTCGTGCTCCGAGAGCCAGTGACTCTTATACTACTCCAGCTTAACTCGCCTATCCTAACAAGTTGAAAAAATATCTATGGAAAACATGCATTATATTAGTTCTTTTCCTACCCGAGTTAACCAAGTGAGCAGGAAATGCGATGCTTTTTCCATATGCACCCTATGTTACAAAACTAACAAAAATATATCATAATTTTCTGCAATGCCCTTGGACTCGCTAGTTGTGGTAGGCATCTAATACCTGATTTTGCAGCAGTTATGATCATTGGTAGGCCTACTTAAGCTCTGAATGCTCCAAAACTGGTTACTTGTAAAAGGAGATCATACCCACGTTTTTTTTTCCTGGTGGACCATTTGGAAATCCAGAAACTTCTATCAATGTGGATAGTAATATGTCCAGTTTTGAGTATCATTCCCCATTATTACGTAATGTGGAAACTAATTAATACATTGAATTGGTCTTCTCCTTTACAGGATATGCATAAGTTTAATATAGATCTGACTTCTTGTGTGAGTGGGGTAACTATAGATTTTATTGGAAGAAACCACTCAGGCGGTCTCATCTTTGGGAACACAAATAAAGCAACCCCTTATTTTGTGACTTCTCATTATTTAGACGTAAATGATATATTTACTTCATTCCTCTATTTGGAAGTAAATCTTTTAAGGATAGGTTAACATGTTAATTTTATACAATAATTCTATGTTCCAAATAAAAATAAAATACGGCGATTACTAGTTTTTTTTCCTTTCCGTTCAAAACTGTTTTTTGTTGACTTGTGATAATGTGTGACAAAATTGATGAAGGAAAGTTGTAGAGAGGAGTTAAGAGTGTTGCTGAGATAGAAAATGCTTAGTATATAATAAGTTCGGAGTCAGTAAAAGAAAATTACTAGACCCCTCTTAAGGATATTAGTTTTGATGATTTTTTTTTGGACACTATTAGTTTTGATGATTTATCTCCATCTAATTGCATAATGCATATTAACTTTTGACTAGAAGGATTTATATTGCTATAAACATTTCAGTTTTGCACTTTAAATCACACAATAATCATGTTTCCCAATTGATTTAAGACATCAGAACTACCCCCTTTTAAAACATCTAACCATTTCATTAAGAACACAACACTCAAAATCATATAGTACAAACACTTACAGTACACAATGCACAATTCATTACTGGGTTTCTTACAAACACAGAATATTAATAGAATTTATATAAACCAACACTAGATCTCAGAAAATTTATCCAGAATCCTCAGACATAAAGTCCATTACTTCATCAAAATCCTCATCCTGCGTATCAGAATCCGTAGGGCCCATGCGTGAAATTCCATAAGATTCCTCCTCGGACTCCGTAAGGGGTTGGTACGGGACTTTATAGCCGTAGTATTCATAATCTATAGGGTTATCATGAGGGGATTTCAATTGTTTAATTTGTTGAGACACCTTATTCCCAACTCACCTTCAAGTGTAACATAACGACACAGCCGCAAATCAAGAGACTCAAGCTCAACACAACCATTAAGACTACTTGTAACACCTTCATCTGACATGCAATGTCCAATTATTTCAAGTTTATGCAATTTAGGCATGGTTGAAGCAATAGCTAGTGCCTCCTCGTCACCCAATTTAGGATCACCCAAACCAAATACATGGCAGTAAATGTTGTTGAGTTTAAATGATGTCAAGGAAGGGCATGAATTACCAATACTTTTTATACATTCTGTATTAATACGGTGGTAATAGAAGATGTGAAGTTCCTCTAAGAAAGGAAACTTCTTACATGCATCACTCAAAGTATATCCCCAATAAAAACAGTGACACACATTATAGCCAAATACAATTTCAAGACGTCTCAACTGACCTGATCTGTTAAGGTTATTACATCAAGGTTAATGACATAATTGGAAGAGTAAATGCCACTTAGGGTCTTGAAAACACCCCCTCTTCGAGTTAGCACCCCCACCTAGAGGCTCTTCTTACTAAAGACCTAAGAAACTTTTTAACACATGAACCCCAAAACCCCTGTTACCTTAATACCCTTTTTTGTTTTTTCCCCACTATATATAATAATTTTATAACAATTTTCTTTACTTTTCATTTCCCGTATCTTTCTCATCTCTCCTCTCTTATCTCTCATCTATCTCTCTAGATAACACCACCACCGAACTCTCTATCTAACCCCACCACCTAAATTGCCACCCAACCACCATTACTACCACCGGAACTATGCCAGATGAAGCACCAAAATAACACCGACACTATCCTCTCTTTAGATCGATGGTGGTTCACCTCGCCGAAAATCTGCTCCACCTCTCTCTCGTTTTCCTGCTTCTTCTTCGATCCAAGGTTAGATCTCGGAGTTTCTTCATCAGCAATTCTTCGGTGGTGAAGAAGGTGTTCTCGGTGGTGAAGAAGGTGTTCTCGATGGTGAAGCAAGGTGTTCTCGCGTCACTGCAACTCCGGCGTCAAGCTCCACCAGCTGCCGAGGTGATGAAGAAAGCAGCTCCGTCGCTCCAGCTACAGCGCCACCACTAGAGGTCTCCGGCGAACACGCGTTTCACGAACAGTGGTGGTGGAACGAAGGATGTGAAGCCACAGATCTGCTCCGGCGAAGATGGAAATGATGCAGCGTGCTCGATTTGCAGTAAAACTGAAGCCGTTGTTCGAGCTCATCTTCTCCAGCTCCGGTGTTATGGTCACGCGAGCTCATCTTCTCCAGCTCCGGCATTATGGTGCTGTTGTGGAAAAAAACGGAAGCCGTGAAACTGAAGCTGTGGTGGTTGTGGTGTTATGGTGGTGGTGGTGTTCGTGTGGTTGTCTCGATTCTGGTGGTGTTGGTGGGGTGGCTATGGACGAGAAGACCGTGTCATGGTGGCGGTGGTGCTCGTCGACGAGAAGAAGTGTTTTTTTTTTAAATTTCAGATCTAAATCTGGTTTGACCAGATCTGGTCAAACAAGATAGTAATTAATTTTATTATTCTTTAATTGTATATCCATTTTTAATTGTTTAAAAATATGTAATAAAGGTGAATAAAAGTTTTTTTTTGACTATTTATGCTTTGTTTTTTAATAATACTCATCAATTTGACTGAGTACTCATCAAACTTACGGAGTACTCATCATATTTATCAGAGTATTTATCAAATTATTCGGAGTAATCATTAAAATTATTCGGACTACACACCAAAATATATAGAGTACTCATTAAAATATGGAAAAATGACCCAAAAAATCAAAATAATATTATTTTCTGCCCAATAACATCAGTGACAAAATTTCTTCCTAATAAAATCATCAATTGAATTATTTTATACATTATTTGACTATACTATCCCTACTTATGTTATACATTATTCGTCGCGGTGACGGGAATCGTCGGTGACGGGAATCGTCCGTGACGAGAATCGTCCGTGACGGGAGTAGTTCTTATGGTGTAAGGGTAAATATGTAATCTTATAATAGTAAGTTAATGGATGATTTTTTTGGGAAAGTATAATATTATTTTGATTTTTTGGGGCATTGACCCATAAAATATATAGAGTATTTAACCAATTTATAGAGTACTCTCAGTTTTTTCCGATACTCTATGTTTTTTCCGATACACTCAGTTTTTTCCGATACTCTATGTTTTTTCCGGTGACTGGTGGTCGGTGGTCGGTGGTCGGTGGTCGGTGGTGGGAGGTTGAAGGTAGGTGGGTAGTGGTAGGTAGAGGAGAGAGAAATAGTGACATTACACTTTTTTGTCTTTTAGTGGTAGTAAGAGTAGGAAAGATTATTGTAAAAAATGAGGTTCCTAAGAAGAACAACTTTTTAGACACTACTCTATAGAAAAGAAATAGTGTTTCTAAGACCCTATATATAGTTCACCCTAATTGAAACAATAAAGTGAATCATGTTTCAAAGATTTTATACATTAATTAGACAAATAATTTATCAATCTTTTGAAATCTACAGTTTACCATGGCAGATTGGGAAAGTATATTTTAGTGGAAGACAAGACATTAAACAAGTTGTAAGTTCAAAGAAACAGATGGATGAGATACATTTACTATTTATTAACAAATAGGCACTGAGTATCAAGAATCACTAAATTTATTTAATAAAGTTAGTTTTAATTTTCGTACTAAAAAATTTGGCATCTAAAGTTTTAGTAAAACTAACTCAACACATTACGTCTCATTTTGATCATTAAATCAAATTATAACAGCCAAAGCTGACTTGAATACTCTTAAATATCCAACTTAGGCACATAATATATATGTTATTATAGGGACCTATATTGCAAATAATTCAATAATATATGTTATTTTACATAATTTAGGCACATATGGTGGTGCAATTAACTCAAACAATGGGGATAGTTTGGATCATTACATTGCATGTACTTATATATCTGATTAAAATTATAATCTTGAAATAAACAATTATTGCATGTAAATTAAATGTAAGGGAGCAAAGTGCAAACTATACCGTTCGGAGATGAAATTGAGTATCTCATCAGTGGAGTAGGCTTCAAAGCTAATATCAATCAGTTGGCCTTGGCTGAGATCTACAGCGTGCTAACATATCTTCTCTTCGAGGTTAGGGTTCTGAAGGTTGTTGTTGCGCATGTCACGCCACATGGCAGGCTCCTTACATATCTTATTCCAGGTTTTACAAACTCTAGAGATGTTTCTAAGTCGCTCTACCGCTCCTAGTTTGAAGAAGATCTCGGTGATGATCTCAAGTGGAAGATCTACCCACGGCGGAGGAGATGAAGAAGACGATGACATCTGGATTTTTTTTCTCTTCTTTTTTCCTTTGTTTGGTCAGTGCACAGTTAAGCAGAGGGTAATTCTTAAATATTCTGTCCAGCTTATACGTTTGTTGTTTTGTTATGGGGCAGATTACTAATATAGGTCCTGATAATTTACATTTTCCAATCTAACTATTCTTTTTATTTCAAAAGTTAATTATTCTTGAAATTAATGATAAAAAACACTAGTTTTAAAAATATTATATCTAAATATGTCAAGCATCGCGTCAAAGAATCAATCTCAATAATTCGTCAATCTTATTTAGTAATGGCACGTCGGAGGAAACAATCTAAAACGTGTATGAAATCTTAACATTGGAGTTACAAAATCCTTCGTAAAGTATCTATGCATACCCTTATCTCTCAAAAGGGCAAAGGATGAGAACTTGATTTATTTTTACGGATGATTAATTTCTAAATCTGCTAGTCGAATTGCTAAACTTTTATCTGATAGGGGAAAAGATCTTAATCAAATCAGTAATGCAATCTATTTTAAATTACGCAATGTCAATTTTCGAGTTTCCAAAAAGTTTGTGCAAGAAACTCAACAACTTTCTTGCTAATTTTTGGTGGAATTCCGGATTTAAGAAAAGAATCAATTGGGTTGCACGGAAGAAAATCATCAAAGCTAAATCGATTGGTGGAATCAAGTTTATTGATTTTCAAAAAATTGAATCTTACTTTACTCGCCAATCAAGCATGGAGAATCTTAGATAATCCTAACTCACTAGTCGCAAAAATTCTTAAAGGAATTTATTTTTTGAACAACAACGCTACTAAACCGCGCTTCTTTAACGACCAAGTCATCCGCGACTACATGCAAGTAGTTGCTAGAGACATATCATTAGCGACAAAATTAAATCTCTGACGACTTAAGTCGTTGCGTACCTTATTTGTCATTCATGACTAGTTTTTTTCAAAGAACTAGTCGCTAGAAACTATGTTAATGGCGACGACAATTTTTGTCGTTAACTAACATTAACATATTCATTAATTGGGATTGGGGGGTCAGAGTTTCATGCCCAATGTTATTCAAGACTAATCTAACGTCTATTGTCGACAATTGTCGTCGCGAGAGATAGATTTCCAAAAGACGTGGCAATCTGACTCTTCACGTGGGTCAATTAGAGGGTTCATTCACGACGAATTTATGGGTCGTTCATGACGAAAAATATGTCGCCTCAAAAAAGTAACACTACAAAGCCATTTCGAGCTCATTTCAGCCATAACCAAATACTTCATCACTTAAAAAATCGAGAGTTTAAGCAATAAACCATCCATTCTAGGACGAAATCAAATCGTTCTAGCATCAATAACATCGCTTATGTAAGGATTTAATGCTTTACTTACATTTTAATCTAATTTTTTTCAATTATAAAAGGTAACCTAGATTTTATATTTTGTGTTTGTGATTGTGTGTTTATGGCATGGCTTGTACCAGATTCAAAAACTAATATCCACGTCAAATGTATGTATTTTATCCAACTTGGTTATTTTTTATTTTAATTTACATTTTTTGCTAAAAAAATATTTGTGCTTATTTTGTATTTTTTAGTATTGGTTTAATATTTAGTACATTAAATTTACTTAGTTATTAGTATATTGAGCAATTAAATGTAAATGTTTTAGAAATTTAGGGTTTCAAATATTTGTAATTGTGGATTAGATTCTAAATTTAAAAAAATATGTGCTTTAGATATGTTTTATAAGAATATATGGACTTATTCACAATTTTTAGTTAAATAGGGTTTTTTTACAATTTTTATAAATATAACGACTAAAGTGCATTTTTTATAAAATTAAGGACTAAATTCTAATTTAGAAAATATAAGTATTAAAATGTAATTTATAAAAATATAAGTACTAAAAGGTAAATTTATTGAATTATAAATATTGAAAATGTAATTTTTACAAATTATAAAGATTAAAATGTATTTTTTTTTAAAAAGAAGCAGGATTGAAATGCAATTTAAAAAAATAAAGGGTTAAAATGTAATTTTATTATTAAAAGTACTTAAATATAATTTTATTAAATATAAGGACTAAAATTAAATTTTATTAGATATAAAGACTAAAATATAATTTTAATAAATATAAGTACTAAACCGTATTTTAAAAAATATATATAAGGATTAGAATGTAAAATTAGTACCATTTGTAATTTAGTACCATTTGTAATTTTTAGTACCATTTGTAATTTTAGTACAAATATTTGTAATTTTTAGTACTATTTGTAATTTTAGACTTAGATATTTTAGTACCATTTGTAAGAAAATTGTAAACATTGATTGCTTAATATAAAAAATCATGGTCTAAACTAGGGCTGCACACGGGTCGGTTATCCGACCCGAAGTGCTAAACCCTTCACCCAATCCGAGGTGTGCGGGTTTGGAATTTTGAGACCCTAACCCTATTTTAATTTATCAAATCTGAACGGGTTGGGTACCCGCGGGTTGGGTGCGGTTTGGCTCGGGTGCGGGTCTGGTCAACAAATAGTCAAAGTACTTAAAAAATATTGAAAAACCCCAAAACATTCTATATATAAAAACTTAACAGAATAAGAAAGTTACTATATACAGTAAATTTCCTCAACCAAGTTACAAATCAGATTACAATTTAAGATTACAACTTAGATATTACACCAAATGACCAAACAAACCATTACAACTTACCAGTTACACAAAACCATTAGAGAAGTTAGACAAGTTTCAAATTACACAAAACCAAATCAAACTTACAGTACTTATACAAATTTTCCATACAAATAAGTTTAAATGCAACCTCTATTGTGGAAAATAGAGAAGATGTACAAAATTGGTTGCATTTTCTTCCTTGCTTTCAAAAACCTTGCTACTTCTTCCAACTTTCAATCCAGATGCAATTTTCCTGATTTTTTCAACAAAATGGAAATGGAATTTGTTATATTTAAGCCTCAGATTATATGTTCATCATAGGCCTTAGGGATCAACTCGGGACAAAGGGACAAGGACTACCTTTAAATATCACAAGTTAGTCTCAATTCCAACTAAAATTGTTGCCAACTCAACCTTGGTTTCCTTAATTACCATAGCCTCATAAATGTATAGTTTTAAACTTAATCATAGGCCTCTAAAGAAAGGAAATAGGGAGATGCAAAACAATAGAAGTTGAAAATTGAAAATCCTTGAGATAATATAAAAGAGTCACTGATTTATTCCTTAAGGTTATTGGTTACAGATGGGTTATAGTGGACTCAGGTGTGGTCTCACTCAACTCATCCAAGCCTAAATAACCTGTTAAACAAAAAAAAAGTATAAACAAACACAAAGTCAGATTGAGTAGCAAATAAGAAATCCCACAAAATATGAATATTACAGTAATATACCTAATTCAGCTTCCAAATCCTCAATTAGCTTTTTTGAAGTGTTGAAATTAATTGGTAGTGTAGATTTCAACCAATTTTGAGTACAAACAAGTGCCTCCACTGTTTTTGGAGATAAAGAACTTCTGGATTGGTCAAGAACTCTACCACTAGTGCTAAAAGCAGATTCAAAAGCAACTGTTGAAACAGGGACAGCTAGGACATGCCTTGCCATCTCAGATAATGCTTTAAATCTGAAAGAATTGAATTTCCACCAACTAAGAACATCAAATTTGTCTGTCATTTCCTCAACCTCTTCATTGAGGTATCTTTTAAGTTCATTGCCCTTGGCAATGTTTTTTTCAGCCATGAAAGATTGAAACCTATTCCCAAGAACACTATTAGACTCATTATTAGTCACTTCAGGACCAGAACTGGATTTTCCAGTTCCAGGAGCAACTGTTTTTGAGTAGCAACCAAAAAACCGAGTTAAAACATCTTCAACTCTACCAATCAAAGCACTTGATTGAGCTGGAGTATACATGAAGTTAAAGTAGCAAGTTAAATATTGTAATTTTTTTCTTGGATCCAACACAACTGCAACATATAACAATATATTGATACTTTGGATTCCCCAGTATTTAAGGAATTTGCCCTTCATTTTAATAGCCATTACCTTCAAAACCTCACAATCTGATCCACAAAGTTCCTCAATCTTTTCCCATATTATAACAATTTCATCAAAGAACAGGTTTGAAGTAACAAACAAAGTTCCTGAAAATTTCTTTGTTGAGTTGTAAAATAATCTCAGAAACTCAACAAAAGATGCAGCATTTTGCCAATCAATAAAATTGGGTGATGGTCTTTCACATTCAGTAGCAAAGAAATCCTTATAGTTGTCATCATGTTCATTCATTGTAGTAAACACTGTTTCAAACATAATTGCAGATTCTAGCATTTTATAAGTTGAATTCCATCTAGTTGGGACATCAAGACTTAGTAAAGCCTTTGATTCAATAGAACAATTAGCCGTAGACTCTTTAAATGAAGTAGAACGAGAAGGAGAGGACCTTACATATCTTACGGCCTCGCGAATATTTTTAATAGAAGCATCAATTTCAGAAAGTCCTTCCCTTACAATAAGATTCAAGATATGTACGCAACACCTTACATGAAGCAACTCATGATTTAATAAGGTTTTTGGTTTGTGTCCAGCGTTTTTCACCAAATATTTAATAGTGACAGTATTTGAAGAGGCATTGTCAACTGTTAAACAAAGATATGACTCAATCTCCCACTCCCTAAGTATTGCTTCAACAACTATGCCTATTGTTTCCCCTTTATGGTCCTCAACCATACAAAAACCGATGATTCTTTTTTGAAGTACCCATTCACAATCAATATAATGGGCTGTGAGACACATATAAGATAGATTTTGATTAGAAGTCCAACAATCTGTTGTCATACTTATGCGCATCCCCTTCAATTTTTTAAGCTCATTCTTTTCCTCACCATATATTGACATACATTTCCTCATTATAGTCATCCTTGATGGAATCTTAACATACTTGGGTTGCATCACATTACAGAATTTCATAAAGCGAACACCCTCCACAAATCTGAAAGATAACTCATCCAAGATAACCATTTCAGCCAAAGCTTTAGTACAGGCCTCAGCTGAGAACACATAAGTAGCTACTCCACCACCAAACTCTTCTTTGTTTAACACTAACTGAGTTTGTCCACCTTCTAGAGGGCGGTAGAATGGATACTTTTTGCATCTCCTATGATTAATATGGTCGAGCATATTAGAAGTACCATGTCTCCTTGAATCAGCTGCATAAGAAGTTTCACAATACTTACACAAACCTCTCCTTACATTGTTCTCATCTATTATTGGATCAAAAACTGTCCAACAATCATCAATTATCTTAAGCTTCTTAGAATCAGGTTGTTTTGCACCTACTGGAGGTGTATGTTTAGTTGAAGTAGTAGCATCATCAGGAGTTGATTTAACTCCCTCAGTTTGTGTTGAAGAGCTAAGATCAGTTGATGCCTCATTTACAATAACCATCACACAATTTATATCTGCAATTAACATATAAACACTTAGTCAAAAACTTGTGATATACATTCTACAATAGCTAAAAAATATGTTAGAATAAAATCTTGAGAAATAATTACCTTATCTGACATTAACAAAACACACAGAGGATTACTAATCCAAAATCCAATCCAACATTGCGAGAGTAGTACATGCAAAAATAATGTATGAAGACATTAGAAATTATACAACATCATCAATTATTCCATTAATCTCTTCATTCAAGAACAGTGAAGCTTCTATTAAACTGTTTTTGTCAATTGCTCAAAACATAATCAATTTCAAAATCAGAGAATGAAGAGTTACTGTATTATTACCTTATCTGACATTGGAAAAACAATCAAAGCATTAAGCATCCAAAACCCAAGCATTGCGAGAGATAAACATGAAAATTTACAAGAAATAAAACAATAACAAACACAAGGACAATAATAAAGAAGAACTCTGAGTTATTAACGAGAGCCAAAGAGAGTTAATAACCATGAAAGAGCCCACAAAGTATAGTATAGCTATATGAGTGCAAGTGAAGTGAATTTCAAGAGAAATGGATTATAACAAACAGAGCCAAGATGAAATCAGAACTTGCACTTCTCAAACCATCTCCAATAAGCAAATTGGGAGAATCAATAAGAGAAACGGACGGGAAACACCAGAGAGCACTAACAAGTACGACAATCAAAACAAATATGCCTCTGAAACACCATCACTTGACAAGGTCGGACAATAGTGTGACCACTACGCCACTGACATGACAAAGTATGCACAAAAATAGACAGATAAATACAAAAACAATACCATGTACAAAGAAACACATACACAACGTAGCCTCCATAACCCTCATATCTAGCAGCTAGACACCACAAACACAACACCCACAAGCCCCAAATAATTACGAGGCAACCAATAAGAGGAAAACATAGATCTTCCCAAATCAAGAAACCCATTAGACATGACAAGTATACAATAAATACAACTGAAACAAGCGGAGCAAACAGAAGGGACCCGTAGCAATAAAACAGTACTGGATCCAAAACAGTCGTAGTTCAGAGCCTTATCCAACATCCCAAAATTCAACTGAAAAGCAACAAGAGAATGTTGTTTGATGATTGTAGTTGTGTTTCAAGATGGCGTTGGGACATGTCATTGTCGTGGACTAATTTTTGGGCAAATTACTAACAGATGAGAAGATTTCTGATGGAACAAGCAATATTTATGGCTAGAAAAAAGGATGAGGAATAAACTGGAGCTCCGATGAAAGAACTCTAGCAGCAGCAACAACCAACGACCCGGTACAAACATATTTTGAGGAGCAGGCGTCAGTGGTGGCGACAACGGCTGGGTAAAGGCTATAAAATAGTCTAATTATTATAGAGACCAACTATTTTCCTCTTCTTTTGGCACTGCATTTTTCATAAGTATACTTCATTTTTCAAATATTTAGTGAAAAAATTTAAATCATAGATATAATTGAATAGTAATAAACAAATGATCCAGTATTTCAATGACTGGATTTAAAAGTTCACAATTCACACTCATTTGTTGTATGTCCAATCCAAGCATCTTGTACTTGCTAGAAAGACTCGCTCATATGAGCTATCAGAGATATCCTTCTATAATTGGGATATTGTTTGTATCTAATAGTTAAAAGATACCCCTTCTTCAAATCTAAAGTAGTCGATGAACAAAAGTTGCAAGCAACCAATAGCGCAACTTCGAAGTAAACTATATTTCACCTGAAACTAGAGATGTGTCAGTGAACCAAAGGTATAGGGTGCCCCTATTGGCACTCCACTGTTCAAGTCAGTTAAGTATAAACACGATATGAACATGCCTCATGAAAAAGAGGTATTATATCTTATTTAGGATAGCTATTATATATTTGCATGACATATAATGTATGAGGATGATAAGTAAGAGGATGTGCTCTTGTTTTTGTATAAAGTATATGTGAGCTACATTAGGCGCGGTAAATAGGCCATTGAAGTAACTAATATAACATGGGTAAGTTATCATAGGTTGAACCGCTCGGGTAAACTCCTTCTCTCCAACTGAAGTAGTTATTTATTAGATAAATAAAACATGTGTATCCTTCAATATAAATGCCTACCCGCCCTTCGAGAGGATCACAGGACTTCCAACTAAGTTGTTCTAAGGAGACGATGCTCATCGAGGCGGGTGAAGTGTTTGGCTCTTCAATTGCCTTGAGGATGTTCTTGGTCTATCAGTTATCCCTATTAAAAATCATGGACTGTATATCACCAAAGCTAGGGTTCCTTGGGAATATGGGGCCTTAGAAATTCGACGCAACCTAGTGAGCAGTTGTAGGGGAATTGGACTTTTTACGTCCTTTTAACATGTGTTGTGCGAGTCCTGACTCAGACACGTGCATCTTAAGTGACGTTTTTGTTGGCTGCATGATTGCACTAAGTGGAAATATTATTTTATTGAGTACATATAGATGAGACATCATGGCGAATGAATGTTAAGAGGCCATTTGGAGCCTTGGTGCAAATCAATATCTAGGACTTGACATATTTAATGGTATCTTCTACCATAAATATATGTACCTGTAGCTGATAAAACGCTTGGAGTATGTAAGGCATTGTTTAATGGGAATAGGGGCTTGTATATACTCAATAAGGAATTGGGGGTCCCATGTCTCAGTGCTTGTTCTTCCTTGTAACCTAAGCTTTGACTAGCCTGACAGAAAGAGAAGTAAGAGAGGACCCGCCTAAAGGATTTCCTATTACTCAATATTTCCCGAAACTATCACATTTTATTTGTGGATGACTCAATCTTCTTCCTTGAGAGTATCCTTTAAGAAACCCATGTTTTTTTTGACAGGCTTCAAGAAAACCATGTTATCAATTAGAGAATCTGTAAATATTAATTTGCCTCATGGAAATATGTGAATCTCAACAAATCTGCTCTTTTATTTAGCCTAATAACATTCAAAGGTACAACAAAGGAAATCACTGAGGTATTCAGCATTAACATGGTCAATGACTTAGGTAAATATCTCGATATTCCTTCCAAATGGGGAAAACCAAAAGTCATGAGCCTTGCGTCTCTAAATGATTGCATCACAACCCAACTTTGAGGATGTGTTTCTTCCTTCTATCTAAAGGAGTAAATCTCATTATTATTTTTTGCAACTTAGAAGTTAGAACTATCTACCAATCTACCTCATGTTGATGTAAATTCTTCATAAATCCATCACTAAGAAACTCAAAAAGGAATAGATTTTGGTGGAGCATTAGCAAGGGTAAAGGCATTCACTGGAACAATAAGGAGACTCTAGTAAACGGTGTTGTTGGGGACCTGGGCCTCAAGGACTTTGAAGAATACAACCTAGCTCTTGTAGTTAAATATGCTTGTAAAATCTTCCAAAATCTGGACAACCTGGTGGTAATTTTTACGAAATGAATTCATATATGAACTTATTCTTAACTACTCCTTAAAAATTATGTATGATGGATCTAGAGAAGTTTGTTCGTGCTCCGAGATCCAGTGACTCTTATACTACTCCAGCTTAACTCGCCTATCCTAACAAGTTGAAAAAATATCTATGGAAAACATGCATTATATTAGTTCTTTTCCTACCCGAGTTAACCAAGTGAGCAGGAAATGCGATGCTTTTTCCATATGAACCCTATGTTACAAAACTAACAAAAATATATCATATTTTTCTGCAATGCCCTTGGACTCGCTAGTTGTGGTAGGCATCTAATACCTGATTTTGCAGCAGTTATGATCATTGGTAGGCCTACTTAAGCTCTGAATGCTCCAAAACTGGTTACTTGTAAAAGGAGATCATACCCACGTTTTTTTTTTCCTGGTGGACCATTTGGAAATCCAGAAACTTCTATCAATGTGGATAGTAATATATCAAGTTTTGAGTATCTTTCCCCATTATTACGTAATGTGGAAACTAATTAATACATTGAATTGGTCTTCTCCTTTACAGGATATGCATAAGTTTAATATAGATCTGACTTCTTGTGTGAGTGGGGTAACTATAGATTTTATTCGAAGAAACCACTCAGGCGGTCTCATCTTTGGGAACACAAATAAAGCAACCCCTTATTTTGTGACTTCTCATTATTTAGACGTAGATGATATATTTACTTCATTCCTCTATTTGGAAGTAAATCTTTTAAGGATAGGTTAACATGTTAATTTTATACAATAATTCTATGTTCCAAATAAAAATAAAATACGGCGATTACTAGTTTTTTTTCCTTTCCGTTCAAAACTGTTTTTTGTTGACTTGTGATAATGTGTGACAAAATTGATGAAGGAAAGTTGTAGAGAGGAGTTAAGAGTGTTGCTGAGATAGAAAATGCTTAGTATATAATAAGTTCGGAGTCAGTAAAAGAAAATTACTAGACCCCTCTTAAGGATATTAGTTTTGATGATTTTTTTTTTGGACACTATTAGTTTTGATGATTTATCTCCATCTAATTGCATAATGCATATTAACTTTTGACTAGAAGGATTTATATTGCTATAAACATTTCAGTTTTGCACTTTAAATCACACAGTAATCATGTTCCCCAATTGATTTAAGACATCAGAACTACCCCCTTTTAAAACATCTAACCATTTCATTAAGAACACAACACTCAAAATCATATAGTACAAACACTTACAGTACACAATGCACAATTCATTACTGGGTTTCTTACAAACACAGAATATTAATAGAATTTATATAAACCAACACTAGATCTCAGAAAATTTATCCAGAATCCTCAGACATAAAGTCCATTACTTCATCAAAATCCTCATCCTGCGTATCAGAATCCGTAGGGCCCATTCGTGAAATTCCATAAGATTCCTCCTCGGACTCCGTAAGGGGTTGGTACGGGACTTTATAGCCGTAGTATTCATAATCTATAGGGTTATCATGAGGGGATTTCAATTGTTTAATTTGTTGAGACACCTTATTCCCAACTCACCTTCAAGTGTAACATAACAGCCGCAAATCAAGAGACTCAAGCTCAACACAACCATTAAGAATACTTGTAACACCTTCATCTGACATGCAATGTCCAATTATTTCAAGTTTATGCAATTTAGGCATGGTTGAAGCAATAGCTAGTGCCTCCTCGTCACCCAATTTAGGATCACCCAAAGCAAATACATGGCGGTAAATGTTGTTGAGTTTAAATGATGTCAAGGAAGGGCATGAATTACCAATACTTTTTATACATTCTGTATTAATACGGTGGTAATAGAAGATGTGAAGTTCCTCTAAGAAAGGAAACTTCTTACATGCATCACTCAAAGTATATCCCCAATAAAAACAGTGACACATATTATAACCAAATACAATTTCAAGACGTCTCAACTGACCTGATCTGTTAAGGTTATTACATCAAGGTTAATGACATAATTGGAAGAGTAAATGCCACTTAAGGTCTTGAACACACCCCCTCTTCGAGTTAGCGCCCCCACCTAGAGGCTCTTCTTACTAAAGACCTCAGAAACTTTTTAACACATGAACCCCAAAACCCCTGTTACCTTAATACCCTTTTTGTTTTTTCCCCACTATATATAATAATTTTATAACAATTTTCTTTACTTTTTATTTCCCGTATCTTTCTCATCTCTCCTCTCTTATCTCTCATCTATCCTCTCTAGATAACACCACCACCGAACTCTCTATCTAACCCCACCACCTAAATTGCCACCCAACCACCATTACTACCACCGGAACTATGCCAGATGAAGCACCAAAATAACACCACCACTATCCTCTCTTTAGATCGATGGTGGTTCACCTCGCCGGAAATCTGCTCCACCACTCTCTCGTTTTCCTGCTTCTTCTTCGATCCAAGGTTAGATGAAATTGAGTATCTCATCAGTGGAGTAGGCTTCAAAGCTAATATCAATCAGTTGGCCTTGGCTGAGATCTACAGCGTGCTAACATATCTTCTCTTCGAGGTTAGGGTTCTGAAGGTTGTTGTTGCGCATGTCACGCCACATGGCAGGCTCCTTACATATCTTATTCCAGGTTTTACAAACTCTAGAGATGTTTCTAAGTCGCTCTACCGCTCCTAGTTTGAAGAAGATCTCGGTGATGATCTCAAGTGGAAGATCTACCCACGGCGGAGGAGATGAAGAAGACGATGACATCTGGATTTTTTTTCTCTTCTTTTTTCCTTTGTTTGGTCAGTGCACAGTTAAGCAGAGGGTAATTCTTAAATATTCTGTCCAGCTTATACGTTTGTTGTTTTGTTATGGGGCAAATTACTAATATAGGTCCTGATAATTTACATTTTCCAATCTAACTATTCTTTTTATTTCAAAAGTTAATTATTCTTGAAATTAATGATAAAAAACACTAGTTTTAAAAATATTATATCTAAATATGTCAAGCATCGCGTCAAAGAATCAATCTCAATAATTCGTCAATCTTATTTAGTAATGGCACGTCGGAGGAAACAATCTAAAACGTGTATGAAATCTTAACATTGGAGTTACAAAATCCTTCGTAAAGTATCTATGCATACCCTTATCTCTCAAAAGGGCAAAGGATGAGAACTTGATTTATTTTTACGGATGATTAATTTTTAAATCTGCTAGTCGAATTGCTAAACTTTTATCTGATAGGGGAAAAGATCTTAATCAAATCAGTAATGCAATCTATTTTAAATTACGCAATGTCAATTTTCGAGTTTCCAAAAAGTTTGTGCAAGAAACTCAACAACTTTCTTGCTAATTTTTGGTGGAATTCCGGATTTAAGAAAAGAATCAATTGGGTTGCACGGAAGAAAATCATCAAAGCTAAATCGATTGGTGGAATCAAGTTTATTGATTTTCAAAAAATTGAATCTTACTTTACTCGCCAATCAAGCATGGAGAATCTTAGATAATCCTAACTCACTAGTCGCAAAAATTCTTAAAGGAATTTATTTTTTGAACAACAACGCTACTAAAGCGCGCTTCTTTAACGACCAAGTCATCCGCGACTACATGCAAGTAGTTGCTAGAGACATATCATTAGCGACAAAATTAAATCTCTGACGACTTAAGTCGTTGCGTACCTTATTTGTCATTCATGACCAGTTTTTTTCAAAGAACTAGTCGCTAGAAACTATGTTAATGGCGACGACAATTTTTGTCGTTAACTAACATTAACATATTCATTAATTGGGATTGGGGGGTCAGAGTTTCATGCCCAATGTTATTCACGACTAATCTAACGTCTATTGTCGACAATTGTCGTCGCGAGAGATAGATTTCCAAAAGACGTGGCAATCTGACTCTTCACGTGGGTCAATTAGAGGGTTCATTCACGACGAATTTATGGGTCGTTCATGACGAAAAATATGTCGCTTCAAAAAAGTAACACTACAAAGCCATTTCGAGCTCATTTCAGCCATAACCAAACACTTCATCACTTAAAAAATCGAGAGTTTAAGCAATAAACCATTCATTCTGAGACGAAATCAAATCGTTCTAGCATCAATAACATCGCTTATGTAAGGATTTAATGCTTTACTTACATTTTAATCTAATTATTTTTCAATTATAAAAGGTAACCTAGATTTTATATTTTGTGTTTATGGCATGGCTTGTACCAGATTCAAAAACTAATATCCACGTCAAATGTATGTATTTTATCCAACTTTGTTATTTTTTATTTTAATTTACATTTTTTGCTAAAAAAATATTTGTGCTTATTTTGTATTTTTTAGTATTGGTTTAATATTTATTACATTAAATTTACTTAGTTATTAGTATATTGAGTAATTAAATGTAAATGTTTTACAAATTTAGGGTTTCAAATATTTGTAATTGTGGATTAGATTCTAAATTTAAAAAAATATGTGCTTTAGATATGTTTTATAAGAATATATGGACTTATTCGCAATTTTTAGTTAAATAGGGTTTTTTTACAATTTTTATAAATATAACGACTAAAGTGCATTTTTTATAAAATTAAGGACTAAATTCTAATTTAAAAAATATAAGTATTAAAATGTAATTTATAAAAATATAAGTACTAAAATGTAAATTTATTGAATTATAAATATTGAAAATGTAATTTTTACAAATTATAAAGATTAAAATGTAATTTTAAAAAAAAAAAAAGAAGCACGATTGAAATGCAATTTAAAAAATAAAGGGTTAAAATGTAATTTTATTACTAAAAGTACTTAAATATAATTTTATTAAATATAAGGACTAAAATTAAATTTTATTAAATATACGCGTAAGTGACCCTTCGGTTGTGTAAGGGTTTTTGTTTATCAGTTTTATAAAAAATCTAATATACATATTTTATATAAAAAAAAAAATCGGATCGGGTTGGGTACCCGCGGATCTGGGGTACCCCAGCCCGCAGTCCGACCCAAAGTTAAAAAAAATTATAAAAAAACCCTAACGGATGTGCGGGTGGGCAGGTGCGGTTAATTTAGGGTCGGGTGGGGTCGGTTTTTTCGGTTTTGCGGGTTTTCGGATCCACTTGTGCAGCCCTAGTCTAAACTAAAATGGAGCTCTTTAATGCAAGGTATATGAAAATTTCAAACTAAAAGACGACCATTAACTCACCTAATTTTGTTTTTTTAAGGATGAACGGTTATTGTCTTCGAAAGTAAACATAATTTGAGAAACAAAGCCACGATATATATATATATATATATATATATATATATATATATATATGTATGACTAACATAAGCTAGCAATATCCAGAGAGTTGGAACAATGTATAGCAATAGCTAACATATCTCACATGAAAATAAAGAAGGTTTCACGCGATGTTTCTTTAAATGAACCAGATTTCTTGACTGTCTAACATATTTCACATGATGAAATGCGGTGCATTTGTAGAAACATCTCGTGATACCTCTTTTGTTTTCATGTGAGACGTGTTAGCCATTACTATACTTTGATCCAGCTTTCTGGGTATTGCTAGCTTGTGTTGTTCATATATATATATATTAATGCCTTTTAGTGTTTTTATTTATCGTGGTTTTGACTACCAACACCCAGATACGAGCAGATTCCTCCAATCGGGCCACCAATTGCTGGACCATCAGGTAGTCGGGAAGAAGCTGAGGATGAAACAGAAGAAGAAGCACACCGTTTATTCCATCCTTAGTATTTTGATATATTTGATCATTATATGTATGTTGACTTTAGTATCTATTGGTTTTGACTTCGTTATGTTACATTTTTGTTGACTTTCTGTCGATTTTGACTTTTAATGTTATCGATGTTGAGATTAATTTAATATTAGTTGTTTTCAAATATTTATTCAATTATTTTTATTAATTTTAAAAATTTAAAAATAAAAAATCGAAAGATTATTTAAAAAAAAAGAATATTAGCGACTACTTATTAGTCGCAAAACATTTAAAAAAGTAGTCGCTATTAGTAGTTATCAGCGACTACAAGAAGTAGTTGCTATCAATGGTACCAATTCCGAATACTAAAGTAGTCATTAGTAGACGTCACACATTAGTAACTTCCTCCCAAATTTAGTCGTGAAAGAAATCTCTTCTGACGAATTACATACGACTAGATAGCAACGACGACATGTAGTTGTTAATGACCAAATCGGTCTTCGTGGCTAATTATTTAACCAATTACGACTACAAATGTAGTCGCCAGTAGAAGCGCATGCAGTAGTGCAACATGTGGGATACAAAGCTCATAAAGAAACATTCATCAAGATGGGCAAGTATCTTTAAAGAACTTCAGTTCCATAAAAAAGTATTGTATAGATGATCCTAGAAAAAGTTATAAACTAAAGATCATATGGTGGAACATGGTATTAGGCTCGTTTTGTGATATGTGTAACGGTAATTTTGAAACCAACACATTTATTCTTTGAATGTGATGTCTCAAATATGATTTGAAGGGATTTTTTTCTAAATAGTGTTTGAAGTTATATTAAAAAATGAATTGGTATTACTAGATATATGAATACCATTTTGAATTTCTGTTGATTGATTTAAGAAATAAAAAATAAAAAAATTTGAAAAAGATAAGTGAAACGGATCTCTTTTGAGACGATAGTGTATTTATTTAGAAAGAAAGGAACAAACTAGTTTTAGAATAATATATCCCAAAAAACATACTTTTAAATCTATTTTTATTTTTTATTATTTTTTTAAGAATGATATAGAATTTATTTGAAATTTATGAAATTGTCTTAAGTGATATTGATAAAAAAAATACTATTTTATATTTTTTACTTCAATAATAAATTTTTACTACCATATAAAATATTTAATTCATTTACACAATTGTTTACTTAAATAATATCATTTTATCAAACAAAATTCAATACTTGTCCGAAAACAAAAATAATAAATTAAGTAAATATCCATGTGAATATTCATAAATTTGTGCTTGTCCCGGTGGTTCTAGATCTGATTTTTGAGCTCCGACAAGGCTTGACCTCCGTGAGAAGTCATGGACGCCGCTGTGAGACATCAGCTACTTCAGAAATGGAGTTTCGAGCTCCATTCGAAAGATATTGTTGCAGTGCGTGAGAAGCCATGGAAGGCTCCTATGCACAAGAAAATGGACTGGATCACGGAGAAACTCGTGAGAGTGGCTAGAACAGCTATAACAGCCATGTCAAACTTCAGATTTCGATCTGGTTCGTAACTTGCTCGATCTGGTTCATGTCTCGTCGTTCGTGTCTCGCCGTTCGTAGCTTCGCCGGAATCCAGCAATGAAAGGGGGTGTATTCAATGTAGAATCGATTAGAATTTTAGTTTTCCAAAGTCTACCAGTATTCAGTCGGGATTTTAAAAAGTCTTTTAAAATCTTGGGGTATTGAATCGGGATTTTAGACATCTTTTAAAATCTTGTGGTATTCAAAAATCTATGGATTTATATGGATTTCATTTTTTTCGACATTGATATGGATTTCATTAAATATTGAATTTTATAGGATTCTATAGAATTTTATTGAACAAAACTTTTATTTTAAAATCTCTTGTTTTAAGTAAAGATTTTGATAGACTTCTTCTGACTAATACATGCTAAATAAATAAATATAATCGTGACATATTTTTCATGTTCTAGGATATTACTTTAATTTTATTTTCCTCGAACATAAATATACAATTCATTAATATTCAGTTCTTTTCCTTTAGAACAATGTTTTAGAAAAAATAATCATGAATACTTTTTTTTATTTCGTCTATGTAAACACGAATATACTCTTTATTTGGTCAATTCGTTAATGTTTAGTTCTTTTAGTTGAACAATACTTAAGCATTTTATATTGTGATATAAAGCCAAAAAATTATAATTATTTTTATTTTTTATTAATCCACATCATATATTTATTTAATATTTATTTATATTTTTTTTAATCATGTAATTATATATTTAACATTTACTAATAAAAACTGTTAATACAAAATTTAAAATTTCAATAAATTTAGAGTCAGGTAGAGTCCGATAAAATCAATTAAAATCTATTAGAATTTGTCATAAAATTCAATAAAATCTGTTGAGGGCCTTTTAGAATAAAAACGAGTCTATAAATCCATCAAAATCCATGGATTATACAAAATCTAATACAATCTTTTAAAATCTGAATTGAATACACCCCCGAAGACTTGAAGAACAGTTTGCTCGATCTGGTTTGCAGCTTGCTGGTTCGTACTGCCTCGTGAAGATCTCCGTGAGGCTCGGTCGTGAGGCTTCATGACGAGCTGATGCATTTCGATCTCGTACGTCTTCAGGCTGCTGGGGTGCTGATGGTGGTTGATTTTCATGTGTTGACTGCAGAAGACGAGCGACAAATTACTCGCAATGCTCTTGTTTTTTTTTTCTTTCTTTTGTTCGTAAATTAATTAGGTGTTGCTTTTTTTGTTCAATAGCGGTAATCAATAGGCGAAAAATGTAATTAGTTAGGCTTGGATTTGTAATAAATAAAATTTGATCTTTTTTTTTGTATTACTCCTTGTTTTGTAATAATACTCTATTTTTGTATAGAATACTCTATTTCTTTTAAAGAATACTCTATTTTTTAATGGAGTACTCTAGGTTTTTATGGAGTACTCCGTATATTTGAATATACGCTCTGTATTTTATTTCGATGATCACTGTTTAAATTCTGATACTCCATATTTTTTTCCGATACTCTATATTTTTTCGGTGGTCGGAGGTAGGAGGAAGGTGGGTAGTGGGCAGAGATGAACAGTGACAACAATCAATAATTTCTTTTTGTCTGTTAGCGTGAGTAAGAGTATTCTAGTATTTGGTCATTCTTGAGATCCCTTTAAAGAAATTAGATTCCTATTAGTTCGTATAGTACGGAAATCTAGTCTCCAAACCCCTATGTCTCATTCACCCATTAGTCAATTGGTAAACTACTTCCTATGTTTTGTAATAGTTTAGACACCCTTGGTATAAAAAATGGTATTGCTACAACCCCTCTCTACAATATTCTTTTAGTGTCATACACTTGGCTAAAAGTGATTGGAGAGATTTGTTTATTTTTATTTCATTAATGAAAGAACTAAAAATACATATAATTCCCCTAAAGATGTATATATAACAATTTTTGTTTCAGTTTTTTAAATTTTCTCTTTCTTGATACTCTCTCACCGACACTTTCTAAATATATCATCTCCGTCTATTATGCCCGATCTCTTTTATTTTCTTCTCCACCATCTCCGCCATGTTGTATTTCTTGTTTATCTTCTTTTATCTTCTACCTTTGTGTATATATATATATACGGCTAGAGAGATGGTGTCGTGGTTTTTGGTGGTTTTGCGGTGGTTGCGATCACTGAGTCGTATTTATATACATAACATCAAGTAAGATTGTGAGCATCATAGAGTTTGTTAGTGGTCGCAGTTGGAGAGAAGATGTCGTCGTTGAATTATGAGTATGTTTTATATCTAATATATTACATGTGAATCCATTAAGATTTGATTATCCATTTAGACATGTTAATCTATTTAGATTCGTTATTTCATTTATTTTGAATTTGAAGTTAGAGTTTAATTCGATTTAGGAATTTTATAAGTTTGATAATTAGATTCATTTTCGATTTCGGGGATTTAATTAGTTCAATTTCATTAAATCCATTTTTAGGAGTTTCCTTCGTAATTCAAAATACTATTATTTTTGTAAATGTTTTAGACATACTCGATATTGAATGTTGGACCCTGAAGTATTGACACCCTTCACTACATAAATACGGGAACCGAGAGAAAGAGTTCTACCTGAGCTAACAGGGGGTCATGTATGTTAATCATATTATTAAACTATTTAACCCTTGTGCACCGTTTTTTGTTACTATTTTAATTTGAAATTGGCTTATGGCCCAAGAATTAAAACTCTCGTTTTTTGACCCAAAATCATCTTTTTAAAAGATGAAGTGACCACCTGTGTGTGAGTAGAGTAGCGGTAATAAATATTGTTTGTTTTTTAATGGTAACGATGACACTTATTCTGTTTGACTTGATAAGATAGTGCACACCTATATTTTCCATTTCTTTAAGATTAACTCGTCAGGTTGGTAAACTAGACCTACTTACTTCTTCTCTCTCGTTGGTTAAAGCCATTAGAAGTGTAAGAAATGAAAAAAAACCATCATATTAAAAGAAATTTCTTTTCATTTTTCTATATTTATGACATTGATGAAAGCAAACAACATGTTAGGTTCGTTCTTTGTGACGGGGGTGTTTCAACTATTGGCATTTATTACAGGGGATGTATTGACCAAAGACGTCCCTTTAATAACCCGTGATAAGATGTTGCATTAAAAACTCAAAATATAAATCCTAGACAACTTTATGAGCCCTATTAGTCGTTTACATCTTTGTGTATATGTGTTTTTAGTTAGTAAATATACGATTTCATAGATATTTTTAATAATTTGGTGATAACTAGGTTTTGAGGTTTATAGTTGGTCAAACTATTTTTCAAGGCTAACGAGTAAATTAGAATCTGGTCCTTGTTCATTAATTGATGTAGAATAATATTCTTGACTTTGGTTTCTTGGATTTAGTTCTGGTCATATATTTGTGGTTATGGGAAAAAGAAGAAGAAATCAATTTTTTAATACGTTGAGTGTTTTTTTGTAATTAACATTAGGACGGGGGTAATATATGTACTTAAAAAACTCACTGTTAATTTTTGAACATGTATACCATGTCGGTAATAACTAATATCAATAAGGATACAATATCATCTTTGTCTAAAGGTGATATCACATAGAAATATTTAAAAAGTGGAGAATATTCTAATATTTACAACAAGGTCTTACGATATCTTTTGCTTCGTACTTTTCCTAGGTCTTGAATATATGTAATTTGGAAAGTTACAGACTAAATATCATATGGTGGACATCGAATTGGACTCGCTTTGTGATATGTGTAGTGATGATTTTGACATCAACACATATTTATTCTTTGAATGTGATGTCTCAAGTATGGTTTGAAGTGATATATTTTTTTTACATGGTTTAAAGGTATATTAAAAAATGAATTGGTATCACTAAATATATGAATATCATTTGATCTCTAAGAAAATAAAAAATAGAAAGATTTGAAAAAAGATAAGTGAGAAGGACGAATGACTTTTGTGATAATAGTATATTATTTATGCATTGTTTGGATTCAGATTATCAAAGGAAAGGAAATGATAGGAATATAAAAATATTTAAGGAATGGAAAGGAAAGTAATAACCGTATTTGGATTATAAAAATTATAATAAAAGAAAAGAAAGTAATTGATTAAGGAATCACTTGTTTGGATTCACATTATTAAAGGAAATGAAAGGATTATTTTACGTAGAAATACCTTTATACCCTTTTTGTGTTATGTAAAAATATTATTATATTAAAATTATAAGGTTAGTTGTGACATTTAAAAAAAATCATTTCATTTCTTTTAAAATGACTTTAAAATGGGAGGATTAAATAATTGACGTTTTAAAAGAAAAGAAAGGATTTGAAATCCATTGAATTGCTTTTCTTTAATTAAAAATTGAATTCAAACAAAAAATTAATGTGAAAGGAACAAACTAGTTTTAGAAAATATATCCCCAAAAAACATACTTTTAAATCTATTTCTATTTTTTATTATTTTTATTATTTTTTTAAGAATGATATTGACTTTATTTGAAATTTGCATTAAATTGTCTTAAATGATATTGATAAAAAAATTACTATTTTATATTTTTTGACTTGAATCGTAAATTTTGACTACTATATTAATTCATTTATACAATTGTTTACTTAAAATAATTTTATTTTACCAAACTAAATTAAATACTTGTCCGAAAAAAATAAAAATAAATTGAGTATCCTGTTATATACAGCAATTTAAAATACATATAATGCCCCTAAAGATGTATATATATAGCAATTTTTTGTTTCATTTTTTTACATTCTCTCTTTCTCGATACTCTCTCACCAACACTTTCGAAATCTATCATCTTCGCCTATTATGCCCCATCTCTTCTATTTTCTTCTCCACCATCTCCGCCATGTTGTACGTCGTGTTTATCTTCTTTTATTTTCTACCTTTGTATATATATACAGCTAGAGAGATGGTGTCGTGGTTTTTGGTGGTTTGCGGTGGTTGCGATCACTGAGTCGTATGTATATACATAACATCAAGTATGATTGTGAGCATCATAGAGTTTGTTAGTGGTCTCTGTTGGAGAGAAGATGTTGTCATTGAATTATGAGTATGTTTTATATCTTATATATTACATGTAAATCCATTTAGATTCGATTATCCATTTAGACATGTTAATCTATTTAGACCTGTTAATCTATTTAGTTCCGCTATTTCATTTATTTTGAATTTGAAGTTAGAGTTTAATCCGATTTAGGAATTTTATAAGTTTCATAATTAGAGTCATTTTCGATTTTGGGGATTTAATTAGTTCAATTTTATTAATTCCATTTTTAGAGTTTCATTCGTAATTCAAAATATTATTATTTCTGTTTTGTTACTATTTTATTTTGGCATTGGCTTATGGCCAAGAATTAAAATTCTTGTTTTCGGACCCAAAATCATTTTTTTAAAAGATGAAGTGACCATATGAGTGTGAGTAGAGTAGCGGTAATAAATATTGTTTGTTTTTTAATGGTAATGATGACATTTATTTTGTTTGAGTTGATAAGAAAGTGCACACCTATATTTTCCATTTCTTTAAGATTAACTCATCAGGTTGGTAAACTAGGTCTACTTACTTCTTCTCTCTCGATGGTTAAAGCCATTAGAAGTGTAAGAAATGGAAGAAAAACCATCATATTATAAGAAATTTCTTTTCATTTTTCTATATTTGTGACGCTGATGAAAACGAAAAGCATGTTAGGTTTGTTCTTTGTGACGGGGTGCTACGATATCTTTTGCTCTGTACTTTTCTTAGGTCTTGAACATATCTAGTTTGGAATCCATGTTTAACCCTTAAACATATGGGTATTGTATGGATGATCCTACAAGAAAAGTTACATACTAAAGATCATATGGTAGACATGGAATTGAACTCACTTTGTGGTATGTTTAGTAATAATTTTCAAACCAACACATATTTATTCTTTGAATATGATTTCTAAAGATATGGTTTGAAGGGATTTCTATTTTATATTGTTTGAAGGTATATTAAAAAATGATTTGGTATCACTAAATATATACCATTTGAACTCTAAGAAATAAAAAATAAAAAGATTTGAAAAAGATAAATGAGAAGGACGAATCACTTTTGTGATAATAGTCTATTTATGTAGAGAGAAAGGAACAAACTAGTTTTAGAAAAATATATCCCCGAAAAACATACTTTTAAATCTATTTCTATTTTTTTGTTATTTTCATTATGTTTTAAACAATGATATCGAATTTATTTGAAATTTACATTAAATTGTCTTAATGATATTGATAAAATATATATTTTTTGACTTGAATAGTATATTTTGACTACCATATAAATATTTAATTCATTTATACAATTATTTACTTAAAATAATTTCATTTTATCAAACAAAATTAAATACTTGTCCGAAAACAAAAATAATAAATTAAGTAAATATTCTAAAATTTCTAAACCCAAAATGAAGAACAGACTTAGTCTAATTATAGTCCTTCATTTCTGCAATAATTGAAAAAATCAGCAGGTAAATATGCGTTTTACTTTGTTATTTTCAGTTGGATAATAGTTGTGATGTGTTAATTTGTGTTTTGCAAGGATGTTATAGCTTGGACTTAAACATTCATGGCATATAAATATGAAGAAACAAGAGGATGATAAGACTTTACGAGAAGCCGAGGCACACCTTTTAAGTGTTGTCAAGGTTTCCTCCTTCACCACAATCTAATATTGAATGTAGGGTTGTAGTTCTGTATAAATGTTGATCCTGTGATGGGATGAGAGAAAAAAAAACACACATACGGACCCAGTGGGCCGTGCTTAACAGTAAACACATTGGTATTAGTGAGCTTGATCATCGATAACATTGAGCATACTAAGGAAAGTTTAATGATTGAGAAGAGTTGCAAGTGTCATTGCCTAATGGGTAATTAAATCTTTTTTCTAATCCCTTTTGAGTCAGTATCCCTCATTGAAAGCCCATAGACAAAGCCCACAGGTCCACCTATTTAAGTGAAGTTGACATGTAATTTCAAGGTCAGAGATTCATTACAAACAAAACCTGTGGACGCCACAGCCGCACCCAAAGGTATGTATTCTGAATGTATATATTGAAGCGCAATTGATTTTTCTAGGATTGCATATATAATTATTTCGTTGCATAATCTGCCTTATTTTAGAATGTATTGTTACTCTTTTATTAGTGATTCACCGGCCACTAGAAATGAGCTCGATAGTACTATTTTGATTGTTGTTTCAAGAGGTTTTCTCATTAGTAAGTTAATGTTATACTTGGGTCAACAATTGACTCTATATCTTGTCTAAGTTTTGTGTAAAATCGTTGTTGCATTTAGTATTTTTCATAATGAAAGAGGATTATGCATATAGTAATTGCAAATTTACATGTATCTTGACATTCTATATCTGCAAACATATTGCGAGATCAAATCTTATTATTACCTTGAACACCAAGTCACTCCTTCTAATATGGGTAATAATAAGATTTGATCTCGCAATATGTTTGCAAATATAGAATATCAAGATAAATGTAAATTTGCAATTACTATACGCATAATCTTCTTTCATTATAAAAAAATACTAAATGCGACAACGATTTTACACAAAACTTAGACAAGATATAGAGTCAATTGTTGACCCAAGTATAACATTAACTTACTATTGAGAAAACCTCTTGAAACAACAATCAAAATAGTACTATCGAGCTCATTTCTAGTGGCCGGTGAATCACTAATCAAAGAGCAACAATACATTCTAAAACAAGGCAGATTATGCAACGGAATAATTATATATGCAATCCTAGAAAAATCAATTGGGCTTCAATATATACATTCAGAATACATACCTTTGGGTGCGGCGGTGGCGTTAATAGGTTTTGTTTGTAATGAATCTCTGACCTTGAAATTACATGTCAACTTCACTTAAATAGGTGGACCTGTGGGCTTTGTCTATGGGCTTTACAATGAGGGACACTGACTTAAAAGGGCTTAGAAAAAAGATTTAATTACCCATTAGGCAATGACACTTACAACTCTCCTCAATCATTAAACTTTCCTTAGTATGCTCAATGTTATCGATGATCACGCTCACTAATACCAATGTGTTTACTGTTAAGCACGGCCTACTGGGTCCGTATGTGTGTTTTCTTTTTTTCTCTCATCCCATCACAGGATCAACATTTATACAGAACTACAACCCTACATTCATAGTATTTTTTTATAATAAAATACACTTTATGTTGTTATAATACTAAAATTGCAAAATAGAATAAAATCTTAAGATCTCCAAAGCCAATTCTAGTTTAAGAATAATATTGTATTCCCTGTTGGACTACCTCAAACACACTCTTTTGGTTCCTCCTTACCATTTTTTCTGGGAAGGAGGGAGTAACTTAGAGATGCAGAAGAGAAATTTAATCGCATATCAAATAATATACTATACAATCATAAAGTCAATATCTTGAAATTTGGTCATTAGGACCAAATTCATTAATCTTCAAACAATATACTTTAATTGGTAAGATTGAATTAGCTGTTTAATCAGTCCCATGATAAAGTCCCATGATAAACAGTAAATAACTGTTAGAATCATTGCATTACGTTTAAAAGTTTAAATAGCGACAGAATCTGGAAAATTCAAACTCAATTATAATCAACAAAATCTAAATAAATATATATCATTCTCAATCTGTTTCCCTTGGTTTGGAGCTACAAACAGCAATAAGTACCAATTCGAAGCTCGCATTATAAATTTAATGAAATATGAAAAATCAATATTAGATTGTGGTGAAGGAGGAAACCTTGACAACACTTAAAAGGTGTGCCTCGGCTTCTCGTATAGTCTTATCATCCTCTTGTTTCTTCATATTTATATGCAATGAATGTTTAAGTCCAAGCTATAACATCCTTGCAAAACACAAATTAACACATCACAACTATTATCCAACTGAAAATAACAAAATAAAACGCATATTTACCTGCTGATTTTTTCAATTATTGCAGAAATGAAGGACTATAATTAGACTAAGTCTGTTCTTCAATTTGGGTTTAGACTGTTTTTTAACCGGAAAGAGGGGAGCATAGCATAGCTATATAGGCAAGGGGTGAGAGAAGAAGAAAATATGTCCCAGATGTATGATTAAAAGTCTCAAATCCACATTATTTGATGATCCGCTTAATCAAACATTATACACATTACTTTTCTAAACCTGTTGCCGAAACACCTGACTACACAATATCAACTTGCGAAATACCCCAAGCACTGTCGTCGCGCTCTTGAAGACTACACGTCTGTGATTTCTATGGCTTCGTCTTCCGTACTCCACAACTAATCCACCCTCTCTCCTACGCTACGCATCCGTTATCTCTTCCCCTTTTTCTTCTTCCTTTCTACCACTGTTCAAATGAAACGCTTAGCAAGAAAAGAGTCCAAGAGCGATGCTACAAAAATGAAAAGTGCTCCAGTCAAAGCTCTTCCGAATAAATCAAAGGCGGAAGTGAACGTTTCTTGCCCCTATCATTTGATGAGGATTAATAAAAAAAGAAAAATTGAAAAAGGTACTTTGGCTAAATCACCGCTCTTAATATAGATTGATATGATTTGGTGTTGCAATTAGAGTTAATCGTTAGCCATCAAACTGATTTTCCAAAGAATTTGTCAAATTTTGATAATATTAAGTCTGATATAGTTTAAAATACTAATGATATCACTGTCTTTTTGTTTAGAAGCGGCACCACCATCACCACCATGGATAAACCTTCCCCTTTAAATCACCTCCATGATCCTTCAGAAACTTGGATCTATGGAAAGACTATATAATGCACGGAGTGTCTGTAGAACCTGGAGAAATATATGCAAGGACCCTTCTATGTGGCACATCATCAACATCGAATAACGTTTTGCAATACAGGTGTCGCCTAGGGTGTGATATAAATAAGATAAAATTAAGTCAAGAAACTACACACTCTCACACTAGACAGACACAGTACTGCAAGTATTACAGGACGTATGCAAGTTTTAGTTAGTAAGTTGAGTTCGTTCTCAGGGACTTAAGTGTGTTATATGAGTAGGTAACAATAATGAGTAAAAGTAAATAATTAAAAACAGAAAGTAAAAGCAAAGAGAATTTCGAAATTAAGACTTAACTAAGAAAATAAAGGACAATAAAGTAAATACGAAGAATATGAGATGAGAAGTATAGCTTAGGTTTTGATAGGGTGCTTTTACAAGTGATATAAGGGTGTATTTATAGGTGTTTAGAAGACCTAATTCGTTTTCTTGAGGAAGAGATAAAGTATTGGACTCCTAGCCCAACTCAAATTCGTATGGAAATAAAGATAAACACTGCTGGACCGTTTTGAGCATATCTTCTTCGTTATTGGTCGGATTTTGTTCCATAAGATACCAAAAGAATCCTCACATAATTATCTATATCCCTATGAAAGGATATTACCAAAATCGGTATATTTCTTGGGGAAATCGCCACTTCTTTAGGCGTGTACTGCAGAATCCCAGATTTAGGCAGCTTTTCCTTTTCCATCTTTTTTGTTTTTGTTTCCTTATCTCCAATTACCATGCAAATCTCTTTCCATAAGTTGTAGTCTTTGACTTGGACTCTAATTAATCTCCATAATTATCTTTAAAGCTTCACACTAAAATAAACAATTAAACCCAATATGCTCTAAAAATAATAATTCAACAAATCAAGTCTCAAAATAGGAAAGTGCACTATTACTCAAGAAAATCGACATTTATGACTTCTAAATCACTAAAAATGATTTCTCATCTTAACATAAATCTATCACAAATGAGGAGACATCAAATACATATGTGTAGCAAACTAAGCATGCTATGCTATAAGGCAGTGGATCTTAGTCAAGGAGAATTGATTGATATTGAAGTACTCCATGGAGATTGTGAGCTGCTCGGTTATATAGCCCAAAGGTAAAATTTTATTTACACATATTTTATAATTACTTTTATAATCTCTTATCTGGTTTGACAGATCACCTAAGTTGAAATGCCTTCGATTTCGAGGTTGCTATGATGTTAAGGAGAAGGCTGTATGTGAAGCATTGGAAAAATTTCCCCTATTAGAGGAGCTACACGTTTTCTACTACAATCTCCGAGGAGTAGTCATTCTTAGTGAACCAGAGTCGAAACAGTTGGCATTAGCTGTTTCAAAATTGCCCAAATTGCGAAAGCTTGTACTTTTTGGAAGTAATGTGACTAATCAAGACCTCACAACAATTCTTGATGGTTGTCCTCACCTCAATTCTCTTGACCTGCGCAAATGTTATGAATTAGACCTTGCAATTGATTGTGAGTTAGGTAAACGATGTTCTAAACAAATAAAAGATCTCAAACTCCCTAACGATTCCACTGAAGATGAAGATTATAGTCCGATGATATATTATGCTAATAGAGGATGGTATAAACGAAGACAAATAGGATAGTTTCCAATTCCTATATTGTCAAAAAAATTTAAATCTAATGAGGAAGTTCTAGAAGGCTGAATATGAGGCAGAGTGGTAAGATATTTGGTCTTTTTTACTGTTGTAATATATATTGTCCTACTTTTTTGCTCCAGCTTGATTTTCATAATCTTCAACACTATTATTCCACCATTTTGCTTTCTCCATGTAATGCATGTTACTTACATTTTTTAGCAAGAAATCTGAAACAATTTATTTTTTTGTTAGCAAGAAAGTCTATAAACAGTGAAATGTATCATTTATGACCTTTGATTGACCAACCAAATCTGGAAAAAATTTACAAGAAATAAAACAATAACAAACACAAGGACAATAATAAAGAAGAACTCTGAGTTATTAACGAGAGCCAAAGAGAGTTAATAACCATGAAAGAGCCCACAAAGTATAGTATAGCTATATGAGTGCAAGTGAAGTGAATTTTAAGAGAAATGGATTATAACAAACAGAGCCAAGATGAAATCAGAACTTGCACTTCTCAAACCATCTCCAATAAGCAAATTGGGAGAATCAATAAGAGAAACGGACGGGAAACACCAGAGAGCACTAACAAGTACGACAATCAAAACAAATATGCCTCTGAAACACCATCACTTGACAAGGTCGGACAATAGTGTGACCACTACGCCACTGACATGACAAAGTATGCACAAAAATAGACAGATAAATACAAAAACAATACCATGTACAAAGAAACACATACACAGCGTAGCCTCCATAACCCTCATATCTAGAAGCTAGACACCACAAACACAACACCCACAAGCCCCAAATAATTACGAGGCAACCAATAAGAGGAAAACATAGATCTTCCCAAATCAAGAAACCCGTTAGACATGACAAGTATATAATAAATACAACTGAAACAAGCGGAGCAAAGAGGAGGGTCTTGTAGCAATAAAACAGTACTGGATCCAAAACTGTCGTAGTTCAGAGCCTGATCCAACATCCCAAAATTCAACTGAAAAGCAACAAGAGAATGTTGTTTGATGATTGTAGTTGTGTTTCAAGATGGCGTAGGGACATGTCATTGTCGTGGACTAATTTTTGGGCAAATTACTAACAGATGAGAAGATTTCTGATTAAACAAGCAATATTTATGGCTAGCAAAAAGGATGAGCAATATTTATGTCTAGCAAGGGAATTGGACTTTTTACGTCATTTTAACATGTGTTGTGCGAGTCCTGACTCAGACACGTGCATCTTAAGTGACGTTTTTGTTGGCTGCATGATTGCACTAAGGGGAAATATTATTTTATTGATTACATATAGATGGGACATCATGGCGAATGAATGTTAAGAGGCCATTTGGAGCCTTGGTGCAAATCAATATCAAGGACTTGACATATTTAATGGTATCTTCTACCATAAATATATGTACCTCTAGCTGATAAAACGCTTGGAGTATGTAAGACATTGTTTAATGGGAATAGGGACTTGTATATCTCAACAAGGAATAGGGGATCCCATGTCTCAGTGCTTGTTCTTCCTTGTAACCTAAGCTTTGACTAGCGTGATAGAAAGAGAAGTAAGAAAGGAGCCGCCTAAAGGATTTCCATTTGCTCAATATTTCCCGAAACTATCACATTTTATTTGTGGATGACTCAATCTTCTTCCTTGAGAGTATCCTTTAAGAAACCCATGTTTTTTTTTACAGGCTTCAAGAAAACCATGTTATCAATTAGAGAATCTGTAAATATTAATTTGCCTCATGGAAATATGTGAATCTCAACAAATCTGCTATTTTATTTAGCCCAATAACATTCAAAGGTACAACAAAGGAAATCACTGAGGTATTCAGCATGAACATGGTCAATGACTTAGGTAAATATCTCTATATATATTCCTTCCAAATGGGGAAAACCAAAGGTCATGAGCCTTGCGTCTCTAAATGATTGCATCACAACCCAACTTTGAGGATGTGTTTCCTTCCATCTATCTAAAGGAGTAAATCTTATTATTATCATTGCAACTTAGAATTATCTACCAATCTACCTCATGTTGATGTAAATTCTTCATGAATCCATCACTAAGAAACTCAAAAAGGAATAGATTTTGGTGGAGCATTAGCAAGGGTAAAGGCATTTACTGGAACAATAAGGAGACTCTAGTAAAAGCTGTTGTTGGGGACCTGGGCTTCATGGACTTTGAAGAATACAACCTAGCTCTTGTAGTTAAATATGCTTGTAAACTCTTCCAAAATCTGGACAACCTGGTGGTAATTGTTACGAAATGTATTTATATATGAACTTATCCTCAACTACTCGATAAAAATTATGTATGATGGATCTAGAGAAGTTTGTTCGTGCTCCGAGAGCGAGTGACTCTTATACTACTCCAGCTTCTACATGGAAATTAATTTGGAACTCGCCTATCCTAACAAGTTGAAAAAATATCTATGGAAAACATGCATTATATTAGTTCTTTTCCTACCCGAGTTAACCAAGTGAGCAGGAAATGCGATGCTTTTTCCATATGCACCCTATGTTACAAAACTAACAAAAATATATCATACTTTTCTGCAATGCCCTTGGACTCGCGAGTTGTGGTAGGCATCTAATACCTGATTTTGCAGCAGTTGTGATGATTGGTAGGCCTACTTAAGCTCTGAATGCTCCAAAACTGGTTACTTGTAAAAAGAGATCATACCCACGTTTTTTTTTCCTGGTGGACCATTTGGAAATCCAGAAACTTCTATCAATGTGGAAACTAATACATTGAACTGGTCTTCTCCTTTACAGGATATGCATAAGTTTAATATAGATCTGACTTCTTGTGTGAGTGGGGTAACTATAGGTTTTATTGGAAGAAACCACTCATGCGGTCTCATCTTTGGGAACACAAATAAAGCAACCCCTTTCTTTATACATCAGAATCTTGTGCAAGGAGTGTTTGTGACTGCTCATTATCTAGACGTAGATGATATATTTACTTCATTCCTCTATTTGTAAGTAAATCCTTTAAGGATAGGTTAACAACTTAACATGGTTATTTTATACAATAATTCTACGTTTCAAACAAAAATAAAATACGGTAATTACTGGTTTTTTTTCCTTTCCATTCAAAACTGTTCTTTATTGACTTGTGATAATGTGTGAAAAAATTAATGAAGGGAAGTTGTAGAGAGGAGTTAAGAGTGTTGCTGAGATAGAAAATGTTTAATATATAATAAGTTCGGAGTCAGTAAAAGAAAATTACTAGACCCCTCTTAAGGATATTAATTTTGATGATTTAGCTCCATCTAATTGCAAAATGCATGATAACTTTTGACTAGAAGGATTTATATTGCTATAAAGATTTCAGTTTTGCACTTTAAATCACACAGTAATCATGTCCCCCGATTGATTTAAGACATCAGAATTACCCCTTTTAAAACATCTAACCATTGCATTAAGAACACAACACTCAAAATCATATAGTACAAACTAATACAAACTCAAAAGGAAGGCTAATAAAATAAGAGTTATACAAACACTTATGCACAATGCACAATTCATTAATGGATTTCTTACAAACACAGAATATTAATAGAATTTATATATATAACCAACACTAGATCTCAGAAAATTCATCCAGAATCCTCAGACATAAAGTCCATTACTTCATCAAAATCCTCATCCTGCGTATCAGAATCCGTAGGGCCCATGCGTGAAATTCCATAAGATTCCTCCTCGGACTCCGTAAGGGGCTGGTACGGGACTTTATAGCCGTAGTATTCATAATCTATAGGGTTATCATGAGGGGATTTCAATTGTTTAATTTGTTGAGTACACCTTATTCCCAACTCACCTTCAAGAGTAACATAACGACACAGCCCCAAATCAATAGACTCAAGCTCAACACAACCATTAAGAATACTTGTAACACCTTCATCTGACATGCAATGTCCAATTATTTCAATTTTACGCAATTTAGGTATGGTTGAAATAATAGCTAGTGCCTCCTCGTCACCCAATTTAGGATCACCCAAATCAAATACATGACAGTAAATGTTGTTGAGTTTTAATGATGTCAAGGAAGGGCATGAATTCCCAATACTTTTTATACATTATGCGTTAATACGGTGGTAATAGAAGATGTGCAGCTCCTTTAAGAAAGGAAACTTTTTACATGCATCACTCAAAGTATATCCCCAATAAAAACAGTGACACACATTATAGCCAAATACAATTTCAAGACGTCTCAACTGACCTGATCTGTTAAGGTTATTACATCAAGGTTAATGACATAATTGGAACAATAAAGTGAATCATGTTTCAAAGATTTTATACATTAATTAGACATATAATTTATCAATCTTTTGAAATCTACAGTTTACCATTGCAGATTGGGAAACTATATTTTAGTGGAAGACAAGACATTAAACAAGTTGTAAGTTCAAAGAAACAGATGGATGAGATACATTTACTATTTATTAACAAATAGACACTGAGTATCAAGAATCACTAAATTTTTTTAATAAAGGTAGCCTTAATTTTTGTACTAATAAATTTGGCATCTAAAGTTTTAGTAAAACTAACTCAACACACACACATATATATATATATATATATATATATATATATATATATATATATATATATATATATATATATATGTTATTATAGGGACCTATATTGGAAATAATCCAATAATATATGTTATTTTACATAATTTAGGCACATATGGTGCAATTAACTCAAAAAATGGGGATAGTTTGGATCATTACATTGCATGTACTTATATATCTGATTAAAGTTATAAGCTTGAAATAAACAATTATTGCATGTAAATTAAATGTAAGGGAGCAAAGTGCAAACTATACCGTTCCAAGATGAAATTGAGTATGTCATCAGTGGAGTAGGCTTCAAAGCTAATATCAATCAGTTGGCCTTGGCTGAGATCTACAGCGTGCTGACATATCTTCTCTTTGAGTTTAGGATTGTGAAGGTTGTTGTTGCGCATGTCGATGTTCCAGGTTTTACAAACTCTAGAGATGTTTCTAGTCGCTCTACCGCTCCTAGTTTCAAGAAGATCTCGGTGATGATCTTATGTGGAAGATCTATTCACGGCAGCGGCGGAAATGAAGAAGACGATGACATCTGGATTTTTTTTCTCTTCTTTTTTTCTTTGTTTGATCAGTGCACAGTCAAGCAGAGGGTAATTCTTAAATATTCTATCAAGCTTATACTTTGTTGTTTTGTTATGGGGCAAATTACTAATATGGGTCCAGATAATTTACATTTTCCATTCTAACTATTCTTTTTATTTCAAAAGTTAATTATTCTTGAAATTAATGATAAAAAACAAATATTTTAAAAATCTTATATCTAAATATGTCAAGCATCGCGTCAAAGAATCAATCTTAATAATTCGTCAATCTTATTTAGTAATGGCACGTCGGAGGAAACAATCTAAAACGTGTATGAAATCTTAACATTGGAGCTACAAAATCCTTCGTAAAGTATCTTTGCATACCCTTATCTATCAAAAGGGCAAAGGATGAAAACTTGATTTATTTTTAAGGATGATTAATTTCTAAATCTGCTAGTCGAATTGCTAAACTTTTATCAGATAGGGGAAAAGATCTTAATCAAATCAGTAATGCAATCTATTTTAAATTACGCAATGTCAATTTTCGAGTTTCCAAAAAGTTTGTGCAAGAAACTCAGCAACCTTCTTGCTAATTTTTGGTGGAATTCCGGATTTAAGAAAAGAATCCATTGGGTTGCACGGAAGAAAATCATCAAAGCTAAATCGATTGGTGGAATCAAGTTTAGAGATTTTCAAAAAATTGAATCTTACTTTACTCGCCAATCAAGCATGGAGAATCTTAGATAATCCTAACTCACTAGTCGCAAAAATTCTTAAAGGAATTTATTTTTTGAACAACAACGCTACTAAAGCGCGCTTCTTTAACGACCAACTCATCCGTGACTACATGCAAGTAGTTGCTAGAGACATATCATTAGCGACAAAATTAAATCTCTGATGACTTAAGTCGTTGCGTACCTTATTTGTCATTCATGACTAGTTTTTTTCAAAGAACTAGTCGCTAGAAACTATGTTAATGGCGACGACAATTTTTTTCGTTAACAAACATTAACATATTCATTAATTGGGATTGGGGGGTCAGAGTTTCCCGCCCAATGTTATTCACGACTAATCTAACGTCTATTGTCGACAATTGTCGTCGCGAGAAATAGATTTCCAAAAGACGTGGCAATCTGACTCTTCACGTGGGTCAATTAGAGGGTTCATTCACGACAAATTTATGGGTTGTTCATGACGGAAAATATGTCGCCTCAAAAAAGTAACACTACAAAGCCATTTCGAGCTCATTTCAGCCATAACCAAACACTTCATCACTTAAAAAATCGAGAGTTTAAGCAATAAACCATCCATTCTGAGATGAAATCAAATCGTTCTAGCATCAATAACATCGCTTATGTAAGGATTTAATGCTTTACTTACATTTTAATCCAATTTTTTTCAATTATAAAAGGTAACCTAGATTTTATATTTTGTGTTTGTGATTGTGTGTTTATGGCATGGCTTGTACCAGATTCAAAAACTAATATCCACGTCAAATGTATGTATTTTATCCAACTTTGTTATTTTTTATTTTAATTTACATTTTTTGCTAAAAAAATATTTGTGCTTATTTCGTATTTTTTAGTATTGGTTTAATATTTATTACATTAAATTACTTAGTTATTAGTATATTGAGTAATTAAATGTAAATGTTTTAGAAATTTAGGGTTTCAAATATTTGTAATTGTGGATTAGATTCTAAATTTAAAAAAATATGTGCTTTAGATATGTTTTATAAGAATATATGGACTTATTCGCAATTTTTAGTTAAATAGGGATTTTTTTACAATTTTTATAAATATAACGACTAAAGTGCATTTTTTATAAAATTAAGGACTAAATTCTAATTTAAAAAATATAAGTATTAAAATGTAATTTATAAAAATATAAGTACTAAAATGTAAATTTATTGAATTACAAATATTGAAAATGTAATTTTTACAAATTATAAAGATTAAAATGTAATTTTTTTTTAAAAAAAGAAGAAGGATTGAAATGCAATTTAAAAAAATAAAGGGTTAAAATGTAATTTTATTATTAAAAGTACTTTGATAAAATTTTATTAAATATAAGGACTAAAATTAAATTTTATTAGATATAAAGACTAAAATATAATTTTAATAAATATAAGTACTAAACCGTATTTTAAAAAATATATAAGGACTAGAATGTAAAATGAGTACCATTTGTAATTTTAGTACAAATTGTAATTTTTAGTACTATTTGTAATTTTAGACTTAGATATTTTAGTACCATTTGTAAAAAAATTGTAAACATTGATTGCTTAATATCAAAAATCCTGGTCTAAACTAAAATGGAGCTCTTTAATGCAAGGTATATGAAAATTTCAAACTAAAAGACGACCATTAACTCACCTAATTTTATTTTATTTAAGGATGAACGGTTATTGTCTTCGAAAGTAAACATAATTTGAGAAACAAAGCCATGATATATATATATATGTATGACTAACATAAGCTAGCAATATCCAGAGAGTTGGAACAATGTATAGCAATAGCTAACATATCTCACATGAAAATAAAGAAGGTATCACGCGATGTTTCTTCAAATGCACCACATTTCTTGACTGTCTAACATATTTCACATGGTGAAATGCGGTTCATTTGTAGAAACATCTCGTGATACCTCTTTTGTTTTCATGTGAGACGTGTTAGCCATTACTATACTTTGATCCAGCTTTCTGGGTATTGCTAGCTTGTGTTGTTCATATATATATATATTGATGCCTTTTAGTGTTTTTATTTATCGTGGTTTTGACTACCAACACCCATATACGAGCAGATTCCTCCAATCGGGCCACCAATTGCTGGACCATCAGGTAGTCGGGAAGAAGCTGAGGATGAAACAGAAGAAGAAGAACACCGTTTATTCCATCCTTAGTATTTTGATATATCTGATCATTATATATATGTTGACTTTAGTATCTATTGGTTTGACTTCGTTATGTTATATTTTTGTTGACTTTCTGTCGATTTTGACTTTTATTGTTATCGATGTTGACATTAATTTAATATTAGTTGTTTTTAAATATTAATTCAATTATTTTTATTAATTTTAAAAATTTTAAAAAAAAAATCGAAAGATTATTTAAAAAAAAAAGAATATTAGCGACTACTTATTAGTCGCAAAACATTTAAAAAAGTAGTCGCTATTAATAGTTATCAGCGACTACAAGAAGTAGTTGCTATTAATGGTATCAATTCCGAATACTAAAGTAGTCATTAGTAGACGTCACACATTAGCAACTTCTTCTCAAATTTAGTCGCGAAAGACATCTCTATGACGAATTACATACGACTAGATAGCAACGAAGACATGTAGTTGTTAATGACCAAATCGGTCTTCGCGGCTAATTATTTAACCAATAGCGACTACAAATGTAGTCGCCAGTAGAAGGGCATGCAGTAGTGCAACATATGGGATACAAAGCTCATAAAGAAACATTCATCAAGATGGGCAAGTATCTTTAAAGGACTTCAGTTCCATAAAAAAGTATTGTATAGATGATCCTAGAAAAAGTTATAAACTAAAGATCATATGGTGGAACATGGTATTAGGCTCGTTTTGTGATATGTGTAACGGTAATTTTGAAACCAACACATTTATTCTTTGAATGTGATGTCTCAAGTATGATTTGAAGGGATTTTTGTTTCTAAATAGTGTTTGAAGGTATATTAAAAAATGAATTGGTATTACTAGATATATGAATACCATTTTGAATTTCTGTTGATTGATTTAAGAAATAAAAAATAAAAAAATTTGAAAAAGATAAGTGAAACGAATCTCTTTTGAGATGATAGTGTATTTATTTAGAAAGAAAACAAACTAGTTTTAGAATAATATATCCCAAAAAACATACTTTTAAATCTATTTCTATTTTTTATTATTTTTGTAAGAATGATATAGAATTTATTTGAAATTTACATGAAATTGTCTTAAGTGATATAGATAAAAAAAATACTATTTTATATTTTTTACTTCAATAATAAATTTTTACTACCATATAAAATATTTAATTCATTTACACAATTGTTTACTTAAATAATTTCATTTTATCAAACAAAATTAAATACTTGTCCGAAAACAAAAATAATAAATTAAGTAAATATCCATGTGAATATGCATAAGTTTGTGCTTGTCCCAGTGGTTCTAGATCTGATTTTTGAGCTCCGACAAGGCTTGACCTCCGTGAGAAGTCATGGACGCCGCTGTGAGACATCAGCTACTTCAGAAATGGAGTTTCGAGCTCCATTTGAAAGATATTGTTGCAGTGCATGAGAATCCATGGAAGCCTCCTATGCACAAGAAAATGGACTGGATCACGGAGAAACTCATGAAAGTGGCTACAACAGCTATAACAGCCATGGAAAACTTCAGATTTTGATCTGGTTCGTAACTTGCTCGATGTGGTTCATGTCTTGTCGTTCGTGTCTCGCCGTTCGTAGCTTCACCGGAATCCAGCAATGAAAGGGGTGTATTCAATGTAGAATCTATTAGAATTTTAGTTTTCCAAAGTCTACCAGTATTCAATAGGGATTTTAAAAAGTCTTTTAAAATCTTGGGGTATTGAATCGGGATTTTAGACATCTTTTAAAATCTTGTGGTATTAAAAAATGTATGGATTTTTATGGATTTCATTTTTTTTGACATTGATATGGATTTCATTAAATATTGAATTTTATAGGATTCTATAGAATTTCATTGAACAAAACTTTAATTTTAAAATCTCTTGTTTTAAGTAAAGATTTTGATAGACTTCTTCTGACTAATACATGCTAAATAAATAAAAATTATCGTGACATATTTTTCATATTCTAGGATATTACTTCAATTTTATTTTCCTCGAACATAAATATACAATTCATTAATATTCAGTTCTTTTCCTTTAGAACAATGTTTTAGAAAAAATAATCATGAATATTTTTTTTTATTTATTTTGTCTATGTAAACATGGATATACTCTTTATTTGGTCAATTCGTTAATGTTTAGTTCTTTTAGTTGAACAATACTTAAGGATTTTATATTGTGATATAAAGCAAAAAAATTATAATTATTTTTATGTTTTATTAATCCACATCATATAATTATTTATTTAATATTTTTTTATATTTTTTTTAATCATGTAATTATATATTTAACATTTACTAATAAAAACTGTTAATAAAAAATTTAAAATTTCAATAAATTCAGAGTCAGGTAGAGTCCGATAAAATCAATTAAAATCTATTAGAATTTGTCATAAAATTCAATAAAATCTGTTGAGGGCCTTTTAGAATAAAAACGAGTCTACAAATCCATCAAAATCCATGGATTATACAATATCAAATACAATCTTTTAAAATCTAAATTGAATACACCCCCGAAGACTTGAAGAACAGTTTGCTCGATCTGGTTTGCAGCTGGTTCGAATCCGTCTTGCTGGTTCGTATTGCCTCGTGAAGATCTCCATGAGGCTTGGTCGTGAGGCTTCATGACGAGCTGATGCATTTCGATCTCGTACGTCTTTAGCCTGCTGGGGTGCTGATGGTGGTTGATTTTCATGTGTTGACTGGAGAAGACGAGCGACAGATTACTCGCAATGCTCTTGCTTTTTTTTCTTTCTTTTGTTCGAAAATTAATTAGGTGTTGCTTTTTTTTGTTCAATAGGCGGTAATCAATACGCGAAAATGTAATTAGTTAGGCTTCGATTTGTAATAAATAAAATTTGATCTTTTTTTTTGTATTACTTCTTGTTTTGTAATAATACTCTATTTTTTTTATAGAATACTCTATTTTTTTTATAGAATACTCTATTTTTTTAAAGAATACTCTATTTTTTAATGGAGTACTCTATGTTTTTATGGAGTACTCCGTATATTTGAATATACGCTCTGTATTTTATTTCGATGATCACTGTTTAAATTCGGATACTCCATATTTTTTTCCGATATTCTATATTTTTCGGTGGTCGGAGGTAGGAGGAAGGTGTGTAGTGGGCAGAGATGAACAGTGACAACAATCAATAATTTCTTTTTGTCTTTTAGTGTTAGTAAGAGTATTCTAGTATTTGGTCATTCTTGAGATCCCTTTAAAGAAATTAGATTCCTATTAGTTCGTATAGTACGAAAATCTAGTCTCCAAAACCCTATGTCTCATTCACCCATTAGTCAATTGGTAAACTACTTCCTATGTTTTGTAATAGTTTAGACACCCTTGGTATAAAAAATGGTATTGCTACAACCCCTCTCTACAATATTCTTTTAGTGTCATACACTTGGCTAAAAGTGATTGGAGAGATTTGTTTATTTTTATTTCATTAATGAAAGAATTAAAAATACATATAATTCCCCTAAAGATGTATATATAAGAATTTTTGTTTCAGTTTTTTAAATTTTCTCTTTCTTGATACTCTCTCACCGACACTTTCTAAATATATCATCTCCGCCTATTATGCCCGATCTCTTTTATTTTCTTCTCCACCATCTCCGCCATGTTGTATTTTTTGTTTATCTTCTTTTATCTTCTACCTTTGTGTATATATATATATATATATATATATATACGGCTAGAGAGATGGTGTCGTGGTTTTTGGTGGATTTGCGGTGGTTGCGATCACTGAGTCGTATTTATATACATAACATCAAGTAAGATTGTAAGCATCATAGAGTTTGTTAGTGGTCGCAGTTGGAGAGAAGATGTCGTCGTTGAATTATGAGTATGTTTTATATCTAATATATTACATGTAAATCCATTTAGACATGTTAATCTATTTAGACCTGTTAATCTATTTAGATTCGTTATTTCATTTATTTTGAATTTGAAGTTAGAGTTTAATCCGATTTAGGAATTTTATAAGTTTGATAATTAGATTCATTTTCGATTTTGGGGATTTAATTAGTTCAATTTTATTAAATCTATTTTTAGGAGTTTCATTCGTAATTCAAAATACTATTATTTTTGTAAATGTTTTAGACATACTCGATATTGAATGTTGGACCCTAAGTATTGACACCCTTCACGACATAAATACGGGAACTGAGAGAAAGAGTTCTACCTGAGCTAACAGGGGGTCATGTATGTTAATCATATTATTAAACTATTTAACCCTTGTGCACCGTTTTTTGTTACTATTTTAATTTGAAATTGGCTTATGGCCCAAGAATTAAAATTCTTGTTTTCAGACCCAAAATCATCTTTTTAAAAGATAAAGTGACCACCTGCGTGTGAGTAGAGTAGCGGTAATAAATATTATTTGTTTTTTAATGGTAACGATGGCACTTATTTTGTTTGACTTGATAAGATAGTGCACACCTATATTTTCCATTTCTTTAAGATTAACTCATCAGGTTGGTAAACTAGACCTACTTACTTCTTCTCTCTCGTTGGTTAAAGCCATTAGAAGTGTAAGAAATGAAAGAAAAACCATCATATTAAAAGAAATTTCTTTTTATTTTTCTATATTTATGACGTTGATGAAAGCGAACAACATGTTAGGTTCGTTCTTTGTGACGGGGGTGTTTTAACTATTGGCATTTATTACAGGGGATGTATTGACCAAAGACGTCCCTTTAATAACCCGTGATAAGATGTGTTGCATTAAAAACTCAAAATATAAATCCTATACAACTTTATGAGCCCTATTAGTCGTTTACATCTTTGTGTATATGTGTTTTTAGTTAGTAAATATACGATTTCATAGATATTTTTAATAATTTGGTGATAACTAGGTTTTGAGGTTTATAGTTGGTTAAACTATTTTTCTAGGCTAACGAGTAAATTAGAATCTGGTCCTTGTTTATTAATTGATGTAGAATAATATTCTTGATTTGGTTTCTTGGATTTAGTTCTGGTCATATATTTGTGGTTATGGGAAAAAGAAGAAGAAATCAATTTTTTAATACGTTGAGTGTTTGTTTGTAATTAACATTAGGACGGGGGTAATATATGTACTTAAAAAACTCACTGTTAATTTTTGAACATGTATACCATGTCGGTAATAACTAATATCAATAAGGATACAATATCATCTTTGTCTAAAGATGATATCACATAGAAATATTTAAAAAGTGGAGAATATTCTAATATTTACAACAAGGTCTTACGATATCTTTTGCTTCGTACTTTTCCTAGGTCTTGAATATATGTAATTTGGAAAGTTACAGACTAAATATAATATGGTGGACATGGAATTGGACTCGCTTTGTGATATGTGTAGTGATGATTTTGACATCAACACATATTTATTCTTTGAATGTGATGTCTCAAGTATGGTTTGAAGTGATATATTTTTTTTTACATTGTTTAAAGGTATATTAAAAATGAATTGGTATCACTAAATATATGAATATCATTTGAACTCTAAGAAAATAAAAAATAGAAAGATTTGAAAAAAGATAAGTGAGAAGGACGAATCACTTTTGTGATAATAGTCAATTATTTATGCATTGTTTGGATTAAGATTATCAAAGGAAAGGAAATGATAGGAATATAAAAATATTTAAGGAATGGAAAGGAAAGTAATAACCGTGTTTGGATTATAAAAATTATAATAAAAGAAAAGAAAGTAATTGATTAAGGAATCACTTGTTTGGATTCACATTATTAAAGGAAATGAAAGGATTATTTTACGTAGAAATACCTTTATACCCTTTTTGTGTTATGTAAAAATATTATTATATTAAAATTATAAGGTTAGTTGTGACATTTAAAAAAAAATCATTTCATTTCTTTTAAAATGACTTTAAAATGAGAGGATTAAATAATTGACGTTTTAAAAGAAAAGAAAGGATTTGAAATCCATTGAATTGCTTTTCTTTAATTAAAAATTGAATTCAAACAAAAAATTAAAGTGAAAGGAACAAACTAGTTTTAGAAAATATATCCCCAAAAAACATACTTTTAAATATATTTCTATTTTTTATTATTTTATTATTTATTTAAGAATGATATTGACTTTATTTGAAATTTGCATTAAATTGTCTTAAATGATATTTAATAAAAAAAATTACTATTTTATATTTTTTTACTTGAATCGTAAATTTTGACTACTATATTAATTCATTTATACAATTATTTACTTAAAATAATTTTATTTTACCAAACAAAATTAAATACTTGTCCAAAAAAAATAAGAATAAATTAAGTATTCTGTTATATATAGCAAATTAAAATACATATAATGCCCCTAAAGATGTATATATATAGCAATTTTTTGTTTCATTTTTTTACATTCTCTCTTTCTCGATACTCTCTCACCGACACTTTCTAAATCTACCATCTTCGCCTATTATGCCCCATCTCTTCTACTTTCTTCTCCACCATCTCCGCCATGTTGTATGTCATGTTTATCTTCTTTTATTTTCTACCTTTGTATATATATACAGCTAGAGAGATGGTGTCGTGGTTTTTGGTGGTTTTGCGGTGGTTGCGATCACTGAGTCGTATGTATATACATAACATCAAGTATGATTGTGAGCATCATAGAGTTTGGTATTGGTCTCCGTTGGAGAGAAGATGTCGTCGTTGAATTATGAGTATGTTTTATATCTAATATATTACATGTAAATCCATTTAGATTCGATTATTCATGTAGACATGTTAATCTATATAGACCTGTTAATCTATTTAGTTCCGCTATTTCATTTATTTTGAATTTGAAGTTAGAGTTTAATCCGATTTAGGAATTTTATAAGTTTCATAATTAGAGTCATCGATTTTGGGGATTTAATTAGTTCAATTTTATTAATTCCATTTTTAGGAGTTTCATTCGTAATTCAAAATATTATTATTTCTGTTTTGTTACTATTTTATTTTGGCATTGGCTTATGGCCAAGAATTAGAATTCTTGTTTTCGGACCCAAAATCATATTTTTAAAAGATGAAGTGACCATCTGCGTGTGAGTAGAGTAGCGGTAATAAATATTGTTTGTTTTTTAATGGTAATGATGACATTTATTTTGTTTGAGTTGATAAGAAAGTGCACACCTATATTTTCCATTTCTTTAAGATTAACTCATCAGGTTGGTAAACTAGGTCTACTTACTTCTTCTCTCTCGATGGTTAAAGCCATTAGAAGTGTAAGAAATGGAAGAAAAACCATCATATTATAAGAAATTTCTTTTCATTTTTCTATGTTTGTGACGCTGATGAAAACGAAAAGCATGTTAGGTTAGTTCTTTGTGACGGGGTGCTACGATATCTTTTGCTATGTACTTTTCTTAGGTCTTGAACATATGTAATTTGGAATCCATGTTTAACCCTTAAACATATGGGTATTGTATGGATGATCCTACAAGAAAAGTTACATACTAAAGATCATATGGTAGACATGGAATTGAACTCACTTTGTGATATGTTTAGTAATAATTTTCAAACCAACACATATTTATTCTTTGAATATGATTTCTCAAAATATGGTTTGAAGGGATTTCTGTTTTATATTGTTTGAATGTATATTAAAAAATGATTTGGTATCACTAAATATATACCATTTGAACTCTAAGAAAATAAAAAACAAAAATATTTGAAAAAGATAACTGAGAAGGACGAATCACTTTTGTGATAATAGTCTATTTATTTAGAGAGAAAAGAACAAACTAGTTTTAGAAAAATATATCCCCGAAAAACATACTTTTAAATCAATTTCTATTTTTGGTATTTTCATTATTTTTTTAAGAATGATATCGAATTTATTTGAAATTTACATTAAATTGTCTTAATGATATTGATAAAATATATATTTTTTGACTTGAATAGTAAATTTTGACTATCATATAAATATTTAATTCATTTATACAATTGATTACTTAAAATAATTTCATTTTATCAAAGAAAATTAAATACTTGTCCGAAAACAAAAATAATAAATTAAGTATATATTCTAAAATTTCTAAACCCAAAATGAAGAACAGATTTAGTCTAATTATAGTCCTTCATTTCTGCAATAATTGAAAAAATCAGCATGTAAATATGCGTTTTACTTTGTTATTTTCAGTTGGATAATAGTTGTGATGTATTAATTTGTGTTTTGCAAGGATGTTATAGCTTGGACTTAAACATTCATTGCATATAAATATGAAGAAACAAGAGGATGATAAGACTATACAAGAAGCCGAGGCACACCTTTTAAGTGTTGTCAAGGTTTCCTCCTTCACCACAATCTAATATTGATTGTCATATTTCATTAAATTTATAATGCTCGCTTCAAATTGGTACTTATTGCTGTTTGTAGCTCCAAACCAAGGGAAACAGATTGAGAATAATATATATTTATTTAGATTTTGTTGATTATAATTAAGTTTGAATTTTCCAGATTCTGTCGCTATTTAAACTTTTAAAGGTAAAGCAATGATTCTAACAGTTAATTACTATTTATCCTGGGACTGATTAAACAGCTAATTCAATCTTACCAATTAAAGTATATTGCTTGAAGATTAATGAATTTGGTCTGAAGGACCAAATTTCAAGATATTGACTTTATGATTGTATAGTATATTGTTTGATCTGCGATTAAATTTCTCTTCTGCATCTCTAAGTTACTCCCTCCTTCCCAGAAAAAATTGTAAGGAGGAACCAAAAGAGTGTGTTTGAGGTAGTCCAACAGGGAATACCGAATTATTCTGAAACTAGAATTAGATTTGGATATCTTAAGATTTTATTCTATTTTGCAATTTTAGTATTATAACAACTTTAAGTGTATTTTATTATAAAAAAAATACTATGAATGTAGGGTTGTAGTTCTGTAGAAATATTTATCCTGTGATGGGATGAGAGAAAAAAAGAAAACACACATACGGACCCGGTGGGCCGTGCTTAATAGTAAACACATTGGTATTAGTTAGTGTGATCATCGATAACATTGAGCATACTAAGGAAAGTTTAATGATTGAGGAGTGTTGTAAGTGTCATTGCCTAATGGGTAATTAAATCTTTTTTCTAAGCCCTTTTGAGTCAGTATCCCTCATTGTAAAGCCCATAGATAAAGCCCATAGGCCCACCTATTTAAGTGAAGTTGACATGTAATTTCAAGGTCAGAGATTCATTACAAACAAAACCTATGGATGTCACCGCCGCACCCAAAGGTATGTATTCTGAATGTATATATTGAAGCGCAATTGATTTTTCTAGGATTGCATATATAATTATTCCGTAGCATAATTTGCCTTATTTTAGAATGTATTGTTACTCTTTGATTAGTGATTCACCGGCAACTAGAAATGAGCTCGATAGTACTATTTTGATTGCTGTTTCAAGAGGTTTTCTCAATAGTAAGTTAATGTTATACTTGGGTCAACAATTGACTCTATATCTTGTCTAAGTTTTGTGTAAAATCGTTGTCGCATTTAGTATTTTTTTCATAATGAAAGAGGATTATGCATATAGTAAATGCAAATTTACTATATCTTGACATTTTGCAATTACTATATGCATAATCCTCTTTCATTATAAAAAAATACTAAATGCGACAACGATTTTACACAAAACTTAGACAAGATATAGAGTCAATTGTTGACCCAAGTATAACATTAACTTACTATTGAGAAAACCTCTTGAAACAACAATCAAAATAGTACTATCGAGCTCATTTCTAGTGGCCGGTGAATCACTAATCAAATAGCAACAATACATTCTAAAACAAGGCAGATTATGCAACGGAATAATTATATATGCAATCCTAGAAAAATCAATTGCGCTTCAATATATACATTCAGAATACATACCTTTGGGTGCGGCGGTGGCGTCCATAGGTTTTGTTTGTAATGAATCTCTGACCTTGACATTACATGTCAACTTCACTTAAATAGGGTGACCTGTGGGCTTTGTCTATGGGCTTTACAATGAGGGATACTGACTCAAAAGGGCTTAGAAAAAAGATTTAATTACCCATTAGGCAATGACACTTACAACTCTCCTCAATCATTAAACTTTCCTTAGTATGCTCAATGTTATCGATGATCACGCTCACTAATACCAATGTGTTTACTGTTAAGCACGGCCCACTGGGTCCGTATGTGTGTTTTCTTTTTTTCTCTCATCCCATCACATGATCAACATTTATACAGAACTATAACCCTACATTCATAGTATTTTTTATAATAAAATACACTTAAAGTTGTTATAATACTAAAATTGCAAAATAGAATAAAATATTAAGATCTCCAAAGCCAATTCTACTTTAAGAATAATTCTGTATTCCCTGTTGGACTACCTCAAACACACTCTTTTGGTTCCTCCTTACCATTTTTTCTGGGAAGGAGGGAGTAACTTAGAGATGCAGAAGAGAAATTTAATCGCATATCAAATAATATACTATACAACCATAAAGTCAATATCTTGAAATTTGGTCCTTAGGACCAAATTCATTAATCTTCAAGCAATATACTTTAATTGGTAAGATTGAATTAGCTGTTTAATCAGTCCCATGATAAATAGTAAATAACTGTTAGAATCATTGCATTACCTTTAAAAGTTTAAATAGCGACAGAATCTAGAAAATTCAAACTCAATTATAATCAACAAAATCTAGATAAATATACATCATTCTCAATCTGTTTCCCTTGGTTTGGAGCTACAAACAGCAATAAGTACCATTTCGAAGCTAGCATTATAAATTTAATGAAATATGAAAAATCAATATTAGATTGTGGTGAAGGAGGAAACCTTGACAACACTTAAAAGGTGTGCCTCGGCTTCTCGTATAGTCTTATCATCCTCTTCTTTCTTCATATTTTTTTTTCCTGGTGGACCATTTGGAAATCCAGAAACTTCTATCAATGTGGAAACTAATACATTGAACTGGTCTTCTCCTTTACAGGATATGCATAAGTTTAATATAGATCTGACTTCTTGTGTGATTGGGGGTAACTATAGGTTTTATTAGAAGAAACCACTCAGGCGGTCTCATCTTTGGGAACACAAATAAAGCAACCCCTTTGTTTATACATCAGAATGTTGTGCAAGGAGTGTTTTTGACTGCTCATTATCTAGACGTAGATGATATATTTACTTCATTCCTCTATTTGGAAGTAAATCCTTTAAGGATAGGTTAACAACTTAACATGTTAATTTTATACAATAATTCTACGTTTCAAACAAAAATAAAATACGGTGATTACTGGTTTTTTTTCCTTTCCATTCAAAACTGTTCTTTATTGACTTGTGATAATGTGTGAAAAAATTAATGAAGGGAAGTTGTAGAGAGGAGTTAATAGTGTTGCTGAGAGAGAAAATGTTTAATATATAATATGTTCGGAGTCAGTAAAAGAAAATTACTAGACTTCTCTTAAGGATATTAATTTTGATGATTTATCTCCATCTAATTGCATAATGCATGATAACTTTTGACTAGAAGGATTTATATTGCTATAAAGATTTCAGTTTTGCACTTTAAATCACACAGTAATCATGTTCCCCGATTGATTTAAGACATCAGAATTACCCCTTTTAAAACATCTAACCATTTCATTAAGAACATAACACTCAAAATCATATAGTACAAACTCATACAAACTCAAAAGGAAGGCTAATAAAATAAGAGTTGTACAAACACTTACAGTGCACAATGCACAATTCATTACTGGATTTCTTACAAACACAGAATATTAATAGAATTTATATATATAACCAACACTAGATCTCAGAAAATTCATCCAGAATCCTCAGACATAAAGTCCATTACTTCATCAAAATCCTCATCGTGCATATCAGAATCCGTAGGGCCCATGCGTGAAATTCCATAAGATTCCTCCTCGGACTCCGTAAGGGGTTGGTACGGGACTTTATAGCCGTAGTATTCATAATCTATAGGGTTATCATGAGGGGATTTCAATTGTTTAATTTGTTGAGTACACCTTATTCCCAACTCACCTTCAAGAGTAACATAACGACACAGCCCCAAATCAATACACTCAAGCTCAACACAACCATTAAGAATACTTGTAACACCTTCATCTGACATGCAATGTCCAATTATTTCAAGTTTACTCAATTTAGGCATGGTTGAAGCAATAGCTAGTGCCTCCTCGTCACCCAATTTAGGATCACCCAAATCAAATACATGACAGTAAATGTTGTTGAGTTTCAATGATGTCAAGGAAGGGCATGAATTCCCAATACTTTTTATACATTCTGCGTTAATACGGTGGTAATAGAAGATGTGCAGCTCCTTTAAGAAAGGAAACTTTTTACATGCATCACTCAAAGTATATCCCCAATAAAAACACTGACACACATTATAGCCAAATACAATTTCAAGACGTCTCAACTGACCTGATCTGTTAAGGTTATTACATCAAGGTTAATGACATAATTGGAACAATAAAGTGAATCATGTTTCAAAGATTTTATACATTAATTAGACAAATAATTTATCAATCTTTTAAAATCTACAGTTTACCATGACAGATTGGGAAACTATAGTTTAGTGGAAGACAAGACATTTAACAAGTTGTAACTTCAAAGAAACAGATGGATGAGATACATTTACTATTTATTAACAAATAGACATTGAGTATCAAGAATCAATAAATTTTTTTAATAAAGGTAGTCTTAATTTTCGTACTAATAAATTTGGCATCTGAAGTTTTAGTAAAACTAACACAACACATTACGTGTCATTTTGATCATTAAATCAAATTATAACAGCGAAAGCTAACCTGAATATTCTTAAATATCCAACTTAGGCACATATATATATATATATATATTATGTTATTATAGGGACCTATATTGGAAATAATCCAATAATATATGTTATTTTACATAATTTAGGCACATATGGTGCAATTAACTCAAAAAATGGGGATAGTTTGGATCATTACATTGCATGTATTTATGTATCTGATTAAAGTTATAAGCTTGAAATAAACAATTATTGCATGTAAATTAAATGTAAGGGAGCAAACAATACCGTTCGGAGATGAAATTGAGTATGTCATCAGTGGAGTAGGCTTCAAAGCCAATATCAATCAGTTGGCCTTGGCTGAGATCTACAGCGTGCTGACATATCTTCTCTTCAAGTTTAGGATTGTGAAGGTTGTTGTTGAGCATGTCGATGACACGCCACGTGGCAGGCGCCTTACATATGATCTTATTCCAGGTTTTACAAACTCTAGAGATGTTTCTAATTCGCTCTACAGCTCCTAGTTTCAAGAAGATCTCGGTGATGATCTCATGTGGAAGCTCTACCCACGGCGGCGGCGGGGGAGATGAAGAAGACGATGACATCTGGATTTTTTTTTTCTCTTCTTTTTTCCTTTGTTTGGTCAGTGCACAGTCAAGCAGAGGGTAATTCTTAAATATTCTGTCCAGCTTATACGTTTGTTGTTTTGTTATGGGACAAATTACTAATATGGGTCAAGATAATTTACATTTTCCAATCTAACTATTCTTTTTATTTCAAAAGTTAATTATTCTTGAAATTAATGATAAAAAACAAATGTTTTAAAAATATTATATCTAAATATTGTCAAGTATCGGGCTAAAGAATCAATCTCAATAAATCGTCAATCTTATTTAGTAATCGCACGTCGGAGGAAACAATCTAAAACGTGTATTGGAGCTACAAAATCTTTCGTAAAGTATCTAGGCATACCCTTATCTCTCAAAAGGGCAAAGGATAGGAACTTGATTTATTTTTAAGGATGGATTAATTTCTAAATCTGCTAGTCGAATTGCTAAACTTTTATCTGACAGGGGAAAAGATCGTAATCAAATCAGTAATGCAATCTATTTTAAATTACGCAATGTCAATTTTCGAGTTTCCAGAAAGTTTGTGCAAGAAACTCAACAACCTTCTTGCTAATTTTTGGTGGAATTCCAGATTAAGAAAAGAATCCATTGGGTTGCACGGAAGAAAATCATCAAAGCTAAATCGATCGGTGGAATCAGGTTTAGAGATTTTCAAAAAAAAAAATGAATCTTACTTTACTCGCGAATCAAGCATGGAGAATCTTAGATAATTCTAACTCACTAGTCGCAAAAGTTCTTAAAGGAATTTAACTTTTGAACAACAACAAGCAAAAGTTCTTAAAGGAATTTAACTTTTGAACAACAACACTACTAAAGCGCGCTTCTTTAACGACCAAGTCATCTGCGACTACATGCAAGTGGTTGCTAGAGACATATCATTAGCAACAAAATTAAATCTCTGACAACTTAAGTCGTTGCGTACCTTATTTGTCATTCATAAATAGTTTTTTTCAAAGAACTAGTCGCTAGAAATTATGTTAATGGCGATGATAATTTTTGTCGTTAACTAACATTAGCATATTCATTAATTGGGATTGGGGGGTTAGAGTTTCCCGCCCTATGTTATTCGCGACTAATCTAACGTCTATTGTCGACAATTGTCGTCGCGAGAGATAGATTTCCAAGAGTCGTGGCGATCTGACTCTTCACGTGGGTCAGTTAGAGGGTTCATTCACGACGAACTTATGGGTCGTTCATGACGAAAAATATGTCGACGCAAAAAAGTAGCCCTACAAAGCCATTTCGAGCTCATTTCAGCCATAACCAAACACTTCATCACTTTAAAAAATCAAGAGTTTAAGCAATAAACCATCCATTCTGAGACGAAATCAAATCGTTCTAGCATCAATAACATCGCTTATGTAAGGATTTAATGCTTTATTTACATTTTAATCCATTTTTTTTCAATTATAAAAGTTAACCTAGATTTTATATTTTGTGTTTGTGATTGTGTGTTTATGGCATGACTTGTACCAGATTCAAAAAACTAATATCCACGTCAAATGTATGTATTTTATCCAACTATGTTATTTTTTAATTTAATTTACATTTTTTGCTAAAAAAAGATTTGTGCTTATTTTGTATTTTTTTAGTATTGGTTTAATATTTATTATATTCAAAATGTAATTTTTAAAAAAAAGAAGAAGGTTTGAAATGCAATTTAAAAAAATAAAGGATTAAAATATAATTTTATTATTAAAAGTACTTAAATATAATTTTATTAAATATAAGGACTAAAATTAAATTTTATTAGATGTAAGGACTAAAATATAATTTTAATAAATATAAGTACTAAACTGTATTTTTTTTTTAAATATAAGGACTAGAATATAAAATTAGTTCCATTTGTAATTTTAGTACCATTTGTAATTTTTAGTACCATTTGTAATTTTAGTACCATTTGTAATTTTTAGTTAGTAACATTTGTAAAAAAATTGTAAACATTGATTGTTTAATATCAAAAATCATGGTCTAAACTAAAATGGAACTTTTTAATGCAAGGTATATGAAAATTTCAAACTAAAAGACGACCATTACCTCACCTAATTTTGCTTTTTCAAGGATGTACTATTACTGTCTTCAAAAGTAAACATAATTTGAGAAACAAAGCCACGATATATATATGTATGACTAACATAAGCTAGCAATATCGAGAGAGCTTGATCAATGTATAGTAATAGCTAACATATCTCACATGAAAATAAAGAAGGTATCACGAGATGTTTCTTCAAATGCACCGCATTTCTTCACTGTCTAACATATTTCACATGATGAAATGCGGTGCATTTGTAGAAATATCTCGTGATACCTCTTTTGTTTTCATATGAGACGTGTTAGCTATTACTATACTTTGATCCAGCTTTCTGGGTATTGCTAACTTGTGTTGTTCATATATATATATATATATATATATATATATATATATATATATATATATATATATATATATATATTGATGCCTTTTAGTGTTTTTGTTTATCGTGGTTTCGACTACCAACACCCAGATACGAGCAGATTCCTCCAATCGGGCCACCAATTGCTGGACCATCAGGTAGTCGGGAAGAAGCTGAGGATGAAACAGAAGAAGAAAAAGCACACCGTTTATTCCATCCTTAGTATTTTGATATATTTGATCATTATATGTATGTTGACTTTTGTATCTATTGGTTTTGACTTTATTATGTTATATTTTTGTTGACTTTCTGTCGATTTTGACTTTTAATGTTATCGATGTTGACATTTATTTAATATTAGTTGTTTTCAAATATTTATTCAATTATTTTTATTAATTTTAAAAATGAAAAATCAAAAGATTATTTAAAAAAAAAAAAGAATACTAGCGACTACTTATTAGTCGCAAAACATTCAAAAAAGTAGTCGCTATTAGTAGTTATCAGCGACTACAAGAAGTAGTTGCTATTAATGGTATCAATTGCGACTACTAAAGTAGTCGTTAGTAGACGTCGCACATTAGCGACTTCTTCTCAAATTTAGTCGCAAAAGACATCTCTACTGTCGAATTACATGCGACCAGATAGCGACGACGACATGTAGTCGTTAATGACAAAATTGGTCTTTCGCGGCTAATTGTTTAACCAATAGCGACTACAAATGTAGTCGCCAATAGAAGCGCGTGCATCAGTGTAACATGTGGGATACAAAGCTCATAAAGAAACATTCATCAAGATGGGCATGTATCTTTAAAGGACTTCAGTTTCATAAAAGGTACTGTATGGATGATCCTACAAAAGGTTATAAACTAAAGATCATATGGTGGAACATGGAATTAGACTCGTTTTGTGATATGTGTAACGGTAATTTTGAAACCAACACATTTATTTTTTGAATGTGATGTCTCAAGTATGATTTGAAGGGATTTTTTTTTAGATATTGTTTGAAGGTATATTAAAAAAATGAATTGGTATTACTAGATATATGAATACCATTTTGAACTGTGTTGATTGATTTAAGAAATAAAAAATTAAAAAAATTGAAAAAGATAAGTGAAACGAATCATTTTTGAGACGATAGTGTATTTCTTTAGAGAGAAAGGAACAAACTTGTTTTAGAATAATATATCCCCAAAAAACATACTTTTAAATATATTTCTATTTTTTAATATTTTTATTATTTTTAAACAGTGATATAGAATCTATTTGAAATTTACATTAAATTGTCTTAAATGATATTGATAAAAATATTTAATAAATTTTGACTACCATATAAGATATTTAATTCTTTTATACAAATGTTTACTTAAAATAATTTCATTTTACCAAACAAAATTAAATACTTGTCCGAAAAAAATAAGAATAAATTATGTATCCTGATTGATCCAAAGTCGAAACATATCCTAAAATTTCTATTACCGAAACACCTGACTACGTAATATCAACTTGCGAAATACCCCAAGCTCTTGAAGACTACACCTCTGCGATTTCTATGGCTTCGTCTTCCGTACTCCACAACTAATCCACCCTCTCTCCTACGCTACGCATCCGTTATTTCTTCCCCCACTCCATTCCGAATTCCCTTTTTCTTCTTCCTTTCTACCACTGTTCAAATGAAACGCTTAACAAGAAAAGAGTCCAAGAGCGATGCTACAAAAATGAAAGCTCTTCCGAATAAATCAAAGGCGGAAGTGAACGTTTCTTGCCCCTATCCTATGATGAGGATTAATAAAAAAAGAAAAATTGAAAAAGGTACTTTGGCTGACTCACCGCTCTTAATATAGATTGATATGATTTGGTGTTGCAATTAGAGTTAATCGTTAGCCATCAAATTGATTTTCCAAAGAATTTGTCAAATTTTGATAATATTAAGTCTGATATAGTTTAAAATACTAATGATATCACTGTCTTTTTGTTTAGAAGCGGCACCACCATCACCACCGTGGATAAACCTTCCCCTTGAAATCACCTCCATGATCCTTCAGAAACTTGGATCTATGGAAAGACTATATAATGCACGGAGTGTCTGTAGAACCTGGAGAAATATATGCAAGGACCCTTCTATGTGGCACGTCATCAACATCGAACTAAGTTTTGCAATACATATGCGTAGCGACCTAAACAGGCTATGCCTTAAGGCAGTGGATCTCAGTCAAGGAGAATTGATTGATATTGAAGTACTCCATGGAGATTGTGAGCTGCTCGGTTATATAGCCCAAAGGTAAAATTTTATTTACACATATTTTATAATTACTTTTATAATCTCTTATCTGGTTTGACAGATCGCCTAAGTTGAAATGCCTTCGATTTCGTGGTTGCTATGATGTTAAGGAGAAGGCTGTATGTGAAGCATTGGAAAAATTTCCCCTATTAGAGGAGCTACACGTTTTCTACTACAATCTCTGACGAGTAGTCATTCGTAGGGAACCAGGGTCTAAACAGTTGGCATTAGCTGTTTCAAAATTGCCCAAATTGCGAAAGCTTGTACTTTTTGGAAGTATGACTAATCAAGACCTCACAACAATTCTTGATGGTTGTCCTCACCTCAATTCTCTTGACCTGTGCAAATGTTATGAATTAGACCTTGCAATTGATTGTGAGTTAGGTAAACGATGTTCTAAACAAATAAAAGATCTCAAACTCCCTAACGATTCCGCTGAAGATGAAGATTATAGTCCGATCAGAGGCGGACCCACCTTAGGCCCAGGGGGGGCTCAAGCCCCCCCTAAACTCGTAAATTTTAAATACGTCAACGTAATTTTGACTCGAAAAATAATTAACTCTCACTCGAAATTTATGACACGTGCATGCAATAAAAAGCATACAAGTCATTGTAGCTTAGTGGTTTATTATCTTTAAATATTAAAGTTTATCTTAGAGGTCACGTGTTCGAATCATATCTTTTGTATTTTGACATTATTAATTATATGTTTATTTATCCTTTTTTTACCTTAAAAAATTTTGAAATGCGTTAACTCCTAAATTTTTGTATATTTCAAGCCCCTCCTCGATTTACCTTCTGGATCCGCCCCTTAGTCCGATGATATATTATATTAATAGAGGATGGTATAAACGAAGACAAATATGATAGTTTCCGTTTCCTATATTGTCAAACTTTTTTAACTCTAATGAGGAAGTTCTAGAAGGCTGAATATGAGGCAGAGTGGTAAGATATTTGGTCTTTTTTACTGTTGTAATATATATTGTCCTACTTTTTTGCTCCAGCTTGATTTTCATAATCTTCAACTCTGTTATTCCACCATTTTGCTTTCTCCATGTAATGCATGTTACTTACATTTTTAGCAAGAAATCTGAAACAATTTTTTTTTGTTAGCAAGAAAGTCTATAAACAGTGAAATGTATCATTTATGACCTTTGATTAACCAACCAAATCTGGAAAATTTTTACAAGAAATAAAACAATAACAAACACAAGGACAATAATAAAGAAGAACTATGAGTCATTAACGAGAGCCAAAGAGAGTTAATAACCATAAAAAAGCCCACAAAGTATAGTTATATGAGTGCAAGTGAAGAGAATTCTAAGAGAAATGGATTATAACAAACAGAGCCAAGATGAAATCAGAACTTGCACTTCTCAAACCATCTCCAATAAGCAAATTGGGAGAATCAATAAGAGAAACGGACGGGAAACACCAGAGAGCACTAACAAGTACGACAATCAAAACAAATATGCCTCTTGAAACACCATCACTTGACAAGGTCGGAAAATAGTGTGACCAATACGCCACTGACATGACAATGTATGCACAAAAATAGACAGATAAATACAAAAACAATACCATGTACAAAGAAACACATACACAACGTAGCCTCCATAACCCTCATATCTAGCAGCTAGACACCACAAACACAACACCCACAAGCCCCAAATAATTACGAGGCAACCAATAAGAGGAAAACATAGATCTTCCCAAATCAAGAAACCCATTAGACATGACAAGTATACAATAAATACAACTGAAACAAGCGGAGCAAACAGGAGGGACCCGTAGCAATAAAACAGTACTGGATCCAAAACAGTCGTAGTTCAGAGCCTGATCCAACATCCCAAAATTCAACTGAAAACCAACAAGAGAATGTTGTTTGATGATTGTAGTTGTGTTTCAAGATGGCATTGGGACATGTCATTGTTGTGGACTAATTTTTGGGCAAATTACTAACAGATGAGAAGATTTCTGATGGAACAAGCAATATTTATGGCTAGCAAAAAGGATGAGGAATAAACTAGAGCTCCGTTGAAAGAACTCTAGCAGTAGCAACAACCAACGACCCGGTACAAACATATTTTGAGGAGCAGGCGTTAGTAGTGGCGACAACGGCTGGGTAAAGGCTATAAAATAGTCTAAGTATGATAGAGACCAACTATTTTCCTCTTCTTTTGGCACTGCATTTTTCATAAGTATACTTCATTTTTCAAATATTTAAAGAAAAAATTTAAATCATAGATATAATTGAATAGTAATAAACAAATGATCCAGTATTTCAATGCCTGGATTTAAAAGTTCACAATTTTACACTCATTTGTTGTATGTCCAATCCAAGCATCTTGTACTTGCTAGAAAGACTCGCTCATATGAGCTATCCAAGATATCCTTCTATAATTGGGATATTGTTTGTATCTAATAGTTAAAAGATACCCCTTCTTCAAATCTAAAGTAGTCGATGAACAAAAGTTGCAAGCAACCAATAGCGCAACTTCGAAGTAAACTATATTTCACCTGAAACTAGAGATGTGTCAGTGAACCAAAGGTATAGGGTGCCCCTATTGGCACTTCACTGTTCAAGTCAGTTAAGCATAAACACGATTTGAACATGCCTCATGAAAAAGAGGTATTATATCTTATTTGCATGACATATAATGTATGAGGATGATAAGTAAGAGGATGTGCTCTGGTTTTTGTATAAAGTATATGTGAGCTACATTAAGCGCGGTAAATAGGCCATTGAAGTAACTACTATAACATGGGTGAGTGATCATGGATTGAACCGCTCGGGTAAACTCCTTCTCTCCAACTGAAGTTGTTAGTATTATATAAATAAAACATGTGTATCCTTCAATATAACTGCCTACCCGCACTTCGAGAGGATCACAAGACTTCCAAGTAAGTTGTTCTAAGGAGACGATGCTCATCGAGGCGGGTGAAGTGTTTGGCTCTTCAATTGCCTTGAGGATGTTCTTGGTCTATCAGTTATCCCTATTAAAAATCATGGACTGTATATCACCAAAGCTAGGCTTCCTCGGGAATATGGGGCCTTAGAAATTCAACGCAGCCTAGTAAGCAGTTGTAGGGGAATTGGACTGTTTACGTCCTTTTAACATGTGTTGTGCGAGTCCTGACTCAGACACATGCATCTTAAGTGACGTTTTTGTTGGCTGCATGATTGCACTAAGGGGAAATATTATTATATTGATTACATATAGATGGGACATCATGGAGAATGAATGTTAAGATGCCATTTGGAGCCTTGATGCAAATCAATATCTAGGACTTGACATATTTAATGGCATCTTCTACCATAAATATATGTACCTCTAGCTGATAAAACGCTTGGAGTATGTAAGGCATTTTTAATGGGAATAGGGGCTTGTATATACTCAACAAGGAATTGGGGATCCCATGTCTCAGTGCTTGTTCTTCCTTGTAACCTAAGCTTTGACTAGCCTGACAGAAAGAGAAGTAAGAGAGGAGCTGCCTAAAGGATTTCCTATTGCTCAATATTTCCCGAAACTATCACATTTTATATGTGGATGACTCAATCTTCTTCCTTGAGAGTATCCTTTAAGAAACCCATGTTTTTTTTGACAGGCTTCAAGAAAACCATGTTATCAATTAGAGAATTTGTAAATATTAATTTGCCTCATGGAAATATGTGAATCTCAACAAATCTTCTATTTTATTTAGCCCAATAACATTCAAAGGTACACCAAAGGAAATCGCTGAGGTATTCAGCATGAACATGGTCAATGACTTAGGTAAATTATTCGATATTCCTTCCAAATGGGGAAAACCAAAGGTCATGAGCCTTGCGTCTCTAAATGATTGCATCACAACCCAACTTTGAGGATGTGTTTCCTCCCTTCTATCTAAAGGAGTAAATCTCATTATTATCATTGCAAATTAGAATTATCTATCAATCTACCTCATGATGATGTAAATCTTCATAAATCCATCACTAAGAAACTCAAAAAGGAATAGATTTTGGTGGAGCATTAGCAAGGGTAAAGGCATTCACTGGAACAATAACGAGACTCTAGTAAAAGGTGTTGTTGGGGACCTGGGCTTCAAGGACTTTGAAGAATACAAACTAGCTCTTGTAGTTAAATAGGCTTGTAAAATCTTCCAAAATCTGGACAACCTGGTGGTAATTTTTACGAAATGAATTTATATATGAACTTATCCTCCCAAGAGATTATGAAGGAACATGTGTCTTCTAGTTTTAAAAGTCCCGATGAAGGAGAAGGAGTTCCTCAAATCAAATACCATATAGTAAATGGAAATAGAGAGAAAGTGTCCATCTGGCCAGGTTGCTGGACCGAGTGAGTCCCTATGTCTAGAACCACCAACAACTCTAACCTAAGTCGTGTTTCAGAGTTCATATCTATTTCCCCGTCATTGTGGAACAAACCTCCTCACCTGTCATGGAAGATGAGATTACCAAAAAGATCTTAGCGATTATCCTTTCTTGCGAGTCTTACATGGATGTCATGATATGTTTGATGGTTGGTAAGGGTAACTACTTGATAAAAATTATGTATGATGGTTCTATAAGAGAAGTTTGTTCATGCTCCGAGAGCGAGTGACCCTTATACTACTCCAGCTTCTACATGGAAATTAATATGGCACTCGCCTATCATAACAATTTGAAAATATATCTATGGAAAACATACATTAGTTCTTTTCCTACCCGAGTTAACCAAGTGAGCAGGAAATGCGATGCTTTTTCCATATGCACCCTATGTTATTACAAAACTAACAAAGATGTGGATCATATTTTTCTGCAATGCCCTTGGACTCGCGAGTTGTGGTAGGCATCTAATACCTGATTTTGCAGCAGTTTTGATGATTGGTAGGCCTACTTAAGCTCTGAATGCTCCAAAACTGGTTACTTGTAAAAAGAGATCATACCCACGTTTTTTTTTTCCTGGTGGACCATTTGGAAATCCAGAAACTTCTATCAACGTGGATAGTAATATGTCCAGTTTTGAGTATCTTTCCCCATTACTACGTAATATGGAAACTAATTAATACATTGAATTGGTCTTCTCCTTTACAGGATATGCATAAGTTTAATATAGATCCGACTTCTTGTGTAAGTGGGGTAACTATAGGTTTTATTGAAAGAAACCCCTCAGGCGGTCTCATCTTTGGGAACACAAATAAAGAAACCACTACAAGAAATAGTAGCATTAGCGAGGAAGCTACTGCGGCAACAACTAAAATGGCCTCTAATGATATGGCCTCTAATGAAATTTAAAAATCCAAAATGGCCTCTAAATATATTTTTAGCGGCAATATTTGCCGCTAAAGATAAAGTTAATAGAGGTAAAAAAAAAAATTTGGTACTAAAGGTATCTTTAGTAACGACTATTAGCGGCAAAATTTAGATTTTTAGTGTTAAATTTTGTGCCCATAAAGATACTATTTCTTGTAGTGAACCCCTTATTTTGTGATTGCTCATTATCTAGACGTAGATGATATATTTACTTCATTCCTCTATTTGGAAGTAAATCCTTTAAGGATAGGTTAACATGTTAAATTTATACAATAATTCTATGTTTCAAAAAAAATAAAATACGGCGATTACTGGTTTTTCTCCTTTCCGTTCAAAACTGTTCTTTATTGACTTGTGATAATGTGTGACAAAATTGATGAAGGGAAGTTGTAGAGAGGAGTTAAGAGTGTTGCTGAGATAGAAAATGTTTAGTATATAATAAGTTCGGAGTCAGTAAAAAAAAATTACTAGACCCCTCTTAAGGATATTATAATCATAGTTATTAGATGTGATTTTGATGATTTATCTTCATCTAATTGCATTATGGCCTAATGAATTGGTCATGACTCATGCATGATAAATTTTGACTAGAAGGATTTATATTGCTATAAAGATTTCAGTTTTGCTCTTTAAATCACACAAGCTAGTAATATCCAGAGAGTTGGATCAATGTATAGTAATAGCTAACATATCTAACATGAAAATAAAGAAGGTATCACGAGATGTTTCTTCAAATGCACCACAATTCTTGACTGTCTAACATATTTCACATGATGAAATGCGGTGCATTTGTAGAAACATCTTGTGATACCTCTTTTGTTTTCATGTGAGACGTGTTAGCCATTACTATACTTTGATCCAGCTTTCTGGGTATTACTAGCTTGTGTTGTTCATATATATATATATATATATATATATATATATATATATATATATATATATATATATATATGTATGTATATTGATGCCTTTTAGTGTTTTAATTTATCGTGGTTTCGACTACCAACGCCCAGATACGAGCAGATTCCTCCAATCGGGCCACCAATTGCTGGACCATCAGGTAGTCGGGAAGAAGAAGAAGAAGAAGAAGAAGACCGTTTATTCCATCCTTAGTATTTTGATATATTTAATCATTATATGTATGTTGACTTTTGTATCTATTGGTTTTGACTTTATTATGTTATATTTTTGTTTACTTTCTGTCGATTTCAACTTTTAATGTTATCGATGTTGACATTAATTTAATATTAGTTGTTTTCAAATAATTATTCAATTATTTTTATTAATTTTAAAAATTTAAAAATAAAAAAATGAAAGATTATTTAAAAAAAAAAAAAAAGAATATTAGCGACTACTTATTAGTCGCAAACCATTTAAAAAAGTAGTCGCTATTAGTAGTTATCAGCGACTACAAGAAATAGTTGCTATTAATGGTATCAATTGCGAATACTAAAGTAGTCATTAGTAGACGTCACACATTAGCGACTTCCTCTCAAATTTAGTCGAGAAAGACATCTCTACTGACGAATTACATACGACTAGATAGCGACGACGACATGTAGTCGTTAATGACCAAATCGGTCTTTCCCGGTTAATTGTTTAACCACTAGCGACTACAAATGTAGTCGCCAATAGAAGCGCGTGAAGCAGTGCAACATGTGGGATACAAAGCTCATAAAGAAACATTCATCAAGATGGGCAAGTATCTTTAAAGGACTTCAGTTCCATAAAAAAGTATTGAATAGATGATCCTAGAAAAAGTTATAAACTAAAGCTCATATGGTGGAACATGGAATTAGACTCGTTTTGTGATATGTGTAACGGTAATTTTGAAACCAACACATTTATTCTTTGAATGTGATGTCTCAAGTATGATTTGAAGGGATTTTTTTTTCTAAATATTGTTTGAAGGTATATTAAAAAATGAATTGGTATTACTAGATATATGAATACCATTTTGAATTCTGTTGATTGATTTAAGAAATAAAAAATAAAAAAATTTGAAATAGATAAGTGAAACGAATCACTTTTGAGACGAGAGTGTATTTATTTAGAAAGAAAGGAACAAACTAGTTTTAAAATAATATATCCCAAAAAACATACTTTAAAATCTATTTCTATTTTTTATTATTTTTATTATTTTTTTAAGAATGATATAGAATTTATTTGAAATTCACATGAAATTGTCTTAAATGATATTGATAAAAAATTACTATCTTATATTTTTTTACTTCAATAATAAATTTTGACTACCATATAAAATATTTAATTCATTTATACAATTTTTTACTTAAATAATTTCATTTTATCAAACAAAATTAGATACTTGTCTGAAAACAAAAATAATAAATTAAGTAAATATCCATGTGAATATGCATAAGTTTGTGCTTGTCCCGGTGGTTCTAGATCTGATTTTTGAGCTCCGACAAGGCTTGACCTCCGTGAGACATCAGCTACTTCAGAAATGGAGCTTCGAGCTCCATTCGAAAGATATTGTTACAATGCATGAGAAGCCATGGAAGCTTCCTATGCACAAGAAAATGGACTGGATCACGGAGAAACTCATGAGAGTGGCTACAACAGCTATAGCAGCCATGGCAAACTTCAGATTTCGATCTGGTTCGTAACTTGCTCGATCTGGTTCATGTCTCGTCGTTCGTGTCTCGCCATTCGTAGCTTCGCCGGAATCCATCAATGAAAAGGGATGTATTCAATGTAGAATCTATTAGAATTTTGGTATTCCAAAGTCTACCAGTATTCAATCGGGATTTTAAAAAGTCTTTTAAAATCTTTGTGTATTGAATCGGGATTTTAGACATCTTTTAAAATCTTGTGGTATTAAAAAATCTATGGATTTTTATGTATTTCATTTTTTTTATCGACATTGATATGGATTTCATTAAATATTGAATTTTATAGGATTCTATAGAATTTCATTGAACAAAACTTTTATTTTAAAATCTCTTGTTTTAAGTAAAGATTTTGATAGACTTCTTCTGACTAATACATGCTAAATAAAAATAATAGTGACATATTTTTCATATTCTAGGATATTACTTCAATTTTATTTTCCTCGAACATAAATATACAATTCATTAATATTCAAATCTTTTCCTTTAGAACAATATTTTAGAAAAAATAATCATGAATACTTTTTTTATTTCGTCTATGTAAACATGGAAATACTCTTTATTTGGTCAATTCGTTAATGTTTAGTTTTTTTAGTTGAACAATACTTAAGGATTTTATATTGTGATATAAACCAAAAAAAATTTAATTATTTTTATTTTTTATTAATCCACATCATATTAATATTTTTTTATATTTTTTTTAATCATGTAATTATATATTTAACATTTACTAATAAAAACTGTTAATACAAAATTTAAAATTTCAATAAATTCAGATTCAGGTCGAGTCCGATAAAATCAATTAAAATCTATTAAAATTTGTCATAAAATTCAATAAAATCTGTTGAGGGTCTTTTAGAATAAAAATGAGTCTATAAATCCATCAAAATCCATGGATTATACAAAATCTAATACAATCTTTTAAAATCTGAACTGAATACACCCCCGAAGACTTGAAGAACAGATTGCTCGATCTGGTTTGCAGCTGATTCGAATCCGTCTTGCTGGTTCGTACTGCCTCGTGAAGATCTCCATGAGGCTTGGTAGTGAGGCTTCATGACGAGCTGATGCATTTCGATCTCGTGTGTCTTCAGGCTGCTGGGGTGCTGATGGTGGTTGGTTTTCACGTGTTGACTGGAGAAGACGAGAGACAGATTACTCGCAATACTCTTGCTTTTTTTCTTTCTTTTGTTCAAAAATTAATTAGGTGTTGCTTTTTTTGTTCAATTGCGGTAATCAATAGGCGAAAATGTAATTAGTTAGGCTTGGATTTGTAATAAATAAAATTTTATCTTTTTTTTGTATTACTCCTTGTTTTGTAATAATACTCTATTTTTTTTTATAGAATACTCTATTTCTTTTGAAGAATACTCTATTTTTTAATGGAGTACTCTATTTTTTTTAATGGAGTACTCCGTATATTTGAATATACGCTCTGTATTTTATTTTGATGATCACTGTTTAAATTCAGATACTCCATATTTTTTTCCGATACTCTATATTTTTTCGGTGGTCGGAGGTAGGAGGAAGGTGGGTAGTGGGCAGAGATGAACAGTGACAACAATCAATAATTTTTTTTTGTCTTTTAGTGTCAGTAAGAGTATTCTAGTATTTGGTCATTTTTTAGATCCCTTTAAAGAAATTAGATTCCTATTAGTTCTTATAGTACGAAAATCTAGTTTCCAAAACACTATGTCTCATTCACCCATTAATCAATTGGTAAACTACTTCCTATGTTTTGTAATAGTTTAGACACCCCTGGTATAAAAAATGGTATTGCTACAACCCCTCTCTACAATATTTTTTTAGTGTCATACACTTGGCTCTAAGTGATTGGAGAGATTTATTTATTTTTATTTTGTTAATGAAAGAATTAAAAATACATATAATTTCCCTAAAGATGTATATATAGCAATTTTTTGTTTCATTTTTTTACATTTTCTCTTTCTTGATACTCTCTCACCGACACTTTCTAAATCTATCATCTCTGCCTATTATGCCCTATCTCTTTTATTTTCTTCTCCACCATCTCCGCCATGTTGTATTTCTTGTTTATCTTCTTTTATCTTCTACCTTTGTATATATATATATATATATATATATATATATACACGGCTAGAGAGATGGTGTCGTGGTTTTTGGTGGTTTTGCGGTGGTTGTGATCACTGAGTCGTATTTATATACATAATATTAAGTAAGATTGTGAGCATCATAGAGTTTTTTAGTGGTCACAGTTGGAGAGAAGATGTCGTCGTTGAATTATGAGTATGTTTTATATGTAATATATTACATGTAAATCCATTTAGATTTGATTATACATTTAGACATGTTAATCTATTTAGACCTGTCAATCTATTTAGACCTGTTAATCTATTTAGACTCGTTATTTCATTTATTTTGAATTTGAAGTTAGAGTTTAATCCGATTTAGGAATTTTATAAGTTTGATAATTAGATTCATTTTCGATTTCGGGGATTTAATTAGTTCAATTTTATTAATTCCATTTTTAGGAGTTTCATTCGTAATTCAAAATACTATTATTTTTGTAAATGTTTTAGTCATACTCGATATTGAATGTTGGACCCTGAAGTATTGACACCCTTCACTACATAAATACGGGAACCGAGAGAAAGAGTTCTACGCTAACAGGGGGTCATGTATGTTAATCATATTATTAAACTATTTAACCCTTGTGCACCGTTTTGTTACTATTTTAATTTGAAATTGGCTTATGGCCCAAGAATTAAAATTCTCGTTTTTGGACCCAAAATTATCTTTTTAAAAGATGAAGTGACAACCTGCGTGTGAGTAGAGTAGCGGTAATAAATATTGTTTGTTTTTTAATGGTAACGATGACATTTATTTTGTTTGACTTATTAATTCCATTTTTAGGAGTTTCATTCGTAAATCAAAATATTATTATTTCTGTTTTGTTACTATTTTATTTTGGCATTGGCTTATGGCCAAGAATTAAAATTCTTGTTTTCGGACCCAAAATCATTTTTTTAAAAGATGAAGTAACCATCTGCGTGTGAGTAGAGTAGCGGTAATAAATATTGTTTGTTTTTTAATGGTAATGATGACATTTATTTTGTTTGAGTTGATAAGAAAGTGCACACCTATATTTTCCATTTCTTTAAGATTAGCTCATCAGGTTGGTAAACCAGGTCTACTTACTTCTTCTCTCTCGATGGTTAAAGCCATTAGAAGTGTAAGAAATGGAAGAATAACCATCATATTATAAGAAATTTCTTTTCATTTTTCTATATTTGTGACGCTGATGAAAACGAAAAGCATGTTAGGTTAGTTCTTTGTGACGGGATGCTACGATATCTTTTGCTCTGTACTTTTCTTAGATCTTGAACATATGTAATTTGGAATCCATGTTTAACCCTTAAACATATGGATATTGTATGGATGATCCTACAAGAAAAGTTACATACTAAAGATCATATGGTAGACATGGAATTGAACTTACTTTGTGATATGTTTAGTAATAATTTTCAAACCAACACATATTTATTCTTTGAATATGATTTCTCAAAATATGGTTTGAAGGGATTTCTATTTTATATTGTTTGAAGGTATATTAAAAAATGATTTGGTATCACTAAATATATACCATTTGAACTCTAAGAAAATAAAAAATAAAAAGATTTGAAAAAGATAACTGAGAAGGACGAATCACTTTTGTGATAATAGTCTATTTATTTAGAGAGAAAGGAACAAACTAGTTTTAGAAAAATATATCCCCGAAAAACATACTTTTAAATCTATTTCTATTTTTTGTTACTTTCATTATTTTTTAAAGAATGATATCGAATTTATTTGAAATTTACATTAAATTGTCTTAATGATATTGATAAAATTTATATTTTTTGACTTGAATAGTAAATTTTGACTACCATATAAATATTTAATTCATTTATACAATTGTTTACTTAAAATAATTTCATTTTATCAAACAAAATTAAATACTTGTCCGCAAAACAAAAATAATAAATTAAGTAAATATTCTAAAATTTCTAAACCCAAAATGAAGAACAGACTTAGTCTAATTATAATCCTTCATTTATGCAATAATTGAAAAAATCAGTAGGTAAATATGCGTTTTACTTTGTTATTTTCAGTTGGATAATAGTTGTGATGTGTTAATTTGTGTTTTGCAAGGATGTTATAGCTTGGACTTAAACATTCATTGCATATAAATATGAAGAAACAAGAGGATGATAAGACTATACGAGAAGCCGAGGCACACCTTTTAAGTATGTCAATGTTTCCTCCTTCACCACAATCTAATATTGATTTTTCATATTTCATTAAATTTATAATGCTAGCTTCAAATTGGTACTTATTGCTGTTTGTAGCTCCAAACCAAGGGAAACAGATTGAGAATGATATATATTTATTTAGATTTTGTTGATTATAATTGAGTTTGAATTTTCCAGATTCTGTCGCTATTTAAACTTTTAAAGGTAATGAAATGATTCTAACTGTTATTTACTATTTATCCTGGGACTGATTAAACAGCTAATTCAATCTTACCAATTAAAGTATATTGCTTGAAGATTAATGAATTTGGTCCGAAGGACAAAATTTCAAGATATTGACTTTATGATTGTATAGTATATTGTTTGATCTGCGATTAAATTTCTCTTCTGCATCTCTAAGTTACTCCCTCCTTCCCAGAAAAAAGGGTAAGGAGGAACCAAAAGAGTGTGTTTGAGGTAGTCCAACAGGGAATACAGAATTATTCTTAAACTAGAATTGGCTTTGGAGATCTTAAGATTTTATTCTATTTTGCAATTTTAGTATTATAACAACTGTAAGTGTATTTTATTATAAAAAAAATACTATGAATGTAGGGTTGTAGTTATGTAGAAATTTAACAGTAAACACATTGGTATTAGTGAGCGTGATCATCGATAACATTGAGCATACTAAGGAAAGATTAATGATTGAGGAGAGTTGTATGTGTCATTGCCTAATAGGTAATTAAATATTTTTTCTAAGTCGTTTTGAGTCAGTATCCCTCATTGTAAAGCCCATAGACAAAGCCCATAGGCCCACCTATTTAAGTGAAGTTGACATGTAATTTCAAGGTCAGAGATTCATTACAACCAAAACCTATGGATGCCACCGCCGCACCCAAAGGTATGTATTCTGAATGTATATATTGAAGCGCAGTTGATTTTTCTAGGATTGCATATATAATTATTCCGTTGCATATTCTGCATTGTTTTAGAATGTATTGTTGCTCTTTGATTAGTGATTCACCGGCCACTAGAAATGAGCTCGATAGTCCTATTTTGATTGTTGTTTCAAGAGGTTTTCTCAATAGTAAGTTAATGTTATACTTGGGTCAACAATTGACTCTATACCTTGTCTAAGTTTTGTGTAAAATCGTTGTCGTATTTAGTATTTTTTTCATAATGAAAGAGGATTATGCATATAGTAATTGCTAATTTACCTTTATCTTGACATTCTATATCTGCAAACATATTGCGAGATCAAATCTTATTATTACCTTGAACACCAAGTCACTCCTTCTAATATGGGTAATAATAAGATTTGATCTCGCAATATGTTTGCTGATATAGAATATCAAGATAAATGTAAATTTGCAATTACTATATGCATAATCCTCTTTCATTATGAAAAAATACTAAATGCGACAACGATTTTACACAAAACTTAGACAAGATATAGAGTCAATTGTTGACCCAAGTATAACATCAACTTACTATTGAGAAAACCTCTTGAAACAACAATCAAAATAGTACTATCGAGCTCATTTCTAGTGGCCGGTGAATCACTAATCAAAGAGCAACAATACATTCTAAAACAAGGCAGATTATGCAACGGAATAATTATATATGCAATCCTAGAAAAATCAATTGCGCTTCAATATATACATTCAGAATACATACCTTTGGGTGCGGCAGTGGCGTCCATAGGTTTTGTTTGTAATGAATCTCTGACCTTGAAATTACATGTCAACTTCACTTAAATAGGTGGACCTATGGGCTTTGTCTATGGACTTTACAATGAGGGATATTGACTCAAAAGGGATTAGAAAAAAGATTTAATTACCCATTAGGCAATGACACTTACAACTCTCCTCAATCATTAAACTTTCCTTAGTATGCTCAATGTTATCGATGATCACGCTCACTAATACCAATGTGTTTACTGTTAAGCACGGCACACTGGGTCCGTATGTGTGTTTTTTCTCTCATCACAGGATCAACATTTATACAGAACTACAACCCTACATTCATAGTATTTTTTTATAAAAAAATACACTTAATGTTGTTATAATACTAAAATTGCAAAATAGAATAAAATCTTAAGATCTCCAAAGCCAATTCTAGTTTATGAATAATTTTGTATTCCCTGTTGGACTACCTCAAACACACTCTTTTGGTTCCTCCTTACCATTTTTTCTGGGAAGGATGGAGTAACTTAGAGATGCAGAAGAGAAATTTAATCGCATATCAAATAATATACTATGCAATCATAAAGTCAATATCTTGAAATTTGGTCCTTAGGACCAAATTCATTAATCTTCAAGCAATATACTTTAATTGGTAAGATTGAATTAGCTGTTTAATTAGTCCCACAGGATAAATATACAATTCATTAATATTCAGTTCTTTTCCTTTAGAACAATGTTTTAGAAAAAATAATCATGAATACTTTTTTTTTATTTCGTCTATTGATGTCTCCCTTTTTGGTCTAAATATAAGCCCTTAGGAGACATCCTTTTAGGATGAAATTGGTCTTTTTATATTGACTTTAGTGCTTAAATTGCAATATTACACTTTCTCGCCTTGGAATTAGACTATTTGCATTTATAGAGCTTTTTTGCATTAATTTACACATTTTTAGTCCAAAGTTAGTAGGTTTATGAATTTCATGAGAAACCAATCCAAGGAGGAGAAGTGAGAATTAAAGTCTTAGAATATTTCTAGTGTGCTTAGTTGAGTTTCCTGAATTTAAATTACACTTTCTTATTTCTAGTCTTGATTTAATGATTTATTATTTTTAAAGCATATGCGGTTTAATTATTTATTTAATGTGAATCTTTAGAAATAATAAGTAAATAAATTAGATGCTAAATCGATTCTAAGGAGATAAGGAAAGAAGATCTTGAAGAAATCTTGAGATAGAAGGAAGTAGAGTTCAACTAGGAAAAGGAAAAGCTGCCTTATGAATCTGAAATTCCAGCCACGTTTTAAAGATAATTCCATAACTAAATATTGGCAAGGATTCTGGACGAGTGGTCTGCACCAATAGAAAGCTATTTCCAAGACAAGCAGTTTCATATATTGGAACTTCTCAAACGGATAAGTATTGAAAAAGATATGACCAAAACAAATCAGCAGCAGAATCTTACCTTTCCTAGATTTTAGGGCTACGAATTAAAGAGTCCTTGACTTGTCTTCCACTCCAAGTAATTCGACCTAACACCTATAAATACCAGCTCTAAACCTTAGAAAATCATCCCTTGGCTGCATAAGCTTAATATACACAAATAATTCATCATAGAAGCAATCAAGAGGATCTAGAGGAGGAAGAAGCAAGAAGCTAGAGCTTAATTTCATCAATTCAACACTTCTCCATCTCTATTCCTTGGGTAATTTAGTATTATATCTATTTTGTCTATGAGGTATTTCTAAGCTATTTATTCAAGAAGATTTATTATGCATAATTTCTCTTTAGGATTGTAATTATATGAACCTTTGATTATTGTTTTTCTGTTTTACTTTGAATCTGGAATTTTAGTATTTAACTGAATTGGTTCTTAATTTCCATTGACTATATTCTTGTGCTTGTTCACTATTTCTGACCTAGCTAATTAGAAATAGGTTTTAGTAATTAGGCTATTCCATATAGTGGCGTATGGATCATCCGACAGGGGGGTTTAATTACAGAACTAGAATATAGACGCGTGGTATCCGTTATTTGACCGACAGGCTTGACTAATCACGTAGCCAAAGAGGTAAACTAGTATTCATCCAAAGAGGCATATTCACCCATACAGGGGTTTATAGTACTTTAGGATAGCTTCTAGGTCCACCCTGACGGGGGTTAGGAAATAGTAGATTCCCGACTATTGTGAAATTTCCCATTCACCCTTATTCTGCGTAATCATAGATTCAATAAGATAGATTCATACTTGCATATCCTTATCTTTTTTGCATAATTATTAATTGTTTATTTTATTGTCTATTTTATTATTTAGTTAATTAGAAAACAAACTCCTTTATTGTTTATCTTTTTAAAGCAATCAAAACTATCTATTCTGATCTTGAACACGAATTTAGAATAACTACTTAAATCTCCGTGGAGACGATAATCCCGTATTTACTTATCTATTACTTGGTACGACCCGTACACTTGCGGTCTGTGGATCCTTTATTCCTTTTGCTTTTATTTCATTATTTTATAACACACAAGGACCCACCATCTATGTAAACATGGATATACTCTTTATTTGGTCAATTCGTTAATGTTTAGTTCTTTTAGTTGAACAATACTTAAGGATTTTATATTGTGATACAAAGCAAATAATTTATAATTATTTTTATTTTTATTAATCCACATCATATAACTATTTATTTAATATTTATTTATATTTTTTTTAATCATGTAATTATATATTTAACATTTACTAATAAAAATTGTTAATACAAAATTTAAAATTTCAATAAATTCAGAGTCAGGTAGAGTCCGATAAAATCAATTAAAATCTATTAGAATTTGGCATAAAATTCAATAAAATCTGTTGAGGGCCTTTTAGAATAAAAACGAGTCTATAAATCCATCAAAATCCATGGATTATACAAAATCTAATACAATCTTTTAAAATCTGAATTGAATACACCCCCGAAGACTTGAAGAACAGTTTGCTCGATCTGCTTTGCAGCTGGTTCGAATCCGTCTTGCTGGTTCGTACTGCCTCGTGAAGATCTCCGTGAGGCTTGGTCGTGAGGCTTCATGACGAGCTGATGCATTTCGATCTTGTACGTCTTCAGGCTGCTGGGGTGCTGATGGTGGTTGATTTTCATGTGTTGACTGGAGAAGACGAGCGACAGATTACTCGCAATGCTCTTGCTTTTTTTTTTCTTTATTTTGTTCGAAATTAATTAGGTGTTGCTTTTTTTTTGTTCAATAGCGGTAATCAATAGGCGAAAATGTAATTAGTTAGGCTTGGATTTGTAATAAATAAAATTTGATCTTTTTTTTGTATTACTCCTTGTTTTGTAATAATACTCTATTTTTTTTATAGAATACTCTATTTTTAATGGAGTACTCTATGTTTTTATGGAGTACTCCGTATATTTGAATATACGCTCTGTATTTTATTTCGATGATCACTGTTTAAATTCTGATACTCCATATTTTTTTTCGATACTGTATATTTTTTCGGTGGTCGGAGGTAGGAGGAAGGTGGGTAGTGGGCAGAGATGATCAGTGACAACAATCAATAATTTCTTTTTGTCTTTTAATGTCAGTAAGAGTATTCTAGTAGTTGGTCATTCTTGAGATCCCTTTAAAGAAATTAGATTCCTATTAGTTCGTATAGTACGAAAATCTAGTCTCCAAACCCTATGTCTCATTCACCCATTAGTCAATTGGTAAACTACTTCCTATGTTTTGTAATAGTTTAGACACCCTTGGTATAAAAAATGGTATTGCTACAACCCCTCTCTACAATATTCTTTTAGTGTCATACACTTGGCTAAAAGTGATTGGAGAGATTTATTTATTTTTATTTCATTAATGAAAGAATTAAAAATACATATAATTCCCCTAAAGATGTATACATAGCAATTTTTTGTTTAATTTTTTTACATTTTCTCTTTCTCGATACTCTCTCACCGACACTTTCTAAATATATCATCTCCGCCTATTATGCCCTATCTCTTTTATTTTCTTCTCCACCATCTACGCCATGTTGTATTTTTTGTTTATCTTCTTTTATCTTCTACCTTTGTATATATATATATATATATACGGCTAGAAAGATGGTGTCGTGGTTTTTGGTGGTTTTGCGGTGGTTGCGATCACTGAGTCGTATTTATATACATAACATCAAGTAATATTGTGAGCATCATAGAGTTCGTTAGTGGTCGCAGTTGGAGAGAAGATGTCGTCGTTGAATTATGAGTATGTTTTATATCTAATATATTACATGTAAATCCATTTAGATTTGATTATCCATTTAGACATGTTAATCTATTTAGACCTGTTAATCTATTTAGATTCGTTATTTCATTTATTTTGAATTTGAAGTTAGAGTTTAATCCGATTTAGGAATTTTATAAGTTTGATAATTAGATTCATTTTCGATTTCGGCGATTTAATTAGTTTTATTTTATTAAATTCATTTTTAGGAGTTTCATTCGTAATTCAATATACTATTATTTTTTTAAATGTTTTAGACATACTCGATATTGAATGTTGGACCCTGAAGTATTGACACCCTTCACTACATAAATACGGGAACCGAGAGAAAGAGTTAACCCGTGTGCACCGTTTTTTGTTACTATTTTAATTTGAAATTGGCTTATGGCCCAAGAATTAAAATTCTCGTTTTCGGACCCAAAATCATCTTTTCAAAAGATGAAGTGACCACCTGCGTGTGAGTAGAGTAGCGGTAATAAATATTGTTTATTTTTTAATGGTAACGATGACACTTATTTTGATTGACTTGATAAGATAGTGCACACCTATATTTTCCATTTCTTTAAGATTAACTCATCAGGTTGGTAAACTAGACCTACTTACTTCTTCTCTCTCGTTGGTTAAAGCCATTAGAAGTGTAAGAAATGAAAGAAAAACCATCATTTTAAAATAATTTTTTTTTCATTTTTCTATATTTATGACGTTGATGAAAGCGAACAACATGTTAGGTTTGTTCTTTGTGACGGGGGTGTTTCAACTATTGGCATTTATTACAGGGGATGTATTGACCAAACACGTCCCTTTAATAACCCGTGATAAGATGTGTTGCATTTAAAACTCAAAATATAAATCCTAGACAACTTTATGAGCCCTATTAGTCGTTTACCTCTTTGTGTATACGTGTTTTTAGTTAGTAAATATAAGATTTCATAGATATTTTTAATAATTTGGTGATAACTAGGTTTTGAGGTTTATAGTTGGTCAAACTATTTTTCAAGGCTAATGAGTAAATTAGTATCTGGTCCTTGTTCATTAATTGATGTAGAATAATATTCTTGAGTTTGGTTTCTTATATTTAGTTCTGGTCATATATTTGTGGTTATGGGAAAAAGAAGAAGAAATCAATTTTTTAATATGTTGAGTGTTTTTTTGTAATTAACATTAGGACGGGGGTAATATATGTACTTAAGAAACCCACTGTTAATTTTTGAACATGTATACCATGTCGGAAATAACTAATATCAATAAGGATACAATATCATCTTTGTCTAAAGGTGATATCACATAGAAATATTTAAAAAGTGGAGAATATTCTAATATTTACAACAAGGTCTTACGATATCTTTTGCTTCGTACTTTTCCTAGGTCTTGAATATATGTAATTTGGAAAGTTACAGACTAAATATCATATGGTGGACATGGAATTGGACTCTCTTTGTGGTATGTGTAGTGATGATTTTGACATCAACACATATTTATTCTTTGAATGTGATGTCTCAAGTATGGTTTGAAGTGATATATTTTTTTTTACATTGTTTAAAGGTATATTAAAAAATGAATTGGTATGACTAAATATATGAATATCATTTGAACTCTAAGAAAATAAAAAATAGAAAGATTTGAAAAAAGATAAGCGAGTAGGACGAATCACTTTTGTGATAATAGTCTATTATTTATGTATTGTTTGGATTCAGATTATCAAAGGAAAGGAAATGATAGGAATATAAAAATATTTAAGGAATGGAAAGGAAAGTAATAACCGTGTTTGGATTATGAAAATTATAATAAAAGAAAAGAAAGTAATTGATTAAGGAATCACTTGTTTGGATTCACAATATTAAAGGAAATGAAAGGATTATTTTACGTAGAAATACCTTTATACCCTTTTTGTGTTATGTAAAAATATTATTATATTAAAATTATAAGGCTAGTTGTGACATTTAAAAAAAAATCATTTCATTTCTTTTAAAATGACGTTAAAATGGGAGGATTAAATAATTGACGTTTTAAAAGAAAAGAAAGGATTTGAAATCCATTGAATTGCTTTTCTTTAATTAAAAATTGAATTCAAACAAAAAATTAAAGTTAAAGGAACAAACTAGATTTAGAAAATATATCCCCAAAAAACATACTTTTAAATCTATTTCTATCTTTTATTATTTTTTTAAGAATGATATGACTTTATTTGAAATTTACATTATATTATCTTAAATGATATTGATAAAAAAATTACTATTTTATATTTTTTGACTTGAATCGTAAATTTTGACTACTATATTAATTCATTTATACAATTGTTTACTTAAAATAATTTTATTTTACCAAACAAAATTAAATACTTGTCCGAAAAAAATAAAAGAATAAATGGAGTATCCTGTTATATATAGCAATTTAAAATACATATAATGCCCCTAAAGATGTATATATATAGCAATTTTTTGTTTCATTTTTTTACATTCTCTCTTTCTCGATACTCTCCCCATCTCTTCTATTTTCTTCTCCACCATCTCCGCCATGTTGTATGTCGTGTTTATCTTCTTTTATCTTCTACCTTTGTATATATATACAGCTAGAGAGATGGTGTCGTGGTTTTTGGTTGTTTTGCGGTGGTTGCGATCACTGAGTCGTATGTATATACATAACATCAAGTATGATTGTGAGCATCATAGAGTTTGTTAGTGGTCTCCGTTGGAGAGAATATGTCGTCGTTGAATTATGAGTATGTTTTATATCTAATATATTACATGTAAATCCATTTAGATTCGATTATCCATTTAGACATGTTAATCTATTTAGACCTGTTAATCTATTTAGTTCCGCTATTTCATTTATTTTGAATTTGAAGTTCGAGTTTAATCCGATTTAGGAATTTTATAAGTTTCATAATTAGAGTCATTTTGGGGATTTAATTAGTTCCATTTTATTAATTCCATTTTTAGGAGTTTCATTCGTAATTCAAAATATTGTTATTTCTGTTTTGTTACTATTTTATTTTGGCATTGGCTTATGGCCAAGAATTAAAATTCTCGTTTTCGGACCAAAATCATTTTTTTAAAAGATGAAGTGACCATCTGCGTGTGAGTAGAGTAGCGGTAATAAATATTGTTTGTTTTTTAATGGTAATGATGACATTTATTTTGTTTGAGTTGATAAGAAAGTGCAAACCTATATTTTCCATTACTTTAAGATTAACTCATCAGGTTGGTAAACTAGGTCTACTTACTTCTTCTCTCTCGATGGTTAAAGCCATTAGAAGTGTAATAAATGGAAGAAAAACCATCATATTATAAGAAATTTCTTTTCATTTTTCTATATTTGTGACGCTGATGAAAACGAAAAGCATGTTAGGTTAGTTCTTTGTGACTGGGTGCTACGATATCTTTTGCTCTGTACTTTTCTTAGGTCTTGAACATATGTAATTTGGAATCCATTTTTAACCCTTAAAAATATGGGTATTGTATGGATGATCCTACAAGAAAAGTTACATACTAAAGATCATATGGTAGACATGGAATTGAACTCACTCTGTGATATGTTTAGTAATAATTTTCAAACCAACACATATTTATTCTTTGAATATGATTTCTCAAAATATGGTTTGAAGGGATTTCTATTTTATATTGTTTGAAGGAATATTAAAAAATGATTTGGTATCACTAAATATATACCATTTGAACTCTAAGAAAATAAAAAATAAAAAGATTTGAAAAAGATAACTGAGAAGGACGAATCACTTTTGTCATAATAATCTATTTATTTATAGAGAAAGGAACAAACTAGTTTTAGAAAAATATATCCCCGAAAAACATACTTTTAAATCTATTTCTATTTTTTGTTATTTCATTATTTTTTAAAGAATGATATCGAATTTATTTGAAATTTACATTAAATTGTCTTAATGATATTGATAAAATTTATATTTTTTGACTTGAATAGTAAATTTTGACTACCATATAAATATTTAATTTATTTATACAATTGTTTACTTAAAATAATTTCATTTTATTAAACAAAATTGAATAGTTGTCCGCAAAACAAAAATAATAAATTAAGTAAATATTCTAAAATTTCTAAACCCAAAATGAAGAACAGACTTAGTCTAATTATAATCCTTCATTTCTGCAATAATTGAAAAAATCAGCAGGTAAATATGCGTTTTACTTTGTTATTTTCAGTTGGATAATAGTTGTGATGTGTTAATTTGTGTTTTGCAAGGATGTTATAGCTTGGACTTAAACATTCATTGCATATAAATATGAAGAAACAAGAGGATGATAAGACTATACGAGAAGCCGAGGCACACCTTTTAAGTGTTGTCAAGGTTTCCTCCTTCACCACAATCTAATATTGATTTTTCATATTTCATTAAATTTATAATGCTAGCTTCGAATTGGTACTTATTGCTGTTTGTAGCTCCAAACAAAGGGAAACAGATTGAGAATGATATATATTTATTTAGATTTTGTTGATTATAATTGAGTTGGAATTTTCCAGATTCTGTCGCTATTTAAACTTTTAAAGGTAATGTAATGATTCTAACAGTTATTTACTGTTTATCCTACGGACTGATTAAACAGCTAATTTAATCTTACCAATTAATGTATATTGTTTGAAGATTAATGAATTTAGTCCTAAGTACCAAATTTCAAGATATTGACTTTATGATTGTATAGTATATTATTTGATATGCGATTAAATTTCTCTTCTGCATCTCTAAGTTACTCCCTCCTTCCCAGAAAAAATGGTAAGGAGGAACCAAAAGAGTGTGTTTGAGGTAGTCCAACAGGGAATACAGAATTATTCTTAAACTAGAATTGGCTTTGGAGATCTTAAGATTTTATTCTATTTTGCAATTTTAGTATTATAACAACATTAAGTATATTTTATTATAAAAATATACTATGAATGTAGGGTTGTAGTTCTGTATAAATGTTGATCCTGTGATGGGATGAGAGAAAAAAAGAAAACACACATACGGACCCAGTGGGCCGTGCTTAACAGTAAACACATTGGTATTAGTGAGCATGATCATCAATAACATTGAGCATACTAAGGAAAGTTAAATGATTGAGAAGAGTTGTAAGTGTCATTGCCTAATGGGTAATTAAATCTTTTTTCTAAGCCCTTTTGACTCAGTATCCCTCATTGTAAAGCCCATAGACAAAGCCCATAGGCCCACCTATTTAAGTGAAGTTGACATGTAATTTCAAGGTCAGAGATTCATTACAAACAAAACCTATGGATGCCACCGCCGCACCCAAAGGTATGTATTCTGAATGTATATATTGAAGCGCAGTTGATTTTTCTAGGATTGCATATATAATTATTCCGTTGCATAATCTGCCTTGTTTTAGAATGTATTGTTGCTCTTTGATTAGTGATTCACCGGCCACTAGAAATGAGCTCGATAGTACTATTTTGATTGTTGTTTCAAGAGGTTTTTTCAATAGTAAGTTAATGTTATACTTGGGTCAACAATTGACTCTATACCTTGTCTAAGTTTTGTGTAAAATCGTTGTCGCAATTAGTATTTTTTCATAATGAAAGAGGATTATGCATATAGTAATTGCAAATTTACATTTATCTTGATATTCTATATCTGCAAACATATTGCGAGATCAAATCTTATTATTACCCATCTCGCAAACAACGGCTGGGTAAAGGCTATAAAATAGTCTAATTATGATAGAGACCAACTATTTTCCTCTTCTTTTGGCACTGCATTTTTCATAAGTATACTTCATTTTTCAAATATTTAGTGAAAAAATTTAAATCATAGATATAATTGAATAGTAATAAACAAATGATCCAGTATTTCAATGCCTGGATTTAAAAGTTCACAATTCACACTCATTTGTTGTATGTCCAATCCAAGCATCTTGTACTTGCTAGAAAGACTCGCTCATATGAGCTATCCAAGATATCCTTCTATAATTGGGATATTGTTTGTATCTAATAGTTAAAAGATACCCCTTCTTCAAATCTAAAGTAGTCGATGAACAAAAGTTGCAAGCAACCAATAGCGCAACTTCGAAGTAAACTATATTTCACCTGAAACTAGAGATTTGTCAGTGAACCAAAGGTATAGGGTTCCCCTATTGGCACTCCACTGTTCAAGTCAATTAAGTATAAACACGATTTGAACATGCCTCATGAAAAAGAGGTATTATATCTTATTTAGGATAGCTATTATATATTTGCATGACATATAATGTATGAGGATGATAAGTAAGAGGATGTGCTCTGGTTTTTGTATAAAGTATATGTGAGCTACATTAGGCGCAGTAAATAGGCCATTGAAGTAACTACTATAACATGGGTGAGTGATCATGGATTGAACCGCTCGGGTAAACTCCTTCTCTCCAACTGAAGTAGTTAGTATTATATAAATAAAACATGTGTATCCTTCAATATAACTGCCTACCCGCCCTTCGAGAGGATCACAAGACTTCCAAGTAAGTTGTTCTAAGGAGACGATGCTCATCGAGGCGGGTGAAGTGTTTGGCTCTCAATTGCCTTGAGGATGTTCTTCGTCTATCAGTTATCCCTATTAAAAATCATGGACTGTATATCACCAAAGCTAGGCTTCCTCGGGAATATGGGGCCTTCGAAATTCAACGCAGCCTAATGAGCAGTTGTAGGGGAATTGGACTTTTTACATCCTTTTAACATGTGTTGTGCGAGTCCTGACTCAGACACGTGCATCTTAAGTGACGTTTTTGTTGGCTGCATGATTGCACTAAGGGGAAATACTATTTTATTGATTACATATAGATGGGACATCATGGCGAATGAATGTTAAGAGGCCATTTGGAGCCTTGGTGCAAATCAATATCTAGGACTTGACATATTTAATGGTATCTTCTACCATAAATATATGTACCTCTAGCTGATAAAACGCTTGGAGTATGTAAGGCATTGTTTAATGGGATAGGGACTTGTATATACTCAACAAGGAATAGGGGATCCCATGTCTCAGTGGTTGTTCTTCCTTGTAACCTAAGCTTTGACTAGCCTGACAGAAAGAGAAGTAAGAGAGGAGCCGCCTAAAGGATTTCCTATTGCTCAATATTTCCGAAACTATCATATTTTATTTGTGGATGACTCAATCTTCTTCCTTGAGAGTATCCTTTAAGAAACCCAGGTTTTTTTTTACCGGCTTCAAGAAACCCATGTTATCAGTTAGAGAATCTGTAAATATTAATTTGCCTCATGGAAATATGTGAATCTCAACAAATCTGCTATTTTATTTAGCCCAATAACATTCAAAGGTACAACAAAGGAAATCACTGTGGTATTCAGCATGAACATGGTCAATGACTTAGGTAAATATCTCGATATTCCTTCCAAATGGGGAAAACCAAAGGTCATGAGCCTTGCCTCACTAGATGATTGCATCACAACCCATTTTTGAGGATATGTTTCCTCCCTTCTATCTAAAGGAGTAAATCTCATTATTATCATTGCAACTTAGAATTATCTACCAATCTACCTCATGTTGATGTAAATTCTTCATAAATCCATTACTAAGAAACTCAAAAAGGAATAGATTTTGGTGGAGCAATAGCAAGGGTAAAGGCATTCACTGGAACAATAAGGAGACTCTAGTTAAAGGTGTTGTTGGGGACCTGGGCCTCAAGGACTTTGAAGAATACAACCTAGCTCTTGTAGTTAAATATGCTTGTAAACTCTTCCAAAATCTGGACAACCTGGTGGTAATTTTTACTAAATGAATTTATATATGAACTTATCCTCAACTACTCGATAAAAATTATGTATGATGGATCTAGAGAAGTTTGTTGGTGCTCCGAGAGCGAGTGACTCTTATACTACTCCAGCTTCTACATGGAAATTAATATGGAACTCGCCTATCCTAACAAGTTGAAAAAATATCTATGGAAACCATGCATTATATTAGTTCTTTTCCTACCCGAGTTAACCAAGTGAGCAGGAAATGCGATGCTTTTTCCATATGCACCCTATGTTACAAAACTAACAAAAATTTATCATATTTTTCTGCAATGCCCTTGGACTCGCTAGTTGTGGTAGGCATCTAATACCTGATTTTGCAGCAGTTATGATTATTGGTAGGCCTACTTAAGCTCTGAATGCTCCAAAACTGGTTACTTGTAAAAGGAGATCATACCCACGTTTTTTTTTTCTGGTGGACCATTTAGAAATTCAGAAACTTCTATCAATGTGGATAGTAATATGTCCAGTTTTGAGTATCTTTCCCCATTATTACGTAATGTGGAAACTAATTAATACATTGAATTGGTCTTCTCCTTTACAGGATATGCATAAGTGATGTCTCCTTAAATGTTCTTATTTTCGACCCTTAGGAGACATCATTTTTGGTGTTTATTTAATCATTTCGATAGACTTTTTGACTAAATATGCAATAATATGATTTTCCTCTTTTATTTCTAGCATTTTTGATTTATTAAGCTTTTGCGCGTAATATTGGTATTTTTAGTGAGTATTTTACAGGTTTTAGATGTTAGCTAGAAGAGGAATCCGAGGAGAAAGTCAAAGATCAAAAGATAGAGTCAAGACTTGAAAAGAAATCCCGAAGATATTATTTTTAGAGCTGAAAATCCATTTTCCAGGCCATAGATTGCTGATTTCGAGGTGCTTAAGCGATGATCTAGCTGTTGACCTTTGAAGAGAAATCAATCCTTATCGAGTTACGGAACTTTAGCAACTGGAATGAGGTCAATCGGAGTTGTAACGCATCGGGAAAAGCTGTTTTAGTGAAGGTATATCAGCAGTTACGGGATTTTGGGCTAAGTTAGTGGACTTGGGCCTTTTATATTTCATTTAATTAAAAGCCTAGGTCCAAGTCCGAATTTCCACCTATAAAATCAGCCCTTGACTTCTATTTTACACACAATTCACATTCTGCAAGATTAAAAACACCAGAGAGAAGCAACTGAACGAAGGAGAAGAAGCTACAAGAGCTGGAGAGGGTCTATATCTCCGTTCGTAGTCATTCCGATTCCGGAAATTAGGTTCTTTTATCTTTTTAATTCTGTAAACAATATGAATTCCTTTAATTTTAATTTCGTATTTCATTTTAATATGAGCTAAGTTTTATATAGTGCTTGAGAACAAACAATGGGTGAATCCCAATTCTTATTAATTAACGAATGTTGAATTTGGGTTTTTATTGAATTAAACTAAATTAGGGCTTTTACTCTTTTCGATAAATTATGAATATTTACTGTTTTAGCGTCATGAACTAGGAACAGGTAATAGTATTTAGGCTATTCCAATTAGTGGCAATTGGATCATCCTGACGGAGGGTTTAAATACGGAACCATTTATTCAATCTAGGATAGAAGTTAATGATTCTGACGAGCTTAGCTAATCCTAGGGCCAATGAGGTAATAACACTTAATCATCCAACGGTGGATCATATTTACCCTGACGGGACTAGTGACACTTTAGGATCGCCTTATAGTCCACCCTGACGGGGGTATAAGGAAATTAGAATCCCGACCATTGTAATTGACTAATTTAGCCCTTAAACAACATAAGTTAAGAAATAGGATAGGGAGGATCCTTGCGTTCTCAAGTGCTACTTCTCATATTGCGTTTTACATCATTTTACTTGCGTCTTAGCTGTTACTTGCATTTTAATATTTGTCTTCCATTTACTTAGTCTTATAACAAAAACCAAACAAATATATTGTTGTCTTTTATTTTCGTAAGTGCATCAATCACTACTTGCTAAACATTGTGATCAACCATTCCGTCCTTGGAACGAATCTGATTTATCAGAAATACTACTTGGGACAACCGTACACTTGCGGTTGTGGTTCGATTATTTATTGCATTTCTTTAGAACACACAAAGGACCACCAAGTTTTTGGCGCCGCTGCCGGGGACGGTAGCGTGTGACCACGGTGTTTATCCTTTAGTGATAAGTGCATTTTATTTTATTTTATCAGTTTTACGCTTTTTGTTTAGTTTCTTTTCAGGTTTTTAGGTTTGGTGTATGCGAAGAAGGCTATTCAAGGATCTAGAGCCAACACCTCCGATCCTTAGTAATCCAGAATCGTTGATCAGACTTGCTAACAAGAGAAGAAGAGAACGAGAAGCTTTAGAGGTAGAAGAGTTAAGTAACAGAATGGAAGAAATCAATCTTCAAGATAATCCACAAGGTCAACTAGGCGCAAATGGCCAACCTTTGGCTCCAGGCGCTATTCCTCCAATTCCACAACCACTGAATCCAAATCCTCAAGTTCAGATAGTGATGAATCAAGATCCGTGGTTTACTAATGGTCCTCCAGAAGTTCCATTCCGAGCTCCAGCTATAGGAGTAGGTGCTCCAGATATTAATGTTCCGCGTTTCCGTCCAGATTCGGGTATGTTAGCTCAGTTCCAGAATTTTGGTAATTTTCGTGGTAGACCAGCAGAAGATCCTCTCCGGGCAGTACAGAAATTCAAACAGATATGTGATTCGTATATCACACAAGGGGTCTCGAGAGAACAGATGTATTTTGCTGCTTTTAAGTTCTTTGTTACTGAGGGAGCAAGTGAATGGCACGATACGCAAGATCCTACAAAGATCACCAATTGGGACCAATTGGAAATTGCGTTCTTTGATAGGTATTACCCAAGTAACATGAGGTTAGATGCTGAATTAGAATTGACACATTTTCATCAAGAATATGATGAAACTTTGGGTAAGAGTTGGACAAGATTTCAGATGTGCTTACGTAGAGTTCCTAATCATGGCTATTCAGAACAACAACAGCTTAAGATCTTTTATAGAGGCCTTGATGGGAAGTCAAGAGAGAAGTTGGATACGCTATGTGGTGCAGGTTTTCTTCAAGTTCAACCCGCTCATGCTAAAATTATCTTAGAGAGAACAGTCAAGAATGAAGTTGGGTGGAACTCAGTAAGAACACCGGTTAAGGGAGTGAACAATGTTGATATGGAAGAGAAATTTGCTACGTTTGAGAACAAGATTCAGAGTACTATTGAGCAACAATTGAAGCAGCTTACTTTAGCTGTAAAAGAAGGATTTTCGGGTAAGAAGGTAGCTGTGCATGCTGCACAAGAGGTTTATATGTGTTCGATTTGTCAGGTAGATGATCACGATGAGGAAAATTGTCCGAACAACCAAGAATCCGTGATGTTCATGTCCAATAGAGGTAACTTCAATTCAAGTGGTAATGGATATCAGCCTAACAGAAACCATCCTGGGTTTCAATACTCAAATCCTAATGGGGCAGCAAATCCTACCTATGCGTATCAGCCGCGTCCCCAAGGTAACAACTATAATCCAAGACCACACAATAATTATCAAGGAGGACAGAATCAGGGAAATTATGTACAAAGGCAAGCTCCTCAGAATACTTCTCAGAATACATACGATGAAACTTTAAACCAAAAAGCCTTACCTGCCCATCCACAAGAAGGAGTAATTACCCTTCAGAAAACCGTTGAAAATTTGATTGCTCTTCAAACACAAGCCTTAGAACGTCAGAACGCAGCTGAAGCGAATATGAAGATTTTCCAGAATCAGCTAAGCCAAATTAATAAACAGCTGAATCAGCGCCCACAAGGGCAACTTCCTAGCGATACTGAGAATCCGAAGCAACGCGAAGATTGTAATGCTGTTACATTGAGAAGTGGTAAGAATCTTCCTCCTCCTCCTTTTCCCATTATGAAAGAGAAAGAAGTACCAAGAAAAGAAAAGGAAGTGGTGGAGAAAGAGAAAGAAAATGAGAAAGATAGTGAGGTTGAAGAAATAGTGAGACCAAGAGAAGTTCCGAAAAAGAAAGACGATATGGTGATTAATCGCCCTCCACCACCGTTTCCATCGCGAGTTCAGAAAAAGGGTGATTTGGGTGATTTTCAGAAATTCTTTAATAGAGTGAAGGGTTTAAGTATTAATATTCCGTTACTTGAGGCAATTCGAGATATTCCGAAGTATACGAAGTTTTTGAAGAGGGCCCTCACTAACAAAAGGCCCTATTGTGATAACGAGATGATTGGTCTTCCAGAAGAGTGTAGCGCGATTTGTCAAAGTAAACTACCTCCGAAGTTAGTAGACCCAGGGAGTTTCACGATTCCTATATCAATTGGAGAAGAATGGAAAGGAAAAGCGCTATGTGACTTGGGAGCTAGCATCAATTTGATGCCCAAGTCGATCTTTGACAAGCTAAAAATTGGAAACGCAAGACCCACTTCTATGGTCGTGCAAATGGCGGACAGGTCTCTTGCTCATCCTGAAGGCCGCATTGAGGATGTCCTTGTTAAGGCAGGTACACTTATATTTCCTGTTGATTTTGTAATCCTTGAATACAATGCAGATAGAAATGTCCCCATTATTTTGGGTAGACCATTCCTAGCTACAGGGAGAACATTGATCGATGTGGAGAATGGCGAATTAACAATGAGGATACAAGATGAGGAAGTGAAATTCAATGTATTTCGAGCTATGAAATTCCCAGATTCTCAGGAAGATTGCTTCAGAATGGATGTAGTAGAGCAAGCATCGCAAGAGGTATTTAATTGTTTAAATTTTGATGATATCTTGCAGGCTGCTTTAACATTAGATTCACCTGAGATGTTGGAAGAGCTTACTGAAACAATAGCAGCTCTAAATTCTGAAAATCCGAAGTATAGGCGTCCTGCCTATGAACCTGTGAGAGAACCGGGGGAGATTGTTCCTAAAAAGAAGCCTTCAATTGAATCTCCTCCGGAATTGGAAGAAAAACCATTGCCAGCACACTTGAGGTATGCGTATTTAGGTACTAATGAAACTCTACCTGTTATTGTTTCAGCTAATTTAACAGGTCCTCAAGAAGATAAACTGTTGCGTGTGTTAAGAGCAAACAAAGAAGCAATAGGTTGGACAATTGCTGACATCAAAGGCATTAGTCCATCCTATTGTCAACACAAAATCATACTTGAAGATGCTAACGCACGCTCAGTTGAAGGTCAAAGAAGATTAATGCCCGCTATGAAGGATATGGTAAAGAAAGAGGTGATCAAGCTTTTAGATGCGGGGATTATTTATCCCATTTCGAGTAGCGAATGGGTGAGTCCGGTTCAGTGTGTACCGAAGAAGGGAGGAATGACAACAGTTCTTAATGATAAAAATGAAGCGATTCCTTCAAGAACGGTAGTTGGATGGAGAGTTTGCATGGATTATAGAAAGCTGAACAAGGCCACCAGAAAAGATCATTTCCCTTTGCCCTTCATAGATCAGATGTTAGACAAATTAGCCGGAAGAGAGTATTATTGCTTCTTGGATGGTTATTCTGGGTATAATCAAATTTACTTGGCTCCAGAAGATCAACATAAAACAACATTTACATGCCCCTTTGGTACTTTTGCATATCGTAGAATGCCATTTGGGTTGTGTAATGCTCCTGCTACCTTTCAAAGATGCATGATGGCCATCTTCTGGGATATGATCGATAACTTTCTTGAAGTGTTTATGGATGATTTCTCTGTATTTGGTGATGATTTTGATAAGTGCTTAGACAATTTAGAGAAAGTGTTAATCAGATGCAAGGAAACAGATTTGGTATTAAACTGGGAGAAGTGTCATTTCATGGTTCGCGAGGGTATTGTTCTGGGTCACAAAGTTTCGAATGTTGGATTGGAAGTCGATAGAGCGAAGATTGAGGTAATTAAAACTCTTCCCCCTCCTGTTTCTGTTAAAGGGGTAAGAAGTTTTCTAGGCCATGCTGGCTTCTATAGGCGGTTTATCAAAGATTTTTCTAAGATTGCGAAACCGTTATGCAACTTACTTGAAAAGGAGTCCAAATTCCTTTTTGATGAAGCTTGTTTAGCGGCTTTCAAAGCAATCAAGGAAAAGCTTATTTCTGCTCCTATAGTAGTGCCTCCAGATTGGAATCTACCGTTTGAGGTTATGTGTGATGCGAGTGATTTATGTATGGGAGCTGTATTAGGACAAAGAAAAGAGAAAGTTTTTCATTCGATTTATTATGCTAGTAAAACTTTTAATGGTGCTCAGATTAATTATACAGTTACAGAAAAGGAGTTGCTAGCGGTTGTGTATTCATTCGATAAATTCCGCTCTTATCTTCTTGGAGCGAAAGTTATTGTCTATACAGATCATTCAGCGATTCGATATCTTATGGAGAAGAAAGATGCTAAACCAAGGTTAATCAGATGGGTTCTATTGCTGCAAGAGTTTGATTTAGAGATCAAGGATAGAAAAGGGTGCGAGAATCAGGTTGCAGATCATCTATCGAGGTTAGAAGGTTCAGAGTTGAATAGTAGTACTGAAGCGGTTAGAGAAGAATTTCCTGATGAGAATCTATTCGAAGTTCGTGACTATGAAGCCCCTTGGTACGCGGATATTGCAAACTTAGTGGTAAGTGGTTCCTTTCCTGAAGGTTCAACTTATCAAGAGCGAAAAAGATTAGCTAACCGTGCAAGACAGTTCTTTTGGGAGGATCCTTTCCTCTACAAAGTGTGTGCTGATCAGATGGTAAGAAGATGTGTAGCCAAGGAAGAAATTGAGGCAATTATAGCTGGGTGTCATGATTCACCTTACGGTGGACATTTCAAAGGAGATCGAACTGCTGCTAAGGTATTACAATCTGGTTTCTATTGGCCTTCTATTACAAAAGATTGTCATGAATATACTAAAAGATGTAATAGATGCCAATTTACCGGAAACATATCCAAGAGGGATGAGATGCCACGTAATAATGTATTAGAAGTTGAAATATTTGATGTTTGGGGTATAGATTTTATGGGTCCGTTCGTTCCTTCAAATGGTAACCTCTACATCTTATTAGCTGTTGATTACGTGTCTAAGTGGGTAGAAGCAGTGGCTTTACCTACCAATGATTCTAGAGTGGTGATTAAGTTCTTAAAATCACATATTTTCACTAGACATGGAACTCCAAGGGTGATTATTAGCGATGGAGGTACTCATTTCGTTAATAAATATTTGAAGACTGTTCTAGAGAAATATGGAGTCAGACATCGTGTGTGTACCGCTTATCATCCACAAGCCAATGGTCAAGCCGAAGTATCAAATCGTGAGGTAAAATCTATTCTAGAGAAAACAGTTAGTCCTACTAGAAAAGATTGGTCTATGAAATTAGATGATGCACTTTGGGCATATCGAACTGCTTTCAAAACCCCAGTAGGTGCTTCTCCGTATCGAATGGTTTATGGTAAGGCTTGTCACTTACCTCTTGAACTTGAAATGGGTGCCTATTGGGCTATTGCAAAGTTAAATTTAGATCCTACGCTAGCGGGTGAGAATCGAATGATGAAAATTAATGAGCTTGATGAATTTAGATTACATGCTTATGAAAATGCTAAGCTTTATAAAGAAAATACTAAAAGATGGCATGATAATCGAATTCGAGAGAAGAACTTTGTAGTGGGACAAAGAGTGTTGAAATATAATTCGAAGTTCAGTAATTACCCGGGGAAATTAAGATCGAAGTGGTCGGGTCCTTACATTGTAACCAAGGTTACACCTCATGGAGCTATAGAGATAGAACATCCACTTGAGAACCGTACATTCATGGTGAACGGTCATCGTTTAAAGATATATCATGGAGGTGAAGACACCGATCGTGCAAAAGACCCACATCCCGGAGAGGTCATGTACCTCCTCGAAGCTCCTTAGAAGCACGAGGTAACCCGTCGAGCTTAACGACGTTAAACAAAAGCCAATTTCTTGTATATTAGTTTACGTATTTCAATTTCCGCAGTATAAATTAGTTAAGGTTTTCGTTTATTTTAGTTTTATTTTTAAGAAATGAGGAAGGGTGTTTGTTTTTGATGATTTCAGGGGTATAATGGTCATGAGTTTGGGGTCAAACGATGAGAAAAACGGAGAAAAATTGAAGTCCACAGCAGGTTTGACCGGCTAGCCGGCGAGCTAGCCGGCATACCGGCCAAACGAGCAGATAGACCCCAACTCCCTGACCACTGCGTCAGCGACAACGCAGCAATGCTGCGTCTTCATTCGCGCCAGCGAGAGAGCGCCGGCATGCCGGTCAACTGACCGGCTAGCCGGCCAACGAGGAAGAATGTTCTGGTCCTTGCGTCAGTGACGACGCAAGGTTGTTGCGTCATCAAATGCGCTATCGATATTTCACAGGCATGCCGGCGAATCCGCCGGCTAGCCGGTCAAGGATTTCAAATTCCCTGACCATTGCGTCAGCGACGACGCAATATACTTGCGTTTTGAGGTAAAAAAAAAAAAAAAAAGTCAAATTTAGTAATTTTTTCGCCGCCCTCTCGCCCGTCATGCCGGCGAATCCGCCGGCTAGCCGGCCAGCTGTTGCGAGAGGCGGTTTTGAGCTTAGTAAACCTAGTTTTTTGCCCCTTTTCCAAGCCAAACCTTATAATCCGAATTCTTGCCTCCACCTACTCCGAAAATCAACAACAAACAGCTATAAAATCATCAAATCAAGCCTTCTATCATCACAAAAACATAAAATCAACTCACATCCTCTCCAAAACATCATCAAATTTCACATTCCCTCCAAAAAAAAAAAAAATTTCCTCTTCCCAACCTTGAAATTAAACCCAATTCTTTCTAAATCTCTCTCTAATAACCTTAACCCATCTCATATAACACCTAGTTCTTCAAGTTTTAAGCCTCAAAACATCAAATTTCAAAGCTTTTCTCTAGCTTTTTCTCTATTTGAAGTTTTGAGTTTGGGGTGAAAAGAGATGACTAACAGAACCGATTCCATGTGTAACTATCGAAGAAACATACCTAGAAACAGGAACACTGTTGGAGCTAGCCCAGAACAAGCAATTGAGATTCCGGATTCGCGATCCAAAAAGACTGTCCAAAACCCAATTGCTCCGAAACGAAAAGACAATCCAAGTAAGGCTAATCCGAAAAAGAGCAGGTTAATTGACGAGAGTGATGAAGAAAGTGAGGAAGAAGTTGAAGAAGAAATTGAAGAAACTGAACAAGAAGTTCCCGAAGAACCAGTGCAACAACCGAAAGCTCCGCGTAGGAAAGCTTGGGCTCAAAAGCCTAAGAGAGTCTTCATTCCTTGGGATACTCAGGTTCGTGATCGAATTGAATTTTTGAAGTTTGGTGAGGAGATGAATCTTCCTAAAGGTATTATGACTAGTGCTTATAAAGATTATGGTGTTACTTGTGATAAATTGGGTTGGAAAGAATTGAGAGAAAGGAAGCTTGAGTATATTCCTACCTTGGTGCGAGATTTTTATGAAGGAATCGCCTTCTCAAAAGAAGCTGTCATTATTCGCAAAAACGTAGTTCCTTTCTCCGTTGAGCTTATTCGTAAATCATTGAAATTACCCAAGTTTTCCGGAATATGTCCGTTTCAAGAATCTCTTAAAGAGCCTTCGTTTGATTATGAATCCCTTTGGGGGAAAGTGATTGTTGATGGAGCCCACCCAATTCCCGAAGGAGAGAGATATCCTGGACAGATGTATAGTAGTAACTTGCTACCATGTGCTAAGATTTGGTCACGTTTCATAATACCTACCTTCTTCGGAGTTAAACACATATCGGAAGTGAAGAAGGAGCATCTTTTGTTCATTAAATGTATTATTGAGGAGAAACCCATGGATGTTGCTCGTGTGATATATGATACCATCATGGAATTTGCTAGAATTCCTACTTCACAACAAAATCTCAAATTTCCTTGTACTGTCACTACTTTGTGTTTAGACGCAAAGGTTCCACGTAAAGACGCAGAGATTGATCGTGTTGTAGGGTGTGAGAGCATGGGTTTAACTTTGATCAAGAATATTCATGATGAAGTGGTAAAAGCAACAAGAAATCCTAGAGCTCCTCCAAAGAAGAAGATGCATACAACTGATGAGTTGGAAGCTAAAGTGAAGGTGTTAGAAGAGAACCAAGTGAAGATGATTGCATCTTTAGGAAACGTTACAAAAGAGTTAGAACTTCTCCGAAACATGTTATTGGGGGTGAGCACAATTCAACACGCCACCTATGGTATTCTTACACAGGAGAAAGTTCATGGACGCAACACCGATAACCAGCCTCGAGCTGGTTAAGATACGTTTTCTATCCCTTTCGCGTTTTAGTTAGTTTAGTTTATTTTTATTGCGTTGAGTCTTTTCGAGTCGTGGGGACACGACTCATTTTTGAGTTTGGGGTGGGGTTCGTTGCCTCATCCCAATTTTTATGTGTTATATGTTTTATTTGCTTTCAATAAAAATAATTTTCGGAGTTGCGTTTGACTATAGAAGATTTTAAATGTTCCTTTAAGCATACTTTTGATGAATCTATGATAGTAAATAGTGGACTTTAGGGACTGATATAGAACGCACTTACAATTGTATGCGAACATAGGTAATTGATAGGAAAAATTAATGAACAATGCAAATGAAGTAAGCTTGTACTTAAGGAATATGTTTGGTGTGTAGAACGTGAAATCCTAATTAGTAGAGAACCCACCTAGATATGAACTAAAGACAAGCTATGTACTTAGGAAAATGATAGGGGCAGTTCGCCATTTGAAGCCTTTTAGCTTGCTATCCCTTATTATAATTTTATCCGTCTTAGCCCAATTTTGAGCCTTAAGCCTTTTCTTTTGTAGCCACGATATAAGCCCATTATCCTTTAGATTATTAGGCATGACCAAATGACCCGCACTTGAATCACAACCCTGAGACTTGTCTCGAGCTTGAGTTTGGGGTGGTGGGACCACATTTGGGAAGATACATTGGGAAGGGACTATATGTGTTTGTATTGAGGCACAAAAATGTAGATGATATGATTATTTTGTAACCCTTTGCCGATATTTGAAAAAAAAAAAAAAAAAAAAATTTATAAGAGACATGACCTTTCACATCAAAACGAGGGTCATGGGTATCTTGTACAAAAAAAAGAAGAAGAAAAGAAATGAAAAAGAAAATAAAAAGAAAGAAAAAAATGAATAAATCGGCAAAGTGGAATGTTTTTGGAAATTGTCTTAAAATTATTTGGGTTGACATTGGGGACGCAACTTTAGCGCGTCAAATGGGTGAGTGAGAACATTTTTGAGCGTAACTCAAGCTCGAGGACAGGTGGATGGTAAGTGAGGAGAGAGCCAAAAGCTCACTTCAAATTTACCAAATATATATCCAAACCGTCCTTAAGCCAATATTAAAACCATAAAGACCTCTTGATTCTTAAATACATAGTGAATTTACACTTCTCTTGATAGGGAATATTTAGGTGGAACATTCAAAGCGATTTATGATTAATGACCACCCTATAGCCATCATACAGATATGAGTACAAGTGTAACCTTCAAGCATTGCAACTTTAATTTTATGATTGAGATTATTTCTGTTTGATTTTGCATGATTAGTGTATGTATATGTTAGTTCTTAAAGTTTTGCTATATGAGATTTATCTTTAGAATTGCTTTAGGTTTATTTGCTAAGCTTCTATTTGTTCTTGCGTTTACTTTTACCCCTTGTTTTGTTTTGTTTTGCTTTGTCGGGACGACAAAGGTTTGAGTTGGGGGTCTTGATGTCTCCTTAAATGTTCTTATTTTCGACCCTTAGGAGACATCATTTTTGGTGTTTATTTAATCATTTCGATAGACTTTTGGACTAAATATGCAATAATATGATTTTCCTCTTTTATTTCTAGCATTTTTGATTTATTAAGCTTTTGCGCGTAATATTGGTATTTTTAGTGAGTATTTTACAGGTTTTAGATGTTAGTTAGAAGAGGAATCCGAGGAGAAAGTCAAAGATCAAAAGATAGAGTCAAGACTTGAAAAGAAATCCCGAAAATATTATTTTTAGAGCTGAAAATCCATTTTCCAGGCCATAGATTGCTGATTTCGAGGTGCTTAAGCGATGATCTAGCTGTTGACCTTTGAAGAGAAATCATTCCTTATCGAGTTACGGAACTTTAGCAACTGGAATGAGGTCAATCGGAGTTGTAACGCATCGGGAAAAGCTGTTTTAGTGAAGGTATATCAGCAGTTACGGGATTTTGGGCTAAGTTAGTGGACTTGGGCCTTTTATATTTCATTTAATTAAAAGCCTAGGTCCAAGTCCGAATTTCCACCTATAAAATCAGCCCTTGACTTCTATTTTACACACAATTCACATTCTGCAAGATTAAAAACACCAGAGAGAAGCAACTGAAGGAAGGAGAAGAAGCTACAAGAGCTGGAGAGGGTCTATATCTCCGTTCGTAGTCATTCCGATTCCGGAAATTAGGTTCTTTTATCTTTTTAATTCTGTAAACAATATGAATTCCTTTAATTTTAATTTCGTATTTCATTTTAATATGAGCTAAGTTTTATATAGTGCTTGAGAACAAACAATGGGTGAATCCCAATTCTTATTAATTAACGAATGTTGAATTTGGGTTTTTATTGAATTAAAATAAATTAGGGCTTTTACTCTTTTCGATAAATTATGAATATTTACTGTTTTTAGCGTCATGAACTAGGAACAGGTAATAGTATTTAGGCTATTCCAATTAGTGGCAATTGGATCATCCTGACGGAGGGTTTAAATACGGAACCATTTATTCAATCTAGGATAGAAGTTAATGATTCTGACGAGCTTAGCTAATCCTAGGGCCAATGAGGTAATAACACTTAATCATCCAACGGTGGATCATATTTACCCTGACGGGACTAGTGACACTTTAGGATCGCCTTATAGTCCACCCTGACGGGGGTATAAGGAAATTAGAATCCCGACCATTGTAATTGACTAATTTAGCCCTTAAACAACATAAGTTAAGAAATAGGATAGGGAGGATCCTTGCATTCTCAAGTGCTACTTCTCATATTGCGTTTTACATCATTTTACTTGCGTCTTAGCTGTTACTTGCATTTTAATATTTGTCTTCCATTTACTTAGTATTATAACAAAAACCAAACAAATATATTGTTGTCTTTTATTTTCGTAAGTGCATCAATCACTACTTGCTAAACATTGTGATCAACCATTCCGTCCTTGGAACGAATCTGATTTATCAGAAATACTACTTGGGACAACCGTACACTTGCGGTTGTGGTTCGATTATTTATTGCATTTCTTTAGAACACACAAAGGACCACCAATAAGTTTAATATAGATCTGACTTCTTGTGTGAGTGGGGTAACTATAGGTTTTATTGGAAGAAAACCACTCAGGCGGTCTCATCTTTGGGAACACAAATAAAGCAACCCCTTATTTTGTGACTGCTCATTATCTAGACGTAGATGATATATTTACTTCATTCCTCTATTTGGAAGTAAATCCTTTAAGGATAGGTTAACATGTTAATTTTATACAATAACTAAACAAATCAACTAATCACTCATCGAGGGTCTAATACTAGTCTAGGAATTGTACAACCGTTCCTATCTTTAGTAATATTTTGCCATAAATAGTCAGGAGGATCTTCCAATACAGGGGGACCTCCGTTCAAGTCTGCGCCTTTTTTAGCCAATAAATCCGCACACGTGTTCGCTTTCCGAAAAGTGCAATGAATCTCAAATTCCGGGATGATTCCTTAGTATCTCATAACAATCTCGTCCAATATGACAATTACAACTCTTAGAACTACCACCGTCCTTCACTAGCGCATGAAGTTCTATCAAGTCAGTTTCGACATATAATTTTTTAATACCTTGACTCACTACCCATTTAATCCGTAATGCAAGGCTAATACTTTAGGAAAGGCCAGAAGGGAATTCCATCACACAAGGGTCAGAGAAACCGGCAATATAAACTCCCTCCTCGTCTCTTAGTAGTCCTCCTATCTCGGCTTTGCCTCTCCTTAAATCGTAGCTTCCGTCGATATTCAACTTTAACTTGCCCTTCGGTTTCACCCATTTAATTAGTTCGCTCCTTGCTGCTTTAATAACCCCTCCATCACCCTCCTTTCCCCATGCGGAAACAAAATCACAAGCTAATTTAAGTGTATCTCTTTTTATCCCCGCTATTCGCGGCGCCGCACCGGAATTTTCAAAAACGGCTTCATTCCGTCTAGCCCATATAATACTCACCGCTGCTATAAAAATAAGTTTCCATAAATCTCCTTTGACTCCAAATGAGCTCCCACCCACTGTTTTATGGTCCCAGCATGGGAAAAATTATTTTGTTGCTGACCATCAGATTTCAAATTTGATCTCATAATCATAGCGTACTGATGTAATTTAATTAATTCCTTGGAGACTAATGCTTCTCCAACATCAGCTACCTGACCAGTACTAATTTTCGGATCCCATATACCTAAGGAAAAGTCCCTGGAGTCTGCTGCATTATTGGACGTGATTGATTGGGACCCCACTACTTCCGTTCCAGCAGCAACATCAGGTCTTCCCACTGATTTTAATAATCCCAGTTCGCACCACACTGCTTTAGCTATTTTACATTCTATAAACACATGGTGCACGTCTTCATTTTCTGCTCCACAAATATTACATTCTTTGCTTTCAATAACATTTCTTCTGTATAAATTTGCTGCAGTAGGTAATCGGTCACGCACCAGTCAACATAACAAGATTCTCATCTTTTAAGAGCATTTCGCACCCCAAATACTTCCCCATCTATACGTCAAGTCTGGTGTCCCTTCCACAATATGCGCGAAGACAGATTTAACTGAGAAGTGACCAGAAGCTTCACCAACCCATTTATAACTCCTTTCTTCAGCACCATCCACTTCAGTGACCCCACTCTTAAGAATGCTCGCACCAGCTAGAATAGCTCGACAAATACTCAAGTCACTTGTTTTATTTACCTTTTGAAATAACCCATTCTTAAATATAAATATTTGCTTTTAAGAATATCCACCCACGCGAGTCTTTGATTTTGGAGGATTTTCCACCCAAGCTTTGCTAAAAGAGCTAAATTAAAATTCTTTGCTCCGCGAAATCCTAAACCACCACTCGATTTTGGCGTACATATCTGATTCCAAGCAACCCAGTGTATTTTCCTCTTTTCATTAGAAGACCCCTATATAAAGTTTCGTACTATCCGATCAATCTCGTCACAAACATATAATGGTAATTTCATTACTTGCATTTGATAGGTAGGTATCGCATATAGTACCGATTGAGCAAGTGTAATACGTCCAGCAAAAGATAGACTTTTTGCTTTCCAAGTCATTAGTTTTCCCCTCATTCTCTCCATAATCCGCTTGTAAAATCCTTTGGGTAAACGCCTGGAATGTATGGGCGCCCCCAAATTCTTTCGAAACGAATCACTAAGACAAAAACCACTTACGCCAGCTAGTTCACCCTGCAATTCTATAAGTACATTCTTGGAAAATAAATGAGTGATTTTTGCGCGCTTATGGTTTGTCCCGCCTCTTTACAGAATACATCAAGTGTTTCCTGTAAGTTAACCTGCAATAAGGAGGCTTCACAAAACAAGATTAGATCATCAGCAAAGAAGAGGTGGGATAGTTTCGGCCGCCCTCTTCCAATACATATTGGTTTCCAACATCCATTATCGCATAACTCCTGAATCAAAAGAGATAGGCGTTCCATACATAGGATAAAAATGTAAGGAGAGAGCGGGTCCCATTGACTTATACACCGAAAGGGCTTGACGGCCGGTAGTGGTTCCCCATTCCACAAAACTTTCATCTCGTTTTCGGCCATACTTGACATTATAATCGACACCCAACTTGCCGGAAAACCGAAACTTATTATTGTATCTTCAGTAAACTCCCAATGAATATTATCATAAGCCTTTGCAAGATCAATCTTCACCGCGCATGATGCCATTTTTCCCTTTAAGGTGACTCATTCTATGATCCACTTCTCGAACAAGCACAATATTATCAGTAGTGGATCTCCCTGGTAAGAAACTACTCTAGTTTGGACCAATTTTATCAGAAAGCAAGGGACAAAGTCTATTAACCATAGCCTTTATAAGAAATTTGCAAGGAGAATTTATGAGACTAATTGGTCGAAATAAACTTACCCGTTCAGGATCCTTAACTTTCGGAATGAGATGGATAAGTGTACCATTCAGATTCGGAGGAAGGTGTCCAGTATCAAGCGCTTGACGGAACATATCTTCCACTGTTGACCCAACTGTTTCCCAACACTTTTGGTAAAAAGTAGATGACATTCCATTCGGGCTAGGGGCCTTCATTGGGTTTGATTGAAAAACTGCGCTCCGAATTTCCTCTTTCGTAAAAGGGGTATTAAGATATTGTGCTACATCATCCCCCACAAACTCTACTCTCTGAAGCAAAAAAATTCCAATGTTATCTTCTAGGGCTTTGTATAACTGCTCAAAATAGTCACTAACCGATACTTTTAGACCCTCTTCATCTTCAACCCATGCGTTATTCTCATCTAACGCATTTCGATGTCTTTTTCCGTATAATCCTTGAAAGATGATAAAACCGCGTATTTCGTTCACCATCCCTTATCCAAGTTTCCTTCGAATTCTAAAAGTACATGATTTCTTCCGGTTTAAGTGCCCACTCATACTCATTCATTAATCTGTTACCCAAACGCCGAAGAGAGGAATTATACGAAATTTGAATATATTTCTGAATACCTCCAAGCCTGGCTGCAAATAACCGTTTTCTCTTATGAATATTTCCAAAGATTTCGAATTTCCACTTTTTAATATGATTTTGGATATCTTCCACACCTAATCCAATAAGAACAGTATCACCCTCCCACTTTTCTCTAATGAACTCTTGGAACCCCTTGTGGAGACACCATGCAGCTTCAAAGCGAAAAAGTCTTGGTTGGGTTTTCGGTGTTTGACTAGAGCAAATTTGTATTAGAATGGGCATGTGATCGGAATGAACTCGAGTCAAATGTAACACGCGTGCTCTCGGAAATAAGTCTATCCATTCCGAATTGCCATATGCCCTGTCTAGTCTCTCCATAATCCGTTGATTAGTATTCCAAGAGTCACACCATGTAAAACGCAGCCCTTCGAATCCCAAATCGATAAACCCACAGCTTTCTCTCCATTCTTCAAATTTTTCCATCCATCTCGTCACACCTTCAACCCCGCCTTTTTTATACTCCTCCTTCCCTATTTGATTGAAATCACCTGCTACTAACCACGGGATAGTTAGGTTATGAAATGCTTGGTGTAGTGCATTCCATAATTCCTCCCTTTCCTTGTGATGAGTACGCGCGTATATCGCCCTTTTATTTTGTTAAGGGAGTAGTAGGGATATCCTACTAATCCCGGGGGGAGCCCAAAATTATCATATGATTTGTCTAATCATTTCAATTTCTCGTTAGCCACCTCCATAATCATAGGGTAGAGTCCATATATAACTCTGGATCACCATCTCTAATTAGTCCATATATAACAATCCAATCTGCACATGTATTACGTCATTTATGTTTCACATCAACACATTTCTGCATTCGGGAACTAGGCACAACATGTGTTTATTTACCATCCTATTATGTTTAACACATTTTTTCAGTTACCCAAAATCAATCTCAATAATTAAATGAGACATACTTCATGATTCCTCCATCTAAAGCATTAATGAGCACTCTGAGTTCCTACATGAGACCCATTTCATAAAACTGTACCCTACGAACCCAAACTTATACCCATTTTCATACGCCACCAAAACGGGTTTTAGCATTCAAGCCAGTATACGCCCCATTCATATTTAATTTTTTTACATGGTGCTAGACAAATTCATTTGATTAGTACGCTCTTAAAGATGAATGTCAACCCACCATTGACTTCTTTACTCCATACTCTCACGATCCATATCAAAAACATAAATTTTCGCATCATATCCTTAGCCGAATATCACACTATCGTAATCAAATGTTATCTTCTTTCGACAATCCATATATGCCAAATAGGTGCTCCAAAAATAATCTTCCACTTGATCCCTTCAGCCACTTATTTGGATTCCATATTTAATTTCTACCATATAATTTCTATCATGTGTCCAGAAACAATAGACCCATTATCATCTCTCTGTATTGTTTCCAAACCACCAACATTTGTCTCACGAAGAATAGTTTGCCCCAAGAATTAACTTCAATAACATGTGTTGTTATCCCCTGCATGATGTCAGACAAGAAATCCCTTTTGTTTAACCATCACGATCATGGTGCTAGATCAATCCATTTGAGTATGATCATTTGCTACGAGTTTTTGGTGATGAACTCGTCGCAGTTGTGAAGTTTCATTGGCGACGACACATTATCGTCGGAAATGATTAATTATTAATTAATAATAATTTAAATAATTGAAAAATATCAATAACAACGAATTATTTTCACCGCAAAAGAGATTATATCATTAGCGACAAAAAATGTCATCGCTAATGATAAATTACAAATTTCAAGGCATAGAGTTGCGGCGTCGTTAGCAACAAAATAGTTGTCATTAGAGACAACATAATGTCGTTGCTAATAACAAATTATATAAAACCGCCACATCGGGCTCATGAATCATTCATAGATTTTCCCAACAATAAAAAATTACAGGAAGACGCCGAAATTACTCTGTGGCAGTTGAATCACTCGTTCAATTCATCAAACATGTAACCATAATCTTCAAATTATATTCAATTTTTTTTTAGAAATTATGATAATAATCCAATTCAACCGAATAGTTGTAGTGCTTTGCAGTTGAATCCAGTCTCTAATCCAAAAAAAGTACGATTTCAACCCTAATATTTTAATTTCATTTATATATTCATTTTTTTATAAATTGTGATATTAATTCGATTATGATTAATTCCAAATGTTGGTAAGGATTTATAATTGTGATATGTTTATCAAATTTGATGGGGACTACATTGAACTTTTTAATAATATAGGTACTAAAGTGTTATTAATAATATATGGAGTATAAGGCAATTTTTAATAATAGAAGGACTATAGTGCAATTTTTAATAATAGAGGGACTATGGTGCAATTTTAAAATGATATAGGTCCTTTAATGCAAATTTTTACTAGTATTGGGCCTTTAGTACTAAAGTGCAATCTCCTCCATAATTGGTTGGTTAGTTCATCTTCCTTTGAAATTTCCACGACAATCTCTAACAGGTGGCAATTTCACTACTTTCTCTTCAAATTCGAACCCAACACTAACCTCAATATTCTCGATGGCATCTTGGCCTAATTGTAGTGGAGGCAGTTGTTGATTTTTATCACAATGAGAGGACAACTGTGCGATTTGATTCTCCAATAATTGCAACGTAGCGGATTTCTTGTTGATTTTTTCATTATTGGCTCGAATGGTTTCCCGTGTCATCACTATAAAGGATTTCAAATTTTATCGCATCACTTCCATAAAAGATTTCATCAATTGTTTCAACTCGGTGAGTGCATTTTCGTGTGGATGTGATGGTGATGGCATTGGATCTTGACTCCCATTGTAGACATTGCAATGCGATGGTTGAAAGGCTTGACTCTCATAAGCTTGTCCACCCAAATATATATATTTTGACGTGACACTTGATAAACGTTCTCTTGGAGTCTAGGCTGATATAAATAGCCTTGATAAAGGATTCTGATTGGAATTGGTTGGTAGAACTGGTTTCCTTGGTGATAATTCTGGAGGTTTCTTTGATTCCCTATGGAGTAACCATATGATTCATTTACGATTTTCACCTCAGAATTTTCACTTTGGAAGTTCTCCTTGATAAGCACAGTGAGTTAATTCAACTCATCTTGCAAGCAAGAAAAACGATCATATCTCTGTATCTCTCTCTCTCTCTCTCATGGTTTAGGAATAAACCTGTTAAATCTGTAGAGAGACAAAAGAAAAAACAAAAAGTAAAACACAAACAACACTAAAATACAATCTAAAAACACAAAAATATAACAATATAGTCCCCGACAGCGGCAAAAAACTTGTTGTCCCCTAGTGTGTGATAAATAATCAACATTCACGGAGGGTGACTTCCCACAAGTGTACGGGACGTTGACAAGTAATAATCGGCAGGCATAAAGGTTATCGTCTCTAAGGGACTATCAAGGTTACACTAATGTGTTTCGCGAGAGTAAAGTGATGTAAAGTTGTTGGTAAAAATGACAAGAAAATAAATATAATATTTATTTGGTTTTTGTTTAAGGAACAAAATGTAAATAAGATAAATGACTAATTAAGATAAATGAAATGCAACTAAACGAATAAAAAATATGCAAGATTAAGGCTTGAGTTTTGCTAGGGATCTCTTATGCCGCTAATTTAATATTTTATGAAAAGGGTGAGTTGGTGAATTTCGCATCAGTCAGGATTCAACTATCCTTCTAACTCCCATCTGGGTAGATTTAGAAGGCAATCCTACATGCCAATTGGTTTTTGAATGAATTAAATTCCTACCATGTTGACTATCTAACATGCAAAGTTTAATACCTCACATTAGGCGCTTATATATTATTCCACAATTAACCCCACCCCCTATTCGAGTGATAACCTAATTACTACATCCACCCACAACTTAGCTACTGTATAGGTAGTAATAAATCAAACACATATGATAATGTAATATAATTTAAGGTCAATCTCAATTAAAAATTATAATTCCAAGTTTAATAAAAAATTTAATAGATAACATAAGTTTTAACAAAAGCAAACCTCAAGAATGAGTATTAGTTCATGAATAAAAAGTAAACACTACAAAAAACTAATGCAAGAATACAAAACATAATAAAATTACTCTTTGGAGATGATGGGACTCGGCTATGGGATGGAGGAGAATGGTGAAATTAGGTGAAAACCCCGTCTCCTCTACTTCTCCTCCTTCTCCTGGTGTTAAGATCCTCCTCCTACTGTAATTTTCTTCTTTCCAATGTTCTACACTAAGATGTATCGATTGATTATTGATGTAGGGTCTGCTAGGAGGCTTATATAAGAGTTGGAAACGGATTATGGCTTCCATGGGCTCAAAATTAGGTTAAACTAGCCCAAATCCGTTTTACTTAACAAATTTCTGGTTCGGGTAACGGTGGAAGAAAATGGCATAACTTCTTCATCTCAACTCCGAATTGACTTTCGTCAAGCTCTTTCTTAATTAAAAGGAATCAGGTCCAAATCTGTCACCAATATTCCACAGTGACTGAAACAATAAGGCACAAAGATTTCTCCGGCAAACACTCCAACTTCCTAAAGTGACTCTAACCATATTTTCCGCCTCGGCTTAGAGTTTATCTTGACTTTTGACTTCTTCTCTTCATATTGGTTGTATCAACCATGTACCTAAAATCTACACACTTAACACACAATTAAGTCACAAAAGCTATATAAATATTAATATGTCCAAAATGAGTGGCAAAAGTGTAATATAACAAATATTAGGGAAAAACCCTCACTTAGGCTCAATAAACTTCCAAAAGAATAGCTCATGAGTGGATTAATCCATCACAAAAAGAGACACATCAAGCTACCAAACATTTCAACTTGGTCCAACCATTGGTGCCCATCGTTAATCCAACCATTAAGCGTTGATGTGACAAGAGTATGTATACATATTTGTCCTTTTCCAATTTTTTTGATACCCCCTTGTATTTTTTCCTTTTTTTCTCAATCTGCCACACATACACTTGGCATAAAATAGACTGACTGGTACCAACGGCTGGGCAAATATGAAATGCTTGATACCTTGTGGTCTAAATTGAACATATAGGTACTCATTTGTCCTGTTAGTATATCGTTGGGTACCTAAAAATTTATTTTCCCTATTTATTATTAGTGGATGTAAATTTTAAATAGGGAAAATTCCCCTTGGATACCCATTATTTTAAATTTTGACAAATAAGTACTTATTTGCCAAAAACGCGAAATATTGGGTATCCATAGGAGAATTTTCCCTTTAAAATATAATACTGGCATCATCATTTAATTTACTCGTAATAGGACTGTACCATCTCATACTGGATCGAATAATTTTTCTTTTGAAATATAAATTTTTTTATTTTTGGTCCTTCAGTATTAGGCCATTTATCTGAATGGTTCTTGAACTTTTGAAGTACCCAATTAACCATCTAATTTTGTATTTATCTATCGTAAGTCCTCCACTCAAATTATGTTAGTTAAGAGTGAAGTGGCAAGTATTTTTAAGAGTAACTTCAAAAGTTTGAGAACCATTCGAGGAACAAAAAAAGATTTTTCTCTTATTAAAAATATTTGTCACATCACTATTAACTAATATGATTTGGGTGGAGGATTAAGGGGGGATAATTAACAAATTTGGGGACCATTTGGGTTACTTAAAAAGTTCAAGAATCATTTGGGGATTTGACGTATACTTGGAGGACCAAAAAAGAATTTTTTTTCTTTACCATAACAGAATTCTAGTTGTGCCTATTAAAAAAAGATTTAGCCATTTAGACGAGTAAGTTTTATTTTTAGGCCACGTCTTTCAAAAATACTCCTTTCGTCATCTACTTAGTTTTTCACATAGATTAAGAAACTTAATAATTAAATATACACATTACAAAATTACCACTAATAAAGTATGTTGATATTTTAAATATGCATTGGAAGTATAAACTTTATTTTGTTTAATAAGGGTAATAATAGAAAAAAAAATATCTTGATATTTTAAATAGACAATAATTTTAGGACACTAATTTTAATAATGTGGATATTAAATTTAGGACAAAGAAAATACAATTTTTAGGCAAAGTATATATAAAAAAAGAAATCCTATTTTAGGATATTTCATAAATTACATAAGATATATTATAGGTTTTAAAGATAATTGGAATTTTTTAAATAAGTTATATCTTTATTTGGTTTAATTGTAAACTAAAAATTTTAAATGAAATATCCAAATTTTAAAAATTCATAAAATATCTCGCGAATAAGTAAAGAAAGGCTTAAAATAGTTTTTTTTTTTTAATACGTTGCACTTAAATATAGTATTTAAAAAAGAAATAGGGGTTAAAAATATTTTCAATCCATAAATATGGACTGAAAATGGAATTTGAGGAGTTAAAATACCAAACAATATTTGTAGGTTTATAAACATTTGTACGAAAAAATAGGGTTTATAAACAAGGAAAGCCGAGGAGAAATACTAATGGCATCACCGACTTCTTCTTTAGCAGAGCCGCCACCATCACCACAGTGGGTAAACCTTCCCCATGAAATCACTTCCATGATCCTTCAGAAACTTGGATCAACAGAGATACTGTTTACCGCACGGAGAGTTTGTAGAACCTGGCGAAATGTATGCAAGGACCCCACTACGTGGCGCGTTATCAAGATCGTCATCGATAAAGGTTCCCGTTTCGATTCTGTGCAAATCCTTCACCAAGAATGTAAGCTGAGCTGTCACGCAGTGGATCTGAGTCAAGGAGAATTGCTTGATATTGAAGTTCATGGCTACTATGAGATGATCGAATATATTGCGCAACGGTAACATTATAGTTACATATATAATCTATTGCTAAATGCTAGTTATATATAATTATCAATATCAGTTTGAGAACTTTCTGCTTATATCTATTGCTAAATGCTGATTATTATACAACACACGCACACATATATCGTACATCTATTTATAGACCTAATTTTAAAAATCTGACATTTGTTTTAACTGATCACCTAAGCTGAGATGTCTTCGACTTACTGGGGATTATGAGGACTTCTGCGAGGAATTAAGTGAAGCAGTAAAGAAATTTCCTCTCTTAGAGGAGATGCACCTTATCTATATATGTCATTGGATGGTAAATCAATAAAAACTATAATTGATATTGCTAATTGGTGCCCTTTATTGACGTCATTGTCACTCAACACCCGTGGAACTGGATTAGAAAAAGAACTTCCTGCAAATAAGTGTAATGAGGTGGCATTTGCTGTTTCAAAGATGCCCAAATTGCGTCACCTTCGACTTATTGGAAGTTTAATGACAAATGAAGGCCTAAAAGCCATTCTTGATGGTTGTTCCCTACTCGAGTCTCTTGACATTCGCAAATGTAGTAATTTAAAGCTTGATGGTATGTTAAGTAAACGATGTTCTCAACAAATAAAACATCTCAAACTCCCTAATGATTCCATCGAAGATTATCCATTATTCTATGAAGACGATTCATGGAGTGAGGAAATTGAATTCGGAGCTTACATCTACGACAGCATGGATGAGATGATAGAAAATGTGGCGGAAAGGATCTGACTTATCCAGGATATTATTGAAACGTCTTTTCTGGTAGTTTTATATTTGATTATGCTATTTTTGATTATTGAGATATTTGGATATCTTTATGTTTAATTGTGTATTGGATGTGTTGTGTTATTAAGATTTGATTGAGTTTTGGTGATTAAGTATCAAAGTTAAATCTCTAACTATTCTACCAATTAATGAATTTTGGGAGAGAATGTCAAGTCTTATTATTTTTAAACATACTTAGTTATGCACTTTTATCATTGTTTAACATAATTAATTGATTCGATGATATACTTTCTTAGAAAAGAGTTTGATAGTAAATGAATTTTGATCTAATATGATAAGTGCTTTGTTGTCCCCGCCCCTAGACTTTGTGATTAGTCATGTTGTGAGCTCTTTTTATACACTTTTTCCACACCCGAGATCAGCGAGGAATTCAGCCCCTTTTGTCTCAAAGATTCATGCTCCCTTTATGCTTGATAGTTTTAGTTCAGCTTGTGGCAGCACGTAATCCGATGCTTGAACTTTGATGATACTAAGCAAGTATCTAATCTAAACTGGAGCTTGACTATGCTTTTGTTAAGGATTGTGGAGCTCCAAATCTAGTACCTAAGCATTGCGCTCTTGTTAACTTTCCTCAACTGAGGCTAAACGAAAGTGAACTCAGGTGGGGCGAACCGAGCTTGGCATTAAAAGGTCTTGTTCTAAACACCAGGTTAGTGGCTTTCATACAAACGATGGTTCAGTTCCATCTCATATTAACACACCTGGAGTAGAGAACGTTCCTACTGAGCAATTTAAAACTCCTGGAGTAGTTACTGTAATTAATACAAACGCTTTCATGGTTCAGCTACGCCCCATTTTAGCTTTTCCGTGCCGATTGAACCTGTAGATATTACCTCAGCGAATGTCTTGGAGAAGTTCCCTTCTGAGTTGATCAAGTTCGTTAAGCTTAATTATGCTCTAGAGGCGCTTGTAAAATCGGGTTTGTACAAGCACGAGTGTGATGAGAAACAAGCGCTTTGTGTACATAAGCTAGCCTGTGATAATAAGAAACAATGGTATTCGATCAGCTCGGGTGCAATTGAGCAATCTCAATATATTATCTCAAGAGGCTGGACGTTTAAGGCTTCAAATAATTCTTGAACAATTTCGTGGTCCAGCTCGATAGTAACTATTGGGAAACATTGATTGCTCTGCTTTGTCCCCCTCCCCCAGCTAAGAGACATTCCATACTTGCAAGTGATAGGCCGCTATCTGGTGTTGAATAAATATAGTTCCTTTCAAAAGTTTTCTAAAGGCACCTGAAGTGTCGTATAATGCACAGACGAACTGCATTTATTCGACCAGCCCGTATAGTGATAGTGATCTCGTCCTTTGCTCATCTATCGCTCTGGAAGCTTATAGTCTGGAACTGTAATATATAATTAGAATATAAAATAATAATGCAAGAGGTAATAATCGGATTACCTCTTGAAAAGCAGCGGAAAGATGATTTAGCCGGATAGCTTTACGGTCGGAATCTTCTTACTGGAAGAAAAATCATTGGTTCACCACCTAAGTGTCTTTATTAAATTATGGTGTATATTTGTGAAATAAATAGAAGAGAAGAAATGAACACAGAATGAATGAACTAATTCTTTCTTCTATTCAAACTCTCTATTATAAAGTAGTGGGTGGTTAAACAAATTATCAGATAGTTGTAACTCCTATATAATTTTGAATTAAAAAATTAAAAAATAATAACTTTCAACTTAATTTTGGCGGACAAATAAAATAACACAACTAAGTACATATAATTATTTATTTATTTATTTCAAGAACTTTTTTCAAATTTACTCATGCGATATTCATTGCTCGATAGCAATATCATAGCAATATATGTGAACCTCTTCTCGGTCCGCAAAATGCCAGAGTCCTCTTTTGAAAGCAATCTTCAACTCTAACAACGTATAAGTTTAGGAACTTTGATCTTCAACTTTCAAGTCTCAATCCAATAATTCCTTCCTTGGCGAGAAGTGCCAAGAAGCTTCATAGCTTAACATCGTCCAAGTTTACCCATTCGAGACTCATTGTTCGATAGCAATCATCATAGAGACATATGTGAACCTCTTCTCCATCTGCAAAATACCAAAGGCCTCCTAGAAAACAATATTCATCTCCTACATCATCTACACTTAGGAACTTTGATCTTCAGCTCATAATGTAAGGTGGTGTTTGTTTGCACTTAATGAACACTTAATTTGGTTCATTAAGACACTGTTTCAATAAGACTGTTTGTTTTTTCTCACCAATTCAGATCTAAATACCTCTTAATTGGTCTGTTTCATTAAAATTTGAAACTAAGTCTGATTCATTCAGAGACTACCTCTTAACAGAATAAGTTCTATTCAGCTGTTATTCAGCATTAAGTACTTATCACTTAAAAAATCAAACGACATCTAAGCCTGATTTCATCATGGTGGTATCTCAATGAGTGAATAATTTTTTGTATCTATGTACAGTGCTAAACTGATAGGAAAGATTTTAGCAATTAGTGTTTATAGAACTAAAAGTGATTGACTTGAGTTAAATAATGTGTTTAATTGAGGTGTTGAATTGGTAAGTAAAGACTTGATTGAATGAACATGTAAATATAATTAAAGAAAATGTAAAGTAAATCAATGATTTGGCTTGGGATTACCTTATGAATACATGATTATTTATTATAATTATATATATGTATATACCCTACTAAGACCACATTTACTCCCATGATCTCTTGCCTCATTTTCACGTAGCGAGAACTACTCTTTCTATTCTTGTGGAACATGCTTCTAGATAAATGTCACGTCCCTTAATTGTGGAGCACGTGATGGCCAATCTTTCTGGGGATCATGGATTGGTCTTCCTTACTCTTCGAGTGGACCGAAGATACTCCATTGAGGCTTCCTTAATCATGTCCGTTCTTCATAATCCACGAGGTCTTGCACGACTGATTTGTCATGAGCGATCCCTTTCCCGGCATCTAAGGTCTAGCTTATATTTTCTCCCTATCAATTACTAGTTTAAAAATTATTTCAAGAATAATATAAGTTAGAAATTTTTTTGAGGCAAATAATCAAACCCTAGATAGATATGCAAAGTACATAGTCTTAGTTTGATATGAATTATGAAAATCTAATTCTAGAAAATACCAACGATTTGAAGTGGTTTGTACTCGCTAGAGCCTACATCCACTATTTAAGGTTACACCTTTATGATTTTGAAACTTTTTCAAATAAACTTTAGTATATCTTAAAGATGAGATACAAACCAAGTGTAATAATATTTTTCACATGCTAAATCACATCTCGAACTGTAACACCATGAGCCAAATCCTCTTGTGCAATCATCAAAACAAGAACCACTTCACAAAAAAGCCTTATCTTATTTAAAGGGAACTAAACCCCTTCTAATCTAATCTCGGAATAATCCCTAACTAAAGGTAGAATATATATATTTAATATTTATTACAAGATAAGTGAATACTCTTTATAGAATAGATATGAAAGTAAAGATTATCAAATACCAAATGGAAGATATTAACTTGAAGATTTGACGCTTGAAATGCTTTTAAATTTTCTTTATTGATACATGTAGGATGAGCGTAAATGTGGTAGTTGTGTGTGTATTCAATGCTAAAAATTATCCCATATTTATAACTTTTGTAGGACTTCAACAGATTTATTATTTGTCTTTTCTTTGAGCTGAAACTGTTTGAAATCAGATATCCGGTTTTGCAAAAATTGGAAAAACCAATTTGGTGAACATCCATTACAACATTAAATTCTCCAATCTGTTAATCCCTATTTCTATTTCACTAAATATGACACCTGGATTTTGCTCAAAATCAGATACCGAATTTGAATCAGAAACACAAAATTTCACAGGTACAACATTAGCAATTTAAATTGTCTTGAGCAACTTTGATATTTTACAATGTTGCTCACTTGAAAAACTTTAAACATAATAGATGTTCATCAAAAAATTCTAAGAATATTTATAGTTCATGCATTTCATGATTCTAAACACAATGAAAAATATGGCGTCAAACATGAGTGAAAAGTGTAAAAGTAAGAAGCATATTTTTGCAAGTATTAAAGTGTTTGGATGAAAATACTTTCTTAACGAGATATGTTTCGAATATGAATTTACACAAATATATTGTTGATACCAAATTGTGATATTAAACACATGATAATTTATCACATTTAACTCATTTAGTCATATGAAAAACAGGCTTTTGCGAACAAGGTTTCATGATAAAAGCATCATATAAAAAATTCACGCTTTGATGATTGACTCTGATTATATGGAAGACGGTTTAAAAATTGACATGAGATTCTTTTTAGTCTTAATCACAACCCTTACACATGATTTTTGACAGTTTCAACCACGAAACATATATATGACTTTTTAGAGCTTAATCACAACTACTAAACCACTTCATCAATGAATAATATTGTCTTCTTCAAAATATAATATGTCTTTTTACTCTAATCTTGGTTATAACTTTCCTAATTAGATTTAGAGTATAAGAGTTTATATTTGATTAAAATAAAGTGTGAAGAACTCTATGTAAAGTGAATTATACAATTAAGTGCAACAAGATCAATTGAATTATAGAAGCATGAAGTATTCGGTTTGTGATATCTTCTTTATTATGCACTTTGATCGTATGAATATTATGGCTTGATGAGATGAGACTTTTAATTAGAAAAAAAAAAAGTAGTCCACATATATATACATATATAGCACAAAGAAGCCCAGTGGCTATTTTTTATATGGAAGCTAAGTTTTAGAGTAGACCAATTCGACAATTCGGATTTTCGAAATTGAAATTCCGATTCGAATCCTAACTATATGCCTCAATCGAAAACCAATAGTTTATCAAATTTTGAGTATCCGGTTTATATCGGGATCCCGGTTTGTGTTGAGAGAGGGTACCTGCAGTTAATCTGAAACAAAAAAAAATCATGAGATATGCTCAATATAATTTTGTAAAAAAGTTGTTAATTTATGACATTTTAAGATTCTCAACACATAGAAGTTGTGTTGCAAAACATGTTCAATAATGTGAAAATGAAAAACCATATTTTATCATAGGAAATGAAATTTAGATTCTATTAATACCAACATAAGAAGTGTTATATATATGTTATTAAGTAAGTATGTAGTTTATGACTTTATCAAATCTAATACACATGAAAACTATGATCTAGAAATTATTCAACTATTATGAAAGCTCATGAAACAAGAAGAATGATTCTTAAGATACTTGTGCCTATAACATGTGATGTTTTCTAAAAATGAAGAACAAAAGTTTGTAATAGAATAATTTTTCAAAATTATTTTACATAAAATATTATGGAGGAGTTAGAGTTTGATTCGACCTAGTTCACAAATATAGTAAGAAGTATTTTGATGATTTATGATGAGCGTTTATACTATATAAATCATTATACAAATGCCAAAAAATATGTTGTAAGTAGTATTTCACATAATCAAGCAAACTTGAAAACTATAGGATTTGTCACATAAAAACAATTAGAACAATATGCTAACAAAGGTCACGTGTCGTTATATCATCAATTGTGGCAAAAATATGGTACATGATAGATAACCCATTCTTGTAAAAGTTTAAGTTAGTCTAGTCATCACATATATTATATATGAGTTTTACATGCTCAATACGCCGGCACCATGATAAATAACCAATTCTTCGAAAAGTTTGAACTATTTAAAGTGTTAGGAGTAGTCAACACATATATTATATATGAGTTTTACATGCTTAATTATACAAAAGGGACACCAGTAATTCGGTCTATTTGTGAAGGTTGATCAATATGATGAAACAATTTGGTAAAAATAGAAAAGTGACCAACGACAACTGGCTTATGGTTGTTCAAGATGGGGGGGGGCATGTTGTCTGACATCATGCAAGGGGATAATAACACATATATTAAAGTGTTAGGAGTAGTCAACACATATATTATATATGAGTTTTACATGCTTAATTGTACAAGGGGGACACCAGTAATTCGGTCTATTTGTGAAGGTAGATCAATATGATGAAACAATTTGGTAAAAATAGAAAAGTGACCAACGACAACTGGCTTATGGTTGTTCAAGATGGAGGGGGCCCATGTTGTCTGACATCATGCAAGTGGCTAATAACACGATGGCTTAGGGTGATTGGAGTGGGCGAGCTGTTTTTACAAAGACAGATATTGGGGGTTTAGGAACCTATACGGAGAGATAATAACATGTCTAAAGTTTAGGGATACATGCTAGCAAATGAATGATAGAATTTAAACCTAGAATCCAAATAAGTAGTTGAAGGGACCAAGTGGAGGATTATTTTTGGAACAACTATTTGGTAGTTATAGATTGCATGAAAGAAAAGAACATTTGATTACGATGGTGCGGCCTTTATCTAGGGATATGAAGTGGAAGATTATGCATTTAGGGCAGGATCACGTGAGAGCATTGTGGTTTAGAAATCAATGAATTTAATGATGGGTTGATATTTTCCTCTAAGAGTGTACTAAGTCAAACTAATCTGTCATGGGTCGGGTGCAAAATTAAACGTGGATGTGACGTATACCCGTTGCGCTCAATCCCATTTTGGTGGGGTATGTTGTGTAAAATTAAATATGGATGAGGGTATAAATTTTCGTTTGTAGGGTCTGGTATTCTGGAATTGAGTCTCATATCGGAAATTAAGGTGTTGTGCATTATGGCTTGGGGATGGTGAATTCACAGGGTATGTTTCTTTCGTTATTGAGAGGGTATTGTCTCTTTCATTAATGAGACTGATTCCTTGTAAAAGAAGACAATCGTTGAGCTGAATAAGGTAGTAAATAAATACATATTGTGCATGATTGCGAATGCATAGATGTATTGAGGCTATACGTGGCCGCAGGGGCGGATCAAGATGATAAATTGAATAGGAATTCAAATATATGGGAGTTTGAAGGTCAACGTTTTCTAAATTTTTTAACGGTAAAAACAGGATACATAAATATATAACTAATAATGTCAAAATGCAAATATGAGAATCCAACATTATTACATTTCTCGTCATGTAATAGATGAGATTATCCTTCCAAGAAAACATGTAAAAGAACTAACATCATTATATTTAATTTATATAATATCATTAGAATTATATCTATTTCTAATAAAAATTAATAAATATTACTATTTTCAAACTCAAAATTAAGACTTGTATAAAAAAATAATATTTAATAAGTGGGTATTATAAAAAGGGTTAATATTCAATAAACTGCTGCAACTTTACCCACTATCCCACATTGTCTTTTTAAAAAAATAGTGAGTTATGGGAAGATTCCCAAAACTCAAAATTTGAGTCTCGGAAAATTTCTCATGACTCAAAATTTGATTTCTGAAAAACTTCTCATAACTCAAAATTTAAGTTAAGCTTCCCATAACTCAAATGGTTTTTTTATTGGAAAAAAAGGAAAATGTATGGTGCCTTTTATGGGCGAAAAAATAATAGTTAGGTGAGGAAGGAAGATTAATTCTAACTTAAGGGGTTTCTTTGGCATTAATCTTTATAAATTTTGACGAATTTATAACTTAAATTTACTATATTAAAGAACAATGATTTTTTACCAAATACTAAGATTCAAACCCTTAATCTCTATTCTATCCTAAAGTGTGTAAATTTATTAAAAAACTAAGCAAGAATTACTTATGAGTTTTTTAAATCATGCATGTTTTACATACATCTACATAAGAGATTAATAATTTTTTGCAACAAAATTATATCTATATGTCATAAAATTTATAAGATCGGGGGTGCGTGAGCCCGCATAGGCCTTTATAAGATCCGTCGTGTTGGGAGATGTCTACTTTGAGGCTAACACATAAACAAAATGGTTTTAAAGGATTGTGGAGTTGCTAGTGAGATAACAGAATGGTTGGACACTTCTAGGGTAATTTTGGGCTCCTCGCTAGGCGTTAAGGGATTAGTAGGATCTTTTCAACCTCAAATGTATTAAAAATAGGTAAAAGGGTAAACTACTAAACAATTTTAATTTTTTCATAGTTGAGGGACTAAATTGCATTTTATGGAATAGTGTTTTGGCTTTATAAGTATGCCACGAACATATAACCCCTTTCTCTGCGATCTGCGATCACTTAAGGTCTTTATGAACAGACAAACCTGAAAAACGTGATAGACAAAAAGAAATCCTAATGGCAATGGCAATGGAGGTGGGTAGACGTCCCTCAAATCACCGCCATAATCCTTCAGAAGATTGGAACAATAGAGAAACTGCTGATCGCACGGAGAGTCTGTACAACCTGGCGAAATATATGCAAGGATCCAGCTATGTGGCGCATCATGGTCTTCGATGTAGATCGCGCGCGCTTCAATAAAAAGAAGCTCTGCCGTCATGCAGTGGATCTCAGCCAAGGAGAATTGATTGATATTGAAGTTATAACCTACGATGGCCTGATCGATTATATTGCCCACTCACTCTATCTCTCTCTATCTCTTTTTAAATATTCTCTCTCTAAAAAATGCTCTCCCTCATAACAAGTACTGTTCAAATTAAACTACAAATTAGCTAGGGTCTTGCAAATTCTCACATCAATTTTCCACTGTTTTCTTTTTTTTCTCTTTCCTTGTTTTATTTTTCCTCTTCTATTACGGACCAGTACTATGACTTTAGGTATTGGATGGGAGGAATACGACCCAGGTCCAAGGATCTCACCATAATTATTAAAATTTTATTAACCGTGGGACTTGTCTTGATCATATGGTACAATATGACGGACATGCACACCTTAAAATGGAGTTGGTGCGACATGCAAAGGGATAAGGGACCCTCATCCTCCCTAATTATTGAATATTTTGATCAATTGAAGATGTTTTTTCAGAAGTGGATGGATGTTATTTGTAGAGCTTTGGAAGACGAGAACCTAAAGATTTTGGTTTTATCAAAAAGGGAAACAGATTGCATGGTGTTCAATTGGTTAAAAATCCAAAAAAATCGGCGACGATTAAGGTTCCAAGGCAAGAGTAGATGTAGTAAGGGTGGAGAATGGATCTTGAGAGATTCTACAAGCAACGGCGAAAATTGCTTTGGAAAAAGTGTTAAAAGAAGCATGGTTATCCCCTTACAGATGTGCTTTAATCAATTTACTTTATTCAACCTAAAGATAAGGTACGAAGTCACCTTCTATGGCTCTTTCTTCTGCTATGTTAATTACTCTAAGATCCGTGTGATGAGCATAAAATATAAAAGCATCAATATGTTCCTAGTCAACAAAAATAAATATGCTGTTTACATTGGTAACATCTTATATTTTAATGATCATCAAGACAACCTCTTAAACCATGGCTTGACTGGTCTAGCTAGTTTTGATATTTATTTCATAATAGTAGACAAATTAAATGAGTGTTATAATTGTCTGGTTGCTATTAAATGGTGGAATTACAAAATAAGTATTAACATGAAGCATATAGAAGGACGCATCGGGCTGATAAATAAATCTCTGACTAATACTTTCACGCCAAAGGGTAGGCTAGTAACCTATATTGGTAATTCCAAAAAAATGAGTGATAGAATCACGCTAAGAGATAATGATATATTTGATTTTGGACAAATGGTAATCATGCAAAAGGAGTTCAGGAGTTTTACTGGTGCAAGAGATGGTCCCTTTCATAACAATAACCTAAAAACTGCTATAAATAAGAACATTCTTCCACAGTTTATCGGTACTGACAAATCTTCCCTTTTACAAATCAAACAATCACAAATCATGGCATCCTCAAATAACCACTTTCTCCCTCTTGCGAAAATAAAGTCTGAAAATCTGGAAAAGTTTGAAACCCTAACACTCTCAACAAAAGTGCAAGCCATCAAACCAGAAAATCCTGAGTTTGTTCTCTTAGCCAAGGTAATAGCAGATAGAGTTGTTCCTCTATCCTCTTTTCGCAAAGTGGTTTTCGATGCTTGGGGAATCCTTGGAAGAGTTATTTTCGAGGAAATGGAGCCTAATGTTTTCAAGCTCACTTTATTTCAACCGGAGGAAGCTGAAAGAATTTTTTTTGTGAGACCTCTCACAGTCCAAGGGCTCCATGTCAGTATCAACAAATGGGAAGGAGGGATTGCGTACAAGGATATTGACCTAAAACACACATGCGTTTGGGTCCGTATATATGGATTAGCTGGAATACAAAATACACTTGAAACTATTGTTGTCTTCGGAGATTTTATTGGCGAGGTTATTGAGATTGATCATCCTATGATCGATCTAGATAACCTCGAGTTCATCAGGTTTAGGGTGAAGATCAAGACAAATGAGCCTCTAAAGACGGGTGTTTTCATTGAGCAGTTAGATGGAAAAGCTTGGGTCTCCTTTATTTATGAAAACGTGGGCCTCTTTTGCTTCAATTGTGGTGTGATAGGGCACAATAAAAGTGTATGTCCAACTTCAATGGTTCGACCTAAGTGGTCAGATGATGCGGCTCGATACACTAATTGGCATAAAGACATGAATATACGTAGTGATGATAAGATGTTCCATATGATTAGAAGGAAAGATCGATGGGGCCACTTTGACGAAGTTGTCAGGTTCTATCCGTTCCGTAGGTTCGAAGGCGATGGGGAAGACAGTTCGAGTAATCCAAGCCAAGGAGGTTTAGCCGCACATGCTAGAGCGACTCAACAGGGAGCTGGTCAGGTTGGGCTGAACACTCGAACCAGAAATGAGGAGAAGCAAGACAGCGTTAACTCAGGCAGTGAATCAAACAAGAGAAAGGGAGAGAACTCGGAGTTGTTGGAGGATATGTTCAAAAACCTTTAAAATTTGGATGGACCAATTGAAATATCAGAAAAAAGATTTCCAGGTCTTTACAAAGTGTTTCGAAAGGAACTGGGAGACATTGGCATGAGCATAATTGTTTCTAATGAAACAATAACAGAGGTGTTAAATGCGCAGAATATTAACATAGACAAAATGTATAACAATTTCAAGTCGAGTGTGGAGGAAGGCTATGGTGTTTGGAAGGATGTACCTGTGAGAATCGAAGGTGGTAACAAATCAGTTTGTAATCTTGTTCCGAGCTTGGGTAATAACGTGACAAAAATAGATGAAGGACAATTCTGGAAATCAACATACGAAACAGGAGGTCCTTCAAGCTTGAAGCACAAGCAAGTGATGGAGGTCGGTGATGATAAAGGGAAAGAAACTGCTGAAGGAGGTGATTCGTTTGAACCTGAGGAAATACTATCCCCAAATTCCCAATCCATTCATATTAGTCAACACCCTAGGATGGAGGATGTTGGAAAAGAAGAGTCAGATGGTGATGGATATGAAGTTTTCAAGCCTAAAACAAAATTTACATGGCCAAAGAATCTGAAAAGGAAAGCTGCTCCAAGTGGTTGTCATGGAAACGCTAAGGTCAGGAAATTTACTCAAAGTGATTTTGATGATCTGGAGAAACGAATTAATGACATTCAGGGCTTCATAAGTGACATTAGCAATAATTTCTTTGAGGTAAAGACACAGATGAAAGAGGAGGAAAAGAAATGCGATGGTATTAAGGACAAGAATGTGAATGATGGTTATGAAATGGGTGGTGAAAGGCTCTACTTCTGCAAGGGTGACAACTGCGATGGTCATATTGAGTATTCCTCTACTAGTAGTGATGATTCCGATGACTTTGATGGCTCCCCGAACTGCACGTTGAGAGCCAGCAAAGCAAAAAAAGTGATGGTGGATGGCGGCCGGTCCCTAAACCAGGCCGGATTCAATGGATAGCTTTTGCGCATGGAATTGTCAAGGTGCAAGGGCGCCCTTGACAAGAAAATCTTTTAAATTTCTAGTTAAGAAGTTTAGTCTATCTTTTGTTTGCTTGTTTGAATCTAAGTTGAGAAGAAAGGACATCCGTTCTTGCTCACAGTTTAGCTCGTTTAATAATTTTCATGTCGTCGAACCCGGGGGAAGAGCTTATATGTCCGGGGGTATGATCTTGATGTGGAAAAATGATGTTTTGCTTGAAATTGTGTTTTCTAGTACGAATTTGGTTGTATGTAGAATTAATGAAAATGATGGTTCAAGTTGGTTTTTGTACTGTTTTCATGCTCCCTGTGATATAGAAAAAAGATATGAGGCTTTCAAATCAATAACTAAATGGCTCAACAAATTAAAAGGACCATCGATTATCCTTGGCGACTTTAATGAAATAAGCAAATTCTCCGAAAAAATAGGAAAAGCTCAACCGAATCTTGATAGAATCATTAAATTTAATGAATTTATAAATGTCAATAGCCTCATTGATTTACCAAGCAAAGGTTGTTACTTTACGTGGTCTAATAAAAGAGAAGGAGAGGAGAACGTAAAAGAAAGGTTAGATAGAGGTTCAGCTAACTTGGAATGGTGCTCGAAATTCTCCAATGCGAATATTATTGTACCGCCTGCGGTCGGTTCGGATCATTCACCGTTGGTTCTCAATTTTGAGTCAGAATGCAAAATTAAGAGCAAATATTTTTGTTTTGAGTCACGATGGATTGAACACGAACAGTGTAAAGAGGTAGTTGAAAGATGCTGGAGTAAAGATGATTTAGTTGGTGACTTGAGGAATTTTTGCGATAAAAGAGATGCTATGTGCTTAGCGTTGAATGGTTGGAGCAAAACAACTTTTTTTAATAATAGAAAAAAACTGGTGAATCTTTATAAAAAACTTGAGAGTGTACAAGATAGCAAAATGAACAAAAAATGTCAAGAAATGGAAATTGAAATAAAAAAAGAAATAGAAAAATGTTGGGATGAAGAGGAGCTATATTGGATGGACAGAGCTAGAGATATGATCATAAAGGAAGTTGATAAGAATTCGAGATATTTTTTCGCTAAGACTATGCATAGGAGAAAGATTAATAAAATTAAGGTCCTTAAGTGTGATGGAAATGAATGGTGTGATAAAGAAGAAGTTATTAAGGATACGGTGACAAAATTCTATATGGAACTGTTTAAAAAGAAGGAGATCAGCAATGTTCAAGAAGTTACAAAGCATATTCAATGTAAAGTGAGTTATCAAATGAATGAAATCCTAACAGCAATACCGGATAGTGACGAAATTGAAAAAGCGGTATTTAATATGGATGGTACTAAGTCTCCAAGACCTGATGGACTCCCAGGTAAATTCTATCATGAGTTCTGGGAGATAATAAAAAAGGATATTTTCAAGATAGTGATCGATTTTTTTACCAACAATACACCTCTCAATCTGCTGAACGACACTATCATTTCATTTGTACCTAAGGGGGAGAAGCAAGAAACAATCAAAGACTATAGACCAATATCTTGCGTAAATTTTTGCTATAAAATTATTTCGAAGATAATGGCTCTTAGACTTCAACCGTTTATGAATGATATAATTTCTCAAACACAATCAGCATTTATCAAAGGAAGAAGCATTCAGGATAATATATTAATAGCTCAAGAGGTTTCGTATTATCTTAATAAAAAAAGAAAATCTAAAAATAATTATGCTGCGGTGAAAATTGATATGGAAAAAGCGTATGATCAAGTTAATTGGGAATTCTTGCTTGAAACCTTAAAGGCTCTTGGATTTTCAAAAAAAATGGTTGGATTGGGTTGAAAATTGTATCACAACAGTTTCGATGCAAGTCAAAATTAATGGTCAAAGGCTTGAAAAATTTAGACCACAACAAGGACTAAGACAAGGAGACCCGCTGTCACCCCTTCTCTTCTCGCTGTTAACGGAGAGTCTTATCGGACTTATAAATAACCAATGTAGAGAAGGACATATTGAAGGAATTACAATTACAAGAAAGTGCCCTCGATTGACACATCTTTTCTTTGCGGATGATGCTTTATTCTTTATCAAGATCACGGATAAGGAGGTGGAGGCGTTTACGGAAATTTTAAAGCTCTATTGTCAAGCGTCGGGGCAAAGGATTAATCTTACGAAGTCTTCAATCTTTTTCAGCAAAGATACGCCAGATAATATAAGAGAAAAAGTCACAACCTCCTTAAGAATTAAATCAACTAATTCATTGGGCAAGTATTTGGGACTACCCTTAACGCTTAAGAGGTCAAAAGTTGAGAATCTTAATTTCATAAAAGATAGACTCTTGAGTAAATCTTCGAGCTGGACAGCTTCCCTGTTATCAGAAGGGGGAAAAGAAACTCTAATTAAAGCTGTTCTTCAAGCAATTCCGAATTATGCGATGTCAATCTTCGAATTTCTCAAAGTGCTGTGTAAAAAACTTACTACCTTAGTAGCAAATTTTTGGTGGGATTCAAGGGAGAAAAAGGAAATACATTGGTGTAAGTGGAGTAAAATGACAACCTCTAAGAAGACTGGCGGAGTTGGCTTCAGAGATTTCCAAAAGATGAACCTTGCAATGTTAGCGGGTCAGGCATGGAGAATTATCAATAACAAGGACTCGCTAGTCTATAAAGTGCTTAAAGGAATTTACTCTCCTAATGAGAATATATGGGATACGAAATTGAAGAATAAAAGATCTTGGAGTTGGGCAAGCATTTACAAAGGACTCCAAATGCTTAAAAAACATGGTATTTGGCAAATCGGTGATGGTAAATCGGTGGATATATGGAATCATAAATGGCTTAATGGAAATTACCAACTTGAGAATTCGTTATCCTTAAATATAAAGAAGGTTTGTGAGCTAATGAAGGATGATGATAGAGGATGGAATATTAGTCGAATAAATAAAATATTTGATCCGGTTATAGCCAACGAGATTTTTAAAATTCCTTTAACAAGAATCTCTAAGGAGGATAAACTTATTTGGCCATTCACGAAGGATGGGGAATATTCAACGAAAACAGGATATCACGTACTCGTCAATAAGGAAAAAACTGACTGAAGCACAGTCTTCGTCAGCAGGGGAAAAAGAAAATGATACGTTACTCTGGAACCAAATCTGGAAGGCAAATGTTCCATCAAAAGTTAAAAACTTTGCATGGAGAGTTTGCAACGATTTAATCCCATCTAAAATCAACCTCAAGAAGAAGAAATGTAAAGAGGAAACTACGTGCGAATGGTGCGAAGAAGAGATGGAAACTACAGAGCACATTATTTTAAAATGTCCGTTTAGTATGCAAGCATGGGCGGAGTCATCTCTGCAAATTAAAATTGAACAGGGGGAGGAGAACAATTTCGATAAATGGTTCCAAAATGTTATTAAAAGTTATACAGAAAATGGATGGGAAAAAAGGAAAGTAATTGCAATTGTGCTAACAACTGCATGGAATATATGGAAGGAAAGGATGAAAGATTTTCATGAGAAGAAAAGATGGGCAGTGGATAACATCACTTCGAATACAAATAGAGTGATTGAAAAACTTTTTGAAAGAGAAAAAAGAAATGATCAAAAATTACGCAGGGTGAAAGGCAAAGACGTGCTCTCAATTAATACGAACCCGGTGGGTGAGGACAAAACTGAAATTGTTTGGTTGAGTGACGCATCATTTACAAAAGAATGGGAACCGGCGGCTATAGCGGCTATTGCTATTAATAAGCAAGATACAATTATACATAGGAAAGCGACGAGATGTAGGATTAAATCATGTATTGAAGGGGAAGCTTGGGCGCTCCTATTAGCCATTAGAACGGCGGGAGCTAATAAATACCAGAGTAGTTCTTTCTACTCTGATAACCTTGAATTAGTTCAAGGCATCAACAATCAGCGTAGACTTCATTGGAGTCTTAACCCAATCGTTGAAGAGATCAAGGGATGGTTGAACCTTTTTCCTATGTGGAAAATTGCTTATACTAGAAGGGAGAATAACGTCACAGCCGATGCACTTGCTAAATGTATTAGGAGAAACATTAGCCTTATTGGATGGAAAGACTTCTCAGTGAACGAATCCAACTCTTTCCTTTTAAATAGGCTACTAACCTTGTAATCTTTGTTCTTTTTATGTCAAAAAAAAAAAAAAAAAAGATTATATTGCCCAAAGGTAAGGTTTAACTTACATATATAAGAAATTCAAATCAATTTTTTGCTTTAATTATCAATTTGAGAAATTCTGCGTATATGTGTACAACATATATATGTATGTATATGTAGACAAAAGGTGGCCGGCTTCGAGATTCAGGTACATATAAATGCATATCCTTATCCTTTGTTTGTGGAATGTATTAAGAAGCATTTGAAGTCCATAATGCAGATACTAAATATTTTTTGTTTATAATTAATTATACTTGTGTTTTTATTTAAATATTCCCATAATTGTAATAAAATAATGTCGCATCTGGTTTGACAGATCACCTAAGCTGAAACGACTTAGACTTATAGGTAAAGTCTGTAAGTGAAGCAGTAAAGAAATTTCCTCTCTTAGAGGAGATGCACCTTATCTATAGCTCAATCCAAACTATAAAAGATATTGCTAGTTCATTCCCTTTGTTGACTTCATTGACACTCAATGCTTACGGAAGGGAATACCATCCTGTTTCAGAGTCTATTGAGTTGGCAATTATTTTTGCAAGCATGCCCAAATTGCGCCACCTTAAAATAGTTGGATGTAAAATGACCAATGAAGTCTTGATAGCCATTCTCAATGGTTGTTCACAGCTTGAGTCTCTTGACATGTGCAAGTGTGATTATTTTTATGTTGATGATAAGTTATTTGATAGATGTTGTCGACAAATAAAACATCTCAAACTTCCTAACGACTTTATCGAATCTGATCAAATGACTCATGACGACCTTAAAAATGCATATGATATGCTTTTGAAGTTGATGCGTTGGGCATGATTTCTGAGGAAAGTTTGCGTTATTTTAATAATGATTATAATTTGATTTTGGATAGTAAGAATTCAATAAGTGTTTGGTCTGTTTGGCCATTGTATTAAGAATTGTGCTACTTTTTTGCTGCAGTTTGATTCTCATAACTAAGTATTTTTCAACCCTCTTGTTTTTCTGAATATATTGGATGTGGGAAATGGAAAATAATATATTATAGTCTTATTTTCTGAAATCTTTTTTTCATTATTATTGGTGATGATTTGTAGTTTGTGTGTCATTATGGCATGTTATTAGTTGTTGGATTAAGTAGTCAGGTATTGAATAATAGAAGAATGGTTGATGGAAAGCCCTTCTCTAGTTTTACTTCCATTTTTACAATAATTCATGATAGGTGCCACCATGGTCTTAGGGTTGATGTATATATGCTCTTCAAATACTTGGATCTTCATGTATACATGGATCTCTGATTAACTCCGCGCCTCTCTTAACCAGTAAATCCGCACATATATTCGCTTCCCGATAAATAGAACATGCTTCAAATCATGGGTTATTTCATAGCATCTCACTACAACTCGTACAATATGACAAGTTTACAACTTCCACCGTTCTTCACTAACGTATGAAACTCCCTCGAAATCGGTCTTCACCCAACGCACCCGGTAATGCATGTAGCCCCAATAGTTCCAAGCGAAAGGAGGATTCCACTATACATGGTCCCAAAAAGCAGGCAATAAATGTAGGTGAAATATTCACCGTTCGAAACGAAAAGAAATGAAAGACAATTCAAAACAGAAATAGAAAAATTTCGATTTAAAGTGTCAACTAGCTATTACAAACGAAAATCAAAACTTACACGGAATACAAAGCGGAAAAACAATTACACGGAAAAAAGCCTAGCGTTTAAAAGATATTCCGACGTACCGGTATCTTCAAACAGAAAAGACTAGACGACTACTATGGTTTATCTCTTGAGAAGTGAAGTAGGCAGAGAGTTTTTCTTTTGCTTTGTTGTGATTTTCGTATCTTCTGCTGGTGGAGAATGGGGGTCTTTATATAGGATAAAGGAAGACCCAAACACAAGCCACTTTGTAACGTCCAATCAAATCCCATGATTCCCTCCCGGATTTGGATTGATTGAGTTGACAGTTTCTGTTGACTTGTAACCTCCACGTTTTTTATTTCTTGTAACAACTTTTAACCTTTGACATTTGATATTCCCACGTGTTGACTAATTGACAGCAGCTAGAATATTCCATATCTTCTAACGCGTGCGAGATTGGTGGAGATTTGTCTCTACGTTCATGTTTGAGTTGTCAATGCGCACTATAAGAGCTGGTAGAAAAATCCTCTTCATTTTTCATTTTTTGACTCCCCAAACTCCCAAACTCCCCAAAGACCCCACGACCCCCACAACCCCACGCTCCCACGCCCCACGCCGCCGTCGTCGCCGGTGCCGGGCCGGGCGGGTGGGTGGTTGTGGTGGTGCACGCGTGTGGGTTAGATCATTGCTTTGCCATGTGAATGGTTGTTGGCTTTTGGACTTTGTTAATATCACAAAGTATAAAAAAGGTTTTATACTCCCTCCACCCACCGATGTGGGTAGTAAACTTATTGTTTACTTTCAAATATTCCAACAATCCCCCACATATTTGAAGGTCAACAAAAAGTTTGAAGAGAAGGTGACCAGGTTTCCACGACTTTCAGCGTTTGGGTGAATTGTACTTAAGTGCCAATATCTTTCGATTTGAATTGTCACGTAGTGAAATGAGGCAACCACCGAATTCCGTTTAAGTGAACATACTCTTGAACTTTAACGGTTTTTGATGGAGGCCCTCACAACACATACTCTACCATGCTGAAGGTTATGGTTTCCTCGAACCTCACCTTTTCGTTGGGTTCATCAAGTCCTTCTCTAAGAACCACCCTTGTGGGCTATGAACTTTGTGGATACCTTTATTTACATTTGTTCAAGGACGTCTCCTTAAAATTTTGTTGATAAAGGTTTTTGTGTTTTACTACCCTTGAATTCATCAAGTCCTTCTCGAAAGGACCACCATATTATAGGCTATGAATTCTGATTCATCAAGTCCTTCTCAAAAGGACCACCACAAGTGGCTATGAATCCATATTACTTTAGTTTTATGCCATAGGGATGGATGGAGATCATCTTGACTCAAGAGTCACATGTTCCCCATTAAGGGGTCTCAACCCCATCCCCCTCGATGTTTCCAGGACTACTCTCCTGGGTAGGCCTTTGGTAAAAGGATCAGCGAGATTTTCCTCTGATCGTACATACTCCAAGGCTATCACACCATTCTTTAGTAACTGTTTTACTGAGCCATGTCTGATGCGTATATGTCTCTTCTTTCCATTGTAGGTACTTTGATGAGCGACTGCAATGGCTGCTTGTGAATCACAATGAATACACACAGGTGTGGCCTTACCTTCCCAAAGGGGCATATCTGATAAGAGACTTCTCAACCACTCAGCTTCTTGTCCAGCCATTTCTAGTGCTATATACAAGTCTGTTTGGAGGACTTCCACGATATAGCACCTCCTCCTAAGGAGAAAACATAACCACTGGTGGAGTTAACTTCGTCATTGTCAGAGATCCAGTTTGCATCACAGAATCCCTCAAGAACTGCAGGGAATGAGCTGAAATGCAGACCTAGATCCATAGTACCTCGCAGATACTTTAGAAGACGACGAAGTGCAGCCCAGTGGTCATTACTCGGGTTATGAGTATAGCGACTAAGTCTACTAACGGCGTAGGCAATATCGGGTCGAGTGTAGTTCATTAAGAACATCACACTACCTATGATTTTGGCATATTCATTTTGGGATACAGCATCTCCAGAATTTTTAGACAAATGAATACTAGAATCATAGGGAGTATTTACAGGTGTCACCTCAAAGGAGTCGAATTTCTTCAACATCCTTTCTACGTAATGAGACTGACTCAGGGAAATATCATTACTGCTCCTAATGATTTTTACCCCAAGAATTACATCTGCTTCTCCCATGTCTTTCATGTCAAACTTAGAAGACAAGAAGCGTTTGGTCTCATTTATGGTATGAAGAGAAGTGCCGAAGATGAGCATGTCATCTACATACAGCCAGATGATGGTACACTCTGATCCTCTTAATTTGGAGTAAACACATGAGTCAGAAGTGTTGACCACAAACCCATTGGAGATAAGGGTACTATCGAGTTTTTCATACCATTTTTTGGGTGCCTGTTTTAAGCCATACAAAGACTTCTTTAACTTGCACACTTTATCCCATTGACCAGGAACTACACACCCTTCAGGCTGGGCCATATAGATCTCTTCATCTAGGTCCCCATTCAGAAACGCAGTCTTAACATCCATCTGATGTATGACAAGTTTGTGAATGACCGCAAGAGCGATGAGGGTCCTAATGGTGGCGATTTTGGTCACAGGGGAATAAGTGTCGAAGTAATCAAGGCCTTTATTTTGGGTGAAACCCATAATAAAAGCCTAGCTTTGAATTTTTCTATTGAGCCATCAGGTCTCAACTTTTTCTTAAAAATCCATTTGCTGTTTATGGGTTTGCTGCCTTTGGGTAAGTCAGTTAATTCCCACGTATGATTACTTCTAATAGACTCAAGTTCGCTATTAATAGCTTCTTTCCAAAAACTAGCATCTACCGATTTCAAAGAATCGGCATAAGTTTTGGGGTCTTCCTCCATGAGGAGACAGGTGACAACCTGTTCACTTATCAGGTCAATGTGAAATCCTTCGGTTAAGAAGGCTGTGATAAAATCAGGTCTGAAACTGGACTCGGTCCTACGCCTCTTACTCCTCCTAAGTTCTTCCTCATGAATACTACTAGGCACATAGGAGGTAGAGGGGCCAGGGGCACTATCACATAAAGGAACATTAACCTCATCAGATAAGTTACTAGAAGACAAAGGAGCATCAACCATATGCATAGTTTTCAAAGGGAAGATGTTTTCAAAGAATTCAGCATCTCTAGATTCAGAAACGGAGTTATCATCTAATGATAGGAATCTATAGGCTGCACTATTCTGAGCATACCCTATGAATACATAGTCTATTGTTTTGGGTCCAACAGTGACTGTTTTAAAATCGGGTAGTTTGACTTTAGCCAGACACCCCCACACTTTTAAAAATTTCAGGTTAGGTGGAAACCCTTTCCACATCTCGTAGGGGGTCTTATCTAGGGATTTATGGGGTACCCTATTAAGGACATAACATGCTGATAGAACAGCTTCACCCCACATGTTGGTTGGTAAACCTGAACTTATTAACATAGCATTCATAGTCTCTTTAAGGGATCTATTTTTTCTCTCAGCTATGCCATTTTGTTGGGGTGTATAGGGGGCACTAAGTTCGTGGATTATCCCATTTATTTCACAAAACTCTTTAAGTGAATTAGAACTATATTCGCCTCCTCTATCTGACCCAAGTCTTTTGATTTTACAGTCTAGTTGATTTTCTACTTCAGCTTTGTATTTTAAAAACGCGTTTTCCGCCTCGTCTTTAGTTTTAACATGTTAACCTATCCTTAAAAGATTTACTTCCAAATAGAGGAATGAAGTAAATATATCATCTACGTCTAAATAATGAGAAGTCACAAAATAAGGGGTTGCTTTATTTGTGTTCCCGAAGATGAGACCGCCTGAGTGGTTTCTTCCAATAAAACCTATAGTTACCCCACTCACACAATAAGTCAGATCTATATTAAACTTATGCATATCCTGTAAAGGAGAAGACCAATTCAATGTATTAATTAGTTTCCACATTACGTAATAATGGGGAAAGATACTCAAAACTGGACATATTACTATCCACATTGATAGAAGTTTCTGGATTTCCAAATGGTCCACCAGGAAAAAAAAACGTGGGTATGATCTCCTTTTACAAGTAACCAGTTTTGGAGCATTCAGAGCTTAAGTAGGCCTACCAATCATCACAACTGCTGCAAAATCAGGTATTAGATGCCTACCACAACTAGCGAGTCCAAGGGCATTGCAGAAAAATATGATATATTTTTGTTAGTTTTGTAACATAGGGTGCATATGGAAAAAGCATCGAATTTCCTGCTCACTTGGTTAACTCGGGTAGGAAAAGAACTAATATAATGCATGTTTTCCATAGATATTTTTTCAACTTGTTAGGATAGGTGAGTTAAGCTGGAGTAGTATAAGAGTCACTTGCTCTCGGAGCACGAACAAACTTCTCTAAATCCATCATACATAATTTTTAACGAGTAGTTGAGGATAAGTTCATATATGAATTCATTTCGTAAAAATTACCACCAGGTTGTCCAGATTTTGGAAGATTTTACAAGCATATTTAACTACAAGAGCTAGGTTGTATTCTTCAAAGTCCTTGAGGCCCAGGTCCCCAACAACACCGTTTACTAGAGTCTCCTTATTGTTCCAGTGAATGCCTTTACCCTTGCTAATGCTCCACCAAAATCTATTCCTTTTTGAGTTTCTTAGTGATGGATTTATGAAGAATTTACATCAACATGAGGTAGATTGGTAGATAGTTCTAACTTCTAAGTTGCAAAAAATAATAATGAGATTTACTCCTTTAGATAGAAGGAAGAAACACATCCTCAAAGTTGGGTTGTGATGCAATCATTTAGAGACGCAAGGCTCATGACCTTTGGTTTTCCCCATTTGGAAGGAATATCGAGATATTTACCTAAGTCATTGACCATGTTAATGCTGAATACCTCAGTGATTTCCTTTGTTGTACCTTTGAATGTTATTGGGCTAAATAAAATAGCAGATTTGTTGAGATTCACATATTTCCATGAGGCAAATTAATATTTACAGATTCTCTAATTGATAACATGGTTTTCTTGAAGCCTGTCAAAAAAAACATGGGTTTCTTAAAGGATACTCTCAAGGAAGAAGATTGAGTCATCCACAAATAAAATGTGATAGTTTCGGAAAATATTGAGCTATAGGAAATCCTTTAGGCGGCTCCTCTCTTACTTCTCTTTCTGTCAGGCTAGTCAAAGCTTAGGTTACAAGGAAGAACAAGCACTGAGACATGGGACCCCCAATTCCTTGTTGAGTATATACAAGCCCCTATTCCCATTAAACAATGCCTTACATACTCCAAGCGTTTTATCAGCTACAGGTACATATATTTATGGTAGAAGATACCATTAAATATGTCAAGTCCTAGATATTGATTTGCACCAAGGCTCCAAATGGCCTCTTAACATTCATTCTCCATGATGTCACATCTATATGTACTCAATAAAATAATATTTCCACTTAGTGCAATCATGCAGCCAACAAAAACGTCACTTAAGATGCACGTGTCTGAGTCAGGACTCGCACAACACATGTTAAAAGGACGTAAAAAGTCCAATTCCCCTACAACTGCTCACTAGGCTGCGTCGAATTTATAAGGCCCCATATTCCCGAGGAAGCCTAGCTTTGGTGATATACAGTCCATGATTTTTAATAGGGATAACTGATATACCAAGAACATCCTCAAGGCAATTGAAGAGCCAAACACTTCACCCGCCTCGATGAGCATCCTCTCCTTAGAACAACTTAGTTGGAAGTCCTGTGATCCTCTCGAAGGGCGGGTAGGCAGTTATATTGAAGGATACACATGTTTTATTTATCTAATAAATAACTACTTCAGTTGGAGAGAAGGAGTTTACCCGAGCAGTTCAACCTATGATAACTCACCCATGTTATATTAGTTACTTCAATGGCCTATTTATCGCGCCTAATGTAGCTCACATATACTTTATACAAAAACCAGAGCACATCCTCTTAATTATCATCCTCATACATTATATGTCATGCAAATATATAATAGCTATCCTAAATAAGATATAATACCTCTTTTTCATGAGGCATGTTCATATCGTGTTTATACTTAACTGACTTGAACAGTGGAGTGCCAATAGGGGCACCCTATACCTTTGGTTCACTGACACATCTCTAGTTTCAGGTGAAATATAGTTTACTTCGAAGTTGCGCTATTGGTTGCTTGAAACTTTTGTTCATCGACTACTTTAGATTTGAAGAAGGGGTATCTTTTAACTATTAGATACAAACAATATCCCAATTATAGAAGGATATCTTGGATTGCTCATATGAGCGAGTCTTTCTAGCAAGTACAAGATGCTTGGATTGGACATACAACAAATGAGTGTGAATTGTGAACTTTTAAATCCAGGCATTGAAATACTGGATCATTTGTTTATTACTATTCAATTATATCTATGATTTAAATTTTTTCACTAAATATTTGAAAAATGAAGTATACTTATGAAAAATGCAGTGCCAAAAGAAGAGGAAAATAGTTGGTCTCTATAATAATTAGACTATTTTATAGCCTTTACCCAGCCGTTGTCGCCACCACTGACGCCTGCTCCTCAAAATATGTTTGTACCGGGTCGTTGGTTGTTGTTGCTGCTAGAGTTCTTTCATCGGAGCTCCAGTTTATTCCTCATCCTTTTTGCTAGCCATAAATATTGCTTGTTCCATCAGAAATCTTCTCATCTGTTAGTAATTTGCCCAAAAATTAGTCCACGACAATGACATGTCCCAACGCCATCTTGAAACACAACTACAATCATCAAACAACATTCTCTTGTTGCTTTTCAGTTGAATTTTGGGATGTTGGATCAGGCTCTGAACTACGACTGTTTTGGATCCAGTACTGTTTTATTGCTACGGGTCCCTCCTGTTTGCTCCGCTTGTTTTAGTTGTATTTATTGTATACTTGTCATGTCTAATGGGTTTCTTGATTTGGGAAGATCTATGTTTTCAAGGTAATAATAAGATTTGATCTCGCAATATGTTTGCAGATATAGAATGTCAAAATAAATGTAAATTTGCAATTACAATATGCATAATACTCTTTCATTATGAAAAAAATACTAAATGCGACAACGATTTTACACAAAACTTAGACAAGATATAGAGTCAATTGTTGACCCAAGTATAACATTAACTTACTATTGAGAAAACCTCTTGAAACAACAATCAAAATAGTACCATCGAGCTCATTTCTAGTGGCCGGTTAATCACTAATCAAAGAGCAACAATACATTCTAAAACAAGGCAGATTATGCAACGGAATAATTATACATGCAATCCTAGAAAAATCAATTGCACTTCAATATATACATTCAGAATACATACCTTTGGGTGCGGCGGTGGCGTCCATAGGTTTTGTTTGTAATGAATCTCTGACCTTGAAATTACATGTCAACTTGACTTAAATAGGTGGACCTGTGGGCTTTGTCTATGAGCTTTCAATGTGGGATACTGACTCAAAAGGGCTTAGAAAAAAGATTTAATTATCCATTAGGCAATGACACTTACAACTCTCCTCAATCATTAAACTTTCCTTAGTATGCTCAATGTTATCGATGATCACGCTCACTAATACCAATGTGTTTACTCTTAAGCATGGTCCAGTGGGTCCGTATGTGTGTGTATTTTTTTCTCTCATCCCATCACATGATCAACATTTATACAGAACTACAACCCTACATTCAATATTAGATTGTGGTGAAGGAAGAAAACCTTGACAACACTTAAAAGGTGTGCCTCGACTTCTCGTATAGTCTTATCATCCTCTTGTTTCTTCATATTTATATGAAATGAATGTTTAAGTCCAAGCTATAACATCCTTGCAAAACACAAATTAACACATCACAACTATTATCCAACTGAAAATAACAAAGTAAAACGCATATTTACCTGCTGAATTTTTCAATTATTGCAAATGAAGGACTATAATTAGACTAAGTCTGTTCTTCATTTTGGGTTTAGAAATTTTAGAATATTTACTTAATTTATTATTTTTGTTTTCGGACAAGTATTTAATTTTGTTTGATAAAATGAAATTATTTTAAGTAAATAATTGTATAAATGAATTAAATATTTATATGGTAGTCAAAATTTACTATTCAAGTAAAAAAATATATATTTTATCAATATCTTTAAGACAATTTAATGTAAATTTCAAATAAATTCGATATCATTCTTTAAAAAATAATGAAAATAACAAAAAAATAGAAATAGATTTAAAAGTATGTTTTTCGGGAATATATTTTTCTAAAACTAGTTTGTTCCTTTCTCTCTACATAAATAGACTATTATCACAAAAGTGATTCGTCCTTCTCATTTATCTTTTTCAAATATTTTTATTTTTTATTTTCTTAGAGTTCAAATGGTATATATTTAGTGATACCAAATCATTTTTTAATATACCTTCAAACAATATAAAATAGAAATCCCTTCAAACCATATTTTTAGAAATCATATTCAAAGAATAAATATGTGTTGGTTTGAAAATTATTACTAAACATATCACAAAGTGAGTTCAATTCCATGTCTACCATATGATCTTTAGTATGTAACTTTTCTTGTAGGATCATCCATACAATACCCATATGTTTAAGGGTTAAACATGGATTCCAAACTACATATGTTCAAAACCTAAGAAAAGTACATAGCAAAAGATATCGTAGCACCCCGTCACAAAGATCTAACCTAACATGCTTTTCGTTTTCATCAGCATCACAAATATAGAAAAATGAAAATAAATTTCTTATAATATGATGGTTTTTCTTCCATTTCTTACACTTCTAATGGCTTTAACCATCGAGAGAAAAGAAGTAAGTAGACCTAGTTTACCAACCTGATGAGTTAATCTTAAAGAAATGGAAAATATAGGTGTGCACTTTCTTATCAACTCAAACAAAATAAATGTCATCATTACCATTAAAAACAAACAATATTTATTACCACTACTCTACTCACCCTCAGATGGTCACTTCATCTTTTAAAAAAATGATTTTGGGTCCATAAGCCAATGCCAAAATAAAATAGTAACAAAACAGAAATAATAATATTTTGAATTACGAATGAAACTCTAAAAATGGAATTAATAAAATTGAACTAATTAAATCCCCAAAATCGAAAATGACTCTAATTATGAAACTTATAAAATTCCTAAATCGGATTAAACTCTAACTTCAAATTCAAAATAAATGAAATAGCGGAACTAAATAGATTAACAGGTCTAAATAGATTAACATGTCTAAATGGATAATCGAATCTAAATGGATTTACATGTAATATATTAGATATAAAACATACTCATAATTCAACGACGACATCTTCTCTCCAACGGAGACCACTAACAAACTCTATGATGCTCACAATCATACTTGATGTTATGTATATACATACGACTCAGTGATTGCAACCACCGCAAAACCACCAAAAACCACGACACCATCTCTCTAGCTGTATATATACAAAGGTAGAAGATAAAAGAAGATAAACACGACATACAACATGGCGGAGATGGTGGAGAAGAAAATAGAAGAGATGGGGCATAATAGGCGAAGATAATAGATTTCGAATGTGTCGGTGAGAGAGTATCGAGAAAGAGTGAATGTAAAAAAATGAAACAAAAAATTGCTATATATATACATCTTTAGGGGCATTATATGTATTTTAAATTGCTATATAACAGGATACTCAATTTATTTTTATTTTTTTCGGACAAGTATTTAATTTAGTTTGGTAAAATAAAATTATTTTAAGTAAACAATTGTATAAATGAATTAATATAGTAGTCAAAATTTACGATTCAAGTCAAAAAATATAAAATAGTAATTTTTTTATCAATATCATTTAAGAATATTTAATGCAAATTTCAAATAAAGTCAATATCATTCTTAAAAAAATAATAAAAATAATAAAAAATAGAAATAGATTTAAAAGTATGTTTTTTGGGGATATATTTTCTAAAACTAGTTTGTTCCTTTCACTTTAATTTTTTGTTTGAATTCAATTTTTAATTAAAGAAAAGCAATTCAATGGATTTCAAATTCTTTCTTTTCTTTTAAAACGTCAATTATTTAATCCTCCCATTTAAAGTCATTTCAAAAGAAATGAAATGATTTTTTTTTAAATGTCACAACTAACCTTATAATTTTAATATAATAATATTTTTACATAACACAAAAAGGGTATAAAGGTATTTCTACGTAAAATAATGCTTTCATTTCCTTTAATAATGTGAATCCAAACAATTGATTCCTTAATCAATTACTTTCTTTTCTTTTATTATAATTTTTATAATCCAGACACGATTATTACTTTCCTTTCCATTCCTTAAATATTTTTCTATTCCTATCATTTCCTTTCCTTTGATAATCTGAATCCAAACAATGCATAAATAGTATACTATTATCACAAAAGTGATTCGTCCTTCTCACTTATCTATTTTCAAATCTTTCTATTTTTTATTTTCTTAAAGTTCAAATGATATTCATATATTTAGTGATACCAATTCATTTTTTAATATACCTTTAAACAATGTAAAAAAAAATATCACTTCAAACCATACTTGAGACATCACATTCAAAGAATAAATATGTGTTGATGTCAAAATCATCACTACACATATCACAAAGCGAGTCCAATTCCATGTCCACCATTTGATATTTAGTCTGTAACTTTCCAAATTACATATATTCAAGACCTAGGAAAAGTACAAAGCAAAAGATATCGTAAGACCTTGTTGTAAATATTAGAATATTCTCCACTTTTTAAATATTTCTATGTGATATCACCTTTAGAAAAAGATGATATTGTATCCTTATTGATATTAGTTATTACCGACATGGTATACATGTTCAAAAATTAACAGTGAGTTTTTTAAGTACATATATTACCCCCGTCCTAATGTTAATTACAAAAAAACATTCAACGTATTAAAAAATTGATTTCTTCTTCTTTTTCCCATAACAACAAATATATGACCAGAACTAAATCCAAGAAACCAAACTCAAGAATATTATTCTACATCAATTAATGAACAAGGACCAGATTCTAATTTACTCGTTAGCCTTGAAAAATAGTTTGACCAACTATAAACCTCAAAACCTAGTTATCACCAAATTATTAAAATATCTATGAAATCGTATATTTACTAACTAAAAACACATATACACAAAGATGTAAACGATTAATAGGGCTCATAAAGTTGTCTAGGATTTATATTTTGAGTTTTTAATGCAACATCTTATCACGGGTTATTAAACGGACGTCTTTGGTCAATACATCCCCTGTAATAAATGCCAATAGTTGAAACACCCCTGTCACAAAGAACGAACCTAACATGTTGTTTGCTTTCATCAACGTCATAAATATAGAAAAATGAAAAGAAATTTCTTTTAATATGATGTTTTTCTTTCATTTCTTACACTTCTAATGGCTTTAACCAACGAGAGAGAAAAAGTAAGTAGGTCTAGTTTACCAACCTGATAAGTTAATCTTAAAGAAATGGAAAATATAGGTGTGCACTATCTTATCAAGTCAAACAAAATAAATGTCATCGTTACCATTAAAAAACAAACAATATTTATTACCGCTACTCTACTCACACACAGGTGGTGACTTCATCTTTTAAAAAGATGATTTTGGGTCCGAAAATGAGAGTTTTAATTCTTGGGCCATAAGACAATTTCAAATTAAAATAGTAACAAAAAACCGTGCGCAAGGGTTAAATAGTTTAATAATATGATTAACATACATGACCCCCTGTTAGCTCAGGTAGAACTCTTTCTCTCGGTTCCCGTATTTATGTAGTGAAGGGTGTCAATACTTCAGGGTCCAACATTAAATATCGAGTATGTCTAAAATATTTAAAAAAATAATAGTTATTTTGAATTACGAATGAAACTCCTAAAAATGGATTTAATAAAATAGAACTAATTAAATCCCCGAAATCGAAAATGAATCTAATTATCAAACTTATAAAATTCCTAAATCGGATTAAACTCTAACTTCAAATTCAAAATAAATGAAATAACGAATCTAAATAGATTAACAGGTCTAAATAGATTAATATGTCTAAATGGATAATCAAATCTAAATGGATTTACATATAATATATTAGATATAAAACATACTCATAATTCAACGACGACATCTTCTCTCCAACTGCGACCACTAACGAACTCTATGATGCTCACAATATTACTTGATGTTATGTATATAAATACGACTCAGTGATCGCAACCACCGCAAAACCACCAAAAACCACGACACCATCTTTCTAGCCGTATATATATATATATATATATATATATATATATATATATATATATATGTATACAAAGGTAGAAGATAAAAGAAGATAAACAAGAAATACAACATGGCGGAGATGGTGGAGAAGAAAATAAAAGAGATAGGGCATAATAGGCGGAGATGATATATTTAGAAAGTGTCGGTGAGAGAGTATCGAGAAAGAGAAAATGTAAAAAAATGAAACAAAAAATTGCTATATATACATCTTTAGGGGAATTATATGTATTTTTAATTCTTTCATTAATGAAATAAAAATAAATAAATCTCTCCAATCACTTTTAGCCAAGTGTATGACACTAAAAGAATATTGTAGAGAGGGGTTGTAGCAATACCATTTTTTATACCAAGGGTGTCTAAACTATTACAAAACATAGGAAGTAGTTTACCAATTGACTAATGGGTGAATGAGACATAGGGTTTTGGAGACTAGATTTTCGTACTATACGAACTAATAGGAATCTTATTTCTTTAAAGGGATCTCATGAATGACCAAATACTAGAATACTCTTACTCACACTAAAAGACAAAAAGAAATTATTGATTGTTGTCACTGTTCATCTCTGCCCACTACCCACCTTCCTCCTACCTCCGACCACCGAAAAAATATAGAGTATCGGAAAAAAATATGGAGTATCAGAATTTAAACAGTGATCATCGAAATAAAATACAGAGCGTATATTCAAATATACGGAGTACTCCATAAAAACCTAGAGTACTCCATTAAAAAATAGAGTATTCTTTAAATGAAATAGAGTATTCTATAAAAAAAATAGAGTATTATTACAAAACAAGGAGTAATACAAAAAAAAAGATCAAATTTTATTTATTACAAATCCAAGCCTAACTAATTACATTTTCGCCTATTGATTACCGCTATTGAACAAAAAAAGCAACACCTAATTAATTTACGAACAAAAGAAAGAAAAAAAAGCAAGAGCATTGCGAGTAATCTGTCGCTCGTCTTCTCCAGTCAACACATGAAAATCAACCACCATCAGCACCCCAGCAGCCTGAAGACGTACGAGATCGAAATGCATCAGCTCGTCATGAAGCCTCACGACCAAGCCTCACGGAGATCTTCACGAGGAAGTACGAACCAGCAAGCTGCAAACCAGATCGAGCAAACTGTTCTTCAAGTCTTCGGGGGTGTATTCAATTCAGATTTTAAAAGATTGTATTAGATTTTGTATAATCCATGGATTTTGATGGATTTATAGACTCTTTTTTATTCTAAAAGGCCCTCAACAGATTTTATTGAATTTTATGACAAATTCTAATAGATTTTAATTGATTTTATCTGACTCTACCTGACTCTGAATTTATTGAAATTTTAAATTTTGTAGTAACAGTTTTTATTAGTAAATGTTAAATATATAATTACATGATTAAAAAAATATAAATAAATATTAAATAAATATATGATGTGGATTAATAAAAAATAAAAATAATTATAATTTTTTTGCTTTATATCACAATATAAAATCCTTAAGTATTGTTCAACTAAAAGAACTAAACATTAACGAATTGACCAAATAAAGAGTATATCCGTGTTTACATAGACGAAATAAAAAAAAGTATTCATGATTATTTTTTCTAAAACATTGTTCTAAAGGAAAAGAACTGAATATTAATGAATTGTATATTTATGTTCGAGGAAAATAAAATTGAAGTAATATCCTAGAACATGAAAAATATGTCACGATTATATTTATTTATTTAGCATGTATTAGTCAGAAGAAGTCTATCAAAATCTTTACTTAAAACAAGAGATTTTAAAATAAAAGTTTTGTTCAATGAAATTCTATAGAATCCTATAAAATTCAATATTTAATGAAATCCATATCAATGTCGAAAAAAAAAATGAAATCCATATAAATCCATAGATTATTTAATACCACAAGATTTTAAAAGATGTCTAAAATCCCGATTCAATACCCCAAGATTTTAAAAGACTTTTTATAATCCCGGTTGAATACTGGTAGACTTTGGAAAACTAAAATTCTAATAAATTCTACATTGAATACACCCCCTTTCATTGCTGGATTCCGGCGAAGCTACGAACGGCGAGACACGAACGACAAGACATGAACCAGATCGAGCAAGTTACGAACCAGATCGAAATCTGAAGTTTGACATGGCTGTTATAGCTGTTGTAGCCACTCTCACGAGTTTCTCCGTGATCCAGTCCATTTTCTTGTGCATAGGAGGCTTCCATGGCTTCTCACGCACTGCAACAATATCTTTTGAATGGAGCTCGAAACTCCATTTCTGAAGTAGCTGATGTCTCAAAGCGGCGTCCATGACTTCTCACGGAGGTCAAGCCTTGTCGGAGCTCAAAAATCAGATCTAGAACCACCGGGACAAGCACAAACTTATGCATATTCACATGGATATTTACTTAATTTATTATTTTTGTTTTCGGACAAGTATTTAATTTTGTTTGATAAAATAAAATTATTTAAGTAAACAATTGTGTAAATGAATTAAATATTTTATATGGTAGTAAAAATTTATTATTGAAGTAAAAAATATAAAATAGTATTTTTTATCAATATCACTTAAGACAATTTCATGTAAATTTCAAATAAATTCTATATCATTCTTACAAAAATAATAAAAAATAAAAATAGATTTAAAAGTATGTTTTTTAGGATATATTATTCTAAAACTAGTTTGTTCCTTTCTTTCTAAATAAATACACTATCGTCTCAAAAGAGATTCGTTTCACTTATCTTTTTCAACTTTTTTTATTTTTTATTTCTTAAATCAATCAACAAAAATTCAAAATGGTATTCATATATCTAGTAATACCAATTCATTTTTTAATATACCTTCAAACACTATTTAGAAAAAAAAATCCCTTCAAATCATATTTGAGACATCACATTCAAAGAATAAATGTGTTGGTTTCAAAATTACCGTTACACATATCACAAAACGAGCCTAATACCATGTTCCACCATATGATCTTTAGTTTATAACTTTTTCTAGGATCATCTATACAATACTTTTTTATGGAACTGAAGTTCTTTAAAGATACTTGCCCATCTTGATGAATGTTTCTTTATGAGATTTGTATCCCACATGTTGCACTGGCGACTACATTTGTAGTCTCTATTATTGGTTAAATAATTAGCCGCGAAGACTGATTTGGTCATTAACAACTACATGTCGTCGTTGCTATCTAGTCGTATGTAATTCGTCAGTAGAGATTTCTTTCGCGACTAAATTTGAGAGGAAGTTACTAATGTGTGACGTCTACTAATGACTACTTTAGTATTCGGAATTGATACCATTGATAGCAACTACTTCTTGTAGTCGCTGATAACTACTAATAGCGACTACTTTTTTAAATGTTTTGCGACTAATAAGTAGTCGCTAATATTCTTTTTTTTAAATAATCTTTCGATTTTTTATTTTTAAATTTTTAAAATTAATAAAAATAATTGAATAAATATTTGAAAACAACTAATATTAAATTAATCTCAACATCGAGATTAATTAATTGAAGATGTTGAATAACTATTAATGTTGTGAAAGAGACTTTGCTTATATTTATGTTCAAGATAAAATTCTTAGATCGTAAGTATTGATTATGCTGGATGATATTAAGCTCCATATCATCGAATGATATTAAACTCCTTGGTAATTTCATGTTTTTCAACGGCTGCATCTATATGATTCCAAAAGCCTTGGAGCTGAAATCGAGTTCTTTGAGAATGAAATTTTGAATAAAAAAGATGAAATCTTTAAGGCAGACAATCATTCCTTAATTAGCATAGTAACAACCATTATTAAAGTCAATTTAATGGAATAAGCGATTTCGAATGATATTATTACATTATAAAAAGAGAATGATTTTATTTCATAAATGGGTTGTTTGGAACCCATTTATGATTAAGTGGGCTAAACAAAACTACTGAAATACTTTAGTGGCCTCTAATATAATTTACCCTAAATCATATCCTTTGTTGTCACCAAACCATAATTTTGTATTAAACCTTAACTCTGCCGCTTTTAAATACAAACCCACACAATACACAAATTTTCTTCACTTATATTGTTCAAAGGATGCACCCATAGCCTTCAGTATTTCAATTTGCACTACTTGTTTATTTTGTGTTATGTTTCTTTCGAATGGCAGCTTGAGATCAAGATCTCCTAGCAAATGGCAATTCTTTATAGTAAATCTTAGATAGTTAGCCATGACATTTCAATAAAAAATTCAAAAAAAGGTACGTTTTTTATTATTGTTAATTGTATATTGTCAATGCCATATATTTTTATTTGACCAATAGATACAATTCTGATAGATATCGTCTTGAAATGGTGATATTGTTTAAAATGATAAGGAACAACTATATGTTGTCACCCCTAGGAGGAGCAGGAGGAGGAGGTTAACCTCAATTTCAACAAAAATAACATACTAGCACCAGAAACATAAAAGGGTATTGACAGGTAGCTTCTGAAAAATATTTGTCACTACTGCTGGTGGCAATAATCTGACATGATTTTCTTCTTGAAGGAGCAGAGTTTCAGTAAAGAGAAAAATTGTTTATGTATTGCTAACAAGGTTTATAGTTTCTCTAGTAATTGAGTTTTTATTTTTTATTTTGAACCTTAGTGAAGGAATTCTCCAATACAATGAAAAATAATATTTATATATTAGTTTGATATATTATTTTTTGAATTTCTTTTTTTTATTAAATATACCAATCTATATATTTTTGTCCATGATTCATGTAACAACTATTTACACCACAATAAAAATTATATTAGCTAATAAAACCTATTATTAAAAAAGTATACCCAAGAAGAATTAATTAATGTTAATAAAAAATATCAAATCAGATAAAATGGTGACATTTTAAAGTGGAAATGAGATTTAAAAAAAAGGTTAATTTCATATTGGTGTTTTATATTTGCAAACTTATAAGAAATTTCAATCTTAGTCCATTTACTTGAGAGTGGTAAAAGGACTTTACCATAGGATATCCTAATGTATATGACACTTATGCATCTATAATAACTAAATTAAATGTTTTTAAAGGCTTTTAATTGTGTTAGTAGAAGCTCTATCACAGATGTACTTACTTTTATATATATATAGAGAGAGAACAGAGAGTACGGAAAGAAAAACATAATATAACTTACACACTTACATATCTTTTTTCTCAGCTTTTCGTTTTTCCCCTTTCTTAAAACGATTACCCCATAAATTGTACTAGAGTTAGTTGCAATTACAATACGTTAATTTTCTTCTCATGGGTACATTCGTTTCCATCTCCGTGTCATAGCGTACTATGTCAAACATAATTTCACATATTATGATTTAATGTCTAAAATTATCAAGTCATATTACTAGTAGCCATCACTTCAGAAATCTAATAGAGAATTTGTCAAAAGTATTGTATAAACCAATGATTTACTGTCACCATTGGTCCATGATAAATTTTTACCCAATTCTTTTGAGTTAGGATTAAAATCTTCCAGAAATATTAGATTTTTGGTTTTCATATTTGTATCCAAAAACATAAAGTTTTGTGATTTTTACGCTAGAAAAAGGAATGATGGTCTACATGGCTCCAAAACTTTTCAATACAAATATAGGAGATCAATATCTTCAATTTTGATCTATGAAAATTCCTCTACACCATCTTTACTTTTCAATCGTATGTGAGAATTTTGGAAAAAATAACTACTAGTATTATCGACGCTTGGTATAAAATCTTGGAAGATGATTCAGTCACGCTGAGTCGTTAGTAACAAATTTATTTTGTTAAACTCGGATTTGTTTGAGGAAGGTAAGTTTCTTCTTGCTCTGTTTTAAAATTGGTTACTTTCTATCCCTTTTACTACTAACGTGTTTGAGTTGTAATTTAATCATATAATTTGTGTGTAGCAAGAAGGCAGATGATATGGCGTTTTGTGAAGCAATGTTGCTAGATTGTCAAAGAAAGGAACAACATGAGAAAATGAAGCATAACGAGTTTTAGCTACCATTGTGTTAGATGAACATGAAGAAGACATTGAGTAATTAAATACTAGATTTTCCTATTGTTGTTTGAGTAATAAATTTGGATGGTTCTTTAGTTTTAAATAATGATAAAAGGGTTGTCAAGTTTATGCTAGATACTAGAGTTGTTTGGAATAAGTCTTCTTGCACGCACAGACTCACTCTTCGTTTATGATCCCCTTGCCACATGTAAATTTTCCTTCCTCAACTTCCACTTGTATAAATTTTGTCATGTAAGGGTTCTCAAGTATAAGCACTTCCAGTTCTTAGAGTGATGCGTTTTGGTATATTTATTATAGGGGCATATAAAGGAGGATCATAAGTGGGATGTGTTTGCTAGTTACGTAGTCTCTTAATCTTTTCCCATATTAAACACTTGAAATGGTTGGGTAAATTTCCTATCTTGGAAGTTGAATGATTGGTGTACACCAATGATTCTACTACTAATGGTTACTCCATCTCGGCATTCGATGGGACTACATGTGAAGTTTTGTTTCTTCTAGTCTCGGTAAGTCACGTTTGAATCTTTTTTTCATTTGTTTGGCTATTATGAATATACATTTGGTAGATTCAGAGCCATGATTCATTTTTGTATGCATGTTTGTAAATTGCAAATTATTCTTGTGTAATTTCAGGTATTTGCATCTACGTGTAATTTAAAAATCTCCCTCCCTGAATATTCAAGATATTAATATTAGATTTTTGATGAGCAACAACTTATAAATTTTTAATTATATGGAGAAACTTGTTTGAAAGTTTGGACTCGAGAATCCTTAAATGATGAAATGTTTCGGGTGTTGTTTCTTAAATATTGTCTCCAGTTTTTTATATTTTTTACTTGCTATACCAAATCACTAATACATAAAAAAATATGAGGTTGCTTCTTTTAAAAGTTTTAAAGTTATGAATCCAAACCGTGTAAAGTGTAATATTCAAATGATTTATGACTTTCAAGAAAGATGAAGGTACATTAATATTATTCCAAGAAGATAGAAACCATCATTTAAAAGAACTTTTTCAAAACTCTAAGTATTTATCTCTTTTATGTTGTGTTATGTTTAGAAGAAATGTATATAGTTTTACAAAGAATAAAGTCTTTTCTTTAACATATCCCAGTCTACAACAAGATGTGGCGGCTAATGAAAATCAAATTCATTTCCAACGTGTTTCATTAATTGATCACGGAATTATTCACCCCGGTGGATTTTTTTAAGAAAATGAGATTAATTAATTGAAGATGTTGAATAACTATTAATGTTGTGAAAGAGACTTTGCTTATATTTATGTTCAAGATAAAATTCTTAGATCGTAAGTATTGATTATGCTAGATGATATTAAGCTCCATATCATCGAATGATATTAAACTCCTTAGTAATTTCATGTTTTTCAACAACTGCATCTAAATGATTCCAAATGCCTTGGAGCTGAAATCGAGTTCTTTGAAAATGAACTTTTGAATAAAAAAGATGAAATATTTACGGCAGACAATCATTCTTTAATTAGCATAGTAACAACCATTTTTAACGTCAATTTAATGGAATAAGTGATTTCGAATGATATTATTACATTAAAAAAGAGAATGAGTTTATTACATAAATGGGTTGTTTGAAACCCATTTATGATTAAGTGGGCTAAACAGAACTATTAAAATACTTTAGTGGCCTCTAATATAATTTACCCTAAATCATATTCTTTGCTGTCACCAAACCATAATTTTGTATTAAACCCTAACTCTGCCGCTTTTAAATACAAACCCACACAATACATAAATTTTCTTCACTTATATTGTTCAAAGGATGCACCCATAGCCTTTTGTATCTCAATTTGCACTACTTGTTTATTTTGTGTTATGTTTCTTTTGAATGGCAGCCTGAGATCAAGATCTCCTGGCAAAATGTAATTCTTTATAGTAGATCTTAGGTTGTTAGCCATAACATTTCAATAAAAAATTCGAAAAAAGGTACGTTTTTATTATTGTCAATTGTATATTGTCAATGCCATATATTTTTATTTGACCAATAGATACAATTCTGATCGATATTTTATGTTTTTTTATGGTTTAAAGTTTCATTTCACAGGGGATTTGTTCGCAATAGAGATGTTTGGGAAGTAAAATAGCTGCAGCTAACATTGTTTTTTTTAGAGAAAGAATGAATGGATTCACAATCAACTTCATCAACAAATATCATAATTTATAATTGTGATCTTCCACAAGGATGTCTGTCTTGAAATGGTGATATTGTTTGAAATGATAAGGAACAACTATATGTTGTCACCCCTAGGAAAAGCAGGAGGAGGAGGTTAACCTCAATTTCAACAAAAATAACAGGCTAGCAGCAGAAACATAAAAGGGTATTGACAGGTAGCTTCTGAAGAATATTTGTCACTACTGCTGGTGGCAAATAATCTAACATGATTTTCTTCTTGAAGGAGCAGAGTTTCAGTAAAGAGAAAAATTGTTTATGTATTGCTAACAAGGTTTATAGTTTCTCTAGTAATTGAGTTTTTATTTTTTATTTTGAACCTTAGTGAAGGGATTCTCTAATACAATGAAAAATAATATTTATATATTAGTTTGATATATTATTTTTTGAATTTTTTTTATTAAATATACCAATCTATATATTTTTGTTCATGATGCATGTAACAACTATTTACAGCATAATAAAAATTATATTAGCTAATAAAACCTATTATTAAAAAAGTATACCCAAGAAGAATTAATTAATGTTAATAAAAAATATCAAATCACGTGAAATGGTGACATATTAAAGAGGTAATGAGACTTAAAAAAAAGGTTAATTTCATATTGGTGTTTTATATTTGCAAACTTATAAGAAGTTTCAATCTTAGTCCCTTTACTTGAGAGTGGTAAAATAATATGAAAGGACTTTACCATAGGATGAGCAAATAGTGAGTCTGAAATCCTAATGTATATGACACTTATGCATCTATAATAACTATTTAAATGTTTTTAAAGGCTTATAATTGTATTAGTAGAAGCTCTATCACAGATGTACTGACTTTTATATATAGAGAGATAGCAGAGAGTACGGAAAGAAAAACATAATATAACTTACACATTTACATATCTTTTTTCTCAGCTTTTCATTTTCCCCCTTTATTAAAACGATTACCCCATAAATTGTGCTAGAGTTAGTTGCAATTACAATACGTTAATTTTCTTCTCATGGGTACATTCGTTTCCATCTCCGTGTCATAGCGTACTATGTCAACCATAATTTCACATATTATGATTTAATGTCGAAAATTATCAAGTCATATTACTAGTAGCCATCACTTCAGAATTCTAATAGAGAATTTGTCAAAAGTATTGTATAAACCAATGATTTACTGTCACCATTGGTGCATGAAATTTTTTTACCCAATTCTTTTGAGTTAGGATTAAAATCTCCCAGAAATATTAGATTTCTGGTTTTCATATTTGTATCAAAAAAAATATAGTTTTGTGATTTTTACGCTAGAAAAAGGAATGATGGTCTACATGGCTCCAAAACTTTTCAATACAAATATAGGACATCAATATATTCAATTTTTATCTATGAAAATTCCTCTACACCATCTTTAATTTTCAATCGCATGTGAGAATTTTAGAAAAAATAACTACTAGTATAATCGACGCTTGGTAAAAAATCTTGGAAGATGATTCAGTCACCCAGAGTCGTTAGTAACCAATTTATTTTGTTAAACTCGGATTTGTTTGAGGAAGGTAACTTTCTTCGTGCTCTGTTTTAATATTGGTTACTTTCTATCCCTTTTACTACTAACGTAGTTTCTTAATCTTTTCCAATATTAAACACTTGAAATGGTTGGGTACATTTCCTATCTTGGAAGTTGAATGATTGGTGTACACCAATGATTCTACTACTAATAGTTACTCCATCTCGGCATTCGATGGGACTACATGTGAAGTTCTATTTCTTCTAGTCTCGGTAAGTCACGTTTGAATCTTTTTTTCATTTGTTTGGCTATTATGAATATACATTTGGTAGATTCAGAGCCAAGATTCATTTTTGTATGCATGTTTGTAAATTGCAAGTTATTCTTGTGTAATTTCAGGTATTTGCATCTACGTGTAATTTAAAAATCTCCCTCCCTGAATATTCAAGATATTAATCTTAGATTTTAGATGAGTAACAACTTATAATTTTTTAATTATATGGAGAAACTTGTTTGAAAGTTTGGACTCGAGAATCCTTAAATGATGAAATGTTTCGGGTGTTGTTTCTAAAATATTGTCTCCGGTTTTTTATATTGTTTACTTGCTATACCAAATTACTAATAGATAAAAAAAATATGAGGTTGCTTCTTTTAAAAGTTTGAAGTTATGAATCAAAACCGTGTAAAGTGTGATATTCAAACGAGTTATGACTTTCAAGAAAGATGAAGGTACATTTATATTATTCCAAGAAGATACAAACCATCATTTAAAAGAACTTTTTCAAAACACTAAGTATTTATCTCTTTTATGTTGTGTTATGTTTCGAAGAAATCTATATAGTTTTACAAAGAATGAAGTCTTTTCTTGAACATATCCAAGTCTACAACAAGATGTGACGGCTAATGAAAATCAAATTCATTTCCAACGTGTTTCATTAATTGATCACGGAATTATTCACCCCCGTGGATTTTTTTAAGAAAATGAGATTAATTAATTGAAGATGTTGAATAACTATTAATGTTGTGAAAGAGACTTTGCTTATACTTATGTTCAAGATAAAATTTTTTGATCGTAAGTATTGATTATGCTGGATGATATTAAGCTCCATATCATCGAATGATATTAAACTCGTTGGTAATTTCATGTTTTTCAACAGCTGCATCTAAATGATTCCAAAAGCATTGGAGCTGAAATCGAGTTCTTTGAGAATGAAATTTTGAATAAAAAAGATGAAATCTTTAAGGAAGACAATCATTCCTTAATTAGCATAGTAACAACCATTATTAAAGTCAATTTAATGGAATAAGCGATTTCGAATGATATTATTACATTATAAAAAGAGAATGATTTTATTACATAAATGGATTGTTTGGAACCCATTTATGATTAAGTTGGCTAAACAGAACTACTAAAATACTTTAGTGGCCTCTAATATAATTTACCCTAAATCATATTCTTTGTTGTCACCAAACCATATTTTTGTATTAAATCCTAACTCTGCCGCTTTTAAATACAAACCCACACAATACATAATTTTTCTTCATTTATATTTTTCAAAGGATGCACCCATAGCCTTTAGTATTTCAATTTGCACTACTTGTTTATTTTGTGTTATGTTTCTTTTGAATGGCAGCCTGAGATCAAGATCTCCTGGCAAAATGCAATTTTTTATAGTAGATCTTAGATAGTTAGCCATGACATTTCAATAAAAAATACAAAAAAGGTAAGTTTTTTATTATTTTTAATTGTATATTGTCAATGCCATATATTTTTATTTAACCAATAGATACAATTGTGATCGATATTTTTTTTATGGTTTAAAGTTCCATTTCACAGGGGATTTGTTCGCAATAGAGATGTTTGGCAGTAAAATAGCTGCAGGAAAAATTATTTTTTTAGAGAAAGAATGAATGGATTCACAATCAACTTCATCAACAAATATCATAGTTTATAATTGTGATCTTCCACAAGGATGTCCGTCTTGAAATGGTGATGTTGTTTATAATGATAAGGAACAACTATATGTTGTCACCCCTAGGAGGAGCAGGAGGAGGAGGTTAACATCAATTTCAACAAAAATAACACACTAGCAGCAGAAACATAAAAGGGTATTGACAGGTAGCTTCTGAAGAATATTTGTCACTACTGTTGGTGGCAAATAATCTGACATGATTTTCTTCTTGAAGGAGCAGAGTTTCAGTAAAGAGAAAAATTGTTTATGTATTGCTAACAAGGTTTATAGATTCTTTAGTAATTGAGTTTTTATTTTTTATTTTGAACCTTAGTGAAGGGATTCTCCAATACAATGAAAAATAATATTTATATATTAGTTTGATATATTATTTTTTGAATTTCTTTTTTTTATTAAATATACCAATCTATATATTTTTGTCCATGATTCATGTAACAACTATTTACACCACAATAAAAATTATATTAGCTCATAACACCTATTATTAAAAAGGAATACCCAAGAAGAATTAATTAATGTTAATAAAAAATATCAAATAACGTAAAATGGTGACATTTTAAAGAGGAAATGAGAATTAAAAAAAAAGGTTAATTTCATATTGGTGTTTTATATTTGTAAACTTATAAGAAATTTCAATCTTAGTCCCTTTACTTGAGAGTGGTAAAATAATATGAAAGATCTTTACCATAGGATGAGCAAATAATGAGTCTGAAATCCTAATGTATATGACACTTATGCATCTATAATAACTAAATTAAGTGATTTTAAAGGCTTTTAATTGTGTTAGTAGAAGCTCTATCACAGATGTACAGACTTTTATATATAGAGAGAGAACGGAGAGTATGGAAAGAAAAACATAATACATCTTACACACTTAAATATCTTTTTTCTCAGCTTTTCATTTTCCCCCTTTCTTAAAACGATTACCCCATAAATTGTACTAGAGTTAATTGCAATTACAATACGTTAATTTTCTATCATGGGTACATTCGTTTCCATCTTCGTGTCATAGCGTACTATGTCATCCATAATTTCACACATTATTATTTAACATCTAAAATTATCAAGTCATATTACTAGTAGCCATCACTTCAGAAACCGAATAGAGAATTTGTCAAAAGTATTGTATAAACCAATGATTTACTGTCACCATTGGTCCATGATAAATTTTTACCCAATTCTTTTGAGTTAGGATTAAAATCTCCCAGAAATATTAGACTTCTGGTTTTCATATTTGTATCCAAAAGAATATAGTTTTGTGATTTTTACGCTAGAAAAAGGAATGATGGTCTACATGGCTCCAAAACTTTTCAATACAAATATAGGAGATCAATATCTTCAATTTCTATCTATGAAAATTCCTCTACACCATCTTTACTTTTCAATCGCATGTCAGAATTTTGGAAAAAATAACTACTAGTATTATTGACGCTTGGTAAAAAATCTTGGAAGATTATTCAGTCACGCAGAGTCGTTAGTAACCAATTTATTTTGTTAAACTTGGATTTGTTTGAGGAAGGTAACTTTCTTCTTGCTCTGTTTTAATATTGGTTACTTTCAATCCCTTTTACTACTAACGTGTTTGAGTTGTAATTTAATCATATAATTTGTGTGTATCAAGAAGGCAGATGATATGGCGTTTTGTGAAGCAATGTTGCTAGATTGTCAAAGAAAGGAACAACATGAGAGAATGAAGCATAACGAGTTTTAGCTACCATTGTGTTAGATGAACATGAAGAAGACATTGAGTAATTAAATACTAGATTTTCCTATTGTCGTGTGAGTAATAAATTTGGATGGATCTTTAGTATTAAATAATGATAAAAGGGTTGTCAAGTTTATGCTAGATACTAGAGTTGTTTGGAATAAGTCTTCTTGCACGCACAGACTCACTCTTCGTTTATGATCCCCTTGCCACATGTAAATTTTCCTTCCTCAACTTCCACTTGTATAAATTTTGTCATGTAAGGGTTCTCAAGTATAAGCACTTCCAGTTCTTAGAGTGATGCGTTTTGGTATATTTATTATAGGGGCATATAGAGGAGGATCATAAGTGGGATGTGTTTGCTAGTTATGTAGTTTCTTAATCTTTTCCCATATTAAACACTTGAAATGGTTGGGTACATTTCCTATCTTGGAAGTTGACTGATTGGTGTACACCAATGATTCTACTACTAATAGTTACTCCATCTCGGCATTCGATGGGACTACATGTGAAGTTCTATTTCCTCTAGTCTCGGTAAGTCACGTCTGAATCTTTTTTTCATTTTTTTGGCTATTATGAATATACATTTGGTAGATTCAGAGCCAAGATTCATTTTTGTATGCATGTTTGTAAATGGCAAGTTATTCTTGTGTAATTTCAGGTATTTGCATCTACGTGTAATTTAAAAATCTCCCTCCCTGAATATTCAAGATATTAATCTTAGATTTTAGATGAGCAACAACTTATAAATTTGTAATTATATGGAGAAACTTGTTTGAAAGTTTGGACTCGAGAATCCTTAAATGATGAAATGTTTCGGGTGTTGTTTCTTAAATATTGTCTCCGGTTTTTTATATTGTTTACTTGCTATACCAAATTACTAATACATAAAAAAATATGAGGTTGCTTCTTTTAAAAGTTTTAAAGTTATGAATCCAAAGAATGTATCGTTTTTAGTATCGCTTTTATGTTGTGTTATTTTTCGAAGAAATGTATATAGTTTTACAAAGAATGAAGTCTTTTCTTGAACATTTCCCAGTCTACAACAAGATGTGGTGGCTAATGAAAATCAAATTCATTTCCATCGTGTTTCATTAATTGATCACGGAATTATTCACCCCGGTGGATTCTTTTAAGAAAAAATGAGATTAATTAATTGAAGATGTTGAATAACTATTAATGTTGTGAAAGAGACTTTGCTTATATTTATGTTCAAGATAAAATTCTTAGATCGTAAGTATTGATTATGCTGGATGATATTAAGCTCGATATCATCGAATGATATTAAACTCCTTGGTAATTTCATGTTTTTCAACAGCTACATCTAAATGATTCCAAAAGCATTGGAGCTGAAATCGAGTTCTTTGAAAATGAAATTTTGAATAAAAAAGATGAATTCTTTAAGGCAGACAATTATTCCTTAATTAGCATAGTAACAACTATTTTAAACGTCAATTTAATGGAATAAGCGATTTCGAATTATATTATTACATTAAAAAAAAAGAGTGATTTTATTACATAAATGGGTTGTTTGGAACCCATTTATAGTTAAGTGGGCTAAACAGAACTTTTGAAATACTTTGGTGGCCTCTAATATAATTTACCCCAAATCATATCCTTTGTTGTCACCAAACTATAATTTTGTATTAAACCCTAACTCCACCGCTTTTAAATACAAACCCACACAATACATAAATTTTCTTCACTTATATTGTTCAAAGGATGCACCCATAGCCTTTAGTATCTCAATTTGCACTACTTGTTTATTTTATGTTATATTTCTTTTGAATGGCAGCCTGAGATCAAGATCTCCTGGCAAAATGCAATTCTTTATAGTAGATCTTAGATCGTTAGCCATGACAAATCAATAAAAAATTCAAAAAAAGGTACGTTTTTTATTATTGTTAATTGTATATTGTCAATGCCATATATTTTTATTTGACCAATAGATACAATTCTGATAAATATTTTATGTTTTTTTATGGTTTAAAGTTCCATTTCACAGGGGATTTGTTCGCAATAGAGATGTTTGGGAAGTAAAATAGCTGCAAGAAACATTGTTTTTTTTAGAGAAAGAATGAATGGATTCACAATCAACTTCATCAACAAATATCATAGTTTATAATTGTGATCTTCTACAAGGATGTCCATCTTGAAATGGTGATATTGTTTAAAATGATAAGGAACAACTATATGTTGTCACCCCTAGGAGGAGCAGGAGGAGGAGGTTAACCTCAATTTCAACAAAAATAACACACCAGCAGCAGAAACATAAAAGGGTATTGACATGTAGCTTCTGAAGAATATTTGTCACCACTGCTGGTGGCAAATAATCTAACATGATTTTCTTCTTGAAGGAGCAGAGTTTCAGTAAAGAGAAAAATTGTTTATGTATTGCTAACAAGGTTTATAGTTTCTCTAGTAATTGAGTTTTTATTTTTTATTTTGAACCTTAGTGAAGGGATTCTCTTAATCTTTTCCCATATTGAACACTTGAAATGGTTGGGTACATTTTCTATCTTGGAAGTTGATTGATTGGTGTACACCAATGATTCTACTACTAATAGTTACTCCATCTCGGCATTCGATGGGACTACATGTGAAGTTCTATTTCTTCTAGTCTTGGTAAGTCATGTATGAATCTTTTTTTCATTTGTTTGGCTATTATGAATATACATTTGGTAGATTCAGAGCCATGATTCATTTTTGTATTCATGTTTGTAAATTGCAAGTTATTCTAGTGTAATTTCATGTATTTGCATCTACGTGTAATTTGAAAATCTCCCACCATGAATATTCAAGACATTAATCTTAGATTTTAGATGAGCAACAACTTATAAATTTTTAATTATATATAGAAACTTGTTTGAAAGTTTTGACTCGAGATTCCTTAAATGATGAAATGTTTCGGGTGTTGTTTCATAAATATTGTCTCGGCTTTTTTATATTGTTTACTTGCTATACCAAATTACTAATACATGAAAAAATATGAGGTTGCTTCTTTTAACAATTTTAAAGTTTTGAATCTAGACCGTGTAAAATGTGATATTCAAATGAATTATTACTTTCAAGAAAGATGGAGATAAAAACCATCATTTAAAAGACCTTTTTCAAAACACTAAGTATTTATCTCTTTTATGTTGTGTTATGTTTCGAAGAAATCTATATAGTTGTACAAAGAATGAAGCCTTTTCTTGAACATATCCAAGTCTACAACAAGATGTGACGGCTAATGAAAATCAAATTCATTTCCAACGTGTTTCATTAATTGATCACGGAATTATTCACCCCGTGGATTTTTTTAAGAAAATGAGATTAATTAATTGAAGACGTTGAATAACTATTAATGTTGTGAAAGATACTTTGCTTATACTTATGTTCAAGATAAAATTCTTTGATCGTAAGTATTGATTATGCTGGATGATATTAAGCTCCATATCATCGAATGATATTAAACTCCTTGGTAATTTCATGTTTTACAACAGCTGCATCTAAATGATTCCAAAAGCATTGGAGCTGAAATCGAGTTCTTTGAGAATGAAATTTTGAATAAAAAAGATGAAATCTTTAAGGCAGACAATCATTCCTTAATTAGCATAGTAACAACCATTTTTAAAGTCAATTTAATGGAATAAGCGATTTCGAATGATATTATTACATTATAAAAGGAGAATGATTTTATTACATAAATGGATTGTTTGGAACCCATTTATGATTAAGTTGGCTAAACAGAACTACTAAAATACTTTAGTGGCCTCTAATATAATTTACCCTAAATCATATTCTTTGTTGTCACCAAACCATATTTTTGTATTAAATCCTAACTCTGCCGCTTTTAAATACAAACCCACACAATACATAATTTTTCTTCATTTATATTTTTCAAAGGATGCACCCATAGCCTTTAGTATTTCAATTTGCACTACTTGTTTATTTTGTGTTATGTTTCTTTTGAATGGCAGCCTGAGATCAAGATCTCCTGGCAAAATGCAATTTTTTATAGTAGATCTTAGATAGTTAGCCATGACATTTCAATAAAAAATACAAAAAAGGTAAGTTTTTTATTATTTTTAATTGTATATTGTCAATGCCATATATTTTTATTTAACCAATAGATACAATTGTGATCGATATTTTTTTTATGGTTTAAAGTTCTAATTCACAGGGGATTTGTTCGCAATAGAGATGTTTGGGCAGTAAAATAGCTGCAGGAAACATTGTTTTTTTAGAGAAAGAATGAATGGATTCAGAATCAACTTCATCAACAAATATCATAGTTTATAATTGTGATCTTCCACAAGGATGTCTGTCTTAAAATGGTGATATTGTTTATAATGATAAGGAACAACTATATTTTGTCACCCCTAGGAGGAGCAGGAGGAGGAGGTTAACCTCAATTTCAACAAAAATAACAGGCTAGCAGCAGAAACATAAAAGGGTATTGACAGGTAGCTTCTGAAGAATATTTGTCACTACTGCTGGTGGCAAATAATCTGACATGATTTTCTTCTTGAAGGAGCAGAGTTTCAGTAAAGAGAAAAATTGTTTATGTATTGCTAACAAGGTTTATAGATTCTCTAGTAATTGAGTTTTTATTTTTATTTTGAACCTTAGTGAAGGGATTCTCCAGTACAATGAAAAATAATATTTATATATTAGTTTTATATATTATTTTTTGAATTTCTTTTTTTTATTAAATATACCAATCTATATATTTTTGTCCATGATTCATGTAACAACTATTTACACCACAATAAAAATTATATTAGCTCATAACACCTATTATTAAAAAGGAATACCCAAGAAGAATTAATTAATGTTAATAAAAAATATCAAATCACGTAAAATGGTGACATTTTAAAGAGGAAAGGAGAATTAAAAAAAAGGTTAATTTCATATTGGTGTTTTATATTTGTAAACTTATAAGAAATTTCAATCTTAGTCCCTTAACTTGAGAGTGGTAAAATAATATGAAAGGACTTTACCATAGGATGAGCAAATAATGAGTCTGAAATCCTAATGTATATGACACTTATGCATCTATAATAACTAAATTAAGTGATTTTAAAGGCTTTTAATTGTGTTAGTAGAAGCTCTATCACAGATGTACAGACTTTTATATAGAGAGAGAGAGAACAGAGAGTACGGAAAGAAAAATATAATACATCTTACACACTTACATATCTTTTTTCTCAGCTTTTCATTTTCCCCCTTTCTTAAAACGATTACCCCATAAATTGTACTAGAGTTAATTGCAATTATAATACGTTAATTTTCTTCTCATGGGTACATTCGTTTCCATCTCCGTGTCATAGCGTACTATGTCAACCATAATTTCACATATTATTATTTAACGTCTAAAATTATCAAGTCATATTACTAGTAGCCATCACTTCAGAAACCGAATAGAGAATTTGTCAAAAGTATTGTATAAACCAATGATTTACTGTCACCATTGGTTCATGATAAATTTTTACCCAATTCTTTTGAGTTAGGATTAAAATCTCCCAGAAATATTAGATTTCTGGTTTTCATATTTGTATCCAAAAGAATATAGTTTTGTGATTTTTACGCTAGAAAAAGGAATGATGGTCTACATGGCTCCAAAACTTTTCAATACAAATATAGGAGATCAATATCTTCAATTTTTATCTATGGAAATTCCTCTACACCATCTTTACTTTTCAATCGCATGTCAGAATTTTGGAAAAAATAACTACTAGTATTATTGACGCTTGGTAAAAAATCTTGGAAGATGATTCAGTCACGCAGAGTCGTTAGTAACCAATTTATTTTGTTAAACTTGGATTTGTTTGAGGAAGGTAACTTTCTTTTTGCTCTGTTTTAATATTGGTTACTTTCTATCCCTTTTACTACTAACGTGTTTGAGTTGTAATTTAATCATATAATTTGTGTGTATCAAGAAGGCAGATGATATGGCGTTTTGTGAAGCAATGTTGCTAGATTGTCAAAGAAAGGAACAACATGAGAGAATGAAGCATAACGAGTTTTAGCTATCATTGTGTTAGATGAACATGAAGAAGACATTGAGTAATTAAATACTAGATTTTCCTATTGTCGTGTGAGTTATAAATTTGGATGGTTCTTTAGTATTAAATAATGATAAAAGGGTTGTCAAGTTTATGCTAGATACTAGAGTTGTTTGGAATAAGTCTTCTTACACGCACAGACTCACTCTTCGTCTATGATCCCCTTGCCACATGTAAATTTTCCTTCCTCAACTTCCACTTGTATAAATTTTGTCATGTAAGGGTTCTCAAGTATAAGCACTTCCAGTTCTTAGAGTGATGCGTTTTGGTATATTTATTATAGGGGCATATAGAGGAGGATCATAAGTGGGATGTGTTTGCTAGTTACGTAGTTTCTTAATCTTTTCCCATATTAAACACTTGAAATGGTTGGGTACAATTCCTATCTTGGAAGTTGAATGATTGGTGTACACCAATGATTCTACTACTAATAGTTACTCCATCTCGGCATTCGATGGGACTACATTTGAAGTTCTATTTCTTCTAGTCACAGTAAGTCACGTCTGAATCTTTTTTTCATTTGTTTGGCTATTACGAATATACATTTGGTAGATTCAGAGCCAAGATTCATTTTTGTATGCATGTTTGTAAATTGCAAGTTATTCTTGTGTAATTTCAGGTATTTGCATCTACGTGTAATTTAAAAATCTCCCTCCCTGAATATTCAAGATATTAATCTTAGATTTTAGATGAGCAACAACTTATAAATTTTTTATTATATGGAGAAACTTGTTTGAAAGTTTGGACTCGAGAATCCTTAAATGATGAAATGTTTCGGGTGTTGTTTCTTAAATATTGTCTCCGGTTTTTTATATTGTTTACTTGCTATACCAAATTACTAATACATAAAAAAATATGAGGTTGCTTCGTTTAAAATTTTTAAAGTTATGAATCCAAACCGTGTAAAGTGTGATATTCAAACGAGTTATGTCTTTCAAGAAAGATGAAGGTACATTAATATTATTCCAAGGAGATAGAAACCATCATTTAAAAGAACTTTTTCAAAACTCTAAGTATTTATCTCTTTTATATTGTGTTATGTTTCAAAGAATTGTATATAGTTTTACAAAGAATGAAGTCTTTTCTTGAACATATCCAAGTCTACAACAAAATGTGACGGCTAATGAAAATCAAATTCATTTCCAACGTGTTTCATTAATTGATCACGGAATTATTCACCCTTGTGGATTTTTTTAAGAAAATGAGATTAATTAATCGAAGATGTTGAATAACTATTAATGTTGTGAAAGAGACTTTGCTTATATTTATGTTCAAGATAAAATTCTTAGATCGTAAGTATTGATTATGCTGGATGATATTAAGCTCCATATCATCGAATGATATTAAACTCCTTGGTAATTTCATGTTTTTCAACGGCTGCATCTATATGATTCCAAAAGCCTTGGAGCTGAAATCGAGTTCTTTAAGAATGAAATTTTGAATAAAAAAGATGAAATCTTTAAGGCAGACAATCATTCCTTAATTAGCATAGTAACAACCATTTTTATTGTCAATTTAATGCAATAAGCGATTTCTAATGATATTATTACATTATAAAAAGAGAATGATTTTATTACATAAATGGGTTGTTTGGAACCCATTTATGATTAAGTGGGCTATACAGAACTACTGAAATACTTTAGTGGCCTCTAATATAATTTACCCTAAATCATATCCTTTGTTGTCACCAAACCATAATTTTGTATTAAACCCTAACTCTGCCGCTTTAAATACAAACCCACACAATACACAAATTTTCATCACTTATATTGTTCAAAGGATGCACCCATAGCCTTTAGTATTTCAATTTGCACTACTTGTTTATTTTGTGTTATGTTTCTTTGAATGGCAGCCTGAGATCAAGATCTCCTGGCAAAATGCAATTCTGTATAGTAGATCTTAGATAGTTAGCCATGACATTTCAATAAAAAATTCAAAAAAAGGTACGTTTTTTATTATTGTTAATTGTATATTGTCAATTCCATATATTTTTATTTGACCAATAGATACAATTCTGATCGATATTTTATGTTTTTTTATGGTTTAAAGTTCCATTTCACTGGGGATTTGTTCGCAATAGAGATGTTTGGGTAGTAAAATAGCTGCAGGAAACATTGTTTATTTAGAGAAAGAATGAATGGATTCACAATCAACTTCATCAACAAATATCATAGTTTATAATTGTGATCTTCCACAAGGATGCTCGTCTTGAAATGGTGATATTTTTTAAAATAATAAGGAACAACTATATGTTGTCGCCCCTAGGAGGAGCAGGAGGAGGAAGTTAACCTCAATTTCAACAAAAATAACACACTAGCACCAGAAACATAAAAGGGTATTGACAGGTAGCTTCTGAAGAATATTTGTCACTACTGCTTGTGGCAATAATCTGACATGATTTTCTTCTTGAAGGAGCAGAGTTTCAGTAAAGAGAAAAATTGTTTATGTATTGCTAACAAGGTTTATAGTTTCTCTAGTAATTGAGTTTTTATTTTTTATTTTGTACCTTAGTGAAGGGATTCTCCAATACAATGAAAAATAATATTTATATATTAGTTTGATATATTATTTTTTGAATTTCTTCTTTTTATTAAATATACCAATCTATATATTTTTGTCCATGATTCATGTAACAACTATTTAACCACAATAAAAATTATATTAGCTAATAGAACCTATTATTAAAAAAGTATACCCAAGAAGAATTAATTAATGTTAATAAAAATATCATATCAGATAAAATGGTGACATTTTAAAGTGGAAATGAGAATTAAAAAAAAGGTTAATTTCATATTGGTGTTTTATATTTGCAAACTTATAAGATATTTCAATCTTAGACCCTTTACTTGAGAGTGGTAAAATAATATGAAAGGACTTTACAATAGGATGAGCAAATAGTGAGTCCGAAATCCTAATGTATATGAAACTTATGCATCTATAATAACTAAATTAAATGTTTTTAAAGGCTTTTAATTGTGTTAGTAGAAGCTCTATCGCAGATGTACTGACTTTTATATATATATAGAGAGAGAACAGAGAGTACGGAAAGAAAAACATAATATAACTTACACACTTACATATCTTTTTTCTCAGCTTTTCGTTTTTCCCCTTTCTTAAAACGATTACCCCATAAATTGTACTAGAGTTAGTTGCAATTACAATACGTTAATTTAATTCTCATGGGTACATTCGTTTCCATCTTCGTGTCATAGCGTACTATGTCAAACATAATTTCACATATTATGATTTAATGTCTAAAATTATCAAGTCATATTACTAGTAGCCATCACTTCAGAAATCTAATAGAGAATTTGTCAAAAGTATTGTATAAACCAATGATAAATTTTTACCCAATTCTTTTGAGTTAGGATTAAAATCTTCCAGAAATATTAGATTTTCGGTTTTCACATTTGTATCCAAAAACATAAAGTTTTGTGATTTTTACGCTAGAAAAAGGAATGATGGTCTACATGGCTCCAAAACTTTTCAATACAAATATAGGAGATCAATATCTTCAATTTTGATATATGAAAATTCCTCTACACCATCTTTACTTTTCAATCGCATGTGAGAATTTTGGAAAAAATAACTACTAGTATTATCGACGCTTGGTAAAAAATCTTGGAAGATGATTCAGTCACGCAGAGTCGTTAGTAACAAATTTATTTTGTGAAACTCGGATTTGTTTGAGGAAGGTAACTTTATTCTTGCTCTGTTTTAATATTGGTTACTTTCTATCCCTTTTAATACTAACGTGTTTGAGTTGTAATTTAATCATATAATTTGTGTGTAGCAAGAAGGCAGATGATATGGCGTTTTGTGAAGCAATGTTGCTAGATTGTCAAAGAAAGGAACAACATGAGATAATGAAGCATAACGAGTTTTAGCTACCATTGTGTTAGATGAACATGAAGAAGACATTGAGTAATTAAATACTAGATTTTCCTATTGTCGTGTGAGTAATAAATTTGGATGGTTCTTTAGTTTTAAATAATGATAAAAGGGTTGTCAAGTTTATGCTAGATACTAGAGTTGTTTGGAATAAGTCTTCTTGCACGCACAGACTCACTCTTCGTTTATGATCCCCTTGCCACATGTAAATTTTCCTTCCTCAACTTCCACTTGTATAAATTTTGTCATGTAAGGGTTCTCAAGTATAAGCACTTCCAGTTCTTAGAGTGATGCGTTTTGGTATATTTATTATAGGGGCATATAGAGGAGGATCATAAGTGGGATGTGTTTGCTACTTACGTAGTCTCTTAATCTTTTCCCATATTAAACACTAGAAATGGTTGGGTACATTTCCTATCTTGGAAGTTGAATGATTGGTGTACACCAATGATTCTACTACTAATAGTTACTCAATCTCGGCATTCGATGGGACTACATGTGAAGTTCTATTTCTTCTAGTCTTGGTAAGTCACGTTTGAATCATTTTTTCATTTGTTTGGCTATTATGAATATACATTTGGTAGATTCAGAGCCATGATTCATTTTTGTATGCATGTTTGTAAATTGCAAGTTATTCTTGTGTAATTCCAGGTATTTGCATCTACGTGTAATTTAAAATTCTCCCTCCCTAAATATTCAAGATATTAATCTTAGATTTTAGATGAGCAACAACTTATATATTTTTAATTATATGGAGAAACTTGTTTGAAAGTTTGGACTCGAGAATCCTTAAATGATGAAATGTTTCGGGTGTTGTTTCTTAAATATTGTCTCCGGTTTTTTATATTGTTTACTTGCTATACCAAATTACTAATACATAAAAAAATATGAGGTTGCTTCTTTAAAAAGTTTTAAAGTTATGAATCCAAACTGTGTAAAGTGTGATATTCAAACGATTTATGACTTTCAAGAAAGATGAAGGTACATTAATATTATTCCAAGAAGATAGAAACCATCATTTAAAAGAACTTTTTCAAAACTCTAAGTATTTATCTCTTTTATGTTGTGTTATGTTTCGAAGAAATGTATATAGTTTTACAAAGAATAAAGTCTTTTCTTGAACATATCCCAGTCTACAACAAGATGTGGCGGCTAATGAAAATCAAATTCATTTCCAACGTGTTTCATTAATTGATCACCGAATTATTCACCCCGGTGGATTTTTTTAAGAAAATGAGATTAATTAATTGAAGATGTTGAATAACTATTAATGTTGTGAAAGAGACTTTGCTTATATTTATGTTCAAGATAAAATTCTTAGATCGTAAGTATTGATTATGCTGGATTATATTAAGCTCCATATCATCGAATGATATTAAACTCCTTAGTAATTTCATGTTTTTCAACAACTGCATCTAGATGATTCCAATAGCCTTGGAGCAGAAATCGAGTTCTTTGAGAATGAAATTTTGAATAAAAAAGATGAAATCTTTAAGGCAGACAATCATTCCTTAATTAGCATAGTAACAACCATCTTTAACGTCAATTTAAAGGAATAAGTGATTTCGAATGATATTATTACATTAAAAAAAGAGAATGAGTTTATTACATAAATGGGTTGTTTGAAACCCATTTATGATTAAGTGGGCTAAACAGAACTACTGAAATACTTTAGTGGTCTCTAATATAATTTACCCTAAATCATATCCTTTCCTGTCACCAAACCATAATTTTGTATTAAACCCTAACTCTGCCGTTTTTAAATACAAACCCACAAAATACATAAATTTTCTTCACTTATATTGTTCAAAGGATGTACCCATAGCCTTTAGTATCTCAATTTGCACTACTTGTTTATTTTGTGTTATGTTTCTTTTGAATGGCAGCCTGAGATCAAGATCTCCTGGCAAAATGAAATTCTTTATAGTAGATCTTAGGTCGTTAGCCATGACATTTCAGTAAAAAATTCAAAAAAAGGTACGTTTTTTATTATTGTTAATTGTATATTGTCAATGCCATATATTTTTATTTGACCAATAGATACAATTCTGATAAATATTTTATATTTTTTTACGGTTTAAATCTCCTTTTCACAGGGGATTTGTTCGCAATAGAGATGTTTGGGTAGTAAAATAGCTGCAGGAAACATTGTTTATTTAGAGAAAGAATGAATTGATTCACAATCAACTTCATCAACAAATATCATAGTTTATAATTGTGTTATTCCCCAAGGATGCCCCTCTTGAAATGGTGACATTTTTAAAATTGATAAGGAACAACTATATGTTGTCACCCTTAGGAGGAGCAGGAGGAGGAGGTTAACCTCAATTTCAACAAAAATAACACACTAGCAGCAGAAACATAAAAAGGTATTGACAGGTAGATTCTGAAGAATATTTTTCACTACTGCTGTTGGCAAATAATCTGACATGATTTTCTTCTTGAAGGAGCAGAGTTTCAGTAAAGAGAAAAATTGTTTATGTATTACTAACAAGTTTTATAGTTTCTCTAGTAATTAAGTTTTTATTTTTTATTTTGAACCTTAGTGAATGGAATCTCCAATAAATGAAAAATAATATTTATATTTAGTTTGATATATTATTTTTTGAATTTCTTTTTTTTATTAAATATACCAATCTATATATTTTTGTCCATGATTCATGTAACAACTATTTACACTACAATAAAAATTATATTAGCTAATAAAACCTATTATTAAAAATGTATACACAAGAAGAATTAATTAATGTTAATAAAAAATATCAAATCACGTAAAATTGTGACATTTTAAAAAGGAAATGAGAATTAAAAAAAGGTTAATTTCATATTGGTGTTTTATATTTGCAACATTATAAGAAATTTCAATCTTAGTCCCTTTACTTGATAGTGGTAAAAAAATATGAAAGGACTTTACCATTGGATGAGCAAATAGTGAGTCTGAAATCCTAATGTATATGACATTTATGCATCTATAATAACTAAATTAAATGTTTTTAAAGGCTTTTAATTGTGTTAGTAGAAACTCTATCACAGATGTACTGACTTTTATATATAGAGAGAGAACAGAGAGTGCGGAAAGAAAAACATAATATAACTTACACACTAACATATCTTTTTTCTCAGCTTTTCGTTTTCCCCCTTTCTTAAAACGATTACCCCATAAATTGTACTACAGTTAGTTGCAATTACAATAAGTTAATTTTCTTGTCATGGGTATATTCGTTTCCATCTCCGTGTCATAGCGTACTATGTCAACCTTAATTTCACATATTATGATTTAATGTCTAAAATTATCAAGTCTTATTACTAGTAGCCATCACTTCAGAAATCTAATAGAGAATTTGTCAAAAGTATTGTATAAACCAATGATTTACTGTCACCATTGGTCCATGATAAACTTTTACCTAATTCTTTTGAGTTAGGATTAACATAACCCAGAAATATTAGATTTCTTGTTTTCATATTTGTATCCAACAAAATATAGTTTTGTGATTTTTACGCTAGAAAAAGGAATGATGGTTTACATGGCTCCAAAACTTTTCAATACAAATATAGGAGATCAATATCTTTAATTTTTAAATATGAAAATACATCTACACCATCTTAACTTTTCAATCGCATGTGAGAATTTAGAAAAAATAACTATTAGTACTATCGACTCTTGGTAAAAGATCTTGAAGATGATTCAGTCACGCAGAGTCGTTAGTAACCAATTAATTTTTCAAAACTCGAATTTGTTTAAGGAAGGTAATTATCTTCTTGCTCTGTTTTAATATTGGTTACTTTCTATCCCTTTTAGTACTAACGTGTTTGAGTTGTAATTTAATCATATAATTTGTGTGTAGTAAGGAGGCAGTTGATATGGCATTTTGTGAATCAATGTTGCTAGATTGTCAAAGAAAGGAAAAACAGGAGAAAATGAAGCATAATGAGTTTTAGCTACCATTATGTTAGATGAACATAAATGAGACATTTAGTAATTATATACTACATTTTCCAATTGCCTTGTGAGTAATAAATTTGGATGGTTCATTAGTATTAAATAACGATAAAAGGGTTGTCAAGTTTATGATAGATACTAGAGTTGTTTGGAATATGTCTTCTTGCACGCACAGACTCACTCTTCGTCTATGATCCCCTTGCCACATGTAAATTTTCCTTCCTCAACTTCCACTTGTATAAATTTTGTCATGTAAGGGTTCTCAAGTATAAGCACTTCCAGTTCTATGAGTCATGCGTTTTGGTATATTTATTATAGGTGGATGTAGAGGAGGATCTTAAGTGGGATGTGTTTGCTAGTTACGTAGTTGCTTAATCTTTTCCCATATTAACCGCTTGAAATGTTTGGGTACATTTCCTATCTTGGAAGTTGAATGATTGGTGTACACCAATGATTCTACTACTAATAGTTACTCCATCTCGGCATTCGATGGGACTACGTGTGAAGTTCTATTTCTTCTAGTCTTGGTAAGTCTCGTTTAAATCTTTTTTTTCATTTGTTTGGTTATTGTGAATATACATTTGGTAGATTCAGAGCCATGATTTATTTTTGTATTCATGTTTGTAAATTGCAAGTTATTCTAGTGTAATTTCATGTATTTGCATCTACGTGTAATTTGAAAATCTCCCTCCATGAATATTCAAGACATTAATCTTAGATTTTAGATGAGCAACAACTTATAAATTTTTAATTATATATAGAAACTTGTTTGAAAGTTTTGACTCGAGATTCCTTAAATGATGAAATGTTTCGGGGGTTGTTTCATAAATATTGTCTCGGGTTTTTTATATTGTTTACTTGCTATACCAAATTACTAATACATGAAAAAATATGAGGTTGCTTCTTTTAACAATTTTAAAGTTTTGAATCTAGACCGTGTAAAATGTGATATTCAAATGAATTATGACTTTCAAGAAAGATGGAGATACGTTAATATTATTCCAAAGAGAGAAAACCATCAATTCGAAGAACTTATTAAAAACTCTAGAAGTATTTATCTCCTTTATGTTGTGTTATGTTTCGAAGAAATTTATATAGTTTTACAAAGAATGAAGTCTTTTCTTGAACATTTCCCAATCTACAACAAGATGTGGCTGCAAATGAAAATCAAATTCATTTCCAACGTGTTTCATTAATTGATCACGAAATTATTCACCCTCGTGGAATTTTTTTTAAAGAAAATGAGATTAATTAAATGAAGATGTTGAATAACTATCAATGTTGTTAAAGAGATATTGCTTATATTTATGTTCAATATAAAATTCTTAAATCATAAGTATTGACTATGCTTGATGATATTAAGCTCCAGATCGTCGAATGATATTAAACTCATTCTTGATAATTTCATGTTTTTCAACTGCATCTAAATGATTCCAAAAGCTTTGGAGCTGAAATCTAGTTCTTTGAGAATGAAATTTTGAATAAAAAAGATAAAAGCTTTAAGGCCGACAATATTTCCTTAATTAGCCTAGTAACAACCATTTTTAACGTCAATTTAATGGAAAAGGCGATTTGGAATGATATTATTACATTAAAAAAAGAATGATTTTATTATTTAAATGGGTTGTTTGGAAACCCATTTATAATCAAGTGGGCTAAAAAGAACTACTGAAATACTTTAGTAGTCTCTAATATAATTTACCCTAAATCATATCCTTTGTTGTCACCAAAACATAAGTTTGTATTAAACCCACACAATACATAAATTTTCTTCACTTATATTATTCAAAGGATGCACCCATAGCCTTTAGTATATCAATTTGCAGTACTTGTTTATTTCGTATTATGTTTCTTTGGAATGGCAGCCTGCGATCAAGATCTCCTGGCAAAATGCAATTGTTTATAGTAGATCTTAGATCGTTAGCCATTAGATTTCAATAAAAAATTAAAAAACAGGTACGATTTGTTTATTGTTAATAGTATATTGTCAATGCCATATATTTTTATTTGACCAATTGATACAGATCTAATCGATTTGATTTTTTATATTTTTGTACTGTTTAAGGTTCCATTTAACAGGGGAATTGTTGAGAACAAAGATGTTTTGACAGTAAAATAGTTGCAAGAAACATTGTTCTTTTAGAGAAAGAATAAATTGATTCACAATCAACTTCATCAACAAATATCAAAGTTTATAACTGTGATCTTACTCAAGAATGCCAGTCTTGTCACCCTTAGGAGGAGGAGGAGGTTAACCTCAATTTCAACAAAAATAACACACTAACATCATAAGTATAAAAGGGTATTGACAAGTAGCTTCTGGAGAATATTCGTCGCTACTGCTGGCTACAAATAATCTGACATGATTTTCGTCTTAAAGAAAAGTGTTTCAAAAAAGAGAAAAACTGTTTATGTAGGTTTATAGTTGCTCTAGTAATTAAGATTTTATTTTTTATATTGAACCTTAGTTAAGGATTTCTCCAATACAATGAAAAACATATATTTATATATTAGTTTTGATATAATATATTTTGAATTTCATTTTTTTTTTCGTTTAATATACCAATCTATTTATTTTCGTCCATGATTCATGTAATTACTATTTACACCACAATCATAATTATATTAGATAATAAAAAAAATTATTAAAAAGGCATACCCAAGAAGAATTAAGTAATGTTAAAAAAATCTCAAATCACGTAAAATGGTGACATTTTAAAGAGAAAATGAGAATTGAGAAAAAGGTTAATTTTACATTAGTGTTTTATATTGGCAACATTCTAAGAAATTGCAATCTTAGTGTCTTCCCTTGAGAGTTGTAACAAATATGAAAGGACTTTAACATAGGACGAACAACTAGTGAGTCCAAAATATGAAAGGACTTTGTCATAGGGCTTTAAATATGTTTATGACACTTATGCAGCTATAGTAACTAAATTTAATATTTTTAAAGGCTTTCAATTGTGTTAGTAGAAGCTCTCTTTCGAATGTACGGACTTTTATAAATATAGAGAGAGAGAGAGACAGAGAGTACGGAACAAATTACATTATTATAACATATACACCTACATATCTTTTTTCTCAGATTTTCATTTTCCCCTCTCTTAACACGGTTACCCCATAAATTTTACTACAGATATTTCAATTACAATATGTTAATTTTCTTCTCATAGGTACATTCGTTTACATCTTCGTCTCATAGCGTACTATGTCAAGCTTAATTTCACATATTATGATTTAATGTCTAAAATTATCAAGTCATATTACTAGTAGCCATCACTTCAAAAATCTAATCGAGTATTTGTTAAAAGTATTGTATTACAATTTACTGCCACCATTGGTAAATGATACATTTTCACCCAATTCTTTTGAATTAGGATTAAAATCAAACAGAAATATTAGATTTTCGGTTTTCATATTTGTATCCAACAAAATATAGTTTTGTGATTTTAATATTAGAAAAATGAATGATTGTCTACATTGCTCCAAAACTTTTCAATACAAATATAGGAGATCAATATCTTCAATTTTTATCTATGAAAATACGTCTACACCATCTTCACTTTTCAATGGCATATGAGAATTTTGGAAAAAATAACTATTAGTATTATCGACTCTTGGTCAAAATCTTGGAAGATAATTCAGTCATGCAGAGTCGTTAGTAACCAATTTATTTTGTTAAACTCGAATTTGTTTGAGGAAGGTAATTTTCTTCTTGCTCTGTTTTAAAATTGGTTACTTTCTATACTTTTACAATTAACGTGTTTGAGTTGTAATTTAATCATATAATTTGCGTGTAGTAAGATGGCTGATGATATGGCGTTTTTTGAAGCAATGTTGCTAGATTGTCAAAGAAAGGAACAACAGGAGACAATGAAGCATAATGAGATTTAGCTACCATTGTGTTAGATGAACATGAAGAAGACATTGAGTAATTATATACTAGATTTTCCTATTGCCTTGTGAGTCATAAATTTGGATGGTTCTTTAGTATTAAATAAAGATAAAAGGGTTGTCAATTTTATGATACATACTAGAATTGTTTGGAATAAGTCTTCTTGCACGCACAGACTCACTCTTCGTCTATGATCCGCTTGCCACATGTAAATTTTTCTTCCTCAACTTCCACTTACTCTTCCAGTTCTTGGAGTGATGCGTTTTGGTATATTTATTATAGGGGGGTGTAGAGGAGGATCTTAAGTTGGGTATGTTTGCTAGTTACATAGTTTCTTAACCTTTTCCCATATTAACTGCTTGAAATGTTTGGGTATATTTCCTATCTTGGAAGTTGAATGATTGGTGTACACCAATGATTCTACTAGTAATAATTACTCCATCTCGGCATTCGATGGGACTACATGTGAAGTTATATTTCTTCTAGTGTTGGTAAGTCTCGTTTGAATCTTTTTCTCATTTCTTTGGCTAATATGATTATATGTTTGGTAGATTCAGAGGCATGATTCATTTTTGTATGTATGTTTGTAAATTGCAAGTTATTATCGTTTAATTTCAGGTATTTGCATCTACGTGTAATTTAAAAATCTCCCTCCATGAATATTTAAGATATTAATTTTAGATTTTAGATGAGCAACAACTTATAAATTTTTAATTATATGGAGAAACTTGTTTGAATATTTGGACTCGAGATTCCTTAAATGATGAAATGTTTCAGGTGTTGTTTCATAAATATTGTCTCGAGTTTTTTATATTGTTTACTTGCTATACCAAATTACTAATACATGAAAAATATGAGGTTGCTTCTTTTAACAATTTTAAAGTGTTAAAGCCATAACTTGTAATGTGTGATATTCAAAAAAATTATGACTTTCAAGAAAGATGGAGATACGTTAATATTATTCCAAAGAGATAAAACCATCAATTCAAAGAACTTATTCAAAATTCTGGAAGTATTTATCTCTTTTATGTTGTGTTATGTTTCGAAGAAATATATATAATTTTACAAAGAATGAAGTCTTTTCTTGAACATTTCCCAGTCTACAACAAGATGTGGCGGGTAATGAAAATCAAATTCATTTCCAACGTGTTTCATTAATTGATCACAGAATTATTCACCCCCGTGTATTTTTTTTTAAAGAAAATGAGATTATTTAATTGAAGATGTTGAATAACTATTAATGTTGTTAAGAAGACATTGCTTATATTTATGTTCAAGATAAAATTCTTAGATCGTAAGTATTGACTATCATGGATGATATTAAGCTACATATCATCGAATGATATTAAACTCCTTCTTGGTCATTTCATGTTTTTCAACAGCTGCATTTAAATGATTCCAAAAGCCTTGGAGCTGAAATCGAGTTCTTTGAGAATGAAATTTTGAATCAAAAAGATAAAATCTTTAAGGCAGACAATCATTCCTTAATTTGCTAGTAACAACCATTTTTAACGTCAATTTAATGGAATAAGTGATTTTGAATGATATTATTACATTAAAAAAAGAGAATGATTTTATTACATAAATAGGTTGTTTGGAACCCATTTATGATTAAGTGGGCTAAACAGAACTACTGAAATACTTTAGTGGCCTCTAATATAATTTACCCTAAATCATATCCTTTATTGTCACCACACCATAATTTTGTATTAAACACTAACTCTGCCCGCTTTTAAATACAAACCCACTGAATTCATCACTTATATTGTTCAAAGGATGCACCCATACACTTTAGTATCTCAATTTGCACTACTTGTATATTTTGTGTTATGTTTCTTTTGAATGGCAGCCTGGGATCAAGATCTCCTGGCAAAATGCAATTCTTTATAGTAGATCTTAGATTGTTAGCCATGACATTTCAATAAAAAATTCAAAAAAATGTACGTTTTTTATTATTGCTAATCATATATTGTCAATGCCATATATTTTTATTTGACCAATAGATACAATTCTGATCCATATTTTATGTTATTTTACAGTTTAAGGTTCCATTTCACAAGGGATTTGTTCCTAATAGAGATGTTTGGGCAGTAAAATAGCTTCAGGAAACATTGTTTTTTTAGAGAAAGAATGAATGGATTCACAATCAACTTCATCAACAAATATCATAGTTTATAATTGTGATCTTCCACAAGGATGTCCTTCTTGAAATGGTGACATTGTTTAAAACGATAAGGAACAACTATATGTTGTCACCCCTAGGAGGAGCAGGAGGAGGAGGTTAACCTCAATTTCAACAAAAATAGCACACTAGCAGCAGAAACATAAAAGGGTATTGACAGGTAGCTTCTGAAGAATATTTGTCACTACTGCTGGTGGCAAATAATCTGACATGATTTTCTTCTTGAAGGAGCAGAGTTTCAGTAAAGAGAAAAATTGTTTATGTATTGCTAACAAGGTTTATAGTTTCTCTAGTAATTGAATTTTTATTTTTTATTTATAACCTTAGTGAAGGGATTCTCCAATACAATGAAAAATAATATTTATATATTAGTTTGATATATTATTTTTTGAATTTCTTTATTTTATTAAACATACCAATCTATATATTTTTGTCCATGATTCATGTAACAACTATTTACACCACAATAAAAATTATATTAGCTAATAAAACCTATTATTAAAAAAGTATACCAAGAAGAATTAATTAATGTTAATAAAAAATATCAAATCACGTAAAATGGTGACATTTTAAAGAGGAAATAAGAATTAAAAAAAGGTTAATTTCATATTGATGTTTTATATTTGCAACATTATTAGAAATTTCAATCTTAGTCCCTTTACTTGAGAGTGGTAAAATAATATGAAAGGACTTTACCATAGGATGAGCAAATAGTGAGTCCGAAATCCTAATGTATATGATACTTATGCATCTATAATAACTAAATTAAATGTTTTTAAAGGCTTTTAATTGTGTTAGTAGAAGCTCTATCACAGATGTACTGACTTTTATATATAGAGAGAGAGTAGAGAGTACGGAAAGAAAAACATAATATAACTTACACATTTACATATCTTTTTTCTCAGCTTTTCATTTTCCCCTTTTCTTAAAACGATTACCCCATAAATTGTACTAGAGTTAGTTGCAATTACAATACGTTAATTTTCTTCTCATGGGTACATTCGTTTCCATCTCCGTGTCATAGCGTACTATGTCAACCATAATTTCACAAATTATGATTTAATGTCTAAAATTATCAAGTCATATTACTATTAGCCATTACATCAGAAATCTAATAGAAAATTTGTCAAAAGTATTGTATAAACCAATGATTTACTGTCACAATTGGTCCATGATACATTTTCACCCAATTTTTTTGAGTTAGGATTAAAATCACCCAGAAATATTAGATTTCTGGTTTTCAATATGTATCCAAAAAAATATAGTTTTTTGATTTTTACGCTAGAAAAAGGAATGATGGTCTACATGGCTCCAGAACTTTTCAATACAAATATAGGAGATCAATATCTTCAATTTTTATCTATGAAAATTCCTCTACACCATCTTTACTTTTGAATCGCATGTGAGAAATTTGGAAATAATAACTACTAGTATTATCGACGCTTGGTAATAAATCTTGGAAGATGATTCAGTCACGCAGAGTCGTTAGTAACCAATTTATTTTGTTAAACTCGGATTTGTTTGAGGAAGGTAACTTTCTTCTTGCTTTGTTTTAATATTGGTTACTTTCTATCCCTTTTACTACCAACGTGTTTGAGTTGTAATTCAAATATATAATTTGTGTGTAGCAAGAAGGCAGATGATATGGCGTTTTGTGTAGCAATGTTGCTAGATTATCAAAGAAAGGAACAACAGGAGACAATGAAGCATAATGAGTTTTAGCTACCATTGTGTTAGATGAACATGAAGAAGACATTGAGTAATTATATACTAGATTTTCCTATTGCCTTGTGAGTCATAAATTTGGATGGTTCTTTAGTATTAAATAAAGATAAAAGGGTTGTCAATTTTATGATACATACTAGAATTGTTTGGAATAAGTCTTCTTGCACGCACAGACTCACTCTTCGTCTATGATCCGCTTGCCACATGTAAATTTTTCTTCCTCAACTTCCACTTACTCTTCCAGTTCTTGGAGTGATGCGTTTTGGTATATTTATTATAGGGGGGTGTAGAGGAGGATCTTAAGTGGGGTATGTTTGCTAGTTACATAGTTTCTTAACCCTTTCCCATATTAACTGCTTGAAATGTTTGGGTATATTTCCTATCTTGGAAGTTGAATGATTGGTGTACACCAATGATTCTACTAGTAATAGTTACTCCATCTCGGCATTCGATGGGACTACATGTGAAGTTATATTTCTTCTAGTGTTGGTAAGTCTCGTTTGAATCTTTTTCTCATTTCTTTGGCTAATATGATTATATGTTTGGTAGATTCAGAGGCATGATTCATTTTTGTATGTATGTTTGTAAATTGCAAGTTATTATTGTGTAATTTCAGGTATTTGCATCTACGTGTAATTTAAAAATCTCCCTCCATGAATATTCAAGATATTAATTTAGATTTTAGATGAGCAACAACTTATAAATTTTTAATTATATGGAGAAACTTGTTTGAATATTTGGACTCGAGATTCCTTAAATGATGAAATGTTTCAGGGGTTGTTTCATAAATATTGTCTCGAGTTTTTTATATTGTTTACTTGCTATACCAAATTACTAATACATGAAAAATATGAGGTTGCTTCTTTTAACAATTTTAAAGTGTTAAATCCATAACTTGTAATGTGTGATATTCAAAAAAATTATGACTTTTAAGAAAGATGAAGATACGTTAATATTATTCCAAAGAGATAAAACCATCAATTCAAAGAACTTATTCAAGACTCTGGAAGTATTTATCTCCTTTATTTTGTGTTATGTTTCGAAGAAATGTATATAGTTTTACAAAGAATGAAGCATTTTCTTGAACATTTCCCAGTCTACAACAAGATGTGGCTGCCAATGAAAATAAAATTCATTTCCAACGTGTTTCATTAATTGATCATACAATTATTCACCCCGTGGATTTTTTTTAAAGAAAATGAGATTATTTAACTGAAGACGTTGAATAACTATTAATGTTGTTAAGGAGACATTGCTTATATTTATGTTCAAGATAAAATTCTTAGATCGTTAGTATTGACTATCATGGATGATATTAAGCTACATATTATCGAATGATATTAAACTCCTTCTTGGTCATTTCATGTTTTTCAACAGCTGCATTTAAATGATTCCAAAAGCCTTGGAGCTGAAATCGAGTTCTTTGAGAATGAAATTTTGAATCAAAAAGATGAAATCTTTAAGGCAGACAATCATTCCTTAATTTGCTAGTAACAACCATTTTTAACGTCAATTTAATGGAATAAGTGATTTCGAATGATATTATTACATTAAAAAAAGAGAATGATTTTATTACATAAATAGGTTGTTTGGAACCCATTTATGATTAAGTGGGCTAAACAGAACTACTGAAATACTTTAGTGGCCTCTAATATAATTTACCCTAAATCATATCCTTTATTGTCACCACACCATAATTTTGTATTAAACACTAACTCTGCCCGCTTTTAAATACAAACCCACTGAATTCATCACTTATATTGTTCAAAGGATGCACCCATACACTTTAGTATCTCAATTTGCACTACTTGTATATTTTGTGTTATGTTTCTTTTGAATGGCAGCCTGGGATCAAGATCTCCTGGCAAAATGCAATTCTTTATAGTAGATCTTAGATTGTTAGCCATGACATTTCAATAAAAAATTCAAAAAAATGTACGTTTTTTATTATTGCTAATCATATATTGTCAATGCCATATATTTTTATTTGACCAATAGATACAATTCTGATCCATATTTTATGTTATTTTACAGTTTAAGGTTCCATTTCACAAGGGATTTCTTCCTAATAGAGATGTTTGGGCAGTAAAATAGCTTCAGGAAACATTGTTTTTTTAGAGAAAGAATGAATGGATTCACAATCAACTTCATCAACAAATATCATAGTTTATAATTGTGATCTTCCACAAGGATGTCCTTCTTGAAATGGTGACATTGTTTAAAACGATAAGGAACAACTATATGTTGTCACCCCTAGGAGGAGCAGGAGGAGGAGGTTAACCTCAATTTCAACAAAAATAGCACACTAGCAGCAGAAACATAAAAGGGTATTGACAGGTAGCTTCTGAAGAATATTTGTCACTACTGCTGGTGGCAAATAATCTGACATGATTTTCTTCTTGAAGGAGCAGAGTTTCAGTAAAGAGAAAAATTGTTTATGTATTGCTAACAAGGTTTATAGTTTCTCTAGTAATTGAATTTTTATTTTTTATTTATAACCTTAGTGAAGGGATTCTCCAATACAATGAAAAATAATATTTATATATTAGTTTGATATATTATTTTTTGAATTTCTTTATTTTATTAAACATACCAATCTATATATTTTTGTCCATGATTCATGTAACAACTATTTACACCACAATAAAAATTATATTAGCTAATAAAACCTATTATTAAAAAAGTATACCAAGAAGAATTAATTAATGTTAATAAAAAATATCAAATCACGTAAAATGGTGACATTTTAAAGAGGAAATAAGAATTAAAAAAAGGTTAATTTCATATCGATGTTTTATATTTGCAACATTATTAGAAATTTCAATCTTAGTCCCTTTACTTGAGAGTGGTAAAATAATATGAAAGGACTTTACCATAGGATGAGCAAATAGTGAGTCCGAAATCCTAATGTATATGATACTTATGCATCTATAATAACTAAATTAAATGTTTTTAAAGGCTTTTAATTGTGTTAGTAGAAGCTCTATCACAGATGTACTGACTTTTATATATAGAGAGAGAGTAGAGAGTACGGAAAGAAAAACATAATATAACTTACACATTTACATATCTTTTTTCTCAGCTTTTCATTTTCCCCTTTTCTTAAAACGATTACCCCATAAATTGTACTAGAGTTAGTTGCAATTACAATACGTTAATTTTCTTCTCATGGGTACATTCGTTTCCATCTCCGTGTCATAGCGTACTATGTCAACCATAATTTCACAAATTATGATTTAATGTCTAAAATTATCAAGTCATATTACTATTAGCCATTACATCAGAAATCTAATAGAAAATTTGTCAAAAGTATTGTATAAACCAATGATTTACTGTCACAATTGGTCCATGATACATTTTCACCCAATTTTTTTGAGTTAGGATTAAAATCACCCAGAAATATTAGATTTCTGGTTTTCAATATGTATCCAAAAAAATATAGTTTTTTGATTTTTACGCTAGAAAAAGGAATGATGGTCTACATGGCTCCAGAACTTTTCAATACAAATATAGGAGATCAATATCTTCAATTTTTATCTATGAAAATTCCTCTACACCATCTTTACTTTTGAATCGCATGTGAGAAATTTGGAAATAATAACTACTAGTATTATCGACGCTTGGTAATAAATCTTGGAAGATGATTCAGTCACGCAGAGTCGTTAGTAACCAATTTATTTTGTTAAACTCGGATTTGTTTGAGGAAGGTAACTTTCTTCTTGCTTTGTTTTAATATTGGTTACTTTCTATCCCTTTTACTACCAACGTGTTTGAGTTGTAATTCAAATATATAATTTGTGTGTAGCAAGAAGGCAGATGATATGGCGTTTTGTGTAGCAATGTTGCTAGATTATCAAAGAAAGGAACAACAGGAGACAATGAAGCATAATGAGTTTTAGCTACCATTGTGTTAGATGAACATGAAGAAGACATTGAGTAATTATATACTAGATTTTCCTATTGCCTTGTGAGTCATAAATTTGGATGGTTCTTTAGTATTAAATAAAGATAAAAGGGTTGTCAATTTTATGATACATACTAGAATTGTTTGGAATAAGTCTTCTTGCACGCACAGACTCACTCTTCGTCTATGATCCGCTTGCCACATGTAAATTTTTCTTCCTCAACTTCCACTTACTCTTCCAGTTCTTGGAGTGATGCGTTTTGGTATATTTATTATAGGGGGGTGTAGAGGAGGATCTTAAGTGGGGTATGTTTGCTAGTTACATAGTTTCTTAACCCTTTCCCATATTAACTGCTTGAAATGTTTGGGTATATTTCCTATCTTGGAAGTTGAATGATTGGTGTACACCAATGATTCTACTAGTAATAGTTACTCCATCTCGGCATTCGATGGGACTACATGTGAAGTTATATTTCTTCTAGTGTTGGTAAGTCTCGTTTGAATCTTTTTCTCATTTCTTTGGCTAATATGATTATATGTTTGGTAGATTCAGAGGCATGATTCATTTTTGTATGTATGTTTGTAAATTGCAAGTTATTATTGTGTAATTTCAGGTATTTGCATCTACGTGTAATTTAAAAATCTCCCTCCATGAATATTCAAGATATTAATTTAGATTTTAGATGAGCAACAACTTATAAATTTTTAATTATATGGAGAAACTTGTTTGAATATTTGGACTCGAGATTCCTTAAATGATGAAATGTTTCAGGGGTTGTTTCATAAATATTGTCTCGAGTTTTTTATATTGTTTACTTGCTATACCAAATTACTAATACATGAAAAATATGAGGTTGCTTCTTTTAACAATTTTAAAGTGTTAAATCCATAACTTGTAATGTGTGATATTCAAAAAAATTATGACTTTTAAGAAAGATGAAGATACGTTAATATTATTCCAAAGAGATAAAACCATCAATTCAAAGAACTTATTCAAGACTCTGGAAGTATTTATCTCCTTTATTTTGTGTTATGTTTCGAAGAAATGTATATAGTTTTACAAAGAATGAAGCATTTTCTTGAACATTTCCCAGTCTACAACAAGATGTGGCTGCCAATGAAAATAAAATTCATTTCCAACGTGTTTCATTAATTGATCATACAATTATTCACCCCGTGGATTTTTTTTAAAGAAAATGAGATTATTTAACTGAAGACGTTGAATAACTATTAATGTTGTTAAGGAGACATTGCTTATATTTATGTTCAAGATAAAATTCTTAGATCGTTAGTATTGACTATCATGGATGATATTAAGCTACATATTATCGAATGATATTAAACTCCTTCTTGGTCATTTCATGTTTTTCAACAGCTGCATTTAAATGATTCCAAAAGCCTTGGAGCTGAAATCGAGTTCTTTGAGAATGAAATTTTGAATCAAAAAGATGAAATCTTTAAGGCAGACAATCATTCCTTAATTTGCTAGTAACAACCATTTTTAACGTCAATTTAATGGAATAAGTGATTTCGAATGATATTATTACATTAAAAAAAGAGAATGATTTTATTACATAAATAGGTTGTTTGGAACCCATTTATGATTAAGTGGGCTAAACAGAACTACTGAAATACTTTAGTGGCCTCTAATATAATTTACCCTAAATCATATCCTTTATTGTCACCACACCATAATTTTGTATTAAACACTAACTCTGCCCGCTTTTAAATACAAACCCACTGAATTCATCACTTATATTGTTCAAAGGATGCACCCATACACTTTAGTATCTCAATTTGCACTACTTGTATATTTTGTGTTATGTTTCTTTTGAATGGCAGCCTGGGATCAAGATCTCCTGGCAAAATGCAATTCTTTATAGTAGATCTTAGATTGTTAGCCATGACATTTCAATAAAAAATTCAAAAAAATGTACGTTTTTTATTATTGCTAATCATATATTGTCAATGCCATATATTTTTATTTGACCAATAGATACAATTCTGATCCATATTTTATGTTATTTTACAGTTTAAGGTTCCATTTCACAAGGGATTTCTTCCTAATAGAGATGTTTGGGCAGTAAAATAGCTTCAGGAAACATTGTTTTTTTAGAGAAAGAATGAATGGATTCACAATCAACTTCATCAACAAATATCATAGTTTATAATTGTGATCTTCCACAAGGATGTCCTTCTTGAAATGGTGACATTGTTTAAAATGATAAGGAACAACTATATGTTGTCACCCCTAGGAGGAGCAGGAGGAGGAGGTTAACCTCAATTTCAACAAAAATAGCACACTAGCAGCAGAAACATAAAAGGGTATTGACAGGTAGCTTCTGAAGAATATTTGTCACTACTGCTGGTGGCAAATAATCTGACATGATTTTCTTCTTGAAGGAGCAGAGTTTCAGTAAAGAGAAAAATTGTTTATGTATTGCTAACAAGGTTTATAGTTTCTCTAGTAATTGAATTTTTATTTTTTATTTATAACCTTAGTGAAGGGATTCTCCAATACAATGAAAAAAAATATTTATATATTAGTTTGATATATTATTTTTTGAATTTCTTTATTTTATTAAACATACCAATCTATATATTTTTGTCCATGATTCATGTAACAACTATTTACACCACAATAAAAATTATATTAGCTAATAAAACCTATTATTAAAAAAGTATACCAAGAAGAATTAATTAATGTTAATAAAAAATATCAAATCACGTAAAATGGTGACATTTTAAAGAGGAAATGAGAATTAAAAAAAGGTTAATTTCATATCGGTGTTTTATATTTGCAACATTATTAGAAATTTCAATCTTAGTCCCTTTACTTGAGAGTGGTAAAATAATATGAAAGGACTTTACCATAGGATGAGCAAATAGTGAGTCCGAAATCCTAATGTATATGATACTTATGCATCTATAATAACTAAATTAAATGTTTTTAAAGGCTTTTAATTGTGTTAGTAGAAGCTCTATCACAGATGTACTGACTTTTATATATAGAGAGAGAGTAGAGAGTACGGAAAGAAAAACATAATATAACTTACACATTTACATATCTTTTTTCTCAGCTTTTCATTTTCCCACTTTCTTAAAACGATTACCCCATAAATTGTACTAGAGTTAGTTGCAATTACAATACGTTAATTTTCTTCTCATGGGTACATTCGTTTCCATCTCCGTGTCATAGCGTACTATGTCAACCATAATTTCACAAATTATGATTTAATGTCTAAAATTATCAAGTCATATTACTATTAGCCATTACTTCAGAAATCTAATAGAAAATTTGTTAAAAGTATTGTATAAACCAATGATTTACTGTCACAATTGGTCCATGATACATTTTCACCCAATTTTTTTGAGTTAGGATTAAAATCACCCAGAAATATTAGATTTCTGGTTTTCAATATGTATCCAAAAAAATATAGTTTTTTGATTTTTACGCTAGAAAAAGGTATGATGGTCTACATGGCTCCAGAACTTTTCAATACAAATATAGGAGATCAATATCTTCAATTTTTATCTATGAAAATTCCTCTACACCATCTTTACTTTTGAATTGCATGTGAGAAATTTGGAAATAATAACTACTAGTATTATCGACGCTTGGTAAAAAATCTTGGAAGATGATTTAGTCACGCAGAGTCGTTAGTAACCAATTTATTTTGTTAAACTCGGATTTGTTTGAGGAAGGTAACTTTCTTCTTGCTTTGTTTTAATATTGGTTACTTTCTATCCCTTTTACTACCAACGTGTTTGAGTTGTAATTTAAATATATAATTTGTGTGTAGCAAGAAGGCAGATGATATGGCGTTTTGTGTAGCAATGTTGCTAGATTGTCAAAGAAAGGAACAACAGGAGACAATGAAGCATAATGAGTTTTAGCTACCATTGTGTTAGATGAACATGAAGAAGACATTGAGTAATTATATACTAGATTTTCCTATTGCCTTGTGAGTAATAAATTTGGATGGTTCTTTAGTATTAAATAACGATAAAAGGGTTGTCAAGTTTATGATAGATAGTAGAGTTATTTGGAATAAGTCTTCTTGCACGCACAGACTCACTCTCGTTTAGGATCCCCTTGCCACATGTAAATTTTCCTTCCTCAACTTCCAGTTGCACTTCCAGTTCTTAGAGTGATGCGTTTTGGTATATTTATTATAGGGGGATGTAGAGGAGGATCTTAAGTGGGATGTGTTTGCTAGTTACATAGTTGCTTAATCTATTCCCATATTAACTGCTTGAAATGTTTGGGTACATTTCCTATCTTGGAAGTTGAATGATTTGTGTACACCAATGATTCTACTATTAATAGTTACTCCATCTCGGCATTCGATGGGACTACATGTGAAGTTATATTTCTTCTAGTCTTGGTAAGTCTCGTTTGAATCTTTTTTTCATTTGTTTGGCTATTATGAATATACATTTAGTAGATTCAGAGGCATGATTCATTTTTGTTTGTATGTTTGTAAAATGCAAGTTATTATTGTGTAATTTCACGTATTTGCATCTACGTGTAATTTAAATATCACCCTCCCTGAATTTTCAAGATATTAATCTTAGATTTTAGATGAGCAACAACTTATAAATTTTTAATTATATGGAGAATCTTGTTTGAATGTTTTGACTCGAGATTCCTTAAATGATGAAATGTTTCAGGTGTTGTTTCATAAATATTGTCTCGGGTTTTTTATATTGTTTCTTTGCTATACCAAATTACTAATAGATGAAAAATTATGAGGTTGCTTCTTTTAACAATTTTAAAGTTTTGAATCCATACCGTGTAAAGTGTAATATTCAAAAAAATTATGACTTTCAAGAAAGATGACGATACGTTAATATTATTCCAAAGAGAGAAAACCATCAATTCAAAGAACTTATTCAAGACTTTGGAAGTATTTCTCTCCTTTATTTTGTGTTATGTTTCGAAGAAATGTATATAGTTTTACAAAGAATGAAGCATTTTCTTGAACATTTCCCAGTCTACAACAAGATGTGGCTGCCAATGAAAATCAAATTCATTTCCAACGTGTTTCATTAATTGATCACGAAATTATTCACCCTCGTGGATTTTTTTAAATAAAATGAGATTAATTAATTGAAGATGTTGAATAACTATTAATGTTGTTAAAGAGTATTTATGTTCAAGATAAAGTTCATAGGTCGTAAGTATTGACTACGCTGGATGATATTAAGCTCCAAATCATCTAATGATATTAAACTCCTTCTTGATAATTTCATGTTTTTCAACAACTGCATCTAAATGATTCCAAAAGAGTTGGAGCTGAAATCGAGTTCTTTGAGAATGATATTTTAAATCAAAAAGATGAAAGTTTTAAGGCAGATAATCTTTCCTTAATTAGCCTAGTAACAACCATTTTTAACGTCAATTTAATGGCACAGGCAATTTGGAATGATATACGGAAAATTCTTTCATCCAATATTGGATGATCCTACACCAATTACATTCATACACATACCCCATGTTTTAAACTTGCAAAAGTAACTATCATATTAATCTAATGACATGTGTTTTGTTTTAATAATTAATTACCGTGATTTAAATATTGGACCATCCAATATTGTATGGAAGTATTACTCTATTATTACATTAAAAGAAGAGAATGATTTTATTAGTTAAATGGGTTGTTTGGAACCCATTTATAATCAAGTGGGCTAAACAGAACTAGTGAAATACTTAAGCAGCCTCTAATATAATTTACCCTAAATCATATCCTTTGTTGTCACCAAAACATAAGTTTGTATTAAACCCTAACTCCGCCGCTTTTAAATATAAACCCACACAATAAATAAATTCTCTTCTCTTATATTATTCAAACGATGCACCCATAACCTTTAGTATCCCAATTTACAGTACTTGTTTATTTTGTATTATGTTTCTTTGGAATGGCAGCCTGCGATCAAGATCTCCTGGCAAAATGCAATTCTTTATAGTAGATCTTAGATCGTTAGCCATTACATTTCAATAAAAAATTCAAAAACAGGTACAATTTTTTATTGTTATTAGTATATTGTCAAAGCCATTTATTTTTATTTGACCAATTGATACAGATATGATCGATTTGATTTTTTGATATTTCTTTTACTATTTAAGGTTCCATTTAACAAGGGAATTGTTGACAACAAAGATATTTTGACAGTAAAATAGTTGCAAGAAGCATTGTTCTTTTAGAGAAAGAATAAATTGATTCACAATCAACTTCATCAACAAATATCATAGTTTCTAACTGTGATCTTCCTCAAGAATGCCAGTCTTGTCACCCTTAGGAGGAGGAGGAGGTTAACCTCAATTTCAACTAAAATAACACACTAACATCACAAATATAAAAGGGTATTGACAGTAGCTTCTGGAGAATATTCGTCACTACTGTTGGCGGCAAATAATCTGACAAGATTTTCTTCTTGAATGAGAAGTGTTTCAATAAAGAGAAAAACTGTTTATGTAGGTTTATAGTTTCTCTAGTAATTAAGTTTTTATTTTTTATATTGAACCTTAGTTAAGGAATTCTCCAATACAATGAAAAAAATATATTTATATATTAGTTTTGATATAATATTTTTTGAATTTCATTTTTTTCATTTAATATACCAATCTATATATTTCCGTCCATGATTAATGTAATTACAATTTACACCACAATCATAATTATATTAGATAATAACAAAATTATTAAAAAGGCATACCCAAGAAGAATTAAGTAATGTTAAAAAAAATATCAAATCACGTAAAATTGCGACATTTTAAAGAGAAAATGAGAGTTGAAAAAAAGGTTAATTTCACATCGGTGTTTTATATTGGCAACATTCTAAGAAATTACAATCTTAGTGTCTTCCCTTGAGAGTTGTAAAAATATATGAAAGGACTTTAACATAGGATGAGCAACTAGTGAGTCCAAAATATGAAAGGACTTTAACATAGGCCTTTAAATATGTTTATGACACTTATGCAGCTATAGTAAGTAAATTTAATGTTTTTACAGGCTTTCAATTGTGTTAGTAGAAGCTCTATTACGAATGTATGGACTTTTATAAATATAGAGAGAGAGACAGAGAGTACGGAACAAAAAACATTATTATAACATATACACCTACGTATCTTTTTTCTCAGATTTTCGTTTTCCCTTCTCTTAAAATGATTACACTATAAATTTTACTACAGTTAGTTCAATTACAATATGTTAATTTTCTTCTCATAGGTACAGTCGTTTACATCTTCGTCTCATAGCGTACTATGTCAATCTTAATTTCACATATTATTGTTTAATGTCTAAAATTATCAAGTCATATTACTAGTAGCCATCACTTCAAAAATCTAATCGAGAATTTTTTAAAAGTAATGTATAACAATTTAGTTCCATCATTGGTCCATGATACAATTTCACCCAATTCTTTTAAATTAGGATTAAAATCACACAGAAATATTAGATTTTCAGTCTTCATATTTGTATCCAACAAAATATAGTTTTGTGATTTTAATGTTAGAAAAAAGAATGATGGTCTACATGGCTCCAGAAATTTTCAATACAAATATAGGAGATCAATACCTTCAATTATTATCTATGAAAATACATCTAGACCATCTTGACTTTTCAATCGCATGTGAGAATTTTGGAAAAAATAACTTTTAGTATTATCGACTCTTGGTAAAAATCTTGGAAGATGATTCAGTCATGTAGAGTCGTTAGTAACCAATTTATTTTATTAAACTCGGATTTGTTTGAGGAAGGTAATTTTCTTCTTGCTCTGTTTTAATATTGGTTACTTTCTATCCCTTTTACTATTAACGTGCTTGAGTTGTAATTTAATCATATAATTTGTGTGTAGTAAGAAGGCAGATGATATGGCATTTTATGAAGCAATGTTGCTAGATTGTCAAAGAAAGAACAACATGAGACAATGAAGCATAATGAGTTTTAGCTACCATTGTGTTAGATGAACATGAAGAAGACATTGAGTAATTATATACTAGATTTTCCGATTGCCTTCTGAGTAATAAATTTGGATGGTTATTTAGTATTAAATAACGATAAGAGGGTTGTCAAGTTTATGATAGATACTAGAGTTGTTTGGATTAAGTCTTCTTGCACGCACAGACTCACTCTTTGTCTATGATCCCCTTGCCACATGTAAATTTTCCTTCCTCAACTTCCACTTCCACTTCCAGTTCTTAGAGTGATGCATTTTGGTATATTTCTTATAGGGGGATGTAGAGGAGGATCTTAAGTGGGATGTGTTTGCTAGTTACGTAGTTGCTTAATCATTTTCCATATTAACTGCTTGAAATGTTTGGGTACATTTCCTATCTTGGAAGTTGAATGATTGGTGTACACCAATGATTCTACTATTAATAGTTACTCCATATCGGCATTTGATGGGACTACATGCGAAGTTATATTTCTTCTAGTCTTGGTAAGTCTCGTTTGAATCTTTTTGTCATTTCTTTGGCTAATATGAATATATGTTTGGTAGATTCAGAGGCATGATTCATTTTTGTATGTATGTTTGTAAATTGCAAGTTATTATCGTGTAATTTCAGGTATTTGTATCTACGAGTAATTTAAAAATCTCCCTCCCTGAATATTCAAGATATTAATTTTAGATTTTAGATGAGCAACAACTTATAAATTTTTTATTATATGGAGAAACTTGTATGAATTTTTGGACTCGAGATTCCTTAAATGATGAAATGTTTCAGGTGTTGTTTCATAAATATTGTCTCGGGGTTTTTATATTGTTTACTTGCTATACCAAATTACTAGTACATGAAAAATATGAGGTTGCTTCTTTTAACAATTTTAAAGTTTTGAATCCATACCGTGTAATGTGTGATATTCAAAAAAATTGTGACTTTCAAGAAAGATGAAGATACGTTAATATTATTCCAAAGAGAGAAAACCATCAATTCAATGAACTTTTTCAAAACTCTGGAAGTATTTATCTCTTTTATGTTGTGTTATGTTTCGAAGAAATGTATATAATTTTACAAAGAATTAAGTCTTTTCTTGAACATTTCCCAGTCTACAACAAGATGTGGCAGGTAATGAAAATCAAATTCATTTCCAACTTGTTTCAGTAATTGATCACAGAATTATTCACCCCCGTGGATTTTTTTAAAGAAAATGAGATTATTTAATTGAATTTGTTGAATAACTATTAATGTTGTTAAAGAGACATTGCTTATATTTATGTTCAAGATAAAATCCTTAGATCGTAAGTATTGACTATCCTGGATGATATTAAGCTCCATATCATCGAATGATATTAAACTCCTTCTTGGTCATTTCATGTTTTTCAACAGCTGCATCTAAATGATTCCAAAAGCCTTGGAGCTGAAATCGAGTTCTTTGAGATTGAAATTTTGAATCAAAAATATGAAATCTTTAAGGCAGACAATCATTCCTTAATTTGCTAGTAACAACCATTTTTAACGTCAATTTAATGGAATAAGTGATTTCGAATGATATTATTACATTAAAAAAAGAGAATGATTTTATTACATAAATAGGTTGTTTGGAACCCATTTATGATTAAGTGGACTAGACAGAACTACTGAAATACTTTTGTGGCCTCTAATATAATTTACCCTAAATCATATTATTTATTGTCACCAAACCATAATTTTGTACTAAACACTAACTCTGCCCGCTTTTAAATACAAACCCACAGAATTCATAAATTTTCTTCACTTATATTGTTCAAAGGATGCACCCATACACTTTAGTATCTCAATTTGCAGTACTTGTATATTTTGTGTTATGTTTCTTTTGAATGGCAGCCTGGGATCAAGATCTCCTGGCAAAATGCAATTCTTTATAGTAGATCTTAGATTGTTAGCCATGACATTTCAATTAAAAAATTCAAAAAAAGGTACGTTTTTTATTATTGTTAATCATATATTGTCAATGCCATATATTTTTATTTGTCCAATAGATACAATTCTGATCGATATTTTATGTTTTTTTACAGTTTAAGGTTCCATTTCACAGGGGATTTGTTCCTAATAGAGATGTTTGGGCAGTAAAATAGCTTCAGGAAACATTGTTTTTTTAGAGAAAGAATGAATGGATTCACCATCAACTTCATCAACAAATATCATAGTTTATAATTGTGATCTTCCACAAGGATGTCCGTCTTGAAATGGTGACATTGTTTAAAATGATAAGGAACAACTATATGTTGTCACCCCTAGGAGGAGCAGGAGGAGGAGGTTAAGCTCAATTTCAACAAAAATAACACACTAGCAGCAGAAACATAAAAGGGTATTGACAGGTAGTTTCTGAAGAATATTTGTCACTACTGCTGGTGGCAAATAATCTGACATGATTTTCTTCTTGAAGGAGAAGAGAAAAATTGGTTATGTATTGCTAACAAGGTTTATAGTTTCTCTAGTAATTGAATTTTTATTTTTTATTTTGAACCTTAGTGAAGGGATTCTCCAATACAATGAAAAAAAATATTTATATATTAGTTTGATATATTATTTTTTGAATTTCTTTATTTTATTAAATATACCAATCTATATATTTTTGTCCATGATTCATGTAACAACTATTTACACCACAATAAAAATTATATTAGCTAATAAAACCTATTGTTAAAAAAGTATACCAAGAAGAATTAATTAATGTCAATAAAAAAAATATCAAATCACGTAAAATGGTGACATTTTAAAGAGGAAATGAGAATTAAAAAAAGGTTAATTTCATATCGGTGTTTTATATTTGCAACATTATTAGAAATTTCAATCTTAGTCCCTTTACTTGAGAGTGGTAAAATAATATGAAAGGACTTTACCATAGGATGAGCACTTCCAGTTCTTAGAGTGATGCGTTTTGGTATATTTATTATAGGGGCATATAGAGGAGGATCATAAGTGGGATATGTTTGCTAGTTACGTAGTCTCTTAATCTTTTCCTATATTAAACACTTGAAATGGTTGGGTACATTTTCTATCTTGGAAGTTGATTGATTGGTGTAGACCAATGATTCTACTACTAATAGTTACTCCATCTCGGCATTCGATGGGACTACATGTGAAGTTCTATTTCTTCTAGTCTTGGTAAGTCACGTATGAATCTTTTTTTCATTTGTTCGGCTATTATGAATATACATTTGGTAGATTCAGAGCCATGATTCATTTTTGTATGCATGTTTGTAAATTGCAAGTTATTCTTGTGTAATTTCAGGTATTTGCATCTATGTGTAATTTAAAAATCTCCCTCCCTGAATATTCAAGATATTAATCTTAGATTTTAGATGAGCAACAACTTATAAATTTTTAATTATATGGAGAAACTTGTTTGAATGTTTGGACTCGAGAATCCTTAAATGATGAAATGTTTCGGGTGTTGTTTCTTAAATATTGTCTCCGGTTTTTTATATTGTTTACTTGCTATACCAAATTACTAATTCATAAAAAAGTATGAGGTTGCTTCTTTTAAAAGTTTTAAAGTTATGAATCCAAACCGTGTAATGTGTGATATTCAAACGAGTTATGACTTTCAAGAAAGATGAAGGTACATTAATATTATTCCAAGGAGATAAAAACCATCATTTAAAAGAAATTTTTCAAAACTCAAAGTATTTATCGCTTTTATGTTGTGTTATGTTTCGAAGAAATGTATATAGTTTTACAAAGAATGAAGTCTTTTCTTGAACATTTCCCAGTCTACAACAAGATGTGGCGGCTAATGAAAATCAAATTCATTTCCATCGTGTTTCATTAATTGATCACGGAATTATTCACCCCGGTGGATTCTTTTAAGAAAAAATGAGATTAATTAATTGAAGATGTTGAATAACTATTAATGTTGTGAAAGAGACTTTGCTTATATTTATGTTCAAGATAAAATTCTTAGATCGTAAGTATTGATTATGCTGGATGATATTAAGCTCGATATCATCGAATGATATTAAACTCCTTGGTAATTTCATGTTTTTCAACAGCTACATCTAAATGATTCCAAACGCATTGGAGCTGAAATCGAGTTCTTTGAAAATGAAATTTTGAATAAAAAAGATGAAATCTTTAAGGCAGACAATCATTCCTTAATTAGCATAGTAACAACCATTTTAAACGTCAATTTAATGGAATAAGCGATTTCGAATTATATTATTACATTAAAAAAGAAAGAGTGATTTTATTACATAAATGGGTTGTTTGGAACCCATTTATAGTTAAGTGGGCTAAACAGAACTTTTGAAATACTTTTGTGGCCTCTAATATAATTTACCCCAAATCATATCCTTTGTTGTCACCAAACCATAATTTTGTATTAAACCCTAACTCCGCCGCTTTTAAATACAAACCCACACAATACATAAATTTTCTTCACTTATATTGTTCAAAGGATGCACCCATAGCCTTTAGTATCTCAATTTGCACTACTTGTTTATTTTATGTTATAATTCTTTTGAATGGCAGCCTGAGATCAAGATCTCCTGGCAAAATGCAATTCTTTATAGTAGATCTTAGATCGTTAGCCATGACAAATCAATAAAAAATTCAAAAAAATGTACGTTTTTTTTATTGTTAATTGTATATTGTCAATGCCATATATTTTTATTTGACCAATAGATACAATTCTGATAAATATTTTATGTTTTTTTATGGTTTAAAGTTCCATTTCACAGGGGATTTGTTCGCAATAGAGATGTTTGGGAAGTAAAATAGCTGCAAGAAACATTGTTTTTTTTAGAGAAAGAATGAATGGATTCACAATCAACTTCATCAACAAATATCATAGTTTATAATTGTGATCTTCTACAAGGATGTCCATCTTGAAATGGTGATATTGTTTAAAATGATAAGGAACAACTATATGTTGTCACCCCTAGGAGGAGCAGGAGGAGGAGGTTAACCTCAATTTCAACAAAAATAACACACCAGCAGCAGAAACATAAAAGGGTATTGACATGTAGCTTCTGAAGAATATTTTTCACTACTGCGGGTGGCAAATAATCTAACATGATTTTCTTCTTGAAGGAGCAGAGTTTCAGTAAAGAGAAAAATTGTTTATGTATTGCTAACAAGGTTTATAGTTTCTCTAGTAATTGAGTTTTTATTTTTTATTTTGAACCTTAGTGAAGGGATTATCTTAATCTTTTCCCATATTAAACACTTGAAATGGTTGGGTACATTTTCTATCTTGGAAGTTGATTGATTGGTGTACACCAATGATTCTACTACTAATAGTTACTCCATCTCGGCATTCGATGGGACTACATGTGAAGTTCTATTTCTTCTAGTCTGTGTAAGTCATGTATGAATCTTTTTTTCATTTGTTTGGCTATTATGAATATACATTTGGTAGATTCAGAGCCATGATTCATTTTTGTATTCATGTTTGTAAATTGCAAGTTATTCTAGTGTAATTTCATGTATTTGCATCTACGTGTAATTTGAAAATCTCCCTCCATGAATATTCAAGACATTAATCTTAGATTTTAGATGAGCAACAACTTATAAATTTTTAATTATATATAGAAACTTGTTTGAAAGTTTTGACTCGAGATTCCTTAAATGATGAAATGTTTCGGGTGTTGTTTCATAAATATTGTCTCGGCTTTTTTATATTGTTTACTTGCTATACCAAATTACTAATACATGAAAAAATATGAGGTTGCTTCTTTTAACAATTTTAAAGTTTTGAATCTAGACCGTGTAAAATGTGATATTCAAATGAATTATGACTTTCAAGAAAGATGGAGATAAAAACCATCATTTAAAAGAACTTTTTCAAAACACTAAGTATTTATCTCTTTTATGTTGTGTTATGTTTCGAAGAAATCTATATAGTTGTACAAAGAATGAAGTCTTTTCTTGAACATATCCAAGTCTACAACAAGATGTGACGGCTAATGAAAATCAAATTCATTTCCAACGTGTTTCATTAATTGATCACGGAATTATTCACCCCGTGGATTTTTTTAAGAAAATGAGATTAATTAATTGAAGACGTTGAATAACTATTAATGTTGTGAAAGAGACTTTGCTTATACTTATGTTCAAGATAAAATTCTTTGATCGTAAGTATTGATTATGCTGGATGATATTAAGCTCCATATCATCGAATGATATTAAACTCCTTGGTAATTTCATGTTTTTCAACAGCTGCATCTAAATGATTCCAAAAGCCTTGGAGCTGAAATCGAGTTCTTTGAGAATGAAATTTTGAATAAAAAAGATGAAATCTTTAAGGCAGACAATCATTCCTTAATTAGCAAAGTAACAACTATTTTTAACGTCAATTTAATGGAATAAGCGATTTCGAATGATATTATTACATTATAAAAAGAGAATGATTTTATTACATAAATGGATTGTTTGGAACCCATTTATGATTAAGTTGGCTATACAGAACTACTAAAATACTTTAGTGGCCTCGAATATAATTTACCCTAAATCATATTCTTTGTTGTCACCAAACCATAATTTTGTATTAAACACTAACTCTGCCGCTTTTAAATACAAACCCACACAATACATAAATTTTCTTCACTTATATTGTTCAAAGGATGCACCCATAGCCTTTAGTATTTGAATTTGCACTACTTGTTTATTTTGTGTTATGTTTCTTTTGAATGGCAGCCTGAGATCAAGATCTCCTGGCAAAATGCAATTCTTTATAGTAGATCTTAGATAGTTAGCCATGACATTTCAATAAAAAAATCAAAAAAGGTAAGTTTTTTATTATTTTTAATAGTATATTGTCAATGCCATATACTTTTATTTGACCAATAGATACAATTCTGATATATATTTTTTTTTATGGTTTTAAGTTCCAATTCACAGGGGATTTGTTCGCAATAGAGATGTTTGGGCAGTAAAATAGCTGCAGGAAACATTGTTTTTTTTAGAGAAAGAATGAATGGATTCATAATCAACTTCATCAACAAATATCATAGTTTATAATTGTGATCTTCCATAAGGATGTCTGTCTTAAAATGGTGATATTGTTTATAATGATAAGGAACAACTATATTTTGTCACCCCTAGGAGGAGCAGGAGGAGGAGGTTAACCTCAATTTCAACAAAAATAACAGGCTAGCAGCAGAAACATAAAAGGGTATTGACAGGTAGCTTCTGAAGAATATTTGTCACTACTGTTGGTGGCAAATAATCTGACATGATTTTCTTCTTGAAGGAGCAGAGTTTCAGTAAAGAGAAAAATTGTTTATGTATTGCTAACAAGGTTTATAGATTCTCTAGTAATTGAGTTTTTATTTTTATTTTGAACCTTAGTGAAGGGATTCTCCAGTACAATGAAAAATAATATTTATATATTAGTTTGATATATTATTTTTTGAATTTCTTTTTTTTATTAAATATACCAATCTATATATTTTTGTCCATGATTCATGTAACAACTATTTACACCACAATAAAAGTTATATTAGCTCATAACACCTATTATTAAAAAGGAATACCCAAGAAGAATTAATTAATGTTAATAAAAAATATCAAATCACGTAAAATGGTGACATTTTAAAGAGGAAAGGAGAATTAAAAAAAGGTTAATTTCATATTGGTGTTTTATATTTGTAAACTTATAAGAAATTTCAATCTTAGTCCCTTAACTTGAGAGTGGTAAAATAATATGAAAGGACTTTACCATAGGATGAGCAAATAATGAGTCTGAAATCCTAATGTATATGACACTTATGCATCTATAATAACTAAATTAAGTGATTTTAAAGGCTTTTAATTGTGTTAGTAGAAGCTCTATCACAGATGTACAGACTTTTATATAGAGAGAGAGAGAACAGAGAGTACGGAAAGAAAAACATAATACATCTTACACACTTACATATCTTTTTTCTCAGCTTTTCATTTTCCCCCTTTCTTAAAACGATTACCCCATAAATTGTACTAGAGTTAATTGCAATTATAATACGTTAATTTTCTTCTCATGGGTACATTCGTTTCCATCTCCGTGTCATAGCGTACTATGTCAACCATAATTTCACATATTATTATTTAACGTCTAAAATTATCAAGTCATATTACTAGTAGCCATCACTTCAGAAACCGAATAGAGAATTTGTCAAAAGTATTGTATAAACCAATGATTTACTGTCACCATTGGTCCATGATAAATTTTTACCCAATTCTTTTGAGTTAGGATTAAAATCTCCCAGAAATATTAGATTTCTGGTTTTCATATTTGTATCCAAAAGAATATAGTTTTGTGATTTTTACGCTAGAAAAAGGAATGATGGTCTACATGGCTCCAAAACTTTTCAATACAAATATAGGAGATCAATATCTTCAATTTTTATCTATGAAAATTCCTCTACACCATCTTTACTTTTCAATCGCATGTCAGAATTTTGGAAAAAATAACTACTAGTATTATTGACGCTTGGTAAAAAATCTTGGAAGATGATTCAGTCACGCAGAGTCGTTAGTAACCAATTTATTTTGTTAAACTTGGATTTGTTTGAGGAAGGTAACTTTCTTTTTGCTCTGTTTTAATATTGGTTACTTTCTATCCCTTTTACTACTAACGTGTTTGAGTTGTAATTTAATCATATAATTTGTGTGTATCAAGAAGGCAGATGATATGGCGTTTTGTGAAGCAGTGTTGCTAGATTGTCAAAGAAAGGAACAACATGAGAGAATGAAGCATAACGAGTTTTAGCTACCATTGTGTTAGATGAACATGAAGAAGACATTGAGTAATTAAATACTAGATTTTCCTATTGTCGTGTGAGTTATAAATTTGGATGGTTCTTTAGTTTTAAATAATGATAAAAGGGTTGTCAAGTTTATGCTAGATACTAGAGTTGTTTGGAATAAGTCTTCTTACACGCACAGACTCACTCTTCGTTTATGATCCCCTTGCCACATGTAAATTTTCCTTCCTCAACTTCAACTTGTATAAATTTTGTCATGTAAGGGTTCTCAAGTATAAGCACTTCCAGTTCTTAGAGTGATGTGTTTTGGTATATTTATTATAGAGGCATATAGAGGTGGATCATAAGTGTGATGTGTTTGCTAGTTACGTAGTTTCTTAATCTTTTCCCATATTAAACACTTGAAATGGTTGGGTACAATTCCTATCTTGGAAGTTGAATGATTGGTGTACACCAATGATTCTACTACTAATAGTTACTCCATCTCGGCATTCGATGGGACTACATTTGAAGTTCTATTTCTTCTAGTCACGGTAAGTCACGTCTGAATCTTTTTTTCATTTGTTTGGCTATTACGAATATACATTTGGTAGATTCAGAGCCAAGATTCATTTCTGTATGCATGTTTGTAAATTGCAAGTTATTCTTGTGTAATTTCAGGTATTTGCTTCTACGTGTAATTTAAAAATCTCCCTCCCTGAATATTCAAGATATTAATCTTAGATTTTAGATGAGCAACAACTTATAAATTTTTTATTATATGGAGAAACTTGTTTGAAAGTTTGGACTCGAGAATCCTTAAATGATGAAATGTTTCGGGTGTTGTTTCTTAAATATTGTCTCCGGTTTTTTATATTGTTTACTTGCTATACCAAATTACTAATACATAAAAAAATATGAGGTTGCTTCGTTTAAAATTTTTAAAGTTATGAATCCAAACCGTGTAAAGTGTGATATTCAAACGAGTTATGACTTTCAAGAAAGATGAAGGTACATTAATCTTATTCCAAGGAGATAGAAACCATCATTTAAAAGAACTTTTTCAAAACTCTAAGTATTTATCTCTTTTATGTTGTGTTATGTTTCAAAGAATTGTATATAGTTTTACAAAGAATGAAGTCTTTTCTTGAACATATCCAAGTCTACAACAAAATGTGACGGCTAATGAAAATCAAATTCATTTCCAACGTGTTTCATTAATTGATCACGGAATTATTCACCCTTGTGGATTTTTTTAAGAAAATGAGATTAATTAATCGAAGATGTTGAATAACTATTAATGTTGAGAAAGAGACTTTGCTTATATTTATGTTCAAGATAAAATTCTTAGATCGTAAGTATTGATTATGCTGGATGATATTAAGCTCCATATCATCAAATGATATTAAACTCCTTGGTAATTTCATGTTTTTCAACGGCTGCATCTATATGATTCCAAAAGCCTTGGAGCTGAAATCGAGTTCTTTAAGAATGAAATTTTGAATAAAAAAGATGAAATCTTTAAGGCAGACAATCATTCCTTAATTAGCATAGTAACAACCATTTTTATTGTCAATTTAATGCAATAAGCGATTTCTAATGATATTATTACATTATAAAAAAAGAATGATTTTATTACATAAATGGGTTGTTTGGAACCCATTTATGATTAAGTGGGCTATACAGAACTACTGAAATACTTTAGTGGCCTCTAATATAATTTACCCTAAATCATATCCTTTGTTGTCACCAAACCATAATTTTGTATTAAACCCTAACTCTGCCGCTTTAAATACAAACCCACACAATACACAAATTTTCATCACTTATATTGTTCAAAGGATGCACCCATAGCCTTTAGTATTTCAATTTGCACTACTTGTTTATTTTGTGTTATGTTTCTTTGAATGGCAGCCTGAGATCAAGATCTCCTGGCAAAATGCAATTCTTTATAGTAGATCTTAGATAGTTAGCCATGACATTTCAATAAAAAATTCAAAAAACGGTACGTTTTTTATTATTGTTAATTGTATATTGTCAATTCCATATATTTTTATTTGACCAATAGATACAATTCTGATCGATATTTTATGTTTTTTTATGGTTTAAAGTTCCATTTCACTGGGGATTTGTTCGCAATAGAGATGTTTGGGCAGTAAAATAGCTGCAGGAAACATTGTTTATTTAGAGAAAGAATGAATGGATTCACAATCAACTTCATCAACAAATATCATAGTTTATAATTGTGATCTTCCACAAGGATGTTCGTCTTGAAATGGTGATATTTTTTAAAATGATAAGGAACAACTATATGTTGTCGCCCCTAGGAGGAGCAGGAGGAGGAAGTTAACCTCAATTTCAACAAAAATAACACACTAGCACCAGAAACATAAAAGGGTATTGACAGGTAGCTTCTGAAGAATATTTGTCACTACTGCTTGTGGCAATAATCTGACATGATTTTCTTCTTGAAGGAGCAGAGTTTCAGTAAAGAGAAAAATTGTTTATGTATTGCTAACAAGGTTTATAGTTTCTCTAGTAATTGAGTTTTTATTTTTGATTTTAAACCTTAGTGAAGGGATTCTCCAATACAATGAAAAATAATATTTATATATTAGTTTGATATATTATTTTTTGAATTTCTTTTTTTATTAAATATACCAATCTATATATTTTTGTCCATGATTCATGTAACAACTATTTAACCACAATAAAAATTATATTAGCTAATAGAACCTATTATTAAAAAAGTATACCCAAGAAGAATTAATTAATGTTAATAAAAATATCATATCAGATAAAATGGTGACATTTTAAAGTGGAAATGAGAATTAAAAAAAAGGTTAATTTCATATTGGTGTTTTATATTTGCAAACTTATAAGATATTTCAATCTTAGTCCCTTTACTTGAGAGTGGTAAAATAATATGAAAGGACTTTACAATAGGATGAGCAAATAGTGAGTCCGAAATCCTAATGTATATGAAACTTATGCATCTATAATAACTAAATTAAATGTTTTTAAAGGCTTTTAATTGTGTTAGTAGAAGCTCTATCGCAGATGTACTGACTTTTATATATATATAGAGAGAGAACAGAGAGTACGGAAAGAAAAACATAATATAACTTACACACTTACATATCTTTTTTCTCAGCTTTTCGTTTTTCCCCTTTCTTAAAACGATTACCCCATAAATTGTACTAGAGTTAGTTGCAATTACAATACGTTAATTTTCTTGTCATGGGTATATTCGTTTCCATCTCCGTGTCATAGCGTACTATGTCAAACATAATTTCACATATTATGATTTAATGTCTAAAATTATCAAGTCATATTACTAGTAGCCATCACTTCAGAAATCTAATAGAGAATTTGTCAAAAGTATTGTATAAACCAACGATTTACTGTCAACATTGGTCCATGATAAACTTTTACCTAATTCTTTTGAGTTAGGATTAACATAACCCAGAAATATTAGATTTCTTGTTTTCATATTTGTATCCAACAAAATATAGTTTTGGAGATTTTTTCGCTAGAAAAAGGAATGATGGTTTACATGGCTCCAAAACTTTTCAATACAAATATAGGAGATCAATATCTTTAATTTTTAAATATGAAAATACATCTACACCAACTTAACTTTTCAATCGCATGTGAGAATTTCGAAAAAATAACTATTAGTATTATCGACTCTTGGTAAAAGATCTTGAAGATGATTCAGTCACGCAGAGTCGTTAGTAACCAATTAATTTTTCAAAACTCGAATTTGTTTAAGGAAGGTAATTATCTTCTTGCTCTGTTTTAATATTGGTTACTTTCTATCCCTTTTAGTACTAACGTGTTTGAGTTGTAATTTAATCATGTAATTTGTGTGTAGTAAGGAGGCAGTTGATATGGCATTTTGTGAAGCAATGTTGCTAGATTGTCAAAGAAAGGAAAAACAGGAGAAAATGAAGCATAATGAGTTTTAGCTACCATTATGTTAGATGAACATAAATGAGACATTTAGTAATTATATACTACATTTTCCAATTGCCTTGTGAGTAATAAATTTGGATGGTTCATTAGTATTAAATAACGATAAAAGGGTTGTCAAGTTTATGATAGATACTAGAGTTGTTTGGAATATGTCTTCTTGCACGCACAGACTCACTCTTCGTCTATGATCCCCTTGCCACATGTAAATTTTCCTTCCTCAACTTCCACTTGTATAAATTTTGTCATGTAAGGGTTCTCAAGTATAAGCACTTCCAGTTCTATGAGTGATGCGTTTTGGTATATTTATTATAGGTGGATGTAGAGGAGGATCTTAAGTGGGATGTGTTTGCTAGTTACGTAGTTGCTTAATCTTTTCCCATATTAACCGCTTGAAATGTTTGGGTGTATTTCCTATCTTGGAAGTTGAATGATTGCTGTACACCAATGATTCTACTACTAATAGTTACTCCATCTCGGCATTCGATGGGACTACGTGTGAAGTTCTATTTCTTCTAGTCTTGTTAAGTCTCGTTTAAATCTTTTTTTTCATTTGTTTGGTTATTGTGAATATACATTTGGTAGATTCAGAGCCATGATTTATTTGTATTCATGTTTGTAAATTGCAAGTTATTCTAGTGTAATTTCATGTATTTGCATCTACGTGTAATTTGAAAATCTCCCTCCATGAATATTCAAGACATTAATCTTAGATTTTAGATGAGCAACAACTTATAAATTTTTAATTATATATAGAAACTTGTTTGAAAGTTTTGACTCGAGATTCCTTAAATGATGAAATGTTTCGGGGGTTGTTTCATAAATATTGTCTCGGGTTTTTTATATTGTTTACTTGCTATACCAAATTACTAATACATGAAAAAATATGAGGTTGCTTCTTTTAACAATTTTAAAGTTTTGAATCTAGACCGTGTAAAATGTGATATTCAAATGAATTATGACTTTCAAGAAAGATGGAGATACGTTAATATTATTCCAAAGAGAGAAAACCATCAATTCGAAGAACTTATTCAAAACTCTAGAAGTATTTATCTCCTTTATGTTGTGTTATGTTTCGAAGAAATTTATATAGTTTTACAAAGAATGAAGTCTTTTCTTGAACATTTCCCAATCTACAACAAGATGTGGCTGCAAATGAAAATCAAATTCATTTCCAACTGTTTCATTAATTGATCACGAAATTATTCACCCTCGTGGAATTTTTTTTAAAGAAAATGAGATTAATTAAATGAAGATGTTGAATAACTATCAATGTTGTTAAAGAGATATTGCTTATATTTATGTTCAATATAAAATTCTTAAATCATAAGTATTGACTATGCTTGATGATATTAAGCTCCAGATCGTCGAATGATATTAAACTCATTCTTGATAATTTCATGTTTTTCAACTGCATCTAAATGATTCCAAAAGCTTTGGAGCTGAAATCTAGTTCTTTGAGAATGAAATTTTGAATAAAAAAGATAAAAGCTTTAAGGCCGACAATATTTCCTTAATTAGCCTAGTAACAACCATTTTTAACGTCAATTTAATGGCAAAGGCGATTTGGAATGATATTATTACATTAAAAAAAGAATGATTTTATTATTTAAATGGGTTGTTTGGAAACCCATTTATAATCAAGTGGGCTAAAAAGAACTACTGAAATACTTTAGTAGTCTCTAATATAATTTACCCTAAATCATATCCTTTGTTGTCACCAAAACATAAGTTTGTATTAAACCCACACAATACATAAATTTTCTTCACTTATATTATTCAAAGGATGCACCCATAGCCTTTAGTATATCAATTTGCAGTACTTGTTTATTTTGTATTATGTTTCTTTGGAATGGCAGCCTGCGATCAAGATCTCCTGGCAAAATGCAATTGTTTATAGTAGATCTTAGATCGTTAGCCATTACATTTCAATAAAAAATTAAAAAACAGGTACGATTTGTTTATTGTTAATAGTATATTGTCAATGCCATATATTTTTATTTGACCAATTGATACAGATCTAATCGATTTGATTTTTTATATTTTTGTACTGTTAAAGGTTCCATTTAACAGGGGAATTGTTGAGAACAAAGATGTTTTGACAGTAAAATAGTTGCAAGAAACATTGTTCTTTTAGAGAAAGAATAAATTGATTCACAATCAACTTCATCAACAAATATCAAAGTTTATAACTGTGATCTTACTCAAGAATGCCAGTCTTGTCACCCTTAGGAGGAGGAGGAGGTTAACCTCAATTTCAACAAAAATAACACACTAACATCATAAGTATAAAAGGGTATTGACAAGTAGCTTCTGGAGAATATTCGTCGCTACTGCTGGCTGCAAATAATCTGACATGATTTTCGTCTTAAAGAAAAGTGTTTCAAAAAAGAGAAAAACTGTTTATGTAGGTTTATAGTTGCTCTAGTAATTAAGATTTTATTTTTTATATTGAACCTTAGTTAAGGATTTCTCCAATACAATGAAAAACATATATTTATATATTAGTTTTGATATAATATATTTTGAATTTCATTTTTTTCGTTTAATATACCAATCTATATATTTTCGTCCATGATTCATGTAATTACTATTTACACCACAATCATAATTATATTAGATAATAAAAAAAATTATTAAAAAGGCATACCCAAGAAGAATTAAGTAATGTTAAAAAAATCTCAAATCACGTAAAATGGTGACATTTTAAAGAGAAAATGAGAATTGAGAAAAAGGTTAATTTTACATTAGTGTTTTATATTGGCAACATTCTAAGAAATTGCAATCTTAGTGTCTTCCCTTGAGAGTTGTAAAAAAATATGAAAGGACTTTAACATAGGACGAACAACTAGTGAGTCCAAAATATGAAAGGACTTTGTCATAGGGCTTTAAATATGTTTATGACACTTATGCAGCTATAGTAACTAAATTTAATATTTTTAAAGGCTTTCAATTGTGTTAGTAGAAGCTCTCTTTCGAATGTACGGACTTTTATAAATATAGAGAGAGAGAGAGACAGAGAGTACGGAACAAATTACATTATTATAACATATACACCTACATATCTTTTTTCTCAGATTTTCATTTTCCCCTCTCTTAACACGGTTACCCCATAAATTTTACTACAGATATTTCAATTACAATATGTTAATTTTCTTCTCATAGGTACATTCGTTTACATCTTCGTCTCATAGCGTACTATGTCAAGCTTAATTTCACATATTATGATTTAATGTCTAAAATTATCAAGTCATATTACTAGTAGCCATCACTTCAAAATTCTAATCGAGTATTTGTTAAAAGTATTGTATTACAATTTACTGCCACCATTGGTAAATGATACATTTTCACCCAATTCTTTTGAATTAGGATTAAAATCAAACAGAAATATTAGATTTTCGGTTTTCATATTTGTATCCAACAAAATATAGTTTTGTGATTTTTATATTAGAAAAATGAATGATTGTCTACATTGCTCCAAAACTTTTCAATACAAATATAGGAGATCAATATCTTCAATTTTTATCTATGAAAATACGTCTACACCATCTTCACTTTTCAATGGCATATGAGAATTTTGGAAAAAATAACTATTAGTATTATCGACTCTTGGTCAAAATCTTGGAAGATAATTCAGTCATGCAGAGTCGTTAGTAACCAATTTATTTTGTTAAACTCGAATTTGTTTGAGGAAGGTAATTTTCTTCTTGCTCTGTTTTAAAATTGGTTACTTTCTATCCCTTTTACAATTAACGTGTTTGAGTTGTAATTTAATCATATAATTTGCGTGTAGTAAGATGGCTGATGATATGGCGTTTTTTAAAGCAATGTTGCTAGATTGTCAAAGAAAGGAAAAACAGGAGAAAATGAAGCATAATGAGTTTTAGCTACCATTATGTTAGATGAACATAAATGAGACATTTAGTAATTATATACTACATTTTCCAATTGCCTTGTGAGTAATAAATTTGGATGGTTCATTAGTATTAAATAACGATAAAAGGGTTGTCAAGTTTATGATAGATACTAGAGTTGTTTGGAATATGTCTTCTTGCACGCATAGACTCACTCTTCGTCTATGATCCCCTTGCCACATGTAAATTTTCCTTCCTCAACTTCCACTTGTATAAATTTTGTCATGTAAGGGTTCTCAAGTATAAGCACTTCCAGTTCTATGAGTGATGCGTTTTGGTATATTTATTATAGGTGGATGTAGAGGAGGATCTTAAGTGGGATGTGTTTGCTAGTTACATAGTTGCTTAATCTTTTCCCATATTAACCGCTTGAAATGTTTGGGTACATTTCCTATCTTGGAAGTTGAATGATTGGTGTACACCAATGATTCTACTACTAATAGTTACTCCATCTCGGCATTCGATGGGACTACGTGTGAAGTTCTATTTCTTCTAGTCTTGGTAAGTCTCGTTTAAATCTTTTTTTTCATTTGTTTGGTTATTGTGAATATACATTTGGTAGATTCAGAGCCATGATTTATTTTTGTATTCATGTTTGTAAATTGCAAGTTATTCTAGTGTAATTTCATGTATTTGCATCTACGTGTAATTTGAAAATCTCCCTCCATGAATATTCAAGACATTAATCTTAGATTTTAGATGAGCAACAACTTATAAATTTTTAATTATATATAGAAACTTGTTTGAAAGTTTTGACTCGAGATTCCTTAAATGATGAAATGTTTCGGGGGTTGTTTCATAAATATTGTCTCGGGTTTTTTATATTGTTTACTTGCTATACCAAATTACTAATACATGAAAAAATATGAGGTTGCTTCTTTTAACAATTTTAAAGTTTTGAATCTAGACCGTGTAAAATGTGATATTCAAATGAATTATGACTTTCAAGAAAGATGGAGATACGTTAATATTATTCCAAAGAGAGAAAACCATCAATTCGAAGAACTTATTCAAAACTCTAGAAGTATTTATCTCCTTTATGTTGTGTTATGTTTCGAAGAAATTTATATAGTTTTACAAAGAATGAAGTCTTTTCTTGAACATTTCCCAATCTACAACAAGATGTGGCTGCAAATGAAAATCAAATTCATTTTCAACTTGTTTCATTAATTGATCACGAAATTATTCACCCTCGTGGAATTTTTTTTAAAGAAAATGAGATTAATTAAATGAAGATGTTGAATAACTATCAATGTTGTTAAAGAGATATTGCTTATATTTATGTTCAATATAAAATTCTTAAATCATAAGTATTGACTATGCTTGATGATATTAAGCTCCAGATCGTCGAATGATATTAAACTCATTCTTGATAATTTCATGTTTTTCAACTGCATCTAAATGATTCCAAAAGCTTTGGAGCTGAAATCTAGTTCTTTGAGAATGAAATTTTGAATAAAGAAGATAAAAGCTTTAAGGCCGACAATATTTCCTTAATTAGCCTAGTACCAACCATTTTTAACGTCAATTTAATGGAAAAGGCGATTTGGAATGATATTATTACATTAAAAAAAGAATGATTTTATTATTTAAATGGGTTGTTTGGAAACCCATTTATAATCAAGTGGGCTAAAAAGAACTACTAAAATACTTTAGTAGTCTCTAATATAATTTACCCTAAATCATATCCTTTGTTGTCACCAAAACATAAGTTTGCATTAAACCCACACAATACATAAATTTTCTTCACTTATATTATTCAAAGGATGCACTCATAGCCTTTAGTATATCAATTTGCAGTACTTGTTTATTTTGTATTATGTTTCTTTGGAATGGCAGCCTGCGATCAAGATCTCCTGGCAAAATGCAATTGTTTATAGTAGATCTTAGATCGTTAGCCATTACATTTCAATAAAAAATTAAAAAACAGGTACGATTTGTTTATTGTTAATAGTATATTGTCAATGCCATATATTTTTATTTGACCAATTGATAAAGATCTAATCGATTTGATTTTTTATATTTTTGTACTGTTTAAGGTTCCATTTAACAGGGAAATTGTTGAGAACAAAGATGTTTTGACAGTAAAATAGTTGCAAGAAACATTGTTCTTTTAGAGAAAGAATAAATTGATTCACAATCAACTTCATCAACAAATATCAAAGTTTATAACTGTTATCTTACTCAAGAATGCCAGTCTTGTCACCCTTAGGAGGAGGAGGAGGTTAACCTCAATTTCAACAAAAATAACACACTAACATCATAAGTATAGAAGGGTATTGACAAGTAGCTTCTGGAGAATATTCGTCGCTACTGCTGGCTGCAAATAATCTGACATGATTTTCGTCTTAAAGAAAAGTGTTTCAAAAAAGAGAAAAACTGTTTATGTAGGTTTATAGTTGCTCTAGTAATTAAGATTTTATTTTTTATATTGAACCTTAGTTAAGGATTTCTCCAATACAATGAAAAACATATATTTATATATTAGTTTTGATATAATATATTTTGAATTTCATTTTTTTCGTTTAATATACCAATCTATATATTTTCGTCCATGATTCATGTAATTACTATTTACACCACAATCATAATTATATTAGATAATAAAAAAAATTATTAAAAAGGCATACCCAAGAAGAATTAAGTAATGTTAAAAAAATCTCAAATCACGTAAAATGGTGACATTTTAAAGAGAAAATGAGAATTGAGAAAAAGGTTAATTTTACATTAGTGTTTTATATTGGCAACATTCTAAGAAATTGCAATCTTAGTGTCTTCCCTTGAGAGTTGTAAAAAAATATGAAAGGACTTTAACATAGGACGAACAACTAGTGAGTCCAAAATATGAAAGGACTTTGTCATAGGGCTTTAAATATGTTTATGACACTTATGCAGCTATAGTAACTAAATTTAATATTTTTAAAGGCTTTCAATTGTGTTAGTAGAAGCTCTCTTTCGAATGTACGGACTTTTATAAATATAGAGAGAGAGAGAGAGAGACAGAGAGTACGGAACAAATTACATTATTATAACATATACACCTACATATCTTTTTTCTCAGATTTTCATTTTCCCCTCTCTTAACACGGTTACCCCATAAATTTTACTACAGATATTTCAATTACAATATGTTAATTTTCTTCTCATAGGTACATTCGTTTACATCTTCGTCTCATAGCGTACTATGTCAAGCTTAATTTCACATATTATGATTTAATGTCTAAAATTATCAAGTCATATTACTAGTAGCCATCACTTCAAAATTCTAATCGAGTATTTGTTAAAAGTATTGTATTACAATTTACTGCCACCATTGGTAAATGATACATTTTCACCCAATTCTTTTGAATTAGGATTAAAATCAAACAGAAATATTAGATTTTCGGTTTTCATATTTGTATCCAACAAAATATAGTTTTGTGATTTTAATATTAGAAAAATGAATGATTGTCTACATTGCTCCAAAACTTTTCAATACAAATATAGGAGATCAATATCTTCAATTTTTATCTATGAAAATACGTCTACACCATCTTCACTTTTCAATGGCATATGAGAATTTTGGAAAAAATAACTATTAGTATTATCGACTCTTGGTCAAAATCTTGGAAGATAATTCAGTCATGCAGAGTCGTTAGTAACCAATTTATTTTGTTAAACTCGAATTTGTTTGAGGAAGGTAATTTTCTTCTTGCTCTGTTTTAAAATTGGTTACTTTCTATCCCTTTTACAATTAACGTGTTTGAGTTGTAATTTAATCATATAATTTGCGTGTAGTAAGATGGCTGATGATATGGCGTTTTTTGAAGCAATGTTGCTAGATTGTCAAAGAAAGGAACAACAGGAGACAATGAAGCATAATGAGTTTTAGCTACCATTGTGTTAGATGAACATGAAGAAGACATTGAGTAATTATATACTAGATTTTCCTATTGCCTTGTGAGTCATAAATTTGGATGGTTCTTTAGTATTAAATAAAGATAAAAGGGTTGTCAATTTTATGATACATACTAGAATTGTTTAGAATAAGTCTTCTTGCACGCACAGACTCACTCTTCGTCTATGATCCGCTTGCCACATGTAAATTTTTCTTCCTCAACTTCCACTTACTCTTCCAGTTCTTGGAGTGATGCGTTTTGGTATATTTATTATAGGGGGGTGTAGAGGAGGATCTTAAGTTGGGTATGTTTGCTAGTTACATAGTTTCTTAACCTTTTCCCATATTAACTGCTTGAAATGTTTGGGTATATTTCCTATCTTGGAAGTTGAATGATTGGTGTACACCAATGATTCTACTAGTAATAATTACTCCATCTCGGCATTCGATGGGACTACATGTGAAGTTATATTTCTTCTAGTGTTGGTAAGTCTCGTTTGAATCTTTTTCTCATTTCTTTGGCTAATATGATTATATGTTTGGTAGATTCAGAGGCATGATTCATTTTTGTATGTATGTTTGTAAATTGCAAGTTATTATCGTGTAATTTCAGGTATTTGCATCTACGTGTAATTTAAAAATCTCCCTCCATGAATATTCAAGATATTAATTTTAGATTTTAGATGAGCAACAACTTATAAATTTTTAATTATATGGAGAAACTTGTTTGAATATTTGGACTCAAGATTCCTTAAATGATGAAATGTTTCAGGTGTTGTTTCATAAATATTGTCTCGAGTTTTTTATATTGTTTACTTGCTATACCAAATTACTAATACATGAAAAATATGAGGTTGCTTCTTTTAACAATTTTAAAGTGTTAAATCCAGAACTTGTAATGTGTGATATTCAAAAAAATTATGACTTTCAAGAAAGATGAAGATACGTTAATATTATTCCAAAGAGATAAAACCATCAATTCAAAGAACTTATTCAAAACTCTGGAAGTATTTATCTCTTTTATGTTGTGTTATGTTTCGAAGAAATGTATATAATTTTACAAAGAATGAAGTCTTTTCTTGAACATTTCCCAGTCTACAACAAGATGTGGCGGGTAATGAAAATCAAATTCATTTCCAACGTGTTTCATTAATTGATCACAGAATTATTCACCCCCGTGGATTTTTTTAAAGAAAATGAGATTATTTAATTGAAGATGTTGAATAACTATTAATGTTGTTAAGGAGACATTGCTTATATTTATGTTCAAGATAAAATTCTTAGATCGTAAGTATTGACTATCATGGATGATATTAAGCTACATATCATCGAATGATATTAAACTCCTTCTTGGTCATTTCATGTTTTTCAACAGCTGCATTTAAATGATTCCAAAAGTCTTGGAGCTGAAATCGAGTTCTTTGAGAATGAAATTTTGAATCAAAAAGATAAAATCTTTAAGGCAGACAATCATTCCTTAATTTGCTAGTAAAACCATTTTTAACGTCAATTTAATGGAATAAGTGATTTCGAATGATATTATTACATTAAAAAAAGAGAATGATTTTATTACATAAATAGGTTGTTTGGAACCCATTTATGATTAAGTGGGCTAAACAGAACTACTGAAATACTTTAGTGGCCTCTAATATAATTTACCCTAAATCATATCCTTTATTGTCACCACACCATAATTTTGTATTAAACACTAACTCTGCCCGCTTTTAAATACAAACCCACTGAATTCATCACTTATATTGTTCAAAGGATGCACCCATACACTTTAGTATCTCAATTTGCACTACTTGTATATTTTGTGTTATGTTTCTTTTGAATGGCAGCCTGGGATCAAGATCTCCTGGCAAAATGCAATTCTTTATAGTAGATCTTAGATTGTTAGCCATGACATTTCAATAAAAAATTCAAAAAAATGTACGTTTTTTATTATTTCTAATCATATATTGTCAATGCCATATATTTTTATTTGACCAATAGATACAATTCTGATCCATATTTTATGTTATTTTACAGTTTAAGGTTCCATTTCACAAGGGATTTGTTCCTAATAGAGAAGTTTGGGCAGTAAAATAGCTTCAGGAAACATTGTTTTTTTAGAGAAAGAATGAATGGATTCACAATCAACTTCATCAACAAATATCATAGTTTATAATTGTGATCTTCCACAAGAATGTCCTTCTTGAAATGGTGACATTGTTTAAAATGATAAGGAACAACTATATGTTGTCACCCCTAGGAGGAGCAGGAGGAGGAGGTTAACCTCAATTTCAACAAAAATAGCACACTAGCAGCAGAAACATAAAAGGGTATTGACAGGTAGCTTCTGAAGAATATTTGTCACTACTGCTGGTGGCAAATAATCTGACATGATTTTCTTCTTGAAGGAGCAGAGTTTCAGTAAAGAGAAAAATTGTTTATGTATTGCTAACAAGGTTTATAGTTTCTCTAGTAATTGAATTTTTATTTTTTATTTATAACCTTAGTGAAGGGATTCTCCAATACAATGAAAAAAAATATTTATATATTAGTTTGATATATTATTTTTTGAATTTCTTTATTTTATTAAACATACCAATCTATATATTTTTGTCCATGATTCATGTAACAACTATTTACACCACAATAAAAATTATATTAGCTAATAAAACCTATTATTAAAAAAGTATACCAAGAAGAATTAATTAATGTTAATAAAAAATATCAAATCACGTAAAATGGTGACATTTTAAAGAGGAAATGAGAATTAAAAAAAGGTTAATTTCATATCGGTGTTTTATATTTGCAACATTATTAGAAATTTCAATCTTAGTCCCTTTACTTGAGAGTGGTAAAATAATATGAAAGGACTTTACCATAGGATGAGCAAATAGTGAGTCCGAAATCCTAATGTATATGATACTTATGCATCTATAATAACTAAATTAAATGTTTTTAAAGGCTTTTAATTGTGTTAGTAGAAGCTCTATCACAGATGTACTGACTTTTATATATAGAGAGAGAGTAGAGAGTACGGAAAGAAAAACATAATATAACTTACACATTTACATATCTTTTTTCTCAGCTTTTCATTTTCCCACTTTCTTAAAACGATTACCCCATAAATTGTACTAGAGTTAGTTGCAATTACAATACGTTAATTTTCTTCTCATGGGTACATTCGTTTCCATCTCCGTGTCATAGCGTACTATGTCAACCATAATTTCACAAATTATGATTTAATGTCTAAAATTATCAAGTCATATTACTATTAGCCATTACTTCAGAAATCTAATAGAAAATTTGTCAAAAGTATTGTATAAACCAATGATTTACTGTCACAATTGGTCCATGATACATTTTCACCCAATTTTTTTGAGTTAGGATTAAAATCACCCAGAAATATTAGATTTCTGGTTTTCAATATGTATCCAAAAAAATATAGTTTTTTTATTTTTACGCTAGAAAAAGGTATGATGGTCTACATGGCTCCAGAACTTTTCAATACAAATATAGGAGATCAATATCTTCAATTTTTATCTATGAAAATTCCTCTACACCATCTTTACTTTTGAATCGCATGTGAGAAATTTGGAAATAATAACTACTAGTATTATCGACGCTTGGTAAAAAATCTTGGAAGATGATTCAGTCACGCAGAGTCGTTAGTAACCAATTTATTTTGTTAAACACGGATTTGTTTGAGGAAGGTAACTTTCTTCTTGCTTTGTTTTAATATTGGTTACTTTCTATCCCTTTTACTACCAACGTGTTTGAGTTGTAATTTAAATATATAATTTGTGTGTAGCAAGAAGGCAGATGATATGGCGTTTTGTGTAGCAATGTTGCTAGATTGTCAAAGAAAGGAACAACAGGAGACAATGAAGCATAATGAGTTTTAGCTACCATTGTGTTAGATGAACATGAAGAAGACATTGAGTAATTATATACTAGATTTTCCTATTGCCTTGTGAGTAATAAATTTGGATGGTTCTTTAGTATTAAATAACGATAAAAGGGTTGTCAAGTTTATGATGGATAGTAGAGTTATTTGGAATAAGTCTTCTTGCACGCACAGACTCACTCTTCGTCTATGATCCGCTTGCCACATGTAAATTTTTCTTCCTCAACTTCCACTTACTCTTCCAGTTCTTGGAGTGATGCGTTTTGGTATATTTATTATAGGGGGGGGGTGTAGAGGAGGATCTTAAGTGGGATGTGTTTGCTAGTTACATAGTTGCTTAACCCTTTCCCATATTAACTGCTTGAAATGTTTGGGTATATTTCCTATCTTGGAAGTTGAATGATTGGTGTACACCAATGATTCTACTAGTAATAGTTACTCCATCTCGGCATTCGATGGGACTACATGTGAAGTTATATTTCTTCTAGTGTTGGTAAGTCTCGTTTGAATCTTTTTCTCATTTCTTTGGCTAATATGATTATATGTTTGGTAGATTCAGAGGCATGATTCATTTTTGTATGTATGTTTGTAAATTGCAAGTTATTATCGTGTAATTTCAGGTATTTGCATCTACGTGTAATTTAAAAATCTCCCTCCATGAATATTCAAGATATTAATTTTAGATTTTAGATGAGCAACAACTTATAAATTTTTAATTATATGGAGAAACTTGTTTGAATATTTGGACTCGAGATTCCTTAAATGATGAAATGTTTCAGGGGTTGTTTCATAAATATTGTCTCGAGTTTTTTATATTGTTTACTTGCTATACCAAATTACTAATACATGAAAAATATGAGGTTGCTTCTTTTAACAATTTTAAAGTGTTAAATCCATGACTTGTAATGTGTGATATTCAAAAAAATTATGACTTTCAAGAAAGATGAAGATACGTTAATATTATTCCAAAGAGATAAAACCATCAATTCAAAGAACTTATTCAAGACTCTGGAAGTATTTATCTCCTTTATTTTGTGTTATGTTTCGAAGAAATGTATATAGTTTTACAAAGAATGAAGCATTTTCTTGAACATTTCCCAGTCTACAACAAGATGTGGCTGCCAATGAAAATCAAATTCATTTCCAACGTGTTTCATTAATTGATCACAGAATTATTCACCCCGTGGATTTTTTTAAAGAAAATGAGATTATTTAACTGAAGATGTTGAATAACTATTAATGTTGTTAAGGAGACATTGCTTATATTTATGTTCAAGATAAAATTCTTAGATCGTAAGTATTGACTATCATGGATGATATTAAGCTACATATTATCGAATGATATTAAACTCCTTCTTGGTCATTTCATGTTTTTCAACAGCTGCATTTAAATGATTCCAAAAGCCTTGGAGCTGAAATCGAGTTCTTTGAGAATGAAATTTTGAATCAAAAAGATGAAATCTTTAAGGCAGACAATCATTCCTTAATTTGCTAGTAACAACCATTTTTAACGTCAATTTAATGGAATAAGTGATTTCGAATGATATTATTACATTAAAAAAAGAGAATGATTTTATTACATAAATAGGTTGTTTGGAACCCATTTATGATTAAGTGGGCTAAACAGAACTACTGAAATACTTTAGTGGCCTCTAATATAATTTACCCTAAATCATATCCTTTATTGTCACCAAACCATAATTTTGTATTAAACACTAACTCTGCCAGCTTTTAAATACAAACCCACTGAATTCATCACTTATATTGTTCAAGGGATGCACCCATAGACTTTAGTATCTCAATTTGCACTACTTGTATATTGTGTGTTATGTTTCTTTTGAATGGCAGCCTGGGATCAAGATCTCCTGGCAAAATGCAATTCTTTATAGTAGATCTTAGATTGTTAGCCATGACATTTCAATAAAAAATTCAAAAAAATGTACGTTTTTTATTATTGCTAATCATATATTGTCAATGCCATATATTTTTATTTGACCAATAGATACAATTCTGATCCATATTTTATGTTATTTTACAGTTTAAGGTTCCATTTCACAAGGAAATTGTTCCTAATAGAGATGTTTGGGCAGTAAAATAGCTTCAGGAAACATTGTTTTTTTAGAGAAAGAATGAATGGATTCACAATCAACTTCATCAACAAATATCATAGTTTATAATTGTGATCTTCCACAAGGATGTCCTTCTTGAAATGGTGACATTGTTTAAAATGATAAGGAACAACTATATGTTGTCACCCCTAGGAGGAGCAGGAGGAGGAGGTTAACCTCAATTTCAACAAAAATAGCACACTAGCAGCAGAAACATAAAAGGGTATTGACATGTAGCTTCTGAAGAATATTTGTCACTACTGCTGGTGGCAAATAATCTGACATGATTTTCTTCTTGAAGGAGCAGAGTTTCAGTAAAGAGAAAAATTGTTTATGTATTGCTAACAAGGTTTATAGTTTCTCTAGTAATTGAATTTTTATTTTTTATTTATAACCTTAGTGAAGGGATTCTCCAATACAATGAAAAAAAATATTTATATATTAGTTTGATAGATTATTTTTTGAATTTCTTTATTTTATTAAACATACCAATCTATATATTTTTGTCCATGATTCATGTAACAACTATTTACACCACAATAAAAATTATATTAGCTAATAAAACCTATTATTAAAAAAGTATACCAAGAAGATATAATTAATGTTAATAAAAAATATCAAATCACGTAAAATGGTGACATTTTAAAGAGGAAATGAGAATTAAAAAAAGGTTAATTTCATATCGGTGTTTTATATTTGCAACATTATTAGAAATTTCAATCTTAGTCCCTTTACTTGAGAGTGGTAAAATAATATGAAAGGACTTTACCATAGGATGAGCAAATAGTGAGTCCGAAATCCTAATGTATATGATACTTATGCATCTATAATAACTAAATTAAATGTTTTTAAAGGCTTTTAATTGTGTTAGTAGAAGCTCTATCACAGATGTACTGACTTTTATATATAGAGAGAGAGTAGAGAGTACGGAAAGAAAAACATAATATAACTTACACATTTACATATCTTTTTTCTCAGCTTTTCATTTTCCCACTTTCTTAAAACGATTACCCCATAAATTGTACTAGAGTTAGTTGCAATTACAATACGTTAATTTTCTTCTCATGGGTACATTCGTTTCCATCTCCGTGTCATAGCGTACTATGTCAACCATAATTTCACAAATTATGATTTAATGTCTAAAATTATCAAGTCATATTACTATTAGCCATTACTTCAGAAATCTAATAGAAAATTTGTCAAAAGTATTGTATAAACCAATGATTTACTGTCACAATTGGTCCATGATACATTTTCACCCAATTTTTTTGAGTTAGGATTAAAATCACCCAGAAATATTAGATTTCTGGTTTTCAATATGTATCCAAAAAAATATAGTTTTTTGATTTTTACGCTAGAAAAAGGTATGATGGTCTACATGGCTCCAGAACTTTTCAATACAAATATAGGAGATCAATATCTTCAATTTTTATCTATGAAAATTCCTCTACACCATCTTTACTTTTGAATCGCATGTGAGAAATTTGGAAATAATAACTACTAGTATTATCGACGCTTGGTAAAAAATCTTGGAAGATGATTTAGTCACGCAGAGTCGTTAGTAACCAATTTATTTTGTTAAACTCGGATTTGTTTGAGGAAGGTAACTTTCTTCTTGCTTTGTTTTAATATTGGTTACTTTCTATCCCTTTTACTACCAACGTGTTTGAGTTGTAATTTAAATATATAATTTGTGTGTAGCAAGAAGGCAGATGATATGGCGTTTTGTGTAGCAATGTTGCTAGATTGTCAAAGAAAGGAACAACAGGAGACAATGAAGCATAATGAGTTTTAGCTACCATTGTGTTAGATGAACATGAAGAAGACATTGAGTAATTATATACTAGATTTTCCTATTGCCTTGTGAGTAATAAATTTGGATGGTTCTTTAGTATTAAATAACGATAAAAGGGTTGTCAAGTTTATGATAGATAGTAGAGTTATTTGGAATAAGTCTTCTTGCACGCACAGACTCACTCTTCGTCTATGATCCGCTTGCCACATGTAAATTTTTCTTCCTCAACTTCCACTTACTCTTCCAGTTCTTGGAGTGATGCGTTTTGGTATATTTATTATAGGGGGGGGTGTAGAGGAGGATCTTAAGTGGGATGTGTTTGCTAGTTACATAGTTGCTTAACCCTTTCCCATATTAACTGCTTGAAATGTTTGGGTATATTTCCTATCTTGGAAGTTGAATGATTGGTGTACACCAATGATTCTACTAGTAATAGTTACTCCATCTCGGCATTCGATGGGACTACATGTGAAGTTATATTTCTTCTAGTGTTGGTAAGTCTCGTTTGAATCTTTTTCTCATTTCTTTGGCTAATATGATTATATGTTTGGTAGATTTAGAGGCATGATTCATTTTTGTATGTATGTTTGTAAATTGCAAGTTATTATCGTGTAATTTCAGGTATTTGCATCTACGTGTAATTTAAAAATCTCCCTCCATGAATATTCAAGATATTAATTTTAGATTTTAGATGAGCAACAACTTATAAATTTTTAATTATATGGAGAAACTTGTTTGAATATTTGGACTCGAGATTCCTTAAATGATGAAATGTTTCAGGGGTTGTTTCATAAATATTGTCTCGAGTTTTTTATATTGTTTACTTGCTATACCAAATTACTAATACATGAAAAATATGAGGTTGCTTCTTTTAACAATTTTAAAGTGTTAAATCCATAACTTGTAATGTGTGATATTCAAAAAAATTATGACTTTCAAGAAAGATGAAGATACGTTAATATTATTCCAAAGAGATAAAACCATCAATTCAAAGAACTTATTCAAGACTCTGGAAGTATTTATCTCCTTTATTTTGTGTTATGTTTCGAAGAAATGTATATAGTTTTACAAAGAATGAAGCATTTTCTTGAACATTTCCCTGTCTACAACAAGATGTGGCTGCCAATGAAAATCAAATTCATTTCCAACGTGTTTCATTAATTGATCACATAATTATTCACCCCCGTGGATTTTTTTAAAGAAAATGAGATTATTTAACTGAAGATGTTGAATAACTATTAATGTTGTTAAGGAGACATTGCTTATATTTATGTTCAAGATAAAATTCTTAGATCGTAAGTATTGACTATCATGGATGATATTAAGCTACATATTATCGAATGATATTAAACTCCTTCTTGGTCATTTCATGTTTTTCAACAGCTGCATTTAAATGATTCCAAAAGCCTTGGAGCTGAAATCGAGTTCTTTGAGAATGAAATTTTGAATCAAAAAGATGAAATCTTTAAGGCAGACAATCATTCCTTAATTTGCTAGTAACAACCATTTTTAACGTCAATTTAATGGAATAAGTGATTTCGAATGATATTATTACATTAAAAAAAGAGAATGATTTTATTACATAAATAGGTTGTTTGGAACCCATTTATGATTAAGTGGGCTAAATAGAACTACTGAAATACTTTAGTGGCCTCTAATATAATTTACCCTAAATCATATCCTTTATTGTCACCAAACCATAATTTTGTATTAAACACTAACTCTGCCCGCTTTTAAATACAAACCCACTGAATTCATCACTTATATTGTTCAAGGGATGCACCCATACACTTTAGTATCTCAATTTGCAATACTTGTATATTTTGTGTTATGTTTCTTTTGAATGGCAGCCTGGGATCAAGATCTCCTGGCAAAATGCAATTCTTTATAGTAGATCTTAGATTGTTAGCCATGACATTTCAATAAAAAATTCAAAAAAATGTACGTTTTTTATTATTGCTAATCATATATTGTCAATGCCATATATTTTTATTTGACCAATAGATACAATTCTGATCCATATTTTATGTTATTTTACAGTTTAAGGTTCCATTTCACAAGGGATTTGTTCCTAATAGAGATGTTTGGGCAGTAAAATAGCTTCAGGAAACATTGTTTTTTTAGAGAAAGAATGAATGGATTCACAATCAACTTCATCAACAAATATCATAGTTTATAATTGTGATCTTCCACAAGGATGTCCTTCTTGAAATGGTGACATTGTTTAAAATGATAAGGAACAACTATATGTTGTCACCCCTAGGAGGAGCAGGAGGAGGAGGTTAACCTCAATTTCAACAAAAATAGCACACTAGCAGCAGAAACATAAAAGGGTATTGACAGGTAGCTTCTGAAGAATATTTGTCACTACTGCTGGTGGCAAATAATCTGACATGATTTTCTTCTTGAAGGAGCAGAGTTTCAGTAAAGAGAAAAATTGTTTATGTATTGCTAACAAGGTTTATAGTTTCTCTAGTAATTGAATTTTTATTTTTTATTTATAACCTTAGTGAAGGGATTCTCCAATACAATGAAAAAAAATATTTATATATTAGTTTGATATATTATTTTTTGAATTTCTTTATTTTATTAAACATACCAATCTATATATTTTTGTCCATGATTCATGTAACAACTATTTACACCACAATAAAAATTATATTAGCTAATAAAACCTATTATTAAAAAAGTATACCAAGAAGAATTAATTAATATTAATAAAAAATATCAAATCACGTAAAATGGTGACATTTTAAAGAGGAAATGAGAATTAAAAAAAGGTTAATTTCATATCGGTGTTTTATATTTGCAACATTATTAGAAATTTCAATCGTAGTCCCTTTACTTGAGAGTGGTAAAATAATATGAAAGGACTTTACCATAGGATGAGCAAATAGTGAGTCCGAAATCCTAATGTATATGATACTTATGCATCTATAATAACTAAATTAAATGTTTTTAAAGGCTTTTAATTGTGTTAGTAGAAGCTCTATCACAGATGTACTGACTTTTATATATAGAGAGAGAGTAGAGAGTACGGAAAGAAAAACATAATATAACTTACACATTTACATATCTTTTTTCTCAGCTTTTCATTTTCCCACTTTCTTAAAACGATTACCCCATAAATTGTACTAGAGTTAGTTGCAATTACAATACGTTAATTTTCTTCTCATGGGTACATTCGTTTCCATCTCCGTGTCATAGCGTACTATGTCAACCATAATTTCACAAATTATGATTTAATGTCTAAAATTATCAAGTCATATTACTATTAGCCATTACTTCAGAAATCTAATAGAAAATTTGTCAAAAGTATTGTATAAACCAATGATTTACCATCACAATTGGTCCATGATACATTTTCACCCAGAAATATTAGATTTCTGGTTTTCAATATGTATCCAAAAAAATATAGTTTTTTGATTTTTACGCTAGAAAAAGGGTTGTCAAGTTTATGATAGATAGTAGAGTTATTTGGAATAAGTCTTCTTGCACGCACAGACTCACTCTCGTTTATGATCCCCTTGCCACATGTAAATTTTCCTTCCTCAACTTCCAGTTGCACTTCCAGTTCTTAGAGTGATGCGTTTTTATATATTTATTATAGGGGGATGTAGAGGAGGATCTTAAGTGGGATGTGTTTGCTAGTTACATAGTTGCTTAATCTATTCCCATATTAACTGCTTAAAATGTTTGGGTACATTTCCTATCTTGGAAGTTGAATGATTTGTGTACACCAATGATTCTACTATTAATAGTTACTCCATCTCGGCATTCGATGGGACTACATGTGAAGTTATATTTCTTCTAGTCTTGGTAAGTCTCGTTTGAATCTTTTTTTCATTTGTTTGGCTATTATGAATATACATTTGGTAGATTCAGAGGCATGATTCATTTTTGTTTGTATGTTTGTAAAATGCAAGTTATTATTGTGTAATTTCACGTATTTGCATCTACGTGTAATTTAAATATCACCCTCCCTGAATATTCAAGATATTAATCTTAGATTTTAGATGAGCAACAACTTATAAATTTTTAATTATATAGAGAATCTTGTTTGAATGTTTTGACTCGAGATTCCTTAAATGATGAAATGTTTCAGGTGTTGTTTCATAAATATTGTCTCGGGTTTTTTATATTGTTTCTTTGCTATACCAAATTACTAATAGATGAAAAATTATGAGGTTGCTTCTTTTAACAATTTTAAAGTTTTGAATCCATACCGTGTAAAGTGTAATATTCAAAAAATTATGACTTTCAAGTAAGATGACGATACGTTAATATTATTCCAAAGAGAGAAAACCATCAATTCAAAGAACTTATTCAAGACTCTGGAAGTATTTATCTCCTTTATTTTGTGTTATGTTTCGAATAAATGTATATAGTTTTACAAAGAATGAAGCATTTTCTTGAACATTTCCAAGGCTACAACAAGATGTGGCTGCCAATGAAAATCAAATTCATTTCCAACGTGTTTCATTAATTGATCACGAAATTATTCACCCTCGTGGATTTTTTTAAATAAAATGAGATTAATTAATTGAAGATGTTGAATAACTATTAATGTTGTTAAAGAGTATTTATGTTCAAGATAAAATTCATAGGTCGTAAGTATTGACTACGCTGGATGATATTAAGCTCCAAATCATCTAATGATATTAAACTCCTTCTTGATAATTTCATGTTTTTCAACAACTGCATCTAAATGATTCCAAAAGAGTTGGAGCTGAAATCGAGTTCTTTGAGAATGATATTTTAAATCAAAAAGATGAAAGTTTTAAGGCAGATAATCTTTCCTTAATTAGCCTAGTAACAACCATTTTTAACGTCAATTTAATGGCACAGGCAATTTGGAATGATATACGGAAAATTCTTTCATCCAATATTGGATGATCCTACACCAATTACATTCATACACATACCCCATGTTTTAAACTTGCAAAAGTAACTATCATATTAATCTAATGACATGTGTTTTGTTTTAATAATTAATTACCGTGATTTAAATATTGGACCATCCAATATTGTATGGAAGTATTACTCTATTATTACATTAAAAGAAGAGAATGATTTTATTAGTTAAATGGGTTGTTTGGAACCCATTTATAATCAAGTGGGCTAAACAGAACTAGTGAAATACTTAAGCAGCCTCTAATATAATTTACCCTAAATCATATCCTTTGTTGTCACCAAAACATAAGTTTGTATTAAACCCTAACTCCGCCGCTTTTAAATATAAACCCACACAATAAATAAATTCTCTTCTCTTATATTATTCAAACGATGCACCCATAACCTTTAGTATCCCAATTTACAGTACTTGTTTATTTTGTATTTTGTTTCTTTGGAATGGCAGCCTGCGATCAAGATCTCCTAGCAAAATGCAATTCTTTATAGTAGATCTTAGATCGTTAGCCATTACATTTCAATAAAAAATTCAAGAACAGGTACAATTTTTTATTGTTATTAGTATATTGTCAAAGCCATTTATTTTTATTTGACCAATTGATACAGATATGATCGATTTGATTTTTTGATATTTCTTTTACTGTTTAAGGTTCCATTTAACAAGGGAATTGTTGACAACAAAGATATTTTGACAGTAAAATAGTTGCAAGAAGCATTGTTCTTTTAGAGAAAAAATAAATTGATTCACAATCAACTTCATCAACAAATATCATAGTTTCTAACTGTGATCTTCCTCAAGAATGCCAGTCTTGTCACCCTTAGGAGGAGGAGGAGGTTAACCTCAATTTCAACTAAAATAACACACTAACATCACAAATATAAAAGGGTATTGACAGTAGCTTCTGGAGAATATTCGTCACTACTGTTGGCGGCAAATAATCTGACAAGATTTTCTTCTTGAATGAGAAGTGTTTCAATAAAGAGAAAAACTGTTTATGTAGGTTTATAGTTTCTCTAGTAATTAAGTTTTTATTTTTTATATTGAACCTTAGTTAAGGAATTCTCCAATACAATGAAAAAAATATATTTATATATTAGTTTTGATATAATATTTTTTGAATTTCATTTTTTTCATTTAATATACCAATCTATATATTTCCGTCCATGATTCATGTAATTACTATTTACACCACAATCATAATTATATTAGATAATAACAAAATTATTAAAAAGGCATACCCAAGAATAATTAAGTAATGTTAAAAAAAATATCAAATCACGTAAAATTGCGACATTTTAAAGAGAAAATGAGAGTTGAAAAAAAGGTTAATTTCACATCGGTGTTTTATATTGGCAACATTCTAAGAAATTACAATCTTAGTGTCTTCCCTTGAGAGTTGTAAAAATATATGAAAGGACTTTAACATAGGATGAGCAACTAGTGAGTCCAAAATATGAAAGGACTTTAACATAGGCCTTTAAATATGTTTATGACACTTATGCAGCTATAGTAAGTAAATTTAATGTTTTTACAGGCTTTCAATTGTGTTAGTAGAAGCTCTATTACGAATGTACGGACTTTTATAAATATAGAGAGAGAGACAGAGAGTACGGAACAAAAAACATTATTATAACATATACACCTACGTATCTTTTTTCTCAGATTTTCGTTTTCCCTTCTCTTAAAATGATTACACTATAAATTTTACTACAGTTAGTTCAATTACAATATGTTAATTTTCTTCTCATAGGTACAGTCGTTTACATCTTCGTCTCATAGGGTACTATGTCAATCTTAATTTCACATATTATTGTTTAATGTCTAAAATTATCAAGTCATATTACTAGTAGCCATCACTTCAAAAATCTAATCGAGAATTTTTTAAAAGTAATGTATAACAATTTAGTTCCATCATTGGTCCATGATACAATTTCACCCAATTCTTTTAAATTAGGATTAAAATCACACAGAAATATTAGATTTTCAGTTTTCATATTTGTATCCAACAAAATATAGTTTTGTGATTTTAATGTTAGAAAAAAGAATGATGGTTTACATGGCTCCAGAAATTTTCAATACAAATATAGGAGATCAATACCTTCAATTATTATCTATGAAAATACATCTAGACCATCTTGACTTTTCAATCGCATGTGAGAATTTTGGAAAAAATAACTTTTAGTATTATCGACTCTTGGTAAAAATCTTGGAAGATGATTCAGTCATGTAGAGTCGTTAGTAACCAATTTATTTTATTAAACTCGGATTTGTTTGAGGAAAGTAATTTTCTTCTTGCTCTGTTTTAATATTGGTTACTTTCTATCCCTTTTACTATTAACGTGCTTGAGTTGTAATTTAATCATATAATTTGTGTGTAGTAAGAAGGCAGATGATATGGCGTTTTATGAAGCAATGTTGCTAGATTGTCAAAGAAAGAACAACATGAGACAATGAAGCATAATGAGTTTTAGCTACCATTGTGTTAGATGAACATGAAGAAGACATTGAGTAATTATATACAAGATTTTCCTATTGCCTTCTGAGTAATAAATTTGGATGGTTCTTTAGTATTAAATAACGATAAGAGGGTTGTCAAGTTTATGATAGATACTAGAGTTGTTTGGATTAAGTCTTCTTGCACGCACAGACTCACTCTTTGTCTATGATCCCCTTGCCACATGTAAATTTTCCTTCCTCAACTTCCACTTCCACTTCCAGTTCTTAGAGTGATGCATTTGGTATATTTCTTATAGGGGGATGTAGAGGAGGATCTTAAGTGGGATGTGTTTGCTAGTTACGTAGTTGCTTAATCATTTTCCATATTAACTGCTTGAAATGTTTGGGTACATTTCCTATCTTGGAAGTTGAATGATTGGTGTACACCAATGATTCTACTATTAATAGTTACTCCATATCGGCATTCGATGGGACTACATGCGAAGTTATATTTCTTCTAGTCTTGGTAAGTCTCGTTTGAATCTTTTTGTCATTTCTTTGGCTAATATGAATATATGTTTGGTAGATTCAGAGGCATGATTCATTTTTGTATGTATGTTTGTAAATTGCAAGTTATTATCGTATAATTTCAGGTATTTGCATCTACGTGTAATTTAAAAATCTCCCTCCCTGAATATTCAAGATATTAATTTTAGATTTTAGATGAGCAACAACTTATAAATTTTTTATTATATGGAGAAACTTGTATGAATTTTTGGACTCGAGATTCCTTAAATGATGGAATGTTTCAGGTGTTGTTTCATAAATATTGTCTCGGGGTTTTTATATTGTTTACTTGCTATACCAAATTACTAGTACATGAAAAATATGAGGTTGCTTCTTTTAACAATTTTAAAGTTTTGAATCCATACCGTGTAATGTGTGATATTCAAAAAAATTATGACTTTCAAGAAAGATGAAGATACGTTAATATTATTCCAAAGAGAGAAAACCATCAATTCAATGAACTTTTTCTAAACTCTGGAAGTATTTATCTCTTTTATGTTGTGTTATGTTTCGAAGAAATGTATATAATTTTACAAAGAATTAAGTCTTTTCTTGAACATTTCCCAGTCTACAACAAGATGTGGCGGGTAATGAAAATCAAATTCATTTCCAACGTGTTTCAGTAATTGATCACAGAATTATTCACCCCCGTGGATTTTTTTAAAGAAAATGAGATTATTTAATTGAATTTGTTGAATAACTATTAATGTTGTTAAAGAGAAATTGCTTATATTTATGTTCAAGATAAAATCCTTAGATCGTAAGTATTGACTATCCTGGATGATATTAAGCTCCATATCATCGAATGATATTAAACTCCTTCTTGGTCATTTCATGTTTTTCAACAGCTGCATCTAAATGATTCCAAAAGCCTTGGAGCTGAAATCGAGTTCTTTGAGATTGAAATTTTGAATCAAAAATATGAAATCTTTAAGGCAGACAATCATTCCTTAATTTGCTAGTAACAACCATTTTTAACGTCAATTTAATGGAATAAGTGATTTCGAATGATATTATTACATTAAAAAAAGAGAATGATTTTATTACATAAATAGGTTGTTTGGAACCCATTTATGATTAAGTGGACTAGACAGAACTACTGAAATACTTTTGTGGCCTCTAATATAATTTAACCTAAATCATATTATTTATTGTCACCAAACCATAATTTTGTACTAAACACTAACTCTGCCCGCTTTTAAATACAAACCCACAGAATTCATAAATTTTCTTCACTTATATTGTTCAAAGGATGCACCCATACACTTTAGTATCTCAATTTGCACTACTTGTATATTTTGTGTTATGTTTCTTTTGAATGGCAGCCTGGGATCAAGATCTCCTGGCAAAATGCAATTCTTTATAGTAGATCTTAGATTGTTAGCCATGACATTTCAATTAAAAAATTCAAAAAAAGGTACGTTTTTTATTATTGTTAATCATATATTGTCAATGCCATATATTTTTATTTGTCCAATAGATACAATTCTGATCGATATTTTATGTTTTTTTACAGTTTAAGGTTCCATTTCACAGGGGATTTGTTCCTAATAGAGATGTTTGGGCAGTAAAATAGCTTCAGGAAACATTGTTTTTTTAGAGAAAGAATGAATGGATTCACAATCAACTTCATCAACAAATATCATAGTTTATAATTGTGATCTTCCACAAGGATGTCCGTCTTGAAATGGTGACATTGTTTAAAATGATAAGGAACAACTATATGTTGTCACCCCTAGGAGGAGCAGGAGGAGGAGGTTAAGCTCAATTTCAACAAAAATAACACACTAGCAGCAGAAACATAAAAGGGTATTGACAGGTAGTTTCTGAAGAATATTTGTCACTACTGCTGGTGGCAAATAATCTGACATGATTTTCTTCTTGAAGGAGAAGAGAAAAATTGGTTATGTATTGCTAACAAGGTTTATAGTTTCTCTAGTAATTGAATTTTTATTTTTTATTTTGAACCTTAGTGAAGGGATTCTCCAATACAATGAAAAAAAATATTTATATATTAGTTTGATATATTATTTTTTGAATTTCTTTATTTTATTAAATATACCAATCTATATATTTTTGTCCATGATTCATGTAACAACTATTTACACCACAATAAAAATTATATTAGCTAATAAAACCTATTGTTAAAAAAGTATACCAAGAAGAATTAATTAATGTCAATAAAAAATATCAAATCACGTAAAATGGTGACATTTTAAAGAGGAAATGAGAATTAAAAAAAGGTTAATTTCATATCAGTGTTTTATATTTGCAACATTATTAGAAATTTCAATCTTAGTCCCTTTACTTGAGAGTGGTAAAATAATATGAAAGGACTTTACCATAGGATGAGCAAATAGTGAGTCCGAAATCCTAATGTATATGACACTTATGCATCTATAATAACTAAATTAAATGCTTTGAAAGGCTTTTAATTGTGTTAGTAGAAGCTCCATCACAGATGTACTGACTTTTATATATAGAGAGAGAGAGTTGAGAGTACGGAAAGAAAATCATAATATAACTTACACATTTACATATCTTTTTTCTCAGCTTTTCATTTTCCCACTTTCTTAAAACGATTACCCCATAAATTGTACTAGAGTTAGTTGCAATTACAATACGTTAAATTTCTTCTCATTGGTACATTCGTGTCCATCTCCGTGTCATAGCGTACTATGTCAACCATAATTTCACAGATTATGATTTAATGTCTAAAATTATCAAGTCATATTACTAGTAGCCATTACTTCAGAAATCTAATTGAAAATTTATCAAAAGTATTGTATAAACCAATGATTTACTGTCACCATTGGTCCATGATACATTTTCACCCAATTCTTTTGAGTTAGGATTAAAATCACCCAGAAATATTAGATTTCTGGTTTTCAATATGTATCCAAAAAAATATAGTTTTTTGGTTTTTACGCTAAAAAAAGGAATGATGGTCTACATGGCTCCAGATGTTTTCAATACAAATATCGGAGATCAATATCATCAATTTTTATCTATGAAAATACATTTACACAATCTTCACTTTTCAATCGCATGTGAGAATTTTTGAAAAAATAACTATTAGTATTTTCGACTCTTGGTAAAAATCCTGGAAGACGATTCAGTCATGCAGAGTCGTTAGTAACCAATTTATTTTGTTAAACTCGGATTTGTTTGAGGAAGGTAATTTTCTTCTTGCTCTATTTTAATATTGATTACTTTTTATCCCTTTTACTATTAACGTGTTTGAGTTGTAATTTAATCATATAATTTGTGTGTAGTAAGAAGGCAAATGATATGGCGTTTTTGAAGCAATGTTGCTAGATTGTCAAAGAAAGGAACAACATGGGACAATGAAGAATAATGATTTTTAGATACCATTGTGTTAGATGAACATGAAGAAGACATTGAGTAATTATATACTAGATTTCCCTATTGCCTTGTGAGTAATAAATTTGGATGGTTCTTTAGTATTAAATAACGATAAAAGGGTTGTCAAGTTTAAGATAGATACTAGAGTTGTTTGGAATAAGTCTTCTTGCACGCATAGACTCACTCTTCTTCTATGATTCCCTTGCCACATGTAAATTTTCCTTCGTCAACTTCCACTTACACTTCCAGTTCTTAGAGAATGAAATTTTGAATCAAAAAGATGAAAGTTTTAAGGCAGACAATCTTTCCTTAATTAGCCTAGTAACAACCATTTTTTACGTCAATTTAATGGAATAGGCGATTTGGAATGATATTATTACATTAAAAGAAGAGAATGATTTTATTAGTTAAATGGGTTGTTTGGAACCCATTTATAATCAAGTGGGCTAAACAGTACTACTTAAATACTTTAGCAGTCTTTAATATAATTTACCCTAAATCATATCCTTTGTTGTCACCAAAACATAAGTTTGTATTAAACACTAACTCTGCCGCTTTTAAATATAAACCCACACAATACATAAATTTTTTTCATTTATATTATTCAAAGGATGCACCCATAGCCTTTAGTATCTCAATTTGCAGTACTTATTTATTTTGTATTATGTTTCTTTGGAATGGCAGCCTGCGATCAAGATCTCCTTGCAAAATGCAATTCTTTAGAGTAGATCTTAGATCGTTATCCATTACATTTCAATAAAAAATTCAAAAACAGGTACATTTTTTTATTGTTAATAGTATATTGTCAATGCCATATATTTTTATTTGACCAATTGATACAATCTGGTCGATTTGATTTTTTATATTTTTTTAGAGTTTAAGGTTTCATTTAACAAGGGAACAGAGATGTTTTGACAGTAAAATAGTTGCAAAAACATTGTTCTTTTAGAGAAAGAATAAATTGATTCACAATCAACTTCATCAACAAATATCATAATTTATAACTGTGATCTTCCTCAAGAATGCCAGTCTTGTCACCCTTAGGAGGAGGAGGAGGTTAACCTCAATTTCAACAAAAATAACACATTAACATCATAAAAATAAAAGTGTATTGACAGGTAGATTCTGGAAAATATTCGTCACTACTACTGGCGGAGCAAATAATCTGACATGATTTACTTCTTGAAGGAGAAGTGTTTCAATAAAGAGAAAAACTGTTTGTGTAGGTTTATAGTTGCTCTAGTAATTAAGTTTTTATTTTTTATATTAAACCTTAGTTAAGGAATTCTCCAATACAATGAAAAAAATATATTTATATATTAGTTTTGATATAATAAATTTTGAATTTCATTGTTTTTCATTTAATATACCAATCAATATATTTTCGTCCATGATTCATGTAATTACTATTTACACCACAATCATAATTACATTAGATAATAAAAAAATTATTAAAAAGGCATACCCAAGAATAATTAAGTAATATTAAAAAAAATCTCAAGTCATGTAAAATGGTGACATTTTAAAGAGAAAGTGAGAATTGAAAAAAAGGGTAATTTAACATCGGTGTTTTATATTGGCAACATTCTAAGAAATTACAATCTTAGTGTCTTTCCTTGAGAGTTGTAAAAATATATGAAAGGACTTTAACATAGGACGAGCAACTACTGGGTCCAAAATATAAAAGGACTTTAACATAGGGCTTTAAATATGTTTATGACACTTATGCAGCTATAGTAACTAAATTTAATGTTTTTAAAGGTTTTCAATTGTGTTAGTAGAAGCTCTATTACCAATGTACGGACTTTTATAAAAATATAGAGAGACCGAGTACGGAACAAAAAACATTATTATAACATATACACCTACATATCTTTTTTCTCAGATTTTCATTTTCCCCTCTCTTAAAACGATTACCCCATAAATTTTACTAGAGTTAGTTCGATTACAATATGTTAATTTTCTTCTCATAGGTACATTCGTTTACATCTTCGTCTCATAGCGTACTATGTCAAGCTTAATTTCACATATTATGATTTAATGTCTAAAATTATCAAGTCATATTACTAGTAGCCATCACTTCAAAAATCTAATCGAGAATTTGTTAAAAGTATTGTATAAACTAACAATTAACTGACACCATTGGTCCATGATACATTTTCACCAAATTCTTTTGAATTAGGATTAAAATTTTGGTTTTCATATTTGTATCCAACAAAAAATAGTTTTGTGATTTTTATTGTAGAAAAAGGAATGATGGTCTACACGGCTCCAGAAGTTTTCAATTCAAATATAGGAGATCAATAATTTCAATTTTTATGTATGAAAATACAGTTACACAATCTTCACTTTTCAATCGCATGTGAGAATTTTGGATAAAATAAGTATTATTATTTTCGACTCTTGGTAAAAATCCTGGAAGACGATTCAGTCATGCAGAGTCGTTAGTAACCAATTTATTTTGTTAAAATCGGCTTTGTTTGAGGAAGGTAATTTTCATCTTGCTCTGATTTAATATTGGTTACTTTCTATCCCTTTTACTATTAACTTGTTTGAGTTGTAATTTAATCATAAAATTTGTGTTTAGTAAGAAGGCAGATGATATGGCGTTTTCTGACGCAATATTGCTAGATTGTCAAAGAAAGGAAAAATAGGAGACAATGAAGCATAATGATTTTTAGCTACAATTGTGTTAGATGAACATGAAGAAGACATTGAGTAATTATGTACTAGATTTTCCTATTTCCTTGTGAGTAATAAATTTGGATGGTTCTTTAGTATTAAATAACGATAAAAGGGTTATCAAGTTTATGATAAATACTAGAGTTTTTTATAATAAGTCTTCTTGCACGCACAGACTCACTCTTCGTCTATGATCCCCTTGCCACATGTAAATTTTACTTCCTCAAGTTCCACTTGCACTTCCAGTTCTTAGAGTGATGCGTTTTGGTATATTTATTATAGGGTGATTTAGAGGAGAATCTTAAGTGGGATGTGTTTGCTAGTTACGTAGTTGCTTAATCTTTTCCCATATTAACCGCTTGAAATGTTTGGGTACATTTCCTATCTTGGAAGTTGAATTATTGGTGTATACCAATGATTCTACTAATAATAGTTACTCCATCTCGGCATTCGATGGGACTACATGTGAAGTTATATTTCTTCTAGTCTTGGTAAGTCACGTTTGAATCTTTTTTTTCATTTGTTTGGCTATTATAAACATACTTTTGGTAGATTCAGAGGCATGATTCATTTTTGTATGTATGTTTGTAAATTGCAAGTTATTATCGTGTAATTTCAGATATTTGCATCTACGTGTAATTTAAAAATCTTCCTACCTGAATATTCAAGATATTAATCTTAGATTTTAAATGAGAAACAACTTATAAATTTTTTATTATATGGAGAACCTTGTTTGAATCTTTGGACTCGAGATTCCTTAAATGATGAACTGTTTCGGGTGTTGTTTATTGTCTCGGGTTTTTTATATTGTTTACTTGCTATACCAAATTACTAGTACATGAAAAAATATGAGGTTGCTTCTTTTAACAATTTTAAAGTTTTGAATCCATACCGTGTAAAGTGTGATATTCAAATGTATTATGGATTTCAAGAAAATAAAGATACATTAATATTATTGCAAAGAGAGAAAACCATCAATTCAAAGAACTTATTCAAGACTCTGGAAGTATTTATCTCCTTTATGTTGTGTTATGTTTCGAAGAAATGTATATAGTTTTACAAAGAATGAAGTCTTTTCTTGAACATTTCCCAATCTACAACAAGATGTGGCTGCCAATGAAAATTAAATTCATTTCCAACGTGTTTCATTAATTGATCACGAAATTATTCACCCTCGTTGATTTTTTTAAAGAAAACGAGATTAATTAACTGAAGATGTTGAATAACTATCAATGTTGTTAAAGAGACATTGCTTATATTTATGTTCAATATAAAATTCTTAGATCATAAGTATTGACTATGCTGGATGATATTAAGCTCCAGATCATCATCGAATGATATTAAACTCCTTCTTGATAATTTCATGTTTTTCAACATCTAAATGATTCCAAAAGCTTTAAAGCTGAAATCGAGTTCTTTGAGAATGAAATTTTGAATCAAAAAGATGAAAGCTTTAAGGCAGACAATCTTTTCTTAATTAGCCTAGTAACAACCATTTTTAACGTCAATTTAATGGAATAGGCGATTTGGAACGATATTATTACATTAAAAAAAGAGAATTATTTTTTTAGTTAAATGTGTTGTTTTGAACCCATTTATAATCAAGTGGGCTAAACAGAACTATTGAAATACTTTAGCAGCCTCCAATATAATTTACCGTAAATCATATCCTTTGTTGTCACCAAAACATAAGTTTGTATTAAACCCTAACTCTGCCGCCTTTTAAATATAAACCCACACAATACATAAATTTTCTTCACTTATATTATTCAAAGGATGCACCCATAGCCTTTAGTATCTCAATTTGCAGTACTTGTTTATTTTATATTATATTTCTTTGGAATGGCAGCCTGCGATCAAGATCTCCTGGCAAAATGCACATCTTTATAGTAGATCTTAGATCGTTAGCCATTACATTTCAATAAAAAAATCAAAAACAGGTTAGATTTTTTTATTGTTAATAGTATATTGTCAATGCCATATATTTTTATTTGACCAATTGATACAGATCTGATCGATTTGATTTTTTATATTTTTTTACTATTTAAGGTTCCATTAACAATGGAATTGTTGAGAACAAAGATGTCTTGACAGTAAAATAGTTTCAAGAAACATTGTTCTTTTAGAGAAAGAATAAACTAATTCACAATCAACTTCATCAACAAATATCATAGTTTATAACTGTGATCTTCTTCAAGAATGCCATTCTTGTCACCCTTAGGAGGAGGAGAAGGTTAACCTCAATTTCAAACAAAATAACACACTAACATCATAAATATAAAAGGGTATTGACAGGTAGCTTCTGGAGAATATTCGTCACTACTGCTGGTGGCAAATAATCTGTAATGATTTTCTTCTTGAAGGAGAAGCGTTTCAATAAAGAGAAAAACTATTTATGTAGGTTTATAGTTGCTCTAGTAAATAAGTTTTTATTTTTTATATTGAACCTTAGTTAAGGAATTCTCCAATACAATGAAAAAAATATATTTATATATTAGTTTTGATATAATATTTTTTGAATTTTATTTTTTTAATATACCAATCTATATATTTTAGTCCATGAATCATGTAATTACTATTTACAACACAATCATAATTATATTAGATAATAAAAAAATTATTAAAAAGGCATACCTAAGAAGAATTAAGTAATGTTAAAAGAAATCTCAAATCACGTAAAATGGTGACAAAATGAGAATTGAAAAAAAGGTTAATTTCACATCGGTTTTTATATTGGCAACATTCTAAGAAATTACAATCTTAGTGTCTTCCCTTGCGAGTTGTAAAAAAATATGAAAGGACTTTAACATAGGACGAGCAACTAGTGAGTCCAAAATATGAAAGGACTTTAACATAGGGCTTTAAATATGTTTATGACACTTATGAAGCTATAGTAACTAAGTTTAATGTTTTTAAAGGCTTTCAATTGTGTTAGTAGAAGCTCTATTACGAATGTACGGACTTTTATAAATATAGAGAGAGAGACAGAGAGTACGGAACCAAAAAATTATTAAAACATATACACCTACATATCTTTTTTCTCAAATTTTCATTTTCCCCTCTCTTAAAATGTTTATCCCATAAATTTTACTAGATTATATGTTAATTTTCTTCTCATAGGTACATTCGTTTACATCTTCGTCTCATAGCGTACTATGTCAAGCTTAATTTCACATATTATGATTTAATGTCTAAAATTATCAAGTCATATTACTAGTAGCCATCACTTCAAAAATCTAATCGAGAATTTGTTAAAAGTATTGTATAAACTAACAATTTACTTCCACCATTGGTCCATGATACATTGTCACCCAATTCTTTTGAATTAGGATTAAAATCACATAGAAATATTTGATTTTCGTATTCCCTTGAGAGTTGTAAAAAAATATGAAAGGACTTTAACATAGGACGAGCAACTTGTGAGTCCAAAATATGAAAGGACTTTAACATAGGGCTTTAAATATGTTTATGACACTTATGAAGCTATAGTAATTAAGTTTAATGTTTTTAAAGGCTTTCAATTGTGTTAGTAGAAGCTCTATTACGAATGTACGGACTTTTATAAATATAGAGAGAGAGACAGAGAGTACGGAACAAAAAAAATTATTAAAACATATACACCTACATATCTTTTTTCTCAAATTTTCGTTTTCCCCTCTCTTAAAATGATTACCCCATAAATTTTACTAGATTATATGTTAATTTTCTTCTCATAGGTAAATTCGTTTACATCTTCGTCTCATAGCGTACTATGCCAAGCTTAATTTCACATATTATGATTTAATGTCTAAAATTATCAAGTCATATTACTAGTAGCCATCACTTCAAAAATCTAATCGAGAATTTGTTAAAAGTATTGTATAAACTAACAATTTACTTCCACCATTGGTCCATGATACATTGTCACCCAATTCTTTTGAATTAGGATTAAAATCACATAGAAATATTTGATTTTCGGTTTTCATATTTGTATCCAACAAAATATAGTTTTGTGACTTTAATGTTAGAAAAAGGAATGATGGTCTACATGGCTCCAGAACTTTACAATACAAATATAGGAGATCAATATCTTCAATTTTTATCTATGAAAATACATCTACACCATCTTCACTTTTCAATCTCTTTGTGAGAATTTTGGAAAAGAATAACTATTAGTATTATCAACTCTTGGTAAAAATCTTGGAAGATGATTAAGTAATGCAGAGTCGTTAGTAACCAATTTATTTTGTTAAACTCGGATTTGTTTGAGGAAGGTAATTTTTTTCTTGCTCTGTTTTAATATTGGTTACTTTCTATCCCTTTTACTATTAACGTGTTTGAGTTGTAATTTAATCATATAATTTGTGTGTAGTAAGAAGGCAGGTGATATGGCATTTTGTGAAGCAATGTTGCAAGATTGTCAAAGAAAGGAACAACAAGAGACAATAAAGCATAATGAGTTTTAGCTACCATTGTGTTAGATGAACATGAAGAAGACATTGAGTAATAATATACTATATTTTCCTATTGCCCTGTGAGTAATAAATTTGGATGGTTTTTTAGTATTAAATAACGATAAAAGGGTTGTCAAGTTTATGATAGATACTGAAGTTGTTTGGAATAAGTCTTCTTGCACGCAGAGACTCACTCTTTCCTTGCCACATGTAAATGTTTCTTCCTCAACTTCCACTTGTATAAATTTTATCATGTAAGGGTTCTCAAGTATAAGAACTTCCAGATCTAAGAGTGATGCATTTTGGTATATTTATTATAGGGGGATTTAGAGGAGGATCTTAAGTGGGATGTGTCTGCTAGTTACGTAGTTGCTTAATCTTTTCCCATATTAACCGCTTGTAATGTTGGGGTACATTTCCTATCTTGGAAGTTGAATGATTGGTGTATACCAATGATTCTACTACTAATAGTTACTCCATCTCGGCATTCGATGGGACTACATGTGAAGTTATATTTCTTCTAGTCTTGGTAAGTCTCGTATGAATCTTTTTTTAGTTTGTTTGTCTATTATAAACATACTTTTGGTAGATTCAGAGGCATGATTCATTTTTGTTTGTATGTTTGTAAATTGCAAGTTATTATCGTGTAATTTCAGGTATTTGCATCTATTTGTAATTTAAAAATCTCCCTACCTGAATATTCAAGATATTAATCTTAGATTTTAGATGAGAAACAACTTATAAATTTTTAATTATATGGAGAACCTTGTTTGAATCTTTGGACTCGAGATTCCTTAAATGATGAAATGTTTCAGGTGTTGTTTCATAAAGATTGTCTCAAGTTTTTTATATTGTTTACTTGCTATACCAAATTATTAGTACATGAAAAAATATGAGGTTGCTTCTTTTAACAATTTTAAAGTTTTGAATCCATATCGTGTAAAGTGTGATATTCAAATGAATTATGACTTTCAAGAAAGATGAAGATACATTAATATTATTCCAAAGAGAGAAAACCATCAATTCAAAGAACTTATTCAAAACTCTGGAAGTATTTATCTCCTTTATGTTGTGTTATGTTTCGAAGAAATATATATAGTTTTACAAAGAATGAAGTCTTTTCTTGAACATTTCCCAATCTACAACAAGATGTGGCTTCCAATGAAAATTAAATTAATTTCCAACGTGTTTCATTAATTGATCACGAAATTATTCACCCTCGTTGATTTTTTAAAAGAAAATAAGATTAATTAACTGAAGATGTTGAATAACTATCAATGTTGTTAAAGAGACATTGCTTATATTTATGTTCAAGATAAAATTCTTAGATCGTAAGTATTGACTATGCTGGATGATATTAAGCTCCAGATCATCATCGAATGATATTAAACTCCTTCTTGATAATTTCATGTTCTTCAACATCTAAATGATTCCAAAAGTTTTGGAGCTGAAATCGAGTTCTTTGAAAATGAAATTTTGAATCAAAAAGATGAAAGCTTTAAGGCAGACAATCTTTCCTTAATTAGCCTAGTAACAACAATTTTTAACGTCAATTTAATGGAATAAGCGATTTCGAATGATATTAAAAAAAGAGAATTATTTTTTTATTTAAGTGTGTTGTTTGGAACCCATTTATAATCAAGTGGGCTAAACAGAACTATTGAAATACTTTAACAGCCTCTAATATAATTTACCGTAAATCATATCCTTTGTTGTCACCAAAACATAAGTTTGTATTAAACCCTAACTCCGCAACCTTTTAAATATAAACCCACACAATACATAAATTTTCTTTACTTGTATTATTCAAAGGATGCACCCATAGCCTTTAGTATCTCAATTTGAAGTACTTGTTTATTTTATATTATATTTCTTTGGATTGGCAGCCTGCGATTAAGATCTCCTCGCAAAATTCACTTCTTTATAGTAGATCTTAGATCGTTAGCCATTACATTTCAATAAAAAATTCAAAAACAGGTACGATTTTTTAATTGTTAATAGTATATTGTCAATGCCATATATTTTTATTTAACCAATTGATACAGATCTGATCGATTTGATTTTTTATATTTTTTTTACTATTTAAGGTTCCATTTAACAGGGGAATTGTTGAGAACAAAGATGATTTGACAGTAAAATAGTTGCAAGAAACATTGTTCTTTTAGAGAAAGAATAAATTGATTCACAATCAACTTCATCAACAAATTTCATAGTTTATAACTGTGATCTTCCTCAAGAATGCCAGTCTTGTCACCCTTAGGAGGAGGAGGAGGTTAACCTAAATTTCAACAAAAATAACACACTAACATCATAAATATAAAAGGGTAATGACAGGTAGCTTCTGGAGAATATTCGTTACTACTGCTGGTGGCAAATAATCTGACATGATTTACTTCTTGAAGGAGATGTGTTTCAATAAAGAGAAAAACTGTTTATGTAGGTTTATAGTTATTAAGTTTTTATTTTTTATATTGAACCTTAGTTAAGGAATTCTCCAATACAATGAAAATATATATTTATATATTAGTTTTGATATAATATTTTTTGAATTTTGTTTTTTTCATTTAATATACCAATCTATATATTTTCGTCCATGATTCATGTAATTACTATTTACACCACAATCATAATTATATTAGATAATAAAAAAAATTAATAAAAAGGCATACCCAAGAAGAATTAAGTAATGTTAAAATAAATCTCAAATCACGTAAAATGGTGACATTTTAAAGAGAACATGAGAATTGAAAAAAAGGTTAATTTCACATCGGTGTTTTATATTGGCAACATTCTAAGAAATTACAATCTTAGTGTCTTCCCTTGAGAGTTGTAAAAAAATATGAAAGGACTTTAACATAGGATGAGCAACTAGTGAGTCCAAAATATGAAAGGACTTTAACACAGGGCTTTAAATATGTTTATGACACTTATGAAGCTATAGTAACTAAGTTTAATGTTTTTAAAGGCTTTCAATTGTGTTAGTATAAGCTCTATTACGAATGTACGGACTTTTATAAATATAGAGAGAGACAGAGAGTACGGAACAAAAATCTTTATTATAACATATACACACCTACATATCTTTTTTCTCAGATTTTCGTTTTCCTCTTTCTTAAAACGATTACCCCATAAATTTTACTAGAGTTAGTTCAATTACAATATCTTAATGATTGTCTACATTACAATATTAGATTTTCGGTTTTCATATTTGTATCCAACAAAATATAGTTTTGTGATTTTAATATTAGAAAAATGAATGATTGTCTACATTGCTCCAAAACTTTTCAATACAAATATAGGAGATCAATATCTTCAATTTTTATCTATGAAAATACGTCTACACCATCTTCACTTTTCAATGGAATATGAGAATTTTGGAAAAAATAACTCTTAGTATTATCGACTCTTGGTCAAAATCTTGGAAGATAATTCAGTCATGCAGAGTCGTTAGTAACCAATTTATTTTGTTAAACTCGGATTTGCTTGAGGAAGGTAATTTTCTTCTTGCTCTGTTTTAAAATTGGTTACTTTCTATCCCTTTTACAATTAACGTGTTTGAGTTGTAATTAATCATATAATTTGCGTGTAGTAAGATGGCTGATGATATGGCGTTTTGTGAAGCAATGTTGCTAGATTCTCAAAGAAAGGAACAACAGGAGACAATGAAGCATAATGAGTTTTAGCTACCATTGTGTTAGATGAACATGAAGAAGACATTGAGTAATTATATACTAGATTTTCCTATTTCCTTGTGAGTCATAAATTTGGATGGTTCTTTATTATTAAATAAAGATAAAAGGGTTGTCAATTTTATGATACATACTAGAATTGTTTGGAATAAGTCTTCTTGCACGCACAGACTCACTCACTCTTCGTCTATGATCCGCTTGCCACATGTAAATTTTCCTTCCTCAACTTCCACTTACTCTTCCAGTTCTTGGAGTGATGCGTTTTGGTATATTTATTATAAGGGGGGTGTAGAGGAGGATCTTAAGTGGGGTATGTTTGCTAGTTACATAGTTGCTTAACCTTTTCCCATATTAACTGCTTGAAATGTTTGGGTATATTTCCTATCTTGGAAGTTGAATGATTGGTGTACACCAATGATTCTACTATTAATAGTTACTCCATCTCGGCATTCGATGGGACTACATGTGAAGTTATATTTCTTCTAGTGTTGGTAAGTCTCGTTTGAATCTTTTTCTCATTTCTTTGGCTAATATGAATATATGTTTGGTAGATTCAGAGGCATGATTCATTGTTGTATGTATGTTTGTAAATTGCAAGTTATTATCGTGTAATTTCAGGTATTTGCATCTACGTGTAATGTAAAAATCTCCCTCCATGAATATTCAAGATATTAATTTTAGATTTTAGATGAGCAACAACTTATAAATTTTTAATTATATGGAGAAACTTGTTTGAATTTTTGGACTCGAGATTCCTTAAATGATGAAATGTTTCAGGTGTTGTTTCATAAATATTGTCTTGGGTTTTTTATATTGTTTACTTACTATACCAAATTACTAATACATGAAAAATATGAGGTTGCTTCTTTTAACAATTTTCAAGTTTTAAATCCATAACTTGTAATGTGTTATATTCAAAAAAATTATGACTTTCAAGAAAGATGAAGATACGTTAATATTATTCCAAAGAGAGAAAACCATCAATTCAAAGAACTTATTCAAAACTCTGGAAGTATTTATCTCTTTTATGTTGTGTTATGTTTCGAAGAAATGTATATAATTTTACAAAGAATGAAGTCTTTTCTTGAACATTTCCTAGTCTACAACAAGATGTGGCGGGTAATGAAAATCAAATTCATTTCCAACGTGTTTCATTAATTGATCACAGAATTATTCACCCCCGTGGATTTTTTTAAAGAAAATGAGATTATTTAATTGAAGATGTTGAATAACTATTAATGTTGTTAAGGAGACATTGCTTATATTTATGTTCAAGGTAAAATTCTTAGATCGTAAGTATTGACTATGCTGGATGATATTAAGCTCCAGATCATCATCGAATGATATTAAACTCCTTCTTGATAATTTCATGTTCTTCAACATCTAAATGATTCCAAAAGTTTTGGAGCTGAAATCGAGTTCTTTGAAAATGAAATTTTGAATCAAAAAGATGAAAGCTTTAAGGCAGACAATCTTTCCTTAATTAGCCTAGTAACAACAATTTTTAACGTCAATTTAATGGAATAAGCGATTTGGAATGATATTAAAAAAAGAGAATTATTTTTTTATTTAAGTGTGTTGTTTGGAACCCATTTATAATCAAGTGGGCTAAACAGAACTATTGAAATACTTTAACAGCCTCTAATATAATTTACCGTAAATCATATCCTTTGTTGTCACCAAAACATAAGTTTGTATTAAACCCTAACTCCGCAACCTTTTAAATATAAACCCACACAATACATAAATTTTCTTTACTTGTATTATTCAAAGGATGCACCCATAGCCTTTAGTATCTCAATTTGCAGTACTTGTTTATTTTATATTATATTTCTTTGGAATGGCAGCCTGCGATTAAGATCTCCTCGCAAAATTCACTTCTTTATAGTAGATCTTAGATCGTTAGCCATTACATTTCAATAAAAAATTCAAAAACAGGTACGATTTTTTAATTGTTAATAGTATATTGTCAATGCCATATATTTTTATTTAACCAATTGATACAGATCTGATCGATTTGATTTTTTATATTTTTTTTACTATTTAAGGTTCCATTTAACAGGGGAATTGTTGAGAACAAAGATGATTTGACAGTAAAATAGTTGCAAGAAACATTGTTCTTTTAGAGAAAGAATAAATTGATTCACAATCAACTTCATCAACAAATTTCATAGTTTATAACTGTGATCTTCCTCAAGAATGCCAGTCTTGTCACCCTTAGGAGGAGGAGGAGGTTAACCTAAATTTCAACAAAAATAACACACTAACATCATAAATATAAAAGGGTAATGACAGGTATCTTCTGGAGAATATTCGTTACTACTGCTGGTGGCAAATAATCTGACATGATTTACTTCTTGAAGGAGATGTGTTTCAATAAAGAGAAAAACTGTTTATGTAGGTTTATAGTTATTAAGTTTTTATTTTTTATATTGAACCTTAGTTAAGGAATTCTCCAATACAATGAAAATATATATTTATATATTAGTTTTGATATAATATTTTTTGAATTTTGTTTTTTTCATTTAATATACCAATCTATATATTTTCGTCCATGATTCATGTAATTACTATTTACACCACAATCATAATTATATTAGATAATAAAAAAAATTAATAAAAAGGCATACCCAAGAAGAATTAAGTAATGTTAAAATAAATCTCAAATCACGTAAAATGGTGACATTTTAAAGAGAACATGAGAATTGAAAAAAAGGTTAATTTCACATCGGTGTTTTATATTGGCAACATTCTAAGAAATTACAATCTTAGTGTCTTCCCTTGAGAGTTGTAAAAAAATATGAAAGGACTTTAACATAGGATGAGCAACTAGTGAGTCCAAAATATGAAAGGACTTTAACACAGGGCTTTAAATATGTTTATGACACTTATGAAGCTATAGTAACTAAGTTTAATGTTTTTAAAGGCTTTCAATTGTGTTAGTATAAGCTCTATTACGAATGTACGGACTTTTATAAATATAGAGAGAGACAGAGAGTACGGAACAAAAATCTTTATTATAACATATACACACCTACATATCTTTTTTCTCAGATTTTCGTTTTCCTCTTTCTTAAAACGATTACCCCATAAATTTTACTAGAGTTAGTTCAATTACAATGTCTTAATGATTGTCTACATTACAATATTAGATTTTCGGTTTTCATATTTGTATCCAACAAAATATAGTTTTGTGATTTTAATATTAGAAAAATGAATGATTGTCTACATTGCTCCAAAACTTTTCAATACAAATATAGGAGATCAATATCTTCAATTTTTATCTATGAAAATACGTCTACACCATCTTCACTTTTCAATGGAATATGAGAATTTTGGAAAAAATAACTCTTAGTATTATCGACTCTTGGTCAAAATCTTGGAAGATAATTCAGTCATGCAGAGTCGTTAGTAACCAATTTATTTTGTTAAACTCGGATTTGCTTGAGGAAGGTAATTTTCTTCTTGCTCTGTTTTAAAATTGGTTACTTTCTATCCCTTTTACAATTAACGTGTTTGAGTTGTAATTAATCATATAATTTGCGTGTAGTAAGATGGCTGATGATATGGCGTTTTGTGAAGCAATGTTGCTAGATTCTCAAAGAAAGGAACAACAGGAGACAATGAAGCATAATGAGTTTTAGCTACCATTGTGTTAGATGAACATGAAGAAGACATTGAGTAATTATATACTAGATTTTCCTATTGCCTTGTGAGTCATAAATTTGGATGGTTCTTTATTATTAAATAAAGATAAAAGGGTTGTCAATTTTATGATACATACTAGAATTGTTTGGAATAAGTCTTCTTGCACGCACAGACTCACTCACTCTTCGTCTATGATCCGCTTGCCACATGTAAATTTTCCTTCCTCAACTTCCACTTACTCTTCCAGTTCTTGGAGTGATGCGTTTTGGTATATTTATTATAAGGGGGGTGTAGAGGAGGATCTTAAGTGGGGTATGTTTGCTAGTTACATAGTTGCTTAACCTTTTCCCATATTAACTGCTTGAAATGTTTGGGTATATTTCCTATCTTGGAAGTTGAATGATTGGTGTACACCAATGATTCTACTATTAATAGTTACTCCATCTCGGCATTCGATGGGACTACATGTGAAGTTATATTTCTTCTAGTGTTGGTAAGTCTCGTTTGAATCTTTTTCTCATTTCTTTGGCTAATATGAATATATGTTTGGTAGATTCAGAGGCATGATTCATTGTTGTATGTATGTTTGTAAATTGCAAGTTATTATCGTGTAATTTCAGGTATTTGCATCTACGTGTAATGTAAAAATCTCCCTCCATGAATATTCAAGATATTAATTTTAGATTTTAGATGAGCAACAACTTATAAATTTTTAATTATATGGAGAAACTTGTTTGAATTTTTGGACTCGAGATTCCTTAAATGATGAAATGTTTCAGGTGTTGTTTCATAAATATTGTCTCGGGTTTTTTATATTGTTTACTTACTATACCAAATTACTAATACATGAAAAATATGAGGTTGCTTCTTTTAACAATTTTCAAGTTTTAAATCCATAACTTGTAATGTGTTATATTCAAAAAAATTATGACTTTCAAGAAAGATGAAGATACGTTAATATTATTCCAAAGAGAGAAAACCATCAATTCAAAGAACCTATTCAAAACTCTGGAAGTATTTATCTCTTTTATGTTGTGTTATGTTTCGAAGAAATGTATATAATTTTACAAAGAATGAAGTCTTTTCTTGAACATTTCCTAGTCTACAACAAGATGTGGCGGGTAATGAAAATCAAATTCATTTCCAACGTGTTTCATTAATTGATCACAGAATTATTCACCCCCGTGGATTTTTTTAAAGAAAATGAGATTATTTAATTGAAGATGTTGAATAACTATTAATGTTGTTAAGGAGACATTGCTTATATTTATGTTCAAGGTAAAATTCTTAGATCGTAAGTATTGACTATCATGGATGATATTAAGCTGCATATCATCGAATGATATTAAACTCCTTCTTGGTCATTTCATGTTTTTCAACAGCTGCATTTAAATGATTCCAAAAGCCTTGGAGCTGAAATCGAGTTCTTTGAGAATGAAATTTTGAATCAAAAAGTTGAAATCTTTAAGGCAGACAATAATTCCTTAATTTGCTAGTAACAACCATTTTTAACGTCAATTTAATGGAATAAGTGATTTCAAATGATATTATTACATTAAAAAAAGAGAATGATTTTATTACATAAATAGGTTGTTTGGAACCCATTTATGATTAAGTGGGCTAAACAGAACTACTGAAATACTTTAGTGGCCTCTAATATAATTTACCCTAAATCATATCCTTTATTGTCACCAAACCATAATTTTGTATTAAACACTAACTCTGCCCGCTTTTAAATACAAACCCACTGAATTCATCACTCATATTGTTCAAAGGATGCACCCATACACTTTAGTATCTCAATTTGCACTACTTGTATATTTTGTGTTATGTTTCTTTTGAATGGCAGTCTGGGATCAAGATCTCCTGGCAAAATGCAATTCTTTATAGTAGATCTTAGATTGTTAGCCATGACATTTCAATAAAAAATTCAAAAAATGGTACGTTTTTTATTATTGTTAATCATATATTGTCAATGCCATATATTTTTATTTGACCAATAGATACAATTCTGATCGATATTTTATGTTTTTTTACAGTTTAAGGTTCCATTTCACAGGGGATTTGTTCCTAATAGAGATGGTTGGGCAGTAAAATAGCTTCAGGAAACATTGTTTTTTTAGAGAAAGAATGAATAGATTCACAATCAACTTCATCAACAAATATCATAGTTTATAATTGTGATCTTCCACAAGGATGTCCGTCTTGAAATGGTGACATTGTTTAAAATGATTAGGAACAAATATATGTTGTCACCCCTAGGAGGAGCAGGCGGAGGAGGTTAACCTCAATTTCAACAAAAATAGCACACTAGCAGCAGAAACATAAAAGGGTGTTGACAGGTAGCTTCTGAAGAATATTTGTCACTACTGCTGGTGGCAAATAATCTGACATGATTTTCTTCTTGAAGGAGCAGAGTTTCAGTAAAGAGAAAAATTGTTTATGTATTGCTACCAAGGTTTATAGTTTCTCTAGTAATTGAATTTTTATTTTTTATTTATAACCTTAGTGAAGGGATTCTCCAATACAATGAAAAATAATATTTATATATTAGTTTGATATATTAATTTTTAATTTCTTTATTTATTAAATATACCAATCTATATATTTTTGTCCATGATTCATGTAACAACTATTTACACCACAATAAAAATTATATTAGCTAATAAAACCTATTATTAAAAAAGTATACCAAGAAGAATTAATTAATTATAATAAAAAATATCAAATCACGTAAAATGGTGACATTTTAAAGAGGAAATGAGAATTAAAAAAAGGTTAATTTCATATCGGTGTTTTATATTTGCAACATTATTAGAAATTTCAATCTTAGTCCCTTTACTTGAGAGTGGTAAAATAATATGAAAGGACTTTACCATAGGATGAGCAAATAGTGAGTCTGAAATCCTAATGTATATGACACTTATGCATCTATAATAACTAAATTAAATGTTTTTAAAGGCTTTTAGTTGTGTTAGTAGAAGCTCTATCACAGATGTACTGACTTTTATATATATAGAGAGAGAGTAGAGAGTACGGAAAGAAAAACATAATATAACTTACACATTTACATATCTTTTTTCTCAGCTTTTCATTTTCCCCCTTTCTTAAAACGATTACCCCATAAATTGTACTAGAGTTAGTTGCAATTACAATACGTTAATTTTCTTCTCATGGGTACATTCGTTTCCATCTCCGTGTCATAGCGTACTATGTCAACCATAATTTCACAAATTATGATTTAATGTCTAAAATTATCAAGTCATATTACTATTAGCCATTACTTCAGAAATCTAATAGAAAATTTGTCAAAAGTATTGTATAAACCAATGATTTACTGTCACCATTGTTCCATGATACATTTTCACCCAATTTTTTTTGAGTTAGGATTAAAATCACCAAGAAATATTAGATTTCTGGTTTTCAATATGTATCCAAAAAAATATAGTTTTTTGATTTTTACGCTAGAAAAAGGAATGATGGTCTACATGGCTCCAGAACCTTTTAATACAAATATAGGAGATCAATATCTTCAATTTTTATCTATGAAAATTCCTCTACACCATCTTTACTTTTGAATCGCATGTGAGAAATTTGGAAATAATAACTACTAGTATTATTGACGCTTGGTAAAAAATCTTGGAAGATGATTCAGTCACGCAGAGTCGTTAGTAACCAATTTGTTTTGTGAAACTCAGATTTGGTTGAGGAAGGTAACTTTCTTCTTGCTTTGTTTTAATATTGGTTACTTTCTATCCCTTTTACTACCAACGTGTTTGAGTTGTAATTTAAATATATAATTTGTGTGTAGCAAGACGGCAGATGATATGGCGTTTTGTGAAGCAATGTTGCTAGATTGTCAAAGAAAGGAACAACAGGAGACAATGAAGCATAATGAGTTTTAGCTACCATTGTAATAGATGAACATGAAGAAGACATTGAGTAATTATATACTAGATTTTCATATTGCCTTGTGAGTAATAAATTTGGATGGTTCTTTAGTATTAAATAACGATAAAAGGGTTGTCAAGTTTATGATAGATACTAGAGTTATTTGGAATAAGTCTTCTTGCACGCACAGACTCACTCTCGTTTATGATCCCCTTGCCACATGTAAATTTTCCTTCCTCAACTTCCAGTTGCACTTCCAGTTCTTAGAGTGATGCTTTTTGGTATATTTATTATAGGGGGATGTAGAGGAGGATCTTAAGTGGGATGTGTTTGCTAGTTACATAGTTGCTTAATCTTTTCCCATATTAACTGCTTGAAATGTTTGGGTACATTTCCTATCTTGGAAGTTGAATGATTTGTGTACACCAATGATTCTACTATTAATAGTTACTCCATCTCGGCATTCGATGGGACTACATGTGAAGCTATATTTCTTCTAGTCTTGGTAAGTCTCGTTTGAATCTTTTTTTCATTTGTTTGGCTATTATGAATATACATTTGGTAGATTCAGAGGCATGATTCATTTTTGTTCGTATGTTTGTAAAATGCAAGTTATTATTGTGTAATTTCAGGTATTTGCATCTACGTGTAATTTAAAAATCTCCCTCCCTGAATATTCAAGATATGAATCTTAGATTTTAGATGAGCAACAACTTATAAATTTTTAATTATATGGAGAAACTTGTTTGAATGTTTTGACTCGAGATTCCTTAAATGATGAAATGTTTCAGGTGTTGTTTCATAAATATTGTCTCGGGTTTTTTATATTGTTTCTTTGCTATACCAAATTACTAATAGATGAAAAATTATGAGGTTGCTTCTTTTAACAATTTTAAAGTTTTGAATCCATACCGTGTAAAGTGTAATATTCAAAAAATTATGACTTTCAAGAAAGATGACGATACGTTAATATTATTCCAAAGAGAGAAAACCATCAATTCAAAGAACTTATTCAAGACTCTGGAAGTATTTATCTCCTTTATTTTGTGTTATGTTTCGAAGAAATGTATATAGTTTTACAAAGAATGAAGCATTTTCTTGAACATTTCCCAGTCTACAACAAGATGTGGCTGCCAATGAAAATCAAATTCATTTCCAACGTGTTTCATTAATTGATCACGAAATTATTCACCATCGTGGATTTTTTTAAATAAAATGAGATTAATTAATTGAAGATGTTGAATAACTATCAATGTTGTTAAAGAGACATTGCTTATATTTATGTTCAAGATAAAATTCATAGGTCGTAAGTATTAACTATGCTGGATGATATTAAGCTCCACATCATCTAATGATATTAAACTCCTTCTTGATAATTTCATGTTTTTCAACAACTGCATCTAAATGATTCCAAAAGCTTTGGAGCTGAAACCGAGTTCTTTGAGAATGATATTTAAAATTAAAAAGATGAAAGTTTTAAGGCAGATAATCTTTCCTTAATTAGCCTAGTAACAACCATTTTTAACGTCTATTTAATGGCACAGGCAATTTAGAATGATATACGGAAAATTCTTCCATCCAATATTGGATTATCCTACACCAATTACATTCATACACATACCCCATGTTTTAAACTTGGAAAAGTAACTATCATATTAATCTAATGACATGTGTTTTGTTTTAATAATCAAGTGATTTAAATATTGGACCATCCAATATTGTATGGAAGTATTACTCTATTATTACATTAAAAGAAGAGAATGATTTTATTAGTTAAATGGGTTGTTTGGAACCCATTTATAATCAAGTGGGCTAAACAGAACTAGTGAAATACTTTAGCAGCCTCTAATATAATTTACCCTAAATCATATCCTTTGTTGTCACCAAAACATAAGTTTGTATTAAACCCTAACTCCGCCGCTTTTAAATATAAACCCACACAATACATAAATTCTCTTCTCTTATATTATTCAAACGATGCACCCATAACCTTTAGTATCCCAATTTACAGTACTTGTTTATTTTGTATTATGTTTCTTTGGAATGGCAGCCTGCGATCAAGATCTCATGGCAAAATGCAATTCTTTATAGTAGATCATAGATCGTTAGCCATTACATTTCAATAAAAAATTCAAAAACAGGTACGATTTTTTATTGTTATTAGTATATTGTCAAAGCCATTTATTTTTATTTGACCAATTGATACAGATATGATCGATTTGATTTTTTATATTTCTTTTACTGTTTAAGGTTCCATTTAACAGGGGAATTGTTGACAACAAAGATGTTTTGACAGTAAAATAGTTGCAAGAAGCATTGTTCTTTTAGAGAAAGAATAAATTGATTCACAATCAACTTCATCAACAAATATCATAGTTTCTAACTGTGATCTTCCTCAAGAATGCCAGTCTTGTCACCTTTAGGAGGAGGAGGAGGAGGTTAACCTCAATTTCAACTAAAATAACACACTAACATCACAAATATAAAAGGGTATTGACAGTAGCTTCTGGAGAATATTCGTCACTACTGTTGGCGGCAAATAATCTGATAAGATTTTCTTCTTGAATGAGAAGTATTTCAATAAAGAGAAAAACTGTTTATGTAGGTTTATAGTTTCTCTAGTAATTAACTTTTTATTTTTTATATTGAACCTTAGTTAAGGAATTCTCCAATACAATGAGAAAAATATATTTATATATTAGTTTTGATATAATATTTTTTGAATTTCATTTTTTTCATTTAATATACCAATCTATATATTTCCGTCCATGATTCATGTAATTACTATTTACACCACAATCATAATTATATTAGATAATAACAAAATTATTAAAAAGGCATACCCAAGAAGTATTAAGCAATGTTATAAAAAATATCAAATCACGTAAAATTGCGACATTTTAAAGAGAAAATGAGAGTTGAAAAAAAGGTTTATTTCACATCGGTGTTTTATATTGGCAACATTCTAAGAAATTACAATCTTAGTGTCTTCCCTTGAGAGTTGTAAAAATATATGAAAGGACGTTAACATAGGATGAGCAACTAGTGAGTCCAAAATATGAAAGGACTTTAACATAGGCCTTTAAATATGTTTATGACACTTATGCAGCTATAGTAAGTAAATTTAATGTTTTTAAAGGCTTTCAATTGTGTTAGTAGAAGCTCTATTATGAATGTACGGACTTTTATAAATATAGAGAGAGAGACAGAGAGTACGGAACAAAAAACATTATTATAACATATACAACTATGTATCTTTTTTCTCAGATTTTCGTTTTCCCTTCTCTTAAAATGATTACACCATAAATTTTACTACAGTTAGTTCAATTACAATATGTTAATTTTCTTCTCATAGGTACAGTCGTTTACATCTTCGTCTCATAGCGTACTATGTCAATCTTAATTTCACATATTATTGTTTAATGTCTAAAATTATCAAGTCATATTACTAGTAGCCATCACTTCAAAAATCTAATCGAGAATTTTTTAAAAGTAATGTATAACAATTTAGTGCCATCATTGGTCCATGATACATTTTCACCCAATTCTTTTAAATTAGGATTAAAATCAAACAGAAATATTAGATTTTCAGTTTTCATATTTGTATCCAACAAAATATAGTTTTGTGATTTTAATGTTAGAAAAAAGAATGATGGTCTACATGGCTCCAGAACTTTTCAATACAAATATAGGAGATCAATACCTTCAATTATTATCTATGAAAATACATCTAGACCATCTTGACTTTTCAATCGCATGTGAGAATTTTGGAAAAAATAACTTTTAGTATTATCGACTCTTGGTAAAAATCTTGGAAGATGATTCAGTCATGCAGAGTCGTTAGTAACCAATTTATTTTGTTAAAATCTGATTTGTTTGAGGAAGGTAATTTTCTTCTTGCTCTGTTTTGGTATTGGTTACTTTCTATCCCTTTTACTATTAACGTGCTTGAGTTGTAATTTAATCATATAATTTGTGTGTAGTAAGAAGGCAGATGATATGGCGTTTTGTGAAGCAATGTTGCTAGATTGTCAAAGAAAGGAACAACAGGAGACAATGAAGCATAATGAGTTTTAGCTACCATTGTGTTAGATGAACATGAAGAAGACATTGAGTAATTATATACTAGATTTTCCTATTGCCTTCTGAGTAATAAATTTGGATGGTTCTTTAGTATTAAATAACGATAAGAGGATTGTCAAGTTTATGATAGATACTAGAGTTGTTTGGATTAAGTCTTCTTGCACGCACAGACTCACTCTTTGTCTATGATCCCCTTGCCACATGTAAATTTTCCTTCCTCAACTTCCACTTGCACTTCCAGTTCTTAGAGTGATGCATTTTGGTATATTTCTTATAGGGGGATGTAGAGGAGGATCTTAAGTCGGATGTGTTTGCTAGTTACTTAGTTGCTTAATCATTTTCCATATTAACTGCTTGAAATGTTTGGGTACATTTCCTCTCTTGGAAGTTGAATGATTGGTGTACACAAATGATTCTACTATAAATAGTTACTCCATCTCGTCATTCAATGGGACAACATGTGAAGTTATATTTCTTCTAGTCTTGGTAAGTCTAATTTGAATCTTTTTTTCATTTGTTTGGCTATTATGAATATACATTTCGTAGATTCAGAGGCATGATTCATTTTTGTATGTATGTTTGTAAATTGCAAGTTATTATCGTGTAATTTCAGGTATTTGCATCTACGTGTAATTTAAAAATTTCCCTCCCTGAATATTCAAGATATTAATCTTAGATTTTAGATGAGCAACAACTTATAAATTTTTAATTATATGGAGAAACTTGTTTGAATGTTTTTACTCGAGATTCCTTAAATGATGAAATGTTTCAGGTGTTGTTTCATAAATATTGTCTCGGGCTATACCAAATTACTAATAGATGAAAAATTATGAGGTTGCTTCTTTTAACAATTTTAAAGTTTTCAATCCATACCGTGTAAATTGTGATATTCAAAAATATTATGACTTTCAAGAAAGATGACGATACGTTAATATTATTCCAAAGAGAGAAAACCATCACAATTCAAAGAACTTATTCAAAACTCTGGAAGTATTTATCTCTTTTATGTTGCGTTATGTTTCGAAAAAATGTATATAATTTTACAAAGAATGAAGTCTTTTCTTGAACAGTTCCCAGTCTACAACACGATGTGGCTGCCAATTAAAATCAAATTCATTTCCAACGTGTTTCATTAATTGATCACGAAATTATTCACCCTCGTGGATTTCTTTTAAGAAAATAAGATTAATTAATTGAAGATGTCGAATAACTATCAATTTTGTTAAAGAGACATTGCCTATATTTATGTTCAAGATAAAATTCTTAGATCGTAAGTATTGATTATGCTGGATGATATTAACCTCCAGATCATCGAATGATATTAAACTCCTTCTTGATAGTTTCATGTTTTTCAACAACGGCATCTAAATGATTCCAAAAGCTTTGGAGTTGAAATCGGGTTCTTTGAGAATGAAATTTTGAATCAAAAAGGTGAAAGTTTTAAGGCAACAATCTTTCCTTAATTAGCCTAGAAACAACAATTTTTAACCTCAATTTAATGGAATAGGCGATTTGGAATGATATTATTACATTAAAAGAAGAGAATGATTTTATTAGTTAAATGGGTTGTTTGGAACCCATTTTAATCAAGTGGGCTAAACAGAACTACTGAAATACTTTAGCAACCTCTAATATAATTTACCCTAAATCATATCCTTTGTTGTCACCAAAACATAAGTTTGTATTAAACCCTAACTCCGCCGCTTTTAAATATAAACCCACACAATACATAAATTCTCTTCATTTATATTATTCAAAGGATGCACCCATAGCCTTTAGTATCTCAATTTGTAGTACTTATTTATTTTGTATTATGTTTCTTTGGAATGGCAGCTTGCGATCAAGATCTCCCGGCAAAATGCAATTCTTTATAGTAGATCTTAGATCGTTAGCCATTACATTTCAATAAAATATTCAAAAACAGGTACGATTTTTTATTGTTAATAGTATATTGTCAATGCCATATATTTTTATTTGACCAATTGATACAGATCTGATCGATTTGATTTTTTGTATTCTTTTACAGTTTTAGGTTCCGTTTAACAGGGGAATTGTTGAGAACAGAGATGTTTTGACAGTAAAATAGTTGCAAAAACATTGTTCTTTTAGAGAAATAATAAATTGATTCACAATCAACTTCATCAACAAATATCATAGTTTATAACTGTGATCTTCCTCAAGAATGCCAGTCTTGTCACCTTTAGGAGGAGGAGGAGGAGGTTAACCTCAATTTCAACTAAAATAACACACTAACATCACAAATATAAAAGGGTATTGACAGTAGCTTCTGGAGAATATTCGTCACTACTGCTGGCGGCAAATAATCTGATAAGATTTTCTTCTTGAATGAGAAGTGTTTCAATAAAGAGAAAAACTGTTTATGTAGGTTTATAGTTGCTCTAGTAATTGAGTTTTTATTTTTTATATTGAACCTTAGTTAAGGAATTCTCCAATACAATGAAAAAAATATATTTATATATTAGTTTTGATATAATATTTTTTGAATTTCATTTTTTTCATTTAATATACCAATCTATATATTTCCGTCCATGATTCATGTAATTACTATTTACACCACAATCATAATTATATTAGATAATAACAAAATTATTAAAAAGGCATACCCAAGAAGTATTAAGTAATGTTAAAAAAAATATCAAATCACGTAAAATTGCGACATTTTAAAGAGAAAATGAGAGTTGAAAAAAAGGTTTATTTCACATCGGTGTTTTATATTGGCAACATTCTAAGAAATTACAATCTTAGTGTCTTCCCTTGAGAGTTGTAAAAATATATGAAAGAACTTTAACATAGGACGAGCAACTAGTGAGTCCAAAATATGAAAGGACTTTAACATAGGCCTTTAAATATGTTTATGACACTTATGCAGCTATAGTAAGTAAATTTAATGTTTTTAAAGGCTTTCAATTGTGTTAGTAGAAGCTCTATTACGAATGTACGGACTTTTATAAATATAGAGAGAGAGACAGAGAGTACGGAACAAAAAACATTATTATAACATATACAACTACGTATCTTTTTTCTCAGATTTTCATTTTCCCCTCTCTTAAAACGATTACCCCATAAATTTTACTAGAGTTAGTTCAATTACAATATGTTAATTTTCTTCTCATAGGTACATTCGTTTACATCTTCGTCTCATAGCGTACTATGTCAAGCTTAATTTCACATATTATGATTTAATGTCTAAAATTATCAAGTCATATTACTAGTAGCCATCACTTCAAAAATCTAATCGAGAATTTGTTAAAAGTATTGTATTACAATTTAGTGCCATCATTGGTCCATGATACATTTTCACCCAATTCTTTTGAATTAGGATTAAAATCACGCAGAAATATTAGATTTTCAGTTTTCATATTTGTATCCAACAAAATATGGTTTTGTGATTTTAATGTTAGAAAAAGGAATGATGGTCTACATGGCTCCAAAACTTTTCAATACTAATATAGGAGATCAATGTCTTCAATTTTTATCTATGAAAATACATCTACACCATCTTCACTTTTCAATCGCATGTGAGAATTTTGGAAAAAAATAACTATTAGTATTATCGACTCTTGGTAAAAATCTTGGAAGATGATTCAGTCATGCAGAGTCGTTAGTAACCAATTTATTTTGTTAAAATCTGATTTGTTTGAGGAAGGTAATTTTCTTCTTGCTCTGTTTTAATATTGGTTACTTTCTATCCCTTTTACTATTAACGTGCTTGAGTTGTAATTTAATCATATAATTTGTGTGTAGTAAGAAGGCAGATGATATGGCGTTTTGTGAAGCAATGTTGCTAGATTGTCAAAGAAAGGAACAACAGGAGACAATGAAGCATAATGAGTTTTAGCTACCATTGTGTTAGATGAACATGAAGAAGACGTTGAGTAATTATATACTAGATTTTCCTATTGCCTTCTGAGTAATAAATTTGGATGGTTCTTTAGTATTAAATAACGATAAGAGGATTGTCAAGTTTATGATAGATACTAGAGTTGTTTGGATAAAGTCTTCTTGCACGCACAGACTCACTCTTTGTCTATGATCCCCTTGCCACATGTAAATTTTCCTTCCTCAACTTCCACTTGCACTTCCAGTTCTTAGAGTGATGCATTTTGGTATATTTCTTATAGGGGGATGTAGAGGAGGATCTTAAGTCGGATGTGTTTGCTAGTTACTTAGTTGCTTAATCATTTTCCATATTAACTGCTTGAAATGTTTGGGTACATTTCCTCTCTTGGAAGTTGAATGATTGGTGTACACCAATGATTCTACTATTAATAGTTACTCCATCTCGTCATTCAATGGGACAACATGTGAAGATATATTTCTTCTAGTCTTGGTAAGTCTCATTTGAATCTTTTTTTCATTTGTTTGGCTATTATGAATATACATTTCGTAGATTCCGAGGCATGATTCATTTTTGTATGTATGTTTGTAAATTGCAAGTTATTATCGTGTAATTTCAGATATTTGCATCTACGTGTAATTTAAAAATTTCCCTCCCTGAATATTCAAGATATTAATCTTAGATTTTAGATGAGCAACAACTTATAAATTTTTAATTATATGGAGAAACTTGTTTGAATGTTTTTACTCGAGATTCCTTAAATGATGAAATGTTTCAGGTGTTGTTTCATAAATATTGTCTCGGGCTATACCAAATTACTAATAGATGAAAAATTATGAGGTTGCTTCTTTTAACAATTTTAAAGTTTTCAATCCATACCGTGTAAATTGTGATATTCAAAAATATTATGACTTTCAAGAAAGATGACGATACGTTAATATTATTCCAAAGAGAGAAAACCATCACAATTCAAAGAACTTATTCAAAACTCTGGAAGTATTTATCTCTTTTATGTTGCGTTATGTTTCGAAAAAATGTATATAATTTTACAAAGAATGAAGTCTTTTCTTGAACATTTCCCAGTCTACAACACGATGTGGCTGCCAATTAAAATCAAATTCATTTCCAACGTGTTTCATTAATTGATCACGAAATTATTCACCCTCGTGGATTTCTTTTAAGAAAATAAGATTAATTAATTGAAGATGTCGAATAACTATCAATTTTGTTAAAGAGACATTGCCTATATTTATGTTCAAGATAAAATTCTTAGATCGTAAGTATTGATTATGCTGGATGATATTAACCTCCAGATCATCGAATGATATTAAACTCCTTCTTGATAGTTTCATGTTTTTCAACAACGGCATCTAAATGATTCCAAAAGCTTTGGAGTTGAAATCGGGTTCTTTGAGAATGAAATTTTGAATCAAAAAGGTGAAAGTTTTAAGGCAGACAATCTTTCCTTAATTAGCCTAGAAACAACAATTTTTAACCTCAATTTAATGGAATAGGCGATTTGGAATGATATTATTACATTAAAAGAAGAGAATGATTTTATTTGTTAAATGGGTTGTTTGGAACCCATTTTAATCAAGTGGGCTAAACAGAACTACTGAAATACTTTAGCAACCTCTAATATAATTTACCCTAAATCATATCCTTTGTTGTCACCAAAACATAAGTTTGTATTAAACCCTAACTCCGCCGCTTTTAAATATAAACCCACACAATACATAAATTCTCTTCATTTATATTATTCAAAGGATGCACCCATAGCCTTTAGTATCTCAATTTGTAGTACTTATTTATTTTGTATTATGTTTCTTTGGAATGGCAGCTTGCGATCAAGATCTCCCGGCAAAATGCAATTCTTTATAGTAGATCTTAGATCGTTAGCCATTACATTTCAATAAAATATTCAAAAACAGGTACGATTTTTTATTGTTAATAGTATATTGTCAATGCCATATATTTTTATTTGACCAATTGATACAGATCTGATCGATTTGATTTTTTATATTCTTTTACAGTTTTAGGTTCCGTTTAACAGGGGAATTGTTGAGAACAGAGATGTTTTGACAGTAAAATAGTTGCAAAAACATTGTTCTTTTAGAGAAATAATAAATTGATTCACAATCAACTTCATCAACAAATATCATAGTTTATAACTGTGATCTTCCTCAAGAATGCCAGTCTTGTCACCTTTAGGAGGAGGAGGAGGTTAACCTCAATTTCAACTAAAATAACACACTAACATCACAAATATAAAAGGGTATTGACAGTAGCTTCTGGAGAATATTCGTCACTACTGCTGGCGGCAAATAATCTGATAAGATTTTCTTCTTGAATGAGAAGTGTTTCAATAAAGAGAAAAACTGTTTATGTAGGTTTATAGTTGCTCTAGTAATTGAGTTTTTATTTTTTATATTGAACCTTAGTTAAGGAATTCTCCAATACAATGAAAAAAATATATTTATATATTAGTTTTGATATAATATTTTTTGAATTTCATTTTTTTCATTTAATATACCAATCTATATATTTCCGTCCATGATTCATGTAATTACTATTTACACCACAATCATAATTATATTAGATAATAACAAAATTATTAAAAAGGCATACCCAAGAAGTATTAAGTAATGTTAAAAAAAATATCAAATCACGTAAAATTGCGACATTTTAAAGAGAAAATGAGAGTTGAAAAAAAGGTTTATTTCACATCGGTGTTTCATATTGGCAACATTCTAAGAAATTACAATCTTAGTGTCTTCCCTTGAGAGTTGTAAAAATATATGAAAGAACTTTAACATAGGACGAGCAACTAGTGAGTCCAAAATATGAAAGGACTTTAACATAGGCCTTTAAATATGTTTATGACACTTATGCAGCTATAGTAAGTAAATTTAATGTTTTTAAAGGCTTTCAATTGTGTTAGTAGAAGCTCTATTACGAATGTACGGACTTTTATAAATATAGAGAGAGAGACAGAGAGTACGGAACAAAAAACATTATTATAACATATACAACTACGTATCTTTTTTCTCAGATTTTCATTTTCCCCTCTCTTAAAACGATTACCCCATAAATTTTACTAGAGTTAGTTCAATTACAATATGTTAATTTTCTTCTCATAGGTACATTCGTTTACATCTTCGTCTCATAGCGTACTATGTCAAGCTTAATTTCACATATTATGATTTAATGTCTAAAATTATCAAGTCATATTACTAGTAGCCATCACTTCAAAAATCTAATCGAGAATTTGTTAAAAGTATTGTATTACAATTTAGTGCCATCATTGGTCCATGATACATTTTCACCCAATTCTTTTGAATTAGGATTAAAATCACGCAGAAATATTAGATTTTCAGTTTTCATATTTGTATCCAACAAAATATGGTTTTGTGATTTTAATGTTAGAAAAAGGAATGATGGTCTACATGGCTCCAAAACTTTTCAATACTAATATAGGAGATCAATGTCTTCAATTTTTATCTATGAAAATACATCTACACCATCTTCACTTTTCAATCGCATGTGAGAATTTTGGAAAAAAATAACTATTAGTATTATCGACTCTTGGTAAAAATCTTGGAAGATGATTCAGTCATGCAGAGTCGTTAGTAACCAATTTATTTTGTTAAAATCTGATTTGTTTGAGGAAGGTAATTTTCTTCTTGCTCTGTTTTAATATTGGTTACTTTCTATCCCTTTTACTATTAACGTGCTTGAGTTGTAATTTAATCATATAATTTGTGTGTAGTAAGAAGGCAGATGATATGGCGTTTTGTGAAGCAATGTTGCTAGATTGTCAAAGAAAGGAACAACAGGAGACAATGAAGCATAATGAGTTTTAGCTACCATTGTGTTAGATGAACATGAAGAAGACGTTGAGTAATTATATACTAGATTTTCCTATTGCCTTCTGAGTAATAAATTTGGATGGTTCTTTAGTATTAAATAACGATAAGAGGATTGTCAAGTTTATGATAGATACTAGAGTTGTTTGGATAAAGTCTTCTTGCACGCACAGACTCACTCTTTGTCTATGATCCCCTTGCCACATGTAAATTTTCCTTCCTCAACTTCCACTTGCACTTCCAGTTCTTAGAGTGATGCATTTTGGTATATTTCTTATAGGGGGATGTAGAGGAGGATCTTAAGTCGGATGTGTTTGCTAGTTACTTAGTTGCTTAATCATTTTCCATATTAACTGCTTGAAATGTTTGGGTACATTTCCTCTCTTGGAAGTTGAATGATTGGTGTACACCAATGATTCTACTATTAATAGTTACTCCATCTCGTCATTCAATGGGACAACATGTGAAGTTATATTTCTTCTAGTCTTGGTAAGTCTCATTTGAATCTTTTTTTCATTTGTTTGGCTATTATGAATATACATTTCGTAGATTCAGAGGCATGATTCATTTTTGTATGTATGTTTGTAAATTGCAAGTTATTATCGTGTAATTTCAGGTATTTGCATCTACGTGTAATTTAAAAATTTCCCTCCCTGAATATTCAAGATATTAATCTTAGATTTTAGATGAGCAACAACTTATAAATTTTTAATTATATGGAGAAACTTGTTTGAATGTTTTTACTCGAGATTCCTTAAATGATGAAATGTTTCAGGTGTTGTTTCATAAATATTGTCTCGGGCTATACCAAATTACTAATAGATGAAAAATTATGAGGTTGCTTCTTTTAACAATTTTAAAGTTTTCAATCCATACCGTGTAAATTGTGATATTCAAAAATATTATGACTTTCAAGAAAGATGACGATACGTTAATATTATTCCAAAGAGAGAAAACCATCACAATTCAAAGAACTTATTCAAAACTCTGGAAGTATTTATCTCTTTTATGTTGCGTTATGTTTCGAAAAAATGTATATAATTTTACAAAGAATGAAGTCTTTTCTTGAACATTTCCCAGTCTACAACACGATGTGGCTGCCAATTAAAATCAAATTCATTTCCAACGTGTTTCATTAATTGATCACGAAATTATTCACCCTCGTGGATTTCTTTTAAGAAAATAAGATTAATTAATTGAAGATGTCGAATAACTATCAATTTTGTTAAAGAGACATTGCCTATATTTATGTTCAAGATAAAATTCTTAGATCGTAAGTATTGATTATGCTGGATGATATTAACCTCCAGATCATCGAATGATATTAAACTCCTTCTTGATAGTTTCATGTTTTTCAACAACGGCATCTAAATGATTCCAAAAGCTTTGGAGTTGAAATCGGGTTCTTTGAGAATGAAATTTTGAATCAAAAAGGTGAAAGTTTTAAGGCAGACAATATTTCCTTAATTAGCCTAGAAACAACAATTTTTAACCTCAATTTAATGGAATAGGCGATTTGGAATGATATTATTACATTAAAAGAAGAGAATGATTTTATTAGTTAAATGGGTTGTTTGGAACCCATTTTAATCAAGTGGGCTAAACAGAACTACTGAAATACTTTAGCAACCTCTAATATAATTTACCCTAAATCATATCCTTTGTTGTCACCAAAACATAAGTTTGTATTAAACCCTAACTCCGCCGCTTTTAAATATAAACCCACACAATACATAAATTCTCTTCATTTATATTATTCAAAGGATGCACCCATAGCCTTTAGTATCTCAATTTGTAGTACTTATTTATTTTGTATTATGTTTCTTTGGAATGGCAGCTTGCGATCAAGATCTCCCGGCAAAATGCAATTCTTTATAGTAGATCTTAGATCGTTAGCCATTACATTTCAATAAAATATTCAAAAACAGGTACGATTTTTTATTGTTAATAGTATATTGTCAATGCCATATATTTTTATTTGACCAATTGATACAGATCTGATCGATTTGATTTTTTATATTCTTTTACAGTTTTAGGTTCCGTTTAACAGGGGAATTGTTGAGAACAGAGATGTTTTGACAGTAAAATAGTTGCAAAAACATTGTTCTTTTAGAGAAATAATAAATTGATTCACAATCAACTTCATCAACAAATATCATAGTTTATAACTGTGATCTTCCTCAAGAATGCCAGTCTTGTCACCTTTAGGAGGAGGAGGAGGTTAACCTCAATTTCAACTAAAATAACACACTAACATCACAAATATAAAAGGGTATTGACAGTAGCTTCTGGAGAATATTCGTCACTACTGCTGGCGGCAAATAATCTGATAAGATTTTCTTCTTGAATGAGAAGTGTTTCAATAAAGAGAAAAACTGTTTATGTAGGTTTATAGTTGCTCTAGTAATTGAGTTTTTATTTTTTATATTGAACCTTAGTTAAGGAATTCTCCAATACAATGAAAAAAATATATTTATATATTAGTTTTGATATAATATTTTTTGAATTTCATTTTTTTCATTTAATATACCAATCTATATATTTCCGTCCATGATTCATGTAATTACTATTTACACCACAATCATAATTATATTAGATAATAACAAAATTATTAAAAAGGCATACCCAAGAAGTATTAAGTAATGTTAAAAAAAATATCAAATCACGTAAAATTGCGACATTTTAAAGAGAAAATGAGAGTTGAAAAAAAGGTTTATTTCACATCGGTGTTTCATATTGGCAACATTCTAAGAAATTACAATCTTAGTGTCTTCCCTTGAGAGTTGTAAAAATATATGAAAGAACTTTAACATAGGACGAGCAACTAGTGAGTCCAAAATATGAAAGGACTTTAACATAGGCCTTTAAATATGTTTATGACACTTATGCAGCTATAGTAAGTAAATTTAATGTTTTTAAAGGCTTTCAATTGTGTTAGTAGAAGCTCTATTACGAATGTACGGACTTTTATAAATATAGAGAGAGAGACAGAGAGTACGGAACAAAAAACATTATTATAACATATACAACTACGTATCTTTTTTCTCAGATTTTCATTTTCCCCTCTCTTAAAACGATTACCCCATAAATTTTACTAGAGTTAGTTCAATTACAATATGTTAATTTTCTTCTCATAGGTACATTCGTTTACATCTTCGTCTCATAGCGTACTATGTCAAGCTTAATTTCACATATTATGATTTAATGTCTAAAATTATCAAGTCATATTACTAGTAGCCATCACTTCAAAAATCTAATCGAGAATTTGTTAAAAGTATTGTATTACAATTTAGTGCCATCATTGGTCCATGATACATTTTCACCCAATTCTTTTGAATTAGGATTAAAATCACGCAGAAATATTAGATTTTCAGTTTTCATATTTGTATCCAACAAAATATGGTTTTGTGATTTTAATGTTAGAAAAAGGAATGATGGTCTACATGGCTCCAAAACTTTTCAATACTAATATAAGAGATCAATGTCTTCAATTTTTATCTATGAAAATACATCTACACCATCTTCACTTTTCAATCGCATGTGAGAATTTTGGAAAAAAATAACTATTAGTATTATCGACTCTTGGTAAAAATCTTGGAAGATGATTCAGTCATGCAGAGTCGTTAGTAACCAATTTATTTTGTTAAAATCTGATTTGTTTGAGGAAGGTAATTTTCTTCTTGCTCTGTTTTAATATTGGTTACTTTCTATCCCTTTTACTATTAACGTGCTTGAGTTGTAATTTAATCATATAATTTGTGTGTAGTAAGAAGGCAGATGATATGGCGTTTTGTGAAGCAATGTTGCTAGATTGTCAAAGAAAGGAACAACAGGAGACAATGAAGCATAATGAGTTTTAGCTACCATTGTGTTAGATGAACATGAAGAAGACGTTGAGTAATTATATACTAGATTTTCCTATTGCCTTCTGAGTAATAAATTTGGATGGTTCTTTAGTATTAAATAACGATAAGAGGATTGTCAAGTTTATGATAGATACTAGAGTTGTTTGGATAAAGTCTTCTTGCACGCACAGACTCACTCTTTGTCTATGATCCCCTTGCCACATGTAAATTTTCCTTCCTCAACTTCCACTTGCACTTCCAGTTCTTAGAGTGATGCATTTTGGTATATTTCTTATAGGGGGATGTAGAGGAGGATCTTAAGTCGGATGTGTTTGCTAGTTACTTAGTTGCTTAATCATTTTCCATATTAACTGCTTGAAATGTTTGGGTACATTTCCTCTCTTGGAAGTTGAATGATTGGTGTACACCAATGATTCTACTATTAATAGTTACTCCATCTCGTCATTCAATGGGACAACATGTGAAGTTATATTTCTTCTAGTCTTGGTAAGTCTCATTTGAATCTTTTTTTCATTTGTTTGGCTATTATGAATATACATTTCGTAGATTCAGAGGCATGATTCATTTTTGTATGTATGTTTGTAAATTGCAAGTTATTATCGTGTAATTTCAGGTATTTGCATCTACGTGTAATTTAAAAATTTCCCTCCCTGAATATTCAAGATATTAATCTTAGATTTTAGATGAGCAACAACTTATAAATTTTTAATTATATGGAGAAACTTGTTTGAATGTTTTTACTCGAGATTCCTTAAATGATGAAATGTTTCAGGTGTTGTTTCATAAATATTGTCTCGGGCTATACCAAATTACTAATAGATGAAAAATTATGAGGTTGCTTCTTTTAACAATTTTAAAGTTTTCAATCCATACCGTGTAAATTGTGATATTCAAAAATATTATGACTTTCAAGAAAGATGACGATACGTTAATATTATTCCAAAGAGAGAAAACCATCACAATTCAAAGAACTTATTCAAAACTCTGGAAGTATTTATCTCTTTTATGTTGCGTTATGTTTCGAAAAAATGTATATAATTTTACAAAGAATGAAGTCTTTTCTTGAACATTTCCCAGTCTACAACACGATGTGGCTGCCAATTAAAATCAAATTCATTTCCAACGTGTTTCATTAATTGATCACGAAATTATTCACCCTCGTGGATTTCTTTTAAGAAAATAAGATTAATTAATTGAAGATGTCGAATAACTATCAATTTTGTTAAAGAGACATTGCCTATATTTATGTTCAAGATAAAATTCTTAGATCGTAAGTATTGATTATGCTGGATGATATTAACCTCCAGATCATCGAATGATATTAAACTCCTTCTTGATAGTTTCATGTTTTTCAACAACGGCATCTAAATGATTCCAAAAGCTTTGGAGTTGAAATCGGGTTCTTTGAGAATGAAATTTTGAATCAAAAAGGTGAAAGTTTTAAGGCAGACAATATTTCCTTAATTAGCCTAGAAACAACAATTTTTAACCTCAATTTAATGGAATAGGCGATTTGGAATGATATTATTACATTAAAAGAAGAGAATGATTTTATTAGTTAAATGGGTTGTTTGGAACCCATTTTAATCAAGTGGGCTAAACAGAACTACTGAAATACTTTAGCAACCTCTAATATAATTTACCCTAAATCATATCCTTTGTTGTCACCAAAACATAAGTTTGTATTAAACCCTAACTCCGCCGCTTTTAAATATAAACCCACACAATACATAAATTCTCTTCATTTATATTATTCAAAGGATGCACCCATAGCCTTTAGTATCTCAATTTGTAGTACTTATTTATTTTGTATTATGTTTCTTTGGAATGGCAGCTTGCGATCAAGATCTCCCGGCAAAATGCAATTCTTTATAGTAGATCTTAGATCGTTAGCCATTACATTTCAATAAAATATTCAAAAACAGGTACGATTTTTTATTGTTAATAGTATATTGTCAATGCCATATATTTTTATTTGACCAATTGATACAGATCTGATCGATTTGATTTTTTATATTCTTTTACAGTTTTAGGTTCCGTTTAACAGGGGAATTGTTGAGAACAGAGATGTTTTGACAGTAAAATAGTTGCAAAAACATTGTTCTTTTAGAGAAATAATAAATTGATTCACAATCAACTTCATCAACAAATATCATAGTTTATAACTGTGATCTTCCTCAAGAATGCCAGTCTTGTCACCTTTAGGAGGAGGAGGAGGTTAACCTCAATTTCAACTAAAATAACACACTAACATCACAAATATAAAAGGGTATTGACAGTAGCTTCTGGAGAATATTCGTCACTACTGCTGGCGGCAAATAATCTGATAAGATTTTCTTCTTGAATGAGAAGTGTTTCAATAAAGAGAAAAACTGTTTATGTAGGTTTATAGTTGCTCTAGTAATTGAGTTTTTATTTTTTATATTGAACCTTAGTTAAGGAATTCTCCAATACAATGAAAAAAATATATTTATATATTAGTTTTGATATAATATTTTTTGAATTTCATTTTTTTCATTTAATATACCAATCTATATATTTCCGTCCATGATTCATGTAATTACTATTTACACCACAATCATAATTATATTAGATAATAACAAAATTATTAAAAAGGCATACCCAAGAAGTATTAAGTAATGTTAAAAAAAATATCAAATCACGTAAAATTGCGACATTTTAAAGAGAAAATGAGAGTTGAAAAAAAGGTTTATTTCACATCGGTGTTTCATATTGGCAACATTCTAAGAAATTACAATCTTAGTGTCTTCCCTTGAGAGTTGTAAAAATATATGAAAGAACTTTAACATAGGACGAGCAACTAGTGAGTCCAAAATATGAAAGGACTTTAACATAGGCCTTTAAATATGTTTATGACACTTATGCAGCTATAGTAAGTAAATTTAATGTTTTTAAAGGCTTTCAATTGTGTTAGTAGAAGCTCTATTACGAATGTACGGACTTTTATAAATATAGAGAGAGAGACAGAGAGTACGGAACAAAAAACATTATTATAACATATACAACTACGTATCTTTTTTCTCAGATTTTCATTTTCCCCTCTCTTAAAACGATTACCCATAAATTTTACTAGAGTTAGTTCAATTACAATATGTTAATTTTCTTCTCATAGGTACATTCGTTTACATCTTCGTCTCATAGCGTACTATGTCAAGCTTAATTTCACATATTATGATTTAATGTCTAAAATTATCAAGTCATATTACTAGTAGCCATCACTTCAAAAAATCTAATCGAGAATTTGTTAAAAGTATTGTATTACAATTTAGTGCCATCATTGGTCCATGATACATTTTCACCCAATTCTTTTGAATTAGGATTAAAATCACGCAGAAATATTAGATTTTCAGTTTTCATATTTGTATCCAACAAAATATGGTTTTGTGATTTTAATGTTAGAAAAAGGAATGATGGTCTACATGGCTCCAAAACTTTTCAATACTAATATAGGAGATCAATGTCTTCAATTTTTATCTATGAAAATACATCTACACCATCTTCACTTTTCAATCGCATGTGAGAATTTTGGAAAAAAATAACTATTAGTATTATCGACTCTTGGTAAAAATCTTGGAAGATGATTCAGTCATGCAGAGTCGTTAGTAACCAATTTATTTTGTTAAAATCTGATTTGTTTGAGGAAGGTAATTTTCTTCTTGCTCTGTTTTAATATTGGTTACTTTCTATCCCTTTTACTATTAACGTGCTTGAGTTGTAATTTAATCATATAATTTGTGTGTAGTAAGAAGGCAGATGATATGGCGTTTTGTGAAGCAATGTTGCTAGATTGTCAAAGAAAGGAACAACAGGAGACAATGAAGCATAATGAGTTTTAGCTACCATTGTGTTAGATGAACATGAAGAAGACGTTGAGTAATTATATACTAGATTTTCCTATTGCCTTCTGAGTAATAAATTTGGATGGTTCTTTAGTATTAAATAACGATAAGAGGATTGTCAAGTTTATGATAGATACTAGAGTTGTTTGGGATAAAGTCTTCTTGCACGCACAGACTCACTCTTTGTCTATGATCCCCTTGCCACATTAAATTTTCCTTCCTCAACTTCCACTTGCACTTCCAGTTCTTAGAGTGATGCATTTTGGTATATTTCTTATAGGGGGATGTAGAGGAGGATCTTAAGTCGGATGTGTTTGCTAGTTACTTAGTTGCTTAATCATTTTCCATATTAACTGCTTGAAATGTTTTGGGTACATTTCCTCTCTTGGAAGTTGAATGATTGGTGTACACCAATGATTCTACTATTAATAGTTACTCCATCTCGTCATTCAATGGGACAACATGTGAAGTTATATTTCTTCTAGTCTTGGTAAGTCTCATTTGAATCTTTTTTTCATTTGTTTGGCTATTATGAATATACATTTCGTAGATTCAGAGGCATGATTCATTTTTGTATGTATGTTTGTAAATTGCAAGTTATTATCGTGTAATTTCAGGTATTTGCATCTACGTGTAATTTAAAAATTTCCCTCCCTGAATATTCAAGATATTAATCTTAGATTTTAGATGAGCAACAACTTATAAATTTTTAATTATATGGAGAAACTTGTTTGAATGTTTTTACTCGAGATTCCTTAAATGATGAAATGTTTCAGGTGTTGTTTCATAAATATTGTCTCGGGCTATACCAAATTACTAATAGATGAAAAATTATGAGGTTGCTTCTTTTAACAATTTTAAAGTTTTCAATCCATACCGTGTAAATTGTGATATTCAAAAATATTATGACTTTCAAGAAAGATGACGATACGTTAATATTATTCCAAAGAGAGAAAACCATCACAATTCAAAGAACTTATTCAAAACTCTGGAAGTATTTATCTCTTTTATGTTGCGTTATGTTTCGAAAAAATGTATATAATTTTACAAAGAATGAAGTCTTTTCTTGAACATTTCCCAGTCTACAACACGATGTGGCTGCCAATTAAAATCAAATTCATTTCCAACGTGTTTCATTAATTGATCACGAAATTATTCACCCTCGTGGATTTCTTTTAAGAAAATAAGATTAATTAATTGAAGATGTCGAATAACTATCAATTTTGTTAAAGAGACATTGCCTATATTTATGTTCAAGATAAAATTCTTAGATCGTAAGTATTGATTATGCTGGATGATATTAACCTCCAGATCATCGAATGATATTAAACTCCTTCTTGATAGTTTCATGTTTTTTCAACAACGGCATCTAAATGATTCCAAAAGCTTTGGAGTTGAAATCGGGTTCTTTGAGAATGAAATTTTGAATCAAAAAGGTGAAAGTTTTAAGGCAGACAATATTTCCTTAATTAGCCTAGAAACAACAATTTTTAACCTCAATTTAATGGAATAGGCGATTTGGAATGATATTATTACATTAAAAGAAGAGAATGATTTTATTAGTTAAATGGGTTGTTTGGAACCCATTTTAATCAAGTGGGCTAAACAGAACTACTGAAATACTTTAGCAACCTCTAATATAATTTACCCTAAATCATATCCTTTGTTGTCACCAAAACATAAGTTTGTATTAAACCCTAACTCCGCCGCTTTTAAATATAAACCCACACAATACATAAATTCTCTTCATTTATATTATTCAAAGGATGCACCCATAGCCTTTAGTATCTCAATTTGTAGTACTTATTTATTTTGTATTATGTTTCTTTGGAATGGCAGCTTGCGATCAAGATCTCCCGGCAAAATGCAATTCTTTATAGTAGATCTTAGATCGTTAGCCATTACATTTCAATAAAATATTCAAAAACAGGTACGATTTTTTATTGTTAATAGTATATTGTCAATGCCATATATTTTTATTTGACCAATTGATACAGATCTGATCGATTTGATTTTTTATATTCTTTTACAGTTTTAGGTTCCGTTTAACAGGGGAATTGTTGAGAACAGAGATGTTTTGACAGTAAAATAGTTGCAAAAACATTGTTCTTTTAGAGAAATAATAAATTGATTCACAATCAACTTCATCAACAAATATCATAGTTTATAACTGTGATCTTCCTCAAGAATGCCAGTCTTGTCACCTTTAGGAGGAGGAGGAGGTTAACCTCAATTTCAACTAAAATAACACACTAACATCACAAATATAAAAGGGTATTGACAGTAGCTTCTGGAGAATATTCGTCACTACTGCTGGCGGCAAATAATCTGATAAGATTTTCTTCTTGAATGAGAAGTGTTTCAATAAAGAGAAAAACTGTTTATGTAGGTTTATAGTTGCTCTAGTAATTGAGTTTTTATTTTTTATATTGAACCTTAGTTAAGGAATT